>OV838929.1:37500-5037500 GCA_929442735.1 Watsonalla binaria | reverse complement strand
TATTAAAAATTATAGTCCCATGCACTACACGTCTATTCTATTACGAGTATAAATAGGTAAATAAATATTATATATTCAGAAAACTAATTTCCAGTTTCATATTAACCCTAGGAATAGCCGTGTACAATTAGCACATTTACCTATTCCAAGTTAAATGAGGGTGGCAGATGGCTATAATGCACGGAGTGTTGATTAGAAGGTGCGTGTAGCCCACCCACCCCGCCGCCTTAACCTTGAACGCGCTGTCTGACCCACGCGACCTCCCTCACCCCTTCCGTCTCCACCCACCCTTATTGTGCCCCAAAACCCACCTCTACGCGCGTAACTTGATATAATGATATAATCTCAAGTGATGACGTAAATTTCGATAACCACCTACAAGCTACCTATAGATAGATGGATGAATTTTCGTAGGCGGAGGTTTGTTGTATTCTTACGTAAACGTACTATTAGCGTATTATGTTACTATTTTATTTCTCGGAAAAGATCAAAAGATGATATTTCTCGTCGTCAGGGAGAGTGTATAAACTGTGGGTAGGTACTCAAGGTACCTGCCTACTCTCTCTACTACTAATACTACTACTACAGCTAGTATACCCACTCGTAACACGAGTCTTTTTCATAAGTATGTAAGTAATTCCATTCATAAAAGCTTTTCACAAAACATGGATACTTTTTATGTTGACATATAAAAGAAACGGAATTATGTTATTATGTCTAGCGAAGGGTCTTTGACAAAGACGGAGAAATGTTTACTCACCAGTAGGTAAACACCTTTCTTTGGCACTTACTTACTTACTAGTACTAAATGTCTATTGACAGACGAGTTTCACTGCTCGGCAAAATCATGAACCTATGTTTGATTTTTTTACACATAATGACTTGGAATAACAAGCGTCTGTTGTAACTAACTGTACCTACTAATTGCGAGTTTTTTACAGATTTCTAAAACCTCAGCACTTTCGAAAGGGTGAACCGACTTTTTTGTGTTTAATAATCGCTTTATTCCAATTAAGAAACAGCAGAAGGAAACGGCTGAACGTTGTGTGTTGTATCGGTTGCATCATTACGTCACAGTGTAGACAAGTGTTTGTTTACCTATCCATCACCATTTCTCCAGTTGTTTGAAAGAAGGAAATAAGTTTTCAAGTTTGTTTAGTCTGTACGTCGGTGTGGCTTACACGGATGTACGTACGTAAGTGTTTAAATTTACCATGTTCAAAGAACACTATGGATTTATAGAAAAAGAAATAGTATAGGTGCCGTCACGAATTTTATAAGTCTCTATCTGTCGGTCTGTATGGCGCGGTGCGAATAAAATACATGCGCAGTTAATATAATAAGTATGGACCCACTATTCGTCACGTTGGAGCTTTTTATCTTCTAAAATCGTGGCAAAATAGGGCAATGGCACTAAATGGTACACGCAAGTGGCAACCGCTATCTATTAATTACCTACGTACCCTACATACTCGCACTTTATGTACCTTTGAAATAAAATAAATCAGATTATCTACATAGTGACAATTCCCTTGCATAAAGTAGTAATCTACTTTACTTTTGCGACCTTACTCACCAGAAAGGACACAATTACAAGGTAGTATTATTCAACTCGCGTTTTGCTGTAAATTGCTGGCAAACTCCCCAGTTGGACAGCTTCGCATTTCGAACGTCTTACCGTTATGACCCACTTCTTTTGTTTCCTCTTGTGCCTTATCTATTCCTACGGTGAACTGTGGGTGCTGTAATATCTCAGTCTTGAAAACATGACCTATATCAACTTTTCGTTCACCGGTGATAAACGTAATAAATTAGGCTGCAATGTGATGTATGATTTATTCATACATCGTGAAAATTGGAATATTGACAGACCGGCAAGTTATATGTGTTGCAGGTTCCAACTGAAAGAAAGGACTGTTCTATCACAATGCTAATGTTAAGTAGGTAACATTCTACAGTCTAGTCTACATTTACAGTAGATATGAATCTTCTGATTGTATTGAGAGATTTAAAAGTAACTGTGGCCCCAATTTACCTTGCATCTGTAGTTCAGGTCGATACACACAGATACACGTTAAATGTCTGTAATTATAATATTGTATAATGATAATTGGCCGAGTGTGATGGTCAGGTTGAGGTGACCGTTCGCCCTCTAGACTGCAGACAGCATGGCGGCCATGCGAGCTCGGCTGCACCCACCTGACACCTAGCGCCGCCGCCGGACGCAACCCAAGGGCAGACTCCGCCCTCTGCCTCGCCGCCGCACTCTCTGCACTGACATTACCAGACGTACTTAGCATACCAACTGACATTTTTAAATCGTTCATAAATTAGTATCAACACATATCATACATAACTTTGCCTTGCAAAGAGTTACGTATGATGTAGGTACAGATAAGCTTTTAATACCTTACTTGCCGTATTTAAATTGATGAATTTCAGAATTCTGAAAATGTAACTGTTTGCGATGCTAAACATGAATGATCGAATAATATAAACAAACAATAAATACCTGAAATACCTTAAATCCGTATAAAAATCACTATGGAGCTGTTTGGACATTGAAGATACACGAAATTTAAATCTACGAACCATGTTGTGGTATAAGGTAGTATTCATAGTTTTAGTCGGAGGTGTTGCAGACGGGCGGCGACGGACTTTGAGGCCTAAGACGACACCAAATATTGATCACAACATAGAAAGAGAAGGTTTGTTATTTTTTATACCCGGTCTTTGTAAAATTTATCTTTTCACCCACACTTCGCTTCGAGTTTCTCAGACAATTTTATATTTTTAATATCATAAAACGTTTAATTTTCTCTACTTTTTACAATGTACACCATTGTTTAGATTGATTTAGCATTATTGCTTAAATTCATACAAAGATTTCGTAAGATGGATTTATACTCATCGTAGATAAACTCTTACATGTTAGTTAAACCGTATCAAGATCTGTAATGTAGTACAATAACAGACAAAATAAATGTGTATGAAAATAGCGACTACAATTTATACAATTTTTTTATTAAAAACTTCTTTTGAAGTACCTACCTATTCTCTTTACAGTAGCCACTGTTTATGTCCAACCAGCGTTTCTCTTCAATATTTTATTTATTGAATAAAAACTGAAATATACATACAAGGAACAGTATTTTAACAGTACTTTTGCTATTCAACGTGGCAATGCTTCCAGCCTTGTTGGCACGATCCCGAGAGACACCGATTTGGGCCAAGTTTTGTACTTGTCATTGAAAAAGAACAGTATTTACAAAATTTTCAAAGTTACTACATTATTTCAGTAGTTATTAAATTTGGTATTAAAAAATATATTATATTAAATAAAATTAGTAGTAATTATAAATTGAGTACAGTAGTTATTAAATTAACGTAAGCTATTTTTAGGTACCATCAAAGTTCCATGCGCGGAAGGTGAAAGCTTTATTACTGCACATGACATAAAGAAATTAATCAAGCTTCAAATAGATAAATTGCAAATACCGGAAACGATAAATGAACACACGATTCCTAACGCTGTTTCTGTTCGCGATGAGTATATAAATATTATTAAAAAATTTAAGAGTCGACTCGAAAGTTGAACAGGTCATTTGAAACATATACTGAAGATTTGGCTAACACTCGTGAAAATTTAGTAACTAAGGTGGTGGCTCTTATTAGAACTATTGAGGAGTTCAAGTCCACTGAGAAGTTACTTAATGGGACCTTGAAGAATGCTGATCATACACTAGATCGAGTAGCCAGGTCGAAAGACATTTGTATAATTAACAAATGTGCGACAAACAAGTTACATTTCGAAATTAGTACTTATTCCGAGACTCCAATTGTAGCCCATAATTTAAGATTGTTCATTAATAAAGTACCTAGCCAGTTTTGACAGCAATTGCTAAGTTGTTAATATAAAGCATATAGAACTTTTCTACATTCTTATTACTGTTGGTTATTAATTTTGAATGCAAATAATAGTTTTCAGCATCTAGAAAAAATCCTTTACCACTTGGACAGCAGACGAGCAATATTAGATAGTGAAGGTTATTGCGCTCCGTTAATGGATGTTATCAAAATCATCAATGACACATTACTTGAATACTCACATACTATCATTAATGCATTTAACGAATTTATTGTAGGATATGCTAAAAAAGTAGATAATATTATAAAAACAGTGGTGGATCTCGCTATGAATAAATTTGGCAATGCTATGTATGACATTTTGACACTGCAGGATCAGTATTACCATCTCAAGAGGATGTGCACGATAACCATGTGGTATCTGATATTGAAAATATCAAACAAAATAATTTACGGACTTTTACTGGCAGGTAATTGATATAATAACTCATTTTAGGAAAAAAAAAATCACTACTAAATTTAGTTTTTATTGTTTATCCGACCCTGGGAAAACAGCAAAGCACAGTGTTAATATAACAAAAATAACTATTCTAATTTTGCAGAGTTACTTTACAAATAAGCCAGAGCCCAACTCAAAAAATATTCTGGATCAGATACTCGACGAAGTATTCATTGAAAATACAAATCGAATTAATGGCAGTTATTTGAATACTTTCAAAGAATTAAATGAATTATTGGATAAAGATTTAACGGGGGAATATTTAGTTAACTTACAGCCTATTTATGACGACGTTGCAAATAATATTTCGGGCGAATTAGATTTTCTCAAAAATGTTTCCAAGAGCATTCCCAGCACATCTATTCCAAACATTTCTAAGTTATTGGGAATATCAAACGATGCGTTATTAACTATTGACAATACTTTATATTCCATTAACTCTGTCATGGCTTGATATACGATAAGTATTAGTTTTAACGTTTTTAAGATATTGATAATTTTGAAATATCTACAGTAAAAATAAAATATAGTAAAAATATTTATTTAATTAATTGTTTTTGTTTTTCATAACAAAAGTGTCACTCTTCGCTTAAGACACAGGTAATACAAGCACCTAATGTATGTGGACTATGTAGTCCTTGAGTAAAAAAAAAATATATTGTATAAGTACAGCTCGTTATATGAAAAGTTGTACTAAGTATTAAGAATAAATCTTATTCTAAAATGATTTTATATAGCCTTCATTATTATTACTTTATTAATAAAGTTTCATACAAAATTTCATCCCCTATTTTATCGCATTGGGGGTAGAATTGATCAAAATCCTTTCTTAGCGGATGCCTACGTTATAACGTCTACCTGCATGCCAAATTTCAGCCCGATTCGTCCAGTGGTTTCGGCTGTGCGTTGATAGATCACTATGTCAGTCGGTCAGTCACCTTTGAGTTATATATATTTAGATAGATAAAGACATCCCTTATAAATCCTTTTATACATCTTTGTTGTTGTTTTTTTTCTCTATTGGCAATTCTCATGTATAGGTTGAATTTGACATGATTTGAGTATTTTATGATATGCAATCGAATTATACTAAAAAGAGATAAATCAATCCCGTTTCTCAAAGACAGAGTTGTTATATTTTCGACTCGAGCGTTGCCCCTTGGTAAATTATACCGAATGCTAATTATGTTGTTTACTGAATCATGTTTTATGATTCGTAAATTAAGATAGATACACAAATAATTCAAGTTTGGTGGTGTGTGGTGTATCTATGCTAGTATAATAAAGAGGAAAGATTTGATTTGTTTGTTTGTTTGCATTGAATAGGCTCCGAAACTAATAGACCGATTTGAAAAATTCTTTCACCTATATTTTCAACGAATTGGTTATATTTTATCCCCGTACTTCTACGGGAACGAGAACTACGCGGGTGAAACAACGTGACGTCCGCTAGTTTGTACATAATGAGGGGTGACCGACCGGACATACATACGATAACCGATTCAATGGTCTTCAATAAATGTGAATATGAGTAGGTATTGTGCTCGGGCGCATACAAAAGTATTGTTACTGAATGTGAAGCATACTTTTGTGCAGCGAGGGTTCAAGGAGGCGTTGACAT
This sequence comes from Watsonalla binaria, assembly GCA_929442735.1. Lineage (NCBI taxonomy): Eukaryota > Metazoa > Arthropoda > Insecta > Lepidoptera > Drepanidae > Watsonalla > Watsonalla binaria. The sequence continues at coordinate 5,031,513 of OV838929.1, read as the reverse complement.
CAATCCACGGGACGTGATATGTTTGCTGCTCAGTGTCTCCGGTGGTCCTCGCGCAATTTTGATTGAGTCGCACGTCGCAAGTGCGCTTGACTAGCTTGCATTTCATCTTTCTTCTCTCTCAAATATAGTTTCAAACTTCTTGTTGTAATTAACCCTTTCTCAATAAAACGAGTAGAAGAGTGATTATTTATGTTCTCTTAGAAATGTGGTTGTTGAAATTTTGCACATCTGCCAACATCATGGATCTACTCACACATTCTACCGCACTTAAATCCGTCATCCATTACGTACATACAAGAATACCTAATGAAAATGTAATAATACCTATTAATATAAAAACCTACGCATTAATTTTAATTTTATTTCATTCCCCCAGAAGGTGGTTAACGATTGGGGACAAATAAAAAAAAATATAACACATTGCGAAACCTGACTTACAATCATAAATAAAGTGAATTTGTAAAAAGAGTTTCATTTCTGGCATTGTTTTGAAGGAAATCTGCATTCGAGCAATATATAAGTTTTATTGGTGTTCTCAGGACTTGTTAACTAAACATTTTAAGGTGTTTGTACCGATGTAATTAAGGAACTGTATTTCGGTATATACGTAGCAACGTTCCAAGATACTCCAAAGGAATCAGTACCTGTTATATTATCTGTTCCAATAAATACTCGTAAGCATACGTCTGGCGGGCAAGGGCACGGGGACGTCGCATGCACGCCCTTTCGCGCCCGAGGCGACCTCCGCCCCGCCACTGTTGCATCAAACGATCAACATCGTCTGACTTCTGAGAGACTGCACTGCTCGCTCAAGGCATCTTTTTATTTTACTAGGGCTACATTATTTAAAGTCCAATTTATGTTTTTGACGTGCATAGTAAATTAATATTTTGGGTGGGTATCCTTTCTAGGTCTAGGAAGCCACGAAGGTTGCACATAATTTTTTATGCTTAAAATACCAGGAATACCTCTCACGTTATGTCAACTGCTAAGATGATCAGGCCCTCTTGAATGAGTTCAAGATTTAAATTTCGAAGAGCGTTGCCAATCGACTGCGCGATAATCCGTCAGATATTTAGACAGGCTGATCTTGAGGAGCTGAATTTGAATTTAGGAGTCAAATATGATAAGTAGGATACCAGGATAGGCGTCCTCATGCTAGACTAATCTCTACTGTCTAGTTATTGACGATTGCTGTCATTTATGACAAAAAAACATTCCAGCCAGTAACACACACAAAACATTACAGTATCACAAATCCTGCAAATTGAGCTGGAATTCTTGTATTACGTATCTTATAAGCATCAAACATAACTTATATTTAATGTAAGTCACAAAATTAAATTTTGTTGAGTTTGTAAGATGTACAGTTGAAAAAGAAAAGTCATAAAGGTAAGTATGACTCGCCCACCAATTGCCGTTAATTAAATGTTGGGATTAGATATTGTGCCAAGCGTCGCCGAAGTTATTAAAGTAATGTACGGGACTGCAAGTCATGTATGATAACAATTTAAAGTTGGTCCGTACGTGTCAAAATCCTGTAGCACAGCGGCGTCCTTCATTGTCCTTAGATTGTTATTCACGCGACTGTCATTGCATAGCACGGAGAGGCCAATCTCTCGTCATCGTGAACGACTACTGTTGTCAATGAGATCAACATCGACTATAACCAGTATGTAACCTCTGTATGTAGTACCGTACTACATACAGAGGTTACCAGACAGACAATTCAACTCAAAAATAAATTATTACTTTCATAATTAGCGCTACTTTTAGTTCCAATCTGACGGCCACTCAGCGAAGAATATAACATAAGCAGATAAAGATATCTTTATCTATAAAAATTATTATTTTTTTTCACAGAAATAAATGTTGGCAAAATAATGTTAACTAAGAAAAAACCTGAATCATCATCATAAGCCACTTCATCTTGTCAGATGATTGTTGCAATGTTGTGTTGTAACCATGCTGCACTTATCCTGTGACTGAGCAGTATCAAGTAAGTAGTAAGCTTAATAATAGTTCAAATACCATAGGTTTATTATTTACTTATTTCTAACATTAAAGGTGTGTTATGTAAATTTTATTTCGTGGTATATTTTTTCAAAAGTTTTATTCTGTGCGAATTAAACAAACAGGTATTCACAGTATTTAATACCATAAGCACACGTCACTCGAGGGACAGTTGAATTATGTATACTGTGAGTGAGGGTACCTCCTGAATATTCGATAGTTATTTATTTTCGATCGCTTAAAAAAGATGTTTATTTTCACGCACGATTCATGATATACTTTGAATCTTAGTCCTAGGAGATCCTATGTTTCCTGACTGTGAGTTATGTGGATGAATTGAAATGATTTATTCAGTTTAGGCCCTGGTAAAGCACTTATAAGAGTCGAAGAGGTGATAAGAAAGATGTCTGTTTGCTAATACTCGAAAAGTTTGTAAGCGCTTTTATACGTGCATTTCATCAATCACATCACGTCAACGGAATTAACTAATGTTTACGGAAAAAATACCCGCTTTGGCTTTATCTTCTTTATGATTTTTTTAACTACCGTATGTTCTTCTTTTGAGTCAAAGCTATGAAAAATGACAGCTAAACTGGTTAGCAGTTAGCCGTGTGAAATTTAAAAGACAGTCAATTTAAAAGCATTCATAATATTAATGTACATAATGAACAGATTTTTCTGTCTAAATAATATATCGATGCTCATAAGTGTGAACTGAATAAATGTTCATTAGTCTTCATTTAAATTTCCAGGGGGTACCTTTCCACTGCGTTCTGCGTCTGCATACAAATTACAAACATCATAAACACAAAGCTAACCACCACTTCTTTTCGCCAATTCGTGCAATTTTAGATTGGAATCTACTGTTTATTTTGTGGTTGTGGTATTGAGTGATAAACAATCCGACCCGGGCCGAGTCAAGGTGGAGCTGGCTCTGTGGCAAGGGCACTCTCATCGACACTCGCACCTGACAACTGGGTTTTTGTTAATTTTTTATCCACACACACGTCGATAATGACTTCCATTTGTATACATACGTATTTGCATTTAAAGGTGATGACGAACTTTCGGTCATATTCGAATAAATATGAAGGTTATTTAAACATAATAAATAGTTAATAAGCTTCACTAACGTCTTACATTGTTGTGTACATAGAGGAAAACAGGTGTTATGTGACTTGCGTCGGAGTCACATTGTTGCTTAACCGCATCCGGCGGCGTAAAGTACATTTTCACGCGGGTGTAGGGCTTCCATCTTACTGCTCCATTGGTCAATTGGCGCTGTTTGTATTGGCTTCGATAAATAATTCATAATATAGTGGTATTATACGACCATATTATGATAATAAACACGATTGATAGTCCCACAAGAATATTCTTTTTCTGGATACAAAAATAAACCTTTTCAATGTAGTAAGTTATATAAGTAGTAAAAGGTAATAATAGTATTTTCAAAACACTTACAACCTACATATTTTATACAGTTAAATAAAATTGAATGGTCTGTTTGTAATTCCAAATTAACAGCTGTTCATTAAATGCGAGATATGAAAGTATATACGATAGAAAGTATAGAAATAAGAAGATACGTTACAAAAACATAAAAACCAAATTAAAAAAAAAACTTTCTCCGTCTGACTGTTTGTTTGTTCCTGCTAATCTCCGAAGCGGCTGGACCGATTTTGACGGAACTATCACTCGCAGATAGTTACAAGGAGTAACACCGGGTATTTTTATTTAAAAACTTCGAGTTCTGCGGGTCACCCATGAAATTAAGTGAACGCAGGCATCCTCTGCCTAAGCTCTCTTATCACTTAAAACCATGGTCAAGTAACGCGAGACCTTTCATGCCCTTAATGATTTGAGACTCTTACATAATATAATTACGTTATTTATAACATGTTGATCAAGAAGAGTTGTTTGATATCGATTCCACAACGCATAAAAGCCTTAGACTTATTCAAATGTATCAGAAGTTTCTGTAAATAAAGAAATTTCGAAAATACATTCTTTGGTATACTCTGATACACATCTTGTTATAACAATTGTACAATATTTCCATCTCGTTGAATTTCATCATAGTAGGTATTGAACACGCCACAAATATAACATTTACTTTTAAAATTGAATTATTCATTACAGGTGCAGACATATTGCGGCAAAATGTCCATTTCACAAAGAATGAACAGATCTAGACGTAAATATCGTATAGGTGCTATATATTATAAAGGGCACAAGAGATGCAAGTAACATTTTTGCATTTTATTACAATGAGAATGTTGACCACTGACGATAAAGACCGGGGCGATTGCCCGCTTTGTGAAGCACATAATGCCTTTAGAAGTGTACCTATTCGATTTCAAATTGTACACCGTGAATTTGGACTGTAGTGATATTGTAGGTATGCTTCATACACTTAATTAAATATTATGTGATTGTGAATGGTAACGTAAGCCTCACATAACCAAAACACAAAGTAATCGTGATTTATTCTTAAATGTAAATGAAATCATTATTAAAATTCGTAGGAAAAATAATTAAAAAGCTTAGGTTTTACTACAAACGTATAAAATGTTACTCAATTATCTAATATATAAAATTCTCGTGTCACAGTTTTCGTTGCCATACTCCTCCGAAACGGCTTGACCGATTTTGATGAATTTTTTGTGCTTATCCGGTATCTATGAGAATCGACCAACATCTATTTTTCATCACCCTAAATGTTAGGGGTAGTCCACCCCAAAAAAATATATGGCAATACAACGTTTGCCGGGCACAGCTAGTTATCTATATATAAATCAATTGCTGTTCGATAGTCTTTCTAAAACTCGAGAATAGCTGGACCGATTTGGTTAATTTTGATCTTAATAAAGGTATTTCTAGAAGGGAAGGTTTCATCGGTGAGGAACTTTAATAATCAGTAAAGTGCAGTAAAGGGAAAGGTGATACTAAGTTCACCGGGTCAACTAGTATTCAATATATTATGTCTAATTTTAGAACAATGGCAAAATAATGTAACATAATCACGATGCTACTATAGAATACAATTTACCATACCTACCTAAAAGCAATAATTTAAAAAAATAGGTACTTAAGTATGTACCTATTTTTTTAAATTGCTTTTTTTAAGTATATTATAATTTCATATGCATTTAGAAAAAGCTGTTAATTTGGAATAACAAACAGACACTTGAATTTATTTATGAGTGTAGATTACCAGAAGTACTAGATTCCTATGGTAGGTAAGGTAGGTATTAAGATTGAAATAAAAGTGGCTCTTATAATAGTCAACACAATGGGGAGCCAATTCCGCCCACTCGTGTTAATTAGATAAGATTGCTTTGATTGAATATGTAGGCGCTCACTAAAATTGAACCATCAAATTAACCAGATCTATTCTATTCCGCGTTTTCTCATGAACAGTGCGTGACGCTAGTTTTTTTTTTTACAAAGATTGGGATGACACATTGCCGTATGATGATGACCTAGTTGGCACGATAGTTGATCTCTCTGCGAACCGATTAACCTGTCGCGCCGATTTGGTTTTTAACCTCGCACATAACATAATATATTATTATAAAGTCTGGGTTGATACACATAAAACCATAGAGTGGGACTGTGATGTGGTGTGATACACAAAAAATTTTTATTTGTTGGTGTTTATTTGATTTATTATGAAAACAAATACTTATCGCAGTATATTATAGCTCCCTAATTTACTAATCGACTGCGCTTATATCCTTCAGCTACTGAATAGATACGGATTTCATAAAGGTAGAGTTCTTATATGTAATTAGCTTGACCTGGGACTCCGGGTGTTTGGTATAGTGTCTAATTCCTAAAATTACGGATTTTTATACGATATTTCATCCGAATGGGTTGCATTATCAAAAATCCTTCCTAAGTGTTACATCTACTGTGTTACCTATATGTAGAATAGGAAACTACAAGAAAATGTTGACGTTCCTTGCCCCATTAGGGCTGTGCCCTTATCCCATTTTATTTGGGGTCGGTGCAACGATCAGTCAACGGTAGTCAGAAAAATATTCTTAGGAGATACGAGTATAAGGCCGTGCAGATGGTTTGTTCTATATATGAGTTTGCATTTCGTAAGTACTGAAGGAATCGGCGGCAATGGCCAGTGGAGGCGAGGACGACGGGCGGTGCCTCGGGTGCTCGGGTGCATTGTACCTACGTGCTCCGTGGTGCATCGAATGCACCATGCACCGCCCTCCCCGTCCCATTCCCCTGCACTTACATCAATTTACTTTTCTCGAATAATCCGTACATTGACATCGCAAATGCACCCATCTCCAAGTTGGTACCTGCAAAGACCTGCTCTCCGGTTGCAATAAGCATGCATTACATTGCACATGCGCTAACGTTGACCGACTCGTATTAAAGAGAATTAACATTGTCACAACAGCCACATATCTAAAAATAGTCTTGCTACTTTACTTATCTTGTCTGAGCTGAGAAGAACAAATGCCAAGGTCCTATTCAATACTTGACACAAAAATCAAGCAAAAATCTCTTCGAAGTTAAAAAATGTCTATCAAATATGTGATAGACATTTTCTACCTTAACTTGTAGGTATTATGTATAGAGGAGCCGTGGTGGCCTCGGGGTTAGAGCAGTCGCCTGCTACGCAAGCGACGCAAGTTCGAATCCCAGCGGGACCTATACCAATGAGTTTTTCTAAAAAAACTTATGTACAGTGATTTCACACCACGTGCTTTACGGTGAAGGAAAACATCGTGAGGAAATCTGCATATCTCTGAGAAGTAATTTAAAGACGTATGTTTAGTGCTTGAGACGGCGATAGACTCACCATCTGTCACGTTGGCACTTAATCAAATTCGGTGAAAAGTGGGTGTTGCGATAACAACACCTCTGCCTACCCCTTCGGGGAATACAGGCGTGAGCATATGTATGTATGTATGTATGTATAGTGGTTAGGATACCAAACCGGTTCATAATTCTTCTCAGAAAATTTCTGTACGATAAATGCATGTTCCTAGTATATTATTTTGTACGAGGAGCAATGAGTCTCTGAAATTGAAAGTAGCATATGGTAAACTGATGAAAAGCTGGCAGTCGGTTCGACATTCATGTATCAGCGAAAAAATATTGCGGGAAGGATTTAAGAAACGAATTTGGCAAGTAAATATTAAATAAAAGCCGTACCGAATTTGGTTAGGAAGTAACCTTGTCCCAGTAAAATTAGACGCAAAATTATACTGCAGCAAGGTTCCTGCACAATGGAATACCTTGTTAAATATTAATACGCCATTTCGTATTCTTATGCAAAACAAGTCGGTATGTCATTACGTTCCAGATTAACGACAACACATTTTCATAAGTAGTCGGTTCTGGGGTCTACCATGTGCTATAAGAGTTTGACTCATAAGTATGATGTGACAGATGTATCTATATGACGTTTATAAGAACGAAAAAATCGAGGCGAAACCCTCATATGCCTGAGAAAAAAAACATACTCTAAACAAAGACATTTGTATAGTGCAATGGTTTCACCATCTATCACGTTGGAAATTAGGTAGGTGAAAAGGGGGTATTGTCAAAAGTGGGTTCATCTTTGCTTGCTATTCGGAGACCATTCATTCTACGTCGCGCGGTGTAATCAAGATAAAAATCCAAAGTAACACTATTGTGTTTCTTCATTGTATTGTATTGTGAAAGGGAATATCTACAAGACCATAATATACTGCTGACTTTTGTGTGGTGTTCCTCTACATAATTTTATTTAAGAAATTAGTTTCTCAGAGAAGAAATTGTTATCAGTATAAATTTAAATTATCAAGCAGTGTTAGACTTGAACATTTTAATTGTAGAGCGTCAATAACGCCAATGAAAATGATAATGATGTTATGACGACCCCAAGTGCGTCATATGCAGGCGTACGTACATATACACAGAAGCAGCAGTATTATATAGGTAATCCAAACAACATACTACCTAATGTTGTTTATAAGAAATACCTAATGTAAGCGGTCAGATTTCTAAAAAGGGGATTTTAGCTATAGTTGCGTAATCGCGGGTAGCGTACCACCGGCCTTCCTGAAGACTTCGACGCAGACCGACAGACTGTCTAGACGTCTGGCACCTACCACGTGTCGCAATCGACACCGGTCTCCGCACCGTCGACATGGCCATACTTTACAAATACTTCAAAGACAATCGTCACCTTTATTTATTGGTGGTTTACCTTGCAGTTAAATCCTTTTCCTATGTGACTCGAAAAATACACTCTGTCCTAAGATCCTTTGAAGTTTTCACTAACTAAGTAGGCGGACAGGATTTCCACGTTTTATAATTTTATTGATAACTGTGGATTAATCTGTCACTCGGCGGTAAGCAATGAACTCCTTAAATCAAAAGAGATTTCAACTCAATCACAAAAAGGATAGTTTCCGAACCTGTGGTAATGTTTTCGTTCATAAGTACCCTTCTAGAGTCTCAACTGAAAACTCAATTTCATACGCAACTTAAAAAATAGTTATTATGTATACGTAAGTACTTCAGGTGGTGAAAAATAAAATGTATTTGTGTGTTTATTATTATCGATAGAATAGTGTATAACAAATCTGAGCATGTTTAGAGCAGTTCCACGATTCGTTACTCCATAAATTAGGAAATAATTACACAATAACAAGCTGAACGTAATTCAAATAATCGCAAACATTTCAATTATATGATCCTGCGTGGAACAAATTGGCAGACAGCTATTTGGATCGGTTCCGGTGCGCGAACTCGCACGTAACTCGGCTTATAACAGTTTCTAGTCTGCGGCACGCGGCGTATCTCGTGGTGACGCATCAATAAATCCGTGTCTGGACAAGGTCGGCGCGAGGGCGCGGGCCTAGTTCACGGCGCGGCCACCGCCGGCAGCGCCGCCGCCGCCAAACAATGGCAGACACAGCGCGTGACTCAGCTGCGCGGGACGCCGCGGCTGCGTCTACGCCGATACTGCCGTCATCCGCCATCATCGTCATCATCACGCAACGGAATGTTTACGTACCGCGTCCTCGTCTGAACACCTGCACTTGTCTACACTACATTCTATTCTACCCTTGCGTATGCACACAATAGTTTTATATAATTACACATCGGCCGATCGGGGTATGTGGGATTTTTACCTCACTAAAACCCCCCCGGTGGCCATCCTCAGTGCTCATGGGGGACTCCGGGTACTCTGATAGAACGCACCGGTGTCCCCCCGCACTTTGCCGGGGCACATCCCCGGGGCAGCTGTGACGCCGCCCCTGGAGACCTCGCTGTGCAAGGCAGCGCGAGCCACATCGCGTCACAACACTTCATCGACTACCTAATATTAATATATTCGCAGTCAATACAAAGCGACTCTTTCCTATAAATAAAAATCATGGGAAAAATGTCCTGCCAGTTGTCAGATGAGAGGAGCATTCATAGGTTTAAGACGTAATCTAGTGCGTATATAAGTTGGTAAGTTAGCGATAACTAAAACCCTGAGGAAAATATAAAATCTACTCTATAATAATAACAATTGATTAGTATATTTTCACAAACATGATGACTACGACGCTAAACCGATTCATCGCGATAAAGGACAGATATTTCGGAACCCCTTCTAATGTTGTGAACATTTGACGCAGCGTTAGTCGCGAGCGTCACGCTACGCTTGTGTCCCAATGCAACAAAGACAAACCACGATGGTTGAACGTTACTTATTTTGACTGATTCCAGGAAATAAACTACTGGTTGTTGGCCCGTATTGTTGCCATTGTCAATATTGCTTTAACACCTTCGTAATCATCGCCTCGACGCACACGACGACGCTAATTGAATGTTTATTGTAGACATCCAGTACATACATACCTAAGTACCTTGTCTTCGTAGAGAATAGAGACACAAATTTTATATTAATTTACCGTTTGACTACCGCTGATATAACTTATTTGGAACCATAATATGAATATTACAAATTTAGACTTCTGCGTAAAAATAACGTTTACAATTTGGTATATCATTATAATAGTATTAAGTATATGGGGACGAATTGAATTTCTTTTTTTAAATTCAGTTTGCGGTTTTTCAATTCTGTCTTTGTTGGTTTGCATAATATCTAACCTGGATTGGTTAAGATAAAAAGAGTGTGGTAATAATTTACTTGGTATAATGGTACTGCGTTCAAAATATGAGATAAGTATGATTTTTTTTACTGCGGGGTGACAGGAAAAATAAAAACTCGTGACGTTTCGACCAATGTCGTTAAAATTTGGTAACTACTAAAAACTCATAAGTATCTTTATTTGATAACCATGTTAAAAATGCAGTCAAATTTTGCAAATTATACGACATAAAAGCCCATATTACCTCTTGATTGCGTAGACATGGATAAAAAAAAATTTTCAGTTGCAATCTCATTTTGACATGCGAATTTGATATAAATTTCAGCTTGCTACACGTTTCTAAGAAAAATGGTTTGTCAGACAGACGACGGACAGACGGACAATGAAGTGATCCTATAGGTTCCCTGTTTTCTTAATATTAATGATACATACCAAATATTTTTATATAAATCAGCACATTACGAATTGCTCGCAGGCCTCGTAGATGTACCTAGTAGCGGGTTTCATCCTTGTTTCGACAGATAAACTTATTTTTAATGGTAAACGACACTGGTTCAAGTAAAATTTATTGGTAATATTGTTATAATATTGTTATGGTGTTCTTTCTTTCTTTTATTTATTGAATGGCTATGAGCTCGAGTAAAACTATTCCGCCAATGTCAAGTGATTGGTGAGAAAAAAAATCTTGTAAATTGTTAAAAATATGTGGAGTAATTGGACCCATTGGATTCCTCGCTCGATTGACAATATCCTCAAATATTATGTTTATTTTTATTTCAAAATAATTAGCCTGTTATGATGTTATTATGGTGACATATTAACGTTTAATTACATGACAGATTACGGTCACAGTGTATAATATAATTACTTGTCGATTATATGTATCCTGATTATACGTATATCATGGACGCAGTAATATAATGTTGATAGAAATAAAAACGAATATATAGCCGAAGCCAAAACCATAAACATGTGTCTACATACAAACAAACAGTATTTTTATTGCGTTTTTAACACTGTTCGTCGAAGATATTATAATTTATTTCGGTGTTAACGTTAAATTGTTCATATTCTCTTAACTATCTTTAGGTTATCAGAAAGGGATACATATTGTAGCTATTAGTTGGAGGATTTCTTCTGTACCTCAGTGATTTCCGTTTATTAGTTAGGTTAGCCGATTAAAATTAAAGTACTGCAAATAAGCTGTTGACTGAAAGAATAAATGGCAATGACCTAGTGAAGAAGATCAGGTTTCGCACTCGTAACGATGAATGTCTATGACAAAGTAACTATAATGTGTTGTCTGGCTTGCTATGTATTATCTATCTCGGTCGGCTCGCTATCTGCGCGATGCCATGGCCCGTGATAACACTTGATTCGGTTGGTTTGCTCACTATTTCAGGTTGTCTGGGCAAATGTTGATTTTGTAATGTTATGGTCTGTCTGCGTGCTAATGAGGTCAAATCCACCTGCTCACATTGTTTGTTGATGGAATTTTTTGGTGTGTAACTAATCATTTATGTCCGAACTAGCTAAACATGCATTATGTATACGTATATTTTATAATAATGGAAATTGTTTTTTACCTTTATTATATTTGGCAGTACAAGTCAGATAGTATTTTAATATTACCTCTCTCTAGGAAAAAACTGAGTAGGATGCCGATATTAGATAGAATATGTATTTTTATAAGCTTAGTAAAGTAGTAAATCACGCGAGGGAAGGCAAGGTGGTGTCGATGGGTAGACGGGGAGAGCAGAATTTAGGCGGCCTTCTTGAAGAGCCGTCAGGTGACGCGACGGGCTGTCTAGACGTCTGGCGCCTACCATGTGTCGCAACCCACATTACCTATTCACATTCACGGCAATTGATTACGTTGATACGCCACGCGACTCTGCCGTGAATCTATTCACCGCTTATCAATCTAACGAAACCTTTGTGCCTGGAACAGTTTAGTTAGGTAGGGCACTCGTATGTAGAGTAGACTAATTACGGGTGACTAATTACGGGTCGGTAATAAAGCTTAATGACAAAATCACATTGGATAACACCACCGTTCTGTGTAAAGGGACATATTTAATTTAATCTCAATCCAAAAACTAGCCTCTCACAAGTTCTACGCAGGTAAGTGTATATGTCTGGGAATAAGCCAATAATAGTTTGCTATTCAGCTCTAGATACAGATATACTTACTCACCCTTTTAACTGTCATGTATGTAATTAAGATTAATTAGGTAAGTATGTGGTAAAATACGAAGAAACTTTTCATCGCCTGACTCATATAATATAATTGTATCGTCTGTTTGTAATTCCAAATAACAGAATGTTTGTCTGTCTATTTCACTGACTGATAGATGATCTTGCAAGTAGTAACTTAGGTAACTTTTATTTAAAAACAAATGGGATTACGCAAAATCATGCCACCCATGAAATTAAGTCTACACGGTTGAAACCGTGGCGCACAGCTAGTTGTACTTAGCTTATACTGGAAATAGCCATAGGAAATTTATAAAATTAAAACGAATGAAAAGATGTTTTTCCTATTGGTTCTACATTAGTGTTTGCTTCTCGACCATGTTTTTCAGACATTTCCGGTAGTCTTTTGGAATGACTATATTCTTTATATAGACTTTACTTACAAGCTAGGCAGGAGAAGCTGTGCTGAATTAAAGCTTTAAACCTTACTTACGTCTATATAAATAAATAAAATTTAATTGTTTGTCTGTAATTCCAACTTAACACCCTTTCACTAATCGTATACGTATAAGTAACCTACCTTATACGTATAAGTATACCACCTACTTACTATCTACGCAAAAAAAAAACATTAAAAAATTTCATCTGTCGGTTTGTTCCGGATACTCTCTGAAACGCCTAGACTACCATAAGTAGGTAGCTAATGTTATAAGGAGTAACTTAGGCTAATTGTAATTATAGAAACAAAATATCACAAAATAACTTATTTTTTATAAAACCGCGGGACTCAACTCATATCAAATAACATATCAAACCTGCGATACATATTCCAAAAGACAATCACTACAGGTACCTACATAAAAACTTAACTCTACGTAAAAATATCATTGCGAATTGCGTTACATGGTCAAAAATTTTCTCGGGCAGCGAAGCGTATCGTCGTGTCTAGACTGTGGGAGCGAAGCGAAAGCGCTCGTCTGAGGAATAGACAGACGGAAGTAGGCTGCTATGCTATCTACTATCCTACTTATCTTGGGTGCCATCTATCTATCATAGCCGTGGAAATTAACGCGCAAATTCAAAATATCTTTATTAGACTTTTTTAGACTTTTAACTGTAAAATCATCAGAACGATTGCTAGCGCCGGATTCCAAAGTTTTACTGGGAAGAACCCGGCAAGAAACTCACTAATTACATCTTTCAATATGTTGACTAATATTGAGTTATAAAAAATAAATCACAATATTATATTTTTATATACCTCCATACCAACACGTTGGAAACCATCAAATAACAGGGTTATGATAACACAGATTCAATACTACATATTATTCCCTCAAGGGATAAGAGCTATATGCATATACCCAGTGTGTGAATCATTATGAGTCCATTAGATATAGAGAATAGTCAGGTACTTCAGAGAAAATGCCTCACCCTAGCACTTCTTCATAGATTCGGTTCCACTATAAATTACATAATATCATGAAATAAGAAATAATATAACCACATAAAGTAATAATGCGTGGGGTCAGAATGTTCAAATACTCATACCCTACTTACTTCATAAGTTGAGGAATACACCGTTAAAGAATATAAACGATATTTTAAAGTTTTTGTTTCTTATGTTACCTATAGGTACTTTGCGAGATTAATGTAAATGGACGTGAGAGGCGTTATCTCGGTCACGGCCGAGGCACTGGTTTCTGCCTAGTCTGTATGTCTATGAAAACAAAATGATATTATGCAATTAAATAGGTCCACCTGTGTACATAGTGCATCGGTCTAATTAAACTTGTTACAAAATAGGTTCTAAGTTAGAAAAGCATTCAAGAATAATGTAATCTTGAAATCTTATCCTAGTACAAACTTGCAACAGACGGGTTGAAATTAACCTTGACATCCACATAATACACGTTTTCGTTGGCCTTATTTCTTTAGAGATAAATATTTCATTGAAAATGAATAGTTCTAAAGGTCAGTCAGGGGAGATTATTAAAATGTCGGCGTCAAACAAAAATAAGTATATCCAAACACATACCTACAAAAGAAATGCATGGAATTGGGGCCACATTGTCCCTATACGTGTCAGCCGTCTTTGAGTCATGTTGCACTGGCTAATTTTGTGCACCTGCATATCTACTATAATAGGACCTCGCGGCATTGTTTGTGCTACTACGCATATCGATCGTTCCTATATGGAAACTTACTCGGGGTAGTTATAGGTATGCAGGTATCACAATTCGCATTATGCCAAGTGTTGCTATTCAAAACTCTTTCGATGTTTCCAAGAGACATTTCATAATCCTAAGGAATGTGTGTGTCTAAGTTATCCGTTTCATGTAAATTGGCGTTCAAAGCTCAGGTGACATGATGGATGACTGCGTTAGTTCGGGTTAGATTTATTGCACAAAACATCAGCTATTTACGCACATATGAATACGTTTAAATTTTAAATACACAGGTAACAATAGCAAAGTTAATACCTCATTAATATTTTATTTGTAACTAGTGTCACTGACGCAACTCAATGATTATTGTTTGTGCCTATTTAGTGATGACCGCACGTCATAGCTATTATGGTTATCTATATCTACGTATGTACGTAAATAGCCGTCTAGATACATGTATGCATTTTAATGTCCAGCCTTGCATCATTAACTGTTTTATAGCGCTGTCGGTCCGTCTGCAGTCTAGACAGGTGTGCCTGTTCCTCAGACACGTCTGTTGAAACACAAGGTAACGTGAATGTTCAATTGACCGCGACTCAAGCGCAAGCACACCTCTCTGAACTGTATAATACTTATAGACTAGCCCGTACTTGCGTTACCAATTAAATTAATCATCATTACGGATAATGATATACATTAAAATACGCTAAATTTGTTTTTCAGTATCGTATACTTTTGGATACGAGATATATCCAAAAAGACATCTAAATCGAAGAGATGTACCAAAACTGGTTCTCACTGGTTCGTCAAAACATTTTCATTGTGGCCAAGATTTATATTATTTTCAAATCGATTCGTCGGTTGCACAGTTACTGACGACTATCGATATACTTATCTCATATTCAAAAGTATAAGATACTGGAAAACAGTCTCGTCAGACTCAAGCTCATCAGAATGAATGGCAAGTAATATATATTTGCGAGGTTTCACTAATGGAAACTATATGATTCCTCAACGAAAATGTTGCTCAAATAGAAAATCATCTGTAACTGTGTAACAGACGAATCGATTTCAAAAGAATATAAATCTTGGCCAGAATTAAACTTCCGTTTGGGTGTCGTTTCGGGTAGGAGTGTACCTAGAAAGGTAGAAAACTGGCTATGCGAAATAGATGCCCGGTCTCTCCAAATTATAGGCGTCGCCGCTGCCTGACCGCTGTCATTATCCATCGATTCCGTTGCAACACTGTCTACCAGTTAATCTACCAATATCCAGTAGGCATATGTCTAGGATTCTGAACCAAAGATGTAAAACGAAAACTCTTGTAATCTCGCTTCGGTGTCTGCCCGTCTGCCTCTCACACCTTTATATCTCAGAAACTGCATAAAGATAACAGATAAGATATTTACAAAATAACTTTATTTTGTAAAGGGCTCTGAATGTAGTACACCCAATAAATTCTAGTGTTGTCTCTCTATTATCCGTTCATCGCCGCATTACTGTTGAGAATTACCAGTGACCAATCTATGTACTTATAAACTGATACTCGCTTCCGGATGTATCCAGTTCATCGATTTGAAACGCAAAGGCTCAGTGGGACCGTTTGTGTAAATTCACTGATCACCCCACGGAGTCTGTAGTGGTGTATTCATGTAACGTATGAATGCGATGCATTCATGTTACGGTTCATGCTCAATAAACATAAAGTGCGCTCTCTCATGCAGACACTAACTAAACTTTGATGTGTGTTTCACTCTTCCAAAGCATTACATTTTTTGTGCTAAATTCAATGAAAAAAGTTCGAACTACGCGTGGACTTATAGACGCATCAGCCACCTTACACTATACATAGAACTCATCCAAATTATTATCAACTATCCCCTTAAATTCGGTTCAGCCTTTTCAGAGATTAGTCGGAACAAACAGTTTTTTTTTTTCAAATTACTTTCTTTAGGAACACACACAGGCACTGTATATACTTTCATAATGCATTTATTGAAAAACTGTTAATTTGGAATTACGAACAAACACTTTATTTTTGTTTATCTGTAGTACGTTTTTATGGTAATAATAGTAATAGATAAAGCTGTATAATAGGGCGCAAAGAAACATTTACAATGCATTTTAAATAAAATATTCTTGATGAAATTTAAATATGAAAGTAGGTGTGTTACAAAGCAACTACATACATGTTAATCTAACGAGAAACTAAACAAAACATGTTTTGCTATTTTCAAGCCGTCATATAATTTATTATATTTGTATTACATAGTAGATAACATAATTAACATAACCTATACATAGATACATGAGTGTGAATTATTATGAGTAGGTAGGTACGTAATAAACTTTCAAAGCACGATCTTCGATAAATTTTGTTAGGGTGATCATCTGTTCAAAAGTTTTCGACTGCCATCCGTTGCGCAGTAGGTACTTAAGATAAAATTCAAAGTTTCTTCAACTTGTGAGTGATGTAAGATTGTGTCAAGTTGGCCATGACCGAAATGCAATCAGGTATTCCATATCAAATGAGTTCGCAGAATGATTGAATTCCGTCTGGGTGTAGGCGTGTCTAGGTATGTCGGACAGGTGTGCATGTCACCAGATGTGGTATCGGCGGCGTGCAGCGGCGGCTCAGGATGGTCGGCACAGGGTGACCGGTGACCGCTCCAGCCGCGTACAGGGTGCCATATTCGGTCAGTGCACATTGTTGTTTACCGGCGCGATATCGCGAGGCCGCGTGACGTAGCGTCTAGACAGGCCGCCGGCCCGCGCCCGCGCCCCTCGCCTGCCCCGCTGCCACCCGTCGGCCATGCACTGTTTCGATCACGGCTTATCTTTTCATACGGTAATGGTGCACTGTAGCGGTGCACCCTGGCAATTATTATTACTCATTGCTTTCAGGTGCCTGCGTACTGCCTGTCCTCTTTCACAGTGCCCTCTAATAGGTAGCTGATGGCAACATAATCCACTTTTGTTCCTTCCTATCTCGATTTAATTCTATATCCTAATCCTATCCGTTTCATAAACGTAGATACATTACATACCTATATGGTAAAGTAAACAAAAGGCTTAAAGTATAACCTCATTTAAAATTTGCGTTTATTCGAGAGCTAAGCTACTCATACTTACTAGTGAATAAAATTTATAAAGATACCACCACATTAGTCTATTCAATAAAAATTTCGGATGTATCCTGGTCAGATAGGTATTCAGTGCTTTCGGTGGGTTCACGCAGGCCTCACTTACGTAATACTTAATAATCCAGATTAGTGTTCGCAATTGTAAGAATTTCGACTTGACTGGAATCAACAGAGTTAACCAACTTAAAAAAGGAAATATGTATGGTTTAATACACAACTCAACACGATTTGAAAATCTTTCTCTTATGCTATAAGTATAATGTACCCCTGCCAACCTTGGGAATCTTGGAATCCTGTTAACATTTATAATATTATGCACCATCCCCCTTATCACAAAACATGGTTTTAGCGAATACTAGACCAAACTCGGACTAAAGCTATGTCCATCCCTTTTAAAATCCACACCACAAAAACAGATGGAGTTAATTTCAAACCAAGGACTATGTCAGTCTTTGTTTTGTGGTAAAGAGACGTTTGTGTAACTTGGATCATAGGATGGTACTTATGCATGTTTTTATAGGATCTGCATCACCACGTCCTTCAATAAAAAATATAGGTTTATAAATTAATCTTAAAAGTGCAGTTGCTACTTTACACTTTGTAAGTCTTGAAAAAAATACCTACTTAAGTATTTATGCATGCATTTGGTTTTCGAGGTGAGGAATACGAAATGACTTCTTTTATTTTATACAGACGTAGTGAAGTATTTTAACCTCGTGTCATTTTTATTTTTAAGTAAGATCTAATATATATCTCCTAACAGTTTTTTTTATTTTATCCATATTTCCATACTACTTACAAATATTCAAATGCACGGACTTTCATGGATTTTTTCCTCATGAATAGTGCCTGTAATGTAACAAAGAGGAAAAACAACGTGACTGGTTAGTCTGTATTATCGTCAATATCTATTATATAGGTCTGCCAGAGAGCTACAATCACAGAAGTCTGGAGCATTTCCGATTTAACATTAAACAAACTATTTATAGTTTATATTTATACTTATAATTATACTGGAACGGCTCGTATTATTTTAAATGTATATTTATAATAAACAATCTAAAACACAAGTTTGACAAATGATTTCGATTCAATTTTGCTCGTGTGAATACATTTTTCAGATTATTATAGCTTACTCTCTTCTAACCTCTTTCTGTGTTAATGACAATACTATTGCACCCACAAGAATTTTAGGATCTTGCGTTCGCGGTGTTCGCGGACGCACATGAGCGTTTCGTGTAATGTTTTACAACTCAAAATGTTCAATTAAAAGAAACATTTGTAGTAAAAGGAACATTTGGAGCACCGATTCAAAATCCGTTCTGAAAGTCAGCGCAAGTTTAATTTTACCCTAATTTCCAAACAAAACACTAGGAAGAGAATAAATGTGTGCATAACCTGTTTGTTATATTTTAGTCACCTATTTAGTCATACAAGTACTATTATGGAAATTATCCCTAGGATGGTCGCGTTTCTTGATTATTTTATTTATTATATAGATTTCTCTAATTGTTATACCAAATTAACAGCTTTTCACTTATTGCATAAAAAAGTATATACGGCACATAGAAAAAGCATTTTTTTTAATTTTTACTCTGTTTGTTGTCCAGCTAATCTCTAAAATGGGGGGAATGATTTTAACTTACAGATTATGGTTAATCCTACGCTAAATCTATATGATTAAATGCTGCAGAGCTTGTTTGTTTGTTTGAACGCGCTAATCTCAAGTACTACTGGTCCGATTTCAAAAAAACTTTCAGTGTTAAATAGTCCATACATCGAGGATGGTTTATTTTTTTGAATAGGGATCCGTAAGAAAATTGCGATATTATAACACAAGGTGTAAAATCGAAAACCTACGTTAAACTACGTTAAATGTGTATTGAATATTAATATGATATAAAGCTAAATCTACGCGGTTGAAACCGTGGGGCACAGCTAGTATTATATAATTCTGAAGAATTTAGAGTTGGAACAATGCTAACGACGCACTGCTCTCGACTACGAACATAGGTACCTACCGTTAATTATTTTAGCTCTCATTGAGCTAGCTAACAAATGACCTAGACAGAGTTTATCACGTCTGTCTGCCGCATAATTGTCTGCTAGCTAGACAATTAAGCCCGATCTGAGTAAACTACCTAAACCTAAATCTAAACCGTCTGTCTGCGATTCATTATCGCTACATGCCCCGCGATTTCCGCTAAGTAGGTAGGTACATTATTATTCTAACCACAAAATTACTCAGTGCTCAAAAATAATAAGCGGTACGGACAAAACGATACATGCACTATTTGTATTTGTTCTGCGGTAAGTGTAGCTGTGTATATAAATTGATATAAGTAACTAATAATGCAATATTATGTATGGATAGGTGTGCCCCACGGTTTCACCCGCGTAGATTTAGTTTAATATATTATTAATATTAATACACACATTTAACGTAGTTTCTTTCTTCAGTCGATTTAATATTTTTATGAACATAAAAGCGGTTATTGTGTCTAAACTATGATAGTTAGATATGTGCTCTCGCGGACTTTATTAGATCTTAATAAAACCTACAAAACACATTGTTACCACCAGAACATTTGACCCCTGTGTTACGTAGATAGATTACAAATTATTGTTGACTTCAT
Source organism: Watsonalla binaria (assembly GCA_929442735.1). Lineage (NCBI taxonomy): Eukaryota > Metazoa > Arthropoda > Insecta > Lepidoptera > Drepanidae > Watsonalla > Watsonalla binaria. Next base: position 5,011,228 of record OV838929.1, on the reverse strand, counting down.
TTATTGCTGCCAGGTTTAATTAAAATCCATCCAAAAGATTCATCCTGAAGAGCGGTCAATAAACAGACTAAAACAGCATGTATATCGCAATATAGCATTTATCAAAAAAGAGCATTGTACAGAATTCGGCCAGTTACACAAAGTAACAGTTTTATTATAAGTCCCTTTAGATAAATAGACAATCGGCCAATACAATGTTTTCCGATAACATGGCAGTGGTAATATATAACATATATAATGTGGTGGTAGTTGAAAGCGCTATGCTAGAAAGCAAAGTAATGCAAATAAATACAAGAATGAAATAATTCTTGCCATCTGCTTGTTACCCGCACAACAACTTTTCACCCAGACGAGATTGGTCGCCGCAAGCAATAAATTGACATACCTGGGAGTTCATTTGTAAGATATGAAGCGGATACAATCAGACAACATATTTTGCAGTAGTAGCTTCGCACTGCATGCGAACATAACTTAACAACTTTGTATAAATTTAATACTATCTGTATAAATTGGCTAATTTAATATCTTTGGCTAACAGTCAAGTCATTTAGAATCCTAAAAAGACTGCCAAATCGGTCATAGAAACACACATGACTATAAAAAGTAAGATATTTACGTAATATAGATACATTATATAATATTATCTTTAAACGAACAATTCTTATACATTTATATAGGTATATAGAATCTGAATATCTGAAACGACTCCAATGATTTTCATGAAATTCAGTATGTAGGGGGATTCGGGGGCAATAAATTTAATTTTCAGAAAACATCGTTTAGACACTATTTTCAGGCAATGAGAAATTGCTACAATAGCATTACTATACGAAGGTAAATTTTGCCGACATCTCTCAAGTTACGATAGCTCCGACGGGAAGCTTCCAGCCTATCGGGTGATAACGAAATTAAGCTATACCCCGGTTGGAGTCCAAATGACACCAGTTCGGGTTTTTTTTATGTCAACTTCCTTTTTTATGAGAAAACATCAAGTTTTTTTTTTTTTGTGGGAAAAGTTTAGTTTTTTGTGAGAGAAAGAAACCGAGCACAGATTGACCGCAACCAGGTTCTAAATATTAAAACGTAAACTTAGAAAGGATATTCTTCGAAGTTTCTTTTATACACTTTAGTAGGTAGGAAATAATATCACGCCACTTCAAAGAACACATTTTTTCCGAGGATTTGCGTTTGAGTAATACATTACAGCCAAATTTAATAACCGGTGTGTCTAGCATATGTTTAGTTTAAATATGTAGTTGTTACTGGATTAATTCAGACATTGATAAGCAACGTAGCTCTTACGCATTTATAATATGTAGGTAGTCATGCTTTTTGATTATACTCCTAACATGTGATGTGTAATCTATACATACATCTATTCCATATTCTATACAGATAAACAGTTGAATCAAGTGCCGACCCCAACAATGTATGGGATAAGGCCAGGGAGATGGTGATTCTATATAGATAAATAAAATTGAAGTGTCTGTTTGTATTTCAAAATTACACCTTTTGATGAAATTCATATAAAAGTATACACGGTACTGACATAGAAAAACCAATTAAAAAAAATTCTCTGTCGGGCTAATCTCCGAAACGGCTGGACCGATTTTATTGGGACTTTCGCTGGCTGATAGCTAATGTTACAAGGAGTAACTTAGGCTACGTTTAGTTAAAAAAATATTAGGGTTCCTGAATTAAGTCTACGCGGGTGTAACTGCAGGGCACAGCTGGTTATTATATAAAACTTAATATAATCGGTGAAGTGTATGAATTTGAACAACATAGAAGTTCAAAGATAATTTACGGCCGTAGATTACATTTAAGATGATCTGAAGTCACCTGACTCACCTGAAACATTTGAGAATGTGAGACAAAAGTTGTTTGTACGATGAACAGAGGACAGCAAGGTACGCTTAGCATGAATCACCAAACATAACCAAAGACAATGATAATATTATTATGGACAAACGAGACGTCTTTGTGCACTCAAACATTTGCCTTGGTATTTCAAAACTGTAAGCAATCAGTGGGAAATATATGTGGGAAATACTAAAAATTTGGTCAAAATGCAGTTTTAATCTCATAAATATTGCAATAGCCACACAGTATAGCTTAATTGTGACGATCTTCGTGTCAAATAAAAGGAGATCTTAGCCACAGTATAAACAAAGCTTGACAAGTAGAATGTAATCGAGGCCTATATTTTGTAATAAGAACCTTTGCTCCATTAAGGGTTGTCAATCTTCGATTTAACAAATTAACATTTTTACTTACTGCCTATTTTTTCCTAGATTCCTTACTTCTTATAAAGCTGATCTATATTAGTCTATACTTCTGTACTAATGTTATAAAGAGGAAAGGAGGAAAGATTTGTATGTATGTTTGTAACGAATTGACTCAAAAAGTACAAATTCTATTGAATTCAAGGACTCTGATTTGATTTTGCAGTAGAAGTACTTACGTGGCATCCAAAAATAGTAGTCCCTTTATTTTTCTCGTAAATACTAGTGTTAAGCAGTGGAAATCTAATTGTAATCTGTTTTATAATTGGTATTTGTAAAAAAATACAATTAGTCATCGACTAGCTGCACGTTCTGTGTGTGTTAGTTTTTATTGTCTGTTTTATAAGGTTGTAATATCGGATCAAGACCATTAATCCTGTTTGTTACATTTACTAAACGTGGCTGGGCAAATAATAGTAGGTATCAGACCTACTATTATTCCTAATGTTATATGTATAATTTTCAAAAATAATCTAACCGCTTTTTCTTACGTTACCTGCCTACTATATATAAGTTGATAATTACTTGACGTTACGGATCTAGATAGTAGAGACAAGTTAACGTTTAGTAATAATCTTAAAAAAATAAAGTAAACGAGGAAGTAAAGGAAGCGAGGGCGGATCGTTATTTAGGAATATAATTAAGACAGATGTTCCTTTTCTCACTTTAAGTATTTTCAAGCTTTTATCTGATACAAAGATTGAAACTAGAAGAAAGATACTTTCGACATTCCACTTTTTTGTTTTTGCGTCAGTGATTTAGGAACCATAATTTTTTGCAACGAATATTGAACATTGCGGTGTAGTGTGTGTATGGTAATTACTTTTCTATTAATTTAGTGCTCACTCTTCTATCAAAGCGACTCATTCATTAGGGCTCGTTACAATTTATAGTGACATAGTTCCAATATTCACTGTGGGCCAAGTAGGTATATAATGTGTCTCGAAGCATGTCCCGTAACGTGGTGCTATCAACATTATCAGTTTGCCTCAGTCCACACTTCACGCTTCGAACTTATTGTATTATCAGTCTGCCTGGCTGGACTCATGATGACAGACTTATCATGATAATACATATACGCACACATACATAGTATCGGTATTTTATCATGTACATTTGTGTGTGTATCTTATGTTTAAGTTCTATTAACACGATAAAGTTAAACTTCTTTGTGTGTGTAATACCTACTCGTCTTATACAAGTAGGTATTGCAGTATACGTACTTGTTTACGTATGAACATCTTCGCCGTCTTTTGTCTTGTGTGTACTTAAATTACCTATATTAAGCAAGAACTTGGATTTTTCATTTCGATATCGGTACTATAATGAATAGCATAATACAAGGCTAACCATGGGAATCCAACGTCTGACGTCTGGCAAGGAAAATACACGAACCATTATTTAATCGATTATTTTGTTTCTACTTACTAATATTCTTTGTCTATTCTACAAGCTAGTGATAGAAACGAATGATAGAGATGATATTCATATTAGTAGATGACAGTGACGTAACCGAATTTAATGTCATAAAATTTATGAGTTTAAATGTTCTCATCTTCCTTACTAGACGTAGCTATAATGTTTCAGAGAGTAATATAGTACCTATGACGTTCAGTACTGACATAGACGCTCGTTGATTTTCATTGTAAGTATTCCCTTACATACAAAGCATACATACATACATACATGTACTGATGCCTGTATTCCCCGTAGGGGTAGGCAGAGGTGTTGTAATCACAACACCCACTTTTCACAGAAGATGATTACTTATGTGCCAACGTGACAGATGGTGAGTCTAACGCCGTGTCAGGCACTATACTTACATACCTACGTCATTGAATTATTTCTCAGATATATGTAGGTTTTCTCACGATGTTTTCCTTCACCTTAAAAACATGCTGTGAAAATCACTGTACATACACACGTTTTTAGAAAAACTCATTGGTACTGGCCCCGCTGGGATTCGAACTTGCATCACTTGTGTAGCAAGCGATTAGTCAAACCCCAAGGCAGCGGCTTCAAAGCTTCACCAGAATTATTAATTCGACTACATACATGATGCTACTGGCAATACAATGTTAATGAGATCATTGACGCATCTGAGACAATGAGCTATTCTAGTAAATTGTATTTTATTAAGTATCGTAAATATATTTGTTAATGAAGTGTTCATCATCAAATGCAATCGTAGGTAATATCAACCGTCACTCAATAGCCAGGGTCTAAGAATATGGCTATGGTATCCCCTGCCTGTCGTAAGAGGCGACTAAAAGGGGGCCGGAGGGCCTGCTGGCGGTGGTCGGGGTGGGAGCTTTGACCACCGAGCCGCGGGCCCGGTAAGGTGGCAGCGCGATGTGGCTCGCGCTGCCTTGCACAGCGAGGTCTCCAGGGGCGGCCTTACAGTTGCCACGGGGATGTGCCCCGGCAAAGTGTGGGGGGACACCGGTGCGTTCTATCAGAGTACCCGGAGTCCCCCCTGAGCACTGAGGACAGCTACCGGGGGTGTTTTAGTGCGGTAAAAATCCCACATACCCCGATCTGCCTCTCCCAGGGCGGTCGGGGACCTTTTGAAGGTTTCCCCCTCGTCAACAAAAAAAAAAGGTAATATCAACCGTGCATACCGTTTTGTTACCGGATTTTGTTTGTTGGTTATTTTATTTTTGGTCGAGCACGCGTATTATAGTTTTCTAATTCGAAGAGGAGCGGGTATGCGAACAACAATACTGTCTTTAGCAGCCTAATATATTGGCATAATATAATATATATGCCCTGGTCGTATCCAATAAGTTTACGAACCGGAAAAAATATTGCTTTATAACAAAAATAAAGTATTGTTTTTGTTAACGCCATGTATTGTTGACATCTAAGTACAATTAATTAAACAGTTTTGCTTACAACATCTTATGAAATTAATTTAGTAAAATTTGGCATGATTATACCTTTTGTTTCCGGTTAATAATATATATATTATAAAATGTATTAATCCGACAAAAGAGACGAGTTCCTGCTGAAATTAATACCACGCGGACGAAGTCGCGGGCATCATTTAGTCATATATATTTATAAATTTACATTTTCTTGAAGACTTCTGACTCGCAAGTTGGCATCATTATTAAAAGCCAATTTATCGCTATTTTTTTATGTACCTACACTAGCTTCCACTCGCAGCTTCGCACGCGTAGTGTGTAGTACCTATACTATTTATTTTATAGTTTTTAACCTAGTGTTCAATTATTTGCTGATTATCATTGTGCAATTGATAATTGGCATTAAGTAAATTACCGTGTAATTATACTACGTTAGAATTGTATTAATCGCGGAGTAAGATGAAGATAGAATTGAAACAAATCCTTAGTACTCTTCTACCACATAATAAAATATGACCCTCATTTGATAACGACGCATCTATCTACATACCTATAACTACTTATAACACACAATTATTATGTCACGTATCAAATAAAAATATACACAGCGATAAAGACACATACAATACATATCTTATTAAGCCCCAATTCAGTCTGATACACGGTTATCAATCAAACAAACATGTCGAGATAACCAATGAGATAACTTATTTGGTATAGATAAATAACACTGTTTCCGTCAGACGTCGCGATGCCGAGCTGAGAAGCAAAACAGTCAATATGATATGAAACAAATGTTCACTCTTTGTGATTATTATTAGGTTAGATAGACACTCAACCGCTCAATAGTCAGGTAAGAATTTAACTATGGGATCCTCTGCCTAATCTATTCAGGGCATTTCTTCCTCTTCCATTCTTCTCTACTCGCCCACTAAAACTCTGTTCTTAGAAAGATCACAATCTTTTAGACTGAAATATATTAATTTAGATTATTCTTTGTATAATTACCCATAGTTCCAGTGGGTCAGATCAGATCAGTGATGCAATAGCGATTCGGGTAAATATACTTTTAATAAGTGTACTGTATGAACCAAGATATTTCGACATATACACAAGCGGGGCAATGACTGTGCAGTTAAGATTGCATAGTGACCACAGCTTAATATCGACGAGGCTGCCACCTGATCAAACCGGGTTGAAGGCTGAGCGGTGAACGTCTGCCGGGGGGAGTCTGTCGGCGCGCCTGGCGTCTAGCCGACCATTACATTCGACAATAGACAATCAACTAACAAATTATAGCTGTTAACATATTTCATAGACGCAAACGGCGTCGCGTCGGTTCAAAATGAGTTCAAGGCTTTGAGACAACACTTGCCTCATTCAGAAGCAATCCTACTAGTCTAGTCTATGGGGTACTGTGTAATTTTAGGTCAAAGCTATCGTCGGCGTCGATGTCCCCCCAACCTATCTCAAATCGAAACATCAATATGTCGGCTAGGCATGACTGGACATGAACCAATCATAATAGTTTCGGCTTACATCGCACCCAACAAACAAGGTGATATCGCTCCCGATATTGTGAAACTTCTTAGCTTAGGCAACTCTGTCATCGTGGCAGGAGACCTAAACGCCAAACATGAGTCGTGGAATAGCCGCACTCGAAATTCCAGAGGTAATCAACTCAATTACCTCAGTATCATTCATAACTTCGACGTTATAGCTCCCATGCATCCAACGCATTACCCAGCCATCATAGATCACCGTCCGGACGTTCTCGACTTGGCGATTCTAAAGAATATAAACCTTCGTTTAAATTCTATGGAATCAATAGACGAGCTTGATTCCGATCACCGTCCTGTTGTACTGAGTCTTACCCCCCGTACAGGTCCCCCTGACTCTAGTCAACCTACCCCCATGAAAACGACTACTAACTGGAGGAAACTAGAGGAAAACCTCAAGTCTACTCCCTTGCCCTTCCCCGAACCGACCCCAACTTCCATTGTAGACACGGTGAACGCAATTGACTCCCTCACCAGTCACGTACAAACAGCAGTTAACAGCTGCTCCCGGCAGGTCCCAGCGATGGATGACCATCGCTGGAGGCTGCCGGACGATGTACGTGAACTGGTGACGGAGAAAAACGCGGCTATCCGAGCTTACAGGACCTACCCCACAGCAGCCAACCGATCATTTATGAACCACTTACAAGCCAAAGTAAGAAGGCGCATGAATGAAATGAGGGAAGCCCGCTGGGATAACTTCTTGGCTAACCTTACCCCTAATCACCAGGCTTTCTGGCACTTGCAACGCAAGCTCAGAGTCAAAGAAGCCTGCAGCATCCCTCCTCTTAATCGTCCTGGCCGTAGTCCCGCCTTCGACGATGACGAAAAGACCGAATGCCTAGCCGACAATCTAGAATCCCAATGTTCTCCCAGCTCCCAACAAGTAGACATGGCCCATCTCACAAAGGTGGACGCCGAGGTCGAACGAAGGGTAGCTCAGCCCCCAATAGAGGACCCAGACAATCCAGTCCCAGTAGTTACAGTCGATGAGGTTCAATCTCTCATCAAGGATCTCAACCCTAGGAAGTCTCCTGGCTCCGACGGGATAACAAATAAAGTAGTCAAACTCTTTCCCCTCCACATCATTGTCTTCTTGACAGCCATTTTCAACGCTGCCCTTTCTAACAACATCTTCCCACAATCGTGGAAAGAAGCAGTTGTCATAGGGATACCAAAACCTGGTAAGCCCAAATCCGAATCCTCTAGTTACCGCCCCATCAGTCTCCTCAAAACTCTCGCGAAGATCTACGAAAGGTTGATCTTCAAAAGACTAAAGCACTTTGCTGAATCCCACAATCTCATCCCAAACGAGCAGTTTGGCTTCCGAACCAAGCACTCGTGTGTTCAACAGGTGCATCGCATCGTTGAACACATAAGTGAGGGATTCCAAGTCAAACAGCAAACGGGTGTCCTATTCTTCGATATAGCGAAAGCATTCGATAAAGTCTGGCACAATGGCTTATTATATAAGCTTTACCAAATCGGTGTGCCTGAAAGACTCGTGCTCATCATACGAGACTTCTTATCGAATCGCACCTTCCGATATCGCATAGAGGGCTCATTATCTTCCCCTCGCCGCATTCGTGCTGGAGTCCCCCAAGGCTCCGTGCTCTCCCCACTCCTTTTCACGCTGTACACCAGCGATATCCCCAAAAGTCCCAGTGCCGATCTAGCTCTCTTCGCCGACGACACGGCTATCTACTATAGAGGCAGAGACCGTCATACGATCGCCAAACATCTCCAAACCGCAGCCAATGCCCTTGGCAAATGGTTCCGGAAATGGAGATTTGAAGTCAACCCAGATAAGAGCGCAGCTGTCCTCTTCTGCCGATCTGGCGACCGATATCACGATCCTCCTCCATCTGTAACCATGTTCGGCCAACCGATTCCTTGGGAATCCACGGCCAAATACCTAGGCGTCATCCTCGACCAAAGGTTGTCCTTTGCATCCCACACAAAGAAAGTACGGTCACGTGCTTCCTTTGCCCTTGGTCGACTCCACTACCTACTAAATGCACGGAGTAAATTGTCACTTAAATCTAAGTTGAGAATTTATCTCTCTTGCATCCGTCCCATTATGACATACGCCAGTGTTGTTTTCGCACACACGGGCAGCTCTAACATCCATAAAATGCAGGTCCTCCAAAACAAATTCTTGCGAAAGGCTGCGGGAGTCCCGTGGTACGTTCGCAATAGTCAACTCCATGTAGACTTCAAAATTCCCACCATAAAACAGTTTATGAAAAGCGCCTCTAAGCGCTTTTTCGAATCTGCTGAAAAACATCCCAACCCACTAATCGTATCGGCCGCCCGATATACCCCCTCCCAAATCTCCACCCGACGCCGTCCGAGGCATGTCCTTATTGACCCTGACGACGATATTACATTGCTTCAGCAAGCAATGTCTCAAAAGCACACACCAAACCGACCATTGTTCCGTCCTCGCCGGCGAGGCTCGTCGCGAACTCTACGTCATCGTCCCCCCCGTCCTCTGCTAGGGCCGGCGCGCGCCGAGCCACTAGCCTTAAACATGTCCCTAAATAATACCACTTAGATCCAGCTCCCTAGCTCATCCCCCAGCAACGCCCTAAGCCGAGGTCCGAACCCCGCACCGGGGTGCCCTTAGCTGTGTTGCTTAGTTTTTAAGTTTAAGCTCGGCTGGAGGCCCTTGGGTCTCGCCCTTTAGTCCGGTTAAGCAGTGGAGGTAACTCCCCCCTACCAACTGCGAGAGACCATGTCGGAAAAAAAAAAAAAAAAAAAAAAAAAAAAGTCGGCGTCGTCTGGCGGGGAAGCGGTCCCTTATTGCGATCTCATATTGTATGCGTAGGTAACGTAACCCGCGGCTTTTGTGATAGGACAGTAGGGGCAAGCACCTAATCAAGTACATGCCGTCACAACACTGTCACATTGTAATAAAATAGCAGAGTACTGATGAATATTATCGCATATTACTTTATGCCAGGCTATTTGGCTAAATGCTGGAAAAATTACTTAAAATAAGTCTGATAGCCCAATGACGTTTTAGATAGATACTTCACAGATCTTGACTTCATTTGTTAAACTACGTTTATATATTGAATTAGATTTTGGCTGTAGTCTGTATTTACCTGCATACTATTTGAGATTTGACTTGAAGAAACGTCGGTGTTCTGTGATCACAGCAATCGAAACCGAATAATCAAGAATAAACGACAATAAAATGTAGAAATAGGTATCATCTGGATATAATTGACTTAGACAATTGTTTTTTTGGGTTTCATCGAAAAAGTGATAGAGGTTCGAGGATTACGAAAAGTGTGACATGAGCGTGACTGTTCGCTTAAATGGAATGTAATCGAGGCTGCGCACGCGTGCCGATTACATGCGGGCAAGCGGGTGCGGTGGCCCCGCGCTGGCCGCTCAGGAGAGATCGCGCCAGACAGACGGCTACCGAAATTTGGGTTAGGCGGTTTTTTGCAGAGCACGGGCTCTGCGGCGTGCGCGGGCGCGAGGTCGATGCGCCCGACCGCCCCGCCCCACCACCGACCAGTTCCACCACAAGGTGCAGCGCCCGCGCAACCACCCTACATACATACCACCTGCCAGACACTAGGCAGCTATAAACATCACTATAAGCCATTACACACACCACTCTGTGTCATGTAGGCAAGCGCCATGATGCGTCTACATGTTAGACTATAAAACATAGTTCAAATATGTTTTAGAATATATACGATATAGATAGGTATTATTTATACTATACCTGCAAGCAGCTCATATCGACCTACACATTTTTTTTAAATCGATTTTTCAGTTTAAGTAGATTCCTCTTCACATCCTTTCAATCAATGTGAGAAAATTAGTGTACCTTCACATTGACACAGAACCTTAGATGCGCCCTACCAACAACATCCAACCAGGTATTGCCTGCCGACCATGTGGTAATACTGTTAAAGAATTTGAAAATGCTTGAAGTGCTCTTATCCGTAATCCATATATATTTTCTGTTACTGAATAAATACCAATTAACATGATTCTTAATGAGCACACTACGTTAGATATGCAGGGAGGCGTAGGTTCGATTGAAAGTGTTGCATAGGCGCGAAGACTGCGCAGGCGCCGCCGGCCGCCGCACCTTCATCGCTCACGCTGGGCGCTCGGCACACAGCTGTTAATTGGCAGCGCGGTTTTTGTACACCATGACGGCTGCAATTTTTTGCGAGCAACATTCGAGATCAGTCTGGAGATATAGACATGTATGAATGGCTTGTCTAGACGTGCCATCCGTCTCGGCGAGCCACCACATATGCGCTCGATGTTTGTCTAGCACTAAATGCGACCAGCTAAATGTACTCTGAATAATATAATGATTGGCAGACCATATTTTTTGCAATGTCTTGACTTTTTGCAGTTCTCATGTCTGTAATATTCTATGAATAAACCTAATCATGTCTGGAGATTCCTATCTACCACAATTCAAAACCAATTAGAATTATATTTTATCAGGCGATCAACAATATATATTTTACAGGACGGGCAATGGTATTCATAATTAGTACTACCCAATACTCATCATATTACTTTCATAACTCAAATAGAGTAGAGATTGAGATAGACGCCCTTATCTGGGTTAGGAGTAATGAAAATATTAATTAAGCTACTTACAAAAAAATACATTTTATTTCTTATTTAATGGATTTTTTAACTAAGTACCCATTTAAAATGTCTGAATTATATCCTTTTTATAATTAGAAAAAAAAATTGTCACTTTGTAACATAGGTTTAGTTTTAAACCTGCGTAGGTAAAACCGCGTGGCACAGTTAATTCCAAACAACATTGCCTTGCCTATTAAAATTTGGAGCTAAGACAGAAATTATATTAGTACGATAAATGCGTGTGGTAATGATTTATTACGTCTTCTTCAAGTACGGATTTGGAGGAAATTAAACACAACGCCGAGGCGAGAAATACCGCGGGGTGTAGCTAGTATGATAACCAATGTTCGTATAAAATAGTCATGAAGGTAGCCAGGTCAATAGCCTTACCTCGAAACAATACGCGATGCGCTCAAACTATTTCATCTATTTGCAAGTATAGGTATGTACCAAACTAGACCAACTGCCTCGTTGGTCTAGTGGTTAGTACGTTCGTCTGCCGATCACGAGGTCCCGGGTTAGATTCCCGGGTCGGGTCCAAAAATTTATATTGGGTTTTTCTGTCAAGAAATTCACAATAAAATGCCCAGAGTTTGGAAGTTGGCGGTGTTTCCACCCCCGTGCCTCGGAAAGCACGTTAAGCCGTTGGTCCTACGCCTGATCTCTCTCCGGTCGTGTCGGATTGCCGTCCCATCGGACTATGAGAGTGAGGGAATAAAGAGTGCACCTGTGTTTGCGCACACACTTGTGCACTATAATATCTCCTGCGCGCACATGGCTAATCCTCGTTGAGATTAGCCGCCGTAACCGAAATTCGCTAGGAGATCATTATTATTATTATGTACCAAACAACGTCACACAGATTCAAACAATGTTTTCTTGTATTCAAAAATAAAATAGTATTTCTTCAAATCTACAAAGCAATTTTATTAATATGCGCTTGCACCTTTTGGTCTGAGGTTTGCATACGGCAGTCAACTCTGATTGCAAGATAAGCATTTAAAATATGTGGAATGGAGCAGACAGTGCAAGAAGGCATATCCACACTATAAGCTAAGCTATAAATCTGACGCCATAGAGTAAAATATAGGAAATAATATTCAAACTTAATATCCCGGATAATGAGCGAGCAACACTGCCATGGTGTTAGAAGAAAAATACAAACAAAAGTATTTTGTACCCCGTGGTAAACTCAGTTTTACTTACGGGTAATAAACAACGTGGGGTGATACCAATAACCAAGTGCGCTTCGGAACATCACGCATAAAACAAAAAAGTGGATTACATTACAGGAACTGATTAGCGGCCGTTTTATCAATATTCTATCCATCTCACAATTAGGTTACTAAAGATAAACAAATATATATTTTTTCCTTACAGTCATTCCAATAACTTATCACAAGTTAACATTATTATGAAATTGAAGGTATAGACAGATCACGTAAACTTTGATAGATTAGTGACTTTGACTTTCACAAGTAAACTTTGATAGATTAGTGAAAACGGCCGTTATTAAATCTATTAAGATTAACCAAATAATTTAGACACTAAACAACAGAGACTTTACATGGTCTGTGGTCAAACCTAATAAAGGAATGATATCGTGAAAATAAAGCAATGAGCAACTGATGTATAATGTTGTAACTTGTAACATGCATGTCATGTTCTCATGTTACGAACTGCTAAAAACACTTGAGATTAAGGATAAAAATAAATTCACACAAATGAAATAAAGTGTGCGTCGGTGGCCGGGGCAAGGTCGTGATTACGGCATGTCTGGAGGACACTCATTAACTACGCAGCGACACTTCACACCAACCAATCCAAAACAATACCAACCTATTGACTAAGAGGAATCGTCACACACACTGCGTTTAGCCACGTAATGTCGCGCTTCCAACACAACAACTTTTTTATTATTTTGCACTAAATATACATATCCAAGATACATTTTATTTAAAGCAACAAGCGATTTTTGCACATATATATATAAAATTACTTGTTTATTCATATAGAATCTGAATCTCGGAAAAGGTTTTCATGAAATTTAGTGTGTAGGGGGTTTCATGGGCAAAAAAATGATCTAGCTTGGTTTAATTTTTTGAAAACATCGTTTTGACCATGTTTTCAGGCCCTGAAAAACTCATACAATATCATTACAATACGACAGTTAATTTCGCCGACATCTGTCAAGTTATGGTAGCTCAGACGTGAGACTTTCAGCTTACGGGGCGATAACGAAACGAGAGTACCCGGTTCGATACTGACGTTCACCGGATCGATTTTATTTAACATACATAGGTACACTATACTCATGTCTGTATCCCATGGGGGTAGGCAGAGACCACCGTTTGCCATCTGCTAAATGTCAAGTTCTTTGTTTTGTGTGAAAAAGAAACCGAGCACAGCTCGGTCAACCAGGTTCTAATAAGTAAAACATACTCATGTATTCGATCTGATCCTCCAAGCGGCAACAGTGAGTTTTGCATTGCATACAACTCTATAAAGTGTAGGAGTACCTATAAAGTGCGAGGATGACACATGTATGATGATCGGTTTTGTAGCGCGGGGGAAAGCCCGCCTATTTACCGGCCGCATATCTAGACTATGAGTACTTGTATTATAAGTCTAGACGCCGGATCCAGGAGGTCATCAGCCAACCGACCGCTTTCACATAATATATTTATTCAGACACAACGAAACGAGGCTCCCAGTACAAGCGAGTTCATTTGATGTTAACGTGACGTAATTGCGATATCAGCAAGAGTCACCGACTGTAGCATTCACAGACACTTATTTTCTACCATGCTGTTTAATATCGTGTTTACTAATCAGGTTTTATAGCTCCACTGCTCACATTTGTCTGACAGATCTTATGTTCACTAATAGAGATAAATTCTATATGAATACCAACAGATTTCTTGAGCGTCTGAACTTCATCTTACATTCTAAATTGAATTTTAAGACTAATTATCTAAATTATGATGTCCTTCTATATTCAAATTGTTTTTATACTATATATCCGCCTGATGGTAAATGGACAGTGTGCTTGCAATACCAGGAACATAGTTTTGCCGCTCCTTTAATAATCTCTTCCCTCCATCCTCCAACTGTACCCGCTTGAGAAAACCTGTTCCGGGAGTTCATTCCACAGCCTGAGCGTCCGTCGATAAAATAAGTTTCTTTGGAACCACACAGTGTGTAGGGATGAACTCCGCGCCAATGGTAGGTAAGTGCGGTGGAAAGGCAGGTCATTTTATTTATTTAAACATTAGATCTCGAAACACTCGTCGTTATTATAGGAAGCATGCTCTGACCTTTAGGTTCCACCAACTAGAAATCTTTACTGCACTAAATTTATTTCATCACAAATATGGCAGTGAAGAAAAATATCGTGAATAAACCTATATTACGTCTGAGAAGAAATTCTAAGACCTCGTTGTTTTTGAATGACTAGCCTGTCTGTAAATTTGTTGCTTGGCAACAAATTATTGGCGAAGGTTGGGTATTGTTCCACCCCTGCCTTTTGGAGAATCTTGTGACGGTGTGAAGATAGGTCTGTAATTGTAAATCACACTTACTCAGCTTTGTTGATATAGGGCGAAACAGTGAACATTTATTAATTTTAAAATGTTAATCAACTCCTATTATTTTAAGCCCAAATCACTTAAGTAAACTAATGAACAGATTTCAATGAAACTGGGCATTTTACATTGTTCGCAACTAAGTTAAATCTATTGTCAAAATTTGGATCTGGTATAAACTATTGTATTGGATAGTTAAATACATAATAATAGCATTCAAGACCAATTGACAAATACTGTATTCCACTATACAAATAAATATAATGATGTATAATTAAATAACAGCATCAAAAACACACTGCTTCGCAGGCACTCGAGTCATTTAAAAACAAATAGAACTCATATCGCGAATAATTAAACATTTAATTAAATACGAGTATTTAATTCGATGTAGGTTCAGAAAGTTGTGGCGACCTTCCGATAAACGGACAAGAACGACGAGTGACATATTTCAAGCCTGTTTTCATCACCTGTAATGGGTACCACCTACGTATGAATATGGATAATTGTGGCTATTTACAGACATGTATTCATTGCACATAGAATGTTGTGCAGCTTTACAATGTGTCGATATATTTATTTATCACGGCGCGGAGCAGTGCGGCTAGGCGGCGCGGTGTGCTGTGCCTCTAAGGCCAGATTACCCACAAAGCTGGCCCACGACTTACCTCACACTCTCTTGCTCAATTAAAAAAAATTTTTTTCCGTCTGCGTTGCACCCCGCTAGCATCGTCACATAGAATTGAATAACATAGAGCGAGTAACATCATCTGTAATAAATCATGGACAACTACGAGTTAGTGTACACCATAGTATATCTCAGCACTGTATTCACCTAAGTTCTTACGTAGTAAACATGTATTTCTAAGTGTTCGATGGCGGCAGCGAGCCAGACTGCTATTATTATCTATTCAATTGTGCTTGAAAATGAACGAGCGAAAGGATTACAAAAATAAAGGTCAATTCAACGTATCTGATACTGATCAATAAAGTCATGTGATGACGTAAGACCGTCGCATGGAACAACTTGAAACGAGTGTAGATACGACGGTCTCAGACCTTATCTGGACAAAGGAAGGGGATCACATTCAGGCAGCCAGTCAAGGATTTAAGAGAACCCCGAACCTAAAATAGAGCCAAAATAGCAATGTTCTGTATTTAAGTAGGTGGTTGATAGGTATCATTTGTTATGCTAGTAAAGAAAAATAAATCCTATGTTAAATGATCGAGATTGGAAATGTTAATTGGCGGCTAATCAGTTTATGAACTTAAAAAATATATCTTAACACTAATAGCAGCACCAGCACCTTAAGATTATTTTTTCAGTCAATTCCAATACAAAGCAATATGTAGTAGAACCTCTTGAAACTCGAATTATTCGAATTTCGATTTCCTAGTACACTTATTCTCACACACTTACAAGGTCTATGGTTGCAAACTCATCGGTCTTGATAAATTTTAAACAGTGTGTTTTGTGTAGTGTGTTTGTGTGTCAGAGAGGTGATATGCACATCATAGATAGGGTAAAATTTGTGAATGGGTTGGGTGAAACTTAGCTGGTACCACAGTATTTATTTTAAATTCCTTAATTAAACATCGTCGTAATACGAATTCCACGCAGACAAAGTCGCGGGCATAGCTTGTCTAATAATGTAAAATTGTGAAAGTGTCTCTTTGACTATTTTATTATCGCCTTTTGTCTAAAAACAATTTAGGTGATATTTGGCAAGTATTTAATGAGTTAAGCCAGTTTTTTTCTCGACAACTCATTACACGCGAACGAGGTCGCGGAGCCGAAAGCTTCTCTTTTATATTTATTAGCTTTTAATTTTGAGCACTTGACCAAATCCAGTGGCTACCTATAGTAGTAAACCGCAACAGGCCCGAGGTGTGGCGCGGCGGGGGTTGGGGGCCGAGGCTGTCTAGACAGGCCGCAGACAGGCGCGGAGGCTGCGCCGCACGCACACAAGCCCGCGCGGTGCATCGCGCACCCGCGCACACTAGCGCACAATGCACCCGCGCGCCACTGACATTAACCACCCAGCCGCCACTCACCAACCAAAACCAGCCGTATTCCTTCTTAATGATTCATTTCTGATGCTAATTACATTATATGTATCAACACATAACTCGATAAGAGCATCGGGTTTTTGGCACTGTCTTGTTTCAACTCAGACTGCGCAGACAGAAGGTACAATTAGCCGGGCAATAATAATAAGCTACGAGTATATGGTACTTAGCATACCTAGACAATATTTGGTCTGGGTTTCTCTGTGATGAATTGTGTAAGTACTTTTTGTGTTCCGCATTTCCAATTCTAAATGTTCGTGCACATTTATTTTAACGTATTTTTAACTATATTCCTTTCTTAATTTAGTATGTCTGATCATATGTCTGGTTATCGATATGGTCTGATCATTTACCGGTTGTTTGAATGTAGACAGAGCCGTAAAATAAAAGAAAATGACTCATATTGAGTATAACAATTGGATTCGCTATAAAATGCGAAATTTAGTTTCGCGATTTGCATTTAGACAAGAAACATGAATGCCATACTTGAAAGTCAATAGTATTTGGGAAGTTTAAATAAACTTGATGAAACCTAAGAAATGTGCAATTTGCAAAGTTATATGTATAGATAGTATTTGTTGAGGAGTCAGACGATCGCCGAGCGAACAGGAAGTGTGCTTGTTTTTTTGCGGGATGCGGTCATCGTCGCGGGCGCGCGGAGAAACATTATTGGCGCGACGCGGGCGCTACCTCTGGATTCCACATAGCTACTTACTTATACTTCGAGGCTATGTAAATCACATTAGCTTCACTCCTGTAACAATAACTTCATATTATTAAACCATGTGTGAGTCTAAATATGTTTATGTTCAATAGTACAATTAGAACACGGTAAAGTATTAGACATAAAGTGCTAGGAATCTACGAGCTAGCTACACCGTAGATGGGTAAATTTTGATATACTTAGTTCAAAATGAATACAAAATTATGATTTTTACTGGGAATAAACAGAGTAAAAATATTTATATCTTGCATTGAGTAGCTTCATGCTCATACTTGTGTAAATAATTGATTATAATGATTTGCACCCATTATCGATGTAAAATAGGTAACACAGGATTACATGTATAATTTTTTTTTATAACATTTTTATTAGATTATAAATATATTTAACATTTGTTAACGGCATGTTTGCGCAGGCTACACCGATTTGACTAAATTTTGTTATCGTTCATTATTGTCAGGATGAGGTTTGTATAAAAGCATTATTTGAAATATCTTTCGGAAAATTAAAAAATATGAAATGAAATATCCCCATATTAAATAAGTTAATGAAACAGAAAACACCCATGAAATCGAGTCTACGCGCGCGGATGAAGATATACCGTTGCCCAACAATTTGTAGCTGGTCAGAGTCAACCCTCATGAGGGAGGTGTCCTCCGGGCAGACACTTCATTTTGTCAAAATATACGAATATATGGTTGAGGAATTGTATGTTTGACTAGCCTAGCTAGATAAGGCGTGGTAGCCTTGGGGTTTGAGCAGTCGACTCCCGGTTGGGGCCTGTACTAATGAGTTTTTCTAAAAACTTACGCGCACCACGTACTTTGCGGTGAAGGAAAACATCGTGAGGAAGCTTGTATATGGCTGAGAAGTAATTCAAAGACGTATGCACATTGCCTGAGACTGCGATGGACTCACCATCTGTTACGTTGGCACTTAATCATATTCCGTGGAAAGTTGCAAAACAACAACTCTGCCATCCCGCATGTGAGCATATGTATGTATTAAAGGGCATTTTTATTTTGTATAAGTCTACGCTTATTTATAGGAACATGATTAAATAGGACCACGGAGATGCAATTGTCATAATGATGAATTGAAACATAAATTAAGTATAATGGAGAACAAAGCCAGTGACATGACAAAGCGGAACACCGGGTGCGGAGCAGCGATAAGCGCGCGGCGGCCGGGCGGCGCGGCGCGGGCGCCAGGTCGACGCTCTGCGTGTAAACAGATAACTTCGATTGATTACATGGCGCTGCCCACTCGGCCGGCTTGGCCGATACTCCTCGCTCACGCTTGTACACCAAACAATATTGCTATGCTACTATTTCGGTCAAAGCACTCGTAATCGGTATAGGAACTCCTCGCGCAAAGCAAATTCATACCTACTCTGGGCCTAACACACTTCGTGACATACTTTTTTATGTCTAGACCAGACAGATACATTTACTAATGACGGATGTTTGTACTGTTAGATTAGTATACTACCTACTATACTATTTCATAATCTTATCTGGGTGCTTTTTTGGGGGGTTCTCCGGCAGACCTAGATTCATTATTCGTTCAGTCATACCTCCAAAAAAAGGGCAATTTACTCTTTCGCCGTCCGAGAATCCCTAAAAAATACATTTTAAGGTTTTAATGTACTCATGTTGCCATCACTTCACATCGATGAGAATCATGCACATTATTGAAACTTTCACGAATCACAAAGACAAATCTTGAGACATTTAAAGTCTGTCCTAGATTCATACTTTCTCCTAGATTTAAAAGTAAACAAATATTTACTGCAAACTGTGTTAGTTGCGACAGAATTGATCAAATATCTTAAAATCACAAATTAAAGACACGATGTCTTGCACACGTTTCTCCATCCTTAGTAGCCTGCGCTGGTATTATTTCCTTGCACCAGGATGCATCGTTATGCATTTAGGAATAATATCTGATGTTATCCTCATGTACAAACTTTTACCATATCAATATTTTCGAACGGGCTACCAGGAGTTGTGTCTCCACGCAACTTTTGTGGAATGACCCAATCTTACATAGGAATATTTGAAAAATACAACATTAATATTGAGACGTTATCAAATCAGTGTTGAAATGCTTTTACAGAGGGTACTTAAAAATCCCTTAAAAGGCGTGTACCCACGTTGTGTACATATCTCGCGGGAGGGAACAAAGGCTTCTTGTGCTCGAGGCGTGAAGCTCCAGCTGACGACGAACGGTGAGAAATGCACTTTGGCTCGCCGACGTGACTTATTGCGAACATAGTACACCATTCCTACTCGCTACTAGCTGCAATACTTACAAAGACATTTTACTTCAAATCCACGCCAATTCTCGTATATGTAACTAATGTGAAAATCGAATGTATAAAGAAAACATAGAAAGAGAACCAGTAAAAAGATATTTTGTCCAAAGTTGGAAATTATTGAAGACATCATATTCATTTCGCTTCTGGCACGTTGCTATGTTTTGGACATTTTACATAGAAAAAACAATCGTGTCACTTGACATTCTAAAGTTACATTGGTAACATACTCGTACATTCTGATGTATTGTGAGGATGTGTTATGAGAGTAATCTGTATCTATACAGATAAATAAAATTGAAGTGTCTGTTTGTAATTCCAAACAGCTTTTGACTAAATGCATATGAAAATATATACGATACTGAATTAAAAAAACTAATTTAAAAAAATCCTTGTCTGTCTGTCTGTTTGTTCCGGGTAACTCCGGGACTTTCACTGGTAGATAGCTAATGTACAAGGAGTAACTCAGGCTACTTTTATTTCAAAAAACATTTAGTGTTCCGCGGGAATTAAATTAAATTTAAGCGAGTGAAACCGCAGGGCACAGCTAGTGGTTATATATAAGTGGTATATATGATAATAATAAAAACAACATTAACACGCTTAACGACTATATAGCGGGTAAAAATATAAATGTTTAACCTCGTTCATCAATATTTTGTGTGTCATACAAAAGACATCAACGCGTTGGTGTCATACTGTATCAAACAAAGTTTAAACATTTGATTCATATAATAGGAGAGTAAATCATATGTCTTAACATATCATGACAATGATATACAAAGTTTCACATGCTAAAACATCTAAACAAAATAAATATAAAAATATAAAAAAATATGTTGAAAATAGGTACTTTATACACGAATTGCATACTTGACGAAACTCCATTCAGTATTCACAACATACGAAATAAAAATTTGATACCACGAGATTTTCTTCGGACTTAGCATGCATATGTATTTCCTGGCAGCATGAGTCGTAAATAAAAAGACAATTTGTAAATTGCGAAATGTAATTGCAGAGACGGCGACGTCGGGCGGCGGGCGGCGCGGGCGGCGGCGGGCCAGCGTGCTAATGAAAATTTAAAGTAACCGGTGTGAGCGCGCACTCGGTCCAACACACGAGAAGAAGGCGAGTTCAAGTATCATGAAAATATAAATACGATTCCATTTCACTTTATGAGTGTAATATATAGGATGTAGTATGTTTTAGTTCTATCAGAGACGCAGTGATTAATTCATGTAGTACTTATGTAGTAAATAAACAAAAAGTTGTTTAAATAGTCAAAGGACAAAAAACAAATAAAAAAAAATTACCATGCATACTTTCAAACGAATTTTGTGAATAGCAATATTAATTTGAATTTGAAATTTCAAACAGAAACTTCAATTTATTTAAAATGAAAATGAAAATGGATTTTATTTATTCAGTTCTGGTAGGGCACTTATGGATTTCATATTTATACGTATAGATATAGATGTAAAGACTATTACTTATAGTAGATAAACCCTCAAACACGAATATTCTTGGACCTCTCAGTCAGTGAGTCGAGACAAGTGACTATAGATTTATACGTGAGAAGTGATAAAGGTGATAAAGCGTATACGCTACACGCATGACTCATCACTAAGAAGAGTCACGAAATACACTAACTTGGAAACCGTTCATTGATTCAGCTGTAGCTGAATCTGGCATGATGACTTTTGTTTAAGAATAAGTCCATCCCATTTTTTCGTCTACATATAGGTTTTTATATAAATCGTATGTACTGAAATAAAAACATTAAGAAGCGCCGGTTTCAATCTTTCCAAAACCAACTAAAGCGGCGACGTCAGGATGACGGGTCGCTCACTTCCCTCTAAAATGGTGGAAGAGGGCGATGACTGGCATTCTCGTCATACTTGTAAGCTGCTTGTGGGAGCTGGTTATTTCAAGCTACACAATTATACGTAGTACCTAATCTAGGTTTTATCGACTTTAGTGCACTGGAACTGTGTCCATTGGCTTATATATTTTTTTTTAATGATTTATATTGTATTACTCAAACTTGTAATTTTTTTTTTAAAGAATATTTACTGAATTTCTTGCCAGGTTCTTCTCAGTATAAGCAACCTTCCGAACCTGGCGGTAGCATGTATAATTCTGTAATAGTGTCGTTTTAACGATTTGTAAGTATTTTGTTAAAAGTCTAATCAAATAAAGATATTTTGAATTTGAATTTGAAAGACTAGGCTCAAGTACGGGTCGGAGAAGAGACATGCTATGGTGATAGCACGCGTTTATAGCAGACACCAGAAGACCACACAATGCTGCATTAAATTGTTTAAACCATTATTAAGTAATTTAAACTCATAAGTTATCTACAAATAAATACTTGTCTTCTGTAAAGTGTCTTCGTAGGCACCGTTGTGACGACATGTGAGAATTACCAACAACACTCTCTTCTTCTCTCGTTTTTGTCATTCGCTTCGGCTTCAGCTGAAATAGCCCATGATCTAACGTGTTTTGTGGGCCTCGGAGCCTTATAGAAATCTCAATAAGTGTAGTGTACATCTTATCGTATCTTTGACCAACATTATTCACGTCAGATCAAATATTTTGCACTGTCAACCAATGTACCTGCCAATTGAAGGTCAGATGACTAATATTGTGTAAATCTGATAGCACCTGTGGGGCAGAGCGACAGCCCACGCTAATAATGTGTGCTAAAAGTACTATAACTTACTCTGTGCTAAAAGGCATGGTTCTGATGAATCGCCAAGTCAAATGTCATCATTAACTGAAAGATGTAAAAACTATGACTAAAAAACTTTGTAAGTGATTTCCCTCCACTTTCTATACGGAGAAGGAAAACATCGTGAGGAAACCTGCATATGTCTGAGACTTAATTTAAGGCCGTATGTATAGTGCCTGAGAGGGCCATAGACTCATCATCTGTCACGTTGACACTTAATGATCTTCCGTGAAAAGTAGGTGTTATAATTACAACACCTCTACCTACCTCCTCGGGGAATACAGGCGTGAGCATATATCTATCTGAAAGATATTAATAATTAATCGCTGTCGGGTTATATGTTAACGGCTGTGTTGCAGGGACGGGTGCAAGGAGATCGCTGGTGCCGGTGAGCAGTGGTGTGGAGGGGGGGTGGGGGAGGCGTGGTGCGGGGGAGGGAGGTGCAGTGGCCACATGGTGCGGTGCATCGCGACCTCAGTGCAGTGACCCGCCCGCCCCGCGGCCGCCCAGCCAGCCTGCACCTCCATACTACATGCCACACCATTATTTATGTATCTACCTTTTTACTTAATCACTCCCTATACTTTATTATCAGTATTATGCAAATATACATTAACATTATTAAATTAATAATATTTAACCAAATGTTTCCATAATCAGTGCACCCAGGATGGGGTCTCTTGCTCCCAGTTATCTAAACAATGAATTAGATGATACCTGATGAATTAAAGAAGGTACAAGTAACTAATAGCGAGCGTACGGAGTTGCTCAACTGAGAATAATTCCTCTACCTCACGGAATTGTAGCCCAATTACGCTTCGAGTAGTGTTGTTTTCCGCAGCGAATAAAATCAAGGGGAGAAGGAAGAAGGGAAGCTCTGTACTTTCAGTGTCGGTCATTCTTCTCTTCGTCGGTCATGTCGGTTTATGTCGGTCAGTCATCTTTAGTGCTGTAGTAGCAGATTACCATAAAGGGTTGTACCTTTGAAGTATAAAAAAAGCTTCAAAAAAGTCCAATTCCTTGCTAAGCCTTATTAACGTCGCGCTGCTATTATTTTGGGATAATTTTTATTGGCACCCAACAGCATCCTAATCAATCATCAACACAAGTCAATTCACATTAACTCTACCATTTAGGCACTCGTACTTACTTTGATCATTGTTTTATTGCTATTCTATTCATATTTCCTCAAAGTTTTAATATTTCGTAATATTGATTTCATCATATCCTACTATGCTAAATGGTAACAAGAATTTTGTATAATACATGTGGTACCGTTGCCTAGTTGTTTATTTCTGAGATGGCTAACAGTATATTTATATTTTTGTAAACATCAGTCCAAAATAAACGCGGAGAGTAAAACCGGCAAGTGAATTTAGTATAACAACGCACAGTACTGTGGGCTACGCGCTACGCAAATAGTAATCGCGAATACCTATCCTATTAATATGCCATCTTGCCATCTTGTTGCAGCTCTACAATTATTTGTTAACTTCAACTGCTATAGGTCTGTACAGCAACTGGCAATACGAACGGGACTTATGTCTTGACCTTCTGTACCAAACAGAAAATATATTGTTATTAATTATTTCCCAATTTTCACAAGTACTACAACAATCCTAGAATGCCCAAAGGGTCACAACATCAACTGCTCAGCCAAGCAAAGCACGTTGGCACTGAAATTATATTCATTGTAAGGTAAGTTTTATGTAAAATAAATATAACCACGAATTACTATGTTGTATCAAAGTTGTAACTGCTTGTGGGGAAGACCGTGATAAATGAATATTATCTATAATATGATTGATAATTTGACCGGGGAATAGTTTCTACGTATTTGCTACCGAATTATTTTTACTGAATGAAATAGAACCAGTTGAACATTTATTCACCAGAAAATGATTGAACCAAATGGCTTTTAGGTACATTTACTGTTTATTGTTTTATTTATGACTTCTTGGTCTGGTACCCATTGTACTATATTTGCTTAGTTTGGGATCAGACTAAAATAATTAATTAAATAAATTAATACAATTACAATCTGTTATCCCTGTGACACAACAATTATTTAATAAATAGTTTGTTATGACGCGTGCTGCGTTTCTGTCCTGAAAATCGTGATTTAAGATAACTTTATTAGCAAGGTAATATAGGTAGGCAAAAAGTACTTTAAATCTAGTTTTTCTTTATAAACTGCTACGTACCCCATGAAGGTAATCGTCATCGTGACTGCACATTACTATTAGGTGAAAATTATATAAAGGACTCTGCAAATAGTTGACTATAAAAACAGTAGGTAGTAGGTACAACTGGTGACCCGACTTTTAGAATATATTATGCTACTAAGATATATGCATACAAGAAGCAATTCTTTATATTTTGAATTAGTTATTTAGTAACAAGATTCTGGAGTACCAATCTAATAAATGTAATATTTGAGAAATATTTACAAGTCTGATATACTACATACCTACATATATTATATAGATGAATTTGGATAATATAATAACAAGAATCCGAAATAATGACTCGAAAAATCCCTGATATGTGGTAGTATTGCAAAATATTGAAATATATACTGCTCCTGTGGCACAGAATATTTATACAGGTGGAGCTTCCCGACGTATGAGAGTTCAACGTAATGTCAAACACCTATCTATATCAGAAATAATTTTACGTCTAAATATAAACCGCGCATAAGAATTCACAACACAGAAAGCGCGAGACAGTGAGATAGTGCGAGTCTCTGTTTCCTTGCCAATAGCTGCGACATTGTCTCTATTGACACGAGCCAGCAGCACGCTCGCCGGCGACTATTTCGAGTAGACGGTTGGCGCACGTGTCAAACGGTGGTGACGGATGTTACTCTTCTGTGCACCACCTCACCAGTCCTCTCAATGAAAAAAGGTAATCCTTGTACAACCGCACTAATAACCACACTGGCGGCGCCACAAATGCAGGTAGTCGGTCCGCAGTACATATCGCATCACCGCCCGCCCGCAATTTTGCGTAAAATTGGCAGCGTGCGGCGGGCGGGCAGCGGCAGCGGCGCGGTGCGTCGGTCCCGAAATAGTGTTCGGGCGCGGTCGTGCGCCGTCGGGAGCGGCGCCCCAGTCGCCGTGTGGCCGCGCGCGCGCACCCGCGTCGCTTTGCAAGCCGTCCCGACGCCGCTCCGCTAGCCGGGTGACAGAGCGAGCTCACTGGTGCACGAGTCAACGGTGCGCGTATTTCGGTCGCGAGAGGGCCCCGGGCCGCGTCGGGCGCGCTGCCCGCGCGCTGGCCGCCGTGCTCTGGTGGTGGTGCGTGGCGCTGCTGCGGCTGGTCGCGCTCTGCGCGCCTCCCCCCGGCCCGTCCGGCATCGGCGCGCCGCCGCCGCCCTCCGCCCGCGCCGCGGAACATGCGCCGTCGGCGGCCGCCTGCGCAAGCGCGCCCTCCAACAACACCACAGAACCCTCACCGCCGGCGCCCGACCCACCCGCGCACACCGGTCAGTACTCGGTACCAGCCCGTACCGTGCCTGAACTGAGCCCTAGGAAAATCTTGCCTCGTTACCCTTCGTATTTCCCATCGCTATTCGGTCTCTTGATTGCACTGGTGGTTGACATGAAACCAAAATTAACACTTAGTAATTGAGTACTTTTACTGATTAAAAACTATGCATGAGTTTTGTATACTTATCAATTTCCACCTATACACAGACGTAGATGAGCCTGGGGCTCGGCGTTGTGTTGCATAAAACCAAGTGGTTTGGCACTTTGAATAGAAACTCCGTACCGGTAATGTTGGCCAGTGATAGTATACATAATATTTTGTACTTACTGTCAGACTAATGTATTACATGCTACTACTACTCATTAGACGACTGACTTACGTGTTTTGATAACAAGTTTATTTACAATTAGGTATATTATACTACACCAGTGTCGATGCGGGGGTAAAGTCTGAAAGTAAAACTTGTGTTTGCAGATAACGAGCATAATACTTATCAGTCCAAGAATTCATTATAATCAATCACACGTTGTGTTACATTGGAGCATACATTTACTAAAATTATCATAAACATATGTTGTCTATTATTATAATAAATAAGTCAATCGAATTTAAACTTTCATCAAAGTTTTTTCTAATCATTAGATTAATAATTGTATATTTGTTGAATAACAAATACACTATTCCTTTTTATAAAAAATACTATAAATATTTTTTTTGTTTGAGGAGTAATTCAAAGACGTATGTATAGTGCCTGAGACGGCGATAGACTCACCATCTGTCACGTTGGCACTTAATCATCTTCGCTAAAAAGTGGGTGTTATTACAACATCTCTGCCTACGGGACTACACGCGCGAGTTTCTGTTTATTATTTTTCATATATACGTATTTAATTTAGTCCCGACAACATTAGTACGTGTGTACCTATATTGTTTACAATATAGTGAATAGCTCAGTGTGGTTGAAGTAGTAATCTGTATCGCAGTACCCATATATATGGGTACAAATTCAACTCTATTGATATTAATGAGTTGATATGGATATGAAGCTGAAGTGATTTGCCAAACAAAGATCTTCAGAGGGAGCGAAGGAAAAGTGAGGAATTCTACATACTAGTCTGAACATTTATTGGAATATGTACTTTTTCACAAGTAAAATATTCAGAGATCTAAATAGTGGTGTTGTTATTAATCCTCTCATCATCTTTCCGTTGCGCTAGTAGAGAGATTACACAATGTGCAATATTACGCAAAAATACTAAATAACTAGCAAAAAAAACATTATTACTATCTGAAGTATGTAGTTAAATGTTCTTCTATATATATATTTTTTATTCGTATTACATTTTATATAGTTGTATTTGACGAGTTCATATGTATAATTATACAAGTATGTAACAAAATCAATAGTTAAAACTAAATTCTAGAAAACTTTATGTTCGTGAGCAGCAGGTCTAATCGGGTATATATTTTTCCCCAACTCAAAAAACGAGAATGTTCAATATTCGACAGTATTTTTTTATGTTTCTTATATCAAAACTCCGTAAATTTTACAATTCGTTATATTCTTTGTTAGAAAGGATGATTTCCTCGTTCCTCTGTGAATACCCATCCATCCATCGATCTGGACATTCCCAGAAGAGAAATGTACGAATGGAGGTGTAAAAAATAGAGAATAATCAATCATTTGTATACCCATTTTATACCCCCAGTGATAATTCATTGTTCAACCAATGATTTTCAATCGGTACAATGGTTATTTTTGAAAGGATCTGATGAAGGTCTGCCGAGATACAGAACTCCTTTAAGAAAAATAACAAATCAGCAGCTGGTCCACTGCAATTGCATGATCATGACGTACTTGACAGCAGACTCTGAACAGTGATGAGCAGTCAGTGTCATAAATCTATAACTAAAGCGGAGTAGTTACAACAATCTAAGCATAAAGTCACTATAGAGCCGACCCACAGCTACATTCCACTCATATATTTGCGAGACACCAGTTACAGTGAACTTTACTGATAATGATGCAAGTGCAACACTCGTAATTGTGTGCTAAAATATATGAAATTAAACGATGTAGAATTCTTTCTATGAATGCGGCAGACAGTGGGTGTAGTCGGGTTTGGATGTGGGTCACCGGGTCGAAGGTAACAGCGCACCCCGGGGCGCACCGCGCCGACTGCATCACCCGCACTCCCCGCTCGCACACTGCGCAACCATCCAAACAACTGCTATTGTATTTTGTCTCACCGGCTTGCGACATGATACTGACAAAGACAAAACAATCCAACAACTTTCTTGGAATTGTCTGTAAAGGGGATAGATATGTCGAGTCTACGGGTCAAAGAGGCGAATCATGCTGCGATAAGCGAGTAAACACATGCCAATCACACCGGTGGGCATACTGTCGTGTGATTCAATTAGCTAATTAGGCTACTCGCAAGCATAGCGTAACGGTGTCATCCAAAAGACTAATAATCGGGATTATTAGCCTCAACTAACTTACTGTAGAATGTTTGTGTAAAGTTCACAAAGATTCACAAGTTGACGAAATTACGACTTGTTTTATTTAAATTGGAGTAGGTAACCAATTCATATATATTTTTTGCCTAACTAAAGATATTCACGCACGAGCCGAGACCAAGTGAATATCATTGACTTGTATTATTCGGGTAATCTGTTGTTCAATCGGTACGATCGTCTATATCTGTTATGTCCATGAACTTTCTGACAACTCTGCATGTGTTAAGGAATAGTGGTTTTTGCATGTTTATGTAGATCGCATATGTTTGAATTCTATGCATTATTTCGATGTTGTCTGTTGCAGTTGAATTTGCTGTAAGTCTCCTAAACTTTTTACCTTTTTGTGCATACGGGATGTGGTACTTACGCACAACCATCCCAACCAATGCAGTATACCGAGTGGGTATCGTAATTAACATTGAGAATGACAATGCTCAGTTACGTCATGTCGCAATACAACACGTATTATGCAGTAGGCACTCGTTATAAGTACACGTCAATATGTGCACGCATTTTGTAACCATGCTGATAAAACGTATATGAAGATAAACATCTTGCAAACTTTGCCCGACTAACAAAAGGCGTGTACATATGAAATATATACTCAATATTTGATCAAGAAAGATGTCCATGGTATTATGCTAAAATCAGTGTTCTAAGAATTATGTAGAGCTACTAAGTAATACTCGACCGATGACTGGTAGTTTAGATTCATGCATGCACGTGCATGGTACCTACACAATATATTATGCGCTGTCGATATCTTTTGTAAACAACTAAATAAATTTCAATCGAGAAAAGACACTGAGATAATAATTTAATAAATCAAAAACTATTAAATAAACACAAAGTGAAAAGCGGCTCTATATTATTAATTAAAATGTCTTTAATACGATTTCCGCTATCCCTAATTTAATCACAATAATGATATACGTATGTATTTTATGATTCACGTAAATATAATAATAACAAAAGCAAAGAATTTTCCGAAACTAAAAAAATTAACTACTTACATTTCCGTAGAAATGTTGTATGCAATTTTTCATGAAAATACGTAATTTCGTGCAGTCAATAATTTACCTTTTACATCTATGACAGGACTGATGATGATGACATGACAAATATGCTCGCATACGCATACGCATATTTGTATCCTCATAGTCTAAAGCCAAATTTGTTATTGAAAGCATTATGTAGGATAATAACGTATTATAGGTAGATTGGCCCGACGATGGCTCTTTCACACAGTCTTTCTTTCATTCAGATTACTGATTTTATACACATAAACTAGAAAATAAGTCATGTTGGATCTGGGATTTTACTTCATCGTAAGCGTAGTTTGTCAAAAAGATTCAACAAAAGAATATTATTTCCTCATTTTACTAATGTGATTCAGTCTTTCAGGTCGGTCAATGAATTCCATACATAAATAATGTTCTGCTTTTTTTACTGCAGTTGGATCTAAGATAGATGGTCATTGTTTGTTTTACCATTTTATTTTAGGTAGGTATCTAGAGCTAATATCTCCCGATCGAAATTAAAAGTTGTTCGACTGGAGACTGTTTTTGTGATGAGTATGATATATCTCGTGCTTCATGAGGGCGTTCGTTGTGCATGGGAAGAGTGGAATGTGTCTTTCCGTCATCCGCAAACTAAATTACTTAGGGTATAGAACATAGGCACTACCGAGGTGTTAGATGCAGGAAGAGTGTGTCAAAGGTGTGGGAGGAAGACTAGATAAATGAGTATTGAAATTGCCCAGCAGTTCACGTTGTCCTCTTTATTAAGCGGTAGTAGTAGAAGAGAGCAAAAACTTATTGGTTGACTAGTTGCCTCCGTTGAAGGAAGGGTGCGACAAGTAATTTGCGATGACAGGGGCAGCACGGTTTGTTATGGCGGCACGACCGGCACGTGTAAGACCGGCCTTGAGACGTTAGGTCGTCGAACGCGGCGCGCCGCCGCCGCAGATACAGCCGCCTGTCGCCCTCTCAGTCCAACCGCGACACCATAGCCTTTGTCACTAAGCCTCCCGGTCCCAACTACTATGTTGACTCCAAACTCCCGCCACCTCACGAATAGTTACCTACTGAGAGGAAACGCGCCCCCTCCTCCCGAAATCTCACCGAAATCGTTGTAGCTGCGCACTGCGTACGAATCTACAATTCAGTAGTTGCTAGCTGAAATAGCAGATGTAATATGCAATTTTCTCTGTAACGTATTGCATGAGGCGCTGCAAAGTTTCCATAATACCAAGGAGAGGAGGCTAATTAAATATGCTTATTACGTAACATATACGTAATCGGGGAAATTAAAAAATCTACTTATTGTTACAACATCTTTGTAATTTTCATAAATTGATATATTTCTGCAGTTCAGTTGAAATGTTTTCAAATGAGTGATAGCTTACGTAAGTAAGATAGATATGTTTCTGTATTGTTATGTAACAACAACGTACAAATGAGACAGATACTTAATGTATTTGATACCACAGCCATAAATTCTTATTATATATAAATTGTGACTTGGATATCACAGTTATAACGTTAAAAATGGTTGAAACCTACATAGCCAAAATTTCAAACAGTTTAACTGAAAAAGAAGGCCTGAAATTTTTTTTTTGGATATCCAAAAGATTGAACGATAAAATCACGGATAATGCGACAAACAAAACATATAAGATCTAGGGTATATTCACTTACTATTACTTCAAGAAGCAGGCTGTGGGGCGTACACTTAATTAATTAAGTGCGCATGACCATTTACGTTGCCCGTTTGTTCAAGTCACACTTGGAATATCTTATAGGGGTATGGGGAAGTGCTGCAGAATGTAACCTTATGTATTTCTGCTATGTAACTAAACTACCTATAACTACTTAACACCTACACTTTCTTCAATATGAAATGATACAATGTTTCAATACAAAGTCATTAACAATATAGAACTTGGTAAAAAAATCAAACAACAAAATTAGCGATTACAAAAAGGTCACTCGTAATACTAATTAACTACAATGAACATTGTAGTATAAAAATCACACAATACATTTTACTAAATGAAGAGAAAAACATATATATCTAGCCGAGCCTCGCGGTTTTCCGAAAAACTATGTAAATTGTGATATTTTTTCCCGTTTTTGAAACATTCTCCGTTGATGCTTCACTCCGATTGGTCGCAAACGTGATGGTATAAATAAAGCATTTGAAACCTTACCTTGGTACTTACTCGATAAGTGAACTATCGAACATAATTTCAAAACAAACTCTTCAGGTTAATAATATTAGTAGAGATATAATATATAATTTGAAGGAGCGTTGTGCTCGTTCAGTTTATACCAAACCTAAAGCCAAAAGTGCATTACCGCCAAGCAATGGAGGCGATATATTTTGACCACGTGAATTTTTAATTCATTCTCAATTTCTAGCTGAAACAGGTTTATTTAGTTGACTCCTATAAGCAGGTAGCCCCACCCGCGTGTTTCCTGCGCTGTGAACCTGCATGCAACACAAGCAGTCATAGCTTATAACTAGGTGGTATTTCATACTATGCAATAGGTGTCTAAATATAACATAACCTCACGGTTGACGTCATAGACATCTCGCTAAGCGGATCCTTTTAGTATTGTTTTGCTGCTATAACGAGGCTTTAAGTATTTGTAAGAAATGGTTAATATTATAGTATATAATTTTATGCTTACTCCAGATCAATGAATTTTGCAGCAACAAATTACAGTTGGCAAACATTGCCAGCACCGTGAAATGCATTTGATAGTGTTAGTGTGTGCGCAAGCAAGGCATACGTCGTTGTGTGTCGCGGCTGCTACTTGTTGTTATCAGTGGTGATAAAGGAGTGCGGGGGGGAGGGTGAGGGGTGCGAGAGCATATGGGTCGCGGGGCCGACGTCCGGGCCCGGCCTCAAGCGACGACCCGCGCACTACCCGCACCCGCATCTAAACTATCACATACAAACAAAATAAAAGCCTCAATAATCCATGGCTCCACTCTCGTATTCACGTCCTACGTAGAAATGTAAATTCTCCAAAACTCCTGTGTTCAACGGCTCTCTAATCTTGACGTACAGATCTCAACAAGTATCAAGTGGCGACGATGACGCAGATGAATCCTAGAAACTCCACGTCATCATTCTGTTGTGGTTGTGTTAGTGTACTGTATACAACCAGACCGTTCAACTTTTGAGTACTGAATCCGAGGAGTGGTAAGGCCACGGTACTTCGGAGGGTTCAACATTTTGTTTGATTTCTTTACGTCCCTTTTTCGTCATTTATGTCAGTCGTCCAGTACTCCAGTTTGGTGTGCAGTAGCAAACGTGTTGGTGAACATGCAGTCTTTAACCCCGACACAGTTCGATGGGCTTTGCCTAATAGTCGTTTACCTATGCATTTAAACGGCCTTATATATTTAATTTAATTTAATGTAAGCATGGATGGTTGCTTTAATCCTAATAGACGCGACAAAACAAGTTTAGCAGTTTTGATTGTGCTGTCGCGTTTACTTGCATAATTCCAACGTAGTGATTCATTTCAGTATCACAATCTGTGATAGATGATTGAATATTAAGTGTTGTAGTGGTAACGATTGCGGACAGTATGACGCGCGCGAGCGGCTTGCACCGCCGCGCCGCATACGCCCGAAATAACTTACGAAACACGACGAAAACAATCGAGACCGCGCTTGCGCCCTCGCGCGCACGCAAAAATGACGGAGAAATATGCACGCCACTGTCGAGCTCAGTCAGCCGGCGGGCCCGCGCCTGCGCCGCTCCAGCCCACCATGGACTTCCAACCACATGTCTACTTGCTGCCTACAGTATACCTATTATCACACATAAAGAGATTGATCTAGTAATGGTTTTCTCAAATAGCAAAGTTAATTAGCAAAAGAACCAGAGATGATCATTCATATTTCGCCGCTTATGGAATATGGCTTATGCGCATATGGAATGAAAAGCATCGGTCACTAGATTTTATTTACACACGGATTGAGGTGTACCTTAAATCCCCTGTGTAAAGTATACCACACAGTGGGCATGTTACAAAATTATGTGCGATGTTTAATTGTTTTGATGTTAAACATTATGCTTTCATGCTTTGAAATTTTAATATGCCTAATGAAATTTCGGAAATCCTCTTTCTTGCTATCTTATTATTCATATATGTATGAATAATTATGCTCACGCCTGTATACCTCGAAGGAATAAGCAGACATTTCGCCGATACAAGTCTTCTGTGATTGGGGGTGACCCTATTGCCACTAACTGGCACTAATGCAGACTCCGGGTTGTTACTGGAAAATTACAGTTGGTAAAACCCTCCGACCTGGGGATCAAACCCAGGACCTCGAGTTTAGCAATAGTTTTTGAAAAAAAATAAGAATTGTTTTTCGTTAGTCTCGCTACAACTCAACATCACCTCGAACGATTTGAATATTGTTTTTGGGTTTTATAATATAAGTTTCTGTTTTTGTGCTATAACAGGGATCAATCTTATTTAGTTTGACATCTTTCTCATCACATATTAAGATACGTACATACGAAGATGTGTTCTTTAGACATCCCTTGAGCTGTTCTTGATATTTCAAGTTGGTAAATTACCATGGATGTTAGTCTAGTAAGTACTAGAGTAATCGTGACTTCTACATCATGTTCACTCAACACAGCGGAATTAACACTGTACAGAATAATTACAGAATTATTGCAAGTTCTGTTCGTATTACAACTTCCTTTGTCGCCATGCACCCTTATTGAAATAAGGGTAATTACTGAACTTGGTGAACCAAGGTCAGTAATTATGGGACGAATCAGTTAAAGTCTATATTTTAGGAGCACTACATAAACATTATTCGCATTCCTATGAAAATCTGTAAAGCCCTTTCATTGCTCGATACAAAGAAAAACCATAATTGGAAATCTTTAAGATTTTCTTTAAGAACTCAAGTTATCAATGTTCCAATTCTACCTGTATCTTCAGGTCCACCAACCAACCAAGATCCAAAATGTTGCATTTTTGTTGCATAATTCAATGTTGAATCCGAGTTTCTCATATGACTGATGAACGCTGACGAAGCTAACGAGGTTTATAAATCTAGAATAGCATGACGCTCTTTGCTCATGTTGCCCTGCGATAGTAGTCCGTGAAGGGCTCGGCGGTCAGTTGGATTTTTTTTAACACATCATAGGAATTCAGAACATGACTATGAGCTTACAGTTTATGCAGCTTCACTACAAATTGTAAACCTCTATTTAATACCCTTGGGTTTGAATTTTGAAAAACTCATAAGTAGTGAATGCTTTCATCGATGCATTTAAATTTTCTACCCTTAAATATTTAGCCTCTGCGTTGCTACATCAGTCAATCAGTTTTGCCTTCCATATATACAGATTCGATGACCGAAGCATGTTATACCGTGAAGCACGTCAGAACAACTGAGGCCCTCGCGCATTTACTATGCTAGGTATGCAAGATAGCACAAACAAGTAGATTATTTCCTGATTAAGTATAGATATGACGAAATGAAACAAGTGAAGGGTACACACGCAAAGCAATGAGAAACCAAAGTGCAAGTGAAATTCTGATGCCTACCTTGGTGCTTCTAATATCCATATTTTAACAATGTGTTCGTACGCTGAGGATGTTTTGTTGGATTGGAGCTCCGAGGGCCGATGGAAATAACTAGTTATTTATCGCGCAGCCGCTGCGGACGCAAATCTTGACTTGCATCGCGTGCTCCTTGCCTGAGCACATCTTACACCTGCGCTGATGCGGGCTTGTAATTAATACAGTAATAGCTACCATTCCATCAGAAATACTTAAATATATTTTGCAGCCAAGACATCTGTGTCAATACACTTTTTCAGATCTTTACTTTGGCCAGCAAATTGTACGTAGCGCGTGTATGTTTTGAATTGAAATGTCCTCGAAATGTCGTGTAATGTAACAAACGAGACACCCCATTCAAGTGAAATGCACGTTGCATTCACATAGACAATGGCAATTGTTTGCGAGGCCGGCGCGGCACGAGGCGCGTACCTACTCCGAGCGATCTGACAGCGATGACGCGCCGCGTAGCTACATATTATTTATTTATAGCCAGCGAATAGCAAGTAGTGCGAGTAGCTACTCACATCACCGATCACTCGACGTTGACAAACAACTTGTATTAGCAACCTAGCGTTGCCACCAGGCCGCACTGCACCTTAAGAACAGAAACGCCATAGCTACAGTCTATGTATACAGTATATGAAGAACGTACCTACTCTTTCTTACAATGTGCATTGTCTGTGCCATCCCCACTCATAAGATGGCACGGTATCAAGACATCCTCAATCTTCCGCTGTCGATGGCGACCTTCAAACCTGTCATGTGCATGAGATAATAGTCAGTGGTGACGGCACGTGTATCTCTGATATGCTTCGTTTCATTCAAAAACTCAAATTTAACTCATTCCATGTATCTGCAATATTGAGAATCTATGATAGGTATAATTTATTCTTTATTTCTTCGTCCCTGCTTTGGTAAAACAAACAGTATCATCAAATTTTATCTGATGCTCCGTACAATAACTCAGAATGAACACCTTGACCTGTTTAATTAGAAAATACTGAGAATGGGCTGTTTTCCGCAAAGAATAATACAGGAAATTCTGATTTGGTCTTTGCAAGTATCACTAAATTTTTGTGCTATAATTATCCCCTAATTATAAATAAATACATACCAAGTCTATAGAAGTTTTAATTTATTTTCTGCAAAAAAGTGGCAAACATCAACATTCGTCGGGAAGTGATGTTACTTTTTTTACTTACATTTAACATAGCTAGATCTACTGCAAGGTAGAAGTATAGGGACCAACCATGAGCTCTATTACAACGATGGTTCAGTTGTATCATGATGACAGATGGGTGCTCTATACATGTGTATCATAATAGGAGTCAAACTATCGTGGCTATTATTTGTGCGAGTGGTATACACAAGACATGAGACAGAGATCAAGATCAAAGATTATAGATAAGCAGTATAACTACTAGGTATACCTACATACTTGTTCATCCTCGATAGCAGTATTTAAATGAGAATATGCATGTGATGTTAAGGAAAATAGTTAAATAAACAAGTAAAAAAATAGAGATGCGTCATTGAACCATTTCGGGAACAAGATTGAGATCACAGCAAATATACAAAGTTATGACATGTGACGAATACTCGCGGTTCAAATATGTTATATTTGGTATTATTATATCGCATGGGCAAGTTCTGTGTTAATCCCACATCCATAACCAACTACAACTAAGCTATTTTTTGCACTGTGTTCGACACCAATGAAAGTTGGAATTCAATTGGGATAGGCCGTGTGTCCGCGCACCACTGCCTACGCGCTCGCGCCTTCCTAATTACACTCCGTCTAGACGTCCCGCCATCGCCAGCCCGCCGTCCAGCCTCCACCACACCACCCCACCCTAGATCAAATACAACTTACAATTTTCCACTTAACTACCTAAAAGCATTATTCCACTCGGTACGAAAGCGATCGCTTCGAAACTAATATTTAGACTCATTGTGAATCTCACACAACATAAAAATATTTTCAATGAAAAGTAGACTGGTGAAACACGACGGCTTACCCCCAGAGAACTTTGTAGAGAGAAAAATCAACAAGGCGATTTCAGGTAAACAAGGAAAATATTATGATTTAATCCCAAAGCCACGGCACGGAGCATGTAGCATCTATAGAAACAATTTAAGATCTACATCAGTTTAGCGGAAGTCGAGCATAGGTCGCCTCATTTGCAAGTAAAATACATCTAGTAGAAACACTCACAAGGCCGTAAGCACAAACAGTTTTTGAAGTATAAAAGCGTACTATTTATGTAATATTGTAAGTATAAACGTAGTATGCGTATTGTCACACCAAGTCCAAGTAGGTACTCGGGGTAGGCAGATAAATAATTTGCGTCATATTTTACTCTGGGTACTTACATCTGGTATCATTATTTTTTCTCTTATATACTCACATGATAATACAATAAATATCACTTTGCTAACTTCCACGGGGTCTGGCAGAGAGAATAAAACTCATAGTAGATTTCAAAAACTCCTTTTCCAATCCGTCGGAGGCGCTGTGCCAGCAATAGTCATTATTTTGGCATAAAGATTTTATTTTAAGATTTAATTTATAGAGCGAATGTGACCGTAAGTGTCGGTAGAGGGCGTCCAAGGAAGAACTACTATGACCAAATTAATAGTATTTTTCAGAAAGGTCAAATTCGGAGCACTCGTAACCGAAGAAAGTGTATGAAGAGATGCATGAATGTGGATGAAGCGAAAGAAGTATGTAAGGATCGTAGCATGTGGCAAACAGTGGTCTCTGCCTACCCCCATGGGATACAGGCGTGAGCATATGTATGTATGTAAAGATTTTATTACGTGCGAGTGACATTTCATATTGCAAGCATTCATCGGCGGCATTTGCGACTTACCATCAGGAGGACTATAAGCTGATTTGTCACGTAGGTTGTTTGACCCAACAACCTTGAAGAGATTACGTGTCGGATTTTAGGTTCCCTGTACATTCCTCATTTTAGAGCGAGACGAACTCTTACTGGATAACGAATGATCTTTAGCCTTGCGAAAATAGTCTCGTCTTAGTCCTCTTATACGGTGCCCAAAAGTAGAACTACCATTCGTTTTAAAATCGTTAGGTTCCTGCACTTCACTACACCGCACATTCTTCTATGATCCGCTGCCATATTAGAGGCTCTAATATCGCATTGTGTTGTACACAGCCAACGTGGCGTACATTACCGATAGGTATTCAGCCTTCGTTCCAAATCTTTTTCGTTCTTTCGAAATGCTAAAAAATATTTTCAGTGAATACTCGACAATGAAACACCCACTTTCGACCTTGTAATTCTTCCAAGATATACAATATCAGTCACTTGCCCATTGACTATACACACTGTTTTTACTATGTCATGCATCGTCGTATATTCGTCCCTTTCCAATGCCATTCATAGTGTACATAAATAATACGTATTTTTATTATAGACAAGCTTTGTGTCTCGGTTTCACTCGCGTAGACTTAATTTCATGAGTAGCTTTATTTGGTGAACCACTAATTTATTTTAATCTAGTATGTCCTTAGTTTTTAAAAACGTCATTTTTATTTTTAAAAAGCGGCCATGTGCCAGTCGGACTCTCCCAAAACTTCTCTAGTTTGCGCGAGAGATACTTCCAAAGTGGTAAAACGCATGTCCCGCCCCCCCTGTCACTTCTAATATAAGAGAATGATAAAACTAAAAAATATATTTGACGTAAGTACTATGCAATCTTCCACCGAAAATTGGTTTGAACGAGATCTAGTAAGTAGTTTTTTTTAATACGTCGTAAATCTTACACCGTAATGACTGACCGCAACGAACTTACAAGAACTTTTATATTATGTTGGTTGCCGCTACGGATAGGGTGTTGAATTAAATCGTAACAAACAAACAATGACATCTTTTCCCTTTATAATATTAGTTGAGATTAACTTATATTTGGCCATTCGATTCACCTACGAACCTACGAAACGTGATAACGTGATTTTTACAATTTCTCATGCTCATAGTCATGCAAATGCAACCAATCAATAGTGGCTATGATAACTGTTACCTAATCAGTAACAATCACTGATAACTGTCATTATATAATATCTTCGGCAACTCTATCATAGTTCAGATTCGCATCGTAGATTGTGAGAGGCGAATGAAAATCTAATTAGCTGTTTAGCGCATGTCAACTAACAGCCAAAGCTAATCAAGTATCATAATTTGAATATTTTGTAACATTTTATTATTCTATACTAATATATAAAGCCGAAAAATTTGTTTGTTTGTTTGCTTGAACGTGCTAATCAAAATAACTTAAATTTACGTCGATTTTATAAAAACTTCAGGTTAACTATAGGTTTTAGAATTTAAATTTACAGCAAAAATAAGCATTGTTTTATGCTACACATAATCATCCAATTAGCATCGAACCAATAACTTCTAACAACTACTTATACTTTAGCACAAAAATAAATTGTAAGGTTGTTTTTTTAATTGATATGTACCACCGGCCGATGCTCTGTGACAAAAATATGCGCCTAAAAAGCAAGATCCCATATACACATCAAGACCAGTCGCAAATTACCTAAAGTTAGCGTTAGTCCAAAGTAACGTTTCCACGCGGACGAAATTGAGGGTAGAAACTAGTTATTTAATAACCTTTTGACCAACAATTATGTATGAAGTATTAATCACTCGAACAAAATACTAGGCTAACAGTATCTAAATGACGTATACGTACCCTAAGATAACGGCGTAAGAATTTTGCCGATCGCCCTATTTTTCTACTTAAAACAAGATTGTAACATTACGCTATTTTAAGAGTACGCATTCTGTTGTAACACAGTTCCATCTAAAACTTTTAGTCCTTACGAGTTATTAAAAGGATTAACATAGCTTGCTCCTCGCGTCTATGCGTTTGGGGATCGATACGTCAACGCGATATTAAAGATGGATATATTTTTTATTCAAAATCATATGAGGGATCTACCATAATTTTTATTCAACTATACCTACTCGCTCTATTGTATCCGGTTACCATCAGGTTACATTCTTGTTTACCGCATTGCTCTATTATACAAACATGTAGAAACTTCAGTAACTGAAAAGTTGTTGCTATAAATGTGTCATAACTGCATAAGTAATGAATGCACTTCATCTATAAACATATATAAAAGAAAGTCGTGTTAGTTACACTATTTATAACTCAAGAACGGCTAAACCGATTTGGCTGAAAATTTGTGGGGACGTGACTTAAAACCAGGTCTGTTCCGGGTAAACTCTGAAACGTCTGGACCGATTTCTATAGGACTTTCACTCACAGGTAAATGTGTCAGGGCTCCGTGAAAAAATCCACCCATAAAATTAAGTATACGCCGGTGAAACCGCGGGGCATAGCTAGTTAGATCATAAATTGTAAGATTTAGTGCCTGAAGATGATTTACTGCATAAAAAACATAATTTGTTGGGTACATTAGAAAAATTCTAGCACTACAAATACTATACTTTCATACTTAATCTAGTTTTGAGTGCAAAGCAGTGGAAAATTCCAAAAATATTACAGTTTAAACTATTCAAATCGTTAATGCCGTTACCGAAAAATCGCATACATTCGAACTGAGAAATTCCTTATTGTTTGAAAGTCAATCAAATAATAAAAAAAGGTTTTAAAGTTCCTTGAGAATACGAAGCGCTAGCTAGAATAGCCACCTGTTCGTTTCATATAATGTCCCACTCCACGTTTCCTCTCAATGAAATTGTCGGCAACATCCGTATTGCATTCGTTCTAATGATACAAACGACGTTATCTTGTTTGCGACCATAAAATACACACAAAATATGTATTTACATTTCACATTGGTACTGTATGTCTACGAGTATGGATTAGATTTAAGTAATATCGGGCATTAAGTATATATAATGACGAAAATTTTAAAAAATATTTCATAATCACTTACATAATAACGGCAAACATAAAAAGATAAAATATCATTAGCTATAGCTGTGATATTATGTCAGTTGAGACAATTCTGTTGCGTCAACACGAATCTAACTATAAGACGATTGATAAGACACGCGTGCCGTTAGCGTGATATCCCGCTTCGCTGTGCATTCCTCAAATTATCTATCTAGCTGACACTTGAATGATGTAGTGCATTTCAATTTGTAATTAAATTACTCATTAAAACAATTTCTCGAGACAAGCCATTTTTTATCAATCTCCTTGTAGCTTCAGATCTTTACGTTTAATTGGCAGAATATAAATAATTCCTAGACAAATAAAAATATTTCTTATATTTAGATGTAATTGCAGTGGTTGTAGATAATGTGCAGTAGCCATGGGAGGTGTGTGTATCTTATGATAGGGCTAAGGTGTAGATGAGGATCGGTGGCGTTGTCGATGGACAGGACAGGTAAGGCAGGGCTGGCGGAGACGCGCCACGTGGCCAGGTACTGCCAGCTGGAGAAGCTATTTCGGTGATCGGCGGCAGGCCCCGGCAGACCGACACCAGACGTCGCCGCCGCCCCCGCGCTCCTCGCCACCTCTAAAAATAGCCGCACTGTGCATTCTTGGGCGAACGATGTCGAATTTTTGTCGAGTACACGCGACCACATGCCGTTTGTTTTGGCCTTAGCCACCACCTACGGCCACCACAACCACACCACGCACTGCACTGTATGAGTATTGAACTGTTTTATACTGCCCAGCACTACGGAAATATAAACAAAGATT
This sequence comes from Watsonalla binaria, assembly GCA_929442735.1. Taxonomy (NCBI): domain Eukaryota; kingdom Metazoa; phylum Arthropoda; class Insecta; order Lepidoptera; family Drepanidae; genus Watsonalla; species Watsonalla binaria. The sequence continues at coordinate 4,969,104 of OV838929.1, read as the reverse complement.
ACAATATTTATAATAACTACTTCTATTAATTAATCAATTCACCTGCTATCTTGGTTTAGATTAATTATTTATTACATTACTGCAAAAGACATGGCAGAGGGGCGTGCAATTTTATCTTAAAGGATAATTTTATCAATATATTTATCTACGTTAGATAATTCTCATTACGCAGATTAGTCAAATTCAGTTGATTGGAGCGGAAAAACTGATGAAACAAAACCCACCCTTGAGTCACATCTTGAGTGTCGTTCACATTGGTAATGAATCATTCGGGACTTAGCTGTAGCCATGGTACCATGTATAAGCCTATATATATATACCTAAATCTATAACTTGGGATATCTGATCATCATCTGAAACTTTAATGTCACTGGTATTGTTTGCACATAGTTACGGACGTTATGGAGGACGGCCAGGTTTTACTTCTGTCGGCCATATTCTAAATAAAGCCCGCTTAAATTAGCGCAATCACGCAAACAAACTCCTCTGCAAATATACAGCTGTGCATAATGCTTTTATGCACTAACCTTTCAAGGATTTCAAGATGACCAAAATTGTTTCATAATGGTAAACTTTCTTATATGTTTATAAACATAGGATGTGATAAAACACCAAAGATACTCTCATAGCAGCCGATTGAAGATGATTACGACGTTTTACAACACTGAACTGTATACTAAACGCATGCTAGAATATTTATTTGATTATTAAGTTTTTATTTGGAATACATATGTACAAAGAGCTCGAATAATATGTAGGCGTGGCTACGAGTGCTACGGTGAGGCTACGCGGAAAGCTACGAAATAGTTGAGTAGGTTTACTTACCACACCTCATGCTACGAGCTTATGCTACGCTGTAACTCAGATGACACAAACAGTGGAATCAGGTTCTACGCCATTACCAATATCCCTATAAATATTTATATAAAAAATATTTTAACTGGTTTTTTATATATCAGTCGTTTAACGTTTGACGTTGGATTTAGATGATTGGTACATATTAAAAAATAGCATTTATTTGGTCCGGAGAATGAATAAATATGCTCACATATATGCATAAATATGCTGTGTTGTAGGAACAGCACCCACATTACACGGAATATGATTAAGTGCCAACGTGACAGAGGGTGAGTCCATCGCCGTCTCAGGCAATAAACATACGTCTTTGAATTTCTTCTCAGACATATGCAGGTTTCGTCGCGATGTTTTCCTTCACCGTAAAGCACGTGGTCCAAATTTTAGCACATAAGTTTTTAGAAAAACTCATTGATACAGGCCCCGCTTGGATTCGAAGTTGCGTCGCTTGCGTAGCAGGCGACTGCTCAAACCCCGAGGCCACCACGGCTCTTGGTCCGGAGAATAATAAACAAAAACTGATGTAACGCAGTACTTTGTACTTATACCGTGCAGTGCAATCGAAGACTGCAATAAGTCACTCCTATGTTGTCTAGTCTATAATACTCAATACATTTTTATCAATTCGTGGTATACAATGATATGCTATAGAGCTGTTTCATACTTACGCACTTCCTGTTAACCGTTGTCCCTGTTTATCTATACATCTATCTATACAGATAAATAAAATTGAAGTGTTTGTGTGTAATTCCAAATAAACAACTTTTCACTAAATACATATGAAAGTAGGCACGATACTGACATAGAATAATCGATTATGAATTTTTCATCTGTCGGTCTATCGGTCTGTTTGTTCCGGCTAAGCTCCTAAATTTTAACGCGACTTTCTTGGTAAATCGCTAATGTTACAAGGAGTAACTTAGGCCACTTTTATTTAAAATCACATAAAGGTTTCCTCGAGAAGCCGCAAGAAACCGCAAGGCACAGTTAGTTAATAATAATGATAACATATTCCGTACTGAAGAATGATTTCACTATGACCGCTGGGCTATCAGACAACAATATGATATTGACTTAAGAAATCAAGGCCTTCTTTCTAAACTATACATCTACCTCTTCTATAAGCATACCTACTAAAAAAACAATCAAAATCAGTTCATCCGTTTCGGGGCTGTCCTTCAAGCAGAAATAAATATGTTATATAGCTACGTTATAAAAATTCCGAAAATGTCATTACCAATAAAATAAGATGGCTGAAAGATGCCTCCCGGAAGATATTTGTGGGAAAATAAGACTAAATAAGAAATAGTATTAGATACGTACTTATAATATATGTATTTATAAATAACACATTTTCTCGTAAAGGGTCTCTTATTTCACCAATTTCAATATCGTATTGTATCTCATTACGTTCTTGAGCGTTATTGTAATGTAAAACGGCTTATCCTCGGATGCTTATCAACGGATGCTCCGTCTAAAACGTTATTATTATGTTAACTAAATATACGTAAGCTCTAATCAGTATATCGAAATGTTAAATAAAAGTGAAATGTGAAAAGTTTGTAAAACAAATGAAGGTATGCATGTTTCCAGAGTGGTGGTGGGCGGGCGCATGCGTGGGCGCCGCCGTGCTGGTGTGCGCAGCTGCGGGCGCGCTGGCCCGCCCGCATCTGCGCCGCCGAGCAGCCGCCGCGCAGCCCGCCAACCCCGTGAGTACGACAATACTACACAACAAGTCACTTCAACCAATAGGGCTTAATTACTTACCAATCTTTGTGTTACTGAAACAGGACTGCGCATGTAACATAAGGCATATGGAACGATGTGAGAAATAAACCAAAATCGAACATTTTACCAAAAAGTACTTACCTAAATTAGAGTAAAGTGTAATTTTATGGTAATTCCTAAAATACACAAATTTTGCCAATTTATCATCTTTGGCAATCGTTACAGGTCAGTCGGAGGCCTAAAATAGTCTGACAACTGGTTTAACCCAGATCACAGATTTTCCTCGAAAAAGGGGTTGCGAAGGTGGCAGTAGCTTCATATAAAAATCAGGAGATCGGCCACATAGGGTTGAATGGAGTGCCGACCCCAACAATGTATGGGATAAAGCCAGGCAGATGACCTAAATTACACAAACTTTTATTAGAATGTACCCACCTCTCGGTAATAGAGTTTTATATTCGTCGCTTATTTTTAGGTAAGTAGCATGTAAGTAGGTATACTCTATCGCAGAGATGAAGTCGGGCCGTCTCTACCACTTATAAACTGGAAGAGGTGCTGCGCTGAAGATACCGAGGCGCCCGGCAATGCTATTATATTGTCTCCCTTATATTGATCAATGACGACTGGGGGTGAGGCGCCCTGACCAGTCCAGTGCTTATCTATCATGCCAGACCTTTGGCACCAACTTAGATATTAATATTTTTTTCGAGGAACATTATTTGTTTTAAGAAATTGTTAAAGTAGATATATAATGTGTGATCAGGAAATCTCAGGAATGTTCTATTACACCAAATCCAATTGCCGCCAAAATAAACTTAAAAGTCAAAACGATACCTCAGAAGGGAAAGAAATTAGTGATGTAAACGAAATTATTATTGACAAATGAATCGATTCCTAGGCAACGTATTAAAATAAATATTTTTTTTACTAATATTAATTTACATTGGTGCTGGGTATCACCGTAGTCATATAACTATTATTTATAATATTCATCGGACGTTTGCAACCTAATTCTTAGTTAAAAATTTTACCCTTGGCAGGATATGACCACATGAAAATGAAATCTTCCAATTAAATATTTGGTATGCAGCAATGATGATTTAATAATGCGTGTGTGGAATTTGTTATTTGTTTTTTTGTTTGTTTCTTACAATAAAGATATGATTTTGGTTTAAAATGTTTACATTAGATACTTACTTATTCAAATTTCCTGAATATTCACTGAAATCAACTCAGTCAGGAAAATTTTATACATTTTTCGGATATATTCATTATTTATCTGAGATTACGTCGGATAGAGCTCTATACAACCGCTTTGTAATCAATAATGGGAAAAAAACTTATAAAACGTTAAAGTCGGACTCTGGGAACAGAAATAGATCCTTTTCAGCATTAAAATACTGGATTGGTGCGATTCGGGTACAAAAGTTGTATTGAGGGACAAACTTTACCATTTGAAAACAGAAGAATATATCGCATTATTTAACATTCCAAGGGAATCAAAACCACGAAATTGATTAGATGCAATGTCTCATGTCTTTTACTTCTTAGCACAAGTAAAAGATAGACTCTGAAAACATAGATATTAATTTGAGTTCTGACTGGCAGACAAACAACGCCGGAACCCTAAAAATTACTCTAAATGAAATTTGTAAACAGTAGAACTGCGGTTTATAGGAAAGAGTGTAACATTCTTCAAATAGGAGTGTACATGCATAAACCAGCTATAAATACATGACGGAGGATAGGTAGGTCATGGAGACCTCGAATATCCGCAATCCATACGTTTTATAACGTATCACATATGACATCCTGTATTGATATACTTAGGTAGGGTTTGTGTACAGCAATTATTATACTGAATATTAGTCTAAGAAAAGTCTTCTTCTGTAAAAGAATGCTGTGTATCCATATGGTAAGAGGGACTGATTCCAGAGAGTTTCCTCCTCAGTGAATAAATTAATTGCGAAGTAGTTGTAGTAGGATACCTACAGCATGGGGTCTTGAACGAGGGTGTTAATATAGTTTTTATAGGAGTGCATACGTGATGATGACACGGGTATTGCAACCGTTCATATGCTGGTTTAAGCTCGTAATGAAAGATATATACGTAGTAGGTGAGTAATTATCTCAGGCCACTTTAGTCTAGCAGTTTCAATATATGCTTTGCATAGCCCTTCATCAATCAATTTAACCCAAAAGTAAATATAAGATACCTACCTATTTATGCAAAGCGAAATTTTGTTAGGACTATACTATACAGTATACTACAAGTTGCGTGCCACTATAAGACTACAACTCGATCATTGAGCAATGCCAACCGTCTCATCTCGCGAGCCGACAAACGCGTCATCGCTCACTATTACAGTTATAGGTACGCATATATAACGACAAGCGACGGTAGCAGCAATCGAGCTTATCGTTCATGTGTGCCATCTCATATGCACACATAGTCTACACTTACACACATACAACTCTACTTACACTCACACACTAGTTACAGCGCTTCATCGCAATACATACCCAAGTACCAACCAATTGAGCACACAGAGTTAACTAGACAGATTGTTTATATGGGTGCGTGGATGGCGTTACACACAATACTATGTTAGTGTGCGACTACATCGGGGCAGCCGGTGCACCGCCCCCTCGCCCGTTCTCCCCGCTATACGCGACTGCGAGCACCGCGCCGCGTCCGTCCGCGTCATTGAACAACAAGACTCGTTCGATGGCAGGCGTCTTCCTGCCAATATGAAAAAAAGAGTTAAGAAACTCACTAAATACGCGATAGTGGAATTTACGTTATTCTTATGTTACAAATAATTTTATTTTTATAGTGTTAATGTATTGAATGAAACATATTTTTATTTATTAGCGAATGATAGTTAATTATTGTATTGTGCACTTACTAACTAGAGGGCCTGTGATTGTTTGATTTAAAAAATCAATGCTTTGATCAAAAAAGAATTACATGTCAGTGATGGTGTGGTGTAAATTGTCAAGTGTTTTCTATGCGTGATCGACTTGTCTAGTAGTGATTCTGTTACCTTCAGCATAGTGTCATCGAGATTGGACACAAGCACATCACTACCTGTCAACCATAATAGGTGGAAAGCCTACAAAAAATTGTTGACGACACTGATTCAAATAGTAAGTAAATGTGGAGTATGTACTAGATCAAACATTCTTTGAATGTGTTAAAAATATGACAGTAAACATAATCATGGAAGTCTCAAATTTTCGTGTCATAATATAGTAATCAATAGGTAAATACCAAATGTAGAAATGGATTTGTTTTTAACATGCATAAGGTAAGACAACAATATTGTAGGGGTTAAGAGTAGAAGTTTGTACTGTTTGCGAGTGAGGCCCGAGGCGACTCTGATGGCCGCGAGACGGCGGGAGCGTGCCAAGTGATAAGAGGCGCGCCGATAGCGACGTCACACCCAGACGTTGTTTGTGTGAATTTAAATAAATTTTCATGACAGACAGTTCCGTAATCACCTCTCGCCTTATAACAGTCGTGACAAGCCAACTCAATATAAATATGTGCACATTTTATCAATATTCTAGTTTAAAACAGTACAATTGCAGAAAAACAGAAAAATAAATATCTATATAGGATACTGATTTTCATAATTCTCATGAATAATCTGTCCTCTATGGACTTTATCAAACTGAACTACTTGTGTCTCCTGTTTTAATATTTCAATAATCAGCGGCAGGTATCTACATAATTTGTTTATAGTGAATGAAACATGATGTTGAGCATATTATTCCATTCTTATGAATTACTTATCAAATAGTCTACCCCAATATTTTGGTTGCATTCAAATTTAGAACAATAAGGTGTACCCATGCACTTCAAATCCAACAACAATTTCTTATTAAATCGCAAATACTTATGTTTTGGCTTGTGGTGATAACACAATCTGTTATTATATTATACTTTATTGTATGTAGCATTCATTAAAATTATTATATTTTTCAACCACAGACTTAAAAAGGGTTGGCTTATTTGTGGTATTTTTTTATTCATTCAATATTAATTCTTAAATCACTGTAATTAAATTAATTATTGAAGTAAATTACTCTTACCTCCATAATAATTTATTTTCCTTCTACTATGGTTTTATATTTTTCCTCATACTTTTATTTAATTGTATGTATGTATAGTTCCTCAAATCAGATGGTGATGGACTCACCCTCTGTCACATTGGCACCTAATCATATTCAGTGAAATGTGGGTGTTGTTACAACACCTCTACTTACCCCTTTGGGGACCCTTATGGGGACCATATTTCTTTAATTCATATTGCAGGATGATCAGCTGTTTTGAAAAACCCTTCTGAGAATCCACAAATACATAAATAATAATTTTTTTATCTATCACTGAAATTGGGCCCAATCCATAATATGCAAAAATATTTCTTATTGCTTACATATTGATTTGAACTAGATTCAAAAGCTGACAATATGGGATAAGGTCAGAAAGATGATTTCTAAGTGCTTAACAATTAATGTTGTGGGAAGATTATACATTCAGTGATCAATTCAACCCTTAAGTAATAGAGTGCATAGGCTACCTCTCACACACTAGTTGCATTTTTATTGCTTTCTCACTGAAGTGCAGATCAAAAATTTCTTCTTCAAATTTGTTTCAAGTTATCTTCCTTCAAATCCGTTAAAACAACTTAAGTGTATCAAGTAAAATTAATATTTGTTGTGGTATTTGACATGTTATGCAGAGGGATGAAGAAAATGTTGCAAACAAAGTTTGGTTTATGAATGTGGTCGGTTACAAGGGCAGAGAAAGACCTGAGAAACGATAGAAGAGTGGAGCAAAAAGGGAGTGAATACAAGTGTGACAGTTGATAGAGAGAAATGGAACACATTGCATGCACCCCAAATCAGGGTATAGCAGCAGGAGGATGAGGATAATGATGTTTAGCCGTAAAAAGTATTTAAAATTTAAATACTACTTTAACACAAAAACAAAATATTGCTCTCAAATCTTATAAAAATGGACTAAGGTAATACCGAAAATTTAAATTACCTTAACTGAAAGTAAAGTGCAGCTTAACTTAACTATTAAATGGGGTGCAACCGTTTATAACATTGTTTTGATCATAGTGTTCCTTGGGTACATTTTCTGAGAACATAATAACTGCATGATATGTCATCAAGGGGACTATGCTTTGTGGGATGTTCCTTTTTCCTGACTATGATTTGTATCCTCTGCATAATGTTTTTTTGCTGATCACCTAAAATTAAATCAATATTTTCATAAATGTAAAGGTTGATGAAAAATTTTGTCACATTTTCACTAAAATTATTTTTTTAAACATTTTATTTTTTACTAAACAATATGCATTGTAATGAGTCGCAAAAAAAAACAATACCATTTACATTTCATGAAAATTCTTTAACTACCTATAAGGCTTGTTATTATAGCTTTGCATCAAATTAAAAACTGCATTTTCTTCAACACACCTGAATATTTTTCGACCGAAAATGGTTTTGACACTTAAATCCCCAACTCTCATCAACAATATTATTAGCTTATGAAAAAATCTGGGTAAGCTTGACTCAGATGATTTTTCTTATGATGAATCACATACAATAAAAGTTAAATACCGAATAATTATTTAACATTTTTATTATTATTAAGGTTTTCTTTAAAAAAATCGAATATTTTTAGTATTTCATACCTACAATTTTTGAGTTCAATCATTAAATACATCCCATAATCAAAAATTATACAATGTAACAATTATAAATTCACTTGACAACATTTACGTTATAATTTAAAAGTTTTCAATTCTGAAATCCGCGAATCTAAACATTATTGCACGCTGAGCCACGAAGCTAACGAGTTACCATAAATTACTTTTTTTTAGAAACAAACTTTACTACATTGTCACTATTTAAGTACCTGGTATGACACTGAAGATAATTCAGTGCAAAATTATTTTTGTAACACGTCTGCCCACCCCTTCAGGGACCCCCTGGATGGACGTGAAGACATGTCTGCCTTGATTTGCTTGGTTAAGTAATATTAATGTGAACATTAATGAGGGCCACATAAGTGAGAGCAGTGTGTTGTGACTTGCAGATGCTCTCGGTACAAGTGCCGGGGTGCGCGGGCATGGAGCGGCTGGGCGCGCCGGGGGGGCCGCGCCTGCGACACGACCACCGGCACCATCATTCCACACTGTGAGTTACACACGTACATACAGACCACCAATTTTACTATATCGTCAAGCTGCGCCACCATTCAAAAATAAAACAACCTCAGTTCACTTTACGCTACATTCGTTTTTTTGGGGTACCAATGAATATATACCCTAATGTGTTCGCCTTCTCTTCTGTGCCATTCCTCCCCTCCCATTCCATCTCCAAACACCTACCCTCTAAGTTCCAACATTGTATTATTCTTCTTCAACTGATACCACCATAGTCTCGATACTACTTACCTCACTTTATTGCCATTTAAATTTGGCTATATGGTAAATTCAACCTCGTTATGGGTATAACGTCAGCAGAGGTCCACCAATAAAATGTAGGCTCACTATGCTGTTCTCATTGTTTGGTTCTAAAATAGTGCCATCAGAAGCGTCCGATTAGCATTAACACCCATCACACTATATAGTAGGGTATGCGCCTAGACGTTGAATTTAAAAGAAAGCTGACTCTACTTTTCGAAATTATAATTATTGGTATAAATAGAATACTAGTACTCAAAATGTTGAGTTGCACAGTGTGTTGGTAGGTACATACATACCTGTGCAAATTCATGATTGTAGACATAAGAATAATAAATAACAGGTAGAAGCGTCACTCGGCGCCGAGAGTGTTCAAGGCCGCGGCGCCGCGCCGTCCCTCTCAGCGGCCGACGGCGCACGCCCTCCGTGGGCTACGTGCGAGTGGGACCGCGCCTCCCGCAAAGTGAGTCGACGTGAGTGTCGTCGCTTCTTCCTGGTTTATTTACTATTCTTTTGTTGTCAAACTTACTAAAACATAATGGAATTTGGTAGGCACGGCTAGGTATAATATTCCACGTACCACCTTCCGACCTCTCTATTAATGCAACCAATTGGGTTTCTGTGTAATTTCTTTTAATCCTTTGCATTCCTAATGAAGGCGATGAAAGACCTGGCGTGCTCTATGACTATGGAGATACAGAAAGATGTACTCGATACTAAATCTTCTCAAATTAGATCGTAAGAGTTAGAATACACAACCTACGTATTTTAACGGCTGAAGCTAAAGAGTTTAGTAAAGTAGGCATTATGTTATCTACATTTGGTCTGAAAGATCGTTTGCTTTTTCCTCGATTACTCTGGATGCAATATTTGTACGTAACAGACATCAAAATTCCCGAAAACGGCCATAGATACGAATATTTTTTATAATATCTTCTTGAGTGACATATATTTAGGTGATAATTTATCTTTGCCAAGTCCTGTGACGGTTTCTAACCCTGAGCTCGGGCAGCGGCCAATAAATTACTTTGAATATTTGGTAGACTCTTCCTTGTCCCACTAAGTACCTACTACATATCCAACCTGTCCATCCGACACTGAGCTTAATAATCGGCGTCGAGGGATGCGAACCTGCTCCGTGAGGGCGCTAACGTCGTTGCTGGTGTTGAAATGTATGCGGCAGTTACGATGCAGAAATCTATTGGAAATTGAGGCCCTTTTCGTGATCTGACGGTGGGGAGAAAGTCTGACTGGTCATGGTTATTCGGGTACCCGTCGCCGTGACATGAAGTTTTCTGGAAAACTGAGTATTAGATAGTCAACTGCAGCCTATATGAACATGACCAACATCACAGTTTCACTCACACATTGCGCAGCTTATTAATAACGGCGTCGCCGTGCCAACATATTAGAAGATAAAAAGAGTCCCACTGATACGCTAGCACAACGATTTTCTGTAAGGAGGTACAATCCCCAATCAGGCAGCTCCAAATTTGGAGGGTAACCGGAAAACCCCGCTACCCCTTACCTCTCTTAAATCATCCAGCGTATTCACTATGAAACGCATAGTGTCAAATAACTCAGCACTTCAGTTGGCTATGATGTGACATACGATGGTAATGTGTTAATGGCGTGTCGTGTGCGTTGCAGGGAATGGGAAAAGCAGCAGAGGTTGCAGGCGATGGTGGGTCGGCTGCAGGAGATGGTGGAGCAGGAGACGCGCGCGCGCTCCGCTGCCGCCGCCGAACGCCTTGGTCTGCCGCCCAGCATACAGCTGCCCGATGGCGAGTACGGCCAAGATGCACACCTACAGTTACGAGTCCCTTATCAGGTATCACGTCGATACTAACAACATCATAACTTATCTTCACTATTTTACACTTTGGAACCTCGGACGCAAAAAAAATTAAATTGGTTCCCTGACGTGGCTTTCCCAAGAATGCTCCTTTGTGGTTCTCTAAGGGTACTCTTTTACTTTCACTAGGCTAGCACATTTGTTTTTATGAACTGTAGCTATTTTATCTACCCTGTGCTTACTATGAAGGACAGAGCTGTCATCAACATCTCAAAGATTATTGTAAACCTTGGCGTCGACCACAGACATCTATGTCTATGGGTGATGTTGACATTTGTGGCAACATTCAGTTCCGGAGGAAGATAAGGTCCAATTGACTTCCAAAGCTTGGTGGGCTCAATAGGGCAAAGTGGTACTTCACATCAAGACAAAAGCTGCAACAGTATGAGTCGTAAGTCAGGCCCAATATGGAGTACCACTGTCACCTATGAGCTGGGGCACTTGGATGCCAGTTTGGGCCGATGACTCAGGTCCAGAAACGTACTGTCAGAATGATCGACGATCTGATTCCCAATCACAAACCGGTTAGGACCTCTAAAGTCCAAGGAGAGACTTCGCTTCCCTGTGCATACGCTACCGCTTACATAACGGGCAGTGTTCTTAGGAATTCTTCTGCCACAGAACTTGAGGTTTCTTCCCCGGACGCTTAAGTTGTGGAATGAACTACCCGAGATGGTTTTTCCAAACGAGTACAGTATGGGGTTCTTCAGGAAGAACTTTTTGCTGAGACCTGAAAAATACATTTAGACACCATCAGCCAATTTCTACGGAAAATCTGCCCATGAAATGCTAAAAATAACAGTTCTGATAATCAGCTTGTTGTCGTGAGTGGATCTCAAGTTATTCCAACACGACGACAACTGGCTACGAGAGGGAGCTGTAGCAGTAGAGAATGGTCTCTAGCTATCTCTAAACACAAGTAAATATTTATCAGAGACCAAGCTGTATATAAACGGCAAGCAGCAGTACACTCACACATAGCGCGCCGGTGTACGTGTGATCTATCCGACGGGATCACACACGCTCCGACAGAGTACAAACTGGCTTGCGTGTGCTCAGGCTAAGCGCGAGCAAGAGAGCTGCAGCACGCAAAATCAGTCACTTATGTACCTGAATTCTTCGCGTCGCGTAAAATGAGTTTCACGTGAAGCACATGGTCTGTGTAACTGGAATTGAAATGCTGCTCGAGTGTTTGGTCTCTGGTGAATATTTACTCATGTGCTCTAACTACTGATAAAGGCTCATTCCTTACATCCATCGTATATAATGAACTCGTAATCACGGGATTCAATGAGACTCAAATTTCCCTTGATAAAATATTCGTACGGTTCCAATCAATTTTAATCGAATTAGAAATTAGGTAATTTTGTCCTAAACTCAACGTTATGGTATAAAAAAAAATTAAGTGACGGGTATGGCACATAGATGAATAAAATTATTGCTGACAAGCTGGGGCAAAAAAGTTCTAGACTAAAGACCACCCACTGGAAGAAGCAGCATCGGACGGCCTTCAACTAGGTGCACAGTCAACGTTATCATGTTGACTGGTAAGTGCTAAGCGCATGGCACGACATTGATGGGTTGTTGACTGTTGTTGTGGATAGCGTTGGGGCACGCCTGGGGTCCTGTGCTTTCATATTTATTGCACTACCTGTGCAATAAATGTCGTAGTTTTACAAATTTATCCGCGCAGGATCAACAATAGCAACTTTGTTACTAACACCCGGTTTCTCTAGGCTGGTCAAAATCAAAATCAACTAACATCGATGTCAGTTAACATGCGCTGTCAGATTTGATTGGGTTTCTCCAACACTTGTCAAGCAATAATTAACTAATTATATGTTAACTAGTACGTTTTTTTTTTAAATATGGCCACAAATTTGAAATAGTTCAATATTGTCATTCAATCGTTCGTTCTAGCTGTCAAAGAGACAGAAAAAAATAATATTGTTACTGCTGTGTTGCATTGTTTACGATTACATACACGAAATGAAGCAAGAAAATTTTGTATTGTACATGTGTGAGCATATTAGTGAATCGAGGGGAACAAGGTCTTACGACGCAGACAAATTCCATATCCTTGCATGACGCAAAATCAAACTCTGCCTCCCTCGTCTTTCCAGTGTTTATTTATTTATTACACCTGCTCTACTCTGCACAGAACAAAAAGGTGCATGTGCACCGAAAACCGAGACAGACACAGAAAGAGTGCAATACCTGGATTGGTACCGAAATAAGATTAACTAATATAATGTTATCATATCACTTCTTCAAAGGACTACTAGACACAGGACGCGGTGGTTCGTCTTGCTTCCCCGGACAAGTGATAGGTACACATGTATGCAGTGATACTGTTTCAATGTGAAGTGCTACTTATTATCTACCAAAACTAACAAAACTGTGTACCTTTGTTAATCTTTAATGTAATAAAATGTTTGGAATAAAAATAACATTGTTATTATTTTCTCATATATACATTATCTTTTTTCTCTTGCTTACTGCAAGGCAGAAACATGTAAATGACTTTTCCAGGATTGAGAAAGATAACTAGATCCCTCACTGCTAGCAAATGAGTTATCTAATCCTTAGATTCTTGTAGCAAAAACAAACTACAGAGAAACATTCCATTAATGACTTCTTATACTGTGCATAATGCTTTAATGGTAAGGGGGAGGTACTGACTGACAAACCCAAAGATCCTGTTGCAATTAACTATTATTATATCTCAATCAATGGTGTAAATATGATATTCATAACTAACTTTTGTATGCACTGAAATCAAAATAATGGCCATTTATTTCTGTACATTTATAAGATTTGTTTTTAATCTCTACAAATAAATTGTTCAAAACACACAATAATTAATCTTTACTTATCTAGTTATAATGTAGTCAGGTATGTTTTCAATTCAATTCATGGAAACAAACTATAATTTCAGCCCAATAGTCCCATTCACACATATTATACAACCATACACACAATATGTAGAAGGTTCACCATTCAAACATTGCATAATATTTCTAATCATAAAACTACCTAAGGGAAAATATAGGTTGTACATATGTTAAGTACTTAAGTTGTTTTGTTGTGTACAAACTTAAGGCTTTTTAATATTGAATTAGGTGTCCAGTTTTTTAGCACTTGAAAGTTTACCTACCTATATCATTGTTTTTGTAATTTGTTCAGAAATAAGTTTAATTTAGTGATATTTTGCACCTATTGTTTACTAGATTCATGTCTATTTAGCTACCTTATGTACTGCACACACTGTTTTAATACTTTTGATGATAAGATTATTCTTTGTTGTCAAACTATAGAACATACCTAATTTTTTTCTTCAATAAGTAGTATTTATAACATATTATATTGATTTCATTTTTAGAATGTGGTTAAGAACTGAGGCTACATCTAGATTACATATTAATAAGCTAGAAGGTAAATAACAAAACAAATTTTAATGAACATTGTTATTATTAGGTAGTTTGATATGATTTTGCAGTTTTTGAGTATAAAATAATGTTAATTAAATCACTTTCGTCACAAATTTAGCACTAAAGGCTAAGTTATCCAACTATTTCGTCAGCATAATCATCTTCTCCGTTTGTCTCATGTTATCGCCGGGTTTGGTCAAGTGTAGGCGCCGTAGTATGGGTTTTCTATATTTTAAATTTTCCCGCGATCATATAAGCCTGTATTTTGTGAACATTTTTTTGAACCTTGATTCGAGCATTGTTATTTCCATTTGATTTATAAAATAGCATGCTATAGCACTTGGGAATAGTGTAGCTTCCGGTGAGTGAAATAATTTCTAGAATCGGTGCAGTATTTCTATAAATATTACATTAAAATACAATGATGGTAATAAGTTAATTCGTCCACGACCTCCTATTAGCTGACATGCCATTTGACATTACTTTGATCATAGATTATCGCTTAATCAGCCTTTCGGAAACCCAAAATTCATTTAACATACGATTTGATCATAGATATTTGACATGAATCAAATCAAACTAGATGATCATCCTTTCAGCAACCCAATTTGCACTTAACATGCCGTTTGATCGATGATTAGTTAATTTTTGACTTGACAAGCCTTTCCGAAACCAGCCGTTAGTGTTTTTATCATAAACAGACAGAAACAGACTGTTTTTTTAATTGTTTTATTTAGTCAACATCTGTTAATTTGGACAGGCACTTTTATTTTCTTCATCGGTATAAATGAAAGTAGTTGTTACAAAAAATGATCGCAAACTGTGTTATGATTCCAGCAGGCCGAGCTGACGAGAAGCAGTTTCCAGCCTCCACCGAACAAGTGCGTGAGCGACGTGCCCGAGTGGGCGGGCGGCGTGGAGGCGGGCGGCGCGCGGCGCGGCGCGGGCGGCAAGAAGGACGGGCTGCTGCAGAAGGCCACGCGCTGGTGGGTGCGCATGGGTGCGCGGGCACCGGCCGGGGCGGCGGGCGCGGCGCCGCCCTGTGTCATGGTGCCGCGCCGCGCACCGCCGCCCGACGCGTGACGCGCCGCCTTGCGTCATGTTGCCCGACGCGTGACGCGCCGCCCTGTGTCACGGTGCCGCGTGACGCGCCGCCCCCCGCACAGCCCCACGCTTACATTCCATTGTCGGGACGAGGAGCCACACACACACTTGCTATTTATTTATTCGCCGCGCCGTGCGTCCGTGTTCCTCGAGCCTGAGCTGAGTTTCGCGATAACTAAGACTGAAATAAAGTTAAAAGATATAACATTATAAAGTCTACATTGAGATATGTTGTCCTAGGTAAAATTATTCAAATAGAAACAATTACATATGTAAAGTATATAATATTTAATTAAATGTTTCGATTACAATCGAATTCCTTCGATGATGTTGTATATTGTGACTAGGTCGGTCGACGGTGAGCCGACGTTTCGAAAGGAACTGTTCCAGTTCAAGTGACCTATTCTTATTTCTCTTCAGCAGCTACGAATCTGTGTTTAAACAACTTTTATATTTATTTACAAATTGCGTGTAAAAGTATGCATATCAGTACCTACAGTAAACGCAAGGAATATTAATTTACGAACATAGTTACTATTTAATTGTAAATATTGTCTCTAATTTAACATTAGATTAATGATGGCCGAACGCCAGGATCATAAGGTGGTTTATAATTGAGTGTTTGCTACATTCCATATTTATGTTGAAATATTGTCGCTAGGAGCCAGCGCCGCCAACCACCGACCCGTCCGCCGCTGGCACCGATCATGTCATCTACGGATCGATCATTAACACCTGCCACCCACACTGCACCCCCTACTGTCTCGCAGTACTCGTCGTGAGCGAGACAAGCATTACTGCTGCTTGTGTGCTTTGTTGAGACGCTATTCAGTGCTGTCATTTTTAGGCGCACATTATTGGCACATAGCACAGCCTGATAGTAAATATCAATTTAAAACATTTTTCGTCGATTATTGTATTAGAATTATTTTATTTCTCTTAATTATTCATTTTACAACAAAACTAAGCATTGTCTTATGTTTCACATATCATGTAATAAGCATCGAATCTTTAGTAACCTCTTCCTATTACATTTTTCTTTCCCACAAAAATAAATAGCAAGCATTACGACGAAAAAATAAAAAAGAAGTTAAGGGATTACTGAGTTTATTTTTAAATTGGTATGTACCATCAGCCAATGCTCTTTGACAAAAATGTGCGCCTAAAATGTCTCGACCCTATATAAGTTAAATAGCAGGTTTTAATCATCAATCTGTATTCACTGCTCACTCATACTCAACACGCACTCAGATACTAATCTCAATATAATAATACACCTTGTATTTGTCTTAATATCGAATAAATAAGTAACAATAAACTATTTATTATAATCATAATATTATAGAGGCGACGACTCACGTCCTCTTGTATGTAACATTACTTAGTATGTTCACGGTTGCGGTTACAAAATGTTTACCACCCTATATTCTAACTGCATGCTGCACATATCTGTGTCATGAGGTCGCTCTCTACTTGTGTGTATAATTAGATAACTACTTAATTGACATAAACATTAGCGGTTCAAAGACTTAACGTGCTAGGTAGACAATGATAATGTTATACTTATATGTAAGTAAATTCAATATATTTAGTAAATATTATTATTATAATGATAAATGATTTAATGTGACTAGTGGTAACGCGAGACCCGAGTCGTACTGATAAGAGCTGTTCATATATTGTGTCGCGCATTCGTCAATTACAACATAGTCGCTTCGATACGCTCATTATTTCCGAATGTGACTCACAATCACTAAAATGTGTTCACGTCTAATTAACGTCCCTAACATTATATGGCATTTCGTTACAGAACATTACTAACTTGCATCAATAAAACAGCCATAATGCACATTCTTTATGGTAAATTGCATCAGTCCACATTAAAAACTTTTGTACATAATCAGCTATTGCACTAAATTCATTCAACTATTTATAAAATGTACATATTTAACAGACTCTTTAAGTTAAGGGAGTTAAGGATATTTCCGGTACCTAGGCCACCCCGCTTCGTCTGCCTAACTACTTTGATATTGTTGACTCACGCACAGTGGTAGAAAGCGGGAAGTGGTAAACATTTGGTGACCGCGAGCGCCAGGAGAGTGCGTAAAGTATGCAGGGAGTAGTGACTAGTTGAACTGTACAAGGCGTAAGTCTCTCTCTGGCTGTGTCCCGTCTTGCGCCCAATGTCCCTGATGCTATCTATCACTCGATCGACTATTTACTTAAAATTCCATCTGGCGAACAGCTGAAACAAAATACCTATATGGTTGAAATATCTTACGTCTGAATTCAATGATAACATGAAGGATATTTGATAATATGAATAATAAAGTGATATTTTATAACGTAAGTGCCTCTATAAAGCGCCAAATGTCTTTAAGTTTCAACTGCTCACTTTTATTTCCGTACATGTTCCTACCGTAGTAATGATACACTTATAAAATCTACGCGTAGGTAAAATAGTTTCAGCGCGCTAGATGATTCAGGATCGTGTTCCTCATTATTGCATCATAAAGACAGTGAATGAAACTTCGAGGATGTTGCAAGCTTTACTTGTTCAGAATCATAATAAAATAAATATATTGAGTATTGTAAAATGTGTACATATGTATAATATTTATATACCAACATAAAATGCTCCACTGAACTCTATTAACTGATGATATCGTCACATACAAAGGCGAGTTGCCCTCCCATTCAATGTCGCTTGTCATACCTCATTTATTTATTTTTTTTGCGAAATATTAACAATCTAGACAAGTATTTTTAGTAAAATATATTTTTTTTAATATAAAGTGTAGTGATTTTACTGTGAGAGATATTGGAACACGCAAAAATATGATTTGATGAAATTGAAGAGATAATTTTAAATCAATACTAATATAAAACACTTTCCAGTAAAAATACGTGGATGGATCGTTAAATTTTCACGAAAATTCTAGTAAAATGTTGTAAAGATGTTCAATTCGCCTCCGAATGCAACCATGCGGAGCGTAGTGGGAGTGCGACTCTTCGCCAACACTTGCCAATCCTGAGCTCATATCGCTGGTGTGTAATGTGTGTATAATATACTACTTCACTTATATGTGGTTATTGTGAACGATAATTAATTAATAATAAGTACCTGTACGCTACAATACAACAAGGTAGCGCCCAAATGCAATAAATAGTTCTCAACTAGACTGAAATTTGCCATTTTCATATTGGAAATATAATATTCATTGCTTAGAAAAACATTAGTTAGTGAATGAAATGCAAATTAATGTTGAGATCAATGTAGTGTAGTCCATTAATCCTAAAATGTTTTTGTGTACATAAATAATATAATTAAATTATTGTTATGTTTATCTTTGATAATAACTGGGCAGATTATATTATATAGGTACCTAGTTAAATTTATTTGAAAATGACTCATGTCGATGCTTTACTATTATTATTTATTTGTGTTGTAAAATGGCAGCATACAATGAGTATTTATATAGGTTTATTGGAGCGAATGCTGCTATCCGGCCTATGCCTAGGGACCTGTCTAATAAAATTACATGATTAACTTTAATGGGACTGATTCAAGTCACTTTTACTGTCAGAATCGGTCTCACTCTGATCTTTGTATGAATTAACGTTGCCAAGCTTAATATTCTAAATTATTTATGTGACCGAACAAATTATAAAGAAATGCAGAAATATAACATACCTATGTTTATATACACGATATTGAAACTTGTGCTAATCCTTTAATTCGTTTGAGTTTTAGTATGTACAGATTAGGATGCAACATAAAAATACTTATTTAATTTTTGAAAAGATATGGTATCTAAGGAGTAATTGTAAAAAATGCAAATAAAATATAAAAGTTGTTTAAAATAGTCTCACAGGATAGATATTTTAATCTAGATAACAAACAATATTCCATTGTCATATTACATTATAAGTAAAAGCAGAAGCAATGTTTAATGAAAAGAAAACTGCATTAAATTATGACCTACCAATAATGAACTATAATTTTTATTTAATGTGTTCCAATAAAAAATATCAATTGGGGCATGCTCTGACTTAAACATAATGAACCGAAGTAAAGACATATTGTAGTGGGCCGTCAAGTAGAATTGGAATCAGAGAGCCTAGTGCGAGTTTTTCATTGCCGCCGTCACAAGTCACCAAGTTGACGTAAACGCAGATTTATATAGGATCAAAACAACGCCATCTGTCGGCCTAAAGATGGCACTATTTTGATCCCATACAAATCTGCATTGACGTTAAAGGTCTAAAACTTATGACGGCGATTATTCGCACTAGGCACTATGGTGGGCCAAACATGTCACAAAATTGCTAGAAGCAGAAATTCTTTATACTACTAAGGCGTCACACAAGTGTACCCATAGCATAGGCCACTTGATGGTTAGTGACTAATACAGCCTATGAATGCTTATAATATACATCAGTGAAGTATGGAATCGGTATGCCAACGTCATTGAATTCCAGAGACACACAGAGACTCCACTCCTACTCCTTCCCTCCACGGAGCATTGGCGACCTTACTAACCAACCACCGTAGGAACACACTACTTAAAGGCGATCTGCGATGTAAGGTAGAGGTAATATATAATATAATATATAATCCTCTCTGCTAGTAGGGCAGTTCCAAATTTCGATCGTCTGATCCAGTTATACTTTGTATCTTTGAGGGTGAAAAATAAAAAGTGATATATTTTTGAAATCGAATTAGTATTTTCAATAATTGACATACAGATTATTTAAGCTTATTATTTACATAAAATATGAGGAGGTGCTGGCGAAAAAATTTGAAAGATTATTTGCACCGCGGAAATATGTAATCTGCGTATGAGGAGCTAAGTAGAGTGGAGAACAACGGGATCGTTTCGAATCTGCCCAGGTCATCATTGTTGCATTAGGGGGAGGTGAAGGGGGTGGTAAGTGAATTTAATAAGAATTAATATTATTTCAAAACCTGATAAAAAACGAAGTTTAGATTGTCTTCAAAAATTACAAGAAACCCAGAAAGGCGATTAATTGGCAGAAAAAAGAAAGCAACGTATAATTAAATTCAAAATAATAACTTAAACTTGCTTGAGGCAGACATCAAAAGTTATAATTGAAAGTCGGCAGATACAGTATGGTTTTTGACCCTAGCTTGCACCAAAAGTAGTAATAAAAAAACACAATTGTCAAAAACCTGTCATCAGTCAATCAGATAACAACCAACTGTTTATTACAAAAAAAACAAGAAAGCAAGAAAGTAGAAACAGGGCATTCGATTCTTTATACACGGGAAGAAATACCTTAATAATACAAACAGACATTTTATATTCGTAAGTGCACGTAATAACAAATCTGGATGATGTCAAGCACATTCAAATTTAATAGGTGTAGTCAAATTTAATAATTTCACAGGAAGCCAGGTTACATTATTATTCAGGAGTAATATCTAAATTACATTAGCTAAGAAGAACTATGCAGATTTTCATTGACTGGTGAGTTGGTAAATGTATAAAAATCATACTTATATCTAGCTTTGTAAGAGTGAACACTTTATCAAGATATCCATAGCCCTAATACTGAACTGAAAAGGCGCCTCAAAAAAGGCATTTGGGTAGACAGTGATAAATGGATCTTGATCTATGTAAGTATTCTGTGGTAAGTACTTATATTAATGTGCCCAGCTAAGAAATGAATATCCTACTTTCCTTCCTTGACATTGTTGTTTGTATCAAAATCAAATGTTGAAAAAAACTCAATGTCATCCAAAAGATTGATTATACTTATTAGCCTGTGATGTTACCTCTTACGACTAAAACAATCATAATTTAAGTATTTAGTAGAAACTATTTGGTTACAGAATGAGCTCTGATGGATTATTTTCTCCTCTTTATCTAATTAACTCAGATATATCAACTTAGGTATTCAAATTAAAATACAAATTTTAAGATTTTTCTTCCTTTTTGACTACAGAGCCTACCTGTGCTTATTGTTCATACCAATTTTTAATATGACTATGGTTTTTCTAAATCAACCAAGACACTTGTTTAATAAAAAATGCTATTTTGCTTGTTTGCAACACTTTTCATCAGTCAGAAAGGTTTATTATTCACAAAGCTATTGTTCAGGGTATTTTGATGCTTAAAGAATCTTAAAGCTAGGTGTGATGAACAAATCAATATTCATTTAAAATTTTCTGGCAGTGGAACTATAAAGGACTAATTAAACAGACCTAGTGTTAACATCATGGGACCACCAAAAAAATTCAAAAAATATGACTCCAAATCTGGAAGTGACAGATCAGGTAAGAACAATATTATATTATTTTTGTTTTCATAAGATTTTGTTTTGAAGATAAATTCTTATATTACGAGGAATCACTGATACCTCTTTGAGGCTAAATATTGTTGTGAATTTTGTTAATTGTTATACTTGCTCAGGTAGTAGTCTTAGTTGCAAAACAACAACAACAGCAAAGCTTTGTGTTGGTGAATGAATGTTTTAGGCAAGAAGAAGAAAGTGGAGGAGGATATGACAATAGACCTGGTTGATGACGACAATGCCGACAATGTGGGAGTACCGGGGGCCGCCATGCAAGATGCTGAGAAGAATGACCAAGTGCCTGAAGATGAATTTGGTGCCAAAGATTACAGGTGCTCTCATCTCACCTTCCCTACTTTTATTTTTACTTATCATACAATTTGTATACATCACTATCATTCTTATTACATGCTTTATATGTATGTAATAAGAATGATATTTTTATAATTTGGGTTACAGTTACATTGGGTGCCTTACTATATACATATTAATTTGGGACAGGGCACTAAGATTATTAGCTATGAACCATTCTAGTAACATACAAACTTTCAATGGAAACTATACTTATTTTTCTTTAAAAATAGATACAAACCTGATGTACTTACACATGATCCACAGGAGTCAAATGGTCCTGAAAGCAGACAGTGCCAGTCGTCCCTTATGGGTGGCACCCAACGGACACATATTTCTAGAAGCATTCTCTCCAGTCTACAAACATGCCCATGATTTCTTAATTGCTATTGCTGAACCAGTTTGTAGGTAAGAAATTTAAAACTTGACAGACTACTGTGCAGATCCCAATTTATTTTAAGCTCCATGTAAGTTAATATCAAATTATTTCAGGCCCCAACACATTCATGAGTACAAATTGACAGCATACAGTTTGTACGCGGCTGTGTCAGTGGGTCTGCAGACTGCAGATATCATTGAGTACCTGCAGAGGCTCAGCAAGTGCTCCGTGCCGGCCGGGATAATAGAGTTCATTCAACTCTGTACCCTATCTTATGGCAAAGTGAAGCTTGTCCTCAAACATAACAGGTAAACAATCAACTCAACTCCTTGACCTTATCACATACATTGTTGGAGTCGCACTTGGTACAACCCTAAGCAACTGATCACCAGATTTTTGCACAAAGCGACTGCAATATGAACCCTCGCAACCCCTATTTCGAAAAAAAGCGGTAATACGGATTATAAGCCACTTGACTTTCCTAAGCTTTTGACTGACCTTTAGTAATTGCCAAAGATGTTAAATTGCCAATCGGGACTAAACGTGATTTTCCGAGGCACGGAAGGTACTTGGGCGGTCACCCACCCATTTTTCCAATTACTGGCTTGAGTTAGCGTTGCTTATCTTCGCCGATCGAATGGTTTGCACAATAAAAGGTAAACAATATCTTACAAGTAAGTCACACAAAAAAATATGGTAAACGAAATGAGATAATAGAGAGATTTGAGTGCGAAATTTGTTTCAGATACTTGGTAGAAAGTAAACATGTAGACGTGCTTCAAAAGTTGCTGCGCGACCCCGTCATCCAACAATGCCGGCTGCGGCGGGACGGCGACGACGAGTTCCTCTCTTCAGCGCTGCCTGACAAACCCTCCACTGCGGCCGCCAAGCCAGGTAACCATTCCACCTTGATTACTGGCACAGTGTGCCCCCCGCAGCATAATAATTTATCGTGCCAGAAGATTATTAATAAATGTAACTATATTAATATACTGGTCTTATCATTGTCTGTTATATTTTCTGCTGTAATAGTGTCATGTTACATACATAATATAAACATATTGATGTGTTAGGCGAAGAGAAGCCGGCGCCAGCTAACGGAAGCGTGCCGGACGACATCAGCCAGTTCTACCAGCAGCTGGACAAGGAGGACGACGACGACGAGGTCACTGACCTCGCCACCAACGCAGCGGTCGCATTTGAGGTCGACCCGGACAAAATTGAAGTAATTGCCTGCCTACTTCCCACTACAGTTACAATTCCTAATGCGTTATTATGCAATATGCGAATGTAAAAAAAAATGTGCTTGCCGTCCGCTAGAGCGCGAGTCATAATAATAGGGACTCTTCTGGATATTTTCGTACAAAAACAATTATTTCATTTAGGTAACTGCAGTTATTTACACTTTTAGTAATACAAAAAATCTGTTGAATACATTACAATCTGTTGTTCAATATGTATAGGTGATACAGAAGCGTTGTATCGAGCTGGAGCACCCGCTGCTGGCGGAGTACGACTTCCGCAACGATGTCGTGAACCCTGATATCAACATCGACCTCAAACCCACTGCTGTACTGCGCCCCTATCAAGAGAAAAGTCTTAGGAAGATGTTCGGCAACGGTAGAGCTAGGTGTGACCGATATGTTTTTTATTTATTTCACTCACACACTTATACAGTAGTGTTAGTGTTAGTGTACAGACTTAAAAAAATTGGGGAATCCCAATGTCGTCGGTGCGCAACTAATTATTACAAAATATCGTTGTTTTGCCAATATTGCAGGTCGGGTGTGATCGTGTTGCCGTGCGGCGCTGGGAAGTCACTAGTGGGCGTGACGGCGGTGTGCACGGTGCGCAAGCGAGCGCTGGTGCTCTGCAATTCTGGGGTGTCCGTGGAGCAGTGGAAGCAGCAGTTCAAGTGTTGGTCCACGGCCGACGACAGCATGATTTGCAGGTATAGTCCTCCTTCATATACATTTATTTATTTATTTAACAAAAACGGCGAACCAATTACATTTGTTAAAGATATATACTTCAATTCAAATCAAAAACAATGAATTTGCAAAAATAAAAACTTCTTAATACAAAACAAAACTTAAATAAAAATAAAATCACATCATTCATCCCTTTCACAAAATCCTTGACACTATACGATAATTGATGCCAATCATCCGCGAACAGAGCACAGCTAGGATTGGCGCTAAGGAGAGCCTTCTGCTGCGGCTGTACTTATTAGGCACAAACAGTTGGCACAGTCCATTATGGAGCACCGGTGCATCTATTTTGCCACGTAACATTTTACACATCACCAGCAGTTGGTGTTTGTTCCGTCTAGTTTCCAGTGAATTGTACCCAAGATATTACATAGTATTGACAACCCTTCGCCACACTGCTACGATTCTTACATACTAACCTCTTTTGCCACCTCTTCATAAACTGCCTTCGGAGCAGATTATTAAATTGGTCACAGCAGTAGACTGTTATTTTTTATTTTATTTTATTATAACGATAAATTTTCGCAGATCTCCCACATTTTCTGATTGCGAACTGCGAACTCCCTATCTACAGTATTAAGTGTGTGTTAGATTTACGTCGGAGGCTAAAGACAAGCCGATGGGCGCGGGCATCCTGATCACGACGTACTCGATGATAACGCACGGCCAGCGCCGCTCGTGGGAGGCCGAGCAGACCATGAAGTGGCTGCAGGCGCAGGAGTGGGGGCTCGTGGTGCTCGACGAGGTGCACACCATCCCTGCCAAGATGTTCCGACGAGTGCTCACCATCGTGCACTCGCACGCCAAACTCGGTACGACATACACTAGTTGCTAAATA
The DNA here is from genome assembly GCA_929442735.1 of Watsonalla binaria. NCBI lineage: Eukaryota > Metazoa > Arthropoda > Insecta > Lepidoptera > Drepanidae > Watsonalla > Watsonalla binaria. The sequence goes on along the minus strand of OV838929.1, from coordinate 4,943,769 downwards.
ATATCATTATCATAGTATCAACTGCGATTCGTCTGTTTTTTAACATAGATCTGCCCATTAACATCCACATCAACCGGTTAAATTCCCCAGCGTCTAACACTAGGGAATTTTGGACGGATGTCCATTGAACCTTGTTGTGACTGACTACTCATACATACATACTACATATGTTCACGCCTGTTTCCCATGGGGGTAGGCAGAGACCACCGTTTGCCACATGCTACGATCTTTACATACTTGTTTCGCTTCAGCTACTCATATTATTTCATATATTTTATATACGAAATAATATGAGTAGGTTGAGTAGTTGCATAAAATTATGCATTTGAGTATATTTTATAAAGCTTTTTTGATAACATTGTCCATATGCGAAGGGATCTCAGAAACAATGGACGTATTGTGTCAAAAATGATAGACCGGAATGTAAGAGAAGAACACATTGCGCCGACCCGAAATAAAACGGAATAAGCGCAAGAGGATGATAAGTTGCATTTGAGTATATTGTAGTAATATTGAGGACCGTTTATGAAACGATCACATTAATAAATCTGTCCGAAGGCCTAACGGCGACTCTTCTCCGCGAGGACGACAAGATAGCGGACCTGAACTTCCTGATCGGTCCGAAGCTGTACGAGGCCAACTGGCTGGAGCTGCAGGCGGCCGGGTTCATCGCCCGCGTGCAGTGCGCCGAGGTCTGGTGCCCCATGACGCCCGAGTTCTACAGGGAGTACCTCGTACAGAAGTAACTATGCTCTTATCTCGCTCTTTTCCTACACACAATAATGTATAAGTGCCGTCACGAGCTATGAGCGCTGAACTTGAAAGCGCCGTAGTTATTTTATGATTCTGTCTATCTGTACGGCGCGAACGCGGCGCGACGAATAAAACATATGCGCAGCTACCTCCACTATTTTCGCTGAGTGCTCATAGTTCGTGACCGCACCTATATTTATGCTCATGCATGTATTCCCCGAAGGGGTTGTCAGATGTGCTCTTATAGAAGACCCACATTTCGCCAGTTATGTTAATGTCCCATTGGGAGCGAGCCTACTATTAACCGCCACTAATCCAGACTCCCGGGCTACTAATGGGAAATTACTGATAGAAAACCTAATAAAGGTTTGCCCGATCAAGGGATCGAGCCTAGAACCTCGGGTCCCGCAGTCCACTACATCAACGAGCCAGTAATGATTATCGTGATAGCTATCACCCGAACGAGCTTGATTTCAAAATTGCCTCAAATATAGCGTAGGTGGTTCGGGTTCGACCTAACATACCACATTTGCTTTATATGACAATGACCGTGAGGATGACTCATGACTGACGATGTTTGAGTACAAAGGTAATATTTGCAGAATAAATAAGAAGATGTTGCTGTACGTGATGAACCCGTCCAAGTTCCGCGCGTGCCAGTTCCTGATCCGGTACCACGAGCGACGCGGCGACAAGACCATCGTGTTCTCGGACAACGTCTTCGCTCTGCGCCATTACGCCGTCAAGATGAACAAACCATACATCTACGGGCCTACATCGCAGAGCGAGCGTATTCAGATCCTGCAAAACTTCAAGTTCAACCCCAAAGTGAACACTATATTCGTGAGCAAAGTGGCGGACACCAGTTTCGATTTGCCCGAGGCCAACGTCCTGATCCAGATCTCCTCGCACGGTGGCTCCCGGCGACAGGAGGCGCAAAGATTAGGTCATTATAGATGTCGTTAGGAGTTATGAGAAAACCTTGAAAGCGCAGTAGTCATTCTACGAGTCTGTCACTGTCTTTATGGCGCGAATAAAACACATGCGCGTAGTTACCTGCACTTATCGCTGAGCACTCATGATTCGTGAACCTGTACATATCACATTACATATATATAATTGGCCTCTTGCATCTATGACAGATGATTTAAGCAGCGCCATTTAGGAAATTCTGACTACACTTCCGCCAATGGCTAACGAGGCCGATACGAGAGCGACAGATCCGACCAATTACCAATCCAAGCGTAGAGTCTGTTCAAAAAGATAATTGTTGCGGCGAAAAAGTGAACTAATGTTCCCCCAATCCCTACTAGTTTCCTCCCTACTAGGTTGGTCTAATACTGTCATTGAGACTATTGACTAATAAACAAATAAGAGCAAAAAGATGGAGATGAGCTTTTATGTTCTTGGCTAAACAAAAAACGTAATGGAGCTCAAGAACATGCTCAGAGCATGTTATAAAGGGCTCGCCGTAACAATATCATAAATGCGAAATTGTATTGTTTAGTTTATCGCTATCGATAGAGAAGCGGAGTCGGTTTTATTTTGCGAATACATAGACTTAAAGGTAACAATGAAGTACACATTCGCTCACCAAAATTCGTAATAATAAATACCGTTATGTATGGCGTATGGTGTTTGCTTGATTGCCAATATTATGTTTAAATGCATTGGCAGGTCGTATCCTGCGAGCCAAGAAGGGCGCTCTGGCCGAGGAGTATAATGCGTTCTTCTACACGCTGGTGTCGCAGGACACGCTGGAGATGGCCTACAGCAGGAAACGGCAGCGGTTCCTCGTCAACCAGGGTTACAGCTATAAGGTACTACCACTAACCATTTATCTAATTAAAATTCTCGTGTCACAGTTTTCGTTGCCATACTCCTCCGAAATGGCTTGACCGATTTTGATGAAATTTTTTGTGCTTATCCGGTATCTATGAGAATCGGCCAACATCAATTTTTCATCCCCCTAAATGTTAGGGGTAGTCTACCCCAAAAAAATATATGGCAATACAACGTTTGCCGGGCACAGCTAGTATTTGCTATAGATTTCAGTTGTATTCAGTGCCCCCAACTCTAAGATTTGACATGTTTCAAAACGTACATGCGTGGAACGAAATCTGTTGATCGATCAACTTCGGAATTCAAACTCTCCTTAAAAATACTTAAATCCAAACCTCCACTTGGGGCTTGGATTTCAGTTGAGTTGTGGACACGTTACTCACTCACATTTTGTTTACTAAATATCACCCTGATATCTCAATGTAAAATGGTGATTATTCTTAGGTGATAACCGAGTTGAAAGGCATAGAACAAGAGCCAGACATGTTCTACGGCTCACGCGAGGAGCAGGGGATGTTGTTGCAGCAGGTTAGTCCATACTTGCATAATTTTATATTTTCATAGCTTTTTATACTTAATACACCTTGATAACTGACTGTGCCCTGCAGTGATTGAATAATATATTATTTATGTTATAATATAAATTCGGAGCACTCGTAACCGAAGAAAGTGTATGAAGAGATGCATGAATGTGGATGAAGCGAAAGAAGTATGTAAGGATCGTAGCATGTGGCAAACAGTGGTCTCTGCCTACCCCCATGGGATACAGGCGTGACCATATGTATGTATGTATGTATATTATAATATGTTACATAATCTGACAGGAACATCCCGTTTTCCTGGATACATCATACCGTTAATGCACGGACATGAAACATCAAACACAGCATAAAATGCAAATGTTCACGTACAAAACGCACGTGCGTTGAAAGTAGCGGGCAAGCTAGTGGAGCGTGCGGCGTGCTTCATACTATATCACATTTTTATTTTTTGTTTATGTGTCTGTCCAACTGGGATAATCCTTTGTTCAAACCTTGCATAGTAATAGGTAAGGCGTGCATTGGATATTCAGAAGGGTAAGCATAAACAATAAATAGGGTAGGTAGGTACGTTTTGGTATAGACACAGGACACGAGTGCACTGCTAATCTGTTTATATGGAATGCACGCCCCTGGTAGTAGGGGGTATGTGGTATTACAATTGTGGTGTGAAGGTATTGGCTGCGTCGGAGACGGAGTGCGAGGAGGAGCGCGAGGGCGGCGTGGGGCGGCGCGGCGGGCCGCTGGGGTCGTTGGCCGGCGGGGACGACGCGCTCTACCTCGAGCATCGCCGCCAGCCGCAACACAACAAACACCCGCTCTTCAAGAAGTTCCGCTACTAGGTAACACTACACACACACAGACGCAGATCCAGATTTCAATTCAGAGGAGTGATATAGTCTAGGCTTAATCTAGACAGACCCCAATCTGGTCTTGCAATAGCTGTTACTTACTATTTGTTATATAGTTATAAAATTTACCGCCCGTCGATTTCGAGCCCAGGGGTGGTCGTGAAAATATATAAGAAAGTAAATATATACATCATCACATCGTTTCCTTTGTACGTGCATATATTTCACTGAAAATAAAACCGATAAAGCGTTTATTTGTAGAAAGTCAACTCAGCCAGAATATAAAATAACCAGTATTTATAATCCATACATACATATGTTCACGTCTGCATTACCCGAAGGGGTTAATATAATATAATTAAAAATACAGTACACTCACATTTCACCAGTTACATTTAAAGTTCCATGTAATAGGGGCGAGCCTATTACATAGGACTTTAATTCTATCTATAATCCATTGTATATAAATGTTATTTTGTACTTTTTTCTTTCAGTACTACATCATGAGCCTAACGGTGCTATATGCAAAAATGGAGTCAATTTGCTATATTAAACAGATCGATTAACCAAAATACCTTTTTTTATTTTCTTATCTCCGAGGTACCTTCGCTTTGAGCGTGATATGCAGGGGTGATGTATGGAAGGCTCGTGGGGTATGTTACAGTCAGCGGGAGGGCGCGGCGGGCGTGCGGGAGTGGGCCATAGTGGAGCTGCAGGGCGCGGTGGGGGGGGCGGCGGGGGAGGCGGCGGGGGGGAGGCGAGTCGCCGAGCTCCACTACACCGCGCGCGCGAGGCAACCAGTACTCGTCCTCGGACACCACGTACTCGCCGGGAAGGAAACTAAACTCGAACAACCGATGGCCGTCCTTGAGAAGATCGTCGTCGACGACAAAACAACCTACGGGGTGAAAGCTATCGTCAAAAAGAAATTAATATTCAAGTCCCGACCCAAACCTATCATTTCTAATGTGGCCGAAAAAATTTGATTATATCTGTTGTTCTTATATCCTAGTTGTTTAATTTATTACCAGTTTTTACAGTTAAGTTTGCTAGCAGCAATACCGATCAGGCTGTGCCCGTGCATCCACTGGTTTCACCCATCATTGATCAAATCTGGAATTTAGTTTACAACAATGATGATGTTCAATTATCTTATATTTAAGGGGGTAGTTGCTATCATGGGTTGTGGACAGTTTTCCACTCTGCTCAAAAATACTAGGAGCCAAGAACATATAAAGAACACCACTTAATATTGAAGGAGGTAGTTGCAATTTTAGGTTTTCGACATGATGTCCACCCAGTTTAAAGTCCAAGGCGCGCAGAATATTGAAGGAGGTAGTGGCAATGTTAGGTTTGCGATATTATGTCAATCAGCTTAAAAGTACTAGGCGCGCAGAATATTGAAGGAGGTAGTTTTAATGTTAAGTTTGCGATATTATGACACTCAACTTCAAAGTACTAGGCGCGCAGAATATTGGAGGAGGTATTTTCAATGTTAGGTTTGCGATATTATGACACTCAACTTCAAAGTACTAAGCGCACAGAATATTGAAGGAGGTAGTTGCAATGTTAGGCTTTCGATATTATGCCACTCAGCTTAATACTAGGTGCGCAGAATTGTGTTGTTAAACAAAATATTATATGATTCGTTTTTTGGCTGGTTGATTAACACAAATGAGTAAGAATTTTTATGCAAGCTTTTAATTCACAATCAGACTCTGGTGATAGATATGTCTATTGTATAATTTTGCGTGTGACTTAAGATTGGATGAGTATTCATAAATGTTGCTGATGCAACTGATTTTAACTTATGATAAGTTCAATTGATCAGTTAAAATATGTTTCGCCTTGTTTGTGGTAGTAATAAAAACACCTGCTTTAGCTTATCTTATATTACATATTCACATTGTGAGATATGACATAATTCTGTCTTAAAATTATTCCACCCACATATTACATGTTTGGTTGGTTGGACACAATACTCAAAAATATGTTATAATATTATTTATAGTTAATTCATCTAAATTGTAAGGCGTATATCTCTTGAACGCCAAACACTATCAAATATCAATAATTATACCACCAAACCTATGATACTTTGTTAACTCTTCTCTAATTACACTATCATAAAATCATATTCAAATATGCAACCATAACAAGAAAACATGAATGATATTATATGAACGCATGGACAAGTAAATAACACTATGACGTGTTGTTTCACTTTTCATCGTCAACCTTATGACCTCCGAGTGTCCACACAATGTTTCACAGACACAGGGATAAACATTATAGAACATAGGCCTTACAATACCAGCAATATAATAACATTAAAGATAGGCAAAATACTTATATCAACTAAATAATTACATATCTACTACAAATGTAAAGATATTTTAAACCTACAACGCATATTTCAATTAAAATGTAATATGTTGAAGATGAACATAAAGTAGCTATAGGATACCACTGTGAATTATAGGACTTCGAATGTAAAAGTACAGCATATATTAAAGAAGCTTGTGTATATAGGAAACAAATCTAAGCTTTGTAGACATGGATAGGGCGTAAGAATAAAACATACCATTAATATAATATTATCATACAAATATATGTGTAAAGCCAGCAGGCAAATCAGAAAGGTTCAGTATATTATTCAATGTATAAGTGTAATTGGGATTATAGCTTTTAGCTCTAGCCAATCAGACAATCTTATAAGTGTTAAAAAATCTATTTTGCCTCAAATTTTTCAATACCTAAGGTTACTATAGTATGGTACCGAAAATGGATTCCCCACAAAGAAACATTATGAGAGCTCGCATTTCAAATGCGACGACTAACAATGTATTCATTTAACGTATTGATTGACTACTATTTGGAAAAAAAACTTCATCAATATTAGTTTGTTGTAAATGCATTATGACGATATTCGAGTATTGGAATATAATTGGATAACCACGAATTGTCAAAGGTAATCTTATGCTAACCAATATACCTATAGCTCGCATATTGGCTAATTTGTAAAAATATTGTACTCTCCCTCCTGGACCTATGTCAATGGGTAAGTGAGGCTTTCTGTCGTAGAAAGCTCTAGCTGGATACCTGTAGTTAGCTTATTCGATTACGTCACGTACCCCTAAGTATTAAATACCCTGGACGCACAATATCGTCGTCAATCAATCATAAATGTGGCCAAAATAGATTTCTCTAATGAACAATTCATCTAACCACACAAATAGTGTTGTGTGATACAGCAATAAATCCTTTAGTTCCTACAGCTTTATTACAACAAGCACTTGCGACAAATGTATCATTTTTATATAGTTATTTTTTGGTCTCAGGAAATAAAAATTCCCTTTCACTAAACCTATGTAGGTATATTTAGTTTGTGGTGCATTTATTAATTTTGTGGAGATTACTTATATCATAACAGTAGGTATAATATAACATAATATTATGAAAGGCACTTTATATTAAACGTAAGAGAAATAATTTACTACTATACTTATGTATAACTTAGAAACAAAGAAACACACTACATCAAATGTATCTTTCAATCTAGAAGGAATGAATATTATATAAATACAATCAAACGTGATCATTTCGTTCGCATCGTATTGACGAGAAATAATCAGGTGCTGCTTCTAATAAACATTGTTAATTATTAACGTATTAACACGCTAACAATATGATAATGTTAGGCAGCGCTTTGGCTGGAATATAATAATTATATCTATAAACTCACAAACATGTAAAACAAAGACATAAACAATTTCATGTATAACGTAACATAGTGATCTACATCTAACAATACAATAACATATGTCCTAGCGATCCTGTTCCCTCCGCAAGCGTCCTACTATTAGTACACGCCAAACATTATCTCACCTAACCAATATATATATATATATATATAAACAAATATCATTCTTTCATAAAATATTTTAATCATCCACGGAGTCACACATTTTAATTTTGAATTGCAGTAATTCAAACTACTAATAGGTAATTAGGTAATTCATCGTCAACAATATTTTATGATTTCATGCAGATAGAAATTCTATCTATTGTATATTACAATATTCGAATTAATATTACTATTATTGGTTTGAAGACATAAGAATGTTGATTTCACATACAGTGAGCCACTTGTTATGGTGAAAAATAAGTAATCTTTTTACTTAACAATTTACTATTAAATATTTAGATATCAGCAACAGGAATAACATTTAGTAAGCGAACTGAATTAGGGCCTACATTCATTACAGTTCATCCATAAGTAGCTAAAACTGGTGCCGCACGAAAAATACACTCCGCTTGATCGTACAAGACTTTACTGTTCAGTTCACTAGGATGGTTTCCTGAGTTACTGTAGTTCCTCTTGATAGTCGCAAAATGTTTTAGTATCACGCAAACGGCGTTTGGCTATTCAATTACACGCAGCACCGAAAAACAATTTGATTTCGTCGTTGAAGGAATCTCACACTAGGCAATTCGGTCAAAGAGAAGAGATGTCATGTATCCAGTCACCTGCCACCATTCCCTCCGTGGTGTGTGGATGTCTAAGGCGAAGCGAGCGCGGCGCGCACCGCGTCGCGGCCCTCGGCCGAGCACCAATACTCCACGAACAAGTCCCGCTCCTGCTCCAAGCGACGCGTGAATGCCTCCATCCCACTCCTGTTCAACTGCATTAGCTTTTTCTTCATTAAAACCTCCTGAAATAAATCGTAATGGTCAGTTATGTATGTAACACAATGTATACCCTACGCATGGACTCTTCGTACTATACTTCGTATGACTGATACCTGTCTTGTAGGAAACACAAGCTTTTCGCTGTCCCTACAGTCGAGTAGTGGCTCGTGCTAGGTATCCCATACCTCGCTAGTTAACAGCACTCAATGCTCTCCTGGAGTCTAAACCTACTGTGGATGTGTTTGATGACGGATGGAACAAGCTATTGTTAGAGTGCATGGTGTTCTGCAAGTAAGTATGTCTTTTTCTATACAATTTTTTTATAGAGCCGTGGTGGCCTTGGGGTTTGAGCAGTCGCCTGCCACGCAATCGACGCAAGTTTGAATCCCAGCGGGGCCTGAACCAATGAGTTTTTAAACTTATGTAGTGTTTTCACACCACGTGCTTTACGGTGAAGGAAAATATCATGAGGAAACCTGTACCATTATCACGGGTTTGCCACCGATTTCGTAATGTATACTCGCTAGCGTCTCCGCCGAATATTAGTATGAGAAATTGTACAGGAACACTCAACGGTGACGTGAATTCTGGGATGGCGCGACCATATATTTTATGTGTGATGTTACTTGTGTAAACATTTTAATTATAGAATAAATAAATGTTCCTATTTATTCTCATCATCATCATCAATTTAAGAGCTAGGCTCTTGTCGGTGAAGCAATCGCCAACCCTCTCTATTGTCCGCCAAAACTTTAACTTCCTTGTACGACATGACGTCGACTTTTTCCTTCAGCTGTTGTATATAACTAATCCTTGGTCTCCCTCTTCTACGCTTTCCTTATATCTTCCCTTCTATAATGTTTTTGATGAAAGCGTCATGTCGTAATAGGTGTCCAATCATCCTGCCCCTCCTGTTTTCTATTGTCCGGATTATCATTCTTTCTTCTTCTACTCTTTCTAATACTTAGTCGTTTGTGACCATCTCTGTCCAACTTTTACCCTCCATCCTTCTCCAGCACCACATTTCAAATGCCTGCAGTCTTTCCCTATCTCTTTGCGTGAGTGTCCACGTCTCACATCTTTATTCAATAATTTATTCTATTCACAATTAAAAAGAAACGGATGTTACAGTTGACAACAAAGTTATGTTACATTATCATCATTTATTTAAGAGCTACGCTCTTGTCGGTGAAGCAGTGTTCATCAGTGGATTTTTTTTCCCTTGTTTGTTCTGTTGAAATTGGTCCAGCCGTTTAAGAGATTAGACAAAATAAACAGGCCCACAAAAAATACTATTGTTTTTTGTTATTCATGTACCGCATATACTTTCTTACGCATGTAGTATTTAATTAATAATTTGTAGTATAAAGAAAATAAATAATATTGACTTAAATACTTTGAGTACATAAGTAATACTTTAATCAAATGTATTTTTATGGAATGCCTCAAGTATTATACGTCATCAGTTTGGCAAAGGTTATCTATCTCACTGTTATCGATATTACTATGTGGGTTGCGACCCAATGAATGTCTGGCGCCATCAGTAGTGTGCACACTGGGAACAGTAGCACAAATGTGGATCCCCGGAGTCCTAATATTGCTGGTAATGTGGCGCGGGAGCGATGGTGACAAAAGCGACAACTACACCTTGTACTACTACGGCATCGTAAGTGGCTGGCGTAGCCGGAACTTAAAAAATGTCACACTTATTTTATAAATGCGAAAGCATCTACATCCGTCTGTTTATAACTGTTCCACGGCTTAACAACTGAATGAGTTGAAATTTGGTATAGATTATAGTTTGAACCATGTAGGTTAAATAACATACTGCTGCTAGTACTTACACCACTTGTCACTTGGTTTATAGTGTTCATAATTAAATTAGCAAATACAGTTCGGTACTCCAATTTAGAACATAAGATGCCGCTATACTTCTGTTGGGTTGAAGAAAAGTATCTAATTGAAATACTGAGCTGCGTTGGGCGCAGTGTGAGAGCGAGCGCGAGTGAGGAATGTTGTGAGGGTGCAGGAGGAGAGCAAGCGCAGCCTGTCTCCATAATGGGCCGCAGTACGAGTGATGCATGGTGTGGGTGCAGGAGGAGAGCGAGCGCAACCTGTCTCCTTAATGGGCCGCAGCGTACTGCTATGCATCACTCGTAAGTCATGCATGGTGTGGGTGCAGGAGGAGAGCGAGCGCAGCCTGTCTCGGTGTGGGGAGCGCGCGGCGTGCGGCGCGGTAGTGCGGCGCGCGTGGCGCGGGTGGGCTCTCCTGCGGCTGTGTGCGTGCGCGCTACGCAGGCGCTGCCACTCGCCCGCTCCGCCTGCCCGACGCCTGCCGCTCAACAACCTCGCCTACTTTCAGGTACTTACTGCTGTACTTGCCAGGTCCTATCATACTATTTCTTTCAATAGTATCTGACATACAGTAACGCATGCTTTGTCAACTTAGGTACATGGGGATGGAGTTGATGCGTACAATGGAATACACCAACCACCCGCGATGCCTTACCTAACCAGCCCTGCAGTTTATATCAACTACCATAACTCTGATATCGATAAAATAGTATGGTTGTAACGTAATTGAGCGACGACGGCGTGATGAACTTTGATAACCATAGGTATTATATTATAACCGTGTGTTGTTGTCAGTTCTGCGAGTCAGTGGAGTCGTGGCCAGTTTGTGGTCCGCACGAGGTGTCGCTGTCGGTGGAGGCGGTGCACGCGCGGCTGGACCCCGACGAGCTGGAGCGGCTGCACCACCGCAACGTACACCTCGCGCCGCCCAACATCACCTTCGCCTGCCGCTGCCGCGAGCCCAACTACTGGAAGCTCAACTCCACATCTGACCCTCACACCAAACACTACCAGTGCTCCCCGCTTCCCCTCTGCAGAACGGGCGAGTTTTGCGGCAACGTCGACTACCATCTCAATTCGTTGTACCAAAGTTGTCTGTGTCCTCGGGGCGATATTTGCGTGCACAACGGAGGCGTGGCGCGCACACACATATCGGAACTGCTGTACAGTGGGAGAGGGTGGAAGGCGTCCTGTCAGCGCGTGAGCGGCGACAGTTCAGACTACGAGTATTATTAGTGTGCGTGGGTACTGACGTGCTTGGGTTGCAGCGCGAGGTCCTGGGCGAAGGCGCGCAGCTGGTCGTGGAAGCGCCGCGGCCACAGCGCGCGGCCCACCAGGCCCGCGCCCACCGCCTCGCGCGCGCACAACGCGCGCCCCAACAACATCTCCTTCACCTGCACACAACGTGGACATTACCACATACCTACCACAAACTAACATTGTACTATTTAAGTTACAATAACATCAATTGTGCCATTTTTAACATTTAAGTAAGTAATTCAAACTGAATATAAATTTATTATAATCCAATATCTTCTTCAATACCTTGACAAGCCGTCGTAATTTCATCAACAAGCTATTCTAAGGTGATATTGCAGAAAATCCGTTTTCCATAAAGTTCTGAGGCTTAATTTTAAGCAATTTATGTGACCAACGCAAATGTCCGCCAAATGGTCCACCTGCTAATTAGTCGTCACCACTGGTTATGGAGCTTGTAATTTCAGTTATAGTACAGACAGAAGTATGGATATGCAAACGCTATTGCAGAGCATGAGGTCCAGGGTTCGCTCCCTGGGTTTGAGCAGTGTTATTGAATATTTTCATCTGTAAGTTCCCAATAGTAGCCCGGAGTCTGGAATTATACTCGTAATTATATCGTAATTATACAGACAATAGGCTCGCCCCTTTAGGACATGTGACTTAAACATAACTGAAAAAATGTGAGTGTGCTATAAGTACACTTCTGCCTATCTCTTCGGGGAATACATGTGTGGGCGTATGTAGAAGTATGTATAAATAAAGTGTATGTGTACCAATGCGGGCGGCAGTGCGGCGTCGTAGAGCGCGGCGGCGGCGGGCTGCAGCGCACAGAGCGCGAAGGTCGCGCGCTCCGAGGCCAGCGCGGCGTCCGCGGCCGCCAGCAGCGCCGCGCCCGCTCCTGCGCCGCCGCCGCTCGCGCCCGCCACCAACACGCGCCCGTGACCGCGCACCGCCATCAACACCGCTCTACACAACAGAACATACACACTATATCACCTAAAATATCTACCTTGTCTAACAAATAAGCAGCCTTTTCGTAATTGTGGGCAATTTAATAAAAATGAAACATCTGAAAATCTAATAATATTAACCTAAATCAAATTTACATTACAGAAGAATATAATTTTAACTGAGAAGATTGGGGCAAGACAAAATAATAATTCAGACACCCCCTTTGTACACAGCCCCACTGACCTCCTGACCTCTACACTATATTGATATTGCACTAGAAGCACATTATGTGTCAATAATATCCACATGACACCTCAATCACAATTAATCAACACAGAATGTACACAAATGTTTGTGGAAAATTCCAAACTAAATAATTCAACCACCTTACACACATAATAAAAATTAAACCTTAAAATATATTATTACCTGAAGGCTTCAGACAGTTCTTTTGCATATTTTGATTGCTCTTCAGCATTTTCATTCAACAATGGCTTCAAATCCAGACCGGAACATAGTGTTTCAGATTCAGAAGTTAATAAAGTAACAGATATTGTATCATTTAAATTTACGTACGCAAGAGCTTTTTCAAGCTCTGACATTACCTGAAACAATCACAATTCAATTAATATAATACAAATTAACATTGCCCTGGCTAATCCACATATTTGACAGCCAGCTCCCAATAAGAATGGCTTACAATTAACTTCTGCCAAAAATCTTCAAAGCATAGAAGGAATCTCTATTTACCCATTTGGAATTATTTTAATTTTCTATTTAAAATAAAGTTGCCTCCCAGGGGCAGTAAGAACCTCCTTACCTTAAAGACTATAGATACAAAACACTGTTCTATACCAGTTTTTGTATTCTTGTCATGAAAGATATCCAGGGTTTCCTTACATTAGAATCAGAAATTTCATAAAAAAAATCTGACCATCAATGCTGTACAAGTTGCTACAATGTTGCAAGCATCTATCTATAGGCTAGAGACTTCAAATTCTGTAGCCTATATTATCTCACTCATGTGAGACCTAGCACAATGAGATATTACAGTATAAAACTTAATATTTACCTCTAAAGTGTATATGGACCCTGATTTCCGAATACAAATTTCAGCTAATGACTCATCTAAAGTGACTGTCAAATGTTTGAGTTCAGGAATTGTACCTCCACTTGCATCAAGAGATCTCTCATCTGTTTTAGCAATTTTCTTTGTTTTCGATGGCTTCTCTATTTTAGTGCCCTCCCTTTTCCTTTTATTTAATGCAAGGGATAATTTTGAATTGAGTTTTTCCTTAATTGAAAGGCAATCATCTTTATTAATGATTTCACTAGTTGCTGTGGCGCTTGCATCTGCCATAAATACATCGGTAGAAGCTGTGTCTCTGTCTCCCTCAATAGATTGGTTGTGTGCATCAGTGGGTTGCTTGGATGCGCTTTGACCTGCCTCCACGTCACTCAGGCGCCGCGGACTCATGCATGAACTAGAATAAGAGCTTGAAGAATGTCTCCTGTATATAATGGAGTCATCAGCACTGTGTGCTTCAAAATCTTCGGAAACTGATGGTGACTTAACTGAGCTGTTCAGTGATGGTCTTTGTTTTCCCCCTAAGATTTTTCTTGCCTCGCCTTCTTCATATTTATCTTTTTTTCTCTCCCGGAATTTCATTTCTTTGGAGTCTGGGGTTGAGCTTTGTATTTTTTTAATGAACTCAGCTTTGGTTTTCATATTTTTCTTACCTTTGGGAGCTTCTGGTGTGAGTTGATAAATCATATTAACAGCACCCTCATCCATCAGTAATTTATCTACTTCAGTCAGTCTTTTATTTTGCTTGTTATTTTTTGGGGATGGCTTCTTCCATTGCAGCTTGGATATAGGGGACTTGGATTTTGACCTTTGGATAAGTTGTTCTATTTTAATTTTTTTCGTTGGTGTTGGAAGCATAAGAGGTTTTTCATCCTTGTCTCCCTGTACTTCCTTAGTTTTACTTGCAGCTTTATTTTTTGTGAAGGTGTCTGGATTGTCAGGATCAAATATAACTTTTTTCTTAATAACTCTACCAAGTCTCTTTTGTGGTTGACCCTCATCAACACTTTTGTTTAGATTAGGTGTTTGGCCATCACTTGTTGATGAGTCCACAGATGTCCTCGCCAGATTATCATCCTGTTTGCTAACTATTTCTTGTGTTTTATTGGAGGGTTCCAACAGATCTTGATTCTGTTCAATTACTTTTGGCTCTTCTTCAACAGGCTCATCATCCTCCCAGTCTTTTACCAACACATTGACTATATTCTCCTCTTTATTGACAGGTGGAGTAATGTCTGTAGCTACTTCAGGAGCAACTGTTGGTGTGACTTCTGGTGTGACCCCCGGAGGGTCAGCTGGAACATCTTTACTCTCCGGAGCAATGTGTACAACTCCTCTGCGTTTCCTTGGTATTTTATCAACAGCTTGACCCCTCTTACTTTTTTTCCTTTTTTCTTTTAACCTTGTGAGCTGTTGTAAAGCTATTTGAGCTTCTGTGATTTTTGTATTGGGACTACCCAGAACATTCTCAAATTCTATCGACTCGGCAACATCATTAACATCATTACCTTCCAGAATATCTAACAGTTCTTCCTTGTTAAACATTTCCTGCTTTGGTGTACAGTTATTATTCTCAACAGCATCAGCAACATCTGATGACCTTAGAGCCTCACTCAGCTCTATGTTTGGACCTAGTTCACTCAATATGTTAGTATTAGGATCACTGTCCTCCTCAGTTTTAGACTCATTTTCAGTAATTTCATTAGTATTTGACTCAACTAAAATTTCAGTCTCAAAAGTCACTCTCTCACTACTTACTTCGACATCATTGGATTGAATTATACATTCATTTTCCTGAGACTCCACAATAGCTTCAACAGGTACACTATCTGTATGTTCTGAACTTTCTTCCCTCGCTGCCTGTTTGTCATCCGCCAATATATCTTCATTAACAACATTTTCAATAACATCCGTGACAACTTCTTCAGTGACTTCGTCGGGTACCTCTTCAATAACTAGTTCCATGGACGGTGCGCTACTCTGAGCGCTGGGCACTGCGGCATCGATGTCCAGAGAAGTAAATTCGTGCCCAGGATTTACTTCCTCTGATACCACTTTTTCAGTTACATCCTGAGTAATCAAACTCTCAGAAGTCGCAGAGTGGCTAGCGTCAGCCGATTCAACAACACCATTCGTTTTGTGACTTATTATATCTGTTTCTAACGCGACTCCACTTTGCTCACTCGGTTGCTCAAAAACAGTTGCTTTAACACCTTCTGATGTAGTATTGAAGTGTGGAGGTTCTTCAATAGCCTCCATAATTTACGAAATAAAAGATTCTTAACTTTTTCGATAGAGTTAACCTATATTGACAAGAGCAAACAATATTTGATGCTCAATAGGGATACATCATATTTACATCGCGACGTTGGAAGTGTTGTAATTCAAAATGGAATCTAAGCACAAATGAATTGGATGAAAATAACAAGCAAACAAGTTTTCTTCGTTGCGTCGGTCTGTCCGTCCATTACACAAAATAGAATAGACAGAGAGAGAAATTGGTTGGAATAGGGATGTACGCACGTAACGCTTCGATTTTTATGAAGATCGATTCGAGTTAATGATTAGATCTAGCAATTTACAAATCAATTCATTTCATTTAAATTTTTACGTGAATAAATTCAAGATTGTAGATTCAAATAAAGAAGTATGATTCATATTATTAACAAATACTTTATTATTTTGGTAATTCTATCCAAGAACCGATTTTCCACACTTTCACTGTCACAGGTAGACACAGAATTTCCAACTGATCCAAAATCAGAGATTTATGTGATAGAAGAACTTTGTACGTGCAGTTTAGATAGAGCGTTACATTGATGGTGACAAAAACCATGCCAATGACAATGTGGCGTGTTACAACCTAGCCATTTATATAATCCTGACTCCTGAAAAATTTATCTAAATTGTCTGTTGAATAAATCGTCAATAAGTATTTTGAAATTTCATTCGTTCAAAAAATCGATTCAAAATTAATCATTGAGTAGGGGTATCCCTAATTGACATTCGTTTAGACTCAGATAATTTTTTCAACACTGGTGACTATATAAATAATAGCCAAAGACAAAGAAAAGAAGAGAAACTTTGCTTGTCCATGACTAACGATAGGTCTATGGTATAAGCTTTTTATTTTAATCTGTATGCACAATACTGACTAGCGATGCGCGATTGCGAAATGTTTCAAAAGTCAAAATAATTGGAGTCGGTCAACTTTTCAATCGCTTCAACCATCAGCTCGCTTTGGCGTTAAAACAATTAAGAGGTTTTTCGATTGTATTGAGCAAGCGCATGATGAGATTCGCATATTCGAATAGATCCAAACCGATAGTTCGCCGACGCCATTAACGCTGTATAGTCCCCGCACGCGATTGAAAACAATAGAGTCGAGATGATTTCTAAAAAATCGCGATTAACCTCGCGCCATCGCGAATCGCTTATACTGACCGTAACTTTTCTTGTCTCCACTTAACCGCTTGCTATTTTCTTTCTTTTATTTATTTAATTGCGACGAGCTTAAGTAAAACTATTTTATATATACTATAAATAAAAATTAATATATAAAATTTTGTTGAGGAACCCATTCAGTTGCTTTATCTTTCTACTTGCTACTTTTCTATTCCTTCACGTATATTTAATGTATGTCTGTGTAACGCTCTGTCAGTTGGGACATGTGACGTTTCTGACATCACTAGCCATAGGGACTCTATTCAAGTCAGTCAGTAGCAGTGTATTTGTGTCTATGTTGTTCTGTCTGATGTTATTGTTCTTCAATTTTTATTTTATTTCGTTCGTTCTGCTGTATAGTGCCCTGCGGTTGTGTGTGAGGCCCAAGAATCTAATTGAGATACATCCCGACATACATAATTAAACTCTTGTGAGGTTAACTACAAACTATTCTGAACATGTACATATGAAGAGCTAAGACATCATGAATATATTACCAAAGAAAAGGTAGTAGTAGTTTTACTACTATGAACACTACTCTTTTTTCCACAGTCACTTTCTTAGAAGTAATCATTGAAATTCTCTTTACAACTCTTCTCTCTCTCTAACTCTCTTTTTAAATATTAGTTATTTTTGATTATTAAAAAAATGCCACTTAAACATATTAGGGTGAAATGTGGGTGTTGTTTTTACAACACCTCTGCTTACCCCTTCAGGTACCCTTCTGGCATGGCGTGAGCATTATATGTGTGTATATGTGTGTATATATATATATATATATATTACTTTTGCAATATACTATATATATATATAGTATATTGCAAAAGAAATTAAGCTCTCAGGATGGGTAAATGAGTTATCTGCCCATCCTTTAATAGAGTTTGACATAAGTACTTTAAAAAATGATGTGAAATTTGCTTAAACATATTGGTTGCATTCCTTACAGATGGCATGTAAGAACGAAGGAGAATATTGCCAGAGTTAGAAAAGATGAAGCGGAAGCTGCTGCCAAAGAACAAGAGGAAAGACAAAGAATTGAAAATGCTGATCGAGAAGCTCGTCTAAATTTGCTAAAACAAAAGAGCAAAGATAAACTGGTTGAGTTTGGAGTTAGTGAGACAGTCCCAGATACACCAACACCCACAACCGAACATATTAATTTATTTGCAGACTTTGATAGTGCCATTAAAACAACCAATACTGAACATGATCATGAAGCTAAGGCTAAGAAAGAAGAATATGAAAAGAAGATTGGTTATTTGACCTATCTTGGACAAGACACCAATGAGGCTCTGGGGAAGAAAAACTGGTATGAAGTGGCCCCTGAGCAATCCAGATTTTCTCGTGCTCATAACATTAAGGAGACATATGATAAATTGGTACTGAGAGATGATGATGGTAAACCAAAATTATACTCAAATGATGAGAAAAATGGAGAAGTTGCTTGGAAACATAAACAGAGACTTGACCCTCTCAATCTGTTCATTAAACACTCTCCGGCTAAACATGTTACAACACACATTACTAAAACAAAGGACAACCCTAAAGAGAAACATACATTGAAGTGTAAGGATATTAAGAAAAAACATTCACACAATACAACAGACAAATTACAGAAACTCAGAGAAGCACGTCTTAAGAGAGAAAGGGAAGAAAAACAACGAACAGAAATGTTTCTGAAAGGATTGAATCCTACTACCACCATTAAAAGCAATGAGGAAATCAATCATAGAGTTAAACCTAAGTATAATTCTCAATTCAATCCTGAATTAGCGAGACAAAATTATAAATAAGTTCTGTGCTAGCTATAAATCATTACCATATCTTATAATATAAAAACATTCAGATATATATTATTTGTTTATCAACAAACTAAGCCTGGGAGAATGAAATTGAAGCCATAAAACAGGTTCTGCAGTTCTGGTGGAGTAGCTCATGGGCCCATGGCTTTCAAAACTACATTGACATATTGTTTGTGGAAATCAGTAAAAGAATATTTCAATAGGATTCAAATTCAAAATATCTCTATTCGATTAGACTTTTCACAAAGTACTTTCAAATCGTCAGAAAGACACAATTACATAGGATTATACATGCTAGGATGATGGCAATGACCTCTTGTGTATAAAAACGAAACTTATTTACATGATAAACCTTGGTGAACATGATTTGTTAGTTGTTATCAATATTAATTCAAGACAAGTAATTCTTATATGTGGTTATTATTTACATTCGCCAATTCTGAGACCTACCCGATTTGCACACAAAATTTTATACAAATTGGTCTAGCAATTTCGGAAGGGCTTTGGTAAACAAACACAATACAAGAATTTTATATATTAGGTATACTATTTATTATTTGAATATAATATATTTATGCCTTAAACATGTCTTAATTTATTCCATCCATCCACTTAAATATAATTCCCCAATATTATTTTGGTAAGGAGTGAGTAAGCAACACTAAAGGTAGTTTGTCTTCAAGTTTATCAAATGAGTAATTGAATGCTTCACAAAACATTTCCAGAATTCTCACTATGTGTGCACCATCATTTATTAAATCTGATTTAATCCTGTAAATGTGAACAAAAATAATATGACAGTGGTGTAGAGTCCATCTTTTCCATAACTACATAGTTACTTTATATATTAAACTAGTTGAACAGGTGAACTTCATATCACCTTTTCCTTTATATATATAGAAGGTATATAATATAATTTTATTTTGTAAATGGGTAAAATTACTTGCACAAAATTCTGACACTGACAGAATTTTGTGCACTGAGACTGACAAAATTCGAAGTCACACAAAAATTGGAATTTCATTTAAATTTAATTTTGCTGTTCTTTGCAAGGTATACTTACTTGGAATAACTGCATAAGAAATCTATAAATGTATCAGTATTGTCAGTCTTGGTTTGCCGTAACATACTATAGATGCCCACTAATAACGGGTACCCATCAAAATTGTCCCCGCATTTTCGTGTTATTAGATCACCTGTAAGAAGAGCAAATTATTTGTTGACTTTCATAAAATGTAAGCACTAAAATATAGTTCATTACCTTCCAGAATATCTAACAGTTCTTCCTTGTTAAACATTTCCTGCTTTGGTGTACAGTTATTATTCTCAACAGCATCAGCAACATCTGATGACCTTAGAGCCTCACTCAGCTCTATGTTTGGACCTAGTTCACTCAATATGTTAGTATTAGGATCACTGTCCTCCTCAGTTTTAGACTCATTTTCAGTAATTTCATTAGTATTTGACTCAACTAAAATTTCAGTCTCAAAAGTCACTCTCTCACTACTTACTTCGACATCATTGGATTGAATTATACATTCATTTTCCTGAGACTCCACAATAGCTTCAACAGGTACACTATCTGTATGTTCTGAACTTTCTTCCCTCGCTGCCTGTTTGTCATCCGCCAATATATCTTCATTAACAACATTTTCAATAACATCCGTGACAACTTCTTCAGTGACTTCGTCGGGTACCTCTTCAATAACTAGTTCCATGGACGGTGCGCTACTCTGAGCGCTGGGCACTGCGGCATCGATGTCCAGAGAAGTAAATTCGTGCCCAGGATTTACTTCCTCTGATACCACTTTTTCAGTTACATCCTGAGTAATCAAACTCTCAGAAGTCGCAGAGTGGCTAGCGTCAGCCGATTCAACAACACCATTCGTTTTGTGACTTATTATATCTGTTTCTAACGCGACTCCACTTTGCTCACTCGGTTGCTCAAAAACAGTTGCTTTAACACCTTCTGATGTAGTATTGAAGTGTGGAGGTTCTTCAATAGCCTCCATAATTTACGAAATAAAAGATTCTTAACTTTTTCGATAGAGTTAACCTATATTGACAAGAGCAAACAATATTTGATGCTCAATAGGGATACATCATATTTACATCGCGACGTTGGAAGTGTTGTAATTCAAAATGGAATCTAAGCACAAATGAATTGGATGAAAATAACAAGCAAACAAGTTTTCTTCGTTGCGTCGGTCTGTCCGTCCATTACACAAAATAGAATAGACAGAGAGAGAAATTGGTTGGAATAGGGATGTACGCACGTAACGCTTCGATTTTTATGAAGATCGATTCGAGTTAATGATTAGATCTAGCAATTTACAAATCAATTCATTTCATTTAAATTTTTACGTGAATAAATTCAAGATTGTAGATTCAAATAAAGAAGTATGATTCATATTATTAACAAATACTTTATTATTTTGGTAATTCTATCCAAGAACCGATTTTCCACACTTTCACTGTCACAGGTAGACACAGAATTTCCAACTGATCCAAAATCAGAGATTTATGTGATAGAAGAACTTTGTACGTGCAGTTTAGATAGAGCGTTACATTGATGGTGACAAAAACCATGCCAATGACAATGTGGCGTGTTACAACCTAGCCATTTATATAATCCTGACTCCTGAAAAATTTATCTAAATTGTCTGTTGAATAAATCGTCAATAAGTATTTTGAAATTTCATTCGTTCAAAAAATCGATTCAAAATTAATCATTGAGTAGGGGTATCCCTAATTGACATTCGTTTAGACTCAGATAATTTTTTCAACACTGGTGACTATATAAATAATAGCCAAAGACAAAGAAAAGAAGAGAAACTTTGCTTGTCCATGACTAACGATAGGTCTATGGTATAAGCTTTTTATTTTAATCTGTATGCACAATACTGACTAGCGATGCGCGATTGCGAAATGTTTCAAAAGTCAAAATAATTGGAGTCGGTCAACTTTTCAATCGCTTCAACCATCAGCTCGCTTTGGCGTTAAAACAATTAAGAGGTTTTTCGATTGTATTGAGCAAGCGCATGATGAGATTCGCATATTCGAATAGATCCAAACCGATAGTTCGCCGACGCCATTAACGCTGTATAGTCCCCGCACGCGATTGAAAACAATAGAGTCGAGATGATTTCTAAAAAATCGCGATTAACCTCGCGCCATCGCGAATCGCTTATACTGACCGTAACTTTTCTTGTCTCCACTTAACCGCTTGCTATTTTCTTTCTTTTATTTATTTAATTGCGACGAGCTTAAGTAAAACTATTTTATATATACTATAAATAAAAATTAATATATAAAATTTTGTTGAGGAACCCATTCAGTTGCTTTATCTTTCTACTTGCTACTTTTCTATTCCTTCACGTATATTTAATGTATGTCTGTGTAACGCTCTGTCAGTTGGGACATGTGACGTTTCTGACATCACTAGCCATAGGGACTCTATTCAAGTCAGTCAGTAGCAGTGTATTTGTGTCTATGTTGTTCTGTCTGATGTTATTGTTCTTCAATTTTTATTTTATTTCGTTCGTTCTGCTGTATAGTGCCCTGCGGTTGTGTGTGAGGCCCAAGAATCTAATTGAGATACATCCCGACATACATAATTAAACTCTTGTGAGGTTAACTACAAACTATTCTGAACATGTACATATGAAGAGCTAAGACATCATGAATATATTACCAAAGAAAAGGTAGTAGTAGTTTTACTACTATGAACACTACTCTTTTTTCCACAGTCACTTTCTTAGAAGTAATCATTGAAATTCTCTTTACAACTCTTCTCTCTCTCTAACTCTCTTTTTAAATATTAGTTATTTTTGATTATTAAAAAAATGCCACTTAAACATATTAGGGTGAAATGTGGGTGTTGTTTTTACAACACCTCTGCTTACCCCTTCAGGTACCCTTCTGGCATGGCGTGAGCATTATATGTGTGTATATGTGTGTATATATATATATATATATATTACTTTTGCAATATACTATATATATATATAGTATATTGCAAAAGAAATTAAGCTCTCAGGATGGGTAAATGAGTTATCTGCCCATCCTTTAATAGAGTTTGACATAAGTACTTTAAAAAATGATGTGAAATTTGCTTAAACATATTGGTTGCATTCCTTACAGATGGCATGTAAGAACGAAGGAGAATATTGCCAGAGTTAGAAAAGATGAAGCGGAAGCTGCTGCCAAAGAACAAGAGGAAAGACAAAGAATTGAAAATGCTGATCGAGAAGCTCGTCTAAATTTGCTAAAACAAAAGAGCAAAGATAAACTGGTTGAGTTTGGAGTTAGTGAGACAGTCCCAGATACACCAACACCCACAACCGAACATATTAATTTATTTGCAGACTTTGATAGTGCCATTAAAACAACCAATACTGAACATGATCATGAAGCTAAGGCTAAGAAAGAAGAATATGAAAAGAAGATTGGTTATTTGACCTATCTTGGACAAGACACCAATGAGGCTCTGGGGAAGAAAAACTGGTATGAAGTGGCCCCTGAGCAATCCAGATTTTCTCGTTCTCATAACATTAAGGAGACATATGATAAATTGGTACTGAGAGATGATGATGGTAAACCAAAATTATACTCAAATGATGAGAAAAATGGAGAAGTTGCTTGGAAACATAAACAGAGACTTGACCCTCTCAATCTGTTCATTAAACACTCTCCGGCTAAACATGTTACAACACACATTACTAAAACAAAGGACAACCCTAAAGAGAAACATACATTGAAGTGTAAGGATATTAAGAAAAAACATTCACACAATACAACAGACAAATTACAGAAACTCAGAGAAGCACGTCTTAAGAGAGAAAGGGAAGAAAAACAACGAACAGAAATGTTTCTGAAAGGATTGAATCCTACTACCACCATTAAAAGCAATGAGGAAATCAATCATAGAGTTAAACCTAAGTATAATTCTCAATTCAATCCTGAATTAGCGAGACAAAATTATAAATAAGTTCTGTGCTAGCTATAAATCATTACCATATCTTATAATATAAAAACATTCAGATATATATTATTTGTTTATCAACAAACTAAGCCTGGGAGAATGAAATTGAAGCCATAAAACAGGTTCTGCAGTTCTGGTGGAGTAGCTCATGGGCCCATGGCTTTCAAAACTACATTGACATATTGTTTGTGGAAATCAGTAAAAGAATATTTCAATAGGATTCAAATTCAAAATATCTCTATTCGATTAGACTTTTCACAAAGTACTTTCAAATCGTCAGAAAGACACAATTACATAGGATTATACATGCTAGGATGATGGCAATGACCTCTTGTGTATAAAAACGAAACTTATTTACATGATAAACCTTGGTGAACATGATTTGTTAGTTGTTATCAATATTAATTCAAGACAAGTAATTCTTATATGTGGTTATTATTTACATTCGCCAATTCTGAGACCTACCCGATTTGCACACAAAATTTTATACAAATTGGTCTAGCAATTTCGGAAGGGCTTTGGTAAACAAACACAATACAAGAATTTTATATATTAGGTATACTATTTATTATTTGAATATAATATATTTATGCCTTAAACATGTCTTAATTTATTCCATCCATCCACTTAAATATAATTCCCCAATATTATTTTGGTAAGGAGTGAGTAAGCAACACTAAAGGTAGTTTGTCTTCAAGTTTATCAAATGAGTAATTGAATGCTTCACAAAACATTTCCAGAATTCTCACTATGTGTGCACCATCATTTATTAAATCTGATTTAATCCTGTAAATGTGAACAAAAATAATATGACAGTGGTGTAGAGTCCATCTTTTCCATAACTACATAGTTACTTTATATATTAAACTAGTTGAACAGGTGAACTTCATATCACCTTTTCCTTTACTTATGATTTATGTTTTTCACCGTTTAAACCTCCCCTGAACTTCTATAAATATATCAAGATCAAAATTACCCAAATCAATCCAGCCATTCTTAAGTTTTAGCGAGACTAATGAAGAGCAATTCATTTTTATATATATAGAAGGTATATAATATAATTTTATTTTGTAAATGGGTAAAATTACTTGCACAAAATTCTGACACTGACAGAATTTTGTGCACTGAGACTGACAAAATTCGAAGTCACACAAAAATTGGAATTTCATTTAAATTTAATTTTGCTGTTCTTTGCAAGGTATACTTACTTGGAATAACTGCATAAGAAATCTATAAATGTATCAGTATTGTCAGTCTTGGTTTGCCGTAACATACTATAGATGCCCACTAATAACGGGTACCCATCAAAATTGTCCCCGCATTTTCGTGTTATTAGATCACCTGTAAGAAGAGCAAATTATTTGTTGACTTTCATAAAATGTAAGCACTAAAATATAGTTCCAATAAATAATGGTACCTGTAGTGTGACATATTTGTAGTTTAGGAAGCTGTGCGATCAGAATGACTGCTAAGATACGCCCCATATCCGCATTTATAAACTCTGGCGCATGTCGTATATACAACTTGTTATAAGGCTCGTTCACTCCACATCTTACCAAATAATCTTCCAGAGTTTTTAAGAGAGTAGACGATACCTTTGGTTTGAATTCTGTTGATACCGACATCTTCAATTCATTTATTATTGCACTGAAACAAAGATTTTTAACGATTTTTAAGACATTTTAATAAGAGCCGTGCCGAATAGTATTATTCGCCAGCTATGCAAGCGACAGAAATTCCTATCTTACCGAAAAAAAAAGAACATAACCACAAGACCTTTATGGTTTTTTGATAATATTTGGAGGATGATTTAACAGGGCTCTAATATAAACATAGCCTTTATATGTATTAGTCAAATGATAAGTAATACTAACAAATAGAAAAATAGCTAGAATACTTACTCATTCATAGTTCTCAAAGAAGCTTCTAAATGCGCGGAATCAAATTTGCATGTAGTATTTAACTGATAGGAGATATGTTTTTTGATAATCTGCAACGTCCCAATGAGAACCAGGGCATCAGACAACTGTTGAATGATTCTTTGTCCTTTTGTAACAGTTTGTTCAATTTCTTTGATATCTAAACTTATGTTTCCCGCAATGATCCTGTCCTGACTTTGTCTGAATATTTCTTGGACAATCTGTATTTGATTTTTAATCATAAAAGAATACAATGTGTACAATCCATGCAGACCAACCACACCCACAGCTTCATTTAATTTCACAAATGTTTTTGTATTAACAACTTCATTTTGACTTTTGATATCAAACCAGGCCGAGCAGATATTGATATAAGTGCAGCTCCTAGAATGAAAATAATCTTTACTGAACAGGCCCAATGGGGTGCTATTGTAACCTATGTGGGTACCAGCTTAGGCCTGTTATCTTAGCCTGCATGTCGTATGAAGTGACTAAAAGCAACTTCATAATCAAAATAAATTTATAATTCTGTATATTATTATTTTTTCTCTGCCCTTCTAAAGATTGTAAAGTACTATTTAAGATTTAGATTTAAAATTATGCTCTGGCTACCCCAATATGCGGAAGCGGGCTGGCGACAGGATGATGAGACGTATCAAAATGCTGGGAACCATTCTTCAAGAGTCACTTTTCAACAAAGGTAAGTTTAATTTAAAGAATGTACTGTCAAAATGTTGGATGATCCTAAGCTAATAAGCCAGCTGGTAAATGTTTTTTCCCATACACAATTTAAAATCTTTCTCTTGCACGCACGCACGCACGCACGCACGCACGCACGCACGCACGCACGCACACACGCACGCACGCACACACACTAACTATCATATATACAGAGTGTAAACGTGTTAAGTATTTATTTGTACTTGAGTTAATAAATGATTGAATACAAATATTTAAAATTAGTTAGGATAAGAACTTGCCTTTAATTTATTGTTTTTATTCACTCATGGTTGCTTTTCCCACAGTCAATAAAATATTGTTGCATTACAAAGTATAAAAAAATTATAATGTATGTTGGGGAGCTGAGATGTCTATATTACAGGCTCTCTGCCTAGTTTAGCCATCTGTGGCAATACCACATTATTCCATATTATTGTAATATGTAATTATCCATTGTAACATTTACCTATATATGACTATGTGTGTTAACTGTACTTACTTACTGTGGCAAATAAATATTAATTACTTCTCTCTTACTTACTTCTCAGCTCTAACCTGAATTGTTCTTAAAAAATGCTTTGTTGACAAGTATGTAGTATTAGGTTAATTTAAATCGAGCATACCTCGCGTCGACTAGCTGCACGATCTGCCTGGCCAGGCTACCCATGAAGCCGGCGGAGGGACTGTATAAAATAACACCTTTTCGCAGGCTTATTTCTTTTGCGACGCTTTCATTTATTATAGCGGATACCTAAAAAAATATTAGTTATTATCATTCCCTTTTATATGTGGTGTGTATCGAACCCACCACCTCGTCATCGCGCGTCAAGTGCAATAACGCGCAGAGCATGCATATTTACATGAATGAGAAAGTTTTAAATGTACACTTGTGTAACCACCTGTTTTTGCCAAATCCTCAAGCCATGGATGTTTATGTAGTCTTGAATATATTCTAGAGATCTTTTGTAACCTTCCATACTTTCAGCTAATTTTTGTAAACGAGTAACCAAGTTATTTGCTGATAACTGTTGTGGTTTTCGGCCTTGAGGCTCTAGAAATTCCATGAATTTTTTACTTATGTGCCGGTCTAATTCTTTCAACAATCCTTCTTCCAGCAATTCGGCGGGATCTACTCGTATAACTCCAACTAGAGTAGATCGCATGTCCAAAATCCCTAGAAAGATAAGTATATGGGTTAATAAGGCCACAATTTTAAATCACAGCGCACACAAAGGGATTTGCCGTTCAAAATTAGAGCTGCTGTCGTATTTTCCAACAAAGATTTACAAAGATTATACAATCAGACGTCCTGCAGAAGCAAAGAGAAAAGCTATTCACACGCGTCCTTTAGTTACTGTTTTCAAACAATTACTCACCTGTTGTAAAAGTGGATGCAGAATGAGTTAGCCTTGCCACTTCCATTCTGTGCTCAAGCTGTGCATAATCTCTTAGTTTCTCTTTCTCTAGCCTTGTAGGGACTTCTTTGATAGTCCAAGTTTGGAGGTCTATTATTTTCTCTACAATACTAAAAACCATCTCTGGAATAATTTGCAACACTTTTTGTATGTATTTAATTAACTCATTGCTGTAGTACTGCGAGACTGACACCAAATCATCGCTGTGGGCTTGATTTATCCTTAGCAGCGGTATTTCCATTGCACTCGCAAGTTTTAAAAACAATGCTCGCAGTCTGCTCGTAACAACTGGATTCTCTTTGATACTGTCTTGCATGTACTTGGTGTAAGAGTCTATCGTGCACCACGCGTAACTAACGTCTGCCACTGTTTCCAGAGTCACTAAGAAATCTTCCTTGAGAGAAGCAGCTCTTAGGAGATTTTTTAAGGCATCCTTTGCATCAGACAAAAACTGTACAATTGTGGTTGTACTTTTAATCCCATGAAATTCCTCGACTTCATCTAAAGCCTGTATAAGTTGAGTAACTTTCTTGATAGATTTACTTGTTATAGGTTCGCCAAGGGAAACAATTTGTTTGGCTATGTTATCAAACCATAACCTCAGCTGAGCATTCTCGGGTATTTTTGTTATCGACTTTATACCAGAGAATAACTCTGACAAACTATTCACAGCTTCAATGGCAAGAGTTTTATTTGTGTTCCAAGATTCGTGTCTACATTCAAGCAACTTATTGAGAACTTCTCTTACTTTCAATTCTAATTCTGCTGTACTTATCATTAGTTCAAGTATTTTTAAAGGATCAAGATTGGTTTCCTTCAGAACTTGTTCTTTGAGCTGCTTACTTTTCTTGTTGTTGTCATAGAATGTAACGTCACTGCTGTGTAGTAACAACCATCTTAACACTAGATTAGAATTCAATAACAAGTTGATAATCTTATTAATGTTATCAAGAACAAAATCATCAGTCAGTGTACCCTGTTTCAACAAGGCATGTGTTTTATTGATTAAAATTTGCACTGAACTGCCTCTCTTTGAGAATATATCTTTTATCATTTTGTTGTTGCAAGTATTATTCAGGGCTAACTTTGCAGCTTTGAAGTTTTCCCAATAATCAATGATGTTCAAAGTAATGCCCATGTATATTGGTATTACCCAATTACTAGGAAAAAACTTGTCTGCAATTTCTCTCATCTTCGATGTGTCTGTGTGTAAGTAATGAGGGGTGAAGAACAAACATACCACAAGCATGCTGGCTTGGGTGGCCAGTGCGGCTGCTTGGTGCTCAGGTATGGTGTACACAGCCAGCTGGTTATAAATATCTTCAGACCTCAATTTTCCCACTACTTTCTCCACAAATTCTGGCCGAATACAAATACGGCTGGAAAGAAGCACTAAATTTTAAGTAGGAACTTATAACTGCATTTATTACTTTCATATAGACATATGAAACTCAAAGTCCTGACTGACTGACTGACTTATCAATATCAAGTCTAATCGCTGGTCTGGTAAATTTGTTTATTTATTTATTTATTTATAGTTAATTATTACGGACATACCAATTACAATAATTAACATTGACATTTTAGAACAAGGATCTTATGCCTTATAAAATATACACTTATAAAATCGTGGATACTCTCGCATACTTAACCTCACAGAATCTCAAACATTCAGACAAAATATAGTTCCATGCATCCGCGAACAAATCACATTCAGGGTTGGCATCTAGGAGGGCATAGAGCATGGTCAGGGTATGGCACACCGGAGACTGGGCTCTGGCTACAGTACGGCAGGTCGGCTTTGTAGGGTATACTCTTTGTGTGGTGGAGGTCTCCACTAAGGTTATTCCAAAATTCCATTCCTAAGGTGGTGAAAAGGGGTAATAAGTCTGTATGTGAAATCTTACTGCTACACAGGTGAAGCTACGGACGGAAAGTAGTTGACAATAAAGAAACATATTTTATGTATACTTGGCTCACCTAAAATATTCCACAGGATAATCAGAAGGTCTTTTGCCTTGTTGTTGATTGTAGCCAGTGTCCCTCAGCAGTCTGCATACATCATCAACATTTGACTGAGACTGACTGGTACTGTAGCGGTAGAAGGCAACAAGCAGCCTCTCTCTCATAGGACCTGGTATGAAGAGGTCACACAGAAGCAGCATTGCACCATATAAATATAAAGATTCACACTGGAATTTATTACATCAAGTTTAATTAATTTTATATTTAAATATATGAATGTTATATTTTTGCTTTATAAGATATAGCACAGATTTGGATCATTAAAGTAAGAAAAAATAAATAAATAATAAGACATATTAAATAATGTTTCAAATTTGAATGTGTATTAGTTTATTTGTTACATTATATATTATTGAAATATGTATAGATAGATATAATGCTATTCAAAATAGATTCAATCACATTCAATATTGAATTTCTTACAATAATACACATTTGTAAAATGAATTAATCATATTATTTTGATCCATATGTAAAACTCAGTATAAACATACCAACAGTTGTTTGCCTTCCATGTCTTTCATCACTGTTTCAGTATTTTGTTGAATGAAGGCACCATCACTCAACTGGTCAATAAATGAATTCAGATCCACTATGTACTGGTAAATATTTTCAAATAACAGGTAAAATCGCATCACTAATTCCAAGTACTTCTCTTTCAACTCGTCATCTAAATCTTGTAGTTTCTAAGACATAACAAGATATGTTTAGTTAGAAGGAATAAGGATTATCTCAAGAATAAATGTTACATTATTGCTAGTAAACTATGCAAAAACCATTGCTCAAGTTTTTCCGTCACACCTTCTTCAAGAACATTCATTCATCTATCTCTCTCTCAAGTCTTAGCATAAGTCAAGTCCCAAGAAAATCTAATCAAACTTACAGCAGTTTCAGTAATTTTCTTTTCCTGTACATCTGAAACTTTAAAATAACTGAAATCCATAATAACATCTTGATATTTTTGTTGAAGCTCCTTACTATCCAACCTGCAGCAAAGCAATCAGAAAAATATGTATACTAAACTTCTTCTAAGTCTGAAATACTAAAAAATTTATATTTAATACTAAATAATAGCCATACTTACAAATATATTGATGGTTTATAATCTTTTAGCCTCAATATTTCAGCGATTATAGCATTACCGTGGGAAACAAGTTTTAATAAATTTTGAGCACAAAGATTATCCTCAGACATAAATACTTTCATGATGTTTACCTTAAATGTACCTAATTACAAAATTCAACCTATAGTTGTAGAATTTTAATTTTATATACTTAAAATTTAATTAATATTTTAAAAATTATAATTTAATAATTTAGTAATATCAAAGATGACTATCAATTGCGTTAAAACGCAATTAAATTCTTTATTTATGTAAATCCAAATACTATTACTGTTGTATCTAAATTAAATAAATGAATGAATGTATATATATGATACTTTTATTTGGCAGATTACGGTTTTACTAATTGATTAGCTGTCAAATTTGACTTTAGACTTGACAAATTTAATGAAAGGTCCGTCCGCGACCGGTAAGCTCAAAGCTGCTGTCTGTATGTCAGTCTGTCCTGTCTGTCCGTCGGTCAATGTTCAACAAAACCCCGAAGTCCGAACAAAATCAAAGTTCAAACAAAACGAGATGCTCCATCGAATCATTTTCTGATTATACGCGCGCATGTAAAAAGTACTGCGCAGTCGGGAATTGACGATTATATTTTATGATAAGCTCCTTGATAGTGTAAAGTTTGTGTCTTAAATAATATCTCAATACTTAGGTCGCTAAAAGGCGAGTACGAATGGGTTTTACACTAAAGTCATGATACATTGCAAGATGCATTGTTTCGGTTGAATTATCAATTCAATTCAATTACATTTGTTACAAACGAAATAGTAAATCCGTTGTTTGAA
This sequence comes from Watsonalla binaria, assembly GCA_929442735.1. Taxonomy (NCBI): domain Eukaryota; kingdom Metazoa; phylum Arthropoda; class Insecta; order Lepidoptera; family Drepanidae; genus Watsonalla; species Watsonalla binaria. The sequence goes on along the minus strand of OV838929.1, from coordinate 4,911,723 downwards.
GTAAGTTAGTGTGGTCCTCTGAAGGACCTAATAAGAATGGCTCCCTCCTTGTTCAGCTATGAAACTCTTGTACATGCTATGGCTGGAGCTACGGTGAGTGCATGTATTGAAATATTTGAAACTACTTACCACAAGTCATTGCCTAAATAGTGGTTATTCAAAAATTTTGTTTTTCAGGGTAGTGTTGTTGGCATGGCTGTTTTCTATCCCCTGGACACATTAAGATCAAGGCAACAGGGTAAGTGCTATGCTCATGCTGTCATATTTGAGTTATATACTTTTGTAATTACAGTTAGAAACCATATACCCCTGTTGCAACAAATATTGGTGCCCAAACTATTTGTTTTAATGTAGTACATTAAACAGCTTTGGCTGAATATTATTAATTAAGATTTTATTTACAGTTGAAGATTCAAACAAATTGCAGGGATCGACATGGGAGCTTCTACTTAAATTGGCCAATGAAGAAGGCTTGGCATCCTTATACTGTGGCTTGGCTCCAGTTCTGCAATCGCTCTCAGTGTCAAATTTTGTATACTTTTATAGTTTCCATGCATTACGGAAGTTAAGTTTATCAAAAACCTCAGCATTACAAGACTTGATGTTTGGTATAATTGCTGGCAGCATCAATGTTATTGTGACATCACCTCTGTGGGTTGTAAACACAAGAATGAAGTTGGATAAATCATCATACAATAGCCTTATTGAAGGTCTCTTTGAGCTTGCTAAGAAGGAAGGGACTAGAGGCCTGTGGTCAGGAATGGTGCCATCACTGCTACTTGTGTCCAACCCTGCTATTCAATTTATGGTCTATGAATCATTTAAAAGACGATTAACTTCAAAAGGTAATTTTGACATTTACTCAGCATTTTTAATTGGTGCCCTAGCAAAAGCAGTTGCTACAACTGTGACTTACCCCTTACAATTGATACAGTCAAGGCTACGTGCGGGCACCAGTCTTAAGCCATTATTTAGACAAATTCAATCAAAACCTACAACAATATTTCGTGGTTTAGAAGCCAAATTGTTGCAAACTGTAATGACAGCTGCTTTGATGTTTCTAATTTACGAAAAACTTGTTAGATTTGTGTTAACATTGATGAGAGTGCGTTTGTCGAAACACTAGCATGGATTACAATTACATGTTTTTTGTATGTAAAATGTATATGGGCTATCTATAACTGGTTAATCTGGATAAGGGGTGTAAGGTTGCATATTTCTTATGCATGTGTGTTACCAAATACTTAGTTTGTAAGAGGGCATATTATTCTTAACTGAAAGACATTGACAACAATAGCTTTATAATTATTTGGGGTGGTATATCAATTAAGTTTAAATTATTTATTTATTTTAAGTATTAAATAAATAAATGTTATGGACCTAAATGATGCTAGAAATTCCATTTTTTGATTCTCTGAGCAGCCCAAGAGTTGTTACAAATGATTTTAAGAAGAACTTAGAGGGAGACCTTGGTATATGATTTAAGAGATGTTTGTAATGACATCTAGAAGGTCAAGGGGATTTGACCTGACAGAAAAAATGCGAATCTGCATCAAATATGCTGACAAGAAAGTTCTTAAATTTACGATACTGACAAGTATTTACTGGAACCTGCATTAAAGATAATAAATATTGAATCAGCCATGACAAATGAATACATTATTCTCAGTGATATCACTCTGTGATACGCTAGGTGTTAAGTAATTGTTATTTTTAGTTGAAGCAATGTTTACCTTTACTTTAGCAGGTGATGATCCGCGTTTATATTAGCTTTTTTGTGACCGTGAGAAAAAATATAAATAAATAAACATAATATGGGCTTTGACTCAAGGTTAAATACAATGAAATTAAATGATTAGAACAGATTTTTTTTTCCAATAACCTGTTTATTTGTTGTGACCCTGTATTTATTTTGTAGAATATTTTTTTTAGAATTTCATACAGTTAGATATTTCCAGTATAAATCTGACCTCTCATTTTATGGAAAGCCTACAATTCGGTCAAAATATCTAATGAATAAGGTAAGCTTGCTGTGGGTCTAGCCATGTGTGCATTATGTGTGATAAATCATAAAGATTAGATTGCGTCAAGTTTTCGTACCAACTGTATCTCGTATTTGTAAGTAATTTTTAATCCAACTAGATAAAAGCATTAGCAAAATTACCAAAAACAGTACTGATTGCAAGGCATTGTAGATTGTAGGAATTATTTGTTGTGATGAAATATACCTAATCATTATTACTATACATAGGTACTCTCCGATTTATAATTTTATTGTTTTTTATGATACATGTTACTGCACCCATATGTTCAATATTATGATGCCTCACTCTAATCAACTCACATATGATGTCGGAATTGAACAGTTTTAGGTGAGGGTTATACTTAAACGGCAGGTGACGGTTTATTTTATGTGAACTTGTGGTTCAAATGTTTATTTGGTTTAATAAAAGTGTTATAAATAATGTTCATATTTTATTCAAAAAGTTAATTAACTGTAGCATATTTAATCTGCGCTAGTTTCATATCCTCCGATGTTCTGATTATCACTTTAGTATATTCCTTCACCAGCGAGTTCAACTCATTGTATACCTGTGAAAACAAAGTTAAAAATATACACTCAATAGAACAATAGACTATTAATTATGTTACATGAATTTCAAACTAAGGTCACATTTCTATTCAAAGATAATTAATTAAAAGGGCCGTTGGCCGGGTGTAGAGTATAGGTGCCGTCACGAGTTATGAGCGCTCAGCGAAAATGGTAAGACTCAGCATTATGTTTTCGTCTAATATGTCACAATGCTTTAAAACGTATGACTTCAACCAGGTGACACATACAGCTTAGAAACGAGGTCTTTTACCATTGGCGTCGTAAGAATTTAAACAAGCCCAGTCACTCAACCTTACGAAACGGCGCGGCGCGGGAGGGCGCGTATGACCCGACGCCGGCCAGCGCCGCCTGCAGCGACCCTATATGTATGTATGTACCTGTGCGAGGAGCGGGTTTCGCGTGTGGTGCGCAAGCTCGGCTAGCAGCAGGTCGGCAGGCGCGAGCGGCGCGGCGCGGGGGGGCGCGTGTGGCCCGACGCCGGCCAGCGCCGCCCGCAGTGCTCGTGCGCACGCCGTGCCTCCCTCCGCACCTCGCCCGCCCGCTAACAACGCGCGGACGCAGCCCGCTCCGTCCACCTCCTACGGTACAACCACACATTTTATACTCAATCAGCTCCTTCAAACATAGCGCACTGATTGCCAGCATCGGTAACATGACAGGAGAGAAATAAGTAATCTTTCTCACACACGTGTAGGTATTCTTTATCTGTTCGAATCCTAGCGTCCTATCCTAGCTAGCTCTTATTAAATAAATTAAGTTTTAGTAAACTCATTGGTATAGACGTACCAATGAGTTTACTAAAACTTAATTGCAGTGATATCATTAAGGTGAAGAAAACGTTTATCCAAAGACATTAACATCGTGAGGAAACAAATTAATACGTTTTTGTTTACCCTTTCTGGGATGGTGTGAGTATATTATGAAGTAATAAAATATCACAAATTTTTCGTGTCGGTAGAGGGCGTCCAAGGAAGAACTACTATGACCAAATTAATAGTATTTTTCAGAAAGGTCAAATTAGGAGCACTCGTAACCGAAGAAAGTGTATGAAGAGATGCATGAATGTGGATGAAGCGAAAGAAGTATGTAAGGATCGTAGCATGTGGCAAACAGTGGTCTCTGCCTACCCCCATGGGATACAGGCGTGAGCATATGTATGTATGTATGTACAAATTTTTCCTAAAACTCACTAGTGCAGCAGACCGAGGCACATATACAAACACAATTTACCAAATATCTCTCAAGGAACCAGTGCGGCAGGAACTGGCCGGTGCCTATAGCTCTCTTCGTCACCGCTAGGAGTGTCTCTGGGTCAGCCTCTTTTATGTGCGGATACAGGAGCTCGAAATCGATGTTATCACTATCTGTAACATTACAATCATAGATATTTGTTATGTGCAACATATATCTGCATGATATTAAAAGATCATGCAGATATATGTTGCCAATATTCGTTACTTAAAAAAAACAGGTAATGAAAATTAATGTGAACTCACTAAGCAACACCCGTCGTACTGGATCCAAAGAGTCGGTATCTCCCTCATGGAGCTCGGCGGCTAACTCCTGAGGGCCAATCACCTAGCAAATGATACAAATACATTTTATAGCACATATAAATAACAAACATTTTATACAGAAATGTAAGACTAGGAAAAAAAAACAATTATTTTCTATTGGAATCCTGATTTTTTTTATATATGCGAAAATTTACCGACAAAAAAATCTGCCCTGCTACATTTACTTATACCTGTTGCCTGGCACCAGGCCCCGTGTAGTGTAATGTACCTGCAGGTTGGCACCAAAAACCGTGAAGTGCAATGTACCTGCAGGCTGCGCGTGCCGCTGGACGCGGGACGAGCCAGGAAGGCGTGCTCCGGCCGCGCCAGGCGCAGGCTGGTCAATGCCGCGGCCAGACACCGTGCTCGCTGCCGCTCCCCGCCCGGACCACATCGCGATGCACGCTCATACATCACTGCTGCAGCTATACACACACATACATTGCAATAAAATACCGATTCGTTCTTGAGTATATTTGATAATCGGTGATATGTAGTGGTTACCTTTTCTGTAGTGGTGCCTGGATACATGTAGCGCGTAAAGGAAGTCGTAATAGGGGTTGTGTACGTGCGCGTCTTGAAGCTTGGCGCGCTGTGCGGCTGCGCGCTCCGCCTCGCCGCTTAGCGCGCTGCTGCGGACCAGTGCACCCAGCTCACGTCGCCCCGCTACACAAAACAGACGCAATTGAAGTACTGATTTATAATTCAGGCGCCCTCCCAGCTGAGTAGACACTAATGGAGGGCGATGTACAGACAAACTCACCGAGTGTAGTGAGCAGTGCGGCGGCAGCGGCGGCCCGCGCGGTGGGCGCAGGACTGGCGGCGGCCGCGGCGAGCGCTCGCTCCGTGCGCCCGCCCGCCAGGTGCCACTTGAACACTACCCATTGGAACATCGCCTGAACATACACACAACGTTTTAGGTTCATTTAAAAAACATGATACATATCTACAGAACACATTTTTCATCTTTTAGGTAAGATCGTGGCACTCTCGCCAGTACCGCGGGCTTGATCACTCAGTCTGAATCAGTGTCCACTTCTGGACATTAATTAAGCGTCGGCTGATAGCCAAATAGAAGCAAACTATGAATGCCTACTAACCAAATTGGGGTCGTCCTTATCGGCGATACTGATGGCTGTTTCGGCGAGTCTAACGACGCATGCCCCGGCGTCGTGTATTTCGAACAGCTTGATCACCTATCGAATAAAAAATTACATAACAATATTTTTTTCCTCGTCGGTCTCGGTTGTCACTATAGTTAAATGTAGGTATGTTGAAGTATAGTGACCTTCATATAATATAGTACAAGCGCCTGGTGCTGCGTGAGTCGTGCGTCGGGCGCGGCGACCAGTTGCCTCAGGAAGGGCTCAGTGCTCACACCCTTGGCCGCCTTACAGAACGCCGTGTACGCGCCCTCCGCCTCTTCCAGCTCGAGCAGCGACAGACCCAGGATGAACTGACCTGCAACAACAACTGCACTGCTATTTCGTTCATTTGACACAGTACCTACCATGTGCAGGGAAGAAAAATACTTTGATCAAATAAAAAAATATAATTTCCAGATAACATGGGATAAAGGCAGGAGAATGGTGATGATGATAAAGTTGTAAGAAATGCAATATAAGGACTAACGTGAGCAGGCGTTCCACTCGCACCAGGGCTCCAGCATGCCGACGTAGGTCTGCACCAGCCGCGGCTGATTGATGCTCGCCAACCACCAACCGAACTCGAAGCCACCGCTCACTGCCCAACTGTGCACTTTGCTCAGGATATTATACACACATACATATGCTCACACCTGTATTCCCCGAAGGGGTAGGCAGAGGTGTTGTTATCACAACACCCACTTTTCACGCCGTCTTAGGCACTATACATACGTCTTTGAATTACTTCTCAGAAATATGCAGGTTTCCTTACCGTAAAGCACGTGGTGTGAAATCACTGTACATAAGTTTTTTTTAGCAATACTCATTGGTACAGGCCCCGCTGGGATTCGAACTTGCGTCGCTTGCGTAGCAGGCGACTGCTCAAACCCCGAGGCCACCACGGCTCCCAGGCCGGCAGGATATTATACTCTAGATATATAGTTTTAACCTTGTTCATGCATATGGAGTGATATTTAGATACTACGCATGCAGCTGTAAGCTTAGAGAGCATCTTTATTAAGAAGTTTTTGTCCACCCTTCTGGTAATGATTTTTTCAAATTACAGGAAAATCGACACACACACAATTTTAACAAGATGACATCGCACGTCTGTTAGACAACACGATGATTACGTTTTCTTAAATCTCATCAGACAATTGCAGAGAATTTTTTCGAATTTAAAATATGAATGATAATAAAATAAGAAATGTGTTGTGCTCACGCTATCCCAGAAGGGTCCCCGAAGAGGTAAACAGAGGTGTTGTAACAACAACTCCGCTGGGATTGGAACTTGTGTCGCATGCGTAGCACCCCCCGAAGCCACTAACTACGGCGGATGAATTATTACGGATAGTGTAAAAGGATACAGTTGGTGCGCGAGGTGGTAGGCGAGCAAAGGCAGCGCGTGTTGCCAGGCGGACGGGGCGCGCGCGGCATGCAGGTGGGCCCGGGCGCGCGCGCCGCCCGCCGCCGCCACGTACGCGCCCGCCGCTCCCTCCGCGCCCGCCGCGCCCTCCGCGCCCGCGGCGCCCTCTGCGCCCGCGCTCCACGCGCTGGCCTCCGCACCCACCGCGCTCAGCTTCAGGCGGAACGCCTCCCCGCCGCCGGCCGCGCTGCACCATGCATAACATCCCTGCTACACTTCCCGTCGCGAGTTAAGAACACGCACCGAAACATTTAAGGGCTACGTCATATTTTTATTCGCACTATACATATAGAGAGAGACTGAAACTGGCCACCACACATCAAAGGTACTCGCTCTTAACTCGTGACGGGAACTGAAATTTTTTATTAAGTGCGCCAACCTCGTGCTCCGGCGTTGAATGAACCAGCCAACAGATGATGCGGATCGGTAACACTCTTAAAAAAAGGAATAATTCGCCACTCACGAGGTGACGATACGAGTAGCTTAATTAGCGTGTAATATAGTGGTGTATTTACGTGTTGTGTAGCGTGGCGGCGCGCAGCCAGAGCAGCGCGCGGTAGGCCTGCCAGTGCACGGCGCAGTGGCCGGCGCCCGGCACGTCGCCGGCGCCGCGCCACAGCGCCAGCGCCACCAGAGCGCCCCGCACCACTCGCGCTCTGCACACGACAAACTACCAATACAACCTGCACATCCACAATAAATTGTTCACAAACCTAAATTAACTCACCTCATTTCAGCCATCTGGCGAATCGCTTCAGTAACGACCGACACTCCCAAGTCGCTAGCGAACAGAGTATCATACTCGCCGCTGTCTTCGCCGTCGCCTGGAACAATATAGTTTTATAGAAATTTCGCTCATGGCTACTTTCTTGTACAAATATTTGTTTATCACTCACTTTTGGAGGTGTCGATCTCGGGCACGTCTAGCCTGAGAGCGTCATTAAGTTCGAGGACCGCGTTTTGCAAATCTTTGATAGGCTCCAGAACAGAGGTGATCTCCTCGATCTGCTGAGGTGTTAAAGTCTGAAAAAAGAAAACACTAACATCAGAGGTACGAATGGAAGAGTCATATTTTCGTGATGATTTGATACCAAATGCATTTATAGGTTATTTTAGATTGTTGTTTGGAGAGATCAGTTGTGTCGAAAACACATTAGTGGTATGTAATGTGAGTAGGTACCTTGGCGGGTGGCGCGGAGAGCAGGTGCAGCAGCCTGGGCAGCAGACGGTGTTGGGGCGCGGCGGCGGCGAACAGCAGCCGCTCCAGCTCCGCGGCGCCGGCCGCGCTCGCCGCGCGCTCCCACACGGCGCCCGCGCACACCACGCGGACTGCAGCTGCTGACAATTCGCCACCTACACCTATACAAAAAATAAAGCTTATAGCGAAGTATCTCTAATTAGTAGTCTATTGTCTGAGCGTAACTCCCTACCGCCGCACACGTCCTATACTCCCGGGTAAACCACCCAGCACCGGTGCTCACCGCGTTGCATAATTCGAACGGCGTTGGCAGGACATTTTTTTGGGCCCATTCTATCGGTTACTTTCAAAGCACACTCCCAAGGTGTCGAAGTAGGATGACGATGCAATCGAGTCCACCCACGCAGGTGAGCGTGTTGGTATAACATCAGCATAGCATTATATCGCGCTAGAGTCCTCAAGTGGCCTCAATAGCCTCAAGACGCAGAAACACGAAGCATGCTTAGAATGTAGTAGTAAGTTCATTGAAAGGTACTTCATGCTTGTGTGGTGTTGATTACACAACATACCAATGCCGTTATCGAGAGGAGATGTGTCTGGCGAGAGCATCATGCGCTCCAGTGGCTCCAGCTCGCACACGAGGGAGATGCCGGCGCGTCGCACCACCGCACACCACCATCCGCTCTCCGCGTCCGAGCCCTGAGCACACACAATACTACATCACACCAGACATGCATAATATACAATGATCACAAATGGCAAAACATTACGATAGGTCTCATCCATATAGTATTAATGCGAAAGTGTTCTGTCTTATTCTTATCACAGCTAAACCGCAGAACCAATTTGATTGAAATGTTACAAGAAATTTGGAATTTGACTCCTGGGACAGACAGAGAATTCATAAAATTATTACACAAATGCGGGTTAAACCTAGTTGTAGCAGCGTTTCTTCACTCGCTACGTAGATGGCGCTACTCGCTATCAATTACAAAGTACAAATACCTAAATCGCGCAATAATAGTTTTCGAGTGCGTTGTATTATATACACAAGTTTCCAACTAGAACAGTTGGAGCCGCGGCTCGCCAGGCATGACACCCGCCTGGCTGGAAGACCGTTCGTTTGTTGGGGATGAGCATGATCACTCGCTGACCCCAAATAGTAAGTAATCATATTTGAACTACTAAAACAAGAAATCTGCTTTTATATTTTTATCCTAATAGGTAACATACTTGCTGAGCAACCATCAGTCCAAGTGGTTTTTGCAGCCCTTCCATGTATTGCATGCACCAGCTGTACAGGTCTGACCAGCACCTGAACAATTCAAATATGTATCAACAACAATTTGACAGTGGTAAAAAATCCAAATAAGAATTGGGCCCTGTTTGACACTTTTTCCTGATAAGGTGCAACAAGGTGGAGTCGCTGTGCTAAAATATACTCTATTTTTTTATAGTACTGTTCAATGAAAATCCTAACATCAAATCATTAACCCCTCATTTTATTTATAGGTATTCCTCGCACGAAATGTCTACATAAACAGAGCACGGAACATGTCGTGTCCTGCCGATCTAGCCCTGCCTCTTTCCTTTGTCCCGGAGCCACTCGCGCCGATTGCGTTGGAGACAGCATGGAGACGCGGTTTTCTCGGCCCTTTAGTAACGAGGATTTTTCGGTGTATTTTTATTGCTCACTAGTAATTATGATTTATTGACTGCTTGAAAACGTCCTTCGTTCATCATAACATAGTGTATATACTACACAATATTTTTTGTTGCGCGTTCTTTCCTGACGGGTCGTGAGTGCCTAGTTCGAGTTTTCTTAAAACCGCCGTCACAAGTCACCGCGTTGCAGATTTGTTTGGGATCGAAACAGCGCCATCTGTCGGCCCACAGAAGGCACTATTTTGATCCCATACAGGCACTCGGTACTATAGATAGTATGTGAAATGTAAGTAGAGATGTGTGTTATGTACTTGTGCATGAGATGTGCGTGGTCGGGTAGATGCGCGCGCGCCGAGAGCAGCTGGACGCGCGCCTGCACGGCCGCCACGCACGCCTCGCCCAGCTCGCCCTCCGCGCTCGACGCGCTGCCGCCGTACGTGCGCACGTACATCTGCCATACACCGATTATTATACATACTATACTCACTTAATTATATATTAAAACGCGAAATTTTTTAAGAATCTATGTAGTTTGTTACTATTTCACGAAAGAACTACTGAATGGATTTTGATGAAACTTTGCAATAATATTTATTGCTTATACATCAGAATAATGAAATTTCGTACAAGTATGGATGAATCACGCTAGAAAGAGCCGGGTCCGAGCAGAACGTCTGTCTTAGCACAGTCCACTAATATAACATATATTTAGTATGGCCAAACTCACACAATACCGAGCGCAAACCGAATGAATGCCGAGCAACGATACCGGCCTAAGCTACAGTCGAAGTGCGTCATCCTTCAAGACTATAAGAGAAAGGGCGCGAGAAGTCACCTTCAGTACTGGTGCGGGCACAAGTTATGAGCGCAGAGCGAAACTAGCAGGTGTATCTTATTCGCGTCTCGCTATACAGACTGACAGAGACAGGCTCATAAAAAGACCACTGCGCATTCAAGGAAAGCGCTCGAAATTTGTGATCAAAACGTAGGAGGATTATATAAGCATAGGTTGTGTGCGTGTACATTACCAGGAGTGCCTTGCGGACGACCGATGTGGGGAAGAGCGCGGGCGCGAGCAGGCGGTCGCGGTAGGCGGCGTGCGAGGCGGCCGGGCCCAGCGCCGCCGCCGCGCCGCGCCGCGCCGCGCCCACCCAGCCCGCCTCCGCGCCGCACGCGCTGCCTCGACACACATATACACAGCCTCAGTTTTCAACCTTCTATATAAGCTCTACACTTTTTCGCCGTACGTTTCTAGCACACGGCATCAGTTACAATACGGTAACAATATTTTAAAAACCTTTTTAATTGATTCGTCTTTATGCTTACTTTTTATTTTTGAATACATAGTTATTAGAGTTTAATTAAAAATGTTAAGGGATTTTTTATATATATATATAAATTGATACGTACCACCTACCGACGCCCTGTGCCGAAAATATTATAAGTCTGAACCCTGTATATATACACCTAGTAACCTAAATACTTGCATAAGGTACAGTACAAACACTCAAACAAAAAGCATAGGCCAAATGAAGTAATGAAATCAATGAATGAATGTGTAAAACTCGACGCGATTCGAAGCGACGATCGAGTCTGCGACACGTAACTGACTATTAATGAAATGGTCCTAGTGACAGTAACGTCTAGCACGTTGCTTTTATGAGCGTATGTATCAATAATTTTTACAAATATAAAAAGAAAGCTCACTTGTAACCAGTGTATCCCCATCTGGTTGACTCCACAGCGCCCAAATAACGTTACCACCATCTCCACGCCCAATAGCGTAATCCAACAAGTCCAGCTGCAAAACAGATATTTCATAAAATCGAATATGGAAGAACAGTTTAATTAAACTTGATAATTATTTAATCTCTCACCTGTGGTCCGAAAATACGGCTGATATTTGAAAACTTGACACCCCCTGGCCCGCCATTGTGCATTTTGAGGACAACAAACTCGCATTCATTGGGGAACGACAAGTATGCGACTAGGGTGACGCCACCATCAGATCCAATAGTGTGTTGTAACATATGACCATGGGCTGCAACAGTGTAACAACTTTATCAAACAATCAAAAATTTTTGGCAATTCATACGACGCATAAAACGAATTTTGAATAAAGAAACGAATATTTACTTTTATTGTTTTGTACTGAAGTATATTGAGGTTTGTTTATACTACATTGGTGCCAAACAAGCATTCAGTTCGCTTGATGGCTAGCCTATAAACCTCACTGCCACCAAGGGTGTCATGCACACATGGTGTACCTTATAAATAATGGAATCCTAATTAGTAAAAGACGAAATTATCTTAATACAGCTCGTACCTTGCGATGTAAAGAGAAGCGGCGTGTCTTCTCTGTACTTACAATGCATCAACAAACAAGCAATTTCAATACTAGCTTCCGTTAACGGCTTCGGCCGCGTTTAATTACGGATCGATTCATCTCGATAATAGTGAAATAAATCGTTCCAGCAGTTTCGGAGCCTATTTGTTATCATTCCTCTTTATAATATTAGTGTTGAAGATGATAAAGACTTACGAGGTGGTTTTGGCCTGACTAAAGTTTGTGAGAGAGGTGCCGATATAGCTAGTGGCACGCCGCCCTCGTCCAGTGGCCACGCACGCAGACACGTGTCGCCGCACACAGCTACTGCCAGACTGCTTGTCAACACCACGCCGTATGTTTCAACAGCATCGGTGCTCTTGCCTCTGTGTTCATTAATTCATTAATAGGTCTTTTAATGACCACACTACATGTGTTTTCAAAGGAAGTAATCCTGCAACCTGCATTGTCTGTTGGTGAGGGGCTATTCTAGATTTATATCAGCAATCTAATATAAATACTGTGTAAAGTAAACAGTTTTCTACGAATTTGAAGTACTTAAGAAATGTAACAATTGGAACAAAAATAATATAAATACTAAATATTTCTTTTCTTATCTTCTTATATTATGGAACATGGTATGATGATAGACAACTCTTAGTTGCTTAAATTCAACCCATGTTTATGATGGCTACAATAGAAATAGGACACACTACAAATTTATTAGATTACACAATAGGTTTCAGAGCTAGAATTCAATAATATGACACTAACCTTAAAGCTCCAGTGATACCTGAGAGGAATCTTGGCACAGTGGATTCTCTTTTCAGCATGACAGTAACAGCAGTTCCCGTAACTGGCATCTTGACCAATAATAGACCTCCTTCCCCTCCCTGCCCAAATGCCAGGGCAAACACTGCCTCCCCATTATCCCGCAGCAGTGATGCACAAGTGTGTGCTACTCCTGATGCTAAACACCATCAATATAACATTTATTTGAAAAACTTTTAATAATCTATTGATTCTTCATATCTAATTCATATACTTACATGCATTCGAATACTGACTGAGAATATAATAATTATTTGGGTTATTTATTGCATTTGTGTCTTGAAATATTGATGGTGAGGAACTGCTTAGCGAACCAAATGTGGACTAAAACAAAGAAATTTTATTTGAATCAAAAAGTTTTCAACATAAGGGACACTTGGAACACTTATCGGAAAATGTAATGCATTCAGCTTAATGTTTGAATAGGTACTTTACGGTAGAGCCAGGTATGCCAATTTCAAAGCAGGTAAGTTACTTGGACTAAGGCGTCAGCTGTGGCGCAATTCTATTGAAAATATCAACTTATGACAGTGCTCCATGAGGGGTGGAGAAGAGTGGCAGCGCTGTTCTAGACTATGAGTACCTAGTAGGAAACTTCCATCATTTACTATGCTGGCACAGTGATTGTTTCCATTCTTCATAAGGTAGACAATGTGTGAGTGACACTCTGGTATTTGACATGAGCATAGGCTGTAGTAGACCTTTACCATCAGGCAGACTGCTAGCTTGTCTGCCACTATAAAAGGATAAATCTTGTTTCAATAGCCTGGTGAAGTATATGGAGTTTATTTCTACCCATGCCCTAGCTATTACAGAAATTAATTTTTTTACCTTCTTATCTAATTTAGATGGATGTGGGAATATAAGTCTATGAACTGATGAGACTGTAGCTGCTAGTATGACAATATTCTGAGACATTGGCCTCTCATACACGGTGATATTGCTGAGGGGAGGGGTGCCTGGGGCCACTTTACACCTCAGGTTGCCTCCAGACAGATTTATATCCAGAGAAGCTTCTGATAGTTCCACAGCATCAGAAGTGGTTTGCCTGCAAATAATAACATGCTCTTATACATATCAATCAGTCATTAGCTTTTACTTTTAGTCAGTAGGTGCTCAGATAATTTATTAGATATACCCAGGGGTGTGCACTCCATATAAGCAGATAAGCAGTGCTTACTATTTGTGATGACTGAATATGATCTTGGGTGTGTGTGTATTAGTTTATGTTTGTGTTTGTGTCTATTCCAAATTGTATGCACATATGCAGCGCCACATTGGTATGTACTTAACCTACCTACTTATTGTATATGCTTAACCCTCTGAGAATCCAATGCAAGCCCCTGGCCATACCATAGGAAGTCTGCTGTTAGATAGCACTCATTTTCCTGGTCATAAACTATAAAGTAGCCTATGTCACTACCCTTATCTAGTCTTAAGGTTAAACAATTTTCAATCAGTTGTGTTGCTGTTTGAAATGAGTTAAAGATATATTGAAAGGACTTATAGATTATATCTTTTTAGTTAGTTACTTTTTACATTTTAGGAAAGTTGTCAATGCAGGGGAAACCATGTAGCTTGGCAACTTCAGATACTTACAATAGGCCAGCTTAACTCAAGCTAAATCTCATTAGAATATCTACTTATAAAATAAAGCAGCCAATCAGTGTAAAGATACTGGAAGATTATTTACCAGTAAATGAAACGATTTCTTGTGTAGATCTTTTTTGTATCCTTGTACCAATAGCCTCCACCTTTCTGAGGCAACTTTATGTCCTGTAAAGTACTGTGAGTTCCACCTAAAATTAAATAAACGTGAAAATTAACATCAAACAGGTTATATTATAGCTACTCATATCAGTGCTATTCATACGACTGACCATGTAAATTGGTGAACAAAACTTTACCTGTATTTAATACAATTTCTTTCCATTTCTCCGGTATATTAAAATTTGGAGTGATTTCTTTAAATGCTACCGGCATTGCTTCTAGGAAATCCATACTGTCCGTCGCACGGGTACTCCAATATCTCGCTGATGATGAAATTTCTTAAATTCAATACTGAAAAAATCAGAACGGTATTAATTGCTGTGAAGATATTGACCACTGTACTTAGCTATTCAATGTTAAATATTACTCATTTACGACTACTAACTTCGGAAAGTAGTGGTTCAACAACAAGCAAAGCACAAGGCACAACACACGGTTGATGCTAAAATAAATGTTATTTCAAATTAAATTTCACTGTCACACTGTCAGTTGTCAAATTTAGTCAGTCAGAAGATGCCTGGCATCAACAACACCAATGTGCAACGGTAGCATTTTTCCATAGACATAAAAAAATATAAAAAATTAATTTTATATTATAGATTACTATTTTGAGGTATTTATACGACCAAACATATTAACTTGCAAAACCTGAGAGTACTAGTAGTATGTGTACCGTGAAAAATTAAATAATAGGACGCGTCGTCTATGACCCCCTATGAGCAAGCGTTTTACTCGTTTTTTTTATGCAAACCATAATTTGGTCACTGATGCCAAACTGTTAAACTGTTTTCGGTTACCGCTTTTAATAGACTATTGAAGGAAACCACTTTCCAGCTGAAGCAAAACAATTCCAAATACTGATATTCAATTAAGTAACTTGATTCGGGCGAGGTGGCCACATCAATATTTTTCTTTATCTCGTAACAAATTCTCGAAGAACTGATTTAAAATCTGTTTTTAAAAGCGGTTATAATTCTATTCTCTGTATTAACTCTATTTAACTGTTATAATACTAAAAACGATTTCGGTTATGATCAACCGGTTTTGGGAATTACCGGTAAGCGAAATTAAACGGTTTCTAAACTATTAGTTCTCCATGGGTGCGTGAGGGCACAAACCATACTAAGTTATACACACACATCAATATACAATTTTATTCATTACGTACTTTGACATTTTCATTAATGAAATTGTAATATTTTTATAAGTTGAATAAAAAGAATTTCCTTCTAATGGAATTTGAAAGAAAATAGCTTGTGGTCCATTGCAAACTAAAAATGGTATTTGAACATTCAGAAAAGTGTAAAAAGGTACTTACTCATTTATCATCGATTTTGTTTATTGTAGTGGCTACAACATTTTAACAACATATCTTTTTGCAAAAGTGAGCTTTAATAGTTGTATCCACAGTTCACATTAAAAATGTAGTTTGTTGTTTGGTAGCTATACTTCTGCTCTGTGTAGTGGTGTCGTGTATAGTAAAATAACAATAATTGTCAGTCCCATTCATCGACGTATCGTGCTATCAGTCGCGGTCTTAAAAAAAATCGTAGTGCTTCTTCTGTTTTTGTTGAGAGAATCAAGCTAATTCCATGTTAATGCTGTTTGTTGTTCCCTGACTAAATCTGGTCTGGCCACAAATTCTGAGTTGATCTCAAGCAACTTCATAGTTTATATTATATAATTTTTAAATGCATTATTTATTATAACATCTCATATGGTGAAATACCTTCCGCCTGCAGCTTCATAGCAGTAAGAATTCACATACAAACATTCATACCCTTTTTCACCCTATTATATGTGGAATATTGGAAAATTCTTTCTCAGTGGATACCTGCATGTTACAAAGAACACACCCTCCAAATGTCATGGGTCTTATACCAGTGCTTTAGGCTCTCTATTGATGTATAAGTCAGACAGGACTTTTAGTTTTTTATTTATGGATATATATTTAGTGATGTAAAGTTAGTCCTGGAATGAGTCCAGATAATTTGGCATGAGAAAAAGCAACTATTTTTAAACAATATCCAATTATGATTTTTATGTCTTTACTATTGAGCACATCTGTCTGTTCACAATATTTCCGGGCTAGACCATCAAGATGCTTATCATATTGTCATTGCTCTGATCCTAAGGATGGATATGGAGTGGCTTAAAGAAATGATGCGAGAAAAAAGTTAGTTACCCATATTTTTTTATGCAAGTAAATGAATAAGAATAGAGTTAATTTAAATAATTTTTTCCAAGTAAATGAAATTGGGATGGGAACAAGGAGTATGATGATGGTATATAAATGTTCAGTAGCGCGGTGGCGGGGTGCGAGCAGAGCGGCGGCGGCGGGGGCGCGGGCTCAGGCACGATCCGGCGCGTGAAGGTGAAGATGTCGTCAGTGTCGGCGTCAGGCGTGGTGGAGCGCGCGTCGGCAGAGCTGTCGCGGCGCATCACGGGGCTGGGGCTGCGCGGACGGCGGCGCTCGCCCGGCGTAGTGGAGCGCGTGGCCAGCGCGCTGTGCGGCCCGCCCGCCGCGCCGCGCCGCCGTCGCCCCGCGCCGCGCCCGCTCTCCTGGCCGCAGCTGGTGCTCGACGAGCGCTTCCTGGACACGCTGTTCCTGTACTTCCCGTCCGGGGAGCGCCGCACGCTGGCGCAAGTGTGCTCGCGGTGGCGTGACGTGCTGTACGCCTCGCCGCGCTGGTGGGCCGGTCTCGTGGCCGTGCTGCACTGCCGCGACCTGCGCGCAGCAACCTCCTGTTCCATGCAGAGATTTTACAACTCGCTCGTCAGGAGAGGCATTCGTGGCATTGTCCTCATATCCGCGACCGATGACGACATTAACGAAATTATCAGGCAGTTTCCGCTGTCAGCGCACCACATCCACGCCATAAGCCTTAGAGGTTGCACCATTACAGATAGGGGGTTGGAAGCTATTTTGGATCATTTGCAGGTTGGTTGGTTTGTCTGTTTATTGCATTAAAAAATATTATACAAGTGTTATTAATAATTAATATTTTTTAGGTACTCTTTGAGCTAGAACTTACTGGATGCAATGAAATAACAGAAGCTGGTTTATGGGCATGTCTAACACCACGAATTGTCTCACTCACGCTTACTGACTGCATTAATATTGCTGACGAGGCTGTAAGTAAATCAACGTCACACTAATTAATCTACTAGAAATTTTCATTGCATTTTTGACCTAGAAACACGACTAATTCGAATAATCAAAAGAGAATTTCAGATTATTGCAGTGATTTAAAAAATATGGGTACTTTACATTACATAAAATTTGTATGTACATACATATTATATTCATAGTTTGCCAACTTAATTCTATTTATTCAAAATATTACGAACAACAATCCGTACAGATTGATAATTAATGGTTTCCACGCATAGTAGTATAAAGCATGGTTGGTGTCAGGTGGGAGCGGTGGCGCAGTTGCTGCCGTCACTGTACGAGTTCTCGCTGCAAGCGTACCACGTGACGGATGCGGCGCTCGGCTACTTCTCGCCCAAGCAGAGCGGCTCGCTCGCCGTGCTGCGCCTTCACAGCTGCTGGGAGCTCACCAACCACGGCCTCGTCAATATCGGTGCACATACACACACTTTATTAACAAGAACATGTTACTGATCCGAATTCATCACTCTCGAGTATATTTCATACTTGTGTGAATTTACCGTAATGTCACCTTTGAATTCCCGGCATCTTTGTTTCAACTATATTAACAATATAGTCTAGTCTATGTTACCCAATGATACTGTAGATTCAAATAGTGATATTTTTTAAATTGGTTATTGTTTTTTTCTATGCAAATAAAATATGAACATACTTACAAATCTTCTTGCGTGATTAAAATACTGGAGACGGATTTCAGAACACCATTGCTTCTATTGATGTCCGAATACTCGAAAATGATCAAAACTACATATTGTCAGAGCGCATCTTATGACAACATTGCGATAAAGTGTAAGTGTGTGTGTCTAGTGCATTCCCTGCCGAACTTGACGGTGTTGTCGCTGAGTGGGTGCAGCAAGGTGACCGACGAGGGCGTGGAGCTGGTGGCGGAGAACCTGCCGCGCCTCCGCAGCCTCGACCTCAGCTGGTGCCCGCGGGTCACCGACAGCGCGCTCGAGTACATCGCCTGCGACCTCAACCACCTGGAGGACCTTACGCTCGACCGGTTACATTTTTTTACTTGTCAATAAATTAACAAGTGCCGTACGGGAAAATAGTGGAGGGTAACGCAGGGGAGCGCATATATTTATTATTTACGGACAGACAAAGACAGACGCATAGAAAGACTACAGAGCATTCAAGGTCGGCGTCCAAAACCATAAGTGCCGTCGTGACCGGGACCGGCACCTATGTATAATAGTTGAAAGAGAATTGAGCGATTGTCATTAATTAGCGTGTCGGTGTGTAGTTGCGTGCACATAACGGATATCGGCGTGGGGTACATCAGCACGATGCAGTCGCTGGCGGCGCTGTTCCTACGCTGGTGCTCGCAGCTGCGGGACTTCGGCGTGCAGCACCTGTGCGGCATGCGCGCGCTGCACCGCCTTTCGCTCGCCGGTACACATACTTACTATAGCCATATTCAAAAATCCACCAATTAAGGGCCGACTTATAATTGATAATAAGTACATAAGAAAAATTCATTTCTTTTAGAAAATAAATGAGAATTTCATTTATTTTCGTTATATTTTTCGTTATAATCGTTCAAAAAAGTAAAATGGAACAAAACGAAGATAAGAAAACTACTACAAAAACCCAAAAATCGATACATAAAAAAGGATCAGATGGAAAAATTCCGTAATTTTCAGAGGAAAGTGGAACAGGCCTACAGGACTTATAGCTATAATGGTGAAAATGGTTACAATGTGTGATTGTGGTAGGTTGTCCGCTGCTGACTTCCGGGGGTCTGTCGAGCCTGATCCAGTTGCGGCAGCTGCGCGAGCTGGAGCTGACCAACTGTCCCGGCGCCTCGCCCGAGCTGTTCGACTACCTGCACGAACACCTGCCCGCCTGCCTGATCATAGAATAGCCCCCCGCCTCACTAAACCTGCCGCCTCACCAGCCGAACATGCCCGCCGCCGGAGTTGGTGAGCCACTTTACACTACAAGCTCCATACTTGAAAGCATCATATAATTGCTTCAAGCCGCATAGAGGCACAATCTTACGCAGATGTTACCAGCATACCGGGCGTGATTCTCGGTCTGTAGTATAATATATTGAAGTCTATCATAACATACACATTTATAACAACTCACGATCTTGGAGTATATCAGATTTCTGCAACCGCTACAAGCTTCATATGCCTTCATTTACAATTATAACATTTACAATGACCTTCATGAATGTTTCCATTAATTTGATCAGTATTGATTTTAGTAGACTTAAGAAGCAAGTTATAAATGAAACAGATGTATAAAATCTCCAGGCTGATATGTAGTAATATAATATGTGTGTCCACTGTTGTACTTCCTGCACCGCAAGCTTGGAGGAAGCATCATGTTTAATTACTTACAATGACTGCATTTGCCCACCTATTAAAAATATTTTAATTATATAGATACTATTGAGTTTTTCGTTTATCGTTATTTATTGAAATTGTGGTAGATACGTCAGAGGGATCCATGCCCTTTACTCATTTTATATAAACTATTTGAAATTAAATACTAACTTTAATACTTGCTCAAGTGTTCGATATGACGTATAGGCAACAGTTAACTTATTGTTTATAATAAAGTAAGGCTTATGATACACCGTGGGTTAGAACAATGCATCATCTATAAATCCAGTCCTTCTTAACCCACTAACTATAATACACGTTCTAGCTTTGACGTATAAAAGCAATTACAATAAAATAAATACAGTACAATACGATCAATTACTTTGTAATGTTATTCACAGTATTACGGTTTTGCACAAGATTGACGGTATTATTTTGATACATCACTTTTAACTTTAATCAACTTGCAAGGTAACAATGCTCAGTTCAGCTGTGAATAATGTTATAGACAACTGTGTGAAGTTAATATTTACTAGCTTTAATTTGTGTGAGTTTACGTGTATATGTATTTCGTGTTAAATTAGTCATACGTAAAATTATTAATTCTTACAAACCATGTAAGATGGTATTGATGTGTCCATTAGTTAAACTCGAATAAAGCTATCTCAATGTAGTAAATATAATTCAAGTCTGAATATGCAATACTAACATGTCCTGTCACTGTTTATAGGGTGATAGTGTTCATGTCTATACTGTTGTTTGTCCGAACCTTTTGCTCCTACATTATTCACACAACAGGGTTCAATTATTCAGTTACATGTTATGTATGTATAATAATTATGAACTTTCTAAACAAAATTTATTGCGCCGTCAGCTTTACCCTCCCTCATGTCAAAACTTAAAGCCGCACAATACAGGAAGGGACATTTAGTCACTGCAACATGTGGTGCAACACTGAATAACGAATTCTAGTCAACAAATATTTCTTACCGAAAGGAGTGGAAGTATTTTATATTTTTGTCTTCACTACCTAACTCCCTGTTTAGCCTATTCTTGTGATGTACGGTGCTTTCAGTGACATAATGCATAATTATTTAAAGTACTTGTTCCAAATGATAAAATGGTAATTAAACACTGATGAAGTCCTTGAAGTGCGATAAACACAAAAATAATATCGCTGCATTTATCAATAGTTTTGACAAGATTAGAAAGGTGCATTTGGTGTGTAATAGTAACTTTAAGTTGAAAATAACAAGTTTTGTTCAACCATACTGCTGATACCGCTCGGTAACCGGTTACGAATTAGAATTCAGAAGTTTGTAGTATCTCTTGATAATTGCTTCACTTGTAGTCGCTCCGACTCGTTCTAAAATGTAGATAGTTCGTTAGACAGCTTACTCTAGTTAGACGATCATGAGTACGATTAGATGAACCTATAAAACCACTAGGTGTCTTGATTCCTACCAATTTAGTTAGTTCAATTGATTGATATCACAACTCTATTATGCCATTAATCCTATTGAGTGATCACTAACCATTTAATGTAATATTACCATAAAAATATTATTACACTAAAAAATATTCGAGGTAAGGCCCAGTTTATATTTCGACTTGCATTGCATATCCTGGAATGGGAAACAGTTCACTATGATAAAAGGAAGCAATGAAAATGTTTTCATAATAATAAAATGAGTAAAACACTAGATGAATATTTCTACAGGCTACGATCCAGTCACTCACGTAAGAGACGACCTGTCAACCTCGCGTGGTCTAGGCGTCAGTATAGTGTGCATGAAGTGCACGGCTTGACTCCGATATTACGGCACGCGAAGATGATTTTGATTATAGACAGGGCCTAAAACATTACCCAAATATAATTATTTCCATGTCAGTGATATGCTTCATTGGGTAGCGTGTTGGGCGATATTTACGGGCCCTGTAGAGAGTGATTGGAGTCCTTGCCGTGGGGAGAATAGGCTATCGCCAAGTCAAGCCAATGATACATAGTAGAATGCCTCGTTGCGGCTATCTGCCTGACACTTTCCGTGTATGCGTTTCGTGTAGGCACCTATTTATATAAGGAGAATGTAATGAGTCTATTAATAAATATAACAAATAAAATATTGTTGAAGAGATTTAACTTTTCTTTAATGGTTGTAATAAATAATAATAATATTTAATGTACATGAAATTGGTCTAAGATTATTTCTGGTAAGTATTTAATTTTATTGTACCTTTTATTGGAATTCAATATTAACATTAAGTATCAGCTGATAATTTGTTACCGACGGTGATAACTTTCATGTGGTCACCAAATTGCCGATCCATTTTATACAACATGTATTTTTATACATTTTTCTTATTTTACTGTTTGTCAAATGTGTCAATTTACATAATATTGTATTTGCATTTTCACTGTGAATGAAGTCCCTCTTCGAGTTAATTATTGTTCACCTCGTTCCATTGAAGTGTGTCTTTGATTGCACCTAATAGTTGGTTGGCGTCACTTGTGTAATGTTTGTATTTCTGTAGGTATAGTTACTTTCGTAATGGACAACACACAATTTGTACAATACCAAGTGAGATGTTATAGTGCAATATAGATGTACTGTTTTATAAGTTGGTTTTATTTTGGGAACCTTACCTGCCAGGGATTTCATTTCAATATACGTAAACATATAATTATTTTGTACGATTTATTGCGTGAACACAGTCTTACAAAACGAACAAGTGATGATAACATAATATGAGACACTAGTGGTAACTTTGAATTATTATAACGCACACACATCACATAATTTTGACTAAACTTGCATGTCAACAGTACTAATATTTTTCCAATATGCAAGTATATCTTATACTTAAATCAATTGCACGATATTAACATTTAAATGGCATTGAGAAACTAAAAATAGTGTTTATGAAAACTATACCAAAACTACATATATGTTGAACAGAATCAGGATATTTGGAAAACAAAACAATACACGCGGCACCAATATTACATCACTCAACATAATTATTAGTATAAATTAAAATCATATGTATATACATTTACACAATATTATAATGTATATGTTTTAATAGTATACTTCAAATACAAAGTTAACGGAATAATATTGTGTAACTAAGTGTTAAAATATAAGGTACATGCAATTCCAACTGCTGTAGGTAGATACCTCGCCCAGTTAAACCTTAATTTTGAAATAGGGACCTAAAAGATGAGATTACGAGTGATCAAATCGAATCTAACTGTAACTGTCTGTTTGGCAAACAACAGTTGAGAAGAAACAAAATACATAGGTAGCCTCTGAGTAGAAGGCTCTATCGTAACTTAGTAATATAATTATAGTGACGTTTAATTAGTTAAATACATGTACATAATGGAAACAATATTACAACTGATATGAATTACGTACGAAATCCTACAATCTTCTGCATGATGTCAATTTAGGGTAATGTATGTACAAACATAAAACAAGTTTTAAATAAATTTGCATTTCAGAAATCTGAAAATAAATAAAGCTAAGATCAACATGGATCGAAACATAACTGTAGATTTATCTGTAGTTTCAGTCTTGCGTAATTTGGTCCTGAAATAGGAAAACAATATATTTTAGTTGACACAACAAAACTACTTAAAACAATTATTTGTCCATGCAGTGTTCCAAATCTTAACCATACATCAGAATGTAGCCCTAAAGAAATCCACCCCCTGAATGAAACGACTTTATTGTTTCAATATTATATTTATTGTTTCATAGACCTGGGTAACCTGTGTTTGAGATTGAACAGGCGTTCAGTATCAAATTCACAAACAAATATCTTGCCTCAGCTATTGAACCCGCGACTTCGTTTCTGAGCTAGCTGTGAAGCTCTAGAAACGAACAACCCACTGGACTACCAGGCTGGTACCACAGACGTAGTGTGAAAACTAGAAGTAGACATGTGCATTGATAGTGTCAATCAAGTATATAGATGGGTACGGAGCTAGCTTCCTATGGGTGGAGAATACGATAATCGTCGCGCACGTATTAGGATTTAGTATGTGTGTCGTGTACTCGATGTTTGGGAGCTAGAGCTGTTTGTGTGTTGTGTGTGAGTGTAGGTACCGGTCAGTGGAAGGGCTGCAGGCAAGCGGTGGTGGAGGCGAGGTCGCGGCGCAGCCAGGCCGCGTTGAGGCGCACGGTCTCCAGGGCCTGCTGCACGGAGCGCTCCGTGCCCGGCGAGTGGTGCGTGCGGAAGAACTCCTCGATCTCCTCCGCGCTCGCCTCCGACGCGAAGTTCTCCGTCGTCGACTTCACCAGCCGCGATAGCAGGAAGCCACCCTGAACAACCGACGATAATCACTTGTGGATTGTTTACTTGTAGTCAAATGGCGACCGGTTTATTAGTTCATCTCGTTAAGGAGTCGGTGCAATGGTCATAAGTAATGAAGATAATGTATCTTATGTTATATATGCTCACGCCATCCTAAAAGGGACAAGCAGTAGTGTTGAAAATAAAATATTGATAAATAATACATGCAATATCCTCACATAAATTTCTGTAAAACTGTTTTTGAGACAAATCACTTTAATTTACAATTTCTTATTGGATTGGTACTAACTGAAGCTTAAACTGCATATTGACACTTCATGGTTTATAATTAATAATGTAAGCTAATTAGACTTAACATTTGGTAGCCAATCGGGCGAGTAAGCAATAAGGAGTAGAGTGGAGGCTCACCTGGTACCGGTCCATGAACTGTTGCCAGTGCTCCTTGAAGAACTGCCAGGCGAGGTCGCGCCCGTGCTTGCTCACCGCCACGGACACTATCACGAACACCGTGTCTTGAGCTCGCACTTCGTCCTGAATAAATCGTGCTATTAACCATTGCAGCCAACTATTTTTATACAAACAGACCACAATGTATATTCATAACGTGACACGTCAAAACTAAACCCCGCTTTTATAGTATAGTAAACGGACTGACTGTATTTCAATATGAGGCGATGCAATCCACAATTACTGCTTTACATCAGATTTGCACGTCAACATTAAGATTTGCTTAACTTACTTACTTTGGTGTATAATATATAAACTTATACATTACGTGAGAATTGAGATGATACAACGAAAACTAGTTAGTGAATATTGGAGAACGACGTGACCTGTAACTGTGTAATAGGAGTGGTGTTTAGTTACCGAGATGGCGAAGTCGAGCACTCGTTTGAGCAGAGCGGGGTCGGTGACGGCGCCGAGCGCGCGACTGACGCGGTCCTTCTCCTCGTGCAGGTCGGCGGCGCGGTACAGCTGCAGGAAGCGGTCGAACGTGGCGCCGTCCGCGCCCGCCAGCACCGCGCGGTAGCACGCCGAGCGCAGGTCCGCCGGCAGCGGCGCCGCGCCCGACATGTGCCTCTCGAACCTACCGCACAACATCAACGCCACATATTATTGCATATCCAACCAACTGGTCTCACCTTTTTACACGACCTAGCAGCGATATCACCACGACTAACGACACTGCGTTATTAAAAGCTTGTGTGGCTACAACAATATCAGGGACTTAATACAAAGCATATTTCTATTAAAATCTGAGCAAAACATGTTATGTTGGATCAGTAGGAAGACTGCACATCACATAACACCCCTGCGATGCTGCAAGCTGAAATGGGGGACGGAATGTGGGTAATACCATACTTTCACTCACACTACCACCACTGTGATCATTGTACACTTATATATTATAAACACCACTTATAAATGATCAATTGATTTATCCTAGAAAAGCGCGAGTTAGCTAAGATATCGGTAAGTTAGTATGACGTGAGTGCACTGACCGACTTTTGGCCTCCTTGATGGTGTCGGGGTCCTCGAAGCTAATCATCTTGTTGAGCACGAGGCTCCGCAGCAACGTGTCCAGGTGGCTCTCCTTCTCCTCGGCGTCCCAGCCCAGCCTCCGGCTCACGTTTGAGAACAGTTTGCGTCCATAGTTCTTTAGGGGCTTATCGAGCGCAGTGTGCGAGAATAACACACTTAACTTTGCGAGGCAATTAGATATGGAGGACCACACTGTAAAGTTGGTCTCATTACTGAAAGCCTCCATGAGTTTTAATGACTGAAAAATGAAATACATAATATGACAACAAGGCAATGGATATCCAGTAAATATATAATAGATACATTTTGTTCATTAAAGTTTCCACTTTCACTATTGTATTATTTGTACATAATAGTATATTTTTTTACTACTACTACAACAAAATGCACCACATTCTGAATACTTGCAATACCAGCACTCTTTGTTGACAGAAATCTTTGTTCTTGCTGTGTACAATGCAGTGGTGAAGAAAAAATCTGATCTAGCAGTGGAGGATCTGCATAGGGCTCAAATCAGACGTCTTGTGCCCATCCAACGAGTATTGAGCGCTAGGATGCGAAGTCGCAATTATACGAGTCTGTCTCAGTGTATCTGAGGACGCGACGCGAATGAATAAAATACATGCGCAGTTACCCCACTATTTTCAATGAGCGCTCATATCTCGTGACGACACCTATATAATGTAGTGTGAAGGTACCTCGGCAGTGGGCGTGTGTCCAGCCTGCACGAGCGCAAAGCAATCGTCGAGCAATCCGAGCCGGTCGAGAGGCGGCAGCGAGCCGTCGCGCACCGCCGGCACCAACTGAGCTAGCATGTTCGCCGGGTACCGCGTGCGGTAGTAACCCACCTACGTAAACACACACCATACACTACAAACTACTCATCCAAACAAATAAATATGCTCACGCTATCCAAGAAGCGTCCCCGAAGGGTTATAACACCCACCTTTCACAAAAATGAGTTAATACCAATGTTACAGGTGGTGAGTTCATCGCCGTTTTAGGTACTAAACATACGTGTTTATGCAACTTTCCTCACGATGTTTTCCTTCACCATAAAGCTTCAAATAATAATGCATATCCATAACAAACAATGGATGGATTGTGTTTGTGTAGTGTGAAATATGATAAAGGGGCTACAGAATATATGGATGCAGATAAGCAATAATGTGTCAACCCGCATAAACTTGGTTTTGAGAAAATGGCGTCTTAAGATGATTGTATACGTGATTTAAGATTTGTTTTATGACATAAATCCATTTTTTACGTACTTTTATGTTTCAGATGACTTGAAACACTTTTTTAGAATGTTAAATACGTGATGCATTATCAAAATATATCAAAACCTTTGAATTTGACTTTTTGTGGGTTGACACATTATTGCTTATCAGCATCCATATGATGGATGATAGAGGGAATTGGAAGACGAAAACAAATTACGCCAACATCAAATAAAATGGGTTGGGGTCATGATAATTTATGTTACAAACTTGTGGTTGATTATTTTCTTATTATTCAAAATAATTCATATTTGTTGTAATATAGATGGAAAGCGTCTCATTTGCTATCATAAGATAGCACACATGTGTAATTGGACGTGCCGTATCATAGAAAGAAGCAGAATCTTAGTGAGACTATGTTTCATTACACAGCTAAAATTAAATAAACATGTACTTTATCGTGAACACAAAACTAACATGGTTATCTCTTACTAGTACCTATTTTTGCAGATAATTTAACTTATTATTATGAATATTCTAAGTAAGAGGAGTTTCAAATCGAAGGACCATTGTGTCATATTATAAATAGAAACATAACTCACAGTGCCAGGGTTGAGCTTCACCCACGAGTTTTCTCCAACATCCCTGAGGACGACTTCTTGAGTTCGCTTTTCCAAGACTGTGCTCAATGCTACCTGCAAATAACAATATACAACTGACATAACAAAGACAACTATTAGCTTCTTCTGATATATATGGATGGATATAAAACTATTCTGCAAGTACTAGAGTAGTCATTAATAGCATCTGACAACTATTGCATAACTAAATGATTAACATCTTCATATTTTTTACACAAATTGTGGTGTAATGGTATATAATAATAAATCAGAATATGTGTAGCAAAGGACCAGTCAGTTCCTTCCTTACTGGATCCATACAATCATGTTTTACAGCAATTTTGGAGATTAGACTCAGGATAAAAGACATAATATTATGATCTTTAACATCTTTACTGATGCACTTAATACAATTTTATGGTTTGGGAATAGCTGCGGTCTTCAACATATGAGTTTTATTACATGATTTTCAAATTTTACAATATGTATGGCACAATGTGCCAAATTAATGTTTATTATTAGGCATCTCATATTGTTTGAAGACCTTCCCAGTTTAGTTTATGTAGATTATGCACTACATAAATTATTCAAAATAGAAAATACACAGTCGAAACTTGATTAGGCTATTATAGAATACAGTCTAGTATATATGGCAAAATATTTAAAATCTGTTGATAACATATATATAATGTGGCTTAATCATTACATAGTCATCCACCCCTCTAATTGCAGGAACAGGACGCTGAGCACTGAGCTTCTTAATGTCTTTACATTCACATTCTTCAATAGGACACTGTTCATCTGATAGTTTTTGCAACTGTTGCAACAAAATAGAGAAAGAAAAATATTTTGATAAATAAACCATTGATATATTGATAAAAGATTATTTGGAGAGTGATAACAGAATTGGGTCAATGTCTACCTTATCTCCATAATCACATTCATTGTAAGCAATGGATCAGATATGATATCAAGTGATGTATGTAATTTGTTTATTACCTTGGCTGGTCGCTCCTGCGTGGAAATAGTGATAGGCACCATCCAGAGTGTATCGCCGCCTTGGCTACCATCAGCACAAAATTTTTGTTGAGTCAGCGTAAGAATTCGGTCGGAGCCTCTTTGTTCCGAGCTAACCTGTAAATTTACTCACATGTTATTGTATGGAAAAAACAAATACAGCCTGTTTAATAGTAGCAAGGTCACAATATTAAGAAACTATGTATAAATGGATGCTGATAAGCAATAATGTGTCAACCCACAAAAAGTCAAATTCAAAGGTTTTGATATATTTTGATAATGCATCACATATTTAACATTCTAAAAAAGTGTTTCAAGTCATCTGAAACATAAAAGTACGTAAAAAATGGATTTATGTCATAAAACAAATCTTAAATCACGTATACAATCATCTTAAGACGCCATTTTCTCAAAACCAAGTTTATGCGGGTTGACACATTATTGCTTATCTGCATCCAAATAGCAAATTGTTTATCCACACCTATAGTCACAATAAGGGCCTTCGCCGTCTGAATGAGAGAGAAGAATGAGGAACATCATTATCAGTGTAATAGTATACAATAATTCAGCCAATGGTACATTATTGTATATTCTACTAATGTAATAGTGCAATAGTTTGTATACAAGTCAATCATGTTCGAATGGATGAAAAGATATGTATAATATTTGGCATGCAGGTGTAATATGGCCTAGCTAGATAAGTTGAATGTCATTTACTTTAAGTAAAACCATGGGTTCCAGAATATGGGAATGGAATAATATGGAATATGTATAATACACAAACAATATTTAATTTTGATATATATACATCCCAAATGCCAAGTCAAACTGTACACACATATTTCATGGAAGTAATAAACATATTGTAACATTTTATTTTTTATTAAATTGTATGAATACCGCGTAGATATAATAAACTAGCTGTGCCCCGCGGTTTAACCCGCGAAGATTTAGTTATGCTTTATTTCGCGGAACCCTCATATTGAAGTCATTAATACATAATATCCAAGTAAAAGTAGCCTAAGTTACTCCCTGTAACTCCAGCTCTCTTCCAGTGAAAATCCCGTAAAAATTTTGGAACAAACAGACAGAAAAAATTTAAACTTGGTGTTTTATGGAAGTACCTTTCATATGCATATGCATTTTTAGTTTAAGCTGTTAATTTGGAAATACAAACACATTTCAATTTTATTTATCTGTAGTATAGATAATACACAGGTCACAAAGGGTCAGTTTTCCAATATTAGAATACAAATTACATTCAACAAATACATGCACTTGATGAACAGCTCTGTATTAATAATCCCAATGTTTTGGATTGTTTCCTGCCCATTGTTGGGAAACAATGCAAAACATTATATTGTCTATTGGAAGATAATAACTATCATGCACATACAAATGACAAAATATAAGAAGTGTTTGCCCACCAACCTCAACCACAGGGAAACCCATCTGCTTGGTCCATGTTGACATAACAGCCCCCACTGGTTTGTTAGACGCCTCTTCCAGTGCAGCCCATAGATCTTCAGTAAATGTATTCTTGTACTGGAATTTCAAATATTATTGTTTTCTTATATATATCATAATATGTCGAAGTTCACCGATGGAATAATATAACTGAACAGTGCTTCAAGCTGAGTAAATTTATATTTCAACTCAACAAGATAAAATGATGCTATTTTAAACAAGCAAGCAAAGTTGTATACCTGATGGCGAGTAAGGTAAATGTTCATGCCTTTACGAAAGTCATCATCACCAATGTATCTATGCAACATTCGAATGACACTAGCACCTTTGTTGTATGATATGTCATCAAATATCTCATCTATTTCTGAGGGGTGACCTACAGGAACCTCTATGGGATGCGAGTTCTTCAAACAATCCAATTCTAGGGCTCTAAAAATACACATTATGGTTAGTGACATTGTGGACAGTGTAATATAATTAGTCATGATGATAAAGACTGCATTGTAACACAATGACATTGTTCACGCTTGGGTGAATGACCTGGAGTCAAAGAGTGCAGTTTGTTTAGTTGGCACTGGGCCATATCAAAACTTCATACTCAAAACAGCTTACATTCATATGTACACAATGTTATTGAGAAATTGCAGAATCATGCACAATTTTCAGTAATTTGTGACGAGGTTGGATAAGTTGTAGTTTCTGTTACTATAATTATTATGACTAAAATAGTGAATATGAATATGTAACTGTTATAAATCTTATTTTGAACACAATTGTCAGGTGAGCTGAAATGGGCATAGGGTACATTTCATCATCACACAGGTAATTTGGGGGTGGAAGCTAGTAGCACCTAGTAGTACATAATATATTTATTACTTTTTTATCTGAACTAATTAGCCAACCATTCAAACTTGGTAAAAAAATACCTGAAAAATAACTGGCCAGCTAGGTTTTATATGAAAAATTACATTCTGAATATTTCATTGTCATAATGTATGTGAATGTGATAAAATGAGGAAAGAACTGATAACAAATCATATTTATGCATACCTGATATAATTCTCTGTAACAAACTGTGTCCAAATGTCATATTCAGGGAACAGATGGTTGACACAAAGAAACTCCACAAAGGAGGCATATCCCTCATTGAGCCAGAGGTGAGTCCACCATTCCATGGTGACCAGGTTGCCGAACCATTGGTGTGCCAGCTCATGACCAACCACCAGGGCGATCCACTGCCTCCTAACAGCTGAGGTGTGTTCCTCATCTACTAGCAAACATGTCTCCCTATATGTTACTAGACCCCAGTTTTCCATAGCTCCTGCTGAGAAGTCAGCAATAGCTATTAAGTCTATTTTAGGCAAGGGATATGCTATGTCAAAGTACTCTTTGTAATAAGGCAACACGCGGGCTGCTACTTCAAGAGCAAACAAGCCCTGCTTGCTCTTGCCAACAGGGGTGTACACGCGCACCAGAACACCATCTCGGGATTTCTTCTCCACATAGTCATATTCACCCACTACAACCGCTACTAAGTATGTTGACATTACAGGGGTTGTGTCAAATCTTAATATCTTCTTGGAGCCAGTAATCTTGTCTTCCTTGACAGGCATGTTGGATAGAGCAACCCGGTCAGCCGGAACCTCCAGAGTGATATCGAAGGTGGCCTTGATGGCGGGCTCGTCCCAACAGGGGAAGCAGCGGCGCGCATCCGTTGCCTCGAACTGCGTCACAGCGGCGTAGCGCTCCTCCCCAGTGGGCGTCAAGTACTTGCTGCGGTAAAGACCCTTCATCTTATCGTTAATTTCACCAGTAAACTCGCACAACAAGATCGCTTCACCCTGCGCCAGCGGTTCCTCGAATTCGATGCACACAGTCTCTTCGGCCACGTTCAACCTTACCTCCTTCGGACTCAAAGTTAAATCAGAGCCTCCATCCTTATACTGTAACTTCACGCTCGTCAAGTCTAAATCTAAGCTATTTAGCACGATTTCTTTCGTTGGGTTCACAATCTGTAAGGTAAAACACGGTGTTTTTACAGCGCATGGTAGCGCAAATTTAAACAACGGTGATGATGAAATTTTCACTTACCGATACTTTCACTGCCGTTTTTCCCGTGAACGTAAATTTCTCGAGATTTGGTACTAATTCCAGATCGTAATGATTTGGAATTACATGTTTGGGAAGACGCTGAAACGGTTTGTTTTCGGGCATTGTCACTTTTTCTTTCAAGATCGTAAATGTAGGACGCGCTGCAGAAAAATACCGTAATGACCGAGTGACAGAGTGAACTCGCGCTCCAACCGCACGACTGACATACGCCCCCCTCGCGCGCTTCGATCCCCACTCCGAATAACGGTATTCGCTACGTAAGAACTTGGAATGAGGAATATAACGTGAACAAAGTTGAGAACGTATTGCAATAGAATTACTTATGACGCGAAGCAGTTGCAGCGTCATGGAAAACAGTTATCTGACGACCGACGGAGTACGGGAACACCTAGTGAAAGTAAAATTTTACTTTTACTATTTCCTCATGCAAATACCTAACCTCCGGGCAAAGAGTAGAATATAAATTTTATTTTGTAGATAAGCATGGTAGTAGTGAAGTGACTAGAATAGATGTATCGATATTATTGTTGGACAATGTATCGATTAACGTCCTTTGATATTATTTTTCGTGATTCATTTTTATGGCGTTCAACCAAAATATTGAACTACAGGTGCTTTCATAAGCTATGAACGCTCAGCTCAAACAGTGGGGGGTACCTGTGCATGTATTATATTTGCGTGGCGGAATACAGACAGATAGATTTATACATAAAAATTACTCTTGCACATTCAAGATCAGCGTTCGTAACTCGTTACGGCACCAGTACTATACAATTAAATTAACCTGTTTGCTATGTGTCCAACGAGATAGTCGATAAAATAAATTATGAAGTAGGAACTAACCAAACTGCTTACAATATAACGTTTTGTTTTCCGAACTTATGTTTGTTTGTAAACGTATGTTTAATTATGAACTCGAATGCGATGGAACTCCTCCTGCGCGCTGAGTGGTATATTAATATACGATTATGAATAATTAATACGCCCATACCATCCCAGAAGGGTCCCCCGAAGGAGTAAGTAAGCAGACGTTTTGTAACAACAGTGCCCACAAAACATTTCACCAAATTAATAAAATCTTAACGTGACAGAGGGCGCACCCTCTGTCACGTATGTCTGAGACTAGTGAAAAGGGTATGCCAGAGACGGCGAAGGTAGAATCCATCGTCGTCTCAGGCACTATACACACGTCTTTGAATTACATCTCAGACATTTGCAGGTTGCACTCAGATGTTTTCCTACACCGTAAAGTATCTGGGGTCAAATTACTAGGGCTAAGTTTTTAGAAAAACGGAACTGGGGAAATTTTGGAATATGAACTTGCGTCGCTTGCATAGTAGGCGACTGCTCTAACGAGTACCACAGCCCTACGTAATATACGAATTTAATCAGAATACGATTATATTAATATTATGTAAGCTGTGGCGTAAGTAAGTTTGGTATTTGTTTTCTCTAGAACAATCGCGTATCCCACGACGACGTGACTTAAAATTGTGATTAATTTCTAAATGTGGTGTTCATGATTGGTGTTCACTGTCACGTGACTGAATGTTTAATTTTAGTTATGTTTAAAATTATAAATAATAAACTTTGTGCATTTTATTACATAGAACCTGGATGACTGAGCTTTGCACGTTTTTATTTCGAAGCTTTCTAAAAATTAAACCTAGCTGATCGATTTCTCGCCCCCGAATCTTAGATTACATTTAAATATTCAATTATTTTCTAACATTTACAATTTTTTTTTTTTGGATTCCTACTTTGAAACTTCCATCTACCCATTTATTTATTTATAGGATACATATTGAAAAAGGTATTCTAAGAAAGAAACAATACCTAGGATCATCAAAATATTGATTATACAAAATTAATGAAAAAAAATTAAATTACAATGTTTCTTTTGTATCTATGGTCAAAGTAAAATATTTTTGGTAGACTTATTTAATTGGTTTGATGAACTAAACAAACGAAATTAAATCCTTACATACATATTTCCCTGTTTATGAGAAATTCCAATATATTAAAATCGGTCCAATGTTGTGACCGATTAGTAGGCCAACTGCTATGGAGGTTAGGGGTGGCACTTTTTGTGGGATGAGGATGTCGGAGCTGTAGATACCGTGTCCCATTTCTCTGACACCTCAGTATCAGCTAATTTCACTGTTACAGCAAGTGTGGAATGCTGCAATATAATTAGCGTTCTCGCACCCCGTAACGTTTGGCGGGATTTAGTGGTTATTTCATACGAATAACCCATAGACTATAGACTGTACCAATGACATTTATCAAAGTCAACAAAAAAATAATATCCAACCTTCTCTCTCTTTGAGTGAAGAAGATTGTGGACTAAATGAAATTTTACTGCATCTTAAAATCAATAGGTAATTATTATCTCTAATTACAGGAATCCATTAGATTATCTGCATGGTAAATGCCCACGGGTTGAAACTCAATTCACGATCTTTATCATTAGATAGTGCGCGCCGGTGAAATTGTGATCATGGCGAATCCGTCATCAGGCGTTGGTAAGAATTTATCTTAAACTTACATTTTTATACTTTAAACAGTTTTCCTTGTATTTATGGCTTAATTCATACTAAAATATGATACGCTACATTATTGGTTTGGTGTATCAGTGGTACCACGGAACTTTCGCCTTCTGGAAGAACTCGAGCAAGGCCAGAAGGGAGTGGGCGACGGAACCATTTCTTGGGGACTTGAGAGTGATGATGACATGACCCTCACTCATTGGACTGGCATGATAATTGGCCCCCCTAGGGTATGTATGACTATATCTTTGTCTACAGACATTTTCAAGGATAGCATTCTAATTACAACATTTATTGCAGACACCTTATGAAAATAGGATGTATTCACTCAAAATTGAGTGTGGAACCAGGTACCCAGATGAACCTCCTACTGCTCGATTTATGTCTAGGATCAACATGAATTGTGTCAACAGTCAGACTGGACTTGTAAGTACTCAAATTACGAGTATTTTCTTATTTTAGTATAACACAGATGTCTCCTTATTGTGCATGTTAAATTAAATTGTGGTGTTATGTGACAGGTGGACAACAGGCAAGTACCAATTCTAGCGAGATGGCAGCGCGACTATACCATCAAGACAGTGCTGCAGGAGCTGAGGCGTCTCATGACGCTCAAGGAGAACATGAAACTGTCTCAGCCTCCTGAGGGAAGCACTTTCTAGTTCCTCCCTCACTGAGCATTTCAAACAGGACCCAATCTACTCTGATATACCTACCCTTCCCACAAAGCACTAAATTGATTCGTTTTTGAGAGTGAATGAAAGCATAACCATATCTAACTGAGTACCATTTTATCCTATGTTTAAGTTACAAATGCTATGTTAGTGGTTGTCATATATTTGGTGTAATGCATTTATATTTTGCTAGCCATTATGTTATAAACCAAAATATGATATTTCTTTACAGTTTTAAGGTAGATTGGGCATTAAGTAAGAATATAATTTCAACATCTCTGCAACTACTAACTATATACCCATTTAGAGGGTAACATCCATTTATTTATCATATTACCTAAATTATTGTGGCCTTTAAAAAAGTTAAACTTGCTTTGGTGATTAAGGCTAGTTTATTGACATCTTTATTTTAGGTAAGTGATTTTTTACCTGTTCTTATGAACAATGGTAAAGCAGGGGGTTTGTGAACTTACAGAAACCATCAAGTCTTATTGTTGTTTATCAGTATGGGTATTATTTTTTTTAAATCTAGCTTTGTTTGCACTGCCAGTTCTAATTTGTTCCCAGATTGTAATGGGACTGATATATGTAACTAAACTATCCTTGCCTAACAGCTGTTGATATAACCCTAATCAACTGGACTAAAGTTTATAATTGCAATTTACATGAAGTTTGAAATTGTCAGTTTGATAGTTTTCTCCCATTGTGTAAAGAAGGGTTTAGATGTTTGCCCAGAGTATTCCACTCATAGAAGTAACACTTAAAACCAGTGATATCCTGTGAATTATCTCAATCACCATGATAAAAAAATTGTCCAAATAGAAGCTTGTGATGAGAGTTTACAGCAATAAAATTATATTTCTAGTTCTGTTATTATTGGCTCCTCTTAGTAACTGAGCATAGTACCTCATAAGGAAGTGGAATTATTTGTGGGATATTCTGCACAGAATCTGGCTTTGAGCAGCTTGGAATGGCATAGTGAACAAACATTTTAATAATTATATTATCTTATAATGTGAAATGTAAAAGTCTAAAGATCCCTTTTCTATGAAGTTAACCTTTATTATACTGAATTGATGTAACAGAAAATTGCTTAATAGGTGTTTCTTATAGTTAACAAGATCAAGTGTATAATATTATAGGAAATTTTTATTTCTTAGGTACATAAGATAAAGTACTACTGGTTCATTTGAAGCTTTGCATCATATTGTATTATTTCCTCAAAAAACTGCATGTAATGCAAAATACGCGCGGTGCGCGGCCTCATCACGCAACATAGCTTGACTACTTGGGAAGTCTATCTACATTGTACACCTTAGTGGGCTCCCTTGTATCACCTGTGAGTGGATTTATTGTTGCATAACCAAAACTATTTCATAGCATAAATATTTTTACCAATGTGTACTAGCAAAGGTGAATAAATCAAATGATACTGTCATATATTGTTATTTTATTTAGTGTGCAGTGCCTGTAATTACCTACCTATTATAAAATACAGCTTTTTTATGAAAATGAAAGTAAGTAATTAATTTAATGGTAACATTATTAAGTTAAATCTAGAATGTAGACATAGGGTACTTCTAAAAACTCATATGCCAAAACATTATACGAAACCCTCGGTTCAGATCGATTCGACGCAGTCAGTCGCACTTAGCTGTTGTTTTTAAGATTTGACTAGGTACTTCCTTATATTAAAGATCTCTGACTTACCCGCATGAAGTTATGGTGCTCCTTCAATAAAGTTATTTTCATAATAGCTGCTGTTCCCATAGCGTTCGGTATAAAGGATGTTTGCAATCCCAAATTATATAATTTGCAATTGCAAATAAAATCCCACTTACATGA
Organism: Watsonalla binaria; assembly: GCA_929442735.1. Taxonomy (NCBI): domain Eukaryota; kingdom Metazoa; phylum Arthropoda; class Insecta; order Lepidoptera; family Drepanidae; genus Watsonalla; species Watsonalla binaria. Next base: position 4,874,315 of record OV838929.1, on the reverse strand, counting down.
CATAAAAAAAAATAGTCGTGATTGACATATTTAACAACGCCATAAACCGCATGCCCTGGGGATATTAAATATGGTCACATGTATACATATTACCTACATTTGAAAGATTGTGTGAGAAATGTTCCTGCCACGCAGGCGAACCTGTGGGCGGAGCTAAACTTTTAATGTTTCCCTAGCTGTACTTTGTGGTTTTATCCGAGTAGGATTAAAAATATGTTACTTAGTCATATATTATCTCCAAAATAAAAGGTGCTAAGTTACACCTTATAAAATCAACTATCTACTGAAAGTCCAAAATTGGTCCTGCCGTTTCCGAGATAAATTGGAACAAACAGACCGAATAAAATTGTTCTTTTTATGAGTGCGCGTTGAGTCATGTACATTTCTATTACAGTCTAAAAACAGAGGAGGCAGTATAAAATAAAGACCGTAGTTTGTGGTAAAATGTTTGTTTCTGGCTAAGTTACATTCACATCAACTTAATACGGCATAATTTTTAAGATAGTCTTACTTTAAACACGAACATTACAAAATAATAATATTAATAAACTTCTCAATTTCATTTGAAACTAAAATTTCAAAGATCGTTTTATAAACAAGCACCGAGGTAAAGCCTACAGAGCACGAAAATATGTGTTTTATCAAATATAACATATATTAATGTTGGCACCGTTCAGTACAAGTTACAGTAGGAAACACGTACACACAATTTCATCAAATCTTTGGTCTGGTATTTTATTGCGATATTACAGCACACAAGTGAAGCTAACAATGCGTAAAGTCAACTAACAAAATAATGAATAGGTACTGATAGGTACACATGGAGGCGAAGTAATAACTCAAGTTAACTTAATTATTACGTAATATTTGAGATAGACTATTTATTTACAACAATTTAAATATGTACATAGATTTTTACACAACATTAACTTACATAAAAATATAACTCTATTAGATACTTTAAAGGTGCAACCACATGCAGCCGCTCGACGCTCGTTTCCAGCGACAAATGTGACAAATGTGTGACAAATGTGTTGTCGTCGGAAACGAGCGTTGGGCGACTGCATGTGGTTGCACCTTAAGAATTATTGTATAATGATCTACAAATTATTGAAAATAATATATTAATTACCCACAATCTACTCACATTTCTGAAACGCTCGAATATCTTGGGAAATTATTTTTTACAGCAGCACGAGAATCAAAATTAACTTGTAATTTGTAGGTATACAGTTTACGAAACAATTGAAGCAGTTTATCCTTCAGGGGGCCTACCATCATCGGTTTAAGCAGTGCGTATTAAGAACTTGGCTTTGACGTTTAATTTTTTGATACCAAAACTAAACGTAAAAGCTAAGCTTATTAAGACATCACTGCTATAATATAATGATAGTAGGCCCCTTGATATTAATAAATAAATTGCTTACTCTACATACCTCTATTATATAAAGTTGATACATACAATTATTCCGAAGTTGAAGGTTTTATTGAGAACCCTGTCGTCTCTCTTTACCCAAAGGTAAAGGATACCCGTGTGATACTAGATGTTTGAATGATTCAGTCAGAATTTATAGCTAGATGATGCGGTTAAATATATTATTAGGTACACAAGAGGTGGAAATTGTTAATAATAATCATTGCTTTGTTTTCTTTACATCATTTGAAAATTACAATGAGCAAACTTTTAACACAGAGGATCAAACATATTATGTTGTAATGTAATCAATACATCTATAAAAAATAGACGAGAAAAGAAGGACACAAGTAGACATATACTACATACAATTTGCTAGTTATATTTTATAGGCAATTGTATCTCCGCACCATTTCGAAATTAAATATATTGTGGACTAATAATGATTTTATTGGAGTTTAATCATTTATGGTCAGTGTGTTTTTCTATCAGCTATCAAGACAAGTTAGGTGTGATAGTCCTAATAATGTATGATAAAAAATCTGCGACGTAGAGAAAAAAGGCATTCATACAGGTGCTGTCACTGCGAATGAATTTTTTTCGCGTCGCGCCGTACAGATGGATTCATAAAATGACTAATGCGCATTCGAGCTCAACGCTCATAACTCGTGACGGCACCTGTAAGACATAAGTTGGTACAAAATGTAAAAATGTCCTCTCATTTTCATATATTTCCTGTACCACCCGTAAAAACCACCACCAGTTTCGGATAATCAGGAAACTAGTTCAAAGTAACCAGTCATATAGTATAGGAGATCACATCAAATTGTAACCGTCAAGTCAGTGTACACATGGCGGAATTCAGGGCACGAGTGGTCTCAAAAAATAGAGCGTTTAAACTGCGCCTGCGCCATTATAAAGCAGTCAGTATACAATGGTCCGACGGAGACATAATTGCATGTGTCAGCGGCGATGATTACTAGCTTAAGTTAAACGCCGTGAGAATTGGCTTAAATTTATAATTTTAATATTGCTTTTCAAAGTATTATATTGACGCGGCCTTTGTTGATTTAATCCCAGCAATGCGTTTCAAATATAAAAAACCCTGATTACCTGTTAGGTAGTACTTATACGTTCAGGTTACATCAGTACCATTAAATAAAAAAAAATTAATCGAAATATTATAATTATCTAAACCAGTTTATAGTTGTGTTACAATTGAGTTGTAGAATGAGTTGCTAAGTAACTAGGACGGAAAACGAATAGTCTCCGATAAGGGATACACAGTATTACGGTTAATGTCTATACTAATATTACAAATGCGAAATGTCTGCTCGAATGTATCACGCTTTACGCTTAAACTTTCATTCAATTTGACAAGTGACAGCTAGCATCTTGGGGATGCATATGCGTTTAGAGAAGAAAATTATTCGCAAGCGGGGAAATTGGAGGGCAGTCTTACTCATTACACAAATGTCAGGTACAGTGCAGATGAGCACACAGAACAATCATCTTCATACATACATGTAATTTTGTCAAGTACGCGTTAAGACCGATTTGGGGCGACGCGAACAGGGCTGCGGGCGGATGCGGCTTGCACGAGTCGGGCTAGCGGCGGGCAAGACTAGCACAGGCCGGGTGGGGCTAGCACGGGCCGGGTGGGGCCATCACGGGCCGGGTGGGGCTAGCACGGGCCGGGTGGGGCTAGCACGGGCCGGGTGGGGCCATCACGGGCCGGGTGGGGCTAGCACGGGCCGGGTGGGGCTAGCACGGGCCGGTCGGGCGGCAGTTAGGAGCGGCGCGGCTAGCATAGGCCGTGCAGGCGGCGTGCGGCGGGCGCGGGTCGAGCGGCGGCCAGTAGTCGCAGCAGCGGGCGGCCGCACAGCGCCGCCAGCCCCGAGCCCGCCCAGCGCGCCGCCGCGGCTTCCTCCACCTCGGCGATGCGGTTCAGTGAGCGCGACTCACGAAGCCGGCTCTCGTGGCGCGCTGCTCGGCGACGTCGCGTGCCGGCCGCGGGCGCGCCGCCGCCGCGCGCGTCCCCTCCGCCGCCCGCCGGGCCCTGGGCCGCGGGCGGTGCGTGCGCGGCGGGAGTCAGTGCGGGCCCGGCGCGGCCCCCCGCCAGAGCGCCGGCGCCACCACCCCTCTCCTGGCTGTCGCTGGAATCGTCGTGCGAGTCGCGGCGCGCACGGGACGGCGGCGCGTCCGCGCGCTCGGCGGCGCGTTTCTTCTTTTCGGAATCGTCGTCGGAGAGGTCGGACGAGGAGCAGGAACCGGCGCGCGGGCGGCGTCGGCGGCACTCGAGCCGCTGGCGGCGCGCGGGCGGCGGCGCACCAGGCGGGCAACCCGGGCTCTCCGGCACCTCATCCTCCAGGTTCACCTAGCAGAATATACGAGCGCACTGCAGACTTCACTACATTGTTGCCCGTAGTAGGACGAGCTTCATCCCGTAATACATTATTGAGATTTTGCCGGTATTCGGGTAGTAATAGGTGCGAGGGGGTAAAGCCGTACCTTGGTGAGGTTGTCGGCGAGCAAGTGCTGGCGGTGCGCGCGCGCCGCTACGTGCAGACGGCCCTCGGAGCGCGAGCCGCGGCGGGCCTCGGCCGCGCCGCTCTCCGCGCCGCCCTCGTCGTCCTCCTCCTCGCGCACGATGCTGCACTTGCGAGCCCTCTGCAACACAAGAGCGGCGCCGTGAGCGGAGGCGCGGGGGGCGCGTGGGGGCGGCGTCGGCGGCGGCGAGGGCGGTACCGGCGGGTTGTCCTGCGGGGTGCGCGGCGCGGCGGGCGGCGGCGGCGCCAGGCGGCCGCGCGGCGCCGGGCCGGCGCGCGCCACGCTCAGCGCCGACGGCCGCCGCGCGCCTCCGCGACACAACTCGCTCCTGAACACCACATACATTCATATTATATACGCTTACGCAACGTCTCGTTAACATTACATTGGCTAAGATTCATCGTCACGACAAATGCCTTTGATGCGCACCACATAACACTATCAAACAATTACCTTTTCGACTTGAGCTTTCTCTCGGCCAGCAGGTAGTAGGTGGCAGTGATGTGGTTGTACTCGTTCTTGTCGAGCGCGTCGAGTATCTGTTCCTTGGTGGCGATGGCGCCGCCGACCATCCGCTGCAGGATGGCGGCGCGCTCGTCGTCAGCCAGCGTCTCCTTGGCCACCAGCGGTGTGTCCAGCTCCGCGCCGCCCCCGTCGCCCGCCGTCACCCACGGCTCCGCCGCTATCTCCGCCAGCGTCGCACGCTTTTCCGGCTCTCGCACCAACATTCGACCGATGAGCCTGGACATGATCATACAAATAGAATAAAGACTCAAACTTTTAACGATAATTGTTTCAAAGAGCCTAAAATTGTACTTTCAATCATGATGTATCTGGCTTAGACATAATATTGTTGTTCAGGCTTGCCACAGGTAATCATATAAAATTATGTGATTTTGACAGGTTTTATTGAATTAGTAATTTAATGTTGTGAACATCACAACTAGGAATACTTACAACTAGCATTCATTGTCTATGTCTGTCTGTTTGCTCTGGCTAATCTCATAAACGACTGGACCGATTTTGACAAAACATTCACTGGCAGATGAACAATGTTTCAAGGAGTAACATAGGCCACTTTTATTTATAAAAACATTACATTAGTGTTCCATGGGTCAACCATGAAAAACTCAGGTAAAACCGCAGGGCACAGCTATGTACCTGTCAATATATTAAATAAATAAAAATATGTACCTTTTACAAGCATTTGATATATGAGCAGGTATAGTATATTTGCAATCCATGATCATAGTTAGTGTTTCACTGTCATTGGCCTCCTGAAAGGGTGCCTGTCCACAGACCAACATGTAGAGAATGACTCCCAGAGACCAGACGTCCACTGCAGGGGCATCATACAAATCACCTAATAATATCTCTGGAGCTGAATATGCTAAAGAACCACATGAGGTTTCTAACTTTTGCCCTGGACAGAATTTATTGCTGAATCCAAAATCGGTTAATTTCACTACTCCTAATTTCTCAAAAAATACCACATTTTCAGGTTTTAAGTCCCGGTGCACCACATGCAACCTGCAAAAAATTATTAATACCTTAGTATCAATAGTTATCAAAATAAACTTCACACAATTCACCACTTCACTGTGTTACATTACCTGTGACAATACGAGATAGCACGGACTATTTGTCTGAAATAGTCACGAGCAAGAGATTCTGATAAACCAGATTCATGTCTCATTATATAATCATATAGATCTCCACCATCACCTAGCTCCAGAATCAAGTACAGCTTAGTCTGTGTGTCTATTACTTCATACAAACGGACCACGTTGGGATGTTGTACCAATTTCATGCAACGAACCTGTCAATATATTAAATTAATAATAAATTAAAATATTCAAGCTAATTACACAATGTTTATCACATTCTAAAAGAGATGGCGCAGGATAGACCCAAATGAAGGATAATTTTGGGTCACTGCACCGTTCCAATAAGAATAAGATTCTAAAGTTTAATATAATGATGTTACCTCTTGAAATAGATGTGATTTAGATACTTCATCCAGTTTACTTTTATCAATTACTTTGACAGCAACCTTTTCCCCAGTGAAAACATGACGTGCCAGTTTCACAACTGCAAAGTGTCCAGAGCCAAGTGTGTCCAGCAAGTCATACAGGCCTGCTATCTTGGTATCATACGCCCCGCCCCCTGTACTGATTCCACTCCCCACACCACTACAGTTATTATTCATTTCTGTGATCTGAAAATATCATTTAGGTATTGGTACAATTTGTACTTTTGTTCAATACAATTCAATTATTCATGAAAATTTTGAGCAGTTCATAAATAAAACTAATATCAATGAGTTAAGTGAGTGGTGTACAATCCATAACACATTCACTGCTAAAATGTTATCATCTTTGTAAATTCGTAAAACCTTCTCTAACGGTTGGATATGAACAGACATTGTTAGCAGTAAATGCGTTAAATGAACTGCCACTGAAGTGGTTCTACACCTCATGAACATAAGTTTCCAAAGCCCCAAACACTAATATAAGGATAAATTTGTAAATAAAATTTTGAATGCTTCCCTTAACTTTTCAATTAAATTTATTGTTCAATCATAATCTTAATTATAGTACAGAGGACTTATACTAATATAACACTAAGGACCCTGTGGGGCACAGTAACATTGGAGAGCATGACATGTTATTATTAATATAAGTACTTATGTTTACAATATTGCCAATAACAATAAATAGCACTTACCATTACTGTAGCACATACCTATAACTATATAATTGCCTGTGAGGTATTATCTATCTATCTATCAATGAAAGAACTCGCCATATTATAAGTATGGCCCAGAATTTACTGAATTTGACAACATATCACTATATTAAAAGCATCTACTAATTTTAGACCAGGGTAGACGTTTATGTTTATTGGACAAAATCATGAGCAACTAAATAAATATAATTGTAGCTTTTAGGCATACATTATCAATGAATTATAGTCTAGTGCGTACTATTTTAATAGTAATAGTAGGTCTAGGAATTTCACAGTTTTATGACCTATATATTTTGACTAAGACAAATGAGTCTGTTACTGAAGCAGGAACAGTACAGTATCGCGTGGTATGTTTAAATCATTCAGAGCTGTGATAAAGTGGTAGTCATTAACCTGTGGTTACTTACCTTTGTGGAAATGTATAACAATATTGAATCAAAATAAGATAATCGGCACTTGACTGAAATGCTATCAACTGGTTTCGTGTATCATAGTAGAAGAGAAGCAATTAGAAGATACACATGATTCACAAATTAAATATACACTGATAAAGGTCTAAGAAGTTTCACAATGTTGCATTATTTTAAACGCTATGTAATAAATAAATATTGTATTAGCTTTTATTTTAACTAATCCACAGCAATCACAAATTCGCCATTTCACAAATTATTCGTGGACGATAGAGTGGGTAGGTATTTTTTATTTTTTAGGTGAGGCCATAGATAAGGATACATGGAAATCACATAGACAATAATAGTGAGGGACAGAGTACTACAAAGACTATTTTATTTGTCTATGCCACAGTCCTGGTATTGCCTGTGGGACACGGTAAACTAGGGCATCGTGTGAGACAATCTTAATATTTGTCTCTGGTGCTTACCAATGCATCCTACAAATAGACATAAAAAAGTATATGGATTCAGCATAGACTTAAAAAAACAAATCCGGTATTCAAAACAAAGAAATTCTTACCTATGGTCATAATTTTTTTTCTGCGGTGAATTGGTGATTAATCATTATTGTAGGTTATGTTATTATTAGAGCTAACCTCGATCAATCATTTAAACATTTTATAAACGGTAGGTCGATCAAACGACCTTATTAAATATTTGGGTTATTAAATTATTGCAAAGTTTACCGTGATCTGTGTATAGTTGACCTTTTGATTGATATACTATTTAAGTAGGTAAGTACCTATTTTCCTTCCGAAATAATTCATTCTGGAGTCTTCTAGGCATAGAAAACTATTACTATATACTAAAGCTTCGAGACCTCATACTCTCACTTCTTTGGACCTTAGTTGAATTAGGCTTTGAGGTAATATTTTTCTGCGACCTGTTGTGCATTGTATGTTTTTTAATGTACGAAATGTTGGTTTGCCGTTGTTCATAAAGGGTTGGTGGTTGGTAAATTATCATTAGACCAGGTGGTGACTGTAAATGTTGCAAAGATTGCCTTTTTTTGTTTCAGGTATAAATTCAATAACAATGGTTCTAATTGCTCATAATACAGAGCAAATTAAAAGAACTGACGATATTAAAATATCGGAAAATGTTGCATTTGATACAATGTTTTTAGCGGAAAAGACATTGAGTGGTCTAAGAAATTCTGGTTTTTATAAACCATCTCCAATTCAATTACTTGGTATACCACTGGGCAAATGTGGATTTGGTACGTTGAATGTTTTATTTAGATAAAATATTTACATCCTACACAATGTGTAGTACACATTGCAATGAAGATTGGGAGAAGAGTCAATTATCACATATTTTTATTATAATCCTAATATTATATCATTTGAAAGTTTATTTATTTGCTACTCAGTCACGCAAAAATTGCTACATAGCTAAATATTGGCCACAAAAATAGACAGTAACTAGATTAAAATAGGACCTTTTATCTTTTACAATCAATGATGCTTTATGCTAGCATTTAATCATTTTCAGATATATTGTTGGAGGCCAAATCTGGGACAGGGAAAACTGCTGTGTTTACAATAATTGCACTAGAAAAAATAGATTTAAAACAGGGTTTACAAACTATTATACTGGCACCAACAAGAGAAATTGCTGCTCAGATATGTGATGTCATGAAGCAGATAGGCTCCTGTTATGATGGTACTTTATTTATGGTATTGTTTATATAAATGGAGTTGTTCAAAATGTTGTCTTACAAATGTAACAATTGTATTTTTGTGTTGCAGGTTTACAAATAGAAGTAGTGATGGGAGGATTACCAGTGGTAGATGATATAAAGAAATTTCAAAAAAATGTTCATGTTGTTGTAGGCAGTCCTGGGCGTTTAAAACATTTGATACAGGATAAGCATGTGGATGTTTCATCCGTAAGACTTCTAGTCCTTGATGAAGCTGATAAACTAATGGAAAAAGCTTTTCAGGCAGATGTCAATTATATATTTACAGTTCTTCCGAGACAAAAACAGGTCATCATGAGCAGTGCTACATATTCTGATATTTCTAAAAAATTCATCACCAAGTATGTGCAGAATGCACAACATGTGTGCCCTGAGACTAATAGTGTATTACTGGGTGTGACACATTGTGTCACCACTGTCAAGTACAACAGCAACATTGTAAGACTTACACAAAATAGGTTTGAAGAACTTCTTAAAATACTAAATACAAAAAAATTTAAGCAATGTCTCATATTTTGTAATTACCAAGCTAGGGTATCGGAATTGTTTAAAATGTTAACAAAATTGAAATGGCCTGTTGAACAATTATATGGCCAGCAAGAGCAAAACTTGCGCTTGGATGCTCTGAAAACGTTGCAAGAATATAAATGTAGAATATTGGTGTCCACTGACCTCGCTGCTCGAGGTATAGATGCCTCAAATGTTGATCTAGTCATACATTTTGAACCTCCTACTGAGTGGCCAACCTATTTACACAGAATTGGTAGAGCTGGAAGATTTGGATCCTATGGAACTGCCATTACCATATTGAGTGATGGTAAAGAACTATGTATGTTCAGAGAAATGTTAGGGTGCATAAAATTCCCTTTGAAACTATGCCACTTTTGGACTGATAATTTGTTCAATTTTGATAATGTTAATAGTGAAACATCAGTATTCACGGATTTTGCTAAACAAATACCAATTATGGATGTATATGAACCTGGTGAATGCAATGTGTTATGGGAGACTTTAATAAGTGACAATCAGGTTGACCCGGCAGAAATACATAGTTTTGATAAATTATATGAGTCATTTAATGGGACGGGACAAATTGGAACCGATTCATTCTCTGATCTAGTAAAATCATTTGAAAATAATGAGTGTAACCCGAATGAACCTGATAATTATGCTTCAAACAGTTGCTTGCATTCAACATGTATTGTAAATGGTGCCTCTAGTGACAAAGAAGAACCCACAAATAATTTTCAATTTTGTAAACCTGAGCAGGATACAACAACATCAAATGGTTTGCTGTTGAGTCCTGGACGACCAGAAAACCATGTATCAAATGTTTCGCATTGCAATAATATACACAATGATTCAAGAAATGGAAATGGCATTATAGAAAAACAAATCAATACATCAATTGAATGTAAATCAATGGCTGAGGACCAGTATGCTAGTCTCCCTACAATGTTTCAGAGTTCTAAATATAATTATGATAAAAAGAACAAAAACGTTAAAACTAGAAAAAATAAAACGAAAGGACTTGAAATAAACAGTTATCATAACTCTGATAAATTTCAATTGCATGCAGATTTGAAAACAACAAAATCTAATAGTACTGAAGATATAAAACAGGGAACAAGGACCAAACACAAAACACCTACAAATGCTATGTCCGATGATTTCCATAGACATAATAATTCAGATGATTGCAATTTCCATTACAATACATATAGCCAGGTTCCTGAAAATAATGAGGTTTTAAAAACGAGAAAGCGTAACAACATAGTAATACCAGATAACAATGCATTTAATTCAAATAGAATTAGTTTGAATTATGACATCTGGTATAAAAAACTAAGAGCACAAATGGCTCAAATTGAACTAGCTATATATTTTGATGAAATTATTCGAATCTAGATAATTATGTCGAATAAGCAGCCGGATAACAAATAATGAAACTATGTCGCACAAAAATTTGTATTATGTACTTTTATAATTCAGGAGACAAATAAATTTGTGAAAAGTAAATGTTTAATCACATTCAGTTTAATTACCAACTTGTTTAATTCAGCGTTACACCATTTACGATTATTACAATAGCTTTGACTATCTTTAGAAAAGTTTTAAACACAGATTGTACTTATTAGTTATATACTCATTTTATTCATATCATATTGTTTTTTTTTCTATGGCATTGTCGTTTGTATCTATAATTGTGGTGTCATTTGTCAAGTAACTATTCTGTCTATTGCCCTCGAAGAATTTGTTAATGTACACCTTGTTGATACAACTAAATAAATAAATAAATTAGGGGAAACAAACAAGTATTATTAGGAAAAAGTTTATCTAAAATCAAAGGGCATGATTTTAGCAATGGTTTTGACTTCTAAATAATTGCAGTAATTTATGCTGACTTATATAATGCAGCTTTAAGTTTTTTTAACCAAACTTGAGATCTAATAAGAGGAAGTACATAATTGAACCAACATTCTATGCAAGTTATAATGTAAGAATCTAGGTAAACATAAAAAAAAAATTATAATACAATATAACATTGGCACACGATTAGAAAATACAAAATATTGAATTAAGTCAATTAAATGCATTACACCTACAAATATAAATTACTTATAGTAAAACAGACTGTAGGGTTTACATGAAACTTGTAAAGCCAAAATTTATTAAAAATATGAAAAGGCTGGCGAAAGGTTTCCCTGCGGATCCAACCTACCCTTGACCCCATACTCTTGGGGGTTGCAAACTATGTACATCGTATCTTGATACCTTCCCAAAATGTAGACAAGCAGAGATATTGCTACTCAAAACCTACATTACATTAAAGACATCCAAGTGCCGACGTGACTGTCTTTAAGGCACATTTCCACTCCCGCAGATTTTCAATTATTTGACATTAGAATACTCCCATGGAACCATGATAAAAGGATGTTATAATGTATCTTTGTAAAGTCTACTCAACAAAATATCTATACTTTGTCCAACAAATAAATATAGTTTTGTAAGTTTTGACAATTTAAATACAAATGAAGCATTTAAAATGAAAGCAATGTACAAGACTCAATCTCAGCGCTACTTATTCCTTGGACAAGATATAAATGATCATACTGCAGTACAAGCACAGGAACAAGTATTAAAAATTATGAATATAAGAATTTCACGTCGCGGTTGCATTGAATTTTTTTTTTTGATGTTACTTACGCTATAAAAGCGTCAAATGCACATTCCAATTTCAACCAATGTGTAAAATTGGGACGACAGTAGTCTGGCCGGTTCAGCCGCACAAAAAAGTATATTACCATAATATCTATATGATCATAATACTAAAGATAAAGATTATCTTATTTATTTAACAACGGGACAAATTGGGTGAAACATTGATACCTCCTGATTGCAGTTGGAAAAAAACGGCACATATCTTTGTAGAGCCCTGCGCAGAAGGTCGACTATTCAATTAACACACGGCGAATCTGTTCATTAACTTCGTCTTTAATCCTTTTTTTCGTGCATCTCTGGAACAAAATAATTATTCCAGTCACGATTTACACAAAAATAAAATTAACCTAATATTTAACTATATTTTGAATATATCGGAGAAGTGAACAAGATCACTCACGATATACATAAATAAAACACACGCGCGGTTACCTCCTCTATTTTCACTGAGTGCTCATAATTAGTGGCGGCACCTGTAAATTACTGTAAGATGAAGTGTAGTGTTTGGGAGGCACAAGTACCTGGTGAGTCTTCCTCGTCGGCGTCGAGTATGTCGGCGCAGCAGACGGAGTAGCAGATGAGGGAGAGGAAGCCGAGCGGCAGGCCGAACACCAGCGCCGTGAGCACCGGGTTGCCGCGCCACATGCTAGTCAGCGTCGTGCGCGCCTCGAACAAACTGCGGTACAGCCGCACCGGCCACTTGTTCCCACCATATGTCTGTTTATATTACATAACTAGTTTTCAAATTCTGCACAAAAAAGTACAAAACTTAATTACATAGTATACAATGAATTCGTTTTCGCCGTCTGTTGGCTTAGATCTTATACTTAACGGATCTTAATGCAGTTTGCAGCAATAGATTCTATGCCCTGCGGTTTCACTCGCGTAAATATAATTTCATGGATGGCTTTATTTGCGAAAGCCTAGTTACTTTTCCTAAGTTACTTGTAACATCAGCTGAAAGTCCCGTTCAAATCGGTCAGTCGTTTCAGAGATTAGCTGGAACAAACAGATAGACGTACCATAGAACTTCAACTTTATCTATATGTACTGATTCATACATATTATGGTACGGAAAAGCCGAAAATTTCAAAGACTTGTAATGTAATGTCGTACCCGAAGTGAAGGTGGGTGGGTCTCTAGTATTAGGATACATGGATGTAGGATGTACAAAAATGGTACTTATTGCAATAGTTTTACCGGTGCTTGTTGTTTATTTATCTGATCCAGAAACATGGAGACTGCTTGCGGGGTCATGAGTACAGGGTCATCATCAGGTATGTGATGGTGACTAGTGGTGGAGTTGAGAACCAACAAGTGTGGTACAGTCAGCTCGTACATAGCAATGGAGTTGGCCAAGTCTGGGGTTCCCATCCAGCCAAATTGGAACCGGTGCTGGAGTTCTTTCTTGCCTTGCCTAAAAATAAAACACTGCTTACTATATGGATGCTGATAAGCAATAATGTGTCAACCCACAAAAAGTCAAATTCAAAGGTTTTGATATATTTTGATAATGCATCACGGATTTAACATTCTAAAAAAGTGTTTCAAGTCATCTGAAACATAAAAGTACGTAAAAAATGGATTTATGTCATAAAACAAATCTTAAATCACGTATACAATCATCTTAAGACGCCATTTTCTCAAAACCAAGTTTATGCGGGTTGACACATTATTGCTTATCTGCATCCATATGTTCACCATTACAATTTAGGAAACTTGAGATAAATGTATCCACTAAGATGTAGATGTAAATTTGTAAGAAGCTTCTTAAAAATAAATCAAAAATGATAAAAATTATATCTACAGGTGTGGTATTCAGTTATATTGTTTACATTAGAATGAACCAAATGGCAGCTGTAATTTTTTCGTATCACCGTATTTATATGGGTACGAAAATTGGTATAACAATAGAATATATCAACCTCCGTAAATATGAAACCACAACGTGCATTTTAAGTTAACAATATCCTCAACCTTATGATTCCTTCTATCATATCCTTAAAGTCACGTTCAGTTTGCGTAATTTCACTAAGCTTATTCTCGGACACAACAGCTATGACAATATACTTTTCAGTATCCATCAGATCATTAATATTAGATCTTGTGATTTTTGGGAAGAATCCAAATCTTTCAGTGTTAATCCATTTATCCAATGTATTATTCAAGGTTTCCTTATCTTCAATCATTGCTGGGTTAGCTGGAAAGAAAGGACAAGCAATAAATAAGCAATATTTTTTGACATACATGAATAATAATACATGACATAAATATGAAGGGGTAGGCAGAGGTGTGACACCCACTTTTCACCGAAGATTATTAAGTGCCAACATGACAGATGCCATCTCAGGTATCTCTGAAATCACTGCACATTAGATTTTTATAAAAAGTTATTGGTACTGCATGTACCACTGGGATTCAAACTCGCTGGCGTAGGAGGCGAATACTCAAACCCCAAGGCGACCTTCACAGCTCTTGTTTTTTTTTTCTTTACATTGTGTGTAAGACAAAAAATTATAGTGACAACTTACCATTGAAGAACAATACTTCATCTTCTTTATAGACAAAAATGGCAGTTTCATTTGGAGGTTTCAATTCACTTTGTATTACTTCATGAGACATAACATAAAACCATGAGTATGGTTGATACTTCTCAGCATGGACAGTGAAGATTTCCTGAACAGACAATTAATATGGATAATAATAATAGCAGAAATATTTTTCTTTAGAAATAAGAGCAAGCATAGAATTAATCAAATTCAATAAATTACCCATAAAGGCCCCTGCTGCTTCCCAATATAGCCAAAGAATACAGAGTGGGCTTCCTTCAAATAGCCTATATTGTCAGCGTGGGAGATTCTCTGCACAGCTGGCTGGGACATGCGCATTGCATAGTTCACCATATCTTCCTTCACTCTCTCTCCTGTGTATTCGTATCGGAGAGGGCCTTTGATGCTGTCAATACATGAAACCAATATTTACTTAGGACATGATGAGTTTGCAGTGAGTTTGTTATGTATGTATAGAAAACATTTTCATGTATTTCAAAATGTTAATTTGCTAGTACTAGTACAAACTGTAGGGTATATATTTTAATAGTATATTAAGAACTAGCTGTGCCTTGCAGTTTCACCCTCATAGACTTAATTTCATGGGTGGCCCGCAGAATCCTACTTATATGTTCTTTATTAAAAGTAGCATAAGTTACTCCTTGTAACATTAGCTATCTGCCACTGAAAGTCCTGTTAAAGTTCGAGTTTTGGAGATCAGCCGGAATAAAATGTAAAAACAGACAGGGAAATGTTTTTTCTATATACTACTGTGTATACTTTCATATGCGTTTAGTGAAAATCTGTTGTTTTGGAATGGACAATTTAATTTTATTTATCTGCAGAGATATATATAATAGTTTGATACTTACAACATTATTGTAGGGTACGCTCGGACTTTGAAGTGAGTAGCAACTGCTGGAAACCGTGTGCAATCAACTTTGGCAACCTTGATTGGGGAGTTGTACAATGTTTGGGCCACGTGCGCCCAGACAGGCTCCAAGCGGCGACAGTGCGCACACCATGGCGCGTAGAACTTCACAAGCCACATGCCCTCATTGCTTATGTCTATGTACTTGTCACTTAATTCTAAAACCCTTGAAGATGACACTATTTGCTGAGCTATAAGAGAACGACTATTGTAAATTTTCATGACTTTGAATAAAACAATAATATTAAGTGAGAGACTTGGCGTTACGATATAATAAAATATGTATTTAATCAAATAGCATTTACCTGTTAAAAACACAAAAATTGATCCAGAGAGTAAATTCATTTTTTATAATTTTATTAATGCAAGCAAGTAGGTACACAATTTTCAATATTTGCGTTTGATTCACGCTATTCATCATCCATTTTAAACGCTGAAAGTGGCTTTTATAGTAGATAAGCACGCATTTTTTTATTCTAAGCAATACTTTCATAAATAACAATTGTAATTTAAATATTAAAATCAATAGTAAGCAATCAAATACAATCAATGTAACTCATCTTCAATCATTTTTTGGCACTACATATAAATAAATCGCATGTCAAACGTGAACTTGATTGAGCCAAGCCTTATACCGTCGAGCGAATTTATTTCTTTATCTATGTCGCTGAGCATAAACTGAGTGACTGAGCTCATCTTGCTAAGCTTGATAATTTTATGGCAGCTTCAATATACGTCGCTTCAACTGTCTTCAAAATTGTTGGTTAAGGCCGTCACAGACGACATTCTTTATATTTGCAGATGATGCTAACCTATAGTCTTATGCCATAGACTAGGGAAGTCGGATTAGGAGTTGCACAGAGTTCATAATGATTTTTATAGATGTGTGATATACATGGTGGCAAGTGTGTATAGTAATTTCCTCTATGGTTGTGTGTTGGTATGGTTGGTGAAAGAAAATCAAAGAGAATATTGAATTTAGGTATTTCGCGTTTGCTATCAGCAACTTTAAAAGCGAGGACTACACATGTAATAAAGTAAAATTTGTGATTTTTGTTTATTAAACGTTATAAGTTATGTGCTGATTCCTCTAAAAACATGGTTAAGGCTGTGATTTGATATCGTGATAGTGCAATTTTGGAGGTAAAATGCCCGCTTCCATTTGCGACCCAGTATCAAGCGCATTGCGTTTATCTCTCGCCTCAGATGAAAACCAAAGTTCTTCATTGTTAGACAGTAGACTTTACTCATCTGCTAAAAGTGTATTGCTATCCAAGATTGATTTTGAAGAATCTGGTGATTATCAAAGCAATGTTCTCGATGGACTGAAGTCGAAGTACGTGGTCATCCGACCTAAAAAACAAGTGCATGAAACTAAAATACTTAAAAAAGATTGCAATAATGGAAATCAAACTGCCGGTATGTGTTCTGATGTTAATAAAACTGGTCTGCCCTGATGTGTGTTTTGTTTGTACATAATGCACGCGAAAAATACCACTTTAGAGGTTATATTGTCTTAGGCATAGTATCATTTCAGGGTTATATTTACATCTTCAGTAGGTTTATATTTACCCTTTGAATGGTATATAATATACTATCAACATTAAATTAAACTAC
This sequence comes from Watsonalla binaria, assembly GCA_929442735.1. NCBI lineage: Eukaryota > Metazoa > Arthropoda > Insecta > Lepidoptera > Drepanidae > Watsonalla > Watsonalla binaria. Next base: position 4,857,130 of record OV838929.1, on the reverse strand, counting down.
ACACTTTCTAACCAGAAACAATATTATGAATTTGTGTATGATTACTTCATATTAAATCCTGAACATAAACTATAAGAGGTGAAAGTTTGTATGTTTAGGTGTTTGTTAGTCAATATTGCAATGTCAACTGAACTGATTTGAGTGAATTTGGCATGTAGATAGTTTTTTATAAGGCACAACACATATTGTTGTGTTACAGATGAGAGCATAAGTATGTTATTTTTATCTTGTTAATGTCCACATAGGCAGAGTCATGGGCAGAAGCTAATTGTCAATCATTATTGTATCATGTCTAGTTCAAGTGTATAGTCTTCAATGTAAGTTATAAAATTTCACAAATAACATTCAGGATGTGTTTTGAATTATTTCAGTTGATTAGAGCCATTCACTACAAATGCCTAATACATGAGCCATTATTGCCCTGAGAGTTTGACTCTTATTATGGGATAGATGTACAGATATGTAAATTGGATACTAACATGACATACCATACTATTTGTTTTATATCTTCTTTGCTGTAGACTTTATCAGTTTCACCAGGTTGTTCAAGTTCCTAAAAAAGATTTTATCATTTTCAGATACTAGTAAAAATGGGGAGGATGGTTTGCCGAAACCGAAGAGAGTATTGTTTGCAATTGAAAAAGTTCACTTGGGTTGGCAGAGTGCCTGGGCAGCTGGTGCTGGTATGCAGAATGTGGGCAACACTTGCTACTTGAACTCCACTCTGCAGGCTTTGTTCCATGTTCCTGCGCTGGCTAACTGGCTGGTCTCTGAGTCAGCACACTCTGACAAATGTAACCAGCAAGGTAAATATCCTGTACTACAATATAAAGTACCCTGCACTCACAAGTTTTGACTAGTACCCAACTCCTAGCCCCACATGAATTGTGTAGAATGCATTACAGAATGCATTCTGTTCTACTAATATATGGATAAAGAAACATTGTAATTGAACTGCTATTCTATTTCAACATATCTAGCCATCATTTTACATTTTTATAAAACAATATGCCTACCCCCATAGGATACAGGCGTGAGCATATGTATGTATGTATATGAAAAAGAATAGTCATAATACTATACTAGTAGAATATATTCCGTTATTTTTGGTTCAATATGATATTCTTTGAATGTTTACAGAAGCATGTGTGATATGTGGCATGCGTGCCACATTGATGGCCACCCAAAAGAGTGCAGGTACACCAATTAAACCATGGCAGGTGTATTCCAAGTTGCGGGTTATCTGCAGGCATTTGACACCTGGACGTCAAGAAGATGCTCATGAATTCCTAAGGTATCCTGATATTTATCAACATTTTATGAAAATGCCTTTATTCTAGTGTGCAAGTCTAATGTCTGTTCAGATCATCTGTCATAAAGTATGAGTTGCAAGTCCTCATGTAGCAAGAGAATTATTTTATTAAATCGCAGTTCTTTATTGGTTATTTTTAATAAATTAGTTTTTGGGTTGAGTGAGAGTACTGTTAATGCACTTAATGCTTGTCTTAGCCACATCTTGTGCTGGCTTCCCTCTCATCTTTTATAATATTGTCATGATTTTTCAGGTACCTGGTGGAAGCAATGGAGAAATGTTATTTATTACGTTTTGTGAATGCAGATAAGTTAGACCAGTACAGCAAGGAGACCACACCCCTAAACCAGATTCTGGGCGGGTACCTGAGGTCTACGGTCCGTTGTCTTGCCTGTCACCACTTATCTACTACTTATCAACATTTTCAGGTTTGTTATTCATGAAAATGCTATATTTTAGTTATTGAAAACATAATTATACCCAAATGAACAAATTTTCATGTGCAACTTTTTTGTACTTATAAAATTATTTTGAATTATTTTCAGGATTTGCTGCTAGATATTCGGAAGCATTCAACATTGGATGAAGCATTAGATTCTTTTTTTTCTCGTGAACGGTTAGAAGATTTAGGTTATAAGTGTGAAGCATGTAATAAAAAGGTAGATAAACTCAAGGAAATACACAAATATTTTGATATACAAGAGATATCAATAATTTTTTACAGTGATGAATAATAATGAATTTGATTTTTAGGTGTCTGCTACTAAGCAATTTTTCGTGGAGCGAGCCCCAATGGTGTTGTGTATTGCACTGAAAAGGTTTTCTCTAGCTGGTGGGAAGCTATCAAAACATGTTCAATTTCGCAAGAAAATTACACTCAATAAATATATGTATAATAAAAACAGTCACCAGCAACTGGTGAGTTGGAAATTATGAGCCAATATTGTGTAGTATTGAAGAGTGGTATTATATAACAAGTTTATTGTTGCAGGCATACAAACTGGTGAGCCTGGTAACTCACCTCGGACCTTCCCAGAATTGCGGCCATTACACAGCCATCGGCCAAGCTCCAAATAGCAACTATTATCAGTTTGATGACAGTTGTGTGAGGCCCTTGCCGCTGTCTGCTGTGCTCGGCACCAATGCCTACATCATGTTCTTTGAAAAAGATAATACTGCTGAGGATTCATCAACGCCAGTTGCCTCAACATCCAGTGCAGTGTATGGACCACAGCTGCCAGCCAATATTCTAAACAGGGAGAAGAGTCCTCTCAAATTAACATACTACAGGAGTGAAGAGAGGAAGCCTGTGTTGCTCAATAGCACTTCTACAGAGTCACTCAAACCTGATGTGAAACCTATCATTTTGAATAGCACGCTCAGTAAATCTACTGAGACATGCAATTCCAATTCTGAACCGTGGGTAGTTAAACAGAATGGGGAAGTAGAAAAAGTGGTTCAGCCATCTAGCATGTTAAATGGCACAGATAAAATTAATTTTAAGTCAAGTGACGATAGAAAAATTAGCTTCATTATTAAGAGACAGAATGGCGAGGACGATCATAAGTCCAAGTTGTCCAAAAGTGATTCAGATTTAAGGACGAGTTGCAATGCTAAATCATTAGAAAAATCTGCGCCCACAAGTAAGTTGGTGAAATCACCGAAGTCACCTTTGGAGAAGTTGGAGGAGCAGATGAACAAGAGTGAGTCACGTGGGGACGTGTCTTCGGTGTCTCGGCTGGTGCCATATGAGTCGGAGTCTAGCGGCGACGAGCGCGCGGCCTGTGGGGCCACGAGCGCGCCGCTGCCCTCGCGCTGCCGCTCGCCGCGCGCACTCGTGGCCACACACCCCGCGCCGCGCGCCTGGACCGTCTCCAGCGAGCACAGCGGCCCGCTGCTCAGTCCCAGCCTCAACGGCGTCACCAATAAAAAGTAACTACACCTTCCCTATTTTATATTGTCATACTAAACAGTTGAAATTATTCATCCAACCTTTAAAGCATATTTGTGGTATTTTAAAAACTCAATATGTACGCAAAAAGATGCGCATGAAACTGGAGGGCACAGCTCATATAAATATCACTATTTCAGGGTGAAGGAGAAGGAAGAGCGCCGATTGGAAAGCGAGCAGAGTCCAAATACGAGCGTGAGCAGTATGTCGCCGCTCAGCGACCGCAGTGACAGCGCGGGCGCCATCGCTGGGTCCGGGGCTAGAAGCCAGCCCGGAGCTGGGGCTGGGGCCGGGGTTGGGGTCGCGGCTGGGGTCGGGGCCGGGGAGGCGGTCGCGAGCGGCTCGGGCACAGAGGCGGCGCGCCAACTACAAGCTATGTCGCATCGCGGCTACGGTGCACCCGTGGCTTCGTGGGCTGGAAACCACAGTGCACTATCACGACAGGTCACTATTTATATCTTATAAATATATACTATCTCTGTCACTTAAGTAGTTGTTAATAAATCTATGCACTTAAATAAAATTGAAGTGGCTGCAATTCCAAGTTAACATTTAACTTGATTCATACATCGTACATATGCTCACGACTGTATTCCCCGAGGTGTTATAATAACAACACCCACTTTTCATCGAAGATTCAATGCCAGCGTTACAGATGGTGAGCCTAACGCTGTCTCAGACACTATAAATACGTCTTTGAATCAGTTCGCAGACATAGCAGGTTCAATGTTTTCTATCTCAGTAATGCATGAAATCACTGCAAATAAGTTTTACAATTTGTTTAGGTGTTTGAGGAGAGGCGAGAAGAGCGCAAGCGAGCTCTGGACGCGGCCGACGAGATGGATCGGGGCCGCAATAAGAAGGTCAAGAAGTTCCACCACTACAACAGGTTCAACAATAACAGGAACGGATACAATCCATTCCAGGTAACATACTCTAACAATATTCACTTGATAGAACTATGCAATAGTTAAACATTTTATAAATCACACCACCTTGAAAGGGGATGGAAGCGAAAAGCAAAGGTGTTAAAGGTTAAAACACCCTGTTTTCACCGAAAACGATTATGTGCCAACATGACAGATGGTGAATCCAGCGCTGTCTCTGGCATTACACCCGTCTTTCTCAGACATAAGGTGCAGGTAGCCTCATAATGCTTTCCTTCACCGAAGTTCATGATGCCACATTACCGCACTTCAGCTTAGAAAAAGAATAATAGATATCGACTGCTCGGATCCTAACTTGGGACTATTCAAACCACAGGACCACGACTCTTTAAAATATACATCGTTGCATAATAAATATTATGTTGGGTTGTTTAAAGGAAAAGCAGAATAAGCCTCACTGGGGCGGTGGCGGTGGCTTTAATAAATACCGAGGGGAGCGACGACCGAACCACTTCAAACATCACAACAACAAGTACAAGAGATTCAACAGGTGTGCAACTTACACAAAAAATATATGTTAGGTCTAACACATTGAGCGATAAGGGGCGCCGGCATATAAAACACATTAGATTCATTCGCACCCCTGTGAGTGAAGTAGTATTTAATGAAGGGTACTGAGTGAGCCTTCTGTGCCCCAAATATAGGGTTTGACACGTTCAAACGTCGACGATGTTGAAATTGTATTACAAAGATGGCGGATTGGCCACACTAGTGTCACCAAATACGCAATCGAATGTCATCGTGTCGAATCGAGTGACAAATGTGGTCACGTGATATGTAGCGACAAAGCTGAAAATTTTGAGCTTTAGCGCTGGGAAGTATCGAGAGTGTAAGTAGTTTGTTAATTGGAATGCCCCGTCGCCAACTACCACATATGGTGAAGCCATTCCATCAACCGTTAGCTTTTCTGGATCGGGTACACTCATTTCTCTCTACTTGAACTTTTGGCCCTGGAATCACGAAAAATGCCACCACTACCAATCGAGCGACGAGCGAACGATTGTCGCTGAAAACGAGTGACGAGCGGTTGCATGACGTAGTTCCTTTTTGCGTCGCGGGAAATTTTAAATGGGTGACCACACTTGTCGCTGAAAACGAGCATCGAGCGGCTGCATGAGGCCGCACCTTAAGGTGTAGGATATATATATAACATAAATATGATAGTAAAATGTAAATAGTTAGATCATGAATGTTGTGTTTTTGTTTGCAGATACAACGGCGGGCATCACTACCCGCGACACCATTGACCCCGGCCGGCCTGTGTCCATAACTGCTGTGTACATAGGTAGCATAATATTCAACTTTCATTCATCGCTGAACTACATTCTAGTTAGCACATTAACAACAATAAATCACAGTAATTTAATATGTTATTAAAAATGATCCGCTGCTGCTGCCGCCGCCCTATAATTGTCATAGGTATTATTATACTTATTAGTATTGTAAACGAGTTTTCATTAGACAAATGTTAAAGATTGTAAAGTAAATAATATTTACTGCCAGTGTCAGCCTTTATACCAATTATGCAGAGACCTCTTAAATGTAAGACATTTACCTATTAAACCTGTAGACATATTATATATTTTGTATTTTAAACAGTGTTATGTCTCGCTGACTGTGGCCAGGTAGAGAGTAGGAGCCGAGGAGGTTCGCCGTCAGGGCGGGTGTAATAAGATATCCAAGTCAGAAGAATGAATTAATAAATGATTCAGTTACAACCTACCGCATGTACATTTTATTGCTTACAGCCATCTAATAAATTATATTGTAAGACGTGCCTGCATCTACAAGACTTGCAATATTATTAAATGAGGTATTAATCTTGATGAAACCACCATATTGATGAAATGTTCCAGTTATCAATTTACATAGCTATAACTACTGTACATCAGCCGCTTTAAGAACCCGTTACTGACAGAATATTTACACAACCCGCTATTCACCAAACAAATGTCATTCTTTTTAAGTTTCTTTACTCGTATTAAACTATACGGAGTAAAGAACCTAAAAATCGGTACAATTGATTTAGTTTATCAAATGCTATCTGTGCCCCGTGGTTTCACTCGCGTAGACTTTATTGTCAACCACGTTTTATGTCAAGTTCCACGAGAACGGGATAAAAAAAATCCTATGTCCTCCTGGTTCTAAATTACCTCCCTACCAATTTTAAGCCAAAACGGCTGAACAGCCGTTCTTGAGTTATGTGTAACTAACACGACTTTCTTTAGTATATATAGATATATTTAATGTACACCAGTATTTATTTATATAATAACATATATGTTATTTAAAGTACAAATACAAATTGCGCGCGGCCTTATCACATAATGTATAGAACTAAATCGAATATCAATTTGTACTAAAGTAAAATCGATATTAACTGTATAACCCGTCGTTGCGGCATAAGGCAACACTTTCGGCCTCTTATCTCAGGGCTAGTTATTCGTTGGACAAGATATTGTGGTTTTCTTCGGCTACATGACGTAACTGATCATGTAACTACACACAACTATCTTGGGGACATATTAAGGTAGCCATTATGATTACAGTGTCACAAATGTTCATTAATAAAGATATGAAACATGTCGTAAAATTAATCATGGGTGGGTGCGAGGTGCCAAATTATCTGTCTGCACCTATTTTAGTGATATGGCATCAAAAACAATAGACTGAACGATATGAGCCCAGTCTCCCTAAGACCATTTTTATTTTAGACGTCCAGTACATTTTATCCTAGTGAAGACATGAAAATCGTAGTGTCTTGTAACTGTAGTTAGAAGTGTTGATAAGGGGTTTCACAATATGAAAGTTTTTTTTATACAAAAATCTTATTAATTGTACAAATATATTTATTAAAAGGATAAATGAATGCAATCCAAACAATACGGTTTCATGTGAAAACAAATATTTTTTTAGTTTTATCTTAGTCCTGTCACACAGGCGAGGTCCTTGTGATCTGACATCTAGCTCCACACAAAAAATATGGAATATGCATTTCATTCATTGTTTTTTGGTTCTTTTTTGTAAATACCTAGTTGCTTGGAAAACAGATTCTCTAAAGATCATAAAGTATTAAATTTTCATCAGCAATATGAAAAGTAAATATTGAAAAATGTTTAACAAAGTTGTAATCAATTAAGTTCTTAACCGAAAATAGTTTTCGGAAGCCACTTATGTGAAAGGTAGAAAAATCAGCTAGACGGCTTCCTAAGCAGTGTTACATTTTTAAATTTTCTTATATAATAAATTGCCACGTATTTCGTAGACGTGATAACATTCCATTTGAAATACACTTTTATGGCCACGAGTACGAGGGGGCCAAGAACTTCTTGGCCGATGGTGGTAAGCCCCAGTTCATCTTTGAATACGCGGGCCTACTTTGTACTTCAGTTCGGTGTGCTGATAAACTGCTATCTACCAAATCGTATGTTCGTTACTCGCAACAATGGTGCGGCGCGAGCTGTACTATTCCTAATTTTGAAAGATCGATGGCACAAATTTTATTAAGGCACCAATTGATTGTATGCACTGGTATTATTTGACTAGAACATTCCAAGATGTGTACTTAAAGTTGAATGTTAATCAGTGTTCTGCTGGTTTCTAATCTCATCTGCTCACCAGTTTCTCCACCGAGTTTTAAACGCAATTCACCCAACCCTCAGTTTCGTTAGACAGATCCATATAGACAGGTCCACATACATTTTGGCCGTCTTGTTCAAATGAATAGGTAAACAATAATATGTAATTTCCGAGATGAGGATGCGATTCATATAAAGTTCGAAATAGACCTAAATCAATGCTTGGGACATATTTTTGAAATCACAGCCTGTAGTCTGGAAAGACGGGTAGGTTTGGATTTTATATGTTGATACATAGTACAACAAAAAAAATGGTCGACGTTACAAGTAGCCGGGATCGTTATTGTTTACAACGAAATCGACAATATCATCATGAGGCGCCTGACTACGACTTAATGGTCTGCACATCCTGTGAGGGAGTTCTTTGTAAGCGTGTCTTCTCTGCGCGTCCTCTACTAGTGTGCGCCACTGAGGATTTTTCTGGAATTAAAAACAAATACTGAATAAGTATACCAATAAAATACATAGGTAGTTACCCCCACTATTTTCGTTGATCGCTCATAGCTTGTGATGATTATTTTTAATACCATAGATATAGGTATACTACCATCATGGGGCTGCATTTTTGTTTGCCACTTTGGTTGTATAAAAAAAAACTTACTAAGATTCTAAATCAATTTGTTTAAGTCGACATGTAATTCTAGATGTTCCTATGGATACAAAATTGTGACGAGTGATTCTACTAGAGATGTGTAGCGAGGGGTGTTTGGAAAACCAATTAGAATTACTTCATTTATCACGAATCGCCCCGTGCAGTGATTCTATTAGTTCACAAGAAATACATCCCTCACTATGCATCGTTTGGGGTTCCGTTTGCCCTTTTTGATACGGCGGTCTATGAAGAGGTAAGTATGTAATACCAGCATGGCGTGAGGGTTGAGGCAGACGAGCAGCGCGTGTCGTGCGCGGGTGAGCATGACGTTCATGCGGCCGGCGTCGGTAAGGAAGCCCACGCCCTGGCTGCGCGCCAGCGACACCACCACCACGTCGCGCTCCTGCCCCTGGAAGCTGTCCACCGTGTTCACCTCCACGCCGCACTCCGCCGCATCGCCGCCCTCCCGTCTACAATCATATTTAGCACCACTTCAAACAAACACCAACACTCGTATTTAAATCTTAACAAATTTGCAGTTCAAGTTCTTTTGTTTAAATTGTACTTTTTACTACTAAAGGGAATTTCTGCCTGAATATAAGCGCCTTCTGCAGCCTGTGAATGCCTGTATCACCAAATGTCACTCGCGCGTTGCCAACTTATACAAATTCCTGTGCTACCATAGTGACTCAACTCCTACGCCTCCCCTCCATGGAGCACTGGCGACCTTACTCACCGCAGGAACACAACACACGAGGTACAGTCCCCAGGCGGGCAACTTCAAATATCGAACGGGAGATCCCGTTATGTCTTACCTTCCTTGATTAATATTCAGCATTTTACCTACAAATATTCTGCGGTGAGCCTAAAGACCAGGAAAAATATGGCAAATTCGTAATATGTAGTGTTTAGAAGCTACATACTGGAGTTGCAAGGTGCGTAGTGACTTCTTGATAAGATCCTTGTGCGCGTGGTACGGTGTGATGACGGCGAGGCTGAGCCCCTGTTCCTTCAGCGGCGCGCTCAGCACGGCCGCCAGCCGCGCCACGGCCCAAGCCTCCAACTCGTTGCCGCCGGACGCACCTGTACAACACATACTAATATCATTTACTAGTTTTATCTCCTCAGTTTCCTCCTTGCCCAATTGTACTAATATTACGAACGCGAAATGTTGTATGTATGGATGTTTTTTACCCTTCACACAAATGAATGGATTTTAGTGAAAAGAGCTAGACATGAAGTAGGTATGGGAGGAAGCACCTTGTCCCCTGTCGCCGCTGGCGATGGCGAGGATGGCGTAGGGCGGCAGCTGCATGTGGGGTCGGCGCGGCGCAGCGCTGAGGACGCGGCCGCCGTAGAAGGCGCGGTTGGGGTAGTCGGCGATGGCCGGGTGCATGCGGTACTGGCGGTCGAGCAGGACGGCCGGCCCGCCGCCGCATTGCTCGCCGCACGACGCCAGCCGCGCGAACAGACTCTCGCTCAGACCGTGCTTCTTCGCACGCTACAATATTAACCACATACATTAATCAACAATATTGAAACACGTTTTTTTCCTTCTTTTCGAGCTTTGCTTAAACGAGTACAAATGGTGTACCTATATCAAATGTTAGGAAAGCACCATAGATCTTGTAGGGCACAGCAAGTTGTGCAGCTACACTACAGCAGCTACATGTTACTTCGGTAGGCACAAAACTTGTACTTGGCGGATGAGGCATATCTCACGTTTAAATAATGAATCTACGTCTACGCGCTATTGGAAGACTGAGAGGAAATTCGCCAGTTCAGAGTAGTGCTTTGTAACAGGGTTGTAAGCGTCAATAGGGCACAGTCACAGCTTACCATCAAACTAGCTGTATAATTGTTCGTGATCTTTATAGTATCAAAACGACTTTCGGATGACTCCATGGCACATGATCAGTTACAATAAAGATTGTGTTTGTACATTAGCCCATCGTCATGAGACGAGTATAATAGTAGTTGATAAGTTGAGGGTGACCTGTGAGCAGATGTACCCGGGCAGTTGCTGCGGGTCCCCGATGAGCGTGAGCCGCGTCACGTCCAGCGTCAGCGGGATCAGTGTCTCGGGCTCGATAGCCTGCCCCGCCTCGTCCACTATACACAGCGCTATGCGACGCTTCAACCTGACCAAACAACGCAATTTTTACAACCACACCTCACATATCTTAAACTACCACTCAACAATGTCCTAAGGCGCAACGCGGACATGCAATTGAGTTCCTGTGATCGCGTAATTTGCCATCCATTCTGTGCGCTCTAAACCCCAATATTAGTTGTCTCAAAAATTGAATACAGTCTTGAGTGAGGAGTTAAGAAGTAGCAGGAGATCATCCGCTGTCAACACGTTAGTTCTCTGGTGAAAATTAATTCCAGTAATTTTTTGTAAGTAAGTATTCACGTTTTGACACCTCTCAGCTAAATAGTGTTCTAAACGCTCAATCATGTTAATGAATTTAGCGAATCAGCTGCTTATTAATAATTATAATATGTTGCCAGAGGAGAAGTGGCAAGGTGTGTAAGTTAGTACCCTCTCATCTTGTAGTTGTGTGCACTAGCGAGCGTAGTGATGACGATGTCGGCGCCCTCCACGATGCGCCGCTCGGACTGTACCAAGCACGCGCTGCTGCCGCCGCCTCCCCGCACCTACACACACACTCCCATGGTTGCTACGGGCACATCGGTCTCGCTGTGTCACACTTGACATGTATCACCCTGTGCCTCCTCCTAAGGTACGCCGCGAGAACCATTGGCGTAGCTAAGTGGACAAAGGCCCCGTTGCATAGAGAATAAAGCGGGACCCCACTTGCATGTAGCTCGAAGTTGTTGTAGTATTGGAGCATGTACACACACTCGTAGAATTAAAGGGACGTTGCCGTCATGTACTTCGTGCTAATTTGAGACCGACTAGTCGGTCCCAACGGCTACGCAGGGGCGTGCATTGGATTTTCGGAGGGGCAAGCATAGAAATAAGTAGGGTAGGTAGGTAGGTTAATTACATACCAATGTGGCGCGTTTTGGTATCACACACAAACACATACGACACAATGTTTTCAGCCATCACAAATGCTGCGCAAAACTGCTTATCTGATTATATGGAATGCACCACGGTGTTAAGTACTTTTTTTATAATACAAAGATATTGTTATTATTAATTAAATATTCATTACTATGTATCTAACCGAAGATCGAGCAATCTTGAGTTATAATTTCACGCGTTACTTATTAAAAGCTCCAAATCTGGCAAGCACGAATGACGGACAGTTTCTGCCTATTCGGTGTGGAAGTGGGTAGATTAAATTGCGTAAGTAATGTACCAATGCAACTCTCCTGGCGAGGTCGGCGACGCGTCCCTGGCAATACGCGACGCGCACCGGGTCCTTGGCGTCCTGTGCCGCCGCCTTCCACATGTTGATCTTGGCTTCCAGATGGCTAATCTGATCGGAAAACAACAACAATGTAGCTCATACACTCTTGAAAAACATGTGATGAAACATTTCCCTCAATAAAAATATATCCGCTAAAAACATATTTTTACTCACAAGCTTTCTAAATAAGTGAACAAATAAAATATATAATACGTAAGGAAAAACTAATAATAAGCGAACCTCTTCAGCGAGACCGGTGTGAGAGGGTTGAGCGGGCGCTTGGGCAACGTCTCTAGCGGCGAGCTGCTGCGAGCTGACGTCACGCGCCCGCGGGTGCATCGCCTCCGCGCGACCCACGCGCACCATGCGGAACCGCTCCGCTGATACACACACACACACACACACATTTGTATACTGTGCCTATATTTGTTTTATATGGTTATATGGAGATGTTCTAGCCACGCCAGCGCTTTTAACGTCACTTCTTGTAAACAATGTTGTGACACAGGTGCCGTCACAAATTATGAGCGCTCCGCAATAGTGGGGGTAGCTGCGCTGTACTTCTTCGCGTCGCGCCATACAGACAGACAGACTCATAAAACTACGGCTTATTCCTAGACATCGGCTTTTTATTTGGTTTGGTATACAAATGAATTCTCACGACATCAAAAAAAAATTATTGCAGTGGAGGTCGCGTGAATTAATATCTAAAAGTTTATTTTTAAATGTATGGGGCTATGGATGAGTAGGAATAATCCAATATGACTACTGCGCATTCAAAGTCAGCGCTCATAACGAGACGTTACCTGCAGCCATTCTCGCTAGTGATGAAATTCACTCTACAAAAAATGTTTTTATGTATAGTTTTTTTTTAATATTGGCACCTTAGATAAGGCTGTCCATAGCGTTAAAATAAAATTATAAATATATCTGCTGAGAGAATGCATTACGTTTTTAATACTTACATTTAGGTAAACTCTGTCTTATGTTCAGTAACCGTATAACTAGCTCATCCACGGCGGCGTTACTTGTCGCACATATCAATATCTTTCCTCTGTTCTGCTGCTTTTTGCCGACGGCGTCATAAAAGTAGCTCATAACTATAGCACAAATGACACTGGATTTTCCTGCGAAATAAGCATGTATTTTTACGTATCTTGGGTTACAGGACCTACTATTGATGAGAGACTAAATGAGAGTTATTAGAGCATTAGATGACTCGACATCTTTGAATTTCCTAATGGGCGAAGCAGCAGGGTTCTACAATGTTTTCATTCACCATAAAGTGATGTGAAATCACAATCACTGTATATGTGCGCAGTCAATACAAAAATTTCATTCAAATTGTTCATCACCTTGTGAGATATAGATCTGTGGTTGAAAGATGAACTCGCGCCGCTTGCTTGGCAGGGAAGTTCTTGGTTATACCACGCGGCCTCTACGTATACTTGAATATTATATAAGCAGTCTGCCTAGTTGGTCCAGTGCTCGCAAAAGTTACCGCGGAATATGAGGTCTCGGGTCAATCCAATTTCCCAGTTGGAGCCCCGAGTTTAGATTAGTGGCAATAGGCTAGGCTTGTCCCCTATTACATCGGAATTAGATATAACCGTACATAGCTGTGTAGTGCAGTGATATTGTACTATAAGTACACGCCTACGCCATCGGGGAATACAGGCGTGAGCATATGCATGTATGTGTCTAACCTGTGCCTGGTGGTCCCTGCACCATCTGCACGCAGGGCTGGTCGCTCAGTGCAGCCGACACCGACGAACTTACTGCCAACTGCTGACTTGCGTTCAAAGTTGCGGTCCACTAAAATTACGGTCGTGTGTTGCAGTTATACAATTTTTTTGACACCATATACATCTGTAGTTAATTAACGACCTAATACAATTGGCTTAAGATTTAATTTCTTCAGCCGACCTACATCACGGTGAAGTATCACGGCACAAACTAAATAAAATTACTCTACGTGAAATTAAATGATATGAATATCTTACAAAGGTAGATAGTAACAGAAAACATGTGCTTACATGACTTACGCGTAACTGTTCCCATACTTACCTTCTAAGTTGAAAAACGATCGATATAAGGCCATCACATATCATATCAACATTAATCCATAAAATCACAATTACCTTAGATTTGACCAAATCACAATCGATTGTATATTTAGGAAAGAGGTGAGGTTCTGGCTTCAGTATGACTTCGCTAAGCGGCGAGCCGGCGAGGTACTCCATAGCTTCGAACAGCATCAGTTCTTTTTTTATATCTGCGAGGGTCCTCCCGAGCATCACCTCCCCAGGCCTCAACGACCTCATCTTGTCTGTAAACGTAGCGTGGAGAGATATACTGAAGAACGAGTTTTTATTATCTGAAACAAAAACAAGGCATTAGTAATGCTTATCGTTGATTTGTTTAATAATAGGGAAATTTGATCTTTCCTTGAGCTTTCCCTTCTAATGTTCGGACTGATGAGTGAGCACAGAGGAGTAGACATTGTCTTTGTATGACAAAGAGAAAATTTTTACAGGTAAGTAAGGAAGGTAAGATAAATCACAAAATAACGCTTCGAAAATTACAAGAACTTACTTGCTGGTGATGGGAGATTGCGGATGTTATGTACAAAGAAGAACCTCTGATTTCTTGCATTCTCTGGACCAAAATTCACGAGTAACATCTCACCCACTTTAGGCACCATCCTCGCCATAGCCGTGGGTAGGGACACTGAAAAAACGTTTATTTAAAACTCTTCCATAACAGCTCATTTATGAGCTATTGATTGTAGATGAAGGAGAAATTTTAGGTAGCGTCGATATAAGTCCGCAGTATTAGAACCAATCGAACATCTTTGCAATATTAATAACCAACCAACAAGCATATCTTCCATCTGGCTGTTAATGTTAGAGTTTGTATGATGCATATGGTAACTACTAACTGCGGCGGAAGTTATTATAACAAGTATATAACAGAAACAATATGCCTGAAAATTATTTCCAACATTGATATTTAAGTTTGTAAGGTGTTGCATTACAATAATTTTGCTTACCGTTAACACTCAGGTTGAATAGTTCAAAATAACGGTCTTGGGTAGGCACCGGCGGTAACGACTCTATTCTCATTTGAATGAAGTCGTTTTCATTTCGAACTTTCTTGTTAGCTATAGTTAAACACTCCCAGATCTCCATTAATAGTAGATCACCAATCAATCTGAAAACATATTGAGAATTAGCCGTGCCTCGCAATTTCACCCACGCAAAGTAATTTCATTGCAAAACACTATCATATTTTCTGAAATTGACTTAGTTAAACGTCGCAACATCAGCTACCTGCTAGCTGTGCGGTAAATTGTCTATAACTGCACCCATGTACTTTTTTAGATATTATAGGAACCCTAGTTAGAGGAATGATATGGTAGGTCTACTTTATTTCATTCATGGTGAAAAAATATAGCATGAGGAACCTTGGTGTTGGTGGACTAATTATATTAAATCAAAATGATAAATCGTCAAACAGACAACTCCTTTTATTTGTCTGTACAGACAGTTAGATCACAGGACACATAAAGTTGGATTTCTGTACTATTAGTATACAATTGAAAGAGTGTCTGCTTCACATTATTTGATAAAACTTGGAATAGAGATATATTTAGCTTCATCACCAACAAAGTGGCTTGAATACAGCATGCATTCAATGTTGCTGGTCACCAAAGCTTTACAGTAATGAAGCTGACACTTACTGCACATATTGATTGTGGTTGGCAAAAGAATGAAAAATGCTCATGGGTGGGTTGTTGTGACCCAGAATGGGCGGAGGCTCATTGTTGTTAATCTGCTCCTCTAACCAGTGAGGATTCCACCTAAGAATTTTCATAAGAGTTATTTTCTCCAAACAAAATTCTGGCATTTGGCGAGCGTCAACTAAAGTAGACTTTATTAAACTAGTCTTCTTCATCTTGTTTCCAGGTTGTATTTCAAATACATGCACCTCTGTTGCAGTGTCTGAAAACCTGACACTCTTCTTAGGTTTTGTAGTCTCACTTCTGATTGACCGTACTATTGTTACATCCATTGAAGGTTTCAAGCTTTTGAGAGGCTCCCGTGCTATGAGTTCATCATTAGAAGATCTTTGTACAGTTGCTATGTTCGAGACTGATTTACTCTTTCTGGATTTTTCTTTGTGGTCTCTGTGTTTTTGTCGTTCTACCGATGTATCTGGCATTTGTTTATTATTTTCAATGTCATCAGCCTTTATTGTACCTTTTGAAGGTCGTTCCTTGACCTTATCTTTGCTTCGTGATTTAAGTTTCTTTATTGTTTTCTCCATAGACTCTGCTGCAGCTCTTGCGCCAAGGAATGCTCCTCGGTTCGAGGCGGCTAACTTGACAACAGCTTTTGACCTACTACAGCTGGTTTCTAAGGTACTAATTGGTTTTATATCATTTTCTATTTTTCCCTTGGTAGCAATATCTTTTAACTTCTGCTTACGCTGCTCTTTTTGAGAATTGGATAATTCACATTTGTTTGAGGTATGTTTATTAGTTCTTACATGTTTGCATTTCATGCTCTTTTGCTTAATTCTATCTATACCTGAAATATTTTTTAAATAAAGTCTGTGCACATAAAATGTATGAATAAATACTACGGCTACCCGAGTGTCTACACATTTGAAGGAAACATCCTACCACAGCACACTACTGTTATGTACCTGGGAAAACATTTGTAGAATAGGGTGTTTAAGCTGTGGTTCTTTAAAATGTGTTTTTGAAACATTGAGTTATATTTGTTTTGCAGCAAATTATTTTTCATGATCCTATTAACTGAAAAGTGTGGTTCACTCAAAAAAAAAAATATATGGCAAAACAATGATTGTCAGACACCACTAGTAAATTATAAAACTTGATAATAGAATAAGACAAAACATAGTAGGGAGATCTCAAAAAATATTGATTGCCAGAATAATTTTGAACTTACGCTCAACTAAATTAGATTTTCCTCTAGGCAACTGTATTAGAGGATTTATTAATTGGGCCTTTCTGGAATTTGGAGAATCTGGAACTGCAGAAGAGAGGTCAGTGTCTTTTGCCTCCAGTGATGGGACATCATTCATTAGCAATCCATCCACAAAATCACCCTGGACTAGTTGTGGGAGTTTAGAGACTACGTCAGATAATGTACCATTGGTGGAAGTCACACTGTTTGATTGTATCTGTTCAGGATCATTTAAATTCCTTCTTGAACTTGATGACAAGGCGCTAGCTTGTTGCTCCTTAGTGATATATTCTGGTGGTTCAGGTGAAATTGTAATTAAGTCATCTTCAAATTCTTCCTGATTATTAATTCCACTGCTGTGAACAAAATCTTCAATCTGGCTATAGGAGCTATTATTCTCCAGTTGGCTATCATTTGTAATATCTCGGACCACCTTAGTGAATGGCTTCCCTGGTGAGCTTTGTGACAGTCTGATGAACCATTGGTCTGATTCACTATCACTGTCAACTTGCAGTGGTTCATCATCATAGCCAAGATATTCTTGCTTTACAGCAAAGGGCTCAAAGTCTATACCTTCAAATTCAACTTTTACACTTTCAGGTATAGACACAATTTCTGGAATGTTAGCTGCTGGAGTGATTGGTGCTAGTTTAGCCTTCTTGCTCTGTAATTCAGGCTTGCCTGTTTCACTTCTACTGTCAGTTATATTTATGACATCTTCAATAAGCACATTAGGGCAATCTGAAGTATTTTTGTGAACATCCTTATTAATACTTCTTTCTTTAAAATCTACATCCAACTTTCTTTTGAGTAATGGCCCTGGTTTAGTTGTAATGTTAGTTTTATTTTCTAGCAGCATAGCCACATTTTGTTCAATTTCCTCAATACTGTGCTTATTCTGGATTGCTGCTGGAACATTTTGAGTTGTCTCATCTCTATACAATTTAAAAATATATTTCTCGCCATTATTGATCTCACAGAGCTGTACACCAAAAGTCCACCCGAGTCCAATTATATCATGGTTGTTGATTTCATATGGAGTATTCTGTGGAATTTTTGTTTTTCCCACATATACACCATTTGAACTCTGTGAAAAAGTAAATTATAATTTACTCCGTATAGGTAGACCATTACTATTTACATGCAAAAATGTACCATGAAAGAAACCAATGATTTGAAAATTATAAAAAAATAATAGCTAAGAAGAAGATTGAAAACCTCCACCTAACAATTTTTGTTCTGTCCCTTGGCCCTTCTGTAATATGTTGGATAGTGGTCTCTGGAGAGTTTACATGTAGGTTTGTTATGCAGAATTATCTGAGCCAAATAGCACACAGCAGGTTTATTCCTGGAGGATGGACCCACTTATCAATTTCAGGAACTAAAGTATTAATAGCATTTGTGGTTGGAGCTCTGAGATTATAGCTGTAGGTGTAGGTGCTCACCAGTTTTAGAAAATAAAGAACAAAGGTTTACCTTTAAATCTCTTATTATAACTTTACTGCTGTGTACGGACAAAACACAATGGTCTCTGGAGACTACAATGCTAGTCAGACTTATGCTATTCATCTTTCCTCTTCCTATAGTCACTTCTTCACCTTCCGATAAAGTAAAAACTTCATCCCCATAAAATTGGCGCACTAGTTTCCACTTAGCCATTTTTATGTAAAAATTGTAGTTTACTAAACGAAACAAGTTCCTACATCAATCAATAACACTAGTTACAATAATTACTGAAAGCCTAGTCTAAAATTATACTTATTGACTATGCTCAATAAATACTAGGTATTCTCTTTCTCATAACAAATTCATTTTTGTCTAAGGAATGTTTTACACGTTATTTCAATAAACCAAACCAACCAACCAACGACAGAAAATCATTCGTTTCATTACTCAAAAGAGCAACCGAACCGAACCGCGGTCTTTCATTATATGTCAGTGTCAGTCAGTTATCAGTCAGTTCCGTCCGTCATCGTTCAGTTACTGTCGTCTCCTCCGTCAATGTCAGGCCAGCCGTAGGTACCACACTATGTGCGTACCAACTACTCATGTCGTATGAAATATTATATTTCTGCAATAAAAGTATACCTTTTTCTTGTAAAGGTGGGACCTGATGCAGCCGCTCGACGCTCGTTTCCAGCGACAAAAGTGGTCGCAGGAAATGTAGCGACAAAGCTGAAAATGTTGAGCTTTGTCGCTGGAGACGCTCGTCGCTCGTTTGCAACGACAAATCTGGTCACGTGATATGTAGCGATAAACCTGAAAGTGTTGAGCTTTGTCGCTGGGAAGTATCGAGAGTGTAAGTAGTCTGTTAATTGGAATGCCTCGTCACCAACTAGCACGTATGGTAAAGCCATTCCATCAACCGTTAGTTTTTCTGGATCGGGTACACTCATTTCTCTTTACTTGAACTTTTGGCCCATCTTTGGATTACGAAAAATGCCACCATCACCAAACGAACGACCAGCGACTGCATGAGGCATTAACTTTAGAGTCGCGGGAAATTTAAAATGGGGTCACGTGACCACATTTGTAGCTGGAAACGAGCGTCGAGCGGCTGCATGAGGTTGCACCCTTATGATTATGTGTATAAATTTAGCAATATCTACTCATTCGGTATTTTTATAATATGATAGTATTCTTTACCATCGTTTTATTATTCTGTAAAAAAATAAATATTTTAATCTTTATCTAAAAGAATGTATATATATAGATTATGTATATATATATATACATTATGTATATACATAATCTATATATATTTGGCATTATTATGCTAAATTCAATAACAAGCTATCGAATTTGAAAGATCAACACGTATTATTTTTAGACTACTATATTAAAATAAAATATGTCTGTAATTTTCGTGGATGGACTCACCATCTGTCACGTTGGCACTTAATCATCTTCGGTGAAAAGTGGGTGCTGTGATTACAACACCTCTGTCTACCCCTTCGGGGAATACAGGCGTGAGCATATGTATGTAAATTAAGAAAATGGTGAAGGGAAAGCGCCGCGATGATTGCATTGTCGTGGGGCCTCGATAGGGTTAATCCAGCCCAGTATACTACAATGCACTGGATAACTCTTATGACGCGATATAGGTCCTCGACGAGAACTTCTCGTGTATTTGTTTTCAATCTTTGCAGTTGTATAACTGCTACAAACTTGTATACCGTTAGCACATTCATTTATACATATACAGAACACGGTAGGTACAGTCAGCCAATCTACCAGTCTACTGGTACCTACTATTACTACACAGACGACTTCTAACTAGACTTGTTAAGATTTCATTAAAACAATTGACAGACACCAGGTACCTGCTATAATACGTTGCGAAGTGCCTTCGACTGTTTTTGACTCCATCATAAGATCAATTTTATTATTAGGTACTTAGTATATTTTTAAAATAATTAATATTGAGAGGCATGGTGGCGTAGGGGCTAGAGCGGTCGCCTGCTACGCAAGCGACGCAAGTTCGAATCCCAGCGGGGTTTGTACCAATGAGTTTTCTAAAAACTTATGTGAAGTGATTTCACAACACGTGCTGTACGGTGAAGGAAAATATCGTGAGGAAACCTGCATATGTCTGAGAAGTAATTCAAAGATGTAGTATGTATAGTGCATGAGACGGCGATAGACTCAAAATCTGTCACATTTGCCCTTCATCATATTCGGTGAAAAGTGGGTGTTGTTATCACGTAGTGGGGAAACTTTCAAATAAAAAAAGAATCAATGTAACAAACATAAAAAACCTTCTCCTTGTTTTGCAGTCGGTTAAAAATCGAGAGGCTGCTCTCAAATGTGCCTTTATTCTTAGCGTGAAGCGTCGATGCTTCTCGATACTCGGACACCGAACTTTTGAGGCCGCGTCAATTTTAGATAATCTTTCCAATATTTAACACAATTTCTGCTTTTGTTTATCAGCGCTGACAACGAGTGAGTTGTGTTGTAAATGTCTGCCACAATAAATGCTTACTCACTATCAGAATATGAATATAATATTATGTAACAGTAAATACTCAGATCTCTTCAATAATTTTCACGCCAACGAGTTACTCGACGCGGCAGAAATGCTACACTAATCTTTGCTATATTCAAAGTCATATATGTTGATAGGCACTGCATACCATATGTCCATAGTTCGATAGCTTATGATTTTTTATTATTTGATTCAATGTCCAATTATTGTTAATAATTTGGCAGAAATTTTAATCTAAATATGTTCAGAGCCTCAAAATGCCTTCATTACTTCTCACTTCACTAGATTTTATGATGAAATCATTATTTACTTACCTATTATCTGTAACGGTGATGCATTTACTGAATAATAGGTATCACTTTTTTGTATATTGCCTTAATTTTATTTATATTGAATATTAAAATATATATTGGGTTTCCTACTTTTTTGCTTTTCAAATAGCGTTATATTTACTTTCCTTGCGTGGTATACAATCAAAAATAAAGCTGGGGTTGGTTGGTACTTTTTAGCCGTTGTGCATTTTGACGATTAAGCATATTAGGTAACTCAAGTACCTTCAGTTTAGACTTCTAACCATTAATGTTAACCGGTTAGGTAGGCGATACTGCAGGAAGGTAGGTACCTGTCTATATTATATAGCATATTTCTTATAGTTAAAGAATTTAACGACAGGTAATATAAAGAAATTTTAATCCTTAGTGCGTTGCGCAGAGAAAGCTCAGGGCGGGCGGTGAGGGTGTCTGCGTGCGGGGCGGGCGACGAGCGGGCCGCAGCGGGCGCAAATAGCGGCAGCGCGCGTCGGGCGAGCGCTCGCCTCGCCGCCTTGCCTGCCGCCGCGCCAGTTCGCGCCCGTGCGCTCCATCGCCGACTACTCCGGCTCACCAGTCGGCATCGCCCGCCCACCGACCAGTTGATCCATCACGTACTATCGCGCGTGTACTCCATCCCCACACCGACTCTCCTCTTCACAGTTACATTCGGGCTCGTGAACTAAACCATTGCGTTCATCCTATTGTGTTCGTTATATCTGTGAACCTTTCCACTTTTCCTGGCACCTCTACGTTTCTACGGAAATCGTTCACCTGGTGGAAACACGTGGTTCATTAATCTAAAGTGGAGCTTTCTCCTACTCATCGTAGCTTCCCCATTCAAGGTCACTCTGGAAGGTAAACATCCAAATTTATTGAATATTATTAGTTATAATAAAGTAGCAGACTGGGTAAAATTAAAGCATTTACAGTCGAAGAAATGGAACCAAGAGTTCTCAATGAAAGTGATTTGGAAGTATTGTATGGATACCAATATTAGCAGTAACAAACAAAAAACCCAACCAAATTAATAACATACGTCCAACCAAATAGCTAACGATGAACCAGATATTAAGAGTTTTACAAGAATGATGAGCGTATTTTTGCATCGATTTGCCCGTATGACAGCCACTCAGTGACCCATTTTCGTAACATCGACATTCGGAAACTCAACAAAACGTTTGGCAATAGGTAGAGTAGGTGAGATAATTTTGCAGCTCACTGTTTCTTTGTAGAAAATATATTTTGGGAAAACGAAGGAATGTTTTAAAGTTCATTAGCTTATGTGTGTGATGAGACACAGATGCAATTTTGTGGTCAAACATGATGTCTGCCCGATGGTGGATTACCTGTAGTACTGCTGCCTATTGACTCTTGCAACGCTAGAAGTAGAAGGTTGTCATTCGTAAACTACCAGCTGCCCTATCACATTGATTCGCTGTGCCAAGAGCTTAGTAGAAGACGAAAGAGTCCATTCCTCAACTAGGTATACCTAGCTAGCATAACATTTCCACTTCTCCCTTCTGCGGAGCACTGGCGACCTTTCTCACTATAGGAACACTACTCTATGATAGCGTAATTTGGCTGCGATCTTCTTTATGTGCTGTGATTGATAGGAACGGTTCAATTTATTTTAGTCTGGCTAGCAACTATTTCAAATGGCCATATTTTACTCCCGTCTGATTCAGTCGTGAGAGCTTTTGGTTTGATCAAATTTCGGCTTTCACATATAGATACTTGCCTACGTAAAAAAATATGTTAGTTAACATAAAGTTTAGTTAGGTATCAATTATGAATTCCAAACTTCTTTTCTGTATTATCTTAGCCGTTCATAAATGTATCTATGAAGTAAATATGGGCAGATAGGTTTCTATTTTGCAATTGATTTCTCTTCGTGCTTTGTGTACTTTTGATACTACACATATTTTATGAAAAAGAAACTTTGACCTAGATGAGATCGCGCTACTGCCAAAACAGATCCATAAAAGGTCAATCCTCATCTGCAGCAATAATAAGTAGACTGGCGGGTTTCTGGCTTGGAAGGAAAACATATGTGATTACATAGATTTAGCTTTCTAAAAAGGTTTACGCGCATTATTTCCGTATGACCAATATGTTGCGTAGCATGGTCTTGCTAAAACTTTAAAAGTAGTAAGTAAATAGTGCAGTGTTACTAACCAGTAATCACAGACATTTGTTAAATATATGCGTTAATCATTATACCTACCATTATAAACACTACAGTTGGTTTTAATACCTACTTTGTGAGAGCGAGTTTTAAAGGCAAAATAAGTTTTATTTGTACCTTCAACACCATAGCGTATATATACTTTCCACATTGAAAAGTCCACATTGATTAGACTAATTATTTAATGACGAAAAGGACATGGATTAGATTAGAAGTATTCAGAGGCATTGATGGACTATTCTCATTCCAAGCAAATCTCATTTATGAGACTGTTTAGGTTTTGCGAGTCGAGACAGTCATGACAGAATACGTCGCTTTACGGTCTACTTTTTTTTGAATTTTTGTAATGAATAAACTGAAAACTACTGTGCCGATTTAAATTTTTTTTCACCATTGGCTACATCATCAGCGACTAACATAGGCTTTATTTTATCCCCGTACTCCCACGGGAACGGGAATTACGCGGGTGAAACCGCGTGACGTCCGCTAATGTTTGTATAAAGTAGGTAGGAGAGCCGTGGTGACCTCGGGGTTTGAACAGTCGCCTGCTACGCAAGCGACGCAAGTTCGAACCCCAGCGGGGCCTGTACCAATGAGTTTTTCTAAAAAACTTATGTACAGTGATTTCTCACCACGTGCTTTTCGGTGAAGGAAAACATCGTGAGGAAGCCTGCATATTTCTGAGAAGTAATTCAAAGACGTATGTATAGTGCCTGAGACGGCGATAGACTCACCATCTGTCACGTTGGCACTTAATCAAATTCGGTGAAAAGTGGGTGTTGTGATAACAACACCTCTGCCTACCCCTTCGGGGAATACAGGCGTGAGCATATGTATGTATAGGAGTAGTGTGAAGTAGGCTATCCACAATTCAGTGCAGTGTAAAAGCAAAACATTGACGTTCGAATATTGATCCAATGTCTTACCGCGTAGTACCTATCACTTATCGATTATTATCAGCTTTATATTGCATGTTACATTACCTTTGTTCAGGGTTTTCACGTTTACACGGTATTATTGAATTTTTTTACTGCATTGTCATCTTAGTAATAGCCTATAATAATGTATAGGTTGGAGGGTACATCTACCTCTCTTTTTGACGGATAAAACAACTTAAACCAGAGGTCGAATAATTACGAAAGTAACTAATTTCAACAAAACAATATATGTTTTGAATCTGTTATGTTATCATAATTTGAACGATTTAATAAACAACACGATACGGAGAGAGGCTATTGGCAAGCGTCCAGCGTAAAGTAATTTCCACGAGATTTGGTGAAAGGCTTTTGCTTTTAATGAATGAGAAATAAAGATAAAACATGTTAAAGGGTTCCTTGAAGTCCACGATGTTCCAGAATCATGTGATATATAAGGTTTTCACTTTAATTATAAAAAAAAATATATATTGAGAACAAATATGAGAATACAAGTACTTATAACTAAATTACCTGAGCCAATTGGTTTATTCGATAACATCGAATCATAACCAATAAAAACCTTAAAAATATAATCTAATAACTAAAAACATTAAAAAATATTTTCTTATAACTAAAATATATTATTAAAAGGAGTCCCTGTAGGCAAGGTTCCGAAGATACTGGCAGCATCCCCCCTTTGGATGGCAAGACTAATTCTTTGACCGAGGTAGCTGCTAGCAACTAAATGTATTACCTTGTATGTTGTTACTTGTTTACAAATGGGTCACGCTGAATATATTCAGTTGAGGTACAAAATAAGTTATTTAATATTTCTGTGACTGAAACTTGAAAAAAATATATATTTGTTAGAAATTTCTCCTGGATTATGGTAGTAACATTCTGGGACGGAGGGACCAAGATTATGTTATGCACGTAATCCCTTATATCCCTCTATTTACGAGAGGCACAATATTTTCCACAAGGCCAGATCTGTAATTGAATGTAAAATAAAGTCACGTCTTTACATAACAAGTAAGTAAGTAAGTATAGCCTTATCTACATTTGGCTGGTATCCAAGCACAACAGCAGTGACCCCTTTCTACTTCCAAATGTTTTCCACATACCAACTATAGTTATGCTGAATGTCGCAAATTGTATTGAGTCCTTACATCTAAATACAAAGAAACATTGCTTGTCTTTATATTTTATCATGTTTTCAGATTGAAATTTCTTTGAAAAGTTATTATTCATGATCATAGAAGAATATAAGGAAGTATGTAAGGATCGTAGTATGTAGCAAGCAGTGTTCTATGCCTACCCCATGGGATACAGGCGTGAGAATATGTACATGTAATATGATGGATAGTGTATGATGAATAGCACTCGTAGCACACAACGACAAAGGAGTTCCGCAGGCGGATTCGCCGGAAATATGCCTAGTTACTAGTTACATATTTTTTAAAGTCCTAGTGGTAATAAGCAGGTAAATTGGTCAATATAAACAAGTTGTAAAGTGACGAAGAGTGAATCATGAAAAGCTCTAGGCATATCGATCGGGTGTAGCGGGCGAGAACAAAGGGCGGCGCTTTGTTCACCCACGTCGCTCGATGCGATGCGACCGACTACCACCGTACCTGCTGTACACAAAGGTACACGCGTGGGAAACCCAAACTTCAATTCTTTAAGCTACTCAATACATCGGAGCTCAGATACTTACCTTAATTCATTACCTTCATTGCTTTCACAATTATTCCCACTGAACTTGTATCTCTTGCTTGGTTGTACTTGAATGTAGTCACTTACCAACAGGCGCACTACACATTGGCCGATGCCTTTTGTAATAGTTGAACACTTCGCGTTCACTGAAACTTGCTATAGCCCCATGAAAAAGTTATGACCTTATTTTTTAAATCTTTTCTTTTTTTTGACTGCCTCGAAGGTCTTCTGGTTGCAAACGCTTTTCATTGGGTTTTTCATCAATAATTTTTCAAAAGTATGGGTCTTAAATATAACTGGCGAAATACACCTATACTTTAAGTACATCCTTTGTAATAAAGGCGTCTTATATTTTATTAATTATTTGTTTACAGTGTTTCTATATATTTTTTTGAATTAAATTTATGTTCATAAGTATGTACTCGTATAATGTTTCAAATATATTACATACAAATCGTTACGTGTATCTATTCGTTCGATGTCTTATATTACATATTCACCATTTATTTTAGTCCGACTTTCCCTTATTATTATTCCGAGCGCTAGCCCCGGGAGCTGCGTAATCACACTTGACCAAATATATTTTGAAAGAGAAGAGTGGTAAAGAAAACTAAGTTTTTTATCAACTTAAAGGGTTTTCCGTTACAAATAAGTATCTATTTCCTGTCACCTTGTCCAATGTTAGCAAAAATGAGGACATTAAAACGTATAATTGCGAAGGTATAGAATGCCTATAATTAGGACCTAATATGATCATTCAAAGGAAAGGTAAGTTACTTATTCCGGAAACAAAAGTGTAATAAAATTTGCGATTTCAGATTTTATAGAAACACTGTTTGGGATGAAGTATTTTAATGCTGAGTAAAGCTATAAAAGTGATTGCCAATAATTTATGTGTATTCCTAAATACACGGAGGTGTTAAATATTTACGAATATAAAACCACAGCAGAGCATGAACACTCCACGGACCCACGGCTCATGGAAGGTTTGCGATCGTCTGAACTCAGAACGGAAATACATAAGTGCCTGAAAATAGGTTACGTAAATGCAAAATGTCTGATAACGTATATGTGCTCTATTGTAAGTACTTCTGTGGTAGGGGGGCAATCGTAGGCACGTAAAAGCGAATGAACACGTAATGGTTTCATTATAAGCCCATCAAGAGCCCATTGTAGGTCGCGGCACCGCGTCAAGCTTTCCTCGCCGCTCTCCCATATCGACCCGCGTGTTTAATGTTTATACGATGCTCATGACGTGTTTGTTATATTCACGATCAACACTCATTTACACATTGGTTGCTAGTTTTGTGCATAGCGCCCGGACAACAATAAATAGATCAAAATATGCCTACTAAAAGTTACTTACTCATTTGGTACACCGTACAAAGCGGCCGTAATAACATAAATACCGAAGCGTTTTACGGACTCATTATCTATCTATATCTATTCGTATATTCATTTCGATTAAATTCACATTTTATTTGAAAAGTTATGTTATTTTATCATAGTAATTTTATCTGATAGAAACCTAAAAGTGTTTTCGAAAATAACTGTTCAAGCCATTTGCATGATGATGTTATTATGGACGTTTCAGTGTTGGTTGCAAATAAAATAATATTCTTTCTCGATCCCATTTTATGTTACTTAGTGATATTTTAACAGCATGATTAATTGAAACAAATCAGAGTAGATCGCAATACGTGACATTGTTTTGGACATCACTCACGTGTTGTGTTTACCATACTGCGATCTGCGAACTGGACCGAGGGGAGCACGCGACACTCATTGTTCCGACACACCCACCTCGCATTACATTGTTGATACAATCATTTGCAACAAACGGCATCATTTCACGGTCTCCTGTATTTGTAGGTGTATTCGAATCACATCGGATATTACGCCTGAAATAGAGATTTCGGTTTCCAGCTAATAAATACTTACCTACATTTTGGTCTGTGTAGTACTCGTGTATACTATATGCATATAAAGTCATGTTGTATGTTTTGAATAGTGTAATTTAGTTGATTATATAGTGGAAAGTTAATTGGCGATGAGTTCGGTGAGTAGAGCACGCTCGTTAGCATTCCGCGCGGAGACCGGTGCCAACTCGCGCCTGTTTACACCACGTTCTATCAAGGTTGCCTTTTTAATCGCTTCGATTGAGGAACCTCTATTTATATGTGAATGGATTAGAATAGCGCTCCCAATACTCCTTTATTTGGGCATTTTATTTTGATAAGTAGCTTTTACCCTCTACTTCATCCACGTATGTAAGTACGTGTAGTTTGTGTGTTCCTTCATGCAATAGAGATAAATTACCAATGAGGAATGGTGATTTTCAACTTTGGCACATGGCTATTTGATGCATATTAAAATACACAACAAATATTTCAAGTACTTATAAAATTATATGTTGAAGATTGAGAACATTATTACATCTTTAAGTTTGTGTTTAAAAAAGGCTTCGTGGTGTGTCTCATAGCGACGAATTCAGCGGTTTTCCCTAGTCTCGTAGAACCAGTGATGATCCCATAGCAAGACATACCTATAGATATACTCGCCTACATTTAGCTAAATACAGATACGTTAGCTTTACGTTGCATCCTACCAATACGGAAGAAATCATACCTTTACCTTACCTACATTTTATAACGCATGTACGAAGCACAGATATTATGTAAATATTATTTCAGCGGTAACATATCCTTGACAGCCAGCTCAAGCTTTTACATCGCAATATGACTGCGCCCGCGATAAAGTATTATTTTTGGCATTGCTATGATGAGTATTATTATACCAGTAAGTTATATGAGGATTTTTGCTTGTCAATGATCTCATACTGTTGGAATGTATAGTACGGTTATCAATATATCCATTCACTATATCACACATTCAGGTGCGTTCATCAAATCACTTTATGCAGTTAAAATATAGTCATTTTGGAAACGTCAATTTTAATATACTTACAGCTAAAAGTAAACTAAGTACTGCTTCATATTTATATAAATAAGTTATTGTTCAGTAAATGTAGTCAGAGATTAGGGCAAGAAATATAGAGAAACCTGACTGCTTTTGGAGATTTTATTTCTGACATTTGATTATTCCATACCTAGAGTATTCAGTGAGATCTAATATAAAGCTTGTTTCTATTGGCAGCAGAGAGTCCCTTCATCATATTTCCACCTTAGGGTATGAGCAGAGTAAGAAAAATGTGTCCTTTATTTTCGTCAAATGAAAAAAACCATATGATGTTATTTATCCCAATCCAGTCTTCGAAATGTGTAATTATGATTTTGTTTCCTTTATATTATAATATAAAGGCAATAAACAAAATAAAACCTTTTATATTTCTACTGACGTTAGGTAATTCTGTGCGTACACAGCAAAGTGAGATTTGATCGCAGCATTTGGGCTTTTAAATAAATAATACTGTAAAGTATAAATTTATCGGATCCATTATGCTGTTGTAAATGACCGCAGATAAGGTTGAATTAGTATTAGTTAGAGACGTTTCGTTATCGAGCTATTAATGCGATAACATAAGCACCTGTGGGGAGAAGCTTAATTAACCGACCGATATATACCTCTCTAGATACGTACTGTATCGTATTATTGTTGATCACTCGTACCAAGAGCTATGAATATTACTAATCTACTAGATGCATATAGGTATGTATTGTTAGAACCATGAAGATATTTTATAGCCTCTTCGGGATGCGTTAATATAGCCAGCTAGCACACCATATTTTATGGACCGCCAATTGAGCCCAATTGAAGTAGGTAGTAAAATGCAATTATTAACATTTTATAGGCAGAAATGAGTACTACGTTGGAAGAAAGCTAAATGTCATGTCATGTTCCAATTGAGAATACAGCTTTATTGTATGACAAGTATAGATTAGTCGGACTTCATAGAAAGGTGGTGGTGTAGCAGAGATGCCCGTATATGTCTAAGGATATTTCGACAGATCGCCATTGGTCAACTGCAGTGTGCAAGTTTACAAGACAGCCCTGACCCAATTTGGTGGGCGGGCTCGCCGTTACATCACCCAACGGGGTTCACCCCACTGAGATGGCTTGCGGTGCTGTGCCAGCCAATATATTGGGGTGAAGTGGCCTACTTCAAAAATTGGATGAGTCTGTAATACTTACAGTCGGATAGAATGGCTATTATATTGTATACGTATTTTATGCATGTAAGAGCATAATACGTTATACAAAATTTAAATCTTAATTATTCGAGACATAGGTATAAAATAGGAGGCAGGTCCAGGTGGTCTTTGTTTTGAGTGATGTTTCAACTTTACGCCTCAACACCATTTTCCATAAAAGTTAGTTTAGCTATTCGTACTTCGAGATCAGTTTTGAATGCCCAAGCCTTGATTCGTGTTGGT
Source organism: Watsonalla binaria (assembly GCA_929442735.1). NCBI lineage: Eukaryota > Metazoa > Arthropoda > Insecta > Lepidoptera > Drepanidae > Watsonalla > Watsonalla binaria. The sequence goes on along the minus strand of OV838929.1, from coordinate 4,826,805 downwards.
TCAAAAGGGTAGTTATCGATGCAATAGTGTGGAGACAAGCGGGCGCGAGTCACCCAGTTGGCATGGCGCGCTGGCAGGACCCCAGCCACTCAATAGGTACTCGGAGCCCGGAGTGTCATTGGCCATTTATTTCTGTTTGTAAACGTCACCGACGCATATACGCACTGCAGTGTATTGCACACTTGCACTACGTGAAAGTTTGGCTCCTGATGCGCTTGTTGCGTCACGCATGCTTGTCATTGCGCTAATTAAATGTGTCACTGGTATTTTAAGTGTGTGCCCCTCGTCGTGTTCTGTTCTATGAATATACCCAGTTGTTTACACTAGTGTACCCAGACATTACTTACGAGTATCTATATTTAGGCTTTAGATCGATGCACAGTAATAACTTCGTAACAATGTATTGTTTTAGGCGGCAGGTCACACAGCGATGTAGGTATTATGCGATATGATTGGGTCAATTAAATAAAATAAATAGATAAAACTGGTCGCCTCTGATCGCCGTGTGTGATAAGGCTGCCATTAATTGTAGCTTGCATTCTTACAATATTCAAGTGCACAATAAAGATTTAATAAATAAAACATACATACTTACGTACGTACGCCAAATATGGGCAAGAAGAGACAGCGGCCAGGAATTGACTACAGCTGAGTCAGTAGACCCTTTCTTCTTTTCCCTTAATCCACATGCCCACCAATCTTCATATATGTCCGGGTTCAGGTGAAGGTACCTACTTGAATATTATTCATAGATTTAAATATAATTACCAACATTTCCTACAAAATACAAACTCACTTCATCTTTTATTCTTCCATCTTTTTTCAATGTACAAAATACACATTAAACGAATATACCTTCAATTTATTATCTGAATTTTATCAGGGTAGACAATCAAATAGAGTACATATAATATCGTAAAAGGCAAGTGGCTATGACTTTATTTAAATTTCAAATGTGCCTTTGAGCGGTGGATTTATAAAAGACGGCAATTTAGTACCCGGCCACGCCGTCAGTCGGTACGCTACAACGAGCGCAACTCAGCTGGAAAGGCGTATCTCTGTCTCTTACCGAAACAAAGGAACTTGTCCTTTTATTTTACGGTCTAAAATTACCAGCAAATTATATCACATAAAATAAGGACTCTTCTGTATGTACTTACTAACCATACTCGTATCGAAAAGAAATATCTGAAAGAATGCATTACATCATTGTGCAATGTTCCATTTTTTTCTAAATAAATTACAAAATGCCTAGTTAAATATCTCAAAGGTTGTCTGCAGAGGATGCTTATGGTATTAAGACCGATGGATAAAGTAAACTTACATTTTATTATACTGTCTATTTTAACAGATTTATAGGTGTTTATATAATAAAACCTGCTATTATAATAGATAGCTGACACATGTACGAGTGATTTTTTATTCATAATCGCTATCTAGATTGAAGGTACCATGTTGATCATAAACTACTTTGCTATTCTATTTCTTTTCGTTTGGCTACTCAGCCGCAGCTGCTACGACTTGCCTCATCCATTGCATTACTACAGCTTAAGAAAGTAGGTGATCTAATCAATAGACTAATTACGGGACGAGAACGAATGTCATGATATGAATCTGGGTGATAATGACCGTGGAATTTCTAGTTTCGTGACTGAGTTTCGACAAATTTAAAAAGGATTTGAAAAATGCTGTTATACTTTGGTTAGTATGAGAAGAGCTCTAACAAGTCAAACGATTTAGAATGTTATCGGATATGTTGTAAATGTATTCACAGAAGAGGTCAATACTTTGCAATGATCGATTTATAAACCTGTGCCTAAATTGTGTTTAAATGCAAACTGTCACTCATCCTTTACAACTCGTACGTTATATTTGAGGGATTCAAAGCAAAGAATAAAAAATTGCCAAACTATTCCATATTAGGTAGTTTAGGTAAGTCGAAAAGAGGTGTGTGTTAGTAATGTAGAGAGTTCAGTTGAGCGGCAGTGTTGGCGGCGCGCCAGCCGGTATGCCGCGCACTTCCGACGATACTTTCCCATATTTCTTTCAAAACGTATTCCACTAACCGCTCGTCTGATTTGTGAAAATAAACTCGAGCTCTATTGGAGCTGTTAATGAGCTGAACATCATTAACTTCAAAAGCACTAATGTAACTGTTATGCTCAGTTTGCTATATTCATGTTCCGTGATAAAGTTATTTTACGTTTTCTTTATAAGTAATTGACGTCTTCATTTCATCGTTATCTTGTCTAGAATATATTTATGCAGGTTATATGAAACGGTGCAATGGTGTAAATATAATTTTTATAATCCTCGATTAATCAAAGAACATATTCATTAGTGATTTATATGACTTTTAATTACTATTTTTAGTTAGTTAAAGCTCATAATACTCTTTAATATTGTATCTCATTACGGACTTGTGTGTTATTGTACGCACGATTTTTGTATGTACACCGTATTTGTAAACCGTGCATTTTACCTTATTAGGTAAAACGCACGGTTTATCATGATGCTCCATCTAAAAACGAACGAAAGGTACTTTTTAAATCATAGTCTATCTAGAGTTTTATGTCAGAAAAGTGGTCAACATTTATGAATAGAATAAAAAAACTTTGGAATAAATAAAAGATAATGAATCGATATAATTTTTTTTAATTTAATTTATAAATTGTTCAAATTGTTCTAACTGATACTGATAACAAGTGATAAAAGATTTAATCATTTAAGAAAGTCCGAGTTTTATTTATTACCTCGCAAATATGTTATAAAACGTCGTATGACACTCAGCTTTCTTGTAGCAATATCGCCTCGGCTGTAATTTTCAACTTACCGCACTTATCTATGAAAATGAAAATGATTTATTCAGTTTAGGGCCTGGTAAGGTACTTGTGAATGTCGAAAAATTTACCACCGGTTCGGAAAGTACCCTTCTGAGAAGAACCGGCAAGAAACTCAGCTGGCATCATGTACATTTCATTACATAGTAAACAATGATGATTACAAAAAACATAAAAATGTATCATTATGTACTATGATGTCACTTGAGGTTCAAGAAAATGAAAACCGTCCAGTATATTTTAATGTAGGAAAGATAGTTATATGCCGCACGCCTGTTCTTATTTTAGTTATATGAATGTAAATGACAGGGTTTGAACCCTCAAAACCCTCCCCTTGTCTACGCCCGTGTTGATAAGTTGCTGCAGACACTGGTGCGTATGAACAGTTTTAAATTAGTTCTCAAAATGATTCTAAGTCATCCTGCTACATACATGAATTATATTGAAAGAATCTTAGTATGCGAGGAAGTATTGATATTTCTCTTCTTATATAAGTTTTGAAACTGCGCGAATGAGTCAAGCAAACTTCCGTGTACTCAGCAATAAAGCAACGGTGGGGATCTCAAAAATGTTTTCGAAGCCAGCAACTTTATTATGGACTCGTTTAAATTGGTGTCTTTGTACGCGAATATCCGACTGCTTTTGGTGTCTTTTTTTGGTTAAAGATATTATTATTGTGTTTGTATATCCGCCCACAGTAATCTAGATTTATTTGCCCTTCGATCGCTCGTATCTATGATGCACAGTTATCTTCATGCCATATTAGTAGTAGCTAAGTTTAAGGCTAAGGTGTGTGGGAGACGAGGAATCTCACATAGCGCTTAATAATTTTATTGTAGTAGTCCCAGTGGTGGCTAAAAGTGGAAGAAACCTTATAACGAATGTTATGATAATTTATAAGCTAATAGCGCTTACTCAACAAAACGTAATGGTATATCATGTTGCAGTAATATTTGAAGCTCGGAAATCCATAGGTTTCTACACTATATACATCAAATAAAACATTACAGTCTCATTTACAGCTGAAATAACTCAAAAACTTGTAGGTATTGTATTTTCGGAATCTTAATATTACTTGATGTTTATAGATTGCAATGCTCAATGAAGTTACTACCATACCTTGGTATTTTTTTTATATTCACGTGTAAAGAATGTTGATAACATCATAGGTCTTCGCTACTCTATAAGTAATGAAAAACTAATTTGTTACGGGCATTAGTCTGACTGCATGCAACTGTAAATGTTTTAGTACATAAACAATGCTAATTCTTACGATCATTAACTCATTGGCGTAGAAAACGAGATCATTGTGATGTCTACAGAATAAAATGTAGCTATTTTGAGTTAGCAGTCGTTTGTTGCGGTCGAGGCGATGGCCGGACGCAGGCGCCTCGGCGGACTTGCGTAGACGCACTTCCCATAGATCCCGTGTTTGTTTGCTTTGATCACATCAATGTTAATTCGTCAAACAAAGACGTAAAAACATGCGGTAGACAACAATAATGAGCTTCTGAACCATAAATTAAAATAAACGTAGATACTTACACCGCATTTATGTTAATTATTATTGTAAATATTGAGTAAAATAATAATATACTATCATAATCTTATGGCAGATTACACAAGTGTTAATTTTGATGAGAGCTGCAAACCTTACCTACTAACGATCTAAATTAGTTGTTTAAAAAGATGCTTTAATTTAAAAGATGATTTAATGCACATAATTATAAAGGTTCTTTCTTTCTTCCCGTTTTTGTTTAAAAATCCATGTTATTATATGATTATGTGGTTTTGTTTGTATAAAATGAAATTAGACTCGAACAATGTGTATTGTTGCGTTTATCCATTATAGTGATGACTGTGCGGGTTGGTAAATGTAAAAGTGTTTCATTTACAGACACTTGTAGTTCTTAGCATTGTCCCATACAAGTCGTTCCTATTGTACCGAGTTTATATTCTACTACCTATTTCGTTAAAGGCACTCAAGTTCGTGACAGCAGCTATTTGGTTTAATTAAGAAGTGATTGCGTTTCATTCGTTCGGCGGAGTTCAGTATTGTATTCTACAGTGTATACTAATGTATATGCCCCGAGTAATAATCAAACAGGATATTGGATCCATCAACTAATTTGAGGATCGAGTGTATCGGTGCTATCATGTTTAATTAAATTATAAGTAAGTATACTTTAATTTGTATATGAAGATTTAATTCCATTGATGAGTTTTTCCTATTTGCATTTCAAATTAAGTTATCTATGAGTCTTGAGGGTAATAAATATATTCGTTTTATATAGAAACTTATTGCCGTTTATCTAGAAAGAACTTAATATTGGGTAACCAATTTGAATATTTTTATGAATAAAGAAAAAAGAACATGAGGTAAAACCTACGGGAAAATCTAAAAGGAGTTCTTAACACCGACGGGATAACCATTTTTTTTTACTGTTAAAGATATGATATACAAAAAAATATGATATGAACCTCAATAATTTATCTCCAAATAAACATACATAATCTCAGAAATTATTTATGAACTCAGTTAATGTTAAAAATAGATTGTTTTGCTTATCTTATTACGTTTTTATACTAACAGCATTGGAAGCCTATCCGGCTTGGTTATATATCAACCACACGGAAATAAAATTAGAAGACATTCACACTGACCGTCGTAAATCCGACTTATAAATATTTACGACTGTCAAGGTCGGCTCTATTAGCGTCGAATTAACAGTGAGCGGGTTAATTTTGTATACTGAACTGAACGGAACCGGGAAACGATCTCCTTATTCTAGGAAAACACGCAGCTACTCGGCTCTGTTTATTATGTTCCGGTGATCGATCACCTTTGATCTGGCGAGTAGCTCTCGTATTGCACTTTGTAGTTCCAGCACGTGTAGCAGTAGTAGACTCACATATTTATTAGATTTTTATCACGTGTTTTGCTGTATCAATGAATTATGTCAGCCGTTGTGCACTTGCTGTGTCTATTATACTTATTCATGATATATTGGAGTATGTAAGTAAATGGCAAATATTATTTCTATTATCCTGTTTTCTTACAATCCCTGAGCTTAAATTGAATGTTAAACGAATGCTCATTACAAGCACTGACCGACTGAGCATGAAATGCGATGCGTGACAACATTTAAGTTTCAAGTTATATAGTTTCGCGTTCTAAGAAATCTCATGCATGTGATGTGCAGCCTCTAGACTAGGTTTTTGTTGTGGGTGCGGGAAATAATAACTGGAATTGACAGGGCTCATTTTATATTGTGTTGCATATTTGTAGTTTGTTGTAGTATAGTTCTATGATTGTGTTGTTGGTAATAGTGTCCGGTAGAATGTTGTTGTTACTGTGTTGGTTAGCGATTAGACTCTTTGTTTGTATTGAATTTAATGTCACTTATCAATGTGTGCGTGCATACACATTGAACATCGTGTGACTGCAAGTTGTATGATTTACAATGTACATGCTATTTTCTATTTTGGACAATAGTAAACAATACATGTTTAAGCTTAATTATATATGCTGTACACAAATAAGTCTATCGTTTCATCTGTATTTTTAAATTGCTTTTTATTCTATAGGTCGCAAACGCTACTCTTGAGGTCTTGGATTCGGGCAAATTGGTATAGGATTTTTCCAGTAGCAGTCGGCATTAATGACCGTTTAATGGCAATAGGCGCGGGATTTGAACATAACAGGCGAAACGTGGGTGTTCTATATGTACATCTCTGCCTTGTTTCTCTGCCCTTTCGGAGAATACAGGCGTGAACATATGTATTAATATAATGTGGAGTAGGTCCTCCGCAAACGTAAGTAAAGTTTTAAAACGCACTCTTGATGTGTCTTCTTTTCCTACAATATCAATACAACTCGAAATTCCTCGGGCGTCATGCGACAGTTTTGTATAATGCCATAATTATTTTCCACGCATTGGATTGGTATTTTTCTTGTTCAAAAACGCCTCTTATCGATTCCCTCAGTGACGCATGTAGATATAAAATTTCGGATCCTGACGAAACGCTTGTGTGCTGATTGTTTTGATCGTAAACGAGTGTAAACGAACGCAGCTTAGCTGCGCGCATGTCTTATTATACTACAAATATGCATTAGTGTGCATGTTGTATGCTATCTACGAGCACTGCGCTGCGATCTATGCTTTGTTACTATTTATAACATTTCACGAAGCTACCAATCATATCGATCAGCAACTTAAATTTTGCATAAACATTATGAAAAGGTAATATTTCACCCATCGTATTTGTACTTTCAAGGTTTTGTAAACAAAAGTAAAGGGATATTTATATAATTATTTAACATACAGTATGAGTGTATAACCTTCCTTAATAAAACTATAATAATAAATATTAACGCCTACGATAACTTTGTACAAACGCACGTAAAGTTCAATGGTTATAAGGTTACATTTTGTTGATCATTTCAAACAAGACATTGACAGAGCAATAGAGGCCTTAATTTCTATGTCAATTTCTGTAGTTAAGTAAAATATTATCAATAGTCATAAGTACATTGTGAACGCCCTGCATCGGCTGATAGCCAATAAATCGTAAATTGGTAGGATTGCTCGTAAACTTAGCCATTATTGACAGCTATTAAATTTGAGATTTTATGTGTTTCGCGTGGTGACGGTAGCACGAACCCAAGGGTCACATCGTACGTGCATCCATGCTGCATTATCTTACCTTATCATTACGTCAAATCCTGCTTGAATCTATATATAAAGCTGCAGAGTTTGTTTGTTTGCTTGAACGCGCTAATCTCAAGAACTACTGGTCCGATTTGAAAAAATATTTCACTGTTTGATAGCCCATTTATCGAGGAAGGCTAGGCTATTAATCATCTGATCAATTCATTATCAGACCAATCGAGGGCTAAAGTTAGCATAAACTGAAAGTAACTGTCCCACGCGGTGGTGCGGAATAATAAGTAAAGGTATTTTAAGCACATATTATGTTTCTTTAATATGGAATTTTTTTTTTTGAATAATAAATGCGATACATAATGTAATTCATTAGTGTTTTTTTTATGTACGGATAGCATAGCATTTATTGAAAGGTATTTCTTTTGTATAATATAGGTAAGTTAACATCTATGTAACGTACGTGTGTAGCTTTAAGAAAAAGGAATACCTACTTTCTTTGGGCTGTATTTATATCAGAAGGTAGTATTGTATATTCATTGGTTTTCCCCTGCGGTTTGCAATCCCGACCGGAAAGCCTGGCCGCAGTTCGGTTACTCCCGAGAACTCATTTGAGCTAATTTTCAACTTTTATTTCATAATTTTAGCTATTTATCACCGGATGATGTTAAATCTGTTTTATAGCCAATGGATATTTGTATATTCATGCTGGAATAAACTATGGGAAAATGTACAATACAATCAGGAGCATTTACCGTTCGTAGTGGTGTGTAAGTAACGTACCTTTGCTTGTGTGTCAATAGAAATTGGTTAGAGCAATATGTCTCAATCGATAAGTTAGGAATAGCACGAGTTGAAACATAACGTGAGGTAGTATGGTTGGCCATGGTCATTGTTATGAAAAACAATTTACTGCTTACTGAAATGCTTTAATTCTAGGTATGCAACGTATGGTTCACAGCATATGTAAAATTGTCTAGGGTCTGCATATTCCTTCAGTCATATAATGTATAATGTTTACTAGATTCCTAAGAGCGTTAGCTTGTGTCGATCGATAACCCAGAGAAGTCGCGGTCACATCTGACAGGGCAAAAATATCTCCACTTGGCATACATCCGTAGTATGTATAGCAATGTTGTACACGCACATTTACGCAGGCGGTCGGTTCCTATCCGCACCAGCAAACATTAGAGTTAACAGAAGGATGGCTTCCTACATTGGCTCAAGAAAGCCGTCACAAACACGTACAGGTACTTGGATCTCGGAGCATATCAGACAAATTTTAGGCGAATTTGTGAGTGAGATGCTCTTAAGTACCTCAACGTGCAAGAGTTTATGTCAGTCAAATAATACAAGCCGACCTTCTGTGAGTTTTTATTCTGTGCTTCTAGGTAGGCAGATAGGTCAATGTCTCGATACACACCGTGCCGCCCGCCCGCTCGCGATTCCTTTATCATTATGTCACACTATAACGAATGGTTACTAGCGGCATTACTATAATCATATTCTTATGCTGATCGTCATATTTATATAACTGTAGTATGTATTTAATAACGTATGAATGCTATTAAATTTTTAACGTCAGATTTATTGCGGCGATATTAGATAATTCAAGTATGGGGGAGTTCAAACAAGCTATACCTAAGTAGGTAATATATTAAAGTTCAGGCTACTGTGCAATTTCTATAAAGTACTTTAGCCTAGTTAAGATAAATGTTGGTAAGGCCTGGGTTTCGTCCGCGGCTTTGCTCATTTGCTATAATACTATTAGAACAATTTGTATTTTATTTTGTTATTTCTATAAGTTTTAAAATATATACTGAAATAGTACCTATACTTACTGTGAAAGGGAAATATTAGTCATAATAAAATGAACGTCGTAATTCACCTATTAAATTGGATAAGGATAAATAGATATTTACCAAATTAGTTTCACAAAGAAAGCCATATTTTTATGAATTTTAATGGCTAGTGTGGGCTAATCTTAATCATTAAGATATGGACATATCCTATTACAGGCTTTTATTTAGGCTTTTTGAGATACACATTATATCCAGCGCTAGCGAATTAAGCGTCCGAATTGACAATTGGGTTTACATTATTGGAGCTTTCGTAGGGATCCATAAGTTGAGTCGATTACATATAATAGGTATGTAGCTCATGTAGCCTATGTACCATATGTAGCTCAGTGACAATGTAGGACTAAGATATTTATAAAATAGGTCTTGTAGTTTCGAAATCTAATCGTTTTCGTTTATAATTAATAATGAAAATGATGAGTGTTGAGAATAATAGTGAATTAAAATAATACCATAATTATCATACAAATTCAAAGTCCCGTCCAACGGTGATTTGTGATTATTCAGCCGCGGCTCACACGGCCAAACTGCTTTTGTTTATTCCACTGATTGACTGCAGTTTGTTTTCTGTTAAGACAGCTCCTTATGATAAAGACAGGTCTTTGATTTGTTTCCATGTCGTGAGTTGGTGTCTGGAAGTTGTTAGAGATCACTTTTAAATCGGAACCGACATAGCTACGTAACGAATGACGAAATAGTTAATATTAACTGCAAGCGTATCATATGCGGTAGCCGTGTACCAAGGCGAGAGCGAAAATACACGTCTTGACCTACGTGGTCGGCTGGCGGCGCGGCGCGGGCGCCACTCTACGTAGCATATCGACTTAGATATTATATGTTATTTTGGAGACAAAGCGACCGTGTCGACGGCCTTTTCGTTATTCACTAGCTGTGCCACGCGGTTTTACAGGAGCACTCACATTTTCCGTAACGAATGGCCTGTTTCTCCTTTACTTTCACTACATGGACTTAGATCCACCAACTTTGGCAACGGTAGTAGCAATAACAATACCCTAGAGTAAGTTTCTGTCAAATTTGGTGCGATTCTTTTATTAAACACATATTATGGATATAGGAAGCACCTTTTAATTAACAACATATAAACAAAGTGCAAAGTCCTGACTCACTTATTTATACATCAACGCACAGCCTAATTCGCTGGCCATACAATTTGGAGAGCGAATTATATATTATAATTATAATATTATAGAGGGAAGTCATACCGACACCTCACAAAGAGGTGTCGGTATCCACTAAATTCCATCCTTGATGGGGTGAAACGGGGGGTTGAATTTTCCAAGAATTATTCTCAGGGTCGAATATCACGCAGGCGATGCCGCCGTCAGAAGCAAGTAATTTAATAATATGTTACCTCTACGTATAAAATATTTATTCTCATTTTAAGACAGTCAAGTCATGTCTACAGATACCTCAAGTAAAAAACTATACGACAAATTCGAGCACGCGAGGGTTTTGTGCAGTCGTAAATTTCCCCCCGGGGGACCGCGCTCCCCAACCAGGGTTGGGGCGTAATTGTACTGGGGACAACATTTTCCCGACTTCTAATTTTCAGTTATTTATAACTTAGTCTTGGATCGCAAACAAGTCTTTGAATGTTTTATTGTTTATTTGAATAATTTATTCCGTGCACATCTATTGGCTTATTTTGACGCATTATACATCCATCCGATGCTATCAAATCTTATTATGTCATTATTATAGTTCGACTCACTGGTTCAGTGTTTTCGTTACATTAATTATTTCGTTAATTATTAGGTTTCATATTTATTTGAATCCTAATAATTAACGGTTTCACCCGCCTGGATTTAATCTAATTCCCGTGGAACAATAAATATTTCCAAATAATAGCTTAAGTTATTCCTTGTAAAATTAGCTATCTACCAGTGAAAGTTCCGTTAAATTTGGTCCACTGGTTTCAGAGATTACCCGGAACAAACAGACAGACAGACTAAGAAATCTTTTGAAAATTAGTGTTTTAAATAAGTACCGTATATACATACATACATACATACATATATATATATATATTTCATATGCATGTGGGGAAAAGACACTTCAATTTTATTTATCTGTATAGATGTATAGATATAGTAGATTTAATATGTACTGCAATTTATGTTGTATAACTTCACACAGCCCACTTAAATGTATATGACTAATCTAACATTTGATTTAATTGCTGCGTGTATTCAATATATAATTCGAATATGTCAAGATTCAATTAATCATTAAAATCCACGTGCGTTTCGTCCTAGTTCCTCTCAATTACATTTAATTCGCTCATTACGTCATGTATTATTTGCATCATAAGTCATTTGCAACAGTACTGTGTCGTAATAGCACATTAACATCAAGAATTTGGCAACAGAAACCAATGAACCATAAGAATTATACATGCGAGTAATTTTGTGGAAAGTCACAATTGCCAATGACAAGTATTCAACGGTCAACATGCGTGACTCATACTTACTTAGTCATTTTGGTGAATATTGTAATGTGGGCCTTTTGTACAGTATTGTATTGTCTCTCGTTTAAATGAGTCGTAAGGAGCGAGCTCGCAGTGGTGAGAGGAAAATAAGTTCTAGTACGGAGACACAAGGAGAGCTTACGGGCGCGGGCGTGCCAAAATCACCGCGATCTAAATGTGGGAGCCACGTCACGCGGCCGCGCCGCTCCAACTGTCACGTCGCTGCTTATAGCCCGCTGTTAATTTCTTAATTACCCGACTATTTAACCCTGTCTATTTAATCTGTCATTTATTCCGTGACAATGTGTTTTTTATGCCAGTAACAAATTTGCCCTCTAGTTTTATTACCGACGAAATAAGGAGGATTGGGTTTTTTGCTTAATAGCTTAAATTTTTTTGAATAATATTGTGTTTTTTTTAGTTCAGCCATAATATGTTGCTTAGATGGAACCAAAAAGTAACTATGTACCAACAGACAAATAATGACCAAGATATTTAAATGCGGTTGTTATAAGATAATAAGCAATACAATTATTTCATATCGCTATGAATCATTGTGTTATTCTATGAAAAAGTGCGCATCGAATTACATTCTGGTAACGTGTAGATTGGTATACGATAATGTTGGATAGTCGATCGCACATCGCCGTAAAGGCACAGACGAACATCACTATTGAATAAATAATTGCCACCATTAGTCTGTTATAGCCACCCGCTGTAATTTCCCACAATCAAATGTATTCTAATGAGCAGGAAGTCCTGATTCACTTTAACGAAGTGAAATGTTCGTTTAGTATTATTTGTGTTTCCACTTCACTTTGATTTACTTACAAAGAAATTGGAGTGCAATTTCGTTAATTGGGAATTAAGATACAGCGTTCTGACACCGGCCATCTAGGGAATAATGGCGTGACTGCTGTGCTAATATCAGCCACCCAGGCCTCAATCGGGAATCTATAATATTTTATTTTAGAACTAGCTGTGCCCCGTGGTTTCACTCGAGTAGATTTAGTTTTATATTGTATATCGGTTTGAATTGACAAAGTTTCATACACATTTCATCCCCTATTTTATACCCTTGGGGGTAAAATTAATCAAAATCCTTTCTTAGCGGATGCCTACGTCATAAGTACCTGCATGCCAAATTTCAGCCCGATCCGTTCAGTGGTTTGGGCTGTGATAGATGACTATGTCAGTCAGTCAGTCACCTTTGAGTTATATATATTCAGATAATAAACTGGCAAAAGACATGGCATGATCATTATGTAATAGCGGATTTAGCCTGCAATATGAGCTTCCGTAAATTGGCTTTGGATCGTTGTCCATGAATTTCCAATAATTGCGTAGTATAGTTAATTATCTGTGTCGATTAGCGTATTAAATGCGACGTTTATAAGCAATTTTCCACTCTTATGTCATTATTAGCAATTACATAATTGTTAGTACCCATTAAATATGCCCTATTCTCATAACGACATCCTCCACGTGAGCTTAAAGTGTGGCAAAATATTGTTTATTCACGAGTACTGACATGGGTTTATTCGTGAGCTACCGACTCAATTATTGGAAGTTGAGCGCTATGCTATAGAACAGAGGTTACATTTACCGGAACACCGCGCCGCCATGAAAGGTCAGTCGGGTAGAGGCGGCGACGCTACAACCTGCTACGATCCGGTCGCGCTCTACGGCACGTAGCGCTTAGCTACGATGGTTGCTACGCTGCTAAGAGTTAAATTGCTTACATAGTTATTTAATCTATATATATATATATCTATCTCGATAAATAAAGTTGAAGTGCATGTTTGTTATTCCAAAATAACAGTTTTTCACTAAATGCATATGAAAGTAAGTATATAATAAATAACATTGACATAAACAAAATTGTTAAAAAATAAATCTCTGAATCTCTGTCTGTTTATCTGTTTGTTACGGGTAATCTCCGAAACAGCTGAACCAATTATAACGGGCTTTCACTGACAGAAAGCTAATATTATAAGGAATAACTTACAACTAATATTATTTTTTAAAAATACATTTGGACTCTGCGGCTCACCCATGAAATTAGCTCTACTCGGGTGAAACCGCGGGGAACAGTTAGTAAAATAATCAAATGTTTTATTGGCCTTATTTTCAATACCGATTAAGTATTGAGTTTCTGTAAATCATTGGCATCGCTTAATCGGGAGAACCTGGTAGAAATACAGATCATGCTTAGTTTGGGTACCAGCTTCTCACATAGTATCTACGCATTTTAGTGCCCATATAAAAAAATATTGTTTTTGTAAGTGTAAGTAAGTACATATATGCTTTGTAAGAAGGAATAAAGCTTTATTATAAAAGAAAATAATCAAAAACATGTACCAACTATCAGTAGTAACCAAGTCTTGCCACCTCAGCAATTACTGCGGTCCTGAGTATAGAGTATATTTGTAAGTGTGACATTTTTTCCTAATCCATACTCGATGCGTCACCACACGAGTTGTATGTAGGTACAGCGCTCCCCGCAGACGAAAAGAACTTAAATTTGTCAAATAAATATGGTGGGGCGTCGAATATAGACTACGAAAGCGGTGGCGAAATCATAAAATTCTCGTAGAGGTATTGTAAAGATAACTTTAGTTACTTCACAACTTGATTTAAATATCCACCCCGAAAAGACTCACTACCTATGACCTGCTGGTATGGCAGGTAACAACAGAGAGCAACGCTTCGGTGAACGTGCCTAGGATGTTCAGGAGGACCTTCTCGGGGTTCTACGGAAGTAGGTAATACCTATCCGGAGCCGTAGCGTTAGCAGTGAACCGATACGGATCATTTCCAACCAATAATAATCTTAATCCTTATTGTTTTTATCATCAATATCCAAAAGTTTCTTAAAAATCACAATGCAACCACTATCAATATCACTAATTACTAGTACATTAATAATGAAGTGATTGATTGAAGTAACATATTTTACACGCGTGTGTTCCCATAATTTATTGAATGTGAAACAGGGTCAATTCGGTAGGCGTTACGTCAAATTAAATGACAAAGCACTGTTCCGATCTACAGCATACCCGATGAATATGTTTATTCGATAGCACGGGGAAACAAGCGGAGCGTGTGTATAAGTGGGGTGTTACTGTAACTGGGGTACGGTAGTCGATAATAGAAAGTTAGCCAAGTTGCTTCAGCATATTCAGTAGTGGCGGCGCGTAGCCAGGCCGTTCACAACACCAGATCAATACGGAAGCTGTCTCCTGCACTCCC
Organism: Watsonalla binaria; assembly: GCA_929442735.1. Taxonomy (NCBI): domain Eukaryota; kingdom Metazoa; phylum Arthropoda; class Insecta; order Lepidoptera; family Drepanidae; genus Watsonalla; species Watsonalla binaria. Next base: position 4,811,702 of record OV838929.1, on the reverse strand, counting down.
AAACGACTCTAGCCGCTCCGTAGCACCATCTCGCTCTATATTTCTGCAACTTTTAGTAATATAACTTGAGATAGACTAAGTTGAAACTCAGTGGTGGTATGTAATACGGTTTATGTGAGAGTGCCGGCTCATAAGCGGAGCGCGAGAGGCACAATCGAGCAGACAGAGTGGCGCCGTAGATAATAGTTGGCCTCGGATACATAAGGACGTCACATGACCTATATTATGTCTTGGCGGAACACTTACAACGACTAGCCACCAACTAGACATAAATTTATATGAATTATGAAATTTCCTTCTTCAATATAAGTAATTGATACTAAATTATTGAAAGTTCTTATAAATTTACGTTCATTTTTAATTTGACTAAGTAGTTTTGAGATATTCATGAATTGGAACTTTCTTTCACTGTTAAGATTGGGTGAAACAGAGATATTCACTTAGATAATTTGTTTACGATGTTTATATGTCCATACTTTACTAGTTGTTTTCAAAATTTATATTGTTTTATTTTACAGTGGAGTTAAGAATTAACTCTGCCCTTTATTCGCAAGTAATTGTTGAATAATACATGTCAAAAACTAAGTAACGGATAAGCTTACCTTGAGGTAACTTAAAAGCAAATATCTATTTATAGTTCTTCATTCAGAACCAGCTTTGAGTGTGACAATAGGTATTTCCAATATTGTATTGCGTTCCATTGTTCCATGATTATATATTCATAATTACTTTAGCCCAACACAAAAAGGTTTCCTTATATATAATAAGTGGGTATGCGTGAAAATGTTCCGACCTTTTGCATGAATAAATACCGATTAGCAACAGGTCTTAGAAAGTAAAACTACTACTTTTGGTATTTCTCATTATGTGTATTACTTTAATGACGGCGTAACCTATGCATATAAAGGCGTTAAGTAGTTGTTAGTTTGTGTGTAGCTTGTAATGAAACTTACATGAAAAAAAATTTACCTACGTCATCAGCGACGGTTTCTTTGAGTCTTTGGGGTCAAAGCTATCATTATAGCATTTTCAGTAATATCGGTCTAGTGGATTAACCATGAAATCACTTACCTATCCATTTATAATATCCATAACTCATTCTTAATATAAATATATGAGTAAAATGTCCTGTAAGTTGTCAATGACGTCGTTGTTGATGAGAATAAAACGTAATAATTACGCGATCTAAATTACGTTAGCACCGTCTTGTGAATAAAATGAACCTTTTCTGAACAGCGGTTCGTATTTGAAATGCAGTGGAACCGATTCTTCCAGAAATCCGAATAGGCTTAAACCCAAATATGGACAAAGAATACTCAAGAAAAACGCAGACAAAGTCTCAGATGAAAGCTAGTAAGTGATATATTGCAGATGCACTCAGCGTATTTTGTCTAGCAGTGGTCGCAGTGGTCGGGGTCGCTACGTCTCCGGCCGAAGGTTTGATTAGCTCGGGCCGCAGGGCGCGCCACGCGATCTGGTAATCGATTACCCCACCCACGGACTGTTTTCTTAATGCTCTTCAACGAACACCCTTCATGTTAATATCAATTCCATTTCAGTAACTTGGTTGGAAGTTACTATGTTAAGTATATTTATTTGAGTCTTACACTACATATATTTTATAATTTACTTAGTTTTAATTTAATGAGGAGAACGGATTGATCACATCATAACTCGTACCTCGGGTTGAAAGTTAAATATTAAACAAGTTAGCGATCGTGTAGTACTTTGTTTTGGTCGTGGGCTCTTTCATGTAATATTTGAAGAATTCTCAAACGAATAATGTTCGTTAACCTCATAAGAAGCTGTAGATGGTACTAAGTTTGTTTCATATAATTCCATCACGATAGAATTTCAAGTAGTAGTTTTAATTGAGCATTTTTAATTTCGTCACCTACATGAATGTAGTTTATACCGTTCTGTTAAAGCAGGTGCCCGTCTAAACCTTCCGCGGTCCCCGCGGCGGTTTGCGTAACAGTTACGGATTTCCTACGGAAAAAAAGGTGCCCGTCTATGTATGTCATGATAGCAATAAAAAAAAATTGAACCTTCAACCTATATTATGAACAAACTTATGAACAACAGCTTAATTTTAAAACCTCTTTTCATTTATTAGCGTAACTTTAAAGGTCAAAAGATTGTTTAAATTCTGGTCCTGGTGGAAATAATTTATGCTCTGAATTGTAAATGTTGTATAGGTAAGTTACGTCATGACGACGGTCGGAGGCTGTACGGAACTGTAGACTGCCATGACGTATATTGTATCTTGTATCCAGCTACTACGGCATTCAGACCCCTGTTGGCTCTACGTAGCATGAAACTAATGGCCGGATAGCTACGTTTTGTAACTTAGCTTTAAACTCAAGTTAAGTTTGTTGTCCAATTCAGAATCTGTTGAATATGTTTGTGATTAAAAAAAAACAACTAATTTTGTTATATAATATGTTTTTGCGATAGTAACGTTCTTGCTATCTTGCCTCGTTGGTCTAGCTAGTGGTTGCTAGCGCCACTGCGCAAAATGTTTTTGGGTTTTTCCATCTGTAATCTTCCAGTACAACAAGCTCATAATAATAATAATAATAATCTTACTGTAGCAGCCTGGAGATTGGATTAGTGTACGGTTAGGCGATTAATGGCAATAGCACTCCTATAACATAGATATTTAAGCATCCTAATCCGTCAGTACCCTAAGTAATAATTTGCCTACCTCTTCAGGGAATACAGGCGTGACCATTATGTATGTGTAAATTGAAGAAAAACCAATCGCAGTAATGTACTCTCAAACCAACAAAAAAAAAATCATTTTCCATTTAGGTTCAGAATGTTGTTACGGTTTAATTAGAAGTTAAATAATAAATAAGCTAAAGTAAACAAGCAAACGAATATTCGTTTACTCTAAATGTTCAACTTTCACAAAGCCAGAATAATATTTACACAAAACACATAACAAAATTGTGTATAAATACGAAACATATGGTGTATTCTGGAATATGTACTGTGCGTCTGTATATTTAATTATACTAATTACGTTTCCCAGCAAAAGATGTGAATTTTTTGTCGTATGTTTCAGTGTTGTGGGATTGGCGCGATTCCGTAGTGTCGCCGATGGGGTGACGGAGGCTAGCGCCATGAGTTAGCGGGCATGGTGGGCGAGGGCGCGGGCCGCGGCGCCGCGCGCTGGCACGTGGGCGACTCGCCCCCGCGCGCGCCTATGGGCTTCGCGGCGCCCGCGCCCGATGCGCCGCTCGACCGGGGGCTCGCGCCTGCGCCGGCGCCGCCGCCGAACACACTTCCCGCCGCTAATGCCGCGCTGCAGCGGGCGCATTCCAGGTACTTACATTATTGGAATACTAGGTTTCATGTTATTATATTTACCTGTATGAAACCGTTACACTTTTATTATAAGTATAAATGTCTTTGCGTAGTCATAAGCCACTTAACGAAGACAACTAGTACATATTGTTTAATATGATCATATAATTTGAGTAATAAGTGGTGGTGGTGTTTGCAGATCAATGTCGTCCCTGCCGCCGGAGCCATTCATGATGCTCCGAGCGAAGGCGTTGAGCAAGCGGGTGATCATCAACGTGGGCGGCGTGCGGCACGAGGTGCTGTGGCGGACGCTTGAGCGGCTACCGCACACGCGGTTGGGCCGTCTGCGCGACTGCAACACGCACGAGGCCATCACCGAGCTCTGCGACGACTACTCACTACAGGACAACGAGTACTTCTTCGATAGGTATTTCTTCGTCTGCCTTGCCGCCCCAATGCATCACAATATAGTGTAAGGTTGTTGAGTCAGTCTTGATATAATCCCGCGTAATTTTCAGACACCCGAAAAGTTTTAGCTCAATCCTGAACTTCTATCGGACGGGCAAGTTGCATTTGGTGGACGAAATGTGCGTATTGGCGTTTAGCGATGACCTAGAGTACTGGGGAGTGGATGAATTATACCTAGAGTCGTGCTGCCAGCACAAGTACCACCAGCGCAAGGAGCACGTGCATGAGGAAATGCGCAAGGAAGCGGAGAGCTTGCGCCAGCGCGAGGAGGAGGAATTCGGCCAGGGCACATGTGCACAGTACCAGAAGTGGCTTTGGGACCTTCTTGAGAAACCGACCACCAGTATCGCCGCCAGGGTAATGTATAGCCTTGCCAGCGTTTGACTACAATCCCAATTTTGAATCATTTTACTAATGTGTCACTTTAGAAACGCTGCTCAGGATTATTAGAGTAGGTACAGAAAGGTACTGGATATACTTAAATACACTGCACTTCACCGTATATTATTATATACTTAGATAGACGCTTTTGTCCATTTGTGAGCTCTTGTTAAATATACGTTTGAAAGACACCGCGCAAATGTGCACAAGAATCTGTTTCGTACAATATACTTGTGTAAACTTGATTTTGTAGATTTAGATTGGTATGTTTAAAACATATAATATTTACACATACTCACGAAAATGTACACGTGCACTCTATTTAAGCCATTAAATATTAAACTCATAAAATAAGTGGTGACAACTGTTTCAGTGATCAGTTTCCTCAATTCACGATTTTCCCTAACATTCAGTCAGTTTTACCCTTTCTCTGTTTATATGCAACAAGTTTAACAAGTCGAGTTGCAAGAAATTTTTTGAGCATATGTTAGAGTAGTGCCCAACTTTTCATGTTTGGTTTGTTCATGTTCTGCGTAATGTTGTGTTCGCGGCTTGAGGGTGTCAGCTGCACTATGAACCTACACACTGGTTTAGATATCAAAACAATATAACCCTATACAATGTACGACATTGTCCGATCAATGAGTATTGCATGAACTGACTAGATATACTGACAGGTTATTTAGAGGGACTGGCGAGTTAGAAAAACTAACCAAATATCACCCAACTGTATAAAATACTGTACATATTATTAGTTATGTTTTTCCAACATACCATACGTAAGTAATTGTATTATATATTTCAGTTCTTGTTGTTTTATATAGGGGTACGCCACTCGCATTAAGACATGATACAATAAGTAATTACATCATAAATAATTGAGTTCTACACAAGATGTACCAACATTTAGAGCTTGTTTCTTAAGATCACACTATCTACTAATCACCTTTAAATTTTCAAATTGTGCGCACGCTTTATGATGAGTATAAAGTTGAGTGCTCTCAGACGTCATGCGCGTCAGTTTGGAAGTACTGTAGGTAAACACTTTACACGCATTTGTATAATGAATGACTGCAAACAATGTTTACTAGTAAAAGCATCTTTTTATACATAAGCTTGCATTATTATACCTATTAGTATATTATACGGATAGTATATGTGTGGTGCATGAATAACATCTATCTGGCTCCTTCCTAGGTGTTGTCTGTCAGTTTGTCTCGTGTGTCGCTCTATGGAATGTGGTGTTGTGTTGTTTTACTCGTTTTGTATTGTAACTTGTGGCAATGATGTATTATCGCTTTTGTCGAAGTAAATGTCGAATATGTACCTGTCTGTTGATCCACCGGTTCGCTGCGGAATACATAAAATATTTTAAGTATCTCGACAACAGCGATGCATTAACGAGTTTTTTAATTATTTTTAAACGCACTTTGATCCTATCTCTACTGCCTCAGGTACCTGTGTTGATAGTCACTTTTTATCTAAATTTACTTTAATACAAAAAAGGTTAAATTGCAACCTGTTCCATTCGTATTATTCGGTAAAATTACTAGAAAATATTTTTATAGAAAAACATTTGCATATACCTAATTATTCTATATATTTCAAAAATATTGTAGCTTAAGTATTTTCTGTGAACCTGTTCGCTGGCTACGCTAATGCTTTTCTTGGCATAATCGCTTTATATTTTATCTAATCAAGGTACATTTGGTGCCGTTACAATGATCATTCATTAATTGATATTTCGTGAGTATTATTTTTTTTATATACCAAATTATATTTTATGTAATAAACTAGCTCCCACCCGCGTGGTGTATACTATTTAGCTTATGTCCACCCTGAAAATTGGTGAGAGATTTATTGGAATCGGAAGGGATATGTTCAAAATTCCTTCTTACACCTTGCTAGCTAAGACGTAAAATACAAACTTCACCTTTTAATATTATCATAGATAAGGTTTTAATCGATTGAATTTTATGGTTTCCGATGATATTGGTACCTTCTTTTTTCTGTATTTATTGCTAAATAAGAATTATTAAAGTACTTAATGGTATTTATACGTAATAGTAGCACATCGAAACGGTGAGTTCACTATGCAATTAATGTTCAACAATGGCGTTCTTGCTGGTACCATCTAGTTTAATAAAAAAAAGTATTTTTATCCAAGTAACAAAAAGTACTCAAAACAATTGAAATTGAAGTGAATCCAATTTGCCAGTGCCATTTAAGTAGGTACATAGTTTTATAATTGTGTACACATTTATGTATGTATTTTCATAGTATATTATATTCCCCCCTCTTTATTTTTGGGTTGTTGACTATATTTATTTTATTACTTGTATTATACATATTATGTATGATATATATTATATATTAACTGAATGTAATTTTAATGACTTATATTTTCGATCAGAAAAGTTATCAGTTACCTTTAGATGATACTTACATAACATTTATGTACTTAATATGAACCAATAATGTTTATCAATGTTCACAGCCGTGTCAATCACTCTCCGAAGGGAGAGTTATAAAACAAAGCTTAATTGTTGTCGCAAAATTGCAAAGATGGGATGGGCTTACGCGATGTGACCAGCCGCCGCCCGGCGACGCTAGAGCGGGCGGCGTGCGGGGTGGCACGGGACGGCGCGCGCGCCCGCCGGACCGTTGTCCGGTGTGCGCCCGCCGAGCCCGCGCCGCCTCCCACCACGTCCGAGCGTCGTCTCGCCGGCGATCCCTCCACTCCACTCCTATCCTACCGTCCACTCCACTCCCTATCTACCTACCAGCGCTTCCGCTTCGTGATACCCACTGATACGACTAACCGAGCGACGCGGGCGATGGACGGACGCGCGTCTCACCCGCCGCGGCTTTACCCTACTACCCCCAGGGAACTCCTCTAACGAACGCACGTCCGTTCACCCACATTAACTTTTATAAATACCTAACTTTAAACCACACATACACAACACTACTAACATTTATATACACAAATAGATGTTATTTTTACACCAAAATTTAACTATAAGTCGTGATTTTAATACATAAGTTATTGGCTTTTACTGTTCTCTACATGCTACTATAATGTAAATACATTACCTATCTACATAATATACTCAACTAACGTTTCTCAAACGTTATATATTACCATTGTACAAAAGTTTAGGAGAAGCAATATAAAAATATTTGCCTGTACAAACACTAGCATATACTTAGGTTCCCACCAAACGCAATATGTAAACGGGCAGAGACGCCAGCGCATGTGGGCGTGCGGCGGCGTGTGCTCAGTGATGCGTGCTTGCAGGTGATCGCGGTGATATCGATCCTCTTCATCGTGCTGTCGACGATAGGGCTCACACTGAACACGATACCCCAGATGCAAGTGTACGACGAGAAGGGCGCACCCATGGACAACCCGCAGCTAGCCATGGTCGAGGCAGTGTGCATCACATGGTTCACACTCGAGTACGTACTGCGGTTCAGTGCCTCGCCGGATAAGTGGAAATTCTTCAAGGGTGGACTAAATGTGATAGACTTGCTGGCCATATTACCCTACTTTGTTTCTCTATTTTTGCTCGAAACAAATAAGAACGCGACTGATCAGTTTCAAGACGTGCGTCGCGTCGTTCAAATCTTCCGTATAATGCGTATCCTGCGAATCCTTAAACTCGCTCGCCACTCCACCGGGTTGCAGTCACTCGGCTTCACACTCAGAAACTCTTATAAAGAACTCGGACTGCTTATGTTGTTTCTCGCGATGGGAGTGCTCATTTTCTCCTCGTTAGCCTACTTCGCCGAGAAGGAGGAACCGGGGACTAAATTTATTTCCATTCCGGAAACGTTCTGGTGGGCCGGCATCACCATGACCACAGTTGGATACGGTGACATTTACCCCACGACCCCGTTGGGCAAGGTCATCGGCTCAGTTTGCTGTATTTGCGGCGTGTTGGTAATTGCGTTACCCATCCCTATTATCGTCAACAATTTCGCCGAGTTTTACAAGAACCAGATGCGGCGCGAGAAGGCACTGAAGCGGCGTGAGGCGCTAGAGCGCGCCAAGCGCGAGGGCTCCATCGTCTCCTTCCACCACATCAACTTGCGTGACGCGTTCGCCAAGAGTATGGACCTCATCGATGTCATCGTAGATACAGGTCAGTAGTGCGACATGCTACCCGCTTCGCTGCTTCTCCATGTCATGTGTCCTTTGCTTTTGAATGACTAACCTCTCTGTCACTACGCACGCATGCCTTTCGAGCTGTATTGTTAATTTAGCATAATTATTCGTCGTACTGAATGCAATGAATGTTGACTGAACGCACGGCACATCGATGGCTCTCCGGACTCGCAAACATCTCAAATCAAACAGTTCACGTAACATCGCAGCTACAGCTACCTTCACCCGTTCGCTCCAACGAGGTGCACTCAGAATGTTATTCCTTGTCTTCAGGTGACAAGTGCGTCCTCATTGAGGCGAGAGACGACGCCCGATGAGCTACTTACTACTATCGCACAGTCGTCACTCGACCCCTTTTTGTTAGTCTGTTACGCGGGGTCGGGCTCGCGTCGTGTGCTCGCGTGTAGCTAGCGATGTGCGACGAAGACACTTAATCTAAGGTCGATTACATTGTCAGCGTAAGCCTAACGCTTCCTAGAACTAACATTCCTCTTCTGTGGACTGTCCGATGTGTGTATCCGGAGGACGCTGCAATTCATAGACTATTCGTGTGGAATGTGTGTTGTGTAGTTTACGCCGCTATTTACTGTCATTTCCGTATAAATGTTTTTGAGCTAGTTTGTTAGTAAAAACTATACATACACTACCAATTCAAACATCATTCGCGGTGCACCTTCGAGGGGGACTGGTAAACGCCGCTACTTATGGTGGTGTGTGTGTCCAGGACAGAACATGTCGCAGGCGGACGCGACTAGCCTGGAGGGCGAGGCCCCCGCCACCACTGGCTGCTACAAGCAGTATGAGCACTCTATCTCCAGTAAGCTCCCGTACACACCTGAAGGGAATCAGGTAAGCATATTTAATTATTGTATTGGTCTAGTTACTTTAGCCGACTTTTAGGGTTTCGTGTTTTATTAACATTGTTATGCATAAGATCGGGTCTTCGCTAAATTACGAATTAGGTAGGTAGATAAGTACTTACTTGTTTCATTACGTTCGACTATGTTACAATAGCCGTGGTCTCGGGCAGACTGGCAAGGCGGAGCTCCAGTTTGCTCTGAGGATCACCTTCTTAAACCTAACGTTGATTTTACTTTCGCGTTAAAGAACATTTAGCACACACCATTTTTCACGCGCTTTCAGTTTATTTAACACTGGGTTCCACGTAACTGAAAAACTGTAAAAAAATTGTCATAATTTCGCAAAGACCCAATTTGATGAATTATAATGGTCTGGTTATTGGATTTAATTGACTACATTGAGTACCCGTGGTGGGACCATACGGTTTAATATACGAGTTCATGTCTGGAAATTAAACATTGCAAGTCATAAATCAGTGGGTATTGTTATCTTAGACTGCACCCAATTATGTAATTTGTATTACATAATTGGGTTTGACACAATAGCTGTTTAACCAACCATGTAGGCTGTCATTACACATAGCGACATCTATACGTTAAACAGTACACATCAAGAACACTGTATGCCGACGGAAGAGCGTACATATTAAAGAAGTATAGTTTCTTTACATATATACTAAGAGAACGGAAAATTATCACATTGTAACACTGTAGGTGATAGTTTCAGAGCCCTAACAAAGAGCGCCGCTACTCAAACGAGGATCCTGGCACGCCGGAAACGCGCTTGCTTATTAACCCTGAGCCCACACCAGTAAGATATTATTGATATATTTTATCATCTTCCTAACATTCGTTGATAAGTTACGTTAATAGCCACATGATGCCATTGACATTCGACTAAACTAATAACATCTTTTCTAAAGTGCGGCGCACAGTTACGGCTTATAACTGCTGATACATCATGCTGTCTTGATAACAAACGCGAACACGTTTATAAAATGTAGCGTTGACTACTAATGATTTATCTTTTTCTAGGAAAAGAAGATGGCTGACAAACAGCTTGACTTGGATCAGCTGCCTTCTGAGTTTGAATGTTGTTTTTGCACGTTCAAGGTACTAAGAAACTAATAATTCCTAACCCGTTCAAACATGTCACTATAAAAAATTTTATGTCGTTTATTTGCAACTTATGTTTAATTAATAAAACATACTTTAATAATTATATTTCCAACCAGCACTAATCTGTAAGTACCCGCAATAATATTTTTAGTCATTTTCTATCTTATAGGGCTATACTTTCTACAAGGTACCTAGGTAACCTACCTAGTAAAGAATATTTTAGTTTAGTGCACTCGTTATTATTAAACACGTACTTACTTAATTAAGGAAATAGATCATGCTTAGTCTATGGGCAAGAGTGGTTTAATTATTTTTATTTAAATTTAATTGTATTATATTTATAACTATGACTACAATTTTCTCTTAACATTTATTTAACCTATTTGATTAGACATAGAGTCTTATTGTATATACTATGCGTTTTGAATAGATCTTTTCCATCGATCATTTTGACGCCTTTTTGTATTTTTTCGTGTGTTCATTATAATTTATAACTATTAATGTGCATGTTACGTTTCACGTGAATAACATGTTGCAATATCTGGTGTAGGGATACAAAGAATTTATAGACGCGGAGCAGTTGATGCCAATGTCAACGTCAGACCTGCGACAGCCGGTGTGCGTGGAACTGGCGTGCCTGCAGCGGCACCCGGCGCCCCGGGCGCTGCCAGAGGCCACGCCCAACAGCCTTGACAGTCCAGGTTCGTCTCTTCACTATCTACCAACTGTCTTCATTGAACACGTTTCACTAAACTTAGTTACGGACACTCAATTCTAGGTATCGTAGCGAACGCTACGCATCTACGTTTCGCTCGTATCCAAACTATTACGCGCTACCCCTATGATGTAGTAGTTACGTAGGAGCTACGATGAACATGATCTAGCGGAGCTATTCAACCACACTAAACACGATCATATTGGGAATTACTGAATTACTGATAAATTGCGTACCAAATGCACGCACTATAAATTAGGTTCATACATGGTTAAAATAATTTCGACACTTTAAAACGTTGATAGACATCATAGAATTTGATAGAATTTAATAAGGCACATTTTAATATAATTTAATAAACACCACATTCACCCGATATGACATTATTTATTTAGTTATGTACACTACCATCGTAGTCAGATCCTGGCACAGTAATGAACGTGTTGTCCTTGTCTGATGTGTAGATGTACCCATGACATAACTGATCCACCGCATTGTCGAGCACTCGCTACCGTGTAACGTGTCGCGTCACTGTTCTCACGTGGTGTAGAGCAGTGCGCGGCTCCATGTGCGTGTATGTCTTATCTTGCAGATACATTTGCATCATGCCTTACGCACCCTTTTCCTTCAGAGGGCGACATCGCATGCGAGAACGACTCCTCAAACTTGTATGTGAATCCTCTGGACGGTAGCAGCGGGGGAGGTGGAGGCGCGGGTGGGAGCGGGGTGGGGGGCGGTGTGTCCGCTGAGTATAACGGGGTGCGTCGGAGCGCGTCCGGGGACGGGGGCGTGTTGTGTGCGAAAGGTTCGCAGGGAGAGGGCTCGCCGCGAGGTTCGCAAGCCAGCCTGGCGGGCGCGGCGATGGCAGGCGGCGCGCGGCCGCTCGACGCCTCGCGCTGCAGCCTGCCGCAGCCGCTCGACGTCGCGCCCGCCGCCCCGACCTTCCCACCAGACGACGCCAAGCCCAAACACAGGAAAGCCCGCTTCCAGCAGGTAAGGCAATCTACATTACAGGTCCCATTGCTCAGCAGCCCAGACGCGTACCCATTAGAAGAGGTGTGGCCTGCACTTGGTAGGAATGTATTTTAACATATAAATCTACTATACATAGATCTGCCCGTTTGTCGGTTGCCATTCATGCACATTGTTTGAAAATTGTGTCCGAGAATGCATGTGTTGTCTCCACACACCCAATCTAACTACCTACTTACCTCGTAGAATGTCCGTTTATTTGGTGTATGTTCAGTGTGCTACTGCAAAGTAAGATTGGTTAGGTGACCGTGCCCACTTGTTCTGCAGGACTGGTCGGAGGAGGAGAGGAGACCGCCGAGGGGGATAGCGACCAGGATCATCAACCACCACATACTCTTTGGTGTGTTCTCAAATACATTGTCTCGCTATTTAACACAATTCATTCTTCATTATTTAATTAGATACTTATAAGTATTAATAAGTATTTAAGTGTCTCCTTTATTTGATTTTGCTTTATTGATCTTTGCTCGGCGTCAATTTACAATATATATGTATATCCATATACCCAGATACTGTTGAGCAGCTTATACTAATACACTCTAATGATGTTACGTTGAACAACTGTAAACTATTTTACTCAATCTAAGACTGATCCAAATCATAATGTAAAAATAATTCCGACAAAAAGTCATTCAAGCAAAAAGATGTAATGCCCTACTATAATGTGTGCAGACTATGTAGATTCGGTGTTGATATAATGACGTATGTAGTGTAGTAGTAGTGTGCTGTACGCAGGTAAGAACGGCAACAAGCGCGAGGGCGACTCCCGCTCGCGCTCCATCCTCAAGAACAAGGAGTCACGCGGCACCGACAGCGAGCTGCTCCTGCAAGAGACCGGCTCGCTCGGCCTCAACGTCAGTACATGCACTTCTCTACTCTCATATCGATATGTAATCCGTTAGTATATTTGGAACATCGAGGTAAGTACTAACTGTGTGTTAACATTGCAGGGCGACTCGGGTAGCGAGTCATCGCCGATTAGACTGAAAGACTTCAAAGGGCAGAGCCACAAGGGTGGCGGGCCGGAGAGAGACAAGCTGGTGACGTAGGCGCCGCCGAGCTCACCGCTGCTAGCGCTAGTGCACGCACACCTGCCCACCACGCCTCGCCCAATACTCGAAGCGAACTACACTAGATACATTAGACACCGCAATAAAATAATGAAAATAATTTTAACATATCATTGGGCGATTGTGACTGCTTGTTGATATAGATTTTCATTTCGTAGGGTTATAAATATTGTAAAAATATATTACTTAATAAGTAATAATTGTTCATTCCAATCGAAAGTTGAAGGTACATATTTGTTAAGTTTTTTTACGTGCAATTATTAATTGCTAATTCTAATTTAAGCGATATAGTTTGTACAGCATAGTTGATGAGAAAAAAGCAATTATTAAAATTAAACATTTTCTGAAATTGTTATGAAACTTGTTTTATTAACAATGAATGAAATACTGCGTGAATCAACAATGATATTTATTTGGAAGTTAAATTCCTCTTTTCATATTGGGTAGGATCTAAGTGTAGAATAGGCAGTTATAACATAAATTGCACATTTAACATTAGCGAGTGCTGGTGTGTTAAAGGTAAAATACCTACACACATTAAAATTACATCATTATATTTAATTATAAACATGTCGAGTAAAAAAATATTGTTCGTGCTAAAAAACACGAGGCAAAGTTCCGAATCTCTGTAAAGACGACAAATCAATATCACATGTAACACGTCTCGACTGATTGCGTTTCTCTATGATAGGCTTGAATACACCATTGAAAGTATAAAACCAGAAGCACCTTAAAAATACCGTTACGATGTAAATTAACATTCCTAAATTCAGAAAAATTTAAGATAATTTCGACAACTGTTTAACATGGCTTAAGCTATGATAGGAATATAATTGTGCTCTAAAATGTTTAGGGGGTGATGGCATATTTAGTTTTATGATCACCACTCCGCTTCTATCGCGGGGCTGGCAGAAAGCAAGTTAGTAAATTTTTATCATTAGTACAGTGCCAGTGCGAGTTTTATTAAAATCCGCGTCACAAGACATCACGTCGACTTAAACGCAGATTTGTATGGGCTCACAATACTGTCATCTTTGGGCCGACAGATGGCGCTGTTTGGATCCTATACAAATCTGCGTTTACGTCGACGCGGTGACTTGTAACGGCGGCAGTGAAAAACTCGCACCTGACCTTGAATGTATAGTCATTCTATGCCATTGCCTGTATGGCGCAACGCGCATAAATAACAATATTTTCTCAAAGCGCTCGTAGCTCGTGATGGCACCTGTAATTGACTTCCGAAGAACGTACCTATTTCATCAAACAAGGCATTGATATAGATAGATAAATAAGATGTGATGCATTTTGAAAATAGATCTGTCATGGAGAAACCTAATCAGTGGTAAATGGTTATGTGTCTAAAATAATAATAATAATTGGACTTTCATAGGAATACAAATAATTTACATAATTGTCCAAAAATAATACTCATTGTCACATTTAACACTTAACATTAATTTAATATAAATATTAATACTTAAAAAAGAATATAAATCAATTTATATGAGTAGTAACAAAATGAAGACATTAAAATACTTTGGTTCATAATGAGTAACAATTACATGTTTACTTACACTGGTTCAATTTCACTTATGAAAGTAAATTACACGATTAGAAATAAGTTCAACACCATGACTTGTCCACTAGGAGGACCGGGCCACAACAAAACTGTACGAAAATTTATATGACATTATAGTCTGAACACTCAGGCACCTTATTATAATATAATCTTGGCAGTAATCATGGCACTCAACACTACACGTTTACTAACTACTGCGCTCGATCGAAACCTTCGCTGGCTCCCTCCACAAACAAACAATGCATTGCTGGCGGGCAACTATGATCGTTGCAAGCAGCGCGTATTAAGAACTTGCTTTGAAGCTACATTTCATCAAGTACCATTTTATTACGATAACATGAAATGTCCAAAACTTGAAACGATCACAATTTGCCCTGTTGCTCTCAAATAATGTACATTAACAAAATTACGACTCAATATTATTCAAATATGCTGATGTTATAATTTTAAAGCTTTGATTACTAAAAAAAATATCACAAATGACTTTGTTAGTTGTTTTATCAGTCAATTTGACCCATTATTTAATTGATGACAATAACGTGCAATTGAGCGAACTGAACCGTTTTAAAATATGCCGTAGTTCTCTGTACATTGTACAAGCGACTATACATGGACATTCTTTGGCAATAATTTGAAGCCATCTGACTACAGGTCAGATTTCAGAATAGGTACATGCCTTGTCATTAATTATAAATGAATAAATAAAAAGATATCGATTAACAGGCGCAACTACAGATATGAGCCTGAATAGATGGAGCGAGTGTATATGCACTTAGCGTGCGAAAAGGGAGACCAATGCTCTTCTATTTATACCGTTTTCGTTCTATCAAATTGTAAGAAAATCTTATTGTGCCGTGTTCAGGTGTAGAAACTCCACAAAAAAATTTGACAGAGATAATTAATTCTGTAAGAAGATAATAATAAAAAAGCAAAAATGTGGCACGACACCTTTTATTCAGATCGAGAGAAACGCGTCGTCTATTTATATTCATACAATAGCTATGCCGTGCGGTTTCACCCGTGTAGATTTAGTTTCTAAATAAAAGTAGCCTATGTCACTTCTTGAAACATCAATTATCTGCCAGTGAAAGGCTCGTTTAAATCGGTCCATCCGTTTCAGAGATTAGGCAGAACAAACAGACAGACAGAGAAAAAATTGTTTTTTTAAGTACCCTATTACTTTCATATACTGAGTTTCTTGTCGGTTCTTCTCAGAAGATTAGTTTTCGAACCGGTTTTAAATTCCTCGCAATTCATAAGTGCCTTACCAGGGCCTAAATTTAATAAATCATTTTCATTTTCATATCAATTTAGCGAAACGCCGTTATTGTGGATTTACAAACAAACACTTCAATTTTATTTATCTGATTAGATGTGTGCACGCACAACCACGTGAGTACCAACGCACAAGGCTCGGATCTAGGGGGCAAGATAGTACCAGCCCTGGGCGGTAATAGTAAGGGGCACCTAATGAACACAATATTACCTTCCACGCCGCGCAATCATTCAATCCAGTAGGCTTTTCTTACCTTACTCCCAATTTTTAAGGTTGTAAAAAGATTAATTCTGAAGTAGGCGCCAGTATTTTGTGTTTTCCCTGACTAGGAAAAATCCTTAATCTGAGGCTGCTACAAACATGTACCTAAAACGGTTCGTCCTAAAGCAGGATTTTGGTAGTTTCCCAAAAATGGATTCTGCAGTTCAGATGGCAGACTAAGTTAGAAAGGGTGCTGACCCCAACTTGGCAAAAGCCCAGGGCAACATTTTCAATTGACTGGTTGATATTTGTTCTAGATATACTTAATCAAATAAAAAAATATAAGTAATAACAAGTGGAATTCACCTGACCATCGGTAGTATAAATGGACTCAATCGGAACTAATGTGGAGTACACATTCATCCATCGTGTGACATTTGTAGCGTTGTGTCGTGCCGTGCACGGCTTGCTGCTATGCTTATGTTTTATGGGAATCTCTGAAATAAAAAAACAACACGATTATACAAAAAAAATTAAGAACTTAAGCATTTTAAAGTGATTTAATCGCACTGCACGTGTAAGGGATCGATCTCAACTCTTGTATGTAGCTCACAATCAGGGTTGATACATTTTAATTGTTACATCTATGATTGGATTGCCGTCCTATCGGACTATGAGTGTGCGGGAATAGGAACCACTTATACCTGCGTTTGCACACTCCTGCAGATGGCTAACCAGTCAGGGGACTGGCCCCCGTAACCGGAAATGCATTATAGTCGAAAGAAAATAGTATAGGTAATAAAGAAGCTAACCTGTACCAGGCGAGTGCGAGCGCGGCGCGCAGCTTGCCCCAGAGCCAGGGGTAGAGGCCGCCGCCGCGCCAGGCCGCGCGCGCCGCGTACTTCACGTAGTCGTACAGGCCCCACGGCGCGTGCCCGCCGTTCACGTAGTACACGTACGTGAACCCGTCCTTACACTTGCCCTTTATCGAGTAGTAGTAAGGAAGGAACGAGTGCAGACGGAATCTACAACAACACACCACCGCCTTAAATTCTGCCCATTACATTTACGCTAATTGAGGTGACAAAATGGTTTAAAAGACAGCAATCTGGCTAAAGATCTCGCATAGGATATTTAATATACTATGTATATTACTACATTCAAAGTTTTAAGAATGGCAATCTGATATGGAAAAAAGCATATAGAAAATATATTGGATTGCCACAATTGTGACAATGTGCAGATTGCCAGTTTTGATTTTATACAACTCAAATAAATGAGAAGCAAAGTACGATTGTAACTTGTTAAAAGCTAGACTGACTTTTCAGATGCATGCTTCGTAGATTGTCCGACTTGAAATGTAAATGTTTCAGTTGATTAATTTATGAGTGTATGTCATAAGAGATGTTTTTCTAATTTCGGTTTCGTGGAGCGACACTATGTCACACACAGCCTATGTGATGTCGCATCCGACACTGATTGGAAATAGCGACTGACAGATGTCAAATAGCAAACGCGAAATTAGCCGATTGTCTCTTTCCTGAGATCGATGTGCAGTATATAACGCCGGGTAAGTACTGTAACTGTTGTATTTTGGAGTAGCATAATTGTCACGTGGTGATAACATTTACAGGGGTTCAAGGTATAGATAACTGGGTAGCAGTGCTAACACAGCCGATAAACCATTTTTATCTCATGAGTAATTCATAATTTATTGCTATTATCAATTATATCAGATCAGTATACAGCAATGAGACATGGCACACCTTTCTATACTAGTATAAAATATTTAAGGAGAAATAATTTGAATTTTTGCTTCTTACAAATAAACTCAAAAACTCTAGGAAGATGAAGATGAAGGTTAAATCTCTTGATGAAATACGTAATTTGAATACAGATGTCACACTAATGGTATGGTAAGTTAAACAGCGAACAAACCTCTTGTGTTCATAGAAGTGTATAGCTTCAGTGTTGGTGGTGAGTACGTGTAAGAAGATGGCCTTGACACGGTGGTGGTGAGGCGGTTGCGGCAACGGGCCCGCCAGGTGGCGCATCAACACGTCCAGTAACAACGTCGCTACACCTGATCGACGGTGCGAACGTACCACCCCTGATATGCCAAATTATTTAATAAACATTGTCAGGCAATTCAATTTCACTCGAGGTGCATGATCATGAATCTAACCTTTATAAACCGCTAGCACAGACCAACCCAATTCTCTGCGTGCGGAGCTAAGTACTATAATTTTTATGAAAGCCATGCAGTAGCAAATTAGATTTACTATATGGAAGAAAGTAGGGAACTTTTCTAACCCAATCCAAAACTAGATGATACCTCTTCCAATAAGTTACATCTTGTAGAACGAGTGAAAGTAGTTATTAAAATAAATGAAAACCAGACTAGGAGAGTTTGTAATTCAGGCTCACCCTAAACCAATACTTTCTACATAATTTAGGTAAGTAGTGAAAGGGTTAACAATACTTATTTATCTCAATGCAAATTTGTCTATTATATATATAGGACGAATTCAATAATTTTTGCAAAATATCTCCTTACCTAATGATAATATGTAGGCGACCAGTGTATCTTTTGATGCAAACCATCTTGACAGTATTCCCCGGTCCTCAGCATTTAATTTTAAATAAGGTTTAATCTCAGCCACAATGAGGGCTATAATCTGAGCCTTGTGAACTGCAGCAAGAGCAAAGAACCGCTCTGATGATGTGATGTCTTCGTACCATGACTGTGGATACTCTATTGGGAACCAGTCTCTGCATAAGCATCTTACCTGAAATTATTTGATTACATTACAACACTAAGATAGCAATATTTTTTTCTAATGAGTTTGAATTACAATTTCAAAAGTAACATGATTTTTTTTGTTAGAACCTAGATGTAAGCATGACAAACCTTAGCATCATTTTAATAACAGGAAAGTCATGATCACTATATATGTTATATTTAGCATGATTCATGAATTGACATTGCACATTTTATGTGTTATGAGGAAGAAAACAAACTATTTTATTAAATTCCACAACTAATTTAAATTAAGTTATTCATACCTCTTCCAAGTCATCAGGGCACAAGAAACGCAACTGTACATCCTTTAAAGTGCATTTTGCTTCTTTCGACTTCTCAATGATAACTTGGAAGCCTTCAGAAAGATACCTGTTGAGTAAACACAAAACTTTTTCACCATTAGTCATAAAACCTACTCATGTATTTGGAACTTTCAAAGAGGAATAAATAATCCCTTATTTTATTTACAGCATAAGTATCTAAAACCATTCTATGAATCAGTACCTGTATAGAAGTTTAGTGAAGGTCATTACAATTATCAAATGTACAAAACTGTATTTCTCTATTGCTGAAATCTAGTTGAATAAAAACAAATTACTGTTCATGTACAATAGTTTTGCATTGGGTATGCAATTGAATTTTAGCTATAACTTCATTGTTTCTGGGCTGTTAGCCTCTGTATATGAGTAAATTGCACATTGGCCCTGGTCACTTGGGATGTTTCATCCAATTACAGTCATCAATAAGAGAATTCAGCGGACGAACAGTTCACTGATCCCTACATTGACAACGTTATGTACTTACAATGATAACATTCATGGACTCACCAGCTGAATCCAGCCATTCGGTAATTTGGCCATTAATATTTTCACGACGCGAACTCTTCATGGATATACTTTTTCATGTCCATAAACTGTATCTCTCATAAATAAAGCGAACGGGTTATTGCATTATCCACCTGATATCATTTTCTCATTGTATGTATTAGTCGAATAAATTTAATTCAATTAAATTAAACTTCAATTGGACAGATTTGCTAGTCTGTCAAAAATGAATGTCAGTCAGTTATTTCCATCAATGGTACGTCAATGATGTCCGTTATGTCATGTCAAAGTGAATGACAGTTAGCTTCAAGTTGACAAATTGGGTTTAATAAGTTCATTCCGACATAAGAAGCGAGGAACATCAGAGGAATCGAATGGGTTCCTCCACATATTTTTAACAATTTACAAGTTTTTTCTCAACAACCACTTGACATTGGCGGAATAGCTGTACTCAAGCTCGTCGCCATTAAATAAAATAAAAGAAAAGACATAAGAAGCACGCTAGGATCATAAGATTATACAGCCCTATCTTTTGTGTATATAATGTTTATGCATGTTTTTCTTTTTTACTATTTAAAGTATAACCTACTATGTAAACCGACAAATCACTTGGCTCAGGAAGGACACTAACAGCATTAATTCAGTTTTTAACTTTAGCAATGTTACTGATAGGCAAAATGTCGATTTGAAAAAAAAGATTTAAAAATGTTGTTGTCTTTTAGGCAATTTAAATCGACTCAAGTCAATGCATTTTGCCTGTTTCTTTACGCAATATTATTTTTATAGTGGCGATGCGTATTGGTATTTATTTTTCTCATACTTACATAATATTATAAACAAGTACAGTGTCATACATTTTTTTGGGTTCAATAGGTAAGTAAGTACCTGAAATTAAAGTACCCAAGTTTACTGTTATAAAATATTGGTAAATAAACTAAGCATAATTTTGTACTTAAGCCCTTTTTACGTTTTATTTGCATGATTGACCTTTTATATTAGATATAGTTAAGAGCATAGTACGTATTATTGGTAGGTAATCATGACTTGTAGTCATGTCGTTGGTACAATTGAAGTCACTGGCATCATTCCACACATGTTGTCAGGGATTACTAGTACCTACTTACACAGAGATGTCGGTTTTGATTTGTGGATGTTCACCAGACGCGGCGGTGTCGTCTTACGACCGGGCTCTGCCCTCGCGGCCGGCTCCTCGGGAGACGACCGCGACGTTCACACGAACTATCGTGGGGACCGATTCCACTTGAGTTTTCATGTGTTGATTCATGTTGTTTCAATTGTTTTATCTTCCAAACGGTTAGACTATATTCTACCTACGTATTAAATAATCCATAGGAACCGGCAAAGAGATTAGAAGGGCAATTTTAAATTGACTTTTTAATTGACACGTACTTACCAGGTGGTAGGTACCGATGGATGCTCTGCGCAAAAAATGTTCACCTATAAAGTTAAGACTGTATACACAGTGTGGTGTGTGTGTAGTTGGTTCAACGAATACTTACCTCAGTTTAATTTTGACAACTAAACAACACAACAAAATATAAATAAAAAAATCTAAGTAATGACAACGAAACGGAATTGAATACCAATTTGTACTAAGGTATTGTTGATCAATACTCACTGCATTAATCGAAACGGTAAGGAATTAAGGTACGACTTTTTAATAATTTCTGAACCGCGGTTATATGGGTAAATTTGTGCTGGATATACTTAATAATAATATGGTAGGGGTTGTAGGTATTACGTACCTTAATAGTGGACTGGTGTAAGTTGGAACGAAATTCTAAAAATAACGTAAGTTTTTGTCTCTCATATCGTCCTGCAGGATATTTGGTACTATCAATCTAAATACACTGCCCATTAGATAGGTACAATGCCCATTAGATAGGTACAAAGAAATTTAAAAACCATATCAATGAAAATTACCAATTATTCATAAAGTTATTAAAATAGTTTTTCTGAATTTCGACATTGCTCTCTACCACTTGTTTTTAAAAACAGCGGAGATTAAAGCGTATAATTGGGCATGGTATCCTCCGCCCCAGTAATTAATATCTCATGTGTTGTCTTACAAAAAGGTCCGTATTGTATGTCGGCCTGTCCGCCGCCGCGCCGGTGCAGGGTGTGTGAAACTCGAGCCGCGCCGCCGGCGCACGCGCCTCGCGCATCATTTGCACTCAATCTTCACATTGCAGCTCACTGTGCTCCATTAGGAAATCATAAACACCCCTTCTTTACACAGTTTTTATGTAAAATTACCGAGTAGTTTATTTTTATTGGAAACTTTAAACTTATACATTCTTTTACTCACCGAGAGAGCCGTGGTGGCCGTGTAATTTGAGCTTAGAAATAAGCTTTTCAAATGCTTAAGTAAGTAGGTAATTTCACCCCACGCGCTTCACGGTGAAGGGAAACATCATGAGGAAACCTGCATATGTCTGAGAAGTAATTCAAAGATGTATGTATGTAAGTATAGTGCCTAAGACACGCCCTGTCATACACCTTTGGTGAAACGTGGGTGTTGTTGTTACAACACCTCTGCTTACCCCTTCGGATACCCTTTTGGAATGGCGTGACCATATTTTTTTTTCTTATACTTTCCATAAGTTATCATATAAGTAAGTAAATATTATAAACCTACCTACTAATATAAAGAGTAGATTAGGTGCAGAGTAGGTATGTCAGTCGACTTTGTGTACATATCTGTACTTCATTATACAAAGTTGCCGTTTCAGAAATTCATCGGTACCTATCTAGAAATATTATGCTATCGCAGTCGGCGCACCATCATAACCGGGGCCGGAGATAAATAAGTCATATTATATTCCACATAAATTCTCTTAATGTTTAATAATTACATAATCATCGATATGTTTATTGACCTCATTAGCGTCGGTCGCGAAAATGTGAGTGTGATAAGATAGGGGTGAGAACAAGGGAGGCTTTGTGGCGAGGGACAGCCGCGCGCCGGATGCGTGGCGGGCGCAGGTCGCTGCGTATCACGCGACGAGCTCGGATAACATTTCTTGGAAGTTTCATCATTTTAATTAAGACAGTGCCTACAGTCCTTTCCAACGAGAAAAAATGTTTATGATGTGCCTATTTTATTCACGCTGATACTGAGGTACGTATTTGTCAATAATGATGTTACTTAAGAGTGAGTACCTAGCAGTTTTCCTTTTTCATAGACTTCATAGAAAGTTCATGACATTTATTATCATAAGTAAGACTCTAAGGAATTGGGATACTTTTTCAATATGTAAACATAATATTAAGTCAATGAAATAAAAATTTTAAGCTCTCAATAAGCAAAAAGTTCTTAATGAATTTGTAAAAGGGGGGATTTATGATTTTTGTGAGCTGAATCTTTGTTTATAATATTTACCAACATATTGCAAATATTATGTACTTATATATACATTCGATGGACTTATTATCAATCTCGGACACAAGCAGGAGAAATGAAACCACAGATTTATTCAAAAAAGTGTTTATTTGAAAGTGATGTAAATAAATGAATGTGATGATTTTTCGTTGTACGTATCTACAGAATGATATAATTCAAAATATATTTTAAAGTATAATATCGCTACACACATTCATCATCCGGGGGGTCAACTACGATCATTTAAGCAGCGCGTATTAAGAACTTCTTAGCTTTGACGTTTAATTTTACGGCACCGAAACAAAACTTAATGCATAAAAATATAAATAATTGTTAAGAAACGACATATTTTTTGCACCAACTTATGGAATAGGAGGTATTACATACGTACATTACACATTACATACGCCACATAATACAACTTAAACAATAGCAACCACTTAACGTTAATTTAAGCTAATTAATTTATAACTTTGGAACATGAGGAATTTATAACTGTAAACAATTTACGGAAACTTAAATTAAAAAGTAACTAGGCATTATTGATAAGTATAAATAAGCATACAAATAAACTCTCAGATAAAACTCTAATTTAAATTTTCTTTTAATCTAAATTTGCATTCAAATCAAATAGCCGAAATCAGGTCCATCTGTGGACATTATTTTAATTAGGAATAAATTTTCGCCAACATTCTTTTATTTCCACAAACAACTGGACTTACGAGTACCTATTACATGACACAATTATAGTAAAACATAGAAAGGAGATTGATAGATAAATTATTATTATTATTTTTATATCGTTCTGAAATATTATTTTGATACATAGTACTCATTTGCTCCTCCCTACGCAAGATAATTATTTATACCTAACTCACTTAAGCTAATATATTAGGTAGGTATGTGTAGTGTGTACTTAGCTCATGATTAAGCACACGTGTGCACCAAAAGCCCCGCAGCGACAAGATACTCGTACAATCTTAAATACCTATCTATACATTTATTTATTTACATACCTACTATGACCTACTTTTAAACGTAATAAAAATGTACAGTTGGCGATTAGAACTTACTGTATAACATAATTTTTAACTAAAAACAAAATTTTTGCATAAGGCAACAGTAAGGGAAGTCAGGGTCAATTCAAGAGTGACCTGGGTAGTGCGGCCAATCAGTGGTGGAGGGGTGTAGGTGTGTTGGATGGGGTGGGTAGAGCGGAGGTGGTGCGTGGTGTGCCAGGCTGTGCGTGGGGTACCGCGGCTGCATCTCATGGTAGTCCCCCATTTGGGGCTTGAGGTACTGGTCGAACTCAGAGCCATCCGGGGGCCCGTCTGCCAGCAGCGAGGGGGATATCTCTGGCATACCTGAGAAATCTAACTGCTCCCTGTCCGGCGAAGGCTCCCGCTTCAGTCGAGCCGCTGTGGTGGGCGCAGGCTTGCGACGCCGAGGTTGATATTTATAATTCGGGTATACTTTTTTGTGTTCAGACCGCAGTTTATCCGCCTCCTTGATGAATGGTAGCTTATCAGTACTGCTCAAACTCCTGTCAACAAACAACACTGTGAAATTGAAGAACTTTAATAATTAAAATGTTAAAACCATGTTGGAACATATAGTAAGCAGTATTATTAGCCATTGGAAGTGCTGACTCATTGTTGGGTTTGTGGACTAATCGTGCGCCCGCGCCGGAGCAATCTGAAGACACGCTGGCGATAGCATCGGCGCGACTATTTCCAGATGCCGCCGGGCACTGCTAATGTGCCGTGAGTTCTGCTCTAATGTACATTCCACTTGAGCAACCAACTTATATCATATTCTCTTAGTAGTATTATTGTTTAAGCAGACGACTCTCCTATTATAACAGTTATCTAGGACATAGTACATATTTACTACCTACCATAGTAGGTATATCGTTTATTCTGTGGTAGTACGACTCTTATTCTTTACCTTTACGTCTAATACCATTGACAGCACCTACAGTAATCACCTATAGTTGCCGTCACGAGTTATGAGCGCTGACCTTGAATGCACAGCAGTAATTTTATTAATTTTTCTGTGCCTGTCTGTATGGTGCGATGCGAATAAAATACATTTGTAAACAATCAATGTGTAATAAATATAAATCTAAAGGAAAAAAAACGTAGCATATCTGCCTACCAACTTGATGGATGCCTTTAATTTTTTCTCAGACATAATAGTTATTACGTTTAACCTTCACCATTTTATTAACATTCACCGTCAGCCTACGGTGCGTGTGGCATCACTGCACTTAAGTTTTTAGGTTAAACAATGCAAACAAGGCTCTTGAAGGCTTGAATATTATTTATAAAAGCGGGAAATATTTGTATTTTGCGTGCCTAAGTTGCCCTCTGACCCAGCTAATCTCAGAGCCGTGATCGAGATCTGCACCGCTGACAGTTGGAGCCAACAATCACAACAGAGCAATCAACCGCTTTTCACCGACAACTATTTGCTTTGATGATCAGACAGTTTGGTAATGTCGTGTCATCCTCGAGAGCGCCGCTCATACTCGATCGCGGCCGAAGCGCTTAGTGTGCGGGTGGCCTTTACTTAGTAGGTACCTATATATTTGAATGGGTTTTAGTTACTTCTTCACTCTTAAACGCAGAATTCGAAGTGATTACCTACGGAGTGCTTTGCAAGTCTCTATAGATAAGGATAATTAAAGCTACCTATGAACTCAACATAGGCCTCTCCCAGAGCACCAGGTTCAGAGCATCGATCGGCCAAGTTCAATGGCTTTAACTATGATAACGGAGTTCTAGATCCATAAGAAGTTGTTTCTATTTATTTTTCTACGGCATGCCATGCCATATCTATCGTCGTCTGCGATTAGTGAGCGATTACCTAGAGGGTGACTCACACTAGACCTTGTCGGGTCCAAGCCGAGCGTCGGCTTCCTATGGATACGTTGTAGCATGTATGCACCTAGTGCTCCAAGTATATGTTTATACATTTACAAACATAGCTTGGGGAACATAACTCGGAATGACCTTTACTAAATACGTGACATGGGGTTAATGGATTAGCGCTCTTTGCTCTCTACCACTTCTACACAACCTTTTGTAAGTGTAAGTGATAACATTCATGTGAAAGAAGAGACAGCAGTCTTTGAAAGTCACCAGGATACATAAACTTACGAGTAGCTAGATCATCCAAAAGTTCATAAGAATTTGGATATATTCCAGTCGGTGGTAGACAATGATTTTATCGTGTCTAGAAAGATAATGGAAATTTAATCTCTGTTGTTTTCCGTCGTGCGAATTCTCTAAACAATTTTGTACCAGGACGGTTTGAGACAGTTATAGATGCTATCTCGTCAGTTAGCGGCGATAGTATTTTAATGAGTAAACAATCGATGCACGCTGCGCCGCTGGACGCCGCACGCGCTCCAATGCCTACACCAAGAGACCTTACCAAATATTGCAAGAAAGAGACAAGGCTTTACTTATTGTTCAGTCTGTCCTGCTTACTAATAGCAGAATAAATCAATTAGAAAAATCGAGGTGGCACAGTACTTACTCGCGCCAATTCCTTGTCTCTCACATTAAACTTTCTCGAATCCTATTGATTTTGAACAATTCGATTTGTACGTCATTTATATTTGAGCGAGTTCCTACTTTTTTCTATATTTCAGAACTTTTTAGAGAAATTGGGTATTCTAATCTAATAACAATAGCCAGTTAAAGTAAGTAACTGGCGTCGCTTGCGTAGGCAGCAGGCGGGTGCTCGAACCCCATGTCCACCACGGCACTCAAAATTTTTTTTGTAAATCATGTTATTCATTATCTTATACGAGACCTAAGAGCCGACAACTCTTATTAACTATTAGTACGTTCGTTTTTTTTGCAATAGATCACGGTTAAGTGGGTACTTACTTCCACATGGAGCCGAGTGACTTGCTGAGTTCTGCGTTGTGCAGCGAGGGCCTCTGCTCCGAGAGGCGTTTGCGCATCGCCTGGGCGAACACCATAAAAGCGTTCATCGGCCGCTTCACATGCGGCTGACGCATGCCTCCACCACCTCTGTCAACAACAATAAAACATTTGAAAAGTGCTCAATGGACAGAAGAAGTAACATGTAGTTGTTCCCGTTGGAGGTTAAAAAGATCCCAATTTTTTGGCATAATTGTGAACAAACGTTTGGTTTTAAAGCTATGATTTAAAACATGGAATATACTAGAGATATACTATTTTTAGTTGTGTTAGGTACTCGTCTTACACTGACCCAGATGTTTGATTTCAAGTAGTGTTTTGTTAAGTTACAGAGCAATAAATTGCTTTGAAGTGTAAGTTAGCCGAAATCAAACAAAAAGCAAATGTTGATATAAGCAATATGAAATGCGCACTTGAGCGCGCGCGCACTGCCACCGCTCAAATTGGTTTAGCTTTCGGCGCGGGCTCGATAATTACTAGGTAACCAAGCCATCAGGCGACGACTATAAACAAAATAAGTTACGACTTGCCCTTTGTGTGCGTGTGCGCAAGGCACTGGAGCCGCAGCGCAAGGGTTCGTAAACACCATAGTGACGCGGCCTCACGTCATTTTACGCTCGTAAACATTTCTTATTTTATTACTTTTTTATTTTCTAACTCTGCGTTCGGGTTTCCTTGCGATCTGAATGCTGTCAATAAATTATGTTTTTTTCTTCAAACACTGACACGCTACTAAAAGTCGATCGATTTCTAACGGATTACTCGAGAAGCAATATGAGGAGGTATAATCACTCGCTGGTTCGGCGAACTTAGAGCGGTTTCCTTGTTTATTAGAGAGAACGAGTTCGAGCGAAGAAACGTTTGGAGAATGGTATTTTATTATGCCTCTATAACGTATATAAAACTATTATTAAGTTCCGGGGCATTGAAGTTGTACGATTTGGAGTTGAAGTTCAAATATAAACTGGGGAATGTTATGTCGTTTTATGCGTATTACGAAATTTACGAATAATATCAAGACACGAACAAAGATGTTGGAGTTTTTGTGGGCGACGGTACTGTAGACCCACCACGCTCCGCCATCTGGTTAGTAACATCTCAGCTTCTGACAATCACAGATAGATACTCGCACACACTTAAATAGCTGCATTTGCTATATTATACATACATTTATGTAGTAGCTTAGTAAGTACAATTATCCCTGCATACCCAAGTATGGACAGAGTTTGAAAAGGATTTGATTTCATAGTGCCCGAAAATCACTGTAACATACCTACTCTATCAGTCATTATTTTAGAGGTTATAATATTTATATAACTAAATTGGAAAAAAAAGTTCTAAATTGTTAGGTAATTTAATGTGTTACTTGTGTTACTTCATCTACTCTTTTATCTAACTATCTATCGAACTTATTACCTTGATGCTCACGTATAGATGTCAACTGTATGAAAGGTACTGACTGACAATCGACGCGCAGTATAAATACGTAAGTTTACAAGCATTAAGGAATCTAAAGCTTTTTTGAAATAGAACGTTTGCTTGAGGGTTGTCAATCTTAAAGATTTTAAAATTTTAGCTTTTATCAAAATAATAGTATCTGTAACACGTGAATGGCCACGACGTGACACCCCATACATCTATTCAGTTTATTGTCTTGTAGATGCGAGCGTCTGTGTGAGTGTGTCATTACGAACAAATTCCTAAAAAAACGCTTATATTAAAAAAAAACTATGCCGCCCTAGTCATGCAATTAGGAGTGTACTTATGTTCTTTTCGAAATTCCACTCCTACAATATTTTTAGCACTCATCCATTTAATTAAGGGGAGTGTTTTAGATTTCAAAGATTATATGTGAAATATTACTACTATAGTCGTAGCAGTGGCCGCAAGCTAGTGTATCCAACCTACATCAATTTGTAAAGGTTTTGTTACAGAAAACATTAATTAGATTATATAAAAATAAACCTGTATTTCAGTGTGGAAAAATTACATAAATGACCTCTAAAATATCGTCTACGCATTACAATAATCGTTTGGTTTAATTACCAAATCTATTATTGAGTGGCGCGCAGTTGAGTGACAAAAAGTTTTATAGCTGAAATGATTTACAACCAGATTTCACAGTAATCTCCGGCGATATACCTACATGTGTATAACATGGTGTCGTGTTGCCACAAGTGGCTAGGTCTGTGGTGTAGGTAAGTACGTCTTGTATGTGGACGTCTGGCTGCATTACAAGTAGCTAGGCCAAAAATCCAAGTGGCACGTGTCGGCGGGATGTTGTTTTATCATACTTTTATTGCATATATAATAGTAATGTATTGATGGTGACACTTTGAAAGCGGTTGGTTTTATTACTATCAAGCTTTTGAGTTCTACTTATTTACCTAATAGTACTGAGCCGCGGTTAGTCGTGTGAATGCATCAATGTGGGTTCAATCTTTACACTGGTGGAATACTTGAGGTAACCTGCATACATCCGAACCTTGACTTACTGTCTAAGAAAAGACGCGGGGCGTGCAGCGACACATATATAGATAAAAAAATAATTTATAGTATCAGAACTTGGTAAACCTTGACATATTAAAATAAAATCATAAGTAAACTAAATAATTACCTACATATATATTTTACAAAGGTATCCCCTAAAGTAACAACAAACTATGAAGCCAGAAGTGATAAAACTTTTAAAGAAAAAAAATGTGGGGTAGTCTCTTCTATACTTAGAACGTAGCTTTATGACGACACCCAGACTACAACATGTCCAAGTCAGTGGTACTTTGAGAGAACCTCTCTAACATGACACAACACTATTCATATGACACCTCCATCAAATACTCATAAACGAAAACAACCCAGCAAATAGAAATGGGATAATGCCAACAGAGAAACAAGAAATGAATGAGAGTAGTTTAAAAACTCCAACGCAACTCCAGGATTTCGAATCTTCTAAGATGGAATAACAAATTTCATTGACATCGTACCAAAAAGGCTGCCCTTGTTGAACTATCGTCATCCAAGTCCGAGTTTTGGACATTTTTTAAATCTTTGATTTAGAGAATTTTCAAAACGCTAACAAATTTTGTTAGAAATTATTACACGTGTCATAGGCATTGAGGGCTAACTAGTCCATTATATTATGTACTTAGTTATTATTTTGCTTAATGTATGCTTGCAAATCGCACCGTTGCTCGGTCCTTTAGTACTGTAGCGCCAGTAAGTAGCAGTGCCTATTAGTTTGAGTTATTACTAAAACAATGATTATATTACTTGTGTGGAAGGTGCCTATTGTAAACTTAACAATATGTGTAATTTGATACCCTAATTGTATTACGCACACAAACTAGATATTATACTTACCTCCTGAGTAACATAAATAGAAGTGAGTAATCTATGATATCTATACTAATATTAAGTATATAGAGGTAGAGTATGAGGTTGTTGGGGGGTAGTCTCTGGATCTACAGATCCGATTTAGAAAATTATTTTACTTATATTAACCCGAAACATTAAAATACTTTTCGTGGTTGCATATGTTCAAACTTGGTTGAATTTGAATGGTGTAAGTTTGTATCTATAGTACCTGCTATATAATGAAATATTTGTAAATTAACTTGCGAAGCATGGACTAATTATTAGGTCTTTACTTAAGAGATTTACGATGGAGAAATTTTCACTAAAATCAATCGAATTAGGATAAGGATAGTTAGTAAATTTAGTTGGATAATGGTGAACGTGAGGACGAGGCCATTGGCTGAGGAAGTCATAAACAGTGCAGATAGCTGTCGTATGCGCGGGGCCCGCCCACGCTATTTCTGCCTTTCAGTGGCGCGCCGCCGCCGCAACCGCCCACCGAACTACCACTACGCCATCGACATAAATTCGCCAACGGAACATACATCAGACAGTTTGTTGTAAACTACGCCTCTCTAAATATTTACGCTACGTTATTACAGCTGGAAGTAACTACAGCTAAGCGTTTGAAGAGTTCAATAAATTACAACATAACTAAACTATTGCTGGCTAATTTTAAACCCTCCAAGTACTAAATATCACTTATGTCATCGAGATTACATCAATTTGTTCTGAGAGCCATGTCAATTTGCAAATTGCAGGTAAATAATTCCAAATCTTTGACACAATTTCGTCCAATTTGATGGTGATAATAATGTATGATATGAAAAGTTTTCTTACACTCAAAATTAATACGCGATATGGTAGTCAGGACGAAATACATACTTGTGCATTTTGTATTTGATTCATTAAGAAATATGGTAGGAACATAAGAAAGTCAATTGGCAGAGCAACTACACGGTTTGCAGGTCGTGGGTCCAAATAACACCCAGTATATTGTACGTCACTGAATTTTGTCTAAAGGTCTGAAACAATTTAATTGTTTTGTGTTTGAGCGCGTTCAATGGATATATAAGTAAGATTCTTATAAAATTGGCCCAGCAGGAATCTTAATTATAAGAAATTAAACTCGATATTTTTTTCCCCGTTACTATGAGTACACAAACGTACTAAAACTGATAGTGGTAAAAACGCAGGTTCGAAATCATCATGTAACAAAATCGTACATCGCATATTGCTAAAACCAGAACAACCTTAACAACCGAAGATAATAATGAAAATAATAATGGTGAAGGTATTCAGTTTAGGCCCTAAAAAGACACACACACGCGAACAATTACCACTGATTCGGAAACTAGCCTTCTGACAAGGACCGACCAGTACCAGCAAGAAACGCAACTTTTATTTCGGGGACACAGCGCCAGACTCTCCAACAATAGACAGTTCGAAAGTTAGTTCATCATTCCTCTGTACCCAAAGGTTGTCTGGAAGATATTGTTTTAGCGATAAGACCGCCTAATGTATAAATTCTTCTAAAAATTTTCTTTTTATTGTATGTTTTATCATGGTTTTATTTGTGGTGTGCAATAAAGAGTTTGATTTTTTTTCAGTAATTTATTCGCGGTTTTAGTACCCCGGTTTTTATGGATATTATATATTTAAGGCCCATGAGGCCTTGGCTAAGTGAGTATCACTAATGGGATTGTGTGGAATTAGTGAGAGGCTAATTTGAACTTTGAAGGAACTTTCGAGTGATTCGTCATGTATTTAGTATTTTTTATTATTATTATCATTAAAGGCCAGGCCCTACACAGCAAGTATGATTTGTAATAGTTTTAGAAAAAGTTATCGGTATGAGGGTACATTCGGAGACACATCTGGGCAGTAAAATCACCCTTCTATCACCAAGTCTTGATCTCCTAAACATCCCCCGCGACCGCAGTTATCTTTACAACCCATAAAACAATTAATAGCGTTGTAAAACATGACGGTAGCCGACGGACTTTTCAATAAATCATTATTTTACCGTGCTCAAGTGCGTTTTTAGCATTTTTACTGGATTAAAATAATCATTGGTTGGCGATTAGAACGTGACACCTGGCTCTCTTGGCGCCCCTGGGAAAGCATCCATTAGGGGTATTTGATTTGATACTACTATTGGAATTTGGTTTATCGTACATAAGTCAATTGAAAAGGGGAAATAATTCTCACAGTAACTTTATTTCGGATTATTATTTGTCGATATACTTGTCGAATTCAAGTAGCAGGTGAGGAGAAGGGAATACCTACGAAGTATGACAGAATACGTATGATGACGCGAAAGTTTATGTGATTGTGAGATAACTTTTACCTTGGTTTAGCACATGATATGTCGTGAAGGAAAAAATCGTGAGGAAACCCGCGTGTCTGAGCAGTTCTAATTCGAATACGTCTATGTATGTATATTGCCTAAGACGGCAATTTACTTTTCTTGTCACGTTGACACCCAATCTTTTTCAGTAAATGGTCAACTTCAGCTCATGCCTTCCCCTAATGGTCCCCCATTCTGGGAAGGCATGAGCTTACCGTCCGCTTAGCATCCAATTTTTGCGAACAATTTGACATATCGCCATTGGTGGGATTTTGATTGTGAACAATGTTCCCTTAATATGTATCTAAAACTTAACTTTTCGGTGAAGGAAACATCGCGAGGAAACCTGCATATTTCTGAGAAGTATTTCAAAGACGTATGTATAGTGCCTGAGACGGCGATAGACTCACCATCTGTCACGTTGGCACTTAATCAAATTCGGTGAAAAATTGGGTGTTGTGATTACAACACCTCTGCCTACCCCTTCGGGGAATACAGGCGTGAGCATATGTATGTAACTTAACTTTTCGCTCTACAACATCATCTGTTGTGGAGCAGAAAGTTATTTGCATTAATAAATTAATTTACAATCATTTCAAGAGGGTAGGAAAAGGCGTACTTGCAGAATGACAGCTGTGCCCTATATGTACATAATTGATAAGCTGACTTCTGCGAATGCGATCCGATTGGTTCATGCATCCCGGAAATGAAATAATTACCTAGTAAATAATTTAATTTCACTTTAAATTTAAATGTATCAACTCTAAAATAAGTACATGATAATAATAGTTAGTAAAAAACACAAGATATGGATTTATGGATGACTTTCACGCAAAAACTACTGAATGTATTTTAATGAAACTTTACAATAATATAGCTTATACGTCAGATTAACACATCTGAATATATATAACTCAAAGGTGACTGACATAGTGATATATCAACGCACAGCCGAAACTACTAAGAAATGATTTTGATTAATTATACCCCTAAGGGGATAAAATAGGGGATGAAAGTTTAGACTACTATTTATAAAAAAACTAAGGGTATGCTAACGCGGGTGAAACCGCGGGGCACAGCTTGTAGGCCATAATTTATAAGGATATTGTGTGAATCGTAGAAAATTGGGCGATTGTCTTTCCTCTTGAAGTATCCCTCGAGATCTTGGCAAGAAGTTTAGTTTATTCATTAGAAGCAAAACAGAGAAAAATCTCTTAATAACTAGATCAGAAGTACAAAACAAAGTCTCAAAAGGCAACCTCCAGTCGATAAAATAAATATTCATTCAAAAGTCCTTGACTTACATCCAGGCGTTCAAGTGTCCCACCCAAAGGGAGTGGAGGGTGACAAGAAGTATGGGAAAACATCTGTGTCCACAGTCCGCGGTCGCTGATAACGACCACTCGCCATATCTTTGTCCACTACTGTTGATCGAGCACTACCTACCTAACTACGAACTCAAGTATCACAGCGTACTAAGCATTTTAATAAGCTGTATGAAATCTAGATATTTTTTTTGAAATTAGAATGTTTTCTCCATCGAACGTGAGGGGTTGTTAGTTAATGTTTTCGAATGTACCCCTTTCTCAGAGTAATGTTGATTTGAAGTTTAGGGATTGGGAAAACACGTAAATGACGTATAATCGATAGGCCACGACCAGACACCCCTTTCTGATAGCACTATTGAATGATTTGTTCCTAGATTTCGGACTATCGATGATGTTGATATTTCTGATGTATATATATGCTACTAATGTTGATCGAGCCCTACCTACTTAACTACATTCTTACCTAATCGTACATATATTTAGTTTGAAGTAATAAACATGTAAAATATATCGTATTATAAAACTAGGAGTAAAACTGCGACTGTAATCTACCAATGGTTACAAAATCCTTACTTTCTCAGGAAAATAAAGAAAGCAGAATAGCAAATACCAAAGCTTTTGCCACAATAGCCACGTGCTTATCTTCCCTTCAACGTAATTACGATTTATTTGAAAACTCGCCGGCTACGGTCAAATCCAATGAAGGTGGGCACAAGGTAAGGCCTCGCGAATAGCGCTTAGTTTAGCGAGTGTTGGGAATAAATAGTGTGTAATGAAGAGAGCCGTGTTAACTGGGTGCATTACCGCGCGTCCGCTAACCACACACGGCGCTCGGTGCCGCCGCCAGATTACACTCTGTCAATATTTGGAGCTGACCCGGAACACTGTGCCTTCATACCTGCACAAGCCCTAACCTCGAATTTTCCATCCGTTCCTAATTTGATTATACGTAAGGGCTGGTTATGCCACTCTCCAACTTTTTTGCGCTACCATATATATAAAGGTCTATTCACGT
The DNA here is from genome assembly GCA_929442735.1 of Watsonalla binaria. Lineage (NCBI taxonomy): Eukaryota > Metazoa > Arthropoda > Insecta > Lepidoptera > Drepanidae > Watsonalla > Watsonalla binaria. The sequence goes on along the minus strand of OV838929.1, from coordinate 4,776,485 downwards.
TAGTCCATAGGCTAATGAACGAAATTACTTAGGTGCAAAAAAAACGGTGTAATAAGGATCAGCAATGAACCTGAGTTAGAAATTACGTTTACGGCGACAATGATATGAAAACTTGAATTCATCATTCGAAATATCTATATAGTAAATAGCCTTTTAACAAAATACTTTATAGTCAGAGTTACATAATTATCAGTATTATAAGTGTTACCGCCGGGTTCGGAAAGATGCTAGATTACATAGGCCTTTGCAAAATACCATGATAGGGACAATTACTACTTCACTCGTTTTGAGGAGTAGACCATTAATTATTAACTTCCTATTTGGAAGTGTAGTATTTAATTTTTAGATTATGTTTTGGGAGAAATACATCGCTGGTTAATTATCGGGTAATTAAAATTTGACAGTGTGGAAGCACGACAGGTGTCAATGCGTAGGAAGTAAATAGTGATGTCTCAGTAAGCTATGTGGAGCGGAGTGTCCTGTTCAAACAGGGAGAGTTCCCGCGGCACCTGTGTGCTGTTTGCGGCCCCACTTACCTAGCCGCGCGCCGCGAACCACGGGATGTTTGCCCAGAGGTGAGACCTCAGAACCAATCCTAATCTGCCGCCTTTCAACTCCCGCAGCATTGATGAATTGAACAGACATCCAACTAAATTGAAAGAATGGTGTTAGCAATTAGAATGTACATTGTGCGTGTGTTTAGAATGTTCATTCGCCCGTACAGCTAACACTTATGGTCAAATTATTCAAGCAATTATAGGCGGTATTCCTTAAGTCTAAAATTGGAAATGGCTCAAACACCAATACGCTGGGCATGCATTAAACCTGGACCACTGAGCCGAAGGTAAATAAAATAAACATTTATTGCATGTATAGCATAATAATTAACAGCATATTTTCTTGGTTGTAGGCATCATTCAGGTGGGCCTTACCATATTAAGTACAAGTATTAATCAGAATTTATGATTTGTTATAATGTAGTTATGTTAAAACGTTATGGTTTGAACTCACTAGCGGTAAGTATATGTGTTTATAGTAGGGGAGTCCCCGGAGGAGATAAGCGGCCCCATAGCATAATATAATAAGTATGTTTGCGCAGGCGCATTTATCGCTGAGACACACGGAAATAAATCGGTACCGGGCAGGAAGGGAGCGCGATAAAAATTGTCACACGTGAGATGCCGCCCTCTGGAGGCCTAGTCGAGGAAATGGACAAAAAGCTAGTTTCCTATTGGGGTGTTTAAATAGGTATACATCATAACCCGTAATATTATCATTCCTATGTAATATCAAAACTATTGTTGTGGAGTATGTGGGCGTTGGATGCACGTATCGCGAATGCCGGAAGATAGATTCGACAACACATTTTAAAATCCGACCTACGAATAACAGAAAAGTAATAAAAACCCGGGGCTCAGATTCTGAGACACAAGGCAATGCACGTGAAAGATCCTGCGAGCTACTCATTTATGTACGTTTGGCGATCCTGGAATGGCATTGTACAATGTACAATGATAATTTATTATAATTTACATATGTAACTATAACCTTCCCATACCCTTTGTAAAATGTTTAACAGATAACTTATCATCACTTTTAGTTGACTTTCGATGGTGGAATATTTTTTATCAATTTCTTAACTACGATTTACTTAGTTAACTAAATTTTTTGCCGATTCTTTTAATCATTATTATGATCATTACAGATAAACGAATTAATCTACTTAATCCCTTTAACTGTGTTAATAAAATCTACTTATTATAATAATTTAATTAATACTTCACTTCACTTTTTCAACAAACAATTTTTTTTCTGAAACAAAAGCTCTACATTTTCAGAATTCACAATAATGGTGAATTGTAATTGTATTTACTAGTTGATTTATTTCTAATACCAACAGATATAAAATAAAATAATTACAAATCGTTAGAGAAATACATAATATTTGAAAGCATCAAGCTGCGATGATGAGAAGCACCGACAGTTGATAGGAAATTAATAAACAAAGAGCAGATAAGAGATAACGTTGTCTATTCAATTACCTTTGGAGCGGGTAGATCAAGTGCCGTTTTTATGTGAGCGGCTTGACCCCTGCACTGCTCCCAGTGCCGTCATTCATCCTTCTCGGTATTTGTGTATTACTAATTATGGTATAATTAATGTTAAATAGGGTCAAACTATAAGTTAAGATAGAGCGGCATGACTCCACTCACAGAAATTGATCCAAAATATCGAACATTTCGAAGATTTGAGCCGCGTTCACCCCTCTTATGTAGTCAAGTGAAAGTGTTGATTGATTGCATACTGTAGGTATTATAGTTGATGGTGATTTGTTAGCTGTTAGATCAGTATGAGCATAGCCTTTCAGACTCTTCTTCGTGTATGTATTTATATCGAAATCTCTTTAAAAGTTGTGAAATAGGAATTAAGCAAAACGAAAAGTCCACAATTTAAAGTAAGTATCACTTTGGCATATGAAAAAAGATTATGACTACCTACTTAACAATAAGTAGTGTGATAATTTCTTTCTTACCAAGCTAAGCACGTCCTAATAAATTCTTTCATTATTATCCTACTAATATTATAAACGTCAAAGTTTGTGAGTATGTGTGTATGTGACTATGGATGTTTGTGACTGTTTCACGCAAAAAATAATAAATCGAATTGAGTAAAGACTAACAATAATATAGCTCATTCATCAGAATAACACATAAGTTATAATTTATACAGATATTGTGTGAATTTTTAAAAATATACAAAGTTCAAATCCTTCGCAGACGCAGTCGCTGGCACCAGCTTGTACTCTCATATTTTGTTGGACCTACAACTCAATTACATTTTAATTCGTAAGTTTAATTGAATTTAATTGAATAATATAAGTTGGTGAACTCAGTCATCACGTAGGTCGTAGAGATAATTTATTGCGCTAATATAATGCAGGCATTCTTATTATCAGTTGCGGGTTCAGGGGAGCGCGTTCTTAGATATAATTTAATCATAAGGACTTACTTGAGGACACCATATCTCATCTATAAATTGTAATTTAACCTTCATCCATTCCACAAAAAAAAGTACATAGGAACAATAACAATTGGTTTCATATAACGGGAAACTTATTGTCGATAATATTGTAATACATTTTAATACATATTGGAGTACTTGTATCTAAAATTACCTAAATAATTTATAAATAATTAATTGATGTTATTGTCAACCTCATCGAACTTTGGATGATCGTATTTTTCATATTGATACTTCAACTATATCGAATAAGCTCAACAGCTTTTATTGGCCCGCCCACTGCAAGGCATAAGCCTGCTCTTTGTAAATAGGTATTTGAATACTAAGAAAAAAAGAAATATTTATGCAAAAATTATTAAATATTTTTAGTGTATGGCTAAGATTCTAATTACTTAGAGCTTAAAAACTGACTACTTCGATAGGCCCTGCTGGCTGAGAAAACAATATTGTACCGCATTCAGAACTAGTTGAGTGAATGCTTAATTCTCCACTGTGTTATTAAAGAAGAAACTTCTTACTTTGAAACGGCTGGGCCTTTTTTAATAGGATTTGCACTGGCAGGTAGCTGATGTTTTAAGGACTAACTTAGGCTACTTTAAGTCCAGCATGAAACTAAATCTACGCAGGTGAAACCGCGGGGCTCGCCTAGTATGTTATAAAACATCGTATGACATTCGTGCGCTTTGTTAATTACAGCCTCTGCTTTCTTGTAGCAATATCGCCTCGGCTGTAATTTTCAACATACCGCACTTGTATCGTAACTAGCTGTGCCTTTCGGTTTCAACCGCGTAGATTTACTTTCGTTACGGCGGAACCATAAATGTTTTTTTTAAACAAAAGTATGCCTAAGATAGGTACTACTTGTAACATTAGCTATCTGCCAGTGAAATTCCCGTTAAAATCGGTCCAGCCGTTTCAGAGATTACCCGGAACAAACAGACGGACAGACAGACAAACAGAATTTTTTTTTAAATTGGTTTAGTGTGTACTATCATATACAGTGAAAACTGTTATTTTGGAATAACAAACAGACACTTCAATTTGATTTATCTGTATAGATGTACTGTTATGGTGCCTAAAGGATATTCAACACGACGGTTATCATAATCAAAGGATGACATCTTAAAGCAGTACTTTGATTTACTAACAGAAGCTTTATGTTAAAACAAGGTAGCAACCAATAAGTTAAAAAACCGCTAAACACGCAGCGAATTTTAATCCTATGAAGATAACGTGTTCCAACGCTCAACGTTGGACTTACCAATTTGGGGACCATACCAGCTAACAGAAGTTCGTCAAATTACAATACTGTGCGTGAAAGTAATTTTGGGTTTCATTTGGGGAATCTGCTTGCCTCGATATACTGCCAGATTATTATTTCATGGAAAGGCATTGCGGAAAACAATATTTTTTCTGCTGATATTACTAAGTACTTCTTATATATAATTTATATTTGAAAATCATCCGTTTTATATTATACCAGTCCTAAGAAATGTATTTGAAACATAATTGGTAAGTACATAATTCGTTCTCTAGTACCAAGTACCTATACCGATTCGACTCAAACTCATAAAGCACGTAGTATAAAAGTTTTCCATTAGTTGGGTTGATCGTAGTAACCTTTCTTGTTAGCAACGCTGTAGTTCAAGAAAATGGTGACTAATAAAGAAATTAATTCCAGATTGCAATTTAAAACTGAATTACTCTATATATTCTAGTTTCTCAGCAAATGCAGATTTGTTATTTATTTTCTTAATTTAAAATGAGCGCTTGTACTCAATGCTTGTTTTAGTTCGGGATGTGGAGGAAATAATTTTCATAATATCTTAAAGGTTCTAAGATACCGAATTTACTGTTACACACTAACGGTAAACGGTAATGAGCAGAAGATAGATACGAAAATGTTCTAGTTAGGGCTTTAATTTTATTTAATGGTCATGACTTTCGTCGCTTTATTTTTAAGTTAACGGTATTGCTTTTAAGTTATGATTTAAACGGTTAAGTATTATGATATAATTGAATATGAATAATTAATGATATGTTAATATTAATAATATTATAAGTACCTTAAAATAGAATAAAAAAATGCGCGAAAGATAAAATTCTATCGCTGTCACAAAAACTTATAAAAATATAAAATTATTTATATTGTTAAATAAGATTACAAAATGTGTGCTTTCGTAGCAGCTACTACGAAGTCTACGTCGCACGCGCCTACGACAATTAATGCGACGCAGAGACAACATAAACGGGGTGCTAAATAAGGTAAATAAACAAAAATATTATAATATCTTACTTGGTAGGCTGAGGCACTATGGTGTCGTAGTTGAAGCTGACCAGAAATCTCCCGACTGCTTCTTCTATTTCTGGCCTCTCGCTTGGGCTCTCATGTCCACTGTTCCAACTCATTGTAGGTACCACGAGAAACGAATGTACTTGTATGAAATAACGTAAGAGGACACGCAAAGGTTGATCGCGAGAGGCGCGCGTGCGATCGACTCGCGCGCGTCTACTATAAAGAGTTCCTTATGCTCGACGCAATACTATAAAAATGGTCGGGCGAAGGGGCGCGCGCGCGCTCCTCCGATACACTAGGCCGCGTATCATTTGTTCACTTCAATAGCGCAGAATACATATACTATATAACAAGTCTAAGAATACAAGTAAGTCGTACTTAGGTTACTAAGTTTGATATAAGTAATAAAGTTATAGCATGGAAATACATTTCTTAATGTTATTTATTAACTAGGCGGTCATAGAAAGGTATCACTTCGATAAAAAAAATACTAAGAAGAGAGGTACTTTTAGAGTTTACGCTGTTTGAACATCTGACGAATAGTATGATATAACAGTAGCATATTAAACAGTTTTGTTTACATTTGAGCACGAAACACTTGCAAGTTTTCCGAGTTTCCCTTCGCGCGAGGTCGATGGGCGTACGCGCATACAGCACCGCCTCGGGCCGCCATTGGTGCACGGCACTGGCCGCTCTGACGTCAAACCGACCGGCCCGCATGTTATCTGCGTTTGAGCTGGGTCCCACTGGAGAGCAGCTTACAGAGAGACACCATATTGTTCAATAAACTAAACATACATTGCATAGATTGGCGATCTAGACTGCTCCAAATGCGTGTTGTTAAATCACATAAGCATCATATCAATATTTTGGCATTAATTACACAGGACTAAAAAATTTGCTACTTAGGTACCTACTTTTATTTCGGTCTATCATATTATTGATTATAACTTTAACTTAGCATACATTTTATGGATTCGTCATGTAACATATATCTACAGTTAAGTAGGTAAGTAGAACTACGTCTCATAGTGATCATTCACCATTATATCATCTCATTTATTAACGGATTACCTGAGAAGTGAAAAGGAGCTTATTTACTCCCGGAAATATCTTAAACTGTCACGTATATTTACGAAACAATAATAAAAAGTAAGTACTTACCTACTGACAAATTCGAAGAGCGCATCTCTTCGAATTGTTAAATATACGTAGGAAAATTGATGTTCGGTCCACCTGCGCTCGCGCTGCTTTGCACCACCATCAAAAAGCTGTTAACTGCCTGCTTTTTATTAAACCTTCCACTTCGCTACAATTAGCACGATCTAATTCTGTGCCCACTACTCACTATGAAACTGCTAATTGGGCTGTCAAGGTACACGGTGGGTACTGGGTATACTCTTGAAATTATGTTAACGTTTTAACTTGTTATGTTCTATAAACAAATTAACTCATAATTAGCGAAGGCACTCGATGTGTTTAAACTACTTAGACGTATCCCCCTATGCATCTATTACAAACACAGTTGATAAGCCTAAGTATATCAAAAACGCGATTAATACACGCTGATAAAAAGTTATTGTTTGTCTATATACTATGTTTTCAAAAGAACCATTGCGCCAATAAGTGAACTAGCATTAAGAGTTCCACATTGCTAATGGTTGGTTTAGATAAGATAATTGGTTTATTGACTTGAAACAAATACGTATGTTCAAAAAAATCAAAACGATACCTACCGAGACGAGTGATTAGTGATGTGTTAGTTTAACAAAAACACTATTTCCCCTCTCTGAATATGTACTGGTAGGCTGGTAGGCATTGTCGTCAATCTCTACAGCAGCACATAAATCGATAAAGTTAGCTAATTTAAAAAAAAACATTGTTGTTAATTTCCAGATTAAGTACTTACCTACTACCTACTTATAAAACTTACCTATATCTCAATGATAAGTATTCATTTGACTTCAACATCTGGAGCCAATTAGGTAAGTAGGTACCTCGTGAAGGAGCTGTGCTACCTACCTTTTCGCGTCTTCTTAGCTTGACACTTTGAATCCAGTACCCCTATCAACGGGTTTGCCACCGTTTTCGGTGAAGAACTAAAATATGTCATACAAATATTGTCAGTGACGCTAGCGAGTATAGATTAAGAAAACGGTGGCAAACCCGTGATAGGGGTACAGTTTACCTTTTATTTTAAAAGACGTGATTGGGCTACCGTAGCAGGTTAGCGTCAACCGAACTACACATAGTGCACCGTGTACGTAAGCTTGTTTAGCAGTGCCTACTGTGGCTGAACTGTATATTACATACAAAATTACACATTTATTAGTGTCGATTTGATGTTTGCGATGAGATTGTTGTGTTCTATTTAACTTTTTATCATTAGTCCCCTTTTTGCTTAAAAGTTAGTGAGAGGGAGATGGTTTTCATTGTAAAATCATAGAATTTAATAAAAAAATGAATTCAGTGGTTAAAATAAATAGTGATATTTATGATAAGACAGTAAGTAGGTATGTACATATTATTTATTATACTTGATATCGTTGTCTACTCAAAAAAAAAAAACGTGTGTGTGCGCAGCGCACTTACTACTTACTTACTTACTACTACTGTAGTTTAATAAAGGCATCGTATGCCATGCTTATATATTTTATACTTTGGGAACTTCGAACAATGAAAAAATCATGGAATTCATAAGTACTACTTATATGTACTTAGTATTTACTTATTGTAGGCGATGAGGTGTGTGGTCGGATGTACTTTTTATGTCAGTAACAGCGATATTTTAGTGGAAAAACAAAACACAATCGAAACTCGACTTTTTCTTGTTTTATAAGATCCATAACCTTCTATGTTTAAAATATAAAAATTTCACACTGACAACAAATTTACGACATCTACATTTTCAGAGAATTTCAAATTTACGTCTTCTACACTTATTATTCAATAGAAAAAAAAATCCAAAAAACATTCTAAACTTTTGAACTTACTTTTACTTAGAAGTAGACTTGGATCATAAGTACATACTTCCCCATTGAGCATTGAGCAGCATTACAAAAAAATGTCAAGTTAAATGTCAGAATTGTGCTGTCAGTTCAGTTTTAGTTTTGTTTGTGTTTGGTAGCCTGCCGTCCCCCGCTCTTGCATACATTTTTATTTCATTGATTGATTCCTACTGTCTAGAAATATTCAAAGGCATTTAAGGCACAAGTTTAAAATAAAATAAGTCAGTAGTTTTAAGTTTTAACTATATCTGGAAGTAAATCTAGTCAATTTTTGCTGAAAATCATGAAAATCGCAGTGGAGGGTTGCGCCCACGGGGAACTTGAAAAAATATATGAATGCGTTGAAACTTTGCAGCAAAGAGAGAATATTAAGATTGATCTGCTGATATGTTGTGGTGATTTTCAATCTGTTCGTAATGGGAGCGATCTCAGGGCTATGGCTGTGCCAGAGAAGTACCAGCATATGTGTACGTTTTACAAGTAAGTGGCATTTAATCTCACTACTGTAATTAGCTCTGTAGGTAAGATCATTCATAAGTTCAAATGTATGTTTAAATGTCACAAATATTTTTCTTTTTGGTTTTTACCTTCTAACCTTAAAATAATTGCTGTTTTAGTCCACCATATTTATTCAAATGAATAAAAACCAGTAGAACACTAACGAGTTTCTTAAGTGACTAAGAAAAATAATAGTCAAAAAGGAATAAAGTACTCTTTGATGTATTTAACATAAAAATGACCTTTGTTTTAATTAGCCGCTATGCATTTTTCAGGTATTACAGTGGTGAGAAGCGGGCACCTATACTAACAATATTCATTGGCGGGAACCATGAAGCATCAAATTACTTACAAGAACTTCCTTATGGTGGTTGGGTTGCTCCCAATATATATTATCTCGGCAGAGCTGGTGTTGTTAAGTTTGGAAATTTAAGAATAGGAGGTAATATAAAAAAAACTAGTTAACTTCTTAATGTTTCAGTTCATTCGATCTATACAGATAAATAAAATTTAAGTGTCTGTTTGTAATTCCAAAATACAGCTTTTCACTAAATGCATATGAAAGTATATAGAGTACTGTGAAGAAAAACAAATTTTTAAATTTTTCTTTGACTTTCTATCTGTTAATTCTGGCCAATCTCCGAAACAGCATGATCAATTTTAACAGGAATTTCACTGGCATATAGTACATTTTACATGGAGTTACTTTGGTTACTTTTATTCAAAATAAACATTAGGGTTCTGAAGGTCACCCATGAAATTAACTATACCCAGGTACAATGGCGGGGCACAGCATATTGTAATAAGTGATATGTGTACTTAGATAATATACATTTAATTAAATTGTAATATTATAATGTATTTACAGGTATGTCAGGTATATTCAAAGGCCATGATTATTTACAAGGGTTCTGGGAGCGTGTACCTTACATGCAGAACTCATTACGCTCTGTGTATCATGTGAGGTCACTTGATGTCTTCCGTCTCAGTCAGCTCAGGGACCACATCCATATCATGCTCTCTCACGATTGGCCAAGAGGCATTACGGAATTTGGAGATGTAGATAGTTTATTGAAAAGAAAGCCATTTTTCAGGTATCTAAACACCTTTTTTTTGTGATCATAAGCACCTTAACATTTCAATGTGTATGTATATTATTATTTATACTAATATTAAATAGGAAATATTTGTTTGTTTGTAAAGATTTAGCACTAAACCAATTTATAGAAATATTTCACTTTTAGTAAGCTCCATCTTAGAGTAGCATGGGCTATAGAATGAAGGTTAATAAGTGATCTGTAATAACATGCTGGTAAGGGTAAGGCCACAGATGGAAGCTAATTAACAAATATAACATTGATATAAAATTTTCAGGCAAGATATAGAACAAAATGTGTTGGGCAGTGCCCCAGCAGAAACATTACTGACTAAACTAAAACCAGACTACTGGTTTGCTGCTCACCTCCATGTGCAGTTTGCAGCCCTTGTGAAACATGATGACGAGAAAGAAACAAAGTTCTTGGCACTTGACAAATGCTTGCCAAAACGCAGACATTTGCAGATAGTAGACATCCCTGATGAGTATGATGGCGATAAACTATTAAAGTATGACGAGGAATGGCTGGCAGTATTGAAAAGTACCAACCATCTCATGTCAGTGAAAAATATTGATTGTCATTTGCCAGGACCTGGTTGTAATGAGAGGTATTTTGATTCATCTCTTTATTACATTTAAACAAGCAATTCTTGTATATATGTTATCTTGTATACATTATATATATCTATATATAAATTATTCTACTGTACGTGTGCATGTCACTGAACTGGACCAATTTGAATGTATTTGGGTGGCACCCCTGGATGGTTAAGATTCACAAATCTAGTTAGGCATAATTTGATAAGAAATAATATGCCATACTAAGATATAGTATTGAGTCCATTAAGATGAGGCCACATATCAGTTTAATAGCATATCATTTTTTCTGAAATAATTATTTATAATATTAATTAGTACTTTATTTCCACACCACATGCTTTACGCTGCTGAGAAGTAATTCAAAGACATGTATAGTGCATGAGACGGCGATGGATTCGCCCTCTGCCACATTGGCGCTTCATATTAATTATCATATTCGGTGAAATGTGGGTGCTGTTGTTACAACACCTCTGCTTATCCCTGCGGGGACGCTTCTGGGATGGCGTGAGCATTTTAATTTATATTTACTTCATTTTAGGTATAATTTTACACCTACAACAGAAGAAAGGGAAGGAATAGTAAAACTAATGGAGGACATGTTTATAAGAGAAGACAGTTTTGTAAGGACTGCTCCAATCTATAATCCAAACGCTCCTAAATGTCCACCCACTGAGCCATTACTCAACCCACAAACAGAGAAGTTATGTGAGAAGCTTGGGATTGATGATCCAGTTCAGCTAATTTTGGCCAGATTAGGTCAAACTATGAGAAGGCTTGAAATAAGTGATCAAGTTAATGATCAACCTCCATGCACCACTGTAAATACCCCAGTCAAGTGCACAAAGTTATTGTTACCTGCCCCAGTGACACCAAGTGAAAATGATAGCATTTTATCACAGAAGTTATTATCCCCAGATAGCTTAATATTAGATACCAGTTGTACAGACACATCTGGTTGTGGCACACCGCTATCTGAAGGTACAAAGAAAATATTTAAAAGGCGCAATATGTCCATGTACAACAATACAGATATGGAGGATGCCGCCAGTTCTTCTGGCTCTCTACTTGCAGATGATAGTCCACGGTCAAGTAAATATCCATGTAAAGAAAACCAATGATCATTATTAATACATGAAAACCAAAATTATATTAATCTGAATGAAATGTACAAATTAAATCAATTAGAAAATATGTATAAATAAATTTTTCTATCAGAAAATAATGTTAAATAATAGTTTTGATACTGAGAACTGTTCTCAACTGACACAGTCATAATAGTTTTGTTGTGTACATACTATAAAATTAACTAAGTAATATTGAATTATATACATAATGAATTAATATTTTGTTGTGGATGACATGGTTTGGCAATAAATTAAGTGCAATTTTTCATTTTGAAGTATTTCTATGACATAGAAACCCTGTACACCTGTAAACTTCAGCATGTGCTAGTTACAATATTTTATTACTGTTATATCTATACAGATAAATAAAATTAAAGTGTGTCTGTATGTACTTCTAAATTCACAGCTTTTCACTAAATTTATATGAAAGAAAGTAAATACGGTATTATGTACATATGAAAACTATATTTTTTTTACCTCTGTGTGTCCATCTGCATGTTGATTTATCCTGGCTAATCTCTGATAAGCCTGGACCCGATTATAACAGAACTTTGAAAGGCATGTTACAACGAATAACTTAGGATACTATTATGTTAAAAAAAAATTAGGGTGCCGCAAACTAAACCTCCATGAGTGAGACAGGTGCACAGCTAGTATTATATTATTATTTATTTTCTTTACACACCTAACTGTTTGCGAAAACAATACTAAAATGTGAAATATGGAGAAGAAAATTATATCAGGTCATAGATAAATATTATTTTATTTCAAGTGAGAAAGCAAATGTTCTTTAAGTTTAGGCATATTCTTGGGTTTGACATTACATTGGTTGCACACAAGTTCTCGTGCCATAATACTTTTATGCATCTCATTTGTTACTGTTTTTGTTATACAACCATTCCTAGTCAATTCCTCCAGAATATCTGCAACAATAGTTTGATTAGCTCGCTTTATTATTAGTAGTTAGAGTAGTAGTTGTAGGACAAGTCCAATGAATGAGTAGACCATATCACTTTTGTCTGTTTGTTAAAGTTAGAGTAGTGATTAAACCCCAGTATGAATTGATCTAGTGTATGTTTTATGTGCTTGATTTGTATTTTAATGTCAAAAATGAAACGCTACTTATTGGTTGGCCAAGATGTTAGGGGGTCTTGAGAGTTGTAGTTCACCATAATGTTTGAAACAGATTTATATGGCATGCTGCCCAGAGGGAGGAGAATTATAATTGTCCTTGCAATCAAGCTAGGGGATGCTGGTTCATGTGGCAGATACTGAAGCAAGTATTATAAATAGTTTAGTATTTAATTTCCATAAGATTTTAAAGCATGCCCAACTGGTGTAATCTTCCATTAGCATAGTGTAGAGCAAGACTGGAGTTTTATGTCAGCACAGCAAATTCAAAGCTTTTTTAATATGACCCTAGGTGGCACTTAATCCTCTTTGGTGAAAAGCAGGTGTTGTTATTACAACACCTCTGCCTACCCCTTCGGGAAATACAGGCGTGAGCATATGTATGTATCAGACTAGGTTGATGTAGATAAATTTTTCAAAAAATTGTTATGTTATAGAAAATCTTACCTCTATAAGGTATGAAAAATTCTGTAGTAAAACTATTCCAATGTACCTTAGTCTTCAAGCAAGGTGATACCATATCTTTACTAATTACATGCATATGCATCCTGTACATACTTGGTACTGCATGAAATCCAGCGTTCAGGTTGTCATTATCACTTTTTAAGTCTTCATACAGCCTTCCAAACTCTTCTATCAAACTTAAGTGCGATCTGTTTAATTTATAAATACTACTTATATCTTCAAAAGGCAACATGAGGTAGTGAACTTTGGCTTTAGGATATTTGTCTTTTATTACAACTACCTTCTCTGTTTCTCTCACAATACATTTAGGGTCTTTCATAGATTCCAACAAACCTAAAGACCAGTGTTTTGATGTCTTCGAAGGTGCTGGAGATGCGGTAGATATTACTTTTCTTTTACTCATATCTACAAATTGTGGGAGCGTATATTTTCAGTAATATTTAAACTAAAAATATTTTTTTCGGAACTTCAGTCCTTCACTTTCTTTACATTCTGTAAAGTTGAGCGAGATTTGTTAACTTACAAAATTGAACTTGAACTTGAAATTCTCAGACGCACAAATTGACAATTGGCATATGATTGAAACAGACTAATTGACATCTTATTCTTGAAATATATTTTCTAATATGTAAAAGCACAAGGAGGGTAACCCATTCAAACAAGTTCTCAGAAAGTTTGTATTATTTATAGTATTTTTAACCGACTCCCAGCTTTTTTCTGAAGTCTCTTACAATCCACCAGAACTAAGGACTGTTCAGAAATTGGTGAGGTGTTTTACGTAGAAATTACTGTACTCATGTTGTGCAAAATTTGATTTTTGTCTTTGTGTCTGCGTCGGTTCTCAAATGAACGAGTAAGAATTGACATCTTCAATGGGTCTACATTTCCTCATCGAATTAATAGTACTAACTACTTACCTAAGTCTACCTCAGGCTGAAATTTCGTATTTCCTACGAGTAATTCGTGAGGGAAATTGATAGGATTAAATAAAAATAGTCATATTAAACTTCTTAATTTTTTTTAAATTACATTGTTCTTATCCAACAAATATTTTCCAATAAATTATCGATATGATCAAAATATAATTCTATTTTTATGTGACAGTCATGACTAAAAAAGTTAGCAAGTTTTAGTGTCTCTAATACCTAACTTGTGTTTTTCAGTCATAAGTACCTGAATTATAATTAAGTTTAATAAATATTATCCTAAAATACTTTTTATTTGGGTAACCTAATTAATAAACTACCTACGTATTAAATAACCTATCATATACTTAAAAGGTACTTACTTATTTTTAAATTCTATGGGAGCTTTTTAACATTCATTTGTTAAGTAGTAGTGTGTAGGTACTTAATTACAACATTAAATTGGTAAAAAAAATATTAATTTAGGATTTAACAAAACATCTGGAATAATAGTAGGTAACTAAGTATGGATATGAGAAGACACTGGTAGGTACGAAATTAGTAATGTCGGATTAATTAGAAGACTTCTACCGCTGTACACCACAGTTAGTAGGTACATGTAATTATTATAACGCTGATGTGACTAACGCGCTCGTAACACGTCGTTGATTTTACAATAAAATTTAAGGGTATAAGATTAGATTATTTTTCCTAAAGTTGCATCACTGTACGGTGGGGCGGCCTGTGTAGCCCGTCTCCGGGAGAGAGTGGTGCGCCAACTCTCTAAGGATTTGTTCGAAACCTTTCCCAGGAGGTGCGTGAAGGCTGCTGTTCTTCAGCATCGTTGAATTGAGCTTCGTTGCTAGGTAACACATCTGAAAAAAAAACAGTCTCGCAATCGGATTTGAAGGAAAATATACGTGTTCGAACAAATTATCGTTAGAAGGAATATAGATTTCGTTTTGATCTTAGGGTAAATAAAAATAAAATTTTCATCATAACTCATATACTTAAGTAGAAAGTACTTGGGGTTTTTTTACGCAGAAAATAAATTGCAAAATTGCATAATATTGTACTGTATGGTATATTATTATATAGAGAATTATTTACCAGCAAGGCGGACATGAAGAGCAGGGCACCAAGCGCTACAGCCACCATCATGGAGGTGGCGCAGGTGGACTCGATCGGTGTCCGGTGGAACAGCTCGCCTGGCATCACCACCGTGTACTCCAGGTTCTCCTTGAACCTCGTGAAGGGAGTGCTGGAGTTGTCAGCCGCCAGAGCCGCGTCGGTCATGTTGAGAGAATGCGCCGCCTCGGGAAGAGATCGCCGCTTGCGCCCGTGACCTGACATTATTGACAAAATATAGTTTAAATCGAGAGGGTTTCAAGATACAACTACCCTGGTAGATGTTGGAGGTAAAATATTACTTATTCAGCCAGTATGGTAGGTAACTACGATATAATTTTCCAGAAAATATTTAAATCAATGAAGCTAACTTCTATGTATTATCAGTAAATTATTTAGTCGATTGATAAAATTTAAGATTACCTGACGGCTCGAATAGGTCAAGGCAGTAATCGGGCTGGCAATCAGCCGCCTCCATACAAGCTTTGATCTGTGAGTGGATCCAGAGAGTGGAGCGCTCTTTCATGGAGGCTAGGAGGAACGCCTCGAAATCTAGGAACACCTCGTTGTGCCTCTCGCGATAGCGCGCCGGCTGGTGTGGGATTATAGATGCGAAGTCACGGTTGCGGCATCTGTTAATTTAAGGGTACTATTAGCTTTTAGCAAATAAAAGTATATTACCTACTTACTGACTCCTTTCCCTACACAATTCTTGTTCGAGTAAAAGGTAACGAATATCTATGTCCATACACAGAAAATTCGTGACAGCAGTGAATTTTTTATGTGTTCTTTTTAGATGATAAGGTAAGTGATTTATTTTATTCTTCAAAAGCTCTACAGGATTATAGGATTAAGGTGCAGTGTGTCGTGGCTTCTGAAAAGTAACTGACCCATCTTTGACGAGTAGAACGGATCCAGACGCGTGAGGTCGGTCGGGGTCAGGAGATACGGCCACTTCCAATAACTTTATATGTCGCCATGCGGAGTCCGGATTGATGCGTGCGCGCAACTGCAGCTTGGTTCCAATTGGCACAGCCTAACAAAATAAGAGATTAAGATTTTTCTGCTGACTGTCGCAGGTCAAACATTTGGGCATGTAATTGAAGCAACGTACTATGCAACAAGCAGTTGGCCAGCAGCTTGATAGAAGGATAGACGTACAGCAGTTACCTGATCGACAGGTAAGTCGAGGGAGTGGTTGGAGTGACGGGACACAGGCGGGGCTTCCTTGTAGAGCGCGACTTCGTACTCCAGACGGCCCGGGGTCTCCTCCACCACGCCTGAGACACGCGCGCCGTGAGGACTGCAAGAGGGCACATCCCAAATTTGTACGCCTTTTCACAAATATTTGCCTTCCTACAGGATGTAGCAACAACAACCCGCACAAATACGAACACGATTCACATACACCATAAAAACCTTGATATTACCTGCATATAAAAGCTAAGTTTTATTTATTTATTTTTATTTTATTTATTAATACAGTTACACCATCAGTTTATCATAAAGACATTCAATTAGTGGTTACAGATAGGTATAGGACCGTATGATAGACCATTACAGGTGTAAACAAACAATTCTAACAAATAATTATTATAAGGTAAAATATTATTATAATTATTTAATTATTAACTATTTAAACTCTGCTTACATGACTAATACATAAAATACTTTGATGAGATCAACAATCACTTTATGAGATCAGCTATCACTATGATACATTCTATATATTTTATTATAGTACAAGCGTGCAAGGCCTACTTAAAAAATATCTAGTATTATAATATTTCTTTAATAATTTTGGTTTTGAATTTTGCAAGAGAATCACTAAATATGTCTATGTCTATATTATTGATATTATTATAGGTACGTTTAATTCGGTTTAGTGGGGAAAATTTGCCTACGTTGGTTCGAAAGGGTGTTAGAGAAAATATATTAGTAATAGGATGCCGAGGAATGTTTCTGGGTACGCCTATTCTTAATTGTGATAAAACTTCAGGGGCATCCAAAACACCATTTAAGATTTTGTGGAGTGTTGTTAAGTCCAAAATAATTCGTCTGTTTTTAAGAGTGGTTAATTTAAAAAACTTAAGTCGTACATCATATGGGGCACGATACGGACAATTCCTATCTTGGAAGGCCAAGAAATGCGTGAAAATGCGTTGGAGTCTTTCTATTCTATCGATGTATAGAGCGTAGTGAGGGTTCCAAACTGTTGAAGAATATTCGAGGATGCTTCGAACAAGTGCGTTGTATAGTATTATAATTGTATTTATGTTTCGGAAATCTTTGCATGAACGTTTAAGAAACCCAGCCATTTTAGATGCTTTGGTGCAAATATTATTTACGTGGTTTCTGAAACTAAGTTTTTGGTCAATAGTAATACCTAAATCTCTTATACTTGTAACTTCTTGCAATACATCTTTGCCAATGAAATAGTTTGATTCAACAATATTAAGGTTTTTGGTGATTTTCATATGGAAGCATTTATTAGCATTAAGAATCATATCGTTACATTGACACCATTGTGCAATAGAGTTTATATCGTTTTGGAGGAGCTGAGCATCATTAATATTTTTTATGGATCTATACAACTTCAAATCATCGGCAAAGATGGAGTAGTTGCTATGCCTGATATTATGAACAATGTCGTTAATGAATAGTGTAAATAATATTGGCCCCAAGTGGGAACCCTGAGGTACGCCAGCAGTTGCTTTGTATATACCAGATCTGAACCCATGTGCTACAACGCGTAAAATTCTGTTTGTTAGGTACGATTCAAACCAACGCAGCAGGGACCCGTGGATACCATAGCATTTTAATTTTTTTATTAAAATATTGTGATTCACTTTGTCAAATGCTGAACTGAAATCTGTATAAACTGAATCTACCTGAACCCGGGCGTCTATGTATGTAGAAAGGTCATTTACATAGCTAATGAGATTACTTGAAGTGGATTTATTCTTACGAAACCCATGCTGTTGATTTGATACAAAATGTTTGCTGTAATCTGTTACTATGGGGCATACCAGACGTTCAAAACATTTAGAAAATATATTTAAAATAGATATAGGACGATACTTTTTTACATTCTTTTTATCCCCTTTTTTATAAATTGGAATCACATTTGCTTCTTTCCATAAATCAGGAAATATTCCTTGCTGTAAGGATTTATCAAAAATAAGTTTTAGCGGTAGTGTCAAATATTTACTGGATCTCTTAATAAAAATAGGAGGTATGCCATCAGGGCCGGGGCCTTTGCTACAGTCTAATGATTTTAGTATTTTACATATAGAGCGCTAATTATGTGGGTAATGGTAAATTATGTGGGAAGTTATGTGGGTAATGGTAATGATGACGTCGAGGAATAGATGATGATTCATTGTTTTTATCATACGGAACCTTATACCTGTGCGTGCTTGATCCGCACTAGCTTACAATTTTATTACCATATCTTTAATATGAGTTGCGACTATATCTGCCTACTTAGGCACTATTCGTATATCAGCAGATGAGGATATTTACTTTATATATTACCAGCAAAGTCGCGACGGCGACGCCTTAAATGATATGGCCTAAACGTGGCCTTAGCGCCTGTTGTTGAATTCAAAAACATAATGTGAACGAATCATCAGGGTTGTGAATACGAAGAAGTACCTTTTATTGCGTAGCTATTTCGTCACGTCATATCGTTGGATCCACTGACTATTAGATAGAAGCACAAACTATATCAGTACCTGCGGCTGGGAAGGTGCAGAATGGCAATCACATCGTATAAAAATATCATTTAGTTTATGCAAATTTCATAAGGAGTTAATAATACTAATTATTCGCAATGTTAAAGACTTACAAGCTTCCAGCAAAACCAGCTGCTTTGTTCTCAATGATGGTTGGTTCCGGGGGCTTGCACATGATGATCAACTCCTGGTCGGACTGCATCACCACGCCCGGGAACTGGGGGAACCATACTCGCACGTGCACGAACCCCTGACAAGCAAATATTGACCATATTATAGGTATTCCCAAAATATATATTGTGAAGAACCTACGTTTTATGTATGTTGACTAACACTCAGTCAGGGTTAACTAAATGTATGTAATTTAGCACCATTTTAAAATTGACACCATAAACTTTAACTGTTAGCTGAAACAAAACTGTTAAAGCTTCTGTTATCCTCAAATTTGACATAAACTTTAACTATTTATTAGTCGTATGGTAACCAAGCAATATCTGCCTGAGTGCAAATTAAATATTAATTAAGAAATTAATGTGACGACGATCTTATTAATAAAACACTGACGATTCTATCGTGGAAATTATCGCCAGATTTACTTTTATCGTGAAAATTATTGCCAGATTTACTTTTAGTTTGTGTCACAGTGTTTAGAACAGCTTTTTACATCGTCAACAAGTAGTTCAAGTGTAACACTTTCTTTTCCTTTATAATCAAAGCAATTACTTTTTGCTACCAAACGTGGATTGTAATCTTATTATCTTTAAGCGCTGTATTGTGTTCGATCGCAGCCGCCTTCCTGCATTGACACATGCATTAGGTACTCGTAGTCTCTTTACCTCAATACAGGCGGCTAATAACACAGGCAGCTCGTTCTCTAGGCCACTATATACTATACACTATACGTTTACTGCTATAACGGCATTAGTTATTATCAGCGATGACACAACAGTGCTAGTGCTACGATTATTATGCATATACTTCACAAAAGTTTACGAGCGTTTTCAAGAAATCTCTAAATTATTCCTACAAGTTAAATTGCATTTCAACATTCAAACGCAATGTGAGTTCCCCATGCGGAGCGAGTATTTCCAAGAAAGATCTCGAAATGTGGCGATAGTAACGTAAACTGTGCCATACAGTGGGCTTTACTGTAAATGGTTCAACGATAAAATCGTATTTCAACAATATAAGATTATCGCTACCAAATAACTGTGGGTAAGATTTTTTGTTCTATAAAGAATCCAATGATAACTACAAATATTATCCACGCAAATTCGAGGTTTACCCGAAAAGAAAACAAATATATTTACGTTTTAAGGTTTTCTTACGTTTTCCTTCATGTAAACTCATTGGTGTTACTTCACCGAAGTTACATTTTATAGGACTCTTTGCCGATATTCTTAAATTTAACACTCACATTTCGTTTGAGAACGCCACACCGCGTAAATTCAGAGATCCGCAGTCTGTAGAGTAAGCCCGTGGGATCTTCGGGCTCTGGTCTTATTTGACAGACGGGGTCCGCCAGGGGGTCCGTGGCCCTGTCATCTGCGAATAATGGCGCGCCGCGAAACCCCTCCGGTTTCCTCAACAGCGCCGTCACGGAGTCCCGAACACCAGAGCCAGTGCTTGCAAACGTACACTGGATGTCGGTTACTGAAATTGTAAAAAAAACTTCTCAAAATTCGCGGTAAATCAAAATTTAAATGAAAATATAAGGTTGTTGAACTACAAGTTCAAAATTCATTATCAAATGCAGGGTGATGTTGCATGAAAATTACTTTTTTACACCTACATTATGCTCACGCCTGTATTCCCCGAAGGTTGTAAACGCAGAGGTGTTGTAACAACAACACCCACTTTTAACTAAAATGTGCCAACGTAACAGATGGTGAGTCTAACACCGTTTCAGGCACTATACATACGTCTTTTTGAATTGCTTCTCAGACATGTGCGGGCTTACTCACGGTATTTTCCTTCACCGTTAAGAACGTGGTGTGAAATCACTGCAATCACATACGTTTTTAGAAAAACTCATTGGTACAAGCCCCGCTGCGATCAAAATTGCGTTTTTTTATGATTTCATTATAACATTATGATCAAAATAAGCTCGAATACTAAGCTGCGTGCACATTGTACTAGCATAACACATAAACAGGTTAAATCTAGCTGTACTTAACATACATACATCAATGAATGGGTACTTAGACTTACCGTCGTAGTCTTGTGCTAGAGCAGCCCGGATCTGTAACAATAACCATTGAATTCTTTACTGAGATGCACAACAAAGTAAACTATCTATTTAATTGTCTGTTTGTAGTCATTGTTGAACATTATTCGTTACACAATGGACTTTGAATGTCCGATGTAGATACTGCTTAGTACATAAAAGCATAGGTACCTACTGCATCAAATAGAAGAATGCGTTAACAAACAATTTTGTCTCACCGAAAATCAATAAATTCCGTTTTTCGAAATATATTTAATTTCACGCAGGGATCAAATCCATGACCACAGGCAAATTGAACAAAAAAGTTTAACCACCAGACCATTTCAAACAGCGCGAGTCGTCAGAATCACCGCAAACTTTTCCAAATGGGTTAGTGAGGAGACAGTGTATTTTCTGAAGACGGATAATTTCGTCTTAGATCACTTTAATGGTGAGGTACAAGAGCTTGATGGTGACCACAATCAAAATGCTTGTCATTATATAGAAACAGTAGTTTATTATTTTACAGATATTACTTTTAGATTTAAAGATTGTACAGTACCCAAAGATAGCTTTTGGGACTAAGTATTAATGTTTTACGTGAGTGAACTGCTGAAAAGAAGTAATATTAAACTGTTTCAATAAGGATACTACCTGCATGGGATACCTGCTTGATTAATTAGATTTCTGTCTTTCTCCGAATTTCTCAATTTCATATTGCAAATTACGAATACAATTTCACTTTAATTTCACGTATTATATGAACAACAAATCTTTCAAGGAATTTTGCATTCTGTATTAAAGTTAATTAAGTAATGGAATAAAATTGAATCAAGTAAATGTAGGTGTAATAACCAAAGCAGATAAAGTTATTATAATTTACGATGGTCAATAATAAAAGAGATATTTGCTACGAAAGTTGTTCTAATAAAGTATCCGAGCATTTGATATGGAGTCTAATTGAGCATATCATTTGAAGAGGGCTACGATTGTGGTTGCGGCACTTGTGGCTGTACATGAACCGATACCACATCATTTGCTCCGTAAACGTGAGGTCGGCTAATGCGCTGCCGTTGAAAGTAAGTCGATTTTATAGTTTGCCGAGCGTCACGCTTTAGCGGCTTTGAGCCTTCTATTTGCGGCAAGTACCTACATTTTGAGCCAAGAGGTACAGTGTAACGATTTCATCCTAGACGCGTCTTTGGAAACTACGAATTGTGCCGGTGACAATACCACAGAAAGCAAGCAACAAATCCCTTTTGTTATATGCATATTATACCGCAAATACCAACTGATAAGTATACAAAGAAAAAATAAGGAAATTTTGTATCAAGGACATGAATATACAAATGAAGGCTTTTTTATCACGTTAATGAAATACTTAAGTTACAGTTCACTGTCATGAAGCGTTATGCGGAAGTGGTAGTCGGATGTATTTAATTGCCTTTACTGGGCGCCTGTATGCAAATTTGAGTTCACCACAGACAGTTATACGGTTTCTTTCCGAAACGGTGTTACTCTGATTATTGGGCGTGAAGAGATATTTCGGAGATGGAGAATGAATTAACTCGGTTGAGCTAAACGGTGGCTTTTATAATGCTACAATCACGAACAATCCAACTTGTATCTAATGGCCTGCTATTTTGTTCCATTGGAAAAGCGATAGTTTATGTCCAATAAGAAGGTATACAACAAATATTTATCTCGTTTTATGTCCTACCTACTTTACTTACCTAGTCTCGCCGAGAGACTGGTTTGAAAGTTTGCAAGATGATCATTTATTATCGGCCTCTGTTTACCTCTTTACTTGCGGACACATGCAAATGTAACTAGAAACAAAACAATGCTACTATTTGTTCTACAACTTTATTTATTACTATATTAATTGTTCGCATTAAATCGATCGAATTTCGATAGATATTGTAAAGAGGTTATAAGTAAATAAATAAACATGAACATTAATACTTTTACGGATAGATCACTTTCTTAGATACAGTATCCACAGAGAAAAACAAATGCGATGAATAATATATACCTATAGTTCAGACTTATGACGTTTAATTTAAAGATTAAAATTTAAACGAATACGAGTACATACGTTTAGATAGTGCGTTCTATGACAGCTTTTCAAAAAATATTTAAAACTGTTAGTTCATGAACAGACCTCTGTCTGTGACCGTGATATACATAACATTTTGCAAGCTTAGTCTCTACTAAGCTTGCAAAATGTTAATATCACGGTTACCTTTGCTACCTTATACTGTATTATACTGTTATGGCAAGCTATAACTTTACGTGGGCTTGTCATAATGTGCAGGGACTTGAAGGTGTAATTCAGGTCAGAAATACATAGTTCATTATCAGCAGTTGAGAATTTGATAGAGACAAGAGATGGGTACGTAGTTAAGGTAACGTTGGTAACAAGTTTCCAGCAACCCGATAGCATCATGATAAATCTACTCGTAGGAGAGAATAGCGCTGCAACTAGATTGGAGTCGATTGTAGACAGTCTCACGCCTTATCGCTGTCCTAGGGTAGAGGGTGTCCAGTAATTGTGGGAGCAATTGCAACTGAAAGGAAGCCAGACGCTTCGTAATAAGCCGTCACTCAAATCGACTTACTTGTTGCATGTTTGCTTAGTCACAATAGTCTATGTTGGTGTGATAGTGCTTCAAGCAAAAGCAACAAAACAAATATTCGACAGTTGTCGCTTGCGCTAAGAATTAAAACGGGACACATGATCGTTTCAACCAAGTAGAAACATTGCAAACGTTATGTAGCCATTACAACAGAATCAATAGCACACAAGTGAGCCGATGAAGTAAATCAATCTAGTTTTTGTTCATTTCTTAGCAAAAGATGTTAAGCTTTTTGCTATCACAGTTACCCCATAACTTGAGTTACATGATGTGCTTTGGAAAATTAACACATACAGAAGGATAGCTTGGTGCATTGATCGATAAAGGAACACTTCGATTGCGATACTGTCTAGCTAAGTAAAAGTAAATAAGTATGCGCCTAGCTTGGTACCGCCACTCTTTGGGAGCTGGTCTTCTATATTGTGTTTTTATTTTGTGGTTTGATTGAAGCTATGAGCTAACGCGCCCCAATCACGCATGCGTCGCGCTTCACCTGACGATACCGTTGCTGGTTACAAGCCATGTCCATCATCTTGTTCTTATTGATCTACAGAGATAGCTGATTTATTAAGGTCCGAAGTGTTTATCATTGCAATCGCTTGCTGTGTTCATTGTTAATTATTTTGGGTGGGGCTGTAAAGATGAAGGATCTTACCTTAGTATTATAGTGATGAACATTGTCAAAAGAGATAGGGTTTAGCAGATTCAGTGAATTAGGCGCATACAATGTTTTTTATAAACATCCTGTAAAACAATTTTCTCAGACTGACTTATAGAGTTTTGGATTGGGTGATGCTGAGATAAACATTTATTTTTTGTTTAATTTGTATAAATCCCTCACGCCTTCCCAGAAGTGTTCCCGAAGGCAGTCAGCACCCACTTTATAGTGTTACTAATATTCTCAAGGCCCTCATTTGATAAAAAGCAGTCTGTACCTATCTATATTGTATCTATATACATAGAAGCTTTGTATTTTTCTTTGCAAATTTAATTTGCTTTATGCTTATAAAGTGTGCTTACCAATAAATCACATAATTGCTTAAAATAAAGCGATTATTGCAATTTTTTTTTTTTTTAATTTTCTATATAATTACCTATAACTTGTCGGTCTATGTGTTCGGATGGGGATCATAGTCATCCAAAATGTGATGAACTTTTGTTTATTCAATCAAATCCCAAAACGGATACTTTAATTGGGTTTGTTTGAGTTAATTTTCTTGAGTGGTTTGGGTGATGTCGCCTCGCGTGATGTCTCGGCGTTTAGAGTTCTGACAGCATTGAATTAATTGTCATGTTGACTATCGTTTAAAATATAAAATCACGTAACGGTGACGGTGACCATCCCAATGAAAGCATCATCGTAATCTACTGATGGACATAATACTCTATCATTGAGCGCCTACCTTCTTCAAATCCCGTCCATCTTCCTGGTTGGCATATTCCCGCCATTCTGCGATGCATCAACCACTCTACAACACTTCTATTCCGTGAACCGTCGCACACACATATCAAGAACACTGACACTTCAGCCTATTCGTTTATGTGCTTTATCGGTTAATCTGGTTCTCTCTCGAATATTGTATTTTTGACCTACGAGAGTAGGTCACGTGGTGTTTCACGGTTCACTGAAATTTGTGAACCAGGCTGTGTTCACGTATTGACTCCGTGCTTAGGTTTCACCCATAACAGTCGGGAATAGCTTAAGTTATTGTTCTTAGAGTAGGTAGTGTGGATCACAGACTTTTGCTTTTGGACATTGTGCCATGCTACTACTAATGTTTGCGGATTATTGGTATAATAGATCCTTTATATGCAAACTACTTGTTACCTATCTACATCAGTGTCACATAAGTAACCCAATAAAGTGAAAACTGTTTACATCGTAGTTTATGAAGTGAACCCAGAAAACCTAATTAGTATATCTAATTACCCGCATGTGATGGCTGGAACAGAACATTGAACTACAATCATTACAATGTACTTACCTTCCTAAATGTGAAATTAGTGCGATGGAAGGATGTATCTATAATTGTTAATAATCAAAAGCAAGTACCGCAAGTAGTCACAAATCACACTTAAATGTATCATTATATGTTGAGGAATTTAAATTGGCAAATAACATGGTTTCATCCGAAGCTTGTCGACGGTGGAAAAGTATATTATGCCTCCCATAGCGTCCGATAGAATTCCGTCTACATCCAGCGCTTTCCAAACTATTTTAACCAATGCCCCAAGTACCTATAGATTTAGTTTAATTTAGCTTTTGGTTTAATCATGAATTTAGCGTAGCTCGAATTGTGTTGATATATCTCCTTTTCGGAAGCGCGTGCGTTCTGAGGTTGAATACCAAAGACGCCAGACCAAAATAATTAATCGAAATACCTATGCTTGGGGTACAGGTTGTCCATTTAGTTGGTGGTTCTCCTACAGTCTCCCCTTAGATTTTTCTGCTTCATTCAGTCCATCGCTATGGACTTCAATTATTTTCTTCATTACAGTATGACGATAGCTTTGGTGCTATGGTGGATATGTTTTGGTAGCTCATTGAGCTGAGACAAAGACAAGTTGAACGTAGTTAATTGCACACATTGTCGCTACAATCATAAAAATTGCACACACGCAATAATGACAAAAATGTGGCTCCTATTTCGATTAGTAAAAGTTAATAAATCATTCATGGGAAGCTGTGTCGTTTATACAATGTAATCCCATGATCAATTACGGATTCCAACTATGCTATGATAAAATTTTAAACGCATATCAAAACGGCATTGATGAATAAGTAACATCGCTTTGCACAAGTTGAAGTCGATGATTTCTAGGTAAGTAAGTAGGTATGTGCTATTTGGATAGTTGATTTAATATCATTTAAAATCTATTTATTTTTGTTTGTAACATGTTTTGATAGATACTTACAATATTTAAATAGATTTACTGAAAAAAATCCCAACCTAGCACTTAATACGCGTTTCCATAATGATCACAGGAGGCCCCCAGACGTACGAAAAAAGTAAAAAGCTAATTGTCATTATTATTTCAACCGAACTAATAATTCACCGAATGAGTGAATTATTAGTTCGCATAGGTATATTATTTACGTTATTTTATTTTAATGTATACTTATTGTCATAATAAAATTTTATTTGCGAGAGCGAGAATTTTGTGAATGGCCGACGGAGATGGGCCTCAATTTGATGTGTTTTTGTTCGCATCTCTCGAGGCTGTCGAGCATGAAATCTAATTTTGTGAAAAAAGCTTGGGTCGCGGGTAGGTACCAGTTTAAAATGACCGAGTTAGGCTTAGCTTCGTTGAATTGGACAATTACTATTAACAAACAAACACACACAAAATATTATAACTGCCATAACTTTATCTACTTTTATAGAAAAATATTTTTCTGGGTTTCTTTGTGAAATTTTACTGCGCTTGTTAATTCTGTTCAATTCAGACTTATTTTAATTAGAGCTCAAGTACATAGGTTACATCACACCAGTAATTACAAAAATCATACCCAAGGGATATGAATACTGTACTTATTTTACCACGCGGGTGAAACATCAGGTGGGACCTAGTGGGTAACGTAAAATCATACAGTAAGTAGTCTCTGTCAACCCACATTTGAGACACGTATTATTTATGCCCTTATTCTTTTGTCTGAGATTTACATGCGTATGTAAATGTATCGCAAAAAACTACTGTAAAACCCATATCATCTATCTTAGACTCTATCATTTTTGCCTCTACCATAACTTACAGGATATTTTATTAATTACGAAAACTATCTGGTTAGGTTATCCGTTCAAGATGGATATTTTTTCAATAGAGCCCTATAGTATTTTTTTTTTAATTAATAAACATATATGTTTATATATATACATGACGTAATACTAAAGATAAGCTTAAAAAAATATAAACTATTAACTTAAATATATCAAGTCCCTGTAGGCAAGGTTCCGAAGATACTGGCAGCATGCCCCCTTTGATCAGCTAACTAATTATTTTTCTGAGGTAGCTGCCAGCTCTTCGGTCTCCTATGATTTTCAATTAAATAGATACAGTAAGTTTATCAACTAAGGACATTTCTGATGACTTTTTCAAGTTTGGAAATCGAAAACACGCGATCTGACATTAAGTTGATTGTTTTGTAATCATCAATGCCGGATTCCTATATATTCAATGCATGTGAATTAACAATATCTAGCATCTTCAACGTAGATTATTACTTATTTACTACCTCACATTTTATATATTAATTAGCAGGTGTGAGTGATGTTTCAGCTATTACTTTTTATGTCCATAATTAAATTACTATTTGATATTGTCCGAGTTACTTACTTAGTTTCTTACTCTTGCCTACTGACCCAATAAATTCCATAGCGTTCTCAATGAGCTTTCTATGATTACTTGTTAATGTAGGTAATATAGGCATGAGTGTGTTTTCTTGCACTTGACAGTGATTAGCCAACCTCTCGAGAGTTTAGGCAGTGACTTCGGTCGTAGCACATAGATTAAATAATATAACAGAAATTCATAGACATACCATCAGCAGTATTAGGAGAGCGCAGTCGCTGGCGCTCGTCATGCTTGCGGCCCAACACACTGGAGCGCGGAGCCAACCGTTAATGCTATCTGCCCCGATTACTGCGCTGACGCAGCTTTAAACCTTCCAAACTGGAGTACTGATTGGAATAGTTCTTTGTAAAAGCTGAACATAAACACTGGGACTGTTTCGTACATAAATCACTGGAGCACTGTGTATATTGGGTACACTGAGATTATGTGCCGGTGGCTCAGCCGTGTAAAGGGCTATGTTGTGCGGCGAGAGGGTCGGTGTCGGTGCCGGTGGCCGGTGCGGGCCCGAGCTCGGTCGCGTGGTGCGGCTGGGGGTCTGCGCGGGACTGCGCCTGCGCGCTGCGCTCACCGCGCTCCACGCTCGCTGCTGGAACAGTTAGCCACCGGGGAGGGAACCACCTGCTCACCTGTACGCCATGCGCCATCGTTCTCACGACACGATCACCGATCCGCTTCGCAATTCGGCAATCTTGTGATCTACATAGTTGATTGGTGTCGGATTAAGGGGAGAATTGGTCTCTATAGGCTATTACAGTGACGTTTGCGCAGAGAAATTGCGGAACACTTACTATCTCTGATTGAGTGGCATTTCGGTGCTGCGGGTCAGCGATGTTATGTTTGGGTCGCAATCTCTCCGGAGTCGACTCCGGCCGCAGGAAACGATCGCACGATAACATGCCTAAATAGCTTTACTTTTGACCGAGCAGCTCAGCGGAGTTATCGATACGCAACAGAATTAAAACCGCTATAGAAAGTCAATCAACTTCGTAGATGAATGCTGATAAGATTTTAATTCTCCTTTATCGGCGGCTGTCGTCGTTACTTAATAACAAAAGTAAACTTGAGTTATTAATAAGGTATTTTTAGAGCAATGTTTTGTTGAGCTTTTCCTTGTAAAATATATATGGTTATAATAAGTAGGTACCTACAGATGGACGGGAACAGGTGCAAGCAGCGATGCGTAGCCATTATCGGCTCGGTCACGGCCCTGCTTGGTTTTTCATCAGTGGCTTACTGCTTATCTTTTGTTTACTATTAATTTTACTGTTACAATAAGATATTCCTAGAGTGTTACAATAGTCTTAGTAACAGGAGGAATATTGTACACGAACAAACAACTAAGTAATTCTCTATGTGATGTACATTTCTATACCTATACATATTAGTAATTTGTGAAATATTAAGATGCAGATTATTTAGCAGAAAATACCATATGGTATATGGCACATAATTTATTTAGAATAACTACAGATTCAGGGCCCGCTGGGTAATCGAACTTGTGTCGCTTGCGTAGCAGGCGACTGCTCAAGTCCCAAGGCCACCACGGCTTGCATCTTAATATTTCACAATAATTTAAATTGCATCTTAATATTTCACAAATTTAATGCCAAAAGTGTTTGGGCGCTGGCTCAGTCTGTCGTTCAATCTACATAACACTCAGTAAGTATGATATAGTGAGATGATCTCATAAAAGTTATTTAACAAAAAACTAACTGATAACCCAAAACATATAAGGAAGGTTCATTCAGGAACCTACATCCTGAAAATTTGTGTCTAATATAATACCTAATGGTAATGGTATCAACTTCAAAATTAGGCAATAGGTAGAAAATGAAAATGATTTATTCAGTTTAGGCCCTGGTAAGGCACTTATGAATGTCGAGGAATTTACCATCGGTTCGGAAACTAACCTTCTGAGAAGAATCGGCAATAAACTAGACAATATATGGTAGGTACATACCTAAATACTGTGACAGAAGTCGACAGATAAAAACATCGATATAAGTGGTTTGTGCAAGGGGCAGGTACCCACTCGGTTACTTATTATTTCATGAAAGATATGTATAAAGATAAGTATGTAGGATAATTCATTCAGACCTGCGTAGGCAATAAACACGGTTTATAAGCATTGTATCGCACGTCATAAGATAGCGATTACAACAAGTTTACAGTATTTGCTAGTGATTTCGTTATGAAGACGTGCTATGCCTGTCGTATACAAAATGCAGAAAGTACTGAGCTCTTTAAGCACAGCACGACAGACGTGGAACATGTACTATACCTATTTGTATATATTTTTCGTCATTTGTTTTGTGTACGTCAGTGTATGTGTACATATCTCACATTATCTTCAGTTAAAAAATAAAATAACAGCATGCTTGTAATTTAAAAAATTGCATTGTTATAAAATATAAGTATAAACTTGGCATAATACATATTATTATTGAATTCCATTGAATACATAATACAATTCAATTAAAAAAATATATTTATTCGATAAGACTTTTAACAAAGTACTTATAAATCGAAAAGCTGTATATCATAACTACGTGTGCACTTAGTAGGGGGAAATTGAAAATTCAAATCTACCTTTTCGTAGTTGATTTTCAAATTGCTGACGTTAATTAATTCATTACTGTAACGAGAGCTTTCGAGCGGAAAACGATTTGAGGTTATTCTTGTTAAGTGGCCATTATGTACTGGTGGTGTTAATGTTATTTTAATACGAGGAAGTAAGTAATCTCAGACGCACCGAATATATTCCTACTTTGGGTTCCGCGACTATTGACTTACCAGCAATTCTTAAATTTTTCGTAATTCGTGAATACCAATGTTGAGTTCATTAATAGTATACAGACTGTGTAGTTTCTTTAGGTGCCTGTGCCCATAGGAAAGTCTAAAGACCGACTGTATTATAGTACAGCCTCTTTGGAATGGTATCTAAGGAGAAGTATCTGTCAATAATATATGCGAATCAATTGCCTAATGTATTGATTGTGTTGCGTTGTGTTGGAACAACCAGACCGAAATGTTAATTGTGCTGTCATGGAACAAAAATAATCAAAACTTTCTTACAATACAAGAGCAAGTATAGAGATACAAAATCTATGTCAAGATGCGAAAAGGTAAAAGGTAAGTAGGTAGGTCATACAGAAAGACACGCACTTTATTTCCGGCTTAAAATCTTTTGTTTGAATTCAGCAGTGCAATTAAATTAGATTAAGTAGGTAGGTATACAAAGTTTATACAGACATTAGCGCTTTGAAATGGAGCAAGAAGTTTTAGTTGTTTCGTGGCCTCGATCTGTGGTGGAGAATGTGTATTACGTGGTAAAGTGTTAATGCATCAAAGGAAACGTATGGCGCGCGCGTGCCCGCGTTTTTGCCTTCATTACCTCCGGATGAAGCGCTGCAAATCGGATTCCATGATTGATGGCGGCGAGCCTTCCGCGTGTTGTCGTGACACACGCCTATTTACATGGATATTGCACTGGCGTGTTCTCTGTTCCCCAATCGATGTGAACAGTAAATCGAACACCCGTTACGTAATCGTCGGCTGTAATAATCAAAACAGTTAAACTGTATTTTACATACCTACACAGGTGTTATTTAACTCATTGGTTGTTTTGTTTTGCTCTTTCGAGATTCAAAAGCAAGGTATCTATCCGTATAGAAGCCTAAAATGCTAGTTTATCTACTTGCATGATCGTAGTGTAAGTACTTACCTAGAAAATAATGTGAATAAAGTTTACTTTTACCTGTCAGAACACTCATCTACTTAAAATCTACGGAAAAAAATTATGATGAGAACTAAATCTGGAACATTGCGGTAAGTAAACACGAAATAGTTTTCGGTTGATGTTGAATACAATCTGTCCCTAATGATGCACTTCCGGCCATAACCCTTAAGCCAGTTGACACTTTCAGCGAGCGCAAGCGCAGTAAGCTGTTTGTATCATAACGGGCCGTTCACACGGCCATCCACCACGGATGACCGCCTCTCATTTCGACCGGACTAATCGTAATTTCAGAGTGCTACGAAATAGGGCAAAAACTCCGGGGCCGGAACAAGCAGGCAACTAGTACAGCGAAAATTTGAATAATGACGATCTAGCGGAATAGTTTGTTCTTTCAACGCTACGGTGGCTGCGCCTACGACTGCCGTTTCATTCGGTTACTTATAAGATTTGTTACAATTGTGCGGCGAGTTTTGAGCTACCTACCAATTAAATTACGTAGTCATATTAGCTTTGATCAAACACAAATAGTAGGTAAGTAAATACATTAGGTTATATTCTGCTTACCATAAGGCGGACTGTAAGTTTGTTTGCCGCAACCAAATAAAACTTTGTTAGGCTCTATAATTCCTTATAATTAAATCAAGCAGTTTCTGAGGGAAACTTAATAAAGTAATAGCGATATTATTGCTAAAACTAACTTAAAAGTTTGTAACTGGCAACTTACAAGTGCTAAAACCTATAATTGTATAGGCGCCTAATAACCTACCTATCTGCCATCGTTACCTATGTGTATAATTGCCATTCAAGAAGGAAAACATTTTTATGAAAATCCTTCCTGAAAACGTCACATATTATAATTTGAGTAAGAAAGTGACATTAATTACAAGGTCAAGATAGCAGGACCATCTTGTCGACGAGTGTTCTTGTGTTACAGGCCCGTGGCCATGGCCTCAAATAACACTCAATGTAGAGCATGCGGGACATAATGGTACAGACGGCGGCAGGGCCCACCAGATTGCTGCCTGCACCCAGTGGTTAGACCGTTGACGACGCCTCGAATGCACATTTCGCTATTCAAGCTAAAATCATTAGACGTACACGCACTGAATGTTCTCACTTGGTTCGCTGCTTTCATTGACACAAAACAGCAGAAACTGTTCAACTAAGTAGATACTTAGTATTGATCTAGAAAATACTTATTATTGATTTAATTTTATCAGAAAGCCAAATAGATCAAGGTGAACAAACCCATAGAGATTGTTCATAAACTATTATGTAATGTTTCTTCGAAATAGTAGTTAGAATTAGAGAAGCTGGTTGAATTATAATGTACACAATGTACGCTAACGATTAAATAAACACAATATACTTACCTACTTTAGGGGGTAAAATTTATAATGGATTGAATAGACAGGGATTCTGAAAAATTGGTCGCTTAGTAAAATAATCGTCGCGAAGACACTTCAAATGCCATAGGTACGCACTGTTATGTATTGATTCCAAAATGCTTAGCTTTGATATTTAAGGCAACTTCTGTGACCATATTATATTTTTAAGCCCTCTAAGAATATATTATTGGTTCTATGACACACTACTATGAAGGTTCAATAAAGTTTAATTCAGCCTATAATGTAGAAATAAATACAGGTATTGTTACGAGTATTGTTAAATGTATAATAAATAAATAATAAATAGTTGGGGTCATACCTAACTGCGCATTTATAGATCAAGGTCCAAATATTTACATTTGTGCATTGATTGCCCAAACTCGTGACGACACTCTGTATGGACCTTTTAGAGCTCGTAGTCTCCCCGTCCTAAACACAATCCGCTAAATAGGTAGTTAATTCGTCACCGCTTCAGCTAGTGCTCGTGTCTCTACTTATTCTCGTATGTGTACTTCTATAGCAGGTAGTAAATTGCCAATGCGGCCCTGATAAACTTTTCACGTGTCTACTTAAGCAGCTTACCTTAGTGAAGTTGTATTCTATTAAAAGATAGTCAAGAATACAACATTTAAGTAGGTTGGTTTATAATGAGTGATGTAGATGTAGGTTAGCGGATAGAACTTGTATAATAAGAATTAAAAGGTAGGTACATCGCTTTTGTTAAAATAATGATTACTTAAATACTTTAATTACCAGCTGTAAAGAAAAAGAACGGTTTCGTTGACGCTGCATTGTTGAGACAGGGTCACAATTATATGTATATAATAGGAGATCAATATAATTACAATATCGGTAAAGGCACTTAGATACAGCTTTCCGATATTATACTAGTTAGGTATCTATTTATACTAAGATCTCGTTGCTACCTCAATTATATGAGCTGTGGCAATTACATTTCGGTAATTAAAGACAGGTTCTGTAACCTGCCCACTTCTACCACCACACATTTCTAGTCTACATTAGGTACTTAAGTACTCTTTGGTCTCCGAATTAAAGTCATTTAGGCAATCCGGGTATCAAAGTATATGACAAAAGAAAAGCCAAGTATCAAAATAAATGGTGGGTACTTACCCGAAATCTCGACAATTGGTTAAAAAATGTACTTAAAACTTAACAAGGGAGCGCCGCCGCCGCCTCGTCTGGCTGATCAGTTAGTGACCTGACTAGAGTTATGAGTCGCAGTGAATTTTTCTTACAGCCTGAATGCAGATTAGATAAATAGTACCTAAGTAACCATTAATGTCGTAAGTACTTACTTTCTTTCCAGCTACGACAAATGTAACAGTTATTGATTATGGCTTTGAGACGTCTGCATTCCATCAGGCGAATACTTAGGTTGCTCATTTCAACCTACATTATTTTATCCAGATTTCGATTAAGTGGTGTTACAAACAAAAACGTTATGTTTGCTTAAATGTTTATTTACGAATTGTAACAGTAAATCTTAACCTTGTTGAGTTAAGTTTAATGTATTTAATTACTTCTTAGAGCAATTAACTTGAGTAATAAAAACGCTTTATTTATAAAACTGTTTTAGTCAGGCTGCCGACGAAGACGTGACAGATATCTCGTATGATAAAATAGTTTATTAAGGATTTACTGTGCGATAGCTAAACATGTATACGTATAATAAAGTGTACGTAGGTAGGTATTCCTCTATAACGGCGGTAGAGGCTATGACTCATTATTATTCAAGGCATTAATGACACTGTAATATAATACTCATAAAATATACCTACATATGCACCTACATAAAATAATTATAGCAAGGCTTCTTGTTTTTCAGGCTTTTTGAAATTCCAGACTATGTATGTATGTGTATCGAGCCCCATATTTTTTCTAAGCAAATTGGACAGTTCTATGTATATATACTCTTTACCTAGGTTTCGTTTCCCTTTTGTATCTGTGTCAGATTATGTAAGTAATGTGAGATAAAAGTTACTACCTAAGTTAAGTTTGTCACTAAATACAATTTTGAGTGATTGAGAGAGTCCATTTCGCAGGTGTCGGTTAAATAGTTATTTACATTTTCACCTGACGGACCTTGTTTTAACAAAGGGAAATGCAGTGTGTTATCACTAGCGTTTATATTTTAATAGGTTTTCAGGCGACTTCTAATAGCAATATTTTTTATGTACCTCTTGTTTTCATCTAAATCGTTTTAGTCACAGACATAGATAGGCAGTAATATAATATATCTGTGGTTTTAGCCGTTAAAGGTACCTAGATAATTGACAGACAAACTTTTTAATAATATGAATAAGCAGGAACGATGCTGATTTGAAGAGAAAGTTTAACATGAGGTTTGGAAATTAAACTATGCCTAATCATAAAAATAAAACTTTACTGTTGGATGGATATGATACATTCTATGTGCCTATCTTTGAACGAAATATTTAAACAAGGTTTTGAAATTACAACATGACACTAACTTTGTCGATTGAATTAATGTCACATTGAAGTTGACGTATCAGCAAGGCCACAAAGGCATACGATAAAAACATGTGGAGTATATAAAAAGATTTTGTACACATACATTTTATCATAATGAATAAGTTCAATTTACCATAAGAACGTGCTCAATAAAAATGCACTAGTTAAACTAAAAGAATACATAAAGAAAACACTTAACTTATTGAATAAGTACATACAGGATTAGGAGTAAACGAAAATGATAGAAGGATACGGTGCAGTGACCCAGGCCCTTCTGGGTACCCTTCTGACGTGGGGGTTGACGGCACTTGGAGCCGGTTGTGTATTTTTTATTAGAGGAAAACATGTGAGTTAATTTTAATTAAGCCACTTAAGTACTGAATGGTACGCAAATATAAAATAATGAAATTGATATTTTTTCTGTGTACATTCTAGAGAAAAGTATTGGATGTGTCATTGGGTTTTGCTGCGGGTGTTATGACAGCTGCATCATATTGGTCCCTACTAGAGCCAGCAATAGAGAAGTGCAAGGAAACAGACACATATGGCCCAAATGGAGAATATGCATTCCTGCCTGTTGCAGCTGGTTTCCTTTTTGGAGCTATCTTTGTCTTTGGAACAGACAAATTTCTGGACTATCTAGGTCTCAATTCTACAAATATGATGTTAAGTAAGTACATATGAGAATATTTTTAGTTCAAATCAACTCATCAACAGACAGTAATTGTGTAAGCATGTTTTTAAAAAAATCTCAGTGAATTGAAAAGCAACAATCATTTATACTAATTTTATGAAGAGGAATGGTTTGTTTGTAACAAATTTTCTCAAGACATACTGGACCGATTTTCATTTTTATTTCACCATTTGACTGATTAATATAGGCTACATTATCACTGATTAGTATAGGCTATACTTTATCCCAGCAATCCCATGGGAACAACAACTATGCGGGTGAAACTGTGTGATATCTGCAAGTAATACATATACCCCAGTGTTCCAAAATACGGCATGAAGTTTTTTCTTATACATGTCACAATCAATTATCCTCTTTTCTCTACAGGTGTGGGTTTGTTACATTAATCATATTTTTTTAATTTTTATTTGCAACGTATGTCTAACATTGGCAATGACAGCTCCATTATTCTCACACATCACATTTCAACAATAATTGACCAGTCCAAACATTAGCCGGAAGAGCCTCGATGATTTAGTATTGTTCAATCCAATGAAAATATCCACCTCCATAAATATGGCATTAATGCAAAACCACACCTTGAAAATTAAATCAGGATCAAACTATTAGTGCAAAAGAGGATTTATAAAAATTTTACTACTGTGTGAAAAGTTAGGTTTATGTATGATAAAAATGTATGAATAACAAAAAAATATACTAAAGAACCTATTCAGTCTCTTCATCAGTTAAAAGTAGATGATTAAGGATGAGTAATTTTATGAATAATAATAATAGTCTTTTCTAGAAATTTATAAAATGTACATTTTGTTCTTAATCTATGTATAAGTAATTCAAAGTCCTGACTGACTGAAATCAACGCACAGCCTAAACCGCCGCTCCTAGAAACACGACATTTGTGGTCTTTTGGTGTGGTGTGGGAATATACAAAAAAAATTTTGATGGTTTTTTCTAAAATCCCACCGCTAAGCAAATGGAGTTTAATTAAATTCATGTCTCTTATCTCTATCTTATCCACATTTTTGCCACCCAAGCGAAGGTGCAGGCAAAAGTTATTTTATATTAATAAGTGTACTCACAAGTACAATATATCTTAATTATATAATGAGGATGAGATTTCACTCACAATTATTTTATTAACCCATTGTGAACAGTAGACCTAGGAAGCACTTTATTAATTACTGTCATTAATGATAAACAAGATTGTTGTGTAAACTATGAATGTCGTAATTGTCTATCTCAAAGTGAGGGACTCTCTTGTGGTTAACAGATTTCTATCTTATCTATTGTGACTTAGCTCCCTACGTGGAGAATGTCAGGATCATAAAAGGCATAATTTGTTATCTGCCTTTACAATAATGTCTTTGTATTATAAATGTTACAATATTGTTTGCCAAGCTTCACATATTAATTAAAATCATAAATTTATGGAGGAATTGCTTTTTATAAAAAAAAATTGTTTGTCGGCAGCTTTTGTGGCATACTTCATAATTTACACAATGTTGCAAAAAAAATACTGCCATATTAAATAAGGGTAGGATTGTAGCATGTGGCTTACTATGGTCTCTGTCTACCCCCATGGAATACAAGTGTGAGCCTATGTACATATGTTCATCTGTGTAACACAGATTATGAAATCAAATGTGAATAAAGGAAGTAAATCCCGGAGATGATTCATTGTCCATTACAAATAAATATGTGTTAATTTCAGGTATAACTAAGAGCAAGGAGTCTAAAGAGAAACTGGAAGATATGGAGATGATGACAGCACTGAACAGACGACCTTCGAACCCTATGAGCGTGGTGACGCTTGACCCTCAGCAGCCGGCGGACTTTGCCGACTGCATCACCAACCAACACACGGCGCAGCGACGCCGCGGTCACTCGCACCACTCTCTGGTTAGTTTCTCACCTTTATGCCTTCCCACATTATCCTAACTATTGTATGATATGAGGCATCTATATATATGCCCATATATAATGAGAAGTGTCTGTATTATATTCCAAATGATCAGCTTTGCACATAATGCATATGAAAGGTACTTTTTTATATTCTGTCTTGGTACTCCAGTTATATGTGAAAATGCGACTTTTACGAGACTTCTTCTGGCAGATAGTTGGTTTCATAAGTAACTAAGGCTATTTTTATTTTAGAAAAACCTATCATCTCACTAAATAACACAGTTTTTATTGTTATAAATGCCATGCGGAAAAACAAGAGGCATTGCTATTGTACAATAAAACCATTTACCTATGCATGTTCCTTGAACGCTAGTAATTTTCAATGGACCAAGGTGATGTTACCAGATCTGGTTCAATTCTAGATTGGATTTAAATATCAATAAAATACACGACAGCACTTATCGTGATGCCGTGACCTCACATCTTCCCACAGTTCTTCGATGTTGTGGGCATAGTTGTTTCATAGAAGTTGTTTAGGTGTTAACATGACCGATCTCTCCTTGTTTTCCCTCCACCTTCGCCGTCTCAGGCAATGTACATGCGTCACATACAAATACCTTCTCAGATATATAAATAAAGAGATGGTTTCCGTTACCTTCGCACTTGCGTCACTTGTGTAGGTGACTGTTCAAACTTTTCTGTCACTACGGCTCTCCTCGTAATGTCATCTTAGTCAAATAATACGTGATATTAAATCTATCGAACAGATTACACATGCGTCATGATATTATCCCAGACTAATCATTGTACTTACTTATGATAAGAAGAAGAGGTTTTAACTGGATATTTTGTTCACGGAGTACTTTCAAATCGTCAAATGATTGGGTATCCCTTTGTAACCCTTTTGGTTTGAGTAGTAACCCTCTACTCAAGCGACGCTTGCTCCAATCAAATTGGGCTGTACCAGTGAGTTTTAATAATATCTTCCAGTGATACCACACAACAAGCTTTACGATGAAGGAAAATATTGTAAAAACATACATAATGTCTGAGAAGAAATCATAGATGTATGTTTTAAAATGAGTGGTTCTACTCCTCCTCTTAACCTTCGATGACCTTCTGATAAGGCGTGAGCATACCATAGTTTGCTCACATCATACTATAGTATATCTATCACATAAGTAATAGTCTGTCTGTATTGTTCATAATATTATATATTAGAATATATATAAAATATTATAATATATATTTTTGAATAAATACTCCTAGATATCAACATGAACCCCCTGAGTGCAAAAGGTTTGAAACAATCTTGCACGCCAGTTTGAGGCAACACAAGTCGTAAAAAAACATAATAACAAAAATATGTCATTGAAGCAATTGATTTCACCCAAGTTATTTTGCAATGTTATTCAGCTCTTATGCAGGCCAAGTACAGATGACTGTTCGTCAACTCTTTCAGTTATATACGATATTTATACACGACATATAAAATATTTATATACGACAAGCATGGAGGTGGCAAGCGACTAACTTTCGTATTAATAAAAGTGTCCTCAGATTTCCCAACAACAGCTAGCGAAATTGCCTTTCAAAATGTTTTTAAACATAGCTATATGATGCTTTTAAAATAGAAGCTTTAAAAATACTTTTGGTAGATAAATGAAATCTCAGAATTTTCTTTTTTATATTCCGCACTTTCGACAGTAAAATAATTTAATTGCATTTACTAAAGATAACTTTGTAATCAAAGAATATAAATTGTTAGTGTTAATGCGCTCAAAGTAAAGACATATATATATAATAAATTGAAATGCATTACCTGTGTCTAATTAGTGTAATTGGCATTGTATGCCGTTTTAATTATTGAATAAATAATAGCGGCTAAGCTGTTTGGATTAAGCAGCTTACTTCTGAAAAATATGTCTAATGGGCAGACAAAGGGAGAGAGGCATAAGTGCCGAGAGAGCGATTACTTAGCTAATGATATGTGTTGTTGATTACAGAAAGTTGGTGAGAACGGCGAAGGTGATCGCCGTGAGAGCGTGATGAAGGCGATGGAGGCGCGCCAGTCGCAGTGGAAGCGCATCATGCTGCTGGTGGTCGCGATCACAGTACACAACATTCCCGAGGGCCTGGCCGTTGGTGTCTCCTTTGCCGCCGCCAGTGGCTCCGAAAAAGTCAAGTTTCACACAGCAAGGTCAGTAAATCGTATTCAGTAATAACAAATTCAGTGTTCGGTGGTGGCACATAGAGTACCTTTAATGGATGTTTATAAATAGACTCTATTATATGTTGTGACACACTAAAATTGCTTGAAGCGCCATCTACCGAGTAAACACAATTATAAATCGCTGTAAAGTTAGCCTCCTTTGAACGAATCCGCTCAACTTGCCGGCCATCTAGCGGGCATATCCGAGTTTCTATAGGCTTCTTAAAATCTCAATCTTTGCAATAGTTTTATGTAGATTTTTAAAAGGTTTTGGTACAGATGGCGTTAGGAGTTTTATGAAATGGTAACGTTTTGTACTGTGACCGAATTAGTAGATGACGTCTTGTCTACAATTACAAACTTGATAATAATGCTCGTGTGTATTGCTTTTCCGACGTATATAATTAATTCATCTACCTATTCTACATGGCGCAACTAGTTCGTCCGCGATTCACAAAATCTATTGTGTACTGTTACTTACAATACAATACAAAAACACTTTATTGCACATCGTTCATGCTAATTACAAAGAATTTATAAGTTTCAAAAGGCGATCTTATCACTAAGACGATATCCCAGATAATCTAAGGGTACAGAATAGGAGGATATTAAGCGAAACTAGTATTTTGATGAACTCAGGTGTTCGCATGACTTTGGTGGAAAGCCAGAGAGGTTTGCATACTGGTAGGCAGTTTGCACACTGAAGGTAGAGCTCGTGGTACCTATAAACAGGACAGAATAATGAACTAGTGAATAAACAGAATAATATGTGTATTCCGGCGAAGACGAATAAGAAACCACTTGAGCCTACGGTGGAACTCGGAGACATAATCTTATTTCCGTTAACCAAAGATGAATTGTATACTGACATTATAAAGCCCCCGAGAGAGATTATTTAGTTGCAAGAAGTTGTCAAGAAGGGCACTAATTCACAGTACTTATTTGGGTTAATTTGATGAAATGCCTATGGTACAATTAAAGTTTTAAAAGATATTGATCGTACCTACCTTTCTAGTTATTTAATATGATCTCCGCCATTTTGTGACGTCATAAGAAGGACGCGTTCCTTCTTCTGACGTCACAAAATGGCGGAGGAGCGAGGCACCGTTGACGCGAAGGTGGCGGCGCAGACAAATTCATTGATAAGTAGCGGGCGCGAGCAGGATGAAGCCACCTGCATTACTCGCGCTAACTAATGTTGCTAGCTTCTTACTAAGTACATAATTCAAAACCTTTGATTCAAACCAACCTTTGATTCAAAATATTCCTATCCACTTTCTTCTGAAGTGCCTAGATTTAGTACGATACAAACGCCTGCTTTTGTTAAATAATTAATAAGCATGTAAAAATATCAGCTCACGCTAGTTTCGTTAAAGATGTCATGTAAGTCATTGCCTTCGAGATTTGTCTCGTTTCGTCTCATCGAATGTTTGACATTAATCGTCACACGCCTACTTGCGTTTGGCATGCTGAACGCAATTCCGACTAGAGTTAATTTTAACGATCGTTAAGTAGGTAGGCAGGCAATAATACTAAGGTATACTTCTTATACCTACTGAATATTTTTTACTATTACTGTTATATAACCGATGAATCCTAAACTAACTAAGTATTCAAGTGTTTTAAACTGACCAATTGTCTTCTTGGGAATCGAATACATAAGTAGGTAATCGTTTCGTATCTTTATGCGTCGGGATGCAGGGTCTACTAATTATCTATACAGATAAATACAATTCAAGTGTCTGTTTGTAATTCCAAAATAACAGCTTTTCGCTAAATTCGTATGATACGTTCATATACGATGTCTGTCTTTCTGTCTGCCTGTTTGTTCCGGGTAATCTCTGAAAAGGCTCTGCCGATTTTAACGGGACTATCACTGGCGGATTGCTAATGTTACAAGGAGTAATTTAGGATTAAGTTAACTTCTTTTATTTAAAAAAGACATTTAGGGTGCCGCGGAAATAAAATTAAATCTATGCGTGTGAAACCGGCACAGCTAGTTTGTAGAAAAGTACTTAGATGCGTTAAGTCGTTGTGCGTAGTTGCGGAAAGCAGATAGCTACCTAGCCAGGGAAAAGTTTTAGTGGTTTATCAGTGCAGTCCAGAGGCGAATGTATTGGCA
Organism: Watsonalla binaria; assembly: GCA_929442735.1. Lineage (NCBI taxonomy): Eukaryota > Metazoa > Arthropoda > Insecta > Lepidoptera > Drepanidae > Watsonalla > Watsonalla binaria. The sequence goes on along the minus strand of OV838929.1, from coordinate 4,733,731 downwards.
ACGAGGTTTCATTTGTAGTTGCGTCGAGTCGAGCCAAATTGCGTGGCCGCGGGGGCATCGACCGGCGCGCCGGCGCAGACGTTGCCGTCACCGCCGCCGCCGAAATCGCTCGGTGAAACTATTTCACTGAAAAATCCGCCGGCAAGCGACAGTATCATTGAAGTCAACCTTGACGATTTGTCGCGTCGTCTATACCGACCGACGCGTGGGTGCCTCCCGAGCATATTCATAACCGTTAAATATTGGCACCTCTCACTAATATTATGCCGATTTAATAAGCATACTCATTTCGGTCTCCAGCTCTTCAATGGGCCTCTGCGCTATTAATTACACCATCCAGTAAAAAAATAGTAGGTATGCCTTATATATTTGAAAACAAAGTAGCCAGTTAGGTAGTTATTCAGTCAGAAACAGAAAGAAAATAACATCAGAAGCACCTATTCTGACCACAGTCTGATATCCAACCAACAGATTTTTCTCCAAAGTAAAATACCTTATGTTTGCTACGGCAGAGTAAACTTTTGCTCGAAGTATTTAGTATATTGTTTTTATTTGAGACACCAATTGGAAAATCAGTGAGGGATTTCAAAATGGTTCGATATAGGTACCTTCCTACACTCTTAAGCTACCACCGAGAAGGTGCGTCTACTTCAGTTTTAGATGCAATCTGATTGGAAAACAAAAAACAGGGATTTCCATATCATCTGCATTACTGCATACAAAGCAATTTTTGGGGTTCTAAAATAAAATTGAAGGTCACTCGAAACTCAGCCAGGGTATCTTAAAGACCCTAAGTGTATGTTACACGAGACGCATACAGTATACTCACTTACTCGTCTGTTTCTCCGTTCAAACGTTTGATAACATAGATGGAACAGATAATGCTTGGAAAATATAACCGAAAAGGCGTCATTCCGGATAACTTATACAAAAATAACCAACAACGTCAAAACTTTCTTCAAGTTTAACGGAAAATCTTTAAGCGCCCCTATTAAGTAGCCTTAATTTCCTTGAGGCTTCATATTCGTTTTCATATAAAGTTTCCAATTCAGAAACAAAGAAACTTATTGCTACGTATTACAATGTGCCATTCTTCTATTTCACCATATTTTACCCTTTAATATGGGTTTCATGGTCAGGAGTACCTGGGAGGGTCATGTGATCGAGGCGAAATGACCGGCGGCGTCCCGGGTAATCAATGGTAACGAGATAATACCCCGAGCACGCTCCTTCGTTCCCGTTTGACATGCCTGTTACGTTTTTGATTATTTGCTACATATTATAGTACTTTCATCAAGATAATAATTTGTGGTCATAATAATCAAGTCTCTATTGCTTTCATGGCATCTGTTAGTGTCTCAACATATAGGTATTTGCCAAGCGAAAAGTTGTCGGGATAAGTTGTTGGGAGCATCGTTCTCGGTGAAAAGTTATGAAAGCAGGCATGGTGTGGTTATCCATACCGATGGAGCACGGTGGAGGCGGGCGGCCGCGGGGGGCACGGTTGGCGCCCGCGCATAATGGGAGTCGGCAACCGCTTTGTGTCCGCCGCTGTTATTATGCAGATTAACACCGCCGGGAATTTGTTCAAATATCGTAACAAGCACTCCTCCCGGCGCCGGCGCCGCTCGCGCTGCTGTAATTTACGATTCAAGCCTCGGGTATGTGTCGGCGTTCACTCCTACCACAGGTTCGGTGCTGTTTTTTCATTTAAAATTACGTCCCTCCCTAAAATACTGACAGTTTAGTTTGAATGGTAATTTTAATAGGATTGTGAGCGGTTTTAAGTTTGTTAGTTTGAATCTTATACTCAAGGATATCAATCACATAAGCATACCTTAGTACAACAGCTTAAAGCATGTCTAGCGATTATGAGTTGATCCTACACTTCGCTTATTGCCTGCATAAATCCAAATTCTTATTAATAATTAAATTTGCAGCGTACTTGAGTGAATTGCAGTAAGTAACCTACTTAAAATATCGGTGAATGCTAAATATACACCATAATTAGCGGAACATTTTTTTGATTACTATGTGACGGCTATTATATACTATTCTGTTACTGGAGCCTAGTAAAGGTTCTATAAATTATATGTTTACTTTTTGATTTAAACAAAACTTGTAAATACAAGGATTCTAAAATAGAACTTTAGAAATATAATATCTGGAAACACATCTGGAAAAATGTATGGCAATCAGCGCTGGGAGAGCGGGGTGGGGTGGTGAGAGGCGGGGGACAGAGCCGTGCGTCCGGCCGCATTCCTGCGAAGCCTCCCCTCGCCTGCGCGCACCGCCTTCTGCCGCTTTCCCTACTCACTGGAATGCTATCTAAATACCGCTCTCTTATTATCAAATCCCATTATACATGTACATATACCGAATGAAAAAGCGTATAGTTTTTGATTAGCTGAAATGCTCGAATTTTGGAACCCTTAAGTCAAACTCCATTTTCACTTATTCTTTGATAGTTTGTTCTGTGTGTGCTTTGAAGTTGCAATTTTATTCAATGTGCCGGGGGTGGGACTTAGACCCTCGTAGAGCTTGTTCTGGAAAGCCTCAAATAAATTCCTCGATTCATGGTTAAATAATTAAAAAAAAAAATTTTTTGCGGTTTTACTTAATTGAAAAAAAAATTGACATTCGCAAAGTGCATCTGCACCAGTCATAAAGTTCTCATTAATACGAATTAATCAAGCCCAAACACACCAATAGTGTTTGGGCTTGATTAACCTAGTTCTCGTTGAGGAGTTTCTTCGACTGTCTTTCGACTTCATCATCAGATCGACTCCACACCTTCATTAAATGTAGCGCTTCAAATACTTAATGCAAATAAGTAACAAACGCACTAGTCGCCAGTAAAATTTCGAAAGTTCCCCTCGATTTCTCCAGGATTCCACCCAGTCAAAAGTTCTAAGGTAACAAACATAAAAAAAACATACAGTCTAATTGATAACCTCTTCCTTTTTTTGAAGTCGGTTAAAAATGATATTTGCTATAATGTTATCGCACTACAATTTTGTAGTGCGATAACTTTCGTCATAAAGTTAATTGAACCATACAAACCATCACTTGTCCTTGTCCAGTGTAGCTCCTAGTAGTATCTTCATCTTGTCAGGTGCATGTTGCAATGCATCTACTCCTGTGAATTAGTAGTCCAATGGAAGCACGGCGTATCAGTATAATGTAACGGAAAGTCTACTAGTATACTACCCGTGCCGTAACGTAACACCTTCTTAACTAAACACGGCTCCATTCAAATGTAAACCTACCGAAAGGTAATGTTGATGCAAGCAACCAAAATTAGCGTCTGCTGGAAATAGGCTCACCATGGTGCGCCACAGCACCCGTACATCATTTATTCCAAATTATTTTTAATATCCCTCTGCAGAAGTTAATCTCGGTGCTAAGCAATTTTCAATTACTTCAACTTCATGGACGTTGTCCACTGAAACTTAGGCGGTAATACATTATATTATTTATGGGACCGTGTAACTTATTTATTGGCAGGCACTTGCATACTTTCCGTTAAATACCCACATATAATTCATGTGAATAGACCAATGTTGTGAACCCATTCAACAAAACAAGCATGTCGTTACTATAGTCGTAGTCTCGGTTTACCCCCGTGGCGTGATAATATAAATGTATGTAATTATGTCGCCGTGTGGACGCAATTTTAAATATTGAATTGATCAGTGTATGTTACACTGGTAGGCAGCAGTGCGCACGCATAGTATGTGTTGATGAGGCTCCTCGACTTTGAGCGAAGTGTGCGAAGGCGGTGCGCGGCGTCGGTCGGCAGCGCCGGGTTCGTTCGGAGCGCTGCACTTGTTTTTACGCACGCGCGCACTGTGTGGTGCATGACCCCATTGGAATGTACCACGTGCACTAGCCAATGGAATGCGCAACTGTTTGCTTTTTATTTTTTTTAACTTCGCCGCAACAAACAATACCTTTTCATACTATTTCATAACGAATTCTTTACTAACGCGATACTTTCTAAAACAGTCGTTCGGGTTTACGTATTGACATTTTTTGCTTTGTTTGAATGAATGTACTTAGGGAAAGGCGAGCCGACTGGCTAGAGTGCAAATAAAATAGAAAGTTCCATATTTTTGTTTATTCAATGAAGTATAACATGACATGAATGAATAAGGTTCCAAATACAACGTATAAACTTGCCCGGTGATCTGATTTACAGATTATCAGTTTCGGCCGTATGTGTACCTACTATGTAGTAAGTAATATTATGTACTTAGCTTCTTAGTTGTGGGTGGTATCTATATAATAATGTTATGTTATAGGTAATAATAATACTAAGTATTAATAGCATCATTCGTAACATTTCACTTCAGCATCCCGAAATAGCGTTGTTCGGTAACTGGCGCGTCCTCACATCTCGTAAAGCGGACGCCGGCGCAGGCGGAAGCGAGCGGTTCTGAAGCCGGAAAGCGGAAGTTGCGCCCGCGCTGAGGATGCTCTAGATGTGCTTTTACGATTTCCTGCGCGGCGCTCTACGGCCGGCGCTTGTCTTCTCATTGTAAGCTATAACTGCCACTCAATCCCAGCGATTGTTGCTCGAGGAATGCAAGGCTACGACAATTTGTGTTTATAGCTTTGCGTAAAAAATATTATATTGCTCGTAGCATGTAAAGCTGTTTACATGTACTTCGGTTATACTAGTGTATCTACAAGTCACTCATAATCGTTATAGGATATCGTTTAAGTTTCCTACCCAGTTGTAAAAAATATTATAATCTGAATGATACGTGAGAGGTGGGGTAGAAGCTGCAAGGTTTGTAAAACAATTGGTCAAATTAGTTTAGCAAAAATAACAAGTTGTTATATAGAGGCATGTTATTATTACGGGGCATTGTTTCTGTACATGAGTTATTTGTTTGTTAGGGCGCCGGCGCCGAGTCAGCTATGCATGCGTCATGGTAGTTGCGCCCGCGTCACACGCCGATCTAATTGCCTACCTATTACATATTTTGCTAACAGCTCATATTGCATCTAAAGAAACATTGACGTTTGTAAAAATGTACAAGCTTGCAATAATCGTGGTCAATTGTTAAAAATTCAATTCAACTCATTATCACATCGGGGTACAGCTGCTGCAATCCAAATCAATAGTAAAATTATATCCATTTGAAGCATAAGCCCGTTTCTTTACATACATATACAAAAGCAGTGCTGAAAGTCGTTTCATTCTACACGTAATTGGAACCCTTGTCTTTAAGTCTGTGGATTTTTTTGCTTTATCAATCTTTTAATATCTGCCCGCTGGTTTTGAGTACTCATCGCGTGAGTATCCCATCCTTGATTGTTTGATCAATTTGAACTTGTTTGTCAATTTGTTATGGTTTCCTGTGACCAGAAATCACATGCCAAATGTCAAAGATACATTTCGTTTTATTAAAACTATTGGGTGACTGGAACCTTAATCCTTATACTTGATATTATACTACCTTATATTATACTCTCTGGCTGTCCTGACTGTCCCAAGTTATTTGGGATCAACCTAGTAGTCCTGTACCACACCGCGCGGTTGTGGGTTGTCTCTTCACCTGTGTTTGTAGCCCTTAAATAATTTCTTATTGTCTGCTCCCAGGTCATTGTCAATCGTCCACGGCCTGTTTTGTATTACTCACTGATTTATTTGATATGTTCATAACGCAAGCAGACGAGTGCGGTTGGTGATATAATAATGAGAATCTGGATGACCGAGCAAATCGGTATTATCCTTTTTTTATCGTGTTTTAAAGAAAAAATATTTAGATACGAATTAAATGATGAATATGAATTTTTCGATTTAACAGACATATACTAAAGATATAAGTGTTGCTGCGCCGGTAAATAATTTATTTGCTTTAAAATATTGTACTACTTGCCATTGATTATCGATTAACAGTTACTGATTGCTGGCAAATATATACCTTTGTATTGTATAGTATAAGGTATAAGTAAACAATTATTTTGGTATAGCACTCGTTGGCTTGCTTAACAACGTCAACTACTAGAGTAGCTAGCAGCATTTACTAGTGTTGCTATATAATAGTATTACTATTCGCCAATAGATGTCAGGTAGAGACATTCTAATGGTTTCTTCCTAACGTTTTCTGAAAATTAAATCTATGTAGATCAATTTCTTGCTCCCGAAACCCTCTACATACAAAATTCATCGTAAATCTTTAGGCTTGCTGCTAGGTACATGTTCTGCGAATATTTTCTGAGTGATATTCCAGAAATACTGTATGTAACATAATTTTCATTACCATTATCTACTACTTGCACGTAATATTTAAGCGTGTAGTCAATGCGCCATATTAACTTCAAGGGCAGTTATCGATTAGAACACCATTTGCAAATGCTATTTTTATGAATAAGTAGCTACTGCACAGATCTTGTCCAAATATTAACTCAATGCTCGGATACATGATTCACGGCTGTTAGCCTCTTAGTATGCACATTTTATCCAAATAAGGCATGGCGAGATGTCGGAATATTCAGACTTATTGGTGAGCAAAGAGAACCGTAGCAAAAAAGTCACTGTTTGTAATATTCGGTATTATGAATTACTAATTTCATCTAGCAGGTAGGCAAAGTGGTTAGTCGTAAACGGGTGCTTGTGTTAAGCTTACTGCATGTCAGCTGTGTATTCGTTGGGGTAGTGATCTATAGGGAGCGGACATGGGCAACTTCGGTATCTGTGCCACTGGTGATGCATACGATACCATTGCCGAACGTGGGAGTCATGACGTGTCCCATTCACAATTATCCTGTTTAACATGCGGAGTTCGTCTTACATTCGCGCGACTATTCGTAAAACTGTACTTACCAATGCTGACTAACAGCGAAGGCTTGCAAAGAATGTTGCATTTACCGAAGGAAATCCGCATTGGCGCCTTTAGCCCATACCTATATTATCATAACCGCTCGCCAGGTACAATACCTATACTGTATAGCATATCGCTCAGCCATGACATCATATTCATTTACATTGTTGATGTTATCGACAAAGACCCTTTAAGAGACGTTACGAAATTAGGTTCGCGAATTGTCTTTACCTTTGAGCTGAACAACATTTACTAATAGTGTTGAGCACATGACTAAAATACGTAAATAGTGCATATCTGGTGCATACCATTCGGATGTTAATATTCAGATGTTTGAATTGCGTATGCTTTTGAGTGAACATTATGTTTTAAGGTACTGTGCTTACAGGTTTGTTGTTTGCAAGCTGCCTGTCTTGAACAATTACATGCTACCTTATTAACTGACTTCAAAAAAAGGAGGAGGTTATCAATTCGCCTGTAAGATTTTTTAAGTATTGTAACCTCATTACAAAAAATCACCTAAGATAATCCTTGGTTAGACCAAAGTAGTTCCATCTTGTTTTTAGTCCGAGTTTGGTCTAGTCTTGGCTTTCTAGCCTTGTTGTAAGTTTACTAAAAACTTTGTTTGTTTGGTCGAGGCATCTCTCGCCGTTCCCGAACAAGAAGACCAGACAACCTTATAATTTGAATTAGAATGCGGTTGTGTTTACATTTTCTTCATATTGTGACATTTGGCAAAAATCCAGACGCACGATTTAAAACTAAACATCCCAGCACATACATACACGCCTCTCTCACGCCTGTATTCCCGAAGGGGTAAGCAGAGGTGTCGTAATCATAAGACCCACTTTTCACCGAAGATGACCAAGTGTCAACGTGACAGATTGTGAGTCTATCTTCTCCGTCCGTCTCAGACACTATACATACGTCTTTAAATTACTTCTCAGAAATATGCAGGTTTCCTCACGATGTTTTCCTTCACCGTAAAGCACGTTGTGTGAAATCACTGTACATAAGTTTTTTAGAAAAACTCATTGGTACAGCCCCGCTGGGATTCGAACTTGCGTCGCTTGCGTAGCAGGCGACTGCTCAAACCTCAAGGCCACCACGGCTCTCATACATAAGAATTGCACATATATAAGGATTGCAATTAGTAAACTCCTGCTGATCAATTAATTTGCACGCATTGTTTACTTATCTAGGTAGGTACTAATCATATCGTGTGTCGTTGCGTTCGTAAGTAATTCGGAACAATATTACATTTCTTTATAGTATTTTTCTTAAGAATCTGTTTTTAACATTGTAATTTTTTTGAACAATCAATATAGTGGCTGTAGTCTATAATATCACGGGTTCTCGCGTTTATTTTGTTTTATAGCGGCAAAGGAATGTAAATAATGTCTTTATTGCCTCTTGAACCTGGTGTAAAAATGTGAGTGCGTGCGGTCCGGACATAATACAAAGAATTAACGGTAAGGCACTGTCCCACCTGACTCGACAAACAAACTGTAATTCTCACAGGAAACCGGCGATCGATCAAATCACACCGCTAGTATGCAAACATGCTTCGGTAGATATGGTGCGCCGAAATGAACGTATCATTGTGAGCGACAGGGACACGGCTATGCTATGTGTAGAGACCAACGTTAGATGGAACGCACTAAGTCCAGCTCAAATACGTGCGCGCCCGTTTACGAATTGCATTCCCATACAGGGTAACGGCGGCGATCGGTTGTCTTTCTCGTTCCTACCTAATATCTTGTGACTATCTCGCTCGCACGTAGGGCTTGCATTAGGCATCATTCAAATCCCGCAGAATTCCTACGGGATCCTGAAAAACCCTCAGAAGTTTTGGCGATGTCGTAATGGGGTGTTCAGATATGTCTTAGATTTCACTTAGCACACTGATTCAGAAAACGATACGTAAATATACCAACAAATGTCACTCAGAAGTGCCTCAGCCGTTCATCATCAATTATTATAGTTTCAGGTTACGTTTGCAAATTGTATTAAAAACAGATTTCTTCTTGTTGGAACGTTAGTAATTGGTATTATCATAAACACGTTAACGACTAAATAGGGTCCCGGAGTGCGGGATTACAAGAGTCACTAGTATGACATGAATGAAGGCGCCCGTGCATTGGAATGCGGTCGCGTGACGTGTGCGGCGCCGACTATCTCGATGCACTTCCATAGATATACTTTTAGCATTTTAGGACCTTTCCATAGTTCAGGTTCTTTGCCATATCATGTGATTCTGCAATACTTTGTAAATTTGGTTCGCATAAATAAGAATCCAGTGTTATTACGCTGTCGTTAAAAGAAAAATCATCATTCATTAAATTGCACCTTATCTTAACGCTATATAATTCACAAGCGGACCTCACGCGGTTTCACCCGCGTAGTTCCCGTTCCCGTGGGAGTACGGGGATAAAATAAAGCCTATGTTACCCGCTGATGATGTAGCTATCTAATGGTGAAAGAATATTTGAAATCGGTCCAATAATTTTGTTCTCTTTTTAATATTACAGTAGATTATTAGATTCTAATTATATTTGAAGAGGCGTGTCTCCAGCGAAGAGCATATCTTATATAAGTACTTTCTTCTTCGTTTTTTCACGATATTTCCTTCACCAAGTTATTAGAAAACTAATTCGTACAGGTCCCGCTGGGATTCGAACTTGAGTCGCTTGCGTAACTGGCGACTGCTCAAACCCCAGGGCCACCACGGCTCTTACACTGCACGGCACTAAGAACAATTCTAATAATAACCAAGAAATAGCGTTAAAACCATTAAGCTTCTAGATTCCAAGATTCAGCTGCAAACAGATTTTTACTCCCAAATTAAGAATATGCCTGCATGCCTGTACTAATTTGACCTGCCAATGGACAAAATCCAGATGGAGTTTGCGTGATCTTATGACGATTCCTCTCCCAATTCATTATTATTATATAACCGATGTAAGTTGTTTGCATGACGTAAATACTATATTCAGGTACTTTGGCTTATTCGGGTTATATTTGATACCGACCATCTCTGCGGTATAACACGGGAAACTTACAAATACTTTGAACAACTTTTCCAATAGGCAAATAGGAGTCGCTTCGCGTAATGAATATGGGTCCATCCAAGTGAAGAAGGTATTTTTTTTCTAAGTTTTGGGGAGTGTTTTATAGATTATAAGAAATAGATAGACAATGGTCAAAATGACAGATAACATAGGTGTGAGTGTTATGAGTAGTGGTGTGGAACATCCGCTGGCGGGCGCCAGCGGGCGGCGCGGGTGCGCCGCGCTCGTCCAGCGACCACTGGGAAACGACGTTGAGGTTGATGGACCACTTACTTGAACCGGTCCGTGGAAGCCTTCCACTTCTTCGACGACCAGAACCTCTCTTTTAGTAAATATCACAACAAGAATTATATTATTTCGAATAATTTCAATAAATTCCGACATATAATTAACATTTACTAGATTCTTGAGCGTCGATCGTTTGATTAGTCATTTTAATGATGCTTTTTTACAGTTAGTGATCTGAATGCGGTGTAAATTTTGTTTGGCAATCGGTTGGTCGTTATTGATGCCTCTCATCTGTCCCGCGGTGAAGTTGGTTAATGTCCTGCTATTGATGGTCGCCGCGACCGAATGAATGCGCGCTTCGCGAAGGAATTCGTCGGCTCTCGTGTAATCTTTTACGCTTTCCAATGTTGATTATTAATTGCTCTCTCATTCAATAGATATTACATTCCAATCGTTCTTCTCATGCCTGTGCATGTAAATAGCTAATATATTTATGTAAGTGAGATTTCATTTGATCTGGCAGTTGGACGAATTAACTAGGTACAGGTACTTCGCCCGCGTCGTGATGGAACCCCTGGCGACTTGTATGCAATGGTGTTCATATGATTGGGTAGATAGGCATGATAGCGTTACAAATAAACAAACATTCGCAATTATAATATTAGTTATGATTAGGTTATGGTTCCATTTGATACAAAATATTTAATTTTAATATATAAGGTTGCTAAATAATGTTTCTTGTTTTTTTCACATTTAATGTTAGGTATATACCTACAATTATAATTGTATGTTTATTAATTTACCAATATGTGATAATGGAGGTACCTACTTTAATAAACTTGATAGTACATAAGTTTAAAACAGGGTTTTTAACTGGTTTCCTGTACCTATTAAGGTGTTATGATAAATGTAGAGTATGATTATCTTCGACACGTGATCCCTCCCTTTATGGATAGGATAGTTTTAACCTAATGTATTTCACATCTTTACGATTATTCACATGAAGAAGGGAGAGTTGTTACAACACCCACTTTTCACTTATTATTGTTTGCCAACTAACGTAACAGACGGATGGTCTGTTGTCATATAATGTCAAGTGATAGTCGCCAGTTGCCAATCAATACACTGTTCCCGACTGGGTAGTGACCCAATATGATGAGCGTTGTCGCCGCCCGCCGCTCATAGGCTCGTAGACGCAACTTACGGTACGGTTGCCAATATACTGTTTCCGACTGGCCATACACTAAGAAACTTGACTGAACTGAGCATATTTTGTACACAGCAATAATAATAATACATACAATAGTTTGTAATTAATGCATAGTTTTTTTCTTGATGAATGCCTTATTAATGGACAAACGCTCATTTCAGTCTAAAATTTTAGACTTTGTCTGAGTCTGTACTGGTCTTTGTTTTTAAATCCTTCACATGTGTACTTGAGTACTATTCACCAAGCTTTTATTCATGGCACTGTTATTACAACAAATTCTTAATAAATAGCTTATAATATTGATCTCGATAAGCTAATTTCAATAATGAATAATATTTTCCTGGTGTATTTCATAATTTTGACTTAAACTATCTATACAATCACGGTTAAATAAATGGCCTCTCATTTATCGAAGACATATGTATCAGAAAAATCAAAAGATTTACTTTTTTAGCTCTTTTCCCGCTAATTGAACCGCATGATGTGTACACAAAAAACTTGCATCTTTTCAGTGTTTAACTCTTATCTATGCAACATTGTCTCAATGGTACCCATTAAAATGTAATTGGCAGCAACAGGGGGAGAAACCTACTCTTTCGCTTTTCGCGTTTATGATATATTGCTTGTCGATTAAGTGCAATAAGAAGGAATTAGTGTTTAGATAACAAGTGTTTAGCAGTATTTTAATCAGTAGGTGTAGACATGCTTTGAAATGGGATTTAAATCGCAACACATAAATTTAAAAATGGTTGCTCAAGGTATTTAACACGTCTGTGGCTGTGTAAACGTTGCTTAATATGCAATTTGAATCAAATTGGAGCAGCCTTCGCGGGTCGCGCGGAGGTGTCGCGAGCGGCGAGACGGTGAGGTGAGCAGCGAAGGCGGCTGCGCGCGCGCATGCAAGAGGCTGGTGGCGGTGCTCGCCTCCCATGCGGAGCCCCGCTGTCTGGCGGCGGCAGCCGACCCCGCGCCCGCGCCGCCGCCACCTAGCCCCCCGCCTGTCTTGCCTAACGCAACCACCAACTATTGCCAATTCATCTACCACCGTATATTCACTATGTACACCAAATCGACAATTCACTCGTTGCCACATCCCAAGGTTGACTTGATACATCATAAATATTTCAATACCGAATCTTTTTCGGCATACAAAGTCCAGTACGTTGGCGCTGACTTTGTTTTATGTAGCTCTATAATTATGCGATAAAGTGATGAGTGAGTAAACTGATTACAGGTATTGTAGATTTGCGTATTACACGGTAGAATTTAACGTTTCGCTGTTCGTATTAATCATGAATTACCTCTTCAAGCCGTACCTATATCTCAACACCATTTATGTTTATATATACACAAAGAAACTTAATTCGCTTGAGCGAACTATACAATTTTACCAGATATCATTGAGCCGCATACTTATTTGTAATCATTCACAAACGTACAGGATCCTGACAATTCCTCCTTTTTACTTCAACCCTTCGATTCGTTGAACCCATGATCTAGGTCTAAGAATCATTTGATTCTATTTTAACTAATTATGGGTTTGAGTTCTTATTAGACATATTCTAATTAACAACAAGGTCAAATTAATTTGAAATAAAGCTGATTGCTGAAATATATCATCCAATGAGTTTCTTTATTAATTGACCAGAAACACTGGTATTATTGTGCAAAGTATTTGGGTGAATGCACATACTTTTGGAGGCTCTAATTGAACAAGTGTAGTGATGGTGGTGCGGCCTCGGCCTATAGCGCATAGGTCCGATTGCGACAAAGCAGACACGAGGTTGTGCAAGTGGTCGATGGAAATTCCGGTGTGGCAGTATCAGCGGCAAGTGTGCGGGCTTAGAGTCCTGCGCGTGCGCTCTGGCCGCCGAGGCCGCGGCATGAATGGAGCTGTGGTATGTAGGTCACGGTGTCGTCAATGAGCTGACGACGGCAGGGCCCCGCACAACCGCCTCTTGCGCTCCCATCGTGCTGTGAAAGTTGCCACTACTTTCGCGACTCGCTCAAATCGGTAAAACAATTTACACTCTAACCCTTCAAAACTAAGTCACTTTTCGAGCATCAGCATCAAACGTTCACATCCGCTTCGGCGTTTCGTGCGTGCCTTGTGAGTCTTTCTATGTCGGCACAGAACCAAGACTCTATAATTGATATGAATACGGTCTTGTATCGCGCGCTCCGTTAAAATTTCGGCTGCGCCGTATGCTCGTGCTTAGGAATTCACTTCCGGGTAGGTCGGAAAGTGAAATGGAGTCGTCTGTGATGTAATTGGAATTCGGATGTATCCGGAGTCAGCGCTGCTCCGTTCACTTATAAAATTTCTATAGGTAGGTATTGGTTGACATAATTGGCTGTGGGCCACCACAATCGTTTCCGCGACACAGTCAACAGTTAAACCAATGAAGCGTATGATGTCTTTTTTCTTTTGTTACTAAATAACTTATGAAAATTAATCTACGTATTAATGTACTTAATTAGAACGAGATACAATATATGATTAGTTGCATTTCGCCTGGTGGATAATGAATAGCTCTACATTGATGATGGTCAAATTCTTACTAACTGAATAATTTCTAAACTCTTTCTTCCGGTGAATGGTTTTAGCTTTAAATTTTAATCTAGATCTAATAGTCACACTTTATTAATCGTTGTTTACTTTTCTGCCACCCTTGTGACTTTTACCAGTCCTTAAGTTCTATCGTTCCAGTAGGATTTCGTGATTTTCCTATAAATAATACCTTTACTTATTTTATTTCATCCAGCACCTTATCGCTTACCAGTTTTGCATATCTCGGATAGTCGTCTTTATTCGATATCGCAACAAAAATACTAATCCAATGCAGTTGCAAGCTCTTCTTTGAGTCAGTTCAGTGATAGGTAGATTCATAAGTATGTTTTAGAGCGTCTCATAGCCAAATAGTGTGATTACCAGAAATACATTGAGTTTCTCGTCTCAGTATTTACTTTTTACACAAGAAAACACTCGCATATTGGTAATACAAAGGCGAATACAAGCGTACCTGATCTCCAGTACAATTCAGTTATGTGGACTTGGAGTGAATTGATCAGCAGCGGCTTGTCGGCGCATGCGCAAGTCGTAGCGAACAGCTTTCACTGAGCTCAAAGGCTCCGCCGCCGTGCATGTTTATTAAGTTAACCATTATAACAGGAATTCCCGAGGCTTCCGTTTACGTCGCTATTAGTACTTTTAGTTGTCATGGTGCTTCAATGTCCCGTTAAAGTCACATGCACTGGTACCTACTTATATCTCTATCTCTTATGAAAATTTTAAACCAGTAAAATATCCTAGCATAACCAATTTTACTCAAGTTAATGGAACTTTGTGTAGTATGAATTTAATTTGGTACTTTATGTATGTACTTAATTCTCATTTGCGTCATGTGTCTGTTTTATGTAAATATTACTACGCAGAATTTGGCTTAGTCTGAACAGATTTGTGCGTAAACAAAGATCGAGAGGCCTTTAAATTGGAAAAGCTGATGTCTTACTTGACAGTGTCAACTTCCTTGTACTTATGCGAAATCGCTGTTTCAAAGCAGGTGTTATAAATACTAGACAAGTTCTAAGAATCGAAACTGGCGGAATGCCCATATTTAACGGGCAATGTAAACGAATCTAGATATAACTAGAAAATATCGACTACCTATGCAAATGAACCAAAAGCAGGTACTACAAGATTGCATAAGTCATGACGAGCGGTTGCTTTGAGATGCACTGCAGGAACGGTTGAGTTAACGGTGACGGAGGCTGTACGTAGGAACAGTTAGTCGCATTCCTAGCGCGGCGGGCGGGGGGCGCGGGACGGGCGGCCGGGCTAGTCTTCTCGAGGAATGTGCCAGCCCAGCGCCGCACATCCGTTATTGCTTTGATTTCTTACGTATGTTTCACTAAGCAGTATTCAACTCATTATCATTAGACCTGTGAAATCACCCTTTTTTTAAATATACCGCAATAAGTTTCTTAACTCTGAATGAGATTTGAGATGATGTATTTCCGTTACCTATTTGTGAAAAAAGTTTGACTGGAAAGCGAAAGAATACCCGCAAATGTTTGTATACACCGCAACTTATACACGGAAAGTAATCAAGGGCGCCCCGCCCGCCCTGGTTCTTTACGGACGCTTTGACTAATTTCAATATTGTTGGTTTCAGATGTTTTGAGTTATTGAACAAGTGGATCTAATTATTCATATTCATATTCATATATTTATTGCCAGTTAGTATCATATTTATTACTTAATAATATCATATTACTTCAGTACATATTTAATCGTGTCTGAAACACTTAAAAATCGTTCTTGGAGACCCACGAGCAGATACCCTTATGAGTAAATAATAAATAAGCTTTATACGTCTACTTGATAAAGCTGACTATCGTTACTTGGTAAAGTTACATAAGAACGTGCTTAAATGTTAATCTAGAACAACAGAACTGTTCATACATTTTTCCATTGTTCACAGAACATTGGCGCTGGGTATCGGTATCCAGAACTTCCCTGAGGGACTCGCTGTCAGTCTGCCTCTGCAGGCCGCTGGCTTCTCTGTATGGAGAGCTTTCTGGTAAGTGACGTTTTTGCGTATATGTGCTAAAGCAAAAAGATATGTGCCCAACTGTAGGTTTCGTCATGCATCAACGTCGACGGATTTCGCGTATTAGTTGAGACTTTCAAAGATGGCGGATTTACAATACAACGTTATAACCTATAATTGGTGGACCTGCTAGCTACTGATTTCGATGATCACCTTCAGTTAATCTTAAATTATATCTAGAAGATACACATACATATTATGTATATGGATATAGAAAAAACATTTCTTACCTATTACCAATTTTCCTCGTATAAAGGGTTACGATACTAAGGTCAGGTGGCAGTCGCTTCGAATAACAATCAGGTGAAAATTAAAATGAAAAATATTTATACAGTTTGGGCCCTGGTAAGGCACTTATGAATGTTGAAAATTTACCACCGGTTCGGAAACTAGCCTTCTGAGAAGAACCGGCAATAAACTCAGCCAGGCATCAAGTACATTTCATCAATACAACATAAAAAATATTAAGTAGGTATTGGTACAAAATAGGCACACAGAATTGGATGCAAGTAAGTGCATCATACAAAAATCAAATTTGATGTAAAATCACAATAGAGACTAATTGTATTAGAATGCCGACAATTATACAACATAATGACAGAAAGAAAAAAAAACGTTACCAGATAAATTTACAAATGTATTTGCCAGGAGCTACTTGTGCAAAGTGATGTAGTTCCATATATACTTGTCATTTATATAATGGTCATTAGCCACATCGGGTTGAACCAAGTGCTGACCCCAACAATGTGGGGGATAAGGCCAGGGAGATGATGTAGATAGACAAACCATTTTTATCGAATGATCAAGAAAGCATGAACGAATCATTTATACACACCAGAATAAACACAACAGCACAGATTAAAACAAAAAATCTTAAATAACACACAATATGAATATTATTTTAATGAGATACTATAATTCAGATTATTTCGCTATCAATTTGCAACGCAGATGACTCTTTATATATCATTCTCTTTTCGTTTTGTGTAATTTTTTGTTGTTGACATATCTATTGAATAACATTGTTTTAATTATATTCCGTTAATCAATATATTATAATAGTATCACATGCAAACAAAAAAGATTTCTCTTTATAATATTAGTATAGATTGGTTTAATGTTTGATGTAAAATGATGTGTGAGATGGGGTTCGTGGGATGGCGACCAGTTCGTTACTCGTTAGTCGGCCGGTGGCGCGCGACTTTAGAATGCGCCCGCGCTCGTCGTTAGGCCGGATGCCAACGCAGCCAGACTGGTCGACCCCATTCCACATCAGGCTAATTCATTTAGCGACTGCTACTCGCGACCACACTTCTCCACTCTCAGCGAGAACTTTTAACACCACTTTTCCAATTTAATGATTATGTTCTTAAAAAATCACTTAGGTACTAGTACCCGCCTTCAGGTAATTGTATTAAAATTATAATGAACGTAGGTGCTCTTTTACAGTTCTAAGTAATGTAGTAATTAATTTTACAATGCTATACCTACCACGCCGGTGTAGTATTCTAGGACTATGACGCATATTGGGATTTTTGCCCCTTATTAAGTTAATGTGTAACACTATATAGTAAAGTATGTGTATATATGGGAGTCTATTTAACTTGTCAAAGCATAACGTTACATCTGTCGGGCGCATCGCGGTACGTGCTCGCATTGTAAACGTTACCAAATAGGTAAAGTTGTAAATAGTCGCATGCCGTCGTGTTCTCAGAACCGCAGCCCTGCGCTGGCGCCCGGCGCCGACCGACTCGTGTGCACCGAAACGGGTATATTTACATGGATATATGCATCTAAAAAAATCTTAGCTTCTACTTTTGAATAAATATCTTGCTATTTAATTAAAATAATACAAGTATGCATATAGGTAAAAGTCTTTGGAAGATTCAATTTATTATTATCAAGTAGGACCAAAGCCTAAGGGGAAATTCAAATTTATAATTGGTTCTGGTTATTCATATAATAAGCTTTAGAATATAAAGAACCATGAAATGTTGCACAATTCCGCAGTATTTCTAAACTCCCTAGCTGGAAGTGGTAAAGAATGCACTCAAACGGGACTCTGCGGCCTGGATGGAATGCGCGCCGAGCGACGACCCCGCCAGCCTGATCTTGCAATCTAGCATTTGTAGACCTACCCTCACTTTTAAATTGCTAGCGGATTCAACTTTTCAGATGAAACATTAAAGGCAAGAAATAATTCGTACATTGAACTAGGCCATGCAACTCGTAGAACTAGTACAGATTAAACTATTTTTATGTACGTTAAACTCCGTTGAGCTGGTTAAGTTTTGTAAACTTATGGGAAATAGGGTGATTTGATGTATAATACAATCGTGGAAAATTCCATTTGCTTCGAAGATGACTTGTGGTAAAATTTGCCGAAATCGGAATGCCACGATATTATGGTGTTAGATCTCATGATGTAGGATGATAAACGAATATGGTCCTGGGTAATAAGGCTGGGTAGTAACGGTGGTAAAACGCACATCTGAAAAAAGTATAAATGATTCGGGAATGCTGAAGAAAGTTTTGCACGCAATGCATGACATAACGGTTTTTATTAACCGTTTTGGTCTTTATTACTATCCGTTCTGAAATTAATCAATTAATAGGTGTTTAAGTCCTTATCTGGAAAGCATTACCTCTTTAATTATCATATTGGTGGAGACGATGAAATTTTATAGGCACAGGGCTGAGTTAAAACATTTATGTTTAGTTGTGGTATTATTTATTGTAATAATTCTGCGGTGCAACGAATGTGTGGGGTTGGCAAGAATCGTTTGTTATAGAATGTGTTCTGTCGACGTGTAATAGTAGGGTCTGCAGTGTGGAATGCAAGGAGCGAGGAATGCAGCCCGGGCAAGAAATGCCCTCGGCTCTCGCCCGTCGCGTGCCCCCGCCGACCGAGCGCGTTTGCAATGCTCTATAATATTTGACTTCAATATGCTTATTTCCTTTCACATAAAATGGGCTGGTGGAGCTCTCGATTTTTACACTGATAAAATCCCCTCTTTGGATTCCCAAAGTTCCCCCAAAACTAAGTTGATTGATGTTTTAATTAATTTTAATATATCCATTTGGTATGGCTCTGCCATTTCGCTTTATACATGTTAGTCTCTTGATACATCTTATGATCTAATCAGATCAAGCGGTGTGGTATCCATTGTTGTAGACACTATACGTCTAGCCAACGTTTCTCACCAAAAGCGCATATGACTCATAGTGACGTAGAGAACATCACGCTTACGCACCATATAGGTACTTATCTTATTTGTTAGATAACCTATTATATTAAGTTGCCAGTTATGTTTGAGCCATAATGTACTTATCCATTCAAACATTCGTAAGTCGTAAATAGGTGTAATGAAACTATTATTTGTCAACATGCTTAAAGCTTCCTGTGTAGCATTAAGCAATTGGTAACATAAGGCGTGGTGCGGCGCAGGCGTGGGGCGGCGCGGCCGGCGGATGGCGCGCGAGCCCGCGTGTCTCGAGGCCGCTCTCGACATAAGCGACATTATTTGGTCAGATGGTCATTGCTAACTGGACTCTAGAAAGTCGTCTATTTTGAAATTTTAGCGTTGCGTGTGGTTGGTGTACAATGTGTCGCTGCGGTGCCGTGTAGTCTGGTGCGGTGCGAGGCAAGCGGTCGGCGGCGCGCTGTCTGCGCGTTCTTCCGGACCGCACCCGTCCGACCAGTCGCAGCGCACCGCCCGTTGCCCGCCTCAGGCGATCGGCCTTCAGAATTAAATAATTAAATCGAGAGAACGACGCTATGACGGCAGCGGCCGCCGTCGCCGCCGCTGCGCGGGCCCCGAAGAAGTCGTCGCGGAAGGCGCAGCCAGCCTTGATGGCGCTGTTCTGCGCACTCGAGGCCGGTTTGAAGTGCGCATGTCCACTTGACAACTTGTCGCCCTCAATCTCCGCGAACTGCTTCTCACACTGATCAACCAGTTTATATCTATTTAGATAAGATACATACCTCAGTTAGTTACGTTAGCTAGGAGTAGGACCGTCAACTTTACAAAGAGTTTACTATAACGGATATCACAAATATGACATCTAAAAGTATATCTCTACACATATTTACATAAAAATATAGGTACTAATCTTCATTCCTCACCACTGGGGTAGATAGAGATGTTGCAACAACCACTTTACATCGAATTTCATAGACTTCGTCTCTCACTACATGTAGGTAAATGAACGAACGGGCATATAATATGATTTACCTACGATAAAGAAACTGAAGTTCACAAGTAAGCGCCTATCCAGCCCAGTACTTGACTAAAAAGACAATAAAATAATTCCAGAAGAAATAAGTAAAATTGAAAAAAGCTCGCGGAGAATATATATATATATATAAATGAAAGCTCGCGGAGAATATATATATATATATATTCTCCGCGAGCTTTCATTTAAATACAAGGTAGTTATTGAGTGACGAGCATCCTGTTTTATGGCTTGTCGGCGGCTCAACAGTCGACGATTCTGCGAATCAGTGGATATTGTCGCAAATTGCCGCTTTCGCCGCCCGCTGAATAATGCATGCGATAACATAACATCACGTCGCGCACCCGCCGCACCGCGCCGCCCCGCCGCCCGCCCCGCGCCGCTCAGTAACCAAACCAAACTCGTTCCCTCTTATATGCCGCCTAACTATCACTGCCTCTACTGCCACACTAACTCATTGTTACCAAACGTGCATTCAACTTGTCCACATACCACATACTTCATATGTCCTCACTCGCACCGCGCCTGGAATTTCAGATGATTCAGATTTCCTTTTGCTAATAGCTCGTTAGATTCCACGCGTTTTCTTTGCAGCTGATATGTGGAATTGATGAGTTTGAATACCGATCTAGTTAGGCAATTCATCATGGTCTTGGGATGTGCCTGAAGACGGGTCACTAGGTGGTAGATCTGTGGTCGACTTCGGTGGCAGTCCAGTGTATTGTGGTCGTCGTGTGGGGTGGCCCTGGTGGCGTTCCCACAGCGGCGGCTCCTCGACCAGTTCGTCGGAATGTGGTCGCGGCACCGGCCCGCACTTTCACCAAAACAATTCGTTAGCGGCCTCTTTCGGCATCGCACCGCACACCGCACCCCCCAACCCGCCCCCCGCACACGTGAAAATTAACAACATAACGATATTTGAATCTGTAATCGGTATTTTATATACCGGCCCTTTTACCTATGGCGCTGCTGAAGCTGATTGATTTCAATTGAATAAGGTCTACTTCGGTAACGGGGGAGTGTATTTGTAGCAAATGTATTGCCGCACATGAGCCCTTGAAATGTATTCTCCGAGGAAGAAATACACACAGCTATATAATACTTATTAAACTGCAAGATTGTGACCAAAAAATGTTCTGGTTGCCAGAACTCTTCTAGAAGAGATAGTATGCGGGAGGAACAGGCGCTGGCGGATGAATGAACTGCATTTCCTTACGGTGCCAGCAAACTGATTTATTTCCAGCTCCCGGACGGACGTACACAAGTTTGTATTTTTAAGTGTCCTGTTGTGCTGCACGTTTAACGCTTCCTATCAGGCGGACTACAATTCACGATCGTGGTTTTAATAGTCTAATCCATTGCGAACCGACTAAAAATCGGGTATTTTAACCAATTTGATTTCGGAATTGTCCGATTGTAAATTGTCGCCTAAAAGAGAGGGCGTTGTCTTTTATTTAAATCTGGGATTTATCCTGTAGGGTTTGGTTGGTGCCAAGCGTCAAAAACCCACAACCTGATTGCTATCAGGCAGGCTGAATGTCGGTGTCAGCGTTGTAGTTTAGCGGATGTTAAGACAAGTTCATAGTGTGATATCGTTCTAGGTACGGGCAGCTTTCGGGCATGGTGGAGCCAGTGTTCGGCGTGCTCGGGGCGGTGGCGGTGGCCGCCGCGCAGCCCGCCCTGCCTTTCGCCCTCGCCTTCGCCGCGGGCGCCATGATCTACGTCGTCGCGGACGACATCATTCCTGAGGCAAATGCGTCGTGAGTCATTCATATTTACCTATTCAATATATTCACTAGGAATGCAAAAAGTTGATGATATATAAGAAAAGCTTCAGATCTACGTTTCAGATAAATTATAATGTTTTAATTTGTGGGTATGTATGTAGCTACTCATTGATCTTTACGCTGGGTATTTCCATAAGTTTTTATGTGCCAAGAGGAATCTTATTTTATAATTTTTACCTTATAATAGGTTCCCGAAGGGGTTATTTTAATGATTTATCCTGAAGTATGCAGGTGGGAACGAGACAGATGGTGCGTTTTAAGCATCTTTCGATCGATGTCGAATTGATGTTTCTTCTCTAAGGTAAGTAATGTAGGAGATGTACGAGTTATCACGTTGACACTCCCAGGGGGTAGGCAGAGTAAAAAAAAGCACCATTCCATTCTAGACTCACTTGGTCTATTTTATCATGTAGACAAGTACGGTCTCTTCAAGATGTTTAACATCCCCGTAAAGCTCGTCAAGAAAGCAAATCAATTCTCAGGACCTGTTTTCTTTTAGGTGCGGAGCCCCTAGACAGTTGCCTAATCCGCCTTATGGATAATCCGGCCCTGGCTGTGAGTGATAGATATATTGCTAGGGTAGTTTCCACACACCCGTTGGCTGCATGTTTTATTTATAGCTTGACCGTTTTGATTACATAAATGTCTACTATACCCTTTCAATCGTTAACCTTAAGTAACCCCAAAACATGTAAGACTTATGGGTGTTACTACATGTGCATTCAGATACCAGAGCAAGCCAACCAGCTAAGTGCTGACGCATGCTGGTATATAGGTTCCTAACCTTCAAAAATGACTTCTCGCTAGCTAACTGTACTTTAGGATCTAGATATATCGAGCAATCAAGACAGTCGAGTACCTCAGCTACAAGCAACGGTCATAACAATAAATGTGATTTGATATATTTAAATTACTATATAACCGTCTTAAGAGATCTTCTTCAATAATTTCGCAGATCTATTGTTGTACCTTATACAATAAATGGACTACCAAGGGGAGACCGAACTCTATTTGAGATTGACCCAAAAATATATTTATTCTGAATGTATTTGTTATTACCCTCCAAAACACAGCTTTTGTTCGCGTATAACTTATTCCGTCCGCGGTCACCGCTTATTGCGCTTCGCTGGACCAATCTTAAGGTTGTTAATATCGTTTTTAATAGTAGTCGTTCGTCTTCGTTTTTAAAATTAGGATATTATTGAGGATCTTTACGTTGACCGAAAAAGAATCAGGTCCGACATTGCCTAATATTCTAGACAGGTAACTTCAATGCTTTCACAATGTAAGTATCGTGTGTGGCTATGAAATATTCTAGCAATACTTCGGTCATATTTAATCATTGTTAATGTCTGCATATAATTTTAATTTCCACCCAATTTCTATTCGGTCAAATGTTGATCTGAATCTTAAGAGAACTCTTACCCTGCGGGAAATCGTAGGTACGATTTCCCATAGCTTACCATACCATACTTTACTATAGACACAGTTTTATGTAACTGTTGCAAAACGAATCATGAAAAGATAGATAAGACTGATGTTAAAATATAACTAGTACATACTTATATTTTCTACCAAAGAATACCACATTAGTTTTAAATTCTAAATTGTTACACTATTTAAACACGAGTTTGCTTGACCTTGCGGTTGTACAATTATTAAAATATCCTTTGTTATGTCTGACACAAATTTAGGGGCGGAAATTCCGCAAGCTTCTGTCCTTAAATTGGTCCGACAAGGGTAGGCCCGTCGACTGATTTTTCTAATTCATGTCAGTATTTCGACAGGAGATTTGACGGCTTGTGAATCGTCAATAGACAGAAGCTCGTTAGGGTGAGAGCGAAGGTCGAGCGGTGTTCGGCAGACACTTCCCTTAGCGATAGCGCGAGTATTGTCCACCTCGCGCTTTGTGTCTTCCCCCTGTGCCTTCCGGTCTTGCAGCCGGTCCTCCGAGACCCGTTTGACAAAGAAAACCATTCACTTTATTTATTACTTGTATAACCAAATAGGTACTCACTTCAATTAAGCGCATATATAAATATAGTTGGTACGTAATATATTAAATGACAACGTTAAGTTACTCATATTAATATGTTGAACAAGTTTTTCAAACATGATTCTTCACTATCTGAGGAAAATAAATTAACTAAAACAGAGTAGGTATCGGTACGCAACATTTTTAGAGATGTTATATACGGTAGGTACTGGTTTTAGGCGCATATACTTGTCCGGATTTTCTAAGGCACGAATACACGTTTTGAGACGATGATCTATCGAACCTCGGACGGTGAACTTGTAATAATATATTTGCAGTAGCAAATAGATAGATAGACAATCGTGTGTCGCAATGCAATAGTCAGTCAGTCGGCACGTGAAGTGTAGGCGCAGAGTGTCGCCGTAAATACTCTGCCAGAAATAGCGGCGCCCGTCTGACACCCCGGACACGACGCGCCGTCGATGTCCTCCGCACTCGACCACCTACACTGTCCTTATATACTACAGCTTTTAAGGGAGGCAGGTCATAACGGAATCTCCCTTTTGAAATCAGAACTGCCCGACTGGGGACGCCATCTTACAGAAGATTGCAACGAAATAATGCTACCTTTGAGTAGTATTGTTTTCTTGCGGTATGAATGCGCAAATAGCTCTCTGGTGTCAGTCACGTTCATAGGCTGCAGAAGCCGCTTACCAAAAGGGGGACTGCGCGCATAAAAAATGTACTTAAATGGCACACTTTGGACCCCCGAGCGGTAAGCGGTTACCATAGCATATGACAAATGCTTACAAACCGATGCGTTTTCAATCGTGTGGAACCGTACTGCAGCATAAACAACGGACCAGCAGGATAAACTGTACGCACATTATGAGAATGTTGGTTGTTGGTGATGATATGATGGTGGAGTAGTGCAGCTCTGAATTCAATCAACTATAATAACTCAAACATACTCCTTGATGCATACATATCATGAAACTAATCAGTTGGGAGAATTGCAAATACTCTGCCGCTGTAGTTTTAGTCAATAGTTTGTTTTTGTTCAATAAATCCTCACTGTTACTGTAACCATCGAAACTATTATATAATGGTATAAGCGAGCACATCTACTCAACAGATATTGTCATGACTGACAAACGGATTATGAAAACCATATTGTACTCTGTGCAACAAACCCACAATAATCCACCTTATTGGAAAGATATATAGACTCCACGATTCGAAAATTATTCAGCTGAAAATTCGTTCTCGCTTTCGCTTCTCCTTTTATGATTTTGTATTTACTTAAAGCAGTAATATATGTTATTTTCATGCAAAGATATCGATGAGCAATTTTTTAAGGACAAAAATATCTTTCAAAATTGATATTTGAGTACACATTGGTGCCAAACAAAGCATATATCGAAAATAAAAATAACCAAATTGCATTAGCTTTTTCGATGATTTTATGGCCATCATAGGACTTAATAATAGTTAGACTCAATAATGTAAGAATTAGTAAGTGAATTATTTGATGGGCTATATAATATGCGGCGACGTAACGGCGGCGCGACGACGGCTCTATTTGCAGCGGGCGGGCGGAGGGCGGGCGGCGCGCAACTTCGCGCATCGAAGTAAATTCGGTGTGCCGCCGCCACTGCGCGCGTGGGCTTGTCACCGTCTCGCCACTGTCAATAACAATAAATATATGAAATAACGCGTTTGTTGCCGGGATAAGGCCGGTGACGCCGCTCTAGTTTGTCTATGCGCTGACGTCAGTGTCTGGGAATCCAGCCCGCCGCAGCTCGACACTCCCTGACCTACCTCCAGATAGCGCACAGCACATCCCGGGTATATTCACAAGCCATATCTACCACATTGCAAACTGCCTTCACTATACACCAGTACTCGCCAAGTCACCAAACTGTCATATGTTCTTAAGCACAAGCTTGAACAAGTACGAGACTGTGGTGTATGTAGTCTCTCACGCTGCACAGCAAATACTGGGTAAACTTTGACAATGTAGTACAAAAATTTACTCGCGTGTTTTATTAACGACTTGTATAGTAGGTATTTGGACTCAGTTATAGGCATATCCTTCAGTAAAAGCTATCTCCATTGCGCGATCCTGTTTCAAACATCTTGCGCAGGTTTCAATTGTCCTTCGACTCCGTCGATGCTAGTCACTGAATTGAAGGTGATTTAACTTTTTTGCCTATCTTCAATTGTTCGGAGGCGTGATGTCAGTTGGTAAACATTTAGGTGCAGCTCATGTTCACGCGGAGTTCCCCAGCGGGCGTGAACGGAATACATGCACCGCGCTCCGATAGTTTACCTCCTTACATATCTAATGATTTCCCCTGATCTACACTGAATCGTCCTGATTGAATACTAACCGTTACCGTAGCATACACTTTTAAGAAGCTGAATCTAGGCAGACTTATTCTCCTCTATGACACACAAGATTCTGTGAAAATAACTTGAAATTTTCAAACTTCTAGTAAACTATATACGCATTCATAACATTGTGCTTACTTTGGTGTATTATTATATACAGTTTATTAAACATTAAGAAACGATATTGTTTCAATATGTAGCAAGAAATTACCTTTTTGACGCACTTTATAAATACAGGTCTTTCAACTCGTCTCATTACACGCCTTTATTTTATAGCCATATCAAAAAATTACGCAATGTTACACAACATAGTGTAATTATAAAAAACAGTGTTACAGCAGCTTAAAACCTTTTGGAATCACAAGAGGAGGCTGGTGGGAAATGGATGAAGTTTTTCTTTGGAAATGTCATTTATCTATAATTATTACCTATTGACAAAAATACATCAGAATATGACGATTTTCACTCAGATGCAGTAGAAGTTAAGAGCTAGTCGATGTATGAAAGAAAGTAAATCAGTAGGTACTTAATTCGCCACAGCATAAAGTGTTTAAGAAAGTCGAAATAATTTCCTTGTAGAATAAATTAATATTTCGAATGCAAGACAAAGTAGCCTGCGACTGCTAGTATTTAAATATAACGATAGCAGTTCACAGTAAATTTCTATATTAAATACTCTACACTTCCTTGTAAAATGACATAGAGTACATAAATCAAGTCAGTAAATGTTATTGCTTAGCACATAACTCGTTGTCCTATTTGATGATGCTTAAAGCGATGCTCAAAGTCGTGGTAAAAATATATAAATAGCCACCGTCCAATAAATAGCGTCCTAAATGTATGTATAATACATACCTTAGTCTAAGTAATCGTTTTGATGTAATGACCTGTAATTCCTGTTAGCGTATGCCGTTTCTCTAAATCCGAATACGTGAGACGCAAGCGCCATATTCGGCTTTTCCGATATCGTCATTTTGCTGCTAGTTTGAATTCAAATGTCGTTTACTCGTTATTTCTCAATGGCCGGTATTGTATGGCGTATGACGACATTACATAACGGGTACTATACCTACTATATCCAATTGTACCATTATTCATCGACAAACTGTAAATTAATGTGCACACGCCATCCCAGAAGGGTCTCCGAAGGGGCAAGGAGAGGTGTTGCAAGAGCAACACAAAATTTTCACCGTCTCAGGCCCATAACACTTTGAATTACTTCTCAAACATATGCAGGTTTCCTCACGATATTTTCCTTTACCGTAAAGCTCGTGGTGTGATGATATCACACTCTCTCCGCACTTAAGTTTTCAGAAAATCTCATGGATTCAGCCCGCATTGGGAGTCGTCTTTCGAATTGCGTCGCTTGCTTAACAGGCGCCTACTTAATTCCCACGGCCACCACCTGATATTAATTTGTCTGCCATATTTTTTTAAGAAGCAATGCAAATAGTCTGATAGATGCTGGAAGTGGCCACTGGGATATTTGCATCATAACTCGCTTTCGAAAGTAGCTTTTTTTGGACGGAACTATTCACATATGATAGGATTGGATTGAACAAATCTAGAACTGAATGATTAGGGTTGATTCACCGCTTGCTAGAATAGGCGATCCTGCCAAGAACACATTATTTGGCTTCATTATTCAGTTACATACTCCAGCAGCTTCGAGGAGGATCCAGTAATCTTCCTCATAGACGCTAACGTTCTTGTCACGTAGCTATTGAGTATAAGTTAAGTGTTACAACTCTGCCTACACCTCCGGGGATCATATATATAGACGTGAGGATGTGGAATCTCCAAAATATTCACGTCAATGAATACGAGCATATTACTCGGCGCATCCATATGTAGCTGATCGGACATAAACCCGAAAAGTATTAGGCAACTTACCAAAATTTACATATAGTTTGAACAGACTCCGTCGTCGGCCCGCTGCATACTTGAGTTGGAATGACTTATATCACAATTATCGGATTAGGTTTAGACATAAGGTGTTCAATCATTTATTAATTCCACTTAGGTGGGAAACAATCATACGGTTAGCAGAATTTGACAACTGCGATGATTGAGAGAGGTAAACGCTGTATACACATCGACAATAGCAAGTTCGAGTCGAGATGATGTAGTTCGCGTTGGTTTGTATCTCCTTTAGTTATTGTGTCAATACCATGCTGAAATAGAGCTCTTATAGCTGTAGGTACTGAATACAATATGATTTTTGGTGAATGATTGATGAGTTATGTTGGTATTTTGTGTACAGAGGCAACGGTAAGCTAGCGACATGGGGCTGCATCATCGGGTTCGTGGTGATGATGTGCCTGGACGTGGGCTTGGGGTAACGCGGCAGCGCTCTCTCAGTGCCTTCCCCTGACGACCGGCGACCCACAAACGGCTCAATATAATAACAACAGTCCCTGGCGGTTCCCCATCGAAAAACATTCTTTGAGACTTGGAAGAGTTAAACACGCACTGGCGAACTTAACTGAACTTTAACTTTAAGTGAACAGCCACGTGCCAAAGACAATGTGTGGTTTGGTTACGCGTTTTGTTCCCAAACATTACTCTAAATCGGACGTTAGCAGTGAATTTTTAACTTGTCACAATTTAGGTGCTTGAACAAGATCAAGTAATCGTGTTCGTATCGTTAGTGTACGCGATAACGACTCCAAAGATTCGATGTATTATCACATGTAAAAAGTTTCTTAATACTGATAGAACTGTGTACAAATATAACCTAGGATTGTCTCAATCTTTAAGTACTTAGCTACTCCAGGGCCTCATCTACTTTGTAAATAAATTCTAGACATGTTGGCAATTGGTTCGCTGTATATAAATACAATACTTTTTCATGCAAAATGTACTTACCAACAAATAGGTATGTAGTTTTGAAATGTATTTTTTTTAATTTTCCGAATTGTAATTGTTATTCTGTGCGAAACCGCTTTTTTCCAGAACTAGCCATTAAGTTAATAAAGAAACTTAAATTATTACAACTCTTTTTGTTTCTAACAGTTATGGGAATTGATATTATGTAGTACGTAATAAGTTTTCCTTTTAGTTTGTTACAATTGCAGCGTTTTTAGGTACAGGTACATTTTGCGACCGCGTTGTTTTTTATTTTCTAGTATAATGTATCGTGTTAGATACTACTCAAGTTAGGAAGAATAGTTCATACAAACAGAAAGCGTTGCCGACTCAATCATTATCAACGTGTATAATTTTCTTAAATTTAAAAATACGTTCGTGGGTACTGTCAACAATTACGCTCTACACTGCAGATACAATGATAGTAGGTACTATATTGACAAGCTCGTTATTTGTCATTTATTAATAGCCAAAATTAGTTAATTGTAGCAATATAGAGATACTCCGATTGCTCGACTGCTCTACATATTCCGACAAAGCTAATTACAAGGTATATATTTGAAGTCTGTCAATAGATCGATATCTGATCAACGGTGTTGCGTGTTGCTAGTTTAAGGAGTTCATGAATTTATAAATTCCGACAAATTTTAATACGAGCTTACATAAGTTCTAGCTAACTGGTCCAGTTGTTGATGTATTATTTATGGGGTTTTAAGCAATTTGCAGGTCAATTAAGATGATAATAATAGACGCAAGTCGCGTGATGGATTACCTACTGCGTATCTGGTTTGCTATGATCAGCCACCTAAAACCACTCCATCTATAATTTAGTGTGATGGAGTAATGTATCAAAATATTTTTGTTTCATCTATAGCAGTATAATTTGTTGATATTAAAATGAAAACCATAAATTAAAATAGTTTTTAGCATATTTACACCTTAATTAAAGCTATCTTCAAAATGATTAATACATACATTTTATTGAAGAGCATTTTATAAGTAGCCAAAAGTATATGATTTTATTTAATATCATTATAAATTACTACGTTGGTATTACTACGTAAAATACTTCGTGCTTGATCGTAGAATATTGTTTGTGATCGACGTGAAATTATGGAAGGATTGTGTTTATTATGCGTTTGTAGAAAGTTCCTTAAAATCTGCAACACAATCTTTATAATTTATTATACTTATTATAAGTTATTTTAATTTTAATATACTTATGTATATGTATAACCAAATTGTCATTTTATTATCCTTTCTTAACTATCCCCTGACAGCCAAAAGTAATGATCCACACGAATGAACGAGTGAGTAATATACTTACTAAATTCATGGGACCAGAAACCACACAAAATATTGGTATCTATTAGAAAAATCGGACAGTTATGCATAAATAATGAAGTATGTGTAGGAAACAGTAACTGTCTCTGAATCTAGCATTTTCTTTGATATTGAATTGAATATGATTTTAGTTCGAATTGAGCACACGATTGTTGAAATTTTCGTGTAGTTAACAGAAGTGACATGAAAAATATGTCTAATATATTTTCAATTTCTGTGACTGGCTTCGATATTTTTTCTTGTTTTATGTTTAAGGCAAATTACACGCAAAATTGAATAATAGTGTGATGATCGAGTGTTCTAGACTTCGTGTAAAATGACTTGAATTCGAATTGAGGTCTACCTACTACACACTACCTACCTACCTACGTCTATCTAACGAAAATGAAAATGATTTATTCAGTTTGTGCCCTGGTTATGAACGTCGAAAAATTACCACCGGTGCAGAAAGTAACCTTCTGAGAAGAACCGGCAAGAAACTGCCTGGCACTTGTAGATTTAATAGGTACAAATTGGTACACCCAATAACATGCAATAGGTATAAACTATATTCACAATAGTGACACATTGCATTAGCATGCAGGTATAAAGCGTAATAATGAAAGAAATAAAAAGCAATTCCAGTGAGATTTACAAATGTTTGCTTACCATGTATTTGCCAGGAGGTACTTGTGCAAAGTGATATAGTTCCATGACATATTCTTGTCATTTTAATAATTCGAAATTGTATAATAAGCGATATACTAGTACAAGGACTATAGTTTAATAAAGTAGTCAAAGTGACTTGTACGGGGGAATGATTTACCTCGTAACAAAAGTATTCCTTATCAAATGTAAATGGAACGGGACCAGCGATAAACGGGGCCCACTCGGGTCGCCAATAAACCTGTAAATGTGATCATTTCAAATGGTATTACTAATTAAATTATACTATATAATATATATAATCGAACGGATACAACATCATAATGTGTTGGCGCTCCATTGCAGGATAGTCACACTGCTTTTCCATTGGAATATTTTACCTAAGCAACTGTAGCGTAACACGTTCACGTCTTTTTGAGTTGAGGTGTTATATTTAATAGAGATTTGAATGCTAGATTAACAGGATAAGCAAAGGTAGGCAGCTAGGGAAAATCCCGATGAAATCGTAACTTCCTGGATGTGTATGTATACTCTATTCCATTTTACAGAAAACTGCAACTAGTATGCTCCTGAGTACAAAATGGAAAACTTGATATCTTATAGTTTAGTTAAAAAATAAACAATAGAAAATAGAGCTCATTAGTTGGTGAATTAATCAAATAATTTTATTTGCATTTATTAGGTTCCGTCACGAGTAATCAGTGCACTGTGTAAAGTGGCGGGCGCATGTCTTTTATTCCCGTCGCGCCGTACAGACAGACTCATTATATGACTTCTGCGCGTTCAAAAAGAACGCTCATAACTCGTGACGACACTTATACATTCACAGCACATGTATTAAACATAGGTACCTAATCAACATTCACTGGACAATGAATAATGCTTTGGAAGGAATGTCGTATAGCCCGGCCTAAATTACTAACCACACATTATTGCGTTACACATACCTAAAATAGAATATTCATGAAGTATTAACATCACCAACCTCATTAAATACTTCATTGGATGTTGCATTCGACGATGAAGTATCAATATATACTAACTACAAAAAAACAATTTTACAGGAGACGAAAATATAGACAGATAGCAAGCCAAATATTTTCTATTACGTTTTGGGAGAAACAGCCCACTTCCAGACGGACAGATGGACGCATAGCATGAGGGCTGGACAGCTTAATAGGGCTGCATTGGCACACTTTGGGTTTCATACCCAAGGAGTGCCAAAGGAGAAGATCCTCACCTTTCAAGCAAATATGATAACTATTATAAATTATATTAATTAATTTGGGAGTAACTCTTATATTGTGAATCCTTATTATCATGGAAGCCTATCTACCCTGCCGACGGGCCTCCAGAAACGAAAAGTTACGACCACTCAGTACGATTTTAACTGCAATACAGTCACAGCAAACTAGCGACATAAATTACTTAGAATATATTGCTAGCATGAATGACGTCAAATTTGTTATTAGTTGATTGGTATTGCCACACATTGATATCTACTCAAATGTACTGTTTATAGAGAAATTAGCTTCAAGGGCCTATGTATCGCAAAAATGTTAGTTAGGAGGTATTGATACTCCATCGTCTATATGTATTTCACCAAATTCAGTGAATACTTAACATATATACTATATTAATTAAATATTACTACAAATTGTTGTACCATAGATTACTGGAGAAATGTGAATATTTTTACCGACACTTCACTACGTACGTGTTGCCGCAGTATTACCCGTAAGCAGGCATTAAGTGCGTAAACACCTATGCAATCCTTTGATGGAAAATACCCACAGTTAACCGAAGATTCAACGGGACGTGAGTTTGTCATCGTATATCGGGCATATTTTCAGTCCCGAGCATGTATGCACCAGTACAGCTGACTGCTCAATGTACGGAAAGCCTATGCAATACGAGGCCAGTCTTATAGTGGAAATGTATTGCTTCAAGTAAAGCAGCGTACGAGCTTTTTGATGATGCGATAGACTCTGTCCATATCGTCGTCGGAGGCTGCCACTTACAAGGAAAGCATTAAAATATCTGGCCCCAAGATGGCGTCACTTAGCGTAACTGCGAGTGAGCATATCCATTAAAGTTTTTTCATAAAGCTTGTGTAAAACTTGGTACCTATCCATTACAATAAGAATTCTCGACTAATGCAACACAGCGGGGTGGCTAGAGCTAATAAAAATCAAGGTATTTATTATCCTTTGCTCGATTTTGTTCGTTTTTTTACTTACACACCTAGGTGTATATATTCGTATACCTACCTAGGTACATATTATATACTAGAATCAATACAACTTCTTTGAGCATTTTGTGAAGCAGGTTCATAAGTACTTGTAGGTGGGAGTAAAACTAAATATAAACAATCAGATAACGTTCAAAATAGTTCGGTATTTACTATTAAAAGAACTACGTACAGATTGAGTGTCTGCTTTCAAGAGCGACTATGTGTACCTACCTATTGGAATGCGGGCAGTTATTTCAAATTACATTAGAAAAATCGGCGAAAGGGCTCGCGGTGTTCAGCGGTCGTCGACCTCGGTGCATCGCGCACCCAAACAGCCGAATTCTTGCGCGTACGCATCTCCTCTCCGGCGATAAACCCTCTGAATGGAAATGGAATCCAAGGCACGCCGCATACAACGGCCGTGCACCGTCACGCGTTACATCCACTGCTACTTCGGCCTCGGCACTACACTACATGATCTCCTAGTTTCCGCAGTTCACATATCTTGTAGATAAATGTACCACCATCTTATACATCGCATCTTGGCCAAAATTAGTTTTGATTAAAAGCATTAGTAATATGTTGTAATATTTTTATTCGTTGAACATTTAATATGCAGAACAGACTAAACCGAACTACTTAGCTACCCTCCTCTAGATTATTACGTGTGATCGGTACCTCTGTTAGGATATAACTAGCAATGCTCTTTGGCCCAGAGCTTGACTCGAGCCTCAGCCGTCTTCAATAATAGAAAGGCGCCTTTCATGTCCTGTGGTACTTTGGTAACTTCGATACCGAGGCGTATGGTGTAAAAAGAGGCAATAGGGACTCTGCACGGAATCAAGCACCTCGGCAACCTTAACGCGCCTTAAGGGGCCTTGCCCTTTCCTCCGCTACCCGGGGAAGGCAGAGTTTCACACAATGGGAGAACGCGAGACGTGTCTAGCAACCTCGAGGGCAACGCCAAGAACCCCGTATCGATGCTGGTGGCCCTCTTTCGGCGGCACCTACTATAGGTGGTCCTGCGGCGGTGGCAAATTCGTACTCCAAGAGTGCCTGCCCTGGCTCGTCCGGATGTTGGATTTGACCGGTTAGAAATAGTACTACCAGAGGCTAAACTGCCGGTAGTGAGAGACTTAAATTTTTTAATGCGTATTTGATTAGATAGGAAAAGATGTAGGTACTAAGAAACGATTATTTGTACTTTGATCTATGAAGGAAATAGGGGCTTAATATTGTAAGTTATTATTGTGCTTTTGAAGAGAAGACGTGAATATTTTATAGGTAGGTAATAACAACAGACCTGCCAAAAATTTTACTAAATTTTACTCAGAGTGTCACATTTAATCTCAAGTATCACCTATGTATACCCTACCTGTTTCTAGGGTACATAATTGACATTTGTATTAATAATAATAAATTAGTTTGTATGTTACCTTATAAAAATTAAACTGTCAGCAATTACTAGTAAGCTAAGTTTTTGTTTAATTCCCAATTCACAGATATAGCTACTAACTAAAAGAAATATTTTGTTACGACTAATCCTTACCTAATGGTTGCACCAATAACCATCTTTTTAGTACACAACAATTTAATAAGTAATAACTTATTGCCTAATTATTATCAGAAAAACATAAGCCACCCTGCTCGTTCTTAACAAATTACATAAAATTCATGCATAACAACTTACAAGACGGTATTCATCGTAGTTGTGTCAGTATTATTGTAACTGAATTGAGCTACTGCAGTGTTGTTGTTGGATGACTAAGTAGTGTGGAGTGGTTGTTTTGTGTTGTGTTGTGTATCGAGGGGCTCATTTCCATTGATGGTATATTTGTTGACAATGCGGCGGGCGGTCAGAGGGCGCGGCGGCCGGCGCCCGCGGCCCCGGCGGGGTGCCTGCCTGCAGTTCGCCTCGTGCGCCCGCGCCCCGCGCACGCTGCACCGCTCGCCTATGCACCGCCGCGCATCGCAAACCATATCGCAATAGAGACAATATTTGTGCCTATATGTACCCTGCAAGTTGGCGCCGGCGCAGACGCCGCGTAGGGCGACACCGCCGGAGCCAGCACTCGGGTGGAACTAGACCGCCCCGGCCGAGCTTTGTTTATGTGTCGCCGCCACCACACAAACACGTAAGTTATGTGTTGGTGATGCATGTCCTGTGTACGTATTTCACAATGCGTCCGATTCGATGCGCGACTCGCTTGTTTGTTTACATAATACGCAGCGTCGCTCCACTCGGGTGTCGGTTAACATCTTTATGAAGATTTGTGTCGAAACCTTGAACTAGTACTTAAGTGTAATTGAAATAAAATTATTTTTATGAAGTTGTCTGTTTTGGATCAGTCAAACGTTAATCGCTTCATTACCTACCAAATAAATCTAAAAGCGTTAATGTAATGAATGCACGTGCGAGCGGTGTCAAACCATAGTGGACTTTATTTCGCTTGGGATTAGGTTCATATGGTGTCAGGTGTAGAAGGAATGAGTCGCAATAGTGGCGGCGCAGAAGGCGCAGTGGTCGGTGCCGGGATAGATGGGGGGCTGCGCACACACCTGCCCGACTCGCCATGTTTGCGTTAACACCATGCTTGTTTTGTTCAAATTGTGGATTTTGTAATGTTACGTATGAGCAGTTACGTTCCTATACTTTTCGATTCGCAATTTATCTTAGAACTTTAACTGATACAAATTTGTAGAGGCCCACCCACCCTGATTCTATGAATAGTATAAAATACTGCTCCACTGTCAAGCTCGTGTAACAATTCAAGACAATGTTAGTTACTTATAATCCTTGCATACTTTAGTATTTATGACCAGCTCTATACTATATTCCTTAGGTAATAACATGAAGGCAGAATCGTATTATATCTAAATTGGAATAATAACAGCTGCAATGCACCTTACACATGCTCTTGCATGGATATAATTTCGCTTTAAGTAAGTAGAAATCCTTTTTTATTTGCATGCACTTCATTTTATTTGCATCAAATAATTGTTATTCGCAATACATGTCTCCTCTTACAAAAGACATCAACGCGTGTCTTAAGTAACACAACAAAGTAGGTGTTTCTGAACCAATTAAGTAAAGTAGACGTTACAATGTAGCGCTAATATATTCCACAGATACAACACACTGAATATCTCATGGGCTATATTTTATTACATTAATACTTTTTGCTAAGTAGCTACCTTATCAAAGTAAGACATCACACATTGCTTGCTACAGAGTAAGTGAAACTGCAAGAACACAATTTGGCACATTGAATGTTAACACTTTGCATTCAATACATGCATACCCCTGAAGGTAAACATCACAGCCATGAGTTGCAGTACTACCCAGTGCAGTAATTAATTTAATATGCTGGTGCCTATACCAATGAGTTTTTCTAAATACTTATGTACAGTGATTTCACACCACGTGTTTTACGGTGCAGAAAACATCGTGAGGAAACCTGCATATGTCTGAGAAGTAATTCAAAGACATATTCATAGTGCCTGAGACGGCAGTGGACTCACCCTCTGTTACGTCTGCACTTAATCACATTCAGTGAAATGTGGGTGCTGTTGTTACACACCTCTGCTTACCGCTTCGGGGACCCTTCTGGGATGACGTGAGCATATTTATTTATTTATTTTGGTAAAATATGTCTGAGAGTGTAAACCGAAGCACAGCAATATAGTATGAGTACTGTAGGACACATCTGTTGTCGATCGAATCAAATAGTCGATCTTGCAATATGTGACCAACTACATGATTCACTTGCAGTACGTAGAAATTCAAAGGATACTAATAGTTATTTTAAGTACATATTGACATCAAAATCAATTGAGTTGGGGCCCCGCTCGCGCTAAAAACTATCAAAGGTGATAATGAGATACACAATAGGTGTACAGCAAGCCGTCACTTTGGCGAAAACGTTTGGAGACTTGGAATTCCGGCGCATGAAAAATCTTAGACATATAATTACAGCGAGAGCGAGCTGATTGACTGACTGACTGATTCATCAGCGCAGAGCCTAAGCTAAAGGTTGTAGAAACTTAAAATTTGAAGGTTGTATTTCTCGTGCTGGGTGTAGGTAGGCGCACAAGAAAGGGACTTTTGAATTTCGATGTTAAGGGGGTTAAATAGGTATTGAATGTTTGCATGTAAAACCTTCATTTTGTACAGATGTTTAACAAAAAGCCCTCGTATTACAGTGTTTGTTTAAAAATAAAGGAACACATGCTTCAGGAATTTTGTAAATATTACCTTTAAACGGTAAATAGAGTGTGTCGTTTTGTATCGAGAATCCTTCGATTTTGCAAAAAGGTCGATGAAAGTTCGGATTTGGGTGTTTGTTTAAAAACAATTAAATTTCCTTTATTTTATTGAATATGTATTATTCAATAAAATAAAGGAAATTTAATTGCAGGGAATATAAAAATGTAGCCATTAAAAGGGTAAATAGGGTCGAAAGTATATATAAAAATCCTTATGTTTGAAGAGTGGTCCAATCAGGTCTAAGCTGTGTCAAAATTATCCGCGGTTGAAAAGACGGTAGCACTGCAGTAGCACAACTTAGAATGCGGAATACAGCTAAAAAAATGCTGCCCAAATCAGCATCGCTCTGGATCATTTCAAGAAGCTGGTAGCATTCCCGCGCTGATTAGCAATGCTCTGATTAAGAAAAGCCCCAGTGCGCTTGCCACATGGAACGTGCGTATTTACTTCAAAAATACCTTGTAAATTAAATGAGGGCATTGGAATCTAAGCTGGATCAAATGCCGTATATCTAGGCTTGTGACAGTTATAAGATGACATAAGGAGGCTTGTGAAAAAGAAATGGGGAGGTACCTACGTGAGTTGAGTGCTTATATAAATTCGATAATCTCTACATATTAATCTCGTCTTTTCTTTGTCTGAGATTTTTTTTACTAAATCGGCCAATGGACTTAAGGTTGACCATAAAGTAAATCTATACTAATATTATAAAGAGAAAAGGTTTTTATGTATGTTCGTTACAAAATGTTGGGTCAAAAAGTCCAGGAACGATTTTAAAAATTCTTTCAACAGTTAAATGCTACATTATCACTGATTAATATAGGCTATATTTTATCCCCGTACTCCCACGGGAACGGGAATTACGCGGGGGAAACCGCGTGACGTCCGCTAGTATAAAATAAGCAGAAGGTAGGTAAGAGTTATTGCGCAGATATGTACGAGTAGTTGTTGTGCACGTCACTGGTACCTTCGCCGCAGTAAGGTACGTACAGCCTAGGTACCTACTCCGCTTAGATGTAGATCAACGTCCTGCGCGAGGTTATATATAAACGTCGGAACAAAAAATATGTGACGTCATCGGTGGTGGCTGATCGCCTCTCGTGAACCTATTCATACATACTCGCTCTATGTATCAACGAATCAGATCACTCTAATAACTAAACTATCAAAAAACGCTACCACTTCCTATGCACGTGCGTACATTCAGACATTTATAATACTTACCTGTACAATATTTAATTAATTATTCTAGTATTGTTACCTACATACGTAAACTTAACTATCGTTAAAGGTATAATGCCCTTGATATCTCCTTGAAATGGGCTTGCAAAACTGTCAACTGACTCATTCGGCGTATATTGAAGAGTGTTGTATTTGACTTCAAAAGTTGCAATAATTCAGTTTTACAATTAGTACATTATCATACATCGTCATCATACACCATCTAGTCCTAAACACAGAATGTAGGTAATTCCTGTATACCAATTTTTTGCCAGTGCATATCTACCAACGTTTAACACATACTTATATCAAACATCCAGACTGAAGACAAACGCAAATGTTCATCATAAATGTTTGTTCAAACGCGGGAATCGAACCCACAACACAAACATCTAACCTAAAGACTAACGATTGGACAAGCGGTTCCGAATGTTTTATAATTATATTCATTAATATTTTCATATTTAATTTTAGATAGGTGACCTATCCCTTTGGGTCCCTTCTGGCATGGCGCGGCGTGAGCATATTTAATTATGATTTCATTATTCACTTGTGTGAAGCATTGCCCACTACTTCGCCTGTATGGCAAATTTCACAAACAAATTTCAACCGCCACTATGAGTGGGATTTCAATTCACCCTGATGCAGGCTTCAGAGTTCACATAGAGGAACTCTAAAGCCTGCACCAAGCGGCCGTCAACCCTCAATTCTGCGTCGACCACAATTCATCCCTGGGCACTCGGTCATATGTCTTCTTCAGGTCAACGAAAGCGCAGTACACTTTTTCGGCTTTTGCCAAATCCTTCTTAGATATGCACCAGGAGAAGATCCGATCCATGCTACCCATTCTTCTTTTGAATGCTTCTTGAAGTCCCACAATTGTTAATCGGTTTCATTTGACACTCTTTCAATCAAACCTCTGCATATAGTTTACCGACGATGCTCAGAAGACTTATGCCACGGTAGTTCTTGAATTCCTGGTGCGACCTTTTACTCTTATAGAGTGGTAAGATGAAGGCTTTGCACAAGTCGTCTGGCTTTTGGCCGTTCCGCCAGCAGCTATTAAAAATTATCCACAGCAGTTTGCCACAATACCTTCCCCGCTCCTCAGCATTTCAACAGTAATCCTACCATACCCTGCAGCCTTAACCAATTTTATACTTTTCATCGCTTTCATTATATTTCATCTTCCGTAATCTCTTCGCCTGCATCTTTTGAGTGGGTGGTATCTATAGGCTCTCAGTTGTTGTGAGTACCATCCTCACCACACTCAAACAGTTGTTTAAAATATTTTTTTCAGCAATTTCTCTTTCATTGCTCAACATTTCTCCATCTTCACCTTTCATAATGTTTAATTTTGACGCTCCCGTCGTTCCCCGGGCCAACCTAACCTGTTTCCAGAACAGTTTTAGGTTGGTCCAAAAGTCGTCAGACTGCTTCTTGTCAAACTTCTCTTTCATACCTTTCTTCTTTCGCTCAACTACTTTCTTAATCCTTTTTTTGCTTCCGCTTGACGTTGCGTTCGCTATCCGCCTTGCACTCTTAACACCATCCATACTTCTATCCGCTTTCATAGCCAAGAGATCCATCCACGCCTTCTTTTTGTTTTTTGTGTAAATTATATAATGTGAAACAATATAAATGGTTAATGATTGCCGGATTCTCCTTATTTATGATCGTAGACATGAAAAGTACGTTGATAATTCCTTTATCATGAAGTTTAATGTATTATACTTTCAACAATATACTTACCCATACAAACTAGTTCGCAATGATTAAGTAAATACGTTAGATTTTATGGTGAAACAATGGAATCTTATTTTCATTGCTTCTAAGTTATACCTACCTACATATTATTTCATTCAGGTTTGATTTTGATGTATCTTTAAACATTTATTATTCAAATTACCACTGTTTAATACCCATGGGAAGCATGTCGCGATAATTTAAAGTGCAATAAACGTTATTAATTACCTCATTATAATATAACTTCAAAAGGCATACTAAAATATTGTGACTACTCACATGCCAGTCACTCACTACAAACGAACATAATATAAGTCTAAATTCCCTGAAGGGGTAAGGTAAGGGGTGAACTTATAGTACACATACATCTAGTTTTGTTTAAATCCCATATATTAGGGGGCAAGTCTATTGCCATTAATCGGGCACTAATTCATACAATAATATGTATGTACTTTGTAGTGCTAGTTAAGCTCAAATGGGCAGACGATGTTTTGCATGAATTCCACAACACTGCCCTTGAATTCTCAAAGAGTATAAGCTCTTACTCAATCATATAATACTTTAAAGAATTCTCCAAAAAAATGTTTTTACTGTGCTTTTCGAAGGGAGCTTCCTTCCCTGGACACAGATTACAATATTAAGAACCCCGGCTCCCGAGCTCTCAGGTTGTGTAATATCTCGCAAGTGCGTCACAGCTGGTTTATGGTTTCAGCTTCTATTCTATTGTATCCACATGCTATGCCGCTAGATATATTCAGATTTACATACATAGAAGATACTATTTGATGTGATTGTACCAGGTAAATTAATTTACCAAGTCAGCTTACGGTCTATGCATATAAGTACGCGAATGTGTTCCTACGAATGGTTCTTTTCCTTATCAGGGAGGTTTGTACCAATGCCTCTTTTAACAAGGCTGCCTGCTCGATAATTACCCTCTACTCTATACCAGCAATCTGAACTTACGACGTTGCATGTTCCGCATCTGTTAAGGTTTTGCGAACTCTGTAGTCAGTGCTGAGTTCTATTCAGCTACAAATGATTTCTTTTATTATTTCTGTTTCGACATTGCTTCAGATGCTTGATGGGTGGTTTCTGCTGCTAAACGAGTAACTTTTTTCTAGTTGTATTCGTTAACGCAGAGGTATTAGGTATTAATTTTCCAATAATTATGCAAACAAACAAATTCTGTATATTTATTGCATGATGAACATGCGTAGTCGATAAATAAACACATTTTTATTGGAATGTGGGTATTGAGTTACACTAATTTATCTCGGCAAGTAATAATTATACCCCTGTTTTTATGCTTACTAAGAGTTCAAGCAAGCTATATTCTATCTACATTTGCAGCGGGATTTATTCATATGCTCTAGCTGTGAAAATAAATCACACATACATACAATTTAACAAGCGTATGGTTAGCCTCACTACTTTTATATTACAAATTGCCGCAAATGCCGACACATATGACGCCAGGAAATTTGGACAAGTCGATAATCGCGTTGTGGTGCTCATGTCCTGAGAATGGACGCAATGTAAAATGCAAGGCATTCCGTGCAGATTTATGGTGTACTATATAATGTGCAATTCCGTCTCTTGCCTAGAAAGCTTAAAAACAAGAGGAGATGAAGGATCTACGTGATCAAGTTCCTGTGCACACACTCCAAAATTAATCCTATTATGAACCGACCGAAAAAGCTCGGTTTCCACCAGACCTCTGTTATTAACGAGCTTCAGTCTTCAAGAGCCACTAGTGCTAGCATTTGCTGAGCGGCCCCGAGGTTGCTACAGTATCTACCCACCTATCACATATACCTGCTCACCTGTGCAAAGATTTAAAAGCTGTCCAAATGTAAAGTGTGGCATAATCTTAAAAAGCTTTGCAGCGAACTAATTTTTTCTTCTAATTTAACTCTTTTTATTGGTGAAAAATTTGCCCGGGAAGCTATTCAGGTGTAGGGTTAGCAGTTAATAGTAATCACCATTCTAGTACTGTTAAGTAGAACCAAAAGCATCGCATATTAATATGAAAGGTTTAGAGACAACTGATGGCCTGGTGAGATAAAACTAGTTGCCCGCAGCAAGGATCGGGTGATTCCACATGGTGAGACTTGCCAGAGTTGCGAGGCCTGCTTATATGTATCATAAGCATGCATGAATACAAACATGGTACAACATGAAATATTTTGTTTTGAAATAAACTAACAACGACAAAGGCAATGCTAACATTTTTTTAAATTGAATTCAGTCACATTATGGTACACATAAAGTAGGTAAGTATGTTACTTTGCAAAAATTATAATTTCGCTAAGTAGGTAATGTTTTTTTTTAAATATTAAAACACACGGCGTTATTTCCCTAAAAGGTCAATCGTTTAATTATAATACACATTTGCAAGTATCAGTATTTAATAAACATTTGTCTTAATTATTTCCTTTATTTAATTACTTAATTGATGGTTGGCACTATAATGATTGACAGAGTAAATGTGGCGGTAGTTAGTGCCAAAGGATTAGTGATTGCATACAGCTATGCGCGCGCGCATACATTGAAAATTACCAAACGAACTGGGCGCGCGAATAATTTGGTCAGATCTATTAGAGTGCGTCTTGGAGTGTTGGAGTCGAGAGGCGATAATGAGGAGTGCAATGGTGACGTGACGCGGGCGGCGCGGGGCGCGGGCGGGGAGCCGTGCGCCCGTTCATTGTAGTTTTTCGATTATTGTTTAATTAGGGCGAAGCGGCGGCGGTGCGGCGGCCAGGACACATTCATGCGCGGCCCGCTCGTTCGAACTAACTTACACTCAGCACTCATTATTACCTTTTTCCAAACAAAGTTTGTGAGTTGAACTATTGAAAGGAGATCAATATTTGGCCCTGGTCAATTATTATATCACTGTAGGAGATAACAGTGGCTGAAGTGACATAACATAACAACTCCTCCTACTTTTTCTAATAAATCTCATATCCGAAATACTTTCTGCTTACATAATACACATATCCTACATGTGTAAGTATTTCCAACATTTTTGTTAGCGTGAACTTTCTACACCTTTTGTAGTTGATGTCAAACATAAGAGTTAAGTAACTTCCTTTCTCTTTTGCAACATTCCCATTCATTAATCTCTTG
Organism: Watsonalla binaria; assembly: GCA_929442735.1. NCBI lineage: Eukaryota > Metazoa > Arthropoda > Insecta > Lepidoptera > Drepanidae > Watsonalla > Watsonalla binaria. The sequence continues at coordinate 4,689,925 of OV838929.1, read as the reverse complement.
ATCCCGCCAGATCAAATAAGTACTCTTCTTAATCCTGTCTTTGATAGTTCGATCAATTGGTTCGTCCATTTTCTGGAAATCAGCTAGTAGTCTATCTCGGATTTTCTTAAAAAAATACACAACTATATTTTTAATCTGTTAATCTTTTATTGTTACTAGTATTATTATTTTTTAAATTAAAGGGGCGTGCCTTTCTTCATCTTTGAAATTAAAAATTTACTTTTATGAATCAAAATGATGAAATACTGCTATTTTGGTTGCTTTTTCTCATCTTGACTGCATTTTGGAGGAAACCATTGTTTTAGTTTTTATCTCTGGCAACTAGTGCTTGCAAAATCTATTTACTGAATATCTTTCAATTATTATATATACGATACAAATAACCTATATTGGTGGTAGCCATTTAAGGTGGGACTGTTGGTAAATGATATAGACATGTATATTTTTTAATATTATTATTAGCCTGTCGTGTCCCACTGCTGGGCAATGGCTTCCCTTCCACTTTTCCAACTTTCTCTGTCCGCAGAAGTCCTCTCCCAATCGCTCCTGAAAGGATCAAGCTCATTCCGCCATCTCCTACGAAATTCAGATATATTATTGAATTAAATATAACTGAACCGCCTAGCGTAGCAAAAAGTTTTGGATAACGTTATGTGATTCGATCATTCTAATACTTAGTGCGTACAATCGTTTGTATTCAATATGCAATATTGATCTTATTCATCACATAACTAAAGTACCTACATACCTAACCATGAAATATGTAGATACCTAGTAGTTTAGTGAATATTTCGTCGTCGTTCTCGGTGAATGGTAAATTTAGGTGTTGCGGTGCAGACAGTGAATCGGTTGGTAGCGGCTGGCTCGCTATCTGCGGGCGGCGACCGCGCCGGGGGCCCGCGGGGTTGGCGGCGGCGGCGGCGGCGCGGGAAAGAGCGCGTAAAAAGGCGAGCGGCCGGCGAACGCGCGGATCCGCCGCGCGCCTTTCACGAGGTCGACGCCCGCCGGGGGCCCGCCAAAATCTAACCCCGGCCCCCCTCGCATCCCCCACTACTTCCCCAACACAACAAATTTTCCCAATTTCCCAAATGGTCCAAGTAAGCGATCCGTGAGAACATTGTATGAGGTGAACAGTAGTATGCGGCGGTGTCGCATTGTCACCTCGAATACGTAATCCGATGTCTATATTTAGGATACGGCGTCGATGTCTCAAGGTGAGTCTAGACGTGGTGTTGGTGCAGCGGCGCGGGGAGACGGCCCGACCGTGGTCTCGTGACCCTCCTCTCAATTGTCTTTCTGGGAACGTTGAGTTCACCACAGAAATAAGATTGGCTCGGTTACGCAGCAGAAAGAAATTATTTTACGACACGCCTACTGTTCGCGATCACATCACATAACAAAACGTGCTACCAATAAAAGGATCATTTATGCCGCCACCGGGTTTTGACGTCGAATTATGCCCACGTAATCACATGACTTTTGTTTGAGATGTTTGTGGTAGATCAGGCATCAAGCAAAAAGAAACCAATTCAGAGAATTCATAAGTGCGAAAGACTAGCATTCCCAATACCATAATACCATAGTGCCATAACAATACCTGACTATGGGGTCGGTCTCGAAACCTAGGTATCATCATCATCATCATCATCATCATCTCGAAACCTAGGTAAATAGATTGTTAAACAAGGACGATGAGAGTATTGGCAAATTGGTAATATTGCCGAGCCTTTGTGTAGCATTCCAATGGAGTTAGGATCATTCTTGTAAGTACCGAGTGGACGTGCGCACTCATCGGCAGTATCCGGGCCAATGCCAGCCGACACCGTACCTAAACTAGAAAAGTATTGTCCTCGATGTTTCGAGCGATAACCACAATCCGATCTGGCTTACAACCATTTACAGCTCTAGATCTGGCTGCTAGAGTCGCATTTAGAGTGTCTGCCAGTAGTGGAGGTTGCTGGTTGCGCGTGAGATATGTGAAGTCGCGGCATGCGGGTCGCGCGGCGTTCTCACGCTTTGAATATTCCTGCTCCCGGCGCCCCGCGACCGCTCGCTCCCCACGCCCCGCCATGCCCCCCCGGCCCTTCAATGACGTCCCCTGACTCCCATTCCGTAAGTCCCGACTCTAATTGAATGAACCTCTCTAAGTCTGTTTACATCCGCACCGTCCTCCTTCTTCATCTACTAGTACATTTTCTCAAGACCGTGGCTGTATCTATCCATTGATCGATCTATTTAGGCATCGAATTAAATTGAATCCCAGAAGTGAAGTTAATGATTTTGTTCATGTATACTCAACGTATTTCTAGACAATCTATTGTAAAGTTCTCCTATTAGAAAACATTTTTTGAAATTATATCTGATTAGTGCTCTAACTATTCTATGCATTTCGTTAAGACATCGCAGCTTTAACTCACTTGTTCACAAAATGTGGCCATCTATTATAATAGATACCTGTCGAGATAGAAAAAAAGCCATTAAAATGCAGACTAAACCGCACACAAACAAAGACAGACAAAATGTCGGTGTTGTAGAGACAAGGTGAATGAAATGTATATAAATGGGGAGTCCGAGCGCGCGGGGGCTGGCGCGGGGCCGCTTTCCCAGACTTCGGCGCGACTATTCACTGCTTTTCTTAGTGTGAATAGTTCACAATAATAATTATTGACAACGATTTGTGTCGTTCATTAGTCACGTGTGTGGCGAGTGGCGTGTGGCGCTCCGCGGCGGGAAGAGGAGCTCTCCCACGGTTCTTACACATTACACTAATCATCCTTGACTCACATTTTGAAAATCGTACCTTTTGTGTGAGACTGTTCAGTTTCCGTGAGAACTGACTTCACTGACACTAGTCTACATTTCATGTGCCAAGCGCCAGCCAGATAGATTAATGTTTGCTGAGAACAAAAGCCCAAAATATATTCCACGCTTGTGAACATATTATATATGTACAGCTCGAACCAGACTAACGACGCTCTAATACTATCCAACTGCTAACAAGATGTTTGTCAATCACAGAATAACATTGGTTTTTATTCTTATTTAAGCAAGGTCAGCGTTCTACTAATTTGAATTGACTACTTTTTTATTTATTTTAGCTACTCAAATAAGAAAAACCCAGTGGTTCAGTCAACAGAAGTGTACAACAGAACTATTAGGAAATAAACGACAGATAATAAAAACAACAAATACATAATAGCACTCCTGAGCAGACAGACACAGGGTAGAGACAGTTCACTCCACACATTACCCACTTCGCTTCATACACATTTATCAATAGCTTCATACATAAGCTGCCTATGTTTGATACACCCAACAAACATAGTTCTCAAAATTATTGCTGAATACATAATAAATAATACTTAATACGAAAACAACGATTTTTCTTGTTCCTATGATATTTTGTTTGTGACCAATAAATAATGTTTGACGTCAAGCCACGGCGTTGATGGTATTTTAGTGAATGAGGGTACTTGTACAATTTCAGTGTTCAAAACTTACTACTAAGATATCAAATATCTGATGTGATCGCAGTGGTACCCGTTGGATAGGGCCAATAAGGGTATTTAGGGGCAAGACTTTGCTCCGTTTCTTATACTATAGGCATATTATATCAGACCAGAAGACTCCTCCAAACAATTATCATGAGCATTTTTCTTAATAAGATTAATATTATAAATAACAGTAGCTTTTAACGAATCACTTTAAACGAATTATATAATTAAAGCTTCGGCTAGGTAACAATATTGGCGCATGACTTAGGTATAAATTTTTTAAAACACTTTTTTTAAGCACTATATTCGTATGTTTTAGTGAAGTGTATAACAATGTATCGAGTGGTAGTAGCGCGGCGTGCGGCTGTAGTCACAACTCACATGGAGAAGGCGACACCGCGGATTCCGCGAAATGTCACAACCATCTCTATGGAGGCGACATGCGACTCGAATGCACTGAGCTCCTGCACTACAATATTATACCATTTTACATTTTATATAATTTATATAATTTAAATAATTACATTCTACGCAATTGCACTTCTTGTCACACAGCTTAAATGGACGACACAGTCATTTGCGATGCACTCATAATTATAGATAATCATTGAATTGCAAATATGCAACGTGCGATGTTAGAGCTCATTAAAAAAACATGTAGCTATGCAAAAGAAAGCTGACATGACATTATCATTAGACAGTTATTGCAATCGTAGCAAGGTATTTTGTAGTTTTATCTACTATGAAATTAGGTTCGAACTATTGTGTAAGTTTTGTTGTGGTGTTGTTGACTCTATCACGCGGATTGTAATGATCCCAGATACTTTTACTGACAGAATTTCATAAGCGGCGAGCGATGTTACTAATTGAGGAAATCCTATCGGGGCTGCGTTCGCGTCTCCGGTCTGGAGATGTACTTGATCGTCTTGATTGATATTACAGCCAACGAAAATAACGAGTTGTTGCCTTTCCATTCCCCTTGTGTTGTTGCGCCATAACGACTGCTATACAGTGCCACCCTTCGAATATCGGGGCACTGCACTGTGCTCGTCAACCCGCATTATAACTTCTATAATAGCATATGCCCGTGGTTTCACTAGTCACAGTTCCCTTTAAACCGGCACTTATCATCTAATGTTTACATTATACAATAGTGTTAATTGGCACAATGCTTAATATTGCGGTAGTACTCATCTAGCAGAAAAGAGCTGCCACCTGGTCAGACTTCGCAGAATAAACCCTCCTAGGTAGTGTAATGCTTCGTGCCGATTCTCTTCAAACATAATAAATAGAGTAGCCAATTACGTGACTGCGCAGTGCCATACATGCGCGGAGTCGATCATTCCGCGGATATAGATAGAACAATATTTAATTATTAACTGATGTGTACTTGGTCCTCATCACTGGCGCTGCAGTACTGACGTTAACATTACTTGAAACATAATAAACACGCCAAGATTTGAGTTATCATTATCTATTTATAAATATCAAACTAAACTCGACCTATAAAACAATCTCACTGCTCAGTACGCACACAGTTGTCCTAATTTCGCGCAAATTGGGCACACGCAGATACGACACCTACGTGTACTAAACACGTTATTTATATTATTAAGATAATTATAGTTACGAAGACATTTACTCTTATGTTATTACTGAAGTAATATAATAATATATAATATAATAATATTTCCGAATCGACAGAACGCATTTAACATAATATTGTAGGAACCTATAATACAAAGGATATTTATATTATATAGGTCAATGTTTGTTTTTATTACGCATTGAGTAAAACCAGTAAAAAAACAAATAATTATTAAGAAGTCTGAGCTGTAATTATAAAATAAATATCAGAAGAACGAGCCCTCAAAGTTGCACTAGTGGTTTGGGGTTCACTCACCTCTCTGGTCGGAAAGTAAAAAGAAAACTAGAACTACACACATAAAACCTTTAACATTACATTTCCTTCACATAAAAACAATTAAAACACTGGCCGTCATTCATAGCCGTTATAATGCCCTTGACATAAAACATATATTTCCTGTGTCTTCAACGGTCTAAGTGTATATTCGGCAGTTTCGTTATTTCGCTAGTTTCTCTGATTCCTCAGTTTTCCAAACCCGTCAGGTGCCGCCTCTGGTCCGTTCATACCGATAAATGTTCGTTGATTAGGCAGTTATTTTACAGTCTCGTGAAATTTTCAGAATTGACATTGTATGAGTATGTAGACGAAGAAAAGCCAGAAGAATTGAAATTCATATCCATTTTCACGGATATGATGAATAAAAGTTTACACAAGGTATGAATAAAATGAAATAAAAATAGATGTGTTCGCAGTATTAACTAATCTATTTTTTTTTTTGTTTCTGTGAACTATTTAGTGTTGTGTTAATTAGAGAATAACGTGAGTAAAGTGATGTAATGTTATTCGGGCGGCGTGCGGCGGCGCGGTGGCGCGGCGTCGGGCGGTAGGGCGCGCGTGGGCCGGGCGGCGTCGCCACATGCTCGTATTTTTAACTCGTGGGGCCGCCGCGCTCAAGCTCACCTTTCGATCTATTCCTAGCGCGCTTATTTTTAAACTTTTGTCTATATTACTTTCCTTCCGTCTGCTTATTAGTGGATGATTGAGATGCGTCGCAGGGGGCGCTCTACTCAAAATATATCGCGTTGATATTTCCGGCCCTCGCTCCACGTGGCGGCAACACGTTCCTCCAGCCTTTGTCACTGTGATCTCCGTAAGCGGAGGGTGGTTGCCGCCCGCACATTACTGCCAAAATAGCATCAATTTAAATACTATTTTTACCACAAAGTTTACGTGCCCTTCATGTTCTTGAACTAACTATTATCAATTTACATCACAGTGTGCCTTTGCAATACAACCACTGAGAACATTATTTTAGTTTGTAATAAAACAAATTATAGTGGTACACATAATCTGTAAAATGTAGTTTGTCCAATTACTACGAAATCTTGAATATAATAACGCATATTTCTGATAATTGATTGGGTAGTTATTATACTGTGGAAAGTGTTAAATGCACTGTAAACAGTTGCAATTAGCACATTCGTACCACTGTACTTAAATGGAGCAGTAAGTAGTTGATTTCGATATGCAGTTAACCAAAAAGACTCCAACATTATAATGTGAACAATTCCATCATCAACATCTCAGGAGTAATCCGATTTTCTCTAATGTTAGTACTGTAATTTCGATATTGGACTCTTGTGCAAAATTTTATGCTAGACACAGCTGTTTAGGATTCTCCTTTCGTCAGAATCTGATTGGCATTGTCTGTCAGACATATAGTTAAGTAACCAGATATTAATACGAGTACGTTATCTAACTAATTCATAAAACACATCTGTTACAAATTCGTTGAAAACTTTTAGGTAGATTTGAACTTTGAGGCTGGTATAAGGTTAAGGAGTTTAGGGAAAATTTGGAGGTGTAGTTTAAGAATCTACAAATAAATATAACAGAAATGAAAATTGTTGTGTATTTTTAACATCATTTTACGTTCAAGAAACTGGAGTGATGTTGTTGAAATTGAAATTGGGATAGCTTTTAAACAAAGTGATAACTTTTATCTAGGAAAAACGCAATGTCCCTTAGCGCTGCCAAGCTAGTAAAGAATAAATAAGTTTTCACATCAACGCCCTGTCGTACCAAATCTTGGGTAGGGTTCAGTTGATCTAAATGCTAATTTCTGTATTCAAAATAAGACTATTGACGTACTGTAAATCCTGCTCTGAATAGATACATGAAGATGTAGCAAGCAGGAAAAGTTGATACGTTTCCTGTGGCGAGCATATGGCGGCCACCCCGCGACCAACCCTATCCAGCATGCTACAAACTCGTAGATCTCACATCTGGCGACGCGGAACTGAGAGCTCGTCTGTCAGTGCCCTGTCGCTCCCAAACACTACTCAAAACAATTTGGGAACACATTAAGCCCGAAAAGTTGATTAGATTTTTTGCTTTGACAAGCGAGGGAGGGAAGCGCAGCCTGTGAATGGAGAGCACTAGACATGTCCTTGTGAGTTATGAATGATTACCATCTGTGAATGAGCGCGCTCGGATCTCCTTCGGCTAGCTTCGTGTCGTAACGACCGTACGCGCTCCCTCACTAATAACGGGGAATCAGCTCGCTGTAAGTTACCCATCGAGTGGCTGGCTAAATCATTGTATTTGTAAGGAAACAAGAGAGTTATCAATATTCGTTTATTCGTAGTTGCAGACTTCAGAAACTTTTAAAACATATGAAAATCTTGATAGACAAAGTTTACCCTACTCATATCAATCAGAGGAAAGTTTACTATTATGCGAGGAATGTCTCAGCAAGTCCAAGTCAGTGCATTAGACTCGCAAAAATACTTTCTTTTGAAATGTATTTGAATACTTGTTGATATTGTAATTCTAAAGTGAAGTGTTGATAGGGTTTATTGTATGGGTATATGTTTACCAATTAAGTAACAATATCTTAATCCGAGGGATAAAAGATTGAAGCAGAAAAATCAGGTTATTCTTACGAACCTACTTTTCACAAAGCTTATATATTAACTTTTTACATAGGTCTTACTTTTGGTCCGATGACTTACAAGTTTCAAATGCTATATAGTGGTGGAATGTTACTCCCAGGAAGTGAAGCGAGCAATGGAGTGGCTAGGTCGGCGGATGCGGGGCAGCATAGATAGGTACGCAAGTTGTATTAGGTAAAGGTGGTCCAGGTGAGTGCAACCACTGCATATAGAATGGCTGATCCGGCGACAGGTTTCTAACTCAATGTCGTGTGGAATGCAGCGGCGCGGGCGGCGAGCAGCGATCGGGCGCATCGCTCGGTGTTGTCGCAAGTGGCCGCCGCACTTGTCGGCGCGTTTGACTGCCGGAGATATTCGGCACGGTAACGGGCCGCGGCCTTCCTGGAATTGGTTACCTGTCGCATTCCACCGGCGGCCGTCGCGGCCGCTCGCACCGCGCCGCCCGCCGCCCGCGCGCCGCCCGCCCCGCGCACCGCGCTGCATACTAGCGACCGTTGCAACCTCTAATCGCGCTCGCCTCCATCCCGACTGCATTGCCTATCCGGATATCTACCTTGGCGCGCTAAACCTTTACTAAGCCTTACAATTGCCAACTATAAATGATATGCTTCGCTAACTAGCCGACTGATAAAAATTCAAATCGTTTCAATTTTATCTTCCAATTTATTTTATGCACTTATTATTTAAATTGATATTTAAATAAAGTGCTCATTAACTTTACATAATAAAGTATTAAGTATGGACGACACTAAATTATTTAGTTGTTCTTAGAATATCCTTCTATTTATTGGCTTCATTTAACACTCTTTATGCCTAGTGAGGTCTGCAGGACCAACTCGCGCATATGTTGACGACGGTTAAAATCGTGTAACTTGGGGCTTCTCTCAGCCTGCAAATTATATTTTGACTTACACCTATTCAGTACCTAAATTAAGACTGCCCCCTAAGTAACGCAAATGAAATCCACTTCTAGCTGGTTATATTATGATATCTGATGATGGTAGCTGATATTTTAAGGCGACACCCTTCATTATAGCCTGGACTGGACTAGCTGCTATTCTAATAAAAAAATATTAAGTCTTGTCAAAAGATGAACTTTGATAGACAGTCTACATAGTACATACACCACTACCTCAGTACTTACCACATCGACATATTTCCAGAGGCCAATGGAGTACTTAGGTACTACCGGCACTAGGATGCAAACTTGCGATAGGCAAAATTAAGATAAATGTAAGAATTTCTGAAGGTAGGATAGAAGAAAAGCTAACTGTGAACTAAGGTTCGGAGTACTCACAGTGCACCATACCTTAATGGGTGAGTTTTGCTATTTACCGTTAGGGTACTCACAAGCTATCTGAAGTCCATTAATGAGTACTTTTGACCCCTGGACCTACTGGGCACTATCGGGCGGTTTAACCCCTTCTATAATCACTAGCATATTATATTTAAACTTTTATATTCCTGTTTGGGGTTGAACAACCTTTAACCCTTATTTACTGAGCAACATTGAGGAGCTCGCTGACACAGTTGCTATTGCGCATATCATTCGATCAGCGAAGTTAAGCAACCCCAACCCAAGTCAGTAGATGCATGGGTAACTCCGTGCCTCGGATATCATGTGAAGCCGTCGGTCCTGGTGGCCAATTTATTATGATCGCTAGCAATCGTTACAGATCAGTCGGATACCTAAAAAGTCTGACAACTGGTTTAACCCAGATTGCCGATTTCCTCGTTAAAAGGGGTTACGAAGGTCAGTTGGCAATCGTTTTGTATAAAAATCAGGTGATCAGACACTTTGGGTTGAATCAAGTGCCGACCCTAACAATGTATGGGATAAGGCCAGGGAGAAGATGATTTACCAACGAAATCAGGTATGAATTGATAGGTACAGCTACGTGATATTGGCACGTGGTACATTTTTACATACAAACTTAACCCCCATTAGAGGTGGAATTTCCTCAAATCATTTCTTAGACTCTTGGTTTACGATGAGGTGACTGAGTTGGGTGTCAAAGCTGTCCCTAAATCACACAGCCAAATTGGTTCAGCGTTTTAGCCGACAAATATGAAATGGTAACAGATAGACGGACAGAGAAACACTCCACATAATATGGATTTGGCCATCATCATCACATCAGATTCATATAATTTAACTGAAAATGTAAAGAGACATTTATTACCCGATTTGTTCGGAAACAATATGCAAGTGTAGTTAGTTCAATTTTAACCTTGATTATATAAAAAGCCTATTATACAACAGCAACTGACTACATTAATGATAAGCATGACAATGTGGTGCTCACTCCTTGGTGCAATTAAGTGTAAAACAGCTTCTTTTATAAAAAAAAATATAGAGAAAAGTAGCCCGCCTTCAAAAGTTATGATTTTGAGTTAAAAAGTTATAAAATTAAATATTCGCAGTTAATCATAACTTAGTCTAACTGCATTTTTTTGTAGCTTGAAAGGTAACGCTTTATTTATGTCTGATAAGAATTTTGCTCCTTGGTTTCATGAAAGGAAAAGCTTCATGATATCACATTACAGCAATAATATAAGTAAAGCACGTAGGTATAGAAGGATATCAACAAAATTAGTTTAAAGGTACGAGGTAAATGATAGTAAGTAATGTGTACACTTAGTTATTACTTCACCTGTTAAGTAGTAAGAAGCAGTTAAAAAGATTTATTAATTACATGTTTGTTACATCCATATCAGGAACGTATTAGAATGCCAAAACAAAGAACTTGGGTAATTTTCTTGTAACTCGTTCAAGCGAAATAAGGTCAGCTACGAGAAACATTTTATTATGTAGATAATAAAACACGTACCAGTGTAGATATACAATACCAAACTGCTTTTTATTGCTTGCCTACTAAATATAATCACACTGAATCACTTTTGATACTTTTTGTAGAATAATTTGGGAACTTCTGAGAATGTCGTTTACGTGAAAAAACTTTATGCAAATAGTTTTTTTAGCATTTTCTTCTAATCAGTCTTGCATATAATTATTACATGAGATCATCTAATGAAAAATTTTTTTTTCTAAGAAAATATATTGAATCAACTTCCGCCGGATTCATTGATATTTCGTGATATGTAACATTCCGTTTGACAAATAAACTTTGAATAAAACGCGAGAAACACAACACCGAGAGCTCGCCGTTGGTATAACTATACATAGCAGACAAATTTAAGAGTTCAAACATTAACAATAAAGTGTCAATAACGATAAATTACGATAACATTAAATTGATTGAGATCTACTTTAATTTAATTTACATAAAATGTTACCAATTATTGGCATTAAATAAGCGTAATACCAAAATAAGCGTATTTTTTCTGAGCATTTGAAAGATTGATAACCTCGTTGATGGGCCTCACGCACGCAGGCGCACACTGCTGGACGAACACATACTTACAACTCTTGGGCATCGCTGACTGGCGTCATCTCATCACATCATCAGCCAAACAAAGTAAGGTCCTGATTGCATATTATCATCACCTGGGATATTCATTCACTCGGTGTAATGACTATTCTTGATACAAAGTTATCCATGATTTTCATATTGGCAGTTACATGCCCACGGGGCGTATTGAACCATGTTTGTGTGCGTAGGTGTACCATATACACACACGATGTACGCGCAAGCGCCTCGTGTGCGTAAGGAGGCCGAACTTTCCTAGAAAAGTTTTTCAGTTTTCGTACAGCGCTGAAAATGGTTCCGATTCGGAGTTATTTGGATTAATTGAGGCCAATGACTCTTAGAATTCAGTTGCAAATAAATGAGCATTAGATAGAATGGATATTGAATATTTAGCTTATCAATAATATGAGAGTGTGGTGCGAGCAGGAGGCGTGTCTGCGTGTGTAACGGCACCCTCGCGGCCCCTAGTAGGCAGCCGCCGCACGCGCACTGACGCACACCGATTAGGGAAATTGACTACGCACCTACCTACATACAATCTATTGTTTTAATTGCCACGCGACTCTAAAGAGTTTCATTTTAATAAGTTACCAATCATATTTTCCGCGTTCGAAATGTATAAAAACCCAACCAGGAAATTTTAAAAATAGAATGGAAGCATGGGAGCTCACTTTTGTTGTTATAAGGAAACTGTTTATCAAATTAACAATAACTACTTATCAGAAGAATGATAACTCGATACAACCAATCACAAAGGTTGCTGCTACTTAACTATCGCAACATTATAACGTTACTAACATTATGTTGTCATTTCATAATATATAATGTTTCATAAAGTCATGACTAGCATCTATTAATTAAGCGACATATAATAAATAACTAACCGAGACATTTTTTTTATTAATATTATAGTAACCTATGTACACTCTTGCAAGCTTCATGCAATTTTAACGGGAGGGAGTAGTCATTTCATCAAGTTTCTACTTTTTTTAATTCTTTTTTTTACCCAGATTATTTTATTTTTTTGGATTGATCTCAACCTGCTCAGAATGAGCAATCATACAAATTTTCTCATCTCAACTTACCTACTGTTAGATACCTGGCAAAACAGAGAATTTAATTGATGAATGAAACTTCTGTACATTTTTCACTTGTAGAGTCACGCGGTGTCACCCACGTAGTTCCCGTTGCGTTGAGAGTACGGGGATAAAATATAGCCTGACCATTGATGTAAGAATTGTTTTAAATCTGTTCAGTAGTTTTGAAGTTTATTCGTCACATACAAAAATTCAAAAATACAACTCTTTCTTCTTTATAATATAGTATAGATTGATCAATCGATACCATTGTAAATTATTATCTACCTAGTCTAGAATATTAAACGAATTCCGCAGGTCTCATAAGCATGTAGGCGGAATGTGTAGGTATCTCTGAGTAATCTCATCTCATGTATGTATCTACGAATAGACAGTACGACCACAACACATTTACTTATTTACGTATTATCACTGCGTTTATCAAATAAAAACTAGTCGTGTCAACTGATACTAACTACATGAGCATATCGCCCTAATCCAACCAGCTTCTGATTTACAGGAATCCATTGGTACGATATACCTAACCTTCTTATCAAAGAAATAAAAGTCTTGAGTGGATGATAATTATTTTGTGACTATAGACTATAAGCTTGTGGGGGCTCATCTCAAGTTACGCACATATAAGTGAAACTCCTAGACATTTCTTTATGTTAATTTTTATCGACATTTTGTGTATTGGAACTGAGCTGACATTTCTTAAGTGATTTATTTTGTATTTTTAAGATTGTATAATATTTTTGAAAAGAGGAAGTACTGAGTTTCTTGACAGGTTCTTCTCAGTAAAAGTAACCTTCCGAACCTGGCGGTAGCATGTATCCTGTATAATTATGTCATGCTGACGATTTTTACGACACGAAAGTACCTTGTAAAAGTCTAATCGAATAAAGATATTTTTGACTTAGGCTTTGACTAATTAAATAAATATGCTTTATTAACTCTTTGACTCTAAGAGGCTAAGAGAAACCAAGCAACCAACCAAGAAACTTTCAAATTTGTAAGTAGTGCAGAAAATGAGCGAAATCTAATTATGATATTTTTATGATATGATATTAGTCTAAGGCTAAAATAGTGTTTACCGATATGGTGTTCCTCATTATTGAAACAAATCTTACAAAATTCAAGGCATATAAAAGTACATTTGAAGGAAAATACACCCATTAAATTCCTGCAGCAGGATACTGATGCTAAAGTATAAAATGTAACAAAATTCCTAGCTGGTAATTCCAATCTCTGTGTGCTTTAAAACAGGTAAACAATTAAGAACTAATCACGTTGTACAAAACAATAATAAATTAATACAATTTTGAAAAAATAGGCAAACAACAATATTTTAAACAAAACCTAATTCTACTGAATCTTTCTAAAGATTGTAGATTGCAGCTGCCATTATGGATTACGCAAATATTTACTAATATCCCAGGGTAGTTTTGGCTTACTTGGATGTTCAGTCATCACACAGGTCTCACTGTTGTCAAAGGCCAAAGCTGGCCAATTTGCGGTTGCGTTGTCCTGACTGAGGCACTACCATCATCGGTTTAAACATAGTGTCACTACTGAGCTTTGCCGTTTCATTTCTGTACCGTAAAATTAAAAATCAAATCAAAGAAGTTCTTCATCCGCTCTGCTTAAACGATCATAGTTGGCCCCCTGTTCATCTCGTCGCGTTCTTATTGCTGTGTCAGATCTTCACTGACTGGTGATTTCGTCCCACAAATCTCTAGCCATGCGGCATATGAACGTGGCCAGCCCAGGCCTACGGTAGTTTGGCTGTCTTGATAGTGATTCCATTTGGAACCCAGAGCATCATTTCGAACATGATCATTAGTTCACAACTATACGTAATGCATTCCATTATAGGTACTATAGTAAAGGTTCAGTTTGGACTTTGGAGCGTCCGCCGAATACCCTGAGCACAACAGGCCAGTATGGGGAAATACACATATGAGTTAAGCTTAGATGATGTTGGTAGGTCGCCCTTTTTTCTTCGACATAGGTGTTCATCATGAGTCCAATCTCAAGACTTGAGCCGCTAGCTTTTGTAGCATTCGCTCCAGATCCGGGGAACAGTTAGAAGCTTCGAACTTCTACTCCCAATTTCCAGTGACCTGGATGAAACCTTCAGTGGGACCAAACTTGAAAGTTCACTGGTAAAAAGTATGTTTGGGAAAAGTTCGCCTTACTGAAGCCTTTTCTATAGATAACGATGGGGTAGTGAGTTTTCAAAGAGGCAGTTCCAACTAAGGTTTATGTTACGTACTGATGAATTGTATAGGAGTAGGTTCTATTGTTTGGTTATTTAGACCATCAAATATGACAGAGTGATTATACTATTAAATGCCTTGGAATGGTGCACAAAAGCAAATCCTTTAATTTAACTTGAACTGGTTGATTGCATGTAGCTGATCTGTAGTGGAAATCTAAAATAGTAGTATCTAGCTATCATATAATTGGAAATATATTGATCACTCAAATGTTTTGCTTTCAAAAAATTCGTATGTTTTGTCTGACAAAATAATATGTATTTGAGATCCACACATACCTATCTCTGGTCCGGTATAGGCTGATTAACCAAAGTGGTAACTAAACCAATCTCTCGGGAACAACCCACAATACGGTTTTAATTCTTATCATATAAAATGTATTATAAACTAAAATGACGTGAAGTGAACAAGGAAAATATGAGTGTTTCTATTGTAAGCGAAGTAGTTAATACTCCGCGTGGTGACCGCTGCGGCCGCGCGCCCTCGTCAGCACATACTTACTCATGGACTAGGTATTTAGCTCTAGTACATGCGATACTTGGAAGTCCCTTCCACGTGCATCCAGCAAGTACTAACAACACTCGATACATGCCGGGTGTCATTTTCCAGTACTTACGATAGGTAAACTATATTTTTCCTTTGTCACAGAACTGTGGATTACTTCATCGGGCGTCCTTAAAGTGCTTTGCTGAAGGAATTTGAGGTGTATTACATAGCGATAGGGTTGTTGTTGTATTTAGTGTCGTTGAATATTTGGCGGGCTATCGTTATCGTCGCATGGGACGCACGTGTGCTGCCTCTACTTCCGCCCTTCGCTTCCCTTGCAAGGACACCAATAAAAGTCTTACTTAATTACTTACCCATAATTAACGGAGAGTTCTACTCCTTGGCGGTTGAATCTAATTCGAACTGTGAGTATTTGCTAATGGGTGTATAACGTCACTTCCGCTCAAACTACACGGCTTAGGGCCAGGCCACACTTAATTGTATAAATAAATAATACACAATTTAACTCAACATAAACACTCAACTGTCGGTAATTTAATTACGCGCCTACTTTAACAAATTCATGCTAGACTAGATGAGATAATTGATGAAAGAATATAATGAAATAGGTAAATAATAAAAAATATATTAAGATAACTACCTAATTAATTACCGCGGTATGTGAGAAAATGCAAATATAAATTAAAATACAGGTAGTTATTTATGAAATTACAACGTAGGAGTTGTAGAAGAGGGTCCAAAATCTACATCACCTGCGGTTAATAAATAAAGTCAATTTCAGGGTTAGCCCGTCTCGGGGTCGTTGCCCTTCACCCCTTCTTCAACCGACCAGGTACGGTGATTAATATACTTATCTACCTTAGTAGGAGGTAGTCTAACTGATTCTAAATTAGAAATCCTTTTACTTTGGCTTTTAGTGTCGAGTTACTATTTTAAATTATAACTACTTTAAAACGGCAGGAATAATTAAGCTTAAATTATATCTTGTTAAAGAAAGTCCTGGAGTGGTCTTGAATATACGAACGCGTTACTTTTTGAAAATTATTCAATTGCAACTATAAATTATTTAAATATAAATTATGAAAAAGTTACATTAGTAAGTAAGTATTTAATAGAAAGTCATCGAGGTAAACTCGATAGAGTAACGTTTACCGATTTCTTCCGGAATTCGGATCGTTTTGTGCGAATTTTGTTTCATTCTGTAGAAAAATGATAGGATAGTTAGTAAAAGATAGTAAATTAAAGTTTTCCGTGAATAATAACGAACCCTAACGGATCACCATTCACTACTTATCTGTCCAAATAAAATCGTTTTGTTAAGTGTACGTACGCAAATTGCACTTAGTCACTGAAAATCCAAAGAATTGCTCACAAAAATTAATCAATCGACTTCTATCACAAACAAGTAAACGTAAAATGACAAGAATGTTGCACTTAGGTAGGTAGGTACCTAGTAACTTTAAAAGTTGCTGCCAATTGCTGAGAATTTGGCTTCCACTTGTGGTGAATCTTATTTTGAAATTTAATCCCAAAAAATATATTTTATGAGTCATTATTTTATAAAAAAAAAACATTTAACACAAAAGTGTAGTTAGACACAAAATAATGTTTGTACCTACCTACACATTGCCCAGTTGAACACATTAGAAATTTAATTAAATAAAAAAATCTTATCTTTAGTCTCTACAAAGAACCCAAATTCAAATTGTCAAAAATGACAGCTACATTATCGAGGATAAGTTACCTACAACACATTCTACCACAAGTATCTGATTAACAGATCCGATTAATTGCGCCTATCCCAAATAAAATGAGATAAGATAATGATGATGAGGTATGATCAATCTGATATCCAGTAAATTACTTCATCAGACAATTATTCGAATTAAAATCGAGATCTTGAAGTGATTTACATGAAAATAACAAGAATATTAGTATCGAAATAATGGATTCTGAATTTATGTTAGGTGGTATGTGTGTGAAAGTTTAAATATGTTGGATCGGTAGCTGTGTGTGGCGCCCGCGCCGGGCGTCGCTTCCAGGAATTCCCGGAATGCTCCCACCCACACTCCTGCGATGCTGATAACACGCTCTTGTAACTTATTACACTCACCTAAACATTGAAGCGTTTCACTAATACACACACTGGGACCACTTTTGTATTGTTGTTCGTTTAGAAACAATGATAAGGTAACCTTACCTATGTGGGCTATGTGTTCAATTAAAATGCCGGTGAATTGTTCCTGCACGTGAACTCTATAAGTTATCTCTATAAGAACTTAGTGGGTATGTCAATATCAAGTGAACTAATCCTATTTCGTACCAATGTAGGTTCATCATCTACTATGCAACAGCATTAACAACTTAAATAAGGATTATTTTCACTGGTTCATTCCACTCAAGGTCCCTTTGGTATGTTTGAAAGTCAAATCCAACTTGATAGTTTCCTGTACACGAAGTCTCCGTTAAGTTTAATAAGGACACACTCTTCTAAGTCAAGTAGGTATTACGTACGTACTTACGTCAGTGAGTACAAAGTAAATAAATAGATTACTATAAAGTACTAATTTCAAAAATATTAATAAACTAGTTATGCCCCACGTTTTGACCCGCGGAGACTCAATGTCAAGGACTTTTTTTGCGGAACCTTGTTTATTTTTCTATAATAAAAGGCTTAGTCAATCGTTATAACGTTCTAGGCATCTGCCAGCGAAAGTCACGTTCAAGTCGGTCCAGGTTACGGAGATTAGCCGGAACAAACAGAAAGGAAACAATGTAAATAAAATTGTTATTAATACCTTATTTTCGCAACATAATGTTAAATGCATTTAAATAATAAAAATATAAAAAAAAAATTATTTGAAAAATCGCCTAAATATTTATGTAAAGAAACTGAGACGAGCTCTTCAGATTTCGCCGTTTCTAGTCCTGTACTTTACTGTAGGCTCCTGTCTTATATTTGAAAACGATAGCAGGTACTTCGAAGTAACAAGCTAAGAAAGTTAGTACTTAGTATTAAAAAGTAGTCACTTTTGTAAAGTTAGTAGGTACAATTAATTGATTTGATTTTACCTCGATAAAAATATAAAAAATATTATTGGCAGGAATGTCTTAAAGGAGAGTAATCTATATCACACATCACTCTTCATATCATAAAACTCCTCAATTACTTAGTAGAAGTATTTCTAGGTAAACAATATCTACAATATCTATAGAATTAAGGATGCAAAATTAATTGCAACAATACATGGTCGGACCATTTCTGAGAAGGTCTTGACAGCAGACCGACATCAAAGCGATCCAGGGGTTCCAAGTCTTCTAGATTGACGTGTGGAACTCTAATAATATAAATAGCTGGAGCAACAAAATATGTGCAATGAATTCCAAACATCATGATATTGAAAAATAATGCTATTTCTATCCGAAGTCCGTGTATACTTTATTTGCGTGTAATTTTTTTTCTCTCTAACGAACCAATTATAAATACTGAGACTACACAATCGGGAAAATTAGGGAATATTTAAAGTTCCGAGTTTTAAGAAATGTCTACTTACTTCAATATTTATCATCTATTGCATTTGAGGTATAAATATACGGTAAATAAATGAATATATTCATAAGATTGCTGAAAAAATCGTATGTTAGCGATGCAGGCATCGAAAAGCCTGCGCAGGTACACTGCGCTGCGCTCGAGCCGCTTTAGCGGCTCGAGCGCTAATTATTTATAATTCACAAATTTATACTCCAGTCGACCTTTCCATAATGTAGGGTACATTGATGAAGGTATATATTTGAGGCCAACACGATCATCCCCATTATAAATATGCAAATACCCCATATCCGCCGCCTAAGGCGGCCCGGCCTTTTATTTGATATTTATTATTGTTTGCGCTACCACTTACAAAATAACATTATTTATGCACTTAACAGTGAAATACAATTATTGGGAATAATTTTAGCCATTTTCAAGTGACCGGCTGCCAATCGAACTGCAGACTGGACTTCAATGTTACACTATGGTCGGAAAATTTTGTGCAATTTTCCTCAGAACACAAGTGTCCCTTTTACTTCTTTCGCCTCAGATTATTGACGTAGAGGCTTGCGCCTGCATATCGATGGCAAAAGGTTCAGGGTGCGTGAGTTTTTTTTTAGTAGTTGTGTGTGAGTACGAGGGCGCAGTGGAACCGCCGCCCCGCGCCCGCGCGCCTCTGGGCGGGCCCCCGCGCACGCGCCCCACGCTTTTTACATTGCATTTATTTCACGTTTTATTGCATAAAATGATAATACACATTATCCCCTCCAGAAATCATTAATAACAACATAGATTTTTTCTTCCGGGTTACTGTGAGACCTGTCCGAAATAAAGCAAATATTAAAGGCGTTTATGTCGCGAACCAAATGTCTGTGTTTATACTATTTCATTTCATTATAAAGCGCATTTCAAGACGAATAAAAAGATGCCAGTAATTTTCTAATAAATTATCAGGAAAAATGCTGAAAATTAATCAAAGTCGGCGGGGCGTCGCTCGGAGTGCAAATATTTGTGAATTTTTTTCCAAGTGTTCCGAGGGTCTAGGATCGGCATAGCTTTTCATTTCGAAGGCAGGTGGTATGCGCGGGGTCGTCCACACCCTAAACGTGCACAAAATGAGAACATTTTTCTTAAGAAAACTATGTTTTTGGCATGTGGCACAGCACACCGCGCGGCGTTGTGTGCGTGTGAGGCGCGCGGCGATTGGCCGGCGCCCGCGCCTGTGTGCGTGCGCGCCCCCGCTCGGCCTCTCGCCATACCTACCGCGCGCTCCGCCGCCGCACACATACACAATACACTACACTCACACACACACACACACACACATATCACATTCAACCTGCGGTACTCTACTTATTGCTATCGTAACATTTATTTATGAAAAAATAATACATTTGTAACTCCATTATATTATTTCACAATACATTCGATATTAGTTGATAATAAAATGATCCTACTTTAAAACAACTTATTTTCTTCACAGTTTTTTATCACGTACATTATTGTATCATATTGTTTCAAATTTATAATCAAAGGAGGGAAATTAAACAAAATAAAATAAAAATCAATTAGGAATATACCAAATGTACGAACTAGGGAGATATTTATGAAACAATCTGGGAAATTAGTTATACCTACCTACCCGGGTAGCTATTCTAAAACAAAATTATCACGTGACCCCATTTACTTTTCTTAATATTTAACTGCATTTTTTTTTTGTTCAAGAATACCAAAATTGCAAACAGTTAGAAACATGTTTCAATAATCTATCGAAATCTAACAATGTAGGTCAAGTGTGTTCTACGAAATTCTACTTTATGTAAATGAGTGTTGTCTAATGACTTAGACAATGATGTAGGTATATCTAATACTTATAGCACTCCTTGTTCAATTCTGCTCCACGACGAGTACGTACTAAAACAACTGCGATTAGTTATGTAGACAAAGTATCCTCACGCTTCGCTTATATGATACGAAATGTATGGGAATGACATAGGTATGTCATGTAACTGATTTATGTAATATCCATACTTTTTGTATTGTATCGCTTCTACTAGCGCAAGCGCGAGAGAATGTTACTTTGTCTAGGCCTACAGAACTTATTTAGGAACTTGCATTGGTCAAGGATACATATTTTCTGCGTTTGCGGTTGAAACTCTGGGACCTTGGGGTCCAGATGCTCATCAACTTTTCAAAGAGGTTGCACGTCGTCTGGTAGAAGCTTCTCGTGACAAGCGGGCTGGGGCTTTTCTCGCTCAGAGAATCAGCATTGCTATTCAACGTGGCAATGCTGCCAGCCTTCTTGGCACGATCCCGAGAGACACCGATTTGGGCCAAGTTTTCTACTTGTAATTAGTTTTTAGTTACCTATTTATTATTAATATAATAAATAATTAATCTTTAGGAACCCCTGTAGCAACAGTAGAAGATCCGATGACTTTCACTGCACAACGATTCCACTCACTATAAGGTCAACGCCGCCCTAGTGACACCCCTGGAGTTGTAACATCCAAGCATCCAAGCATCCATAGGGCCATGGGCATATGTATGTGTGAGTGTCCCCTTGGAGATGCAACCGCTCTTATTTGCCAACGAGAAATTTCTTAAAAACATAATTTACCACTTCTTTGTATCTACCTGATCATCATGTACCTTGTAACACAAAATTTATAAATTTAGTTATTAATTAATTATAGTAGCTGGCTTTAATAACCTGTGAGTGTTGATGCATTGCACATCATAATAATCAACTTAATTTAAAAAACGGTAAATATTATGCAGTAAAACGTTATGGCAAATCAGTTGCAAATAATAACTTGGCTGTTCTATTATAATTTGTATGCGCAAAAGATTCTAAGAGGGTGTACACTCCGCCTGATGATAAGCCTACTCTGCAGCTTACCCTAAGAACGCTTGTATATTGTAAGGTTTTACATACATACATAAGCCCATTGCTATGGATGCTGTAGATGCTTGCTTTAGAACTCTAGTAGGCCTAGACAAATTAAGGTTATCCTCACGCTTCGCTAGTTCAAACGATACAAAATGTACGGGAATTACATATGACTGATTTATGTCATCTCATTTGAATCGTTTCTCCTAGCGTAAGCGCGAGAGAATGTTACTTTGTCTAGGGCTACAGGGGCGTCACTAGAGGTATTGACCTTATGGTTAGTTAAATACATACATATTCCCATGCCTGTATCCCATCGAAGAAGGCAGAGACCAACGTTTTCAAAATGCTACGATATTTACATACTTCATTCACTTCGTCCACATTCGTGCATCTCTTCATACACTTTCATCCTTATGTATATTATAAAGAACTGAATTAATAAACAATAAAATTTAAATTTCCACTATAGCTGTCATCGCGTCCATGCCTGTACTTCTCGCGTCCTCTTTCATGGAACAATGGAGAACATACCGAATGACAACTGCAGATTAGTACTTTACCAATTTACAATTTTAAGAATGGAAGGACCTACAATCTACGTATATTTCAGACGAAAGAACGTGGGGTTATGGTGCCACCTTAATGGCAAACCTTTGTAAAACATACTGACATGACTATACTTTCCTGATGATTCCTGATGGTTCTCTAATGATTGAACAGCCTTGTCGAATTAACAAGTTTGATGGACTAGCAGCGTCTTTATCAAATGCATTGAACTGAAGAGAGGGTCTGGTGGCATCCGTCAAAAGTGGTCGGCACAAATCCCAAATAAAATTCAAAGCTTGTAAATTATGACGAAGTCATCAAGCCCTCACGTTAATAGTGCAGTAGAAGTACATTTGTCGTGCGTCACTTGAATATAAATCAGCAACGTGGCCCATAACAAATATGGTTCCTAAACTACGTATTCCTGTTTAGATACCTAAAGAAGTAACTATCCTCCTAGGCATATGTCTGCCAGTTCTTGACCAAAATAAGGAATTGTTTTTAGAGAAAGTGTGCGGACGTCCAAGAACCTACATGTGGGATTGATTTCTGACGTCGAAACTACTAATGTACACGTGTGTACATACACGTTTAGTATACACCAGGCTATCAAAGAAATTCGAGCCTTACAGATGTCGACCGGGATAGTTCATGCGTACCCTTTTGTTCTAAGATACCAAGCAAATCAGTATGCAAACGTTCAAAGTGCGGCTGTTGAACATTATCTTGAGGGTGAGCTTTGTTACCAGGCATAGTTAGGTTCTATGTCCAATTTCTACTAGGTACTATTTTCTGGCAAGTAGCTTGTTCTTAATAGCACAGGCTGAATTCTGATTGTTCACAACACATAAATTGGTAACTCTTTAGTCTTTGCCTACCCGTTACGGACTAGAAGTGATATATATTATGATATGCATAATAAACTGATCGTTCAGTTAATATTTTTAATTTATTATCATTGAGGACATTATAATATGTGACATCTGTTTCAAGCTGTCGTATAATGCTGTTTCCTTTTAGATTTGCTTCTATAATGTTGGTTGCATTTCCTTTCTCTCCTTCGTGGGCCGACCATGTCATGTGTGTAATTTTGGGTTCTTAAGCAAATGGATATTTGTGAATATTATTGTTGTGTTGTAATTTGCTTGCAATTCACGTGTCGGTACAAGAATAGTTTAACAAACCCGGCGCCCCGCGAGTGCTCAATACATGATTATAACCGGATTACAGGTGGTAACACCAATATTTTGCAAATGAAAACGTGTCGATTGTGGTGCGAGAGCTGCGTGGGTTTTCCTTTGATTTTCTCAAAGAGCGCGTCACGCACGACACCTGCGCACACAGGGGCCGGCGCGTCGCTTGCGCAGCTGTCACTACGTCATCACGTAATTCAATTATTGTAATCGATTAATTGCAAACCGTCTGGCTGGCGCCCCGCTTCTACGTTTTCTGGAGCACGGATCGGGGCCCCAGGGTCGGCAAACACCGCGCCGGCTTACTCCTACCACGCTAACTACGCGCGGCCGCGATCCTTGACCACTTTGCAAATACCAGTTTGGACCGATTCATTTATTTATGCACGTCTGTAACGCCCAAGGTTTTACTTACACGGCAAAATACTGCGACGTAAATGTTAGCCGATCTTCATTGTATACGTACTTATATGTAATACTTATGTTATTTGTTTCAGGTGAAATTGTATGGGAATCCTGAAACAGGTCGGCGTCGTACAGGTACATTTACACATTTACAGGCACATATACATTGTACAATTCATATCGCTAACAGCACAGACAGATTTCCTTTCGCTTTTGTTCTTTTTATTGATTTATAGGCACTCTAAGTGCCGCCATTAGACTTTGTCAGTTGGTACCGATTGTGTAACGTTTCGCACTGAAATCCTTACTTTATTTCTGTTAGAATTCTTAATGTTAAGAAATATCAAAGTGACAGGACAGCTTTAGCTGAAGAAACAATTTCGACACTAAAAACTATTGGAACTGAACAATTTAGATGATTGCGTAGCTAATTGATTGAGATGGTTTTTTGTTCAGTTTAAAAAGTTAATAAACACATTATTATAGTAAAGTTTGTCATGGATTGGCGTCTGTAAAATGGCCGATCAAGTAAATAGGAACAAAGAGACAAGAATTGTTCAACAATTATCGAGGCCCAGTATCTAAACATTAGTGGCAATGGCGCGAGATTACAACGCTATTTTGATGTGTTTTTTTTGTGCTCCAACAAAATGAAAAATGTATCAATTACTTATTGTTGTGGTAATTGGATATTACGGCTAATTATCCGGATGTCTGCAGGTTATCGTTATAATAAGGTAATAGTTAACGTAGGCTAAAATGTGCCCTCTAAATTAGGTTACAGGAAAGTTTTGAGATTCATAACCTAATGACTTTAAGAATACTTAGTACCTAAATGTATATGCTCACGCCTATAGGTATTCCCCGATGGGGTAGGCAGAGGCGTACTTATAGTACGCTCACATTCCACCAGCTATATTTAAGTCCTATGTAATAGAGGGCCTATTTCCATTAACCGGGCACTTATCCAGTCTCGAGGCTGCTTCTCAATTGCTGATGGAAAAACCCTATAACACTTTGCACGACCCGGGAACCGAACCCAATACCTCGGATCCCGCAGTATCATTAGCAATCACTAGTTACTAATCTCCAACGAGGCAGTTCACTTTTACTCAATATAATTCCAGTAGAAAACTAGACTAAATATTTACCTAAATAAAAATAAAATAAATATGCTCACGTCAACCCAGAAGGGTTCCCGGAGGGGTAAACGGTGGTGTTATTTAATTATTCATTAAAATGTTCACAACTTCCTATAATGGGCAGGCTACGGCTTCCTTTAATGCAGGGGGGTTGGGGTAGGCAAAAGGCCATACCTACTTACTATTAAAAAAAAAATTCTTACTAATCTTTTGTCACGAACATATGTAGCTTTTAATTAAAAAACTAGTTATTGTTTTTAGTGTTTCAATGCAACAAATTGAATTATTTGAAGGTAACAGAAATGATGATTCATTTATAGATTGTATATATAACGTATATTATATTAAAGTTTCGCGATTTAAATTCATATTTAAAGTTACGCCAATTGTGCTCGCGATCAGGATGTGTGTAACCCAATCGAAACGTCGAGGTACGTTATTTTCAAAATAGTATCGTGATAAGTACCTAGGAACTTTAAATATGTATATTATATTGTAGCTGAATGGAAAGTGAGGGTTTCGAAATTTTTATGACGTCGAAAAAAATTATGTAATTATGGTTTATATTTTCAATACGTTCATGTCCCTGTACCATCTTTATGGAATAAGAATTAAGGCACATTTGGAATATAATTACGTTAAAATAATTCAACTTAGGGCACCCAAAATAGGTCAACGATAAGTGTGATGCGTGAACGCGTGACTAGTGCATATATACGCCTAAGTTATGTGCGTGTGCGCCGACAAGTACATGCGTGCGTGAGATCAGCATCCGGGTGAAATACATTTCGTGAGTAATCTAGGATTTACTTCAATATCGTCCTGACGACGCTTCACTGTCCCACTTCAATATGACTTTTCTCTCGTAGATGTAACGTAAAAGACATAGTACCAGTTTCATAAAGAGCACCGCTTAACATCCGGTTGAAACAATTTTCGTGATCCGCTTATAGTCAGATAGTCAGAAGTCACACGCCCTTATCATATTTATTTAACGTGTTTCAACTTGCGTCGATAAAAATATTGAATTTAACAGAGATTTTAGTACACCTTAGTACTTGTAAGCACTCATTTCGCTTTTACAATTAACTGAATTGGCTCTACGAAGAAAGAGTTATTAAAACCATAACGTTATATAATGGCGAGGTGGCATCAAAATCACTTGGTATTCAACCCCGAACATTACCAAATCCTCCATTTATAAATGCTTGAAAAAACCCACACATTAGAAACCACGGCGTGCAATGAACATTTTCACGATTGCATGAAGTGACATTTGCCAGTACTTGATTATACAAAACGAAATGTGTTGACATAACCCTCGCCGGGAATACCCAAATGTACAGTTATGTATTACGATTCAAAACTCACGTTCTATTATTCTTCGCTTTGTAATTGTAATGACGATATTGAGCTGAAGCCATGCTGAAGCAAAAATAATGGTTCCAGATAAGGAGGTTAAATATAATGACTCTCGATGACACAAATTGATTTTTTATCATCAAAATATGACGAAATTGTGAATGCCCGTTACTCAACTCATTGTGTTATCTGTTACATTAACGTCAACTCTATCGAGATGTGACATGAGGCACTTGCGTCAATACAAGTGTTACTTCCGGCTGTCATATCGCAATTCACCATGTTTGCGATGTTCGTCGGTACTCGAGGTATCAACAAGCTTTGCTTCGGGATTTAATCTACCACGGCCATCGGACCTCCGTACATCGGCCAAATTACTAACAACAATATCCACAAGACAACTATCATCACCAATTGACAACTGCAGCAGAATAGAAGTAGTCCTTACAGCACCCACATAGAGTTGACTATTGTATGATAACCAGCTACTATTAGTAATCTTGAGGGCACCATACTAGTGTAAAGATGAACGAAAGTCTTTTGATGCACCGCAACAAACACTAAAAAAGTTCGGCTTTCTAAATGACAAAAGGCATACATTACTTTCCCTTTATGGACGTGGAGAAGGTGTGGATCCAATAACGATACCTATTACACTGTTTATTACGCATACAATGTTTACGTGAAGTAACTAAGTTAAGGGTACAATGAGATTTTTGGAGGCTTACAACAACACGATTAGCACATAAGTATCACCACTTAATCGTACTTCCTACTAATATTATAAACGTAAAAGTGTGTGAGTATGTATGTTTATTATTATTTCGCGCAAAAGTTATAGTCATTGGATTTTAATGAAACTTTACAATAATATAGCTTATACATCAGAATAACACAGGCTCTAATTTATAAATATATTGTGTTAATTGTCCATCCTGCGCAGACGGAGTCGCGGACACCTGCTAGTCATATATAGTTTAGGAATATTCAAAACTGAATGTGTTAATACGGACACATAAGGGGGCCAACTATGATCGTTTAAGCAGAGCTTATTAAGAACTACTTAGCTTTGACGTTTAATTTTACGGTAAAAAAATTAAACGTCAAAGCTCTGGCAGTCAAGGTCATGCTTAAAACAGTAGGTACGAGTACCAGTGCCAAGTCTTTAGATTTACCTGTTTGACAACAAATTAAGCCTGAGAGCCAGGATCAATCGAAGCAATAAAACAAAGGTTCTGCAGTTCTAGTATTGTTTTGACAATCCTGATATTTACCACTTGCCTCACATTAAAGTATTTTTTTAGTATACTTATACATAACTAAAGGATAATCTCTATAGCGTAATTTAGAAGGGTACAGCGCCATCGTACGTACAAAACGAAACTACTTATTATTACTAAATAAACTGCGTTAAACACTATCGATTCTGATACAATCAACCTCGAATAACCTGGACACTGGTTTTTTCACAATTGGAAGGATCAGATTACTTTGATTCAGTTTTGATCAAAGTAAGATTGAGCTTAGAATGGTTTGGTAAACGATCACTTCACGAAGTTTCACTCTACCTCTGGACTCTACAATATGATTAGTTCAATTGGGAGAGCGACCGCACGCACTCTACAGACGCCGTGATGTTCGTCCTACTCATAATAGAAACAAAAAATTATATTAATGCAAAGACTTTAAAGAAAAAACATTAAGCTTAATAGGCGTCGTTTTTGTTCTTGACCCATATACAGTAAAACATTTTTTTTATCTGCCTGTTTGTTCCGTCTAATGTCTGAAACGGCTGGAGCGATTTTCTGAGGCTACTTTTAATTTAAATTTTTTTTTAATTTATTAACGCCACTCTGGAAATTAAGTCTATGCGAGTGAAACCGTGGGAAACAGCTAGTTGACCATATAAACCCTATTTCGGAGTTGATATGATCAAAGTCCACCGAGAGACGCTGTAGAAACCTTTTAGTTTCCCGTGTTCATTCATTATAATAGGTCAGCACAAACCGTAGGAGAGGAAATGAACCAGTCGAATCAGTAAATGCAAAGGTTGTTCCTTTGTAACTAAATACTTTAATCGAATCACAAGTCGTGAAGCGTCATCGACGAGTCGAGTTCGATAGGTGGTCGTTTATTAGTGAAGTATATTATGTAGGGGAACGGACGCCATCGCAACACATCAAAGCATTATCGACTTCCGGCGCAGACGTGGGTTATCGGGCGACCTCCGAAATTCCCGGCAATTAGCTTGCGCGCGCGCCGACTTATTCCTCCTACCGACCTACTCCTGCTTGCCACTTCCTCTACGATCGATCAACACCTTCGCTTCCAACCAACATCAACATTATCAGCTTATAACAAATAAATAAATACACAGTTTGTTTTGAAACGTACCGTTGGACCGAAAGGGTGAACCAAACAGGGTTCGTCGTCCGGTTTGTGAACAGCGACATCTGAAGTAGTCGTTACTTTTGAAATTGGCCAGTTTAACATGATAATGTAGGCCTACCTTTAAAGCGTTTGTGTTCAGCTATCGCAAACAGTGCAAGGTAAATAGATAATCACAATAGTAGCAGGACAACACACAAATATATCATGTGTATTGGTAGGTACATGTACCTTAATCGCGTGAAGGCATTATCTGCGTGGAAGTCGGCGGTAGGTACGGCCACTAAATAAATACGTAGAACATGAATGAAGTTTGCTCGGCGGATCGAGTCGAGCGCGCACTTCCGGCGACTTGTAATAAGGACACCACGCGATACCGACGATACAATTTCGAAACGGGAGAGTCTAAGGAGGTCACCGGATAAGATTACGGTTAACTGTGTAAACAAACCGTTTACATTGATAACTCGTTAGCATTTCTGCGCTGGCGCCTGTGACGTTCCACGATCCGTGGATTTGTTATTTGGCTTGCCGATAAGCCCCCTCCGCTATCCAGCGCGCATCAATGGGTCACTCAGCTCTACAGTACGACTCTTTTTATTCACCTACATTTATAATTGCCAAAAACCGAACAAGACAGAGCCACGACATGACTGTAAGACACAAAAGTTACAATCTGAGACAAGGTCCAATTTAAATTATTCTGACTATGATTACTAAATCTCATAATATACATAAATCTGCAGTAAGAAGCTGTTCTTACAATGGATATCTATACAAGTTTGGTACAATGCAACGGTAGCAATGAACAACCTCGCTCTGTTGAACTTTTGACGAGGCTCAGTGGGCCTGGCCACTCATGATACAATCTCGATGTAATTAACAATCATATCATTAACATTTCATTTCCGAATTACCTCACTACAGTTTAAGGCCCATTCGAAAATAATGAAAGTGAAAGATTTGAATACATCCAAATTAAAGTTCCGAACATCATCATCTCACACCAAAATCCTATTAATAAGTAACCCTAATATCGCTGGTCTCGCAGGTCCTTTAGTTATGTATTCAACTATAACAGCGATTCCTCTTTATTTAGCGACTAGCGGACGTCACGCGGTTTCACCGGCGTAGTCTCCGTTCCCATGAGAGTACGGGGATAAAATATAGCGTATGTTACTTGCTGAAGATGTAGCTATCCATTGCTGAAAGAACTTTCAAGATCGGTCCAGTACTTTTTGAGCCAATTCGTTACAAACATAGTTACATACAAATCTTTCCGCATTATAATATTAGTATAGAAGTACAGATTTAAGAAACATCCTACCAAAATAACACATAATATCGTTGTAGTAGTAAGTACAAGTAATGTAAGTAGGGTAGGATGTGCCATGATGACTTTGAGGCAGATTTAAAAGCGAATGGTTGTATTGTGTGTCCCATAAAGATTTTAATAATCACTCCGCATGCAGATAAATATTTTAAATGCGCATGAATGTATGTTATTACGCAGCAGCGTTGCGGCAGATCAAAACAACAATTCATGAAGCGCTATAGTACCTACACACTACACACTGATAACTAAGCATTTGCGATGTAATACGATCAGAACCTTATGTCTCATGAAATAAAGTTAGCATTGCAGTATGAATTTACGCGTGCATCGGGATAAATGTTTTAGATTTTGTGTGCAAATCAGTGACATCCAAGTTGTTATCCGTTATATGAGTGGCGTAAGAGTACAAAGTATATTTTTCACAATACAGTGAAGTTGTTGGTTTAATGTAAGCACAACCAAGAGATGACACATGCCAATGAATGAATGATAAACACGTGAATAACTATCCCGCCAATCATTACAATGATACATTTAAGTTGTCACAAGTGACTCATTGCAACCATTCCAAAGTAGCCGGGTCGTGCCCTATAAGATTTTCCGGAAATTATTTCCATATATGTGTCATGATTTCACATGATCAGTGAATCAATGCAGCATTTAAATTAACACGAGGAATGACTCACACTAATCGTCTCTTGTCTATAAAACCTAACTATCTATAGGAACCACAATTTAACATCATAATACCTGACTAGAACTGAATTATAATAGAGGAAATTACAGGTTAACTAGTAGCAATAAACTCCTAAGCATATATCTGTAAAGCTCTCACAACTTCTCTTTACTTAAAGTGTGCTGATCTGAATCCCTCAAGAAACACAGAAAAATGCTGAATTCTTGTAGGTTAAGTGTTGGCGAATTCAGATCATTATATCATAAATGGACTTTTCTTTTTTTAATGGTACACGTAGCAAATGCTTTTGAACTTTATCTGGGCATTTGGACATCGACTTACCTATTTATAAAAAACGCTTTTACCATACCATTAGAAGATAAGTGAACAAATTAGACAATTATAAAACTCTCGTGTCAGAATAGTCTCCATTAAGTATATAAAATTAAAATGGTAAGAAACATTTAGTTGAAGATAAAATGAGTACTGCCGCTTTCGACACCTCCTTATCATGTTTACTGCCACGCAATAACTGAATGGGACAGTTCATCATTTCAACTTTATGTGTCATAGGTTTGTTTGTCATCGACCTGTCAAGAGAACGATTTAATATACATAATGTACCCTAATCAGTACCCTATTAGGTGATGATTAAGGTACATTCTGTAGAGTGTAGAGTGTTCTGTATTGCTGGTCGTTGCTTGTTAGTGGAGCAGTTGGACGCCATCGTCGTTTATCGGGCGCCTGCAATCCGCGCTGACCCCGCGATATCCTCGATCTACATCGCCCCTTGCCCCGCCAACCCCAACCACCCCGCGAGCCAATGTAGACCCTGTACCAGTGTCTTAAAGACCATATTAGCTCGCGGCGTAGTGCTGGAGCGGGCGCATGAATGGACAGACTTGTGAATGAGCGGACTATGTCCCGCGGGCGATAAGCGCTATCGTTGGGGCCAGCTGACGGTCCATGTTGACAAACCCTGTTCCACTTTCATTATGCCCGTCTCGACTTAGGCATCATGCGATTAGTGTCCTAACTGCCGTTCAACCAATCTGTTCCGGCATTTGCGGCAAGGTATGATCTGCTGATAGATCATTTGTTATAATACCATTGGTTGTCACGATGTCACCACTCAATACCATATCTAATTTATTAACCGAGAGAGATCCAACCACTTAGGTATATTGTGCTATTACTATCTACGTTCACCAGCCGATAATGGTTCTTATTATATTCAATTAATGTAAAACTTACCAACTTAGGAATGATGTAAACTTTATAATTATTGAAACCTTTAGCACATTTTTCGGAAAAATGCTCTAGAATTAAGAAAATTTAATGGTAAAACGATTCGCTAATCATTTCACTTCTTTGATCAAAAACATTTTAAATCCCTGCTTCTCAATGAGTTGGTTGTAGATTACTCATTGACATTATTTATTCAAATAACAAGACAATTATTAGGCACGTACTCGTATTTTCTAATGTTTAGCAGTAAAGTATCAGTGGTCAGGAGCTGCGTTACTCTTTTCTGAGACGTATGCGATTTGTATATCACAAACCAAACGGACTTTAGAAAAAACTCCAGGGTGTGTGCGCCAAGCCTTTGTTCTACTGACTATAAAGGGATAATTTTGACGCATATAATGTACTCAACAATAATTTTACTGGTTAATGATAAAAACAAATGTCCATGTAAATATCTAAATGCGCAAGTCGTCGGGTCCCAAGGAATGCACTAACAGGACTATGTCATAGTAAAGATAAGAACTGTGTATTTACTTCGATAAACGTGTTATCAACAAAGCAGGTGATTCCAACCGCATCCTGGCGCACGCATGCACTCGGTGTATTCGTATGTCATTCGCATATCTTAAAGACAAGCGGCGTGCAATAGTTAACCTCACCGTAACGTATAATCTTACTATTTATCCACTACTTGTTTACAAAGATCAGCTAAATAATTAAAGTGAGTCAGCACAGCAATGAATTGTAAATAACTTTACGTATGTATTACAGTACGTAAAAGTTCATTGTACAGGATACTCGAAGGGCGCGGGCTCGTGAACGAAATCTCGTAATGAACCCTCTCTGTCTCTATTCCCAAAGTACACAATACTTTTGATTGATGTATTTGCTTGTATAATGTAACGCATTAGATTAACACATTATCAATGTACATAAAAACATAAGGTATATTTTGATTGAATAAATTTTGATTGAAACTCTAGTGAAACCAAATTTAGATCAGAATCAAGTAAGGATTATGTAGAGTGGACCCCTAAAGAAGCGGTAATTACACCGGGTGGAGAATTCCCGCGCTCTAACAAGGTAGCCGGCTGCGCGGCCACCTGCCCAGCGCACGCGCCTCAAACCCCACTAAGTAACATCTTTACCGCTAACACATAATTTTGACATGAATATGGAGGTCTTAGCAGTGACCAGTTCTCACTCACCTTTCCCACAAAGCTTTAAATTCCTTCCAGACGTTTCATCACCGTGACTTCCTCCACTATTTCCCTTGATAGTCCACTAATAGCTACAGGCCACTTGTCTGTGTAACGGGAGGCCGATGAACCCAGTTATTTATTAGTAGGGGAAACTGGAGACAATTGATAATATAAGTAGGACCGAGTGTCTTATTGTAATAGCCATTTCTTTCTTGTTTTGTTAACGCTTAGTTTATCATCGTTCTAGTGTTAGCCGACGCCGTTGTGGACACTCTTACTAGAAACAAACTGCACATAGTTGCTTCATCTAAATTAAAATAACAAAACCATAACGCTTTTACTATAGGTACTCAAGTCTCTTTATAATCTTTTGATTGATTTCAAAAGTTATACGTAAAAACTTCTTAGAACCTTAAAGTCTATAGTTGTACTACTTAAAGTTAAATCAACCCCTTCTATAGATTTTTTAAGAATGTTTTTTCACCATAAAATTGCCGTCGAATTGCATTCCTTAAATCAATCTCGAAAACGATCAATATCACAAGGCGAGTTTTTGATTGAATTGAAACTTCTTCAGAACGAAGGTAGGTATCACAAGGCATCAATGCACCAACCTCTGCTGTAGTGTTGTTTTGGGGCCCGGAATTTGTTAAGATGTAGATTAGGTTCGGAACCTTTTGAGAAAGCTGTTTGAGTTGATCAGGCGGATTGTATTTTACAAAAATCCTCCGCGTGCAACAGATTGTGCGTCTACCTTAACATTATCTACAAAATAAGTGTTTATCAAACAACCGTTCTGTGAATGAGAACGCTCGCCATTATAAAAAGCGAACGTTACGAATTCAAAATTTGTTGTTGGCCGTTGCAGATAAGACGGTCGGTGAAGAACGTCAACTGTGTGTGAGGATATTATTGCGACGATTAGAAACAAATATCATCTGATGCTATAGCCGATATGAGTCTGATTGTAGGTACAGCTTCTGATTCTCGGAAGCATCCGCATTCCGCAAGAACATGTTCTTAATATCTACAGCAGTTTTAAACATGGGTATGAGTCATTTGCGACAGTGCACCGCAACCATTAACATTCCAGCAAACGCCTAGCACCTCATCAATCGGCTGTCCGCTACTCGATGGCAACTGATTGCCACCATTCGGGTTATTCAATCAACTATTTTATGATCAAATGAAAATGGTACATTTCTCTGATTCGACTTAAGTATTATAATATTAACGACTCCATCATTCGAAAATTGCTCAAGTTTTTGCGATGTGTTAAGCAGCTTAAAATTATACGTTGAATACTTAATTGCTTGCGTTTAGCGGTGGACCTGGGTGATTCAACAGTCCCGTCTGTACGTACTGTCCTTACGTGTGGCTCTCTGTAGTAGTACAATGAACATCCGCTCTGTTCCAAACATGGCATTTAAATTCATTCACAACTCGCGTTTATCAAACGGTAAATCTTTATTTTGGTATTCAGAATTTGTATTCTTATACACATGGGTACGTTACATCTCTGCAAAGTGTTGAAATGAAAAATTTTAAAATATCTTCGAGCACAAGCAATTTAGTTGTAAAGTTTAAACTAGATCCTACAAATAACTCCATTGCGTTGCATAAATTGATTGTCGGATATCGAATGCCGTCCAGCGCGGCAAAGTTAATGACTCATAGGATCGCTATAATGCCTATTGAATGTGAGTAAGTGTCAAGTACTTCCGATGTCGAACAATTTATCTATTAACATTATGGTTGTTAGCTGAGCCCAAAATTGGTCTGAAGTGGACACCTGTTGGAGTGAGTAGCGGCGCGGGTGTGTGTCGCACGCGCAGGCATCCGTGCGCCGCCCCGCCCGCGCGCCCGCGCCGCTCATCATTCATCGGAATGCAGGGACTGTACCTACTTCGGTACATCTCATTATCAATACTCGCTATTTAACCTTATTTGGGTTAAGTTACGAGTTTGAAATATGTGTTGTAGGTTCCTTTCTATCAGATCCCGTCTTTTTCTTCAACACTTGCGAGTAAGCACTTTATATAGTGAATGTTTGTTGTAATTTGAAATTACTTGTTTATACCATGTTAACGTTAAGAACAGGCTAAAATTTAATATCTAGTGGTTGTGGAATTGTCCCCGGGAGCACCAAATTCACTTCATGAATAATTTATTATTTTACTTCAGTGTTTCCATTTTGGAACTTCATTAGAAATATTGCTTTCTTTCTTACTCTACAGATTTCATCGAACTCGTACTTACCTAAGGCTCAGAACTGGATCAGAATCTGAAACTCTTTTTTATGAGCAATGAGTTATTTAGAACCATGAGAGTAATCAAGCAGGTGTGAACTGAATTGAATAGGCTCAAATAATGTAATGAGGAATAGTTTACAGGATTTATAGGCCTTGTTTTATCATGAGTTAGGCAGGGTAGCCCATATTTATTGGTTGATACTTTAACGAAAGCAATAAAACGAACCATCAGTTTCTACTTGCTTACCTACCACTAGACGCTGCATGATCAACGAATCTCATTTTAACAACATATTCAATTCAAGCTTAAGCATGCATAAAAAAACATTCAAGTGGTACTTGAATAACAATTGAGAACAAACATTAGAAAAATCTAACATTTTGAGAACCATTTAAACCCTTCACTCGAAACCATTTACAACTCCATATACGGTCGAAGAATTTGACGTGATCTTCTCAACAATATCGAGCGATTGACAGTTACAGTAGCATTGCTTTTAATATAACTTTCATAGTAGAGAGTAGATTGCCCGCATGACTTATTGACGTCTTAAACGGATTGGACAGTGTACATTGCTGGGAATGTAGCAGGGATGGGGGTCTGTATCCGGTGGGGTTTGGTGTTGGAAGGCGAGCTGGGGATAGGCGCGGGTGGAGCCGCGGAGTGGCGGCGCGGGCCGGGTGGCGGCAGGGCACGAGGCACGCTAGGAATGTGCGGCCCTCGGCGCCGGTTTACAAATAGAAGGGCCGCTAGCGCGGACTGCACGTGTGATACATTGCCGCGATTAATCTGTTAGCGCTGATGACTGCGCCTGCGACGAACACGCGATCATATCATTCGACCATTATTCATTAACGAGACATTATCCTTTGCCGAAGGTGAAACTCGTGAAAGTCACTAGTGAGTGTTTGTCAGTGTAGTAAATATAAAGTGGATGCACCGTGCACAGTCAGATATGTCGCTAGTTGATGTTAAAAGGGATTATATTAACGTCTGGTGATGTCCTGTGTCCCAGGATAACTAGTCCAAGAGGGAAGGTAAGAAGAACGTGAATGACATCTAGGAGGGTCGTTCGACGGGCACAAGAAAGTGGCGGCCCTGCGTTCGCTGACCCCGGGCGGACGTCACGGCTCAGAGAAGACGAGTGCACCACGCCGCAAGCGCAACGCCGCCGCCGCCGTCCCCTGTCCCTTAATGCTCCCCGTGCCCTTACTATTAACTATACCTACACCTTATCGAATAAGAATACCTACCACCTTCTAAGAAGCGCTCTAAATTAAAACAATGCGGACTTCATTATAGAAGCAAAATTAATAGTAGGTATAGTATCAGCAGAAATCATTCAGTTTAGGTGCTGATTTCAAATCCCATTCATTAGTTCAATTTCAATTTAAAAATTTTAGGCAAATATGGTAGATGGAAAACCCTACTTGTCAGACAAATACTTAAATAATTAAAATTTTTGAATTTGCACTAGCTTATTATTGTATATTGTGTGATAATGGATTCACCTGCAATATAATTTAATAAAGGTAGCGTACAACAGTGTCTAAGGAGGCAATAACATTTAAAATTGTTTTAGTATGCAGGAGATCCGTTTAATAATCGTGACTCGTACATAGCGTAACGCGTAAAATACCTAGTCCTAGGTCACCAACAACGGAGCTTGGTTTTTACTACTCTTTACTTTAGTACAGTCATCGACTTAATGAACATAAACTACCCAATTATTTCTTTGATCTAAGTTAAATCAATAATTTTCAGTATAATTTAATGATACCAATAAAATAATTTATGTAGGTAGGAACACTGCTGCAGAATATTTGATAATTTTAGTGCCTAATAATTATAACATAGCTTTAATTAAAATCTATACTTTCGTATCGTTTGCTTATCCATAAAACTGTACTACAGCAATAAATACAAATTTGTGAAAATATTTTTAATGGCAATACTGCAAACACTTCGATATTATTTATCCGTTACTACTTACTGTCTTCTGCTGCCATTATCTTCTCCCGTTTTTCTTATAGGTATTACAATAAACGTGTAACACTAGATATTTCATGTTCATAGTAATCGAAGTTTAAAATCTGTTCCCGCGAATGAGCAGTACAAACGTTAGGATGTGCACAAGCACTAGTAAATGAGATAGCGTCATATAAAACGATCCAATTGGGACGTTTTCGTGTCTTCACTTTACGCGCGCTATTGACATATCTGTCACCTTCTTCGCCGTCTAGAACATCATTGAGGTATTACTTCATAAATTTCTTCTATTAATTACTTATGTGATTTAGGAGTACATTTCTTTAATGACGGATTTTTTAAAATGTGTATTTTCGTTCCGTTTCCTGTTTACATGAGGACGAATAGACTTCTATTTCCAAAATTTTCTAGTGTATATGTAGGTAGATAATTATTATATATAAAACACTTTTTGTGCTATCTGGGTAAAAAAGTAGTACCTACTTTAACATTTTTTTGATGATAGAGAATGAATATAAAAAAATATAAGTACCTACATGATAAGTAGGTATACATTAAGCATGGTGAAAAAAGTTGATACTTCCCTAATACAATAAAAGGTAGGAATTGTTTATGATTATAGTTGAGGTTGTGACGTTTATTTTGATATCGAGATTATTTAAATTGTTTTTCAAATAATCAATACTTACCAACATATAAATCTGCAGTTTAGTATGTCATGATCTACATTGTTTTTAAATATATTACTTAATTAGCACTAGGGCTTTAGGATAACACATGACACTTTTATATAAAAAAATCAGTTAACGAATTATATAAGTATATTTGAATATTAAGAAAAATAAGTACCTGTAGGTAAAAATAAAATAGTAAAACGGAATATTCTGGTAATTAGGTATATAAATATATTTATAATTATTATGAGTGACGGGCGCTGTCGTAGAATTATTTAGAATAACAGTGTGTTTTTATCTAGGAGCTAAGTGTGAGATTAGATACGCACAGCCCTACGTTGATAACGGCTGGATTCCAACACACGTCCCACTTTGAGGACGCTCGGCCCATGCCCCGCACACATATGTACTATATTACCAGCTACCTACTCTATTTGTAAAGTAGGTATAAACTTAACGATTGGAATGCATCGTTTGCATACAATAAAAACTCTGCAGTTGAATATTTGTGCAATTTTTTGCGAATATTATTACTTTATTAAAATGAATAAAAACTCCAATAATTTTGGATTTTTGTAGACGTATTTATAAGGAATTACTTAGTTAATCTTCCAGTTATTAAAAACAATAAATATATAATTTTATTTCATTATTAAAAAACTAAATAAATATATAAGAAATTTATAAATAATAATTATTATTGTTGTGCTACGACACATAATATTATTGAGATAATACATAACTTTAATCGGCTTTCCATATTTGTTAAAAACGGTAAGAAATCTTCATTTAGTAGTATTCAGTTCACGTATTTAGCCTCCTTACCTGCCCTATATTCAAACTAAGTATTATAATATTTACCTGCCATTAAAAAACTTAAGTATAGTTTAAAATATTTCAAGATGAAAAATATATAAATACGATGGGACGCTCCTAAAAATTTATGAATTAAATTAATGAAAAAAATTTTTTTTAACT
Source organism: Watsonalla binaria (assembly GCA_929442735.1). Taxonomy (NCBI): domain Eukaryota; kingdom Metazoa; phylum Arthropoda; class Insecta; order Lepidoptera; family Drepanidae; genus Watsonalla; species Watsonalla binaria. The sequence continues at coordinate 4,650,773 of OV838929.1, read as the reverse complement.
GTAAATTCAGAGACCCCTAGTTGCACTAAAAGGTCCATATTCTCATTATACTAGATACCCCATTACATTTCCAAAGCGGTATTTTCCTACATTAACGCGATAGAAATTGCGATCTCGTAAATAATTTTATAGTGTTAGTTATAATCAAAATGTTGTGTTAATCTCAATAAAAATTTTATTTTTCATAATTAGAGGCGCTAATAAAGCTATAATATTTTATAAATTGTCAGTAAATAGTAAGTAATCCGTTAGTATTGCCAGGCCAGTGGCACACAAGCGCCATTAGAGCGCTCGCCGTGCCGCCTCACGCGCACACTTACCGCTGCGTATGGCAACACTGGCACACACTTCCTGCTTACTTTTTAGGCACCTACCCTCTCTACAACTCAGCGCCTATCGGAAATTACCAAAAAACTCAACAATTGAAAACATTTTCCCCATTTTAAGGGCATTTTGTGTTAGCCTAGTATAGCACTATTCGCTACTCAATATTATCCAGTAATTCCGTTATATTTTAACACCATTGATAATATAAAATGTTTTAATGTCATAGATAGATTCAACACGCCATTATTTATCATTATTGATAATAAATATTTACAATTTACGTTTAAATACATTTTTTTTCGAAAATTATGTGTTAGATTTTTTGGTAGTCTTCTTAATGGACAAGCGGTGGATGGATTATAAAATATATTTTTTGATTTATTACACTTATACACTTAAGAAAAGAGAGATTTTTTTTTAATACTAAAATATCTTCACATTAGGGAAACCGATAATTCCATTCAGGACAGTAAACTAACACTCGGCTTGAAAAAAGTATTTACTAAAAAAAAAACAAAATGCTATAATACTGTAATACTACAATGCTATTATATAATTAAAATAATATATTTTTATAGTAAATATATTTATTTTATTTATTTAGATTTTACAGTAGTATTACTAATCCTTAATAATATGCTCTCTCTCAGTCTGTTCCTGTTATATTTTGTATTATAAAGTTTATGAATGAATTGCTCAAATCCAAATAATTTATTTTAGTGGCAAGTGATTCTGCATAAGTGCACAGTCACTGTTTTATTATGAAGGAAGGTAAAAAAAGATACTTATGCTGAGGAAAATATTTAAAATGGTATTTTTTTATAATTGAGCATTAAGTATTAACATAGGTGTTGAATTTGGTAAACATAAACTTAACATATTTAAGCAGTAAATGTTTACGGCAAATAATACCGATTTGCCATTTGATTGAATTTAAGTATTAAATTTTTTGTTAGTGTAAAAGCTGCAAGTTAAATTCAATGAATTCAAACTGAGTAGATTGTGATGTTCATATTTATATATATTTATAATTAAAAATTGTAAATTTTGTTTTAATTCTAAGTATTGTAATGTATTACAGCTGCAATTTCAACATTTTGTTCTTAATCTCATTAACTTATAATTTGAGGTACTTAGGATCAATCACAGAATATCTGCCAATAATATCAATGTTTGCCAAATTCGTTGTTGAGTGAATGCAATTTAGTGCATTAATAAAGTGACATACTTATTGACCTGAAATTTGAGGTGATGAAAAACTTTCAGGGTTATTTAATTATTAATTTATTTACCCAACAGTGTCCGTGTCTCTACGTTCTTACTACGTGTACTACTAAGTTAGTTTTAATGCAATTTTCATGACTGAGAGTTTTTGCTCAAAATGTGGTGCCTATGTAATTTGAAATGTTTTGCTGCATAGGTAGTAGCTCGAAGCTAAGTGTCCCTGTAGTGTTGTGTTGTGGAGTGAGGCGGCCACGTGGCCACGTGGCTACGGGCGCGGCGCCGCGGTGACGGTGCATGTCAGTTTTCTGGAAAAATTGTCAAATGTAGCACAGTGGCGGGTGCGACGGCACGGCGGGCAATTCGCAAACGCGTGTGTGTGCAACTCATCACGACGCGGCGCCGCGCGCTTGTGTGCGTTTTAAAGTGAAGGTCGAATATTTTGTGTCCCTACTCCTCGGTCTATTGGTGTTCACGAGTCGGCGTTGTGATAATGAGGTGTCGTGGTCCCGCTCGCACACGGGGAGCGCGCCGGCCGCCGAGCAGGACAGCTGGCGAGGCGCGCGTGCGCCGGAGCGTCCACCGGCGCCGGCGCGGCCTGCCCTCATCAGTCTCCCCGCGGCGGGGAAGCGGTTCGCGTGTGCAACTCCGCGTCGGCTCGCGCAGACCGTTCTGCGGCACACGAATATTTTTAGATAACAGCACGAATAATTTATTTGCAAGGTACATAGTGATCGCGCGCACTTTTGCGGATATCGATATCGGCGCATGCGGGCTGTATCACGGTGCAGGTCGGTGCGAGCGGCGCGGCCGGGCGGCCGCCGCGGAGACGTCCCGATAGGTAAGCTGCGCACTTCCTGCGCGCGCGCCGCCATGTTCGGCGGGACGTCACTTCCGCCGGGGCCGGAACCGGCGCGGCCGGGTCCGCTGCGGGCCCTGCGGCTGCGGAGCTGCGCGCGCGCACCGTCGGCGCTGACTCGAGCAGGTCAATGGGCGACGGCTCTCGATTCATTAAATGTCGGTCGTTCCATTCACGCCGCGGCGCGATGCTACGCCGACCGCTCACTCGTGACCCTCGCGGCTTGGAATATTCATGTGTTCCTCGATAACATCGTAACCTCTGACTCCTTTTTGTATTATCACGTTGTTTAGTGAACGCCGCCAGTTGACTAGTAGCCGGACTTCGCGCAATGTGCTCCAAACAAGTGACCGTTCAACCGTTATACCGAATACAACTGTGAAATCTAGTGCATAGTGAATACACATAGTGATTATCCGTATATACCTACCTATCAATGGAGTGTAACACCCAGTAGCGTAAGATTAGAAATTATTATTGCTTCCTATTATTTATGCACACTTCTGACACTGTTCAATCATCAAGATCTATTTTCAATATTCCTATGTTCATAACGAATGATTTAAAATAATTACTAATAATTTAAAAGAATATATATTTGTGAATGTTTGTAAAACGCGACTTCGGAATTATATGGTCTCTGAGCTGTAATACATAAAAAAAGAAGAAATTAAAACTTACAAGCACGCAAATAATACAAATTGAGGGTAGGTTAAAAATATATTTTTATGCGAGCCGTAATTGGACGAGTATTTGAGAAATAAGGATTTTACACTAGACGTTATCAATCTCATTGTATTTACTGAGAGTACAGAATTGCATAATGGACACAATACATGAGGGACTGCCCCAGTGCAGTGCAGTTAATAAATTAAAACAATGAGCTCGTTATGTCGGCAGCACGTTATGGACAGGACACGTACGTCACCAGAGCGTGACGTCTGCTCTTGCGTCTCACTCGCACTCTATCGCCATGCTACTCGTACGCTAACCCCTGGCTGTTCATTGCCCTCTTACACTTACCCACCCTACCCTCATTGCGCTTATTAAGATTATTTAATTCATCACATTTCACACTAAATTCCAAGCATTTATTGACTTCAATTTTATTGCATTTGTATTATGGCAACTGCAATTATTTTATGTTCTAAATATTTTGATAATATAGGATTTCCTAAAAAAAATATACAGAAATCAATTATTTATTGCAATATTCAATTAACAATAATTATAACGGCCAAGTTGATATTATGACAGTTTTCCTGAATACTTGTTCATTACCAGACTGCACACAGGACAGGAAAATTAATTTTGTGCATTCATTTTATTGTCTTAAACATTTCAATAGTTTTCTACTGTTCAATTAAGTACAAGTAAAATCTTATTTTTCTTATAACATTATAGAATATTATTTTTCTAAAAAAAATTTTTGCTTTAATAAGTTGCTCAAAGTAATTATTATATTTTATTATACAATAATATTAGTATATATTAATAATATAAAATAAATGTAGCCAGTAGCATGTGCAGTGAGCGTGTTAGGCGCGGGCGCGGGTGGATGGTAGGCGAGTATTATAGCTGCAGTAGTATGTCGTTTCCCAGATTACTGCGAGTGAGCGGTGAGTCAGGTGTCAGTGACGTCAGTGACACGTGTGCCCTCGCCTACGGTTGATTCACAGCATCTCACGGTGACGTAGCCACTCGCCGCGCATGTTGACCAGTGCGCTCCCTTCGGTCCTGTAACCTTTGCCCTCGTATTGTCACGCGATGACCGCCGTGTGCCAGGGAGCTCACAGGCAGTGACACACGGGTTAGAGCAAGCATGTGTCAGCTGCATGTATCTGTGGCCGCCTACAACCGCAACAGTGCGGAGTGTACAGTGCGCCTCCGCTTCCGGTACAACGCAGCGTGGGCGCGCATTTCATAAGCGCTTCCTTCGTCACACTTCCTCCCACCGAGAGACATACCTCACTGGGCCCCGTACACTCGCTACAAATGGACGCCTCCCATAAAATGCTTGATTAAACATAGACACTTGCAACACACGTCGCGACACCGTGTAGGACGAATCTGTGTGCGATATGCAAATGTCGCTTTACTAAATTAGTCAGTCATCGTGTATCCGCAGTTATAACTGCTGGTTCATCGTCCATGCTAACAGCACGACTGTCGCTTCCGTCACCCACTAGAAAATCTCCCGAGCTTTCATTGTTCTCCATTCAATCGAATCCAAAAGCACCGCTTCACACTACACCAGCATATCTCAGCCCCTCGATAAGCTATTAAGGGTCGTTCAACAAAAACGATCATTATAAAGGATGTAAGGACTACATCGGCGCGGGCGCCGATCCTTCCCAGAACTGGGACCATTCTTATTTTGCGCTCCTTATCCTTATTCACGGTCGTTTTTGTATGGTTTTGGTATTTTTTTTCACAAGCGCGGCTCTCCTGTGAGAGTTTCAAGGAAATGGCTTATTGGGTTTCGTATAGAATGGGAGTTATCTCACAGCGCCGATCGACGGGCGGCCTGGGAACGCGCGCAGACGCCGGGCACCGTTATGAGCCGCTTGCCGCATACCGGCCGACTATCCGCACAGACACATGACATCATCAATGTCCCAATTGTGACGTACAAACTATTCATACTAATCATTTTCCGCCTATAACAACTAATAACAAACATGTAAATTAAACAGCCTATAAAACTCAAGATTCTCGCTTTAAGTTTGGATGTTAACCGTCCAATATCAATGGGAATGGAATACCATTGATGTAATAATTCTCTGCAGATAATGTAAGTCCCGTAATAATTATTTCACTTTTTAATGAAGATCAAGACTTGAACGCCTTGATCCTTAATTGATACAACCAACAGTAGAGAGTTCAAAATGTTTTTTCTTTTAAGATATCATTAAGTTCCTATTACTAACATATCCGCGACTACGCCCATTGGTAAATAAAAAGTACACGTGTCGCCAGTCATTTTCATATTCTTCTGTATTTAAAAAAATATGTCGATTTATTCGTGCATCAACCAATCAACGAACACTTTCGTAATTACAATATGGGAAAGGATTGATAGTTATAAGAAAGGTTGAAGTCAAGTCTTATGTTGAATTGTCTACTCAGGTCATCGAATAGTTCTTGCTATGTATAGAAAAGTATATAAACGTTTCTATGCAAATAAAAACACAGAAAAAATAATGTATGAGACTGGCAGGGAATGTATCTGCCAGACGGCGACGTATTTACTCGCTAACCGTCTGTGACGTCGGCACTCAAATATATCTTTGGTGTAATGTGGGTGTTGTCACACACCTTGGCTAACCCCCTCGGAGGCCTTTTCCGGAAGGTCTGAAGATTATGATTTTAACCTATACCTACTTCATATTATAAAACTTACGTATTTAACTGTGTGCTCTTCCAAAATATTGTAACGAAACTTTGTAATGTGAAGATCAATATATCGAGAATACAATGAAATTATGGATTTGTTTACTCCATCATAAAATGTTATGTGTCTCGATATATAACTTGGAAACTGCGATGCCTTTTCACGCGACAAAGACCGGTGATTTGAAACCAGATTAGTGCACTCGGAATGGCGCCAAATATAATTTCTCACAAATAGTTCTGGACTGGTGCTGGGATATAATCTCGATTTTCTATCTAGTCTAATTTGAAAAACATGAAAAGTAAACCTACAGTATGGTTGTACTGATTACGATTTCAAAAAATGCTCATCTCAATATTTAGAATAGAATTTCTGCAAACGATACTTAAGTTTCACGAAATAATCTATACATATATATACAGATAAATAAAATTGAGGTGTCTGTTTTTTATTCCAAAATAATAGCTTTTCACTAAATGCATTTGAAAGTATATACGGTACTGACTTATAAAATGAAATTTTCAAAAAAAATCTTTTAATGAGTTTTAGTACTAGGTAATCTCTGAAACGGCTGGACAGACTTTAAGGGGACTTTCACTACCAGATAGCTAATGTTACAAAAAGTAACTTACGCTACTTTTATTTAAAAAAGAAACATTTTGCATTCCGCGGGTAAAACCGCTGGGCATAGCTATTAAGTTATCAATTGTCATTTTACAAGGAACTTGATCAATGATATATCCATTTTGTTGAATTTCAGTTCCGCACAGGCTGTTGGGGCTCTACGAGATGGCTGCTTAGTATGGGATCTCTCGTCTGGAATACAGTGGAGAAATATTGGACCACCATATGGTACGTTTGCACCTTTCCATTCCACTTTGTATTGTAATTAACATATTTAAAATGTAGTGTGTAACCTACTTGAATATCGACCTTGGCAAAAAAATATATGTTATATCGAAGTTTGTCAATTGAACGGAATACATTTATAGTCTGGATGATTACCTATGGGTATAAATAACAAATTAATTAAATAAATAAAATGCGATATACCAAATTATGCGACCAAAGCTTTTCACCATAAGACTCGCAGATATAGTTTCAATATAGGCAGTAACCCTTTTTTGCGAACCTTAAAAAAACACCTTTCCTTTCTCTGTAGAACCTTGGGATATTTAAATAGTAATTTAAAGAAAGATTTGAACTGCATTCTGAGGAGGCAGTAACTACTTAATCGTATTAAAAGTTTGATACTAATATGGAAGGGTCTCTATTGTAGTTTCAAAAAGAAATATAATCTGTGATACCTTCATCTAACGGGAGCCATGCCTAATCCTGTTTTTTTTTTTAATTTCAAGTGTAACTCTCTTTTCATTATTGTTTATAATTTAATATGATAATTCTTTGAATGTTTTAATGTAAGCAACATTGAGCGGTTATGGTACTTATATTATATTATATGTTATTTATAGTAACCATCTATCTATATCTATACAGATGAATAAAATTGAATTGTCTGGGATTCCGTGGGAATGAAATTAATTTACGCGGATGAAACCGCGAAGCACAGCTAGTAGCAATAACTCTCTCGAAAACCTTTAACTTCTACTCGGAATTTTTTTTCGTGTGTTTTAATGGATTGTTTTTAAGGTGTCCATAATGTTTTTATGATATAATATCACAGTTGTTAAGAGTAGCTTGTTAGTTGTCAAAAGAGGAGCATTTACAGATTTCAGAAAACGTTAGTCCGATATGACTGACGTATTTAGCACCGTACGCCAGATACATCGCACAAACTTTTTTTGTAGGAGTGACTGTCTACAACTCACGGTTAAACTGGTGAAACGATTTTTGTAAAATTTGGAAAACTGATAGCTCGGACTCCCAGTATATGTTATTACACAATCCTGTACCTAATAGCTAATTGGTGTTCTGATGCTTTTAAATTGTATTGCTAATACAAGTTATTATCGAAAATAGTGAGCGAAAGTAAGGAGAATCCTTTTCTGTTATCGAACCCTAAAGTTAACTATTTTGGGTTCCTACTGGCGGTCTACTATCATCGTTATCGCAGTAATGTCTTACACTTCTTAGCTTTGACGCTTAATTTTTGTATCACAAAATGAGACGTCGAAGCTAAAAGTCTTTAATACTTACTCTCTGTTTATACTGGTAGCCCCCCTGTTCTTCGTCATAGTCCTCCAATTGTTTTCCTCGTCATTATTATATTATGTTATTGTAATAATACTTACAGACTTATAACGTGCAATGTGTCTATCGCAAGCTTTGCAATTTCCAGATTTTCTTTAAATTCCATACAAAAACTTGTAACGATACCACAGTTAATGTTACTCAGAACGACACAGGTTCATCGTAATGTGTGTGGACATACAAAGTTGACTGTATAAAATATAATTGTGATTTGCGCTGCCAGTTTAATGATTATATGCCTTAAGCTGAACGCTCTCCACTCGCCGTAATAAATGTTTTCTCAATTGGTGGTCTGTAACATGGCGGTGTTGTAAGTGAGAGGTATCCGTAAATAGCGAATAGTAAACATTGGTATATTTGTGGTGTAGTAGTGGAAGGTGTACTCAGGTCACGGGCCCTTATTGAGGGCAAAGGGAAGTTATAAATCTGTCGGCACGAACAATGGCGCGATAACGTGCACCTTGCGCCGATAGCGGGCGTCGAGCCCAAGCCCCGCACACCCAATCACACCTCGTACTTACCTTACCTTCGACACCTCACGCCATCAAGTCAAGTCAAAAATATCTTTATTCGATTAGACTTTTTACAAAGCACTTTCAAATCGTCAGAATGATAAAATTTACAGGATTATACATGCTACCGCCAGATTCGGAAGGTTGCTTTTACTGAGAAGAACCTGGCAAGAAACTCAGTAATAACTCTTTTCAAAAATATTATACAATTTAAAAAAAAAAACAAAATAAATCACTTGAGAAATGTAAGCCAATGGACACAGTTGCAATGCACAAATGTCGATAAAAATTAACATAAAGAAAAGTCTAGTAGTTCTACTTATAACTAAATGCGTAGCTTGAGACGACCAGCCCCCACAAGCATCACAAGTATGACGAGAATCATATATATCATTATGACAACTGCAGGCGCCGTCACGAGTTATGAGTACTCAGCGACAATAGTGAGGGCAGACAGAGACAGACCAATAAAATGACTACTGCCCATTCAAAGTACGCGGTCATAGCTCGTGGGGCCCCTCGACATCGTTTAACACATTCACTGCTAACATTTCATCTTCTTCGTAAATTCTCCAGAGATTAGCCGGAACAAACAGACAGACAGGCAGACAGAGAATAATTGAAAAGAAAATGATTTTCCCATGAACTTAAGTAATGTATTCACTTTCTTATGCATTTAGTGAAAAGCTGTTAATTTGAAATTACAGACAGACACTTCAATTTTATTTATCTGTATAGATTCGATGTATAAATTTACATTGTTGGGAGAAGATAGGTTGCCAGACTTTCATTCGAAGTCTCTGCCGTTTGACCTGCGAAACCTATCCGCCAAGAAACTTGGTTGCGAGACGAGTTTACCTTCTTGTCAGACGGTTTGAGACTCCTGAAAGACTTGTTACGATTAACGATTTTCAATTGACAGCGTTGTTTAAATTATTCTAAAGCAAGATAGGTTTCCACTGCGGTCCCTTTGTTCGAAAATAAATGCTACGCTATATTCTACACACGATTATGAGTCAAAATAGTGCAATGTTTAGCAAGTAGGTTCTATAATAAGTTATTTCCCGAACGAGGTATTTCTATGTATGTAATGTGATATTGGAATAAATTCTCATAAATATTGTGTGTACATGTGTGTGTGACGTGTTCGTGTCCCAGTAGGTTGGCAGGCAGGCATTTAGGACGCGTAGGCAAACACGAGTGTCACCAAATCTTGCCGACTCTCACAATATTTGCCAGACAAATGACTTGTCCAAATTAAACGTTTATCAGTTGCCAAAGCGATCAAGTGGGTCGTTACTTAACACAGTCGGTTCACTCGACGACTAGATATTCGGCACCACATTTTGTCGTTAGGTCGCTAGGCGATAATGGCCGATGTGAGGGGAAAAAGAGAGGTCGGCGTGGCGTAAACCTTATCGGTCATTGACCTTCACACCTAAACTGAGCCTCACATCTCGGTCGGTACGCGCGTTTACATGTACTTATACAATTTTCAGGGACCATTGAGCGATACATACGAACACTTTTATTCAAATATATACATATATATTTATGCTGTGACTTCCTTTGCGAACGTATGACGCTGATGCTTTTGAATAACTTGGTCAGTAGTGTACTGAAAAATATGATAATTTTGCCATAATGTTTTATAATGGGATATATTTCAATGCCAAAACTAAAATGTAAATAGCACACAATTTCATTGGTCGATTTGCAGATATTTAAATTGGAATCAGATTGTTGGTTTGAGTGTGTTGTTTAAAGTGTAGCTCCGGTTGTCCCACATGCATGTATGTATTTGAATGTGGGTTAGAAAAGTCCGCGGGATGTGGGCAGCGAGGCGCCATGCCAGCGAGGCCTTGACCTCAATCCAATACCGGCGCGCCGAGGCGCACAATGGCCCATTCTGCGCCATCCGACCCGACACCCGCCGCGACCAACCACCGCTCAACCAACAACTACCCACATAGTTTCTATGGACTGCGATTCAGCGATGCACTGCGCCTGTGATATCCCTACTATCAAAGCATATGCAAAATACGAAATTAATCGTTACATATCTTTTCTGAAAAGTACCATTAGTTTATTAGTAATTCATGGAGTGAATTGCTTAATTACGTACATTTCAGTTGTACCTACGTGACGATGTAATTGATATTGAGTTATTGTCTTCGACGATGATCGCAGTAATCGTGACGCGAGAAGTGTCAGGCACGTCACGATAGTATGTTATTAGAGACGTCTGCGCCGATGACAAAATTCGGGGGGCGGCACAGGTCGCGGCTTGCGTACGAAGTGTACATACATTATACATGCGGGAGTGACTGGCGCCACCGCGCCGCCTTGCCGCGACACCGGCCGGCTATCACCGATACACTGCTACACCTACTATCTCCCTGGATAACTCAATTCATACGACTCCTTTCACAGACAATATACTGTCGTTCATAATTATTTACTTTAACATATGAATGGATTTTAATAAACTAACAAAGACATCGCTGACATGTTTTTTTACATTCGTCGGGAAATAAAAAGCAAATCTGATAAATATTTTTGTAAACGACACTTCACCAGTTATATGATCTGCCGCAGGAATGTCTATTCTGTGTAAATAAACTCAGTAAGTACGCAATCGGCGAGAATGTGAAGTGTCTGCAACATTATTACGAGTTGTGAAAGCATATTATGTGTGCTGGCCGTTTAATGTTACAAAGAAAACATTAAAAATTTATGTTTTTACCATTCTACAACTTTTGATACTTGTTAGTTTGGATTTATGCAAATCATAAGTTGAAAAAGTTACATTATTATTACGAAATCTAAGCAATTATTTATTTCTATAAAGGAAGTTTAAGATATAATTACACCATTGGCATTTCGTAGCACTCTCGTAGCAGCTGCGTAGCACAAACATCTACAGTCATTAAAAAGTATCGCCTCTAGCCATTTCTACATTACCTACAAATACACTGAAATCGGACCGCTCACTAATCATGTCACATTTACATCGAATAAGTAGTCGTGATGAACAGTTAAAAATTTTAAACGTCGAGTTAATTAGGGTATATTAATATGCAGGACGCGCGCACTTGTCGAGACTGCTTAATGGCTGCTCCGTTAAGCAGTGCCACTACGCTACCTCTTCGCATACTCAATCAATCCCGGACATATCCATAACATCTGGTTCTGTATACTTTATATTATCCATTATATTGGTTTCTAGTAGACGTATCACTCCAATCAATGTATACTGGCAGTAGGTATACGATCCTGCAAAAGAAATTAATATAACTTACTCTTTAATCTTAATCGGCGCATTCCATGCGCTACTTCCTGTTTAATATAAATAATGTTTTACAGCGAGATGTTTACGGTAGCAGGATCCAACCTGCTCAATAGTGGCGCTAACTAGAAATTATGAGCGATTTCTCGATTAAAGATAAAAGGAGTAATGAGATAATTCTACAATATAATTGAAAGAGTGGCGGCACTGTCTGGGGCAGACGTGCTTATTAACGCGGTGTGTAGCAATTGAATACGTAATTTGTAATGAGATTCTGATGCAATGAGCGCCCGATGTATTTCGGTAAGTGCCCCTGCGATGGTATCGCGGCGGTTATTAATTACGAAGCAGGGGGCGCGCATTTACTGACCTTATCTCCGGCGGGGGCTCCTTGGCTGCGCCCGCGCAACGCCGCCGTAGCCACCGTAGCTGCTAATGAGTGCCGCGCACCTCACCGGAACGGCGATGGGAACCGCTCGCCCTACCGGCCTACCGTCCTGCCACCCTCGCCCTGTCTCCCATGCTATCTTCATTCATTCGCACACTTGCTCAATTGAAACACACATCTGCTCAAGCCTGTATTCTCCGAAGGGATAGACAGATAGACAGAGTAGTTCTTATGGACATTTCGCCAGTTATGCTCGAGTCTTATGCGTATTTTTGACACAAACGGAGCAATAATCCAGACCCTGGGTGAGAAGAGAAATTACAGATGGAAAACCCTTATAAAATCGAGTTTCACAGTAGTGTTTGCGACCACAAGACCAACAAGGAGACACTAAACCTTGCAGATTCAGTATTTTTTGGCTCACATGTCAATTACAATAGTATCCAATAGTTCTGGACTAATCGAAAAACGCATATTATGCCTTTATTATGAACATGATCGTTGCACTTTTATATTATTGTTATGTACATACAAATTACATGTAAATTAATTCTATACCTAATCAGCTCCAAGGCAGGTAGTTGTTATACACGTAACTATAGTAAACTCGGTCTTAAGTTTGAAAATACATAATATTATTATGAATGGCCACATGCGGAGTGGAGGGATCTGTTCCGAAATAAGCTTAATACCATGAGGGCGGCGTGTGCCCTGCGCCAGATATAAATAACCAGCCGGCGGTCCCTTAAGGCGCGGGCGCACATTTCCGGGCTGGAAGTGTGTCGCTTCCGCTGCGAGCGGTCGTTGACGCGCGTGCATTGTCGCCGGCACATTCCCCGCCGCCAGCGCCGTCGCCCGCGACGTTTTTAAATAGAGGAGCGATTACGAGCGTCTGGTTGCGGCGCCGGGCACATGACCGCGCGAAAGTGCAGCGCCCGCACCGTGTCACGGGCTATTTGCGACACCGCCGCCGCCAGCCGCCGCTAGCCGCCATCCGCCAGCCGCACGCTTCAGCTCCTCCTAGCGACCAACCACCACCAAATACGCTCCAGCCTCTGCACGCCGAATCCTCACATATCGCCACGCCAAGTATGTGCACGGAAAAACATTCCAATAGCATCGGTTCCAACAGATTTCAAACCCTCAAGGGTTTGAAATCTGTTGGCTAGTTCAAACTATATAAATTAATTCTGATGCTCGTTGATGTCTTTTGTAGGAGATATTCGAAATTGATATTTTTGTGACATGTTTGATATGTTATCGAATGAATTTATTACATTCGATTTCTATCAACGGGAAACATCGCGGATTGGCCATCTCAATTATGTTATCGCCATCTGATAATAGTGGCATCAGCGTATTAGTCACATAATACTCGATGTTGAAAATGTGTCAGCTAAAGAGGAGCAATTGCAAAGTGCTAGGGCGCGCTGGTAGTGCACGTTGTAGCGGTGTAGCGGCGCGGTGTCGGGTCGCGGCTGAATAAATTCGGAGGGAGGCGCGCTGGAATGCGGGAGGCGGCGCGGCGCGCGCGGGGGGCGGCGTGCGACTGGCGCGCGCGCTGCTGTCCCACGGTCGCGCGGCCCCGCGCCCCGGCCCCCTCACACTTTCTTTCGCGCCATTAAAGGTCGTTTCAAATATTTCGGAATGCTGTTTGGTGACATTTCACCTGCGGGCGGCGGGGAAGAGGAATGCAGCCTCCAGCATTCGGGCGAGCGGCCTACTCGCCGCCGCCGGAGCCTCGGAGTGCCCGCATCGCGCCTCGCACACATTTGCCTAATACACTAACACGGCTCAGGCTCGCTGCCTCGCCGCGTCACTGAGCCGGCCCGTGTATCCCACATTATTCAACAGAAAAATCGTTCAATAGCACATTTGGCAACATAGAGATATTCTCGGTTTATGGGCATTTCAGTGTGACAAATCAAAGTAAAACACTCTAATTGAGAACCTTCTCTCTTTTTGAAGACGGTGTTGAAGAACAGTTTTTGCCAGATTCTTTATAATTTCTATGGAAAGAAACAAAAGGGTAAGAGATTATCTGTCATGGAACTTCGCCTTCATGTTTACGAATAGGATTGACATTCAATAAGGATGTTAAGGTAGTGAGTAATTTTACCTTTCTGTCAGTGATACTCGTAGTTAAAGCTCATCGGTCTACTTTCTTGTGTTACCACGCTCATGTGTGAACTGAGTTTCTCCAATTAATAGATTCGTTCCAATAGCAAACAGCGAGTCGGAGAAAGCAGTGACGGCGAGGGTCAACGTCCGCCGGAATTCACACCGACCAACCGCGGCCGTGATGTTTACCAAGAAATATGGCGTAACGCTCTAAAATTTCAAAAACCGCGCTCGTTTACCCATTCCGGGAAGGCGAGGACGGTGGGCGCAAGCAGCCAGCGAGGACTGCGGCCACGGCGGACCGCAGTGGACCGCGGCGTGCGAGCGGCCGCTGTGCGCCAAAGCGCGCTTCGCTATGAATGGAATGCGGCGACGGAGGTTGCGCAAGCGGCTAGGTTCGCGGCGGGCGGCGGCGCGGCGTAGCGGCGCGGGGCGCGCTGCAGCCTCCGCTGCATCTCGCGGCCATTCACGCCGCTCGCCGCCACCCGCGAAATAACTCACCGTTAGACCCGCGGAATGCTCGCTCTATCTCTATACCTGCGTGCGCCTCTCACCCACACACACATACACGCTACACCACATGCCATTACCGCGACCCACCATGATGAACATGAAGTGCTTTTGGTATATTACTACTTCCAACTTGAATTTGATCTTGTTCTGACTGGCGTGTGCAGTTAAATTACCCTTCTATACGTATAAAATGCGAATTCCTAACTAACTGACTGACACATATATCAACGTACAGCCAGAACTACTGGTCCAAGAGACATGAAATTTTGAGGGTGTGTTTATGATGAGGTGTGGGTTTATAGTAAGGGATTTTCGAAATTCCTTGTATTATTCTGTATGTGAAATCTCAAAAAAACTAATAATATTATAAAATGAATTTACTGACAAGAGCTTTATTATTCTGTGTCCGTACCGCCTTTATATGCCTTTTTGTGTTCGGTGCGGGCTTTAAACTTTAGACAACTTTAACTACGGCTGGCGACGTATACAACGGTATGGCGAAGAACCGATACAATCAGAAATAAATGATAACACATAAATATATAAACACTTGGTTTAGTTTGTTGAGAAACACTTTATACCGTAGTCAAGAAATGTGGGAAAACAGCGGTGGCCAAGTGGCTTGAATAGATGCAAGTTCCAATGACTTTTTCTAAAAAAGTGATGTTACCCAGAAAACATCATAAAGAAATCATAAGACGTATGAATAGTGCTTATGATGGCAATATATTTTCTTTTAGTAATGATCCTCAGTTAGAAGTAGTTGTTGTAACACCTTTAGCCTACCCCTTCTGGGAAACACGTGAACATACATCGTCGCGGAGAATGGCGAGTTGAGGCTAGGAGAGAAATGTAGCGTGTTAGGTGGTCGTCGGTGGCGGCAGAGCGCGAGCACACTATCAATAGGCGGCGCGTCACCCGCCCTACATACTTGTCGCCGCAGCCGGGAGCGCGTTTCGTCACCTCATGCGCTAAATTCCGTTTTTAAGTCCATTGTTCTTCGTCTGCGACATCCGCCGACCCTCGGCCGCCACTCCGCCGAGTGACGTAACACGATTCTCATCATCCCACACCGCATCGCCCGATACGACAATATTATGCCGCTGACCTAATGTTTATTATTCACACGATCCAATTCTGTCAAAAACTTTGTAGTGTAACACTTCCGTTCGCTCGCTTCTCATTCTTATTGGGGCGGCTCGCTCGTAACACTCTCCGTGCGTAGTGTCCTTCGTAGTTGCTGCTTTATTTATTTGCTTAACTTTATCATCGGCGGGACTTGTAGGCTTTTATGGTACCTATATTCATGGGTCTCTAGTAGCTTCGATAATCACAAATAAGCTCGCTCCAAACATGCCACATTCGTCATTATCACAAGTGTAAACACGCTTCGCGATAAAAAGTAACACATTTGCGCTATTTCCCATAGTTGTCAGCCATTAGAGCAGCGTCGTAGGTGCGGGCGAGGGCAGGGGGGTGCGGGGAGCGGGCGCCACGTGTGGCCCACATAGTGCGGCCCATTGAGCGCCACCACCGCGCCGCCGGACGTGACGTCACCGCGCACACTACCACCTGCGCCCTCCTACTCAAAGCGATCCCTTCACCCCACTAACACTTGTTGAAAATGTATCTCTGCACTCTTATAATATTATTTGGTATGATTATAATCTTATATCTAAAATACAGTGACGATTTGCCCCAATCTATGGGCAAAAATATACCCATGTGATGTGATGTCTCAATCATATTATACCGTCGATAATCTACGGAATGCTGTTAGTGTCTATATTAGGATGGTTGATAACAAAGGCGCCATAAATTCTCTTTTTATGTTATGCCAATCTTAGTGCAAAGTTTGTCTACGAATGCATCGCAGACAATAGATGTTGAAAGGTACAGCAGTGACTCCCGCGCAGCCCCAACAAGGCCGAGGCGCTTATCCGCACCATTTGTGGCCACGGCGGCGCACTCTCCGCCTTGCCTAATTAGTGCAGTGTGGGTGAGCCCGCATTGCTGCTCGAGCCCGCCCGCCTTCGTTTATTACTATTTTCGTAGATTCAATACAATTACATGAGCGTACTAATGATGGTTAACGAATATAGAAAAGGACCGTCGTCGTTTGGAGCCGGCGACGCGACGGTGCTGTGGCGGGCTCTGCACGACACTTGTATATGCAACGCTGATGGAACAACTTTGCATGTTACAGATGGCGCGGGCAACAATTAGCGGAGGTAAGAGCATTGTTGGCGAGCGGCGTGAGTCAGCATGATGTCATGTGGTGATGCTAATGGGAGCGTCCCGGAGCCCACGTCACGTCCCATTCCCGCCGCATACTTCACCCAATCGAGCGATGACGAATCCATTCATTCTTCCATTGCGGCTAACTGTTTATGTTCCACACTAGATTCTTGCAATTCCAACATAATTAAAGCTCATATTAAAGAGGAGGTCTCATTACTAGCCGCTGGCCCACTAAGTGCCACTAGCTCGACGACTTTGCTGTGCTAAAAATAATTGTTGATTAAAACCTAACTTTATTTAGAATTAAGATTTATTTAGAATTAACATTTATATTAAAGTTGTATTCTTTGCTCTCAAGTCTTGGATGAAGACAACATAACAGCAAGAAATAACCGAAGAAGCGAAGAAAAACGAACACCAAGGAACTACGAAACTGGTTTTCATAATGATTTGACAGATTGTTCCATATTCTGAGATCATTGTGAAAGCTGATTTTGTTCCTGTGTCTACGATGAGCTGGAAGCAACGCCGAAGACCCTATTAGGATCACAGTTGGGGGCCTACTCGGTTTCTCTGAAAAACTAAACTAATGAAAACAAAGCGATACTACGTTTGATTTTCGTTCGTTGGCGGAGAAAGAGAGTAGACCCCCTGATTGTATATATTTTTTGTGTTTGTGTAACTACTGTATGTATTTTTCTATCATTTATGTTATTTGGATACGTTCTGTTATTTTAAGGCAAGTTTAATTGTAACATAATACTTTTTTTTTGAGTGCTAAGGTTACTCTAAAACATATAGATTAAAAACCGCTCTGCGAATTTTAATTGTAAGATAAGGCCTAAGGCATTCCGACGGACCCAGTTTCTATAGTCTTATCTATTTGCTCGACCGTCAGGGTGCTTTATGATAGAGTGGTTGGTTATATATGAAATGTATGTTACTCTGGCCTTTGTGTTAAAACTTCGAAAAATATATTTAAGTGTTTGTGGATCTAAATATCTCTAGCTTTTGTGTAAAAATACAAGAGAATGTCTAAGCTAAAGTGTCTCCACCTCCACCACGTTCAAGAAGTTTAGTACTTACACGAGACGTTTTAGATTAGATGATCTTGAGGACAATCTATTATGATGATGACCAATTACCTAACATTTCACCTACCTACTTTATATAGCTATGGACCTACTCTTCTACTTAATATTGATTGGAAAATCAATTCAAAATTCAAAAGATCTTTGTTTGATTAGACTTCTTAAAAAGTACTTTCAAATGGTCAGAAGGACACAAAAATACATTATACAGAATTATAAATGTTACCACCGGGTTCGGGTTAGAAGAAATGAAGGATGGTTTCCGTACATACTGCAAAATTTTTGACTACCCGATTGCTCCAATGGTTAAGCAAATTGCACCGCCAGGGTAACAGTTCTCATAAGGAGCAAACACATTTATGTTCGGGCTACAGGTATTTATTTGTGTGTCAGAGAATTGATCGTAAAATCCTAAAGTCTATAGGTGCCTCCTGCACTGATCGAATATAATGTGGATAAAGAGATTTCCTTTTTGAATTGAATTCAAACAGCGACCTGTACCAATGAGGTTTTCTAAAAAACGTATTTGCAGTGATTTCACATAATGTGCTTTACGGTGAAGGAAAACGCCGTGACGAAACGTGTATGTTTGAGAAGTTATTCAAATACCTATTAATGTATAGTGGCAAAGACGGTGATAGACTTACCTCATTTAGGTTTTCAAGAGAGAATCTAATTTTCGTGGCCATATTATTCGATCATCTAATCATTATCATAAAGCAAGAAAAGAAGATACCTAATTACATATCAATATTTCGAAAGTTAAAAGCATTGCAGTAGTTATGTTACGGAAATTGATCTTATCCTGAAGCCTTCGGCGCTTACGCGCGTTGTGGAATGTCAATTGATGGCGACGTATATAGAAAGTGAAGCATGCTAAAGTGAAGGATGCTGTGGGAAAGTAAGGTCGCCAGTACTCCATGTAAGACAGAAGGGGTGTTACTATATTATAGTCAACTATGTACTCAAGAAATTTCTCATAAATGTGAAAAGTAACGTGAACAACGAATGCGTGTCAAATCATCACACGCATTCGTTGTTCGCGTTATGTAAGACCTTATTAGTTAGTTCTAAAGTCATCATTGAACAGAAGGTAACAAATTATAATGCATGATTTTTCTTGACAAGAAGAACATATCAGTAGGTAAAGGACTCTATGTATAGATTTAAATTCGAAACCCGTTATTAATTTATATAAAATTCTCGTGTCACAGTTTTCGTTGCCATACTCCTCCGAAACGGCTTGACCGATTTTGATGAATTTTTTTGTGCTTATCCAGTATCTATGAGAATCGGCCAACATCTATTTTTCATCCCCCTAAATGTTAGGGGTAGTCCACCCCAAAAAAAAATATGGCAATACAACGTTTGCCGGGCACAGCTAGTTAATTTATAAAAATCAGAACAACCGTATCCGAAGTATTCAAGAATAAATCTGAGAGTTATTCGATTGATGTCGGTATTTTTAGTATTTTTTGTGTGTACACATAGGTACAGCTTCCTGTAGGTCTCAACAAACCGCCAGAGCCGTTTCCCATATCAACTTTTAATTTTAATTATTTCCGTTACTAAATAATGAAGTTGCATATGCACCATAATGTCATAATATAACATAAAATTTAGGTGCGCAATTTCTGAGCCCCACCCACACCATGAACTTGCGAACAGAAGCTAAAATTATCGTCAATCATCATATCATACAAATATACATGGCCATTGATAATTCTCACGTACGCTTGTTGCGTGGTGTAAATCCTGATCCATTCCTCAATGAATGATGATGAATATCAAAACGTGCGTGTTGCTGACGTTCTACAATCCAGAGCACTACCTAGTATCTTCAACACGAGAGGCGTATTTTCCATTGGGCGATGAGGGCCTTGGCCCAGGGCGCCAGGTATGTTGTTGTCAAGGAAGGAATGTCAAAAAGAGCTTCTCAGATTTTGATGCCCCCTGTGATCTTTACACGGGAAATTGATTGTAAGTATAATTAAACCGAGGCCTTAAGCCTCTGACCAAGGCATCAAATTTGAGAAAACCTTTAAATTCAATTTAGAAACATATAGTCGTGGCCAAAGAGCTGAAACTTAAGAATGGAATTTTATAGTCCTCCAGTCTTGGGCGCAATCTGTTTAAAAGCTGAATACATTTATTTCGAGAATTCAAAAATTAGAAAATTAACAGGAAAATGCACGACACGGAAAAGTGGACCACGCCATCCAGTAGGTGGCTGCTGTAAATCATTTACCTACGGGACGAATTTTAAAATACAGCAAAGGTATGAATAATTTAGGTAGGTACCTAATCTTTTAGTTCCTTGAAGTATAATTATATTGGCATTCAAAGCTGTGTGCTCTAAACGATGAGCAATAGGTACTTCATATATGTATATATTACTTCACGACTACATCTCGCCATAAAATCGTAAATCACATATTATGGCCATATCATTATCAGCATAAAAGTCGTCGGTTGAAGATGTCGAGTTCACAACACGCTCAACCAATCTGGAATCACTAGATCGGAGAAGTTTCTTTATCTTTCTGGGTGGTGTATTCTACCTCTTTTACCTGCTACTAAACTGCAGTTCTATAAATGTATGTCTGTTACGGCTAAACTCTGAAACGACTGGACTATTTGACAGGTATTTCTCTGGCAGGTAGCAGATAGTACATAATATGCTACTTTAACTTTTTTTAAATAATTAGGGTTCTCGTGAAAAAAGTTAAATCCATGAAACTGTGAGTATGCGGTTGAACCCGCGGGGCACAGCTATATCATGGTATATCTAAATGTATATATAACTGACTGATTGACATAGTGATCTATCAACGCACAGCCCAAACCACTGGAAGGATCGGGCTGAAATTTGGCATGCAGGTAGATGTTATGACGTAGGCATCCGCTAAGAAAGGATTTTGATTAATTCTACCCCCAAGGGGATAAAATAGGGGATTCATCCACGGTTTAGGCTACTTTTAATAAAAAAAACTAGGGTATGTTAACGCGGGTGAAACCGCGGGGCAGAGCTAGTAGATTATTTGCTTACATGTCTTAAGTTTTACAAAACAACTTTGAGCGCAGATTTTTTCCCGTTTGACTCTTGCATACTGAAAAACGTATAAGGCACGAATAAATAAGTTACAGCTCAAATAAGTACCTACTTCTCATAATATGTAGGTATATCACCGGAATCTAAATGTAGGTATTTATCACTATTGTATACCTATGTACTCCTGATTACTAGTACATAATGTTTATCTTGACTGTGATATACCAACTACCGTTTGATAAAAATGCTAAGATAATCTTGTTTAGGTACCACCCAATAAATGATTATCCGAAATCTGTTCCTTACCTACACACATTTATCTATGTAGGTATTGATATCATGTAAAAAAGGAAGGTAGATAAATATAATTAATTTACCGATTTTCTGCAAAGTTAAATGAAAATATAATAAAATTGATTCAAAGCACGCACTAATAAATGCACACAACCTCTGCTTGAAATTTTAGGGTTAGATAATTACAAGTTACAGTTTTATCAATGATATTATATAGAACTAAAGAAGCTGTGTAAAGAGACATGCAAGGCAACGTGAAGTGAAGACACAATAACGTTCCATTTGGGACGCTATCTCATTTACTCCCGTGCTTATCCTATCCTCTGCATTTACTGCTCATTTTCGGTAATTTTCTCTTTCAACGTCAATAACTATCACCATAATCTAAATCTAAACTATGACTTTTATGCACAAGTAGAATTATTTTACAACTAAGTACCTACTTTTACTAGGGTTGTTGAATTATCTCGGCTGACTGTCATCTCGCCAGCTGGCCGCGGATAGTTCCTCAATAAGTGTTCATCGAAAATGCTTGTGCTTATCCTTCTTGAACTTGAAATTGATTTAATATAAGTTATTATTTATAAATGGCTATTGTGCTTAGAAAGCTATTGCAGAAATGACAATCAGAAATGTAAGGTAACAAATATTCATTATTAGGAGCCTCGGCATCTTATTATCATTTTCATACAACAGCTACGTGTAAAACTTAAACACGAAATACTTAAATATTACATCGGTTCGCTTGTATGTAATTTTTGGTATGGTCTGTGCTGGATGTCAGTCAATTGAACGGTTTTAATATGATTTGGTCAAACGTGGCAAGATATAGGCGCTCACTCCTGATCGCATTGCACGTATAGCGAGCATCATAGAATCAGTAGGTGTGACCATGCCAACGAGCGTGCCTTCATAGCTCGGTCCTCGGTGATCCCGTTGAAGCAATTTAACGCTGTCAGCATTTTTTTCTCCACTAGACATAATTTTCTTATTGGGTTCAACCCGATGATTATCTATTTGATATTTACGCGAAGTGCAGTCACTCACATACTTAGCGAC
Organism: Watsonalla binaria; assembly: GCA_929442735.1. Classification (NCBI taxonomy): domain Eukaryota; kingdom Metazoa; phylum Arthropoda; class Insecta; order Lepidoptera; family Drepanidae; genus Watsonalla; species Watsonalla binaria. The sequence goes on along the minus strand of OV838929.1, from coordinate 4,628,201 downwards.
ATAGGTACCAACCTGTAGGGAATTTGGTTAGCTGGGTTAAACCAACTGTCAGATCAAAATAATCATTTTTCTAGGATTGTGCTTGTTACCTACTAGACTTAGACTAGTAGGTAACTAGTGTAACTAGTAGGTAACTGTAGTAACTAGTCTAGTAAACTATATTTAACTTAAATGATTCAATACTTAATAAATCGTCTTCAAGTATTTGGAACGATTGCAATTTGTTTGCCTACGAAAGCTGAATCTACCTACATAGCGCAGACAACTATTTGCCATTTATTCATAGGAAGGCTCATAGTTTCTGAGAGACCCACGACAGACATAGCGTTGAGTTTTCAATTGCTATCAAAGGTTTATCATTAATTTTATCCATCCATCGGTGTAAGTAATTAATACAAGCACCTACCTATTTATATATTACTTGCGGAAGTCACGCGGTTTTATCCGCGTAGTTCCTGTTTCCGTGGGAGTACAGGGATAAAATAAAGCCTATGTTACCCGCAAATTATGTAGCTTTGCAATGGTGAGAGAATTGTTGAAATCGGCACAGTAGTTTTTGAGTTTATTCATTACAAACATACACACTAAAAAACAAATCTTTCCTCTTTATAATAGTAATGTAGATGTAGATGAAGACAACCTGGGATGCAAGAAGCGTGAATTGACCGGTCGCCGACTCGCTGTAGAAATCGGTAGGGAGGCCTATGTTCAACAGAAGACAATTTTCAGTTGAATATGTAAAATAAATATTACCGACATAAATAAAAAAGCATAAATAAAACTAAATGCCTATATTCACTTCAAAAACTAGGTAGGTATCCATTGTGCGCTAGTACCTTATTTCAACTTCCCAACGCCAAAGGTATGTTATATAATATACAGAAAGATGTAAAAATATATACATTTTTAGCTATAGTATTTGAGGTTCTAGTTCATATTTTGTTTGGTGTCCTAATCCTATATTTTATTTAATCTGTTCATTAAAGAGATTTAAAGTTCAAAAAAGTGATGCTGAAGGAGGTACCCAATCTGTTTCTCATGACTTAAAGGGCTTTAAATACATGTAAATGAAGGTTACTTCATTAAATACTCATTTTAAATGTCGTTGTGTTTAAGTTGATGATGAAATTAAATAGAATTTATTTTATTTTCTGACAGAGGCTGTCATAATTAGAAATTACATTTATTTTAATATTATTTAATAAGTTTATTGGAAACAGCATAATATTGTTGTTTCTCTTTTCAGGTGAGTTGTTCTGTAGTTTTTAAGATATTTAATTTAAGTTAAGGTAGAAATATGTACTGTTATGTTATAATAAAAATCTCTTTTCAGAGAAACACAAGTTTGTCTGTTTTTATGTTATAAACATATTATATACATAAACATAAAAGATAATGTTGGTAGTATTTTCACTGTCCTTAGCTTGCTCATAACGGAGCGATTAAAAAAATATTCTTTGGTCAGCTCAACTGTCAAGTAGTAAATATGTCAAATGTTGTTAACCATACCAATAACCATTCAGTCAGTCTGCCAAAACTGCCAATCTAGCTGTCAAATTGTCAAGAAAAGAAATTGAGGTTAGATTTTCTACATACTATATCTAAATACTATTTTTGATTTTATTGAAACGAATAAAAATGGTCTTCTATACTAATAGAACGTAAGATTGATTTTAAAAAAAATATAGTTAAAGAGTTTTTTCTTTAAGCAATAACGATGGAAATCATGGAATTCGATGCCACTTTAGGCGGCACTGAAAGTTTACCTTATTCAGCTAATAGTTTAAAATTCGCTGCGTCTAGGAGTGTAGAAATTGCGGCAATGACGGAAAGTATCCTACGACCAAGTAAGACTAAGCTTATTTTTCAATCATTGCCCGTCCATATGAGACGACGTGTAATGAGCCACAATTGTAAGAGGTTACCGCGAAAGCTGCGACAAGCACATAAGGAACAACTCAAAAAAAGTGGCATACCGCCAAAACAGAAGCGGCCTTCAAGAAAGTATAAACGAAAACCAGGTAATCTTTTAGAAGCCTTTAACCGCCGAAAAAAAAGATATATTTGGCTAGAAACTCACATATGGCATGCAAAGAGATTCCACATGATAGAGCGCTGGGGCCACAGACTGGCATATGCTCCTTGCGATAAGGCATTCCGGGCTTGTTATCGAGCCAGTTCTGCCCACTGTCTCCTACAAGATATTTCATATTATACACCCATACAAATAATGGGCCCTGTTGAAGACATAAAAAATCTGTTCAGTGGTATTACGAATAATGCCTGCGGACTTGGTATTTGTGCTAAGGCATATCTTGCAGGTACCAGGGAAGGTACAATGCATCTCTTTGAGAAAGACTCCTTTCCAAATAGATTTATAGGAAAAGCACAATTTATATGGACAAACAATGGTTCAAATAGTATACTTTGGCTTTTCATTCATCCATCACAAACAAAACAAGTGGAATCAGTTCTAAAACAATTGACAGGTCATAGTGAAGTAAAAGATGAGTATGAAACGGTAAAGAAGAAACCAAAACTGGATAATGCACAAAGCATTGAAATTAAAGTTTCTGCAGGAAGTTTTAACAGATTCCGGTTGACAGGGCCCAACAGTCATGCTGTGTTAGTAAACAGCCTGAAATGTGCAAATGATTTATCAAGTGAAAGTAATAAGTGGGTTAAACAATGTAATAATGACATATTGTACTTGAAAGAAAAAGCAGAATATTGGGAAAATATAACATCTGTTAACTCCCCATCTCAACTTCCACCCAGAGTAGTGATAGGTTTGATAGTCAAGGACCCAAGGCTAATGAGGCCTTCATACCGAACTAAAGCAAAATATGAATATGATAAAGACATACATGCAGAAAGTTTAATTAAAATACCAGGTATTGCATCAAAATCACCAATATGGAATATTGATATGCATAAAGCAATCAAAAATGGTATGATGAGTAATGGACAATTCATAGAGCATATAAGGAAGACCCAACTGGTGCCAGGAGAAATATTTATAAATGATCCAGCATTACAGGATGTTCCAGTGGTCTTGATACAAAGACCAGGATCACAGGATTCTCCTTTCAAAAAGATTGGTAAGAATGACAACAGTCACGTTTTTTTAGTCTTGTTTAAGAACACACTACAATTTGCTTTATGGTTTTTATTCATACACTCTCAGCTTGAGACACCAACATTAAATAAATGTTCACTTGGTCAAGCATATAATATACATACATACACTGGCTTGGAATGAGAGCTTCACTAATTTGAAATTAACACCTATAAATGATTATAACACCAACTTATCCTTTTATACAGGTTATGGAAGCGGTTGGGATATAATAATTCCACCAGGTTACAGCCTGCCATTCTGGTTGACTTTCATCATGTTTGGAGCTAGAACAGGTGGTTTGCGTGAAACTGAAAGTTTATCATTTGAAATGGGCGAGTGTTATCTTCCTCCTGATAGCTGTGCTGGAAAAATAGAAGAACAAAGGATTGCAACTGAACTAAAAGAAAAATATTTTAGATTACCTCCAAGCAAAAGAGTGAATTATGTCAAATTAGGAGTCAATAGCCCTTTCGCATGCCCTTGGAGGGTGCTGCTCAAAGATTGGAGCCAGCAAACTGTTGATGAATTCTTTATACTGAGGGATAGATTACTATTGACTACTCTTGAGGTAAATTCACACAAAGTATATTTTTATTCCAATTCCATTCCAATGGGGAATCTCCTAACTTCTTACCTTATGTGTTACAGGAATGTATCAAAAACAAAAATTGTTTACCAGAAATATCAAATGCATCCTCATGTTTAGTGGCAGTGTATGTACATTTACCAAAAGGTAATCTAAAAAGACATGCGCTCTTATGCCTACCAGAAAAATTTGATGTCAAACCTGTAAAAGGGCTGTTTGAACCTCACCACGAAGATCCAAATGAAAAGGTTAGGAAACAGACAAGGATAGAGCATATAAAAGATGTGAAACGAATGAGAAGAAAACGGATAAAACTGAAGAAAAAGAAAGTTGTAAGTTATTTAAAATCTAAACTTGTTAGTTGAAATATTTTTCAATCCAATTTCATCAAAAAAAATTGATCCAAATAAAAGTTGTAAATGTACAAGCTGTTTTTTCAGGTTGCAGAGGCACAGAAGTTGAAAGTTCAAAAACAAAAGAAGAAAAATGTTGTACCTTCAGAATATGTAAAAACTATGAGAGAACTATGGCTTCCTTCAAATGTTGAAACTGTGCGTCATAAAAACTCTAGACAAGTTCTTGGCTATTTATCACAGGGTGCATTCAGTTTCACTGAAGCACACAGCTGTGGGGTCGGGTACATACCATATAATGCGTTATCACATCTAATCAAAACAGGTCATAATCAAGTGTTAGTTCGAAATACAACTTCAAGAAAATATAGACTAGGTAACTTAAGGATTGTTAAAAATGTATAAATAAAACAATTTTCACAAAATAATGAATGTATTCATTCTGCTCATGTCTGTTACATAATTCATACACCCAAACCCAAGCAAGGGATTTTTTAACTTTGTGATGAACAAAAATAATTAAAATACAGTACATACATACAGTTTTGTTGGTTTACATGTCAATAATAGAGTTTGAATACCTACCATTCTCGTATACACAACAATATTATATTATATATTCAAAATAAATCTATTGATGATAGGTGAAAAGGCCTGAAGCTTGATATAATGTACAACAGACTTTAGTAGGTAGACATTAAATATATTGTATTATAAAACTTACACATAAATGCTTATTTTTGTATGACTTCATTTCTGTCTATGGGTGTGTGTGACTTAATTGTGTGAGCAAATTTTGATTAACGTCAGTATTTAGCTTACAATGAATAGGCCTCGATCTCCTGGCAGGTTTGGTATGAAGACAGAAGGGACGAGTCGAAGCCGGTCTGGCCGCCTACGTGCTGTACACAAATAATTATACCCAACAGTCTTATATCTTAGATCTCTTCCTCGCTATCGCGTCTTCAACAGCCTTCAATTGTTTCAGAAGTTCCTCTCTCCTTGAAACAGCCTTCTTGGATGGCGGGCCTTCTGGTGATGACGCGGACCTCTTCTTACTGCTTATTTCTGTAAAAAAAAACCAAAATTTAAGTAACATATAATGATGGAAGTTATAACATTACCCGAAAAAGAGTTACCTTTATCGCTGGTAGCTTCCTTCTTGCTAGCAATATTAACAGCCGCTGCTAACCCCGCACTTGGTTTCGGAAACCTAAAATGTTGAAAAAATATCAGTCACCAGTAAAGTATACCAGCCCATCCTATTGAGATTTATCAGTCACAACCATTTTAATATTAATGTTTACTAATATTTAGGGTGAGACTTACCACAACACTATATTTTATGTTGAGGTTCGTTTTCATAAGAACATAAGTTTATATTTTTATATGACTAGACTAGAACATGTTGTATTGTTTCATCTACACGATAAATACAAGCAAAGCAGATGACAGTACATAAACCTTTAAATAGTACAATAAAAAGTAAAATATTATTTTCCCAAAGCGTGAGTTGAGCAAACAATTTTAGGATAATATATATTAGCCGGCTGACTCTTTTGTCACATATCCCTAAATATTTATTTATTTATTGAAAAACCATTCTATCAACTTTACAGTATTATAGCTAATTCGACAAACGGTGCTAATACTAAAAAGGACAGAAAAAATCCTGAACTAAATAACTGTATAACTGTTAATGTTATTTGAGAAATGATGTGAATGCTTAATATGTAAGTAACGAAACATTATTACAGTTAAACTAACCTTGGTCTAGCAGCTGCATTGAGGAGCCTAGCGTGCCTTGCGCGTCGAGCCCCCGAACTGCCCGAGGACGAAGACGAATGGGATTCGCTTTCTGATTCGCTCGATGACGACGATGATTCTGTATAATAGTAACAAAATGTACAAAACTGAAATGTATTTAAATGTATGTTTGTATATGCTCACGCCTGTATTGTCCGAAGGGGTAGGCAGGTGTATTGTAACGACAACGCCCACTTTTCACCGAAAATGAGTGCCAACGAGACAGAGGGTGAGTCCATAGCCATCTCAGGCATTATTTCAAATTGAAAATTTGGAATGATTTTCGCACAATAGGCTTCAAGTCCAACCAAAATTACCATACCTGATCCCGATGAAGATGATCTTGAATACTTCTTCCTGTCTCTGTTGCGGCCTGCCTTGCGACCGTACATGTCGATCTCCTCCTGCAGAAATAATTCGATTTCATTATGATTATAGAGAGACATGTCTCGTAGCCTATGACCAGACACAGCATATTATGATTGTTTGCAGTTGAAATATTATATATTATACTTTTGAATTTCTACAGAGATATTATTAAAGGTGTGTATCTTTACGGCGGGTTGGAGGCGGCCTGGCGCGCGGCGCGGGGGGGTTCATGGCGATCGCTATCATAACACGTGCCTGGTTCCCAGGACGAGAGGGAGTGCCGTGGTACCTTGTGTCGGTGGTCGGCGGGTTGGAGGCGGCCTGGCGCGCGGCGCGGGGGGGTTCATGGCGATCGCTATCATAACACGTGCCTGGTTCCCCGGACGAGAGGGAGTGCCGTGGTACCTTGTGTCGGTGGTCGGCGGGCGGCGGCGGGTTGGAGGCGGCCTGGCGCGCGGCGCGGGGGGGTTCATGGCGGTCGCTATCATAACACGTGCCTGGTTCCCAGGACGAGAGGGAGTGCCGTGGTACCTTGTGTCGGTGGTCGGCGGGCGGCGGCGGGTTGGAGGCGGCCTGGCGCGCGGCGCGGGGGGGTTCATGGCGGTCGCTATCATAACACGTGCCTGGTTCCCAGGACGAGAGGGAGTGCCGTGGTACCTTGTGTCGGTGGTCGGCGGGCGGCGGCGGGTTGGAGGCGGCCTGGCGCGCGGCGCGGGGGGGTTCATGGCGATCGCTATCATAACACGTGCCTGGTTCCCCGGACGAGAGGGAGTGCCGTGGTACCTTGTGTCGGTGGTCGGCGGGCGGCGGCGGGTTGGAGGCGGCCTGGCGCGCGGCGCGGGGGGGTTCATGGCGGTCGCTATCATAACACGTGCCTGGTTCCCAGGACGAGAGGGAGTGCCGTGGTACCTTGTGTCGGTGTTCGGCGGGCGGCGGCGGGTTGGAGGCGGCCTGGCGCGCGGCGCGGGGGGGTTCATGGCGGTCGCTATCATAACACGTGCCTGGTTCCCAGGACGAGAGGGAGTGCCGTGGTACCTTGTGTCGGTGGTCGGCGGGCGGCGGCGGGTTGGAGGCGGCCTGGCGCGCGGCGCGGGGGGGTTCATGGCGGTCGCTATCATAACACGTGCCTGGTTCCCAGGACGAGAGGGAGTGCCGTGGTACCTTGTGTCGGTGGTCGGCGGGCGGCGGCGGGTTGGAGGCGGCCTGGCGCGCGGCGCGGGGGGGTTCATGGCGGTCGCTATCATAACACGTGCCTGGTTCCCAGGACGAGAGGGAGTGCCGTGGTACCTTGTGTCGGTGGTCGGCGGGCGGCGGCGGGTTGGAGGCGGCCTGGCGCGCGGCGCGGGGGGGGGGGTTCATGGCGGTCGCTATCATAACACGTGCCTGGTTCCCAGGACGAGAGGGAGTGCCGTGGTACCTTGTGTCGGTGTTCGGCGGGCGGCGGCGAGTTGGAGGCGGCCTGGCGCGCGGCGCGGGGGGGTTCATGGCGGTCGCTATCATAACACGTGCCTGGTTCCCAGGACGAGAGGGAGTGCCGTGGTACCTTGTGTCGGTGGTCGGCGGGCGGCGGCGGGTTGGAGGCGGCCTGGCGCGCGGCGCGGGGGGGTTCATGGCGGTCGCTATCATAACACGTGCCTGGTTCCCAGGACGAGAGGGAGTGCCGTGGTACCTTGTGTCGGTGTTCGGCGGGCGGCGGCGGGTTGGAGGCGGCCTGGCGCGCGGCGCGGGGGGGTTCATGGCGGTCGCTATCATAACACGTGCCTGGTTCCCAGGACGAGAGGGAGTGCCGTGGTACCTTGTGTCGGTGGTCGGCGGGCGGCGGCGGGTTGGAGGCGGCCTGGCGCGCGGCGCGGGGGGGTTCATGGCGGTCGCTATCATAACACGTGCCTGGTTCCCAGGACGAGAGGGAGTGCCGTGGTACCTTGTGTCGGTGGTCGGCGGGCGGCGGCGGGTTGGAGGCGGCCTGGCGCGCGGCGCGGGGGGGTTCATGGCGGTCGCTATCATAACACGTGCCTGGTTCCCAGGACGAGAGGGAGTGCCGTGGTACCTTGTGTCGGTGGTCGGCGGGCGGCGGCGGGTTGGAGGCGGCCTGGCGCGCGGCGCGGGGGGGTTCATGGCGGTCGCTATCATAACACGTGCCTGGTTCCCAGGACGAGAGGGAGTGCCGTGGTACCTTGTGTCGGTGGTCGGCGGGCGGCGGCGGGTTGGAGGCGGCCTGGCGCGCGGCGGCGGGCGAGGGCGCGCGGCGGCGCGGCGCGGGGGGGTTCATGGCGGTCGCTCGCGCCGTCGCCAGCCGCCGCTCGCGCACTATCACCGACGGCGACAACCTGCAGACAATGCACGTTATTTACAACGTCACTTACGTACACAATACACGTATGGACCTAATCCTCTCCCTTCATAATGATAAAGTATTTTTTAATATATTTAATACGTCTTACCTCTGACGGGAAGACGAGGACGCCCTCCTCTTGCGTCGCGCACCGGGGGATCGCGAACTGCGAGAACTGGAATTTGAAGAGCTGCGGAGTCAGCGGGACGCCGGGCGGGGAAACACACGCATGCACGCACGCACACCACCGTCCACACACGCACGCACACACACTCGGAGGTGAGACCCAATGAATAGTGACACCAGAATATGCATGCAAATTGTTAATGAAAGTTAGATGAGATTCAGAGATTGAACACCACAACACCGCGACACAAGAGTTATGAAAGCGAAACCCATTGATCGGGAGTAGGGAAGAAGCGAAAGGGGGATTTCGCAATTAATTATATTGATTTATTTAAAATTTTATAAAGTACAATTCAATCGAAATTTTCCAAGAATCATATCCACCATTTGTTCAATGTCTACGGACCTAAGGACCTTTGGCTAGATCCTAGCTGAGAATGAGGCACTTACACCACATGAATAACATTACTTAGTAATGTATGTACTTCTGTCGGCCTCATCAACAACATTGGTTCTTACGTTGAAGTTCATAGAATAACCAAAATTGGAAATCAGGGAGCCCAATTAAGTTTAGTGTTTCTTTGCTGTCGCTCCTTAGGGTCGTAAACCTTCCTAGAAATGATCATCATCAAAATCCATTCAGTAGTTTTTTTACTGTTTTTAGACATAAATTAATAATAATAAACATATTTGTCAGATGATTATGAACCCAAACTATTATGAGCTTCTATCACCTTCGTCCTATAAGCATTGGGCATCAGGAGTTGTCATATTTAGAACTAACATGTCAAATCAATCAACGATTTTAAGACCAACACTTTTGCTTGATAGATCACTGAGAAAATGATATGGAAGATAACGAATTAAGGTAAGACTCGGCGCTCCAATTTATTTTTAATAAATACATTTTCCGTCGAACTATTCTGGTCCTAAGCACTTCATTTGGTCTCCTTCATTGTATTTAAAGGATATCATATCAGTGATGTGTAGTGTTTCTTAGTACGCTAAGTACCTACAGCATGGTAATCTAAGGGGGAAGAAATGTTTCACTATTGTGTGTGCAGTGCACGAGTGATACTGGCAAGCGTCCATAGGTAAAAGTAACCACTTACTACAGCGGCTTGCTTGCCACTTCTCTATATCGTATAAAATAACTTGAGCGCGTATGTGTCAGTGTGCGTACATTGAAACCAATTTCGGCTAATGTAAAGCAATAAAGTTATTTCCTTTTTTAAGATTAGAAATAACCACTTTGACTATTATGTCTGAGTTAGGTTTAAATAATTTTTAGTTACTTACTAAAAATGTTGGTAGTAAAAATTTTTAGAAGACATTAGTTTCTTTGTTTATTTAACGAATACGGCTTGAGTGTACGCGCACCGTATGCTGCATAGTGAGGGTGTATGTTCACCTGGAGGATGAGTACGAGTCTTCTGAGGAGGGAGGCGCGCGGCGGCGGGCGGCCGGCTCGGCCCGCATCCAGGGGTCGGCCCACTCGTCCCCGCGGGCCTCCCGCCGGCCCTCGCGGCCTTCACGGCCCTCGCGGCCCTCGCGGCCTTCACGGACCTCGCGGACTTCACGACCTTCCCGCCGCTCCACTTCCGCTCGTTGGACTATCACTTCACGTGATGAACGAACTCGTCTCTGAACAATAATACGTTGATTGCTATGGTTGCTAACAGTTCAGTTCCTAACATGATGAAGGAGCCTAACGTGTATTCATGAAATGATAATAAATACAAATACCATCATAGAAGTCTCCAGAGTGTATATGGTTTTTCAGGGTCGACAATGCGCGTCTGATGTTACTGGTGTTGGCTGGACGTCTGCCACCGTTGTGTCAAGAAAAATGCTAACAAGTAGCAGACACGACCATATATATTGTATTATAAAAATTTTATTGTACCTTATGGTAAGCCATATCTTCTGGGATAGGTGCGCGTTCGTCATAGTGCGGCGGTCGCTCGTAGTGCGGCGCGCGCTCGTAGGCCCGCTCGCGCTCAAAGTACCGCTGCTCCTCGCCGCGCGGGAACCTCCCGCGGTACATCGGCCCGTACGGCCGGCTGCATCACCAAACAACAACATTCACAACTTGCACAGAGCCAGCACCTACCACTTTCATACTAGTATGCTGGTCAGCCAGTGGAAGTTGAGTTAGTACGTATAATATATCGATAAATAGATTGATAGGACAATATTCTCAATAAACCTCAAATCTATTCGGAGGCACTCTCCAGCTGAGCTTAAAATCGGCACAAATAACTAAAATTATATCCAGTCAGTCCAGCAAATAAGTCCAATAATCAATTATTGGGCTTACGGTAACTTCGGACACGGATCCGTGGAAGGAGTCGAGTCCGGTGTGTATCTGTGGTGAGGCTATAACACAGCGTATTTCCCTGGGAGTCACCGACCTGAAGAGGTCGGGGTCGCGGTGGTGCGCGGGCAGGTCGTGCGGGCGGGGAGGCGAGGCGCCCACGGCGGCGGCCGCGTACGCCAGCTCGGCGTCAGGGTCGTGCACCACTCCGCCCACTGACAGGTGAAGCTTCTTCTCCTCAAAGTCCATGTCCTGCTCCTTGCGCTTGTTCGCTATGCGTAACATCTGTAACCGCCTCTACGCGTCAACTTTGACCACTGCCCAAACTACCACATAAATGGTATGCAGGATTATATTCATACTAGCTGAACCTTGTGGTGCTACTGGCGTATCTTCGTTGAGTGTAATAACGTAACACGCAAACATCTCTTTTAGATAATTAAATAAATCTCTGAGCTTAATTCTGCATGAGACTGAGTGCATCTTGAACGAAAGAGAAAACCTTGTGATAGAACAATCGTGCAAAAAGTGTGCAGCCGTCCTCGTGGCCAGCAGCTAATGCAGTCATGTGGGGTTGCCTATCTCGCAAATAATGTAACCATTGTGCCAGCATAAGTGTTCAGTCCTCAGTCCTCGGGCTGCTATGGGCCGTGAGTGTACCTCCTTGGCGGTGCGCAGGCCGCGCTCCCAGGCGGACTCGGGCGGCGCCACGTCCCGCGCGGGCGCGGCGGGGTAGGCGCCGCTGGGAGGCACGCCACGGATCACCTCGAACATATTGTAGTTGCCCTTGTCCGTCACGCCCGGGTGCAGGAACCTACACACACGCATTTATACAACACCAATTATACTTCCAATCAAAATGCTGTGTTAGTTCGCTCAACAACTCCTGAGGGCCTACCATCATGGGTATTAAGAACTTCTGGGCTTTCTGGCACAGTAAAATTAAACGTCAAAGCTAAAAGGCTCTTAATACGCGTCGCTTACACGTTCATGGTTTTCGCCCCCTAGTTAGTAAAAAAAATTACTATGATTCTGACTTTAAATTTCAATAAAGAGTATTTGGCTACAAGCTAGATAGCAAACAACCCGTCCAACTACTTTTACTTGCTTGCCTTACTACCAAAAGGGCACCTACATTCGTCATAAGTACCCAATCAGGGCCTAAATTAATAATTTTCAGATTTCACGTGTACACACATGTCACATACAAATTATATTAGATGTCAAATAGGCTCATACTGTAAAGGGGCATGTGATTGCAGATTAAAAGTAATGCAAGTGGTGGACAAACCTGCAACTGATGCCCCAAGTGCAGGCGCCCCTTGAGAAGAATCTGCACACTGGCCGCGGTTCAGTCTCCTCGGGGCGCCGCTCCGCCTCGTCCGACACCTCGCCCTCTTCAAGTGACGAGCCACGCGACCGTTTGCCTGGCTTTACTTCATCTACAACAATTTTGTACAACATCATATCTTATACCTTTAAACTAGCAATTCTTGTATATATATATTTATTCGGGGACAAAAATAATTCTAGCTAGGTTTAATTTTTGGAAAACATCGTTTTGACCCCAGTAAACTCATAAAATATCATTACAATACGACAGCATTTTATAATTTTTTTTTTTCTTTTTTTAAAGTTTTTTGTGAGAAAAAGCCGAACACATCTCCGTCAACCAGGTTCTGTTACTACTCAGAAAAGTTTTTTTGACTCCAATGCCAGTCGACATTCTTCCGTGACTGCTATAATTTCGGCCGGCATAGCGTAAGTTTAGTGGAGCGGTAACGGAGCCGAATGTGCTAAGTATTCATTTAAGGGGAATTCAGGCAGATTGAAGGATCACAATTTCTGGAATACATCTGATTGATAGTACAGTGTATTGTTAAACAAATTGGAAATTAAACCTGTCCTCACCATTAATAACACCCTTTTCATCAGCATCGCCATTGGACTGATCAGCCTGCTTTGGTTCGATACATTCACCCTCCTCTGCCTCAAAATCCAGTTGCTCCTCTCCATCTTCAGTATTACTTGTCTTTTCTTGTGGTACCTATCCAACAATATTACATTTAAGAGATTCTTAAGAGATTGTATGTGAATGATATATGTATGTATTTATATCTATCATTCACATACAATCGTATGCACTTATCTCTAACTATTGCAAATCACAGATTATGAAAAAATATTCATCATAATATGGTGTTTGAAAATGTAATAAATTTCTCAAACCTGTGAAATACCTCTAAAGCTAATTACGTGTTAATTATTATGTAAGCCCACACCATCCCAGAAAGCTCCCTGAAGAGGTAAGCAGAGGTGTTACAAATTAGGTGCCTACATGACAGATGGTTATTGTTATTTCAAAGGTGGACGGGCAATTTTTCACAGTGTAGGCTATGCGCGGCCAAGGCTTATTTGCAGTACAAATGGCGGAGAAAATTAATGTTGGTTTTTGAGTCTCTTAATTTTGGTTAGTGATTAGGATGCAATATTTTCATTGTACACATAAAATGTATTGACAAATAAGTTTTTTTTTTCTAAAATAAATGAAACAATTCAACATCAATCGAAAAATAACAACAGTACTATTCCAAGAAATAATATGACTTACTTATATACATTCAAAAAATTGCTGTGCCCAACAGGGTCCATATTGTTAATTTATAGCGTTACCGCTCACTACCTGTAAGTGCTAAATTAAGAATATGTTTTAAAGCAATAAATTGAAATTGAAATTGAAATTTTTATAATTTCATTGATGGCCCCCAATCGCCCCTATCTGCCCATACACCTTTATTTTATTAGTATATATAAAGTATAGTAGTGCTAACTATTCTATGGATACATTGATGCACTTGACTGAATCAATGGTAGATTAGTACTATTTATATAGCATAAGTATCATGGTTATGTTTAATTTCCAATGGAAGATGATGAATATTCAGGAGTATGTTGTTACCTTTCCTAATTTGGGTGCATCTTGCTTCCCACTGTCTGATTTTGGAGAGGACTGACAACTTGTACCATTCTGATTTCCTTCTGGCTTATTTTCAGGTGACGCCGGTGGTGATTTAGGCTATAATTGATCATTTTACATACTGATTATGCATGTTGTAACAGAATGTGTCAGCACGGGCACCCAGCGGTACGCCAAGGGGAAAGAGGGCAATGGGTAATCAGAAATGTCCAATGGACATTGGACGAGTCATATGGGAGACAGTGAGTGTCCAGGAAAGGCAGTCCAGATGCAAACTACTACCACTTGGCTTGCAGCACCCATGCACACAGACTTCACTAGTCATTTGGGTTGTTGGATAGTTGCTTTTCAATCAAAATCAAATGATTTTATTCAATAAAAGGGACACAAATATACATTGAACCTGGAACACTCAATAGTAAATTGTAAATGTCCCTGGCACAGTCATTTTTGTTAAATGAGCATACTGTAAAACTTAAGTAACCAAATAAGTGTAGACTTGTTCTGTTACAACCTGCATATAATATTCGTGCACTAAGAATGGTACAGCACTTCTTCATAATAAAACTATAGTCTTATATACTTCCAGTAATTCAGAGCTAAATGGTAAAAAAATTCGTTAATTTATTGTGACAAGGTGCTATACTATTCAGAGTCACTATTAAATTAAGGCTAACATCAAATTATGTATAGATAGTGCATAAAGACATGATATATTTGCAAAATATGTCTTCCAAATAATGTCATCAAAATGTACAGCATGTCTTTATTCCACTTCTATTAATGGCTACAGAATAAAAATTTACCTTTATCTTTTCTGTATCATCGGGACCCATTGAATCTAAGTCTGATACATCGGAAAGATCTTCGTGACTAATGTTCAAATCTTTCCCAACATTCTTATCGCTAGTGAAGGATTTGCTCCTTGATTTAACATCTTCCTGATCCGATTCCATTTCACCTGACAAAATAGTTACAGTTAAATATACATATGCCCACACCTTATTTACTCAGAATTCGCCTGCTATGTTTTAGTTCCATGGAATAGTGGGTGAGCTCTAGTCTGCTCCTAGCAAATTACAAAATGGAAAAACCAAATAAAACATTTCCCAACCTGGGGATCGAACCCAGGATCATGTGTACTGCAGGAGTGGTTATGACTGCTAATCCAGCAAGGCAGATGAAAAATTATAGGAATGTTGAAATGCACTAAATAACAGTTTGAGACCATGTTATAAACAATCTCATGAAAATTATTAGGAGTGAGTTTGCTGATGCTCACCATCTGAGATTTCTTCAGTAGCTGGATCTTTAGAACTCCTCTTATTGTATGAAGAACTTCTACTTGACTGGCTTGAATCAGATCTACTGCGGGCCCGAGGTACTGGCACCATCTTCTGTTCAGCTTTGGTGTGTCTCCTCCACTTTTCTTTTGGACTCCACTCATTTTTTTTTACTGACCTGGCTGGTGATGATCTTGTGAAAATCCTATCAGGTGAGGGACTTGTGCTTGGTCTTTCTGGATTCCGTGATGTGGGAGATGCTGCTAGTGAAGCAGAATCAGGAGACACAGGCCGAGACCTGCTCCCTTGAGAACCCGGTGGAGATTTGACAGAGCTGCTAGGGCTCTGGGGTGTTTTTGGCCCTTCACCAGCCGAAGCAGGGGCAGAGGAGTAATGTTCAAGTTGCTCCGGTGAGCCAATATTAGATATAATATCACTTGGTGATTTTGGTGCCTGTGGGGACTTAGGATCAACTGGTGATCCAGGCATTGAAGTATCAGGTGAAGTTACCCTATTTCGGGCAAAATTGGAGGGTTTTCCAGAAGATGGGGAGCCAGCAGAAGGTGATTGGGAATGGCTTTCTGGCGACGGTGACCTAGGACCAATTGACCGACGTGACATATGAGATGGTGGTGACTGTGGTGGTGATTTGGCATCTTTTTTAGAAGTTTGACTTCTGTCTGAAGATGAACTCCTTCTACTCCTAGAACTCGAGCTGCTACTACTTGATGAGGAACGAGCATCTCCAGTTCCATCACGGGAATCCTCTGAATCCATCTCTGAAAGTAGATGGCAACACCAAATGAAGGTCTTCAAACATGTGATATGTACTGAACCCAACCCAAACAAGCTATATGTTTTTGTTATAATGTTGGAATAACTAATAATTGCTTCAATCAGTCAAAATATACAGTATCATTTATTTTGTTAGTGCACACATTATCATACCTACCTACAAGGCTCACCTAATGTGGTGGTGAAAAAAAATAACAAAAACTACATTGAAATAATGATGTGTGAATCCATATAATTATGTCTTATGTGAAAAGGCAAACTGACTTAAGAGTTAAATTATTTTCTAACAAAGGTAGATTTAATTTATGAATATGATTTGTCATTACTTGCCTACCTAATGCTGAATGTAATAATACACATTGCAATAAAAGTCACCATTCAGCAGATAGCGTGAATAATAACTACGTTGTATATTTACATGAGAAAGAACTGAAGTAACCAGTAAATAGGATTAGATAAAAATATATCTAGATGTTTCAAATTTACATTACAGTAGCTGATATTGGATAAGAATTTACTTAATACGTTATAAATGGTACGTTGTGATGTATATTGAAGACACATCCAGCCTTACCTTGAAGGTGACGCCTCGACGCCAGATTCGGTGGCACTTTATAACACTTTTCATATTGCAAAGACTTTCAACTTTAAATTCACAACACAAACTAAACTTGGGTCTGTCACATATACTTGTGAAGATTTAACTTTTATAAAACGATATAAACTGACGAAAACTTAGTAAAATCAACACTACTTCAACATGGCTGTGATACTGAAGGAAATATAAATATGAACAATAAATATGTAATCACTTTCCAGTACTTCCGTAGGGTTAACTTACGCCCTTACCTTAACTGAGATGAGATAGACGGTAAATTTCTTGCAGTATGTAATTGAAATTTTAATTTAAAAAATCCTTTATTTGCGCCGCAAACAAGCCTCATCGAAGCGAAGTCATCAATTCAAACCATAAACAATAGAATATATCAAAATCAAAGTACTAACCAAACTATAGACGAAAGAGATTTGGGCACAGAGAAAATACTATAAACTTTTTTTCATAATTAGCATAGATAACGACAAAAAATTACTATTAATTACCTCTGGTTTATTATGACCATTGTGACTAGCATTTGATTAGAGCTGTCCCCAATTAATCGACTAAATTGTTATTATTTTTGATCTGCTGGCAATACATTTTTTTTAAAGGTAGCACCAAAGTTATTTGTCAAATTAAAACGCGCGGCAAATTTTAAACAATAATTTGAGGGATCGAGACAAGTTTTGAGAACTCGAAATCTATAAAAATGATTGACCAAGCTCTCGACGATAATATTTCTGAGAATGACGAAGAGGAAAGTTTTTTCCAAGACGTTGATTTATTACAAAAACACGGTATTAATGTAGCAGACATAAAAAAACTGAAAGCGGCTGGAATTTGCACAATAAAAGGTATTCAGATGTCCACAAAGAAGAAGTTGTCAAATATAAAAGGTTTTTCGGACACCAAGGTGGAGAAAATAAAAGAAGCGTGTCAGAAGGTGGCTACCGTTGGATTTATGACAGCATTAGAAGTTAGTGACCGTCGTAAGCAAGTATTTAAAATAAGTACAGGAAGTAATGAACTCGAGTAAGTAGACCATCCCATTCCTTATTAACTCATTGAAAATCATCACCTATGTTATTTTTTTGATCGGCCGGCTCAATGTGTTTTTCTCGCTCAATGGGTTGCTAGCGTTCTATGGTCTATATGAATTTTGTATAAATTATATCAATGCCAATAATGTACCTAATTAAGTAACACCGATACCGTTCGATAATAATGATAATCGTCCTATCTAAACAATTTTGGAGTTAGAAACCTAGGTACTTGAATTATTTCCGTAACAAATCCATGTATTGGAAATAGAAAAAGTAACATGTTTCTGAATGGTATATTTCAGTAAGCTCCTAGCAGGCGGCATAGAGTCGATGGCTATAACGGAGGTGTTCGGAGAGTTCCGCACAGGCAAGACCCAGTTGTCGCACACCCTGTGCGTCACCACGCAGATACCCACCTCCTCGGGCTACCACGGCGGGAAGGTCATGTTCCTTGACACTGAACACACCTTGTATCCTTTTCAAAAGACAAGGAGCCTCCCCGAACGACATAATTACTGAGTCCATACGTAGGTACTTCCTTACTACCCACAATAAAATTACGAAATAGAGAAAATTGTGAGTCAAATTTGTTTGTTACATAGGTAATTAGTAACCACAGATCCCATAATTAGTACGCCCCCCGGGGTAAAACATGAAGAAACGAATTGTTATCTACTTAACACCAATATATTCACTCATGTTTTTGCAAATAAATTATTCTATTCTATTCTATGACACTATAACTTTCCACAATCCATCCATACTTCAAAACAAATCCTCTTTATTTGTACATCTGACAGACCACTCAACCAATTTTGTTTAATAATAATAGATACATTTACTAGACCATGGTATAGGTACGCGCATGAGCATATTACATTACCTAATTTTCTTATCAAGTAAAACAGTCGCCCAGACCGGCTGAGACCGATCGCGGATAGGTTCAATCTAGACCAGAATGCCGTGTTGGATAACGTCCTCTATGCAAGAGCTTACACTTCGGAACATCAGGCAAGTACACAAGTTACATTCGCCTTTTACACTTTAATATAGAAGTAGGTACCTTAAATATCGAAGGTACTACCACGAGAGGCTTATGGCGAAGTACTTGCGAATAAGTAAGATCGACAACCTCCTTGTAGAGGTGTGAACCGTTGGTAGATTGGGTAGGAGGTCTACTCTCTTTCTCCGAATAAAAAACGAATACGAAATATACGAAACGATTTTTTTGCTAGTTCGGATGTAATTTTAGAACGAATAGGAACCCTGGTAGGAACTTTCGACCGAAACTTCGTAATTCATTGAAAGAGAAGGCCCCCAGGTTCCAATCAACCTTAAAAATATACCTACCTATATAAGGTGGGCGATAGGTATTAATATTTAGAAATTAAATACAATATTTGAAGTAAATTTTTCTCAATTGGTAAATATAAAATAATTGCTTAATTTGGAACAGGCGGAGTTGCTTGACTTCGTTGCAGCAAAGTTCCATGAAGAAGCCGGAGTGTTCAAGCTACTCGTCATAGATTCCATCATGGCTCTGTTCAGAGTGGACTTCTCCGGGAGAGGGGAGCTCGCGGACAGGCAACAGAAACTAGCACAAGTCCTGTCTAGGCTTCAAAAGGTCAATTTACATACCTACATATAAAATTATTTACATAATTTGGAATCTACCTAAGTTATCAACTACAGGTTTCCAACCACATTTTAAATGAAAACTCCGGCGCATCAAAAAAAATTATGAGTATAGATAATAATAACTAAATGTGCGGTAATTTGTTTGAAAAAGTTGTTTACCGAATAACGCACTGATTAGGTCGCGGACACAACACAGATATGGAATTATGTAGAGTTCAGGTCAAGCCTAGTAACTGAAGATGTCGCGTGATAATTAGATTGTAAGCATCCGGTTTAATATGGCCTCAAATAAAACACTTAAGATAACTGTTAATATTAACATAATTAAATCGTATGTTTTGATTGATCTACGCAGATCTCTGAAGAATACAATGTTGCTGTTTTTATAACAAATCAAATGACGGCAGATCCCGGGGCAACGTTATCCTTTCAAGTAGACCCAAAGAAACCAATCGGGGGGAATATCCTGGCACATGCGTCCACTACCAGGATTGCTCTGAGGAAAGGCCGCGGGGAGAATAGAATAGCTAAGATCTACGACTCCCCCGATCTGCCAGAGAGTGAAGCTACTTTCGCTATAACAAATGGAGGCGTTGCCGATGCTAAAGATTAATCAATCAACTTTAAATGTATTCAATATAAATAAATATTTTGTTCTTATTCTCCTCCTTGTTATTTAGAATACATAGGTAGGGACTTACTACCTACCTACTTATGTACTTCGGTAATAGGCTACCCGTTCTATTTTTATATTTATAAGTAAGTACTTAAGTCAAAAGTTATCGATCATATCCAATTTATGAGTCATTGGCCTTTAAGCGATAGATTCATGCAGATAAAGTGATGCTGATAACCTCGTCTCGTTCCTACCCCGCGCTCGACGTCTCACTACATTCATATCATCGCAACGCAAGTTGGACAAAGTCCAATCGTTTCGTATTCGTCATTCATAATGGCGTGACTCGAAACAGCCAATTAACTTCGATTAGATTATATCGTACTACAAATTGTGATTTACATTGAACGTAGATAAATTTTAGAACGTACATATAATGAGCGCTTTAATATCAACATTATCAATCATTGGAATGTGTAGGAAGGTATGTTATACTTAATACCTACACAACGATGCACCTACCTAAAACTACTGTGGCTCTTTGAAATTTGTATGGATATCTAAGGCATGGATTGGCATAACAATATACCTATTAAAGAACAGCTCCTTCCGCGTGGGTAAAATAAACAAAAGTTCCTTCTCTGTCCAAAGGATTCTTCAGGAGTATATATATTCATACCCACAATCTAATTGAGCCTGGGGTAGATAATGCTAGCTAGGGTTTCTTCTGCCGAGATTTTTGGTCTAGGTTATACTGTCGATTTAAACTATTTGGGCGAAGGTAAAACCAGTAAGTTTGCTGGTAACAATCTGGTAAAAAAAGGAATCTGACTTCTGAGTAAAGTAATCATGCTTCTAGCATTTTTTGTATCCCTAATTCGACCCAATAGCGCTTTCCTTTCTCATTGTTCGGTTAGATTTAACTAACCATAAAGAAAAATTTTGCTTGTGTGCAATATAAGAAAGAAAAGAAAAATATCCCATCGACTCCAGTCTCCAAAAAATGAAAATAGCTTTGAATAAGTTTATCAACTGTTTTTCGGTGGCGTAGCATTTTTCATTTCTCTTTGTCCGGGAGAAAGACAAAGCATGCATAGAAAAAAAATCGTCTATTTTTGTTGACCGTTGGCTTTTTACTTGTCAAACATGTCAAATCAATACTAACGGTTATACATCCACGGTGTATAATTGTAGAATAGACATGCAAAAAATATATATGTATGTACATTCATTAACATGATTTTAAACTAATTAAAGCACTCCTAATGAGAGGTTCTGGAACAAAAATGTATTTCTTTAATTATTTCCTACATGCTCACTCGCCATATATGTTATACAGCGCGTTATAATGGCGCGATTGAAATAGACACAAGACAAGAAATAAGTCGACGGCTAGTCAAGACAAGACGTCAGTCTATGGTTAGTTCACTTCATAAACTTCAAATATTTCATTAGTCGCAACGCAAATCGCAATTCCATTTCATTCAGTAAGAATTTTAGTGGTGGTGGTGTGGTGTAATCGGTTGTCTTTTCTGTTTTACTGACAGCTGTGGGGCCGGTGGGTGTGTGAGTTCAGTGCGCTGCCTATTAATTTAATTATTTAATCAAAAGTTGTATTTCTAAATCGTTTATTCTTAAATATTTTGTTTGGAACCAGTGTACCTAGGTTAACATGAGTGAAGAAAATAGAACTGTTCGTGTATGGTGCGATGGCTGGTAAGTAATATCCAGTTTTTATTTAATTTTTTTGGTAATATATATTTTAATACTCAGTCGCTTGGATCAACTACGTAGTATTCATTATGCTGCTGCCTTCAACGTTTCCTCTTATCTAATGTTTAGTTTTTTATGTAAGAAAACACTAATAATTTTCAATTGAAATGAAAATAAAAACCAGCAGAAATGTTTATGAAAAAGCATCCGGTGCCGATTGGCTTCATACATTTTATGCAGTTGTTTATTGCAATTTTATTCGTTTTTCATAATTATTATGATATACTATGATTAATGTGGTTAAGATTTAAATTAAAGTGCCCACGTTTGTTGCGATCTCAGGCACTTATTCAACAATTTTAACAGACGAAATATGCAGGTTTCCTCAAGATGATTTCTTCACTTGAATTTCCTAATTAAATTTATGTGAACACCATAAAGCTTTTGATATTCACATAAATTTAATTAAAACTCAGGCACAAACCCCTGGTATTAGAACTAACATTGCTATGTAGCAGTAGACTACCCAAACCAATTGCCACCACTGCATATTTTGTATTTCAGCTATGACATGGTACACTTTGGTCACGCAAATTCTTTAAGACAAGCAAAGGCTTTGGGAGACGTATTGATAGTGGGTGTGCACACAGACGAGGAGATATCTAAACACAAAGGACCTCCTGTGTTCACACAAGAAGAGCGATATAAAATGGTGCGAGCTATAAAGTGGGTGGACCAGGTTGTGGAAGGTGCGCCCTATGTTACTACTCTGGAGACATTAGACAAGTACCAGTGTGACTTCTGTGTACATGGTGGTAAGTTATTGAATTTTTTTTTCTTGCCTATCTACACTTCTATTATAAAGAGGAAAGATTAGTATTTTTTTGCATATTATGTTTGTAATGAATAAACTCAAAAACTACTATGCCGATTTAAAAAATTCTTTCACTATTGGAAAGCTACATGATCAGTGAGTACCAAAGGTTTTATTTTATCCCCATACTCCCACAGGACCGGAATCTATGCAGGTGAAACCGCATGATGTCTGCTAGTTTACAATAAAAAACAACAGTAATGTGCTTGTTTTAGACTATGATGGAGTAAGTTATTACTACTTACACATTATAGAAAATACTTGATAACTGCTTATTTGAGAAGTACATATATTATTATTAAATATATCTAACCAATTTGCAATGAACTACAAATTGGATACAACAAACAATCAAACTTATCTATGACCTTGCTATGGCAAGTCATGGAATTCATACATGAGTATTACAATTGCAATTTAATACACCTTCATGCCTTAACAATCCAACCAATGATCATAAAAAAATCCATCACCATCCATCTAGTAAAGCTGTAAAGTGGAGAATAAATAAGTGTTTCATATTATATTTAGTGTATTGTTTTTCAGATGATATTACAGTAACAGCCGATGGAATTGATACATATCATTTGGTGAAGAAAGCTGGCCGATATAGGTAAAATATAATTATTTATTTCACACACTATCGCAATAAAAAAAATATTTATGGGCAATAATTCATCCTTAATCTAAGAGGAATGGAATTTATAGCAACTATAGCTGGTGTCCCATGGAGGAGAGGAGGAATGGTGATACTGTGCTAGTTAAAGTAGTCCCTCTCGGAAGGAAAGACCCTGCTTTTCAATAAGGAGGGTTATATAATAAAGGTCTAGTGAAGAGGGATATAAATTCCATCATAAAACATATTTTATGTGTCTTCACACCTATATATGTGTTCCCAAGGTATTCGCAATTTTATAGAGTAGTATTTTATTTAATTTATCAAGTACATCATGTCACAATGCTCACGCCTTTGTCCCCCGAAGGAGTAGGCAGTGGGGTATTTATGACACAACCACATTTCGCTAGTTGTTTTAAGTCTCATGTAATAGATACCCATTAACCGGGACTAACCCTGGCTCTGGGCTGGTACTGGTAAAATACAGATGGAACATCCTCATTACACTTTGCCCGACCCGGGACCTCGTGATCTGCAGTAGTACTTGCGAACACCACACCAACAATGGAGACGTTTCTCGAATATATTTCATATCATGTGTCGACGCATACCAAGCCCTATGTAACCAGAAATACCAATGTGTGTGTATAGTGATATTCATTTATTGTACTATTATTTAATCATAGCCATGATGGCCTTGAGGAGCTCGTGGCACAGTTGCTATTTTTAACGAAGTTAAGCAACCCAAAGCCTAGCCAGTAATTGGATGGGTGACCGCTCGTGTTCCTTCCGTGCTTCGTCGAGCACGTTAAGCCGTCGGTCCCGGTTGACAATTTATTATCTTAGGCAATCGTTACAGGTCAGTCGGAGGCCTAAAATAGTCTGACAACTGGTTTAACCTAGATCACAGATTTTCCTCGTCAAAGGGGTTGCGAAGGTCAGATGGCAGTCGATTCGTATAAAAATCAGGTGATCAGCCACATCGGGTTGAATCAAGTGCCGACCCCAACAGTGTATGGGATAAGGCCAGGGAGATGATGATGATGATGGCCTTGAGGTTTGAGCAGTCGCCTGCTACGTAAGCGACGCAATTTTGAATCCCAGCAGGGCTTGCACCAATATGCAGTGATTTCACACCAAGTGCTTTACGGTGAAGAAAAACATAGTGAGGAACCTGCCTATGTCTAAGAAGTGATTCAAAGACTCACCATCTGACTCTCACTTAATCATCTCATGTGAAAAGTGGGTGTTATTACAACTACCTGCCTACCCCTTCGGGAAATACGGACGTGAGCATATGTATGTATGTTATTTAATAATGTTTCAGGGAGGTGCTGAGAACAGCAGGTGTATCCACAACAGACTTAGTTGGTCGAATGCTGCTCTTAACGCGAGAACATTTCAAGTAATAATCACTTTACGGTTTATGCTTACTTCTTTTACATTAGTATCAATTATAGATGGCGAGACTACCTGGTTACCATTTTATGGCTTAATGGTTACCACCAGAACTTTTCTCATTTATTTTGTTATGAGGATCCTGAAAGTAAAATTTGCGATTTCGGTTATTTAAATCAACTAATAGATAAATTATATAAATACCTTAAATCATTATTATCAATATAATTTTTGTAAGTGGGAAAAGTATCTTTTCAGTTGTCAGATTAGGAAATCATTTCCAGATTTAAGATAACCTAATTATTGTGCGATCAAAATGTCGTGTGGTGATATCTTGAGGGTGAATAAATCTTCTGTATGTTTGTGACAACTTCACGACTGATCTGTTGAACCGATTTAGCAGATTTTTTATGTGACAAAGATAACGCTCTACAAAGTCGATACTAGCCGATTCTCTTTCCTTAACGCGTTCATTGCGTCTGTGCGAAGAAGATGAAATTGTAGCAGTGAATATGTATCGATGTGTAATTTTTATTGTCGGTTACTGGAAGTATTTATAAAATCATTACTTTATTATAAATCTGTACTTAGTATTAAAAAGCTGAAGAGGTTCTTTGGTTGAACGCGCTTATCTCAAGAAGGTTTAAATTTTGAGCGAAGCATCAATAGAAATGTTATAAAAACGGGAACAAATATAACTCATCTAATATAGTTTTTATTGTTAATCCTACGCCGGCAAAAACCTCGAGGAACAATATGAAATCAAATTAAATTGTGATCATTATATAAGCATTTAAATATTACTGACCTTAACCTTGTGACCTATGCTGACCTTGTTAAGATGTATGCTAATTGCAAGCTATTTAGTAATTGTGTTTATTTATAACGAGCCAACCGAACAAGTTATATATTGTAGACAAAAATGTGCGAGTTAGTAATCAATATTTGAAGAAGAATTTTCTATGTATTTATTTCGTTTCAATATCATTAATAGCCGCAGAAGTGCCGGTTACGCACCTCATCTTTTCAGCAATTCTATGTTAATTTGCCCGAGTTTAGTTTGTCCATCGTATACCCTTACTTCTCTCTTACCCTTATGCTGTATACCTTTTTTATACAGTAGATGTTGGGTTTTTAGGTTTTTCTGTCATGAAATTCACAATAATTGGCCGGATTTTTGGGAGTTGGCGGTGTTTCCACCCCCGTGCCTCGGAAAGCACGTTAAGCCGTTGGTCCTACGCCTGATCTCTCTCCGGTCGTGTCGGATTGTCGGATCGGACTATGAGAGTAAGGGACTAAAGAGTGCACTCACACATTAGAATATATTTGATTTAATATCATATTTATTGAAATATGCTACACAAATAAGGCCTCTTTATGTATATAGTTGCCCACATAACTGTCTCGTTGGTCCAGTGGTTAGCAAGTTTGCCTGCCGATCACGAGGTCCCGGGTTCGATTCCCGGGTCGGGTCTAAATAGATATTCGGTTTTTCTGCCAAGAAATTCACAATAAATGTCCGGAGTTTGGAAGTTGGCGGTGTTTACACCCCCATGCCTCGGAAAGCACGTAAAGCCGTTGGTCCTACGGCCTGGGGCCCAACCATGAGTTCTTATTGCAATGAT
Source organism: Watsonalla binaria (assembly GCA_929442735.1). NCBI lineage: Eukaryota > Metazoa > Arthropoda > Insecta > Lepidoptera > Drepanidae > Watsonalla > Watsonalla binaria. The sequence continues at coordinate 4,602,015 of OV838929.1, read as the reverse complement.
ATTTCAGCTGTGTGATAGTGACAGATGTATACCTGTCAAATACATCTGTCTCATAATAAGAGTAGAACTATCATGGTAATAAGAGGTCATGGTAAGGCTGATATCTCTCCGGTCGTGTCGGATTGCCGCCCCATCGGACTATGCAAGTGAGGGAATAAAGAGTGAACCTGTGTTTGCGCACTGTAATTGGCTGATCCTCGTTGAGATTAGCCGCCGTAACCGAAATTCGGTATGAGACCATTATTATTATTATTAGTTGCACACATTGTACGAAACAATTGTGTCTAATAATTACCTATATGTAGGTAATATGCGCCGGAACTTAATTAATCACTGATGCTGTTTAAAACATCTTTTATAGATGTTGAATAGGCCTGTATATGTAGGTAATACTACTTAAACAGATTTATCACCGGATCTGATTACGTTTTTCTTTACTTCATATTTCCAATATAAGTACTTACTAGTTATTCCTTTCTTCTTAACCCACCTTACTTGTTTATTTGCAATATCTAACAAAATGCACTTAAGGCTCGTTGTATTTTCCAGGAGAGGTGACAAAGAGTACTCTGTAGCGTTGGACCACTCATCCAACCTCGGCACGGACTCGACGGCGCGCTCGCCGTACACGGGCTGTTCACAGTTCCTGCCAACCACACAGAAGATCATACAATTCAGTAGCGGACTCTCTCCCAAACCCACTGATAAGGTAACATACGCTGACATTGATTAGCTACAATCGCTTAACAGTTAGCACCATCTCGCTCCATTTGTATGCTAATTCAATTATACATTACGCAGTGATTTTATTTAGTAAGGTAAACCTTACATACTAAGGTTTCCTGACAGTAGTAGTAGCAGATTATTTTTGTACCTAACAACTTGATTACGGTGAAGGAAAACATCGTGAGGAAACCTGCATATGTCTGAGAAGTAATTCAAAGACGTATTTATAGTGCCTGAGACGGCGATGGACTCACCCTCTGTCACGTTGGCACTTGATCATATTCGGTGAAATGTGGGTGTTGTTACAACACCTCTGCTTACCCCTTCGGGGACCCTTCTGGGATGGCGTGAGCATATATATAAGCATATATATAACTTGGTATTGCCAATTTGTGTTTTTTACGTTATATTTTTATGCACGTACAAAACAACAGAAGCAGTATACTAAATACATGTTTTTTTTTTTACTTTGATTGAATGGCGAAGTTACATTAATTAAATTCTCAATGTTACTGGAAAACGATGAAGTGGAAAACTCACGTAGAATGAAACCACTTGACTTACTGAACAATTGTGACGTATATTGAAACCACTGAATCACTACAAGCGGCTGTCATAATAAAAGAGTATATACATTAATAAGAACACGTAAAGCCGTGGTGGCCTCGGGGTTTGACCAGTCGCCTGCTACGCAAGCGACGCAAGATCGAATCCTAGCGGCGCCTGAGCTAATGAGTTTTCCTAAAAACTTATGTGCAGTGATTTCACACCACGTGCTTTACGGTGAAGGAAAACATTGCGAGGATACCTGCATATGTCTGAGAAGTAATTCAAAGACGTATGTATAGTGCCTGAAACGGCGATGGACTCACCCTCTGTCACGTTGGCACTTACTCATATTCTGGGAAAAAAAAACTTAAACATAGTACGATGTAATTTACTAATGCGTTTAAGATTAAACAGTTACAGTGTAACAATTGACTGCTTCGTTAGTCACAAGCGCTGCTGCGGAACTCGAAGTCTTGGATTCGGTCCCCGGGTCGGGCAGTGTTATTCGATTTCTCCATCTGTAATATCCAAATAACATCCCGGAATCCAGATTTGTTCTCGGTTAATGGCTATAGGTTTGCCTCCAACTACATGAGACTTAAGTATCTGACGAATGTGGGTGTACTTTACTGACTACCCCTTCTTCGAAACAGCTGATCACTGGCAGGTAGCTGATGTCACAAGGAATAACCTGGGCTACTTTTATTTTGTCCATCAGGGTTGTTCTTAACAATAAAAACTCATGAAATTCAAGTCTACGTGGGTTGAACCACAATGTATATAGTGGAACATAAGTCTCATTTCAAATGTGACCCATTTTCTTCGTGAATTACGTATTGTCTAACGTAATAACAATCGCCCGATGTCAGTTTGTATTTCCCATTAAAGTTTCCTTTAATTGATCGAGTTTTCCTTCAATTATACGCAATATATGTTACCAATAGGTATTATTGGTGGTGAAGATGTTTGTGGCGTTAGGTTTTCCCTGTACACGTAAAGTATCTTTGCTTAATAGGTGAGCTCAATTTGTATAGACTAGGTTTCACAGTTGGATGCTGATAAGCAATAATGTGTCAACCCACAAAAAGTCAAATTCAAAGGTTTTGATATATTTTGATAATGCATCACGTATTTAACATTCTAAAAAAGTGTTTCAAGTCATCTGAAACATAAAAGTACGTAAAAAATGGATTTATGTCATAAAACAAATCTTAAATCACGTATACAATCATCTTAAGACGCCATTTTCTCAAAACCAAGTTTATGCGGGTTGACACATTATTGCTTATCTGCATCCAGTTATAAGTCATTTATTGATCGATTTCGTCCGCGCGGTGTTGGTAAGGTTTTTTTTTACCAAGTGCGTACGTCATTTTTCAAGGCTTTTAACTGTACTATACCAAATTACTAAATTGATTATGTCCGTGAAAAGGTTACGAATAGTCAACACATAACAGTAAACGCTTACCAACAGTCGGGCTGTATGTCTGTTTGCCACCTTTATAGAATAAAAAACAGACCAACTAAAGTGACACTAGAATTTTGCCGATGGTATTGAAAAAAACATTATTTTAATGGAATAACTGCTTTCCCAAGTATACTACTACATAGGGTACATGTTTTTATTCACCTCGCGCCATACATATGGACAGAGGCAGACTCATAAAATGACTACTGCGCATTCAAAGGTACTCGTTCTTAACTCGTGGTGGGATCTGTACCTATATTATGAAAAGTGCGGTCACCCGTCCTGCTATTGACTGCGAATGCGTACACGCTTAGTAAGTAGGTATATTCAACGGTATCACGAACCGTCTCATTGCTGTAGATACATCAAATTAATTGGATTGGTTATCATGTGTCAGTTAATGATAAACTTTGACAAGGCTCCCAAAATAATGCGGATATACATGTATATCATTTTGTAGTGTCAAGTAATTGCTTCGTTTTAAAAAATAAATTTCGTTATCAGATATATTTAAATATCGACGTTTATATTGAGAATTATTTAACCAAATCACTGTGCTGAGTGAGTCTAGGTAAACGAAGCGACAATTAGTTTCTAACAAGCACATACCTCACTACGCGTCCACGTACACCTCTGGTGGAAACGCATCCTTATTGTGAGCGAGAGTATTTAAGCTTACATAATATCCTCAAGACTGTATTCCCCAAAGGGGTAGGCAGAGGTGTGTTCAATGTGCACCCAGATTTCGCTAGTTGTGTTTAAGCTTCATGTATTTTTATTTCATATGTCATGAAAAAACAATTACAACAAAAAATTATTTCAAAAAGTATCTACAGATTGATCCAGATTACACATACGAGTAGGCACAAATATTAATGCAAGAACGAATACAGAAATATAGAGGTTACGTGACCTTATCTACATAATTGGTTTTTATTAAGTAGAATATTACAGATGAAAGAATCCAAGACCGTCGTGTTCCGCAGTTAGGTTTGCAACCACTCGACCACTGAAGCAGAGAGTATTTAAACTGAATATGTGATAAATATTATAACTTTCAGGTAGTGTATGTGGCAGGCGCGTTCGACCTGTTTCACGTAGGTCACCTGGATTTCCTAGAGGCGGCGCACGCGCAGGGCGACTTCCTCATCGTGGGCCTCCACACCGACCTCGAGGTGAACCGCTATAAGGGCTCCAACTACCCCATCATGAACCTACATGAACGGGTGCTCTCTGTATTAGCGTGCAAGGTTAGTATTTATTTACATAGCATTTAGTTTTTGTTAATAAATAAATAGTTTTACGAAAGATATATTAAAGTATAGACAGTATATACATTAAAAAAAACAAATGGTAATCTCTGATACGTCTGGATACATTTTAACGGGACTTTCACTGGCAGATAGCTGATGTAATAAGGAGTAACTAAAGCTACTTAAATTTTAGAAAAATATATTATCTCTAAGAAAAATAATGTTTATTGTTAATCCTATGCCGCAAGTAAAGTAAAACCGCGATGCACAGTATATGTATGTGTATTTATAAATAATTAATGAATATATTTTTTTCAGTACGTCCATGAAGTGGTGATCGGCGCCCCATACAGCGTGACCGCGGATCTGATGGACCACTTCAAGGTGCAGGTGGTCTGCCACGGCCTCACCACCATTGCAACAGACGCAGACAACTCAGACCCCTACAAAGTACCCAAGCAACGTGGATGTTTTAAAGTTAGTTTATTTTCACTATATCCTACATAAATAAGTAAGATGTTACCTTGTCGGGGTCACCCATTCGAATTTTGAGATTTATCGACTGGGGTTTACCTTGGTTTCAATAAGATTTTACGGCATTATTTGGCTATTTTATTAGAAGAATAGTATTTTGTCCCAGCGATGAGTAAGTTGAGAGTTGTTCCCCTCCATTGAACACTTGGTAGATGCATAGTTTGTATAGAGATAGACTACAAACTGGAGGGCGTGATATTGGCAAAAATAATCCCAACTTACTGCAAGAGTAACACATGCCCAATTTTATTTTATTCCATGCAGATGATTTCTCGGGCTCAGACAATTATGTGATACATTAATTATTACAGGTATTAAATTCTGGCAACACAATGACTACAGATGATATAGTTCAAAGAATAATACGCCACAGACTAGAGTTCGAGCTCCGGAATTCAAAAAAAGAGCAAAAGGAAACTACTTTATTGAAGACTTTACATAAGGAACATGTAAAACAAAATGGTGATTGTACCAATGGTGAAAATTAAAGTTTTAACGTAGACGAGTGCACTCTGCTATTATTATGTATTTACATATTTTAAATTCAATGACTGTTGAAATCCACGCAATAATCTAATTTATTTTATTATAAATTTTAATATTAGTAATAATTAATATAGAGTGCAGTAGTGACACTAGTTCCAATAAAAGTTATTCTCCATTTTGAAGCTCTCAAACTTGTATTTACACAATAGGTACCTAGATCATAGAAATACAAAAGGAATTCCAGTGTTTTCATGTTTGTTTGTCAGTCAGTGCATTTTGTTTTTAAAACATTTATCTTAGTTGTATTGGACAGGAATCACATACATATTAAATAGCTTTGGTTACTATAGGATGAACCCTGCCAACTCGCAATTTTCTGGTTATTATCGAGTACTCGGATGCTGTTACATTTTATGTAAAAACAAAAACATAAAATTGCAATGATGGTTCACAATGCCACAACATCTTTACTGTGGAAAACACCGTTAGAAAGCCGACATTATGCTTGAGAATATGTATATTCAAAGTGTTATGTAAGTGTTTTAAAGCGATGGTGACACCATCCGTCAGGTTGCCCTACTTGCCCTTTCGGGGATCCTTTTGAGACCTTTTGGGAAGGTGTGAGCATTATTTATTTTAATTGCATTCTACAGTTGTTGATGCTTTAAATAAATGTACTACTTACTTTCGCCTGTATTATGTTTAAATAGGAGCCAAGCTCAGTGTGTCTGTTCAGGCTCGTTCTATAAAAAAAGCTAGTTAATTGTCGTAAATGGATTCCGGGGATTTAACTTGTAATTAGCTTTAAAAAATATAGTATTTCGTTGTTAATTATTATTTATGGATATATTTTCTATCGCTCGCATTTATTACTGTCGTTAGTGGGGTCAAAGGGAGAAGGCCTTTTGGTATGCCTATCAATATAAAAATTTGTTATGTACCTAAGTCTTATGGAACTTTCTCAGTACTTTGTTGATACATGTTATAGAATATTGTTATTATTATTTAGCACTTTATTTTACATAAGTGTAAATATTGAAATCCAAAGTGTTTCGAATGTACAAAACTGTTTTGTTGTGAGCTTTATTCCTAATAAAATAAAAGTAATTCGGTACTTATATCAATAAAAAACTATTTATATGCAAACAAATATTTTTTTATTTCGAACCTGACGATTTACATATAAGCTATAAAAATTTAGCAAGCTGGTTATATTACCATGATCATTAGTTGCTTACTTGTGATCATGGTAATATAACCAAAGTAAACCTATAATGATGAATACCTACATATTACTAGCATAGGCACGTTTGTTTTTATATCTGATACTGCACAATAATGTTTATGCACACCAGTGCTGACCACTGTATTGGTGATACCAAAGATAGGTGATACGGGTGCGCATGGACATTGACTTGGACTTCAGCAAGGTATGCAACAATATAATTTTCCTTCAATAATCATGTAATATTTCTAAATAATGACTCCATGAAGACTGCAAAATACAGCTTGGATATGTTATTCACTAGTGCCGTATGTGTATTTAGTCGACTAAGGTAAATTATATTTTATGTAAGCAATCTATGTGCCTTAGCAATATATATCTCGACGTGGGTTGGCTTATACAATCATAGACAAAGATAACATTTCGCTTACTTTATATTTGTACACAATATCTTCTTCGTCTGTGACGCTCTTATCCACTTGAAAGAACAAATCAACCAAATGTTTGGTTTTACCATAGCCAAATAAAAGTTCTATGATTTTACCTGTGGAAGCGATCATAGAGCATCGATTATTTTTCTTGAACCAAAAGACCTTTTTACGATAGCACCGTACAATATCAATATAAATACAATAAATATTATGCATGTATGGCAACATTGTGTAAAATTCAATATGGTAGGAAAGTGTAAGAAAGAAAGAAAATATAATTTCAATAAAATGTGAAATAAAACGGAGTGACGTGGTGTAACGGATTTCTTTGTGAATTTGGACATTATTTTGGGAATCATTGTTGAAATGTACTATTTTTACCTAAGCAGAACTTAATCATCACAGAAAGGTGAGTAAATATATTGCCTAGCCGCCCACAGTAGATTCAATCTGCTTCTTTTATTTCTAATGCTACATTTTTAAGCTATGTCACATTAATCTGGAGTTTTGATTAATCGAAAATGATTTGTAAACAATATGTTTATGAAATTTTCCAGCTGTAAGACGCATATAACAGTCATCATAACGTATTTCTATACAGGTGTAATTTGCCGTCAATTTTGTTGGGTAACAAGTCACTACGCATTACTAAGATAATAATAACTTGATGAGCGTACTTTTATTCTCTCTAAAATATCTTCTTTGCGTATCAACCATAACAATATTCCATTCAGTTTAGCTTAGAACGAGCATGAACTTCAGTTATGTCGCAATATATCGTACCGACCGGCTGATTTACTTACCATGCTCTGGGACTATTTTTGAAGTTAGACCATAATTTATCTACCACAAATCTGGGAAGGCATATATTTTTACCTAGTTCAATGTATAAAGTTTATATACAACAAACATCTTACTGTGCAGTACAGCTGTTTTCATGACGTGAATGTATTATCTATTTGCTGCCTAATTCCTACTCCTTTGTTAGTAAATGTGGTTAGTATAGTACCCAAGTTACAATAATTAACTACTTATATGACTTAAAGGTTTTCCCTAAATCAATGCCAATTATGAATTCAGGTAGGTTTAATTTGTATTTAAATTAATTTGTTCTTGAACGAATTGGGATGGTATAAATGTTGATTAGCTATGGTTGGACAGTGGTTATTTTATGCCATATCCTATGATTTCACCTGCAATGACTACACTCTCACAGGGTCTTTTTAAGTTACCTAAAAGCAGCCATTGTCTCTCGGTCTATTTAGATAGTGGATGTTTTTCTTAAAAGTAACTTATGCTATATAATTTCACTTCACAATATTCTTAGTAATTTTAGAAGTACATAAACAGAATGTCTTAGGAGCCGAGATCAAAACAAAACTGGGTAATAGGCCAACTCGTAATAGACTAACTGTCCCAACATGGAAGAAAAAACAAAGTATTTCAAATTAATAGTAGCTCAACTCTATCAGTTTGGACTGAAAAAAAAATATTAAGTTGGTTGGCCAAGTTCCTTTGAAATTTGGTGCATTAAGTAAGGATTCCATAATGGTATTACATTTGCTGGTAAATGCCCCAGTTTCGTGATATATTCCTTTTCGAAAAATCAATGGTTTTCCATTGTCTTAAAAAATCTTTGGACAATGTTTTCCTTGATGTTTGTGATTAATAAGATGTATTCAAGGCTTTCCTAGAGGCCTGATGAAACATGATGATTTGTTGTGGGATTCTTGCAGTTTGATAATTCTAATTCCCTATACAGAGAAAATATTTAACTAATGTAGTATCCATTATTTTGGTTTTTTTTTACATTATTTTATCATTGTCAAATATAAGGTGATGAAGGCAATTATTAACGTTATCTAACATGGAAATATAAGGACCAAGATCTCTCACACATCTCTTCCTCAATGTTTACCTATACTCTACAATATAAATTAGTAAAGAATTTAGAGAATGCTTTCCTATTCACCATTAGGTAGCTTAGGTACATCATCAAGAAATTTACTATCCTTTTCGTATACGTTGCTCTTTTGAAAGCTACGCCGTAGCATATAGAACAGTCGCTACGAATATCTCAAATTTAACACCAAGTAACGAAGCTTGATCAACTTGATCACAATTTTCACAACAACAACAGCGATCGAAAATTCACCGTACAGGTTTAGCACGGAAGGCTCGAAGTGCCTTTCGTTTCATTAGTAGGTATATAAGATACACTACAAGGTATACAAGATCTGCTTTTCTTACGACTTACAATCAATGAGCTGTACGTTAGTAGGTACAGCAAGGGCCAAAATTGAGATATTTATCGTTGTTTCTTCTGTCGACCATTTCGTATAAACAGCTGTTAGTATAATCAGAGAATCCAAATAGGTAGGTTATTGGATGCGTTTCAAAAACTACGCATATTCACAGTTAACCAATGCATACATTTGTAATGTGAATAGCGTAGATTATCAAGGGCAATCCAGTCATTGATCTGCTGAGGATTACTAGACTTTAGACCTTGCGAAGGCTTAGGCGGAGCAGTGTCAGGGAGCCTGCAATGCGCGGGCGCCGCTCGGCACGGGCAGTTCGAGCAATGAGTCACGAACGCCCGAAATAACTAGTGATTGGGCGCCGCCTACCGGCCGGGGCGGGCGGCGAGATGATGAGGCTCAGTGGCAGCCGCGACGCCGCCGCCTCTAGAGGAGCGGTCTCGGTGCCCGCGACCCCGCATTGACTCGGGCGGCGCTGGCGCGGGATGCGCCGCCATGCCGGTACGACACCGCGAACTCGGCGACGAGCTCGCACCCCCGGAGCCCAAGCGCTGCAGGCACTGCGACGGTAGGACCACACTATTATTGCTAAGCACCACATGGTGACCCACTACAAACTTATCTAACATCCACATCTCTCGCTCGTTGTAATTCACATCGATAGGGACAGCAGCCCCTAAAGTTTCTTTTTAATCAGTGATTTAATAAAAATACGCACAAATAACCTACTATTATTGTTAAAGCTTGGCTGACAAGAATGGTAGAGCAACGTTGAACTGACCTTCCTAAAGCAATACTTCACCAACAATGTTAACCTCATCAATATTTTTCAGGAGCTTTAGGGATTTGTGCGTTAATTAATACATTATGTCAAAATGAGGGATATTTTTTATATTAGATACTTTATGTGGTTATCTTTGACGGAATGCAATGCAGTCGTGATTGCGGGTGGGGTATATTACCATTACATACTATTAGATAACATATAATAATCATGTATTTTTAAGGCTAGTCCAGAAGGAATCTTAATTTCTTTATCTGATACCTCTCGCTACTACTGACTGAGATGAAGAAAAGGTCTAGTACGTCAGAAAGTCTTCAAGATAAATAAGATGTTCCTAGTACCTACTTAATAAAGTTTTTTAATACCTTCTTAATAGATCGAACCTCATGTTGGGATTTTCTGATGTTTATACGCTTTTGTACGCAATTTACTTATGTGAATAATACATAGTATAAATCAGTGCTCTATAATAAATTAGTAGTAAATTTACACTTAATATTCCCATATTGTTATAAGTATTGGGAATAAGTATAGATCTCTAGGTCGTTTGTTTACTCACGAAAAGGAGTCGAAAAGGAGTCCTGAATATATTAATTAAAACCACAAGTTCTGTCTTCTGTGAGTACTCAGTTTTTACCTTCTGAGGACAGAATCCCAAAAGGTAATATCTCTTGAACATGGCAGTAAGCTCGCCCCTTATTAACCCACACCCCGAATAAATGTAATTAACAAAATCTGACAGGTCCCCTGTATTAGTACACCCAAGACTTACTTTATCACACAATTATCTGCCCTCTAATGGAAAATAATCAGCCATGTAAGTGAATTAACTATGTCGTCGGAGAAGTTTTTGGAGCTTTTTTTAAATTAGTTCACTTAATATTTTGGTACTTAAGGATGTATTCTATATCATGACGTACATGAGTCATGAAATGGAGTACTCGCAATTCCGATGGATATATATTTCCATATAACGAACCAAGAATGTTGAAATGGTTAGTTCTGACGTCAGACACATCTCGCAGCTAGTCCAATAAACAAGGGTAACATAAGCTATCAGCGAGCTACGGAAAGTGTTCGCCATAAACATAACTTGTTTATTATAAAGATTGTAAAGTATAATGCAGTGCACAGAAAATCTATATGACACCATACTTTACTTGTTATGAACATTGATGACTTTGATACTAAATCATACCAAAAAATGCATATTAAATAGGAAGTGTCGTGTCAATTTTTATATTAAAGAAAACGTAATCAATTTGCGATTTTAACGTGTGGCGCCATCCATCGGGTAGTTATGTTGTCTGTCTGTTCGGCTGAAACTATTTCTTCTACTGGTCACAGTGTAGATACAGAAAAGGACACATACCTAACCACGCGAATGAAGCCGTATGCAATTAATAAATACTCGCTCTGTGATTAATTATGTCACAGCAAAAACATACATTTGGATTTATGTCCCAATTCCTAAAAGATCCCAGTTGTTCGTTTATATAACGAAATGGAAAGCTCTTAATCGTATGCACATAGAGCGGGTCGTAAATTACACGTGCCCTGCTTTGCATGTGTCAACATTAGATAATATTAGAGCCATTCAGGAACACTATTTATTCGGTACCTGGCCTACTGTGGCGAAACACGGATGGATATATCCTTTCAGATGTGACAGTGGGCCGCAGTTTATACTAGAAAAATCCAATAAAAATTCACATCCGGCTGTCTTACTGAAATATTGAATTATAAGTGCTTTGTTCTTCTCTGAAATGAATGAAAAATTTTCGTCTTTTTCGTAGGAAACTATCGACGTGATATTTGCATTATACATAGCAAGTGGGCATGTTGGTGGACCTTTTATCCTGGGTAATAAGTGTTATTTGTGAAACAGCGGGATCGCTATTTATTTCTTCGTCGCCACTCTTCAAAAGGCCATATAGAACAAATTACATACTATTGGAAATTATTATATTCCTGAGTATTTCTCCCACTTAAAGTTACCAAGGAATCGTTTTAGGAATGGTGTACTAAATTCAAAGACATAAGGCAAATAATCTATAGTCACTTTGTGATTGAAATATGGGCTATTGATGAATTGTGTCATATGTGGTTGCCTACGTGGTCGTGGCGCGTACGGTGTCAAACTTGCGACGACCACAGTCAATGTTATGACAGGTGTGGCGTCACCAACACGTTGACGCGAGCTGGCCAGACTGTTGGGACGCCGATTAATTAGCACTGCCTGTCAGTGACAGTGACTGCACACCGAGACGACTCCAATGAAATCATCGATCACCATTAAAGCTGCCGTCAAAATACTTTGAATATAATAACCCAAATATCGGCTATATATTTATTTCAATGGAAATGCCTACGCCAAAGTAATGGTTTGTGTTGTATGTAATGTTTATTAGCTAAATTTATGAATGACGAAACAATACACACGTGAATGTTTTTAATTTGATTGTGTTCTGATATGAAAAACTTTCTGACCTGAAGCCGATATGTTATTATCTTACCAGACTAACCTGATAAAAGCTAATTCCCTTTAATTTTTAATAAAATTGTATATATTAAATAAATAAATAATAATTGAAAATATTAAAATTAAATGCACCGTCTGTTTATTTATATATTGTCAGTCCCTCAAAGTATGGCTATGGCATTGATCAGACGGTAAGATGACCTATAGAACCACCTGTGAGAATGATGGCTCCAATAACTCGATGATCACGTGCTAACACAATTTTATCGTGAATGCTGTAAAAATAACGTAGGAGTAGTTAGTGCAGAGGTAATAAACTACTTTATAGCATATAATTTGGTAGGTGATTATTTCCTTGTATCGGTGCTATGAAATATCACGTTATTTAGAACAGTTACAAGTTGGGTGGCAGTTATCCCTTTATTTGTTTTTATATTGTTCTCTGTTGCTGATTGTTGTGTGTGATGCATAAATTACATAGATACAAAGTAAATATTAAACGCGTTATAGTTAAGGTTAGTTAACGTCGTAGCACCAGTGTTTTCGCAGACTTGGCCGTTTACACGTCCAGCGCCCACGTGCGGCGCGCCGACTGGCGCCTGACAATTTTTTTCATGCACGTTACAATTTATCATTATTAATAATTAATCTACACGTATACTTAAAGCGTAATATTGCCTTTGAAGGAATTGCAAAATCTGCCACAATTTTTTTTGTGTTATTTTTCTCATTCTTGTGTTTGTTGGCCGCTGTGATTGACTGATTGCGTGGTCATATTTTCCCGGTAGTACCAGAATTAAATGTTACTTTACATCCAATAAATAATTCTATTTATGGACCAGACGTCGACGGCATGTCGATAGTAGTGTTGTAGGTCGCAAACCGCACGTAAGAACGGAATGTTTGTTTGAGAATCCTCAGAATTTTTCCCAGAAACGAACTTCCTACACAATGTGTAGTATATGTATGTGATAAACCGTACCAAGCGGGGGGCTATCTTTCTGTCTGTCTGCTGCTTTTCAGGTGTGTTATTCGGTATTAAATGATTAATAAAGTGTGAAGATAACATGATTAATATTATGTTATGATTACCTTGATACGAATTGTAAGAACAACAAGTTTCATGGATTTTCTTCAAGTCCGACGCACTTAAATGTGTATATTGTGTAAACAAGTTTACTGTTGTTCTGTTTGATTATATTGTAATGGTTGTCAAAGGCTACCTATTCAACAGTTTATGGGTGGCAGTTAAATATACCCGTCTCGGTTTGTCGTCACAAATAGAATTTTGGCACTGACTGTCTGTGGTTGTGTAATTCACGTATAAACCATTTGTTGAATTCAAACTATCTGTGCACATTATGGTGGAACGTGTTATACATTACTGAAATTCCTTTCATTGTTTCAAAAACATATAGTTCAATCATCACCTGAAATTCATTATATACCGATTTTCATTGTGTACTCGAGAAATATCAAATGAAATTTGCTATTCCAAAGAGAGAACTATATAGAAACACTATTTATTCTCAACAATATTATTAACTCTATAGGATTTCTAGGAGCACTGAAAGGTGTGGTACGTTTTGTTAAGTATAGAAGTTTGTATCTCATTGTGGGATAACCCAACACATAGGTGATCGCTGAAAAGGGCTTATGATGGATTAGTTGGAAAGGTACATCCAAAATTCGCCTCATGAATTTCTTTACAAATATATAAAATTTTAGTGGCTCAGCAAGATCAGGAAAACTTATGGATTTCATTATTAAATACCCATTTAATGTTCAAAAATATAATGAGACAAGTGTACTAATTGGTGCCCGTCCATCTGCACTGTTATTTTGTATGGCATACATATTATTCAACAATATCGATGGTGGGTGGGTAATTAGCAGACTCGTCCTCGTTCTAAATTCCCACCTTGACCTCGTTACGTTGCTTTACGAGGTATTATCTAGCTTTATACTTTTTTCTGTACTCATCTCATAATCGAGGCAGATCAGAAATAATAGCAGGTGGAACTTTTCCGTCAAATAATTAAATGGTATTTTTCACCGCTGGAAAATATGGTACTCCCAGATAACGGTGTTACGTGCTAGGCAGCAATACATTTTTGGGTGAGGACCTTCGTGGTGGCATCGACACATAACAAGCAAGTAGTTACATTGGTAGTTACTATTTTGTGGCAGACTCGCCTGCCGCCACGTTACTGTGAGTCCTACTAGGTTGTAGCTTTTGTGTGCCAAAATAAATGAAAAAAAGTATTGTCAGTACGGGTTGTAAATTATGTAAATTACAAATCATTTTGATTGCTGGGGACTATCTTCTGGTCTGTTTCTGAAAATTCATTCCCTGTAATAAGTTACGTCCCTAGGTGTTGAATGTTAGCTATGCAATTCATGCTGTATAACGACCACGAATACAAATAATACTTGAGGAAATTCCTGATATACGCGAAATTGGGATGTTGTATTAGGTTTTCACGTTACTTCAGCGATCGCCGCATCTGTGCGAGAACAGTTTTGAAAGTTGACCAGGCTATCAGTCAGAATAAATTATGATTAATAGTGGGGTGTAGTTGAATGCGATAATCGAGCTAAGAACTCGGGCCACATGAGCCATATTACCATTATCTGTTGACAGCATCTTGGAGACGATTCAACTGGACTTGTCTACGAACCACTTTCAATTTCACCCTTATATTATAAAATGTAGGTTATAGGTGTAGGACCTACGAGAGATTATTGTAAAGCGATGCAAATATTCATAGCAAATGATACTTTACGTAATTACCTATTTGACACTGAATCCGCTAATATGTTTCTAGCTTTTGAATATTTTATACTCGAACTGACGTAAGTTATATTTTCGGTAATAAATAATATTCTATCCACATAAGAAATCTCAGAAAATGATTGTGACATCCATTTAACTACGTTACACGTGGACACATTTCGGTCGCCTTTAAAATAGCTCTCTGAAATCACTTACGACATGATACATTTTTCCAACTCCCGCGCAGTGATAGAAAGGAATTTCTTTTTATTTCGGAGTGAATATTACGACACGATAATATCAATGTAAAATACTAATGCTGAACTATTCTTTTCTTATTTTTAAGATCCATTAGGTTTTAAGACACTGAAGAATTTTCTTACGATCGAAATTAGTGAACTATTTGCATATAAAATGTTTTATGACTTGTGTTTTACTTATTTTTAATAATATTACCCAATAATTTTCAAGGAAAATCTCTACCGAGATTTAACCTAAACAAATCTGTTAAAATGTACGTGCTCGCGACTTTCAATGTGTTAAGCATACCCAAATATATTCTAAAATAAAGAATTGCTCTGACGATTCGGCATTGAAGCTACTATTAGGATTAGTTTATCCGGTCCATGTCACGTAGTCTACGAGTAGCTGTAACTTTTGTTGGTCGTTCGCTGTACAATTTTATTATCTGTCGAGTTTTATGGCTGTTTTTCAAGCTGTTCGAAATGTATATTGGGTACCTACTTACAATAATAAGAAAATGATTCTTGGATTCATATAATTAGCACGAGCTGTGTACTTGTATTAACAATATTTTTTATTTTCATTTTTTTTTCATGCACAGCCCATGGTTTAAAAATAAACTTTCATACTTTAATTCTCGCTACCTCCATGACAATTCAATTTCTTGGATGTCGTGAAATTAATTTGTATACCAAAACAAAACCCGTGGTGGTGTTGGTAATAAAATCATGGTTGTCTGGGAATAAGCCGTTTATATCAATCTCCGGCCAATTGTCATTCAGCTTCGCAAGGCTTGCCTGTTCCATGTCAGGGTCAGGAAAACTTGGGCTCGTATCGTGGGCTACAAGTCCACTGTTAGTCCCCTTTAATGACAGGCCAGGGATTCCATGATAACATGATTTAACCCTGTAACGTACCAGGGACGTGTACATATTGGATTTTCGGAGGGGTAAGCATAAACAATAAGCAGGGTAGGTAGGTAAGTTAAATACATACCAATGTGGCGCGTTGGTACATACGTTTTGTTACACACAACACACACACACACACACACACACACACACACACACACACACACACACACACACACGACACGAGTGTAATCAGTCAACAAAAATGGTAAGCACTGCTTATCTGGAAGACTGAGTGGACTTTTACGATGCGTTATGTTATTCGAGGTGTAGTGTAAGTACAGTGAGATAATTCGCAGTTTTAAAAAATCTTAGTGTTTTTTTATTTTATTGAAACTTCGTCGTCCTAGTTTTGAATTGTCAAGTTTATACATTCTTGGGATCGGAATGTAATCTAGCACTATGTGACTAGTCGCAGCTTCTGCTAAGTATCTAACATTTGCAGACACCTTACTGTTAAAACGGTATACATGGATATGGATTAGAGCAATTATCATACTTTCTGACAGACCGGTAACTATTACCAAAGTCGTTACGTTTTTACATCGAACCTTGATGGAAATTCAATTTATATACGAATAAGCAACAAAGCCTCGAGCACGTTAGTTTTGTCTTCTTCAAAACACATTTTAATTGAGTTAAATTTGAATATATTCTTCTATTATTTCGAGTAACTTCGTTTGTATTACCGACTGAGTTGTGTTTACACAATGCAACCTTGGAACAAAACTAAAGTATTTATACGTAATGTTTATGTTTTGTTGTTGTCGTTTTACATACTGAAATTGGATTGCATAATTATATAGTCTGAGATTGATATTTATACAGCGGGCATGAGTTTAATATTACATTTAAAATATAATTCTCAGATATAATTTTCAGTTATTAAGGTCGACAATGCAGTATATTTGCTCCTATTATTCCACTCTACGGTTTTAAATTAGTAGAAACATCGGGAGAGCTCCCATATTTTACTATTTGTTTCATACTCTGCGGGCGGAGTTTACGGATGGCGTTTAACAAGAGGGCGTGTCCCTCCCGCGCGCGCTTAAATCTAAATAGATGCAGGTGAAAACAGGCAGATGAGCAAAAATTTTTCACATGTCACACAGTTTGCTTTCGAATGATTATTGTAATGGTGTTTTATTAAAATGGGTAGTCAAATAATAGGAATCTTATTAAAAAACAAGGGATCTGAATGCACTTATTGTTTGAATATCATAGGTCGATATAAGAGAGATTTTATGTTTCAAATCGATTGTTTCGTTATAGCTTCCCTAAGGTTACCCCTTTGAAAGTCTCAGACAAGAAAGAATCATCGTTTATGATCCGAGATGGAAGATTATCGAATAAAAAATCGATCTACTATGCGAGAGCACAGACCACTGTTTTATTTTCAATAAAAAACATGGCACGGGCGTTCTTATGATAAATTGCATTGCAGCTGCGAGGATTCTAGACTATTTTCCACACATGTTAATTTTGTACAAATGACTCAAGAGTGGATACCGGCCAAGTTGCGTAATATTACGCCCATTCATGGTGCATCGTCACCACGGTACAACAAGGACAACCCTGTTCTACATCTTTCTTCTGTGCATGTACAGTGGGTTCCACCGTGCACTGAGCACGTCTGATGACTCGCGGGTTACGTGTGCATTGCATCTTACTAAGGATTATTTTAATTGTGTCAGTATGCACGTGCCGCCGGAAATGCTGGGTTTGTTTAGCTTGCAGATTTATTTTAGACTACTCGGTGTCATCTGGGGGCGTCATCCTTAGCGGCACGGCAGCCCCGGCTGGGCGGGCTGCGCTTGGCGCTTGTTGGAGCTCTTTCGCAATGTCTCTTACATTCGGTGACAACGGGAATATGTTATGGTCGAGTTCTTCCTTAAAGTTCCTTCTTTATGTACCTGATCCGGCATTTAACAATTGATTAGATATGGATTTAACTAAAGGTATATACCATAATTCGCTTATAATTTCTTACTGTTCTGAAAGAGGCTCCGAGTCAGCAAATTGATCTACCGATATAATTGGTATACAGATACAGACAGAGGATACAGTTTAAAATTAAGTATGTTTATAAAGGGTTGTGTTGTGTATAGTATCGCAGAATATTTATTTTATCGCTCGTTTGGCATTTAATGTTATCGTTGATAGGTCGAAGGTTGGTGATGTGTTATGTTGAATTTACTTTCGGTTTTTTATTCTATTTCGTATGAGCTGTGCCCCTTGGTTTCAATCGTATTAACACTCCACGGGAGCCGTTATTTGGCAGGATAAAAGTGATTAAGTTCTTTTGTATAATATTAATGATCAGCTCAAATACTTGTACAAAAACTCACGTCGTAATGTTACTCCGTGCCTTCTACCAAGAACTAACATTTATGTGTACTTAGTATAGTATGTTACTTTACCAGGCGAAATGCTATGTTGGGTCTTAAAATGAACATTAGTTAGTCCGGCCATTGCGTTCCTTGGTACACCGCCAGAATGACCGATCCTTTTGGCTTGTCGATACTGTGGCCGTAGCCCGCCGCTGGCGAAAATAATGTCACTTCAGAGATTAACGAACCTCAGCCACCTGACCTATAAAACAGATTCAGATAAAACGCTTGTTACAACTTGCATCTGTTTAGTTCTCTATTTATCATACAATCCATTTAAGATACTTCTTTCGTGTTCTTTTAAATGCAAGTATGATATGATGTTATTTATTGTTTCGTCTTTAGTTTTATTTTAATCCATAGTAGGATATAATGTGTTTTTATATGTATGTACTTGTTTTTATATGCTAATATATATGTAGGCGCAAGATGCGTGGGAGTGTTATCGGGAGATGCTGTCAAACTTGTTTACGAACTTTAATCTATTTATGTTCTCCCCAATTACCTACTGATTTTTGACAATCGTATTCAGGCGCCAGAGAAACGTTAAAACATTGCCAACGCATGGTATTGTAATGTCTGTTATTGTTAAATATCCAAGAATACTATTTACATTCATATACCCTAAATATGTTCAATATAATACCAGCTCGCCAATATTCCATCACCGGGGAGTTTATCTTCACATATTGGAAACAGGATGGTCACGTTTTTCCTGTCCGTTTTTTCCGCATCTAAATCTGATCACCGGTATATTTCTTTGTGACCATTCTCGGAAATTGTCCATTCGCTTATCATTGCCATGGACTTCAAAAATTACATATCGATCTCCAAGTCTCGTTCAAACACAACACTTATTAGAACATGTAGGTTTACAAGGATGTATAGAGAGAAAACATTTCTCCATTTATCTCCCACTGCTCACCGTTATAGAATAGATATGACAATGAAAATATGTTATGTAGGTATATGTACAATTAGGGTTTGTGAAGCCTATAGTTACTACTTCTATGTTACAACGCGCCAGTATTTACTAATTGTTTGTTTTATATTTACAGGTAATTAACCTTCACGTTCCTCCTTTTTGAATGCCTAGCTAGTATAGCTAGATGTTTGGCAAATCCACAATATTTCGGTGAGTCCAGGGACTGGGTATTAGGTAATTAGTTGTGCATTGGTGTATGTACTCTACACGATGTGTTTCTTACGTCTAATTAATTAATAATGAAAATGATTTATTCAGTTTGGGCACCGGTAAGGCATTTGTTAACTTGGGATAAAATACCACTGGGTATAAAACTAACCTTCTGAGAAGAACCAAAGGAAATGAAACGGTTGCTTTCACCAGAAATAGAGGTGCCTTGTAACCAAAATATACTGCTACGGAGTTTCCTATGGACTCACGTATCAAAATAAGTAAGTTTACATTTTCTTAGAAGCCTTAGCTAAGCTTTATATTGATTAGACATGTATAAAAGTTTTTGACTGAAGGTAGAGTACATTTATAGTAATGTAATCGAGCCAAATTGCGCGCTATAGGAACATGCTTTTATTTTTGTAGTAAAATTACGACTTCTATAAGCTAAGTATGAGAGAATTGAACGAAATGTAGAGCATTTAGCTTTATTTATCCGGTCGCTCAGCGCATCCACAACTCCCACGCTTGCACATTGGCCAAAATCACCTTTTTACGTGGGAAATAAATTTTCTGCAAGATTTGCTAATCTACATGACGTGTAGGCGCAATTAATTGACTGTGTAAAGTATTTATTGCATTGAATCAAGGATTAGGCACTAGTGAGAACTGTCTAGTGCTGGTGTACATCCTGACTGTAATATATAGATAGACCATTCCAATCCTAATTTTATCTGACGACGAACGTTATTCGGTACTTAAATGTAGTTCTCATTTCATAACATTTTTTTATTTCTTATTGTATACTTGAGTCTTCTTAGAAGGCGCCGATTTCCGAAGACCTCGCCTCATTCTACAGTAGTAGTATAATAAATGTAATACATGATTTACACGTGTCAAACACTTGCTTTTGATGACTATAATATCGATGATATAATTATACCCCAGAAGTTTACCAACATCCATGAAAACACCGTGCTTAGGCGAATTTCCGTTGTTTTTTTTACTCAGTCGACATCAAAAGATAAATTTACCAGTTTACTAATATTTCATTTCAAACAAACTGACATAACTCCAATCCAGTACGTAAATGTATTTTTCGTGTTTTTTGGTGCAACTCACTCAGCTCCGGTGGTATACTGGGTTATGAATATATCTAATAATAGAGCTATGTCGAAATGTTTACGAAACTGGCAGAATAAATATATTTTGATTTGACGCCACCTTCGCAACTCGCCATTACCCTGACATTTCAAAGGGTTGGTAAAGTTGAGTGGCAACGACAGAATCGATATGTTCATCGAGTAGTAATTGCTATGGATTTCTCTCAACAAGCAACTAATTACTATCATTAAATATTTGTCGCTATTGTTTAGTTCCAAATGAAACGTAAGATTTGGCCTTTAGTCAAGAATTCCTTCAATTACTAACCATTCAAGAACTCACCTCGGCTTAAACATTATTGGAGAAGCAAAAATAAATGAGTATGAGTAGGTATGTAATTGTAATCAAACAATGGGTTCTTCTTTTAGTTCGGACACTAAAAAATGTCTCGTTCCATGATTCATTTTTTTGGTGAGTGAACGTTATATTTTGTGGTGGCTTGTTTTTCGTATCACAGAAATAGACTACTCCACTACTTTGCTAAATAATAAGAAAAATCTCGGGATTGGCTGTGTACGAAATGACCATCCTCATCAATCAGCTGCTTGGAGCGAGTCCAAGATTTTTCCACGTTTAGGTTTCATAGTTTAGTTCGATAATTCAAAAGCTCATGTCGCCCTCTCTTCTCTAGCCGCCATGCAACTGTAAAAGTCAACTATTATATTATGAATATTTTTAATTTTATTTCGCCATAATGGCTGGTTGTATATCAAAATTACTGTTTGGGAACACGTGCAAAATTTATCTAATTCTGCTGTGTCCATTGGCATTTGGCATGGTACCTGAGAGACATAATATACAAATTCAGAAAGTTTTCTCTGTAATATTACAATTTTACAATTTTTTCACGAATCATGATTTACTTCGACCCCTTAACACAGAAAAAAAACTAAGGGAAAGAAAATTCGATGCAGGAGTGATCACGAGTAGCTCAATTGGTAGAGCAGCTGCACGGATTGCAGAGGTCGTGGATTCGAGTCACGCTTCGTGTTCGTATTTTTCCTAACCGTTTTTAAGCATGATTTACTTCGTACCTAAATACCACATTTAAATATTGTGAATTATATACATACTAGGATTCACGGACGTCCGGAACCTCAGCCACAGCTTACATGCCCAGTACAGGGTATTTGTCATTCGTTTAGATCCCCTCTCAGATTCGGTATGTTTGTTTGTGTCATACTCACGGCATAGTTCATGTAGCCCACGGGGAAGGTAATTAGCGATTATATGACTATGAACATATTGTTATTTTGGAGGTGCGGGGTTATTTTCGTTGTTGTTGACGGACGCTAATGGTATTTCTGTACTTTCCTTGTCGTGAAAAGTTGTCAGAGGCATACGAATGAAGTGTTCACGACGATGCTTTTACGCAATTCCTGTCTCACGCCTTAATGCTTGCCAAGGCGCAACGTCATGCGCGTCGCAATCGCAATTGCTGCAGCCAAGGGAAACTGCTCCTCTTGACATTTGTCATTTAAGTACATATTGTTATGTACTTTATTTTAACTTAATTTTCATATTCGTATGATGTTGTCAATTTAATTAAATTTACCCACTTAACTACGTTTCGGTTTAAAGTAAGCTCATCGACTCTTAAATTACTGACTTTTTCTATAAATATGATTCTACTTAACGTATCTCTGTGTAATAAATAATATTCTGATTGATGATTTGTAAGTAGCAATATGGTGTCACTGCTAAATTTCTGGCTAGTTTGTTCAGTCGGGCCGTTGAACTTATGCTCCTTATTTAGAATATTCAGTGGAGACGACGACCGGCACAATCAGGCCGACCAGCTAGCTCTGCGTAATCAGTACGAATTATCACTTCCGCAATCAAAGAAAATATCACTCATCACACCATTCAAAAAACGTGGTGTGGTCTAGCTCATTCCTTAAATTGGTTAGTATTTACATTGTTATTGTTCTGTTCAATTCAATAAATTAATATTCATTCATGTCCTCTCCCACAGCATCTTCAGATATAGGATTTCTTCTCAGATGTATCATTAATCAGAATGTCCCTTTACCTTTCATGTGAAAAATTACTGCGTTGGAGAACATTTATTGATAGAGAGAAAGAGTATAGTAAATAAATACATACGTCGCGAAAGTCGCGACAGCACTGCTGGCGCAGTCCTCGTCATTTAGATGCAGTTCAGAAATAGACCACGGAAGCGTCCGACCGACCCGTTTGGTATTTGTTCAACGTTGACCTAAAACAGTGCTTGCTTTGCTCGTTTGTTATTCGCGTGGCCGACTAGCCCGCCATGTCCGATTTGAATGCGACCGCCTATTGCTCTCAACAAGAGTTTATTGTATACATCTGAATTTCATGGATGTAGGAACAATTTAAGGACAAGACATATGCTCACGCCTGTATTCCCCGAAGGGGTAGGCGGAGGTGTTGTAATCACAACACCCACTTTTCACCGAAGATGATTAAGTGCCAACGTGACAGATGGTGAGTCCATCGCCGTCTCAGACACTTTTTACATACGTCATTGAATTGCTTCTCAGAAATATGCAGGTTTCCTCACGATGTTTTCCTTCACCGTAAAGCACGTGGTGTAAAATTACTGTACATAAGTTTTTTAGAAAAACTCATTGGTACAGGCACCGCTGGGATTCGAACTTGCGTCGCTTGCGTAGCAGGCGACTGCTTAAACCTCAAGGCCACCACGGCTCTAAGAACAAGACAAGTGTAGTTTTCCAGTAAAAAGGGTCCTGTTCTGACTTGAGCTACGTGGCGGATGGGAAGTACAGCGAACATACAGCTGTTTCGTTGATCATGTAAACAAGTATGAGTTTTTGCAGACACGGGATGATTTTCGTCAATTGTGGCGTGATCTCGTCACGCGGCACAGTGCCAGGGCGCGCACAGCCGTGTCGCACGTGGAACATGACGGATGAATGGGGTTCCTCACGTGCAACAATGAGTATCACCATTGACAAGCTATAGCCATGAGGACCTCTTCGTGTTTTGATCAAACATCCATATGTATCATCACGGCAAGTGTCACTCTCACATTTTGTTCTTGACTTCAATGTACATACAATATTCGCGACCGCAAAATTTCTGCCAGCATTGTTTTCTTCATATTCAATTTAGTTTAGTAAAACTCTAATTTCTAAATAAGCTCTCAATTTGGTTGTATTTGAAAATGGGTAATTTTTGCACTGATTGTTCACACACATTAGTGATCAAGTCCTCTGTAAACCTTACGCTCGACGAACTCTTGGGACTGATTGATGGTTTGCACATAAATTAAAGCTGCGGGCGCTCACGCAGTTAAATCAATTGTTTGGCAGAAGCATGTGTTTATAGACAACATAACATTGTTCGTGTCAGTTCTCTACAGTTGAAACATTTTTGTTCCTGTGCGATAAACTTGTTAGAATTATTTTGTCAGAAATCATTGTTGTTAGGTTCACAGTTAACGTAAGAAATACTTTGGCACTGAATTATTTCTGGGAACATAATGGATGTTGAATGTGGGGTTGTGTCTTTGATAAACGATGTTTAATTTGGCACTTTGTTTGTTCAACACCGATAGTGACCACGCCTCGGCCGAGCGAGAGTCCAGTGTGTGCGTTGCCAAGGAAAGTTATTTCATACGATCTCTTTGAGACGATTTAACAAGTGTTCGAGTTAATTGTCTAGTGCTCCACCACCCGGTTGCCAATAACAATAAATTCTGATTAATCACTCGAGGCGGTAGTCCCGCACACAAACCAGTCCCGCTACACCAAGGTCGCGAAGCCCACATACTTAATATAAAATAACTCTACAACACACGCTTTAACATCTTATGCCTGTGTTGTATGTAATACATTATGTAGGCTTTGTCACATACTGGTGTCAAACAAATAATTTGCCTACCTCATCGTTGACCAACTGAAATAATCTTGGATTTTCCCAGTTTTTCGAAGCGTAACCATAGCAATGCTCGGTATTTGCAAAAGCATTACCATGTTAGATATTTACTGTTATTACAATATTTAAGTAACCTTTGAGAGACAGGGCCTGAATTGTACAGTTGTAAAGGTAAATCATTTTCTTTTTAGCATTTCTTCTAACTAGACTAGGTGCCTTATACATACATACATATGCTCACGCCTGTATTCCCCGAAGGGGTAGGTAGAGGTGTTGTAATCACAACACCCACTTTTCACCTAATTTGATTAAGTGCCAACGTGATAGATGGTGAGTCTATCGCCGTCTCAGGCACTATACATACGTCTTTGAATTACTTCTCAGACATATGCAGGTTTCCTCTCGATGTTTTCCTTCACCGTAAAGCACGTGGTGTGAGATCACTGTACGTAAGTTCGTTTTTTTAGAAAAACTCATTGGTACAGGCCCCGCTGGGATTCTAACTTGCGTCGCTTGCGTAGCAGGCGACTGCTCTAACCCCGAGGCCACCACGGCTAGGTGCATTATTTTCCTTGTAAAGCATTATTATGTGCAATGTAGATCATAGTATACGTTACCAGCAGGTAGAGAATACCGTCAACAGTATCGTATTAAGGTGTGGTCATGCCATGTGTAACGTAGCGATTAGTATGACTTGCGTGTATGATATGAAGATATTGATTACTTACCAGCGTGACATTGTTCATTACCTCAGACTTAATCATATGTATTGTATATTTTTGCGTTATTAAAAAATTCAGGTCTCGCAGAATATGATCAAATGTTTTTAACCCCAAACGGAATAACGTCGGGGTGTTATTATAAGTTTGACGTGTCTGTCTGTAGCATTGTAGCATTGTACGATTTTGTGTTTTTGTTTAAAATGTGACTTAATTGATAGTTCTTAGCTATGTATATAGGGTTATTTTTCTTTATCCAGCATTTTCAATGTGCCATAATCATAATGTCAAAACTGTTTGAAGATCTGATTAGGTATACAGAAATAAGTTATTTAATGAGCTCATATAAATTAGTGTTGATAATAGAAACCGTAGCAGCGGATCAAACTAATGATGCAACTAACATTAATGTTTAATGTATGATCCGTTTGCCAAAACTCTTAATGGCACTTATGAAAAGAGAGTAGTTATTATTGTTTTTCTTATGCTTTGATAAAACTAATGAGTATACATTCTTGAAAGGCAGGTGCACCGACACCAAGTAAGTATATGAATTCCTTTTATATCCAAAGTCGTTAAGTACCCAAAGTAGACTATAAACAAGTTCAATACATACGTATTAATTCAATAAAACCGACTCATGTGTTGAAGGCTGAAGACAATTGTGGTTATGCTTTTTGCTGTATGTAAGGTTTTTGTTTCTGAATAGAACCTATAAACTAATGGAAGTTCCAATTTAAAGGACCAAAATCTTGTTTGCGGTAGAAAGTAATATATATAACGTGGTTTTATGTTCTCAGCTAGGCGTTATTTAGTAGTAGGTATCATTTTATTAGAACGCGGCACGTGGTGTGATGTTGCCAATATATTTCGACTAAATTCTAATTTAATGTGTGGAAATGTTTATTATATCACCGCTGAACAACTAAAATGTATCCGATAATGCTTATTGCGTAAGAGCATTTTTATTTTTGCAGCTTGATTTTTATTTAGATTTATTTTATGCGATTTCACATAGTTGGCGTTCTATTAAAAGTCTGCTGAAAATTATGTTTTTATAGTTTTTTAGCAGTTACTGAAATTATACCGGCGAAACACTCCGACCAAAGTTTTAATGGGTACTTATCTGATTTACTAAAAATAGTGTAGATATGTGAATTTTCAGGAAATACGTACAAACGGTTTGCTTGTACGCGAGCTAGCTCATTACTCTAAATCCATTTGGCATGGTGAACTTCGTCCATATTAGCCTGACGTAGAGACTGCCTCTACCGTTGTATTTACGTTGCCATTTATGTGGGCGCCGCTTGCGTAACCAGCGAGCTATCACATTGTATGAACATTTATTGCTTTCAGCAGAAGTGCTGTAATTCTGCGTGTTTTTACAGCTGCAGTTCGGCATAGGCCCAGACTGGGTATAGCTTTAACTGTGTTCCGACGATAAACAGACGGCCGCTGTTGCCGGCACGCTGAAAACATCCTTTTACGTCATCCGCCCGCTATGGCTTCTGCCTTTATTTGTGCTAAGACTGCAGATATTCACTTTGACATTGGAAAATTTACGCAATTTTCTTAGGTATGAATACAAAAAAGTACTGTAATTTTTCTTTCTAAAACCAACCACTTGCTGGCCCTGGCGCAGTTAAAAAAAAAGATTTTTTTTAAATGTTATTTCATTAAATGTATTTTGGCGTATCCATTCCTAAGCTTTATGTAAATTGTATACACATAGGCTATCATCAACTAGAGCCGATGTCTGTTAACGACAAGCGAATAGAACGCGTTCATCGAGTTACGAAAGTCAATTCAAATCCGAATTTAACGTAGTGCAGTGAGTAAGATGGGCTCGTCCATATGGGCAAGAATGTTATCAACTATCTGTACTTAACGATATGAACCGTGGTGGCCGTGGCGGTTGAGCAATCGCCTGCTATGCAAGCGCCGCAAGTTGGAATCCCAGCGGCCTGCACCAATGAGTTTTATAGAACTCAAGTGCAGTAATCTTACCCCACATGCTTCACGGTGAAAGAAAACATCGTGAGAAAACCTGCATGTCTGAGAAGTAATTCAAAGACGTATGTATAGTGCCTGAGACGGCGATTGACTCACCCTCTGTCACGTTGGCACTTAATCGTATTCGGTGAAATGTGAGTTGCTACACACCTCTATCCTTCTGGGATAGTGTGAGCATATATTAAAAATATATGACGTCTAGTAATTAAGTAGCAGATTATTCAATAAATTTACTCAAGTACAAATAATATTTAAAGTGTCTTACTTTCTTATTTCTACTTTTAATCTTTTACTTAGTATCTTTTCCTTGTTGAAGTTCTTCGATGTGCTCTTAGAACTTGCTTGGATACGTCATGTATTCGAATCTACATCAAATGAACTATCCAACATAAGCGTCCATTGAAATAATTAAATTCTTGTTCCTGTGAATGTTACGGTGAATTAATATGGGGTTTATAGGGACGTAAAATAAAAACTACATTTCTTTTAGTTCTTCGGAGTGGGCAGCTAACTACTGCAATGCATTTTTGCTATATTTTGTTAGTCATAAACACTGTTGACTGTTGATGTTTGATACGCGTGCCATTGCTGAACCGTCCAAACAATGAGTAATGGTAGATTTATTTCTTGATTATGTTTTTACGCCGCTTCGATCTCAATAGTGTGTAGGTTGATATGTCATAACAGATTTTCTCAATGAGTAGCGATTATCCTCAGAAGAGAAATATATTTTAACAGACAGCTTGGTACCAGTTACGAGATTTCTGAAAATGCAGTAACATCCGAAGCACTTTCACGCAAATCAGCATTTAAATTTGCTGCTGACTTCAAATTCTAGGAAGGCTGAAAGCAGGAAAAAACTGTTTTAAAACTTGGCACTCGTCAGTCTCTAGCAAGGGTATAGAAATACCTATGTTTGAATTTAAGAGATATGCGGGGGTAAATGTGGCATCTAGAGTAGTGGTGGACGTCGACGACGACGACGTAACGGGGTCACTCGCCGCACTGCTCTGTCGCCGCCTGCTCGTGATGCGCCCCACAAATCATATTTAGCTTAGCACTATGGAGAATTGTGACTATTGCTGTTTGTCTTGGAATAGACGCGTTAATGAAACCGGGCATCTGATACATGGCACAACTGGATGTGACCCAAATTCTCGGTCCAAAACAGACGCCTCAATTTGATTGCCACCTGTCTTTTATGTAGAAAATTATCTTATGCATATCTATATATCTAGTCACTAAGTTCAGTTAATCATGTAATGTACAGCTTAAAACCCGAACTTGACAACTCATTCAAGTTTATAAACATGAGGTGTGGGTGGAGACAGGTGGTAGCGCCTACACGTGAACCAGGGCCGTGTGCATACAGCGTGACGTCACCATTACGGCCTTCGAGTGACGAGCCTTCGCGGAACTACATTAACATTCATAGAGCACTAATGTATGATGTAAAGATCAGGGTAAACAAACACTTCGACAAAGGGTTAGTCGGTAGGGAGCTTCGGTCTCGATGTTCCATTGAATTGATCAGTTTTCAAATGATATATTGTTACTTTACTTAAATAAGGAATCATCGTTTTTTTTTCCTCTGTGGCAACACTAGCAATCAGCTGTGTTTAAATTAACTCCCTAAATTTGTTTAGTTTTATTTAGTAATTTTAAAGTAATACTGTTAATTTATGTTGTATTTAGCTCCGAATAATATATTACCATAGTTTAAAATAGTTTATAGTGTGAATCTTGTGCAAAAGTTATTAAATATTGTGATAACTTTTTGACAGTACGTAACCGGTACAATAGTTTTAATTCAAAGTTGTGAATCGTTGTCATCGTTTTCCAGGTGAGTTCTGCTTTATATCAGTACAGATTATCAGTTTACTCCACTTTAATATAGTCAAAAGCTTAGTACATACTTTATTTTCAATTTAAAAACTGACATAACCTCAAATAGTTGTACACAAACTTTCTTGCGTACCTATAAAATCTATAAAATGATGACTAGAAGGGCAACAGCTCGTCAGGAGGAGAACCAACTCCAGCTGACGTTGCTGGAATTAAAGAAAAGTAAAGACCTGTGTGACCAACTTCTACAGGAAAGAGATGACAATGAGAGGGAAGTACTTAATATAATAGAAACTAATAGAAAATTAAAAAGTGAATTGGCAGAGTTACATGTGCAATATATGGATGCCATTACACAAAGGGATCAGCTCCAGGGGATAGTGACTGGGTTTGACCAGTGCGGTGATGAGTTTGAGAACAATCTGAGACACATCGCTGAACTGAAACACAAACTGGCAGAAGCCAATAATACAATAGCTTCACTAGAGCAATGCAATCAGCACTTGTCAAATTGTAAGACCCAGACACTGTTCGATGAACTAATTCCAAAACAAAAAATTGTTTCTAAAAATAAATTAAAAAGATATATAAAAGTAAGTAGGTATATTCAAAAAACAAACAATCTACTCAAACAAAATAAAAAACAGTTAAAATATTGTAAAAATCATAGTACATTGCTAAATAAACTGGAAACTACAACGGTACAATTAGAAAATAGCTATTTAAAATATGAAGCTGACATTCAGCGACTGCAGGCAGAGATCTCAGTATTAACTATATCATTAGATAAAATGACTTCAAAATATGAGTGCTCACGCAAAGAAATTCAGGAGCACATTATGGCACTAACTGAGGTAGTTGATATGTCCAAATATAATTATGACCGCTTTATATCACTATCAAATAAATGTGATTGCGACTCGGATCTACAACAAGTCCAAACACCTGTTTGTCAGTCTGTACTGAATGACAGCTCCACCAAGCATTTCACAAGCAGTACTTCCCATAACTGTGTTCAACATAATAATATCTTGACATTGTATAGTGATGAATTGGGACAAAATATGGGGTTGCACTTATCGCACAGTGTTGGTCATGGTACTAACCACTGTATACCTGGTGCAGATTTTAAACATCTTGTGGCAAACATCCTGAGCGACCAATGCAGCACCAGCTCAACCTTAGCTATCTTATGTGGGAGAAGGGGAAATATGAATAAAAATGAATTAATTAAATTAATGGATTCGCTGAGTTGCCTTAGTGCGAAAAATATAATATTATTTGCATTTCCCTACAGCAGAGGATTGTCACAGAGGGAAAATAATATTAGATATAATTTGAATTGTTGCATGCAAACAATAACCAATTATAATATTTTTTTTACATTTATTGACATAAATAACAATTCAATTATTTCATATTTTAATGTGACAAGTGAAAGATTTTATCTTTCCTTTAGATATAAACGACAAGTAGCAAGCATGCTACATTATTGTATACACGTATTTAATTTGAACACAGCCAAATCATTGGCTAACAAGACTGCTTCTATTGAGCAGGCAAACAAGGACATTATATGTAATGATTCTTTGGAATATGTTCCAAATACTTTAAATTAAGTTATAAGACAACAGAGACAATCTCTGGCGATTTTATGAATAATAATGCTACTTCCTTTATTAAACTTGTTCATCAGAACATCCAAGGAATGTTAAATAAAGAATTAGAATTGGAGTTGTTCATGGACTGTAATGATATTCATGTATTATGTTTAACAGAACATTGGCTTAGGGACGAGCAGTTCATGTTCAACTTCTGTAACCATCAGGTTGCTAGTGCCTTCAGCAGGAAGGTTGCAATACGAGGAGGCTCCATGATTATTTTAGAAAAACGCATGAAATATAAAGAACGTCTGGATGTTGTGCACCTTTCTGCGGAGAGTACTATTGAGTTATCATGTATAGAGTTAGAGCAATACATTGTTGTGTGCGTATACCGACCCCCTAGTGGAGCTTTCGAGCATTTTGAACAAATCATGGATGAAGTTTTGGTAAAAGTCTGTACTTCAGGTAAAAATATAATCATATGTGGAGACTTTAATGTCAATATTTTAGAAAATTCATCCATGAGCAATCGATTAAAATGCCTTTTTAGTTCCTCTAATTTATTTTACTTATTTTCTGAGCCAACACGAATAACAAGTTCATCAGCAACTTGCATTGATAACGTGTTCACAAACTTTCGGCCCACTAGTAATGAAATCATAAGTAAATTAGACTCTGACCACTGTGCCCAATTAATAACTTTCAGTAAGAAAAATGTGAAAGCTCCCAAGAAAAGAGTTACTTATATTCCCATAAATGCAAATCGCTTGAGCCGTTTTCGAGGTAATGTCCAAAGTAAGTTTCCTTTAATAAATAACCACCTTGCGTGTAATGCAATGTACAATTCTTTTTTTCAAATTGTACACGCAGAACATAAGCGCATATTTACCCCGAAGACGGTTCTATTGGGAAAACGTTTGTCGTTTAGTGAGTGGGCTACCCCAGGCATTCACATAAGTAGACGAAGGCTGTATGAACTTTATCAAGAAAAATCTATTAATTTTAATTTGGAATTTACAAATTATGTTAAAAATTACTCAAAATTATTTAAAAAGGTTTGTTCAGACGCCAAGTCTATTGCTGTGAGAAATAAAATTTTGAAGTCCTCCAATGTAACTAAAACAACTTGGGACATTATTAATTCTGAAACTGGAAAAACTTCTCTTAAGAATGACTCAATAACTCTAAAAATTAATGATCATATAATTAAGACTGATATTGATGTGGCAACTACTTTTGAGACATTCTTTGCTGATATACCAGTTTCATTAACCAAAGTCTTAAATTCGTCTCCCGCAGCAGCAGAAGCCATTTTAAAAATGCATGTGGATAAATGTAACGTTGCATTTAAGTTTAAAACTGTTACCCCCAGAGACATTGTCAAAACTTTTGAAACGCTAGATATGAAGAATTCAGCTGATTTATGGGGACTTTCTGTTAAAGTACTCAATAGTATTATTGATATTGTTGCTACTGATCTAGCTTTATTATTTAATGTTTGTATTGAAAGTGGTGAATTTCCTGATCAAATGAAGTATAGTAAAATAATTCCTTTATTAAAAGCTGGTAGTATTAACGACCCTACGAACTTTAGACCTATATCAATACTGCCAATTTTCAGTAAAATTTTTGAAAAACTAATACTTACTCAACTTTTAGCCTTTTTTAATGAACATAATTTGATGCACACTAAACAATACGGTTTCACAAAGGGTCGCTCGACTACCGATGCAGGTGTCGAGCTCATTAGAAAAATTCTTGAAGCTTGGGAAGCTTCACAGGATGCTCTAGGTGTATTCTGTGATCTATCTAAAGCCTTTGATTGTGTGCACCATGAAACGTTGATCAGGAAGTTAGATCACTACGGTGTAAGAGACCTGGCTCTAAAACTTATATCTTCATATCTAAGTAATAGAATACAAAAAGTCGATATACATGGCGTAACATCTCCGGGGTGTCCAATAGAGATGGGTGTTCCACAGGGTTCAATTCTTGGTCCGTTTCTCTTTTTAACTTATATTAATGATTTACCTTACATGGTAAGCAATAAACACGATATTGTATTATTTGCTGATGATACTTCTCTGATTTTTAAGATAGACCGGCAAAAAGCTAACCTTGACGATGTGAATAATGCTCTCTCTGACGTAGTACATTGGTTCAGCGCTAATAACTTAGTACTCAATAGTAAAAAAACTAAATGTGTCAAGTTCACTATGCCAAATGTGAAACAAGTGCAAACCAATGTACTTATCAACGACGAAGTGTTGGACCTTGTTGAAACAACAGTTTTCCTTGGAGTTACATTGGATCATAAATTGCAATGGGGGCCCCATATAGCTGGATTGTCGAAAAGACTCAGTTCTGCAGCATTCGCAGTAAGGAAAATTAGACACCTAACTGATATAAACACAGCTCGGTTGGTCTATTTTAGTTATTTCCATAGTGTTATGTCTTATGGCATCCTTTTATGGGGAAATGCTACAGACATCAGTTCTATCTTTGTGCTGCAGAAACGGGCTGTTCGTGCAATCTATAAACTCCAATCTAGAGATTCTCTCAGAGAGAAGTTTAAAGAAATAGGGATAATGACTGTGGCATGTCAATACATATTTGAAAATTTGATATATGTAAGAAAGAATATAGATAGTTTTAAGAAAAATAGTGATATGCACAATATAAATACACGCAAGAGGGATAAACTCCGTGTCCCTGTGACTAGACTGCACAAAACTAGTAACTCTTTTGTGGGGCAAAGTATACGCCTTTTCAATAAACTACCATTAAAAATGTGTGAACTACCATTTTTAAGTTTTAAGGCAAGCATCAAACAGAAACTTTGTGAAAAAGCATATTATAGTGTAACTGAGTATATTGATGATAGCCAAGTATGGCAATGAGTTGCTCACTCTTCCATTGAAATGTACTTAAGCAACCCTATGTATATAGAAGGGACACATGTAAAAAAAAAAAAACCGGGGAGTTTGTTTCGCCGTTTCTTCTCCTGACAGGCTTACTTTTGGAAACGGTAGTAAATTTACTTAAGTTAACGTAAGAAAAATGACGTTCAATAAGTGTTCCAAGTGTCCCTTATATTGAATAAAACTTTTTGATTTGATTTTGATTTGATTTGATCATAAGACGTTTTTATCCTCATCTTTCTCCAATCAACCTCTAAAATTAAAAGCTATACCTCCATTCAGCCAAACGTAGACTAAAAGCCACAGGGTAACATGATTTTTAAATACAAGAACTAGGAATTTTTAATTTGTGACATTTAATAATGGTCAGTTGTAAATCTCTCGCGTACGGAAATTATTCTCAAGTGTTTTGCGTAATTTTTTAGCGTATTTAAACGAAATTAATTTTGAAAAAAAAAAATTATTAGTATTTAAGCATACATTAAAGTATTGCGTAACTTTTAGATTTGACCCAAACAGTAGCATCATATACTCGTAGGAACCAAATATTCTTGCAAAATGTGAGTGTATTTATCATGGTGCAGTTATGTTACCTGCCGTCCGGCGCGACGGTGGCGGCGTCTGCGCATCGACGCTGACATCTTGATTGACGTGTTACGTTACGCTACTCGCATCAAGCGTGCGAGCGACCAACTTACTTGCTCATTTTATTTTTGTTTTCTCATAATTTACCACTTCAATCTCTGTCTTCAAAGTAGCAAGCCTTGACCTACATATTTTTACTATTTCAATAATTACTACGTCTTAGGAGGATGTTGGAATAATGTTACCATTATTGAATACTGGATCGAATTTCCAATTGAATAACTTCAATGTAAAATTATTCTAGAAACTTGTACCTGGTAACCTATTGACTGAATAACTGAGTAGTGTCGTGTGATACTAAATTATGATACAGCGCGGCGTGTGGGAGTCGATGACACAAGAGTTAGGCCAGTTCGGTGCTGCGATGACTATACTCCACGACAACTAAGTGAATAAACAGACTAAATATACACTTTTTCCTTTTACCTTCGTTGAGTGTAAATTGAAAATGTGGAAGTTAATTTGTATAGCAAATCCAAAGATGAAATGGAAAGCGAATGTTAGTGATGTCTGAGAGCGGGTGTAATCATACAAATTAACAAAACCTGACAAAATTACATAAGACTTTATACATATGCTCACGCCTGTATTCCCCGAAGGGGTAGGCAGAGGTGTTGTTATCACAACACCCACTATTCACCGAATTTGATTAAGTGCCAACGTGAAAGATGGTGAGTCTATCGCCATCTCAGGCACTATACATACGTCTTTGAAATACTTCTCAGAAATATGCAGGTTTCCTAACGATGTTTTCCTTCACCGTAAAGCACGTGGTGTGAAATAACTGTACATAAGTTTTTTAGAAAAACTCATTGGTACAGGCCCCGCTGGGATTCGGACTTGCGTCGCTTGCGTAGCAGGCGACTGCTCTAACCCCAAGGCCACCACGGCTTCTCTTTCTTTATACCCTTTTAAAACTTAATCTTCATTACACTTTTATCCTTATGTACCGTACATATTTCGATTCGGTATTCCCCTGTAATTTTTACGTGGTGTTTTTTTGTACATTTTTTCGTAAACTTAACTGCACATTTTTATTTGGCAATGGCCTTACACTGTACCTATATCATAATACACCATAATAATTCCAACCAAGCTTCGTAATGATTCATCTCTGTGCACGTGCGTAGTTTGTTTACAGAATTTTGTTTTGTAATACCGTCGTAAGATACGTAACAGGCGTTTACAAATCTTATTAATTTACCGTCCTGAAACAAACGTCCGACTCTTTAATTGCCATGTGTCCACAGCCAAGGGAATTCTGTGGAATATTACTAATTTTGTCCGATATTGCTTATGCTGCATAATGTGCTTAGTATATCTGCCGATTGTGGATAGGAAACGTTCTACACTTATTGACGCCACAACATTTAAACAAAAAAAATATCTGAGTATATTTATATAGTTTATTGGCATCCATACGTTCACCAAAAACCGATAATAATACTGCAATTTTTATGACAAAACTGAAAGCTAATTTACGTTTTGAAGTCTGCATGTGTTTATCTTACTTTTAGTTTTATATTGTCCATGACTCACAGGCAGATGTGTTATTTACAGCACGTATTTTCTTTTTCTCGTATATTCTGCTTTATGAGAGTTTCAAACATTACATAACACTTCCATCTTTTCTCGTCTTGCAAAGATTTAAGGCGCTCTACACCGGCGTGCTCTCGTTTTGCGTAAACATGGGCTCAACTCAAGCGTCCGATATTCGGTCATAAATATATATTGAATACAAGTAGTATGGAACCTACCACATTCAATAAGTTATGTTTTATTCGTACTTAAAACCATTACCTAACTATAAGGTGAAACAAGTCATCTTTGCATTGCAGCTTTATTCACAAAAGTATAAAATCGTTATAGTAATACGCCTCGTGACCACAATACATGGTTGGCAGTCAACTCGACGCACCTAACTCACGCACATGTAAACACGTTCAAGGATTTGAATAATCAGAGCACTGGAAGTGATCACACCGCGGTCGGTTGGGTTGCCTCGCCCAAATCTCCCGGTCCAGCAACAACAATACGCACAATATGTAGCAGAGATTTGTCCCAGTTCACGCGCTTCCGAATTGTCATTATTTGTAGGAAGCTGTAGCAGCACAGATAGCTGATCGCTTGTGAATGTTTAGTATGATATTGTCCTAGGTGTGGTTATAACTAGAAATACGAAACCTTTTCCATTTTATCCTACTGCTTCATTCTAGAATATGCAAATATTCCACATGCTGATGAGATACTTCATTTGGATACTCCGTCATAGGCAATTTTAGTTTCGGATTAATTAAATCTTGTATTATTTGTGAACAGAGAGTCGTTCGTCGTGCGGCGGAGGTGGCGGTTCGGAGGGCTCAGACGGGAGTGCGTCGTGGCGCGTGACACTGGACCACGACCTGGTGGAGACGCTGAGCGCCATTTACCCCGAGTGGTTCAAACCACAGCACCGCCACGAGCGCAGCCGCGCCGCCTCGCCGGTCTCTCCTGCTTCCTCGCCGCGCACGCCTCACACACCGCCTTCAGACGATACATTCAGGTAATTTACTATTACACTCTTGTTTTAAGAGCATCTAGGTAGGCATCTAATAGACATTCGGGTACTGACTTGAAATTCAACTTGAAAAATTCAGTGTTTCATGTTTGTCTGTGTCTAAGTCTATTTTTGTGACATCAATAATGCCATTATATTGCTGTCTACAAAGCATGTACTCCTCTGTAAATGTCATTTTCAGAATTTGACTACATCTTACAACAATTAGTTATATGCACTACAATACAATCACTTAAGAATTATTGTTGACTTGTGTTATAAAACAAAGTGTATTTTTGCGAGCAGTTCGGGTGCGGAGGAGA
Organism: Watsonalla binaria; assembly: GCA_929442735.1. Lineage (NCBI taxonomy): Eukaryota > Metazoa > Arthropoda > Insecta > Lepidoptera > Drepanidae > Watsonalla > Watsonalla binaria. Next base: position 4,564,712 of record OV838929.1, on the reverse strand, counting down.
TGGCCGGGAGGCAGGCGGGCAGCAGCGGCGCCAGCGAGCCGCCCAGCTCGCCGCGCGTCTCCCCGCCTAAGGTCATCGTCGACGACAGCCCGCTGCAACCAGCCATGGGCAAACATAAAGAATGTTAGTACACGACACAACACTCTATACCTATCTGTACACATAAATAAAATTGAATGTGTATTTGTAATTCTAAATCAATAGCTTTCACTAAATGCGTTATGTTATGATATGTACGATAACTACATTAAGAATTTTTTTTTGTCTGCCTGTCTGTTTTGGAACAAATATCTTTTCTCCGGTCTCCGATACGGCTAGACCAATTCAACGGGACTTTCACTGGCAGATAGCTGATGCTAAAAAGAGTTAAATAGGTTAGCCTAATTTAATTTTCGTTTTTTCTAAATAACATAACGTTTTTATTGTTAATCTTTCGCGGGCAAACCCGCGAGGCATAGGACTCTATGTAAAATCAAACCCGACAAGGTCGCCATTACGCGTCACTTGTACCTTGTGTATCTATAAAACAAGTTACTTACATCGAATACTTATTTGCTAGTAGTACCAATGATTCCGTGTTGTTGATTAGGGCTGTAGAAATAACAAAAAATCAAAGGAAATGTTGCCGGGAAAAAAATACTTAAATTTAATATTTTATTCATAGATTCACTAATGCATACATATGAATTAGGAAAATAATTTATAAAAGACAGTTAACTTCTGAACTGCACGAAAAATATGTATAAGGGATACTAAGCTCTAACTTCTCGCGGTCTACTTACAAAACAGCTATATTTTTGATAGGCATGCTTAATTAACTTTATCAGCAGAGTTAAAGGGGTAATAGAATAATTTTAGCTTAATGTATTCAAATTAATTAGTGTTATAACGGAGTGACTGTTCCATGGAAACTAGAACAAAACTAGGTATAACTAAGACATGCCGTAGAACTTTCATTTTGGGAATAGATTAAGGCTATTTAGAGTTTTTGCGATGAAGTGTATTTATGTTGTGTGAGAGGCGACCAGTGCCTGCATTTAGTATTCCGTCGCCGTTCGGGTTTCCGTTTACATTGGCACACCAAACAAACGTGCTCGCTCGACGGACATACACATCGTTCACTTTAACACTATTGTTTTACATAATAATTGCTTTGCCTTGTAATTATTATGCTTTGATATATTACAACTAACTTGAATCAACTATGAATGTAATCTTAACAATTTTCCTATAGAACTTGAGAATTTCGCTTAATATTCGTTTTCGATTTATGCCCAAAGTAGTATACAGGATGTCCCACGGTAGTGCCAAATTTTTCTGAAGTAGACTTCTTTTATTTTCAAATGTAAGTTTTAACACATTCACTGCTAACATTTCAACTTCTTCGTAAATTCTCGAACAGTTGGACGCAAATACGCGTCGTTGGCAGTGAACGCGATAATGCAATCAGATTTTTAACATTTCTTACTTCTGGGTAACAATCGACCAAATGTGATAAACATCCTGCAGGTCGGTCACTACCAGACGAAATGAGCATTTAAAAAAATCTTTGAATGCTATATTATTTATTCATAAATATAAAGTCTTAATTTAGCGAAACATCCTATCTATAATATTTAAGGTACATTCCCTACATGTTTCAAAGCCGTGGGACCAACGAAAAACGAGACCAGGGAAAAACGAATACAATGTATACAATACATGGGTCATAGCTATAATGAAGTTGAGCTACTTAAGTTGAATAATATGAAATACATGCGTTAGGTTCATTATAAGGGCTTTCTTCAGATATTATACATGTGAAGTCTCTGATCTAAACAATACACTTTCATGAATGTACTTTGCATAGAAGGTGTAGTGTATTTTTTAATACTCGGCGCCCAGTAACCCACAATATTCGGCCCAGTGGTAGTGAATGTTGCGTCTGTAATACGGTCGCGGCATAACACTAGTTTCCTTGTGCAGTGTTTATTTATATTGGCGTCGCGCCAGCGTTGTCCGCCCATCGCTCGCCGCTCTCCGGTTGTCTACACGCAAATAAGAATTCGGTTCTATTCGCCTACGCCTGCTCGCTTATTTTATATCGATATAATCTATGTGTATCGATCGACGTATCGAACACGTCGGCATCGAACATACGACATAATATTTTACGTCAAAATTCGTCACTTAACGTCATACTTATGAGTATATGAGTTGTATACAATATGCGACCAGTATACATTGTTGTATGGAAAAGGGCTCAGTCTGGCGTCTGGCATACTAATCCTAAATTCCCCGTGTTTTATCTGCTTGTATGTATTGTCATAATATAATTCAATATATATTTAATTATTGCTAGCACCGGGAAATATATGGAGGATAATATGGAGTTTATTTTAAGAATTGCTTGCATTTAATAGTTCGCTTGTACCTGTGTTGCAGCATTAAAAGTGAAGCTGATGATGCGTCGGCCGATCAACCAGCTGGTGGCTCAGGGAATAATGCCTCGTTAGTATAACTTTTTTTTACTACGAAATGTGGATTAATAACATTTTATGCTCTGAACTATTGTGGCAAGCTCGCCCTGCTTCCATGGCCTATTATACTAATTATAAAGATTTTAAATATACCAATTCTAAATGTTTCTTTCTTTAGTCCAGTACAGAATACGGCATTGACATTTGACACTAAGCAATCATAATTTTTTTACAGCATTGAAGACACCACCAGCTTATTTTGAACAATGCAAACAACTGGAGAGAGCCAAAACGGGAGACTTATTGAAAGCAAAAATTCAACGGCGCCCTGATCGCCAAGAACTTGAACGGCGGCATATTCTGGAACAAGTATGTTTATCAATTATTAACTGTTGTTTAGAATCAGATGAAATAATATCACCGTTATGTTAGTACTAAATAATAATCACATATTAAATTCTATAGGAGAGCCATGTAGACCCGAGCTTGGCGGAAAAACAACGCATGCTAAAGAAGGCACGGCTCGCAGACCAGCTGAACGACCAGCTGTCGCATAGACCGGGGCCGCTCGAGCTTATCAAAAAGAATATCCTGCACACCGAGGAAGACATTGAAACCGCTGTCAAGAGCGGCACGCTTGCCTTCAAGGCCACCAGCGAGGGCGCCAGCGGCCGGCCGCAGCACCCCTCCTCGTACTGCGGCCCGCCCGAGGAGCCCTGCGCCGCCTACTGCCCGCCGCCCGAGGAGCCCTGCCCCGTGTACTGCGCGCCGCCCGACGAGCCCGAGCCTTCGCCCTCGCCACCCTCCACGCTCTCGCCGGCTAGCGCGGCCTCGCCGCCGCAGCACCCCGCGCCCGGCAAGGACAAGAACAGGAAGAAGAACAAACAGAAACACCAGCCTAAGGCTCGGTTCAAATTCCACGAGTACAAAGGGCCGCCGAATGCTCAGAAAGCATCGTCGCCGCCGGATTCCATGGAGACGCCATACGAACTGCTTCTGCAACAGCAGCAGTTACTATTGCAGTTGATGATACCAGGCTCCCCGGCGCCGTCTTCGGCCGCGTCCGTGACGTCCGACTGCTCGGACGCGTATGCGGTGCCCCCGCCCCCGCCTCCGCCACCTGCGCCCGTCACACCGCTGCCGCCCGCCGCGCGCTTTGAGGACATGAAAGTTTCCGACCTGCGCGCTGAGTGCAAGCGGCGAAATCTTCGCGTCTCCGGTCCGAAACCGCAGCTGATCGATCGACTTCGGCCTTTCCTCGTCGAAAAGCAAGAGGAGGCGCCGCGGTCGCCGGCGTCCGTCGCGTCGGTCGCCTCCCCAGAGACGCGGCTCGACGGCGAGATGGCCGAGGACATCGTGCAGTCGCAGCGGCGGCACATTGAGGAGCTGGAGCGCAAGCTGGAGGCTTCGCGGCAGCAGCTGGAGGCGGTGCGGCGGGACGCGGCGGGTGCGGCGGCCAGCGACCAGAGCCGCCGGCTGCTGCAGGCGCACCTGTGCGTGTCACAATTGCGTGCGCAGCTTGACGCACTGCAGCAGCCCGCCGCCGCCGCGCCGCGCCTCCTGCTGGCGCCCGAGCAGCCCGAGCGACTGGTGCGTCTGTTCGCCGTGTCGCCGCCGGGGCAGCCCGACGCGCCACCCGACGCGCCGCCGCCCAAGGCGACCAGCCCCGCCTACATTCTCAACGGTGTGAAGGTGGTGCCCATCGCCATCCTTCCCGCGCCGCACTACGAGCCGGAGCGTGCGCCGCCTCCCCCACCGCCGCCGCCGCCGCCGCCTATGCCGGTTGTGCCGCTCCACGACTCCGCTGAAGACAGCCAGATCATGGATGACGTCCTCGAGATTTTGGTAGAGAATGGAGAATTGCCGCCATCTGCCGTGGCCGAAGGCACCGACGGATCCACCTCTATCGGCGGTGGGTTCGTCGCAGTGGGGGCGAACGCGTTTTCGCCAACCGACGTATTAACGGACGACGTGCTCGGAGACACGCGTATTCGTGACGAGCTTCAGAGGGAGCTTGATGATATTCAGAATGAGATCATGAGTCACGCACATGACATGCAAGGAATGAACGGTAACCCATCGGCGACCGACATCGACACCGATCTGAGTGTCGATTTGCTGTCGAATGGAGATTTTCACTTTGGGACCGATCCGAATAGCGGCGACAACGATTTCTTCGGTAGGCTGTTATCCGGCGAAAGCGAGCGCATCGACGACCGCTGCCACGACGCCATGGACATCGGCGAGGAAGAGCCGGAGCGGATGAGCATGACGCCGCTCACTAACGGCGACATCCTTGAGCACGCGCGCACCGGCTTCGAGTATATGGATGACCTGTCGCTGCCCTCCCTGCACGGCGAGGACACTCGGCCCGCGACTTGCGAGTTCGACCTGAAGGAGTTCGGCATCGAGCCGGCGTCGGGCATGGCGGTGGACGGCGAGGGGTACTCGTTCGTGGAGCCCAACCTGTTCGGGCGCGGCCACGTGGCGCCCAGCGACCCGCTGCTAAGCGGTTTGGGAGCGCGCCCGCTGCTGGGCGCCGGCATGACGCGCAAAACGCAGCGTCCCCTCCATAAGCACTACTCCTGGGACCGGATCGAGTACGACCACACCTGACCCCCCGCTGGCTATGCACCTCACTACACACACTCATCGATATCCGAGGACTTAGCAGTGAAGGTGTGCCCGTTGTGTTAAATTTATATTGTATTGTAAGAGTGCTCGCTGGCTACCTAGTAGCGGATCGCGTGACGTAAACTAGTCTCTCTGCGGTGACACGTTCTTCCAGGACTATGTGACTTTTTATTAGTAAAGACTAGACGTAAGTTTGTTGTGGAACACAAAGTGTTGACATTCGTTAGTATTTTATAATTATCACTTTGATGTATGGTACTTAATATTGATAACAAAAAGTTTGTGTCGCTAGATGATAATTATTATTAGTTTAACGGTTCATTTACTTCAATAGTGAGTGAGGCGCCCGCCGCCATCGATCACGTGCGCACCGACGTACTCGGCTCACACAAAGTCCATTTTATTTGCTACTGTAGGCGTATCTACTTATGTATATATATTGAACGTAATAATACTCAACATAGTTGTGGATTTCTGCATTCCGCCCGATGACTAAAACTTAGGGGAAAATTAACATAGGAAGTTGTTTTGTTGAGGCACAGTCAATCTTGATGACACCTGGTCACGGACACAATTGTGTTGTATTTATGTTATTTCATTTTGGATTGATGATGTGTAATTTTTAGAGTCCGCTTGAATGCTATCTGTGTTGGAAGATAGCTTTACCCAAATCAAAAAGTGACATTCCAGTCTTGTTGAAGTGCAAATAGTGGCACAGGTGCGGCGCCACTGAGGCTCGCGTTCACAAGCCATCGTCATGGGTGGGACCAGCTCGGGATCAATGTTAGCTATCACACTTACTTAGGTAACTTAGGGAGTCGCCTCCTTGCGCACTGATCATTATGCAAACAGTCTTTACACTCTATACCACTTGATACTGTACAACCATGTACATACGATAGTTATTCATTTCCCCTTTCATTTCATTCAAAAACATAATTAATTTCATATATTATTTAAATATTACCCCTTGAAAAATACTATGATAATTGTAACATACATTCTTTAAAATATATCATTCCAATATATTGTCTAAAGTGTAGGATAGGGCGCCATTATCAATAAGTTGCTTATTCACTACCCTAAACACGGCGAAGTTATTCTTTTTAGTATATATTTTAGACTGTTTGCATTATTGTTTAGATGCCGTATTTTTAACTTATTTATTTATTGAATTATTTTTAGTGTACTTATTGTTTATTTTGTATTCATTACCATGTGTGAGTGTTTTCACTAATAAGTTTTTTTACAGTTTTTTAATTTACAATCACGTGTTTTCTTGTGTTTACCTTCGTCTCATCTCGGATAAAATTTGCTTTTAAGTATAGCAAAACTTGTGAATCGAAAATCTAATGCCATTTAATGCATTTATGTATAATTTAATTTTTGAATACTTGTTGCTACAACGAATGACTACGGCTTTAGAGGCCGCGTGTGCCAATGTATGTTATCGTCACATTAACTCGATTGTTGATCGTCGATCACACACTGGAATGACACGGAATACATTGTGGTTGGAGGTTTGCATAACATCGACGTGAGCTTCTCTGTTGGTTGGACGGGGAGAGCAATTGACAGAATGTTTTATGTAAATGTACTTTACAATTATCATAAAGTACACTTGCATATGGAATGGTGCTAATTAATGTAAGATTGAATTTAAAGAGAACAAACACCTCAAAATGTATAATATTTATTTGAATGTGTGTGGCGTAGAGGATACAGCTAAACATGATAATATTAACGTGGATCTTTGTACATAATAAATGGAAATCAACACCACCAACTGCATACATTCAAAATTTTAACAGGGCTGATAAGCAATATGTGCTTGCTTTATTATTAAGTAATATTCCATAATCTAAGTAAATTATAATGGATCTTAATCTAGATTAAAATATTTATGATAAAATATATTTGCTCATTATCGAAATTATGCCCGTTTTAGCCAAATGTTGTTAACTCGCGTGGATTAAGGAGGGACGTTTATGGTACCCTCCCTTATGTAACTGGCCTAGTGTGTTAATTATTAGCTTTGTATTCCTTCGTGAGTTTAGTTTAAATGTACCTATTTAACGAGATACTAAGTGAGATTAACGATTTGAAACATAACCTACTCTGTGTACTTGTTATCATTGTTGTAATTATTTTAGGAGAGTTTTAATGTTTGTTTCTGTACTAGGTTATACATAATCCGAAGTGATATTTGAGCTGAGTATTTAAATACATTTAGCTCTCTGCAATTGATATAGGTATTTATTGAATAAATAATAATTGGCTTCTTAATAGCTTTCCTATTCATATTAAGCGCTTGAAGTATAAACCATATTTATATAAGTTAATCATGTCATGGGATATTTATACCTTTTAGGAATTAACCATTTGCGGCTATAAGCCGTTCGTAGCGAATCAAGTATTCAAGAAACATTATGTGATAAGATAACCGCAGGCGTTGGAGCTGTACTCGAAACTGGATAGTTTTTTTACCTTACCCTGTAATGAAGCCTTGTAAATATTTATTATCAAGCCTTTATTTACTTAGTACCTTTAAGTAAAGAATGTTAAATAAAAGTTTTTGACACAAAAAGTATTGTTTCAGTTAGATTTTCCCTCTCAAATGCAGCTGCAACTAGAAGAAAAAATACATTATAAGGCTCGATGAGACAGTACAATGCTTTGTTAAAAAGTTAAAACATTTTCGAGTCTAAAATTACATAATAATATATAGGGCCTAGACTTTTTGGCGAATATTTTTGTCACGAAATATCGGTTGGTGGAATTTTTTTTTGATTTTTATGTTATCAGAATATTATTTCACGACAAAATATTATTTCATTGCCTTATGTTCCACATATCAAATAAGTATCGAACTCCTAACAACTATACTTTACAAAAATAAATAGTAACTACGAAAACATAAGTTAAGGGATTTCTTGATACATATTTATATTTGTATTTGAGACAAAAATGTGCAAAAGTGTGGTAATAAGACAATAAAGGAAAGCATTTACAAGCTAGAATTTAAAAGAATTTCTAATGTACAGTAGTTAATAAATTGCATTATAATATCATGACGTTCGTCTCCCTTATAAATATAAAAAATAAGGCAGTATGGTCTAATGATCTTGACTTTCGACCGTTTGATTGACATTATCCAGACATGACATTAATGACGCGCTAACTTATGTCATATCAACTCAATGTCAATTTCTCTTTCAATTATAGATCTTGGGCGGACCCTTGGGGCAGGAAAATTTATTATTTATTTATTTATGTATCATTTAAAAATAAAGTACGGGATATGTTTTAAATCTACTTTGATTGTGCACGTATTAGTGTCAGATCGGGTTGCCTAAACAACAAGCATTGCATATTGAACTGGAAAATCTTAGTAATGATATTAGCTGAAACCCTATTGTTTTTTCTGTCTCTGATCGATTGTGGCGGAATATTGTTTTTACTTGTGTACTTCATTATAACACTGTCCGATCTTGAATGTGACTATTTGAATGCTCAAGAGTGCTGCGATAAACTTAATTACTGGCTAATTCCCAAATATATTGCGCATTCTTTTGTCACTTTTTTTTTATTGATTCACGGACAAGTTATTCTGTTCTTGTTGAACCTGCCTATGTTTGTGTGGCTAACATTTGAATACTTCACAATACCGCAGGGGAACTTAGGCGCCTTCGATCCGGCTGAAATTTACAACCGCGGCCAGCTTAAAAAACATCTTCGAAATGTGATGATCAATGTTGGATATTATCTAGTGTTCTTTTTCATTTATCTGTACTGCTTTATCCTTGCTCTGCTCAAAGGAGATCCTATTCACCGATCGGGCGATTACCAGATTGTAACCGAGATATAAACACATTAAAATGGCTCAGAGTCCAGAGGACAACTTGGAAACCAATTCTAACTCGGATGATGATTTAGACCATTTTATCAGGTGTGTAAAACTGAAGCTAACAGATAATTTAGCTGAACTATTTAAAGATAAAGAATTGGAGCAGGTTGTGGAAACAGTCGATTGTGATAATAATCTGCTTGAAAATGTAACATTGAACTATGTCATAGCCAAAAAGATTATTAGTACTTTGTCATGGCGGGAGAAGATATTGTGCCAACAGGTGTGCACAACCTGGCACTCGGCTGTGCTTGCTCTGCAGAAGGAACAACTCCGGCCAACGGACTTTGTGCTGGACATGCAAATTTGTGCAGTAAGGGATGGTGTGCATTTAAAGGTGTCAAATATTTGCTTGACCGAGCCATTGGTTATATTGACATTTGTCAATACCTCTGGTTTTGGAGCTGCTTGCAAATGTGATGCTCTCATTCAGGAACTATGTTCACCACCTTGTGAAAAGGAGCATTGCTGTAAGTAATTCTACTAATATTATAAGTGTTAAAGTTTTTGGGTATGGGTGTATAGTTGTTTGTTACTCCTTCACACAAAAACTGTTGAATGGATATTAATGCAACTGCAATAATATAGCTTCTATGTTGGAATAACACATAGGCTATAACTTAATAAAGGTATTCTGAATTGTCGAAAATATTACCAGCTAGTTATATATAAAAGAGGTACATTAACTAAGTATTTTCAAGTAGTTTTCAATATTCCAAATATAATTTGTTTTTTTAATGTACAATAATTTTCTTTCCAGTAATAGACATAGTGCATACAACTCTGTGTGCACCAAAAGATTGTATGCTGACGGTGCGAGCCAGTTACTTGTCATACATGCCTCTACCTTATTCTCCAACATATGCACACTTGGTCACACCATTTATCTTTGAGTTGCCGGATCCATTCCTCGGGGGCCTGCTGATACCAGTAATACCAAATGTTGAGTTTAAACTCATCAACATCAAGTTTGTGGACAGTATGCAACATGACTTCTTCGAAGTGGTCGACAAGTTGGCTGAGACACGTACCATAAAAGGGGTGCTTGTCTATGTTACAGAGAACTTCTTGTTGCATTCTGTTGAACAAATTGTGTTCTTGAATTACTTTCAGAAAATGTGAGTTTCAATCATTTTTATTATTATATGTTTATTAAGTTATGATATTAGAGAGATTGTAAAAGCATCTCAATCTAAATTTTTTTTATGTACAAAATTGTTTGTATAGAAAATTCCAATATTCCTAAGCATCCATGTTTGTAGTCATTCATTATGCATGAGAATGGTAGTGTGGCAAACATACTTATTATCATATTGTGCCACAGTATCTCATGACAATGTTTTATAAATATAATTTTCAGCAACAAAAGAATATTCTACAAAGGAATCACTGATTCTTTTGGAACTACAAAAGTAATTGAATTTTATTGAACAAAAATGTTTTTATAGGTTTTTATAGGAAGCTGTAACTTCTTTTATAGTTGTAGTTTTTCATTAATAATCATTAGGATGAAGTATTATTGGAGTGAGAAAATGGTAACTGTTATCTGTCTGTTCCAGTCAACCTGATATTCCACACGCTCTGGGTGGCTGCATTGTGGAAGATGCAATACATGAAGAGGATGAAATCAAACAGTTAGTGGAAGGTGTGAATACATCTAAAGATATCAGTTTCATTAGTCAGAACTTGGTGTCAATAGGATTGTTCACTATTCCCAAGGGTGTCGGCCCAGAAGATTATGCTAACTTTGACATGTATTCACTTGTCATTGATTCATCTGATTGGAAGAAAATAAAAATACAGAAGACTATCAATGAGGTAGATAATATTACAAATAATAGTTGGAATTTAATTTAATATTTTATTTTCTCTGTGCTGACCTTGAATGCACAGTAGCCATTTTTTGGGTCTTGTATGGAGCGAAGCTAATAAAAACATGCGCCGTTATCCCACTATTTTCGCTAAGCGCTCATAACTCGTGACGACATCTGTATCTTTATTCTTATTCCTATATTTTTTTGCCTAAAGGGATACTTAGGTGCCAACTGTCAATTAATGTGATTGTGTAAAGTGATTATGACAGATCGTCTGCCTTTATCCTACAAACAAGAACTACTTCAGAGATACTCCTTCACATACGAGTAAATTTGGTATTTACATTTGGTTTTTAGTTCGCCAAGAAGGTGCCACGGTTCGAGCACAGCGTGGTGATAAAGTTGTCGTGCGTGGGTCGCAACCTGAAGCACGAGTTAGAGCAGGAATGTTTCCGCGCTGCGTTCCCTTACACCCGGATGGCGGGTTGCTACGGCAACGGCGAGCTCGGCATCAACCACCCGTCGCGGCCGCCACCCTCCAGCCCGCCGCCTTGCTCCGCCAAGCGTCACCGCCGTGACCCCGGACCGCAGTTCGGTATTATGCACTCCTACTCCACTGTATTTGTGTATATGGGTTGGGGGAGAGTCACAGCACAGCCTCAGTGTCCCTAATTTATCTAATAGACAACTGTATTTTAAAGTATGTGTTAGGTTAGGTTAGTGTAAGCACAGTGCATGATTTATGTGAATTTGTCGTGTTCAGGTGCGCTTTTTAAATCAATTGAGTCTCGAGAGCGAACTTCATCTTACAACCCTATCACAAATTTCATAGGTGGAGCTGGTCATTGCAATATTTTTGCAACTATTTTGTGAATTATTCTCTTCATTAGCTTTTTATAGACCTCATAAGGTTTAGTGAGTGATGTTCTTTGTAGTGTTTGATTTAAGGTTCCTAATTGGCGAATGTAAATGTGACTATGTATGTGATGGCGACTTTCTCACTGCCACGCACCCCGCTGCATGTTGCGTGTCGACGTGTGTAGGACGAACTTACATGGACGCATTCTCTGTGCTTTGGATTGTACCTGTTTTATATACAGAGATACTTTACAAGTAACGTTAGGACACGCGCTACGCTGCGTAATGCGGTGCAGTGTGCGAATGGCCTATATTATGTGGTTGTTAATGTTCTCAACTTAATCATACAAATTTTTGGATTAAGGTCACAAATATTTAGCCTAAGAGTCCGTTGCTGAAATATATGATATTCCGTATTGGACCCTGCCCCTTTCATCTAATCTAACCAAAATTGGTTTACGTATTATACTGATACAAACTTGTAATAATCGTGTGTATAGACGTGTGTAATGATGTAGGTAATGATATTGTCAGTGTGGTTCGTATTTTTTATCTTAATGTATGTATGTATGTCCTGATTTGTGTTTTAAGCACATGGACAGTAATTCGACCTTATATGTTATCAATATGCTATGGAATAAATTGTCTTTATCATAAAGTTAATAATGACTGTATATTATCGCAAGTGGATACGTAAAAATATGTTTGCAGCAGATGACTGAAATCTGTTACCGTTATAATATTTATAATGCATTAATTATTTAGGACAACTAGATATAAAACAAGCATTTCATGACTGAGGGAAAATCCGGCGCCTGCGCTCACTATCTATCATGTTGGGCATATTAACATCTTCGTTGAAAATAAGATGTAGCAACACCTCTGCCTACCCCTTCGGGGACCTTTACAACAATACGAGCTATTAGATTTATTTTATGCGTAATATTGAGTCATGACCCTAACCTACTGGACTTTCCCAGTGGTGGGTGAAGGGGTAATTCACGATTATCCCTACACCCACCGCGCTGGTGTGTACCAAAACCAGTCATCGACATTTCCGACTTTGAATTTAGACCGGGATTTCGTATTTTCGTCCTTTTTTACATTAACTCCTTTAAGTTCTGGTCCCTTATTAGGTACTTGTGGTTATTAAAGAAGATTTGTTCAGAATTTTAAAATTACCTCTTTGAAGTTCTGCTTCCCTAGTAATTTTAGTTAATTAGTACATAAAGCTCTGAAAAAATTACTGAATATAAATATAGCTTTTTAAATACAGATTCATTTGAACATTACTTTCGATGAAAAATATCGACTCTTAAAATGTATTCCAGTTTTCATACAGTGGGTTCACTGGTAATTCCTGACTACCCGTGTCACGACCCAATATTATGCTTAATATAAAGATGCGAATTCAAAGTGCAGATTGATTTAATACGACTCGCAGTTAAGTATATTTATTTATTTGGGCAGCTCTGTAGACATAAGTACATAATATTGTCAGAACGTTATCTGACAACAATAGTGAACTATTGGATCAGGTATGTACCCCACCTATGAACTTACCTGAAATTGTTGTGATTCGTAATTTCGGTGTACTTTATCACTTATAAGAATAATGTAGCGTCTTAACTATGCTAATTATTTTCCACCTATACCTACTGATAAGTTTAATTAGATAGCAGATAAAGATTTGTACCAGCTGGAATAATCCGATATCTGTAAGTACTAGACTGGAGGGAAAGTGTAAAGGTACTTGACTGGCGAGCTATTTGAGAAGGGTATTAGATTTTATAATGAAACAGTCGCTTAGCATTTAATTATTTATAGTTTTTAATAACTTAAATTAGGTTTTATGACATATGGGTGTTATACAATAAGCGAAATCAAGTGTATGCATTAGTTTTAAACGTATTCAATCACAATCGATGTCTAGATCCCTATTTGTAATCCGTTTTAAATGTATCGTCCATGATACTGTTTTTAAGTTACAATAGTATGTAACCATTTTATTTGTACATACAACTTTTAATAAGATGCGTCAAAATTTTATGCGAATTGATTTAAAACGGACTATACAAAGGAAAGTTTATTCAATAAATACACTTAAAAATTAAATCAAAGTCGTTTTTCTACTTATTGTGCGGTGGCCAATTACTCGAATGCGTATGTTTATAGTCAGCATGAGTTCAGATGATATGTTTCACATCCAACTTCCATACATTATTAAATAAATGCTCCACTGCTGAATTTACTAATAGAAAGAACCCGTACGGTGTATGCCTGCATTCTTATTTTTATCGTTGAGGTCGGTATAAAACGGACAACTATAATTGCATTAGTTATTGTGAAAAGCAACCTGGGAACAGGCCCCCTTAATATTAGCAATCACCATAGCTCCCTTAATATTAGCAATCACCATAGCTCCCTTAATATTAGCAATCACCATGAAACTTAATGGTCCGGAATACTAAGGCTTGTAGTCTCTACAGTAACAATACGGGCTCAAATGAGGATGCGTTGCGGTTATGCATGCGGGCTGCTGGCCATACCTGGGGATGTAAACAATGTACATAAAAGTTTACTTGATAGACCAAGTCATATTTACTTGTGATATAATATTTTAAGAAATGTGCTTTTGAATACTCGCTGGTTTTGTAATCGTCTATAGGATGCGTTAACCACATACCACCCAGCCGGATCGTATCCTTTCTTACCTACTAGATTCATGGACCCATGAGGGGAAGCGTAAAGGTATGTAACTTTTACTCATATAAATGACTTTTTTTAATACTAATCAACTATTTACAGTCCACTTTATATCGTGCTATGCTATGACATAATTAAAGTTCAACACATTCACTGCTAATATTTCATCTACTCGTACGTACGCGTACTCTGCATACTTGCTACGTACTATCTAGGTACGCACTAAATGTGATACTCACAGGTTGGTCCTGGATATGTATGTTTCAGATAGGACGAAATCGTCGTGCTTAACTCTGTACTTGAGCGATGCTTCGTACTGAGCTTGTCCGGGGCTCATAACGATCTAGGATAAATATAGCGCAATTTAAAACACGTGGTGATGACTGCTATGAGGAGTTCGTGGCACAGTTGCTATTGCGCATATCATTCGATCAGCGAAGTTAAGCAACCTTTAGCCAGTAATTGGATGGGTCACCGCCCGAGTTCCCTCAGTGCCTCGGAGAGCACGCTAAGCCGTCAGTCCCGGTTACCAATTTATCATCTTTGGCAGTCGTTACAGGTCAGTCGGAGGCCTAAAATAGTCTGACATCTGGTTTAACCCAGATCACAGATTTTCCTCGTTAAAGGGGTTGCGAAGTTCCGATGGCAGTCGCTTCGTATAAAAATCAAGTGATCAGCCACATCGGGTTGAATCAGGTGCCAACCCCAACAGTGTATGGGAGAAGGCCAGGGATATGATGGTGATGACTGCTAGGAAAATATAATACAAAAGAACAAAAAAACATGGTCTTGGACTGAGCTCACTATGGCCACTTTAATGCGTGGTTTGTTGGTTTTACTAAAGTAACGTAGGTTTGTTGCACTCGCTCCTAGGATGTGTGGCTAATGGTGGCGTTAAACGTTAATTCTCATCACTTACAGTCCCACGTTAAGATGCCCACAATCACTCCAGTTTATTATTTGGTACCTACAGCGGTTTGATGCCCATACGTACGACCGGTCGCCACTATTATCACCACAAGACTATTCGAAGTTTAGACACCTACAGACGTCGTGTAAATTACTACCTGATCGAATAGGTAGGTACTAGTTTTCTGAACAGTACCCTAAGTATAGGTATTAACATGTTTTAGCGTTAACTGTATCCATTGCTTATTCCATCCTCATATTGTATGGTAACGTCAAATAGAGCCCCTAGCGGTGCCAAGTTTCGCGACGCCATACAGAAAAAAAGCTCAAAACGCAAGGTCTAGCGACGGCGTTCGAACGGGTCAAAACCCATACTTGAGGTACAGAACCGACAAGAAACTCAGTTGGTACCCAGTGATTATGATAATAGACAAATCCTGATAATTATTTTATTGTGATGACTACAATTAAATCTGTGCAATCTCAGATTAGGACAGACGGACTTCTTTGTTATAGTATTCAATATACAGTTTACTAGTACTTTTCGAGGGGACCCATTTCATACCAGTGACCCCGATGTTAGTATATCGAACAATACCGACCTTAGTTTGGTAGTACTCGCTCGTTGGCGATAGTTTTGGCCCTTTCGGATTTCCGCGAAACCCGTCGATGTATTTCTTAGGTCCATTTTTCATGACGGCATCATTCATAGTCTGTTTCAGCACCCATTCAACGTGAAGTAGACTTCTGTTAGCACAGAGTGCCCTGGAAAACATGAAACTATAAAATCTTCCAATAGAGTTAGGCATGTACGTGATCTCACGTTCGAAAATCGGAGCTGCCTGCCATTTTATAGAAGAACTTGTACCTTTTTATGGAAGAACGCAGCAGGAAGAATGCAAATAATGTTCCTACGGTAAGTAAGGTGGCCAGTGTTGCACGTCATGGGGAATGAGTTGGCACAATCATACCATTATTTATAAGGTAGACATTGCGTACCACTTTGGTGTTGGTAACGTTCATAAGCTGCAGGCCGGCTATCATCCATCATGCGGACTACACGCTACCTTTATAGTTTAAAAAACAAAACTGGTAATGTACGTACCTCTGCTCTTTTGTAAGATTGTTGATGAAGTCTGCGAGCGCGTTAGGTACGAGTCGATACATTCTTTCGCCTCTGGTTACCGGCAACCAGGTACTGCACGCACACCAGTGCACCATCACCCCCGCCTCGCTGCATGTACGTGTGTTGGGGATCTGCAATAATAATAGTCATACATGTCCATAAATATATCCATATACAATTCAAACTCCGGCCCGACTGACTAACTGAAATATTAAGATACACCCAAAACCGTTGTCTTAGAGACATGCCATTTAGACAGTGTTGTCTTTTTAAGGTGTAGGTAGATATCATAAACCCTCTAAGAAAGGTCTCTTTCCGAAGGCGAAGTTGCGGGCGGAAGCTAGGGCTTAGGTAAGTCATGTTGAAACGTTTCTTTTTGTGCAAAAAAGTAGTAGAACGTCTAATTGAAACACCAGCGATAAAATTACATAAGTGCCTACTTAGGTGGTACTTACATGATAGGTAACATCCTTATAGGGTAATCTCCGGACGTAGGTTCTTCTCAGAATCCTGACTAGGTACTTGAAAGCTACGTTATTCTTTTATAGGCTATGATTTATGAAGCAGCAGGTTTTAGTTTTTTATTCAAAGATATTCGAACTTAGCTCAGTATTAAAAGAGTGTCTTTGTTAACCGCTGAACTAATTCGACAAGGATTGCTAAAGATTCACTTCGGATACCTATTTAGAAGGCGTAAAAATTGTTACAAAATATATTTATAATTACATATTATAACAAACTGCAGTAATTAATACAGCACCAAAGCTAAGTGGATGTGGATTGCATTAATTAGTACACAAATTGTAGTCGTTGCCGTTGGATCACTTACAGGCGTAATCAAGCTGAGCCCTCTCTCAAGATCCGCTCCCGGTATTTTATAAGTATTGCTGTAGTGTAACCCAACGTAATCTAGTATTGTGGTGTGCACGTCATAAGGCGTCGTTAACACGTCGATATTGCTTCTAAGTGCGCTTTCTGCTTCGGGTCTTATTTTCTTGAACTGATTGGGCAAAACTATAGCCATCAATGGTAAACGTTCCTCGATCCTCCCTTGGTATATGCTGCGGAGCTTGCTCTGTCTGCAATTTTAGGATTAATTATAGGCAGAGTTAAAAGAATGGAGCTCATATTTCACCATGTCAAATAAGTATACCAACACGTACTTATTTTTTTTACGTACCTACATATTTTACAATTATCTATTTCTAGGAACTTATATTGTATCAGAAATTTAAATAGAAATCTGAAATACGGATGAGACAAATAAAAAAAAAGGTGTTGATTAATCTTGTCAGTTACCTACATGGGGGTCTACTAACATGGGTTTGAGCAGAGCGTAGTAGGTACCTATTAAGAACTGCTGAACATTGACGTTTCATTTTGGTACAGTAAAGTTGAAAATCAAAGCAAAGAAATTCTTAATATGCGCTGCTAAAACGATCACAGTTGGCCCCCTGTTTTGGTTTCACAGCTAAAACATGTTGAGATTTGCAAAAGGAGATAGACCGTAATACATGATTTCTTTTGTAAATTTACTTTGTTTGTAATTAGTATCGAACCTAGAGCCATGATCCCCCATCACTATAAGCAGTGTGTCATCCAGTCTGCCTTGATCCCTGAAGCTCTTCATGAATTCCAACACGTCATTGTCAGCTGCGCCGATCATGTTATTGTTATCGTGGGATATATCCGCTATGAAGGTGAAGCAGAACTTCTTGCCGTCTTTGTGGAAAAACTGTCAATACAAACGATTGATATTCTAAAGTACCTACTGTGTACTAAGTATTGGTCACTGTGTATTATTATTTATTTTTTCCTCAAAAGGTTACCCACCCTTTGGGGGAATCTATTAATGCGATTAGCTAGTGTCTACACGAAAAAAAGTGCTTTGCCGACTTTGTACTAGTTAAATTAATAGAGAGGAAGGGCAAAATTGTTTTTTTGATGAGCCAAATATTTTTTGAGGTACTTAAGTAGTTTGTAGTAGAGCGAACTCAAAAATAGTATCAAACTCTTTTTTCAAATGCACGTAAAATGGACTGTTACTTCTTTCGCGTCCCACATAGGATTGCGAAAACTTTGAGATAATACGAACCTGTTCAGTAAGCTTTAGCATGAATTTATATTGTGGTATGCCGCCAACACAGTAGGAGTACTTGAATCTAGTGTTAAATAACTTCCTGTGTATTTTGGATTCTTCTTGGAAGAAGGCTCGAAGGTAGTGATCAGCGGGCTGCCGGGAGAAACCGTTGTGGCGATACTGAAACGTGCCTACCCAGGGCATGTCCTCGAAGTAAGCTGTACGGTACCTGCAATAAATAGATGATTTATTTATCAAATCTACGCATATGTAACAAATCTTCTGTGTACTTAAGGTAGGCATATATATTTTTAGGAAAATAAATTTGGTTTGAATTAATACAAAAACAGCAAATGTAAACGAACTCACCCATCCAGGTCCATGAGGTGGAAAATTAAGCAACTAGGGTCTATTTTATTTGAAGTCATAGTCTTTCTGGCTTCTGGTAGTTCCCATTCGTTCTTTCCAGTGAACATTGGGAACAACGCTGCCCGAGTTCCATCACCTACTATGTTGTAACTGAAAATTGTTCTTAGTGTATTGTAATATTCTTTAGGGGGCATTCCACTTCTCATAGGAGGACATGTGGATCATGTGAAGGTGACAACCAAGCATAGCTGCAGTGATAAAGAAATAGACAATATTGCTTAGAACATTCTCCATTTCTGTCGATTACTAACCTGTTCATAGCTACTGCTTTCAACACATCAGTCAGGTATTTGTAACTCTTCGGCATACTTCTTTTGAATTGATTGTGTGAAGTAGAATCGAAACATAATATTAGAACATTTAATGTGTTCTCTCTGCCAGGTGGAGAGGGCTTTTCCGGTAAGGAGCGGAATCCGGCTTTGTATCCTAGCCACTTTGGAGTTACCAAGGAGAAACTGCAAAATATACATATTATAGGTACCTATCAAATGTATGAACAAAAAGTGGCTTAAATACATGGACGGCTTGAGCTGTTAGCCAGTGATCGACATAGACGGAATACGCGAGGACTGGAGTTCAACTGCTTGATAAAGTTCTGCAAACTGCCCGAAGCTGGCGCGACTGCTCGCGCGGATCGTAGGAATATGTCTGTTGTACGTACAAAACACTAGTTTGCAGCGTTTATTGGGCTACTCACACATTAAAGCTTTAAATTAATTAATCATCGGTATACATTCAATAAAATCTATTATTAGAATTGATATTTAATTAATAATGAATCCTAATAATACTTACTATAAAAATTTATTAGAGAATTGCGTGTTGCCCACGTAGTAATTACCTCGAATCACTCTTAGAAAAGGAAACTCACCCAATAGGTTGTGCAGAACACGTCACTCTAACGTGATCACTCTTGGCGAGGATATATTTATCACTTCCAGCCACTCGCACCGGCTCGGCGACGTAATACAAGGAGTCATGGACATATACAATGTCTTCATAGTTACATACTACATCGTGATATTCGTCCAAAATATTTTGAACCACCCAGCATTCTGATAACTGGTAAAAATATAAAACTCATGTCAAAAATGTACCATATCAGCAGAATTTTAGATACAATTTCGGATACGAACATAACATTCCACCCAATCATTTCCTACACAGCTTATTTTCGTAGCTTCGGCCCAAAATTTAACAGCGTCTTTATCGAAAGGGTCTAGTTTCGGCATCTCACAGCCTCTTCCTTTCTCTTGCAGGAGTTCATCGTGCAGAAGCTGTTCTTGTATCCTGCAAATCTCTTTACAAAATTATCTTAATCTTAGGATTCTTCACTTAGGAGAAAGTTACCAATTATGCTACATACATACTTGCTGTAAATCAAATGAACGTAATTCGTAACATTCTATTCTTTTGTTTTATAATTAGCAGAAGTGGAACATACGTGTGATCTACTTTTATATATACGGCTGATGATCTTAGAAGACAAACTAATGAATCCATTGTTTACTAACTTTGATATACCTAATACGAAGGGACTATGAAGAATTTAGACCACCCGTCGTTATATTTAAAACACTATAATTAAGTTTTTATTGAATATCGTAATAATCGTGTAATCATGTAACTCATAATAATATTGTACGCCTGTAAAAGGCAAAATCCAGTGAAACCACTTATATATGTACATTCTTATTACTTGTAATAATACTCTCATATCTAAATAAAAAAAATACATTAAAAAAAAATACAAAAAAAATGTGATGGTGACGTTTGAAGTGTTCCTTTTGCAAAAGAAGGGAAAATTATGAGAACAGTAGATACCTACTTATTTATGTCATAGTTTGCGCGATCCTTGTACAGCAACTCGTAGTAAGCCACGCCAGTGAGCATCGAGAAAAATAAGAGTATCAGAAACTGAGGCCTCAGGCAGCGGCATGCTCGCTTCATACATGTTGTTTTCTGAAACAAAGGTGTTATGCTCTGAACTAACCAAATTATTGTATCTCTCTGATTCGTGAAAACCAGAGTCGCCATAGCATTCCAACATAAACTAATAATAATAATGAAGAAAAATGTATTAAATGTTATTGCTCATATTTTTTTTTCAAATAATCTTTAAAACCTATTAATAATACGTAGTTAAAACTATGTCAACTAAGTCCTGCAGTATGTACCTACCTAAGTAGGACAAGTACAATATTAACACAAGTTAATATTTACTTGCCCTAAAATTGGCTGAAATACGTGATTCTTTTGATTTTAATTCTATTTTTATACCTTCTATGTTTATTTCTAATCGTGCCATAAGACTATGCGTATATTGTTGTAAATATTATGGTATATTGTATATTGCTGTGTTCACATACTTGACACTCGCATTAAAAAACTCGAAACGGAGAAGAAAAAATTCATCGAATATATTTGATCATGTCCTATTTTTAAAACGCCCTTAATAAAGTCCATCCAAATATTTGGTAAAGTAATATTAAAATACCATCCGTAACAAAGTTCCTATTCTCCATGATGTCATCATATTTCGCCACAATAAAATTCAGCAATACATATATTGGTGTAAAATTTTCTTGTCTCATTTCATTTGACACTTTGGTAATAAACATCGTACCATAGACGTGACAGGCAGGGTAGCTTTTTCCTGGTCAAAGTAGTCTTTGAATAAAGAGGTTTTACATCAAATATTTAGGTCGAGGATATTTTAACAAATTTACAACCATTCATTGTAGGTAGTTGTTAGCTAAAGTTTTTGTAAATGGAGGTCACATTTCACTCTGATTATCGAGCTATTGTCTAGCAGATAGCCAGGTATTAACGAAGCCAACTGGCGTCGAGCTTTAGAATTTATAATTGGCTGAACTGACAATTGGACTGGACAGTCGAGCAAGGAATAGTCCCAAGTATAGTATACAGAGTTAAAAGACACAGCATCCTATTAAATTATATTATAAACGCCAAACAGAGAGCGAGTTAGAATCGTTATTCAAAGCAGCTGACATTTTACGATTTCCGCTATTTCTTCCTATTGTTTGACTAAGAGATTTCGATCACAAGTAAAGAGCATTTCATTTTAGAAGTCCCATTCCAGCTGCATTGGGACAAATCAAAGCATAATTTTAAAACAGAGATTAAAATAAAACAGGACGAAATTAAAATTAACGCACTGCTCTTTTCAAGTCCTATTAAATGTAGGTACACTTTATAAAATATTAGAAACGAAAATGTGGTTTTGTTTGTCTGTGCTTAAATTTGGTATAAAGATGCTGTGATGCCAAAAATTGACATTGTACTTAAAACAACACCGCTGACAAAGTTGTGGGTAAAAACTTGTACGTTATATACCGTAAGTTTTAAAACCTAATGACGCTATTTTAGAAGACGTCGCCATCGAAACGAAATATGACAAAATAATGTAGA
Source organism: Watsonalla binaria (assembly GCA_929442735.1). NCBI lineage: Eukaryota > Metazoa > Arthropoda > Insecta > Lepidoptera > Drepanidae > Watsonalla > Watsonalla binaria. The sequence goes on along the minus strand of OV838929.1, from coordinate 4,542,358 downwards.
CCAACAATTGTACAAATTACCCAGTGGTTATTGGACCACCGCTGTTGGTTATAATTTGGCATCGTTATGCAAATAATGATCTTATTGACCTTTGACAATGAACGCGGGTATTTTCTTCAGATAATAGGACATTATTAGACCGAGGAAAAATATTGGAAGTAGAAATCACAATAAGGCGAAACTGTTACAAACAACGGTTTTATTAAACAATAACCGCGACGTATCGGCGCGACGGTTAATGTGTTTTTATGGATCAGTTACCGTGACATTGCGTGTAGCGTGTACCAGCCGCACGCAGCTACTCCGCGATTATAATTGCGGGTATCGACGCTGGAACACCTCGCAGGCCTGCCCATCACACGTGTGAACCACAATTCGCAAATTATAAAGCAATTAAGCATTATTTAAAAGAATCGAGCAGACTATAAGAATTATATTTAAGATACCACTATAGAGCTTGCTCCTGCTATAATTAAAATTTAAGATCTTACAAATAGTGCACACAGAACATTTCTAACCCAATTGAAATGTATCGTTTCGATGCTAACTTGTATAAAATTGTTTCGCAATCAAGTAGGCTAGGGTTTGGAAAGTGCTTGGAAACTGAGACATATATGACTCTATCAGTTATTTTTTTTAGTTCATCAACATGAAAGACTAAAAGTTGCCAAGTTGATAATTTTATAAACTTGAAAAACTATTGAACTTTGCTCCGAATGGCTGTGCTTAAGTTATTGGTTACAACTATGTATAGCAGTCAATACCACTTAATTTTAGAAGTATTACTTAGATAAATAAAAGAAATATTAAAATTTCGCAGCAGACTGCCTCAAAAAAAATCCACCAATACATACCTATAAAGTGATGTGCTACGACGTATATATTTTCGTAGCACTCTGGTCACAAAGAAGCTGTCTGAAGCCTTTCTTAGTGGTTAATGTGTGAAGTGATGTTAAAGGTTAGGGTATTCAAGTTGCATAGTGCAGTGCAGCTTTGTCGAGGCTGGAGTGGGCTCGGTCCTCGGACTTCGGAGTCGTCAGTGCTCCGCCACATGGGCCCGTGTTCGCACGCGCGACTTGCTCTCGGATACAACGCACGCGGCAGAAAGAAAGTCGCGCGAACTGTTTCTACGACGAAACTTTGAATCATTTAAAAATATTTAAAACAATCTTCATGTGAGTGTCATGCAAATTTAAATAGTACTACTATTTTTCTTATAATTTTTTGTGCATTTAATGGATTTTTAGAATCATAATAAAACTACTTTGTTAATTATTTACTTATAAATGCCTCATACTAATTTATTATTCTTACTTACGCACACAAAACCAGGAAATGGCATGTCAAAATTTTTTTAAACAAATAAGAAAATTTATTTATGACAATAATACCTAAGTATAAATAAGCTTTTAATTTACCCTGTGAAGTATAAAACTGCGTCTAACGGAACAAAATAAAATTAGCTAAACATACTTTGTCAATAATTAAATTGGTAATTTAAGAAGATAATGTTAGAAATTATAAGTAGGTATATAATTATAACAGGTAATTATAATCAAATGCGCAGTTGACACGCATCACGCAAGGACAGTTAAATTGTAACCAACGATAATTATGTACCTGATAAACAGCGATAAATAATTTTAACACTGCTACCTATACATTTTGATTATTTTCAGTGTCATCTACAATTAGATGCATGCCATTGACATTAACCAATGAAGTGATGATAAAGACGATCAATATTTTTGTATTGTGCAAGGAAGTATTTATTATTTGGGGAGAGAAATAAAAAAAATAATACAATCAGGTCATCCAATTACTTACCCGGATTAAAAGTTAGAAGGTTGGGTAGAAGTAATACTTTGAGTGATATACAGGCTCATAATTAATAATGATTCAGAAATCTAATACAGCCAGCTTTTAAGGCATGGGATCTTTAAATATTCATTCTTGATGATGTACGTATATACGCGTGCATTAGCATAAAGGCATCATTCATCCAGAGCAGGAGATTTGAACATAATATGTGCCTGCGAATTAGAGAGCTATGAATGAGCGTAAGATCATATTACTAAAGCTCCGTAGAGATTATCATGTGTCGACGCATGCGCACGGAATATTTAATGGTCTATTATCTATATGAGTACGGGTGAGATCCGCTCTCGGCCGAGTCTCCACGCATTCACTTTCTCCTGGCGAATGTAATCGCCGCACAAAATACTTGTATGCTATTTATCTCCTCGTCATACATTATTTCATCGCCGTCATAATAGAGAACGGGCGTGGAAATATTATGATTATAATATATGTGTAGGTAACAACGAATATGAAACTAAATTTGATATTTCTCTGTACATTAAAATTCACAACGATAATTTTAATCATAAAACGTTGTTAAATAAAAATAAGTCACGCTTTCCACGAGTTTTTGTGAATGTAACACGTTTATTAAGATCTTTACAACTATACTATTGTGGTGTAATGTTGTCTTTATAATATTTATATACGGGTTTCAGCTAGCATACACCAGCACAGGAGGCACTAAACCGTATAACATATAAGAACGGAACACCATAGCGTTTTAGTGATAGTGTGGACAGAGTGCTATTGTGGACTATACTAATACGTCATTATCAAATTAAGAACTGGGATTGTGAACAAACCGGAACTTAAACTTTGAGATTAAGTGAAAGTTTATAATTTCCTCTATTTGCGTGAGTCCGACCTGACGACGTAAAACAAAGAAGAACTTGATACAATGGACCAGCTGTTCCGGCAACGTAGGATCAGCGTGCCTAAGCGGTAAGCATTATTTTATACTACTCTTTAGTTTTGTATGCATGAGATCAATGAGAAACTTATTAGAAGGGACATTTGGCCGTAAGTCTGTTTCCATAAATAGCTTTCAATAGTTCATACCAACACTGCCAACAACGGTTTAAGTAAATCAACTAAGGGTTTGTATTCTCTTAATAGACTCCGGATAATGCAATTTCCTTACGAATCCATTCTGTTGAATTAACTGCAATTAAGTACTCGAACAAAACCGTTGCGTTAATTAGCAACAGTAAATGAAATTTCCCGAATACTTACTAAGATGCGAGCCTGCGATAAATTAGCAGATGTAAACACCGATTTCCTCAATAAGGTGAATGACACGAGCGTAAGTCGATCGCGATGTGCGCGTTTTTGCCGGCGATGTCTCGGCCATTGTTGCCGAGGATGACAATGGAGGTTTGACTTCGCCCTCGCTACTCGACACACACGACAGGTGCCCAACATGTCGAGATTGATTGCTCAATAACTCAGCTTCCGAATTTCTATGTAATATAAATTAGATTATACGCTATACATTCATTATTAAGGCATTTAAGCACATCAAACAGGAAAGGAGAAATTCAACACATGAAGTGTAGATATGAGTAGGTAGCTTAGTGGCAACAAAGCAACTATACGGTATGCAGGAGGAGGTCGTGGGTCCAGCTTTTGTACGTATTTTTTTAAAGATTACACATTCTGAACATTGCACTACCATCTTTTACTCGGGGTAAAAAACGGCATTAACCTAATTATTTTCTGACGATATATAACCGATTCCTCTATGAAAGGACACAATTACGGTGACTCGTCAACTCCTGTATTGTTAATGACGAAAATAATGGAAGGATTTCGATTGCATTCTCACCATTCTCGCAGTAGCGTCATTATGCAAAACATTACATGGACTCCGTTCCACATCTCACGTTTGTATTTATAATATAATAGCAGGTTATATTTTAAATTGGCTTGTTTATTTTAATTCTCACACTAACTTCCTTAAATATTCGGAAATATACAAATGTTTTGAATTGAGTAATAAAAATATTGATAAAATGTCACATAATATTTGCGAATCGTCATGTCTAGCTAACTATTCTTCTTAATTTTATGCGACCAATTTGAGTTGCAAAGATTTCTTCTATCTTATGTTCCACGTTTCTTTTCTCAGTAAATTCCTAGTTTGAATTAATCATGAGATAATCATTGTGAGCTCCAATTAGAACGTGTAATTACGTTAGAGGAAGTCTATTATCAACTTCATTGACTTAAACACGTGACAAATAAGAAATAATTCATTAAGGAACTATTACAGTCTTACCTCAATTATTTCGTAAAAGGTATCTACCTACATCGTGTTCTTGTTATCTCTATCGTCAACATCTAGTTAAGACATCATTCTTGGAGGAGTCTTCATGCTCTACATACCAGACGTCCGGACGCATCAGCCATCAGCGTGCAATTGCATTGCAGTTTGTTGCTTTGTAGAGGTGTCTGCGATTCAATTTATCTTGTACCAAACTACAGGTGCAAATATTTGGCGTGTGACGTTCCGCTCTCTGAATGAGATTGGAGCAGATTACATCAGCTTTCGTTGTATCTTTTCACACGCGGCTGTTCACAAAAATTTACATGTAGTTGTTTACACTTTCTCCAAATTATTTAATTTAGTTTATTGCGGAGGTAAATATTAATAACACCTTTAATTCTATAATGCATTTAAAAGTCTCCCGTCTATCTGTGCGTTACCATTTCGTGGCGAAATCAAGGAACCGATTTTTGCTTAAATTTGGTATAACGTTAAAATTTGAATGATTAAAAGCTAATAATCAATAAGTCATACTACAGTCAATCCATATACATAATTTTTGTAAGTTTTGTATAAAAAGTGTTTTTGGCATATGTTTGAAATTGCCATGTTTAGTTAGGTCAGTGAACGATTTGCAGATGTTCTTGGTGCCGGTCGTCAGTTTATTAAATGCAACGTGAAGGTGGCAAGGTGGGATCCGTAGGTCGCTGGCCACCAGACGAGGACAGCTATCGCTGCACGCTTCAGTACCTCCCCTTGCGAGCGATCAATAATTACTCTCATCACGCGGACGTCACTCCGTGGTACAGTTTCACGTGACTTCACTGATGCGCACGCTTCTTGCGTTGTTACCCATTCTGATGCCATTGTTTCATAAAGTTAAATTGTCCTTGACGGACGTTTTGTCTTCAATCACATCATATTGGTGACTTGGTGAAGAGTCGACTGTACCTATTAATACTATTACGTGTCATAGCTTCCTTTATACTGAATGCGAATCTTGAACCCATATATTTTTTACTTTTTATTTTCATCCATTATTAAATTATGCGGCACCATACCTAAAGTGCCGCTGACAAAGACGGTAATTTTTTAATGCAAGTTACGAGATGCCTAGACCATGACACGTAGTTGTCCAAAAGTTGTATCGTTTACTGTTCTTATTTGTGATGTTAATGTGAAAATCGTACAATATGTTTACTGAATGGGCGCTTTTGTCCATATATACGTGTTGTAGCTCCGAAAATGTTGTAACGGACCGAAAATGTTTAGATAATTTCGTTCTCGAGGTCAGTACATGAGCTTCTTTTTGTTACCTTTAGAGTTACCGTTCGATATTCAGAAGCAATCAACAATGTGTGTAGTCTGTTTACTTCACAACTAGCCTTGATTTTCCAAAATGCGGCTAATGGGTCAGCGTGAGTTTTTGTAACGACTTCCGTCCACCGTATGATGTTGTTAAAGTAAATTGCTTTATAAAGCACAAATGCTTGGACGAGATGAGATTGTATTGTTTTCTTTTATTTCCATTAGGTTTCCAAAAACTGGGAAAGAAAGACTTTCTATTTCAATCTGATTATCTGGACGTCTTTTAAATATACGAATACTTGTGAATGTAAATGCAAGTCGACACGATTCATCGCGCGTGTCCGAGGGCTCGCGACCAAAGTATGACACCGACGGCGACCTGCGCTAAACCGATGAAAGTTCCGCTTTATTACGTGATTACAATTCTTTAGAAAGGTACTTTTATGGGTCTATCAATTGTTGAAACTTGATTCAACCCAGTGAATCCAGATCGTTTGGATGCATCATTAAGCAGATAAAAACTGTTATATCTATTATGTTTGGGAATAGAGGCCAAATCTCTAAATATATAGCTTGTATGTAAATGAAATGTATCTCAATAGGTAAGTGGTGAGCTTCACAACGATTAACTAAAGTCAATGGTAAATAACTATCACTTCATTCATTGGAAAGTGTTAAGAAAGTAGCGCTCTAGTATTAGCGGCTTTATTGAACTGGGGCCTTACCATGCCCTCTTATTGCCATAATAGTTTTACTCTTATTATAAGACTGATGTATATGACGTGTATAAGTCTGTCACTGTCACGCAGCTGAACTAACATTGTAATAAGTGCTCATGGTTGGGGCCCTGGTCAGGCATTCTGGATGTTTAGAGCGATACGGTTATTATTAAGTGTACATTGGGGCTTATTCTAATCTTAACATTTAACTTTTTAAGTATCTTTTGATGATCATTTTCACGGGTCTGAAAAGGGTGTAGTTGACTCAAATGACACTGCTTACATACATCATCATACATAGACTATAAAGTATGTTATTACAAAAATATATATATACAAAATATATATGTAGGATAACTAAAACAATATGATATATAATAATATAATATATAGAAATATATATATATATATATATAATATCGTATAGGTATAGATGTATATGTATTTATTTAACATAACTAAAATAGCCATAAATTTCAAAAAGGTGTAAAATAGGGTGACAAGTGCCATGATCATCTTCGGATCACACAAAGGTTGGTAGAGAATGCCTATGGCATTAAGTCAAAGTGCAAATTGTATTGCGAGAAGTATACAAAAAAATAAAGAAAGTTCTATTTTTATTTTGACTTAAATACTTTTATCATCTCATCCAGGTATAGTTGCTAAAAGTAAAATTACCAAATTAATACTGCTGCAAAGTCTGCAGAATATCGTGTAAATAACCTACGTCAACATTTTGTGCTAGAAATGTCACTGGTAGCGTCTCGTCGTAAATATGATTTATGGTATCTAAAGCAATGAATACAAATTCCACTTAGCATTATAGTAAGAATCATAAACAACTTAGGTTCGACTGTCAGTTAACGAGGTTCTACGTTGTATAACTATGAAATCCGGAGGAGCTTTACGATTTATAACTTCACGCCCCGAGCGGAGGTTTTACAGCACCCATTTTACACTATAGAGATGGGATTAGAACATACTTTGCTTGCGTTACAAGCGTAATCGCTTGTAACGCAAGCAAAGTATATTGGGCAAGCCATGGTGGGCGAGTGGTTAGTAATCTTTAACCACTCGCCCACCATGGCTTGATGATGTTTTTTTTTAATTTAAAGACAAGAATATCAATGAAAATATATCCAAATAGCTGTAACACGCGACGACTATCTCCATAAAATGTTGAAGCTAGGGTTCAAATAATTGCTCTTAAAAATAAATATGCTCACGCCATTCCAGAAGGGTCCCCGAAGGGTTAGCTGATATGTTGTAACGACAACAACCTCATTTCACCGAATATGATTAAGTGCCAACGTGACAGTCTATCGTTTGGTGAGTCTATCGAATTACTTCTCAGACATATGCAGGCTTCCACACGATGTTTTCCTTCATTTGGTGTGAAATCCTGCACATCAGTTTAAAAAAAATCTCATTGGTACGGCCACCACAGCACTCGGTATAAAATTAAATAAAGACTTGTGACACCTTACTATGACAGCTAACCATTATGTCTAACTAGGTAAACAACTTTGGTGTAGAGCGGATCGACACATGATTGTATTGTTGATTATATGTTTATTGTATCCCAAATGCATAACGCCTCAGTTTTGGCACGCTAGTGACATATCATACCACACTCTACTAGACTTATAAGAGGCACTTTTAAGTCTAATAGAGTGTTGTGTGTAAGTTGTTATAACAGTGACACATATTGCAGGACACCAGTGCAAGTAGTGCAATACAATGGCATGCCGTGAAAACCGCAACGCCGCGACGCCACCGTTGCAACTCTGCCCGCGTTATGTCTTACCTCGCATTAAATAAAATTTCATTTCGCAAAGCAACTGATTTCTATGACTTTCCGCCGACCGCAAGAGGTGTGATAAAGTGTGACAGACGTGAGCTAGTTCTTCAGTTTTATTCTTAACGTTGAGTCTAATTACTGTCGTTTCACATGACTTTGCGTTGCCTGGTAGCGTCAATCTTATGACTATACATGGAAGGTTGATATTCGTTTGTTTGATATGTTTTTTAGAGCGTATTGTGTTCTAGATGATGATCCCGGTGCATCGGAAGGTATTCGTTCAACATCAATTGAGCAACCGGATAGTGACAATAAGGCTGAGCTATCTTCATTTGTTTATTACTAAAATAATGGACCCGGTTGGCTAAGTACGAGATAGTTACTTAGGAGACGTGATTTACTGCGGCTATAGCGACAAAGATCATTGCAGTTCAGTAAAGTTGCATAAATATTCGTAGATCATTTTACTTTACAATAATTGGTTACAGAATCTTGGTTGTTAGAAAGATGAAGCTTAAAACTGCTATTTTCCCAATACATAAAGGTTTTTTAAAATTTTCAAATTACCATTATGATATTGAATAATTATTGTAAATACCTATTTGATTATATATTATGTAAATAAATAAAACTTTATTTTGTAAACTTCGGACTTAACCGTAAAAATAAGGCATAATGTAATATGCGAGGCAGCGCGTTGAACTCTTTTCTAAACCTTTATGTGTTAAGATGTCTTTTTCTGTTTCTGAAGGTTTTGCTTTTCACATAAACTGTTTGGTAATATGTACATAAATTATATACTTAATAGACAATTTATATAGACGTGAATTTTTTGAAATATATATCATTAATGTTAGGAAATATCTGTTTAATCTGTGTTTCTAGGTTTACTATAAAAAAGGATTCATAAATTATTTAATTATTAAAAAAAAATCTAATTTAAACTGCGACCTTTCGCAGTGTTTTCTTAATATAATTTGTAAAATTTATCTTTTTAATAGTTTGTCATTATTATTTGAATGTAGAGTAATTAATTGTAGTTGAAAAGATGAATGCATAATTGCCTACCCAATAGGAGACATGGCATGGAGGTATGAAGGCAGGTACACACTGTCATAATATCTCAATGACAGAGTTAGCATTTTCTTTTAATGTCAGTAAACCAGTTCAAGTAAATCAGTTTTATGTATGAGAAAGTAAGGGGCATAAATACATATATAAACTTTAAAGTGAGACCTCATTTATTTTTATAGTGTGATACTACAATTTACATTTATACTATAAATCCAATCAAAAATACATTTAGCTTTATTAAAAAGTGAACATAGAACTTTATTCAATCATTTTACTATGTTCACAAAAAATATGTTCAATACATCAATGAGTATCAAAGGCTCAATACTCAATCAACAGTGTATATAACACTGTTGATTGAGTATGGATCCCTAATAACAAGCGGGTGAAGTCGTTGATGGAAGCTAGTTTAGTAAAATTATTTTTTTATTCACTAAATTATATTTAATGCGCACGCGCACGACAATTAGCTAAGAGATCGATAATCGCTTAGTCATTGCTTAGCGGTGAGAGCTATGGTGAATATTATAGTTTTTAGAAATAGTATCAACACATTTCGTGCCACACCATACCTACGCAAATGAAATGGTCACTCCTTATTAAAAAACACGGTTTTAACAAAGACTAGACCAAACTCGGATTAAAAGTATGTCCATCCTTTTTTTAATCCGTGTCACAGAAAAAGATGAAGCTACTTTCAAACCAAGGACTATCTTAGTCTATGTTCGTAATAAGGGGTGCTAATATAATAGGGTGATAATGTAATAAGGGGTGATAAATAATACCAGATGATAGAGATATCGTAAAGTTTTGATGAAACGTGAATGGTAATCCTAATCCGCCAAGCACGAGCGCGTCGCCCACTTTCCTCGGCCGACTTGCGCACCCGCCACATCCTCCAGATGTCCGCACATTATACATCACTAGCTTTTACCAGCGACTTCGTCTATATTTTCTAGGAATTTTATTATGGAAAAATATTAATACAAATAATACATTTGTGCCTCTATTTATGATATATATAATATATAAACGGGCTATCTAACACTGAAATAATTTTACAAATCAACAATTTCTGTGATAGCGCGATCAAACAAAATAATTCAGCTTTATATATTAGTATAGATTCAACTCCATGTTGCCATGAGGTCTATAACCCACCAACGGCGCTCCAATGGACCATACAAAGGCGGTTAGATTACTCCTATTCAACTTAATGTAATGAATTTTTTATCTAGTACACTATATATATGTACCTAATAAGCGACTCGCATTCCTCAACCGAGTAATATATCGGGATAAAGATGTAACCACAGTGCACACACGGACGCTCTTTCAGTGTTAGAAGTTATTTTTCAATACAGGTAAATAAAATTGTAGAGTCTGTTTGTAATTCCAAAATTACACCTTTTGACTAAATGCATAATATAAGATATACCGTACTGACATAGAAAAAGTTTTTTTTTTAATTTTTCTCTGTCACTCTGTTAGTTCCGGCTAATTTTCGAACTCCGGCTGGACCGATTTTAACGGGACTTTCACTGGCGATTAGCTAATGTTAGAAGGAATAACTTAGGCTATTAATTTTTTTTTGTATTTGGGTTCTGCGGCCTTCCCATGAAAATTAGTCTACGCGGGTCAATACGCGGGGCACAGCTAGTATAAAATAAAAATAATCACTTTAGCTGTCTGTAAGCTGTACACCCACTATGGGTGTTGTAAAACCACTGCTTCGATTTGTTCGCAGGGTTGTTTCACTGATATTTCTATGAATATGAAATAAAAAATATCTTACAATTTATTGTAAATACAGACGTAGGACTACTTACTTACAAAAAAATAATATATTTAAGGACATTATTTTTCTAATTCAAATACATCGTATACTACTAATTACCAGAATCTCGTAACATATTCAATTGAACCTGTGACATTATTATTTGTTTGAAGATAAACTATTATATATTAGACTTCTATTGACTACTTGTTTTGTTAGATAATACATTTGACCTTATGTGTGTCTCGGAGAATTCATTGAGACTTTAAGATCACTTTCCAATAGACCGGCTTGTTGCATAAGCTCCAAATTCGATAGTTATATCATACTATAATGATAATCGAACATTAATTCGTGAATTACAACATTTAACTAAAGCAACACGACCATTTTGGATTACTAACGCGATAGAGTTCAACTAATAAATCGTGATCATTAAAATAAAAAATATCCGTTTTATTTGTATGTGAATAAAGTAAAAGGTTGTATGAAATGAAAAAAGAAAGAATGAATTATTTGTAGCAGTTAAATTTTAAAAGGTTGAATGATGTGAAAAGAAGAGCCGTGGTGGCTGTGGGGTTTGTGACGCAAGTTCGAATCTCAGCGGGGCGTGCACCAATGAGTTTTCCAAACTGTCATCTTTTTATCTTATGTGCAGTGATTTCACACCACGTGTTCTACGGCTATGGAAAACATCGTGAGGAAACCTGCATATGTCTCAGAAGTAATTCAAATGACGTATATATGGTGAGCCGGCGATAGACTCACAATCTGTCACGCCACGTTATCATCTTGTGTGAAAAGTGGGTGTTGTTATTACAACACCTCTGCATGGTGTCAAAAAAGGACAAAAATCATTAGTGGAGGCAAATTGTTACCATATAATAATTTGAGCATCATGATTTTTGTCCATGAACAAATGGCGGCCGAATAGATTATAATTTAAGTATCATAATGTCACAAATAATCGCAATGAAACTGAAGCGCAGGAAGCTTCAAATTATATAAACACACAATGACTTAATAACATGAAATACTAACAGTCTTTCAAACCATGCATTCCCACGTACCTTTATGAACGACCTTCTGATTGAGCGCGGGAGGTGACTATTTAATTATACTCCAATAAGGCTCAAAGTCAAGCACCAAAAATAAAAACAAAGGTTGCAGCGTAAATACCAATATCTATCTCTAATTAGTTAAGAAAAAAAACTTTATTAAAAAGAAAATTAGAGTGTAGAAAACAGTAATATAGTTAAGACATTATTTACCTCTAAGAACAATCAAATCTTATTTGTTGTTATAATCTCCAAGGCTCGTGTTTGACGCGTAATAACTTAAGTCCCTAATAAGCTACTTGGCAGAAACGCTGGATGTAATAAAGAACTCCGCAGATTAGAAGTCATTACTTCTTGGAATGAACAAAGTATTTTTTTTAATATATAAGGCTGCACAACTCGCAAACAAGCAAACAGCCAGCCCCGCTTGGTAGTAAGTTGAGTGATTTCATGGTATTAGTAGTACTAATTAATTCACTTCCGTGCCACGTGGTCTACCCCGTAGACTTTATTTTTACTTCGTGGGTGTCTTTCTTCGCCGACCCCTATTTGTTATAATTGTTTTTTTACGATAATAAAGTATCTACATTTAGTTCTGAGAACTGTTCATTTAGAATTACAGTCAAGTACAAACAGACACATCAATTTTATTTATCTGTATGATCTGTGATGGGTAATGTAATATATAAACATTTTAACGCTGCCATCGCTGTATCTATTCGAGGTTGCGGTTTTCGTCAAAACGAACCCAGAACTCTTCCCCAAACTATCGGATCAGAGCAGTCATAGTAGACGCGATGATAACAGACTTTGTGTTAACCGATCAAAAACAGCATTAATGCATAATAGTGTGTTCTGTAAGGCACCAATGATTTACAATCATATACCTCGTGTAATCAGGGACCTCAATGTAAACTTGATTAAAAAAGGTTAAAAGAATTCTTAGTTACTAAATCATACTATTCTGTTTCAGAGTTCATGACAGAACAAATATAATTTGATTAGCTGCCTATATATTTTTGCATGCCAATATGTTATGGCAAAACATGCAGAACAAACATGTTTATTACATAAGATCTCATGTACCTATCATGTTTTGTGCAAATAATACTTCTTTCTTTCTTTCTATGTGTCTGAGTTTATTTATTTCAATAAAAAGCCAAACACTGTTCATAGTTTATACCATAATATTATAAAGCTGCAGAGTTTTTTGTTTGTTTGAACGCACTAATCTCAGGAACTACTAATCCGATTTCAAAAATCTTTCAGTGTTGGATAGGCCATTTATCGAGGAATGTTATAGGCTATATATTATTTTCAAAAAAAATTGGGATCCGTAAGAAAATTGCGATTTTACACCTTGGGTTACAAAATTTGTATTTATATACGTGCGCTGCAAACACTATTGACAATAAAACAAAATGATTTGAAGATAAACACATTATCTGATGGATATTGGCGACCCTGAAACATTATGATAGCATTAATATAATACTTAGAACCTTTTTATTATTTAGTTTATGACAATTTCATTATTGTTTTCACGCATGTGGTTTATAATATTTATTATCACTGCATGAATGTTTTGTTAATGTCATTCTTGACGTCACCGAAGAGTTGTATAAAACTGTTATATAACTTAATATTAAGGTGTAGGTATGTATATTTATATACTTACAAAGTAGCAACAATCATAAAGTACAGCTTGATGGGAAGCAGTTAACAGTGGCGTATGAACAGTTTGAATAACAGGAGTGTCACCGCGCCAACCTAATTGAGCGGTAGCTCTGCGAACACACGAACGATAGGGGGATTGTTAGCACAGAGATTCTTCACATACTCAGACAAAGATAACATAACTTATCTGTCACTCTAAAAATATATTGTGTTATTTCGCTACTTTTGCACGGTTTTAAATAGAAGTTCTGATTATAAACTGATCTAATTGAACCACAGGTGAGGATTACTATCTATATCTGTGAATTGAACGTAATGAGAAGTCATTTTTTAACGTGTTTTATATATATTGTATTCAATGGGAATGTTGCGTTTACCATATTCCTAAATTTAATAAAGTAGTATAATTTATCTACACAGATAAATAAATTTAAGTGTCTGTTTATAATTTCAAAATAAAAGTTTTCATATGTCTATTGAAATATTTCTTTGTCTATCTGTCTGTCTTCTGTTTGTTCCGACTAATCCGAAACGGTTTGACCTATTTTAACGTAACATTCACTGGCAGATAGCTAATGTTACGAGGAGTAACTTAGCCTACTATTATTAAAAAACATTGGGGTTCTGCGGACCACCCATTAAAGTACGTATATGCGGGAGAAACCACGGGGCACAGCTAGACAAATAGTATTAATACAGTTGCGTATAATGTGGTGCATCACATTGTAATGACAAGTCCGCAAAACTTGTAATAGAAATTTAAAAACATAAACATATACAATTAGCTCAGATAAATCTTGGCCTGGAATAACAATCATTGTCCAATTGTCCATATGGACATTAATAACACATTCACTATCGGCTAATATAACCCCTAATCGACGATAAGCGTTATAAGGTAACGGTAGGCGGCAAAAAGGTGTTGTTGATCTTAACCACGTCCATTGCATGTCAGTTAATTCATGGGGCTGTTTTGACGGCTGGTATCTCGAGGTGTTTAGATTCACGCGTTTAAATAACATGGACGCGTCATGTCACTGTCAGCCGATCGAATAAAAAAAGGCAAAAACTAAATGGTTTTTGACAGGAGTCACTGCACCCGATCATTTCGAGAATCGCGATCGCTATCTCCTGCCCCGTTGTTTAGCTTTGAATTACGTTAATGTTTACCTTCCGTTGTTAATGAGACAAATTATCTAATCCTTACATGTTTGTCAAAGCTTAGATGTTTGACTGGTTCTTATTACATCGCTTGTAATGGACTATTAAGTATTCCGTAGACGTTGCTTTTATGGAGTGTATATCTTTACGTAACTAGTGACAGGTAAAATTCGACAAGTAAATGATGTCAAGTAAGAGGTGACACTTTGCGAATACCTTACTGACTATCTAATGCTTGAACTGGTTTGAAGCTGTACAAGTGTAGCTTATAGCTTTATTCACGTTTAATATACGGGTATTGGGCTTAGCACACTATCAACTATGATCGTTATAAGTAGAAGAGCGCATTTAGTTCCCTGATCGGAGAATCTTAGCAAATTCACCTTTATATGTAAGCCGTGAAATTAATTGTATTTCAAACTCTTGATTTTTCTATTAATAACTTATTATGATTCATGTTAGTTAGTAAAGTTTACTATTAAATAGCAAAATAACGATAACATTGTGATTGTATACCATTATGTTTTATCAATGTCATCGAACATCAATCACGATTTTGTCACATTCAATTCTTAGTCATCGAAATATATTTCATCATGATACTTTTGCAGCTTAAATCTAATCTAATAATCACATTAGTCAAATCTACAGAAGACATGAACAATGGGTCATTCATTTCATTGATATCATGGATATTGTCAAGTCCAATCATTTAGTTTTGTTTAGTTTTTGTATGACTATTTAAGTTGTCGTTTTATATCGTAATGGACCGATGATTCACGATATAATATTGTAATTCGTTTTATATGCATATGAATTTATTTTTTGTGACCAATAAGGTGTTTAACAAGTATACGGTCTATCTCATAGTAAGTGATTTCCAGAAGGGACGCGCGTACGTTACCAAACCTGTAAAAATCTTAGAAGAATGCCGTGCTGCACTTACTAGACGCCACATGATATTATTTGTATAATAAGTGGTCACTTTCCGTACAAAAATTATCCTAGACCATAACCTAAAGATGCTTACAATAGGGGTGGTATCTCATTTACGCTTTAATGAGTGTTTTTTATACCAGCTAGTAAGGCGACAAACAAGCGTACCGTCCGCCTGATGGTAAGCGGGAACTGCAGCCTATTTGCGTGTTGCCTACTTTATTCAGTGTTATATTTCATGTTGAGAGGAGTCAGTCATGATAACCCTATAGAGTTACGTAATGGGAGGGTCAGATACATACGCTCAATTAAACGCTGTCAGTATAATGCCAACATGGGAGTTAGCTCAATTACGTAATGGTCCATTGAATGTTGAGTCTATAAAAGGGTGGCAAAAAGATAACACTCTCGGTCTGTGCCGCGCCGAAGTCACGAAGAAAACTCTTGAAACCAGTTCGAAATCGAGACTAGAATAAATATAAGTCCTTCAGTTTCAACCAGAGCCCTCTGAGAGGCTCTGGTTGAAACGTAAGATGTTAGATGATGCAGAAATGATTGTACATTGTCTAAATCTATGCAATATTATATGACTGTACATTATTAATGATAATCTCGAATGAAGTAGAGAAAGAATATTCATTAGTGATGATAAGTCCAACAACCAACAGTCAACAACTGATGCCAATATGACAAATGGTGAAGCAATCAGGCACTATATAATTTAAGTTTGTTCCCAGTCACATTTCTCACGATGTTTTCCTTCTTCGTAAAATTTATGGAACTATTTTTTTTGGTACAAATTGGAATCAGCGTCGTTTGCGTTACAGACGACTACTCGAACCAATCGGCCACCATGTTTAATGGTTACCTACATCGCAAGATCTAGTCTTTGTCAACAGTTTAAAAGCATGTTAGCGAAACTGGCCCAAAGAAGACATTAGATTGAATCCATTAAAGAATTTAGTCCATAGTTTTCTAAAAAAGAAAGAAAACCAAAAAATAATACAAATTACAATTCAATTTGTGAAATTCCATAAGAATGACTTTATACAATAAACTTATTTAGGTAAGTGTGTCTGCACTGAACGTACCTAGAACTATTTTTCAGTTTGCAATAAAATCGTTTAAAGTTTTCAATGTACGGCTGTTCACTCGCGGCGCCGGTGATCGTCGTGTTGTTTTATTTTGGTGGACATTGAGAGTAAATCATTATTCATACTAGGTTGGTACATAGACACAGAAATATTATCAGAGTGTGTATAATTCTGTTACAAGAGTGGTAATTTATAAGAGATTATTGTAAGAGGTATTGGCAGTCGCTTCGTATAAAAATCTGGTGATCAGTCACATCGGGTTGAATCGACCCCAACAGTGCATGGATGAGCCCTGGGAGATGATGGTACTCCAGCATCCAGCATAAGACGATTAATGGTGTGGTTGATATATTTAATTATATATTTTCATGAAAAACATTCTTTTCAGCTCAATATTCGGTTCCAAATTATAACTTATGTTTTAATTATCATTACCACTATGTTAGTTGTTTTTTTACCTTTGTCTGAGATCCCTTGAATACAAACAAAATAGATAAAGTATTTGAAATAAATCTTCCCATGTTACGTTTTAATGGTATTGGCTAGGACTGTGAGAGCGCAACCTTAATCATATTCACAATGGACATAAAAAGCAAAGAGGTTCTAGAATAGCATATTGAACGCTGCACGTCCGTTCCTCGGCGAATGTGATAAAAAACAAACAAAAGGGGAGCGGAGCTGGATCGCTAAAAAACGCAGTCCAAACAAGTATGGATTTTTGATTAATTTAAACAGTTGGCGGTGTAATTGAGGTATGAAGATATCAGGGTCGCCATCTAGTTTTGATTGGATTCCGATTGGCTATTAATTTGTTTATGTCCAATGTAACACCACTGGGCCGGTAAAAAATGTGTTAACCGTGAACATTTAATACCGATTCGTTATGGTAATGTACCTACCTCACGAAGACAATGCACCGTTAGGACGGGACTATAATCTGACGTGGAATAGGTATGCTGGCTGGCTCACTGTAATCCCTACTTATTTAATTGTAAGTTCGATTGATCACGTCTTTAAGTCGAAAAAAGTATTAGCTCAATTTAAAACTATTTCAATCGGTTGAATCACGATTTTCCATCACAGTTAATTATGTCGGCGTTTTGATCAAAATGTTTACGTACTAGCTACGCCACGTGGTGCTGCCCACCCCTTAATAGGATAAAAATGCACCCATATCCATCGAGCTGTTTGAGCGTGAAACACTAACGAACTAACACAAACTTTCGCGTTCATACTATTAGTGTGTTAATTGTCCACTTTTATGCTGTTATTTACATATTATCAGCAAACGATAATTAAAACAACCCACGCATTGAATCAATCTAGCAAGTGAGAGTTTTCAAGCTAGCTTACTTTATTTAATGTCAATTATGATTGCGTAAAGTGTGATGTCTCAATTATACGTATCGCAAATTTTTTTAGCTATTGAAACTTACAATAAAAACAGTACGACATTTGAAACTATTAATCAAAAATGAGTTCCTGAATTCAATCAAGGGCCCCAAATAAATATCTGGCCTCTTATAATTTTTGTCATACCGTCCGGTTGTATGCTACTTTAGGTACTAGAACAATATTTAAGGTATTACAAAAATACTTAATGTTACTTAAGGTATTACTTGTGTAATTAAATCATTCTTGAGGACGACGCGCGAGTGGAATTTATATTGCGGTTTCGCGATTCATTCAAAGAATGATTAAATGAAGTCAGTTTTGTTTCATTCATCGTAAATTTCTTCTACAGTCAGTAACAATAAACATGTGCGATTACTTTTTCTAAGAAAGGAAAGTTATACCATCTTCCTATACGAAACTGCTGTTTCTTGATTTCCCGCATGTAATGGCATTTTAAGTGCGCGTTGTTTCTCCAAGGGAAGTTGTTCTCAATGGTTATAATTCAATTTACATAGATACGGTTTTTGCGAAGGAGTTAAATTGTTATTGTTAAACCAACGGCCCGCTGTTACTGTTAACATGGGGAATTATACTAACGTGCACGTAATTGCACGGAAATTGTTTTATAACTATTGGCCCAGTACGCTGCAGTTCCGTTTATCAGAGCGTCTCATCATTATGAGGCTTATCGATAATAGAGTTGATACACATACATACATATATGTGCGCACACATGTAAAGGTAGTTGTGTTCTTATAGAACAACAACATTTCACCAGTTTGCATGGAATAGGGTGAAAGCCTATTGCCATTAACCAAGCACTTATCCAGACTCCGGGCTTCTACTGAGAAATGACAGGACCTCAGTAGTACTTGCAACCACTAGAGAGCCATGTATATATTCAAACCTCAAAGTAATGGTAGGCATTATCTTGTATATAAAGTTATATTTATAGTAGATGTTTGGGCAGAAATACGTAGGTATATAATTTCTTAAATAAAATGCTACTGACCCCATTTAAATAACTGCAGTGAATTATTAACCCCATCAAATTCATGTTAAACTGCCTAACCAGTTAAGCTCACTTTCATGAAGATTAATGTCAAATCCAATTTTATATCTGACCAGCTGTGCCGCGCAGTTTTACCCGCTTAGGATTAACAATAAAAATAAAAATGCTAGATATTAAAGATTTTAAAGTATTTTTTTAGATAACGTTAGCCAAATTTTCCTATTATAACATCGGTTATCTGCTAGTTAAAGGCCTGTTCTAATCGGTCCAGATGTTTCAGAGATTAGCCGGAACAAACAGACTGACAGACCGACCAAAAGTTAAAAAATAAATTTTGATTTAGAATTTTTTTTTTACATTATTACCATATATACTTTCAAACGCATTTAGTGAATTTGGAATTACAAATAGACACTTCGTTTATCTGAATAGAGTATAGATGTGTAGATAACTTTAGTTACCAATTGATTTGTTTAAACCCGTATAAACAGTTAAGTTTACCCAAATCCGTGGCCATTAGTGCACGCTACGTGACGCTACCACGCGTCGCTGGAAACTTGAATGCATAAATAATTATTTAAATGTTCATGTGTAAAATAGCTGTTCGAGTTCCCCACTAACCTACTGTTGAATGCTGAGACCCGCTTGTGGTTTGTATCTGATCCTTCCTGGAGGTGGTGTACGTATGTAAGGGTGTAATAAAACCCACCTTTCAAAACATACATACTCACGTGTCAATGTCGTGTTACGTGTCACATAAACTTCTATACACCTTTTTAGGAGTAGAATTTCGGAAATCCCTTAGGGGATATCTTCTCCATACAAAAAACACAAGCTCCAAATTTCATGTCTCTTGGATCAGCGGTTGGTCTAAGCCAAGCTTGTTGTAGCGTTGATATACCAAGTTAATTAATCAGACAGTAAATATAATTGTTCTATTGTGACTAAATCAAGATTACGACTTCTCAGACCAAGCGCATTATCCAGCAAACTACAGAATCGGGTACTAAAAATAGCATAGCTATATCCTGACGACACCGTTGGTCAAGTGGTTAGTATACCTGACTGCTATTCTAGATGTAGCGGGGTCGATTTCCGTGTTTGGGTGTTCGATATGTAGGTATGATATTATTTTTATTTATAAAGTATATAATTATTATATCCGATGTCTTATATCCAAAATACGAGCTCTGCTTAGTTTAGATGGCGCAGTGTGATTATTTCTAAACATTATCTAGTCTGGCAGTTGCATGTATCTGGGTTGGTTTTAAAGAATTACGATTATGGACGGAAAAACGATAAGAATAGACGCGATTACTAGATTGTTACTTCTTATGAGGGAACTTGCAGTAACAGTTACAGCTATTATTTTACTTATCTTAGTCTAAGAGCAATATAGTACGTGCGTAATCTATCTTATATCCAAAGTGGTACAGAACAAAAATTTTATGAAGTTACCGTTATAAGAGTTCATACTCTTTGATGACACCGCTGTAATACAGATTATACCTCAAAATGGTCCTCGGCTTGAGATAATGCTGACATGTGCATTTGAAACATGTCCTCGCAATTTAGTCACGTTTCTTCAGTCCCGTGCTAGATTAAGATGATATTTCAAAACTGATGAAAATATGACTTGTTTTTGCGACGAAGTACCGTTTCTGCTACTTTTAATGTGACCCTTGCTTGTATTATGGTCGCATAACTTGAAGACTGGTTTGAAGGAACTATTAAGTTACGAGACAATGATTTACGCTATAAGGTATCTCAACCAGTGCCGTGAATAGCCTTTTCTGCGGTCTGTGCGACCTACTATAACTGCACCCTTGTTTTTTTTTAAAGTTCATAGGTTACCATAGGTAGAGCAATGTTCACCCAATAGCCAGGGTCTAAGAATATGGCTATGGTATCCCCTGCCTGTCGTAAGAGGCGACTAAAAGGGGGCCGGAGGGCCTGCTGGCGGTGGTCGGGGTGGGAGCTTTGACCACCGGCGCGGGCCCGGGAAGGTGGCAGCGCGATGTGGCTCGCGCTGCCTTGCACAGCGAGGTCTCTAGGGGCGGCCCCACAGCTGCCCCGGGGATGTGCCTCGGCAAAGTGTGGGGGGACACCGGTGCGTTCTATTAGAGTACCCGGAGTCCCCCCTGAGCACTGAGGACGGCCACCGGGGGGGTTTTAGTGCGGTAAGAATCCCACATACCCCGATCTGCCTCTCCCAGGGCGGTCGGGGACCTTTTGAAGGTTGCCCCCTCGTCAACAAAAAAAAAAAAAAAAAAAAAAAAAAAATAGGTAGAGCAATGCTATGGTATCCCCTGCCTGTCGTAAGAGGCGACTAAAAGGGGGCCCGAGGGTCTGCTGGCGGTGGTCGGGGTGGGAGCTTTGACCACCGAGCCGCGGGCCCGGGAAGGTGGCAGCGCGACGGGGCTCGCGCTGCCTTGCACAGCGAGGTCTTCAGGGGTGGCGTCACAGCTGCCCCGGGGATGTGCCCCGGCAAAGTGTGGGGGGACACCGGTGCGTTCTATCAGAGTACCCGGAGTCCCCCCTGAGCACTGAGGATGGCCACCGGGAGGGTTTTAGTGCGATAAGAATCCCCCATACCCCGATCTGCCTCTCCCAGGGCGGTCGGGGACCTTTTGAAGGTTTCCCCCTCGTCAACAAGCGCCCCCCCGAGTCTACGCCCTGTGCCTAGACACCGGTGGCACCGCCCTATTTACAGCTCTGATCCCAATTAATTTAAACCTCGTTAGTACTTAACACGTATGTATTAAAAAGTCCGCCGTTTTAATATATAAGTAAGTATGTATTAAACACATAGTAATAAATTAACTTTCACTTTTAAAGAAATCCCAAGAATATGGTCACACTGCCTTACTCAACTTAGGTACAAACACACTAGTCGAACGTGAGGTCATAAATTGTCCAGTAAGAAGCGGATTTACCCATCTGGGCAACATATTCAGTAGCTCAAAGAAGTATATAAATGGTTAAAGCATGCGTTTATCATTCAGTTGCTAGTTTTTATCGAGATTGAAAGGCGTGCTAGACAGAATACATTTATTTATATTTACTACTTACAAATGCCTTCGTGGATAAATTAGTTTCTTTGATCTATATCGCGGGAGTTATCTCAGATCTCTCTGCGGGTGTTCGATGTTGACAGCTGAGCAAGTTGATGAATACATACAGTCTAATCAATACATTTAATTGAATTCATAATTACAGGTGCTGGGGTAAAAATGGTGGGGGTAACTGCATACGAATTTTATTCGCGACGCGCCATACAGACAGAGAGAGACACATTCATAAAATGACTACTGCGCATTCAAAGTCAGCGGTCATAACTCGTGACAGCATCTGAACCTTATCGGTGACAATTGGGAAAAGAGTATCGCCGCCCAGGATTTTTTGTTTTGCAGTAATATGTGTCTATGTGACTTTAGTTTATTAGCTCAGATATTATTATTATTATAGATAGGAATTAGTTTAAAAAAGTAATATAATATTTCCCACGTTGGATTAATGAGTATTAAAAACAAAAGGTATATTGTACTTAACGTGTGTGATTAAAAAAAAACGACTCATAGACTACACAGTGTAGTTTAATTAGCCGTAAAAGCCGTTGTTTAAATCTACACATCACCTACCGATATCGATCATTGAATACCTTCCGACAGACGACGTCAAGTCATTAGTCTGCAGTCAACTGACCGTGTCCGCGCGTTTGACTGATAGCGACGTTAGCGATAGACAGGTTAACACATCATAGTGTTACACTGCATGCAAGGCAATATGCAGCGTAACAATTTCCATGGGCCTATATACAGCAGAAGTGACAGAACGGTATCAGAAAAAAAAATTGGCAGTCGAACCCTGATATGTAGATAAGATTCTTGAGAATATATATCTGAACGATTGTAGGAAAAAATAAGTAAATAAACTGAAATTTATTGGATAGTCATAAGTCTATCGACACAAGCCGGTGTACGAGTATAACCTATCTCCATTAACGAGAGCGTAAGCTGTTTGGATGAAGATGCTATTTTACCCGTTCTCTATCCACCACTATCAACAGTTATTGTGTCCACATTACAGTCCATAACAAGATCAATTTGGTAACAATAAAATCCTTACCTGAATCTATGAATATTGTCTAAAATATTTCAAGGTTAAGGTTACAGCAGTTACAGATCGTCAGTGCCCCATCTAAAAAAACGATTTTATATAGACTTTTAGGTTTCAATAAATGTAGTTAAATTCATTAAAGCATTATTTGTACAAAGCATTTCTGTGTGATAGGTAGCGGAGGTATTATTCGTTTGATTCGAAGGTGGGTGGCGCACGCGATGTAGGTTGCTCGATCGGTGCATGACTAGATGTCGTAGATGTCAGCTTGGTACTTGCACGCAACCTTTGTCATTGCGTCACAAACTGACATTGACGTTCATTAGACTGCACTTGATTTGTTATTGTTTTATACACCGCTGTATAATGAACTAGAAAACTGGGAATTACATAACGTTTTATTGACACCGTAAATTCGAAATTTTTACGATAGCTTAATTAGTCTCCGCAGGCATCTCATAAAAGCGAAATTGAGCTTCATGAAGCACAGAATACATAATAATGTTTATGTAATAGTAGGCCCAGGGGGCCGACTATGATCGTTTAAGCAGCACGTATTAAGAACTTTAAATTTTGAATTTACGGTACAAAAATGGAACGTCAAAGCTCTGAAGTTCTTAATACGCTCTGCCTTAACCGATGATGGCCCCCAGTTAGATTGTTACTGGCCACTAGCCCATTAGAGTTTATACTCCTCCGCCAATTCTGGTACTGAATTCCACGCGAGGCGAAGTCATGTTGTAATGAAATTTAAAATAAAAATAAATTAAGTTGATATTATGCAAGATTCACTTATTGCTAAGACAATAAATAGCAACTGGAAATGATTAATAAAGGATATATGTGGGCGTTGTTATATAAAGTCACCTACTTTCAAAACGATATCAAGCGTTAGAAAGCTTGGCCGGTTGAATTTGCTAGTGGATGCCATAATATCATGTGTTACATGTGAGCATGTAGTGAGCGGTGGCGTCATCGCTCATGAGAGTTTACCTGTTAGCTGAAGTTGATCTGGAAAGTAAAAGTGGTCAGATTGGGCGCTCTTCGATAGAAATGGTCATCAAAGCTTCCACAACACCATGAAAGTGAGAGGGCGAGTTAGACCACACGACACGTTAACAATATTTTAACAGTAACCGTTATGATGGGCAAACACTAACATCAGACAGGCGTATTTGCCAATTTAGTAGTCGTACTAACGTAACTTTGTTTAATTAATTAAATTCTCTCCGATTGTTACCTTAAGGTTTTACTTTCAGATAACTTTACTTAATTTACAATTATTTTATTTCTTAAACTTTCTCGATTTAAATTCATATTTAAAGGTACTCGGGACTTATCACGATAATATTTTGAAATAACGTATCTCAACGTTTCGATTGGTGTAACCCAATTATTATATACAATTATTTTCTTAATAAAATGATAACGTTTGAAGTTTATTATCCATGACCGATAGCGTCGGAATGATGATGATAAATAACATATAAATCCTCTTATTAATTACGTTTCCTTCGAATTTTATACCCTGGCTAATATAAAAATATAGTCGCATTTATATTAAAGAGGTTTATTGTTAGTTGAATGAATAAGAGAAAGGTAGCACTTATGTCTTTTATATTGGTTGAGGTTATTCGATGCTGATATTTCCTTTGAAGACCAGTACCTACCTATGTTATGTATGAGTTATGATATCATTCAATAACGAATATCGTTGAGCATTCGTTTAACTGGAAATATACGTAAATCTACACAAACTTTAATAGTTTCACCTGATATGTTAGACAAAAATCCTTTTTTCCACTGAACTCACAAAGATAATAGATTAAAAATTAAAATGTTGTAAACAATTATGGTCCAACAAAGCAGTTAGGCCACTGCTCCAAAACGGTATATATACTTACTCTCAATTTGTGGACTTATGGTTTAATCCTTATTGGCATGACATAACACGGTGCACGGTATATGCTAGGTATGGCACTGCAAATCTGTCACTTCTGGTTTGATATCTGGTAGCTTACACACGGTGAGAAAACACCAAGACATTGACCTCAGTATTCCTCTGCATGCATCAATGGTCGGATCACTAGAGCTTGGCGTTAAATGTACTTTGAAAAATGCATAATACAATTATTTTTCTGCTAAACATTTTAAATACTGTGGTATTTTGGAATTGGAAGGGACAAGGGGAATAATATTCAAAACATTATATTTTTTTGAGTCAAGAGATTGATACTGATCTTTTATCACTCGGTTTTTTAAGATATTGTGGAACACAAGTTAAAACCACTGCGCCTTAACTATTTAATTATATGTGAGTCTCCTGTTGTGCTAATGATCCATTGTCATCCAACATATAAGTCATTAAGATGATAACATTCCTGATGTATACTAGGCAAACAGTCGCAGACTCCGGCGCCCCGAATAGCAGTGATCTTATACGTCCTCATCTGAGAACCGCAATTAGCCCGCAAACAACACTAATGAGAACTTGTTAGAACCATTTATTTCTAAGACTAATGTATAATGTCGGTAACGGAGCTGGATGTTCAGTTAACAGGTTGACAGTCAATAGTGGAATTGATCGCATGTAGTGCGGAGTTCTTTGAGCCCAATTGCTTTAACTTATTCATTGTTGGCGGTTACCTATGAGCCGTGGTGGCCTTGGGGTTTGAGCAGTCGCCTGCTACGCAAGGGACGCAAGTTCAAATCCCATCGGGGCCTGTACCTATGACTTTTTCTAAAAACTTATGTGCAGTGATTTCACACCACGTGCTTTACAGTGAAGGAAAACATCGTGAGAAAACCTGTATATGTCTAAGAGATAATTCAAAGACGTATGTGTAGTGCCTGAGACGACGATAGCTTAATCATCTTTGGTGAAAAGTGGGTGTTGTTATTACAACAAATTTGCCTACCCCTTCGGGAAATACACATATATGTGACCTATAAAGCAGCCGGTAACGTTTGTGATATACTTACCACATATATATTGGCTTACAGAATATAATAAATTTATAATTTATAAACAATTGGTTTAAGGTCTGTATTGAATTCATGAGTGTGTAGATATAGATAGTAAATTAGTTTCTCAGAGAGCCGGAATATAGAATTATTAAATTATCCATAACGCTACTGTTCGAGTATTAAAATACTATGCAGGCCATAAAATAAACTATATATTTATAAAACACTTACATTGCGTGACTCTAAATCACACGCTGTTAACACGAATCTGTCGTATTATCTGACATAAATCTTTAAATATCGTCTTCATAAGAATTTGCGATATTTTTAACTCATTCTTAATTATGCTAGTAATTTATTCGAGTATCAATCACGTGGTACATAAAATATATCGATAATTTAACTTATATACCCAGTAACAATGGTGATTAACTAGAACTGAGCTACTAATCCATTGAGGCGTCCTTTGTTATGTTTTTGTATCGTCTGATTAATGACTAACTTCGCGTTTTGATTTTGAACTAGCTGTGCCCTGTGGTTTCACCCGCGTAGTTTAATTTTATGAGTAGGGTTATCTTGCGGAATTATTATTTCAATGTATTTTTTTTAAATAATAAATAATATTAATACTAAATTTGTTTATTTGACATACATTAATAAAAGCTTTTGTTACTCCTTGTAACTTCAACTATCTGCCACTGAAAGTCGGAAAAAATCTATCTAGCCCTTTCAGAGATGAGTCGGAATAAACAGACAGATCGACGGACAAATAGGCAGATAGTGAAAATTACAAACAGACATTTCAATTTTAATTATCTCAATAGATATAGATATAGGCCATTCGTTCTTGATTCAAATGGGCATCGTATTAGGCGAATACCTGTGCGTGTTGGCGGCCACGATTTCTCGTGATAGCTCTACTCTCACATGCACCTACCTATTGTCCATTCACACACAATAAAATTATTATTATAGCCGTTAGACGTATCTCTGACCTTAACTTACATTTTTCTTTTGCCATTTATAGGCGTCATAACATTCAAAATTACTGTAGTTACAGCACTTGAGCCTTTTTTAGGCTTTAAGTGATTATGTTCTAGTTAATTGAATGCTGTGCATGTGTGCCACGGTGTGATTATAGTGATTGGCACTGCGGTTTGCATTTGCCCGATACGGTTATTATGTATCGTTAGATGCGAAATTATGAGAAATTTTTCATGACTTTCGTACAATGTATTATTATTTTATGTGTCAAATGTTTTCAATTTGAGTTATATGTCTTTTTTATTTCCATTTCGAAACAATTGTAAAACCTACAACTGTACAAATCGTCAAATTTGTCCTCATCATAAACTTTTATCTTCAGAGGCCTTACCATCAACTCATTGGATATTCGACCGAGTGTTGCACTGAGTGACAGATTTAAATACGTCAGATAATTCCTCCTCTACAGTCGAACTTATGTCACGTCTTAGCACGCCCGACCACAAAGGATTGAAAAGGAAACCTCGATAATTTTATAAGTAAAAATCTGCGGGGAAAGTGTGTGTAATCCACATTATAATGGCATCACATATGTGATATCCGAAAGCATCTGCATTCGATGGAAAGTGCAGCTCAACCCGTTAGGTGCCGGCCGGCTGCGCTGCACCCAGCTTTCCAATCTGGTTCGGACCAGACTTTAGGCTCGATTATCAGAGCTTTCTAAATGCTACCACGGCTGTATTGCCTTTCAATGCACTAATGCTCCTTACCAGCTAAATATCTTTTGAAACAAGTTCTGATCATAACTAATCAATTATGTATGTATGATATGTATCTTCTTTATTATGTAGGTATCTTTAGAATTATTCCCGTGTTTTTTTTTAAAGAATAAACCAAAAAAACTTTAAAAGAAATTTAGGTTTTATAAATAAATTACAGTATTCAATGGTTATTGAGTGGTATTCGTTTGTGAAGTGATGTGCGATGTATGAGGTAAGCCCTCCGAATGGAATATTCGTGTATCGAACCGCCTTAATTTTTTTGAATGCTATTAAGATAAACTGTATATTTAAGCAGTTACGCCCAGTTGCAATAAACATTAATGATCCTTCCATTAGTGCTTAATGCAGCAATGCGTTTCATACTTAGTTTAATTAAACAACCTAATTTGTTCAACAAACCTAACTAGGTTACTATAACTAAGTATGTGTGTGTGATATGTGATTACAGATGTCGATTAAAATTCTTGTAACGGACCGTTTTAGTGTTTGATACCGTTAAATAGTGATAAAAGAGATCATTGTAATGAAAAATTATTTTAGGGTTCCGTAGCCAAATGGCACAGTATAATATATAGGCTGTCATATACATAGCTTAGTTTCCCAAATTATACCATAGCTTAGTTTACATAGCTTAGTTTCCCAAATTATACATACAACATACAAAGGAATTGAGGCCCTACCACGGGCTCTTGGTATGATAGTTTGACTCATATATCTGAGATGGGCACCCCGAGCTGTATTGCTTAGTTTTTAAGTTTAAGCTCTGCTGGAGGTTCTTGGGTCTCGCCCTTTTGTCCGGTTAAGCAGTAGAGGTACAACTGCGAGAGAACTTACAATAAAGCTTTTAAGCTTATATGGTTGGGCCCCTGCCTATCCGTATGTCGTAGGCTTATTCAACCCTCTTTGCATCTCTTACGTATTCCCACGCTTTACAGAGGTGTTCGTAAAATTTCTTATTTGTTTGGTCTAGGTATTTTCGAACTTTTATTCGGTTTTCCGAAATTCCACCCCTAAAGAAATCAAATAGGGGGGTTGAATTTTCTAAGAAACTTTAAGTCGACAGGTTGAATACCTTGCATATAATACATGCACTCCTCACGCCTGTATCCCATGAGGTTAGACAAAAACTACTGTTCACCATATGCTACCCTCCTAGCATACTTATGTAGACGAAGTGAATCGTCTACATTCATGCAATTCTTGATAAACTTCATTTTTTGATCAGTGCTGCGAAATTGACCTTAATGGAGAATACCACATTAGTCATGATAGTTCTTCCTTGGACGCGATAATTTTGATTGAATTCGTCTAAAGCAGGTAATTGTTATCAAAACATCTAAGCCATTACTTTGGAACCCCACCTCTTCGTACCCGACACCGACTAGACGCAATTTTTCATATCACACTGGCATTTCTAACACGTGAGTGGTTCTAATCTACATAGTTTAGAAACTCACTTTGCAACGGTATTTATGTTTATTTTTTATGCAATTTATTACATTTTTTAACAGGCGTGAGCACATGAATGAATATTAACTGTCTTAAGAGCCAGATGATACTCAAACCTTGAATGTAACTCGATTGACTTTATCAGGGAGATATGAAAGCAATGTTCAGCCCTTTATTGGAATACTTTAAATAAACTCATGGATGAGTTAACCGCACCGTAAAGTTAAAATTAAATAATATAGAAGACGCCTAAAATTTAAAGCAGAAAATACCTTTTATTCAATCACCGTATCTTTCCCGGTTACTTCGTAGTGAAGTAACCATTGGCTACCATTACCCAGAAAACTTATGGCTCGCGTTAAATGTCAGGGGAAACCATGGAAATATTTAGAAGCACCTTCTTTCAGGTCATTGACATACCTCAAAACAAACGTAATCCAAATGCGTAAATGCCAATTAAAAGTCGACAGCCTTCTTTGTTTACACTGAGATCATATTTCTATCACTGTCGAGTTGAATACGGTGACTTGATGGAGCACGCAAAAATCATCACATATTCTAAGAGACAGGATCCTTGCTCTACAAGTATTCGCGCGTTAGTATTCGGTTACATACATTTTTTTTCTAAATAAATAAGCTTGTAAAAACTTATGGATATTAACTCATGCATAAGACGTAAATCGTAATGTCAGTCAATGATATTTGCATTTATTTTTAGAATTGTGTTTGTATTTCTAAAATTGGAGAGGAAGTGTACATACAATACAATCAGCAAGAAAGCTCGTTGCGCAAGAGTTACGAAACGACGGTTTTTGATTAATAAGTCCATTGGTGTCGATAAACGCATCGCACGCCGTGTGATTGATGTCAGAGTGCACCTTAACTAATGCTATTTACGATCCCGCCTTATGATATTTTAGTACTTAATCATACATTACATCATAAGAATTGAGCCTTGGAATGTAAGATTCGATCTGACAGGCAATCTATTTATAGGCGTTTACTTTACATTAAGAATGCACATGGGAAGCATTAAATAACTGCTGTGTGTTATAAGTCGATTTTAAGTAGGTGTAATATGTTAACTTGTGATTGATTGGCAGTTAAAAACTTTATACTGTTCACCTAGTTCAATTTGTTGAACGACAACGTTCTGAAATTAATATATTTTTAATTAATTTGTGAACTTATTCCACATAAAAGTGCTAATATACATATTCATGAGTTTCTAGAAAGCTTTAATAATGATAATTTTATGATACTTAAACATGATTTCAAAGTAAAATAGTCGGTACCGCTGCACCGTTAGCACGCATTAATTCCCACTGTTGGCGTAATATTTCGACCCAGTAACACCCTAAAATGTAATGGTTCTTCTCCTTAGGAGTATTTGTTTAATAAACCGACACCTCAACTATTTACTGTTGGTACCTACCTATAATCTATCTGTTCCAAAAATAATAGGTTATCTATTATTAAATTAATTTATCTAAATAAATAGGTTATCTATTATCGTCCTATATCAGGTGAAAATATTTTGATTTGTCAGTGATGATGTATTGCGAATAAATGGATAATAATGAGTATGAATTACAATAATGTACAAATATCCGAAATACGTAGGAACTTCTGTATGCAGAATGTAACACGAAATTTTAATCATATTACTTAATGACGGTAAATGCATAATGTACACATACACCTCATGTACTGCATATGTAGATACGTTATGTAAGAACATTTAGGAGTTTCTTCGTTATTAAGAAGAGGTTGCAGCCACTGTTTATGATTGCTATTAGCTTGATTGAAATAGCAAGTAATTATTACTTTCACACCTGTCGTCGAACATGCCTACTTTATTCGGCATATCGGCATTCATATAGTGAATCGGTTATTGGATTCGGGATAGATTAATAACAAATAATACTGAGTAAGTATTAATAACGTACTAAGTCTATTTCTAATTATTTAATTTCTCACGTTTTCCTATCTATCACGTTATCACTAATTATTTTTCCTTCATCCTCCATCTTCGTTGTAAAGTGGGTGGTCGTGACACCTTACACCCTTGTCTTTCAAAAGCAAGAGCATATTCGGTCAGACCTTGATTCAGACTTTGATTGTCTATACTTTTTTATTGTGTTCTATATTCATGACCCACTAGAGATACAAGGACGAAAACTTTTATTAAATGATCGCGTAAATATAATAAACAACAATAACCATAAATGTCTTGTAATAAAGCCACTTCCTATGATATGTAAGAAAGCCTCGGCCACAAACAGTTCAGGAATGAACTAATGGGTCCAGTCTGTACGATTTATGTCCAGTCTAGTCTATGTTTCATGGCTTTAGTATAATTTATTTACAGATGCAAAGGAAGAGTTATGATGTGTGAGCAGAATTTATGTTTGTTTATTTTTGTCGAATTGCAATACTGATACATTAAATTGCAATGCAAAATGTTTCTGATAATCGAAATTAGTTTTTTTCATATTTAATAATTAATTATAATAAAAATAAAATATGTAATTATAATACAATTTAATACTAACACAATAGAAAGGATAACTTTGACTAGTAAAATAATAAGGCTGCCCGTGTGTGTGTTTTACACAGCAAATATTATGATATGATTTTTATGGGTCACGAAATAATAATCAATTCAATCAATAAAACATAAAAAGATATACTAATGCGAGTATGTCACGATAAAATAAATACACCAACAAATCCGGTAAATGCATATTTCAATAGTGATTCCGAGTCGTTTTGTGTGTTCAATATAATTTACGCATCGAACTTTGCAGCAAGGGTCTTATTTTTTTAATAATAAGCAAAAATACGAACTCAAGCCGGAATTCGAACCTACTACCTCCTGCATACAGTGCAGTTACCCTGTTATTTGTGCTACTCGTGACTTCACCTCGTATGTCGAATTTTTCCTTCCCTTATTTTACATGTTAAGGAGCCTGGTAACATGCAATATCTTTTATCCCTATGGCTCTGACGTCATAATACAAAACCACGGTCAGAAAGCTAGAAAGTGATGAAGTGAGATGACACATGCCTAGAATATTTTTACCTTAGTATAGTGTGTGTATGACTCTGCGAAAACACGGCGCCGAGCAATATACGGAGCCAAGCAGGGTTGTCAAAAAATTAACATTATCACAACTATCGTGAATCGGACATCATTTAAACTCTGTCATTAGTTTTTAACAGCTGTCGGTCCCGGTTGTCAATTAAATTTTTTTGGGAATCGTTACACAGGTCATTTTGAGGCCTCTTAGGCAGGGGGGCAACTTTGATCGCTACTTACTTGAACTTCTTAGGTTCGACGATTGAATTTTAGGAACATAAAAAAACGTAAAACTCAGAAGTTCTCAATACGCTTAATACGCTTCAGCTTTAGCCAATGATGGTAGGCTCCTTGATCTTATTAAACAAAGTTAAACAGGCAGGTGTATTCATGTACCTACGTTAGATAGTTTATTAATTATTTATGTTCAGGAACAGGAAATATTTAGATTGAGCTTTTATACGATTTATGTTCGGTCCTTAAATAAATAAATAATAAGAAAAAACATATGGAATACGGCTTTCGAAAAAAAAATGCGTGGCTGAAAAAACTAAATTTTAAAATTTAGATTATATAAAAGAATTTACTATATTATTATCAGGATCATTTACAACCCTAATGAGGCCTCAGAACCGTCTTTTCAATTCAATATTAGTTCGTAGCATTTTTAATTTTATTGCCGTAACAAGTACAAACCTACATCGGTTGCACTCACATTCTTTAATCCTTTGAATTTTATTTAGAGCGTGACCATAAAGCGCTTTTATATACATGTTGATTGCTGCCGTCTTGAGTCATAATGTATGTTATGTACCTTTCAGTATTCACAGTGTTTCAATGATTCCATCATTGTTACATCAATATGGAATTGGTGCAATCAGTTTCAATTAAATACCTACAACTACATACAGCAATAAATATTCTGGTCATACTTTACTTCTCACTCAGAGTAAATCTAAAGTTTATTCTTAACTGTTTTCTTTGCTAGTAATAATATATGGTAAACTCGCAATAATAATTTGTATTTACACAAATCAATAATCAAATTTACAAGAACAATATGAATGAATTCAAAAGCAATAACAAAAAAAATTACAATCCTAAACGATTCGATATTTGAAAAAAAACATACAGTGGAATTGCTAACCTCCTCCTTTTTATGAAGCCGGTTAAAAATGAAATGTAGCTTATTCTTAATTAATATGGCCAGTAGTAAGTAGGTCTGGACCTTCTTGCTTTTTATATAATAAATTGAACAAACCCATAGAGATTAGAGACGTTTCTAGTTGATATCGTTTTTTTCGGTTGCCTAATGTATTTGTTATTTAAATTGAATCACTTTATATTCTGTAAGATGACCGGCTGATGGATTGCAGGAACGGATTGTTCTTAATTAAAGACAGACTAGGCCGAAAGAAAGTTGGAGCTAAGTGAAAGGATTTTCTCAAACAATTACAACTTTCTCGGGGAAAAGGAAAGGTGGTTCTAAGATTAATTCGAATCATATCTAAGGTAATGGACAAAGCCTTCTATGCCCTTCCAGTATATTACATAAATGACAGTAGGCAGTCACTGAACCTATGGGTAAAAAAGCAAAATGCCGAATTTTTCCTTAAAAATTTTGGCACTGTACCTTACAGAAGATCGCAGCATTAAATTGGGCGAAGAGAGGAGGCACTGTGCTGGTTAAAGTGGGGCTTTTTGTCTCAGACTACGTTCACACTATTTTTTGACGTCGCCTCGTGGGACATCCTGTATGGGGTAGGCAATGTGCGAGTGACACTCTGTTGGTCACGCAGTAGCCTCTTACCTTCAGGCGGACTGCACACATGATTGCCACCTTCATAGTATTAAACAATATCATTAAGAATCAATTCCAGGGTTCAATCCACCCCTTACAATGAATCTGTTGTTAAAATATCATCAAAATTCAAAATATCTTTATTCGATTAGACTTTTTACAAAGTACTTTCAAATCGTCAGAAAGACACGATGACATAGGATTATACATGCTACCGCCAGGTTCGGAAGATTGATTTTACTGAGAAGAACCTGGCAAGCAACTCAGTAATTACTCTTTAAAAAAAATTACAGCTTTGAGTAATACAATAAATCATAAAAAAAGTCTGAAATGACTTCAACTGAAGACGACTATATCAAGTTAGAGTAAAGAACAACTATTTTATACTTAAACTGGAATATGGACATTTTATGACTTCGATTAGCTGAACTACATAGATAAATTACAATGCAAATTAATTACCTACTTAGATAGATTATTATGTTTTCCGGTCACAGCCACATTTTATGAGGCATAAATCTATGTTATCTCTAATTAGCGATTTCCCACATATGTTCTATTCGTCTGTCGAAATACTTGTCTGGGTCTAGTATGCCGTTGTGTGTGATGAGCTGGTCACATGTTGAAAAGCCTCACAAAAAAGATCATGAGACGCTCCTAACAAAATACCTTGTTGGTGGAGTAGATTAAATTATATTACAGTAACTGTGCTTTATCGTTGGTCACTGAATATGACTGCGGTATTATATTGTATTCTACTTTCATGTCTCTCGATCTCGTAAAATATGTTTTATGATGCGTTCTGCGAGCTATTATCATTTTAAGCAGCGCGTATTGAATTAGCATTTCACTAGGTTTTTTAATACGCGCTGCTTAAAATGATAATAGCTCCCAGAACACATGATAAAAAATATTTTACGAGATCGAGAGACATGAAAGTAGAATACAATATAATAAGCTTAGGAGCACTTAACAAGATCAAAGTTGGCCCTCTGGTCGTTTTAGCTATACCTTCTCTATTGTTTGAGTGTTCAATGTCTAATGGTGGTGTTATTTGTAGGACGAGTGAGCTGGTGGCTCTGGTCGCGGTGTCATGCACGCTGTTCCTGTTCCTGCACACGCGAGACCTCAGCACCAAGCTGCGGGAAATGGAGAAGAACAACGGTGACGTCACCGCCTTCAACCATCTCACTGATAGTAAGTACTTTGCACTACCTGGGGACTCCATAGAATTAATAAGTACTTACCGTTATGTAACTAGTTCTTTAAATGACTTACTTTATTCTATTCTTCGAAGTTTTGACGTTTAATTTCAGAACTATAGAGTAAAACGTACCTAAAAAAACAAAGCTTAGAAGTTATAGTTATATAATAAAGCTTAAACAATTGTAGAAAGACCCCAGTTTTTGTTATAATCTGTCTGTCGGGGTCTGGTGCAACTTAATTAACCAATAAAACTATTATACGCATAAAACCATTAGACCTTCTACAAGGCACACAGAGATGTAATACTGTAATTCAGCTTAAGCCATAAATCTATAAACTTACACAATAAGTGGCGTGATAGAGTCATCATCATTACGTTACGTCATCATCATTGTATGCGTATTAATATAATCTCTTATGATGATATGTATAGCAGCTGGGAACGGTTTAAGATAACCGAGGGTTTCAATGAACTATCGTTTGTGGCCAGTGGTGGAGCTGTAGCTATAAATGTATGTACTTATTTATGGATACAATTAAGATACAATGTTTATGTTTCTACCGAAAACTGTATTTTATCTACGGTAAATCATTTGACCTGCAGCCTGGGGCCCTATGCAATGCAAAAATGTTTTGTAATTCAGATGTGAATTACAATATAACTGATAACGATCTGAAAAAACCTCTGGCTATCTAAGAATAGCCCATCTAAATCAAATCCCGACAAATCAATAATGTAATTTAAATGCGCCTGAGTCTGTCAAAGATATCCTTAACATAGCAAAGCGTAGTAGAAGAGTAAGCAAATATTTAGTTGAGTGATGAAGAGCACGTCAACGTGTTCATTAAAAGGAAACCAAAAAATATATCACGTAAACATTGGCTATTTAATCATCATTATAATTACCTCCTAATTTTGACACAGCTTAAACAAATTTCAGTCCCAAAATGCCAAATAAAATTATATTGATCGAAATCAGCATCCGGTGGAAACACCTCATTAATATGAATTTAAGTGTTGAATTAATTCTAATTGCCATCACGATAGTTAAAAATATTTGGTTCACAGTTACATTTAGGTAGAATACCCAAAGATTGGCTATACTATACCGGAGTAGTAGTCTTGCGAAGAGTGAGGTTTCACGAGCAACTGCAATAGTCGTTATGGTATCTTCTTTTGGGTGTTTGAAAACTATCTAGAAGAACAATGGGCCAACTATAATCATTTAACTTTTTTCAATTCACGAATCGTTCACTTTGATATATCTACATAGTTGTATCTCCTCGACACTTTTTTAATAAAGCGAATCATATCCTTTGTCAACATACATATACTATTAATTGTCCAGCCAACGAAGCATAATAATACTTCAATAAAAATAAATGATTATTCATGGAACCTAATCAATGGCCATTCCAAGTGAATCATTTAATGATTGATCATTTGATGATCTTTATTATTGAGATAACTAAGTAATACTTTGTTATCTCAATAATAAAGAAGACATAAAAAAGTGTTCCAAAGCATCGGAGATGGTAATGATCGATTGGTTAGTAAAAAATAACTTTTTAATTGTTTATGGTCGCTGACAGCGTGCACCGGCTTATGAACATATTAATGTATGTTCGGACATACTTAATTAACAACATGCAAGTCCGGTCTCTGCAGAAGTTAATTATTAGGTAATGAATATAGAAAACAGTTTAATATTGATTGTACTACATGAATTTTTTTTATGCCATTGAATGAAGTATGTTCCCATCGTTTATATGCAAATTGGTCGACATTACTTTGTACCATCAATTAGCCATACTTCTGGATAGTAGTTTGATGATAAACCACATTGAAAACCTAAAAGTAAAAAAAGTATTTTTTTATAGTAAAAATAGGTTTATAATTGTATAACAGGTAGATAATTGAGCAATCGGTTCAAATCGGAACATATTTTTTAAAAGTGAATATGTCACGTGAATGAGGTTACATTAGCAGCGAATCTTATAACTAAAGTCCACGTTTTGAAATAGAAATTATGGTAAATTCGACAACTGTTGACATCCTTAAGAGTCGCGTGATGTTATTTCATTATGCATAATGTAGGCGCCATTGTCTGTGCGTGCACTCGAGGCGAACATCAGCGAGGGAACCATCCTAACTTTCTCTGCCATGAAAAAATATTCCACTTCCATTTTATTTCCGATACCGTTCACCGGGTCTTGTATTTTTTACCCTTTTTGGCCTGGGAAACTGCGGTTTTTCAACCATCGATTTATTATGGTATGCACCAGTTTGCAGACCGTGAAGTAATTCTATCAGTTACACAATTAAATGATCTGGTTGTCTACTTTCCGACCATCTTCTCAAAATTTTAGGAAATTGGACGGAGTTCTATCATGATATTAGGTTAGAGAATTCAAAAGTTTTGAAAAAAAAAACATTGAATGTTTTTCGATTACTACCTAAATAAAAATTGACAGAAATACATAAGATAATATACATCGATTATTGGAATATCTTTTCAAATATTTGATAAAAACATTGCAATCTTAGCATAAACCGCCCACAAGACAACATTATACGGCAATAAAGAATAAAATAAACGCCATAAATGGCCGTGTTACCGTTAATATTGCTTATCATCAGGATATTGAGTGCAAGAAGGTAGGGTGTCAAGCCCCGTTACCGGAATCTCCTCGAATGGGAAACTATCTATCAAATACACGAAATCACAAGCCCTCCAAATTTATACTTTTACAAACTCAGATTTCTTACAATAGGAATTATTTTTAATCTTCTTAAATGGTTATTCAAACAAATTATGGCGTCATCACTTAAAGTAGTTTAGAAGCATGTGATGGTTGAGGGAATAACGATTAACTGAGGGATTTTGTTATCTCTTTTTATTTAATAAGACTATTGTGTGTAGATGAGATAAGCACAAACCGTAAAGTATGTAATGTGTAAGTTCACAACAAATGCCTCGAACTCCCGTACCATTTACTTTATGCTCTCGCACTTAGACTAAGCTTAGTACTGCAGACTACTTTTGCCCTTAAATAATAGACCAGCTCTGTCAATGCAATGATAGACGAAAGGGTTTGTCCCACTCTAGAAATAATTTTCATTCTTTATAAGGTAGATAACGCACGAGTGACACTTGGTGCCCAAAGCATTCATAGGCTGGAGTAGCCTTCAGGCGGACTGCATTTTTTTTTGTTACTAGCATTAACAATTTATTTAATGATATAAAAAAAAGCTAGCACAGTTCCATCGTTCCTCTTTCTCTCTTCCATAAAGAGCTGGCAACCTAACCGCGAGAATTGTAATACAAATTAATTCTAAGATAGCGTTACATGGATGCGATCCTGTGTGAAGTTCCAGTCCCCAGACGACCTGCTCCTAAATTCTTACGACAGACAGCGTTAAGCTTTACATCTACATATCCGCCAGTGGAATGATAGAATTAAATTGGATGATGTAAATGCGCGGTCGAGAATGTTTCGGTGATTTTCCCACGTGTCAGCAGCAACCGCAGGTTACATTTGCTTAAGCAAACTGTACACGGCTCAACGGGAAACCACTTCCTCATTGAATGCTCGCGATATGCCCCATTACATAAATTGGTGCAGCAGCTATCTGATGCAAGCCATTTAAAGGCAACAGTAAACTTAAGGCAAATTCAATTACAGAGGCCACCATTACCATCAACATTTATATAATTTCTCAATAAACATTACCCATAAATGCAAAATTCCATCTGTTGGAATGACATTGTTTAGCAATTATTAGGAGTGGCATATATATGGTATCTTGAGGTAACTACTCGTCTCAAATATGTATAATTAAGTTAGAATCTTAATGGTTTCTGCCAATGACTGCTGTGGCCAATTGCCGAGTACAGGATGGTAATACATATTGATAAATTATGATGTGTTGTGATTTCAAACCTACCACTTATGTTCCCAACCCAACAATTATATACGTTGATGATTGCGGGAAACATGCTCGGTGTTGTGTAAAGACTGCCTACCCTATTCTATAAAACTATTAGATGAATAAATATTGTAGATAGGTTCGTAGACCGCTTTATAGTTTCTGTTTATTCATACGGCATATTAAGCATATTCCAATGATGATGTTCGGTAGGCGGACATTTGGTATTATAATGGCTGTCATCAATTCAGATTATATATATTAAGTCTGTTTGCTTGCCCACAGAGCTGGTGCTTGTCATATGTTAATGTATCTGTCACTTGAGACTATTATTTACAAAGCAGGAGGTGAAGTTGAATGTATTACTTGTATTCCCTAGCCTTAAGGCTACAAAATAAAACTTTGTGTTTTAGTCGACTGCATTCCTGTATTCGTCTATTATACGAATATATGTACCTTAATATAAAATCACTATACTACAAAAACTCTCGAACAGTTCCGTTAAGAACAGTCGAATTGACTTTTGACGTGATATTTATTTAGTCCAAAAGAAGATTTAATTAGTAGAATGTGACATTTTAATAAACTTGTTCAGTAACTTTTTGTATATTTCTTAATTATTAACGGACTAAGCAAATTAATAAAATAATTTTGTCCTAATACTGACGATGTATTAACGCTTTAATTAGTTTTTGCCGTCACCGTTGATAGTCTAGTTATTTGTACCAATATTTCGGAGACTGTGTATTTGGAGTGGGTATTTATTATAAACTAGATGTGCCACGCCGTTTTACCCGCGTAGCGTTAATTTCATGGGTGACCCGCAGAATCCTAAAGTTTTTTTTAACCTAAGTTACTCCTTGGAGCAGTGGTGGCCTCGGGGTTTGAGCAGTCGCCTGCTACGCAAGCGACGCAAGTTCGAATCCCAGCGGGGCCTGTACCAATGAGTTTTTCTAAAAAAACTTATGTACAGTGATTTCACACCACGTGCGGTGAAGGAAAACATCGTGAGGAAACCTGCATATTTCTGAGAAGTAATTCAATGACGTATGTAAAGTGTCTTAGACGGCGATGGAGACACCATCTGTCACGTTGGCACTTAATCATCTTCGCTGAAAAGTGGGTGTTGTGATTACAATACCTCTGCCTACCCCTTCGGGGAATACAGGCGTGAGCATATGTATGTAAGTTACTCCTTGTAAAATAAGCTATCTGCCACTGAAAGTACCGTTAAAATCAGTCCAACCGTTTCGGAATTAACCGGAACAAACAGACAGACAGACGGACAGAAAGAGAAAAAAAAATTGGTTTTTTATTGTCAGTACCGTATATACTTTCATATGTATTTAGTGATAAGCTGTAATTTTGGAATCACAAACAGACACATACATTTTATTTATCTGTACATAGAGTATATAGACTTATTTTCATGGGTGGCTTTAATTCTTGGCGGTTGGAGAATGGAATTCTATTTTAAAAAAAATTGCTAAAGTTAGTCTTTGTAACGTCAGCTATCGATTCAGAATTAGTCGGAACAAACAGACAGACAGGCGGACCGACAGACGAACAGGGATTCTAAAAGAAACACTTTATACTTTCATATGCATTTAGTGATAAGCTGTTAAATTTTGAATTACAAACCGACATTTCAATTGTACTTATCTGTATAGATATATAGGTATTATTCGAGCAAAAGCTATGTAATAGCTATATATATATTCTATCGATTGTCGGAAAATTTTGTTCAGGACTAAATTGCACTGTTTGAGAATGTCCACTATATTAATTTTTTATATTTACAACTCAAAATATATCATAAAAGCCCTCTTTGGTAAACTGAGTCGGATATAAGCACCATATGGCCGTTATATTGACATAGTTATCGGTTCATTAACTCCCATTCTAGGTTCGATCTCCGCTCAAGACCTTAAAGAGACCTAATTGGTTGATAATGATTTCGATGTATCGGATTACGGAGCTCATTAGATGATGCTCTATTTTTTTGGTCTGAGATTGGAGATTTAACAGAACAAACGGTATGTGTGTTTTGTCTGATGTACTTATTGCAGATTAGCTGTGCCCCGCGCTTTCACCCAAGTAGTCCCAATTTTATGGTTTTTAATAGTATTAATATTTTTTTACATCGCCTATATATATATTTTATGGTTGGTCTTTATTCACGGAACCCTTATTTAAAAAATCTAGCCCAAATTGCTCCTTATAACATGCGGTACCTGTCAGTGAAAGTCCCGTTATATTCGGTCAAGCCGTTTCAGAGATTACCCGGACATACAGACAGACAGAAAATTTATAATATTACACCGATAGTGTAGTGGTTATCGAAGCGACTGCTAGCCAAAATTTCACGGGTTCGGTCTCCGCGTCTTATTGTATGTGATCCTTGTGAAACGTTTGATTTTGCTTTGAGTCTGCATGTTTGATTAACAAAAAATATGTATTTTACATATTCCTTCACTTGCTAAAATACGTATAGTATCT
Source organism: Watsonalla binaria (assembly GCA_929442735.1). Taxonomy (NCBI): domain Eukaryota; kingdom Metazoa; phylum Arthropoda; class Insecta; order Lepidoptera; family Drepanidae; genus Watsonalla; species Watsonalla binaria. Next base: position 4,500,397 of record OV838929.1, on the reverse strand, counting down.
ACACAATTGCGTAGTTTTACATTGCGCCATAGCATTCATATGCGTTATTTAGGTATTAACATTTTACGTCAATAAATTTGCTTGATAAATAATCCGAAATCCGAATTGGAAGAGACCAAACCATCGCTCGCGACTTATAATCCAACCCGCTGAATATCATTTCAGTGATTATACCTTATCTTTACCCGCTAACTCTTAATCGTATTGAAAGATATTATGCCGTCGACTGTAACGCGAGCCATCACCATCTTAAATGCAGTTCTGAGTTGATCCCAGACTCAATGTAAGTAAATTAAAACAATAATTGCAAAACATTCCTTACGAGATATTTGTGTTCCAATTGCCTATATTTAAAAATATATTTTGTTAATATATTGGAAGGAAGTAAGGAGCTTTATGGCATATTTACATTTTTGCCTGAGTTCTCAACGTCTGTACCATTAATAAAGGAAGTTATGTTTGACTGTTTGTTTTGAATTTTTGATGTTTCCTATGAATTTTTGTGTTGCATTTGCTTGAATTAACCAGTTTTAAATGTTGAGACATATTCTTATTAATTCTTAATACGTCGATATTATCATTAATTCTTAACAGTAAAGATTTCCAATATTAAACTTTGGTGGTAATTAATTTAATAGCAGAGCAATTAAAGCGGAGTAACGTCAAATAGATTCTTGTAATAATTGAATACATTCAGGGATCTACCGTTTGTTGCCCGTGGTACCAGAAGGAAACTTGCCTACGTATAAACGCGCACCGCGCGCGTAATGCCCCTGGTATTCAAGCGACCATAGGCTACGGTAACCCCTTACCATCAGATGGGCCGCATTCTTGGTTGCCACCTTAGTGGTATAAAAATATATAAATATTTACCTACTTCTAACTTAGAGGTACATAAAAAATATAATAAAATACTCCTTATTTTGTGGTTCTGTCTGCAATAACTACATAATTAATTAAATTATGTATTCGGTTACATAACAAGTGTAGCTTCATTTTTAAAACCCTTAGCATAAATTTCTCGCGACTGTGGTCACAAATATTCAGTAGAAAGTTAAATGGAGCAGACTTTCTAACGACGGGATTCATTTGTTACCGCAAAATTATTGCGTTTTCATTAGCTGAGCGATGCTGGGGGCATGTAGAGCATTTTATGAAGCTATAATTTATGCATGAGTTACCGCTCATAAAACTCAGTCTATCATGAAAGTGTTCAGTTAAGTATACCTACGCTTTTTGATTATTATTCCCGACTCCTTAAGTCCACTGAACTATCGTGACATAAGTGCTGGTCAGGATTGTATACAATTTAGCGTGTAATGATTGTACTTACAAGGATTTTTTGCACTTACATATTTTTTATAGAGCACAACCAGCATTAGTGGGCTATTAATGTGAATGCGATGAAGAATTCAGCGGTTTCGTAGATTAGAATCAAACGGCGCTTTTAATGGACATTATGCGAACAATAAAGCGCCAGGCACACGACGAGAGTCGCATAACTTAACCAACATATACTACCTAAATCGATAGAAATTGCATAATATATAGATTAGTACTCAGATACGCGCAATCTGTGCATAAAGCTAACATAAATTGTGTTTTATGACTGTAGAAAGCTGATTTGCATCCGAACACGTGACTAACAATGGGATCACAAATCAACGTGGAATCGGTGCTTTTATTCATTGTAAAAAGTGTCTAGAAATCACATTACATCTGAAGAAACTTACTTCATTATAACTGACATGGTAATGGAGCTGGTACACTTTCTGAAGCGTATGTGCACATCTCTTAATTGGCCGTGGCTTTGGCATACCATTGTAGTCACACAAAGCTCTACTTTTAACAAAGACATTTTAGAAGTTGCGAAATAGCAATGTCTTCTGACAATGTCATGTCATGTTCTGATTATTTTTGTCGTCATACAAAAAACTTTTCTGACATTTATTAGGTTCATAAAGTGGAAAACTTAATAAATAACAGGTTCTGTCTGCTATCTTCTGGGTACTAAAGGTGTGACCTGACTTGATTGACAACTTTAACCACCAGTTATTTTATGTATTTACTCGAAACAAAGAGTCGTGTTTGTAGAGTTGCTTAGAATCTGAGGCGAATCTTGCTCTGTGTACTTTAAAGGTCGTTGCCTCCTAGAAGCCTCCGTCGACAGGGAAGGCTGTCGTGACTCCTTTATAGTTCCCGAAGCGAATGTCAACGGACCTATTGTGTCAAGACGCAACGTGAAGGCATACAATACATAATGTCGGACACACCCATTTTCCCTTCACTGCCACACTCCTTTTATGTTAACAATAAGTATATTATTACCTTGTTGTGCCCCACGGTCTAACCCCCCTAGGATTACAATAAAAACTATGTTCATTTACTCCTTATAAATCAGTTATATGCCAGTGAAAGTTCTGCCTTTTCAGAGATTAGCCCCAAAGAGATACAAAGCAAACACAACTTATTCATCACATAAAATGTTTGACGATGTTGCAGTCCACCACCACCAGTAGACCAACGATGTGGTCACATAAACCCATCATGATATTATTTACACTTTTTCCCAGAGTTGAGATTATCGTGAATTAAGTTTAATATATTGGCAATAATCCTAAGCATTAACGGCATTTACCTACCCACGCGGGAAATTTCCATATAAGATAGCTTTCCTATGTTTGCAAAACATCACAATAAATTTGATTTAGTACCCGCTTATGGGATTTTATTGCTTAAGGATGTACATAAATAAACATCAACATACCGCCTTTTTCGAGTAACACTAGAATTTTTTCAGTAACTAAAACAATCAAAGTGTGGCTACGAATATATTTTCCCAGCCGTAACTTGATCTTCCGATTTAATTTGTAGACTATTCCCTCATGAGTATAATGCTCTTGTTGCAAGTCATATAATTTAAACATCTATCTATATACATTTTAATGAAATAATAATGTTTGTGAACTTGAAATTAGACTTAGTCGGAAATGCGGTAACTGCAATGAAACGGTACTGAGACGGTGCGGCGCCGCGTCTAGTCACGTCTGCGAATGTCGTTACCAAGGTACACTCGTGAAATATCGCAAGTTCACAAGTTTAACCACGTGTTACCACCACAATACTTGGAACGGTCGTATACCGCACCTGTACTCACCTACCTTCTTTACGATAGTTTACAAAAGTTATACTTGTCTTTTACAAAATTAATTATTTAACGTTTAGTGAATGTGTTCAGTGTTACATACTCAGGTATTTACAGTCCAGTTTTTGAGGTAAAAGTTAACTTTAATACAGCCTCCTTTCTTTTAAAAATTGATTCGCACTTTAGTATTTGGTACAATCACATGCAAAGTACCTATTGTCCTGTAGATACGTCTTGAATACCTTGAGTACCTAGGCCAGTGAAAGGTCTTTCACATTAAATTGTATCCAGAAGATCAAGGCCAGTTATTTGTCGTGTAGCTGGTTGGACACCGGCAAGCGTGTAGCTCGTTAGACGCTCGTGTATCGCTTAACCTATCTAACCTGGGGATATTTCCCAACCATGTTTGATTAAGCTCCAATACCAATAAATATTGCACGGCGGAGAGGTTGGCTATAAGCCGGAAGTCATGCTGGAAGATTATCCGGGTAATATTTTAGTGACTGAGTTTTATAGCGTAACTAAATATTGGGAACGGCATTTAATTGAAATGTTCTGGGGCGCTACCATGACCTCATAATGTCATGATGGATTGGAAATGATTATGAGACAGATTGCCTTATATGAGATAAGGGGGTTAATCCACTTTTTATTATTTATAATTCTAAGGCTATAAACAAGCTTACAGGCCGCCTGATGGTAAGCGACTACTGACTATGAATGCTTGTAGCACCAAGGGTCACTCACGCGTTATCTACCTTAAAAATCATGATATTCCTGTGCTTACATAATGACAAATATTGGTAGCACAGCGACTCTACTCCTACGCCTCCCCTCGATACTATTCAAAGTTAGCATTATTTATGCAGTCTTTTATAAGGCGCAGGTAAAGTTCTTAGTCGAGCAGATGTCCAAATAACGAAATACCTTTATTTTACATCATTGGGGTTGATATTTGATTCTACCCCTTTTCTACAACCCTTTTTTCGAAGAAAATCGGTAAACTTTGCTACACCAGTTGTTAGTTATTTTTTAAGAAGTGTGACGAATTCCCAAGATGTGTAATCAGCAACTCAGAACATTACAATATAGGGACCTATGAACGCAACACTACTCCGGAGCAACGATCATTTGTAAGATGGAGGTACATAAACGCTGAATTTGAAATGCCCTTAAAACATTAAGAAAAACATAATGGGAAAACATCTTTAAACTTACAGAAATTTATTTATTAATTTTTTTATTTAGTTGCATCAACAAGGTGAACATTAACAAATTCTTCGAGGGCAATAGACAAAATAGTTGCATGCCAAATGATACCTCAATTATAGATACAAACGGCAATGCCATAGATAAAAACAGTATGATATGAATAAAATGAGTAAATATGATTAAAATGTATTACATAGAAATGAGTTAACTTTAGTTTAAGATATTAATTAAATTATGTTGAGAGCACTTGTTCAATGCTGGCCCTGAACCTGCTGATACGATTTGACAAGACATCAATTTCTTGATGTCTTACCAACCCGTCCGCATCATCATTATGGCCGACAGTGGGAATACTGTAATTGAAGTACCATAGTATGATGCGAATGTACTGAAGAGGAGACGTATCAGTGTGGCGTTCAAGGGGAAAGGAAGACCTAAGAAAAAATGGATTGTGTGAAAGATAATATTTCTAAGATAGGAGTGAATACAGATATGACGGCTGATAGAGAGAAATTAAAGAGAAGAACGCATTGCGCCGACCATAAATAACATGGGATAAGGGCAAGAGGATAATGATGATAGTATAATGCGAAGCTGGTCAAGTATGGTGTATTACTGCTTGTTCAACAACCATTCCATTTGTCATCCAAAATATGTATGTCCATTAAAACATCGTTACATTAATGTGAGCTCTTTTTACGTGGTTGTTAGAAAAACGCTTCCTCGCTTACATTTATAATACAATTGTGTATGTTTTTGCCATCTTCAAAGTTTTATAAATAATAAATGAAGTAGATTTTGTTACAGTCAAGGTTTCTTTAGGAAGGACGTTGATATTGAGCTAAGTGAAGTCACGTGCCCGTCGTGAAAGCAATTTGACTGAGAATAATCTGAGTATTTAATTTATTTTCAAACTCGTGTATTGGTGGCCAACAATAATTATTTAAGGAGCTCGTATTTTCAACTGATAAATGGTAAATGAAGATAAGGTCTGTGGATCGTTCACATCTTGGAGTTCTCTTGCATAGCAAATTGGCTCTAGTTACGAAGGGCCCCAAGCTTTGGAAAATACGGGCGAACGGATTGTATAGTACCAAAATTAAACTTTAAAGCTTGGAAGTTCTGAGTACGTGCTGCTTAAAATTATCATAGTTGGCCCCCTGCGGATAGTATTCATCATCTCGCATGAATCACGGCGTCACCGTCACGTTCACGATGGGGCATTCGCATAATTCTATCGCATAATACGTAACACGCAAAATATTTGAAGTGACAATCAAAACTAAGCAGGACAATTTATTTGTAATTTGAATCAAAATTACATTGAAGTAGGTAAGTAAGTACGTGACTGAGATTATTCAACATAATGACGTAGGTAACTAACTAAGGTATTGTGGTTTATATCGGTAAATGTTTATAAAGACACGTTATACATCTGTCCCTTAGAGATCAAACAAATGTACACAATAAGAGCTAATATAATTTACCTGAAGTTCAGCCGCAAGGTCTACTGTTGGATGGGTGACCATTAAATGCCCCCAAGGTTCCAAGGTTATATTGCGACATGTTCAATTGTCGACAGACTCTTGGCGCGGCTCAAAATATGTTGATATACTTATTCGAAGGCGCGTACTGGTTCGGCCAAAGATGACGGTTTCGTTTATATTATATCTATATCTATACAAATAAATAAAATTTAAGTGTCTGTTTGTAATTTCAAATAAATGTTCACTAATTGCATATGAAAGTTTATATGGTACTCATACAAAATTAAAAAAAAATCTTTGTTTGTCTGTCAGTCTGCCCGTCTGTCTCCTTGTAACATTGTATATCTACCAATGAAAGTGCAGTTAAAATCAGTCCAGCTGATTCGGAGATTAGCAGGAACAAACAACAGACAGACAGAGAACATTATTAAAAATTCGTTTTGTCTGATAGGAACGTACATATATATTTTCATATGCATTGAGTGAAAAGCTGTTTATTTGGAATTAAAATCCGACACTTCAATTGAATTTTTCAGTATTGATTCTATTCGTTACAAATAAACAGACAACCCTATCCATTTTCAAAATTTATGATTCACATAATTTTATGCAACTACGTAATTTTTAAGACTAATTTCAGTGAATGTACCACCACCGTTTTCAAACTAAAGCCTGACTGGAGAAGAAACGGCAAAACAAAATGTATATTAGTATTAGTTAGAATAGGATAGCAAAATCGGGATGGCATCTTTTAACTCAAAAATACACTATTGTTATCAACATCTATAAGACTGCGGTCTGCATGCACATAACGGGAATTGTCAAGAGATTCCTAATCCCGATCGTGAGGTCACAGGTCCAAAACCTGACACTGCTATTGACATAAATCGACTCTGAATCTGGGTCTCAAGATCTACTAGCTTGGCCCCGCAGCTTCATCCGCGTAGACTTAATTTCATAGGTGGCCAGCGGAACCCAATTTTTTTTGTACAGTAAAAACTTTCTTCTAACATAACCTTAGTATGTGTCAGTGAAAGTCCTGTTAAAATCTGTCCATCTGTTTCGGAAATTAGCCAGAACAAACTGACCGACAGACAGACAGTCGCACAGAGAGAGAGAAAAAAGTTGATTTTTTATGCGTTTCTATACTTTCATATGCATTTAGTGAAAATATGTTAATGTAGAATTACAAACAGATACTTCAATTGTATTTAACAGTATAGATTAAAAGTGCCGCGTTATTCTGTAAGGTTTCTCAGCATCGAACTCGACGACAAGCTTCGGTTTCTATCATAGAAAATATTGTATGTAAAATAAAATAAAATCTAAAATAAAATGTATACATAACACATAGACGATAAAGCGCAATTGATGACGTGCGCTGCGACGCTGAGAAACCTTACAGAATAACGCGGCAGCTTCGACTCATAAAATATGGAAATGTACTACTGTTATATTTTATGGTGCGTATTATATAGTGCGTACTCTAATCAAATAGATTAAACTAAATAAAACATAATTTGGTAGGCAAGTGAAATACTTATAAACACCACATACGTGAAGTATGGCTCGTCATGCACACACCTATATAAAAATATGACACTGCATATTTTCACGTGTTCATTATCACCTGCTTAAATCATACCTTTCGGTACAGGTGTCATTCCAGGCAACCTGTATATGTCAATATTGGGAGGTAGTCACTACATAGTATACAAAAATAGCTTCCTGCTGTTTCTGCTGTCTGCCAGCTATGGATGCTTTGATCTATATAGTAGAGACACATTGATAATTTTAAAGGTTTCTATTGCGATTTTATACAAAAACATATTGATTGCGCTTACATTGCACATGCTGGCTGAACCCCACTAGATAGATAGACTATAGTATTTGCACACCTCAAAAAGGTCTACAAAAAGTCTACGATGGTATATGTATATCTGTTAAGGATAACCTACAATAACTCCATGCGAAACCGGGGCGGGTCGCTATTATATTATAAGGTTAAGGCGACTATCGCTATGAAAACACATTTACGATTTTATACCTGCCATCGCATTGAAAGCCTCGGGCTATGTAGGTACCGTCAGGTGCCGTCCTATGATTATACGTAGGGATGATAATGATAATGGGGTTCTCACTTCGATATCAGTCTTTTTTGCAAAGCCGTGCATAGATATAGTATGAAGGCTGACGACTCTTGCGCATCATGTAATTACACATCCGTGACTTTGTTACTAATGGAAATTCAGCAAAAAACGTTTATACGGTTGCATATCGCAAGGAATAAATATTTATTTGGTTTATGCAATAATAATTGTGTATAACAAAAATTGGAGCGTAGAATGAAGCACTCATTGACTTAAAACATTACTAAATTCAGGCTATGATAATTATGAAAATAATAATTTAATATATCAATATATAATACGAAAATGTACGTGCATTTTAATTGCAACTACACTTCCTCAAGGGCCCAAAAGGTTCCAGAAGACGTAGAAAAAAAGTGTTACAACACACATATTTTTTGGAAGATCATAATATTTGGAATTGATTAATATAATGAGCATAAAATCATTATAAAAATTTAGTCTTTACGTTATTGTACTAGACATACAAAATATGAAATCAAAGAATTAGTCTTGCCATCCAAAGGGGGAATGCTGCCAGTATCTTCGGTACTTTGCCTACAGGGACTTCTTTTAATAATATATTTTAGTTATATGATTATATATTTTTAAGGTTTTTAGTTATTAGATTATATTTATAAGGTTTTTAGCTCAAATAAAATATTTCTGTATAAAATATGAAATAGTATTCGACAGACTAACACTTTATGTCTCAGTTCTCGTGTATAATTAAATAGCAAGAGGCAAGATGAATGTTATTGCTTTGACTCGGCATCGATTAGTGGGATTAGCCCTTGGCAATCGCAGAGGCGTTCTTGAACTTGAGCGCATACATTCTGCTACGCTGAATTTGCATTTGCTTTCAAATAATCCGACTTGGCTTTGTCAGTACCATGTTTTATTATGCCTATGTGAGAACCGTCGCTGGCGCTACTGGGCTTAATTACCATTATGATTAGCTAGAAACACAATACTAAACTCGTTTGAACCGTTGGGTGGCCTGCAGATATTAATTATTTTTTAAATAAAAGTAGGTTTAAGTTTCTCCTTGTAACATCAGCTATCTGCAACTAAAATTACCGCAGGTAAGTATCTCTTTGAACGCAATTCAGCATAGCCTCATGCTCGCCTCGCCTCGGGTTCTTGGGCCAAGTAGCTAGAAAACGTTTTTTTTCAAATGTATAATTATGTTTACATACTTTATTATGTTTTATTTTTTATTTTGTCTCATAAAAAAACACATATTTGAATAAAAATCCTACAAAAAAAATCGATACCTACCTACTAACGTAGTTTTGCTGTTGAAACTTACATTACGTTCTACGCTGTAAATCACATTAATAAGTATGCATATATGACTGTTTGTAATTATTTTATTGGGTTAATGTTGTTCATTTGAAAGCATTTTTAATCTCTAGTTTTACCGTTACCGCCACTGAATGCTTCTCAGTTCTCACTCAACTAAACTCTTTAGTTAAAGGATGCATCAGCAATATCGCGAATCGAGTAAGTGATGCGAAATAATGTTTAACACTAATGTCACGGAGTTGGTACTCTACGTTATTATAAGAACCTGGTTGACAGACCTGTGTCCGGTTTCTTTTCTCACAAAAAGATCTCTCTCTCTGTTCTGAACATCATTTTAACCATGTTTTCAAGCAATGAGAAATGGCTGAAAAATCGTTAGAATACGAAGGTAAATTTCGCCGATATCTGTCAAGTTACGATAGCTCAGGCGGGAGGCTTACACCCTATCAGGTGATAACGAAATTAAGCTATACTCCATTTCGAGTTCAATGGCAACAACGGTTTGGAGTTTTTTTTCTTTTTTAGTCTGTTTTTTTAATAAGAAAACCTCAAGTTTTTTGTGGTAAAAGTTTAGTTTTTTTTTTGAGAAAAAGACTAACCAGGTTCTAACAGTTAATAGGTATAAGCAATATAATAATTACGTCGATTACGTCAATATAAAAATGTTTAGAATTGTAGGAAAAACAAAGAATTCAGCTAATGGCCAGATTGCAATGTAGAGCCAGTTAAAAGCAACAGACGGGTTTCAATTAGATATATAAAAACTAGCTGAGAAACATCCTGTACATACCGACTAGTGCTTACAACGTTAAATATCGACATATATTCCGGGAAATTGTGCGGAATGGGAAAAAGTCTTGGCAAAACAAATTAACATTCACAGAAGGACGGATATTAACGTAACGCAATTTTATGTAATGCTCGGGCTCTGAATTTTTTTTATCTGTAATGGATATGATTTTTACTCAATTACGTGGGGTTGACTAGTCGCTTGTTTCGCAAACGACGCAAGTTTGAATCTAAATGGAGCCTGTACCAATGAGTTTTCTAAAAACTTAGCAGTGATTAAACACCACGTGCTTTACGGTGAAAGAAAAGAGCGTGAGTAATCCTACATATGCCTGTGAAGTAATTCAAAGAAATATGCATAGTGCTTGAGACGGCGAAGGGCTCACCATCTGTCACGTTGCCACATAATCGTCTTTGGTGAAGTCGGTGTTGTTGTTACATCACCTCTCCCTACCCCTTCGGAGAACACAGGCTTGAGCATATGTCAATTACGTTATGAGACATGGTCTTCTTGTTTCATTAAATTAATGACAATATTCGGGCATGACTTTCTGTTGTCTGAGGTCATTTCTGGTGAACGTAAGTTTTTGCGATAAAAGCACCGTGTGGGTTCCAATTCACAGATTTAAACAATCACCAGTCATCAACATAATAACTAATAACATAACATAATTGTACGCATATACATATTATTATCTGAATCACAAAATGAAAGACCAAATTATTATGTGGCTCATAATTATGGACTATTGAACTAACTGTTGTAAGTATTATGACGTAGTAAATAATTCATGAAAATTCTAATCCCAATGCTTTGTACTATTACCCAGTAAATATCTTTCATTCAATATATTGCAAGCGTGGTAAGATATCAAGGTTTGGTATTTATTCGTTATTTTGTCTACACGTCTTCGTCAGTCCTCCTCTGGTGTTGCACAGATTTATGCACAATAGGTTTAGCAATTTAATCATGAAAAGGTATTAGACAGACTGACAGACACTTTCGCATTTGTATACAAATTAAAAATGTATTTATTTAAATTTCTTTATCTAAATATATGACTCCTTAAAGAAGCATGGATCATGGCAGTGAGTTATTTGCCTGTAATCAATACTGTTCCATTGGTAGGCTATAATTACGACTAGCAACTTGCGATACGCATGTGAGTAGAGAGTTGCACAGTGAGAGCAGTCGTTGGTCAGCAGATATTGGACAACCTCTAATGCAAAATGCTATTACACTCTGTATCGTATTGCATATTTTACGTTGGTAACACTGTCAATCGTCTCCACTACGTTGATAGAACTGGGGGCTAACTATGATCCTTAAAGCAGTGCGTATCAAGAACTCCTTAGCTTTGACATTTAATTTTACGATACGAAAATGAAGGGTCAAAGCACAGAAATTCGCTAGCGGCTTTGACCGTTTTAGCGTTCTGCTTAAGCCGATGATGGTAGGAACCCTATTTTTAATAATTAAACGTCACTTAATGTCAAGAAAATTCATGAGTGTTTTCATTCAAATACACAGCTTTTAGCTTAGTTAAGTAACCTTCAAACAATCGTTCAATAGTTTAACTCTGTCACCGTCATACAGAGGACCTATGATGGTAATAAGAGCTTATAGTAATACTCTTGTTTTGGCCTAGGCCTTTAGATTTAGGAAGAGAAAAAAGGTATTTTTTCTCTTCCTAAATATAAATTAGAAGATGATTATTTCCATAACTTCGTCGACCCAATCAGACTATAGTGGATAAGTTGTGATACTAAATGGATCTCTGAGTATCCTTCATGATTGAACATGATTCAAAATACTTTATTCGTTCAATAAAATACTTTATTCGTTCAATAATACCAAAATCGCCATTCATTAGAGTTCGAGCCGCGTCAAATCATGCGAATCGCAATTTATATATAAGTAATAGGGATCAATTTCAAGATTATACAAAAAATAATCGCAATTCAACTATTATACTTTTAGCCTGTATGTAACATAATATCGAAATAATAGTGTTCCTGAGTGCGCAAGCGTGAAAAGACACATAATATTTCTTTGATTAGTAGACTTTTAAGTGGTTTGGATACCGCTGCGCCCGAGGCTTTGTATTAACTGGACTTGCGCGCGCGCACCGAAATTGTGATCATTAACTACAAATGGATGCGATGAACACGCAACCTCCGCCATAAGTAATTTACTTTAAAGTCATTACATTTGTTTGATAACTTAATTTAATCATTTTCGTAAATTAATTCATGAGAACTGAAGTTATAATGTAACATTCCCACAACGTAAATGCAAACACGATACTCTAACATAACATTAGTTACATTTTAGAATAAAAAATATTACACACGAAAACCAATTAATGTGAATATTTGACTTAAATTGTTATACCATTAAATATATATAAATATATATTATACGATATATATTCCAATTACAATAAAATAAGTAAAACAAAATGCACTAATTAATTAAGTAAATATTGCTGTCCAGTCAGTATGACTCGTTGATAAGTCTCAAAGTCAATTAAACCAGTCACTCACTGCGTTATCCCAGTGGGTTATTCCAATCGCATTGGAATAATTTGGCTCGCGCTCATTCAGTTTAAGTATCAATTTACGTGTCAATGCTTGATGGGACGAGATTACAAACACAGATATGACCGACAATGGCACCTATGTTATAAAACAAAAACATACAGAAGACCAGCTCCTATACATAAGAAGAACAGGCGCAAATATACTAGCTTCTCGCTCTAAAGATACTTTTTATAAGTGGCCTGTCATTGAGAAACGTACGTATCTATGTAAGAGGCCGCCCTTCTGTCGCCTCCCATTTTGTGCTTCTGCCCTGCGTTTGCGCCGGAAACGAGCCGCTACTCTTCATTCCTTGAACTTTTTTCATGGCAATATCATCATTACACACACATATCAAAGACACCGTCTGTATATGCTCAGTCGCTGCTATTATTCGCAATGAAGATGTACTTTTTACTCCATTGTGCACAGCTTATTAGTATAGTTCACGCTCTAATGGCAACCCGAGGCTTTTATTTAATTTTTTACCAACAGCCCGTTAGATAATCGAGATATTTTATACCAATCATGAGTTAGAGTCAATATGGAAACGAGTAATGTAAATATGGTCTGAGGAGAACTGTATACTTATACAAAAAGTCTCATAATGGTAGGTGGTGAATAAAGATTCGTCTGCGGTACTATAATAATTATAATTATTTTTGATATTTCGTATATTTCAAATAATATAACATTTTTGATATGCTACCGGAACTCTACATAATGCTGCTTTACAAAATCACGCCTTTTAATAATAATAATGATCTCCTACCGAATTTCGGCTACGGCGGCTAATATCAACGAGGATCAGCCATGTGCGCAGGAGATATTATAGTGCCCAAGTGTGTGCGCAAACACAGGTGCACTCTTTATTCCCTCACTCTCATAGTCCGATGGGACGGCAATCCGACACGACCGGAGAGAGATCAGGCGTAGGACCAACGGCTTAACGTGCTTTCCGAGGCACGGGGGTGGAAACACCGCCAACTTCCAAACTCCGGGCATTTTTATTGTGAATTTCTTGACAGAAAAACCCAATATAAATTTTTGACCCGACCCGGGAATCGAACCCGGGACCTCGTGATCGGCAGGCGAACGTACTAACCATTAGACCAACGAGGCAGTTAAACGCCTTTTAGGGTTACTACGTAAGATTTTTTGCCCTACTTTCTACTTTCAATTCCGAAACGAGTAAGAAATTCCCACCACAGGCCATCTTATTTACCAAATCAATTTTAAATCGCCCAATTCCATTCCAAATACACACCAAATCTGCTGCCACAGATAGCTAAGCAAACAATTACTTGCAGCAAGCTTGTTCAAATAGAGGTTCCGTTAAATTGGTCTTATCGAATCATCTATACATTCCTGTTTAATCTCTCCGATCTGTACACGACATGTGCCCTACTTAGTGTTTATTTTATTGGCAAAAGACGGAATACAAAAGGCCATTAGTTGGAATCAAAGGAGATCATCTAAGGTTCGCTTTGTTTGAGCGAAAGTCGCCCATTTCACACCAATCTTCGCTTTCTTTCGGTAAATACGAGTTCAAACGATGTATAAACAATGTTTTTTTATTCTGTATGGTGTCTATCTCTGCATCACACAAAGGTTGATTACCATGCAAAATATAACGCAGGCAGCATGCAATAAATAAAAACATAATAGAAGATAAGGTAGCAGGGAAGAGAGGAAGAGGAAGACCAAGGTCTATCATGTCGCATAAGGAGATCTATTGAAAAGCTGTCATTTTGGAATTACAAACAGATAGTTCAATTTTATTTATCAGTATAGATAGCTTACAATATCTATAAATACGTGTACAATTATAAACTTAAATTAATTCATTATTCTAGAGAATTGGTGCAATCCATGTCTAAATTGATTCCAATCAATGTGTATGTTCATTCATATAATCGACGCAATTATTTTTATTACATGTACACACCTATTGAATAATTAAAATCGATAAATATTGACTATGTAATATAATATTCTAATCGCAGCTTCATAAAATACGCCCCGTGTTCTTCAATAAATTTTCCACGCCAGTAAAATACATTACCAGCAATTTTTGTAGCGCAATTGAATTCCAGTGAATCGACGTGAAATGCTCACCACATTGTGCGCCGATCAAATATCAAATGGTAATCACAATAGAAAGGCGGGTTTTTGCCAATACGAATAGGGAATCGATTTGTTCAGGTAGGCAGCGGCCCAAATCTTCGGCTACGAGACCATCGTCGGAACAGTTATGTAAAACACAATGGATGTCTATTACCGATTCGTGAAAGACAATTTCCATCTGATAGGAAGGTCGCGTCGTGCGAAGAAAATGAGGCGCTCGATAGTGTCGTGAGATCTAAACAGCCTATAAGACATTTCTTACTTTACCAAACTCATGTCAGATATGGGGATGATAAGTAAATGAATAAAGTCACATTACAATCATTATCAGTATGTAGTATGTACCAAAATCAACTGTGCAATAGTTTTGTGAAACTAATTAAGTAATAGATTCTGGAAATACACGCAACTTCTATACTGTAGTCAATAAGTTAGTATGAAGCCACTATTATTTCGGTCTAGTCACAAAACATAACTTTACTATTAGAAGCTAATGTCCAAACAAATTGCATTACTTTTACCGCGGTATGTAAATCACTGGATAGGGAATTGAACGATTATGCGAAGACACTGCCCCTTTTGGCTTCGATTATACTGATTTGGATTTTTATAGGCATCGAATACACCGATAAAACAAATTATAGAGCATTGAAAGAAATAATATAAATGTACAAAACAGTAACATTAGGCCGTAATCAAGTGATAAGTAATACCACGCTGTAATGCTGCCTGCGCATTTCTAAAAAGTAAAAAAGATTGTAAACAGTTCCTCGCTTTCCGAGAATTACTTAGTAAGTAGTGATATCCAAGCGGTAATTTTATTTCGTCCGATTAGTTCTAGAGTCGTCAGCCTCGCTTTGCCACTTATCGAAGTTAATTCTCGTTGAAATGCCTTTTCAGCTGCAAAATTACATCGTGCAGATCGTGCCTGGTTCATGAAGATAATAAACATTTTAAAACATAATGCACCGGGTTTACGAGTGCTGTTGGTAAATTTTCATAGACCACTGAATAATCTCAAGCAGTTGGAATGAATAGACCCAGCAATTCATTGCACAAAAAGTAGCTTATTCAATCTCCCAGCATCTGGGAATAACCGTTTTTACAAAGACAATTTTTCGACTACAATATACAAGATAAAAAAAAAAGTATTGCTCTTCTTATGAGGTCTTAAGAAACTTTTACTGATTCTTAAAGACTCACGTTGAAACAAACTAAAATTATAAAAAAGTGAAATAATCCCTAATAAATATAATCTATACATATAAAAATGAATTGCTGTTCGTTAGTCTCGCTAAAACTTGGGAATGGCTGGACCGATTCGGGTGATTTTGGTATTAATAAATTTGTTGAAGTTCAGGGAAGGTTTAAACGGTGGGAAATATGATGAGACTGACTGACTGACTGACTGACATAGTGATCTATCAACGCACAGCCCAAACCACTGGACAGATCGGGCTGACATTTGGCATGTAGGTAGATGTTACGTCGTAGGCATCCGATAAGAAAGGATTTTGATCAATTCTACCCCCAAGGGGATAAAATAGGGGATGAACTGTGTCAATTTAAAACCGATATATTATATAAAACTAAATTTACGCGGGTGAAACCGCGGGGCACAGCTAGTATTTAATAAATTGGTGTTTATGAAGTATTATATTTATTAGCGATTTTTATCCTCAGATTTATTATCCTCCCTTTTCATTGTTTCTTTTATATTTTAAGAAATAAACAGGATGTGAAAATACATTGTATAAAGAAATTAATTATCCTTTTGTTTCAGGAATCCAAACAGATCGCACGGAGCGCGCGTACGCTTCAGCTCAAGAATACAAAGAAGCACTGGAGGCTATCCGAAGACATACGGGCGCCGTGAGTATTATATTATAACCAATTATTCACACTACATAAACAAACTAACCACCCATTAGCGTGCTATTGTTGTGCAAATATCCTCTCGTGTAGTGTGGAACAACAATGAGAGGTTAACGTGGTTAAATCACCGACTGCGGCATTCTAACATAATCAGGCCGTTTGCACAGTATACAAAAATATATTATTTACAAGCAGCAAAGAATCTAGGCCTATTTTTTAAATAAGACCGTTTGCTCCATTGGTCGTGATGTTTGTCAAACTTAAAATTTACTCTCTTATTTATTTAATGTAGATTTGTCGTTATGAAGTTTTGAATAAAATCGGTAAATCACGTAAATGACGTATACAGACATGACCCCTTATTAATGCTACTACTATTATGCTTTTTATCTCGTAGATGTGCGCCTCTGTGTGAGTGTATCATTTTGAATTATTTGTCCCTAGTTCCATACTGGTTTTAAGTTTATATTTATTCTGTGCCGCTTGTTAGCATCAAATATCTAGTTTAAGATATTGGTGGCCAACCGTGGATTTACTAACACTTATCACTTATGGGAGTTTTGCTGAATGCGGTGTGAATTATAATATTTTATATTAGCTTCCGCTCCAAAGATCGCCCACGTTGTGACGACTGGTTTCTATGTCCTTGACATAGTATGAGCAAATTTCAGGGCCGAGACGTAAAAGCGAAATAATTGCATGGTGAATGACATTCGCATTTATAATATTAATGGAGGATTAGGATTAAGATTTAGTGTAGGGTCTAAAGTAAGTCTAGTAAAAATCGCGGAGTCCTATTTTAGACTTCTCTACATCATAAGTAGTAGATGGGCAAAGAGCGCAGACCACCATTTCACTTCAGACTTATTATTTGCATCATCCACATTCCCTCTTTCCCCTCTTCCCTTTTGTGGTATTATCATTATGATGATGTTCAGGAACGCAGCAAGCCCCAGCGCACCTTGGAGGCTGAATCTGAAGAGTCTCCGGACGAGACCCTGGAGTACACTGACGAGCTCCTGGTCCCGGAGCCATGGGAGCTCAACAACACGGCGCGCGCAGGCACCGAGCTGCTGTTCTTCAACAGGGTGCCCAAGGTCGGCAGCCAGACCTTTATGGAACTGCTGCGGCGCCTGGCCATCAGAAATCAGTTCGGTACGAATATCTATCATTTTCAAAATGTGATCAAATCAAAGTGTGATGGTTATTAATAATAATAACTCTTCATGAAAACGTTTTTTGACCGCGTAGAACTGTATATTTATGAACAGAGGCCCTAGTGCGAATTTTCTTACTACCTCCGCCGCGAATCGAAGTGCGCCATCTTGGGGCCATTTTTTATCTCTCTATATAAACATTCATCAGCAGCGTTAGTAGGCGCAAGTCTGATCGAGACACTAATATCTTATCTAGTCTAGGTTCATAAAATGATTGGCTAAGAATCAGAAGTCAGTCGGCATTGTATACAAATGTAGTGTATTATGCGCAGGCTTCAACCGTGATGCGGTGCAGCGCGTAGAGACGATTCGCCTCGCGCCGCCGGACCAGCAGGTGTTAGTGAGCGTGGTCTCAGCGTACGCGACACCATCCTCTTATATCAAACACGTCTGCTATACTAACTTCACCAGGTAAGCAGCTCTCAGCTTTACTGCAAATAGATATGGCTTATCAATTCATCTGTAGAACCTGTTTTGTCATCGAGGGAGGTAGATACATACATACATACATATGCTCACCTCAGCCTCAACAGCTTTTCACCGAAGATGATTATATGCCAACGTGATAGATTGTGAGTCCATCGCCGTCTCAGACACTTTACATAAGTCATTGAATTACTTCTCGGAAATATGCAGGTTTCCTCACGATGTTTTCCTTCACCGTAAAGCACGTGGTGTGAAATCACTGTACCTAGGGAGGTAGATGTGAAGTGTTTGGTTTTGTGCCCCGCGAGCGGTGCTGCCCCCTAAGATAACACAACTCGCATTTTGTTAGGGTCGGCAACGCTCTATGTAACAGACACCACCCATGATGTAACAAACGTCGTCAGGTTGTGGCTATTTACTATCAGGAGGGCCTGCTTTGTTGCCACCCGATGACATCTCGTTTTTGTATCTGACTTTAGATTTATATGACTGGAAACGACTAGGTTTAAATACAAACACAAAATACAAAATGATGTTAAAGATACTTAGATGTTTTATAGTCTGTAGGTACGGTGGCGGTCAGGTAGATTTTATTCAGACCAATTTTTTTTTCTTATATCTTATATACGTTTTTATTTGACACTTAGATCGAAACTAGATTTAGTGTTTTTTATTGTCTGTAAGTGATCTTTTGATGCTTATGAATGATTGTAAACCCAATTTTTAGATAACAATATCACTGAAATAGAAAACTGACCATTGCAATATTATTGCCGGACCGCCTAGTTAATGATCAATCACAATAAGAATAGTATTGATAAAAGCGGCCAAAAAAGAAAAAAATTTCTCACTGGGTCTAACAATTACTAATAACGCCAGTGAAGTGTTAGTGCAATTTGTAACAGACAATCAAATAAATACCCAGTCGGCATGTTGATCTATTTAACACTGTTAGAAAGAAAGCCGCGGGCGCCAGCATCTATCATAGAGCAATCTGAAATGTATTAGCGGTATCGAGAGGTAAATAACTCGTAACTTGATTAATGTATCAGATGGACAATAATTATGGTGCTGGCGTATCGTCTGTTATTAAATGCAATTAAACAACGGCGCGTGAAGTTTGTATAAACTCGCACTATTGTCTTATTAGATTGATCGTAATGATAATCATGGGAGAACACTGTTTTGGCCATTGAATTATATTTTGCACTGGAATGGCAAATCAGAAGATCGATGTGTTTCATTCGCAGTGCACGTGCTCAACGTGCGGCCGTGCGAAACGAAACAAATATAATATTGCATAAGAGTGTCTTTATAGGGGCCGTCACGAGTTATAAGCGCTGACCTTGAATGCGCTTATAACTCGTGATGAGTTTGTCTCTTTCTTTTGAATTGAAAAAAATAAAACCACATGCGCTGACAATCGCCACGGCACCTGTTCTAGTGCAATAGAGGCAGAGAGAATAAGCGCCCGTTCTAGTAGTAGTATATCGTTGGTTTTGCTTTTTAATGCTTGTATTTATTTGATTACCTGAATTTTACACCTCTTTGTTTAGTTTCCTACCTACATTTTTTTTTATCTCGATTGCTTGTAGAATTCACTGTGTACACTCAATGTAGTTTTGTTATTCATAGGTGTCATGTTTTTTATATCTAAAGTCGGTGGGATGTCAGAAGTTTTGATTGATGTGGTGTTAAATTGTAAACCGTTTAACCTTTTCTACTTAATGCTTAATGAATACTCCCGCCGCTTTAGCAATAATTATAAAGTTCAGTGCACCCTTTCGGATACCTTTATTACCCGTTACATTTGAGTACCAACATTATGAGAAGATAATTGACTGCAAATAGGTTAAATTATTCATTTGAAAAACTTCTACTCTTTTGGTACGGAATAGGCCAAACGAACATCTAAAGCACATGAAAGTCAAAGCCCTAATTGAGTGAATCACAGCCTAAGCAAGCTTGTCCTAGTGACATACATTTTGGACTTGGTGTACCTATTCTTTGCGAGTTGTAAGTATTCACTATGAAATTCCTAAAACTCCATCCCTAAGGGGGTGAAATAGGGGTTGAAAGTTCGTGTATGAAGTCTTCCTGCTACGTAGGCGAAGCTACGTGTGGAATATAATAAAGAAAGGTGTACCTCGGTTAAGACTTTTTTTTTTCCTTTCTGTGAAACCACTTTGGAAAATATGCAATTAGTGTTGTTCTTCAGGGTAACCATAGAAAATGATCAAAAATAATGTTACCCCCAGATTCGGGTATCCGTCTCCTATCTACGTGAACGTGGTTCGAGACCCGGTGGAGCGGGTGATCTCCTGGTACTACTACGTGCGCGCACCCTGGTACTACGTGGAGAGAAAACGGGCCTTCCCCGACCTACCTCTGCCTGACCCTGCCTGGCTGAAAAAGGTACAATAGCATTTTTATATGTCACTGACTAAACTACTAATGGTGAGGCCAGATTTTATAACAGATCTGATATTGCTGTGCCTATATATTTAATTCAACACTATAAAAAAATATGTATCAATGTTTTGTTATGCGTAAACAATGAGCCAGAAATCTTCCTCAGTAAAACTATTTGACTTGAAGTGCAATTATTATAGTTTTCACTTCTGTCGCTCGGCAACTTTATTTGGTTGTGATCGCAAACCCCACCAAAGAGATTCTGGACAAGCAGAAAAGATTTTGACTAGCTTGCAGTTATACGACATAATATATAAGTAAAGCTACCGTTAACTTTAGCTTTTAGGCTTACCTCTTACTCTCGTCTTTAAAGGCCCTCGCTAGCCATGCTGAACGAAATACAAAATAAATACGTATGGATCATGTTTGTAAAAGATTAATAGGGCTACTGTAGGCTATATTACAGGCACGACGTCAAGGCATTCAATAAAATTGCATCAATTCAGCGAGCGGGTGCTGGATGCACTCAATAAGCACATAATGATAGGATATCATACAATTTCTAGACGATAACCTTGGCCGTGCGCCAATTTGTGGATGAATCGTGGACAATCGATCACGTGCGCTCCTCGTTTACTGCGCCTGCTCAGTTCCTAGGGAAAAAACCAATTTGGACGTGACTTTATTGGGCGAAAACAACTTTTCTTCGTAAATATATAATTTGTTCGATCTCTCTGTTTCGTGCTTCTGTAACTTGTAAATACAAATATAATACCGCTATACAAAACCAAGTCAATAATGTGAATTGCCTGCTGACCTAATCCGACAAGCATAATCACTATTCGGTATCATCGTGAATTTGATCAGATCGTAACCGAAAAATTCGGTCTTTGAAATTCCTCTTTGTCATTCTAGAGTTTTTTTTTACTCCTAAGTATTATAACTGCGCTATTGATTTCAAATCTTATACAGCTCCCGGCTCAAATGGCACCCAGCTTACATGTAGCTATAGAATCTGTTTTTATTATCAATCAAATCCGGATTATGGTATTCTACTTCAAATTTTATCGTAATATTTTGTTCGACTAACGTAAAAGTAATAGTGATTTTCAAATTTATATCAATATTTGAGGAATAACTTGATAATTAAATAGAGTTTCCCCTTTGAATTCTGTGTATAAAGCCGATAACAGTTCCGTTAGAACCACGAAATGTTCGGTATTCCGTGGTCGGTGGCTGACCAGCGGCTCGGATTAGTTGGTCACGATCTGTGAAGCTCGCAGGCTGACACACCACGAGCCGAATCACTACTCACGATCTTCACTAAATCGACAGGTACATCTACCTTGGAATTATGTTGTTAAAGCTCATTCACTTCATTAATCGACGTGTAGTTTGCGGATGATAAATCGATACTTTTCTCCGCGAATACTGTCTTAGATCCGTTCTCATTTCATTAATATGTAGAAAGCTTAGGATATAGGTATTATGGGGCGGCTTTAGTATAAACATGGTCGCAACGGAGTGCCTGCAGGCTACTCTGCTGACAGCTTATTATGGAAATTGATGATGTCGTAGATTGCGCAGTCTGCAGATTTTCCTTGTTAATTTATTCACCCATTGTCTTGTGTCCGTCTATATCTTACATCACACTTTGTTCCGTTGAGTAGACATAATTACATACCCATGATAGGTAACTTTAGATGATACTCGTTTGCTCAAGCTAAGCTATTTCGTAAGGTACTTAAGTACTTACTTTTCCCTGTATAGATATTCCGAATGTACTTATACCATAAAACTATTAAACGATGTCATTGAACTAAACGTTAAATTAAACTACGAAAATTTGATTTTGGATTACCGGGAACAAGAATCGCAGCAGTTCAACTTATTGATGTGATGACAGGTAGGAAGTGACCGGACAAAAAATAAATTAGTTCTCTCGCAAGTCACAACAAAAACTGACATTATAATTAGCAACTTCAAAAAACCTATCTCTATTTAGCCATAATCAATATTTTACAGTAACGTTACTTTAATCTTGGAAATTACGTACCTATTTGTTAGTAAGCGCATTGTTTTGATATTCATTGGACAAAATTTAATATGAAGTAATGCGCTACTCCTGTCAATATAAGTTGACTGATTGTTTACTACTTAGTAGTTGTAGTTTAGTTAAGTGGTAGTTCGAATGTTTAGAAATAGCACTCCCAACAGAATTGATTTGATCCAACAATGTACACATCTCTGTAAGTATGGCATACATACATTGATACACATACATGTTTGTGAATTCAAAATAACAGCTTCTCACTAAATGCATATGAAAGTATATACGGTACTGGCATAAAAAAAACTTTTTTTTTATTTTCATCTGTCTGTCCGTCTGTCTGTTTGTTTGTTCCGACTAATATTCGAAACGGTTAGACCGATTTTAACGCGATCTTCACTGGCAGATAGCGGACGGTACAAGGAGTAATGGCTACTTTTATTTAAAAAATATCATTATGGTTCCGCTGGTCACCCATGAACTGTACGCGGGTAAACATAGAAGTACTCTCCGACTGATCTCTAATCGCATTATGAATGAACGAAGCAAGTATTCCGCGGCAGCCGACGGCTAAGCTCCAATTCAAGCATAAAAAAGGTAATTAGTAGGCTAAAATACTACCTAGAGTCAGTAAGGCGTTAAAACATAAGTAGCATATAATATAATGTGTGATCAATCAAAGCAGATCGTAAAAAAATGGTACAGTTTCGGAATCTCAACAGTCTGCAAATGTTGTCCCAAATGTAAATCGGTATTTGCAAGAAATATTATTCTAATTTCGATACTTTAAGGTATACCTTAACGGTGCGGCATGTGAAGCGGCTGAAAAAGCCAAAGCTTGCAAATACAGGGGTCTAGGCTCCGAATGTGATTTTGTCCCATTCGGTGTCGAGACCCTTGGTCCTTGGGTCCTAACGTCATTAGGCTTTTTAAAGAAATAACAAAAAGGTCGACATCATAGGAGAACGAAGAGCTGGCAGCTACCGGGGGAATTATGCCATTATCTTCGGTACCTTGCCTACAGGGACTCCTTTGAACAATATTTTTTAGTTATAAGATTAAATTTTTTAAGGTTTTTAGTTATTAGATAATATTTTTAAAGTTTTTAGTCATGTTAGCCCTTAACGGTATTATCTTAATCGTGTCTTATGTGTGTGTGTCTCACATGTTGCAGGACTTCGAGACTTGCGTGCTCAGCGGGGACCGCGAGTGTCGATACGTGGAGGGCGAGACCCACGAGGGCATCGGGGACCACCGCCGGCAGACACTCTTCTTCTGCGGACACGAGCCCCAGTGCACGTTAGTACCAGACTCCTAATATGATGCGAGACACCTTAAGCATCCCATGGTAGTGTGTCAGGAATCTAGGTATACTTTTTGAAATAAGAACGTTTTCTCCATTGAGTGTGAGGGTTGTCTATCTTAAAGATTAAAAAATACTGGGGGCCAACTATAACTGTATAAGCAGCACGTATTAAGCACTTCTTAGACTTGACGAAATCACCAGTTTGGGAGAGGCTTTATTAATCCGTTGTATTATATTTCCAGGCCATTCAACAGTCTAGAATCCCTGCAGCGAGCTAAGCGAGTGGTCGAGGAGCAGTATGCTGTAGTAGGAGTACTGGAGGACATCAACTCCACTCTGCTCGCCTTCGAGAGATACGTGCCCAGATTCTTTGATGGTGCACTGAAATTGTACTGGGGTAAGTAAACTTTCTCATTTCCACCTAACCCGGTCCCGTGAGGAGCATAAAACGAAAACAATACTTTAATACTTTAAGTATTTCAACAGCATTATTACTAGATATCATGCGCATGCGCTTCCAATTAAGTGGGCTGTTTTGAATGCTTTCCCTGCATCTCTCTTTAATAAAAAATATAAACAGAGACTGTACTGGCAGGGTTGATGAATACTCCACCTAAAACATAAATGTTATTAATGATGCATTTGATCATCAAGGTACTATTTCCTTAATGTGGTGGTGTCCCAAATTGATATTAAAGCCATGTATCTTTTTGCAGAGGAACTTAACACATTCAACCGCATAAATCGCAACGCTTTCAAGCCTCCCGTCTCCGAAGCAGTGAAGCAGATAGTCCGCGCCAATTTCACCAGGGAGATTGAATTCTATGAATTCTGCAAGCAGAGGCTACATATGCAGCTCAGGGCCCTACGAGATCCAACTGTACTCCCGTCCACTCAGAGGACGAGGAGTCGAAGGGCACAGACTCCTGGGAGGCTGTAACAACGTATTTTGGTCTAAATGACCGTTTAAAGCTAACGTGTGCGAGCATGGATCCTGTAGTATTTGTGAAGCAATGTAACAGTTGGATGTTTGCAGCTGTTTCTGCTATAGGCACTTCCAACTCGATAGAATTGTGTAAAATATTTTTTATAGTTTGATTAGTTACGTATTATGTGCAGCTGCTTTGCCTACTTAGAACGATTTGAAGCGCTGTGAAAGAGAAGTCTTGTGTATCTGGAACTCTAAGCGAACCATCGTTGTGGTAAGCCTAATAATGAGTAAATATTGTGTGAGTGAATGAGTGACCCTAGAAGATAAAATTAGTGCAACATTAGCTATCTTATTATTTAGTTTATTTATTGATATCAAAAGCTTTATTTACTTGGTCAGAGAGTTACAAATTGGATACACTTGTGAAAATCATTACAATTTTGAGGACATTAAAAATAAGTAAGAGTTACTTAAAATAACTTAAAAAACTAAATACCTAAGTTAACTTTAAGCATATCCTAGTATGGATAAACTTCCGGTATCTTAATGTGTACCTATGCGTAATATTTTTTGTAGCCCCATTCTATGACTTGACTGATCAGATCATATTTTAACGTTAAGAAAGTAATTGAATAAAATATGCTTAGTTAAGTCAAGTTACATGTAAATATTTCAATTCATTTAAATCAATATAACTTTTCAATCTCTTGCGTCTGTAAATAAATCATATTTCATATTTGAGTGTCAGTCTCGGTCTCACTTACCCTTTTTTTCGGATATAGTCGTAGGGGGAAGTTACGTCCAGTGCTTAACGGGACTAAAGGGCGAGACCCAAGGGCCTCCAGCTGAGCTTAAACTTAAAAACTAAGCAACACAGCTGAAAATGTACTCTTAATTTCTAAATATCCCATTCGGCTGCAAAGAATTTGAGACGTTGTCTTTACCCATAATAACTTTGTAGCTTTGACGTTTCATTTTGGTACCGTAAATTTAAACGTCATAGCTAAAAAGTTCTTAATACGCGCCGCTTAAACCATTATTAGCAAAATCTTTCAAAATGACACTCACTCAGAATATATAATAGACCCCTGCGTCATTAAAGGGTGGTTATTTCCTTATGTCGTGGTCTCTTGGCCCGGATACGTCATTTGTGTGATTTACAGAGATTTGCATCTAAATTGTAAAATACATTCGACATATCGACATTACTTTGATAGTTCTTTAGGTAGGTACTAACATAACGATCTTATTTATTAACCATTTAAGACCTTATTTGAAAAAAATGTTCTGGATACCATATTGCTAAGCTTATATATATTAATACTGTGATATAAAATCTTCAATTTGCACTTCCGCATATTGGTTTGTCAAGAAATTATACTACTTTGTTGAGGTACAAGTAGCACCATCTATTGTTGATTGTTCACACTCTTCGCGGCCACTAACGCTCCATAGTTTCTTCCAATCCGATTAATGAAGACGAACACACAATTAGGTATAACTTTTTATACACATAGGTAAGGTTCTTTTAGCAAAGTTCTTTATATCATTCAGTAATTGTGATATATTTTTGATAATAATAAATTATAATGTAAAATTAAACTACCTTCGTTATTTTAAAAGCTGTATTTTTATTTCGTTGTTTAAGTACTATCTTCCTTGTTCTCAAAAAATATTTGATTAGGTACATTTTATGCATCTACTATGAAATATTATATCCTACTCGATCACAACTTTTTACTTGGGTACAATAGTTAGGTACTTGGTACACATGTCACATAATTTACTGGTTTCTTCTAGGGTAAGTATGACAACTGATCAAGTTGTTTTGAAAGCCGGGTAAATTACCTACTTCCCATCTGTGTTTCTTTTATATAACTCCTGGGATAACTTGAATCCATCTTTCAAATTTTAAAAAGTTTTAAAGTTAGATTTTTTTCCTTATTATGATTTTTGTAATCGGAGCACGTGAGTTTTTAGAAAAAAACATTTGTACAGGCTCCGCTGGGATTCGAACTTGCGTCGCTTGCGTAGCAGGCGACTGTTCAAGCCCCGAGGTCACCACGGCTCTTTATAAATGGATGCAGATAAGCTATAATGTGTCAACCCGCATAAACTTGGTTTTGAGAAAATGGCGTCTTAAGATGATTGTATACGTGATTTAAGATTTGTTTTATGACATAAATCCATTTTTTACGTACTTTTATGTTTCAGATGACTTGAAACACTTTTTTAGAATGTTAAATACGTGATGCATTATCAAAATATATCAAAACCTTTGAATTTGACTTTTTGTGGGTTGACACATTATTGCTTATCAGCATCCAAATGTCAAACTCGACGAAACTAAAATAGCCATCATAACAACCCGACAATCAATTTGATGTAAGTCGTTTAACTGGTTTGATTGCCCTTAAGAAACTTTCTCTCACGTGCATTTATGGCAATACAATTTATACGACAATTTGCCAGTGACAATCTAGTCAAAAATACTACATAAGTAAACCACAGTGCGGATTCAGTGCGTTCGTGTTATTACACCAGTGTAGCTCTGTTAGTAGGTATCCAGAAAATTATGAATTATGTTTTGACCGTAGTTCATAAGAATTACTAACGGCTAGTTTTCTGAGAGGCAATGCACCCCACATCTTAAAGGGAGGGCGATGATGTTGACATGAGCGGCAAACAACGTTAAGGCTTATACAAGCTTTCTAGTGTATTGTTTGGTGCGTGTTTTAGATTCTGCTGCTCACATCAGTCCAGTAAAATGGCATATTTCTTGAGCTAAGCCCAATGGAATAGGAGATGTACTGGACCTAATATACAATACTAGCTTTTCCCACGTGGAATAGTTACTTTGAGCTAACGCTAACCTGCAATTAGTCTTGCTGCAAAGCCTTCCTCATTAAATGGGCCATCCTGTTCCTGAAAATAACGTATTCAAGCAAACAAACTCTTCAGCTTTATAAATATGTAGACAACATAATATTATTAGTATGGATGTACTTATATTATGAAGCCAAATTGTATGATTACATAAGGTGGTTTCCAGACTAGAGTTTATTGTCCACAGGTTTTAAGGAGAACCAAAACAATGTACTCAGGTAAAAGAGATAAGAAAGTAAAATAACGATGAAATAATTATGCACATACATTTATTAGGAAGGTAATTAATTAATAATAAAACAGAGTCAATAATAAGAGTAACAATAATAATTCGATAGGACAACGTTTTTGCTACACTATTGTTAAAATAATATGGCCACAATTTAAGAATTCAGGTACACAAAAATAGACAGACGGCCTAATAAATAATTACATTATGCTTAACAGTAATAATAATTTAATTTCATAATTTCTAATAGTCTCATTGTTAAAATCTCGAAACCGAAACAACAATTTGCTATAATTATATCAGTTCTTGTAAGGGAAGTATTCTGTCATGACACTCGGTTCATAAATATAAAAATATAAAATGTGATATATCCAGCATTAACAACATTATAAGTAATCATATAAACAGTTTAGTTATATCGTTTTTACAATAAATTGCTTTTAAGGACTTAGCCATTAGTACCTAGCTATAACTTCTTTAGGCTCTGTACATACCTTACCTACGATAACAATTTATGAAACTTTCAACTATCTAACAGGGATTATATAATTTATGTCACTACGAATACTATATAACTAGGCATAATCATTTTACATCTACGGTTCATACAAATATAAATGTGAATAAATTTTCTAACTAGGTGACGCTTTTGTTCATAATTTGACATAAAACTATTACATACACGCTATAGTAGTTCGTAAAAACTTTTATTAAAATATTAATATCATTCAGAATTCATCTCTCGTTCTATTTACAACGCAAGGATTCTCCGGCTGATGGGCCGGCCCCTGCCGTACATATCTTATTGTCCCTCTGGACGCTTCTCGACAAACAATAGTTTAACACGATCGTTACAATATACATCGAATTGGTGTTTATTGCAAATGGCACTCGGGACGAGTCGCTCACTCGTTCAATTAATATCTACAAATATACTACTTTATATCACAAAAACGCTTCACAACTTGAAGCCTCTATGATTTAGAACGCCGCGCTCACTCACGCCTATATGCTGACCGCAGTTGGAACAGGCACAGGAATGTGACTAGCAGCGGGAGAGCCCCGCGAGCCGGGCGCGTCGTCCGCGCACTCAGTACCGACACCGACGTAGACGCATTCACCTCTCGGCGCAGGGCCGCTGCATCAGTAGAAGGACGGGTGCCAGTCCATCGTGGGGTGCAGCGGGCCCGGAGGCGGAGCTGGCGCTGAGGTCGCACCTAGTGCCAGGCAATCGAAGCAATAGTTGGCGCCGCTGTTATTGTCCCAGAACTGCTGCCCCTTGCACTGGAACCGAACGGCGATCTCTAACCTCTGAGCCGACGATATAGCTGGCGCGTACAGAACAAACTGAAACCGATCCGAGTAACCGTCGCAGGTACCTTGCACATAAGACGCTTGCAAGTCAGTGTATGTTTTCCATCGGTTCATTGTGTATCGAATATGTACAGTCTTATGGAAGTCTAAGTTTCTGACACGAACGGAGCCGCATATTGTGACGTGAACGCCGTCACAAACACGAGCACTCTCGAGGCACACATTTTGTTTCTCTAAATTCTCGGTTAAATCGCGGGGTATTTGGAACAGGGGAACCAGTGTAAGAGAACCGAGTCGCTGCGGCGAGCGGACGGGTGGAGAACTTTGGACATCGCAACCAGTGAGATCATCGTACGCAGATTTAGGTATTACCGGGATTTCGTCCATAAAAGTTTTTACATCTGCTAAATCTAGCCCGAGCACGTCGGCAAATCGAACAATTTTTTTGCGTCCGGGTGTGCCGGGAGGCGTCTTGCCCGTCTTGAGCGAGGAGCAGCGTCGTACTCGCTGTGGTCGGTCATCCTCCTCCTGGTCCTCACTTTTAACTTCTGCAGTCAACAGCGAAGGTTCAATCTCTGGTTCGGGAGATGTTTCTTTTTCTTCCGGTACTTCACTGGTTATTATTTTTAAGGGTTCTATATGATTTTCGCAACACTCCTTAATATTTTCATCCACGGACTCTTTTGATACTTCTTCCTCGGTAGGGATTTCAACATCGATCAGTGATAAATTTTCAATGTTTTCTGTAATATCAGTCTTCAAAGGTTGCCCATTCTCGAATACCTCATCTAGACATTCAGATGGGTCACTCTTAGCAGATTCAAATTCGGAATCACTATCCAATGTCGAACTGGTAGGCAAACTAAGACGGTCTGTTACGCAGGCAACCGAAGATTTCGCAACGTTATCCACTTCATCGAAACTGTTTTGTCGGGCACAACCCTCGAATGTCATTGCTGAGTAAAGCCGCTTGTCCGTATGCCCATTTTCCCGTGGAACTGGTTGCAATTGTACCGGCGCGGAGTCCGTATAAAAAGCTGTAGAAAACCTAAATCCGTTTTTTGTTCTGTCAGCTTGTTGCTGCATAAGCTGCTTGGCCTGTTCTTTAAATTCTGGTTCGGAATTGACATCGTAAAATGGCTCCGGATCATCGGAGGTCTTTTCGGGGAAGGGTGTGTCGAACTCGTCCACCGGACTGGAGGGACTTTCGCATTCGAGCTCGAAGTCGAAGAAAGTGTCTAGTTCGCGTTGGTTGGTAGATGTAGTGGGTCGGTTAGCAGGACCATCGCGGGCGAGCCAGCTGCTTTCACAGTCGTCGTTCTGCGCTGTTCCGAGGTTGCGCAAGCGTGAGTGGAGATCACGAGCAAAGGCCGCTGCGCGCCCTCGGCACGACATCGGCAGCAATGACGTCAACCCACACTGCGACCCCTCACGTCCACCACTCATCTGCGTCTGGAAACAAATAAAATACTTTATGAATAACTCAAAACAACAATATTGTTGTAGCACCTTCTCCTAGGGTTAAATTTGAAGTCATGCAACTATTCCATTATATATATATCAACCTTGGTGATTAAAACAATACTATTATTAGGTTAAATAATTTATTTTTTACAATTATGTACAACATGAAAGTTGAATGTCAAGTGTGAACGACCTCGATAAGATAGCGAAATTACATGGCTCTCTGACGAACACTGTCGCGATATAAATGAAACATATCAGCGTACACTAATACCCTGATAGTGATGGAATTTCATATAAAATTACGAAGATGTACTTATGAAGATGCAAAAAAAATTAGCGGAGACGATGCTTCTTTCGATGAACATAAAATCTAACAATTACTTGTTTGTTAAAGAGCAGTCCTAGAAGCCGGAAGCCCTGTTGTGATTTCTTAGAGTGACAGGAAAACATGACTAACATAGTTTTTGCTCAATACGTGATTGTTTTCGTTAAATGGCCCCCATAATTATTTGGCAAGTATTATAAGGTAAATCAGGGCAGCATATATTTTTTTCAGAGCCGTGTATAACAAGTACTTAAATTTCTTGTTCCAAAAATAACATACCTCCCATTCTCGAGAGACTCGAATGTCAAATGCTTCAAGTGCGATATCATTTAGATCTAAAATGTGATAGTTACCGTATACTCTTTAAGACATTGTTTCTAAATAGAATTACTTAATTTCTTGAAATAATATTCAGTCTAATTTAGAAGTGTTCAGCTGCCATGTGTAGGTTTATTTTTGGCACAGTTTTGTCAGTAAGGAACAGAAAATGGCCGTTTGAATTTCTGTTATATCTTCGTTTCATGTGTAACCTGGATTTCCTTGAAATGCATTATAGCTTAAGTTCATCATATAATTCTCTGATGGCGCTTAGGGAAATGGAATGGTTTGTGTTACCATTTTGGCAAAATAGTTTTTGTCACGGGGTTCCAATGTTTCTGTTTAATGAATATAAATAATAATTTTAATATGATATTTCCATTTCCTCCAAGTCCCATCAGGTTTTTGACCAAGTCCCATACATTGTGATAAAATGTGTTCTCAATAATTTTCTTTCCTGCCCTGAACTCAAGGTCGGAGAGAACTACTTAATTTCGCCACAGGTGTGACGCAGCGGCCCGAAGGCTAGCGCCCGACCCAATTTGCAGATGGCAATGTACTGCGATTAAAAAACCTTGACCTAACTTCACGCTATTGTGACAAACAGCCTGAAAATATCACTTTCTCCGGAATATGTAGGTAGGATGTAGATAATCCCGTTATCCTAATCAGTAGTTTGATAATCGACACTATTTCGTATGTTTACCCTAATGCTCAATATTCAGAACACACGTAGCTTGCAGTGTCCTTATTGTCCTAAACCTCGTGCCAGGTTGTATCAGCGTGATGAGTATGCGCAAAAGCAACTGTTCCACCAGACTCAATGCCATGAATACTTACATTCTTAAATTTATTTTCCTTTTTGATTTAACAATGAGGTTTGCGAAATATCTTATTGTAGTAATGAATTGGTCAACAGCCTCATACTGTATTATAGCTGTAAACACATTATTTATAACTGCTAAAATGATCTAAATTAAAACAACAGGCACCGCACAGTTGTAAAATTAAATTGTTTTCTCGTGACAGTTTGACGTGTGTTGTGTGGTGTGAGGCGAGTGGGATCGAAACTCGGGCCATTCATATCGTCTACGTATGGCGAGTCAATCATCCCGGTGTATCTTCTCTGCATGCGAGTGCTGCAAGTGTGACGAAGATCAGCCGTTTGAGACGTTGTTCAGGTTACATAATTAGCAATCGACGCCAAAATAATACGTCACCACAGCGTGAGGCAAGAATAGTCTGCGCGGAAGAATTCTTATCCCGTGATTGGTGCTGCTCAAATTGTAAAGGGCTCAAAGACGTGCTTAGTGTAGGTGAAGAACGCCATTTCTTGTTTCAGTATCTAGTGATACTTTATTATAATGTACTACTTTGTCAGTAGCATTAGCTTCAAGGTATTCCGAGTGATGTCAAGAGTAATTGTTAAGTTTATCAGTTACATTTATCTACTATATTTATAGCAATAAATTATCCGCATATTTGAGGCCATTTTCCTGACTTATAGAGGCGTAGCCCTTGTATATCTTTATATGAAGATATGAAGAGCGAGACCATTATTTTATCGTGATTGAAGGCCTTATAAATATAGTTCAGTTGTACATCAGTCGTCTATTATCCAATCAGGACAACGGTCACCGCTCCGGAGCCACATCGGCAGAACCACTTTAACTTGATCAATAACGACGCACATCGTATAATGTAGGTATTATGATTGTAGGAGCATTTTATAAAGTCACACTATAATGCACCCTCATTTTGATTCGGCTAAAATGCTGTGTAATAACAGAAGTTCTTTTCTGGCTTATTCCTATTGCAATCAGTTAACATAAAAAATACCAGTTGTCAAATATTGTATCTGAAATAATGGCTAAGAACTCTACTGATCCAATTACCATAGAAATGATTTGAGTGTCTATACTAATCTGATAAACTTTAACTATCTATTTAATAACCTGTGTACAACTATGCAAGTTACTGTTACTGAAGCAGGATCATGCAACTCTAAACAATGAAGCTTGTCCCAGAGGCAATTTAAATGATAAGTATTGGAAGTTGGAACATTAACATAGGTACAATGGACGCCATTACCTGTAACTGAAGCATAAAATGTAACTATGAGAGGACAATGCAACGCACTTTGTTATAAGCATGTTATTTCATTTATATACATTATTCTTTAGCAATGTTTTTGAACTGCACTTTATGGGTCAATTTAAGTGATAACAACTAAACTGAGTATTTATTTACATTAAGGTAGATAATTATATCATTATAATTACATAAACACTACCAAGAAAGCACGAGCACAAAATTAAAGTGAAGTAATGAAGTTGCAGTTCTTCATTAATAATAATCCATTATTTCAACCTATAAACTTAATACTTTATGCCCATGGAATGTCCAAGAGTGACAGAATAGTTTTGTATGGTTAATTTAATTTTACACGTGTATTCATTGGCCATGCTCACAATATTACCACTGAAACATTGTAAAGGGACGATATAGAGGTACGTCATATCCTAATTATATAATATCATCTATGATTTGAATATTGGCCAATTATTTGTAAAATATTCTGGATCTGAAGAGTCTTTAATACTATGGTATTGATACAGGCGAGAAGGGTAGGTACAAGGTACTAGTCTAAATAACATCGTTTCCGTAAGTAACTTTAGTACAAAGATGTTTCATTAGCGAGATGATAGTCAGCATTGTCAATGACAAAAGCGTCACCTGCAAATAAATTGGTAACGATATTAATAGAATGCTTTACTGAATATATTGCAGACTTGAAAATAAATTATTATGTAGTTATTTTATACATGCATCACTAATAAGTACGGTATACGCAATGAACTAAACTAAACTAAAAATGTAAGTGCTTAATCAATTTCAGGTTACAGATCACAGTGTAACGATCGATTTAAGAAAACAGATAATGTACAGCATTGTTATTGTTATTATAATGAAAGGAAACTTATTACATCAATACCATGTCATTGAGGACAGTGAGTTATCAGGTAAGTACGTATTTACAATAATTACATCATGTCAATTTGTAAATAGTGGCAGATGTCTTTGACAGGCGATTGGCTGAAGGTTAGACTTAAATTGAAAAAATATTCCTGAGTGGTTTCGAGATAAGCCCAAATGAAATACCTTATCTAAAAACTCACAAAGCAATACATATTTAGTCATTCCTTTCTTTATATAATACATCTAAAATTCTAAGTTCTGACTGACTGACATCAATGCACAGCATAAACCGCTGGTCTTAAAGATGTCTAATTTGGAGGCTATATTCTTAGCCGGGGTTGATAATCACACAGAGTGTGTTTTTTGAAATTCCACTAATAAGCTGGTTGAAATTAAGGCTGAAAATTTGTACGTTAAATTACACCGCCCCACAGGCGAAGTAACAAGCGGAAGTAGTAGACTATATAGAACGAACTGCTGTCAAAAGATTGTGGAAAAAATGTGTTAGGTAGTTCGTTAGTGTTCCCTTGAACTCTTTGCCAAGATAGTTCAATTCATCGTATAAGACAGATACATGTATACATATGACGTGTTTAAATTCATTACTGAAACACAGTCAAACTATCATGGCAATAAGACCTCATGGTAAATATAAAGCTCTCAAATCGCTTAGCTCTACAAACAGGGTGCATCCATTTCATATTATTTCATTCATCGGTATCAACGAAATTACATACTGATGAATATACATTTCCATGGCAATAAATGCTATTAGAGCACATAATTACTACCTCTGTACCTTGCGCAAGGGCCTCGTTTGTTACATATACATTTGGCTCGGTGTCAACAAGTGGAATTATTTGTTTTGCATATTTGCTATGTGGCTACATTGTAAATCATATTTTGCAATTATCAGCCTTAATTCCTGACTTTCTAGCCAGGTTCTTCTCAGTAAAAGCAACGTTCCGAACCTGGCGGTAGTATAATTCTGTGTAATCAAGTCATTCTGACGATTTGAAAGTAAGTAGTAAGTACATAATAATATTTTATTGTTTGAGTGTGAGTTTAATCAAAATCAAGAATCAGAGTCTAGAAAGAAGAAGAAAAAAAAGCCTCTGCAAGTTGCAGAGGGATGCGGCCACTTTAGCCCATAGACACTCGCAAAATGTATTAACACAACTAGCACAATTATTATAATTTGAACACTAGAAAGATACGATAAGCACAAAGGTTTATCTTATCTAAATCAATTATTCTACTTTTTTTTAAATATTTGGAAGTAAAAATATCGTTAGTGACTAAGTATTACTATTTCAAGGCGTTTTAAAGTTCATCATACAAAATTATATTAAGAAACAGATGAGCAAACTGGCAACTAACCTAGATCCACATTAAATAATAGATAAATATAGTTATAACAAGCTTGTAACAGACAATAGTGTGTTCCTTAGCACGACGTCACAAGGAGCTCAATAGCTCAATGGAGTCGATAAGAATCGGTCATCGAACCCACAGATAACGCACAATTACCTCGATAACTCCACTATAGCACTGATATTAGCAATAGCTTATTGTATGTTAGGCTTTGACTCTTCTCATACACGAGTTACACGACACATGGGTGCAGTATGGGTCACCTTGCGCATACTGCACTTTGAACGAACATTAAAATACTGTATATACAGCTAATATTTATAGTGCACATCAAAGATACCTTTAATCATATAACATTACATACAGAGGTGCATTCGAGATGTATTTGTGTGTATATATATACTCACAAATACATCCCGAATATATAGTAGCATTGTAAAGTTGATCCTTTATATATTTGGAAATATTATTTTACACGATAAATTACTTGAAGATAAGAAATTAATGTAATATCAATCAAGAAGGGTATTCGATTTTCAGATATGACAGTAATCAACAAAAATATTTTTTTAAAATCTCACATTGCTTAATGCAAGGCGTGAGCATATTAATTTTTATTATGAATGCAAATGTGTATCTTCGCAATCCAAATACTATCATTAGTTAATCAAACAGATAACGGCAGTGTCATTAACCTGGCGAAAAACTATCACACCTTGTTTGAATACGTAATAGCGCTTTTCTTAAAAACAACTCTTGTTAATGTACACTTTGACACCTCGGGGGGGATTCATAGGCACGCTTTAAATATTTGGTAAGTATATCTTTTGTGTGTCTTTTAATACTTCTGTTAAAATAATAGCAATTTTTTTTACCAGCGTTCTATAGTTGGAATCCAATCCAGACACAAAAAAAGAAAGCTATAAACAAATCTTTATCACTTTTTCAAATTCTTTTCTGTATTTAGTCTTTACTCTATTATTGAAATGAGAAGGTGATAGACTCACAATCTGTCACGTTGGCACTTAATCATCTTCGGTTTAAAGTGGGTTTTGTTATTACAATACCTCTGTCTACCCCTTCAGGGACTACAGGCATTACAGAGTATATAGGTACATATACTCTGTAATGCGTGTAGTCCGACGATGTATGTCTATCATTCAGATGCTGTTTAGAAGTCCAGAAAAGTCCCTTTGGCAGTTTCTCAGCTTGTTCGCAGGTGCTCTGTTCACTATAATACTTTTACAATTTACTGTTACCTGTTTACCTGAATTCCAGGCATACATAAAGCCAACATGCTTTAACCGGATACGCTTCTGTCAAAATATGTTATTATTATTGCAAAATCTGCAACTTCAAAAGAGTCGAGATTTCAAAAGACTTTGTGCAAAAACAAAAACACCTAACCGCCTCATGACACGTGTGTACTTAAACAGACTTTTGAAATTAATTAAATTTAAGTCACTGAGTTTCTTTAAGTTCAGCCAAAATTCACCTGATCGGTATTTTGGGCATGAGTTTTAGAAACATTTTTTATAGCATAGCATGCCCATTCTTACTTACAAAAAAATACCATCTTCAAATTTTAGTTTTTTATTATCAAGAACCTGCATCATATATTCTAGGATCTCTTACTCCTCCTCTCGTAACTTAGGTTACGAATTATAGACAATTGTCCAATCACGCTTCAGGAGGCGATAATTCTCAGCCCAATTAATCGTAGGTTTTGACGATTACGCCTGAAACCTATTTTCGAGAGTGAGTAGATCACATAGAAGAGGGTTTTCTACTGATTTCTTATTACTTCCATGCAACTCCTTGTAACTCTGACCTATATCAAAAAATAGTTTAAAATGTGTCATTATTATACCTGTTCTTGTGATAGTAAGAAGCGATTAAAATGAATTACATATCTATTAACAAATATCACACCCAGAGCGTCAGACCGTCTCAGAGGGCAGATAGCGGTCAGGTTGCGGTTCGGACGGTAGCATGTGTGCGTGAGATGGCATTGCAACTGCACACATCACAATACAATGTTGTACGTGGCTAAGAGGCAAATTACTACCAATAAAACATAATCGTTTAGCCTCAGCTAAAACACTGTTTTCTCACTAAAAAAGTGAAAATCACAATAGAAAGCAGGATTTCTTCTTGAAATTTCGCCAGTGTACCTTGTAAGCAAAAACTAGCATATTTATTTGGTGCTGTAGATACACGTATGACACTGTGAAGTATAATATTTACCTGGCAAAACTGACTATTAGGTACTTGAGCCTTATCCCGTTATTATCTACGAAACATCACAGATAGGGTGTATTTTGGCAAACTAGATATTCAAAATATTACTGAAGGTTAAATAATTTTAAAAACATAAGGCAATGTTATTCACATAGCTGGCTGTTCCTAGGAAATTGTAACGTGGAGTGTTATTGTCTTGGAGAGCATGTTAAAACTAAGAAACTTCGCCAATACTTACCTATCCATTCTGGAGTAGCCAAGTTTTGATGAAAAATCAAGCTGTTGACAACAGCTTGTTAAAATAAATATTATTAGGCAATTGGTAATTAAAATTTCGTCAGCGGCGCTAGCGTGACGTGATGGCCTGTTGGGAATGAATGTCTCTAGATCATCGTCAAGATATTTTAAGAAAATGAATGATGCAAATTACGTAGAAAATAGTTGTTGAAAGCGTTCGCTACTATTCAAATAGCAACATGAATAACCTCATAAATATCACTACTCGCCAGAGAGAACATTATCTAAGAAACTGTTGATGACGTTCAATACATTATTTTAAATTCTAACCATACATTAGTATATTCTGATTGATGGATGGAACACAAAATGAAGAACTGCATTCTTCAAAGAATGACACACTCAAGGCAAAATATTGTGAAGATTGCATTGAGGATTTTTTAACAGAGTAGGTGCGATTAAATCACCAAATTTATACAAATTTGGCATTTTATTCACATCGTGTCCTTGAATTTTTCTGGACTTTTTTTCTTTTACCTGACACTATTCACGCAATCAATGTAGACTTTCTGTAACACCCTTATGATGTGCTATTGTTTAGTATAAAAACATAATAATTGTTACTCCCTAAGGGGTAGGCACAGGTGCTGTTATTTCAGCGAAGACGATTAAGTGCCAACGTGATAGATGGTGAGTTTATCGCCGTCTCAGGCCACTATACATACGTCTTTAAATAACTTCTCAGACAAAAATAACTTCGCAGCTTTCCTCACGATGTTTTCCTTCACCGTAAAGCACGTGGTGAGAAATCATTGCACATAAGTTTTTCAGAAAAACTCATTGGTACTGGCCCCGCTGGGATTCGAAATTGCATCGCTTGCATAGTAGGCGAATGTTCAAATCCCACGGCCACCACGGCATACCATTATTTCGTTAATTCGAGATGTTACTGATGTTATAGCAGATGATGGCCAAAACAACCTCTGTTTAATCGCCTCGACATCCTCTTGAGCTATTTAAATCGTGACTTTCACTTTGTGTTTTAAAATAGTTCGCAGACGCACACATACGTCGCGTAATATATAAATAGCACCAATCACGCGCTTGGCACGGTGATGTGACTCCGTTGGTCAAGCCTCTTCATCCGAAGACTATGTAAGGTATGTGAATCGTCATCTAGCTGATGCGTTAAAAATACCGAAAATATATTCTCCCTAATACAAAACATGCTTTAAGCCAAGACTAGACATTTAAGAATCTGTTTAAAACAGAAATAGAGCTACTTTTAACCAAAGATTGACTTAGGCAAGGTTTTGTTATAGAAAGTATTATTTAAAAATCATGCATATTTTAATCTTGTTTCCAGTCAATAGGCAGGACAAAGGATGATCTTTCTTCTATACCATTCGCAGGTATTTTATGTACCATTGGGCTCCTACAATACCAATAACAAGGTTCATGCCTAAACATGCCTTGTGAGACAAAACTGGTAGAAACTCAACTTCAAATCTTCACTCAGCCTTCGTGCTTTCAGCTTCAGATATAAGTTGCTAAGAATCTATAATTATGTTTACCAACCAAACATTTGCGTCTTAAGCGTAAGTATCCAACTGTCAATGCTTCGGCTCAAACTCAATCTTACTATTTTGGGTGAATTCTGTTCGTTGTCGTTACCTTTACGACTTTTAAAAATTAGTAATCTTGTATACTACAGAGTCCTCGTGGAGTCAAAAATAACAAACTAAATACTAAAGGTTCTAGCCCGATGGTTTTTCTTAGTAAAAAAATATTACCTAATCTTACAAGCTGTCTTTAAAATCTATAGTATCTATCTAACGACTTGCAAGCTCCCTCGTGTAGTGTTTCACTGTACATCGATAA
The DNA here is from genome assembly GCA_929442735.1 of Watsonalla binaria. Classification (NCBI taxonomy): domain Eukaryota; kingdom Metazoa; phylum Arthropoda; class Insecta; order Lepidoptera; family Drepanidae; genus Watsonalla; species Watsonalla binaria. The sequence continues at coordinate 4,460,152 of OV838929.1, read as the reverse complement.
AACCAGAGTAAATAAATTACTTTGTCATAATCAGTTACCACAGGGAAGTCGTATCATTCGTCTATACTTTATTATAATTAGAAACCCATGATGCGAGCACGACTACCCGCATAGTAGCGGTATCCTAATACCTATTATGATTATACAAACCACGGCCAGGGGAGGAATAACGTGACAATCACTCTTCTGAATAATGCTGGTAATTGCACTAGTGTAGTGCACCCACCATCTCCACATCTATTTATCATAATTCCCCGACAGCTTACAGACACCAACCTAACGATGACTTGTATGTTTCTTATTGAAATAAATACTTTAATATTGATGATTTATTTATATCAGCTACGAATAGATGGGAAATTTCTGTCAAAAAAATGAAGATCTGCTTTAATTTCTCTCCTGAGCCGAGACTAGAGTGCAGAGATGGAGATTGAAAATATTCAATTTAGTCCACATGACAGGTTTATCAAGTGTTCAGCTTAAAGCAACGTGTAGATTGTGGAGCAATGAAAGCCGATTGTAAGTCAGTGACCGGTTTCGAAGAAAACTCCACTTTCCGAACACGACATTCGGTGCAGCCATTACCCGTAGTTTCCCTTAGAGATATTTCAAAGTATAACCAGGCTAACTAGTACCTGAACTACAAAAATATATCTTACAATGCAATATGCATCTTAAATTACTTACCTTAGTTTTAATTGTATGTTTACTGAAAATAGGAATAGTTTTACGCAACGGTATCTGATGATCCTCTAAAATATCTGGAGAGATCATAGTATTCTTAGCAAACAGCAAAAATATGTTTGAAGAATTATTGCAATAGACATCTAGATACAAAATTTGGACATTGTTAAATAAAACCAGTCATATCGTCGATGTAAAACAAGCATTTGAATATTTAAAAATAAAACCGTCTTCAACATGATTGAGTTGATTGAAAATAACAAGGTACACTTGAATTGAATGAATCATAATTTCTCTTAGTGTCTTGAGATTGCGCTGTTGCTCGGCTATTTGAATTGAAGGCGGCTCAAGTGCGCCGGCGCAGGGCGCAGTGCGCAAGACAAATATGATTACATTCAACGTTCTAGTATACACAGTTACACTCGTATGTATGTTGGTGTCGCCTTTCTATTGTGCTTGTAAACATTCATCGAAAGTCGGGTTCGATTATGTGACTGACGAAATATAGCAATTGCATTTAAAAACATAATTTTAACCAACGAGGAAAGTTATAGGCTCATCAGATAGATCTGCTTCAGTTATTCACACTTCCGATTAAAAATCCTCTGAAATTGTTATCCTTATAGCATCCACGTAATCTACGATATGTTACAAAATAAACATTACCGAAAGAGTCGTAACTTTTGATTTACGGCGTGCAGATTTAACTTTAATTTCTTATTTTATGGTTTATTTCCGAGGAAATTTGCGTCAAGTGCGCTGGAATCTTCACACGTATGTACGTTTATGTATGCACAATGCTCGTGTAAGGGCAAACTTGTCATGCAGCTCCGCAAATATGCGTTAGGCCGGTGCCCTTGGCGGCTGTATCTACCCACACTTAAGGACAACTCATCTTCCCAAGTTCACTTTACCCACTAGTAGATAGATAATATTTACATTGCACTCACAGTTCACTGTGCATACTTTCCTAACAATAAACAATCACTGCCTTATGTAATAGTCACTCGCACAGATGATAATTGTGACTGTTATTCCATCCATAATTGTATTTACGTTTACATCATTTTGTACTAGGTGCGCGTGATTTCTGGGGTCGCGGCGGCATGCACTTTCCTATCGGTTCTGAATTAATCGTGACTTATCGCTTTAAAATAGATAGATAATTCTATTATGAACCAAGGTCCAATGCAATTAGAGAAGAAATTACACCTTCATCTGTAATTGTTGGGTATATATTCGGGTTTTGTACTGATAAGAAGCTTGTGGTTAAATAGTTGTATTTGATATGAATGACATAATGACATTTTTCCTTTTAACATTTACTTTGCTTGGCACTGGCCATTCATGTGGCCAGCACTCGTTATTGACACAACAGTAATGAATAACGAGAATGGAATATCCGTACATAATGATAATTTATTAACTATCATAAACAAGGAACTTAAAAATCAAAATAAGAATGGTAATTAGATGGTTAATTATGTTGGCAAGTCGACGGGGAAGCCAATTTTAGGAATGCGTACAACCTTCTGTAGCTATTAAAAGTGATTTGTATGTGAAAGAAAACTCTATCTGCTCCAGTAACTGTAACTTCCATGGTCATCCGGTAACTTCCATGGTGCTCTACAGCAACTAGTCATCAGGTCATCAAGTTACCATGAGCTCTTATTGCCACGATAGTTTGACTCATATTATAAGACATATGTTTATGACGTGTATACATCAGTCGCACAAATGGACTGTCATTGTAAAAAGAGACCCTGCCATAATTTTCCGGCAAATGTCAATCCTCTATAATGTGAACAGCCAGACCAGTCAGTGTGCATTTCTTTCCTGTACACATCACATCACATGATATGATTACGAATAGAACAAAAATAAACGCACATGACCGATTCAAAGTTTTGATTGTAATTCTGATCAATATGCAATGTAAATTTGCTAAGATTATGAAAAAATTATATTTACAACCAAATGTATGGTAATTTTTTTGTAAAAGTTTAATGCCTATATAAAATTAAAAGTTAAAACCTTTAATGCAATTAAGGCTTTTCTATCACTTTACTACAAATTATTATGCTATCCTGGTTTTAATGAGATCACAACACAGTTGTTTGACATTGGTATCGTATGTGTTTAGAATATAGTACCGATCAAAGTGTCTCGAGCGAGTTATTTTGAAGATTCAGCACTATTTCTGGTGGGATCAACGGCCGCTTTAGGTGCTACCGTTCTTTGTGTGACACTAAATAAATATGTAACTTCATTAACATTGAACTACTGTAATAAATCTAGGTGCGCACGCGCTATTTGTCGAATAAAAACACTGAATGATATGGTATTTTACTCGTTTTAGGTTTGGGTTCCTATGAAATGATAATAAATAAAGTGATCCTTCGAATACATATGTAAATATATAAAGCATATATCATAATAACATACTCAATAAAATGTATATCAAAGTTAATACACGTCGAGTAATAACATTGGTGATTACCTTTACACGCGGACGCCATGTTAATAGGTTTAAGATTTACATCACTTCCGATATTTGAGAAACTGATCACAAGTTTGGACTGAAATATTTGTGTGTATAAGGGCATGCTAGCATAGTGAATATAAAAACCTGATAAAGCAGATACAACATCCTGTATTCCAGAGATTCATAGCGCATCCCGGGGAGCCATCTATCAATAACCACCCTATGGTTATCTGGCCGTAGATAATAGCTGGCTACAATTCGCTAGAACACTCATTTATCGCGGGATAAGTGGCTGAAACTGGTGGTACAGGCTCCTTGAATACTAAGTAATGGCGACCGGTAAGTAAAGTGTATCCAGCAAGGAGATTGGATCGAATTGTATAAATAAAATAGCCGCCGCTAACTGCAATATATCTTACACCCGCTTCTTCTAAGCATGAAGGGAACGCATGTAACCTATTAATGCGGCATAATAATTACCAATTATAAAAATCCAGCTCATTTTAATTAGAGTCATTCAAGTAGGCCAAGCACTATCTTTATGAATATTTATTTATTTATTACAAGTAAAATATTACAAATTACCCTCATTATTAAAATGTTATCGAGGTAATTAATATTGTAGTATTATCTTTTGATAGTACTATAAATAATACTCATAGCCACTAAAAATAATAGTGTATAAATTAACAGTCAGTTATTGGGAGCGACCGGCTCCGTGAGGTCAAAGGCTACGGGGATGATAAAACCGATGATTAATGTACGTGACAAACGGGTGATTTAAACTATCTTTACCTTTTTCATCAACACAGGAATCTGGTCCAGGGTCATTTCAAGCCCGGGGGAACTCATGGAGCGTCTTCAACTAAACACAGGGTCCATTAATCAGACGATATAAGTAATCACAGCCACCGTAGTCCGAACGCGTTATACTTATTTACTTTCGGTACGTGTATTTACAATGTCACAATTTTATTATTGATAACGACACTGGCACTCGGCGTTGTCGTGTTCACCTTGTATTTATTTGACAATTTTATTATATTTTGAATATAATCGACGAGTATAAATAAGGGTAGTGAAGACGCGGAATGCGCAGCCACCCGTCGCATGCGCGAGTCACGAATGAGCGCGGAGCGACCGGCGCTGTGCGAGCGACCTGTCGCATCACTAGACGAAACTAATTTCAGTTATTTAACCCACACACCATCGCATCACATCATTAGCATTTGTTTATGTACTATATTGTGGCAAATAATCCGTCGATCCCTCTGATAAACTAATATCACACTTGATGTTTTCTAGCGTCTGAAGATACAAGTAAAAGTCACGTTAAGGCCGCGTGATGTCCACGCGCCGCCCGAGTGATGTGTTGGCTGGCGCCTAGTGCAACCTGGCCGGACACGACTCCGAAACCAACATTATTCAAACAACTCGCTCATTACGAAAGCTATACAAATGCCTAAAGCAGTGTATAAAATCCATTGCAGCTTGATGATCTGCCATTGGAAACGTTCAACAGACTTGATAATGCTCTCGATATCTCCCTTTGTGAACTCAAGCATACAATTTGAATATACACACCTATATTCCCCGAAAGGGTAAGCAGAGGTGAAAGTACTTATAAAACACACCCATTCCGCTTGTTATGTTCAAGTCCCAGGTAATAGGGAGCGAGCCATTAACCAGGCACTAATCCGGACTCTGAGCTGCTCCACTGGGAAATTACAGATGGAAAACTCAATATCAGTATGCCTGACTCAGGGATTGAATCCAGGACCTCTCGTTCAACAGTAGCGTTTGCGACCACTAGACCAATGAGACAAGCAAGACAATTTTCATAACTAGTCAACTATTTAAATATACATAAAAGCCTCTTACCGCGCCCCTGGCCGGTTGGATTAGTGAGAAGAGGCGCCTAAATATCAGCAAAATCGGTCGTGAAAAGGGTCAGGACCCACTCATCCCCTGAAATATAAGGGAACCAGTGGGTCCTGGCAGTAGGTAGCAGTACACTTCTGCTTATCTTTGTAACCAAAAGTTATGGTAAAACGATTGAAGCTAAGAGCGTAATGCTTTTGAAAGAGGCCAGTGTACTAACCCAAATAATATTAAACAATAATATGATAGGTTTCAATATCAATATCAATCTTCAATAGCAACAACAATAATGTGTGAGAAGAAAAAAAAAGAAAATCTGAACTATTTCAAATTTAAAAACATATTATTTTTAATTAATTGTATAAGGCCAGCAGCAAAATAGGTCCCGGCCTTCTTGCATACTACAATAAATTAAACAGCCAGTATACCGATTTCGCATTAAAATCGCTTTGCAGCATTGTTGGTTAATTGAATGTGTTTCATTCCTATATTTTTAGTTGGTTTTGGTGTGGGAGCCTACCATAACAAACGACGTATACGTTTCATACTTAAGTTTCATTTTCCGATACAAAAATGAAACGTCCAAGGTCAGAAGTTCTTAATAGGTACGCTCGGTACCAAAAAGTTCTTAATACACGCTACTTAAACGATCACAGTCGCAGTTGTATAATTTTCTCACAATTGTATTATTAGGAACATTTAATTAAAGACAGATAATAATAAAAAATATCTGCAATACTATAGATATACATTTATATGTATTCGGCTAGATAAACCAAGATAATGGAAGTAAAAATTAGAGTTGGTTGCAATTCTTTCTATATTATGAGGTAAGTAAGTATAACCGATAAGTTCCGGTAACAAGCATGAACTTTGCCACTAATTATTAGAAAACGTGAACTATCAATACGACCTAATCAGATGGCATAGTAAACAACCAAGTACCTAGCGTTGCAATGGTTGTTACATACATATATTACAGAAAATCATATTATACTGTATTAGGTTTGAATAGGCCGTTCCAGTAGCGGATATTATTTGTAGTTATCAAGTCAGCTACAAACAAAATTCACAAAACTGTATTCAACATAAGGGCCATTTGGGACACATATTGTCATTTTACGTTAATTTTCTACCGAAACAAAATTTAGGCCTGTCAGGAGAAGAAATGGCGAAACTACCCGTTTTTTTCACATGTGTCCCTTTTTTAAACTCAGGGTTGTTTTAGTAAAATTTATTACAATAGTGAGAAACTCATTGCCATGCTTGGCTATCATCAATTTAGTCAGTTACACTATAATATACTTTTTAAATTAAAAAAACCCCACTATTTACGTCGAAGGCTAAAAAGTAATGCCTTCATCTCGAGACATAACTAATTATTTTTTATAGGCGACAGACAACAACAATGTAATATGTTTGTTCCCAGATATGCACTCCTCTTCAGTATTAATTGACCTATATTGATAATTTCTGAAATATTACCTCTGGTTAGATTAATTAAACACTTGACAGAGTTAAATAAATAACATGATTAATTTATGAAGAGAAGCTTGCTTCTGTCTGCAACATTGTTGGGTAGAATAAGTTTTCTTAGAATGAGTTTTTCTAAAAAAAACTTATGTACAGTGATTTCATACCACGTGCTTTACGGTGAGGGAAAACATCGTGAGGAAACCTGCATATTTCTGAGAAGTAATTCAATGACGTATCTAAAGTGTCTGAGACGGCGATGGACTCACCATCTGTCATGTTAATCATCTTCGGTGAAAAGTGGGTGTTGTGATTACAACACCTCTGCCTACCCCTTCGGGGAATACATGTGTGAGCATATGTAATCAGTTTTCTTGAGAAAATGTAACACCTTCCTGAGGGTGTGAGCCATTGATTCACGTCAATTATATATTATGTTGGATTTTTTGGTTCAAGTTAACCACAATTAATCTCAATCTAAAAAAAATAAGTACACTCTCTATGCGCGATTCGCGTGAGTAGAGATATATTATCTTACTAGCTATACCCTAATCATGCTAACATTTCAGCTCGATCGGTGCAGAACATTTTGAGTTTTCGAAGCGTACACAAACCAACATAACATTTATATATATAGATTTTGTGGCACTCAGACCTAAGAATACGTTTTGGCTGTAGAGTCCTCAGTAATTTGTAAACCGTTTGCGTAGTGGAAGAATCTGTGTAATAGTTAGATATTAACTTAATTTTTTTTCTCAAAAAAGTCAAATCCTTGAACTAGACTCTAAGTAAGTTCAAGCAAATTAAGTAAACTATATTTTTTTATTATTATAATCATTGAAAAACATAATTTGTGACTATAACTAAAAACCTTAAAAAATATAATCTGATAACTAAAATATATTACTAAAAGGAGTCCCTGAAGGTTTCGAAGATATTGGCAGCATTCCGCCATTGAATGTCTAAACTAATTAAGTTGTACAATGAAGGTAAAATTTGTTGTCCACAAGAACCCATCTCCCAAATATAACATGTGTATTAACTTAATATCTCAATGCAAGTCATGTTAAATTGTTTATCTGGTGAATGCAATTACGACTTATAAATTTATTAAGTAGGTATTTTATTTAATAAGTAAACAGGAGATAAAATATTTATTATCTATATTTACTAACTGGTTGAACTTGGTGGCGCATTAATAGAATGTACCCTACGAGTACCTCTATTTAAATCAACAAAAGATTGTTTTTTTTGTGGGCAAAAACAACTTTCGAAATTAATGAAGATGTGTCATTATACAATAGTTGATTTGCATAAGCACATTATTTTAGTAAGTACTTCATCTATGTAATGAAATTGAAATGTACTAGTCCGTTTTGAGGAAACCCTAAGTAGATAAAAGAGTAACTTTGATTACTCCAGGAAATATCAAAGTATCTTAGAAACTACTAACATAGCGAAATACACTTTTTACAATAAGTTTAGTGGTGAGGGTGTGCTTGCCTATAAAAATAATGAATCTATACTAATATTATATAGAGGAAAGGTTTTTATGTATGTTTGTAATTGATTGACTCAAAAAGAACTGGACTGATTTTAAAAAATATTTCACCATTAGAATGCTACATTATCACTGATTAGTATAGGCTATATTTTATCACTGTACTCCCGCGGGAACGGGAACTACGTGGGTGAAGCCGCGTGACGTCCGCTAGTATTCAATAAATTTGCTTTATTTTATGCCCCTCAATTCAGACAAATGAAATGACCCGCAGAGGTTTTTTTAATTAAGAACGGTGACACCAATTGCATGTTATTTAAGTATGTAAGGGTTCAATTAAATTAAATGTGTCGACAAACACAAAAATACACGAATTTAAATCCGGTCCACGGACAATTGAATACAACTTCGCCATATAAAGGCATTAAAAAATATCTTGCTCAAAAAGAGGGATAAGATTCCCCTTATCGAACTTTGTCCTACAGTGAGAAAATATAGGCTGTATTAGATTACAGTTATCAAAATCATTTGAATACATTTGAATATTAAGACGAAGAAATAAGGGTAAGGAAAATTCGACAAACCAAGCAGGGATACTCGTACGAGGAGTCCAATTTGGCTGAGCAACTGCACGGTTGGTCGAGATTGAGCCTAGCGTGGCATCTGATTGGTTTTCCCAACACGCTCCGTATTTAGGCTTCCTAGGTGGTATTTTTAGATAGTGTACAACGCTCTGCGTTTCGAATACCACGTTCAGCTAACAGGGACACAATATTATTCGATTGATGAAGGATAAAGTCTTTGTGGAAGAGAACATATGCCGTTACCGATTAATAATCGGCAGCTCAATACTTCTGGGGCCCAACTATGAGCTCTTATTGCAATGTTATTACAGTTGTGTGACAATGACAGATGTATACACGTCAAATACATCTGTCTCACAATAAGAGTAAAACTATCATGGCAATAAGAGATCATGGTAGGGCTGCTGTTCTCTTCACTAACTTGTGTTCGAGACACTTATTTTGATAATATTTACCATTTTTTGTATCTATCTGTACATATAAATTATATAAAGTCATGACTGGGACAATCAACGCACTACCTAAATCTCTAGTCCTAGAGTCATAAAATATGTAGGGTGTATTCTAAGTGAGGTTGTAGGTGTTTGGTTTTTGGAAATTCCACCTCTAAGGGGGTTGAATGTTTGTATATGAAATCTTACCGATACGCGGGCAAACCTGCTGGAAGCTAGTAGGTAATTTAAGTTCTAAATTATATTTTTCAAAGTATTCTTAAATATTAAAACAAATAATTTGGGAATTCATAAAAAAAAATCATTTTTATAAAATTTGGTCTTTCTTTTCACCTTTACCAATACTTTTCACTTATTTAGGGCATATCTAATTACATACTAATGCCATGTGCGCGTCCCAGTGGGTTGTGTTGCGTGGGCGCATACCGACAACGGACCGGATATCGATCACTCAAACTTATTCATAGAATTTTAAGCCCCATAGCGCTTAGAGGGTCGGCCTTTTACCAAAAAAAATATAAGAAAGGACTTCTCAACACGTAGTACAAGTTGAAAAAAAAGTTTAGTTTGGAACCCTGTTAATCGGATTGTATGCGGATTATGGCGAACAATGTAGCAGAATTAGTTTGGAGACGGTAATAGTTAATTGTTTATTTTCCAATCGAAATTGAAAATATAACAAATGTTTGGGTTTTTGTAGCTTTTAGCGTGTAATTCGGAAGCAAGTTATAGCTACATAGAGAATTCGAAACACTGCCGTATATTATAATTAGTGCGTATTCCTTTTATTCAAGTAATGAGCCATGTTATTTTAAATACAGGAATGAATACTTCTTAATACTTTGCAAAAAATAACAAAACTGCAAGGACCATAAGGTGAGCCATTACATATACTTATACAATTGTTATGTCCGCCTTTTCTTCGTAGCTGCGTTACGACCGTTCCATAATTGCTCCAGTGGGCGAGAGTGAAAGATTTATACATATCTTAAAGCGCTGTCCCTTTCGCCTATTGGAATAATGATGGCTATAACAGGTCGTTATGTGGCCTCAGGGCAGTAACCATTTGCTACTCGTCGTATCTCTAAGCTTAATTTATAATCCAAAACGATGGGATAAGGCTGTAAGCACAAATAAAATGTGAAGTATTTTTTTTAATTTAATTGATATATCCCTTCTATGACTACCAACTACTAAAACAGAATGCACGGTATATGTTGCTGATTGCGAATATAATTGATAAAATTCAGAAACTCTTTAATTTATATTTCCAGTATTATTTTCATCTTAATATCTCGATCTAAGTGATATAGACGATTCGTTTTTAAAAATAAGTAATTTTCTTACTCCCTCCCTGCCCTCGTTATTTTATGCTAGCAGACGTCACGCGGTTTCACCCGCGTAGTTCCCGTTCCCGTGGGAGTATGCGAATAAATATAACCTATATTTTTCACTGATAATGTAGCTATCATTTGCTGAAAGAATTTTTTAAATCGGTTCAGTATTTTTTGAGCCAATTATTTACAAACAAATAAATGCATATAATACATAAAAAATCTTTACTCTTTACAATATTAGTATAGACGGGGACTCGGCTTAATTATAAAAGTCTCATTCACAATAACTAAATGTCTACTTTAACACCATACGTAATAAACCCCAATGGGCCTATAGTCTTACAGCTCCACTGCATTCCGAAAGTAGTATTGGAGCCTTTGGCTATAAAAAATAAATGGGCCCTTCGGTTTATGTTTTTATTAAAACGTTAAATGGCTTTTGGATGATATATATTATTAGTATCATGTTTTAGAAATAACCAATTTGCTTGTAAATAATTTTAATTTGTATTCGAAAGAAACTTTTATTTCCCTACCAAACATCTTAATTATAAACCGCTTTTACGCTGTCGATCCCCTTAATTTAATAGCCTTTGAAGATAATGCAGCAGTTTGTTCACATTATCGATAATATTTTGACATCACAATAGAGATAGTATCGTTACTTGGAACATGAGGTTTTTTAGTTGGCATCGACACGCGACACCCCTGCTGATATGCAAGCCTAATACTTAATGACTCAACGATTCATACGTACAGTTTTGTCCAGCGAGCCCAGGGTATACTACTCTTTTTATAAAAGAGAATACCGATAAGGATAAAATAATTAACATATCTTTAAATATTATTAACCTAAGTCGTAATATCAAAAGAAAATTATTTTGTCTCTTTGAACGCATCGTTCTTCCAATTTACATTACCATAAACAAGTCTAAACTATACGATTCTAGATCCGTAGATATTGATACGGTTTTTACTAATATGAAGGAGATGGAGTTGCACATGGATGGGTGAAAAACACCATGTTATATTTTAGGTAGAAGTCAACGATTTTGAATAGTCTAAAAATTATAACCCGAAGTGAAGCGAGGACGGGTCGCTAGTAATTGATAAAACATATGGGAGAATACGATAACACAAATAACACAATTAAAAGAAGACATATGCAAAGTGTCTAAGACTGGACTCACCCACCACTGGCTACCTACATTGGCTTATCATCTTCAGATTTCAGTGGGTGACCTTCCCGTTCTGGGACCCTGCCGTTAAGGATCGACGATGAAACATTTGCTTTTTTCGCATTCGTTGGTAACATGATTGATGTCGGCAAGGAGTGACTTTGTACACACGTTCTAAATATAACTAATTGCTATATCTATGTTCTTAAGTGTGCGATTTGATGCCAAATTTGCTTATCACATGATTGTCAGCCGATTTGATGGGCGTTCATTTATTCTATCCAACATTCCCCATGGGTAATTGTTGTTTATAATTATAATCTCAAATATAACATAACAACATTTCTAGAGGCAGCCTGCAGTCAGCTGACAGCTCCGACAAGCCATTACTGGTATCCGCACTGAATATAACGCCGTGTCAACAGATAGACATTGGAATTCATGGTAAGCCCAACACCGATATACATTCCATGTAGGCCGTTCGCCCCAGGCTTGCGATCTACACTGAAAGTAGATAATACAAGTTTTCCTTCCCGTGGTTCAATGAATTTAGTTGTCATGGTGGTGCCGACAAAGGGTTAGTTGGCTGAACTTGCGGTGAAGGCAACACGCTAGCCGTATCGACGGCGATAAACATGCAACCACGCCAGTCATATCTCCTGCCAGCTAATGCTACAACGCTAATACTAAGAAGCAAAACTCATTCTCTACAAGCACAAATACATTTTCCTAACAGTAAAACTACTGCGATATTTTCTACTAAATTGAAGAAGTGCGAGAGAAAATGATACGAAACGTAGTGTTAAGTAAGTTTCGTGAGTCAGTTAAATGCAGATTTGAACTCCATTACAACCTTTTTTTTTATTATTATCGTGGAGAATCCGTTATGGATACACCAAGCGCGGCGGGGGCAGCGGAAGGGTTATGTAGGACTCGCACCGACTAAACTCCACGGTGTTCCTCCTGGTCCCTAAGTGGGGAGGTGCACGTGATATGTTTTCACATGCTTCGCCGTGACCAACTCTATTACAACCTAGTGGAAACTAATGAATCAAAATTGTTGAAATCTTCGCAGTTATTGCCGAGCTGTCTAATCAGTCAGCTATCCACATATTCCATTAGTAACCTACCGCCTAAGCTGTCATTTAAGAATGACTTAGTAATTAAATTGAAACAAACTGAAACTGTAGACACAGTTGAGTGTTAATTATGGAACAACATGCAATGCAGCCGAGATAAGACCAGTTGGCGAATTCCTTGACAATCTAACTAAAACAATTTGCGTGTGAATAGTAACAGGGTGTACGCAGTTGGAGGCGAGGAGGAATGCCAGGAACCGGTCGCACTCGGCAACGCCTGCGCACCTAAACCAAACCACGGCACTAGACTCAGCATACCTAATCTTTTTCAAATATTACTGTAATTGCCCAAAGCTTAATATAATAGAAAAAATATTTGATTTGGAAATCCCTGTACACAGCCTTAATTGTCTTACATCTACAGACTAGCCATGTGTCGCTGTTTTACCCACGTAGTATAATCAACAAAACTATGTTATTCTGATATTTTTCCCCATTTTTGCAACGTTGATGTTTCGCTCCTTATTCTGGAGTTATTCTGTAGTTTCTCAGCGTCGCACTCGACTTTAAGCGTCGGTTTCAATCATATGAAATTGATACGTATACGTACATAGACGATAAAGTCCAATTTGGTGTCTTTGAAACTGAAACTCGACTTCGAGTGCGACGCTGAGAAACCTTAGAGAATAACTTGGCTAGTCACAGCGCGATGTTATAAAGCCCAAAGCCTTCCTCCCACACAAAAAAAATCTTTTCAAATCTGTAGTTTCTGAGCCTAGTGCGTACAACTAAACCAACAATCTTTATTCATACATACATATGTTCACGCCTGTATTCCCCGAAGGGGTAGGCAGAGGTGTTGTAATTACAACACCCACTTTTCACCGTAAATGATTAAGTGCCAATGTGACAGATGTTGAGTCCATCGCCTTCTCAGACACTTTACATACTTCATTGAATTACTTCTCTGAAATTAGAGGTTTCCTCACGATGTTTTCCTTCACCGTAAAGCACGTGGTGTGAAATCACCGTACATAAGTTTTTTAGAAATACTCATTGGTACAGGTCCCGCTGGGATTCGAACTTGCGTCGCTTGCGTAGCAGGCGACTGCTCAAACCTTAAGGCCACCACTGCTCTCTAGCTTTATAATATCATTAATTTAAGTTCGAAGTCTTTTTTCTAATGTTTCAATAGATATTTTGTACGTCAGCACTGAACGTAATAAAAATAGCTATCGACGTGTAATATCGATCAGCACCGTGATGTTTATTTTGATGATTCTATAAAACTGTAATAATAGTCAGTAAACCGGTGTGCATATGTTTACTTTTTGTTACCACTGAAATATTTACCGAAAATATATTAAAATTATAATATTAATTTTTAAATCACAAAAGTGGCAAATAATTAGTAAAGAATATCTACAGCACGAGTGATGACAAGCGGATGTGGATCAGACCTAATGACAAAATGTAAGGTAGACCATAAAACAAAAGAGTAACCAAGAGTGGATCAAACGCGGGGATCAGACTGGAATAACTCCCATGAACTATATGATTTATTTAAAAAATTGTGCAACGTGATCACGCCGAGTCCCTCGAGGGGTACGCACTGATAACTGTCGCATATTATAATAAATAAGAGTTAAAATACTATTTCATTTATGGCGACCTATTTTAAATAAATATATACTAAATCTCATGAAGGCTGTAAAATAGTCTGCTCTGTTCTGGTCTAGTTTATTATCCTTTCTGAATTCACTAGAAAATCCATAAATTGGTTCGGTATCAAATATGGAGATCTCGTGGGCCGGTCTATCGATGTGGCACATGTCTTGCGGGCAGCTCGCCACGGCTCCGGCTCCGGCACGACCCTGTAATGTATGTGCCGGTAACGATAAACGATGTCGTCCACGATTTATAAGCACCTTGAACCCTCTCACGATCCCTAAAACTGCATCGGTGGAACCGGCTGCCTTTGATTACAGACTCGCGAAATATAACAATAGAGAAAAGATATATTGCTCTTTTGAAATTACTTATCAACAAGAAGTCGTATTAGAAGACGAATTTAGTGCCTGAGAGATCTTGTGGGAAGATGCGAAAATATTCAAATATAAGATTCAGTGATTGAAGAGTTTACCGTGTAGATGAAGCGGAAGAATTATGGCTCAAGTTTCAAATTAACCATATTTATTTTAAAAGTCGAGCTTCAAATTCCTATGTGCTAACAGAATGTGAGATTACACTAAAGAGAAAATTGTATTAATTACATCTTAGATATTTATTCGTCGAATTACCGGCGCTCCGAATGGCAACACTTACATAAACTCGCTCCCCAAGTCCTCCAAGCTAATTTAGATTTGCATGGCTACTACTTATTTACTTATGGCAACTCTAGTGATGAATATTTATTTATTTATAATTAATTATAACGGACTTACTAATTACAAATTACGAAGTAACAAGAGAGTAGAGAAACACATACGTGTTTATAAACTGCATTATGCATATGCATGTGTGCAGTGAAAATATATATATGGGACATTTCTTATGTCCCACTGAGTACCTATATTTCTTACTAATTACTTACTAATGTAAACGTAAAGTCATGTACATAAATAATAATTAAACATGAGTACTTTACTTCCGTTAACAAATCATAGACACATAGGAATGATTATTGAGTAAAGGATCCATTATTATTTGGATCCTTTACGCAAACATCCTTTTGTTCGACAAAGAAAGTTATAATTAAGAATAATGTGTATATACTTAAGCTGAAGTAAACCTATTCATAATTTATCCTTATGGTATAATGGTGGCTTATCAGGATCAGAAGATCTATTAGAAAATCTAAAGTGCAAATACGGCAATGCACGCCCCTCGACGGACACCCACTTGCTCATGCAGTCATATAATTGGACTATAACTCGGTAGACTCGATCTTATCGAATTTTAACCGACTTCCCTTAGGAAGTCGAACTTTAATCCTTCCTTAGAATTATGTTGAAATCCACGTGATTAAAGTCCGTTTTATAAAATACTGGCTTTGATTTATTATGACGGCTCAAATAAAAAAAGGCGATTTAAACTTTCCTGCTCATAGAACTTGTCTTTAGGTATATCTATGCGTCGTTATAATAACTTGATGTTAAAGAAATATCATAAGAATTGATATCAAATTGTAACCCAAAATAATGATTCTTTGAAATTCAGATATCGTTGAATAGAGCCGTAAGCAACAAAGGTTATTCAACAAGATCACGTTAAATCTTTTTAGGGTTCATAATAGATACAATTCAGCGCGGTGTCATTGGCCTTTTAACAGATTTGTTTATCCGTGGGCGGGCGGCGCGTGCGCACACAGCGTGACCTTCGGCGACGACAGCCGGGAAAATAGAAATAGACCCTGGCCATTCCCAAAACATGCATGTTTGTTAATTTAGATATACACTTGTAACCTTTCTAAGGAAAATGTGTAGACACAACATAATACTCGCTTTTTTCCGTGACTTTCCTGCAGTGTTTGAATTGAGTTCGTCTAGATTTTATGGGAAATTAATAAGGTATTTGAATGTTATGGCCAAATGATCCAAAAAGCCCTATTGGCACCGTTCCGTTACTTCATGTTGAAGTGTAACGCCTTTACTCTCTTTATGGTATATCCATTTTTTTTATAGATATTCAGTCAAATATCTACTCTATGCTTTGTTAGATTGGAGCTCAGCGCAGTAAACAGCCTTGCTTCAGGCCTCCCTTGTCATTTGATTTCTCTGAAGGAGAACGCACAATGTCAGTTCTTTATTTTATATTTAGAACGATTCCAATTTTGAGTGGGTGCAAGTAAGCCCGTCCTTGTCATACCCGAACTCCGAGACATAACAATAACGTGGATAATACAGTGGCGACCGTAATTGCGTACGCTTTTTTTGTTTATATTTTAGAATGATGATAGTAATCCCAATTTCCAACGAGTTCATAATGTCACAGATAGTGTAGTAAGCTGTAGATCGTCAGGTCAAAGCGACGCAGTGTGACGGTGGTCGCCACCGTGACAGCGTCGTCACTGGGACGACACAATATATGTACTATAGGTACTTAATGCAACTGCATTCACACATACTATAGAAATTACTCGGAATGAAACGAAAATATACTATTTATTTTCTTTCCTAAAGTTTTCCTGTCCTCAGCTGATGGTTGTTCTATAGGTACAAATATATATTAAGATTGTTTTATGTCAGTTGCCATACACTGCCACTGCATTACGAAGAACTTCGGACGTGACAAATCTTTTACTTGGGGCACAGATAGAACCCTCAGAGGGCCTAGTGCGAGTTTATCACTGCCGCCATCACAAGTCGTCACGTCGACGTAAACGCAGATTCGTATGGGATTGAAACAGCGCCGTCTGTCGGCCTAAAGATTACACTATTGTGAGCCCATACAAATCTGCGTTTATGTTGATGCGATGACCTGTGACGGCGATTATGAAAAAGCTTGTACTAGCCACTTGGCCACTTGCTCACTCGGCCACCAGAGAATTAAACGTAATAAGAAGTAACTTGAACGTTTAAGGCAAAAGCTACACACAATCGCATGGCTTGTCGCACCTTATACGAGTGTTACACGAAGCTATCTAACCAGTAATGTAACTAACAGTGGATATGAATACAATATTAATGCATTCAGATAAACATCGTTTTGTAAATGCCCTAAGATAAATTCCACGCTTAAATAATGTCCATTTAGATGCCAACGACTGCATCTGAATGTGGAGACAGATAGAGGACATTGTACCAATAAATGATTATAATATTATATACATACGTATGCACTTTATTGCTTCACATATACATGTCTCTACAACATTGTATGTGTGTTGTGTATATCAATTGTTTAAAATTAATTTCTTAAGTAGGTATTTAGATGAACTCGACAGAGCTATTATTTATATTTTTTTTATAATAACATAAGATAATAACATTTCTTGTATGTACATAATTATAATTAAATATGATGTACTAACAAGATAAACTTAAAAATTATACTGTAAAAAAACACAATTTAAAATATTGCCTGAATCGGTATCCCTCGGGATCGTGCCAAGATGGTTAGTAGCATTGCCACGCTAAATACAAATGCTGATTCACTGAGCGAGAAAAGCAACCCGATTGCCTCGAAAGGCGGCTAGCAGAAGACGCAACCTCTTTAAAAAAATAATATACTTCTGGGCCTCAAGGCCCTAACTAGTGCACGCCAACGCAGCAAATATGTACTAAGAAAGCATGTTAACCAGGATGTAAGATATTTTCAGCACTTAAGACAGATGTGCTTATAAGCATCTAGCCTAACATAATACCATTACTATAATTGCTATGATAGTTTCGTTAAGTCACTTACAATGAGCCAAAACAATCGCTAAGAGCTCTAATTAACGCGTCAGCAGATCACATTGACTTCTTCGAGTACATTAAATCTTAAAGTATTCTAGAAGTATTCGCATTTTAACTGAGGCCGTACCATTATCGGCTTAAGCAGAACATTTTAAGAACTTCTGAGCTGTGACGTTCCATTTATGTACCGTAAATTCAAATTCAAAACTGAGAAGTTCTTAATACGTGCTGCTTAAACAATGGTGGTTGGCCCCCTGCATAGCGAAAATATCTTCTGGTGAGGAATTCACCATCTGTCACGTTGGCACTTAATCATCTTCCGTGAAAAGTGGGTGTTGTTGTTACAACACCTCTGGTTACCCCTGAGGGGACCCTTCTGGTATTTATTTATTTATTTGAATATCTTCTGGCTATTTTCCCAGAAAATAGCACCTTGAGCCTAGGTCCGGGTCAGAGGTGCCATTATTCTCTAATTAAGAGACACACAGATAAGCCGCAATTAATAATACTATCAAGTAAATATATGCAATTGTTATCATTTCTATTTTAATTGCAATAGTACTTCCAACCGGGTCCATACTGTGCTCATTCTCATCTATACTGGGTACTATAGTATTATTAAATAATGTATACTTCCGCATTTTTCAAAAATATACAATATTACGAAAGTATATACATTGTAAGGAAAGATCCCAATAATATATATGATCTATAATCCCGGCATAGATATGTTGAAAGATAACGATTGTTGTCACACGTTATAATTAAGATGTGTTTATACATTTTGGTAATTTAATAAATTTTCGTCAACAACTTGTACCCACTTACCATTTATTTATGAAAACAGTAAGAACATAAAATTGATTAGATCGTGTTAAAATAATTAACAATTATCTTAACTACCGTAATTATTTATAATTCAATATTCTCACATAGAAACAGCAGCATTTTATTCACAGAGTGTTTGTTTTATTAATTTTGGCATATTTACACCTTATTAAAGTTCACAAATATTGAATGTGCAAAGTTTGATGAGGAATTATAAAAAAAAATATAATTTTCTCAAAAAATCGATATCGAATCGGAACCTTTGCATTTTACATATTTATTAAATTATGTCAGACTGTTTAAAACTCAAATGCATGTAATCTATAAATCGATATCAATATAGAAAATAAAATTGAAGTGTCTGTTTGTAATTCAATATAACAGCTTTTCACTAAATGCATATGAAATTATATAGGTACTGACACGAATAAACAAATTTTGAAAAAAATTCACTGTATGTCTGTCTGACCATCTGTCTGTCTGTTATTTGTCTCTGTCTCTTATTTTAAAAACCAAATTAGGGAGTTCTGGGAGCATGAAACGAAGTCTACGCGGGTGAAACTATATAATAGTATAATAATACAGAGTAAACTAACGTACGAGAACGAATATATATAAATATCCCAGAATGCATTATGATGCACACTGAAATTGTAGATTGTAATACAACACCGCTATTTTAGATTGTAGTTCGTAGCTTCCTGCAGGACGTCCACATGGGGTTTACTATGTTTATAACTTTTATACAGTAAGCTGACAAGAGTCAAATCTCTGCAGTATCTGTTCAAACATAAGGGACAAACACACAGTAATCGTATAGCTTATCGCAATGTTGTAAGTAATATTACTTACTTCTGGCACTTTCCATTTGTTAGGTATACTTATAAAATTGTTTGCTATAGCTAATCTTCCTACAAAAGTTCATCAAATCAAACACTAAACATCTGACTATAAGCCTGGTCCAATGAAAATAACTTTACATTTATTTAACTTTAAGTTAATTAAAAATAGTTGACGCTCACCCGTAAATCCATATGTCAGAGTTACATATATGCACAACGATGATCACAATAATGTCTAATTGTATAATATTATAACACCGGTTATCAGCTATGCGAGCAGACGCCTGAGCCGAGAGCGTCGCGGGCAGGATGCTAGCGAACTGACCGACACACAACAGTCTACTGGAGAAAGGACCCACCCACCCTCTCATCCTTACATATCATTAAAATATACCTACCGTCTACATAAATAATGCTATCTTAAACTCACACATTCAACTATGCCCTATCTACATAGTACATACTAAGAGGTTGACACAAAAACATATTAAAATATTGATAATAATGTTTAATAGAAATGAGCGCCATCCCAACTCGATTACTAAACACATACATGTATGTATGTATATTTCAATTTAATAAGACTCGCTCGCACTCTCTCCTCTTATCGCTGAGAGGTTAATGATTTCGCATGGAAAAGTACCACAATGATTACGCCTGTGGCAAATAAAACAATGTCACATTTATCTATAAATAGTAGGTCGGCGATGCAGGGCGGATGCGCGGGCGCGGGCGGGCGGCTACCGCTCGCCACAGGTTGGCACAAGCTTTTTACGTGCATCTAAAATTGACTGACACTAATTTATAATGCATGCAGAAGTATGACGTCACAAAATTCAGATTTGCTCACATATCGAGTAGTCTTAACTTTCTGTGCCTCGCGGTTTTACCCACGTAGGATTGATTAACAATAAAAACTATGTTACCTTAATTATTTTCTGAAGCCTAAGTTACTGGTAGTACTAAGTTGCTATTACTTTTATTTCTATTTTCTGAAGCCTAAGTTACCGGTACCACTAAGATACTTGACTGGCTGGAATTTGCCATGCTCACAAATATTTGTAATATTTTAGTTATTATTTTTGACAATTGAGCATTGGAACTGTGTCCAAGGGCTTATATTCATGAGATATAAATACTGTAACCAATAAAATTATAAAATGTATTTTTGAAAGAGTAATTCTTGAGTTTCTTGCCGGGTTCTTCTCAACAAAAGCAACCTTCCGAACTAGGTGGTAAAATATATATTCCTGTATAATATATTTTTGTGCCCTTGTGACGATTTGAAAGTACTTTGTGAGAAGTTTAATCAAATAAAGATATTTTGAATTACTTACTACTGAAATTTTCGGAAGTTTCAAATTTGATACTTGTCAATTACATATTGACAGAATGGCCATTTCGATCGAGATAAGAATATTCTATTTAAAGTATTGACAAAATTATAATAAGTTTACAAAAAATTAACACAACAACATGTTATGTTACCACTAAGTATTATATTATATTATAACGCAATCTGGGGTCAAACTAAGTCTTAATGAGATGGTATAATTAGAAAATGTACTTTATTTTGAAGTAAGTACCCAGGTAACTACAAAAAACGAAGCCACAGTACCTAGACCTAATTCTTTAGTAAAACTCTTAAGTTCGCAAATGGCACAGTGTTTAATTTGTTCATTTCATTAGCATTTGGTGTTGGTCTAGAATTAACGTGTGTCCTCCTCTATTTGACAGTGTGGTACCTACTTCTACGAAACGTCTCATAGCCGAGACGCTAATCCCTAGAATAATGTTCTCTGTTTCTATGTGTCATAGGGTTGTCGATTATATTTCCAATATATCTGTAGAAACTAGATAAATTTAAAACGACAGGTTATAGGCTAAAGTCTATGTATATCTCAAGAACCATTATTTTCTAAATCAGTCTGAGGACTTTTTTACATAAACAGCTTTCATATACTTTTTATTTGATAATTGCTGTAAAGCTTAAAAAGTGGCTTTCATATTTTCAGGGGTTTATTGAAAAAGCGTTTACTTTGAGCCAATGAATCAAATAAAGATATTGTGAAATTTTTATGTAATTTATTTGTCGGTCAGCAATGCTCCCGTCTTACTTATCACACACCGGATATCGCCACGTCTTTGTTCGTCGATCACCCTATAATTTATTGTATTGCTATTATGAGAAATGATAATGTGGACATTATATGCCAATGAAATGTAGGTAATTACACTATATTTTTCCATTGCCACAAAAACAAAACTTTTTTCATCCTGGCGTAGTCACGGATGGAAAACTATACTTTCTTATAGTTGTTTTCAAATAAATAGTCCTTAGTTTTTTTTAGTATAGACACCAACTTATTCGAGAAAGTAACGAATTAAAAAACCTCTAAGCCCTATGTAGTGGCCAGTGGTAGTGCAAATATTATCTGGCGTCAATATTAGCCCGTTGCAGACGAAGTGACGAGAAGAGCACTAGACTAATTTGCTTTAATAACCATTAACATTACACTTCGACGCTGTTTTTATCACTAATACGAAGATTCAATGACAAAAAATACTTAAATACATATGCTCACGCCTGTATTCCCCGAAGGGGTAGGCAGAAGTGTTGTAATCACAACACCCACTTTTCACCGAAGATGATTAAGTGCCAACGTGACAGATGGTGAGTCCATCGCCGTCTCAGAAACTTTACATACATCATTGAATTACTTCTCAGAAATATGCAGGTTTCCTCACGATGTTTTCCTTCACCGTAAAGCACGTGGTGTGAAATCACTGTACATAAGTTTTTTAGAAAAACTCATTGGTCAGGTCCCGCTGGGATTCGAACTTGCGTCGCTTGCGTAGCAGGCGACTGCTCAAACCTCAAGGCCACCACCGCTGTAAGTCCAAACAGTGACAAAAAATACTTAAAATTATACATCAACTTACATAATATTTTAATCGAATATTGGTTTGGGGTCTCTTACACGCATTCCACCTGCAAGGTGTAAGTGTTTTACTATCAAAAAAGCTGGAGATGTTTTTGATAGTGCTAAGTACTTATGAAAAAAGGTTGATTATTTAACAAAAAAAACATATGCTTACGGCTATACTCCCCAAAGGGAGAGGGCAGAAGAGTACTAATAGTGCACAATTCGCGAGTTGTGTGCCCCATGTAAAAGGGGGCGAGCCATTAACCGGGTCTAGTGCGAGTTTTTCACTGCCGCCGTCAGAAGTCACCGCGTTGACGTGTAGTAAATGCAGATTTGTATATGATCGAAACAGCGCCGTCTGTCGACCTAAAGGTGACACTATTGTGAGCCCATACAAATCTGCGTTTACGTTAACGCGATCACTTGTGTCGGCGATTTTAAGAAATCTCGCACTAGGTACCCAACAAACACTTTGAACCGGGGATCTAAAACAGGACCTCGTGTTCCGCAGTAGGACTTGCGACCACTAAACGAACGAGGCTGGCACAACATATATACTCGAATGAGTAATATGAAATAGCTGTAGATATGAGCAAATTGTATCGAAGCTAAGTAATAATAGTCGGCCGAGAATCGAACCCGATGTGCGGTGAACCGCACCGCGCCCCCGCGCAACACTTGATACGATGAAACATTGTCCCTCGCTGTCTTGTCACTAAGATTACAATGCTATTTATTTATCTTAATTACTGCATTTATTATAGGTCGCGTATTGATGAAAGTTCGGACTTCATCATCATCGCCCTGGCCTTATCCCAAACATTGTTGGGGTCGGCATTTGATTCAACCCGATGTGGCTGATCACCTGATTTTTATACGAAGCGACTGCCATCTGACCTTCGCAACCTCTTTAATGCGGAAAATCTGTGATCTGGGTTAAACCAGTTGTCAGACTATTTTAGGCCTCCGACTGACCTGTAACGATTGCCAAAGATGATAAATTGGCAACCGAGACCGACGGCTTAACGTGCTCTCCGAGGCACGGAGGGAACTCGGGCGGTCACCCATCCAATTACTGGCTAGGCTTAGGGTTGCTTAACTTCGTTGATCGAATGATATGCGCAATAGCAACTGTGCCACGAGCTTATGAAGTAAATATCCTGCAGTCTTGTATTATAAGTATGTGTGTATAGGACATAATATGTGCTTTGAATTTTAGGTCCATAAAGATCTCAATATAAAAAGATCATGTCTGAAAATAAGTCTTAAGTAGACGGCGGCAAACTCACCACACCCTCTGTATCTCATTGGCGCAATTAGCACAAAGACCCTATTCTTTTAATAAATACCTGAAATATCGTTTTTTGAAAGCCTTGCTTGCTGAGCGATCTTGGCAGTTATGTTGCTCGATTAGTTTATATCTCCTTTCAATAAAAAGTAACTTGATTCGGTCTCGTATCAAAATACTCAATTCAGTACAGGCGTTGTTTGTCACATTATGTTTATGTTGGTAGAGATTTTGTAACTAAATCTATATATATAAAAGAAAGTCGTGTTAGTTACACTATTTATAACTCAAGAACGGCTGAACCATTTTGGCTCAAAATTGGTGGAAAGGTAGCTTACAACCAGGAGAAGGACATAGGATACTATATCCCGGAAAATTTATACATACAGATATATAAAAATTAAGTGTCTGTTTGTAATTTCAAATTAACAACTTTTCACTTAATGCATATTAAAGTAAAAAATGTAAGGTACATACATCAAAAATAAAATTGTAACATTTTCTCTGTCTGTCTGTCTAACTGTTTGCTCCGGGTTAACTCTGAAACGTCTGGACCGATTTCCACGGGACACAAGGCGTATCTTAGGGTTTTATTTTTAGGTTAGGGTTCCGTGAAAAAAATCACCCATAAAAATAAGTCTACGCGGGTGAAACCGCGGGGCATAACTAGTTAAAACTAAATCCCTGGCTATATTCGCCTTTCTTTTCATCACTTTTATTCGTAGGATATTAAGTTTGAGTTGTCTTTCATCAAAGGAACATAATCCTTCGGGAAAGTGATCCACGTAATGAGGCCTAATGGATAAAAGATTCCCTTGATTTAAGACACATCTATTTAGTGGATTAAATTCTAAGTTGACAACCGCCTGATGGTAAGCGGCTACTGTGAATGCTTGTAACACCAAATGTCACCGTTTCCTACCGTATAGGTACAGCACAGGGAGCTCTGCTATGTAATTATAACTATTGAGCCGTGGTGGCCTTGGGCTTTGAGCAGTCGCCTGCTACGAAAGCGACGTAAGTTCGAATCTCAGCGGGGGCCTGTACCAATGAGTATTTCTAAAAAACTTATGTGCAGTGATTTCACACCACGTGCTTTATGGTGAAGGAAATAATCGTGAGGAAACCTGCATGTCTGAGAAGACATTCCAAAAAGTGTGTATAGTGGCTGAGACGGCGATAGACTGACCATCTGTCATATAATAATACATTTATTTCAAGCATAGGTACTCTCATACTTTGTATGTAAGCTCGTAAGTAAGTATATACAACACCACTGCCTACCCCTTCGTGGAATACAGGCGTGAACATATGTATGTATGAGAACTATTGCTCTTACTCCTTGGAACACTGGCGACCTTACTCACCGCAGAAATACAACCCTACTCAAAGGTTATTTGGCTGCAAGGTTTTTCTGGAGGACCCAACCTCCAAATTTCGGACGGGAGATACCGCTATGCCCTCCTTACTCTCTTAAAGCTTATCTTATGTAACCATATACATATCTGCACATAAAATTTAAATAAATGTCGTGATGATGGCTTCTTATCAAGCAAAACGCTAAATGTATTGTCCAACCAATTGATTTTACCGATAAATCTATCAATTGGTCGTAAATTGACAATGTCTGTAATAAATGACTGCCAATCATTGTTTTATTTTGTCGTTGAGTTTCATTTGTTCTAGAAGACGACACTATTGGAACAATAAAACATACTTATTCGGTGCTCAATATTGTGAGACTACTGAACTGATATTTTTAAGTGTTTAACGGTATTGTAGTTCTTGTTCACTGCGAACAATCATGCTTTAATCAACGAATTCCAAGTTATTAGGGAATAAGCATTTTGTAAGTGAGTAGTAAAATATATATGGGTAGCTACGCAAAACACAATGTAGTATAAGCATGATGCGTTGCATGCAAGTAAATTATCTCAAGTGGGCACATTGTTAGCTCTGGTTAGTTTGCTCACCCAACGTATCATGACCTCACACAATGGCCACTGGTTAACATACTATTAGTTAAATATAAATGTGTGTGCGTGTGTCCCACTCCAAAGTTTATACTGTTTCATATTAATAACTTTTAAATAGTTTTTTGGATGAATCCAACCAGTCATATATTATCACCTTTCGTTGGGGGAGTTACTTAAGTACATACCTTGGGGCCTACCATCATCAGTTTAAGCGGAGCGTATAATAAGAAGTTCAACTATTTTTGTACCGTAAATTAAAATTTCGAAGCAAAAAAGTTCTTAATACGGGCTGCTTAAACGATCATAGTTGATCCCCGTACCCAATTTAAAAACGTACGCAGTGTGTTCAAAGTTTAAAATGTGTGAATGAGCTATCATCACTCCCTTTGTTCTGAACAATTAATTATCTGAATACCCAACACCAACGCTACTGAATGATAGTAGAGATGGGATCGATATATTAATACATAATTAATGAAAAAGCTAACAGATAAATGAACCAGTAATAAAGAAATGTATAAAGTTGTTGGTAAACACGGCTAAAGACACTGCTTTGGATTATAAACCAACACGAGACAGCAGGTACTTATTGGCTAGGGTGCTAATAAAGACGATACGGCACAAGCAGATGACCAGACCAGACATACTTGGCAGGCCACACCGCTTTTTATTGCCAAGGTACGCACTTCCTAATTTCCTAGCTGCACTCACTAACCCTGGCTCTGGCAGGTGCTCCAATTGCAATTACATAAAACATTTATTATGATCAACATTATATCGACCTGTGCCTTATAATAAGTATGTACGTTACATTATTATACTAATCTATCGAAGACAATGTATCAAAAGCAAACATTTTCAAGATCACTTGTCATTCTATGAATATAATGTTAAGCATAGGCCTCAACGATCAATCCATCCATTATTATATTATATTGTACGTCTGTGTAAACTCCTTTAGGAATTAATTGACGACAAAGTAAGTAATAATAAAAAATAGGTACTCAAACTATATGCACAAATTAACTACATATTTCGGTGTGCTTTGATTACGCAACTTTTTCTAGAATTATACTTAGTAGGAAAAAAAATATGCTAAGAAAAATAAAGAATTTCGTGCATGTGGGAAATATGCCAATCCAAAAGTATTTTATTATTTTGATAATCGCACGCAAATGTAAAAAACTAAAAATGCATTCACTGGCAGCGGTCCAATTACATATTGCGCGGATTTCGAGCCTAACGATGAAAAGTGAGATTCAGAAATAAAGTCACTTTCCTGCGGGGTATACAGAAATAATTTACA
Organism: Watsonalla binaria; assembly: GCA_929442735.1. Classification (NCBI taxonomy): domain Eukaryota; kingdom Metazoa; phylum Arthropoda; class Insecta; order Lepidoptera; family Drepanidae; genus Watsonalla; species Watsonalla binaria. The sequence goes on along the minus strand of OV838929.1, from coordinate 4,432,932 downwards.
TACAATTCAATACATTCTAAATTATTTTACATTGCGTCGGAAATTATGGCAATTATTTTTTGTTACCCGTGCTCTAGGGCGTAGCGCGAATTAGGAATAATTTATGTGAGTTTTTTTCTTTAATCTTCAAGGATACAAACAACCCGACTTCCCGCCTGATAGAACTCAACTTTTCCAGAATTACTTCAGGGTATGGACACTTGCAACACTAAGGTTTTCACTCACAGCCACGCGTTACCTAAGCTGGTGAAAATATTTCACAATGTAGTAAAGAGGCCCTTAGTGGATTCCCACTTAATTAATCTTTCGATATAGTCATATTATGTGTGCTAAATATAATTTTGAGGAGTCAGTTGAAAGGGCTAATAAAAAGCAGCAGCATTTTGAGTGGTTCAATTGGATACTTGAAAGAACACTCAAAATAGGTACTTACTAGCATAATTATTTCTAAGTAATAAATCCTGTAAGAATACTAACAGGATTTATTACTACTGGGCCGATTTACACATATCTAACATAGAAAATGCTTGTTTTTTTTGTACCTAGTACTACGCTTAGGTAATTGTGAATAAATTTTGTTAAGTCTTAGGTAATTAGTTGGTAAGCTATTGGCAATTTTCTTGTTTTAATTCGTTAAGCTTTTCTTGTTTTAATTCTTACTGCGAATTCAATTATTTTGTAGGTACCTAATATAGAATCGCGCAATAAAAGATCCAGACGATAACTAACCTGGGGAGTGAGGGACCATAAAATGTCTAGACTAAGTTGCAGACAAAACACATTTCGTGCAGTTCATTGCACTCGGTTGTTTACCTACAATGCCAATGTACATAATACAGTGTGATTGAGATGATTTAGATGATTATGATAAAAGGCACCTAAAGGAACCGTAAATTATATTGATTTTAATGAAGTGAAATCCATACTGAAGTGAATACCATATTATTTCGCCCAGACTACGGCGAAGCAAAAAGGGGGGTAAAGATTTTGACCGGTATGTATCATCTGAAAACTTCCATCAGAACTCCAAAACGTAATTTTGACACCGACCGCTGGATATAAACGAGAAAAAGATGAAATAATATTTTTCTTTATTAAGAAAGAGGAGACAGATTTTTTGTAACTTAAGTAGATATGGTTTTTAAAACCACTGGATGGTGGTCTTTTAATTAACACTTAAATAAATCACATTTATTAGATCAGATCAGAATGCATCACAGATTTTTCTGGAAATTATCTGAATTAAGGTTAACTGTTAGCCAACTCTGGGACTGGGCACCCTATGGCAAAAATATCTGCTAATATGTAAGTGCTTACCTACCTCCTTGTTCATTAGCCAAACCGATAAATCGCATGATTTTCGAGTTAATTTAGGTATAAGTAAGTAATTTACTTACAGAAAGTCTAGTCTCAAGCTACACAATTATATGTAGTTCTTACCTACTTTTAGTTTTTATAATTTTTTTACCGATTTTTGTGCATGGGACTGTGGAAAAGAATAATTAAGTACTGAGTTTCTTGCCAGGTTCTTCTCAGTAAAAGCAACCTTACGAATCTGCCGCTAGCATGCATAATCCTGTGTAATTGATTTGAATCGAGTCAAATCAAATTAAGATATTTTGAACTTGAATTTAAAAAAAATATTTATAATAATTTTCGACGATATGAACATCTATTTCCTCTTTTATTTTCATTGGTACGTGACTAGTCAGAGAAATTAAAATCATTGTCAGCACACAAGTAAATATATTAGGTAGGGTACTTAGGTACCTACTATTGTAGTCATAGGCCGTAGGCCAATGCCTTTGGGGGTAAGTAGTGTGGCAATGAATGAAACTGTTTATCTGAGTGGAGAATCATAAATATCAATCAAAAGGGCCAGCATGAATTGGATACATTGATATTGTTGGCAAGGGTGATTCGATCTTGATTCTTGGCAGTAGTTATATAGGTAGGTTACTTACTCAATTACTCACTAAAGTTATAGTATACATAATAGGGCTAAACGCTGAAATAAAACTGATTGCGATACCAAATAGGTAATATAAACGTAGGACATTACTTATAGATACATATCTAAGCCATATTAGAGACAAAATACAAAAGTATTTTTACATTTCTTAGTAATAATTTTATTCAGTCCTATAATAGATACTTAATAATAAATTTAATTATTATTGATTATGCTTTTAAATGAATTCAGATATGGTTTGGATGAGAGACTCTGGTGCGACCATTATGAACGCCGAACAATTACCACATGCTTGGAAACTAGCCTTACGAGATGAAGGAATTCCGGACTTTTTTTAGATTGTTATCGAAAACTAGTTAAGTATCCATTATATTGTGCTATTATCTACCTACTAGTTACGCTTGTATGAAGTGAATATAAATAATTTAACGTGGACGTTGACCTTTGGGGTCAAGGTCATACACACACTACCGGCACAATACAGTTCATTGATAAATTCGTTGCATTTACTCTGACCCCAATCTGGAACTCTATGCACAATTGTCGCTGATTAAAAATTACAACAATATTAAGACCAATCAAGTCTTTTTTACTACAGTATTTATAACAACATATTATTATTTAGGCAATACAAACCTGTTTTCGCGCCGCCACCTTGATTCCACTTTAATTCGGAGTACACATCACTAATGACACTTCACTTTAGTTTTTAATCAATTGTATTGTTAATCGCGGTGATAAGGCGAAAGCGAGAGTGTACCCAGTTTGTTTATTTCCTCTTGTATTTACTGTTTACATGTGTGGTGGTGCGACGCTCGCCGCTGTCGACTCGACTCGACTGGCGCTAAGGACGCGGCAAGGTCGACCATCGGTCGCGCATGCGTCGTGATCACCACAACACCGCCAAAGCTGTCAACCCTCTGACCTTTGGAAAAACTATTTTCAATTGCATTGCAGAATGCAATTCTTCAAAGACTAAGGGTAATTTTGGCAAGTATTGGGTTATTTGCCGCAAGTATAGGACACTAAAATTACAGCTGGGTTGATAGGTATGTGCAGAACGCGCCTTTATTCTTAAGTGGGTAGGTAGTATTAAGTTCTCTGCCTGAGCCACTTAACCCAAGCCAGGCACGAGAATAAATAATTTTTTCAAGTTTTATGTTCCTAAGTAACTAAAATGATTTACTTACCATACGCCAATTCTGACTTAAGTAGTTTACGAATAGAACTTGTACTTGTTTTGAGATTTCGTTCCAATATTGCATTAAAAGTTAGTTTAGACTTAGGTTCTCTCATAACGGAATTATAATTTTTAAACTCTCCATTGAACCAACTAGCGACATCTGTGAAATGAGAAGCGAACAATTTAATTAACTGTTCCGTGATCAGCGGAATGCTGTTTTTCTGGTAAATAACTACTGCTACCGGAGTCTTTCGAGATAAACTTTCTTAAAAGTAGTTTAGTACGAGCTGCATTATATGTTAAGGGTATAATGACTACAAATAAAACACGAATAGGACTAACATATTATACTTTATTGGAATAAACCAGTCACGATTTATGAGCACTCAGTGAACCAGGGGTGGCAAAAGGGATACTTTTTTAGAAACGGTCCCAATCGTCGTCGGAGGGGTCAATGCTGGGGATGGCCACTGGGCTATACCCAAAATAGTGGGGGTCAGGCAGATCAGACAGACAGAGACAAACTCATGTAACTATTGCGCATTCAAGGCTCAAAAATCGTGACCTGTACTGACGCGAACCATACGTAACCTAACCTATAAGTACTTACTAGGATAACGAGATCAAGTGACGACATACATACTCTTCCTCTGAATCTGTAAATCCAGGCACTTGCCTGTAGACTTCTACAGGCAAGTGCCTGGATGGCGACCTTAAGGATCAATCTAGTTCTAACTTACAATAACACTCACAAAAAATACAACACCTAATGGTTACACCTTAAGTGTTAGTACACCTATAATTAATATAATGTAACATACATTCTTAAGCTATACACAAATACATTTTCCGAAGGGGTATCAGAGTACAAATGTCACCAGTTATGCTAAGTCCCATGTAATAGGGGGCGAGCTAATCTACTAGTCTAGATCTAAACTAATCCAGACTTTGGCTGATACTGGAAATAACACATGGAAAACCCCAGTAACACTTGGGGTATCAAGGACAGGCCTCATGTGCTGCATTAGCCCTTACGACCACCACACCAACGAGGCAGTCAGGCATAATTATTATAATAATACTTATTAATTAAGTAGGGCGCTTTTGGCACAGTAGCTATAACACACATCATTTGATTCGCTATATTAATTACACTGACAATTGTAGGACACTAATAATCCTTGTGCAACATTCTATGCCTATCGCAAAGTGATCATCACTCACAAGTTACGGACTAGCTTACTGGATGGGTAACAGATCAAGTTCCCCAGAGAGCACTTTAAGGATTGAACAACTGTATCAATTGTTATGTTAGTCAGAAGTCTAACATCTGGTGTAAACCAGTTTACAGATTTTCCTTTGTAGTTGGTTGTAACTTGCGATGGTCCATTTATTTATTGACAGATGCTTAAAGATATCAAGGTGATTTACATAATGATGTTAAGTAAATGAATATAAATAAATTAATTTAAAATGACTAGATCTCAGTTATCTGAGTATATCACAGCAGTTTATAGTAAATGCCTTTGAAAATTATACAATTTGTTTTTGATTTCCATTGCCGCTGGTGCCCTGAGAGGGCCAGTAGGATTGCTCCTGGTGAACCAGGCACTCCCAGAGCACCATTGACAGATGCCTAAATATATCAAGGTGATGTACATAATTACCTATGTTAAGTAAATTTATATAAATTAATTTAAAATGACTAGATTTCCAATTATCTGAGTGATATCACAGCAGTTTATAGTAAATGCCTTAGAAAATTATATAATTTGTTTCTGATTTCCATTGTGGCTGGTGCTCTGGGAGTGCCTGGTTCACCAGTAGGATTGGCGCATTGTTCCAACATCTCTACCAGATACCTTGGGGTCCTAGGGCCCAGGAGAAGCCCAGGGATCATCATCTTCCCGGACATGGTCCACCCAAGGAATATCCTCTCACAAACTATTTGCAAGTTGTTATTTGTAACGCCATATTGACATTCGTTTTTGACAAAGTTGCAGTAATACCTACAATCCATAAAATCACAATCGCTATGTTGTTTGCAGGCGATCCCATTGCTTGCCAGACGGTTTGCTACTGACACAGGATATACTGATTCCAGATCAAGGTACATTACTCTCTTAAAATCATCTGTCAATCCAAAACTATTCATTTTAATACGACATAGGACAATTGGCTCCGGAAGGTCATTCTCTAATGCAAGCAAGTAATCCAGAATCATTAAGGATATTTTAATTCTTTTTTCCCATTGTTCTTGACTGTCGTAAATGGTCATCAAATGCCAAAATCCAGAAATCGAGTCAAACTTTTGAACAGCATACAAATTACCACATGAACCTAATATCCGTGGGAATACGTTATATGACTCATACAGAGTTGATGCAAGGTACTCATTGTCAATGAGGAGGGAAATAACATTATCCATCTCCGTATTTCTATCAAGCTTGTCAGGCCTGTGTTTAAGGTAGGATATTCGTTGTGCATCCGTGCTATGAAGAGAGACATTGAATCTTGATATAACAAGAGTTTGAATTATATTTGAAAAGTGTTCTTCGGTGGGATATATCCGGTTGTTGTCTCTATCATATTCTAATAGCATCACAGGTGCTAATGATGGTTTAGCAAATTTAAATACAGCACTTGTATTCATCGTTGTTCCAAAGAATTTAATGTCCTGTTCCTCATGACACATGGTAGGTAAACCTTGAGGGTCACATAATTCATGGCATAAATTTCCAATAGATTTTCCATCCTTATGGTGAGAACACTGAAATCATAAATTAGTCTTGATGACCTCTACTATACAAACTGATAACATATTGTTCACAATTTATTTATCTATATAGCTGTACCCTGTGGTTTCATCTGTATTCGCTTAATTTTGCAGATTCCAAATTAAAAAATCAAAGTACCTTTGTAACATCAATATATATAAAAATATCAGCCAGTGAAAGTCAGAACAAACAGACAGCAGGACAAGATAATTTATAGAAGAATACATACAAGATTTTGATTTTTACTAAATTGGTTCTTTTTTGCAAGTAGCATATATACCGTATGTATATAACATATTCAAAAGTGCTAGGGAGGATAAAATATTTAAATATGTGAGTTTATGAATCAATTAGGTCCCATATACTGCAGGCTACCAACAGACAAATGCAATAACACTTTGAATTAATTTTTCATTAGGCTGCTTGCATTGCCATGATTTTCATATTGTGTTCATGATCACCAGAAAATATTGACACTTAAATTGTTTGTATAGATTATTATTAATGAATCAAGCATACTTACAAGACTTTTCAAAAGACGATGGGTTGTTGTATTTGAACACATCAAATTCAATCTGAATACACAGATTACCAAGATTATACCAGCAAATGATACAAATACTGGCACAAACATACGTTTCAACCATTTAAATATGTAAGCAGAAAAACATAACAATAAAATCTGAACTTTCTTCATCATCATTCGACTATAATAAAATTTAATATCGCCGGTTATTAAACTGTAATCTTTGTTCATGGTTATATAATAATTACCAAGGATAGGATAAGTACCCTGTCCTGTATTTCAAGTTCAACGCAAGATATACACTTGTATGATATTATTATTATATGTGTCGTTAATATTATGTAGATATAGAATTTAAGAAACAATCTACCGCTATACCGCTTTCAATCAATAATTTATTTTATGCCTCCATTTCAAATTATTACGTTTTTTGACTTGCAAGGAAAGGAAAGAAGGAAATCGATAGAAATGCGCATTGCGCAAAGCAAAGACGTCTGACGCAAATCGCAATGAAGTAAAAATGTCAGTCAGTCAACTGTCAACTAATAGTTTCTTAACGTAACCTAACTGGAATTATAGGACGACAGCGAGGAATAAAGAAAAGTTTACAAGATATTTTTCTCAACAATCACTTGACATTGGCAGAATAGTTTTACTTGAGCTCATCGCCATTAAATAAATAAAGGAAAGGCAACCTAACTGACCTCTACTATACTATACAAAGTACATTCAATATCGTACACACAAAACTGGGAATAGTGCCCAGCAAGCTGACTGCGTTACGTCTTTGGATTGGTAAACTGATTCTCTGAAAGACGTATTCCAGACAAAACGATTGATAAATTAGAATATAGATAAAAAAGATACGTTTTCTAGTTGTGTTCGACTCTGTCCCTAGTTCTGAGAACTCTCGATCGGTACATTATTTTTTTTATATAAGGCTGCAACCACATGCAGCCACTCGACGCTCGTTTCCAGCGACAAATATGATCACGTGACCCCATTTTAAATTTCCCGCGACTCAAAAAAGAACTACGTCATGTAGCCGCTCATCGCTCGTTTTCAGCAACGATCGGACGCTCGTCGCTCGTTTGGTGTAGGTGGCATTTTTCGTGATTCAAAGATGGGCTAAAAGTTCAAGTAGAGAGGAATAAACCAAACTCGGACTAACTTAACTCTATCCTTTTTGAAACGTGTACCACAAAATGAGATAGGACAGTATTCAAATTACCTAATCTAAGGCATGTTTTATAATGGAGTTATAGGTAATTATTTTATTGTCGGTATGTTTGAACATTGATTCACTACCTACTTACGTTGATAAGTGTGGGTAGCTAGCAGATACCCACCCAATACATAACTTTGCCTAGCCCAGACTTACAAGTCCTTGTGTTCCGTAGTAGCGCTTGCAACTACTGTCAATCCTATACCGAACAAACGCTTTTTAGGGTTCCGTAACCAAATGGCCAAAAACGGTACCAAACCGTACATGTAAAAATGTTATGGTTTTTAATAAAAAAATATATAAACTGAATAGTTTGCGCGAGAGACACTTCCTAAGTGGTAAAATATGTGCCCCGTAACTTCTAAAATAAAAGATTGATAAAACTAAAAAAATATATATATGTACATAATTTTTTTTAATACCTCATAAATCGTAAACCGCAATTTACCTATTAAAATGTTACTTGGTGCTACGGAACCCTCGCAGTTAGTCGCTTTTTTTAATCCAGACGTGGCCACCTCCTTACCAATACATATTAGGTTAAATATCTGCTTACTCATCTAAACTAATAAAATATGAGGCCTATATAATAAATAAAAGACGTAACCACAGAGGATCATTCCACCACTGTAGATAGAACCCACAGAATCGCATCGCATTTCCCACTTGTCTGATAATTAGGTAGTATTCATTACCTCGACTGCTCATACTAACATACTTAATATAAAATAATAAGAATGATGTCGGTGAGTACCTAGAACTACATAAGTAGTTACCTACTACGAAATAAAGACAAAGTACCTACCTACATGTATGTCCACGCTACCGTGTCGTCAAGTTTCTCATATAGATAGGTAGGTAACATACCTGCTTCTATGACAAATCACAATAGGTACGTACTCCCGTCCGGCGTCACTCACAATGAATGAGGCGGGCAGCCGTTTTACTGGCGACTTCTTTACAATGTTATTTCCGGCCCCGCCTGAGGCAGAATGTTTATAGGTTTGTAAAGCTAAGCTTATAAACTTTGGAAGTAACCGACGCAACGTGCCACATGAATTTCATGTTATTTTATATCACTGATCTACGTCTAGGATAATAATAGTCGTGTTATTTTGCCAGCCTGATAATCCGGCCAAGTGTCTGTCGAGCAAATCCTAATTTCAGCAACAAGACGTGATAGTGGCATTGTATAAGTTGTTAGCGTGGATTTGGCTCAGGCAATTTAAGTACACAATAACAACACCACACTTTGAGCCTTGAGTACAAAAAAGTGGGGTGTTGGGAATAGAAATATAATAATTATGATTCAACATAATGGGTGACGTCATTTTATTTATCTACTATTTGATTATGTAGTGGGATCCCTCGTTGTGAAGCCTCGTTGTGAAACCGCAACTTACAATCCAAAAAATACTTTCGTAGTATATTTTGAATCAATCAACTGCTGGAAGCTGTCCCCATCCTCCTTTAAGCATATAGGTTTATTATTCAGGTGGCAGGTTATTAGATTAGGAAAAAAAACGCAGAAGCAAGCTCGTTTTGATGTTTTATTCATGTAAATTTGCAGATATAGTTATACAAATGATGGTCATGTAAATTGGGATCTATGATATTAATATACTATCAGCTGGTATAGAGGACGCTCGTTGTATACAGCCTCCGATTGTCGTGACCTTGACCAGCCTTTGTTAAATTTAGATGCATCATTGAAATATAAAAGGGCAGTCTCGGAGGTGTGTGGCATTACAAATACTGTCTTACTCCTATAGTTTACATTATGAGATTTTTATTGTAATAGTGATAAAACACAAACTTAAACTATGTGAACATACTACATCCTGAATGGCTTCTAAGTATGCATGCATTAGTAAGGTTTTCACTCCTAAGTTGTTGTAAGTGCAGAGCTATGTTTGTCAACTAATAAATTCCTATAAGATTAATGTGACAAAACCTATATTGTCTACATGTCATACATCACAATTTTTCCTAAAGCTATCTGTACAGTTCCGGTAATTTAAAATGTATTTTATAATGCCAATTACTATACACAATGTCCAAACAATAGGTTAACATTGCCACCAACTAGCAGTGGCAGTATTATATACTTTGCTACCATATACTGTGTTACAGGTGACTTGTATTAATATGCGCACAATTTCACTCCACAATCCAGGATTGCTGACAAAACAATCTAAATACAAATTAAATTATTCTCAAACAAATCCATAAATAAATTTTTATTAAAATGTAAACACTGAAATACTTTGTATGTTGACACTAGTGATTTCAACAAATTATGTTCAGAGAGCAAAATGTAGTGTTATTCTTCAGACTCTTTTTGTTCTTGTTTCACTACCTTCAACCATGGGTGCTGAAGGCACTCATATGCAGTGGCTCGCCGATTCGGATCAAAGTCCAGCATTGGTTTCAAGAAATCAGCAAACTCCTCTGCATCTTTCTGACTCCACTCATACTTTTCAGTGAGTACAGACACTAATCCCCATGGCTTTAGCCCTGTGATATTCCTCAACTCACCTTTTTTATTAAAGAATACTTTGGAATACTTTCCTGAAGCAGCAATGCGTTTGGGAATGTCTCCAAGAAGCTCTATGATGTGTGCCAGATGGTCTTCATCGCGGCTGTACCCTTCACCTGAATGTGGTTCAAACAAATAATCTCCAGTGGCCAATTCAAACGCCATACAAGCTGTGCTCCAGATGTCAGCTGAAGTACCATAGCCAGCACTCAGAAGGACTTCTAGAGACCGATATTGTCTTGTTTGAATGTCCTCAGTGAAGTGTCGATGAACCCAACAGGCATTACCTAAGTCTGCAATCTTAACTTCTGAATCACAAACATCAAACGCAGGATCAGGCATCTTCTCTAGAGATTTCCCCTTTGTAGACAGGGAATTGAAGGAAGGAGGAGTATCAGTCATCTCACCTTCAGACATAGGAGTGCTGGCATCATCACCACAGCCATATTGCTTGCTCCTGACCTGCACAGAGTCCGCATCAATGTCAAACACCTCATTGTCCCCTCTCTGTATGTCATTACAGCCATTGAGATTGGTATCATTCTCCGAGCGAGTAGTTTCAATTACACTAGCTTCCTCGGGGGTTGGAGGAGAGTCATCATTGTCTTGAGACATGGGTGCAGACTCACTGTTATTATCTTGTTTCTTCTGTTCCTCTATTTCTTCAATTTGCTCCATTTGCTTCTTCAGCAACATTGATTGACGTTTAGCTTTTTTCTTTAATTTCTTCTTTTTATTTCTACTCATTTTAGCAGTAACAACCTGCTCCTGAAACTCTTTAGGTGCAGTACTAATTAAAGAGTGGGGCAGTCTCAAGCCCAAGGAATGTAATTCTGTGGCCTCTGCTGCCAACTTGCGGATATATGCCTCATCAACACAAACTAACACATTCTCAGGTTTAATATCTGTATGTATTATCTTACATTTGGTATGGAGGTAGTCTAGGCCCTCTAGAACTTGACGTATGATGGTTTTGACGTTGTCCCGCGGGATACCTCTATAGTTAGACTTGAGTATCAGCTTCAGTAAGTGGTGGCCAAGGACCTCAAACACCATGCAAACATGGGTGCCATTGACACCAGTGATTTTAAAGTCGTTAAGCAACTGCACGGTCTTATTTCTCTTGGGATCGGATGGATCGCTGTCCCGCACAGCTTTAAGAATTTTAATTTCATCTAGGGCTGTCTCCGTAAAGTGAGGTGCCGATTTTACAACTTTTAAAGCGACAAAGCGTTTGTCGAATAAATCCCAGCACAACCACACCGTGGAGAAATGACCCCAACCTAATTTTCTAGTAACGTGGTAGCGATTCAGGAATAAGTCTCCGATTTTGACAGGATGGTACCCACCCTTACAATAGTCGGCGCTGTCCTCCTGTTCCTCGTCGTCACTAGCGTATTGTTCATCTTCGTCCTCCTCGATCGTTTCATTGGAAGAACTATGTGTTGGTTCTAAACGATTTTGATTCTGGTTACGCAGCCCGTTTCCTTGTCCAGCAGCGCCGTGGTCCTCTTCGCGATTTTTCTTTTTACCAAGTTTATGCCGTTTCTTTTTCGCCTGAATGGCGAGTACTCTTCTATTTACATCTGATTTAGAACTCATTTAGTAAATTCAAACACTTTCAACGACTTGCAATAAATATAAATCTATCTTTTCATCTCAAATCTTTTTGTTTGAGTATGGCGGCCGGTCGCGAAACAGAACAGAATAAAATGCGCTCGAACACGAAATCAAAATGTTACAAATTGTTTTTGTATTTTTAATCTATGTAAGTCTATGTTGCTAAAAGACAATACTCGACTAAGCCATAAATATTTAGAATCTATGATGATATACTATCATATGGCTTGAATTTAATAAAACATTTAATATTATAATAAATAAATAAATAAGACTTGTTTATACAGAAAAGAGGATTTCATAATTGCTTCATATTTTTTATTTAGACCATAGATAAATAAACATTTTCATTGAGATTAAGCTAACCTGAAGATTGAATCACCGACGCATAGCTTGACAGTCACAACACTAATAAACAGGTATTCGAAGTCAAGCTATTCAACGGAGTTTGCAGTACAGTTAGATTTTAGTTATTAATATTATATTTAAATATTGTTATAAATTTATAATACATCACATCGCAGTTGGGGAAAAAAACAAAGCTTTGAGTGTTCTGTCTCATTGACGGCGCCCATACCATCGACTTTTATTTTTATTCTTAAAGACCTACCTCTAAATACTAATGTACTTTCATGAAATAAATGATGAGGATTTGTACATAAATTTAATTAAATTAATAGTTTTACATGCTGTAACAGAGTATTGCACAAGGTTATACATTTTTACAACTCTTATAATAGTCGTACAGGATGATGTATATTACATTATGCACTTGGTACTGTATTTGCTAAGTTTGTATTACGAACAGGAGCCCTTGGTGATTTTGAAGATGATTTAGGTGAAGATTTTTTCTGTTTTTCCTTTTTAACTAAATAACTTACAGGCAGTAGTAAAATACCTGCAAAAGTCATTAAACCACCAGCAACGTAAAAAGCAACTGCAAATCCGAAACTATCTTTAAGCATAGCTGCAAGTGGCGTACTTATTAAACTTCCCACACCTTGAAACAATAACATAATGCCCGTTGCGTTTGTCAATTTATCTAATCCGTAAGAGTTTACTATGACCATGCTTCGTAAATTAGATGTACCAGATATAAAAAAGCCAAAAATTACACAGTACATGTATTGAAAGTACAAATCAAACAAAAGATTTGACAGTATTGTGCTTATTCCTGCCATCATACAAGCAAAATAATATAATTTAACAGGGTCTATTTTACAAGCCAATGCGCCAATTACTAAACGTCCAAATGAATTTGAAAGTCCAATTACACTTACAAATAAGGAGCAATGCTTCTCGTCAATACCAGCTTCCTCATTTCGAAGTGGTAAATAAACGTATGGAACTAAATATCCCATATATAAGATCAATCCACTTAAAGACAAAACTAAAAAAGAACACCTTCTTAACAACATGGGATCCATCATAGTTGCAAGTATTCTTCTCGCTGCAGTTGTGAAGATTCCCCGTCGCTCTCGCAAGTCCCCTGTTGTAACTGCACGTGAAACTGCCATTTGGTACTCAAGACCAGTTTTTCCTTCTGCTGTTGTATCCATCATGCTTTTTTGATATAATTCTAATTTTTTCATTCTCCCATCATAAAAAGCGTCATCACGGTACATTGGACGAGATTCATTCACGTGCTCTTCCCAGTGACAAAGTCGTGCCCAACAGCTACTTTTTTTAGGTTTTTCTACATTAACTATTACCTCTATGTTTTGTTTTGCTTTGTTCTGTATGCTGGTTTTGGATATGATGGACTTTACTTGTTTTAATTGCCGTTGGCTCATGCCTCCTTGTGGACTATGAGCAGTCAAAGTTAGTCGTGATACCGCTGCTGCTGTTGAGGGTCCTGGTTGAGTACCGGTAGAAGATACATTCTCCTCAACGACCGCAGCTGCAGTGGGAAAATTTGCATTCGAAACAGCACTGAATAAACGTTCAGTAGCTGTGGGCTTTAAGGTGTCTGCAGCTTTCAGACGAGAAGGTGATTTTATTGCTACAGTGGATAGACTCGGTAAATATGTGACAGTGCGAGTTGGATCATCAGTCGTTTTCATTACTGTCAATGAAAGCAATGGTTTATATGCCATAGCGAAATAAAATACCAACCCAAACATTCCAGCATGCAGTAAGGTGGCAACACGCCATGTAGAAACTTTGCATATATATGTATTTAATGGAAACAAAACCATTATTCCCACACTTGACCCAGAAGTTGCTATTGCCAATGCAAGCGATCGAAGCTTCTCAAAATAAAATCCAACAACCAAACTCGCTGCCATATTTATAAAGCAATACCCAAAACCAGCAAACACTCCATAAAATAAACAAAGTGGTCCATAACTTGTCAAAAAGTATGAACAGAAAAGAGAGGAAGAACAAATGACTGAGCCGTACATTGTCGTTGCTCTAAAGCCAAACCTATTAATTATCGCAGATACCAATGGAGCAGCGACAAAATAAAGAGCAACTGCAATAGAATTTATAAGCGCCACTAATGAATCCGGCCGCTTGATATCTTCCGCGACACTATTGAGCATACTCCCAAAAGTAAATGTTACTCCGTCTAAAACGAATATATTCCAAAACGAAGAAAAAACAACCAGCCATCCAAAAAGACCTTCTTCGGGGACTGATATTTGGGCAGCAATCTCTGTCTCTTCTCCTCCTTCAATTTCATCAGGTCTACTTATTACTCTGCTTGGTACTACCAATATACTTTTTCGTTTCTGTTCATTTCCTGTATTCGGCTTAGGTTGCATTTTTCCTGTTAATAATGGTTTCAGTTATTATAGTAAGAAAATATCAATATTAATCGGGCTATACCTACAGCTTCTAGTTAAAAAGTAACCATAACATTTTTCAAAGTGACATCATCAATCAAGAAGTTTGTAGGAGATTGCTTTAGGAATAGTTTTCTATGGTGGGATCTGGGAATCTAAGAAAAGAGGTTCCCAGATACTATGATAAAACATAATATGTTTAAAGAGCCCAGATAAAAATACACATTTTATATTTATACTAAATTAACATATTTGATGAAGAGCTTGTTTTCTTTTGACTTCGCGAATATTTTTGTAATGCCTATGACCCAAGTATAAGATTTTTTTAATATCTATGGGAGAAAGTGAATGAATTTTTCTTTATCTGTGATTTCAACCGTCCGAACGATTAAAGCGAAATTTTTTTTCTTTGCTTGAGACCAACTGTCAACCGTCATGAATTTGAAGTTGACGTTCTGTTTGAGATTTGTCGTTTTGGAGGGAATTAGGAAGTACATGCATGCAGTTTTGCTGCATTTTGGCTGATTTAAATAAATATAATCTTGTGCTTCATTATTATTCTATCATTAAATATTTATCGCTAATCTTTTCTATCCGTTTTGTGTGATAAACATGTCTCAGACTACGATCACATCTTTCTACAATAGTCGAAAAAGGCCTGCGGCAGAAGACATAGTAAGCACTAAACATAAAATTCCCCACATTGATCGTAAAGTAGAAATAAGTTCAAAATCAAATCGTTCATCTTATGTTCAAAAGAAATGCGAATCTCTTCATGACAAACTTGTCAGTACAGCGGCGAACAAAACCAGTCAGGGGGGTGTGAAGAATCTCGCCAGCTCACCGATTCAGCATGGTTTGGCTCCTAAGCAAACCACTAATGAACAACAATGTGATAAAGTAGCGTTTACAAAGAAAGTGAATTCTTCCAATATTGACAAAACGGCAGTACCCTCTAAGTGTGAAACTGCTCGTAAAGAACTAAGCTTAGGCGACATCAGGAAGAAGTTAGCAGGGAGCAGCCGATTAGCGGAGCTACGGGCGACTGCAGAGCGTCTCAGTAAGGGCATACAGCAGCTCAAAGAGTCTAGTGATCAGAAAAATCTCAAGGAATTTAAGTCTATTGATGTGGAAGTACCTTCGAGGTTAGTTCAAATAAATGTTATAATAATTATACTGCTATTGCCTTCCTATGAAGATCTTGGTATGCAGTTGTGTTCCTACTCATGTACACCTGACACTGACATCATAGTAGTTCGTGCACTGTTCTTTTATGTACCATTTCGCACTTGACATCATGACATTTGAATCTTGAAAATGTCTAAGACATCAAATAAATTCTTGAATTAGCTGTGCCCTGCAGTTTTAACTGTGTAGATTAAATTTCATTGGTAACCCATGGAATGCAAATGATTTTTTTTTTATAAAAGAACCCTATGTTACTCCTTGTAACATCTACATCTAGGCTATATGCTAGTGAAAGTCCTGGTAAAATTGGTCCAGTCATTTCAAGATTAGCTAAAACAAATAGACAGATGGAGAAAAAATTTAAACATTGGTTTTTTTATTTTAGTACCATATATACTTTCATATGCAATTAGTGAAAAACTGTTATTTTGGAATTACAAACAGACAATTAAATATTATTCATCTGTATAGATATAGATTTCTTCTCGGACTGCCTCTCTGGTTCCCTCACATTTTTTTCTTACACTGTTTCAAACTGAAATACTAACATTATCTAATGACGGTTTTTAAAGATAGAAGGTAATTTTTAACCAACTTATTTAGTTTTATTATGAATTCAATCAGATTTTTTTGTTATAAGTAAATGTTTTTCTTCTAGTCCAAGTAAGAGACAAGCACAGACTCCAGTAAAGCAGCAACCCAAGGAGCCAGCTCCGGTGGTGCAAGAGAGACCTCTCATTTCACCCAGAAAAGTGTTTGTCAGCCCTATTAAAAGCCCAAGCAAGGTTTGTTGTATTATCATTCATTTTACTTTATTGTTTCAATCAAATGAGTGATAAATATAATACAATATGTCCTATACATAAATGGCCCCACATTTGATAAATTGATTAATTATTCCTTATTGTGTTAGGTTGATAAATATTTGTACTTGGTCACAGGTTCCAGCATACATCAGACATGCAGCTTTGGCAACAAGTTCAACCAGCCTCCCCCTCCCTCACCACTACAGATTCCTGGCTGAGCTGTTCCGTGGCATGGAAACTGTTGTTGCACTTCTTTACAATAGAAATGAAAAGATATCCTTCAAGAAACTTAAGCCATCAGTACAGGAGATGCTCAAACGTTCATTCACTGAAAAGCATTTGGCTCAAATTAAGTTTCTGGTACCTGATTTCTACAACTTCGAGGTTCAGAAGATCAAGAATTTCAGTGCAACATCCCAAAAAGACACATTTGAGCTAGTGGTCACACCAAACTTCCCAAATGATATCAAAGTAATGAATCCTAGTGTTCTCTTAGAGAGACGCAGATTTTTCTATGACACTTTACTGCAGTTGGTGAAGAAACATCATTCGCAGTATTTGTCTACTCTTGACCCACCAATGACCATCTCTGATGACAAGCTGGCGCGCTGGCACCCAGAGTTTGAACTGGAAAAAGTTCCTGAAGTACAGAGTGCCAAGTTGCCAGAAATGCCCAATGCTGAAAAAAGTAGTTCAGCACAAGATGTGCTGGCCAAGGCTAGAGAACTATTCAAGTGCAACACAAAAATGGGAAGAGCTCTTGAAAAATTAGCTCAAGCAAAAGCTCGTGGACTTACTGAACAAGAGCAGTCTGTAACTGGTATAATGAACAGCCCTCCAGCCACTTCCAGTGCCGCTGGGACTCAGACCCCAGCAGTGCCTCCTAACAGTGCTGTTACTCTTTTGAATCCAGCCCTGCGTAATTTACCAGCATCATTGCTAGAGAAAGTGAAAGCCAAACAAGCTGCCAAAGCCCTTGAAGCTATGACACGATCTACTGAAAATGACCACAAGTACTTAATATACAGCCGACTGCCAGATCTTGCAAAGACTCTTCGAAACATCTTTGTAACTGAGAGAAAGAATGTGCTGGCTCTGAACATAATTCTGTCTAAACTGGACAGTAGCTTCAAGGCAAATGTGTCTGCTAGTGACCTGCAGAGAGACATAACAGTGCTCGTTGAACAGGTGCCCGAGTGGGTCAAACTGCATGATATAAGAAACAATACTTACCTTAAACTGGACAAAAGTGCTGACTTAAAAATCATTGTCTCCAAATTAGAGGCTCAAGCAGCCAAATACAAATCTGATTAGTCTAACACTAGGTTAGTTTGAAAACATACAATGTAAGACTGAATAGGTAAAAAAATATCTTTAACTTTAAAAAAATGCAATCAATTATGAAACAACCAAGTTGTAAGCCTTTCAGGTCAAGGTATATTGTATGACGCACTTCAGGTAAAATATGGATTAAACTAGTTTGATTGACACATTATAATGCAAAACATTTTGACATAGTTAATTTATGCAATAGAATTAAGTTAAAGACATTGTTATTTTAATTATTTTTACTTTCTTATTTTTCTTAATTATTATTAAACCACTGTATTATGTAATGATAAGTACAATAATGTTTATTTGGACATATACAGACAGAAATCAATATGATTTTGTATGGATTAAGTATAAGAACATTAATTTTATTTCTTTTTTCTTTTATATCTGTGTGGTATGCTTTCTTTTAATAAAATATGATCATATTTTTTTAGTATCGACTCATTCACGACATTTCCATAACAAATCTGTTAACAAAGTAATTAAATATTATATCTTTCATAAAATATAAACAAAAAATGTATCATAATTGTTTTAAAATATATAAACATTTGGTAGGTATTTTTTTCTTAGCTTTTATTTAGTACGCGGCTAGTTTTGGTTGAGTAGTTCGTAGTTAGGCCTCACTCCTTCCGCGTAGAATTTTTGGAACTTGACCAAAATTTCTGTTGGGATCAAATACTGGCTCACAGCTGGGTCCTGGTACATATTGCCCATCCATTTAACCTGTAAATTATTTATATTACTAATTTTAAATAAATTGCCGATTATATAGATTACTCATGAATACATTCTCATTAAACTTGAAATTATATTATTTACTCTTAACTATAGTTAATAAATATTCATAAATTAGTTTTGTGATAATGATATCCTCACAACTTTTAGTATCATTAGGTAACTTATTGTACAGTTGTATTTCAAACAGTATAGTTTTCTTGCCATAGTTAGTGCGACAATTGCCACCAACACCAAGCTACCATTGGTTACCATAATAAAAAACAAACTTATCTCATTTGTATCTTCACTTGTATGAGTGTCATGAAAACTCACCAATAACTCGTATTTCACCCGATCAATTCTAATCCGCTCGTCATCTTCCAGTGTAGCGATCCTCTCGAACCAGGGCCAGATCATGTAGTCAGCGTAGCCGGGTTCATCTCCGTCCAGGAACTTGGTGCCGCGAGCCTTCATTTCCTTCTGAATGAAGTCTAGTGCCTCGTGATAACCAGTCACGGAGGCTTCGTCAACGGTGTCCGGGAATTTTACAATTTTTATGTAGAGCCTGAAGAGCTGAAATAATACGCAGTATTCTTATAACACAATGTGAAACCAAAAAGAAACTTAAATATTATTATATTTAAATATCTTTTTTTTATTGGAGGTTTCCTAAGAATTAAGAATACTCACAGCGTTGGACGCTTCAATGAGGATTTTATCGAAGGCTTTCTTCACTGGATCTTTAGGCAGCAGCGGTCTCTGCGGGTAAGCGTCGTCCAAATATTCTACTGTCACTAAACTCTCGTAGATGCTCACTCCTTCCTCGATCTCTAGTGCTGGGACTTTACCTGTAATGATAAGATTGATAAATATCTTACGAATTAGATATGGGCTTATTACCAAACATCCACAGCCTTACTACCTACATTATTCCTCGATCTCTTTACGCGTGTCCATCGACATTCTTTCGTGTAGGTAGACAAACTCAAAGAAGCTGGGCAAGCATTTAAGCCACAGTTACTAATAAGTTTGATGAGTGTTTTTTTAATTGTAAATTATTCAGGTTGATTTAGCTCTTACCAAAAGCACTCTTAGTGGTGAGCCACTCAGGTTTATCGACTAGGTCGATGTTGACGACCTCGTAGTCAATCTGCTTGGCGTTCAGCGCGAGGATGGTCCGCTGCGCGAAGGGGCAGTAGCGCATGTTGTATACGCGCAGCTTGCCATTGTATGGCGGTAGGGGGTCCCCTGAAAATATAACTAACGTTGTTAAAAAGTGGGTAGGTATTTCGATCTAACACCCGAATCAGCGGTGAGCTACGTACCTTCGTACCTATTTTACAGCGCCGTTGGTTTAGTAGTTAGCATGCGATTGTTAACTACTACATCTATAATACATAAACATTTATTTGATGAGCATTTGTGTTTGACATGTGCCAGGGTCTTTCATAGATATGTATATTTTGGACCTCTAGAAATAATTATCGTCCTCCATTATTGATAATTTATTATAAGTCTTATTTAGTCGTGGTGTGAACCAACCACCTGATCCTGGAGTGCTGTTAATCTGATCTGTTAGATACCTAATTACCTAAAAAGCGGAATTTCAACCACTTACAATGCTAACTCACCGCTAATTCAATACTATTCTGTATCAGTCTATCTAGGGTAGGGTCACAAACCAAAGAATAAATAACCTTATTGTAAAAAGATCGCATTAAAATAACGCTACCTAAGTATCTACCTAGTAGGTCTAATGGTTTTCTGTGGTAGTGTGTTCCTGCGGTAAGTAACTGAAGAAGAACTGGAGATGCTGTGCCAGCAAAGTTATCCTCAACTTGGCATAGTGATTCCTTTATTTCGTGTTGCTAGAGTTCATAGGCGCGCCGTGTTCTCTTTTACTGTCTTTGTACTATAAAAATTATATTATGCTGAACGCATTTTATCACTATACCTAGTTACTGTATTTAAGTGCCTAGGTTATATCACTTAGATAGGTAAGTAGGTAAATTATTTATGCATCGTCATTATCGACTAAACCATATTTTTAATATCCATGTTATCACCATCTGCGCTAATAAAATGCATAGCTAAGTACCTACGTAACCATGCCACGACAAAACAAATGCTTATTTTCTTTGTATTTACCATATTGGAGATTTACTAACCTTTAGTCAGATGTTTTGTGTCAAAGTCTATGTTGCCCTTGACCGCAGACACGCTCGAATACGGCAGCGCGTAGTTCACAGCTCGGCCCATCGCGCGCACCACTCGGAACGGCATAAACAGCAAATGATGCATGGCAAAACTTACTAATAGCGCCCACATTTCATAACACTGTCGAATTTATATCAAAGTATACTGATAACTCGAGACTAATATCAGTAAGGCTCAAACATCTACAACGCAACACGACGAACGACGCATAAGACGTACCTATTTCTTTGTTATAAACATGATTGCCTTGGCTTTACTACATGTGCTTTTTTTTACTCTTTGGCTCTTTAGTGCCTTGACATACAAATGCGCTTTCTTATTACCAATAATAAATTTACCTAAGCAAGCAAAATTGAAGAAAATACTACTTTTTATTTTTGATAAGCAATGTATTATAATAGTGTTTGTTGGCACGGCAGGTGGAGAGTTAATGTTTTATGTTATGAACGATAGATGGCACTACCGTACTGGTATGCATAGAAAACGTAGAAATTACTCAGTTTTTATTACCTACCTTAATTACCTACTAATTACTATGAAAATAGGAATGAATTACTATGTCTCTCCACCCACACAACAGAAATCGTGTTAAAAGGCATAAATAAATACATTTTATTGCTGGCACGGCAGTGCTACGCGAGGTTTGTCATGGTCGCTTCAATCATTATCTTTGTGTGACGTGACACTCAGAGAGGTACTTTTTGCTTATCATTTGGAATGTAGGTATCGCGTCTAGATATGCTTGTGGTGGCAGACCACGCCGACACCGGCCGCCGTCGTATCATTTGAAATTGCGGTGTACAAGTAGCAAACATTCAACCCGCCTGATAGTCACGATTACAAAATAAAAAAAAATTGTAATTATTTACCTACTTTACTATAATGAACTTGAAAATTTAGTAATTATTAACGACTTGAGTTGTAGAACCAAACACTTCATCAAAATTGTACTTTTATTTGAGACCAAAATAGTATAATAACAAATCAAATGATGTATTATGGATGTTTATTCCTTCTTCTTCCTTGGGCGCATGCAGCACACCTCACTGGTGTCAAGCATGTTGTAGTTGGCCTCGCCTTTAGCACGAGACTCCATAAACTTGGCGTGGGTTTCAGCAGCCAAGCAGTAAGCCTTTACAGCAGGGTAATTCTTCATGGCCTCGAAATATTTCAACTGGAAATATAAATTGTCTACTGGTTACAATATTGCATTCTTTCAGTATTAAAAAAACAAACATTTAAAGTTTTAATCAATCTCTGAATTCTTAATAGAATTTGAGTTTTTTATTCAAAGTAGGAAATATGCTCACCAATAAGGCATATTTTGACTTGTCCAAAGCAAAGTCAGTCTTGCCAAGTAGAGGCAGAGCTTCGAGACGTTCCAGGAAAGGCCATATTGTGTAGTCTACAATACCAGGACTACTGCCAAAGAGGAAGGGAGTGCCACGCTTCTCGAGATCCTTCTGCAGTGCTTCCAAACCCTTATGGTAGTTCTCCAGATGTGCCGGGGTGAGAGCTTGTGAATTGAACGCTGCAGTGTAGTATGCTGATTGGACCTATGATACATTTTAAACATCAGTAATATATTTTTTCAAGTAACTACTAAGCAGCCTGTTTGTATTCTATATAGAAAATTATAATAATGGTCTCCTACCAAATTTCGGTTACGATGGCTAATCTCAACAAGGATCAGCCAACTGCACAGGAGATATTATATTGCATGCATGTGTGCGCAAACATAGATGCACTCTTTATTCCCTCACTCTAGTCTGATGGGACAGCAATCCAAAATGACTGGAGAGTGATGACCAATGGCTTACATGCTTTCCAAGGCATTCGGGTGGAAACACCGCCAACTTCCAAGCTCTGGGCATTTATTGTGAATTTCTTGACAGAAAAACCCAATATCTATTTTTGACCCAACCTGGGAATCGAACCTGGGACCTCGTGATTGGCAGGAAAAATTGATAACCACTAGACCAATGAGGCAGAAAATAATACTGTAGTGATAACAAGATAATACATTGGTAAACAATTGTAAGTAAAATAGTAACATCTTTAGATAACAAGAGGAAACTTAACATACTGGAGCAAAGTTCTCAACTAGCAATCTGTCGTAAGCCCTCTGCAATGGATCAGATGCCTGTAGGGGTATCTCAGGGTACTTCTCGTCTAAGTACAAATTGATAATGGTGCTGTCAAAGATAGCTTTACCATCTTCATACTCCAGGGCAGGCACGGTACCTTAATAAAAAAAAAAAGATTAGGTATCTAATATATGTATAATAATAATGTATGATAAAGTTGCTAGACAAATTATTTATAGTGGATATCCAACTTACCCTTAGGGCTAAAACTAAATAACCAATCGGGTTTTTTATCCAAGTTGACGAAAACTATGTCATGTGCCAAATTCTTGGCATTCAAAACCAATACAGTCCTCTCGGCATAAGGGCAGAACCTCATAGCAAAAATACGCTGCTTTCCACTGAATGCCGGCAGGGCATCCCCTGTAAATATCAATTTTGATGATTAAATTTCATCAGAACTTCTGATGTAAATTATTATTAAGTTCAGAATATTACCAGCTTGTAAGTGTTTCTCCGACATTATTATAAGAATAACGTATAACCGTTGAACGTGAAATGAATAGAATGAATAATCGGTAGGTGGTTTTTTTATTTTATGTAGCCGAACTGTCAGCTGACCGGACTTGGAATACTTCGTGACATCTAGTAACAAGTTGTTCACTGATGTGTGCGACACTGACAGTCTGAACTACTGATGTCTAATATACTAGTCAAAATACTCAACAACAAAACTAAGATAAAAAGTTGTCAAATAATTTAGATTGACTGACATACCATGCCAATGTCTAGGTGACAGACAGGGAAGGTAAAATCACAATAAAAAAATCCAAAGATTTCAGAAGGAATACGAGAGCAAGAAACGATTAATCACGTCAATAATTATTTAAATTGACTAGTTATTACTGACTGACTTCTTTTTGTCTTGAACAAAATAAATAAATAAAACAATATCATCAATCAGACGGATAACGGAACAATATCAATACTCCCACATCGAAATACAGCCTTTAGAAGTTATTAACAGTGTATAGTTGGAAAGTAAACAGTGGGCTAAATAATATAATATGTCAATTCGATTTGTAATGTGATTATAAACTAGGTAAACAATGAATCCGTATAAGGATGTGGAAGAGAACTCTTTCAGCGCATCTCCAAATTTATCTTATGAAGATATAGCTACGAAATTATTAAAGGATCACTACTTCCTCACTGCACTAGAGCTGCACACAGAGCTGGTGGAGTGTGGCAAAGAGTTGCCGCAATTGAGAGAATTTTATTCAAATCCTGGAAACTTCGAGCAACATGTATCCAGAGCTTCCGAAATGTCGTCTATGCGTGTGTATTATTTACTATGATTAAATTAAAATAAAATACTAACTTTTTTCCCTATCTGCTAACAAACAGCTCCCAATGTTAAAAAATAATAACAATTGACAATAGACAATATTTGGAAAATATTGTATAGATAGTAAGTTAATTAATTATTACACTTAATGGTTATATATAAATGTATCAAACAGCAGTCTCTTAAACAGTTACAAAACAATGAGACAAGACAAAGAGAGTTACAGTCAATTGATTTACATTTGGATATTACTTTGCAGTTTAAAAAGTGTTGGCATTTTAAAATGTTGTATTAAGACCATCATTGAAAAAAAAAATTTCAAAATATATTAATCCATAGATCGCACACCAAGTCAAGCTACCTTGGACTCGCTGGACACAGCAAGGTACTCAGAAGATGGTGGAGGTGACCGCGGTGGCAGCGGAGACGTCGCTGTGCTTGAATTTGAATTGAGAAAGGCTCGGGAGACTATCAATGCACTAAGAGCTAATCTCACACAGTTCGCTGGTAAGTTTATATACTTTTAATCCAAAAGTAACTGCAAAATGTGTTCTATTATTGATTGATGAAAGACTTAAAAAGGATGTGTTCTGCTTATTGTTTTAGAATACACTATTAACCACACACAATCATTCTCTTTGGCTGTTTGCCTGTTTGGAATGCAATAATACATTACAACCATTATATAAATTTTCCCGGTTTTTTCATTAACCTTGGAACCATAGTAAAGTCAGTTTATGATAAAAACAACATCTGTATAGAGATGCAAAGCTACTGGATGAATTTGAATGGTAGAGTTGAGATGTTGCCTGTTTTTATTATGGAATGCAATATTTCCAGATGGGGATTCAACAATAGATAAGACGAAAGGTGTATCTAATCAGCGCACATTGAAACCACATGAGAAGAAAGCACTTAACTTTCTTATCAATGAATATCTTTTGCTTCAAGACTATAAGCTTACATCCATTACATTTTCAGATGAAAATCCTGAACAAGTACGTACGCACAATTTTTTTTTACATATTGGTGTCAGAGAAAAAGGAACAGTTGTCTTTTAGTAGTTCTAGGGTTTTATGAATATATTACTTTGGTGAAGTAATTATAGGCTATGGTTGCTTAAGGCCGAAGAGCTCGCGACCTTAAGAGATTGAATGAATGTGCGGCCGCATTTACCTACATTACGTAAGCGGTAATTAAAGTTGTTAAATTAAGAAGATGGTTTATGGTTTCGAAAAATAGTTTGATGGGATTATTTCAGGAAGTATTAAATGGGAGAAAAAAAATTAAAAGTTAGATATCATATGAATAACTTTACATTACTGCTGATTTTTATGCGAAATAAGGTCTTGATATGGTTGAATTTGAAAATCAATAACTCGGAAATGGAAGAAGATATTTTTGTCATAAAAATTTTATTTACTTCCTAAAATGATTCCCCGACACTCTGTATACTATTGTTTTTTCTACTTTTATTAAATTTAATTAATGTGAATAACCCCATATTGAATATGAAAATTCTTAAATGATTTAGGTCTAAATTTGATGTGCTTTGTTATATATACCTCGTAAAATATTGAGTAGCAGTTTTAATCTAGCCTAAGGAAAAATTGTGTTATTTTTAAGTCAATATAATATCTAGAAATATGTTATATTCATTTTATATTACAGGAATTTGAGGATTGGGATGATGTAGGGCTCAATATGCCCCGTCCAGCTGGCCTGGTGTCTTTATTTTGGGGGAACCCAGGTACCTTGAATGTGCCTACAGTTGATGCATCTACTGGAATGGACTGGCCGTATGTTGATGGTGTTTGTCAGACAGATTTGGATGAAGGTCATGTTTGTGTCAGTTGTCAGACCCTGGGGGCAGACACTGATTGGAGTCATGAGGTGAGTCAATCAATCAATTTGATTGAAAATGAAAATTATTTATTCAGTCTAGGGCCTGATACACTTATGAATGTCAATAAAATTAAACCACAAAAAAACTTGCCTTTTGACAATGAGAAATTCTGCTAGGCATCTTGTACATTTAATTAAAATAAAAATACTATTATTAAATGTTAAGTACTGGAAGCCCTTACAGTACCTGCTCCAATTAGAGGAACAGCATCTGAAAGTGTTTTTCACATTTATGGAAAGATTTGTAATATATTTTGATGTTCCAGCTTTTGATACAGGCTGAAGAAATAGATCTATTGAAACAGAAAATTATAGCATTGGAAACAGAAAAGCTAAATTTTCAAAAGTTATATGATGCTGCAATAGTTAGTTTAAATTCTCTGACAAGTCCAAATTCTGCGAGTAAGGAGTGTTTACACCTTAACATTCCCGAGGAGAAATTGTTGGGTGCTCAGACGAAAACAGATCCATTGGAGAGGCCTTTGACGAGTACTGCTGCCGAGAATCACTATGGTAGCGGCCACTCCACCCATAGTACCACACCAGAACAGTTTGAAATGATTGACAGTGAAAAGAATAGTGTTGTGTAAGTACTCAACATTTTATTTAAGTTGCATAATTAATTAAACTGTCGTACATATTGAATGCAATGTCCTGACGCAGCCTAAACCACTAAAAATAGAGACATTATATTTGGAGAGTGTGTTCTTGGTAAGGTGTTGGTAAAATATGCTCACGTCATCCCAGAAGGGTCCCCGAACAACAACACCCACATTTCACCGAATATGATTCAGTGCCAACGTGATAGAGGGTGAGTCCATCGCCGTCTCAGGCACGTCTTTGAATTACTTCTCAGACATATGCAGGTTTCCTTACGATGTTTTCCTTCACCGTAAAGCATGTGAAGTGAAATCACTGCACATAAGTTTTTAGAAAACTCTTTGGTACAGGCCTGCTGCGATTTGAACTTGCGTCGCTTGCGTAACAGGCGACTGCCCAGATCCCGAGGCAAAAATCTCTAAGGCAAAAATCTCTTAAAAAGTTAAATGAGGGTTGAAAGTTATTATGCACAGGTGAAGTTTAAATATTATACCAAAGCAGAAACCCACTTTTCATTGAAACTAAACTATAGTATGAACAGAAAAGACTGGTATTTTTCCTTGTTTGTCTACTACCTTATTTTTCACAATGACATGTAATGGCAGGTGAATATTAAAGTTATTTTAAACTTTGCTACTAGTAGCATTGATAGAGGAAGTTTTCTATCGTATTTTTTTTATTACGGCCGCGAGTTTATGACGAAAGGAAAAAAGAGAGAATGTCTTTCTCTCGTCGTTTCTTTATGGATATATCATCTTCTTATAAATTCTAACACTCTGCGATCCAGGTTAAGAAAAGAGGGTTCGAATACCAGTTCGTTCGATCCGGTGGTACTGGATAGTGTCCGGGATTCCCCTCTGCGGCGAGGCAGCGTCACCACCCTTGACGAGACGCTGAGCATCAATGACGCCGGGGAGTGGACTAGGGTTCATTACGACTATAATACCATAGAGAATAATAACAACAAGGAAATGTGGATTGACAGGTGAGTAAATGATGACAGGGATTTATTAATTTTACGATTTTTTCAACAATGTTTAAGTGTCTTTGTAGTTTTGTCTTTTCACTAAATGCGTATGAAAGTTTATACTTGCCGCATACACGTTCAAATAAAATAAAAACTTTTTTTAAAATTGTTCTCTATATGTACGTACGTCTCTCTATATGTATTCCAAACCATGAAATTAAATCTACCCGGGTATAAGCGCGGGAGCTCAGCTTGTAAAAGATAATTTATTTATTTAATAGTGAGAGCCGTGGTGGCCTCGGGGTTAGAGCAGTCGCCTGCAACGCAAGCGACGCAAGTTCGAATCCCAGCGGGCCTGTACCAATGAGTTTTTCTAAAAAACTTATGTACAGTGATTTCACACCACGTGCTTTACGGTGAAGGAAAACATCGTGAGGAAACCTGCATATTTCTGAGAAGTAATTCAAAGACGTATGTATAGTGCCTGAGACGGCGATAGACTCACCATCTGTCACGTTGGCACTTTAAAATTCGGTGAAAAGTGGGTGTTGTGATAACAACACCTCTGCCTACCCCTTCGGGGAATACATGCGTGAATGTTAATAGTGACGAACGTGATGATTAATTGCTGTTAATTGTACGAAAAAATAGAGCGAACATTTCTTTTGTATTGTATAGTGCTCTTCCAAACAAATTGAAAGTGTCGATCCTTAACTGGTGCTGTGAGACGTTGAATTTGAACGAGCCACTGTCCAACGACCTGCTGGCGGAGCTGGTCAACAGTGACAAGCCTATCACTATGCAAGGGCTGCTAGCGCTGGTGGCTGACACTTTGCCCAGGGTAAATGAACCTCCATTAATTTATAAAGTTGTCATTGAGAATAATTAAAATGTCCTTTAGTCTGTTAGCATAACTTATTAGATTTTTAGGGGCATGATGATTTATTTTTTCAAACATATAAGCATACAGTTCGCCTGGTCGTAAGCGGTCTCTGCAGCTTATGGATGCTTGAGTTGTGTCACTCGCGTGTTGCCTATCTTATAATATAAAGAATGAAATCCCTTGCTCATGTAAAGAAGACTATTGCTACCACAGCGACTCTACACCTACTTCTCCCCTCCGCGAAGCACTGGCGACCATAATCGCCGCAGGAACACAACACTACTGAATCAATTCGATCTTCTGTAAGGGGGAGGTACGGTCCCCAGTTTGCAACTCCAAACTTCGACCGGGATCACCCATAACGCCTACCTCCCATAAAATCAGCTGGCGAAGGGAGTTAAGGTTGAATATTTTTTGCAGATCTTGGCGCATACGCTGGTGGCGCGGCGTAGTGAGGCGGTGGCGCTATTAGCGGGCTGCGCGGCACTCGCGCCCGCCGCCGATCCGCGCCGCGCGCGCACTCTGCACGCACTACTCACGCTCGTCAAGCGGCCCGACGCCCACGACACGCGCGCTATATGTGAAGGTACTGGTCACATGTAGCTGCACGCACTACTCACGCTCGTCAAGCGGCCCGACGCCCACGACACTCGTGCTATATGTGAAGGTACTGGTCACATGTAGCTGCACGCACTACTCACGCTCGTCAAGCGGCCCGACGCCCACGACACGCGCGCTATATGTGAAGGTACTGGTCACATGTAGCTGCACGCACTACTCACGCTCGTCAAGCGGCCCGACGCCCACGACACGCGCGCTATATGTGAAGGTACTGGTCACATGTAGCTGCACGCACTACTCACGCTCGTCAAGCGGCCCGACGCCCACGACACGCGCGCTATATGTGAAGGTACTGGTCACATGTAGCTGCACGCACTACTCACGCTCGTCAAGCGGCCCGACCCCCACGACACTCGTGCTATATGTGAAGGTACTGGTCACATGTAGCTGCACGCACTACTCACGGTCGTCAAGCGGACCGACGCCCACGACACTCGTGCTATATGTGAAGGTACTGGTCACATGTAGCTGCACGCACTACTCACGCTCGTCAAGCGGCCCGACCCCCACGACACTCGTGCTATATGTGAAGGTACTGGTCACATGTAGCTGCACGCACTACTCACGCTCGTCAAGCGGCCCGACCCCCACGACACTCGTGCTATATGTGAAGGTACTGGTCACATGTAGCTGCACGCACTACTCACGCTCGTCAAGCGGCCCGACGCCCACGACACTCGTGCTATATGTGAAGGTACTGGTCACATGTAGCTGCACGCACTACTCACGCTCGTCAAGCGGCCCGACGCCCACGACAATCGTGCTATATGGGAAGGTACTGGTCACATGTAGCTGCACGCACTACTCACGCTCGTCAAGCGGCCCGACGCCCACGACACTCGTGCTATATGTGAAGGTACTGGTCACATGTAGCTGCACGCACTACTCACGCTCGTCAAGCGGCCCGACCCCCACGACATTCGTGCTATATGTGAAGGTACTGGTCACATGTAGCTGCACGCACTACTCACGCTCGTCAAGCGGCCCGACGCCCACGACACTCGTGCTATATGTGAAGGTACTGGTCACATGTAGCTGCACGCACTACTCACGCTCGTCAAGCGGCCCGACGCCCACGACACTCGTGCTATATGTGAAGGTACTGGTCACATGTAGCTGCACGCACTACTCACGCTCGTCAAGCGGCCCGACGCCCACGACAATCGTGCTATATGGGAAGGTACTGGTCACATGTAGCTGCACGCACTACTCATGCTCGTCAAGCGATCCAACGCGTAACATTACCATTTCATCACTTTTAAGAAGCATTATTCTATTGTAAAATTTAGGTTTAAAAAATCAGGAGCTCGTCTTATGAATTTACAAACCTGAATCACCTCGGCATGGTTAAATCGCCGTTATATGGTAGAGAGTTAACGATAATTCCGAACCAGTATTATATGCCTCGCGGACGTAGTTGCTGGCAGAACCGTAAGCTTGCATTTCTTACGTTGGATTAAAATGTTTTATAAATATTTGTTTTCAGCAACCTGCCTGATAGTGAAATGGGGCGGCAGCGGCGAAGTATTGTCGTCCATAGCAGAACTGCTGGCATCCAAGTCAGCGGAGCGTCGA
This sequence comes from Watsonalla binaria, assembly GCA_929442735.1. Classification (NCBI taxonomy): domain Eukaryota; kingdom Metazoa; phylum Arthropoda; class Insecta; order Lepidoptera; family Drepanidae; genus Watsonalla; species Watsonalla binaria. The sequence goes on along the minus strand of OV838929.1, from coordinate 4,402,049 downwards.
TTGCTCGCGAGTCAAATATGTCTCGCGGTAGCTCCATACGTACCTATCGAGCTATGCACGTCATTATTACTCAGTCTCGTCGTGATGATGTGTGAGTCCAACGAGGTGGAAGTAAGAAGTCTAGGTCTCAAGGCGGCTTGCCTCATATGTCCCGTTGCCGAACACAAATACACGCAGTTGGAAAACCTCATGTTCAACTTCCTGAAGGACCCTGTTGAGCATAATGTCAAGGACACCGTTGCTAACTTTGCACCCGTGCTTGCAAGGAGTGCTTTGATTGCAGGTTCGTCACTAACTACTAGAAACCTAGTAAATCCTTATTTAGAAGTAGGTCTGTCTCTTTCTGCGACATGGATTTAAAAAGAGATGGACATAGATTTAGTCTGTCTAGGCTTTGTTATTATGTACCATGATTAGTTATTACAAATTTAATAAAGATTTCAAATGTATACGCTTAGCAATTGAAGCCGTGGGATTTAAATAACTTTCAACATATGTGTTGCAAACCTTTTTCTATACCAATAAGTTTACCCTACCAAAAATACAGAAGCCATGGAAAACATAGTGAAGAAGTTTGCAAACACCTGAGAGAGTTATAACGTGAAGACAATAATATGAATAAATACATTGATTTGTGTATTTGTCTTTACAGGAAAGTTTTCGACGGACCTCTGTCCGCGTATCATGATGAATTTAAACAAATCACAAGTGGACAGCGAGTGGAAGAACGTTGTGTTGTATTTAAACGTGTTGCGAGTGTTGGTGTTAGCAAAATTGTGTTATGTAGTGAATGTACAAATAGTAAGGGATGCCGCCCAAGCGAGCTGTGATATGCCTTCGATTACTTTACTAGAAGTGCCCTTGGAAGAGCACGACATAAATATAGACTTACAATGCTACATGATGGACACTGTTGACGCGAAGCTGTTGTTAATTACTATGAATAGCCTAATTAGTGACAAACCTGACGTCAGATGGACTGAGCTGAGCTGGTTTATTAATATGTAAGTATGGCCAGACTTCTTTACTTTTAAATCAGATTGAATAAGAGCGTGTAGTGTTTCTCCATTCGCTACATAGATGGCGCTACTCGCTAACAATTGTAAAGTTTGGGTACAAATACACGAGAACCTACATCCCGCAATAAGCATTGCAGTACATATACAAGTTTTCAAACTAGCTTATCACTTGCATTCCAAGGACGGTAAGATCGCGATTTGGTAAGGTCGCGGGTAAAGGCTAGTAGGCTATAATAATCGAGTTAAATTGGGGATCCCTAAACATGCGGACGAAGCCGCCGACGTTTGATAGTAAACAATTACTTCTACTTACGAACAATTTAAGAACATTATTGTTTTCAGAGTAAAACAAATTTTGGAAGTGGCAGTAAGCTGTAAAGTACTGAACCAGCCGACGATCTACGAACTTCTCATATCGCTGTTCGTCAGTTACATAGATAATTTTGGCATTCCGTTCAGTGAACATATTCTCGGGCCAATATTTACAGAAGCCATAGTTGAGTTGGAACAGAGGATGGAGAAGCTTCATTCGGTGAATGTCGACAGTACTGTGGTCGTTGGAGTGTATTTGGTCACTGTGTTGGCTTCCTTGGACGACAGAGCGCAACATGCGGAGTTCTTGCAAAAGTAAGTAAAATCTTATAAAATTGAAAGTCCTGACTAAATGACTGATATATCAACGCAGAGCCTAAAGCGCTGATTCTAGATACATGAAATACCGTGATTTTGTTTCTTTGTGAGGTGTTAGTGTCCACTGAGGGTGGATTTTTCGAGATTCGAGGTGAAATGGGGGGTTGAATTTTATTTGAATCTTTTTATTAATTGGTGAAGTCCCCGGCGAAAGCTATGTATTATAAATGGGGAATGTGTTATTTATGTGGGTTGATTAATATGAGTGTAAAACTTAAACTTCACTGAAATGATACACCCTTTTCTCTCATAACAGTTCGTCCCTGTAGAAATAGATTAATATATTGGTATTTTTTCAGATGGGTGGTGTACAGTAGCATAAGAGGTCTTCCTGTCAGCATGTTATCAGTACCACTGAAGTGGGTCTCAGAGCACAAAACAGACACATTAGACTTTTATCTCCAGCATTTGAGGGAGTGTAAGTACCAAACTATAAGACTACAAACAATTATTTTTACTTTCTTTTTCAGAGAGATAAATATTCTATTTTATTTTTTTATTTATTAATACAGTTACACCATGACACCATGAATTTATCATAAAAACATTAAATTTGTAGTTACAGATAGGTATAGGACCGTATGATAGACCATTACAGTTGTAAACAAACAATTCTAACAAATAATTCTTATAAAGTTACATTATTATAATTATTTAATTATTAACTATTTAAACTCTTCTTATATGACTAATACATAAAATACTTTGATGAGAAGTATAAACAATAAGTAGGGTAGGTTAATTACATACGAATGTGGCCCGTTTGTAAACACGTTTTGGTATAGATACACACACGACAAAAGTGTATTGACTCATCACAAATGGTAAGCACTGCTTATCTCCCTATATGTAATGCACGTCTCTGATTGTAATATCATTTAGCCAAGATGGTCGAGTGGCCTGCTGCGCAAGTGACGTCAGTTCAAATCCCAGCGTTCTGGCTTTAACTTTACGGTGAAAGAAAACATCGTGAGGAAGTCTGAAGGTGTCTGAGAAGAAATTCAAAGACGTATGTATAGTGTCTGAAACGGCGATGGACTTACCATCTATCATGTTGGCAATTAATTATCGGTGGAAGGAGAACCTTCTCGGAAGACGTGAACATTTATTTTATTTGTAGATTTTTTCGACTTTCCCTTAATTTCAAATATTTTTGATATCTTAATAATGTTGACTATTCATTTTCAGTTTCAGCAAGTAGCTGTGAAAGCTCCAGTGGCAGTTCGATACGTGTGTACATAGCGGAGCTGATCACAGCATTGTTGGACACCGCGGTTATACCGGAGGAGTGCATAGAGAAACAAGTGCTCCCAGCTGTGGAGGCATTGTTGCATGACGATGATGAGTAAGTTATTTGAAGCATACATTAAGGTATAGCTTATTACTTCATTATAACATATATAAAATATATAAAGTCTGTATTAAATATTTGAAAACCACTTGATAATAATTTTAAAATATATATGTTTAATAAATACCTAAATACATATTTTTCTGCGTTTGAGGTTGAAATTCTGGGACCCCAGGGGGGTCCCGATGGTCATTAAATTTTCAAAGAGGTTTCACGTCGTCTGGTAGAAGCCTCTCGTGACAAGCGGGCTGGGAAATTTCTCGCTCAGAGAATCAGCATTGCTATTCAACGTGGCAATGCTGCCAGCCTTCTTGGCACGATCCCGAGAGACAATGATTTGGGTCCAGTTTTTTACCAGTAATTAATCTTAAGTACTGTTTCTTGTCATTAAGTATTTATTCAATTAAAAAGAATTGAATAAATACATATTGTCTACGTTATATATAAATTGAACTCGCCGTTTCAATACAAAATGATTTTGTCAGAAATTGGCAAAATTCTTCTAAATCGCTGCCAACTGCCCAATAGTTAGTTTTTGGGTGAGGTTAGTTCTTGTATGGAGTGAGCGCCAATTAAATGCGTAGTTATCCCCACTAGTTTCACTGAGCGGTCATAAATCATGACATATAACATTGTAAATACTATAGGAGTGTGAGCGAGGCGGCTGTGTGTGCGTGGGGCAGCATGAGTCGCGTGTGTGTGACCCGTGGCGCGCGCTGCGTGCCGCAGTGCTGGGCCGCGCTCGAGCGGCGTCTGGCTCCCCCCTCCCACTCCCCCGGCCGCCCGCTCCCCCCCGCAGCCGCCACCCGCGCCGCCCGAGCGCTCGCCACACTGCTACACCCGCTGCCTCCAACCAACACTGTACCAGAACAAGGTGACTATACGATCTTCTTGCACAGTTTTCAGTTTTTCTTTTCAGGTTTTTCTCAACAAAAGCAACCTTTCGAACCCAGTGGTATATTCCTGTATAATGTATTGTGTCCTTCTGACGTTTTGAAAGCGCTTTGTAGGAAGTCTAATCAAATAAAGATATTTTGAATTTTGATCGAGCTGACCCTGAAATTATCGAATGAATTCATTGTGAATATTTAATGTTTATTTTGTGTTATCCAGCGGTAGCCCTGCTTTGCGCGCTGTGCAACGTGTGTTCACCGTCGGGCGAGTGTGTGGCGGCGCTGGCCTCGGGCCTGCAGCTGGCGCTCCTGCGCTGCCGACACCAACCTGACTTGTTGCCTGCACTCAAGTAAGCACAAAGCTCATGCCAAATCTGAGTCGTCTCACAGCCCCTGTGGGGGAGCTGGGGAAACCGTTTCGGGGCCTTTGCTCATGCCATGTGTACAGAGGATTTTGATAAACGCTTTTGGGAATGTTTAAAGATTTTTGAATCGTAGCGAAGTATCACAACTCCAATGTAAATATGTACCCTACTGTTAAGGACACTCGCTTCGGGTAAAAAACCTCGGATAAGACTTCCATTTCAAACTTTTATAGAACGCACGGCACACGACACTTAAATCATCGTTTTCTACATAGTCAGTTGTAACGTAGTACTTATTCCACAGAAAGCTAGAAGAAATGGTGCAGACCCCTCCAGCGAGTGAGTATAGAGGGGCAGTAGAAGCGTTGATACAGAGTGCGATGGGGGGCGACGGTGGATTGGTGTCCCCAACCGTAGAAGGGGGGACGGTGGGGAGCGAGGAGGGACCGGCCCAACGTGTCGGCCGCAGGGTTACACAAATGTTCCAACAGTCCAAAACTAACATTAACTTACCCAATATATTCAAGAAAAAGACTTAGCTTAACGCTTAATGCTGCATGTAGCGGCTACTTGTCGAACCACTGCACTTGAATGTCAATGTGGGTAGAGGATGATGTCAATGTCAATAGGGTGGCGGTAAGGGTTGTCAAATAAACCGACCGATGTCAATGAATGCCTGTAATGCACTGAAATATAATTACTATACTAACTTAGAATGTAGGTCGCGCATGTAAGCGCTTGCAATGTTGAAATGTTGTGTGTGCAGTTTTATAATACAATACAACATGTACGGCTTTGCCTGCACAGCAACAACAATCGTGATTTATTTTCACAGCATTAAATAATATGCAGGGCTTCTAATAATAATTCATCTCTACTATCAATACAGTGGTCTCTTCCAACCCCCATGGGATACAGGCGTGAGCATATGTATGTATGTACTATCAACAGCTGCATAAACCATAAATTTTAAGTATAATTCAATGCCCTGTGTGAAGTAAATGTCAAATAAGAAAAGATAAAAATAGATCATAAAAATACAGATATAATAATTTTAACAGTATTACTACCTTTTGCTTTACGAAGGATTTTGTTTATTATATAGTTATATTTTATTTGGATTAAGAATCGTCCATATTTGTTATGCAAGTATTTTAGTTATGCAGTGTTCGAATCGTTTCGCAATTTAGCAGTGAAATAGGCCTAATATAGTCCAAAATAATATGAACAAATCGTAGATTTTAGTTTACATTAATATAATACGTTAAATAAAGCATTCCAGAATACATTACGAGCTTTCCAAATAATTGTTGAGTCTAAGGTACAAGTACTTAATTATTAAACTGTTATATACTTAGTACAAATAACTAGTGCAATGTACAAAGAATTTAGATGTAATGCCTTATTCCATGTTATTTTATATATAATTCATGTTGAATCTCATTAATAGCAATCTGGTGCTTCCTGAATATCATATTTAAACTGTGCTTACTGTATAATACAAGCCTGCCTCTCTGATTCTCTTGCAATATTGTCTACTATAGCTTGGTCTTCAGGAATTATCATTTTATTCGGGATAGCTTATGCCTCCCTCTCGTTGACTTTCTATCTATCTCTGTGTAAATAATACACCGATATTTTGCTTTAGGTGCAACCACATGCAGCCGCCCGACGCTCGTTTCCAGCGACAAATGTGGTCACGTGACCCCATTTAAATTTTCCGGCGACTCAAAAAGGAACTACGTCATGCAGCCGCTCCAATCACGTATACATATCACGTGACCACATTTGTAGCTGGAAACGAGCGCCGAGCGGCTTACATCAGGTTGCACCTTTATGCAATAAGAGAAAGAATAACAAACTAACCACAAATAAACCTAAAGAATTATACTTTATGTGTTATGTAGTCAATACTCTGTATCGATTACGATGACTCAATTTCCAATAAATATTGCTGTATTTTTTATATACGATTAATATGAATATCCCTAAAAGAATTTGCTATTTTAATAAGAAATCTCAAGCTGTTGACATGTATCTAGGACCTAGGTATATCGATTTAAAATATTAAGTCTATTTTAATAAAATGCAATGTACTTATTTTGAGATTGTTAATCACCTAAGTATTGTAGTTATCAAAATTATGAAAGTAGGTACGGACCTAATTCTGCTAGAGGTTGTGTTTATATATATTAATTAAAATTTTAATTTCAAATCTGTGTTATCTTATTTGTAACTCCATGTTTAAGAATCGAGTTGTGCGGCAACGAACAAAAATCGGCACCATATTATGTGTGGAACTCCTCTTATATGTTTTCGGCTATAACAAGTATTCTCAGACTGTAGTAGCGAAATAACCGTTATATTTGAAGCCAATTAAAAATTTATAACTTACAGAACATACAATATTAAACGCAAAGTAAGAAGTAGGAAAAAGAGGAAGAACGCAAAGGTGTGTGACATGAAGGTCATTAATGAAGTTAAAAGTATAATTATAATATTCCATTTAAGTGAAGCCTATTTGCCTAACGTACTTAACTTAATTATTTACGTGAATTTTTACAAATTATATCGGGCCTAGCTGTGCCCCGCGGTTTCACCCGCGAAGATTTAGTTTTATATAATACTTTTTTTCGCAATAAAATGTAGCTTATGTTTTTTATCAAGGTCTAAAGATTATCTGTGCCATATTTCATCAAAATCGGTGGAGAGGTTTAAGCGGGAATGCGTAACAGACAGACAGAGCTACTTTCGCATTTATAATTTTTTTACAAGGAAATCAGCCAGTCATGGAGTTTGCTAATGAGGAAGGAAAAAACTAAGGGAAAATAATCTACTTTTATGTCCATGACAAATAATTGCAAAAAAAAACAGAATTGATTGTATAACATAAGTTCTCTTTGCCATTACTAATCTAAAAGAATATAAAATTGTCATTGTTTTTTGTTTATCCGTCTGTCGCTTTTTGTTGTCAAACAAAATTGAAAGTTTTTAGAAAAGATACAAACAAACACAAAAATTTGTAAATACATGTAACGGTCATGAGTGGCCTTTTTTTTATTTTAATCGTCATATAAATATAATGTTTTGGTAGATTATAATAATAGATAGAATTTTAGGTTGTGTGTATTATAACAACCAAAATGGGTGAGGCATATTTTAATTTGAAACGTAAGCTGGAAGATTTGGGATATAACAATACTTTGCCTATAGATGCAGTGCCTTTGGTAGAATGTGTGCTCGCTGACCTATTGCAAACAACTCGTAGCCTGCAGCATTACATGGACTTGTCCAAAGAAGCTTTGATGCAACGCGATTCACTTATGTTAGAGGCTGAACCCTATAAATGCGACAATGCTAAACTCATCCAAGAAAATAATCAACTTCATAAAGATGTTATGCAACTCAAAGAAGAAAATTTGAGAATTTCTAAAGAATGTAGAAGAAAAATTAAAAGTTTAACAGAAGAACTTGTAAAGAAAGATTCAACTGTGAGCAAATTACAACATGATGTAAGAGATCTGAGCTTGAAAGGATTGTGTGCAGACACACAGAGTTCCCGCAATAAAAGTAGGCGAAAAGACACTGATACATGTGTGGCTAAGGTGTGTTTGTGTAATGATAAAAAGATTTCTACTAGTGATAAAGATGTAACTGAATTAACTATGAAAATTCATTCGTTGGAAGAGAAGAATGATGCATACTGTGATGAAATACTATTATTGAAAGATAAAGTAGAACATAGAGATAGTGAAATAATAAGATTGAATATGTTGTTAGAAGGTGGACGGCCACTAACTGCTATTAGCAGGGATTGCTGCAGCATTACTTCTGACAATAAAGTACAGAATTTGATGAGAGAACTTCAGGAGTTGGAAATAATTAACTGTAATTTAAAAAAAGAAATTGAAAAGGGTCTGGAGAAGCAGCATGAGGCTATGCTCCGTGCCCTAAGTCTTGCTGATAAAAACAAATCCTTGCAAGAAGAGTTACAGAAAGTTGATACATTAGCATTGAAAGTTGAAGATGACTGCAATAAAAGATTGGCTGCAATGATGAACGACATTAATTTCATGCAAGCAAAAGTGGAACTTCTATCTAAACGGAATATAGAGTTAGAACAGGAACTAGGGAACAAATCTAAGGAACATTCACCAAATATTAAAGTACAGGAGACACTGAATATGACTTTGAGAGAAAATAATGCTTTGCATAAAGAGATAAAAGACCTTGTTGATCTGAATAAAAGCTTACAAGAAAAGGTGTTATCCCTTTCACAAATCTCCCTGAGTAAATCTTATCAATTCAGTGATGGATGTGAGCACACTAGAGATAAGCAAAAATGCCCAACAAGAGAAGAATTGCGAGTTATTCTACAAGACGAGAGACAAAAATATGAAAAGTACATCAAAGATGTGCAGGATAAAATGAATGAAACAATTAATTCATTTAATAGAAACTTGAACAAAAATAAAGAAAAAGACAGTCCATCAATACATAGCACTTATGACAGTGGATTTGTCAGAGATCTACATGCAAAATTATGCGAAAGTGAACAAAAAATTCTTATGCTCAGAAAAGAAAATGATGACTTGAAAAACAAATTAAGTTCCAATGACGTCAATAACAAACAAAATTATAAGGAGGTCATAAGTCAACTGAACGCTGAAAATGTAGAATTGTCTAAGGAAAATATATTACTCAGCCAACAGATAAGTCAATTCCGAGGCCAACATTCGGCAAAACAAAGTGAGATAAGTGATATTTCTAAAAGGGAAGTCCAAAAACTAAAAGGCAAAATAGAGGGATTGACACATGAAAATGAATTGCTTAAAAGAGATAAACATGAGTATAATCTTCGTTACAAAGACACTTTGGACCAAAATGAGAGGTTAAAAAGAGATCTTGTTTTTAAACAGAAAGAAATTGAACACTTGGAAGAAGAGAATAGTTCATACAAAATGACTAGCCGAAATGGTAAAGCTTCAGCAGATCAGCTCAAAGATGAATGCAACTTTTTAAGGGAACAAATTAAGAGGATGCAAACTGATGTTATCAAAGAGAAAACATTAGCCAGTCAGATAAAAAATATACAACTTGAAACTGAAAGAAGTAGCACCGAAGTGCAAAATGAATTATTAAGTGTTCAAAAAAAATTAAGTCTATCAAAAGATACCATTGAGTCATTTGAAAGAAAATGCAAAGACCTTCAATCAGAAATAAATACTATGAAAAATGACAAATCTAGTTTGATTGATAATATCAGAAAAATAGACCAAGAAAGAGATAAACTAGTTATTGAGCTTGACCACAAAACAGAAAATATTAGTGTTCTTGAACAAAAAATTAAGTCACAAGCTTATGATGTTAGTAAATTAGAAAATGAACTAACAGAATTAAAAAGGAAATTAAACATGAATAAAGTATCTGAGCATAAGATAATGGATTATGAAGCTCAATTAGCTTACTTAAATGGTGAAATTTTAAGATTAACACAACAATATGATACTGCTATTATAGAGAATAAACACCTTCAGAACAGTTTAGCCGATGCCAATGGTATGCTGAAGATTACTAAAATAGAGTTTGATAAGTCAAGGAAAGAGGTTGAAGGGTTGAAACAACAGTTGCAGCACTATGTAGCAGAGATAAGACGAATTGAAGAATTATTATCACAAAAAGAGGCTGAGAGGTCTGACATGCTGGAACACTTTGCAAGCTTGTCTGTTGAAGCAAATATCTTGGAAAACACTAACCACTCTCTGGAGAGTGAATCTGCATCAAAATCACAACAACTACAATCCTACATCATCAAAATTCAAACTTTGGAAAGTAACCTTTTAGATAAAGATAGTTTAATAGATAGTCAATCAACAAGAATTGCAGCCATGACATGTAAATTAACTGCTTTAGAAAATGAAGTAAAGCTACTTGCAGAAGAAAAAGCTATTCTAGAGCAGAACAATGCATATCTTAAAAAGATGTGCAACAATTTGCAGTGTGAAAAAACAGGTACCTTGAGGGGATTAGGTGACACTGATTCAGAACTAAAGCTGTATGAGAATAGGATAAAAAGTCTGTCTTCCGCAAAAGCTGATTTAGAGGTGCAGAAAGATGAGATGAAGGAGAAGGCGATGACAACTGAAAAATTGTTAGCTAATGCAAGAAGAGAAATTGTTGATCTAAAACTTGCACTACAGGATGCAACATCTGAAACTAAATCATTACAGGAAAGTGTAAGCAGATTGAGAAGAGATTCAGAAATTCATGAGGTAAATCCAGATTTCCTACTTGAAAAGTCTTATGTGATTAACTTAATGCTTTAATAATTATATCTATCTGTATATCTTTTTCAGACTACACTAACAAAAGAAGACGAATTCGACTTGCCGCTAATGTTAGAGGAGATACGTGAAGCTAGTCACGAGGATGATGACGATAGTGCGCAATGTCGCGTGATCCATAAAAGATTTTCAAAATATACTCACAGTGACACACTGTGATAGATATCACTAAAGAATTATGCCCGTGTCGTCGATTCTTATCCCTTATTACAAAACATACATTAAAATAGTCCTTGTTTTAAAAGTAGCTCCATCTCTTTCTGTGGTACGGATTTTAAAAGGGGTGGATATAGTTTTACTAAGTTTTTGTTTTAAGTTTTGTAATAAGGTGGTTCAAAATGATATATTGTTGCTTTTTGTCTCTATGAATTTTAATTAGATATTCTACACTAATATTATAAAGAGGAAAACTTTGTTTGTTTGGTTGCATTGAAAAGGCTCAAAAACTACTGGACCGATTTCAAAAACTCTTTTACCATTGGACAGCTTCATCATCAGCAAGTAACATAGGCTTTATTTTATCCCCATACTCCCAAGGGACGGGGAACCACACGGGTGAAACCGCGTGAGGTCTGCTGGTAGCACATAATATGATCGTGCTTGTTCATAAATGGAATTAATTTTAAAGGAAATAAATAATGTCCCCATTATGTTTTATGAATTATAATGTTTATTGTTATTATTTAATAACTTGTTTGTTGTTCTTGATTAAAAATATCATGTTGTCTACAAGATGTATGGACTGTATGGGTTATTTGCACTCATAGATTTTTTATAACTAATGCAATGCCCCAATAAGTTATAACACTTATACAATATTTAGTAATTGATAAATTAATAAAATGCTGCCATAATTATTGCCCCAGGCTAAATGGATAATGTTATGTATGTGCAAAGTTTTTCTGGTAATGTGACTTTATTTGTGTAAATAATACAAATGAATAAAAGAGTTTATTTAAATGTAGTTTTTTATTATCTTTGGGTAAATATGGAAAAGTGTATCATTATGTTCCCTTATCAATATACACAACATAAACATATATCTACACATAAATCACAATAGCATTTTAAAATTAACTTTGCACCTATCACTTTAAATCAGCTAACGCATTACATCTAGATTTACATTATTTTGTACAAATTTATAAACACAGACAGTTACACTGAACATTATTTAGGGAAGTGGAAACATTGCACTATATTTTAAGTATATACAATCAAGTATGCAAAGTGTCTTGTGTAGGTACTATCCCTCTTTATAAATTTTCAAGTATATTGTGCCAGTATTATATTCATTTAAGCATGTTTTAGTGTAATCAAGGGCCTACCATAACATTTTATCAACCAACTTAAAAAAAAAGTAGGATCTTCTCAATATAACTGAACTTTTTTGCCATAATAGTTTGGCTTTATGACAGTGATAGACTTATACACATCTTAAATGTCTATCATAATCATTGTAAATTTTTCATGGCAGAACCCTAGATTCATATGATATAAAAATATGCCCTTGACAGTACACGCCTGATATTTCTTTGTCCAGAAACCCTTGTGTTCACACAACTCAAATAGGTATTATACAAAAATGTCATGTCATGTTGATAATACTCTAAAATGGACTAAATAGGTATGTAACATTCAATTTAATTTAACACTTATTGCATTGAAATCAATGTTCATAACACCTTCCGTAATGAAATACAACTTTTTTTTTCTTCGCAATAAATGTGTCACATTTTTATTTTGGAATTAGCATGGAATTTTTTTTTGAGTATTTTTAAATTATAGACTAATTGTTGTTCCAGTCATCTCTTTAGTTTAGTTTCTCAGCGTCAAACTCGATGATGTTGATTTCAATCATAGGAAATTTTAATATAATGCATAGAGGATAAGGTTCAATTTAGTTTATTTAAAACCAACACTCGACGACGAGTGTGACACTGAGAAACCTTAGTGAATAACTCGGCAGATTAACATTGTTACTTGTTTTCTTTAGTTACAGCATAGATGTCAAGTTATTTTAAGTAATTAATATTTTACCAATATCTAATCAATTGATCTAAAAAGGTCACTTTGGGAGAATCAAAATGTGATCTGAATATGATTCATCATCAAAATGACAAAATGGTCACTTAGTTGCAATTCATATTATGATTCATGAATGATTAATATTTCTGCCTGTTTCACACTTTCCTATGAAGATTCCTAAAAGGTTCACAAAATATGAATTGCTTTTGTGACAAATAGCATCATAAAAGATTACTAACATCTACAATTATTGTAATCATTCATGAATCATAATATGAATTACACCAAAGTGACCATTTTGTCATTTGGATGATAAATCATATTTGGATCACATTATGATTATCACAAAGTGGCCATTTTAGACCTACAGATCTAAGTATATTTGTTGTTGATATGCATTTAGTAGCATGGCAACTAAACAAAAGGCACAATATTTAGTAATTTTATAACTCAGTATTTACCTTTTTATACTCAGTATTTAAACTCAAATATATATATGAGTTTTGAGACACAAAAAGGTACTGTGATAGCAATGTAATGGAATGCACATAGAGTTACAAATATAGTAAGTACCAATACTGGTGAGCTAGTTTTACAAAAGGTACCTAAATAAGTCAATAAGTCCATAAGTCAAACATAAATATTTTTACTACATGAACTAGTATACATATTTACAGGTTACACATGTAACAACTTAGTACTAGACTAGCTCTGCCTCACAGTTTTACCTGCATATAATTTAGTTCACAAATCCTTTATTTAAATAAAATAAGCCTAAGTTACTCTTTGTAACATTAGTGATCTGCCAGTGAAAATTCTGTTAAAATCACTCCAGCCATTTCTGAGATTAGCCGGAATAAGCAGACAGAGATTTTTTTTGCAATTAAATTGACTCAACAGTCAACTTGATTCACTTCACTTTTGCATTGCTTGCTGACTGATCTGACAGCTGACAAAAAATATATTTTTTAATGTATTTATCATATAAACTTTCATATGCATTTAGTGAAAGGATGTTAATTTGGAATTACAAACAGTCACTTAAATTTTATTTATCCTGTAGTAGAGACAGTTAGTTTAACATATTCACTGCTAACCAATAATGAAAAGATCTTCATGATGCACATTGAATAAGTAGAGAAAACCCCACAAATGAGTTAGCTGTGAACACATTAACACATTCACTGCTAACATTTCAACTTCTTCGTAAATTCTCGAACAGTTGGACGCACATATGCCTCGTTAGCAGTGAGCGCGTTAAGAAAAAAATCTTACAATTTATATACACAAGTGAATGAAAATACAGCTAATGAGTATTCTCAGTAAGGAGTACCATAGTCAAGTGATAATGTGTAAACAGTTAAGTATGGCAATGTGTCATTCATTATCCAGCACCATCACGCCTCACCCACTAACATTATATCTATAATTGACTGAATTCATTACAACTCTTGCCTACTGGTATATAAAATACTGAATCATTATAGCTAAGTGATGTTAATATTACAAAGTGGCTAGTATTCTAGTGAAGCCAATGGCAGCTCCCAGCAGCGTCTGTCCGATGCCCCATATCATGGCGTGTATGGGAGGCATGGCGAGGTTGGCCGCGCGGTATATGAACGCTATCGCGGCACTACTCGCGACACCCGAAGTCACTGGGCTCACTACACCAGTTACTATAAGAAGGACCGGGAAGAACTTCCCATACTTATGTTTTCTCAGTGTTCCAAAGGCGACAAGCGCCGCACAAGTGTGCACAAACACAGAAGAGCACAAAGACCACAAAAACACTGGGTACCACATTTCACCAAACGTATCTAACGGATCACCGGGTGTGAGTTTCAATATATCCACAAAAGAATCGAATTCCGACACTCGGAATTCGGACAACATGTCATACATGTTGTCTCAGATAGTCTTAGGCTCAAAGGCATCGGGACTGCTTTGGTTTTCAAGAAGAATTCTTTGACAAGCAGACTTATATCTGTGTGTAATAAATGATCTAGTTCTACGTTGTAAAACAACTGTTGTCAGCCAGCGCTGCTTATAACTCTCATTTATTGTCCCACAATCCATATATTACATATTTATTTTTATAATTATTGCGATCGAATCGACTCAACAGTCAATTCAACTCACTTTACCTTTGCTTTGCTTTGCTTGCTGGCTGACGGATCTGACAGCTGACTCCTGACAGAAAAGACATTTTTTTTATTGAATTATTGGAAATTGACATGACAAACCAAACCAAACTATTTGAAAAATAAATGACTCCTCTCCTTGTGATGACTTGTGCCTCAGTCAGGCAGTCTAACAGCAGTTCAGATTTTTTTCTTTATAGGTATGTGTTTTCTTCTATTTGAATTCACTTATAAAAAGTCCATACCGCATTTATTAATGATCAACACGTTCAACATTTAACAGTTTAGATTTTTAGATGAAAGTAAAAGTGTGATAAAAAGTTCGTGACTTTAAGTCTGGGCTCTGTAAACGAACTAGTTAGTTTTCTGTCTAGTGGTTATAAGTTTCATTATGTCATCTCTATGAAAGATAATTTCGACATAGAAATAATAAGGACTACGTTTAATACTCATTATTAAATTATATACCATGTAATATTGTACTATTGTAAAATAATAAAATCTAAATAACATATTTAACACATTGACTTGATTGATTAGTTAAGTTGATCATGCACTCTTATTACATTTGTGATTCTTCGTCTGTGGTGGAATGGCTTTAATGACTATTGAAATGACAGATGGTCGACTTTTCTGTCAGTGTCAGAAGCAAGTCAAGGCAAAGCTATACGAATTATTTGTATTGTACACTCACTCACTAAAGCTTGCTGAATTAATGTATAACTAATTTATAATTCTATTGAATTATATCCCTGTATACATTCTTGGAGAGGACTATTTGAGGTAAATTGTTTTCTAATAACTAAATCCCAAGAAATAAAAGTGTGAAGTTGCTGTTTCGCCTAGCTGTCACTTGAATTGATTGCCGTTCATTCTGGTCATTTTAATTTGACAGCACTAACGTAACAACAACCAACCAGCGAGTATTGCGCTTTGTCCTAACCTTATTATTCCGCGTGTTGAACTTATCATATTTTTCTATTTAGATTAAATAAATCGGTGTTGTTTACAATCAAGATGGGGAAAGTGCGATCTGCTCCGGGCGCTCCCCGGAAGCAGGGCTTTAACAAATCTGGGCATTCCATGAACCCGGACCGTCCAACGGAGGGTCTGAAAGCTGTTGGAAACCCAAGAACTAAAGGTACAATCAAGAGGCTGCAGATGTACAGGAATTTCAAAGCTAAAAGGGACAAGACTGGAAAAATATTAACACCAGCTCCATTCCAAGGCTGGTTGGCGTCTGGCACGACGGCTCGCGTGGAACCTAATCAAAAGTGGTTTGGCAATTCTCGAGTTATATCACAAAATGCTTTGCAAAAATTTCAAGAAGAGTTTGGGGCAGCAGTCAGAAACCCCTACCAGGTTATCATGAGACCTACTAATTTGCCTATTACTTTACTGAATGAGAAAGCTAAAAATGCCAGAGTGCACTTACTGGACACTGAGGGATTTGATAAGACTTTTGGTCCCAAAAAGCAAAGAAAGCGTGTTAATTTGAAGTTTGGTGACTTACAAACACTGTCAAAGGCCGTAGAAGACAGCTGGACGCAGTATGATGAAGGCAAAGATATAGACAGGGTGAAAGAAGACTCTGGTGTTAGAGAAGGCCAAAGGGAGTGGGTGTTTGGAGCTGGTATGAGTAGGAGGATCTGGAATGAATTGTACAAAGTAATTGATTCATCAGATGTGCTCCTGCAAGTTCTGGATGCCCGTGATCCAATGGGTACAAGAAGTCCATATGTTGAAAAATTTCTGAGAGAAGAAAAAAGGCACAAACATTTAATATTCATTTTGAATAAAGTAGATTTAGTTCCAAATTGGGTAACACAGCGTTGGGTTGCCATCCTCAGTGCTGAATATCCTACAATTGCATTTCATTCATCAATGACCCACCCATTTGGTAAGGGGTCTCTCATTAATTTGCTGCGTCAGTTTGCCAAATTACATGTAGACAAGAAACAGATTAGTGTTGGACTGATTGGATATCCCAATGTTGGTAAATCATCAGTCATCAACACCTTAAGATCAAAGAAAGTGTGTAAAGTGGCACCTATTGCAGGAGAAACCAAGGTATGGCAATATATCACACTAATGAGAAGGATTTTCTTGATTGACTGTCCTGGTGTTGTTTACCCATCAGCCGAGACGGATACAGAAAAGGTGCTTAAAGGGGTTGTCAGAGTGGAGCTGGTTCAAAATCCAGAGGATTACATTGAAGAGGTCATAAAACGGGTGAGAAAGGAGTATTTGATCAAAACATACAAAGTTGATGGATGGGAAACAGCCACAGAATTCTTAGAAAAGTATGCAGCTCGTACCGGCAAGTTACTGAAGAAGGGAGAACCTGATATTGCTCAAGTTGCTAAGATGGTCCTTAATGATTGGCAACGAGGTAAACTTCCATTCTATGTTGCACCTGAAGGGTTTGCAGTTCCACTGCCAAAGCAGCCTAATGAAACTAAAGATGAACAACCAGCAACTGTGGAGAAGAAAAATGAGGAGTCTCTTGAGGATTCCACAAACGTAGACACTGAAAAGGACACAACTGAAAAACCCATTGTTAGTTTAGATAAACTGATGATTGCACAAGATTTTGCTAAGATTAGAGTTGGCTTACAATTTGATAATAATGATGATGTGAAACCACTGAAAGAGATTAAGATTCCAAAAGCACTACAGGGCATTGATGATAAGGAAGAAGGAGATGACTCGAAGAGTGAAGAACAGATTAAAGATGAGGATGGTGATTCATCAGAGATTAGTGATTTCTACAGCAGTGAGGATGAATGCAGTGATGTTGAAGATCATTTGACCAATGATCCTGAAACTATAAAAGAATTAAAGCGAAAGAAAATTGAAGCAGCGGCCAGTGGTACATTTACAGTTGAAGAACTTTCTCAAAGAGGGAAGAAACGTAAAATGAATTCAAATGAGAATAATGTTCCTGCAAAGAAAATTACAGCCAAGCAAAGGAGAGCCATCGAACGAGCCCAGCGCCGCACGAAAACTGGAAGCAATTTCTATGAAGTTTCAAATGTTAAAAATAGGAATAGAGATAAGAAAATACCTGGTTAATGTAAAATTTACTTATTTAATAAATTGTTTTAATATTTTTGTTTGTTTTAATACTGCCTTTCTAATATACTATTATTCAAATAATAAAGTAATTTATTTTTTTATACAGCCAGCCCATCAATTGGTGTGGACTAAAAGTTCAAACGTGTGGTTCTATTTATAACAAATAATAGTTAAATTTAGGTGAAATTATGATGTGGTGCACAATATAAGTATTTATTTTCTGTAGTTTTAGGATGGACAGTTATAGGTATACATATAGTAGGGTAGGTAGTTGTTTTCTTGTGTAGAGGGCATACATTTATCACGAACTATTTACCCAGTTCCCTGACCCTATCCTAAAAAACGACGAGATTAGCTGTGAATCAGGGTCAGACTGATATAACTGATGAAGCAGAAATCAATGTTTTCAATAAAGTAGCAAGAAAATTTTAATAATTATTGTAAAGCTTTGCCATAATGTATTGCAGATGTCGTCGGGTAGTGAGAGCGACGATGACTACGTGCCTGGTGAGCCAGAGCAGCTGTCCGAAGAAGAGTCCGCAGACGAACAAACAGACCAGCAGTACGAGAGCGAATTACAAACTCACAAGAAACGTAAGGCAGCAGACGAGCAAGCGAAGAAAGGTAACAAGAAGAAACGGAAAGCTACCAATGTTATTAAACAAATTGAAATAGAAAAAGATAATGAACAAGCCACGATAATAGATCCTGAAGAAGAGAAGAAACACGAAGAGGATTTATGGGCGAAGTTTCTAGAAGGGACAGATACAAAGCCCAAAGCTACAGCGAAGGAGACTGCTATTTCACCTGCTGATTCAGGCGGAAGTGCTAAAGCACAAACAAGTACGATCAAAGAAAAAAATACAGACGCAGGCGCAGATGGAAAGGACGAGGATAAAGCCAGAGAAAGGAGGATATTTGAATTTGCTGGCGAAACAATTGTAGTAGAAAATAACGTGATAAAAGAAAAGCTGAAAACGCCTGATAGTCCTGCAACAGGTAAAGAGTTCAAGTTATTTTAGGTATTCGAGTAGTCGCATAATGGCATGAATTGGATAAGTGTTCCGTTAGTTCGAAAATGAGGGGATAATATTATACAGATTTTAGAAAACATGATAATAGTGTGACCTAACTGACGAGTGGCGCCAGTATAGTTGACTGTCTATGTATTATATTTTTTCGGCTGAACCGCTAAACCGATTTTGCTGAAATCTGAAACAGAGATAGTCTGGACGAAGTCGTGGGTATATAAAAATCTAGTGTTATATAATTTCCAGCCAGTAGACAAGGAGGGCCTTCTAAGGCGCGGGGTGCTGGCGGGCTGTCCAGCGTGCTCGGTCAACTTAATAAAAAGAATACGCTGTCCACTCTAGAGAAGTCCAAACTGGATTGGATGACCTACAAGAAGGAAGAGGGAATCGAAGAGGACATTCAGAGTCACAATAAAGGAAAAGACGGGTGGGTCTATTTTTAAGCAATTACTTAGGTATAAATAATATTGTACTACTTTAAGGGACAGTGGTGCATAACGTCTATAGGTTTTATTTTCGACAGCTCCCTGAGACCTGTCCGTGCAAGAGAATTGTGTAGACGTAATTTATGATTGTCACACCATCAGAATGATAAGGACTCGAACAAAATTTTGCGAAAATGAGTTCAGCTCAATGTCAGACCTCAAAGTGTACCCGAAGTCTTGAAGAAATATAAAAAAAATTTTTCAAAACTTATTTATAAAGCACAATCTAAAGTTTCCTATATAGTATATTGTATTCGAAACTGGTAAAATAATTACTTTCAGTTCATATTTTCCGATTTATGATTGAGAAAAGTAGATTTTTGAATTGAGTCCCTATTATTCTGAGGGTGCGATGTATCGAGCGAGGAGAAAAAAAAACATGCCCAGTATCCTCAAAATTTTTCGCTTCGCAATCTAAAAATAAGTCCTGACCTGTCGAATCTGCATACAACTATAATGTCACCTTAAATAATATGGGTAGTGTTGAAACGATAATGATAGCTGTGCATTTATTTATCCTCAGATACTTGGACCGGAAAGATTTCCTAGAGCGAGCAGATCTTCGCCAGTACGAAATTGAGAGGGATTTAAGGATGACCCGTCGGAGCAACCGATGAAGTGACCGCACATTTTATCCTTGATAATTTATAAGATAATATCGTAGTAAATAAACGCCTCTGTACCTCATATCTATTTTATTATAGATTACTTACCATAGTTTGTTATACTTAAAAAATAATTATGAAAATAGACCTCTAACCTGATAATAATGATAACCTATAGTAGAATACACTACAGTAGATGAGAAACATACACACAGTAAAATAAGAAGCCTTGAAGAAGAGCCGGGGTAGCCGTGGTGTTGGTGCAATCGCTTGCTACGTAAGCTAAGCAAGTTCGAATCCCAGCGGGGCCTATCATTCATTGAGTCATTGAGTTTTTAGAAAACATGAGGAAACCTGCACATATCTGAAAAGCAATTAATAAGTCGCATGTATAGAGCCTGAGACGGCAGTAGACTCACCATCTGTCACGTTGGCACTTAATCATCTACGGTGAGAAGTGGTGGGTGTTGTTATTATAACACCTGAATATTTAGAACTAGCTACTGCCCGCGACTTCGTCCGCGTGAAATATTTCTTTGGGCTAACGCTAATTTTAACCCGCGATTAGTCTTAGCGTGATGATGATATAGCCTATAGCCTTACTCGATAAATGGGATATTTAATACTGGAATAGTTTTTCAAATCAGAGCTGTAGGTAATGAGATTAACACGTTTAAGCACACAAACTCTTCAGCTTCCTTTATTTGTATAAATAGATGAACAGAGTGGACATGGTGTATAAGTACTGAGGTATCTCTTGCCACGTCGGAAGGGAACCGTGAATCTGAGCAGTGCCGGTTGTTCGAAGCCTTCTGCTTGATGCTTTCGAGCCTTGCTGCCATTGGTCTGATAATCCACAGGAGAAGATGCATGATGCAGTACACAGCACTGCAACAATCATCTGACAAGATGAAGTGGCCTATGATGATAATAATAATGTACCACACGGACGGAAACTGCGCCAGGGCTCTTTAAATTATTCTCTTCCCACAACAATATGCTTCCCTAATAAAGATCACATCGAAATGCATTCTCGATTCGCGTACTGGGTTCATAATGCGATGTCCGTCTCCGTACCGTCAATTCCACTCAATCACGTCAATAAGAGCGGTCTCAAGCAGGCAATCAATTTCAATCGGAGCGGGCGGTCGGGACCATTTGCACACGTTGTGCTAATCAAGCACTAAATAGTGTATTTGTCGAGGCCGCAGTGTCGCATAGCACTCGAACCCAGTAGTACTGATTTCACGCGAGAGGCGAGCCTTCGTCGCTGTTTGAATTGTTACGCGTGTTTTAAAAGGTTTCATGTGACGTGCTAACAATGACCACATACGGGAGATGGACACTCTATGACGGACGAATGGATCGTGTACAGGTGAGTTTGTTTTCATAGATCACAATAAGGTTTCATATTATAAGCATGGGCTCGTGAAGGCACAGTCTCGAAAAGAAAATATTCATGCATACCTACATTGTGTTTTAATTAGGTCATTATCGTTGTTACGTACGAGTGCTTCTTCTACTAAGTCTTCATATTTATCTCATCGTTGTGTATCAATTTGTACGTCTTCAAACAAAATTATTCAGTAAGTTTGCCCCACTTACGCAAACAAGGCTGTTCATTCGTTTGTAACTTCTTCATTGTTGTAAAGTCTCGTGTCGTATTTCATTCGTTCCTTCAATACTATTTCATTGTATTAGAAGGTAGCCTGTCGTTCTTAGGAATTTACCTTTAGTGTAAAAATAATTCACGGAATGATTAAGTTGACCTATTTAAAAATAATTTTAGGATGGCATTCCTGTCCAGAATAAGACAATATACATAAATATGGTCACGCCTTTAGTCTCCGAAGGGTTAGGTAGATACCTACTTAAGCACCTACACCCAGTAATGCCCAATGTAATTGGGGCGACCTATTGCTTTTAAACGAGCACTGATCTAGACACCGGTCTGGTGGAAAAATGACAGATGGAAAATCCCTATAACACTTTGCCCGACTCTGTGATCGAACAGAGGAGCTTGTGTTCAGCAGTACCACTTGGAACCAATGAAGCAGTCAATATTATATGAAAACATTAATCATTTTGGATTTTCGAAGTTTTAGTATCTAGAAGGTTTATAGGCACCTGTTTATATTTCATTTGGTAGAGTATCCCAATTCCGACTGACTGAAATCAGTAAAATGTTATTAGTAAGTACCAACGTACTCAAACTTACAAATAAAAAAAATTATTAAAATTCGTGGATCTTCGGGGACTACCTACTTATGTAGTTAGGGGACGTTGGATGATATTTATACCGATGGTATCGGACGTTCTCTTATCACGTCAAGTCAATAGTTTTCAAAGAAGCAAGTTGTTCGAGTTTCCCAAAGTTAAGAAGTGGGAGTAAAACAACTTAAAGTAAGTTTGTTAATGCTTAATGGATTCGTTATACGTTGAGCTTCCAGGCACTCGCTTGGCCAGTCCTCCCACACTACGTGGATCGAAGGACTAAGTTAGCAAGCGATACATAGAATAGCTAATGACGTAATCTGGAACAGTGAACGTAGTAGAAAGGAAAAGTGGGCGAACTACCGACGGCAGCCTCGAGCTGCGCCCACGCCTGCCAGCTCCTCGCACCCCTCCCTGGCCCACCGGCGGAAAACTTATGCAAAAAAGGGAAACTATAGGTACCTACCTACATAATAATACTAATACGAATGACCATTGTACCGTTTTATGTGTCTTTATAGTGCTGCAAATTTCAAACATTGAATTCACATCGCAATACGTTCAGAAGTTACATACGTAAGATTGATAGCAGCAATCTTGTATTAGTAGTAACGCGAAGAGCATAAGGAATCGTTCTCGTTTCGCTCCCGGTAATTGTTTCATTTGGAAACAACGAAGCTATTGTCGTCTATTCCATAATATTTGCTCAGGTGTGCGCTATTCGAGGCGAGGGCCGTAGCTACAAATGAATGAGCCACGACGGTGATAGTGCACCTCAGTGCGCATGTGTACTCGCGCTCGATAACCGCACTACGCCCGTGGCCGAGGCACGTGTCCATGTGATCAGCCGGAGCCGGTCCCGAGCCGTAGGGATGTAGAGTGTAGCGAGATGGAGGAGGCTGTGCGGAGTGCGAGCCGCCCGGCGAGGCGCGGGTGGCGGTGGCTCGCGGGGTGAGCGATGCGCGCGGCGCTCGCTCCTCGCGGACGGCGCACCAGTCGCCATCTCGCGCCTATCGGGGCGGGTGCCACTACGGTGTCTCGATCGTATCGCATCTTTCGTACATTACCGTATTCATACTGTTCGCTCTTTGGATTTTTTTATTAACGTGTGTGGATTTTCACGAGATTCTGAATGAGAGTTCACTTGTGAAGTGCTAAGACAACGTTCGCGAAAAACTAAGCTGTGTTCGGATTCAATAGCTCGTGAAAATTTATGATTTTCGGGAAAGTGTTTTTCTCGGTGTGTGAGGCGTCGGTAGGTGGTCGGTAGTGGCGGGTTGGTGGATGGTGCGGAGCGGGCGGGCGCCGGGGCGCGGCCGGCGGCGCCGCTAGCGACATGTCGTCGATACCCCTGGGCCGGGAGACAGTACTCCCGCAGCAGGTGAGTCCTCATCGCTCACTCCACGCCTCGCCTCACCTCTCGCAACAACGACTACTATACTACTACTAGTGCCAAGCGCACACATGAATACACTCATTCATGTTCACAATCTTACTTAGGTACCTACTTACGTAGTTTCCATCTTTACTATATAAATCTAGATTAGAGTTATTTCAAGTTAGTACTTAGGTCTGCTAGCTTTTATTGTGTCATCATGTAAATTAAAAAAATATTTTCATACTTCTTGGATATATTACATGAGAATATAATCAATTGTTTTTTTTTACCTGAGTTGAATCAGGCACTTCGCCTAAGTTCTTAGTGTTATCAACGAATAAAGGCTTGTAAGTAGGTAGTAGTTGGTTTCCCTGGTTTTACTCAAGTAGGTAGGTATATTTTCTTTCCTATCAACCAATTAGGTAATTAGCCTTCGTGGATGGTTGTAGTTATTAGCGGGGCATAGGTAATTTTGTTTTTCTTTTTACGTGAGTATCTTTCTAAATAATTAAGGTACTTACCTAGGAATAAAAAAAAGCTTTGCACGTGTTTATAATTCATCTAAATATCCAACTTCAAGTTGCTGTCTTTACAAATGTGGACCGTGTCGAGGAACCATGATCTAAGTGATATACCTATTTTAGTGGGCCGACCTACATTGGTGCAATGAGGCGGTAATCAAATACAAGGTGTAGCCTACACGTCCTTATCGCGCAGCAAGTATTTCGACGAAGGACTATGTAATGCTTTTCTTGTTACACTTGCAATCAGTAAAAACAAGGTAACATATGACGCGGATTTCAGTTTAAATAAAGGCTTGTAATTTTCACAAACAAATCAAAACACAATTTTCTTGCAGTAACAGTATTAGAAAACTGAAACATTTTAGTAGGTACATGGTAAATACCTATGTACTGAATGTTTTGGTAGTAAAATGTACCTGATTAATCATACCGAAATCATTAGAAGTCTGTTTGGCCCAAGTAGTTTGACAAAGCATTAACGATTAGTACCAATCAAATATAGATAAAGCATGTATGATTTTAACGCGACATTTGCCGAATTTTAGAGACGTTTCTCCATTTGACACATTGGGCCTGTCATTTATTTGCTAATTATTTTATAAGCATTCTCTGCAGCATTAATTATCCTCAAAATTATGTATATCACACGGGCTTAGATGGATCTTTTGCTTTGCGTCTAAAATACGAGTATCAAATGTGTAACTGCACATAACGTAGGTACCTATACCTTGTTCTATTTGAGTCACCTAGTGTTTGGCATAAATCCATAATGGTGTCCACCATTTAAGGTGCTCAACAAATGGCAACGGAAAGGGAGCAGTCACAAAAGCTTTATCTAGTGTGCAAACAAAAAAAAAATTATAACGGTCGCAATCAACTATGGAATATGTTAATAAATTTTTTTTTTTTGATACTTCTTTATTCTTAAACTCTAACGAATTGGGATACTCATAGAATATGTTAATAAAATTAAATTCTTTATAATCTTAGTAATTCATACGCTTGGTGTGTTCTGAAAAGAACAACATAAGGAAATTATATGGAGTTATTTTATCTATATGTATCTATGTATCGTGCTTTATCAGACGTAAGTCGATGATGTGACGGTGTAAATTCATCAATTTTGATAAATTGGAACACGTGAGGATTATGTGGATGGGAAAATAACATGATAATTATATAATTCAATTACGCCTGGATTCTAACAATAGGAACTGTTGTGAATTTATATGAGTCTAACATCATACATGTTGTTTAAAAGCTAGTAGGTGTTCTAATCAGAACCGTCAAGAACCTCAACTTAAGCCTATGCCATCCAGGATGGATATTGGGAACTCACAGTGCCATTTTTCACCTGCCTCTGGATAGTGGGAATATAATTGCTTATTGATGTATCTTCCCATTTTCACATCTTTGGCTGGGATAGCTAGGTCGGAAGATGAGAAACACTCGGTAGATGTCTTGAACTTCGTTGAGGAGATAGTAATAGCTTGGCGAATTAAAGTAATTGGATAATTCGGTGTAACGATAATAAGTATATTTGAGGCGGCAACACGAATAGTCGTATTCGGAATAAGGCTGTCGGCCGGCGGCGGCGCAAAGTTCAAGGCTCTATTGATCCATCGAGCAGGGTGCAAGGTTGGACTGGGCTATTTTTGTCGACTATTTCACTTAAGCTTTTCCTGGAATTGTAGTACTCTTTCATGTTGTTCAATAATTCAAGATATCACTGAAAACAACTAACTCGTATCTCCTGTGCCATTGACGAAAGAATAATATTTTCTCTTTTTTTCTATCTAAGTCTAAATGAACCCTCAGACACTCAAAACATAAATAGGATTTAAAAGCGTAGGTAAGATCGCTAAATAAAACCTTTCTTTTCTGGGATGGGTTAAAATCAGGCGGACAGCTACTCATTAAGTATAATCTGTGCGATCGAAGTGGTTAACAACTTAATTGATTGATGTGCTCGCTCGCATGCCACGGTATTATCTTGTGAAAGTATTTCGTGTTGATAACGTGTGTTATGTCAGTCAAATTTATTTTTTCGTTAGGGTTAGTATAAATGTATGGTACATGTTTCATTGGTCATTCAAATTTTCAATATGCATTACTGTTGAATGTGCAAACATTTGTTTATCTTGTCAAGAAAGAAAAACAAATAATCTACTTTTTTGATGAGCAAATGATGAGAAAGAAAATTAAGGAAATTGTATATACGAGTCGTACTTAAGCGTGTTAAAAAGAAAGAATACAGTTTTTTAATGCCAAGAATTTTAGTGTTAAAGGTTAGAAGTTCTAACATACGATACACAAAAGCGTCAGAAAGTTAGTATGGTTCCTAAATATGTCTAATGACGTGTGGGTCTCACCTTGGTAGGGCCACAAATAAAATATAAATAGAAGGTCAGTCAGCAGGCATGCATTGCCCACATAGACTTTGCACAGTTGACAGCTTGCTACTGGAGATAGCTCGGCTTGATCTCAGTCCTTCGTAGGAGCCCGATTATGTGTTTCTCGATCAATGTAGGGTGCCGTTCTCATGTTACCTTTATTTTATCTGGTAATACTCAGTAGTGCAAGTTCAGTCATCCAAATTCTATATGTTTGTCTCACCTTCCACTAGCATCCACAACTTAATCGTTACTAGGTAACAAACTCAAACAAATTGTTGCTCTAGATTATTATTGAATTTAAGATAATCGTTACATTATAGTGTAAATGTACTCACTTTTAGTAATTTAAAGCTCAGCGCACAAAATAAAATACTTACTTTTATCTGCTTTTATCGTCCGCATGATATGAGTTTTCCGAGTACAGTGTCTCTATTTGGGGTTTAGCTATCGCTTTACTGAATTTAATACAATTAGTTAAGGCATTTGGCTGTAGAATTATAGCAGACAGACAGAGACATACTTCGTTTGTAAGAGGTAGGTAGTAAAGGTAGATGTAGTAGTGATATTGTAGATCAGTTACTGAGCTAATAAGGTTACCTCAGGCTGTATCGCTATCGAGGCGCATTGTCTGCATCTGGCTAGATGCTCTATCTGTATTGTATTATCAAATGGGTCGCTGCCTGCTCAGCTGTAGCCCAAGTTGCCAATAAATGACTCAGTGGCCATATACATACGATGGGATATTATTGTTTTGCGACTACAGTTTAATTAATATTTATCTACAGAAACTTGATTAGGGTCTGAGTAAGTTGTTATTTTGGTAATTTTAGTTAATAATTTTCCTAATTTATAACCAAAACATTGTAAGCACATAACGGGAGCTCGTGTACAATAATCTTAGCTGCCCGATTGTAGGTACGACCAATATACGATCATTATAGCCAAACCATGGTATATTTAGATGTGTGTTGTGTTCTCGCAGGGAGTGAGGTTGAAAATGATTTATTCAGTTTAGTCCCTGGTAAAGCACTTATTAATGTTGAAGAATTTACCAGTGATCTGTGAAGGTTGCCAGTGATCTGCGGAGTCGAGGCAGAGAAGTGCAATCGCTGTGTTAGCCACAGTTGTTATGGTGACGTTAGGCTATAGGCGTATATAGTAACCGTATAGTGACATGATTGATATTTAGGCAGTCATTATGCATATAGTATAAAGTTATTTAAAAGTTATACATTTTCGTTGAAAGATGTATAGAAACATATTTTTCCTAAGTATTTAATCAAAGCCACTCTGTACTATAATATTAAAGGTGCAAGCACGAGTGCACGTATCTAGTTGTGTATTATCAACACTGAAGCCTGAAAAGCTACTGCATCACGTATAAGAAGATACCTATACTTATCGATGTAAATTGGATCAGTGGTTTAGCTGAGCGATCAGATAGTACCGGTCGATAAGGATAACGTGATTTAATTGTTATTGTTCTCTGGGCAACACGTAAGAGTTAAGTTAAGAGTACACGCAAGTACAATATAGTTCGCTTACCGCCACGCACGCTTATCGCGAGTATCGGAACTGATTCGGAGATATCTGCACTTTGTATGGTACCTTTATCGGAGCTGATAGTGTACCGATAAGTGGATAAACGTGTGCTCGATGTATTCTCGAACATGCCATGCCTTTGTGCGTCTTATCCAAAAACAAAAGTTATTATTACTTTACACAATACAAATATTATAACAATATAAATAAATTTAAAATGTTAATACATGCGTGAGCGCGTTGATGTTTAATGCTTATAAAAAAATATTATTTTAATAAAATCACAAAGTAAATATGCAAATTGAAAAATAAATTTTGTTATAGGGCCTAAAATAAAGATAAGTAACATAATCTTGATTTAATAATGATCAAAAAAAGATACTTTATTGGAATAAATTTCTTATCACAATCGAGTCGAGAAATCCGAGCAATGCAACATATTCGGGACCCCGTGAGACGCTCAGAGGAGTTTTTCCTCTCAAACCAATAAATTTGAAGTCTGTTTTTATTGGTTAAAAGTTAACCAATAAAAACAGACTTCAAATTTATACTACAACTCGTATTACGTGCGTGGTTTCGCAGAAGTGTCTGTTCTTTAAATAACCTCGGCTGTAGTAATTCGGGTTCTTGTGCGACGTCCTCGGCGGCGTCCTTTGGGGCGTGCGGAGAATGCTGCAGACTCCATATTAGGCGACGTAATAGCCCATCGCTCCTGACTCTCGGGCTTCGATTGTTCCACCCAGTTTGGTAGTAGGTGACATTTTTGGCTAATAATATCGCTGGCAGAGATAGCTGCGGAATACAATGAGCTCCAATCGTTGACTTTCGGTCGGCAAAAAAGACTTTGATTGGATTATAACAGGTTTAGATTATCCATGACATAATATTATAAAAATATAGATCTATATCTGTGGCACTTAAATTCTGCACAACTTTGTAATTTAACAATGTTTAATCTCAATATATGTATTTTTTTTAATATCTCCATGATATTTACAAAGTTCATATGAGTTGCATGTAAACAATTTAGGGCTTGCACCTAAATACCTGGTCGGCTGTCGCAAGTGTGGTGGTTGGCCGCCACCGCCATATAAGGCGGCAGTAGCGGCGCTCGTTCGGGGCCGCGGCGCAGGCGCAGCCCTGCCGCAACCTGCGCTAAGGACATCTCCACACGCGCCAATACAATGACCTGTTCACCTTTCCAGTAAATTCACGAGTTTTATTTCCTCATATTTACGAGGAATAAATAAAGGTAAAAATTGTGGCACATTTACAGCTTGTTTGTAGAGGTTCACTGCAGCTTGTGTGTAGGTCATATTCGTAGAGCGTTTCTAAAAGATGCAAGATATGGGTGCATCCATCGAGATAAGACACGCCGCTAAATGTAGATCAAATATTTTAAGCTCATCAACTTTAACATCTATTTTCGTTCGCCGAGTGATAATAATATCAACTTACTTAATTTGCTCTATAAATATAACATAGCAACACATTTTGGACGAAAAGTAGAAACAATTAAAAAAATACGGATTTTGTTTCATAAGTACTGACTGAGGTTATCGGGATACTTTATAGCTTACTTAAATGAAAAATTAAGGCTTCACACATTTGCATGGTCTTAAGGCTCAGACTGCAACGAATAGTAATTACTTACGCACATAATTAACACCTATTAGGTAGGTATAGCTACGTGTTGCATTGCATATGGTTTCATATGATAATGTTCTCATGAATGTGTCCAGTAGGTGCACGTAGGTAATCAAGTCGGCGAGCGTGACAGAATGAGTGCCATGCTAAAGTCTCATGCTAATAATATACACGACACAGATGTAGAGTCACAGAATAATAAAGCTCTTTGTACATTGCACAGCGTAATTAAGTGTATGATTGATAATTATTTATTCAGCCAGGCGCGTTGAAACATTGCCACATTTTCGATGTATGGAAGGTAAGTAACTACTTATTACCATTTTGTATCAGTAGCTAAACAGTGCCACACTAATATATTTAAAAATATATAACTCAAAGGTGACTGACTGACTGACATAGTGATCTATCAACGCACAGCCCAAACCACCCTCAAGGGCAACATAGGGATAAAAGTGTATGCTACTTTTATGGTTTCGTATTGATATGGAATGCTAACACGGGTGAAACCGCGGGGCACAGCTAGTATAGGTATAAGTTTTGACACATTCGAACGTAGTCGTTTGACCTAACGTTTTGAGCTTTTTTGTTTAAGACGTAAATCTTAATCAAAATGAGGAAAATACGCATGCGATATCGTCAACACAAAAACATGTTATAATCTATTCTTGGGACACTGATTCAACCAACGTGCACAATGAGTATGTTTTAAAGGTATTCATTTTAATAAGGTTGAAGCACATACGTAATAAGTACTTTCTTAATTATTTAGCTTAAAATCATATCTCGATAAGATTCAATATAAATTCAAATTACTGTTACCTTTAAGTTGTTGATGAGAATCCAGAGCAAAGCATTTACTCCGATAGCGCCGAGTTGAATAATTATGTAAAACTATTCATGACTACGACGAAGGCGAAAATAAGCGACGGTCAAATTAACCAGACCTTTATCATTTGTAATGTTGGCTCGGCAAATAATAAAGTAAATTTGTATTAATAATAACTAAAAGGTCCTTTTTAAGGATCTTTCAAAACGCCTGGTTGACGTCTCTGGTGACCGTCGAGCTGGTACTCACTTCGGTCAGAGGATTAGTTTAGCGATCCAGCGAGGTAACGCAGCCAGCCTACTGGGCACCATTCCCGCAGACGCTAATTTAAATTCTGTGTTCTATTTATAATTTTTATTTTTATTTAATTTTTCTTTTAAATTACTAATTAACGTGAAAACATGTATAGAGAATATTTACTAATAAGATATATGTGAGTTCAATTTAAAAGGCTTACTTCCTCACATGAGAGCTTTTAAACTGAAGCAGTTAAAAAACTATCTTTTCAATAATCTAGTCTAGTTACTACATTAAAATTTTCGTTCAAATGTCACGTCTTGTCAAAAGTTATATCTCATGAGAACATTTTATAACTTGTTTTTGGCACTGTTTTTATCGCGCCTGTCTTTTATTTACTTATCTGTACTGCCATCTAAGATGACAACATTAAATTTGGAGCTATATTAAATGCGACAAAAACGGCAGCGCGTCTATACCGCAGAACTTTTACTGTAAATGAACAACATTGGACGCTCCTCAAATCCAGTGAAAAAGGTAATTTTTTTGCACCCAATAGTTAGCTACTACAGGAGCTATACTAAGCAAGCTGTGAACTGGGTTTAGTTCGATTAAGCTTATGTGCGAGCCACTTAATACCTAGGTCGGGTCTATTGATGAGAGCTAAGTATCCGATGCTTCTTCGCTGACCGCCTATTGACCTGGAAAAACTAAGTAACTGAATAAATCGATATCTTAAATCTAGAGAAGTAACATTTGTTATCTATACATAAGTCTTGCAGCGGTCGTAGCGTCTTAGGCGTCCTCTTAGATATCTAGAACGTCTAGTGGAAGTAGGCAATTCGGTCATTACGTTAATTGAATCTCCTTTAATGTGGGCAATGACATTTGTTAATTAACCAACTTCATAGATTGATGTGTACAGGTATAGAGGTAGAAACATGAACATTATAGGTTAAATATTATTGGCTCAAGAACTACACTATGCAAGCGAAAGCAATACGATAATTATTGTTTATACCTGAAAACAGCCTTCTTAAAATGGATCCACATAGGGTACACAGTTTAATGTACATTTCATAAAATTCACGTAAAAGTGTCAGTTCACGCCTGTTCAAAAAGGTTCGCGTAGTGCCCTCGTTAGTACCCATTACGGTGTCTTTTTGGAATATTAATATCACCAAAATGCCTGACAGCTGTGTGACATTTACAACTTTCCGCGGACACATTATCTTGCATGTAAACATACATTTTCCCTACATAATTTTACAGGTCGCTGTAACATAAAAAAAAGCCAATTTTGAATTCTTTCGGGTCAGTAGAATACGTTTTTTTAAAACTCCATTGATAAATTAGCAACCCTTGATAGTAAGGATAATCAGTGGTTTCCCCGGTAGATACAATGACACCTCGCAATATCGTGTTGTTTAGTTTCGAGTCAACGACCTCGAACCACACTCGTATGTTATAAAAAGTAACTTGAACCTGCCCGCCGCATTACTGCAAATTGACTCCATATCTGCCGATAGCGACCGCTTCCACAGTCCACAACAAACCGTGGCTCTACATACACTTAACAACTTTAATCCTTTAATGGAAATGTAAATAATTCAAACGACAATATCTAATTAAACATTCAATTAATTGTCCATAATGATTGGAAAGCGAATGAAGACTCTGGAAAGTGACGTTCAAAAGTTCACTTCTGGTTAAGATTTGAAAGCACTATATGTTATCCTATGCTCTAGTTGGAGCAAGTATGAGTAAGATCAATGGACTGGTAGTTACGTTACGTCGAGACGGTATCGTGCGGCTACGACATTGGGTGGTCCCATCGTCTGCAAAGAAATGAGAGCATGCTTCAAATAATACATTTGTTAATTAAATGTGGTTTGAAGTTAACGTTCAAAATGAAAGGCAGCTCATAGCGCGGAGGTGGCATTATCGTTAGATTGCAATCAGTGCAGCAACATTATAAAAAACCATTAGCTATGTTACTACTCCACCGTCTGTGCTTAAAAAAATTAAAGTTAATATTAAAATCAATACCGCCCTTAAAAGCTTTCGCGTTACTAGCTTAGCAGAACTTTCTGTAATTTGTCTATTGTGAGTACCTAGTTAGAGAGAACCGATTAAATTTATGGATTGTACCCTGGTCTCGTGGCTGGGGCGCGGAGTGCTCGCATCACGCTTTACTTTCACTGATCAAATTTTGCTAAAAGCCGGTCTACGTTTTGCGAAAGTCGTTGGTCTGGTGGCGAAGGCTTTATGCACATGTTGGTGGTTAATGCTGGATAGACGAGCGCTATGTTTCAAGCTCAATTACTTTTACCAGCAGCGATGTTGACAACAATATTATATGCATTTTATTTTGTGTTGGTTATTAATTGATAGAATTTTGCCTTTATGGTACATAAAGGCAAAATTAATTTAAGCGAACACGAGACACGGAAGGCACGTTTCCAAAATAAGTTTAATTTAAATTAATTGTTGATTTTCAAAGCCGCCCGCCCTGTGTAGCGCTCACTTTCATTATTTCAACTCACGTCGCAGCGTATTGATTCGGGCGCACGATTTTAAGAAACGACGTGTATCAAAACTTTTTGAACTCTATTAACATTCACGGGGCCCTAAAATTATAAAATGTAGCTGCACAATGAATGCATGATCGCGCGAGGTGGCAATTCGCTGCTTGGATTGACTGTTTAAAATTCTGTCCAGCTTCAATTGGAACTTATGAACATGATTGATATTTGTCGTCTTTGCTTTCTTCCGTTTCATTTCAATTGGTTAATTTATAACAAGCAATTCTTTAAAATTCAATGAATTAATGAAATTTTATCTACATAATAAATTAAAGGTAGACGTGAGGTTTTGCGAGTCACACTTCCATTAGGTGTTAAACAGCTTTAGAATTTAATTACAAGCGTCAATTGCGCTACTTAGCATGTGTTCATTTTGGTATAGGTTTTTTAGAATCATAATTAATTTTAAAGTCCAACCAAATTAGGCTAATGGAGATTTCGTGCTCAGATAGGTGCCATTAGATTGTCAATGATTGTAGGCTTGCTCGTGACGTTTCATTCCTCAGCTACCGTATACTTTGCCGTAATAATAAATTAGATGAAAGTATTATTTAAAAAAGTTGCGGTGGCTTCCTGCACCTTCAAATAAACAAACAAAAATATCTTCATTTGATAAGACTTTCTACAAAGTAATATCAATTCATCAGAAGGACACAGAAAATATAAAGTTCGTCAAAAAAATTAAAAAATAGGAAATGAATTAGCAATATTTTGATAGACGAGTGGCATAACTAGGGTATCAACATGGCACTGGTATCGAGACATGTCCGATATGCAAATACGCCGCTGATACGATGTCAGGACTCCGAGTTACAAGCTTTAATTCGATCGACGGCCATGCTAATGAATTATTCAACGGCGGCCGACGGCAGACAAATTTTTAATGTCATGCTGTAAGCGATAGGTTTAATGCAAACCCACAATAAAAATGTACTAAAAGTGAAGTCATAAAACACGTGTTTAAGACATAAGCGAAGCGTTCGATGCCTTTTAGGTTAATAAGCCATTTTCATTGTGAACTTCACGTGTAAATGCAGATGCATCTCGCACGAAACACGTTATACACATCCTAGTCGGGATTTGAATGGATTCGTAATCAATATGATTATTTTAAATTTCAACACTTGAATATGTATTCGGAGGTTGTTATAAAAAATTACGCGTCGTTCAATATTCTGGTACTCTTACACATATCATATATTCTTATTAATATTCTTCCCCTTCTATATATATCCTATATCATATCCTATATCATATATTACCCCTTCAACTAGGAAAATCTGTGATCTGGTTTAAACCAGTTGTCAGACTATTTTAGGCCTCCGACTGACCTGTAACGATTGCCAAAGATGATAAATTGGCAACCGGCACCGACGGCTTAACGTGCTCTCCGTGGCACGGAGGGTACTCGGGCGGTCACCCATCCAATTACTGGCTAGGCTTAGGGTTGCTTAACTTCGCTGATCAAATGATATGCGCAATAGCAACTGTGCCACGAGCTCTTTCTGATTATGTCATATGGATGATAAATTATTATAAAAATCGAATAATATAAAATAGTGTAAAATAGTTTTTAGAATAAACCTATTTCAAAAGATAAAACTCATAAAAAGTAGAGTGAAATGCCAATCGGCGACTTTGTGAAGTTCAAGTTAACCAAATTTTCAAAATTTCATTTATGAAGGATCGAAACAACATTAGGTGAGGGTATGTAGGGAAAAATACAGTTAATTATTTTCGTATCCCCCAGACGTGTTTGTTTTACAATAAATAGTACCTATTCAAATAGCACATGGCGCCGCCACGACAGAGTTATCATCTTAATAGTGGGACACATGTCCTGTGTATCTCTTACATACGTGCGATACCATTATCATTCCTATTAATAAAGCAGAATGTGTTTCATTCACAAGCTCTCTAGTTGAACTTCCAAGAAACTTCTTGATAACAATGACGTAAGTAGTAAGGAATAAATTCTAAAGTGACAGTTAATGGCATAGATAATACACGGTAATTTCTACCTCCCAGTTAGGTTTATCGTCTGTATTCTTTTTTTTAAACACTTTCATTTTCTGTATTTTTCAAGAAGACTTACTGAGAAGTTATTACTGGTTCTTCCAACAATTTATGACGTCGCTAAAAATGTAGAGTTTACGGCAGAACTGTATCTGAGGGTTCAGTAATAGAATGGTGCGTACAGAAGCTAGCAATTACATTTAAAATAGCCTTCGACCGCCCAAGCAGGACGCGTATTGCAGGTCTACGGCGAGGGAGAATAGCAAATTACACTTATGTCTTCTGGCGACAAAACGTGTTTCAATAACTTAAACTGCTGAAAATTATAGACTCCTCGCACGCATAGTACTTTTGTGGTTCTTTTAAGTTCCGTTTCGTCTGTCTAGATGATGCGAAAATAACTGAAATTAGACGTTACTTATAAATATTACTTAATCGTAACAAATCTGATGGTAAAAACATGTTCGACGCAAGTGCCATAACATTTTCTCGAACGGCCAAACAAAAACTAACTTCCAACAAACATCTTTGATTCATCAAGATAAAACAAACAAGCAATTTTATAGGTTTCAGATTGTTTCTCAAAACTTTCTGTTCGATTTTTTAAAACTCTATACCAAGGTCCAATACAGTGCCTATTAGGATAGCTGCCACCGAGAGCATGTGATATGTGTTGTGCCATGCTTGCATTGGAATTAATTATCGCCAAAAATCAAGTAGGTTGGTACGAGGCATCTTTATAGCGTATGGATGAAAGCGGTCCAATTTTCCGTCTGGCTCATCTTAAAATACGAATATTGCCAGACGTATTACAATATGCAAATTTAACGACATGTTGTTTATTCTCCTGACATAATGACAGCATCTTACCCAAACATATGTTTATGAACATTCAAATAATGATTTATTACCTTTAAGATAACAAGCGTACCTACGTTGTAATTAAGTTTATTGTTAAAATTAATGTGAACGATTTTATCTACTTTTTATAGCAGCACCATAAAGATGTTTATTTTGTGTCCGCTTTTGTTTTCATTAACTAACAAAGGATTACGTTAATCTCCATAAAAGGTGCGAAGATATGCATCGAAGTCTCAAACAATCTCACGGCAGCCAGTATCTTCTGCGTAGACAGTATCCTACGGGAATCAGTAGCGGGGTCAACCACCTTCCAAGTCACGTTCCTTTCTGTAAAAAAACTCACCGTAATAAAACATGTAAAAGGCTCATTTGTCATCTGATCTAATAGCCACCCCACGTCCCCTTTTGAGGCTTATTCTTTATATCTTAAGGCTTACCGTCATGCGTCATAAAGCCTATTTATTGAAGGTATTCTTAAACTGTGTGCACCCTATTGTACAGGTTGAATAAAGTATTTGGACTTTATATAATAGTATTCATTGTTACGTAGTTTTTTTTTGGTATAGTCAGTTGATGTTCATTCAACTTCCTTCCTCAAAATATTTTCCAGTGTCTGAGATCTCACCATTATGTGCTATCACTGAATACATAACGTTCATCCGGGCTTTCTTTCATATAAATCATATAATCACACACTGTGTTCATAGTAGTTGATTGGATGAAATAAAATGTAAAAAATCTGAATGAATACAATTAGCTTATTACACATATGTACGAGGTGAATATTGTTTTTATTATTATACCAATGAATCATATTTCTCACCTCTTTGTGCAAAAGCTGCTTGGTGTGGATAAAGGTATTATTGCTTACTTACTAACTGCATCTACTCTGTAACAATAATACTACTATTTCGTGTACATTTAAAGTGTATTTAATTTGGTATGCCATTACCATGCGAAGGTTGTGCGCTTTTCTCTCCAGCATCGGCCACGGTTATCAAAGTTATAAAGACGTTCTGTCACATTCTTCGTTTTGTACAGATCTCACGTAAGTGTATGTGGCTTGTTGTACAGCTTGTGTGTTTGTGGCGCCGCTTGTGGCCCTTGGTTACGAGCTCGCCGACAAAGTGCGCGTCGAGGCGGACAATCAAATCAGTCGGAGCTGAGACATTTTCTCCTCCGACTGGGCTGTACTCGCTGCCTTTGTCCTTTGTTATCTTTGTGTCGCGGCTCTCATCACATCTCATGCGTTACATATACGACGCAAACTTCAAAAGTTTACAGCTTTTAGGCTTTGACAGATTGATGGGTTCTCGACACGTCTCCGTTACAGATGGACTGTTTCTTCATTAGAGCCGTCTTTTTTTCTTCATTATCGACTTTAAAATTAAGTTAAGTTCATTTACAGTCATCACGTCCGTTTTCTACGCTTAATTTTACAATTAATAGGTATCCTATCACAAATCTCACAATATATTCAAACTGTACACTTAATACTGTACGAGTCCAAATATTATTATAAAGTTCACGTAGTTTGAATTGCATAGACGATAGTAATATAATCCATGTGTGTGTAAGACGCATCTGCATTTATGTTTATATAATCACCACTCGATATATTGGGTCAGTGGGGTCGTTTAAGGTATAATCCGATAAACTTTAAACGTTGCCTAATGCCGTTGGTTTGGCGATGTATGCTCGATATACGAATTGGGACGGGTTGCACATATTTGTGTAGCCCATATCTCAGCTATAAAAAACAGGTAGATGCATTCCCAGAAGTATAACGACCACTCGAGATCTCGCAGCGGGTTGCGTAGGGTGTTCTGCTACACGTAGGTAGTTTGGAAGTTGAGCATTTTAGTTTTTGTGCAAATTTATCTTGGGATGCGATAAACATTGTGTTGGTCACCATATGGATATTTATTACGGTTTTTGCACCATGTGCAGTATGCACTGCAGTTGGATCATTCATTAAAATTCCACAGTATTTAGCACTTGACTCATTCATATTTTTTTATATATTTTTTGTGTCCTCTACACCCGAAGATTAAACAAAAGTGGCGGCGTGCGGTTCCCATTGAAATTTGACGCATTATAGGTTTCACGAATTCCTTAGTTGGTGGTCACACAATAACAGATGAATTTTATGTCCATATGATTGTTACCGTTGTTTTTGTTCGATAAAGAAATATACCTAATACCTTAATTGTTAATATTGAGTCGTTTTCTAGCTCACAGATAGCTATATATTTTATATAACTTTCTAGGTCTCAGATAACTATATACATACCTAAGTATTTACTTATTCAAGTCTAAAAGAGGATACATAGGTTCTCGGTCGTTGATTACGTCAGGTTTGGGCAAGGTGACCGGGCGTGAGTCAGTTTACCAGTTGATCATTTGTGGGTGAATCAAGGTTGTGGAAAGTTCTAGAATGAACACCCCGTTAATGAAAAAGGTCGAACCTTAAGATCATAAAATAAACTTCATTGCATTGAACACAGGTCCACAAAAAAACATTTGCCAGAAAATAATGAAAATATACACTTAGCTACGTACTTAGAATATAGAATTAAAACTACTTAGATTGCAAGTGTGAGTTGTGATTGCGAAGTTAGCTGATACAGCCAACACTTATTAAAAACAATCGTTTCAGTATGTCATAGAAACATGAGAATCCATGAGTTGGCTTGCATAAAATTCATCATAAACCAAGGTTCAATTCGTCACACAAGTGCATTCGTCTCGCGCACGTATCGCTCTGACTCGGCGACTCAGGCATCAGTCACTAATCACTGGTAATAGACCGGAGATTGATAAACTAGGAAAGTTTGCACACTTCGCATGAAATGAACGGTAAATTGACGCGGAGTGGGTCATTCGCCGTCCATTTATTGCACACGTATATTTAGACACTCTTGATGCGTCGTTAATAAATCAAGCGTTAATTTGTGAATGTATCGATCTTATATTCCACGAAATTTAATTTGTAACGCTCCGCTCTCATTCACTTCGAGAAGTAGCATTTAAAGGTCATCTGTATTTTTTTATGATGCGACTACCATTTATTATTTGAAATATACTAAGTACTTAGTTAGGTATACATATCTCTGAATAGGTGAAATTAGGATCATCAAATTTTCAAGAAATTAGGGTATTCTGACAAATATTACTTTATAGTATAGTTACTATTACTTCCCCTGTGGTTGATGTGAACATTGTGTTGCCAGACCGGAACAAATCTTTCCCCGTCTGAGAGTGTTTGCACTGAGACAAGTCCGTATGATGAATTCCATCCGTGTAGCACAATAAAAGTACAAAGTCGAGCGAGTGTGACGTCCCCGATCTCCACGCATGTGTTATGTTATAATACGCGGATATGACGACAGGGATTAAAAAAAAATGTTAATGTTCTCGCATTCTCGCTGCCTTTTTATTTATTTACATTTTGAAATGACGATTTCTGAGAGCCTAGAAGCGTTTAGTATTTTGTAACAACGGGAACAATTATTCCATTTTAGTTTACTGAGGTTTGAGGCGCTAGCCAGGCGCATAAGACTTCCTTCCTCACGATTTTATTTAAAGGTCACTTTTGATAAATATTTTGAGTTTTTAGATTAATATTTTTTAGCGCTTATTTTCAGTCCAGTAACGTCATAGGCGAACTCAAAGTATTTTAAAACAACCCTGTTAGATAGAAAATTATATCGAGTAGTAAAGGCAGTTTGCGAGTCGATGTGTGTTTGTTCTGGATCGGGATCCACGGCCGGAATGCCGGATATCGGAGTGTCAGATAAACAAGCCTTTTGCGTAATACCATCTCTTATAGAAATAGGGGTTTAAATGTTTCATATCACACGACAGCCAGTCAACCCACTGCTATTTGCGTAGTTCATGAGTGATGAACTTGGTATGGTCAGACTCAATAGAAGTTGAAC
Source organism: Watsonalla binaria (assembly GCA_929442735.1). NCBI lineage: Eukaryota > Metazoa > Arthropoda > Insecta > Lepidoptera > Drepanidae > Watsonalla > Watsonalla binaria. The sequence continues at coordinate 4,361,849 of OV838929.1, read as the reverse complement.
TGAACGACAAAGATGTGTGAATTTAACTAAAGATAAGGCTAGTCCCCATATAGTTTATAGAAGATTAGATTAGCTTTTACGTTTTTGTTTATCGGAAGTTATTTTTAGAAGTAAAAGTCTTATTATTGGAACTGCATTTTGAAGAGAATTATTGATGATCTTTATAGTGACTTAAAAACTCAGATCGTTTGCAAGCTTTTGATAATATTAATCAGGCGTATACATAAGTTGCTTTTGTTATCTTCTCATCTATTTATTTTTTTAAATGCTGACCGTACATCCTAGTTCATCCCGTGTTTGCGAAGGGGCGCGCTATCTGCGGCTGGCAGCCGCGCGTGACCGCTCATCTCGTTACCGCCCTCCCTCGGCCGCCCGCCCTGCGCCACCTTGTACATACTTCATAAACAACACTGTATTACACGTGTCGTTAATTGAGAATTGTTGATAGTAAAAGGGCGTACCTGCCACTCCCTTACAGATCATTATTTTTAGACATAAATATATTTGTGTATCAATCAAACTAATATAATTTAACTGAACGCGGTAGAATGTACCTACATCTCGCAGGTAATTTCATGGGTATAAGACAGAAAAAAATACACCTACTAAATATGTCGTACGTGACATAACGGAAATAGGCAATAAATATTATGATTAAAAAAAATTGCAGTATTGCATTTATCCCTACTGCTTCTTGAAAGAGTAAATGTGCATAAAAGCTTCAACGACTAAGCATAATTATCCCGATTTTTTTTAACCATGGGGACTATTTACGGAATTCACCGAAAATTTTTGCTACTTTAGTTATCAATTGGGACATTTGGTACCTAATCACTCCGGGAGTAGAGTTAATGAACAAGACCAAATTCAAAGTGTTCATTCTTGAGTACTTAACTAGGTAAATATATTTTTCTTATTCGACGTGACACATTATTTACGTGACGGCTCGTTGGTCTAGTTATTAGTACCTATACCTTGGATTGTGTCATAAATAATTTCCTAACCACATATAAAGAAAATCATTATTTTGGCTTTTGTTGTTCAGAAACTCTTCTAGGGTGAAATTATATTTCTTCGCTTATTTCAGTTCTTATACTTAAGTAAATATGGTTTACACGTAAATAAATCAATCTCGATAAAATGAACGTCAAACAGCTAAGTAAATCTTAGTAAAAGTTCGCTCACTTAAGTCAAACGAAACTGCTGGGCGCATATGTGAAAACTTCGTAACATTTATAAGTGCCGTAAGTCTCTTAGGGCAAGGACAAGTTGGAGCAGTTCTCGACATTGAGTTTGGACACTTTTAACGCTTCAGACAAGTGAGAGCCAGCACTCTAGCGACACATAAATCTTTGAGTTTCTCCGTGTCTTCTTATAATGTGAAGACTTAACGCCATCTGGAACACGCTAAGAATGAATAAACTAATACAGTGTTTTTTGTAGATAGGTACATATTATAAGATCTTGACATACGCTTCTTGATGGTTAAATATTATAGTAAGTATTAACCTGACTTCTACACTATGGTATGTACGAGTTAGAATAGTTTAGTGAGGAAATGTTCGCAAGCAGTATGAAAGATTGAAAAGCTCCGGGAGTATGTACCTACCTACTCCAATATAATATAATACATTATTATTGAGTGTGCGATACAAGCTTTTCGATACCAAAGATTACGTACCGTAGAAAAATACCGGATTTATACCTTAGCACATCTATTTCAAAATCATTAACAACAGCCATGGAACTCGTTTAGCTAGAAAGCTTGCAAAAAATTACCACCGCTTTTTATAACTGAAGATAATGGTGATTATCGGCTATTGTCGCGCAATCAGTTTGAAAGTTCGCTCAATTAGTGTTTGCGTAAAATATTCACGTGTGCCGCTTTAGAAATAATATATTCGAAAAATCATTAGCCAAGATAAGAAAAATAGCCATCGATTTCTATGTTCCTGTTATAATATTGATCCACAAAGTATTTGGAGGTGTGTATCTCCCGTACTTTACTCATTAGCTAGTTATTAACTACCCGTTAAAGGAGCTGAGGTTAAAAATAATTTCCAACTAGAAATTTCACCCGGAGGTGTTCTGAGATAGCACTCTTGTTTATTCTTAGCTAAAACGGTCCTTATTTATACGTGTGTAGGTGTTGCGATGTTAACTCCTTATGCTTGTTTTGTTTGTATACTTACCCAAGTACTTATACTATATACCCACATCATTCTGCACCTTCCACCTTGCAGGATTTAGATTTAGTATAATAATATCTAAAAACTGATAGAAGTTATTTCAACAGTGGTAACATGGGGGAACCACTCCCAGGTTGGCACACGAGTCTTTTAAATACAAGATAGTTTGTTAATGATACCGATGATCATGAGCTAAAAGGATAGGCGCCTCCACCATATTGTATACCCGGCACCTCCACTATACGTGGCTCTCGATGGTGATCCAATTTAATAAAAATAATCTATTTATTTTATTTTTATTTTATTTTTCTCCGTTCTATATCTTTAACACCGAATGACCAACATGACATCTATTCGAATTCCTCATTTTTTGTGTTTGAATTAAAAGGTTGGATTGTAACTCCGTATAAGTACTGTAACAGCAATTAAGAAGTAAATTGAAAGCGGTCATCACACCTTTGTTGCGATAGTTACTGTAATCTGCTGAGCGTAAAGGGAATCAACGACACGAGCATGATTCAAACAAAACTTTAATAAAATATTTAAACTACTCGGTGACAAGCCGTGAAACTGCATAATCTATGTAAGTATTTTATATGTAAAACGGGTAACGTATGAGACAAATTTAGTACGAGCAAAGTGTTATCAGATGTAGACGAAGCGTGCGCATATAGCCGCTGTAGGTATATGAAGAGTTAATTGGCCATTTGCGTACTTTTGAGCGAAGCGCCTTATGTGCATTCCGTATATATTGGTATGTTTAACATGTAAGTATGGGTGGAACAAGGCGCGGGCGCCGCCACTGGCGCCGAGGATCTTTGTATTCCGCATATCGCATGTCGTCTATTTCTCTAGCGGTCAGTCGACTCTCCGGCACCGATTCATGCGTATGCGCAAGGTCGCCGGGTGCACTCCTATCTGCAGGCTGTCAATCTTCCACACAATTGAATTAGGACCCTTTTGTCTGCAGATATTATTAGATGCTTATATTATAGATATAGTCAGTTGCAACATGCATAATAGCCTTCCTCGGTCAATAACTCACCGCGTGTCGACACCCCTTTAAACTCTCGCCCTATTTTAGCTGCAGGATTCGCATGCATCAATGGCTGCCCTAGCTCATGCGTCAGACCACCGTTAGATCTATTTTGGTCATGCTATGCGACTAGATGCACTAGGTGCCTATCTAACTGGTGCTACCACCTCGTTTTTGCTTCGCTTAAGCTGATTCACTTGATCAACTGCAAGACTATCACGAATACTTAATCACAATGTAGACAGTCGTTTGTTGATTCGTAACCTCCCGACTAGTCTGTTCCTCACTTAGATAAACCCTACTCCTTTGCTCTTCTTTATTGTTCTTATAGCTTTATTAATAACACACGTGGATATAAATATCGCATTTTAATTATCTTGAGCCTTGGTGGCTTTGAGTAGTCGCTACTCGCTTGCTACGCAAGTTCGAATCCTAGCGGCCTGTACCAATGGGTGTTACTAAAATACTTCACTGATTTCACACCACGAGCTTTCGATGAAGTACAAAATCGTGAGGAAACCTGCATAATATGTTTGAAAAGTAATTCAAAAGACGTATGTATAGTGCCTGAGACGGCGATGGACTCACCATCTTTCACGATAGCATCGTCGATGAAAAGTGGGTGTCTTTATTACAACACATCTGCTTACCCCTTGGATAGTGAAAGCTTATTATATTTTTAAGAAATTGAAGCACTTTAATGCAAAAATGTACGATGATTGTAGAGTTGAAATGAAATAAAATAGGTAATTATATTTAATTAATTTACCAGCAATATAAACCTCAATCGAATCGTCACCGATTTATCAATCGCACTTACACGTGCGTATGTAAATAAAACGCAGTCATATGTTGTGCAAAAGGCAAGCCAGTGTTGTATCACCGTATCTGGCATTGAATAGGCAATCGATAATTGATAGCGATTCAAGTGCTAGTCGTGTCTTATTACCGGGGCGGGTTAGGTATTCACATTCCTGTGTCTGTCTGTCGGTACACAGCGATGAACAATTATCGCGTTTATCATGTTATGCAAATCAAGCCTTTTTGGGAAACTGCATTGTACTCACGTAAACAATACAATATTTACTTACCTACCTATAAATATCATTTAAAACTTATGTAAATGGTATTATGATATCCGTTACATTCTGTATCGTATAAAATGACTATGTAATAAAACAGGATTAAGCGAACAGACGCTGTAGTAGTAAACGTCAATGTTTTATTAGTGCCCTATTAGGACCATGACATATAATATTCAAGTGACTTATGGCGTACGGTAAGTAATTAGAACTTAATTAAGCACTTACGATACAAATAAGTTGTGTAAGTTGTTTGTATCTATTTAATGGACATATTATTATCATGAGGTGCTAGTAGTACCTTAATTACTTTAATATTCATGAACGTACATAACTGATAAATACACATGCTGTACTGTAACTGTAATATAGGATCTGTAACATATACCAGATTTTGACCGTGTAATCGATACACGCAATGTATACGATAGCACCAAACACGACTTTTACGAGACTGCGTAACAATAATCTGCAATGATCGTGTTTTTATATTGTGTGGGGAAATCTGTCATGAAGCTCGCACGTGCCTGTAGTCGACCCGGAGAGATTACTGTACGGTCATACGGTGCACCCCACCGACCGCTGAATGAAACATATGCGGCCCTCCCTTCACATGACGAGGGAAACTTCTGATTACATCCATACTATTGCATTATTTCATTCCATTAGGGCAGCTAATACCTACATTTACGGAGGATAAGCTAGCGATCGATCACCCGGCTCTTCCCGCAATGGAAACAAAGGCTTTCATTATTAATTAATACCTACTCCACTGGGTTGCATATCAGGTACATAGTAGTTGGTGGTAATCGAGCACTATAGTCAATTAATAAGCGGCTATCCGCCTACAGGTTGCAATCTATTTGTGTGGTCTTAACTAACTCTTTAATTAACTGTAACTTACATTAACATTGGAGAAATATATACATAGATTGACAGACGTTGATTGGACTATTTGTGTACGAAAAGTCCATGGAAAACATTTTCGCCCAAAGTTGCCAGTACTTAGTTGGCTCATGCCGCTGAATATTATTTTATAGCGTCACTCGCAAAATCCCCTTCCCTTCATCTCTAAACCGCATTAAAGGGGAACGTTGAAGTGGTGCTAGCGAAGTGATTTTTAAGCTTTATTTACACCAGAATGAGTTGATTAGCCAATGTTTTTGGCGGCTTAGGTCCCAATTTACATTTGGATGATAATAGAAACAAATTAAAAAATAACTTTCTCATAGGGATACTTTTTCGTATATGAAACTTGATTAGAAGGATATATAAATACCCTGATAATGGTAGGTTTGGAAGGTGGTGTCATTGTCAGACAGCGTGATGCACTCGAGCGTGCGTTCAGATTGGAGTGGCTGTCACGTCAGCGAGACGACTCCCCCTGTATCGATGACCTGCCTATCTGATATAGACACCCATAGACAACCCACTTGTTTTCTTTTTTTCAATATATCATCAAGCTGTCACAGAAGGCAGGGAATACTGAACGTTAATTTTACGCATGCCATGTCGTGTATTCCTTCCCGATCTAACATTTAGGGTTGTAGGAGTAAGCTGGAATTATTATTTGGTATTTTTTAGATACTGTCTGTCTATAAGGAAAGCTTTTTCCTTTGCACCAGTTTACGGCAGTTGGTCGGAATATTTTTGGGTAAACAAGTACTGATTTTATCTTATCTGACCACTGGTGTCATGTACACAAAATCAACATTCACGTCCAACTATATCGATATCGACTTCAATAATAAAGTTAGTTTAATACCTAGTCAACCGATATGTTGTAGCCCTTGTTTAGGTCCGCAATGTTTACTTGCAATATCCTGCAATATACTTTCATTTGCGTCTTATCAACTGAGGTACATGACGTTTACTGATATTGAGACTGGGTACGTAGGTTCGGACTTACACGTCGTTACTAAAATGGCAAATGAAAATGTTTCAGTCACAGCTCAAACATTTAGAACGAACACGCAACGATCATTAGCGTGTTACATTGACATGATTATTACAAATGAATTATCGGACTGTTTAATTCGTTTCCATAGGTCGTTTGGTCATTATTCAAAATCAGCGTTGATTGGCTCTATGTTCTACAATTCTGTAGCAATAGTCGGCAAGTACAAACAATGGTCCAGCTCAAGTGTAGCTTCGTCAGCTTAATGCCTTTGATGGACACACAGAAGCGACAACACGACAGGCAATTCATCAAAACGTCACTACGTCTTAGACGAACGACTATGGACGCCGAAACATCTAACTGTTGCGTTATCTCTGCGTTTGATCCTTGCTAGTTCCCATACATACTATCAAGTATCAAGATGCATGTATGTGTGACCCGAATCAGTGTGAGATTTGAAATCAAAGCCATTAAACATTGTACCTAAGTATAGGTGTTTTCAATAAAGTACTTTCTGAATAAATTGTTGCAACTCATTGAACGAGCGTGTCGGCGCCTAGTTGTAAACGAATAAAATTCGTAGGAGGATATCTAATAACAACAAAATTTATTTATAGGATAATAATTAAACAATATAGCTAAGTGATTCACACATTACATATTCACGTTGTAATTAATTACCTATTACAATATTTAAATAATGTAGATTAAGTTTCACAAACATTTTGTACAAAGCTTTTTGCTTTTTGGCAACATAATAAAAGCATATTTGGTACAGCCTGGTTTTGCCTTGGTTTTGATGGATAAGGGGTGATTTTACAAAGGTACTTGAGTATAGACGTTCTTATGATTACTATTGTTTGCTGCCATTAGGGGAACGAAATGATACAGTATTGAGAGTACGTATAGATGTGACGTATCTACGTATATATGTGTGTGTATAGAGTAGGCGTTTTAGAAAAAAACGGAGGGTGGTACGGATCCTTACCCTCCCGTCGTCAAGGGGACCGACACGACGCGACATGGCTCAAACAGAATTCGGGATTTGCGCAGAATAAGATTTTGTCGTGTGACAAACATTATTTAGTTGCAAACACAGCCGTGACGCGAGCGTTAGAAATAAAAAGAAAAGCTTACTGATTGTTGTAACGTGAGTACCTATAACATAGGAACGCAAAGGAAAATCGGACGTGTCCTAGAAACCATAATTATAAGGAAAGTTACCAAGAATTGGATTAGTTTAAAGAAAATCTTTTGGCGTATGTGTCTACGACACGAGGTCCACATAAGAGGCAGTTTACCGACAAGTGACAGTCAAGCACACTCCACAATCCAGGGGTAAGTTGTACTTATGTTTTAGTTGTTACTTGGGACTCTCTGGAGAGTCGTTAACCTGTCTGAGGGCTACCTAAGGCCCTCAAACTTTTACTTCACACTTTATTAGCCTTAATTGGAATTGTTTATTTTTATTTGCATTTAGATTCATTGTGAGGTTATAGAAGGGATCCCTAGCTTACTGTATTCAGGGAATTTCAGTGCCAGATTTTTAAACCATCCTGAAAATGTTGAGCTTTGTAGTAAGATGATATCAATAAAAAAAAACTTATGTACAGTGATTTCATACCACGTGCTTTACGGTGAAGGAAAACATCGTGAGGAAACCTGCAAATTTCTGAGAAGTAATTCAATGACGTATGTAAAGTGTATGAGACGGCGATGGATTCACCATCTGTCACGTTGGCACTTAATCATCTTTGGTGAGAAGTGGGTGTTGTGATTACAACACCCCTGCCTTCGGGGAATACAGGCGTGGGCATATATATATATGATATCCATTTTGATTAATATATTTTATTTTATAGTAAAGTACACGAGCTTAATAAATACTTACAGAGGCAAACGTGAAAGTTTGACAATCTTGGAAGGGCGTGCATAATATAGAATTTACTCCTCTCAGTGTTAATCATCTATGAATTATTGCACACTGCATTAGTTGGACTTAATGGTGGTTACAATTAACGATGCGCGTTAAATGTTAAAATATCTATAACAGAAATAAGTACTAAAATCTGGTTGGGTTTGAATTTCGCTCGTAAGTATGGAAACATTTTTGGACTGAAAATGGAAACGATTTATTCAGTTCAGGTCCTGGCAAGGCACATACTTAATATGATAAAGTTTCATTTTGATAGAGAATTGTATAAAATTGTACGTTGAAAAAATATACTTTCTCACTTATGCTGAAATTAAATAAAAAATAAACATAAAACACTCAAAAGCAGTTGCCTTATAATAAATGTCTGAAATATTCCAACGCGAGCAAATAAAACCCAGACCGAGTTTTAATCAGAAGCCAGTGCTCTCCAGACTTCGAGTAGGTACAGCTCCGCTCGAAATTGTTTGAAGTCGCCTCGAGCATTCGGCTTAACTGCAAACAAGAGCAATGCAATAGTTATTTCAATTTGTTTGTATATTTGAATAACACGATACAGCTTAATAGGTTATCCATTCCAGACGGATTCGTAGTCCAAGTAAGTGTATATAAATCACTAGATTAATTGAGGTAGACAAACCGAAATAAGTATATCTAGGATGGCAATGTGCAATCAGTAATCTCTGCTCACCCCTGTGGGATACAACCTCAGACGTTTGTACTATACAAATAGAAAATTACCTATCCAAGTCAGGTAGATATCAAGTATTTGATAATTTTCGAACGTGCTGATCCGATAATTTAGCCATTACTCGTTATTACTTAAAAAAGTATTTCATAATTTGTTATAAAGGTGTTATCGACCTTTAAAGAGAACCGTTGCCAAAGAAACCAATTGCTAGAACCGTATAACAAATAATAAGTTACACTAAAGTCTATTTTTATCCTAAGACTTTTATACAGTCATAAATTTTATTAATTCCATATCGGTTATTAATTTATTTTTAAATTAAATGTGATTGTGGTTTATCGATACTAAGGCGTGACTAGAATCTAGATATTCACAATAATAGACGATAAAGAATAAAAAGATTGCGGATGTTGATTGTGATTGTGCAAATTCTACAGGATCATTTAGATATTTAACTAAGCGCGTACACAATCGAAATAGACACGGTGCTATGTACAACGATCCTAGATTAAAATATAGATATGCGTTAAAATCCTAAACCCATTTGTATTCATGTCACCACTAATGTCACGTCGTAGCGTTGAGATGGAACTACGATAGTAGACTATTGTATAAGCTGTGACAATCGTGGTTTTGGACAAGTGCCAAATCTGCAACACTCGTACACGCTACAAGTGTCAGACACAGAAGTCTGGCATCAGTCCCCCTTGCGACAGATTCATAATTGGGAGCATGGGCGCCGGCACGATTAAAAAATAATTACTCTACGTGTAGAGCCAAAATACTTTTTCTATTAAAAAAAAAAACACCATTCAATCTACTTTAAATCTTCAGCATTCTGCTGTAAAAAGTCAAAGACAAGCTGTGCTTGGTTAGACAAGATGACAAGCAACGATCTACTAAGCTCGGTCGCGTCTGAATAAATGCAAAATGCAGTGAGAAATTGCATAAGTCGTCCATCCATCGCCCCTGCGAGAGGGAGTCTTTTCATTGCGCCCCTTGTAGTCTTTGTTTTGTTCTCGACGCCGCCATGCGCCATTTCAGAAGGGTTCCGTGATAAACTCTTGCTAACTCAAGATTTTATTAACATTTTCAATTCTGCTTTTTAAGCATTACTTGTATTTTACACGGCCCCCTAATGTTTAGAGCTTCTAATGTTTCATGTTTAGTTTCGTTGCGAGACTTGTTGACTCTATAATATCATCTCTAACTGCGATATCTATTTTAACACCGCAATAAAATTCCTAATTGTCGTATTAATGCCAGATATGGGCAATAAACACTGAATGGACGATCATGAGTGCAATTGATGAAGGGAAAGCGACATTGACCGTTGACTTACGTAGGATGGCTCTATAGGCGTGGGAGGTGATCATCCTTTCGAAATTAAAGACACTTCTGCTCATCACAAAAGAATTTCCGGCGTCGTTAATTCGTAACCATACCAATCTACTTATTCGATATTTTTTATAATAGCTTATTACCAATCAATACTTACATGTGACTATTGCTAACTTTAACCTGCGACTTCGTTCACTTAGTGTGATGATATATAGCCAATAACCTTCCTCCGTAAAAGGGCTATCTAATACAGAAATATTTTTTCAAATCGAACAAGAAGTTCCTGAAACCAAACAAACAAACTCTTCAGCTTTTTTATAATAATATAGAATCGATACCTGGGGCATAAATAGTAAACTGATAACAGGAGCACAGTTTAAAGTAGTGTATGTTATCAGAGCATTGATAGTCAGGACTATATGTGACAATCACCACAATGTTTACGCACGTCGGGCGTGTCACATTTCATGTCAAAACCACCAGCCTCTCGGAATATCAACACGGCTGTTTGTGGACTGTGTCTACCACTCGCCACTATGAGTTCTCACGACTTATATTTATCTTTTGACTAATGAGTTTGTGGTTTAACCGAATGGAGAGTAGGGTTACGTTTTGGCAACATTCACAAAGATATCGGTTTAAAAGCTACACTTAGGTACCCATACTTTTAATAACTCACGATTTTAATGAGTAGTTCGGTAAATGTACTACAATAACGAGACCGTAGTTCCATGCTGTGACAAAAATTAAATTAAATTAATTACCCGGTTACTGAAGAAAATAACGATCCAGACGTAACCAGAATGTTCTCATGGCTACACTGAGCACTGGTAATCGATAACGTTGATCCTAAAATATATGAGTGAAAGCTGTTTATTTGATAAAACATGAACATTCCGCTGCGGGTGTATTTGAGCGTGGGAGGGTGTTATTATCTATGGGGATGGGTCGTTGACTGAAGCTTCGGTAGCCGATTGAATATTAAATGACGCACGGCTGATCATGACACGATCAAAAAAGTTATCCGATATCGTATTTTCCCACACATACGTAGCATAGTTATTCGATATACTCATTCCCCGTTATACAGCCGAGAGCAAAGGCTCGATAAAAAATACTTTATCAACGGCCTGTCTATTAAATGTAGTGTCTCCATTTTGCATACATTTGCAGCAATTTATTATCTCATTGGATATCGCACCGGTTTCCGATTGGTTACCGGCGCGGGACCACTTATAATGTCGCCTAGAAAATGTCTGTCTGCGCGGCACTCCTTGACACAAGATGTTTTTTGCACCTCCTGTCTGTAACTGTCATATAAGGTCCAATGGTTTTGAAACCTCAGTAAAAACAATTACTGCAAAAAGTTCAGTTAATATTATAATAGATAGACCTGCCTCTGATCTCGGAATCTTTTAATATAAATTTACACACACATTTGTTCCTTACACACACATTCCCCCATGTTTTAATGAAGACGTTAAAAGGACAAAAGGTTTTATGTATATTTTTTATCTTTGATTTTCCCTTACAGTCTGTCGCTCCCGGTCATGACCCTTCTGGCCCAAGGGTACATTGTAATTTACCTAGAGTTTACTCGACGATCAAACGAAGAGATCTTTAACTTTCTTATTTGTGAAAGAACATCCTTTTAGCAAACAAGGTATTTTCGATCGTCGTTAGATGCGGTCATTAGTCATTGGTATAGACACTTTCTCTAGAATAGGATCTTCTGTTTCATTTATGTATCTCTACATACACCTATGAACAAATTATTATTCCATCTACCTAAAAGTGTAATGTATAATAAAGTGTAGGTATATGTACAAGGTGATAGCCGTTAATTTCCGACAGGTCTTCCGATGTTGAACACCGTCGTTTATTACATGTTACTTGTGGTACAATCAAGGTGTGTACAATAGGTGTCTACTATAAAGCGATGCTGAGGCGATGTATAAACGTAAAGAAGGAGTTATAAAAATCAAGTCTAGTATAACACCCATTTAAGAAGGCTAACCTACTACTTAACCTGAGTTTCTCACTGGTTTTGCTCAGAAGGATAGTTACTGAAACTAGTGGTAATTTATAGACGTTCATTGTGTCTTGCCCGGGCCTAAACTGAATAAATCGTTTTCGTTAATTTTCAACTCTACGCGTTCCTTACTTATATTCAGGAATATCACTAAGCATTCAAAGCTGACGATAGATGAATGAACCCTAAAAAGGTCAAGGTACCAGGATCTGTATGGTATTGTTGTTTAAAAAAAAACAAGCGTCTGCGACTATTTAAGGACAGCCTTCCTGGACCACTTGTATGTTCTACCTAACTGGGTAAAGCGAATGTTGTCATGAGGAAAATATTGGATTGGTCTCATTTTAAGTTCTATATAACTGTTTGTTTACCTATAAAGCTTCAAGAAGGTTAATAACTATTATTTCATAAATTTCTTATCCACATTATCAGAGCAGATTTCTCCGCCTTTGAATTTCTACACTGAAACTGAGAAGTCGGTACTAAAATGTTTAATGCTTAACTAACTCCTTTTTATGCTTAAGTAATTACAGGACGAGTTCTAACAGCTTGGGTTTTGAACATATTGTAGATGGATAGCAAAAAAATTGATTAAATGGATTGCTCTGTAAGGCCTATTATAAATTGTCGCTAAGCCGTAATGGCTTTGTTATCAAGAAACATAAACCACAACAAAACTTTTGTTCTAAACTTGTAATTACTTGTTGATTAGGTACCCATAACCCTGCGTCCTACAAAAACTTTTCCTCTTATGTAGGTACAGGAAAATTAAGTATATGCATCTAAATTGTATAATTACCTTCAAAAAGGAGACATATAAGTAACAATAGGAATATATATACTATTTAACACCTAATCGAAAATATGGTGGAGCACTATCATATCTGACAATCACGTATATGATTTCTCTTTTATTTTCCTTTGCCTTCACGATCCATTATATAGATATTGAACTTTAAAATGGCGCCGGTATTAAAATAATTAGATTCTGTAGGTCTACTGGCGCATGCGTACCAGCCCTCCTCGTACTACACTCGACCTTCCTAGGTCGCTGCACTGCCATTCAATCCCCTGGCCGTATTCATTGATTTTCGACCCACAAGCCACATGGCAACACCATCCGAGCGGGAATACTGTTCATGAACGCTTGACTTGGCGATATTCGAACACGTGCCACTACCTGACGAGCAGTACCTATATTGGTAATATGTAGGCATTATTCCTATATCTTATCTACCTGTAACCTTTGCGGAAACACGGACATTGTTGGTAATACATAATTCACGTAAGTAGTAATTAAAATACCGCATTAAATTACACCTAGGTAGACATTCTAGGTAGTTTTAATGTGTATATTAGCTTTAATTGAATATAATAATGAAGTTAATGATTAGTTATGACTTACCAAAACGGCAGCGCTATTTAAATAGGAATAGTTCAATTATGTTATGTGTATTTATCCTAATTTCCCTATAGACCTCTTACCTGACTTTCTCTACACGTATTGCGGTTTCTCGTAATTCAGGTACTTAGTGAAATATGCATGCAGAGTCGAGACGATGTCGGCGACGAATTAAATTTTAGTACGTAGGTACTTATTTGCATAAGATATAAGTTCTAAAATATTTGGATACTCACTTCATCTCGATAAGTGCATTAAATCAGATAACATGTAAGTGCCTTATTCTGACTTTGTTTAGATATTAATTCGGATTGGATGTTCCTACCTACCTACTAAGTATACATTATTATCTATATATATATGTTATCCTTACATTACGTTAATAACGAGTATTTAATTATGACTTGTTTACAAATAACAAGCTTTCTAAGCAAAAATATTGCCAGGTTCTTATATATTTTTTAATTAACGTTGAGGTTTATTTCCTCGAAAATAAATCTTAAATTATGAATTCAAACAATGGCAACCACTCTGTATTTATTTGTGGATGGTGTCATTATTGTGGTCAGAGTGTGATGATCTTATATTTAAGAATAAATAGGTACTTACTTACCCAAGTATATACAAAAATAATACCTTGGAAAAAGATGCTGGTGTCATTTAACCGCAGTCAATGACAAGTAAGTACTGTGGATTGTTTACGTCTGCTATCATTTATTAAAATTTTCCTTTTAAGCATCATCATGATAAAGCGACAGTTCATTACTTCGATTAGTTTCTAGGAGTACCTAATAAAGTATTTGTTTAATATCTTTTGGTGGATCGTGAAAAGCAACAACAGTCTAGCACGATTTAGGATGAGAAGGGGTGTCACGCGAGGAATACAGTGATCGGAATCACGAGCAAAAAGTACCTACCATGATTGCAACTATACCTAACTGTACCTAGTACTAATGTTTTACATATACCTAGGTAGAACCATAATGAACCTTACAAAGGTCAATCAACTATATTGTGTAGTTCACATGAAAACGTATTTACGTGTAGTAAATGCATAAGGACAATGCATCTTACTAGAAGAGGGTAGTATTATTATTTGTTCTGAGGTCATGATTAATTACAGCGAGGTCAGCCAATGACCTCACTGATACATCCACGGGCTACGTGAATGAGATCTACAGGCTAAAAGCGCCCGCGCACAATGCCATTCGTGTAAATTCTGCGAAGCAGCGGGGCTAAGGCGTGATTCACGCGTAGGTATCCGGACTTACAGCATCTTGCTCATCTAGTCAGTTTATGGAACAACATAGGCTCGTGCCCGAATAAAATTTTGGATAATCGAATATGGATGATACTCAGATATCGATAAAATAGTACATGAATTAAACTATAAAAAATTCAAAAAAATCAGAAAATTCATTCATTAGTTTGGAATTCTGTGATCGTTTTGAGATTTGAGTTCGATATGTCTCTAAACTTGCAGGCAGGTAGGTATGTAGGTAGTAGGTACTCTAACCTCACCGCGCACACCTTGGTTATCCAATATCCATGAAACTTGCATGTTCACCACCAAGCAGTTAGCGCTGACCTAACTAAGCTGATTGATGAGCTTAGGCAACTCATAGATTCTGAAACTTAGTCATCTGCCTAATTAAGTGATCGCTACATGCATGCAGTACGAGGACCTACTTGAAATCATGAAGCTTTTCCCAGGTTGCTTACACATATTAGTCAGTTTTCTGACTTATATTTCATAAGTTTTCCATAAGTCCTTACGTGTACGCACATCATGTTCAGACACCAAAAAACCAAATAGACACATCAACACCTGAATCAATGGAATGGATGCAGCACGTATATGACGTAGTCGCTGACTCAGCGCACGCAACCGGTTCTAGTAAAATTAATTCAATACATTTATATTTAACTTGTTTTCAATGTATCTATAACACTTAGGTCAGTATATCCACAGTCATTGTGGAGAGGGCACGTGAATCTAATTCAACTATTGACGTTCTATTGTTTACCATAGAGCTTGTGAATTATTTTTTTTAAGTTTTCGTGTTTTTTTTATTTTAAAAATGTGTAATTGCAAAGTGCATAAAAGCATTGGACAAGTGCAGCCTTTATGGGTAATTATTTGTATTCCGGCAAAAAAATTATAACCCGACAGAAAGCTTGGAAAGTGGCGGAAATGAGAAACCCTTATTAAAGCAATAAGATGCTACTGACTTGACTAGCAAGCTATTTAAATACCTACAGCAGTATTATTAAAGAACATAAATACTTATGTTTAATTAAGAAATAGCGATAAGCTTTAATGGGCTGGTTTATCTAAGAAAAGTTATGATTGCAATTTTATACATGTTTATGTAATGTTATCTTGAGAAATATCTTGCAGATTAGATAATATGCTGTTCATGAAATAATTTACGTTTGACCTTGATTAGTTTGTTTTATATAGCATTAGCATCTTTACATTATTTTATAGCGTCTTTTCACCTGCGTAAGCCAACGGAACCATTCCCGTATTCCGGAATAACAAATAGATCGAGTTTAGATAATGCTTTACCGAAATTTGCTTACATAGCTTATTTATTGCTTTGCCCTTTTGGATACGATTCCTTTTGGATTTGGATACGAAAAAAATAAATTCCACTATTCATATTTTCAGTTTGAGCATAATCTCATTGATAAACGATAAATACGTAATAATAAATAAGCGCAAATGTCTGGTTGCATAAAAAATTGTGCGGAATCGGAAACAGACATGTCCTGCCTCAACGCAAGTCGGCCACAGCCAGCGTTACACAATCGATGCACAATGCAACCGAGATGCAATGCAATCCGTCATTATCGGCTGATTTAGGACGCGCCCGTTCCGGTGCTGCGTGCAGCTGTGTCACACCCACACATATACCTATATGCATATGCATGCACTAACTGAATTTTATATTTCTTCAGTATCTAGGAAATATTTTACGCTAAATATTTTCTAAATATATTAAATGTCTCTGCCTACCCCCATGGGATACAGGCGTGAGCAGTATGTATGTATATGTGCTCCAAGAACTTCATATTGCGAACTTTCTACATATCGACAGTTTCTGAATAATAATCTGTATTATTTATATTCGTTCCAGTTTATACACGTTGCATTACAAAATATTCTTTTGAGTTACAGTAGGTTCGTCTATTTGAGTTTTTAATATACAGCAATCGCAGTTCGACGCGCATAATTAGGTACCTTCTTATATTTATAAGATTGATTTTATTCATCAAGTACAAATAAAATGAAAAATTGAAAATTAATGAATAACAACGAAACGATTTTGAAACATTTTGAAGTAATTTTTCATTCCAGTCTAGGCAGGCACATAGCGTTAGCGGTGCGGGATTTCGTTGGGTGCAAGAATGCGTCTATTTCTGGGTAGCGCAATTAAGTACTAAGAATAGCAAAATACACAGCTTAGGCAGCGGAGGAGATATTCCTTGCTTGAGCATATCGTTTCACATAGCTACTTAGTATACATTTTTGAACTAGGTGGCCCAGTAATTCTTTTTAATTTAACCCTGTATTTTTTAATTGGGCATGTTATTATCCTGCATTTTGTTGTGTCAAAAGGTACGGCAGTAAAAACAACGCAAATCAAAACACCCATTAAGTTACATTATCATAATAATAAGCATAATATTTAAAGAATCTCTGTGGCTGTTGATACTGTTTCCTCATAAGGGTATGTTTTGATTGTTACAGTGCATGGCGCGAGCGTTGTACGACAACATAGCGGAGTCACCAGACGAGTTAGCATTCCGGCGCGGGGACCTGCTGGCCGTGCTGGAGCAGAACACCGGCGGCAGCGAGGGCTGGTGGCTCTGCTCGCTGAGGGGACGGCAGGTTACTATCCCCATATGCAATACCTTAATAGTTGTGCGCTATCAGAGTCGCCGGACGATTGGGACGACATAGTGAGTTTCTGGACAGGTAGATGGGTAGCAAGCGACTAGCGAATAATAAAAAATTCCGAATTATCCGTAAAATATCTTATCAATACATTTTTGCGTCAGTTATTGATTGGTGTGAATAGGTATGTTATTGTATTACGGTTTGGTGACGCACCGCACGTATCTCATTATGAAGGTTTAAACTCACGTGACGATCATACTTATCCCAAACAGGATGATTCAAATGGGTGACGAACCATTTCTTGAAACAGAACAATTGTTTACTTATTGGTATCAAATTAAGCTTAGGGTACCGCAGAATTAAATTTAGTAACGCCTACGACGCGTAGATATTAGGTATCACTTCAGAAACGTAGGTTCAACACTATTTGAATGTGTTTGTTGCAGGGAATATGTCCGGGAAACCGTTTACGGATAGTGGCGGGTGTATTCGATGCGAGCGCGATGCAGCGGAGGCGCGCACGCACCCCAGCGCCTGTCGCGCACCAGCCCATGCCAGCGCAACATTCACCCGCATTTACAAAGGTACATACATAATGAAAACGATTTTTGTGAAATCGATATTCTGTGCAACGCTGTTCTTAAGGAGAGATAAAGACACACACCTTCCATTACACGGGTCTCCCTTCAGTGGGAGGAGCAAAAAGAAGAGTAAACCACCACTGAGAATAGCCTAAAACTTAAAGCTGATGGCTGGACGTAGGTATGTTCTTTAAGTGCATGGCTCTAAGCAGTTGCTTTTGAATCTATAGATCGAGGAGTGCTCACACTATGACGTACCCCGAGCTCCACTGCCAGTTCGCGGCGCGTACGACAGTCCTCGCGCAGTGGGCGACTGGTACGAGGCGCCGAGGGCTCCCCGGCCCGCCAGCGCGGACTCTGCCTGCAGTGGCACTGGCTCCCTGGCCTCCAGCGCATCAGCGGCTTCCGGGGCATCCTCTGCTAGTGCACACTCCGCGTCGAGCACATACGACGTACCGCGATCCCGGGCACTACCCTTGCCTTGTGACGCGGCATTAGAAGCCTTGGATAGATTACAGGTAGTGACTTCAAATAGATCTCATCTCTATCATAAAATTCTACTAATATTATAAAAGTGAAAGTAATATGGATATTTTTAAGGTACTTATTCACGCAAATACTACTGAATGGATATTCAT
Source organism: Watsonalla binaria (assembly GCA_929442735.1). NCBI lineage: Eukaryota > Metazoa > Arthropoda > Insecta > Lepidoptera > Drepanidae > Watsonalla > Watsonalla binaria. Next base: position 4,343,117 of record OV838929.1, on the reverse strand, counting down.
AAAACATATGCCCAAAATATACTTGAAATAATTGAAAACCTGCGCAGATGGAGACAAAACTTGCTGATGCTAGTTCTTTATACTTCCCTTTCCAGTCAATTCAACTTTAAAACAACCCATCCAATTTCAATTATTCTTATCACCACGCAAGGAATGTTTACAGAAGTACAATGAGGTATATGCGTGTGTTAGGAGGAAGCGTCAGCAGCAGTGTCCCGGTTGCTGTCGTATGTGGGCCCGGGATGGCGGCGGCGCGGCGCGCTGCGCGGGCGCGTGCTGGACGTGCGCGTCGCGGGCGCGCGTCTAAGGGCCGCGCTGCACGACCTCGCCGTCTTCGCCGACGCCACGCTCGCCAACGCACACGATGCACAAGACAAAGGTAAGCGATTGATACTCATACCATTATTTCAGACCAATCCTACACGCTAGCCATGTAGGCGAATTGAACATGAGGCATGCATTTGCCGAGGCACAATAAGAACAATATGTAGCGCGGGAACTTAGACCGCGTATCACTTAGTCGGCACGCTATCCACGCGCCCGGCGGATCTCCGTGCGCTACCTATAGTAGGTGCGCGCCCGCGTCCGTCGTTTGGCCGCGGGGCGCCAGTGTTCAACCCACACTCGTCGTGTGCGTGCGCGTCGTTGCATAGGAGAATCTGTTCGCTTTTCGTTTATTGTCACGCTTTAGTTATTCACGACCATTCTTTGTAATTTTTTTAATATACAGTCATCCGTAAATTTAACAACAAGTTATTATTTATACTCTTCAACCCCAACTCGCAAAACTTCGAACTATAAATAAGAAATAAGTACTTGTTTGTCCTTCCACCGAAAATACTGTGTGTAAACATTTATTACACAAATCTTTAATGTTTGTAGGTATCGCAGTAAAGCTACGTCCACTAGTGAAGGCGTTAAAAGACGCAGAGCGCATAACGCACGAAGCGACGAGCGCCCTGGATGCAGGAGACTGGGCGCCCGAGCGGCTGGAGCGCGACAGAGAGCCCACGGACGGTACGCTGGACGCCCTCGACCAGCTTGTGGCGTGCGCCAGGTCCCTCACTGAGGACGTACGGCGAGCGGCCTCCTTCATCAACGGAAATGCATCACTGCTCTTTAGGTTTGTTATCAACTTTTGATGCCAAAAGGTGTGCAGTAGATAACCTTAAAGAGTGAACGTGACTGATAAGATTGTTTACTGGAGTAAGTGGGTGAGCTAAGAGTCGTTCAAAGAGCTCAGCGACACCCACGAGACTGACTTTGGCTCTGACGAGCCCTGACTCGCATCTCGAAGTGGAGAATAGCTTAAGTCATGCCGACACACAGGTGAATAAGAGAAAGACATGAACGAGATGACCACCACCCTCAGCTTCTGCGATGAAGTGATTTGAACTGACTTCGGATCATACCCACCTAGATAGGATCAATAATCCAGTAGACGCATTACCCGTATGTTTGGTTAAGTGAATTTTTGTGTTGTGTACAGGAGGTCGCCAGCAGTCCCCGAACACGAGTGGACGGAGGAGTACGACTACGTAAAGTTGGAGTCGCGGACAGCAGTGGGGCGGCGCAACGCGGAGATCCGCGCCGCTCTACCCGACAAGCTGAGGGCTTCCTTCGATGCCCTCGTCAGGGACGCCGACCATGCGGGCGAGGTACGGAAAATTCAAAGTATCTGGCTGGCTTTAATTAGTCAGTTTTTTATCCTTGGTACTTATTAGTTGCCAACACGTTTTAGGTCCTTGAATAGCACGCAACGCGCGAATGCGTAGGCAAGAAGAGAACGTGTAGTTGTAGTTTGAGTGATTAGTAAACCGAGTTTTAAATAATTATTTTGGGGATTGTGAATGATAATTAGCGTTCTGCTTGGTACTATAGGTAAGCGCAGTGGCAGCGGCGACGCGCCTGCCGGTGGACGACCGCCAGCTGGCCGCGTTCTACGCCGCGCAGTGCGCCACGTACGGTGCGCACCTCGCCACGGCCGTGGAGGCCTTCCTGCACACCCTCGACATGGGCCAGCCGCCCGATGTCTTTCTCGCGCACGGCAAGTTCGTCGTCCTCAGCGCACACCGCATCGTGCACGTCGGCGACACAGTACACAGGTTAGACCACACTTAATTAAATGCTGTTGATTAAAGGCAAACATACAGTCTAGTAAGTATCATTGATATCGTGATAAAATGTTAGTAAGCCAGATTTGATGGTTTTATTTCCAGGGGATTTAATGCTTTGAAACTTTCAATTCTTATTCTACGTTTTAATTGTTGATTTCTATCGTACATTCCAGGAGCGCCCAACACGCGGGTCTGAAATCCAGCGCGCTGCGATGTTCGGACGCGTTATCAGATGCACTGGCGAGCACCGTAGCGAAGACGAAAGCGGCCGCGCAGCAGTTTCCTTGCGCAGCCGCCGTGGCGGACATGGCGGAGGCGGCGCGGACGCTGGCGGCACGAGCGCGTGACTTACGCCGTGTGCTAGCGCGCGCAGCGGACCCCGAGCCCACGCCCACGCCCACGCCCGCACCGCCTTCCGCTGCCCACACCCCACTCACGCCCCACGCACCCCTCACGCCTCACTCGCCCCTCACGCCCCATTCGCCCGCCGCGCCTTCAATGCCGCTGCACATATAAGATATCGGGCACATCCTCCCGAGGGACGATAATAGGTTCGCTAGATTCAGCTGAGATCCGGCACCAAAGAGAACATGGAGATGACTTTCTTTGCGATTCTGAAAGAAGGTTGATAGGATTGACAATCACTTCACGAGGTGTGAAGGGGGGCCGTGGTCGATACCCGTATGGATTTCCTAACCGTTTAGCCGTCATCGGCACGTGGGACTTGGAAGTCGACAGGCTGAGGAGTTCCCTGCTGTTTCTATTTAAATGTTAGAAGGAAATTTAAGGCTGCCGATAGAACTTTGTGTTTGTGAACGAGTTTCGCCTGAGAAGCTAAGCGAGATTAATTAGCTGGATGCTCATTTGCCGTAGTGAGTTGAGTTGTCCGTCCAGTTTTATACAATTTTGCATCAGTATCGTAACTTTGTAGAGTGTGTGAGTGTGGTTCATAATGTTATTCGCTATGTAGCAAACTTTAATAGACTAACTAAACTTTAATAGTACAACGATATGCCTGTACTTAAAGCATATGATGGAATGCATGATTTAACGACAATTCAGGACTATTCACGCTATGGCTGTCGAGGTTGAAAATGATGTCCTTACGTACTTACTTAGGTCTATTAAAAGTATGCAGTCGGTCAATAATCTAAGCCCAAAATTATGAAACTTCAAGCTTGTTCTTTACACACGTCCAGGACATAGAATCAAGGTCAAAGTGTAGGCAGAATCTTTGGGGTAGAATGTATCCTACAAAATATGGCGGTGTACGGCGCCTGTAGCTATTACGAATGTCGTCATTGTGATACGGAATACATCTCCTTGATTCTATGACCTAATTCAATAAGTATCTCATGTTTGAATATTATAAATTGATTGGGTACAGAATCTCGAAATATAAACGAGAGACTCCGATTGGCCTGCGCTGTTCACCAATGAAAGCCAAACACGGTAAAGGCATCGAAAGCGTACTTGGATCTCGCAAAGTCAGTAGTTCTACTGTCTGGCAATTGCATTTAAGGAAGCCTGTTTAATTTAAAACTAGTATTTAAGCGAAATACTATGATGATACCTACCTGGAACAATAAGATATACTTATACAAATATGATGAGCTATGTGGATACCGTTATGGTTTTCAAGTTCCTCACATGCTCGTTTAAATTCCTATTGTCGAAACTTTTTATGATATTGTTGTATATTATTATAAGCAGAAACGCTAGAATACCGGCCTGTGACTTTTTTAAATATATATCGGATACAGACGAATAATATTTAAACTAACGCTACCTACTTAATTTTGATTACCTATAGGTACTTTCAAATCAGCGTCATTATGTCAGACTCCTTTACACAATTATTTTCCAACCGATTATTTACACCTCCAGTTCATACAATAATTTACAAAATCCATGTCTTCTTCCCACCTTGGATTCCAAACTTACTATTTGATACTAAATACCATCGCCTATTAGAACCGCCATCAATATACGTCTGGTTGGCTCAACGAACGTTAGATGCTCAATATTGATATACTAAACGATCCTGACGCTCACCTTTATAAATTATAATTGACGACCTACTTACTAGTGGCGTGACGTAATGCATCGATTAACCCACGGTTTGTACGTTATACATACAAATAGCATAGGTTATGATATCAATGTAAAAAGCAACTTGTATATTAGCAATGTGTAATATATTTCATAGGAGAAGTAGTTTAGTTAGGTTATACATAGATGAAATTGTACAAATGCATATTAAATATAATTTTAATATAAATTAATTTAATCATCTTGTAAAACGCAATCAAATAAAATATACAAATTTTCATATCTATGCAATCGTTTCATTTATATTATAATTTAGTGGGTATTTATTAATGTTGAGTTTTTTATCCAAAGCCTTATGTATAGTGCCCTAGACGGTGATGGCCTCACCATCTGTCACGTTGGCACCTAATCATCGGTGACAAGTGGGTGTATAAATACCTCTGCCTACATTTGTGAGTCTTTAATATTTGAGAAATTTGAAAACTATTATGTTTTATATAGTGTCTGTTGACGGACATAGGACTTGGTTTGGCAAATATATATTAATTTTGGTTAACTTGTCGAAATCTAAAAATGCCATAGCTGCTGTATATTTTTTATTGTTATTCAGTACTAAAAATTTAAAAACATTTATTTGCATGTCTTAAGTTTTCAACTTCCCTTAATTAGTATCTAAATGAGAATTCTTTTTTCAAGGCAAGAGCCAAGCAAGAACTGGGTTTAAAATTATAAAAACAATATTGTAACTTTATGAATTAACTTAAAATTAAACAATTTAGCATAATACTAGCACGGTCTTATCATATCCCGATCAATACTGTCAAATTAATCGTATATTTCTTAAACACACTTATTGCATTGGTCCATTGCTGGTTGCAACAGTTACATGTCGGTGATATCGAATTAATTTCATTGACGAATAAAATTAATAAATGCCAGGTTTCATAGACATTTTTTCAATCTTATTAATAGTTCGAGTTTTTAATGAAAGAAAATGAGTTTTCACCACGTTTACCGCATTTAGAGCTTCTATTGAGCCTATCTGGCCACTAGGCACTCAGTAGCTAAAAATACATATAACTTTGAAGCTTTAGCACCTTGGAAAGTAACGATAATTCCCAAGCATCTTGACCAGCATTGATTAAAAGGTTTAAATCCAGAATTAAACTACGTTAATTCCTTTCCAATATCATCACATAAATAAATACATACGATTATTCCAGCTTTTGATTACGTTACGCACTCGATAATATCGAGTTCAGATGGACTCCACGAGTTAATACCGAGAGCTTTTGAATGCTTATGTATCAGTATATATGTATGGCGCGTGGTGAATGAAAAACGTGCGCAGTATCCCCACTATTTTTCGCTGCGCTTTCTCTACTCGTGACGGGAACCGTACATCAGTTGTTCCGTCGTTTTTCATTGGTAAACTACGCGACAAATGAGTTGCATTCAAATGACATAGGAATGAGTTAGTATGAGCGCTCATTGAAAGTAATGATGGTAACCACGCTCGTGGCACAGTTGCTATTTCGCATATCATTCAATCAGCGAAGTTAAGCAACCCTAGCCAGAGTTCCCTCCGTGCCTCGGAGAGCACGTTAAGCCGTCGGTCCCAGTTGCCAATTTATCATCTTTGGCAATCGTTACAGGTCAGTCGGAGGACTAAAATAGACAACTGGCTTAACCCAGATCACAGATTATCCTCGTAAAAGGGGTTGCGAAGGTCAGATGGCAGTCGCTTCGTATAAAAATCACGTGATCAGCCACATCGGGTTGAATCAAGTGCCGACCCCGACAATGTATGGGATAAGGCCCGGGAGATGATGATGATGGTAACCACGCTTGTATCTTATTCGTTTCACGCCATACAGACAGACCGAGACATACTCATAACTCCTGACGGCATCCGTATTCTGTGTGTACGGGTCATGTATAATCGCATATGAGTCGAAGCGCATGTTCAACTTACGTAGCTAACGGTCTGCTATGTTTGCGGGTAGTGATCGAGGTAGTGCTGTGCAGGCGCCTCGTGCGGGGGGAGCGCGAGTGCAGGGTGTCCGGGCGGCAGTGTGGCGGCGGCGGCCACGGCGGACAGTCGCGCCGCGCGCAGCCTCAACGCCGTCTCCAGTGTACGAGAACTCCGCTCCGCCGCCTCCGCTTCTATCAACATTTCCACTCTTCTCCTTTGGAGCTGAAAAGTTTCACGAAGATAGAATGCTTTAAGAACTAAACAATTTGCTATCTGAAATGATAATTTTGCAATATATATAAGGAGCTTCATTATTGATTGCGCAGTTCGTTTATAGATGAAGAAGAGTGTATAATAGAATTAATCTAACAGCCGAATGACACAAGGAATAGTTAACTACTATATTACACTTTAGTCTTGCTCATGCATCATAATAATAACTAAACAGAGAGGAATACAAAATCCTGATATCACATTATTTTTATTTTAATAAATGTTATATATCAAATATTCTCGACCGTAGCGTACAAGGGTGATGGGGTATAACAAAAAAGGGGAGCGACTCAGGTGAACTCATACAAAGTGAAAATATTTTGTTCGGCCCTGGCACTTATGAACTTCGTAGAACTGACCACTGATCACTGAAGCGATCGGTCTATAAACATTCTTCCTTTAGATTGACTGACAAAAGCATTGTTATATCACACAGTAGTTTTTCATCAATATTTTTTTATGACAGCTTGATTATTTTCAATTTAATTCGTCAGTCAGTCTCGGCGAGCGCGTAGCTGATTAAAGAGAACCAGGGCTGAAAAGCTCTTATTATTGACTGCTAGCTTTGTTAAATGTTCATAGACTGCTTATCTACACTAAATACAGAGTAATATGAGGTTGACTCACATTCGTCAAACAAATTGCAACAATTTACATTTGATAAAGTTTATGTCTTACCTTAGCTGTTTCCAATTCATAATTTAATAGTTCCAATTTTAATTTGACAACTTCTTTATTTTCCGATGGAATCACAGAATCTGAATGAAAAAAAAAATATCATCTAGTTTTGTAATTTACAAAAATTTAACCAAAATGCTTGGTTCCACAGCAAGTAAGTGAAATAATACCTATATTACAACCTCCATTGAGTACCACACTGAGTGGATCATCTGGTACACGAGTGTGGGCATTGGACGGCTGTAACACAACAGGTTGGGTGTTTACCTCAACAACCTCGTCTGCCTCATCATACATAACCGGTTCCGTTTTAATCTCCTGAAATTAAATTTAAGGTTTCTAAGAACGTTAATCTATGTAGCAATAAGACATATCTTTGGTATCACATAGGCCGTATGCTTTATTGTTAATTTAATGGTATAAGGTAGTATAATTATATAATAGCATATTTAGTAACAGAGACAGACATATACACGCCTGATACATGTGTCCCTTATAATGAGTCGAACATATCAGGTCAAAAGGAGTGGAGTGGAAGCTGGCGCTCTGGGTTATTATTTGTGCTCTGCGCAATTTGCTTATCTTACGAGCCGTCATATCTGTCTCCTCTCTAGCCATATCATCTACCATTTCTTATGGTTACCTCCTCCCCCTTGTATTTATCCACATTCACGAACAAAACAATTTTTACAGCATTGATATTTATTCAAGGGATGAATAAATATCAATGAGATAAGATTTCTTCTTTCTTATATAATACTTTTCACACAGAATAATTTAGGGTATTGACATGAGCTGCTTATGGATTAAAGATCAAACCCAAATCCATATTATATTTTTATGACAAGGTTATTGAGAATAAGCCTTTTGAACTGCTACACTTACACTATAATTTTCCTCTATCAACTTTTTATGACCCTTATCTGTTTTAATGATATCCGTAAATTGCATGTTCTTGGCAAATCTCTTCATGTTAGCAAACTTAGTGCGAAGTACTTTTGGCGAACGCTTACGGGGGCTTTGTTTGTTGAAACAATTTGCTATCTGAAATTATAATTTTGCAATATATATAAAGAGCCTGAGAACTATAAGAGTGTATCATAGAATAAATCTAACAGCCCTTAAATGAGACAAGGAATAGTTAACTGCTATTTTACACTTTAGCCTTCCTCATGAATCATAATAATGACTAAAGAGAGGAATACAAAATCCCGAAACCACATTATTTTTATTTTATTAAATATTATACATACCCTAGTCCATGCTCGATCTCTGATTCTGTAAGCACCTGAGGACTTGCCATCATTCAATACATTTTTCTTCTCCTGCCTCACACACTGAAGCAACAGATTACATTCATCTGGTGAGAAATTCATTGATCTGTGTATTGAAGACCTGAAAAGTACATATAAAATTAAAAGAAATTAGTAACTGATTCATATCTTTGTTGACGAGGGGGAAACCTTCAAAAGGTCCCCGACCGCCCTGGGAGAGGCAGATCGGGGTATGTGGGATTTTTTACCGCACTAAAACCCCCCCGGTGGCCATTCTCAGTGCTCAGGAGGGACTCCGGGTACTCTGATAGAACGCACCGGTGTCCCCCCACACTTTGCCGGGGCACATCCCCGGGGCAGCTGTAAGGCCGCCCCTGGAGACCTCGCTGTGCAAGGCAGCGCGAGCCACATCGCGCTGCCACCTTACCGGGCCCGCGTCGGTGGTCAAAGCTCCCACCCCGACCACCGCCAGCAGGCCCTCCGGCCCCCTTTTAGTCGCCTCTTACGACAGGCAGGGGATAACATAGCCATATTCTTAGACCCTGGCTATTGGGTGAACTGATTCATATCTACGCCAACCTAAACTGAATGATTTTTGGAGAGTGTGAGGTATACATTAAGAAAGGGTTTTTTAAAACTCTAACCTAACTCTAAAAAAGGTATGTACACAGGGAAAAGCAGCGAGGGCAAGCTAGTTTGGACATAAAATTCTGCCGACTGGCATATTGATTCTAGTAGTCAACTGCTATGTGAGCGAAGTTTGAATCTTAGTGGATAATTATTTGCTGCAATTTCACACTACATACTTTACGGTCAAGGAAAACATCGTGAGGAAACCTGCATGTTATGTCTGAAAAGTAATTCAATGACATAAGTGGCTGAGATGGCGATGATAGACTCACACTCTTTTACGTTGGCACTTAATTATATTCAGTGAAATGTGGTTTGTGTGTGATAAAATACCTCTTTACCATCTGTCACATAGGCGCTAACTAATATCCATTGAAAAGTGGGTGCGTATAGGTGTGACACCTCTGTTTAACCCTTCTTTGCGAACAGGGATGGTGTGAACAATTTATTAACTAGCTGTAACCCACGGTTTCACCCGCATAGACTTGTCTCAGCCTGATCGGTTTAAAATTTGTCAAGTTTCATACCAACTTTCATCCCCTTAGGGGTAGAATTAATCATAATCCTTGCTTAGCAGGTGCCTATGTCATAACATCTACCTGCATGCCAAATTTCAGCCCAATCCATCCAGTGGTTTGGGCTTTGCATTGATAGATCACTATGTCAGTCAATCACCTTTGAGTTATATATATTTTTCTAATATTGTAATATACTAATCCACAAATTACAGATGTAATTAATAAGTATAAGTATTACCTACTATCCTTGTTGTGAGGTTCATCTGAAATAGTTAAAAATAATACCAGTCTTAATAATTACGTGTTGATTAGATACATTAATGATATAATATTTTTATAATATAACAAAATAAAACACACCAAGTGAATCATCTGAATGCATGTCCTCATTGTCATTCTGTAAAAGTGAATCAGTGGTGGTAGATTCTTTATGCAGATCAGATTCTGAAAATAAAATTTTAAAGATTAATATAATAAATTATGTAGAATGAAAGAGAAAGTTATGATGAAAAATACTTAAAAAAAAAATATTTTTTATAATAGTGAGTTTCAATTTGCAAAGTAATCTATGAAGAACATAATGAACTGGTAACAGGTCGATTAATTATATAATTAATGTAAAACTAACAATTAGTACTTATTTTATTACTTTCTGGTAAGTGGACCACAAGAACAACATCTAGAGATAAATAAAATTGAAGTGCTGTTTTAATTTAAATAATGTTGGGTGCACTAAATAAAGCCACCCATGAAATTAAATGAGAGCCCACCACAGCTCTGCCTTGAGGTTTGAGCAGTCACTTACCATGCAAGTGATGCAAGTTTGAATGCCAGCGGGGCCTGTACCAATGATTTATTCTAAAAATGTATGTACAGTGATTTCACATCACAGACATATGTATAGTGCCTGAGACGGCAATAGAGTCACCATCTGTCACATTGGCACTTAATCATCTTTGGTGAAAAGTGGGTGTTGTTATTACAGCACCAGGTAGGCAGAGGCCTACCCCTTTGGGGATACAGGAGTGAGAATATGTAGTGGGCATAAGTATGAAATTAATCTATGTAGGTGAAACCATGGGGACAGTTAGTAAACATAATTACCATTGTTATCACTAAGTTCTTCATTCAAATTAAGATCCATATTCGTATTTGATTCATACTGTAAAATAAGGTGTTTGGTTACTTGGTGACACTCATTGTCTTGTAATACATTCTTTGGAACTCTTTTGGCTTCTTTCTTAAGATTTTCAAACTTCGTTTTTAATGTATCTAGAGTTCTGTTGTGTTCAAAGCCCAGGTCATTGTAGGATTTGGTTATCTTCATCCAAGCTCTGTCCTTGGCTTGGTTCACCGCTGAAGTTGTTGATTTGTTACAGATAATTGTCTTGTATTTCTGAATAAGGTTGAGTAAGGACTTAATTTCTCTCTTACTAAATGATGGGCTCCTGTGTCTGCTGCTGCAAGTTTTAAATACAATTATTTAGATACAGTTAATTCTAGAAAAATAATAATAAATTAAGTTGTTTTTTTGGTTATAGGTCTCTTCAAAAATAGTGTATTTTATGTGATAACCACATCGCTACCTGTAATAAATATTTAATATAGTTTTAGATTTTTTGCACTTACGGGAACGAAGCTGCTGCAGCCATGATGTCAGTACTATTATCGCTATCTTCATCCATTCCTAATGTTTGTTAATGCCACGGGATAGACAATTTATGAAAATTCGTTTTATTTACCACGCTAACCAAATAACACCGTACCATATATTTGCAAACATAATCATTAACATAGTAGTATTAATATATAAAGATAGTAATATTGATATTTATAACATATTCCGTTATGATAATTTAATCGTGCATAGTTCCTCAGAATATACCTTCTAATAATAATTTATTATTAAATGTTAACTGGCTGGTTAAACAAGAAGACGAGTTTACAATAGTTTTGTTTACTTTTTTCCACAGAAATGTAGGAGTGATACATGCGATTTTTTTGTTTGTCTATGATTTCTACACAGATAAGAATTTTACATAAGAATTTTAGTGTTACATTTTTTTTATTTCGTCTATAGATTTCTACGTCTATTTGTCTATAGTCCAATTTTAGCTTATCGAAGAATCGAATCCTAATATTATGTTGAATGAGTTTCTTTTATAATAATGAAGATAACAACACACCTCTTATTTCTCTAGTCTACTATTATATTAATTTCATCTTAACATTTATGTACGCGGTAAGAAATGTTGTGTCCGACAAACTATATGAAAAGACAGATTGGACGGCAAAGAAGAGTAGTTTTACAGAAGTATATGTTATTTTGTTTTTATTATCTATGCACATAAGTTAAATTGATGTTGAAGTCTGTTTGTTATTCCAAACTAGCAGTTTTTCACTAAATTCTGTATGTTTTTTTACGTGTTAGGATGGATATAGTTTATGAGTACTATTTTAGAACGAAACGCACACACTATCAAACATTTTTGAACGAATTTTCCACTGTCAGTCATCTTAATCCAATTTTAGGTTATGTTTATTTAGCTTTTCAGGCAGAAGTATAGGTAAAATCATTTGGCATATTATCATTACAATATTTAATAAGCCCTAATATAATACACTATTTCCAATGGTAAATTTATTGGATTACCGTCACCCAGAATTTTGAACGAAGAGAGTAAAACTGCCATCAATCAAACAAAATGGCGCTGTAGAACTGTAAAAATCGTGAATACGGAACAATAACATACTTATTAGCTAGCTGTTACCTTATAAATTGACACGCACATTCTGTCTGATTAATATTGTAGATTAAGTAGTCTTTGTTCTGGTAAAGTGAATGCATTAATTTCGTGTTTCTAATATTTAACCTATGCTTAGTGAGATATGAAGGAAGTGATTTTAGCAATAATAACCTTCGTATGTAGCGTATTTTTAGTTTTTATCTTTGTCTTATTTTGTAAGTAGCCCTTAATGCTTTGTATAACCAAATCGTAACCCATTTTCGTTGATATAGATAGTTGTAAAAATGATGATATGCTAATGTGTTTGTTCATTTCTTTGTTGTAGGTTGGTACATAGTGTGGAAGTGTTGCTTGTCCAAGTTCCGTTTCGTTCGGGAGCTGCTGGGTGGTATGTCAGATACCCCTCCAGCCTCTGAGATCAGACAGCCAAATAAAATAAGAAAAGTCAGAAGGGATTAACATAACTTACTAATATCCACATAAACAGGTAGAAAATATCTTCTTTATATTAAAATATCTTAATGTTTTAGCACAATAGTTAACATTAGAGTATTTGATTTATATCTCTTGAATCCTAGTTGGTTCATAAAAATGTTATACATATATCATTGTACTCCACTTTGAGAAAACTATATAAATTAGTTCCAGATCATGGCTGCACAGATTAACAATTGTAATATGTGTTTAAAAAATGATTGATTTATAGTGTCGATATATTTCAGTTCAAAATGAACATAAGGTGTGCTCGTCCGAGTGACCTGATGAACATGCAGCACTGCAATCTGCTGTGTCTGCCTGAAAACTATCAGATGAAGTACTATTTTTACCATGGACTCTCATGGCCACAACTTAGCTATGTCGCAGAGGATGAGAAAGGTCATATTGTTGGTAAGCAGGCTTATTCTAAATAACATACTCATTCCAGTTCATATACCACAAGAAGCGTTGCCTTATCCCAACTATTGGTACCAATTATAATATCTCTCATCTCATGCCAGCATACATTCACTGCTAACTTTGCATCTTCTTCGCGAATTTGCTTACTGTTGGACGCACATTAGCAGTGAAAGCATTCATTGATTTATATTTTACCTATATTCCATTTTTTTTATTATCTATGCCTGCTACTTACACCTAATTACTTGCAGACAGTTTAATAAATAAAAGAAGAAAAAAGGCTCTTGAATTGTGTTTATTAGTAGAATTTAGAAAAACATTTAAAAGATTTGCCAGGCAATCAATTAATGAATAAACAATGTATTGTCACTGCCTATAGTTACAATGCATTATCATTTGACCTCAAGCCCTAATAAGGTGCTCACTATCTAATAAGGAGTTTTTGAGTATGTGTGTTTGAAGCTGTCTTATGCAATAATATAAACAAAAATTATAAATACAATGAAATTTCGCACAGTCATTGTCAGGGTTACAATTAAAGCCACAACACAACTACAGTGCTCTGGTAAATATAGTGCTGTCTTTTATAAACTGGTTCAAATGATTTGGTGACCATGTGCAAATCAACATTTAATGAATATCAACCACTTCATATCCTTTGGACATGAATGAGTTTCATCATACAAAGATAACATAAAGACCTCTTTTTTAGGCAAAATAAACCTCTTTTGTACCTGTATTTATAAATATTTGCTTTGATTCAATAATTTATTTTGACAGGTTATGTGCTAGCTAAAATGGAGGAGGATGGCGAGGACAACCGCCATGGTCACATCACATCTCTAGCCGTCAAGCGCTCACACCGTCGTCTTGGTCTTGCACAGAAGCTTATGAACCAAGCTTCACTTGCAATGGTTGAATGCTTTCAGGTAATTTAATATGAATTTGTTTTAGTTATGTTAAGTTATATTATATTCATCAATTTAAAAGTATTTGAAGATATGTCATGAATAACAGAGCAAAAAATCTGTATGTGGTGTTTGTCAATTCTCTTACTAAGCAGAATACTAGAATATAGACAACTTGAACACCTCAGTTTTGGCTCGCTAGGGACATATCAACATTTAAAAAGAAGTCTATTATCATTGGTATTTTCTATTTTACTAAAATAATCTCTTCTTATAGTGTTCTTTCTCTGTTCCAGGCCAAATATGTATCTTTGCATGTAAGAAAAAGCAACAGAGCTGCCCTTAATTTGTACACCAACTCTCTCGGCTTCAAAATACTTGAAATAGAGCCTAAGTACTATGCGGATGGTGAAGATGCATATTCCATGATGAGAGACCTTAGTACTTTTGCATCTGAAAAGGACCCCCAGCCAACAGACAACTTGGAAATCAAATCTGAATCTGCAGTTATATCTCAGTGCTAGCGATGTTTGTAAATAAAGCATTTAATTATATTTAATTCTTGTTTTCATTTTACACATTTCTTTCAAATTGTCATGCTTGTATGTTATTATGTACTTTAAACATTACTTGAGTCAAAGCATTTGTGGTTTTGGATATTTGCCAAAATTTACAGAGGTTGATGTATTCATAATCATCAAATTAGACAAAACCATAACAATATTTTTTCGTACCAATAAAAAAAAATCAAGTATTTCAATTTGATTCAATGAAATCATAATAATTTCCATAAATATGGCACCAATGCAAAATCATCACATCCTGTACATAAATCAAAATAACATTGTCAATGGCTGAATTTATCCATGATATAAATGGGAGAGTGCCTCTGGTTGCTACCTTTGACAAGCTATTGAACTTGCTCTGCTGAAATTTAATAAATGGATAGACATCACTAAGCAGACAGAGTTGTGGGTAAAAGTTAGTCACCTATAGATTAGGTACCTATGTTCTAGAAAAGCCAAATCTGTAAGAAAAAGAAGATTGCAGAATTTAATTCAAATTTAGATTGTTATAAATAAAAATACTGGATACAAATACTTAATAAGTATATTTTCTTTATTATAAAATAATCATTAAAATAGGCTAATCCTAATTATCTTCCTCATAGAGATGATTTAACTTTAATTCTAATTTCTTCTCCGTGCTACCATCTTTTGGCTTGTTGACATTTTTCTTTTCCTTCTTCTTTGTAACACCTACCACATACTCAGGCATCAAAACCTTAGTGCTTTTGAATGTTATTTTTTCATCCTCGTTGGGACTTGGATTCTTTTTTTTAAATGCTGAGGAGATAAGAAATGTTGGCTTTTTGAATACTCCTTCATCTTTGTCTACTGTGGTGTCATCCATTTTAGTGTCTACCCCTTGCCTCTCCTCCATTTCCCGAATGTATGAGAGTGCAGTCGC
Source organism: Watsonalla binaria (assembly GCA_929442735.1). NCBI lineage: Eukaryota > Metazoa > Arthropoda > Insecta > Lepidoptera > Drepanidae > Watsonalla > Watsonalla binaria. The sequence goes on along the minus strand of OV838929.1, from coordinate 4,327,578 downwards.
AGTGTTTGTTGCGTCTGACATCTGCTCCGGAGTCACATCTGATAATGAGTAGTACACCCATTTCTGAGGGTTAGTAATGTGGTCTGGCAATTTTTTTGATTTCAAACATTGCTTTATGTTTGCATCTTGTCTCTTGTAAATGCTTTCTTTACCTCTAAATTGTTTCATCTCATGTTTTAACCTTCTGTAGGATTTTCTGTCGACAACACCGTAGTCTTGTTGTGGTTCTGAAGCTTTGTTTGTTTTCGAAAAGCCATATTGTTCTTCTGCATCTTTTAGGTGATCGAAAAGACTCTTTTGCCTCTCATGAAAGGACGACATAACGCCAAGTTTGTCTTGAGGGTATCTTAAGACTTAAACAAATATATTTATTATATTTTATTTGATAGTTTTTTGAAAGAATTTTTCATTAGTCCATTTTGATTGACTTTTATGATTTTGACGTTTGTTGTTGAAACAAACATATTGACATTGACAGACAACCGAAATGACAAATACTAAACTTAAAGTCAGTTAGATTCTATTTCTAAGAAACAGGCACAGGGAGTAATATTCTTACAATATTTTTGTATTATATTACAGTTTTATGTGGAAATATCTCAAATACCCACGTGATTTGGCGTAAGTTCCAGAAGCAGGTTTTCGGTAATGTACTTCTACCTCTCCCAGGACCTGATAGGAGACCTACAACTTTAGTGATCCAGCTTATAGTAACATAACTAAGTACATTGCAATCTTACTCACCTAATCTTTAGATCGCAAAATAAACAAGAAATATGTAGGTAGGCGGCAGCCCTTGGCCAATATTAGCTACTGGTATGCGTGTCCACAATAATGTACAAAGAGGGACGGTCAAAAAGATTTACCGGATTATAATGAACGCTTCTGTTTATTATGTAATTAAAGGCTCTGTTCAAGCAGGTAGATTAGATAAAGCTGTGTAAATTTAGCGCCTCCAGCAAATATAACTTACTTGATCAAAGAGGCAGCAGTTTCTTGGGAATTTAGATAAACTTATTTGAGGCCTTTACCAAATTCCTTGTGGGTTTTAGGTTATTAATATTAATAACATTTTAATATAGGATATATACTTACATTTGAATATAAGATATATATTTACCTCTCTTAGGCATTTCTTTATGTGTGTGCATCTATATCACCGGGCATCGCAGTAACAGGCTACTGTATGCAGGCAGGCAACGCAAGCCAAGTAGCTTGTTATCTATTACTGCAAATTTTCGCGACAACGGGGCAGGTACCTAATAAAGGTAGACATAAGTGGATCATATAGGTATGTAGGCATTCCATGATGATAAGGTACGATCCTCAGGGTGATGAAAATGAGGTTAATATAGGTACTACTCTTTTATTTTCACCTCGTTTTTATTCTTCATATACCTAATAATGTGGCATAACTTAGATACAAAACAAGCTAGTATAACATACAAGCTGGGCACACTGCCAAGGACAGTTAAATATTTTCTTTTTGACTCTATTTATTTAAAGCGAAGACACTTTGTTCCTGTGATCTTTAAACCTTACAGCACGCTTTGTAATGTTTAGTGAGAACTTAAGTTCCTAGGTATCTACTTAGTGGTAGTTACTTTTTGAAAAGGAGAATGAGGAATTCCAATTGACGCATCGAAGAGATGGCTGACGGAGCGACCGAGACCAGCCGTAGGTATGTATCTGTTTGTACAACGTAGAAGTCTAATTAGCATCTAACGCTATGTTGTTAACAGGCTACAGGTAGCCTTCAATTATAATATGAATCAACAAGAGTGCCATTGTACTGTGTTACGAACAATTTAATATTTAATAAAAAAATATCGTATCAACATTCACTTGACGAAAACTATTACAATACATAAGGCATTGAAATAGTTAGTACCTATGTTATTATGAAATAAGTATATTATTTTGATATTTAAATTTGTAACACAATTAGATACACAGTATCCGGAACAAATTAAAGTGGCCAGGAGCGATTGAACGGAAGTAGGAAGTGCTTGGCGGCCATATTGCTAGTAAATAATTACCTATATCAAGTACTTCCATTCTTCAATAAAATAGAGTAAATAACAGTAATAACTTGAAAGATTTAAACCTCGACAATGTTAGAGCTAGTTAAAATGTAATTGTTATAAGTGCGTGAGTCAGCGACGCGTACGCACGTTCAGATACTACGTGTTCTGTGGCCACAATGGTCTCCATTCACCACCATCGAACTCAATATAAATAAGACCCTTAACAAATGCTATATACGGAAACCATTACAATAATTACTTAACATGTATAATACCTACAACTTGAAGTATACAAGACTGTCAAACATACTAACTACTACTACTGGTTTACGTTGATGGAATCTTTTTAACTATGTTCTATCTTTGTATATATGTAAAAGTGATTTCAAACAATTTAACTGTTATATATATATATTACTAATATTATAATATTACTTACTATATATATAAAAGGAGGATATATTAATAATGTAGCAAATTTCTCAAAGTGACCATTTAATACACACTTAAAGGTACCTCATCATTATTTATTTTTCGTCTAATCTTAGTCATGGTGAGTCTCGCTCATACACATTTTCCAAAGTGTGAGATTTTTGTATTCTTCATTTATGGTCAATTAAGTGACTTACTTTAATTATAAAGTTTTATTACAGCAGTACAATTTATTTAGGAATAGGTAATAAACAGAGCTGTTTCATATAAAATACAAAAATACTAAATTATCCATTTAGTACTTAATACAAGCTTTTGTCATGTACCTATTTACCTAACATTAGGTACATTAAAATTAATAACGTTGCGCCCCCCACAATAGCTAATTAAACTGGCTGGTGTAACCGTTTAAGGTACCTACTGTGGGGGTCATGCTCCGTTAAGCGGGAGAAACCCTTAATAAAAGTAAGAAAAAAGAAAACCTATAAGAGCTTTTTACCAGTGTTCCAGACAGACGGACGTTGAGTCAATACTAAGTACCGGCTGGTGGTTGTGAAGTGTTTGTTGTTGAAGGCTGAGCGCATGCGCGATGGCCACGGGGAACACTGACGGCGGCGTCCAAAGCTCGAGCAGGCGAGCACTCGACATCGGCTCGGCAAGGCGCGCGCCTGCTCGCGCGAATGTCGCTTGCTAACTCACTTGCTAATATTAGCACGCGTGTCAGCTGAACTCAGCTCTTCGGGTTTTTCCGGACGAGGTTGCGCAGGGCGGGCGGCGCGCGCCGGTCGCTCCGGGCGCCCAGGCTCGCAATACAATATCTGCCACACTGTGTAGTCGTGTCCACACGCTTCCAAGTGAAAACAAATTAATAAAACATTTTATTTTCTGCCGTACGACATAGTGTAAATTCTAGTGCAACAGTTCAAACGGGTTTTATCGGATTTCTCAGCAGACCGACCGCCACTGAAATGTGATGTTCCTGCCAACTAAGTAATAGTCACAACAGGTAATCAATTTGTTTCTTTATCAACATAATTTCATGAATACATAAATAGATACAAGCGGACCAAATTGATATTGCAAATAAATGTATTGTGCTACGCTATATGCTACGCAAGTGACTACGAATAGGCTGATGTTTATTTACACAGGAATATTTTTAAGGTGTCATAGATAAGTTACGGTACAAATTATTTAGGTATAATGGATAAAATTATTAGTTGACTCTTCTATTCGTTTTTCTTATATACTGGGAAAATTCATAAGCGTGATAACTACTCATAAACGTAACTGAGTATAAAGAAAGACGAGCGACAATCTCACCATCTATCGCGTTGGCCATTTCGTCGAACGAAAAGTGGGTTTTATACATCTGCCTACCGCCGGAATGCTTAGAGATCTATAAGTAATCATTTTGACCTATTTGGTAGCTCAAACCTTATTCATAGTAAATAATAAAAGGAGTAAGTACATATTGAAAGACGTAATGATTAATTGGACACTTAACTACACAAATGCCTCATTGAATACCTGTGTGCTCCTATTTACATTCATAAATACGACTTGTGTCGGTATGTATACAGATGTTAGTTTATCGCATAATTTAAACCTAACCTAACAATGGTGGGTAGACGGTGACGTTATTTGAATGATAAAAGAAAAAGAAAAATTTAAGATAAAGTTTTTATATTTAATTATTTATAATTATATTATTATAGGTACAGATTTATCTATGTAAATATTCGTTGGTATTCTGAATTTAAATTACTATAATTTATAGTCCAGTCCGACTTCTGGCTTAAAATACGTAGAAAAACAAAATGACTCTGGTCTCTTTGTCTAGTCTCTACTAGTTTCCGAAAAGGGTTGGCATTCCTCTACATTTCCTCAGCAAAATGTAATAATCTTAATTATTATTTCTATTTACGAGTATTAAGTACCTATATTTAGTTTTATGCAATGCCATATATAAGTAGGTACCTAATATGCTTATGGATCCGTATCATACCTTGAGTACGAATACACAAATACTCGATTGACGGAAGTATGATTTAGTGAGTTACTCACGAATCACGATATTGGCACATCTCCAAAGAGCTTTGAATCATAATTCGTGTTTGGCGATTCAAGTATTTCCTAGAATTTGTGTATCGTAAAATGGTGTAACCAACATAAAAGGAGACGAGAGATTATATTTTTTATGCGTAGATTCAAAAAAATTGTGTTTACACTTTACACACTTCAATCAAGTTAATCCAAATTAGTCACTGAAAATGGCACTTGTCAAATATGGAAGACGAAAAGAAAAATTACAATATTTTTTTCATGCCTTTTCATTTATCTTTACTAATATTATAAAGAGGAAAGATTATTTTTTGTTTGCTTGCACCGAATAGGCTCTGAAACTACTTAACCGATTTGAAACATTCTTTCAGCAATGTAGAGCTACATCATCAGCGAGTAACATAGGCTATATTTTATCCCCGAACTCCTACGGGAACGGGAAATAAGCGCGTGACGCCCGCTAGTCTTCTATACAGAGATACAATTTAAGAGTAACATGTATAATTTTTTCTGTTTTCGCTTATCTCTGAAACGCCTGGAACGATTTTAACGGGATTTTCACTGATACATAGCTGATGTTTTAACAAACCCTACCTTCTTAGTTTACCAACACACCGAGGTGTCACTGCGCTGCTGACTCTTATTTGTAGCCCTAAGTTATTTGTAGGGTCCTCAAAACCAGCTAACATTGTCTCGAAATGAACAAGTTAATACGATTGTGCAACATATTTGTTATGTTGCTGTGGTTTTTAGTTTATAATTATTTACAGGACATAAACCGCAGACTTTAATGTCTTTGTTTTTATGTCCTCTTTATAAATATTCCAACCTCTTAACGGAGGTAAAGAATACATCTATAGGTACAGATAAATAACATTGAAGTGTCTGTTTGTAATTCCAAAATAATAGGTTTTCACTAAATGCATATGAAAATAATTACGATACTGACTTAATATTTTTTTTTATTGATTTTAACGGGACTTTCACTGGGAGTCAGATAATGTTACAAGGAGTAGCATATATTAAAAAAAAAAACATTTGGGGCTTAAGCGGGAATTAAATTAAATTTACGCTGCTGAAATCGCAGGGCACAGCTAGTATTTACATATATTAGCAGAGTTTGGGAAAGCTGTGCTAGGAGTGAGTATTTCAAGTAATTGAGCGTCCCTGATGATATGATATTGGAACAGTTTTCTAAGCACAGCTTTATAAGCAGTTAGGAAACTTGTAACTAATCGTTTAAAATTACACAGTAACACAGACGCATCTACGATATAAAAAGCGTAATAACATTCAAGTGTGTTTTTATTTAATTTTATCGACATTTTTAAATACTTCAAACCGACAAATCTACATTATTTTGCCAGTAAATAAAAGAGGAATATTTAAGATTGACAACCCTAACGATCAATGGACAAAATGCTCTTATTTAAAAAAATAGGCTTAGATTCCCTACTGTTTAAAGGCGTATATTTAACTGTGGTACGGGGTACGGGTGCGTCTTGCGAAATTTTAAACATCTAGAGTTAACGCTCACCATCAATCAAATGGGCTGTATTACTGTGTCGCCTCGTCGGCAGTGAAAAGTCTGATAATATATGGATAATTAAGTAAATACCGTCCCGGATAGAAATTCCCGTTTTTTGCTTTTTAATCTTGCTTTCAATAATCCTCTTACATTTTCCTGCCATCTCATCACATCATTTACTTTTTGATTATTATTTAGTATAACACTATTCTCTATTAAATCGATTGTATACATACTTAAGTAAGTGTCAACGGACAGATATACCTTACGCTGAGTCAATGAACCGGAATCCACGCTAGACTTTTATAAAATTTTGTGGGAATTCTTATGTTCAATTCACTTGGAAGTAAATAAAAAAATATTATAATGAAGCCGCAATATACAGCAATATCCGCCATTGGTAGATAATATTATTTATTCCTGAACAAAACTGATAACATTGTAACTTATTCGCCACATAACTAACCTGCGGTTAGCCTTAATAGGATAACATTTAATTAAACGCGCATGTATTATGATAAAAGTATTATAATGTATGCAGAGGGAGGTATCAACCCACGCGACTCTTAGTATGCACTAATCATATAATAGGTTGTATACTGTTTGTGGACTAGAATACTAACTACTATTTTTTTTATTTGCTTGAGAAAACTGTAAGGTATTGGTGTCGTCACGTGCTATGACCGCTGACCTGTACACTGTAGACATTTTATGACTTGTCTCTTTCTGTCACGACTGTGTGGCACGACGAGAATAAAATACATTTAGCTATACATTTTTACTGAGCGCTCATAACTCGAGACGGCACCTGTATCGTATATTCCACCGGCCTACTTACCTTGAGTAGGTAATAAGTTTTGACATGCTGACAGCTTTGACGAATTTTGCGTGTTGGTAGTATGGCTGAAAATGTGTTAGAAATTACGCCATTTTTGGAATTCAGCCAAGTGTCAAAAAATATCGTCTATCCATTAGTTACAATTAGTACAAAGTAGGGTAGGTAGATATAATTACCTATTTACAAACGAAATAAATATTTTAATTGGTTATTTAACAATTTTGTTAATTTTCTGCACAACTTTAGATGGTTATATATAATTTATAAACTGTAGTTGATTACGTTATATATTGCTATTATTAAAAAAACATAAAAGGTAGGCTTTATTCATGCAAGCATTCGCATTATCATAACATACTTCACCTTAATGTCGCTTTACTTAACTAATGGTAACATTTATAAAATTTTATATTTACGAGGCATATAACAAGAAGATAAATCGTAACGTAACTAATAAATTCTTCATAGAAAATGCAAATGTATTGTACATTTACAAATCGCGGGAAATAATTTAAAGAGCATTTTTGTTTAAAATGAAGGACATTTAATTGATTACTAGCTTCATGTATATGCAAATATGCTTTTGAGCATAAATCTAATATAACAAGGCGAGTAAGTCTTATATATCTCTAAGGTAGAGTTCAGTATAATAAAAACATGTTATTTCTGTTTCATTAGAGAGTATAAGAGAGGCATAATACATATGAGGAACTACCTAGGTACTTAGTACATCTTAATGTCTATGTACAGTCATAGTATTCTGCTCAGAGCATAGGTATATAATATATTACATAGGTATGTATAGTAATTTATTCACCAATCAACAATCAGGTGTATTTGTAAGCAATGGTTATTCTTCCACAATAAAAGCTCTTCGTGGTAATGTATAGTAACAATTCGATTACGTATTACATACCTATAGTCGGTAGGTACTTAATCGTATACGATGACTGTACATAGGCCTCACCGCCAACTCTTATTGTAACATTAGTTCGACTCGCTGAGGGAGACAGATGTTTAAGACGTGTATACATCTATCACTGTCTCTCAAGGATATCATCATCGCGAATAGAGTTAGGTGGTAAGAAAACTACACTCAGATCTCTAAACAAATTATTATTATGTTCTTGTACTGAGTACGTCTACGACTATAGTACCTACGAAGACGTCACTATTAATGGAAACTTATTGCGGAAAATTATGCCTTTTGGATAAAGTTCTATTTAGAAATCTTTCCAAACACGTTAAATGTATGATTAATTCGCCATTACTATATTAATCCATTTCAGCTGTTAATTCGCACAGTTTGTGACTAGAGTTCTATGGAGCAGATCCGCCGTTGCGTAATTGTGAGTAGCCAAACTTAACATCTGGTACAAATTAACTAACTTTGTGGGAAATAGTCTCAAGTTTAGACAAGGAACATAAGAAAAACCTGCTTTGGTTCATACTTATGTAACAAATACCACCTGAATACATATTTATTGTACCCAATGTACATACAATGGATTTCAGTTCTCATATAACATTGTTAATTATTCTTAATCATTTACGGATTTTTATTAAATATTAATATCATCGTGTTGAGCTAATGGCACAGTTGCTATTGCGCATATCATTCGATCAGCGAAGTTAAGACCTAGCCAGTAATTGGGTGGGTGACTGCCCGAGTTCGGAGAGCACGTTAAGTCGTCGGTCCCGATTACCAATTTATCATCTTTGGCAATCTTTACAGGTCAGTCGGAGGCCTAAAATAGTCTGACAACTGGTTTACACCAGATCACAGATTTTCCTCGTAAAAAGGGGTTGCGAATGTCAGATGGAAGTCGCTTCGTATAAATCAGGTGATTAGTCACATTGGGTTGAATCAAGTGCCGACCCCAATAATGTATGGGATAAGGCCAGGGAGATGATGATTGTGTTTTAACCACTTCACGGCGACGTTGAAATACAAAATACACCACTTATTCCACACGACTCTCATCAAGACAGCTAGGTTATGATTCAGGCATAGTATATATAGATAATAAAGTTTTAAAAGTGCATACTAAGTAATTCAGTTTTATTTATTACTAGCTGTACCCCGCGGTTTCACCCGCGTAGGCTTAATTTTATTGCTAGACTTTTGACGAAACCCTGATTTAAAAAAGTATCCTAAGTTACGCCTTGCAACATCAACTACTTACCTGTCAGTGAAAGTCCTGTAGAAATCGGTCCAGACGTTTCAGAGTTTTCCCGGAACAAACAAACAAACAGACAGAAAAAATTTTAAACTGTTTTATTTTTATGTACCTTATATACTTACTTTCATATGCATTAAGTGAAAAGCTGTTAATTTGAAATTACAAATAGAAACTTAATTATTATTTATCTGTATGTATACATTTTCCGCGATATAGTATCCTATGTCCTTCTCGTGGGTTTAAGCTACCTCCCTACCAATTTTCAGCAAAATCGGTTCAGCCGTAAAAGAATTCAAATAATAACTTAGATATCCTATTTTTAGTAGGTAGGTATTTTGTTAATGTTTCGAATGATAAAAACAAGTTGCGTATACATGGGTCGCGAGTGATAAAGTTATCCTGTTGTTTAAATTTATTTCATTTACCTACAATGTTTGCTTTATTCTGATAGGTACTTATCAAACTTTAAGTTATTCAATTCAAGTGGAAATTGTATTTTCGAGTTAGCGAGTTATTTAAACATTAAAAATGTACTTATCCACAATTTTGTTCAAGTAAAATCATGCAAGTACTTAAAGTGTTTTAAAAGTGGTATGACCCTGTTGTTAAATTCAAAATGTTTTTATTTGATTATCACGCTATCCCAGAAGGGTCCCCGAAGGGGTAAGCAGAGGTGTTGTATCAACAATACCCACATTTACCGAATATGATTAAGTGCCAACGCGACAGAGGGTGAGTCCATCGACGTCTCAGCCACTATACGTGTATTTGATTTACTTCTCAGATAATTGGAGGTTTCCTCACGATGTTTTCCTTCACCGTAAAGCACGTATTGTGAAATCATGGCACATAAGTTTTTAGAAAAACTCATTGGTGCAGGTCCCGTTGGGATTCGAAACGCGCAAAAACTACTGGACCTATTTCAAAAATTCTTTATGCATTGGATAGCTACATCATCAGCGAGTAACATAGGCTTTATTTTATCCCCGTACTATCACGAGAACGGGAACTACGCGGGTAAAACCGCGTGACGTCCGCTGGTATAAAATACAGTAGTAGATGATGGTAAGACTCCTGAATAATAAAAATATATATATATATTTTTTATTGTTAGATCACTTAGTGTGTAACATAGATAACGCTCTACGAAGTTGAAATTAACCGATCGATTATCTCATTCCTTAGGTCGATGTTCAATATTTATCCGCGTTTCTCACTAAGGTTTCTCAGCGACGCACTCGTCGCCGAGTGTCGGTTTTTAAGAAACGAAATTGATCCATATGCTCTTTGTATTATGTATCAATTTCCAATGATTGTAGCAAACGCTCGTCCTCGAGTTCGACGCTAAGAAACCTTACAGAATAAAGCACCTGGTACCGTGACGAATTTTGATCGAACATATTGAATACATGCGCAGATACCCGCTTTATTTTTGCCGAGCGCTCATAGCTCGTGAGGGCACCTTTACTGTGAGTCCGTATTTGGTTATGCACATAATTATGAGGTATATAACACTCAGAATTTATGTGAATCAGTTCGAGTCATAGATGTATATCACAAGTATTTTGACCTTCCAAGTTTTATGATCGAACGCACAAGTCGCTCAAACGCTCAAAAATAGCAATAAATTGGATTTATGAGTGTACAAATAACGTACAAAATTTCGTGATCAGTTTTTAAATATATAAGATATTTTAATCACAAAGAGATGACGCATTAACTAAGCCTGTCTGCCACTTTGTGGAAAACCTGGGACTACAGGAACCTATTATTGCTATGATTGATTGACTGTGTGACAGTGATAGACTTATACAGGTCATATACATCTGTCTCATAATCAATGACAATCTTAAATGACAATTAGAGGACATGGTAATTTTCTATCGCTGCTGTTGGTAAACGTTGTAATCAAATTAAATATGCATATTGTACATTATTTCCATGTTTATGAGTACAAATACTAGAGTTCTCCACAAACACAGAGTAATAAGCGGTTATAGAGTAAGAATTAAGATTAACCCTTATGGAGGGTTTTTTTGTCATCTCTGAAAAATAAACGTAAAAATCTATATCAATTGAAGTGTCTGAAGTGAATGTTTTTTTAATTCCAAAATAACAGCTTTTCACTAAATTCATATTAAAGTATATAAGATACTGTTTATATTTTTTCTTTCCTGATTGTCTGTCTGTTTGTTCCGGCTAATCTACGAAACCAATGGACCTATTTTAATGGGACTTTCGTTTTTTATTTAAAAAATAAATATGGTTCCGCGGAAACATATTAAATCTACGCAGGTGAAACCACAGGGCACAGTTAGTTTAAAAATCAACAACTTCTATGAGCCATTCCAAATATTTAGGCCAATACAAAAAAAATATAACAATTTTCTCTCCGTTTGATAATATTTATTTAACATAAATACTGTGTGGTTATGAACTGCTGTGGACCTAGTTTGATAAGTTATCAATATGCAAATGTTTAACCTTTGATCTTACTCTCAAAATAATTAATTAGATAAAACAAATTTACAAAATTGTAAGAGTACGACAATGAGTCATATCCCACATAGCAGACTGGTGGCAATGTAATTTCAGTTAAAAACAACGTGATATTTAATACCCGGCATGGTTGCTTTGCTACTCCGCACATTGCCACGGGGTGATATGATGGTATTGTGGTCTACGAGTATCGCTCGTTCAAAATATGATAAGTTTGATTTTAAATACATCTAAACATTACAGACGAACGGACAGAAATGCAGATTTTTTTTTGAAAATACTTTCGTATGCATTTATTGTTAAGCTGTTAATTTGATATTACAAACAGTCCCTTTATTTTTATTTCTCTATATAGATATTGAATCATAACTACCTACCATGTTTATGTAAGGTAGTCCGAGACTAAACGGACACGTGTTTCGTACTCGGCACGAGGCATCATCGATTTGAGGAGACGGTATCTATAGGCGTGCAAATTCGGTGCCCAAAACAAAAAAATATAAATATAAAGCTTGGTGTTGTATTATAGTTGATCCTAATATCCCATATTGTATTAAATGCAAGTACTACTCGTAGCTTGTAACTTAGTTATAATTTGGCATTATTAAAGTGGAAGAATTTTAAAATTTCGTCTCGTTGTTTTGGGTTGCTTCATTACAAACAAAACTGTAAATCACTTTCTCTCAATCATATTAATACAGATTAGTATAATAAACAGGTACTGGTGCTAAATTCCCCATGTACGTGTAAAAGTGACGTTTCGTTTCGGGCTACACTTGACCTAGATTGTATGTAGGGCGGACTGCCCGGCCGCCCGCCCTCCCGTGCCAACGTTACAACAGAGTTTACTGCTCAATATTTCCTTTTGGTTGGCTTCGTTTGGCTTTTAATATACTTTGGTTTCCCATTTACAAACAAGTCTTTTGATTTTCATGAAGATATTTGTTAAGGTAATACACATGTCAAAATAATTAAAAATATGTTCTCGCCATCCCAGAGGAAGTCTAGGAAGAAGTAAGCAGAGGTGTCGCAACAACAACCACTAGATTTCACCGAAATAAAAATATAACGCATTTGACGCATAGTACAAGAAAAATATGTTGTCTGGAACAAAGCCTTATGTAGTAAATACAATGAATTACTGTTTTCTACAATAGCTATTATGTATTGCAATTTGGCAACGACACAATCGCTGGTTTTTGACCTAGCTGTTTCCTAATATGTAACATGACTAATAAGTATACATACGTTAATAATATTGACTAAAGTCATTAGAGTGTGGTATGCATCGATACAGCTTTTCAAACATGAATTCAGTTTTCCTCACGAAACCTTCGCTGCTACCTTCAAATGTTAAAGTAAATATAGGCAGAACATTAAACTAGTTGTTCGCATTGTGTTATTATGTATTCTTCCTAATTCGAACCCGCATTGAGGTCGCACAAAGGCGTAGTTAGCACGAGCGATGGTCTTGCGGGTTTTTGGGGCGAACCATATCTTATTGTGACACTAGCTGTGCCCCGCGGTTTTATCCGCTTGGGATTAACAATATACACTATGTTATTTAAAGATAAATTGCTTTCTGAAATATAAGGCATTCGTTATACCCGATGGTATAGCGAATGTCGATGCTATCTGCCAGTAAGCGGTCCCGCCGTTTCAGAGATTTGCCGGTATAAACAGAAAAATAGAGATTTAACAAATAAGGTTTTGTAAGCACCTATCTATCATTATATACTTTCATGTGCATTTAGTGAAAAGCTCTTAATTTGGAATTACAAACGGACATTTCAAGTTCATTTACCTATCTATCCGTGTAGATATAGATTAGGTCTGACTTACAGTAAGAGAGAGGTTTATAAGACATGTATACATCTGTCACTATATCTCAGTAAAATAACTATTGCAATAAGAGTAACGCCCCTGACCTCCGATGTTATAAGTATGTCTGTAAGACACCTTCTTACAAAACCTACAAGAACAAATAATAACCGTAAATCTGAAGCGAGTATATTTGTAGGATGGCATTATTGGTTAAGTAATACGATGGTAAATATTGATAATATTGTTAGTAAACCGACACTTTAGGATAACATTTGTTGGTGTTAGTTTTCGAAGCACGTTCATCCAATGGTCTTTACTAAATAGACTGATGAAAGGCTCTGTATCTACTCTATAATTAAAGATACTTCGTACTCATTGAATACAAGTGCCGTTTCAAGTTATGAGCGTTGACCTTGATGCTCAGAAGTACTTTTGTGAGGCTCTCTGTCTGTCTGTATGGCCCGTCACGAACAAGATCTCCCGTTCGATATTTGACGCTGCTCGACTGGGTACTGGGTGCTTCCACCTTACGAACCATCATCATCAATCTCCTGCCCTTATCCCATGTTATTTGGGGTCGACGTAATGTGTTCTTCTCTTCACACCTTACAAACCATTGCAGCTTAATACTGCTACCTTTAAGTAGTATTATGTTTCTAGTAGGAGTATAATGACTGTGCTAGCAATAATTGTTATTGTTTTCACAGGGCTTTCATCTATACTAATATTATAAAGAGGAAATATTTGTTTGTATTGAATAGGCTCCGACACTACTGGACCGATCTTGAAAATTCTTTCAAGCAATGGATAGCTGCATCACCAGCGAGTAACATAGGCAATTTTATCTCCTTACTCCCACGGGAACGGAAACTCCGCGAGTGAAACCGCGTGATGGCCACTAGTTTTTTATAAGATAAGCAACGCCGCGAGCACGCGAGTGACATTTGGTTGGTGTTACAAGCATTCATAGGCTTCAGTAACCGCTTACCATCAGGAAAACTGCATGCTTGTTGCCTTATAAAAAAAATGCTTGTGGTGCATCAAATTACTGCACTGAAGTTAGAAAAAAGTTACACGAACTCATTGCACACGGTCATCAAGGCTAACTATTATTATTTAACCTATGGCAACTGATGGTGGTTGCAATACAGTGTTGCGCATCCGCAAGGCATTTCCGCATGTCGCCGCCGAGTTCTATTTCGGAAGGCCAGGAATAATCGCGTTGACCACGCTCAAATCTCTATCCTATTACTGAACCAAAAAATGGCTTAAAAGTTTTTCATCTGTTAAAGTAGATCCTATGCAAAAAAGATTCAATTTGAACAGACTAAAATTAGATCGATTTCACGGGATACTGCGTTTGGTTAAATAGAACCATTACGAAGACGTTTTCGTGTGCTTATTGTTGTGGAACTAAAACTAATATGGGATTAGTAATTAAACACAACTCCTTGGAATCAGTGCAAGGTTGCCATTCACTCGAGGTAATCGCTTTAGTTAAATCATATTCTTAAGCAATTTGTAGGATATACGCATCAAAAATCCTGAGCGCGTTGCTCGACCATGTCGCGTGAAATGCATTTTAGTGAAAATAGATTGTTTTACTTAGTAGTTCGGAATCAAATAATTAATCATTCGTCAATATAATTATATTGACGAATGATTAATTTAATGTCTTCCTAATCAATTCAATAGTCAGATTATTCCATGTTCTTGTAATAAACTATAACTTTGTGAATAAACAATCTGAATCAATACGTATATTATAATGCTGAAGAGTTAGTTTGTTTGGTAAGAACGCGCTAAACTCAGGAACTGAAAAAAAAAGGTTTGAATGGAAAATGTTAAAAAAACGGGAAGAAAGTAAAATAAGTAGTTTTTATTGTTAATCTTACGCGGGTTAAAGCATGAGGTACAGTAAGAACAGTTTTCGAACTTAGTACGAAGAAACAAATATGGCAGCAAGAATGCTTTCGTAACATTGCATTCAATAGATTAGTGTCTCTAAATATAGGGCAATTCCAGCCGCGAGCTATGCGAATGTATATGGGCCACCAGTGGCCACACAAATAACTTTAGTTAAATGTCCCTCCTCTTTCGAAACTTCATTTCATTTGTTACGTATAAATACGAAAGCGTTTCGAAACTCCAAATAAATAGCTTAACTATTTTAAACTATGAAATTATACTAAACAAAATATGATTATGGGTGTCGTAGTCGCAATTTTATGAGCTTGTCTCTGTCTGTCTGTATAGCACGACTCGAATAAAATATATGCGCAGTTACCCCCACTATTTTAGCTGAGCGCTCATAGCTAGTACATGACGGTACTTGTACCTATCAAACCGAGGATCATTGTGATACTATCAAAGTCACAGGGGCATGTAAAGTGTAAGCAGCTGTGCAGCTGTGCTGAGTACATTCAGTTTTAGATGTGCATATTTTTGTTTACACGAAGGGGAATGTGGAAAGTGACGCATCGCAGAGCATTGACGTACATTTGCAAATTCGCCGAGGCGCTCTTCGTATTGTTTGCGGACTATACGCCGCCGAATGCAATAACGTGGCAATAACATACATTTCCAAGAAGAATTCACTTTGCCCTCAATTTAAATTCAGATTAAATTTCTTGCTCTTAAAACGTACTCACTGCTGTAGAACAGCATGTCGTTAATTTATGGTACCTAAGCATCATCATTCAACACTTTGAAATATAGGTACAAAAAGTATCTCAGTGTTCGTAAAGGAACTCCCCAGGACTTTCATGCTGTGGAATGAGCTCTACAAAAAGGTTTCGCACACGGCCTATATCAGAATAGCCTGATAACTACGCCAGGATATTGGGATGCTGTAGTTGTGGTCACGAGCTATCAGAATGACTTTGAATGTACAGTAGTCATTTTATGAGTTTGTCTGCATGACGCGACGCGAATAAAACACATACTATTTTCGCTGAGCGCTCATAGCTCGTGATGGCACTTGTACCAAAACAATGCCTCACCTCCCCCCCATCCCGTGGCAATTCTAGCTCCGTCAATGTTAATACTATTCCTTCAAAGAAGGTTATTTTTAACAAAATGTGTGTATAAACTATTTACTGAATCTGAAGATGAGTGACGTGAGTAACAAACAAATCGGTGCTAGTAAAAATAAACTTAGTATAACTGTACTTGCCCTTGCGCATCTATTTAACACTTAAGGTTGATTCGTAATACACACTGAAGCCATAATGACTCTTTATACGGTTCAGATAATGCACACACAGGATATAATGAGGGGTGTTAACTTAATTCGCTTGCCGATACTAGGTTGAGCTGGATCATTAAAATACGGAAGGAAATATTAATCACATAATTATCTTCAGTTAAAATGACAAGATACCAGTAGGTAAACTTAGAAGTTTATAAATTTATGTTAAGCTTAATTTCATTCCAATTAATCGAGAACATTTCTTTGTTTCCAGGAGTACATATTTGAAAGAGATTCAAGATGACGGTGGTGACAAACCCAGCGCGCAGCAGTTCCGAGGAGGAGATAGAGTCGCGGCGCAGCAGCAGCGTTGCCGAGTACAATATCGCTCTCACAGGCGGCCTGCAGCTCGATGAGCACGCGCGGCTCTATGATGACGAGAAACAGAGTGACATCGTGTTCGTGGCGGGCATCAACGGCGACACGTGGCGTTACCCCGGCCATCGACGCGTACTCGCTGCCACCAGTCCCGTGTTCGCTGCGCTGCTCTCAGTCAAGACTGACGTAATTGTCGTCGATTACATAGATCGCCGAGGCTTTGAGCAACTGCTACGTTACCACTACTGTGAGCCCACGCAACTAAATTCTGTGGCCACAGCTCGCTGTGCTCTCGATGCCGCCTACAAATTCTTATGTGCCCCGCTCGCCGAACGATGCGCCCGACGCCTCGATGAAATGCTGGACGCGGGTGCCGCACTCGAAGTTTTGCGGGATCTTCGATACCTATGTGCGCGGTTGCCCGGGGCCGCCTCTGCTCCACCACTGCCCGCGTTATCTGACGACGTTGCTGCTCGCTCGCTAGCGCAATGTTCACGCTGGTGTGATTCTTTGGCTCACAATGCACTCCTTGTGCTCGATGATAACGCCGACGCGGCTCTCAATGATGAACGACTCGAAGAGCTGACCTATGAGGATCTCGCTCTTATCGTAAGACGCGATACTTTTCGTGTTTCTAGTGAGTTGGTACTAATAGAAGCCTTATCACGATGGAGCACCGCTGCATGCAAACGTACAAAGCGGGAGCTGACAGCAAGCAACAGGCGCGCCGCCCTTGGGGAGCTGGCTTACTGTCCACGGTACTTATTGTTGGCGGGTGAAGATCTGGATCGCGCCCTGGGTCTGGAGCTGCTGGAGCCGATGGAGCGGGCGTTGGTGCTTGCGCGCGCACGTAAGCTGTCTGCGCCGGTGCCGGTAGGCGCGGAGCAGGAAGCGTTGCTGCGTCGCTGGGCACGCCCGCGGCCCACCGAACCAGCCGCGCTGCCTGTTCACCTCAGCCCGCGCTCCGAGCCGCCCATTGAGGAGCCGCAGCCGAGTCATCTGTGCGCGCGCCGCCCTAAGCGCCCCAAGCAGCCCAGCTTTGCACCTGATGACCCTAACAAGAAGCGCGGTTGCTGTGCCTGTTTTGGGGAAGGCTTGCTGCGGGCGTTCATCTGCTTGTTTGACTGAGACACGGCTTCCTACGTTTAAGCATGAGGGACTGCTTGTGACGTTATGTAGACGTTCGTTATACGTGAGCTGTGACGTATTTATATAAGTGACAATCGGTGTGACATTGTTCATAATGATCCTTGGGTGTGACTTAACTTTCTACCTTTTCATTCGCCTTCATCAAATCTCAAACATTTCAGTGGCAGAGTGACATTAAGATACGATTGTGACGTAGGCGAGGAAAGAGGGCTTAGGACACAAAGCAGTGTTTTGTATTTTTTTATGAATCTAAATTGAGACGAGTCATAATAATATATTGTAAACTTAACTTGTTCATGAAGTTTAGGAAAATAATTACCTCTTGTGTTCTGTTTTATACCCATAATATATAGGTAAATGTAGTCAACTGCACTGCCGTTGTACTACTAAAATTATATTTGTGTTCGGAATTAGTTAATTTGTTGATAATTGAAATGTATTGAGTTACCTATTCATGGAAGAAGATTAGGTTCAAAAAGGGTTTATTTGACAAGTATAACTTATCGACGATGTTCTGTTATTCAGTACACGACTGATGTGCTTTGCAGCTGACTTAGTAATATTTTAGTATTTATGTTCAAATGTTATTTATTGTTGGGATTCAGAAGGTATCGGCTTTCACTTGTTCAGACCATCGTGAGCATTCGTTGTAGGCAGACTGACCATAAGCATGATTTAATTTGGAGTAGATTCAACTGATATGAAATATACAACTGCATGCATGACACATGCTTAAAATGATAATAAGGAAAAACATGATCGAAAATGAAAGCGGGTCTCTAAGCCTCGACCTCTGCAAACCGCGCAGATAAGATCAAGAATAGCTCAGTTGGCAGAGCAACTGCAACTGCATGGTTGGCAGAAGTCGTGGGTTCGAGTCCCATCTAGTTTTCTTATTTTCCTAACCATTTAAATAACTAAGGTTCCAAAATATAATGAGATTGGACAGCGTTTCTTAGAGCTTGATATGGATTGTTTCACTATTGGATTAATCTATCCGAAGCTATTAAATCTCTGTAAATGCTTTTCACAACACATTGTGAATAAAATTACATATTTAAAGTATTATGTCGTATAAAAATTACGTGCTTATGTTGTGATAAATTATTATAATATATTATTTACAATTATTGTGAAATGGTTGGTTAATATAATGATGGTACCTACTGTCAAATTGTGTAACAATTTGCAATTACTACGTATCTGGTGCACAAACTGTTCAATTACCTTTGTTTAGTTAATTAGTCACAATTAAGCTGAAATTTTGTTGCATTTATCTTAATATTGTATTTAGTAAATTTATATAAATAAATTTAGGATAAATCTATGATCATCATCAGAATATTTCCTCTGTATATTTCCAGTGTCTATACAATTATAATGTGTTGTAAACATAATTTATATCTTATTCCGTGTAAATACTTAGATCAAATGATTAACTGGAAAGATTTTCATTGTTTTCATGTAATGTAAATGAATAGTAAATCTTCCTTTTTAATGTAATATTGTATACTAGTCGTATGTATAGTGTGAATTGACGATGAAGGACATAATAAAACGTGAAAATGATCTATTATCAGTGTTAGAACTGTTCCAATCGTGCCATAACATAGGTAACTACTTTGTGTGGTTAGTTTATAATATCAATGTTTATGTTCTCATTCGTAATTATTGGAATTAACGATCTATAGGGGACGTTAAAACGAACGGGAGATTTCCTTGAAATGGGCTGTTGTATGAAACACTTACATGTACAGAACAATTTTGGTTGCAAGACCTACTGTTAGTATACCTACAGTATTTTTTAAATCTTCATAACGTTCCATAAGGCGCTCAACACGGCTCCATGCCTCTGAGAGTACGTTAGGCCGTCGGTCCCGGTTGCCAATTTATCATCTTTGGCAATCGTTACAGGTTGGTCGGACGGAGGCCTAAAATAATCTGAGAACTGGTTTAACCCAGATCACAGATTTTCCTCGTTAAAGGGGTTGCGAAGTTCAGATGGCAGTTGAATCAAGTGCCGACCTCAACAATGTATGGGATAAAGCCAGGGAGACGAGACGTCGCGTACTGAGTACCTAATATAATGGAATCAATATATCAATATCTATTAACCTAAATATACCTAGATATTTATTCGCTGATATGTATAGTAAGTGTCTCATATAATGCCCATTTCTTCACGTGAAGTCGCTGCGCTGTGCTATCTCCTTGTAGGATGTTAGAGCTTTTTATGTAATCTAATTACTTAAATAAGTAAATGTATTATCATTGTGACGTTTCAAACGGTATTACTAATTGATGTTGTAGGGAATACTTTTCGAAATTTGCTGTTATCCAAATTATTTGTAATAAGTTATAATATAATTGTATTGATGTGTTCAGCTCGAAGCTGTTTTATCGATCCCATTCTGCGACGAAATAAATAAAATGTTCATTAATAAAATTATGACTTATTTACACCATTTTATAGGCAAGTACCACGGGTATTTGACCCAGAAAACAAAAAGTTTGAAAAAAAATTCAAACCCTATTTAACTGCGACATGGTTGTAATTCGGAAAATCCTTCCTTAGAGGAGACTTCTTTTTTTTATTGACGAGGGGAAACCTTCAAAAGGTCCCCGATCGCCTGGCACCTTCCCGAGCCTACGGCTCGTTGGTCAAAGCTCCCATCCCGACCACCACCAGCAGGCCCTCCGGCCCCCTTTTAGTCGCCTCTTACGACAAGCAGGGGATACCATAGCCAAATTCTTAGACCCTGACTACTGGGTGGGTCCTTAGGGGATACTTACCTTAACCCCACAAAGAAGACACTCACGAAATGTAATCTCTAAGACCAACCATTTAGGCTGTGCGTTTAATAATTGGAGGCAGTCAGTCAGAACTTTGAATTTTGTATGTAGGTTGACACGGTTGTTAACTAATCAATAAAATAAAATGAAATCTTATTATCACAATAATTACCTTATAAATATAATCTAATAACTAAAAACCTTAAACATATATAATCATATAACTAAAATATATTATTAAAAGAAGTCCCTGTAGGCAAGGTACCGAAGATACTGGCAGCATTCCCCCTTTGGATGGCAAGACTAATTCTTTGACCGAGGTAGCTGCCAGCTCTCCGGTCTCCTGTGATGTCGACTAACCTTTCGGTTATTTCTTTAAAAAGCCTAATAGCGCTAGGACCCCACGGACCAAGGGTCTCGACTCCGAATGGGACAAAGTCATATTCGGAGCCGAGACCCCTGTATTTGCAGGCTTTGGCTTTTTCAGCCGCTTCACATGCCGCACCAACTCTGTTGTTGGTTCCGTGTAGATGGGAAGGGGCCAGCGTGTCTGAACAGGTTGCATCCCATACCAGCACCCGCCCCATCTTCCATGGAATCAAGCTCATACCGTATATGGTCAAGAACTATCCGGAGCCGTGTTCGGTCCACTCGGAACTAGCTAGGTAAACTACAATTCATATCTTATGGTATCCTATAAGTACTGATAAAAAACACACATTTGGCGATTAATTATTACATTCTTACTCCCTCACCTAACCCCGTGCAAGTTGAAGATTAAAACACACATTAGCTTAAAACAATGTTGCTCCAAAAATATAATTAGTACTCGTAATAATTCAGTTGATTTTAAGTTTGTACATGAAAACATATTCGAAAGTAGAATCAGTTCTATTCTAGCGCGTCAAGCGTCATGTATGTGTCATAGTTGAGCTGAAGTCCTCTCCCAAGAAGGGTTGGGAAGGAATAGAACTCTTGCGTGATTGTAGGCTACAAGGATCGCTGTCTCGAAAGCTACCGTAGGCTTCTAAGCGATCTACTTTCCCGATCATCTCCGAAAGCGAAAATACAGCGTTCTGCAAGTCATTCCGAAGGCTCAGCACAGTATCTTGCAACTTCAGCATAGAGTTTATTTTCGCATCTATCTTGTTTACTTTGGCTTGTATTAGCTCGCGAGCCTTTTGAGTGTGGTTTACTTCTTGGACTATCCTACAAGTGATCTCCCGTTTGAGTTCCTTGAACTTTCTGTCGAAGGTGCTGTCTTCCTTCTCTCTGTCTCGACGCTTGCGCTCGCCTGTGTTGGTAGAGAGGGTTCTGTACTTATAGCCCGGGCTACGAGACGTATAACAGCTTTTGTGGAACACCTCTGACATGACTCGATAAAAAATACTTGCTCTGTAAAAGTGTTATAATATCACGCGAACTTCACGATGGTTTACTGGCTTTTTTAATAGCATTACTATGCAAGTTACCATTTGGTTAATTTACATATTTTTTCCGTTTAATTTTAAATCAATAATATTATGAGTATGGTCATGACGTCATGAGTGACATCTAATTTAAAAAGTTTCTTGTAACCATTAACATAAACATGAAACGACCTTTTTTATTTACCGTACTGAGCTAAATTATCTATCTGGGCCAATAATTTTCCTATCCCATTCTGAAATGGTACTTTTATGGAGATTTTTATAAATTGTGACTGTTCTGCCATCTAGCGAGGTTTTCTATAGTTATTTCAGCTTTTTAAGATGTAGATACATGCGTAACAAGACCAGCAAATGGTCAGACGGTGTGACATTAGTTCGAAGACTAACCGATAGAGGGCCAACCAAGACAAAATACACTTATTCTTTTATTTAATAAAGACTAGTTTAAGCTATTCCTGCAATGCCGTGTGTTTTAGTAAAAAATAAATTTTGTTAATAAATTTCATATCCTCATCGAAAGCATTAGCGGTTTTTAATCTATATCATAAATCGCCAAATATTCATACATAATATGATAAAAATATTATTTTTTATGACCAAACCAAGGTGTGCACCGCAACTTCACCCACAAATACCTACTTAAAGGAAAACACATTCTAGTCTATTAGGTATTATGCGATTCTTGGACATTAGTAAATATACTTTAATTATTCTAGTAGTCTGGTACGACAACAGAAAACAATGTATAAGAACTAGATTTTAAAAAAAGTAACTTTTTTTTTTATTAAATATTAAATTATATCAGCAAAGAAAACCACAACGATAGATTTTGTGAGAAGGTACTTAAGCTTAATTATTGATTTCAAATGAATGCTGACTTGCGAATGCAGATTCGTGTATTGTATGTACAAAACACTCCAAATGATTCAGCGAGTAAACAGGAAAGCCTAAAAATTATCGGACATTTATTGTAAGTTAGACTTTGAAAGCGTGTGCTTCCAAGAACTATTTGCGGTTAATGTGTTCACTCATGCCATAATTAACATAGTAGGCAAAGATAAAGCAACAGTTTTGGCACTTAATTAATGGACCGTAAAATTCAGTCAGAATTTACCTAGTAATTCACTATCTGTATTCATGACTTGAATATGATTACTCATCATCATCTCCCTGGCCTTATCCCATACAGTTGGGGTCGGCACTTGATTCAATCCGATGTGGCTGATCAACTGATTTTTATACGAAGCGACTGCCATCTGATCTTTGTAACCCCTTTCACGAGGAAAATATGTGATCGACTTCCGATCGACCTGTATCGATTGCCAAAGCTGATAATTTGGCAACCGGGACCGACGGCTTAACGTGCTCTATACGAGGCAGACTCGGGCGGTCACCCATCCAATTACTGGCTAGGGTTAGGGTGGCTTAACATCGCTGATCGAATGATATGCGCAATAGCAACTGTGCCACGAGCTCCTCTTGAATATGATTACTATCAAAAACTATTGAATTAGGGTCCAACTTTTTTAAGCAGAAATTTCTAAGCTAAATCTTCATAATACGAGCCACTGCTATGATAGTTGCCCCCCAGCAGTTGATATAATTCAAATGAGAAGGTAATTCAATGGTTCTATTGTATGAATAATGGTTGAACAAGTGCAAAGGCTCTTTGAAACAGTCCCACAATACAAAATGGTAATTTCAAAGGGATTCACATAAACCACTCGAAAATGTCATACAAAAACTTAGTTAAAAACAATAATTTGGTTTTGTAGTTAAATTGACAATGGCAGAAAAACGTTACTATTTTTTCCCCTTGTATTGTTGGGATGTAACAAAAGGGACCAGCAGGTTGGGACGGGACTGTATTATTTCGAGATAAATTTATTTTTGATGAAGTGCAAAAGTCGGGACAGTCTTTTGACGGATTTTCGGTAAAATTTGTTATTTGTGCACAATGTGGGTACAATCGTCCGTGAAGGGTTTGCACATATGGGCTCAATGTGTCTATTGTGCGGCGACCTGCCTAATGACTGTTGGTGTGAGAACTCGCCTTCTGAATGTCCTCTTTTCTCACATGTTTATGTTTGATTTTAGTTTATTACATTTTGTAGTATTTTACGAAGTGATGTTTGTGTAAAGTTTTGTTTTTGAATGTGGATGGTTACAAGGCGAAAAGAAGATATATAAAATGATGGATATAACGTGTGAAAGATGATGTGACTGGAATGGGAGTGAATACAGATATAAAGGATGATAGAGACACATGGGAGAGAAAAACCCATTGCGCCGACCCTCAAATAACACCGGATAAGTGCAAGAGGATGGAGGAGGACATTTGCTACGTACCTATTGTCACCTGAGATATATCGCACACTCAGAACGATAGGTGCCCAACTCAAAATTTTGCGAAAATTAGTTGAGTTCATAAGCAGACCAAAAATGTGTGCTCTAGCAAATTTTTTTTTTAGTCGTCAATAAAATTAGTTGTTTTATTAATCGACAAATTTATATTGTACTCGAAACTAGTAAAATAATTACTATAAAAGGTATTAATTCAAACTGGAAGTTCTATGAATGCTATTTGTAACAAAAACGGATTCTTGTATTGAGCCCCTATCGTTCTGAGAGTGCGATATTTAATGTCTTAATTAAAAATTTTTGCCTAATCGGTTCATTGGTTTTCTGTCTTTAACGCAAAATAATCTACATACAGACGGACAGATATACTTACCTACCTATACATTTTATTATAATGATCTAACGAATGTCGGTTACGATGGCTTTTAGTTTTTAATCGGCAGTTTTTAATTCTTTGGGCTGAGAATTCGTTCTAGTCACGTGAATGACACTCTATCCAATATCGTATACCTTCGGGTGAGATAAAAGCAAATTAAAGCAATAAAGCAATCCCTGTCTATCTATTTGCAGTACACCCAAGGATCACTATTAACTACGACCCACCCACTCGAGTCCTCAGGTACCAGGAATATCACACGATTTACATGCTCAAGCGACATTCAAAGTTTTATTGCATTCTTTTGAAAGATTTCTATAGAAAACTACGTGTTACTTTACTTTTCAATACTAAGCGCCACCGCTATTGACATTTTTTCCATCTAGCGTAGATACGTAGTAAGATTTCATTAGAAACTGGTCGTTTATGACACCGGTTATATAACAGGTAGGATTTTTTTAATTCAAACCGTCTTCCCAACGACTTTGGGTGTTCCAGGTAACTGATTTTAAAGTTTGCGTCAATAATGCGGATTATAATAGTGAAATGCTAATGACAATATAATTACCTAATTGTATTAAGATAAACGCATGTATTTGGTTAAATAAATATAATTCTAAAAACTCCTTCCCTGAAGGAAGGAGTATGCTTGTTTGCCATCACTGCTAGACTAGCAGACTATTGAAGTAGTGCCTCAAATATTTCGATTTACAGACACTAGTGTGTGTATGTATGTAGTGTCGGTATTTCGAGTTGGTGGTATTTTTTCTTATCGGGAATTGGACACGCACGCTGTCCGCTCTCACCCCGACAAGAGCTCGTCTAGTAAGCATTCCAAGATAGTAATTCGACACCACTTTGCCGTAGAAAAGAAAAAAAATGTAAATAATGTTGATGGTGCGCTCCGGGAGTTGAGTTTTTGTGATGCTCGCTGGGTGTTGATCGGTTTTATTGGCGGCTGAGCTCGGGGGCCGCGTACACCTATAAAAACGATCTTCTTTTTTGGAATACATTGTCCGGTACTAGGTCTCGAGATTAAAGCGAGACGATGTGAGTCCACAATTAGACCTGTCGTGTCATAACATAAGGTACTATCAAGGTTAACAGCATTAATTAAATTAGATAATATAATACCAATAATAAACCTAAAATCGTAGGCTGACACTATAATATCTAAGGTAGTAAATACTCCGGCGACATCTTGATATCACGTATTACATATCATGAGCATAATGTCGTAGGTAAGCCTTTATAGAAAGGAACTATTATGCGATGCGAATAGGGTGAGTGACTTACAAGACAAAAGCAAGTATCTGGTGTCCAGTAATGTTTCTTGTAAGGCTGTCATCTTCAAATAGTAGACAATGAAAAAGCTCTAAGAAAATGAAGGCATTATGTGCTTAAACAATGTGTCTCATGCAGGTGCTAAAAGGTTTTCCAGTGTATTGGGTGTCTGGTGCGCCTGGCTGGCGCTCGGGAACAATGGCGCCTGGTTGCCGCCGCGGCGCCGCCACCATTACCTCACCTCAATGGAAACGTCGCCTCACAGATAAAGAACACAAATCGTGCATAATTCTGGCTGTATCTTTGTTTTTATGAAGTGCTGCCAAGATTGTCGAGGTAATTGTCCCGAGATAAAACACTAAGTAGACTGAGGCAGGCCCGGCATTCGGTGCGGAGCCGGGAGCCGCAGACAATGCGCGATGTTAATTCCTCCCGTAAAAGCTCTAATTGGTCGTTTTTCACCGACGACCGGCGATGAGGACGGCGGCCGAGGGCGAGCAAAAAGTGGGGCCGTCGCGGAATGCGCCCGGTTGAATAACCAGCCGTCTGCGCTCGACGGCACTCTTATAAACAAAGAGCCTGTTGCGTAAAAATACGTTATCCCGAGCGTACATACCATATCGTGGTGATTTATTTTTCGTGGCGAGAAGTGCGCATGCGCTCCCCTCTCGGACCGATGGGGCTTATTTACGTTGCTGTTCGTTTATTTTTTCTCAGATTATCGGAGCTGCGCCAAGAATGTCGAAATCATTCAGGCCAGTAAGTGGGCAGAGGAATTTGCCATTCATATTGCTGATGCTGTTAGAATAATGAAATGAGTTTTGGGACATTATATTACAATTGAATGCTCTACCTATATAAAACTCTAAAAATATATAAACATTCTAAAAAAAAGCTCAGAATAACTTCGGGATTCATTTTAGGACTTTACGAGTGACTTGAAAGGTCGATGAGTGGATCAATTACATGTGTAAGTTTATGTACAACTAGCTGTGCCCCGCGGTTTCATCCACGTAGACTTTTATGGGTGGCCCGCGGAACCTAATATTTTTTTTAAATTAATAGTTGCCTAAGTTACTTCTTGTAGCATTAGCCGTCAGTGATCGTTCAAACCGTTTCGGAGATTAGCCGGAACAAACAGACAGACAGACAGACGGACATACAGATAGTCAATCAGACAGAGAAAAAAAAAGTTTTTCTTTGTCAGTACCGTGTATACTTTCATATGTATTTAGTCAAAAGGTGTAATTTTATTGCAAACAGACAGTTCTATTTTATTTATCTGTAGATGTTCATGGACTGTCCGTGCTGCATTATGACTGCGGATAACTCAATATTCACGCTCAATTCATCGCTATGTGTCTCCACTATGAATATTTTGTCATAAGCGGTAAACTAAATAATATTGAGATAAATCTACTGAATGGATTTAGTAGCCCCGAGATGTGGCCTCTTTATTATGTTCTTTATTTTAATTTTAATTTTAACTCGTCCTTGGCTTTGTTTCGATACTGAATGTAGGTGTAATTTATTTGCTACCTAGTAAACTGTGGAATGTGTCGGGTTGTTGATGTCGAATAGCAAAAGTTAATATTTATTATTAGGAGCATATTCAACGACACTAAAAACAGAGACTGATTCATTTCAAAACCATCTAATTTTACCTCCTAAGATATTTATTGTTTTACACGTGGGTGTGGCTTGTATACAACATCTTAAATTATTTCGGAAACATTACCCTAAATTCCAAGCTAGGCTGAGAAGGAAGACAATAATGAGGGCAGGAATATGTGAATATCTATGTAGTTTTAAATTGTAGTTTATAAAATAAATAAAATACTTCATATAAAGGTTTTGTATTCTTTAATACAATAAAATAATTATAAATCCTGCTTCCATTATTCGTCGTTCACGTCGTCCATCATCCTCTTTTTCTCTCCTCCGTCATTTCTTTATTTTTCATCTTCCATACTTAACCGTTCAATAATTGCCTATCATTCTCTCATGCAAAATAATTTCAATACCACATCTATATTAATAACATAAAGCTGAAGAATTTGTTTGTTCGTTTCAGAGTATTAGTAGTTCAACGCACTACTCTCAGGAGCTACTGGTTTGAATTGAAAAATATTTTAAGAGTTGGGTAGTTTCGTTTATAGAGGAAGACTTTAGGCTTTATAACATTTATAACCAATAGGAGCGAATTATCAATGAAGAATGTAACATAAACGGGAATAATATTACTAAGTAAAATAGTTTTTATTGTACATCCTAAGCAAGGCATAGCTAGTGGTATGATGAATTCTGACGTGAACATTCAACATCTTTTTATGTTACAAATAGGTACGAAACCAATATAAGGTAAAGGAACCTATGTTGGACGCGACCAATATTAGAATTTTTTTGGTTTTTCTTCCAAAATTAAGGAAACGCGCAGTATTTTTTTTCACATGGCAATACCAATCAGTTGTCCCAGTATTATAGCCGTCATAACAACTGTTTTTGAGAACTGACACCCATTTTAATTGCGGCCATAACGGTTGTTAGTTTCGCGGTGTCATTTGGTGTCGGGAATCGTAATTTCTTACTAGAACCGCTATGCAAGTAGCGACGATACCCCAGACAAAATAAGATAATAAGTATACTATTATCTTATTTTGTCTGGGGTATCGTCGTTGTTGAAATTTTTATTATTTATTAATAGAAATGCATCAATTTAATAATATAACCCATACTATAAATAATATTTTTTGCCCTAAAACACAACATTTGTATTGTGTGTTTGAGTAGGAGTGTTTATTTATATTATTTCATTGCACTAAGTACTAAACTGAAATTAAATATTAAATTCTGACTAAGAAAAGAGCTTTTAATTTATCTCCAAACCCTTAAGAATGTATGTTGAAAAATAAAGAAATTACACAGCAAATATGAAAAAAAATCGCTTATACTGTCCATGACTGGTGACTTTACCTTATTACCTCTTAGAACACAGAGCACTAGTATAATTTTGATAGAACTATGTACTTACCTACAGTTTTGTTAGTGTATTCGCTAATAAAGTACCTATACCTAAGTGCCAAGTAATTGTACAATATGGTTAAAAAAGGAAATAGGTGCGGTCCTAAAGGGTTCGATTCGAAAGCGTTTAGATGCTCAAGAATCCCTGGCGGAAATAAGAGCTTAGGTTTAGGACTAAACGAAAAATTTTTTGGCGTTTGATTAAAAGCGAATAAACACAATAATTATCCTAGTTTGACTACAGATAAATAGTAATTACCTTAATATAACCGTTTAAATTCAACTGAGAAGTAAAACGATACCCTCGAAGGTGGATCGTATGTTTGCGGCGCGAGTTCGTCCAGCGTGACTCAACTCGGAATTTATGACACTTTTTGTGGTTGTATCGATAAGTTAGAAATAACTTGGGGATTTAATTATATTATTTCACGATCCCTTACTTAGGAAGGTGATATCAGTCCTCAAATTCCTAGGAATACAATTTATTTCTAAGTATCGATAAGAAAGAAGGAGTAAGCAGATTCACGGGGTATTTTGTCTTAGATTTTTGCTGTTTTTTAGGTTTCAATAAAGTACAAAATCTAGTCAAACAAATATACTTATAGCTAGTAACCATGCACGCCAGTATACCTAATCCTTTTTGCCTTGTATTTTTACTCGAGTCTCAAGAATTTAATTTGTAGCAAATTTTTTGTGTACCGTTAATACTTTCAGAGAAAATCTCCTGATTCTTTTTATCTCCTCGGGTTTTATCGTGAACTTCTTGAAGTATTTATTATTATATTTTGCCGTAACCGTTACCGCTAACATCCTTTCGTGGGCTTATCATCTACGAGGTTGAATGGGCAATATACATAAAGATAATTATATACAGATTCAACTTACTTATGCCTATAAATCTATATCTGCAAAACAATCAAGCAATTTAACTTACAAACAAAGGAAACGTGCGTTATTATGACTAAGCTGCGTAATTAAACTCTGTTGTGTAATGATATACAGACGCACCTATTTAACCTCATTATACGTACACAGCACAGCACGAACGTGCGTTCGAGTAACGACAAACAATGTCGAGTAGGAGTGTCGTACGGTCGTCGAGTACAAATACACGATGCATGCAAGTACAGTGCAACCACATTTAACTGGCAGCAAGCTACATAGTTCTTGTGGATCCCATAAAACCCTTATCATCTTGCAAATAAATAGACACAGAGTCCTTTCCGGGGAGCTACTCTGTGATCCAAAGCATTTTTCTTCTTCTTCTTCTTCTTAAGGTGCCTCTCCGATTAACGAAGGCTGGCAGTCAATTTGGAGTATTCCTCTCTATTTCTAGCGAGACGAAAGAGTTCGGCTGCACTCGCTATCCCCGTCCACTCCCGGATGTTACGCAACCAAGATTTTTTCCTCCGACCAACACGTCTTTTGCCCGCGATTTTTCCCATCATAATTAGTTGTAGTAACTCGTACCTATCATGTCTCAATACATGTCCTAGGTAGGCAACTTTTCTTTGTTTGACGGTCTGTAAAAGTTCACGTTTCTGCTTTACTCGTCGAAGAATTTCAATATTGGTTACTTTTTGAGTCCAGCTAATAGCAAGCATCTGCCTGTAAGCCCACATTTCAAACGCCTCTACACGTTTTCTGAGGTCTTCTTTGATCGTCCAAGCCTCACATCCGTATAGAACTATGGGCCAGATGTAACAACGGAGCATTCTAATGCGCAAACACAGTCCGAAGCTACGGTTACAGAGAACACGCTTCATCTTAGTAAAGGAGCTGCGAGCTATTTCGATACGGGTTCTTATTTCCTGATCACTTTCCCAAGATTCATTTAACCACGTGCCGAGGTATTTGTACTTCTTTACCTGCTCAAGTGTGTGTCCCTCAACAGATATACACGCGCCGCCATGCTTTTTTCTTCAGTAATCATAAATAGACATTTCCTGCTGTAGTTCACAAGAGATTACCTGTTGGTTGGGATAATGTAGCATTAATTCAAATTCAAATTCAAAAATATCTTTATTTGATTAGACTTTTAACATAGTACTTTCAAATCGTCAGAACGACATAGATTGAAACCAACTCAAGGTATTGGAAGGGCGTTGGGGACAGTTAGCGAATGATGAGCTGTAGCTGCTTCACCTATCTTCATTAGGCTGGTGTGGCAAACCTAATAAAGACGTATACCTACTTATAAGATATTTTCTATATGCCCCTCTTCAGTACAAGCAATTTTATGGCAGTTGTACTGTACTTACGTTGGTAGTACGTCGTACGGGCGCGGCGCGGGCGCATGCTTGAGGGTCATTATACCTCTGGCTAAGCTCACACTCGATTTGTTTAAGTATTTTGACTGTCTTCGAGTATTCAAGTCGAGTGCTGATTCAGCATTCGGTAAAATAAGTTTTTTTATGTCAATAACTAGCTGCGCCCCGCGTTTTCACTCCCGTAGACTTCATTTCATAGTGGCCTAAGTAACTTTTTGCAACATTAGCTATCTGTCAATGAAAGCCCCATTAAAATTGGTCCAGTCGTTTCGGAGATTAGCCGAAACAAATAGATAGAGAAACAATTTGAAAAGAACTGGCAGATAGCTGATATTTCAAGGATAAACTTAGACTACTTTTATTTAAAAAATAAAAAACAAATTAGGGTTCTGCGAATCAAAGCATGAAACTAATTCTACGCGGGGGAAACCGCGGCTTACAGACAGTTTAAAAACTATATCTGACAAATCTTCACTAGGTACCGTTAATTAATTACCTATATTAAGAAGCTTACACAATGACATTAGATTTGAATACAGAGTCTGCAATCATCACAAATTAAAAACATGTCAGCCGGCTGACTATAAAATGTATTTTATTAACTACATCAAGCATTTCATTAATCTATTGCTAAAAACAGGAAGCCGTTTGCTGCCATCAACATAATATATCTTATGTTATGTGTAATAGAGATAAAACTCGCAGCGATGTTCAGTATACCTACATTTTAGAACTTTAATCATAAAAAAGAGCCCAGGTGGCCTAGGGGTTTGAGCAGTCTGCTACGCAAGCGACGCAAGTTCGAACCCCACCGGGACCCGCACCAATGAGTTTTTCTAAAAAAAATATATGCAGTGATTTGAAAACAGTGAAGGAAAACATCGTGAGGAAACTAAATAGTTCCTGAGACGGCGATAGACTCACCATCTGCCACGTTGGCACGTGAAAAGTGGATGTCGTTATTATAACGCCTCTGTCTACCTCTTCGGAGAAAACAGGCGTGAGCATATGTATATAATCGTCGAATTTTATCATTTGAGAGTGAGTAAGGACCGAAAACGCTTTTAAATTAATTGGTGGTGCCAAGGTTGTGGGGGTCGATGTCCTTGCCGAGGTGGCAGCGCTAAACGCAGTGAGGACGGCGCACGCGCAACGGCCCATGCGGTACTCAATTCACAATACAAATTGAATGGATAATGATCAAGGAAACACAATTATATTTGGCTTCAAATATTATAGGACGCAAATATACTAGATAAATTAAAAGGCACAGAGCAAATAAAAAACGTTGTGATATTAACCTACCCGGTGAGGGAAGGGATCTGGACTGAATATTTTTTACAGTTTTTTAGATATAGCTGACGGCGAATTGTAGATCGTGCCACAGTTTTGTAGCTAACTAATCTGAACTTGATTGCTTCAGGTAATCGGACAAGAATATTTAAATACTTTAAATATAAATTATTGCTAATGCTATATTATTACGTAAGTAATCGCAGCTCTGTGTGTGCTACGCGTTAACTATCGCCTTCACGTCGCGTCGCTCGCGCTTCGATAATGTTGGCTATCATTTTGTTTATTGGCGCTAATAACCTCCGTTTCGCGCCGTTGCAATTAAAGGTGCTATTTTAAGAAACGAGCACTCGAATTATTACTCGTGTGTTCCAGTTTGGCGTAACGATACCGGGCAATATCATTCCTACGACGCCTTTGTGTGGTAAAAGTATTCATGTCACTTCGCCGATAATTTAATGTATTGTACGGGTACATTTAGGTGACAATTAATCGGTTTTGTATTATTCAAATAACTTTACCGTATTGATCCATCTTGGAAACCTTTTTTTGCGAAGAGATAACCTTCAAATGTTCCCGTCC
This sequence comes from Watsonalla binaria, assembly GCA_929442735.1. Taxonomy (NCBI): domain Eukaryota; kingdom Metazoa; phylum Arthropoda; class Insecta; order Lepidoptera; family Drepanidae; genus Watsonalla; species Watsonalla binaria. The sequence continues at coordinate 4,294,056 of OV838929.1, read as the reverse complement.
GTCCAAATGAGATTTTCACTGATAGTCAAGTTCTATCTGTAGTTATAAAGATTATTCTGCGAATGCCCCACTTAGCTTCAGCGTATCCCTGGAGCAGTCTGATGAAGAACCTTGGTCTCATGATACTCAAAGCACACTTACTAATCACTCTATCGCTCTACATATTATATAAGTTTATCTGTGAAAGAATGACATTTGCAATAATCACGGCGATTTTAATAGTCATAGTACAACCCTATATAGTACGTAAGATATTAATAAAATGTTATTCATATAAATTATCAAATAAAAAGCTGTATAAAAACCTACTTACTGCATTGAACGCAATGGCCAGTATTACGTGCATTGTCGGAATACAAAGAGCATCATTGGCATCACTCGTCATGATTCATCCGTACACTGTTCAGTTGCACGGGCTTGCACCACAATATAAATAAAAGGTTACTACAAGCAGTACGAAATCTAGGAAGAAATCGTTCGAAACGACACACTTACAGACTAGAGAGATGATAAGCGGCCATTTACGTATTTAACAGACATTTTTCTATGCTTCATATCGACATTATTTTGACAGAAATAAAAGAGTAAATTTTAATTACGACTGGTAGCCCTCACGCTCGTTGCAACCATCGTTTTTATTTCAAAAAAATCTTGTAGTTTCCATACTGATTAGTAACTATGATATTTATACTGCGCTTACACGTAATAAGTGACCACAGTGGATGTCCAAAATAGTCTGAATTAAAACGGACTTTGAATGTATAATAATAGATCGTTTTATTATAAAAATAGAAACTATCGCGTTACGTAAAGAGTTTTGTAACTGTGATGCAACACAGAGCTTTCAATTCAAATGGATAAGTGCAGAAGACCCAGTTTTGTTTACCTAGGCTATAAGCTACAAAAAATGGTTTGTTACAGATGACCGCCCGTAACCCGGAACTAGAACTGGAAAAAATATCTAGAAATGCAGCTGTGTGCAGACTTAAAATGAACGCCAACACTACCAACCGAATCATTCAGTAGTTATTTTATTTATTTACCGCAATAACCTCGTTCATAGATTTTGTTACGCATTACCTAATCTTTGTATATCTTTTAAGTATTCTTTTATATAGTTTGTAAGATACGTACGATTTATATCATGAGGGTCTACCACGGGTGTCAATAACGTTACGATATACATTATATACGTAGAAGCTAGACGGGATAAATGACTTGGTTAAACCAATCGAGATACATTCTCAGACCTTTGCCAGACTCTTAAGAAGTAGTTGAAATATATTTCCTACTGGCATCTTGGTGGCCACTGATGAACTGGCGTGGAAGTTGATAAATATGTATTACGTCCCAAATTATAAATATTTATTGTCTAAATAATATGTATCTATATATTATGTTGTACGTAAGATTGTCTTGGATTATTTTAAGATCTGTGGATTTTGTAATCAATACAGATAAATAAAATTTAAGTGTCTGTTTGTAATTCCAAAATAACAACTTTTGGAAAACATAGTTTTGACCATGTTTTCAGGAACTGAAAAACTCATACAATATCATTACAATATGGCAGTAAATTTTGCCGACATCTGTCCAGTTATGGTAACTTAAATGTGAAGTTCGAGACTGACGTTCACCGGTTCCATTTTTTTCAGCATACATATATGAGAAAACGTCATTAAAAAGAAATCTCGCACAGCTCGGTCAACCAGGTTCTAGAGTTTAACTATCGTGGCGATAAGAGCCTATGGCTCCAAAAATCAGAGCAATATCCAAAACGTGATGCATAAGTACCGATCATAATATGCATACCTACAATATAATATATAGTTGGGTTGCGTGTTCGCACGTGATTACTTATATTCGTAGACTAGCAAAGGCCTCGTGTGTACGTGACCCATTAAACTGACTGACAAACCCGTTCGCAATCATATTCGATATGCATTCATAAACACCTATCATTTTCCTCAATATTCGAATCAAAATATTTCTACTATCTATACATCTATACAGATAAATAAAATGTGAGTGTCCGTAATTCCCAATTAATAGTGTTTTACTTAAACTATTTAACTTTTTACTATTTTACCGTCGTTTTGCTCCTCGGAAACGGCTGAACAGATTTTTTATGGGATTTTAACCTTTGGTAGCTGGTGTTACTTGGGCTGTATTTATTTTCAAAATTATAATATTTTTCAAATAAAGTCTACACATGTGAATCTGTTAGTTTTAACATAACTAACCTTAGTTACCAAAATTTAATTAGCAAAGATAGTGCGAGGATGTTAGGTGCTTGTATTGTGACAGCTATTCTTGGAATCGAAGGAGTACAACAACCCAATACGCCGCCGCCGTAAGTTATTCTAGGGCATTGACTTTGGGAACTAGAAATACTGTTTAATCCTTTATGCAGATACGCTTCTCTTCAACAATGATACATATAATGACACATTATTGTATTAAGAGGCTATTTATAAGTTGATAATGAAATTGACTGAACTAATATTAAAATATAAATTCAGTACATACGTAACAATAAAAAAAAACTCTGTTCATCTGTCTGTCTGTCGGTGTGGTCTGGCTAATCTCTGAATCGGCTGGACCGATTTCAACGGGGCTTATAGGCTGCATTTATATATTAGAAAATAATTAAGGAGCCGTGAAATAAAGCCTTTGAAATTAAGTCTACAAAGGTAAAACCGCAGGACATAGACAGTATAAACTAAGCACACAGAAAAATTCCGCTCTGAATATTTCGAGCAAGTATTGACTGTGTGAGAAAAATGCGGAATTTTTAATTTGAATTTGGATCAGTTGGTAACTCCCACGCAGATCGGGCGAGGTTCGCGTGATCGACCCTCGTGTAGGGCTTCGGTCCCTCCCAGGGCATTCCATGGGAAATTGCACTTGCATCGATACTGTGACCGGACCGAACCGATCGCATGTTGATTACTCACATGCTACTGGCCATATCATTCATTAATTAAACCTCGACCGTAATCGCGACTCAAGTTTCGTAACCAGTTTGTGTCCAACATGTTATTATCGAAAGAAATGTGTCTGTACTAATTATTTTTATAAAATAATAGGGATTTAAGGGATTTTGTAATGCAATCAGTGTTATGAAGACTATATATAAAAATGTATATGTAGTCTGTGTATGTGTATCTTGTGCTTTAAAATAAGAATTATTATTGTTACCCCCTATTAATGTTAATTCTTTAATTTAAGAAAACAACACTTTAAATGCAGTCAAAGATTGCGACTAACGACAAAAACCAGTGCAAACGCTCGCGGCGCGGCACTTTTATTAACATCACGATCGCAGTAAAATTCAATGAAAAATCATACACACACGCACTGCCTTTAAAAACAGACATTCCAGAATCCCATTAAAGAAGTGGGTTCCAAGAAAATTAGCACACGGAATGCAGCTGCGCAAACCATTTCACGGGACCGTAGCCTGATGGAAAAACCTTTCGAACATTTTCTTTTTCTACCCAAAAAATATATTTCGTTATTCAGTATGAAACACTTGCGTGATTGAAGGTGTGAAGGAATGTATGCAACGACATGCTTTACAAGCTCAATGTGCTTTTCCCACGAGATTCAAAAGCATATTACTCCGTATACTCGTTATCGGAGCATCTCGCGTAGCGAACGGGCGCTCAGAGGTTAAAAGTTGGGCAGGAACTAGGCAGGGGCCTTATCATAACGTATGATGATGCAATCCTGTTACATATCTGCCTTACGTTGGGTTGCCGGCTTTCGTTACACGATTTGAAAAAATGTGATTCAGCTTTGTGTTTAGCTACTTTCATACTTTGGAAAGTGTATTTTAAAAGAGATCTGGTATGTTCTAAGGTTGAGTATCATTACACGCTAAGTTGTTATATATGTTAGGAAGGAACACTATAGTAACAAATGAGCCCACTTATAGCTTGTTATGTAATATGGAATCAATTACGCCGTAAACGGCAGAAGTACCGGGCAAGGTAAAAAATAACCGCCGCGCATAATTCATGCGGTGTACGCGGAGCTTTACATTGAATGCTTTCAAATCGCACAAACAATCAAGTGTACGCATCGCATGCCTTTTTCAAATATTTCTTTTTCTCATTTCGCCGTTTCCTTTCCTGGCTTAGTGCCACATGTTTTATTGATGGCCAGTTCATTGATATGGCTGGCTCGTTCAGCCGGTGGGTGAGTGCCCACTTATATGAGCCATAAAAGGCCTAGCCTTGGCCATATGGGGAAGCCGTCACACCGCAAATGCATTCATGTGCGCGCATATCAGATTGACGACTTACAAAATAAACTGACCGCTGAATTTGTTATTTGAGATTACGTGCACCACCGTAGGTATGTCTGAGCGCTCTACCTCCTTATTGGACTAAGAATGGGCGTACGTTTTGAACAAATCTAGTCTTAGGGGAGGAAAATAATGGAGAATATTTTTTCAAGGTAAAAACTACTTATCTACTAACATAGAAAGAAGAATATGAAGAGTAATAAATACGAGTATAACACTGCAATCATAATAAAATGTGCCTTGTAAAGTGGACATAAAGAATAACATACTTTTTTTAGAACTGATTCGGTGGTCGGTTTTACGTTGTTCATCAAGAGCCTTCTTAGGTGTGTATTTGATGAATAATAAATTCAAAATCAAATCAGATCATTTGATACAATTTTAGTGGAAGTTAGATGCACGGAAAATGGGGGACTTACCTTATGGATGAGTTGTGTCGAGCATTATTTCTCATGCAACCATACATGCATGAATAAAGTAACTTACAATTCCTATAACCTAATGGCATAACCGCCAGGATTATACCACGGTATTACCTTAAACAGTGCACTGAAGCTTTTATCCCAAGCCGTTTAAAGTAACACCAGGCAGTTACGTCATTCACGCTCACAGCATTTATTTACTTGGCCTGTAGGTATTTGGTTACATTATGCATATGTATTCGTATTACATTGGTGAGCAAATGGTTGTGTGCGTGTGTGTGTAAACAGTCGAGTCTCTGGTCTACACTAGACAGAATAGTATATGCGGCGCACGTGCCGCTCAGCTGATAGAGAGAGAGGGAATAGGGAGGCCCCTCCCGGCCGCTAGGGCGGCGCGCCCGACACCTCGAAACTTTCTATTTTATACACCTTTTTGCATTTTTCAATAAATACTTAGCACAGTCGTGGTAGCCTTGGGGTTTGAGCAGTCATCTGCTACGCAAGCGACGCAAGTTCGAATCCCAGCGGGGCCAGTACCAATGAGATTTTCTAAAAAATAAATTATGCGCAGTTATTTCACACCAATGCTTTATGGTGAAGGAAAACATCGTGAGGAAACCTGCATTTGTCTGAGAAGTAATTCAAAGATGTATGTATAGTGCCTGAGACGATGATGGACTCGCCCTCTGTCACGTTGCCATTTAATCATATTAGGTGAAATGTGGGTGTTGTTGCTATAGCACCTTTTCTGAATGATTACAGGCAGTATCTGTCTGCTTTAAATACCCCAGTGTGATCATGTGATATATTTATCTACATTAATAAAAAGAAAATTATTTTCGAATTCCACTAGTTATATGCTTAGGTTTTTGGGCGGATTTCAATTTACGTATCCAAGCGCCAAAGAGGCTTGACTGGCAAATGATAGTAACTAAATATGTCTTTTTTTAACCAGTAGACTACAGTTCGTTGTATAAGTTACTCATTCTGTAAGAAAATTATCAAGAAGATTGTGGAATCTGCGCAAATTTCCTATTCTCTTGTAGGTCTATGTTTTATTAGAGAAATTCATAGCTACGATTGTACGAAGTATTACTATTAACATCGTAAGTACGTCTAAGCTTTTGCCTAAGGTTATTAAAATGCAGTAAATTGTGGTTAGACGCGGTGCGGTGTATCGATATTAGTATTGCTATAATGGTAGGGCCGGGCACCGCCCTAGTGACGCACGTGTCTCGCGGCCAAGGCTGCGTCGTGAAAGCTTGTGACTCTGTGTAACGACGCCCACCGTACACACACAGCTCAATATTTAACACACACACCCTCGCCATTAAAAAAACACATACAGAAGGCCAACTCCTATGTATTTACGGTGAAACGCGTAAGCACTTAGCGCACATAGACGCATTCTAACGAGAGACTCACTCTAAAATGGTTTTAACAAAATTAGCCCGACAATACATTTATTTACACTAAATGAGAAATTACTAAATTTTAGACTGTGCCAACGTAGTGAAAGACGAAAGTGTGTCAATATAACAAACCCCTGGATTCCCTCCATGAAGCACTGACGACCTTAGTCACAGCATTAAGGTATATACAGTCTTCTGCAAAAGAAATATAGTCTCTTTTTATATATTTTTTTATCTCTAATGCCAGTCGCGGTCTATGTGAATACAGAATACGAAGTCGGCTTTCTGTAACCATTGAATTTAGTGCCTTCACCGCAGGAACGTTAAGCTCTGTTGCCAGGCTTCCAACCTCTGTACATCATTGTATACTCTGCAGATCGCACCACGACGCTGTGTGAGTTACTTGTACGGATTTGTTCACTCACAAGTGTGGTACCTCAACTTGTTTAGTGAACTTCTCAGAATCAGCTAATGCCAATGTGGTGTAACAGCAACATTTTAAAGTTCGTTCATCATCTAACGACTTTTTAGCTGGTTTATTATCAAATTGACGAAATAAGGAAATAAAGAAATGATACTGCTCAAGTAGAGAGCATGCATACTTACGGATACTACAAATTATTTACTGATTTCCATTACTTTCCGCTTGCTTTAGCCGAAAGTTCTGAAAAAGTAGATGAGGTTTTTCAATATAATTAAAAACAAATACATAACGCACTTTTTCTTACACTACTCTTAATACTTTTTTCATGATGTTCGTTAGGTGATTTGTTGATAAATTCACGTTGCACATCCTTAAAAGCTCCGACACTGATGACTGGACACGCTGTTAATAATGCATGCACCTTTCTCTGATTTGTGAGTGTGTTCTCTGACCTAACTAAATTGTAATGCTGTGATTTCTTAAACATGATATTATATGTACACGAGTGTATTTTGGTGATAAAAAGTGGCATGCTTTATGTTCACACAAATAACGGACTTGTGTCATCTATTAATTAACATCTACACATATTTTTGAAAGAATGAATATGTGATGGTTTGTACATATCGAAAGGATGAGTGAAAAGCGATTAACGAAACAAATTTATAGAGTGAATCTGAGCAGAAGAGTGGCGGTAGAGGGCGTCCAAGGAAGAACTACTATGACCAAATTAATGATATTTTTAACAAAGGTCAAATTCGGAGCAATCGTAACCGAAGGAAGTGTATGAGGAGATGCATAAATGTGGATGAACCGAAATAAGGATCGTAGCATGTGGCGAACCGTGGTCTCTGCCTACCTCCATGGGATACAGGCGTGAGCATATGTATGTATGTATGTATATATCTGTGAACAGCACTCACTCTTCTTTCTCCCCATCATAGAGTCTTTGTATTGGCCTTATATTTTCTCATCACAGTAACACAACATTACCCCATCCATCCATTCATCTTCCATAAGGTGTAAGATATAGTCAGTCAGATAACTAGGAAATTGAAAAAAGTTCCCAGTATGCCCCACCTACCCCTATAACATCAAAAGTTTAAACCCAAAACGGCTGGAATATATAATTTTGTCAGATATCTGCATATTTCTGCCACTTGAGGAAAACAAAACTTATAGAATCTTTCCTCGCAGTAACGTTCAATTCTCAGAAATATAACAATTACCTATTGCGAAAGTTCTTCCATAGCAACATTTCCCGTAATATATATTTTGCTTCCTAGTCTATATATCTATACATTACACAGATAAATAAAATTGAAGACTCTGTTTGTAAATCCAAAATAACAGCTTTTCACCAAATGCATATAAAAATATACACGGTACGGTCCGTCTGACTGTCTGTCTGTTTGTTCCGGCTAATCTCTGAAACGGCTGGGCCGATTTTAGCGGAACTTTCGCTGGTTAATATCAAATTTTATATGGAGTAACTTAGGCTTCTATTAATTAAATTAAATAAGTTCCGCGGGCCACCCATAAAATAAAGTCTACGCGGGTGAAACCGCAGGGCACAGCTAGTTTACAATAAAGGGGCTGAGCCCCGCTGTAGGCCCGGGCGTGCCCTTGCCTGCAACTGGGTCACTGGGCCGATGCATCCAGCCTGACCTGACCTATATACCTACTGGGCCCATGCAAATACAACCTTGTTACGGATTTTTCGCGAACTTGCTTTTTATACGAGCTCGTGTCACATCTCTTGAGAATCGAGTGTCTGTAGTGCTGTAAAATAGTGTGTATATTATTAGTGATATTATTTATACGTAGTAACTAGATTTGTCCCATGATTTCATCCGCGTAGACTTAATTTCATGGGAGATTATTTCGTTGGACCCCAATTTTTAATAAATGTTATTCCTCGTAACATCAGCTATTTGACAGTGAAAGTCCAGTTAAAATGAGTCTAGCTGTTTCAGAGATAAACTGAAACAAACAGAAAAACAAACGGATAGACGAACGGACGGCCAGATTAAATTGTATTTATATGTATAGATTACTATATTTGTTTTAACTTGTTGATATTATAGGAAAGCGATATTGCTCGAATGGTGTTGAGTGCTTATACGATGAACAGGATTTAGTGTAATTACGTATATGAAATAGACCCTTGCGGTTTATTTAATAAAATAACATCGAATCATAGAATGAGTAACATAACTAAAAACCTTAAAAATATAATCTCATAACTAAAAACCTTAAAAAATATAATCTTATAACTAAAATATATTATTAAAAGGAGTCCCTGTAGGCAAGGTTCCGAAGATACTGGCAGCATTCCCCCTTTGGATGGCAAGACTAATTCTTTGACCTTGCGGTTGATGTAATGTAAATAAAGTAGAGCGTCTTTTTCTTAGTTATTCCTGTCGGATCCTGTACACAATGTAATGTACCAATCTCGGATACATAGCAGTAAGTATTGAGATTATTAAATAGTACACTTTAATAAACAATCACCCGCAGGCACAGCTTTTCTCGATAAATTGTATTATTAACCAAGTACTTTTAAGAATACCTCTTATAAATTAATTATACAGAGAAAATCCTCTCGGCCTTACTTGTTTGTTGTAAATTGGATGGACAGGAAATATGTAGGCTTATTACAATGTCTTTCCGTAGGAGTAATATGCCTTGAAATTAGCGAACAGGCCCCGGGGAAATACGAGGAAAATGAATTCTTAAATATAATTTGACAAGCAAATGGCAAAATATACCGGGAACGCGAAACATTTTTTCATTAGCATTTTGTGTCATATTTTACAAAAACAACATTGCAATGACAGTAGCACGCGAGTTGCGGCCAAAAGAAATAATGGTGTATCTGACAATTGTCCTAATGACCCAATTCCAGACTATGAATGATACCCGAGTGTGTCGGCGTAGGGGGGGGCTCCCACCCTCCCTTCTACCCTCAATGGGGGTCTCCCGGTCGAACTGGGAATTCAGAATAGTCTGTTAGCCTCCCTAAGTGATCCTGTAAAACAAAAAAAAACGCTAATTATCCAACAGTTTCAGACGGACTTGCTTATTTGTTACCGTTGTGTTAAATATAAGAAATACTTTAAATCGTATTATAACACAAAATATCCGAGTCCTGGGGCCTTACCATGAGCTCATATTGCCATGATAGTTTTACTCTTATTATGAGACAGATGTATATGACGTATATACATCTGTCACTGTCACACAGCTGAACTATCATTGCAATAAGAACTCATGGTCAGGCCCCTGGAACCTGGAAACCTGTACGAGGCCAACCAGTCCTGGTCCACTGGAGAGATACACATACCTAGAGTAAATAATTGAAGATCCTAATAAGCTACTGTTTAGGTGTATACCTACGTCGTTGCCTGGTTTTAAATGGATTGACTACTTATATATTACAGAAATATTTATGGCTCTGTGAAAATAATATGTGAGATAAAATATAAAGTGTAGGGAGGCCGCGGGGCATAGCTAGCCTCTACGGTATATCAGGTTTTATTTCTGTGGTCACTAACTATTTCTTCAGGCATCATGAAATGCGACCGTAGTAAAAATATTTTATTACGTTTTATTTGGCTTAGGTACCGGAGTTCTATAAAAAGATATGTGTAGGAGTTCGAATACTTAATACAATGATAATTATATTTTTGTCTCGTTTTTTTTCTATTAGTACCTAACTCGGTTTAAAATCAAAGATACACATATCGAGTACCTTTAGACTAGCTATTGTTGTATATATAGACTAGCGGACCCGACAGACGTTGCTATGCATACCGACTGCAGCGCCATCAGGCTGATCCAAATCATCGAGGCCGCTACCAATTCGCCAATCAAGGTGCCGAAAATTCATTCAAATCGGTCCAGGCGCTTTGAATTATGCGAATAAAGATAATCTGAATCTCGGAAGCTCCAAAGATTTTCATAAAATATTAGTATATATAGTATAAAAAGGGGATTAAGGCGGCGATAAATCGGTCTAGCTAGATCTAGTTTTCATTTTTAGACCAAAAAAACATTGGGCATCCAGGACCTGTAGACAAATTATGCTCAAGCTTCGCTAGTAGAAACCATACAAAAAATGCGGGAATGACATAATATGTCACGTTATTCTTTCTTGGAGAGCCGTGGTGGCCTTGAGGTTTGAGCAGTCGCCTGCTACGCAAGCGACGCAAGTTCGAATCCCAGCGGGGCCTGTACCAATGAGTTTTTCTAAAAAAACTTACGGACAGTGATTTCACACCACGTGCTTTACGGTGAAGGAAAACATCGTGAGGAAACCTGCATATGTCTGAGAAGTAATTCATAGACGTATGTATAGTGTCCGAGACGGCGATGGACTCACCATCTGTCACGTTGGCACTTAATCATCTTCGGTGAAAAGTGGGTGTTGTTATTACAACACCTCTGCCTACCCCTTCGGGGAATACAGGCGTGAGCATATGTATGTATGTATGTATTCTTTCTTTCCTTTATTTACTTAATGGCGATGAGCTTAAGTAAAACTATTCCGCCAATGTCAAGTGATCTTTGAAAAAAAATTGTAAACTGTTAAAAATATGCGGAGGAACCCATTGGATTCTTTCAACGATCCGTCACGTTATTAATTTATGTCATTTCCATATTTTTTTTATGAATTCTATTAGCGTTAGCGCGAAGGATTGTTACTTTGTCTAGGCATACAGGTACTTCATACTTATAAGCGTATTTCTCAAACTACCATTACTAGCTACTTTAAATAACCCGACACGTGATCCAAAGTCTCCGGATGAGCAAGTCTATGTATGTGTGTGTGATGATTCTCGACCAATGTAGGGAAAATACATTTTCGTTCATTTCAATTTGTACTTGGCTTTTTTAATGTTGAATGCGTATATCCAAGGATCAATTTATGATGATAATAATATTGTTGTATTTTTTAACTTAAACTAAGTCCACCAGAAAATCTAATCAATACTGTTGATGTCAGAATACAATAAATAAGTTAGTAATATAATTTGTTTTTACTCAACTAAGTAATACATTCATAAAGTTATGGCGACTGAAGCTTGGAAAAACTGTTTCCTACCTTTGATTACGTAAGTACTTTGATTAGAACGAAACGAAATGAAATAAAATAAAATTTTCTCAAAACTCTTTTTTTTCATCATTCATACACCTGTTGATTCACCCGTTGGGCTGGGTCATGGGAAACGAACCGATCCTTATTTTTTCAACTCATTGATTGATGGACTAAAATACTCCCGTGGGTTATCTAACTCAGTAATCGGGCTTTCCTGTTCTTCCCAAGTTTTTGTGACGCAGTGACGTCCAAAGTTGTGGGATTTAAATAGAAATAAATAAGAATATTTGATTGGAATCTTCTTTACTTCGTCTTCTTTTTATGTTATATCTTTAAACGAGCAATTCTTGTATATATATATATAATAGGAATCTCGGAAACGACTCCAACGATTTTCATGAAATTTGCATGTAGGGGATTTCAGGGGCAACAAATTTATCTAGTTAGGTTTCATTTATGGAAAACATCGTTATCACCATGTTTTCAGGCACTGAAAAAATCATGAAATACGACAGCAAATTTCGCCGACATCTGTCAAGTTATGGTAGCTCAAAGCTGAGTTTTCCAGCTTACGGGGCGATAACGAAACTAGAGTACCCCGGTTCGAGACTGACGATCACAGGAATATTTTTTCCTTTTTTTTGTGTGAAGAAGAACTCGAGCACAGCTCGGTCAACCAGGTACTAATAACTTAAATAAACACTTCTCAAAATAATAAAAAAATCAATACGTCTTTCGTCTTCAGTCTTTCACGTCGTTCGCTAAGAGAATCAGCATTGCTATTCAACGTGGCAATGCTGCCAGCCTTCTTAGCACTATCCCGAGAGACACCGATGTCGGCCAAGTTTTCTACTTGTAATTAGTTTTAAGTACTGTCCTTTTACAGGAGCCATGGTGGCCTTGGGGTTCAAATCCCAGCGAGGTCTGTACCAATGAGTCTTTCTAAAAGACTTATGTGCAGTGACACCACGTGCTTTACGGTGAAGGAAAACATCGTGAGGAAACCTGCATATGTCTGAGAAGTAATTCAAAGATGAACTAGCCCTCTGTCACGTTGGCACTTTATTATATTCGGTGAAATGTGGGTGTTGTTGTTACAACACCTCTGCTTACCCCTTCAGGGACCCTTCTGGGGTGGCGTGAGTATATTTATTTATTTTTATTCCTTTTACAGTTTATTTTTATTATTTTATTTTAATGCAGCTACCAGTCAATTTACTAGCTCTGCTCCGCGGTTTTACCCGCGTAGACTTAATTTCATCCTTTAACTTACGGAAACCTAATTTGTTTTTAATTAAAATTAGCCTAAGTTAATCCTTGAAGCATCAGCTATCTACCTTTAAATCGGAGATTAGCTGTTACAAACAGACAGACATACAATTTTTTTTAATTGTTTTTTACATATCTGTACCGTATACTCTTTCATATGCATTTAGTGATAAACAGTAATTTTAAAATTACAAACAGACACTGAAATTTTATTGATCTGTATGTATATATGTATAGATATCTATTTGAAATTCAAATCTTACAAGAATACCGAAAGAAAAAATATTATTTCAGACTTAAGTCACATAGAGAAAAATCAAGAAGTGAAAAGTGAAATAAATGTTCAATCATAACTGAATAGTGTTTTGAAGTATGTGAAAGTATAAAACGTCGGTCCCAGAGTAACTGGCGGGCGACCCGACGGCGACTTTATAAAAGAACCAGTGGTTTCTGACATTCATTTACCACAATCAAAGAGAAGGCATTGAATTATTCAATTGCTGAGCTCTTTTTGAGGAAATAGTGAGGTTACCCTTATATACCTACCTAATACCGAGGTTGCTAAAACGTGACATAATTAATTATATCACCATTGCACCTCGTTGGAGGTGACCATATAATATATGTAGTTTGTTTAATTGACATTCCAATAAAAAGAAGGCCTAAAAGAGTCTGACAACTGGTGTAACCCAGATTTTTTTCGTAAAAGGAATTACGAAGGTCAGATGGCAGTCGCTTCGTATAAAAATCACGTGATCAACCGCATCGAGTTGAATCAAGTGCCGACTGAATGATGACGAATTAACATTGAAATTATATAAACTGCATAGATCATTTATGTCATAATATGTCAATGGATTCTATTATGTGTGGCGATCACGCGCACGACGCGCTCATTCCGATACCATAACGGATCGCCTTCAAGAGATTGATGTTAACAAGTGGGATGATTCATACATTTAGATGGCACAACAATATTATTTCATTCAACATAAGGTCGAAAGCGCGCGAGAGGGTAACACAACCATTTGGTTATATTCATGAGATATAAATACTGTAACCAATAACATTATATAATATTTTTTTAAAAGAGTAATTGTTGAGTTTCTTGCCGGGTTCTTCTCAACAACAGCAACCTTCCGAACCCGGTGGTAATATTTGTCCTTCTGACGATTTGAAAGTACTTCGTAAGAAGTCCAATCAAATAAATATATTTTGAATTTTGAACTACCTGACGATAAAAACGTTATAAACTATAATATATATTATAAACGTATAAAATGGTAGCTGTGCCATGCGGTTTCACTCGCGTTGAGTTTATTTTTATTTCGCCGAATCTTATTTTTATGCTATCTGCCAATATCGACCGAAATCTGTCCAGCCGTTTCAGGGATTACACGGAACAAACAGACAGAGAACATTTTTTTTTAATTTTAATAACGTTTGTACTTCACATGTATATAATGAAATGTTAATTTGGAATGACAAATAGACACGTAAATTTATTTGTCTTTATAGTTTAAGACATTCTAAATTAAAATGTAAGTTCTACAGTAGTTTAGTGAATTGCGAAGTTGCAATGCATATGTACCGAAATACAACCACTAAATCCCGAACGTGTCGCATTAGTCAACGCCGAGAAGATTAACATTGCACACACAAAACAACCATCGCACCGATGCATCCGCGATGCTGCTGTATCGCGAAGAATTTTAATCGCAAGATTAGCACTAAATTACGCCCAACGATATACATTACATGTTATGTTGAGGCACAAAATATAAACATACAAGAGGACAGCTCCCATATAGAGGTGCACTATCACATAATGACGTAATCACATAATCACTCTAGAGTTACTACAGTAGCACTTTTCGCATAGCTTCCAAATTTTTTATTTAATAAAGAGGTTTACCATCATAGGTTTAAGCAGAACGTTTTAAGAAGTTCTGAGCTTTGACGTTCCATTTTTTTACCTATAATGTATAATACGCGCTGCTTAAACGATCATAGTTGGTCCCAAGATATCAACTCAATAATGTTTAAAATAAACTTGGGGCCTACCTTCATCACTTTAAACAGTATTATATTGAGAGCTTCTGAGCTTTGACGTTTGTCATTTTGGCACCGTAAAATTGAACGGCAAAGTTAAGAAGTTCTTAATATGAAATGAAATGCTGAAATGATCATGGGCCCCCTTAACGACTTCTCGACGATTTTAAGCCACTTATTTTTTACATTGATAATTTAATACGTAAACGTTGTTAAAGACAGTCGCTACAAGACTGTTTAAATACTTGAATCGTGCTACTGGAATTAGTCTGAGATACTCGTACAAGTGAGTTTAGATGCTTGCAACTCTGTAGACCGTCCTTCTGTTACCTTTCCATGATTTAAATTACTCCAGTCCGCTTTAATTGTACTCATTTGTAGCCACATGTGTCTTGTTGATATAATTATTATTGTTTAAATATAGACACGACCGTTTCAAATAGCTTGATTCAATGACTTAACCTTTGACTTAACTTATCAATATAATTGTAATGTTGACGGGTGAGGAAAATATAGTTAGTTCATACTTTGTTTGCGTATAGCATTATTGCAACAATTCATATAATATTTAAAATCGAACCATTAATCATATTATTAATTTAAATAAAGTTGTACTTCCTGCTCAGTTATTTGTTTACGTATAGTCGATATTATTTTCAGAAAGGGTAATGTGTTGATAGATGAATAATAACCAAAATGTACATACATATGCTCACGCCTGTATTCCCCGAAGGGGTAGGCAGAGGTGTTGTTATCACAACACCCACTTTTCACCGAATTTGATTAAGTACCAACGTGACAGATGGTGAGTCGATCACCGTCTCAACCAAAATGTAAAACATTATAATACGATTTTTGTGTCGTGATAGTTTTATTTTATTAAAAATCTATATGAAATATTATAGAGTATTATCTTCTAACTTCTAAGTTTCCTATACCTTATTTTACCACCTACCTATTTAGAAGTCGGCTAAAACACATTGTATAAAAAAAAAACTTATAGTAGTTAAATTTTGACATAAATGACACGTAAAGACTTGCTTCAACTTTTAAGGCTTATATTCTCATATCATTCGATCAGTGAAGTTAAAAAACCATAACCATAAGCCAGTAATCGGATGGGTGACCGCCCTAGTTCCCTCCGTGGCTCGAAGAGCACGTTCAGCCGTCGGTGCCAATTTATCATCTTGGGTAATCGTTGCACGCCTAAAAAATTGTCTGACAGCTGGTTTAATCCAGATCACAGACTTTCCTGGTTAAAGGGTTGCGAAGGTCAGACGGCAGTCGCTTCATATAAAAATCAGGTGATCAGCCACATTGGGTGGAACCAAGTGTCCCCCATCAATGTATGGGATAAGGCCATGGTGATGCTGATGATGATTCTCCCGATCTTTTCTACAGATACATGTTAAAATTACTCTCATGGATGTACGGATTATTTAGTTTTGACCATTAGCGAGGTATATTTGTGTAATTTATATATTGAGTAAACTATAATATTTTTGAAAGAGTCGGAAATACTTACGCACATATAGCCGGGCGGGTTCACTAGTGTAGTGTGTAGTACTGAGTAGGTGACTGTGACATTTAAACGTAGGTACTAGACAATCTTGGCTGCTGAGAGCTCTTTAGATGTAATTAAAATAACTGGTAATAGGTGGCACATTCCCAGCCGTGGTCGGTACATTGTCGTGGGTCGTACCATCGTGTTTAGTCTTTTAGTTTTTTTATAATACACTTTAGTTTAGCTACAACACAATCTGATAATACTCGTACATTATAAGCGACTTGCATGAAAAAAAACTAATAGGTTAAGTTCAATTTCATTGAGAAACTGGGATAAAAGTATCTTTTACAATACAAAGAACGGAAAAATAAGGAGAAGCATGAAATGAAATAGTCGTACCTTTAGATGAAGAAACCTGTCAGTTTGAGGATGTAATCAGCCATCATCAAGGAAGATACTTATCTACATGTACTTATATTCTTCAATACTAATATTATAAAGAGAAAAGGTTTGTAATGTATGTTTGTCACGAAATTGGCTCAAAACATACTGGACAGATTTTAAAAATTCTTTCTGCATTAGTTTGCTACATTATACCTGATTAATATAGGCTTTTGTTTATAATACGAGCTTGCACAAGTACCTACTATGCATGCTAGAGCTAAAGTTAGTAGCAGTTTAAAGTATAAATCAAACAGTTTACAACACTGTGTATGTGCAAAGCGGTGTTCGTGGTTGATGGTTCCTGTGCAGTGCACACGGCCGTGCGCATGCGCCGGCTTGTAACGAGGAAGTGAACATTATATGCACGTAAACTGAGCTTGCTCCTAATGAGCTGGCACGTCGCTTTGAACTCAATCCTATTTCAGCCAAGACAGCTCGAGAACAATGTTGCTTTTTCGTTCTGGGAAAAAATAATCTTCACACGACGCCGCGCCGTGCCCGCCCGCGTGTTTACTATGAAAACCTGCTACTCCGGTTTCTTTACACAGCATCACACACTAACTATAAGCACTGACACAATTGTTCATTTCAGGCACGGCACACTCTTGTAATTCTATACATGTATACGTAAGTCAACTTGATAATTATATTAGGTATTGCATTTCCCAGTAGCCGTAGAACACGTCATGGTTTACAGCATTGTGCTATCAAGGAACAAATCTGTTCATTAACACTCTCATCACAGTAATATAAATATCAAAGTTTTATTAAACGTATGTGTGTTTGTTTATATTTTCTTCACGATGATATGTACTTGGAATGGAAGTTCACCCTGCACAGACTACTTTAAAAACGGTTGGTTAACACCGTCGATAGTTCAATATAAATACACTAACTTTGACTTTGTCCCATTCGGAGTCGATACCCTTGGTCCGTGGGGTCCTAGCGCTATTAGGCTTTTTGAAGAAATAACCGAAAGGTTAGTCGACATCACAGGAGACCTCCGGTCTCAAACTTAAAATCAACTGAATTATTACGAGTACTAATTATATTTTTGGAGCAACATTGTTTTAAGCTAATGTGTGTTTTAATCTTCAACTTGCACGGGGTTAGGTGAGGGAGTAAGAATGTAATAATTAATCGCCAAATGTGTGTTTTTTATCAGTACTTATAGGATACCATAAGATATGAATTGTAGTTTACCTAGCTAGTTCCGAGTGGACCGAACACGGCTCCGGATAGTTCTTGACCATATACGGTATGAGCTTGATTCCATGGAAGATGGGGCGGGTGCTGGTATGGGATGCAACCTGTTCAGACACGCTGGCCCCTTCCCATCTACACGGAACCAACAACAGAGTTGGTGCGGCATGTGAAGCGGCTGAAAAAGCCAAAGCCTGCAAATACAGGGGTCTCGGCTCCGAATATGACTTTGTCCCATTCGGAGTCGAGACCCTTGGTCCGTGGGGTCCTAGCGCTATTAGGCTTTTTAAAGAAATAACCGAAAGGTTAGTCGACATCACAGGAGACCGGAGAGCTGGCAGCTACCTCGGTCAAAGAATTAGTCTTGCCATCCAAAGGGGGAATGCTGCCAGTATCTTCGGTACCTTGCCTACAGGGACTTCTTTTAATAATATATTTTAGTTATAAGATTATATATTTTTCAGGTTTTTAGTTATTAGATTATATTTATAAGGTTTTTAGCTATGTAGTCCTTGAATTTAATAATATTATGTTTTAATAGTAATAAAGAAATAAATACAATTACACTAACTCACACATATTTAAGTCAAGGGAATAAATGTTAAAAAAAAATCTCACACACTTTTTTCCTGTTTAAAAATCACATATTTTTTTCGCACGCCGCGCCGGTATACCGACGACTGATAAATAACAAATACCTTGTAACGGTATCCACGTAAGATCTACACAACTGTTTACTTAGCTAACCGCTTTATTTATGGCGTCGTTAAACGCGTATATTTGCGCACATGTAGAGTTGCGAACAGAGCAAAATTTAATGATAGCAATTTATATGGAAAACAAATAGAAACTAGACAGCGGCGCGATGCGTAGGCTTAGTACTCACTCCGAAATAGACGAGTGACCAGAAGATACCACTATGTATAAAGGTGACACAAGGGCGGTTTTCTACATTGAACGAGAATCATCACAAGCATATAAGCGCACGCTCATGGATCGTTTATAAGATCTAGAATCAAGTTGAGCTAATAGCGTGAGAAGCAACTTGAGCCGAGGTCCTCTCTAGCTGCTGCCAATATAGGCTGGCCTCCTGTATGTATTATTTTAGTTCTCGGATCTAGTTATCAACAACACGTCAACACAGAAACTTGTCTCTTTCAACATGAAAACAACTACAGTTCATTTAGTAATCCTCGAAGAGAACTGAAATATAACACGTAATTACGCGTACGTAATCCTATTATTACTCAAGATTAAGTTAAGTTGAACTTAGCTCTTGAAATCTAAAATCCTTTAGAAACGGTTCTTTGAATCAGTAACAATTAGAGCTCATAAAAATATCTTCACGCCTTTCCGAAGGGTTGACTCATAAGAAACTACTTTTATTCTGTGAAAATAAAAATAGCGAATACGTATGCGTAGTGTCTGAGAGACTTCAGGCAGAGGCGTGAGAGAGATCTTTGAATTTCTTCTCAAATGTATTTTAAGATATTTACCTTCTTCATCAAGCTCGTTGTGGGATACATCACATCATTTGTATTAAGTTTTATGCAAAACGAATTGAAACAATTCGGTAAGATTAACATTTGTGACTTTCGCATTAATACATTATACATATTTTATAAGTATGTATACAAGGAAAGTTGAGATGCTAAGGTCTCGTACAAAGATAAGTATTGTGAATATTATAATGATGAACAGATGAACTAATAATAGATTAAGCGGCGGTAGACACAAGTGTCAGTAGATAAATGCTGCTTTATATTTGCATGCTGTGGGCATCGCGCGGCGTGTCTGGCCCAGGAATAGTTTAATGGCAACTATAATAAACTGTACCAGCCGACGCATTAATTATTTACTATTAAATGTGAGGGAATTGTTAAAAAATTTACGCACTTTAAATTGAATTTTAAACAATACTAATAATAATCTTGTAGGTCATAGATGATTTGTAACTATTCGCATGATGTGCCAAATACTACTTCCTTTAACAGAAGGTCGTCTGGAAGGCATCGTGACAAGGTTATCAATGTTATACAACGTTATACCTTATTTGAATTCAATGGGTACTTTCATATTTCTAATGGAAGTTTTAAATATTTGTATAAGTTAATTAGTTTTAAATCATTATGCGATTGAGGCACTTACTTACTTGTTTCGATAGATAAGATTAAAATTTTCATAATAAGTAAATTCTAAATATTTATAGAGGCAATAATCTCAACTTAACAATACAATAATTACTCAAAGATTTGTATTACTTAGTCAGGTACTATTGTGGTTTAAGTTTTTTAGATGCTACAAGTAAAATATATCTTCCTAAAATTATACAATACAATGTTCCTTTGTAAGTTAATACACGGTATTCTATATTTGGACCGCCCAAATAGGTATCGGTAGCCTTTCGCGTGCGCCCACGCCGTTTGCCTTATATTCCATTATCCGGTTCACACATAATGCGCAATACGCTACTTGCAACATAAAAACAAAACATACTACTATAACTCATTATTATATTATTATTTCAAACACAATGAAAATCACAAGACCCGTGGTGGCCTCGAGGTTTGAGCAGTCGCCTGCTACGCAAGCTCGAATCCCAGCGAGGCCTGAACCCATGAGTTTTTCTAAAAAACTTATGTGCAGTGATTTCACACCACGTGCTTTTCGGTGAAGGTAAATATCGTGAGGAAACCTGCATATGTCTGAAGTATAGTGCCTGCGGCGATGGACTCACCCTCTGTCACGCCCTTAATCATATTCGGTGAAATGTGTGTGTTGTTGTTACACCACTGTTTACTCCTTCGGGAACCCTTCTGGGATGGCGTGAGCATATATATGTTTAAAAAACAAGAATATTATTGATATCCAAACACTCTAGAACTAATTATGGGCCTCTTTGTATTCTTTAACAGTATCTTTTTAACGATATTGCCGGTGCTCCTAAGAGGATTCTAAGTATTCGAATTCTATACACATAAATGAAATTCAAATGTCTGTTTGTAATTTCAAAGTGACAGTTCAGTAAATGCGAATCAAAGTTTATGTGTACGGAACATACAAGAATAAATCAAAAATTTTGTTTTTAAATCCGCCTGATTGTTCTGGCTAATATGTAATAAATAAGGCTCTGATACGGCTGAACCCAAAAAAAGTATTGTCATTTAGTAGCAGACAAAACACAGCTAGGTTGAAAGAAAGCTCAATAAACCTAGTATCAAGACGTACATTAAAATCCCATGAATAGGCACATAATGAGAGAGCAATATATTTACTTATACCTGCAGTTATAAGAGCTGCGTGGGCTGGCAGACGTCTACGATTTAAACATATTTAATACGTAGGACGATAATAACACACAAAATAAAGATACAGAAGGGCAGCTACTCATTTTGCTAGAAAATCGTCACACACACAGATTAATTCCAGTAGTAACTTAAGCTCGTAAGTACGTGTCCTCGTGTGCTTGAGTCTGATTCGGTTAATGCATCGGAGCTGACCTTCTGTACGGTTTTTATGGTAATAGTAGATAGGCTAGACTACGCAGGGAATAATTAAGTTGGTATAGAATATTCAACAATGTTTTAGACATGTTATTAAAGGAGAAAGGTAAAGAGTAGAAGGCACGAGATAATTTTGTCTTTCACGGACAATAATGGAGCAAACTCTATTTTCCTACTTACTTATATTACTCAACAAATAGGTACATTATGCTTAAATTGAAGTTCTATTTTATTTGTAATTAATAAAAATTCAAAGTGTTGCTCTGCATCCGTTAATATTAAAGGATTTCTTTAATTATACAGCTAGCGAGAATAGGCTTTTGGTCAATTTTAACTGTGGTTATAGTGATAAAATAATAACAAAAATTATATGAACCAAAATTTGAAAATTTCAACTCTCCCTACGACCCTCGAAGGAAGATGAAGGACGTGGTCAAGAGTTAGTCTACAATTTATTATTCTACCATTTCAGTTTAAGGCTTAGGTATTTGAGAACGTTGAAATAATTACCACTGGTCCTGAAACTAGACTTCTAAGAAGAAACTTTTAAAAAAGTCAGTCATTTTGTAGATTTCATTAAAAAAACGGTGAAGCAGATATCGTGCGGTAACCAGCATATGTCTGAGAAGTAATTCTGCTATGCTAACCTCTTCAGAAACCCTCCTGGGATAGTGTGAGCATATTTATTTTCAAAAAAAGTTGATCATCTACTGACATAAAGTAAGTTAGTAGCATATAAAAAATGGATATGTGTCTCTTTTAGGATAGACTTAATATTAAACATCCCTTCCTATATGTATTAATGCTTTCATACATACATATGCTCACGCCTGTATGCTATGGGGGTAGGCAGAGACCATCGTTCGCACATGCTACGGTCCTTACATACTTCATCAGCATTGACAGCGAAAAAAATCATGCTTTCAATGTTCCGGTTTATTTCCAGATTAATATACCTTGGAAGCATTTAGTATCGTAACGTTTTATTTGAAAAATATATCATATTACCTTCTGCCCGCGACTTCGACCGCGTGGAATACTTACTTTGTGGTATCGCATTAAATTTAACCCGCGATTGGCCTTAGTGTAATGATATATTACTTATGCTTTAGGATATAGATATCCTCAATAAATGGGCTAACATTGAAATATTTTTTTAATGAGGACCACTAAGTAGTTCCTGAGATTTGCGCGAACAAACTCTTCAGCTTTATATATCAAAACGTTTAACATTTATTGTATAAAAACTTAAATATTTTTGTATTGATTGTTTTCTGTTGAATTAATATACAAACTTGTTATCCTAGTAAGTTAATTACGTTCTTTAATCTTTTCTTTTAATTGTGGAATCTTTTCAATTCATACGGCTCAGACGACAAGTACAACAGTTTTGAAACTTGAAAAGTTAATATGTTACACCTGGATATTGCATAACGCGGTTATAGAAAGAAAATAAGGGATTCAGTTTGAGCCATTAAGGCACTTATGAAGGTCCCAGAGGATATCAAAGGTTTTGAAGATAGCCTTCAAGGCCGAAACTCGGCAAGAAAAGTGTCCCTTTTGCAAAATGATAAGGGAATAACCTACATTAAATACTTCCCTTATCATACAAAGGCATCGTGGGTCAAGAGCTACGCGAATTCGGAATTTATACTTGTAATATATATTTTTTCCTAAATTAAAACTTCTTTTCTTAATTTATAACTTTTTATTGAAATATAAATAGTCAGACCATAATCACCACGAGTCTCATATTGTGCGCAAATTTAATATCGTAACTAAACGACTCACTAGTATGATTATAATGGAAAAGAAAAAAATACACGTAGAAAAAAATACATGACGTTTAGTTTATAGTTTTATAGTAAGCCTTTGATTATATATACAAGGAACAGTACTTAAAAATTACAAGTAGAAAACTTGGCTCAAATCGATGTCTCTCGGATCGTGCCAAGAAGGCTGGCAGCATTGCCACGTTGAATAGCAATGCTGATTCTCCGAGCGAAAAAAGCCCCAGCCCGCTTGTCACGAGAGGTTTCTACCAGACGACTTGCAACCTCTTTGAACAGTTGAAGTTGAACCCAATAAATTTGGGTGAATAGTATACAAAATGATTAATTTTATAAAAATAATAATAAATAAACAATTCTTATACCAAAATACTTATTGCTCAGTAAAGATACGTGGTAAAATTTGTTTAAAAAAAATCATCTCAATACAAAAACATGTTTGTTTCGTGCGCCTGAGCGGAGAAAATCGATCGATGGCCCTTATCAAAGAGTTCAACGCAGTGTCTTTTGTGACTAATCAAAACATTTTTACCAACAAAATGTTTCTCTTGTTTCAAAATTCCACCCTTTATGAAATACTAGCTGTGCACCGCGGTTTTACACGTGAAGAGTTAATTTCATGGATGACCCGCGGAACCCTTATGTTTTTAAATAAAAGTATCGTAAGTTACTCCTTGTAATTAATACAATAAAAATTGATAGCCTTGTGTATGATAAAAATGAGCCGTGGTGGCCTTGAGGTATGAGCAGTCGCCTGCTACGCAAGCGACGCAAGTTCGAATCCCAGCGGGGCCTGTACCAATGAGTTTTTCTAAAAGACATATGTGCAGTGATTTCACACCACGAGCTTTACGGTGAAGGAAAACATTGTGAGGAAACCTGCATATTTTTGAGAAGTAATTCAAAGACGTATGTATAGTGCCTGAGACGGCGATAGTCTCACCACCTGTCACGTTGGCACTTAATCATCTTCGGTGAAAAGTGAGTGTTGTGATTACAACACCTCTGCCTACCCCTTCGGGGAATACAGGCGTGAGCATATGTATGTATGTATGATAAAAGTATATATTTTTGACAATTCACACAATATCTTTATAAACTGTAGCCGTGTAATAAATTGCATGTGCTTTAACTTGTGCTTTTTATAAGCTTTATTTTTGTACCTATGTGAAGAGTAACAAACATCCATCTGTCCATCCATCCATTCATCCATACTTACAATCTTTCGCGTTTATAATATTAGTAGGACCAGTAGGATCAATTGTTACCATTCATGTTGAAATTAATAACACGTTTTTTTTTTAATGACACTTTTTCAGCTGAATGTTAAACTAAATTTATGAAAATTCAAAATGGTAGGTAGTAGTAGTACAGAGAGTTCAATGAAATAATAATTATGTTTTTAAAAACTAACGTATATTTAAATATCATCGCAACCAGTCATGGGTTAAGCAGAGATTTCCATCCTAGACTTGTAAAAACTTCGTGAAACAGAATGATATTTTTTATTTCGCTTGGTAAATACAATTTTGGTAATAAAAAAGGCGTTTCCTTTGTTGAGCTGCGAACACAATCAGTCGACGAAATAAATAATGCAATCGTTAGTCAGCAATCGACTTAAGAAAGTCTAATAAAGATTAAAGTATTTCCTTAACAATGCCGTGGTTGAGTATTTGTGCTAAAGGCTGAGGGTTGTCTCAATGCTCTATAAGGCTTATCCCAGAACCGTTGTCAGTACAATGGGTCTTGAAAATTACCTCTCTTGAAGCTACTGTACAATTCATTTGTTTTTCTCCTCGCGTTTACCCATCCTTCCTTTGTGTTTCCTACTAGAAGTACTTCTATTCAAGAGTAAAATTACTTTGTATATGCCGAAAGTTAAGCACGTAGAGTTCATCTCTACAAGGTCAGTGAATTATTGAATTGAATTAATGATTAGTGAAATGAATGATATGATGATAACTTTATACTTGGACAAATAGTAACCAGTATACTTACGTGAATAGAGACGCGCCTAAAATAGAAAGGTCTCAAGCATCGAAGAGGTTATAATATGTATTGAATCAAGCATAAGGTATGCAAAATGACGTCAGCCACATATGTAGAATATACATAAACAACCAGTTTGTGAACCTTTCCACTGGGAAAGGTGTGTGGGGAAATACCTGTTGTGTTGTAGAGAGTAGATGTAATTAAATGTTCTCTGAATGCCTCGCCCGCCACCGCCCCGCCGCGCCACCCGGGCCAGCCTGCGCGGACATACAACGATTGATGAACCAGCACAGGCACACCGCAGGAACTGGTGAATGAGCGGTCCATATAACTCAGCCAGGGAAACAAACTCCCCTAAATTATCCTGAAATGACCACCTCTATCTAAAGACTCTATAAAATTGAAAGTTTAATTCTGATTAATGTTGGTAAGTAATAAAGTGGTTAAATGTTGCATCATGGGGACGTGGCGAGCGCGCCGCTGACGCCAGCTCATGCGGCCAACATTCGGTGGCAACGGCCAGTGTGAACACAAGAATTCGTTTCGCTCGGCTCGAGTAGTGTCCGGTTTCAGTCTGGCACGACGAGCGCTCATATTGCATTTAGTATTTATTTATGTATCGGGCGAACGCAGGTTCTATCGGCGGCAGCGGCGGTGCCGCGGGCGGAGCGCGGCCCAGGGGGGCATACTTACTACGTGATTAATCCGCGCCCCCCTCCGCCCCCCACGGGCTGACGCCTCCCGCGCCCACTTCCCCGGGCCGTGGGCCGTAGCCGGGCGCTCCGTACTCGCGCCGGGTTTCCTCGTCCCCGCGCCTCACGGCCACTCACTACGCACGGTGCTCCGCGTAGTGCCGACATCAGTCGCGCTGCGACCCGCGCCGACGTCGCACTCTGTCCACGTCCAGCTCCACGCGACATCGACCTATGATATCATTCATGCTAATCTCCGCCCGTTGATTTTCCTGCCGAGTGACCGCAGTGAAGCCGGCGCGATACCGCGAGTGCCGAATGTGCGTGGACGTCACGCCCGAGGACTGTGTACTTTTCCATCGGAATCCGAGCGTACGAAACCAGTTCGGAGTGGCGGTCGGCGCCTTCCCTCGGATGAGATCTCCGACCGGCGACCGTGCTTGTGACCCGCGGCCTGCGATGCTGCGCCCGTGACCGTCCTGCAACAGTGCCACGAAACGTAAGGATCTGTTCGTTCATTCGGGTGGTTCGCGTGCCCGGCCCGTCTTCCTATTTGCATGGCGCATACGAGTGGATTTTATTTTCGTCTGGGTATCGATGTGTGAGTAGATGAGTGCGGGAGTGTGCGGCCTCGCGTGTGTGTGCGGCGCGTGTCTCGTGTGTGCGTGTACGTCCGCCGAGACGGCTGCTCCCTGCTAGCCGCTGACGCTTTATTTAGGTTGTTCTGTGCGCGCCGCCGCCGACCGCCCCGCCACAGCCCACGCCACCGCCCGCCTCGCACGCTCTATCTCCACCTGTATTCGGTTTGCCTACTTGTTAAGACTTCCGTACTTATGGACCAATATTGTTACTTACCTCCTCAAAAAGAAAACTTTATTCTACACTCATAGTATAGATTAACATGTGACAATACGTTTTCCATTTAGTTTAGAATCCTCTCAATCACACACCAACTCTTGGATTCTGGAGAGTATGGAGATTTTATTAAAAGGGTGCCGGTTAGTTTCATTATCTTGGCTAAGTACGTGTAAATAATTGGTACAAATCATTGTGCGTTACGAGTCAATGATCCCGAGTGCGGTGCGTGCACCTTGGCCAGTAGGCCCTCGGTGAGCCAGAGGCATATAGAGCTAACCGTTTGTTCCGTGCAATACTTACGTACTTGGCCTTTGTCACTGCATTCTGAACACTTTTGTAGGTTCAAAGAACTGATGTCTAAAGCATTTACACCAAAGTGCCTGTTACATTAAAAACGCCATTTTTATTTACTGCAAACGTGATACAAAATATATTATAATACTAAATTAATGTTTGTTTGACTTTATTGAATGCTCGAAGAGATGGTGTGTAAATGTAGCCAATCTTTGTTTGAATCTCGGTCTAGATAGTGCGTGGATAAACATAGCGGTCTTCATCTATCGCAGTTTACTTTTAACTGTATGAATTTAAATAGTACCTATGCTCAAACCAAAACCAGTTATGTGTCTAAACGCTTGATAGTTACTTTGTGTCCAAACTGAGTTTTTAACTATACAATTACTTCGGTAGGTCAAGTTAAATGTTAATTTAATTAATAATTGCGAACATTATTACACTGCGCTATCTGATACTAAGCAAACCTTGCACCAGACAACAGATAGATACTAACAAAAGTACTTACATACTTTTGTTTTGTAAATATATTTTTAAACAAGACACCTATATTCAAGGCAAATAATATAAATGTTCTTCGTATAAAACTTTGCTCTGACATGTGACATAGGGATTAAACCCTCGACACAACAGTAGCAGTCAGGTATACTAACCACTGGACAACCGTGCCGTGGTGGGCAAACGCATTTTTACGGTTACTTTAGTTACAATAAGGCTATTTGTTTTTTAATAAAATGCCGTCAATTTGACATTTGACATTATATGGTTATGAATATTCTTACTAAATAATAATTCATGTTTCTTGATGAATAAATAAATATTTTCGAGGAAAATGCAACCTTCCCCTATAAAATATATCAACTGGGTAACACTACCCCTCAGTTTAAAAAGTCACACATATCACAATACTTAATACCATCAACCCATCCGCCCTTACAGTTAGTTAACAGTTAGTAAACAGACGCAATTAAACTTTGAGTCTATATTACATTGTGATTACATTAATAATAACAATTTTAACGAGTTAAATTTAGCACAAGTAGGAAAAGTACGCGTCGGTTAGGTCATTTTGATAAACTTCGACCGAGTTGCTATATCTCTACTACAACTACTACCCACTGCGCTCGGCACTGGAGGGGGGACAGATGACATTATCTTTATAATTTTAACTAACTGTGACCTGCGGTTTCACCCGCGTAGATTTAATTTCATTCCCGCGGAACACTAAATGTTTTCTAAATAAATCGGTCCAGCCGTTTCGGAGATTACCCGGAATAGACAGACAGACAGGCAACTAATTAAAAATAAATTATTTTAGGTTAGTACCGTATATACTTTCATATGCATTTAGTAAAAAGCTGTTATTTTTGAATTACAAACAGACACATTAATTGTGTTTATCTGTTTAGATTCCTATATGTACGGCCTTCCTCCTGCTAACGGCTTAACCGAATAACCAGCTAGACCGAATTTACTTTTTTTTTTTTACGACATGGTCTCTCGCAGTTGGTAGGGGGGAGTTACCTCCACTGCTTAACCGGACTAAAGGGCGAGACCCAAGGGCCTCCAGCCACCGAATTTACTGAAACTTCGTGTGAATATATGATATAGTTGGTAAAGGTAACGGCACAAGCTATGAGCGCTCAGCATAGTGGGGATAGCTGCGATTGTATTTGATCGCGTCGCTTCATTCAAGATCTTGCAGGTACCTGGCCCTACCAGGTTAGAACATTTTGAATTGATGTTGGTTGAAAATAAAAATAATATCAAAATCATCACTTAACGTAAAACCCTTCTACCATTGAAGGTGAGAATCGTAAAATACCGAATCAAAAAATGTTTCCCTTCTATCTTAACTTATATTTAAGTAATTAGTAAACCTAACAACTTATTAAAGAAACCGTATAAATATTAAAAAAATCTCTAATGTTGGCCAAATAAAAAAAACTGTTATGTTTACTTGATCATCGCATGAAAGTACAGTGTATCTTAATAGTAACACGTGTCAAATCAGATTATTTTGTCACTAAATAAACTAGACTTTCTTGTCTCACAAATAGTCTCAAAATATTTAGTTAATGTGTTACTGATATTTTTACTGTAGAGTGTAGCATGTATATACTTCATACGAATTCATCTCAGATAACTACCAATTACATAGTGTAAAATTAAATTGTATTAATATTTGTGTCGGCACTCACAACCACTACACTATGCACTTTACCTACAAACCGTTATCATTAAGAGATAAACGCTCTAACAACAACATTATTAATTATTAACAAAACATGTATTTTATCTAGTTATACTAAACGTTTTTAACGAGCCGTGGTGGCCTTGGGGTTAGAGCAGTCGCCTGCTACGCAAGCGACGCAAATTCGAATCCCAGCGGGGCCTGTACCAATGAGTTTTTGTAAAATACTCATGTACAGTGATTTCACACCACGTGCTTTACGGTGAAGGAAAACATCGTGATGAAACCTGCATATTTCTGAGAAGTACTTCAAAGACTTATGTATAGTGCCTGAGACGGCGATC
Organism: Watsonalla binaria; assembly: GCA_929442735.1. Taxonomy (NCBI): domain Eukaryota; kingdom Metazoa; phylum Arthropoda; class Insecta; order Lepidoptera; family Drepanidae; genus Watsonalla; species Watsonalla binaria. Next base: position 4,264,243 of record OV838929.1, on the reverse strand, counting down.
GACTCACGTTGGCACTTAATCAAATTCGGTGAAAGGTGGGTGTTGTGATAACAGCACCTCTGCCTACCCCTTCGGGGAATACAGGCGTGAGCATATGTACTAAACGTTTTTATTTTAAAGACATTGATATAAAACGTTACTGGTATCGATTTAAGTAGCTTCGCTCCGCGGTTTTACTTGGGTAATAGAGAGAAATGGAAGTGAAAAACATGTAGCGCCGATCCCAAATGGGATTCAGATGGCAGAAGGATGACGATGAAATGTATTCACAAACCAGGATTACAATACCTTGTATAAAAGTTCATTAGCTGTGATACAGCTTTAAAATTATCATGACCCAACAAAGATTAGTGTCAATCACAGCAATTTTTGACAAATAATAATTAATACATTGCTGTGATTTGACATTGAGTCTACGCAGGTGAAACCCTGCTAAGCCGTGGTGGCCAACTATGATCGTTTAAGCAGCGTATTAAGAACTTCTTAGTTTAGAAGTTTAATTTTTCGGTACCAAAATGAAACGTCAAAGCTTAGAATTTCTTAATACGCTCATCTTAAGCTGATGATGGTAGGCCTGCTAACGAGTATTTATGCCGGATATACAAGCAAAGTAACTACTATTTAATAAAGGAGAGTTATATCCTAGATAACAGGGGCGGCTGCAAAGAAAACAAAGAGATAAGCAAAGAACAGCTTGTGTCACCTAATATAGGAATACAGCAAACAGTGTGTACGTACACACGTGCCTCTGTAGGGGTGTGTTCTGTGTACATGTGCGCACCGTTATCACTGAGCTACCGACTGCGTACCGATATCAATCGCTATCAGCTGTAATACCGCGCATACCTGCATTCCTATAGCTCCAGCACATAACCATATGTTTAACTACATATACACTATGTGAATAATTTACAGATATGAATGAATAAGTCACAATGAACGTTTCTTTACAAAAGAAGCCAAACAATAAAAGATTATTTGTTACACTGGATACTGAAAATGGAATGCTTTTCACATGCATATGTGGAAATGTGTCATCGTTTCAACATAACGATACGAACAGAGGTCAAATTATAAAGAAATTTCAGTTGTCTAGAACTTTCTAGGATTGTAACTGTTGCCTAGAAATCTATACAGTTAATACAATTGAAGTGTGTCTTTGTAATTCCAAATTAACAAGTTTTTACTTAATGCTTATGAAAGTATATACGTAACTAACATGAAAAACATTATTTAAAAAAACTGTCTGTCTGTCAGTCTGTTTGTTCCGGCTAATCTGTGAAACGCCTGGCCCGATTTTAACGGTATCCTCACTGGAAGATGTTTCAAGTAACTAATGCAACCTATATTTGAAAAAATGAAACTCACATAAACATAATCTACGCGGTTGAAACCGCAGGGCACATATATTTACAATATTAATAAAACTTCGTTAGTAGTACGTTTTGTTTTATTTCCAAATAGTCGACATAAACGATAAATAGAGCCTTGACTTACAAGAGTTAAGTTCTATATGGTAGCTATAGGTTTTCCCTGAATGATGACACGAGGAAACATTTCATGAAATACAATGATTGATTACAAAAAAAATGATTTTTCCTCGACTGAGGTAACATGTCCACTTTTTCTTGCTTTAATCGCATAATTTATTTTTCAGCGTATTTTATTGTAGATATAAAGATTATAATATCGTGGCACTATTGAGCATTTAATTTGATCAGCGAAGTTGAGCACCCCTAATCCAAACTAGTAGTTGGATGGGTGACCGCCCGAGTTCCCTGCGGCCTCCGTGAGGTTAGCATTATTCAATATTATCATGTTAAATGTATAGCACTGATTTCCATTCATTTTAAAACTGTTAACTAAATGTCTGTCGATCTACAAAATTATAGCAATCGCCCATACAATATCCTCGGCTAATTGATGGAAATTTCTCATTAAATATCTGGATATAATTGAATTATTCTGTAACAACAATGAAATATGTAGGTACTTAGTTAAATTAAACATCATTATAATATTCTCACGGTCGTAAGAACAGGGTGTCTCGTTGCGATATATCAACATTCAAAGTTGCTGGTTTCATCGGTTCACGTTACAACGTGGCTGCTCTTTGTTATCATAATTATTGCTTTTACGACACGATTTGCCACCGAGACGTACTCGTAAGTATGATATGAGTTAAGATCATTTTCAATTTTCATAAACATACTCACTTCTATAATGCAAACTCATAACAAACCAAACCAACGAAACGAAATTTGGAGTAATTAGTTTTATTCAGCGATTTGATAGAAAATTTATAATTCTTTAGCTTCTTCTGTCCACGGCGTCACGGCCACGTTTTATTAGAGATCCCAAATTTAATTCGATTAACAATAAAGCTTATGTTATATTTTAGAATTCTTTAGGTCCAGTAGTTTCAGGTCCATCATACAGATGTTTCTGTACAATAAATAAAATAACGTGTAAACATATTCCGACACGTGCAGGATTCTTGACAACATACTTACCCACCCACTTATGTCGGATCAGGCACTCTTAACATGTACGGAGAAATAGGTCCTTTGAGGTTTTTAACAACCCCTCTAAACGACTTCTCATGACATAAGTAAGTCTTTCTCGCCACCTTTCCTGGAATCTATATTATACACTTATAATAAAGACTGCAAAGAGATAAAGTTTGTAAGTTTATATGTAGGAGGTAATCTCATAAAATACTCAGCCGATGAAAAAAATATTCACTAATACTTCTTTAGAAAAGCCTTCAAGGTGGACATAGGCTTTTTTATATTGAACTTAAATTATCTACACTAATAAAGAGGAAATATTTGATTGTTTTTTTGTTTGTTTGCATAGGCTCCGAAACCACTTGACCGATATGAAAAATTCTTTCAGCAATGGATAGCTACATCATCAGCGAGTAACATAGGCTATATTTTATCCCCGTACTCCCACGGGAACGGGAACAACGCAGGTGAAACCGCGTAACGTCCGCTAGTTATATTATAAAGGAACGTATTATTACTGGAGTGATTTAAAATTACAAATGTCCTAATGGTAGTTTCCATTTTATAACAATTTCAATTGATATTGCGTACAAATTAATTATTTCTAATGTAAAACCTACGTACCTAAAGCCTTGGTATTACCGCAGTAGCGTAAATGACAACAAACAAGACGTCGTTATTTTTAAAATGATTGGTTTTCCTTATTATGTAAAATCTACATACACCTATCTAGACACCGTTAAACCTGGAATAACCAGAAAATGCCACATTATATTTATCGCCTTTTATAAGGAATTGTATCACAAAAACCCGTGTAAATGCCAGATACATCGGGATATTTCTAGTGCATCTCAAACAATGTAAATCGTGGAACGATTTGCATTTAAATATAATACCTACTTCGCAAACATACATTGTTAGAAGGTAAACAATGAATTTATTAAAGGTTTGTTTATCAACACCGCCCTTGCACAGTTAGCTGTTTGTTTGACTGACATTACCTTCGTGTTGCAAAAATACATAAACAATAAGTATCTATTCAATTAACCAGTACCTCATCACGATCACAGTAGTAAGGCATAACAGGATTTTCCGTGCGAAATTCTGAGCTGCCCGATTGGCGACTTCAGCTACAAATAATATTCCTTTAGGTCTTGTGTTGGCGACCTCACTTACCGCAGCTATTGTGGGATTCTTTCGTCTCTTACTATGTTGGTACACTGAATCCATTTTTTATAAGGTGTGATACTGGTGTTGGTTACGTGCTGTGTGAAACATTTGCCGTAAAAACAATTTGAGTGTTAGTAACATGTAACCAACAGCTAACGATCAACCTGGCTCCGGTGCGGATGTCGTTGAGATAATACAATGCCGGAACGGCGAGCAATCAATAACAAAATATTACTGTTATTATATTCACATAACACATTTTAATCCTGAGTGAACGTGTGTCATTCGTGGCACCAATTACACGGTACCGTTATTAGGATTCCGTACTCCCAAAGGAAAAGGATCCGCCGTTTTGTGCAGCGAACGACTACTATTTACTAGAATTATAAGGACCTGTCAAATATAAAATAGATTAAACAAATAAGGCTATGTAGAACTCACGCAATGAATAGCCTGGAGGTAGTCTGTAACATCGAGGCGCATTACCTTTCAACATAAAAGGAGAGGGGACGGAACCCCTCAGCTTATTTTCGTACTTGCTTGTATCAGGTAAAATCCGGCATCTACAGCTTTAGATACACCTTCGAAAATGTTATATTGTCATCGTTGCGAGACGTTTTATCAATATATCATCAACTGTATGTTGTAAAGTAATGCAATATAATATACAATCGTCATAAAGAAAGCCAGTCGATCGTATAATGTGCTTTTAAAGCGCATTATTACAAAATATGATTTAAACCAAGAAGACTTGACCAAATTCGGACTAAAACTATGTCCATCCCTTTTGAAATCCGTATCAGAAAAAGAGATGGAACTACTTTTATACCAAGGATTATCTTAGGATGTTTTGAAATAAAAATAATCCCCTGTAAGGGCCAGTCAATCGACACTCCAATGTCTGGATACCCAACTACCCATGTTACAAGCAAACCAGTTGCCTCAGTCAGACCATGGGGACCAACGGGACCAGCATCGGTTTAGGCAGAGCGTAGTTATTTTCGGTACTGTAAAATTAAAAGTCTAAACTGAGAAGTTTTTAATACTCGCTGCGTAAAAGATCATAGTTGTCCCCCTGTTTTTAAATCAGACTTTCTTAGGCTCCTTGCGTGAAAAGTCTTGTTCTATGATCAGAATTAATGAAAAATTATGTGATGCCACCGAGATAAGTAGGTAATTTAAGCTCATCGCCATTATCCAGTCTTACCTTTCCATCGAAGTAACTGTATGGGGTAAATATTACTTAAACTAAGATAGAAGCAGTAATAAGGATTAAGTAACCGGTTACATTGACGGAATGGTCTAATCAATGGGCGGCTAGTGCGCCGGCGCAGCGCCAGTTACATCACGGCTTTCGCGGCTACATTGTAGTAAGCTCTTGCGAAACGACTTATGCAAGTAACTATACGCAAATATGCGATACCAATGTTGCATACATTATAGTGTTAATATTATATTATTGCACACACTGACTGTGATGTTGCAGTACCTACTTGCCCACATATTTCGTGGCCTTATGAGCAACGTGCACGTGTTACATATGTGATACTACAAATTCCTCTGTGTTATGTCATTCATCAGTCTCTACACGGGTTAGAAAAATTCATACATTTCTATCGATCCGAAGTTGATACTTTTATACCGTTTTTTTATTTATTGGTTTGTTCTGTCTCATTGACTTGACTTCCCGTTACCGGTAGCACTTCCAGGGTTCAATCCTAATTATTAAGTTGAATTTGTGTTTTATTTCTAAATTATCTGCGCCCCGCAGTGTCACCCGCGTAGATTTAGTTCCATGCTTTATTTCGCGGAACCCTAATATTATGTTTTCTAAATAAAAGTAGCTTATGTTACTCCTTGGAACATCAGCTAACTGCCAGTGAAAGGACCAGCCGTGTTAGAGATATAAATAAACAGACACGCAGACATATTTTTTATTTAATTAGATTTTTTGTATGTCAGTACTTACCCTATGTAAGTTAATATTTTATCCATTTATTGAAAAGCGGTTAATTTTGAATTACAAACATACACTTAAATTTTATTTATCTGTATAGATGTATATATATGTATAAATGTATGTATGTATATATATACTCAAATAACGCAGTTAGTCAAATTGTAATTCTTCTTAGTCATCAGGCATTAATTTCTCGGAGCATTGCTATATACATAATATTAATATTGCTATATACATTTATAGTAGTTCGAGCTGGATATAACCAACTTTTATGGTATAAGTATTTTCTATAAGATTGATACAATGCCCTTGTAAAGTAAAGCATTGTAAGACGAAAACAATCTATTGATAACATGTATTAATGGCAACACATTAATTCACTTAATTTAATTGATATATAACCTCTGGATGATAATGATAAACAAGGCTTTCATTAAGATTGCTACATTGATTAGGAAATGTATTAAATTCTTCAATGAGAATGTTGTAACAACATTTAAAATTGAGATTTATATATGTGAGCATGTTAAAATGCGTATAATTTATTGTAATGAGCACATTACATCATCACTTAATATATTTCATAGGTGCCATCATCACAAATTTAAGAGTAATAACTCTAGTTGTTGTAACCGATGCCTTTCTTTCCATTAATCTCTGTCCAGTGCCATCTCTTTGACCTCCTTATACGTCATGACAGACACCTTTTCCTTAACTTGTCTCATGTATGTTAGCCTTGGTCTTCCTCTCCCTCTCTTCCCTTCTACCTTTCCTTCTATTATGTTTTTAAAGAAGGTATCAGGTCGCACAAGTTGCCCAATCATCTTTCCTTCGATTTTGGATTGTTCTCCATATTCTGTTTTCCTTGAAAATTATCCGGATCAAACAGAAAGACAAACAATTTGAAAGAGATTTTTTTAAATTGCTTTTTTTAAGTCAGTTCCTACCGTAGGTAAGAATTACAAAGAGACACTTCAAATTTATTTATGTGTATAGTTAATCTGTCGTAGATTTCATTTAATTTTTGAAAAGCAGGTCATAAAATCAAACATCTGAAATTGAGGCATCAGACAATTAGAATGTATGCTTCAGGCGAATAATCAAATTTGACATTTTTGGAAGTAAAAGAACCATACGTTACGAATTAAGCCACTTAAATGTTTAACTCCCTTGTTACAACATCTTGGCTGAGACATAGTGAATGGGCGGTAAAGGTTGCATTACATAATACGTTCGATTGATGGTGCATAATCAATAAGATACAGGTGTTGGTGAGCGTTATCTAATCAACACTTATCACATGACTTTTGATATTCGATAATGCTGTAGTACGTTAAAAATATCCGTGCTAGTGTACATTTTTTGATTTTCGTGTTTCCTAAACAGAATATAATAAATTTTGTTATTGGTTGTTAATCATCTGAACATACAGCTATGCAAACACATAAACATCATAAAAAAAATGCTCGCGTCTGTATTCCCCGAAGGGGTAGGCAGAGGTGTTGTAATAACCAACGCGACAGATGGTGAGGCAATCGCCGTCTTTTGAATTAATTCTCCGATATATGCAGGAAATATAAGGAAATCTAAGGAAATCCGATATATAAGGAAAACATCGTGAGGAAATCCTCACGATGTTTTCCTTCACCGTAAAGCACGTGGTATGAGATCTCTGCACAAGTGCACATAACTTTTGAGAAAAACTCATTGGGACATGCCCTGCTGAGATTTAAACTTGCGTCACTTGCGTAGCAGGCGACTGCTCAAACCCCACGGCCACCACGGCTCTTTATCTCGGAAAAATACGATGAAGCAATTTCATTAAACAAGTGGTATTTATCTAAAAAAGTAAATGTATGTTGAATATTTGGCGCTCGGCCTTCGATGACCACTTTAGCCGCCGCGCCGCACTGTGACATACTTTATTCACGGCAGTTTTGTTTACTCACGAATAGGTAGTAAATGGTTGCTATCAGACCGACTCGATGCATGGCATTTGAGGTTGTGCAACTAGATAACGAAGTTGGTGTCGATAAAAATTGTTTGCTTTTAAATTTGTCTTCATCCTCTTAGATAGTTAGTACCTGCAACGAAATACCAATAAAATTATCAGCATGCAACACGCCTAAATAAATATCGAAGATCAGCAATTCATCCTGTACTAATAGAGGTAATATTGTGGAGGTTAAAATTCAAAAGCGATACACTTAAAATATACCTATGATATGTATGTAGTTATACCAATCCCTCTCGAGGATACAAGGCTCGTATATCTCCGCAGTAGGTCCCAAACTGACACGTGTCAATTTTATCATTTTTATTCATTCATGCAAAGAAAATATTTATAGTTTTCGGTTAACGGATGGCCTTATTTTGTGAAATATATAGGTAGTGTCTATCGGGTTTTTCAAATAACACTCATCACTCACAACATGTACCTAATCGGGGAATAAAACTTGTTCAGCGCGAATCGGCAAATGAATTTCACACTACACTCCATTGTAGTTAGATTGTGGTTTCGGTTATGTAAGTAGGTAACTAAATTGTAATCAACGCCGTACACGAGCCACACGAAGTGCTCGATCTCTATACATATTGACTAATAACAATAAGTAAGTACGATAATGATTAGATCTGCTCGAATCTGTAGTCACAACTAGTGTGTACAAAACTTCGGCGTCAGTAACGTGTGAATAATACTTATTTGGGTTGGTCGAGGCTTTGGGAGGATGAAAAGGTCTGTCGAGGCTAGTGCGGCGATGTGGCTGGCGCTGGGTGCGCGATAGGCGACCTTGCGCGGCCGCGAGTGTTGCCGCCCGCACGTGTACGTGTGTGTGGTGACGTCACGCGCACGCACCGGCTACCGCGTTCAAGTTCAATGTTGCCTATTAATTTTACCGCGACTTGCCACCAACCAGCATTGCCAGCGATAACCGCCGCACTGGCCTTAAATAACTCACCGCCCGCCGCCTCACAAGGCCATGGAAAATATGGAAATTTAAAAGGCTATTTAAACAGGGCCTTTGAAATTTCCTTTATTGAATATAGACAATGTTGCTGTACATAACATTGTATTTTCACGTTGTGTTATTAACTGTGTGTGTTTGCACTTGTTAGCGCTTAGCATAAATGTTAATGTTACTTATTTGAATAGTCAACAGTTACCAGTAGCACTGTCGCGTTACATTAGAACATTCTCAGCCGACTCTAATAGTGTAGAATGTTGTTACATTATTTGTTGATTACTTACTCAGTATCCTTATTTACCTGCTTGTCACTACTTAATACATAAGCAAGCAAATCTCTCTCTATTTACCTACGATGACGTATAATTCAACATTCACTAAAATGTCAATCAGTAAAAAAAAATCAATCCATGAATAGATATAATAACAAAAACAAGTCTTATATCCTTGATTTCAAATTATCTATATTTATAAATAAAAAGTTTCGTTGTTGTTATTCATGGTTTGATAAACAATTTAACATTTGGACAGATTCGCAACGCTCATTTCATTTTATTGGGTGCCTTGGTTTTGGTATAAAAAACTCGCCTCGTTCGATGTCAGGGTGTTTTTAGCCTTCCATTAGAACTACATTAATGCGTACATTAAAAAAATGACATCATATTATATGGAGTGAAAAACATAGCCTATAGCAATATATGCTTTTATTTGAACCTTGGATTAAATTTAATTGTTACGACAAACGCTGAACGAAATGTAATGAATCGATTTGTAAAACGATTGCACAATTTGAAGATCTTTACCAATATTACGCCCTTTGGAAAGTAGGTACTTACTTATTTTTATCTTTGTACTACTTCACATATTGAGGAATTTGATCGATATGACTTCATAATTCATTATTGCAGTATACATTTTGTCATCCTTAGAAGGGCGGTGACCCTACAGTGGAAGGGAAAAGGTGCTATGGTTAGTCCATCGTCAGTCACTTAATATACGTCATTAAAAAGCCAAAGCCTGCAAATACAGGGGTCTGGGCTCCGAATATGACTTTGTCCCGGATTCGGAGTCGAGACCCTTGGTCTGTGGGGTCCTAGCGCTATTAGGCTTTTTAAAGAAATAACTAAAAGATTATTCGACATCACAGGAGACCGAAGAGCTGGCAGCTACCTCGGCCAAAGAATTAGTCTTGCCATCCAAAGGGGGAAGCCAGTATCTTCGGAACCTTGCCTACAGGGACTCCTTTTAATAAAATATTTTAGTTAAAAGATTATATTTTTTAAGGTTTTTAGTTATTAGATTATATTTTTAAGATGTTTAGTTATACCGATGCCTTTAGAAATGTATTTAACTAATTGTAACGTAATGTTTATGGCAATAGAAAACAATACTTGTTACATTTCCGTTTCCATTCTGGAACGCGCGCGTAGTCTGTGAAGCATTTAGCAAACAGACAGCGTAGGCCTTCCTCGACCCATTGAACACTCTTCCTCGAACGGCGCGTGCGCAGTTGCAAACATTCACAACAACAGTAGGGTTAGCAGTGATTCCAATTTAACGTTACTTAACCGAGAAAATAATTAAGATCGCCGGCAAAAGTTGGATGCAGAAAGCAACACGCAGAAACACACGGAGAAAGTTGGTGGAAGCCTATGCCCATTAAAGGAACCTTGCTAAAACCTGAAAATGTACACAAATTAAATGAAGGTTATTGCTAAAATTATTATTACTTATCTATAATAGGTACTCTCACTCTACCTTTTAGGTGTTTGCAGCCATTAAAGTGCTTTCTTGAACCTGAGTAGTCTCATAAACCTATTTTAATGTATATCAAATATTAACATTAATTGAACCTCTTTGCAAACAGAATAATACCTGATTCTATTGACGTAACTTAACGCTCAGTCACGTGATTACAATCTGTTTGATGTGGGTTGAGCCTTCGTTAGGAAGGTTATACACACAATGTATATTTGTAATTAATTACTTAATTTTGATAATTAATTTGGTTTTTGTATTGTCCTTATATAATGTCCATAAACGAATAATGATAGCCCTCGAGCCACAACGGCGCACGGCGCGACCATTGTGACGTCACCAGCATCCGCATGTGTCGCTCTCACTTCCAAATATTTTGTATTTACGCTTACAATTCACAACATATTTTTGTTCCTATGCCGTGGAGGCCACCTATACATAGATAGGTTCGAATCAAAACTGTTTGCACACCAATAATAAATAGGTAATTGCCGTAGTTACTACGCGTTAGGTTTAAGCCGTATAATTGTCACAGGTGATTCTTCATCCATGTTTCTTGTCAATGTTATCACCACCTATTACACGAGCCACGTACAACCATTTGAATAAATAGCAAATGTAGTTTTTGCAATAACTAAACGGCAACCTAACATTTAAATCAGCGTGGAAAGAATATTAAGTTTTGTGTCTATATGTTGGGTAAATATTCTCGTAGAGGAGCTCGTGGCACAGTTGCTATTGCGCATATCATTCGATCATCGAAGTTAAGCAACCCTAACCCTAGCCAGTAATTGGATGAGTGACTGCCCGAGTTCCCTCCGTGCCTCGGAGAGCACGTTAAGCCGTCGGTCCTGGTTGCCAATTTATCATCTTTGGCAATCGTTACAGGTCAGTCGGAGGCCTAAAATAGTCATACAACTGGTTTAACCCAGATCACAGATTTTCCTCGTAAAAGGGGTTGCGAAGGTCAGATGGCAGTCACTTCGTATGAAAATCAGGTGATCAGCCGCATCGGGTTGAATCAAGTGCCGACCCCGACAATGTATGGGATAAGGCCCGGGAGATGATGATGCTGGGTATATATTCGGGTGTTGTATTGATAGAAAGCTTGTAGTTATATAGTTGTATTTTATATTAATGACATATTTCCCTTTTAATATTTACTTTGTTTTACACTGACCATTAATGTGGCCAGCACTCGTTATTGACACAACATACCGCCCACCAAAGGGCTTATTAAGTCCTTTAGGATAACCGATCAAAAACAGTCAACTATAATTAATTAAAAAACATAAACAGGTACATAAACACAACTGTTACATTCGATACAAATAAAAAAAAAAAGCCGTGGAGGCCTTGGGGTTAGAGCAGTCACCTGCTACGCAAGCCACGCAAGTTCGAATCCCAGCGGGGCCTGTACCAATGAGTTTTTCAAAAAAAAAAGTTATGTGCAGTTATTTCAAACCACGAGCTTTACGGTGAAGGAACACATCGAGAGGAAATCTGCATATGTCTGAGAAGTAATTGAAAAACGTATGTATAGTGCCTGAGACGGCGATGGACTTACCCTCTGTCACGTTGGCACTTGATCATATTCGGTGAAATGTGGGTGTTGTTACGACACCTCCGCTTACCCCTTCGGGGACCATTCTGGGATAGCGTGAGCATATATATACAAATTCCTGGAAAAATTGTAATGTAGAGCATCCAGAGTTTATCAGTAAACATAATAATATTTTAATACACAATATCTATGATATTGCCGTTGCAGCTGGTAAATTGCTTATGTCATATGCTTATAAAATACAATAGAAGGACGTAAACAATATCTTACTTTCGTGGGTAGGGAGATTTTCGTATCAATGTATGCTAAAATTTATTGCAAATTGACTTAGTATATTAATATATTTGTGGATAAATTCAGACAAAAACACTGTCTCAAAGAAGCTCGTGCATAGACAAGCGGTTTAACTACTATTTTTTTAATTAAATCAAGACGCATTTCGTAAAAAAATCCAAATAGTATGACATGAAATAATAATAAAAACTGAAATTGTAGCAACTATACAAAAACACAATACACAATACATCATTCGTTTTCTGATAAGCAATGTGAATGTATATTTCACGGCGGCGAAGATATTTTATTATGTCTCTTCTATGAAAAGTGGGAGTTATTTGTCTGCCTAACCCCTCTGTGCGAAATGCGTGGGCGAGATTATTATACTTCAGTAAATTGTTAAATTCTGAACAATTACGTACTTTGTTACTAGTGTTTCTTGGTAATAAAGTACTTATCTATTAAAGCTTATTTTCAGGAGATCAAGAAATATTACAATACTAATTAAATATAGTTTTTAGCCAACTTAGTAAAAAGTAGTAACAAACTTGACATTTAATTAAAATTTAAATTGAATTAATAAATGGGAGTTGAAAATTGTAAAAGCATAAATTTAGTAGACAATATTTGGCTGATGTAATGTATTTAAAGAATTGAACAACAAACCTCAGAGCAATATAAATAAGGTTTTAAGTATTTTGTCACGGGTCAAGTGATAGCACCACACAGTAACAGCAGCTGTTTACAGCGCTATCTTATCCGCGAAACGAGATACCGCAGCTCCAACTAAAATATACATTGGACAAACTTAACCCAAATATAGTATGATTAATCCGGGAAGTGCAGCGACACACATTTATTACCACCACAGAAACATACTTTTAATCTATACATCTATACAGATAAATAAAATTCTGTTTGTAGTTCCACACTTTTTGACTGAATGTATATGAAAGTATACACGGAACTGACATAGAAAACAATTAAAAAAATATATATCTGTCTGCCTGTTTGTTCCGGCTAATCTCTGAAACGGCTGGTCCTATTTTAAAGGGACTTCACTGGCTGATGTTACAAGGAGTAACATAAGCTACTATTAATAAAAGAAATATAAGGGTTCGCGGTCCACCCATAAAATTAAGTCTAAGTGGGTGAAATCGAAGGGCACAGCTAGTTTTACGTGTAAATGACAACGTTAAGTGTGATTTAATCGAATTAGATAGAAATCTGATACTTTATTAGCCGCTATTCCAGGAAAGCGAAAAAACTAGTACCCCTATCACGGGTTTGCCACCGTTTTCGTAATCTATACTCGCTAGCGTCTCCGCCGAATATTTGTATGAGAAATTATACAGCGACTCCCAGTGACGTGAAGAACTAAATATCTCATACAAATATTGCGAGTGACGCTAACGAGTATAGATTACGAAAACGGTAGCAAACCCGTGATAGGGGTACAGAACTTCATAGCTTTGACGTTTAATTTTACGGTACCAAAATGAAACGTCAAGTATTAAGTATCTAAGTGAAAATATTAAGATAACTTATTTAAAAGAGACGTGGAACACGGAGAAATTACGGTTATTTTCTGTAAGGATAATACAAAAGTGATTTCCCACGGCATCTTTAAATATAAGAATAATTTGCCAGAATGGTTGCATCTATATGTTTTATTGTGCTAAAGTATCATTGTTTGAGCAGTTCTCAGCCGCGCATAAAATACCTCCTTAACGGTGCATCGGCGTTAATTGATGCACTTCTGCCATAATTCTCTCCTTCATAAAACAATTACACACAGGCGTAATTACTTAAATTATAAGCTGACAGTATCTCCTACAGCATATAAGTTAATTGGTAGTTGGGAAACAATATTATCAACTATCAGATAAATTTCATGAATGGCTTTATTTCACAGAAATCTTTATTTTAATCAAAATTTGCCAGTTAAAGTCCCGCTACAATCGTTCCAGCTGCATCATATATACGCCACAATAAACAAAAAATTAAATATTTATTTTATTATTTTTCTCATGTTAACACGATACTTCAATTATATTATTATATTATATTTGACAATTGAGCATTTCAACGGTGTCCATGGGCTTATATTTATGAGATATAAATACTGTAACCAATAACATTGTATAATATATTTTTTAAAAGAGTAAGTGTTGAGTTTCTTGCCGGGTTCTTCTCAACAAAAACTACGTTCCGAACCCGGTGATAACATTTATAATCATGTATAATGTATTTTGTGTCATTCTGACGATTTGAAAGTACTTTGTAAGAAGTCTAATCAAATAAAGATATTTTGTCTGGCTCGTAACATTCGTTTAACAGTTTAATAAGCCCTGGTTTACTTGAACACGAATCCATTACATGCATGTGACTTTATGCATTAGATGTGTAATACCAGTTGCGGGCTTCACCCACGTGGTGTATATAATGTGGGTAGTATAACGCATATTTAATGGTCAGAGTTATTTGAAAACTTTAGTTTTGAAGATTACCTCCTTCATACAAATTTTTTGAGCAACATACTGTATGTTTAGTATTATACACAGTATTATACATATATACACACGTGATAAGTATGTCATATGGTACTTCGGTAGATAAGTATAGTAAGTACATGAACTCGTTGGTTTGTAAACATCGATAACAATATTTTGTTTTTTTTTGCAATGAAAATTAGTGACGGATAATGGTGTTGTGCAAATGTATATCTAAAGGCCGCGACTTACGATACGATTTGACTCTAAACACCAGCCGAGGCGAATCGAGTTCCAAGTTGTTTAAATACTACTGTTTTGATAGTTTTCTTTAATTTGAGCTTAGAAGCAACTGGCTTGTTACATTGTATTGATGAAAATTACATTACTAATAAGGTAATTACGTTAGGTATATAATTTCTGGAACCAATCTAAGATTACATTGATAGGTAACATACTTAGTTACTTATAGTTTTCTTCAATGGTGGTCAGGTATTCGACGTTCATAGTCAATTTGGTAAATAAATCATTTTCAATTCTATTTTAGTATTCATTTGATGTTGAGAAATGCGCAAAAAAGCAAGATAAAATAACAACACATAAAGAAATTCTCATAAATGTACGTTCTACGTATTTGATACCGAACAAATAATATTCCTTCCAATTCCAAGTATTTATATTATCCGACAATTCATAAATGTGAAAATGTATTTGTAGTTTGACCTTCTTCGGGGAAAAGGATCGATCTGATAAGGCCAGTGAAAGGCTAATAATAAAAATTAAATATTAGAAAAAGAAAAATATACTCAAACTCAAACTCAAAATATTTTTATTTGATTAGACTTCTTACAAAGTACTTTCAAATCGTCAGAAGGACACAAAATACATTATACATGATTATAAATGTTACCACCGGGTTCGGAAGGTAGCTTTTGTTGAGAAGAACCCGGCAAGAAACTCAACAATTACTCTTTTAAAAAATATATATTATACAATGTTTTTGGTTACAGTATTTATATCTCATGAATATAAGCCCATGGGACACAGCACAAATGCTCAATTGTCAAATATAATAACTAAAATATTACAAATATTTGTGAGCATGGCAAATTCCAGCCAGTCAAAGCAAAGATCAAACTAAGATTAATTAATTGTAGCAAAAGTACAGTGCCAATGAGATTATTTACAATAATTTTTCGACAAAGATACATCCCAGGGTTCCTTATCATAAATATAATCACTTACAGTATAATATCCTTTTTTGAGCAAAACTGCTTTGATGGTCTCTTTAAATTTATTGAAGGGCAAGTTTACAATTTCTGTTGGTAATTTATTATAGAAGCGTGTGCACTGTCCTAAAAATGACATTGGTCCCAATAGTATCACTATGTTTGTAATGTCGACACCCACACTCTCCGTATTTGGACAGGTGACCCCTATGCAAAATTGATTATATGTATATTCGAATAAAATCTATCCCAATCCGCTGGGGCCTTGGGTTTTACTACGTAAAAAAAAGACATATTTAACATAGATATAGGAACAAAAAGACCTCTTTTTTTTAATTTACAGCCGGTCACTTAACTTTACAGTACAATCAACATTCAGATCTATATAATTATATAAAAAGCAAAAAAGCGTATTAAGTAAGTACATAAGCATAACCTATGAACGACTGGACCGATTTTAATAATCTCCAGTTTGTTGGAGCCGCCCCGAATAGCAGAATAGAATATTAGTCAAATTTGCAGATTTTTTAACACGATTTAGATTCGAATCTCGGCAGTTGAAAGCATACGCCAACGCTTTTTGACGTCTACATAAATACTAACTGAATAGCTGACCCCATACCTAGCTGGTGGCGTTAATGTCTAGGTACCTTATAAACATAATTATTGTTGAAGAAATAATTCAAATACTTATGGTGCAAATGTCTTAGAAAACTATTGTATAGTGACGTTGGCAGTAATTTGATTCTACTGACGAATACAAGCGTTTGGATTGTGACACAGTCAAGACACAGGTGTTAATTAAAAGGCACTGTAACTAATGACATCCTTTTTAACATATTAGAAATAGTTACATAGGTGAAAGTGTCATGTATATTGTTTTCCAATTACCAAGTACCTAACATTGTGTAATATTCGTAAATACTAGATATAAGCTGCGTAGGTAGCTTGTCGAAGCAAGTGTTTGTTTGCAAAAAGCAACATTTTACAATGACACGTAGTGATATTCATAAATCGTTGTTCAAATATGGTGGTATGTTATAGTCTGTAAGAATAGCTTCAAAACATGACATGGTTATTGATCAATAAAATACTACTATTTTACCGCGATTTTATGTGCGTTATGACTTTTTTATATTAATTTTCGTATCCTGTACCCTATGACTGTCCTTGAGATTATACGTCTATACGAAACTTTAGCAAAAATCAGTCAAGCGGTTCAGGTGTGAAAAGCAGACAAACAGACAACTAATTTATTAACATTAAAATAAAAATCGCACAACCGTAATTTTAACGATTTGACAACTGACAGGAGACTGTTGCGAATTGTAAGGTGGATTTTAGGTAAACAATATTTGTAAGCTTAGTTTGTTTGGTTCGTGGATCGAGCTGCTTAGCATACAATCGTTGGTAATTCCTGGGTTAGTCACGCGGCTACTCTGATCTACGATCAGTATGCAAGGGAACCCGTCGCTTGCCTACGCGTGTACCAACCACCGATGGAATCTAAATGGAGTGCCAATAACTGTTCACACGACCACACTTGTGTGTTTGCAAATATTACAATATGGGACACCCGGCTTACCGATAAATATTTACAACTTTGATTAACACATTAATATTATTTTATATCAATTATTAGATGCAGTTTTCGGACACACATGGATTGAGCAATATCATTCAGAGTTCTTAAGAGGCTTGCTTATCCATAGAAGCGTAATACCGAAATATTATTTTCATTGTTATCATTCAGGAGCTGTTTTTATATGGGGAACTTACGGGGATGTATAGGTAATCAATGCAATCCAAATAAGAAGAAAATATTTCGTGTAACACCCTTATATGTTGTGTGAGGTGAGATGAATGCCATGCGCATCGGATTAAAACAAGCTGCAAGAATTACATGTGTTTGTACTTATTGATCTTGCATGGCCACACGCCTCCCTAAAGATGATATTACATACACAGACACTTATTTACTAACTGACAGGCAATAAAATTAATTTGGTTCGTAAATCTTGATCTATATTTTGATGGAGTGAGCCAAAGATTTAAACGCAACAATGAATTAAGAAGCGAAGTAGAGTGCCGCATAGCTGGCAGGCCAGGGAAAGCACTTGGCATTTGGCACTTGGCACCGATGCGTATTGACGCGCCGATTGATCGATCGCATAGTATTTATTCTCAATAGACACTAACAAAGCTACTAACTATTCCAACATGTTTTGGCAAGCGTACGCGACTTATTTTAGTCACAACTACAGTAAACAACCACTACTTTGTAAAATTCGAAGAAGATACATTATAAAAACCGGTCAGGTGCGAGTCGGACGCACGTAGGGTTCCGTTCATTATTTAAAACGGGAATAAAATCATCTGTTTTGTATGGGAGCCCCCTTAAATGTATTTTGTTTTTTAGTATTTGTTATAGCGGCCACAGAAATGAATACATCATCTGTGAAAATGTCAACTATCTTGATTTTTAGATCCAGTCTGGAAATACACTGACAGACAGACAGACAGCGGAGTCTAACTCCCGTTTTACCCCTTGGGAAAGGAACCCTAAAAATGGCTTTTTGTATCACAGCAAATATGCTGTGATTCAAAAAGCCATTTTTATAGTTTATGTGATGTAACAATTATCAATTTGTTATCACATCGTAGGTATGTTCATAATAATATTATTTGTACAAAACATTCGTATTAATAATTGATAAATAAAAGAATGCTGATAAGAACCTTTACGTAACGCTATCGCCCGATGGAGTTGTTTTATTGTGTTTCAGTTTATTAATAAATACACAAGAGAATAAATAACCTGATAAAGGTGGCATTAGGGTAATTAAACAGTTATCTTATTTTCGTACACTCGACTTTGGTCATTGTGGCCCGACCCATGTACTTGTAAGTAAATTTACATGTTTCAGGCATAATACATGGTAATATGAATCTCAAGAGACGCGGTGTTGGGAAAACAACTTGACTTGTAAAACGAATGATCAATCGTAATAATACAACCTTACGCTACTGACTCTACATACTTTATGTATGAAATGCAAAGCGATTCAATATGACTTTGCTTTGGGCTAACATGATACAAGCTGATGATAATATATAGCCTATATCCTTCCTCGATAAATAGGCTATCTATACTGAAATAATTTCCAAATCGAACCGGTAGTTCAAACAACAAACTTTCTCTTTATATATTAGTATAGAGTTTCTATCATCTTGAATCACGAATAGAATTAGCTTAAACAAATATATAATAGGACTCGCTGATTTCCTAGAAATAGCGAGGGTTCTGGGAAGGTATTGGTACCGATCTCCCCGAGTCAATAATATACTGAGAAATGAGAATTTTACTAGCTCAATTCTAACTTTACTATAGGGGTAATTTATTACATACATACATATGCTCACGCCTGTATTCCCCGAAAGGGTAGGCAGAGGTGTTGTAATCACAACACCCACTTTTCACTGAAGATGATTAAGTGCCAACGTGACAGATGGTGAGTCCATCGCCGTCTCAGACACTTTACATACTTCATTGAATTACTTCTCAGAAATATGCAGGTTTCCTCACGATGTTTTCCTTCACCGTAAAGCGCGTGGTGTGAAATCACTGTACATAAGTTTTTTTTTTTTAGAAATACTTATTGGTACAGGCCCCGCTGGGATTCGAACTTGCGTCGCTTGCGTAGCAGGCGACTGCTCAAATCTCAAGGCCACCACGGCTCTCACGGGTAATTTATTATAAACATAATATTACAATGCGGAGCGAAATACAAATATTTTAACGATAGGTAAGTATCTGAATTTGATCAGACTTCTTATAAAGTACTTTCAAACCGTAAGAACCAAATAAAAATACTTTATACTTACATCATTATAACTGTTTCCGCGAGGTTCGGAAGGTTGCTTCTACTGAGATGAACCCGGCAAAAAACTCAGTTATTTCACTCTTTTCAATATTGTCATTTTTACAATTCTTATTTGCATGAATGTCAAAATTTTCTGGCTGTCCATAAATAGTTAAATATAGGAAGTCAGTAAACCACAATACGGAAATAGGACACTAATGCACGGGTGACCCAATTAACGGAAAACATCCGATAGGTATAAATGGTAGGACAAGAATTTTAAATTAGAATTGACCTGGTTTTGAAAAGGCTATTCGTGTATTTATCTAATATAGGCCAAAATAAGTTCATCAGTGGGATGGAAGATATTTAGGGCGATATTGTACATATACTAGGCAGTAAAATGTATCTATCAAAGAAAATTAAGTTCTTAGTTTCAGAAAATCCTTTCTTGAAACATTTGCATTCACTCACATCATGGTAGGTAAAAATAAACAAGGAAGATAATTTTTTTTTAAATATTTATCGAACAACACAACTTTAACATTCAATGTTTCTAGAATCGTTTAGGCCGGGCGATGTGATATTATAAGCAGTCATGCAGTCAATCAGTCAGGATTTTGAATTGTATAATATGTCATTCACTAACAGCGCCGGACCTTCCAGAATATAATTCAAAACATCGCCTTCCATCTAAAGAAATAGAAGTTAATTAAATAATCAATTAATTCATATTTGCATTAATTTTAATACGCGGCGTAAATAATTAAAACCGGGTAATTGCACGATCGGATTTTTTAGACATAAAATGTAACTTTTGCTTTTGTGAACTCACCTAGAGTTCTATTAACGCCGGTCGGTGCGTGGGACGTGGCCAATTATGTGTATTATGTATGATACTATTATGTTTAGTTTACAGCTGTTAGTGTTACACTTCATACTCCACAACCACCTTAGTCGCTTGCTATTATCTATACAGATAAAAAAAAATTAAGTGTCTGTTTGTAATTCAAAATTATAAGCTTTTCAAAAATGCATATGAAAATATATGGCAACCATATAAAAAATCAATTTAAAGAAAAAACCTCTGTCTGTCTGTCTGATTTCTGAAACGGCTGGACAGATTTAACGGCAGACAGCTAATGATACAAGGGCTAACAAAACTATTTTAATAAAAAAAACCATTAGCGTAACGTGGGCCACCCATAAAATGATATCTACCCGGGTGAAACCGCGGGGCACAGCTAGTATTTAATTTGATATAATGAATACAAAAAACGTTACTGCAACAACTAAGTCGCGACGACATCTTCACGGTTTTCATTACTTGAATCGGGCTACAGGAGAGCCATATCTGACACATTATTTTGGACTGATTTGCTTAAATTTCCCTTAGAGTCTTATATTCGAAACTCAGTCAGTTTTAGCTACATATTTGCATGAATGTGTAATATGTTGACCATTGCACCGTGCGTTGAAACAATGTAACAATAATTAAATTATAATTAAACTATTTATATCCGAAAAAGAATTAGCTAATTAGCCGGTCATCGGTCATTGAACCGGTTAATTAATGTTAATGTAGTATTTCGATTACAATTTATCGACGATACGAGAAAATGGGTCACAAATTACTTGCTTGCCAAACAATAATTAGCAACTGCATTTAATTGTAAACAATTGTAATGTTAGCAACAAATAACTACCTGCATAATCAGTTATTAAGGTGAGGTGTAGCAAGCATCAAAATATAGCTACATATCAACCAAGATATACGTTCAATGTAGTCGAGCGTGGGCGAAATACCTAGTCTGTTGTCCGCCAGTCGCGAATTTACAATGATGCTTGTCGACAACTCCAAGCCAGGGTTGTCAAACAATACGGATTTGTTCGCTTTCGCATGTCCTCTCCAGAAATGGAATGATTTTTTAAATATCTTATTTCTGAGTTGTCATTAATATTCAATCGCCTGAATTTCTATTACAAATAAACTGAAAAAATGTTTTATTGAATTTTTAATAAAGTGCAAATGAAATGTATTTACAGTCAGATTTCGGTGTATTCCAGTGGTAAGTTAGGATGCCAGTCACAGGACAACCCTGATAGGCTCACAAATATAGAAGATTGTGACCGTGTGGCAAGCGTTGCGAGTCGAGGTGCGGGAGTGGGCGGGGATGTTTGCCTCGGTTCATATTGCGTGATCCACTCAATAAAACAGTTGTTGGACTCCAAATTGGTCGATCCAACGAATATGCCACCTTGGACACTCGGTATGTGTGCCACGATAGCGTCTAACCGTCGCATCGCGCCAAGAGACCTTGAATACGAAAAAATCATTAAAAACCTATAATTTTTTTATTTGTCTCCATTGAGTTAGACTCGTCGAAAGGATCTCTTTTATCTGTGCTATTATTATTAAGCTGAAGAGTTCGTTTGGTTGAACGCGCTAATCTCAGAAGCCACAAGCTTAAATTGAAAGATTGCTATTGTGTTGGATAGTTCATTTATCAAGTTAGACTTTATATCTCGCTACGACCTATAGGAGAGAAGCATTAATGGAAAAAAATATTCACGGATGTATTCGGCAACAGCTAGTTTCTAATATATAGACCGAAATAAGACCTCGAATCGTCGTTACTAAGTATCCATCGATTGATCAATGTTTCCATAGCCTTGCGAGTTGTGAATAAAGTATTTAAATACTAGTTCCAGTGGCAGCGCAGTGATAATAAAAACTGAACAGTGAACTGAAAATAACTGTCCTTAACATGCCGCGCCAGCCGGTTCTCCATACAAATCAAACCGCCAGTTATTATAATTAGCGCTGCAATGCAATTAACACGTCAGTTATGTTTTTACTGCAGCCTGTCAGTAAGCTGCATTGTGGAAACTTGGCTTTACGTAATACAATCGCGTGACAGCTCTGGGCGCCGTTCATTCAGTCGCGTAACTCTACAACACCATACAATCTCATTTAATAATTGCATTTAATAATATACAGGCAATCGTAGCTTCCATCAGGGGCTTCACCCACGTATCGAAAATAAGAAAGAAGAGGAATTTAAAATCGGTCCAATATTTTTTGAGTTTATTCATTATAAACAAAATACTAATATTAGCATATAAGTGAAGTACTTTTGTTTTACGGGATTACTGGTTCAAAATCAATAAGGAAATAGCTGCTAGAATAATATACTATTCTTACAAAAGACAATAATGTATTCGAAGGCGATATGATTAATAATGTGGTTTGCTTAAACGTTGGCGGTCAAAGCGACTTCCTAATGCTAATCTAATCATGTTAAGTTATTAGGTCTAGATAGTATAGTGATCAAAACAAGGGCTCCTACCACGACTTCTTACTGCCTTCATAGATTGACAATGATTATAAGACAGATGTATATGTCCTTCCCTGTCACACAGCCAAACTATCATGGCAATAACAGCGTATGGTAAAGGTCAACCATGATTTTGCTTTTCAGTGCTACAAAACGAAGGTTCAGATTGGAAATCCGCTTGAATATTCTTGTTAGGTCTCATAGCGACATTCGGCTCATAGACTGTGCAATACAAAATAGAAATTGTTTTCTTATAAAGTGCAAAATACTTATGCTTAAGATGGTAAAGGGCTTTAATGTCATAATTAATATTGTCTTTGTTATTAATACATGAGCATACCGTCCAAGCATCGTATTCCACAAAAAAATAAGTATGTTCAGGAATCAGTGTATATATATTCAGGCTTAAAGGTAGGGATAGGTATATGATAGAACAGCGTTAGCCGGACACAGTTAATATGCTTAAAGTAAATCACAAAGAAAATATAAGCCCGTGGATACATTTCCGATGCACAAAGGCCAAGGTAATCCCATTGTAGCTTGCCCAGAGTCCCCACCCACCCCTATTAGCGTAAGTACGGCTACGACAGCTGGGAAACAGGTGGGTCTTCTTATCACTCAGTGTAATTAAACCACGAGTTTAACTATAAACATAAACCCCTGCCTGTGCATTTACTGTGACTGCAACAAAGGACTAAAATCTTATACCTAGGTAGGTATTTCAAGCAGATATTATTTCAAAGTATTTGATAGGCGAATCCCATGCAAATGTTTTGTTGTTAAATAGTGGATATCTACTATATAGAGCCAAATTGAAAATACGTATGTAGGTAACATTCTATCGTAGGAATAAGTAATTTTCAAAATGTATTTATACTGTCGAAGGAGCACGTGGCACAGTTGCTATTGCGCATATAATTCGATCAGCGAAGTTAAGCAACCCTAACCCTAGCCAGTAATTGGATGGGTGACCACCTGAGTTCTCCCTCCGTGCCTCCGATCACGTTAAGCCGTCGGTCCCGGTTGCCAATTTGTCATCGTTACAAGTCAGTCGGTGGCCTAAAATAGTCTGACAACTGGTTTAACCCAGATCATAGATTTTCCTCGTAAAAGGGGTTGCGAAGGTCAGATGGCAGTCGCTTTGTATAAAAATCAGGTGATCAGCCACATCGGGTTGAATCAAGTGCCGACCCCAACAATTTATGGGATAAGGCCCGGGAGATGACACTGTCGAAATAAATATATCTAAACTAATATTATAAAGAGGTAACGCTTGTGTATTTGTGACATTGTGTCTGGATCTACTGCACTGATTTTCAAAATTATTTCTTCAATAGAAAGTTATTGTGGAGTGTCAAGATTAATTTCTTTATTTAAACTTGTGTAATGCAAGTTGTAAAAAAAATGCTTTCATCACGTGTGCTGCGGAAGCTATTGAGGATAGAACAAAACAATGTACTACAATATTAAAGAACGCATAGCGTAAACGGGAAAATCGTTTAATACCCACAAATTTTACGTCCCTACGGCTTTGTGACGTTTCGACAAAAAAATATTATTTTTCTTCTTTGAAAGTCCGATCTTCGATAAGAAAATGCCAACAAGCGTAGACTCAAAATCTGAGTAGTATAAGTCGAAGGGGGCGTAGGGTGGCGTGGCGTGCAGTGGGGTAAGACAGCGTGAATGGCGGCTGCAAGGTCAGGGGCGCCGGAAGTGGGTTA
The DNA here is from genome assembly GCA_929442735.1 of Watsonalla binaria. Taxonomy (NCBI): domain Eukaryota; kingdom Metazoa; phylum Arthropoda; class Insecta; order Lepidoptera; family Drepanidae; genus Watsonalla; species Watsonalla binaria. The sequence goes on along the minus strand of OV838929.1, from coordinate 4,239,396 downwards.
CGGGCGGCGCCCTATCGACCGCCACCGCTGCCGCCCGCCCGACACGCTGCCTCATACGCCACACTTATTGTTATGAGGCCCACTGCTACATCGACCTATATGCTCATCATCATGAACTTAAGAGCAATTACTCTTATCTGTGTAACCGATGCAACTCTTTCCATTTGCTATGCTATGGCATTCCATATGCTACTCAACATAAGTACTCCATGCATCTGTTATCATGATAAATACACACATATACTATGTAATAGGTTCAATACCTATTACATCCCCACTGCATTCATTCAATTGCTTTAGACTTTTAATTGTAAAAGAAATAGGTTCTCGAGCATTGTATGCGATGTTGAAATTTAGCTACAATAACAAAAACAAGTCGAACTAATCAAAGATTTGGCATGATCGAATTAGTCACAGACTGGCTTAGCCGCTTTCAAAGAGTAGTAGGAAAACTACTGAGCCAATACTAGCTAAAAACTAGGTCCAAGCAAGAAAGTGCGGTCGGTAAATATATTTTAACAAGTAATTAGCGACGGATGGCTACGGTTCAGCGCTAAGCGACGCCATGTTGTGATTGTTGCGCCGCGATGGGTGATGTAAGCGCTTCCGCGCAGATTCGTTGGCGAATTTGGCTCGCCATTCATACGGGATTTTTTACCGAGCGGGCGGCGAACCCGCGACCTTGCTGCATGCGCCTACGCCGCTCACGCAGACACCGACAACGACGCCAAACGATCACAATTAGAATCACCTAAATATACACACAACTGAAACTATTTCACGACATGCGCAACATGAACATTCGTAACGACACGCCATAGAACTCATAATTTTCGTAGAGAAATTGTGTGGGTGTGGGTACATTAAATAAAATAAGGCCGAGATACTTCCTTCCTACAGAATTATATGGAAATTCTGTCTCCGGTAATATGTCTCCACAATCAAAATAATGTGCTACATTTCTGTCGCTTAGGGCTAAAGACAAAATTAACAATGTTAAACCAGTTAGATGATGTAACATCGGTATCTCTCGCATCGTCGGGAGCATAATGTGAGATACCTAGCTACTGCGGGCCGAGCAGGTTTCTCTGAAAATAAAACCAAAAATAGTCGAGTGAAGTGCTGGCTCCGTTGAAACGAGCGCGGTAAGAACTAGCTAATGGCTTGAATTTTTAAAGTCTTAGTCACGATTCTGCATTTTTCATTGTTTTTGTGAGTCACTTCACATTAGCAAACAATATGTCTTCATACATATCGTACTAAATTAAAACAAGCTTATTTAGTTTAATGCGTTGTGTTAATAAAATGTGATTTAGATAGACGAGCACCCCAAAAATATATTAATTTGAAAATAGTTAAAACCAAGTGATGAAGAGTGAAGCAACAACAAAATCTCGGAGCCAAATTAGAAAACATTATTGCGATATCTGCTAAAATATTTCACACAAATCCGACAAAGACCCACCGAGAGGTATTTAGATTTATTCAGGTTTTACAAAACCATTTTATACGGTAACAAGGCCGTGAAAAGTTCGTGACTGAAGTCTAGAAAGCCTAGTCTTGTGTAATATTGCTGATAGCTATCGAGTTTCACATCTTTCAACGCTGGTTTAAAGAGATTGCGAAACTATTTTTACCTATAGGTACTTAACTGTAATTCAATTTGGTATTGTTCATTTCAAATAATTATTGAATAGATTTATGCCTATGTATCTAACCTTATATGTAACTAAGTACCTAAGCTACCATTTTTTTAGAAATGGTAGATACGATTTCATCCCTACCGCGATATATAACATAGCGTATACGCTAACTCGACAAGAGCATATTGTTTGCGCAGGTGCATCGGCGCATTCTTTGTTCTTCAAATTATCGCCTGTCCTTGCCACTGACATGCATAGGAATGTGGAAGATTCTCTTCGTTAGGATATATAAAATTTTACATAAATCTGGATATTATACTGGATACATAGGGTTTAACCACTATGGTTGGCCATATGGGTACCTTTATTGCCCGTGTACGTGCCACCAGTATACTTACAATCGACAGGCCCAACACGGTGCACCTAATGGTTGTACTTATAGGAGTGTGGCTATCTACATATAGTCCTTTTTATCTTTGAAAGATGATGACAGCGTCATTAGCTTGGAAGTTTCTAACGGTACTTCCCTCAGTGTCGGAGAACATCTGAAGGTAATGCTTGTACTTATACCAAGTACATTATAAAATCTCTTCACACCCTTATTAAAGGAATACCTTCTTCGTTTGAGTAAATCCTGTCTCTGTCTCTGAAAGTCTCTGAATTTACTCCAGTCATTCACAACCTTAGAGTTCGCGGGAGTATCTTTTGGGCATCACAGATAAAAAAAAGAAAAATTAAAATGATTTATTCCGTTTAGGCCCAGGTAAGACACTTATGAATGTCGAAGAATGTCGCAGATCATTTTAGTTCCCAAACCATTATTATATGTACCTAGCGATCTCTATAAGAAGGCACCACATACCCTATTAAGACTCTCCCAGATAAAACAATGACAATCTTTAAAATCAGCCTATATTATAATAATTATTATCGTTACACGTGCTCTCATAATTGTAGAAAGTCATGACAAACGAGATATCGGCGGCGTGTAGAGGTTCACTAGATAACCTTGTACAACTGGATAATATATATGCAATGAACATAGTGTATGTGTGTGTCGTACTATGTTATTTGAAACCTGTCCTTACAGAAGCTTCTAGGTAGGTACCTAGATCATACTTAACACGCTAATAACACGACTTCCAATTCCGACAGGAATCCCCATACGGTATAGGTATTCAGTACCCACAAATCGCAGGACCTATGGAAACATGGAGCATTCGTACCAACCGCTGAATCACTGATGGTACCTATATTCAAATAATCAGCAACAATGGTCTGGTGGTACAAATTTTCATCTGGGATGAATAAATTGATTACTGGCTACAGCGTAAATGAACGTCCGCTTTATGAGCCGATGAACACCTAACAGAATCCTAAAATAGAACGTGAGCGATGTTTATAGTATACACGACAGACAACTCAACGTCATATGTAACTGAATTCACTTACTTTATGTGTAGGAGTATAAAGTCTATTTATAATGTTGACGTCGCCGCTCCACATTCTTATCTGGCGGTGATACTAAATACAACCGAAGCAATCTAACACACATGTCGGCACAACGTTGGCAAGGGCCGGCGGCTCCTTAACTATGTTCTTCATCTCCACTTAATAGACATGTTTATTTATGGACATCGCAAGTGGTCCACATTCCAAGAATGTTGATAACTCTTTGGGTCGTCGATATCATTGACCATTGACATCATTATTTTTACACAACTGCGCAATGCTAAGGAGGATATTGTGTTACAACTTGTGTAGGTAACGTGGCTTTTGTAGCAATAGTCGGAAAGAAATAATTTTCATAATTTATATAATAAGTAGTGAATATCAACCGTTTGCATTGCCAGACCGGACTCTTTATTGGTATAAAGTGTTTTAGCTTCCTATACTCTCATTATATGTGTAACCGTAATCTTATGAGTTGTTGTTTGTCGACAGCACGTCCGATGATCTCGGCGAGCCTCCCCGGCGAGGCGCTGGCGCAGCTGGGTCAGCTGGGGCAGCTGGGTCACCTGTACCCGCCGCCGCCACCACCCGGCATGACGCCGGAGTTCCTGGCGCCGCCGCCGCGGCCGTACGCGCGGTACCCTTCCCGGCGCAGCCGCGACCCTCCCGCGCCGCCCGCGCCCTTCCCCTCCGTGGCGGCATACCCGTTCCTGCAACACCCAGGGGCCTATGCTCCCTACCTGTACAGGCCGCGCGCGCCGCAGCCTCCCCCGGGGTACCCGCTGCAGCAGCGCCAGCGCCCCTCCTCGGGCTTCGTGCCGCCCGCGCCCAAGCCACACTCACCGCCAATCTCCGCGCCCGCGCCTCCCCCTCCGCCCAGAGAGGTCAGTATCATTTAAGAAGTTATTTTCACGCCTTCTACACGTTCTTTGTATCGCTATATTTATTCTCAGACGTAAACTTAATGCGTTACCGAAGACCTTTACCATTTAACAATCACAAGCACACAATAATAAGGTACATGTCTACATGTCTTATGAAAATTATGAATGCTGTAGACTAAGCTTCACTTGGTTTAGTTTTCAATATAAAAGCACAGATACTTAAACAATACATGGTAATTCCAGGAGCCGACAATGTCCCCGGAGCGCAGCGCGCCCGCACCTTACTTCTGTCGCGGCGCGCTGATCCGCCTGGAGGACGGCTCGTTGCGGCGCGTGGAGGAGATGCGCACCGAAGACTTCGTGATGAGCGCCGATCGCAGCGGCGACTTGGCGCTCACCCAGTGCACGCTGCTGCGGCTCGACGAGCGGGGCGACCGACTTGCGCTTACGCTCACCTACGATAGGAACCGCTCGCAGGTAATTCTAGGATTTTGGTGCCTTTGTTTCCCGTGGATCCGGTGGTTCTACCAGTAGTACCGCGGACTAAAATCTCTTCCCATGGAACTACCAAGCAATCTAGTAGTTAATCTAGTAGTCATGGGAAGAAATCGAGGCAACTTCTGCGTGTGTTAAGTGTGAAACATACTTATAACATGATGTTGGATTCCAAGGCAACAATTCAAACCACATGATAACAACGGCCCTTAACGTTAGAAGAGTTACTATTGAACGGTTGTTGTTTGCAGGTAGAGCTGGAGTCTCGGGTGGAGCACCCGTTCTTCGTGTACGGGCGCGGCTGGGCGTCGAGCCGGCCGGAGCGCACGCTGGCGCGCTACGGGCTGCACGTGCAGCGGCTGCAGGTGGGCGACGTGTGCGTGTCGCTAGTGGCGCGCCCCCCGGCGCCGCCCCAGACGCACCCAGAGAACCTCAGCGTCAGCAAGCGGCGCTGGTCTGCCTCCGAACTCAGCGAAGACGACCCCCCGCCGCACAAGAAGCGTTGAAGTAGCCCTCCATCGAGGACAACTGCAGTGAACGTGTTGTGTGCCCTCGACATGACGCTGCGTCGCGAGTGTTCATTGTGACTATTGGTGTGAACTGGTGTAACCAACCCAGTGAGTCGTGCCGCGACGACGTTTTGTATTGTTTACGTTTCGTTTGCGTAGTTTCTGCAGCGGACGGCAGTCTACAATCGTACGCTTATGATATTCTATTCGGGAACTCTAGGTGCTTTTTACTGTCGGGTGCTTCTGTACGCGTTCGTGTACGATGATGTATATATGTATGTAGGTAAGTTAGATCAAAGATATGTAAACTTTACACTCCATGACTAACCTAAGCGTCACAAAGCTGCGACGGCAATTAAAGTGCACGATAACCTACCCAAGTGCATCGATAATAAAGTGCAAAATGATTCGCCTCAGGCATACCGACCATTTCGACGTGTATGATACATAAACATGGAGTATATTATAAAAAAATGAGTTGAGCACAAAAATAACAATGTGTAAGTTTGTACCAGATCTTATAGTAGGTTAGATATTGTGATATCCAATGAGATTTTAATCGCCTGTCCCCGTAGACACGTGGCAATGCATATAGTAGCAAACCATGAGGTACAATGAATGTTAGAGTAGGTAGGTAGGTAGGGTAGTGAGGTGGCGCGTGCTTGGAGCTGACTGATGTCCCCGCGCGGGTGTCTCGGCGGTCGGCGGATGGTTGTGACTGCAGACATATCGCACGCTTCGCCCGCAGCGGCAACTCTTAACACAAAATATTGGATCGTGTTTAATATTAAACGTTGATTACTGATAGGTGTAATATGTATTGTATAAAACATATATGTATAAAAATCATGGTTATTTAGATGTCATATCTATTGCTTTTTAACGTCCACGTGTGATACACATAAATTTTCTATGAGAATATGTATACTTACATAATAAACACACAGTCTGTGATATTTCGTAGTTATTGGTCAGAGTAGGTATGAACTATTGCTTGAATAAAGGAAATATGTTTTAGAATATTAAGTGCGTTATTGGTAAGAAAATTGTACAGTGGCCGTAGACAGTGTGAACTCAATAAATACGCTGGATCACTAAAACATAACAAGTAGCATCTGTGATTAATATACATATATCGTATGTCGAATGAAGACAAGCGCATGGCCATATCAAAATCAAATTAATTTAATGTAATAATTAAGTAAACATAGCACGATTACTTCTTGGTTGTACGTTCGACACTGTAAACAGTGTTGTCCAAAGTAATGTCGTCTGTGAGATGTTTGTCGCGGACAAGTGCCGGCTCCTGAGGCACCTCACCATGCCATTGTGAACGGAATAGGATCGTTACGATCGTTGCAAGGGTTAGTTTCATTGTACCGTCAAATGCTATATGCTTCGTTAATAATATGTTTAATTAAATGTTAACCGGCGACCATAGATTATAGACACCTCGATCGACGAGAACGAACGGTGTTGTACAAAGATTAATAACTTGTTGTATAATGTATGTAAATGTAGGATTATCGTGTTTATATTAATATTTGTAATTGTAATGAAAGATCTCATTTTATTAATCGGTATTTGGTAACAAGGCGCTTTCATTAGATCATGACTAAGCCTACCTCACAAACTTAAGGCCGGCGGCGCTCGGCCGCCATCAAGTCTAAACAAGATCTCAATTTGATGAAAATAAACTTTTGAAAAGACTGGGATGCTTTACTGAATGTTGTGGGATAGTAGTTTCTTCGAGAGTATTACTTAAATTATGAGATAGGGGCATTTATATGTAATGGGCGAGGTCTGGCCCGCACCTGCCACCGGCTGCCGGCTCCGCTTGCGACTCGCTCGACACTCGTCTACTACAAAATTACAAACTAAAAGTATTATTTCACAAAATCCAAATTCAGAAAGTATTAATATATTTCCAATTAAAGGTGCTATACCTCAGGCCTTACCATGACCTCTCAATGAGATGATAGTTTGACTCATATTATGAGACAGGTACATGACGTGTAATACATCTGTCACTGTCACACAGATGACGTATCATTGCAATAAGAGCTCATGATTGCCCGTTGCTTCACAATTATGATATTATTGTCAAACAAACGCCATCGCACTAGTGATGGCACAAATCATGTTCTTCCGCGCCTCACAATACATTTCAGCGAGTCAATTACACAATTATTTACAGACTTAAATGATCTGGCTCTAAAGGTTAATAATCTTGACATGTATTTTTTGGAAATAATGCTATCTTTGATTTTTTTACAATCATATGTATTGTTGTCAATATTATCATAGGTAATGTTTTTTCAAGCATCATTTCCATGAAAGGGAATATTAAGATTGTTTACTTTTTGGCCAGCTCACTTGTAGCGGACTACACCAATAAATGTGGCTTACCAACGTCTATCGACGTGTCACTCCATTATTCCTCTGTATTACACCGCAATACATGTTATGCTACGAACATCAATAGGGGGTCTACTCTCATCCTCCGAAAACGAATCTTCGAAAACGAACGAAAATTTTACGTATTTCAGTACCTATCGCTTTGTTTTTAACAAACTCTAATTTTCGTTCGTTTAATAATTTAATTAGTGTATGTTTATTATATGTAAACGTCAAAAAAAAATCTAGTTGACCACGTTCGGATGTAGTTTTAGAACGAATAAGACCGTGGTAGGAACTTTCGGCTGAATATTCGTTTTTCGGAGAGAGTAGGCCCCCAGTTCCGACAGATACGAAATACATAATAATTCAGCACACCAACACTGTTCACTAAAATATAACAAATCAGTAAGTTAAGACTTTGGAAGACAGTTGGTCTATAAACATAGTATAATATGATAATAGAAGTATATTTTCTCAAACAGTCACCGCCTTAATCTATTAATCTATCAGGAGCTACCATCAACTCATATACCTGTGGTTTTTCGGCTAGTGACAGAGATATATCTACATACCACATATGGGTCTGTCCCTTTCTGTGAGTCGTAAGAATTTCTTAATGTGATAAGAAAAGTCGAGGCAACTATTAGCAAACACAAAATACCGCTGCAGGCGAGGGAATAATATAATGGATGGTTTAATCCAAACATAAAAATTCTAATCGATAAACCATTAAAAGATAATGTTTAAGCTGTATTTGTCGTCATTACCAGAGCATTGTTCAAGTTCCCATATAAGGACTCATCGATACGCTGCTATTCATACGTTGCCGTCACGAGCTATGAGCGCTGACTTTAGCCTTGACCTAACTGAGCGACGCCAACAAGATATATGCGCAATTACACCTACTATTTTCGCTAAGCGACTATCAATCGATCTTGACTGCTTCAAGCAGTTCGTGTATACATTCCCTGACACAGCTGCAGCGATATTTTGGGTTTATAAATTATAGTTGCAATAGCAACTCTCCGTCAATGAGCATAAGAGTCAGGGCGCGAGCTGTCAAGGGCCCAACCATGAGCTCTTATTGCAATGTTAGTTCAGCTGTGCGACAGTGACAGACTTATACACGTCATATACATCTGTCTCGCAATAATAGTAAAACTATCATGGCAATAAGAGGTTATAGGAAGGCCCCAGATTGTGATTGTGTGTTTCGAGTAGAGTTACTCGTAGTGACAATAGCATTAAAGTAAACGTATGAAGTAATTCATAATATAATAATCTGTTGTTGCCAATGTTAGGTGTGGCCAGCACAGGTTTCCAGTCCATGTTAGCTTATAAACTCACTAACAAAGACACAATCGTGCCATCCTTCACAATACCGTCAATACCTATTTTCAACTGGTAACTGCTTTACAATGTAAGGATTCATATTTTTAAATTAGTTTCTTTTAAAAATAAACCAATACAAGGCATTTGGATCGAAAACTAAATTATATAGTATAAACATTCATGTGAGATCAATACTTTTGAAATTGAATTATATTTTGGAACGCTCTGTATGAATCTAATTAGGTATATTTACCATAAAAGGTTTTGTGATAACACGTATCGGGAACAGTGTAACCACTTCATTTCCGGCGCGTCCATACTATTGTTGCAACATGAACCTACAACTGTTTCCAATATGTTATAGCAGAGGGCAGGAAATGTTGTGTCATTTGAATTTTATAAATATTATAATGTTATATCATTGTATAACAAATATGGCAAAGTATATATATGTATATTTTATTGTATAGCGGAATGAGAACTATTTCAGATTTATTGTAAATGAAGAAAAATGTTATAGAATCGAGATATGTTAAAAATAAGTTAACTGTTTGTAAAAAGAAGAGAACATATGTATAAATGGATATTTGCTATAAGATCGTTTCATTTATTGAGCCTCGTTAATAATATAAATACAGTGCAATACATTTATTCATACACCAGCGGACGTCACGCGGTTTCACCTGAGTAGTTTTCGTTCCCTTGGGAGTACGGGGATAAAATATAGCCTATTTACTCGCTGATAATGTAGCTCTCGATTGCTTAAAGATTTTTCCTAATCTGCTCAGTAGTTTCGGAGCCTATTCAATAATAACATAACTTACATATAGAATAAATAAAATCCGCTATAAGTTTTCGTCATTAATATATCATATCAATAATCGTTTTTTATGATTTATATTGTATTGCTCAAAGCTGTAATTTTTTTTTTAAATCAAAATCAAAATATCTTTATTTGATTAGACTTCTTACAAAGTACTTTCAAATCGTCAGAAGGACACAAAATACATTATACATGATTATAAATGTTACCACCGTTTAAAAAAGTAATTACTTGTTTTCTTGCCAGGTTCTTCTCAGTAAACCTTTCGAACCTGGCGGTAGCATGTATAATGCTATTTAATCGTGTCTTTCTGACGATTTGAAAGTACTTTGTAAAAAGTCTAATCGAATAAAGATATTTTGAACTTTTTCGTATAAAAAACAAAAACTGACAAAATACAAGCTTTCTCGATCAATAAGTTGGTCTAATACTCGTTTTTAAAACTATGCCATATCCCGCATTCCTTTATCAATGACATTTTACATAACGTGCATCTCTTTCACAATACATGCCGAAGAATGCGCCGGAAGATCAATCGCTCGTAGCACGAAATATGAAAAGATACGTGAAAACACTGGCGTTACACAACGCTAAATTATGGTGTGCCTGTGAAGTTTATGTCGCCTGTCTCTTTCATTTATACCAGCAAGAAAAAGGATAGAAAGTACTTAATCCGCAATGAATTATTATAAGTCAAATGTTCAACTAAATATTCCAAGAATCTGCGACCCGAAGTAATATTGTCATATCTCGTCCAGAAAATTGTGACGACCACTGAATAGGGTTGTTTGGTATCATCACCAGATCAAACACTTTGAACAAAGGATAATAAAATATCCAAATCATTTACTTAACTTATTTTTATTGGACATACAAATAAATCACAATTAATCATTTAAAAACTATAAATAACCTTGAAAGGAAGGCATTTATCATGTCTGCAACTGCAGAAAACCTCTTCAAAAAAAAAATGTTTCACCGCACATGGTAAGGGCGCGTTACTTTAAATTAATGTAGTGTCGTAGAAGAGTGAATCACAACACGTAATACTAACACACTGGGTGGTGGGTACCTCGGTATACAGTTCAGAGGTCAGATTTGAGGTCTAGAAGCACTTTCTCCCCAGGCTTGAACGCCGGCATGCCGAGGTACGGACACGTCGCGCAACGGAATGCATCGCCGAGGTAACACTGGAAATTAATATAATATGATATCATTATTTGAGCAGTCGCCTGCTACGCAAGTAACGCAAGTTCGAATCCCAGCGGGGCCTGTACCAATGAGTTATTCTAATAAACTTATGTACAGATATTTCACACCACGTGCTTTACGGTTTAAGGAAAACATCGTGAGGAAACCTGCATATTTCTGAGAAGTAATTCAAAGACGTATGTGTAGTGCCTGAGACGGCGATAGACTCACCATCTGTCACGTTGGCACTTAATTAAAAAAATTCGGTGAAATGTGGGTGTTGTTATTACAAACCCTCTGCCTACCCCTTCGGGGAATACAGGCGTGAGCATATGTATGTATGTATGATATCATTATGGATGTAACTATGTGTCATTTTCTAAGGCCACCAGTTACACACCCTTCACCTTGAACCTATGTGTGAAGCAAAGGCAAAATTCTGTTCTTCACCCCTAATCCATTCTTAGCACATTTCGCGTCACGCATCACCACAAATATGTTCTACAGATGTCTCGACTAGCGGTTTAGCAGATGAATCAATCAGGGCAAGTAATAATTTCTATATTTAGAAACGCTAACTTCTACTACTCATAATTATTATATGGATTTTTTAGCTAAGCCAGAGATCAACTCTTAAATATTAGTAAAAACCGTATCAGGATCCACAATATGGTTTAGAAGAATGATGTGTATAAAATGTTTTTGTACGGAAATGGCGACTTAAATTTATTATATTCAAAGATCATCTTCACATACTGAAAAGACCTAGAAGATAATAAGGTGTCAATATAACAGATGGTGAGCACATCGGACTCTTTGTCTATTCATCACCCAGCCCGCCTCGTATTTTATTTGGGGTCAGCACAATTTGTTTTTCTCTTGCCCATCTCTATCAAACGTCATATTAATACTATAAACCTGAAGAGTTCGTTTGTTTGGTTGACCTCATCTGAGGAACTACTTGATTGAATTGAATAAATTTTTGTGTGACAAAGTTAATTAATGTACTTTTTCTACAATTAATTAATCTTAGTTTGATCTTTGCTTTGACTGGCTGGAATTGGCCATGCTCACAAATATTTGTAATATTTTAGTTATTATATTTAACAATTGAGCATTTGAACTGTGTCCATGGGCTTATATTCATGAGATATAAATACTGTAACCAAAAACATTGTATAATATATAAAAATTTTTTAAAAGACTTATTCTTGACTTTCTTGCCGGATTCTTCTCAACAAAAGCTATCTTCCGAACCCGGTGGTAACATTTATAATCATGTATTTTGTGTCCTTCTGACGATTTGAAAGTACTTTGTAAGAAGTCTAATCAAATAAAGATATTTTTAATTTTTAATTGAGCCTTATTTATATGCTGCGACCAGTAGCAGCGAAGCATCAATGGAAAATGTTACAAAAATGCGAGAAATTATCGCCAAGGCATGTATTTTTTGTCCTACGTGGGTAACACTGCAAAGCACAATACAAATGATATACTCACACTCCCGCACGACGATTTGGGCGTCTGTTTCACTTCACCCGCCAACTCCTCCGCCAGGCCGCACGAACAATCTGCGCACGCTTTTCTCTTGCCCGTTGTTGAACATACTGAAAATATTAAAACACCAAATATTAGAGTTATTATGCATGACATACATATTTTTTAAATTCGAAATTCTTAAAAGTCTGAGGTCTCACTGTGATTAAATTACGAGCTAGATATTTTTATTTATAATAAATTCAATATTTAGCACCCAGCAATAAAATATGAAATGTAGATCCATTTCAAATGAATTGTGACAAAAAAATTTATTGGTGTTTTGATTTCCAAATTCTTAAAAAGGGTATAATAGGGTATAACATAAAATATTAAAAAAAAATAAAGTTATTGATCATTAGGTGGCGAAAAATGAGTGATCTTATACACCTCCCCTTCAGGCACCTTGGTGCGAAGATTATACAATACTGTAATAAATAAACACATAACTATTGCCATGTTTCACAACAATGATGACATTGACCTAGTGAATGACTGTACATGATATTGAAGTTGTTTCGCAACACAAAACCTCAACAACAATCATTCAACTAACAGTCATACATTTGGCACACAAAACCTCAACATAGATGTTTATCTTTTAGATAGCCGATTGGGGCTGTATACTGAGGTGAATAACAATAATTTAAAAACATACAACTAAAGAGTTTCTTTATTCAAGACAATTAAAAAAAATGCAAATCGAATAAAGAACATCATATTTTTTTAAATTTAATAAAGAGAATTTTTTTTTGTATAATTTTTAATATGTTTTTAGTCTCACCTCTCAATGATTGTTGATCTGGTTTCTTGAGATCATCATCATCAAGCAGCTGGTTGTCATCAATTACATCCTCATCATTGCCTTCATTCCAGGCTGCTTCTACTGTGTCATCCAGCTTCCATACTGCTGCCTTGTTTGCATTTAGTTTCAGGGGCAGTGATGCTTTTGACCCCACCTGCAATATGCAATATTTTTTTTATTTATTATATGTTTTTTTTAGGGGAAGAAAAAATTTCAAATGCCTTGCTCAGTATGTAAATAGATTGGATGTGACATTTTCAATACTAGTTAATTAAAACACTATGTATAATAGGTAATTAATTTGTCATATATATATATATATATAAGTAGTTTGTGAATATATATGTACATTTTATACCTTAATTAAAACAATTCCGATTTTTTATTTGAAATTGAGTTCTAATTCTAGAATATAACCTATGGTGGTGGGAGAAATCATACACACATTATAATGTGTGCATACACATGGCTCATAACTGTACCCCTATCGGGATAATAGGCAGAGACTATGTACTGGTCTTAAAATTAAGAAAATTCCCATAGTGCTATGTTGACCTCCAGGGGTGTGAAAATTTTTGTAAGTATGTAGTTACATCTAATGGTCCCATTGATTGAAGAAATATTTAGGGGGTCCACTGGAGCCTGCATACCTGGGAACCATTGATATAAAAAATATTGGCTTAGTAAAAGTAGTTTACCTCAAAGTTAGGTTTCTCAGCAACATACACATTGTCAGTCCTAGTGATGTTGATGAATCCATTGATCTTTAGAGTACTGCTCAGATCTGTCTCATCTTTCAGTATGAGCTTACCACTAGGCTTGAGCAGTTTCACCACAATAGCCAATAGAACATCGTCATGTTTCACACCTGGTGCTGGCAGCCAGTTTGACACCACAACATCAAATGATGATTGGGCTCTTGAAGCTAAAACAATAAAAAAATCGAATTGTTTGAATGCTATGAATGTTTTCACATTACTACATATATGGATGTATGTACTTACAATCAGTAATCATATCACAGTTTTCAAGTACGACGGTACCACCTTTAGCAGCATTCTGTAGTTCATTTACTAAATTACTCAGCTCATTCTGGTCACCGGTCTTCCAAATGACGAGAACATTATGGCCCTCCTTAATGTAGTTCATGATGCCTGATCTAGATAAATCCTAATAAGGCTATCCAGACACGTGTAAAGAAGTAAATCGATTGAACAGCGAAATAATAAGTAAGCGATCCTATTAAAGTCGTCAATTTCCGCAATAGTCAATACGTGATATATTTCAACACTTAAATGACACCTTTATACTTCGATGGCTTCTGTAAAAATGACACAAAATTGGTTTGATCACAGAAAGAAGAAAACCGCTTAGTTGATGACATTGGCAAACCAGGCTTGACTGACATTGACAAACCACAAACGTCAAATGTTGCTACAATCTGTCAGAACGTCAAACTACAAAAGTCGGAATAATTAATTTTTAAATACTTTTGATAAATTTTCGAGCCAGAAATCCAATGGTTCCTCCACTCCACAATAACACTCCACATATTTTTAACAATTTACAAGATATTTTTCTCAACAATCACTTGACACTGGCGGAATAGTTTTACTTAAGCTCATCGCCATTAAATAAATAAAGGAAAGGAAAGGAATATTTTTGATAAATTTTATTTGTAATAAATTATATTCTTCCACCAAAATTGAAATATATAGAAATATGAAATATTTATTTTTCTTTTTGTCAAAAGTTTGTTTACTGGTTGAGGTCCGTAGATACCCCACTGACATCTGTCATAGTCTGATGTTCTGTCGTTCTGTCGCTCTAATCAATCGAGCCTTCGAGTCTGTACAGTCAGCTGTTGTGTGTGCATGTATGTTTTTCTCAATGAGGAAGGAAAACAAAATGCTACTGGTGTTCTTGTAAGGTGGATCTGACTGCCGTATTTCATTTAAATTTGGGTTTATAAAGAAGTACTTACTATCATTTTGTGAAACGTAAACAAATATAAGATGTATGAAGCATATATGTCAGGTTTATGGGCTACTGTAGGAAGTACTTTAGGTAAATTATCAGGGGCAGACTCTATTGCCGTAAGTGTGATTTGTATTATAGTTTACTTACACCAGCTATACGTAGTAGTAAGTAGTGCTTACATTAAGTATTTAATTAGGTCTAACTGATCGATTTGCTCCTAATGTGTACCTATTTAAAATGGAAAATGCCTGGAACTCCATGGCTAGAGGGTAGGAAAGGGATAGGATTAGCCAAAGAACTGTAAAGTAGGTAATCTTGCTTACGAAATTAATATTATTGTTACTCTACTAGCTGTGCCCGGCAAACATTTTATTGCCTTATATATTTTGTTGGGGTGGATAGATCACCCTTATAATTTAGTGGCATGAAAAATTTATGTTGACCAATTCTCAGACCTACCGATATGCACACAAAATTTAATTCAAATCAGTCCAGCTGCCTCAGAGAAGTTTATGGTAACAAACACTGCAATATAATAATTTTATGTATTTGATTATTCAGACTAACCTAACCAAGTTTGCAGGTCTTGAAATTGTAGCACATTTGTTTCCTGTCTACTAATAATTAAATTTATTTTTTCTGTTTTGTTAGGTTTTGTAATAAATGCCCAAATAATATCTAATGTAATGTAATAAAGTATGTTACACAAATAATATGTTTATGCATTAATAAATCTGAATCAAAGGCTATATTTTGTGCATTATAAATAAGTACCATTAAGTAAGCGGCTATAATGCCAACAAAGCATATACCTGATTCAAAATCTCTCAGGTTTTAACATAAAGTATCTTCAGCATTGATAGACTATACATATAAGTGTATATATGCATGGTTGGTCTGGTATGTACTTAATTGGTTTGATAACTATATAATTAACTCTTACTTTACCGTTGACTGAAAAGTGGTATACTTGTTCAAATGTTTGTGTTGAATAATAAAAGCTGTCAGTCATAATTGTTACTTACATGGAATACAAAAAGAAAATACACCTTGTTGTCCCATAATGTTTAACATGTATTGCTGAAAATGCCAAAACTGAATGTATTGATAATAATAAACAACAACCTACATGTCAATAAATGAATTAGGAATATCAAACAGGTTTTCGCAATACAGGCTTGCCTAGTGTGAAAACCACAGGAAAACTCAAATTATGTAAATAACGTGAGTAGATTTAGTAGCCATATAATCTGTAAAGACTGCATGTACCTATTGCCTACTTACTACTGCAAATAAATACATTTTTCATTTTTTCATTTTCATTGGAAGTGCGAAGTTTGTGAGGCCAAAAACATCACCTCTGGATATTCTCCTACTTTTTTGAAGTTGGTAAGGTTGAAAGTAGGTATTTCCACTTAAGAAGGGCTTACCGTGTGTGTGGAAACTACCTGTAATCACATGTTTTGAGCACTGGCCTTGAATGCTCAATTATCCCCACAATTTTCGCCGAGCGCTCATAACTCAAGACAGGTTCCACGCGAAGAGAGGCGGATTAGAGTGTGGTATTGCGTAGTACCGTTGTTACTTCGCGCTCCGCTGTATAACTTAAGTATGAGAATCTATATTATGTAGGTACTAGGTGTGCCCGCAATTACATGGGTTGTCTGCGGATATCGAATGATTTTTTTTTAAATAAAAGAAGCCTATGTTAGTAGTCATTGTAGCATAAGCTCTGCCACTAAAAGGCCCGTAAAAATCAGTCCAGCTGTTTCAGAGATTACCCAGAACAAACAGACAGAGAGACATACAGAACATTTTTTTTAGTAATTACCGAAATCACTTTCATATGTATTTAGTGAAAAACTTTTTATTTGGAATTACAAACAGACACGTCAATTTTATTTATCTGTATGTATGTATGTAGGTATAGATTACGTTTTATCATGTGTTCTGCGGCTTTGTAGTGTCTACGTAGACAGTCTACGGTATCAATTTTGATCTGTTTCTCTCACTCACTAGCGCTTTTATGAGATAGTGAGAAAGGTATTTTGTTTGCCAGGGAGACAGTTACGGGATATGGGGCTGCTTACTGGTGGCCATGGTGGTGGTGAACACGTGGGGCTGCAGGTGCTACCTGCGCGCACTCGACGCCTCGATTAACTCCACTGGGCCGGCGATCATATCTGCCACGTCTAGCTATATACTCTCCGTAAGAACATTATTTTTTTAAATTTGTTAACGCTACTGTTTTTTTATATCGTCACGTTTTTTTATTATCATAAGTAAGACTCTAAGGAATTGGGATACTCATAGAATAACTAAAAACCTTAAAAATATAATCTTATAGTAACTAAAATATATTATTAAAAGGAGTCACTGTAGGCAAGGTTTCGAAGGTTCAGAAGATAACGCTACTGTTATCAAAAAAATATGTTTAAAATATCTAACTAGGTTTAAGGACCTTGTTTCATACTAGCTTCCACCCCCAGCTTTCCTGCGTCAGTAAGATTTCACATATAAACTTAAGATAATCGTCGTCATTGGAACATGTCAATCTCTTGGGGTACTTTTTGACTCCATCCACATTCATCAATGTCTTCATCCGGCCGGTTTCCAGTGTATTTCACTTATATACCTTCCTAACTTTTTAGTTAAATTTGGACCGTTAATAGCCTTTGTAAACGTGCTTTCTAACTTTCTCCTGAAAGCGCGTTAACAAACGTAAAAAGCCTTTTAAAAAGTATTTGATCCATTTTAATATACAAATATTTTATAAAATTGCCTCTCTGGTTGCAAGTGTTACTGCGACACACGAGGTTCTAGATTCAATTCCCGGGTCGGGCAAAGTGTGTGTCTGCCCAGTGTCTGGACTAGTGCCTGGTAAATAGAAATAGGAAAGCTCTACATAACGGGCGAAATGTAGGTGTTCTATAAGTACACCCTTGCCTACTACTTCGTGGAATACAGGCCTAACCATATTATGTATCCAACATCCTTTTTTTTACGAGCCGTGGTTGCCTTGAGGTTTGAGCAGTCGCCTGCTACGCAAGCGACGCAAGT
Source organism: Watsonalla binaria (assembly GCA_929442735.1). Lineage (NCBI taxonomy): Eukaryota > Metazoa > Arthropoda > Insecta > Lepidoptera > Drepanidae > Watsonalla > Watsonalla binaria. The sequence goes on along the minus strand of OV838929.1, from coordinate 4,221,286 downwards.
TTGAATCCCAGCGGAGCCTGTACCAATGACTTTTTCTAAAAACTTATGTGCAGTGATTTCACACCACGTGCTTTACCATGAACGAAAACATCGTGAGGAAACCTGCATATGTCAAAAAAGGAATTCAAAGACGTAATTGCCTGAGACGGCGTTGGACTCACCCTCTGTCACGTTGGCACTTAATTATAGTCGGTTGGTTACATCATCTCTGCTTAGCCCTTCTGGGATGGCGTGAGCATATTTATTATATAATTTTTTTTTTGCAGGGAATTGTTGGCGTATTTTTTTTCGGCGAAGAGACCTCGTTAATGTGGTGGGCTGGAACTAACTTGATAGTGCTCGGCTTGACTCTCATCGGTAGCCCCAAGTATAAACGCAAACATCAATGATGAAATTAAAGCATTACTCTCCGACTTTATTTGCGACTCAACGAACTGTCCTCAGGAACCCTTTATAACTTGAAATCGAAATTAGTATGGGATTTAAAAATACACCTTTTATCGTGATTAAGCGTTATGAAATCAGATAATAAGCGCCTAAGTATTAATTACTCAGATTTTTATCAGTATCCAACTTTTGATCGTGGCTTCGTCTGCGTAAGAATTTTTTTAGTATTTACTCTGCCCGTTCTTGGTGTCAAATCTATATCTATTATAAATTTCATACAAATCGGTTCCTAGTTGTGAAGAGGTAACATAGAAAGAGACACTCACATTTATAGTAAGAGTATAAATTTTGGCCAATACTGAAACGCTACTGAAAACCGAGTCCCTCTTTAGGACAGTCCACTTTTTCATTTGGACCAAACATGTCGAACCCTTACAAGATAACGACTAAACTCAAAAATTTGCGAAAATAATTATGTAAGATCAAACTTACTCCTTAAAATGTATCTACACTCACGCAGTTTTTACACAAAATTTTAACACTTATCGACAAAGCACAACCTACACTATACTTCTAAAATATAAAATACATTGTATTAAAAACTGGTAAAATAATTACTGCCTAAGTTATAAATTCAAACTTGCCGATCTTTGAATATTTCCAAAAAAAAATATTTTTGAGTTGAGCCCCTATCGTATGCAGCCCATAATCCTAGTTTCATACATCGCATACTCAGAAGAGGCTGCGATGTATGAAACTAGAATTATGCGCTTTGAGTGTTCTGATGCGCAATTGTGGTTTGACGAGGTTTACCCATAAATATACCTCGTTAGAAATATTTTATTTTTTTAGTAATTAATAAGTATCTTGCACGGGTTATGTACAAACATTAATGTGATAATTTCTATTAAGTTGTAATTAACTAACTTTATTTTTTTACTTTACCATGTACTTATGTCTATTAAAAATACTTTGTTAGTTAAGTTTTAGTAAATTATTAATATTAAAAGGTCTACCTATTTATTCTACACCACAATGTATTATTATACAGTAAAATAAAGAAGTTAAAACTTGCGATTAAATCTGAATCCTGAAACACTCATATATACTTATCTACTAAAATACTAAGGCTTGTTGTAATTCTAACATTAAAATTCAAATAAATAAGTTCTTATAAACAAAGAGAAATATGTTTTATTTTTAAAACGCTATCTTGCCCAAAATAGTGTATTCATTAGTTTTCCTGTATCAATAAATATGTAGTTATGTATATGTGATTTAATCTAAATCGGAGCTCAGAGTCACTCAGCACCCTGCAGCTAGACCTTCAGTCAGTGCGGAGGGCTTCTATTCACCCTCCTGCAGTGCGCGAAGCATTCAACTCAAGGGATTCAGCGATATCGATATCGACGAAAAAACTACCTTACTACTTATTTAAAATAATGCCATTTGTTCTGTGGTCATTAACCCAAGACTAGTTTTAAGATGTACAAATGCCGTCATGAGTTATGAGCGCTCAAAGAAGCTAGGGGGCTGTAACAGCGCCTGTACATATTAAGGCAGACTCGTAAAATGATGATGAGTCGTGACGTTTACTCGATATCATTTATTATTTCTTGGGCTCCAAATATTTGAACATTTATTCAAACAACAAATAAATAAAACGAAAATGTAATAAAGAGACACAATGTAAGTTTGATCTGGTGTCAATTATGGATTTTAAAACAAAACCCCTAATAGCAAATTGACAAAATATCCATCCAAGTAAATCTGTGAAGACCCGACAGTTTTTTAGGTAAGCACCAATTACTAGTCATACGATTATAATTTCTTCCAAGCCACTGTTTTTCCAGTGGTTAGTATACCTGATTACTGCGTTCGATTATTCCATCTATAACATTTTTGTATTATATATTTGCATATTTATTATTATTTATGAAACTAGTTCTACAATAAAACAAAATGATAAAAAAATACCACTTAGGTACATGGTTCCCGATATTATCTAATTACTCTGTATTGATTTCTTGAAACCGACTGTAACGAAATAATTTCTTATGGAGCTGTGATTTTTATCGATATCCAAATAGTTTCACGTCTCCAACTGGATTTATAGACGCAGTGACGCCGAGGCAGGCAGCAGTGGCGCGCCGCGGGCCGAGCGAGCCGGACGTGCCCCGTCCTCAGGCTCACCCCACGACACACGCTGACCCCCGGCTCAAAACGAAACGAATCACAACTCACGATCGATAACACAATCCCGCGATTAAAACTAAACACGCTACATTTTAATACTTATTTTTTATTAAACTCCCCCGATTAACAGGTTACACGTTTTTATGTAACAAACTTGAACGTGTCTGGTGTCGACATCGATACAATCGCGTGGCGCACCGGCGTCAACAATGTAGTCATAGTGACGCGACCGTGTTGACAGTTTGACAGTTTAATGTGAAGCCTTTACCATGCCGGTGATTTTATTAAACATGTTTTGATAAAGTTGTGCGATGGTTGTCTGTTACTATTGTTAACATGTCGACAATAATTTTAATGGTTAAGTAATTGTAAGGAGAACCAATAATGGGGAATGGAATGAACAAGGTAACATATATTTTAATTATTATTAGTTAGTATTTTAGTAAGTATCTGAGAGATTAAAATCTGAGCGGTTATATGTTACGTAACAATAACGTAGCAGTTCGTAGCCGGAGCGCCGTAGCTCTCGTAGTGCGTCTACGAATCACAAAGTTCGAAGCTGGGATTTGTATGCACTTCTTACATTTATTGTTTGACTCACAGAGATTAAATAGAACGTTTACTTTTCCACATAAAAACAGTAATTAAAACTCAATTCAAGGCTGTAATTCACTACTTTATTTAATTATGCCACGAGGGTAGTTCGAATATTTCGTTCGGTAGATTTATTAAGGCAATGGGTTGGTACCTTCCACACGCACATTCTACAAACAAAACGGTTATTTATCGTGATCGTATTCCGTTTAATAAAAAAGTACCTGGTTGACCGAGCTGTGCTCGGTTTCTTCTTCACACAAAAAAAGGAAAAAAAAAAAAGAAATATCCGGTGAACGTCAGTCTCGAACCGGGGTACTCTAGTTTCGTTATCGCCCCGTAGGCTGGAAGCCTCACCTTTGAGCTACCATAACTTGACCGATGTCGGCGAAATGTGTTGTTGTATAGTAATTATATTTTATGAGTTTTTCAGAGCCTGAAAACATGATCAACGATGTTTCCCATAAATTAAACTAGCTAAATCAATTTTGCCCCTGAAACCTCCTACATGCAAAATTTCATGTAAATCGTTGGAGCCGTTTCCGAGATTCAGATATGTATGATCAGATATATATACATATATGATGATATTGCTCGTTTAATTTCCGTTTAATATAAAATTTAAATTACTGGTAAGTAAAGATATTAATTTATACTAACCGTGCCCAGCGGTTTTACTCGCGGAAACCTAATGTTTTTTTATAATATAAGTAGCCTGAGTGAATCCTTGTAAAATTAGCTATCTGGCAGTGAAAGTTCCGTAAAATTGGTATAGCCGTTTCGGATATTAGCCGTAACAAACAAACAGACAGACAGATATTTTATTGTGTGAGTGAAAAGCTTCAATTCAATTCTTTTTCAAATTTCAAACTTCAATGTATAGATATATAGATGTACTATTTCATGCTTTTTTGTGCGTTTCACTGATATATTATTAATACTGTTAAATGATGGCACAATATTAAAAAAATAAATTAAAACTATTATAATTAATTGAAAATCAATAAAGAGTCCTTGACTACTCTAGAATGAGTTAATTATGATAGGTACTAAAACGCAATGAAACCTATCTTCACACTCAAGGATCTCAAGGGGGTAGAATACCTATTTATTTATCACCGAAGATTATCACATCGAGAAAAAGTGAGTCTCCCGCCGTCTGTATATATCACCAGACTAACCTCATTGACACAGAACTAGGTTTACAAAACCACCACAACTATTTCAATTAATAAAAAACTCTTAAAACATTCGCACCTGTATTTTTGTACACCCATACATACATATGCTCATGCCTGTATTCCCCGAAGGGGTAGGCAGAGGTGTTGTAATCACAACACACACTTTTCACCGAAGATGATTAAGTGCCAACGTGACAGATGGTGAGGCCATCGCCGTCTCAGAAACTTTACATACGTCATTGAATTACTTCTCAGAAATATGCAGGTTTCCTCACGATGTTTTCCTTCACCGTAAAGCACGTGGTGTGAAATCACCATACATAAGTTTTTTAGAAAAACTCATTGGTTCAGGCCCCGCTGGGATTCGAACTTGCGTCGCTTGCGTAGCAGGTGACTGCTCAAACCTCAAGGCCACCACGGCTCTTGTATTTTTGTAAACCATTTAACGTTGACATTACAATTATAATGTAGTAAAACTGCTATTTCTCGGTATAACTTTCAAGTAACCTAATAACAAATTGAATAAACAACGTCATTGGGCGTCTATAGAATTCGCAGACCAACCTCGATCCTCTATTCGTTAAGTAATAACGCGTCAATATCAATCTTTAGAGCTTTTCCGGGTCATTAGTTTAAGTAGGGATTAAACGGCTGTGATTGGTAAGCGACGACTATTTAATCTGACGTTCCACTTGAAAATAAAACCTACTGGTAGCTGTATATTTTATATAGCCGTATAACTTTTATTAAAATGATACAAATATATACATACGCTCACGCCTGTATTGCCTGAAGTTGTAGGCCAGAGCTGTTGTAATCTATCACCGATGATGATTAAGTGCCAACGTGACGGATGGTGAGTCTATCGCTGTCTCAGGCACTATAGATGCGTCTTTTAATTACTTCTCAGACATACGCAGGATGTTTTCCTTCACCGTAAAATACATGGTGTGAAATCACTGCACATAAGTTATTTTTTATTTGCAAAACTCATTGGCCCCGCTGGGATTCGAACTTGCGTCGCTTGCGTAGCAGGCGATTGATCAAATACCACTGTATTTAATTTATTTAGTTTAAGGCAATTTCAGCTGAGTCTCGCTACATACTACAAGCCTTAGATTCTTATTCATTCCTTAAGATAGATTAGAGTCATTACTTAAGATTAATAATGATAACATTTGACATGAAGCTTAATTTAATTTTTTTGGGAATAAAAGTAATTGCACTAAAGTGTGACAACGTTGCTCCGAAAAGAAGAAAAATATTTACTTGTAATGAAACAGTAACGTCTGCACATTGAAAGATTAAGATTTTTTCTTATTGAACTTATTATAAAATACGTAAGACTACGGGATGAATTTGATGCAGTTTTAAACCTTAGATGGTCGCTATTTAAAACTCAACCTATAAAAATCTCTCAAACGGGTAAGTTTCTTTCTTTTTCAATCTTAATTACCTAGTAATATATTTACCCACTAAGTTGGGTTACCACTATAATATTCCAATCCCAAGCTCTTCTTTTTAACGAAAAAGTACATATTTCTTACATTTTATCAAAGAAATATATCAACCTATTACTTACCATGCAGACGAAATCGCGAGCGAGAGCGCGAGAGTTAGCGACATAAATTATGTTTGATAAAAAATCCTTAAAATATGTAGATAATATTCTATTGCAGATGAACCCTATTCTGTTTCCTTAAAAAGGGTGAGAGTGAATCCATAAGTTTGGTTCTCAGGTGCAGAACATAAAACATTACTTACCACGAACCCCTAAAAGCCCGGTTTTCTGTGACATGATTTTAAATTCTTCCTAAGAATACTTTTTTCCGTATTAGGTATACTGAAAAGATACTTAAAACTCCCCATTGTTTATAAGTATATCATTTAAGAAATCGTGCAGGTATAGTAAGGAGTTATCCATAAATTACGTCACACGAATTTCATGATTTTTTGCCCCGTCCTTGTCACACCTGGTCACATTTGTGAGACTCCTCCCCTCCCTAGTGTAACGTCACATATTTTGTAAATTTACATTTAGATTATTTAAATTGTTGAATTTACACAACGGTTTTAGAAATCATTTACATTTTATTTTTTGATAAAATTGACATTAAATCAAGCAATTAACAAAACTAAAAACGATTAATTATATTAATTAATGCGTTTGGCGGCATTTACACTCACATTATAATAGATTTTGAAATGTGACACTTCGTCGACCCCCTCTCTCCCCCTTAACGTGTGACGTAATTTATGGATGGCCCCTAACACGTAATTGTTATTTGGTACAAAATCGCATGTATATCTTATTTATATTATATATCTTAAAGAAAGAAAGTTAAAAAATCTTGTCACGTATTTTTACTTAAAATATTTTTTTATGAAAATCTAATATTCGTTCTTGAAAGCAATTCCATAGCAATTCGTATTTCATAATTAAAAAGCTTGTACAATTTTATTCATTTCACGAAAATGCTGTACACTTCGACTTTCAAGACATGTCGTCAATAACACGAAATATATTTTTTAAATACGTGAGACGATTGAAATATATTTCAAGTATTGTAACTTCTAGGACTTCGGCTGTTATAAGAGAATAACAGCCGAAGTCTGTTATTTTATCATAGGCGATGTTTTGTAATAACAAGTTCGAGTTTAAACGGCAATTTCAATACGAAAGGTCTAACAGAGCAGTTCTAAAATTATTAGATTTGTAGCTTAAAGTATTTATGGTCTTAAAATACCATTTCGTCGTAATAAATTTACGATCCCCGATTATATTGGTTGCAGGCAAACTGCCAACATTTCCTATGAAAGTATGTCAAATGGTAATAAACATGCGTCATACTGTGACGTCATCAGTCATCAATCAAGTGATAACGATATCTACAATGATATTGCGTGTTCTATTGAAATTGAAGGCTTCTCAGGCATATTGGGCGGAAGAGATGGTTTATTTTATAAACTTATTCGTTATTCAATACTTTTCCTGCCTCTGTCTCATTGATACGCTATTGTGGAACCAGAGATCTTGAGTTCAATTCCCGAGTTGGGCAAAGGTTTTTCCACCTGTTGTAATAATAGTATGTATAAGTGGGTAATTATTACCGGTTAATGGCTGTAGACTGGACCCCTGTGCGGTGTAGGTGTACTTTAAATACACCTCCTCGACTTCCCCTTCGTGGAATACAGGCTATGGCATACAATGATTCATGTTAATACTTCTCCATACCATTGTATGTAAATTTTTACACCTTCTTCTCGTCGGTTCTTCTCAGAAGGCTAGTTTCCGAACCGTTGGTAAATTTTCGACATTCATAAGTGCATAGTTCATAACAGGGCCCAAACCGAATAAATATTTTTCATTTTCAATTTCAACTATCCAGGGGATCCTCGGGAATATACTCCTTTGCCTTCACCTCCGAGAATCCTGATTATTAGGTGCTAACTTGTTGGCAGCCTTAGGCAATAGGTACGTTTGTAACCTATTTTCTTCTCATAGTAATGTTAATATCACTATACATTAATTTATTCACTTCTACTAACATCGCTTGCGTTGCTGGCTGGTTGTAGGTGACTACTCAAATCAATTGGCTACCACGGATCTATTACCATACGCCATTAAGTGATATAGGTAATATCCATGTAATTAGGATCGTAAACGGTAACACGGCAGCAAATATGCTTGGAATCTACATCAGATCAACACGTGGCCTACAAAAGCCACTCACTAATATAACCTCGAAACTGCTGATTCGCTCGGTACTTAATGATACTTTCAGTACAGCTAGTTTACTGCATATAGCCAAATACTCGTGTAGAGCATGTAAGGGCACAGTTTCTATAGTCACTTTAATGTTTACATTGTTGTTACTTATCATGATGAAGGAGGAGCTTTTAACTTCGTCGAAATGTTCTGAATAACATATGCACAGATATACATATATGTTCTGAACAGCAACAAATATGAAAAAAATACAGTCCTAAAAACATAGAAATGTCAACAAACTAAATTTAGTTTACATACATTTTAGCTAATATTGTGGCTAAAATAATGCCTTCATTCGATGCACTCGTGTCGCGTGGCAGTCATTTTTTGAGCCCGTCACTGTCTTTATGGCGCGAGGCAATTACAATACACGTGCAGTTTCCTCCACAATTTTCGCTTTGCACTCATAACTAGTGACGGGAACTGTACCTTAGGAACTCTTTTCTAAAGTATCTAAGGCTATGGATTCTATAAGATACGGTACAGTCCCATTCAAGCAGCTCCAAATTGTGAACGAGAGTTTGGACATAGGTCCTAACTCTCTTTTTTCGGATTTCTGAAGATTAATATTGAAAAATTCATAAGTGGACATACCTAGTCGTATTATATCGACCCAAGGTATACTTCGTCCAGGTAATCCGCAGCACGTTAATGACCGGCACACATACAGCCTAATTAGGTAGGTAGGTAATAATGCTGACGAGCTGTGTCACTAACCCAGTTTTTGTACAAGCTTTTTATATATACTATCTACTACGGCATACCTATCCCTTCTTATGTTTCTGCGCATTAAAATACTAATAATGAAGTTGGTAATAAACACAAAAATACCTTTATTCGTTTAGAAGTTTAATAATAAAGTAACTTTTAACACATTCACTGCTAACATTTCAACTTGTTCGTAAAATCTCTAACAGTTGGACGCACATACGCGTCGCTAGAAGTGAACGCGTTAAACCGTCAGAATAACATGATTACACAGGATTATACATGTTCTCGCTAGGTTCGGTTGTATTTACTGAGAAGAACCTCAAACTCGGTAATTATTATTTTCAAGTAGAGTATACAATTGTAAAAATACAAATTAATCATATAAGAAATGTAAGCACAAATTTCGTTACATATAAATGACCTTGAGATGACCAGCCCCCACAAGCAGCACCTGTTCACAAGTATGACGCGAATGCCAGCTATCGACTTCCTCAACCATTAGAATATATTGTGGAAGGTAATCTTCGAAACTATCTTGATAGAGATAGACTTTGGAGTGGACTTGCAGAGTGCACTAATGTAATTTAGGACTGTTACAGATTCACGGCTGTACCACTGAACCGATTTAGCAGAAATCTATATCTATAAAAGAAAGTCGTGTTAGTTACACTATTTATAACTCAACAACGGCTGAACCGATTTGGCTGAAAATTGGTGGGGAGGTAGCTTAGAACCAGGAGAAGGACATAGGATATATATCCCGAACTATACATACAGATAAATAAAAATTAAGTGTCTGTTTGTAATTTCAAATTAACAGCTTTTCACTTAATGCATATTAAAGTCTATAAGGTACATACATCAAAAACAATTTTGTAACATTTTCTCTGTCTGTCTGTCTGTTTACTCCGGGTTAACTCTGAAACGTCTAGAACGATTTCCACCGGACACAAGGAGTAACTTAGGGTTTATCTTGGGTTAGGGTTCCATGGAAAAATTCTCCCATAAAATTAAGTTTACGCGGGTGAAACCGCGGGGCATAGCTAGTTTGGAATAAATAAAAATAGTCTGAACCTCAAGGACGGGCGTAGGATACTTAAAGCATCATTACGCAGTACGCGGATGTCGTGGGTATAATATATTAAGTAATAAGTATTTATATTATACTAATTAATAATTGTATAATCCTGCGGGCGAGACCTACTTAGCGGCAGAATTATTAGAAAACAATATTATAGGATGTCGGTATAATAATATTGGAAGATTAATGTGGAAAGGAAGTTTTCCTCAACAAAATTATGAATAGAAGATTGCCTTGCTATAGAATGTAAGAACTTTCCTTGTTTTTGTAGAGACGGTATCATGTTTTTTTTTGTAAACGACCAATATTTTTCCTTTCTTTGACAAACAATGTAGGAGAGCAAGAGTGTTTCCCTGGGTTGGCAACGGTTCAAACAAAACAAGCCCCAGCCGGTTCACCTGTTTACACAATCGATCCCTAATACATGAACTCATGGCGTCTCGGTTAGCCTACGTAGTATGATGAGTGTGACTTCAATTACTTAACACAGATATTCAAACAATAAGTTGCCCCCTATGATCATCATCTCCCATACATTGTTGGGGTCGGCAGTTGATTAAACCCGATGTGGCTGATAACCTGATTTGTATAAGAAGCGACTTCCATCTGACCTTCGTGACCCCTTTGACGAGGAAAATCTGTGATCTGTGTTATACCAGTTGTCAGACTATTTTAGGCCTCCGACTGACCTGTAACGATTCCCAAAGATGATAAATTGGCAACTGGGACCGACGGCTTAACGTGCTCTCCGAAGCACGGAGGGAGCTCGGGCGGTCACCCATCCAATTACTGGCTAGGTTTAGGGTTGCTTAACTTCGCTGATCGAATGATATGCGCAATAGCAGCTGTGCCACGAGCTCCTCTTGCTTTCCCCCTATGATATTGGAGTTAAAAATAACTGCCTACCAATTCGGGAAAAACAGGCCTTTAAAATAAAGTTCATACCCATCCATATTCCTTATTAATGTTATAAATGGGAAATGTTTACCGTCAGTTGTCAGAATAGGAGAGGATATTTTAGTTGTAAGAAAAAACATACAGTCGAATTGATAACCTTCTCCCATTATTTAAGTCGGTTAAAAATATTACCATCGTGCGATCAAACTGACGTGTGGGTAAATAATTTGTCTGTATGTCTGCTACGTATCTATAGCAATGACGATGAACCCAACTTTCTAAAATGTTGTATGTATAGGGATAGCTTTGACCAAAAGGGCGGCCATAGGTTAATTAAAAAACGCGGACGACGTTATCGCAAATATAAAATATAAATAATACGTGAATATGTGTAGATTAATAAGTGAAGCTTTGCATGGAGCAAACTCTCCTATTTTTCAAAACCGTTGCTATTGTGTTGAAAATAATAATATATTATCTCTGGCAGACTTTGAATTACTTACAACTTTTTATTGCACCATGATCGAGCTATAAAGGCAGGCAATATAAAGTTTAGATGTTGTATAAAATGTCGTAAACAGGCAAAAGGATGAATTGCTCTAAGTGCTTTTTATTCTCATTTTTACGTTATGCTCCGCTATAACGAGAAGTGTTGGTCAACTGTAATTTACAGGGTGTCATTGTAGTATGAATTAAATGGAATAGGGCTGGCTTATTTCCTAGCTTATAACCCTTAGAATGTCCATATAATTTTATGCGGTGCAAAAATTAGGACCCACATTATTATTAAATCACTTACAAATACTAGAAACAAAGTAGTATTTAATAAAAATATCTAAAATAAAAAAAACATGTGTGTGTTCAAACAAAATCAAATCAGGTTTTCGAAGTATGAGCTTTTCCTGTGGAACGTGTTCGTAGCCACGAAACATGCGTTCAATAAGAAAAACATTATTGCATAAGCGGTCTTCGTAAAAAGTTCATTCTCACATACAACATTCTCAAAAGTTTGGAAGTTACCATGACCTCCTCCATATCAAATTTGACATTTTTTTCCAGGGCCGCTCATCAAAAACATAACTTATTTATTTTTTATCTTATTTCTAATAAACGTTTGAGTTGCCTGCTACGCAAGCGACGCAAGTTCAAATCAATGAGATTTTCAAAAAAATTACGTACCTCACACTACGAGTTTGTCAGTAAAGAAGAATGTCGTAAGGAAGCCTGTATATGTCTGAGAATGCGATGGAATCACCATCTGTCGTTGGCACTTGAATCATCTTACCCCTTTTAGGGTGGCTTATTGGCCATATTTAAAACTAACAGTAATAATAACAACGTAAATTGAAACGCTTTGCATTTATAATGTTATTTTTATGTATAAAAAGTATCCAGATATTTATTAGAAAGACAGTCACGAACTTCGTCAAAGTCAAAGTTAGGTAATTTGGGTGGAATTATTTCATCGTCACATTGTCGGCTCCGCCTGCCGACTTGGAAATTGTTGTAATTTTCTTTCCTATTTTGATGCTTATATTTTCGTAACCTATTTTCGTAAGTAAGTACGTTAGATACTAAGTTAATATTGTTCGTACAAACAATGACTAAGTAAGTTTAGAACTGACGTTGTTGGAGCGTTTTTTTAAGTAAAATAAGGAACGTATAAATGAAATATTCACCGATACTTTCAGAAAATATTTATCCACCCTAAACATACATACATTAGCTCACGTTAAGCAATTTGAGTTAAGCAGTGGGGAAGTAGCGCAGAGGTGTTGTAATAATAACACTTACTTCTTACCGAGGATGCTTAAGAGCCAACGTGACAGAAGGTGTGTCTATCGCCGTCTCAGCCACTATACATACGTCATTGAATTACTTCTCAGACATATGCAGGTTTCCTCACCGTACAGCACGTGGTGTGAAATCACGGCACATAAGATTTTTTAACTAAAAATTGCAAGCAATAAATAAATGTATGTACGAGTGAGCGCATATGTACATGTATAAAAAGTACTTCTATAAGAAGATCCAAACATAAATTTTATTTGTAATAACAAACTCACCGTTGTTCTGGTGGTCGCAAACGCTTCTGGGGAATACGAGGTCCTGTATCCCCGGGTTATGCAAAGTGTTATTGGATTTTTCCAGTGAATGTCCAGCGCCAGCCCTGGGGTCTGGATTGGTGCCGGTTAATACCAATAGGGTCTGTGCAATAGCAACTGGCAATATGTGGGTACCTAAGTTGCTACCACCTCTGCTTACCCATACGTGGAATAAAGTAGTGAGCTATATGCAAGCTCGCCAACTTAAAATTAAATGTCCATTCCCATAAGGAACAAAATATTTGGTATCAAAATAAGGTCTGTGCAATAGCAACTGGCAATGTGTGGGTACCTAAGTTTCTACCACCTATGCTTACCCCTACGTGGAATAAAGTAGAGCTATACGCAAGCTCACCAACTTAAAATTAAATGTCCATTCCCATAAGGAATAAAATATTTGGCATCAAACAATACAATCCTTTTCAAAATAGCAATTTTGTACCTAATTCATAGACTACACGACCTAAATAGGAAGGGGCACGTATATATAATATGCCTATGCTTAATCAAGTACCCAGAGCCTACTAAAGTTCTTGGATGTACTAAATAGCAGTTCTATTAATCTTGTAAAGGTACTACGCTGTATACACCTCAAACACCACAAACTAATCCAAACATAATTAGCGGTATTGTACGAAGAAATCTAATATATTTCTATTGATATAATACCTTTAAACGAGCAATTCTTGTATATATTCTTATAGTATGTGACACTCTGAAACGACTCCAATGATTTTCATGAAATATGTATGTAGGTTTTATTTTGAGAAAACGTCAAAAAAGAGGCGAACTTAGGTCGGTCATCCAGGTATTAATATTTATACGCGCAGTTTGTGTTCAGAAACCCTCTCGCGGCAGTAATTAAACGTTGCAAAGCCTTGCAAAGTTCACGTTTTGAAATTAACTGGACTTTTGCTCGTTATATATTATATAGCCTCTGTCAGCGACTTTGCCCGCGTGTTATTAGGGATTCCTATTACTAATATAGCTTGTGTCGCTGATGTCCATAGCACGATACTGACACACAAAGAACTATGGTTTTATAGGATTATAATTTTTTTGGTCACCCGATAAATTGAAATGCTTACTAAACCTAAGTATTTTCATATTCATGACTATTTACGTAAACGTACCTTTTACTTACATACAAGAAGGGTCGACATGACCTCCTACATTCAATTTGTCAAGCTTCAGTGAATTTTGAGCTTACGTGACTCGCATCAAGGTCGTATTTGGGATGAAGGTAAATTGTGATCCGTTTTATTGGCAGGTCCTCTCTGGGCTGTACGTGGGCAACTATCGAGACTCCAAGGACCCGGTGCAACTGGACAAGTACAAGATTACACATATACTGTCCATACACGATGCCGCGAGGCGACTGCATTCTGTAAGTTATTTTGTAACACATTTACTCGTAAAGGGTCTCTTCACCAATTTCAATATCGTATTGTATCTCATTCCGTACTTGTGCGTTATTGCGGTTTATCAAGTCTAAATCGACCGAACTTTTTTCTTTTTTTTTAATCTTATCAAGAGTTTTTTTATTTCAGAAAAGTGGTCAACATTTTATGAATAAAATTATTTCTGGGTGATACATATTAATTTACTTTATTAGTACTATGATGGCTGTTTTTGTTAGCAGTCGCCTGCTACGCAAGTGACGCAAGTTTGAATCCCAGCGGGGTCTGCACCAATGAGTTTTTCTAAAAAACTAATGTACAATGATTTCACACCACGTGCTTTAACGCGTTCACTGCTAACGACGCGTATGTGCGTCCAATTGTTCGAGAATTTACAAAGAAGTTGAAATGTTAGCAGTGAATGTGTTAAGGCGAAGGAAAACAATGTGAGGAAACCTGCATATTTCTGAGAAGTAACTCAAAGACGTATATATAGTAAATGAGACGCCGATAGACTCACGATCTGTCACGTTGGCACGTAAACATCTTCGATGAAAAGTGGGTGTTGTTATTACAACAACTCTGCCTACTCCTTCAAGGAATATAGGCGTGAGCGTACGTATGTGTGTATGTATGTAAAAAATAAACGTAAAAGTTCAGATGCTGTTTATACCGATGATAGCAGGCCCCCTGAACAGAACATGAAATTGCTCATGACCATTCTATCGTAGTAACCTGCACGTGTGGTCTACAGTAATTGAGTTTGAAAACATTATTATTCGACTGTTAATTAACGCCTAGAGCACCGAAATGTCCTAATTATATTCGCCGACACGTATGATTGATGATATTAAATATGAACTCTGTTTAAACTCGAGAGCCTTGTCAGACAAAAGTATAATTATTATATCGATGTTGAACATTGATGATACGAATAAAGCTTTTTAAACATATAAGATATTGTATGTCCATAGGTCTTACAAGGATATTTCATATTGGATGCAGCGTCATGTTATAAAGCCAAAATTCCTCGCTTAAATATATATAAGCATAAAGTACCAGAGGCCTTACTATAACCTCTTATTGCCATCATAGTTTTACTCTTATTATGAAACAGTCGTATTTGGCATGTATACATCTGTCACTGTCACACATCTGTAATAACAACAATAATAAGCACTCATGGTTGGGCCCCTGGTGGACGTAGCTGTGCTCGGTTTCCTTTTCTCACAAAAGAAAGAAATTTACGTTTTCTCATAAAAAAAGAAAGTTGACATTTGGACCGATAGGTACTTCGTGACCATCCTTTAGGCTGGTAGCCAACGGTCTGATAATATTTTGGCAGATATCGGCGAAATTTGACTTCGTATTGGAATAGTATTGTAAGAGATTTTCATTCTGAATATGAAACCTAGTTAGATCAATTTATTGCCCCCGAAACCAACCACATATAAAATTTCTAGAAATTGGTAGGAGCCGTTTCCGAGATTCAGATTATATACACAAGAATGGCTCGTTTAAGGATATAAGATGCACTATCCAACTAGTATAAGGAGTATAAGTGAGTGTGAGTGAAAAAAAAACTACTCGAATTAATAAGGTCAAATCACTGATCGGAAAGTAAAGAGTCATGTAGGTTGTAACTATGGGCACAGTATATATATATAAGCTTACCAAACAGTATATAAACTAGGCCTTATTCAAAAAAATTTGAACGGTTGCCCCGTTTAATCTTGAGGGTTATCGACTGTCTAATGTAACCTGATACTTAATGTACCTAAGTACTTACTCCTTAATTTTCACTGTCAAAGTAATGTAGATTTGTCATTTTCAAGTTTTGACAAATGTCGTTATATCACATAAATGACGCATTATGCCATAAGCCATGACACTCCTTAGTGACAGCAAACCAGGGTTGCTTATAATCTCATAGATGCGCGCTTCTAAGTGCGTGTGTCATTTCGAACCATTCGTTCCTAGATTCCGCGCTGCTTAGCCTATATGTATACTTTTAATAGGGGTGTGTAGAGGTATTTTGGTACAGTCGTGTGTGGGAAGAAATAGGTGTGTGGGTAAAATAACACTATCGTGGATAAGTAATATAGCACAGATACGTACATTAAATTGAACCTTACTAAGAGCTACTAAAGTAGATAATTGAGCACATTAAATTAGCTTAAGACGATGCGGTCTACGACGCCGCTAGTGAACCTAACGAGCACTCAATTTTCAACTTAATACAATTAGGTGTAAGGTTAAATATTCGAAGGTGTGGGGGTCAATAACTGAAGTATAAGCTGTATTGGTTATCACGTTTAATCAAGGTCCAGATGCCACCATAAATCAATAATAACACTAGTCATAATACTTTACAAAAAATAAGTATATTAGTATTATATTCGTAATCTTACTAACTGTGCACTGCGGATTCACGCGCGTAGGCTTAATTTCATGGGTGACCCTCAATAACCAATTTTTTATTTTTAAATAAAAGTAGCCTACTTTACTCCTTGTAAACTTTGCTATCTACCAGTGAAAGTCACGTTAAAATCAGGCCATCCGTTTCGGAGATTAGCAGTAACAAAGAGATAGAACAAAGGAACATTTTTATGTTTTTTTTTTTGTGTGAGTACCGTATGTACTTTCACATGTATTTAGTGAAACGCTGTTTATTTGGAATGACACCTGTATTTACATATATATGTATGCTAAAATGGTTATTTATTACATGTAAAATTAATCTTTGTACGATGTTACTAGTATGGAGACAGTGAATGTTTTTAATCAAGTAAGTGAGCGTTAAATAGAATAAAGGACTGAAAAATACAAAACTGTGGGCTTCGCAAGGTTTTTGTGAACGTTTGACACTTTTTCACGGCCATGCCCTTTTGTTTCCAAAATAAAGTTACACGAAGCCATTTAGTCACCCTCAAAGGTTTTTTGTGAAAAATTTTAGACCAAAATTTTTAACGTAAACTGGTATATTTATTTCATTTTCATGAAATTAAAATATGAATGTGCTGACTCTGTAGAATTTTTTTCACAACCTTCGGAGAGTTCAGTACACAATGGTAATAAATTCATTCGACCTGATTACAAGTCATCGACTTCCAGTTAAATGTAGCGCGTAGCTTGCGACAGTACGTGTGTGAAACTTATTTTTATTACCCTCTAATAATAATATAATAACCATTTTCTTGTCCCCATTTTGATAAAATCCGATAATCTAGAGCGCCACTCTACGACGTGCTACGGCGTAGATGTCTACGATTTTTTATAATGAAGTTTTTTGTTTAATGGATATACGTTCAAAGGAATGAGAACTTTATTAAATTTGTATGTAAATACAAGATACATTAATGGTTTATCTACTATATAGGGCGTAAGTAATTGTGGTGCGTTACGATCATTATGCCAGTTGTATTTTGGATGGTAGCCATTTCGCTCTTATCAATCATATTGATATACAAATTAAAAAGTTTTTTTAACTTTGGAATCACTGTATGATAAAAATGTTATTGAACAATACGGTTGGCCTAGTGGTTAGAATACCTGACTGCTAGGTATCGCGGATTCAATTACAGCGTTCGAGTAAACATTTTATGTGACGAGAATTTGTATTTGCCTTGTCTGGGTGTAATATATTTATCATAAGTGTAATGTATTTACAAATAAAAAGTTTTTTTTTTAATTCTAGGTTTTTTTTGTCTGGTACCTTTGGTACCCTGTGCTTAGCTAGGCACTAGATGTTGCTGTGTGATAATTTCTAAACAAAATATATTGCTGTTAGTTATATTTTTCCCTTTTAAACGTTTCAGCACAGCTGTACATTTGAAAATAGAAAACAATAAACTGACGGTGGGACTCGTTCATTCCAGCTATGTCTTGCGAAGGCCACTAAAAGGGTATTTATGTCGACAGGAGGGATAAAAACTACGACATCCGTGATTAATACCGTGCCCTCTTCTCATTTATATTCATTAGGTTAAGAACCATTTTTAATGGCTCGTCTGTTTAATCGGTCCTTTGTAAATGATTTTGTCTTTCGTCTTAAAAAGCAATTTCAGCGTATACGACCCCAAAGCTTGAAGATATACGCAGTTATTCGATTGAGTTTTGGACCTTATTCTGTACTAAATCTAGACCTCCGGTAGCACAATACCTGGAAAATCATCTAAATGAGTCACTATTATTGGATGAACAATAAATGAACTAAATAAGGGATTTGGCTCAAATGGGACGGGGAATACCTTATCCAATTTTTTGTTTGTGAAAATGTATACGTCAGTCAGTACGTTGGTAATATATAAAAAAATATATACGAGTTGACTGCTACTGCGACTAGTTAATTTAAGTAATTTAATTTTGGAGCATAATATGATAATACGACTCAAGATTGACTAATCGCCGAGTATATCAGAGAAAGATTAATTTACTTACTAAGCGACACGAATAGTTACTGTTATATTAACCATATTATGTCAATTTGTATGTTGGTGCAGGTTTCCTCAAGATTATTCAAGTCTGTCGATTCGAAAAACCAATATAAACGTAAATGGGGAGGGACGAATGCCACAGATTCACGATCCGTCAAGTTGCCATCAAATTATTTTCGTAAAATGAGTGTTATAGCAGCACCTTTGCCTTCCTGTCATTTATTATTAATCGTGTCAAATATATTAATATTAGCAACTTTATATCTTATCCTTGAACTAATTTATGTCCAACTATTATCGATTTTCGGTATTGAAACCATAGAATATAAAATTTTATAGAATTATTGTTTTGAACGAAATTTTCAGTACTGCAAGCATCGTTCGTGCTGGCATAGCCTTGTAATAACAATTGAAATCTGATAGTCATCTATCGTTCAATAAATCGGTGAATAAACCTGGGAATATACTCTGCAACTATCTATTGCATAAGCAGTAGATAAGACAGTAAAATAAGCAAGCTATCCTCTTTATTACAAAACATTCCTAAGATAATCCTTGGTTTAAAAGTAGTTCCATCTTTTTATATGATATGGAATTCGAAAGGGATGGCCTTAGTTTTATTTCGAGTTTGATCTAGTCTTGGTTGAAACCATATTTTGTAATAAATGGATAAGAGTTGAAAAGTTTGGATTTCACATGTTACAACGTTGATACATTTTATTATATGTAGTGTTGTGTGGCTGGAAATGATTTGATCCATCGTCTTTAAAATTCAAACACAACTTGCCTCTTGATAAAGTATCTATACCTTCCCAGCCCTGCTAATCCGCAATAGATTCGTCAAATCGTATTTCTAACTAGCTGTGCTCTGCGGTTTCACCCGCGTAGACTTAATTTGGTTGGATTTTTTGTTATGAATGTAGCCTAATTTACTCCATCTGCCAGTGAAAGCCCCGCAACAAACTAGCCGGAACAAATAGGCAGACAAAAAGACAGATAAAAAAAATTGTGTTTTCATCTACGTATCGTATGTACATATTTTGATAAGTATTTAGTGAAAAGCTGTTATTTGAAATTACAAACAGACACTACAATTTTATTTATCTGTACAGATTAAATAAGTACATTATTACGAAATTAAAGTATAAAAGAAGAAAATTAAGTATAAGTAAGTATAATACGTGTTAAGGTGTTCGTTTGACGAGTGATTTTATCTGGCAGGTAGATAATGTTATAAGGAACTAAGGCTTATTTAATTTAAAAAAAAATCTTATATCAAAAAATCCGTGGGTGAAATTGTGGAGCACAGCTGGGATCTTGAAACTGTTTCTTCTTAGATGTTGATGATGTAGAATTTTAGATTCGATTTTTAAGATTAAGCTGGTTTTTAATGTGCCAGTCGTTTCCGGGCATTGACAATATCATACATTGATTGACTATAGACAAGCGTGGTTTGCGGCTGCGTTCGTAACAAGAACGAAATCACTTCAATACAATTAGTTTCTGCAAAAACACAATACTACAAAGGCAGTTTTCAACTTCTTCGGAGTTTCACTCCCCAGTCGTACATAGACAATCGAATGGAAAACCCCGTTGTTTCCTACACCTCTTAACTATTCCTACATCTATACCTGCTTATTCAATATTACGTATCAGAGCAATGACCTACGCACGTTTGTAGGGCAACATCTGGCATGTACTTAGTTCAGAAAAACGTAGGTTGTCTCGTAGTTAATACTGCGGCTTCTTTCAGAAATGCTAATACCATTGTAACAAGCAGGTGACCTTTAATATATTTTAATAGTCTTTGACACGTGATAAGCTGGCGAGCATATATTACTGCTAATTGCAATAGGTCAGGAATTAAATATATAATTTAAATTAAATAAAAAATATGCTCACGCTATCTCATAAGGGTCCCCGAAGGGGTATGCAGAGTTGTAACACCAATACCCACATTTCACTTAAAATGATTAAGTGCCAACGTGTCAGAGGTTGAGTCCGTCTCAAGCATTATACATATGTCTTTGAATTGCTTTTCACACATTTTCGCCTTCCTCACGATGTTTTCCTTCACCACAAAGCTCGTGGGGGAAATTAATGCATTTAAGTTTTAAGAAAAACTCATTTTTACCAGCCGCTAGGATTTGAAATTACGTCGCTTACGTAGCAGGCGACTGCTGAAACCCCACTATGGATGATGATGATTATTATAATAATAAGGCTGTTGTGTCCCACTGCTGGGCAAAGGCAGCCCAAACGCTTTCTGTCCTGTCCTCAAATATATAAACAAAGCGAAATAATGTAAAGTATGTCGTGGTATATAAACTTTTTTATCTACATTCTACTTAACTAACAAATGATAAGTACTTATGATCATTACAAAAATAGAGGCTTATGTGCGAGAATTTAGTCCTCAATATTTTTAGGATATAGATTCAAATATATTCGCTCGATGATCGATTTCGCGTATCGAATGTTAATTGAATATACGAGTGCGTTCCAGGATCGAGTTAACCGAACTCTACTCGCGAGAATCGGTCCAATCATAGTGCTTATGCCGTCATACCCCCGGGACTGTACCCCACTAAAGTAGACGCAACGGTAATCTAATATAAGTAGTTTTGACCGTATCGTTATCTACACATGTGTTTGTAATTCGAAATTAACAGCTTTTCAGCAGAAAATAATTTGCCTCACGTGCCTGTAGCACTTATAACAAATATTTTGTTGATGCAGATATATTTTACACCTCACCTAAATATAAGTCTCATATCCTTAATTAAATAGAGCTAATAATTAAAAAATAAAGAGCCGTGGTGGCCTTGAGGTTTGAGCAGTCGCCTGCTACGCAAGCGACGCAAGTTCGAATCCCAGCAGGGCCCGTACCAATGAGTTTATCTAAAAACTTATGTACAGTGATCACACCACGTGCTTTACGGTGAAGGAAAACATCGTGAGGAAACCTGCATATTTCTGAGAAGTAATTCAATGACGTATGTAAAGTGTCTGAGACGGCGATGGACTCACCATCTGTCACGTTGGCACTTAATCATCTTCGGTGAAAAGTGGGTGTAGTTATTACAACACCTCTGCCTACCCCTTCGGGCGTGAGCATATGTATGTATGTATGTATAATTTTGCACCTATGACTAATATAGATTGTATCTTTGTAAATTTGTTATTATCTTTGGACACTGTTTGTCATATAATTAACTACTTGAATATCTTATTTTGTTTCTCACTGACTGTTAGTGTCTTTTTAAATAATAAAAAAAACAATATTATATACGGTACTCACAGAAAAAAAACTATTTCTAAAAATCTCTTTCTGTCTGCATGTTTGGATTATCCTTAAAACGGCTGGATCGATTCTAACGGGAATTTCACCGGTGATGATATTGAGGCTACATATATTTTAGAGAAAAAACAACTATTTAGTATAGTTTTTATTGTTTATTCTACGCGGGTAAAGAACACAACAAAAACAGCTAGCTAGATTAAAAATGTAAGCCCTCGGGTATTCGATAGAGGAATATTATGTAAATAAGTACCGGAATACAAAACTTCCAATATAAATATATTCGTTTCTGTCCCTGGAAACAATTTTATTTGTTCAGAGTAGGTATGTCAGTTCAGCGTTCTCATCAAATCAAGGGATCAAACTATGAACGTTGGCCCGGTTTTTTTTGTAGTTTTCTATATACTTGCGTATTTGTAACATTGCTTGCTGTATAGAATTTTGTAAGTAAATAATATTCATATCACTTTATCACAAGCATCCTTAAAACCATAGGAAAAAGTTAAACCGTAAAGCAGAGCCGTGGTGGCCTTGAGGTTTGACCAGTCGCCTGTCACGCAAGCGACGCAAGTTCGAATCCCAGCGGGGCCTGTACCAATGAGTTTTTCTAAAAAAAACTTATGTACAGTGATTTCACACCACGTGCTTTACGGTGAAGGAAAACATCGTGAGGAAACATGCATATTTCTGAGAAGTAATTCAATGACGTATGTAAAGTGTCTGAGACAGCGATGGACTCACCATCTGTCACGTTGGCACTTAATCATCCTCGGTGAAAATTGGGTGTTGTGATTACAACACCTCTGCCTACCACTTCGGGGAATACAGGCGTGAGCATATGTATGTATGAAAAAGTACAACCTAAACCTTTGAGGCATGAATCCCAAATAGGTGGATCAAAGAGGAGGAAAAATCTTCACTAATTCAACAGAAGATAATTGTGGACGAACAGCGAACGAAGGGAAAACAATTCACCGTTCCGTAAAACATAACAAAGTGTTTTGTGGATACAAGTATCGTCACGAGATATGAGCGCTCAGCGAAAATAAATGAATGTATTTACCCATACAATACCCAAATAATTAATATATGGAAAATATTTAATCCATTAGAATTTTCTCATAAGTAATAACAGCAAAGCAAATGTAACAATTTCAACAAAACCCATTTCCTTTTCATTATTATTCAGTTCGGCGACCTCTATTCAAGATATAATCTGTTTGATCTTTTAAACTCAGTCGTATCTCCACGGAATAAATAATAAATAGTACAACGTATCTCTAAGAAGCTTCAATACCCATCAAAACGTACCGTTGAATAGGGTTGATCTTTAGATGTTGTGGACTGAATTATCAACAACTACAATGGTTTACATTGGGGTTTGTTAGTATTCTATTACAAGATTGGGGGCGCTCACAATGTTGGGTTCTATAGGCATATTGCTGCATCGCTTATTTCAACACTAACTTTGACACTGAAGACTACCTTCTGCCCGCGACTTCGTCCGCGTAGAAGAGTTACTTTGGACTAAAGCGCGATTGGTCTTAGCGTGGTGAGCCTATGTTCCTAAGATTAACGCAATCAAGCGAGCAAACAAACAAACCAACTCTTCAGCTTTAATATTTCAATATAGATGATTATGTACAAAACAAAAATAATTAATCATGAATTGTATTTTATTTTATTGGACAGTCTGTCTAGAAATTCACAATAAATGCCCGGAGTCCGCAAGTTGTCGGTGCCCGTCCCACGGAAAGCACGTAAAGCCGTTGGTACTACTCCTGACCTCTCTCCGGTCTTGTCGTCCCATCGGACAATGAGAATTAGGGGAATAAAGAATGCACCTGTGTTTGCGCACACACTTGTGCACTATAATATGTGCAGGAGAGTATAGTGGCCAATCCTCGTT
This sequence comes from Watsonalla binaria, assembly GCA_929442735.1. Taxonomy (NCBI): domain Eukaryota; kingdom Metazoa; phylum Arthropoda; class Insecta; order Lepidoptera; family Drepanidae; genus Watsonalla; species Watsonalla binaria. Next base: position 4,197,316 of record OV838929.1, on the reverse strand, counting down.
GAAATTTGGCGCCTAAGCCGAAATTCGGTAGGAGATAATTATTATTTTTGGAAAGTATTGCAGTGTAATATATCGTTTTCAATTGTATTGTTGTTCAGGATAAGCACTACCTGTGTATAATGGCGTCGGACTCGCCGGAGCAGAACCTCACGCAATACTTCAGCTTGTGCAACGACTTCATACACGCAGCGCGACTCCGTGACGGCAACGTACTCATACATTGGTAAGTCAACACAACAACCATATTGTCTCCAATGTAGGGCTGCCCATGAGAGAGAATAAACATGCGAAAAGAAGTTATTATTATTTATTTTCGTGCCTTTGAAAAGACACGTATACAATTTAAGATTTGAAGACATTTCACGGCCTATAAATTTCCAATTGGAGCTTTAGGAAACACAAAAATCTTATGCTCGTTTGTTCTTCATGCAAACTTACTGTGGACATGCTTTTAAAAAATACCCAATATATTTACTACTCGTCCGCTTATTTGCCACATTTTTAGTATGAGCCGAAGCTCCTTGAACTGGGACATCTCACGCATTCAATGGGTATTTACGAGTATCCTTTGTGTTGAATAAAATTATTTCAGACAAGCTATATTTTGTAGAAGCTCCTCGTGACAAGCGGGCTGGGGATTTTCTCGCTCAGAGAATAAGCATTGCTATTCAACGTGGCAATGCTGCCAGCCTTCTTGGGCGCGATCCCGAGAGACACTGAATTGGGCCAAGTTTTCTACTTGTAATTAGTTTTAAGTACTGTTCCTTGTATATTTAATTAAGTCTTTATTCAATAAAAAAAATATACATGTTTTTGTCTGCCTTAGAAAGTCTGCAAGTCACTTTTTTTGTTGTATCCAATTCCAGTAATTAAAGCTTGACTTGAAATATGTTACTGGTGTCGTAAAGTATCGCATTTGCGGCGGAGGCCTGTTATTGTTTATGGGCCATTAGCGAGGGCTCGATTACGGTTAATTGTGTTGTCGCCTCGCGTTCTCTCTATTACCGTTCACCGACGCAGCCAATAATCATCGCAAACACTTTGCACGACTGGTTTTATCAATATTGTCTTTATTATTTGATGAGCTGCGTTGACCGAATGTTTTGGGTATTTGCGACGCGAGTTCCAACCACAAGCTAATGAAAATAGAACACCCACATATGTCAATTTTCTCACGAGGCAAGAGTGCTGATCATGACTGCACAGTAGTATTTGTTTGAGTCTTGAATGGAGCGACGTGGACGCAGCTATCCCCATATTTAGGTTATTATAAGAATCTCCATCGAAAATCCCCATCATGGAGTTTGCTGAGTGCCCCTAAGTCATGACGGTACATACAATTTGAAGACAGTAGTAGTTACAGACAGTTTAGTAGTTAGTAAAATAATATAATATAAATAAACAACACTCCTACTTAGACACCAGTAATGGACAGTAAAAATCCAGTGTTGTGTTTTAGGGCTAAAATGATAATTTATAGTATGGGTTATATTATACAATTGATGCGGTTCCATTGTTGAATCATTAAATATTAATAACTTCAACAGCGACGATACACCAGACACAAAATAAGATGATAAGTGTACCTACATCGCGATTCTAGTAAGAAATTACGATTCCCGACACCAAATGACACCGTGAAACTTACAACCGTTATGGCCGCAAACAAAATGGGTGTCAGTAGTCAAAAACAGTTGTTGTGACAGCTAAAATACTGACACAACTGATCGGTATTGACATTTAAAAAAAAATACTGCGCGTTTTCTTAATTTCGGTAGAAAAACAAAAAATGTCCATCACTGGGCCGCGTCCAACATAGGTGCCGTTACCTTATGGACTTATGTAAAATCTGATAATGCCAATTTGGTTGTAGTTGGTCCAATTATGATCGTTTAAACAGCGCAAATTAAGAATTTCTTATCTTCGACGTTTCATTTTTCGGTACCAAAATGAAACTTCAATGTTCAGAAGATCTTAATACGCTGTGCTTAAACCGATTATGATGGGCAATTTATCAGAACAATATCAGGACTATCAGTCCCCACGGCGCATTAGACTGTCCTAAGTTAGAGTGGTATGGAAGCTCGTCATTAACTCCATTAAAACTTTCTTAGACCAAAAGACGAATGTATGTAATGTCTCGAGCGATCGACGGCGACGATCTCACCATCTATCACGTTGACGTCTAAATATTAGTCTTCTGGACTCTTCTGGAGAGACAAAAACATTCTTAACCGACAATATCTGGGTTGATTAGTCCACTTGATAGAAAATATATTGTATTTGGTATCTTCTCAGGGAAGGCGAACTTCCGAAACCATAGGTTAACCACGAACCTAAAAATCTTAAAGTGCTTAGTTAAGATTAAAATAATATTGCTGTACCTCGCGGTCACCCGTGTCGATTTAATTTTATGGGTGGTCCGAGGAAACTTTTTTTAAAATTAATAATGGCCTAAGTTACCCCTTGTTTTAGTTTATTTACATTAGCTATTAGCTAGTGAAAGTCCTGTTAAAATCGGTCCGGCCGTTTTGGAAATTAAGCGAAATAAACAGACAAACAGAAAAATTTATAAAAAAAAATTTTTCTATGTCTGTACCGTTTATTTTCATATGCATTTAGTCAAAAGGTGTAATTTCGGAATGACAAACAAACACTTAAATTTTATTTATCTGTGTAGAGTGTGTAGATTAGATTGTACCAGATGAAAGCAGTTATACAATAATGGTAATGTGTTCTTGCCAAAAGGTCAACAAAGAATTCATTAACAACATTGTTCAGTCCACTTAGCCCTCCTGGACGAGAACCTGGAATAAGAAAAGTACTAACAGTTTGTTTTTACTACTGAAACTCTGGAACATTTATTGCAGCCCTGGAGCCGTTTCGGGCTCGGTTTACGTTCAAATCGAACCATAACATTTATTTGTTAAATCTAACTAAGCTTGCTGAAAGCTTTATATTGTTACACAAACATTATTATAAGTAAACGAGTATTACATAACAATTCACAACAATAGCACAAGTATGTTTTTAACAAGCAAAAATAGTTAGTTAATACAGATACATTACATTAGATATAACACTAAACACAGATATATTTTGTTCTGCTATCTATTTCTGTCTCTCAATCTCTATCTCTGTCAATAGAAGTGTTTTTTGGAATTCCTAATTAACAGTTAATCACTAAATGCATATGAAATTATATACGGTACCTGTTTCTTTTTTCCTGACTAATCCGTTATGACTAAACTTGACGGTGTTCCTCCTGGTAGCTAAGTTGCAAGTGTTATTTAAGCGGTGTACCTACATAATAAAAGAAACAAATTAAAAGAAAAGCTGTTGCGGTCTGTCTGTTTGTTCCGGTTGATCACTGAAACGGGAAGACCGATTGTAACAAGACTTCCACTGGCAAATAGCTGAAGTAATTAAGATTTTTTTTTATTAAAAATTAAATAACAGGGTTCCGCGAAATAAAGCCACTCGTGAAATTATGTCTACGCGGGTGAAACTGCGTAGCCAGTTAATTATTAATATCTTAGTGATAGATAAAAAAAATCGCTACGCATGTCTTTATTCTTTGGATCCTAGTAACGCCAGAACGATTATCTGGTCTTAGAATTTATTTATCGCTTAAAATTTTAATTAAATAATAATGGTATAATGTAGACTTCAAATGAAGTCCCGGTGCCTTGGTGATGAGAACAAGGGTTCAAAGTGTGGCAATAACATGATATAAATCCATTTCCCGTTTCGTCACAGGATTTACAAGCCAGTCACGTGCTAAGCGTAACCGTTGTGGTGCTGTAGGAACACGATATAATATCATAAAACAGATTTCCCTTTTCATGTCGTAAACCAAAGTGACAGAGGTTTAGGTGAACGCAGAATAATTTACTTTATTTATGTACATTGAGGATGCTAAGAATAATGTTTGCGGTGAAAAATAGTAATCAAAAGATTATTATTTCAATGCTTAACTGTAAATTCTGATAATATAATAAGTATGGTGATCCATATGTACTATATAGCAAACACCCCCAATCTTATAATACAGTTTTCGTATCATCGACAATTACGTGCCATGTCAGATTGAGCCATAGATAGCATAGTATATACATGTTAGCCGTGGTGGCCTCGGGGTTAGAGCAGTCGCCTGCTACGCAAGCGACGCAAGTTCGAATCCCAGCGGGCCTGTACCAATGAGTATTTCTAAAAAACTTATGTACAATGATTTCACACCACGTACTTTTCGGTGAAGGAAAACATCGTGAGGAAACCTGCATATTTCTGAGAAGTAATTCAAAGACGTATGTATAGTGCCTGAGACGGCGATAGACTCACCATCTGTCACGTTGGCACTTAATCAAATTCGGTGAAAAGTGGCTGCCGACCCCTTCGGGGAATACAGGCGTGAGCATATGTATGTATACATGTTAGGCTGAATTGTAAGTACACATCAAAATTTAAAACATTCTTACTTACTGTGAAATTTGATAAATACTGTGCAACGAGTATGGGCTATATGTTCGAAAGACGTCGTTTACTTGACCTTCGTTTTACGCTTATTATGTATGGAGACGTAAAACTATTTACACTCGCCAGTTTTTTTATAACACTTCCTACAGTTTTCTTCAATGATTAATTAAACGCTAACATATCTCAGGCACATCTTTACACACGTTGCTACATTTCAATCACGAAGTCAATCCTTTGATTTCAGTACCGCGAAAAGAAAATACTAAACCCTTATAGGATCATTCTGTCCGTCTGTCTGTCGAGACTCGTTTTCTCAAGAACTCGGTGCAGGTATGAAGCTGAAATTCATATCAATTACTGAGATCTACTCTAGCTTGAAGTTGTGAAAAAAATCAAACTTCTATGGCAATGCAAGCCATCAAAGGATACAACCGTTTATACTGAAAATTTTTGACATTCGCAATGGAATCTAAATCTAATAACCTACAGTGTACTTCCCGTGAACTAGGAATCTTGGAATTTGGTTAGGAAAAATTGCCAAAATCATACATTTAATAAATATTTTTAATAATTTATTTATATTCCTACAGGTTTTACGGAACTCTCAGTGCGCAGTTTTTGAAGATTTATTTTAAGGTTTCCCAAGGCTTGGGTTATGGAGTATGTTTTTTGTGTTGCAGCTTAGCGGGTATGTCTCGCAGTGTGACAGTGGCCATAGCGTACATAATGTCAGTGACCCCACTGACGTGGCGCGAGGCTCTGAAGGTGGTGCGAGCAGGCCGCGCCGTCGCCAACCCCAACCTCGGCTTCCAAAGGCAGCTGCAGGAGTTCGAGACTTATAAACTCATTGAGGTATCTGCTTTACCCTTAATTGAGACCACTAATTAAAGAAGGTAATTACTGTCCTATCGTTCACAAGTCAGGCACCAAGTGTGTGGTTGACGAGAAGGGTAACGACTCAATGACATCACCGTACCTACATACAAACGCTCACGCCTGTATTCCCCGAAGGAGTGGGCAGAGGTGTTGTAATAACAACACCCAGTTTTTACCGAAGATGATTAAGTGACTAGCGTGACAGATGAGTCAATCACCGTCTCAGGCATTAAACATACGTCTATGAATTAATTCTCAGACATATGGAAGTTTCTTCACGATGTTTTCCTTCACCCTAAAGCACGTGGTGTGAAATCGCTGTACCTAAGTTTTTTTTAGAAAAACTCATTAGTACAGTCCCCGCTGGGAATCGAACTTGCGTAGTAGGCGACTGGTCAAACCCCAAGGTCATTACGACACATCACTATACCTATGTACCGTATAACACAATTAGCAGAATTAAAGAAATATACTGCTTTTAGAACTGGATGTTAATAACATATCGAGTGTTACCTCGTACATTTAAATCAGATGAGTGTTCACGCACCACGATAAATATAACATATACAATAGAAACATACATTGACAGCTAAAACCATAACCTTTCATCTTTGTCTTCGCAAAAGCAAAATTCTTAATGGCGATAAATCATTGTGATTTATTATTAGATATGTATTCATATCTGCACAAGGTCTATTGCATCTGCTAATTACAATGAGAACTTTTATGGTTTCTTCTTCTGTCAGGTTTCAACTTGGAACGATTGTGAATTTTAATGACGTTCAATGAGTGTACCGAGTGTCCCTTATTTAGATTTTTTGTTTTGATTTTGGTAATATTCACAATCAAAGGTTGTGCACATCATTATAAAGACGTATGTAGAGATGTATGTAGTCAAATCTATCAATTTAACACTATATATGCTCATAAAGATATCAAAATAAGAAAGTGGGTCAAATGTTTTGATACCAAAGTAAAGAGGGCGAATAAATTGAGAGCGCTACGATTGCTACGATGCGCTACGTACTCGTAATTCGTAACACTGTGCTACGACGTAGCATCTGTCGTGCAATTTTATTGTTTCGTACTAGTGAAGACACAACATATTGTGTATACTAAACAAAGGTGTGATGGTGTGAGTGTGTAAAAACGCAGCTGTAAAGGTACTGGAGGGTTGCGAGTCAACGTGACCTGTCATATACGTGTCGTGACCCGAGCCTGTTCGTACCTCGTGAATGTTAGATTATACAATGCTTGAAGAGTAACGCATCACGCTACACGCATACGGGGTTACCTTAAATATTAACTTTTTGTTACGTTGCCGAATAAAATTGTCCTCATTTATAAATATGGCATGAATGAATATCCTATTCTTTCAAAGAATATTTATGAAGATGCTTGTTATTTCAAATTAACAGCTTTTCACTAAATGCATATGACATTATATGCGGTACCGATATACAATAAAACACTTTGCTCAGTCTGTCTGTCTAAGTAAATTAGGGATCCTCAAAAAAATTTATTAAACTGTACGCGAGGGAAACTGCAGAGCACAGCTAATATATAATAAACTTACTTAGCATCAGGCCATTGCCCTCCTTACATTTCTCAGCAGCTTTTCATCAAAGAGTCTGCATTAATTAACCTCAAATATACGTTTAACAGGAAAGGCGTCGACTTAAAGAGAGATACCCGTCTCTGGCGCTGGCCGACAGAGATTTATCAGAATGTCACGTAATGCTGGACTCTTATCAAAAAATGTTGAGTCAAAGAACCATCTGCGAGGGAAAATGCTCAATGGGACGACAATGTCCTACTGGTAAGACCATGATTTGCTCTCACGCACTACTCATTCAACTTCATACATTTAGATGCATTTCCTTACAACTATGTGACATATATGGGCTAAACCCAACTTAGAGTTTGAATTAAAAAAAATGATTATATTAACTCTTTACCCTATTGTTTCTTTTCTCGTTGTAACTTATAAAATACAGTCGTATATTTATTTCTATTTGCTTTTACTTTCCTGATCTAATAATTCCCTCGGTTTACAAACGAACAACTGGAAAGCAACAAATTAAAAAAAAGTAACTATTTTTAATTTTTCATAGGCAGTCATTTCCATTCTTTCATATTGAGACCCATAGAACGAGTCAATGCTATTTCATATGTAAATAGGTGCAGCAATTTATTTAGGTATTAAACTTTTATATTTTGTTTTTAACCTGTCCCGAACACAATCAGGTATGAATAAACCCTAATTAGGTACTTAGCTTTGTTAATAATATCGTTATTGAAGCACGTTTTTTATACCAACACGAATATATCGTACGTATCCAACATATTTATTGGACAATTTTGGAACTAGTATCATCACGTCTTCACGTCAAATTTGGTAAGCATATTTTAATAGCACGCTTTATAACGTAAAATGTTGGTTTCAAACGTTATTGTAGCGTTGTTTTCACATCAGCACGTTTTGATAACGCTTGTTGGGAAATTGTTATAAATACCGTTATGCTGGTTGGCAGGTGTGTGTCGGACGGGATCGAAGCGGCAACCGCGATCGCGCAAGCCGTCTAGTGCTGGCGACGCGGCAGCCGCTGGCCTCGTGCGCTCTCCTTCAACTCTATCCACTGCTTCCACTGTTTCTGGGTACAGACCTCGCTCTTCTCCTGCAGGACTGTACAGCTACACGGGGGGTAAGACGCAACGTTATAACTTGAAGTCGTCTTTAAGAAAAAGTATCCTTTAAGACGAAGAATATTAGTAAGATAATAATTTATTTATTTATGAATGAACTAGCGGACGACACGCGGTTTCACCCTGGTAGATCTCGTTCCAAGAGAGTATGTGGATGAAATATAGCTTATATTAATCAGTCATAATGTAATTTTTAAAATCGTTCCTGTACTTTTTGAGCCAATTCATTACAAAAGTATTTATGTACAAATCTTTCCTCTTTATAATATTAAGTATAGCTATAGAGAGACAATGCGCTTGCATATAAAACAAAAATAGACTATATTAGAGAAAATTTACAAAAATTGATACTATAACTATATGTATGTGAAAAGGCAACGAATCTGCTAAATACATCAGCATCTTGGATCGTGGTGACAAAATCGTTGAGAAAACTTAGCGTACCTTAGCGACCTTAGAAATAATATTGAAAATAATAAATTACATTCTAAAAAAATATTAGAAGTGAGGGATTGTGCATACGAAAATGAGCTAATAGAATAAAAAGAGCCTTGTCTGAAAGATTTCGGCACTTAGGTAAATTGTGTATTGTCGAATGTCGAGTTTGTGAATTTGACCCAAAGTAAGTCGGCTTATGAATTGCAGTAATTGTAAAATTTTCGCCTGATGCTTCTCAGTAAAAGCACACATATAAAATCTGAAAGAAATCCTGAGCAATGATTTTGAGTTGGTTCCAATATTGGTGACATGTGTGTGGCGCAGCTCCGTCGCGGCCGTCACGCTCAGCGTCAGGTTTGAGCGTGACGCGAGTGACAGACCTCGCGGGCGGCGGGTCAGCCATGGCGGTGGGCGGCACGGAGTACTCCCGGCGGCGCGCAGCCTCCGCCCCCGCCACGCCGGCACTCTCACCTGCCTCCTCACCTCCTGGTTCACCACATCGGGCTCAGCACAGGTACATTTACCAATCAATCAACCTGTAGCCCGATTCACCTAATGAAAACCGTAACGAAGTCGTAGCGACTTAGTAGTTGGCAGCATTATCGTATTCATTATATCAAAATAAAAACGGAATAGCTCAGTTGACGTCGCGAAAATGTTCAAGTCCTTTGATTTGACCTATGATTCCCAATCATGTGAATACCCACATTGGGAGAGGATTTTGATTGAATGACTTTAATAGTTCACTATCATATATCGCTTGTCATATCCAGCCATCATCTAAGTCACAAGTTCCAATTCGGGTTCCCTGAAGAAAAGTGTGTGGGTAGATTTACAATATAAAGATACCAATTGTGCTCGACAAATAAAACGTACATATAATGTGCACAAAAAAACATACCTACTCACACCTGTCACCATTAAGTACCAACATGACAGATAGTGAGTACAACGCCGTTTGAGGCACTACACATACATCTCTTTTTAATTACTTATCAGATATATAGACAAAAAAAACGACCCATTAAACTAAAGCATATCTGTACTTGTTATCTCAACTATTGCGTGTGACGTAATAAACCAGAGGAACTAGACCGAGCGGGGACAAAGTAGGCGTGAGGATGCCACAGAGCGCGTAATAGTCTCCTAGTGGGAATCATAATATCTACACCGGGGCCCATCATTCGCAGTGCACTGTGATTATATAAAATACTATACTTTATTATCTATATATCTGTAACTATTTATATCTATACAGATATAATACAATTGAAGTGTCTGTTTGTAATTCAAAATTCCCAACTTTACTAAATGCATAGGAAAATATATAAGGTCTGTTTGTTCCGGGTAACCTCAGAATCGACTGGACCGATTTTAACGGAACTTTCACGACGATGTACCGTTTAAGCAGCTGAAATAACTAGTAAATAATAAATATTGTTCGTTTTCAGACAGATGGATATGACATGTTACAGAATATGTGATCTTCTATATATAATATTCAAACTGACAGACTCATATCAACGCACAACCTATGCTGGTCTTAGGGGTATATTTAGTGTGTATTCTTTTTATCGAAACGGTTTTACCATAGGGCGGCGAAATGGGGAATTTAATATTCTGTGATTTTGTGGTGTCCAGAATAGTGTGGTGACTAGAATTGAAAAAAGTATGTTGAGATGGTTTGGAAATATCGAAAGGATGAGTGAAAGGCGATTAACGAAAGACATTTACAGAGCGAATGTGAGCGGAAGTGTCGGTAGAGGGCGTCCAAGGAAGAACTACTATGACGAAATTAATAGTATTTTTCAGGAAAGTCAAATTCGGAGCATTCTTAACCAAAGAAAGTGTATGAAGAGATGCATGAATCTGGATGAAGCGAAAGAAGTATGTAAGGATCGCAGCATGTGGCAAACTGTGGTCTCTTCCTACCCCCATGGGATACAGGCGTGAGCATATGTATGTATGTATTATTTTTCTCTGGGTCGAATACAGGGCTGGTGTAGCTATGGATGTATTATGAAGCATTTTCGGCTACCTTCATTAGTGAATATGCACACTTTTTATTATAAACTGTATGTATCACTAATTAAACATACCTCCGTATTACAAAACATAGACCAGGATAGTCTTTGGTTTAAAAGTAGTTCTATCTCTTTCTGAGATACGGGTTTAGAAAGGGATAGTTACAGTTTTAGTCCGAGTTTGATTATTTGTACAAAACGATGTTTTGTTATATGGGTATTTTTTTTAAACGTGTATTATGTTATGTTTAATTATGATTTTATTTGCACGTGTTAGGGGTGGTTGTTCATGGGTCATACCGACGGTGAGCTGGGACCCCGACTCGCTGTGACGTCACCGCACATCACTTATCATACGCAGGTCGGACATGCATCATTTCTTATGTTTTATTGAAATATATACATATGTTGCTATTTTATTTGATTTCTCATTTCACGCATGACATTTAACATTTTTGCGAGTAAAAGCATATGGGTAAAGGGGTGTGACCTACGAATACGAACGAAAATTCAGTATTATTTGGTTTTTATCAATGTCACATTTTCGTACGATGTTTTTTTTTAAATTAAATAAATAAATATGCTCACGCCATCCCAGAAGGGTCCCAGAAGGGGTAAGCACAGGTGTTGTAACAACAACACCCACATTTCACCGAATATGATTTGGTGCTAAAGTGACAGAGGTTGAGTCCACCGCTGTCTCAGGCACTATTCATCTTTGAATGACTTCATAGACATATGCAGGTTCCCTCACGATGTTTTCCTTCACCGTAAAGCACGTGGTGTGAAATCACTGAACATACGTTTTTAGAAAAACTCATTGGTGAGGACCCTGCTGGGATTCGAACTTGCGTCGCTTGTGTAGCAGGCGACTGCTCAATCCCCAAGATCAATCACCAATGATTTTTTTAATGAATGAAATTAATTTCAGAATGTATGAGCGACAAAAAATCACGGTTTCACCCGCGTAGATTTATTTTTATATAATACTTTTTTTCGGAATAAAAGCTTATGTCCTTTCTCAGGGTCTAAAGATTGTCTGTGCCAAATTTCATCAAAATCGGTTGAGAGGTTTAAGCGGGAAAGCGTAACAGACAGAGTTACTTTCGCATTTATAATATATAAGTAAGGATTTTTTTAAATTCCATTTGCCACATTCGAGGGTACTTGGATATTGTTCTTACCTATACGATCAAAATATATTTTGTTTGAACCCGTACATTTCAAGCTCTGTGATTTTACCAGTAAATTGTGTCGCAGCGTTCAATAGAGCCGTAATGTCTTTGTTTGTGATCTGTAGCGCGATCTATAGCGGACGGCCGCGCGGGTAGGGTGCCCATTCAGCAAGACTGTGGTTAGGATACGTTTTTTTATAAGTGGCACATCGCCTCTAAATGAAATTAAATATTTCGCTGCACCAAAAAGTCAATTCAATTGAGATTTAATGAAACAATATTGTCCACATCTTATCCGTAAAGCTTTCAATACTTGTAATTGTATGAATACCTAACACAATTTATCTGTTTGCTTTGCGGTGCTTGTGAGTCTCATTGCTAAGTAAGTTCGAAAAAAAGAGTACTTTTTAATAGTACCTATAAATGTTATATCTTTTTCTCATAAATAATGGTGACCCTACCCTTAGTAGATTGTCTCGATGTTGGAGATAAGTCAGAAGCACTCCTGCCCCTACAGAACAATTCACGGCTCTCTGTATAATGGGCCCCGTTTTAAACATTTTCTCCCGTACCTCGCTTGTTTGTAACCTGTAACTTTGAAATTTCACGTTAGAACCTACTTACTTAACGGCTAAAAGTTATTGAACGGAAATAACTTAAGTAAAGAGTTTTATTTGGGGTTAATGTTGAAGTTGAGGTGAAGTAGCTGCAAGGTGATAGAATCACTGCCTGATATAGTGTGAAAAATAAAAATATGCTCACGCCATCTCAAGTCCAAGAAGGTCAGAAGAGGTGTTGTTACATCACCCACTTTTCACCGAACATAATGAGTCCGTGATGATAAGTCCATCGCCATCTTAGGCACGTCTTTATTATATATACGTCTTTGAATGACTTCTCAGAATATGCAGGTTTCCTCACGATATTTTCCTTCACAGTAATGAACCTCGAGTGAAATTACTGCAATTAAGTTTTTAGAAAAACTCAGTGGTACAGGCCACTGGGATTTAAACCAGCGTCAATTGCATAGCAGGTGACTGCTCAAACACCACGGCAGTGTGAAAGGGCGATGTATTCAAAATATAACGTAAATAATGTTTGTTTTCAGATCCCGCGCATTACAACGATGTTCGTAGCAGTCATTCGAGTTCGTATATCGTCCGACATCCGCCCAGCAATGTCCGCACACATCCAGCGTCCTTAGGCTAAGATACGTTTCGGACTGATGATGGATCGGTGGCACATTCTAAAAACAATCTAACGGATGTTGTGGATTCGAAAGGATATTCGTACCTACTTACTTGGGTAACGCGATGTGTCGTGATGCAATTTTGATATACTTCCTTTCAAGGATGATGAACAGTTTCAATAGGTTCATTAGTTTTAATCAAACGTTTGTTTAACTCTAAACAAAATGATCGAGTACAATGTTGTAATATTTAATGAAATAGTTATAATATTTATAGTGATTGTTATAAATTATGCCTCGAGTCAGGGAGTAAAGAAATAACATTATTTTATGATAAATAAATAAGCTATCATTGTTTGTTATAAGGACAATGATTTGTGTTGATAGCCCCAAATCAATGATCTCAACTTTTCAAATCATTAAAAGTGGACCTTGACTTGATGACTTTATGGTGCATTTTCAACTATCTATCAAAAATTAATTTCAGTTATTCGTCTTGTTACTTGATACCTGGTACCCCGATGATGGTTTGATCGAAGATTAGACTAAACTCGGTCTAAAGCTATGTCTATCGCGTTTTAAACCTATGTCACAAAAAGAGATGGAAACCACATTAAACAAAGAACTAGCTTAGTCTATGTTGTGTAATAAGGGGGGTTTTATATATATAAAAATTCATAAGAATAGAGCACCTTATAGTAAAAGCAAGGGTACCACGTGTTTTTCTATTTTACCAATTCCTGGGTAAAAGATACGATTACGGGAAAATTTAATACCTGAATTGAAATACATGTAAATGTGACATACGTATTAAGTGAACAATGGTGGTAAAACAGGTGTACCTAAATATGGGCATGGAATTATCTAGTTTAAAACATGGTGTAAGGTTTCAATTTCCATTAAACTCAGAATTTTGCCAATTTTTCTCTATCTTAGATCGATTTCCTGCTCATTCTTAATAAGATAAAAATACGAGTGAGGATTAAAATGCGATGTAATCTGATAGGAGCTCTTGTACTTCAAGTATAGGTTTTAATAATGACTACGTATATTGATAGGGTATTTTCCTCACCTTAGGAACCTAAGCGGCCCTAGCGGCGAGTGAAGGAAGTTTTACGTGGCGACCTGGCGGCCCCTGTACCGCAAAGACAAGGGAGGGAAAAATTCGAGACATGACGCAGTTGGAATAGTTACTGCACGGTTTGCAGAGGTCGTGGTTTCGAGTCCCGCCTCGTGTTCGTATTTTTTTTTAATTTAGTAGTTTTACGTTCCCATACAAAATGAGGAAAATACGCAGTCGATATCTATTAATCTATATGTTCATTGAATAAAACATGTCAAAACCTATACTTAAAACACTGAAAGTAATCAACGAAATGTTCCGAGTAATCTCTGATACGGCTGGACTGATTTTAACGGGACTTTCACTGGCAGATAGCTAATGTTACAAGGAGTAACTTAGGCGTTGAGTAAATAAAACATTTAGGGTTCCGCGGGAATTAAATTAAATCTACGCGGGTGAAATCGTAGGGCATAGCTAGTATGCAATAAGTGTTCTTTTTCCAATATAATCCATTACCGCCTCTTTACATTCACTGCTAATATTTCATCTCCTTCGTAAATTCTGTCTAACAGTTAGACGCGTCGTTAGCAGTGAACGCGTTAACGGGCAAACGAAGTTGTGAACTTTCGCATATCTTTTTCTCATTCTTACATGGCTTAGCCTAATTAGGAAATTGTGATTTAGATGCCTTTAGCGCAGTGGCATAACATAATTATAAGGATGTAGTTGATTAGTGTGTACGTGCAGATTTATTTACGATTACTTATGAAGTGCTGCCACTGTAGCTTTGTTACAAATCGAACGTAAGTCTGTAAATATAATAAAGTAACTTTAATCTAATTCCTTGAACTCTCAAACTCTCTTTCGATGTAAGATAATTTTAAAATACGCTTTATGCACCGCTTCGGAGGTTGTCTGGAAATGAAATATGTAGCTTTATAACGGTTAGGTAATATTAAAATACCTACCTATAGTAAGCTCTGCGCACAAGATATTATTAAATTTGAATATTAAGTAAGTATATTGTGTTCGATGCTATAATAATATGTGCGATATAACTTTTTTACCTATAATTTTGAATAACAGTCCTGGGTACTTATTGTAATGCTTATTCGAGTTTATGTAATATTTTTTTTTATTTATAAAAAAGTATATTTTTTATAAGTATACAAATGACATAGTTATCCTTTTGAAGCGCAGTCCAGTATGTGCTGGGGGGGCCACCTGCCTGCTGACGTCCGTCTGATCTGCCTGCAGGACGCCCTTGCTGCCTTCACCCCCAACACATACTAGACTGCACTAAGATAACTACCTATGTAATTTCTATACTTATAATAGCGGAACAAAGCATTGTAATATTTTATACTCTTTTATAACCATAAACATGGACTTCAGCAAAGCAACAACACCTCATTCTATTCAATATATTTTTTTGTAACCGATAATAACCGTTTAAATCTGACTGCAAGGCGGTAGCACAGTTTAAATATAAGAATTGCGAGCAGTTAGGAATCTAGGAACAAATCGAAATGACACACTCATACAGACGCGTGCATCTGAGAGAAAATATGCGGAATAGGCGTAATGACAGTAAGAGGTGACACGTCCTGACCGATCGCGTATACGCTATTCACGTGGTTTACCGACATTTTTCGTAACTTCAAAACGACATTTACTTAGTCATTTAAAGAGTAAATTCAATGGAGCAAATATTATTATTTCACAAAATAAGCCTAGTTTCCTTACTGCTTGAAAAGCTTATATTTATACTGTGGCGGTGGGTTTCATGTCTACCTAACAACTGCGTTATTCACTAAGATTTCTCAGCGTCACGAACGAAATTAAACCGTATCCCCTTTTTACTATGTATCGATTTCCTATGATTGAAACCAACGCTCGTCGTCGAAATCGTCGCTAAGAAACTTTGGTGAATTTGGTGGCAGGTATGAAAACCCACCACCATGTTGACTTGCGGAAAGAGAACTAAACTCACCTTTATATAAATTATATTTAAATCTTGTTCTTTCTCTTGTGTAGTAACCGTCATCGAGTTTCTATTTTCAGGATAAGTAGTTCGATCGAAATCTCGCAGAGTTTAAAAATGTTGCCAGTTTTGATAATTACGGGTTATAAAATATATCTATGTTGAATTAATATTTACAAGTCAATCTAAAAAGTACATCATATCGATGTTACTCATCCATCACAGATGACAATATTTTAAGAATATATTTAAGAGCACTATTTTTATCACGTATTGAAGGGGATTTGTTTGGATAATCATATATAATAAAAGCAGTGAGAAACATTTATAACATGTTACAAAAACCGATTTTATGAAGAATAAAAAATTGTTAGAATATTTCTGTACCTATCTACCTAACATAATATTATATACTCTGTCACTTAATTACCTATTGGAAATATGATTTATATGTACCTATGCCGATACTAACTAAAACGTTAGAATTCTTCATAACCTTTATTTTTGTGTTTGTTGTATTTCTACAATTTATTGCATGATTTCATTATGTTATAAAGAAAGCAATAACTTTAATTACGACTGCAATATGCTCGTGAGTGAGACGTGAGGATGTAATATATATAGTATGTTACTTACTGTATTTATTTTTATAATAAAATTTAATAAAATGCCTGTTTTATTAACTACCCAACCACGACCCTTCTTCCACTAATTAAGTACTAATATTTAAATAATTAATGATTATAAATATTTACGTAAGTACGTACTGTCTGATGCTATTAACTGCCTCGTTGGTGTAGTGGTTAGCAAGTTATTTGCCAATCACGAGGTCCCGACACCCCGGGTCGGGTCAAAGTAGATATTTAGTTTTTCTGTGTAGAAAAGAAAGCTGTGGTGGCCTCGGAGTTTGAGCAGTCGCCTGCTACGCAAGCGACGCAAGTTCGAATCCCAGCGGGGCCTGTACCAATGAATTTTCCTAAAAAACTTATGTACAGTGATTTCACACCACGTGATTTACGGTAAAGGAAAACATCGTGAGGAAACCTGCATATTTCTGAGAAGTAATTCAAAGACGTATGTATAGTGCCTGAGACGGCGATAGACTCACCATCTATCACGTTGGCACTTAATCAAATTCCCCTTCGGGGAATACAGGCGTGAGCATGTATGTATGTGTCTGCGTAAACACCGTCAACATCCAAACTCCGGGCATTTATTGTGAATTACTTATAAATGCCCGGAGTTTGGATGTTGGCGGTTTTTAAACCCCCATGCCTAGGAAAGCACTACCGCCGCGAGTTTTTCACTGCCGCCGTCACAAGTCACCGCGTCGACGTAAACACAGATTTGAATAGGATCGAAATAGCGCCGTCTGACGGCTTAAAGATGACACTATTGTCAGCCCATATGTTGAGACTCGCTGACATTACCCGCCGTAACCGAAATTCGGTAGGAGACCATTGTTAAGTACGTATTCAAAGTCATGATTTATAATATCATGCACAGCCTAGAGACATTACATTTAGGGAATATGTTCCTTGTGAGGTGTATACACAAAGAAAGGGTTTTTCGAAATTCCACTCCTATGATAGTTTGTACGTGAAATCTTACTTCCACGCTCAGACAAAGCTGCGACCAGGTCACACATAGGTATCGTAAATGGAAGAGACCAATATTACTAAATTTCAGACGGCTTAATTAGTACACGCACCTGATTATATGAAAATTATAACGATAGAGGTACTAGGTTAGAATTAAAAATCTGAACACATAGAAGGAGTAAACAAGGTATATGTAGGTGCCGTCACGAGTTAAGAGCGCGCAGATTAAAATAGTAGGGATATCGACCGAGTCTCTTGGGTCTCGCCCTTAAGGTTAAGCAGTGGAGTTAGCTCCCCCTACCAACTGCGAGACCATACCCTAAAAAAAAATACTACTGCGCAAATGGCAAGGTCAGTGCTCATAACTCGTGACTGAACCTATACCTAATAACGTAAATGAAACTAACTTCTATTATGTCAATATTATCATTTATTTACTTATACATACTTAAAAACTTGGGAGCTAAAACGTATTAATTAATAAAATATCTAACGTCGATTTATATAATAGGTGTTTCACTCAACAATGATACAGACACAAACTCCACATATTACCGTTTCATTTCATACAAAAATAAATTCATTTCGTGAACATCGGGAAATAAAGCAGTTCTTAGTTCCTACATTAAGTTGGCCTGCAAGATTCCTCTCAACAATCTCCAAGCGTCCATATTACCTATTTAGCTATTATGAATTGTGATAGTTACTTATTTCATTGATCGTCATCAGTTTCAAAGAACAAATATCCTTTAAATGTAACAAGGGTAACTAATAGTAAAATGCAGTACATATAATATCTTGAATATTACACAAAAATATATCTATTAATTTAACCATTGTGTTAAATTACTTTGAAGTAGCCAAAGCAGAATTTAATAAACCTTTTTTTTTCAACTTTCTCTGGAATTAAAGTTTTCGTATGGATTTGTATTAGACAAGGACGGTACCTAACAGATACTCTGAACGAGCTATTCCATACAAAATTACCTGCGGAAACATTTTTTCTCGATTTCAAGCGCCGCCCCTACCTTTCCAGAAATAAATTTACAATACTGTTATAGTAGAGGTCAAAGCACAAAATGTTTACAAAGATCCAGAAATATATGATAAGTACATTGACTTCTCAATAAGATCATGGAAAGCACGGACACCATTTCAGTACAGAATTAATTGACCGTGAAATGCATTTGAAACGACGCATTTAGCGCTAGAGAAGACAAAATCAACAACAATAATTACTATAATGGTATGTATCTACAAATTAACATTGCGATTTATGAAAAAACTAATCACTATTTACATAAAGTTAAGATTTAAAATAAGCTTGGTTTACAATAATAAATACACTTTTAAATTAGTTTATACTTATCTAATTAAAACGCACTATAACGAACATAGAGATTAGGTTAATATTACTATACTTACCAATATAGGTATTTGTTCAGAGGCACGATTAAAAAAATATTTATGTAATGATGATTAAGATATATTGCCATTACATGTATTATTAAAAATTATAATGCACGGCATGAATTCCCGCAAACTAATGAAAGTTAGAAGCCTTCCCAAAGTACATAGAAAATAAAAACATTTTTTAAGTTTTTTCTGTAGAAACACGATTTTTGGACGGCGAAGCACAGATATAGGTAAGCTCTCTTACCTAACTTTGATTTAGCTCTTTGTAATATTGTGTTTTTTATAAATAACATTTTTTTAAATTTATAGAGCGGCAGTTAAGGTTTTTTTTAATATTTGAATTTTCAGGCAAAGGCACAATGAGAAGGATTGATGGAAAAGCGCCTAAATATTTCGCAATGACAATACAATAAATTTAGCAAGAATAACTATATTGTATTAAATTAACGTCTATTCTTCTTTAAATATCAATAATTCCTCTGTTCCTGTACATTAAAATTTGATTAATTATGGCATTTAAGCTGAACGCACACTTATCAGCTCGGCACCGTATCGGCATCGCCTCGACTCAAAGCGGTCAGTAACATTTGTATGAAACTTCCAAAACACTACGCTTAGTGTAAGGCGAGGCGGTGACAATCAGTTTCAGAGTTGATATGTGTGTGAGCACCTTTATTAAGTATAATAAATATTAATTTACATCTATATAGTCCTTACATAACGCGCCATGGTTGTCGGGATATCGTCGATTGGCAAATCCATGAGCTCTTACTGCCATGATTGTTCGGCTGTGCGACAATAACAGATTTATCCATGCCCTATGCATCCATCTCACACTATGAGTCAAACTATCATGACAAAGAGATCACAGCGAGGCCTAAGTTTGCTACACATAAAGGCATTATTTACTTTCCTTGACATATATTACTTACCAATTGTAAAGGGAATAGACATTGTTGTTTACTTATTATCTAATCATTTCTATTTTGACGATTTCTCCGTGTGACAAAGACAGCATACGATAAGAGAGGGATTCCATGATATCGAACGCTGTATTCATTCTCATTTTATATTCCATATTTAAATCGAGGTCCTCGATGTTATTTAACAATTTTTCTCGCCCACTCTATAACGTTATACGATCGTGTTCAAGGGCTAGTAACTAAAAGTACTAAAAATATCATATAATGTAGTAAGGTATTTACGGGCCATTTTGCGGTGTTGGTGCCTCTTTAATATAAATAGTATTAATTTGATAAGTATCTTTGGTTCAAAACGGTTTCTATTCGACCAAGTTTACGTTTGACTCAATCATGTCAAAAGCTTTGTGGGGTTGGTGCCTCTTTGATATAAATAGTATTATTTTGATAATAAATCTTTGGTTCAAAACGATTTCTATTCGACCAAGTTTACGTTTGACTCAATCATGTAAGCTTCTCAGTTAGTAAAATGCCTTTGTTGTCTGTGAAAAGTATTCTTCCCATAGCAGTACCTACTAACAAGCAGTCTAGTAGTACTAAGGGAAAAATACGGATGGACTTAAAGTTTACGAGATTTTTGGTTGATTTACATGTGACATAATTTGTAGTATTTTTACAATATGAAAATAAATGCAAAGATCGCGTATTACGCAAATGTCAATAATATAAATAAAGAAAAAAAAATAGTCGAACAACTCAGACAAACACAAATAACTTAGCTTGATGTTAGTACCTTCACGTGATACTGCTTCGGGCGGTCCGCGAGCTCGGCAGCACTTTATCAATATCAGTTTCGAGTAATCAAGTTCACCTGTTTGAAGCTGCCATGCGAGCAGTCCGTATAAGGGGCCCCCAAGACTACATAATAAGGGACGAAGCTTGTATTATGGGTATTAGATACTTATGTAAGTACTTCTTTTTGTAAATACGTACCCAAACACAAATGTTCAACACATAAAATATTGGCCCTGAAGTCGGAATGCAATCCACCGCGACACATAGTGTACTAGTCAGGTATACTAACCACTACACCAAGGGTAACGTGTGTTGTTATGCTGGAAGTCTAAATAAATAAAAATATAAAAACAAATCGCAACTGATCAATGCGCAAGTAAAGGGTTGCCGTTTGTGTAGTTGTTCACTGAAATTCGTCGTCAGAACTGAGTAGGGTGGTCTTTTCGTGGTAGTTGGGTGCCTGGGAGATGGTGGCGACGCGCTGCGGGGGGCGCGGGGCCAGCGCCGCCTCCTCGGGACCCTTGCCCGCGCCCGCCCCTCCACGCATCACTGTACCATATAAAAGTTAAACGTTAATTGAAAATTTAAAAAATCTTTGCTCCTGGTTTTAACATGTTTTTACGTTGACCATATCGCCTGCGTATCTTCCTCAATTTGCATAGGAACGTTAAAAAGCACCCCAAGCGGGGACTGTAGAAAGTACGTGTCCATACAAAAAGTGGAAAACGCAAGTTCAAGTGTCGACGTTGAAACGTGTCAATAACTATATATTGACGTGACGTCGATTCCCTCTACGTCGAGTGGCGTTACGTCGAGTCTCGGTATGTTGATCCAAAAAAAATCACCTACTACGTCATGTCGAAGGTAATGTGCGTTCTGTTACGAACATAACTACTACGTGTTGGTGTTTGAAAATATATACTTATTGCGTGTACAAGTGTCGGAAATTCGTAAAACATATTATTGAAATTCAATTAATGTTAGCTTCCACAAGCTGCTTCGCCCACCTGGTATTACTTTATTTAGTTACTCAACTGTCTATGTTCAAAATATTATAGTCTATGTCCACCCAAATCTATTTAAATACTCGTAAAATATTATGTGATTTTGAAAGATAAAAATTTGCTTGAACTGTGTATGTGTAACTACGTTTTGTGGACATGGATGGGAAAAGATATTTACAGGGTCGCAACGCGCGCGTGGCGTCCCTGGTATTGCAAGTGACCATAGGTCGCGGTAACCATTTACCATCAGGTGGGCTGCATCCCTGTTTGCCATGTTAGTGCGCTACGCAAGTTCAAATCCCAGCGGGGCCTGTACCAATGTGTTTTTCTAAAGACTTATGTGCAGTGATTTCACACCACGTGCTTTAAGGTGCATATATGTGAGAAGTAATTCAAAGACGTATGTAGTGCCTGAGACGGCGGTTGGCACTAAATCATGTTCGGTGAAATTTGTGTTGTTGTTGTAAGACGTCTGCTTACCCCTTCGGAGACCCTTTTAGGATGGCGAGAGCATATTTTTGTACATTATAGTAAATAATAATAACTTACCATTTTACAAATACATGCGGTGACTGTATAAGGGCGTAAACTATCATATCATGCCATAAGTCATACATGCCAGCAAATTAAATGAATAACAAGCGACACATGTTCATCTTACCTTATTCTGCAATAGTTTTGGAATCTGATACAATACAAAATTTTTCAACCTTTTTTCCATATTTTAAATTTTAAATGAGAAGTGTCCAGTATGTCAGATGAGGGCGGAATTTATAGATTAAAAAAGAGTATTCATTCTGCGATCTAACAGATCTCTTGAGTGACTCTTAATTGAAATTTCCCACGGAGACAGCTTCACCCCAAAGAGGGTAATTAAAAAACGCCTAATTCACGGGTAAAAACAATCTAATCCGCTGATTAAAACTAATTCTGATTGAAAATATTGTTCAGGTAAGTTCATTTATTTATTATTATAATGCAAGAAAATACAATGTGGAATTATTTACCGATATATTGCAGTGAACAGCCGGAAAGTATGATAAAAATGTTATTAAAACTTAATGCTATTAGTACCCCTATTACGAGATCGCACACGTTACGTCATCGCACAATATTTGTGACACATTTTAGTTACAAATATTGTACAGTGACTAGCAAGTGTAGATTAGAAAAACGGTGTCAAACTCGCCATATGGGTACAACACTCATATACGAAAGTCCTAAAACTTAGACATAACTTATAAAATATCATAACAGTAATAAAAAAAATTGGCTTTACAGGTTGTTAATGTATGATTAATATAATTATTAAAGTTCATCCGTACTAATATTTGAAATGCGAACATTGCAGCCTATTACAAAACGGCCGAAGCGATTTTGTTGACTATAGTGGGGAGATAGTTAATATATTTGGGAGTTTTACGACGCAATAGCCGCGGGGAAGAGTTAGTTACAAATGCGAAATATTACAAAGCAATAAAAAGTTGTCTGCGTCAATAAGGCTGTGCGTATATTGACAGGCCGGCGACACAGGCCCTGAGCAGAGTTCAAACCTTACCATAAACTCTTATTGCCATGAAAGTTTGACTGTGTGAGAGTGACAGACTTATATCCGTCATATACACCTATCTCATAATCATTGCAAAAAGAGGTCGTGGTCCCAGATTTTACACATTACACCTCCTTTTAGTGTGTATGCTACAGCAGGCAAGAACGAAAATATTGATGTTTCGTATGCAAGGAGGTTTTACAAATACTGTTCATCTCTCATCGCGTCAGCATACGCTTAGCCTTAAGGTATATTTATACCTTCAGACATAGAGGGTAACAAACACAAGACGTGGCTATAAACTGACCTTTATTAAGTGTATCAAGTGGAACTAATGCCGCTCTTTGGTTTGACAATGAACAGCTTCATCTCATACAAAATAAGATGTAAATAAATAATACGTTACAAAAGACAACCTGGTAGAAGCCAAAGAATGCGCAAATAATAAAAATTAAATATCCCGTATTAACTTTCCTTTTGAATGATACAAATCTAGCATTAAACTAAAGGATTACATCCTGAAACTAAAAAGTAACAAAATACAAAAAAAGAGAAAAATATTAAATCACAGAAAATTACAAATCTAATTACATACAAAATTACACAACAAAGGTATCTGTGGCCATAGATTATAAGACAGACTATGATACACAAACTATGGCATTAATAGTCCGAAGTTTTTTAACGGTTACCTGTTTTCTATAGGTTTTTTAGCTTATTCCAACCATATAATAAGAAAACTATGTATTACTTAGGTATTTATTTATGAATCATTATAATAATTATTTTTTAACTATAATTAGGTGTGTTGTGTAAATATGCGTATATTTTTGCAATTTTATCTAAGCATACATGATAAGGTGTTAGGTGTATATTTTAAAATTCGTTATGCTTTCGGACTAGCCAAATACCTCGACAATTTAAAAATAAAAGTTTATAAATTATAGATATTTATGCGGGTGATCGCCAAGCACCGGTTATATATATATTTATCAACTCTAATCTCTTCTCACAAGGCACTTTTTGTAATCTCATAATTTTCATAGAACCACAAATTGGCGATAGAATAAATGATTATATTTTTTTTATGTGAACATGAGAATACCCGATCATATTATAAATCATACATACTAGTTTTGTGTGCAAATGGGACATTTTGCTGTTCAACTGAATACTAATAAATATATTTTTAATAAACTTCAAAAAAAAATTGTTCTATATTTCAAATACTTGGCTTTTCATCTCGTATATCTTTAAAGGGCGTAACGTAAACTCTATAGTATGTTCAAAAAATATTTTTAAGGATCACACAGTCGAATATATTTGCGATAAGTACATGTAAGTTAGTATTATTTCGGACTCTCTGTATGTATCGTATGTATTATGTATCGAACATCAATGCACTGCATGCAGGGTATGGCAGAGCTTATAGTTTCTCATAAGGCAGATGAGAAGTGACATCTGAAAGAAAATAAAACCAAAACAATAAGACGGACCTAGCCTACGACTACTTACACACTTATTGATATACTTTTTTTTATATAAGATGGAATAAAAAAAAAACATTACTATAATCGAAAAAGTAAGTTTAGTGAGAACCTTGTCTTAATGCAAAAGTTGGTCTGGCTTAGAATATCTTCAAAAAACTACTGTTTACGAGCTCCAAGTTATTTTTATTCAAAATTTATTAATGAATTCTCTTAACACGGTAAAGTAGGTAAAGGGACGAGATTCGTATCGCTCAGGCGTTTTCGACCTTTTTACAATATTGAATAAAAAAACGTAGTTCTAAAATCGACTGGCTAAAACATAGATCTACAAACATCGAATATTGCAAATAATAATGAGCAGGCAGCGATGAGGCATGCGCACGCGACACTATGTAATAGTAACAAGTCACTCACCCGAGCTGTACTGCGTATATTGCTGGTACTGGGGATGGAAGTTGTGGAACGCATCCGTCATTATGTCCTTCGGATTCATTGTCTCCTGGAAACGAAACAAATACATATTTCAATTATTGCATATACTCCCTTATATAATGTCGAATCTTTGGAATAAATCTATCTTTGGACTATATATAAGAAGACACCTAGTTAAGCGAGAAGTATTAGAACAACATTCAGGGTGAGTTAACAGAAAAGAGGCGATAATTACGTCCCCCTGAAGGTTAAGGAAGAGATTTAAGTTTTAAAGAAATATTTTACAAAATTCATTTTTCACCGATGATGATTAAGTTCCAACGTCCAATGAAATCCATCGCCGTGTTGGTACTATGCATCTCATCACTGAATTTCATCTTTGAATTTCTTCCTAGATATTAGCCAGATGTTTCGTTCACGATACATGAAGCAGCGTCGTGATGGCTGCATAGTGACGGAGCGGTGCATGTGTATACCTTGAGGCTGCTAGAGATGGACTGCATCATGACGGAGAGGTGCGTGTGTATACCTTGAGGCTGCTAGAGATGGACTGCATGGTGACGGAGCGATGAGCGTCGCGGTGTGCGCGGTAGACGGCGGCGGGGAAGGCGTAACGTAAGGCCACGGCCGCTGCCAACATCTCGATGCAGATGAGGAAGTTCTGGTAGCCCGCCGACACTGTTCCCGCCGTGGTGGGGTTGCCCGACGCGTCCACGATCGGGGATATCACCTCCGCCTTCTCCATTATGGCAAGGGCGACACCTTGGGAATTTATATGATCTTAGCAAAGTGCTCAGTTGCAAATAAAATTGACTTGCACAAGCGACTAGCATTGTAGTAATATTTATAATCTTGTAATCGACAATATATTTTGATGATTTGATACTTTGTAAGAATCAATTTTTTTTTATTTTGTCTTCTAGGAAGATAGACACTTTCTATTAATTAATATAAAAATTATCCATAATATTGACAAATCGTATCAGCATGTTTAAAACAATAGATAGATTTACTAATGTTTGCATACCACGTATGTGTAGTATATACCTTGCCAGAAGGAGAGGAAGATGACAGACTTCACGGTGAAGAACTTGAGCACCGGGTCGAAGGGTTTGAGCATCTCGCGGGTGGCTCCCAGGAACAGGAAGAGGCCGTAGAGCGCCAGGCTCACAGAGAAGTTGTACACGATCGTGATGTAGATATAACCGCCGTTCGGGCTCCAGTCGCCATCGTGGTAGTGACCCGCCATCTGTTCATCATTCATATTAATATTATCCAATTCATCCAAGAGCCGTGGTGGCCGCGGATTTGAACACTCGCCTACTACGCAAGTGACGCAAGTCCGAATGCCAGCGGGGCCTGTACCAGTGAGTCTTTCAAAAAACTTTTCTGCAGTGACTTCACACCTGGTGCTTCACGGTGAAGAAAAACATCGTGAGGAAACCTGCATATGTCTGAGAAGTAATTCAAAGACGTATGTATAGTGTTTGAGGCGATGATAGTCTCAACTCAATCTGTCACGTTGGCAGTTAATCATATTCGGTGAAAAGTGTGTGTTGCTATTACAACACCTCTGCCTACTCCTTCGGGGAATACAGGCGTGAGCATATGTATGCAGACAGACAGGTAGAGACACTTCCCCATTTATGGCATTAATTAACATTCAGATGGTTTGTTAAGACGACAAAGGTTGAAACCTATATTGATGATTATTACGTCGTATCGCTTATCTTACAACACTAGCGCACTCAAAGATAAAATATACACTGATATATTTCCAATCAGTGATTAAAATACAGTCACTTTGTATTAATAACAGATAAGAAGATATTGGACCAATTTCTTTTTCATCTAAGCTTATGCAATAGTTGACATTATACTGGATTTTATTCTTGATAAGTAAGGTAGCAACGCGGGAGTGACGCTTGGGTGTTACAAGTATTCATGGGCTGCAGTAGCTGCTTACTATCCGGCGACTGCACGCTTGTCGTAAAATTAAGTTTAGCGAAAAAATACCTAATCCGCCATGATAGATGATCCGCCATATTGGATTTAGAATATCAATCACATAAATAATAATTTTCGGCGGACAAATATACAAATGGCCACGCCTGTATTCACTTGTTTGTATGTAACACACTTTTTACACAAGATGATTACGTGGTAACATGACAGATGGGGAGTCTATCGACGTCTTAGGCCTTAAGATGTGTTATGTGTGAAAGCATTGCAAATAAGTTTTATTTTTTTAGAAAAACTGATATAGACTCCGCAGAGATTCGAGCTTACGTCGTTTGCATAGCAGACGACTGCTCAAATCCCAGAGCCACCACGGATTTTTGTACATTGTAAGTAGAACAAAATCTTGTAAGGTAGAAGGTGGTCGGCGGGATGCAGTTGATAGTGGTACCTGCAGGAATATGATAATGAATGCGCAGAGTGGCTTGATGAGGCAGAACTGCAGCGTGGCCTGTTTGCAGAAGCGCAGGAAGCCGATGGTGTATGTGGCGCCGGCGAGGCAGCAGGTGCCGTTGACGCACGACGCGCGCACCGGCCGCCCGCGCAACTCCGACATTATGTTGCCCTCGCCGCCCAGGTACTCGTAGCACAGCGATAGGAAACTGTAGATCACGAACGCTGCGAAACAATATTTACATTAAAAAATGTAATCTACAATAACATTAGAGGAAAATTTTGTTGTTTGTTTGTAACGAATAGGCTCCGAAACTTCTAAAAAATAATTCACTAATGTAATGCTGCATTATTCCTGAGTAACCAAAGTAATTTTTTGTTACTCGAGAAAAGTCACGTTAACTCACAGAAAAGGAAGCTAGTCTATACAGATAAATAAAATTTAAGTTTCTGTTCGTAATTCCCAATCAACAACTTTTCACTAAATGCTTATGAAAGTTTATACGGTAAGTCATCATCATCACCATATTCAGCCCACATGCACCCACTGTTGGGTATAGGCCTCCCCTGTGACACGCCTCATTTTTCTTCGGGGAGTATTTTAGCCATAAAACACCACGCAGGCCAGGTGTCTTGGTGAGTCTTCCTGTCACGTTGGCCTGACGTACAGCATGAGACAGACTTATCGATCTCTTGCTGCACGTCAGTTTCCGGGATTGGAGGGTAAGTACTCACATAAAAAAATATTCAATAAATTTGCTACTGAATATACGGCTGATAAAGGGAAAAAGAAAAGAAATAATAAATAATAATAATAAAAATGATGTAAGGATGATGTTTTAAAAATTCCAGAAGCGTCCTCGAAGGACTAAGCAGGGATGTTACAACATACACTCTTTGCCAAAGATGATGGAGTGCCTACGTGACATAAGGCGAGTTCATTACCTTCTCAGGCATCATACATACACCTTTGAATTGCTTCTTAGGTATGGTGTCACGATGTAGTCCTACACTGCAAATCTTATTGTCTGCCGCAACCTTATCACTATAATTTTGAATGACAGCATAGCAGGTGACCACAAAAACCACTCGGCCACCACGGGTTAATTAATTAACATTAGTAAACCACATTAGTTTTATACGTTAGCTATTACGTTAAGGTTAATAATAATAATATCAATGCATGGAATCCCTTTACTAAGCCTATGTGTCAGTAAAGGTTACAATAAATGGCAATGTTTACGACTGCTGAATTTATTTAACATTTAACGCCGATAGATACTTGAGAAAGTTCAGTTACATAACATTCGTATGACATAACGAGTCAGCAATATTATACATATTTAAAAACGTATTAAAGATTATTCATACGTAATAAACAAAATGTGTGGAGAGGTATCCGAGTGCTTCCCACATTTTTAGAAGACATTCAACAATGTATAAAAGTCATAAATGAAGATATACATATGCTCACGCCTGTATTCCCCGAAAGGGTAGACGTGTTGTAAAAACAACACCCACTTTTCACCGAAGATGATTAAGTGCCAACGTTTCAGATGGTGAAGTCTATTGCCGTCTCAACTCTCAAGCACTAAGCATACGACACGACTTGCGTCTTCGAATTACTTCTCAGACATATGCAGGTTTCCTCACGAATATTGGAATAATTTCGGACAAATTTCGTACTATTAAAATACATACATTTTTACATCTCACTTCGATAACTCTTTTTAGACAAGAAGTACGGCCTACTATCTTAGTAAATTTGGAGCTCGTTTTTCCCACCATTTAGTTATAAAATGTTATCTCAAGGTAGTTTACATTGCTATTTAGTTTATAAGAACAATTATCACCGACCGTGCGAAGTCGGGAAGCGGGTCACCTACTTTTATTACTATATTACCATAGCACCTACACATTTTAAATATAAGCCTTATACGCAGTTAGGAAACCTAGGAACAAATCGTTCAAAATAACACACTCACACAGACGCGCGCATCTACGAGAAATGAAGCGAATATAGGTGTAAAGACAGAGGTGTCACGTCGCGGCCGATCGCGTATAGGTACGCCATCCGCGAGGTCTAAAATTTTTTTTTTAAATTTCAATACGACAACATTATTTTCACAGTAAATAAAAGAATCAAAATCATTAAGATTGTCGACCTTTACACTCAATGGAGCAAACATTATTATTTCAAAAATAGGCCTAGATGCCTTGCTGCTTGTAAAGCTTATTTTTAAACTGTGGCACCTATGTACCTATATATTTTATATGATTAAAATTCAATCCAATATTACATGCATATACCGTGCCCGCCTAAATGTACGTCTCGATGACAGTGACCTCCACACCTAAAAGCGAAGGTTACTGACTCCGCACTGTGTGAACATACCTTATCCTGTTGAATTAATCACATTTGACATTACCACAATATAATTACATTTAATATAGCTCGTATCTAACGGAAGTGCCGTTTGTGATTTCAAGATTATTTAATATCCAAACAGGTATACTTCTCATTCACTCGGGCTTGAGCCCAAATAGATATCATAATTGTGAATATGTATCGGTAATCAAGCGTAAGCAACTTGCAGCCTAAAAACGACACGCTCGAACGGCAAGTCTGGAACACTAAGGAGTCACTCGCGCTTTGCCTATAAAGCCTCCTTCTCTCTTTATGGATCACAGGGGGCTATGATCGTTTAAGCAGCGCGAATTAAAAACTTCTTAGCTTTCACGTTTCATTTAGGTATGTACGATAAAGCGGGCTTTACGGTGAAGGTAAAATGGTGAGAAAACCTGCACATGTTAGAGAACTTATTCAAAGATGTGTACGTATGTATGGTGCTTGAGACGGCGAGGGACTCACTATCTGTCACGTTTGCATTTTATCATCTTCGGTTCATAGTGGGTGTTGATAATACAAATCTTCTGCTTACTTCTTCGGGAACCCTTCTGGGGTGGCATATATGTACTATAAAGCGACTCTAATCACGTTAGTGTTGTCACGTTAAGTCTGGCGCATGAGTCTCTAACAGGACACCGGGAAGAAACCAAGCGGTAGAATATCCAAGTAGTGTTACCTTCATAGCAATCCCTGACGGTGAAGAAGTATATGTAGTAGGAGTCGCCATTGAAGAACAGCAGCGAGATCCAACTGTAGCAGCCGTATATGGGCACGATGAACAGAATGCGCACGATCCACCGCTGCTCCGACGGGTTCGTGTACCAGCGAAGGTGCTGGTAAATCTGGAATTAATAATTAATTAAATTAAATTAAGAGATCGAAATATGATAAGTATTATACAACTGCGGTGGTGGCCTTGAGGTTTGAGGTTAGAGCAGTCGCATGCTACGCAAGCAACGCCAGTTCGTATCCCAGCGGGGCCTGTACCCATGAGTTTTTCTAAAAACTTACGATCGATTGAAATTAAACTCTATTGTCGAGCATTCAATCGATAAATGCATACCTACCATATACCTACTTCATCAGTAGTTAATACCATATATCGACGTGAAATATTTTATAGGCAGTGTTTCACGTTCTTTCTGTAACTTCGTCAACCAGGCTTATTGGCCAAAAAACGAAACAATAATATAAGTATTCATCATTCAAATTAATTAAATTCATCTAAAAAACAAATTTATTCGTCTTAAAAACTGGGATACACTTAACCAAAGTGGATCAAAGCAACACACAAATTCTTAGATACCATTGTACCAACTTGTTTCATCACAGCCATGTGTTCGAGTTTGTATATTGTGCAGTCTTTAAGGTGCATGAGTTCGTAGTAAAAGCATAAAATAAACAAACGGGCGAATACCCACCGAAATAGACCGACTAGAACGAGGCCAGATCATAAGAAAATGTATTACCTACTTCGTTTAAAAATGTATGCTCGCTCATGTATATGTCGAGCGGCAGGGCATAACGGGATCTCCCGTTCGAATTGCGGACTGGGTCTGTGCCTCATCAAGTATAGGTTTTCAAAAACCTTGTTCAAGCAAAAATGTTCAAACGTAGACTTTTTGTTTTGGTAGCATGTATAGTCCTGTATAATTATGTCATTCTGACGATTTGAAAATACTTTGTTAAAAGTCGAATCGAATAAAGATATTTGGTGCCTAAAAATGTGCTGATGAAGAATTATTAAGTTGTGGCACTGTTTACAGTGAGGTACTGTTTAGGTTGTGGTTGAAGTCCAAAGATAGCGGAGCAAAACATTTCGAGCCACACCAACTAAGTATACCAAATACGCAATCGAATGTCGCTACGTTTAAGCATGTACAAACCTATATGATATTTTCTCGGAGGTAGTTTGTGGTTGAATTGCAAAGGTGACGATCGGCAATAAGACGCAAAATTCGTCAACATGACAAAATCTATACTTGGGGTACTGTATACCTCAGCCTTGAGGGAGATCACTAAGAGGATAGGAGTTCTCTCGTTATTTGTTGGCACAGCGTTTCAAATATTTCTAAATAGAGTAACGCAAGCGCGGAAGATACGTCCTAGGTGTTTCATATGCAGTTTCATAGACTAGTAGCCGAATCAGCTTCTAATTAAGCTGGCTTTGCTAACACGAAAAAGATATCTGTTAAATGTGCGTGTTTTGTGTGAAATACGATGTGATTCAACGTAAGCATATTTTGAATAGAAGAGACATTCTCTTCTACTGTAGTAGGTAAACAAAATGTTAGACGCTGTTGTAATTTATTGTGCGTGAGGTAACGGTGCTATTTCTTAATTACACGTTACTATGTAATGTAGAAAATGTTGGACCGCGTGTTTCTGTTCAATCATTTAATTGATCCAATGAAAATGTACAGTGGAGTGGTTAAGATGACCTACATGCAAGAAGTAGCTGTAACAGTACAGCACAGGGTAATCGATCGATAAGGAACATTCGCTACGGTCGATCGACGCTTAGATGGAAACGTAAGTAACGTAGGAGTCGCTGGCGCCTACAATTCTTGATCATGAGAATCTAAAACCATAAAGTTGAAGTGTTTGTTTGTTAGCCCATTAATCAAGATGTATCACCACGGTAAGACCAATCGCGGGTTAAAGCTAGCTTTAGCCCAAAGAAAGTCGCATGCAGAAGCTAGTGGGTGAATAAAGTTACATATAACCAACCAAACCACAAGTCACTTGTATTTTGTGGCGCTGGTTGAACACCATATGAAATAAGGGCGTTTAGACGAAATGAAATAGACTGCATGTTAAACATTACACCTACTTACCTAGGTCTATAAATAATAAAAATAGAGCTTTTTTTTAAAAGTGGGGAGTTTCTCCATGCCTCTATCTCAAACATTTACGCGTGAAAACCGATAGACAAAATCTCGGGGCGCTCATGTTAGTCCTACAGCCCCATATACCGTCCACTGAAGAGAACGCGGCAAGAAAGTTAACCCGTATGAGACACATTTCACCATCATACCGTGATGTTATCTGGTTAGTGACTGAGTCATAATAAACACACGAGCGTCTCATGCACGCTTCAATTCAACGTACAAAGGTACCTATGTATGTATTAGTATGTTTGAGGGTGATGAAAACAACAACATAGATAGATAATGTAGAAAGTAAACCTTGACCTAGCATAATACCAATTTCGTAAGTGAAGCTGCGGTAAAGTTGCTTCGAACCTACAAGAAAACAAATGTACATTAGCAAAATTCCACTTTTCCAAGGTAAAAATTGTACGCGTTGTTACTTTATACACGTATATAACACGTATCTTGGGATAAACAAAATGACGGACACCTTTCAATGTAAATATTATGTAGGGATAAATGAAAGTTAATGAAGAAGTCAGTACTTAAGTCCACGTGGTTTATTGATGAATACTTGTTTTACACGCATGTCCTGAAAGGTTCCAGAGGCACAGAAGCTTGATTACTTCGTAATGTGACCGGACATACTCGAAAAACTGCAAACTTCGTAAGTAATGTGGGTGACGCGGTTGGCGGCTAATTGTGTATAAAATACAAATTGCTTAGTAAAGTCGATTTCATAGTTAAGCGATAAAGCTCGAATTTAGCGAAAGTGACATTTGCTAACCTGACTCAGAGTGATGACCTGGGGATTGAAGATTTATAAATTTTCATTACCCGACTTCTCTGGCTCGGGGAACAATGGTATGGAAAAAAACAATCATTAAATTGTGTAGTAGGTACTATTCTCTTCAACTTATCTCGCAATACATATGATAATTAACTAGCAAACGAGGGTTTAACGTTACAAAAAGTAACTGTAAAATATGCAAGTATTAGCAGCACCATAAAAACGTTATCAGTTAGTAAATAGCGAACATTGCCCGCAGCCGATAGCGAGCCTAGTTTAAAAGAAACAGAACTGAAGTTACATTTACTTGCATATTTACATACCTAGTACGTAGGTATTGCCTACGCCAGTAATTTGTATGTATTCCTCCATTACTTATGGGAAATTTAATTGATGTGGGTCACGAGTAAATGTGCTGTGCAGATGTCATACTTCTTTAAATTAGGTACCATAGGTATTTCTGTTGTATATGGTATAAGAACAGCGATAAACTAAGGGCAGTATAAGACTGCCTACCCCTTCGGTCGTGAACATATATTATATATTAGTAAGTAAAGATCAGTCGATAGAGAAACTGTTTCTAGAAGGTATCCACAAACAACTACGAAAACAAGAATTACTACATCACATATAAAATAAAAACATCGCAAGGTCGAGTAAATGACTTGGACGTGCTTTCATGTCCGCACTGCTCCATTTATTTATTTATATGAAAATACAAAATGAAACACGTTCCATCATAATAGCTATACCAAAAAACCCACAACTCGTAAACTACATCCGTATTCCAAAAGCCTTAATATACATGTATGAATTATGATGTATAGCATAAAATAGATGCGCTAAAGATTTATGATTCAGATCCATCGTGAAATTGTTTACAAATTCGATGATGTCAGCATGTTCGCCGTGAGAGATATCATCAAAGATTACGTCACACATGACACACCCGCGAGTGTAAAATATATGTATCTGTTGCGCAGAGCGCATAAAATGCACCACTTACTCTTAATATAAATAACTGAGCTTAGAAATTTGATACATGCTGATACAATGTTGCCAACATTCTACAGAAATACTGTCGCAATAGTTAGACGAGTCGGGTATAAAAGTTATCTTATTTTAATAAATAAAACAAAGTTGTTTTAGTTTCTCCCTTTTGTGACTCAAGAACGGCTAGATGGACTTTATCTATACTAATATTATAAAGCTACAGAGTTTGTTTTTTGTTTGAACGCGCTAATCTCAGAAACTTCTGATCCGATTTAAAAAATCTTTCAGTCTTGGATAGTCCATTTATCGAAGAAGGTTATAGGCTATATTTTGTTTACAAAAAAATTGGAATCCGTTAGAAAATTGCGATTGTAACCCAAGGTTTAAAATCGAAAACCTATTTATGTGTGCGCTGCAAAAACTATTGACAATAGAATAAAATGATGTACAACGGTAGGTTTAAGATCTACAATAAAGTCCGCAAGAGCACATATCTAACTAAAAATAGTTTCGTCACAATAACCGCTATTATGTTCATAATAAATATTAAATCATCTGAGGAAAGAAACTACGTTAAATGAGTATCGTATAAAACTAAATCTACGCGGGTGAAGCCGTGGAGCACAGCTAGCAAAAATTACAGCTTTTAGTAAACCAATATAAATCATAAAAAATATATATAAGCTCACGGACACAGTTCCAGTGCACAAATATTATAATATATAATAAATTTAAAAACTAAAAATAAGAACTACGAATAATTGTGTAGCTTGAGATGACCAGCCCCCACTAGCAGCACAAGTATGACGAGAATGCCAGCCATCGCCCTCCTCAACCATTATAGAGGGAAGTGAGCCTTACCATTTGTACCATACTTATGTTCTTTATCGTGATTGTGTGTGCCTGATTGTATATAATCCCTTCTTGTGACTGAACTAACTGTGTGTGTGTGAATAAACTGATTTGTATATATTGTATATATATTGTAAATATATACAAAGAAGAATACACACATAATGGCCTGTATTCCACGAAGGGGTAGGCCTAGGTGCTGTAATAACAACACACGTGACAGATTTAGAGTCTATCGCCGTCTCGGGCACTATACATACGTCCGACATATGCAGGTTTCCTCACTATGTTTTCCTTCACCTGAAAGCACGTGGAGTGAAATCATAGCACATAAGTTTTAGAAAAACTCATTGGTACTGGCCCCGCTGGCATTCGAACATGCGTCG
Source organism: Watsonalla binaria (assembly GCA_929442735.1). Classification (NCBI taxonomy): domain Eukaryota; kingdom Metazoa; phylum Arthropoda; class Insecta; order Lepidoptera; family Drepanidae; genus Watsonalla; species Watsonalla binaria. The sequence continues at coordinate 4,161,462 of OV838929.1, read as the reverse complement.
CTTACGTAGCAGACGACTGCTTAAACCCAAAGGCCAATGCACGCCTATTTGAATATTTTAAAGGTTTAAAAACCTTCGCAGGCACGAATTTTTCACCCACGGGACACTGCTAGTATATAATAATTTGTATAAAAAGCTTCTCTGAGATCGTAAGTACTCTTCCGTATGAATGTACAAAGGAATTATTCCGTAATTATTGGCATGGCAATGCAACAGGATAAATATTTAAATAGCCTTCTTGCACCAACAAGGCTGAATATTATTATCTAAGTTTCAGCGCAAGTGTTTCATAACTCTTTTTCGCATTATACTTCTATTGTGAAACTCTGATATAACATAACGTACAAATAAATCATGAAGTGTAGTAGAATAACACGTACCTACATGTACGCTTAAACAAAATAGTGGGCATGCACTTATTTGTTCACGTCGCGCTCAAAAAATAACTACTACGTAATAAAGGTCAGCGCTCATTAGTCGTGACGGCTGGCATCTATACAAGTAATTAATGCTGTGAAGTGCCATTGAAAAATCGTAAATGTATTCTGTCCGCAGTCAAAAGTCAGTCGAAGTTATTTTATTATCAATATTTGAATTACAGTTGTTAGCCTACCCTAGTTCGTCACTTCACGATAGATACAAACAAGATATTTTATCTTCAGTGTTTCTCAAAAGCTTGCAGGATAATTTTCTTGGTATGTTAATAGAAATGTTACCTGTTGGCAAGTGATGAAGAGCGCCGTGGACACGAATATCCCGGCGATGATCTTAGCAGTGCTGGTCTGCAAGAACGGCTCCTGCAGCGGGTTCAGGATCTTCACTATGTCCAGGTCGCCCAGCTTCTGTATTTGCTGGGCCGTCACGTTGACTGTCTCCGTCGAACTCATCCTGAGAACATGAGAAGCCGATATAATATCACCATAAGTTGAATCTATAGTCTTGTCATAACTTATCTTCGAAAAAACAGTATCCTTACAAACTAACATACAATAACAAGAGATTTTTAATTTGGAGGAAATTTCTCGAAAGTACCCTAAAGAGTGCACTAAGAATTTTAGGCAAAAACTAAACCTATTCAGAAATTGTATGTAATGCTGTTGTTTAAGCGTTAAAGCGTTGAAACCAGCTGTTTTACTCGTCCATGGTCGTAATGTTCTAAATTTGTGATTTTGTTCTATTTCGTAAATTCTTCTTCAGACCTACGACGACTATGAATGATGTAATGCAAGAGAAATCCAGTTTCCACTTATTTTTAAGGGCTTTCACCCGAGACATACAAGACTGGATTTTGTCACATACCGCGATGTTAACGGCCGCGTTTTTCTTCAACAGTGACAAACAAGACGCATGTGGAAACTGTTTTCTCACTGATGACGTCGAGTGTTGAGAACAAAAGGGAACATTAGATTGTTTCACCACTTACGCGTTGTGGACTTCTGAGAAGTACTTACCTAGGTATAATTTATTATTGTTTGGTACTAATAGTAGTACTTTAGGCAGAATTTACTTCCTAACATACTTAGTAAGTTATATTGGAGTCACCATAGTCCCATTATCCCATGTTATTTGTGGAAGAACTTAGAGAGAAATTATTTAATTTCCCTCTATCAATCGTCATATATGTATTCACACCTATGCAAATCATCTTTCACACAATCTATCCATATTTACTACGTTAAATTGCTTTTTATTTAAAAAATATTGCCAAAGATGTTAAATTGGCAACTAAACCCAAAAATATACAAATATGAAATATGAGGAATTCCCACTGCAGGGAAACTGCTCTAAACTATGGTAGGTAGGTATTTTTGGCTGCAATATTCTGCAAGAAGGAACAAACCCCAAGAGGACAGGTCCTAATTTCCTTGAGACCCTGTTACACTCTATGGTTCCTCATCATCATCAATTTTAGCTCTATTCTTTTCATCTTTATGATCAACTGACCAAATGGATGTAATAAACATTCTCAGTTTAATGTTTTCATTATCACAGGTATGCTAATAGCAACAGTTAGGCAGGCCTACAATAACATTGATGTCAAAATAATAACAATCCACTCCCAGAGGATTAACTAACACAATAATATCAACATGACTATTCCACACCTACACTTGCTTACACTAAGTGAATACATTTATCTATGTACAATAATTTTATAACATAGGTATGGCTGCCTTGAGCTCTCAGGGCCACCCATGAAATTAAGTCTAGGTGTGTAAAAATGCAGGGCACAGCTAGTCCTCATCTCCCTGGCCTTATCCCATACATTGTTGGGGTCAGCACTTGATTCAACCCGAAGTGGCTGATCACCTGATTTTTATACGAAGCGACTGCCATCTGACCTTCACAACCCCTTTAACAAGGAAAATCTGTTATCTGGGCTAAACCAGTTGTCAGAATATTTTAGGCCTCCAACTGACCTGTAATGATTGCCAAAGATGATAAATTGGCAACCGAGACCTACGGCTTAATGTGCCATCCGAGGCACGGAGGGAACTCGGGCGGTCACCCATCCAATTACTGGCTAGGGCTAGGGTTGCTTAACTTCCCTGATCGAATGATATGCGCAATAGCAACTGTGCCACAAGCTCCTCAATGGCAGGGCACTGTTAGTATAATATAAAAATTTATCAGACACAATACAAATGTGAAAGCTCAGCAAAAGCTGACACACGAGGCAGGGACATACATGTTGCATGACAACATGTTTTGCAAATGGTCATGGTTTCAAAACCCACCTTATTTAAATAAAGTGTGTGTCATTCATTAAAAATCATAAATATTATCAGATATATGATAAGCCTTATAATATTATAGGCATTCAATATAAATATGAAAGTTTGATACAACCCACAATATATATGGGGATAAAATATAGCCCTTGTTACTGACTGATAATGTAGCTATCCATTGCTAAAAGAAATTTTAATATCCATCTAGTAGTCCAGGAGTTTATTCTATGCAGACAAACAAAAAATCACCTCTTTCCTCTTTTCAATATTAGTTGATTGTTGATTGATCAACCACATGTATTGTTGATTGAACAATTGGTTGTTTACCAACATAATATTTCCATAACCAAACCTTCTTCCTAAATCTTTTTTAATCTTAAGATTCAAACTTACCACAACAAGTTAAAAATGAATTTGTTATGATAAATTTATTTAATGAACTGATAAATAATATGACTAATGCAACATCATCTAGTTACTCACTACAATATGATTCTAGTAGTGTTGAAATGTATGTTAGTCTAGACTTTATTTTATGTATACCTTTGATGTTGTTAATCTAGGTTTGTATAATAAACTCAAACACTGATGCTGTGCTGATTATAAAAATTCTTTTACCATTGGAAAGCTACATCATCAGTGAGTAACATAGGCTTTATTTTATCCCTGCACTCTCACGGGAACGGGAACTACGCAGGTGAAACCGCATGACGTCCAAAAGTGGATAGTATGTTAATAGATAACACACTGCATATACACTCACGCCTGTATTTCTAGATTTCCTTGTTTTCTAGCTTTTTTCCTAATACTATTGCTTTCAGCATTGATTCCTGAAATATGCATGCCTTGGTTCTAGCCTGCCAGGAATTTTGTGTGATGATAATTGTGTGTATTTAATAATTTAAGCACCTTTGATCCTGAATGTACTGTGTTTGGAGCGACACCATGGTGTAAAATAAAGATGTTACGTCAGTTACTCACAACATCTGTTTAAATAAACCAAGCAATACTAATGATCAAAACATTATGTGAAATAATGGAGTGGTCACGGAATAGAGATGGATATCATGATTCAACCAAATTTAAAATATTGTTGGCTGAATTTATTCAACATAGGTGTATAACAGTAAACATAAGGGAGGGAGGAAGGAAGGGTAATAAGGAAATTACAATAAATTTGCTAGATATGCATAACTTAAATTTATCCCCATCAGAATAATTTACAAATTGGAATAGACTGCTTTTATTGACAAAATTCAAATTGTTCCTTAATGTATATGCTATCAACAACAAATATTAAGATATTGTATTGTTTACTGAGACTTGTGAGAGATGCAATCTATAGAATATGTTTAAAAAAAGGAAAATAATGATCCTTAACTAAAATAGGGGTGGTCTATCTATCTACTTTAATTAATAGAAGCAGTCCAAAAAGTATTTCTACATAAATGTATTTATGTACAGAGTAATAATAGAGCATCTAAATGAGTTTTTGTGATATAATAATAAACATTCATTTCCTTGTTTTATTGCAGCATGGTTTTATTAGTTTACAGACACATTGACAACACTGAACTCAGTCCACCAAGTTGTACTGGATATTTTCCTTTCTAAGTAGCTAATAGCTAAGATAATGCGATGTTCATCGACCATTTCGTTTCGCTACATCGTAATTGGACTACTATTGCAAGAAGTTAATAGCACACATTCAGATAGTTGAAGAGGCCTGAAACATTTATTGTTATTTATTAGCCGTTTTAATACTAAGAATTGCACGTAGCTCGTTATTTCGAGGTCATAAGCATTGACATTTTGCTTTGAGGAACTAGTCTACGAGTGAAGGGCGATGTATATTTGCTTTCAAACTAAAGCTGTTCTATTACAAGAACACATCACGCGTCTATATTATCAAATGAGGAATATTAAATAATTACCTTGATTAAAATTGGGACGTTTATCTACTGTTTTCCTTTTGTTAACAGATGTCATTCGTAATCAACACTTTGCGCATATTGTACACACAATCACGTCACGTATAATACCTTAGCACAAAATGTCCATACGATATTTTAGTGTAAGTTCGTTTAGTTAACAAACTAAACTAAATTTATACACTGCAAAAACTACAAAACCTCACTAATATGCGTTTTTCAACAGCTTCACATCACATCACTTTACAAATTTGCAAAACGCAACAAAATCATATCGTTCGACTACGACATCGACATACAATACATCGACATCGACAAAATTACAAATACATACCACAGGCAAATATTTTGTTTCATTTCTTTCACATAAATTTCGATTACAAAGCTTTCTGACATAGTATTTTGCCGGAGACAAATTAGTTTGTTTTTTAAATTAAGGCCGTCACACACTGAGTTAACAAGATAAAATAAAATACGTTTGAGCATTCAGATTAAGAATACGCGATATAAATATGGGCAAATCAGGCAAATCTATAAAACTTAATACACGTATGTGTGGTTAATGTTATAATTTATTAGGTTCAATAGAACAATTATTTTATTTATTGATTTTTAGTTCGTCTATGGTACTACTCAATCCATCTTCATCAATATACGTTGAACTTGGCAACCCTGAATAACTGAACTGAAACGAAAATGTCCGTCGTAAAAATGTTCTGTTTTATTTTGTGACTGTCTAGTAAATAATTCCAGCTTGCGATGTGAAATATTCTATAATATTTATATTCTCATAAGTGCTTATTATCCAAAACAATGATTGTTCAAGAGCCTATACAGGTAAGTAGGCCTTGCAAATGCATTCAAAATAATTGTTAGGAAGGTATGTCTGGTAGTACAATATAAATTATTCTATTATTTCCCTCAGGTAATCGTTTGGGACTGTCTCAACAATTATGAATACGACAATGCTATATTTTTGGCTGAGAGATTACATGCTGAAGGTTAGTAAACTAATCAATTTGATGCTACGTACGTTTGAAATGACAGTACTGTTGATACACCTTGCATTTTGATGCTAATATTGATTTTCACGCAATTGTTGATTTTGTAATCTATAGTGCACTGTAGCGCATTAGTGCCGAATCATCCTTGTTATGAAATGTTTATTAATTTCAGTTGCATCAGAGGAAACAGCATTTTTATTGGGGACCTGTTACTATAGGGCTGGACGTGTAAATGAGGCTCATCAATTTCTACAAAATATGTCATTGGCTTTACCACAAGCTAGATTTTTGTTAGCCAAATGTTCAATTGATCTGAAATCGTGAGTATCTTCAACTAAATAAGCATTAAGATGCTTCAATTATTTTCTGTATTCTTATAGCCTTGAAATAATGTTATGATGATTTGTTGCAGCTATAAAGATGCTGAAATTGCACTTGGATCAAATTTAGATATAATAGCCTCAGAATTTGGGGAGCAAGCACCATATGCACTGCAACTTCTTGCCAAAGTGTACAACATCACGGAGCGCCGGAGTAAAGCAGCAGAAGCTCATAGGAAAGCCCTGTCTTTGAATCCATTCATGTGGAAATCATTTGCGCAACTGTGCAATATGGGGGAAAAAATTGATCCCCACCAAGTATTTCAAATAAACAATCCAGATTTTACTTTTGGTGTAACCACATTTGTGAATCTAGTCAGTAACTCAGAAAATATTTCTTTTATCAATAGCAACATTCCTAATAACACTAGTATGAATACTAATGTGACACCAAACAATGTAGCCACTCGCACACCAATGACCATGTCCACTAGCATCACACCAGAGACACAGGCTCCTGTGAAGCGCATGCACAGTGTGTTCAGTGGCATGGCACCAATACCTTTCTCTCCATCGTTTGGCATGTTACCAATGGAAGAATCTCCAGTGCTTTACACACCAACTCTCACAGACTCGAATGAGCAGAAAGCTATACCAAAAATTGTTAACTCACTCCGAGCACAGATGGGCCAGCTCAAAGATGCAGTGTTCAGTCCAGCACCAAGGTGCACTCTTGGCCCGGCGCCTCGAAGGTCATCCAGATTATTCAGCAATAACAATAGTAGCTATTCTGTCAAAGAAAACAATAAGTCACCCAGCAGAAAATTTGTTGCCCCTAAGAGCCCTTCCAGGAAGAATAAACAACGCACTGCTAAGAATATTAAATCAAATTCACTTGAAACCAATGAAAGGAATAAGAGTATAGAAACCACAACACCCACTATTACACCCAAGAATTCAAATGGTGTTGCATTGTTGAATCTTATGCGGGAGTTGGGGGAGGCATACAAGGCTCTTTCATTCTTAGATTGTAGAAATGCAATAAAATTATTTAATGACATGCCCTCTAAGCAGTTAGCCTCACCTTGGGTACAAACAATGATAGCACGAAGTCACTATGAACTGGCTCAATATGAAGCAGCAGCAAAAATTTTTGCTGAAATACGAAAACAGTATCCTAACCGCACTGAAGGAATGGACATATATAGCACATGTTTGTGGCATCTGCAGCGTGAGGCGCAACTGTCTGCTTTAGCTCAAGAGCTTGTGGAACTAAACAGAACTGATCCTATAGCATGGTTGGCTGCAGGTAACTGCTTCTCACTTCATAAAGAGCGTGAAACTGCGCTTAAATTCTTCAAACGAGCTGTGCAGATTGAACCAGATGCGGCGTACGCCCATGCGCTCTTGGGTCATGAGTATGCAGTGGCAGAAGAAACTGACAAAGCTCTTGCAAGCTTCAGAACAGCTGTTAGTATTGACCCCCGCAACTATGTTGCATGGTTTGGTATTGCCACTGTGTATGCGCGGCAGGAACGTTGGAAGGCTTCAGAAGTGCACATTCGTCGGGCACTAACTATCCACCCTCTTTCTGGCGTCCTTAGGTGCCAGTTAGGGTTGGCCCAAGCTGCTTTGGGTAAAATGGATCGAGCACTTGCTACTCTAGAACGAGCCGTTGCATTAGACACCGAAAACCCATTGTGTCGGTTCCACCGCGCTTCAGTGTTGTTGCGCGCGGGCAGGCCGCAAGACGCTTTGACTGACCTTCATCACTTGAAGGATATCGCGCCAAGAGAGTCACTAGTCTACTACTTGCTTGGCAAAGTTCACAATAAACTAGGTAATTCCCATCTAGCCTTAATGCATTTCAGCTGGGCCACAGATCTCGACCCCAAGGGTACAGGAGGTCACATAAAAGAAGGATTTGATCCCTCCAAGCAAGAGGATCCCCCAGAGAGATCGACTTAAACCACAACTAAGAAGAATAATGGATTGCAGTTCCGCCTGCACACTGATGTATGTAGGCAGTGCAGTCAATGTTGACTGATCCCTGTAAATATCGCTCTCACCCATCAAACTTTCGATTGACACCAAATTCTTCCAATTGATAGCTTTATGGAGTGGGATGGGTGTGTAGTGGCATTTATTTGATGTAGTAATAAGGCCGTACGTGGATTTGTTTATATAGAGTAAGATGTGGATATTTCTTATGTTATCCTAGTTTATTATATACATTATATATTACCTTGTATAGCTCATAACTCTTAGACACAAAAGTATATAGTTTGTAAAGAGATGATTCTTTTGAGAGATTCAAAGTCACTGGGCCTGATCTCATTGAGTCGATAATAATAATTAAATCCATTCATAGACTATTCAATCATTGACATTGATAATTAATATATTGCCATAATAAATTCCTAATAAAAGTTACTGTCAAATCTATGGTATGTTTCGTGATGTATAATCGTAATATTTCCTGGATCCGCGGGCGGTGTTGTAACTAGTAATCATGGCAGTATTAAGTATTTTATTAATCTCAAAATCCTTGCATGTTAGGCATGTTTTATAACTGATCGACGTAAAATTATTTTCTGCTTTGAATGTTACCATTAGATTCATTCAGATTCGACACGTAATCAATATATCTACATAATATATGGGAATCAATCAAATTGATGTTCTTGTCTTGTGTCACTGTATAGTACCTATAACAGGAACATAGTTGTTAGTATAATGGAAACTACTTTTGTGTGTGTATGTACATAAATAACAAATTAACTATAAAGCACAGTTTGCCACTTCAATCACCAATGAACTGTTAGCTCTGTGGACAAATTTGTTTAGACCACCTCTTGTATTATGTATGAACTTATTGAAATAAAACCAATATCATAATGACCTCGAGTTTTATTGTATAAAGGCGATCTCCGTTCGGCATACTTATCATTAATATTCGCACTTAAACTTAGTTTAGGTATATTTTTGTAGTATAGAATCGAGTGCTTTCCGAACGGTGGGGTCGTTCAGTAGTTTGCTCTGGGAGGCGGGGTTGGCGGGCGGCGCGGGTTCGCTGGACGCCACCTTCTTATCGTTCAATATGCTCATGATCCTCTGCTGCAGCTCTACTTGTGTCTTGGTAGTTGCTGGTGTTGAGGGCAGAGGTTCACCCAACTCTATTTTCACTTGTTGCTCCCTGCGTTCCTTTGGTAATGAAAAAAATCATCATCGTCTAACATTTTTGTTGAGTATTAACATTTAATAAAACGGACGAAGATTTCAACTTTTTTTCATCTAACTAGTTTCCACCAGCAGCTTCACCTGAGTGGCCAATAAGGTTTCACACAACCTGTTGGCGAAGTAATTTTGGAATACTTGGTGGATACCAACACCTCACAAAGACCGCACCCAAATTTCATGTCTCTATAGTAGCGTTGATATATAATTAGGCAGTATGAATCTTATACACTCCTGTATTCCCCGAAGCAGTAGGCGGACGTACTTATTTACCAACTTAACTTAACTTCTATATTATAGGGTCCAGGCTGACTGGGAAATTACAGTTGGAAGAAGGAATAATAGATACTTTGTTTGACCTTCGGATTAAACCAACATTCTCCAAGACCGGCGGTTATGGGTTGATATGTACATAAGTCAGTCAGTCAGGACTTTGAATTTGTATGTGTAGATTTGAAGTAACCTGCAGATAGTCGATAACTTTGTCGTACTGCAGCACGGTGAGCGTCCGTCCGTCGGCGAGCTGGCCGAGCAGCGCGTACACCGCCTCGCGGCCCGCCGGTCCGCCGCGCTGCACCTCCTGGAAGTTGCGCGACACCAGCTGCAGCGCCTCCTCCAGCGGCATGTTGCGGTGCTCTGACACAACCCAATAGTGGTCAAATACATTTTGAAACACAGATGCTGACGAGAGTTAGGAGTTCATTAATATATGTATAATCCTGTATAATTAAGTCATTCTGAAGATTTGAAAGTACTTTGTAAAAAGTCTAATCGAATAAAGATATTTTTGACTTTGACTTTATACACCGGTACATACAAGCTCGTTTATTCGACTGACGCAGCAGCCGGCAAACTCCACATCTACCTTAGAATGGGTTTATAATAAAAAAAAAAGTATAAAAAAATTTGATCACTCCATCCCAGAAGGGTCCCCGAAGGGGTAAGCAGAGGTGTTGTAACAACACCCACATTTCACCGATTATGATCAAGTGCCAACGTGACAGAGGGTGAGTCAGGTACTATACATACGTCTTTGAATTACTTCTCAGACATATGCAGGTTTCCTCACGATGTTTTCCTTCACCGTAAAGCACGTGGTGTGAAATAACTGCACATAAGTTTTTTAGAAAAACTCATTGGTACAGGCCCCGCTGGGATTCGAACTTGCGTCGCTTGCGTAGCAGGCGACTGTTCTAACCCAAGGCCACCACGGGTTTATAATAATTATATAAAATGTACCCGACAACAGATACGAAGCTTTTCATTAAATGCATATAAAAGCTTATACGGTACTACCCTAAAAAATCAAAATTACAAAATTATTGTTTGTTCCGGGTAATCTCTGAAATGGCTGGACCGATTTTAACGGGACTTTGTAGATAGCTAATGTTACAAGGAGTTAGAGTTTTATTTAAAAAAACATGTAGGATTCCGCGGGAATTTAATTAAATCTTCGCGGATGAAACAGTAGGGCATTCATTACTAGCTGAGTAATTAATAGAATCTCTGCGTCAACAAAAGGCCAGTATTGCCAGTGCCATATCTATTCATGGAGCTCTGGGGACCTTAATCACCTTGTGAATACAACACAACCCCTAGTAAGGGTGAATACTTGTTGCATTAATGATATAAAAACTTAGCCGTTTACTGCCACAACACACTCGTACAATAAGTAAAGCGGCGAACAGTGGGCCTTCTGATTTTTAATGAAATATTTAGCCAAATAGTTTTAGCAGTCAACCTACCTGTAAAGCTAAAGGTAGTGACTTTGATTCCGGCTGAGAACATATATTTGTATGACAGGCCTTTATAACGATAGGGGCTCATTCCAAAAATCCATTGTTTATAATTGCATAATAGATCGGAAATTTGACTAACATGAATAACTTTGACAGTACTACTTTTAAGTACAATGTTACTATTTTATATGTTTATTGTAAAGTCTAGGACGTAATTCGTCGATACAAAAAAAAAATATGGATTTTTTAAAAACTTCTGGGTGGAAATAAACTTTTTTGGCCTGTCAATGATCTAAACTAATTTCCGCAAAATTTGAGTTAAGCTCCGATTGTTTTGAGGATACGGTGTTTGCGAGCGTTAGAAACATTTATTCAATAAATTGTGTGGGTCAAATAATATTAGTATATAATAGTCACCTTGAGGCAGTCCGTGTAGTATGGTGAGCGTGAGTGAGCGCTGCTCTTGATTCTGCGGCATGACAAGTATAGCGTAGAGACAGCCTCGTGACGCGATGTTACCCAACACTTTGCCGATGGGCACGTCCTCCATAGGGAATAACAGGTCCACCACTATGCCCAGCCTTTTGAGGCGACCTTCTATGTATTCAGCATACTCGCTATACAAAACAAAAAAATATATCACGTTAAATCTAAATATGTATTTTCGTCACTAAAAGATATATAAGTAAATATATATGTTGTCACCTTCCCACACGGAAATGTTATATTCTCTCTCTTTTCACCTAAAATTATACGAAACATAAAAGTTGGTGAAGCTCGTGGCACAGTTGCTATTGCGTATATCATTCGATCAGCGAAGTTAAGCAACCCTAACCCTAGCCAGTACTTGAATGGGTGACCGTCCGAGTTCACTCCGTGCCTCGGAGAGCACGTTAAGGCGTCGGTCCCGGTTGCCAATTTATCATCTTTGGAATCGTTACAGGTGAGTCGGAGGCCTAAAATAGTCCGACAACTGGTTTAACCCAGACCACAAATTGTCCTCGTAAAAGGGGTTGCGAAGGTCAGATGGCAGTCGCTTCGTATAAAAATCAGGTGATCGGCCACATCGGGTTGAATCAAGTGCTGACCCCAACAATGTATGGGATAAGGCCAGGGAGATAAAAGTTGGTGAAGATGTAGCAGCGTTCTCTCCACTCGCTACATAGATGTCGCTACTCGCTAACAAATGCGAAGTTTGAGTACAAATACACGAGATCCTAAATCGCGCAATAAGAGTTTTCAAACGCATTGCAGTATATACACAACTTTCCAAGTAGAACAGATGGGGCCGCGTTCCCCCAGGCATGGCAGTCTGGCTCTTCTTGAAGATCCTCCCTATGCTGGGGATGAGCATGATCACTCGCTCTCACCACAAAGACATCGCCGTCTCAGGCACTAATAAATACATAAATACGCAAAGCATGTAGGTTTTTAGAAAAACTATTACAGAGTCCTAGGATTTGAACTGATTTATGGCAGCAAATAAAAAGCTTAGAATTTATCTCTGCTATGTCTGACCTGTATCGTTTCTATGGCCGTTATTAATGTATACATATAAATATGGATGAATAAAGTATATCTTACGTGAGAGCTTTGGAGACCACAATAATTTCACAGTCATTTCTCTCTGGCATGGGTAGGGCTCGCGGGTACTCCGGCTGCGAGAACCGGTCATAGCCTCCTCGGTCAGACCACTCGCCTATTAAAAAGTTACAAATAATATTTTAAGGATAATATCTAGAAGAAAATTACCCAACTTCAAAATAGGACACATAATGGATTGGTTCATTTTTAAAATTCAAAAAATCTTTGATTAGACTTCTTACAAAGTACTTTAAAATCGTTAGAAAGACACAAGATACATTATTCTTGATTATAAATGTTACCACCGGGTTCGGAAGGTTGCTTTTGTTGAGAAGAACCCGGCAAGAAACTCAACAATTACTCTGATTAGAACTGAATTTAAGCATATATCTCGCCCAAAACATGAAATGTTTATTTCAAATACAAATGGCACCCTTATCACACACGGTCGCATAATATTTGTAAATTTCCCAGACACAACACATAGTCTGCATTAGTGCCAAGCTAATGGCAATAGGCTTGCTGTTACATGGTTTGAAACATAACTGATGAAATATGAGTGTACCAGAGTACATCTATGCCTACCCCTTTGGGGCAGGGGATACTTTGAGGCACGCGCATTAGTTTGTATGTACTAGATTTGAGTACTAGCGTTCGCCCGCCACTCTGTCTGTGCAGGATTAGACCTATTTTAAAATTTTGGACAATACAAACAATAATTATAAATTATAGCCTATGTGTTATTCTGACGTGTAAGCTATATTATTGTAAACTTTTATCAAAACAGAATTTTTTAAGTGAAATAGCAAAAAAAACATCCAGACATCCATTATTACAAACTTTCGCTTTTTGAATACTAGTAGGATGTAATATTAGATTACATACCGCGTCCGCCGACAGAGTCCAGTATCCCCCGGCCCCCGCGGCCTTCCGCGCTCGTGTCCAACATTACATACCGCGTCCCCCGACGGAGTCCAGTATCCCGCGGCCCTCCGCGCGCGTGTGTCCAACATTACATACCGCGTTCCCCGACGGAGTCCAGTATCCCCCGGCTCCCGCGGCCCTCCGCGCGCCTGTGTCCAACATTACATACCGCGTCCCCCGACGGAGTCCAGTATCCCGCGGCCCTCCGCGCGCCTGTGTCCAACATTACATACCGCGTCCCCCGACGGAGTCCAGTATCCCGCGGCCCTCCGCGCGCGTGTGTCCAACATTACATACCGCGTTCCCCGACGGAGTCCAGTATCCCCCGGCTCCCGCGGCCCTCCGCGCGCCTGTGTCCAACATTACATACCGCGTCCCCCGACGGAGTCCAGTATCCCCCGGCCCCGCGCGCGGCCCCGCGGCGCCCCCCGGCCGCGCTCGGCGCCCCGCCCGCCGCGCCCGCGCCCCCGCCCCCCGCGGCCATCCGCGCGCGTGTGTCCAGACTCTTCATACTCCTCCTCCCTGTAACCTGGTCAAGTACACTCCAGATATTATGCAACATATTATTACTAACTGTCCCCGCGCCAGCACGCGTGTATACTTCATTTTATGGATGGCCCCCCGAAACTCAAATGCTTTTTTTTTAATATAAGTAGCCTAAGTTACAATTTGAAACAATAGCCAGTGATTATCTCGTTGACTTGGTCCAGCCGTTTCATAGGTTAGTCGGAACAGAGAAACTAACAGACAGATAAAAAAGGTATTTTTATGTGTATTCCCTACCAAGAAATAATTCAAGACATATGTCATATAGTGCCTCAGACGGCGATAGACTCACCATCTGTCATGTTGGCACTTAATATCTACAGTAAAAAGTGGATGTTGTTATTATAAAATGTTTGCCAACCCCTTCGGGGAATACAGACGTGAGCATATCTATGTATGTACCTTTCATACTTTTTAAATTTATTTAGACTAGCTTTACCTGCCTGGCAATAAAATTTCACAATACAAACTCCAGTTTGTGGATTCAACCTCCCTTAATAAGGCTTAGCTTCTCCATCTGTATCTTTTAATACCCTAGCGAGGCATCAAGATGACCAAAGATTTTAATGAAACTAGTGATTAATCAGCTTACCTTGGTCCCCAACATAGTTTCCATAGCTGTCATATAGCTCTTCACCATCATCATCTCTGGTTAGAGTATTATCACTGAGAGCCACAGCTGGAGGCCTGTCAGGGTGGATTGTCACCACTTCTGTCTCCCGTCTGGTACCAATCAGAAACACTATTAACAATTTTATGCACATAGTCTAAGGAGGCTTAGCAACATAAAAAAATATGCCAACACCATCCCAGAAGGGTTAAGCAGAGTGTTGTAACAACAAAACCCACATTTCACCGGATATCATTAACTGCCTGTCACATTGGCTGGATCAGTCCATCACTATACATACATCTCTGTATTACTTCAAAGAAGTAAGCAGGTTTCCTCAATGTTTTCCTTCATAGTAAAGCATGAGTACAAAGCATGAGTAAATTAAGTTTTTTTAGAAAATCTCATTAGTTAGCTGCTGAAATTTTATTTGCCTATGCGGGTGAAACTTCAGAGCACAGTTATTATTTGCATATTTGTCATTATAAGCCACAATAATTTCTTCATACACTACCACAGAACTACTAAAAGAAAATGGAGGAGTCAATGGGATATTTTTGTCAGCAAGCACTTGACATGGGCGGGATAGCTGTGCTAAATCTCGTCACCATAAAATAAATAAATAAACATTGTTAAAAAATATTATTATGATATGACTATATATGTTTCCATGGACACAAGGCCTAAGATGTTAAGTAATTTGAACATGTGTTATTAAAAAACCAATAGGTACCTGACAGTATTTGTTAGTGATGCTCTGACATTTAGACTCTTCCCTTGGAGTAGGGTTCCGTTTGCTTTATTAATTGCTTCCTGTGCACTGGTCTCTTCTATAAATTGCACAAATCCAAAGTTTCTGTTTACAACTATGCCATTGATTGGACCATATGGAATGAAATGTTCATACAAGTCATCCACAGTGACCTGCTCAGCTACACCGCCGACGTATATTCGGAGATGCGACGTTGAGCGGTCTTTCATAGCATGTCTGTCCAATGTAAGCTTGTCTGAAAGATAAATTATTTTAAATGCATAACTTACAACAGTAAAGCGTAAGATATACGTGATGCAAGTTCCCCAATAAACAGTAAATAATCCAGTGGAAACTCAAAAGTGCCGCCTTACACTGGTGTACATGAAGCCGAACTTTAAATGAGTAAAGTACAATAAAGTACCGACTTTTGAATAACCATATACTTACCTTCATACTTGCTGGACATTTTGATACAAAAACTAAAAAATCACGAAATTTTCTTGAATTATGTTTAGATAAATTATTTATTTATTTATTCCAACAAATCTTCACTACACTTTTTTTGGCTTCTCTCTCTCTCTCTCTCTCGTACGCCAAGCGAAGATTCTGTCAACCAACCGTCATGACTGACATGACATTCTTTCTTTCATAGTCAAAAGTGTCAATTTCAGGTTGACTGTCCATATTTTTTTTTCATCTTCTGTGGTGTAGCACACATAGAATTAATAATGCGTCAGTCAGTCAAGTCAGTCACCACAGTGATAGCCAGTCAAGTTACTCAAGTTAGCATTGATTGTCACTTGTCAGCCAGTGGGTAGTGGTGTCAGTGGTGGATTGGATTGTATTGGTTGGAGTTGTGGGGGACTTGATTTTGAGGTTATTTGAGTAAAGTTGAAAATATTACGATATTCTCAACTTTTCAACCTCAAAATCAAATGTATTATGTAACTTACATTTGTGACACACCCATTTTTTTTATTGTAATATGTTGAACACATCCAAATATAGTTTTATACCGTTGTATTATCTACAACATCCTGTGGTTATTCTTCATGTAACCTCTGCGTGAGTAAATCATTATAATTTTAACTATTTATTAAATTAGATATAACTAAATACCTACCTTCTGTTCACATTTAATGTCGCCATAGTTATTAGAATGCGCTAGGGTAATATTGTTTAGCTTAGACCAGCAGGTTCGTGTATTTAAAATACTTATTCGAATAATTAAATAATTATTCGTAATTCGTAATCATATAACATATTAATGTTACATGTATAGATGTAGATATTTTACGGCCTTATCGATTATAATAAATTGATGTAAAACAGGTTACATTGCTAGTTATTACTACTTACTTGTTTGTTTTAGGTTTAATATGATCAGTTGGTCATGGCTATTAGAAGATTTATTTCAAAAGCATACAAAACATACAAACAAGCAAAGGACGACGCATTTAATCGCAGGAATCTGTTTTACACCAATGTATTATTGTCAATGGGCATATCAACACTAGGGGACATGTTAGAACAAGGATATGAGTACAACCAGCGTCAGATCGACAAGTATGACGTAGGCCGCACGGCACACATGACCCTGTCAGGCGGTACCGCCGGCGTCATATGCCACCACTGGTACAATTTTCTTGACAAAATTATTGTTGGACGCTCCCTAGATATGGTTTTCAAAAAGCTCTTTCTTGATCAATTCATCTGCTCTCCTCTTATAATCCTGTCATTCTTTGCTACCGTCGCTATTTTTGAAGATAACCCTATTGAAAACTTCACTGAAGAAGTCAGAGATAAATTCTGGACATTGTACAAAGCTGAGTGGGTGGTTTGGCCGCCAGCACAGTTGATAAATTTTTATTTCCTACCCACAAAGTACAGGGTGGTTTATGATAACACTATATCCCTAGGTTATGATATATATACATCTCATGTTAAACATGACAAGTCTGGAAAAAGTGATAAAACAGTGTAATGAGTTCAAATTAACTTGTGATATTTATTATTTAATTCAATAATTATTCTTTTGTTATTTAGTTTAGGTTTCGTTAAGTTTGGTTTAATTTAGAATTAATTATTTTTGTTAACATAATAAATGGGTTAAACTCCAGTGTGTTTGCTTTGTAGATTGATCTTAACATTTGGATAACACAAGATTGATCTTAATTAAAACATCGTGAGGAAACCTGCATATGTCTGAGAAGTAATTAAAAGACGTATGTATAGTGCCTGAGATGGCGATAGACTCACCATCTGTCACATTGGCATTTAATCAAATTCGGTGAAAAGAGGGTGCTGTGAAAACAACACCTGCCTACCCCTTCGGGGAATACAGGCGTGAGCATATGTCTTGATCTTAATGTTATGTAACTGTATTTATTTGCAGATAATACAAAATGCAAGCCCTGGGTATAACATGGAGGAAAATAGCAACAAATGTCCGAAATTTGGGTCCAATGTCGCACATGAAAAGAACAGTGAGAGTGTTGTTCAGTGACAAGTACCTGTTCTACACAAATGTTACCATATCCATAAGTTTGTCATCATTAGGTGATATACTAGAACAACACTATGAGATATACACCAAGGAACAGGAGAAGTATGACCCCAAAAGGACAATGCACATGGCATTCTCTGGGGCTGCAATGGGGGTGTTGTGCCACAATTGGTATAAAATCTTGGACAAGGTTATTGTGGGCAAAACAGTAGACATGGTTGCCAAGAAATTATTTCTAGATCAAGTTGTATTTTCACCTGTCATGATAATGACATTCTTTGGTAGTGTAGCTCTGTTTGAAGATGATCCTTTAGATAATTTCTTAGAAGAAGTAAAAGATAAGTTTTTAACATTGTATCGCGCCGAATGGATGGTCTGGCCTCCTGCGCAAATAATCAATTTTTATTTCTTACCAACCAAATACAGAGTTTTGTATGACAATACAATCTCTCTAGGGTATGATATTTACACTTCACAAGTCAAATATAGGTCAAAAAGTCATCAACCCCCATGCCCTGGGATCAAAGATCCTAGCCATTGCCATAAGGAATCTTGACGAAAGGCTATAAAATTACTATTGATTCAAATAATACATACT
This sequence comes from Watsonalla binaria, assembly GCA_929442735.1. Lineage (NCBI taxonomy): Eukaryota > Metazoa > Arthropoda > Insecta > Lepidoptera > Drepanidae > Watsonalla > Watsonalla binaria. The sequence continues at coordinate 4,142,977 of OV838929.1, read as the reverse complement.
ATTGTGTTTTAACTATGGCATGTGATACTTATGGATTTGTCAATTGTGGAACTCCAGTCCATTGTTATATATTTATAGTCAACTTTGTTATGCTAATGATAGTAAGCTATGCTGTGATAAATACGTAGGTGCGTTGTGAATATAACGTAAATAATTTATTACATATTTCATTATTGCAATGTTCTAATAATGGTAAGACACAAAAACATTTCTGATGACAAAAAGTGTACAATATATTTGATAAAAATATAATGATTATTATACAAATTGTATTTAGTTTCAGTAATGATTGTAAACTCCTTATTTACTAAGAAGAGCCGTGGTGGCCTTGAGGTTTGAGCAGTCGCCTGCTACGCAAGCGACGCAAGTTCGAATCCCAGCGGGGCCTATACCAATGAGTTTTTCTAAAAAAACTTATGTACAGTGATTTCACACCACGTGCTTTACGGTGAAGGAAAACATCGTGAGGAAACCTGCATATTTCTGAGAAGTAATTCAAAGACGTATGTATAGTGCCTGAGACGGCGATAGACTCACCATCTGTCACGTTGGCACTTAATCAAATTCGGTGAAAAGTGGGTGTTGTGATAACAACACCTCTGCCTACCCCTTCGTGGAATACAGGCATATGTATGTATGATGACCTTATTTACTATGGGTACTTAGCCAGGTTAGTAGGTGACAAAAAAATGTTGGTGCCTTTAGTGAACATTGAAATCTATTGGGGAGTTAGGAAAGGTTCTTCGACCGGTGAGTTTCGTTTGCTGGCTCTGAGATTGTTGATAACATTCCGAACAATTGAGTTCTCTGCTACTCTATCCGGCCACGAGTCTGGGCGTCTGTTATAGCCAAAGTCTGTGTCGGGGGCGTAGCTGACTCGATGGGAGCGAAAGGATCTGCTCCGACGGTTCTTTAAGGCTAAGAGTGATGTCAGAAGCTTATCTAAAGTAGCAATATCGGTCACACTGGATTCTTGGGTTCTGCTCCTCGGTGTGGCTGCTCCAGAATTAAGCCGACTCGATAGAATCGATACAGGGCTTCGAGATTGTAGTCCGATTGTACGAATGACCTGAAACAAAAACTGCTAATTACTTGTGATAATATTCGATAGATGGCGTATTAGTGTTCATTGGGCTTGGGCAACCAGGATTATATAACTAAATAACTACGCCATTGACTCAGAATATGTATCATAATATGCTCATAAGGTTATATCCTAAAGGTTAATTCAATGTCAGTTATTTAATCTCTAACTAATTATAATTATCTCAACATTTTGCGTTTTGGCTATCCATAGCCGTTAGATAAAATTATCAATTCGTACAGATTGATAATATGTGAGTGAAGGCCGCTGGGCATGTGATGCACGCGTCGTGACGTCAGTTAATATCTACGTAGGTACATTGTCTAACGAAATGGTTACGAGGTGTATTATTGTACTGTGCTATTGTACTAAATGCTCTTTCAGCCTCATAAGAAAGAGCTAAGTAAGAATGTCGAAACCGACAACACATTTTTAACATGTCATTACCTCATCAGCGTTATGGCTCTGATAGCTCATTCTCTTGACCTTCCTGTAGGTCTCGTCGTCTAACGCCTCCTGTACCGCGGCTTCTAGTTGGCTCTTGACCTGTTCATCCGATGATTGGTTCATATCGTCCAGGACTAACCTGAATGGAGAACAACGACTTAGAGACTTTACTGGAGTGTTATACACAGTGCTCTAAGGGGCTGGAATTATATGTTGTAATTATGTTGACTCATTCATTTCGTTCTTAAAAGAAACCTATCCATTATCATTTTATTTTTTATCTATATCCTTACCATCAAGCGTAGAATGGAGAACTAATAACAGCGCAGAAGAAATATAGGTAAACTATCTGTGGTTAACAATAAAGACTAGTTAGGTAGCTCCTTAGTGATATTATTCGAAGAAAGTCTCGTTAAAATTGACCCAGCAGTTCAAGAGATTTAATTTATTTGAATAATTTTTCTCTGTCAGTCTGTTTGTTCCGGCGGCGGACAAACAGACCGAGAGAGAAAAATTAAAAATAACAGGTTCATGCGCATTTAGTGAAAATCTGTTAGTTAGGAATTGCAAAGGGGTACTTGAGTTTGATTGTTAGTTGTAAAGATTATACTCAGTTCTCTCATCCTGTTCAGCTCGTTGTAAGTTAGTACGATTCGCCTCTCGAGCCACCTTAATGTCCTGCTCCCAGAAACGTCTCAGGTCTGGACTGGACGTGTACGGAGCAGCCACTTCTTTGATTTTCAGAAATATTATAGCTGTTATAAATATACAAATAACGTTCACTATCGTTAAGCAACAGCTGACGATACCTGTAATAAGAAAACCCCATAGAGACGATATTAATGAAAGTATTGTGAAATGAGGAACATTTGATAGATTCCAGTAACGAGAGAGTAGTCATTTGATTATCATCATTTCAAGCTACGCAAAAGAGTTGAAATTCAACATACCGTTAACAGCAAACTCAATGGGAATGTAGTCGTGGTAAATTGGTACATATGAAGAATTTCCGGAATAGGCCTCCCCTTTGATGTGTGGTATCTTTACTCCCGGATATAGCAGCCAAATGCAAGCCAATGCCCAGAATAAACCCTGCAACCGTTGAAAAATATTCATTGCCAAATAGTAGTGCGTCTTTAATCACGGAGAGATTCAAATCTCGGACTCGATTAGACTGTATTTAGATCACAGAATGTTTGTAGAAAGCAAAAGCATTTAATAATTTATGAGTAAACATGAAAGGAAAAGTAAGTAGAGATATTTATAACGCGTATTTGGCACACTAAGGGAATTCATTGTCAATTGGGTACAGTGTTATTTTTTATTCTTGTGGTAAAAGGCCTTACACAATTGACGACAGGTGGTAGCAATGATGCAGATATTGCAATGCCTATAAGTGGTCCGGCACTGCCTTGAAGTAGGGCTAACGCCACACCCGTACCCGATGTTAGAGCCCAAAGAACGCCCATCCATAAAGAACGAACATTTCCACTAAAACATCAAAAAATACCTATACAATAGAGAATTTATATTTGAAACGTCAACAAAAGGAAACAAATTGTCTTTGTTACCGTGACTTCATTTCTTCAGTAGGCCAATCTCCGAAGCCCCAAGGCATCTCAGTAGTCCCCAATATCAGCCCAAATATAAACCCGAAAAGCAAAGAAACTGCCATTCCCATGATTAAGGATTCAAAACCGCTCCGAACGAGACTCCGGTCAGAAATTATTGTGCCAAATGTTATTGACATAACCGGGCCCATTAGTGGGGAGACCAACATGGCTGCTACGATGTTTGATGCATTGTTTTCAACCAAGCCGAGAGCAGCAAGGGAGCTAGAAATTAAAATGATTAACGTTCCTGGAATTAACGAATGTCTAAATAAAGTATTGAAAGTGGTGCCAAATTATGTCCATACTTACTCCGCAGTAATAATAAGAGTGAGATAGTCGAATGAGAGCTCCCCTCCTCCTCTGACGCCGTCCACGACTTGCTTCACAGTCAGTTTGGACCTGATTGATTCGACAAAACTGCGCCAACGCTTGGCCTCTTCTGTATGGTATCTATGTACGGAAAATTACGTGAATTAAGTAGGTTCCCATCGACATAAATACATTACATAGATCTTAGGTTGCAAAAAAGTATTTTGTAAGCATAAGTACCTACCTACACCTTGAATTCCGCTTGAAGATAAACATATTTTGTTCTATATGTTATTGGCTGCCCCATTTTTGATATTGATATTAGTGGATTTAAGTGTTTTCAGTCTGGAAATTATACTTACTCAGGTATTAGGTGAGGAAGAGGTATGAAGCTCTGTAGTGTAGCAATTGTAGGTAGGTGTGTACTTACCTTGGTAGATATTAGAATGAAAAATCCTATATTTTTTTAACCTGACTGTGTTGATAGGTACGTGCATAATGTATGGTCACGCCTGTATGTCACGAGGGTAGGCAGAGACCACCGTGTGCCACATGCTACCATTCTTACGTACTTCTTTCACTTTGTGCACATCCATACATCTCACGGGTCTGGTATATGTATATTCAATGAGTTCATGCTTACAATATAGTATCCTCATCGAGATGTTGGTCATTGCTGATTGCGGAGTGGACCACGTTACAGGGCAATACGCTGTTGAACGTCACACACATACAGATTAATTAGGACTAAGCATAGGTAAATAAGTAGTTCATGTATTACCAAGGTTCTTTCTAATATACCGCGCTTAAACACTCAATAGCTGGTTTCTTCTTCACACAAAAAAAAGGAAAAAAAAAGAATGAAAATTTCCGGTGAAAGTCAGTCTCGAACCGGGATACTCTAGTTTCGTTCGTTGGAAGCCTCACCTTTGAGCTACCATAACTTGACAGGCGAAATTTGCTGTCGTATTGTAATGATATTTTATGAGTTTTCAGTGCCTGAAAACATGGTCAGAACGATGTTTTCTATAAATTAAACCCAGCTAGAAATAACCCCCTGCATGCAAAAATTCATGAAAATCGTTGGAGCCGTTTCCGAGAATCCGATTATATGCAAGAATTGCTCGTTTAAATATATCTTTAAACGAGATATGATCGGGCGAGCATCAAACTTGGTACTAACCTTTATTCTATTATCGTTAACCTACACTCATTGTTTTGAGACTGGGCGCATATCGATATGTTTTATCCGTATGACAATGAGATGGTTGTCGCCTGTTCAGAATGTATTTTATAATACCTGCTCGGCTTGACAAACGATATTTTTACTACAACGATACACAAACAAACATTAAGTAATCAATAAATCAAGACTTTTTTAACGGTCTTTGTCGTTGCACATGTGGCGGACAATCCTACAGTCCACCTGAAGTTAAGCGGCTACCTAATGGAGCACGCTAACCTTAAGAACAATATAACATAACTCTAAGGTAACAGGCTACTTCGAACAGAAAATCCCGCTATGCCTGTCTATGCCTCTCTTAAATACCTCTCTTAAATATTTTAAATTTATTTTCATCTTTCGATGAAGTACTGTAAGCCAGAATACTTAATTTACAATATGATTACCTTACAATTGACTTCCATTTAACACCGATGCCAAGTTGTGTCAAGCAGTGTAGCATGGTCTCACATTTGTCTCCCGTGGGCAAAGGGAAGGTCACTTCGAAGAAGTTCCCTTGCTTGTCGCTCACCCACACCACATGTTCTACGTGAAGCTTCGTTAGGAGCTCTTGCAATATCTATAGATAGCAGAGACCGCATTAACATAAACTGCGCATTCTTCTTTCTTTATATTTACACACATACATATGCTCACGCCTGTATTCCCCGAAGGGGTCGGTAGAGGCGTTGTAATAACAACACCAACTTTTCACCGAAGATGGTTAAGTGCCAACGTGACAGATGGTGAGTCTATCGCCGTCTCAGGCACGATACATACATCTTTTGAATTACTTCTCAGACATTTGCAGGTTTTCCTTAGCACGATGTTCTCCTTAGCGTGGTGTGAAATGCACATAACTTTTTAGAAAATCTCATTGGTACAGGCCGCTGGGATTCGGACTTGCGTCGCTTGAGTAGCAGGCAACTGCTCGAACACCACGGCTCACGGTTCTTTCTGTATCAGTAAAACAAGCCTACATTCTACCAGATCATAAGCGCCTATTGCAGCCTCAATGGAACCACAAGTGTCACTCGTGTGTGGAATCCCTGTGCTAACTATTGCTAGAACTCCACTTCTACTCCTACTCCTCGATGGAGCACGGCGACCTTACTCACTGCAGGAACACAACACTACTCAATTGTAGCATTATTTGGCTGCGACCTTCTATAATGTCTTCGCTATAGTGTAGGTAAAATGTCCCCAGTGGGTCAGCAAATATCGAACGCGAGAGCCCGTTATGCCTTACCTACTTTTATAATAAAAATCTATAGGTACCTAGGTAGGTAACCTACTATTAGTAAAACAAATAACTTACAAAAACATTATAAAAAAGTTCTTACTTACGCTGTCCATAGTAAAAAAGTCTTCATCTTCACAAATATTGTCCAACGTTGGATTGAAGCCTTCATTATAATAATTTTCAGTCAAATGAATAGGAATGCTCAGCGACTTCTTACTTCTCAATTCCACAGTCATATGGTAGGGTTTGTAATCGTCAATGGGGATCATATCTTTAGGTTTCCCGAATCTTAAGACATGTTCGTAATTGCTTGATGGTATACAGACCACGAAAACTACTCCTGACGGCATCTTCGCACAAGTTACTATTGATAAGGCTGTCTATTCACAGTCGAGAGCATTCAAACTAGTTAACAGACTAATTATCTCCTTAGTGAAATAATTAGAGCTTCAACAAATTGAAGGTGACAATAGTTATAGCATTGTGACGTGTGCTGTCTGATTAGGTTTCATTTGATATACCTAATGATCTATATAATTTTCTACACAAACATTTTATAGGTTTTAACGATTTAATCGTTCAAGTGGCTTATCTTACTTACGTATATATTATCATACATATATATATACATACATCTATGTATAAAATATATATAAAATTCTGTATATAAAATGTAAGTATCTGTTTGTAGTTCCAAAATAACAGCATTTCACTAAATACAGATGAAGGTAATGAATTGAAAAAAAAACTATTTTTTTATTTTTTCTCTGTCTGTCGCTTTGTTCCTGGTAATCTCTGAAACGGCTGGACCGATTTTAACGGGACTTTCACTAATATATGATGATAGCTAATGTTACAAGGAGTAACTTAGTATTTTTATTTAAAAAACATTTTAGAAAATGAAATTAAATCTACGAGGGTGAAACAGCAGGGCACAGTTAGTAATTCAATATAAACCTCACCACAAGCAGTTGTGACGTACCTAATTTTTTTGTAATGTCTGTAAGCGCGGTCTCCGGTGAATGGGAAAATGCCAGTGACGTCACCTTGTTTCTTATGCGACTACCTGTCAAGGACAGGCATTTTGGACTTACGATTGGCCCAAGTAAGAAACTATCATATATATGGGATGTTATAAGCTAGATCCTTGGTAGATAAAAGGTAAATTGCCGAAAATACACAACTTTTAACAGAACAAATATTCAAGGTTAAAATAACAACGAGAACGGATTTTGTAAATAAAAATCTGAAGCACAGTAGATGTAGGTAATGTTTTGAAATTATACTTAGGTAGGTACGCTTCAAAACAAACAAAAATAAACAGGCAGAATCTGCATCATACAACAAACATTTTAAGTACTTTTATATAATACTTTAATATAAAAATAGAAACCATCTAGTGTCAGCACGGATCGGCTGCAATATGTCTTCAGTCACAGGACCCTTGAAAGACGAACATCTGAACCAGCACCTGAGCATTGTTTGATTGGAGTTTAGTGTCTAAACCTCAAAAGTCTTGGTGTTCAATGCGATACCACAGTTGTTTGGAGTCTTGGAAGAGACGGTAAAGTTTAACGAAGGTTCTAGAGTCGGTCGCTGCTCGTTTCGTTGGTGCTCTTGGTATGCCCAGTTGTAGAAGCTAAAACTATTCTGTCTTCCGTTCTGGAGTTCTTCATTGACTGGTATTATAAGCTTGTCTGGTGACTCTCCAATGTTGTCATGGACTATTGCTGGTTGTGAAGATAACGGCGTGTATTTGTCATCGAATCTAGTAAGTAAAAGGAAACTATATTTACATTATAGTCTTCTTGACAAGAATATGTTTAAAGCAATAATCATTGGTTGATAAAGTATAGATAACAGTAAGGGTTCGAGGGAAATGCTCTTCCTCAGTAGGTGTCTGCATGTCAAAGCGTAAGTAAGTACATAATTGTGAGTTATGTCCAATAGATACCCCAAGTTCTACGTACCTATGGGTTTGCAATGTTCAAACGTCATCGCTTAACCTTTCGTTTTAGTGTGGTTCAAAATATGTTGACCCGCCATCTTTGACATTCAATCATTACTCACCACCGAATAAGTATCTACACATTTTGTGTCACGTTAAAATGCAAGGTCAAGTGACGAAAGTCAAAAACTTGGGCATTGGGGCACTGGCTCCACTGAAGTTTGGATCCCACTCATCAAAGACACCAATGTATGCCCCAACACAACTTCTGTTAGCTAAGGCAGTGAGAGTGAATCGCTGCCAGACAAACTAAGGCACAACGAGCCTATAAACCCACTGACCTAATTGTTGAGGATTGGATAAGTTAATCATTTTTATTGCTGGGGAACTGTTCATTTGTGGCAATACCCTGGAGTCTCGTCATACTTTTTAGAATAGTTAGTTATTATTAAAAATGATTTCGGTTTCAAGTCGAGCATTTTTGTGCAAGTGGGTACAAAAATGCTCGTCTTGCATCTTCATCGAAATCTGGATTAAAACTTTAGGAAACTTTTATGCCTTGTCAAATCTCTAAAAGCGATTAAACAACTTTCAATTGTTTTGTTATTAAACGTAGCAAGCCTTTATCGTTATTGACGACATGCGAGGCGGACCGAAACATATTACTACTATATTTAATGCTAAGCAGAGTTTATATTACACAAAATAAAAGAAAAAAATATTGGGTGATTTCAATCTTCCTCTTTGCTCTTCCTCATATCGGACATTAAATGTTTTAAATATATTATATTAAATATATAAAAACAATACAGATAGTACATTAGTATAATCGAAAATACTCAGGTAAGTACGTACTGAGTTTTGCGCAAGCAGTAGGCTTCTATATTTTGCGCTTTTAATCTGTGGAATCCAGGACGGCGGTAGGTGACTGTGTCGCTCTGCACCAACCCTTTGATTCCGAGATCTGTTAATTTCTTCACAGCCTTTGCTTCAGGTATTTCAGTGCACTGTTCACTGTGCAAGAAGAATAAATAACATGCATACATATGCTCACGCCTGGTTCCCCGAAGGGGTAGGCAGAGGTGTTGTAATCATAACACCCACTTTTCACCGAAGATGATTAAGTGCCAACGTGACTGATGGTGGGTCCATCGCCGTCTCAAACACTTTACATACTTCATTGAATATTACTTCTCAGAAATACGCAGGTTTCCTCACGATGTTTTCCATCACCGTAAAGCACGTGGTGTGAAATCACTGTACATAAGTTTTTTAGAAAAACTCATTGATACAGGCCCCGCTGGGGTTGGTACTTGCGTCGCTTGCGTAGCAGGCGACTGCTCAAACTTCAAGGCCACCACGGCTTAAATAAATAAAATAAGGCAAGAATAAATAAGTAAAAAGACATTGATAGAATTAAAATTTTCTACTACCAGCATTCAGGAAGCATGAGGTTCAAGCCAGAAGAAGTGTGAAGATTTATTTGACTAGACTGGCAACGCGAATAATGTCTAGATGTCGTCACGAGTTATGAGAGCTAGCCTTGAATGCGCGCGTAGTAGTATTTTTTAGGGTATTTGTAAGGAGCGATCGCGAGCAAACATGCGCCGTTATCCGCACTATTTTTGCTGAGCGATTATAGCTCGTGAATGTAAACACCTTCATTCAGTATTGTGAGCGCTCAAACATTGCCACTTAATGGACTTCAGATGCATCCGTTTTTTGGCACTTTGGTCAGTGCTATAAAAATATGCTAGTAAGTACCTAAGTACTAAAGTCTACGTACTTGTTTAAACTAGAAATTGAACTTTCTTCAAAATGTTTGCCAACTGTGGACAGTTTCACCTGGTTGCAATTTATTCTCGACCAAGATAGTTCCTTTTGCTCAAAGGGACACACTTGTTTTATCTGTAACATAATATACATGAGCGCAATTAGTTGCGGATCGACGATCTTTGACTTGTACTATTCCAAAAAAAAGCTTAGTTATACATACGCGGTGTTTTGAAATACTTTACGTCCGTCTTTAGGTTTCATGCTTTTTTAATACCGCAGTGTTATATGTTCTATTTAGGGGAGGACAAGGAAATCGAGTGTGTATTTAAGAAATAGAGGCCTTTAGCCTGCCTGTCACTATGTTGACACAATGGTTGTTCAGTTTCTTTCTTGCTTAAAATGGTGTGAGCTATGTATATTTTCCATTAATTTCTTCAGATTAATGACAGCAAAAGCGATGGCTACTTGCCAAGCTTTTCGGCATTACATCCAAGACAAAAGCAATGGTTAGTAAAACCATCGCGTTTGCTCACAATATGTTAGCCTACCCAATAAACAAATTACATTTCCACCCATACCTGCATGAACCAGGTATAATGAAAGATAAATTAAACGTCTGTATTTTCGTAAAAGGTCCAATGGGGCTAAATATCTATTGGTATTTTTGCACATCTTGGCTGACATACTTTATAGACAGCAACTCCTGCAAGGAATACAGCCAGCGTGTTGATGACCGTAAGGCACAAGGATACAGTGCCAAGGGTCGCCAGGGCACTAGGATTGAGCACCGACCAGACAAGATCCTCGTTCGAGCTGAGGAGACGGTCAAGCGCCATCGCCCATAAGAGACCCTGGAGACATTCAAATAACTTTGTAAATGAACATTCAAAACCTATTTTCGTCCATCAGTTTTGTCAATCTTACCCATTCTCTCATCATTCATGCATACCTTTTAAATGTGCTTTCCAATGTTTCAAATAATATACCTTTTTTTGTCTCCATTTTAAAATCCCCATTTACACAATGAAACGATCCATCGGTAGGAGGAGAGAGTAGTGTGGTGTATTGGGATCCTTTTTCTTGCTATCCTGTTATAAGTTAGGCTGTGCGCGTGTGATACCTACCTACTCTTGGTATTATTCACGTTCACAGGCTCCGGTAGCGGCATGACTACCATAAGGCAGATTGTATGCTTGCTTGTCACCTTTGCATAAAAAAATGGAAAAGCAAATGCTACATAAAGTATACGTTCGTATACTTTATGTAGCATTTGATTAGCATTAACTGCAGCAGGCAGTATCGATGCGGACATGACAACACCCACGAGAGAAGCGGTGCTCTGTCCAAACACTGACAAAGCTCCGCACGCTCCACTGGGCAAAGCTATCAGTATTCCTATCCATAAGGAGCGGAGTTCACACCTGTTTATAAAAAATGTTTTGTTATTAACTCCCACGGAGGATAAAATTACACCTTCATGTTGTTAGTTTTTTTTTTATAATCGTTGCCTTTTCTTAAAGCAGAATGTAGAATTCTTCTCGAAACAAAACAAAAAAAATATGTGAATGGATTCCCCACAATGATAGGTTACATAGGGTTTGTTCAGTAAGAGTTGTCGTGGAATCAGATGGTGCTACTGCGTTTAACTACCTTTTTCGTTTGGCTCAGAAAACAATGCCTAACCCTAAAATTTTGTCCTTGGTTGAAAAATATCTCCATCTCTTTCTGTGATGCGGATTTAAAAAGGGATGGACATAGTTTTAGGCCGTGCTTAGTCTACTCTAGATCAAAACCATGTTTTGTAATAAAGGCTATTTCTTTAGTAGTCCATAGGTTTCGACAACAGTCATAAACTAACCCAGATGCTAGATATAATGTAGAAATAGTGACTTGACATTAGTTCATGTTTTGGCCGCTACGGTTCTCTTTAAGGACTTTTTCAGGATTGTCAGACATGGTTTTACGATTTCTCAATAAAATACCTATTATTTTTTTTTAATTAAATTTAAATAACAAAAATCCAAACTGTCCCCCTAACCCCTCAAGCTTTGCTTGAGGATTATTAAACTTTATATTGTGAACCTGCATACCGAACTCCTTGCTCAACGTACCTAGAAATCATTTCCTGAGAAGGCCAATCCCCGACGATGCCGTACCGCTCGTCGAGGATGCAGATCAGGAGTCCAACGATGAAGCCAGTGGCCATGCAGAGGAACAGGCCGAGCATCGTGTGCATGAACCCCGTGTGCTGCAGATACCGGTCTTGTACTACTGTACCTAGGCTCACTGCCGTTATAGGACCCTGGGAAATAATAAATAAATACAAAAACTCTAGTTATTTTTTTTGCACGATACACTTGCTCTAGAAGAGAAAACGAATCTGAGTAACTTATTTTAATTATGTGTGATTATATATCGATAAGCTACTATAATGCTGCAGCCAGCTGTCCAGCGCCCCATTGAGGGGGAATAAATTCAGCCAGTTATACGCTAAGTATCTACTCAGTACCTACTCACCATAAGAGGAGAGATGAGCATACTAGCTACTATAGTGATGGCGGAGTTCTCCATCAGACCGACAGTCGCCAGGAAGGCAGCAGCGAGCATCAGGAACAACCACTGGCAGGTGAGCCCAGCGTCGCCATAAGCCTCCTGTACCCTTTGACGCATATTGCTGCCAGATGGTGGCGAAAAACAGGACCAAACAGGATCTGGCTCACTGTGAAACGTCAAGATAACATTACGTTTCTACGACTCAGTAGCTTTGCAGTGAATAAGAAAATATAAAGTCTTGGAACAAGTGAAGGTTAGTGAAATACGAGTGAGCTTTATTTTATGTGCGGTCACGAACTGACTAGACAGTGTTGCACGTTATATTAGATCAATAGATATTGGACTGGAGGGACATGGTTCTTCTGATAAACTTTTACCCAAGATGCTCACATCTGTTCAAAAGGGTTCGAAAAGAAATTAAACCGTTGCTTATCGCTTGCAATTCAAGGGATTTTAGTCCTACGCCTTATTATGATTGAAAATAGTTTCCCGTCTAAATGCAACACAAAATGGTCGTACTCCCTACTGCCAGAACAGCACGGAGTACTATCTACCCTCCGTTGATTAAACTATAATAATAATAATAATCTTTATTACCAATAGTTATAACAAAATATTTTTACATTACCAATGGGCCCCACACTAGGAAATTCCTGTATCGTGGGGACCGGTTCACAATATATGAGTCACACAAAAAAAAAAAACGTAACATCTTGTAGTAGCAGACAATAACAGCAAATGTACACTTCTTAAAATGTGTACTTTATATTGGTATACTCCTATTTAGTAAATAATGAAGGAAAGGAAAAATTATTTAAATTTTATAGGTAAGAAGTACATAGTTGTAGCAGCCGTTTGTATAAATTAATGTATTTACGTACTAAACACAACATGAATACTCATATAATCATACATCGATTTATTTATTTTATTTTATTTAAGGGGAGTTAGTAGTTCTTCGGTCTCGCGATAAGTGAGGGTTTTTAACCAAGATACGATCACAATCTTAGCCTGTCTACAAGTCGTGTTGCGGAGATTGCAAAACTTAAGCACTGAGTTATAGACCGAAATACGACTGAACTCGCCAAATCTTCGTGCAAAGACTGATTTGATCATGGGAAGGGGAGGCCTATATACACGCCTACTTATGAGTTCTGGGAGATTGGGCGAGCCCAACAAAGCCCTGTGAGCTGACAAGCTGTGTTTTAAGACGAAGAGTTGCCTTACTGTAAGGACGTCCGACCTCTTGTACAAGTTAGAAGACGGGTACCGGAAAGGCAATCGCAACATAACTTTCAAGACCGATCTCTGCGCCCGTTCGAGGTCAATCATAACTGTCCTGGTCGCACCACCCCAGACGGACACGCAGTAAGTGAGCAGAGACTGGCAAATCGTATAGTAAACCATCCTTAGGGTATCTTTAGGTGCAATGTCACGTAGACGCTTCATTATTCCGACGACCTTACGAATCCTGGTAGTAAGTGCTGATATGTGGTCTTTGAAATTTAGATTTTGATCGATTAGCACGCCAAGGTACTTAATGACCTCAGAGCCACTGATGGAATCATTGCATCGACAAGAGATACTACTATGAACTTTGGTGTTACAAGAATGAATAACTAAATCCGGTCTCTGCAGAGGTGCGGATGCTCGAGTTTTATAAAAGCAGAGGTATTTTGTCTTTTCGGTGTTAAGAGAAAGAAGGTTGATTAAACTACACTACTCTTCGTTATTTGGTTGTGATGTTCATTAAAGAATGCATCCCACGGTGCGATATTCTGCGGACTGCCAAGTCTGTCAAGCAAGACCACCGATCACGGACAGCCACACACGTCACACAAAGCTCTTCCAACGGCGAATCATTCTGGGGTCGTATCGTAATGCTACGTACTCAGATCCATTTTCAATTTCCTTGGTAGTGGTTGCATCGTGTTTAGCCGCGTAGTGAAGGGCACACGACAGGACGCTTACTGAAGACTCGTGCCGGGAACCGATTCCAAATGCCCTTAGCACTTGCACCAAATCCTCGCAAAGGTTAGACTCCGCGGTAAACACCACCTGGCATGACAACAATTTTGATTACATGAAAGCCAAATCGGTTCAGCCGTGCTAGAGTTATAAATAGTGTACTTAACTAACACGACTTTCTTTTATACGGTAGTCCAATTTCGTATGTATAGATGTGCTAATGAATTTATAATAATCCACGCAAATCAGCAAGTACCTCGGGACAGTTACAATAATTTATTTTTTAGGATATGTAGGTCTTTTAAAACTATGGTAAAAAAAATTATACCCTTCTAAACTTCTTAAGATACTGTTTTTTTAGTAAGCAGCATTTAGTTTAAAATATTTAATTTACTCACTGACCAGATCGGGGCTACTCCGCGAAAATCCAAGGATAGGAGGGTATTTTATTTTTTAAAGATATTTAATCATGAAGATAATTGAATAAAATTCAGTAATCCAGTAAAGCTTGCGTGAAAAAAAAACTGGATTGCTAACTCTTAGATTTATATTATTTTACAGGAAAGCCGCTTGAAAAACCTGTCCAAAAGAAAGGTCTTTCTTTTCTTTTCTTTTTTTCTTATGGTCATGTAAGGTATATGAGATATGTGTATGCTTACCTGCCAATGTGTGCTATTCTTCGTAGAACTCCAACTGGAATTATGAATACCAAACCGAGTTATTGTTTCTGTGAGAATCTGGAATTAAAGTAAAATTTATTAGGTAAAATATTTTTTTTTGCAGCAAGTGCTTAATAATTATACATCCTATGTACGCAATACCACTGTTCAATGTACCCAAAATTACCAATAAATTGTTTATATCTTCATACATATTTCTAAGTTGTGAAACGCACCGTCGAATACAAACAAAAATGCCTCAGTCCTTAACATTTTCATCAAGCCCATTTTATAAATCGCGAAAGTTATTTTCTAAATTATTATACTTACCTATTAATATGTTGATTATACAAAAAAAAAGTAGAAATGCACAGATAATGTTACATCTTTTACATGCCTTTAGGTAATTTTTGTGCACAATTAACATACTATGGGTTAAAATAATATATTTACCAGCGTTACCAATGTAAATAACACCCTTTCTCATAACACCCCGTCCAGTGTTTTGGGAATTAACCAGAACTATAAATACCCATCCTAAAGGTGTAACAGACGGAAGCATCAAAGTCAGACTAAATATATAGGAGATGAATAAGTGATTTCATGAATGATAATACATACAGTTTCAAGTGGCGTATTCAAGTGTATATCTCCCAAAATATCATTGCTTCTTACTCCGGTAATTTTGAGTTTGTTTCGTGATTTAAAATTAGGTTTGATTGTTTGTTTGAAGTCCTCCCAAGATCGCTTCTTATTCCGACCATCCACCCCATTAACACTGAGATTATTGTCACTCTTCGACTTATACAAACTGGTGGAGGTGATGGAGTTCAAAGAGTCTGTGGATTTACTCTTAGTGACACTATTCTCTTCGGTGAAAGGTTCCAAAGATCTGCTCCCAAACATCCTGTTACCTTTCAATTCGTGAATTAATTTCGTAGCGTTTTCATATTTTTCTTTTTCGAACACAAATTTTGTTGAATTGATTGTTTTTAATAATTCCTCGTGATTTTTTTGTGGGATGCTCACGATGAAAACATTAGCCATCATACTACAAGTAATTTTCTGACCAATTACTTGATAGTTAAGACCTCGTTTTATTTGGATAACTTTAGCCGGATATGTAAAGGTAGAGTGCCACTTGCACACTTGGCTCGGCAGTGTCAACCACTCTTATTTAACGACTTTCCTTGATTTTTGTTGTAATTGCAAAGCGGAACATTGTGAAACAATTGAGTTCCGTTATTAGCAAGTAAACAATACAATTAACCGTGATATTTCAAATCAAAACAAAGACAAATTCGTGCCTATTCATTATTTGAATATTGCAATGTTACGCAACTCGTTAATACTCATAAAACCGTAAGTAAATTTATTTACGTATATAGTTGAAAAGCAGGAAGGAAAGTTAACAATGTAAATAACTTTTCTCTGATGATTTTACATTGTAGACACGTAAATGTTTTCTTCGCCCATCGCCTACCCAGGGCCGGATTAACCCTATCGAGGTCCCTAGGCAATGCAATTGACTGGGGCTTCCTTTACCCTTTTTCTACTTTATAAAATATATGTCCGACTAGGGGCCTCTACGCAGTCGCATAATCGGCCTTATCCGGCCCGTGCGCCTGCCTAGTAAAATATTATAATATTTAAATTCCAATCCGTTGAATTTTATAATTTGAGTTGTGTTCGAGCACATATTATTGGCCTTTCCAATAAACCCCACGTTTGGTTATTCAGTAGTTTCCAGACTTCTAAGAACCTTAATTATGTAAACAAATGTTGTTAGCATAGGATCTCATAATTGTGTTCACAAAGTTACATAACAAGGTTACTGAAGTCAGTTTCACACGAACTTTAAGTACCTATATCATTATAGTGATGGAGTGTGAATGGATTTAAAAAAAGAAATAATAAGGATTGCAGAACTTCTAGTAGTATTGCACATGGGTTTATCTCGAGGAGAAGTGTCTCTTGGGCTAGTGTTGTGTGTGCAAATAAGTAAAGTCGTGTCGCGCAGCCGTGTGGGGCAGGCGGGGGAGTAAGGGCGGGCGGGTAGCGGCGCAGGGCGGCCACGAACAGCAGTCGCGGCGCAATCTGCCGGCCGCGCGAACCTCGCGCTCACCCGCCGCTCGCGATCAATAACCGATAACCTACAACAAACTCCTTCAACTAACAACCAAAGACACTGACTATAATAGAATACTCCATTTGTAAGCATCATTATCTTTATTAAGTGGGTATCGCACACCGCTGCTCCTGTCAACACCATCAAACATGGCCACCATTCAAAACACATGATCGTTTATAGCGTTTACGCAAACGTGAGCTATTCCAAGCACTACCAGTAACTTGACGTGCTCGCTGTGATTGCATTCTTGTTTGTGTGTAATTTTTATAATATTCTATCGCAATGTTACGTAAATGTTAGCGGGTGGTTCGAAATCGATAAGTTATTAAATGTGCGAGGGACCGGTTTGCTTACCGCGTCTTGAAAACGCGTTGCTATTTTATGTCCAAAAGATCAATTTGATTGAGACTAACATTACTATCATTATTGTGATTAATCGTTATTAGTTGTTAGTGTTGCTGTACTCTTACTACAGAGCAAAGATCGTAACCTCCAACAGACGGATACGTCTTTAATTCAATGATATTGTAACATATCAATGATGATACAAACAGGCAGGTGGGCTGAAAGGATAAAAATACTTATGTAACCGAGCTATCCTCGTGACGTAAGTGTAAAGACGATCTGACACGTCCCAACTCGTGTACAGGTTAAATACTAATATCTAAAGAACGTATCTATAACGTATAAATTCAGCATTCGGTATAAAACATTGATTCAATATAATTCTTAATTTTCTTTACAAATTCTTCATAAAAGTCAAAGCTTACTCTGTATTTAGTTACTGTAATGAAGACTTACTTCTATTTGTAATAACTAAATAAACCAACAACCGTTGTTTAGTTTGGTAAGCTTCCCAAAACAACAGTGGCGTAACGGTAGGTAAACTGTATAATATAGTAGAGTGAGTTCCTACTGGAACTTATAGATGAAAATACCTCCTATAATATACAGTACATGTTTGCGGAAAATACTTTACTGTTCACATTGTTTTAGATGAAGTGCGAAAGTTGTAAATAGTTTTAATGGCTTTAGGTAATGATCCGTCTGTTATATATAATATATCGATGAAGTTTCAACTGACTATCCAGAGGGTGGGCTGGTTCATAGTTTGGACATTAAGGTTAATGTCTTCGCTCACACGACAAGTAATCAATAACGTTCCCATTCAGCATTTATGTAACCAAATTTGTTCATCGTTAGCGGGTTTGGAAGCTCGCGCGGTGTGACGGACTTCACCGTTTAGATAAGATCAACACAAAGCTCTCTGTCAATATCCACTTTAACAAAGTAACGAACACGAACACACAGCTGATTTAAGTACACTCAATAACAAAATCGAAAATCCAGTTTTAGACGTCCAAATCGACCTCGTCTTTTTTGATTAGTTGATTGGTAAAAAATAGGTATCTAAACAGTTTCATCGCATCATTTTAAATATTATAACTATCTACAAATAGTTCCTCCTTTGATCAAATATTAATTTCCTCGACGTTCATGAGAGCCTTACCAGGGCTTAAATTAAATAAATAATTTTAATTTTCTAAGAAGCTGTCAAAGCGGAGATACATTAAAATATTCCAAAATTGCCGTTATAATTAATTGTAGCATAACATCGCGTAGCCCATTTGACTCTAATATAAATTTCGGGGCATTTGAAAAGAGAAGCCGTGATCGTTTAATTAAAAAATAACAGACGTTTCGGGACAAAGCATGGGAGGCCGTGACTTCGTCGGATATAAAAGTGAAGATCCACATGTTTTCGACTGACCTCACATAAAAAGCACATTTAATTTGAGAGCGCGTAAAATATGAACAGCGCATTTGAAACGGGCACATTTTCTAGCTAAAAAACATAAAAGAGGGTAGGTTTTAAATAATTAATAATAATTTTTTTTCGTTGATCGTAATTGTGATGTCATAATCGCACGATGCCTGACTGAATGATTTCACTCAATTAAGGGTGTATTAAATAGGGGAATTGTACTGGTGCCGGTAGGAGTTATGAGCGATGACCTTGTATGCACAGTAGTCATTTTATGAGTCTGTCTCTGTTTGGCTACCTGTAACTTATGGTGGGATCCGAATAGGTACAATACATCCGCAATTATCCCCACTATTTTCACTGAGCGCTCTTTACCCGTGACAGCACACGTAAATGCCCCACGTGAATATACAGCACGATAACTTTCACTTCCAACCTTGACATTTTCTTGACGGATGAGTTGTATAAGAATAGTAAAAACTATTTTCCTTTATTGTAAGTAAGTACTTATACACATAAATATGTTTTGTAGATATTATATACGTAGGTTTGCTGGGGCCCAAGGCCCAACCATGATCTCTTATTGCAATGATAGTTCGGCTGTGTGACAGTGACATATGTATACACGACATATTTTGAACACGTAAGTTGGAGTTGCAGAAAGGTATTGCACACACAGTCTTAACGGTCACACGGCCTTTCCAAAACTCCTCGTAATGATCTAACTAAAGGTAGACAATATTTCTCAAAATGTAAAGAGTTCCTTTCCTTTATTCATTTTATGGCGATGAGCTTAAGTAAAACTATTCCGCCAATGTCAAGTGATTGTTGAGATAAATATCTTGTAAATTGTTAAAAATATGTGGAGGAACCCATTGGATTCCTCGCTGTCATCGAAGAAACGGTTTTTTCCAAGTAAAGAGTTTCCACAGATACTACTAATCTATATCGATCAATTGACATTTACACTGACACACAGACTTCCTATGGCAAATCCACAGATAAACACAAACACGACTATTCGTTCAGTGCTATATACTCTATGCAACAATAATATGAGTTAAACTATCATAGCATATTATTATGGTAAGGTTCCAGATTTCGTCTCTATTATTCATCATGCCGTATCTAAACCAAATTATTTTCTTGCCAAGTTACGTAGGTATGCTTACATTTATATTGTTAGGATACGATTCATACGAGGGCTCGAAGATGTTAATTAAATGAAAATATAGCTCGTACAATTCTGCAGATTGTATAGAAAGCGCCTGCTTAGAGTTATAAGTGACGTGTACCTTTTAATTACCCGGTTCACTAGAGGAAGATCCAATAACGTTTGATTACGATTTACTCTATCTTATTTTCTCACTACTCTGAAGTTAGATACTGTAATTTGTGGTTTGTTAATGTCAAAGTCCGTAGGCACTTCTATAAGTAAATAAGATTGAAAGCTATTAATACGGAACTGCAAACATACACACTGCTTGCAGTTCCGCATTAATAGCTTTTTTCTAAATGCATATAAAGAACTGAAATAAGAAAAAAACAATTATAAAAAAATATCCATGTCTGTTTGTTCCAGCTAATAGCTGGATCGATTCAATCGACACTGTCACTGGCTGCTGATGTCTTAAGAAGTAGTATAGACTTTTATTTGCTTTCATTAAAAAGAAGTACAGTAAAGCCACCGATGAAAATAATTATGATAAATACCTAATCGAGCTATAAGGTCAATTGCTTATGAAAATTCTGAATGTAAGAGCTGCCTTCATCAGTTCATTACCAACTGTTATGAACACACACACTATTCTAAGGTTCCTGGCACTAACACCGTTGAATGTGACGTTAAACAGAAGATATTAGGCCAGCAGTGAGCAGTAAGTAGCACATAAGCGAATGCGTATCGTTTCTGTAAGCGAAGCGTGATGATAATGTTACTTTGTCTACAGGCCTATAACCCGCATTGTGCGGAGACAATACGCCTTCTAATATGTGACTTTGGGTTATTAGGTGCTCAGTTCCCAATTGTGGAGAGTTGGAAAATCCAAGAATATCCTCCCTCACACCGCAGTAATAACTGTGCTCTCCGTTAGTTAACTTTTTGGTTTTCGTAATTTATACTCGCTAGCGTCTCCGTCGAATATTACTATGAGAAATTGTGCAGCGCGTCATAGAGGTGACGTGAAGAACTAATATATCTCATACAAATATTGCGAGTGATGCTAGCGAGTATAGATTGCGAAAACTGATAGGGGTACAGGTAATCAATTTCCTTTTGCCCTAGTTCCTAAAGACAAATAAGGACTTACAATCATTGACATAATTTCTCATTTCTCGCAACCTAAACCTGCACACCTTTTTTTTTTTTTTTTTTTTTTTTTTTTGTTGACGAGGGGGAAACCTTCGAAAGGTCCCCGACCGCCCTGGGAGAGGCAGATCGGGGTATGTGGGATTCTTACCGCACTAAAACCCCCCCGGTGGCCGTCCTCAGTGCTCAGGGGGGACTCCGGGTACTCTAATAGAACGCACCGGTGTCCCCCCACACTTTGCCGGGGCACATCCCCGGGGCAGCTGTGGGGCCGCCCCTAGAGACCTCGCTGTGCAAGGCAGCGCGAGCCACATCGCGCTGCCACCTTCCCGGGCCCGCGCCGGTGGTCAAAGCTCCCACCCCGACCACCGCCAGCAGGCCCTCCGGCCCCCTTTTAGTCGCCTCTTACGACAGGCAGGGGATACCATAGCCATATTCTTAGACCCTGGCTATTGGGTGGACGGACCGGGGCGTGCGTTGCCTCCGCCCCGCCGTCGCCGTCGTCTCCGAGAGGGATCGGCTCTCTCCCGATCCCGCTCGGAGGTCTCCTTCTGGGACATTACCGTCTCGCAGAAGGAGACTACGGCCCTCCATGCCTCTCTGTCTGCCAGCATAGCCGTCACTACGCGTGGCAGAGAGAGGTCCTGCCCGATCCTGGTGACCAGGACTCGACGCTCCGAGCTCCACGCTGGGCACTGCTCCAGCGTGTGCTGTGCGGAATCCCGGTCACAGCCGCAATGGTGGCATTGCGCCGTCGGTTCGCGACCGATCCGATTCAGGTACTCACCGAAACACCCGTGTCCGGTGAGTACCTGCGTCAGCCGGAAGGTGACGTGGTCCTTCCTCTTTAGCCAGGGCCCGAGGCTCGGCAAAATTGCACCGACAGCGCGTTGGCGGGCGTTCTGCGGCTCACACAGCCGCTCCCGCCACGCCAAAAGCGCACGTCGGTGCAATTTTGCCGAGCCTCGGGCCCTGGCTAAAGAGGAAGGACCACCTGCCTGCCTGCGCACTTCAGCCGCATTAGGAGGCGCGGTTCCGTCCGCCCGGCGGAGACGGTCGTAAATACGAGCATCCATCTCCGCCAGGATGTCCAGGGGCGGAAACCGCGCCAGGACAGTGGCCGCCTCAAAGGACAGGGTACGGTACCCCCGTGCGACCCGGATGGCCATAGGACGCTGCATACTATTATACATAGTTCTGCAGCGCCTAACACCCAGTCTGGAAGACCAGACGGGTGCTCCGTAGAGAGCCACGGATCGCACGACCCCCGCATAGAGGCGGCGGACTCCTTCACTCGGCCCCCCGAGATTGGGCAGCAGTCTGTGCAATGCACCCGCTACCCTCTTGATCCGGGGGACCATGCGGCTGAAGTGCTCCTCGAAGCCCCAGCGTCCGTCCAGGGTGAGACCTAGGTACTTCAAGTACCGTCCCACCCGGACCTCCACGTCACCTACGCGAACCGACGAGCTGGGTGGTTCCCTCCCCCTCGGGAGTTTGTGGAACCACAGCGCCTCGGTCTTCTCCGGCGCTACCCGAAGGCCCAGCTCGTGGATTTTCTCCACGACGCATGCCACGCCAAGCTCGGCGAGCCGGTTGGTCTCCTCGAATGTCGCCCCGACGGCTAGCACCAGCGTGTCGTCCGCATAGCAGACGATGCTAACGCCGTCGGGGCGGTCGACCCGCAGGACCGCATCGTACGCGAGGTTCCACAGGAGTGGCCCTAGGACCGATCCCTGTGGGACCCCGCAGTACACCTTCCTCCGGTGAAGTCGTCCATCTCCGCCCACATATTGCACGCACCTGTCGTGCAAGTAGGCGCGGACCACGCGCTGCAGGTAGGGGGGCACGCGGTGGTACACCAGGGCCCCCCATATTGCATCCCAGGGCAGGCTGTTGAAGGCGTTGACTATGTCAAGACTGACAGCCAACGCCACTCCGCCCCGGGATACAGCCTGCGTCGACAGTGTTCGGACGCGTATGATCGCGTCCACTGTCGACCGCGCGCGTCGGAAGCCATACTGGTCTTCCGACAGGTCTGGCCCGACGCTCGTCAGGTGCGTACTGAGGCGGTCAGCCAACACTCTTTCGAGCAGCTTACCCGCCTCATCTAGTAGGCAGAGAGGACGATACGCGGAGGAAGAGTCCGCGGGTCTTCCATCCTTATGGAGGAGAACCAACCCAGCCACTTTCCAGCCACTGGGGAACACGCCGCAGCGTAGGCAGTCGTTGAACAGCCGCCGCAGCCTGTCCCCCAGTCCGTTGGGTAGAGCCAACACCCAGGCCCGACCAGGAATTCCGTCGGGGCCTGGTGCCGTGTTTCGGGCTCCGAGGCGCCTCACGGCTCGGTCCAGCTCATCGGTCGTCACCCCCATCTCTTCGGACCAGATGGTCGGTTCCGAAGGAGGGGGCGCGGGACTGCTCTGGACCCTGGGGAAGAGGGTATCAACTACCCTCTCCACGAATGCCGGGTCCAGAGTTTCCGTCAACGGAGGGACCCACGGGCGCAGCTTGCCCAGTACCATCCTGTACGGGCGGCCCCATGGATCCCTCTCCAGTCCCCCGATGAGCTCATCCCACGACCGAGCCTTGGCGCTGGCAATGGCTGCCTGCAGCGCCTTCGTGGCGCCTCGGTATGCCACGTAGGCTCCACCCAACTCTTCGGCTGTGGCTCGCCTTCTTCTCCGGGCACGCGTGTACTGGCGTCGGGCGCGGAGGCATATCTCGCGCAGCTCCGCAATGCTCTCCGACCACCAGTACACGGCCCGGGGCTTGGCAGGTCTGGTCCGGGGCATCGACGCGTCACATATGGACGTCATCGTGTCCCGGAACCAGGCCGCGACGATGGCTGCGGCGCAGAGTCGATCTCTGTCGAGCCGCTTGAGAGACCATCGTCGCGGCGGGCTGCTACGGCGGCGGCTGTCGGGGCGGGGAAGGCGGATGGCCACATCCATCGCAATATAGCGATGGTCGGATAGTGTGACCATCTCCTCCGCCACTCTCCACCCCGTCACCATGCGCGCTGCCTGGGGAGTCGCCCACGAAAGGTCCACGATCGACTCCCCCTGCCAGCGCACGCAGGTGCTGACGGACCCCCGGTTAAGCAACCGGAGGTCCAGCGCCGCCGCCCATTCCAGCACTGTCTCCCCCTTTGGGTCATCCCGGGCGCTCCCCCACTCACGAGAGTGAGCGTTGAAGTCGCCCAGGACGAGCACGGGACGAGGCAGACATCCGCGAATGCAGTTGGCCACCCCGTCCAGGTACGCCTCGTAGACGGCGAGGGTACAGTTGGGGGAGACATAGCAGCCCACAACGACTATGCGGCCCCAGCTCACGGCGACGTATCCCAGCCCCCTCTCAATGAGGGAGCAGGGAGGGTCGCCGCTACCGCCACCCCAGTATATGGCGACGGAGTCCATGTCGTCACCAAACCAGCGAGGATGGTTTGGGACGACGCGATATGGCTCCGCCACCACCGCCAGTGCAACCGACCACTGCGCGACGGACTGCTGGAACAAGTCCTGCGCCGCGCGACAGTGGTTCAGGTTGCACTGCAGGGCTCGCTGGGGCCTTAAGGCCGTGCTGGGGCCTTTGCTGCCGCCTCGGTCGGGGCAGAACCCGACCGGGCCGGACCCGTGCCGCTCGGCAGCGCGGGACCCGGCTTACGGCCCCTCTTGCCACGAGGAGCGGAGCACTTCTTGCCCCCCATCCTGTGGCCAGAGGGCCGGCCCAGGTCCGCGCAGAGCGGGCACTTTAGCGGGCGAGTGCACTCACTCGCCCGGTGGTCCGCCTCGCCACATGCGTAGCACATGGTGCTCCTGTCCGTCGAGCTCGGACATGTGCTACGCACGTGGCCGATTTCGAGGCACCGGAAGCACTGCAGAGGCCGTGCCTCCAGTGCCTCGACCCTCACCGATACCCACCCCACCTGTATGCGCCCAACTGAAAACAGTTTGCGCACCACGGTGAGTGGGCATCGGACCCACAAACCTGCACACCTTAAGATAAGTTGACGTACGTTTTTGATAACGTTAATTATACCCGCATACCGCGGATAAAATGCTCGTTTAAATTTTGAACTTTATACCTTTTAACTTGCTGTGTCCCTCGACTTCGAGGCAGATGTTAAATTTTTATTTATTTATTTCCAATAAAGAGCTTTACATAGATTTAAGCTTGAATTATAAGATTTATTTTTCCGTTGTCATTGGGATATTATCCCGCAATGGAAAGCACTTGAATCTGAATTTTGACTCATGTACAACGCTTCAAAATGCAAAGTTCAAAATGTTTTATTCAACATAAGGGTCACTTGGTACACTCATAAAACACTATGACTATCACAGTCGTCATGATCCGTCGAGTGGTTTTTACGTGATGCACAGACAGAAAGACAAAAATTGTGTTTAGGTATCCTTATAGTTAAATTACATAGCCCCATAAAATGTTCTTCAAGACATGCTTTGTCTCGTTACAGTTTTACTATGTATATAGTAGCCTATACTCATAATTTAAACAGGCAACGTTTGTGAGGTTGTGAGGTGTAATTTATAGATCTTTTCAACTTATTCTGAAAATTCTTTTATAATAAGAAAGCTACGTTTTTTGCTATATTATAAAGCTGCAGTTTGTTTGAACGAGCTAATCAGGAAAATTTTATGCGATTTTGAAAAAATCTTTCAGTTTTGTTTAGTCAGGTTATATTTTCAACAAAAATTAGGGAACCGTAACAAAATTGCGATTTTGTAACCCAAGGTGAAAAAATCGAAATCCTTTTTATGCGTGCGCCGCAAAAATTATTGACAATAGTGGCAAAATTATATAATACGAGTTTGTAGGTCTTATTTAGACCTACAAAAAAGTATGCGAGAGCACATATCAAACTTTTATAGTTTAGCCATAATAACCGCTTTTATGTTCATAAAAAATAAAATTGTAACATGACATTAGTTAATATTTCTAATATTGTCAGTCAGTTATAGGTAGCCAGTAAAATAACTGTAATGTTTAAATATTAATGAACGTTAAGAAATCAAGTACTTACTTAATACCATTGAAATGTTTAAATCACTATGCCTAACGGAACGGCAAATGCATACTAAACTTATCTTTCTCTGTAAGTGAATTGTAAATTCTTAAGAGAAATAAAGTTCTATAACCACAAAAATATTAAATCGTCTGAAGAAATAAAATACGTTAAACGTGTATCGTAATTTTAATATTATAAATCTACGCGGGTGAAACCGTGGGGCACAGCTAGTAGGTTATATAATAACACAAGAAATGGTGATAGTTAAATTTAAACATGGAAACCGAGTAGCTGATCTAGTTGATGGATAAAACTGAGGGTACTGTTATTATATTAGAGTTACTGTGGCTGTAAACTACATCGTAAGATGTGAACGACCAATAGAGATAGGAGGAGTTACATAGTCGGCGTCTGGCGAGGGTCGTCGCTCTGTCGTTATGGATGCTATGCTTTACAACGAACGTCTACTCGAACCATTATGTCTTCAATGTCTGGCATTGTTGGCTAACCATCTGAACTTTTTATAAGTAGGTACCTTATTTTTTACTAGCTTCTTCAACTAGGATAAGGAGTTAACTGAACAGTTTACTTCGAACGATGTTATCTATAAATACATACAGATAAATAAAATTGAAGTGTCTGTTTGTTAATCCAAAATAACAGCTTATCATTTAATGCATATGAAAGTATATACGGCACTGACATGAAAAAACAATTCAAAGAAAATTCTGTCTGCTTGTTCCGACTAATCTCCGAAACGGCTGGACCGATTTTAAGGGGATTTTTACAGGCAGATATCTAATTTTATTTATAAAAAACACAAGGGTTCCGCGGGTCACTCATGAAAGTACCTCTACGCGGGTAAAACTGCGCGGCCCAGCTAGTATTTCAATATTTTTTTATAGTTTAGAGCCCTAGAAGGCTTCGTAATAATGAACGCAAAATTCGCGATGACGTAAACAACTTTTCAACAAAACAAAAATCTTTTAACATGAAAATTGAGCTTGCAGTCAAATATAATGCGAAAAGGTATAATTATTTCAGCTGAAACACTGCTCGTCTGCTCTCCATTTTGGGTAACATTTATGCCATTTCATTCCTTTGTAGAAGACATTTTTGAAAAACGATGTGCATTTTATACGAAGGCAACGGACACCAGTTCAGTTATTTTTTATCAAAGAATTGCATATTATTTGATCTTATTTTTAGCCGACTTCAAAACAAAAGGAGTACTTAATTAGTAACCTAATTGGTTTCACATTATTTTATTTTTGTCTTTCTGAGGGCTGTTTTTTTTACAATATTTTTTTCGTTATTTCTTTCCTACATGTACAACTTCACTGACAGTTCGTTAATAAGAGACAGTGATATGAAGATTGACACCAAACGAGGCTCCTTCAAATTGATCGAGTTTCTTTCAACTTTAAACTACTTTGAGAGCTAATCACAACCTAAATAAACATGCATCGTAAATACGTGTCTGTCGGGACCCACCCCAGCAAAGGGATAGATAAGGGTGCGAGCCCCTATGTGTATGTCTTATTTGTACAGAGGGACAGCTACCCTTTAATTATTAACTTTCTATATTTATACCAAAACATCAATGCCTCTAATACAGGTTTTTAGATTTTTAAACATCAACGAGACACGTTGAGATTAGCCGGCTCGAAATGTGTTACAAATAATATTACAAACTCGCAAACATACGCGCATTGGTAGTTGAGTAATAAGGAATTGGAACAATTCCTTATTACTCAATATCGAGTAAAAAGTGCTAATAGATTAGACCAATGGTCGTCAATCTGCGGCCCGCGACAAAGCAAACAACTTTAGTAGATAATGGCCTCAACCCCCAACAAAAACACGCTGAAGCTATGTTGTCGTCCGTCACTTTCATTCATACCAGCAATAACAAGCATAGAACGTAACAGGTAATCAATTATTATGTCAATGAACTGATGGTCAACTAAATGGTCCATGAATGATACCTCACACCAAGAATGCGCCCCGCAGTGAAACCTCACATTGTCCTGAGTGGCCTGGGACCAGAAAAGTGTGTCGACCACAGGATTAGACCATTTACTACCGACAGATAGCATCTTAAACTACCCTTCTTGGTAATATTTTTTTTCCATGTATGTCCAAAACTATTATATCCGGCTGTACCAAACATTTGATTGTGTCCGAATTGTCAGGGAAAAAAATAAAATATAAATGTGCCCTATATCAGCAAGTCACTCAATCAATCAGAGGCCTGAGTTCACACACCCACGGATGAACGGACATAAATGACGTAATTAAGTTTAGTTACTACATTTCGTTTCTATATGTATGCTAATATTTATTGAACACAACACAATTGAAATAAATATAATATTGTGCCAATATGGATTCAAGAGGATATCGTGACTCGCGCAAAGGGAGCCATATCTTTGCATCCTAGTACCTACCTATTTTGTTATTCACTCGCTGTCCGCCCCGTCCTGCCCCGTCAGTGGAAACATGGAAATCTTTTCACCTTGAATAATTTAATGAAATATTCAGTGCCTAAATGCGTACATATTACTTACTAGAATTTCCTTGGCATTCCCCACTAAGCCTTGGCAAGTCTGTATTTTAAATGAAGCATTAGGTATTCTAATGACACTAAGTATGTCTATTTTCGACCAATGAAACTTGTTATCGCATATGTAACGTGTTTGTTTAGGGCTTAAAGTTGCATGCATACATAGTGCCTAATGCCTACCCTTTAGAGTGGCGATGTCCAATGTCAACATCATCATCGCCCTGACCTTATCCCAAACATTGTTGAGGTCGGCACTTTATTCAACCCGATCACCTGATTTTTATACGAAGCGACTGCCATCTGACCTTCGCAACCCCTTTAACGAGGAAAATCTATGATCTGGGTTAAACCAGTTGTCAGACTATTTTAGGCCTCCGACTGACCTGTAACGATTGCTAAAGATGATAAATTGGCAACCGGGACCGACGGCTTAACGTGCTCTCCGAGGCACTGAGGGAACTCGGGTGGTCACCCATCCAATTACTGGCTAGGCTTATGGCTAATGTCAACACACATTATAAATTGATCGCGGACGCTATCTATCATCGTTCAAGGTTAGTACATTTCCTTTTTCAACCCTGACTGTGATTGGTTCGCTTCACTTTTCACTTATTGCATATGAAAGTATCTTATAATATAAAAAGGTACGGTACTTACTTACTTTGAAAAAAAAAATCATATTTATCTTTTTATTTGTTGGTTCCTACTAATCTCTGAAAAGGTTGGCCCGAATTTAACGGGACTTTCATTGGCAGACAGATGTAACAAAAAAAAAATTTTAAAAGTTGAGTAAATAGTTAGGGTTGTATTAAATGCCTCGTAAAATTGAACGACGGTTGTAATTATTTGTAAGTAAAGCTCGATTCTTAGGTAATTGTAGAATCGTTCTAGTTGAAGTTCGAGTGATTAATCATTCTAATCCGTTAATTACATTTGACCTAGAAGCGATGTCTAGAGGTTTATTATGGCTGCTAGGTAAAAAAATATTTTTACAACTCAAACCAGCCGCGTTATTCTGTAAGGTTTCTCAGCGTCACATTTGAAAGATACGAAATAAAACTTTATCGTTTATTTATTATGTATCAATTTCCTACGGTTGAAATCGACGCTCGACGTCGCGTTCGACGGTGAGAAACCTTACAGAATTACGTGGCAGTTCTTGAGATTAGCGCGTTCCTCCACCTCGATTAACAATATAGCCCAATTTAATAGTTAAATGCATATAGCATTCTGCTAGTGAGAGAACTTTTAAAATTTTCCAATAATTTTGAGTTTATTTCGTACAAACAAAAAATTAATATAATGTTAGTATCGATAAATCACCCCTATAAGCATTCAGTACCCCTATCAAGGGTTTGCCATCGTAATCTATATTCGCTAGCGTCACTCGTAATATTTGTATGAGATATTTTAGTTATTCACGTCACCGCTGGGAGGCGCTGCACATTTTCTCATACAAATGTTCGGCGGAGACGCTAGCGAGTATAGATTACGAAAACGGTGACAAACCCGTGATAGGGGTACAGGTGTCGGCACGAGGTTGCACGTACTATCTGTGGAGACGATATATCATGATCAATTTATATTGTATTCGTCTCAACACCGCGGGACAATCTGAAAGAGGTTTTCCTTCTAACACATTGTTGTTATGATCCTTTCATGGGATTTTATGATACGGATAAAGATTGATACAGTTGCCGTCATGTCACAAGGTATGAGCAACTATGTATGTAGTTCGCTAGTCCAAAAACTAATAACTGTAATTATAACTACGATAAACGTATATAATACACCTAACTAGTGTTCGAAAGTCACCCTTATAAATTCCGCCAAAATAGAACTTTGTGAATCGCTATTTAGGTATTTGCATTGTTCTGTTCAAGGTAGCGTTATTGGCACGTGTATGGATTCTTGATTTAGGTTGAAACCACTTAATTACGACCCAACCGACGCAGTATGATTTATCCTGGATTCCTGGAACCTGTGGTTACGTCAGCATGAATCGTATTTACGTAACTCTGAGGGATGACGAACTGAAATACGTGTTACCTCGTGATATTATATAATAGAAATTCCAATACTACCTCGTTGGTCGTGTGGTCTAACGCTATTGCGTATACGAGGGTTCGATCCTGGGCAAAGTGTTATTGGGTTTTTCCATCTATAATGTCCCAGTAGAAGCCCGGAGTCTAGATTATGATACGCGGCTACTGGCAACAGCCCTACCTTCTAATACATGTGACTTAAACAAAGCTGGCGAAATGTGGGTGTTCTAAGTAGACCACTGCCTGCTCCACGCGGGGAATGCAGGGAAGGTAGTGCTCGAAGGCCTTTAGGTATATAGATAGTCATGTAATGAAATGAGTTAATTCAACGGTGAAATCGAATGGAATCGTCGATGCATAATAACGCGACTCAATAGTTGAGTGGACGAGATATTGCAATGGATCATTTTGTTCCTTCTATGTCTTAATGACATAGCCTTGTATGGGCTAGTTTAGGTACCGTCACGAGTTAAGAACGAGTTCACAGTAGTCATTTTATGAGTCTGTCTCTGTGTATACGTATGGCGCGAGGCGAATAAAAACATGCGTAGTAAGAAAGTATTTTCCGCTGCGCGTTATATGCTCGTGACGAGACCTATATTATAGTATTTATACGAATATTGTAAATATTTCCTCTTAAAATTATGAATGCAGAGAAACAAAATTATGTCGGTAGCTTTAATGTTTCCATAAATAGCGTTTCCTCGGAAAGGAAAATTTTTACAACTTATGTAAAACCTTGCAAGAGATCACTATTGAAAGTTAGGAGAATATAGTAAACATTTACCTCTGGCGGCCACTCGCGTATCTACTGCAGTGCCCTTGAACTCTTCGAGACGTGCTTGCCGTGTCTGAAATAGGCATCTAGGCGGCAATAGCAAAATAGGCAATATTATTATGTGTGCTAACTGGAAAGCTTGGCACTGTACATTTTGTTGTGCGACATTCGCAAACCAACACAAAGTACAACGAAATACATAGTAGATTACATGATATATAGATTTTCTGAATGCTCGCTTTTATACCGAAAGCTGAAACGACGATTTTGTGCAATTCTATTGGTGATTGTATATAATCATATTTGAGCAAGGTAATTATACTATTTGGCTGTGCAGTTTGAAGTTTTTATATGACTCGCATCATCTATGTATATAAAAGCATACAGTCGAATTGATAACCTCCTCCTTTTTGAAGTTGGTTAAAAATGAATTGCAATATTCATGCATCGAATGGCTGGACGATGGTGGATAGTGTTGATCTTGATGTATCTGTAAAAGTTCAGTTCTTAAACGGTGAAAAACATAAATAATAAGTTAAGGAAAAGTTGATACGTAGATTTTATTTCGTAATTCCTTTTAAAAACTACCCAAAAACATACAGGCATTTAACAAACGTCTAGAAATATTTAAGCTTGGAGTAGGTAGATGAAACAGCCGAAATTGTTTAGACATATGTGACTTATCTGGGGCACGTCGGCTGGTTTGAAGGAATGACTGGGCGCGCGCCGTAGGTACCGTATTGAGCTTATAAATTCTGCAGATTGTGACAGGACTCGGGTGCGGCAAACTCGGTCAAGTGGAGGTACCTAAGTATACGAGGTAAAGTTAGTTCTTCGGAAAACTTCAGACGTCTTCGAAGTTTGCTTGTAAGTAATTGGTTGTTTTTCAACACAACTTTAATTTTTAAATAATGTTACAAAAGTGGTAATCATTTTTATATTATTTCATTGCTGATATTACATTCTCTGGGTAGTTTGCCTTTTAGAATAATGTCTGTAGACAGCTACCTACCGACTCTTTTTATTTTCAGGAAAAAAAGTTTTTACTTTAGTACCCAAAGTGTATTTAATAATAATAAGAATCATTTATTTACACGAAATATGGTTACAATAGATGTTGTTAAAAATTATAGGTACATAGCATATTTGGGTAGGTATGGAAATATTTGTAAAATATTAAACAATTTGTGTACATCATGGCTCTGACCAACATATTGTTTTTTTACATATATAAGACTATATTTCACAATAATTGATAGGTATTGTACATTGTCTATATTAATTATATACAATTTATTACTTAAGGTTTTACAGATTCCATAAGGAATTCATAATAAAGAAGAATCAAGTTCTAGGCAAGTAATAATGTCAAATACTCATTATACCTCATTTTACACAGAAAAAAATGGCTTCGTTTGTGGCCTTTCAGTAGTTCAAACTGTGAATTCAAAGGTAGCTCAGCTGTACATACAATACGAGTAAAGGCTACTCTGCGTGTTGCTTACGTTACTTAATTCATTAATTATTTAAATAGGTAGGTAAATTTTGACTGACTATTCGTTACATTAGCTTAAGTAAATAAGTACGTGGTTGACCGAGCTGTGCTCGGTTTCTTCTTCACACAAAAAAAGGAAAAAAAATGAAATAGGTATATAAAATACTCTTGTATACCCGAAAGGTCTGAGAATCAGCCAATATCTATTTTGCATACACCTAAATGATATGTTGATATGAAAATATGGCAAAATCACTTTTACCGGGCACAGCTAGTCGTACATAAATATAATTACGAAATCTCTAAACTATCCCTTTTCCGGTTCCCAAGGAAAATAACGTATGAAGATAGTAAAATCTAATCTTTCACATAAATACCTACTTTCAACAAATAAGCCATTACTTAGTTATTCAAGAATAAATAAATAAAAAGAATTGGATTTTGACCTGTGCTTAAAATAATTTTCTGAATTTGTTACCCAAGATATAAATATTTTTTTATTTACTATTAAAGTACCTAATAAAAAACTATACTATTTACAAATCAAGCTCAATACCATTTCAATACACTACGTAATACTGAATACGTTCGCAAGTCCTAGAGATTAAATACTTAAGGAAAGGACGTATTAAGTCAACCCTCAACTGCCTTGAGGCGCCGCGCCGCGCCGACGCCGCGCCGGTCCGTCGCGCCACAAATACCCTGTTTCTTACATCATTATGCTTCATGCTTTCATTTAATGGATATAAGGACGAGCTAAGGACGCATTTATCAGTAAGCCTGCGAGGTCGTTCCGTGATAAATAAATGATTAGTCTGTCTAGGTTTGGGAGAAATCAGATGTGGGTACCTATTTTAATGTACAATTTGATATTTGATTTAATCAATTTTAATAGGACAATGAGGTGTTGGCTTCCTATTTACTTCAACATAATAGTTCAAATATTGGCATCACACATAATGCAAATAGGTGCCTACATCGTAAACCCATAATAACTACGTTGTTTGTTGTAGTTTATCAGCATCGCGAATGGTGCGATCAATCGAAACATACAATGAAGTAATACAGCAACAGTATAAATCTGAATAGTGAGAAGCAATTGTTCGTGAAGTGTTATTCACCTGCAGTGTTAAGTGCAGATGTAAAGTGAAGATGTTCTTAGAGGGTGTAGTGTGCGAGTGTACCAGTGGGTGAGTGATGACGTCACTCAAGCACGGCGTCAACTTGAGCCGGCGCGCCTGCAGGAGGCCGCTGCTCCTGTTAGCAGCTGCGGTGTTGCTCCAATATGTGGACGCTGGACCCGTTGACGTAAGTATTTTATCACTGTAAAAGTACTGTAAAAAGAATTTGATGCTTGTCAATGTTTCAACCATAATAAATGGATGCAGATAAGCAATAATGTGTCAACCCGCATAAACTTGGTTTTGAGAAAATGGCGTCTTAAGATGATTGTATACGTGATTTAAGATTTGTTTTATGACATAAATCCATTTTTTACGTACTTTTATGTTTCAGATGACTTGAAACACTTTTTTAGAATGTTAAATACGTGATGCATTATCAAAATATATCAAAACCTTTGAATTTGACTTTTTGTGGGTTGACACATTATTGCTTATCAGCATCCAAATAAGGACGCAAAAACTACATCTCCAATGACGTCACGACCATCAAATTCGTCGTTAACGTCTTGAGTTATTTTTGGATATTGTTTTTAGTAGGGAAAATTGTTATGTTATATTCCGTGATATTTCCTTTTCCGGTAAAATAATATAAATTCAGACAGTATTGTCTTGTGTAGTAAAATTTCGGCATCATTCTCAGCGCCCGGATAGCTCAGTCGGTAGAGCATTGGACTTTTAATCCAAGGGTCCAGGGTTCAAGTCCCTGTTCGGGCGATTATTTTTACATCAAGTTTAATAATAAAATGTTTTTTTTTGTTAGACAATCAAAAGCTAGAGTTGTCAAGTATAAATAAAAAGGTTTGTATTTTCAGAAAAAATATTTTCCGTCTCATTAAAATATTTTTACTAGTGTTTGTTACTTACCAGGGATGTTAAAGATTCTACGTACGTTCTTTTTTTTTCCACATTCCATCTACATTTTTTTAAACAAAATACTATTTTGCAGAAATTATTTGGTTCCAAAGTAGCTGAATGTAGCTTGGGTAATTAATACGTGAACACGCTTAAATACGTGCTAGGATACAAAGTTGCATGACAATATACATACTTATAAATCACCCTGGGGACCCGAAAGTTTAACTTTAACATGAGCCTAGCCAGCTCAAGGTCGGTAGAACCGGTTAGCGGGCCATAATTCTAGTTTCTGCGCTAGAAATTGGGAAACTTCACCTTCTGCGGACTTCGAGCCAATATGTTTTGTTGTGAGAAGCAGTTATTAGAGAAAATTTGCCTTTAATGTGGTTTTATGATTATTTAAAGACGCTAATATTAATTATTAAACTTGCCCAAATTGTGGTGCTATATTATTATGGACGATATTATAGCTGTTATGATAGTTACTCTCAGGGGTAATGATAACGGGTCACCTTTGTAGATAATCTCAGATTGTATATGTACATGCTTATTATTTACTTGCTACGTCGTTTATATTGTTACTTGCCTGTGTGGAGTGAATTTGAAATCAGTATCGTTAACCGATTGAGCAGAAATTTGGTATACGTGCCTATTTTGGATTACAATGCATGCTTAACTATTAGACGTCATCCTGATTTCCAATATGGCGGACCATCCAAGATGGCGGAATAGTTATTTTTTCAGCGCTACCATTGTGTGGGTATCGAATGAAAGAGCTACTGAGGAGAATACAACATTTTCAATTTGTATCAATTAAAGAAATTAACTATATGACACTAAATATATTTTATTATAATTTCATAGTTTTTAGTATACCCAAATACATTCCAAATAAATTACAAATTGAAGGTTATTCAAGGTTATAAGAATACAGGATGGATAGTTTCACAATAGCAGTATAGGTGGTAGGTATAGGTATCGTTTGAAAGTTGGTTAGCGTCCACGTTTCCACAAGGTCACTTCGCCAACACAAAGCTGTGCCAAGGCCGAGATGGACCCTCCACGAATACTGAAAATCGTTTATGTAATGCGGCATTTAGCTCAATGTAGCCACGTTCAAAGTTAGTTGGATAATAAGCTTAAGTAAAAAAAGGACTTTACCTTTTCTCAACATCCGAGTAACCTACTCATGATCAAATAAATATTTTCTGCAATTAAGTAATAAACGTTCTTCACGCTCATACAAACCTATTTACTCAGTTTTCAACAGCTTTTACGATTAATAGACAAATATCCTTAAAGACTTATGGATCTGGTACTATAAGGAGTTCCTTCCTGTCATATATTTGCTTCTATCCTAAAGGGTAGAGCTTGAGGAAGTATTAACCTACAACTAAAGCATTATTTTCTTTCCAGAGCACCACAAAACCAAGTCCGTCCATAGCAGTCGATGGGATCTCGACGTACCCCGGACTGGGGTTCGGGCCCATGGGTCCCGTGGCGCCGCTGCCCGGGGAGCCACCTACCCAGCTGCGTCACCAGCAGGAGACCACCACTTCGCTCCCCACCACTGCCAAGCCCAAGAAGGAGAGGACGTTTGTCATCGCCGCCGTTGAATTCCACAGAGTAGAGACACCTTTTCTGATAGGAGTTTGGATTTTCTTCGCTAGTTTAGCTAAGATTGGTGAGTTTAAGTATACTTATGTTTTATAAACTACCAGCTTTGCCTTGCGGTTTCGCCCGCTTGGAATTTATTGAGTCATACCACGTTTTATATCAGTTTCCACGGGATAAAGTATCCTATGTCCTTCTCCTGGTTCTAAGCTACCTCGGCTAGAAGTTCCATCGGCACTTTATCGACGCGATTGCGAAATTTTATTATACAATGAAAGTCATACTTACCGGGTGATGTTTCTAAAATTAACGCGTGAACAGGAAATACAATTTCCTCACCTTTTACTGCCTGAGAATCAAGCATTCTCTGGTTTCTGGCAAAGAGCATGTATTCACACAGATCATTATTTAAAAACAGTGAACGTATTAGGTGATTGGATACTTAGTCACACGATATTAAACCCTAAACCGAAGACTTAAGTACAACTTTTGTTTAACCCCCAAATCATTAACCATGCATGTTTGTGGATGTCACGTCACGTTACATCCTTGATAATATTACAAAAGGGCTACAATTTGTTTGTCAAGTTGCCAACTCATTCAATCAGAGCTTAATTTTCGTAGCGTTGCTACGTCGACGTCTACAAGGTCGTAGATGATCGTAGTTCTAATATGTAGATCGTAGTAATGTATGCGTTGATCAAATAGCCTATATAACATAGTGGGTCGCGACCCGTGTACCCACCAGCTTTCCCCACTGCATTAGCATAGCTAGATAATTATTTTTCTACTATTAAAAAATTATGCATCTCTGCATTTGCTCGAATTATTCAAAAGCTATGGGAATTGTCTTCTCCATAGACTTGTTGATCTTATTCATTCGCAAAATTTGTATTAAAATCATCCTGCCACAATAATTAAATTACTTGAATGCCGTACATACTTCAATCAAATTAGAGCGACTCGTTGGTATAGCAATTAATTTACTCAGAAACCAATTTAGTAGGAGTTTCCTCCGTTAGTTCCTGAAACCTTTGACGTGTAACTAATATACGACTCTGGCGTTGTTACTGCTTACTGTGTCGAATTTTTTTTTAATTAGAGAGTGCTTTACTGTTGATAATCTAGACTAATTGGACTTCTTTAAAGGCTCCACATTGAATAAAATAACGAAATGATCACATCCATACAGAAGACATTAATTAATTACTCACCCGCTTCGAATCAGGGCCAATCAATGTTGATTTATTGGCGTCTTCACGTTCGCAGTTGCTTTTAGAAAGAAATAAAGTAAATTACTCTTTACCTTTTATCGACATTCACCCATAAGTGATGTAAGTACCTACTGATGGTATCGATCGAACAATCGGTACCTTAATACATTTATCAAATTATCTGCAATACCCAACTTACTATGAAGGCTGTAAACCTTCAAACGAAAAACACTACCTACACCAAGAATTACAAGCAATTTCTTATTTATTTCCACGATAATATTTCACGTCTTCATAATAATACGGCTGAATAATCACCTATGTCGAACCGGGGTTGGGCCAAATACTCTTTCACCCTCCATCCGCGTGGTAATAAAAGGTTCCCTATGACCCTTTTTCTGCCACTGACAACATGAGTAGCAAATGTCATCATGTGATTGTGAAAAAGTAAAAAACAAACTGAATTTTCTAATTTATATTACTAAATTTTAATTGCCCCGCTATGGGTTATTTAAGTTCTTATTTAGAGTTCCGGCAATAAATATTGCACATCGGCTTCAGGAAAGAGACAATCGGCTAAATCCGCCTTCGTAGAGTGATGTCTTTGTCACACGTGGTGTCACATGTCTCTTTTCTGAGGTCGATATATTACATGATCAATGGCTTCCCAAAAAAAAAAAAATTTAACATAGGCTATTCCTATTATTAAAAATTGGTTCAGCGGCTTACCAGTCAAACGGTAGTCGACAGACGCAGAGACACTTTCACTTTATAATTTTAGTATTAGGTAATAGAATAGGATGGTCTTTAAATCAGCCTCATGTTTTATGAGGAAGGATGTGTAGTTTGAATCCCTAATGCTTATAACTTACAGGTCATATACTACGCACATGTTGACCTTAATCTTTAGCGATGATATAACTTCACGAAATAAATGCGCGCCCTCAATTACCCTATCTACCCAAACATATCTATGTATATCTCATATGTTACGATCCGATGCGAGCGTATATTGGTAGCTTGCGTCCTTGTGCCCATTTTTTAAGTGTTTACTAGACGCACCAAGAGTCCTAAGAGAATTTATTCCTGTAACCTACTTACTTGTTAGCTTCACGATGGAGGTAAATACCACGACTAAACTAAAATTCATTCAAAATATCCCTCAATGGATGTATGAGGGTCTGAGAGTCATAATCTGTCACATTAGCATTTAATTATCTTCGGTGTCTCTATCATGTTAAACCACCCCTTCGAGACCCTTATAGGCGAAAAGAAAGAATCGTAAACGAAAACATTGATACGTAGAAGAAATTTTCTTGGACGTGAAAGACGCGTGTGAAGTTGTGCTTGAGAAACTCTTAGACACACACCAGCTGATATAGAGATAAGTAAGGACATACGAGGGCTCGAGTTCCAAAGCGTGAAGACTATAACAGAACTATCTCCTCTTCAAAGACCGAATCTAATAAATATTAACACTTATTTATTTTAGTGTTGTTTCCCTTTTGTGCGTAAGGAGAGGTTAAGGGAATTCCAACTGTGCTAGTACAGGGCGCCTACCATCATGGTTTAAGCAGAGCATATTAAGAACTTCTGACTTTGTCTGAGTTCTTCTTGACGTTTCATTATAGTACCGTAAAATTCAATGTGAAAGCTAAGAAGTTATTAGACATACGCGTGGATGGCCCCCAAGTGCTAGCTGTTGTGAGATCGTTTTGTCTTTTGTTAATTTCGCAGCAATTCCATACTTTATAATGTACCTGGGTACCGCTCTAGTGCCACACTTGGGGTTACAAGGGTTACTGCTGTAGCTGCTTAACATCAGTCGCTTCACCAGTATGAAAGATGTCTAATGAGAACGTAAATATAATTACTAGAAATAGAGACATTAAGTAAAGTATCTATGGCTTCCTCACCTGTAGGTAAGTAACGGAGTGTGCCCGTGACCTATATTATGCTCTTTCGTTACTTCTCGCATTATAATTGATCCTAAAACATAATAAGGATTGCTCATGTAAAGTGTTTTGCAGTTCCTGAACAAAAACAACATGATATATAGGAAAATATAATCACCTAACAGCAAATAAATTATGATAACAATAACGAACAAGCTAGAACATAAAATATAGCATTTACTCACAGTTTTCATGAAAGATTGGCTGAATTGCAGTATAGTTATACATACTGCTGTTCATTCTGGATTTTTTTCGTCGCTTTACAGTGAATATTTTTCTATATTTATTTTTCAGGAAACTTCTTCGAGATTTAACTGGCATTGAATTGTGTCCTGATGTAACCAATTTGACATTATCCTTGGGTTGTTTCGCGGCCATATAGTGAAGGAAGGGTGGGTTAGTTTGAGATACAAATGCAGTGACGTAAGGGCTCGCGTTGAATTTGGGGTTGTATTCAGTTGGCTGAACTTTCTGAAAGTAGCGAGTGGCTTGGTGTCCATGAGAGGGACAATTTGAGTCGATTTCAAGAGACGTGATCGAGTCTGTTGAAAATGAAAACTCTTCACAAGATACTGGACTTGTAAACTTGTCTTCATATCTCACGGTTCGGGTGTTATTATAGTAGTTACCCATCTTAACATCAACGAAATTGAAAGACGCACTTGAAGATTTGGATTGCATTATTGAATCTTTGGGCGAATAGTTTTTCGTATGGAATTGGCATCCAACGTCCCTAACGAACATAACTGCCTCTTCGCTCACACACTCGTTTGCTGTATTTGCTAAATTATGTGTGCATTCGTGGCAATCATATTGACATGATTTATTCGATTTATTTGATTTACAAGCATGGCATGCATACTGAGGAATTGGATGGGTATAGTTGTTCATAATGCCACCTGACTTTGGGTTTGCCATGAAAGTTGGTGAATATTGGTTAAAGAATTCGCATGTATTGTGTACCCTGGACATTAAGTCCACTGGATCAATATTATTTCCAATAGGATCTTGTTGACATTCCGGTACATACTTACACTTGGGTACATGAGGGCAATCCGAGTGTATGTCTTCGATGAGCTTACTAGCCAATTCTTCGTACGGTAGACTTTTAGCAAACGGAACGCATAAGGGTAGATTAACACAGCGTGGTCGATGTAGGCAAGGAGGAATAAACTCACAATTATTTTTAAGCACGTTAGCCCTCTGACAGGACGGCACTACAGTACATGGAGGGTGGTGTCTGCATGCTTTTGTGATCCGTATAACTCGCGGAGTAGTTTTTGGGGTTGATTTCCTTATGAACTTTGTACTCATGAAAACATTGCTAGCAGGCAAAATTTGACACACTGGCACTAACTCACATGGTGGTTCATGATTGCATACATCTCCAACATCGAGCGATTTATTTTTAGTGGTTCTGGATGATGTTTTATAAGCATGAGCAGTAGTTGGCAACGAGTGACCTTTATTTTGATATATTGAGGCATCGACACTTAAACATTCTTCTTCTTCGGTTGTACTTGCTATATCAACCTTTTCATTGCAATTTGGGCATATAACTATCTTAGGCTTTTTATGAGACTTTACTTTACTTTTAGTACTGGTTTTATCATTATTTACACTATCTCCAAGCACTGTCGTATCTTGGTTATTAGCCATCTGTATAACTGGTTCCTGTTTGGGTATTGCAACTTCAACTTTTTCGTAGAAACTAGTATTTGTTGGTTTATCATCCCTATGTTCGTGCTCATGTTTATGTTTTCTTGGTTTTTTGGTATCTTGTTTTCCGTCAAAAACAATTTTTGTTGTACTGGTGATTTCATCAGCAAGAGTCAACGATTTGCTATTCTTTGCCAATTCAGTCAATGATTTTTTATCGGAGCAAGGACATGCATATGAAAATAATTGACAGGGGCACGGATCTTCAGTGCGCTTACCGCGGTCTTTCTTTTTAATTTTCTTTTCTTCCGGTATAGGATTGGTGTACTCTGTACGATACTTGGCGTAGGACCAAAATTTTTGCTGTCTATCAGTTATTTCTTTATCAAAGTACAGAGATTTACTATAATCATTGAGGTAGTCGTCATCGCGTAAAAATATCTCTGATGATAGGATTGCATCGTTAAGG
This sequence comes from Watsonalla binaria, assembly GCA_929442735.1. NCBI lineage: Eukaryota > Metazoa > Arthropoda > Insecta > Lepidoptera > Drepanidae > Watsonalla > Watsonalla binaria. Next base: position 4,101,091 of record OV838929.1, on the reverse strand, counting down.
TAACCTTTGCCTCTTTTCATATTTACTTCCATACTGTCGCGTGGAACTAGTTTTGGTTGTATTTGCGTCGAACATTCTTGTACAATAGCATTAGAATTGGGCCCGAATTTGGCACGTTGAGGAGGCGAGGCATTTGCAACTTTCACTATTTGAACACTTGACAATGTAAGTTCCGTAAGACAGTTGAAAGAGTGTCTCTTTGCAATATCATCTAGATCATAGAATATCGTGCTCGTTGATTTCGCTACAGATTTATGACTGATATGCTTATTCAAACCATGATACTTTTCACTTGTCACCAACATAGCGCTATTCAACATACTTGAATTATTCTTAACAGAACCGGGTACATTGGTAGAGTCCCCACACGTTGCTTGGAATACTGTTTTATCATTTTTGTTCTTCTTAGGATTTCGGTAAAGTACATTGTTGAAGGGCATTGAACCAAATATATCATATATGCTTGTATATGACTTGGCTTGAAGCATTCTTTTCGGCTTAGTATCGTACATTTTATTAACTTCGTCCGAAATAATTTAATATATAAGGATAATTTATTTCAGTTCACTTACAATTTTTTTACATTACCATTTTTATGTTTGTTTGAATTGAAATGTCAAAATGACAAAAGACTTTGAAATGTGTTTTTTTCGCAATTTTTATTGACATTAATTAATGTTCAAGGTTTTAATTTTGGAGAATTTTGTTTCAGGTTTCCATATGGCACCAAAGTTGTCGAAGATGTTTCCGGAGTCTTGTCTTCTAATCTTCGTGGGGGTCCTGATAGGGGCCGTATTGCTGAGCACCCACAGCGTCCACGTGCAACCCCTAACCCCAGACACGTTTTTCCTGTATATGCTACCTCCCATAATATTGGATGCGGGATACTTCATGCCAAATCGCTTATTTTTCGACCACCTTGGAACTATTTTATTATTTGCTGTCGTCGGAACTGTCTTTAACACATTAACCATCGGTGAGTGAAATAATAATATTACTTTGCATTGTTAGAAGAATACAACAAGTATTAAAATTGTTTCACGTGTTTTAATTTTTAGGTGCTTCTCTCTGGGCGTGTGGTCAAACTGGTATGTTTGGATGTACCACGCCACTGCTGGATATGTTGCTGTTTGGAGCCCTGATCTCGGCGGTAGATCCAGTCGCAGTACTGGCTGTATTTGAGGAAATACACGTCGATGAGATTCTTTATATCGTTGTTTTTGGAGAATCCCTACTCAATGACGCTGTTACAGTTGTGCTGTATCACATGTTCGAAGCTTACACGTAAGAGAATTTATTGTGATTAGTTTGTATGTATAAAAAAAATACCATTTACATACATACCTAAAAACGATATTTATGATTACTTATGAGACATTGACCGTATAAACGTTCTTACTTAATTCCTAATATGGTAACAAAAATGAACAACAATCCCGCCTTGTGTTCGTATTCCTCTTATCATTTTCAGAACTTGGTTGATTATATTATTACAACCGTCTTTTATAATAATTTGGACAACTCAGAAAACAGATCAAACACAATATTCTGGGGGTTAAGTAACATGATGACTAATTAAAGGTGCCGTCACGAGCTATGAGGGCTGACCTTGAATACGCAGTAGGTAACTACTAATTTTATGAGTCTGTCTGTATGGCGTGACGCGAATAAAATCCATGCGCATTTACTCCCATATATTTTTGCTGAGCGCTCATTGCTCGTGATGGCACATGTATTTACTTCCCTCGTTATTTCGTGTTATCTAAGAAATGTACCTACACCCTCAGGACCAATGCAGTATTTCACCATACCTAATAATATTTACAGAGAAATGGGAACATCTCGCCTTATGTACACGGACTTCTTGGCTGGATTGGCGTCGTTCCTGGTGGTGGCTGTGGGTGGGACCTGTATAGGTGTAGTCTGGGGCTTCGGCACCGGCCTCGTCACCAGGTTCACCCATGAGGTGCGCGTCATCGAGCCGATCTTCATCTTCGTTATGGCCTACCTCGCCTACCTCAACGCTGAGATGTTCCACATGAGTGGAATACTTGCGTGAGTCTAAATATTTATTAATTATAACAAATTTAAAAACAGCTTCATTATACATAGTTGGAGCGCTCAGTGAAAGTTGTGGGGATAACTGCGCATGTATTTCAATCGCGTCACGCCATATAGACAGACAGAGTCAGACTCATAAAATGATTACGTATTGCGCATTTAAGGTCAGCGCTCATAGCTCGTGATGACACCTGTATGTAAGACTAATTCATAGGCACTACGGGCGAGCAATATTCAACAGTCAGGTAACTATCCCTCATATTATTATACATCGATTATGAATTATGAACGAGTTACCTTTAACGCGAGATGCCACAGAAGGTCTTCACTACATGAAAATTCAGTGAACGTTTAGTTTTCATCTACATAATCAGGTTTATTGTAATTCTTGAAAATAGCGTGTAAACGGTTAACAATGTATTAAAATATTAATTAACGCAAAAAAATAAGTTATTGGCAAATATTGATTTTCAGGATAACTTTCTGCGGCATCACCATGAAGAACTACGTGGAAGCAAACATATCGCACAAGTCCCACACCACGATCAAGTATACGATGAAGATGCTCTCCTCCTCATCAGAGACCATCATCTTCATGTTCCTCGGCGTTGCCACCGTCAATAATAATCACGATTGGAACACGTGGTTCGTTCTACTGACCATTGTCTTCTGCTCAATCTTTCGCATTATAGGTGAGTTAATGTTATACCCAAACTGCTATGTTATCTACAAAAAATATGCTCACGCCAACCCAGAAGGATCCCCAAAGGGGTAATCAGAAATGCTGTTTCAACTTCACCGAAGAAGATTTAGTACCAACTTGTCAGATGATGAGTCCATTCGCCTTCTTAGGCAGTATAGATAGTAATTATGTCGTTGAATTACTTCTCAGATGTTTTCTTTCACGGTAAAATACATAACTTAAATCAGGCACGTGACATAATACGAACGTATGTCATAACCATACATTTTGTATCGCTTCTATGTTATGTAATGTTACCCTGTCTAGGCCTACAGTGATCGGCAATTTATTTATTTATGTAAAGGAAACATACAGTTTTATGCAACATAATTTAAACTAAACATATTTAAAATAAACTTAAACCAATTAAGTTTCCAAAATTAAATAATCTATAATATATGCAACATACAATCCAACAATACAGAGTGCTGCCAATTGTCATGAAGGTATAACTACTTGCAACTGTAAAAAAAGAAACACCAACTAAAATAAATTTGAATTTGAGAAAACGTATCCTAAATTCTAGCATTGTTTTTCGTATCATATACTTTGTCAGAGTTTTTAATGTGAATTTTTTTTTCAGGGGTGTACATATTTAGTGCTGTAGCTAATAAGTTCAGATTGCACAAATTAAACAGGGTTGAGAAGTTTGTTATGTCTTATGGAGGTAAGAATATCTTTATAAAGCTTTAAAGCTAATCAAATCGTAATATTGAATTTCTAATTTGAGCCTTATATCGTAGGTCTTAGAGGTGCTGTAGCCTTTGCCCTGGTGCTACTAATAGACCCTGAGGTGGTCAAACTTCAGCCGATGTTCGTGACCACGACTATCGCGGTGATCTACTTCACCGTGTTCATCCAAGGCATCACCATCAAGCCGCTTGTCAAGATACTGAATGTCAAGACTGCCGAGAAGAGGAAACCCACTATGAACGAAAGGATACATGAAAGAGTAACGTTTTTTATATTACAATGGTTGCAAACAATTACAAGCTTTCAGGCCACTAATAAGGGCATACTTTGACCTACTATTAAGTGCCTCGTTGGTCTAGTGGTTAGTAGGTTCGATTCCCGGGTCGGGTCAAAAATTTATATTGGGTTTTTCTGTCAAGAAATTCACAATAAAATGCCCGGAGTTTGGAAATTGGCGGTGTTTTCACCCCCGTGCCTCGGAAAGCACGTTAAGCCGTTGGTCCTACGCCTGATCTCTCTCCGGTCGTGTCGGATTGCCTCCCATCGGACTATGAGAGTGAGGGAATAAAGAGTGCACCTGTGTTTGCGCACACACTGGTGCCGTATAATATCTCCTGCGCACATGGCTAATCCTCGTTGAGATTAGCCGCCGTAACCGAAATTCGATAGGAGAGATCATCATCATTAAGTGCTACCGATTACACTCGCGATTTAGGTTCTGACCTAAATACTAAAGAAGGTAGGTAGACACCTAATCGCTGTGCTTACATAATGATAGACGAAACGATTCAAAGTAAAATGTCTAGGAATTATCACTATATGCAAAGCCCTGGTGACTAAATCAAAGCAGACAACACTACCTTTAATGTAGTTCATTCTATTTGATACCGATTCTCAGCGAGATGAAGGCTCTGGTCATTAATTTGCCAACTCAGAAATTTGAACACGTAATTCAGTTATGGCCCTAGCTTCTTATTCTTAATGTGTCTCTACTCTACATGAGGTCGTCTCACTCAAGTAATCTCTTAAAAAAATATATTTGTATTATCTTTAGTAGGTCTTAGTATTGTGTCACTTAAAAATTGTATTTCCCAGTTTATGGATCATTTAATGGCTGGTGTTGAAGATATCCTCGGTAAACACGGAAATCACCACGTGAGGGATAAATTCAAGAGGTTCGACAATCGCTTCATAAGACCATTCCTTCTAAGAAATTATCAGGTAAAGGCACGTTCGATTCATTTATTCAATACCTGTTTACTGATGGTTACAGAATGCAACCTGAAGGTAAGGTGTGTTAATACACAAAAGGCTTGAAGTTTGATTAATATAAAACTTGTGTTACAGGGTGCAGAACCAAAGATTTTAGAGACATATTCGAAACTAGCCATGAAGGATGCTATAGAGTACATGCAGAGGAATGCTTCTACAATCGGTAACATTTCAGGAGCTGAGTCTATGTCGGCCATATTTAAAAATTACACTAACGCAAATATCAACGGAAGGTAAATCTTTAAACATGATATTAAAATACTGAAGATAAACTATACTACTGTTATCGTATACTACTGAGTTTTGTTTCAGTCCTAGTTTCAGTCAGCTAGACTCCTCAACTTGGAACATTGATATGCAGGAGTTAGAGTACAACCCCTCTAAAAAGGACCTCACAGACGCTAAAATACACCATCTCCTAGCTGAAGAACTTTGCAAACCTTTTAGACGAGTATGTATTCAAGTAACATCATTATTTTGATGAACTTCAATAAAAAAAATACCTAGTTGTGGAGGCAGAGATTGCATTAAAAAACATATGATGAAATTGTTTAAATCAGTAGAACAGCCGAGAGCCAACTATGTTTTTGGCAGAACGTAGGCAACAAAGAACTTTGCTTTGACGTTTCATTTTGGTACATTAAAATTATGGCCTCAAGTTGAATTAACTCTTAATATAAAGTAGAATTAAATATTATTTTTGATTGCAGCACCGTCGTTTAAGCTACAGCCGACACGCTGTGAACGAGAAGGATCTTGGTATTCAGATGAACTACAAGACTCACATGAATGTACGACGAAGAGTCGGTGACAGAAAGCACCACCATAAACGTAGTAAGCGTGGGAAGCAGGTGAGAACCTAACTATATCATCAATTTAATATTTAATTTGGTAACTAAGAAGTTTTCTAACGCAAGGTGTACTAATATTTTCAAATGATTTCAGGATGGCAAAAACCATGTCACTTTCCCAGAATTCCAGCAAAATGGTTCGGCCAAACAGTTCACGCACGGTAAAATAAAGTATTATAGATTAGGTACTTATTTTATTCTTTATTATAATCACGAGTGTTAATCGCATGCACGTGTGGGTCCAAGAATTATTTTGGTTTAATATTTATTTTAACATCTACATATACAAAATCATTGTTATATTTTATTTGCAGGCACTGAGGCTTCATCTTACACTAGAACATCGTTAGAAACACTACGATAATTAAATTGATACACAAAAATCACATTTTAATTTTCAATTGCTTTCAACATTGTGTTGTGAACATAGATTTCCCACACGTAGATGTTTTTGCAATCAATTAATACAGACAGATGAGATAGATTGATTTAGTAAAGATAAAATAGATATCAAAAAGAATAATACTATGAATGTAGAGTTAGTGTAAATTGAAGTGCTAGATGATAAAGATGGTGGTTGGTTGACAGATTACATAGACGAGGTGCTACAGGAAGACGGTGAAGAGTTGGAGCCGAGACGAGAAGGTGACGACAGCGGTATTACATTCACTGCCAAATCCCTGCGTAGGTATTCTGCATGGTACATCCTGTGACACTGAATACGTTTGGATTTGTATACAAAAGAAATGTGAATGTCATCATACCCACCATTGTCTCATTCCCTACAATCTCATTCATAACCACAATCTTGCAAAAATAATATCTTTAATAACAATGTCTTTAATCGCTCAAGATTCGAATCCAAACGTTGGCCAAATGACTTGATGTTGTGATCTGAGTTAACTTCTACTACTACTTAAAGCACTTCTATTTTCAATTGAATAATCGTGAAATATGGAAACTAATTTGGGTATTTTGTTACTTAACATATCCAGGACAAATTTTATTTGCTGAGTAAAGGTAGGCATTCGTAATGACATGGCTACTGTGAGAATGTGCTGAGACGTATCGTGGTGGCATGTTCTACTTGTTCCTACTCTATTTATTTCAGTTTACACTAATTTCTTTTGATTTAAAAGAAATTGTACCTATTAATTTGACCATGTCCAATATTTTGATTTGTGGGAAACACTCTCATTTATTTGTGCTTCGAAACAAACTAACTGAAATGTAGAACTTTCTATTTGGCATTGAAGTAATAATTATTGAACCCGATACTCTACACACGGTGTTATTTGAGACGACACGTGTGTGCTCGTACTTAGTTTGAATTAATTTAACGATCTACTTGCTAATTGGAAAGTTCTCATTGTTTCATTTGAAGTTTCATTGATACATTTTGATTTTTTAAAGTATTTTAACGAGATTTATCACAAATTGCAAGATTCTGTAACCTGGGGGGCAACTATGCTTTAAGCAATGCGTACTAAGAAGTTCTTATGACGCGCTGGTTTGTAGATCATAGTTGCCCTTCTGTAATGCTAATCCTAACTGAGCCCCGTTATTTTAAGCTCCAATGTTTCTGATTGCTCTCCTCCTGTCTGCTTGTTTACCGTGGTTTGTGTTTGATCGTTGTTTTCTTCCCTTCTGGCAATCTTCATGTGGCACCGCAATCTAACGATACTCTCGACAACTGGCGATGTTAATATCAGCTGGATACAGAGAAGTCAGTCCGACGTCTTCACATAAAGAAAATAGTAGTTCACTTTTAAACCAACTGGCTAACCTGCCTGGATTCAATCCTCTGAAAGCGAGGATAGTAAAGCAGTACGCTAAAACGCCAGAGGAGATACTCCCGACAGCTGTTGAGAAATCTTTACCGTGGAGAAGGGACAGATCCACGTATAACTTTGGTATGTGTTTATTCACAACTGAACTGGGGACCTACCGTGATTGTTTCGAGCAAATATTGAGAACTCATAATCTTTGACGTTTCATTTCGGTATCTTAAAATAAAACGTGAAAGCTTAGAAGTTCTTAAGACGCGTTGCTGAAGTGGTCATAGTCGGCCCCCCTGATTGTCACTAGATATATACAGTCTTACATTTGCGTCTGATGATCAACATTTTGATATAACGCATAGAATGCTATTCGCAGTACTATTTCAACTTGCTGCCGATTTTCAATCTATCAACTCTCATTTTGTTTAGAAAATTTGCACGCAACTGCATCGTTGGTCGGCAGTAAAAGTATATAAAAAGCTTTATATATACTTTTTTATATATATATATATATATATATATATATATATAATAGTTATCTTTGAGTATGTTGTACACCAAGTAAAGGTTCTGACATGTTAAAAGGAATTTAGCGGTGTGTTAGCATGTTGTGTTGCTCTGTCATCTTTAGAATTCAATCACAACTCCGAAATGTATTCGAAATAGTAACAAACATTTCGAGCTACGCTAATACGCTTCGAAATTCGTTGAGTTTGAAACGTGTCAAAACCAATACGGTCACTACGGTCAAATATGTATTTTAGATAGATCAAACTGTACTTGTTAGTAAGTATCCAACTGTTATTAGTTCTATGCTTGCTATGATATTGGTCATCCGATACAAAATTTAAATTTGCATGTTATTATAAACACATACTTCTGTCATTCACAAGAACATACCTTTATTATATCAGCCTATTCACGCGTTCCCGTTTATGTGTATTTTATTTGTTATGTGGTTATTTATACTTGCAGAACTTCTGAAAACAATTTCAACATTTTTATTGTTAACTTGGGTTAAATTACCACTAGAGATGACAACACAAATAAATAATCCTAAGTAGTCTATGAATATTGCATGTTAATAAAATAAATATACTTATGTATTATTATTGCTGTGTGCTTTGTAGAACTACAATACTATGTATGTATTTAAAGTAGATATACAAAATATAAAAATTTTGAACAGCGCAATCGTTTAAGTCTGCGTTCAACAATATTGAAGGCAATTATTTTATAATTATTCCACAAGAGCTTATAAACATAGGCAACGACGGAATCATCGCGATACTAAATCTTCAAATGAATTGCCAACTCTAAAGCTCTCACTAACCCTCAGATTTCATTAAATTATTATTAGTTATCATTTAGTATATCAGATGTCATTTAATTAGTTTTTTATGGTATAGGTATTTAGACATAACTAGTTCATAAGAGCTGATCTTTGATTCCATAACGTATTTTTCGAATTAACCTTTTATTTCTACTCTATGGTAGGTAAAGAACATAAAGAATATTCGTAAAATAATAAAACAATAATTTTTCTTCCAGTACCAAATGAGGACATACTTGAAGAGGATGAAAGGAGAATGTCAGAAGATAATGGTGAGTTTACTAAATGTGCCTTAAGAACAATAAGTCAATACTGAACATACTTATCAGTTTAAATAAATTGGTCAAGTTCTGAAAAATTTTACTGTAGGTAGACCTAAGTAGCATAAGAATGGCTACGCTAATAAATGCCATGACATCTTTCTTCCTAACTCTCCCACTTTTTTAATCATGAAGTCCTTAATTTAAAAGAAGAACTGTCGATATCAGTACGCTGGTATAACGGTAACGGAAAATAAAGTGTGAATGCTCGCATAGTACAATCAAAAAATAAATTCAACGGTAAAAGGTATGCTTGACTTCAAGTCAACTTGCATATACACAAAAGCCACATAGGAGTATACGACATAAAAAAAATAAACGGAGTTGAAGCCGTCGCCATAGCCAAAATCGGTCAGACTATCATCACCAGGATCAGCATAAAGATGATGAACCCAATAACCCTTAGGCAAAACAATTTTCTGAGCCCTTTGCCATTACCCTTTTCTTATTTAAAAATTATATTTCTGACTAAGGACTCACGGAGTCCCGAGGCATGCCTTATGGATAATCCGGCCCTGTTCATGTCTACTCCTTCGAGGAACCATACGTAGAAACATAAAACTGTACAGCGTTAAATATATCTATGTACAGAGCCATATATGACAATAGCGGAGCACGCACGTGTGGCGACCCCGACTGCTACGGAGACCATGTTGCCATGGAAACGCGAGGAGGCCGAGGGGGCCGGCGGCGGGGCCGTCAAGCAGTCCGAGTTCCCCTCCTGGGCCTCCAATAAAGAGTACTTGGCGTATAGCTCGCCCTCCGCCACCTTCCTAGGTAAGATTCATTTCATTCAAGTAGATAATTCCGTTGAATGTAGGTGATGAATAATGCAATAGGTATAGCTATGCCCTTATGAAATCCGTTTCACAAAGAAAGATGGAATTAGTTTTAAACCGCAGACTATGTTAAGGTGCAATCACATGCAGCCGCCCGGCGCTCGTTCCCAACGACAAATTCCCGCGACTCAAAAAGGAATTATGTCATGCAGCCGCTCCAATCACGTATCGCTACATATCACGTGACCACCATTTGTCAGGTTGCACCTTTAGACGATTTTATGTAATAAGGGTGAATGAGTGCTATAATATTCTATCTCGTATCATCGTATGTAGATTCCGTAGGAAATGTCGATTTCCGTGTAACTAAACTGAACGCCCTTACAGAATAGGTGCACTACAGATATAATTGCTATTTAAATAGGAATAAATTTTAGAATTCCTCTTGTTCCAACCAGACCTATATTTCTCTGAATAGTATTTCCAAATGTATAATAAAGTATTTCTGAGATATTATATCTCCGGTGCCAGTTTGAAACTAATTGAAGTATCTCTCGAGAAATATCAAATCATTTTCAAAAAAGCTATAGAAACTCTTAAGAATCGATTAGCCGATAATCAATAGGTGTAGTTACTTATCGAACGTAAAGCAATAAAATATACCATGCAATAAGCGGATTTGAACTCTTAAAATATAATCTACGTAAGTAGGTATTATACCTGTGATTTGGTTCTCATTATTGAGACAGTTTGAAGGTACCTAAATTTACATACGTTTAGAATAAATTAAATCAATACCAAGGAAGTCCGCTTGTTGCATGGAAACAGCACCAAAGAGCACTTGTAAAATAATATTGCAGTTTTGGTTTGTGGGTAATTAGTTTCCACCAAAAACTCCGTATACCGCTCCATGAAATAAATGCTCCAACGTTTTGGTATGCTGATGGAATCCACTCACAAATCTCTTTATAACGTAGTTGTAGCTATCGAAAATGATCATATTAAGAAAATTTATTAAAGTAAGTAGAAAATCAATTACAAAATTGTTTCAAAATCTTTTTTATCGCCTAACATATGCTACTACGCGAAATTTACCTTCAGATATTTTTTTCTCCTCAACATAGAATTTCGTCGGTAGTTATTCCACAATCTACCTACACACCGCAGCATGTCATGTCCATTTGGCAGCTTTTAACAGCTGAATAAATATCGGATTAGTTCCTTACTTAGATACTATCTGGTGCTGCACAATCATTAGACAGCTTTATAATAGCAGGTTGAATTAGATTTTTAAAATCCTCCACCTTCACCTTAGCTACTTGCCACTTGCAACAAGCACCGTTCATCGTTCAACACAGGTAAAATGATTATGAACCGATCTACCATACCATTTTATTCTATACTTTATCTTAGTCTTACCTTAATTATTGATACCAACATTTTCTCATGTCTTTTTTCTCTTCTCTTCCCTTCTCCACACAAACACTTCCTCATTCCTCGCCAGTAGGTGGTATAGAGAAGCCAAAACATCCGAAATCTATCATAGGTCTCTTCCGAAGAGAGAGCTCTAGTTCGGCGCAGGGGGGTGGCGAGGCGGTGGCGTCGGACTCTGAAGGAAACAGAGAGAGTAGAGAGGGGTCGTCGAAAGAGGCCTTTATGAGGCAGGGGCCTAGCTTACTGTCGAAGAGGAGTACAAGTCTGGGGGGGCCGTCGGTGCTACTGATGGAGGATGTGGCACACTCTGACCCGCTCGGTGCGTCGAGCAGGCCAGCCAGCATCATGCAGGGCCCGCACCGAGGACAGTGCCGGAGGGGATCTATGCTCGAACTTACTGGGTTAGAACTTTTATCTAGACACCTTATGTTTTTATGTTATACTACAAATATGGCAAACAAGCGTGCAGGTTACTGTAGCCTTATTTTTATTTTTTTTTGTTGACGAGGGGGAAACCTTCAAAAGGTCCCCGACCGCCCTGGGAGAGGCAGATCGGGGTATGTGGGATTCTTACCGCACAAAAACCCCCCCGGTGGCCATCCTCAGTGCTCAGGGGGGACTCCGGGTACTCTGATAGAACGCACCGGTGTCCCCCCACACTTTGCCGGGGCACATCCCCGGGGCAGCTGTGACGCCGCCCCTGGAGACCTCGCTGTGCAAGGCAGCGCGAGCCACATCGCGCTGCCACCTTCCCGGGCCCGCACCGGTGGTCAAAGCTCCCACCCCGACCACCGCCAGCAGGCCCTCCGGCCCCCTTTTAGTCGCCTCTTACGACAGGCAGGGGATACCATAGCCATATTCTTAGACCCTGGCTCTGGAGTAACCAACACCAGTGTCACTCACGCACTAACGACAACCTTACCCAACTCAGAAAAACAACCTAAGTAATGCTCTAAGGTAGCATGATTTGCATGAGATCTTCTGTACGGTCGAGGTTCAGTTCCTGCCGGGCAGAATAAACACGTAATGGAGACCCGTAATTATAATATTTTTCTTACCTTATAGCGATAGAGTACATTATGTTATAGTTACTTAATTTACAATTTGCACTTCCAGATCATTATCCCGTGACGCGATAACCGAGGAGAAGAGCTGCAAGTCTCTGCCGGAGAGTGAGCGGATGGGTGTGCGCAGGCTACCGCTGGGTCAGCAGAGCCTCCCTCGGGAGCCATTCATCCGCCAGCTCACTATGGCCTCGAACCTACTTACCTCGTCCTCCTCAGACGAGTCTTCCGATGACAACACCTGAGTGCCCCGCCGTGGTGACCCTGATAGGTTGCCACTTTTAAAGTACAAGACCCTAGAGTGATCACTCGACTAAACAGTGCTGTGAATCTGTGGTGTAGTATAATCTTACCAAGCTCTTGTTAAACGTTATAGCTCGTAACTAGTTTATCATGATATCACGTTTTGTGGGTACGTCCAAACTATATGTATGCCATGACATAAGAAAGATGCTCGTAAAAGTAATAAAGTTCCTCAGCTAATGTTCTCGCGCGCCGCCGCGCTTTTATTTGGTTGGTCACCTCATGGCGAATCTAAAACCAAAAGAAATAGCTGCGAAGTGCAAAATCGTTAGTATTGAAGATAATATGATCGAGAAAAGAACATTTCAATGGATTGTTAAACATAATAGAACTTACCTACTGACATACCTACCTAAAATACCAGCGTTAGTTGTAGGTATGTAAATTGTTAGGGAATACCAAAGTTTTAACTGTACTGCGAGGAAATGAATCAAGTGTATTTTTGTATGACTGTAAGTACTTAAATTAAATAAATACATTGTCACATTTTAGGTGTGGTCGACGCTAAATAGCGATTAATGAGAAAATAAATTGATTTAGTAATATGCCATTTTTAATGTTGACGCAGCTTAAATAGTAGTTGTTTGTGGACTTGATTTTCCAACTTAAAACTATACTTTTATTTGAAATTTATCAATACTTGTAATGCGTTTACTTTTTCATCTCTTTATTCCGGTACATCTCTCTCTAGGAAGTGCAACGTTCACCATCCTTCCGTTGCTATCGCTGTTTAATTTAAATTCGTAAGCTGTGTTTCAATTTGTAGAGTTTAAAATTACCAACAGCAGATAAAATCATTAAAGATGAGTGTAAAACTGGCAAAATGTTATTCAAATTAGCGTATGTTTCTATTGAAATATGAAAACCAGCCAGGTACACAGAATAATATAAGCCTTATCAGCAAGCCCTTTTGGTACCCATACCTACTGGGGTAGACCAGAAAAAATAACTAGTCCGCCATCTTGGATGATCCACCATATTTGAATTAGAATGACGTCACTTATTATGAGAGTGTCATTGCAAAGGATTTGTTCCTAGGTTCCGTACCGATGGTACTAGTAAGCTTGTGTTATACTGAGCCAAGAGGCCAACTATCCTTTTAGTAGAACATATAAAAACTTTCAAGCTTTGACAAATTGACATTTAATTTTGTTAGAAAGTACTTAGGTACAACAATATATTATTTAAATGAGAAATTGAAGTACCTAGTTTTTATTTAGTTATGTTTAAATCGATCTTAGAACCATTATCCAACTTTAGCCCTTAGATTGATCATTGTGTAGGGTTGCAAGGGGAGAATAATCAAAATTATTATTCAGATTTTGATTACGTAGGTACCCAAGAACATCTATACCTAATGTTTATTTGAAATGCGGTTTATGTAAATATCGCGTAGATAAAATTAAAAGCGCCTAGATATTAAATTAAAACTTAAGGTGTTGAATTGTTGCCATAGTTAGATAAAAGTAGATAAATCTGTTTTATAATTTAATTGAAAAAACGAATAATAAAAATATTAATTATTAGGAGGGTTGTAAGTAATTTAGTACAATAATAGGTGTAGCAGTGTAAAATAATACATTCTGTACATACTTACATACTTAGTTGGTAAATAAAGGAGTTGACTTTACTTAATGGCTCATACACACGAGATTTGTATGTTAAGTAAGTATTAAATTTGAATGGATTTGATTTCTGTGCGCTTCTTAGCTCGTTTGAAATGTGAACCAAACCAATTGTACAGTTGAAAATTAGATACGACCTAAGTAATTCTTTGTTATGTGTAAATCAACTCTTCTGTAGGTAAATAATCATTGATATAAATTTTCTAAAAAAAAAATTGTTTGAACCAACCTCCTGAGTCCTGACCACTCACCTAGTAGAAATAAAGGACCGTGCACATAAATGGCTACTTATAACAAATCATGGTTTAAACCAAGACTAGACCAAACTCAGTCTAGAACTATTTCCATGCCTTTTGTAAATGATATTATAGAAAGAGATACTTTCAAACCAAGGATTATTTGTAATAAGGGGGATAAAGTTTTACATAGTTGTCCACAGAGTCTTTATTGGGTTCAATACTCAAAAGATAAAAAAACGTCTGTGATCCGTGATAGTTAGACAATTGCATATTTTACTGATGAAGTATTTCTGTTGCCGCTATAACAAAAATACTAAAAACAGAATAAAATAAATATAAATGTAAAGGTCCGCTACAGCAAAAATGATTTTATTTTGCCTTTATAGATGATAGCACGAAACCGCACTCGCACTTGACCGATTCTTTTCATAGAAGTGTGAATCGCAGAACTAAAGCCTAACCATCAATTCTTATTTGAATTAGTGACAGTGACACATACCTACAATCTGTCACTTACAAACTGACCAGTATTAAACTGACCGCAAAACAAAGGTACACCTTGTCATAGATAAATTATAAGTACAAATGACAATTGATGTTTTTGCCTACTTACCTCTATGCACGTAGGGCCCGACAATTAACATACACGCACATAGAAAATGCCTTTGTACCTATTGTGGTCTTTCACTTTGTTGTCACACACAATTTACTTCAAATGTATGAAGTTCTAAACGTGTCATTTATCCAACAATTAAACTGGTGTACTGGGCCCATCGTGTGAAATAGTGTTGTAAATATATGACTGCGGAATGAAAAGCAAAAAAAAAATTCTATGAAAGAAAGATAATTTTACCTAATAGGTAGATAAGTTATATTACTGACTTATCGAGGTAATAGGCTAATACATTAACTATTTGGTTGGTCATTGGCAAGGAAAGCTTTGAAGTAGTTGTAAAGTAATTCTAAGTTAGTTTATTTGAAGTTAAATTTAAAAAAATAGATTATTGCTTGAGGTTTTTTAATTTATTAAACGGTTGATACTATAGTAAACGTATATTTACATTCAAGTAGTAATTACAGGTGTCGTCACGATAACACAATATTAATGTCATAATAAAATAAATTATTCTTTCTCTACTTATTCTTAATTGGTGTACAGTTGTCGTCACGCGTTCAGAGTGCTCAGCGATAATAGTGGGGGTAACTGCGCATATATTTTATTCGCGTCGCGCCATACAGATAGATAGAGACAGACTCATAAAATGACTATTGCGCATTCAAGGTCAGCACTCATAACTCGTGACGGCAGCTATAGTAAAAGTACGTAGGTACATAAGGTCCTATTTTAAGTTTTGTAGGCTAATTATTCAAGCTAATAATGTGTATAAAATCAATGGTGTGTCAATTGAAAAATAATAGTGCCTAGTTTAGGATATCTACACCATTCATGGATTGAATGTTATTTTGTGTTACCTATATATCTACTCATAAAATTAATTTAGCTTTCTGTGAAAATTCAATAGATACTAGGTACGTTAATAAACCTACTTATTATTGTTTGGATAAATAGACCATGTAATAAAATACTTTGGAAATAAACAATGCAACAGAATTTTTTCATTAATTTAACAAGGCGGTCTATCCACTTCCCAGGTGGGCCGTATGCTAGTTTGCCACCTCTGTGACGCCCAGTGATGTCACAACAAAATACAGCTGCCTACCTATTATGTATACCTAATATCATCATCATCATCATATTCCGCCCACATGCACCCACTGTTGGGTATAGGCCTCCCCTGTGACACGCCATTGCTCTCGGTCCCGAGTTAGTCTCGACAACAGTTTCCCAGCCTGCGCGATATCGTCGACATACCGGGTGGTCTGCCCGATAGTCTTCGCCCTTTTCTCGGCCATGCATATCAATGCTGTTTAACCGAACAAGACCCGTTAAAATCAAAACACAAATAAAAAAAAATCCATTTTTTTTTATATTTCCTAATGAGTCTAGACCGTCGTTTTTGAAGATACAATTTTCAAATTAGTTTGCTGAGTAAATCCGCAGATAATTATTTTAGGTACTGAGACGATTTTCAGGCGGATTAGTTTCTAGCTTGTCTCGCCTTGTACGTAGCCCACACATACCGACTACAGAACAGATAGAAAACATGGAGAATAAAATCGTTCTCAAAGTTTTTAGTTATCTTATCTATATACAAAAATCAGTATTATGAGTGAGACTCAAACAAGAAATTATTTTGTGGCTTCATTGGGGTTGTATTGGTAACGCTTCTTGTGCCATAATAAATCACTTAGAAAAAATAAGCTTAGTTTGTGCTTGTTCCTTTGATCTTTTTCTATGCCTCGCTTAGTGCAATGTTACCTGTTTACGAATAAATTTTATATTTACAGTGTTTTGGAATCTCCTTCAGAAATAATGCATTTTTAATTTTAAATTTTAAATAACTATATTTTAAAAACTGTTAAGAACAGCGGAAATTTAAATGATTTCAAGTTAAATAATTTATTATTAAATTACAAAGGAATATTTATCTGCCTGCAGAATGGTTTTTTGATAAAAACAATCTGGTAACATTATTTTGCTTGATTGACTGACTGAGTGACTGACATCTAAAGTACTAAAATAAAATAAAAGTTGCCGTGTCGCTCGTTCGTTAGCTCGTTGTTTCTTGTCTTGTGATTTTTCTCCTTGTTTTTAATTTTCTCGATAAATAACGGAAAACGCTATGTAACTGTAAAATTAATTGAACAGTGAACTCGATTCCATACATGTTTATGTTGGGTAAAATATCAATTGAAGATCTGGTCTATGTTAATCTGTTTTGTTTATCATGTGTGGCAAATGTATCAATACAAGAATGAAACATACTTTTGCTTTGTAATAAACTAGAAAACGGTAAGTGGCATGGAATACATTTGGGAATATTTTTGAAAATACACATTTTATTGATTATTTATTTATCTTTGAGACACTAAAGATTTTTTTCATGGAGAGATGTAGGTTGGAACTTTGAACTGGTATAGTAGTTATAGTATAGTGCCTATCTCGTTCGGTGCCTTTCTAAACTGTCAAGTTTGTTATTCAAATTTGTCTTTTAATGAATATGGTGTGGATGTAAGATTCTTATAAGTATTCTATTAATTTCTTGACATATCATTTTCTTTCATATTTATGTATTTGAGATACATGTCTTCAATGTGCTTCAGATAAAGATTTGACTTTTTATCTTATCACACAATGTTGTTTATCAATAAGTTTAAGTAATACTTTATACATATTGAAGATTTTGATAATGCTGCCAAAGGCCAATCCTAAATTATTCCTCAAAATATTATTATGTTGAGACAATAAAAATTTTGCCATATTTACTACTGTACTGTGCTTACTAATACTTCTACATCCCACGGGTTCCGAATGTATGACTTCAGTTTTGTGTGAAAATATAAATCTTTACTATTTTGCTATGAGCCCTTTGCGAAACTAATGAACTTAGCTGGACATTTGTAGTAAAAGGTTTGTGAAACTGACAGAAAGGCCAGGCAAAAATCCCTGTATTGAAACATAATAATAGTGAGAGATTCCTTAGAAATGTGTAGTGTAAATTTGCCACAAAAGCCAAAGATGTTAATGTTTTGTAAAACCCGAGTTTAGCCTGGGCTAAGAGGAAAGGAGCCCTACAGCCAATAGAAATGAAAATACACCCACTTCCCTGCCCCCATTAATACTAAAAATAAATAATAGTCTCTGGTGGAGTCACAGCGAAGCATGTGAAGACATATCACATGCACCCCCCCACTTAGCGACTTGGAGGAACACCATGGAGCTTAGTTGGTGTGAGTCCGACATAACCACTGCCCCCACGGCGGTTGGTCTATCCATAACGGATTCTCCACATAAAAAAAATACATGGTTGAATATGTCTTTAATTTATTGTGGTTACTTGTTTACATGTCTGTAATTTGGCTGCAAATTTTTGCAAACTCGGGTAGCAGAAAATTATGTGTATAGTTGTTGCTAACTGCCATCCTAGTATTTTGTAGGTCATTGCATTAGTAATGTGTGGTTATCTGTTGCAGCCCGTGGTGACCATGGAGCATGCAGACCTCGTGGCCGAAATGGCACAGGTGGAGCACCTCACCACACAGGAGAGGCTCCACCTCGCTCGCAGGTGACTATTATAACTTTATATGGCGGAAGTGTGGTGATATAATATTACAAAGAGTATGCGTATATTGGCTCAGACATATTTCATATTCATATACATAATATGTATTGCAAGATAGTTTTCTTTTCTTATTATGCACAATATCAATTTAATTATAATGGTTATAACTAACAACCCTTTAAATTTATAACTTAGGCATTAATTATTTTACTAGTTTTGAATACAGTGTATTTTATATTTTTAAAGTATGGTTTAGCTTGTGCATTGTCGATAAGGGTGAAAAAGAAATAACTTGATAAAAACTACTTGTACATTTCAGTTCTGTCTTATGATGATGTTCATAATAATTTTCCCAAATGTTTTAGTTGAGCTCCTATCATTCTGAGGGTGCGATGCATAAAGGTACTTACAACCCTTTTCTAAAATAGATTCATTTTGGTACTGCTGTCTATAATTTTGTGGTCACAGTTTTCAGTAATTCAAACAAAACTGATAAGATTACAGTTGTTTCTGCTTGATACAATAGTAAATAAGATGTTCACAACGCGACATTGGATTGTAGTAAAAATAGATTACTATGTCATTCAACCATTATGTAAAGATTTTATTATTATGTTGAGAAATAGTTATGTCCATAAGTTGCTATTACTGGAGTGATAATCAGAGCTCTTCGATTTGTTTGTATATTTTCATTTACATATTCGCGCGTTCACTATAAACTACTCGATTTTACCCGCGCTTTCAAAATTTAAACTAAATTTGGTTTAGCGGTTCAGGGCATGTAGACTAAGTAACATTATGCACGCGCTTTGCTAATAGAAGCAATATATAATATAAATGTGGGAACGACATATGTCACGTGACTGATTTATGCCATTTCCATAATTTTTTTATTGTTTCTATTAGCGCAAGCGCGAGAAAATGTTAAGTACTTTGTCTAGGTCTACAGGCGTGATAAGGCCAGATACACGGAAAACTTATTTGCCCACAAGATGGCGCCATATGCCAGTTATGTTGTTGTTGTTGAGTTGACTGACAAAAGTATTAATTGTTGAATGTCCAAAGGACTGCAGCACCATTTTTTTAAGTAGACCCTGTTATTGTTTTCACCCCCACTCTCAGTCAGTATTTTTCCCTCTGACATGAATGTTTAAAAATATTATTCTACATTCTTAAAAACAATATCTTCTCGATGAATGTAGTATTTTTATTGCGTTATCAAACGAAATGTCAGTTAACGATAAAATTGATGCATTGAAGTACCTATTTTGTCTGATGTTCACGTGTTTTTCTTACAGATTACGTTGATAGTGTGATTATGGTTATCAACGTGTGCTTAGGTTTAATATTGGTCCTACTAGATGACTTGAGAATGTCGACGGCCTATACTTTTTATAAGTAGATTATCATTTATATAACGGCCGATTTCAATACCATATCTTGTCAGCAATTTGCGGGTTAAAGTCACCCATGGTTCATGTATAGTGAGGACAGCCTATGAATGTTTTAACACCAAGTGTCACTTGCGCGCTTCCAACCTTATAAACAATGAAATCCCTGTGCTAACATAATGACTACTATTGATAGCACAGCGATTTCATTTCTACTCCTCCCCTCTATAGAGTACAGAGGGCCTAGTGCGGCGAGTTTTTCACCGCCGCCGTCACAAGTCACCGCGTCGCCGTACACGCAGATTTATATAGGATCGAAACAGCGACATCTGTCGGCCCAAAGATGACACTATTTCGAGCCCATACAAAACTGCGTTTTCGTCGACGCGATGACTTGTGACAGCAATTTTAAGAAAACTCGCACTAGGCCCTCTGGCGACCTTGCTCACTGCAGCAACACAACACTGCTCAAAGGTAGCATTATTTGGCTGCGATTTTCTATAGTAGGTGTCCACAGTCGGGCAGCTCCAAATATCGAGCGGGAGATCTCATTATGCCGTTACTGCTCGTAAATATCTCTTAAGTTCAAACGTAGAACTATCCTTCTATGTCAAGTATTTTCAGCATCACCTGTCCATTAGTGGGACAATACAGACTGTATTAGATAAGATTCGATTAGATTAGACTACTTCAATGCAATTCTCAATTTATTGCTATATTTTATTAGTACATAGGTACCTACTTAGAACTCTTGATTGCTAGGTACAAGTAAATAATATACTTACTTAAGCTGCAACATATGCGACTAGTGAGCTTGGGAATCGTTATCGAAAGGAAGTTGGTATTGGCCGTAATCCGATTTCAATAAATAAATTCAAGTTTGATTTTGTAGAGCACATGTTTTGCGAAACATGCCTCGGGCCCATTAAGGCTTACACGTGATGGATTTAACTCCATTCCCCGAACGGCAGATTACTGAAAATTTTAACTGCATATTGTAAGCCAACTGTAAATTACGTTCTAGATGCTAAGATGCTACGAGTTATTTATTATGTTAAAATATCTCTTCTCTTGCCTGTAAACCAGTTTGCTCTCGTAGCAATAAGATTTTAAATGCAAAATTTCGACCTCCAAAAGATTTCCGAATTTCCACCCCTAAGGGGTTAGGTTTTCTGAACCTAACCCCTTAGGGGTGGAAATTCGGAAGTCCGAAATCCTTTTGATAGTATATACAAATATAAAAGAATACAGCCCTTCAAATTTCATGTAAATTTCCAGTCAGAACAGTAGGTCTAGACAAAGTAACATTCTCTCGCGCTAGAATAGAATCGATAAAAAAATTACGTAAATGACATATAATCAGTCACGTGACATATGCACATAGCGTGAGGATAATCTCCTTCGTCTACAGGCCCAGAGGCCCTAGGTTTTGACACGTTCAAATGCGTTTTGCCCTTTTTTTGTATGGAGAAGTAAAACACCCTATACTCGCCGCTTGGGGGCGCTTTAACGTTGTCATACAAATGTAGGAAATTACGCAGTCGATATCGTCGACGTAAAAACATATTTGCGGCACTGAGGTCGCCGGGTACTAAGATACCTATCTATGTCTTGGAAACAAGAGTTGATAATATTTTCTATATTTGGGTGCTATGCTCCTAATTGTTTCTACTCACGATATCATTTTCGTGATCGATCGTTACACACGATTGTAAAACGGTAGAAGTACCTCAAATAGCTTTATCATGAAGAGAATAGTACTTTTTGCCATACAATGCCAGCAAAAATAACTACGACTGCTCAGAACAGTCAATAAAACCGTTGCAACTGGTTTCCACTGCGATTTATTGCATCGTATTTATCCGCCATTAGCATTAAGTAGGTATGTGTTAAGTTTTTTATCTAGATATTAACGATCATCTTACTGAATATGTACTTAGGAACATAAGTACATGATGACTTACCTTGATAACATATCCTACTTCCTACTAATATTATAAATGTAAAAGTTTGCGAGTATGTATGGATGTATATTTGTTACTCTTTCACGCAATAACTACTGAATGGACTTGAATTAAACTTTACAATAATAAAGCTTATACATCAAAATAACACACGGGCTATAAAGATATTGTATGAATTGTCCAAAATATAAAGATAAGTCAAATCTTAAAAATCGCAGAGTCGGCACCAGCTTGTATTGAATAGATATTCGTTTTATATATGCGTACACAGATATTCTAAACTGGCTGAAACCTGCGGTTTCACCTGCGTAGTTTCAATTTAATGGGCGTCTTCTTTCTCGCTTTTGGAGTTTTGTTAACCCAAACTTTACACATTCACATACGATTCCGCGAAAAAAAATTACATACAAACCTTATTATAACTCGTAATATCGACCCGCTACAAAAACAAACATAATACAGGTGCCGTCACGAGCTATGAGCGCTCAGCGAAAATAGTGGGGATAACTGCGCACAACAGCGACAAACTCATAAAATTACTACTGCGTCTTCAAAGTCAGCGCTCATAACTCGTGACGACCTGTATTATAGTAGGTTCTTATGTATATCCCTCCGATTAATTGTCGCCACAGAGAAGTAATCCACGTAATTTTCAAATGTTCAAATGAAAAATGTCATCCGTTTACATTTCGGTGTTTGTTCGCATACAATTTATAATCTTGTGCTCCGCGTCACGAGGATTATCAGGGTAAGCGGCTGTGATAACAGCTATCAACACACCGGCTACCGACGATGTTCTCGGTTCTATCTTCTATCCATACATATAAAACTCAAAGACCTAACTGACTGAAATCTACGCACAGCCTAAAAGCATGACATTTGGAAGGTGTGTTCTTGGTCGGCTGTAGATATATACATACTTTTAAGAGAGGGTTTTTAGAAATTCTACCGTCGAGGGGTTAAATGGGGGTTCAAAGTTTGTATGTGAAATCCTATTGCCATGCAGACGAGGCGGCGGATGAAGCTAGTCTGAGTATATTTGTGACTACTCACTGTTCAGTAAAGCTGTTACATAACTCCTTTTCAAGGAAGGTTCTTTATCCTTGGCGGTCTACTCTCTTTCTTCGAAAACAAAATTTTGCAAACGAAAGAAAATCAAACGTAGTTTCTGTATCGCTTTGTTTTATCAAACTCAACTTTTCGATCATTTAATAATTTAATGAAAGTAGGCCGAATATACATAAACGTTACAGACCTTTCTAACGGACCACGTTCGGACGTAATTTTAGAACGAATAAGAACCGTGGTAGGAACTTTGTGAACCTTCGGCCGAAGCTTCGTTTTTCGGAGAAAGCGTGTGGGTCCCTTGTAGAATTGAGTGATAATAATTTATGCACGGGTTAATAGCGACTTATAGGTTTTGGCATAAGTATGGAACTCTTGAGATTATGCATGTATTTTGACAAACATTTCGAGTCTAGTTACTTTCCAATAGATCCTTTATAAAAACTATTTATTTACCGTGCCGTGATAGCAGTGGGGTTTAAGCAGTCGCCTGCTAACCAAGCGACGCAAGTTCGAATCCTGTAACAATGAGTTCTTCTAAAAACTTAAGTGCAATGATTTCACACCACGTGACCACCAATGACGTATGTATAGTGCCTGAGACGGCTATAGACTTACCATCTGTCACGTTAGCACATAAACATCTTCGGTGAAAACTCGGTGTGGGCCTACTCTTTTCGGGGAATACAGGCGCGAGCATATGTATGTATGTATGTATACTTACATACCATCCATTTAGTTTTCCTACGAAACGATACAATAGATTACCTCCTTACCTCCAATTTGTATTTTTTCCTATTTCAATGGAATTGCCCTGTTTATGACTTGCAGCAACTCAGGCAGATGTGTTAGTAATGTACATACATGAGTGCGTTTTGTATGAAATAAGGACACTAAGTATCTCGGGGGCAGTATTATTATGAAATGTAATGTGGTGCTTTATGTAAAGTGAAACCTCGTTTTCACTTTTTATGGTCGCATGACAATTCACTGTTAAATAACAACCCAAATGGGATTAAGCGTTTAACACAAAGAAAGTTACTTATAAGGCACAGGCTTAAATTATTATGTGGAATAGAATATATCTATTATATCTTTTAGGTTCAGTTCTAGTAGGCTAAAATGAAGTCATCTACCGTGTTTGTTCTGTGTCAAGATAATGCTTGGAAACTAGACAGGTATTTGATGGGTTTCGATGCGGTTGTCACTCGTCATATAGATTTATCGCCCAAGGCTTAGTAGGTACTATTGAAATAACTTATCTATTGTATACCGTCTTATTTGATAGGAGTAAGTACTCTGCATAGGAATAATCGCCAGAACAGGAGGATACAAATCCTTTTAAGCAGAGCGTAGTGAAGATCTTAGCTTAGCAGTTTAATTTCATGGCCCAGGGGCCTTACCATAATATAATGAGACAGATGCATATGACGTGTATACATCACATAACTGACCTATCACTGCAATCATAACTAATTATCAGTTAAATGTTGTGCGAGTAAATCCAAAAACTTTATTAATTCTCAGATTTCTCTTGTAAAACTGCACTCGAATAGTTGTTGAACGGGCCTTCTTAGACTTATCATACAACATATAAAGCATTTATTCTTAATTATATTTTTGTTAACATAAGATGTATTTTATAATAATAAAAAAATTGTAAACCTCCGATCGCACCAACATGACCTTTCTTAATCATTGCCACACATTTCCTTAAGCGTTAAGTGGTTTTTGACCTTCGATTCAGCGAATTGAGATTAGTTTGAAACTTGTCTGAGACTTTGTAAAATTACGACTACCTACTTATTTAAGTAGTTACCTACACTCAAAATAATATTTATCGATGGTTTTATTATCAGAGGAATTTTGTCGTAATGCTTTGTGTTTTATCGTTTTAATTGTCATGTGTGTTGACATGCGAAATGATTTATAGTTCGTTATGTCCGAGGCCGGCTGTAGCTCGGTTTATTTGCGCTTTTAAATTAATTAATACATTAGCAGGCCGACCGAGCCTATACAATTTTAACAAAATGTGTTTCTGTTCTCTGAATTCAAAATGTCCCCAATACTATTATGAGTTGTTGCTCTTACAATTCTACGCGAAAGTACTTAATTGCAGACGAAACCAAATGAACAATAATTGTTGTTGAGTGCTGACAAAAGGAAGAATTTATTTTGTGAAGATATAAACAATGTTTTGCAGACGGCGCATGCAGCAGCTAAAACTATGGCAGCAAAGAGAAAAGGAATGGGCGCGTTCGCGAGCGAAGCGAGAGAAGAGCAACAAACGAAATATATTCTTCAACGACAGCGTGGTCTTGCTTGAAGCAGCGGCGAGGAATGACATCGATGAAGGTTGGTCCCTTATTTTTTATACAACTTGGCTTGGTTGAGAGGTTATTGTAATCTATGAACGTTTGCAACACCAAAGGTCACTAGCGCGACACCTGCCTTAAAAAAAAGTTGAATCGGTGTGCCAACATAATGAAATTCGAAAAGTTATACCTGCTCACTCCCGTCCTGTTTATAATATTCTTGTAACTCTAAAGCATCAGAAAATATGGTATTCTAGTCTGGTGCACTCTAGGAGTGCGAAGCTTCAACGTCCCAACTGTGTACCCTACTCCTGGAACTCGAAAATGCAGGAGTTGACACAGGTGCCTGAATTTGCGAAAAAACGGTTTGAGAGATATGGTTTCTCGTTATACAAATCAAAATTATAATCCACGGTACAGGTCCCAGTCAGGCAATTCGGAATTTCAAACGGATGATCCAGTTATGTTAGGGTAAACAAATGGTTGGTACGCATACAATGACACATCTCGAGCGAAATTCTAAAATTCTTTACTCAGTATTTTGTAAACTTGCTATTGGTATGTGACTATTGGGTGTTTCGATTAATTTGTATTGCGACTTATGTTCGCTATGGCGGGAATAGACATGCGATTGGATTATTAACACCGGTTTTGATTACGCACTTCACACAGATTTATACAAGTTGCAATATCTATACGGATAAATAAAATTGAAGTGTCTGTTTGTAATTCCAAAATAAAAGCATTTTACTAAATGCATAATGAATGCACCCTGAATGTTGAACCCTGAAAGGTATTTTTAATATTTTGAAATACTCCGTAGAAAGGTCTTACATTAAAATAAAATTAGGAAACACCTAGTTAATTTATAAAATTTTAATACTTATATTGAATTCAATTGTTTTCTTTTGGACAATTTATTTTGAAATTCATGTATTAATTTTCCTTTTGAAAACGATATATTATCGCTAATTCATTCCCGAGTCGTTTGTTTTTTAATAAACGAACGGTAAGTACTTATCAATAAATCACTTCCTAACGTGATTCACTAAAAAGATAAGCCAACAGTTGTTGCTCGTAAGTATCAAAATATTATAATCCGTGTAAGTATAAGATTACACTATGTAAGAAGCCTACTGGATACTTAAAGTAATACCATTTTACGTCGTTTGTTGCGTGTTTGTCAGGGAGTTTACACATTATGCGGAATGTACGCCGACCTGCGGTAATGCAGCATAATTTTCCTAAAATTGTAGGAAACTTAGGTCATTACACAAAACAGCAGACGAATTTGCGGCGCCGAGTGTAAAGTCTTCTTAGTAACAATATGTAGCACATTCTTGTGGTTTCATAAGTTTGGCAGAGATTACAATGTATGCTTTTAATAAAGTATAATCCACTTCGGTTCCCGCCACATTGTTATCTACACTCTATAATATTTAGGTATATTGATCCTTATCGTCGGTGTGGGGTAAATGTTAACATAGCGCGTTTCGTAACTAATGTATGCTTTACGTTGTATTAAGATCTCACGACATTATCTTGCGTGAGAATTATGCCGCTCAAATTACGTATTGGCCCTTGAACATGACTTTAGAATCAATTCATTCTCATCAACAAGGTGTTTTATTTATGAGAATATATCGTACAATACAATTGGTCTAATTGCTTCACTCATGAATAGTTTTACATAAGTCAACACGCTAATCATCATTGTAAGGTCGTGCGAGTGTTTCACCAGTTTGACAAATCCTTGACAATACAAATTTCGCTATGGTTTTGATTTCGAATAGGCTCCAAACTTCTTGTTAGATGCCATAGTGATAAGTGTCACATTGTATTTGCAAACGACAATAGACCTTATTGTGCTTTGAGGTACAAGTGATATCAAGGTGGTAAAGGACTTTTGCATACATTGATGCGTATTGTTGATACGTCTTATAAATATAGGATCTAGGTTTGTGATATGAAATTACGAGTATTAGATATATCTCGGCTGGTGTGATAAGAATCGGTATCGCAAACCTGTAAGGTATTCATTTGCAAAAACCAACACCAGTTTTGAACCTATCTCATATGACGACTTAGATAAAGAATCTACTAGGTATACAAAAGTTCTCTTTTGGGGAGCTACCTACCTGAAAAACCATCAAATACCTTGTAATATAACGATAAGAAGTATGGGAAGCAAGTCGCAAATATAGACGTCATCGTCAATTTCCTTCCTCTATTGAGTAGGTAC
Organism: Watsonalla binaria; assembly: GCA_929442735.1. Taxonomy (NCBI): domain Eukaryota; kingdom Metazoa; phylum Arthropoda; class Insecta; order Lepidoptera; family Drepanidae; genus Watsonalla; species Watsonalla binaria. Next base: position 4,073,433 of record OV838929.1, on the reverse strand, counting down.
TGTGGTTCTAGATCCGGCCTACTTCTGAACTAGTACCGTATTTAATTGGGTGATTAAAATTCCAGTACGAAGACTGCTCGCCCGAGGCGTGACGCCGGACGCGACGAACGAGGATGGTTTGACGGCGCTGCACCAATGCTGCATCGATAACAACGAGGCCATGATGCGGCTCCTACTCGACCACGGCGCTAATGTCAACGCCGAGGACAGTGAGAAATGGACACCCTTGCATGCCGCCGCCACTTGTGGCAACCTCAATCTTGTCAGGATACTAATACAGCGCGGGGCCAATTTACTCGCAGTCAACGGCGATGGAAATATGCCTTACGATATATGCGAAGAGGAACGAACTTTAGACGCGATAGAGAGTGAGATGGCGGCGCGAGGAGTCACCCAGAGGCTTATAGATGAGACGCGCGCAGCCACAGAGATGAAGATGCTGATGGATGTCGCTGAACTTGTCAAGGAGGGCATGGACTTGAACGAGCCGAGAGATAGTCAAGGCGCTACCTTGGTATGTATTTTTATTCGACCATTTTCAAGACGAATAGAACCATAATTATATTCTACTATTCTCAAGTTTCTGTCGAATGCTCGCAAAGTTCGTACCACGGTTCTTATTAGTTCTAAAATTAAGTCCGCATGATAATCATTTGACGGTAACATATTCTAAAATGAAGATCATTTTGGAATACTCTCTATTTAAAAAAAAGAAGTAGCCAAAGTAACTCCTTGTATCATCAGCCAGTGAAAGTCTCATCTCAGAGATTAGCCGGAACAAACAGACAGACTACCACCCTACATGCGATCTTCTGTAAGGTGGAAGTACAATCACCAGTCGGGCCGCTCCGAATTTCGAACGCCATACCCCGTTGTGCCCTCTGTATTAATATGTGCCTTAATGGTGTTCCAGTTGCACGTGGCGTCAGCGAACGGATATCTGAAGGTAGTGGAGTTCCTGCTGGAGCAGCACGCCGCCACCGACGTGGTGGACCACGACATGTGGCAGCCCGTGCACGCCGCCGCCTGCTGGGGACACGTCAGTATCACTATCCTACAAAAATTATAAACATGAAAGCTTGTGAGTATGTATGTTTGTTACTCTTCCACGCACAAACTACTGAATGGATTTTAATGAAACTACAATACATACATACATATGCTCACGCCTGTATCCCATGTAGGGGTAGGTTGCGACAACCGTTCGCCACATGCTAACTTTGCACATGCATCCTTACATACTTCTTTCGCTTCATCCACATTAATGCATCTGTTGGTTATGAGTGCTCCGAATTTGACCTATCTTAAAAATATTATTAATTTGGTCATAGTAGTTCTTCCTTGGATTCCCTCTACCGTCTCTTCCGCTCACATTCGCTCATCCTTTTGAAATGTCCAAACTCAACATATTTCTTTCAATTCTGGTCACCACATAATTCTTCAATTTGCAACTGTCTCTTATCCCACTATTCTTCGTTCGATCTACTATGGTGACTGCACACATACTTCGTAACGATCGCATTTTCACTGCATTCACTCTACTTTCATGTTTCTTCTGCCAAACCCAACTTTCACTTCAATACTAGCACCCCGTTATGAATGTCTAGGCACGCTTTTTTTGTTACTGACTGGCCACTCATCACGGTTTGCAGGGCACCATTTACCCTGTTTCCCGCAGACACTCTCCTTTTAATATCACTATCGCATTTGCCATCTCTTCAGTGCCAGTTCTTCTGCATTTGTACCTTCTATCACAATATTACATTAGCTCATATCGAAGTTGATACAAAACAATTCTTTAACTTGTGATGAAAATAATATGGGTACAAAATACGTAGAATAAACTGTATTTTTTGTTTGTTTCAGTTAGAAGTATTAGAATTGCTAGTCCATTACGGGGCGGATCTGAACGTGAGGAATAAACACGATGAAACGCCGGCAGGTGAATATAATTAATACTTAATTTTTTCGAACACCGACTCTTACCATACCAACTATATGTAAGACTGGGTGTTATAGAAAAACAACAAAGAAAATTTATTCATTAGTTCCGTTAACGTTTGCCACACGTCAAAATGACGTTTTTATACTACTAAGGCAAGAAACAAGCATGCAATCCGCTTGATGGTAAGTGGCTATTGCAGCCTATGAATGCTTGTAACAACTCTCGCGCGTTGCCTTCCTTGTAAAGAATGGAATCTCTGTGCCAACATATTGACTTTGACAAACTATTGCTAGCACAGCGACTACACTCCCCTCCATGGAGCGCAGGAACGTAATACTACCCAAAGGTTTACTAAGCATTACTTGGCTGCGATCTTCTGTAAGGTGGAGGTACCGTTAATATTATTACTACGTCTTAGCATTTACTCAGTAATTTTCAGGGAGAATTTATATCTCAACCGCGTAACATACACATTGCGCATAATCTTGTGATTGTTGTACTTCAGCGTTCTTAAAGATCAAGATAGTGCCATTTGTGGGCCGACAGGTGGCACTGTTTCTATCCCATACAAATATTTTATGGTCAACGTTTCAAATTCTCCGCGTTTACGTCAATACGGTGCCTTGTGACGGCGGCAGTGAAAAACTCGCACTAGGTTCTCTCTGTTTAGTAGGCTGCCGTATTCAAGCGGCGTATTCCAGCATTAAACACTGATGCTTTTATTAATGTATGTTTTTAAGGCAGTTGAATGTTTTGTGTAGTGACTGTGTACCGTTGTGTCAGATATATGCGAGGAGGGTGAGTTGCGCGGTCGTATCGCGAGATTGGCCGCCGAGCAAGAAGAGCTGAGACGTCGCGCCTTACACCCGCCCGCCGACCGACTGCGCTCCGCGCGACGCTCCTCCTCCACCGCCTCTACCTCCAGGTAAATATACTGATACAATTTTGTGTATAACTATTAGCTGATAGAAAGAGAGCCGTGGCGACCGTGGGGTTTGTGCAGCCGCCTGTTACGCAAGTTTTAATCCCAACGTCCTGCGCAAATGGGTCTTTCTAAAAACTTAATAGCAGTCATTTAACCCCAAGTGCTTCACGGTGAAACCACCATATTTCTGAGAAGTAATTCAAAGATATAAGAATTTTTAATTAATTCGGCGATGGATCACCCTCTGCCACATTGGCACTTATATTCGATGAAATGTGGTGTGCCCCTGCTTACCCCTTCGGGGACCCGTCTGGGATTAAATTGAAAACTAATTTATTTCTTATTTACAGGAGGTGTTCCCCTATAACTTTATAGAAAGCAATGATTTTGGTGTACGTTATTAAACCACTACATTATATACAGGGTTCGGTCTGTTCGACGCACGTCTCTGCGAGAGAAACAGCTGACGGCCAAGGCCGACGTCCGCGGGGAAGCGAGACTTCGCGAAACATTCGACTCCGCCGTTGACGATGAACTGCAGGTGAGATATCTAATATATAGTATACAGGCTGTCGGAGAAAATGGAACAGTTTTCATCTAGAAGTTCTAGGGTTTTATGAATATATCACTTTGTTGAAGTAATAAAATATCTAGCTCCAAAGATAACGTATTTATAGGCTATGGTTGGCAAGGGCTGATGAACTCGCGGCTTTTAGCGATTGAGGTAAACGCGGCCGCGCGGGCCGCGTTTACCTACATTGCGTACCCGGTAATTAAACTTGTTAAATTAAGGTTAAGGTTAAGGGTTTAGAATAATGATTTTATGGGATTATTTCAGGAACTATTCATGCGAGAAAAAATAAAAACGTAGTTAGATTTCACGTGACTATCATTATTTTTTTTTTGCTTCCTAAAATTATATCACATATTTTAACAGCTGTCTTATTTTCCCCGACATCCTGTATAAACAAATTTCGTGTAGTGGTGCTATTTAACAAACACCTCCGAAACGGCTGGACCGTTTTGAGTACATATCGGGTAGGTCTGTGAATCGGCTATCTATTTTTCAAACCCCTAAAAGATAAGGGTACCAAAAAAATATATGGCAATACAATGTTTGCCGTGCACAGCTATACTATACGAATGTGATAGATAAACAACAGCTGTCTGAAAATAGGAAGTAATTACTGAAGTTTGTAACGAAAAAAGTCACTTACCAAGCGCTGTCACGACTTTGAGCACTCAGCTAAAGTAGTGGGGATAGCTGCGCGTGTCCTCGCGCTAGCTTGTTGCAAGACCCAAAAATGTCTACTGCGCATTCAAGGCTAGCGCATAAAACTCGTGACGACACAAATACCTTATCCATTGTTATACCTTATCTACTGATGAATAACATTGAACTGCATTTCATTAAATATGTATGAAAATATATTCGGTAATAAAATTACCAACAAATTTAAAAATAAATATCAGTAAGCCTATTTGTTCCGTCTAATCTCCGAAAGGGCTGGACCGATTTTTAACGGGACTCAACTGGCAGATAGCAGATAGTAAATAGAACCTTTATTTAAATTAAATAGGATTTCGCGAAATAACTACCTATGGAATTAAGTATACCCACACGCGGGGCAGAACTGGTAAAGAATGTAATTGTTTTGCACATCACACGTGAAGGCAAATTGGGCAATATTGCACACAACGCCTTCCCTCCATGGACGATTGGCGACCTTAATGACATGAAGACAACACTTCTGTAAAGTGACATTATTTAGCTGCGATCTATGGCAAAGTGAACGTAGGTCTACTGTACAGTCAGTCTAATTTACGCTGGACTGGTTAATTTAATAACATCTTCTGCATTCAATCAAATGTGACTCACTGCGAGATTCAGAACAGCACCCCAAGAGGTTTGTAAACGTTCAAACGTCATCGCTTGCGTCGAAGCCTGGCTCAAAATGTGTTGATCCGCCATCTTTGGCAGTCAAACACAACCCGTCCCCAAAAAAGTATCAACATATTTTAAGCGACGTCGTTTGAACGTGTCAAAACCTAAAGGTACTTGGGGCACAGATCTAATAATATGGTTTTGTTTAATTACCTTGTGTTCCTATACCTTGTGCTCTGAAAATGTTTCCAGGCGTTTTATATTTCTTAGAAACTAGCTGTGTTCTAATGCAAGCACTTTAACTGTCTTGACATGACGGGTCATAAGTCTCAAGTCCCATATTATGAAGATTGATGACACATATGTCGGACCTGGAGTTTGCACCTTTTGTATCGGTTCAGAAATTTTAATTACCTATGATAACTAACTGAACTTCAACTTATCTCATAAAAATACTGTCGGCTAGCGAGTATAGAGTACGCTCTGCGCTAGTAGGACAATCGACAGTGCTCTAAGGAATTATTTGATCTGTTCTCTTTGTATTGTTTCAGAACAGCTAAAAGAGAATGTTTGTTAATCAGTATGTGCAAAAAAACCAAAGACTCACGACATCTTGTAATGTAGAGTACACTGGATGGCCATATAATATTATATGTACCACTATTAATATTTTTCGAACTTCCGCAATGTATACTCATGTTTATATCTCCTAATGACATATTACTATAATTGTGTACTATAACATACCTCGAAGTTTTGCACGGATCGTGGTCACGACCAAACTAAGGGAACCCGGGCGTCAACGTGGCTAGAAATGTATTGTATATAAAATAGTATAATCATTTAATAAAGGTATATAATAATGTAATATAATTTATTGATCCCCGGGTCTGAAAAAGTGTTATTGGGATTTTTTTATATGTAAATTCCCTAAGACTCAGGATTAGTGTCCAAACAATGTCAATAGGCTCGCCCCCTTCTATATGAGACATAACTGGCTAAATCTGGTTATACTATAAGTACACTTCGATACTGACAGTTTGCTCAGAGCCACCGATATCTTAGTATTCTGTCACCTAACTACTTGCGAGGGGGGCTACTTAATATCTCTGATTGAATAATATTATACGCAACAGCAAGTCATTCCGTCCGCAAGTGGGCCACGAACTCATCGAAATAAGTGTAGAAAAATCATGATACGATTATAAAAACAGTACCATGACAGATTTAGATCGAACACTAACTAACTATGAATGATTGTTGTTATAAAAAGTATTTCGTGCAGTAGAAACGCTATAACCATTATCATAATGAACGTTAGTTGCGCGCGCAACTATTTAAATGGGTACGTCACATGGCTGCAGACGTGTGCGCATTAATATTCAGCTTTCGACTTTCACGATGGAAATATATGAAAAACAGCGGCTAGATCAGCCATGATTTATAATTAATTTACAAATACACCAGTTTTATATTTAAATCATTGCTCTACATATATCTTCAATAATTATTTACAAAATATAAATCTAAACAATAATTGGTTACTAAAAAAAATGGCTCTTAAATTATGTTCCAATCACCATACACTAACTTTCTACTTACTATTAAAGTGTTCATATCTTTTTGACAAACTCCAAAAGAGGAAGTAGGCCTCAAATTTCAGCATTAATAATTTTAACATTAATAATATATTGCAGAAGTTTACAATGGCAAAAAAATTTACATATTAACTAATGATCGCAATTTTATATTTTGTCTCTTTTATAATCTTTCAGAAAGCCGAGGTAAATGTTTATAAATACATAAATTGTTAGTCATTGCTTCATCTTCACGTAGATATGAATATGAAAAGTAAAATAAAACTACTGAAAGTGAAACTTGTCTTGAAAAAACAGGCGCGTCGTATTCGCATATATCGTGAAATACAAACGTTATTTTCATACTAGTCATATTTCGGTGAACAGGCAGTTACCGTTGATGCACCTCAAAATTTAATAATTAATTAATTTAATATACATAAAGAATTATTTCATTGAGTCACGAGGTTTGAGCGATAACCTAAAATGCGTGGGAGTAATATTTTGGTTCTTGTATTAAATACATGGGCATTTATCCCCACTAACTCAAACCCAAAAATATCTTTGTTCGATTACATTTTTAACAGGAAGGTTGCTTTTATTGACACTGTCCAGAAACTGAGTAATAATTATTTTCAAAAATATTGCAATATTTCAAAAATACCAGTCCCAAAGCACAAATGTCGATAGAAGTAAAAATAAAGTAAAGTCTAGTAGTTCTACTTATATCTAAATGTGTAGCTTGAGATGACCTGCCCCACAAGCAGCTCCTGTTCACAAGCAGGACCAGTTTACACTATTTTCGCTGAGTGCTCAAAACTCGTGACGGCACCTGTAACTTAATTTCAACTAGTTTAATTGTTTTTTTTAGTTGGTCTGTCTGTCATTGGAATCAAAGCTATTCTAAACTTCATTCTAATCGGTACCGCATTTTACCCGTGAAAAGGTAGAAAGATTTGACTAGTACAGATGTAGGTTATCTTGTGTAATGAACATTCTAACATTACATCGGAGCGGGCTAGTATTTATCTATGAAATTAATAATTGCATGAAGAAATTCCAATTTGGTGTAGCCTTATTATTTTAATGAGATCAAAGTAAAGTTATTATTGCTAATAGTGTTCTGCTTCAGTCAGAATAGTGTTAAGAGTTATTTATCGCTATAGTTTCAAAATAATGTAAGCCATGTCGTTTTGCAACTTTGTTCTAATTTTACCGACATCGAGAGAAAATGTACTTTGTATTATTTTATAGTTTTCTCTATTTAACCTTGCCAACATGATCCGCATTATTGCATTATGGTGTTTTGTACTGTATCAACGTAATTAAATTTAAATTATAATAAACTAGCTGTGCTGCGCGGTTTCACCCGCGTAGGCGTAGGCAATTTTATGGGTGTATTTTTTCACGGAGCCCTAACTTAATAAAGTATCCTAAGTTACTCCTTGTAACATCAACTACCTGTCAGTGAAAGTCCCGTAGAAATCGTTCCAGACGTTTCAGAGTTTACCCGGAACAAACAGACGGACAGAGAAAATGTTAAGAATTGATGTACTTACATTATATACTTTCATATGCATTAAGTGAAAAGCTGTTAATTTGAAATTACAAACAGACACTTCATTTTTATTTATCTGTATGTATAGTTCGGGATATAGTATCCTATGTCCATCTCTATGGTTATGTTATAGGTTCTAAGCTACCTCCCTACCAATTTTAAACCAAATCGGTTCAGCCGTTGTTGAGTTATAAATAGTGTAACTAACATGACTTTTTAATATATATATATAGATAGATTAAATCAATCGGATGAATTATTAGCTCTGCCTTCAAACGAAACGAACTTGTTAATGGTTTACATTAAATATTAACTTTCCTCATTTAACATTGTTCGGTGGAGTCCTTATTGTCCTCTCTCTACCCCTTCGAGGACTGCTATGGGTCGTGAAGATATTACTTAATATTATTATTAAGTCACTTGGTGCAGCAATGCCCTCACGATGTGTTCCTCTTAATAAATACGCATATTTAAGTGTAACGCGGATGAATTTCGAGGTTATCTCGTAAATGATCGAGTTTGCACATTGCATAAGACTGCAGGCATTGCAGCGCAATTTCACAACCATGCAAATGTAATCTAACTTACTATAACGTACGATGGACAACTGAATATGTTTGCTTATTAAACTATTAATTTGGCTTCAATATCACAGGAATACTCCTTCCCATTAGTAGGCAGAAGTCTAAATTGAAGCATGATGTTCGATTTACATACTTTTGAAATATGCTTTTGACAACGCGAGTGCGTGACGCCGACTGACTGGTGGCGCGCCGTCTGTAAGTCGAATTCCAAATTGGATCGAAGAGTGTAACATTGTGGTCATTTATTTTGACTAACATATAGGTAACCACAAACCGCTTCCAACCAAGAGTATACGCAAATTAAATCATCAACTTTAAGGGTTAAAACCTATACTCGAGGTATTGTTCAGATTGGTACTAAAACAATTCATGTTGTATTAGATTAAAAAAACCCATTATTCGTGCCACAGTACAGTTTCATACACGATGTATCCAGTGTGGTCGGTAGTGTTGAGTAATTGGCTACCAATTAGCTGGTTAGTAATAAAGCGGTTCACGTTCGTATTAGCAGAAGGTATGTGGCGCAATTGGCGGGCCCAAGCGGCCCACACTGGATCAGATGTAGCCCATTCTTCATGGTGTTTGAACTAATTAAAGATTTTTTTGCCTTCGGAATCATTTAACACCTAACAGCTCTATGTATTGCTTGGTTATTGGTGAATATTTCAAATCGTTCGCAGCAATAATATTAAAACGGGAGTTCTTTGTGGAGCTCTGTTTATTTTTCCGAGTAAGTGATCTAATTTGAAGTTCAACAGTAGATTAATAGCTTAGAAAGTAACATTACTTGAACGATTACTTTAATGTAGCTTGTTGACCAGGTAAAATGCTAATTTAATACTACTGTGAACAATGCAATTAAGGGTTTAACTATGACCTAAAAGAGGCTTTTTTTAGTCTTCTATCTGATATTACCAAATATTTTGAATATAACCGATGGACACATCGCATACCTACTCTTTCAAGCATCATCTATGATATAGTGTAAGGTCAAAAGTTTTAATTTAGCGCAATAATATTTCATCTGCGTGGAACATGTGTACATTCCTGATTACTACTCTTAGCTATGCGTCTGTGGATATTAACAAAGAACAGCAATTTAAATGCATAAGACAAGTGCTTGGATAGCGTTAAATATAATTAACACTATAAATACAGCATTAATCTCAACACCCTCTTCTATTTCAATCATAAACTCCAAAAACAATATATTAAAAAATTCTTCAGTTCATGACGATTCGGGACGGAGCCAATACTTTAAGTTTTAATCCATGAATGATGTTAAAATTTAAACGTTGCGATGAGGAGCCATTAAATAAATAATGTTGGTTATTTGCAATTATTCTCAATTTTTTTTGTTCTCATCGTGAAATATTTCCACACCGGTGGCCGGCTGAGAGACTGCATCACTTCTTTTTGACAGTGGAAAGTATATGTACATATCTAGGTGCGTGAGTCAATCAATTATGATCTCTCAAATGGTTGGACGTGTATTTTCTTAGTGGACAGCCATAAGCATCTAGTCAGCAACACATACACGAATACGCGTTACACGTGGATGATTATCATGACAGGTGTTTCGAGTCTTCTCTCTCTCTCTCTCTCTGCTCTCTTCGCTTGGTAGATTAAATTGGAGAATTATTTATGTGGTTAAAAAAGACTCCTTAATTTTCCCCTCGATCTTGCCATTCACATTGACGAAAACTGATGATTCGAAAATGCACTCTAACAAATCTAACTCCATACTGTTCGTCACCAATTTAACAATGTAATTTGTATATACGGTAAAGCCTAATACTTGCTGTAGTTTTCATTGATGATATTTATTATTAACCGACTTCAAAAAAAAAGGAGGTTCTCAATTCGAATGTATGTTTTCCCCTATCCGTTTCTTGGAGAAGGACTTTTTGGGTGATATGCCACTGTTGTTGTTATATGGAGGTTACAAATCTTTTCGATGTCCATCACCGAGTGTTAAGTGCGCTAAGTGCAAATGGCATCTCGTTCCGCTGCGCGCGCGCACCGATTCAGTGAGTTGAGTTTTCCCGCGATTTCCCCGCTGCCAGTGAGCGGCGGCGCGCGCCCTCACTCGTTGGTCAACGCGCACACGCACAACGTATCCGCGACTGTATCTAAACATTTCTCTCCCCTCGATAATGCATTTTGATATACAAAAGCTACCTTCCGAACTTCAATTCTTCCTTTATGGTGTTCTCATAAAGTGTTGACCATTTGTTCTTCCAAGGATTTTTATGTGATTCCGTGATAATGCAAAGTGTTTAGTGTTGACCACCAAAATGTCTTTGGATATTATGTTTTTGACAAACGATAACTTGCGCCGCATGCGCAAGGAGCCACCGATTCTAGGGCTTCGGTACCGGGTACGTCTTATGAAATAACTTTTTATAGTCAATCAAACAAATTGTCTTATTAATTTTGATTTTTTGCCCTCTGACATCTATTATTATGAAATTGTGTAAAACAGATTGCTGCTCTTGAATCCACAAAATCTCAAATCAAGAAATATCGATTTTTTATTATGGATTCAAAATACCTTTCAGTTATTTAAGACTGTGACACCCAACAATAGAAGGGAGTACGTTTCTAATTGAATCGACGCTACTAGACTGTAGGTGTACTCTGTGGACATGCTGCAATATTTTTCTTTAAGATTTTAATTTTCAATCAGGTCAAGCCTGTTCGAACTACATTTCATTACTAATCTAATCTATCTATGTATCTTATAGCTTTAAACGAGTTCTTGTATATAGTAGTACTTATCCTGCTAAAATTAGCCGGCTGATTCTGTTCTCCAACGAATGAAATCAAATTCTTGTTTGAAATCTCGTAAATCTTCCGATGTCAAGTTTGGAGAATGTATAAAATATGTAATTTCGCTCAGCTCAAATTTGGCATATTAAAATTGAGTCTGGTGGTAATTTACTCGATGTTTATTAGTGTCTTAACTTAATAATCCTTTCACTTTCATCTTGTATTCTTCACCATCAGATATCATTATAAAGTTAGTAATCAATGATGTGTTATTATATTATAGGGCCTGTCGAACGGCGGCCCCGTGGAGTCGGACCAGAATGGCGTGATTCTACAGCCGTTGGAGCTCGGCCACAAGCGGCTGTCTACCAGCTCGACCACCTCCAATCAGAGTTACGACTCAACCGATTACACTAACAAACACATGTACAACAATGACTTACACGCGCCCAAAATCACCAATCCACTATTTGGGGTAAACGCGGCGTCGCATTACGCCCCTGGCGCCATACCCGCCCCACACCACGAAGCCTTCAACGAACAAGCCAAACATTACGACAGAAACATTCCCAATGGAGTGAGGAAAGCGCCCGAAGGCCAGGACGATGACTCGTTCAAAGAGGACGCAGTCGATGGTAGGAAAGAGGTCGTGGTAAACCCCAACCAGATCGCCATCACTGACGGCAGCACCGCCACCTACACCACAGACAATAATGGTAAAATCAATGTTCATGTCACCGTCATGATTAACGCAGGTAATTATATGCATCCTTACGAACAACATACATTGACCGTAACAAGCACATATTATAACTCGATACTTATTATATACCTATTTATGGCACAAGTTGTAACATTTATGTAAAGTTTATCTAACAGTTTTGCACAGTGATGGTTTATAAATGTAAATTACGAAGGAGGTTGGGACTGTGTGCCGGTTTCCGGAATCAAATGGCTCAAAGGATGCATATCGAGGCAAGCGGTCTCTGGTTGTAGTTGCATGAATGTGTAGTCTGTGCACGTGTCCGGTGTTCCTCTGTTTATTGTCACACACCCACTGTTGAAAACTGATAATTTAGTATTTGCATGCTCTTCTTATATGTTTCACAATCCTATCCAATCTACATTATTACACTTCTTTACGTTCATATTTCAATTTACCCTTGTTTTTGTAATTAAAATGACGAAATGTAACGCTAGTTGTTTTACTTTCGTAAATTAATAATTTGGCTCTGCTGAAGATAAGCATAATGTACATAATGTTTACTAACAATTTCGAAAGTACGCTCGTGCACCTATTGAGAAACATCCACGTTTTGGTAGTTATGCTTATCTCGTAAGAATGTTAATTTTACGGATAAACAAGAATAGAGATCGGTGATATAACGTGAAATATTTTGTAGGTACGTTAGCGGACTTGAAGAAACAGCGGGCGCAGATTAGGACGAACGGGAGTCCTGTGGAAAGTAGTGTGTCCACGAACAACCACAGTTTGAACTCTCTACCAGAAGGGAGTAAAGAAGTACCTCCACAGAACATGCTGAGTCTGTCCCCAGCGGGTACAGTTCCTCGGTTCTCAGGACACACCAGCGACCCCGTCGGAGACACCAGTTCACGCAGGTGCTGTATCATAATGTAGCTTAAAACCATCTAGAAACAAATACTGACCATTCCACGTTTATTGTGATTCGGTGGCAAATTGTATGAGAAGTGTAAGATTAGCTGGTGGTATGTCACTAATAGCTCGCGATTATAATGTTATAGGGGCTAACCATGTTCGTTTAAGCAGCGCGTATTATCTTCACTTCGACGTTTAATTTTACGATATCAAAGAAGCGTCATAGCTCAGAAATTTTATATGATCTGCTTAAACCAATCATGGTAGGGCCCCAGTGATGCGATTGGTGAGCATTAAGTCTGATTGTCATTCCAAAATGTTTTGATTGTTTGGGTCACAAGTTTTCTGAATTGATCTAGAGAGATAATACAAAGGTCTTCTCATATGGATCGGTGGAGATATTGTGAATTGTATACAATTGCCAATAGAGTTTTGCCATTTTTGCTCAGGAAGCAACGGCTTGCCGGTGGCAGGTACAATGTGATAGTGTAATAGGAGCTCAACATATATATTGTACTTAGACTGTAAGAACACAAAGGTTGCTAATATTGAATGCAAAGGTGAATGTGAATCCTATATTGAACAGTTATATTGTAGTATTTTGTAAGTATTTAATGTAGAATTCGTGTTACTTATTTTCCTATACATTCCATAAAATATTTGTTTATAGTTTATTTAAATATATAACGTTTTATGTATATAGAAATGTAACTATTATGATTATGGTAGATTAATATAATACGCGAAATAATTCAACAGTATTCTGTGAACAGTGAAAAGTAAATTAGTGTTTCCTTTATAATTTAACTGCATAATAGTCGGTATAAAATGTTATTACAAAAAAAATCTAAAATATCTTGTATACACAGAAAGGGTATGGATACGGTGATTGGTCAAGGTGCGTCTAGGTTATGTTACATGTAATATAACGTGGTTATATACAAAAACAAGCATATATTCCGGTGTCAATATATAAACATTGTTATATTACCATGATGTCTTAAATATGCGCACCTTCACGTAAAAGTGTAAGACTGTTTTACATCGGTGATTTGACCAACTGATCGATGCTTGGAAGTGCCTCGTAGTGTTATATAATCTGTCTGTGTGTAACATGGCATAATTAATGAAATACAATTTATTTAAACAATTCAAATGATAAAATATTCTTAAGTAAATCTAAACTATTTATGTTGTAAAGGTGTTCGATTATATTTACAAAACACTCGGAACAAATTGTACTTGGATGGTGATATCTTTTGATCTAACTGCGATATTTGCCTTAATAATAATATTCTTGTTTATTGGAAAATCGTCTTTACTAAAGTTCCATTAGATTTGTAGGCATCTTGTCCAAACTGGTACTTAATTCATTCTCATATTTATTAGAGTAGCTATTTACACTAACAGAAAATAAGTTGCCTTTGAATAGTTTAGACCGAAATTCAGTTTAAGTAATTTTCCATCTTTCAAATGACTAAAATAAAATACTAACATTGAGATACTAATAATATATCTACGCGAAGGGATGATTACGAACAAACGCCATGTGCCAAAAAGCGCGCGTGACTGACATAAGTTTGACACATGGCAAAATGGCGGCAAAGTTTATGGACATATTGGACATGGACAGTGTCTGCGGATTAAGTGTTCTGTCTATAATAGCTCAATAAAAAAAAATTACAGAATTTAACTTCCTCGTACTCTTATTGCATTATACGCCTAAATACTGAATATTCAAATTCCAAATTATTGATTTAAATAAGACTGCTTAGTTTTTTTTTATTAACGGGTATACAATAGAGCGCATAAATTCTTTTCATACGACTGCCTTTTGACACAAATCCCTATTTCTTTCATATAGAGTAAATGTTACACTTTACAATCAAAGGGATCATTTGAGTGCATATTTCTATTAATTGTTAGTGCTAATACTCAATTTGTGCCAATGTTTTTAAGCTTTTATTTTTCAACACAAACTCTTTTTTTTTACACACTTAAGTGAATACTTATTTACCACTGATGTTATTTAGCATATTTTGTAGTAACCCCTGTTTAATGTATCGTATTTTTATTGAATCTTGATATGCCTAGCCTTACACGCGAGCGATTTGCTAAGGTCAAAGCTCAAAATATAAGTATAGAGAAGTTCAGCTCCCGAAAGTCTTGATCAATGCAAAAAGCTGATCTTCTATATCTTTGTGGTTTGTGTAATACATTACTATAGTTGCACTCGTACAATGCTTGATATACTCATGACTTTCGTTACCTGCACCCCTATCACGAGTTTGTCACCGTTTTCGTAATCTATACTCGCTAGCATCTCCGCCGAATATTAGTATGAGGAATTGTGCAGTGACTCCCAGCGGTGACGCGAAGAACTAAAATATCTCATACAAATATTGCGAGTGACGCTAGTGAGTATAGATTACGAAGACAGTGGCAAACCCGTGATAGGGGTATTGTTTGATAATACGTAGTCAATGCATAACATTTCGTAGTACCGTGGCCTTAGCATCAGCTCTTATCGCGAATATTCTACGGTGTGACAGTTACGGAAATATTATGCACGTGAGATGCATCCGTCCTGTATAGTGAGCCGAACTAATGTCACAATTGTCACAAAGACATGGTCCCTGTTTAATTAAAAACCGTTTGCAAGATTTTCAGATTTATTTATCAGTATAGATCACTGACATTTACTGTTCAAGTACGCTGAGCCGGTTACCCCATACAAAATCTCATATACATAGCGGTCGATTTGAAACGCCCCTAGCGATAGGAGTCGGAACTGAATTTGACGTTTACCAAGAAAATAGTTATTTTCTATCTCTATCACTACTTCTTATTCCTCTCGCTACGGGCTAAAATGGCGCTAATCAAATATGCTTAATAAGAGCGCGTTTCCATCAGAGATGAATGAGGATGCGTTTCTTATGAGTCACTAAGGAGATCCATTAATGAAGCGATTCTATTGGTTCCTTGCAAACACATCCTCGCTGAAGTCTGATGGAAACGCACCCTTAATCAACGGCTAAAGCCCGTCCAGCGCACTTGTATGGCAGAAGGCAGTGGTGTATATATATACAATTTGTTCCCATCCTGTAGTAATTCATTCGTCCATGTGTCAGTCATTAGTGTAACTATCAACTAGATTGGTTTTTATGTTCAGTACTTAAAAAGTACTTAAATATAGTGTATAGTATACGTCAAGTATGTCTGTCGTAACACATAATTGTTAAAATATATTTATATATGGAATTATTGTACTTATGGCCTTATAAAACGTAAACAAAGTGAGCCCCATATATATTTTCCCATTTTTCTGCGATAGCTATGGCATGTGTATTAAACTTTTCAAATTATTTATTAATTCATAATATATAACAGATTCAGTTGTGAATACTAATCCTTACAGAGGTTGTGATGCAAATGTTACTACAAAAATAACCCCACGGTATGAACCCCAAGCTATATGGCCGCTAAATTAGTTTTATAATCTGTTAGATATATTATTGAATTGCAAGGCATTTACCTAAGGTCAACAAAAAACACGCTTTAAGCTAAAAAGTGTCTTAAGTTTGTGAAATAATGTGACCAACCTCCATAGCCTAAGCAATAATTATAAGGTATAATTTTGCATGCAACCTTGTCCACAATCACCGTTGAGAGATGTCAGTGCCTAAAGTTAGTCTTGCCTTGTAAGTCCTCTGTTCCAATATGTATAGGTGTAATGCACGTCTTGTGGTTTGTACATAATATTAAATAGTAAATACAATTATAATGCCCTCAAAAATACGTATTAATCGAATAAAGGTTTATTTGTACGTGATTTTTAATCAAGTTTGTGCCGGGCCGGATATCTTGATACTTGAGGCCTATTATTAATTACTAACCAAAATATTGATGCGAAAATGCAAAATATTTCTATAATGGTAGAGTGCCTCTAGCTGTTGCGCAAAGGATTTAAGTCTATCAGTACCGAATGCAGTGCAATTCATAGTACTCATACGTCACACAGTCGTGCTGTTCATAATAATAAAATAATCATTGGCACTATTTTTCGGTACCTACCATTAATGTTTTAATGTTCCTATGAATATAGACGCAACAATGAGGTCTTATTGCCGTGCTAGTTCTACTTTGAAAGTGAAAGATTTACACACGTCATATACTCCTGTCTCATACGATGAGTGGAACTGCCATGTCATTAAGAGGTCATGGTACCTAAAATCCTAAGTCCTGAGATTGCCAGCCTTTTACTTATTGCCGTTGTACATAATGATATCTATTATATAAAATGTTTAGTCACTTGTTATTATAAATAAAAATAACGTCACAATCTGTTGTGTCAAAAGTGTTCTTTTAAATAGTTAGTAGTTTACGAACATCACATTATACTCGTTCAATTTTGATGCGTCTATTTAAAAAGTTTTTTATTGTAATAAATTGAGTAGGTGTGTTATTCAATTATTTTATGAATATGCATATCTCCTTAGCATTACCCCTCGTTAATGGGTATAGGTAATATGTGAGTTAGCCCAATCGTACACAAGGCGACGGAGTAAAGTTATCAACACTCAAAATGATCAAAAATCAATTGCAGCTGAAGTTGCCGAAACATTAACGGTCATCCTAATGCTGTAAAAGTTGATACGATTTGCGTCAAATTAAAAATATAGAGACCTTAAAAACTTTTCAATCCAGCTTTGTCACAAAACGATTTATATTAGATCTCCTTCAAATAGAATTTTGGATGTTCCTGTAAAAATAAGTTGCAACAGTATTATACAAATGGCACAACGTAAGTTAGCTAAGCTAAGCTATTTAAAAACTTCACATAATTTGCGAATTGTGTATCCTATGATTATAACTCATCCGTTACTAGCGGACGTCACGCGATTTCACCCGCGTAGTTCCTGTTCCCGTGGGAGTACGGAGGTTCCCGTGGGAGGTAGCCTACGTTAATCAGTGATAATGTAGCAATCATATGGTGAAAGAATTTTTAAAATCGGACCAGTACTTTCTGAGCCAATTCGATACAAACATACACACAAACCTTTCCTGTTTATAATATTATAGTATAGATGGGTTGAAATTGATTTTATTTACGTCGCCTCTTGTCATATTGGGCTAAGTAAAACTAAGAATATTTAAAACTTGCCTTTTTGATCTTGCCCCTGTTGGACCATTTATCATATGATACGTAATTGATACATTTTAAAAGAACCTTCTCAAACCTATTACGAAACATATATGTAACACTACTTTACAAGCATATTTTTTAGACAACTTACGTCACGTTAGATATCCTCTGACGGCCGTTTTTATCCATCTGTCATTTATGTTACTAAAGATAACAAAAATCTGTCATTTTGTCCTTAATTTCATTCCAATTACTAGAATAGGTCAAATCTGACGGATAACTGGAGATAGCAATATATCTGTAAGCTTCGATCGGTTATTGAAAACGGCCGTTAGTTGAAACTGCTTACTACCCTCCACTGAAATCACCCCTTTATCTCGATAGTAAGGGAGGGTGGTTATAGTTATACGAGCTCAATTTCTTGGAGAATGTATAATATTATGCTTTTAAAGTAGAGTCGATCTTGTCAATTTGTGAGAGATATCAAACTTGCAATGTTCTATTATAGTGCGTAAGACATTTATCAAATTGTAAAGAGATTTGTTATAATTATAACCTTTGTACAATGTGATCTATTTGTAAATTACTCTGTTTATTTTGTGACGTTATTCCGACATATACAAGAAAATGCAAATGTCTGGGTATTCCCGTACTCCTTTATATGATAATAAAGGATGATTGTTGTTCAAAAGATATATGAAAGGTATAATTTTCTATTATTTCAATACAATACTTAAAGCAGAAATGGTCATAGTAAAGTATTAAAAAGATACTGGTTCTTTATTTTAATCACGTTTCCATACTTTTCAACAATTAGGTATACATTGTCCTATGTGTTAATCCAGCTAATAAAATATCAATTACTTTTGCGTGACTGCATCAAATATTCTAGTACACCTACTTTCAGATTAATTATAATATTAGGAATATTTTAGACACGCGAGTAATGCAAAAATTAAACCAATATTCTTTGTTGCGTACTAGTTACGATAAATAACTTAGAAAAATATGTTCAACTCACAGGCGATTGCATTCATGTTAAATTTATATTCGTATAGCTTTTGAACAACGTCATCGATGAATGTTCTTGTGAAAACTATAAAATAAAATGAATTGTTTGTTAAAATCATGAACGACTTTTATTGAAATTTACTAAAAGGTAGAATCTGTAAATTTAGACAAAGTATAGTTCAGAAAAGGAACCGTCGTGCCTCGGCTTCATTGGCGGCATAATTTACCCTTCTTTAACCGACATCAAAAATAGGAGGTTTCGACATTCTATAATTTTTTGTTGAGATAGACTCACAATACTAATGGAGATATAATTTTGGTGAACTTATTATTTTTGTGAAATGAGTAAATTCGATAGTCACAGTTCGTGCTAAGCTTGTACAATGTAAATATTATACCAACCTACCTATATATTTTTTAATTTGTAAGTTCCTTATCACACCACTTACGCCAGTAAAAACCGCTCGTGAGCTCGTGTGAGTATTAAAAATATCAACGATGAAAACCAAAAGACAATAAAACAGGTTTGTTCCGGCCTTTTAGAAGTCCTGTTAAAAAGTAAGCAAATGTGTCAGGATTAGAATAAAGAAAACCAGCGTAATAGAGAAATATAATGACTATTACATGATTGATGAGGTCATCGATCATAATTTAACTTACTCATGTGAAGACTAGGGTTTGATAATAACTTGACTTCAAATCGAACAAGAATGAAATTTTCTAAATATTATGGTCCTTCGAGCCTTTAACTCGAAATAAATCAGAGATTTCGAAAATATATGCCAATAAGTATTCAGAACATGAGAATAGTGTAAAATCAGCACGATTGAGGGCAATATTTGATATTGTCGTAGTAACTACGTCATGGGCATTCCGTAGGTAGACGTATCAGTCGGAGCGGCCGTGGCTGCGGGCAAGGTTACGTCACCAAAGTCTAACTCACTGAATCACTGAGCACACACATCTGTGTGTATATTATCATGCTGAATACTTCAGCCTTTTAGTTATATCATCACCCTGGCCTTATCCCATACATTGTTGGGGTCGGCACTTCATTCCACCCGATGTGGCTGATCACCTGATTTTTATACGATGCGACTGCCATCTGACCTTCGCAACCCCATTAACGAGGAAAATCTGTGATCTGGGTTAAATCAGTTGTCAGACTATTTTAGGCCTCCGACTGACCTGTAACGATTGCCAAAGATGATAAATTGGCAACCGGGACCATCACATCATTTAATAAGAGATTTTCGAATAAAATTGTTTTCTTTTCGTACCTTTTGGTCTTGTATCACTAGACACAGCCTTGCACGGAATGTTGTTGGAAAACGTCGCAGTGTAGCGACTGCGAAGCAATATCCCTAGTCTGTGGTTTGGTAGTGTTCGCCGGACCGCCACATCAAGACGACGTGTCACGGCTTCACTCTCAGATTTCACGCGGTTTTCATACACGCATTTTGACTGTAACCCTATTCTCTTGCAATAATACAATATTATCTAAAACTACATAAAAATCAGGGAAACCAGTGGATAACTGTTTTGTGTATGTTGAAATTAGTAAGACATTTTTGGACAATGAAACCACCGGTTAACGTGAGTATTTTCTTTATTTACATAATTCCTAGTATAATTATACGAATATGGCTTCTAAAATAAACTAAAGATTTTAACTAACATTGTATATAGCTCGTATTTTTTTCTGACGCAACTTTACACGTGGGCAACGAAGGCCAATGAGAGCAGTTGATTTTAAATATCAAAATTGATTGCGCAATATTCTTTTTGCAAGTATTCAGTCAGTATTTTTTTTCTGACATCTTTCTACCTATACAAAATACCTAATATGATTAGGAATACGTTTGCTGGCACCAAGTTTTGACCAAGATTATTAGGCCAAGGCTTTAGACCAAGGGCAAGGTGAGCTTGACAAAAATGCTTGCAGAATTTTTAATGGGTTCTCTATGTTTATAAATAGAACTTAGGCAACATGCAAGAAACTAAACAACTGGTACATTCATCTACCTAGTTGAGCAAAAAAAACTTCTCCTGCAGTTTAATATTGATATACTTGTAAAGAAAGTATGTGAGTAAATAAATAAGTATTGTCAGTATTTATTTTGTATCATAATACAACCGGCACGTCTCAGCGACGGTTATTGTTTTGTACGTAAATTTGTTAGAAACAAAGATGCGAAATAACTATAAGGATAAGGTCGCCAAATAGTCGTGCCCAGGAAAAAGAGCAGGCATTCACACGAGAATTGCAAGTTATAGTTATGCCTACTTCTACTACGAGAAAATAACGGATCCTTTGTTTATCTGGATCACAGAATCTGCATAGTTTTGTGAAGTATAGCACTTACCTACCCGTAAAGGTTTTATTAAAATATATGTGTTCCTCAATATTTAATATAGGGAGGCAAGTATGTACCTATTGGTATAAAAAAATCCGGTCTGGTAGAATCTAAGAGAGTTTTTTAAGTACCTATATATTAAAGTTTATAATATTATAGTAGTTACTAGTGGTACCTAATAATCTAATATATAAAATTCTCGTGTCACAGTTTTCGTTGCCATACTCCTCCGAAACGGCTTGACCGATTTTGAAGAAATTTTTTGTGCTTATCCGGTATCTATGAGAATCGGCCAACATCTATTTTTCATCCCACTAAATGTTAGGTGTAGTCCACCCCAAAAAAAATATGGCACTACGTTTGCCGGGCACAGCTCCTACTGTAAGTGAGGTGTCCAGAGTTCAATGGGGTGGAAGGGAGGAAGCGCAGAGCTAGTGTATAGTGGGACCCTCACCTCTTACCTACTGTATTGACACAGTGGCGAATGAGATGAGAATTTTTGAGTGACAATCCGATGTTGGTTACATTTATAGGCTGCCGTTGCCGTTGACCATCAGTCGTACTGTAAGTACTTA
The DNA here is from genome assembly GCA_929442735.1 of Watsonalla binaria. NCBI lineage: Eukaryota > Metazoa > Arthropoda > Insecta > Lepidoptera > Drepanidae > Watsonalla > Watsonalla binaria. Next base: position 4,051,480 of record OV838929.1, on the reverse strand, counting down.
GGTACGCTTGTTTACAGTAAGAAAAATAAAACAAAAATGTTCAATATTACTGGATTAGGTACCAAATATTTTACTATTCATCGCGATAAGTACGGCCTTCTCAAAGGTCACATCCGAAAATCAAGGGCAGACGCCTTTATCATTAATGCGATAACAAACTAAGATAAAATATTTGGATATCACTCCTACATAGGTATATACATTGACCCAAACATGTGCGTATCCTACCTGATGTAGGTAAATATATCCTATAGTCTGATTTAAATGTCCAGTAAATAATAGGCATATCACGATTTTTTTTATTTTAGTGTCCTCTATGTAGAATGGTTTTGAATGCCAGGTATATTTATTACAGTATTTTTTATGCAAATTATCTAAGGGGGTGAAGGTAAACAAAAAACGCATTGCAGTATACATATACGTTTCCAACTAGAACAGTTGGACTCGGGGTTCTCCAGGCCATCCGTCTGGCTCGAAGATCTTCCCTTTGCTGGGGATGCGCATTATCACTCGCTCGCTCTCCCAAAAAGTACTTTTGCAGTTTAATTTAAAAAGTTGCTAGATAGCAAGCCATTCATTAAAATAATGAGATCAATGTCTCGTCTTGTCGTAAAACTATCGCCGTATCAATAACAAGCGACCTTTAGTAAATTGTACAAATATCATCCTTATCGTAAACTGCGTTTGACAATTACGTAGTAACCTAATACAACGGCTGATTATTATAATTACCAGCAGTTCAATTAGGGGTATTTCTATGAATAAACTTCTAGCTAGGCATAAACGTATCAATCGCCGCATTGAATCTTAATAGATTCATCATCTTTGTTCACGGTCTTCGACTTGTCTCTGGCCTTTTGACTTGCGATAACTTAAAACAATGGAACTTGTGATCTACACAGCACAATTATGTCCATACCTATTATACGGATATTTGAATACCTATTTATATTAAAAAGAGCCGCGTTAGCCGTGGGGTTTGAGCAAATGCCTGCTTTGCAAGTTACGCAAGTTCGAATCGCAGCGGGGCCTGTAGCAATGAGTATTTAAAAAAAAATTGTAGTGTTTTCATAGCACGTGCTTTACAGTGAAGGAAAACATCGTGAATAATCCTTAATATGTCTGAGAGGTAATTCAAAGGCGTATGTATAGTGCCTGAGACGACGATAGACTCACCATTTGTCATGTTGGCACTTAATCATATTCGGTGAAAAGTGGGTGATGTTATTACAACACTTCTGCCTTTGGGGGAATGCAGGCGTGAGCATAGGAACCTATGTTTTATTGTACTATTCCAATAAATAAATGACAGAACACTAAAAGACGTCTACGTTAAGTAAATTTGGTGAAAAGTCTCGTTTGTATTCCCAGACCGCTCTCCTGCACGATGTGGAGATTCCAACGAAGAAGGCCACGTTCGGGATGGGGTGCTTCTGGTCGAACGATTCGCTGTTCGGCGCGACCTTCGGCGTGGTGCGCACGCGCGTCGGCTACGCTGGCGGCACTACCAAGAATCCACACTACAGGAGCATGTAAGTTATTTAGGGCATTCAGTATCCTGTTGCATAACTTTTCATCCGTTAGTTGTTTTTGGTTTATCAACCTATTTTTGTCAAAAACAAAAATAGGTTGATAAACCAAAGTAACTTACGCGATTCGAGTACTTACTTAGTTAATAAATGTAGTCTGAAAATTAGTATGTTGCAACAATAAGTCGAAATTGCCTTACCTACTATTTATTAGGTAGGTACGTCTGCTAGCGTACTTTGAAAGTGAAATGGCACGTGTGGCGTTTATCCAATCAAGAAACTCTATGACGGTAACACGGGCGCACGGTAGGCAGAGTGGCGACGTTACAATCAGCCATGCATCTCTGCAGTGCTATTGTGTAATAATATATTTAGAAAATAAATTCCTTAGTGAACTATCAATTTTGGATATTGAACCTCGCAATCGTGTAGGTAACTGGTATCACTAAGGTACTATAGATACGTTCAGGGTTCAATTAAAAAAAACAATATTTTTTTGGAAATTGCAATCATAGATCGGCAAGTTTGGATTTATTACTTTGACACTTATTATTTCAATAGTTATATCTAGACTGCGCATTGTCGAAAAAAAAAATATTTCTGTCTATGATCTTAACTCATTTCCGCAAAATTCGGAGTTGAGCCCCTATCGTCCGGAGGCTGAGATATAATTCCTAGTATTTTACCGCAATATGAGCTATCGACATTTTTAAAGAATGCATTAATAGGAACATTAATGAGTTGTGACTATGCAATTCTTACCTATAATTGCGTTGACAAGACACGTGGTTCAGTTTTATTGAAACGCAGTCTCTTCGTAGTGTGCGTCGCTAAAACTTTATTGATCTGCAATTGTCATAAAATATGTGGCAATTAAGTCCACGTGTCACTTGGAGTTTTAATTTATTTATCTAATTATCTACCTAAGTACTTACATTACCTTAGCACAGAAGGTGATGTAAGTAGTACCTACTTCTGAATAAATATCGAGAAACTTGAACTTCAAGTTTCTCGATATTATGACTAGCTTAGCTGTTAAGACCTGTCATTTGAAATAAACTCTTACTTATTAGATTAGTAGGTATTTTAAGACTACTGATTTCCTAGACTCAATTACCTATAATATTTTTTGAATTAGTTTAAAATTGAGAGTAATACCAGAAAGTAACCTACCTACGATTTGAAATTACATAGTCACGATGTTTACAGATAAAAAAAAACGTAAGTAAGTGTGTTTATGTAATCCCAAAATAATAGCTTTTCACAAAACGTTATGGAAGTTTCAGTATAGATAAGTACGCAAGACCGATTTAAACGGGGCATTCACTAGCTGATGGTAACTTATGCTTAGTAACATATATTAATTTAAAAAAATGGATTCCGCGACATAGCCCATGAAATTGAGTCTATGCGGGTGAAACCGCAGAGCACAGCTAGTTTGATAAATATGGATACGAATTATGTATTGAATCTCTAACGATCATTAATATAGGACAGAGCAACTCGGTGACACTTATTTGAGCACTGTGCTGTGGGCGCGGGTAAGGCCAAGGCTGGTCGTCTGTAATTAGATTTCGTGATGTTCAAAACTTCTAGCCACTAGATTGTAATTTACACGCTGGTGTAAAATATATTTATAAATCAGCCTGTGTGTAAAACTAACAACTAAATATCTGTTCCTTTGATTGTAAGGAAAATAAAAAGTTACTTAGATAAGTAAAGTTATCATCACCTGCCCATATCTTATATTAGTAGAAAAAAATTAAAATAATATACTTGAATAATACATTTTAATAGACCTGTCATAAATCAGCATTTTCAAAGTGAAAGTCAAAAATATCATTATTCGATTAGACTTTTTATAAATTACTTTCAAATTGTCAGAATGACATAATTATACAGGATTATACATGCTACCGCCAGGTTCGGAAGGTTGCATTTACTCTTTTCAAAAATATTATACCATTTTAAAAATACAAAGTAAATCACTTAAGAAATATAAGCCCATAGAGACAGTTCCAATGCACAACAAAATATTTTTTTTGTTCATTTTACCGTTTCCTACTTACTCAGCAAGTATATGTATGCGAGCTCGTTCAAAGAATACCATAGACAAAGTATGAGAGATGAGATATAGTAAAGTATGTGAGATGGCTACTAAAAAAAAGTCTACGTTGCTATTACGGAAATGTTCTGTCGCCAATAACGTTAGTTCAAAACTGTTTCAGTGGCGACCATACGGAAGTAATTGAGCTGGATTTCGACCCAAAAACAGTCTCATACGAGGATCTCCTCGAAATGTTCTGGGCCAACCATGAGTATGGTCTCACCACCAAACTTAAAAGACAAGTAAGTTATTCCTTGATTAAATTATCACAAAGTAAATATCTTGAGTTTTCATGCGTAGGTAGTGATTTTTACTACAAGTTGATATTCTGCTAATAATAGGCTTCGGTTTATCTAACATAAATAGAATACAATTCTGAAGCAAACCCATCTGAAAAAAAATGTAAGCCGTTGAAATCCTAAGTGATTTCAATGCTCATATACTGTTCAGCAACAAATAGTTAATTGCTTATAAACACAAACATTTACTGATTAAATTAAAGCATTTATTTACACAATGTCTATTTCGATGTGCCATGTAAACTTTATATCAATATCACCATCATCCACCTACCCTCATTACATTTTATTTGGGGTCCGCGCAATGTATCCTACTCTTCCATTCTGCTCTATCTTCCGCCATATCTGTATTCGCAACCATCTAGCCACATCATCTTTCACACGATTCATCCATTGTTTCTTAAGTATATATATATATATATATATATATATATATATATATATATATAAAGTTATAAGACCTTAACAAGGCACCAAGATTTTTTAAATTTAGAGCTACGAATCCAACTCTACATCACAAGCATTAAGTCCGTTTCCAGGAGCACTGACAACTTTTTACTAGCAATTTTTTTTTGATTTACAGTACCAGTCCATGATCCTGTACCATGATGAGGAGCAGCGGCAGGCGGCGGAGGCCTCACACAAGACCATGCAGGTCCGCTGCAACGGACAGCTGCGGACTGAGATAGCTCCAGCCGGACCATTTTATGCGGCCGAAGAGTAAGTTTCCCACTCCATTAATATTATATATCTCACTTGATCACAATTACTGACACATTTTGGAGATCTGGGGCAGTCACATGATTCTAGTACCTACCCCAAGTAAAGGTCTTAATGTTTTAACGTGGAAGATATCGACTGCGTGTTTTACTCATTTTTTATGGGAATGTAAAAGCGCTAACTAAAAGGTCTAACTTTGAGAGACCAGAAAGTGTTAATAACTTTGAAATGCACGATAGTGATATGCATGCATGCATGATATGATATGCATGAATGTTAGTGATAGCACACCAGTAGCTATCACTGTAAGTGAAAGAAAATATCGCGAAGACACCTGCATATGGATGAAAATAAATTCAAAGACGTATAGTATATACGGTGACCTAGAGACGTTGACACAGTCATATTTTGTAAAAAGTAAGTGAAATGTCTGCCTAACTCATAAGAGGATGAGACCTTACGAGCTTCGATTGTAGGGTTGTATCCTTACGGAGAAATTTTTCAAAGAGCCTTTTTGACTTGTCTACTTATGTAATAGTTTATTAAAATTTCACGCATGAATAAAGGTACATAAGGAATGTTATTGATACGGCTAATCATTTACGTAGAAATTTGGATATCTAAATAGGTAGGTAGATTTTAATGTGTAATACACGATAGCTCTTTTATTGAGGCAATGTTACGTTAACCTTGTTGCACAGTAATTATAATGAAGCACCAGGATTATGCATTCAAGTCCGTACCTGTGATGAATATAAAATATTATCTGCTTGTTGAAATCAGGTCAGGGTTTGCTCAAGTGCAAATATCAATGAGACAAATATGGCCATCCAACCAATCTAATATGAATTAAAATCACTGTATTTTCCTGTAACATTGTCGTTAGCAGTAATGACAGTCAACTACTTGAGGATACATAAATAAATGAGCTGTCTTGCCAGCTTTCTAGGCCAGGTGATAGGAGTAACTTAACTAGGACCCAGAAAATTCTGCTAGTTATTTTGTCAAGATCTCGGAGGCCTTCGAATTGTTTTGAATAAGCATACTGCCATCCTCACCCTCATAAAATGCACCAAATACTCCATTGCATTGGCACAACTTTAAGTACTTGGTATAAAAGGATGTCGCCATTTCCCTTCAAAATTATTATGTTTATTTTGTTTTGTTTGTTGTTTCTTCTAAGCTGCGTTACGGATCTTGAATTCGGTTTTTACAAACATATAGGAGTTGAACTCCGATAAGATAATTACTATTATTATATATAGATAGTTAGAGAAAACTTAAATGCTTTAGTAAATTGTCTTAAAAATCGAAACCCGAAGTAAAGAGAGGGCGGATCGCTTGTCATAAAACCTATAAAACCTGAAAATCAGACACTCCCTGGGTTTATTAACAAGTAAACTTTATTATTGCAGCTACCACCAGAAGTACAGACTGCAAGGGCATAAGGATCTGTGCCGTAGCTTGGGCATGAACTCTGCCAAACTGCAGACATCACACTTGGCTGCTCGGCTTAATGGTTACTTGGTAGGAGTAGGAGGCATCAGCCAATTTGAACAAGAAGTGGGGAAACTTGGACTGAGTGAAGACCAGGCAGATTATGTGCGAAAAGAACTGGAACGCAACGAGGGAGGTGGCTTAGCCTGCTAGCTATAGGCTTATTCAACTGACCACACTACTGCGGCGCCTTTTCATACCAGTATAATTAACCATATTACCTATAACAGTATAAGTACCCCTATTACGAGTTTTTGCAAACGACACTCGATAGCTTCACCGATCAATATGTATATGAGATAATATATTTATTTTTCAATCAAATATTGTGCTGCGAGTATAGGCTAGAAAAAAACCTACTGGATGTATTCTTAATATATACTCGCTTAGGCGTCTCCGCCGAATAATTATATGAGAAATTGTACAAAGCCTCCCCAAACCTAGTGGGATGTGAAGACCAAATATATCTCTTACAAATATTGTAGATGTCTAGCGAGTATAAAATACGCAAACGGTGCAAAATTCGTACTGGTCATTCGGCAGTTCGCAGTGAAAAGACGCAGTCGCATTTGCGTGGTGTATGCTATACGAAGTAGGCTTAGCTTGCGATGTGGTTTGCACTTTATGCCCTAATAGCTGTGGTACTAACTAAGCACCTATCAATCCTTATTGCGATGATCGTTTGACTTAATGAGTATATTATATTTTTATGGTGACTAAGCTAGCTGATCGGATGAGGAATAATACTGTGATAGCAGAAAGTTGTACCAAGCATGTTATCGAAAAAAGTGGTGAATATAATTTTGATGTGGATGATCAAAAAACTAATCCCTTTTTAAACGAAATATTTCTTGAGCGAACGTGAATGTAAGAGTTGTTAAAAAAAAGTACCTAAATGTTTATTTTATTTATGCAAGAGTGTCCTTTAAATCATTATTATCACGAGTATAAAATATATTAAATACAGCTTCTAGCTCAGTTAATCTATGATCGCTATAGGGATTCAAGACACGGCATTAAGTATCATCAATCTCATTAATGTTGTAATCAAATTATACATTTCATATTATTTAAATAAGAATTTTGTATGCAAATATAATGGAGGAGCTAAGCATTTTATACTTTCATGTTATCTTGGAACAATTTAAATATTTATTATATGTATAATTTATTTTTAACATCACAAATGGAATTATTTTTAATCGATCAGTGTATTGACAACACGTATTTATTAAGGATATTAAATAAGTTTAGTTTGGTAAAATGTGTTTTAACTTATTTTATTTGGTCCCTTTTTATTGCACTGTAAAAAAATCCAATAAGTTTTCTGTTTGTCAACAAGCCAACATCAGTCAACATGCATTCGTTTTGACAACATCTCTCGAATAATTATGTAATTGGCGAAACTATGTACTTCGTGTAGACTTTGTCTGGACGGCTTACCAGACTAGATTTAAATTTTTTTAAAGGTTTTTAGAGATATTGGAATATGTACCTCTTGTGTGAAAACAGTGGATATGGTGCTTATATCTATTCCTATTCCAAATTGCATTAAAATCCTTCTGTCCAGCAGGTGAAGAAGCATTTGCACACATTTTCATCCATTATATTTATGTGATAATTGTTATGAGCTTATTCTTTACTGTGTATATAATGTATCTTAACGGGCAACATAATATTATAGTTATAATATTTAAGTATCTACGAAACTAACTAATTTTTGGTAAAAACATTACGGAAATTACATTTATGTAGGTATATTGTTTGTGTAGTTTGGCTGAAGGACCGGGACCGTCGTAGTAAATAGTAGTTAATGGGCACTTAGGATGGAATGAACGGAATACTTACTTACCTCCGCACTTCAATTTCAGTTCAATACCCAAGGTAAGTAGCGCTTCTTGGTTGCGATCTTCTTTAAAAGTCGGTACCTTTTTTTTATTTTTTTAACGTGGAGAATCCGTTATGGATACACCAACCGCCGCGGGGGCAGCGGAAGGGTTATGTCGGACTCACACCGACTAAACTCCACGGTGTTCCTCCAAGTCGCTAAGTGGGGGGGTGCACGTGATACGTCTTCACATGCTTCGCCGTGACCCCCCCAAAAGTTAAAAGTTAAAAGTCGGTACCTACAGTGACTGTATACATACCTTCTTCGTATTCCTCTTTATCTTTGCAGATACGACCGAGAAGTTGAATGTGTGTCTGCCACCCATCCTCATTTCAGTAAATATTGCTACTGTAGAGGATTTTGCATTTGCATCGGAAGATTAAGAGCTTACAAATGAAAGTATATTCGAAGCAGCGGAATCTTGGCTGACTTATAAAATAACAAACATTTGAAGTTTTAGCTAACTTTGATAGTGAAGGTGGATCAAAAAATGTTTCTCTTTAATACTTGTGTATGACAATAATTTAATTTTAAAGGTTTGTTCAAGATTTGAAGGGTGTAGATTTGTGTTTCATAAAATGTGCCTTTTGAAATGTGAGTGCTACTTTGTACATTACAACTAGCAAGTTTTGAAAATATTATGTTTACAAGATTTTCTTAGAACATGCAATAATTTACATAGCAATCGCGATAAAAATATTACAGTAATAATATTTTTATAGCTAGAATATAAAGGATGGAATACACGCACTGTGACTGTAAAGACAAGTAACATTTCCTATTTATAGAGTTTTTGAATTTACTCGAGGTCGACTAAGTAACGACAGCTATTTAATAAGGACGGATTTCTTCTAATAAAAATTGTATTTCATAAAAATTTTCGAAATTGAAATCAATAATTTTATCAAATCGACTCTAACAATCCTAACATCAGAAAAACTTGCAAGCATCCTATATGTATAATGTTTTATAACGTTCAATAAGTCGTTTTAGTTTATACTGTTGAATGTTTCAAAAGGAGCACGATTCTGTTATTACGAATGCACTCAGAAATATTATGAAGATATTAGTAGGAAGAATATTAAGTGCTTCATGGAAGGTAAATTAGGGAACTATGGTTTTATAGATCATCATCTCTTTCGCCTTGTACTTTAAATTTTTGGGTTTGACATCCGATCTAAGCCTATGAACTGCCATCTGACTTTGCCTGCTGACCTTCCCTGCCTCTTTTTGGGGAATATCGGTAACTTAAATCTACTGTCAGACTTTCCTAGTCTACTGACTGATCTGTGCCTAACGATTTCCAAAGATGTTTACATATTAACAGTCGGGACTATACATAAAGCAGATAGAGCTAAACGTTACAGTGGAGTTACAACTTATCCATTTCAGCTGGCAATGTATATGAAGCGAGGGCGTCGCTCACTTAGCAATAGATATTTGATTTTCGTTATTTTTTTAATGATTAACGTAACGGCTATCCTGAAGTTCACCTTTAATGACCAAACATCAAAAGAATTCTATATCCCTAACTTAAACAGCGCAATAAGGTAAGTTACTCCTTCAATCGCAACAATTTGAAGTTTCCTTAAATGTCGTTTGGATGATTTAATCACACTTCCATGACATCTATTTGCACATGATTATTACGGCATGAGGCTAAGATTAATCAACGCTAACCTAATGATATTTAAGTACTTATATTAGGTCATCATTATCCCATACATTGTTGGGGTCGGCACTTGATTCAACCCGATGTGGCTGATCACCTGATTTTTATACAAAGCGACTGCCATCTGACCTTCGCAACCCCTTTATCGAGGAAAATCTGTGATCTGGGTTAAATCAGTTGTCAGACTATTTTAGGCCTCCGACTGACCTGTAACGATTGCCAAAGATGATAAATTGGCAACCGGGACCGACGGCTTACCGTGCTCTCCGAGGCACGGAGGGAACTCGGGTCGTCACCCATCCAATTACTGGCTGGGCTTAGGGTTGCTTAACTTCGCTGATCGAATGATATGCGCAATAGCAACTGTGCCACGAGCTCCTCAGTACTTATATTAGGTGTAAGAATTTATTTAATTGCATTTGTGATGGTATGCCTGCTTATTAAAATATGAAATCCTAAAATGTATTTCAATAAACACAGGATGCTAGAACATCGTCTCCACGAAGAAGTACTGAACGAGAAAGGCAAAGGTTGTGAGATGCCTAAACTAGACCCTTTCGACCAAGAAGCAATGCAGTTTTGGTCCAAACCTTCGAAAATTGTTTGCGATGGAATTGATTGGGTCGAATGTTACGTGAGTATGTTTCCCATCAATAGTTTTTTCAATTCTCCATAGATTCAACTATCCTATAAACAATATTTAGTTTTCCAACATAACCGTGGAATTCCATGAACGCTTATTTGACCATGTTTCCAGTCTGACAAATGCTGGGTGGTTCAAAGAATCTTAGATCAATACGACGATGTAGTGTGTATCTACGAAGATATAAGATACATTCATGACCACTTGTATTATATCTCGGATCCTGTACGGTTATTTGGAAGGGATAAATATACCTTGAACAATAGTGATCACGTTAGAGTGGCGTGTTCAGGAAAACATGTTGGGTAAGAGCTTTTTTTTTATACTACTAAGTTGCCACCTTATTTGGTTTCTGTAAGGTAATCTCATTATGCTCTACCTCTCTCCTGAACTTTGTAATCAACCAATAGGATACCCTTTCAGATACTCTTTAATATCTCCAAAGTGGGTCGGGTACAAAGCCGGGTTCCGCCACATACCAACAAAACCATCTCTTCCGGGCAGAATCAAACTAAATGTGCTGATATTATGTTTCGATTCTACTTCACATAATCAGTTTAAAAGAAGTATGTCGAAAAGTTACAAAGTGCTGATTGAAGAGTTGGGAGCTGTTGCATTGAATAGGTTTGTAAATGTTATTAACATAAATTGAACAATAGATTGGTTGAAATTTTTCGAAGTTATCCACCAAGTTTGATGATCAAATGACATTATAGTTACAACATAGTTGGCGACGCAACTGTAGCAGCAATGTTCCCAGTTTTGACAGGGAAGAGCGAGTTGGAGTTACCTGATACGAGGATAACTATGACATCTAGACAAATCGACCCAGATTGGTTTATATTTCAAATTATGAAAAAGGAAGGGTATGTTAATTTGTGTGTACCTACGCTAGAGATCGAACCTCATACGTTTTGACGTTTGAGAAACTTTTAACTCTACTTTTTTAAAAGGCCTTTATCATCATCATTTATTTTATCAGTCATGAATCACTGTTTCTGTGTATAGTTTATTCAGGTATTAAGTCTTAGTTTATAGTTTATTGCAGGTACCGTACAGCTTACTTCGAGGACATGCCCTGGATCGGCACGTTTCAATACCGCCACAACGGTTTCTCCCGGCAGCCCGCTGATCACTACCTTAGGGCCTTCTTCCAAGAGGAATCCAAGATGCACAGGAAATTATTATACGGTGGTTACAAGTACTCGATGTGTGTCGGCGCCAAGCCGCAGTATAAGTTCATGCTTGATCTTACTGATCAGGTAGGTACGTCCTGCGACCTGTGAACATGTCGAACTGACCGCGAGTAAACACTTCCTCGTCATCCTCACTAACCGCTCAAAACCCGTGAGGGCACTTATAATTTTCATATCACTTAGGCATCGCAAGGGTATAAGCACGACGCGAGAATTTTGCGACATCATTTTCTGCCCCTAATTGATGAGATTTTTTCTATGTATATTATTGTAGCTTTTTATTATGACATGTTCTTCGTTCGTTCTAACATAGTGTACAAAACTTAATACCTACAATATGAGACTGGGACAACATTGTTAGGAAAGATAAAAAATATCTAATCGTTCTTATGGCTGAACTACTACTGATATCGTTACAGTTCTTTTACCAGGGCGGAAAGAAATTCTGCGTAACTTTCATAACAGATATATCTCATGAAGACAATAATCTGATCGGTGCTGCTGACGACGACTTTGTGGAATTCCTAAGAAATTTTAAGGATAAGTTGAAAGACACTTTGCTGATTGTGATGGGTGATCACGGGTCTAGGTATTGAGTATTCAGGCATATTCTGATGCATAGTTCAAAGTATTCACACATTGATCTATATTACATTATATTATAGACAAAACGATATCCGAAACGTATATCAAGGAAGGATTGAAGAGCGGTTACCATTGATGACCATAGTCTTGCCACAGGAGTTCAAAAAAATGAGACCAAATGCAGAGAGCGCTCTTAGAAGCAACGTCGACCTACTAACGACGCCTTTTGATATTCATACTACAGTACTGGATTATATGGGCTTAATGCAATATATAAATAGTTATAAAATACCAGGATCAGATTTTAAGAGAGGACTGAGTTTATTTAATCGTGTAAGTGACTCAAAAACAATGGCCATCTTGACCTGGAGTATACAGTTACAATTTTTGATCTCCTATCAAATGATCCTTCGCTTTACAGAGTTTACAGATGTCTGTTTGATTTCATATCTTTCTGGATTACCGCAAAGATATAATATAATCTCATTAGAGATTCTATCAATATGATGCATCAATCTAGTGCGTATCCGATGAAATTACTTCAATTCGTAATTCGTCATCCAGTATGATCTCCCTAGATCATTTCATAAAATTTCGACCCAGAAACCAATGCAGTAATGGTATCTTTTCTGAACCTAGCTTGGGTTGAGATGAATGACATGGATTTTGTCAAACACCATAGCTACGTCGTCATGAAGCTACTAAACTTGTGCTTTTTTTTCTGAAACCAGATCTCCAAGACGCGAACGTGCAGCGATGCAGGGGTGATGGTACACTGGTGTGCGTGCAGTACCTGGTTGCCATTAACCAGAGAGGACAGAATGTATAATCTTGTATCCACAACGCTTGCAGACTTCATCAACAATCTCACTCGTGAACAGAGGTATATTCATTTTTACACTTCTGCCTTTAAATTGTATGAATATATTTCTTTGGCACTATTAGCACCTATTAAAGTTTCAAGATATAAAAATATCAATAATGCCACCACATCAAACTAGGCGTTCCTCAAGAGCCATGCTAGGACCCATGTTTTATATTGTTGTTATACTTGTGTGAATAAAGTAGAAATCTTCAATGAAGAGTGCTTTATAATTATTTTTGGTTATGCACACAATTGCATATGTAAATTATAAATCAGAAAATCATAACGACCACAACAGTTAATACTGGTTGAAATAAGAGGTATTATCCTTACTAATAATTATTATAAATGTGAAAGCGTGGATGTTTGTTACCTTTTCACGCAAAAACTACTTGACGAATCATCATGAAACTTTGTACACATATCCTGGGAGGTACTAGAAGTAACATAGGGTACTTTTTATTTAAAAAAAAAAATTGTCAATAAATATCAACATTTTGCTACTTTAGCGCCATCTAACATACAGTAATGAAGTTCGAACCCTAAATACTATATTATCGACGTACGATATTACCGACGGTCAAGTCAATATCTATTTAATCTATACATCCAATTCAATTGACTATAGTTTCAGCTGTTTGGAATTTTTGAGGTTAGGTACCATTGTTATTTTTAACTGTCACTGAAAGCGTATGTCTAAAAAATGCCTCGGAAGCGTAAATCTACACTATCCAAAAATTCGTCACGGGCCCGTGCAGCAAAAGTTGCATGAAATCAAGAATTCTGATACTTATTTAATGGATTCGATGCGAGCAAAGCCGCGGGTAAAAGCTAGTAGATAATATTCGCCCGTTTGTTTATAGATTACTGTGCGCTAGCAGAACCCTGCTTAATATTGAATGGGTGATGAAACAAATAAATAATGAAGCTGCGCTGAAGCTGGGGGTGGACCGAGAGATTGACAGATACCTTGGAAATCCTATTGGACCCCAACTTCTGTCTACAACTGAATATTATCAAGCTAAGGTTTGTCATGTCTTACTAGATGCTAGACATTATAAATAAAAGGCTTGAGCATTATTTATGTAATGGAATTGTATTATGTAAATGAAAATTAAATTGATCTGATATCCAATATGGCCCTAGTTAGTAAGGCACGCGTGTGAAAGTCAGTAAAATTGCAATATTTATTTGGTTATACGTACCTTTTATGACTACTATTGATTTGAAGTTTGATGATGATAAACCTTAATACGACTAATAATTTTGTAGGTGACCATGGGTCCAGGGAAGGCTCACTACGAAGGTTCCCTGAGATACAGAGTCAATCATGACGATTTTATTATTTCCGAGAGAGATATATCCAGGACTAATGTGTAAGTTTTGGAACATTAACACCTTATAAATTGTGGTTGAACCTAATTATATGCTTAGACGGCTCTTTTTATCCTCAGATATGGTCGGGAAGCTGCATGCGTGTCGGCCACCCATCCTCATTTGAACAAATATTGCTACTGCAGAAACACACCCACCACACAAACACACTTCAGGATTGGGATTTAATCTTTCAACAAATCGTAGCAATTACAAATTAAAATAAATTATAAAATTTTAAATAGTTTGTCTGTCATTTGAATTATGGTATTCGGCTCATACAAAATATTGCTTTAATGGTATTTAGAAACACCAGAAAGCTAAAACAAGTCGTTTCAAGGTTTATTCCTGATTTCGGAAGCTATACTTTTACTCGATGTATAATGGTATGTCTAATAATGATCTCCTACCGAATTTCGGCTACGGCGGCTAATCTCAACGAGAATCAGCCATGTGCGCAGGAGATATTATAGTGCACAAGTGTGTGCGCAAACACATGTGCACTCTTTATTCCCTCACTCTCATAGTCCGATGGGAGGCAATCCGACACGACCGGAGAGAGATCAGGCGTAGGACCAACGGCTTAACGTGCTTTCCGAGGCACGGGGGTGGAAACACCGCCAACTTCCAAACTCCGGGCATTTTATTGTGAATTTCTTGACAGAAAAACCCAATAAAAATTTTTGACCCGACCCGGGAATCGAACCCGGGACCTCGTGAGCGGCAGGCGAACGTACTAAGCATTAGACCAACGAGGCAGTTAATAATGGTATGTCTAGACCCTATATGTATAAGTTTGTATATTACCGAAAAGACATTGGTGAATATTACAACAAACCTTTAAAAATATAATCTAATAACTAAAATATAATTAGTAAAAGGAGTCCCTGTAGGCAAGGTACCGAAGATAAATTTGTATATTATATGTACTGCACTTCGGAATACGTAATTTTTTTTTATATATTCCAAATCCACCCACTCGTTGAATAGTAAAGAAGTAGTCTTATATTATTATATTCATCATAGATTTAGCATTATATTTTTTATACTTATACTGGAAACCTGCGATGTAGAGACATTGTTATAGTTTATCGTTAAAGTAACTCATAAAAGTAGAAATTTCAAATTTAACCGAAGAGGAAATGTACTGTGAGCTCACACAGTCGTCGCAAGTTGTTTGCTCTATGAAAGTAAAGTCAAAGTCAAAAATATCTTTATTTGATTAGAATTTTTACAAAGCACTTTCAAATCGTCAGAAATACATAATTACTTTACATTAATACAATATTATACGCCAAGATCGGAAGGTTGCTTTTACTGAGAAGAACTAAATCATGAAGATAACATGGAGAATACATTCTTTAATATTGAAGGTAAGTAAGTAATTTCTGCATTCAAGTACAGCAATGGTTTGCTTATTGGTTAGCTTATTACTAGCATACATTTAGGGTGACTTCAAAACCGTCAGAAGCCTTTTGGATAAATTCAAAACGTCGGTTACAGAAAACAATACACATAAAGCGAGCATTCCTGTCTCTAAGAGTGCGATACTTAGTGCTGATGGTGTTATTATCAATGCTTTCTGGAATACTTTACATCGAATTTGTGTATGATGACCCAACTTGGTACATTCCTGACCTCAATATTGCAATAAGGTATTTTATTATCTTACTAGTCATAAGATCATAAGCTCACAACATCGTCTGTGCATATTTAGAAATGGCCTATACACTGGAGGTCTGGATTAAGAACATGCGTAGAATTCTGCTAAATAAATGTACATCGACTTAAAAGGCTTTTTGTAAAACTTATAATTTGTAAAAAAAATCTCGTTGTGGACCAGCTCCGTGCTTTGAATCCCATGGAGCTAACTAAGATATTCCAAGTGGTAGGAATTCGGTATCAATAACTTAGAGGAGACGAGGGTATCTTAGCCCCATGCATATACTATCAGGACCCCATGCATATATCAGGGCCGTGGCAACTAAGCAGTTCCTAGAGATTTCGTGGCTCCCGAAACTCTCGCTAAAAGGTAGTTGGCCACACGAGCACATTTCAAAGTGTAAAAGTATGGAACAAGTCTCTAATATACATGTAAACACAGGAAACTAGAACAACGTCTTCACGAAGAAGTCTTGCATGAGAAAGGCAAAGGTTGCGAGATGCCTTATCTAGACCCTTTCGACAAAGAGGCCATGCAGTTTTGGTCGGAACCTTCGAAAATTATTTGCGAGGGAATTGACTGGGTCGAATGTTACGTGAGTACTTTGAAGAACACCTAAATTATAGGCAATCCCAAAGCGAGCAATTAACGTATTAATTACCATATTAAATTATTATCAACTCAACTAACTATAAACTATTTGATACTCTCAGTTCAGAGATAAAGGGATTTAGGTGGCTTTGGTAGATAAAGGGATCCTTAAATCTCCGTCTTGTCATCTGCAACGATTTTAATTGTTTAAGCTGGCTCATTTACTACTAACATGATATTTAATAGCATAATATATTTCTTACCAGTTGTCAGAATGCTGGGTGGTTCAGGAAATCTTGGACAAATTTAGTGATATAGAATGTTCCTACGAAGATATAGTATACGTTCACGACTACTCATACTATTTTTCGGAGCGCGTACGTGTATTTGGAATTGGTAAATATTATCTGAATCAAAGCGATTACGTCAGAGTTTCGTGTTCTGGAAAGGATGGGTATGTTTTATTTTTCCTTACGTAGCCTCTAAATCAATTATGTCTTTTTCCGCCATATAGAAACTGATAGCTCATACTCGAAAAGCAAATCTCGGCATCCCTCCACACTCACTTAATAATGTATAATATACCGTATATTCAATATACTTCTCAAATAAGTAAAATAATTTAGCCCCTGCTCTCTCCACTTTCCTATCCCGCTGCAATATTAATGCATGCAGCCCGACTTATCGGTGTAAAAGTCACTTCTTTCAGTTTCTCGTTATTATCTCTAAAGTGGATTGGTTACAAAGCCGGGTTCCGATCTTTACCAAAGAAACCGTCTCCTCCTGGCAGAGAAAATTCGCTTAACGTGTTGATATTATGCTTTGATTCCACTGCGCACAATCACTTCAGAAGAAGTATGCCCAAGAGTTACAAAGTGTTGACTGATGAGTTGAAAGCTGTAGCTTTGCATAGGTGGGTACTTACCTAATAATAAGTGAGAGCCACAGACAGATCATTGTATTAGTTATTGATAAAAAAAATCAAATGTACAATTTCCAGTTACAATATAGTCGGCGATGCGACCGTGGCAGCAATGTTCCCAGTTTTGACTGGGAAGAGCGAGTTGGAGCTACCTGATACAAGGAAAACTATGTCAGCCAAACAAATTAATCCTGACTTGTTAATATTTCATCTCATGGACTTAGATGGGTTAGTTATAATACTACACGCAGACAAATTTATTGTGAGAGCAAAAATCTGATGATTAATAAAATCACATGAAGGACACAAAATGAATGAATCAATCCATGCGCTATATCCAACCTATGGATCAGTAATGGAAACCTTGTCTGAAATTCTACAAGAGCTATTGATGTGTGGCTTTCTTATCCAATGGTTTGATCCAGATACCGTACAGCATACTTTGAGGACATGCCCTGGGTTGGTACATTCCAGTACCGCCACAACGGTTTCTCGCGCCAGCCCGCAGACCACTACTCTCGCGCTTTCTTCCAAGAAGAGTGTAAGAGAAGCATGAAGTTTTGGCTCCTTTATAAGACTTCCTATTGTGTCGGGGCTATACCACAGTTTAAGCTCATGCTTAACTTGACTGAACAGGTAAGTCTGTTAATTATTAAAAGGAAAATCATTAAATTTAATCATAATGTTAAGATAATTAACTAAATATGGTTTTTAGTGCTAATTTGTCAAACAGTGCAGTGAGTATGTGGAAGTAATTAGTTTATTATATGCCAGATAAGATCTAGAGTTTGTATAGGCTAACGATGATGAAGCATTTGTGACACATTTTAAACCAAATGAATGTGGAAATAAACTTGAGGAATGTGTACTTACCTTCACAGTTTTTTCAACTGGAAGGCAAGAAGTTTTGCTTCACTTTTATATCGGACATCACCCATAATAATAACAATATGCTCGGTGCAGCTGATGATGATGTTGTAGGCTTCCTAAGAAATTTCAAAGATAGAGGCAGACTGGAGGATACCATGCTTATAGTAATGGGTGATCATGGCTCCAGGTGAGAAAACAATATGAGAAAGGACTTTCGAATACTACGCTAGTTTAACAATAATGACAATCGTACTTACGTATTTCTTGGTAAAATTTGTTTGTTTTTTAAAATTGCGATTCGCACTCTCAGGTTTTCCACTAAGTCTCACAAAATTAATCGCCTTAGATAAAAAGGCTTAGAAATTTCAGACAAAATGAAATCCGCACAGTATACCAAGGAAGGATCGAAGAGCGACTACCCTTGATGACCATAGTCTTGCCGCAGGAGTTCAAGAAAATGAGGCCAAAAGCAGAGAGCGCTCTTAAAAATAACGTCGATGTGCTAACGACCCCATTTGATATACATTCGACTGTTCTGGATTTTGTCGGGTTGAAACAGTACATCAATAATTATAAAATACCAGGATCTGATTTTAAGAGAGCACTGAGCTTGTTGGAGCCTGTAAGTGATCCAGATGCTATGAGAGACATGAGTATCGACAAAGTGTAGCCTTCAGCAGGCGCTTGCCTTATGAGGAAACATGTTAGATAGTTTGGCTTTCTTATAATTAACAGGGATGAGAGGCATCTATAATATTGGAAAGTGACTTGATTACTATTTATCCCAAAAAATAGACGCCTCCTGCAAGATAGTACGCAACCCGAGTGAAAATGGTAGACACAGATTGTACAATTTATGTAATCCTGTGTTATAATGCTGCTCATATAAATATTGTACAAAATTCTTTGATGAAAACAATTGGCGTCCATTCCAATTCAGGCAATTGAAAAAAACAACTACGCAATCAGGCAATTATTTAATAGTAATATTCCAGATTCCAAATACGCGAACATGCAGTGAAGCAGGGGTGATGGTGCACTGGTGTGCTTGCAGTAATTGGTTGCCAGTGGCAAAGGGGAGCAGAATGTACGAGCTCGTACCTAACGTTCTTGCTGACTTCATCAACAACATTACCAGAGAGCACAGGTTTTTTTAATCACAGATGGATTTTGGTTGAAATATGGTCTGAAGTTGCCCAATACTGCCGATGTAGACAATATTAAATAAGTACTATGCCTCCCAAACAAATAGGAAAGGGTGGGAAGAGGTGTTATGACGAGGTGTCAATATGACTTTACCATAAAGTTCTCAGCCAAAAATTCAATCTTTCATTAACAATATTAATATTAATTTCTAGACAACTCTGCGTTAATAGAACTCTTATTCAAGTGAAATGGGTGATGAAACAAACCAATAATGAAGCGATTTTGAAGGCTAAAATGGGCAAAGAGCTGGACAAGTACCTTCCGAGATATGCTTCGAAGCCGCTTAGCCCCAATCTTATGCCTACAAGCGAATACTTCCAAGCTAACGTAGGTTGTATCATAACATATTAAGACTAAGAGTATTTTAGCCTTTCAGTCATACTCTTTGATTCTACCATAACAGTTTTAATCCCAAGACTATGTCGTATTCTAGAATTGATGTCGTAAAATCAATTCTAGAGTAATCATTTCATGTCCATCATTTTATAAAGCGGTAAAAAGACCTGATTTCCCACATAGCTATAGTTTCCCAAATAACTATGAATTCCCTAAAAAACTATAAATGAAGTACACATTGATTGCCATAATTAAAGATATTACACGGTACTGCAGCGTGAAATATCTCTAAATGGTGAAGGTGATGTGCCTAGATTCTACCTACGTAATTACAAATTCAATAAAAAATTAGTGACCTTACCCGTAGTTTTGCGACGTTTTCCTTAATCATAGACTCAAGATTCCAAGTAATTCGAATCCATCATTACCTTGACCTGCTGCTATCACGCTAAGTGTTTGTATTCAACTATATTTTGCTGTAGATCATCATGGGTCCTGGGAAGGCTCACTACGAAGGTTCCTTGAGATACAGAGTTAAACATGACGATTTCATTGTATCCGAGAGAGATATATCCAGGACTAATGTGTGAGTATATATGTCTATAATTATCTATTCTACGTCTAGTAGTACAACCCAGCAGGACTCGTTTGCATCAATCATTTGGACACATTAATGGCGTTCTATGAAGAGTGTTGAGTAATTTGAAAATAGGTGAAAAGGAGAAAAGGGTTTATATAAAACCTCATGTGATATGAGAATGCATTGATTTTTTGTTATCCCGATGTAAAGATTTTTTTAATCTCCGCAGATACGGTCGTGAAGCTGCATGCGTGTCGGCCACGTATCCTCATTTGAACAAATATTGTTACTGTAATGATACATCCAGCACACCTGCCTTTGGATTATAAGATATACCATGCTATTGTTATTCTTAATACATAATATTTATAAGACTATTGCACAGATGTTTCTAATAGACGTCGATAGCATAATAGATATCATTCTAGGTAGGCAACCAGCTGCGTGGCGGATCATTGTTAAGGCGTAATTTGTTGTACCATTGACAACTCAAGATGGATTATTATTTATGGGCTTGAATGCAATTTGGGTAAGGCGCTGGAGAAAAAGAACTAAGTGCATTATCTGGGTTGGCTCAAATATTTCATAGTTCAAGAAATACACGACCCGTTTACAAGAATCCGTTTAATGTCGGTCGGCCTATGGGTCTACCATCTGAGCTCTGACGTTTCAAACTGGTACCGTAAAATTAAATGTATAAGCTGAGAATTTCTTAATACGAACTGCTATAGATGATAGTAGGTACCCTATTCGCTTGTTTGTCATCGCATCATATAATGGACACTTAGGCCTGATTACCAAATCTAAGCCATGTGAAATAACAAGAGTAAATTTAATGGATCTTAATGCTTAAAGTACGATCTAATGCGGACTGTGTAATAAGTTACAAGTGGAAGCACTGGCTATTGGCTGTGATTGTCGAGTGAATCACAGGACAAGGTCAAACAAGGTACGTTAGGTGCGCTTGTACTGAGATTGAACTCCAAACATGATATCATTGATGCCCATCACTGAAACAAACTTACCTTGTAAATTGGAATAGTTAATGTGTGGCAATAACTAATGAACAAAATAACGTGGCAATAATAAATGTGGTGTTTGTGGTGTTTAGGAAAGTACTTAGCTACCTAATAACTAGAATATAACTTATTTGAATCTCTATTATCGTTCTGACATTCAATGTCACAAGGTTGTTAGATGCAAAAAGATTTAAGAACATTCTAAATGTTTTATAACTGGTAAAGCACGTATAAAAGACTTAAGTATCCGTTTAAGTATGTTTACTAATAATATTAATTACAAAGTGTGTCTGTTTATCTCTCTAACCTTCATGTATATTTAAACCGCTGGATAGATTTCACTGAATCTTGACAAAGAGCTTTAACCCCAAGAATACAGACATACGGTACGATTAAATTGTGAATAGGTAATGGTAATATTTCGATGTGTATAAGTACTTTATCACGACCGAAGACGATTTCATTCCAACAGATTCTCAAATAGCTAAAAAAATTTACGTTGTAAGAATATAACTCGGGTAAGTACTTAGTTATATTTTGTACCGTAGGTAACACTTAAAACACCGTTCAAGAGATCAGCAACTGACATCTTAGAACGAATGGAAATGCCCACAATGAACTGTCAAATTATCGCACCAATATTAATGGATTAATAACAACGGAAACGCGCAATTACACGGTGAACGTAAATGTGATTAGAACCCGGGTACCGGGTGCGTAACACGTGGTAATGCATTACGCAATCAAACTGATTTGCTTACCAATTCTTGAGTTATTGGACACATATCGGAAACCAATTAAACTTTAGAAATTTATTAAATGTAAATTCTCTTTTGATGCCTCTGATTTGGCCCGTCACAAGGCCGGGCCCTACTATGATCTGAGAAGCCGTCTTGGCCGTGGGGTTTGCTCAGTCGCCTACTACCCAAGCGACGCAAGTTCAATCACAACGGGGTCTGTACCCATGAGTATTTCTAAAAGTGATTTCACACCACGTGCTTTACGGTGAAGGAAAACATCTGAGGAAACTGGCATATGTCTGAGTAGTAATTCAAATTCACATATTATGTGTAGTGTCTGAGAGTTGAGATGGTGATAAACTCACCATCTGTCACGTTGGCACTTAATCATATACGGTGAAAAGAGGGTGTTGTTATTACAGCACCTCTGCCTACCCCTTCGGGGAATACAGGCGTGAGCATATTATGTATGTATGGTAAGGCCCCTGATTTGACTGAATCAAATAATATTGTTTCCTACGTAGATACGAGTAACGATGTCCCTGAAATAGTCCATTTGTATAGATTGCTTATTGATTAACATTAACCTACAGAGGCATTGAACCCGATCTACTTAAAGGGCTCGCAATCATCGTATTTTGTGTGATGTCGGTAATAAGTTGAGTTACTTAGTTAATAAATGATTCGGACTTGGAGATGACAGCTTCCGTATTTAAGTACCAACATTTTTTTGACGGAATTTTTATTTCCTAATATTTGAAAATCATTTTCATTTTCTTCAATAAATCCTTGTTTTATGCATGCTATAAACAGTGTGACATTACTTTTGCGCTCAATATAAATGGGACATGAACATGCGGCAAACTGGGTTGAATGATGACGAGTTATGATCGCTTGCGGATGCTTTTATAGAACTGTCTTTTTATATAAACATCGTGGGAGAAGTAAAAATAATAACTGTAAAATAAAAAGATATATAAAATAAGAAAGTTCACAATAATATTCATTTAATTTATGGTTTTACACAAACTGATTTTCTAGTGCATTGTGCAGATATTTTGCATAAGATTTATCAGTATGCATCTCCTGTATAGTTGGTATCACCAGTGATTTAATAGGTATCATATTTAATAGATATCAGTTTAGTGTGTTCACTAAAGTAGGTATATGTAAGATCTAATTCCATATTATAATAATGTTGCTATACTTCCCTACTGTCACCTGTCAGTCTCATCACGTGTCTTTTTTCTTCATTTACACGGATTCGTGATAATCGGCCGATGGGCGATAGCGTTATCACTATGTTCATAATCACACTATTATCAGTACTAGATAGATATACGCTTTGAAGTAGATACCTACCCAATTTATCTTTCGGGGAAGCACTTAGGTGTATTCGAATGCGAATTTCAAGTTCATCTAGGCTCTTTAGACAGCTCACGCCTTCTCAGAAGGGCCGAAGGGGTAGTTGGATATGTTCAAATGCTTTTCACAAAAGATAGCGAGTTATATTCTCAGAGATATGAAGGTTTCCAGGAGTGACATGCGCTTAAGTATTGAAAAAAAATCATTCACACATGTGGCACGTGTTTAAACGTGGCTCAAAAAGGGGGCTTGTGACTGAATGTCAAAGATCAACGCGGAAGAAAGGCGGATCAACACATTTTAGGCCAGCCTACGCGAAGTCATCCAAGGACGACGCGAAGCAAAGTGACGTGAGGGATTGGAACTTGAGACGCTTTCGCAGTATCCACTACCCGAACCAAATTTCCGAATCGAATTATGTTTAATGTTACCTACACCATTCGGTAAAGTATTTATTAGTATTGGTTTTACTGTAAATTACTCCTTATTATTATCCTTTTTTTTAGTCTAATCATGATTCGGATAATTTGTGATTGCAAATGACGAGTCTTATTTATACGATATTTCAATCAACTCACAAAAAACAATGTTATTTACGTAAATAAATAACAAAAAAATTGGAGATTCTCAGACGCTCGTAAACTCCATTTTAATAGTCGATCCTCTTTTTAAATACTATTAAGTTCTTCATCTGTTTACAGACATATATAAAAGAGCTTTATATAATATATGCTGCTTGTTACAATACAATTTATTAGTAATATATCGAATTTACTAGTGTACTTTAAGACTTCGCCAAAATCAGCGGTGCGCTTGTACTTTTACCAAAATATAATGATTCACGACATTATCATCATAATAAAATTGATGATATAGATAACTGGATTATATCGGATATGATGTGATGCGATAAAGATGTGATGTAAGTATCACACAAGTTCAATACAATTAATATTATGAGTATTTGCCCCGCGAAGAGCGTTAATAAAATGACTTTGATTTGTTACATCATTGGTCCACTTTCATTTGATTGCACAACAGTTCGGAAGTGGTGATTTCGTAATAATCATAACACATACGTACATATAATATATGCTCACGTCTGTATTCCCCGTAGGGGTTGGCAGAGGTGACTTATTCCAGACATCCTTGATTTTATTACCACCTCCTCCGCGGTTTTTGTTTTCTATACAAATTAATTCTCACGACATCCAAGAAATTGAATTGTCGTGGAGATCACGGGAATTAAAAGTAATGTAAACATTGCAAAGTCAGTGGCTGTCTGGGAATGAGCCATTTCACCGAAGAAGATTCAATGCCAACGTGACAGATGGTGAGTATATCGCCGTCTTTGGCACTATACATACGTCTTTGAATCACATCTCAGAGATAAGCAGGCTTCTTCACGATGTTTTCCTACACCGTAAGCACGTGGTGTAGAATCACTGCACATAAGTTTTTAGAAAAACTCATTGGTACAGGCCCCGATGGGATTCGATGTTGCGTCGCTTGCGTAGACGACTTCTCAAACACCACTGCCACCACAGCTTCATAAGTAATCTAAGGTGACGTGTTCATCATTGCAGTTAAATTATTGAGGACTTGTATTTGAAAAGTCATGAAGCTGTAGGGAGAGAATAAAATTGTTATTCGTTCGAATCGGAATACTGATTTGGTTGACTGAGTTTAGGCCCTGGTAGGGAACTTATGAACACAGATACTCTATCAACTGGATGCAGATAAGCAATAATGTGTCAACCCGCATAAACTTGGTTTTGAGAAAATGGCGTCTTAAGATGATTGTATACGTGATTTAAGATTTGTTTTATGACATAAATCCATTTTTTACGTACTTTTATGTTTCAGATGACTTGAAACACTTTTTTAGAATGTTAAATACGTGATGCATTATCAAAATATATCAAAACCTTTGAATTTGACTTTTTGTGGGTTGACACATTATTGCTTATCAGCATCCAACTAGCCCTTTTAAATTTTAAGCCAATTTTGAAACTAAAAGCCTTTTAGATAAACACTCGAACCGATTAGGACGTTTAATCAGTAACCAAGCATGCCCATGATTTAATCACATTTAGATACAATGTATCAGCATTAGTGGTACCTATCTCATTTAACTAAAGGTAGTAAGCAAAGTCATGGAATTTGTTACGCTATTTCTTATCATGTCAGGTTTGAATTTGGAAACTGCGCTGTAATTAAAAAAAAACTGTTTCAATAATTGTTACAAATTAAACGAGAACCTTTGGGTAATGTTTTTTTTTTTGTAAATTTTGTTTCTTTTTATTAATGCTACTATCCTATGTGGTATACGAATACCAATTGTATCATTGTCTATTTATTTATTAATATATATTACCTAAAGGGTTATTGGATGATTCTCACTATACGGAAAGTACGAATCGACAACTTATTAAAATATGATTTTTTCTGTAGTCCAAATTTTTTTAGTGTGCGGTTCATAAAGTTCTCTTCAGCACAAGATTTCTTCATCAGTGAATTATGATAATAAATAGTATAATAATTTTGAATATAGGAATTTAATGGATGTCAATTACTTTGTAGGTAATGTAAATATGAAAACAAAACTAAAATTGTTCTTTCATTATAATTATATCGATGAAGTATACAAAATAGGTGAGTATCGTTAATGAATATGACATTAGATACGTTGCCATCAATTCCCGGACCGTATTACCGTTGTGGGTGTGTTAAATATTAAAGTTAATGCGACACGCTAGTCGATGTCTACAACCTTTAATTTAGGACGCATGTTTGTGTGCGGACAACAAGACTCAGATACAACGTACCTATGTTTGTGAATGTAGACGCTAAGTGTCAGTGTTGCCGACTCAAATTTAAAAAAAGGCGTAGACGGGATTTAACAAATACGTAGAATTAGTAAAAATTTCGTATGAAAAGTTAGATCTCCGTACTTTCATTAAGGTGCTATTTTAGATTAGGTTACATCAGATTGGTCGCCAAAAACCTCTTGTTAAATAGCTTAAAAAATATTATGCCCATTTAGTCTAATGATAGCTGTTTTGGAGATTTGTTAAAAAATACTTAGATTCTGGATCGAAGCTTTGCAGGAAAGTCCAATAATCTACTTAAAAATAAGGAGAGCTGGCAACGCTGTTATGTTTATAGCACCCGAAAAGGCTGATCTATGGAGTCATCGACATACATACGAGCTTAACTGGGCTTATATTGTATGTCACTCAGATAGTAAGACCGTTATTAGTTTAAGCCTAGTTTGTCAACGGCTTAAAGACCAAAGAATGCCTTAAATGTTAGTTACGACCACGCAAGTTCGAGCCCCAGGATTCTGTACTTCAAGTACCTATAGGTTTTAGGTTGCGTAATTTCCTCATTATGTATGGGAACGTAAAACTTCCCATACTCGCCGCTAGGGGCGCTTTTACGGTCACATATAAAGTGAGGAGAATACGCAATCGATATAGTCAACGTTTACATATTAATAATTATAATTGCGGTACCTACTGTACCAATGAGTTTCTATAGTGTAGTAACTTCATTCCACGTGCTTCATGGCGAAGCAAATCTTTATGAAGAAAGCAGCGTATTTCTGAGGAGAAATTCGAGGATAGATAGTACCTAAAACAGAGATAGACACCATTTGATAGGTTGGCTTATCATCTTCGGTGAAAATGGGTGTTTTAACACCTCGGTGCACTTCTACGGGAACATTGGCTGAATATAATAATATCTACATAATATACCTACCTAGTAATATGTATGTTTGCCAGAATTCAATCTGTTAAAAGAGTGAACACAAAATTAATACAAACCGTAATACTCTCGCTAATAGATATTATTATTATACCTGTATATTTAATGGAAAACATATTCTAATTTCATCCAATATAACCATAATATGTCATAGATAAAAATACTATAATCGACACCCTAGCAGCCGTTTGAACAACAGGAAAACGGAAACCAAACTTCAAGTTGAGAACAGGGGACCGACCATGAGCTCTTATTGCAATGATAATTCAGCTGTGTGACAGTGACAGATGTATACACGTCATATACATCTGTTTCATAATCGGAGTAAAACTATCATGGCAATAAGAGGTCATGGTAAGGCCCCAGAATGTAATGTAGTGTGGAAACCACAAGTAAATCAACGTGAAATGGATACGGATGGAGCGTTGACCGACCATCGTGACAATCTGCTGGTTAGTGTGGTAAAATCCCACATATCCCGACCTGCTTCTCCCAGGGTGGTCGGGATCTGCTAAAGGTATTTTTAAAATTTTAAAACATATTCTGTGCTCCTGGACCATGGGGAGTTTATCCCTGATTATGTTCGCTAGGTCTTTCGATAGATCGATAGATATTTCTCATTAAGGTAGGTGTAATCTAGACCTGTCTGGGCTTATAGATTTTTCGACAACACGCCGTTTCGCTTGATGAAAAATGATATTGCACCTTTCAAAACTGGTTTGAAAACTGAATGTTGGGACATGCATTAAATACGATGTTAATCTGATACGAGTTGTTTTTATTCGTACGTATGCAATAAAAAAGCTCTTTTTATTATTATTAGTGATAAATCCAAACTATAGAAAAAAATGTGCTGAGAGATCTCATTAGGGATTAGTGAACCATCTTGAGTGTCCAAAAAAGGAGTGTATGTAGCCATTTTGTAGTCTGATGATGAACAAGTCAAATGCTCTGCCTACAGATTTTGATTTGCATTTGTGGATGATTCTTATATAGCTACAATAATTTTTTACGACAGACACTAATGTTTTGTTAAATAAATTGTGTTAATTATTGAACTCTTGTTGACTATATAAAACCAGATGTTTATTAATTGTCAATGGCCGTAAAGAGGGGTGACGCAATTTATTTAACATCTATTTGTTGACTCAGAAAACATGTTTCTTAGCATAATAAAAGTACCGAAACGAATCAATAAAGCAGAGATTTGTTGTAAATATGAGTTGTCAACATTGTTTTGAAGACAGAAAACCTTTTGACCATATTAACGATTATTGAATTACCATGTGCTTGTCGGTGAAGTGTCTCGCATTCCACACAACGCAGAGCAAAGGAACAAACAAAGTAGATATTCAATATCTGCGTGATACAAGTTAGTACAACCGAACTGAGTCATCTTTCGTCATTCGACGTGCCGAGTGGAGTGGAATTCTCATGGCCATCAGTTCGCGTGCACCGGAGCTCGAGTGCGGTCAAACTTATCGTGGCTCGTTTTATTATCGCCGCTATTTTCGTCCGGGCTCAATTCGATTCGATTGATAATCGCCAAACTACCCTCGACTACAACGCGCGCCACACGGCTGGCCTAGAGACTGACCTGTCTTTAGTTCTATAATCCGTGTATCGAATTAAGCTTGCAAATAGTCTTGTGATTGTGACGGATGAGTGAGTTTTCCATATCGAGATTCATGTGGGAGCGCGAGAGAGGAGGTGCTGCCATGGAGAGCTGCTATAAATTGTACACCTGGATCAACCACACGGTGCTCATGCTGCTCTTCCAGATATTCTGGAAAGTCAACCAGATAACGGACTATTTCAAGGGAAAGTGAGTACATTGTGTATGTAATCAATTATTTGATAGGAACAAAACTCTGTTAAGTCGATTAAAGTGTTCGTCTCTCTTTAGATATCTTCATTAGTGTGTTCTTAATTATTTCGCAACTATTTGAAACAAGGTAGATACGTATTTCGGGAATGTTGTACTCTTGTTTACTCAATAAATGTTATCATGGAAAAGAGATAAATACCACAATAAATACCATTCTATGTTTAGGTAAATATTGAAGTTTGGAACGTGCTCAATTCCGACTACTTCAATATTGAAGTCTAGATCGTTTTCATTAATTATTTTAGGATGGTATTGTTTGCGGATTGGGGGACCACGACTATTTATAGCAAGAATCACAGTTTGAAATTGTTTCTTAAATTGATTGTAGACATACCTACATACATACATTATCATGTTTATAATTATGTTGAGCTCCTCACTGTGTAGTTACACAGCTGAGTTCAGCTGTGTAGGTAGCAGAGATAACAGTGCTTTCTATGTGTATTTAAACTTGTATGTTCTACTAGCTACTTATTCGTTATTATTAATGGCCTTCGTAAGGTACTTCCCGTAACTAACTATCTGCCGGTTAAGTACCGTCAAAACCAGCACAATCGTTTAGGACAGTAGTGAGGGTCACTAACAGCCATTATAGACATACCAGAACTTAATAAATAGTGTTTATGTTGTATTCACCTCTGTATCAATCATTTAACAGGTGTTATCTTGATATTATAAGCAATAATTTAGTTGATTAGTAGAGATTGAAGGTCTTGAAAACTTAAAAGAGTCTTTACCGTTAGTGTAACCTAATTAGATTGATTATGAAGTTGTTATTGTATTAAGATTACTTACGTATCTAATGCGTTCAATTTCCTGCACGTTAATGTTTAAGGGGACCTACCATCATCAGTTCGTGTTGTTTCACTTTTGTAAACGTCAAAGCTAAAAACGCGCACTCTCTTAATACGCACTGCTTAAGCAATTATAGGTGGCCGCAAGCTCATTCCCATTTAATTAGTCATTTGGTTTCCCTATAGTTGTTTGTACGTTTTGTAACGTAACGAGTCAGTCACGTCATGATCTTACTTTTACTGTGTTATAGGGTTGATATAATTTTAAGGAGCTGTTCCCGGGACTTTTTGGTTTGACGCCAAAAAAATCAAATCTAAAATTTGGGGTAGGTAAAATGGATAATGGCGGTGTAATAGAAATCCAGTTTAATTACTGTTGAGAAGGATCACAAAGAATCAATATTTTTTCTGCTTTATTGATTCATGTCTCTTAGTTCTTGACATATTACTTAAATTGTTTGTATACTCATGAAAGATACAAGTAGATTGTGAAGTCAAGAAGTGACATTCCCGTAAAATATGAAACTTATAGTAATCCTATCCATTAGGTAATTTATTTTTAACCACTTAGTTAGGTGAGAGACGTAATTTCATTGTAAGGTAGGTTAGGTAAACATGGATTAAGTAACGTCATGAAATTTCATTTTGATACCATTCGATTTTGTTTATAAGTATTTGATTTATTGATTGACATTTGATAAAAATATACACTACCGTCATTGAGGAATGGACAAAGTCCTGTCGACTTTGTAATAATATTTTATTATTTTATGTTACTTTAAAAAAACGGACAAGATTAAAAAGTGTAACGGCGTTGTTAGAATTGTTTCTAAATAAACAAAGTGGACCAGCGTTCGTACAATGCACAATATTGTGAATGTTCATATTATAACTACGCCAATAGTTGCACGGTATTGCAGTAATTGCAGATTTTGATGCCGCACAAGGAAATTTACAAAAACAATAAGGTTCTATAGAACATAGCTGGCACTGTTATTCTCTTCGATTATTTACAGATTATTCTGTGTAAGTCAAAAAATTATTGAAATATCCGTAGATGTTAGGAAATAGCCGCATACCTATTCGTTCCGTACCTATAGGTATGTTTATTATAACCGGCTTGATGACTATGAAATCTAATTTTAGCTTTGAATCCAACCCATAGTTGAATCAACGGTTAGCTAGTTCATTGATAGTCTAATTGAACTTCCTTATAAGTGAAGTAACTATGTTTGTTTTAATTAAGTCTATTAATTTAATTTAAGTAGTGGATTTGGTAAATTTTAATACCTGCGGCACATTGACATGAAAACCTTAAGAAACAAACCATAACGTTAATGTTCAATACTATTATAATAACGTTTGATATAAATACAAGCACATCCATCATAATATTTTTTCTTTTGAAGCGCAAATAAACTTTAACAGCCCGTTGACGTTATGTAAAACTTTTATAGCGTTATGACACCGTGTGAATTAAACATGTCACATCACACACTTGGACTGCAATAAAACTATTCAAAGGTGGAATATAATGATATTGGATTTGAAATTACAGATGGAAAAACCTGTAACACTTTGCACAACCCAAGGTTCAAGCGCAGGATTTGAACTGCAGTAGCATTTTGCGACGTCGATCAACATCTGTAGGTCATTTTTAACGCAGAGAATCAGTTATGGATCCATCAACCACCGCGGGGGCAGCGGAAGGGTTATGTCGTACTTGCACCGACTAAACTCCACGGTGTTCCGCCTGGTTGCTGATTGGGAAGGTGTACGTGTTATATCTTCAAATGGTTCTCCATGACCCCCCCCCAGAGACTGGCCTGTTAGGCTCCTCTTTAAAGTCTCAGTAGGCCTAAACAAAGTAACATTCTCTCGCGCTTGCGCTAAGAGAAACGATAAAACTCATGGAAATGACATGAATCACTCACGTGGCATATGTCATTCCGGTACACTTTGTATCGTATTACTAGCAAAGATAATGTTACTTTGTCTATAGGTCTTGTGGCCTTACCATAACCTCTTATTGCCATCATAGTTCCACTGTTTGACAGTGACTGACTCCTATACGTCATATAGATCACTCACACAATAAGAGATAATCTATCATGGCAATAAGAGGTCATGGTAGGACCCCTGACCAGTCAACCAACTCTTTGGTTGACTGGTCAGAGAGTAGAGGTTTATCTGTACCTCTATTAAATTGTTGCCTATTCTGATTCAGAACTCTCCACATATTCTCATATTTCAAAACACAGAATTTTAAGGTTGAGGAGAAGTATAGGATAGGTAGCTAAATATCTCGTACAATAAATGATTTTATTTATTATAGAATGATACATACCCCGTACTTAATAGGAATACTGTATTCCAAACAGCAATACCACTCTCAAACTCCTGTCATTAAAGAACTCGACCACACAATTGTATTCATAAAACTCCAGCATCATAACTTGTTTATGTTATGGACAGCATCATTAATGTTAATGTGTTTGTTGATACCAAAGATTACGGTTAACAAAGGCAACTAATTTTAAACATTAGCAAAGTAACGAGAATATAGGCACTTTGGTAGGTATCTTAGAGTACTTGAAACATGGTAACACCTAGCGTTGCAGTTTTTTTTAAATCATATTATTATATTATTGTTTCCTAAAAAGTACTTAAGTTAAGAAGCCGTGGTGACCGCAAGTTCGAATCCCAGCGGGGCCTGTACCAATGAGTTTTTCTAAAAAACTTATGTGCAGTTATTTCACACCACGTGCTTTACGGTGCAGGAAAACATCGTGAGGAAACCTGCAAATATCTGAGAAGTAATTCAAAGTCGTATGTATAGTGCCTGAGACGGCGATGAACTCACCTTTTGTCACATTGGCACTTGATCATATTCGGTGAAATGTGGGTGTTGTTACAACACCTCTGCTTACCCCTTCGGGGACCATTCTGGGATGGCGTGAGCATATTTATTATACTTAAGTTGGGACATTATTAATTACAATAATAATAAAAGCATAACTTAACTGAAATCTAGTAAATTGAAAACTAAAATATGAACATACACAAGACGGAATTTATATAGTAGATTGGAATTAACAAATAACGCACTAACAGAGAATACTAACTATAGAATGATAATGAAGTCAGCATCTAAACTTAGTCATGAGCACGATTTGTGAATCAATAATCCTTGATAAATTGCGTAGTACTTACTTAAACGGCTGAGGTTACCTCAATTATATTTTACCCTAACACATCATTATGTATTTTTGTCTATTTATACTTAAAAGAATAGTACAATTTTTGAATAGAAACTTAATTATGTATACAAGTAACAGTACATAAAGCTAATCAAAAGTAGAAAACTTGGACCAAATCGGTGTCCCTCAGGATGGCTGGAAGACTGGCGTTGCCACGTTGAATAGCAATGTTGATTCTCTGAGTGAGAAAATCCCCAGCCCGTTTGACAGAGAGTTAGAAATAATAAAATTATACTTTATAATATCTGAAGGGAAAATATTTTTAATTTTATTTAGAAGTAGCTGTGCCCCGCGGTTTCACCCACGTAGGCATAATTTCGTGGAACACCAATTTATTTTTTTGAATAAATGTAGCATAGGTTACATGTAACAGTATCTATCTACTAGCGAAAGTCCTGTCGAGGTCGAGTCGTTTAAAAGATTAGCCGGAACAAACGTACAGATAAACAAACATACTGACAGACGGAGAGAGAAAATGTTTATATCATTTGTTTTTAAGGTAAGTACCGTATGCTCTTGCAATTTGGAATTATAAATACCTAGGTACCTTTAATTTTATTTATTTGTTTGTTCATGAATAAACTCGAATACTACTGGACCGATTTTGGAAATTCTTCTATATATATAGCTATTCTATATATAATTGTTATGAATTAAATTCTGTATTCTATTTATATATTTTTTTCATTTTCCCGTAGTTTATTGTACTAGACATAAGTAAGAGTATAGATAGGGGTGTAAAAAATATGTAGAAATAAGAGTACCTTATTTAAACTGTTAACTAAGAAATTAAATAAAAAAAATATTCGAGTTTAATAAGAGGTGCCTAATAAAAGGCGGGCGAAGCTGTTGATCGAACCTAGTGTTAGACTAAAAGAAAACAGTTAAGTCTACGGAAATAAAAAAAACAATTAGTAAAAATATTTTTTAAGAGTAGGAAGGCCAACATTTTGTTACAGTTGTGAATCGTACGGGCCTTCGACTACGAGGAATATTTATAGACAACAAGGCTGTTTTAACATTAATTATTTTGTGTAGGTTTACACGTGACTGGTAAATATCGGTCACAAAGTAAGGTGAAACTGAACGCGCATATGAATACATTACATATACCGATGAAATTACATACATAGATATATGCTCACGCCATCCCAGAAGGGTCCCCGAAGGGGTAAGCAGAGGTGTTGTACCATCAACACCCACATTTCACCGAATATGATTAAGTGCCAACGTGACAAGAGCCGTGGTGGCCTCGGGGTTAGAGCAGTCGCCTGCTAAGCAAGCGACGCAAGTTCGAATCCTAGCGGGGCCTGTACCAATGAGTTTTTCTAATAACTTATGTACAGTGATTTCACACCATGTGCTTTACGGTGAAGAAAAACCTCGTGAGGAAGCCTGCATATGTCTGAGAAGTAATTCAATGAAGTATATATAGTGCCTGCGACGGCGATAGACTCACCCTCTGTCACGTTGGCACTTAATCAAGAAATTACATATACCGCGTTATTCACTAAGGTCTCGTCGTCAAGTGTTGATTTTAAAGAAACGAAACTGAGTCTCATCCTTTATGTATTATGTATCAATTTCCTACGAAACCATCGCTCGTCGTCGAGTGCGACGCTGAGGAACCCTAAAGAATAACTCACCTGGTCGAATAGAGAACCTCCTCCTTTTAATAACTATCTGCCAGTGAAAGTTAAAATCGGTCCAGCCGTTTTGAAATAAACAGTCAAACAGAGTTTTTTTTTTTTTTTTTTACCAAAAAGGAATTACAAACAGACACTACCATTTAATTTATCTCTATAGATATAGATCTAAAGGTACGTATTCATCTGCACGCATCCCATATATTTTTTTTTACTGGTGTTTATAAACACTCAATTATATAATTGTCTCTCGGGATCGTACCAAGAAGGCTGGCAGCATTGCTACGTTGATTTCATTTAATAAACAAGTAGGTAAGAAGGTACGCTAAATAAAAAAACTAAGACAAATATAAGTTTGCTTGTGTACGTTAAATTATGTATCTACAATATAAATAACTCCGGTGACCGAAATGTTAATTTCGTTAGAAGTGTATTTATCTTATCATTAAACTAACCTAGTTCTGGTACAATGTTAGAATGTTATCGACAAGTCGTGTGTAACGTAAGTCACTGATATTTAGTACCTATTGTTTGTTAGTATCGACCCTGACCAGGATTATATCAACATAGATACGCGTAATAGTCTAACAGGAATTTTAATATCACTTTTCCTTATCGGCTCATTAAAATTGTATTTCTTTATAGAAGTCCAGGGCCAGTAGACAAATAACATTATCCTCGCGCTTCGCTTATTGAAACGTTACAAAATGTATGCGATTGACACATGTTTTGTATTGTATCGCTTCTATTAGCGCAAGCACGAGAGAATGTTACTTTATCTAGGCCTACAGTCGCGTTATTCTGTAAGATTTCTCAGCATCGAACTCGACGTAAAGAGTGAGTTCGATTTCATATATGTATTTGAAACCAACACGACGTGGAGTGCGACGCTGAGAAACTTTACAGAATGGCGCGGTAAGATTTTGTGCGCGTGTAAAATATTTTTTGTTAGGGTCCGTGGAGTTTGTTAAGTGTAATAATTTCACGCCACGGCAAAGGAAAACATCACGAGGAAACCTACATATGCCTGAGAAGAAATTCAAAGACGTATATAGTGCCCGGGATATCTCTGCTTACCCTTTCGGGGACCCTTCTAGGATGGCGTGAGCATGTTTAGTTATGTATAAGTTGCTGTTATCCTTTTTAAATCATATATCTGCCTACCTAATATCCCTAGGGTATTTTGCTTCGATTACGACACTTTGCATCCCTCGGGTATGGTTATTATGGCTACATAATATACGTGCACCATGAATAGGCAGTAGCCATTTTATGAGTATGTCTGTGTCTTAGTAACGTTTTATATGAATTTTATTGTAATTAATAATTATTTACTACGTAATGAACGTATAATAGAAATATACGTGATGCCAGATTGCCGGTTCTTCTCCGAGGGCTAGTTTCCGAACCGGTGGTCAATTCTTCGACATTCAAATGCCTTACCAGGGCCTAAACTGAATAAATAATTTTCATTTACACCCACTTTTTGCGCTAAGCGCTCATAACTTGTGGCATCACTCGTTTTAACATCATTATCATTATCAATAACATATTTAGTTGAAATTTGGTAGGTATAAGGATATATTTAACCCGAAGGACTGTTGTAGGGTCTATTTAATATTTTTTTAGCGGACAATGTCGCAGGTGATACCTAAGTAATGCGTCACTAATACCAACGGTGCCAAAGCATAACGTGATCGAGTGACAGTTAGCTAATTACAGCACTAGTACAAAATTCAACAAATAAATTATAAACATAGTAAGCGTGCCCGCATTGCTATAACGCTGTGTCGATATGATAATGTCATTTAAAAATAGACACGTTATTATTAA
Organism: Watsonalla binaria; assembly: GCA_929442735.1. Lineage (NCBI taxonomy): Eukaryota > Metazoa > Arthropoda > Insecta > Lepidoptera > Drepanidae > Watsonalla > Watsonalla binaria. The sequence continues at coordinate 4,014,621 of OV838929.1, read as the reverse complement.
CACGGAGCTACTATCGTATACTGTGACACTGCTATCTACTTTAAGGAAAGAAAGAAGAATAAAGGAGTATAAAAAAAAGAATAATATTCGTCTTTCGTCACTTGCGAAAAGCGTTGCTGCGGAACACGAGATCCCAGGACAAGGGAAAAGTGTTTGAGTTTTTCCATATGTCATTTCCCACTAGCAACCCACAGTCTGGATTCCACAGTTAATTATAATAAGCTCGCCCCCTATTACATTCGACTTAACGCGTTCACTGCTAACGACGCGTCTTTGCGTCCAATTGTTAGAAAATTTACGAACAAGATGAAGTGTTAGCAGTGAATGTGTTAAACATAGTTTAGAGTTTCTTGCCGGTTCTTCTCGGAACGCTAGTTTCCAATGCGATGGTCAATTCTTATACGTTCAAAAAATTTTATAATCACGCTATCCCAGAAGGGTCCCTGAAGGGGTCCCAGAGGTCCTGTAACAACAACAACATCCACATTTCACCGAATATGATTAAGTGCCAACGTGACAGAGGGTGAGTCCATCGCCGTCTCAAGCACTTTACATACGTCTTTGAATTACTTCTCAGACATATGCAGGTTTCCTCACGGTGTTTTCCTTCACCGTAGCACGTGGTGTGCAATCACCGCTCTTAAGTCAGTTTTTTAAATACAGGTACAGGCCCCCCTGGGATTCAAACTTGCGTCGCTTGCGTTGCAGGCGATTGATCAAGCCCCAAGGCCACCACGGCTCTACGATCATCAAGTGCCTTACTTACCAGGGCCTTCAGTTTACTGAATAAATCATTTTTATAACAGGCGTATAAGTCCATCCTTGCCTTGCCTACTCCTTCAGAAAAAACAGGCGTGAGCATAAAATTTATGTATTATGTACAATCCAACAGTCAGTAGATAAATACCTACTTATAGACTCGTTATAGATAATTATTATGTCTACGATATTGATTACAATTATACTTACTGTAGGTAGAGTCTGTGTTTGTTCGGAATATGACTAATATCACGAATTTATCTTATTTATGTAACCTTCTCATTATCTAGTTCTCTGGAAGAGATAGTTACCTCGAATTCCGAATGACTTGAAAAGCAAATAAATGTTGCGATAACACTGTTTTCGTGTTCAGCTTATCGTCTACTTGTCATGATGATAAACGTTTACTTACGATGGTTATTACCACTTGTAAATCTACCTACTTTTATCTATTTTAGAACGGATAAATACAATTTGAGTGTCTGTTTGTAATTTGATTTTTTTACTAATTGTAGCTACAAAAAATGTTTTTTCCTATATCAGTCTGTGTGCTCCGACTAATCTCGAGCAACTGGACGCGACGTTAGAAAGAGTAACTTAGGCTACTTTTATTTAAAACTACCTGTGCCCGCGGGTTTACTCGCAAAAATTAAAAAAAAGACTCGCGGAACCCTAAAAGAAGCCTAAGTTACTCCTTGTAACATTATTTATCTGCCACTGAAAGTCCCGTTTAAATTGGTCCAGCCGCTTACGGACAGAATTAGTTTTTTATATATTGGTTTTTTTTATGTCGGCACGATATATTTAGACTTTCATACCTATGCATTTAATTAAAAGCTGTTATTTTGGAATTACAAACAGACACTTAAATTTTATTTATCTGCATTAACTGCACAGATAAAGGTGTATAGATGTAGATTTATAGATAAAAAATTGGTTCGGCGAAATAATATATACGCTGGGCACAGCGAGTGTTCTTATTTAACAGATACAAACATTTCAACTGATTTAACTTCGATTCATTTTGACATTAAATCACGTTGCTTGTCTGTACTATGGATAGGTAACCAAGAATAGATTAGAAAGAGATCTCTTCATCTGTTCAAAACTTAGTCATCATCCTCCTGCCCTTATCCCATGTTATTTGGGGTCGGCGCAACGGTTCTTCTCTTCCATTTCTCTCTATCAGACGTCATATCTGTATTCATTCATAAATTCTAGCCATATCATCTTTCACACAATCCATCCATCGTTTCTTAGGTCTTCCTTTCCCCTTATAACCAACCACATACATAAACAAAATTTTTAGCAACATTATCCTCATCCCTCCGCATAACATGTCCATACCACGACAAATGGTTATTCTTCAACTTGTTCAAAACTTAGTATGAAATCATACATACATATGCTCACGCCTGTATTCCCCGAAGGGGTAGGCAGAGGTGTTGTTATCACAACACCTACTTTTCACCGAATTTGATTAAGTGCCAACGTAACAGATGGTGAGTCTATCGCCGTCTCAGGCGCTATACATACGTCTTTTAATTACTTCTCAGACATATGCAGGTTTCCTCACGATGTTTTCCTTCACCGTAAAGCACGTGGTGTGAAATCACTGTACACAAGTTTTTTAGAAAAACTCATTGGTAAAGGCCCCGCTGGGATTTGAACTCGGCTCGCTTGCGTAGCAGGCGACTGCTTAAACCCCGAGGCCACCACGGCTCATATTCATATAATTTTCAAAAAACTTTATAGCATCTTTAATAACCTGGGTTGTCATTACAGCGCAGATCAGGGGGCCAACTATGGTCGTTATAAACAGCAGTTACGAACAACTTCTAAGCTTGACGTTTTATTGTGCCATTAAATGTCAGAGCTAGGGTTCTCAATACGCGTTGCTTATACGATCATAGAGGGCCCTCAGTGTTTTCTAGACTGTTCATCATTTACCCAAAGCTCTTATTTATTATATCTCGAAGGCCAGGGTCAAAGATACATGGACATACGGGTCAGCGTGGTCAAAGACGATATTGTATCTTTAAACATATAACTTTAATGTACGTCGTGTATGTACATCTGAATTCCTCCTAAATTACTGCACCGAATTTAATGATTTTTTGAATGCTTTTGTGTGTCAAATCAGCTCGGCAGCAGTCGGCCTGCAAGACAACGGACCCGCTAGTAATTACTAATACTACGTTTTTTTTAAATTATAAGTTATGATATTGTATATTACGCTCGTGATTATAACAAGAAACTGTTGGGTCTGTTACACTACACTAGATAATTAAAGTCTATTAAAGAATGCACTATACCAATTAATAGCATTAAATAAAATTGCACTCGGTGACACTGCGATTCTCCATGGAATCTATACATACACATAAAATTCAAAGTACTGTCTGTCGAACTGATAAATGTAGGTACTAGCATGCAATTTAGACGGTGTATTCTTTGTAAGGTGTAGGTGTCAACTAAGAAAAGATTTCCTTATAACATACTTAAGGGAGTGAAAATGATTATGAAATCCTGTCTGTAAATCTTACAGCCATGCAGGTGAAGCTGCAGGCCGAAGCTAGTAGGGTTATATAGCCAATCAAGGGTCTGTCTCGTGTGGAAATACCGTGTTGTTAAACATAGGTAGGTACATAAAAGAACAAGTGTAATAAAATTGTAGGCCACATTACTCCTAGTTAGTTCCGTGCGGAAATCAACTGTCACTTATGAGCTGCACTTCCGAAAGTGGGGTGGCTGTTACTTATCAACACAGACCAGTATGATTATTTCACAACTAGAAGCTATAATACTTACCTTACTACGGAGACTTAGCTGTGAAAAGGTAACAGACAGACAGAGACTTTCACATACAAAAATTCAACCCCAATTTAAGCTTGAGGTGTTAAACGTGGAATTTCAAAAACCCTTAGTATATACCTGCCTACATCCCTCCAAGAACACACCCTCCCAATTGCATGTCTCTAGGATCAGCGATTTAGACTGTACGTTGATAATCATAATTATAATAACTTTTTTTCATTAAGATAAAGTATTTTGTTAGTGATATTCAAAAATATCTTTATTCGATTAGATTTTTTACAAAGTACTTTCAAATCGTCAGAAAGACACGATTACATAGGATTAACCTACCGGCAGGTTCGGAAGGTTGCTTTTACAGAGAAGAACCTGGCATGAGACTCAGTAATTACTCTTTTAAAAAAAAAATTTACAGCTTTGAGTAATACAATATAAATCATAAAAAATATATATGAGATTATATCTAGTGTATTAAGATGATCGACGAGTTCAAAAGGGTTCCTATCTTTCTCCAAAAACGAATGTTCACAAACGAACTTAAATCAAACGAAGTATAATTGTCTACATTATAAATGACAAATGATTTTCTTGTTGACCACGTTTGGACGAAATTTAAGAACGAATGCGAAACGGCATTCGACTGAAACTTCCTATGTCGTTGAATAAGAGTCGAAATGGGCGCCTGTGGAGACAGTAACGTTATCCCCGTGCTTCGCTAGTAGAAACAATAGCCTACAAAGGGTTATTCCCCGACATCCACAGTCCAAAGGTTCTGAAAAATAAACTTTCATAGTTTAATTCCCGCGACCTCCATGACAATTCAATTTCTTGGATGTCGTGAGAATTCATTTAAGTATACCAACACAAAAGGAGGTGGTAGCAATAAAATCATGGATCTCTGGGAATAAGCCGATACAAAACCGGAATGCCACGTGACGAATTTATATAATTTCCATACATTTTGTAACGTTTCAATTAGCCCAAGCGCGAGTCTTTTTTAACTTGAAATTTGAAATTTTTTTTTGAAACTAGTGAAACCACAATATTTTCTCCAATAAAAAACCCTTTTCCTGCTATGATCTTATGTGTTAAACCAAGAATCCAGCTCGAAGGAACAAATGTTGACGATACTAAATGTTCATTTTGGTGATTTCCAGTAAAATTCCAATATTATTTACACAGCTTTTATTCACAAGACTTGTTCTCACGCCATCTTTTTCATATTATAACCATAAACAGTAACATTCTCTCAACGGGCCAATAGTAGCTAATGTTGCCAACACGGAAACTATATATGCTCTCTCGTAGCTACCGCTTACAAGGTTATATCGAATACTTACCACGTCAATATTTGGAACGAAAAGAAGGTGGATGCATCCAGATCATAAGAGGAAGCTCCGTGCTTGTCACCTTGAGTGAATATAATACGTAGATCGCTACATTGTGCGTATTGTGCCCGTTCTGGTTACATGAGACTTCCGCACGTTTTTATAACTGCGACCTTCGAATCTTGTAAGTAAATAGCGTTTATTTTATTCGTTTAATCGTATTGAAGTTCCCGAGAGGTTTGCCTTCAAATTGTAATCGGGAAGACTTAAGGCCACAGAACAGGGTTTCAATAACTTAGCTGACTTATGAATAAGATGTACTTATGCTCCAGTTCCTTTTTTGAACTGCTTCAAGTAAATGTATGTTAGTAACATACTTAAGTAAGTACCAGTGATTACCATGACCCCAAATCTACACGTTAACTTTGGGGTCAGTCTTAAACCGTTTTAAGGTTCTGTACCCGAAGGGTAAGACCCTATTACAAAGACGTCGCTGTCCGTTTGTCTGGCTGTATCTCATGAACCGTGATAGTTCGACAGAAAATACAATATAATAAAAGAACATAAAAAGAAATATAGAAAGGGGATTCCCATACAACAAACTACGTGTGCGAGTCCGACTCGCACTTGGCCGGTCTTTCAATAATTCTGACCCATCATAATTGTGGATCGGATCTAAGTATCCAATCAATTAGCCTTATCGACAGTAGGACATTGACCACATTCGTCGGACACACAGAAATGAACACTGCTTTATTTGATCATCCACATCGAGTAAATTGCTATGCTCTTTATATGGAGCATGATGAACAGCGATATTGAATTGAGAGCCAAAATTAATTAAATATGAAGAGCACGTTATGACGTCATGATAAGGAAGGCATGGTATAGTAAGGCACATTTTATAAGGATGGTTTATATTTAAACGCTCCGGTATATTTGTGGTATACAGGATGCAAATTAGGTATTATTCTTATTTATACGTACTTACTATTTTCTTACCTTTCTTACGTTCGAGCTGTATCTGTACTGTGTAACTACAATCAATTTGAAAGTGTTAATCATTTCCTTTGACAAAACTCGCTGCAAAAATACCTAAATCCGGTGTTTCTTATCTACTATTGTAAATGTCGATAGATATCTAAGAACATACAAATTAAATTAAATATGAACGACACATAAAATAACATACTAACAGAAAAAATAACATAATATTCGATAAGTGGTGTTAAGCAACCATAACCCAAGCCAGTAGTCGAATGGGTGACCGCCCGAGTTCCCTCTGCGCCTCGGAGGCCCGGAGAGCACGCTAATGACCGCTTAACGTGTTCTGACTTAAATATTCGGAGGCCTAAGTCTGGTAAAGCTCAGATCGCCGATTTTCCTCGTAAAAGAGGTTACAACAGTCCGATGGCAGATGGCTTCGTACAAAAATCAGGTGATCAGCCACATCGGTTTGAATCAAGTGCCGACCCAACAATGTCTGGGATAAGGCCCCGGAGATGTTTTAGCAAGTGCCAATATTATTTCAAACCGTCACACAACGAGATTGATTATAGTGTGTGTAGGATAGTTTGTATGTTCGTACAAGTTCCTATATTTACAAATAAAATTGACATCATCATACAAAAAAATCTTTCTGCTTTTGTTTGATAATTTGCCAAATAATACAGTGGTCGAGCCTATTTTCAGCTGTGTAATTTTCATGACCCAATAGCAAGCGACATTCTGAGCCAGGGGACACACTTACCCAGTTCAAAAACAGATTGGTTATGTCTGACAGTTATGTCTAGACTGAACATCAAAAGGAATATAATATATAACAGTTATGTTATCAGTACCCCTATCACGAGTTTTCCACCGTTTTCGTAATCTATACTCGCTAGCGTCCCTCGCAGTATTTGTATGAGATATTTTAGTTCTTCGCGTCACCGCTGGGAAACGCTGCACAATTTCTCATACAAATATTCGACGGAGACGCTAGCGAGTATAGATAACAAAACGGTGGCAAACCCGTGATAGGGGTACAGAGTGTCCATACCACGATTACGCCACTTATGTTTTGTGAGTTAAGTCCTATGTAATAGGGGGGTGAGCAGTAATACAAACTGTGGGCTGTTACTGGAAACAGACGGGACACAGATGGGAAAACCAATTAACATTTTGCCCGGCATCTGGAAGCCAAGCCAGTAAAGAGATGCATGAATGTGGATGGAGCGAAAGAAGTATGTAAGGATCATAGCATGCGGTGGTCTCTGCCTACACCCATGGGATACAGGTGTGAGCATATTATGTATGTTTTCATAAGTAGTTGTAGCTACTAGTTTGATATTCAGGGAAGTTGAAAGATCAATTCAAAATTATTCACTTACGTCAGAAGCTCTTCCTTGATTTGTATTCTAATGTATCAAGTATTTTGTTGGAGAATATTGCTGAGAAAATTTACCATGTGTTTTGATAACTGCTGTGTAATGTTCACGCCTGAAAATTGCTATATTTATGTAGACTAGTAGATATTATGAAGAGGCAAAATTGTATGTTTGTTTGAATGCTCGGGCTTATGGAACTAAGTACTGAAATAAACTTACAAACTATGTCACATAATTGTCTCCAGGCCTTATCCCACACATTGTTGGGCACTGGATTTAGCTCGATGTGGCTGATCACCTGATTTTTATATGAAGCGACTGCCATCTGCCCTTCGTAACCCCTTTCTTAAGCTGCTGACCTGTAACGATTGCCAACGATGTTAAATTTACAACCGGGACCGACGGCTTATCGTGCTCTCCGAGGGGAACTCGAGCGGTCACCCATCCAACTACTGGCCAACTAATAGCAACTGGGCCACAAGATCCTCGCACTTCACTTAAGTACAGGAAGCTTATATTACATACAAAAAGTATTATAGCAACATCATGAAAATAAATAGTTTTCACATCTCTGGATTTTTTGCGCGAAATAACAAAGTCGTGGGAAGCTGTAGTTTATTATAATAACAAGATGCTTAGAATTCTCGTGCCAGAATTTTTTTGTTCTATATTTATGTATATTCCCGGGCAAAATTATTAAAGGAAAACTGAATTGGATTTTTTTATTTGACTAAATTTGAGTGAATTTCAGCAGTTAGACAAATAACGAGTTACATTAGAATTACAAAATTTAAGAAGTCCGTGCCGTAGACGCATTCAATAAAATCTGCCTGTTTATTTAATTGTGCACATTCCATACAGCATTATGCAATGAAGAAACTACAAGTTTACAGAAAAAAAAGTATGCAAATCCTTTGGATGGCGACTGTTTCCAAAATGGCCTCTTTGAATTTCTAATCTATTGTTAAAGTTGAGTGGCGCAAAATTGTGGATCCTACTTCTTGTTTATTTGCAATGAACGTTTGCAACATTTTAAAGTTTCAAAGCGTCGCGGGTAATCGAAGTTTTCTGCTATTTAAATATTTAAGAAGTAGGTTGTCTTGCCCGAACTTAGGTCTTTCTTTAATACCGCTTCTGTTCGGTAGGTGGGCTTTGATTTTGTGAGTGGATTTGTGTTGAACTCTGTAACAGTGCAGAGTTTGTAGTTGGCAGATGTAAACGATTAATTCGGTTCGCGTGCCAATGTAAATAAATACTTAGCGATTCTTGTTCGACACGCCAATCTAAGACCTTGTTTATGTAATGAACATACGAGTTTGAACAAAAGGTGCTATATCTATAGGTATAGTAGTTCTTTACAATATCCTTTGAAATTAAAAAGTAGATAAGTATATAACTTGTATTCTTCTATTTTCTGAGAGTGACTGGTCCATGTTTAATTATGTCTTTGAAAATATTGGTCACTATGCATATTTAGGCAAATTGCAGCCAAAAATCTTAGAGAATTATTGTGTTCCTGAGGTGACTGAGGTAGCCATTGCTGCTCGGTGGGAAGGGAAGTGGAGTATCTGTGCTATCAATACATTTAGTAATTATATTGTCAAAACAATAACATATTCATAGGCTGCAGTAGCTACCATCTGGCATATGTTCGCTTATTTCCCCTACTACGATACCTACTGTAGTACTGTGGTGCCTATAAAAAGGTCTTAAGTTCTCTTCATTCAATTTTATATTGTCGCTTGATCTACAACAGTCGAGTTTTCCTCACACAGGACACGTTCACGTCATATGTCATGACCACCCGTCTATTTTGTATTTCCCCTTGTTACAAAACAGATTAAAACGATGTCCATCCCTTTTGAAATCCGTATCACAAAAAGAGATGGAACTAATTTTAAATCAAGGATCATCTTAGGCGATATTTTATAGTAAGGGGAATTATGTTACTACTACCTTAAAATGAATTCTTATGTCCATTAGTTTTTTGTTTGAGTTCGACACATATTTTCAAACAGTTCAGGGACCCAACCATGAGCTCTTATTGCGATCTTAGTTCCACTGTGTGACATTGACAGATTTATACACGTCATATACATCTGTCTCACAATAAGAGTATATATCATTGCAATAAGAGATTATGGTAAGGCCCCTGTAGGTAGTTACAGCGTGTCTTTAATGATTCATTACTAATTGACGTGGTACATCCACGATGACGTATGTCTGATAATATTTTCATTACACATTTATCGTTTACTTCTAATGAGTTCATTAATTTACAGTTTAGTTACGCGTTCTCGATTCTAGGTCCTTAGCTTGACTTAACTTGTCCGTAATTTACCATGATGACACCTTACGATAATACCAATAGGTAAATACAGCTACATATTAGGAAAATGCTTAGGAATTAAATAGGTACATATATTTTAAAATTTCATTTGTACAATAATGACATTATTTTATACATAATTATTAATTTGAATCTATTACAATTGAACTACGAGTTACTAAAATAAATACTTTCATTTTAAGATATTCATCATCAATTTACAGTCGTGGATCATTGTTTAAAAACCTGATTTGGACTGACTAGTCATATAGAGAGAGCGAACTGGGTACCTATTAACATTACAACGGGACAAACGTTTTTAAAGAATGTGATATTGTATGTCTTTCATCGTGAATAAAACATATTAAAACTACGTGATCTTTGACAGTCCCAGAAGTTACAAATGAGTAATTTTTACACGGTCCTGGGGCCTGACCATGAACTGTAATTGCAATGATAGTTCAGTTGTGTGACAGTGACAAATGTATACACGTCAAATACATCTGTTTCATAATAAGAGTATAACTATCATGGCAATAAGAGCTCATGGTAAGGCCCCTGTAGACAAAGTAACATTATACTCACGCTTCGCTAGAAGAAACGATAGAAAATGTATTTATTTATTTATTTATTTACTTATAACCTCTTTACAGTTTTTTCTACTAATGCGATGTTACAGGCCTTAATGATAAATTTATAATTAAAATTAGAATTAGCAATAAGTATAATTAAAACAAACTAACTGTATTAAAAATTAAACTATTATAAAATATACTTAAATATCTATCTAACTTAATACATATTTATATGGATAACTCTAAATACTTTTGAGCACACTCTGCGAGTTTTGGCAGGCTCTGGTGAAAGATGTCGATATTGCTAGACATGGCGTACAATGTACGGGACGTAAAATGTACGGGAATGACATATGTCACGAGATTAATTATATTATTACCTGTGTCATTTCCATATTTTTTTAATGTTTCCATTAGCGTGAGCGCGGAAGAACGTTACCTTGTCTAGGCCTACTAGGGAATTTTCTATAACAGATAAACTTTGTAGCCATACGTTGAACAATAATAAGTTTGGCTGTAACTATACCATCTTCAGTATGCAAGGCAAAACGGGTTTGAGGTTAGCATTAATTACCAGTTGAGTACTTAATCGAGTTACTGATTCTAATAGGTGTCATAAAATTAATGACTTTTAAATGTTAAATGTTGGTAGCACATAATTGGCGATGGAGTTAGTCCTGTAAAAGCGACGACGAGGAATACCTGCCACGTCATTCCCTAAGGTTTTTCAGCGTTGCACTCGTCGTCGAGTGTTGGTTTTAAAGAAACGAAATTGAACTTCAATTTCCTATAATACGAACGCTTGTCGTCGACTTCGACGCTGAGAAACCTTTGTGAATAACGTGGCTGGGCTTTAGCTGGTAGAAATAAGAAGGCATTTATAACCCTTCCGCCCATGTATCCATGACGGATTTCTACAGCTACCAAATTCAATACAATGTAATATGTAGATAGGTACCTACCAATTTTACAAAAGTAATTTGTAAAATGAATACTGCGTCATTTGTTATTCTTTTCAATGCCATTTCTTAATTCTTTCCGCTTTAATTTTATGGATGGAAGCGTTAACTTGGTTCATATTGCCACAATATAATAATTCCATAAGGTTTACAGGCAGTAAGGAATTTAGGTTACTTTTTGAAATAATAACTATTGCTCCATTTAGCGTGAGTGTTGTCAATTTTAAAGATTTTAAAATTCACTCGTTATTTCATTTAAAAATATTGCGATTTGACATTTTAAATTTTGGAATAAACAGCTTTATAAGCCATACGTAATCGGACACCCCTTATTGATGCTACTGCTATTCTGTTTAATCTCGTAGTTGAGCGCGTCTGTGTGAGTGTGTAATTTTGGACGTTATGTTCCAAGTTCTTCGATTACTGCATGTGAAGTTAATATTTATACTGTGATGTTACTCTGGTTGATGATGAAGGTTAAACTGATACGATTTATGTGTTAACTACACGCTATAGTGCATGATAATAATTACAATACAGTGTCAACATATATACCAGCAATAAATCATAATTTTGCAATGCCAATAGTAACATTAGTCACAACAAACGATATATCGAATCAATTTGGCCTTCCGAATGATTCGGTCATCAATAAAGACCAGTTTATATACACCACAAAAACATTTCAACATGCATGAATAAAATATTTAACATTAATAAGTTTTAGAAATGTGAAAAGGAAAATATAGTGCTTTAAGTGGGTTTATAAATCGGGACGAGAGGAACTCTTGGCACAGTTACTATTGCGCATATCATTCGGTCAGCTAAGTTAAGCAACCCTAACCCAAACCAGTAGTTGGATGGGTGACTGTCCGAGTACCCTCCGTGCGTAAATAAATTAAACGACTCATTAGCCAGAATACCAGACAGTATTAATTATTCAAAGTTAATTACGATGACACAGCAAGCCGAGAGTGTACAGATCATATAAGAAAGATAATTCCGTACATGTAATCTATATTTAGATGTGCTCATAAATAACATGCGTTAAGCTTCGCAAACATTATGCCAGAAACATTTAAGAGGCTCGCACAACTGGTACAATCATTATGTGAGATTTATGACCCAAATACCAATAGTCAGCACTTGCCAGGAAATTTATTTTGCATACACAATACCTAGATGTAGCCTCTTCTATGTGGATATTATTATCTTTTGCATTCAATATTAAAAACGAAGATGTTTGGAATACAGGGGACCATCATCGGTTAAAGTTGAGCGTATAAAGAACTTCTGAGCTTTGACGTTTAATTTTTGTACCGTAAAATTAAACGTCAAAGCTAAAAAGTTCTAAATACACATAGCTTAAACAATCATAGTTAGCCCCCAGATTCCAAAATTGTTATTATTTTTGTCCAACCCACTACGTAGAGAAGAAAATAATACCTTAAGTAATAAAACTTATTTGGAGTCTATCACCATTTTTCAGTACATATACAGATGTGAACAGCTGTTACTTAGTGAGCAATAAGATCAGATATTAACGCCTCTTACGTGACGTGGTCCCCCGATGTCGTAATAATTTAACCAATTTCGACTGTAGCCAGGCGCTATTGTGCATCGTAGCATAGAAATAACAATATCGTACCAATATTTGAATGGTAGACTCGTGCCTCAACACGTGAGAACATAAATCTAAATATACAATTGCGTAGATAAAGGCTATGGTTTATATTTTGAACAAGGTAGGTACCTACAGCAGTTTGGATATGCTAAGTGAACGCTGAATGTAGGTATTGTTTGCAATCACTACAGTTTCGAATGCCCCGATAATAATCACGTTTTATGTTGTACCTATCTCATTTAGAGTGATGTTAAAGAAAAGTTTGAAATGCGATAAACATTTATTAACAAAACAAACTTAGATCTTAGCCATTGTTGACCCGCAATTTTGTCTGCGTATTAATTTTGGAAGTAGGTAGGTATACTATCTCCTCTCTCTAGTACTTAGGCCTAGACAAAGTAACATTCTCTCGCGCTTGCGCTAATAGAAAAACAACAAAAAAATATAGAAATAACATAAATCAGTCACGTGGCATATGTTCATTTTGTATTTTTATTCATAAACATGCGTTAAATCAGTTACATGATAGGTAGAAGCAGAAGGTGCACACAATGGTTGCTTTCTTAAATCTAGAAATGATTGTCTAATCTGACAACTGACATAACAATTCCCATTCATAATATTAATATGGGTTTATTTTCCTTCATTCCAGGTCCATAGAAGAGCAAAAGCCAGCTGTGATGTTCACTTTCTCTCCGCTCACAAAGGAGTTCAAACAAAGACGACACATCAGGTCGATGTCAGACGTCCACTGCAGCACTCCTTATCGGATACCGTTCCGATCTCGCAAGGGTAGCATCCATGACTACACACATAGCTACGACTCCGACACGAGGTCCAGGCGAATCCTGTCTTACCAACGCAGACACCAAGACTCCTCAGATTCCAGCGACTACCAAGACTCTCCCAGAAAACTGAGAAGTTTGCACGAGAACATCTTGAAGCACACAGACCAAATGAGAATCCTATGATTACCGGAGGATGTATCTTTATTTATAAACACGAGGCTGTACAATCTAGTTCTTAGCTAGATTTGAATCACGTCGGGTTTCCAATCCAAATTCAGGATGAAATTTGAAGGGTGATAATGAAGGAGGAAGTGATGGCAATGAACTTTGTTTTTGAGGAACAGAGTATTCATGATATGGAATAGCGTATACAAAACTGAGCACAATTATTTGATGTATGTAACTATTTTTATGTAGGATTAAAATTGTTCAGGTGTTTAGTTTGGACTAGCTCAGCTGCTAAATACATGATCCCGCCGTGATTCGACCAAATACAGACTTGATAGTGATTTCCTTTGAGACTGTGATCGAAGTAGAATAAGAATAGTAGATTTAAAGACTTTCGTTCTCGATACCAAACAAAACGACCTATCGACGAAATAGCTATGTGTAAATTATGCTAGATAACTTTAATGTATAAGACGATGTGGAATGTTTTCGATATCTGATACTTATAAAAAAAAATATGAATTTAGATGTGATTAGTGTGGCCTCATCTCGATAGCCATACCCAATGCTAGGTCTCAGATTTGTCAATTAATTAAACTAGCAAATAGGTTAGGATCATAATAATTATCATTTTATTTAAGTTAAATTTTGATTCCTGTATATTTAGATATTGAAAAAGAATTTTAAGACCTGTTATTAATTAGCTTGCTGTGGCCATAATATTATTTTACGAGTATCACCAACAAAAAAAATCATTATTAATTTGTAATAAAAAAACGTGTGATTTGTAAGATAAGACAAAAAAATACGGACGATAGGTACAACAGTTTCAAAAATCGACTGCAAGATTGCGACGTTAATTTTATTGAAAATTACTTGCAACAAAACAATCTAGTGAGTACCCAAAAGACATAATAATATCATAGGTACCTCACTTAGTTACTAACTTACGTTGATTATTGTGTGATATAAACGCACTGATGTTACCTAAAATGTTAAGTTAATGACTGACTAAATTGCACCTACTTTCAGTAGGGTTTTAGTGTGTTGTGTGCTTTTGAAATACACAAAAACATCTTGAGTGTAGGCTATTCTTAAAAAAAGCCATAAGATCTGCAAAATCATATTGTACTTAAGTACCTAGGTGATAAGACTATGTTTTCATCGTCTCTAACCACCTTATTACAAACAATGTTCAAACCAAGACTAGACTAAACTCTGACCAAAACGACTTCCATCTCTTTTTATTTCCATAACATAAGAAGAGACAGAATTACTTTTAAACCAGGCCATCTTTTGTAATATTTTATTTGGGTTTCCTACCTTTCTTTGCTTTGCTGAATTGGATGCAAAATCTTGGTAGGTAGGTAGTTACTAACCATTGAACCTAGGTACTTAGTAGGTACTCTAGGAAAGTGCCTATACCTTACATTTGTTATATTTATTCATTTTGTCACACTCGTAAATGTCAATTTTATTAAATTGTTATCTAAATAAAACAACTTATTTTTCATTTGACTACCTCTAAGTAGAGTACAAAGCTGCAAATGTTTAATTAGAATCAGGGATCATTTAATTGACACATGCTAAGTGGTTATGGCCTTAGAAGGTCTGTTAGTAGGTACTGTGAAACACCGAAGTGTGAGAGATGAACACCACTATGAAGTACTATACCTACCGATAGGTTATTCAGTATTCAGAGGAGCTCGTGGCACAGTTGCTATTGCGCATATCATTCGATCAGCGAAGTTAAGCAACCCTAGGCCTAGCCAGTAATTGGATGGGTGACCGCCCGAGTTTCCTCCGTACCTCGGAGAGCACGTTAAGCCGTCGGTCCCGGTTGCCAATTTATCATCTTTGGCAATCGTCACAGGTCAGTCGGAGACCTAAAAAATAGTCTGACAACTGGTTCAACCTAGATCACAGATTTTCCTTGTAAAAGGGGTTGCGAAGGTCAGATGGCAGTCGCTTCGTATAAAAATCAAGTGATCAGCCGCATCGGGTTGAATCAAGTGCCGACCCCAACAATGTATGGGATAAGGCCAGGCAGATGATGAGGTTATTCAGTATTCAGTTCACCACGTAAATGTGAATCAATGATACGTAATATAGCGAAATAAAAGCCACAAACTCTGCCTATCGCTTCGGACACCCTTGTGGAAACATGTTGAGTTGTTGCTAGCTTTACGTAGTTACAGTAGGTACCTATCTTTCTATGAGACTGAGGTGTAATCGAAACATTTATTTATTATTGATTAAGCAAAACAGACAATCAATATAAAAAGGCAAAAATCACGTTTGTTGCATGAGAATATTTATATTATTATGTTTGGTATTTTATTGTTATAGTGGACAACAGAAATACATCATCTGTCAAAATTTCAACTGTCTCACTGTCACGCTTCATGAGATACCTACAGCTTGATGACAGATGGTCTTAGCAGGTAATAGCAGGTCCAGTTTTACCCTTTGGGTACGGAGTCGTAAAAACAAAGAGACAGAGGTATACAACCTTAAAACAAAAGCAGTTTTTGATCTTAGTATCGATAGGTAGGTACAGCGTAAGATATAAATTATATCATAGTATAAATCTACTATGATACTTTATATGACTTTTAAGATCACTGTTTCTAGTCAACTGAGACTTGCACTTATTAAAATAAATTTAGGGAAATCTGTATGTAAGTCACATCTGTGCCGCCATCTGTAGTTAAAACTATTAAAGTTTGTGAAGCTATGAAACACTACTGAGCTTGTCAATAGATGGCGGTAAATTACAAAAGAATGATGTAAATTTAAATAATAACTTAGATTATCGTTGTACACAGTCAATACCTATCTAATTTCGCTTAAATATTTTAATAGTTCCTAAGTATTTAATTCAATTTAAGTAGTGAAAAACAAATTGTTGAGCTCCAGTTGACCTTAGTTTAGACATAGAAAGGTGATAATTATTTTGACATTTCTGACAGCTGTAGACTTGACACATGATAATATTGTCAAGTCAAACATCAAACATCAGGCGAACAAACCAAACCAATACAAAATGCAAAACACAATACAACATAAAAACTTATCATCCTTCGCTTCCCCTAAAGCAGAAATAAACCGTTTTTCATACATAGTTGCTGCCTTTTGTTTACCGCATCGATTGTTGCGTACCTTACCTTCATAGGTTTTGGGTTAATTTTAATTAATCTTCTGACTTATAATTATGAAGTTATTCATATTTTTAGTTATATTAAAGTTAATATCGGCATCTCCCACCCCTATTGTATTATGGCATGGAATGGGTAAGTAAATTTTAATGAAATACCGCGTTGACTTAATTTGCGAAACTCAATTTTTTTTTAAATAAATGGAGCCTAATTTACTCCTTGTAAAATCAGCAGTCTGCAAGTAAAGCATAATAAAGTTTCTGAGATTAGTTGAAACAAGCAAACAGGCAGAAAAATTTAAATAGTTTCCTTAGTAAATACCGTTATCATATATACTTTTCATAAGTTTTACATTAATATGTATCCCTATACTTATTATTTATCACTGATAAGTGAAGCTAGTGTGGTTTTAAATGAGTTTCAAATTGAAAAGTAGTCCCTTTTCAATTAATACAGAATAAGTAGCTTAGCCAAATTTGTTGGAAAGTTCTTTTTTTCTCAAGGGAGGTTCCACAACAGAGGTGATGTGATATATTTAGAGGGCTTTTAAAATTTTGTCTTTTATCATACTAAAAAAAGTAGCTGTGCAGTTATAATAGTTTCTAATAAGATTAATTTAAAAGATGCGAAACTTAAAAAACAAAAGTTTAGTCTTATTGATAGCAAATCAGAGAAAGCTCAATGAAAAAATTAGTGACTGTAAACTAAATTCTAAAAGGTATTCCTTACATTTTATTTTTTTAGGAGACACATGCTGTGTTTCATTCAGTCTGGGATCATTCAAAACATTCCTGGAACAAAACATTCCTGGTGTCTATGTCTTGTCGCTGAGGATAGGAAACTCTACCATTGAAGACCTTGAGAGTGGTTACTTCATGCATCCTAATAAACAAGTGGAATATGTCTGCAATTTACTGGCTAGTGATTCCAAGCTGGCTAATGGATTTAATGCCATTGGTTTTTCACAAGGAAGTCAATTTCTGTAAGTAAATCCTTTTCATGATAAAAATTTAAATATTTTTTTTTAATTTAGGTTTTTGGAAATGTTCCAATTGGTTACCTTTCTTTTATTTTGTCTTTAAACTCCATTAAAAAGATTTTTTTCTGTTGTCATCTCATCGGTTTGGTTTAATGCTCCTCCTCAGAATACTATGTACCAATAGTCCTATACTAATCTTGTCCATAGATAAGGCCCTGAAGATTTTAATATATCTTAAATAGAATTAGGTGTTTGTTTGTGGAACTCCATGTTTATGAAGTATAAAATTTTATAAATATACAAATGACATAGTTCTGCTAGTTAAAGTGCAGTCCATTTTTCAAAATTGCACAATGATTTACGATTGTAATTATTAAAATGTTTCCAGCCGTGGCGTGGTCCAACGCTGCGCCCACAAACTACCACCCATCAAGAACTTGATATCAATAGGAGGACAGCACCAAGGCATCTATGGTTTGCCCAAGTGTGGTGCCCTCAGCCATGCCTCGTGTAATTACGTGCGAGAACTTCTGAATTATGCTGCTTATGATAGGTAAGCAACTGAGCATTCTGCATTGACTTAATTTTATGCCTCAGGAACCCTAATCTATAACCCTAAACTAAAGTTATAAAGAGATTTTTTTTATGTACGTATGTCTGAACGAATTGGGTCAAAAAGTACTGGACTGATTTGCAAAATTCTTTCAGCAATGGATAGCTACATTATCAGCAATAAATATAGGCTATATTTTATTCCCACACTCCCACGGGAACGGGAACTACAACTGGAGGAAACCTTGTGACGTCTGCTAGTTTTTAATAAAAGCAGCCTATGTTACTCTTTGTAACATTGACTATCAGCCGGTGTTATTCCCGTGAAAATCGGTACAGCAGTTTCGGAGCTTAGCTGGAACATATAGACAGAGTAAAAATATTTATTGATATGAGTACCGTATATGTATATACTTTCATATGCATATAGTAAAAAGCTGTTCATTTGGAATTACAAACAGACAATTCAATTTTATTTATCTGTATATATAATAAAATAATAATAGTAAAAAAAATTATTTGTTCACATATTTTCATAAAGCATTGTACACAAAAATGTTAAAAAGGAAAAATAAATGGAATAAAGATGTTTACTAGTAATCTTAATTAAAAAAATAACAGTTGTTTACATATTCCTAACATTTAAAGAGGTGTTAGTGGAGTGTGGTAGTGAAGTTGGAGGGGAATAACAAAGTATTGCCAGGGGTTCTCAAATTAGGCGAGGCCTGTATCTTGAGAAACCAAGAAATTATTTATAAATTTTATCATAAAATTGTTTTAAGATTTATCAAAGATTTCACGAAGTAAGCATAAGGAGTTCTTAAATGAGTAAGGGCCTAATGGTCTCTCCTGACCGTATAACAGAAACTTCGTACAGAAAATCTCTGCCAGATTAATAATTAGGTAAGATTGCCATGGACGGGAGAAGGTGGAGTGGGGGTTTAGCTATGATGGGTGATGCTCTGAAGTTTGCGACCACCTGCAAGCTGCAGTACCCTAGCTTACCATTCGGTGGGCAGAACACTTTTTTCCTTAAAAATTTATGACTGATACCTGAGCTGGATCCTGAGAACTAAATAAGCCATTATAACATATCGTATGCAGCATGAACAAATAATCATGCAAGTATCGGCGAATTAATTACATTGAGGACAACAAAATGGCGTTCGGAGCTTGATAAGACTTGGTACGAGATTCAATAACAATATGATAACATTATATATATTTAACCTTTGTGCAAGCACTAATTGGGTAGTTCAATGTATTAATATTATTTATTATGCTTTGATAACTATCCTACATATTTCTAGTAGATACCTAATTGGTTGGGTGCTTGGAAATCAAATATGATACTTACATCTATACAGATAAATAAAATTAGAGTATCTGTTTGTAAATCCAGCTTTTCACTAATTGCAAGTAATACAAAAAGTACGTCTGTTCATTCCGGGTAATTTCTGAAACGGCTGTACCGATTTTAACAGGACTTTTACTGGCAGATAGCTAATGTTGCAAGGAGTAACTTTGGTTACTTTTATTTAATAAAAATGTTTGGGTTCTGCGGAAATGAAATTAAACGCTACGCGGGGGAAGCTGCAGGGCACAGCCAGTTAATACTAAAATATTATTTCGTATCTTTTTCAAATGTAAATTATTTTCATTTTCATTTCAAATATCAAAATATATATAATACTTAAACGCGAAAATATAACACCCAAGTGATACCAATAAATGCCAATGAACGGTAGGTACGGATTGTTAGTAAATCTCAAAAACCCAATACACAGAAAATCATAATAAAAGGAAAAAACATGGTTGGGTGACCACCCAAGTTCAATTTGTCGGAGATAATGTTATGCCATTAGTAGATATAAGTGCGCAGTAATATTTTTTTGAGTCTTGTAAGGAGCGAGCGCACGCAAATACATGCGCAGTTCTCCCAACTATTTTCACTGAGCGCTCATAGCTCGTCACTCGTTCTAGTCATCATCTCCCGGGCCTTATCCCATACATTGTTGGGGTCGGCACTTGATTCAACCCAATGTGGCTGATCACCTGATTTTTATACGAACCGACTGCCATCTGACCTTCGCAACCCCTTTTACGAGGAAAATCTGTGATCTGGGTTAAACCACTTGTCAGACTATTTTAGTCCTCCGACTGACCTGTAACGATTGCCAAAGACGATAAATTGGCAACCGGGACCGACGGCTTAACGTGCTCTCCGAGGCACGGAGGGAACTCGGGCGGTCACCCATCCAATTACTGGCTAGGGTTAGGGTTGCTTAACTTCGCTGATCGAATGATATGCGCAATAGCAACTGTGCCACGAGTTCCTCTCGTGTCACTCGAGTCACTCGTTCTAGTGTGGCTCAAAATGTGTTGATACGATTTTTTGGCATTCAACGACAACTCGCCTACGATACTTTATCAACAAATTTTGAGCCACGAAAAAACGCAAGTTGAAGCGGCGACGTTTGAACGTGTATACTTGGGTTTACGACAGTTTCTTGTTAAATTGTTATTAGTTTCAACGGGTGCCGATAGGGGATGATGGCATCTAGCCAAAAAAAATCAACCATGGATGCATCAATCATAACTACATACATAACTAGATGGAATAAGGTATATATTGTGCTAGCTAACGATTGCGGCCTTTATAGGGTTTCTCAATGATTTGTCCTGTTTATACAGGTTAATATTCGATTAAGTTTTCCTTTAGTGTAAATAACCACTTACCCATGCCCATTTAACTATAACCAGGGTCAGTAAGTATCGTGCTGATGCCCAGGGCCTGTAGGCAAAGTAACATAATCACTAGGATCTGCTTGAAAAAATCGAACCGCGGTACTCTAGATTCGTTATCGCCCCGTAAGCTAGCCTCACGTCTCGGCTACCGTAGCTTGACAGATGTCGGCGAAATTTGATGTAGTATTGTAATTATATTTTATGAGTTTTTCAGTGCCTGAAAACATAGTCAAAACGATATTTTCTGAGGTTGGAACCTAGCTAGACAAATTTTTGGCCCCTGAAACCCCCTGCACACAAAAAAATTATGAAAATCGTTAGCCGTTTCCGAGATTCAGATTGTATATATATACAATTTCTCGTTTAAAGGTATATATGCCAAAGGCCGATGAGCTCGCGGCCTTAAGCGATTCATGGAACGCGCGGCCGCGTTTACCTACATTACATAGGTACGCGTTAATTAAACTTGTTAAATTAAGGTGCAGGTTCATGGTTTCGAAAAATGGTTTTATGGGATTATTTCAGGAGCTATTAGTGGGTGAAAAAAAAAACGTAGTTAGATTTCATGTGAATAATTCTACGCTACCGCTGATTTTTATGCCAAAATAAGGTCTTGATATCAACTTTAAACGTCAACAACTCGAAAACGGAAAAAGATTTGTTTGTCATAATAATTTTATTTGCTTCCTTAAATTATACCCTATCGCATATTTTAACAGCTGTCCTATTTTCCCCGACACCCTGTATAAAAAATATTACGATCCGTATTGAAATAGCTTTTTTCCAAGGTGCTTATCGCTTCATGAACGCATTGTTTGCCTTAATACTCGTGCCAAATATAAACGGCCTTATTGTAATTAACGTAATATCGCTATATTTGGTTAAAGCCTGGTCCACTGCCTTGAACAAAAATAAGTGAGTTCATCTAGGTACTAAATAGATTACAAATTGCCAGCGTAATTGGAATTAATCGATAGATTTGCGCACATCGCAATATGTTGACTATACTGATATATATATATATATATATATATATATATATATATATATATATATATATATATATATACTATACCAGCTGTGCCGTGGTGACCTTGAGGTTTGAGCAGTCGCCTGGTACGCAAGCGACGCAATTTCGAATCCCAGCGGGACCTGTACCCTTGAGTTTTTCTAAAAAAACTTATGTACAGTGATTTCACACCACGTGCGTTACGGTGAAGGAAAACATCGTGAGGAAACCTGCATATGTCTGAGAAGTAATTCAATGACGTATGTAAAGTGTCTGAGACGGCGATGGACTCACCATCTGTCACGTTGGCACTTAATCATCTTCGGTGAAAAGTGGGTGTTGTGATTACAACACCTCTGCCTACCCCTTCGGGGAATACAGGCGTGAGCATATGTATGTATGTATGTACCAGCTGTGCCCTACGTTTTCACCCGCTTAGATTTAATTTGATCCCAGAGGAACCCTAAATGTTATTTTTAATTGTTTGGTTGTAATGAATAGGCTCAAAAACTACTGGACCGATTTCTAAAATTCTTTCACCATTGGATAGCTACATCATCAGCGAGTAACATAGGCTTTATTTTATCTCCGTACTCCCATGGAAACGGGAACTACGCGGGTGAAACCCCGTGAGGCCGCTAGTTATAAATAAAAGTAGCCTAAGGTACTCCCTGTAACATTAGCTATCTGCCAGTGAGTCCCGTTAAAATCGGTCCAGCTGTTTCAGATATTACCTGGAACAAACAGAGAGACAGAGAAAAAAATTAAAAATAGTTTTTTTACGTCAGTACCGTATATACTTTCATATGCATTTAGTGGAAAGCTGTTATTTTGTAATTACAAACTGAATTGGCTCAAAAAGTACAGGACCGATTTAAAAAAATCTTTCACGTTTTGAATGCTACATTATCACTGATTAATATAGGCCATATTTTATCCCCGTACACCCACGGGAACGGGAACTACGCGGGAGAAACCGCGTAACGTCGACTAGTGAATAATAAAAATTACTTAATTTACAGATGGTTTCAAGAAACACTGGTCCAAGCAACATACTGGCACGACCCTCTGCACGAGTGGAAGTACGTAGCGAAGAGTCAATATTTGTCGGACATTAACAACGAGAAGGCTGTCAACACAGCTTATATTGAGAACTTGAATACTCTGGAACATTTCATTCTAGTCAAATTTGACAATGACACCATTGTACAGCCTAGGGAGACGGAGTGGTTCGGGTTCTATGCTCCTGGACAATCTAAAGTCACGCTTACTCTGCAAGACTCTAGGTTGTATAAAGAGGTTGGTATATTTATGTATGTAACTAGCTATCGCCCGCGGTTATACCCGCGTTAGCATACCCTAAGATTTTTATTAAAAGTAACCTAAACTTTCATCCCCTATTTTATCCCCTTGGGGGTAGAATTAATCAAAATCGGATGCCTACGTTATAGCATCTACATGCATGCGGACTGTGCGTTGATAGATCACTATGTCAGTCAGTCAGTCAGTCACCTTTGAGTTATATATATTTAGATTATGCTTGCAATCAGTTGGTAATTTGTTGTTAGAAATTTCAGCGTTTTGAGGACTGAACATTTTGTCATGCGAAACTTGCTGACTAGAATTTGAATATCTTGAAAACATATATCGAGATATACCCCCTAATAACAGATCATGATTTAAACATAGCTTTGGGCATTTGCCAAGAGCCGTGGTGGCCTCGGAGTTTGAGCAGTAGCCTGCTACATAAGCGACGCAAGATCGAATCCCATCGGGGCCTGTACCAATGAGTTGTTCTAAACACTTATGTGCAGTCATTTCACACCACGTGCTTCCCGGTGAAGGGAAATACCGTGAGGAAACTTGCATATGTGAACATCCTTTCCGTCCTTATTTGAAACATTAGCACAGAAAAAGATGCAGCTATTTTTAAATCAAGGACTATCTTAGTCTATATTTTATAATAAGGGGGAAAATTTCTTACATAAACCAATCTAGAGCTTTAAAAATGATTCAAATTTGTGATTTTTAATATTAGGTATAATATTTGTGAATATTAGGTATAAATGCACAAGTTTGTGTGTGTTTCTTATTTTGTCGGATCGGGGATATACCAAATATATGAAAATATTTAAAACAAATATTATATAAAAAAAACTGTTGGGGAGACTTATGAGCTATTTTGTCCCGTGTCTATGCGAGAAGCGCCGAACCTAGCAAACATATATCTAAGGATATTTAGGTTTCTTCAGCCTACATTATTATTTGTTGAGATCAAAAATAAGGTCATCATCTCCCTGGCCTTATCCCATCCATACACACACTGTTGGGGTCGGCCCTTGATTCAACCCGATGTGGCTGATAACCTGATTTTTACACGAAGCGACGGCCATCCGACCTTCGCAACCCCTTTTGATGAGGAAAATCTGTGATCTGATTTTTTGGGCCTCAGACCGACCTGTAACGATTGCCAAAGATGATAAATTGGCAACCGGGACCGACGGCTTAACGTGCTCTCCGAGGCACGGAGGGAACTCGGACGATCACCCATCCAATTACTGGCTAGGGCTAGGGTTTGTTAGCTTCGCTTATCGAATGATATGCACAATAGCAACTGTGCCATGGGTTCAAAAATAAAGTAATAATTTTTTTTTTTTCAATTCTAGGATCTTCTTGGCCTGAAGCGTATGGACGCAGCAGGCAAGCTAGTGTTCCTCTCGCAGCCAGGGGACCACCTTCGGTTCTCTCAAAAGTGGTTCTTCAATACAATACTTAAGCCATATCTAGCGATCTAGACTAAGATAAGCATGTTCAAACTCATTTGTGATACTCATTACTACTGTTAATTACTTCCATGCCACTACCATACCAGTTTCTGATAAGCAATAATTAATTAGGATCTAGGTAAGCAATCAAAGAGTCGTGGCTTTGAGCAGTCAGTCAAGCTCGAATCTCAGCGGCTTATACCTATGATTGTTTCCAAAAACATAAGTACAGGGATTTCACACCACGAGCTTTATGACGATGGAAAAAATCATGCGGGAACCTGCATAATATGTCTCAGGAGAAATTCAAAGACATATGTGTAATTCTTAAACATAGTGAGGAAAAATACGAACACGAGGTGGGACTCGAACCGACCTCTGCAAATCGTGTAGAAAGCAGTTGCTCTACCAACTGAGCTACTCGTGATCACACCTCATGCATCGAATTTTAGGGGCCACCATATGTATAATCCCTGAGACGACAATGGACTCTTTCACCGAAGATGATTAAGTGCCAACGTGACACATGCTGAGTCTATCCGTATCCGTCTCCAGCACTATACATACGTCTTTGAATTACTTCTCAGACATATGAAAATTTCCTCACGATGTTTTCCTTCACCGTAAAGCACGTAGTTTGAAATCATGGGACATAAGTTTTTAGAAAAACTCATTGGTACACGCCTCACTGGAATTCGAACTTGCGTCGCTTGAGTAGCAGGCGACTGCTTGAACCACACGGCCACCACGGCTATAATATAAGGACGCGAAATGTGGTTGTACTATAATTATATATCTGCCTACCCCTTCGGGGAATACAGGCGTGAGCATGTATGTATGTAGGATATTAGTCATTCTCATTTAATTTAAGCACAACCATTTATCATGAATTATTTGTAAGCATAAATTTATGAGGCTTATGATCTGAAAAACCAAAAAATATTGATGCTATATTGTTAATTGAATAAAATCTATAAAATATGATTAGGTTTAATAATTGTAAATGTAACATTTTGTGATAGAAAAATAAATAAAAAGTTTATTTTTAACCTTTCTTGAACTTGTCTTTGATCTTATTTGTCAGTCGTTAAATTATGTTAAGTATTGGAAATTCTACGGAATAATTTCACTATAGCATGTTAAGGTGCAACCACATGCAGCCGCCCGAAGCTCGTTTCCAGCAACAAATATGGTCACGTGACCCCATTTATAATTTCCCGCGACTCAAAAAGCATCTACGTCATGCAGCCGCTCCTATCACGTAACGCTTCATATCACGTGACCACATTTGTTGCTGGAAACGAGCGTCGAGCGGCTTACATCAGGTTGCACCTTTAGAAATATTAAGAAACATGAAATAAATGAACAGAAGTGGCAACTATGATATTGAATTGCTGTAATAAATAAATAATAAATATGTCCTAAATAACCTAACTAGGCACACATAATAACTGCAGAATCAAGAATAAAATAAAAGCTTTTTATTTTTAATTGAAATATACACTAAATTTAATTGAAAATCACTCGATCATAGTCTCAAGATGAGCTTTGCGTTCTCGTAGTGCCGCGCGGTCGACGTCACCTTGCGCACGCGCCTCCACGTACACGCGCACATAGCCGCCGTGCACGCCGCTCTTGATGTACGGCGCAGTGGCTCCGCGCAGCTTGTGCAGAGGATACTTCACTAGGCACTGCAGCATACAGCGTTCTGCTATCTTGTAGCTGTGGGTATATTATGAATTTTATTTGACTAACGACTCAAATAAGTTAAGCAACCATAACCCAAGTCGGTAGTTGGACGGGTGGCCGGTCGAGATCCCTGCGTGCATTGGAGAGCACATTAAGGCGTAGGTCCCGGTTGCCAATTTAACATCTTTGGCAACTATTACAGGTCAGTCGGAGGCCTAAGAGAGTCTGACAACTGGTTTTACTCATATTACCGATTTTCCTTGTATAATGGGTTACGAAAGTCAGATAGGAGTCGCTTCGTATATTTTAATCGGGTTGAATCTAGTTCCGACCACAACAATGTATGAGATAAGGCCAGAGAGATAGATTTGATATATATAGATAATGACTAAAGTTTTTTAGTTTGGGTTCACGACATAGCGATCATGAATATATTATGATATGTATCTTATTAGCGCGCTTACTCAAAAGGGTTGATGCAATCCATCCGTATGACGTTGTACCCCAGGTCATAGGCCTGCTGCTTGGACCTCTCCACCAACGCCACCGCGACTCCTTGTCTGCGGAATTCCGGAACTACCGCCAGCATCCTTATCTGTACAAGCAAAATATGCTATCAAAGTGGCTTTCATATAATAATGAAAACATTTTATTACCATGGTGCCCAGGCTAGGCGGTTCACCTAGCCTGGGCGCCATTCGTATCTTAAGAAACTTAGTATAAGCGGACAGAACGTTTTTTGGGGTGCGCTAGTTGGCCGCTGTGATCCAAATAGTGTTGTATTTACCCATGCTTACACACCATAGCCCTGTCCATACATTTAATCCCACAGTGCCCCGTAGGCCCTTCCATCAGGGGTGACAAGGTATAGGACAATAAGTCAGCAAAGAAGTAGGTAGGTAGATACCTCAAATATAACTTGTTGCTTGAACACATCCCAAAGGTTAGGTGTCTCTTGTAACTTAGCGGTGAAGTACAAGAAGTCCTTGGTGTTAGGGTCCTGCAAAATAAGTAAAACTATGAAAAAGCTGCTGATAGGGGAGAAATGAAGCCATGGCGCACTACTCTATTCTCCACTTAATATATAATGCTCGTGAATTCGTTTACCTGAAAGCGCTATCCTGGGATTAGCGCTACTTATAAATAAGTCCATCCTACATTATTTTACCCGAAGAGTAAGTGATAGAGATGAATAGCATTAGGTAATACAGTGATGTGTCGTGCATAAGTAAGTACCTGTCGATAAAAGGCAAAATTGCGAAGGTTTTTCGGATCAACGGGACTGCTGGCGCAGTTGATACAGATCCCTGCAAGGGTATCGTCTTCCGTCTTGGCGAAGACTGAGTTACCTGAACAGACAAGCATTAAGCAGTACCAAAAAGTTGCGGCTACTGCAGCCTAAGAACTGAGAATAAGTCTGAGAATGTAATAATTATGTCAACTTAATAAGGAGGAAAGATTCCCACTATACCTAGGGCAACAGCATTATATGGCTGCGATCTTCTGTAAGGTTCTGTAAGGATGTTCGGATTCCAGACGAAAGCTTGTTGGTGTCACGCTAAATTACATAGCCAGAGAAGTATGTATCAATCGCAAGGAGACCAATTGTAGTGTACCTTGTCTTAATAAATTAACAATGTACTCGTCGAGGGCCCTGTCGTTGGAGATGTCCATGTTGCGCGTCCGCACCAACACGTGGTCGCTAAGGTAATGCCGTTTTAGTGCCTCTATCGCCATGTCGTGGTACTCACTCGTTATTGACAAAACTGAGAAATTCTCCGGCTGTAATGCACCAATACAAAATATTACAACCATCACATTTTTTCGATAAGGTGACAAACAAGCGGATAGTCCAAAGCTTGCAACCTCAATGAAGAGAGTCTGGAATCGTTGTGTGAAAGATGAAGATGAAGTGTGAGACACTATAGCTAACACGCAGTCTTCAATCGTCCTGCATTCTATGGTGCCATGCCAGGTGAGTCATGAGCGCTCAGCAAAAATAATGAGGGTACCAGCGCATGTATTTTATTCACGTGGCGCCATACAAATAGACAATGACAGAATTATAAAATGATTACTGCGCATTCATGGTCAGCGCCCATTGCTCGTGATGGCACTGTACTGAGGGCCTAGTGCGAGTTTTTCACTGCCGCGCCGCCATCACAAGTCATCGTAAACGCAGATTTGTATAGGATCGGAACAGCGCAATCTGTCGGCCTAAAGATGACAATATTGTGAGCCCATACAAATTTGCGTTTACGTCGACACAATGACTTGTGATGACGATTTTAAGAAAACCTGTGAAAAAAAATGTGATTAATAGATTGTTAAACGTTGATAAATTCCTGTTCGAAGAACCACCAAGCTTCAACCACAAAACACAACTAATAAATTGTGATATATTATATGACTATTATGTAGGCGTACTTACCTTGTCATGTTGAAGCAGATCCTGGATACCGAACACACTCTGACATCTTCTCACAGATGTTAACGTGAAAGATTTGATAAAAGGTTGAAGTTTAGGAAATTTACGAACATTTGAAAGTAACATTACTGAAATTTAGCTTGATATCCAAATGATGGATCGATTTGTCTATATTCAAGTCTACTCTGCTTTGACATTTATGCAGACCAGTAATAATTACAGTGTTTTTAAGCGACGTAGGTAGCAATAGGTTTTATTCTATATTGCACCAAAGTTTGCCCAGCGTAGAATACTTTGATTGCCCATTAGGTAAAGTACATCAGAGACAATATGGTACCTAAACCGGGGCAAAAAGGTACTCAATTGGCATACGATATAGAAAAAAACTGAACAAATATCAAGTTCCGAGAAACAGGTAAGTACCATGAGATCCTATTGCCGTAATACTACGCCAGTAAAAAAAACTGATATATAGTCAATGATATGATACGAGTCTATAGCCGTCTAAGGCACTATACATACGTCTTTGAATTACTTCTCAGAAATATGCAGGTTTCCTCACGATGTTTTCCTTCACCGTAAAGCACATGGTGTGAAACCACTGTACATAAGTTTTTTAGAAAAACTCATTTGTATAGGCCCCGCTGGGATTCGAACTTGCGTCGCTTGCGTAGCAGGCGACTGCTCAAACACTGAGGCCACCGCGGCTCTAGATATATAGATAGATACCTACCAAGTCTGTTTTTTAAATAGGCAGATCTGTTACTAGTTTCCGAAATTGCTTTAAACATACGCCGTATACTTTCTGTGTGTGCCATGAATTTATCACGCCAATAAGAGCTCGTGGTAAGGTCCAAGAACCCAAGGTATATGAAATTAAGCTATCGAGTACCTGTAGGCTATAACTTGTCTGTGGTTAGGAATAGAGATCCGATTCCGATTCCAAAACAAATATATCGGGTCTCGTAGCTAATAACTGTTCAAATGCAAATAAAAATATCATAACGTTTTTAATTAACGATCGATAAAAACATTCAATTGTGATATTAACACAACCGTTTCGAAATAAATGCGAAAATATCGCGAAATAACAAAGTGTTGGGAGAAAATGAGAATATGTGGATAACTGTTATCTTACTATGTAAGTACCAATAGGGTATATATTATATAGTTTTCCATTCAACATTGCAAATTGCGGCGAAACTAATCTACGCTGTATATTATTCACACAGTCTTTATTGGGATTGTTTGGAAAGTTCAACCAAAAACTACCAAAAATATTATATCATCGTATCAATAGGTGCTTATTGTCCCCTTCATCGTGTTTCTTACAATCCCTCATACTCGTATGTCTACTCTTCTTTGTTTTTAATCACAAACTTCTATTGTTCTAGGCATCGCACTAATTCTCGCACACCAATCTTGCGGCTTAGATTTTATCGACCTACCAGATTCGAAGGAACAAGTAATCCAGACGACTTCTTCTGAAGTAAGCATAGAGAAGCCTAAGGCATACCCCTCAGTGAAACCAACGAGCCTCAACCAAAGGAGGTGGATGGTGACTGGCAAGCGAAGCAATACTGGAAATACGAAGTTGATTTTAAGGACCGGGTACGAGGATGAAAAAGACGGTAACTTAAAAAACAAGATCGCAACACTAGTTCAACAAACGATGCACGATACGGAAAGGAAAATAAAGGGGCTCCAGAACATAAAGGAGGGCAATAGAGAACAGCCATCGTATAAAGCAGGATTTATACTGAGCATGATAAAGAAATCACGAGACGTGCTAAACGAGTTGTTCAACGTGGCGATACGGCACCGGGACGATTGGAAGGCCTTGGAACAGCTCAAGATCTTCGAGTTGATCATGCACACGAACGTGGACACCACCCATTTGGTGCGCCAGCTCGTTGAGTTGCATATGCAGAACATGAACAGTACTGACAAACGAGTAGTGTTGCTTTGATACACCAACCCATACTTGCGTAGTAAACTTTTTTATTCCAATAAATATGCACGCATTCCCTTTTTCTGACACTGTATGTCATAGCTATGTCGTAGTGCGTTACTTAAATTTGTGATTATTTATATTGGCCAGCTCAACTCCTCATCTCCCTAGTCCTATCCTATACATACCTATTGTTTGAGATCGATTCAACCCCATATGGCTGGATCTGCCTTCACGATCACTTATTACAGGTGTTTCAAAATTCGAAGCAGTTAGAAACTCGGGCGGTCATCTAACTAATACCCTAGGTTTGGGGTTGCTTAACTTAGCTAATAGAATGATAATATGAGTAATAGCTAGTATATTGCCACGAGCCCTGTCGGCAAGCATTAGCAATCTTGAGTGAGTTCAAACCATCCAATAGATGTCGAATAGAATTAGAATTTTGGTTACAAAAATGATATGAATACAGTTTTTGAAATGTTGATCTTGAACAGTACTTACGTACTTACCTAGATGGTCCCTAGTAGTTTCATTTTAAAGCAAAATCCAGCGCTAAAGTAACGGAGCGTGAATTTGAAGGCACACATCGCAGCGTCTTAAATAATGAGAATGCGCATCTCATATTTTCCTCTCGGTAATTATTACCCGCAGCGCTACCTCACCTGATGAGGTCGTAGTGCATTACTTGATGACGTCACGGCTCGCAGGTGACACGCTACCAACACATCTTTTAATTACAGTATAGAACTAACATCTTTTAGCCAAGAAACTATGTAGTTTCAAGTGTGTTTGTCACTCATCTTATGATAGGATTCACATCAACTGCAGAAGTGCAGTATCTTGCACTGCTCGACGGTCGCACACACGTATCGACGCACCTCTATGGGGAGCTAGGATCTTGTGGTACTAATACCAGTAGTACTTTTAAAGTGAGACGCTCGAAAGTAATGTGTCTGTCTGTCTGTATGCATGACCCTGCTAGTATCAAAGTACGGGAGCTATTTTCTACATGTTTGTATCCATTCAAATTAGACTGGATGGTAAGGAATAGGGTTATATATTACTAGCTATGCCAGGCAAAAGTTGTATTGCCATATATTATTTGGGGTGAAACACCCTATATAATTAGGAAATGAAAAATAGATGTTGGCCGATTCTCAGACCTACCCGATCTGCACATAAAATTTCATACAAATCGGTCCAGTCGTTTCGGGGGAGTATAATAACTAACATTGTGACATGGAAATGTTATATATTAGATATACGTAAGTGTAAATAACTTTGGGTAAATTCAAATTTATTAACCATTATTGATATGGACTTACTACAAAAAAATATAAACATATTTATTTTCCTAACTGCATATTTAGAAAAATCATTTTCTAAAATTGTGCGATATCACTAAAGCAACTGGTCCCCAATTTGGGCAACAGCCGACTCTCCCAAAGCATCGCATAAAACAAAGAAGGACTACAATGGTGAAAAGGGGAAACTTTTTTCGGCATTTTTACAATGGAGTGGACATAAACGGTGAAATATACACGCAGTTTAGGGGTGTCCAGTCAATTATTATTATTAATTTATGTTATTACTTGTAGTAATTTTGTATGATATATTTCTCCACCTAATTGATACGAGAGTTGAGTATTTGTCCGATCCGCTAAACCCGTGATGTTTTCAAACAAAATTGTGTAGCTTACTTTAAATATTAAAGAAATAAAAAAAATCGATGTAGTCCAGGAACAATCGAAGGGGTAGGCAGAGGTGTTACAACTACAACACCCACATGTCACCGAATATGATTAAGTACTAACGTGACAGATGCCGAGTCCATCGCCATCTCAGGCACTATACATACGTCTTCGAGTTACTTCTCAGACATAAGCAGGTATCCTAACGATGTTTGTCTTCACCGGAAAGCACGTGGCGTGAAATCACTGCACGTAAGTTTTTAGAAAAACTCGCTGCATGCCCCGCTGGGATTCGAACTTGCTTCACTTGTTTGGGCCAGCACGGCTTATTAGATTAACAAATAAAATATATAATTAGATCTGGGTCTGCCCGCCGATGCGTTAACATCCTTGAATCGCTAAACTAATAATTTGGACGATGAGGAATCTAATTGAAACAAATAAAAACTAAGTATCTGTACTATTTCTGAGTGATGTGCCTCGATTATTCTATTAATTAATGGGAATTATATTTACATTTGTCTATTATATAATAGATACTTTAGCTTTAGACTCGTTCTCGTTTCACTGTGTATTGTATCAAATACAGGAACACAAGCCGGACTTTATAACACTTCGCTACCTAGTTTGGTATAGCAGTGTCTGCCCAAATTTGAAATACTACGAATGACTTATTTAGATACTTTCAAAAATGTATTTAATAATAATATAAATATTCGGGTTAATCAAGAAGTCAATACAATATCTGTCAAAGTAGATACGCAGTCAGGCCTTAACACACTTATTACGAAAAATGTCCGTCCCTTTAAAAAATCTTACCTCAAAAAGCGACGGAACATCTTTTAAACCAATAATTATGTATCTTAAATTATGTTTGGGATAATTGGGTATAGATCCTTAAAATCCTGCGTAATTTTATGATTGAATTAAGCAACTTCGCATAGTAATTATGCATGAAAATTTAGTAGAGTCACGATCAATAACATCAAATTGATAGTGCTAATCTATATAAATATCAACTTAAATGGATTATCAATCTGGATACGCAATTGGTGTTGATTTCAAAAGAGTGACTTATATTATTTAGGTTGAAGACAAACACTCTTGTAAATAAAACCTTTTATAAATTTGGAAAATTCACTTTTTACAGTGACGTGAAACATCGTGAGGAAACCTGCATATGATTCAGGAGAAATTTAAAGACATATCTTATATCTTTAACGAGCAATTCTTGTATATATAGAGTCTGGATCTCGGAAACGGCTCCAATGATTTTCATTAAATTTTGCATATAGGGGATTTCAGGGGCAAAAATAGATCCAACTAGGTTTCATTTATGGAAAACATCGTTTTGACCATGTTATCAGGCACTGAAAAACTCACAAAACATCATTACAGTACGACAGTAAATTTCACTGACATCTGTCAAGTTATGGTAGGTCAAAGTGAGGCTTCCAGCTTACGGGGCGATAACGAAACTAGAGTACCCCGATTCGAGATTGACGTTCACCGGATTTTTTTCCTTTTTTTTGTGTGAAGGAGAAACCGAGCACAGCTCGGTCAACCTGATATTTATGTATAAATGAGTAGTCTCCGACACGGCTCACCATCTGTTCCACCATCTTTCTGCTGGCTAGTGTGAGCATAATATTTTTTTTTGAAAGTATCAAAACATGCTAGTCCAAGTCTGTCCGCCGCCTTGGTCAGTATCTTCCGTGCGGACGGATTCGCAGTAAATTGTGGCATTAAACAATAGAAACTCTTAGCGTGATACAAGTATGTAACTGCTATTGTTCGCACACAAAATGTACGCGAGTCCGAAATACGCTAACACGGACAATGAAACATTCGACAATGCTGCTAAAAGAGGAATACTAAGCTACATTCATAGAACACCTAGTATTTTTTGCTCGTACGATTTCAGAGGATTTGGTTGGGGTAGCCACTTATACACGGTGAAAACATATTTTCATCAACCGATTTTATTATTAATTTAGGTACATTATTTAAGAGCTGTGGTGACCTTGAGGTTAGAACAGTCGACGCAAGTTCGAATCCCAGCGGGGCCTGAACCAAACAGGATTTCTTAAAAAAAAACTTATGTACAGTGATTTCACACCATGTGCTTTACGGTGAAGGAAAACATCGTGAGGAAACCTGCACATGTCTAAGAAGTAATTCAAAGATATAGTGTCTGTCACGTTGGCACTTAATCATGTTCAGTGAAAAGTGGATGTTGTGATTACAAAACCTCTGCCTACCGCTTCGTGGAATACAGGCGTGAGTCTCATGATCACATGCCCTTCCATTTATGTATAATTTAATTAGTCATTATTGTTGTTACAACACCTCTGGACCTACCCGCGTGAGCATATGTATGTATAATATCACGGAGACTGCTAATTGCATGCAATCACGTTCAGGTTCAGGTGTGTGTGTTCGGTACATTTATTAAATTACTTAGTCTTACAGGAGCCGTCACGAGTTATGAGCGCGCAGCGAAAATAGTGGGGGATACTACACATTTTTTTATTCGCCTAGCGCCATACTTAAAACGTAGTTAGAGATAGACTCATAAAATTTAAAATTTAATTATTTGCCTAGAAGGGTCCCCGAAGTAAGCGGTGGTGTTGTAATAACACCCACTTTTCACCGAAATTATTAAGTGCCATCGTAGGTAGCACATGATGAGCCTATCGCCGTCTAAGGCACTGTAAGTACATGCGTCTTTGAATTACTTCTCAGACATATGTAGGTTGCCTCACGATGTTTTCTTCACCGTAAGGCACGTGAGTGAAATGTCTGTCTGAAATCGTCAAGTAAGGCATAATGATTTTAGAGTACCTATATATGTTAGCGTCATATTTCATATATATATAATCTAAGTATCTTTACCATTTTTACTTCAGGAGGTAATTATTGTCCTCTTGATTACTGGATTGAATCGCAAAAATAGCACAATAAAATATTTCAATCAACGAAAAGCAGATTTTAATTAATTAAATTCATTGAATGCTTAAACATCAGTTGCTTTTCCAATGATTCCCAGACAAAGCTCAAAGTGTATTATTTTATAGACAAATCGAAACAGAACGGGATTATGTGCTTATATAATGTTTGATGAGAACATTAAAATAGTACCTTATAGAAACTGTTTTAGAGTTGATATTACAACGGTATGTGTTGGTTGATAAGTCTTTTATTAGAATATCTTGTAATATAATGGGGGATGGTAGGAGGCGTGTCCGTGGCTCGTTGCAAATATAATCAAGGACTGGGAATGTACTGGAGTCGACCTTTAAACAATGAAGAACAATAAACAATTACATCATTTTAAAATATCATGGTTTGGAAGAAAGCGGCCATCCTTTGTTCACAGAGATGTATCGAAATCTAACTAGACTCGCCTTGTTGTGCACGGCCAACCCCATACAAAATTAGATACCTATTATTTTTATCGATTCGTGGGTTTTCCCTGTGTAGAAGCAAGCATAACAGACAAACAAATTATCGAGTCTTTTTTTAAGCTTTAGAGTGACTAATGTGAAGTACTTATTTAGAAAAATATAATAGCGATAGCTAACAAAGCCCCTTCTCCACCTCCTCCCTACATGCACCACGCTTTGTGAAACCTTCAATAGGTACTGTAAACCCGCAGCCTTAAAATCAATGTCAAACTACATCGATAGCCACATAAGTCAACGAGAAGTCAAATTAAATTTCTAAATAATGTAAAGTAAATTTAAATTAAATCGTAGAAGAATTCGAAATAAATAAAATTATATATCAGGGAGTATAAAAGACTGAACTCAGATAGAAAATAATGTAAACGTAAATATTAAAAGTATATTTTATAATAAAACTGCTGTGCCCCGCGGTTTCACCCGAGTTTAAAAGGTCCACTGAACCCTACTTATTTTTAAATTAAAAGTAATATTATAAATTAAGAGTAAGCTTAAATTACTCCTTGTAACATTAGCTATTCGCCAGTGAAAGTCCCGTTAAAATTGGAACAAACAGACAGAGATTTTTTATTTTATTTGTCTGTGATACTTTCATGTGCATTTCGTGAAAAGGAATAAAATAAGGAATACAGACAAAGAAAATTCCACCCCACAGGGAGTGACATGGGGGTTGAAATTTGGTACGTATATAAGCTAGTCATATGTCAGAACAGTTGGATATCTCCGAAACCCGAACGTGAGGTCACTTTACGCTCTTCACTCACATACCACCTTATTACTAAACATGGCTTAAATTAAGACTAGACTAAACTCGGACTTAAACACTATATCAATCTCTTTTTAAATCCGTATCAGAGAAAGAGATGGAGCTACTTTTATACAAAGGACTATCTTAGTCAATGTATATATAATAAGATGATTAAAAAATTTTCAGGAGGAGCTCGTCGCACAGTTGCTATTGCGCATATCATTCGATCAGCGAAGTTAAGCAACCCTAACCCTAGCCAATAATTGGATGGGTGACCACCTGAGTTACCTCCGTGCCTCGAACAGCACGTTAAGCCGTCGGTCCCGGTTGCCAATTTATCATCTTTAGCAATTGCCTAAATTAGGCCTAAAACAGTCTGACAACTGGTTTAACCCAGACCACAGATTTTCCTCGTTAAAGGGGTTGCGAAAGACAGATGGCAGTCGCTTCGTATAAAAATCAGGTGATCAGCCGCATCGGGTTTGAACCATGTGCCGACCCCAACAATGTATGGGATAAGGCCAGGGAGATGATGATTAATTATTATTATATTAAGTAGTTAACTCAAATTTAAGATATAATTCGTCTCCACAGGCGCCTGTGCACTAATCAACGCTCCTCGTCTGGCCAGGGTCTCTATCACAATGCCGCTATTACATTTGCTCAATAATTGCCGCCCACCCCAGCTCACCGTCGCTCACCCTACACCCTTTACTATATTTTGCACATTTTCTCTTCTACTGATATGATTAAGATCTAATTATTTGATTCAATGATCGCATATAAAATGTATCGTACGTCACGAGTTTTGGGTACAGTACATAATATGCGCAGGTAATCCAGCTATGTTCACAGGGTTCTCAGTAAAAGCAACCTTCCGAATCTGGTGGTAGCATGTGTAATCCTGTATAATTATGTCATTCTGACGATTTGAAAGTACTTTGTAAAAAGTCTAATCGAATAAAGATACTTTTGACTTTAACTTTGACTTTGACTGGGAATATTAACAATTAGGTGTCAAGTTTCTCGCCCAATGCTTTCATGAGAACAATCTATTGTGCCCACATACTATAAAACTAAGTTTCAGCTGAATTGTTAAATATCCCTCTCGATGACATAAAGAGATAATCAAGAGATGAAAATCTACTTAAAAGAACCTGAAGTGCGCTCAAACAAATAACGAATATCTATCAATTATATACGTATGGATGAAACGAGCCATGGTGGCCTTGGGGTTGAAGCAATCGCCTGCTACGCAAGCGACGCAAGCGGCGCAAGTCGAATCCCAGCGGGGCCCTGTACTAATGAGTTTTTTTTAAAACTTATGATCTGTGATTTCACACCACGTGCTTTACGGTGAAGGAAAATATCGTGAGGAAACCTGCATATGTCTGAGAATAAATTCAAAGACGTATGTATAGTGCCTGAGACGGCGATGGACTCAACATCTGTCACGTTGGCAATTAATCATCATCGGTGAATAATGGGTGTTGTTATTTCCGACACCTACCCCTTTGGGGAATACAGGCGTGAGCATATGTATCTATGTATGTAGAAGAAATCGGCTGTCTTTTAATTGTGCTTGTGGGGGCTAGTCATCTCAAGCTACACAATTATACGTAGTACCTACTTTTAGTTTTTATATAATTTTTTATTGACTTTTGTGTACTGAAACGGTATAAATGGGCTTATATATATATATTTTTACGATTTATATTGTATTACTCAAAATTGTAAAATATATTTTTTTAAAAGAGTAATTACTGAGTTTCTTGCCAGGTTCTTCTCAGTAAAAGCAACCTTCCGAACCTGGCGGTAGCATGTATAGTAATCTTATCGTTCAGACGATTTGAATATACTTTGTTAAAAGTCTAGTCAAATAAAGATTTTCATGAAATTTTGCATGAAGGCGGTTTCAGGGTACAAATAGATCTAGCTAGGTTTCATTTATGGAAAACATCGTTTTGACCATGTTTTCAGGCACTGAAAAACTCATAAAATATCACTACAATACGACAGCAAATTTCGCGGACATCTGTCATGTTATGGTAGCTCAAAGGTGAGACTGACTGACGTTCACAGGATTTTTTTTTATTTTATTATCCTCTTTTTTGTGTGAGGAAGAAACCGAGCACAGCTCGGTCAACCAGATATTTTAGATTAATTAACATGTAAAAACCTCCACGTTTGCTGCCGTTAGTCTGTAAAGGAGGACTAAGGTAGTCGGTTACACGGTTTAGTTAATTTGCGGTGGGTGGCGGAAAGCAATTCATTACGACTAGATCGAAACCCTGCTGTCTACTAACCTGACTATTTCGATGGCTAATTGAAATAGGATTTCAATGTACCATTTCTATATATGATTCCATTTCTTATAAGTGCCTTTCTCAGTGGCAATCGGGTGTACAGATAAATTAAATTGAAGTGTCAAACAAATAAAGTTACTAACAAAAAAAAATTTTTTTACTCTCTCTCTCTGTCTATTTGTTCCTGGTAATCTGTCCGTGAGTAATGTCATCTGAGCCGTGGTGGCCTTGAGGTTTGAGCAGCGCCTGCTATGCAAGCGACGCAAGTTCGAATCCCAGCGGGGCCTGTACTAATGACTTTTTCTAAAAAACTTACGTACAGTGATTTCACACCACGTGCTTTACGGTGAAGGAAAACATCGTGAGGAAAATTGCATATTTCTGAAAAGTTATTCAATGACGTATGTAAAGTGTCTGAGACGGCGATGGACTCACCATCTGTCACGTTGGCACTTAATCACCTTCGGTGAAAAGTGGGTGTTGTAATTACAACACCTCTACCCCCACCCCTTCGGGGAATACAGGCGTGAGCATATGTATGTATGTATGGTAATCTGTCCCTGACAAATAACTGGTGTTACAAGAACTAATCTATGATTTTTTTTTTATTAAATAAAAGTAACGTGGGTATCTATACAGGATTCAAATCCTAATGCAAAGGATCAAAATTACACTAAGAAAAACTCTTATGCAATAATATTTTTACATTTTCAAATCTAAATTAATATGAATATCTTTATCGTAGCAAGTCCTTTGAAAAAAAACAGCGTCATTTTCACAGGTTGCGGTAACCGCTTAATTTATTAACGCTAACGCTTAAGCACTCGACTTTATTTGAATCGGATCGACATCTTACGAAAGCCACTAAGGCTAAGCCCTCAGGCGGTCTACACTATATAAAATGTATTTGAATATAATAATTTTTAAAAAAAATTTTGTAATTAATTATTATTTAAGAACTACATAATGAAATGTACCAGCTGAGTTTCTTGCCGGTTCTTCTCAGAAGGCCAAACCATTTACATTTTCTTTCATTTTCATACGCCTTTATCGGTGTTGTCGTCAGGCTAGTGGTGAGTGAGATTTCCGCGTCGCGGTAAACATTATGTGATGAACTTGTATTTACCTCGTGTCTGCGTGTTATATAACAAACACTTACTCCCTTATTATATAACATCGATATCTAAGATAATCTTTGGGTTGAAAGTAGTCTCTCTCTTTTTTTCATTTTTGTGATACGGATTTCAAAGGAGATGGATATAGTTTTAGCCCGAGTTTGGTCCAGTCTTTGTTTAAATTATCTTACCTTTAAACGAGCATTTTTCGTATATTTTGACCAGGGACTGAAAAACTCATACAATATCATTACAAAACGACATCAAATTTCGTCAAAATCTGTCAAGTTATGGTAGCTGAAACGTGAGGCTTCTAGCTTACGGAGACAATGAAACTAGAGTTCGAGACTGACGTTCTCCGGTAAATTTCTTTAATTTTTTTTTCTTTTTTTTCAGCATACATGTATATACCTATGAGAAAACATAATTTAAAAGAAACCGAGCATAGCTCGGTCAACCATTACCGGTTCGGTTTTTATTAAGGGTGGAAATATTTACATATTCTATCCTGTGAAAACAGGAGCCACTTTATATTTTAATACCAGCCAAGGTATTATAAAGTAGCATTTAAAGTAACAAGTTAGATTAATTTGTGATAAATGGAATGGAAGTGAGAGATTGCTTTGAGTCTTTGAGTGGGCATTCGTTCTCTGCCGTGAATTAGTTAAAAGTAATTACTCTTCCTGACTCGCCGCTTTGATACAATTTAGTTTCGATAATGTCACCATTTCATGTGAGTTTTATTGGACTAAAGCCGTTCGTTTTATGCTAATATTATAGAAAAAGAGTGTAAATTTGGATTTTCATTAGTATTGAATAAACACAAAAAAAATATTTTAAATAAAATTGCACTTACACACTAGGCGAAGCTACGGGCAAAAGCTTGGTTTGAATAGCAAGTATGTAGGTAACTTACCCACTTGTATCCTCAATTCAATTCAATCAACACAACTGTATCTTCACTGAACACAATACATAGAACAATTACTATACATTTCTTACAAATTATACCTAACGAATCAATCAATGTAATGATCATTATTAATTTCCACTATATTTCAAGGTCTAGGAAAACATCGTGAGGAAACCTGCATATGTCTGAGAAGTAATTCCAAGACGTATGTATAGTGACGGCGATGGACTCACCCTCTGTCACGTTAGTACTTAATCATATTCGGTGAAATGTGGGTGCTGTTGTTACAACACCTAGGTTTACCCCTTCGGGGACCCTTCTGGGATGGCGTGAGCATATTTATTTATTTTATTTATTTCAACGTCTACTGAATACAAGTTAATTAGAAAGCTTCACGATTTCGTAATTTTTATCCGTAACCAACATACGGTCATCCCAATGTGAACCTTTGCGAGTGACCGCTACGGGAACCTTTAATTAAAGGATTGCCCGTTTTTCCGCTCGTACCGGCTTTGCGTAGTTTATGGATGCCTATATAATTAGTCAGATCAAACGAGCCATAGCCGAGTACGGTTACCGAAGCCGAGGTGTGCGGTTGGAACGGTGCTTTTTTAGACTTTCCCGAGCTACCACGGCACCAATGAAATTTCAGCTCGATTGGTATCTGAGTTTATTGATCTCTTAGCTCGCTAGCCTGGAAACGTATGCATAATACTCGCCAAATAGATAAATGAGTAAACGTCTGCCATACATAGGAGAGGAGGTTTTGAACTCTAATCTGTTATTTATAAATATATGTACCAAAACCGTACATACAGTAGAAGAACATTGCACAACTGAGCATTCTCGTACGGTACGGTAAAAGTA
This sequence comes from Watsonalla binaria, assembly GCA_929442735.1. Lineage (NCBI taxonomy): Eukaryota > Metazoa > Arthropoda > Insecta > Lepidoptera > Drepanidae > Watsonalla > Watsonalla binaria. The sequence goes on along the minus strand of OV838929.1, from coordinate 3,972,522 downwards.
TTTGAAACTTTACACTGTATCACATAAAGAACCTATAGAAAGAGATTTGGGTACTCAGAGAGTTTTCTCGTTATCTCCTTAATATAATAAGCCGTGGGGTTTGAGCAGTTGCCTGCTACGCAAGCGACGCATTCGAATCCCAGCGGCCTGTATCAATGAGTTTTTCTAAAAACTTAAGTACAGAGATTTCAACCTACGTCTTCTACGTTGAAGGAACCCTGCATATGTCTGAGAACTAATTAAAAGACATGTATAGTGCCTAAGATGGACTCACCATCTGTCACGTTGATACTGAATCATATTCGGTGACAAGTCGGTGTTGTTGTTACAACATCTCTGCTTACCACTTCGGGGACTCTCCTGAGAAGGCTAGAACATTTTTTTGACAAACTAAGTACCAAATCAAATTGGCATTATTTTATTTTAACTACTCAATTTTAAAACAATTTACCCACACATAAAGAAGAGATTATGTAAAATAAAACCATAAACAACAAAGACATGTCCTGAAAGTACCTAAATACATAATAGACAAAAGGGAACGTCGCGAGGACGAGATTATAATAGCTAAAACGGATGAATATGCAAGACCATTGTTGTACCAACAAAATATACCAATTACGTTGGTGAATGTAATCAAAGTGATCCTCAGGAGCTCGGGGGAGCTCGGAATGAGAAATTTTAATTCCGAATGCAGTTTGTTATAGAGCCCACAATAACGGAATATTCCCCGCGAAGCGAATAACGCACAAAAGGGTTCCATGTTTTTTTGTTTACGTTCATTAATTACTTGTTTCACTGACTGCACTGCGTATTGTAATGAAAAATAATAAAAGTTGTCACAAAAACATTGTACTTGGAAAGAAATTATGAGTTGCAAGTTTCGAGATAAATTAGATTTCATGGTTTGAGAACTAATTTCTATTCACTTCAACTTCTCAGAGGAGCTGAAGGGATATGCAAAGGTGTTTAAACACTTTTAGATAATTAGGTGCCAACATGACAGATAGTGTGTCGGGCCGTAGACAGTCCAGCCTCGTAACTATAGTTCTTTGAATTCTCTGTTTCTGTTTTATTCTTGAATTTTAATAGCCGTATAATTTTAGACGGTATAATAATTATACTCTTGACAAATTCTCAATGTTATTTGTTACAGATTATATTAAATAAAAGAAGAATCATCTAAATCGGTTCACTCGGTCGAAAGCTCTGAGGTAAAAAAAAAAATTAATAGTAGCCTAAGTTACTCCTTCTAATTAGCTATCCACCAGTGAAAGACCCGTTAAAATCGGTCGAGCCGTTTCGAAGAAAACAGACAGACAGGCAGGTAAAATTTAAGAAAAATTGGTTTTTCTATGTCAGTACCTTGTATACTTTCATATTATGCATTTAGTCAAAACGTGTAAATTTGGTATTACAAACAGACACTTCAATTTTATTTATCTGTATATAGATGTCCAAATATATACGTGTAAATGGTAATCCCAATACTCTCGTAACATTCGCAACCCTTGCACGATATGTTTTCAGCAATATTAAAAAAACATCAAGCATAATACCACAGCGAAAAGGCATCAAAACATTTGTCAGTTTCTCGCCTCTTGTCTAAGTACCTACCATTTGTCAATCTTTTAGAGGAATTACGTACAACAATGAAGTGTTGCCATGAGGAGTCGGTGTGACGCGGCAACCCATGACGTCATCAACTAATGCACTACACGATGATTGCCGCAGGTGAGAAGCCTGCAAGAAGACACGCGTACATCGACAGAGAACTCTGGAATAGACACAAGTCAATGGTAATATGTAATAGGAAGACGAAGAATCCCCCTTTATTAAGTAGGCTTAATCCCAGACATCCAGGATTTATTACCACCACCTCCACGGCTTTTGTTTTTGGATAGAAATTAATTTCACGACATCCTAGAAATTGAATTTTCGTGGAGGTAGCGGAAAATATGAAAGTTTGAATGTTTATTTTTAAAATCTATGGGTTGTGGATATATGGGAATAAGCCCTTTATTATCCCCATTTATTAGCCCCTAGTCAGGCAGCTTTAATTTTGAATACATACATACATACACGCCTGTATCCCATGAGGCTAGGCCACCGTTCGCCACATGATATGATCCTTACATACTTCTTTCGCTTCATCCACATTCAAGCACACACTTCAGTTACCGAATTTGACCTTACTGAAAAATATTATTAATTTGGCTATATTATGCTATAGTAATATATCGAATTTTCAACGTATCTGATATCTCGTTATATTTATTAGAATCCAGTAAACTATTTAATACCCAATGGATTTAGTTGAATGTTTTACTGTGCTCTTGAAGGTTCTTTTTAGGTTCACATCTCACTAAATATAAATAGCTAGTTCTGTAAATTAGTAAATTATGTATTCTTCACACATTCTTTAGATGTCGATGCATTTACATGCTAAAATGCGTCAAATATCGTTCTATATTTCTATTGTACTCAATATTTCATGTACATACATACATAAGCTCACGCCTGTATTCCCCAGTAGGTAGAGGTGTTATAATAACAACACCTACATTTCACCGAAAGTGATCACGTGCCAACGTGTCAGATGGTCTATCGCCGTCTCAGGAACTATACATACGTCTTTGAATTACTTCTCAGACAAATACAGGTTACCTCACGATGTTTCAATTCAATATTTCATGTAAATAAATAATGATTATTCCAATGCACATACACTCATAATACAAATGCTCGTAGCCACCGCCTCTACGTGGTGAACTAGACATCAACGAACATTACTTGTCACGACAACCAAGCGTGGATGCCAAAATTCAGTTGGATCGGACACTGGAAAGTAGATCATACATAAATAGGCTCAGAGTTGTATTCACCAAATGGGTAGGCAAAGGTATACTTCACCTACATATCCCCATTTATTGATATATCCATCATGGGAACGAGCTTATTGTTATTATTACACTAATCCAGACTTTAGAGTCTAAGTACTACTGGGAAATTAAGAAAAAATAATAATGCCCACTATGCCCAACCTCATGTTCTGTTTTGCAGTAGCACTTACGACCACTACACCAATGAGGCAGGGAAAAAAATAGATCCAATTTAATTTGCCACATTTCACCCGAATATACATCTTATATATATATATTATATATATATATTATCCATACACATAAATAAAATTGAATCATCTGTTTGTAATTCCAAATTAAGAGCTTTTCACTAAATACATATGATGGTGTTCTGTCTGTCTGTCTGTTTGTTCCGGCTTATCCCTAAAACTAGATTTTAACGGGTATTCTGTGCGGGTAGAGCCCGTGGCACAACTAGTTGTAATGTATAAATACATACATATGCTCACGCCTGTATTCCCCGAAGGGGTAGGCAGAGGTGTTGTTATCACAACACGCACTTTTCACCGAATTTGATAAAGTGCCAACGTGACAGATGGTGAGTCTATCGCCGTCTCTGGCACTATACATACGTCTTTGAATTACTTCTCAGAAATATGCAGGTTTCCTCACGATGTTTTCCTTCACCGTAAAGCACGTGATGTGAAATCACTGTACATAAGTTTTTTAGAAAAACTCATTGGTACAGACCCCGCTGGGATTCGAACTTGCGGCGACAGCTCTAACCCCGAGGCCACCACGGCATAATGTATAAATATTACAAGTTAAAAAAGCTTGTAAGTGATAAAATAAAGACGATTCCAGTACGTATTCAAACTAAAGGTGTGTAACAGGTGCAAGACTGATTACTTCGTCGCGTTCGCGACACGCACCTCACTAATTAACGGTGTCATACACACTTATACATTCATACATACACCGCGAGATGAGGGCTATGGATTAAAAGACTAGATGACTAACATTGCGCGAGCTTTTGTAGTTTTAAAAATAACATCGATATACGATAACGTTTTTATGTTTATTAAATATTTGCTTAGGATCAAAATATATTTGAATTACAATACATTTGCTCATATGGTATTTCATAATAACAACACCCACTTTTCACCGTACATGATTAAGTGCCAACGTGACAGATGGCGAGTCTATCGCAGCTCAGGAACTATACATACGTCTTTGAATTACTTCTCAGACATATGCAGGTTTCCTCACAATGTTTACCTTCACCGTAAAGCACGTGGTGTGAATGTCTGAATTGACTCAGCAATTTGACTCCCACCGTATGTACATAACCTTCCCATGATTTTATAGATTCACCCATAGGAACCATAGTTCTCGTGACTATATCTAGATTCATTTTGTGAATAACACTACTCAGAAATTTCACTCCTTAGATATTTATACGCTGAGTAATTGTAGATTTGGTACTTTGTTCAAAAATATATTCGGATACTTAACTAATTTCCAAACAGTTTTTTCATCCCCCACCCCCCTCTCCACTCGCTACCATCTATAAAATTATATGGAGCAAACAATCTCCCGAGCGGACACTGTAGCCCAAACTTTGGTATATTTCATGTACCTTCTTTGGTATCGATTTCTTGTAAAACGATCCTAAATAAAAATATGTTCCAATTTTAGTTTGGAGATAAGTCTATTGCAGACATCATTACCTGTAAAGAACTCACTCGTTTAAACAGAATTTTAAACTATTGTGTATATATGATTTTTTTAAACTATTTAACTAACCGCAATTTAGCAAAATGACATATCACGGGACGTAAAAAAATTACTCCTATAGATAAGTAAACTTTTAAAAATATTGTTTTTCTCAGAGCTTTTGAAAGTAACTGCAATTCGGCGTACTAACTTTTCTCACTTCTTGTCTTAAGTAAGTATGAGGTAGGCAAGGACTAGGGAGAGTGGAATAGAATGGAACAAAAAGATTGAGCACCAGTGCACCACGCACCGAATGCGCACTCGGTAAAAATTACAAAATGAAAATTGCGGCCCGGCGCCGCTGAATACATTAATATCGAATATTGAATACATTATATAAAAATATTGAATGAATTCAGCTAAAGCGCGGCCCGAATGAAACTCGCCGAGATCCCGCCGGATTTCATTTGAAATGAGATGCTCGCTCGAGATTTCTTCCCACTGTTTATTAATAAATCTCTTACGGTTCCTTGTTTGGTAGCGAACAATGCTTGATATTGCTACCTTAAATGTATATCTTCATTTATTGCGTTATAAAGAAGTTATATAATGAACCATATTTTGAACAAAACAATAAAGCATAATATATCCCCTGATGTTAAGTAGCTACTACAATCTAAAAATTACTTGCAAAAGGGACCAATCTCAAAACATATTATCTATGCACTTACAGATAAATAAAATTTAAGTAAATATTCATAAGTCCCAATACAACAGCTTTTCTGTTAATGCATATAAAAGTATAGATATACAGTATTTAATTCAAGACCTAATTTTTAAGTTTTTCTCTGTGCGTCTGTTTGTCTAACTCTAAAACAATGTCACAATAAGTAATTTAGGCCGGAAAATAATTAAAAACAATCAAGATAAAATAATCCACAGATGAAATTAAGTCTACACGGCAGAAGCTACGAATGCCCCGCAGCTAATGTATAGTGTAACTTAGCTGCGACTTTTTTGACGTTAACTACAATGAATTCTTATCTTATCTCTGGAATACCTATCCGGAGGATCTATAAATCTTTTTCCGGTTTTTGCCACATCGTGATGAAACCTGAGAACGAAAGTCTGAGAAGTACCCAATTCAAAGACATATGTTTAATGCCTAAGACGGCGATGGCCTCGCCTTCTCTCACGTTTTGAAAAGTCGGTGTTATTGTTGCAACACCTCTGCTAACCACTTCGGGACCCTTCTGGGATGACGTGAGGATATTTTTTTGTACTACTTTCGTATGTGCTTAAATCGAGTAATGTTTTGCATGATCATCTCTGCAAGAGATTGTCGATAAGCGCTAACAATAGAGTCAGTGCGCAATCAATTTGCGCATTCAATCAGCGCCGCGCCGCTCGGGCAACTCTGCCGCAAATATGAGAACTGTAATTGAATGGACAGATGGATGGATTCCAATTAAGGCAACGCACTTATTTTGTGAGCCATATTATAAAAGCCAAATAACTGAGCTGGTTCACTATATACATATAACATTCAAATTCTTCTGAGTAAAAGCTACCTTTGGAACCTAGCGGTAGCATGTATAATCCTGTATAATCGTATCGTTCTGACGATTTGAAAGTACTTTGTTAAAAGTCTAATCAAATAAAGATATTTTGAATTGAATTGAATGTTCTCTACGTATTATAAAATTCAAAACCCAGACTGACTGACTGACTTATATGTCAAAGCACAGACTAATGCAATTTTTTTTTTCAAATTCTTTATTACTTTATTAGATTAGATTACTTACAAAGTACTTTCAAATCGGTGGGTATACCTTGGTAAAGTGTAAAATATAATAATTATGATGCTTTCCTTCACTCTAAAGTTCGTGATGTGACTTATTTGTACTTTAGTTTTTAGAAAAATTGAATTGAATTGAATTGACGAATTGTTACAAATCGGTGATATTAGAATAAAATATATCCAATAATGTAATTATTTGTTAACATCTTTCATAAGTTATCTTATCAAATATATCATTCTTATAGCATAATAATATACTGACAAAACAAAATATTTATAGCTCGAACCCTATTTCTAAAACCAGTTGATTACAACATTTAGAGGCAAAGAAAAATTAAATGTTGAATGTGATTAAAAGTAAAATAACACACAGCCCCTATGAGGACCCAATGAGCTCGGTTCCGTGCAAAGAGTGCAATCACATTAACGGGTGGAGCTAAAATTTTAATCTGTGGTACAATAGGAGCAATCGCTGATTGCGAACGGTGCGCATATGCATACTCTTTGGGGATCGCTTAGTGTACACATCGGGACAATAATACGGGAGATCGCTGCGTTATTTTGTTTTACTGGTACTTTACACTGCTCTTGTTGGCGTCATAGTTCCACTGTGTGACAGGTTTATATATAAAAGTTATATTCTGCTTAAAAAAAAGGTTATTCAAATTTACAATTTGATGTTCACTTTTAAAAATCTTCCAATTATCTGTGGTCACTTATAGTTAGATTAGTTTTTAACGCTTTTAATGGTTTTTCATCATTGAAATACACATCTGATAGGTAAATGATACGAGAGGTCATGGTAGGGCCTAGTACACCGAAGTATATAATAGTATAATAATATTAGTTAAGGTTGAATTTAATTGTTTAATAAATCCTGTTCAGTCGTATTTGGATCTTCAATATTGATGATCTACAAACAACATATTATTTTAGCTAACTAACCTTGAAAGAGTTAAGAGTTAAAGCTGACGATTACAATGTAGATAAAACGGCTTTCTTTTATAGAAATAAACTGAAAGCGAATTGTTGAAACAATGTCATTAAATGATAGTTTTCAAATAATTGTATACTAATTATTTTTAAATTAAATTATAAGTAAATTGGTGTTACCTCTTCAGTGTCCCGCAGTGTCCGCGCGAACAACCCGCAAGGGACGAATTGTTTTCATATTAATAGCATGTCGAGAGGTGCTCACAAAGGCAGGATCACCCTCCAGACAAACAACATGCTTATTTAATCACATTTAATCTAGTTTATATATGAGATCAATAATTATAGTGGTCTTGCCTTCCCTATAGGATACAAGCGTGAGCATATGTACATATCAGTAATAATAGTCCTGTTATCACACTCGTTACTTCTTCCGACAAATTAATATTTTATTGAAAAAATCTTCTTCTTTTCCGTTTTTGTAATATTTTCTATTAACGTTTCGCTCCTATTGGTCGCAGCGTGATGTTATAAAACCTTCCTAAAACATAAAAATATTTCTTAAATTGTATTCAATTCGGTAGTGCTTGAGATTTGCGCGTTCAACAAAGCAAACAAACTCTTGATCTTTACGATATTAGTAGGTATAGATAAATATATTCATTTATTTTTTACATTTAATGGAAACTAATAGAACAGTTATTATTGAAGGAAAATTATCACGATATAAAATAATACAGTGAGTATAGTACACTACTAAGCAGGACGGTCCCGTACTATATATCTGTTCATTGCTAGTTATCTTTAAATCAATAATATGTATGATGATTTAAAGTTCACAGGTTAAACTCAGCAGATGAGGACCCATAGAGCACTTCTTTCTCTGTGAAGATTTTATGACTATCACCAAAAGCTACATTTTAAGTAAGTACTTAAACTCTCCATTTTAACAAAAATATCCCCAGCTCTTTGACTATTCTCATCGCAAACCGATTTACGCCCGCTGTGATTACGTTGTTCAGGTGTGGGTGACGTAGTGTTGTTTCATCACCGTGCACCCCCTACCCACCCCCCTACGAGGCCCCAACTACTCTGCAGTTTCGTCGCGCCTGAAAATTAATTCCTCTACATAATCAAAACTTCCGTAAGCGCGACGCCGCCCCCGCCGTAGCTTTACTCGCTGGCTATGCTTGTTTTATCTTTTTATTAACGACTAGCAAACGTCACGCGGTTTCTCCCACATATTTCTCGTTCCCGTTACTCGCTTATAATGTAGCTATCCATTGCTGAAAGATTTTTTCGTATTGGTATAGTTGTTTCGGAGCCTATTAAATAAAAACATACGTAGATACAAATCTTTCCTCTTCATAATTTTAGTATAGATTCCCTTTTAAAAAATGTTAATATAAATCTTGTACTTATGTACCGTACATCAAAATGACAGTTTAATAGTAGTATTATAGTAATAGCGATGGACGCATATAAGTCGTTTTTTATACAAACTAACCATTACACTTATACTCCTAACAGAAAATGTTACATACACCCACCACTGAAAAAAATATACTTTCTAATAAATGAACGGGTGTCTGTGCTCACGTCTGTATTCACCAGGGGTAGGCAGAGGTGTTATAATAACAACACCCACATTTCACCGAAGATGATTAACTGCCAACGTGACAGATGGTGAGTCTATCGCCCTTTCAGGCATATAGTAGACTATACATACGTCTTTGAATCGAAATTACTTCTCAGACATATGCAGGCTTCCTCTCGATGTTTTACTTCACCGTAAAGCACGGTGTGTGAAATCACTGCAAATAAGTTTTTAGATAAACTCATAGTTACAGGCCCCGCCGTGATTCAAACTTGCATCGCTTGCATAGCAGGCGACTGCTCAACCCCACAGCAACCACGATTCACAAAAACAACAATGTTATTTACAACCCCTACCAGTTTCGCAGGATTTATTACACAACAAATCGAACTTCCAACCACGCAAAGGGCGTTCTACCGAGCCATCGCGAGTTGCTGTGTTGCACTGAAGACAAAAAGGCCCAACGTCATAATTAAAAAAATCTCGTGACTGCAGAGAGGGGGTGTGAAAGCAAGACGGATGGGGCGCCACAGAGAGTCGGCAAAGACAATGTCGCGCTTTGGACGCGACGCTTGATCATAAATATATCAAGCGGAGATACATCTTAGGCTTAGTACACACTCATTTAACTTCTTAAAAGTATAACATTTGTATTGGGGATTTGAACCCCCTACAATAAATTAAAGAGTTCTGGCAACTTTTTCACCAGTTTTCGTTTAATCAACACGTGAGCACAGCACAAAACATTACACGACTGAATTTTAGAAGGAAACAAAAGCGAACTACTAAATAACAATTGAGTTGGCATCTACACGTTTTATACATAAATCCATAGATGGCGCCAGGCGGCGTTATACATTTACATAATACAAGCTGTTCGACTTCTGTGTGAACTCTATTTATATGTATGTGATATATATATGTGAAAGTCCCGTTGTGTTAAAAATCGGTACTCGAAGTATAAAGAGGGCGAGTCGCTAGTAAAATAAAAAGAATAACAAAGTAATGTCATTCAAATCTAATTAATTTTACAGTGGCTATGTAGCAAAATGGAAATTAATTATGACTTTTTCATCACATAAACTGAAACAATAAAGGTATAATAGTGAGTAACTAGCTCATGAAGTACGAAGGAGTCGTGCACATGAGATGAGTGTATGAAAGTTAAAAGGGGTGTTAAAACAAAACGGATGAGTTTGGACAAAGGAAGGAAGCGACGCGAACATAGCCGAGCAAGCCTTTTGATATTATACCCATTTGTCTAAGCAATAACAACATATTTTGATTAATAGCTCTTTGGTAGGTATCGTCTCAAAGCCCATTGTTATTAAAGAACCCTTTCCTAAAATATTCCATTTTTTTATTCAGCTTTCGAACCTTTCTACTTGTCGTATCACTTTCGCCAAATTTCAATTTCTAATATCTTTGAGTAATTACGATTTTTTTATATAAATATAATTTCATGATGCTGCGATAGCTTTTATGTATGCTAACTTATGTTATATGAAATGACTAGCTGTGCCCTGCTGTTTCATGTAGATTTAATTCCGACAATCTTTCATCCCCTATTTTATCCCCTTGGGGGTAGAATTAATAAAAATCCTTTCTTAGCGGATGCCTACGTCATAACATCTACCTGCTTGCCAAATTTCAGCCAGTGGTTTGGGCTGCGCGTTGATAGATCTCTATGTCAGTCAGGCAGTCAGTCACCTTTGAGTTATATATATAATTAGTTTTTAGTTTTAGTTACTTATTTATTATTTGAATAAAGATATAAAAAAAAATGTTATAAATAAAATAAAATAAAAAAGAAAACAGGTCCTTGATTGATCTAGATGACTTAAATATAATTTATAAAATTGTTGCATAAAAAAAAAAATTAGATTAAAAGATTAAATATCGACGGCGAATTTGTCAAATAAAATCAGATTGCGAAGTGAGACATATGAACGGCCAAGTGCCAATAGGAGGTATTGGCATTTCGCCTTCGTTGTTAATGAATATTCTCGGGAGTTGTTTTCAGAACCATTATGGTGGCATCGTTACAAAATTCCCAATTTTCAAATAAGCGCACTGTAAAATTCAACTGAGTCAATCAATTTAGAGCTAGATTAAAAGGGAAAGGAAAAATGATTTATTTTCATTAGTATAATTTCAATAACGCTGGAGAGAGCTTTGGTGTTCAAGCAGCTGCAGTAGTCACTAACCATCAGGGGTCTGCTACTATTTGACACAAAAAAACGACCAAAAATATTTTAAGAACGATAATGGATTATCACATACATACAGATAAATAAAATTGAAGTGTCTGTTTGTAATTCCAAAATAACACTTCACTAAAAGCATATGAAAGTGTATACAGTACTCACATGGTACTTACATGAAAAAATGTGTATCTGTTTGTTCCGGCTGATCTCTGAACGGCTGGACTGATTTTAACGGGACTTTCACTGGCAAATATCTAATTTTACAAGGAGTAATATAGGCTGCTTTTATAAAAAAAAGCATGGGTTCCGCTGGTGAAATTAACTCTACGAGGGTAAAATAGCGGGGCACGGCTTTTACATATTTTTAAATTGATTGGTACCACTTACTGAAACTCTGTGCCAAAATATTGGCCTAAAAGTCTAGACCCTATAAAGAGTATAAGTAGTTGGATAAAAATCGGTTGATTACACGGCGTGAGTTAAATGATGAAGCCACAGCTTAGAGAAACAATGAGCTATTGCTATGTATTGCCAGCAGTGTGGTCATAATTCCAGTAGTTAATCATCTAGCCAGGGACAGAGGCGGGAAGCGTATTAATTAGTCCAGCGAGCGCAGGCTTCATAATACACTCCCTGCCAGCTAATAAGTAAACACTGTTAACGCCGCTATTAGGGTTGTCTCCTCTGAATTACTTACTTAACTTTTAAAATCATACATAATTTTTTACTATTTTCTACATAATTTTATATTGACTGTCTTTCCCAAAACCCATTTTCTTAATTTTAGATAAATACAACATAATTTATATGCTTCTTTTTAGTTGCTCCTTGTAGCATTAGCTAGCTGCCAGAGAAAGTCCTGTCAAAATGGGTCCAAACGTTTCGAAGAATACCACTTATGGAAATTTGTTGTTTGTGATACATAAGTTTCCACAATGTTTCAGTCTGGTTCCACGTTTGATCTGTTTTTAATTTGTGCAATCATCACTAATTTATGGTAGGTGAGAATTCGAATTAACTAGATACTTATCGATGACACATTGAAAAGAGCCGTGTTGGCCTTGGGATTTGAGCAGTCGCCTGCTACGCAAACGACTCAGGTTCGAATCCAAGCGGGGGCTGTACCAATGAGTTTTTTTAAAAACTTATTTGCAGTGATTTCACACCGGGTGCTTTACGGTGAAGGAAAACATCGTGAGGAAACCTGCATTATATGTCTGACAAGTAATTCAAAGACGTATGTATAGTGCCCGAGACGACGATGGACTCACCCTCTGTCACGTTGACACTAAAGTATTCGGCTTCTCTTCTTGGACGGCGTGAACGTATATTGAAAAAAAAACTATAGTAAAATCAGAAAACTGTCAACTAATTTTGCACAGCCCTGACCCATGTTGTAGGGGAGGCAGTTCCCACTGGTTTGCGCCTCGTTTATAAATGCTATTTTAACGCGGAAAAAAAGATTAATTAACTAATTGAGCTGTTGGTCCGCGCAGCGAGGAGTTTTTACTTTTCTCTCTTATGACTAATTTACGTAATTGCTGCACCTGACAGCCATATAGACATAATGTTTTAAGCCTTTTAAAAAGTGTCTGTAGGTTCATGTTTTTAAATATTTAGGATTTTTGTCTAATAGATAAAACATTAGTGATTTTTTTTTGAGTTACATTAATGTTTCTACTGGAAATTATCCTAAAAAATTGGGAATAGTTAAGACTAATCTAACGTCATTTAAATTAAAAAACGCAGATTGAAATTGAAATCGATTTCACAAAGGTCTACTCATAGATAAATTTGTAAATATTTGGACTTTTATTAATTACCTACCTAAAACTGTTCTTTATATTTCAAATAATTAAAAGTCAACCCCAAGTAAATAACATTTGAGCCAGTGTGTGCCGGTAATACGAAGCGAAGCAACATCGCTGAGACAATATGGCTCGAATGTTTAATTAGCGCATTGCAGGCTGTACTGGAGGAGAGGGGAGGGGTTTGCGCGAGGGGAGAGGGGGAGGTGTTATTCATTAAAATGTTTGCGGAAACTCGTTTAGCGCCGCTGCGGTGGGCGGCCGCCGCCCTAGTATCAGGGCTGTGCCATTGTAGAGGATTAATTATTAAAAAATAAATGACTACGTCCACGCCATCCCCGAAGAGGTAAGCAGAGATGTTGTACAACAACACCCACATTTCACTGAATATGATTAAGTGCGAGCGTGGCAGAAAGTGAGTCCATCGCCATCTCAGAGACTACACATACGTCATTGAATTACTTCTCAGAAATATGCAGGTGTCACGATGTTTTCCGTAAAACACTTTGGGCTAATTACTGTACATACGTTTTTAGAAAAAATCATTGATGCAGGCCGTTAATAGAGCTTGCGTTGTTGAAGAGGCAGGCGACTGCTCAAAGACCACGGCCAACACGGCTCTTCTTAAATTTTAGAAATTGTCTCTAGCTGCTTAACGTACCTAATTGCAAAATATATTTGAACGTGTCGATTAAAATCTCAGTCGGGCCGTCTGATTAATTTATGTAGTACTTAAATGCTTGAGAAATAAAGAAGAACATCATATGTATACATACTTACGTTTGAGATGAAAGATACCCTCATGCTTGTGCAAATAGCACACAATAATATTTGATGGAGTGGAAAGTGATTTTAACTGCCTAATTCTTGGAGTGCCTTGTGTGAGAAAGTATGTAATAGCTGTCTATAAGAAATGAGAAAATATGTGTGAGTATATCTCTGTCTTACACGCTACAGACAGGCAGAGACAGACCCAAAAATAGATTTCTTGCTTCCTCCTTTTTTGATGCAGCACTGGAACGTGATTGGTAAAATATTGATCGTGCACGCAATGACATGAGTAATTGAATATAAATCGTTAAAAAAGTTCCTGTAAAAAATGCGTCCAATAACTGTGACAACCCTAATGAGTGGCGTGTCGGGGACTGGGTGGAAATTCATTCGCTCCTAGCAATCGTTGGTTCCGCTATCTACAACCCACTTAGCGGACTAATTCCACGGTGGGACCTCGCCTTACCTTTACCAACCTTCTATTCCTAAAGGTAAGTTTTTTAATAGGTAAATTGCTTTCACAAGACTTATAATCCTGTTAAGTATTCTAAGAAGACCATTAATCTATACAGATAATAAAAACGAAGTGTGTGTTTGGCATTCCAAATTAACAACTTTTCAGTAGATTTATATGAAAGTAAAACTATTCTTCAGATTTGTTCACTCATCATCCATCGATTCTTAGGCCTTCCTCTCCCCATGTAACATCATGAACAAAGCATTTATCATTTACATATTGATTACCATGACCACTATTATTTATATATTTTTTTTATATAGATTACAAGGAACAGTACTAAAAACTAATTACAAGTAGAAAAGTTGGACTAAATCGGAGTCTCTCGGGATCGTGCCAAGAAGGCTGGCAGCATTGCCACGTTGAATAACAATGCTGATTCTCTGAGCGAAAAAAGCCCCAGCCCGCTTGTCACGAGAAGCTTCTACTAGACGACGTGCAACCTCTTTGAAAAGTTGATGTGCATCTGGACTTCAAGGCCCCAGAGTTTCAACCGCAAACGCAGAAAATATGTATCCTTGACCAATGCAAGCATATTTCCGGCGCTTGAGGCACTCCTGCTGAACAGCAGCAGCACTGGCCGCCACAGCGTGCCGGGGAGATGGGACGGAGCCAACGTATCGACACACGTGGCATCCCACACCAGCGGCCGGCCCAATCTCCACGGCACCAGCGACATACCATTATTTATATATTTGAAATGGACTTTCAGGGTAGACATGGGCTGTGTGAAAATTATCAACTGGGATTATAGCTGATTAAACCAGCTTATACTTGGACGATTCAGTCGTAATATCCATCAAATTTCATACTTGACATTTTGAAAAAAATGTATAGTTCATATTACATGCAACACCTGAAGTTAACATCATTTACATTTACACAAAATGTATATTTGTTACTCCATAACTCAATCTACACCTATTAAGCACTACCCCTCACACTATTCTCTTATTGGCTACAATTTCCAACCCCTGCGACGAACAGCCAATCAGGAGCCTTCGTTTAAAACCGAAGGGGTGGAGTCAGCAAGGTTTTCCCCATCATATTTTCGCAAATTCAAGCAGTGTTTAGCGGATCATCTGAGATACAACACTTTTTTGATCCACAGATGAGCGCGGACAAGTTTCGGATAAGTTTAGTTACGCGAAAACATTCGATAAGTACATCTATTGTAAAATAAGATACTTTAAAATATCTTATTTAACTACGGTGTTATAAAGTAATATTTGAGCAATCTACTTCAAAAAAATCATAAATTTTTCAATAAGAAATACTTTAAAAAATATTTTCGTTTAGTACTAAAATAATACTAGTATTTTAATCAATTCCCGCGCGTAAGTGTTAATTTAAGGTTATAGAGTTATTGAGTATGGCCGGTCCATATCTGTCTCCACTCCCTGGGGATCTTCTAACGGAGTACATGTTCGGTCGTCGCAGACAGAGACGTAACCGCACCACGTTCACCCCACAGCAGCTGAGCGAGCTGGAATCCCTGTTCCAGAAAACTCACTACCCCGACGTGTTCCTGAGGGAAGAGGTCGCTCTTCGGATCAGCTTGTCCGAAGCTAGAGTGCAAGTAGGTTGTGGGAATGTATAGTAGCTATAGTAGCGCTTTTTAGTTTATTTTATAGGGGCCCGCCCTAGCTAAACTTCAAGATTCTCAAAAGATTTAAAAAATACTTGCCAATATTTTAGCTATAAACCCATCGAAGTTCAACTCCTACGTGTTAGAGAAACCGCATCAGGATCCATAATGAAGTTTAGAAGAATCATGACTTCAATCTACGAACAGACAAATTCATTTTGTATGGAAATTATGACTTCAAATTTATTATACTTTTTAAAGAAATCTGTCCCTGAAGGGTTCCCGAAGGGGTAAGCAGAGGTGTTACAAGACCCACATTTCACTAAGATTAAGTGTCTATGTGAAAGATGGTGCGTCTATCACCGACTTTGTAGAAAGTCTAAAATACAGTGAGAGATGTCACTCCACGAGCTTTACCGTGAAGGAAATCATTGTGACGATGCTTGCATACGTCTGAGAATGAACGAAGACGAAGATAAGCTTCGCTGATGACTCGCTGATGTAAATTTGTTGTTTTCAATAGAACGATGGTGGAACTAAAAGTAATACAATTATCATGTATGCTTTTCCATTCGAGCATACTTTTCAGAGGGCGTGAAGATATGAATGAATAAATAATTATATCCCGCACATGAAATGCAGTTACCATCAAAATTTATTTAAATAATTTTATTTAACTCCCGCCCCCCATGCATATTAATAATTAATTATATTTTATAGCATTATTTGTTGGCAAGTAGGTGTGTATTAAGATTTGTCAATGGTTTTTGGCAACTAGTTGAGAAACAAGAATATACAATAGGTACTTCTTAGCAACTGGTAGCCAAACTTAGTTACCATCGCGGACGGAGGAGACTTTACTTGCTTTTTGGATTCAACTATGAACCAATCGCAGGCGGGGGCCGGATTCTTTCCTTTAGAAAACTCTGCACAGAAAATTGCTTATTATACCAGGAACAGAAAAAAAAGAACTTAATAAAAACCTAAGTGAGATATAAGATAAGATGCCGGCAATTTTTTCGTCATATCTTATCATAAGGCCTTATTAATTATGTTTCGGAATCGCATGTAATTTCCCAACGCATACACACACATTTATGCAAATTCTCACGTGTGTATTCCGCGAAAGGATATAACAACTACTAGCTGTGCCCCGCGGTTTCACCCGCGTAGATTTAGTTTTATATAATACTTTTTTTCGCAATCAAAGGTAGCCTATGTCTTTTCTCAGGGTCTAAAGATTGTCTGTGCCAAATTTCATCAAAATCGGTAGAGAGGTTTAAGCGTAAGCGTAACAGACAGACAGAGTTACTTTCGCATTTTTAATATTAGTAGGGATTCACCAAAATGATTAAAGTGCCAACGTTACACAGTGTGAGTCCATCGCTGCCTTAAGCACTATACATACGTCTTTGAATAACTTCTCATTGGTACATACTACTGGGATTCGAACTTGCGTCTCTTGATTAGCAGGCGACTATTCAAACTCCACAGCCACGCTCGGCTGGTTCTATAATTTTATCAGAATACCTGCAATATTTTTCATCATACATGTAACATGATTGGTGTTTACCTACTGCTTCCGTCAATCCGTGGGTTGTATAACCGACAGGAGTTGAAAGTCCATAGCTGAAGTGCAAGTCATAGCATTTATTACGGCTATGCCAGTGAATATTCAATTCAATTGATTGCTCAATGATCATCTAAATCTAGTACAGAGGACAGTAAGACAAGTTTAACAATATGGACTCTGTAGGGCACAGCTGCTTTGGATACCTATATTATTATTATAATACTACCTGTGTCCCGCTGTTTCACCAGAACTTAGACATAATTTCATGGGTTAATAGGTCGCTTTATTTTACTTTTTTTAAATAACAGCTAAGTTACTCCTTATAGCATTTACTATCTGCCTATGAAAATCGGTCCAGCCGTTTCAAAAATTTGCTGGAACAAACAGACACACATAGTGTTTTTTTTAATCGTTTTTTATGTAAATACGATTTAAGTAAGGAGTATTTTTAATTGCATTTAGTAAAAGCAGTTTTGGATGATTTTTGGTAATTTAAAATTTAATAATTAATTTAAAATAGAAACCACTTCGATTTTATTAATGTGTTTAGATATAGATTAATTTATTTAAACTGTAAAGGTTATGCAGTATTAATGGTTGTGAGATATGATGGAGAACACGAATCACTAAATAAGGTTTATGCCCGTTTCAGTCAAGTCATTCGGGCGCTAATATGACTACCTAATATTAATAAATCAGAAAGAATCAAATTCGCTGCGTTTGTGTCTTCCCGTTTTTTAATCCATGAACTTACAGTTTCTTTTTAGAACTAGGTGTGCCCTGCGGTTTCAACCGCGTAGACTTATTTTAAAGGGTCCCGTGGAACTCTAATGTTTTCTTTTACATAAAAGTAGCCTGAATTAAATTAGCGATCTGCCAGTAAAACTGCCGATAAAATCGGAGGGTTTGAAAATGAAAAATAATTATTCAGTTTAGGCCCTGGTAAGGTTTAGGCACTTATAAATGTCGAGAATTTACCACCGATGCGGAAACTAGCCTTCTGAGAAGAACCGGCAAGAAACTCAGCCTGGCATCATGGACAGGTTTCGGAGATTAGTCGGAACAAAACATACAAACATACAGGCTTATATTCATGAGATATAAATACTGTAACCAAAAACATTATATAATATATATTTTTTTTAAAAGAGTAATTGTTGAGTTTCTTGCCGGGTTCTTCTCAACAAAAGCTACCTTCCGAACCCGATGGTAACATTTATAATCATGTATAATGTATTTTGTGTCCTTCTGACGATTTGAAAGTACTTTGTAAGAAGTCTAATCAAATAAAGATATTTTTGATTTTGAAAAAGCAATATCGGTACCGTGTAAAGTTTTATATGAATTTAGTGAAAAGCTGTATTTTGAAATTAAAAACAGACGCTTCAATTTTATTTATTTGTATAGAAGATGTATAGATGTGTGAATATTTTTTCATTTATTTACATGTCATACAATTTTAATAGAATAATAAATAGGTATCTTAGCGTTAATAATATCTTTCTAAATCTGTATAATAATTTAACTTTTTTGTACTGAATAATTTTTTTATAGTTACTTCGTTACTTGTTACTTGTTACTTGTAGCTGATGTAATAAGCCCCGCGTTCGCGAGGCATCAAAAATACATAAGACTCATTTGAGTGTCCCCCTCCACGGAAATCTTTAGTAAAAGGCGAAAGATTTATACGTTTTGAAGGGAAACCAGAGATTGTTGATTCTATGTTACGTTGAAGTAGTTATTGAACGAGGGAGACTCTCAACAGCGCGATATAGTTTTGCAATATTATTGTACAGCGCCATCTAGTGATAAATATAAAAAACTTTTTAATATTTTTTTTTATCAAAGCATTATTGCATTTGAACACATTGTTCTATACTTAATGAATTGGAAACGTAAATGAACAGATACTTGCTAACAATGTTAATAAACATTATAACTGACCGACGGAAATCCAATATGAATTTAGAAGAAGATAAAAAAGAGTACCTAATCAAAATTCAAACGATTTATTTAACTTAGGTCCAAATAAAGAAATTATACTTTCGACAGAAAACGGCAATATACTAATAACTAAGTACTTACTTACATATTAAGTTCTTGAAGAACATAATAATTTCAAATAAGACATGAATAATCTATATGTTCTCAACCAAATATTAGCCGCAATTGGTGATTTAGATTTATATTTGTGCTGCATTTTATAGATTTTTATTCTTGTTTCTTAACAATGTATCTCTTTGTCCTTATAGGTGTGGTTTCAAAATCGTCGAGCGAAATGGCGCAAACAAGCTCGGCTCCAGCTCCTGCAGGACGCCTGGAGGATGAGGTGCCTAGGGCTGAGCACACCAGGCATGATGCCAGGTTAGAACTAAATGCATTGGAAGAGCCGTTAATTTTGATTGGACGTAATATATATATATTTGATAACCAAGTATTTTTTATGCTCACTAGTTCGATTTCGTAAGGGTTTTCACAGCACTTCGACTCCACCACCTCGTTCTTTCCAGCGGCACTGGCGACATTACTCACACCAGGATCTTAGCAGACTTCTATAAGGTCGTGGGAGTGAAAGTGCTCAGACAGACAGATATTCTTATAAGAATTTTCGTTATACTCTACCTACATTTTGATTCTCTCTGGTTTTAGAAGCATCATCGTTTTAGTCTATTATAATACTGTTGTTACAGGTCACGGAAAGCCTCCGGACTCATCACCTGAAGCATCAGACTCTCCTACTGACAAGGATTCCCCTGAACCGCCGGCAGCTGAAAACAGAGACTTAAAATCACCACGCCAAGATCCATATTTGCACAATACTAGCATGTCAGAGAATATGCAACCTTTACCGCCGACAGTACACGACATGCCTCCCCCAATGCCTTACAGTAATGAAGATGGGAGAATGATGCAAACTCCTTTTTCTTTCCCCCCTTTATTGATGCCGCCAGCACAAATGGATCCAGAAATACCGACGGACCTACGAGTAATGCCACCAAAGGCTAACTGTGCTTGTTCAGATATGGAAGAGCCCCAGAATCTAGCCTATAGACCTCAACGACGTGACATGAGGGAGACAGATAGTGACAGTGACGCAGAAATAGATCTCACTTCTCACTCCAAAGATGATGATCTGAGAGAGTCAGAGAGACTGGCTAATAGAATAGCCACTAGTATCTTCAGGAGTGACACCGTTCTGCACGACTTGGAGCCTAATGATCTCAGTCTAGGTGCTATCAAGAACAATATCGACAGAAATGGTAATAGAAATGTGTCTATGTAAAGATCTGACACACCTACGTAAGGTCGTTGATTAACAGTAATAATGTATGATAATCTGAATTGTAATTAATTAATCTTCTTTGGAGTTTTAATATGTTTCGATGTATTGCTTATGATTAACTTAGGTAATGTTAATAGTATTTATCTCTTTGTAGAAATTGGCGGTAGAAATTGCTTTTACGATTTTTTATAAGATTTTCTTAAGGTATGTTTTTTTTGTTAAATATTATAATGTGTAAATATTTGTTGGTTTTTTTTTACAGATAGAGCAATAAATAGTAAGTAACTATAATAAATATATGTAGTAGACAGCATAATTAAGTATACATAAACGACTAGTTAGTTCGTAAAAAAAATAATAGCTGTTGTAGAAACACAAAACTGTAGATGAAGCAAGGCACTGTACTGTTGTTTATAATAAAAATCATTTCATTTTAAAATTACAATAAAATCAATATTTGAGAATACTTTTGGTATTTATTTTTAAACTACTAATCATCCTTGGGGTCTTATAATGGGAATTATTAATTAAACAAATAAGACATCATTAATAGAAGAAGATGTATAAAAAAATATTGTAATTATATCATAAAATCACACGCAAAACTTACAACGCATGGAATTTTTTTTACAACATTTGGGATTTACTAATTAACAAGTACATTTTCATTTTGAATAGAGAAGCTTAGGTTCGCACCAGACACGGGGGTCACGGCGAAACATGTGAAGACATCACGTGCGGGGTGCACGTGATATGTCATAGTGACTTAGCGACTTGGAGGAACACCGTGGAGTTTAGTCGATGTGAGTCCGACATAACCCTTCCGCTGCCCCCGCAGTGGTTGATGGATCCATTACGGATTCTCCAAGTACAAAAAAAAATCGCTCCAGACACACAAGAAAATAACCGAAGATAACGTTATCATGCTAGTATTATGGGACAACTACTCTTTGTATAAGAACGCACACAGGAAGGCAAAGTCTCTCCACATTCGTAAAAGTTCTAGGCTGCATGTGAGCATCGTGTGCTCGCGATCGTTGCCAACTGAAATGTAAGTACAAGCTGCCTCTGTTATTTGATAAGATACCCAGGTCTTCTCTTGGCTATTTACTTTCCAATTATTTCCCCCCTATGACCACCATTCATTTTAATTTTTATAGTTTTACATTGGAACGTTTTTACAAACAGTGGAGGTCATAGACACCTGAACTCGTTTTGCGTGCACCAGCCAGGCGAGAGAGCATCGGGTCGTAGGCCTCGTGAGATCATGCGTGAGCGCAAACGCTGCAGGCGCGGCTCCGCGGCGTAAACGCCCGCTGAAGGGTCGGCCCACAGCCGCTCAGCTACTGAGGCCGCTCGGGGCCACACACGGGTATCTGCAATAATAAATAAAATAAATAAATAGGCTCACGCCATCCCAGAACGGTCCCCGGTCAACACCCACATTACACTAAATATGATCAAGTGCCAACGTGACAGATGGTGAGTCCATCGCCGTCTCAGGCACTAATTATATACGCCCTTAAATTACTTCTCAGCAAGTTTCCTCACGATATTTTTCTTGGGTGAAATTACGGCACTTGAGTTTTCAGAAAAGCTCACTCAGGCAACAGCTTCTCTATATATAAATTACCTACAGATCTAAAGCTTAGCTTAGAACATACAATGATCCAGATCCGACACACGTCTAGGCGGGTATCGTGAAAAAGTTCTCTGAAGCCAGAAGTAAATCAACCAAGTGAAGTCATGCCGAAGATGTAAGAGACAACGATCGACTGACCATTTGTCACGTTAGCAGCTAATCATTTTTCACGAAGTCGGTAAAACTAGTCTGCTCATTTTGAGATCCTTGTGGGAAAGCGCGAAGATAATTTACATTAATTTAGAAATATAGGTTGAATGTGTCAGTAATTACCAAGTGTTTTTTCATCTACATATTCGGTCCACATGGCCACTTCTCCGCCGAGAAGATTATGATCTCCAGGAAGCTTGTGCGCGTACATCCTCCGCCAGTTGGAGTACTTGGTAGAGCCCCAGAATCCATGATCTAAGTACCAGATGTCCTTTGGGACGGACACTGCTCGGTAGCCCATCTCCAGCAGACGAGTCAGAATCGGGCTCTCTATCTCCTCCCATACTTCTATTATGTATCTGTTAGTAAGAGTATTTAATGATAAAGATAATAAGTACTATCCACGATTCCATAATGTACGAAATTATAATTATCATACAACTCATATAAATAGAACCAATACCATTAGCTTAACCGCTTGCAATGCCTCGAACACTACATGTCAAGTGCATTGCTGACTCCATAAGATTCACTGCACATCAGCTTCTTGAAGAACTCATTTCAGCCCATTTCTGAGTCGTACCGTCCGGGGAACTACACTCCTTTGGAATTGCACAGTAGATTTAACTAACCTATCTTTGTCCAAATACATAGAGATCTTGTCAGGATGGGTGAGCTCTGATGACCACAGCATGACTGTTCGTTCTTCTTGCCCGCCTCTACCAGCACCTCGTCCCATATGAGCAAGGCCTTCTTGTGGAAGTCGCTCCACAGCTGCATGTATCCAACTTTATTCAGACTGTATCCAAGCTCGTTCATATATGTACGGATTTGCCGACTAGTGTTCCAGCAAGATAGAAATACCTACAATATAGCACTGTTTGGTCACATACAAACCATGAGATCATTACGCTCTCCTGAAACTGAGAAATTAATTGAGAGTTTTTGGACATGGCTTATTATGCAGAGTTGCATGTATAGCTAAAATCAGTCGTCGTGCCAAAACCTCAAATGAAATATTTCTTTCAAAAATAATTTTATGTGCTCACGCCATCCATATAGGGGGTGTAGTAGTTTTTAAGGGTCGTGCAATACATGTATGTGATATCACTTCATTTTAATAACTAAGCGGCCTTCTGAAATGAGTCATCGGGAAAGTAGTAAACAAGAAAGTGCAGAATTTACCTCATCCCCACCCATGTGGAGCAGGGGAGGTTCTAGCAAATAGTCAGCAACGTCTCGG
Source organism: Watsonalla binaria (assembly GCA_929442735.1). NCBI lineage: Eukaryota > Metazoa > Arthropoda > Insecta > Lepidoptera > Drepanidae > Watsonalla > Watsonalla binaria. The sequence continues at coordinate 3,948,826 of OV838929.1, read as the reverse complement.
TATAGCTCTTTCAGTATGAGATACATTTCAGGATTAGCCGGGTTCAGCTGGCCACAAGGAGGCTGGATACAAAGCTGACGCCAGTGATGAGCGGTCACGCACACTGCCAAATCACCAAATTTGGCATCCTGCAGTCGGTCCTTGAATCTTAATGTACATAATTGGGTATACAATTTTTATCTCATGTGTAATTGTTTGTCACGTGTCTGCGAATACGTAAGGCTTCGTCCAACTCATACCAAATATCCGAAATAGAGAGCGAGAATATTTAGTTGTCATTGATATATTATATATTGTCCGAATATTATCAAACGGCAGTATTTATTTAGCCTTACATACTCCTAAACTAACCTTGCCCCACTGCCAACCATTGCTCGCATGCGCTGGAGCATCAATTTCAATGACTACTCGAATCCCTCGTATCTGAGCGTAATTTATCAAATCTTTTATTTCTTCCGCACTATATATTTCCGCAGAAGAATATGCGCCATACCTTAAAAGTAATTCAATTTCGTAATATCCTAACCGACAAATGCTGGCTTCAATTTAAACGGAATTAGTAATTAATTACAATGTAAACTGTGGCACTCTAGCAGACTCCATTGGGAAACTTTGAGCATCAGTAATGTGCCAATGAAATACATTCAGTTTGGAAGCAGCCATCCCGTCTAGCGTCCGTCTTATATCTCTAATGGGTATGAAGTGCCGTGACGTGTCCAGCAGAAGACCTCTATGGGCAAATACTGGTCGGTCCCGCACTTTCCCTCTGGACACCAGCCGTAAGGAGCATTGAGGCGTCTCTTCGCATTCATCCATATCTGATGATGTCAACTGACTAAAAGTTTCCAGACCGTGACGAGCCCCATATACTGTTTCGGCTAGAATATGAACTAAGATTCTGTCCTCTGAAACATATTTATTTATTAATTTCAATCCAATGTTCGCCTCTCAACAACTATTTATGCTTTAAGGCCTGATGTGTCGAAAGAGTACTCTTAAAGCTTTGCTATTTATTACCTTTAGTCTGTACTTCTAGCATATATTCCTCATTGGTTGCCCATGTTAGCTCAAGGCACGCTGACTTGACCGCAATGTAAACTACGACGGGTGTCTTTATCAGCTCGGCCTCATTGTTCCCACACTCATCCAGCAGGTTTTGTTTCACCACGAGTATCATTGTATTGAGAAGATCACGCGCCTTAACTGGGACGTCGTCAATGTGATACCTTGGGACACACGATGTTGTTAAAAAAATAAAAAATAAGTAGTTACTACCGGACTTCTTCCCTCATGTTATATATTATACGAACCAAAGCGATTATTAACTTTATTCCAGACAGATAACTTACTTTAAAGAATTTGGGTGAATCTTCACAGTTTGCGAGCTGAGGGTTGCCGTAACAGGCTTGGGCCAGATTCCCCCAAAATTTCCGCAGATTGTTCTACATAAATCAATGTTGAAGAACTCATTGGTTGCTGTGCTGTTTGATCGTTGAGGGTTGGAGGATCGCTGGCAACCTTTATGGGGTACGCATATGAACTTCCAAGCTGGCCTGCAAATGTAATCTGATTGGACCATTGAAAAAATTTACGTGGATTTACGTCTCAATGCCCCAAGGATAAATGATGAACTGTTAAATCGACAAATTTCGTAGCGTATTTAGTGTGACACGAAATTTGTTCATCTGCCAACTTTGGAAAGCAACTGCCTCTGAAAATGTTTTACTGGGGCACAAATGTTCACAATATTAAGGCGAAAAAATGTGAAAAAATCTAACTTTACGAATTTCGAAAGTAAATTATAAATATGTGGTAAGAAGATACGTACTCGCACTTACGCATTGAATTACCAATAGTTATGTTGTTCGCGTTGCATTGAACAAGATATGCTATAAATAATAACAGATTCCATGCCTTCACCATCATAACTATAAAGAAAACACAATTTAATATTTTTTGGATTGTTGTGCTATTTATATAATATATATTAGCTGTGTATATTATTAAAGGTGAGAAAGTGCAAAAATTAATCGTGACTGTTGGCACTCCGAATGCCAACAACGTTCAATGAGTTTTGATAATGTAATATATATACTTACCAATAGTTTAATCACGTTTACTTAATTTAAAGTACATTGTGCTCTGAAAACAATGAAAAAATATTAAACTTTCTCTACGACGATCGTTAATTTTGTCAGAATTTTCCTATAAACCATTTTATTTTGGTATGTAATTATTTATCACAAACACAATTCAAGTAATCACATTTAATGTCACCATGACTGTGTCTACTTCTTCTATGTTTTATATGACAACTCTGTAATATAAGGTGCGACTATGTTGTCTTTATGGTGAAACATTGCAAATGATATTTCTGCGATGGAAGCAAGAGAAATAGATATATGACAAGAATTTTTTTTTAAGATTTTTCAGTAAATTTATTTAAGTTCATTTGGCTGCTTGTTTCCAATTAAAATCACTCGGATCATTAATCATATATTTATCATTATTCTTACACATTACATAACACGGTAGATACTAACTAACTAGGCACTATACATGATATATTTATACTTAAGTAGCGACATCACATTTCAACTTCAAGTCCTTATGTGGTAGATCACAGGCACATAGAGTCATGTTGCGTGCACCAGGCAGGCGATAGGGCGTCGGGTTTGAGGCCGCGTGCTATGATGCGAGACCGCCACCGCTGCAGGCGCGGCTCCGCTACGTAGGCGCCCGCCGACGGGTCCGACCACAGTCGCTCCGCTACTGCGGCTGCTCGGGGCCACACGCGCCCGTCTGGAAAGTTATACATACTTAATTAGGCATTGAACATCACTACACTATAACATACATACATACATACATATGCTCACGCCTGTATTCCCCGAAGGTGTAGGCAGAACACAACACCCACTTTTGACCGAAGGTGATTAAGTGCCAACGTGACAGATGGTGAGTCCATCGCCGTCTCAGACACTTTACATACGTCATTGAATTACTTCTCAGAAATATGCAGGTATCCTCACGATGTTTTCCTTCACCGTCACAACAGTTTAGATGATTAAGTACTAACGTGACGGAGGGTGAGTTCATCGCCGTCTTAGGCACGTCTTTGAATTACTTCTCATACATACTATGTAATTCTAGTAAATTTAGATGTAAGGGTTGGTCTTAATTTGTAATATTAGGTACCCTATTGATATTATCAATAAACATAATAATGATAATGTTTTTTTCTCCGTGGAGGAAAACTTTATTTCTCTACCACACTTCATAATCGATGAAAACGATATACAAGAATTTTGGTAACATCGAGGCTCCAACCACGCTCAAAGACAAGTAAAATCACAACTAGTCGATAATAGTAATAGCTAACTAGCTTGATGAACTTACCAAGTACATTTTCGTCTATATATTCGGACCACATGGCCACCTCTCCGCCGAGCAGATTGGAATCAGTGGGCAACATATGGGCGTACATCCTCCGCCAGTTGGAGTACTTGGTGGAGCCCCAGAATCCATGGTCCAAGTACCAGATGTCTTTTGGGACAGAGACCGCGCGGTAGCCCATCCTGAGCAGCTGGATCAGCAGAGGACTCGATATCGGCTCCCATACTTCTATTACGTATCTGGAATTAAAAACGTTTGTTCGTATGGATAGTTATTTTTAGTTAAATTTTCCTTTGCCCGTATTATATTATAGATCTCAGCGATTATTGATTTAATACCAAGTAACAATTATGCGTAAACAATGCCTCAATTCTCAATCACAAATAATATAGATGAACCTTTTCCTTATATTTAAACGGAACAGGGAGCCAACTATGATAGTTTAAGCGGCGCGTATTAGGAACTTCTTAGCTTTGAGTTTACGGTACGAAAATAAAGCGTCAAAAACCAGAAGTTCTTAATACGCTGTGCTTAAACCGATGATAGTAGGCCCCCTGATTCAAATACGTAAATTAGTCACTAAACATAATTTTTCTTTGATGTTTATAAATAGTATCTCGGCATTTATGATCTCGAATCTCGATACAGTATTAGGTGGCAAATAAGTCTGCAGTTCGCTTGACGGTTAGTGGCTCGTGCAGCCATTATAGTGTTCAAAAGCCAGGGAATCCACACGCAACTCACCTATCTTTATCCAAGTATTGGGCAATGTGGTCCGCACTGGTAAGTTCGGAAGACCACAGCATGACTGGCTGCTTATTCTTCTTGCCCGCCTCCAGCAGAACCTGGTCCCACATCTGCAGGGCCTTCATGTGGAACTCACCCCACAGGTGCATGAACCCTTCCCCAGTCTGATCATACCCCTTCTGAGTCATGTATGCAAGAATCTCTTGACTTGAGTTCCAGCAGGGAAGGAATACCTGTAAGAGCATTAAATCCTGTTATGGAGTTATATTATATAGAGTAGTTAATACAATTAAATATACATGGTCAGTTTTTTTATAATACAAAAATTTTTTAGTTATAATCGTAATCCATAATATCATAGAAGATGAAACGATTTCAAGTATGCCTTCCTTATATTGTTAATAAATACAGACTGTAGAAGCCTAGACATTAAATTATGACGTTCATGAAGGATTTGCTACATGGACCGTAGGTTTCGAAGACAGGGGGAATCTTTAAGTAAGTAGTAAGTCCGCCGTTACCTCATCCCCACCCATATGGAACAGTGTAGGCTCTTGCAGATAATCAGCAACGTCTCGGTATAGCTCCTTCAGGACTCTATACATTTCAGGATTAGCCGGGTTCAGCTGTCCGCAAGGAGGCTGGATGCACAATGGACGCCAGAGGTGAGCGTTCACGCACACTGCCAAATCGCCGTATCCATAATCCTGGAATCAATCGGTATGAATGTTATCACAATCATGATGACTTTATACAAAAACCATTCAAGCAGAATGATTCAAACGAAAATAAGATACTATATAAGTACACACAACTGGAAATAATATTTTTTTTAAATAAGGACACGGATAACCTCCTACCGAAACTGAATCAAATAGCTCCTAAGAGGTACATTGCCTCAGTCACACTTATGACACCACTCTTTTTCTGTCGGTGTGTGTGTATCTACTTATTAAAAATGCTATAAAAATAAAGTCTCTTACCTTCCCCCACTGCCACCCATTGCTCGCATGCGCAGGAGCATCAATTTCAATGACAACACGGACTCCTCGAATTTGAGCGTACTTTATAAGGTCTCTTGTTTCCTCCGCTGTGTATATTTCCGAAGAAGAATACGCTCCATAACTAAAAGAATACATACTAACGTTCATAACGCAAAAGAGAGGGAGAGCATAATGGGATCTCCGGTTTCATATTATGTGCAGCTTGGTGTCTTCACCTCCGATTTACAGAAGATCGCACCCATATTACGCTACCTTTGAGTAGAGTCGTGTTACTGCCCTGAGTAAGTACTATCTACTAGTCTCTACTAGAACTTCATCGAGGGGAGGTGCATAGACTGCACCATCAGGCGAAATGTCGGTTTGTATGTCACCTTGGTAATTTATAAAAACAACTTACCGTGTGAACTGCGGAACTCTGGTAGACTCCAAGGGGAAGCTGTGTGAGTCAGTCACATGCCAGTGGAACACGTTCAGTTTAGAAGCAGCCATTCCATCTATGGTTCTCTTTATATCTTTCATGGGTATAAAATGCCTCGAGCAGTCCAACAATAGACCTCTGTGCGCGTACGCTGGACGATCCCGCACCTTCGCTCCAGATACCAGGTGTAAGGAGCATTGAGGAGATACACTGAACTCGTTTCTATCAGACGACGCCAGTTGAGTGAAGGTTTCCAAGGCATGTCTGGCACCGTACACTGTCTCCGCGACTATGTGAACTGCTATTTCAGAATCTGAAAACATATGATTTAAACTATTTAAATGATCCCGTAGTGAAATGTACCCGTAGTGCACCATATACAGGATTATGTCCAACAGTGGGTTTGAATTAGGCTAATTGAGAGTCTGTTTATAACTGTCACGTGTAATCTGCAGTTAGGCTCACTGATAACTAACACTCAATCGTATTTAACCATCGCATTACAATGATGATGATGTATTCGCTTGCAAATATTATTAATTTCGGTACCTAACATTTCTGCTTCACAGTTACAATTATTATAATGCTCTGTTCTCAAGATACCTAGCGTTTATGTTGGTTATTTAATTACATACATACAGTCATATGCTCACGCCTGTATCACAACACCCACTTTACACCGAATTTGATTAAGTGCCAACGTGACAGATGGTGAGTCTATCGCCGTCTCAGGCACTATAAATACGTCTTTGAATTACTTCTCAGAAATATATGCAGGTTTCCTCACGATGTATTCCTTCACCACGTTGCACGTGGTGTGAAATCACTGTACATAAGTTTTTTAGAAAAACGGATTCGAACTTGCGTCGCTTGCGTAGCAGGCGACTGCTCAACCCCGAGGCCACCATTCAAATAATTGTAAAAGTTGCAAGCATTAATAAAAAGAAAAATTATAAATGAGTCAGATTTATTAAGTTGTACTCGCGGCGTCGGTACAGATCACCACTTACCACCAGATATGCGGTATGCTTACGTAACAAAACACACAATTTTAATGGAAGTCATTGGCGTACTGAGAGAATTGCAATTAACATGTATCATATTTATGGCATTATTGATGCTTCTCGTGAATTCCACGAAAATATGATGTTTTTCATAATTAATGATACGGATTGGGTACAGGCGCTGTCACGAGTTATGAGCTAGTCTTTCAATTCGCAGTAGTCATTTGCCAATGAGTCTGTCTCTGCCATACATGCGCAGTAACCCTCACTGCTCCACTATTTTCGCGCTAATAACTTGCGACGGCACCTATAAGGTCGTAACGTATATTTGAGTTATGGAGACACAATCAAGAAAAACCCTTACCTTTGGACTGTACATCAAGCATGTACTCCTCATCAGTGGACCACGTGAGTTCAACCAACGAAGACTTGACAGAAATATACACCACCACGGGTGTTTCCACCAACTCGGTAACGTTGCCTCCACATTCAGCCAGCAGGTTCTGGGACACCACGTAAGACATCTCTACGAGGAGTTCCCGAGTTGTTGCCGGAACGTCGATCAGGTCAAACCTTAGGGAATAATAAATTTTCTTCTATTTATTAAGGAATTATACGATAAATTAAGGTTTAAAGAGATTCTGTGGTGGGCCAACGATATTAAAAAAATATTATAATCATAGCGGTGAGCCCTTCATTCAATGCGTGTCCAGCAGTAGTACGAAGAGGAAATTAAAATTCCTCTTCGTATCATTGGTGGTACAACGAGAGTAACTCTACATATTGTCAAATAAAGCACGGCATAAGTTTCTTAGTATATTCATCATGTTTCATTATTTTTGGCATTCAAGTTAAATAATGAAAATTTGTATCAGGGATGCTACTCCCTAATTGCCGACATAGTTTGCAGGTAATGTGCTCCCAGGGTATAACCATAAGCTCTTATTGCAGCGATAGTGACAGATGTATACACTTCATATACATCTGTCTCATAATATGAGTCACACTATAATGGAAATAAGAGATCATGGTAAGGCTTATGATTACTCTAGGAAGTACTGGGAGCCAACTATGATCGCTTAAACCTATGATGGTAGCCCACTATTGGAACTATTCCGCATTTTAGCTTTCCATGCGTGTGTGAAGGGAGTTTACAGGGCGTACTCACTCTTTATATGCCTTAGTGTACTAAGGCTGGAATAAAACTTTACCATCAGGTAAGGCTGTCTAAGCACGTTACGTATTATACTCGTAATTAAAAACAAATAATTCTCGTTATCTAAATTTAAAAATGTCTCATGATTATTAAAAGCTTTTTCGAATTACTGCTTAAATGCATTATTTGTAAAACAACATTTGCCACTAAGTAATATCGCCATTTATTTTATTTGCCACTAAATAAATTAGATTATTTGATATCGGTGTAGATACTTATGTAGGTATACAATTCCAATAAGTCAGGTATTCGTCTTGATGATATCATCGGACCAGCGTCTTTTATTTTGAAACAATACTTATTCATATATTATATATCATAATATGACAGCTGTGCTTGAACAATACCTACGTGTAATAACATAGCGCTTCTCAGGTTTACTTTTGTATTTATTTATAACAACTACCTATGCTATATATGCGGTGGATGTGGGATTTGAGCAGTCGCCTGCTACGCAAGTGACGCAAGTTCGGATCCCAGCGGGGCCTGTACCAATGAGTCATTCTAAAACAAAAACGGATGTACAGTGATTTCACACCACGTGCTTTACGGTGAAGGAAAACATAGTGAGGAAACTTGCATATGTCTGAGAAGAAATTCAGATATTCAATTCAATTCAAAATATCTTTATTCGATTAGACTTTTTACAAAGTACTTTCAAATCGTCAGAAAGACACGATTACATAGGATTATACATGCTACCGCCAGGTTCGAAAGGTTGCTTTTACTGAGAAGAACCTGGCAAGAAACTCAGTAATTACACTTTAAAAAAAAAATTACAGCTTTGAGTAATACAATATAAATCATAAATATATATATATATAAGCCCATGGACACAGTTCCAGTGCACAAAAGTCGATATAAAAAAAAATTAAAAACTTAAATTAAGTACTACGAATAATTGTGTAGCTTGAGATGACCAGCCCCCACTAGCAGCACCTGTTCACAAGTATGACGAGAATGATACACATGTATAGTGCCATATGTAACGTCAGCAATGAATCATCTTCGATGAAAAGGGGGTGTCATTTTTACTACGACATTCTTCGGGGAATACAGACCTGAGCATAATGTATGTATGTATTTTCTTGTTAGTTAAAAAAATATATTTTCGTTGAATAATCTACGAGAATATATTAAAGGAAATCATAAAAATAAGGAAACATAAATTCGTTTTATCAAACTGGTTTTTCCCCAAAACAAGCTAAATTAGTTTATCAATAAATTTGTTGTTGGTATTCAATTTATTACCATATCGAGTAGGTCATAGAGGTTATAATAGGTCGACACGTGCAACACTCGGCGAGGTTCTATCTATACAGCTGCAATCAACAGCTGCATGATTATACAGGATTTTATGTTCCTAACAGGGGGTAACTATAATCGTTTAAGCAACGCGCTCGTTTCGAATCGTTTAAGAACTCCTCAGGAAATTTGTATTTACCGAAAAAATATGGAACGTCAAAGCTCAAAAGTTCTTGATACGTTCTGCTTTAACGATCATAATTGGCACCTTTTTCAGAAGGTTTCTTTTACTGATAAGATCCGGCAAGAAACAAAGTAATTACCCACTCCATTCAAAAAGATTCTTATTAATTATTAATACAAAATGAATCGCAAAACAGAAGTAACATTTTGTTTTTGCATAGGTATTGCTGCAAGATAATATTTTACGGTATTTTGTATGAATATTGAAATTGTATAACAACGTAAGTACTTTTATTCGTGGCGAAATTTACAACAGCCCTAAAATTGGTGTACATAACATATTCTCACGTTTGTGATCCCCGAAGGGGTTGGCAGGGGTGTACAGTTCCCCACATCTCACCTCGCCAGCAATGTTCAAGGCCCACGTTAGAGGGCGAGCCTATTTCCATTAATCGGGCACTAGTCCAGTCTCCAGGTTACTGGATAATTACATGTAGAAAAAAAATATGTTGATATTTTGCACTAACTATGCCCCACGGTTTCTGCCCCGTAGATTTACTTTCTTGGATGACTTTAACGCTGTACCTTAATTTGATAAAGTGGCCTAAGTTACTCCATAACATCAGCTATCTGCCAGTGAAAGTCTCATTCAAATCGGTCTCAATGTCTCAGAGATTAGACGGAACAAACAGACGGACAGACGGTCAAATAGACAGATAGAGAACCGTTTCATATGCATTTAGTGATTTTTTTTAATTACAAACAGACACTTCTATTTTAAGTATCCGTATAGATTGATGGAAATCTTTAGGTCAACAGAATATTTCTGAAGAAATATTATCATAAATAAATACATTATAATCATTATCGATAATGATCCATAACAGACAACATTGTTATCAATGTCATTGACTTATTGATACAATTCATCATTACCACAACAACACTTTGTTGCATTCAATAGTTGCATCGTTGTTGCAATGTACTTAACATATTCATTTGTTTTATAACATACTGCCTCGCTGGTCTAGTGGTCGCAAGTGCTACTGCTCAACACGAGGTCCTGAGTTCGATCCCCAGGTCTGGCAAAGTGATATTAGATTTATTCATCTTTAATTTCTTTTTCATCTGAGAGAGTCGTGGTGGCCTTGAGGTTTGAGCATTCGCCAGCTACGCAAGCGACGCAAGTTCGAATCCCAGCGGGGCCTGTACCAATGAGTTTTCTAAAAACTTATGTACAGTGATTTCACGTGGTGTACGTGCTTTACGGTGAAGGAAAATATAGTGAGGATACCTGCATATGTCTGAGATGTAATTCAAAAACGTATATATAGTGCCTGAGACGGCGATGGAGTCACCCTCGGTCACCTTGGCACTTAATCATATTCGGTGAAATGTGAGTGTTGTTGTGACACCACCTCTGTTTACCCCTTCGGGGACGCTTCTGGGATGGCGTGAGCGATATTTATTTTTATTTTTGAAATTAAGTTTGCCACATAACGCATTTTTTTCGACCGTATAAGTGCAATAATTTCAAACCGTATTTTCAAACTTTGCCACCTAATTTTGATATTCAACATCAACGATAAAACGAAATATACCGATCTCTGCTCAGAATAAACGTTCCTAAGTTCATAGGTTAACCGTTAACCCTCTTATACGCGGGTCGTTCACCTTAGTGGTACTTAGACTTGAGTATCGAGTGTTAAATTAAAGCAAATATTATTGGCACTTGTATGGCATAGCGAAGGTGGCTGACCGATGGTGGTCGGTGAACTCATACATCAACTCCTACGCATCTCGAGTGGGTACATAAAAGATTAACTGCACTTACGTAACATATTGAGTGCACCTTGCTCTATTTACATTTAAATGTTGGATCTATTGTGGATTAGTGAGGCAGGACCAGGGCCGTTTTATCTACAAAGCGAATAGAGCAACTACTTTGGGGCTCCGCGTGGTAAAATATATATTCATAAAATTAGGAAAAGGGTAACGAAAAGAGGCCGCGAGAATTTTCTAAAAGGGCCTGATTAAATCCGGCCCTGGGCATGACTAGATTTATTAGTGTTGTATAAAATTTAATCATGTTATACTGAATCATTCTTTAACGTTTATTTTCACAGAGTCGTGGTCGAGTGGTTTTAATAGTTGCCCACACATGTGATGTTCCACCTAAGAGTATTGAGATTTTTTTTATAAATTTTCGCTTTAAATACCAAAACCATTTGGTTCCAGAAATTCCTCCTACACGTTTGTTGATTACTCATCTATAATATTATATTATATGCATCATATCTAATTTTCTTTCGCTCTCAAATTTAATTCATTGATCGCGAAATATTTATTACCAAACTAAAATACCCAAATTAAAATGTGATTAAAACCAGTTCAAACAATCTTTATGCTGTTTATTTCTCATTCTCATCAAACACACGCCCCACACTAAGAAGTAACAATAAAATCCATTGATGCTCGTGGAATAGTGGTGTTCTAAATTTGAATTTCTCGTGACTGGTCGAAAGTGTCACCGTTGTGACGGTAGCCTCGCGAAGTGTGCGCCAGAGTGACGCAAGACAAGTCACACGGACCGAGAATAGACCTCGAATAGACACTCGCGAGACACCTGTGACATTATGTCTCGCTTATTTATAACCAAGTATCGATTATCCTCGTATCAGTTTCAACATCGATAAAACAGTGTAATATGCTGATTTAATATCGCTCGATTGATATCGATACACTACCATCGACCCTGCAACGTATTATGTTTTTTGCAGATTTTTCTGCTCTTAGGTGCTCAATCATGTCTTCTCTTTTTGACAATTATAATGAGACAGATGTATAATGATATGTATAAGACTGTCCCTGTGACACAGTCAAACTAGCATTGTGTGTCGGTAGCTCTACAAAGATGGACTTTTAAGAGTGTTACATAAAAACCGTTATAAATGTCCATATTATTACGTACTTACCAAAACAAAAATAGATCTAGTCAAGCAAGTTATTATCTACTCATAATTATGCAAAAACACAAAATTTAAGATTGAATGTTGATATTAGTAGAAGAGTTTGTTTGTATACCTACTGAATACAAAGATACTGTGTATACCGCATGGATATATGTTTCACCCGCGTTGATTTAATTTAATTCCCGCGAAACCGTAAATGGTTTTCTTACTCCTTGTAACATAAGCTATCTGCCAGTGAAAGTCCCGTTAAAATCGGTCCAGCCGTTTAAGAGACTACCCAGATCAAACAGAGAGACAGACAGAGAAATATTAAGAAAATTTGTTGCTTTACGTCAGTACCGTATATGCTTTGAATGAAAAGCTGTTATTTTTGAAAAAACAAACAGACACTTAAATTTTATTTATCTGTATAGATATAGATATCTGTGTTGGATAATTCATTCATCGAGAAAGGCTTTAAGCTTTATAACATCACGCTGTGCCCAATAGGTGCGAAACTAAATATTGCAAAGAAACTCACCGTAAAAAGTTGGGATGGAATTTAACAGTTTGTGAGCTAAGTGCAGCCGTGACAGGCCTGGGCCAGATGCCCCCAAACCGTCCACAAACAGTCCTGCACACATCGAGGCTGGAGAACTCGCGGGCCCCGTGTCCCGTGTTGTTAGGGCTAGGGTGCGACGACCGCTGGCAACCTTTGTCAGGCACGCATTTATACATCCATGATGGTCTGAAAGAGAAAAATATCCGTGACAATAACAGGATTACACTCTGAAATAAGCGAGTTTTGGGATTCTGATATAAATTATTGATTTAATCCTCTAAATTAGTGTCGTTACGGCCACTGGCTGACCACGTGCCTAGATTTGTTTAAGTACAAATAAAAAAAAAATCGGGATAACTGATTTACATTTTTGCGAAACGAATTCATTTTATTCTTTGAAAATTATAAATAACCGGAAAAGATTAAAAATAACATTTTACAGTACAATACATAATATGTCTACGGATATGGCAAAAAAACATTGCAGAGCATGCTAGAATTACAATCAGTAGTGATAGGAACCCAATAATTATTGTTTTTATGTAAATAGCGACAATTGTAATGAAAATAATTAATTCAAATTAATTATATTTAAGACCCAAGTAAAACACTGATCATCAGAAAATTATCACCGGTTCGAACTAACCTTCAGAGGAAAATTGCGCAAGGTTTATTAGTGTATGATAGAGCCATAGGTTTTAATATTTCATTTAAACAATGAAAATATTTTATTTACATGAAATATAACATTTGAGTAACTTATTGCTAACAATGAAAAAGGAAAAATATAATAAAAATAAAAATTATAAATAAAACACGGAATTTAAATTAGTGTCTGCGGGAATGGTGCCCAGTAAGCTGGCTGCGTTACCTCGCTGGATCGCTAAGCTAATCCTCTGACCGAGGTAAGAACCAGCTCGACGGTCACCAGAGACGTCAACCAGGCGTTTAGAAAGATCCTTAAAAAGGACCTTCGCATTTGGCCCCCATGGCCCGAAAGTCTCAACCCCAAACGGCAGAAATATACAATTATGACTGATATCTGCATATTTCCGCCGCTTGAGGTTTTCTGCACACACTGCCGCCGCCCCTGCTTGCTTCGATGTCGAGTTTAAGTGGCAGCGAGCAAGTGTGTCCACGCAGGTCGCGTCCCACACAATAGAAAACATAGTTTAAATATTAATGCATTAAAAAGTGTGGTATTATACGTACTCGTACACGTGCGGTATATAATCATTGTCCATGTTTCCCATGCTGTATTGCATGCACAGCATACATACTATGGCAAGAAATTGCAGCCGATTTCCCATGTTTACCTGAAAAAAGAAACAAAATTCTAAAGTTAGAATTATCGTTCCATTCATTAATTCCAAATAATTGCATTAAAAACAAAATTGTTCGGATTGTTATTTAAAAAAAAATTTATACTAAATTTGAACTTGAGACTGAAATCAAACCAGCCTAAGATTTGGAAGTAAGGTTTTATAGATTTTGAAAATTCTCCATAAAAAGAATAACGCAAATTAAACTCAAACTTAAAAAATGTCCTTTATTTGATTGGAATTGAGAGAACAAAAAACACTGTAGGTACAGGAGGTTGCTTTTGTTATTATATATTAGTTATATCTACTGGTTGATAAATTGCCAATGTCATGTTACATTGGAAATTAGTTGCGGACCATTCACTTTTACGCGAATAGCTATCTTCGTCATCACTTTCTCTAGCGTGCATTGACTTTGCAAGAAATCTAGTCTAGCCTCCGGACTTATGCATTCAAGTACACTCTTCTTTACTCTCTTTAATCATAATCCATATTCATTCAAATTATAAATGGGAAAGTGTCTCTTTCTGTCTGATGCCACTTCATCCTTGCATCGAATTTTATGAAATTTGGAGATAGCCTTTATTAAACTGTTGTAGTTATAAAAAATCACTATACGGCGGATGTCGCGGTTTTTTCCATAATGCAACTACTTATTGGTGCTACATGGGCAAACTAGTTAAGTTACTAATAACTGGGCCAGTGTTTAACAAACATCGCGTGCAAAATAACGGAACATGATTGTATGGTCCATATCGCAACCATAATGGCGGAACTTCACGGCTGGTTACTGTTGTACACTTCCGAGCTGATTTGTTTATTTATTTGATTGTTATTGACCATCTCACCAAATACTTCTATGGACAATAAGTAATTAATCGCAAATTACTATTATTATATTCTCAGATTTTATTTATTACTTCAAACAATTGTTGAGTCGTTTCTGAGATTAGCGTTCAAGGAACCAAACACTATTGCTCTATGCTCACGCCTAGGAGGGCTCTCGTAGGGGTAAGCAAAAGTGTTATGAAGTAACAACATACGAAAAAAAAGTAAGAATAACGACGAAGAAAAGGTTAAGGGAATTTTTGGACAGCTGTTGCTCTGTAACGAAAAAGTGTTACTTGACAGTATCGACTCTGTTTTTATCTAAAACATTACCAAATAATTTAAGAAAGGAGATTTCAGTGGAATATTTAGAGAAATGTTTGCAAAACATTGTAATGATGTTTATTGAACTATTATAAACTTGTTGTTCAGAACAGGAAGGAATCTACATGTATTATGATAAATAGAACTGATAACGAGTTCAAAGCATCATAACATTGGTTGAATGTCCCATTACAACGACACCGATATAAAAATGCTATATTTTGTTTAAGTTTGTTGTTACATCTTCATGATCCAATGCAAAACATTTAAATTAAACAGTTATGAATGTGACAGAGATGAAGATGAACAGAGTTACATACATACTCAAATAAATTTTCACCCCTGTGTTCACGTCCCCGAAGGGGTAGCCAGAGGTATATATTTATTAGTATGTATATATTTACATTTGTATTGTACTTATGTATTTATATGTGTATGCAACAAAATATATATTGTATCTAATTATGTTTGATTATTATGTAGTTTATTAACCAGTAGATATGTCGTACACCACACAGCTGCCAATTAATTTCCTCATGCAAATCCATCCCATGGTTGTCTGGGAGATATTGCCTAATGCGATAAGAATGCCATTTCTACCTATATTATAATGTAATCTATTGTAACTAAATAATTTCTAATGTGTACAAAAAACAGTTAATAAATAGATAAAAAAAAGATGAAGAAAATAGCAATCACTATTAAGCGTGGGTAAGGAGGTTGCAGCAAGTACCTACGCCTATACATAAGGTAAGCAGTTTTCGATATCATAAACAAAAATATGAAACTGCATTATTATTTCATCGACCGAAATAGAATAGAATATGTACCTATTGTCTAGCTGGAGGTCGCGGAAGTGATTGATTGCTCATAGCGTATTTGTCAATTAACCTAACAATTACATCAAAACAGACGGTCATAGTTTAGTATTGTTTTTGAACCAGCTTCCTTTTTGCAACTTTATTTGCCTTGATTACGTTATTACCAATGTGTGAATCCTTTTCAATTAATACTTAGCGTGAATTCTAAGAATACAAAATGCATAAAGGTAATAATCGTAAAGTAAGTAAAGATACATTATCGTGAGGAAAATAAGGATCATGATTATAGAATGATTATACAATGTTAGGCCTGCAGCACCCTGCAGTGTGCATTGGAACAAAAAGAAATGATTGAAACAGACCGGTACTTATAGGTAAGTGGAAATATGCTAGGACATCGTCCTGACATGAACTAAGCTTTATAAATAACAACTTTTCGTATCTTTAGTGTCGATAAGCCTAAATTAATAGAGGTTAATATTTTTTTTGTATTTATTACTACTTGCTCAAATCAGTATTCTAGAATTGTCTTTGGATCCTTGAAGATTGTCCTTGACCGTTGCGAACTCTCTTCTTTTTCTCTCGTTTTTTTGGTTGAAAATAAAAATACATTTGTATGTCTATGGCATTTGTTAGTTATTTTAATTTTAAACCAATGGATTTTCGAATTTTAAATCTGGTTTATCATGTAACATGCCTATGTTCTTTCAGCTCCTCGTGGATCAAGAGCTGAATCGCTTTGACTTTGATATCACATGGATATTACTATAGTATTCAAATTTTATGATCAGTAGGTATAGTGCCTGAGGCGGCGATAGACTCATCTGATACGTCATATTCGGTGACTAGTGGGTGTATATGTATGTAGGCAGATGTGTTGTGTTATTACAATACATACATATGTATGTTTTATGGGTAAGTATTTTAAGTCTTGAAAACGGCTACCCTTTCAACTTATCACAGCTCCGTCTTCCCACAAGCGAATAAACAAGGATTATTACGTGGTTTACTTTGTCTTCAATTGTTGTTTTGTTGGCAATGAGCTCTCATTACTTGTTAACTATACAAGGATTATTAACATAATAAATTATGAAGATCAACATGTTATGTGGAGGGATGAGGATAATGTTGCCAAAAAAGTTTTGTTTATGAATGTGGATGGTTACAAGGGGAAAGGAAGACCTAAGAAATGATGGATGGATTGTGTGAAAGATGATATGGCTGAAATAGGAGTGAATCAGATATGACGGCTGATAGAAAGAAATGGAAGAGAAGAACGCATTGCGCCGACTACAAATAACATGGGATAAGGGCACGAGGATGATGAAATTATGAAGATCAAAGAAAAAGACATCTGGCTGGTGTTTTAATTGCCTTCAAACGAAGTCAATGATACCGACTAATTAGTATGGATCGCTAGTGTTACGTGTGCGTCAATGTTTACGAGTAGTTTATTATAAATAGCTGGGCTCCGCGGTTTCACCCGCGTTTATTAAATTCAAGGGTGGCTTTTAGCCTTGTAACATCAGTTTTCTGACAGTGAAAGTCCATTAAGATCAGTAAAGTCGTTTCACAGACTAGCCGAATGAAACTGACAACGATATTTTTTAATTTATGTTCATACTTAGGTTCTATCGTAATATGTATAGTGTAAATTTGTTAATTTTGAATTACAAACTGGCACTTAAATATTAAGTATCTATATATAGGTAAAAATAATACAAAATAGTATACAATTACTTTGTTTAATTAATTGTAACGATTATTATGGCTTGTTGAAATATTTATTTTCTTTCATGTTTCAGTTATGCGATGACGAAACAGATGAATCGACTGCTCAGCTGACAGAAGCTAGTTACTTGTAAATATTGCTCCAGAATTGATATACGAGTTTTTCCTTAACAAATTACCTACTACCAGACAATGTCATCATACTTAAACTATTTTAATGTTCTAAATTAGTAACTGGTTGACATCGTTTCCATTTTATTTTATATTGGCAACAGAAACTTACTTATGTTCAGATATCGATAAACCTTATCAACTTCTAATTAAAAATGTTACTAATTCGATTTAGTTTAATGCTTAATTTTGCGGAGCCCTAATTTTTTTTTATAAATAAAAGTTATCTTAGTTACTCCTTGAAACATCAGCTACCTGCCAGTGAAAGTCCCGTTCAAATCGGTCCAGCCGTTTCAGAGATTACCCGGAACAGACAGACAGAGAAAAAAAATGGTTTTTCTATGTCCGTACCGTATATACTTTCACATGTTTTTATTAATCAAAAGGTGAAATTTTGCAATTACAAACAGACACATCAATTTTATTTATCTGTATAGATAAGTGACAGGAACTCTACTTATGTTCAGATATAGAAAAACCTTATCAACTCCTTATTACAATTTTATTATGTGATAGGTGAACTAATGACACACATGAATAGATATTTCCAATCATTAATTTATCGATATCGTTCAAAAGTATGTCAAAAAATATTGTTATGAAGGTAGCTGATAAGATAGCCTATCTAAGTGTGACTGGTCACAAACTCACATATATTCCGGCCCCTTAACTATTCCAAACACAAGGATTATCAGTCTTCTAACTTCCTTAATTAGCGTTCTTCTTGCTTAATCGCCAACTAACAACTATTCGCGTTCGCACTTAATTACAGCTGTATTATTTTAATTGTCATATCAATTACAAACACACAGTCAATTCTAAACAATGATTTTTAAACATCAGATAAAAAAAAACTCTGGATACTTATTTGAAACTTTTGTTTAAAGTTTTTGTAATGTCCTGTAGGGAGCGTCAAAACATCTTTCGGATTTTCAATTTCAAACTCGACACGAAGTAACCAAACCGGCTTGCCACTGTTTTGGTCGTTTTAAGTATTTATTGCATGCATTTAACTTAACTATTTCTTTTTTTGCACACAGGATGTGCTCGCGACGCCAAGGTTTCTGGTGCTTTGACTCGCGCGTCTAGATTGCGTTGAGTTTTAAGTAATTTAGTAATATTAAGCGTTCGGCTCCGAGTAACCATTATCGGTTTTGATAACCGCGCGCGCACGGACGTAATACGCGAGCCACTCTGATTGGCCGACTGAGCAGTTCGCGTACTACACCCGCGCGTTTTGGCGGGAGATCCGCTTTTAGCCGACTATGTTCGTTATGGACTCAGCTATGGCATAAACATTACCTTTCTACTGCCTTGAACTTTAAATCCATTATTGGTCTACTACCGGCAGGTTTATCTAAAAAAAAACAAACAGGAATGTTTTTTTCCATATATTTAGTTTCATAGTTCAGTATATCAGAAATAAATTTTAGTTTCCCGTTCAGTAAATAGTCAAACATAAACCACAGTTCTTGTAGGATAAGTCAAATGAATCTCGAGGAAGAGTCACGGATTTATTGTACTAAGTTTCTAACTCTAGTCGTCTTTGAAATTAACCGCATAATGTTAAAAATGTTATTAGTAAGTGTAATATTCTTATTCAAGTTCTTGGTATATTATAGTTGTTTAAATAATCGAAAATAACATGTGTGTAAATATACTTATTTTTACAGATTTTCTGACAGCTTTTTATTTGGTTAATTGTTTTAGTGCAGCTCGTGTATGGAAGAACAAATTGTATCTGCGAGATTGTCGTTTATGATGTAATGAAGTGTAATAGCTTGAGACAATTGCAGTGACCGCGATTGTTAATCTTGAAGGCCAATTAATCATGGCGTATCTCAGTCAACTATCGCGAGTAATTTGCTTACGTTTTCATCTTCTTTTTGAAGTGATACTTAAAAAAAGCTGAATGGGATCAAACAGGTACTTGATGGATAACGGTGTAGTTCGATTTTATTAATAGGGCGAATACGCGAATAGCCCTTCTCCTCGTGACGTCAATGGCTATGTACGAAGCCAAAATCTCTTCAGCAGATTACACAAATGGGACACCTCGATAGCACCCACACCACTAGAATGGTGTCATTATAGTTTAAAAATATTGTCGCGTTCTAGAATTAAGTCCTATTGTTGGACTTCTATCAAGAAATGAGGCAAAAACACAAAGAAATGTGTCCTTTATTTTGTTATCTTCATGAACTTATACAAGACTCGATGGAAATGTTACCTGCTTTATTATTTGTGCTCCTAAGGTGTTAGGATAATCTAATATTCGTTTCATTCAAACACGAAGTCAGATGCAAATGAAGTTTCTTCTATATTCTACGCGTAGTTAAGGTACTGGGTACAATAAAACATGACATTGTATGTGCATACGTATCCTTCAGTTCCGTCATATTTTCATCCATAAAATTAATTTTATAATTACAAATATCAAGACCCAGACTTTTCACCACCTCATGTGTGATCTATCATTATTATACGGCTCCTGAGAACAGTCAGATGTTTGGCCCTTCGTTTAAAGGCTACAAATGGTTGAACTCTACTATGAGTCCCGTTTACACTGGCTTGTCGTTGGCCTCATTATTTGTATGCCGTTAGTTAGACTCACCGTGAGAGCAGTCATGGTGTGAACACCATTGTACTTATTTATACTAAGCTAGCTTTTACCCGCGACTTTAACCATGTAGAGTCAACTCAGACAAAAGAGAGAAAATAATTGGTACAAAACTACTCCTTCACCAATGGCCTAACATTAACAAACTCTATAAGTACCTAGATAACGCATGTTAATTTATAGCTATTTCTGAACCCTTAAACCTGAATCCAGTATTATAGGTAAGCTCACGCCTTTCCCGAAGGTGAACAGAACACCCAATTTTCACCGAAGACAATAAGTACCAAGATAATAAGTCTCAAGTATTTGAATTTCTTTTCAGACTAATGCAGGTTTCCTCACGCACGATGTGTACCGTCAAACATACTATATTTAATTTTTATATATGTAATTGGTGAGATTGAAAATTACAGGTGACTCATTAAGCCAGAATAAATACCCAGATACTTCAGTTGACTGTCGCTGTTTTCTATCGCATCGTAAGTTGCGGCGGAAAGATAACTTGCCTACTATAATGCCTCAATTCATAGATAGGTATACGGTTCAAGATAAGTACTTACTCATATAATTTGACGCCTCCGCCCTGCGAGCAACAAGAATGTAAACGACCTCAGACCTACTTGACTTGAGCATCATGACCTCAGTTTATACCCAGGTCTTTCAACTTTGACCTCTAACCTTCTTACTAATGTTTAAAATTCTAATGTGACTTTATAAGTTTATTATTCTTTCACACAGGACGAATAAGTGGATTTATTTTCGAAAAAATACGAATAGATCTCCAACAACTGTCCCATCAACTCTTATTGTGACATAAGGGGGCCTACTATCATCGTTATAGCAGTGACGTCTTACTAACTTCTTAACTTTGACGTTTCATTTTTGTACAGTATAATTAAACGTCAAAGCGAAACTGCTTAAACCGATGATGGTAAGCCGCCAGTACAACATACAGAGACATATATATTTGACATATTTACATCTATCTCTGTTACTTAACGGTATGTATAACCATCGCATTGCCTAAATATGCAGAATAGATCATAACTGTATCCTGGTTGGTATCCTTAAAATTACGATATACCTATTACTAATTATTTAGGGCACCATTTCCCAAATACGATACACAAAACAATAAGATCAATAAGAATAGAAATACAACTAAGGGGCCTTATTGCTGAAGCGATTTATTCCATGCAAGATTAGGGTACAGAAGAGAAAGATAATAAGAAAAAAAGTAAATAATTTTATATTTGATATATACACTAAACTAAGTATTATAAAGATATTAAATACTAGTCTTTTAAAGTTATTCTTACGAGTACAACTTCTGGTACTTTACCAATAAAAATAACTAAGTAATCAGATATATGTACATCCCTAGTACCTATGCTCGCAGCCTTCACTTTGCATTACCAGGAAGTCAAATCAATTATATTCAGATTTTGTTTAGCACTATCCTTACATTACCATACAACTTTATGCCAGGATTATCATTCACCCAGGCACGCGCTTGGCGCGTTGCCAGCTCAGTAAGGAGAAATCGCTAGGCTAGCAGTGTTATACGGCTAAAATTTCGAATAGCAATGGATGACTGAGCTTTGCTCGCTATTTTTTTTTATTAAATCTAGCTAGATCGATTTATCCCATGCCTACAAAACTTTATGAAAATCATTCCAACCTACAAAAACTGTTCGACCTAGATTCCTCAGGCCATTAGCCGATACAGAATGATAAACGTCGTTACTCCATTAATGAAGGACATTAATACATTAATACTTAAAACTAATTACAAGTAGAAAAGTTAGCCTAAATCGGTGTCTCTCGCGATCGTTACTCCACAAATAATGCATTTACTGAACCATTTACACACTTTCGTTTGAAAGTGCTACGCCTACATAGATAAATGCAATGCAGGTGCGTGCGCGCATGCCATTATCAGGTATGAACACCTTCGCGCTTCGTGTAACAAATCCGACTTACCTACCCTAGGAAAAATGTGAAATAGTTGTACTCTTTATCTTGGATGCTCTACATTATTCCATTATTAAAAATTGAGCCCCTGTGGTGGTCACACTTAATTATATTTCGTTCACTTTGGGGACGAGACGGTTGACAAACATTTTTATACCTATCTAACTTGATTTCCATAACCCATGATTAAATTCGCGTATTGATTTTTGAAGCTGGCACTTTAGAGACTGTTTTCAACACTAAAATCCTTCGGAGCGTAAGTACCTCCTTAGCATAATATTATTGTCACTTCTACAATCGTGTGTAACTAATAAGTTTATTGTGGAATCCATAACAAGCCATTTGCAATGCTAAGGATTACTGATATAAGGTTTTGATACCTATGATGTTTCTTTCGTATTTACAAATACTAATACTAATATTATATTAAGAGGAAAGATTTGTTTTTTTGTAATAAATAGGCTATGAAACTCCTCGACAAATTTTAAAAATTATTTCACTATTAGCAACATTAACGCTGAGAGATCCGTAACTACACGTGAGCAGAGCCACGCACACAAGCTAGTTCGTAATAAATTCGGGGTCAGAAATCTTAACAAATAAGGAATTAAATGCCCGGTTTGGTAGTGTAGTACTAATTCCAAAAACCGGTATCCGAGTGGTATGCTCGAATGACCAGTTTTTGGAATTGAAAATTGCTTTTTATAGCTGCTAAAAGGTTTTTCGAAGACAAAATCACAGGCAAGAGCTAGTCTCAAACGAAGCAAGCAGTGTTTTCCATAAGTAAGTTATAGCTGAATGCTTTCGAACAAAGGAAGTGAGACTTCATTCAATTCAGTTTACGTAAAAATATACAGTACAATTTAACAGTGAAAGTTGTGGCTTCGAAAGAAAGTATATACAGGGTGCGATCGAGCATCAGCTGTTCAAATAAGCGCGAGCCACGTTGCGAAGCTCACATAAAAATAAGAAAAATGAAGACAAAAAAGATAAGAACATTTTGACGTTTAGGGGGCCTTGTTTTCGGCGTTTGTCATTTAAAAACCTTACCTTGTTTACTCAAATGAAAATGACAATGAATAATTCAGTTGAAGCCCAGCTTATTAACGTCGACAAAATATACCACCGGTTCGGAAACCAGCCCTCTAAGAAGAAGAGTCCAGAAACTCAGCCAGGCGTCATGCGTTTCATCAAAACATTAGTTGATTATGAGACAGATGATTTGACATAGCAGGTTATTCAGACTGATTATAATTTATGTAATAGCTCATGATTGGTCGTCAAGTGTGCCTTGTAAAAGTCAACCCGTGTGTAAAATTATTTTATTTGGAAGAAATTTTAAGGTTCTGGACTCGCAGGCTATTATACATTATGCAGCAGTGAACAGCGTTTTGTTTTGGACATCCTGCGCAGTGTACAACATTCCACACACGCACATTGTCAATTGTCCCTTGTTTGGGGGGTCACTCATTTGCATATATATCAATGAAAACGTGAGTGTTTCTGCAAAATATAAATATTCACGAGGTCGGCTCCAGGCATAGAGAAATATAAACATACCTACATAGTTACGTACAAGCACGTATACTCTGTATACGACTATGTAAGACCTCAATTATATTTCTGTAGAAGATGAAGGCCATCGTATTAGATAATGTAGTCATTATATTGCAAATGTACTATTAATAATATATTATTATGTACTACAAATAATGAATGCTCAGCATTTACCTACTAAGTAGCGTCCCTTGATGTTATCGATGCAGTTCCTACTTTCTAAGGGTTGGTTGCAACTGTCGTCAGCTTTAACAAATGTGTGAAGTATTGGGGGCCTACCATCATCGGTTTAAGTGGAGCGTATTAAGAACTTCTGAGCTTTGACGTTTTATTTTGTGATACCAAAATTGAACGTCAAAGAAGTTAGCAAGCCGTCCCTGTTATAAGCATGATAGTAAGCCCTATGGTTACGATATATTGCACCTTTTTAAAACTGTCAGATGACTACACGACTTTAAGCTTTTATATTTTAATATATTTTACTTACATAATATTCGGTTAAAACCACTAATTGCTAATGTTAAAATTTTTACTTGCATGAAATGACACTTGCATAAAAATTTGCCAACTGACAGCGTAATTTGGTGCCACGAATTTAGCCGTCAACGCTAAAGTTATAGTTAAAATGTGCCTTTACCCTACCCTAATGTATCACTTATAGGAATATGTTGATGGATAGCGACATATTTATTGACTTGCTGTGCCGCGTGGTTTCACCCGCGTAGATTTAGGCTTATATAATATATCGGTTTAAAATTTACAAAGTTTCATACAAACTTTCATACCCTTGGGGGTAGAATTAATCAAAATCCTTTCTTGGCGGATGCCTACGTCATGACATCTACCTGCATGCCAAATTTCAGCCCGATCCGTCCAGTGGTTTGGGCTGTGCGTTGATGAATCACTATGTCAGTTAGTCAGTCAGTCACCTTTAAGTTATATATATTTAGATATAATATCCTTAAGGACTCTGCTTATCCATGATCATCTGCTACGGTTTATTTTGTAGCATCTACTTCAGGTAAGTGGTAAGTGTTAAGTGTTGGAAAATGTAGATATTGACGGAGGCTGTCGCGATCTGTTAGATTATATATCCTACCGCTAGTAGGTATTTCGCTGCGTTTTGAGCTAATTGATGACTTGTGAAGCTGTTGAAGGCGATTCTTGCGTTATAACACAAATTAAAATATTAACTATCAATGAAAATCCTTGAACACAAGTAATAATATTCTTAATTAAACCGCAGCAGATACGATCTACGGAATCAAATTTATAGATAATGTAATAACCAGACGAACAGCTAGTTAGGTAGCCACCTAACTTGAAACCAAGTGCCAACTTATAGCTCTGAAGGTCATTATCAGAGTTTCAATTGTAATAACCTACCTCATTTGTATGTTATATAATCATTCAGTCAAGAGTCACGCATGCCTTGTCGTGCTACAATACAATTTTGTAGATAAAATTGCATTCACAGGCACAATAGCTAACTCTGTTACCGCCGAGGGCCGTTTTCTTAAAATTCCCGTCACAAGTCATCGCGTCGACGTAAACGCTTTTGTATGGGCTCACAATAGTGTCAGCTTTAGGCCGCTGTTTCGATCCTATACAAATCTGCGTTTACGTCGACGCGGACACTTGTGGCGGCCGCAGTGAAAAACTCGTACTAGGCCCGGTAGGTACAAGTAATAAACTAAGCTGCGAAACAAATGTCATCGCGTACCCGCCCATCAATGGGTTACTTAATTATTAACTTTTTAGTCTTAAAAGTAAGTCGAGGGACCGAAAGTAATTTCTAGAGTAATATAATACATAATAAATCATAATATTTTATTTTCGGGTAGCGACTATTATCGTCGCTTCGATATGCATCGCACAATCGCTTCGACGAAAATAGTCATAAATTCATCTGATTGTGACATGCCAAGGTAGAAAAGGTAGATGACTTTTATCTGCAATCTGTGAAAAATCGTTTTGTTCAGTACCTACCTACCTACCTACCTACCTACCTACTATAGTTTTGAGGCTAACTGTTACCTCATTATAAATTAGAATTGTAGGCCGTACCTAGGTATTTCTATTGAGATTATAAATTTATAAAATTAAAAATAAATTTGAAACAGATGAAAAATATACACCTAATAATTATTAATAATAATATTATTTGACGTTTAATCGAGTTTGAGGTAACGGAACGTTTTTAGGGCTACCGTGTTTACATAATTCAAAAGCTTCCAAATGGTAGGATTTTATTTTGACAAATTGGAATAAGTGCACTAACAATAACTTAATTAATACTTAAAACAAAAATATTTTCACATTTTGAGACGGAATTCTTATTTTTTTACGCTTCTAAAACTTGTAAGCACGCTTTTATTGTTTTACTGGTACTTAATATTTATTCGTGGTAGTGTTTTATAACTATCCTAAGTGGTCAAAGCCCCGGGGTTCTTATCTCTATAAATAATATAAATATTTACAACATTATTCCCAGATACCTAGTTCTATTAAAGGCGTCCGACCAAAAATATATTTTCACCTAGTTACAGAAAGTTGAAACTAAATCTAAGTACCAAAGTAATATAAGTATCACCCGTAAGAAAGTTAATTTAGTTACTTAAGTTTCTTAATATTACCTGCCTATTTATAATATAGGCACCTATATAGATAGATACATAAGTACAAATACTTAATGCTTTTCCACTGGACATGGTTGAAACACATACTCTTATTATGAGTTTTGCAACGTTTTAGTAATATATACACGCTAGCGCGGCGCTGTACAATTTTTCATACAAATATTCGACGGGGACGCTAGCGAGTAAAGTTTACGAAAACGGTTGCCGACCCGTGATAGGAGTACAATACCCGGCAATAAATATTACACATTAACCTCTGGGAAGAGACGAGGGACTACGAACGCGAAATGAACTCGCTGTCTCATTATAAAATATCCTACTCTGGTAGCCATATTATTGCCGAGATTAGAAAATGAAGACATCGAGATAATTCTACTAAATGTTCAATATTTTTCATATATGGCAATATTCAGTAGTTTTAGGTTGGTCTCGTAATTCGTGTGTGACTTTTACGTTTATTTTTTTAATTTCGGAGAGAAATTTTAAAATGTATACTGTTTCAAAAGGACCCAGTAAAATTGTTGCTAAAACTCGAAGAGGTACATAATTGAACAGTGTAGTTTAATAGTGTTCATGTGAGGTGAAATTTTGAACTGCAATTTTCTTTTACAGGCCTTTCACAGAATTTAGAAAGATTGGACAGCCGCAAAGACCACAGTAGGAAGTCTTCAGATTCTGACAATGGAGAAATCAATAAGTATGCCACAGTTCTCATAAACTTCTCTGTCATAAGTAGTTGCAAGAATTTCATCATTGTTTTTACATAACCTCTTTCTCAAGATATCTAATTGTTTAAACAAATTGAAAACGCATGATTTGAGCTCCCAGCAAGTTCTCTTTACTTAATTTCAAGCCGGCGTTGCCATGGATTCGGTGTTTCACCGAATTGACCGGTATTTCGGATCTATGATCGGTTTTCGGTATGACGAAAATACCGAAAATTATTACACTAGGAGAGATTTTACCGTAGAATGTTGAATTTTAAAGTTTAAAAGGGCCATAAAGGAAGATGTAATTCAACCAAAATAAGATTAAGTTATAAATATTCTGGAAAATAAACGCTTTTTATATAATTTTTCTCTTAAACTAAGTATATTTCTCTACTTAAAATTATATCAATTTGACAATCAACATTATGCCTTATGGGATAAGACAAAAAGTTTTTTTCAATATTTCAATTGTAATTTAAGAACTTTTTTTACAGCATGCCTAAACCAACATTTCATTCCAATGGCAAAAAGACAGTCCATCAGAGAATACAGCACCATGTGATTACACCTCAACATGAAGAAATCATTCGGTTCATTAGTGCAAGTGAGTTATAATTAGGAACTTTATTTTAAGCAAACACATCTGGGAAGGTAATTAAAAGGAAAATATGAGAGTGATATACAGAGTTAAATAAGAGAACAGAGTTTCAAGATATAATGCAGATAATTTGTCAAATACACAGCCAAGTCAAATCAAATCAAAAAATCAAATCAAAAAGTTTTATTCAATATAAGGGACACTTGGAACACTTATTGAACGTCATTTTTCTTACGTTAACTTAAGTAAATTTACTACCGTTTCCAAAAGTAAGCCTGTCAGGAGAAGAAACGGCGAAACAAACTCCCCGGTTTTTTTTTTTTTACATGTGTCCCTTCTATATACATAGGGTTGCTTAAGTACATTTCAATGGAAGAGTGAGCAACTCATTGCCCTGTTTGGCTATCATCAATATACTCAGTTACACTATAATATGCTTTTTCACAAAGTTTCTGTTTGATACTTGCCTTAAAACTTAAAAATGGTAGTTCACACATTTTTAATGGTAGTTTATTGAAAAGGCGTATACTTTGCCCCACAAAAGAGTTACTAGTTTTGTGCAGTCTAGTCACAGGGACACGGAGTTTATCCCTCTTGCGTGTATTTATATTGTGCATATCACTATTTTTCTTAAAACTATCTATATTCTTTCTTACATATATCAAATTTTCAAATATGTATTGACATGCCACAGTCATTATCCCTATTTCTTTAAACTTCTCTCTGAGAGAATCTCTAGATTTGAGTTTATAGATTGCACGAACAGCCCGTTTCTGCAGCACAAAGATAGAACTGATGTCTGTAGCATTTCCCCATAAAAGGATGCCATAAGACATAACACTATGGAAATAACTAAAATAGACCAACCGAGCTGTGTTTATATCAGTTAGGTGTCTAATTTTCCTTACTGCGAATGCTGCAGAACTGAGTCTTTTCGACAATCCAGCTATATGGGGCCCCCATTGCAATTTATGATCCAATGTAACTCCAAGGAAAACTGTTGTTTCAACAAGGTCCAACACTTCGTCGTTGATAAGTACATTGGTTTGCACTTGTTTCACATTTGGCATAGTGAACTTGACACATTTAGTTTTTTTACTATTGAGTACTAAGTTATTAGCGCTGAACCAATGTACTACGTCAGAGAGAGCATTATTCACATCGTCAAGGTTAGCTTTTTGCCGGTCTATCTTAAAAATCAGAGAAGTATCATCAGCAAATAATACAATATCGTGTTTATTGCTTACCATGTAAGGTAAATCATTAATATAAGTTAAAAAGAGAAACGGACCAAGAATTGAACCCTGTGGAACACCCATCTCTATTGGACACCCCGGAGATGTTACGCCATGTATATCGACTTTTTGTATTCTATTACTTAGATATGAAGATATAAGTTTTAGAGCCAGGTCTCTTACACCGTAGTGATCTAACTTCCTGATCAACGTTTCATGGTGCACACAATCAAAGGCTTTAGATAGATCACAGAATACACCTAGAGCATCCTGTGAAGCTTCCCAAGCTTCAAGAATTTTTCTAATGAGCTCGACACCTGCATCGGTAGTCGAGCGACCCTTTGTGAAACCGTATTGTTTAGTGTGCATCAAATTATGTTCATTAAAAAAGGCTAAAAGTTGATTAAGTATTAGTTTTTCAAAAATTTTACTGAAAATTGGCAGTATTGATATAGGTCTAAAGTTCGTAGGGTCGTTAATACTACCAGCTTTTAATAAAGGAATTATTTTACTATACTTCATTTGATCAGGAAATTCACCACTATCAATACAAACATTAAATAATAAAGCTAGATCAGTAGCAACAATATCAATAATACTATTGAGTACTTTAACAGAAAGTCCCCATAAATCAGCTGAATTCTTCATATCTAGCGTTTCAAAAGTTTTGACAATGTCTCTGGGGGTAACAGTTTTAAACTTAAATGCAACGTTACATTTATCCACATGCATTTTTAAAATGGCTTCTGCTGCTGCGGGAGACGAATTTAAGACTTTGGTTAATGAAACTGGTATATCAGCAAAGAATGTCTCAAAAGTAGTTGCCACATCAATATCAGTCTTAATTATATGATCATTAATTTTTAGAGTTATTGAGTCATTCTTAAGAGAAGTTTTTCCAGTTTCAGAATTAATAATGTCCCAAGTTGTTTTAGTTACATTGGAGGACTTCAAAATTTTATTTCTCACAGCAATAGACTTGGCGTCTGAACAAACCTTTTTAAATAATTTTGAGTAATTTTTAACATAATTTGTAAATTCCAAATTAAAATTAATAGATTTTTCTTGATAAAGTTCATACAGCCTTCGTCTACTTATGTGAATGCCTGGGGTAGCCCACTCACTAAACGACAAACGTTTTCCCAATAGAACCGTCTTCGGGGTAAATATGCGCTTATGTTCTGCGTGTACAATTTGAAAAAAAGAATTGTACATTGCATTACACGCAAGGTGGTTATTTATTAAAGGAAACTTACTTTGGACATTACCTCGAAAACGGCTCAAGCGATTTGCATTTATGGGAATATAAGTAACTCTTTTCTTGGGAGCTTTCACATTTTTCTTACTGAAAGTTATTAATTGGCCACAGTGGTCAGAGTCTAATTTACTTATGATTTCATTACTAGTGGGCCGAAAGTTTGTGAACACGTTATCAATGCAAGTTGCTGATGAACTTGTTATTCGTGTTGGCTCAGAAAATAAGTAAAATAAATTAGAGGAACTAAAAAGGCATTTGTTCAAAATGCTCGAAAGCTCCACTAGGGGGTCGGTATACGCACACAACAATGTATTGCTCTAACTCTATACATGATAACTCAATAGTACTCTCCGCAGAAAGGTGCACAACATCCAGACGTTCTTTATATTTCATGCGTTTTTCTAAAATAATCATGGAGCCTCCTCGTATTGCAACCTTCCTGCTGAAGGCACTAGCAACCTGATGGTTACAGAAGTTGAACATGAACTGCTCGTCCCTAAGCCAATGTTCTGTTAAACATAATACATGAATATCATTACAGTCCATGAACAACTCCAATTCTAATTCTTTATTTAACATTCCTTGGATGTTCTGATGAACAAGTTTAATAAAGGAAGTAGCATTATTATTCATAAAATCGCCAGAGATTGTCTCTGTTGTCTTATAACTTAATTTAAAGTATTTGGAACATATTCCAAAGAATCATTACATATAATGTCCTTGTTTGCCTGCTCAATAGAAGCAGTCTTGTTAGCCAATGATTTGGCTGTGTTCAAATTAAATACGTGTATACAATAATGTAGCATGCTTGCTACTTGTCGTTTATATACAAGAGATTTAATCTTAAATTTATGAAATAATTAATGCTTTATGTCCTTTCCAGGGCCTTACTATAACCTCTTATTGCCATGATAGTTTTACTCTTATTATGAAACAGATGTATTTGGTGTGTATACATCTGTCACTGTCACACAACTGTAATAACATTGCAATAAGCACTCATGGATGGGCCCCTGGTGGACAGAGCTGCGCTCGGTTTCTTTTTCTCACAAAAGAAAGAACTTACGTTGTCTCTTAAAAAAGGAAAGTTGACATTTGGACCAGGAGGTACTTTGTGACCTTCCTGTAGGCTGGTAGCCAACGGTCTAATAATATTTTGGCAGATGTCAGCGAAATTTGACTTCGTATTGTAATGGTATTGTAAGAGATTTTCACGCTCATGGTTGGGCCCCGGTACACTGCTAGACTCATTATTCATAGATACACGTACACAAATTTGCTATCAGTAAATAATTAAAACTCAAATGTTAGAATTAATACTATAGGCAGCTTCATACTTGCACAGAAGCAGTTTCTTAGATCTAAGGCTTTGTTCTTTAAGAGCCAGTCCTAGAATGTACAATTTTTTAGACACATGAACATTTTTTTAATTTTTACCTAGAACAATTTCTCCCAGTTTCAATGTTGATAAAAGTGTAGTATTCACATTTTTCCATTACTCCCTCCTGAAGTGTTATGACACCCACTTATGACTAAAGATGTTTAGATGCCATCATGTGTAAATTTTTGATGTTCATAATTACCTTACCAGAGCACAAACATAAATAATTTTCATTTTAATATTCATAACAGATGGTTAGCCCATTACCACCTAGACACATAATTATCTTTGAATTTCTTCTCATACATTATGCAGGTTTCTCCAAATTATTTTACATCTCTGTAAGTTTTTAGAAAAACCAAGTGGGAGTATCTTTGTGAGCTTGACACGCAAAACATTCAGCCACCAAGGCTCTTGTCAAATATAACTTAAATATTCTTCCAGCATGGACACAATCAGCTTACGGTGACAGTGAGCCCTCTACACCTACTAGTACAATTGGTAAGTTCTAATATTTTACTTTTAGTAATTTTGCTCTTATTATATACTAGCGGATGTCACGCGGTTTCACCCGCGTAGTTCTCTTTCCCGTGGCAGTACGGGGTTAAAATATAGCCTTATTATTTGCTGATAATGTAGTAGTGTCCATGTAGCCTCGGAGAGCACGTTAAACCGTCAGTCCCGGTTGCCAATTTATCATCTTTGGCAATCGTTACAGGTCAGTCGGAGGCCTAAAATAGTCTGACAACAGGTTTAACCCAAATCACAGATTTTCCTCGTAAAAGGGGTTGCGAAGGTTAGATGGCAGTCGCTTCGTATAAAAATCAGGTGATCAGCCGTATTGGGTTGAATCAAGTGCTGACCCCAACAATGTATGGGATAAGGCCAGGGAGATGATGATTGATGAATGTAGTAGTAGCCATTCCTGAAAGAAATTTTCTAATTGGTCCAGTAGTTTCGGACTTTATTCTATACAAACATACTTACATACAAATTATAATATTAGTGTAGACTACACATGCTCATGCCTGTATTCCCTAAGAGGTATTCTTATTTCGCTAGTTGTGTTTATTCCCATAAATAGGAGGCAAGCTTTTTCTCATTAACCAGGCACTAATCCAGACTCTGGGCTGCTTGACCCAGGGATTGAATGCACGCGAACCGACGGCGCAATGCCACCATTGCGGCTGTGACCGGGATTCCGCACAGCACACACTGGAGCAGTGCCCAGCGTGGAGCTCGGAGCGTCGAGTCCTGGTCACCAGGATCGGGCAGGACCTCTCTCTGCCACGCGTAGTGACGGCTATGCTGGCAGACAGAGAGGCATGGAGGGCCGTAGTCTCCTTCTGCGAGACGGTAATGTCCCAGAAGGAGACCTCCGAGCGGGATCGGGAGAGAGCCGATCCCTCTCGGAGACGACGGCGACGGCGGGGCGGAGGCAACGCACGCCCCGGTCCGTCCACCCAATAGCCAGGGTCTAAGAATATGGCTATGGTATCCCCTGCCTGTCGTAAGAGGCGACTAAAAGGGGGCCGGAGGGCCTGCTGGCGGTGGTCGGGGTGGGAGCTTTGACCACCGGCGCGGGCCCGGGAAGGTGGCAGCGCGATGTGGCTCGCGCTGCCTTGCACAGCGAGGTCTTCAGGGGCGGCGTCACAGCTGCCCCGGGGATGTGCCCCGGCAAAGTGTGGGGGGACACCGGTGCGTTCTATCAGAGTACCCGGAGTCCCCCCTGAGCACTGAGGATGGCCACCGGGGGGGTTTTAGTGCGGTAAAAATCCCACATACCCCGATCTGCCTCTCCCAGGGCGGTCGGGGACCTTTTGAAGGTTTCCCCCTCGTCAACAAAAAAAAAAAAAAAAAAAAAAAAAAAAAAGGGATTGAATGCAGGACCTAGGTCCGCAGTATCGCTTGCAAGCGTCAGACCAATGAGGCAGTGCTTCAATACTATCCATACCAATAACTGTTTCACAGCAAAAAGTAATCATCCAAATCAAATTTAATTGAATGATTGAGACACAGCTTTAACCCCAAGAAGTGAAATAGGGTACTTATAAATGTTGAGAGTGGAGTTGCGAGCTAGTAGTATCATAACTTTCTATTTGGGATTTGGTTGTCATGACAGCCAGTCTCCTCTACAATCTGAGTAATTCTGGAGGCCTACCATTCTGGCTTTCTTCTTCTTTGACTGCTCATGTCCGAGGGTCCTGACCACCACAAGTGGCTGTCCATGTAACACGGCATCCCGCCTGTCTAAAAGCCCCTGAAATGTTTGTTTTTCCAATCTCTTTGACTATGTCTGTCCACCTGGTTGGATATCTTCTACCTCTCCACTTTCCAGCATATTAAGAATTTCTGAGATTTGACGATTAATTTCGGTTCCGTAAAATTTTAATGTCGTAAGAAAAAACGATCATAGTTGGCCCCCAGTAAGTAGTACTCTACTCTACTGACTGACATCATGACTTGAAATTGAAACTACTGTTGTTGCATTAAATTGACCAATCAATTTATGTCCATTGCTCAATAAATACCTAACTAGTATGGCAATGGTGTTACTAACAAACCAATGCTGTTGAACATTGACCTATAAACAAACTATTATTACACAAAACGTATTCTCAAAGATTACATCATTAATATTATCATTGTACAAAAATCTGTTACAATACAGATAGTGTCACTGAATAAGTCACTGAAACTTTTATCTTAAGATAACCTATTCAATGGTACCATTATAATGTTATGTATGAATGTACATAGATAATATACAGTGGAATGAATGAGATAAATGGTTATTTATGAAGAATGTTTACACTATTAATCTGTAGAAGGTCACATTATACTCGTTTCAAGAACCCTTTGTGTATAACAATACAATTTACAATGCCTCCATCTTTCACGTTGGTACTTAATCATCTTAGGTGAAAAGTGGGTATTGTTATTACAACACCTCTGTCTACTCATTCAGGGAATGCAGGAATGTATGTAACATTTTCAAATGCTTTTCAGTATTTCAGATGATAGTGTTATATTATTGGTATTCCAGGGTCAGGCAGCTCGTCGCCAGCGCCACCCTCAAGCCTGTTCTACCAAGACGAGGCCCCGAGCCCGGTGCTGGTGGACTTCAAGCCATTCGACC
Organism: Watsonalla binaria; assembly: GCA_929442735.1. Taxonomy (NCBI): domain Eukaryota; kingdom Metazoa; phylum Arthropoda; class Insecta; order Lepidoptera; family Drepanidae; genus Watsonalla; species Watsonalla binaria. The sequence continues at coordinate 3,913,792 of OV838929.1, read as the reverse complement.
TGGAGACATGGTGGGGCAAACGACTCTTCCAGAACATCACCAACTCACTCTGAGTCCCCAAATAACATTCACACTATGTGGGAACATGAATGTTTCAGATAGCGTAAGTCACAATCATCTGTAGTTTACTAAATTTTAAACTAATTCCCCCTTATAACGAAATATGGTTTAAAATTTAAACCATGTTTTGTATAGATTAATACTATATCCATCCCTATTAACACCATATCACAAAATGAGATGGAACTACTTTTAAATCAAGGATTATCTTAAGCCATGTTTTGTAATAAGGGGGTTAGAGTCCTTAAAATACGGAATGAGTATATAATGTCTGGTTCAAGCCTACTTTGATGTTATGGAGGGACCAGTATGCTAACATTCTAGCTAGTAAATATTGGAATTGCTGACAAAAGTAAAATCAAGGTGGTCAGCACAAAATATCAGTGGTCAAAAAAATTTACTTATTGAAGTACATTTTTTTAAATTAAGTAAAGCTAGTGGATGAATTAAGTAATCTACAGTTGATTGTGGATCTCAGTAGTTATGTCATATCGTAAGTAAAAGTTTCGTAAAGCTCAATTTGTTTGCAACTGTCATCGTTACGGCAAACCAATATTCTCGTAAGATTGTTGTGTTGTATGAATGTTGATGTTTTTGTTGGTTATGTGATGGCGAATTTTAGAGATGATATCTTATTATACCAAAGAATAAATAATGAATCAGTATGAACAAAAACTTTTAGGGGTTGCCTAAGTCATGAGAGCCAAAATTTCCCTTTTCGCGCAAAACACTTAATATAAGTAAAAGTTAACCGAAACAAAATGTATGAAAGGTTTGAAAGAGAAGAAAAATTGAGACATCCAAAAGACAGTTTTATTTGCTTTAAGATATAACATTCGAAGTGCCTCGCCATATCCAAAGAAATAGTGTTTGCCATCTGAATGTTAATTAAATATGTATAGGGTAAATTATAATATATTTATTTTATAAGCTGTTACATACCATCACAAAAGTTTAAATCATTTTCATGGAGTTACTCCATGAGTTTCATGAACGAGTCTGACTCATACATTGTAATTTTTTACCCTATATATGCTTAGTTACTTTGTAATAATAAAAATAAAAAAAAACTATGAAGAACGAAATGGTCTAAAGTTCACTTCTGTTAAAGTTTGTCAAATATTTGTACAATTGTTACTGTATCAGTATTTTAGTAATGCATGGTAGCTTTGTAATAAAATCATGTTGATAATGTTGTTATATCGATTATTCCTATGTTTATTGTGTTGTTAAAAAGCTTCTAGCTCGGAGCTGAACAATGTCTTCCAGATAATATTACCTACATCAACTTTGAATCATGTAAAATCTTTGGAATATTGGTTTTGTTTTATATTGTACATAGCGTACATTAATTACTAAATGTTTTATTTACAATAGATCAGAAACTTATTGTTTTATTATACTTATTTTATACACTTGTTGACTAGGATACGTGTTATCTCTCAATTAGGTACAGGTACAATGTGTGCATTAAGCACGGTGCCTATCTGCACTCGCGTTTATTCTATGACCAATGTATAAAATGAGTACCTATTTATTTAAGCGATGTTATTTCATGCATTAGCAATAAATGCACGAATGTAGTTATAGTTTTTATCCTTTTAGATGGAACATTTGAGTCACCGTAGTTTATATGCAGGAGAATATTTTTAGACTGATTTAGTTGATAAAAGTTATGCTTTTTGTTGTAGTTGAATAAACCTTCTGACAAAGTTTGTGGCCTCTGATTCAAAACGATTTTCACAAAAATACTAGCGACCACCTCCCTCGGTTCCCTACACATTACGATTTTTTAAGATTGTTACATAACGTTGTTTTTTCTCTACTGTCTATAAATATGTTTCTTTTTATTCTTTGAACCCTCTGGCGTTCATCTCCTACATGTTTAAAAAACCGTATCATGATTTATGATCTATAAAGAACTTTAGAAGAACGATACGTTAATACAGACACAATAATTAATTTTGTATTGAAATGGCGATGAGCTTGAGTACAGCTATTCCGCCAATGTCAAGTGATTGTTGAGAAAAATATCTTGTAAATTGTTAAAAATATGTGAAAAACCGGTAGCAAAAAGTCTGGACTTTTTTGAAAAAGTTAAAGATGATGTCAATGTTGACATGATAAATGAAGAAAGTCATCGCATAACGCGCCGTAAATGACAGCACTTTCCTTTCATATTGGTGTGCTTTCTGTAGAAAATAATTAAATAGTTTTCTTCCAATGGAAGCCATTAATATCAGAAACAATTTATTTGCTAAGGAGAACTTAAAATGTTACGAACTGAACTATTTTACTGTGAGTAGAAACCGATTTTACATAAATCTTTGGGTCCGTGCTACAGAGTGCTTATTTCTGTAACTAATCGAATCGAAATCGCCTTGAACATCTATTAATCGCAGGGAAAACACCTGTGAATGGTCGGACAATTTCGATCGTTAGATAAACTTACCCACACGGTGGTCAATAAGATCGCAATGTCAGTGCTCGCTGAATGGGTAGCGGTCAAAATAACCGGGCCGCGCCGATCTCAAAACGCCCGATCGGTTCTAAGTCTATGGAAAACTGGATGTAACCCTTTCGACCTATTAGGTCTAGTTCCTGAAACGTCTAGTGTCAGATTCGACCATTACTTCTCACTATACATACACTTATCTATGCGCTGTTCAAATAGTAGAGCTTACAAGTTCAATAATAATCTGACAGTCGCACAATGGACAAGAAAATAACATTATCCACGGCCTACAAAACGCGCGCAACATACTGAAGGACCTCGAGCGCAGTATCCACAAGTCTTCCAAGTACGAGAGGCAGCTGCTGCAGTGCAAGCAAGGGCACCCACACTCACACGACTTCGACGAGTGGTGGGATACCAGCCCCTCGGAGGAGACGGAGTTCCAGAAAACAAGTAATTATTTACGCATAGGGTCCTACCATGACTTACAGTACCATTACACGGCGATCTGTGTAGCGTGCAGTCAAGTTCAAATGCTTGAAGTGTTCTCGAGGCTGCTATTCGACGTCGAGGTACCGGCAGCTAAGCTAAACTCAACCCTATTGCCATGATAGATTGAGAATTATTTTGTATGGATCAGTGTTTGACGTCTATTAAGTCTGCCACTGTTACACAGCAAAGCTATCATGGGAGTAAGTGTATGGTGAGGCCCATGGTAGGCGGTTACTATAGTATTGAATTGTATTGCGTCCAATCAAAGATGTATTTTTTTAAAGAGGTTGGTTATTAAAATATGTGTTTTGAGCAGGTAAATCCACACAAAGCCAGCTTGATTTAAAGGAGTCCTGGTCTACCATTAGCATCGTGTGTCTCCAATATCAGTGAGTGTTACATTATTCCAATACTTATTTAGAATATCTCACTAAGATCTCTCACTAAGGCGGCAGTATGTTTCTAAGCATTCTTCTCACATGCCCCCATTGAACTTTGCACGCGGGGTGGTGGATGGCACTGACTGGCAGGGTTTACCACCCTGATATGCTCCCTCTATAATGTGGTCGATTTTGATTAGGAACCAACAGGCACAGTTCTATAACCCACTTAGCTTCTATACTTGTATTTTAACTGGCTGCGCTCCTCGGTTTCAACCAAGTGATTTTGCTTGGTAGCCCTCGAGACCCTTGGTAGACACGAGTCGTCCATCTAGGCACAAAAACACTTCCAAATAGAAACCTTTTTAATTACCTACACGTCTGATTAATATAGATAATGTTACCTATATCGACTGCTACAGATACGAAGAGTTATCCAAACGTTACGAAGCGCTGCTGCAAGCGTACACAGAGCGTTGCAGTGTGATCAAATCGCGCGACACATCCCTGAAGCAGCTGCGGCAACGCGCACGTAAGGCGCATGCCCAGCTTGCGCATGCGCACAAAGCTATCCTCGCTGTTGGCGACAAATACCTCGCACTTAAGAAGAAGAGGAACACGGAAGTATTGCTTTACTTCTTTCATCTATCAACCAGGCACCGTTACGAGTTTTGAGCGATCAGCGAAAATAGTCGGGATAACTGCTCATAGTCATACTAGCACGTAGGTATTTGCTCGTACTTGCGCCATGTTTGCTCAGAACTTGTGATGGGGTCTACAACTTCCTATACTTTTAGATGGGTTCTAATTACACTTACAGCTATCGTAGCCCCATTGAATCCACTGCTAGACAGATCTTTCAGAGGTGATATCTTCATGGTACGCCACACCAACCTGACTTCAGCTCATTATTTAGCTGGACCCTGCCACTAAAATTAGCTCCAGTGCCCATGTAAGTTCGAAACAATTTATTGAGCCCCAGCCAATCGCTCTTTAAAGAAAATACTACATTGTACCTTATTAATTAAGTAATAAACATAACAGGAGGGTCTTATTGACTGCCCATGCTCACACCTAAAACACATCTTAGGTATATCAAATCACTCACGGCTCACACTCAAATACATTGCTAGGTGCTTAGTGAGTACATTGTAAAATGTCGAAAGCAGAAGAACTGGTACGAGGAGCAGATTTCAAGCTTGAAGGAGACTGTTCGCGAGGTGATGGCTGCGGCGGAGGGCGCACGGCTGGAGTTCGACGAACTGCTGACTCAGAGTATGACTGGCGAAGGGGATGCGGATGCTGCCTTATTGCTCACGCAGGTGTACTCTTTATTGCGCCAGACTAGCTCTGCCTTGCAGTTTCACCCGCATGGACTTAATTTAATGGTTTTATTTTGCGTAACTCTAATTATGTTAGGTATATAAAAGTAGCCAAAGTTAGAGGTAAATATCGTATAAACTTTCATATGATTTTAGTGAAATGTTGTTAATTTGGGATAACAAACACACTTCAAACTTTATTTATCTGCATAGTTTAGACTAGATGACACTCTTTACTAGATTAGATACAGGAATGGTTATAAATCGCCAATATCTATAAAATAGTCGGATATTGAACGCCCATAATGTACCGAGCAACCGTATCAGTAAACTACACATCATTAAAAGTAATTTCATCTAAGCAGCAATCTCGCGGAGCCATCAGTCCTTATACCATATGATACGTTAACCTGATTGTTGACAGGCCTTAGGGAACTTTTTTTTTTTATCGACGAGGGGGAAAACTTCAAAACTCCCTGACCGCCCTGGGAGAGGCAGATCGGGGTATGTGGAATTTTTACCGCACTAAAAGCCCCCCGGTGGCCATCCTCAGTGCTCAGGGGGGACTCCGGGTACTCTGATAGATCGCACCGGTGTCCCCCCACACATCCCCGGGGCAGCTGTGTCGCCGCCCCTGGAGACCTCACTGTGCAAGGCAGCGCGATCCACATCGCACTGCCACCTTCCCGGGCCCGCGGCTCGGTGGTCAAAGCTCCCACCCCGACCACCGCCAGCAGGCCCTCTGGCCCTCTTTTAGTCGCCTCTTACGACAGGCAGGGGATACCATAGCCAAATTCTTAGACCCTGACTATTGGGTGGTCCTTAGAGGACTAGTCTAAGGAAGCCTAAAAAAAAACTTGGTAAATCTAGGAACGCGAGGGTCAGATTTCTTTACTTTAACCCATCCCTTTTTATTAAGTGTAACAATATCGTGATTCATATTGGACAAGGTATTGATGAAGTGCTGTTGGAGTTACACATATGAATCAGATTAGTAGAGTTACGTTATAAATCGGCCCGATACGTAGGATCATTACTTAATGATTGTGTCTTTTGCTGTGTAGGTAAGCTGTGTACTTTATTACTCCGATTACCTTTGTTTTAGATAAGGAAATGCAATCAGCTGTTTTTGGAGAATCTCAGACTGAAGGCTCAAATTGAAGAGCTGTTGCCAGGTAAAGTGAGCTGGAGGAATGGTTGTGATTAAATTTGAACTTTTATTTACATTGTTCACTTACCATGTACCACGAAATGAATAAAGTATCTATAAATATGTGATCATGTTTTATTAAATTAGGGTTCAGTCTTAAATAATGGATGATTCTTCGAAGAGCTTCGCCATTTTAACCCAATATAACCAGTTTTATTGGTCATCTCCATTATCTGCAACCAAGAAAGCTTCTATTTGCAATTCTTTCATTTATACGAGCCCCACTGATGGTAGGGAAGCAAGTTACTGCAGCCTATGGACGCCTTCAATACCAAGAGCATATGCTGCGCGTTGCGACTATGTAAAAAAAACTCTTCACGTAGTCTTGATGAAACGGGGTCCTTCTACTGTGCTGCTGATGCTGGGAAGTTATAGAAGTCATAGTATAATTGTACGCGGAAGAAATCCTTTTTGGAATCGTATAATGAGTGGAATCAACGTCGAGTCCCTGCACGCCGTGTAAAGTTAAGTCGAGTCTCGATATGTCAAGTCATAAACATAGGTTAACCTACTACGGGGGCTAGTGGGGGCTGGTCATCTCAAGCTACACAATTATTCGTAGTACTTATTTTTAGTTTTTATTTTTTTTATATAGACTTTTGTGCACTGTAACTGTGTCCATGTATATATATATATATTATGATTTATATTGTATTACTCAAAGCTGTAATATTTTTAAAGGAGTAATTACTGTGTTTTTTGCCAGGTTCTTCTCAATAAAAGCAACCTTCCGAACCTGCCGGTAGCATGTATAATCCTATATAATCTTGTCTTTCTAACGATTTGAAAGTACTTTGTAAAAAGTCTAATCGAATAAAGATATTTTGAATTTTGAATTTTACGTCATGACGAGTGTGGTAAACGAGCGTGACAATTTTGGTAACAAGATAGGTGAGCTCCTCCGCGATAGTAAAATATTGCTGTGGATATTCATACGTCTACAAAATATCTTAATCGCGTTTACCTTTTACTGAAATGCCATAGCCAATCCAGCAATTTCAAATAGGTTATATAGCGCAACTTTTCGTATTACTTGACGTAAAACCGATGAATTCGTTTGATCACGTCCACCATGCCGTCCAGGATATAAGCGAGATGTCCAGAGTCGGGCACCAATGCTTTATCGGCCATTACTGCAAGACGCAGCACACCACCGTAGCTCAATGCCGTTACGCCCAAACCTGGAAGATTACTTGTAAATTTTGTCTAGTAGTTAATTTTATTTGATGGAGATAGATTGGGGGTTCACCATAATAGTTTATAAGTAGACTAGCTGTGCCTCGCGTTTTCACTTACTTATGGAAAAACTATTTTTTTTAATACTCTATCCGTCCGCCTGTTTGTTCCGGGTAATCTGAAACGTCTGGGCCGATTTTAGCGGGACTTTCACTGGCAGATAGCTAATGTCACAAGGAGTAAATAAGCCTACTTTTATTTAAAAAAAACTTTTATTTATTACGAATAACATGAAATCTACGTAGGTGAAACCGTAGGGCACAGCTGGTTTATTTATGAACACGAATGAAGGAACGCCGCGCTGTCTTCAAATCAGCACGTGATGCAGTGAGACAACAGTTTAGATTACATACAAGTATGTATGTACAGTAACGTGACAGTTCATTCGCACGTGGAATGCATCTGGCTGCATCGCGGTTAGATGCTAACAGTGTTGAAAACCACGACGCGTAAACGAAGTACTACTGTATAAAGGTATTATATTACAATGCATTGAACGGTGAGTCTGGCGGCACCTATAGTGTTACTAACAGTACCTGCAGCTGGAACATCATACATTGTTCTTTATTTTATAACCAGCTGTGCGTTTCACCCGTTTAGACTTAATTTCATGGGTGGCCTGTGGAACCCTATTTGTTTTTAATTAAGTAGCCAATTTAGTGGCAGGGGCAGGCAGTGGCCGACCAAGGATAAGCTACATCAAACAAGTAAAGGATAAAATGCTGCACCGACATGAGTCGAAGTCTTAAATGAAGGAGGAGCCAAGTTACTCCCTGCAACATTAGCTATCCACCGTTGAAAGTCCCGTTAAAATCAGTCCAGCTGTTTCGGAGATTCGGAACAAACAAAATTTTACTATTTGTTTGTTCTATGCTGTGCCGTGTATACTTACTTTTGTAGGCACTTAGTAAAAAGTTGTTATTGTAGAACTACAAGAAGACACTTCAATTTTATTTATCTGTATAGAGTATAGATGTAGATTAGCCAGGGGGCCTACTAAGTATTATTGTTTTAGCGCGTATTAAGATTTTCTTAGCTTTGTTGTTCGTTTACGGTACCAAAGTGAAACGCCTCAGATGTCCAAATTCGATGGGGCAAGAAAAAACATTTGCAATTCAATTTTATGGTCCAGACGTTTGCACTAAAAATTTTTTCGTAAATAATTTCCCTTTCTAAACTTCAGTACTGAAGTGAATTGAATGAAGACGACTTAACTCTGACTAACCCTATGCTAATCTCTTTTTAAATCTGTATGACAAAAAGAGATGGAAATACTTTTAAACCAAGGACTTAGGGGATCCTATGTTTTGTAATAAGGGTGATAATTAACACCTAAGATATCTTGGCTATAAGCAATATATACCCATGTTTAACCTTACCTGTGTTCCCACTGTGAGGTAAAAAGAACACCATAGATTTCAAGGCATGGTCTTCGCAAATATTGACCAAGTCCGGCCCAGGCATGTTGCTGAACACCATGGTAGCTTGACTGCTAGCTAGCAGGGGTCTGAGGATCTGTTTCGGGAAGATGCCGGCCAATTTGATGATGTAGTGGTTACACTGAAATATGATTTGTTATCGGGAATCGTAATTTCTTACTAGAATCGCGATGCATATAGGTATACTTAACTTATTTTGTGTCTGGCGTATCGTCGTTGTTGAAATTAATATTATTTAATGATTTATCAATAGAAATGCATCAATTTTATAATATAACCCAAACTATAAATTATAATTTTAGCCCTAAAACACAACACTGGATTTTTAATGTCCATTAATGGTGTGAGTGTTGTTTATTTATATTATTTCATTGTACTAAGTACTTAACTGAAATTAAACATTAAATTCTAATTAAGAAAAGAGCTTTTAATTTACCTCAAAATCCTTAAGAATATATGTTGAAAAATAAAGAAATTACAGAGCAAATATGAAAAAAAATCGCTTATACTGTCCATGACTGGTGACTTTACCCTACTTAAATAAGGTATCGATATTTCAATTTGAACATCATAATATGTTTTCCTACATCAGTAAAATTGTGTTCCTTTATTAAACAATTGTAACTTACTGTCGTTATAAAATAAATTGGAATACTCACCAAGGGATCAACACTATTTCGTAATTTTCTAAGGGCTTTCTTACTATCGTCTAAGTTTCTATTTTGTATTGCCAAGTCGTGTATAGTGACACTGAAATTATTTTGGAGACTGTTGTTCTTAGTATTGTCTCCTGATGTCACTGGTATTCTAATTGGTAGAATTACAGCTACTTCTTTGGGTATAAAAGCCTTCGTCTGTTGGAAAGAATATAATTAGATTATAGGTAATACCAGACATAAAATTAAATACAATTTTAAATATAATTACATTTCTGATGGAAGGATATATTGGAAATACCGTTTTGGGTAACCTGTCTCTACGTGTAGGTAAGCAATATAATTTATAAATTAAACTTAATTTTCATTGTAAAGAGTAGGCAAATAAAGAATCATTAGTCTTATATGTAATGCGGCAGAAGTCGCGGGTGCAAGCTACTGTACTTTTAAATATATTTAATAGTCACCCAATTGCGAATAGTATTTTACCTTCTCAAAAAAGTTATGCAAACCATTAGCAAGTGCTGCCATCAGTACTGCTGAAAAACTAAAATTATCTATAGTCTCCTTTACTTCCTTGACTAATTTCAAGAGATCCTCATCGGATTCCGTCCATTTGACTACTTTAAGTCCTAGTAAAGATGGACCATGAAGAGTATTTTCATCAGGCTTTCTCAGCATCATATCTACTAAACAGAGAGGCATCTCACAAAGCTTTGCAATCATTTCTAGTACAGCTTTTGGTGAATTGTGGTTTTGTGTTTCAGGCATCGAAAACATATTCGTAGAACTACTATCGGTATCAGCTAAGTTTCGACACAGGAATTCTATCAACGCCACGCCATCACCTACGGAATGGTGGATCCTTATTATGAGTCCATAATCTCCCTTCTCGTTGTGTTTATTGCCAACTCTTTGCTTCGTCACGAAAATTTTAAAGAGACCTTCATTGTCGTACGGCAGAGATTGACTGCAAACCTTAGACATTATATCTTCCAAATCATCTCTGTCTAGCTGGCATTTATCAGGTACCTCTATCATTTGTACATACTGATCAATATCTACAAAACTATACTTTCTCCAATAATAAAACCCATATTCTTCTTTCCTCCTGTAGAACACCTTTTCTGTGCCATCTTTTAAAGGCATCGTGAGAAGTTTTTCCTTCAATCCATCGACAATTGATTCAGCTGTATTGGCTTCCACGATTCCGATCACATTAATAGTTGCACCATTGTCCAAACTCCAGAAAACGTCGAAACTGTCTAGGAACTTAACGAATCGTTTATCATGACTTTTAATTAACACAGAGCACACCATCTTGTACACGAATGCCAATATTATTAACATAGTTAGCATCGGAATGCATAGCACTAGGATTATTACTAGAGTTGTTCTTAAGAAAGTTCTCGTATCAATCTTGTCAAAAGTCGCACTTTGTTTTATAAACTGTAACGTAAATTTCCAATTTGTTAATATTCTTAACTTGTAGATCTGGGGCCTGACCATGAGCTCTTATTGCCATGATAGTTTTACTCTTATTATGAGACAGATCTATTTGACGTGTATACATCTGTCACTGTCACACAGCTGAACTATCATTGCGATAAGAGCTCATGGTCTGGCCCCTGTGCATCAATTGAAACATGTTTCAACGGCGACGAATCGTTTGTTTTAGCGTGGCCCGAAATGAGTTCATACTTTTTCGACAGCGAGTTGTGATTGATTCCAAAAGATGGCTGATCAACGTATTCTGAGGCACGCTTATAAATAAGCAACAAAATTCGTCAACGTTTTAATATGTCCAAACCTATCGGACTTCGTTCAGACAAATTGTTTGCTTACCTGAACACATAATATTATATTCAGAACTAAAACACCGATTAAGGAAACGAACTCACTGAATCTATTGTTTGAAACTAAGCAATCATTAACTAGTGATTTATTCCAATATTCCTCCATTAAATTCCTATGTTCCAAGGAACAGTTCCATATGATTAATTCCCTCATGATTACACTCATAGTTTTACAAACACGCGTATTATGAGCTGACTTTGCGAATACTGAGGAAGAAAACCTTTACTGAAGCCTTAGTAAATAGTTTCAAGAAGGGGTTAGCTGTTGAATGGGTAATTCAATTAGAAAGATGTAATATTACTACATTTAATTATTGAAGTTACATCACACTACACTGGCTTTGTAGTTCAATGTTTCATGGAAAATTCAAGACATAATGTCCTTCTTACTTCACTTAATAATTCGTTGAATGAGACAGGAACAAAAATGTAAAATATCCTTATTTTTATTTATTAACTTATAGGCTCTATAAATATAGAGCATGTTTACATATCAATTAAAAATAAAGTAGTAAATACCTTACTTCTTACAAGATATTTTGTGGTAACTAATGTTTAGTTGTTAGAAGTTACTAAAGATTCGATGCTTAATATGTAAAACCATGCTTATTTTTGTTTGAAAATACTAAACAAAGAAGATATAAGAAAGTTTTTAATTTTATTACCACCAGCCGGTACTCTGTGCCAATAATGTGCGAATGTGTGCGTAAATGGTCTCGACCCTGAATAACTGTACACTGCTGAAAGCGTACGTATACAAATATGATGGAGCGTTTTTATACAACATAGACACTTATCATATAAATATTGCGATATTTCTATATACATTTGTAGGAATTTAAAAATCATCGGCTCACAACATGAACCTTGGCAAAATTTGTTAAGTTCGATCACGAATCCTGACGAATTTCTGTCTTTTTATAGAGCACAAGACGTTGATCCATATGAAGGACATAACAGCAACGTACACCACTCGGAGGTTCGGTGGCACGAAGTAAAAGTTTATTGTCTGACTCGGGATCCAGAACGCTTGGTTGGCGCAGAATGTCCTCCAGAATTTCTCTCGTAGCTCCTCGAATATGTCATCTTGGCGCTCTGCGATGCCTAGAACTGAAACAAATTAAATATATATATATATTTTTTAGTTTCTTGATTAGACTTTTTACAAAGTATGATCGTCAGAATGACATAATTATAAAGAATTATACATGCTACCGACAGGTTCGGAAGGTTGCTTTTACTGAGAAGAACCTGGCAAGATACTCAGTAATTACTCTTTTCAAAAATATTATACAAAGAATACAAGATAAATAATAATTTAAGAAACAAAAGCTCAAGGACACAGTTCTAATGCACAAATGACGATCAAAATAAACATAAGTAAAAAGCTTGACATGACCAGCCCCCACAAGCAGCACCTGTTCACAAGTATGACGTGAATGCCAGCCATTGACCTCCTCAACCATCATAGAGGGAGTGGACAACTCGTCATTCAGACCACATATTTGGCACAGAGCATCAGCTGGTGGTATGAGCATATTATCAACTAGCTGTAGCTCGCTGTTTCAACTGCGTAGACTTCATTACATAGGGGGTAACAGTGGTAACATCTGCTATCTGCCAGTGAAAGTAGGTACCGTTAAAACCAGTCCAGCTGTTTCAGAGATCAGCCGCAACAAAGAGACAGGCAGAGAAATATAGCTGTATAGATATGCTCACGTCCGTTTTCCACACAGACGCAGGCCACCAAATTTCGCCAGTTTTATTAAATTTTAATGTACTCAATTAGTATGGGTTGAAGTGTTCTGGTGAACTCACATGTGTAGAAAACAATCAGCAGTACAGGGGTCATGATGGCCTGGTCGGCAGCGACCTTGATCGCCACGGTCTTGATCGCTGTGCCCGCGAACTTCCGATCCAGGAATTTGTACCTGGACATTTGTAATTAGTTAGTTAAGCTGCGTTTCCACCAGAGATGAGCGTTTGGTAAGAACCAATGAGTTTCTAACCAACTCGTCTCAAGAGAGCACACAATGTCCAGTTGGCAAAACTAAAAATCAAATATCAATTATTATTTTGTCATCTGGACATGCCCAGATTTTTATGCGTGTCCACATGATGAGACCTAAATTAAATCAGGCGCAGTGAGGTTCATCGCCTCGTTATGCTGCTTCCATTTATACAAGCAATACATAATTCAAAGGCATGATTGACTGACTGACTTTCTTAGGTACATACATATCAACGCACAGCCAGTACATAAAGGAGTAATTTTTAAATCATTAAGGTTGACAACCCTCACGCTCAATGGAGCAAACGTAGATTTCTTACTGCTTGTAAAACGTATATTTAAACCTAAAATTGGGACACACTAGGCTGGTATCTTATCTTATACCAGTGGGCGTCACGCGGTTCCACGTTAGTTCCCGTTCTGGTTGGAGTACGGGGAAAAAATATAGCCTTTGTTACTCGCTGATGATGTAGCAGCATTGCTTTATTTTTTTTTCAAATCGGTCAAGTAGTTTCGGAGCCTATTCAATTCAAACAAAAAAAAAACAAATGTTTCCACTTTCTAATATTAGTGTAGATGCCACATGTGTAGATTTGAAAAAAACCAAGAACTCACCAGAAATATAGAGTAGGAGCATAGACACAACTGCCGACACACGCCAGGCGAGCTGCGGCTGTATAGTCTATCTCGGGCTTGTCTGGCTGGAAAAACAATAATATTAGGTAGGGACAATAATAAATTAATAATAAAACTATCGCTGTATTCATTACAATCTTTTAAAACTAGCAACTTCGAATCCCAGCGGGGCCTGTACTATGAGTCTCCATAAATATGTGCAGTGATTGAGAAGGAAAACATCGTGAGGAAACCTGCATATATCTAAGAAGTACTTAATTCGGAAGACGTATGTATAGTGCCTGGGACGGCGATAGACTCACCATCTATCACGTTGGGACTTAATCATCTTCGATAAAAAGTGGTTGTTGTTATTACAACACCTCTGCCTAACCCTTCGGGGAATTATGCCGTAAGCATAATATTTTTTTTTTTAATTAAAAATTATTTTTACCCATCCTTAGTACCTACTTAATCATTACTTTTACTGAGAATACCTTTTGTTGGACTTATTAAATAGGTACTTACTTAATTAAATAAATCAAAGGAAAATTACCTTACCGCAACATCAGACTTAATCCCAACGCCGAGTCCAACAATGTATGGGATAAGACCGGCGGGTCTTGTAAGGCTTATATATTTCATACTGTGCGGGGAGATGATGATATTGTTAGAGCATATTTTGTTAATTGTTTTTTAATAAACACTAATTTGGCTATTTATATGTAGATATTTAAAACATACCTACTTACCTACCCATATACTGTTTTTAGTCCCTAAATCAATCATAACGAGTGCGACTGCGTAAGTATGTTATAAATATCCATCACTACAATAATTTCATGTGATGTTACGTCATGTTTCATCAGCTTGTAATGTTAGAGATAGCGATTTATATTTTCGACATCGTTTTCAATGGTAGCGTGGCCGAGCGGTCTAAGGCGCTGGTTTAAGGCACCAGTCTCTTCGGAGGCGTGGGTTCGAATCCCACCGCTGCCAAGTGCTTTTTTTATCCAATTTTTTTTTAATTGAAATTATATAGACATTTTAAACACGACCTCATTATTTTATGTCATGGTTAAACTTCATTTAATTTGATGTATTCTATTAATGTTACAAAACGAGGAACATACACTTACTAAAGTAAAAAAATATATGCTCGTAAGTACTACAATGTGTTTTTTTTTCCATATTTTTTGCTGCTGAAACAAAGTGGAAGCCGTATGCATGGGTTCTTCAAGAAGGATATGAGGAGATATTATAGGGGCGGCAAGGTGCGCGTGACGCCCGGTATTGCGATATAAGCAGCGGTAACCACTTACCATTTGGTGGACCGCGTCTTACTGGCATATTTTTTGGTTATTAAAAGACTTCACAGGAAAATATCCCGCAGATTTAAATTTTAGTTCTGCTCTTCAAATAAATTATCGATACCGCTACTTATAACGATGCTTAAACATTTTGATCATCTGTGCCCCAAGTTTAGATTCAAATATGTTTTTACTTTGACGACATCGCCCGTATATTGTCCTCACTTTGTATGGGAAATTTAAAAAGCGCCCCTAGCGGCGAGTAATGTGTAATTTTACGTCTGCATCATCATCATCATCGCCCTGGCCTTATCCCATTCATTGTTGGGGTCGGCACTTGATTCACCCCGATGTGGTTGATCACCTGATTTTTATTCGAAGCGACTGCCATCTGACCTTCGCAACCCCTTTAACGAGAATCTGTGATCTGGGTTAAACCAGTTGTCACACTATTTTAGGCCTCCGACTGACCTGTAACGATTGCCAAAGATGATAAGTTGGCAACCGGGACCGACGGCTTAACGTGCTCTCCGAGGCACGGAGGGAACTCGGGCGGTCACCCATCCAATTACTGGCTAAGCTGGCTAAGTGCCACGAGCTCCTGTCTGCATTCAAAGAAAGTGCAAGGGGCAAGGTCAAGCGGAAACGTTCGAACGTGTCAAAATCTATAAGTACTTTGGGCACTGGTAGAGCATGAAAAGGTCGCTTACCAAGTAAATCTTGTTGAATGCCTGTTGTGAGAGTTCAGCGGCGACGTAGAAGGTGGCATACACCGTGGAGTTGGTGAGGACTGGGCGCTGCTTCAGACTCTGCTTGAAGAGGGCCTGAAGCCGGCTGACACGGGACGCCATGACTCCTGGGCACATACATGAGTAAATGGTTCCCAAAGGAATACAGCATGGGGTTCTTCGAGAAAGATTTCACAGATATTGACAGAGTCGACAACGCGTGTGTGATGAGAAACATTCACTAGCGCTTGCTCTAATAGAAACGATTATCTCTAGCTCTAATAGACAAATTATATGGACATGACTTAAATCAGTCACGTGACATATCATTCCTTTAAATTTTGTATCGTTTCTAGCGAAGCATGAGGATAAAGGATAATGAGCGTTTTTTAGAAAAACTCATTGGTACAGGCCCCGCTGGGATTCGAACTTGCGTCGCTTGCATAGCAGGCGACTGGCTCATACTTATGTTTGTATTCCCCGAAGGGGCACCCTCTTCTCGCCAGTTATGTTCATGTGCCATGAGGGTGAGCCTATGGCCACTTACCTGGCACAGACTCCGGGCTCCTACTGGGTAATTACAAATGGAAAACTCCAATAGATAATGATTTTATAAGGTTGTTTTCTGTTTCGTAATGTTGACAATGCTCTATGAAAGTATGTGATTAGTAATGTTATCTGTATGTATATTGGTGCCTAGATGCCTACTCCGATTTTATATCCATTTGAAGAGACCTACGAGCTGTTAGGCGACGTGCCCTGGGTGTCTTTTTAAAAAAAACTTGTAATGTCACAAAAACCGCGCTTCGCGGGGGCCAGACAGCTACTGCCTTTAATTGAATAAATAATATAAATAGAAAAATGCAATTCAGCTAATTAGAACATTGAAAATTCCATAGAATAATTGAAATGCTGATGTTGCTTTTAATTCTTAGAATGTTACAGTGCCAATGGCACCCTAGTGTTTTCAGCAACCGGATGCCATCAGGCGGACAAATACTCATCTGCGACATTGATTGAATGGAATACTGTAGATACTTATTTACAATGCCAAACTCGTTGGATCTATTTCCCAATTGATCATTCATTGATTCGGGATTCGCTTTACTTTGAGTGACGGGCGCTCTAGTCAAAAATATTTTCATAAACATTTAGCGATCGTTAAGTTTCTGCTTATTCCTAGGGTATTTGGAGTAAAAGCAAAGTGGTTGAAGTATCATAGTCAAGTGGGTTTATGTTACTATCAGAATCTATGCCTCACTACCCAATTCTAGATTCAGACAGTTGGAATGTCCATCCAGTCTCTACAATTGTAATCAAGATAAGATCAATTTTGGCCTAAAATTATCCTTTGATTATTCAATGTGTAGTTGTACTTAATTAGCCTGGGTTTTGGATAAAGATCCATTGGAAGATCAATTAAAAAAGTAAGGTCACTTATGACCTGCAACTAACCGTAGTTGATATTTAGGAAAGTAACAATAATGTAGCAATAATAGATATTTAGGGAAATTATAAGTCCCCTAGGAATAGAGCGTTCAAATCGTCTGATATATCCGACAAATAACACTCAATTTCAATGGAATGGTTGCCATTATTTACAACAGGAAAACATTATCTGAATTAACCATGAAACAAGAATGTTTAAAATAATACCTACGTAGTTAACACTTAGTTTGGTCTGTTTATTTATAATGAACACAATCTTACTGAGGAACGAACACTACTTGTTAGTTAAGATTATTTATCCTTTTGTAAATCTTTATTTTTATATTAGACAAGGGGTGGGCTCTATATTTTAAGAAAATTCATTTATAAAACTTACCTTCCGCAGTAACACAAACAGAAATATTAAAATATTCGTAAATGTAAAAATAAAGGCCACAACCCACAGTAGCCGTGAATCAAAGCGGACTGAGGACCGACTGAACACTCAATTGACTTCAATAGAATAATTATTAAGGTGATCTACATACAATTTATTCGAAGTCACTATACTTAGTAACGACAGGAACATGGAAAACTAAAGTAATTGTAGATAAGCATGTTGTGATGGTAGATAGAGATAACACGCTAATCAATCATGATAATTAGCTAGTGTGTTATACTGTAAAATTTCTCAGCGTCGAACTCGACGACGAGCGTTGGTTACAATCATGGGAAATTGATATATAATACATTCTTTGGGCATGTGTCGCGTATCCATAGAGCGTCTGGTGGTGCAGGGTCAATTCGAGGGTACTAGGGCACGTGGCAGATCACCAATGGGATGGACGGACCAGATTAAGGCTGGGATGGGTGTTCCTACTATCAACGAATGGTCCCGTAAAGCAGCAGTCAGAAGTGAATGGCCTGTTTTGTTCAGCAAGCCACCAATTCTGACATTACGACCACGACCGCTCTGCCAAGAGGGTAACTATTGAGAAGAAGAACATAGAGGATAAGGTTCAATTTCGAAAATAAGAACAAAGAACATAGAGGATAAGGTTCAATTTCGTTTCTTTGAAACCGACACTCGACGACGAGTGCGCCGCTGAGAAATCTTAGTGAATAACGCGGCTGTTCTTGCATTCATTGAAGTTTCACTTTACTATTTTATTTTATCAGTCATTGGCTTGGCTTCCGAATTACAAAACGTGGCTTAAACTAACCAAATTCTGACTAAAACTAAGCCCATCCTTATCGAAATCCGTATCACAAAAAGAGATGGAAGTACATTTAAACTTAGAATTACTCATAGGCGATGTTTTCTAATAAAGGATTGAATTATTTCGTCTATAATTTCCCGATTTTCCGCTTAGTGACGATAGGCTCGGCCTCTTCAACTTAAACTGGAATCCCACAGCCATACAACTTAACAATAGAGAGAGAGTTATACTCCCTGTGCTCCAGACTTAATGTATATCTGTGACGTTGTAATATACTTAAATTAACCATTTATTTAGTAACTTTATCTAAATTTAATTAATACTGCGTCGCATTTTTTTTCTTAATATAACTGACTATAAGTACGCCCCTTTGAGCAAAACATGTGCATACTATGAAACTTTTGTAGGATGGGGTGTAAAGTACAAATCTAGAGGTAACCATGTAGTTCAAGTTCAAATTCAAAATATGTTTATTTGATTAGACTTCTCACAAAGTACTTTCAAATCGTCAGAATGACACGAAAATAAATTATACATGATTATAAATATTACCACCGGGTTCGGAAGATTGCTTTTGTTGAAAAGAACCTTTACCTTCGATGGTGATGTGTTCTTCGTAATGACGTATTACAGGTAGAGTCTATATCAAACGCCAATATGAACCTACATCATGTTGCGAGCAAAACATTTGTAGGCAAAAGAGTTATATTGTAGCAGGAACCTTAGTAGCATGTCTCTTGAAATTAACAACTACACGGTAAGGTTCAACTTAGAGACATAATATCTTAGATCTCCAAGATATGACTTGTGCTGAAGTGCAAGTATTTTTAAAACTACTTTACTGAACTTATTGACAATGTTGAGAATATCTCTTTTTGGTAGTAAATCCATTCCAGTTTAATCACTTATGAGAAATGTCTTATAGATATTAGGTATTTCGAGTTTAGTGTCAAACAGCACAGAATGCCTATTAATCCATTTTCCCCAAAGTAAAGTGAAAAGTGATTAGTGTGTAGTTTGCATTAATTAGATTCCAACCCTCAAAAATATGGGGTACTACAGGTGTTGTCACAAGAATTGAGCGCTGGCCCTGAATGCGCAATAGATCAGGTAGTATTTTTTTGGTCTTGTATGTATTGAGCTTGACTCGTTGAGCGCTCGGAACCCGTGGCGTTGATAGTAAAATTTATGAATGATTGTGTTTGTGAATTATTATAATTACCTAAGTACTTCTAGTTAAAAATTAAGTACTTACCTATGTATTAATTTGATGACGCATACACCTATTTAAAATACAATGTAATGGCGTTGAATTACTGTGTGAATACTAATTCAGATATATAACAGGTAATTAGTAGGTACGCCTTAGCATATATTTATTTATACGTAGGTGCTCATTACATCTCAATTATAATAATTATTATAAAACTGAAGAATTGGTTTAGTTGAAAGTGATAATCGCAGGAACACTGGTTCGAACTGTCTGTGACCAAATTAATAATATTTTTCAGAAAGGTCTAAGTTGAAGCACTCGTTACCGAAGGAAGTGTATGAAGAGACGCATGAATGTGCATGAAGCGAAAGAAGAATGTAAGGATCGTAGCATGTGGCGAACGGTGGTCTCTGCCTACCTCCATGGGATACAGGCGTGAGTATATGTATGTATGTAACTCTGAATGATTGGATCGCAAGGTTTACATTTCGGTATATAAATGAATATGGATTGTAACTATAAAATATGGACATGTAAATATTTACCTCACAGACTTGTATTTACTTGCATTATAAGTGTCACGCAACTCACGCACTCAAATGAAAGCGCGCTACCAGCATGGTTTCACAGAAAGGAAAATAGAAATTGTCAAACCTCACATACGGTGAAATTACCTTCAAATGCACGATGAAATTGCTGTGAACTTAAACAATTTGTATTACTAGGAGTATATAGAGTCGAGCTTCGGTAAGAACATTTCGATTTAAAAATAAAATAACAACCACAAATATTAATTTTATTTGAGTAAAATGTAAAGCATTAAGTACAGTGTTTAGATTTCGTTTCGCATCAAAAATAAGCATTGTTTTATCAAACAATAAGCATTTAACCTGTATATATAGAATAAAAAAAACTAAATAGTTTAAAAAGGAGTATTTTATTTTATTTTTAAACTAGCTGTGCCCCGCGGTTTTTTATTAAAAGTAGCCTAAACTTTTATCCACTTGGGGGTAGAATTAATCAAAATCCTTTCTTAGCGGATGCCTACGTCATAACATCTACCAGTACCCCTATCACGGGTTTGCCACCGTTTTCGTAATATATACTCGCTAGCGTCTCCGCCGAATATCAGTATGAGAAATTGTGCAGCGACTCCCAGCGGTGACGTGAAGAACTAAAATATCTCATGCAAATATTGCGAGCGACGCTAGTGAGTATAGATCACGAAAACGGCGGCAAACCCGTTATAGGGGAACTGCATGCCAAATTTCAGCCCGATCCGTCCAGTGGGCTGTGCGTTGATAGATCAATATGTCAGTCAGTCAGACAGTCACCTTTGAGTTACATATATTTAGATTGACATGTACCACAAGCCGATTCTCTATGACAAACTTATGCAACTAAAAAGACTAGAACCCTTTATCAAATTACCTGTTGCATACAAAATGTGCAGCTCTACACTGTTTCTTGACGATTTTTTCGTAATATCCTAAGGCACGGTTGATTGCAGCCATATCGTATATGACTAATTGTTAAACCAGTACGAGATAAGTTTGGTATGTTTTGCAAGCACGTTTCTCAGATACTCTGAAGTTAAAAATTTAAATCGTGCGGAGTGAGGAGCGGGGTACTACGGTGGTCGCCGGTGCCAGGTAACAGGAGGTACGGCCGCACAGTGCGCCTGACTACACTTGCTGTGGGACATAAACCGTATCTTTATTCAGAAGGTCATCACATATATTCCGTACTATATTTGCAAATTTATGCACCTTACCTTGAATTCCTCCTTAAATTTTAATTTTTTATTAGCTGCCCGCGTAGAATAGTTGCTTTGTTGCTAAATTTAACCCGCATTGGTCTAAGCATGTCGGTGTACAGCCTCTAGCCTTGCCTCGAGTAATGAACTATAATATGACAATGAACGAATTTTTCAAAATTTCCAGTAGTTCCTGAGATTAGCTCTATCAAACAAACTCATAAAACGTTCTTCATTCTAACTTCATACAACTAGGTCATTAGTGAATATAAATAACCCAATTTTATTCCAACTCTGTATATCATTGCTTCTAAGCAATAATTTTCTAAGTCAAGCGCTGAGTTGGTTGAATTCGGAGCACTGTGCATTCTTGAAGCTTAGCGGTCGTCCTCCCTCCCACGTCACGACATATCTCTCTCTCGCGTCTAGCTATCTCACTCTAGCAACGTAGTCAGTAACCACGAAACTCTAGCGTATTTCGCAGGTGTGTTGGATATCCGCGGGATGTTAAACAATCGTAAATAATACTTAGTTATATTGCACGGTTCGGAGTTTATAAAGTGTTTGCGAAACAAATAATCTTCGTTCAGGAGTTATATCAGTGATACCGTTATAAGTGACAGTGTCAAAGTGGTGCGTTTCGAAACAGTGACAACAAGTTTTTCTTGTGTTGTGGTTAGTCCTTGAGTTGGAGGCTTTGCCGTAGAAGCTTGTTCCGATTCCTCTTGTTATTTCGACGGGCTATTAGTGGTCAAGGTATGTTTGTTTCAACTTTACGTCTATTTTGGTTTTCCTCTCCGATCTTATGAGTGGAATAATTTGATGTTGACATTTAATATGTAAATTAAAATAATACGTATAGTATACCACGCAATAACACCGGTCACATTTTATGGTACAAATATGGTCCTTCGAACCTTAATCTTTTGAATAAACATTGATTTCAAAATTTGTTTCAAACATTAAACACGTGAATATACAAGATTGTATTCATTATTTACACTCGTCATTAAGTAGGTACGTCAAGCCTCGTATAATATCACTTGTATTGGTATAACTTCACTAAAAGTATCACCTGTTTGAATCAAGTGCAATATGTTGAAATAGGGGAGCTTATCATTGTGTACCCTACTACCTGCACCCCAGTCCCATTCACCTAATGTTCAACCTGTTATACTTTTATCACGCATTCTTTACACGTTTCTGCTTCGATTTATTCTTTACATAAATCTCTTTTTAATTGATTTCAAAGAGAGAAGGAGGTTACTCAATTCGACCTTATATATTTTATCTTTTTTGTTTCCTAGCCTTTCCCTGAACTCAACAAATTAAGGTATTAATTAGTTTCTTTAAAAAATACATTAAAGTATAATGCACTTAGTAATTATTTTACTGTGGTCGTTAAAAGCAAAAAAATTATAGGGTCATAATATAAATGTTAATCTTAAAGTCTTAGCCAATTTACCAGTTGACAAATTGTAACTTGATGAAGTAAATTATTGTTTTGCTCTGTTACCACCACCGGAGTGTTTGCCAAATGCCGGCGACCCAGCCATGACCGACCGGCAGTACTTGCATCTCTGAGTTCTGACTCACTGCATTGGCATGTCACTGTGTCAATGTATCCAGAAAGGTGAGAATATACCGTAGAATCATTGGGAATTTATTCAAAATATCGCTCTATTCAAAATATCGTTTGCATTTTTTCTCGCAGATCTCAGTTCTAATTATAGTACGTTAATCGTATCTCAACATTGATATTAAAATATCTGCTTTTTCTTGTTTGCCGAAATATTAAATGATCTATATGAATAAAAAACGTCAATTAAGTATGTATAGTTCATACGAAATATATATATTATTATGATATATCTACATCTACACTACTATTATAAAAGAGGAAAGATTTGCATTTATGTGTGTATATTTTTAATGATTAAACTCAAAAACCTCTGTGCCGATTTCAAAAAATCTTTCACCATTGTAAAGCTACATAATCAGCGAGTAACATAGTCTCTATTGTATCCCCGTATCCAACGAGAACAGGAACGACGCGGGTGGAATCGCGTGGCGTCCGCTAGTGAATAATAAGAATGTAATAAAGCCGATTATAATGAGTCATATAATATTGCTATATTCTAACAATACGTCACATAAGTTCCTAACATAAATTATTATATTATTAAAAATGTTTGATGGGTGGTTTGTTAACTAAGTTCCCACACTTAAAAAAACTGCTAACCTCCATTTATATCGAATCGGGAACTTATTGGGTTACAAACACCTGTCGACGTAGATATTTTGTTTAGTGAATTTCGAGTTAGATAGACGAGGTCAAGAAACAAATTACAATTCGTAGATAGGTATTTTAGGTATATCGCATAGAGCACTGGCCTTGTCGTTAACCTAAAACATGTTAACTACGAACAATTAAAAAGTTAAGCCTTAAATATTTGGTAATTGTAGAGAACTGTGAATTGAATAATCGAGCGGAACAAACAGTTTCTAATATTTTTTACCAAAGTTGATAACTACACGCTCTTTTGAAATACCTTACTATTAAATATATCTGTACTAATATTATAAAGAGGAAAGGTTTGTGTGTATGTTTGCAACGAAATTTCTCAAAAAGTACTGGACCTATTTTAAGAATTCTTTCAGCATTTGAATGCTACATTATCACTGATTAATATAGGCTATATTTTATGCCTGTACTCCCACGGGAACGGGAACTACGCGGGTGAAACCGCGAGACGTCCGCTAGTATGATAGAAAGTGTAATCATGTAACATTTTAGCTAATGTTCTGGAGGGCGAAAACAGTAATGTTAAAATGTTAGTAAATAAGTAATAAAATATCAAAATACGAGGCGCTGACTGCATTTGAGCTGTTAATAGAAACCATACTAGGTACTACGTAAGGTATTGTCTTCTTCCGGATGTGTCGGAGCTAATCGATTCCTGGCACTTCACATTGTTGTTGAGATACATTTGCCATGGGATATTTCACAGAGAACATAGTCTCAATGCCTTTCCTATATAACTCATTATTCATATGATTAACATAAATATCTGACATTCAAAGTACAATGTGATTGTTCCAATGGGAAAAATATTTTTTCTTCTCACATATTATCAGGTTCACAAGTCATTCATACGTGGTTCATTTATTTGATACTTTGTATATTTGATGAACTATGACATATGTCTGAGAAGTATTTACAAAGTCGTATGTATAGTGCCTGAGATTACCATAGACTTACAGTCTATCACAGTGAAAAGTGGCATGAGCAATATGTATTGTACATTGTTCATTTGATGAACTATGACATATACCTTTTTTTTTTTATTGACGAGGCGGAAACCTTCAAAAGGTCCCCAACCGCCCTGGGAGAGGCAGAACGGGGTATGTGGGATTTTTATCGCACTCAAACCCCTCCGGTGGCCATCCCCGGGGCAGCTGTGTCGCCGCCCCTGGAGACCTCGCTGTGCAAGGCAGCGCGAGCCTCATCGCGCTGCCACCTTCCCGGGCCCGCGGCTCGGTGGTCAAAGCACCCTTTTTTTTTTTCCTTGTTGACGAAGGGGAAACCTTCAAAAGGTCCCCGACCGCCCTGGGAGAGGCAGATCGGGGTATGGAGGATTCTTACCGCACTAAAACCCCCCCGGTGGCCGTCCTCAGTGCTCAGGGGGGACTCCGGGTACTCTGATAGAACGCACCGGTGTCCCCCCACACTTTGCCGGGGCACATCCCCGGGGCAGACAGATACCTGCCCCAACATAACATCAAACAAACAGTTAATCATGATTCACGATTATCTAGAAAACAAAAAGCTAGTACAGTTGAGAATGACCGCGTGTTTACAAACATTTGCGCCAGTTTGTAAACTTTGGACCAATGGGTGCGCGAACACGAACGCTGTGTTGCGTGCTATGCCATGTGCCTCGCTTTACGTTCATTTTTAATTAATTTTTATGGTGTTTGCTTGCCTCATATGATATAACACATGTACCTATGAGGGTAACGGTGTTAAGTTTGTAACAAGAATGGAGGTAAGCGAGATAAATACGAAAGTGAGTGTCTAGAAAATATTTTACGAATGAGAAGAATAAATATATTATACAGAACAGACGTCCTGCATAACGACTGCAGCGCCATCTGCCGGGTTGATTTTTGAATTTATACCATACACTCAAATCGGTCCAGCCGCTTAGGAGGAATTCAGTGACATACACACGTACAGTAGAATTATAATTATGAGAAAGAAAGAAAATAATGTATATTTATGTACGACTACGACACGTTAGAAACGTTTTTATTTCGAGTAAATGTGAACATGTGGAAATTACGACATTGCGACCTAGGTACACCTTTTTTTTTTTTTTTTTTTTTTTTACATGGGGAATCCATTTCGGATACACACTCCCTGCGGGGGCAGGGAATGGTTATGCCGGACTCTCACCGGATAAACCCCATGGTGTTTCTCCAACTCGCTTTTTGGGGGGGACACATGCTTTGCCGTGAACCCCCCCTGCGACCAGCCGCCCAAAGGCAGCCCCTTCTAAAGGGGAGAGATTAGCTCCCCCTTTGGCCTATAGGCTATCTCCGTGCAAGGCTCGCCGAAACACATAAGGCGAGCCTTGACACACGACCTCCATGAGTGCAATGGCAGCCAACTCCCCCGAGCCGGCTGCCTGGAGGCCCCCTTACGGCAGTCTGGTGACCACCTTTGGCCGCAGGATAGGGAAGGGACAAACGCCCCCACTCCCCCAGCCCGCAGCCCCTCCTTTACCGCACTATCTGAGCGGCCGGGCACTCGGAGGATCGGGAGAGTGGTAAAATACCACCACGCCACTTCCGCCGCGTCCCCATATCCAAGCTACGCGGGACGGGAGGGGCAACTGCCCCCACTCCCTTCGCCCTGTAGCCTCGCCTTTACCACAACAGCGGTGTGGCCCCGCCGGGTCGCGGCGGATAGGGAGAGTGGCGCATCGCCATACCAGCACGCCTCTCCCGCCGCGACCCTCGGCTGCGGTGGGTAGGGAGAGCAAGAGCGGTGTTCCTGCACTCCACCCGACCACTACCCCTCGCAGCCCCGCCCGCGCGTCACCGACCCTTCCGGTCGGTCGGCGACGCTGTCGCTTGCGCGACCCTCCACCAGGGCCGGCCTGCACCAGTGGCCCAGACCGCCCTGCACGACGCCGCCACTTCCCAGACGACGCCGCCGTCGCACCCTAGGTGAACCTGCCGGGCTGCAGATCTCGCTAGGGGCGACCCCCACAAGCCAGCTTGCACCAAAGTGCCCGAGCCGCCTGCACGTCGCCCGCCACTTCCCAGACTACGACGTCGTCGCTCAAAGGGGGCCTGCCGATGACTCAAAGCAGGCACCACTTACAGGAGCGACCCTCCTGGGGCAGCCCGCACTAAGGTGTCGGGGCCGCCGGGTTCCTCTTAGCTTCATCGTGGGGTGCCACCACGACTACTAGAGCCCCCCCACCACGGCAAGGTGGGAACCCCCGGGGGGGGACCTAGGTACACCTACCAACTCAAAAAACATAAAAGGCTAGATTAATAATGTATGACCAAAGCGGTTAAGTGTCACGCAGGGCAGAACTAGAAAATGATAAATTCTACAGCCTGTTATTATTGCCTTAATAACATCTTCGTGCCAATGAGCGAAAGTGACAGATTTATATTGGGTATTACATACATATGTCACTGTCACTCACGCACGGGACAATTACGACAAATAGCAATCACTGCAACACTGTAACGGAACTCTACTCGCTGGCCCGGCTTTAGGAGAGGGCAACTGGGGCTACAGCTCCACAATTAATTCTACGGAAAAAGAAATTTATATTACGTAAATTGTTTGAAAAAAAAAAGAAAACAATTATTTTGTCCCGAGGTAGGGAGTCCTAAATACGGCACTGTCTACTCGTTTGTTCGACTCATCACGTGGTTGTTTAGAATGAAGTACTACGCATTTCAGTTTCAATAGGATAAGGCAGACAAAGCTTATAGATCATTTAGCTTTCACTTCGGTAACTTTGAAGTGATATTCTACAAAGAGATTAGTGACTGCGCGCGCCCCAGTTAGTTGAAATAAATAAGTATTACCATAAAAAGTTTTAGCCTAAATTTTATTA
Source organism: Watsonalla binaria (assembly GCA_929442735.1). Lineage (NCBI taxonomy): Eukaryota > Metazoa > Arthropoda > Insecta > Lepidoptera > Drepanidae > Watsonalla > Watsonalla binaria. The sequence goes on along the minus strand of OV838929.1, from coordinate 3,886,259 downwards.
TATCTAACATCAATAGCGGATTCAATATCCATTCGCTTTTCATAGGCCTTTCAAGCCTGGTAGAGATAGCAGGACCTAAACTGAGTTGCTAATATTAATCCCTAATATTAGCAACTCAGGCATTGTTGATAAGCATCCTTACCCTGTGTGTAACGCTGACGCAGACGCTGGAAAAAAAATAACAAATGACAAATAATCTAGCTGAATTGCACCAACTAGCAATAACAATTTTTTAAATAAGTACTAGTCAGGTAAAAAAAAAAATGTACCATTTAAAAAAAATTATAACTTGACGTCATGACTTGAACTGATATAACTGTGTATAGCTAGTTACAAGGGCACAGCATTTTTTGTGTCTTCACCTTTAACTGAAACTATTATCATGCATCCCATCCTAAGGATGTGAACTAAATAATTCCGCTGGTAATCTTGAGTAGTTCCTAATCATCAGAATAAGGTTTACAATTATAGTCGGTAATGATCACATAACAAGTGGCTTGCTCGTGAGTCGTGACATCATCTCCGAAATGACTATTGTGTCGTCGATAGGCCACGGGCAATTGTTTTCATTTGCATTATTGTTGGAAAGCTGAAACAATAGCTAAGTACTTCGTATCCAAAATGTTTCTTCTCTAATGTCACTACAAGCATTATTATGTCTTAGATATATGCTCACGCCATCCCAGAAGGGTCCCCGAAGGGGTAAGCAGAGATGTTGTAACAACACCCACATTTCACCGAATATGATCAAGTGCCAACGTGACAGAGGGTGAGTCCATCGCCGTCTCAGGCACTATAAATACGTCTTTGAATTACTTCTCAGACATAGACAGGTTTCCTCACGATGTTTTCCTTCACCGTAAAGCACGTGGTGTGAAATCACTGTATATAAGTTTTTTAGAAAAACTCATTGGTACAGGCCCCGCTGGGATTCGAACTTGCGTCGCTTGCGTAGCAGGCGACTGATCTAACCCCAAGGCCACCACGGCTTCCATTCTTCCATTCATATGTCTTAGACTTATGTTAAATACTTAAAAAGGGTAAAGAAAAATACGAACACCTCTGCAAATCATGCAGTTGCACCCAACTGAGCTACTCGTGATCCTGCTCCACGCGTCGAATTTTTCCTTCACTTGTATTTCGGTTTTAGGGGCTACCTTATCACGAGTAGCTCAATTGCCAGAGCAACTGCACGGTTTGTAGAGAATTGAAGAAAAGAATTTAAAATGTAAACATGTGTGTCATTAATAAAAATCTAATATTATGTTATATAGCCCTGTGTACAGAGACAGATCGAGCAGGCTAAATATATGTTGCGGAAGTTTAAACGTATACACTTTAATATATATAATATTTCCTTATTACAGTAACACATTGAAAAAGAGACAATAACGCCGCCCAATTACGATCACAAAAGTGTACTTTACTATAATTATTTTCTAGTTTTCGTTAAGTTCATTATTTATGATATAAAAATTAACTTAACTAACATTTGGATACCCATAAAGGCCTCCAATAGAAGTTTTTTCATATTGTTTTCCTTCACAGTAAAGTTCGTGGTGTGAGTGTGTGACACGGCTGCAAAAAAAGGTTTAAATATATATTAGCTGTACAGATTGATGAGAATACTCGACAATCACAGTTTCTAATCCTCCTCAATTCAATAGTTTACAATTTCAATACCAAATTTAAATGTAAATAATCCTTTAGTGCTTGATCAATCCACTTGATCAAGTTCAATCAGAGTCGCTTGTGAAATTAAATAGTTTGCGACCACTTCGCCCAGTGAAAGTCATCGCTCTACATCAGTTTGCACAAGATCGATATCTGATTAAAAAATCGATTGCTCTCTTTATTGCTTTAATGACCAACGATTAAGTGGTTATTAAATTATTACCAATCACTTAATTACGAAGTAATTTAATTTTGATTCATGAGTCGATTGAAGTTTTAAAGACATTATCATCACGCGTTGTCGCACACTGTATTATTTAAATAATGATTTGCAGAGACCACCGTTTGCCACATGCTACGATCCTTACATACTTTTGCTTCATCCACATTCCACTCTTCACAAAATAAATGTCATACGCTTCATTCCACATCGATCTCTACCTATCGATTAAGAACTTTCCTCTATACATATACTCACGCCTGTATTCTCCGAAAGGGTAGGCAGAGGTGTTGTAATCACAACATCCACTTTTCACCGAAGATGGTTAAGTGCCAACGTGACAGATGGTTAGTCCATCGCCGTCTCAGACACTTTACATACGTCATTGAATTACTTCTTAGAAATATACTGGTTTCCTCACGATGTTTTCCTTCATCGTAAAGAACATGGTTTGAAATCACTGTACATAAGTTTTTTAAAAAAACTTATTGGTACAGGCCGTGCTGGGATTCGAACTTGCGTCGCTTGCGTAGCAGGCGACTGCTCAAACCTCAAGGCCACCACCGCTCTTTCTCTCTCTTTCTCTTTCCTCTATGTCCTTAAAAATGCAAATTCGAACCATTATGTATTTTTTTTGTTCGAAACATTCCATTTGACATTTTGTCTATTCTTTGGCTTAACGTAGTTTCAAAGAGAGAGGTCAGGGAAGGTCAAGTCAGTTCCCACGTCTGGCGTGTCAGGAAGCCGTGACAAAAACTGGCAAGTTTCCCTCGCAGCTACGACACAGGAAGGATTGTCGTGGAACGGTGCACATTATAAAATTAGGGTGCATTTTATAGTAGTCCCTTTATTATGCTCGAATTATATAACGATGATACTAAATGTCACAGTAATTAATTGTGATTGGCGTTTAAGCGAGGTTTAATATTATTTGTATTTTTACAAACATTTAGTTACTCACAAACCCTTATTCTAATAAGTTCTGGTAAATGTTTATTATTATTAGTTTAAATAACCCACTGGGTCGTAAATTTAATGTGATTACTACCAAATATAAACATAAGTAAATCCATATCCAGCTCTTTGAAGTTTTATATCCAAGGATTCCAATAAATACTGTATAATCATGTCATTTGAAAGTACTTAGTTAAGAGTTTAATTACGGTACTCTCATTTCTACATATTTTTTTACATCTCCTATATCTATACACTTACTTATGTCTAGTACAATAAACTACGAGAAAAAGAAAAATAAAATAAAAATGCTGCGTTGTTTAACTTTATTTTAGTAAGATGTAATAAACCTTCGTATTTTATAAAAGAAAAATTGGGTATAGTCATAGTATAAAAAGTTTTGAAAAAGAACGTATGCTCGAGCGTGAGGGTTGCCACTTTTAAAATTTATAATATTTACTACATAATCAACTATCAAAGTTATGCCAACTTGTCACTTTGAAGTTTAGAAAAAGGTCTGTATAACACGTAAATGACGCATATGCGATTGGCCACGACGTCACACTCCTTTACTCTTACTGACATTACGCCAATGTCGCTTATAATGCACTGAGTGCATTTGTCATTTCGAACGATTTAATCGTATATTCCGTACTGCTTCTAGTAAGCCTATATTTATTCTGTGGAGAGATGATATAGATTCTGTACAATCATCAGGAAATCGGTAGCTTTCAATAATTTCTATACTAAATACGTAATCGTCAGAGGCAAATCATACTAAAATGAAGTAAGATAGTCTACTCACGAATGCATTTGTATGATGGTATCATATCCGTGTAACGGCGTTTGTTACATAATGTCCGTTAAATCACTTCCATCTACGGTAATATAGCTAATGCGATGACGTCACATCTAAAAAAGGTTATTCACTGCACGTAATAGGTACATAGACATACATACTGTTGTTCTAGGAACATGTAACAAGTTGTAAAGCAATTAGATAATTAATAAAGTTACGTGTACATTGCTCGCTTAGTACCAATCGCGTACGCACGAAAGTAGGTGAATGAATATGACGTGAACGTCTAATGAATGGCAATTCTCTGTTTACGTATTGGGGCTTTCTATGAAGTTAACAAAGGCAACATTTTTCAGAGAGATATTATTGATTAGGATATAATGCATAAGCAGGCTTTACTTTGTTGAGATGATTTATTTCTGCTATAAAACAAATAGCAATAAATATTAAAAAATATAATCAAGTCAATAATTCAGATTGAGTGATTTTATGCCGCTTTTATAGTACGGAACACTTCGTGCGTGAGTCCGACTTGCACTTGACCTGTTATTTTTTTTTATTTTTATTTTATTTATTTATTAAGGCATTGGTCAGCATTCAACATTGGATACATTGCACGTTTTATAAAATATTAGCTTAATATATTTAAATTCTAAATGCTCCAACTATTATAGAAGAACACAACATTCATAATAACGAAAGTTCACCCGTTTTACATTGTGTTGTGTCTATCGTATAAGTCTAAACTTGATTAATCTTATGGTCTAATATCTTTTAAAAACTAAAGCAATCCAACCAACTAACGACCCTATTTATAACCCGTCTGTGGTTAGTTTTCTATCTACAATCTAATTTACGCTCACGTTTTCTCTTTTTTCATTTACACACATAATTTCTGTAAAATCTAAATCATCGAAGAGCATGTTACATACTGAATTATGTTTCGTATTCGATTTCAAACTAACTGTGCGCCGCAGTTTTACCCGCGTAGAGTTAATTTCGTTTTTCATTTAATGCACCCGACTTCGCGAGGGCAAGACTCGAACCCACGACCTCTGCTATCCATGCAGTTGCTCTGTCAATTGAGCTACTCGTGATCCTACCTAATGTTAACTTGTTTGCGGTTTAGGGGCATTACTTATCTGTCAGTGAAAGTCCCTTTAAAATCGGTCCAGCCGTTTCGGAGATTGTCCGGAACAAACAGACAGAAAGTGAGATATATTTTTTTCATTGATTTTTTATGTGAGTAGGTACCATCTTATGCATTTATTGATGCAATTTGGAATTACAAACAGACATAATCTCTGTGTATGTGTAGATATTTTTTCTTATAACTTTCTCTGACATCCGAAGATTGTCACAACACGGCCGTAGCTGATCGTAACCGAGATCAGCTTTCCCAGTGTGACTCAGTTTCTTATCAACCATTGTGTCGTACTCTACTAAACCTTAGCATTGTGCCTCTCATTCTCACGGCTTTGACGTGTTATGTGTGAAAGAGACAAATGTCTTATCTTGCCATGGTGATATTAAATTAACATTGTTTAAATGTCTGCTAGACCACTATTATCTGTGGCATTGTGCTACAATACTGATTGGTAATTATAATGTAATTGGATCCTAATAAGGGGCGTTTTATTATTCATGTGATGTCTGGCTTTCGTTTATCTAGATAATTATTGCAGACCACTCATTTATTTATTAATAGCTCTGCCCTGCGGTTTCACTTAAATTAAATTATTATACTCTTTGTAATATTAGCTATCTGCCAGTGAAAGTCCCGTTGAAATGAGTCCAGCCGTTTCAGAGATTACTCGGACGGACGAAAAAAAAGAAAAAAGCCATATGATTTGAAAATTTGTTTTTTTAAGTATGGTATGTATCCCTTTCGTATGCTGAAAAGCGGTAATTTCAGATGTCAAAATATTCCATGGTTGTGTTTTTTTCACGGAAACCTATTTTTTACAGACTTGATAAGTAGGAGGTTTTTTTAAGTTTTAGCCTTTTAATTTTCTAATTGGTAAACTGATTTTGATAGTTCTCTTTTAAAACAGAATTGTACATAAGTCTTAAATTATTATTATTTGAAGGTGGTTTATGTTTACGTTTTTAAAATAAAACTTAATTATTATTATAATATCTGGTTGACTGAGCTTTGCGCGTTTTCTTCTTCACACAAAAAAAAGGAAAAAAAAAAAAACCGGTGAACGTCAGTTTCGAACCGGGGTACTTTAGTTTCGTTATCGCCCCGTAAGCTGGTAGCCTCACCTTTTTAGCTACCATAACTTGACATATGTCGGCGAAATTTGCTGTCGTATTGTAATGATATTTTATGAGTTTCTCGGTGCCTGAAAACATGGTCAAAACAATGTTTTCCATAAATGAAACCTAGCTAGATCCCCCTACATGCAAAATTTCATTAAAATAGTTGGATCAGTTTCCGAGATTCCGATTATATATATACAAGAATTGCTCGTTTAAAGATATAAGATAATATACATTTTGTGGTAATACTCTTCTACGGTGTGGTTTGATTCACTAAGCAAATACTCATTCCATGGTATTGGCTTTATTAGCCTCTATTATGAAAGTGTATAATTCACATCAGTGATGTAAAGTCTGTCGTTTGATCCACCAAGATCACGCCCCTTTCTGCCGTAAAATTACATATAACGAGTCTATGGTTTGTATGGTTACGAACATGCTTATGTGACGACTCTATTCGATTCACCTCATTTGTTACACCAATGTCGAAAGGTTGAGTGAAAGTCGATTAACAAAGAAATACTTCAAACATTTTGCTTGTGGGATTTGGATGAGTCGATATAGACGCCCGGTGAAAAGTGTTTTCTAAACACATGCATCTATTCTTCGTTCAACCCAATGGGCTAAGTCCCAAAAAATTCCTAATTCGTCCCATTTCATATGACTCGTTGTTCCCAATGATATTTTGTCCCATTTGTTTTGTATGTGTGGGTTAAATTATATTTCTGGTACAGTCAGCCTAAGCCAATTTTTATATTAACCTATTAAAACATCTCTCATTCACCTAAAATATAAGGAAAGTCCTACACATTGTCCATAGGACAAAATTGATTATTAAGATGACTTAACGCGGCTTAAAAATTCATTGGAATTTGGTACGAACAAGGACTTAGTATTGGTGTGGGACGAAGAAGGATTTTTTTGGAATATGGTACGAAATATCGGGATGCACGAGGTATAAATCCTTAAAACCGAAAGAAGAGCATGAATACATTATTGTAAGGGAGTTAATCATGGGCTAATAATTGTTGCCTGTTTTTGTGACTAATTAATTTAATAACTCTATACTTTTATTTTATACCGTGATAGTCAATGAAAAAGTTCTCATTATGTTTGCAAAATACCCTCTCCTTATAAATTATTCCGGTATAAAGCGCTGCTCTACTTATTTCTGTGTGAAATTATATCAGTTTGTTTAACCTCATACGATAAGGATAGAGTCAGTTGAAACTGTAAGCCGTTTTGAAATCCGTTCTTTAATAATTTTGTTTGAAGAAAACTCATAGTTACTGAAAAAAATTGAGATTTTGCTGTTAGCATTTGAATCAGATAGGTTATACTTCATTCGGCATGTGTGTAGAAGTGTTTGCGCACTTATTGGGCGTTCAATGTGGAATACAGGTGGTGAACGTGGAATGCTGCCACAACAATATAACTTATAATAATATGTTTTCTTTCTGCGTTATGAATGATGATATCATCTTTATATATGTACTCGTATGTATATAAAGCGAGAATAATATTCCATTATTTCACGGCTGAAACATCTTCAATGAACATTCTCGCACCAATGTGTTCAATTGTGTTGGTGCACCTGATACAACATCATTGTTTCTAACCCGCTTACATACTGTTTGTCAGTTACATAGTGGTTAAATAACTCTTTTAATCAAGTAACTCTGAAATTAGTAAATCCACTGCACCATAGTCACTTGAGTACTATAAATACCAATCACCTAATTTTACTTTAAGAAAATAAACTTCGAATTCGACACATACAAAAACATGACAAAATAATAAATGTATCACTGAACTCATATTTAATACAAATCTTCTTGAGTAGTCTACATACTAATATAAATATAAATAATATAAAGGAACTTATACACACATTATATAAATAGATATTACAATTAGCTTTGATACGATGACAAGTAGACAGAGATAACGCTCTACGAAGTCGAAATCAGCCGATTGTCACTACTGAGTTCGATGTGCAATATTTATCTCCGGGTAAAAAATCAATGACTTATGTACCTATATGCATTATCCAAAACGACGGTGGACCCACTATCTGTCACGTTGGCACTTAAACATTGTCGGTTAAATAAAGTTGTAACAACTCTGCCAAACTCTTCAGAGACCCTAGGAGAGCGTGAAGATACAGCATTACTTAAATGAAAATTTATTGCAAATAACCGGGCACGTGATAAAGATTTAGCTCAGTCGCAATCTCCTACATTTAATGCACTGTTGATAAGCAAGGCTGGCACTGGTGCTAACGCAGAAATATGTAGGTACAGGTAACGTGTATACTTCACGACAAGTCCACAATGTTTAGCAATTGTATAGTAATTGGCAAACAGTCAATAGGATGTATACTGTTTGTTCGCCAACTACGTAGAACATTTTGTAAAGGTGGCAAGCACGCATACAGTCTGCCTGATGGTAAAAACAGTTTAAATAGTTATAGAGAGGGTAAAGTCAGTCTCTATAACTGTACCCTTATCACAAATATTAGTATGAGGAATTGTGCAGCGACATCCAACGGTGACGTGAAGAACTAAATATTTCATAAAAATATTGCGAGTGACGCTAGCGAGTATAGATTACTAAAACGGTGGTAAAACCCGTGATAGGGGTACTACTGCAATGGATTTAAAAATAATAGTCTCTTTTTTGATAATGCCAAAGGACAAACGATGGTTCAGCATGAACTGCAGATTCTCAAACTCGGTTTAGGAATCTTACAAGAAATTTACTTCATACAAATTTGATGCTAGCGTTTTTTATTCCCTTTTGGACAAATTGTGTGCAAATATAGGTTTTTAATCGTTGTTGGTTTTCCTTGCGTTTTTGCGTTGCTTAAAATGTCTTGATCCGCCCGCCCTCTTTGGCATTCAACCACAACCCGCCTCCGAAAAAGTATCAACACATTTTGAGCGACGCTAAAACGTAAAGTCAAGCGAGGTATCAAAACATATACTGGGGCATAGCATGAGAGAATAAGGCTAAACATATCTGTACTAATATTATGGCTCAAAAAGTACTGAACCGATTTTAAAAATTCTGTCACCGTTTGTATGCTACATTATCACTGATTAATATAGGCTATATTTTATCCCCGTACTCCCACGGGGACGGGAACTACGCGGGTGAAACCGCGTGACGTCCGCTAGTGTTATATATAGGACGGAATAGATGTTATGCGAAAAAAAATATTTTTTCCTTCAAGATTGAATAACTTTTCTGCTTCGCATAGAGTTGTTATGATTTATGTGAAGCATGTCCTACTTATCTACCAGCATACAGCAACTTGATTATAACTTACTCGACCAAGGAATAATTGATATTTATTACTCTATGTTCTAGTTTCTCAATCTGAAACTAATTAGCGCACATGTATTTGCATAATAATTGCTCATTGTTGCAGTATTCAAACATACATTTATGCATGGATTTGCATAGATATTAGGCAATGTACGCATTATTTACTATGCGATCCAATGCATAGCTTTCCTCTTTCAATCGTTCTTCTAACATTTATTTATTTAAAAAAACTGCTGTGAGCGCTGACTTAATGCTAAAGCATTTTCTGCCAGTCAACCTTACAATACAAGACAAACATAGAAGCGGGTGTGCTATATAATTGGGAAAAATAAAATTAGAAACTGATTACATACTTAAAAACTAAACTGGTCTAACAAACACACATATGACAGAGAATTTGAATAAATTTAATAATGAGAAGATACAAATAAATATATAAATAAATATACACATTATTCATAGAATAAATAAATATCTAAAAAATAAAAACAATACAATATATAAGTATTATATAAATAAATAAATAGGTAGAGAACAGTGACATAGAATAAATACATAGATAAAGAGCAAAATTTAGTAGGAAATTCCTTGGTAGTGCTCTCTTGGTAGTGAACATTCTCAAGTAGTTACTTTGTAAATTTTTGCAAAGAGATATCGGTGAGAGCTGAGTTGGCCGTGAGGTTTGAGCAGTCACCTAATACGCAAATTCGAATCAAAGCGGGGCCTGTACCAATGAGTTTTTCTAATAACGTATGTATGATTTCACACCACGTGCTTTATTTTGAGGAAACCTGCGTCCTGCGTATGTTTCAGAAGTAATTCAAAGTCGCATGTATAGTGCTTGAGACGGCGCTAGATTCACCATCACGTTGGCACTTAATTATCTTCGGTGAAGAGTGGGTGTTGTTTTTACAACACCTCTGCCTAACCCGTTGGGAATTACAAGCGTGAGCATGTAAGTAGATTAATAGTTAGTATTAATAGATTTCAGATTCTTTCCATCTGTAATAGCAACACCCACTTTTCAACGAAGATGATTAAGTCCCAACGTGACAGATGGTGAATCAATCGCCGTCTCAGACACACATACATCTTTGAATTACTTCTCAGACATATACAAATATCCTCACGATATCACCTCAATGCATCAGTACCTATTACTTACTTTGAGATAGAAATAATCTCATTGATGTTCTCACAAACTAACAGTTCAATGTTTAAGAAAGAATTTAACGAATTTGTACCATTAATAGTTGTAGGTATTAGGAATCTATTTTGGTCAACCAACCCTTATAAATTTAAGTGGTATTTTGCTTGAGCGTTTCAGTCCATTTACCTCTGTGGCATGGCAAGGAAAGAATTATGGCCTTTTGTGAAATAGTTACATGTTTGAAATGTACCGGGAAGTCTCGTGTCGTATTTGTATAAATTATTAAGTATTTTGTACTTCGTGGACCTGTAATAAATAACTACGTTTTTAGTAGATTTTATTTAATCCGCTGAGAGGGATGTAGCTAGGAGCTCGTGGCACAGTTGCTATTGCTCATATCATTCGATCAGCGAGTTAAGCAACCCTAGCCAGTAATTGGATGGGTGACCGCCCGAGTTCCGTGCCTCGGAGAGCACGTTAAGCCTTTGGTCCCGGTTTCCAATTTATCATCTTTGGCAATCGTTACAGGTCAGTCGGAGGCATAAAATAATCTGACAACTGGTTTAACCCAGGTTACAGATTTTCCTCGTTAAAGGGGTTGCGAAGATCAGATGGCAGTCGCTTCGTATAAAAATCAAGTGATCAGCCGCATCGGGTTGAATCAAATGCCGACCCCAACAATGTATCTAGCTAGGTTTCATATTGAGAAACCATCGTTTTTACCATGTTTTCAGGCAATTAAAAATACGAAAGTAAATTTCGCTGTCATCTGTCTAGTTATGATTAGACTGCAGGCTTCCAGCCTATGGGGTAATAACGAAATTAGACTATACCCGTTCGTTCAAATGACAACAAATGAGTCCAAATGTCACCGGTGGTCCCTAAAGGCTCCCTATTAAGTACATACTGTGTTCTGGGGGCCTACTATCATCGTTATAGCATCGAAGTCTCACCAACTTCTTAGCTTTGATGTGTAATTTTGGTATCACAATATGAAATGTCAAAGATCAGAAGTTCTTAATAAGCTCTGCTCAAACCGATATTGAAAGCCCCCCTGTGCTTTACTCGTTCGCGAAAACCAACAACTGATAGGTTAGTGCGAGATATCGATCGTTATTTGTTTGGTGACTTCCAACATGGAATCGTTGAATGTTACAAATTGTTCGTGCATGCGCAAATCCACCTCACTCTACCTATAGTGTATGGTGCGACCTTCATCCAAACGCAGATACCTATTTACCCATTGTTATGGTGTTACAGCTGATTTACACAGCGTCACATATTTCTGGGGCCTTCCTATCAACTCTCATTGTGTCATTATTTCGGCTCACCGTAAAGGACAGATGTATCTGACGTGTAACATGTGTCATTTTCACGCAATCGAAGAACAATATCACGAGTAGCTCAGTTGGCAGAGTAAATGCACGGTTTGCAGAGGTCGTGGGTTCGAGTCCCGCCGCATAACATAATACATTATATATATATGGCTAGTTGTCTCAGGTTTTCGACAAAATCTTAAATACGACTGATTCACATGACGTAAATTAACCACCAATATTTAGAGCTGGTAACCGTAAAATATTTTATTGCCAACATAATATTCAAACTGATGAACGGTTCACGTGAATTGATCAGATAGGTATAATACCTATACAATGAACTAGCGAGGCCTTGATCTTTACAATAGTGACGTGTCAGAAACGTGCCGAATCTGCATTCGTGTTACTCACAATCAAAACATAGGAATTTCATTGGACAAGATAGAAACTTAATATCATTACTATTTTTATTAAGAGCTATGACCAAAAGGTCTTAGCATTGAAAGTATTGCTGTTTGAGCATCAATAACGTATCAAAGCAAAGCGCATTAAGAACTTATCCTTTAAGATTTAATTTTGGTATCGTAATATTAAACGTCAAAGCTAAGAAGTTCCTAATACGTGCTTAAACGATTATAGTTGACCCCCTGCTGTCGTCATATTTGAAGCTTTTTCGCTTGCTACAAATCAGAATAGTTCGGGGTTGAAACAATTTCTATACCAAATTTAGTAAAATGTGTTCAGCCGCGTAATCGTGAATAAGCTGCTGACAGACATACTTACAAGAGATATTATTTGTGTAGATGGGAACAGAAGCAATGGTCGGAGAAATCAATGGACTATTCCCCTCAAAAATATTGTTGTAAATCGAACTGTAATCCTTTAAGAGTAATGCGTTCAAACATACACGTTAAAACATACATGTACGTAAATTTAGCAAAATTAAATTAACATCTGCAAACTCGTTTTATGACTGAGGTCAAAATATCCATTAAATGTTACGGTGTATAAGTTGTGTGATTGTCGGCCATTATTTTCATAAAGCCTCAGATAGTTCTATTTCTAGATTTTATGATTACAGCCTTATTCATAAGGCATGCATTTAGATATGAAGCTGAAAAATATTGCGAAATGTTCGTAATTTTATTCAGCAAACTTGTACTTATGCAATAGTGAATGATCCGATAAGCAAACTCTCTCTTTCTCTTACGCAATACTTAAAATACCTGTGACCAATTTAACTAGGATCTCATCGAGCATTTAAATATGTTAGAAATTTCCATTGGCAGTTCTAAAGCCGTTATTTGGTTCAATGGATGAAATAGGAGCATAAGTATCTACAAACAATTATCCACTTATATAAGCTGCTTTGAATAGGAAGCGCAGTATGAGTTTTCAGGGAAACCCTTTGACTTTTGTACAGACATTTTAGGTCACAAACATAAAGGGCAAGAAATATGTTTAGTATAATTAGGTATGAAGGACATTGAAAAGGGCGATAAAGGCGAAAAAATACTAAGAATTCCTATAAAGGCAAAGAGGTTAAGGTTTTAAATCCTTCATATGAAAATGCTCACGAAATTCGAAAAACTAATGACATCTGTAAAAGGAAACACATTCTCAATAACTAATTAGAGACAGCTCTATCAATTCGTGACATGACACTAGAACTGGGAGTACCGAAATCGTACCAACTACAAATAGCACGGCAGAATAATGATGATAAATAACCCTTTGACCCAGAAATGTCAGCGTAGAAGAGCTTTCAGCCCCATGTTACTTGGCAAATGAATAAAATGCTAGCGTGCTTCCGTTCGCCCTAGAAACTGAGGTGGCTACTGGTGTAAACCTGCAATCGATACCGATGGGTCGATGGCCGTACAACCTTAAAACTATAAGTAGAGCGAACCAATTATTCCAATCGTTAACAGTCAATTAACGGTTTATGCTCAAACCAAAGTTGTGGATCATCTTTGTGTCCTACATCGTTTGAATTATCATACATTGTTAAGATTCGTACCGACGCTAAAGTATGAATGTACATACATAATACATATTATGCTTACGCCAGTGTTCCCCAAAAGAGTAGGCAGAATTGTTGTAATAACAACACCCTCTTTTCACACAAGATGATTAAGTGCCAATGTGACAGTCTATCGCCGTCTCCGTAATAACTTGATCAAGTTTTTACATAAATGCAAACGAATCCTTTCCAATTTCTCAAGCTTCATCTTTTTAATATCATCATCTCATTTAAATCAGTGACTACCTACTATCTTCTTAGGAACAAAAAATTGGGAATCTATACAGATAAATAAAATTGAAGTGTCTGTTTATAATTCCGAAATACCAGCTTTTCACTAAATGCATATGAAAGTATATACGTTACTGACGTAAGAAAAACAAATTTTCTATGTATGTCTGTCTGTTTGTTCCGGGTAATCTCTGATATGGCTGGACCGATTTTAACTGGACTTTCACTGACAGTTAGAAACTTTTATTTAAAAAAAAACATTTAGGGTTCCGCGGGAATGAAATTAAATCTACGCGGGTGAGAGTAAAAAATTCTATGCAGGCATTAAAATTGCGCAAATCCAAAGAGCTATCTTAAAATAACAAGCGTACTTTTGCGTATTATCTCTCTCCTCTATCCGCCTGTGTCCCACCATGCAATGCCACTGTGTCTTTATATAGCATTTGTCTTAGAACAGATTTCGCATAGCAGACAACTCGACGCCCGATCCCGATATACATTGCATTAATAGTATATTTTATTTCCTCGCGACTATTTCGCATTGAGTGAAATACGACCAAGTGTCTAAGATTCTGGACTAACGCCAACTGCGACAGAGAATTAGATATTAGCTGGAACAAACAATTTATTTGCAACAACAAATAAATGTTATTCAAAAAAAAAATCGTTATGCAGTCTAGCACTCCACTAAATAATTGTAGGTAGAAATATAGTACAATAAACTACGAGAAGAAGAAAAATATTATAAAATTAATAAAATAATTGGAACACGGAATTTAAATTAGTGTCTGTGGGAATGGTGTCCAGTAGGCTGGCTGCGTTACCTCGCTGGATCGCTAAGCTAATCCTCTGACCGAGGTGAGAACCAGCTCGACGGTCACCAGAGACGTCAACCAGGCGTTTTGAAAGATCCTTAAAAAGGACTTTCGCATTTGGCCCCCATGGCCACAAAGTCTCAACCCCAAACGGCAGAAATATAGAATTATGACTGATATCTGCACATTTCCGCCGCTTGAGGTTTTCTGCACACACTGCCGCCGCCCCTGCAAACAATTTATTGTTTGACTTTACTTAAGAACGAACAAACCTGCTCCGTTCGTCTCAGTAAAAACAACCTTCCGAAGCCAGTTGTAGCATGTATAACCAGCAGAACGCCATGATTATATAATCATGTCGTTCTGACGATTATTGTATTGGAATTCAGATTTTACCTGTCTGGTACTACATCCTATGGATGCTTGCAACACGAGACCCCTTATTCATAAAAATGCTTAAAACCTGAATAGCTGAACCCGCGGTGTAGCATTTTATCCATCTCCTACAAAAAGAGAGAACTACTGAAATCCTTGGATGACGCACACCTTCGGCACGTTTATTATAAATCTATACAGATAAATAAAATTGAAGTGTCTGTGGCATATAAGGTATATACGTCTTACATATTAGAACCCACATTTTCTGACTGTCTGTGAGAGTAAGAACTTGCGTAGGCTGCTTTTATTAAAAATAATAGCATTTCGCGAAATAAAGCCATATGAAATTAAACGTACGCGGGTGAAACCGCGGGGCACCGCTAGTAAGAAGATATAGGTGACGCTCGATAATAGAAGTACTTTATTGAGAGGGTCGAGCATATCGGTCGAAGTTATGCAACCTTGCCAGCTGTATACCCTCCGTGGTTTTGATTGCATGATATTCTGTCGGCTTCGGTTGCCAATTGAACATCTGTGGCAATCGTGAGAAGTGTCAGACAGCCTGATAAATTTAGGCCAGGTTATACTATTTTGACAGATTAAATAATTTTGTAGCTTGTTGTACTTATCGGGTACCAACCTATGTATCAACATGTGTGTCAGCAGAATGGAGCTGACTTTGTTTATGTTGGAAATTTGTGTAAAAAAAAAAAGATTAAAAAATATAAAAATTTAAAAGAATTAAAAAAATATAATGGAATAGGGTAAAGGGTGATGATATGTAAGGTATTTTATGCCACATCTAGTAATTCAACTTTTGTGGTATTAGGTAAGGTACTTACCTACGGTTACATGTATAATATTATAAAATTAATGATCAAATAGAATAAGTCTCACGATTTTAAAAATAAATCAGATAGTGAATCCATAAATACACCCAAAATATGAAATTAATTAGATTAATTCCAATCTCCAATAAATCGTTGTCAATCTTACATCGGTTCCGAATTACCTTTTTAGGAAGAACCAGCCAAAACTGAGCTAGGGCCGTACCATGAGCTCTTATTGCCATGATAATTTCACTCACATTATACGACAGATGTACATGACGTGTTTACATCTGTCATTGTCACAGAACTGCAATAACATTGCAATATTTGCAATAAGAGATCATGGTTCTGGATTGAACTGGGAAAAACAATTTAGACACCTTCCAGGAACTACTATCTCCCTTGACTTACGTTTACGGCATTCTCAGGAATTAGGTACCTATTAATGTTCTCTATTCACCGTACCCATAACTTATTCTCGTCATAGAAGATAAAAAACTTTGCTGGTAATGAAATATGGATATCTACTGGTATTCCAATATCTTGATTGAATTGAGATTGGAATTGTCAGATTAGCGCCGATCAAAGAGTTTCGGACATCAAAGCTCCACCCGTAATTAATTTCCTTGTTTATATTGCATATCAAGTGTTTTTCTTGCACAAAAATTTGTTGTCAGTCTCATAAGCAAATTTGATATAAATACATGTGCCGGCAACAGTTATGAGCGCTCATCAAAAAAGTAGACAGTCAAAGAAAGACTCATAAAATTACTACTGCATATTCAAGGTCAACGCTCATGACCTGACTGGTGACGTTACCGAAAACCGATCTTCTCTCTGTAATAAATTAAACTGTATCATGGTCATTTTAGCATGCCCTGAGATCGAGCCAAAAAGTGAAGCCTTATGCCATACCGATTCTATTTTATCATCTTTGGTCTTACAACTGGTTCAAAGCAGATTTTCCTCGTCAAAGGGGTTGCGAAGGTCAGATGGCAGTCGCTTCGTATAAAAATCAGGTGATCAGCCGCATCGGGTTGAATCAAGTGCCGACCCCAACAATGTACGGGATCATGATGTTTGGATTTTAGAAGCTCCACTTACAAAACCTCAGCACTACTTTACTTTAGTAATTGTAATTTATCTAAATTTTAAATGGCAATGAAATTGTATTTAGGTTTCATATCCTATGTAGCAAAATAAGCTTAAGTAACCTAAACGCATAAGGCTTTCCTTGTCACCCACACGTTTTCAAAATCATGACTAATAAGACAATGAATTAAATAGCCTCCTAAAAGAAGGTCTATGTTATCGACTATCGTAGGCGACTTATTACTCATGCATATACCTACCTAGTAAGTAAGTATTCAATTAGCTAAACAAAGCATTTTAAAGTAATTACTCATTCAAACATCTCAACTAAATCTCACGCGTCCCTAACAAAGTTCAAGAAAGGACTTGGAGCTGCCCGGCTGGAGAATGTAAATCCACGTTACAGAAGATCGCAGCTAAATAATGCTACCTTTGAGTAGTGTCGTGTTCCTGCGGTGAGTATGGTCGCCAGTGCGCCTTGGAGGGACCGTCGAGCTGCGGGCCTGGGAAGGCAGCGCGATGTTGCCATGCACAGCGAGGTCTCCAGGAGCAGTAACACAGCTATCCGGGGATGTGCTCTGTCAGAGTGCGGAGGGACACTGTTGCGATCTATCAGAGTACCCGGGGTCCCCCTAAGCACGGAGGATGATCACCGGGGGGCTATTAGTGCCGTAAAAATCCCACATAACCTGTCCCTCACAGGTTTCCCCCTTGTCAATAATAAATAAAGGTTCAAATGAACTTTTGAGTAGTGTTGTACTGTAATCATGGAGGGAAGGAGGGGCTATATCGCCGTACTAGTAAAAGCTATTTCTTTCTTTATTAAAAGTTAGGCAATATGAGACACTTGGTGTTGCAAACGTAAATAAACATCCAAGTTATAAAAATTATTCCTACTTCTCGTATTTTCCAATCTTATCATTACATCTACAATAATAAAATCTACAGAAGAATCGACTTTCAAAATATTATAGTGTCATTAGGCGTGTAGGATGAGTTCAATAATTTATTGCAGTAATCAAACGCGTCTAGAAAACTATAATAATACTTCTTATTCTGTGCTAATTTCCCCCCCTTTTTTTTCTAGTGTATCATAAATCATAATGTTCTTAGAATGCGAAGATGTAGGTAGGCTTTATGTAGTTTTTGACGATAACGTAGTGAGTGACTAACTATAACCATGCTAATGTTCTCTGTCTAATCTATACAAATGAATATGATTTAAATGTCTATTTGTAATTCCAAATCATACAAATACAGTATACAGATTTACACTATATTAAAACCTGAAAAAACAATGTTTAAAATGTCAACACCAAATTTTAACGGCACTAGTTTTACTGGCAGATAAGATGTTATTAGGAGAAACTTAGGCTTCATTTAGAAAGAGCTAATTATGCACGCCATTTATGGACAGTCTTCAGTATAAAATCCTCATTAATTGAATGCTTGCTAATAGTATGCTCAATATAATGCGCCTAATTAAACCACAAAAAGCGAAATTGTCGCTGATTGCGAGGTGAATCAGAGCGGTCCTGCGGCAAATGGGTAGCACACAAAAAACGTGTCATAAGGGCGGCTTCTTACATTGGTCTAACATTGTTTGGCGCATATGATTGAAATAGCGGCTATAATGATATATACATATGCTCACGCCTGTATAACCTGAAGGTAGGCAGAGGTGTTGTAAATATCCGCTTTTCACCGAAGATTTTTAAGTGCCAACATGATAGATGGCGAGTCTATCGCCGTCTCAGGTCTAAATATACGTTTTTGAATTACTTGTAAGACAGGTTTCCATATAAGTTTGTAGAAAAACTCATTCCAAGTCCCGCTGGGATTTGAACTTGCATCTCTTGCGTAACAGCCAACTGCTCAAGCCCCACGGTCACCACGGCTCTTTCTATATATAATAATACCAGGTTATAGTATATGTTTATATTATATTATGCGCCCACGCCTTCTTCTGGAGTAGGTAGAGTAGTCATTACACCCACTTTCTACCGCAGATGACGTCATCTGGCACCTTGGCACCTGTCAACGTCATAGATGGTGACTCCATCGCCATCAGTCACCATTGCGCAGTTTTTCTTAAAACTCGCGTTGTAACTGTGTCATTCCTGCACTTAATATTAAAAACTCATTGATTTAGCCCACTAGGATTTTAATTTGTATCCCTACGTATATTTTTTATTACACAAGTCATAATTTGACAGCAAGACACTCTTAAGTCTGTCTGCGCCTGTGTTTGTTTCTGTTACTGCTAATGTATAGGAGCTGACGTTCTGTAAATGTTTATTTTGAGTCGGTAGGCAGCCCCGTGGACCGTGAATAAACTATACAGCACGGTCACTTTCCTACTTATCCACTGCCCAAACGGTTAGCGTGCACAACTGGTACAGATGTACCTGATAACTAAGTAGGTTATATTTATTTTATATGCTTTACTTTTCATAATCAGAACATCATTTCTTTTTGTTTGGAATATAAACTGGCAATTAATTTTCATATTTTATAAGATTATAAAAGAAAAAGTTACAATCTTTTTAATAATTTCATACAGGTTGAACTCTACAACTATTTGAGTTCGTACAATTATTATTTTGTAACTAGCTGTGCTCCGCGGTTTTACCGCTTAGACTAAATTTCATGGTTAATTAAAGGAGGTTAAGTTATCTTGTGACATCAGCTATCTGCCAGTGAAAGTCCCGTTAAAATCAGCCCGGTCGTTTCGGCGATTAGCCGGAATAAACGTACAGACAGACAGAGGGATAAAGAGGTATTTTTTTCAAATGGATTCATATTCATTTAGTGAAAAGCTGTTCGTTTGGAATTACTAACAGACATCAATTTTATTTATCTGTATATATTTCGACCAGCAAATCATATCATAATGCAGTGTAACAGATACAATTGACACCGATCGGTACTGTAACGCAACTCGGGACTCGGGTTACATTACTATTACTAAATGGTTAGTGTTTCTCAGTAATATTAAATGATGCCCGCTTACTCGAATTGAAACATAACACAGGTTTTGAAACTCTAGCCATTGCAAATCAAAAGGTACCGGATGGAATGGTAAATTTCTCCTTTAATGTAAAGCACGTGGTGTGTCAATTGGAAAAAACTTAGGTTTATGTTAGTGAGAATTTGCTTGAACAAGAAGTTGTGTGTGCTTTCCATGAATTTAAAGTTGATAAAGATACTAGTCTTAAGTACCAATATAACCAAACATGTTTAGTTCAAAGTGTTACAAGCACCAATGTAATAAATAGAATTGAACCGCGACGAATTCCAAGATTAATTTATTGGTAACGTAGCTGGAATCCATACCGGCCCGGCGTACATCATAAAAACATTTGTACTTTAAGGAGTATAGAATTTATATTAAATGAAACAAAGACCTATTTTTTCAACAACTAAGCGTAATGTATATCTCACTTTCTTTGCTTTCCTTTGACCTTTTGACAGCACGCAGAACGTCTAAGAATTTGAATTGAAATCATGGTTTCTATTCTAATAGTTAGCTATTCGACATGCCTTTGTGTTCACTATTCAACATTCAAAAGTAATTCTCCGAACGTTGGTTTATGATGACTACAAAACTATAAAATAGCTATATCTATTCGTACATTAAAGATCATTGGATGGCGCATTTGGATGTTTGGATAGGGTACAATGGTATATCGTCTTGCAGTAGACCACATAGGACTACTGCAAGACGATATACACTTTTCTATTGCAGTTTTGTGTTCTTACAAATAATTAGTAGTAGATTCTTGAGGAGGTGGTCTGCTAACATCAGGGGAACAGATCACTTTCTGGCATAGCTGATAATTCTGGTATTTCAAGAAGTATTTCTTCTTGTTCTTGTATAGTTTTTAGACTTGTCTGACACCTATTTACATATCCAAGCAAATACTCTTTCCTTGTAGGGTCCTAAGGATTGCAATAAGTGTTACAACACCCACTGTTCACCAATTATGAGAAAGTTCCAAAGCGTCAGATGGTTTATCCATGGCCCATTCGTCCTCAATTTTTTTAGTTGGATACATATATTAGTGATATTCAATGACTGATTCTTTTTCAGATTTGGCGTCTCGAGCTGAGTTGCAAGTCGAATTGGCTAATTTGGTAAGCTTTACATTCCTAAGTATCTCACGTCTCCAACGTCCGTCCGGTTTAGTATTATTTATTCAAGTAAAGCCAGGGATCAGCATACAATTATGGATTTCCTGACCTGATGATTCCTATTCTTCTTCAAATTATGTAGTTTTTTTTTGTAACGCCGTGGATAAAACAAGAGAAAAACGCATCTGCGTAATCTTGTTCTTGTTGATAGGACAAGCATTTTAAAAATATTTGTCAGTAAGTAAAAACGTAAGAAAAATCTGTCATTGTCTATTAGATCACAGTACTGAATCTATCATGTCAATTAAGAGCTATCGCTTCATCTTTAGCTTTCTTCAAGGGCAGGGTTACTTACTTACCATTCACTGACCGCCATCGTTCAGACCAGATGGCTCGTCATACCGTGAGGTAAATGTTACCAAACATTTAACAGATTGTTTAGAAGTTTTTATTGTGTCGAATGTGCATCAAAGAGCGGCGTGTTGCGCAATTTGAGGTCGATGCCACCACATCATAAAATACTAACACACAGAAGGCCAACTCGCATTCGTTTGCGTTAAAAGACTCACGCAGCCATTACAGCATACTTACTAGTAAATTACTACATTTTTTTACCAGTACAATACGAGACCTCGTGCGCGTTCCTGTGTGTTGATTCCCGACCACTGTGAGAAGTCTGCCATTTGTATCTTTTTTATTTGGCGGCCGCACGCTTCTACGGACACGATCGATCCACTCAAATCGTTGTTATTTTACTCAAACGCGATTGTGACTAAGTAGACGGTTTTTGTGCGGATCTTTTAAGAGTAAATCTGCTTTCCCCAATGCATAAAGTCTTACGGTGGCGTCATCACCGTTGAATGCCAAGCAAAGGTTTTTAAACTCTTTAGTTTGCGAGGTCAGTTGTTGTGTATTTAAAAATAATAAATAGGTAAAGTTAGCGTTATTTTTGAAACCATGTACATACACATACATATGCTCACGCCTGTATTCCCCGAAGGGGTAGGCAGAGGGTGTTATAATCACAACACCCACTTTTCACCGAAGATGATTAAGTGCCAACGTGACAGATGGTGAGTCCATCGCCGTCTCAGACACTTTACATACGTCATTGAATTACTTCTCAGAAATATGCAGGTTCCCTCACGATGTTTTCCTTCACCGTAAAGCACGTGGTGTGAAATCACTGTAAATAAGTTTTTTAGAAAAACCCATTGGTACAGGCCCCGCTGGGATTCGAACTTGCGTCGCTTGCGTAGCATGCGACTGCTATAACCCCGAGGCCACCACGGCTCTCCATGTAGTTGTTACAAAATTATTATTATGCATAGAATATCATCGTTTCTCTAATTCTCTAACAACTAGCGAATGTCAAAATAGACTACAATTATTTGTTATTACTATCTGTATTTTTATATTTGGAACTTGTCAATTTCGATGTGCTCAAACATCTCTCATCTCACACAACCATGGAATTAAGTTCATTGTACACAACTCGATCTTTGACCAGTTCGAACATTGGCCGGAAAAGCCTCAAAGTCATTGAATTAATGAAAACAATATTCATCTTGCTTTAATTAACTCGCCCTAAAGGATTAGATGTAGGGTAGGATGGACGACCTGACAGGCATACAGCATAATAATTAAAGAGTATCAAGTTGAGAACCTTGGCAATGGACTGGTTACACTTGAAATCTTAAAAAAGGCCGATCTAGGGGCCTATGCCCATGCTCGCCACGGTTCTTAGTCGTTCTGAAATAGCGTCCAGAATTATTTGATTTTCGTTCAATTGCGAAGTTTCGTTTACGGAGGAAGACAGTAGACTCCCTGGTATCGACCAGACTATCTAAAACTTTAAGTATCGTATTCTGTGGCATCAGGAGAAGCGACCTTCTATTCTAAACTCTTTCAAAGATCTCAAGAGAAATGAAAGTCAACTCTAAATAGTCGAATGTAGGCAAGCAAGACATCCTTTGAAAGTATTTCGACAGACTTCTTTTGAGGTCGCTGTTGATTGTATTGAATGGTCTAAAAAGTATATACACAACTTTATATAACTTTCAATCTATATTACTTTCAAAGGCCACATTATTATGCAAATGGCCATAATAAGTACATATGTTTTCGGTCTATTAGGTTCACTTACTTTACGTTATATTTCTCAAACACAACAGGGGTTGCCTAAACGGAGACAAATGATGTGTTGCGTGAGCCTGTAACTGCTGAATATAAGAAACTACACAGTTTTTGCTACGAATTTGAAATCATGCGCTTTACAAAGATCAATGATGTCATAGAGTAACTTATTTAGTAAATAAATTGACATTTCGTTTAAAAGATTTGTACTTCAAGAGACACGGGTTTGTTTTAGAAATTAAGTGTTTGAGAGAAGAGTAGCCACACACAGTGTTGCCAACTCAGATTTTGACAAATACGTAGAATTAGTAAAAATTGTTTATGCAAAGTTAGTAGATCTACGTACTTCCATCAAGCTGCTATTATTAGTTTAGGTTCCATCAGATTGGTCTCAAAAAACCTCTTGTGGGTTATACCTATAGGAAATAGCTAAAAAAAAGGTCGCAGTTAGTATTTACTTACTATCTTGTCAGGCGAGCTGAGTGTGTGTTTGTAATGAAACGGGAATCAACTTTTTTGCGCTAAGGTATAGGAACGCACTGGCACCCATTTAGCCTAATGAGAGCTGATTTGGATTTTTTTTTAAATACATGGATTCTGGACTGAAGTTATTAGCTTTGCAAGAAAGGACAAACATACATAAATCTACTTAAAAATAAGGAGAGTTGGTGGCGCTGGCCACACATGCACTTCAATATGTATATGTTTTGAGATTGTTAAAAGGCTAAGAAAGGTAAGAAGGTTTTTTTCTAAGATTTACTTAGGAGCATGGACGACTTAGATGAATAACAACTTGTAAAATACAAGTTAAAAGAAAAGGTATAATTTTTGACACTTAAATTCAGGGCTATTTTTGGATGTTGAACGAATGTCATAGCCAAAATATACGTATTGCACTCACGCCCGTATTCCAAGAGGTAGGCAGTCGTGTAGTCATAACACCTAAAATTGGGCATGCAATAAGTAAGGGGAACATTGAAAAAAATATAATTTATATTCTTTAATTTCTCTTATACCTATCATTGAAATGCTTCAAAAATACCTATTTAAAGGTGATCATTAATCCTAATAAAGATGAACTTGTGTTTCGTCCAGGAAAGATGTCAAATTTATGAAAACATGTGGCGCCTTCTTCTGTTAAGTTAGGTAATTCAACAGCCAATGAGTGCAACACAAACACATTCAAAGTATTGTGTTATAATATAAAAAAAAAATATTTAATGACATGTCGAAGGAATTTTCCTTACCTGGGGGCCTACCATCATCGGTTTAAGCAGAGGTATTAAGAACTTCTGAGGTTTGATGTATCATTTTTTAACCGTAAAATTAAACGTCAACGCTAAAAAAGGGGTTGGCCCCCGGTTTGAGAACTGGAGGCCAACCATCATCGCTTAAGCAGTACGTGTTAAGAATTTCTCAGCTTCAAAATTCGTATTTACGGTACAAAGAATGGCAAAGCTCACAAGTTCTTAAAACATTTTGCTTAAATGATCAAAGTTGGCCCCCAGTAAGGTGTATTTGTTTCATAACCATCTCTGAAGAATTGCTGAACGAAACCTTTTCTTAGAAGTCCTAGAAGTAAACATTCTTCTATCTGTCAGTTACTTACGAAAAGAATAAAACCCGTAGCTGTTTACTATTTAGTAAGAATTGCATTGTATGATCCAATTGTCCGTCTAAATACTTTCACAACTAGTAAATGCATAAACGTTTAGTTGCAACACTGCAGTGGTACAGCTAGTTTTTATGTGGCTTTATTTGTGTTTATCGATAATACAGTGTTGTTGCATAAGTGTGAATGAAGTTAGTTCGGAACCGTGATCAGTGCAGTCTTGGCCGGGGGGCTGAGCTGGGCAGAGCTCGGTACAATCCCGTTACAAATAATCTTAATGAAACGTGCCTTAAAATACTTGATATTCGTAATAATAATTAGTAATTGTGTAGTTTAGTTATGTGTGAGGGTTAAAATAGAAAATGTGTTAAAAAGTTCGTTTGAACAAGTGGTTAGCGGTAAAGCCTGGAATGTGTGTTATCGTTTGTGCCCGTTGAAGAATTTTACTCAGGATATAAAGTCTGATCATCTATTATACGTAGTAGTTTTAAGTACTGTTTCTGGTATTTATAATTAAGCTATATAATCGTCACGCAGTCTTTTAACAAGGTAGACAGTATGAAAAAAATATTCGAAATAGCAATATAACGTTCAGCCGGGTAATAAATGCAATGTATTCCCATGAAGTTTCAATCAATTTCCATTGGAAATAAGTTACTGATTTTAATGTTTTTCTATTCATATTAATTATTACTTTGGATTCTTTAATTTCACAAATAAAAATATCTTTCTGACATACCTTTGCAAGTCATGGAATCAATACATTCCAAAAAAATTATTAAGATAGGAACGGACATAGGACATATTCCTTATATTATTATAGTAAGAGGTTATTAGTCATGATACTATACCTACTTTATATACGTACCTACGTTCAATACTTACAAATTTACTTTATAAGTAGTAATAATAAAAGGACCAAGGAGGGTAGAACGACCACAATGTACCTACCCGCCGACTCAAATTTTAACAGTGGATCTCGCGGTCATGATTAGATTATGGTTTATGTCGTGAATAGTGACCATGAAGATTGTAACATCAAAAATATATAGATATAGGGAGTTTACCAAAACTCCCAATACAATGCGTGGTAAGAATCTATATTCTATACTAGTAATATAAATGGAGAACGATGTCAATCTGTAACGTTTTGAACCGCTAACTGTACCCTTATTTCGAGTATTACATCGTTTTTGGGAATCTATACTCGTTAGCATCATCGACAATATTTGTATGAGATATTTTAATTATTTACGTCATCTCATACACATATTCGGAGACGCTAGCGAGTATAGGTGAGAAAAACCATGCAACACACGTGATAGGAGTATTGAACCTATTTAGCTGATACTTAACCCTATGTATAGGTTTTGTCCATCAAACGACGTCGCTTGACCTTGCGTTTCAGCGTGGTTCAAAATGTGTTGATACTTTTCAGAGCTGGTTTGAGGAATGTCAAAGATGGCGGATCTACATATTTTCAGCCACGCTAAAACGACGACGTTTATACATATACAAACCTCAAAAACCACCAAGTTATTCACTAAGGTTCAGCGTCGAACTACAAACAATTTCCAATTTGATAAACTTTAAAAACTTAATTTCGCTTGTAGATATCCCTATCTGAAATTTTATTTTGTCTGCTGTCCGCTAATTCAGGGTCATCATAATACAAATAAGGTATGGTTCAATTTCGTTTCTTTAAAACCGAAGACGAATGCGAAGCTGAGAAACTTTAGTGAATAACAAAGACACAAAGAGTAAAAACGCTAGCTAAGTTACTAATTTAAGTTATATTTATTACGTCAAAGACGATTACAAGGAAGAATAGGAATTGAATTACTTAATTGAGTAATTCCGAGCTAATTTTGTGAAAGTGAAAGATTTGCTATGAAGTGTATTATAAAGTGAGGGTCATGACGATTCAAGCTTTATGCGATAGCTTTTATACCAAGTAAGAAAATATATCAATAGGCATCTAATCAGTCCAATTATATACGCTTATAAAATATTTTTAAAACTTCTATATCTTTCGTTAGGTACCCCTTACGGAACCCGTATCTCAAAATAAGATATATGTGATAAAGTGAGGGCACTGGATATATCAATAGTTTTCGTTTACTCAAGTGCATTTAATAAATGAATTAACCAAGTTTCAAAATCATTTCAGTTAACTAAGTTTTAATGTTGATCAATAAGCATCGAACCTTTAGTAGGTAACCTCTAACTACACATTACCGCAAAAATAATTAGTTAGTTAACGATGAAAAATTTAAAAGTTAAGGAAATTTTAATTTTATATTTAAATTTATATGAAAGTACCACCAGTCGATTCTCGGTGGCAAAAAAGTCTAGACCCTATATATACTTATAATGAATTCACACCACGTGCTTTACGGTGAAAGAAAACATCACGGGAAACCTGCATATGTCTGAGAACTAATTCAAAAAGTATGTATAGTGCCTGAGACGGCAATAGACTCACTGTTACGTTGGCACTTAATCATGTTCGTTGAAAAGTGTGTGCTGTCATTACAAAACCTCTGCCTACCCCTTTGGGGAATACAGGCGTGAGCATATGTATGTATGTACCATACATGGATGGAGTAAGAATACAACGATGAAGGACTTTTGCGTAAATCGGTCGCGGGGAAACTGAATGTCGGCAATTTCACTTCGGTTCGCGTGCTGATAATATCGCCTTCATGCATTACACTTAAAATAATATATTATGCTCACGACTCACTTACATAACTTTAATTATATGTCATGGTAATTGTTTGTTGACCCCATAGCTTCTTCATCCTTGAAATATACTTAAGTTACGTAAAAAGCATCATAAGAAATAAAAAGCATGCATATTTCTTTGAGGGCTTCCCAATCATCAACAGCCCATAGATTTTGAAAAATATACTTTCATACATTCATTACCGCGACCGCCACGACAATTAAATTTCTTGGATGTCGTAAAATTAATTTGTATACCAAAACAAAAGCCATTTTTATACCAATAGCCATCATGGATATCTGGGAATAAGCCTCTTTGAGCCCGTGAGCTTATTTCATGGCTGTTGCTGTAAAATCTTACTAAATTATAAAATGTTTTATCTATAATCTTTTTCTATGCTTAGATTAGATTAATAAAATTGAAATGTTTGTAATTTTAAATTAACAGCTTTTCACGAAATGCTTATGGAAATATATACGGTACTCACATAAAATGAGTCTGTATGTCTGTTTGTTCCGGCTAATCTTCGAAAGGGCTGATCCGATTTTATCAGGACCTTCACTGGCACATAGTTTACATATATCTTTAAAAAAACATTAGGGTTCCGCAGACTGCCCATGATATCAAGTGTAAGCTGGTGAAAGCGTGAAAAAATTGAGAAAATGTTGTAATGTTGCAATATCATAAAAAACAAGACCAACTTACACATTATATCGTTACTACCTTCAAACACATAAAACAATAAGCATAATTAATTGGCAATGTCTCAATGCACACCGCAATATGAGATATGACCAAGAGATTTTATTCATCCATGAATCTTCTGTAACATGCAATTGCACCGGACATTTTGCAAGATGCCTGACTAGAGAGCGTAAATGCTTCTCTATATTGTCTGCTCAATCGATTCACGCTACTGCTATTTAAGTCCAACAAGCTATGCCCCGCGGTTTACCTGCTTATATTCATATTCATATATTTATTAAAATTTGTAAGTTACATGATACAACTATAACAAGTATAAGGCGGAACCCATTTTTTTCAGAATAGGCTTAGTTTTACTCCTTATAACACGTAACAAGAATTCGGGACTTATTTCAGCGGGCCAGAGAATATACACCCGTTCAAATCAGTCCAGTTGTTTCAGACATTAGCCGGAATAAACAAACAGACAGATAGACAGAGTACCCACCTACCGTAGGTATATACTTTCAAATTATATATTTATGAAAATCTGTAAATTTAGAATTACAAAAACACACGCTACGATCCTTTTTACCCGTATACTCGATGTAATTTGTACAAAATGTTATTTCAATCTCAAAACTTGTCACTCTCAAAGGTACCTTACGGTCAAACAATTGGGTAAAAAACCAACTTAGGTACTTCTTTTGGAAATCGGCCAAAAAATAATGTAACCTCGCTTGGCGGAATGATTTGTAAAATAGAAAATGCTCTAAGTATAAAAACGATCATCTGATTTGTTACTTTTTTGCAACCAATGAGTACTCTTTCTCAACATGCGCCTCGATTTGATAACCCATTATTGTAAGCAGAAAAAACAATTAAATTAAATATGAAGAAGGTAAATAGGTTAGTAAAATGACTTGATATTAAGCTTGAATGAAAACAATCGACATTAAAATTCCATTATGATCAGTGCGCCCAGCCGACGGGTATTAACGGTACCCATCGCGTCTTTACCGCTACATCCGATAACATAGATTTCATGTCAAGATACTAACGCAAATAATCAAGTAAAAGTGATATGAGCGAGTTATATCAACAATAAACAAAGAATGAAACTTTAAATACTAGTAATTCTAGAAAATTATAGGGATAATCGACACAGCTTTGATTTCCTTAGTGAAGAGACACTTGTTCCGAATAATTAAGAAACTTTATAGAAGCATCGATTAGACATTGGAATCAATTTGGTGAATGAAATGCTTAATGATGCCAGAGACATGTCACTTATAAGAAAGAAGTATCGATTCAAAGCTGTAAAAATGGAATCGATTTAGCAAATCGAGAGAGAAATGAGAAGAGAATCGATGCTGATAATTAGCCACTTTGTCTGATCTATTAACGAACTGTGATTTGTAAACGAAGTGTATCCATTAAAAGCTGTGAGATTGAAATTGATTAGGAATATGAAATGAAATAGTCGAATGAGTCTCGATGCTGTGAAGACCAACTTAGTCTGAGCTATTGAAGAACTGGGACTTGTAAAGGAAGAGTAGTATCAATTGAAAACTGTGGGATCTGAATTAATTGGGCAGGGTGATTTTTAGAGTAGGAGTATCGATTCAAAGCTGTGCGATTGGAATCAAGTCGATAAATCGAATAAGTATCAATGCTGGCAGAGTCTTGTAACGGAGGAGTGTCGATTAAAAGCTGTGCGATTGGAATCAATTTGGTAAATCGAATGAGTATCGATGCTGAGTCTGGCGCTGGGAGTGGCGATAGTGCGCAGCGACGTGCTCGACCTCGTGCGGATCCTGGTAGAGGCTTGGTGGCAGAGCCTGCTGCTTGTTGCGAGGTGTCTGCTCTGCTATTGCCGGCTGCTAGACCACACAGCTCATGGTAGGCCTCTTAAATGTCAGTTGCATACACCAATTTAACGGATATTGCGGCCCAGCTTACAAATATATTGTCTAAATTTATAAAGCATTAAAAATACTATCCTGCGTCACATCACTTTATCTTTATAAACTTGGCTCATGATAAGCAATTATTGCATTTAGCTCTACATTACAATTTGATAACAAAGATAAGGTAATCGTACAATTTGAGCGTTATAATTAAGCACCTACCTAGATCTGTAAGTGATTGTTTGAGCGCTTCTTCTTTTGTTTTTTTTATCGCCAAAGTGGCTCTTTAGACTGGTAATATTTTGACTTCAACTATTATAATAAATACCTAGGAGTAGAGATTTTGAGGCCACGGGACCAAATGCAAATGTCCTTTATAAGGATCTCTCAAAACGCCTGTTTGACGTCACTGGCGACCATCCAGCTGGTTCTTACATGGGTCAGAGGATCAGTTTATCAATCCAGCGAGGTAACGCAGCCAGCTTACTGGGCACCATTCCCGCAGACGCAAATTTACGTTCTATAATTTATTTTGATATTTTTTTATTTACATTATACCTTGATTGATTCCATTTTAATTTCTCAAATAGAACCTTAACAGGTTTGTAAAGGTTATGTTGCTGCACCTAGGTATATCTTCAAAGGTTTAGTTAACTAAAGTGCAGGCTACCCCTAACCTTAATCACATAGAGTTGAAGCACTAAATAAAAACCTACAGGAGGCCAGCTCACTTTGCTAGTAAAAAACGCACTCAGAAGCATAATTGAAAGCGTCTTGCTGGAATTAATGCACCTACTTCCCTAATGCTGGATAGTGGTGGTGGGAAGCACACTAACGGCCGTTTTCAATATTCGATTCATCTGTCATTTAAATTAATTAAGTTTTTTTTTATTTATTTATTTTCAAACCTTAAATCTACCATTTCAGACTTATTTAATCTAATGCGGTAATTTTATGAAACTTATAATCTTACATACTAGTAACTCTAAAATAAGACAAGTTATAATATACAAGTCAAATGATAACAAGCTAACAAATTAAGCTTAAAATGACATAATATTTTACCTGAGTTATTAGAAAAAAAAAAATTCGTCTTAGGTAGGTGTCGTTGACTAAACGTGTCGCGAGGGTGTGATGGGCCTTAGCAAGTAGATTGAACCTAGCCGCCGGCACCGGCACAATATCTATATTATCCTTCCTTCCATTCCAAAAGACAGCGTTAAAATTGTTATGAAAATAACAGTAAGGATATATCAAGTCTGACTGTTAATTGGGTACAGACCCCAACTATGAAAGGTTATTGAAAACTGCTGTGAATCGCGACCTTGATCGTCACATGACATGACGTGGAGGCACATCGGTGTAATTGTTATAATACCTCCTTTGAAATCAGGTCAACCCACGTTTTAGGGGCGAATAGCGTATCTACATTATTAATTTTCGACCAATATGGAATCCGCCTTTCTGTAACCTTTCCATTTTGTAGTTCAAGCCTCGGCCCGAATGGTTTGCTTGCGTGACTGGCGATATTTCATTGACCCCCGCGGCTTCTGCCTTACCAGTTTGAAACAATATGATAATGGAAACGTTTATAGCAGAAGTCGGTCAAAAAGCTTTGCTGCTTTTCGTGACCTTGTTAAGCATTATCATTGGAATAATCTTGTTTACTTGTTTTATTATTTTTTATTTACTTCATAGTATCACGTCGAACAACTTTCATTTTGTTTGGTCATCCTTTAAGTAAGAGCCCTTAGATTTTTTTTTAAATACTTCGAGCCTTACCACAAATTCTTATTGCCATCATAGCACGACTGTGACAGTGACAGTCTCATACACGTCATATGCATCTGTCTCATAATAATAATTGAACTATCATGACAATAAGAGGTCTTAGTAGGTCCCCTGATCTCCACTCGCCGTATTTCAATCATCTTTCTCACAAATGATGATGACAGTAAATTTTGATTCCTATCCATCTATTCTTTAAGAACTGCTTATCTAGATCTGTAGCCAAGATCTAGTTATATCTACTTAGATAAACATCAAAATTCGAAGGATCTTTAAGCTGCAGTGTCTTTATGGAAGAAGCATCTTGCTAATTATAAATTATTTGTATATTTCCAGAGGCAAAGGTGCCGGCAATGATGGCGCCCAGTGTGTTCCAAAGGACCAAGTCGCCGCGCTCCTCGCCTGGAAACCTGCCCAGGAAACTACAGGTAACATTTTACTTCCTTAATTTATATAGTTAAACAACAGTCGTAGAAATGGCAGATTTGTTGATGCCCGCCCATATAACATTTATTGCCTCTTGAAGTAAATATATTATAATGTGAAATTTTTTAAATTTATTTTATTTGTTTATCATTAAAATCATTTGTATATTGCCTTACATTAATGTAGAATTCATTTCACAAAAAAATATAATTTGAAACCCAGCCAGAACTTCACTTTCAAGTTCGATGAAATACTTAGCAATATCCAGGTTTCTTTAAGATGATTCCCTCACCTTATTAAATGTAAGTTATTATAAACCTGGACGTTGTCTAGTAGAAATAAAGAAGCCTCTCGTGACAAGCTCGTATGTCTGGACTGATCCTTGAATATTATTCAGTTTTTATTCAATAAATTACCTTGTTTTTTTCTCAGATTATCATGACTTTTTATTTCTATAATTCCAGAACGGATCAGAGCCAGGCCAGTCGGACCCTGCCGTGGACTCCAGCCCTGGTAACTCCATCTCGGATGCGGAGACCAACTTCGAATGCTACGGGGAGGCAGATGGAGATGCACCACCCAACACGTTAGTAACTTCGAGTACCAGTTTGATAGATGCGCACTCGACGTCGAGCTCAGCGCTGAAAAAACTTACAAAATAAAGCAGCAAGGGGTCTATTCTCATTCTACGAGAATGAAATTCAAACGAAGTTCCAAAGAAAATTTGAGTTTAATAAAATCATCAAAGTCTAATTTTCTTTCGTTAATTTAATTATAATAAGTTACATACAAACGTCAAACTGTTTACATGTGGACCACGTTCGGACGTATTTTAAGAAAGAATAATAATCGTGAAGAAATGTATTATTTCTGTGAATAAGAATGTCTAAGTATTGTACAAAACAGGCCCCCAGAGGTCCTCGCTGTTGTTTCTATCATGTTTGACATCATCTGATGTCCGATGTATATTTCAACGAAAAGTTACATTTTGGCAACCGTTATCTTTTATACGTTATAGTATTGATTTTATTAATAGCAAGAAAAAATCTTAACATCACTAGTATTGATGTAAATACTAATGATCATAAAAAATCATTTAATAGCAGTATTTAACCTGATTTGATTTCAAAGACTGCGTTTTATTGGATCATTAAAGAGCTATGCAATCGACAAAGTAAAATTGTTTGATGATACATTTTACAGATCATTGTAATGACTTTCATGTCCGGGAATGGTCGATATTTCGAAATGTTTGCCGTATACACAAGCTAGTTAGGATGTTGTGAAGCGGAATATTCTACAGAATGGGAGGAATAACAAACGTTTAAGGCGACATATTAGGTGCCGTCACGTGCTATGAGCGCTGACTTTGAATGCGCGCAACGTTTTTTTGAGTCTATCTTTATAACGCGACGCGGGAAAAAGACATACGCACAGCAGTTACCCCCACTATTTTGGCCGAGCGCTCATAGCTCCTGACGGCACCTGAAGTATTTCAAACTGGGTCCGTAAAAAATTTAGCCATTAAAAAATAATTATGGCACTAGCATTTGAATCTTAATCCCTTTCTATGTAAAATTTTTGCGTTTTCCATAAAACAGAGAAATCTAAATATATGTTCTGTGCATTTTACCTATTTAAATTTAAAAAATAAGAGGTACGTAGTCTTGGATACATTTGATACTACATACTCAGACATAAATCTTATTCACTCGCAACTATCACACTCACGGGATTGGCATTCACAATAACGTTTTTGAAATCTATCAACAGCGCCATCTATTGGAATATTGTTAAACTTCGACCGTGGTGTTGCAACTTGCAGAGACAGCTATGCTATACGCAATGATGATGCTGTTTTTAAAGGCCGATGGAAAAATAAACAAAACCGTTTCAAAAAAGTTCCATTAACGGTAGGACCAGCATTTATGTTTCATGGGTCTCACTCTCCAACAATTGCGTGAAAATGTGATCTTCGACATTGTTTCGCGGCGTACATGCTATATTAATTCAGGCAAACTATCAGTAAATGCTCTTCTGACCTGACATCTAACAGGACACTTCCCATTTGATTTGCATTATATTTGATATTTTTTCAACAGATCAGAGAACGGCACCAGGAGTCCAGGCAACCCCTTGAACAGACATTCCTGGACCAGAACCAGTTTAAGGCGAACACCACCAAGGTACCTATTTCTTTGAAATATTACATTTATGCTTCTTGAATTGTAGTAAGTAGATAACTCCAGATTCTATCCATTACATTGCCTTCATATAATTGGGATCAAATACACGATGCTAGGGAGAACGAAGGACGTTTCAAACAGTTAATCATAACAACAAGTAAAATACACCGAAAAATCCTCAATAATAAAGGGCAGAGAAAACCACAGAAAATAATGTCGCAAAATTCTTGCGTCGTGCGCACACCCATGTGATATCGAAGCGCTATAAAAAATATTAGTGCCGCCAAGGGGTTTGAGCGTTCAGTCAGAATAGTGAGTGGTCTGTTTATGTAGGCATTTCTTATCTATTTCATTGCACAATTCCATCAAAAATTAAGATTACATTATTTTTATATGTTAAGGACTAGAATCAAAAACTGATTACTCTGCTGAAAATGTTCTTCGTTCATCCTTACATACTGTATAGATACTGTTTTGTTTTATATCTTAGTGATGTTTTTTATTTTACTCAACTAGTAAAAAAGTAGTGATTTTTTTACTTATGAAGTCATCTAGTTTAATTATAAATGTATTGCTTTCACTACAAATTATTTTGTATTGTACACTGTCAGCTATTTTTTGACTCTAGCTCTAATATCTTAGGCAATATCGGGCAAGCGATAACCGAGCACTCATCCAGATTCCAAGCTGCTATTGGGAAATTACAAAATATAGAATATTTTTTAATTATTTTTCCCCATAGCCGTAGCAGTCGGGAAGAAGAGGTTTAAAGCCTCCTGCCGCATTATTCTGTGAGGTTTATCAGCGTTTTCGACGCCGAGTGTCGGTTTTAGAGATACAAAATTGAACCTTATCTTCTATGTATTATGTATCAATTTCCTATGGTTGAATACTCGTCGTTCGATGCTGTGAAACCTTACAGAATAAAGCGGCTGATATTAGGGCTGTGAGTATGCGGATTTAGTTTATAAATTTTGTAACACTAATTTTATTTTGACCTTTTTGTTTGTCGCACTTGTTTGTCGCTTCTCACGTTTGTGTTATCTTCCGTAGCCATCAGGAGAACCTGCCGCACCGGCGATGGGGGTCCATGAGACAGTAAGCTTTCTTTTTTTTTATTCATAACTAATATAACTTACCAGTAACATAAAAACGGCACTAAGTATCTTCTATCATGGTGTAATCTCTCTCGATGACAATTTCATTGCTCATGGGTGCTTATCAAAATAACAAAGGAGTTAGTTGCGTGTAAAATATTCCAAATATTCTTTGATTTATTAATTTAGTTCTATCGCTATTATTTTATGGAATTAGAAAGAGATGGATATAAAACGGACTGGAAAGGACGGTCCATCAAATACATTTTTATGTAGTAAAATTGGTTAATGACAGAGACCTAAACGCTGGGAACCGCCGCTAAAATCCAGGATCACAAAACTACCCCAGGTAGCTTTATTAGACTGGAAGGCACGACGGGATCTCTCGTTCCATATTTGGAGATGGCCGACAGATATATACCGCATCAAAATAAGCTACCTTTGGCTTGTGTTGCGTTCCTGCGGTGTGTGAGGTCGCTTGTGTTTCATGGAGGGGAGGAGAATGGTAGGAGTGGAATCGTTGTGCCAGCAATAGTTTTACTACGTTAGCACAGGAATTTCGTTCTTTATAAGGTAATAGAGCCGTGGTGGCCTTGAGGTTTGAGCAGTCGCCTGCTACGCAAGCGACGCAAGTTCGAATCCCAGCGGGGCCTGTACCAATGAGTTTTCTTAAAAACTTATGTACAGTGATTTCATACCACGTGCTTTACGGTGAAGGAAAACATCGTGAAGTAATTCAATGACGTATGTAAAGTGTCTGAGACGGCTATGGACTCACCATCTGTCACGTTGGCACTTAATTATCTTCGGTGAAAAGTGGGTGTTGTTATTACAACACCTCTGCCTACCCCTTCCGGGAATACAGGCGTGAGCGTATGTATGTATAAGGTAGGCAAGGCGCGAGTGACATAAGCTGCTATGTACGTCAGTCGAGCAGATTCTAATTTCGAATAACCCTGCATCTCTTGTAATTAAATACTTAAAAGTAATAGAGTACTTACTTCCTGCAATACCCTTTGTGGGTTGGACGTTAGACGCAGGCGCAGGCGTTAACGGATAGACGAACATTCCTGTCAATCGACGCCAATAGTGATCTTTGAGACTACACTAATACTGTGCGCTCAAGATGCACGTGTGTCAATTAAGTCTGTACCTTACGTCCTTGTATTACAGAAGTGTATTATTTCAGTCGAGTGTAAAAGTAAATTTGCTCCGGCACACTATTGTTGGATGGAGACAATACCGCCACTATTTTGAGACAGTCAATGAGTCACACCGTGTCTCATTATATCTGAACAGGTATTAAACATCCAAGCAGTTCCTTTTTGATTACCCTTTGATTGATGATGATTGAAAACCCTGCCAAGGGAGTAATTGTAACTTAATAATTGCTTTTCGTAATTCTTCCTTCATCTGTATTTATGCTATAATACGTTTCTTCGTACCAAATTTCAAGATTCTGAGTTCATGGGATGTACCTTGTCGGTATTCATTCCCTCGTGAGTGTCGGCTTCTTCTCATTGCGTTGGCTTAGAAGTTAGATTTCTTTCGCAGCCCTAAGGGACAGTAGACTTATTTGATGTGAATTTTAGCCTTATATCTTCACGCGTTCGAGAGAAAAGGGGTCTTGACATACAGACAGACGGACTACAAAGTGATCCTATAATGATTCCGTTTTCTTCCTTTTGAGGCACGGAAGCCTAAAAATGGCTGGTATTGGTAGTAATACAATATGATAGGTTAGCTATGAAATAGTTGCGTTGTTTGACTTGTCAGATGACGTAATAAAGTCGTCGATAAATGTTGCATCCGCCAATTATACATTTCCGTTCACAATTTTCTGAAATAAATGAAAAAAACATTTCTTTACTTAACTTAAAAGGTCAAAAACAAATTGATAAGCCCACAATTGGCGCAAAACTAAGTGCTGAAAAATGCAAATTACTTGCTCGGGAAGTAATTACGTATTACTTGTAATTGAATGAGTAATTGTGAATGCATCTAATTTCCGTTTCACTAAGGACTTGTTCTAGTTTAAATTTTTACTTGACAGTCATTGAATGTTCATATAATACTTGATTTGGCTCGCGGTTTTACTCTTTATTTAACAATAAAAACTATGTTTCTTGGAGATATTTTTTTAAATAAAAGTAACCTAGTTACTCCTTATAAAATCAGCTATTTATCCGTGAAAGTCCAGATAAAAAGATAATGAAAGAGGAGGAGTTTCGTATATACAATGCATTTAGTAAAAAGCTGTTAATTTAGAATTATAAACAGACACTTCAATCTATTATAAAGAGGAAAGATTGCAAAAACTCCTGTGCCGATTTCAAAAATTAAGGGGACGGGAACTACGCAGGTCAAACCGCTTGACGTCCGCTAGTTATAGATATACCTATAGACAAACAGGCATCTCTCGCAAAAAACTAACAAAATAAGTCTCAGAAGCCGAGCTAATAATCCTAACTAACATTATAAATAGGAATGAAATGTGGTTTACGATCCCACTTTAACGACTTAACCGATATCATGAAATTTTGTACATGTATCAGGGGAACAAATATTTTTATTACCACGCGGGCGAAGCCGCGGGCTAAAGTTGATATTGAGACTAAATAATATTAAATTACACTGCAATTTTCCCTACGACGATAATAACCTGCAACGGAGCCTACTTACTTGATCATCATGGAATGTCGGCAAGAAAGTGAAGTGGGATGGTTCCGCTCGGCTGCAGAGAACGTCTTGTCTTCCACACTGTTGGCACAAAACGAAAAGATACCCAAGGACAGCTCTTATACATTGACGGTAAAGAAACAGGAAATGGCCCAGGGGCGTGCATTCCATATAAGCAGATAAGCAGTTTTTACCATTTGTGATGACTGGATACGCTCGTGTCGTGTGTGTGTCTATACCAAAACGTACGTACCTAAGCGCCACATTGGTATGTAATTAACCTACCTACCCTACTATTTATTGTTTATTCTTACCCCTCTGAAAATCCAATGCACGCCCCTGATTAAAGGCCTACTATTGGATAGGATAAAGTGTAAAAAACAGTTTTGTAAAGGCATAGCAAAAATCTACTCAATGCAAACACAAATCTTCTACAAGTCACATTTCTGCATACCATGATTGTTTCTTATTTCGACCAACGCAAGGGAGTCGCCTTTCTGTAACATTTATATTTAGTGCTGTTGCTCAACTATGCAATTGTATGAACAACCCAACTTCACACTGCACTGATTTTGTGATAGGATTTTTACTTCAAGTATTTGGAGCTGTGCATACATACATATTTTATCATGTCTAGTCTCTCGCAAAACAACAAAGATTTTTACTAACGCCCACTTGATTTAAAACTGCTGACAGAGATTAACTTTTCCATTCTTTATTTTTTCTTCAACTTCACTATAAAAGACGTTAGAACATCTTACGTTTATCCATTTCTTAAACGTTCTTCTCTGGAGGCTTCCTTCTGAACCGGCGAGTGACACTTGGTGTTACAAGCATGGTCAGACAGACCGTGCGCTTGTTTGACGCGTTAGCAGTATAAAAAATCTTTAGGCTTGCATGTCTCTAACAATAGATTCTTGGATTCGCCTGTTTATGATCCGTGAAATCATTGATGCCTCTCGCCGTATGCATTATCTTGCAAATGAAAGTAGTGGTTTCAAAATATGTAAACATTTTCTTTTTATAATCAAGCTAAATAAATGGTTGGACATGAATAGAAGGCTCGCTCACGAATAGAAGGATTGACGTTACACTTTCAAATTTAAGAACGTAAATATTTGGCACTCCAGATTCTTGAAATTCCCGCAACTACTTACCTACTTAGT
This sequence comes from Watsonalla binaria, assembly GCA_929442735.1. Classification (NCBI taxonomy): domain Eukaryota; kingdom Metazoa; phylum Arthropoda; class Insecta; order Lepidoptera; family Drepanidae; genus Watsonalla; species Watsonalla binaria. Next base: position 3,846,633 of record OV838929.1, on the reverse strand, counting down.
TCTAATTTATTTTAATTCGAACATGGAAATGTTAAACCGACTAAAAAAGTTTCTTGACATAAAATGTAATGCAATGCAAATAGCAAACTCTGGAACATCCTAATCACGTTCATGAACCATAAACTCTAATGAGATCGCCAGTTCGAAATTCAGAGCTACCTGACAGGACCCAATACCTCCACGTTACAGCACCTTGCAACTAATTAATAATGCTTTCTGAGAATAGTGTTGTGCATGGAATGATTTTTAACCTGCACAATGTGACGTCACTTCCTCATCTCAGCAAAACAACTTATTTTTTGTCCAAACTCCTTGAGAGCAATCATGAACGAATCACATCGTGGCTTCACGTAAACCGTGAGACCCCAATTCACAAGTCAATCTCAGCTGATAGCGACCGAATACAAAGACCTCCTCTTAAGTTTAAAACACGAATATAGGGCGTCGGTCATTATAACTTCAAGGTTCACATTCAGTTGGCCATTTGTACAAAAAATACATTGAGCACATTACAAGTCTCACGCGCAGTTTTGTCACGCAGTGGATAAAATATAGTATTGATAATATTGTGTAATTCAATGGTTTCTTTAATATCTAAACTTTGGCACATAGCTACTTAACGGACTGAAAACGGTAATTTATGGTTTAACCTATGATAACATTTGGCAGAGCATGAAAGTAGCTCGAACTTCCAAGATATTGATTAAAATATGTCATACTAGCTTCTGCCCGCGAATTCTTATGGAAGTTACTTTGGGCTAACGCACGTACCCACGATTGCGTTCCTTTATAAATGGTCTATCTAACATTGAATTTTTTTTTTAATATGACCAGTTTTTCTTCAGATTAGCGCGTTCAAGCAAACAACAAACTCATCAGCATTTTAGTATATAGATACGTAACATGTTTTATTCATAAATCAATAAAATTCGTAGCAGCGTATTGGAATCGGAGGAAATGCCTAATTGCATGCAAGAATACCTAATGACTAACGCGATCGATAGAAAAAGCAGACTCCGCGATTAATATAAGTAACATCCTTACTTTTAAGATGCTTATAGACGGTTGTGTTATTAGCGTGCGTCCATCGCTACTTAATAAATTGAGTGTGTCGCTGAGCTATTGTGTAGCTATTGTTCGAGTATTTCATACTATGTAGCCATTGACCGGTCCACCACTATCCAACTGATGCCGACTGTAGCCTTCTGTAAACGTCAGTGCCTGTGTCAGTGTTTCGTTACTGCTCGGACGGTAAACTAACCGCGGAGCCGCCACATATCGGACTTCGAAATTCGAATTCCAGTTTTTGTTTTTTTTTTAAATCGGTGACAAGTGTTGTAAACAAGTGATTGTGTTCAGCCAAACAATTTAGTGATGCCCCAATTTTTGAGGCGGTGTTCCGCGATACCGGATCGAGCGTAGATTTTAATCAGTCCTATTTTGTTTGTAAAGCTGGAGCGGAACGGTGTTTACATGCATTACAGAAAGCGACCCTACAGGTTGGGAATATTTAAATACTATAATGTGCGTGCTTTTCCCATTCATTAGAAGGCTCAAAGTAATTCTACATCAGTGATCAGACTAATAATATACTGTGATATTATACGTTTGAACATGACTTGGTTAGTTGCCGTTCTAGAAATAGGTAAAGCAAAGTGATAATCTTGATTTTTGCAAATTGTTAAGTTGGTATATAAGGATCGAAAATTCTGGGGAATTACATACTGCGCAGCCTTTCACCCATTTAAATAATCCTCTTGTATTAATTTTTATTGTGAAGAAACCCTTGCATTCCTAAATTTATCTATATGTGTTTACCTTCCTTTCTTTTCTGGGAAAGGTAGCAAATAAATTACGGAACGCAAAGTTAGTTTATATAAATTATATTGGCAACACTGTGGCATCTACCACGTACTAAGTAGAACCATTCCACTCCACAACCTTGATTACAAATTTTATTTTACACAAAGTAAGGTCGGTAGCCGATCCATGTATACAGAGTTCCACAAAGGTAATGACTACCATTTGAGAACATCGGAGTGCTATAACAACAATTGGCTATGGTGTGATAATGACGTAACGCGTACGAAACCGATTATTTTATTGTCACACCTAACGTAACCAAAACGATACATAGATATTTTATATTCATTCCATTGTCTGATTCCAACGGCCATCGGCACAGTATACGTATGAATATGAATACAAGCAGTACGGAGTCACTTTACTTCACTTCTTGTTTATGGCAGAAGCCATTTCTGGGGCTGCCAGAATTTCGCCAATGTCGCGTGGATAGAGTAGAAAACAGGAGAAACGGAGATTGAACGGTGGTTGTAGAGATTGGCCGGTGGACTTTTGAACAGTACGAAGTCTAGTGACAAATCGTTTCGAAATGTCACACTCATAACTGTTATAGTTACAACCCTCACGCTCGATGGAGCAAATATTCTTATTTCAAAAAATTGGCCGACTTTGCGTACTGATTAGTAAGCTTAACATATTTATACTGTGCCATTGGGCCCTTATTGCCTGCATAGTTTGACTCGAGATAGATGTAAATGACGTGAATAGCAGATCTATTCACAACATATACATCTGTCACATCTGTCATAGCAATGGGAGCTCATGGTTGGGCCGCAGTTCCACTAGCATATCACCTTCGCAATTTTATTTTACTGCGTAATGTTACATTGCAACGGAAAATAAACGTTTACTGTTATTATTATAATTTGTGAGCATTTACCTGAGGTTTGCCTTTTAAATTGTGAAACGCAAGGATTGTGTATGAAAGTAATTCAAGTTGAAGTAGTCAGTAGGCATTGGGTGCAATTGTCGGAGTAGATATAAATAGAGAAACATTTATTGAAGGTTTCCGTTGCAAATACTTGTAAGGACCTCGAACTACTAATAGCCCGCTATTATATATTAGTTCGGGGAATTGAAGTATCAAAGAAAAGAAGCCGCAGCACCAGTGGGCTAACTAATCGTCTCCCTGGCCTTATCACATGATTTTATGGTCGGCACTTGATACAACCCGATGCGGTTGATCGCCAGATTTTTATACGAAGTGACTGGCATCTGACCTTCATAACCCCTTATAAGAGAAAAATCTTTCTTGGGCCTCCGACTGACTTGTAACGATGGCCAAAGATGCCAAATTGACTAACATCATCATCTTCCTAGCCTTATGTACGAGACATTGTGGCTAATCACCTGATTTTTATACGAAGCGACTGCCATCTGACCTTCGCAACCCCTTTAACGAGGAAAATCTGTGATCTGGGTTAAACCAGTTGTCAGACTATTTTAGTCCTCCGACTGACCTGTAACGATTGACAAAGATGATAAATTGGCAACCGGGACCAACGGCTTAACGTGCTCTCCGAGGCACGGAGGGAACTCGGGCGGTCACCCATCCAATTACTGGCTAGGCTTAGGGTTGCTTAACTTCGCTGATCGAATGATATGCGCAATAGCAACTGCGCCACGAGCTAACAATGATCATTTTAAGCAGATTTGGCGTTTAATATTGGCACTATGAAACGTCTAAGCTAAGAAGCTTTGTTAAAACGATCATAGTTGACCCCGAATTGCCTCATCGAAGGTGGTAACTCTACGTGGGCCGTGCGTGGGCCACATAATTTACAAAATTTGATTCAACAAGGTACTTTTAAAGGAAAATTCGTGTGTCGCTAATTGCTTCGTCAAGGTTACATTGATTTTTTTAACTTTGCTCTGATAATAGAATTACTTTACAGTATTATTGGGTTGAATTCTTCCTCACGCGCTTGACTGATTCAGGATTGAGATGAGCAGTCGATAGTGACTATGAGGATGTCAAATTACGGATGGACATTCTCTAGGTTTACTCAGGCGTTTATCACCTCGAAAATAATTGGGCAGCATTCTTTTAAAACTGTTCTATCTACATGAATACCTACTTAATTCATGTACACTGCACGTTATTCGTTTGGTTTCATGTAATGTGTTAATTATATACCTAATTGGAATAGTTTTATGTGCAACAACTTTAATTCCGTTTAGCCGGCGCAATTTGTATCAGCGTATAAGTAAGTACCTGGCGTCACGAGTTTAAAGCGCTGGCCTTTATTGCGCAATAGGTAGGAAATAATAGCAATAAGCAGCGGGACCTGTTCCAATGAGTTCTTCTAAAAAACTTACGTACAGTTATTTCACACCACGTGCTTTACGACGAAGGAAAACATCGTGAGGAAACCTGCATATTTCTGAGAAGTAATTCAAAGATGTATGTATAGTGCCTAGACGGCGATAGACTCACCATCTGTCACGTTGGCACTTAATCAAATTCGGTGAAAAGTTCTCCCTACTGTTCTCGCTGAGTGCTTAAAACTCGTGACGTGTCCTCAAACATTTCATAGCTTCTATGCAAGAATGTTAGTCTCACCTTAGTCTGCACTCCAAACCATAACGATAGTCCGTTTCCTACTGTAGAATAGAAATGTCGCACACAAGACAATTAGAAGCGACAAATACATAGGTACTTACGCAAATACAAGAATCTCTGATCATCTCGAGCTAATTCCAGTAGTAACTTTTGCAAAAAGACAATCTTAATTATACGTCACCTTTAAATCGTATTCAGTAACCTGACAGCCCAGAGAGTAATAATGTTACCATACTCAAATTAATAGTGTGGGGTAAGGAACGATTTTGTATGTATAAAACCTTAAAAATACAAACTTAAGAAGTGGAATATTAGAATTAATATAATTTTTATTTAATCCTTATATAACTAAACTAACAAAAATTATGTAATTTTACTTTTGTCATTTACACAAACATCAAAACAATTCAAATACATTTTATAACGTGTTTTAAGACATGTAAATAAATTTGAACTAAAATGTTTGCATACAATTACATTACTGTGGTTCATTACATTTTGTCCATTCTAAAACCACCTCAGTATCGTTTTTTGTGATAAATAATGGTGACCCTTTAACTGAATATCAATACTTAACTGAATACGAATACTTATAAGTCCTAGTAGGTATTTAGATGTGTCTCTCTATTATGTGAATACAATCTAAGAATGGGCAAGTCCAATTTATGGAAGAATTATGCAACACTTCCACTAAAATTAGCACATGACTAAAAAACAGTGTTAATTTGTATGCCGTAACTTTAACACGGTATTCTACATGCGTAATTCTGCGGTAGATACGTGTAAGCCGGTATCTAATTGTGCATTTTTCCCTAATTGCACTGGCTTTTAACGTTCCTCTTTCACAAATTGCGAAATTTAACGTGACGTAATTGTAAACTGTCTTTGCTCTGAAAGGCGTGTAACCATCGTCGTGTGACGTCATGTTGGTTACTTCTCCACACCGACATCGAATCGAAGTTGTCGACAAAAAGCAATAGTACTTAAATCGATTTAAATTCGGCGTTTTGCTTTCATTCTAAAAAAGTTCTTTAATAATATTTAATCTGAGTATACCTGATACCTCCCGCGCTATTCTGTAAAGTATCTCGAGTGTCGGTTTTAAAGAAACGAAATTGAACAATTTCCCTGTGATTGAAATCAATGCTCTTCGTCGAGTTCGACACTGAGATACCTTACAGAATAACACCGCTGTACTGTATAAAATACGCTGAATGTCGCCTCAGAAGGCTAGTTTCATGAACGGGTATATTGTCCCGTCGTTAATACTTCATAAGCTGTGTTTAATCAATCTGTATTACCTAAATTTTCACCTGTTGGTAATACGTCTTAATACTTTAAATGGAAAACCGGTTCTATCAGTTGTTTTATCAAAATAGTAATCATTGTGCGATCGATATGAGGCGCTATCTAGTGAATAAATATTTCTGTCCGTTCACAGTTGAACCGCTCAAGCGATTACTCTGAAGTTGTCAATGGATAAATAGTGTACTTAAAACATTTCAAGTCATGCTTAAAAGATGTTCTCATAAATATACAAACAATTAGTATATGAATACATATGCTCACGTCTGTATCTCATGATCCGATATTGCATACTTCTTTGCCTTCGCCTACATTCATGCATCTCTTCACACACTTCGATTACGTGCTCCAAATATGATCTTTTTGGTAAAGGTGAATTATTTATCTGATCATGATACTTTAAAGTTGTTCTAAAAACCTATGTGCAGTGATTTCACACCACGTGCTTTACGTTAAAGAAACCTGCATATGTCTGAGAAGTAATTCAAAGTCGACTGCCTTAGATGGCGATGGACTCACCCTCTGTCACGTTGGCACTTAACATTCGGTGAATTGTGGGTGTTGTTATTACAATACCTCTGCTTACTCCTTCGGGGTCCCTACTGGGATAGGGTGGACATATTTTTTTAGTTTAAACTTAAAATACTTACCCTTGAATCTCATTGGTTCGGTTTCCCTTCGATTGAGTTAAGTGGCAAGTAGGCTCGTAGGCTGGCCACTGGTGCATGGATTCACTTTCTTATACAATTTCACGGCGCGCGCGCACCCATGATTCATTTGTCGACGATTTCACCCACTGGATATCCTTCCTGTCAAACAGCAAAATGCTATGTTTGGAATTTGTAAATTGATCCAAAAAGTATTTTATGAGCTGTCATTTTTAGAATGTGTCATGTCATGTCATCGAAAAACTATATTTTTAACGACTTCAAAAAAAGAAGTACCTAGTTTATTTTATATATTATTTTCTATTATTACTATTGTAATGTATTTTTTTTAAAATTCAAATTTGTTTTTTCTGATCCATATTTTACCTAGAAGTTATCTCTATACTAAGTTTGATAATTTCATTCATATTGTATTTGGCTTACTGGTACGACCGCGGCGGCGCTAGGCCATAATCTTTAAGTCTTTATTTTAAATCTCGCCCTTTGATCTATAAAATGACACGTAAAATCTTTGTGTTGTTATTTGTAAGCCAAACATTAACAATATTACGCCAATCGCATCAATCGTCGTCTAGAAAAATGATTGCCCTTCAAAATGATAATATTGACCATTTTTAATTGAATCGACAAACGGAATCAAATTAAATATGCCGTTTTAAATGAAATTATAAACGTGTCGAAATGTTAATAGATTGAGTTGCTATTGAGCTATGCACCGCCAACGGACGACCTAGATGACGCAACGAATGTAAACCACAGACTATACAGAAGGTCAGGACATTATCTATGACCACGATGTTTAAAAAAATACGACCGATTATTGCCTTCATAACAAAAATTGCCAAGCGCGAGCTTGACACGAGTATCTGTGGCTCCGTACAAAATTGAATTGAGGGACAGTTTGTCTAACAGTAGGAATCTGACACTCGTATGGAAATAAAATAATATATTTTATACAAGCTTATGTACAGTGATTTCACACCACGTGTTACGATGAAGGAAAACATCATGAGGAAACCTGCATATGCCTGATACGGCGATGGACTCACTCTCTGTCACGTTGGCACATGATCATATTAAGTGAAATGTGGGCGTTGTTGTTACAACACTTCTGCTTATTTATTTTTTTAATATACAGCGGCAATATCCAATAACCTTAAAATGTAAATAATGCATCATAGATTAGCATTATTTAATGATGATGATTAGTATACAAAATGAAATCTAATACCAATTTCTACCTAGAGTTTAATCGGTATACACTGTAAAGATAATATCAAATCGATGGGTACGGCATTGGACATCACATTTAAAATCTGTCAATGAGCAATTAGAGAAGATATAACAACACATCCAACATTGTTTACAAACTAGTCAAACGACTAGTCTAGTCCAACGTTATCTCATTGTACGGAGAGGCATCTCGGTACAGTGTGGGGACAGTCAGTCCATTCTGAGTGCGACTAGTACAATGTGAGTGCTAATGGGGTGCGTCCAGTGCTCTGGGTACAGTGAGTGCTCTGGGTACAGCAAGGGCTCTGGGTACAGCGAGTGCTTTGGGTACAATGAGCGCTCTCTGTTCAGGTGCACTGCGTTGGTACATTGAAACCTTTTTGTCGCTTAGCCAAATTTAAACAGGCATGTTTGGTGTACAAATAAAACATTTGAAATCCTTAACTTTACATCGAAAAAGTGCCTACGTGACAGTTGGTTAATCTATCGACATATTATGCATTAATACGTCTTTGAATTTCTCAGACATATGAGGGTTCTCTCTAGACGGTTCATTCACTGTATAAAGCTCTTGTTGAGACATAACTGTTGCTATGTTTTTGAAAAAAGTCATTGGTAACCAGTTCACCACCCTTACAACAAAGAGTAGTTGATTTCGTCCCACCTATCCTCCACCCAGCGGCGGCCTTACCCTCTGCGAGGCCCTTTGTCCTACGGAAAAGTACTTATGTGATGCAAAAGTAGGTTGTTTGGTAGGAATATTAAGAAAAATTGCTTAAAATATGTGTTTTTTTTAATTTCTTGACGCGAACCCCCTGCAAGAGTTAGGCCCCAGTGCCATGTTCGCCACCCCCTAAGGCCGCCGCCTGCCTGCACCCACATTTAAATCATAACGCACAGTATGTAAATTATACATAATTGGAATAGACAAGAAGAAGAAAAGAGCACCATACTAATGTACCTAAATCTCTTTTCACTCCACACGTCGAATTCATTAACACCATACATTTTACAATTTTTTTACGACTTTCGAACACCCTTCGCAATCCTTGTTGAGCTGTCGATTTGCTCCAAGTAGCGTAACAAATGAAATTAATCAGCAAATTCTTGGTTGTTAAGTAGACATTAATAGAGATTTGGCAAAGTTTTAATGAAGGAAGCTAGCATCCTGTATCGCAACACTGCGCGTCGGGAAATCCATAATAGTATACTTTATGTACAGTCCACGGCGTGACACGAGTCCTCAATGAAATGAGCCATGCTAAGTTTGACATCCCGATGACACTAATCAATAAGTAAGAGAAATAAAATAAAGTTGATAAAAACAATTTCTCTATTACGACAGAAAATTTATTTAGGGAAAGATGTAGATATATATATGTATATATAGATATAAGCTCACGCCATCCCAGGAGGGTCCCCAACTTTACATACGTCATTGAATTACTTCTCAGAAATATGCAGGTTTCCTCACGATGTTTTCCTTCACCGTAAAGCAAGTGGTGTGAAATCACTGTAAAATAAGGTTTTTAGAAAAACTCTTTGATACAGGCCCTGCTGGGATTCGAACTTGCGTCGCTTGCGTGGCAGGCGACTGCTCAAACCGAGGCCACCACGGGTGGTTATTTAAAACTGTTGGAAAATAATGTTAGCTCGTCATCTGATAAGTAAACCGATGTAATAAAGAAAATAACAATGCTTCACGTAACATTTTACGTGGCGTAGGCGCAAGTTATAAAATGATCTACTTAATTGCTAAGCTAGCGTTACTTGCATTGTTAATACATACTAGTTTCCTTCTTTCTCCTGATGAGTAAAAGAACTATATTATATTATTATTATCTATACATCTATACAGATAAATAAATTGAAGTGTCTGTTTGTAATTCCTCAATAACAGCTTTTCACTAAATGCACATGAAAGTACCTATATACGGTACTGACATAAAAAAAAAATTTGCTCTCTCTTCCGGCTAATCTACGAAACGGCTGAACCGATTTGAGGGTACTTTTACTGGCAGATTGCTCATGTTACAAAGAGTAGCTTAGGCTGCTTTTATTCAAAAATATGTATATATAATTCCGCCGGCCACCCATAAAATTAATTCCCATACCAAGTATATTAGTAATAAAATTTAACTTAAATATAAGGCAAATATTCACAAACCTACATTTAATTATATTCAAACTACCAATGAAATAAGCTCTTATTATAGTCCAGTAAGGAGGAACTTGATTATTATTATGCAGCATTCGTATCACATCACATTGAGTCAAGTATTCTAGTACCTAGGTACAATTTTGGCCCGCTTAATAGGGATGTGACGTGACCGTGACACAATAGATTAGGGTTGACTCATGACTGTTAGATACCGGAAACTAACCTTAATATTATAAGCAACCGTTGTTATTTTTCTGCTGAGTTATTATGTTACTGTGTTAACTTCTACTTATTTTTATACTAGCTGTGCTCCGCGGCTACACCCGCGTAGACTTTATCCTACTATACCACGTTTTATGTCACATTTCACGGAAACAGGGTAAAAAGTAACCTATATATACTTCTCTTGATTCTAAGCTAGCTCCCCACCAATTTTCGGCCAAATGGGTTCAGCCGTTCTTGAGTTATAAATAGTGTAACTAACACGTTTTTCTCTTATATTCATAGATATATAGATTATAGTAAGACAGAATCTAGACGGTCGTACACTTATTTTGTGGAAACCGGGCGCTAGCATCCCTTCTGTAAAATTAATAATTTATTTAATTAAGGTTATTAATTTATTGTCATTTTGTTTCAGCTCTGGGAAGCGACAATTAGGTTCTAATGTCTTAGCAAGGTAAATACATATTTTTATTTCCAATTCCAGTTACTTTTGAGACTAAAAATATATCAGAATTAACGTAAAAAATTATTTTTTGTAAACTGAACATATCACGCCATCTATCCCGTACATTATAAACTATGCTGCAAGCTACACAGTGCCATCTGTCGAAAACTCTGTGCACTAATGTTGGTAACTACAAAAAGAATTAGTACACTTCACCACAGATAGATGGCGATGAAAGATCACCTTTTTAGATGTCGCTAAAATGCTACAATAAAATTCGTGGCCAAAATGTTCCTTTCAAATAAATTAATGTTTGTTCCAGCCAATTGTACCGGTCGTCGTCATTCAACTCGTCAGGCTGTGGGTCAGGTGGGGAGCCGGCGGACGACATGTACTCTGATGTATCACTGGAGGAAGATGTCCAAGGTCTTAATTATAAGGTCAGTATTATTTAAATATGCCTAATTTGTACAGTAGGCGGTGTTGTTTATTTTAATTTGTGCTGTGACGTATTTTTCAATATAACTTTTATTATAAGAACGCCGACTAGGCTCCAAAGGTTTATTTACCAAATCGACACAGGAGACTGAACACACGTGTTAGTGAAACTCAAAATTGATAACATTTATTATTTCGTGATCTGGCGTCACACCACACCTAAGTGAATATTTTTAGATGTAGAATTTAGAAAAAAATCAAATAAAATTAGCCAGCTTTATCATGAAATCGAGAGATCAAAAAACGAGGCGATTATTAACCTTACTGTTGCCATTTTTCTTTAAACTGGGTATGTCCATTTGTCGAATTTATAGTATATTAATTTTCAGTTCCATCTACTGGACTTCCGTGTATTCAGTATCTTGTGCCCAGTTGGTAAAAACCTCACAATATCTTGTCTTACTGCGAGGAAATCATACACACAGGCGAAACCCGTATGACGCGAATTAACACAAACCTTTATCGGTATCAACGTTAATAACATAAGTGTATCATCTTATTACGAAACTAGTGATCAAACAATGACTCATTTATTCATTCACAAACTCTGATACATGTGGAATTCTAAGAAAAGTTATTTCATGATATCATTACTATGTTCCTTAAATGTAGGTACGTATGTTACGTGTCTACATGCTTAGCGTGTATTAAATCAGCTTCCTTGTCATATTGATCACTCATCATATGGGCAGGTATTAAGTTCAGTAGGTCTAAAAAGGCCACTTTGGGAGATTCATCATCGAAATGACAAAATGATCTCTTAGGTGCAGTTCATATTATGATTCACGAATGAATATAATAATTATAGATGTTAGTCCCTAACTAATTTTTCATGATGCTATTTGTCACAAAAGCAATTAATATTTTGTGTACCATTTTAGGAATCTTCATAGGAAAGTGTGAAACAGGTGAATTGCGAAATATTAATCATTCGTGAATCATAATATTAAGTGACCATTTTCTCATTTCGATGATGAATCATATTCGGATCACATTATGATTCTCCCAAAGTGGCGTTTTCAGACCGATAGGTATTGATTGTATGTCACAAATAAATTAACACATATCTTTTACATTTTATGAAGGAAGTAATAAGTCCCTTCGTCATACTTATGGAGGGTATGGGGAAATAGCTGAATTGGATTTTTCAATAGAATACAAAGTTGACTTAACTTTTATCTCTAGCCTCCTTATTGCATATATAATCCTGTATAATTATGTCATTCTGACGATTTGAAAGTACTTTGTAAAAAGTCTAATCGAATAAAGATATTATTGACTTTGACTTTATTACATAAGTGGTTTAAAACTAGACACCAATTTTTGACTAAATCTATGTCCCTATGTGTGATGTGCCCCTTTGAAATCCATATCATAAAAAGAGATGACACTAGGTACTTGAAAACCAAATAATTATCTAAGGCGATGTTTTGTTATAAAAGGGTTGGTAGGTAGGTAATTTACTTTCAATAACTGATCCGTGGTGGCCTTGAGGTTTGAGCAGTCGACTCAAGTTCGAATCCCAGCGGGGCCTTAACCAATGAGTTTTTCTAAAAAACGTATGTACTGTGATTTCACACCACGTGCTTTACGGTGAAGTAAAACATCGTGAGGAAACCTGCATATTTCTGAGAAGTAATTCAAAAACGTATGTAAAGTGTCTGAGACGGCGATGGACTCACCATGTGTCACGTTGGCACTTAATCATCTTCGGTGAAATGTGGGTGTTGTGATTACAACACCTCAGCCTAGCCCTTCGGGGAATACAGGCGTGGGCATATGTATGTATGTCTAACTGATCCAAAGTGTTCCTCTTTAGAATTAAATAAATTTATTTGAGTACATAGCTCAGAGCCGCTCCCTATGGTATTTAGCATCTTAACAACACTATATCCCTTAAAATACACGGAAATATAATTATCGTATCAATATGATAAATACAATGTATCAGAGATATAGACTGTGAATAGCTCGAGGACCTAATACCTTTCTTACTGGCATGAGATCATCAGCATGGATGATCAATGCAGAGCGAAAATAACATATTAGTTACCTCCAGGAATAAATGCGTGCTCATACTTTTCATCAGTGATTCAAGGAATACACATTTACTTTTGAACGTTGTATACAAACAAACAGTCGTATAACTGTTTTTGGAAGGATTAGTAAGAAAAGTAATTAAGCACCATTTCTTAATTTTAACAAAAAAAAAATTATCGGAGTAGGTTATAACTTTGCATCTTGTAAGTACATAGTAGGTAAGGCAAAAATATTGCCAATGGATTTTTGTAATTTTTTTTTGATTAATTTGATTAAATTATGACAGCACTACAAGTGATATGTATGTAGTACCTAGTTATACGAATTCGACGGAAAAGCATTAATCCAAAAGCTCGAGCCTCGATTATGAATGGATTATAGATTATTTCTTAAGATCGTAAAATAATAATTTACTTAAATTGATATGCTAAATTCTTGGTTAAAGCTTTCAATATCACAGCTCGTCAGTACCGGGTTAGGATGATCAATAATCCGGGTTTATACCCGTGCCCTCGATATCATAAACCTCTTACGTATGAATTGTATTATTTCCATAGTGTAAAATCTATTTCCACCCTTCTCGTATCATCCAGTGCAAGGTCATGTTGGCACTCGTCCAATATGTAAAAATATCCAAGTGTTTGTTACAATGACATCACTTGCGAATTTGCATTTTTCGCCTCATCACCTCACCTTATCAAGTGATGTAATAAGAGGATATATTAAAAAATTCAGGAACCATAATCCTTGTCCAATGACCCTATTAGAATACAGTTTGAATATTACCAAAGGAAGAAGGTCTAAACAATAGCGTTGCCGCTTCATTGAATAGTCGTGTCTAGTGCGACAGTAATGGCCGCCGGAAACGATCCCTCAGCTGCGTGCGCCACTTCCGGTCAAATGCGTGTGCGACTATATGATAGACGATTTAATACAGAATTAGAATTAGTGTAAACAGTACATTTCACAGAACTTTCATGACTTGACTATCCGGCGCGTATTTACGGAAGGCTTTCCTCGTAAACCTGATAACCGCTTTGGTTGATTTTCGAAAGCAATTTACAAACCACAGCCCTATGAGCTAAACTACTTACTATGAGCTCTTATCATCATGATAGTTTGACTCATTTTATGACACAGGTGTATATGACTTGTATACATGAATGTGTCTCAGTCCCACAGCTGAACTGTCATTGTAATAAGAGCTCATGATTGAGTCCTGGTTCTGTCACATTTTAATGAATTCTAAGGTCTAATAACGAGGTGAATTAAGTCTGCCTGAATTCAAACGGCACCATGATAAATGCTCATGCATTTATCATGGTGCCGTTTGCCGTTTGTTTGTGCATTGATAAGACTTTAGCCCGCCCACGTTGTCCGGCACTCTATCTGCATGTATGCTGTGGACTGCGTCATGATGAGGCGAATACCACGTTGTACAGTTGTCGCCTAATGGATTATCACCAAGTTGCTTTTAGTATGAATTATCTCGAACGTCGGCTCAAAACAAAGGGGAGTCAAAATTATTTTGTCGCACGAGACGAGAAGCGAGTAATTCATAATTTTGTCAATTTGTGGCTTAACTGTATGAGAGGAGCTTGTGGCACAATTGCTATTGCACATATCATTCGATCAGCGAAGTTGAGTAACCCTAACCCTAGCCAGTAATTTGATGAGTGACCGTCCGAGTTCCCTCGGTAAGCTCATTAAGCCGTTGGTCCCGGTTGCCAAGTTATCATCTTTGGCAGTCCTTACAGGTCAGTCGGAGCCCTAAAATAGTCTGTCAACTGGTTTCACATATTTTCCTCGTCAAAGGGGTTGCGAAGGTCAGAAGGCAGTTGCTTCGTATATCTGGTAATCAGCCGAATCGGGTTGAATCAAGTTCCGACCCCAACAATGTATGGGATAAGGCCATAGAGAGGCCTCATCTAGTATCATAGTTAGTTGAACCTCTTCGGCTAAAAGTGCTATTGTTACATCTGCGCTTTTCACTTCAGGTATCTTTTGTCCTGGTGAAATATTATTCAGGTGAATATAAACAAACACAACGTCAATATTATGATAGTTAGAATGGCGACTTCCTCGACAGACCAGTTACTTTCTATTGTATATATTCCAGAATTTGATACAGACAAGCGAATAAGTCAACAAACTGGCCACTAGGAACACAACAATGCTTGCAACGTGGGCGAACCGCCTATTGCATTTGTAATCTCACACAAACTTATTCTATAACTATACAATCCAATTTGATTTATACCCCATTGGAATACGATTGTAATTGACTGATTCTCGAGCTCCTTCGATAGAAACCATAGGGCATTCTACAAAACCAAGTCTTTATAGAAACTGCAAGGTATTTACGTAACAGAGATTATCACAGCTATATTTACTTCTGCTTTCAAGTAAAATCGATCAAAATTCTCATTGGACGATTTGGATTGCAGCATAATCCCATAATTGTAATAAAGGAAAGTATTTCAATTCTCAAAATGTTAATTGCAACTTTCATTTCAGTAAGATCAAAATTCGAGTAAATTAGCACTGAGCATCAGATTTCCTGATAAATATGTAAGAAACTCGTGGTGTTTCAGCGTTGACGAATTTCGTTAAAAATGTTTTACTCCGCCATCTTAGAATTCCATCACAATCCGTCTCTGTAAAAGTATAAAAAAATTACCAGCCACGTTTTAATCTACACCGAAATTCTTCAACCTTGACTAAAACTCAAACATGTCAGGATAAGGATAAGAACAGGGTATCCAATAGGGTTGGCTTTGTAATGACAACCTATCACATTTCGCGAAACTCGTCGACTGAATAATTTTCAATACCTCCGTGTACTTGGGGCACAGAACTTATTCGTTTTAAATTCCCACGGACCCGTCGAAAACTGGTCTTGCGCGTGCGACGCCAACAAACATTCGTAGATTGCATATTGCAAGTTAAAGTGAGCCGGGCGAAGTTGAAGCTTAGGTTATTTTACATAGGTGATTGGGTTTCAAGTAAGGGTTCCAATTAAGTTCTTTCTAATCGTTCCTCTTTATTAATCTAATAGAATAGAAAGAGGAACAATTGAATATATCAATAGTTTCCTGATGGGCGACTCTTCTGGTTGTGAAAGTTCAAGAGTATTTTACAGTGAACTGTCTGTACTAGTAGATCCAATCAGGTTTCTGCAATTATATTATGTTTTGTAAGAAGCTGGCCAATTACCCCTTCGATTCAGGATTGTTCTCCATAGTACCTACTCTTTATTCCTTAACAATGTGGAAGCCGAAGAGGCGATAAACTTAAAAAACGCGGGTGTCAACACGCGGCACAATTATCTTCAAATAATGACTTAATTATGCTTGTGACATAGATTACCGCAGCATTACTTCAGCCAGTGTACGTTAGTAAGTACTGACTGGTGAGTGAATATAGTTATCAAGCAGTAACAATAGGCGAGACTCGCGCTCCGTGGGCGGCGCGTCGTGGGTGACAATTTCTGTGTCAAGGATGCCTGCAGCGAAATATCTATCTACTCTCCCACAGTTAGTGCCTAATTATTAGTTCAATTACCCATAATAGTTTGTGTATTATCGGTGGAACGAGGTATGTTTATACTCGTGTCTCTGACGTAGGGATGGTAACGTAGGTAGCATTTGGTAATTTTAATTTGTTTTTCGGTGCCTGCTTACTTGAGTATCGGTAATTTCAATTGAAAATACGATGCGATTATGGTACAGTCCGATCCGACTATGAAACGCAACGTGTGCTCTGTCTTAGACCCCATTTCAACAAAATATTTTGAAATATCTGTTTTAATGTAATGCTTACTGGTATTTTACTTCCACTACTAATTTAGGGTTGCTGTTTTTCGCCACAAAAAAACATTTAGGTGCATAGTTGAAGCGAGGAATACACGTCAAAGGCATACTGGTATCCCTAGCACTGTTTTGAAGATACCTCCATCATCAATGTACTAGAAACTTGTGCTTTTAACATACTTCGTTCTTGTTTGCAATCTAAATTCTATTAAATAGCAACAAATAGTCTAGATAGATAAGTCTTCGATACTTACTTTTTGTATTCGTTCTTGTACGTAGCTTCGACTCCGCAAAATAAACCGAACGATTACTTTTGTTATTAGAATGAATGAATGAGAAACGTTTTTTGGAGCAAGTTACACAACTGACAATAGTAAATAGTGGTAACACTCAACAATCAATCAACTTAGCTACATGCTGCAATTAAGATCAACCGAACTTCTATTCTAATATGTGAGATCACCATCTTCTTTATATATTCGCCGTGGAGGCCCAAATAGACTTATTCTGATATAGTAAAGGTTAACTTATATGCCAACTACTGCGTAATGCAGCTCTCACTGCTTTTATACTTCTAACTTAATTTATTTTTTTTATATTGTGTGAGTCTCGTTCTTAGAGCCTACCTCTAGCATATCTTTCTGTTCAACATTATTATTGCAATAAGAGCCGTCATAAATTATGAGCGTTGAGCGAAAATAGTAACTGCACATGTATTTTATTCGCGTCGCGCTTTACAGACAGGCAGAGGTAGACTCAAAAAAAACTCAGTGCATACTAAGTCAGCGCTCATTACTCGTGCCGACACCTGTACTTTCTCAGAAAGCTCTACGGTATGGTAGGCAGTATTACAACATACATTTTTCACACAAAATGATTAGGTACCAAAGTGACAGGTGGGTATTCCATCGCCGTTTTAACAAGGTTTCCTCACAATCTTTTCCTTCACCGTCCAACGATTACTTCAATTTACTTTTTTTTTTTTTTTTTTTTTTTTTTTTTTGTTGACGAGGGGGAAACCTTCAAAAGGTCCCCGACCGCCCTGGGAGAGGCAGATCGGGGTATGTGGGATTTTTAACCGCACTAAAACCCCCCCGGTGGCCATCCTCAGTGCTCAGGGGGGACTCCGGGTACTCTGATAGAACGCACCGGTGTCCCCCCACACTTTGCCGGGGCACATCCCCGGGGCAGCTGTAGGGCCGCCCCTAGAGACCTCGCTGTGCAAGGCAGCGCGAGCCACATCGCGCTGCCACCTTCCCGGGCCCGCGCCGGTGGTCAAAGCTCCCACCCCGACCACCGCCAGCAGGCCCTCCGGCCCCCTTTTAGTCGCCTCTTACGACAGGCAGGGGATACCATAGCCATATTCTTAGACCCTGGCTATTGGGTGGACGGACCGGGGCGTGCGTTGCCTCCGCCCCGCCGTCGCCGTCGTCTCCGAGAGGGATCGGCTCTCTCCCGATCCCGCTCGGAGGTCTCCTTCTGGGACATTACCGTCTCGCAGAAGGAGACTACGGCCCTCCATGCCTCTCTGTCTGCCAGCATAGCCGTCACTACGCGTGGCAGAGAGAGGTCCTGCCCGATCCTGGTGACCAGGACTCGACGCTCCGAGCTCCACGCTGGGCACTGCTCCAGCGTGTGCTGTGCGGAATCCCGGTCACAGCCGCAATGGTGGCATTGCGCCGTCGGTTCGCGACCGATCCGATTCAGGTACTCACCGAAACACCCGTGTCCGGTGAGTACCTGCGTCAGCCGGAAGGTGACGTGGTCCTTCCTCTTTAGCCAGGGCCCGAGGCTCGGCAAAATTGCACCGACAGCGCGTTGGCGGGCGTTCTGCGGCTCGCACAGCCGCTCCCGCCACGCCAAAAGCGCACGTCGGTGCTCCTGCCTGCGCACTTCAGCCGCATTAGGAGGCGCGGTTCCGTCCGCCCGGCGGAGACGGTCGTATACACGAGCATCCATCTCCGCCAGGATGTCCAGGGGCGGAAACCGCGCCAGGACAGTGGCCGCCTCAAAAGACAGGGTACGGTACCCCCGTGCGACCCGGATGGCCATAGGACGCTGCATACTATTATACATAGTTCTGCAGCGCCTAACACCCAGTCTGGAAGACCAGACGGGTGCTCCGTAGAGAGCCACGGATCGCAAGACCCCCGCATAGAGGCGGCGGACTCCTTCACTCGGCCCCCCGAGATTGGGCAGCAGTCTGTGCAATGCACCCGCTACCCTCTTGATCCGGGGGACCATGCGGCTGAAGTGCTCCTCGAAGCCCCAGCGTCCGTCCAGGGTGAGACCTAGGTACTTCAAGTACCGTCCCACCCGGACCTCCACGTCACCTACGCGAACCGACGAGCTGGGTGGTTCCCTCCCCCTCGGGAGTTTGTGGAACCACAGCGCCTCGGTCTTCTCCGGCGCTACCCGAAGGCCCAGCTCGTGGATTTTCTCCACGACGCATGCCACGCCAAGCTCGGCGAGCCGGTTGGTCTCCTCGAATGTCGCCCCGACGGCTAGCACCAGCGTGTCGTCCGCATAGCAGACGATGCTAACGCCGTCGGGGCGGTCGACCCGCAGGACCGCATCGTACGCGAGGTTCCACAGGAGTGGCCCTAGGACCGATCCCTGTGGGACCCCGCAGTACACCTCCCTCCGGTGGAGTCGTCCATCTCCGCCCACATATTGCACGCACCTGTCGCGCAAGTAGGCACGGACCACGCGCTGCAGGTAGGGGGGCACGCGGTGGTACACCAGGGCCCCCCATATTGCATCCCAGGGCAGGCTGTTAAAGGCGTTGACAATGTCAAGACTGACTGCCAACGCCACACCGCCCCGGGATACGGCCTGCGTCGACAGTGTTCGGACGCGTATGATCGCGTCCACTGTCGACCGCGCGCGTCGGAAGCCATACTGGTCTTCCGACAGGTCCGGCCCGACGCTCGTCAGGTGCGTACTGAGGCGGTCAGCCAACACTCTTTCGAGCAGCTTACCCGCCTCATCTAGTAGGCAGAGAGGACGATACGCGGAGGAAGAGTCCGCGGGTCTTCCATCCTTATGGAGGAGAACCAACCCAGCCACTTTCCAGCCTCTGGGGAACACGCCGCAGCGTAGGCAGTCGTCAAACAGCCGCCGCAGCCTGTTCCCCAGTCCGTTGGGTAGAGCCAACACCCAGGCCCGACCAGGAATTCCGTCGGGGCCTGGTGCCGTGTTTCGGGCTCCGAGGCGCCTCACGGCTCGGTCCAGCTCATCGGTCGTCACCCCCATCTCTTCGGACCAGATGGTCGGTTCCGAAGGAGGGGGCGCGGGACTGCTCTGGACCCTGGGGAAGAGGGTATCTACGACCCTCTCCACGAATGCCGGGTCCAGAGTTTCCGTCAACGGAGGGACCCACGGGCGCAGCTTGCCCAGTACCATCCTGTACGGGCGGCCCCATGGATCCCTCTCCAGTCCCCCGATGAGCTCATCCCACGACCGAGCCTTGGCGCTGGCAATAGCTGCCTGCAGCGCCTTCGTGGCGCCTCGGTATGCCACGTAGGCTCCACCCAACTCTTCGGCTGTGGCTCGCCTTCTTCTCCGGGCACGCGTGTACTGGCGTCGGGCGCGGAGGCACGTCTCGCGCAACTCCGCGATACTCTCCGACCACCAGTACACGGCCCGGGGCTTGGCAGGTCTGGTCCGGGGCATCGACGCGTCACATATGGACGTCATCGTGTCCCGGAACCAGGCGGCTTCCCTTTCAGGATCGGGCAGGATCCCATCCACTTGGCTCTCAGGCCAGGCCGCGACGATGGCTGCGGCGCAGAGACGATCTCTGTCGAGCCGCTTGAGAGACCATCGTCGCGGCGGGCTGCTACGGCGGCGGCTGTCGGGGCGGGGAAGGCGGATGGCCACATCCATCGCAATATAGCGATGGTCGGATAGTGTGACCATCTCCTCCGCCACTCTCCACCCCGTCACCATGCGCGCTGCCTGGGGAGTCGCCCACGAAAGGTCCACGATCGACTCCCCCTGCCAGCGCACGCAGGTGCTGACGGACCCCCGGTTAAGCAACCGGAGGTCCAGCGCCGCCGCCCATTCCAGCACTGTCTCCCCCTTTGGGTCATCCCGGGCGCTCCCCCACTCACGAGAGTGAGCGTTGAAGTCGCCCAGGACGAGCACGGGACGAGGCAGACATCTGCGAATGCAGTTGGCCACCCCGTCCAGGTACGCCTCGTAGACGGCGAGGGTACAGTTGGGGGAGACATAGCAGCCCACAACGACTATGCGGCCCCAGCTCACGGCGACGTATCCCAGCCCCCTCTCAATGAGGGAGCAGGGAGGGTCGCCGCTACCGCCACCCCAGTATATGGCGACGGAGTCCATGTCGTCACCAAACCAGCGAGGATGGTTTGGGACGACGCGATATGGCTCCGCCACCACCGCCAGTGCAACCGACCACTGCGCGACGGACTGCTGGAACAAGTCCTGCGCCGCGCGACAGTGGTTCAGGTTGCACTGCAGGGCTCTATGGGGCCTTAAGGCCGTGCTGGGGCCTTCTTTGCCGCCTCGGTCGGGGCAGAACCCGACCGAGCCGGACCCGTGCCGCTCGGCTGCGCGGGACCCGGCTTACGGCCCCTCTTGCCACGAGGGGCAGAGCATTTCTTGCCCCCCATCCTGTGGCCAGAGGGCCGGCCCAGGTCCGCGCAGAGCGGGCACTTCAGTGGGCGAGTGCATTCACTCGCCCTGTGGTCCGCCTCGCCACATGCGTAGCACATGGTGCTCCGATCCGTCGAGCTCGGACATGTGCTACGCACGTGGCCGATCTCGAGGCACCGGAAGCACTGTAGAGGCCGTGCCTCCAGTGCCTCAACCCGCACCGATACCCACCCAACCGTGATGCGCCCGGCTGCAACCAGCTTGCGCACCGCGGTGAGTGGGCAGCGGACCCACACAGTCCCGAGCGCCAGACGGGAGGGGCGCTTTATGTCCCCCACCTTTACATCGGCCGCCGCGCAGCCTCCGGCCTCCGCGATTGCCGCCGCCACGTCCTGGGGGGTGATGGCCTCATTGAGGTCCATCACCCTCATGTCCCCCATCTTGACAGGGCGCACAATACGCACGCCCATGTCGGAGAGGGACTCGCGCATGCGGCTAGCAAGCGCGTCGGCCTTGGTGGCACAGTCCGGACCGGACACCTCCAGGATCAGCCCACCGGTGATGGCTTTTCTGTTCCTTAAGGACAGAATGCCAAGCTCGGTGAGCTTGATCCTTTCCCTCGCGGCCGCCATCACCGCAGCGTACGTGACATCCGATCCCTCCGGGATCGTCACCGTGATCGCTGCGGTAGCTGGCGGCTTTGAGGGTGCCCGCTCCGGTTTGCGCGGCGGCGGGGGCCTTGTTGAAGGCGCCGGCCGCTGGGACACCGCAGGAGAGGACCCCGAGTTCGGCCCAGCCCTAGGTTGGGCCTTACGCCCCACCACAGTGGACCAGGCCACCTGGGGGGGCTGGACCTGTACAGCTCGCGGAGCTGGGACAGGAGCAGGAGCTGAGGGAGGAGCAGGAGCCGGCAGCACTGCCACGGCAGCCGGTGTCCTCCCCTTCTTCTTCTTACCCCCCCTTCCCTTCCTCTTGCGCCCAGGGATCACCGGCGCGGGTGCCTGAGAGGCTAGGGCTTCCAGCCTCACAGATGGCCCGGCGGGCGCCTGGGGCGCTCTCCCAGCATCCGCGGCTAGTGGGGGACGCATGCGCCTCTCCGGGAGCAGCCTCTCCTCCAGGGCCTCAAAGCGGGCGCTCATCATTGTCCCCACCTGGACCATGATGGCGCGCGTGAGGTCTTCCACCCCCGACGGCAGTGCCGAGGCGGCATCACTGGCCTCTCCCCTGCCCGCCCCGCGGAGGGCAGAGAGCTCCTCGGTGAGCTTCTCCATCCTGGCGGAGAGAGCCGCCATCTGCGAGCGCAATTCCGCGTTTTCGCGCTCTAACCTTTCGGTGTTTGCGCCCGCAGATGTACGTGTCGCCAGGACGAGCGACGCCGCCTCGGTCCTTCGTGCACTCACACGCAATTGGTGCACGAAGTTGCCCTTTAGGTGCTTCGACCTGTCCGCCACTCGCTCCACCGCCGTCTGCTGCTCCTTTATGAGGGTGCCCAACTCATGTGTGGGCATCTCCTCCATCTTCCTCATCAGCTCCTCCACCGAGGGCAGCTTCTTCTTGGCCCTGGTATTAGTCAAGGCCAATTCTGAGTCGGACAGGTCGTCCGCAACGTCCTTCAAGAACGCCGCGCGGCTCGTCCCTGAAGGGCCGGTCCTGCGCGCAGCGTCTGCCTCCCCGGAGGTCAGCGACACGAGGGACATATCTGACATCGCGTCGCTGTCCTCCTCGCGTTCGCTTCCCGCACACGGTGTAGGTGGCCGGATGAAGCGCCCACTCCGGTCCCTTATTGGTTTAGCGGCGGCGGCGCCTGTGCGCGCTCGCCCACGCGTCGCCGAACCAACCTTGGCGGCCTTCTGCTCACCGCAGGAGGAGCCTGAGTTCGTCCTGCTCCTCTTCTGCGACCTTGTACGCACCGCCACCGCTACATTACTGCAGCTTTCCACCACTACTACGGGGGTCAGCGGCTGCTTCTCCCCCGTAATCTCCTGTCCGTCTTGGGATTTAACTCCCTCGTCCTCTTTTCGTTCTCCTCCCTTCGTCATTGGTTTTGTAAAAGTATTCTCCATAACTGTTCCCACGAGTGTGGGACGAAATAGAGACCATTGCCGGGTGACGCCCATTCCGACAATGGGGGACTTACATACTGAGAGGTGGCCCAGGGCCTCTCAGGTTTTCACGACTTCGCTGTCGGATTTTTATAGAGGTTTGCTCCTCGCAGGCCGGCCAATTAAGGCAAGCCCTCTCCGGTCACCGACTCCCCGACGTATCCAGCCTCGCTAACTGGAATCGTTGAAGGAAGAGCCGGTGATTACGGCATTCACGGGGTGACGAGCGAGATAGCGTCAACCCCGGGCACCCCTTTCGGAGTGCCTCCCCATCCCCCTGACGTTTGACTGGGTATCACCCCCCAGCCCTAGACAGAAGGTCTAGTTCCCATAGGCACGCCGGGCCTTGGGAATGGGTGACGCAGGCTCGCATCCGTTGTCATCTCTGCTGAACAGAGACGCCCAAGGAGCGAATTCCACCTCCGCCACCTGCGTCGAGTGCCAGGTGTTGGTCATCGACGACAGTGTCCCCAGGGATCGCCATCGAGGAGCTAAGTCACTCGATGGAGGCCCCCGAAGAGACTGTCGGCGACGTCCAGGGTGCACCGTCCCGAAGCCATTGTCGTTCCCTCGGACGTATCCTTAGGACAAACAATGGATCGGGCACACGAGGAGGTCTCCTGGCCTTGCACCCCTCAATTTACTTAATCTAACTTAACCACTCATTGTTTCCGGGCTGAGGTCATTTTATTCTATGTGCAATATGTACACGTTTCTTATTAGATTAAATAACAGCACTTTGCTTTAGATCTGATTCTGTTTCTTCACAGCAGTAATGTGATCGAAATATCGTGCGTTGCATAAGATCTAGAATTTCCAAAACATGTCACAGTCTATCACCAGTGATCTATCAGCTTATCACCACCATTCATCATCGCTGGCGTATTGATATCACGTCATTATTATCTAACGTTATAGAGTACACTAGGGAGCAATGATTCCGCTCAACAATAAGTATAAATAATATAGTCTTTGAAGTTCGGAATGGTGATTTATTCTGTGCCTCGTGTAGCAATTTGGATGTTCTTTCTCACACACTTTTTCAATCAAATTCTTCCCATCCGTTTTATCGGACATTATGTTTCTAAAACCTCTTCCTAGCAATTACGAACACAACAAAAAAATTTAAGCCTAACTGCAGCACTTTTGCATTGAAGTGATGCGCTTACATACATTAGAAATTTATTTTATTAAATACCGGAACCTATCCGGTACTTAATGTTTTTCAGCAATCCTAATAGTTTCACGTTTACTCATCTTCATTATTTCCTTGGCTTTGTCCCATACTAAGGTTGGCACTTTATTGAACCCGATATGGCTGAACACCTGATTTTTATACGGAGCGCCTGCTACCTGACATGAGGAAAATCGGTAATCTGGGTTAAACCAATTGTCAGACTTACAGTCATAACTTACGTTTACACTTACTGTGTATTTTTACAGTGTTCAAAAGTAAAGCATAATACTTAGCTTGTCATTATTGGTGACCCGGATATATTGCTCCCGATTGTAAGTGAAACGGAGAGTGGTGCAAACGTGCGCGTGCGAAAACTGTACCTACCTAGTATTACACATTGTTTGCGGATAACGAGTGTTTGTTAGTTAACAACTCTCTCATGCACTCTTAATAATTAATTAAACTGTGACATGACATTAGGGAACGCTCTTTGCTCTGTTACATCATCATCAACATCTCCCTGGCATTATCCCATACATTGTTGTGGTCCGCACTTGATTCAACGCGATGTGGCTGATTGCCATCTGACCTTCGCAACCCCTTTAACGAGGAAAATCTGTGATCTGGGTTAAACCAGTTGTCAGACTATTTTAGGCCTCCGACTGACCTGTAACGATTGCCAAAGATGATAAATTGGCAACCGGGACCGACGGCTTGACCA
The DNA here is from genome assembly GCA_929442735.1 of Watsonalla binaria. Lineage (NCBI taxonomy): Eukaryota > Metazoa > Arthropoda > Insecta > Lepidoptera > Drepanidae > Watsonalla > Watsonalla binaria. The sequence continues at coordinate 3,821,194 of OV838929.1, read as the reverse complement.
TATGCATTCTAAATGGTGTAGGTAATGATTTTTAAAGTTCAGGAGCTTGAAATAGCACTTATGACTTAATTAATACCTGGTGCCAGCAAAAATTGTGGAGATAACTGCGCATGTATTGACGAACAGAGACGGGCTCATAAAATGGCTACTTTCCATTCAAAATCAGCGCTCATTGATGTTGACGGCACATATACCTATAGATAACGGATTACCCCCTGGGCGATATATAATTGAAATGCAACTCTGTTATAGCGATTTATATTAAAAAGGGCACCAAATAAAATTAATACAAAAATTGTGTTGTACGTGAAATGGCGGCACGAAGAGAAGAGAGAGAGCGTGCTCATAGACAACAGGAAGTAGTAAAAAATTTACATAGACAAAACAAGGAAACAGTGAGGCGATTACATTCTATTGAGCTAAACAATGCACAGATGTAAAATATATATTGAACACCCCAAAAGTACAGGCATACATTGCATACTTTCGCAATGGAAAATAATGGTATTTCAAGGAACTTTCTATCTTCTCGGTTGACCCTTTGCGATACGTTTTACGCTTTTTTCCTATGTACACGTAAAACTTCCCACACTCGCCGCTTGGGGCGCTTTTTAACGGTCCCATACAAAATGAGGAAAATACGCAGGCGATATCGTCAACGTTAAAACATGTTAAAACCTGTACCGCCATCACGAGTTTGCTGCCGTTTTCGTAATGTACTCGCTAGCGTCACTCGCAATATTTGTATGAGATATTTTAGTTCTGCACGTCACCGCTGGGAGTCGCTGCACATTTTCTCATACTATTCGACGGACATACTATACTGTACTTGGGGAACTGTTCCTTTTTATTTCAGTACCAATGAAACGCGCAAACCAATCCTTAATTATGCAAGCATTCAAAAAAAATAATTACTATTAAACGGATTGTTCCAAGTCTTGTAAAGTGATATCAGGAAACACGTAATTGATAAAATTGGTGTTAACACTACTTGAAATTCGTTTGTGCCAACATACTGTTTCCGTTCATTAAGTATTTAATTCTTGGGCGTTATCTGCTGCCCTTCACTTGTATCCTACAGTTTGACGATTATTTACTGGTTTCCTAAAGCCACTCCCTAGTAATCATTGCATAATTTGACTTAAAACTGTTCAATAAAGAACACAATTGTATTTTGACCGAGTTTGTTAATAATAAACTAAAGAACACCAGGTTCAACTAAGATCGTTTAAGCAGTACGTATTAAGAATTTCTTAGCTTCTTAAGCCGATGATGGTAGGCCCCCAGGAACAAGTAATTTAAAGTCGGTCGAAAGAATAATTCAGAAGGTTACTTTTACTGAGAAGAACAAGTGAAGTGACTGGATCGATAGCTAATTATATACTCTTTTCTTCTTATTAAATAAACTTTATTAATAGAGTAGTATTACTACTTAGTATAGGGAGCTACTATCCATGCACAAATACAGATCCTCACGTCTGTATACCCGAAGAGGTAGGCCTTTTCACCGAAGATGATTTAGTGCTAACGTGACAGATGAAGAGTCCATCGCAGTCTCAGACACTATACAAAACGTCCTTTGAATTACTTCTGCAAGAAAACCTCCTCAGGTGTCACGTCAGATACTTATACTAATAACTCTCCTCATCTAACAAACCGATAGGACACTTTTCCCATTTATAATATTAATATTATTATATTAGACACAGATGATTCCACAAAGTCTAAAATGCTATGGCTAGAATACTTTGATTGCGTCATCACATTGTTAATGAGCAAAATCGGAGTCGGCTTTTGTGAACATGTGGAAACGTAATCTGATAATCTTCTACATATAGCTCTGTTCTGGGAACGGATTGGTTTCTTGTAAGCTCAAATAAAACTGGGTGCTGAGGGCGATGGCACCCATCTAGGACACCCATCTAGTACACCCATTCCGAAGAAAACAATTGACACAGTTTTTAGGGCGCGAAGATTGGCATATGGTGCGAGCGATGTATCTAGAATCTAGTTATGATCTAGTCTAGATTGTTTTAATGACAGCTGTTAACGTCTGTATAGCAGCGTGAGGTACTGCTCCATCTAGACAGCCAACCGCTATTCTCATGCTATTATCTAATGGATTGCAACATTACTAGAGTATTCTGTTTTTTGCCAAATCCATAAAGGATACACCAACCACTGGTGAACCATAATCGCTATAAGAGAGGAAAAATGATTGCTATCTCCCTTTTCTTCCCTAAAAATGTTAATACGTTTTTTTAAAGTAATTGGTGTTTGTAAAACGTGGTAGCTGAACCTGCTACTTATGTTCAAATACGGAGATTAGAGGTGATGTTAGTAGGTTCACGTCAACACAATATTAAATCGAACCTTGAACTGAACGAAGGTCGGTCGTTATTGTCTTTAAGATAATCATACAATGCGGAAAACAATTCGCTCCATTATTTGAACATCTGCACTCTTGAAGCTTGAAGAATTCGTTTGGAGTTAAAGATGAAATCTGCCTGAAGGAACGGGAATAACAATAAACTAAAGGATCCTAAAAAATTGCTTTCATCTAAGTAAAATCGAAATTGGACCTAAGTAATGGCACATGGAGTTAACGCTGTCACATAAATACATCAGTCTTTTCTTCCTTCTTGGAAGACGTTAAGATAATGATACGGTATGCTCTTATCACAAGTTCTATAGTGTTAACATTAATCTAAGCTCAGGTCAATGAACTTAATAACGCACAGTACCAGGATCATAATAAACTATTATATAATGGTTGATTTATCACCGACATCTGGCTTGACTCTGACCATACACCACACATACGAGTACATACTCTACCCTATTCATATTATGCTGACGTAGTTACGGCGTTCACACTTATAAATAATTTTCCTGCCGATGTTCTGACGTAAATGCGAATCATTTAAGACGGTTATAATGAGATTGAACCCCCTTAGCGTAAAGTACTAGCCCTCGTGCACTTTGAATAGGAGTACAGTCAACTCCAATATGCTCAGATAAAGTAATGAATATTACTTCAATCAAACATCGTTTAATCACTCTTGTAAGCAAATGTTATCAAACCGATTTTTTTAACAGCATTTACCTTACATTTTGACACTTTATCAATAAACATATAAGATGATTATAAACATATACCTATATACATTTTATTCGTAACTGATGTTGCTCAATACATTTATGAAGTGTTGTGATCATCAAGGTATATTTCAATTTCAGTCCTAACTGACATTGCTTTGAGTAGATTCTCATTTTATACATGACTGTACTGCCACTTATACAAAGCCCTTTACTGCACCCTTCGATTCGGACCCTATGTACTTGTAATCTCATGAATGTGAATCAGGGAATACCAAATGACCGTTCAACATTGCATGCCTACTACAATGATAGACCTATACGAGCTATAATATAAGTCCTGACTGACTTAGGCGAATATTTTTGTCCCAGAGCATCGGTTGGGGATGCATAAAAAAAATATAAAAAGTCCCTTTACTTTTAGTTTTATTCTTTGCGTTTTATTTTGAGGCCTTTTTGTTTTATAATTTCATTTTACAACAAGAACAAGCATTTTCTTATATTCCACATCATCCAATAAGCAGTACGATGCTTTAGTGACATCTTACAACTACACTTTACTTTAAAAAAAAGTTAAGGGATTTTATTTTTAAATTAATATGTTCTTCTACCTAATGGACTATGACAAAAACTGTGCCCCTAAAATATGTCGACTTTGTATATCAACGCTGGACCTAGAAACATGATATTTGGTGGATGGATGTTCTTTGTGAGATGTGGATTTCTACTTAGAATAAGTTTTCGAAATTGCCACCCCTATAGGGGGGAAATGGTAGTTAAAGTTCTTGTGAAACGTTTTATTTAATGGGTCGACGCGGTTCAAGTCGCGATAGGTAACACACCAAATTCTATCAATGCTGAAATTAGATAAAGGTTGAACTTGAAACTAACAACGATATCGAAACAAAAGAAATTGATTGATAAAATAATATTGAAATCGCAATAAAGCCTGCCAATATCACAGGCAATATCGGAACTGATATAAAACCTTCCGATAAGGAACATACATCTGATATTGTTAGTCAAAACTATTCGAATGGTCACGAGTTTACATACATCATTCCAAATCTTATTACAATTGAGTAATCCTTCGTACAAAAGCATACACATTATACTCCAATACAAATAGTAGAACATCTTATTATATAACACAATAAATGGTTTGCTTAGCCAATATAACTATTGAGCAAAGACGATATTAAAAGAAATTAAACTGTTTAAGTTACTGAATTCAACAATGGCAACGAACTTTAAGTAATTAAAATGATTCATGTCTCACATAGCAATCTGAATGTTCAACTACATAAGAGATCAATGTTATTATTCTTAAGTCCGAAACATCAAGATCCGGATGTTTATAGGAAGTCAAATGTAAATATTAAACGCCGCTGCTCCACGTATAACATATTCTACAAATTGTCGTGGTAACCACAAAAGCTAATATGAATAATTGTGTATATTGAATCTAATTACCTTTAATAAATGCTATAAATATTGAGTGGCTGTTGTATGGAAGTAATTCTATATGCAACGCTCATATGAATTCAATTTGTATGTATGAAGCTGCTTTGCAGAGTCTATTGCAATCTTAGGCACCCTATTGTCTGTATATCTATAACTGCTCTATGTTTACGATTTGTAATTGAAGTATTTATAACTGGTTTATAAACATTTCCCTTCTGCCTAGTTTTAATTTTCATCCACATTGTATTTGAAATCTAATTATGTCCTCCAACTTTGAATGCTCTATTGATCTGTCTGTGTTGAATTGGATTACATTATTATCGAATTATTAATTAATTTTAATTTCATTGGACCATGTGCAATTGTAAATTGAAACTTCATCATTATTATATCTCCTCTCGAGATCTCGAAGCTTTGGAAATATGGAGCCTTAAGGTTTTAAGCCAGTGAATAAAATTAATTATAGCTTCACAGTTTCTGTAATCTGTAAATAAAAATAGAACCCGCAATGATATACAATTCAAACTTCCGAGCACGAATTTCACACGCTCTGTACAATGGCAGCAATTTCGGCATTGTATACTTTGAAATTCTTGTCTTTCCTTTCGATATCTTGACTTGCATTTTTCTTTGAATCATTTGAAATGTTGTAATCAGTTATCGGTGGATAGATTAAAGGGCCACTTGTGTCAATGCTTCCAATATTGAATCATTTATCGTTAAACCAATTTCTAAGTCGTCAAATCAAATGGACATTAGACTTGCGTACATTCAAATTACATACTCCATGCATCTTCATGATTGCTAAATACAGTTCGATTTCAAAATTGCTGTACCGAAGACTCTATCATAAACATTTTCACTTTCAATAATGTTTACTTTCATCGGATTTTCAACATTGAATACTCTGCGTGCTGGGTTAAATTAGTTGTTTTATAAATGCTCTACCGTTCTGAAAAAGGAACATTAAACCTTGAATCGTTTCTCCATATGGCAGCATCGACACAATCATGGTAGGCCCTCGTCCGTTAAATTACGAGATGCAGACAGGGGGAGCTTATGTTATGTATGACAGGGGTTATTGCCTCGGAACTATCAGCCGGCCTGCATATGTGCAGGGAGCGAATAAAGTTTATTTGTACGTAGTGGCTTCGGCCGACTGATAATCATGTCGTGTCAATGGGAGGGGCGCGCCGGCCGACCACCGCCACTGGCTGGCGTTAGTGCCGATCGCGATACACTGCAGACACCACGTACCTGTGTTATTTCTAACGAACTTTAATTCCGATACGAGACATTCTCGGAATCATTCGCTTCAATCGAAATAATTTATTTGCACTCGTGGACAACTAGTCGCTTCATTTCAAAGGATGACACAGCAACCATCGAAAATTTTAAATCGAATTCGGCGTAGTCTCCTTCTGCCCGATATTTTAATTCTTGTGTACGACAATAATTAGATCAATTGTTATTTAGTGAAAATTGTTGTGGCTCGTTGAGAACTATCGTGAAGCCATCTATGTGAAAAATGTGACATAAAGTGATTACCCTAAGCGGTGGTACGTGAATACAGTGCAGTTCGTAATTGTATTAAACGAAGTGTTTACTTACTTTAACTTAATACGGAGTGCCATTCAAAAGATACGAGATATCTTGGATAAAATTAATCTAATCATAAATGAAAGTCACATAGGATATTTTAGGGATGTATTGGTAGAACATTGAGGGATAAAAAAATTAAACCAAAATTTAAATGTTTAAGTCGAATATATTCAGCCGGTCTAGAGGCACAATGGGTGAGCCTGTTGATGTGGAGGACAGCTTAGAGCTGGAGTACGATATGTGGGATGGTCAGTTCGACTTCGTGGGTCCGCAGGGCCCGGCTGGGGACGGTCGGGGCCGCATCACCTCCGACGTGAGCCTCACCGAGGACCTCTTCACCGGAGGGCCCCTCACACCCCACCTCACCAACGGCCTCAATGGGGGGAAGAAGACTGCCGCACACCAATGGTGTGACAACTTGTCAGATCAAGTGAGAATTTTCACAATTACCAATAATATTTTCGATATCTTAATCGAGGACGAAGCTAAAGAAGTACCTATGTATGTTAAAGAATAGTAGCTTGTTGCCAACAGTAGTATATCTCTACTTACCTTCATGGAATACATGCGTGAACACAGTATAATATTCTTAATTGTCATCAGAAAATCCCAGTTTTATAAACATCGTCCTGTGGTATTGACGTCAGTCAGAATTACGTACTTAAGGAATGATCAGTTTTATTGTTTTAATTTAGCTGTTTTCCTGTAGCAATTGACTCATTACATTCATTTAAGTACTCTGTACCTTCTCGCCCTAAACTGTTTAAATTCAAATAACACCAAGTTAACCTCAGTTGATTAGTTTTTACGAAGTCGCATTCTATTCAATCGTTGCTGTACCAAAGTAGGTACTGTATACTGGATATCATTGATGCCGATTCATTGGCTATATAAAAAACTTTTGGTAGTTCAAATCGTCATGTAGCATTGCAATTTCTATTGAAAACAAGAGTAGTTTTTCTAACGATTATACTGTAAGACGGTATCCATCCATTAGAGGGCCTACTCGCGCCATCGCGGCTTTTGATTTGTGCGCTGTTGTCACGCGATCTTAAAGCAAAGTCTTTACGACCACGACATGCACCATTTTCATCGATCAAATATTGTATAATATCATTGCGCACTTACGTAACATTATTAGAAGTAACGTTATCGTCAAAAGCTTTGGTATTTGTCTTTTATCGAACGACAAATAACTCCTTATGGAATTTAATTTAGGACGCATCTGGCCTTATTCTTAATTCTATAATTAACACTTATTAAGCTGATTATTTGCTTTCCACAACATTCGAAACGTTAATTATTCTATTAATAGGTAAATATGCACATAAATCAACCATAGCTACTCTCGGAACTGTTGGAAATAAGTTTAAATTAAAAAGCTTTTACCGCATCGTCGTACGATCTTTCACATTGTTGTTTTGACTATAGACTAATTATAAAGAGTTTTTAATCGATGTTTACAAAATACTAATATAATAACATAAACATTAAATAAATTGGTTCTTATTCATAACAAGCATACTTAGCATTCCAAATTATCTTAAATGAGTTGTTTGTTAATATTTCAGCCGTGCCAATGTACCAACTTAAAGAAACTCAACAATAGAATAATCTGATAAAAAGTAATTTCCTTACAGCAGTGCCATTTTACTTTTTCACACAGTCTCAGATACTTCACGCAAAATATGTTAACATACAATGCCGTAATTTAATTTATTCTTAAAAACATTGGTGTTGTTGGGAAATATCCTATGGTTACGAAGCCTCTTGTCTGTGGTCTGCTTTACATAAGCAATGGAGTCTATAACTAACAGACACAAGATGAGTAATGTTATACCTAATTAACTTTATTTCAGTTTATGGAGCGTGTTATTTCCTTAATAGGTAGTTACTTATTATGGTATTGTTCAAACTATTTACTGCTGCTTATTGAAATATCCGCCATATTGCTCTATGACCAACAATTCAAATTTGGAAAGATTTTAATGTCCGCTAAATTATAAAAATTTGCAAGTACTCTTCTATCTAACGTCAACTCTTGTTTTGTATGTAAGGGAGAGATGTATATGACTTGAATGCATCTATCTCTCATTAACATCGCAATAAGTGTTAGCTGGGTATTTTGAGGGGGCAATTGAAGTCCGGAAAATGTCATTCAGTGATGTTAATTAAGTGTTAACTTACTAAGTACTTAACTGTGCCACGGCCGCGTCTGCACGTTATATTCAACAATAAGGTTGGCATTGCGTGCCGATGCTTCTATTCCTGCATCTTCTTCCTGTTATATATAATATATATGTATAGTAGTATAGCATATATTACTTACTTGATGTTATAAACACTGTGTTTTGTTGTCATTACGCCTATATTGAAGCGTTTACATCCTACTGAAAAATCTATTTCTATTTTTGTCTAAATGTGTGTTGACTCTACCAGAGTTTTTCTATGAGTATAATATATGTATACATTTTGTAATACCTTCACGTATGAGTAAATTTACAGACATTGTTTGACTCAAATGATTTTTTCTTCGTTTCCGAGTTTTTAGTAAAGAAAATTCTCTTTTTGTAGTTTCGGCTGAAAGTGTCTTAAGATCCCTTAGTACTTATAAAAATTAAATTATAATCTAGTTTTACTCCAAGTGTATCGAATGCTATGTCATGAATGCAGCCTATCCACAAATATGGGGTTACGTACAACGGTTGCATTCGACCGTTACCATAATCGTCGCTTGAATATCGCACCACAGTTTCAAACAACTATTGATTTGATTATCTATGGTCTATTTGCCGTAAGGTTTCCAGGCGACAGGAATTTTACATGCACGTCCTAAAAATTTGCGGGAAATCCGTTATTATTCAAAAGCGGGAATATTTTAATATATTAACGTAATCTATACTCGCTAGCGTTACTCGCAATATTTGTATAAGATATTTTAGTTCTTCACGTCACCGCTGGGAGTCGCTGTACAATTTCTCATACTAATATTTGGAGGAGACGCTAGCGAGTATTACGAAAACGGGAGCAAACCCGTGATAGGGGTACTGGCTATTAATTAATTTCATTAGTACTTTACACTAGTAAGCGATATTGGTAGTATAAGGTAACCCTAACGGCTTGGTATCATTGGCTTAATTAATAATCTACAGTAAAGAGGGTTTATTCAACTAGGCCATTTGGGAATTATGTGCACTGACCCTCTTTGCAATAAGCACTTAATTACTTATATTAATTATGGTGATTAAAAAACTATGTTTTTGCTGTCTTTTTAAATGGTGATTTCCATTGATATCATTTTTCGGCAATTCTTTAAAAAATGAACATCTTACCCATCACCTGAAAACCACCATTTTTTTTTTATAAGTATATCATAGGGCTTGAGGCCTCCGTCCCTGATACAGGGTTATCACCACACCGTGAATTAATAAACTAAATTGATGATCATAAAAATACTTACTTTAAGAAGATGTGATAGTTGAGACGGCTAACAACAATAAATGTCAAAAATAAAACTTAAAATTACGAAACAGCGTAGATAAGCAGTAATTAAAATGATTTACAATCGAAAGTAACTAAGAGTAGACAGTTCTTACTTATTTAACATCTGTATATGACTTGGTAATTTCAGTTAAAGTAATTTCCCGTACCTGGTAGAATGTATAATCCTGTATAATTATGTCATTATGACCATTTAAAGGATTTTGTTGAAAAGTCTAAATAAACATATTTTTGAATTTGACAATATATAAAAAAAAATTAAATTCATAAAGTTTACTCAACATAAGGGACACTTGGAACACTCGTTCAAGGTCATTTCTCTTACGCTGCATCCCTACTAATATTATAAATGCGAAAGAACTCTATCTGTCTGTTACGCTTTCCCGCTTAAACCTTTCAACCGATTTTGATGAAATTTGGCACAGACAATCTTCAGACCCTGAAAGGTCATAGGCTGCCTTTTATTGCGAACAAAAGGGAATATTATAAAAAACTAAATCTACGCGGGTGAAACCGCGGGGCACAGCTGGTGTAGAATAATTCCTTGTGTACTTGTTACAAAGCACATGACATCCTTAAACCATTTTGTAGTTGGAAGCAATGTATAGATTGGTGGAAAGTTGAAATGCTGGTCGAGGTAGGGCTGTCCGTACCATCTGCACACAGCCCACACTACATTACTCAGAAAAAATATGTTTCACTATCTGTGCCCCCAGTTTGTGCCCCCAGTTTGTGCCCCGAATCCTAATGTTTTTTTTTTTAAACATAAGTTAGTCTAAGTTACTGCTTATAACATTAGCTGACTACCAGTGAAAGTCCCGTTAAAATCGTTAAAGACAGGCAGACGGACGGATAGAGAAAATTAAAAAAAAATGTTTTTCTCATTCCAGTACCTTATACACTTTCTATAGATTTTGTGAAAAGCTGTTTATGGAATTACAAACAGACACTTTAATTTTATTATCGGTGTGGATAAAAAGTAGTTAAAATTGCTGCTAGGAATGTTATCCGCACTACTTACTCTTTAAAAAAATTTGCATATTTTTTTTTTGATCCTCTTTCTTAAGTGTTCATGGTAAAAAAATGAAATCCGAATATTACACAGACTTCTAGTACCTAATAATGGTAGCCCTGAGTAGGGAGGTAAAGAAAATATGTAAGTACTCTGGGAAGTCACGAACATTCACTTTGCTATTCAACTTAACCCGCTATTGATTGCACTTAACGATAATAATCATAATGTTCCTTTGTTATCTGCTAAATTGGTTAGTTGACGACTCCAGCCAGTGTAAAAAATAACTTAAAATAGCCGAAACACAGCTCCTATTATCATAAACAAAGATTTACTTATGTGAAGACATATTTGCACGTTATAATGACATGCAAAGTGATGGATGTCATCGTTAGAGACCATGATAGAGTTGTGTGTTTGCTTATTTTATCGTATAGGTTATCGCTTAGACCTCTTCCATTTGTATAAATTAACAAGTTTGCATAATCATTAATGTTTTTAATGATCCTCTTAGTAATGTGTGGATTTGATGACTTTATTATCATTTTATTTATTTATTTAAAAGCTTTATGCACAAAGTACACAGGTGGACTTAATGCTAAAGCATTTTCTGCCAGTCAACCTTACAATACAGGACAAACATAGAAGCAGGTGTGCTATATAATTAGGAACAAATAACAATAAAACAAATGACATACTTAAACACTAAACTATTCTAACAAACACACATATGACTGAGATTATCAATAAATATAAAAATGAGAAGATACAAATAAATATATAAATGAATTATACATAGAATAAATAAATAGCTAAAAAATAAAAACAATACAATATATAAATAGTATATAAATAAATATATTGATAACAGTGACACAGAATAAATACATAAATAAAGAACAAAATTTTGTTGGACATTCTTTGGCAGTGCTCTTTCACAAGACTCTTAAATGATTTCTATAATCATTATCATGAGACAGTTCGATCCCCGGATCTAGCAAATTAAAAATGTATTATATTTTCTGTTCTTAAGAAACCTCAGGAAAAACGCCTTATTGTTCTAAACTTACATCTATACAGGTAATATTATGTGCAAAGTGCATAACATAATAGAGAACTCAACTGAAAAATATCTTTATTCAGACTTTTAACAAAGTACTTTCAAATCTACTGGCTACCACCAGGTTCGGAAGTTTGCTTTTACTGAGAAGAACCTGGCAAGAAATTCAATAATTACTCTTTTCAAAAATATCATACAATTTTAAAAATAAATCACTTGAGGAATGTAAGCCCATGGACACAGATCAGATAGAGTAACATAATTATGTTACTTATAACCTCATCTCTTTCTTAAAATAGAGTATAGAAACATGCAAAATTTGTATGCTTCGTAGAAAACAAAGGAAGTACTCTAAACAAAGTCACTTTCTATTAAGGTAAATAGTTATAGGTAGTGTATATAGTCCTTTCCTTCCTTTATTTATTTAATGGCGATGAGCTTAAGTAAAACTATTCCGCCAATGTCAAGTGATTGTTGAGAAAAATACTTGTAAATTGTTAAACATATGTGAGGGAACACATTGGAAACCTCGCTCGCAAGCTATATATAGTCTATGCATTCACATGGTGTTTGACATTATTATCATAAGTAATACAAAGTAGACATAATTGTCAATTAATTATAAACAACCTTTTAACCGGTTAACGATTATAATTAAAACTTATCAAGAGTGGAATAAATTGTATCGACCTCACTTTGGTACCCATTTATATTAAATTCACTGTATCTGTAGTAATTGAAGTAATGTTTTGTATTATTTTATGTTTAAGCATCTAATCAAATGTCAATGCCAACATTGAAGAGCTAACTAAACTTATTTTGCATGTTACTTGAACGTTCAAGTAGCAAGTGCATCGCAGAGCAGGTGAAATTCTTGACAGTCGGTTCTGGGCCGGCTGCAGTGTCGCAGTTTCCTTCAATTCACTTCTGTGTTGGGAATAATTTATTCAGATTTTAGTATTCTGTGCCCGGCTGATTTTGTAATGCCAATTTTTTCTTATTAGGGCGGGCCTCCCTTATGATTTCATGTCGTCAAATTACCGCTAAAGGGTCGGTAGACGATTTCTACCAAATAATATGATATCAAAATCAATAGAAAGATCGAGTCATGGAAACGAAAGCTTCGAGCAGATGGGATGGGAGTATCCCCTAACTAAATGGTATTTCCGAAGCAATAGCATATTGTAGCAATTTTATGTCTCTCAATTTTTTATTGGGAAATAATTTAGATTTTATATTTGTTAATATTATTGTTCGTATTTCATGAATTGAGTCCGCAACAATATATGCTTACTTATTTGATAAAAATATAAGCATAGTAATAATTTAATATATTTTATACACTAGACAACAATTTCATTTTACTGTCTACAATTGAGACCTATTAAGTACCAATTTAAAACAAACAGATTTCCTAGCGGTGTTTCAATCATAATACATTCATCTAGTGAACTTTTTCGTACATGTACATTAATTACAGTTTTTATAACAAAACTAGTTCACACGCTGACAGTAGTTATTAATTATAATTACTTATAAGACAAGTGCCATTCATAAACTTGGTGCAATAAATTTAATAACGTGTTTGCATTGTTCAACAAATTGCTTTAGTTTGATACTTGTATTCTATTTTGGTCCTACGGTTATTTTTGTTTTAGGGAAGAATAAAATATCTATACTCGTCAAAAAGAAACGTTTGAAAAACCACGATAGGAATGAGAATTCCTTTGCAATTCCGCTTACTCCACTATCATTATAAAAACCGAGTAATTAGAGATGAATCGACTATTCAGTGGAGCGATAAATACAATGCGTGATTGGACACCGCTTGAGAATCGCTCAGTTCGTAAATTCTATCAACCCAATGATATTTTCTACAAATCAGTTATTTATGTCATTAGCGCACGTAAAAAGAAGACACAGAAAACGTTCCAATTGGAGTATTTTCACATAATACTATCTCTTTTACTCCCGTGCTTAGTGTATATTTTGTATTCATTAGCGCAAGAATTACAACGTCGATTACTATGAACGTAACATATCTAGTGTTACAATATCATTGGTGCAACCTGTTTTGTTTACGTCCAACTATAGCATCGATCGTTACCGAGAAAGTTATCTAGAGAATTCGATCTTTCAATGATCCAAGACAATCTCCATAATCACTTGTACTTTCTCGTACCCATACGAATTATGCGCAAAAAACCAGAAGCAGACTTTATGATTCACGTGTTGGCAGACGATCAGTGTTGTGTCTATTTTAGAATGAGCTATATCACTATCAAAAGACGAATGAATCATAATCTTCTCGGAAGAGACAGATGGTAAGGACATCGGCATAAAAGTGGGTGTTGTGACCTACGAGTCGTCTGTTTACCCCTCGGGAACCCTTCTGGGATGGCGTGAGCATAATTTTTATTTCTTCACCTTCTTTATTATGTGTAATGTCATACCCTTCCTGTTAGACATTAGCCATCCTGGCTTTGGTAATGTTTCGGTTTACTCACACTTATGAACATACATATATATGCTCACGCCTGTATTCCCCGAAGGGGTAGGCAGAGGTGTTGTAAACACAACACCCACTTTTCACCAAAGATGATTAAGTGCCAACGTGACAGATGGTGAGTCCATCGCCGTCACACATATGATGCACTCTACATGTACAACAACTTAGTAAATGTACGTGGATGACTAAGCTTTGCTTGGATTCTTTTTTAATGAAACTTAGCTATATCGCCCAAAACCTAAACATACTAAATTTAATGAAAATCGTTCCGAATAAGAGTTTCAGATTATTTCATATATATCTAAATATATGTATACAATAATTCCTCGTTTAAAGTTATTAGATACATATTATATAACGAAAAACATACATATTTTCCGCGTTTGCGGGTGTAACTCTGGGGCCGTGGAGTCCAAATGCTCATTAACTTTTCAAAGAGGTTGCACGCCGTCTGGTAGAAGCTTCCCGTGACAAGCGGGCTGGTGCTTTTCTCGCTCAGAGAATCAGCATTGCTATTCAACGTGGCAATGCTGCCAGCCTTCTTGGAACGATCCCGAGAGACCGCTTTAAAAGTTTACTACTTGTAATTTTTAAGAACTGTTCCTCGTATATATATAATAAAATCATGTATAATAATCCCTCGTTTAAAGTATATCGAACAACTGTTTAACTTTCGATTATGGAGATTCATTGAGAGCCGGTTTCAATTGAACAATTTTAATCAAACACACATGGTCCGTGCGTATAATGGTCAGCCTGAAATAGGCAGGAATGCGCATACATAATGAATAGCCTTACAATAGTCGAGTTGAAATTTGAAACAATATATTAGATTGCAAGTATCTACACTTATACTAGAAAGGTAAAGTTTGTAAGTAAGGATGAATGTTAGAAATAGGGTTGCTAACTAATACTGTTCTTCACAAAATCATACTTTTTACTGTTGAACAAAAATAAAGTATACAAAATAATGTTTTCAGCATGCAAACAAAGTTTTATGTGTTATACGATATGAAACAGAGCATCTATTAATTTAATAAAAAATGAGCTTCTCATTAATTTTAATTTCAGTTATAATTGTGCGTATAAAGTTTAAAAAAATAATGTAAATTAGTTTTGCGAGAAGTTCTAAAAAATATGTATGTATTTAAAACAATAAATAAGTAAAATACTGTTTAATATTCTTCACAGACCTGAATATACTTTTTTTCTTATAAAAAAAAATTGGCAAACATAGAAACAAAAAATTGCTCAAAAATATTTTTCAGAGACATTGGTACCTCCTTTATTTACACATCAACATCGCCTTAGTTAAAATAAAAGGGGAATTAATAATAGGCCTTATAGTATATACACGGAAACTAGTTTGTAATTAAATAGGAGAAAATCTTTTAAATCACATAATGTAACATCGATTGTGTAATCCTCATTATAAATATGAGATCGCTTTCTCGTAACATGATTGACTCCACAGTACATTTAATATTGACCGAGCTAGATGTCTGCTAAGTAATGTACCATCGTTCGGTAATGCGGGATTTGATTAAATTGTAAATTTGAGATTATTGTCGGTATTATTGCAAAATAGTAATTGGGCACGGCTTTCAGTTGAGTTGCCAGCAACTACATTCAGAACGAAACATTACTCAAGGACGGCTTTTGATATTTGTGTCACAGATAACTGACCTAATTACCATAATCAGTGACTACATGCTTGAATTCGGAAACAATAATAATATTATCCACGATATACATATCTAGTTCTTGTATTTAACAGCCGTGGTGGCCATGGGGTTTGAGCAGTCGCCTGCTACGCAAGCGACGCAAGTTCGAATCCCAGCAGGGTAATTCAAAGACGTATGTATAGTGCCTGAGACAGTGATGGACTCACCCTCTGTCACGTTGGCACTTGATATTCGGTGAAATGTGGGCGTTATTACAACACCTCTGCTTACCCCTTCAGGGACCCTTCTGGGATGGCGTGAGCATTTTTTTTTTTTTATTTCCAACCAAATCTACTACCCTAGGTGGGAAGTTGAGAAATGTACCTAGCTGAATTATTTTGCAATGCGTTCTCCTTTTTGGGAGAGTATTATGAATCGTTATTTCGATATACTGTGTAGGTAAGTATAATGCTGGCCATTTAGCAAGAAGATCTTTTAACTATTTTAATGTCCATTATTTATTACATGTATCATATGAAAGAAATAATATCCAATACAATAATACATACAAAATACAATAATTTTATCTACTAAATTTTTATATCGCTTCAGTGATTCTCCCGAAGAGTCCCTGTAAGCCAACAATAAGCAGCCATAAAACACCTTGTAATCTGTAAGGTGTATTCTGCGCTAGAGAACCGCAGATTTGAGCTAGCATATCTTATCGCATATCAGATTAGCGTAGGTTGAACTATATATTTACACAACCTTGCTCAAAATAAGACCCTGTGCATTTTACAATATAACTGTACTAAATAAATGTGATGTCCTGATCTCAAGTCGTAGTGTGCCTGATTTTATACCCTCCTTGCATATTTCCAGTTAGTTTTCATATCTAAAAAAAATAAGCTAGCTTCTCAAATGCGTGACAGTAAAATTACCGTACAATCGTTCAACCGCCATTTCATCCCCCATAATAGTGAAATTTCGAAAAAACCTTGCTTTTTGCTCACCCTTGCTTCATCAAGAACACACCCTCTAAATTTCATTTCTCTAGGATCACGGGCTTAGGCTGTGCGTTGATTTCAGAATGTCATGTATTTGAGCTTTATATGTATTGATTGAAATTATATGGTTATTCGCTATTGGGTTTTAAACGGTTTATATTGGTGCTCAAACATTTTCTAGGAAGTAGAGTATCAAATAAGATATCATATTGTCTACAGGTACAACTATTACAGCAGCAAGTGACGTCACTGGCGGACACGCAGAGCACCGCAGACGAGCGGTACGCGAGGGCGAAGGCCGACAACGCCGTGCTACAAGCCAGGGTACACATGCTGGACGAACAGATCAGAGAAGTAAGAGCTATTTGTGTTATGGGCTAGTCGAAGAACATAAAATGTCCATGCAACCAGCAGCTGAAACATGAACTACATAATTTACGACTTACGAGACAGAGATAGGCTTAGGTCCTTAGTTAGATAAATTAGTAACAATTTAAATTCCTTTTCTAGATACGTGTAGGAAAACAATCACTTGGTACATTCATCCAATTTGATGTTGTTGAATCAATTTAAAACTATCTTCATTCCGACAATTGAACTAGACTGAGCATTATTGACTTGGACGTAAAATACTGATGATATCAAAAACCTATCTATATAATCATTGAGTAAACTTTATGTATGACTCGTAGCTGTCGAATGTAAAGCTAAAAATAACTGCTTTTATAATTACAGATAGAATGCAGGTGCGAAGAGAGTATAGCAGAAGAGAAGCGGCGGAGTCGTGAAGCCATCGCGCGCATTGAACGCGACCGCGACGCGCAGCTCGCTGCCCTCACGGACAGACTGGCCGCCGCTGAAACAGAGGCTTCTGATCTCAAGCAAGAGGTAATAATGCAAAACCATCACTTCGTGTGTAGCCGGCTGTGTACAACTCGGCTTTTCTTAAACTAGCTCAGCAATTCTTAACCTACATACATACATAGTCATTAGTCATTTCAAGTCGAAAAGAACCCGGTAAGGCAACATGCATAATTATGTGTTGGACAATGCCGGCGACATAATTCCACGTGTTGTCACTTAATTCATCATTGCCTACCGAGATACTTGATGGGATCACGCGTAGAAATAGTTTGTGATTTTGGAAGTAGAGCCTAATAAAGTGAGATTTGTTCCTTTTCTTCAGGTGGGCAGACTCCGTGGAGTAGCAGAAACGTTAAGAGCGAATGCAGAGAATGCATCTCGCGGTTATCGTGAAGCTCAGGAGCAAGTGGGGGAGCTGGCGGCTCAGCTGAGTGCGGCGCGGGAAGGCGAGAGGCGCGAGAGAGATGCGGCGACGGCAGCTGCTGGGTTGCTGGCTGCAGCGCGCGCTGAGCTGCAGCAGCTGAGAGACACTCCGCCGCCGCCCCCCGACCCACGCCTTGATGAACTCACCAAAGAACTCCTCTTGCTCCGGACGCAGAACAAAAGTGAGACCTGGAGATTTGTTTTTAAATCAAGATGCTTGGTCATAATGATTATGGGTTTATTATTTAAGATGAAATAGTTCCTTCAGGAAATATTTTGGATATTCGCGAGGGTTAGGTATGATACTAGTAAATATAATCGGAAGACGCTACTGTGAAAGATCGAATAAATCATTGTGTCCTTCGTGTTCCTGAAAACATCGAGTGACGTTGTTCAAATGTATCTTTGAATAGCCATGGTCCTACTATACACATTTAAGGAGGTGAACTTTGTAGGGTATAGAACAGTTTCATTGCCATCAGCAGTTGCTATTAATGCAATAATGTTGTGATTGCGTATTAGGTTTGTCAGAGGCGCAAGAGGAGTTGCAAGCCCAGATCCTGACGCGGGGCGTGGAGGAGGGCCGCAGCCTGCTGGACGGGGTCAGTGGCCCCCTCGTCGGAACCAACTCGCTGGCCCACGAACTGTCACAGATGACCGACCACGAGGTAACATATTTCCACAATACATAGGATATTTACTTACGCATTTTATACGGTCGTACTTTGGACTAGTTTTTGTAAGGTATATTCTCACATGAGTAATATAAAATGAGTTTTCATTGCCGATCCCGACAAAGCTTCTTGGCGGATTGCTTGGCTCGTCCTTATTTCTTGATAAAAACTCCTCTTACCGGTCTTGTGGAGTTTCAAACATTTCAATGACATTCGCAAGGTTCGGTTTTAGTTGACTCATGTGAGAATATGGACTCCACTCTCCACCAATGCTTGTTGTACGTATTCTGTTCATTATCTGTTGGAAATTATGCAACAGATCATTAGCAGAATAGGATAGCTGATTATGTTTGTGTGATTTATTATTTTAACATCGATTTTAGTAAATGTTCCAATGTATTTCAAGTTTTGGTCTAAACTGAACCTTCCCAAACCGTCAGTTCAACAACACTAATGCCCAATCAGTCTACAATTTCGATTGTTCCGTTATCCAAAAAAAATACATTCTGGGTTTGACTATGATTTCTCTCCTATTGCTTTTTATCAGCTATTTCATGTGCAATTTTATATCAAAATTCGGGATTTTTGTGACTAGAATGCTGATCAAAATAATTCCAGTCTTCCACAAGGGACTGACATAGATAGTACTCTAACACGCGATCACAAGACATTTACCTACGTATTACTTACTCTGTAAGAAATATTATGGCAAAAGAAACGGATATTCATTTAATAAAACGAATCCAAAGTGCGACTGGCTTAACAATCAGCAAACCAATTCATCCTGGCATAAATTCATACCGCCATAATGCGCTTCTTACTTGTGTCTCGAGTCGTGTGCAATTGACGGACACCCGACAGTCACTTGCTCGCTTTGGCGGTGCTATTCTGTATTATCTCGAAATATAATTCCGCAGCGATTAATACGAAATGTATACCTAAGTACCCTTATTTAGTAAGGTACAATTTCGTGTGGCAGAGTGTGATCGATACTGAGTTATGCCGCGGAAACTGTTTTCGAGATGTTACCGAATAGTCCGGCAGCTTCGAATTTTCAAAGCAACTACCTATATTGTTTATGTATGCATTTTTGCAGCTCGATGATAGCGATACACAATCTGATCTCAACATAGAGATGGAAAAGGTACGGTTTTTGAATAATTGTGCATGTCTATATGAACGCTAACATTGCATGCTTGATTGAACTGTGACGTATCGGATTGGGATTGTACCTTTTTCATACTTTATTCACATTCACCCTTCAGTCACATATATCATCCATGTAACCAAGTAGATTAACAAATACGTAGCATGCTTTAAACTTGCACGCTTTTCAATGTCGCCATCTTGGAATACAGGATGTCTCAGGAAGAGTTTTTTTTTAATTACAGTTACAAAAAGCTTTAAAAGAGCAACAGGATGTGAACGTTCAACTCAGGAACTACATTGACGGGATCCTGCTGTCCATTGTGGAGAACTACCCACAACTGCTCGAGGTCAAACACCAGAAGCAGCCGGGTGACAACAACTCATAACATACCGTTGCCATTATATACTCTTCGTTTATTTCAAACTGTATATTAAATATTATTCCAATTTATTTTGTATGTAAGCTTGAATGTCTGAGGCACAGTGAAAAGTGCGACACCTACGAAGTTACTCAGAGATACACTCATCTGAGATTTACAATATTATATATATATAAACGATTATTTAAATCATGGAATTTGGGGACTGTCGATAGTGTTATTCTGTATAAATCTCGACATGGAAATCAACATCGAGATAGTGAAGTGATAATAATTGACACCTATACGTATAAGCGGTAAGGTTCAATGTAGTAAGGCTGTATGTCTCACCGCAGAAACTGCTTTCGAGATGTTACAGAATAACCCTTCCATATGTATTTGTCTTAGAAACTTATATCGGACATTCACAGTATTACATGTTTCAAAAATATCTTGAGTTAAATTCGAAATTATTTCACAATTGAATTGAGAATTAATACTGTGATAATTTTATAACTATCGCGTTTTCTCCTTGGCAATACTGTTTGATGATAATTTTTTTTAATGATATTCATATTAAGTATGTATAATGTTGTTGAGCATAAAATATATTTATCCAATATATTTGTAAGTATGTAATATTAATGAATTTGTAAATAATGTGTATAGTAAATGTAAAGCTGCATTTTATATGTAGTAGATTCATTGAGGTTCCTTGTTATAATCTCAGAGAATAATTACTCTGTTGGAGCGTTTAAATAAATTGTTGTAGTTTATTACAGATCTGTGCAAAATAGTTGAATAATTAAATATATATAAAATAATATTCAAGGCCAGGCCGTCCACGAAGATATTATTTCATTACTACTTAAGGCAATTCTTATGAAAGACTGTGTGTAAAAATTAATATTATTAAATATGGGTGCGTAGTTGTCTTCGATATTAATATTAATAAATACTAAGTAATAAATTCAAGAAATAATACAATCACATATTATTAATAAAAATATGTATTATAATTTGTATTTATTTTATCTACTGCAATTTTATAGGACATCATACTAGTTAATTTATGGAAAACATTAATTCTGCTTTTAGAAGCTATTAAAAGCAATGTGTATATTTGTATTAAGTAATATTTTTAACTTGCACACTTACCTTAGTACCTACCTACAGATAAATTAGTATAAGAAAGATTGTGTACCTACCTATATTTTTACAATGAAATATCTTATAAGTTAAGCTAGGCATTTGTGTACATTTTTGATAACATTCATGATGTAGAGTTAAATAATTGAAAAAAAATGTTCGTTTCTAACAGTCATCCAGGTAAATTAAATCAGTTCTAATATAAAATTTCAGTCTTTTATTGGCATTTAGTGACCCTAATAATACAATTTATTACGTAAGCTATTATATTATATACATCTATACATATAAATAAAATTTAAGTGTCTGTTTGTAATTCCATAATAACAGCTTTTCACTAAATGCATTTGAAAGCATGGTACAGATATGAAAAAATAAATTTATAGCAGATAGCTAACTTAACAAGGAGTAACGTAGGCAGCTTTAGTTAAAAAATATTAGGGTTCCTCGGGTCACCCATGAAATTAACTCTACGTGGGTAAAATCTCTTATAAGTTACGTTAAATAATTGATTCATCCTGCAGTTGGTCGTTGCCTTCACTTTTGTCATTGTCATCCTTCTTGGTTTGATCCAAATTGCTAAGCACTTTCTGAACATCTAATCGTAGCATCATGAATTTGGGATCCATGTAATTCTGTAACAAGTTCACAAACATATTGATTAGATACACACCTTTTGAACACATGACGAAAATTCCTTCTAAAATTGTATGGTGATGATATATTTATATACTCTTTATAGCTTTGTTAAAGTTAAATACATTATGTACGTTATCTGGTAAAGGTATCCTACACTGAATAACTGTTAGTTCCTGTGTTAAATAAATATTTACCTTAAACGCTCCTGATTCTTGCATACTCTCCGAATTAACATTATCAGCGTAATCTTCTCTAGGAATGACGCCACCTATTTCAGTACTATGCCTTACACTAAAACTAGTACCGATCAGTCGAGACATCTCATGTTCTATTGCATTCATAGCAGCTGTGTTCACATTGGGACTCTTGTACTCCCTAGACACGTTGAGGAATGATTCTGGTAACGTGCAGGATGGCTCTATGTTATATTCTGGAATACTCTGACTTTTACAAAGGGAACATTGTCTTCTACTCTCCACCTGTTTCTTTTCATTATGGAGATTCAGTCTTTCCCTTGAAAGAGCTACCTTCTCCCTAGCAATTTGTTTCTCTCTTGAATTTAAAGACGCAACATGCTCTTGTATCCTTCGAATTCTCTCTTCGTATTTCCTCTGAATGAATTCAGCTTCCGAATACTTTTTCTCTGCTTGTGTCTGTTTTTCTATTGCTGTTTTTGCGAGTAAATCTAGATCGCGACTCCTGAGAAATTGAAAAGGATATGTTAAAATTGCAACGAGGGTTAAGTTGTACGCTTAAATGTATTACGTTTCAGAACACGTGATTCTTAAATGTGAGAGAGATTTAATTTTAGAAATACTCAGGAGCACGCAACAGCACGAACTTCAATACTAACTTCGCCAATATTCTTTGCTCCTCCATATGCATCTGCTGTTTTTCAATATTCATCTTCGATCTTTCCTCTGTTACTTCTTCCAGTTGTGCTTGCAATTCTGCTTTCAGTTTCTGCAATACATCATTTGGATATTTTTTTTATTAAAACTAAGTAACTACAAATAATATTGGTGGTTCTATTATAAATACCTCTAGTTCTTGTCTCAAACTTTGTGTGGAAGCTTTTTCTTTAGCGATCGCAGCACTGTCTTTCAGTGCCCTAGATTTCTCTTCGTTTATTCTTCCAATCTTATCCTGATACTCTTTTTGAATATCTTCTCTTAGCATCTGTAAGAAGTAAATCTTCGGTTTCGAGTATCTTTAGTTGGCAAGCAATGTACGTGTAATTTAATACTGACCTTAATTTCTTCGTCTTGTTTTTTGAGGATAGTTTTCGCAAATTCCGTCTGCTTACTAAAGGTTGCTTTCTCAAATTCGAATTCCATTCTCTTTTGTTTGAGTGCTGCTGAATCTTCTTCAATCATCTGTAAAAAAAACGTTTCTTCTTAAGAATGGGAGAATCATATAAAGGAAGCTGTATTACTTATTTATAAAAACGTATCTATTACGGTCATCATTTGCTTTAGTCTTGATTCAAGCATTTTGACTAAGTCTCTGCTCTCTGTTTTCTCAATCTCAAAGTTGTCGCGTTCCCTTTTCAGTTGCTGGATCATGTCTGAAATACACCCAAAGATTTGTTACTGAAGGTATTTCTCTCTTCATTTGCATTTATAGTTTGTAAGTAAATTTTCTTTAATGAAAATTTGGGTAGATACAAGCACCAAGGGACTACCATTTATATGGGCTTCTCTCGCTTGTAAGCTCCTCTCAGTCTCCTTTTGCGTATTATCAACTATAGTTTGAACCTTTTCTACAAGTAGTTGGCACTGCGATTTATTGTCCCTTACATCTGTTACTAATGCATGCAAATCAGTTGAGAAACCTGCTGAGTCTTGTATTATTACTTGCTCGTGTTTTACTGCGTTTCTGTGAATAAATGTATATTTTTTTATTCATCATATATTTACATAATTGCATTATATTATGAAGGTAACATTGGTGGAAAGATCAAATTCTACAGTACCTAAATGTTTCTTATCTTACTTTATATTTTCCATAAGCGCAGCGTGATGTTCTTGTAAAACCCTCACATTTTCCATATGCTGTTGTCTAAGCATTTCATTTTCAGCCTTGTGTCTCTCAGTAAGTGAGTTCGAATTTTCTTCACTCAACTTTTTGAATAACTGGTGATGTTCTTCTAACCAGTGTATTTTCTCTGTATAGAATTTAACCAATTTATCGCTTTCTTCCTTCATTCGTTCTTCTGATTGACTTAGAGATACTTCTATGAATGCAAGCTGTCGTCTGCAAAGAATAACTTTGTTGAAATCCCCAGGGATATCATTATAATCATTTATTTTGTGATTTTATTTTATATCTACCTGTATGACGTCTCCATCAAATCAATCTCTTTGTCGTGGTTCTCTTGCAGCGACTGAACTAATTGCAACAACTGTTTCTTCTCTTTACTGTATGGACTTTCTCTGTGACCCCCTCCCGTATTTTCGTATTCCTCAGTAGGCTGTATTTCATTTTCCATATCTACGTTTTGTGTATTTAGAAGCGCCTGTAATGGTAGTTCAAATAATAACACGTTTATACAAATAATTAAGGTTTGGAAAAAATATCAACTATGCATCTTGTCAGGCCTTTGAAGAATGTTGGTGAGTGCCCTTATGATATAAATTGTCGAGATCCAAATACAAAATAGGTTGGTAAGTAATAAAACAGTTATTTGTACCCTGATCCTCTGAGTGATGCGTTCCTGGTGAGCTGCAATGATGCCTTGCATCTGCTGTCGGTTCTCCGCTTGCCGCCGCAGCATGGCGTCTAATTGTGCGTGATGCGCTAACGCTGCTTCTCGTTGGACGCGTTGGTTTTCCTTTTGGCGCACTAAATACATTTATCAAGAAAGTTATTTAAGTATGTTGCGTATATTCACGTATAAAGCTTCAGACTTTTAAGGTATATCTACTACAAATATTTAAAGGTATATCTACAGGTTATATATCAGATATTTTAGAGAATTCATCTTACAAGAAGCCAATAATAGCATGCGAGCCGAAGGGGTCATCGATCGCAACCGTTTCGTGCTAGAACGAAAAAGTCTTCGATCACAAGTGGTTACGAACTGTTGGTCACGTACCCGGCCGAAGGGCATCAGTCATCATTAGCTTATTTCAAAATATATATAACGTGACATATGGTGGGTCTATCGCCGTCTCAGACACTTTACATACGTCATTGAATTACTTCTCAGAAATTTGCAGGTTTCCTCACGATGTTTTCCTTGGCGACTGCTCAAACCTCAAGGCCACCACGGCTCATCTGCTAACAATAATGTATTAAAAAGGTATCTTACTTTGCATAGCAGCAAGTTTTTCTTCCTGCGCTTTGAGCTGCATAGCTACCATCAGCTGCGACTCCTGCTGTTGCAGGTACAAGGCAGCACCTTCCGCTGTTATATCTTCATTGCTGCTATGCAAAATATTTACACTGGGCACTTTAGCTAGCTGCTCGAAATTCGGTTCTACTTGTACAGGATTGGGTTCCTTTTCAATCTTCTCTTCATTTACTGCGTCTTCTCTTTCTTTTTCTGGTTCTGGTATCTTTTTTGGAGGTTTCTTCTCAGGAGCAGACTTTTTCTTTTTAGTGTCACCTCCCATTAACCAGGCCGGCATTCCACTATCATCATCCTCATCAATAGCTTCATTCTCATTTTCAAATATTCCCAGCCAATCTTCACCAGACTTTTTCTTCGGCTGAACTGTGTCTTTTGGCTTCACTACTTTCGGTGCAATTTTTTGTGTCCCACTTTTCGTCGAAATGACATTTTGTTTAGAATCGCTTTTTCCTAAGAATGAATCTAAGTCGAAATCGCTACTTTTAGTTGCTGCTGTAACAGGTCTCAAGGCTTGACCTGAGCTACTAGCTTTAGTAGAAGACCCGCCCAAAATATCGTCCATGAGAGACTGTGAGCTTTTCCCCTTTTCGATAGGTATTGATTCTTTTTTTAATTCGCCACCAAATCCACTCAAGATGTCAAGCTTATCAGCACTTGTGCTTACTTTAGTTTTTGCTGGAGACTTACTCGTGTCGATTGCTGACTTCGCCTTAGCATCAGTTCCCTGTACTTTCATTGAATCCTTCGAAACTGAACGTTCAAAAGGAAAAGGTGAGGTTGGAATTATAGGCTTCGCTTCGTCTGGTGGATTCTTTGTATCTACCCCGATGTCAAATAAGGAGTTCTTGCGACTATTAAGCGTGCTCTTTGTTTTTTCTGTTTCTCCTAAATCAAATAAATCATTTTTTTTCTCCGCGATGGGAGTACTTTTTTTCTTTGCTTGTTTTTTCTTACCCAGTATATCATCGTCAAAAAAGCTGTCATCACTTCCATCACTAAGAATTCCAGCTAGAGGATCATCAAGGTTAAAACTCATTTTTGAAATTCAATGCTATTACGAGATTATCGACCGCCTACAGCTGCTACAACTAGCTTAACCGACAAAAATACCTATTTGTTTACAAATTAGCCGCCATGGAAACGGAAAAGACTACATGTCAGAAAAAATATTTTTTAATTTTTATTGGTGCGAAGGGAATACACCGCCTATGCAGTCAGATCTAGTAAATAATCATTCATTTTGCTTCCCTTGATAACAACGCTGGTGTATTTTATTAAAACCTACATCTATTTACAAATTTCATATAACGCAATAGAATAATCACAAATATTACAGAATACACAGACATAAGTTGATAAAAATACATTCTGGGCTAGGGTTTTTCGCTCAAAGCTGCTATTGATTTTTCGCATAGACTTAAAAACTAAATATTTTTATCTGTAGAAAGATGTTTTGCTTTATGACAGCAGCTCAAATGTCAGCTCACTGTGTGCCAAAGAGTTCTAACTAAGAGAGCAGCTATGGAGGCGGCATACTCTTATTTATTTCTTAAATGGTAACATTACCTTTTGAGCTATACACAATTTAATGAGTTCGTATTATTATTATTTTGTTTTCTTGCCTTCCTATTATGCTACCCAAAAAAATATGCCTGTTTTACTTAATTTTATACAATTCTCAATCTAATACTACAAGACGTCCTATGGATCGGATCAACAACAAAATATCAATGACATGACATATCCACTGAAAGTAGTCACAGTTGGCTTATTAGGTTCATGTATCAGCCAGTCGGCTGCATTTTAATATTTTTTTCAAAACAACATACGATACAATAGGTTTTTTTAAATCATTTTACTAGTCCCCCGTATACAATTTAAGCGAAAATATGGAATTTATTGGTAAGTGTGTTTATTTAGACGGTTCTGAATAATGGTTTTGTGTATTCAGCTAAGTGTGGTCTTTTGTTCTAAAAATTGCTAACTCACGATTTATTCTTGTTTGCCAGCATCTGAGAAGGGTGATTCTACTGAGAATCGAGATCCTAATTCTATATCGAACGGGACTTCTAAGACTGTCGTAGACAACAAACCAAATATTGATACAGAGAAGCCTCTCTTGGAAGCTGCGGCCGAGAGCGCCGTCGCCGCGTGCACATCGGAATCCACGGAAGAACCCGAGGAGTGCGATATCCCTGAACAGGTCGAATTTACAGTAGTTTTTAACAAAGGGAAACATGACATTACATTTGCGTATGACGCGTCAGTATTAGAATTGAAAGCCCACTTGGAGAGAATATGCGGAGTCCCCCAGTCTGCGCAGAAGCTCATCATAAAAGGTATGGCGCGCGACGACGTGACCTTGAGGAAAGCTGGGGTTGTTAAGGGTGGCAAGGTGATGCTGGTAGGATCGAAGATGGACGACATATTAGCTGTGAAAAGTGCCCCAAAGGTACGTTTTTTATACATACATACATACGCTTACGCCCATATCTCATGGGGGTAGGCAGAGACCACTGCTTACCTACCTAATATTATACAATGTATACCTTACCAAAGTCTAGTATGATGAGTATGAATTTCCATATTTGTTATCCATATGCCCTATGTTTTAGGAGTTATTAGAAGAAAAAGCAAGTGGTCAGACAAGTAAGGAGCCACTATGCATGCAAAAGATTCACAGGAAAGTTCTAGATAAAGGCATTCCTCCTGACGTCATGCCTGGAATCAAAGGAGTTAAGGTAAAAAATATTTATAACTTATTTCAACTTAACAAATCCATTCATAATTATATAATTAAGGAATATATTTAGTTTGTGAGCACATGCCTACAGCTGCTTATAGAAGGTTAGTAAAGGAGATGAATGTAATTAAAAAATAGATACAGAAACTAGGGTGGATTTTGGCGGGCAACACAAGTCCATATTTTTGTGTACAGTGGAGATTTCATCACAGTATAGTGCACAGTACATACAGTGTAGCAAATTAAATCGTAAGAGTTGTTAACATATACTAATCTAAGAGTGTTTGTTGATTTTTTGCCCCTCCCAGTTAAAAAATCCTGGACCTGCCCTTGGACACAAATAATATCCATAGTTTTGTATATGTTCAGACTACTTATGTTTTACTTCATATTTCAGGAGCCACTCCCACCAGTGCCACTCAGTGGTATGTTAAATAAGCATGGAGGCAAAGTGCGGCTCACATTCAAACCAGAGCAAGACCAACTGTGGCTGGGGACAAAGGAACGCACAGAAAAGCTTGCCATGACTTCAATCAAAAGTAATTAATTGTCATCATTTTGCTTATAAATATACATTGCTTGGTGATATTCATTACAAAGAAACTTATCAAAATTGGTCTATTTGTTTGGATGTTGCTTTGCAAGCAAAAATGATTCAAACTTATAATATCCCATTATTTACATATTAGTCTAGCTAGAGGTTGGGTAAAAGTATTTCATTTCTATAGATGTTTTTTTTACAAATAATTGATTTTACGGGCATCTTTAACTTTAGTTACTTTAAGCAGTATAACCAGATATTGTTTGCATTTCAGGCATCACATCAGAACCTATCAAGGAGCATGAAGAATATCACATTATGGTAAGTATAACCATATGAGTTGTAACATGTTTCCACAACACAAACAGAATTAACAAATTGTCCCAACTGTACAGGGACTCCAACTGGGTCCGACGGAAGCCTCCCGGTATTGGGTGTACTGGGTGCCAGCGCAGTACATTGAAGCCATAAAAGATGCAGTGCTTGGTGTCTGGCAGTTCTTTTAAATTATTAATTCTCTCTCTGTCCAACAGCTGTATCTACCTTCCTGAGAGCTCATTGGGTAGTTGCAATATAATATAAAATTTTAAATGTAAATGATGTCCAATTCTATGGGTACAATATAATGGTACCAGTTTTTTTGTGATAATCACTTGTATGCCATGTCAATTAAAATTGTCCTTTCAAAATACTGGCATCTATCTGGTCAAATTGAGAAATTATTTATTGTTATTGTAAGTTTGCATTTTGTGCATTTGGATTCAGTGAGCTGTACATACTGACAATGCTAGGTTTTAGTAAATTGATGGAGTGCGTTCATCCATCATGAGCTTATTGTACCGTGAGTTTCAAACCTGATCTCTTCATGTGAACTTTACAACTCACTTGTTGAATGATTGGACGGAGCATTGCAATACCATATCCTACTGTCTAAATGTCAAGTGTATTCTAATCATTTCACAAACTCATCATACTGTCATTCGTTATGTGTTAAATCCAATCATTCACCAAATGAAAATTTTGATCATAGTCTTAGAAAAATAAAATGTTTTGAATAATCATTGGTCTATTTTCAATTTCATTCAACACACATTTTTTATTAATTTCAATTAGAATGTGTATTACAGCTAGCTATCAAAGGAAACTAAATAGAATCTTATTAGTTTCTAATAAGTTTTGGTACTTACTAAAATAACAATACAAATTTGGAGGATGCCAGGACCTCTACTCTATATTACCTTTATTTCGGATTTTACTTGTTACGTTTTCCAAGTATCGTTTCCAGTCGCTGCTCACTGCTATAACTAATATATATATATTAGTTATAGCATATATAAGAACATACACATTGTATATGCACATAAAGCCAATAGGGAAAGATTCACACCTATATAATGCTGCGCTATTCCCAAATGTCTTTAATACTTTATTACATTTATTTACTTTTATTTTGCCGCGAGCCGTGGTGGTCTCACTCAGGGTTTGAGCAGTCGCCTGCTACACAAGTTCGAATCCCAGCGGGGCCTGTACCAATGAGTTTTTCTAAAAAACTTATGTGCAGAGATTTCACACTACATGCTTTACGGTGAAGAAAAACATCGTGAGGAAACCTGCATACGTCGGTGAAATGTGGGTGTTGTAGTTACAACACCTCTGCTTTCCCCTTCGGGGATGGCGTGAGCATATTAATTTTTTTATATTTATTACTTTTCTTTTTTTCAAAACATATTAGATTTTGGATGGAGGCAGACCCAGGATAACATACATGAGACAAGTTGAGAAAAAGTGTCTGCCATGACCTATAGGGAGTTCAAGGAGGTGGCACTTGATAAGGACGAATGGAAGAAATTACATCTGTTACATAGACAAGAGTCACAACTCTAAAATGATGATGATGATGATGATTACCTTCATTTTAACTTATTATTCTTTATTAGGTACATAAAAAAGGTACTGTAATAAGACAAACTATAAAAGTGTAAAAACTTTATTCTAGTCACTGAATAATAAATAGTGGTTACATAATATTGCAGGTAAACATTAAAGCTACAGTAGTTGTACTACATATAAATGGCACTTATCATTTAATTACATTGTATAAAGTTATAATTAAGACATAGTATAAATTTGGCATCATGATATGTAAAAGAATACTTATTTGTACTCCAGTTTGTTCTACTATAAAACTCTCAACCATATTCAGACTGCACCGTGAGGGAGAACTGGCCTTTAGGTATCCTTGTAGCGTGGTACCATATTCGGGTATCAAGCAATACTGAAATGAAGTGAAAAAAATGGATGGAATGAGTATAATTCCAAACTTACTGGCATGTGAGGGAGTCTGCCTTATTCATTATATACAAAAAGAGGCTTCATTAATTTTATTCTCTTTGTTAGTTGAGTAGTTATTTATTTGAAAATAATACATAATTAGTTGACAAGTAATCTAACATAGAACCTACTTTTATTAAAATCAGTTACAAATCTAATAATTACATTGGGATAAGTTCCATAGGTTTAAGGCTGTATGATAGATGTTTCCAGCGAAATAAGCCATATTTTGTGAAGCAAGCAGCATTGTCCACAATCTCATTTAATCCGGGTCCAGTCCATAATGGTATCCCCCATCCAATATTACTTGTTTCGCTAGAAATTTCTATTATTCACAGAAAGAATGATAGGTTTTGAATAGATATATCTATTTAAGCTTACACAATGTACGATCATATTTTAACTGCAGTAACTATGTAAAGATAAAGTTATTCTCACCAATATCGCCGGGCTCTACGTAATACTCAAATTTGTGGCAGATATGGTCACACTCTGCTACAGGCGCAAGGGACCAGATCTTGTTACCCCTCACTTGACCTTGCCACATCAATCTTGGTATGTAATCCAACTACAACACATAAAATAATACACCTTATTACATTGAGCACAGACTTGAAAATATGACTTGCCATATAGTTAATAGGAAAATTTGATTTACAAAGAAGTGAAGAGAATTAATCTCTTTTAAGTTTATATCAATCAAACAGCCTAATCAAGTCAAAGCTGAACATAGGTGACTCCCATGGTGAGAATTAAAGATCAATTACCCATATTCCATATAATTATATTTACATGCATAACAGCTCCAATTTCATATCCAAAAAATATATTTTCAGTCGCTGGAAATTCAGCATCTTCAGGCAAAAAATCTGGCACATCATAATACTGTCTCACTTGCTTCAAAATATCTTGGTGACAATTTCCCCTGAAAAAGACCACACTGGGAAATGAACAATTTACAAAATTTTTGTAATTTTTCTCTTCATAAACTGTTAGTACTTACCATCCCACATACCAAGGCTTTTGCCCAGGGTCATTCCTTACCCTTTCAGCTGGCATACTGAAAACTTCCTTCAGGGAAAACAAGTCAGTTTTAAAATTAAGAAACTGGCAACCATCATCTAGGCTCTCATAGCTACCCGTTGTATGCTCATACAGACCCTTGAATAAATCATAACTAAACTCTTTGGTTGCCCTCCAATGACCTATTGCATTCTTTACAATGATAGGTCCAGTAGCATAGGCATAATTCTGAAAAACAAAGTTAGGGTAAGTAAATACAATGTAATTAACATAGTGGTCGAGATATGTGAAACAGATAAAAAAAATGGATTTATTTATCTGATAATAACTTACAGCAAACTTTGCGCGAGTGACGTTCTGCAATATAATAGGTTTCGTAATATTCTCGCAATAGCTACAATCGGCGAGAGGCCGCGTCGCCTCCCACACGAAGAAATTACTAGGTAATAAACATCTCTCACTTATGACACTATTCACTGCAATAAAGCTTATCACTAAAATAATTAATGCCACAATAGATCCGAGTATTATATATTTATTTACTCCCGTCTTAGTATTGTTTTGAAAATCACAGAAGTAAATAAACTGCTTTATTTGATCTCTAGTTAGGCCTTTTGTAATGGCATTCTTTTGTACATGTCGCAATCTTTTTCTAATATTCCTTTTAGCCTTCGTCAACGTTTGCATAGTTTTTAACTTTACATCATCATATTCATGGTTTTCAAAATATTCGCTCCCACTTTCGCTTTTTGTTGTTCCGGGATTGTAAAAAATATAAATTGAAATGCAAACAAAACTCAATCATCTCACAACAAAAAACTGACAGTAGTTGTGTGTCATTGTCATGTCATTGCCACCAGTTCAGAAATTTCATATCACTTAACATCAAAACTCGAAAGCCGGCATAAGATTTTTCAACTTTGCCAGCACCTTTGAAACCAATAAAAAAGTTATCTATGGTTCTATGGGTCTATGGTTCAACTTCAGTGCTACTACTACGTATACTCAAATTACCTTTAAAAAAAATTATACTTTCGTTAGTATCAGATACATTGATTGATACGTACGTACATGCGAACGTTAATCCAATTTACAGTAATTAGTTTTTAGTTACCTATTTATTATTAATATAATAATAATATATTTAAATCAATATTTACAGTTGAAGAGATATTACAAAAAAAAATTTTTTTAATAGGTTTCTTAAAGATATAGCAAGACTGAGAAATAAAGTGCCAAATAGTAATTTTGTAATCACTAACTTCGGGTAAATATTTGTAACGGGTCACCCACTCACCCACAGTGACCTGACGCTGTCAAGTCAACGAACTGATGAACTTGGCGGTTTCAGTAATATTTTAGATAAAAACTACAGTAATGCCTCCCAAGAAGCGTGATAAAGACAATGACGCCAACAAAAACTCAAAAATTGATCACTTACAAGCTGACCATGAGTTATTTTTACAAGCATTCGAAAGTAAGTTTGGGTTGGGGTGACTCGTAAGTAAGCGCTTCCTGTGAATTAATTGCTCTCATGTTTATACAAATGTATTTTCCAGAGCCAACGCAAATATACAGATTCCTGCGGACTAGAAACATGTTGTCGGTATGTACAGAGCCAATTGCATGTGTAAAATCCGTGGTTTTGATAATAAATTCTAATGTCTAAGATTTCCTTTCAGCCGATATTTTTAAACAGAACGCTATCATACATGATGCGTCGCATGTCCAGGAGCAATAAGAGCCGTATAGGTTTCAAAGTGGATAGTTTGTTGGAGAAGATCACTTTGAAAAAGAGCACAGAACTGCAGCCCAACAGCCTGGGGGGCTACATGACGCTCACCTTCCTAGGGTTCTACGACAAGAGTCTGGATGACCCTAGAGAGTACCAAGTGAAAGTGGAAACACTTCTCTTGAAAATATGCCACAAAAAGAGGAAAGAAAGCTCCTCAGCAATAGTTGAAGTTTCTGTAAGTACATTCTCCTATCCATACATCATCATTAATGTGAGAATTAAATCTTGTTGTTTTATCCAATTGCTATACAATTCTCTCCAATTGTCTCTGTGCAGAGCTCCTTAGCATATTTCATGTATGTTAGCCTTGGTCTTCCTCTCCCTCTTATCCCTTCTACCTTCATTGTGTTTTAAAGAAGCTGTCATGTTGCACAAGGTGGCCAATCATCTTTCCCCTTCAGTTTTAGATTGTTCTCCATAGTAATCTTTTTTTCTAGTTGCACAGACCTGACCATGAAAGCCCTATATGACATTGTGTTTCTACTTCACCTCAGACATATGTAAACTGCCTATGGTTTCCTGACAGCAGAGATTTGAACTTGTGTCATATAGCAGGCTGTTACCCAAACCACATGGCGATCACACTTATAACTAATAAGCAATGATTTATTTAGGTTGGCAGTTGCTCTGTCCCACTTAACCCCTCAACAGCGGAGCCTCCAGCCATGGCATCAGCTGTTAGTATTTCAAGCGACACATTCAGCCCTTCACAAGGACCAAATGTGAAGTCCTACATGTTGATGCTGAGAGTCACAGTGACGAGGGCTTCTGCTAGTGCCCCCACTAATGGTACTGGCACTTCAGAAATAACAAATGGGGATTGTGATGGTAAATGTAAAAGATATCAATTCTAATATATTACATATTCGTTTCTCTTGTGTGTTATGAAAGCTTTGGTCCTTAACTTATACATGTTAAAGTCTTTAGAAAAATCCGTCTTGTCTTCATTGAACCAACAACTGCTTACAAGAAATGCAAGTTAAATGTGCAGATGATGAACTATTCCAACTATAATTTTGTCTCTATACTTTGTTATTTATTCTTATTCTTATACTTTATTGCAAATGCGAAGGAATATAATAATGATGTACCAAATTTTGGTTAAAAAAACCACAGGTCTCTTCATTCTAAATCATAAAAGTAAATTTTGGAGCTTATGTTACTAATGGAAGTGATAAAGTGATTCACAAATGATGCGAATGAAGTATGTACTATAAGAAAGAATCGTGGAAAGGTGGTTTCTGCCTACCCCACAAGTATAAATGTATGTATGTTTGATATGGAGATAACTTAGACCACAAGTTTGGCCATAGGGAATTAAAAAAGCCTTGGTACATAGTAAATTTACTTTATATCTTGTATAACAGAACCAGTAACAAAGCGAGTGAAGTGTGACCCAGACAAGTGGAGCAAGTTATATGGAAGTGAGCTTATAGTATATGACAAACACAACCGCTGTCTGCTAACTAATGGGGAGTACGACTTGGTACTCCACGATGCGCCTGCGCGGCCGCCTGTAATGGCTCGATCGCCACATAAGGCACTAGTCGCTAAATGGGAAACTATTCCTAATGTAAGTAGTATTTTCTAATCTTTAAACTACCTGTATACACACATACAAACTGCCTCACGGGAATTGTAACTTGCAAGGGTGTAACTCGCATGGTTTCACTCTTTCCATCTCTGGAGGGCTAACAATTTTACTCACATAAACACAAAACTACCCTATGGTACAGCTATTGCTGAGTTTCTTACCAAGTATCTGATTTCCGGTTCATTCTGACGATTTGAAAGTACTTTGTAGAAAGTCAATGATAATTGATCAATAAATCTTCTGTATCCCGTTTTTGCACTTTCATTTATTTGTTCTAGGAAAGTGATCTACAATCAGACACAAATCCATTTGACATATTCAAAATAAGGCCACTTCTGAAATTGAAACTGAGTTGGAGTCAGGAGCCAACAAACGGCCTGGTAAATAGACCCAAGCTCTACCAACAGACCAATGAGAATGGCATTAAGAAAGAGACTGCTATGAGCAAAGAAAGACAGTCGCCACGTAAAAGTACTACTAATAATGATGTTAAAAATGGTAAGCTTCATATTTTTCCCTTGTGATGGAGTTGTGGTTACTGTTTCATATACATATCCCTATCATGATTGTTTCATTCTGTATGTCATATTGCCAAATTGACATTTAAATATTTCCTGAGATGAAAGCTGAAGCTAGCACAGCCCCTCACCGCAGTTACACAATATATAAGTATAAAAAGTATGTGCAGTAATTTTATGAGTCTGTCTGTATCTGTATGGCGCGTGCCTAATAAGAACATCCGCAGTATCCCCACTAGTTTCGCTGTCCGCTCATAACTCGTGACAGCACCTGCATAGTGCATGCAAAGATATTAGGCATTTTAAAATAGAGATAGTTATGACTCGA
Source organism: Watsonalla binaria (assembly GCA_929442735.1). Lineage (NCBI taxonomy): Eukaryota > Metazoa > Arthropoda > Insecta > Lepidoptera > Drepanidae > Watsonalla > Watsonalla binaria. Next base: position 3,784,791 of record OV838929.1, on the reverse strand, counting down.
AATTGAGATGTTAAAGTTGTCAGAACTCTAGTATCTTTTCTCATTTGCTCTCAAGTTTTTTTGCTAGTTATTTGACAAGTGCCAAAATTCGTACGCAACAGTTGTTGTATACGTTTTGTGAGCTCATAATATACTTTCAATATCATTGATTTAAGGTAGCATTATTTGGGTGGATCTTCCATAAGGACAGTCCAGTCCCCAGCTGGGCAGTTCCCAATTGAATAGGACGCTACGCCCTCCTTTGAAAAGAAAGCCTTTAACGCATTTTTTATCTGTAGGAGCGAAAACCAAAAGCGAAGCCACAGAAGCGGAGAGCAAGCGTCAACAGATAATATATCAGTTTTTGTACAACAATAACTCGAGGCAACAAACGGAGGCGTGTGACGACCTCCACTGCCCCTGGTGCTCGCTCGACTGCGGCACTCTCTACTCGCTGCTCAAACACCTCAAACTGTGCCACTCGCGGTTCAACTTTACATACTTTGTGAGTTTACAATACTATTTTATCAGCGAATAAATACGAGTGTCTTTCTGTGCACTTTCCACGGCTCAGCCGTTGAACGATTGATGTGTAGATATAACATCTTATTTCCCGAAGGTGGTGCAAATGAGACAGACATTTTGAATTTCCTCTCAGCCATATATAAGTTTCAGTATTCATTTTTAGAGTCTGTCTCTATCTGTCTGTATGACACAGCGCGAGTAAAATACATGCTCAATCACCCCCACTATTTTCACTGAGCCATCATAACTCGTGTTATAACGCACTTGTTATTAACAATTTCTGGAAAGAAAGCAGCAGGAAGTTAGCGTATATTGTTGTGTTACAGCCGATCCCAGGCGGCGCGCGTATAGACGTGTCGATCAACGAGTTGTACGACGGGTCGTACACGGGGTCGCCGCACGACCTGATCGCAGCGCAGGGCCGCGGGGGCAGCGGCGGGCCGCGCGCGGGCCCCACGCGGCGCGCGGAGCTCACGCGCGTCCTGCTCTGGAGGCCGCCGCCCCGCAGGCGCCCGCCGCACAAACACAGCCTCGCCGAGTTCCTCGAGCTCGACGACGCCGAGGTGCTCGATGCGCAGCGCCCCTACCTCACTGGTCATAACAGGTCGGTGGCTTGAACATTACTGGTACTGCTTATTTGGGGCTCACTACGAAAACTGCTCACCCGAATCTGAGTGTTTATTGCAAATTTTCAAAATATTGATACGAGAAAATATCAGCCTTACTTTTGACAGTAAATAAGGCTTAACTTTAAAATATTTTAGAGTCACAACCCTAACGCTCAAATCGAGAAAACATGTTCGTTTAAAAAAATTGTCTATACTGCTTGATTAACTTAGTAGTCCGACTAGATCTTATTACATCATGTCCAAATTCTGTCCCAGAAATGTTGAGGTAGTCTTTAAAAATTTTGTTACATTGGTTAATCATCACTCGAAAATCACCTTTTAGCTGTGTATTGATATTGCAGGCTGTATCACCACACAATCACCTGCCTGCCAGTGTACCCCAACGAGCTGGAGATCGACTCCGAGGGTGAGACGGACCCTCTGTGGCTGCAGCAGAAGACTATGATGATGATCGACGAGTTCACCGACGTCAACGAGGGCGAGAAGGAACTTATGAAGATGTGGAACCTCCACGTCATGAAATACAACTACGTCGGCGACTGCCAGATCCCGCTGGCCTGCCAGATGTTCCTGCAGATGCGCGGCAAGGAGCTGCTCGAGAAGAACCTGTACAGGAACTTCGTGCTGCACATGTGTTCGTTGCACGACTTCGGGCTCCTGTCGCCCGTGGCTCTGTACCAGACGGTGCAGCTCCTGAACCAGATGCTGGCCGACAGCGACGACGCGAAGGACGCAATGCGCGCCGCGCTGGGCCGGCAGCGGGCGCACTGGGCCGCGGCGGGCCGGCACCTGCCCGCGCCGTGGGTGGCACCGGCCCGCCAGCCCGCCGCCAGCCGCCTGCCCGCCGCCGGCCGGCAGCCCGCCGCCGCGCCGCGCCCGCCCGGCCCGCGGCCGCCGGGCCCCCGCGCCAAGCCCGAGGTGCCCCGCCGCAAGGCCGGCCGCTCGTCGCTGGCGGACCGCGCCGCGCCCTAGCGCCGGCCTCAGGGGCCGCGGCGACCGCTCCACTCCATCGCAGCCTGCCGCCGCACCCGCCACTCCACCAAGTGAAGTGATAGCACTCTGTTCAGACGATGGTCGCTTGTTCCGAGACGAGTTCCGAGACGGGGTGTAGATGTTTTTGATGCAATTTACCGATCGGCACCATATCGTAGCTGTCATTTAATTATTGAAATCTATGTGTCGCGATTAAGTGTTTATGAGTTCGTTACTGCCGTTGAAGTTTTAGTTGTAAGTCGCGACGTCCATGTAATGGATAAAAGGAATTGGAGTCACTAAATTATGTTGTGTTAATTGGTGGTGATCGTAGATCTCGGCAGGTCGCCGATGGACCTACCCGTATCGTTGATGTGTGAGTGTGCGATTATATTTTACTGTGATGTTTCTCGTGGCCACACTATACTTTTGTTATTATACAATGAGTCCGGAGAGTTCAAAATTATTAACAACAAAAGTATATCAATTTTATTTTTATTACACACCCCAATGTCTGTTTAATCGAAATTAATCAGAGAACTAAAAATTATCAGTCAGTACCTCAAATAGGTTTTAACATGCTTTGAAGTGACCATTTGCATTTTGGTGTAGTTCAGAATGTGACACTTTATTGAAGGGGGTTGTGGTTGAATTCCAAAGATTCCAGCCACATCAAATATACAATCGAATGTACAAACCTATAAGTACTTGAGGCACAGAGCTCATTGTATAGTTCTTAATAGAAGTATAGTTGTCGACCTTTTTATGTAAAACAATGTTAGTGAGTAGTCGAAATACCAAACTAAATCATGAGGACCCCGCCCCAGTATTGTAGTACGTAAAATTCATAGTAAAAATTTACTAAGTAAAAAGTAATAGAATACAAATTGAACCTTACAATATTTAGTTATAAACAAATGTTAACTGAAATAAAAGACTTGATTGCAACAGCCGTTCATGTTGCGGCGTAACTGAATTGTATTTATAATTAGACAAATTAAACTAAGGACTGGAACTTTAGATAATTTTCACTATAAAACCGTGACAGGGTTGTAGGTAATACATTTTAAATGGACTCTCATGTTGATGTCAATGTTTGCAAGACTACGTCTGTAACTTTAGACTTCCCGATGAGTACTCGAGTGATTGAACTAACGGGCCCTATATTACCCCTAGTATAGGCTTTAACATATTTTTATGCTGGCAATATTGATTGGGTATATTTCTTATTTTGTATGGGATCGTGAAACTTCCTACACTCGCCGCTAGGGTCGCTTTTACGTTCCCATACAATATGAGGAAATAACCAATCGATATGCTCAATGTTACATGTTACAACCCATACATGCGGTACTGGGAGCCAACTTCTTAGCTTTGACATTTAGTTTTACGGTACCAAAATGATACATCAAAGCTCGGAAGTTCTTAATACATGCTCCTTAAATCGATGATGGTCCCCAGATCTCTTATTGCCATGATAAATTGACAATGATTACTAGACAGTTGTATATGACGTGTATAAGTCTGTCACTGTCACACATCCACACTATCATGGCAATAGGAACATAGGTAAGGCCTTCTCATTTTTAATAGACTACAGAGGCGGAATGGTGTGCCTGTTGTCCACATTCGTAGTATAAAAAGAAGTTATGATTTCAGCAGTCTTATGTAGGTATATGTATGTATGATGTTAGTATGCATAGTCAGACATGAAAGTTTTTTACACCATTTGCACGTCGGAGGAAATAAGGGATATTTTCATAAGATTCAAGCGTGTTCAAAATGTGAGATGCAAAATGTTCATTAAGGTAAGCATTTTCATAGCCCTCACATGTGTTAGGGAGTTACTACTAAGATAAGCTTCTAATCTTATTTCGACAAATAAGGTGTCATTAATTCCGTTAGCTCCTTCTATAGTATATAATATATCTGTGGTTAGCTCCATTTTGGATTTCTAAGTGTCGTTCTATGTGACATCATAATAAATCTAAAATGGTGAATTTTGAACTTGCATAATTATGTTACACCACAAAAAAATTAATTTTGCATATTATCACAGAAATATATCCGTCAGTTACATGATTAGTAGTAGCTTGCGGCTAATTATTACTTTGGAATTAGTACATAATTGATGGTAATGATAACATAATTTAACAGGTTTAGGTATATAATGAACACAGATGAATGTTATGCGAAATACAAAATTTCCATTGTGTGTAAAGTGAATAATGCTATTGTTAATTTTATAATTATTATGTTTCTTTTTGTAAAGTGCAGTGAATTGCACTTACGATGAAGTGAAATATATCAGTTATTTTCAATAAATATTGTTTTAATTCTCAATGCTTGCTTACATATTAAGTGCTAAAAAATACAGTTAATTATTTATAAAAATACAGATTGAATGAGGATATAAAAAATAGTTTTTAATGCAATAAAGGCCAAAAATATCGAAATTAGAACTGTCAACGTGCCAGAATTAAGATAAAAATTTAAAGTCATTTGACAAAGTTCACAAACTGAAATTTGTTGTTTAAATATGTCAAACTCGAAGAATGCACATAAAATAGCTGACAAAACCAGAATAGACAGCCAGGCCACGAGCGGGAATGACGACGAAGGTACTAGGACCACTTAGATTATCGCATCTTGGGTACAATTGGTACGAGGCTTTGACAGTTGTTTATTTGTAGGTGAATTAGTGAGTGGCGGCGCCAGTGAGAGCTGCACTTACGCCGGTACGTATTCCATACTCACATTATTCTTATATAATTTGATCCTTCTAAACCAACCTTCAATACCTAAATTATTTGGAGTACTTTTGAAATGTTGCGAGTAAGATTTATCACTGATAATATAGCTACTTATTAATGTTAGGTATTTTAGTTAGGTGCATTTTGTTACACGCTCGTTCAAATAGTTTCTCCTTTCAGAAGGGTTTTCTTTTTTTTATTATTATTTGTTTATTGTTAAACCATTTCAACATCATTACAGTTATTATAACTAAGTCGACGTTAAAGGTAACATTATACAAAACTAGAAAAATATTTGTTGTACCTAGGTACTGGTGGAAAATGCATTAATAATGTTCTAACTTTATCTTACAGCGCCATCTAGTCCCAAACTAAAAGCTTGTATTACATATATACAGACAACGGATATAATACTTATATATACTTTTCATGGTATATATTACATACCAAACACAGATACAAAGCACACACAAATGCTCTTCGCATTAAACGTTTGCAATTCGCAACACCTAGAGCAGTCAGGTACCTTCATTAACAAAAATGTCGTCAATAATAAATAAACATTTTAGTGACCGTATCCAAAAAGTCTTCCGCGTGTGGCGAGGAGGGCGCGTTGTTTACCGGCCAGAAGTCGTTCATTAGCATTCACTCGACGGACCAGCTATGTCAAGTGGCTGACGTGGAGGCCACCAACCTCGAGGAGTGCAACCTTGAAGTGCTCAGTCTCAACGAGGTGTTCCCTTCCACCTCCGAAGAGAGCCTTTCCAACGACGATGATACCCCTTTACAGAAAAAACAGAAGAATAAAAAAGCACTAATGCAAAAAGCGCAGAGTGAGAGCGCGGCCAAGTCACAGTATGTGCCGACGAACAGCAAGTCTTCCACGGGCTCAAGGCAGAGGGGTTCGGTGGAGGGGCAGCCTTCTGTCTACTCGGACTTCGATATCCCCAAAAGCACGCTATACGTGGTCGGCAGCAACCCTGGCGAGCCCAAGATGTCCTACCCGGACCCGCCGAAGAAAATATCAAAAACAGTAAGCCTACGTTATCCGTTTCTTTTTCTGGTAAGCGGTTACAATATATAGCTTACCAATACGGTATACGCTTTCTACGAGGGATGAAAAAGTTTTACAGGCTAGTACAGCGATTGCAATCTACCCCTATCTATTAAGCTTTGCATATGAGTAAGTATGTACGCAAGATCAAAATTAAATAAAAAAATACTCCCGTGGTTTTTATCAGCGATTCCTCGAATTTACAGTCACCCGAAAAGCGGTTAATGTTTATGGTGAATGCTTACAACCATAACCTATTCATACCTAAATAGTAAAGTGTGTTAAGTAAGAAACAATATGGTATTAACGCTTAGTATCACCGCACTTCCCAAAGAGCACAGGAAAGAAAAATGTGGTCACATTTAATTGCAAGATTGATAACTACGTTCTTGGTCGGGAATCCCTTAAATACACTGTCTTACAAAATAGTGAGTAGCCGTTCGAGTTTGAAGTGACCTACCTACATAGGTATACTTTCTTTATTTTCGCAAACCCAAAGATGTTCGCAAAAAACTATGGCTACATTTAAATGAAGAAAGTGTTAATATTGCAGATGAAGAAGTTCCTGCGTAACATCGACAAGCACAAGAACGAGCAGAACTGCAAGAGCAGTGAGAAGGTGATCAGCAAGTTGACCACGATGCGCGGTATCCTCAAGGACGGCGGCTGCGGGCCTGAGTGCACAGGCGATTCTTCAGTCCAGGGCGCCGATGAATACAGTTACCTACACTCATTGCTTACTACCTACTAGAAAAGCTGTCTGTGGTTTCGACCTTAAATATAAATACCTGGTTGACTGAGCTGTGCTCGGTTTCTTCTTCACACAAAAATCCGTTGAATGTCAATCTCAAACCGGGGTACTCTAGTTTAGATATCGCCCCGTAAGCTGGAAGCCTCACCTTTGAGCTACCATAACTTGACAGATGTCGGCGAAATTTGCTGTCGTATTGTAATGATGTTTTATGAGTTTTTCAGTGCCTGAAAGCATGGTCAAAACGATGTTTTCCATAAATGAAACCTAGTTAGATCTATTTTCTGCCCTTGGAGCTGTTTCCGAGATTCCGATTATATATACATATACCTACAAGAATTGCTCGTTTAAAGATATAAGATTGCAGGTGACATCATGAGTTACGAGCGGTCAGCGAAACTTGTTTATTTTTGCTTCGCGCCATATAGACAGGCTCATAAAATGACTACTGCGCGTTTAAGATCAGCGCTCATAACTCACGACGGCGCCATGTATATCAAATATTAAACATTATGTATGTTCGTTAGTGGAAGAACCGAGCCTGCCGTTCACGATGGACTTCGGGCCGCAGTCAACGTACACAAAGCCGGGGCCTGACAAGAACGTGACCTTCAACACGCAAGTAGTCATCATCCACTTTACAGGTGACCTATGCGTGGGGCAGAGCGTCGAGACCCTTAGCAAGGAAAAGGACCAACAAGCCAGGAACTCGGAGTTGAGGAAAACTTTCCTTACCAAATACAACGAATTTTGGCCCACGCAGAAATAATTAACTTTTTTGTAATCGCACCAGTGTGGCCTTAGTCGAAAAAAAAATCAGTAGGTAATTTATAGTTATATTTTTATATCTCTCGCTTTGTACAATGTTGAAATTTGCAAGTTGCGTTTTGTCTATTTATATTTATTAAATTAATTAATACATTAGTCTGAACATATATAGTAGTATTATGGACAATTTGATAAGCTAAATTGAAATAAAGAATATTCTCAAATATTTTTTTCATTGTCATATAACGGAGGCAATTTTCCATAGAACAAGATGCTTGAGTCGATCATATGTGAAGTACTGGGGGAAGTCTGTGGGCAGTTGTTCTACTGTCCACGTGGAATGTTGGTTTTGTTGTGTCTTTAGGTCGTTGAGCAAAGATAAGAAGGTCTCGTAGCAAGGTGCGACTGAATCCATGTGTTCCAGAGTGAACACATATCTCTTCTCTAACGCCAAATATAATGTCTTAGGCGGATTTGTATTTAATGCCTTCTGTATAGTGGCTACAAACGCCCTTGTCACGTCGTCGTCATATATTACTGGAAAATAGATTTTAAGTGTTTGAAAATAAGGTTCATTTTTTATACAATAAATTGAACAATGGTCAAACATTTTCTTACCATCACCAGCTATAATAATGTCAGCATTTTTTATAGCATCAAACAATGCCGGTTCCCATGACGTGTTGTTGAAGTCCAGGGGCATTACTTCGAACTTTGATTTAATTAACTTCGCATTATACTCGGCGTTGATTTTTATTAAATTTATAATACCCCCAATGTCAATGTCTATAAAGAATAATAAGAAAGTGTAGGTAATATTTGTACATTTATATTTTATACTAGCTGTGCCCGTGGTTTCACCCGCGTAGACTTAATTTTATGGGTGATAAAATTAAGTTATTCCTTGTAACATTAGCTATCCGTCAGTGAAAGTCCCGTTCAAATCGATCCAGCGGTTATGGAGATTAGCCGGAATAGACAGACAGACAAAAAATTTAATTATTGGTTTTTCTATGTCAATACCGTGTGCCTATACATTCATATACATACATATGCTCACGCCTATATTCCCTGAAAGGGTAGGCAGAGGTGTTGTTATCAGAACACCCACTTTTCACCGAATTTTGACTAAAGTGCCAACGTGACAGATGGTGAGTCTATCGCCGTCTCAGGCACTATACATACGTCATTGAATTACTTCTCAGAAATATGCAGGTTTCCTCACGATGTTTTCCTTCACCGTAAAGCACGTGGTGTGAAATCACTGTACATAGTTTTTTTGAGAAACTCATTGGTACAGGCCCCGCTGGGAATTGAACTTGCGTCGCTTGCGTAGCAGGCGACTGCTGAAACCCCGAGGCCACCACGGCTCTTACATGTAGTACATACATTCATATGTATTTCTAAAGTTAAAGTAGTCTAAAGGTGTTTTCACCCACCTGTGCAGATGACCCTATCAGCATACATAGAAGCGATGATACTCGTAAGACCAGTACCAGCGCCGAGCTCTAGCACCGTCTTCCCTCTCAGCTGACCTTTGATGCCGAGGTGAATAAGTAAGTCCGCGAGAAGTAACGCACCACGCCATACTTGGCGGCCTACCAACGCTAATTGAGTCTTGGAACTATGCTCTGGAATAACAACTAAGGCTTAATCATGAGTCTTTGATGGTAACTGGGAACAGTAGGTCCAAAAAGGCCAATTTGGGAGAATTATAATGTGATCGGAATCTTCAACGAAATAACAAAATGGTCACTTAGGTCCAATTCATATTCACGAATGATATCCAGAAATTGTAGATGTTAGTCCCTAACTAACTTTTTATGATGCTATTTGTCACAAAAGCAATTCATATTTTGTGGACCATTTTTGGATCTTCATAGGAAAGTGTGAAACAGGTGAATTGCGAAATATTAGTCATTCGTGAATCATAATATGAATTGCACCTATGTGACCATTTTGTCATTTCGATGATGAATCATATTCGGATAACATTATGATTCTCCCAAAGTGGCCTTTTTAGACCTACTGTTCTCCTGGGAAGTCAACAACCTGTATGTATGTATAGCTAAAATAAGTACCTAAGTATTAATAAAAAAAAACTAGTTTAATTAAAAAAAAATAATGAGGTCACTCATATTTTCAAGTACAATTTCACATATCCTATGTTTTTTGAGGTTTATACATAAATCTAATAAATTTCTATTCACCATAAAAATAATAGTATGGAGTTTTATACCAATTTTAATAACTTCTTTCTTTGGTCTCTCAATATCCAAATCACTGTCTTGGTCAAACTTTGCTGCTTTCTCATCTGTTACCATTAGAAATGGGAATTCTGATATTACATCTGAAAAAAAATACCATAGTAGTTATGTTCTGGTAACCCAGGTTGCTACTGAACTTTATTTCTAAAGCGCGTACTTAAGCTATGAGGGGGGGGGATAAATAATGATGAGGGGGATAAGTATCAACATTAAACTCTACTTACTTCCTTCAATACTTGGTGGATTTTTAGTTTGGTAATCATTCTCTGTATTTATTTCTGATGTCACAGTTAGTTCCTGCATCTGCAAGAAACAATATAATTTTGAAAATGTTAAATAATGCACAATTATTAGGAAACCATTAGAAAAAAAAACTCTTCTATTTATCAAGGGCCTGGCCTTAATTTAGTGTATCATAAAAAAACTAAAATAAATTCATGGCCACTCATGAACAGAAATAAAGTATACAGAATTTATGAATTACATCAGTAGGAGTTATTTATCCTGTTATCATTCTACCACTTACTTTTCCAGTGTAATCACGATTTTTCTAATAAACTAGATTTAATTGTCCATGAAACGACACTGGCTGGTCACAGATAATAAGGAAGAGAAGAATACTTAAAAATTGGAAAGGTTCCAAATTTAAAATAAATTGTAATAACTCCGCGCTAACCGGTGTGCGCTAGTATTTGTGGATTTGATATGGACGTTGGGCATGAAGAATGCCATTGAAACTGACACATGAATTAAATGGCAGTCAGGCTAAATATTAATTTTGTTTAGACTTTTAAGCTACAAATTAGCAAATATATTGGACCTAATTGGTATTTAAATTCAAAGAACATAATATTTTCGGAGTTTATTTTGCTGCTTTAATCAAATTAAATAAGTTGCGACACGGCATAGGCAGCAAACTTTGCGGAACATTATACAATTTAACTTCAATAACAATAACCTGACGCATAAATAAACACTCTTCTGAGTTTATATTTGTGTTCCAGTCTTTTATTTTTCATTCCTCAGTCGATAAAATCAAGTAAAAGAAAATCGGATGTTTAGTGAAATGAATAATTTTGTTTTGATTTGATTCTCGGTTATTATTTTATTTGAGTGATTGACAGAATTTATATTGCAGAAATGTCAAAACCAGCTGATTTTACTTGTGTTAAATGTTACCATGGTATAATTACCAAGCTAAAAGCTAAAATATTATCTGAAAGTAGGTTCATCACCATTTATCTACTTTCAGATAATATTTCAGCTTTTCCTTAGGTAACTTATCGTTACATCGGTGGATAAGAAGTGAGACTCTTAAGTAGGTAGTTTTTCGTGGTGGGATTACTCAAAATATTATATTTTATGTTGATAATGAATGACTAATTTTAGCAATTTTTTTAATATAGTTTAATGTCGGACAATCCATGATCGTAAGAAAATGCATCGTATTTTGATATAAAATTACGATATACTAAAATAAAATGTGGGATTACTTGGGCTTTTGTATTCAGTGTTCTTACAATATAGTTTAATTACACATACACAATAAACATTATTTTGTATCAAATACAAAGGATAATGCAAGTTGTTGTGCTTGTGACATGATGACAATCAATTTTCTTTCTTTGTTTGCTTGCTAGTATTAAAAAAAAACTAGGACCAATCAGAGCCCAACACACGATCGACGCTGCCACGTCAAGTGAAACGGGAGTGAAAGAAGTGGCGATATTCGGCATTTTGTGGAGTTTCGTCTTCCGAGTAGGCTTAAACTGCGGCGTGGAATATCTCTAAAATGCGTATTTTATTACTAACTGTGTTAGCCCTTTTGGGTGCCGCACTCGGAGACGATATCCCTACCGAAGAAAATGTACTAGTTCTCGGCAAGTCCAACTTCGATAGTGTTATTTCAACAACCGACTATATTTTAGTGGAATTCTGTAAGTTTTGACTTTGTACTAGTATTTTTTTTGTTAATATGTAGGTTAACTCATAATTAGTAACGAGTAGCATATTCTAAATATGCTTTATTCATGTATAAAATGTGTCTATAAATGTCGGTGTTTTAACACGTCAGTCGGCGGCGCGTGCCGGCGTGTCGTCTTATCATGAGTATAATGATGTGTTATTTGCAGATGCGCCATGGTGCGGCCACTGCAAGTCTCTGGCGCCGGAATACGCGAAGGCGGCCACGAAACTGTTGGAGGAGGAATCTGCCATAAAGCTGGCTAAGGTTGACGCCACGCAGGAGCAGGAGCTGGCCGAAAACTACGGCGTGCGAGGATACCCCACACTCAAGTTCTTCAAGAAGGGCAACCCTATTGATTACTCAGGTAATAGAGAATGTTATACCACAATTAGTAACACTTACTCACACTTTACTCATACTGAACATTATTGTACAACAAACTCTTCATGCTCCATTCTATATTTTAAACAAAACTTAATCATGTTAATCATCTAGTTAAAAGCACTGATTAATGTACAAAGTAATTTTTTATTATTATTATTATCTTACAAGAATTTAATTTTCATATTTTAAAAAGAAGATATATTCCCAGTACTCATAATCTTCCAAGCATTTAGAATTTTTTTTTAATTGTTTAACAGGTGGTCGCCAAGCTGAAGATATTGTCAACTGGCTGAAGAAGAAGACCGGCCCACCAGCTGTGGAAGTCACCTCGGCCGAACAGGCTAAGGAGCTGATTGCCGCTAACTCAGTCATTGTATTTGGTTTCTTCTCTGACAAAGACACAGAGAAGGCTACTGCGTACCTGTCAGTTGCTGGTCTGGTGGACGACCAGGTGTTTGCTCTAGTCACCGACGATAAGGTCATCAAAGAGCTGGAAGCAGAGGACCAGGATGTTGTGCTGTTCAAGAACGTAAGTATAACACAACTATTTTTAGGATGATGCAATAACTTTGCTGTTTTTAAATTGTGACCAATTATGAAAATAGAACTTAATTATATTTCTATTTGTTTCGCCTCTTACATTAAATGATTCTTTAATTAATTTGTGTTGCTATACAATATTACAATTACTTAAATCTAATTGTAAATGGTGGCTTATTGTCACTACTAACCATTATCTATAGACCTCATAGTGTTCAAGATATCATATTTTGGGTAATTTGGCTTCATATTTGTGTTAAAATAAACTTTTGGGCTCAGTATTAGGGTAACTAATCATTTGTCACTTCAGAACACTGATAATGAGTTTGTTGCCCTCATAACAGGAAAGACAAGCTGATGAATATTATTATATAATTTTTAGGGTAATTGGACATGCATAATTTATTATTTCTTGATAATTCTAGTACTATTATTTTTGAGGTATTTTTTTCTGGGTGACATTTAAATCTCTACAATCTTAAGGTCATCAGGGTATCAAGTTTTGTTGTACATGTGTTTGGATTGAATGATTTTAATATGTATATTTTATAATGTTCTTTATAATATCGAAGTACATAAGTTAAGTAGCAAAACTAGTTGATATATTGATATGATATTTCATATATTTTATATGTTCATGACTTTTTGGACTGCCTTCATAGATTTTCAACAGATTCGATTAAATTAAATGAGAATAATATCAGAGATATATTTACATATACACTTAGATTTCACAACATACATACAAGTAGACATGTCTGACTTGATCTGAGATCCGCATACCTACTTGCATGCAGTGTGTGTGTGTGTGAAAAATCTAAGTGAGGGAGCCACTCTTATTTTATCCTTCTGTATTGTGGTAGCAGTGTTACAATAGGTTTTAATATAAAGGTAATAGATGTAATTTCTCCTTGGCAACAGTTCGAGGAGCCGCGCGTCAAGTTCGAGGGTGAGACGTTCGACGAGGATGTGTTCAAGACCTGGGTGTTTGTGCACAGCATGCCTACCATTGTGGAGTTCTCACACGAGACCGCCTCCAAGATCTTCGGAGGACAGATCAAATACCACCTTCTCTTGTTCCTATCTAAGGTAAGGACTTTTTAATATATTATACTATGATAGTCTTCTTTACAAATGTGTGTGAGTAAAATAGTGTCAGTGATTTTTTGCTTTGTTTGGAAATTTGTTGTTCTTTTTTCGACTTGAATTGCTCTCGGGTTAAAATATATAAAAATCTTTACATTATTGGAAACATAAAATAATTTAAATGCTTCTGCTAATTTATCCATCTAAAAGTATTGTCGAAGTTACCTACTCTTTAGTTTAACTTTAAAATTTATGGGACATTCATTAGTAGGCTCCAGCCGGCGGAGCCTAACCGGTTTCCGCGTGACGTCACACTCCGCTAAGTGTAAGCACAGTTAATGGGCATCCAAAGAATAGCAATGTCATTGACATGGTATTTGTCCTTTTATTCACAACTTACTTAAGCCCGCGGATTCGCCTTTTAGCAAAATGTTTCGATATCAGATGAGTAATAATATTATTAATAAAATTGATGTTAGTTATCATCGGAGTATATCTAACATAAGGTTATATATTACCTATTAACTCTGATGGAAAGTGGGTGTGGTTATACCTATATATAGGTGCCGTAACTAGTTATGATCGCCGACCTTGAATGTGCAGTACAGCAGGCATTTTATGAATTTGTCTGTATGTCGCGACACGTACATATACATGCGCAGTTACCGGACCCTTTATGCCATCACGATGCCACCCTTGATTTCGTCGCGACATTTAACAATACCAATGTTTATAAAAACGCAACAAAATTATTCCCTGTGCGTCGGATGTAAGCGTAGGCGAATACCGTCTAATTTACATATTTGTGTACACGTCGGTCATAAGATACAGTTAAAACGAGATTATACTTTCGAATTTGCGAGTAAAAGGTTGTTATTGATCTTGAGAGCGGATTTAGTGAGAGTGAGTTACTTTCGCGATAGCTTGCGGGCAAATAGTATGTGCTGACCTTTCACATAACGTCTGCAAACTTTCACCATGAACTCTTATTGCACATGATAGATCAGCTGCGTGACAGTGACGGATGTATACACGTCATACACGTCTGTGTCACAATATGAGGCAAACTACCATGGCAATAAGAGGTCACCGTAGCGCCGCTGATAGTGTCTGCACTATTGTCTTGACTTGACTATAGTTTATTGGAACTTCTACACTCGGGAGCAATGAATCTGGGTCAAACCTTAACATTCCACTAAAATAATTTCTATAAAAAAGAAGTGTTGTTATGTATACTAAAATATTGGTTGAATTAGTTATCTTAATTTTCGATTTCTGTCGGTGACCCAAATTCATTGCTCCCGGGTGTATATTTGAACGCGCATTCTAAGTAATAACTTACAATAACTGTTTAGCATATATATTCAAGTTGAATGACCTGGGTTTTGTGTACATTACTTATAGTTAACTCTTAACGCTTAACATGACGAGTCGTCAATGCCGACAGTTATACCCATTATCTACGAGTATTGTATTGAACGTAAATGATGTGGGTAACATTAATTGATGTAAGAAGTCGTAATTGTCTTAGTAGCCACGCGAAAAGAGGCCTTATGTTATGTTAAAGAGCCGTACCAATGCGGCATACACACTTCACAGCGATTTACAACGACACGAGTTTTACGGTGAATAGAAACTCCTTAAGCTTAGAAAACAAACCAGTCGGGTTATTCTGTAGGGTTTGTCAGCCTCGAGCTCGACGTCGAGCGTCGGTTTTAATCATAGGAACTTGATGCATAATACATAGACGATAATGTTCATATTGTAATGTTCAAACCGACACTTGACGTCGAGTGCGTCACGGATGAACTTTACAGAATAACGCGGCTACTTCGGAAGCTAGCAAACCTCAAGCCTGCTTCAATAACTGCAGTAACTTACAATTAATTCTCTCCTATATAAATGTGTGATAAATTATATTATGTAGAAGTTTGAGGTGCAATCGGCGCAAGTAGATGCTATATTATGTCAATCAATTAATCAAAATGGCTTGATTTGATTAGTCTTCTAGCAAAGTATACTATACAGGATTATAAACGTTACCACCGGGTTCGGAAGTTTGCTTTACATCGTAGGACGGAGTAGGGGCCCACTTTTGCACCAGGTCCCTAATCAACCTAGTACTTATGCTAATCTTCAATCGCCTTTACCTAATTTATGATGATTTCATATGATTCATATTCTTTCAAAAGTTCTTAAAGTTCTTCTCAAAAGGCTAGTTTCCGAACCGGTGGTATATTTTCGACATTATAAGTGTCTTACCAAGGCCCCAACTGAGTAAATATCTTTCATTTTCATTGTGTATCGGGGAAGGTATAGAAGATTGATTTTAACATATTTTTTGTAGAAAAATGGTGATTTCGAGAAGTATGTTGAAGAGCTCAAGCCTGTGGCTAAGACTTACCGCGACAGGATCATGTGTGTCGCCATCGACGCTGATGAGGACGAGCACCAG
The DNA here is from genome assembly GCA_929442735.1 of Watsonalla binaria. Lineage (NCBI taxonomy): Eukaryota > Metazoa > Arthropoda > Insecta > Lepidoptera > Drepanidae > Watsonalla > Watsonalla binaria. The sequence goes on along the minus strand of OV838929.1, from coordinate 3,768,662 downwards.
AGGTAACAATAATATATTTATATACATATTTACCAATCACTACTGACTATGTACTGAAATGAAAATCGTATACTTTATAGCTATGTATTTATAGTTTCATGATGTGACGTCATTAAAGTTAACCGTCTATTATAATATGTTAATAATAAATGCGAAATTGTCTCCGTCTGTCTGTCTGTTTTGTACCGTACGAATATTATTGAAATTTGGAATAAATAATCTAGGATTAAGGAAGGTACGCGTAGGGAGTCGCGCGTAAAATCTAATTATATTATGAATAGGTATTTATAGTTTCGCGAAATACATTCAAGTGTATCTGATATATATATATGTTCGGACTAAATTCATAGGTAATTGAATATTCATAAAAAGTTAATTAATGCATATGCGTACTTATTCGTATCGTAACTTTAAGTATGAGACAAGAAATCGCAAAATGGGATACATAACGCTCCACGCAGACAAAGTCGCGGGGTGAAGCTAGTTTAAAATAAAAATCACCTACGAGTATTTTGTAACGCATTATAATGCATAAATAATAATAATAATAATAGTCTGATTATTTATGCTATTCTAAAATTAGTTTTGGAAGATATTGGTCTTTATCAGGTTTTACTATAACTAGTAGAGAGATTGGACCAGGTAAGGAATGAGTTTATAAGTCTGAAAGAAGCACCAGTGACTGACAAGTTGAAGAATAAACATATGTCGTGGTATGGACATGTTATGCTAATCCCTCCGGATTAGGATAATGATGCCAAAAAAAATTGTTTATGAATTTGGATGGTTACAAGGGGTGAGGAAGACCTAAGAAATGATGGATGGATTGTGTGAAAGATGATATGGCTAAAATAGGAGTGAATACAGATATGACGGCTGATAGAGAGAAATGGAAGAGAAGAACACATTGTGCCGACCACAAATAACATGGGATAAGGGCAGGAGGATGATGATGATCAGGTTTTACTAGTTTTTGAGGTATTATGGTTTATAGCATGCTATATATATGCCATAATACCATGAGAGCCGTGGTGGCCTCGGGGTTAGAGCAGTCGCCTGCTACGCAAGCGACGCAAGTTCAAATCCCAGCAGGGACTGTACCAATGAGGTTTTCTAAAAAAAAAAAACTTACGTACAGTGATTTCACACCATGTGCTTTACGGTGAAGGAAAACATCGTGAGGAAACCTGCATATGTCTGAGAATTAATTCAAAGACGTATGTATAGTGCCTGAGACGGCGATAGACTCACCATCTGTCACGTTGGCACTTAATCAAATTCGGTGAAAAGTGGGTGTTGTGATTATAACACCTCTGCCTACCCCTTCGGGGAATACAGGCGTGAGCATATGTATGTAGCATGCTATAATCAGCTAAAATTTATGTTCGTACACTATCATAACGCCGTCCAATTCAAATCTAAGCAAAACTAAGCTTAGCTATATACTGATGTTGGTAAAATTATCCATGCAATGCTATAAATATAAAGCCGTGGTGACCGTGGGGTTTGAGCAGTCACCTACTACGCAAACGACGCAAGTTTGAATCCCAGTGGCCTGCACCAATGAGTTTTCTAAAAACTTTAGTGCAGTAATTGCACCCTCCGTAGTTTGCGGTGAAGGACAACATCGTGAAAAAACCTGAATAAGTCTGAGAAGTGCCTGTGACGGCGATGAACTCACCCTCTGTCACGATGGCACTTAACCATATTCGGTGAAATGTGGGTGTTGTTGTCCCCTTCAAGGGTCCCTACCCTTCTGAGATGGCGTGAGCATATTAATTTATTTTATTTGTAATGTTTGTCTGTGCAGAATCTTGGAGTTCTTCGGCATGAAGAAGGAAGAGGTACCATCAGCGCGCCTGATCGCTCTCGAACAGGACATGGCTAAATACAAACCCACCTCGGATGAACTCTCTGCCAACGCTATTGAGGTGAGTACAACATATTTACACCATAGCATTTCTCATAGTTCAATTTGTTATATATCTATATACTAGCTCTGCCCTGCGGTTTCACCCGCGCAGACTTAATTTCATCGGTGACTCACTGAACCTTATTTAAGCCTAGGTTACTCCTTGTAAAATTAGCTATTTACCAGTGAAATTCCCGCTAAAATCGGTACAGCCGTTTCGAAGGTTAGCCAGAACGAACGGACGGACAGCAAAATTGTTTTATTTTTTATGTTAGTACTCTTTTCAAATGCATTTATTGAAAAGCTGTTAAACATACACTTCAAATTTATTTATCTGTACCTATAGATAACGTAATACATAGTGTTCTAAAGTTTAGTAATAGCCATCTATTGCGGAATACTTCGCAGAACCTACATTTCTTCGCACCCCATTTCACCCCCTTAATGGTGAAATTTTGGAAACCCTTTCTTAGTTTATACCAGTGGATTCACCAAACAAAACATGTGAAAACACCCTTTAAATTTCGTATTTCTACGACCAGCGGTTTAGGCTGTGCGTTGATTTCAGGCATTCGGTATTTTATATGTTATTATATAAATAAATTGATTAATGGAGCTCTAGCTCCAAGGCCGACAGAGTACATACAAATGATAACGCAAAAAAACCTAGGTTAAATATAATGTTATCTAACGACATGTGACAGTTGCAGAAATGTCGTCAAAATAGTATATAGTAACGAGATAAGCCATAATTTTTTTATCAATCCCATGACTATATAACGCTACAAAATTGCATGTTATCATAATTTCTTTCCACTCTGCGTTCGCTATGGTTATCGCAAGTTATACACGGTTCCGATAACTTCATACACTTGATAAACGATTTTTAATAGCTCTTTCGCCTACTTAATTGCAATTGAGATAATTTTGTGTGAATAATTTATTTCAGTTTTAATTGGTGCAGATTATATTATGGCCTTACTAGTTGAGCCCCGCGGTTACACCCACGTATAATCTAACTACCACGTAAATGTATTTCTTACAGCCTTTGTTATTCTGGTATATTAGCTATGTTATTGTAAAGTTTCATCAAAATCCTTTCATTAGTTTTTGCGTGAAAGAGTAAAAACAAACATCAAGACGTACATTGGTTACCAGCTTTCGCATTTAAAATTTAGTAGGATAACAAATTACGTCAATATTAATACGTTAAGGATTTTTTTGCACTCAAAATGGATACGTAAATTAAGGCTGAGATAGCCAAAATAAGTTAGCATACATTAATCATCATCTGCCTGGCCTTATCCCATACATTGTTGGGGTCGGCACTTGATTAAACCTATGTGGCAACCTGATTTTTATACGAAGCGACTGCCGTCTGACCTCCGCAACCTATAACGAGGAAAATCTGTGATCTGAGTTAAACCAGTTGTCAGACTATTTTAGGCCTCCGACTGACTCGTAACGATTGCCAGAGATGATAAATTGGCAACCGGGACCGACGGTTTAACGTGCTCTCCGAGAGACGGAGGGAATTCGGGCGGTCACCCATCCAATTACTGGCTAGGGCTAGGGTTGCTTAACTTCGCTGCTTCTCAGTTAGCATACATTATTCTATCATATTCAATAGCGTGTACAGACGAATCTCTGTAAATACGATAATATACAAAGAGTATTTTCATGTAGTTAATAGCCTAGTTCGTCCTTTAACGACATCCCCCGCTGTGGCGTCCGGCGTTTTATGGATAGTTTACACGTTACTGGATCACTTGCTCACCTAATAGGTTTAATGCCGTTTTAATATATTTTGAAACGGTATTGTAACACACTTCCTGTAATTGCGTGGCTCTATACGCTGGTGATCTTACTCCTCGCAGGAACAAAACTCGACTCTAAGGTAACCATTATTAAGGTGGCATCTTCTCTGAGATCTTCACAGACGTGTAGCTCGAAATGAGAACGCGAGGTTCCGTAATTAATTATATACTTAAGAGAGGTAAAGCCTCTCTGAAATATATAATTATTATAAATGGAAAAACTATCCAGTCGGTTGTGAGATGCGAAGAATATCAACAGATTTTAGGGAACGTTATCCATTACTTGATTTAGAGATTGCGAGATAGTGGGTAAATATGTGCGCACAGACATAGATATTATGTGTATGGTGAAAAAGTTGTCCGTCTGTTTATCTGTTCACGGCTAAACATCTGAACCAACTTTGCCAAAATTTGCAACAGCTTTAAGGCCAAGTCACGAGTAGATGATGTTATTGTCTGTCTATAATTTCATAATATATTTTTATTGGTAGTGTATATAATTATGTTATAATGCAATGTATGTGTAGGAATTCGTCCAATCGTTCTTCGCGGGCACGTTGAAGCAGCACTTGCTGAGCGAGTCCCTGCCGGCGGACTGGGCCGCGCAGCCCGTCAAGGTGCTCGTCGCCACCAACTTCGATGAGGTCGTCTTCGACACCAACAAGAGGGTACTCGTCGAGTTCTACGCACCTTGGTGAGTTATGGCTACTTACATATGTTCACGCTTGTATACCCTGAAGGGGTAGGCAGAGCAGAGGTGTTGTAATAACCACACCCACTTTTCACCGAAGATGATTATGTGCCAACGTGACAGCTGGTGAGTCTATCGCCGCCACATACACTATACATACGTCTTTGAATTACTTCTCAGACATATGCAGGTTTCCTCACGATGTTTTTCTTTACTGTAAGTTAGCAATCACTGTATATAAGTTTTTGGAAAAAATAATTGGTACAAACCCCGTTGGGATTCGAACTTACGTCGCTTGCGTGGCTGGTGACTGCTTAAACCTCAAGGCCCACGGCTTTACTTACTAGTAATAATGAAATGATCTCGTAACCGAATTTCGATCACAGCGGCTAATCTCAACGAGGATCAGCTATCTGCGCAAGAGATATTATAGTGCATAAGTGTGTGCGCAAACGCACTCTTTATTGCCTCACTCTCATAGTCCGATGGGACTCATTATGCGAACGTAGTAGCGGCTACAAGTTATTATTTTATAATGTAATATATGTATTCATCCTAGCACGTGACTTAACGGTGCTATGTACTTCGACGGTCTGATAGGCCAATGTACTGTAATAGTGTCTCGAGTTCGATCTCCATTGAAGGCAGACATTTTTATATCAGAACTAGCGGCCCGGTACGTGCTTCGCTACGTATTAGGCATAGTAATAAAAAAAATATAATTAAGTTCATTTGGGAGTTTTACACTTTTTCAGGAGTCTTTTTAAATTTTCTCTACGTACAAACCTTCCCTAGACTTCCACGAATAATTCAAGACCAAAATTTGCCAAATCGGTAAAGGCGTTGTTGAGTTATAACATACATACATACATACATATGCTCACGCCTGTATTCCCCGAAGGGGTAGGCAGAGGTGTTGTAATCACAACACCCACTTTTCACCGAATTTGATTAAGTGCCAACGTGACAGATGGTGAGTCTATCGACGTCTCAGGCACTATACATACGTCTTTGAATTACTTCTCAGACATATGCAGGTTTCCTCACGATGTTTTCCTTCACCGTAAAGCACGTGGTGTGAAATCACTGTACGTAAGTTTTTTAGAAAAACTCATTGGTACAGGCCCCGCTGGGATTCGAACTTGCGTCGCTTGCGTAGCAGGCGACTGCTCTAGCCCCGAGGCCACCACGGCTCTCTATTTTTATATATATAGATAAGCTGTCGTGTATTACTGAACAATTGAATTTATCAAAAAATTCAAAGAAGTAATGTCAGTCTACATAATATGTTAATACATGTACTGTTCTAAATATAGCTTCCACGAACAGTGGGCGTCGTTAAACGTCTGCATAATTACGCATTATGAAGGAAACGACTCGTGCTTGGAAATAATCAACTTATAATTTGCATATCTACACTTAACGGCAACGCGTTGTTTTACATGCCTTATCTATACATCTATACAGATTAAAAAAAATTAAGTGTTAACATCTTAATAATAATAAAAAGATAGGGTTCCGCGAAATGTATGTGCCAGCTAGTTTTGAAATTATTAAAATCGTAATACATTTATAATCATGAGATAATCGCCAAACAATATATAAAAGAATATAACCTTGATTCAAGTCAAAAGGATGTTCAATTGATATTCATTATATAAATATGTATAATATCATTTATACCTAATGTTTGAACAAGTGTCAACACCTGTTTTGAACTTGTTCTTAGTAACAGAAAATCATCGGTAGTAATGAAATTGTTGCGTCATCGTGTAATTTGCACAAGTGTCGGTTCGTTAGGGCGTATTCATAATACACGACCCACTGAGCCGGCTAATGTTTGCCTAGACTATGGTAATGGTATCCTTGACACGGGTGATCGTGTGACCTTGATTTTCCCCTTCATTTATAACCAAATTTTCTCCCTACTTATTAACTTTTTAGACGAAAACTTATAATCTCACTAGCTGTGCCCGGTGAACGTTGTATTGCCATATTTCTTTTGGATTGGATCACCAATCGGTGGATCGGTTGGCCGATTCTCAGACCTACCCGATATGCACACGAAATTTCATACAAATATCTCCGTGTCGGAGGAGTTTGTGACGAACACAGCTAGAATTTGATATATTAAATGTTTCAAAGCAGCCTGTAGTTTTGAGAATTCAAAGGTATCAGGGAGTACAAAACGTGTATGCCAATTTGAGCTAGGGTTAAATATTACTTGCAAGATTTGTCCTGAACATACATATACAAACAAAATTCTAGAAAAAAATTATCCAACAAAACTCGGTGGGCGGAATTTATTTGATTTACCTTGAAATGAAAATTAAGATAATTTATTCAGTTTACACTCTGGTAAGGCACTTATGAATGTCGAAGAATTGGCCATCGGTTCGGAAACTAGCCTTCTGAGAATAACAATTAATTAATTACAATAAAATTATTCTTTTGTTTGTGATCAGGTGCGGTCACTGCAAACAGCTGGTGCCGATCTACGACAAGCTGGGTGAGCACTTCGAGAAGGACGACGATGTGGTGATCGCCAAGATCGACGCCACCGCCAACGAGCTGGAACACACCAAGATCACATCGTTCCCCACCATCAAACTGTACACCAAGGACAATCAGGTACCCCCATGCAACCATATTAAACTTTATGCGCTCACAAAACGAACGAAACAAATGTTCTGTAAGCACTTGTGACTTGTCAAAAATCTTGAGAGCAATTGACGACAAGCTCTGATATCTTTAATGCCTCAATTTCACCATGATAGTAACATTTCTCTTTTAAAAAATGTCTATTATCATTGTTTCCACACTTCATCTATATATTACAATAAAGGGAAGATCTTCCAGCCCGATGTACACCTTCAATTGTTCTAGTTGGAAACTTGTATGTCCTCATAAGCGCTGAAAAGTCTCAGTGCGATTTCGTCTAGTTGTTCACAAATTTGCTAGCTTTTGTAAGCGAGCAGCGCCATCTATGAAGCGAGTGGAGGAACAGTGCTATACTAATATTATAAATTAAGACAGGAGGCTGAATTAGGGCAAAAATATGATGATGCTTAGACCCCTGAATATTCACAATGCCTAAATATGTCCAGGTCCTAACCTAAATAAATTTAATTATAATCTAGTACACGTCTTTGAGACACTTTCGAATTTTTTTATATTTCTGGAACACCTCATCCTTTCCTTAACATATTTAAGGTGAATTAAAAGAGATCTGGCCGTAGGAGAGAACTGACCGTATATTATAAGTATTTTTTGTATAAAGGTGTAACTTTTGTCAGGTCCGTGACTACAACGGCGAGAGGACGCTCGCGGCCCTCACCAAGTTCGTGGAGACTGACGGCGAGGGAGCCGAGCCAGTACCTAGCGTGGTGAGTACATTGCCCTTACAATCGCGACACGATATACACCGTCTATTCGTAACCTGAGCGACAAAACTGTTTCGATCCCATACAAATCTGCGCTTACGGCAACGCGGTGACTTGTGACGGAGGCAGTGAAAACTCTCACGAGGCACTCTGACATATGTAGCTTCACTATGTTAGATGCTGTAATTTAGAACCGTATTCGTGTGCCGTATTGAATATGTACGGTTCGCATAAATAGCTTTGCAGTGAATGCAAATTTGCAATTTGATTTAAAAAATCAGTCCTTTATCGACACATGAGTCGCTCAATTGAGCAACCGCACAGTTTTCAGGCGGGAAGGCGTGGGTTCGAATATCGCCTTATGTTCGTCCACCTATCAGTCAAATTTCAAAGCCGTGTATTTTTATAGTCTCTCTGTTAAGTATCGAGCCCATTTGGTGTACGTTCATAGCAAGTATTGTAACCCGATGTGTTGTTACAGAGCGAGTACGACGAGGAGGACGAGCTGCCGACCAGAGACGAGTTATAAGCCAAGCGGCCACGCTCCTTGACTCTTCCATAGCATAGTACTGTATAGATTATAATTATTTACTTTTATACTTAACATTATTTGCATTTCATTCGCTAGCTAGACTGTTGAATTGTTCTCTATATTGTGTTGGTTGTATTTGATATTACGGACCCCCTTTGACACTCCGCGGCCATTTTCAAAAGTTCAAATAAATACGCACTGATTGATATTTTAAGCGCAATACTCGCCGTTGGATCCCAGATCTCGTCAAGTGCCCGAAACTTAATTTATTTGCTAAACGCGTAATTTATTTAGTGACCAGCAGCCTAAATAAGTTAATGTACTAATTGTATTTATAATTTCTGTATCATAATGGTACTTATGTGTGTGTTGTCCATTCCTGCCGTACAAGGTGTCGAGCATCGAACAAGCGTTTTGATAAGCGATACACATTGTTTGTTTTATATTATTAATAATGTAGATTTAATTCATCACAAGAAATAGTTTGTTTAAGTGAAATTTGTTATATATTTTTCTACCAGTTTATTTGATTCCTATTCCAATTGAGTGTTGAACACTCGCTCTGTGCGTTACGTCACTTACTAGACTAGATGTTGAAATGTAATTTATGTATGTATTTGGTAATGTAAATAACAACTTTTTATGCAATTGCCAAATCTGCATTCTGTGTATCTATTGTGGATACAGAAATTGATAAATAAACAAAATTTTAATATTAGTTGCTTACGTTTTATTTCAGTGTACCCTCAGAAATAAAAATATCCAATTGTAACTCGAGAAACATATTTTTAAAATTTTCAAAGAAAAATACAAATCATCTAAAAATAGGATTCCCTGGTGGTACAGGTTAGGGACCTGTTCTACTAACACACTAATTAGAAAATTACCAACTTGACTGGAATATTCCATTTCTCCATATCAATTGAAATTACTAAGGCGCTAGAACAAGGAGGTAGTATTCGAAGATATATTTAGTCTATTAGTCCTACAGTGTTGAAGGGTTAATCAAAATTAGGAATTACTCCTGCATCAAACATGGAATTAACTTCTAAAATATCGATACATTTTTGTAAAATCACAAAGTATCAGTGAGTTATCAACTAAGCAATGTTCGAAACCGGTTTAAAACACGATTAATATCGTTTAGGAAACCGGTTTCACTTCGTTGTTTTCAATAGCTCGTCACGTGAACAGAATCGCCATAATTTCGGTAACCGGTTATAACAGAGAACGGAATATTAAGAACTCAATAAACCGGTTTAAGCAAGTTGCACACTTTCTACCAGCACCTACCAAGCCCTAGTAAGTCTGACATCATTGAAAACGATTTGTCCTCTGAAATCATGCGTTATGCTAGTCCGTTTTCCACTAAACGTTCGGTTTGAGTTTATTTAGGAAAAATCGAAATATCTCGGGAACGGTGCGTCCCAGGTCAAAATTGACGATAATTTCAACCCCCTTTGGAAAAGCCCACTTACGGCCGGGTCTACCTAATTATGGCCTTTCTTTACCTTCAGCCCCCAATTTTAATTTGCCTAGTTTTGCTTCGTTATGTTTGTCAAGTATATAAATATTTATTCCTCGTAAAGTAAAGTTTCAGCTAATTTTTTTGGGGGCTGAAGGTCAAATAGGGTCATATTTAGGTAGAGGCGTCAGTGTGTGGGGTTACCTTAGGGGGGTTGAAATTATCGTCAAATTTGACCTGGGACGCTCCACTTCAGAGATAATTAGATTTTTCTAAAAAAAACCAAAGTAAATTAATTTAGTGTTACTAAACCAAATCAAAACAAAAACAAAGTCATCAATTTCCCTGCTTTTTTCAAAACGACTTTCCTTTTTATATATATACTAGCTGTGGCTATAGCTACCTGCGGTCTCACCGGCGTAGATTGAATTTCATTCCCGCGTAACAATAAATGTTTTAATAAAATAAAATAGCCTAAGTTATTCCTTGTGCTATCTGCCTGTGAAAGTCCCGTTAAAATCGGTCCAGCTGTTTCGGAGATTAGCCGGAACAAACAGACAAAAAACTTAATAATTGGTTTTTCCTAGCCATTATCGAGTATACGAAAACACGTGAAAAGTTGTTATTTTGGAATTACACACATACACTTTTATTTTAATTATCTGTATAGATTTTGCGAAGGGAGGTAACGAAATGAAACAACAGTTGGTATGATATATTTTTAATATCTTAATACAACGATTACAACATAACTGTCTTTAAATAACTAACATTAAGCTTGTTCTCATTACATAAACTTATCACATAAAACACCAAAGAACATTTATTGAAACGATTGGAATGGCATGTTGTAAGGTAGGCAGTCGGCAGACTTTGGTATCGGGCAAGGTAACTTGTCTCATAAACATGTGATGTTTTTACTCAGTAATTAATTATCTGCAAAATCATTGTGATCAAATTGCTACCAAAAAATCTGTATTACTTTTGAATAAGTGTCAGATATGTACGGTTTTTGTTGTTATCTTTTATCCGATACATAATAAGCAGTCGGCTTAGATTTACAAATTTATAAACAAACATCTTATGTACCTTACATATTAGTAGATCTTTTCGATTAGAACTCCTCTAGATTTAGATAAAGTTCTGTTCAAAATGTGTAAGAATACAGGAGTGACACAGACAATACGTTTACAGTAAGGGTACAAGCTCATTAGCCAAGTCACGTCCAAGTTATAACAATTTACATCAATACATTCATCGAAATACCCTAAATGTTACCAATACATGGAACGATTAAGTTATGATAAATTATAATACAGTAAAATAAACTTTTATTTATAAAAACATTAATAAGTTAATAAATAACCAACTGCATTTATTCTCAATGGTTTCAGAAAAATAAAACTCATTCAATAAAAATCATCATAACAAAATGCAGTCTGTTACTAAATATCATCGAAAATAATTAACATACCTACGAAATAAAACAATTTCATAGTACACTCTATGTATATACCACAACATATTGTTGCACGAAGATTGACCAACTTAATTGGAACAGCAGCTAAAATATACTGATCAGATAAAATGCGCTTCGCTAGTAGAAACGACACAAAATGTACGGAAATGACGTATGTCACGTGACTCATTTATATCATTCCCATACATTTTCTATTAGCGCAAGCGCTTTGTAATTCACAATTTCAATACATAAACCGTCAATTTCACAATTCGGGCACAGAACTAAACTCCGTTTATTTGTAAGTATTTGTAATCTATTATATTTTATTAAAGTTTACCGAGGTTCAATTAAATTCAACCCTTTTTTAAGTAGATTTTACCGTGTTTAGGGTTTATTTAGAAGTTAATTTAATTAAAAGAAGTTATTTATACGTTTGAAATCGATGCTAACAACAATATTATATGACAATGAAACATCATTAGGCTAGGCGTACACACATATTATTATAGTCAATATTCACAATATTATTGAAAAATTTGCGCACATACAATATTTTAGTCAATAAGCACTTTATTATTGCGTGTGCGGCTAGCCTTAATGTCTCAATGCCTTAATCTTTGTATAGAGGTTGTCAAAACTGTCACATTTGGGACACGATTTGCGATTTTGCTATGTGAGGGTTAGCGAAGCACAAGTGCACATACAGGAAATACATCAAAATTCGTCTTGAAAATATTCAATCTTACAAAATGTCACTTACGGCCAATCAAAAGCGCCAAAGTACAATCTAGATTCCATCTGTGTCAAATAAAGGCGATTAATTGGCCCCCACTTATCTCTTGCCCTGCACTCCTCAATATCAGTACATGAACGTGTTCTACTATAATTGATTAATAACTATTGGGCGCCGCTGTGCTTGATTACCCTTTTATCAAACTGGCAACACATTAGACCGAACTTTACCAGTTGACTTCGACTTTTGTACGGCGGGGTGGGATGCCATATCGCACCTTCAGAACGATAGGGGCTCAAAGGCGAATGTTTTAGGAAATCGCGATCATAGCCGGCAAGTTCGGATTCATATTGACAGTAATAATTTTACTAGTTTTGAGTACAATGAGACTTTTTTTATATATTTTATATTACTGATTTTTTTAAACTTTGGGATATCGTAAATGTTTATCGTAAATCTTAATTAGTTTTCGCGAAATTTGTTCTAAGGGTGCGATATACAATTATTATTACTGTTTATTTATTTTCCCACGTCATTATCAAAATGCTTTTATCACAAACTACTTACAATAAATGCGATGTCCTTTTTATTTGTTTGTCTGTGTTGACATCCTTACAAACCAAACAATATCCTTAAGATATTTGACTCCCAAAAGGTGATAAATATGTACGCTTTCCGTCTCCATAAAAATAATAATTCACAAGCGATAAGCGACTAAGGCATACTCTTATTATTGACATCGATCGCAACACATTTTATGCCAATTTTACATATAAGTTTCGTTTTATGCAATGTTAGTCTCATAATTAATTCAATGAATAAATGAAATTCATTAGTCATCAACATATTTAAATGTGAATATCAAAAGTCGGGCATCAAACGTCACTGTTAAAAATATTGAATTAAGAAGCCGCTTCCTTTTTTGAAGTCGGTTAAAAACGGAACATAATGGTATTGTGATAAACACTGACGAATATATGAGAAAACCAATTCTAGGAGCTAGGCAATATACTGCGGTACGTCGTTTGTTTAATAATTTATGGCAATACTTAAAGCTCAAAGCGCAAACATGGAGTCCTGTTCGTCTTTTTTAATCTGTCGGTGCCTTGGGGTCGCTTGCGGGGTATTCTGGCTCTTATTATCACCTGCATTAGGGAGACTTTCGGCTGCGGCGGCGCGCTCGGCCAAGAACTTGTCGAAGTCACTGCTGGTGACGCTTTCTTGGGTCCCATTAGCTTCGGACGCGGCCTGTTGGATAATTTATTTATTTTTACATAATAATGTTCCGAATTGAACTTTATATGTAGCGTGGTAAAGTCTATATTGTTGTTTCAAAATTCCAATTGTGAGAAATACTGTATACAAAGTGCAAAGTTTTGCTGTGCCAAAATATATAGCTGAAGCACTCTTAGTGAGGATATACATACATACATATGCTCACGCCTGTATTCCCCGAAGGGGTAGGCAGAGGTGTTGTAATCACAACACCCACTTTTCACCGAAGATGATTAAGTGCCAACGTGACAGATGGTGAGTCCATCGCCGTCTCAGACACTTTACATACTTCATTGAATTACTTCTCAGAAATAACAACAAAACGAAGTCTAAATATGCACATAAAATATGTATAGTGAAACAGAAAATGTGAAATACAGTAGAACTCCAATTATCCGAATTAATGGGGACCGGGACCCATTCGGATAATCAAATATTCGGATAATCAAATATTCGGATAATCAAATATTCGGATAATCGGATTTTTTTTTTAAAAATTGCCATTGGAGAGAATAAAAGCTACGTTTTGATATTGCACTATTTTTTTATTGAATTAAATGAAAGAAACATGAAATTTTCACATGTTTTAAATATAAATAAAATGTACTTATGTACAAGTTTAGAAATAAAAATCATTGTTTTTTAAACATCAGTTAAGACAGGCAAGTTAAGACAAGTCAAGTCAAGACTTGTTTGTGATTCGGATAATCGGCGATTCGGATAGTCGGAGTTCGGATAATTGGAGTTCTACTGTAATTACATGTAATTAACTAAAGCTCCGTGAACTAGGGGCCAACTTTGATCGTTAAACAACGCGTTCTAAGCTTTGACGTTTCATTTGAGTGCCATTAAGTACTTACTTTTGAAGTTTAATGCTATATATGGCACCAACATCAAAAGTAGTTTATTTCACATAATTTAATTTTTCCCTTTTTGAAAACGGTTTTGCTTTAGGAGCCATCCATAAATTACGTCACACGTTAAGGAGTCGACGAAGTGTGACATTGTGTGACAACAGGGTGGAAGGGGTTCTTAATTTTGTGTCATCACATTTCAAAATCTATAAATTTTGTCAAAAAATAATTTAAATGGAAATAAAACTGATTTCGGAACTGCTGTTTAAATTAAATAATTTCTAAATGTAAATTTACAAAATATGTGACGTCTCACTAGGGAGGGGGGAGTCTCACAAGTGTGACCAACTGTGACAAGGACGGGGGAGGGGCAAACAAATCGATGATATTCGTGTGACGTAATTTATGGATAACCCCTTATTATTTATAAAAAAAAATTCACGCTTTTCAGTGCCTATTTGCAAATCTAGGTGGAAAGTTATCATCAATACGAATTAATGAAGCCCAAACAATAGGTACGCTTGCTATTAATGGTTGAGGAGTTCTTTCGACCGTCTTTCTGCTCCATCATCAGATCGACTCCAGACCTTCGCTAAAAAGTAGTGCTTCAAATACTTAATGAAAATAATTAACTAACGCACTAGGCGCCAGTATATACAGATTTTCAAAAGTTCCCCTCGATTTCTCGTGGATCACCATCAGAACTGAACCAAATTATAACGGGACCATTTGGAAATAAATAAAAAAAGTTGATAGATTCTTTTTTGAAGCCGGTAAAAATGAAACGTCAACGCTATGAAGTTTTGAATGCGCGCTGCTTAAAGCGATCATATTTGGCCCCTGACATAAAACAAGGTATAATAAAACACACCTTCTCCTGAGCTAACCAAGCGGCTATCTCATCGATCTCTCTCTGATCCATTCCCGTAGGCTGTCGAAAGTAACAAACACAAAATAAACATAAAATATAATATACATAATTATTATACACAAGGAAAGTATACGGAGTGTCGGAGAAAAAGGAACAGTTGCCGTCTAGAAGTTGTAGGGCTTTATGAATATATATCTTCAAGTCGTAAAATATCCAAACTCCAACGATAACGTAATTATAGGCTATGGTTGATTAGGGAGGAAGAGCTCGCGGCCTTAAGCGATTGAATGAACGCGCGGCCGCGTTTACCTACATGACGTACGGGGTCATTCAACTTGTTAAGTTAAGGAGAAGGTTACTGGTTTCGTAAAATGGTTTTATGGGATTCTTTCAGGAACTATTAGTAGGAGAAAATAAATAAAAACATAGTTAGATTTCACGTGAATAACTCCACGTTACCGGTGATTTTTATGCGAAATCAAGGTCTTGATATGGTAAATTTTCAACGTCAATTACTCGAAAGCGGAAGAAGATAATTTTTGTCATAATAATTTAATTTGCATCCGAAAATTATACCCTATCACATATTTTAACAGCTGTCCTATTTTCCCCGACATCCTGTATAATAACATTTAGTTAAGACCGTGCACTAATTAATATAAAACTCAAAAGGTTATACATATTAATTTATAATGATTATGCTCAATTTAAAACGACTACATGAGCCGTTACGAGTCATGAGTGCTCAGAAAAAAATGTGGGTTGCCAGAGCATGTTCTTTTACAGACTAGCAGTCGTCACGCGGTTGTAGTTCTCGTTCCCGTGGGAGTACGGGGTTAAAATATATAGGTGTCATCACGACTTATGAGCGCTGACCTTGAATACGTAGTAATCATTTTATGAGTCTGTCGATATAATATTATAATGAGGAAAAATTGGTATACAAGTATGTTTCTAACGAATTGGCTCAAAAACTACTTGACCGATTTGAAAAATTCTTTCATCAATGGATAGCTACATCATCAGTGAGTAGCATAGGCTATATTTCATCCCAGTACTCCCACGGGAACGGGAACTACGCGGGTGAAACAGCGTGACGTCCGCTAGTATATTATAAACTGAGGATATGGTGCTGGTAAAATAGATATTATTTATAAATTATGAAAGAAAAACACATATATAACAATGTATGTATGTGCGATAATGACTGCAGTATATTTTATAAATTAGAAATATGTTTATTAGACTTCTTACAAAGTACTTTCAAATCGTCAGAAGGACACAAAAATACATTATACAGCATTATAAATGTTACCACCGGGTTCGGAATGTAGCTTTTGTTTTGAAGAACTCTGCAAGCACAATTATTCTTTTCATTCATATTTCATATAAAATTAAATACTTATACAGTGCACTTAGCAAACGGTACATTATGAATGAATCCTATAAATATCTATAACTAGCTGTGTCCAGCGGCTTCACCCGCGTATATTTAATTTCATGGGTGGCCCACGGAACCCTAATGTTTTTTAAATTTAGTTTTTTAGATTAATAGTCGACAGACAGATGGAAAAAACATTTAAACATGGTGGTTTTTCTATGTCAATACTGTGTATACCTTCATATCGCACACTCAGAACGATAGGGGCTCAACTACAAATTTTGCGAAAATTTGTTAAGATCATAAGCAGACCAAAAATATATGCATATGCATATTTTATTGTACTTTGTAACTATGCAATTAGTAACAAAAAATATTGTCGTCAAGCGTGAAACAAATATTATTTATATTTTTTTAAAACTATGTAACACCATTATTTTCGCAATTTTTAGAGTTGAGCCTCTATCGTTCTAAGGGTGCTATATATTTAGTCGAAAGGTGTAATTCTGGAATTACAAACAGACACTTCAATGTTATTTATCTGAATAGATATAGATGTAACTTACCATCGGTTGTCCTTGTGTAGCGCGCTGGTTGGCTGCGGCGGCCAGGCTGGATGATGTCTGATCTTCTAGGTTATCCGCGTAACTGCTACCACTGTGATTATCAAAACTAATGTTACGTGTGATTATCATAACTATGATTTGTTTGTTTGGTTTTGGCAATGGATCTGACGTCAATTCTTCAAGAGGGTAAACAAAAATATATTAAATTTGTAAATTCACTGACACCTCTCCGATTATTAATAGCAGTACCCCTATTAAAGTCAAAGTCAAAGTCTGTCAGTTTCTCATACTAATATTTGGCGGAGACGCTAGCGAGTATAGATTACGAAAACGGTTGCAAACCCGTGATATACTGTTTATTTATTTATTCAATAATTAGAACGGCATACAGTGCCAATTACACTTATCAGACACAGGTAATGCAATATACACATAAAATATAATATAAAAGCTAAAAATTTAATATTAACGTTAATCCTTCTCGCAGAACACCATGCACTCTAACAATAGCTTGTTCCACCCGTCATCAAACACATCCACAGTAGGTTTAGACTCCAGGAGAGCATTGAGTGCAGTCAACGAGCGAGGTATGGGGGACTTAAAGTCAAAGTCAAAGTCAAAAGTATCTTTATTCGATTAGACTTTTTACAAAGTACTTTCAAATCGTCAGAATGACATAATTATGATACATGCTACCGCCAGGTTCGAAAGGTTGCTTTTACTGAGAAGAACCTGGCAAGAAACTCAGTAATTACTCTTTTCAAAAATATTATACAATTTAAAGAATACAAAATAAATAATTTAAGAAACTTTAAAGAAAGCAGTTAACTTAGAACTTAACTGTATATCAATTAAGTTACATACCCAATTTTGGTGTTTTCATATGTGACGTTGCGTGACTGAGCGAACATATCGAACTCGTCCTTGGAGCTGCCGGGCGATTTATCCGGCTGGGATACGGTGGTCACGCCTGTTATACGATTAACACATTAATATAGCTCACGCCATCCCAGAAGGGTCCCCGAAGGGGTAAGCAGAGGTGTTGTAACAACACCCACATTTCACCGAATATGATCATGTGCCAACGTGACAGAGGGTGAGTCCATCGCCGTCTCAGGCACTATACATACGTCTTTGAATTACTTCTCAGAAATATGCAGGTTTCCTCACGATGTTTTCCTTCACCGTAAAGCACGTGGTGTGAAATAACTGCACATAAGTTTATTAGAAAAACTCATTGATACAGGCCCCGCTGGGATTCGATTATTAATTAATTAATATGGCATTTATTACTATCACAAAATATATTACACAAATACTGTTAAGAAAACTCCCGACTCATTTAAAGGTGAAGGCCTCATATAAGTGATTTTCTTGCTAATTTTTATTGATACTATAATATTGTAAGCAAGCCTTAGTCCTCGAATCCGACTCGCATTTGGCCGGTTTTTACTAAGCCCTACATACGACAAAACACATACGAAAATTGCAACGAAATTGCATACACATTACTAAATGCTAAAAAAATATGCATTGAACCTGTCTGATTTTTTTTTCAATTGATTTGAAAACTAGAGCATTGCGTTTGATATGATTTTTACAGTACCAGCGAACAGCGCGAGTCACTGAAAAACATATGCTCACGCCTGTATTCCCCAAAAGGGTAGGCAGAGATGTTGTAATAACAACACCCACTTCTAGATGATTAAGTGCCAAAGCAACAGATGGTGAATCAATCGTCTCATTCAGTAAATAAATGTAATGGAACTAAAAACAACAAATATAGGTGATTAAAGAAAGGTCAACTGGTTGTATTAGTAACTTACTCAGTTTAGCAATATCAGGAATATCATCACTGAGATCAATCAGGGCATCATCCTCCGCTTTCTTTGCTGCAAATTGAATAATACAAAAATAAGTAATCCATACATCTGTGGAATTGATGAAATGAGTCTGTATGCGATTATGAAAGGCAATGTTTAAAAAGTGATAAATGGAAGTTGAAAATAAAAAAGATAAAGAATGACAGATAAGAAAGACGAGGGAAGACGTGAACGACGAAATACAGGAGTATGATTTTATTTTTATTTTATTGTGTTGTAAAGAAGACGAAAAGACGAAGTAAAGATATTGAAACGTTTATTATACTTTTATTATATTACTTTTATTATTTAAAAAATACGCCAAACTACACATCTATAAAGATAAATAAAATTTAAGTTTCTGCTTGTTTTTTAGTTATTTTAAATTAATTTAAAGTTAACAGCGTTTCACTAAATGCGTATGAACGTATATACTGTATTCACAAGAAAACCAAAAAAAAAAATTCTGTCTGTCTGTTTGTTCCGGCCAATCTCCGCAACGGCTGCGTCGATTTTACGGGACTTTCATTGGCAGATAGCTAATGTTACTTTTATTAAATAAAACAATCGATTTCCGCTTATCACCCATGAAATAAAATCAATGCGGGTGAAACCGCGGGCCGCAGCTAGTTAATAAATAAATATGCTCTCGCCATTTTAGAAGGGTCTCCGATGGGGTAATCAGAAGTGTTGTAACAACAACACCCACATTTTAGCGAATATGAGTTAGTGCCAACGTGACAGAGGGTGAGTCCAACGCCGTCTCATGCACTATACTAAATACTATAAGTAAGTGTTGATGCTTAAATTCACATTATTGACACAATAATATATTTTTTGTAATAGTAATATACTAAATGAAAATGAAAATTATTTACTCATCATGTAGGCAGTAGTATGGCACTATGAAAGTCGAAGAATTTACCACCGGCTCGGAAACTAGCCTTCTGAGAAAAGCCGGTAAGAAACTCAGCAGGCATCATGTACATTCCATTACGCTAATAGTTTATCCACACTTACTAATTCTAATGTTTGTAACGTCAGTTTGTTTGTTGTAACTATATACAGTACAGTATTATTCATTGCACACCATAATAGCGTACAAATATTCTTACAAAAAATATAACAGTATTGGTAACAAATGGCTTTATATGACTCACGTGAAGCTGGAGCAATCGTCCCAGGCACACCCATAGCGGCACCCAAGATAGCGGATGGGGTGGACCCACTGGTCACAGCATTCCTAAACAAACCGTTCGGCTATATTCTAGTTTTATTCTAATTCTACATTAAAATCTAAAGCGTTGTACGAGCACTATGGGGGTTCAAACATGATCGTTCAAGCAACGCTTAACAACTTCTTAAGAGCTATACGTTTCATTTCAAATATAATGAAATATCCAAGCTTAGAAGTGCCTAATACTCGCAGCTTAAAATGATTGATGAGCCTTAGACTTGTGATCATGTCTACTTGCTGTCTAAAGGCTACAATTTCTCTCATTAGCAGTACGTTCTATGTCTATACAGGATGTCGGATAAAAAGGAACAGTTGTCTTCTAGAAGTTGTAGGGTTTTATGAATATAATAAAAATGGTCTCCTACCGAATTTCGGTTACGGCGGCCAATCTCAACGAGCCATGTACGCAGGAGATATTATAGTGCACGTGTGTGTGCGCAAAAACACAGGTGCACTCTTTATTCCCTCACTCTCATAGTCCGATGGGAGGCAATCCGACACGACCGGAGAGAGATCAGGCGTAGGACCAACGGTGCAACGTGCTTTCCGAGGCACGGGGGTTTAAACACCGCCAACTTCCAAACTCCGGGCATTTTATTGTGTATTTCTTGACAGAAAAATCCAATAATTTTTTATTTTTTTTTATTTTCGCCGAAACCCTGTATATATATACAAGTGTATATTTATAATTGACCATAGTGTTATAGTTACCTGTTGCTGAGGAAGCGCGCATGCCTGAGCAGCAGGTTGTTGAGGCGGTCGTTGACCAGCAGCAGCTCGGCCGTGACCAGGTCGCCCGGCATGCTCGCCGCCAGCTCGGCCACGCGGGTCTGCATCGCCCGCAGTGTATCCGCCAGCTCCTATAATCACACAATAAGTATACGATTGACACGTAGATATGCGATTCCAGCTAGAAAGTCGTCGTGAATTGATAACTACAGGTGCCGTCACAAGTTGCGAAAATAGTGGGGATACTTCTCCACTATCCACTTTTCTGACCGGTTTCGGGCACTATACATTGTACATACATCTTTGAATTTCTTCTCAGTCTTATAGGAAAATATTGTGAGGAAACCTGTGATATTTTCCTTCACCATGCAACTCGTGGTGTGAAATCATTACTTTTTTGGAAAACATTGGCGCAGATCAGTAGGATTTGATTTTACGCTGCTTGTTTAGCAGACGACTCAAATATTAGACCATCGTGGGACATTTAGGTCGAAATTTTTCTTCTTAAATATGTATATATTATGCTCACGTCATCTCAGAAGGGTCCCCGAAAGGGTAAGCAGTGATGTTTTACTAACATCATCCACTTTTCAACGAAGTTAATTCAGTGGCAACGTGCCAGGTGCGTCCATTGCCTAGTCAGGAACAATACGTCTTTGAGCTTCTTCTCAAACATGTGCAGGTTTCTTCATGATGTTTTTCTACACTATAGATAATCTTTATAACAGTGCCCGAAATATTTTATTTCGTTTTAATTTAATTTAGCGTTTTTGTTTGGAGATGTAAACTTCCTACACTCGCCGCTTGGGGCGCTTTTCCCATACAAAATAATCAAAATACGCAGGCGATATCGTC
The DNA here is from genome assembly GCA_929442735.1 of Watsonalla binaria. Classification (NCBI taxonomy): domain Eukaryota; kingdom Metazoa; phylum Arthropoda; class Insecta; order Lepidoptera; family Drepanidae; genus Watsonalla; species Watsonalla binaria. Next base: position 3,747,037 of record OV838929.1, on the reverse strand, counting down.
AACGTAAAAACATGTTTAAATCTATATTTGGTGCACAGACCGGTTTCTTAAATACACAATCATAGCACTTTCTTTTAAAAATTAAGTTTATTATAAGAAGAGAACAGCTAAAATAAAACTGACGTTAAGCAACTCGATGTCGCTGTCGTGGTGTGCCTCGTGCGGCTGGGAGGTCAGCTCGTGGAGCATGTCGGCCATGACGGCCATGTTGCCGTCCACCACGGCCAGGTCGCCGCGCAGCTTGCTCAGCTGGCTCTCCGTCAGACTCACCGGCACACTCACCGGCTGGACATACATACATTACATACACCATTATTCTGATAGATCTATCGACGGCGAGCTCGACGGTCAATTTTATCTATATCTATACAGATAAATAAAATTTAAGTGTCTGCTTGTAATTACAAATTAACAGCTTTTCATTAAATTCATATGAAAGAATATATGGTACACAATAATAAAAAAAAAAAACAATTTTTTTTTACTTAGGCTAAAATATTTAAATAAACCATTAGGGTTCTGCAGGTCACTATGAAATTAGCTCTGCGCGGGTGAAACCGCGGGGCACAGCTAGTATACAATATAATTTTGGATTTGGTTATGGTGTAAGTAACAATTACCAAAGATTCCCAAACATTCCGGTTGCTTAGCTTAGCTCATCTAAGTAAACCTCAGATATAATTAACACTCACAACGGTAGCAGCAGGCTCCTGAGGGCGGATGGGTGAGGTTTGTGGTATCACAGTGCGTTGGGGCGAGCCCACGATCTGATCACCGCCATCGAGCACGCTCTGAAAATTTCAAAATTATCAGGAGCTGACCCCAGTTCTAATATAACTATAAGTAGGTACTAAACTAATCCTGTGCAGACGAAATTGAGGGCAGGAGCATGTAAGAGAAACAGGTAGGTTGTGATGTGTCTTCCCTGAAATAGGCATATCCCAAAGGAACAAAATAGGAAGTAAATATAGCATTATCCTTGACATAAGGTGACTTTGCTTAATATTCAATATATTCTCTATTACCCTGTTATCTCGATCAGTAGCAGTGAATGTTATCTAAATCATACTATTGAACAGCGAGGTAATTGATTCATAAAGAATGACGCGTTTATACAAAATGACCGTGACACTATGACTCAGATCAAATATCGATCCATCTATATATCAATCAGCTGTTAAAGTACATGTGCCGTCATGAGTAATGAGCGCTGACCACGAATATGCAGTAGTCATTTTATTAGTCTGTTTGTGCGACGCGAATAAAATATGCATTAACCCCTACTATTTAAGCTGGCCGTGGATGTAGTGGGAGACTGGCTACGCGCCATATAAAATCGAAATATAAAAACTGCGCATTCAATTCAAGGCAAGCGCTCAAAAGTCGTGACGTTACATTTAGCATTTATAAGTTTCACATCATTGTAACGTAGTTAGTGGATGACAGTTAGCGATATGAAAGTCAACCCTAATGATAATTAAGTCAAAACTTTGACTCATGAAATGAGATTACAAGTAGCTCAATCGATAGAGCTACTGTAGGAAAAAATAAAGTGGTATTCTTTCTTCCAGAAAATAGGTAGACGACTTCATAAGGTGACATTCAGGGGGTCTACTCTCTTTCTCCGAAAACGAAACATTGCAAAAGAGCGATAATCAAACGTAGTTTCAGTATCACATTGTTTTAATTAAAATAAAATTTTCGTACATTTAATAATTTAATTAAAGCCGGTTTAGAACATATGAACATCAAAGAATTTTCTAGCAGACTTGTTGAAGAGCTGTGGTAGGAACTTTGCGAACTTTCGACCGAAGTTCAGTTTTTCGGAGAATGCGAGTAGGCCCCCTGGTAGGTTACGTTCATAAGCGAAAGTAGCTGCTTACCATCAGGCAGTGTTCACGCTTGCCATCTTTGTTGTAAAAATAAACTTACCCTCTGCGGAGTGAATATAGGTGCCATGGCGTCCAAATCAGTCATAGGGAACTCGACACCCTTGCTTCGTAGCTCGCTGTATATCTGAACTACACCCTGAAATTTGAACTTCACACATATAAATGACGTTTTTATACCATATTAGTATTATTTATACACGTTATAATATATAGGTATAGATAAAAAAAATATCTATTTTATTAGTCAAATTAACAACTTCTCACTAAATGCATATGAAAGTATATATATTATGGTAATTACATAAATAAAAACAATTTTTATTTTTCTTCTCTGTCTGTCAGTCTGTTACGACCAAACCGATTATAACGAGATATTCACTGGCAGTAAGATTAATGTTACAAGGCGTAGTTCAGACTATTTTATAAAAAAAAAGGGTTCCACGAAATAAATAAATCTACGCGGGTGAAGCCGCGGGCACTTGATAAACTAAGAAATAAAGAAACTTATGCAAATGGACTTATTCTCAAAATATGTATTGGTTAAATAAGCTCTATGTATACACATGCATCTTTTATATATACTTTGATGAGGAAATTACTTGTCCATTACCTACATATACCTGCTTAAATATATAACATCCGTTAGTTAGCTGCAAATTGTGCATATATTATCATGAAAGAATACAGGAACTGCGATGTCAGTGCCTCAAACCTTACACCTTACCAAGAGAAATCCAAGTATATTGTATAATTGGTGTATCATATATATGTATATATATTTGTTGTAACCTTTCTTAAGTTGTAAATCTTCAACCTTGCAATGTTTGAGAAACAGCATAATATTCCAAATGTTCATGCAAGTAACCTACTTCTAACAGTTGTTAGAATCTAAAATCAATAATTTACATACTAATATAATAAATGCGAAGGCCACTTGTCTGCTACCTTTTCAAAATGAAATATAATATATAAAATGATTCAGCTAAAATATGGTACTTAACCGGTCGAAGTCGAGGGTAAAGGCTAGTATAAAAATACACTAAGCTTGAATTGTAAATATAGCTAAACAATAAAATCTTATACATCGTTTCTCGTGTTTCTTTGAGTTTGTTACTATTCATGATCTATAAGTATATTCAAGCTTTGTGTTACCAATAAGCACATTAAAAGATATACTGAATATATAATACAACACAAACAACAAATTATTGACATGCTGCACACCGCGGGGATAGTCTATACATACAGGATTAAAATACGTTAAGCTACTCTGAAAACAAAAAGATTTTAATAATGTTTACACATTGAGACAAAGCCAAATAACCACTTAAGAAAGAATTACATTTTATCAAAAATAATGCAGACACAAAAAATTAAATGAAAATATAAATCATACCGGATTGGTGTTACCAGTGACATTAAATAGTCAAAGTCGACTAAAGTTACAATATTCAATCACATCAATATAGCAATATGATGATGAGTTTGACTGCCGTTTTTGCGCGAAACTGCGCATCTGTGTCAACTGCTGGAACTGGTCTTTAATCGAGCCCCAGAAGTGGGGCACTCAGATGGGTCATTCAACAACTCGACACAAGAGACGAATCACACGTGTGTCCATTTGGTGACACTCAAAATGAATATCACTTATTACTTCGTCATCTGGACCTTGTTAAAAATCATTCTACGCGGTTACATTCACGTTAAAAAGAAGATGTTTTTATGATATAAAAGTCATCCACTTACCGACTCAGTACCTTTTTCACTCCCGTTCGTGTTTTCCCTAATTTAATTTAAGTTTCCCTTAAAAATCTTGGCGTGTCCAAATGATGTAATAATACTGATGTTAATTTTGAGTTGAATTAACTGGACACATATGTGTGCAGTTGGAGAATAACCCCCAGGTGCGTGGCTTTTGGCGTCGCGCTCCAGAAGGGGTGTCAACATTACACTTGAGGGAATATTACAGGCAAAGAGCTCCACAGTATGTCCAGGATCGGTACAACACAGAAAAAGATAATCTAGGATAAGATTGTGTTATAATGTACCTGCAATTCCGGCTGGTTCTGGAATGCATCTGCCCAGCATTGGATGAGACTGAGTACTTTTTCCTGGACCACAGTCGGAGGATCATTTTTTGGTCCAATTAGTTTAATCTGCAGGAAAGCGTCATAGTATTAAAATTGTAACAAGTTTGATGATAAAGTCTTTAAGGGATTCTCATTAACACATTAATTTTCCATTGTAAAAAATACATGTGCTCACTTAACATTTTAATCTATATTAAGTTATAAATTTTTTGTATGTTTGTTTGAAATTAATAATCTCGAAAAATTCAAGATCAATTTTAAATTTTATCACTAATAGAATACTTCATAATCATCGAGTAATATAGGCTATATTAATAATTTGTAGTTACTCGGGTAAACTGCGAGGCATAGCCAGTAATTGTAATAGTATAGTAGACATAATATGTCATAATATGCATACATGACATAATGCTATGTATCAATATAATATATTGATAAATAGCATAAGCAAGTACATATAAGTATCTATTTCTTTTGCAGACTGTCTGATGGTAATTAATGAGGAGCTTGTTGAATAGTCGCTATTGCGCATATCACTTGATCAGCAAAGTTAAGCAACCCTAACCCAAGCCAGTAGTTGGATGGATGTCCGACCGAGTTCCCTCCATGCCTCGGAGGGCTCGTTAAACCGTCGGTCCAGTTTGCCGATTTAATATCTTTGGCAATTGTTAAGGTAATTAGATATATTTGTGTTATAATTAGTACATAAAACACTAACAAAAACTTGTGACAAAAATAAATGACTGTATCAATAACAAAAACAACATTGACAAACTTGTTTCCATATGCTCCAAAAGAAGTATGAATATCAATTAGACAGAACTAGTTTCAACTATGAATTATTTAATAAAATGAGGTGTTACCACTAAGCAATCATAACATTAGAATAAAAACCAATAATATACTTTTAATTATCTCTTGAGCTATCTCATATTTGATAGGGAAGTAGGAATAAAGTCAAAAAAATTTATTACAAAAGAATATGACAGAGAGAGTATACATTATCAATAGCTAGATAATATGGCCACTAGTTGACTGAGTGAACATGTACAGGGACTTTCTAAAACACTACATGCTGCAATGTACATGAGTGCTGGATAGGGATGTGACAAAGGTCACGATAGACAAGGCCTTAGATATTGCTCAATGTAGGGCTGCCAGGCATCCTGACAAAGCAGGACATAGTCAAGCTTTTTGGTTGTGTGTATAGCCAAAATACCTAAGAAACGATGGATGGATTGTGTGAAAGATGATATGGCTAAAATAGGAGTGAATACAGATATGACAGCTGATAGAGAGAAATGGAAGAGAAGAACACATTGCGCCGACCACAAATAACATGGGAAAAGGGCAGGAGGATTATGATATTCAGCCAAAATAAAAGTTGTCCGTTTGTTAGTTTTTTACATTTTGCAATAGAGCAAACAGTGAATGTGGCTGACCTTATGACTTTGATGGATTAGTAATAAAGTTTTTGATCCAAATTATTGGCACTCAATGTTATTTATATTTCTTAAGAATTAAACAAGATTCATTGCTTGATTTTTTGTGTTACCTATTAATACAGCAACAAACTCCTCAATAATGTAGGCTGGTCTGCCCATTTGGTTTGGCGACCTGGCAACCCTGGCTCAATTTCTTGATACAGTGACATATTGCAATAATAAAGTAATAAAAAAGAAATGCAGTTTTTTTGTCTGTAGCTCAATGCAGAGCCTGTAGATAAAATAACATTATCCTCATGCCTCACTAGTAGAAACAATTCAAAATTTACGGGAATGACATATGATTTATGTCACTACCATACATTTTTTATTGTATCTATTAGCGAAAGTGCGAGAGAATGTTACTTTGTCTAAGCCTACTGTCCAGAAAAATAAAACAATGAAAGAAATTTTATTCCTTACAGTGCTCTCGAGCAATATCAAAACATTATTTGGAGCTTTTACCACACCTTAAAACTTGTTTATGAAAAAATTTAAGCAGATTAGAATTTGGTTGGAATTCTTTGATTTGATTTGCATGTTCATTTAAATTCAATCCCAGAGGCAAATCTGGTTCTCAATGTAAATAACAGAAATTATCAGATATAGTTTATTAACATTGTGTCTTGACTGATAACATCTGTGATAAGGGTGATATGCCACTGCAGTGTTATATACTATTGTCTATTGTTTTATTTCTACTATCATTACAAAGTATAAAACAAGGTGAACGCCCAATATGGCTAAAATAAATTTATCTTATATTCCAAGTGTCAATGGTTTTTTAATGAAATCTTTTTGTATAGTTCGAATGGATATACAGTTTTTTTTAATCTTATAATCTCATCTTCATGTTTTTCTATGTATAAGCAGGTGGGGCCACTAATCAATATTAATCTATATGGTTGGATAGAATGAGTAGGCAGAGGTGTACTAATAGTACACATTCCCATGGGGATTGAATGGAGGCCCTTGTGTTCTGCTGTAGCATTTGCAAGATTGCGGACAAATGTTTTGGTGACTTATTTGGGAAATACTGATGTGCTATAACAACATTTTTTCAACTGAGAGTGGAACAGGAGTGATGGCTTGCAGATGTGGCACTAACTTTATATCTACTTGTGAACACTAGACCAACATGACCATCATATATGGATGCAGATAAGCAATAATGTGTCAACCCGCATAAACTTGGTTTTGAGAAAATGGCGTCTTAAGATGATTGTATACGTGATTTAAGATTTGTTTTATGACTTAAATCCATTTTTTACGTACTTTTATGTTTCAGATGACTTGAAACACTTTTTTAGAATGTTAAATACGTGATGCATTATCAAAATATTATAAAAATTTGACTTTTTGTGGGTTGACACATTATTGCTTATCAGCATCCATATAATGGAATAGTGTCTCAATCTGTCAACCTTTTTAACACATTCACTGCTAACAGTTGGACGTAAAATTTCATCTTCTTCGTAAATTCTCTAACAGTTGGACGCACATACGCGTCGTTAGCAGTGGACGCGTTAAGACTCAACATCTTAACTAAAGGGCCAAATAGGGTACAAAAAACACAGAAAAGTACCAGTTATAGATAAAAATTAAGTACAAAAACCTCACTTACCAACTCAGATACAAACTCCTTGTTGCATGCTAGGGCATGGAAAGTTTTCCCACAGTTCTTCACGCAAGTCTCAAGGACTGTCAGAGTATACATTACAACTGTGTAGTTCTTGCCAGCACTCTGGGTGATCCTCTTCCTGATTGCTTTGATGGCATCCCTTGGCCCTTCAGGGGTGCTGTTAATGATGTCGCATATCTCCATATTAAGAGCCCAGTTCTCCGAGGGCAGCGACCCATCTGTCGCTTGTTCTGGAACATTTTCGCGGTTGCACAATTAGCGTCAATGATCAATATAATTAACACGACTGCTTCAAATTATAATGCGCAAAATAATATTTCACGTTATATTTTCAATAAGAGATAGCCCATTAAAACACTGCTAGTCGTTACTTGTTCCATAACAAAGAGAAATTAGGAGTTTCTAGTGCGCAACAAAATGAAAATTAACAGGGTTGTAAGGTGACGAAATTTATTAATATTGAGTATTTTATACCTCATTTTAAAACTTACGTACCTATTTTCTGACCTACTGGTGTGGAAAACGGATTTCCTACACCAAAAAACGACATTTTGAAAGGGTAATATAATATTTATCAAAATTATTTCACTGATTTCACTTGTCACCGAAAACGAAAAGCAACAATACATACAATGTAAAAAATGGCACACACAGATAAGAAATAAGTCAATGTCAAATTCGGTTCGTTCAGGAATAAAAATTTGCGATATACTGTGTATCCATAGATATGAAAAAGTTTGTTTCGAGGCATTTTTCTATATTTGTACTACGTAGGGTAGGCCAAAAATTAATTAAAAAAAATTGTTTTGGTATACTGTATTGCATTAAGCAGCCGTGAATAAATTTGCTGGCCAAAAATAGCGTTTTCAGAGCTTCAAGCAAGCAGGAGAAGCTTTCCCTATACATAAACAGCATGCCTACCCTCACCTCAAGAAAACAACACTGCTGAAACTAAGGACTGTTAGATTTGCAATAATCGCCTTTATATTAATTTATTCTCTGTAGATTTTATGCACTTCATGGTCAAAGAAAACTAATTGTGATTGTTACTTAGCAACACATGACACACTTATTTGGTAATAGATTGAAACTTATAAGAAATCTATTTACAATCATTGAATTAACCTATCTTAATTTATAAGTTTATAAATACACAATCTACCTATATCTTTAAAATAATGGCGGATAAAAAAACCGAGAAGAAGTCGCTAAACAGTCTTATAATACATCCTGATATTGAACCAGGAGTTATCGATAATGCTATGCTCATACGATGTATCTTAGAATACGGTAAATAAAATAAAGTGTTTTTGACTTCTTCAGTCCTAACTCAGAATTAGAGTTGCAGGTACGTCAGTCTGGGGTGGTATATTTACTTGCTTGTCTGTCTTCATCTCCTCTAGCGTATGATATAAGTACTTAATGATACCCTGCCGTCGTGGGTATTTAGATTATATAGGTACTCGTTGTTAAAGATAAAGTGAGAGAAGGGACCCTTTTTAGATGCACTGATGTACTCATAGAAAGTATCTACACTGTAATAAGCAGGAATCGTTCAAGTCAGGCATTCATTAGAGCCATGCCATCCCAGATATTTCTTTCGTTGAAAGGTAATTATCGTTAATTGTAATGCATTTTTTTATCCAGGCCCAATTGAAGAGGCTGGTAGACTATTTGCAGAAGAAGGAGTTCACCTGGATGAAGCACCAATAGTTCGCTTGGAATTTCAAAACATTCTAAGGATTGATCATCTCTGGATGTTGAAGAGTCTTACAAAACTCACTTTAGCTCATAATTTGATAGAGAAAATCGAAAACTTAGACCAGCTCGTTGGGCTTAATGAGCTGGACTTATCTTTCAACAAAATAGAGAAGATAGAAAATTTAGAAGCCCTCGTGAATTTGGAGATTCTTACATTATTCCACAACAGAATAAGAAAACTAGAAAATATGGATGTTCTTGAAAAACTGCTCGTTTTTAGCATTGGTGATAATTTGATAGAAGATTACAAAGAGGTACGTCATGGAAAAGAGGTATTTAATCGTAATTATTTGTAGTACCGAGTAACTTATCTTGTTGTAGATGGTACATCAGAAATACCGTATTGTTTTAAGAACTCTGCGTCCGCCGGGTGCAGGTGTGCGGGGGTACGACGTCAAGGATAACGGTGAGGGTGCTGCTTTTCGCCGTAGAACGGAGTTTCTACAGCGACAAGAAGCGCCCATGGAGACGGGCGAGGAGTCCTCCTGTATCCCGTCGCTTCTTTTTGTCGTCGTACCTCCGAACCCTGTAGGAACTCCACGGGCGAGGATTCATAAAACCGGTGTCGGCCTATGCGTATGTGTTTCTAGATGGCGTATCTTAGAAGGTTCCGTAAGCTCCGCTCTGTGAGTTTCAAAGGTAACCCCTGTTGCGATGATCCCATGTCCTACCAGTTCCTCAAGGCTGCTCTTATACAAGTAACATACATTGATTATAAAACTGTTACTGAAGAAGAAAGGGAGGACGGAAGAGCAGTTTTCAGGTAGATATTAAACATTTCTACGTTCAAAATATCACATTTTAAGGCCGCCATACAGGTCTGCTTTTGCAACTTTATCATTATCATATCCTATCGCTGCCTTTCCCATTCAACGTTTACATCTATCTTCAGCTTTCTTATGTTATAGACACACTTTGGTCTAAGTCGCTGGGGATTTGGTTAACGTTTTTGCCATTTACAGGGGCTTGCTTCGTAAATTAGACGAGGCAGACGAGAAGTCCGAAAAAGCACGAATAGCTAAAGAAGCGTATGACGCTAAAGTGGAATTCTACGCGCTCTCATTTGTTGAATACTTGAGTGGTCCGGAACTAATCGAGTCTATGTTTGAAAAGGACCCCGATGGATCACTTCTCCTGACATTTGGTGGAGAACTTATTGGCTTCTATGAACAGTAAGAACTGTTACCTACTCTTTCCCAAGGTTCAGAAGAGCTCCGTAGTTTTGTGTTCTGATTAAAATTTTAATAGTTTTTTTTTAATATTCTTTCTAGTGTTTTCTGCTATCACCTTTACATGTATTTAGGCAATTGTAAATTTTCACCTATGTAATTTTAAGTTAGAATGGAATTAGGTACGTACTAAGTATTATGTTTCTTGTTTTCAGGTACAAAGAACAATACGTTGAAACAATGGCTGATCTAGTGGAGTTCGCCCAAGGGGCCTACACCGCCAGGCAAAACGAAATCAAATTGTTTAAAGATCTCGTTGACAATGCCTTGGCGGAAAGCGTTGAGAAGAGCAAGAGGTAGGCTTGATTGTTCTTCTTACTCCTAAACTAAATTTCAAAGAGCTACACTAACAAATCTCCTTTCTTGGTGTTTCTCAGCGAACTGGCGGTTGAAATCAAAAAGAAATGAAGATAATCTACTTATACTTATGCTGATAGCTACTTATGTTGTTATTCAGTGCCACTGAATAATAATCTTGTCTTTTGCATTGTGTACGGTGCCCCAAGTACCTATAGGTTTTAACATGTCTTTACGTTGACCATATCGCCTGCGTATTTTCCTCATTTTGTATGGGAGCGTTAAAAAACGCTCCAAGCGGCGGGTGTAGAAAGTTTTACGACTCCTGACAAAAAAACGCAAGAACAGGCGACGACGTGCCAGTTCGAATTCGTCAGTGTCAAAATCTATAACTTTGGGCACTGGTAATTCATTTTGTGCTTCTAATTAATTTATTATCAGGGTGGTCGACGAGTTTGTAGCGAAAAAACAGCCGCTCGTTAACCAGATGAATGACCTCGTCACCAAGTACACAACCAAGCAATCGACGGTCGAACAGTTGGAGCCGGTTCTGATAGAACTGAGCGAGAATTTCAACAGCGCGCTTTACGATCTGTGGAAGAGCCTTATGACACTCGAGATGCAGTTATATGAACAGTGCGAGGTAAACATACATAAAAACTGGACATCTTTGCCGACATCTGGGTACCGTACCGAATGGTACAGGCACAATAGGGATACTGCGCATATTTTTTCGCCACGTGTCATACATATAGACAGAAACAGAATCACAAAATGACTACTGTCTATGGCTGTGACTACTGCACATTCAAAGTACGCACTCATAACTCGTGACGGGACCTATATCTATTAACTAGTGGAGTTGCTACCAAAGAAACTTCATTGATCTGTTGTTTCTACTGCGAGAGCATCTTCTAAACATTCGAAGGCAGTTGTTTTAGTTTTAATCCATCCAAATCGGTTAATTGGTTCAACCATGTCCGAGTAACCGCGCTACATAAAACCTTTTCTTGAAGTACTTAGGTTGAAATTTACTTTAAATCTTTGACCAGGAGTCCCGCGTCCAGTTCGCGGTGAACATGACAGAAATGCTAACAAAACTGTCAGAGGTAGCGCGAAACGCGTTCGGCTCGTGGCGGGAGAATGAGGGCGTGTGGTCAATGCGCCAATTTGAGACCCTCTCAAAATACCTGGGAAACAAAATTATGCTGGGCGACGCGTCGCCGGAACTGTTCGAGGTACGATCTGAATTGTATTGTGGTTTTTGGTGCCTAGTCATCAAGAGTTATGCGCGGTCAGCTAAAATAATGTGGATAGCTGCAAATTACTAATACGCTATCAAGTCCAGCGCTCAAAACTCGTAACAGCTCCTGGGAACTAAGCTTGAGCTCTTATTAAAAAAACTCCTAATATTAGTCAAACTATCATAACAATAAAAGTGCATGGTGAGGCCCCTTGGGGCCAACTATGATCATTTAAGCAGCGCTTATTAAGAACTTCTTATCTTTGACGTTCAATTTTTCGGTGCCAAAATGAAATATCAAATCTCGGAAGTTTTTTTAAACACTCTGCCGTTTTTTTTAAACCGATGATGGTAGGCCCCATGTACCTATATTTTCAGGTTATGATGGACCGAGACCTAATGATGAACTTGGTCGCGCAGTCCTCTGACAACCACATGCGGTTCATTGATGCGAGGGAAGACCTGCTCATGACGCGCTCTAACAATTGGCGCGACGATCTCGTCCAAGGGACTAATGAGTAAATATCTTTTTCTGTTTACCATTTAGGTGGCTGTCTAGCGTGGGCCTAGTACCTATGTTTGATTGACGGTAGGTAGACTATATACTAATTGCGCTTTGCCAGGGTCCTTTAAAAATGTGTCTTCACATACTTTAATTCTATAAGAGCTATTTTATAACAAAAACATACAGTTTTCGTTGCCATACTCCTCCGAAACGGCTGGACCGATTTGTATGAAATTTTGTGTGCAGATCGGGTAGGTCTGAGAATCGGCCAACATCTATTTTTCATCCCCCTAAATGTTAGGGGTAGTCCACCCCAAAAAAAAAATGGCAATACAACGTTTGCCGGGCACAGCTAGTTATAATATATTTTCTTTGGGAATTGAGTAGGTAGGAAATAGGAACAAAAGTGAACTTTTAGATAAATCTAAGAATACACGCCATTTTCAATTACAAGATATACTTCTAAGCCTTTTTTTCTTTTAAAACTGGAATATTTTCCTAATATTTATATTTCGAACCTTGATAATAAGAAAGAAGCTACCTGTGCAACTGTATCTACCATTTACCTACCGTTATTATCATCCACATCTAGCATTTCTGCCTTTCTGTAATCTAGCAAGCTACCTAGTAGTGTAGGTAAAGTGCCTTACTTTGCACCTAGATGAGTTATAAACTATCATATTCTTTTATAACAGCAATGAAATAAAGCGCAATAGAGACAGAATATTGGAGATCAACTATTACATAGACAACCAGCGCGAAGAATGGACTGACATGCAGATGGGGTTGACAGAGGCCGTCGACCCGGAGACTGTCGCTCTCTTAGGCGATGATTTCTAAAATGTTCCTTCATTTATTAAAATTATTGCAATACACCTTCATGCTTTTTATTACTCTATCAGAAATATTAACATGTTATCTTTCTTCGTTTAATCTAATGCATCCCTAATGGTACTCGTTCAGTAATTAGAGATTAATTGTTGATGAAAACGGCTTACGAAAATTGGAATGTGGTGTATATAAAAAAGGCTTCACTACCTAGATATACTAATCGAAAAATCCAACCTGGCTCGTAAAAGTCATGAAACAATTATCTAGCTAAAAGCTTACTTTAAGGTAATGATAGATCACAATAATTCATATTATTCCTATGTTGACTAGACGTAAGTACTTAGGTAGAAACGCTTATTTCGAGGTCTTCCTTTGCTTTAACATTTGCAGGTAGTTTTCAAATATCTTCTGTGTTTCTGGATTCATGACGTTTTCAACGCTTTTAGTGACAAAATGGTCTTTATTTTCCTTCAGCCACTTGATGGAGGGTTCTCTAACCCTTTGTTTGGTCGCGGAGCGCGCGAGTGTTGGAATGTTGTCAAATCTTCGTATGAACTGCTTACATTTCTCGACGGCATCCTCTTTGGTCGTCGCTACATCATCCACCAATCCAATCTATAAGCATAAAGGTACTTTAGTAAGTACTTATTTGGAGTAGGTGTAATGTGGGTGCTTTCATTTCACCCTATCAACTGTCATTATCTGACTTTTTTCCTCTTGTCCTCATCCCTCAACATATCACGACGCGAATAACATGAAAAAGAATGAGATACCTTAATAATAGGTACATATATTAAAGGTGTAAAGACGTCAAGATGTAAGCCAGCCAAGTTTCGTTTCTCAGCATCTAGGTAAAGTATAGGGTAGCACGAAATGTGTTGCTAATTTTTTGGAGGTACGTATAGGATCAGCACACTCATTCGAAATGAAATCGAAACACGTCTAAACCTATAATTTAGCACTGTACGCTATATTAATTACTTTTAAGCCTCGTTGGTCTAGTGGTTGGCACGTTTGCCTGCCGATCACGGGTCAATAATAATTGATAATGGGTATTTCCGTAAAGAAATTCACAATAAAATGCCCGGAGTTTGGAATTTGTCGGTGCTTACACCCCGTGCCTCGGAAAGCACGTTAAGCCTACGCCTGATCTCTCTCAGGTCGTGTCAGATTGCCTCCCATCGGACTATGAGAGTGAGGGAAGTGTACCTGCGTTTGCTCACACACTTTTGCACTATAATGTCTTTTGCGCAGATGGCTAATCCTCGTTGAGATTAGCCGCCGTAACCGAAATTCGGTAGGAGAGATCAACCATTTAAGCTAAGTAGGAATAAAACCTACCTTGAAAGCCGCTTCGGCCGTGTACATTTCAGACGTGGTGAGAGCTATTTCAGTGTGCCGGTCTCCGATCAGGTACCGCATGCCCTCGATGACAGCTTCCGAGGGCACGATGCCCACCAAGGAGTCGTTTAAGCCGATACTGCCCTTGTTGCCCATTACGCGGTATTCGAACAAGTTGGTGAGGACGCAGCCTCCTGCAGCTGTGTGTCCCTGAAAAAAATTTTTATATCTAAGCCTCGGAGAGCCTTCGTGCTTCGGAGAGCACGTTAAGCCGTCGGTCCTGGTTGCCAATTTATCATCTTTGGCAATCTTTACAGGTCAGTCGGAAGCCCTAAATTGTCTGACAACTGGTTTAACCCAGATCACAGATTTTCCTCGTTAAAGGGGTTGCGAAGGTCAGATGGCAGTCGTATCGGGTTGAATCAAGTACCGACCCCAACAATGTATGGGATAAGGCCAGGGCGATGATGACTTACATTTATAGCAACTGCGGTAGGAAATTCGGTGCTCGCTAATTTGATCATACAATCTCCAAGTGTTTTCCAAAATATTTTTTGCTAGTCCACGTCGGGTTTGTACAAGTTTTTCAAGTCTAACCCGCCCGTAAATATTGTAGGTAAGTTCTGAAAGAATAATATTTATTTAATATTAAGTTTATAATTAATGCTATATAACCTTACCTAATTAGGCAATGTCCAAGAATTAAAAATAGTATGATATGAGACAGTTGCAAGTTGAACAATCGTGTGACCAGAATTGAAAAAGATACGTTAAGATGGTTTGGATATATCGAAAGGATGAGTTAAAGACGAAATTTATAGAGCGAATGTGAGCGGAATTGTCGGTAGGCGGCGTCCAAGGAAGAACTATGATGACCAAATTAATAAAAAAAATCAGAAAGTTCAAATTCGGATCACTCGTAACCAAAGGAAGTGTATGAAGTGATGCATGAATGCATATGAAGCGAAAGAAGTATGTAAGGATCGTAGCATGTGGCAAACGGTGGTCTCTACCTACCTCCATGGGATACAGGCGTGAGCAAATGTACCTATGTATCTATGTATATACCTACGTTAAACTTTTTGATTAGGAGAACGCTTGACATGAGAAGAGATGATTTTTTTTTAATTTTGTCTTATATTATTTGGGCTTGAGGAAGTGGGTTTAAGATACCTGTAGGTTGTATATCTGTAGATGCTGTCATGAGCTATAACCTTGGAATAAGCGTTAGCAGTCATTTTGTCTGTCTCTGCCTACAGGAACCTACCAAGTATTTACAATAGAACATAATACGCACCGAAGTAAGAACAATTCCTTTATATCGTTTCGAAGATATCTCATCCAGATTTTCCATGAAAACTTGTAAGAACTCCTGGTCCATAAGGTTAGCCGGCGCTCGCTGCATACTCATAATTGCTACGCCTTCCTTGTCGACGCTCAGACTAATTTGGTCCAATGTGATGGACATTTGCCGAATATTTTTTAAAATTCGCGCTGATTTTACACTATATTGAGTAAACATTTTTCAACTAAGTATATGTCTGTATCAATAAAATTTAAATAAATACGATCTACGAGACTATACAGTTCAATGCCCCAACTGAAGCAATACTGGATATCAGCTGTACAGCGTACTGGAAACAAACAGTTATCAAGATATCATTAAATCAAGGGCAACTGTAGATTAGGTATCCAGCAATAATGTATTCAAAAATATATTGCATAATTCCGCATATTTTATCATTGTTAGATAGGTAACCAACCTTTAGTACCACAATTAAAATTTCTATATGTTAGAAATCAACAAAAACTTTCATCGTCTTAAATGTTACCACCGGGTTTGGAAGGTTACTTTTACTTTACCGAGAACTAGAAGAACCCGGAAAAACTCAGCATTTATTATTTTCAAAATTATATTTACCTTGCCGTAAACTATATTTTTAACCGAGTTCAAAAAAGGAGGAGGTTATCAATTCGACTTTTTTTTTCATTATTGTAATGATACATTTTCTATGGTTCACACCCACAGTTCCAATTTATATCCACAAAAAGCATCAATTTTATAATGCGAATTTGAACCTCACTGCTTATTGTATAGGTATCAATTTTGTTCCTCACCCTTTATTGCACAATCGTGCTGCAGATTCTTCCCAGCTGTTGAAATTGTGTAGTATCGCTTCCCAAGTAGAAACGATTTAAAATGTACCGGAATGACATATGTCACGTGACGGATTTATATAATATCCAGACATTTTGTAGCGTTTCTATTAGCGCGAGAGAATGTTACTACTGTGCGGACGGTAGGGTTAACGAAATTTATACATATAGCTCATTACAATAAGGTTCAATTATGATGGAAATTATTAACTGCGCGATTCCGTTGACATTTCTAAATATCACTGTTGGTATCGTCGCTTCTGTTAATTAATAAGTATAAATAGAGATCGTCGAAATAAAATGATTTTTAACCATAAATAAAAAAAATGTTTATAAAATTGTATGATTTATTTTCAAACACTTTTAAAATATATAATTTTCACTTACACACAACAATATTTACACAACTGATCTATAAATATATTGTATCGGTTTATAATATTACATTATTTTTGTATAATTCATTACCTACAGTAAAACATACATTCCTTTATAAATTCTCGGGTTCGGAACAACAATCAAATCTCTGCAGCCGATCAAATAGTCGGGTTAGCTAGTCAAGTTAAAGCTATCAGAATAATGGTAGAGGAAATACAAAATGTACCTAACGTCATAGCTCTAAATACTTCTTTAAAGGTGGAACCTCATGCAGCCGCTCGACGTTAGTTTCCAGCGACATATGTGGTCACGTGATATGTAGCGACAAAGCTGAAAATGTTGAGCTTTATCGCTGGGAAGTATCGAGAGTGTAAGTAGTCTGTTAATTGGAATGCCCCGTCACCAACTACCACATATGATAAAGCGATTCCATCAACCGTTAGCTTTTCTGGATCGGGTACACTCATTTCTCTCTACTTGAACTTTTGGC
Source organism: Watsonalla binaria (assembly GCA_929442735.1). Lineage (NCBI taxonomy): Eukaryota > Metazoa > Arthropoda > Insecta > Lepidoptera > Drepanidae > Watsonalla > Watsonalla binaria. The sequence continues at coordinate 3,729,697 of OV838929.1, read as the reverse complement.
CCAACTTTGAATCATGAAAAATGCCGACATCAACAAACCAGCGACGAGCGACTGATTGTCGCTAAAAACGAGCGATGAGCGGCTGCATGACGTAGCTCCTTTTAGAGTCGCGGAAATTTTAAATGGTGTCACGTGACCACATTTGTCGCTGGAAACGAGCGTCGAGCTGCTGCGTGAGGTTGCACCTTAAATGTCTAAGCAGTTTTTCATTTAGCCGCCTTTTGTTTCAAACTTTGGATGTACATTTCCAACGACTGTTGCACCTTAGGGTTCTGCAGGAATCCTAGGAACACCTGAGTGTCTTGAGCCCTGTTCTTCTGCAGCCACGCGATAGGTTCAGCCCTGATGTTTTGTTTGGTGATGGCGCGCGCTAGGGGAGGGATTCTTTGAAATCTTTTGATGAACTTTTTGCATTTCTCTATTGAGTCCGCTTTGTCTGTTGCTGCCTCATCAATGAGGCCGACCTGGACAAGATATTTAGTTTAATTAATAATTTAGAACAGAAGGTGGTACGTAATTAGTGTTTCTAAACATATGCAGAATATACCTATTGAAATTGATTACTTACTATGATGTTCATTTATAGTTGTTAGTGCGTGGCAAATAAATGTTATATTATTTCTTAATTTTACATCACTAAGGTAAGGCTTATTTAGCACATGGCTCATGGCCCACCATAATGATAAGTTTAAATCCCCTTTGGAATATAAATACGGCAAAACGTCTTAAATATCCCATCACATCTTTAAGAGCTTTTTAAGGGAGTTTGGGTATACCTTTAGAGCCTCGTCCACTGTGAACATCTTGGCGGTGGTGAGAGCAATCTCAGCCTCTCGTTGGGAGATGGTGTTGGTCATAGTATCCATGAACCACCTGGGAGCTACTATCCCCAGCGCGGTCTCGTTCAGGCCGATGGTGTACTTGCCGCTCACCATCACGCGGTATTCGCATGACATGGACAGCAGACATCCGCCGGCTGGGGCGTGACCCTGTAAAATGTAATACATAAGGATAGTCTTCTCTTTAGTAAAAATAGCTAAAAATACTCTTTTGATGACCCATTTCATATACAAATAGTTAATTATATACAGAAAGTGGAGTGTATGCGGAAATGCGTTCGTTACGAAGTATGTGTGGGGTCACCATTGCAGGTTGAAGAATGATGTGGTGACCAGAATTGAAAAAAGTATGTTGAGATGGTTTAGACATATCGAAAGGATGAGTGAAAGGCGATTAACGAAAGAAATTTATAGAGCGAATGTGACCGGAAGTGTCGGTAGAGGGCGTCCAATGAACAACTACTATGACCAAATTAATAGTATTTTTCAGAAAGGTCAAATTCTGAGCACTCGTAACCGAAGAAAGTGTATGAAGAGATGCTTGAATGTGGATGAAGCGAAAGAAGTATGTAAGGATCGTAGCATGTGGCAAACGGTGGTCTCTGCCTACCCCCATGGGATACAGGCGTGAGCATATGTATGTATGTAATTATATTCAATTTACTCAAAACTAGTTTGAAAACTTAGCCCAAATCTGTGGCTCTCAGGATTGTGCCAAAAAGGCTTGAAAAGCCCCAGCGCACTTGTCAAAATACTTATATTTCAATTAATAAAATACCAAGTTATTTTAAATAGTTCATGAATCATATTTTCTTGATTTATTAAAGATGTTGATTTAAATAAATTTACAAAAATTGGTTAAAGATGTCAGACACTTCCATATAAATAAGTACTAATTGTAAGCTAAATTCATCCTTGTTATAATTGTAATGTAAATATGGTAATAAGATTGCATAGGAACTTAGGAATTTTATAATTATCTTAACTTTAATAAATAGAGTACATACATTAATAGCAGCAGCAGTGGGGTAAGAAGATCCAAATAATTTGAGCCAAACTTCTTGAAGGGTTGTCCAGAATAGTTCTGCTCTCTTTAGATCTGGCTTGTACATCTCCATAATGTCTAGACCCGCACAGAACACTGTGGGTGATGACTAAAACACACAAATACACTATTACAATATTGTATGGTTTTTTATTATATTATTTACATAAATAAAATTGAAGTGTCTGTTTGGAATTCCAAAATAACAGCCTTTCACTTAATACATATGAAAGCACGAAAGGTATTAAAAATCATACTATTTGAAATTTTTCCCTGTCTGTTTGTTTGTTCCGGCTAATCTCCGAAAGGGCGGGACCGATTTTTACGGACTTCACTTGTAGGTTCTGCTGTTTCAAAGTGTAAGTGCACAGCTGGTAATGAATATGAAAACACTGTCAAAGACTAACTCGGCATGACACCATTACAATTTTCATTACGAAAATTGGGCTAATTATTTAAATAAAAATGTAATAAAGTTGATTAGATTCTGACATGACTAAAGCAGCCAAGATCATTTGATATATCCCTACATACCGATGTCATAATCATAGCTCTGGCCTTGTTCTTGGACACATCATCAAGTGCTTTGCTGATTTCTTGGAGGAGTTCCAAATTGAGGCTGTTCACTGGTGGCCTTTGCAACGTCATTGTTGCAATACCTTCATTGTCTACGGCCAAGTCCACTAGTGGTCCGGCTTTGGCCGACATCGGCCTGAGAGTGGACAGGCTGGGAAGGAGCTGTCTTGCATTTTTGATTATATGACGTATGGGCAACATTCTGGAAAACATTAAAATGTGGATAAGATAGTAATTTGTATCACTACTTTAACACATCCCCTGCTACCCTGCTAACAATGCATCTGTGCAGGGAGCATTTTAAACAATAGACGCGCAGAGTCGGAGCACACAGTGAAGGCACAGAAATTTGTATGGACTCACATAAGTGTTGTTAGCATATAGGAAAGTAAAAGCGCAGGCGCGTCGTTAGCAGTGAACGCGTTAATGAAGCAAATTCAACATTAGCTGTGAATGTGTTGCTCACTCTGGTTATTATTCTACCTTATCTTAGGAATCTAAGCTACTCTGGGAGCCTGGCTGGGTTCAGTGTGGTTGGTAACAAATTGAAACTAATGACAATATCTCTTGAAGATCTAAGCATATGGTTTATGTAAGTATAGTAATTAAGTATCTACTTATAATAATCTATACTTCTATAGATAAAAATGCTCAGCCATCCCAGAAGTTCTCGAAGGGGTATGCAAAGGTGTTGTACCAACAACACCCACATTTCACCGAATAAGATTAAGAGCCAATGTGACAGGGTGAGTCAATTGCCATCTCAGGCACGTTATATATGTCTTTGAATTACTTCTCAGACATATGCAGGTTTCCTCACTATGTTTTTTAGAAAAATGCGTTGGTATTGTCCCCACTGAGATTCTAACTTGAGTGTCAAGTGACTGCTCAAACCCCGAGGCCACCATAATATAAAATGTTTGTCCTGCTGACTAATAATATAATATCACTGCACAGCCTAAGCCGCTGGTCCTGAAGACTTGTGTTGTGATTTGGATGCTGTGTTCTTGGTGAGGTTTATGTTTAACTAACAAAAGGATTTCCGAAATTCCACCCCTGAGGAAATTTAATGGAGGTTGAAATTTGTATGTGAAATCATAATGCCATGGATGTTAGTAAGATGTTGTATGCAGGAGATATCACCAGCATAGAGAATTAACTTTTTGATAATCATAAAAATACTACTTATATAGTTTAAAACTAAATGGGCGAAGCCGCAAAGTTGAGTATTCTATAAATAATATTATATTGTTTTCAATAGTTTAGTAGAAGGATGAGAAGGGTTTGGTACCTTAGGTTTCACAATGTGGAACTTACTTTAAAATATTTCAATAAACAATATCCTTGAAAGCACGTAAAAAAAAATAAAGTTTACTTTCTTAAATTTCTTTACTTCATTTTATGTTGAACCTTGGACTCAGTCTAGTCCAGTTACTCAACTTATATTTTGATTGATACGTTGTATGTTTATGTGTCTGTCTAGCTAGTGTCTAAAGACAGTGTTACCAGCTCAGATTTTGAAAAATGTTTATACGGGGTTTGAAAAATACGTAGATTTTGTAAAAATTGCTTATGAAAAGGTCTATGTACTTTCATCAAGTAACTATTTTTAGTTTACGTTTCATCAGATTGGTCGCAAAAAACCTCTTGTTGTTGGTTGGGTACCTATAGGAAATAATTAATTATCATTATTATTTAAATATATCAGTATTTACTATATTGTAAAGCAAACTGAGTGTTTGTTATGAAACGGGACGTTAATCAACTTTATTCCGCGATGGTATAGGTAAGTACTGGTAATTACGCCCATTTAGCTTCATGGGACTTCGACTGAAGATAGCTTTGCAGGAAAAGCCTAAAATACGTAGATCTACTTAAAAATAAGGAGAGTTGGCAGCGCTGCGATGTATGTTTATGTGTCTAGTAGTGTCTCGTTGTCTGTCTGTCTGAAAATGAAGTCAATCATTCAAACAAAATAGGTACGAACTTTCAGTTGGACATGTTTTCATTAGCTTGACAGATATACGGGCAAAGATAAAGAAAAAATCTTTGTAATGCTGCTGACATAACAATTTGACGTCTGATATTTACAGTGACACAACTAAACTGTCAAAAATGTCGGAAACTCGCTCTGGAAGTTTATTTACTACAATACAATTTTAAGTTTGGTTTGCTTATCTGGTTGACGACTAATTTGATTTAGAAACAAATAATGTTAACTGAATAGTGTCTAAGAGATTGTGACCGTAGTGATATGACATTCAATTTAGTATTATTGTATTAAGATATTCAATATAACATGTCTCTTGAACAAACTGCTTGTGATGGTAAATATTTTTGTTAAAATTTTAACAATATTCTTAGGCAATAAGGTATTATAAGCACAGCATGGTTAGATAGGGACCATACACATTTCCCAGTGAACTCGCCCCTATTTGAGTGGCTTTACATGGAATAGATAGAATAGGTTATCAATATAAGTTAGTAGTATCAATATTATTTACATAATTTTTCTTTTGTCAGGCCTTCCATGATGATCCGAAATAAATTCTGAAGAATGCATCCTTAATCACTTACCTTTTTATCATTAATATCGTAATAAGCCTGTAAAAATCCTATTTCTTTAATATTTTTTTCCCGGTTCTGTTGATGAATGTGGTTGGATACAAAGGTAGAGGAACATCTAAAAAAAGGATTGTGTTCAAGATGATATGGTTAGAAGAGAGTGGAATAAGATGGAATGACTGATAGAAAGAAATGGAAGAGAACAACACATTATGCAAGCCACAAATGACATGGGATAAGGGGGGGGGATGATTAATCTTTACTCATACTATCCAGGTTAAAATTTATCTTAATGACAGTGACTCTTACAGACTTGAAGGCGTTCGAGCGACGCTTGACTGAAGTGATAGGATGTCTCCAGCCATCCACCACGAGGTGGAGGAGTAAGTGCTTCATATGCAGTTTTTTATTTTCATAAGATTTACTCAGCTAATATTTCATCTTCTTCTTAAATTCTCTAAGTTGGAAGCACAGATGTGTCATTAGCAGTGACGCGTTAATGTTATCGAGCTTCTGCCAATGGACAACACTGGCGAGCAAATTATGTTATTTAAAGGTTTTTTTGCTTTCTATTGAATAGAGGATTTTTGATTTTGAATTTACTTCTGCAAGCTACATCAAAGTCTAAGCTGAGATCCAAAGAGCATATAGATAGTAATAGTGTGAAGGCCTAAAGATCACTAATTAACGCATTCACTGCTAACGACGCATATGTGCGTCCAACTGTTCGAGAATTTACGAAGAAGTTGAAATGTTAGCAGTGAATGTGTTAAACTTACCTATAACACAGTTGTTATGGAATGTTTCAAAGGACAACTAAATACATTGGAACCATCATAGAAATGCAAAATGTAACATTGTATTGATCATATTTTATAAGTTATATTGTAAAGACCTGTCTACTACAGGCTATTTTGATTCAGGTAAAGCTGTTTCTGTATATTAATCGTTAGTTAGATAGACAACTTATTTCTTATATATTATATTTTTTGTACTGTTTGTATAATGTCTGTTATCATTACACATTACCACACAGCTCTTGCGATAAGGCACCTTGATTTTTTTTGTTAAATAGAACATTGGAGAATTTTGGATTAAAATATTAGATTCATAAATGAAAAAAAGATTACAAATTTACTATACATAACACATATACAATTATGTTGCAGTACTGCTGACAGTGGTGTCCGTGTGCACAGCAATAGCAGCATATCATTGGCTAATGGACCCATTAACACCGGTTGTCTCTCTTACACAGTCACTTTGGAACCATCCATTCTTTGCCTTCACTTCTACATTTTTAGGTAAGTTATTTAAAAAATCACTGATATTTTATGCTGAATTCCAGACTATGAACATATTTGGTATTTATGTGACTGATAAGTAAAAGTTATCTATGGTCAAAACGCTAATATTGATATAGGGGTAGATTAATGTCCAAAAAAATTCTGTACATGAAGGTATTTTTATTAATGAACTCTAAATTATTTTCAGTACTCCTATTCATGCTGGGCGTGCATCGAAGAGTGGTAGCTCCGAGCATCATCACGTCTCGGACACGGTCGGTGCTCAATGACTTCAACATGTCGTGTGATGACACCGGCAAGCTGATACTAAAGCCACGTCCTGCCACATAGTCAGCTGTGCCACATAACCTTGTAAATATTATTTAGGAGTAAATCTGTTTTTGTTACTGGCAACACTTGTAGTTTTTTTTCGTCTGTCAAAAATGATGATCAAAGTAAAATATTGGTATTAAAAAGGTAGCATAGGAAGACATGGGCTTTTAAACATTACTGCCTTACCGAAAATAATTGTATGGACTTTTTTAATTCTAGAGGCATAGGTACCAAACAAATTAATACCCCTATAACATTGTTTCAATTAATAACTGGATCCAGTAACAAGAGTGATATTAGACTTCTATTAAAGCCTGTCACATCCCACTGCTGGGTAATAAGCTTTCGTTCCCCTCAAATGTCTTCAGTTAATATTTAAATGTTGAATTACATAAATAAGAAAAACATCAAGTATACAAGAGTCTAATCAATTTTATTTATACTTATAACTTTGGTGTGTTTATTATATACAATAAATAAATGACAACTAAGGAAAATAGGTCTATCATACAAAACCACCTTAAATGATCAACGGAAGTGCAGTTCCAAACAATACCTTACAACATCGTAACTACAAGGGTATATAATATATGTAACTCTAAATAATTTGCTAAAGATTTGTCTAAGGTTTAACAAACTTACAGAAAAGGGTTAAATCTCGATTTTGTGGAAAATAAACTCGAAATCAGCTTAAATCTAGCTTTATATCCTGTAAGCTATCTATAAAAACAGCTTTCTTGGTTTAAATTCGATTTATACTTATTACTAGTACTAGTACCTACTATTATACTAGTACCTACTCTGATGTATGGAAGTGAATGTTGGGTTTGGCAGAAGAAACATGAAAGTAGAGTGAATGCAGTGGAAATGCGATCGTTACGAAGTATGTGTGGGGTCACCATTGTAGATCGTATGAAAAATAGTGTGATAAGAGACAGTTGCAAGTTGAAGAATGATGTGGTGACCAGAATTGAAAAAAGTATGTTGAGATGGTTTGGACATATCGAAAGGATGAGTCAAAGGCGATTAACGAAAGAAATTTATAGAGCGAATGTGAGCGGAAGTGTTGGTAGAGGGCGTCCAAGGAAGAACTACTATGACCAAATTAATAGTATTTTTCAGAAAGGTCAAATTCGGAGCACTCGTAACCGAAGAAAATGTATGAAGAGATGCATGAATGTGGATGAAGCGAAAGAAGTATGTAAGGATCGTAGCATGTGGCAAACAGTGGTCTCTGCCTACCCCCATGGGATACAGGCGTGAGCATATGTATGTATGTATGTTATACTTATTAAAATTTGATTCGCTCAAGTCTCATTGGCAAGTCAGGAAACTGACAGGACCCATATAAATCTGGATTTAGGTAAATCTGCAAGGAATGCAAGACATAAGGAGATTGAGTCGAGTCTAGTTTTAGCAAAATCGAGATTTATAACATTTTCATGGGCCACGTGGAATAGTTAAATTATTGAATATTAATTAATAATATTATTTGCTTATACTTCACTAGTACCCATACCTACGAAAGGGCTGGCTATCAATACATTGAGTTGCTACAATCATAAGCCGACATTATCATAAACCAATCCTCAATAAGATTCACCAACCAACGTTTTAGCTTAGACTCATCATGGAGTTGGAATTATATATTTCAAAAACTTACCATTTATATAAAAAATATAAAATTCACTACTTTGGGCAGTGTTCATTTTAGGATTGATAATATTATTTTTTTGTTTTCAATCCCTCATAAAATGGTACACATATTACGACAATTACAGACAAGTCCACATAGCAACTACGAATATTTTGTGCTGACTGTGCAATAGTGAGTATCTAACATATGACCTATAGGTATCTAGTTAGTTTAAACACGATAAAAATGTGCTCAAGTGTAACAATAATTCGTTATTAAATTGTTTTTAAACATAATAAAAACGCCTATAACGATACACGAGTATGTATGTGGAATGAACTACTGTGTATCACAATATCTAATCTTATTTACGGTTTACATTCTGGTTTATATGAAAGCTATAGTGTGATCGCAACCTTATATTATTTCGCGGTATGAATCGACTTACTCCTATCACCATGTACGGTAAAATGATCTTAATTCCCATAACAATAGAGGTGCTATCAAAAATTTGTGATCCACCCTCTGTCTCACTCTAACGAGACACCTAATGTATGAGATGAATTATCTTAAAGGCGATTTATATAATAGGGCTTGCGATCAAAATATAACTCCTAAAGGGCGAGTGAAATCTAATAATAAAAAAATTGAGCGTAACGTTTACACTCACCACATATTAATATGTTAGAAATACAATTATATTATGTTACCCAACAGTATGGTTGCATCATAAAGGTTTCGCTTAATTTATAATAATAATTACAATAATAGTGAATTATGATCATATAAATTCAATTATTAAATGTTATTTAACATCAAGGCAGTGATACATGCATACATTCAACATTATTAATATGTTATATACTTAACGTTTAAGAAAGGCATACTTCTGAATAACTTTCAACATGCCCCGGTCTTAACATGAATAAGGCGTGAATTGTCGGTTATTATATAGCATTTTGAACAAAGTACTCATTGTCCTTACACTGTTGTAACATAATATTGATAATATCATTGTATTTCAGTCTTAGGAAAAAAAATATTTAGAACTTTACAGATTTTAGCTTATTTATTTAGGTCTTCCAATTATAAAACTAACAACATTGTTATTAAAAGGTTTCATTAATATCGAGATTGTTTGCAAATGTAAACATTGAAAAATAGGAACATTGTATGAGTAACGAATAACTTGTTTATTCGCAGATAATGCTTAACCACAGCAGTAAAATTGCATGACTAAGTTATAGAATAATGACACGTATTCCAAACGCATTAAGACATGTTTTCATTCGTGCGAGTATAATAAATAAATTGCACCAATCAATAATATGGAAGCCGATTGTTTAATTCCAAGGCAGTTTTATACAGTAGATATAAGTAAGTAATAACATAAATAATACTTGATTCATGTACAATTACGTGTAACGGTTGGACTCAAGTAATTCATAATCTGAATACAAACTCTATCAAAATGGAAATTACAAATATTATAAAGCTATGATTTTTTTATTATGTCATATTATTAATACGTGGTTAAAATCTCGGGACACAGTTAGTACAGGGACGCGCATTGGATTTTTAGAGGAGTAAGCAGAAACAATAAGTAGGTAGCTTGGTTAGGTACATACCAATTTGGCGCATAGGTACATACGTTTTGGTATAGACATTCACACACACGACACGAGTGTATTCTGTAATTACAAATGGTAAGCATTGCTTATCTGCTTATATGATGCACGCCCCTGTGTTAGTAATCTATAAAGTAACGGATTTTCAAGTATCATGCTTTTTATTACTGGGAGATCTGGGACCATCGAGTGTAGGTCAGATTCTGATTATTTGAGTCCACCTTAATAGGTTAATTATAGGATATAAAATCTAACTTACATTTGCGACAGACGACGTTGCGTGTTCGTCGTATAGAACCTACGGCCTTGCACTTACTGGGGAGGGGGACAGTTCTCAGTAACTTTGCTTTACAAGCTTAAACCTTCAACTGAACTCCTTAAAGCTCATAATCGTATATATACAAATTTATAAAATATATTCTCGAGCTCTCGTACGTATATTATAGACTTTCAAAATACAAAAAATCGTCATTTAACTATGTAAAATGTATCATGTTAACAAATTGAAGAAAACTTACATCATAACAATAAAAATGGTACTATCTACTTTGCAATATATTTACTTAAATCAATTACCTTTTTGTTCAAATACATTTATAAGTATAACAAACTATGTAGATAGGTAACGTAATAATTCATGCATGTGCACTTGACAAATTATTAAATAGTAATTAATAAGTATTGGATTGGTATACCACGTATTATGTATAGTAGAGGTCACGCCACAAAACTTCTATTTTAATACTTTTCAGTACCCCTATCACGGGTTTGCCACTGTTTTCGTTATCTATACTCGCTAACGTCTTCGCCGAACATTTGTACGAGAAATTGTGCAGCGACACCTAGCGGTGACGTGAAGAACTAAAATATCTCATACAAATATTGCGAGTGACGCTAGCGAGTATAGATTACGAAAACGGTGGTAAGCCCGTGATAGGGGTACAAATCTCGAAGGTCTGAACGTGTAGGCATAGGTATCAATTTAGCCTAACTAGCAGCCTTTCATAATTAATAACTGAAGAATCCATTCTCTCAATCACAAGAAGATATCTTTTGCAGTTATAGTTAGTTCGTGATACATTTTGCGATGTGACCTTCTAATACGTAGCATAATATCTCATAATAAGAGTTTAAGAGTTAGCGCAAACGGTACCCCTATCGAAAACTTGCCTTGGTTTTCCTAATCTACACTCGCTAGCGTCTTCACCGCATATTTGTATGAAAAATTATGAAAAACAAAAATATCTCGTAGAAAATATTGTCGGTGACGCCAGCGAGTATAGATTGCGAAAATGGTGCAAACCTCGTAATAGAGGTGACAGGCCACCCGTAACAGCTACCGTTGGATCATCTATGTGCTGAATCATTATTTTGCAAAAATTCGGTGTGCTCACTTGCTGAATGTTCTGAAATAATCACATAGCGCCATCTAGTCCCAAAGTAAGCAATGCTTGTACTATGGGTACCAGTCAACGGATATAATATTAATATCCTTTTTTATATATATATATATACCAAATGCTCATCACATCAAATGGCTTCAGACGGCCGGTGGTGGCCCGTTTGCGCCAAGCCTAAGAGTTTTGACACAAATATAGAGAACTTGTAAGAGCTAAACTGCAAATAAACGCGTGTGAGAGAGATCCCCGATCGTATTATTGTCGTCTCAGTCCCCGCAGCAACATGCAAAGCTCGACTGGTGTCCTCAAACAGCCAGGAGGGTGCGTATGTTCTTTGGCGTCGTCTGGTGGTTCAGGTGCTTGGTCGTGTACCTGGATGATATTATAGTATTTAATGGCATTTATTTCACCTAGCTACCCACTCTCACTTCGCTTCGGGTAATGATTTTTAAGGCTTTTACAGATAACGCCTTTTCTCTACTATATCTAAATTTAATATGGATTTCCTTAGCTATAAACCCGTAGTAAATGAACTCCGATTCATTTCCTACACGTAATAACAATAGTAAAAACCGTATCAAGATCCGTGAAGTAGCTTAGAAAATCGTTACGTTCAAAACAATTTTCAATGGATATGGCGATTTCAATTTATATATACTATTTGAAGAATAGCTTAGCTAATTAGGCTTATTCAAGTAGGCGTGAGCCCAATATTTCAAGAAGCCCGTACATTATATTTCATAATAACAGTTGATTAGCGAAGTTAAGCAATCCAGGCCAGTATTTAGATGGATGTCCGCCAGAGTCCCCAGTTTTTCAGCATCGCACTCGACGTCGAATGTCGGTTTCAATGATACGAAACTGAGCTTTATCTTCTATGTATTATGTATCAATTTACTATGATTGAAACCGATGTGCGACGTCGAATTCAACGCTGAGGAAAGTTACGGTTTCTATTTCGGCTGTCAGTTGAATATCTTTGTCAGAAGTCAAAAGCCTCAGGCAACTGGTTTAAACCAAGCTGCCGATTTTCTTTGTAAATGGGGTTGCGAAGATCAGCCAGCAGTCACTTTGTGTAAAATCTTATGACGTTTTTATTCAAAATTCTTGGTTCTAGGAAAAAATTGTATTGTTACCTGAGCGCATTGAGCAGTGGCTCTGCCTTCATAGGTGGCTGTTGCTGTAGGAACTTGACACAACCCTTGACGTCCACCGATGAGGAGCGGCAGAACGCCCCGGACGGGTGCACCCAGTCGTACAGAATTATCAGACCCACCATCACGCGGAGAACCAGCAGGGATGTCTCCTCGCGGCTGAACTGGCCCATCAGTTTACTGGACGAAGGAAAAACAATTGGTAATAGATAAAGAAAGAAATTTTTGTATATTCTACACCATGAGACGCATGTTATTTTTTAAACAAAGACATAAAATAATATTAACACTGTTATCATCAAGAAATATTATTACAACAAAATATAGTTAGGTAATTTAAGATATTTGGAACAAACTCAGAGAGTAGCTTTACTTAACAAGTCTTGAAAAAAGTTCTTGACTCAAGTATGAGAAAACTGCGTGGGCTTAAATAACCATAATAAATTACTTAACCGCCCAGCCCCGACATCTTTGACACGAGGCCGCCCATAAATTATTTTGCTAGATTAGATAACAAAAGGGAACTTCCTAGCTATCCTCAAATTGTATCAACGATATGATAAGGACGAACGTAAACGTGATTTTTTGTATGCAACATACATGACAAATAAGCGTGCGTGGTAAAAGGCTAATGCAGTCTATGTCCGGAAACATAGCCGGAGATATGCACATTGCTCACCTTAAAAAATGGAATTAGTAAGACAACATAGTCTAAATAGCATCTATAGATAGCACAGCGCCTCCACTCCACCATGGAGCATTGACGATCTTAAGCCCACGACAGACGACACTATAATATTAATGTCTGCATCTAAACTTAAATATTATTAATGTCTACATCTATACTTTAATATTAGACTTAGATGTTTAAGTCGAAAATTTTCGGCACAGGGAAGGGCAGTGTAATCAAAATAAGTAGCGAGTATAACAACGAAAAATAAAAAATGTTAAGCGATTTTTCTAAGTATATGTTCCCTTAAAAAGTCAAGACCTTATATAAAGCTTAAGAATTTCTTACTTTGTTTCCTTAACGCGCTAATCTCAGGAACTACTGGGCTGATTTGGAAAAAACTTTCAGTGTAAGATTTATCGAAGAGGGCCAGACATATAAAGGTATATTATATTATTTAGCGTCGTCAGGAACCCAATATTAGTAATGTGTTAACATAGCATAGTATACGGTTGCATTATTCCCCAGTTCCCAGTCGGGCAGCACCAAATTTCGAACGAGAGTTCTCGCTCTTATGCCCTACATTTCTTAAACGACTTATAAAACTATCACATTTATAAATCAAATAGTATGAACACGTCACAGGTTTATGTCGTAAATCTAAAATTATGAGGAAACGGAAACGTTATGTTGTAAATAAATAAATGCCGTGTTTTGAGTTACATGTAACTTGGTCAGCTTGGTTTATGACACTATAAAAGTACCTATGTGCCTACGGGATGTAGCGTACCGACCAGAATTTATTATTCGGCACAGTATATTTTATTAGTCTTCCAGTTTGGATGGACTCCTTACGATGCGCGCTTTGCGCTACTAGCCGAGTAGTTACTGTGATCAAAATAACACTGCTGGTATGCACTAGTTTTAGTATATTTGCAGCGTTGGCTTCGAAAATAACGTATACTTAGATATAGAGATATATTGTCTCAAATTACCAATATTTAGTAAGTTTTTGAGCACTAAAAAGGCTTATCAGTATATCATTCACAGTAGTCCCGTTTCTTCCAATTGTTTCTATATCCCTAACAATTCACCACAAATATTCATATCAATTATTTTAATTCGAGCTATATGTCCATTCAGATTGTAAATTCCTTCCTAGGTAAATTTACTTATACTTGGTGAAATTTACGAACGGGATTTTCACTGGCGTGTCTCTGATGTTATAATAACTTAGGTCACATTTTATTTTATTAAAAACAGTATCTCTAAGAAACATATTCTATTGTTAACCTACGTGAGTAAAGCCGTAGGGCATAGGTAGTTCTATAAAAATGTAATGCTAAAAGGAATATTCGTACATTTGCGTACTGTTTCGGCGGTCGCTTACCAAAACGCAGTTGGGACCAATTAATATTCTAATAGGGAGCTCCATTGTCACTTTCGATGGTATCAAAGTACAGTCAAACAAAAATTAACTCCGTTATTCGAACGGTGGGCTTTAATTAAATGATGTTAATCACAATGCCAGCTCCAGAAATGCAGGGAAGATTAAGCGTTTGAGATTAATTAGCCGTAATCAGGGGACGAAAATTAGGACGCAAGCAGATGCCAGATGTAATTACAAAAACAAAATACAATTCAAAATATGTGGATGGCATACTTATGCAATTTCAATGGAAATACGGATCGTTTCTGTTATACACGTGAACCGAAATCGTAGTTTGATAGGAATTCAACTAAGACGTTCTGGCGATGACGACCAAGCTATTCCGTTGATATGATAATATACAATGCCAACGATTACACCGCTACGACGATCGTTACGTGAATTGGGCTACTTGCGGAAGATCGGTTTTTGTGGAATTCCTTAGGGGAAGTTTTTGTTCAACAGTAGACAACTTTCGGCTGAAATGTTGATGAACTGAGCCATTACCATAAGCTCTTAACCATGATACGGCTGTATCATTGTACTATGGTCTATGTAATATGATTTAGTAAAAATGTTAGGCACACTATTTATTCTGCTTACCCTGCGTGAGGTATGCGCGTGGTGTTTGTGATATTATCTCACTACGATCAGCTGGTGCTTCTGCTCAGTCGGCCTAGACAAGTAAATTTCTCTGCTACCGCTAATAGAAGCGACACAAAATGAATCGAAACGGCATAAATCAGGTACGTGACATATGTCAGTCCCATACATCTCGTATCGTTTCTATAGGCCCAGGTAAGCGAGCAAATAAGTGCTTTGTTGACATCAAACAGCTATGCTAACGACAGTACTCATCGCTTTGGTGTCGACCGCGAGCCAAGTGGCCAAAAGCTACCTACATACGCCAAGGAAGTAGTCACTTGACTCAATCTACTGATGACATGACATTAACGACCTATGCGAATATAAAACTAGCTATACGATAATATAAGCGTGACCCGGGAAACTACAATCACTATTTCATTAAATTATATTTCCGTTCGCAGATAATAACTGTTTTTGAGATAAGATTATTGTGTCTAAAGTGTATGGTGTCATTCGAGACACAAGTCAGTTATATTATTTATAGTTGTTTACTTTTAAAAACAAAAATCGCTTTGTTTAAAAATCTGGTGATCAGTCACATCGGGTTGCATCAAGTGCCGACCCTAACAATGTATAGGATAAGACCAGGGAGATGATACATTTTAAAAACAAAGGTGGCTGATATTCAAGTTTTAGATTGATTGGCAAAGCACCACATACTCAGAAATAAAAATAAAAAAAATAAAAAAATACGTGTTAATAAAAACCGCTAGCGGCACGCGATACACGGAACAAATATTCCTCGCTACCGCGTAATTAAGAAACAAAAATTTCATAAAGGATAAATTTTGAGGAAAATTAAGGACTTAATATACAAAAGTAATAACAAACACAATGTTAGCGGGCAAGGATTTATTAAAGAAATAAACTACCACAAAAAAATATTACATTCAGTAAATAAGGATTATGTTATTGATTAAATCTGGAAGATGCCCTAGACAGAAAGGTTACAGGTGCTATCATGAGTATGATATGAGCGCTTAGGGTATTGTTCGCGTTCGTTCCATACAAGACCCAAAACATTACTATTCTGCATTCAAGATCGATGTCATTGAAGAGGTGATGGAACATGAGGCTCAAGTGTCTAGGATTGCTATAAAGAAGTATGGTAAATGAAGTATTAAAATTGGATGACTTTATGATGAGTTATGCCACTCTGATCCACATTTTTGATCCACTGGTGGATCAATAGATTGGCGACAAACAAAAGACGATTGATGAAGCTCTGGTTGCTTTAATAATCAATAAAGTTGGAATAATGACACTGATGAAAGAATAAGTATCTACCAGGGGTCATGGTAGGGCCATGAAATGACATCTTATTGCCATGATACATTGACAATGATTGAGACAGATGTGTATGAGATGTATAAGTCTGTCACTTTCGCACAGTTCAAATATAATAGCAATAAGAGATTAATGTACGGCTCCTGTTTTGCGTAGCTATCGCAGTTTGCACCAAATTATAACATAAATAAAACGCAAGATTAATGATTGCCCTACCTATTCGGCAGGTACTGTTTACTTTTTTAAATGCTTTGTTTGCATTTCGTATGTAGTTTGCTATAAATAAAACGCTGGTACGTCAAAATCAAGGGGAATGAGAGTGTTACGGGCGTGTTGATCAGCTGATGTATATGTTTGCTGTGGCTAAGGTTTGCGTTAAATGTTTCAAGGTAGTTTACACTATTTAGTTATTATTAAGTGTTTTGAGATTCGAGGTTCGTGTGCTGATTAATACATAACGGTAGCCCGATTTACGTAAAACAAACAATTTTTTCTTTATATATTGAATTAGCTACTTCGTCTACGTGGAATAGTTAATTTGGGTCATCGCTAACTTAACCCGCCATTAGTCTAAGCGTGATAATATGTAGCCTTATAGTCTACATCGGTAAATGTAATACTTAAAGAATTTTTCAAATCGGACCAGTAGGTCTTGAGATTAGCGAGTTCAAGCAAATAAACAAACTTGATATATTAATATAGATTCAAAAATATTGTCAGTGGGTAAATGAAAATGATTTATTCAGTTTAGGCCCTGGTAAGGCACTTATGAATATTGAAGATTTTACCTACCAGGTAGAAGATATACCAACTCCTCATGAGGTGGGGAAGTGCACGTGTCCACTTCAGAGTTCGCTTAGTTTCGAGTGCTGATAATATACCTATTTTTCACTTCGTCAAACTATTCAATGCTTCGACAATTACTACAATTTGAATTGGTAACGTATTAATTGCGTGTTTGCAGTGGTTATTGAAAGTAGTGTATCGGAAATATGCTCACGCCTGTATTCCCCGAAGGGGTAGGCAGAGGTGCTGCAATAACAACAACTACTTTTCACCGAATATAATCAAGTGCCAACTTGATAGATACGTCTTTAAATTACTTATCTGACATATGCAGTTTTCCTCACGATGTTTTCCTTCACTTTATGGTGCACGTGGTCTGAAATTACTGCATATAAGTTTTTAGAAAAACTTATTGGTAGTATCCGTTGGGATTCCAAATTGCGTCGCTTTCGTCTCTCGTCTCTCGTAATAGAACGTCTGTACATTTGTCATTGTCTTATATGTGAATGATAGTGGTTCACCAGAGCGTATCAATATCTCGGCTCGACATACGATCCTACGCTGTAATAAATACACCTCGTCTGTAAGGATAGTCATGCATTGCAATGCATTGCTGAGTGGGTAGGGAACTACTGTAAGGGTGCTAACGCATTGATCCTATCTCTTCACTAAAGAAGTGAAGAGCCTGGTTCTGTCACGAGTTATGAACTCGCAAATAGTGGGGATATTATGCATGTTTTTATTCAACTTACATATAGACAGAGACACTCAAAAAACTTGTGAGCATTCAAGTTACTCGTTCTTAATTCGTGACGGGGCGTGAAACATTCTTGTACATGTCAAATCAACTTGAATCGCAAATCAGCGTGTGGGATTTGAGAGTAATTAAACATCCTCATTTGATTTTGTGTAATTTTACCTATAACTTAGTATAGGAGGCAAAGTTTGAGTGATTTTTCCTTGGTTGGTAGAATTGGTTCTAAATTTTCACTCACTCGAGAATGGGCGGTTATATTAGTCTCTGTGTGTATGCGGCTAGTCCCAAAACTATTCATACAAAAAACCAGATGGATCCAGTTCAAAGTTTGATTCGAACACACACTTTATGTAGGCATCATTCATGAACAATATTTTTGCTATAAATGAGCTCTAGACTATAAAGCTTTAATTCGACAGATGCTCCTGGATGGCACACTGGTCTTCTTTGAAACGAATTTGAAAGGGTAATTTAAAATTTACGACGAATTTAGATCGTTGCACTAGTTTCTGTAACGATTACAATTATGTGGGCCGCTTTTGATCGCGGCTATTGTGTTTTGGGAGCATTTTTCTATTTAGAAAACATTGAAACCTAATTCGATGCGTACACCTAATACGATGTTAGAGAACTTGCCTTTACATAATTACAGACAGCAGATTGTGATGTTAGTAGATTGATTCCATGACTATTTCGGGAGTGTGTTGTTACCTGCCGCACACATATCATAAAGAAGTAAACTTTGTAAGTTTGTATAGAATATATGAGCTAGTGAAGTATAAAATCTCATAATGCAATATGCGTTTCAACTCTTTCTACCATTTATTGAACATAATGTCACCGATCACACAAATGCCACTTTAAGCGAATCACAAATGTGTAAAAAGGTCATCTGCGGTATAATATAAATATCAGCTAGGTACAAACTTATATTTATACTGCGTGTACCCGCCCACTTTTATCTCAAAGGGTTTGTTTCCGAAAATACCTGGAATGTAACAGGGCTTAGAATAAATAATTTAATTTTCACTCTATAAATTTTCGTTACCAATTCTAAGTAACGAACAAAAACGACTTTGAGTCTGAGCTCGAGACCTTCAGGTACCAATTCCATCAACACCAATATTGTTAATTTGATTAAACCAAATCCACACTAACAAGGGTTTGATATGATAATCCAACATTTTAATTACTGTCTATTTTTACATGTCACGCTATGGTTAATTAAGCCCTTCTCACACTCGTATTACCCTCCCTGTATACAGTCACGCGAGCACCCTTAACTGTTGAAATATTAAAATTGGAAATAGAGAGAATGGGGTTTGAGTACCTAGTACCTGGTTGCCTACTACGCATGCGATGCAAGTTCAAAGTTCAAATCCCAGCAGTCGAATGAGACAATGAGTTTTTCTAAAACTTAAGAGTTATCACACCCACTTTAAGGTGGGTGAAGAAGACCTGTGTGAAGTTGGCAACTGAAGTGAAGGAAAAAAATTTTTTCGTCATGTGTTCGATTGTACCCGGTATGTACCGGATTGTACCGCTTTTTAAATCGTTTGTACCCCTAGGGGGTAAAAGTTATAGGGGGGTAAATATTTTGGCAACTAAGTATAAAATATTGAAAGTTTGTAAATGCCATTCGATAGTACCCAGCACGTAGAGGATTGTACAGTTTTTTATTTCGTTTGTACCCCAAGGGGACAAAAGTTACGGGGGGTTAAACATTTTGAAATCGAAATATTGTAAATTTGTACATGCCATTCGATTGTACCCAGCACGTAGAGGATTGTACCGTTTTTTGTTTCGTTTGTACTTCAAAGGGCCCCGAGATATGGGGGTTGAAAGTTTCAAACTTTCCACTGTCATATCTCGGGGCCCTTGGAGGTACAAACGAAATAAAAAGCGGTACAATCCTCCACGTATATGGTACTACCCAATGCAAAAATAAAAAACGTTGGTACCTCAAATCATTCCGAATTAGCCTGGGTTGCCAGTTGTCCCCACGGATATCTCTGGACCCCATGGGGTACAAACGATATTTATACGCAAACCGGATTGTGCCGAGTACGGAGAGGATTGTACCGCTTTTTGTTTGGGTACTATCGAATGGCATTTACAAACTTTCAATATTTTATACTTAGTTGCCAAAATATTTACCCCCCCTATAACTTTTACCCCCTAGGGGTACAAACGATTTAAAAAGCGGTACAATCCGGTACATACCGGGTACAATCGAACACATGACGAAAAAAATTTTTTCCTTCACTTCAGTTGCCAACTTCACACAGGTGTGAAGAAGTGGTGTTAATACAATACCTTCGTGAATACTTCTAGGATGGCGAGGGAACACATATATATATTAAAATTCGTTCGTATTTTGTTGGGTCTAAATTTTCTTAGACTTCTTTCTTACATACATATGCTCACGCCTGTATTCCCCGAAGGGGTAGGCAGAGGTGTTGTTATCACAACACCCACTTTTCACCGAATTTGATTAAGTGCCAACGTGACAGATGGTGAGTCTATCGCCGTCTCAGGCACTATACATACGTCTTTGAATTACTTCTCAGAAATATGCAGCTTTCCTCACGATGTTTTCCTTCACCGTAAAGCACGTGGTGTGAAATCACTGTGCATAAGTTTTTTACAAAAACTCATTGGTACAGGCCCCGTTGGGATTCGAACTTGTGTCGCTTGCGTAGCAGGCGAATGCTCAAACTCCGAGGCCACCACGGCTCCTCAAGTCCCGAGGCCACCACGGCTTCTTCTTTCTTATTTTAGGTAAAAATAAATTATCAAAAGAGTTGCCTAAATACCGCTTCTTTATGCCAACAAATTAAATGTTGACTCAAGCGCCCTTGACGCGAGGGCGGGCGAACACCTATAAGGACCGTCGATATTTTTGGGTTCATTAGGTACCTAAATTTTAACATTTAAGTAAAGAAAATACCGAATATATTTTTATAATAATTTGGGCAACGGGAAGCCTCGCTAAGAAATAACATTCAAATTGTAGAAATGTAAGCTTCACGGTGAGAATGTAAACCATACATTACCGTCTACATCAAAAATACAAGGAAAATTATTAATTTTCCTTGTGCCGTGTAAATATATAGCATTATGTAGGTGCTCGGCATTCCACTAAACATCATTTGTAATGAACTGCTAAATAAAATAGAGAACGAAAGAGTCCCTAAAGGGTGACGAGAGTAGGGTGTGTATGATGAGAGGGGAGTAGAGGTGCTGACCTCTACTCCCCGTTATGTCCTACCGTTAAATGAGGCCTGACCTGAATGATTTGCTTGTTCAAAAACTTACGGATTTTCCAGCATCCTCAAGCACACTTTGGCCATAGTGCTGAGCGTTTCTGTAGTGTTCTCCAAATCCTGTTGGTTGTCGCTAACGAATTTGCTAGTGGCTTCGGACAGGACCTTGAGCATCGGCGTGGCTTGGGCGTAGAAGAGAGACATCCTATTGGCTATTTCCGCAGTTATGTACGGCTCCTCGTCTGGGGCTGGCTCAGTGTTGATCATTCCGCCTCGGGATACACTTCTTCTGTAGTAACTGAAGTCGTTCTGGATTGCTGGTGTCTTCATCTATGACAAAATGTAAATTAACCCCCTAGTTACATAACATGGCTTAATCCAAAACTAGAGATCCAGAAACTATGCCTATCCTTTTTTAAAGTCCGTATCACAAAAATATATGGAACTACTTTAAGACCAAAGATATTGGTTTTCAAATACGGGTGAATGATCACCCATATTTTAAGTAAGTATAAGAGGGTAAGTGTTTTTCAGTTCTTTGAAAGTATTAGAAACATTGTTATAGGATATAGGATAGCCAGCCAGAATAACGATGACCTGAAGATGAGAGGGCTCAGCTATATGCGGAATACTGATGATTGGATGCTGTAATACCACGGGATAGCCCTATGCAGTAGCTTGTCAGATATTGGTCTGTGGTAAAATTAATTACCAGTTTGATCTTCGTTTAAACAAATGACTCGATCTGAAGTATTCCAGATATGTTTAATGATTTTTTGTCATTTGATGACTAAGTTATAAGCCCTCTGAATAGCGATAGTACAATAAACTGTTTGTTTGTTTATAATTTGAGAAGCAGATCTGTTTATTGAATGGCGATGTTCATATGCAAATACGAAGGCTCTGAGTCACTTGCGTCGAGGCACTCGAGGTCAACCAAGCCTCACTTTCTATCACTGATCACAATGCCTGGCAATTTATAGAACGCTCCTTGCCTTATTGGACTATTCCATTTCAAATGACTAAGCTATGTATTGTCTAGTAACAAATTAATTATTTAGATAGTTTTGTATATTTGCGAGCACATTAAATTATTCAGGGTTCACCGAGAATCTGCGATCTTATGTGAACCGCCAGCCTAAATTGTATCGATTTTTTTTGGGATAATGGCTCATAATATAATACTCCGCTGGCTGACTCTAATTTATGAACGGTGTGAATAGCACGCAATGTGACCGTTTAGTAAATAATCTGACATTTTGCGCGTGGAGGAGTCGAGGAGCAACGACACCGCAAGGTTGAGGTCAAAGGGTCCTCGAAACAATTGATCGATTTATATCAGAGCAGTCGCTGGGAGGAAGTAGTAGCACGATTACATTGTTTTGCTTACGAACAAAGTAGGTATTGCCTATTGTTAAGAATGCTAAAAGGATGTTTTGTGACGTGTAAGGCCAATGCAAGACCGAACCTTTAATTCAGCTGGAATTTTTTGTGTTCTAATGTTCCAATTCGAAAGTACAGGAGTCAAAAACCAACCTTATATTCATCAAATTTGAGTACAAATTCGAGTATTTCAGCAAACTGTTTGACAAGCGCCTGCTGCTGCTCGAGGTGCTGCGTGGGACTCATCGCGCCGCCCACTAATGATCCCAGGAGACGGGGAACCACCTGTGACGTCATCATAATAGTTAGTATTCTATGATAATTGTCACACATAACATACAGTTAAGTAACACATAATATAGAGAATTTCATACGGAACCAAAATCAGTAGTTGATAATCGCCCCTACATCGTGAGTTCACCCGAACGAAATTCAAAGCTATTATAATAATGATACCGATTTGTATATACATGAGTTCAACAAAAGTTAAGGCATTGTCGATGGAAGGTACCATAGTTAAAATAACGGAGGGTAGAATAATATTTAAGTAAGTCACACAAGCATTAGTTGTTCGAGTGACAACATTTCGTTTAGTGAAATCCGAAGCTATTGTGAAACGTTTAAAACAATGTCAGGAAGTGATTGTAATTTAGTCGATTACTCTGCATCGACCCTTGTTGGTGCGGAGCATGCACTCGATTATATTCAAATGGACCATTAGATCGTTCCTTCCTGTTGAAGGAAGTAAGGGATGAGAGAGGAATACTGCAATCATTTTTGAGTTTAATCAATTCAAGTATGTCATTGTCCTTTAGAGGACAATAACAATTTAATTTTGGTTAAAGGAATTTGTTAACAAGTTCGATGTTGGATACCTGCGTAGACATATGAGTTATAATAGTTAGTACCAGTATCTGGTTAAAATTTATTCAAAAAAAATACCGATAGTCTTAAGCCTCCTTACGTGGATAAAACACTGTTGTCTAATCGAAATACAATTGGAATTTCAATTAACATCAACTTGTATAATTTAACAAGTATTATGGAAGTCGGGCGACATATTTCTGATAAAGCAGCCGTTGAAGTCACGCGAAAGCCCTATTTATTTATATTCCCAACTAGGCTACTCAAAATGTTTGCGGTGTTGAACACTCGATCAATAACATGTTTAAATCTAATTTCCTGATTGAACGGCCTTCAAGCTATTCACTTTTCCATTTCCCTTGAAACGGCCGCGATTGTAGCCATTTATCGCATCTTGTTTTTTCAAACACCAAAGAAAATGCATGCTAATACTTATTCACAATAGTGACGAATTGTATAATTCGATTTTCATTTTTGTATGATCATTTCATATGATTTATATTGTATCGATGAAATGTACACGATGCCTGGCTCAGATTCTTGCCGGTTGTTCTCAGAAGGTTTCCGAACCGGTAGTAAATTTTCTACATTCATAAGTACCGGCCCAAACTGAATAAACATTTCAGTATACGAGTCAGACAATGTAAGTTTTCTATACTGAGACAGGCCCGACAACCACTAATAAATGTGGTGTATTATATCAAAATCAAACGCCCGAAAGTCATGTTAGTCAAAGAGAAATATTTCAAAAATATCGAATGCAATCTGTTTTTGGTACTTTTTTTATAATTTTGGAGATAATATAGCATGTAGAAGTCAATAAGATTACTTATTTAAGTACTATTCATTTCCGTCAAACGATCACTGATTAAGATCCTGTTGTATGTTTGCCTAAATAAATGCGCATAATTTCTAAATTAATTGTAGTGATTCACACCAATTAAAGCACGATGAATCACGTAATGAAAGAATAGACTAGTGAATATTTAGTCATTCCGTCACTCTTGGGCGAGGATGAGGCGGTTTGAATGAACACGGTGACACAAAGGCGGATTATAATCATCATATTTGTCTGACGGCCCGTTTTTTTTTTTTGTTTTATTTCTTGACAATCAACGTGTACAATTATTTGAAGATGCCTATCTTGGCTAATATTACAAATGCGAAAGAATTTGTGTCTAAGTCCTTTTTCCGCGTAGTACTTCGTGGATCAACTAATCGAGGTGATTATTACATAGAGATTTTAATAGCCTGTTATATGTATACCGATGTTGAAGAAGTCTGAAGGTATGGACCTTTATTTAGAAAAACCAGTCGTGATAACACATGACAAAAATTACACAAAATGAAAGAAGATGTGAAGAGAACAAGGAAAAATAACTCTATTCTCTGATATGTCAGCGGTACATTCTCTGGACTATAGATGTCTCAATGTAAACTGTTACCCATTTTGTGCTCAAGGTTAGCATGCGAGCACCTTCTATCAAACTGAATGATTGCGTCTGACAAGAAGATTGCCCTAAAACACTTATCTGTATAAAGGAGAATAGATTGAGCACGCGTATACCAATGTCTCGGACACATGACTCTCAAAGAGAAATCAATAAATAAGAAATTATAGCCAGAAGGAGCAGGTAGTGATGTTACAAAATCCACTTTCCACCCAAGATGATCATACCATATAATGTCTGAACCTTGTCTCAGAAAATTTTTGAATTGACTCTCAGACACGTGCTCTGCATTAGTGCACCGTTGAGAATTTGATTATTGTATCCAAAATGATTGAGCTAATCTAAAGAAACCCACAACATAAACATGCACACAATAGGGCTTTGTTCGCGTCTTGGTCTTTAGTCCGCAGTTATTAATGAAAAATATCGCTTCCGAGGCTGCTTTTACCTTACAAAACCTTGCAGCACAATACTCAATGCTTCTGAGATTTGTCACGAGCTGAATGAAGTCACCTTTGTTCTAACTTTCCTTGCTTACTTTTAGTAGAATGTGAACGACGGCGAATTAGGGAGTAGATAATCCTTCTTTCAGGTTAGTTCATGTGTGGATATTATCACCCTTAATACAAAATGTGGTATGAGAAAACACCAGGTATTTTTTTTCTTATACTCTCAAGGCTATTAAGCAACTCTGCAACCTATGAACGTGACTGAGACCAGACTCTTAATCGTGCTTTGCCTATCTTACAAATCAAGGAAGCACTATACTAACGTAGTAAGAGACAAGAGTCCTTCTACAGCGCTTCCAATCCTCGTCCTTTCTATGGAGCACTGGCGACCTTGCTCACCTCAGGAACACAACACTACTTAATCAAAGGATGTATTATTTGTGTGCGATCAGTAAGGTGGAGGTACAGTCCCCATTCGGGCAGCTCCGTATTTCGAACGGGAAATCCAGTTATTCCCTACTTCTTTTAAAAAAGTAATAATTAAAAAAAATCACGTCTAATTTTAAAGATAACCATTAATTCTATAAATAGGATAAGTATCGTGTCAGTTGTCAGATGAGGAGAGTATTTACAGATTAAGAAGTGTCTTTGACTTTTACCTTTTCACAGTAGACGCTAAACCGATTTAGCTGAAGTTTGGAATAGAGATAAGCAACTTTACCTCTAAGGACGGACGGAGTATCCTATATACTTGAATATCATTACATGGACGCACTCGCGGGTAAAAGCTGGCCAGGTAATAAAGCGATCGGCATAGTTAATTGAAATCCATTGCCTAATGGAAATGGTATGAGTTTAGCAATGCAAGTCCTAACACAGTAAACGCATCGAGAAGTGTAACTAGTGTATTAATTAACTTCGTAAAAACTCCAGAGCACACAATTAAGCTCACGCGTGATCAGCGATGGTCGTAATTAAATTAACACTGGTTACCAACCAATTGCGAGATTTGAGCAATAAATTCAACCACATGTGCAGCACAGCTATGTATGTGATGGGTGTGAGCGCGGGTGACAATCCGTTTATTTATAGCATTATAAACGTTACCATTCCATTTTCAAACAACTATGAACTTATATGATTGACTTTAACATGCAATTTTATTTAATTATCGATGTTATTTTTCCTTTAATATGCATAGATCGCGTTATAGCATTAACATTGCATTATGCATGCTTGCATAAATATCGTTTCCTGTTATTTAATGTTGTGATGTATTGCGTAAGGTCTGCAATTTAAATTTAAATACGCGTGCGTTTTACGCTATAGCTTTCATCCAAATATTCGCCTTCGAGGTAGGTAATTTTTTTGTTGATAATCCTATTTCAGAGTGTAAATTAAACGAATGTATGTTTGTACGCTTTATACAATAATAAGCACAAAATTTAAAAATAATTAATTTAATAACCTATGTGTTTTTCACAACAACATTAAACATATTTATTGCCTTTGCAATGTCCTTATTACCTAGGTATATCAAAATTATAGAGTAAACAAGGCTAGATATAGTGCGTGATTGCAAACTCATCAAGATGAAAATCTAACAAAAACTGCAAATTGTAACGGAAGCATGCTTTCATCCATCCGAGTGCAACGAGCTACATGCACCATTTAACAGGAACCACTATAGTCTTTCAGAAGACACCACGGCAATCCTCGATGTATGCTCACAGCGTGTCTAATTATAATGTATATTAGACCGCACAATTCATAGTTCTTATCGCCAACTCCTTATTTGAAATTCATCAAGTTAGATCGATGGGATTCTATTCTACGCATGCGTCGGATAAAGTACAGTTATAAAGGATATATAGGATAAAGCTATGCATGTTTATGAATTATGCCATTACACGGTTAGTAATACCAATAAGGGAAATAAGAACAGACAAGACAAGTGCCTTTCGTAATAGTATGCAATGAGAAGGCAAACGTTTATATGGAACTTTGATCAGGATGTGGTTTCAATAAAGTCATTGCATAATAATGCAGAATTATCTTACAAGCCAACTTAAGTATCTAAGTCCGAGACAACATTACAACTTACCATAACATTTCATATTATTGAATAGCTGTGTCCTGCGGTTTCACCCGCGTAGATTTAATAATATTCCAGCAGAACGCTAAACGTCTTTTTTAAATAAGTTACTCCTTGTTTGTTACATTAACTATTTGACCGCTATCGGTCCAACCGTTTCAGAGATTACCCGGAACAAACTGACAGACAGTTAGGCGGACAGACATACAGACAGAAAGACAGAGAATTGTGTGTGAGTAATTTGTTTTTTTTTTATGTCGGTACCCTATATACTTTAATATACATTTAGTGAAAAACGGTTATTTTGAAATTACAAACAGACACTTTTATTTTATTTATCTGTAATGATATAGAAAATTGAAAGTAAAGGATTACACAACGCCGCATCCTTATCTAGCTTGGTTTCACTCGAACTAGATATAAGGTGATAAAACTACATCATCCCATTTCATCTCCGCAGAAGTGGAGTTCCAATAATCACTCCGAAATTGTACTTCGGAGTGATTATTGAACCTTAATGTTCTTAGATCCAACGGTTTAGGCTTGTGTGCGTTGTCTGTCAGCCAGAAAGTCGGTCAGTCCGGGCACGTCACGGTATTGTTTTATAAGTAGCTGTACCTACCACGCAGTTTCAACATAATTCCAAATAAATTGACAAATTATGCAATTTCCAAAAAATCCTATTTAGTAAAAAGAACACCAAATAAATTGTTCTTTGGGTCAAAGTTTATATTTCTAGCCCATTTAGGTTATATGTATATATATATATATATATATATACATGAATAAGTTAGACTCGACCAGAGAGCGGTTAGTTATGATCCGAGTGAGCTGTCTCGCAAATCTATTGCAGTCCATCCAAAAAAGTCCCGGTTTTAAATATATTAATATGCAAACTTGTTCCTACCGTGACCTGCCATTATTCAAAAAATGGCATGGCCTAATTTTTGTATTTTAAGTTCTAATCTTTACTTAATTTTCACGCTATAGTGTTTGCAATATTTGCACGTCAGAGTTCAAAAGTTCGCTTTCAAGTACGAAGGTGCAGAAGGGCCTTTGATAGTGGCTAAGTTATGCGCAACCATAGCCGCCTCCGCACATTTTGTCTTACGCAATGTTGGTTAAGTTTTTGGATTACTTAAAGCAGTCATCTCAGTGATATCTGAAAAGATTCTTGCTAAAATATTTAATGAATTCTTCTGATGTCAAAAATTTTGCTCAAATCGTCGGAATTTCGAAACAAATACTAAGCAAAGATATCTTTAGGGATTATATCCCAACAAAAAAGAACGGACTTCTTGGACGAAATTGGATTTCGCTGCAGCTGGAGCGTTGTCTAAGAATGGCATTTGCGTTCTTGTCGAAAGGCTTTGAACTTTTAAGGAGGTAAGTAGCAGCAGGTGTTTTGCAACTGGTCTTGGGGTATGAAGATGAATGGCTAAGTTTTTATTATATATCATTCATTGGACGAAGATAATGATGATGCGTACCGTCAGTCGTGTATCTACTAAGGGTGTTTTTGCTACATTTAGACACATCCTTTATGTATTGCACCTGTCAATGTTGAGCAGATGGTTTTTATATTAAACCAGAACAGCTGTTGACCATAAAATATGTAATTGTGTTGTCTGTACATACATAACCTATCTCATTATTTCAATTGTTAAAATAGTCTGATATATATACAATGTTCATCTTACTAATCTTAAGATTTGGTTATTATTAAAATTACATTAAACATTATGCACGAAAATCGATATTATAAAACCATGAGATCTGAAATGATATTCCTAACGGGGAATGAGTAAGGTCCAAATTCACCGATGAAACTAATCGCAATTAGTTCCAACGAAGCGCAGTTTTAGAGCTTAATCTGGATTAGAGGCACATTTTGCATTTCACTAACACAAATATAACTTGGATCAAGCTAAGCTAAGTTTTCATTCTAAACGCCCAATTTTGGCCAGTTTGCGGCTTTAAACGCGTTTAGCCGCTGTCACTTGTTGTCAAATGTCACTATAATAACTAACATAAAAATGCTTTGTATATTATTCATGCATTTTTTATAAAGAGTAAATAATAACACGGAAAAACAAATTTACACACGCTAAAAATTTTAATTATGTAAAGAAAGATGTAAAAATTTTCGTACTAAGAAGAAACACAATATTACCAATGGTGAAAAAAAAATGCGTCACGAATAATTATATTTCATAAGTTATTACATTAAAATAAAGTTAAAACAATATGTTTGGCATAATATCTTTTAAATTTTAAAAAAATCAAATATATATATACCTCTCTCTAAATATTTTTTATCGTATTACCTATTTAATAAGAGAACATTTTCTGAGATTGTAACACTATGAACGATGAAACACGTTTCGTTATTACTTCTATACATGAAATACGTATGACATCGTAGATTTTGCCGTAAAATGAAACGCGGCTACGACATTTTAGGGCTCTCACCAAGCGAAATGTTTGTTTTATCTATGGCTCTCGTAAACGCGGTTAAAATGGTGCTGGTGAAATGAGTTAGACGTTAAACGAGATTAACACTGATCTTTAAACCAGATTACTTAGCTTTATTAACCTAAGATTTTATAGCGATCGGTGAATTTGCCCCTTAGATGTCATTAATTGTCTCAATAAAATAAAATCTAACTTAACCCCTTTGGTCTGAGCTTAACCCAACTGAAACTGTTTATTTATGCAAGTTTTTAAAAACTGCATTGCAACGTTTATGATTCATGATTTTGGTCGTCATCTCTCGTACTATTAAGCTACTAGGTTGAAGATCCCGTCTTAGTCTTCATTGCCTTTACGACTTAGGTTGAACTTCGTGATTGAGAACCAATTAATGAGTTAATCCAAAAGTTAGGAAGGTATATATAATGCTAGGAAAACCTAAACATATGATGATAATAATGAAACAGCGTCGCGTGATGAATGTAGTTATCACCAATTTACGAGTAGGTACGAGCGCGTGCACATTGCCTATTGCCGTGCCTAATAAGGAGATCTATTCAATAATAAACCACCGGCAACAATCGTACCATTCGTTCGTCCTTTTCCAACCGCGTGATGAGAGGCGAGACAAGTGAGACAAACTACGTATGACATCCAAAACTTCGTCCCGAGTAGTTAGTCACTCCTGCTGGGCTCATATTTCCTTGACGTTTGTTGTCATTGTTCCGACTATAATGGGCTCTTGGGTGCGGTTCCAAAAGGGAATGAATGGAGGCAGCCAGACGTTTTGCAACAATTTGCACTCTAATATAATATCTTTGAGTAGGAATTATTGCTGAACAATGAAGAAGTTGATCCATTAGACGTGGACAGGTGTGATCGATGGAAACGCTAATTACTAACCGTTTTTCTTGACGCATCTTTTTTCTATTACTAGGACTTATGACACAAAGTCTACATGGCTCTCAAACCTTGTCTTTTGCTAAATTTGAGCTCATTTTATTTGTTGCAAATACTATTTAAGATATAAACATATTTATTACATTGTAAACAAGGAAGCTGAGTGCCACAATTCGATTCCCTTTACTTACCTACTTATTGCAATAGCAGATACCAATGAAGTTGTAGGTAGGTACTAGGTTTCTACTTATAACATCAAAACAGCACGAGGTCGTAAACAGAGAACAATGCATTGTTTTATCACCTTTGTGGTGTTCAAATAGTTTTAATGTTTTCCGGACTTATGCTAAATCAACCAATAACACTGTATAAATAATTATCTTCTATATTTATTATCCGAATTGGGCGAATAATTGAAGCAAGTAATAAACCCTGATGCATATGCTGGGGAAACACCTTCTTTTCAGTACCCAGTGGCCATTAGTTCTGGTTCTGAGCCTCGGTTTGCCAATATTTACGTGAAAGCATTGAGCACATGAAGATACACTTCCTATCACCTGGGTCTGTAGACAAAGTAACATTATCCTCGTGCTTCGCCTATAGAAATGATACAAAATGTATGTGAATGACATATTTCACGTGCCTGATTTTTAAGCAGTTTCCATATATTTTATCCATTCGATTGGCGCTAGAGAATGAGAGAATGTTACTTCGTTTAGGCCTGATAGTATGGTGTCTATTGCACGATGCATGATCAATCACAAATAAATGTGCTAATAAATTGAATCGGCGCGTGTCGTATTTAACAATAACGTGTCCAACGAACTCCAGTAAATTTATTTGTTTTATAAATCACAATCGTCCACTGAGATAAATTTATTGTTCCATTGCCCTCGAACGATGCAATGCGTGTATTCTCACGCGACTTCTATGCGACTTGTTGTCGTTTTGATTGGATGACGTCATATTTTGTCGTATTAAACGTGGGACGAGCCATGTATTAATGTGGGGGTATATTTTGAGGTGGGGAACACAATGGAATTTGCCATTTATAATTGGAGCTTGTAAGGTACTTCCTTGAAAGAGATAAGAGTTCAAGTCAAAAGATTCTTATCAGGGGGTCTACTCGCTTTCTTCGAAAACCGAAGCTTCAGCCGAGAGTTCGCAAAGTTCCCACCATGATTCCTCTTCGCTGTAAAATTACGTCCAAAAGTGGTTCGGTAGATTTTTTTTGACGTTTATGCATATACTCTACGTACGAAACGTACGAAATTTTAAGTTTGATAAAAAGAAATCGATAATGAAACTACGTTTTATTTACGGTCGTTTGCGAAGTTTTGTTTTGGGAGATAGAGAGAAGACCCCATGATTAGACTTGACAAAGTGCTCTTTCTATTCTATGTTAGGGGCGGATTCTATAGATTTATATAACCTAATCGCTGTTTTAGTGGTAAATTTGGGCTAGCTCTTAGTGGAGGCATAGTGTTATGTCGTGTGCATTCCTTATGAATTTTCCTAGGTTCTTGTCTTTTGGGTTAGGTTGAGAATAGCATCCACCAGACGGGTCTTATAGAATTGCTCTTTGTTGGCTTTCTAGCCACACCAAGACTTACATCCATTTTATGTAGGCCGGGATACCGAATGCCTCTCTGATTAATTAGTAGGTAAACGAATTAACGTAATACTCTCGAAGTACTTGATAAAACTTTTAATAATACGAACCTACCTACCAGGTAATGATTTACCTATTGATGTCAGTGTTACGCGCCTGGACTCGACTTAAATATTGAATAATTAGAGTTGTCGGTTTTGCTACCTGCCGGATGCACGTACGATCAGTGTGGAAAAGTATTCAACAGCTCGGTGTGAACGGGTACTTGTACCCAAATATAAAGAACACGCCATTGCACCACAATTAGCGATGACAGTTCTGTTAAATTTAGGCATCGGCCGGGCCTTAGGTCATTTAGAACGATGATGAAAAGCAGAATTCAGAAGATTATCTAATTGGCACTTGGATGGTAGGTTACAGAAAATTTAACCTCGCCTTATTGATATGCATTAAAGTATATGGAATCTGATAGGTATAAGTTCGCGGCGATAAATATTGCACATCGACTTCAGGAAACAGACAATAGGCCTTGGTAGAGGGTTATCTTTGTCGCACACTGTGGGACATTTTCGGTTGCTACTTGACATAAGTAGCGTGTGTTAGGGATGAAGCTCCCTCCTGAGGTCGATGTGCATTATTTATTTCCAGGTACAGGTGCCGTACGAATTATGAGCGCTGACTTTGAATGCGCGGTAGTAATTTTATGAGTCTGTCTGCATGGCACAACCCAAATAACATACATATGCAGTTATCCCCACTATTTTCTCTAAGCGCCCATGGCTCGTGACGTCACCCGCGTAGTTCCCGGTCCCGTGGGAGTACAGGGATAAAATAAAGCCTATTTTCCTCGCTGGTAATATAGCTAGCCATTGCTGATATATTTTCAAGATTGGTTCAATACTTTTGAACCAATTTGTTACAAACACACTTACATACAAATCCTTCATCTTTATAGTCTTAGTATAGATGAGTAAATACATGTATCAATATACTTTTGATCTGTGTCAGTGTACTTTTCATGGTTAAACTACTGAACAGATTTATGGCTTGAATCCTAAATAAACGGTAAGGCTAACTTGTATTACGAAATACTTTTTTTTTTCACACAGAGAAAGATGCAGGCAGAAGCTAGATACAATAAGGAGCTTCTTAACCACAAGAAAAACTTTAAGCGAATATAAATCATATTATGTATGGCAGCCATATAAACAATACCGAACAATAAAAAATTACAAGTTCATAAAGTCACTAATAATTAATTTAATGTACTTTACAAATCCATTCAGTTAGTCAAAGTCAAGTCAAAGTCAAAAGTATCTTTATTCGATTAGACTTTTACAAAGCACTTTCAAATCGTCAGAATGACACAATTATACAGGATTATACATGCTACCGCCAGGTTCGGAAGGTTGCTTTTACTGAGAAGAACCTGGCAAGAAACTCAGTAATTAGTCTTTTCAAAAATATTATACAATTTAAAGAATACAAAATAAATAATTTAAAAAACGTAAGCTCATGTACAATGTTCCAATGCACAAATGTCGATAAAAATTAACATAACTAAAAATCTAGTACATCTACTTATAACTAAATGCGTAGCTTGAGATGACCAGCCCCCACAAGCAGCACCTGTTCACAAGTATGACGTGAATGCCAGCCATTGACCTCCTCAACCATCATAGAGGGAAGTGGACAACCCGTCATCCAGACGCCGCCGCAAGCAAAGGCATTTTAGTGAGTTAAAAGGATTAGTAGATTACTAATTTTAAGATAAATAAAATTTAAGTATCTGTTTGTAATTCCAAAGTAAAGAGCTTTTCACTAAATGCAATGGAAGTTATTTATAGTACAGTAATAAAAATTAAATTTTCTTTATCTATCTTGTCTATTTATTTGTTCAGGCTAATTTCTGAAATAGCTGGACCGATTTTAAAGGGACTTTCACAGGCAGATAACAAATTTTAAAAGGAGTAACTTAGGCTACATTTATTATTAAAAACATTTGGGTTCCACAGGCCACCCATTATAGTAAGTCTAAGTGGGTGAAACTGTGGGGCATAGCTAGTATGAAATAAACTGTCATGTTGGCATTTAATCATCTTCGGTGAAAAGTGGGTGTTGTTATTACAACACCTCTGCCTACCCCTTCGGGGAATATCGGGTGAGCATATGTATGTATGTAAATAATCTTAGTCAGTTGTACATGTGACCTTTTAATCTTAACCCACGCCTGTTGACACCGGAATGAACACCCTTCAATATAAATATGGGCTATAAATAAGTTCATACATATATCCAATAGGGCTTATGAGGCAAGGTGACACACTGTTTTTATTGTTTTCCTTCCAATTAAATAAATTCAATTAATTTATAAGATGTCTCATTGAATTAATTGACATATATACACAATGGTACTAGGTTAGTAATATAAAATATTCATCGCAAATTGTATGATACCCACAACAATATGACTATACACATAACATACCTACTTGTTTAATCTATAGAAATATCACTGTGATGTCGTGTTATCTTATCAGTTGACAATTATCACAAGACTGTACCAAATCATGTATAAACGGATGCATATATTCATCAGACACATACACCAGAATTTAATGTGTTCTAAATTCTAATTTAAAAAAAAATGGTTGAATTTAAATTTAGAACCATTTTGTAATTTTTTTTAAGTGACATTTGTACACAGTTAAGTTGTAAATTAAAAATAAATATGTGCATATGACTCACCCGCTGCAGATGTATGGAGTGGTTGTAGCACCTTTGAAGCTTATCCACAAGGGGCTTCACGGCGCGCCTGGCTCGTTCCTGGGATATTCGCGACGGGTCTGCTATAGCCTCCTTTATCTCTTTTCCAGCCCCTTTATAACACTGTATCTCTTCCAGTATTTTCTCCGATTCTAGCAGCACTCTTTGTACCTCTTCGTAAACATCGCGCTCAGTGTCAGTGGGTGCGGCGTTCTCAAAATCCAAGAATATATCGTAACGTGGCGAGGAACAACAGTTTGACTCATCGCGGGCCAATAGACTCAGCAATTTTCCCATTTTGTAAAAATAATACCACAATTTATTACAGAAATCTCACCAGGTCCAAACACTGCATTGCCTACCTACTAAAATATTAATTTGAACGATGATTCATTTAATGTTTATTATAACACAGAATTAACTCAAACATATACTTATGAAATAGACAGCTAGTATTTGTTAACTTATAATTCAAAAACCCACAAAACACGCCCAATTAATTTAAAAACACAAAATTGACAGCGCTTTATCTATCGAACGTTATACGACACACTGATAAACTCACTGACTGCAGGCAGAGAGTCAACTGACTGGTCTGACTGATGGATGACTGAATTGAATTGAACGTGAAAGAACGCCACTGACATTTTTTTTTAATTACTTGATTGACTGCATCAGCGCCTATACTGGATCCATGGATATTGAGATGCCCATAACTGATATAGACTGTCAGACAGCTGTTATCCTTCTCTCAACAATCCCTTGACATTGGCGGAATAGTTTTACTTTAGCTCATCGCCATTAAATAAATAAAGGAAAGGAAGGAATTTAAACTGAGCGCTACTAAAGAAGTATGATATGCGCCTTTTAAGCGCTGTTACCTTTAAAGTGAATATTTTATTTATGTTTTTTATCTAGAATATTATGTTTGTTATCTAGTATATAGCGCATAAGCATAGCAGTTGTATTTATTTCTATATACCTTAATTTTCTTCCTGCTTATTGGCATATGAGATTAGTGGTATCAGCCATATAATATACATATTCTGTATTGCACCGGATATCACTGATTCTTAAAACAACATCTACAAAATGGCAAGGAAAACGAGAGTCATACAACCACCATTTTCAGTATCGTAGCCTTACTTCAAATTCTAAAACATTTGGCTTCCTGCCCCATATTATACTTGCCCAAGCGTTTACCCTGATTACTAGGAACAGCATCGTTATTTTGTAAGTTTCGGCGCGACGTATTAAAACTCTGCATTTGTAATTAAATTAATGTATAGTAATATTTTTTATATTGGGGTATTTTTGCAAATAAAGACTTTTAGGCATTATTTATTTATTTATTATATATTAAGTGTATAACATCGACACATTGCCATTAAACATACGAATTACAAATAGTTGTTCATCTATTTTATTTACAAAATTCATATCCATCTTTTGATACAGGCCTATATTAAACTAAAAAATTTGTTTTACCTAAATGTAAATCGTCATAAGGGTACAAGAAGCAGTTAAGTTCCAATACTTTTTAACGTGTGAATCGGCGCATTATGACTAGTCCACAATGAATTCTTATTTAAACTAAGAATCGCTCATAATTAAATACTCGTGAGCAATGAGTTTATTATCTAGCTATCCCAGTAAAAATTACACACACAAATTATTAAAAATTTGAATTTTCAAAGACCTGTATTTAATACATTATATATAAAGGGCTGCATCACAATTTTTTATTGCGGCGGCATTAGTTCGAGTCACAGAAAATGTCTGTATCCATCTAACATTATATTTGCATACACCCACAGTTAAATTGGCTGAGTTCACTCAGTAGTACCAATTTAACTGTGTACCTAACTTACAGTAATTTTCTAGTACACGTAGGCTATTGTGTATACAAGAGCTTCAATCACTAGACGTAATGAAGTAATAATTAGGTAATATGAGTAGAAAATAACATTACTTTCCGTGGTGTTGTTCTATTGGAAACGAATTGTACCTTGATTGAAACACGAACTTAGATACCTGGGTACTGAAGTGTTTCCTACCTGTATGTACGTCGAATACCATCGCAATAAAACAAATATGATAAAACCTGTGTTCATTACCATTAGCTCTTATTGCCATCATAGTTCCATTGTATGACAGTGACAGACACGTCATATAGGTACTTACATCTGTCTCATAAGAGTTAAAGTATCATGACAATACGAGATCGTGGTTAGAGCCCCAGTAAATAGACAGAAGTGGACAGAGCGACAAAACTGTATTTATATAAAATAAGTTTTCACTAGAAATGACAATTACTATGAAACTTACAAATATCTTAGTGATCGTATATTTTTAAAGATCAGTCTAACATTCGATAAAAATGTACATCTTTTCTCTTAACTTTTTATTCTTTAAGGCTTCGACCTCACGATGCTGGCCATAGAGGCAGACCATCCCAGTGTCTTGCATAAGGAACATAAAACGATACAAATTTTACGATTAATTATACCGTACCCGTATCACGGGTTTGCCACCTTTTGCGTAAACTATACTCACTAGCGTCACTCGCAATATTTGTATGAGATATTTTAGTTCTTCACGTCACCACTGGGAGTCGCTTCACAATTTCTCGAACTTATATTCGGCGGAGACGCTAGCGAGTGTAGATTACGAAAACGGTTACAAACCCGTGATAGGGGTACAGTTGATGCCATGAAGTGTTGGTTTTATCGTATACGGCACTTATAGAGAATGTTCGTAGAACCGTCGTGGGAGGGCGCTTCTGGACTTAGTTAAGTACCTTTTTTCTTAGCTAGCAACACAATAGCTCGTTTGTTTTAACAATTTAGAACTTTTTAACCGATAAGTCTCTAATATAGGTGTTGCCATTGCATTACACTATAGCGATGTACGCACACACGCACACGCGTGTGGCTGCGACCACCGTGAAGTGAGCTATGCAAGCTTGCGTTTTGCTTGTATTCCTCTCCGTCCTCGAATATTTATCAGTGAACAAAACGACCCTATTTGGACTGTTAATGAAAGGCTACAAGGCTGCTTGCAAAAGTAGCGTTAGTTCCTTTTTATGGGCCTTGTTAAGCCGTGATGTTTTTCTTTCTGACTCTAACTAACTATTGGGGGCACAGAAATCTATTGCATATATTTAAGTATTTTTTACCTAAATTCATTTAAATTTTCAATTTTATATTACTTAAGTATGTAATAAAAAACATGCCTAAAATGGTAAGTACACAAAAAAATCTTATTCCACTTGCGGTTGCGTAATAATATAAGTACTCGACATATTGTCCGTTCATCTAGTAGTCAGACGGGGGACAGGTCCAATAAGTAGGTACCTACGTCATACTATAAAACCGACACTTCAGATATTATTTCCTTCCGCAAGTTGTGTAATTAACCAGTACCCCATGTACAACCCTAATTATTATATTACATTACACATTTAATCGACGGCCCATTCAAATGACGTCTAAAAAAGAGAAATCTAATTACAATACACATTTAATTCATCACCCAGCAATATGTTATGATGTTAACCAGTGGCATTTCAAAATCAGAGGCCAATTATCCTATCTTTCAACGAATACATAATGCTTATAAAAGTTGACTATTTAATAGCATGTCAGATTGGACAATGGGCAAAATGTATTTTGGGTGAGCTCATCCGTCCAAAGAACATATAAAAATTTATGAAAAAAATAATCGATCTGAACTGAACTTGTTTACTAATTTTTTGTGTGACATCCACGAGGTACAGCAAATTCAAACATCATACAATTCTATGAGCACACCTTATTTCCTTACTGTCCTTTGATCACTTCTTAGGTAGGATGCAAGCAAGAGTTAGCTTGAGGTAACCGAAATAGAAATTATATTTTACTTAGCACCCGTCTAATTACTCACAATACTAAATAAACATACAGGTACACGATTCGACAACACAATTTTTCGCAGTTATGGTGATGAGTGTTGATTATACAGGTGAAGTCTCAAGTTAACTCTTGCGGGCTAAGTTATGTAACTGACTAGTATTTAGACTGTAGCCCCCTTATTACAAAACGTGGTTTAAACCAAGATTAGACTATAACTGCGTCCCTTTTGAAATCCGCATCATAAAAAGAGGCTTATCCTAGGATTATCAAGCGATGTTTTGTAATAAGGGGGGAGAAGTTGGTATTTAGGTAGGTACGCATTTCACAGTAAATTAAATAATTTTATAGATGAGATGCTGAAATGCGCTAATCTCCGAGAACTTAGGGAGAAGCATAAGTACTAACATATATAAAAAAATGGTTCCTATGACAGCTAAGTCATGTGACTGAGCTAAGTTGACATCAACCACGGCTGTTTGAGATTGTTTTGAAAATTTAAAAAAAAATACAGCACTTGAAAACATTGAACGTAACGTCATATTGTAGATATAAATAAATTACCTGGCGAAGTAAACAGGGTATTGTAAAAAAAATATTGTGTCTGTTGTCCCACAACATCAAAATTGGATAGCTCTAAACGTTCGTGCCACAAACTACAAAAATAACACATAAAACACTTATCTAACTACCTAGTTGCTTAAAATATCTACAATATCTACTGTTTAGTCTTAATTAATTGGTGTAAAGACCCGCATTAACACTATTTTAATTCAAATTCATGCTTCATTTATGACATAGATGACACTACACGTTGGAATCTAATCGTTTATCACACTTCAAGAATTATGCTGTTGATACATCTCTAAGACAGGCTTATCTAACATTTATTCTAGCTTAATAAATTCGAACAACGAAAATTAAGTAGATGCCCTATTTATTAAATACATAGAAAGCATAGCAAGAAGCATTGTTTTGCTAATTAACTCGTGATAAAGGTGAACTCAGATCAAATAAGTCAAATAAATTTTCTGCAAATATCTAATAATAAATGCCTGAAAATGCGGTGCAGGATAAAATACAATAGAAAAAGGTACATTTAAATATACAAACAGGTATATACAATTTTATGTGACATAAGATACTTAAGTAACACAAATTAGGTAATACACAGATTTGAGAGAGGAAGATTTAAAATGACGTGCTAAAAATATTAGGTATAGCTTAACTTAGCAACCTCAAGCAAAAGTATTTTTTGTCTACGTAGGTAGGAGACTTGGTTAGGATTAAAATTCGGCCATAAAAAGCAATATTTAGCCTATGGAACTGAAACCACAGAATAAATAACCAATAAGGTGACATGAACGAAAACACTTAATTCTTATGTATTTAATTTGAAACAATTCCTTTTTAACTCTATTTAACTATGAGAAGGTTATTTATAGGTTCGAAGCAAGTCAAAAAGCTAAAAGGTATTTATAAAAAAACTAAATTACTACCCCTTCAAATTGAACCTGTTACCCGTATCTATGCTAAGTTGATTTCGGAGCATGGTGAGCGAGTCTTGCGATATTACTAAATTGCGATTTAACTAAATTATCTGAAATATTTAAGAGCAGAGACAAGAAGGAACTTCTCTATGAATAAGTCGGAGTCCAGGGCAGCGATGTGGGCAGCTCGTCCTACGAGCGCGCTGGCAGTGTGGGGCAGCGCATGTTGCACGTCATACCGAACCACTGATACGGTCGACGCTCGCGCTGCTAGAGGAGACACCATGTTGTGTACCTGAAATAATTTAGAAAGAAATAGTTTATATACATTTCCAAATCACATCACATCGTCACAAGAGGCCAAATGAGACCCTTACGGAGACCAGGGA
This sequence comes from Watsonalla binaria, assembly GCA_929442735.1. Lineage (NCBI taxonomy): Eukaryota > Metazoa > Arthropoda > Insecta > Lepidoptera > Drepanidae > Watsonalla > Watsonalla binaria. The sequence continues at coordinate 3,688,631 of OV838929.1, read as the reverse complement.
GAAGTTGTAACGCATACTTTTCACCGAAGCTAATTATAAGATACCAACTTGACTACGGAGTAATTGCATTTCCTCTCGGATTTATAATAAGGCGGTGGCCCTTATTATAAAACATCGCTCAAGATAATCCTTGGTCTAAAAGTTGTTTTATCTCTTTCTGTCATACGGATTTAAAAAGGGATGGATAGAGTATTAGTCCGAGTCCGGTTAACCATGTACTGTAGTAAGGTGGTTCCTCGCACGTTTTCCTTCACGATATGCAGTCCAGTCACATCACTCCTGGTGTGACTGGACTGCATTTAGTTATGAGGTAGAATCATTGATACACAGGCAGCGCATACAATTGGTATTCGCGGCTAACTTAATGAAGCAACTATCGATCTAAAAATACAAAAGAGTTTTACCATTTCCCTATAAGCTTGTCCAAGTAGCGAGGTGTCCTTAGCAGCTGCTTTGCATAGCTCAAGCCTAGCTGAGTGTAAGGGCACGTATCTATCCTGACCGGAACCACAGAGTAAGATGTGCTTGAACTGGTGCAGCTGACTTCGTTCACTCAGACGGTACAGAAATGAACGCCGAGGATCAGACGCGTCTCGAAGAGACAGCTGCAGAAGCGAGCCTGACTTTTTCCATTTTTGCATGAACCACATACCTGGAATGGAATTATTAATTATGGGTACTTAGGATTAAATATCCAAATGTCGTTTTAAGTTCAGAAATAAGGTAAAACCAATGACAAGTAAAGCTGGGAACCAAACATGCAAAAAGGAACGGATATATAATATTTAACTGAAAATAAATACTGCCTTACCTGCATTAACCAGTCCACTAGAATTGTACAAAGTGCCAAGATGTGGTCCGCTGAGGGATAGGAACGTGTGAAGCTTTCCCAGGAACGGTTTCATTTGAGGTCTAGCCAGGGCTGACCTTATAATGATCGTCCCGAGGGAGTGACCCACAAAGCTTATTCTGGCGGGGTCACTTGAATTCTGAATATGCATCAGAATTTCTTGCACTAACCTGGAGTGAGATTGAACAATTTTGTTTACACGATATTTTCATTATACACAGATTTAGTAAATCACTTTGAAAAGGGATATCGACGGGAGCCTATTCCAAGAACCATCTGTCACGAAACAGGACATCTTAGTTTACTCGCGTGACAGAACATTTCTGTTAGATTGGTAGATATTCTCATAGATACTTATTACAGGTACAGTCATACTGCTTAACTAAAACTTAAAAATTAAGCAGATACGATTTGAAAGATTAGATAATTTTACCTGTCCGTCATAGTGTCGAAATCCGAGAATGTATCGCCCTGATTTCTCTCAGACATCAGAAAGTCCAACCTGGCTCCAGGCAAACCTAATTCTAGATAGGTTTTGACCAAGCGAAGATCAGCTGCGTTACCGTCTAATCCGTGAACGCAAATTATGAGATGTAATCCTGGAAATTGAAAATTATTAATTATGTTCCTGGGTTTTCTTGTGGAGTCATATATCTTGGATTGGCATGCTAACTCTTGGTGAGCTTCCAAAATTGAGGCTCACGATGACTCAGTTGGTTTTGAAAATGTATTCTTATTTATGTGTTCATAGATACCTTCAGGATTGAACATTCGATACTCGTCGCTGATGTGGAAGTAAGGTAGGGAGTTCTCTACAGGAGGGAAGTCCGAATAAATGGCTCCTGGATATTTCACACTCGTTCGGAACTCCTCTCTGCATTTCACGAAAAGACGCTCCGACTCGGCAAGCCCGAAGATACTGACGAGATTGCTTTCTCGTTGTTCTGAAACGTTGCATTAAAATGTGCGTCAACAACGAAATCTACTAAGCTAGAGTACTTGGTACCTTGGATAAGTGTATTACCTTTGCTACCTCCGTTTTCATTTCTGCTAGCCAATTCTCCAGTACTCTGACTTTTGTTTAATGTACCAGTGGCTTGTGATGAGTTTGAATTTACCGAATGATGTGGTCGCAATTTTCTTCTCTCCATAATACCTGGTAAAGCCAATTCGTTTGTTAGTAGCAAAGGCGAATATGCTATGTTAAGTAAAAAAATAATAATTTTCATTCTTACCTTCACACACGTGGTATAATGGATTGTCTAGTTGCAATGTTGATGGTTGCGGATGCTGCTTCCGAGGAGTTTTAGAAGGTGTTGATGACTTGCTACTTTGCCTGCTCAGTTTTGGTGATTTAGATGGCGGATCCTGTAATTAACATAAGAGTTATAGATTGAAAACAATCAAAAAAATTATGATTTATCTCTGTACAAAAATAGTTTGATACTCTACCCTGAATTCGTCAGGTGGGAGCGGCGCATCTCTAAATTGTTGAGGTGGCGGCAAGTGTTCATAATCATTTTCACCCATGAACTGAGCTAAGTTTATTTCAGATCTTGCCTTATTAGGGTATTTCTGTCCGGCAGCTGATTCAGATGCGCCCTTCTTAACATGGCTCTTACAAGATCGATCAACAGTAAGACTTCGAATTTCTTGAGCAATCAGTTTTTCTGTGTACTGTATTCTATCCTTCAATTTGGTTTTGACAGTTGGATTCGACTTTCCAGCAGCTGCAGCAGGTTGCTGCTGCGTTTTTTGAGGTATTTCCTTTCGTATGTATGGATGAAGATTGTCACTGATAGTTTGGGATTTTTTCACAGACCCTTCATTAGATGTTTTATTTACAGTACTGTAGGTTTTTCCTTGGACAGCGCTAAAGGAGTTATGTCTTTGGTTTAGTTTAGGTGCATTTGCTTCTGACATTTGTTGAAAACAGCTTGCAGTGCAAGTGTCTGAGTTGCATCCGGCATCGATCTCATTGCTATGCATCAACTTATTAAACACGCATTGGCTGTCAGTGCAAATTGAGTCACTACATATAGTACATTCTTCGCACACTTCTTTATCACAGCATTCTATTTTTTCATCAGAGTTATGCTGAGCTACTTTTACAGCTAGTTTTAATAAACGTTCTCGAAGCTGTTCGCCGTTAAGAATAGTTCTTTTGAAGTCACATATCGGTTCACCTTCTGATTTTCGAGGTTCCTGCTCCTCATAATTTTTGTTTGACATTTTAGACGTTCCCGGATTACTTGGAGTATAATTTTGGTTTAATTGACAACTGGCATTATCCGGGGAAGATGGGCCTGAACTTCGTCCACTAGATACCCACCCACTTTGTTCACTTAAACTGGATGTCGAATTACTCCTACTGAGCTTATTTTCTTTATTTGAAAAATTCTCAGGTGGCATTATTTTAAAATCTTTATCACATATATCTAGAGGCGGAGATTCAAAAGCTGGAGGCGGTGCTAGATTAGGTAATGATTCAGATCCAAAGTTATTACTAAGATTTGGTTCATCCAAAACAGAGGCCGCACTTCTACAATGTCGCAAGAGCTCTGGACCATGGTCGAGGCTATAAGGTACACTGGCCGACGATTCCAATCTCCTCAACTCAAACGGTAGACTGTCGTTACTTGACGAGGAAGCGGCTTCCGACATTAATTGTGTCATTTTTTCAGAGGCTTTATGTTTGCTACGCTTTTCAGGCTTACCACTTGATCTTCCGCTTTTTGGAGTAGCTGCACCTGATTTGGGGGTCGCTCGGCCAGACTTGGGAGTTGCTAGTCCCGACCTTGGTGTGATACCCCCAGACTTAGGAGTAGCTTTTCCAGATTTTGGTGTGGCTACACCAGATTTAGGAGTACTGCGATCAGATTTTGATGTATGACGATCTGATTTGCTATCTCTCGATCTGATAGAATGGTGACTGCTAAGTGAATCACGACTTGAGTTAATTTTTGCATTCTCTTTCCCACTGTTGTTCAATTTGGACTCTTTTGATCGGCTCTTCTTTTGCCTCATAGAAGGATTTGTGGAATGTGGAGTAGAGGGTGGTGTTTTCGAATATGTTGATTTGGAAGTGCCATCACTGCTTCTGTCTACCGTCATTACGAACCCACTATCATCACTGCTTTTACTAGATTTCTTCTGATAATTCGATATTAAACTGCCTGTATGGAAATCATAGCTCCAGTCACCTTTTTGTAAATAATAATTTAGCTCATGCCTAAGTTGATTACGAGTAGCCTCGATATCCATATGCTGATTTTCCATACTTTGATGAAATACATGTGTAGAGTTTGAACGATGAACATGTTTATTAGAAACTACTTTTTTTTTATCAGTCACTTGATTTTTCCCACTAACTGGCGGGTAAGAATTACGAGGAGGCAACATAGGACGGGGTAAATTTACATTGTAGCCTCTCTGAAATTCTAATGGATTCCGAATTACATTGTTCGCTTGCAGAGTACCCTGATTACCGAAAGCATATCCGTACACTTGGTTAGGATTAGTGTTCATCACTCCATCATACTTATATCCTACATTATGGAATACTTCATTATTCATGCCATGTGGATTTATCCCGAGATTACATGGATTTCTGTATTTCTCTCTGAACTCGCTTATATTTCTTCTATAGTCGTCCCCCTTAGATCCACATCGAGTCGTGGTACTCGTGGGGTAGGCCGTAGTAGTAACGCTTCGTGGTAATGTGGTGGGTTTAATCTGTTGCGGTGGTATAAATGATTTTGGATAGTTGCTAACTGATGTGTTGGAATTATTTCTTCCTGCTTTGGTAAGCGATTGCGTATTACTCTGTGGTGTAGTCTGAGCAACTCGTAATTGATCTAGAGATTTACTATGTCTGGCTGGTAAGGTACTTACGCCACTGGTGATTTCATGTTTCTGCTTAAATACTTCATTAGAATCATTTTTGTTTTTTCCAACACGTGAAACGTTGCCATGTTTCGTATTGATATCCAATAATGTTGAAGCAGAGTACCTCGACAGTTGTTGTCCTTGTTGAATGGAACATGAAGCGAATGCATTATTTGGTGGAAGCTGAATCTCGCTTATTTGATTATTCTGAACGATGTATCGGTTTCTTCCTGTCAATTCTAGCTGCTTATTATATGCTTTGTTAATTTCAATAACGTTTTGTTTCACTAAAGCTTTCTTCGGTGATCCGCCGGCAGATTTCTGGGGAGCTAATGTTAAGGTAGCCTGAACAACATTGTTGCTTGTTTGGGGGGCATTGTATTGTGGTTCTAGTACGTCCATTATGGTTTTTGGTAGCGTGAGAGTTACTCTGGATGCTTCTGATGAAGGTCGTCTTGAATCCATGAGTGAACTTATACTACAAGCGCAGTCTTCTCCAAGTGGATCCGAACACAAAAAAGGATCTGGAATATACAGTTTAGAATGTTCAATATCAATTGGTTCCACAGGAATGTTCCATATACATGATAAACGTTTTAAAGTAAGTTCACGTACCACTTCCAGATTTACTTGCACCAGTATTTAAAAAGGACCGTCTCCTTGCAAATTCGGCAGTGTCTTGATACCTGCAAAAGTTGAATTTCTCATATTACCTTAAAAAATGTTATGGTATCAAAATACTATATAGCAGTAGCATTGCTCAAAGCACAAAATAAAAATTAGGATACCTGTCTTCAAAGATGATGGGCATGATATGTGGATCGCCGTCGAGAGCAATGCAATGGACGGGCAGGGGCGGCAGCAGTGCTAGATAACGGGACCTCCTGGCTACCTCTCCCACGCTCTGATACGACTGGTAGTTGCTGTCGTAACAGCCGGCCAGCGAGTGTCGAGGGTTGTCCAGCACGAAGAAACACTCGGCGAATCGTTTGATGCTGGGGAATTATAAGAATTTTAAAATCATTTACAATTTTTTACGTAGCTATAGATTTCGCAGGCTAGGTTCAGGACAATGTAATGATCAGGACTTCTAGACGAATGTGGTTTCTTTTGTATAATGTACTTTACCATCGAGTTCATACAAGTTCGAATGCTATTTATATTACGCACGACAATTGACCATAAACCATGAATTCGATACATTTACAGAACTTCCCTGGTTGAAGTTTAATTTGTGAACTATTTACCGTAGTGCATGATGTCTGGCAGCAAGAGCATGGTGCACATGTGGCCGGTCCGAGGTGTGGTGCAGGAAGGCACGCCACCGCAGCGTCACCTCGGCGCATAGACGTGCTATGTCATGCGCAGCGCTCATCGCCCACTCTTCCTCTACACACTCTGCCTTTTGCGAGTTCTGGTAAAGAAAAATAAAGTTACTGGTCTCTAACAATAGCAGCTTTGGAATTTTTTCACAAGTCTGTTTGTTTGGGGATCCTCCACACTTGGAAAATATTATTTCATCAGTTACTTTGATTGAAAGACAAATTGAAAATCACCAAGCCTTAAACAAGATGTTTGTTATATACATTGTTCTTCCAAGTTTAGACTTTGTTTAGTTTTGGCCTTACCTTCCCAATATCGCTAAGTTCTTTTATTCTCTGCGCTACTTCTCCAACGACGGAGCTGGAGCTGGATTCCTCAGGAGTCAGCATGACACCAGTTGAGCCGCACACGGACAGTGCAGACTGCAACCCTTCTAAGGAACCCAGCAGGATCCCACATATTTCCGCGTGCACATGTCTGAAATACAGAAAGTTACAAATCATCTTTATTATCTTCATCATCATTGTCCGATTCAGCTTGGCGGGTGTTTGACGGTTTCTTTTACTTATATTTTATTTGTGGGTATAAAGTAATTTTTATTTTCAGTTACTTATGTATTAATACGATTTTTAATACCTGCAAATTGAAAAACTGCATCGGTCGATTGCGTGCATTGTTCTTTCCATACCAATTTAAAAAATATTTTTCAAAACGCCCATAATGGATTCACTTTCCAACTCGTAATTGAAAGACAGAATAGTCACTTGCCTTGCGTGCGCGATCTTGCTAGAGTTGCCGCCAGTGCACTTTCCAGCAGAGCCAAAGAGTACGTTCTCAAAGCCGGTAGAAGCGTTGAAGCTACCTGCGCTCTTCACCAGCTTGCTCCACTGTTTGCTCGAGCGTGGTGTGCTGAAATTTGAATAAACAATATCAACTTTGAACCCAACCCATTAGCTATAAAACATTTTAGGCATCGACATGTTAAAGTTAGGTATGTAATATTCCGATGAAGATACTTACCAGCTTTGGACATAGTGCATGATGCTCTTCCTCCAATGAAAGACATGGAAGAGATGGCTAGATTATTCAATGTCAGAAACGGCATAAGTGGTATGCAGGAAGACTTACTTGATATAGGGTTGGTGCAAAGCGACGAGGCTGGCATGAATGGTGATTGAAACGGATGACAGATGGAAGTAGTCGAAGAGCACGGGAAGATGGTAGTGCAGGCCCTGGGCGGGTTGGAAGTGCAGCTTGAGCACTCGGCAGGAGACAGGGGCAAGGGTGCTGGACTGCGCGCCCTCGCTGCACCACAGCTCCACACCGAGACTCCATTCCGCCCGCTCCAGGGATTCCTTTAGGTTTCTGCTGTCCACTGTGGAATCAAAGAGAGTATTTAGGATGTTTTTCTTATCTAAGCATAGGCATAAACGTAGCTATATGCAAAGTACTTAAATAAAGGTCAAAAAGATTTTCAAAATGTCAGTTGAGACTAACGTATTTTCTTAAATGTACCTCGGCATCACTCACTTGTCACTTTCACTATCACTCTTTATGTACAGACATGAACAGCCTAGTTTAAAAAAAAAGAAATACTTTTTCAAGTAAGTATGTCAAAGGGTCATTTGGACAGCGAGGAATCCAATGGGTTCCTCCACATATTTTTAACAATTTATAAGATATTTTTCTCAACAATCACTTGACATTGGCGGAATAGTTTTACTTAAGCTCATCGCCATTAAATAAATAAAGGAAAGGAAAGGTCAAAGGGTCGATAAATAAAAAACAAGAATCTTACCTAACAAATGAGCTCTAAAATGTACGATGTCCCTCAAAGTGACCTCTTCATTCCGGTACATGATCTGGAAGGCGCGGGAAGCTGCCAGCCCTCCGACCAGAGAGGCGTTGGCAGCGGGTCGGCCGGTGCGGGCCGCACCATTGCCGCTCCCCACCGAAGCCTCGATGTGGACTGGCACCTTTGGCGACACCCGGAGACCGACCCGCACTTGGTAAAGCCTGGGAACAGAATAACATTTAAAGCAATTCAACTTATTTTTATAGGTTTGCGGTTGAATCTCTAAGACTTTGGGGTCCGGATGCTTATCACCTTTTCAAAGAGGTTGTACTTTGTCTGGTAGAAGCCTCTCGTGACGAGCAGGCTTGGGCTTTTCTCGCTCAGAAAATCAGCATTGCTATTGCAATGTTGCCAGCTTTTTTGGCACGATGCCTATATACTTGGGCCAAGTTTCCTATTTGTTATTAGGTTTAAGTACTGTTCCTTGTATATATGATTAAGTTTTTATTCAATAATTGTCATGATCATAAAGCAAGTCTTTCCAACTTCCTGGATCAATGAGAACGTTAAAAGCGATAAGGTTGATTGATGTTCTCTTTTTTGCTTTGGAAAAATTTACTGCCATAACGTACTAAGTACGAATGTTATAGTAAATAAATTACGAAGATTGAACAATAACATACAACAATGATAAAATATGAATTCGTTACAATTTATCACATATTTCGACTATGAATGCCACGCTTTCATAGGGCTGCAAGCTTCGCGTGCTTTGCTTCCCGGAACAATGAATGAGCGTCCATAATAAGTAGGCACTCATTCTGATCGATGGGGGTTTGCTTCGGATATGATATATATAATATACGAAACCAAGTTGTTGTTTCATTCCACTAAATAATATTCGGCAGAGACTGGTTTTAAAATATCTTCAATTTGAAATTCTGTGTCTGGAAAATTTACCGAATTACGGTCACCCAAATAGATATACGTACATAATGACACACCACACATCATAAGGTACCTAGTTCGAACGAGATGCAATGAAATACTGTAAGAACTATCAGGGATGTGAGGAGTCAGGCAAGAAAGGAAGAAAGAATGGATGTTACATACTACTTTTAATAAAACAGGTTCGTTGGACTTTCCAATGGAAAAGCGTTTCAATCTATTGATTGATGGCGCTCCTTTATTTGAGTGAAAACAAATAAATCTTTTACTCATATATCGTATCTGTGGGTGCATCAATCATTGGACGGAACGACAGGGCAATCCTAGTTGTTGGATAGCTGCCATGCCCTGAAAGATTGCGCGTGGTGGCACTTTTAAGATAGCTTTCAACGGTGGGATGCGTTGCTCTCTAGCATGTATATAGAATTTGCATACATTAAATTAAACACCCTTTGTCTTAGGCTCGATCCCGGGTCGAGTGTTATTGAGTTTTTCTATCTGCAATTTCCCAGTAGAAGTAAAGAGTTTGGATTAATGCCCTTCGAATGGCAATAGGTCTTAAACTTAACTGATGAAATGTGGGATTACCTACTATAAGTTTTCCTACCTACCTCTTCGGGAAATATAGGCGTGAGCATCTGATATTCATGTATGTATGTTCATGTAGCCTCGGAGATTATACCTGATTATTTAAAGATCACGTTGCCAACCACGTGATTCTCTCTCAACTACCATCTAACATAACAAAAGATAGACAGATAAGACATAAGAAACAAAAGATTTTCCTCCTCGTAGCCATCGAATTGATAAGAAATTGCCAACTGGGCAAGCTATGTGCTACAGTCTATCAGTTTGTCAGAACATTTATTAAATACTTTTTAAATTGGTTGCATATCTGTGTTTGAGTAGGTGCCTCGAATGCACAGTAGTCATTTTTTAAGTTTATTTTATTCGCATCGCGTCATACGACACTCAGAGACGGACACATAAAATTACTACTGAGAAATTAAGGCCCGCGCTCCTAACTCGTGACGGCATTTAAACCCACGTTAATAGTGTTATTGGTTTGTTTTGATTAGTTCGGGAATAGAAATAGCGCTGTGTAAATTGCGTAATAATGACCCAACATTTTCTAAACCTTCCTTTACTAACGTTTTTGTCTGAGAACGATGTCTGGAGGGTGGCGAGTCTGATAAATTATTACTCTCCAGGGAGATGCAATGTGGCAAAGATCTATTCGTCATTTTTACGTAAATAAACAATGAGTGTAATGACTCGCATGTCACGCGGTTTAATTTAGAACTGGGTCACAAACACTCTGAGATGTGTAGGCTGGATCATTTCAAATTTGCAAATCATGAAATCATGAAAGTTTTATATTTATTTAAACGTTGTAGATCTCACTTCCACATTTTAAACATTACGGTGCCAATGTACGTAATTGCTCTTATATTTTGTGATGTAAGTAAAAATTACAAGATCAAACTACACTGAATTTATTTTAATATATTAATGTAGGATCGAAAAGCCCATTCATTTAATATCTAATCGCCTTCCCAGAGCTCTCTCTGTGTAAAACACCCACTTTTCACCTAAGATGTAAGGACAGATAGTGAGATCGTCGCTGTTTTATGCATGTACACAATGTTTATAGTTTTACCTGCATGTTAAGAATTAAGTTGATGAAATGTGGTTGGGTGTATTCTTTCGGCTATAAAGTAACGCACTGGATTTTTTAATGTTCCCTGAGGGATTAAAAGAGGGAGGGGATATTTTGAACAAAACTGCAAAACAGGTTCTTGAAAGCAAATAAATACACACAATTATAAAATGTATCTTCTGATAAAGAAATGTAATAGCTCATATCATTTACGTATTCTGTTTGATAAACCCAAAACCAAAAAAGTTCAAATAAATTTTTCTTACTTTTTTGCATTCATGCCGCATGCGTACCTAGTGTGCGATATATAAAAGCTTGAATTGTCCGCCCATCACTCTTTTAGCCCACAGGAAGTCATACATTGTATTGTTCAAACAATGATATTGTATTGTTTTTAGTATATGTATACAGAACAAACAGTATACATTGTTTCGTGTAAAGGTCGGTTGAAATAGAAAATGGTTAATTTTAGAACCAAAGGCGACCTTGTCGGAAGCCCATCGTTTATGTGAATGACGCGGTATGACGTCGGTATAATACCTGGCATGAGTTTCATGTATTATTGATCCTTCACATCCCTAGAGAGTAGATAAGGTAAAATAAATAAACATTATAGGAAGAGCTTTGTTTGTATGACAGTATTTCCCGTTGGAAAATAGGATCTGCCCGACTGGTTACTGTGCCTTGCAGAAGATGGCAGCCAAATAATTCTCTGATTAAGTCCCCAGTGCTACAGAATTCTTTAGTCTCTCACCATGTTTCGTAGCTTTAACGGCACTATGGAGGATAGAACGGCTCTGCGAATCTGTGCTAGGACACTTTTAAAAAAAGAAAGAAATGTATGTCAGTAAATTTTTTTATACATATATATTCAGTAGGTAGGTACTTTAAAGTGGATTTGCCGTAAACAAGTGATCACAGAAAAGTATTCCCGGACGAAATGGTTTCAATTTGAGGGCGCATGAGAAGCCTAACTTCTAGTAGACGTTTTGAATCTTTAAAACTTCTAATGTGATTTGTGTATCTAATAGCTAAGCTTAAATGTTTGAAATGAACAAACCGTCTGTTTGTGACGGTGAGTAATCCTCCCGTTGATTAATATCGACGAGGGGACATCCTAAAACGCACGCCAAACGGAGGGTAGATTATGAAAAGGTTTCACGTTCTAATTTATTTGACAAGTGATACGTAATTATGACATTTTACTCCTGGTGTTGTTAGCTTAAATATTTTTGTACGAAAAATATTAAGAAGAATATGCCTCCATTACTTATGTATTCACAAAAATATTATATTTAGTATAACCATAAATATAGAGTTTCGAGAAGCTACAACAGATTTAATTCGATATTTTCTACACAACTAACTATCAAAGTTTATACTAATACCTACTTAGTATAATAATCAGAGTAATATTTATTCTAGTCAAAGACGTTTCTTAATATTTTTTTGATTAAACACTCTAGGCTTAATCAAAGTATGGCCAAAATACGCGTAGTTCACTTCTAACCTGGCAATAGCCAATTAAACCTGACACTTTGTGCCTGCAGCCTGTAACATTAATTGGAGGACCGAAAATCTACTTGCTGACAGAATGGACAACAATACCAACACTATAATGTGGTTTCTTTGAATCGTTCTATAGGCGTGATGACTAGATAATCGGTTTTAATCGAAACATAATTTTGGTGTTTATTTTATTTTCGTGGGTGGCCCCCAGTAATCTAATGTTTTTTTTAATAAAAATCGCTTAAAGATACTTCTTAAAATATTTGCTATCTTTTTTCCCTTTCTGAGACTGACCGGAACAAACAGTCAGAGAGACAGGCGGATATTTTTTTTAAATTGAGGTTTAATTTGGGGCAAGTGCATTATGTACTTTCGTATGCACTTAGTTAAAAGCGGTTAATTTGGAATTACAATCAGACCCTTAAATTTTATTTTTCTGTGTGGATATAGACTGTATGGATGGGGATATGAAGAGCTTAAGGGCAAACAACGATATTAATGTGACGAAGGAACAACTAGGCCGGCTCTTGGAAAATTGGATCATTCACCACTCGTACCAAACGCCTTTGGGCATACGGTCCATACGGAGCGAATAGTTAGACCGTTTGCAAGCAGCACCTTCGGATATAATTGGAAAGCACTTCCTTAGACTGAAATATAATCCTTAATCAATGTTTAACTTAATGTTAAATGAAAATAAAAATGATTAAATCAGTTTGGGCCCTGGTAACGCACTTATTTACGTCGAAGAATTACCACTGGTTCGTCTACTAGCCTTCTGATTGAACTGGCAAGGAACTCAGCCAGGCATGATATACATTTCGTCAATAGAACAAAAAGATATAGGTAGGTATACCCATACATACATATGCTCACGCCTGTATTCCCCGAAGGGGTAGGCAGAGGTGTTGTTATCACAACACACACTTTTCACCGAAGATGATTAAGTGCCAACGCGACAGATGGTGAGTCTATCGCCGTTTCAGGCACTATACATACGTCTTTGAATTACTTCTCAGAAATATGCAGGTTTCCTCACGATGTTTTCCTTCACCGTAAAGCACGTGGTGTGAAATCACTGTACATAAGTTTTTTTAGAAAAACTCATTGGTACAGGCCCCGCTGGGATTCGAACTTGCGTCGCTTGCGTAGCAGGCGACTGCTCTAACCCCGAGGCCACCACGGCAGTTAGGTAGTAGGTAAACCCAATTGGATGCAAATAGGTACATCATCAAAAAAAAAACAATTGAAATTAAGCATAATATTCACACTGGGATTCCTTTCAATTGTGAGACAAATGGAGCATTTAGTTACAGATTTAAGAAAACATAATTCATTACAGCTACTACTAACAGACATGTGGCGCCATCTTATGGGCAAATATGTTATCAGTCGGTCTGTTACCACACCTTTAGATTTGCTGGAATTTATCTGCATAAAAACTATATAATTGTAACGTATGTTCAAATAATATTAAATTATTATTTTCAATTGTGCACAATCTTCTCGAATCCTACTTCTGGGGCCTTACAATGATCTCTTACTGTGATGATTGTTTGGCTGTGTGGCAGTGACAGACTTATACACCTCATATACATCTGTCTCACAATCATTGTCAATCTATGATGCCAATCAGAGTTCATGGTAAAGCTGCTGATTTATCATAATGATTTTCATTATCCAATGTCGTTTTTATCACTGCGTGCCCCTCCTATTCCTCGATTCTCAAAAAGCCTCTGTCTCTTTATTCATCTTCTCTAATATATAGGAAGAAAACATTAGGTTGGCTTATTGCCTATGTTCTCTGCTTTATGGTCGTGATATGGAATTCGTCATCTTGTAAAGCAAAGAGACAAGAAGAAGAGAAGAAAAAGTATTTAGTGTTTCTTATTTGGGTTTAAAGAGCCGTGGTGGCCTTGAGGTTTGAGCAGTCGCCTGCTACGCAAGCGACGCAAGTTCGAATCCCAGCGGGGCCTGTACCAATGAGTTTTTGAAAAAATCTTATGTACAGTGATTTCACACCACGTGCTTTACAGTGAAGGAAAACATCGTAAGAAAACCTGCATATGTCTGAGAAGTAATTCAATGACGTATGTAAAGTGTCTGAGACGGCGATGGTCTCACCATCTGTCACGTTGGCACTTTATCATCTTCGGTGAAAAGTGGGTGTTGTGATTACAACACCTCTGCCTACCCCTTCGTGGAATACAGGCGTGAACATATGTATGTATGTGTATTATTTGGGTTTATATCGCTTGTAAGCCTCAACTTAATCAACTGTCGTGAGATTTTCATTTCTATTGAGAACAATGATGATACCTACTAACCCTTGCCTGCTTATTCTGTACAAACGACTTTGAAAGGAAAATTTACCAATGGAAAATTACCAATATCCATAAATACATTTGAGTGGCATAAGTACTTACTTAACAAAGTTGGAAAACGCTTGATTCCCTGAACGATACCCCTGGGAGTCTCCCGTTAACTAGTTGTGGCAGTACACGTCACAATATGGACGTCAGGACACCCGACACCTCGGGGCTCCTATTGTTTGTAGCTAATGGCCACATGCGTTATATAACTGGCTTAACTGGGTTAATAGCAGCTTAGATTATGGATTCTGATCCATTGTAACCCAAAACCTATAAAGCAACCCCTAACAGTAGTGTGGAATCATTCCAACCAATTTAATTTATTGCTTGAAATATGCTGTGCGTCGTTTTTCGAAAATCAGTGGATGATCAACATACTTACAAAATATATTTTAAATTTAAATTTTAAAATATTTTTTATGTAAATTGTTATGTTATGGATTTTCCATTGAATTATATAATTTTATAAAACATTCCACATATATACAGATCATGCTCCTTATGTGACATCCACTTTAAGGTACCTGTTAGGATGATTCGGGTGTACCTATACCTTCATATATTTAAGTATCACTCCTGTTATCATTCGTTATCGGTGAGAGTACTCTCGCGAGGTCAGACTCGTGTGTAAAGCTTCTGTAATATTGCGTAGCCTATGAGCTCACCCTCTCTGGAAGAGGTCGACATTGTAGAACTTGTATAGTTCGACGGAGAATTCGAAGGTGGCTTGCAGGTCGCTCATGGTGCGTTGGAGAGGGAGGCGCGGGCGCGGGCGGCGCGGCGCGCCATGCCGCGGCCGCTACCAGCGCCCCGGCCACATGCCACAGGCCACCGGCCACACCACACTCGCCACCACACGACCACACCAGCACTCGACCACACCCAGACACACTGGCCGGCGGCGCTCGTCTCGGGCGCGGCTCCGGTCTCACCGCGCGATAATACACAACGAAACGCGGCGGCGCCGACTGACGTACGGCTCACAGTGCGGGAACCAGGAATTCATTTTTTAATAGCGGCCGGCACGCATGCGCAAAGCGGAGACGCGCCGTCGCGGCGCTGGCCTGCAGCAGTGCGCGGCTCGCCTCGCCCACCTAGACAGGTGCGCTCGCAATAAAGCTCTAATCCGCACTCGAGCCGAGCCGACGATGTTATGAGACCGTTTCAGGGATATGTAACCGCGTGGTAATGCGGTGCGATTACATTCGCCCGCGCGGGAGACTGTAAAGGTCAGGGGGTGGCGCCCCCGAGCCGCGCCGCCGTCGCCGACCTAACCTTTCTTCTATACCTGTCGATCACAGGCTCCCTTCAAGTCTGTACCGACTACCGACTGACGCCATTTTATGGATACGTAGGTATCCAATGCGGGGTGCGATTTAGGGCAAACTTTTATAGTGACATTATGTCTACTACCGGTTGCAAAGCCAACTATGTCATCGCCGGCTGTGACTCTTCGCACGACACGCGGCCGGTACAGATTATTTTCAGAATATCTCCACGTGGTACGATATTTATAACATTGTCACTTAACACTATTCTTGACTACCTATTTGTGTAAATAAAACATATTAATTATTTTATTGTGATATTTTTTTCACGAAAATATATTTTAATAATAGATCAATGAATAAACTTATTTAGTGTAATCTTGAAATCGGTAGTTGTAGAACAAATGATTTTTATTTATTCTGTCAAAAATTTACCACTATTTATGTACATACTATAGTAATGCTCTGTTTGTGAATAAACATAACTGGTGAAATGTGGGTGTAATTTAAGTACACCTCTGCCAAAATGTACGTAAGAAAATAAGTGACAATACAGGCGTAAGCATGTATGTAGACTCAACGATTTGAAAGTACTTCTGAAGAAGAAGTCTAATCAAATAAAGATATTCTGAATCGAATTGAATAAGCAATAGTAGGTACGGGAGTACGTGTAATGTAAAGAACTAATTTTAGAAAGAGGCTCATAATTTGAGCTACAAATTAAGATATTTGAAAGAACAGCGTACACAGATTGTTACTTGACGGGGAAAGGAAATTTCATTGGTGAAAGGTCATAGTTCAAATTTGGGGTGGTCGATAAACGCGGGTTCAAGGGACTGAAATGATTGTAGCATAGTGCCTTGCGGATCAGAAGGGGTTCCGTTTTCAATAACCATGATTGTGTGTCTCCTGTAAGCCGTTATGAAAGAGCAATATTGAATATGAATATTCAGAAGCATATCTTTATTTATTTCTCTGTATACATTCATGCCCTGCGATTACACTCGCGTAGGCTTTATCATAGTTGTTTTTTTTCGTGGAACCCTAATTTGTTTTTAAATAAAGAAAGCCTATGTTACTCCTTCTAATATCAGTTTAGAGATTAGCTTGAACAAACAAAAGACAGGCAGACAGACCGAAAGACAGAGACTACTGTGCGCCTTAAAGTAGGATACACACTTCTTTCGCATCGTCTACATTAATCTCTTCATACACTTCCGTGAGTGACCTTTATGGGGAAGATTATTGACCTTCAATATTGGTTAAATTCCTAAAAGTAGTGAAGAGTAAATTTTCTATATTCACATAGAGAAATACTAGACCCACTTAAGTATGGATAACACACAATGGCTGATAAGTCGACGGTAGAACAATGCCATGCAAAAAAGCATAGGTAAGGTCGTCCATGAAAGTGCTTAACTTATTCGGATAACTCTTAGTTTATAAATATTTCACTACTTCTCTTATCCATACATATATCTATACAGATAAATAAATTCAAGTGTCTGGTTGTAGCTCTAATTAACAGCCTCTCACTCTCTCACTATATGCATATGGAAGTATAAATGGTACTTACATAAAAAAAAAATCTTATCTGTATTTGTTCAGGCTATTCTCTGAAATTGGCGATTTTAATGGGACTCTGGGATATAGCTGATAAGTGATGATATAAGGCTTAGGTAACTTAAGCTATTTAAAAAGTTACTGGTCCATGATGTTGAACGTGGTTGCTATAATGTTCACGTCGAACGTGCAAAGGAAAATAGACCTTGTCATCCCTCAGATGCAAATGAAATTCGATCTTAAGGCAGTGAAAGACTTTCATAGCCAACTATACCACTCTGCATATTACTCCCAAACAACAAAACATTCGTATTCCTACATGAGACTTTACGTCTGGTGACATTACACATGACTGCCTCGTTGCTCTAGTGGTCGCAAACGCTACTACGGAACACGAGATCCTGGGTTCGATCCCGGGTCGGGCATTGTTTGTAGTCTGGATTAGTGCTCGGCAATAGGCTCGCCCCCTGCTATAAGGGTCTTACACATAGTGAAATGCGGAACTACTTTTAGTACAAATCTGTCTACCCCTTCGGGGAATACAGTCATGAGCATATGTATATATATTTCTAATCTTGAAGCCTCTAACCTATTTCCACTTGACGAAAGGTTAGAAGTAAGCCGTAGAAAATCGCCCTTTAGACAAATTTACAGTTGCCCAGATTCAAACGAAATTTTATAGGCTTAGAATATTCGGACCTCTCGACTTCAAATATCAAATTTTTTTTTGTATAATTGTTACTACCTGGTGCGGATGCCCGTCTGCCCGGGATTTTAGTTGGACAAATCACTCAATATCTGTATAATAGCCTGGTATTCTGACGTATCTTTCAGGCTAGTAGTTTTTGTCTGAAAGAGTAACAAACATCTATCCATACTTACAAAATGTTTACGATTATAATATTAGTAGGATGGATGGAGAATTCTGCCTATACCACTCTGTTCTGTATTTGGATTATTATACTACTGAATATTCAGATTTCTATGGTAACGCCATTTTTATATCTTCAAGTCAAAACAGCAAGTTGTACTCTCAGATATGAGCATAAACTTAACGCCACTACCTAAAACTCAGTCTTTAAATGATTAGATTTTACTAAATACTTTCAAATTGTCAGAATGACATGACAGAATTATAAATACTACCACCGGGCATGCTTGCTTTTACCGAGAAGAAATATTAGTCTAAGACCGCATGCGGTAGACACTGCGTACCTAGTAGACGGGCAAACTTTATTGCTAAGCCACGGGAGTTGCAAGACAGGCAAGAAATTTAGTGCGGAGAGATGTTCTTGAATATTTTACATCCTTGAGGTTGGAAGTAGAACAGCTTATTGCCACGTGTACGTGGGCTCAGTAGATTCACATTTTATAGTTCACTGACTATTGAATAATTCATGATTATGTTAATACTGCTCCTTGTAGTTATGTTTTTGTTCAATAAATGTACCTGACCGTCTATTAATTATATCTATAGCCCCTTAAAGTGGGAAGTTTG
Source organism: Watsonalla binaria (assembly GCA_929442735.1). NCBI lineage: Eukaryota > Metazoa > Arthropoda > Insecta > Lepidoptera > Drepanidae > Watsonalla > Watsonalla binaria. The sequence continues at coordinate 3,669,957 of OV838929.1, read as the reverse complement.
AAGAACATTTATCGATATACAGATATTAAACAGAGACATACTTACACCTGTATTCCCCGAGGGGGTAGGCAGAGGTGTTGTCATAACAACACCCATTTTCACCGAAGATGATCAAGTGCCTACGTGACAGATGGTGAGTCTATCGCCGTCTCAGGCGCTATACGTACGTACGCACCTCACGATGTTTTCCTTCACCGTAAAGCACGTGGTGTGAAAGCTACCGAAACTTTTGCTCAATACGCTCTCTAAATTTGTTTCGTTAATCGTCTATCATTCATCCTTCTCTGCGTAAAAAAATGTATGTATTAACCTGGTATTCATATGTTTGATGTGGTTAAGAGTACACAGGTACAAGGTGCGCATTGTTACCAAACGGAACTTGGTTTCACATACAGACTCCACACGTCACTTACGTGGATTGACAGTTCGCCTTTGAAAGGACCGCACAGCGATACGTAACTGTGAAGAGGTAAAAGGGTGCCTGGTGCCTGCAAATGGGGCACACTATCGTGTAAACGAAACACAGGCGTATTCAACGCACTGTTTGTACATGAACGGCGATCGATAACATCATTATGTAAGCTAGCCCAAGTAGGTTTGAACATATTTAAACATTGTCGATATTCGATCGTGTATTTAGATGGTTTGAAATGAGTTGATCCGCCGTCTATGGAATTCAACCATGAACCGCTTCAGATAAAGTACCAACACATATTGAGCCGCGCTTAAATGTAACGACGTTATACTTTTACATGGTTCATAAGCTTCTTCTTGAACTCACATAATCTAAAATGTATTACTTATTATTACAAAGAATGACTTAAACAAAGACTAGACTAAACTCGCACTAAGACAATGTCCATCTCCTTTTGAAATCCTAGCACAGAAAGAGATGGAGCATGTTTTAAACCAAGGAACTTAGTCTATTTTTTGAAATAAGAGACATTATAACTAAGCAAAGCTCTTACTATGGGTACCAGATAATGGATATTTTTATGCAAATAACTCGAAACTCCCTGATGGATCCAACGTTCATCACAAAACAGTTTTGCTCCGACGCGGGAATTAAATAAGCGACACCTGATGCAGTCAGGTATTTTAACCACTAGACCAATGGTGCCACAATAAAGACACACCTCACTTCGGACTTGGTATTCAATTATTTATCTCCCTTAAAACATAGCTGTGAAATGTATATATATATAACTCCAAGCCTTAACCTAAACCAGGGTGGAAATGTGAATGGAAATTAAACGAAAGGGCGTGCATTTTATCGGTTTCAATAAAGCTGCGAATGATTTGGAATAGGGCCGCAGGTACCACACACTAACGACGCCTCGTGCGTTCCAACCGTATCCTATTTTTTGGTTCGAGTCTAAGGTTGCCACTTCTTTGTTGTTATTTAATGGTAGAAAAATAATTAGGTATTTAAATTGTCTATACTAATATTATAAAGAGGCCAGCTTTTTATGTATGTTTGTAACGAATTGGCTCAAATACTGGACTGAATGCTTATCACTGATTACCACTGATTAATATAGGCTATATTTTATCCCCGTACTCCCATGGGAACGGGAAGTACGGGGGTGAAATCGCGTGATATCCGCTAGTGTTGTAATAAAGTACGCCTTGCCATTTTTTTATTTAGCTTAAATATATTATTATGTTTAATTACATTTAACAACTTTTAGTAGTCAAGTAAATTGTTGAATTTCGAAAACAATCAATAAAGTGATCAATACACAGCTGCATTTATTGTGTAAGGTATCTCAGCGACGAACTCGACGGCTAATGTCGGTTTCAAGCATACGATATTCAACTTTATCCTGTATGAATTATGTATCAATTCTCTATGATTGTAACTCACACTCGATGTCAAGTTCGGCTGATGGTGGCATCCATGAGAATTTGAGAGGAACCTTAAAAAATTCTGGCGTTGATTAATTATTTTCATTAAGTATTTGAAGCACTTCTATTTAATCAAGGTGTGGAGTCGATCTGATGATGTAGGCGAAAGACAGTCGATGGAACTCCTCAATAATTTACAGCAAGTACTTACCTAATGTTTGGGCTTGATTCATTCGTATCGAGGAGAACTTTACACCTAGATGGTTTGTGACTTGTTGCACTTTGCAAAAGTAAATCCGCGTTCATAAAGAGAAAAATAAGTTTCTTACTCATAGTACTTACTTACTTTTGAAGTTAGTGTTTAGTTTTTTGTTAATTTTTCTAACTTTATTATAAAGTAAGGGTGGCAACCCTCAGAAGGTACATTTATCAAGTTTATCGGTCTCTAGGCAGAGCGAGGTAGGTTAAGGTTGTTCTGAATACGGATTCAGTACATCGCTTGCACCACCTTGGTTCAAAACTCCTGGGGGTCTACCATCATCGAATCGGCAGAGCGTGTTAAGAACTTCTGAGTTTCGACGTTTCATTTTGGTGCCGTAAAATTAAAAGTCAAAGCTAAGAGTTTCTTAGTTGGCCCCCTGGACAAAGTAGAGTGTATGTGTTTAAAGAGTACTGTGTTTATGCATGAGCTGTAATTATAGCTTAGGTTTATGTAAGATGGACTCTTTGTTAGTTTGTCACCGTCCAAACTTTTTCAAAACAAATTAGGTACGCTTTTTCAATAAACAACCATTAAACATTTGTGAACAATTTTCAAGTTTTAAGGCAATCATCAAACAGAAACTTTGTCAAAAACCATATTATAGTGTAACCGACTATTTTGATGACTAGGTGACCCAGTGAACTTTGTATCACCTTTTCCTTAACTTATTTCTTTTGTTATTCACCGTTTAAACCTTTCCTGAACTTCCACATATATATCAAGATCAAAAATACCCAAATCGGTCCAAGTACTCTTGAGTTCTGTCGAGACAAACGAACAGCAATTCATTTTTATGTATAAGAAGATCGCCAAGACAATGAGTTGCTCACTCCTTTATTAAATTGTATAAAAAGGGATATATATATATATATATATATATATATATATATATAAAACTGGGGAATTTCGCTGTTTCTTTTCCTGGCAGGCTTCTATTTGAAAACGGTTGTAACTTAAGCTTTTGTTTTTTAACGTCAGAGTCCGTTATGGATACACCAACCGCCGCGGGGGCAGCGGAAGGGTTATGTCGGACTCACACCGCCTAAGCTCCACTGTGTTCCTCCAAGTCGTTAAGTAGGGGGGTGCACGTGATACGTCTTCACATGCTTCGCCGTGACTCCCTCAGCGTCTGTCCTGGTCAGTAAGTTAACCTAAATTAGCGTAAGAAAAGTGACGTTCAATGAGTGTTCCAAGCAGGTGCATGCATTGGATTTTCAGAGGGAGGAAAAACGATAATTACGTAGGTTACGTAAACACCAATGTGGCGCGACGTAGGTTCTGGTATACACACACACACAGACACGACACGAGTGTATTCAGTCATCAAAAATGGTAAGCACTGCTTATATGCTTATATAGAATGCACGCTCCTGGTTCCAAGTGTCCCTTATGTTGAATATGTTTTGATTTGTTAATATATGATGCGTAAGTATTCTTGTTTTGGAAAAGCTCATCAGTCCATAGCAGTCCGTAACAATTTATTGGTTAAGTTTGCATTGATGTAAATACCTACTGATGTAACCAAACCGATCGTAACTTAATTTGAGTAACCTTTTCATAAATGTACATATTATGCTCATCCCTTTACTCCCCGACCGAGTAAGCAGAGGTGTACTCATAGTACACCCACATTTCAACCCATGCAATAGCGTATTGCCAATAACCGGGCACTAACTAATCCGGAATCCAGCTACTGCGAAGTTACAGAGCCCAGCAATAGCACTTTGCGGGACCCGGGATGGACCTCGGACCTCTTTTTCGACAGTAGTACTGTACTTTTCTTATATTATGTTGAGGTGTAGAATTCATTGTAAATAATCTAACTATGTCTCTCATCAAGAACATCCCTTGAATGTCGCTAACGAGTGTAAAACGAAGTTTCTGTGAAAGGTTTTAATTAGGAACGCTCTGTTTGATGCATTTTAAAGAGTTCCTTCGGAATCAGCCGGTAGCGGAAGGACGGCTCTGTAAATCACTTGTCTGCGCCAAAAAATATATACATACAGAAGGTCTCTCCCATACAGACGCACGCACAATACTGATTCAGGCGTACAGCTTCGTAGTGAAGCTTCGAAACTAAGTTCATCTCAAATTTAAGTGTTTGGCTATTTATTTTACCCGGGTTTTTATCTAGCCTTGGGGTTTGTCTTGGGCAATACTTTATCGCGTACTTTACTGTGAACGAAAACCTATATAGTACCTGAGACGGCGATGGACGTTGGCTTAATCTTCGGTGAAAAGTGGGTGTTGATATTACAACACTTATGCCTACCCCTCCGAGGAAAACAGATGTGAGCATATGTATGTATGTAGTACTTCGTACTAAAAAGTGTCTGTTTCTGAAATTATTAGTCCAATTTGATTCGATATTTGGGACGATTTTCAATCGACTAAGGGATCCACCTTTCTGTTAACTTTCTATTTGTTAGCTCTGCAGAGATTACCCAGTGAGCGGAATGGCTGGCTATGAGACTGCTATCTATATACAGGTTGTCGGGGAAAATAGGACAGCTATTCAAATATGTGCTAAGGTATAATTTAAGCAAATAAAATTTACTCTTTTATCCGCCTTTTTAACCGACTTCAACAAAAGGAGAAGTTTACTCAATTCGACCGTACATATGTTTTTTAAAATAATGTCGATTTGTAACAGACAGACAGTGAAACATAAAAAAAAAATGTTTTTTATTTTAAGTACCGTACATATATTTTATATGCATTTGGTGATAGTCAAGCTGTAAAATTGGAATTACAAACAGACACTTAAATTATTTATGTATAGTATGTATGTATAGATAGATTTTTGTTTGTGACTTTATCTGCCGTTGATATTGTGGGGTGAACATTTAACGAGGGAGGGGAATCACACGGTCCACGAATTGATGAGGTTTTTAACGAGCATCAAGGGCAATAGACGGGAAATATACAATTGATCCCTAACACTTTACACATATATTGGGATTTCTTTACTCATCTATTACTTTCTACTATTGTCTTTTATCATTGACATTCGACAGATAACCTACTGCCGCGTTATTCACTAAGGTTTCTCATAGTTGCACTCGTCGTCGAGTGTCGAATTAAAAATACGTAATTGAACCTTATCCTGTTTATGTTATGTATCAATTTCCTATGATTGAAACCAACGCCGTCGAGTTCGACTTTGAGAAACCTTAGTGAATAGCGCGGCTAGTCACTAGGTGCTTTTTAATCCCCGACGCTGTGTGAATATCTATCTGTAGCCAGTTTCCTTGCGGTGGTTCTAAGCTATGTTTGGTTAGTATCCAGTATAATCTATAAATATATATAACTCAAAGGTGACTGACATAGTGATCTATCAACGCACATCCCAAACTACTGGACGGATCGGGCTGAAATTTGGCATGCAGGTAGATGTTATGACGTAAGCATCTGCAGGATTTTGATTAATTCTACCCCCAAGGGGATAAAATAGGGGATGAAAGTTTGTCAATTTTAAACTGATCTGATGATCTGACTGATGAGAATGAGTATATGCGGTATTTACATAGAAAAAACCTGTCTGATTGTTCTGGCTAATCTCAGAAGAACCTGGAATCAATTTGGCAGACAGTTGATGTTATAAGGTTTAACTTAGGGTGTTTAAAAGATATTGTTAATATAACCAACGTGGGTAAACCCCGGGGTATATCTAGTATTCGCTATATTTCCCTGCTGAATGAAGTTCGAACGGCCAGCGTGGCTGCAGATTGCAGACGCGCAGGAAATGAACGGGCGGGAAATACGGCTCCCTTGTGTTGTACATATAGATATATGTGTATTTAGCAGACGAGGGATATGAGATTAACATTCATTTTACTTTAATCATGTCTGGAAATGCATGCGTGTTGGTACTTCTTTCTTAGTGTGAGGTACGAGATCTGGGACCTACTACCATCGGTTTAAGCAGAACGTATAACTTCTGAGCTTTGACGTTCCATTTTCGTACCGTAAATCAATTGTATGCTCAAACGACGATGGCTGCCCCCCTGTTCTGTACCCCGATTCACGTAAAACAATCGATCGAAATATCGTTGAACGAATAAAATCATTCGATCGAAAACCTCTCCCGATGTGGTATTCACGTGATCCGAAATCGTAGTACATTTGCGCGACGACTACTGAGCTATTCCAATTTTTCGCTACGACATCTTTACGTTTGTCATTACGTCAATAGGGATACATTTCATGTTTATAGGACTAGATGAGGCTGTGCTTTGATATACCTATATGTCAGTCAGACAGTCAAGACTTTGAGTTCCCGTGGAGTACGAGGATAAAATAGCTTATATTAATCAGTGATTCTACTAACGGTGAGAGAATTTTTTAAATCGGTTCAGTAGTTTTTGAGCCAAATCTTTACAAACACACATACAAACCTTTTCTCTTTATAATATTAGCACAAATTAAAAATATACGAAAAATATTAGCTATCAATACGATTACAGAATGAATTATGAATACTTAATACTTACAAGGCAATTTAAATACCTGATGGGTAAAACTCCCCCCACTGTAGTGAATGTAATATAGTAGTGAACCTCTTTTACTATAATGTGTTTTATTTATAAATATTGTTAAAGGGGGTTTTGACACGAGATGTCACAACGACTTGGGAAAAGGATTTTTATGTTTATTTGGTTGTAAATAAAATAGGACTTAATTACTACACTGTATTTAATCACTACAAATGTAATAAGGTAGAAGATGTACACCACATACTTGTGGAGTGTGTCCGTGAATCAATTCGTCACTACACCTTGAATTGTGCCTTAAATAAAAATATTATAATGAGCAATGTTTGTTGAAGCTAGGAAACTACAAAATAGCCCTAAGCGGACTCAAGGCACGCCCTTAGTTATAGTTGATTATTACTAAGTAATATTGTCCATATTTTATTTGTGTACCTTACGGGAGTGACATGTTCACAATTTGAACAAACTCACTTTTCATATTCAATGAAGATTAAAAAAAAGGCATGACGTGCAAGGGTTCTTGATAATGTGTAAAACAATCATCGTCAATATTTATTACATTTAGTTAATATAAAACGCACAATAGCTTATTGCTTCTAGTATTCAATCCGGCGCTAAGCACATGGTGTATATCACCATGTCTGTATATCACCATCACCATATCTGTATAGATAAATAAAATTTAAGTGTCTGTTTGTAATTCCAAAATAACAGCTATTCACTAAATGCATATGAAAATATGTATATGGTACCGAAATAAAAAAAACGATATTGAATGTTTTTTCGCCTCTCTCGTCTGTTTGTTTGTTTTGGGTAATCTATGAAACGACTGGACCGATTTTAACGGGACTTTCGCTGGCATATAATGTTACAAGGATAATTTTATTAAAAACAACATTTAGGGTTCCGCGGGAATCAAATTAAATTTACGCGAGTTGGACGGCATTAAACCGCAGGATTGGACGACTAGTTGGCCAATAAATTATAGCATCACTCCATTTATTTATCGTAGCAGCAATAAATATATCCAGTTAAAGCTAAAGGAAATGACGTGGCTCTACGTAGCCAGCGATACTGCGCCGCAAGTTAACTCAATATCCCCCGTATCCTATATTTACTGCTCAATTGCACACGGGCTCGCACATCACTTGGTCTGGATGATTTACTGCAATATCTTACTATATTAAGTCAAAACTAATTTGCTACTAGTTTGGTTTTGCTATTTTTCATTAGACATTTTCATTACATTTCTCAAGTGATTTATTTTGTTAAACAATAGTAAAACGAATCTCGCAGACTCACCTCTATAGGAATTATTTATCCTCCTCGTACCCCTACATACATACTTGCCTCTAGTTAAAGTGTACTGTCTTAATCCTGTTTGTGTGTGTATATGTATCTATTACAAGATGTCCCTTAGTAGTGCGCAGACACGTGTCTCAGCAGCCACTATTTGCATACTGCGCCTGGGAGCGCATTAAATTATACACCCTGTAAATTTTCAAAGCGAAGGTTTTTTACGTTATGTTGGTTACTTTGTGATAAGTTTTAAAACGTCTCACACGTTTGTATTCTACTGACGAAATTTCCTTTACAAGATTCACTTTGACGTCACTGTAATTTAAAAAATGTTAGATCAGCCGGGCTGTCTATCTATACACTATACTAATACTATAAAGAGGAAAGGTTTGTAGGTATTTTGTAACGATTTGACGTTCGTGACGTGGCAACTGTGCCACGAGGAGCTCGTGGCACAGTTGCTATTGCGCATATCATTCGATCAGCGAAGTTAAGCAACCCTAAGCCTAGCCTGTAATTGGATGGGTGACCGCTTTTATCATCATTGGCAGTCGTTACAGGTCATTCGGAGGCCTAAAATAGTCTGACAACTGGTTTAACCCAGATCACAGATTTTCCTCGTTAAAGGGATTGCGAAGGTCAGATGGCAGTCGCTTCGTATAAAAATTAGGTGATCAGCCACATCGGGTTGAATCAAGTGCCGACCCCAACAATGTATGGGATAAGGCCAGGGCGATGATGATTTGACATTTGTGACGTCCACTAGTTATTTATATATGGATATGGCGGAAAATATTTTTCTACCATATTACTATTAGTAATTTAAATCATATAATTTAATTATCTCTTTTTGACGGGATTGAAACATGATTTAAACAATAGCTTAGCAGTCGTGAGTCAGAAATTGGATTTCAAATAAAACGGGTAATAAAACTGTTATTGTAAAGTTTTTAAAGTTTATTGTTTCTTATAAACTATGTTTTTTTTACATTTAACCCTAAGGTAACTATTTTATTTACCCACTACGTTTGACTATGGACGCGCACATGCGTCCCAATGAGCCTGTAGACTCGGAGATTTATTACATTATTACAATTAAGATCGGCAGTGATTTGTCAGGAATCAATAATCTTATAACTTTTTAAATTTAACCCCTCGTGATTCCAAAACGGCAATCTCAAGAATAAATAACCGCCTCCAACCATTTTCTAACTTTCTATTCTATTGGATACTGACCTAATATCCGCCAAATCTTTTTTAATAATTTGTAGCTCGTGACTCACTATAACCTATTTTGGTACTTGATATATTGTGTGTTGCAAAAACTCGTTTAACATTCACAAATTTTAATTGTGAACCTTGAGGTGGTAGCGAGAGTCGCTAATTTTGGATCAACTGGGCTTAAATATAGGTTTAAAAAAATACATATTAAAAAAATACATCCTTTTCCGTCATCAACTGGATATTGGAATTAAATGTACCTTAAATTGTATTGATACATAATATATATAATACCTCAGCCCCCTTTTATACAATGTTTTCAGTCCTGTAGCGTGATTCACGTAAAGCAAACAATAGGAAAATTGGTGAACGGTTAAAGTCAGAAAATTAGAATATTCCAAAATCGTATCGGTTTATCGACGACATTAATCCTTAAGGTTTTTCTATGATACGTTACTATCCAAAACTATCTAATTCGTTTTGATATCACTAATATTTTCATTACGTGAAACAGGCTACTGTTACAGTCCATTTTCAAGTATATAATATATAATTGGGCACGTTAAAAATCGTCTCATATCATTACCGAGGCGATAAACTCGAAAAAACTAATTACAGTTCATCCATGCCAATCTAGAAATTGGATTGAATCAAAACTGATGGATTGAAACAGATACATAATAACCCAGTTGGTGTCAAACTTCTTGAAATGGCGACATCTAGCAGACTACAGTTATCACACTCTAAGATACGGTCTTATGTCAATCGGAGCGAACTTCGCATATGAAATATGTTTCGAATGAGCAAGGAGAGTCGTTCCACTTGAGTCCTTTATCATCTCTGTTCCATAGTTCGAGGCAGTTCTCCTCTTCTCCGTTCTCGTAACGGAAATTGTTGGGTTCCCCAGCGTTCCAGTTGACGAAGGTCAACGGCCTGCCGTTAGCCATCCAGAAGAAGTTGCCTTCCTCCGCCAAGTCCGTGCCTGACGTCCAGAAGTGCTCGCGGCCGTAACCTGGAAAAGAAATACTAGTTCATATTTTTTCTTTTATTTAGAGTTCTGATGGAACCGATGTATGTACATACACATACATATATACCGGTCAAAATAATAATAATAATCCTTTCCTAATCATAATTCTTTTTGCTTCACTTTGTTCTGGTAAAAATAGCTTTGACCCCAATGACACACATATCATATTCAATAATAGGCCCCCTGGGCCTACTCGCTTTCTCTGAAAAACGAAACTTCGGCCGAAAGTTCGCAAAGATCCCACCACGGTTCTTATTCGTTCTAAAATTACGTCCGAACCTGGCCCGCTAGCAAGTTCATTGACGTTGAATTTGAGGATGATACAAACGAAGCGATATTGAAACTACGTTTGAAATCCGTTTTTTGCGAAGTTTCGTTTTTGGAGAAACAGAGTTGACCTTCGTTTAAAAAACATACGTACTAAGACGCGGGTTATAGTTAGTTGGTAATATTTGTGTCAGGATATTTATCCTTTTGAGGTTATGTGGCCATGACATCATTTTGCATCAATAGCGATATATCCTTGATTATTATAGCAATCATGTTAAACTAGAATGGCGAAAGATTCAGATTGTTTATTTGGGTCTGGCATTGAGATGATACTAATTATCTCAACGGGGTTGCTTGTCTCTATGTAGGTCTCAACACGGGGGGTAGCGGGAATAACCTCTGCCAAACCATAGATATTCAGGTAACCTACTTGAAATATTGGTATTTTATAAAGGTAAATCTTCATCTAATCAAAAAGGCTTATTGACAGTTTATGGTAAACATGGCATAATATGTATAATATAATCTGAGTCTAGCAACTTTACTAACTCAAGAATACTTAAGAGAATGTAGGCCTGCCCCGCGGTTTAGCCTGCGTAGTTTAAATTTCATTTCCGCGGAACCCAAGATGATTTTTTAAAATTAAAGTAGCCTTATTTACTTTTTTGTGACATTAGCTACCTGCCAGAGTCCCGTTAAAATCGGTCCAGCCGTTTCAGAGATTACCCGGAACGAACAGACAGAGAAAAAATATGAAAATTAGTTTTTTTAAGTCAGTATACCGTATATACTTTCATATGCATTTAGTGAAAAGCTGTTATTTTGCAGACAATTCAATTTTATTTATCTGTATAGATGTATAGATAATAGATTTGCCTATACACTTAGTAAGGTACGGGTGACATTTACCTGAATCTTTAACATATTGTTCAAGCTTGTCGTTCTCCTGCTGCGAGGCGATGGAGGCGAGGTGCATCCCATGGAACCGGCAGTACTGCTGAGCTTTGAACCAGTTCGCCTGAAAACAATATCATGATATTGGTTACACAAAATATTCATTTTTTATGCCTGTGGGTGGATTTGAGGGGAGAGAAAGACCTAAGAACCGATGGATGGATTGTGTGGAAGATTATATGGCTTGAAAGGGAGCTAAAATAGGTCCAGCTGTAACACACAGATAGACAGAGAAACATTTACAAAAATATACTGCTTTTTATTTAAGAACCATATTTGATTTGGAATTTGGAACATGCATTTAAATTTTATGTATGTGCATAGATTATATCAGATTGCCTGTGGAAAACTAGTCATCTTAAAAAACGAATGGAGCTCCAGATTTATTATTCTTGTATAAGATTAGTTACTCGTGCACTGCATTAAAACTTCTCAAGCCTTTGTTCTTTAACAATGCATAAAAGCGATGCAAGGCGGACTAATTTCGCTCAGTGGGCATTTCATTAAATTAACTACTATTGTTTCATAAGTATTAATTGCTTATTTTATACAGGTTATACTCTGAAACTTTCATTTCGTGATTCATTGAGCGTTTATGACGATATAGAGTACTTTACGAAGTCAGGGGCGTACTCTTATTTAACGAAACTCGTTTTAAAGTTTCGGTGGAAAATTCGCCAACATTTACCACAACGGTATTTATTCGTTCTGAAATTACGTCAGTACATCGTCCGCCTGAAAATTCTTTGTCGTTATTTATACATATATTTAACGACTTTGAATTTGAGATTGATAAAAACAAAAGGATGCTAAAACTTTGTTTGATTTTCGTTCGTTCGTTAGTTTTGTTTTCGGACAAAGATGAGTAGACCCTATTCATAATATGTTCACTTATAAATAGGGTCCCCGAAGGGATTGTATGAAGTGCCAACGTCACAAGTGATGAGTCAGTCACTGACTCTCAGGCAAGAATCTCCATAATGTGTGTCCATTTATATTTTAGACTCCTAAAATAGATGGAGCGTAATGGGAATTTTCCATGCACTAAATTTTGGACGGGAGCGTCACCAATTAAGTGCTTTCTGTACTTAACTTGCAGCTAAATAATGATACCTTAGAGTACTATTGTGTTGCCAGTACTCCACTAGATATATAACTGTTGCGTGGACGTGTTGTGCTAGCAGCAAAGAGATTGACGGCTTGGCTATTTTGGCACAACTATTACTTTCTCGGTAATCCGACTCAACCGGAGAGAGATCAGCCTAGGACCAAGTAGGGAATACAGGAGTGAGCATAAATATATGTAAGAAGTTCTTAAATAAGTGCCGCTTAAATGAACGCAGATCTGAAAGTAATGGCTATATTTTACGGTGTGTCACCAGCCAGTAATAATCGTGCGAATACTATTATAGAAGTGCTACTTCCAAAGTACGGAAGGCTTGCATTAACCGGGTTACAGATACAAAATGCAAGTTGCGGCTGAACTGCACGCCGAGAATTGCGGTTTTGCTCTTGTACTAGGCTAATAGGGTATTTCCATGCATTACTTAGTAGATAGTATTCATTTGATTAATAATAATGTTATCTTGCGACACAATTCATTGTTAATTTTAAACGACACCGTGTTCATTTCTTTTTCGAAAGAGATTGAGTACAAATGGAAATAGATATAATTTATACATACATATGCTCACGTCTGTATTCCCCGAAGGGGTAGGCAAAGGTGTTGTAATCACAACACACACTTTTCACCGAAGATGATTAAGTGCCAACGTGACAGATGGTGAGTCCATCGCCGTCTCAGACACTTTACATACTTCATTGAATTACTTCTCAGAAATATGCAGGTTTGCTCACGATGTTTTCCTTCACCGTAAAGCAAATGGTGTGAAATCACTGTACATAAGTTTTTTATAAAAACTCATTGGTACAGGCCCCGCTGGGATTCGAACTTGCGTCGCTTGCGTAGCAGGCGACTGCTCAAACCTCAAGGCCACCACGGCTCTCTTATAACATTTAACATTAATATTAGCATTAATACATAACTAGTTAGTAGTATATAATTAAGAAGGAGCCAAATTATAATGCATAATTTAAACCCCTATTTATGAATATGCCTACTACTTACAAACACTCTCATTTACAATAAATGTGTGATCCTAAAACTCATTTTTACCGAGATATAGGCTTCCCTTTGAAATATTCTCTTCCTTCTTTCTGGTTAATCCTAAGTTATGTAATTCAAATAGATCCTTGTTGCGCCTTTAATTAATTTATCTCTTAAGACATCACATTAATTTCATCTTCAATTTACAAGGTAATGAAGCTACATTTTATAATAATTCTTAACATCTATATCTATACATCTATACGCTGTACACATACAGATAAATAAAATTGAAGTGTCTGTTTATATTGAAAAATGAAGAGCTTTTCACTAAATGCATACATTAAGTATATATAGAACCCACATAGACAATTTTCAGAATATTTATCAGTCTGTCCGTCTGTCTGCCTGTCTGTATGTTCCGACTAACCTCCAAAACGGTTGGGCTAATTTTAACGGGACTTTCACTGACAGATAGCTAATATTACAAAGAGTAGCTTAGGGTTATACTAAAAAAATACATTAGTTTTTCATTAAGTCTACGCGGGTAAAACCGCGGGGCACAGTTGGTTACATATAAATTGTACAGTCACTGCGTAATTTTCGTTCTCGCCGGTTATATATGCAATAAGTAGGTAGCAACATAAATCATTTTTTGTCAAAACGAAAGTGAATTCCACGTCCGTAATTTCGTCTGCGTATCACTTGCTTTAGCACGCATGCAATTTAAAAATAGAGAGTTCTGTTGGTATTTACTAATTCAGGAGGTATAATATATATTTTTCGAGCTTCCTCATATACCTACAAATTTTTAAAAAATACCCTATTAAGGTTGTAATGTTGGAATTTTGTAAATTACTACAGAAAGAACAATATTTTAAAAAGTGGTCTATTCGCACGATTCTTGCCAAGGAAATTAGAGAGATTCATCCAATAAGCCGTAGGTGTGTACGGTACTCAATGATTCGCACGATTCTTGCCAAGGAAATTAGAGAGATTCATCCAATAAGCTGTAGGTGTGTACGGTACTCAATGATTCGCACGATTCTTGCCAAGGAAATTAGAGAGATTCATCCAATAAGCCGTAGGTGTGTACGGTACTCAACGATTCGCACGATTCTTGCCAAGGAAATTAGAGAGATTCATCCAATAAGCCGTAGGTGTATACAGTACTTAAACACACTCAAAAATTCAGCCTGTCTGCCTTTCTGTCCGAAAGAATTCTTTGTATTTATAACCCTATATTTATATCTAGTTCTACATTTCATGATATTATTGAAAAAAATTCAGCATTTCATTATTGCATGGTGACACTTGGAATAATAAAAAAAAATATATTCAACAATAAGGTCGTATTTCGAATGATATCAATCTGGAAAAACAAACGGTAACTTCATACCTTTCGTAATTCAGTATGAATGACTAGAATATAATTTAGGTATTAAATTGCAAAATATTTTGTGAAGTAACATACGTAAGCCTGTAAGTACGTATGAAGTATATACCGTCAAACACGCCAAGATTGCCCACAAGGGAAACTTTGACCAAAGATCAATTTATAATTTATATTGATTTGCAAAAATATCTTTATATAGAGAGCTGTGGTGGCCGTGGGGTTTGAGCAGTCATCTGCTACGCAAGTTCGAATCCCAGCGGGGCCTGTATAAATTAGTTATTCTAAACAAAAAAGGGATTTCACACCACGTGCTTTACGGTGAAGGAAAACATCATTAGGAAACCTGCATATGTCTGAGAAGTAATTAAAAGACGTATGTATAGTGCCTGAGACGACGATAGACTCACTATCTGTCACTTTGGCACTTAATCATCTTCGGTGAAAAGTGGGTGTTGTTACAACACCTCTGCCTACCTGGGGAATACATGAGCATATGTATGTATGTATTCTTCGAAGGGGTAGGCAAAGGTGTTCTACTAGGACACCCACATTTCACCAGTTATAATAATTCCTATTAACCGGCTACTAATAACAGACTCCGGGATGGAAAAACTCCATAACAATTTGCCTGATCTGGAGACGGAACCCAATAGATAGTTTTATGTTTGCAGAGGTCGTGTGTTCGAGTCCCGTCTCGTGTTCGTAATTTTCTTTACCTTTTTTAAGAATTTAGAACCAATACATCGTGTTCAACAGTAGCGCTTGCGACCACTAGACCAACGACGCCAATTCATATTCAAATTCAAAATATTTTTATTTCATTAGACTTCTTACAAAGTACTTTATAAAAATTAAAATCATCAGAAGGACACAAAAAAATACATTATACGTGATTATAAATGTTACCACCGGGTTTGGAAGGTAGCTTTTGTAGAGAAGAACCCGACAAGAAACTCAGCAAATACTCTTTTAAAAAAATATTATACAGTATTTATATCTCATGAATATAAGCCCATGGACACAGTTCCAATGCTCAATTGTCAAAAATAATAACTAAAATATTACAAATATTGCAAATTCCAGCCAGTGAAATATACTCTCATATATTTTATAACAATAAAAGTTACACAAATCTCTATATCAAATTGTGTAAGTAAAGTATTATGATATATTCATCTGTTTTTCATTCATTAAAATACAACGTTCGTAACAGGTGATTCAAACACGACTAACTACTGAACCGAAGTAAAATTTGAAGAACCATTTGTATAGATTTAACGTCTTTGAAGGTCGGTAATCCCAAGCTTTCTCCAACATTGTTTCAATACAAGATTAGTATGTAGCATTAGTCACGGCGTTACAAAACATCTGTTCATCCGGAGTGAATCAGATAAATAATTACCTACACTCTTAATTATAACCACTCTTAGAAGGCAAATGACGAATGTTAATAATTATTGTCTTAGTTTTACGTAATACACGTTGGTATAATAGTCGTAACCGCCACTGTGGAATAGCAGGTTCTAGTAGGTTATTTTGAATCCAGACCTGTCTGGGTCTGTCTGGTCCTGACCAACGAGGCAATGAAGCATGTTCTTCATGAATTTAATCCTAAGCATCACAATGACCAAACCAGGCATAATAAAGAAAAGATATCTTGAGGTATAATTTTTAACCGACTTAAAACGGAGGTTTCTCAATTCGACTGTATGTATATTTTTATGTGTGTTCGCGGATAACTTTGTCGTTTATGAACCGATTTTGATATTTCTTTTTTTTTTTTGGAAAGGAGTTATTCTGAGTGTGGTAACTTACGAAAATCGTAGCGACGCGACGGCTAGTGCAATTGTAACTTTTTATAAATACTACTAAATAAAATTTAAGTGTCCGTTTGTAATCAAATTAAATCAACGCGGGTGAAACCGCAGGGAACAGCTAGTACACAATGAGATTAGTGTTGTAATATTCGCTTAACAATATAATTGTATAATGACAAACATTCGCACAACACTATTTCGCTTGTTTTAGGCAATGTGGGCATTTAGGACATTATATTTGGACACGCGATGTGATAATTCAATTTCATGACTTCTCTCTGCCAATCTTAGTAGACACATTTGGAAACGTCCATTGTTCTAACACATTCGCTACAACTTCACACTTCTTCGGACCATTATTATTAGGATTTAGCTAAAATTTTGAAACTTCAATTATTTCTCACGGTAAAAGTTCATCTATACAAATAGAATTAAATGTATTGATTGACTGGCAACGTTTATACATTATATATTAGGTACATGAACGGACAACCTAAAAATCTGCCTCGTTATTTACTCGGATTTCTCAGCGTCGCACTTGAAATTGAACCTTGTACCAATTTCCTATGATGAGAACCTACGCTGTTCGTTGAGTTCGACGATGGGAAAACTTAGTGAATAACGCGGCTGGTTTTACAGAAAATTAGGAGTGTGTTTTCGTTGTAAGAGTAGGACTACCACTAAGGGATTTGCTGAATGATGGCGGTGGCAAAGCTGCGCGCACATGCCTCTTATCCAAATTCAAATTCAAAAGTATCTTTATTACTTTTAATAAAGTACTTTCAAATCGTCAGAACGACACGATTGCGGAAGGATTCGGAAGGTTGCTTTTACTGAGAAGAACTAGATAGATATATATCATAGGACCATATTAACATATTCACTTTGGAAACAAAAGTTTGTTACAGCCTTAGATGAAATCAAAATGCCGTAACTATTAAAAGCACTGCCGCAGCGGAGGCTCAATTCGCTTCGCAATTTACTCTGTATCTCACGCAGCTATTTCGACAGGCTGTGTGTACCTAGGTAGCAGGTACGTGTATGTAATTTGATGTACTCACGCCATCGTCATCTGTGTAGTTGCATCCTGCTTACTTGACTGTATCGACGAAGCCGATGGCGGAATAAATTAATCATACGCTTGACGCAACGCGCATATCGTGTGCACCGGGAGCCGCAATCGCACTGAGCCAATTAAACCATATTAAACCATGCTTTCCATGTTTGGGAGTCAACTGAGCACTCGACTATGTATTTATTGAGGCTAATATCTATTTGATTAGTTGATATTAAAAAATACTTTTTTGCTTTCACAGAAGTAGAGCCGCGGTGGCCGTGGGGTTTGAGCAGTCGCCTGCTATGCTAAAGTGCTTCACGGTGAAGGAAAACATCGTGCGGAAACCTACATAAGTCTGAGAAGGAATTCTAAGACATATGTGTATAGTGCCTGAGACGGCGATAGACTCACCATCTACCACGTTGGCAATTAATCATGTTCGGTGAAAAGTGGGTCTTGTTATTACAACACCTCTTGCTATTCAACACCTTCGAATGTAGACGTGAGCATGTATGCATTTATGCATGTATGATCCAGTTAGAAAAGCAATCTTACTGATGCGATATGCGATAAGGCTGCATAAATATTTTGTAGTCTCGTCTTTAATTGAGAATTAATATATGTTATGATAAAATTACGATAATAATATTCGTGGTCATTGAAAACATTTGCCCATAGCGTTATTGCTTCTCGATTAAATATTGAAACATCTTGTTATACTAAAAATGCACCGTCACAGATATCAAAGCTCGGGAACTTGTCGTATTCGGATTGGACGCCTCTTGATGAGACTGGCGCAGATTATTCTGTACAGTACCCCTCCCTATCACGAGTTTACCACCGTTTTCGTAAACTATACTCGCTAGCGTCACTCGCAACATTTGTATGAGATATTCTAGTTTTTCACGTCACTGCTGGGAGTCGCTGCACAATTTCTCATACTAATATTCGGTGGAGACGCTAGCGAGTATAGATTACGAAAACGGTGGCAAACCCGTGATAGGGGTACTGTAATCATTTCCGAGCGTTGCGATCCGTGAGGTTACAAATTGCATTTCTTTTGCTAAGTAGGTCACTTGATGAAATAAAATCTGGGGCGGTCAGGGTAAAAAGGTTTGATGGCTTAGGTACTGGTATTTCTTTGAAGTTCGGAATCTAATGACGGATTGCGCGGGTTCTATTCTTCCTAAATGTGCTTGTCCGGGAACCCACCCACCCCGTTTTGTGCTATCAATTATTTGTATGTGCGTATTGCTAAATACAAGCTTTGGCCCTTCTTCAAACTCTATTGTATGTATTTTTATATTTCTTTATACTTAACTCTCCATTTGAACACGATTCCAAACATGGTCTTCGTATATAGTTTAAAATTTGAATTTTTATTACATTTTTATTTTGCTGAGAAACTCCACTCCAGTCCAGTCCATTTTAAAAATCTTCACTTTCTCTTCCTTCCTTTTTAGAATATACATTTATGAGATTAGTCCAAGTAATAACTTTTAAGAGATTAATCCAAGTAATAACTTTATTATATAGTTTGCCTATTTCTTTAAAATCCGTACAATTTTTTTCGCGTGATTAACAAGCAAACAACCAAATACATTTTGGGTATTCGTTTATCATAACAAATTAAGCAATTGTAAGTTAGGGGTTGTTTTCGGTAGCATCATCCCTCCCTATATAAACTAAACATTTTCAAACTGATAGGAATTTGCGATTTGTATTTGATTATTTAGGAGATGAGAGATGTCCCAAGATAATATTTTTCACGTAACCTTTGTGCGGTTAACTGTACTTATGTTGTAAAACTCATTTCATTTAAATTTTAAATTGAACAAGACATCTTTGTGATATTTCATAGTTGTGCTCAGCGCAACACCATTGTTTTGTCTTTTAAATGATTTATCACTGCATTGTACAAAAGGATTTCAACCTTGCTTATTTTCGGTTGCATAATCATTTTATGAGCAGCAAGTTATATGAATTCCTAGAGTCCCTAATCATCCGAGGTTTTCGTTTGGTAAATACTTAGTAATTAATACAGTTGCCAATTTATCATCTTTGGCAGTCGTTACAGGTCAGTCGGAGGTCTAAAATAGTCTGACAACTGGTTTAACCCAGATCACGGATTTTCCTCGTAAAAGGGGTTGCGAAGGCAGTCGCTCCGTATAAAAATCAGGTGATCAGCCACATCAGGTTGAATCAAGTGCCGACCCCAACAATGTATGGGATAAGGCCAGGGAGATGAAATACTCGATGACCAACTCGTCTGTCTTATAGTCAACCGTATCGATTGACAGCTTTAAAGATTCAGCAGGCATTAATTAGCATTAATACAGAAGTAGGTAATAAATAACTTGCGGTTTCACCCCCGTAGTTCCCGTTCAGACATTTCAAATTTATTCATCTGTATGTATGTGTAGAAGACGCATAGATTGCTATAAACAACTAAGATTTGAACTGGATTATTAAAATCACTCAACAGCCCTGCTTTTTAATAATTTACGGAAAAACAAGTGAAATTTCAGTCAAAACAAGTTTCTATTAATTTCCCTCCAAACTCCGATAGAGCATAGAGCAGCCGATTTGCTGACGTCAGGGCATTTTAAATGCTAGCCCGAGGCTTGCACGTGAATAAGCTTGAAAGTAAACATGCAGAAAGAGCATTCGGAATCCAACTAATTAGGGCAAATGAATGAGCACTTTTCCACTAGATAAAGTTTTTCAAACTAGGCTAAAAAGCCTCTGCTAAATATTTCCCATACAATTTTTCTTCTCAGAAAGAAATCAGAATTCAATTTGCATCAGACAGAGGACCATGAGCTTAATGCCATGACATTGAGACTATGGGGACTAAGCAATCGACAATATATCATGGCAATCAACATAATAATAATGTGGAAAGAGGTTTTATGTTAGCATGATAGGCAGCGTGTAAGAATAGAAGAAGAAATAAGATGTGACAGATGACAGAACGATGGTGGACGACGTGAAAGACGGACGACGAAAGACGTATTTATTATTTTATTATTTAAGATGTTAATTTAAGTTGTTATAATTAGAAGACGAAGTAAAGTAGATTCAGTCAAACCTTTATATTTATTTCTATTTAAATCCCACAACTTTTGGGGGCTCGTCCGGGATATGAAAAAAATTTCGAGGTGGACTGGAAAAAAATGACGAGCGCAATGAAAAAAGATGGCGTCGTGAACAAGAAGACGATTTAGGTTTTACGATAGGAAGAGTAACGAAGAATAACATGATGCAGTATACGGAGCAGTTGGTACCTGTATTCAGCGGAACAGACATCACGCAGACGGCAGCGCAATGGATTGAAGAGTTAGACGATAACGCTTTGATTTATGGGTGGACGCCACGAAAGCAGCTAGAAGAAGGAAAGAGAGCGTTGGTCGGAAGTGCAGCCTTATGGCTCCAGACACAACATCCATTTAACACGTGGAGTGCGCTCAAGGATGCTTTAGTTGAGGAATTTCCAGAGTTCTTATAATTTCCGGATCTATAATCCGGAAATTATAAGAAAAATAATGATGTTGAGGAGGAAGCACCCCGACGAAACCTGTTTGCAATACCTGTACATTATCAAGGCAATAGGAAGACGAGGGGAGATATCGGAGATTGTAATTATTAAGTATATCATCGATGGCATAGAAGACGACGAAACCAATAAGGCGGTATTATGCGGTGTATCTACATACGTTGAGCTTAAGGAGAGGTTCAAAATTTACGAGAAAGTGAGAGGAAGAACGAAGATGGCGGAGAAACGAATGAGTAAGGAGGAATGTTTTGATTATAATCAGATTGACAGTATAATGCAGCAGTACAACAGACAGCGAATTCCAAGAATGGATAATTGTGACGATATTGCTAAGGAGGATACAATGCCGACGTCAGAGGTGATATCGGAATTAGATTCCACAGTTGACATCATTGACAAGAAGTCCGACAGTATGACACATTTTAATATGGCGGATCCGAGCAATGTCGTGAGTGACATGATTACGGTGACGGATGGTTGCGATGGAAACGACATAAACGTCACAGATGACGATGTAAAGAAACAAAAGGAACCAATCAATATTACATTAAGAGAAAAGATGGATAGCGAAATTATTGAAGATGGGAACCTGATGAAGAACAGTGATGTTTATCCGAATGAGATAGTATATGTTGTAAATAAGTTGTATTGGTCTGACGTTGAAAACATTAGTCAGGAGTGTACAGAAGGAGTGTTTCGGGTGTTGAATTGTGAGCGTGTTAAGTTGAATGCATGGGACATAGTATGTTCGGAGTATGATAGTTTGATGGGTAAGGTGAAGAAGAGAAAGGTGAATTTAAGAGTTAGTTATGATTTTAAGAAGAGAAAGAAGAACATGTTGTTAATAGTTGTAAATATGAAGAATTATGTTATTTAAGTTGTTATTCTTTATGTTGTAAATTGTTAGAATGTCTGAGGACAGACATTATTTTCAGAAGGGCAGTGTGGAAAGAGGTTTTATGTTAGCATGATAGGCAGCGTGTAAGAATAGAAGAATAAATAAGATGTGACAGATGACAGAACGATGGTGGACGACGTGAAAGACGGACGACGAAAGACGTATTTATTATTTTATTATTTAAGATGTTAATTTAAGTTGTTATAATTAGAAGACGAAGTAAAGTAGATTCAGTCAAACCTTTATATTTATTTCTATTTAAATCCCACAATAATTGTTTCTCAACTTGAATCTTAATTACACATGAATATTTTAAAGCACGGCTGAACAGATTTGACAGAAAGAAATCAAGTTAATATAATGAATAGAGACATCTGGATTTACATAAAATTTTATCTATATCCCGGAAAGATTTAGGTTCCAGTGTTCACGCTAAAAAAATATATTATCATTTGGTGAGTGACTTCGTTTCCTCTGAGTACTATTTAAATCTTTTAGAAGCTGTATATCGAAGGAAGTAACAATACAATATCATTTACCTTGAAGAATATTCCTAGGTAATATCTCTTCTCTCCTGTTTTGAGCAGCGGCATCGTCCACCGCGTGACTCCGAGCTCGTCGTCATTGCAACTTGAGCACTCTGCAAACAATAATACATTACTTTATTACTTAAATTTAATTCCAGACGTAACTTATTTTATGATTTTCTAAAGTATACTTTACATTACTTATATACTTAAAGTAAACCCCATTTTTATATAATGGTATCTTCTAGCAATAATAACATTAACGATACTCTTACAGTATTAAATTCCACGTTGTATAGTGTCAAAAATAAAAAATATATATAATGTGCATGGCTGAAAAGATTGGGAAAATATTTTCTATGCTAAATGCACGTTTTTTTTCCAATCATAATTCCTACGGCCAATCTGTGAATCCAAGTTAGTCCGACTCGCACTTGACATGTCATCCAGCGCGAAATGTGCTCCAGCTATTCACGTTACCAATAGGACTCGTAATAAACCCACGTCGATGTTTCAGGAAGCTTATCGGTGAAACGTGTTTCATTTCATTTTGTATCAAGGCTTTAACTGATGGATTCCGTTTTGCTAAATGACTGACGAGTGATTGCTTTGTATATATTTATGTGCGTACATAAGTATATCTAATATATAAAATTCTCGTGTCACGGTGTTTGTTCCATAGTTCCTCCGAATCAGCTAGACGGATATTTATGAAATTTTGTGCACATATCGAGGTCTGAGAATTGGCCAATATCTATTTTTTAACCGACTTCAAAAAAAGGAGGTTGTCTTCGTACTCGTAAATGATGAAAACTAGCAATACAATGATTCCCGAGCACAGCTAGTAATTATATACACAGTTTTTATTAAAAAATCCTACTCCGAGTACAATTAGTTACCTAATGATATCAAAAGCAGCGAGCAACATTCCAAAAAAACATTGAACCAATATTTGTATTAGTAAATTTTTTTTTAAATTAACTATCGTTAGTGTAAATAGATGTAAACAGATTTCAGAAATTATGTAAACTAAATCTCATTGTCTCTTGCATGTCATTAACGCGGGGGAAACCTTCAATAGGTCCCCGACCGCCCTGGGAGAGGCAGGTCGGGGTATGTGGGATTTTGACCGCACTAAAAACCCCCGGTGGCCATCTTCCGCGCTTAGGGGGGACCCTGGCTACACTGATAGATCGTAACGGTCTCCCCCCCACACTTTGCCGGGGCACATCCCCAGGGCAGCTGCGTCACCGCCCCTGGAAACCTCGCTGTGCAAGGCCGCGCGAGACACATCGCTCGGCTCTTCGACCATTGCACGCAGGCTCTCCGGCCCCCTTTTAGCCCCCTATTACGACAATCAGAGGATATCATAGCCAAATTCTTAGACCCTGCCTATTAGGTGCGAGCCGAAACTTATTTACACTCAGCGAAAAAGCGCCTCTGTCAATGAATCAAATTAAAAGAATACAGCTTCAACTATTCATTCAGAATCCCTTCCATTACCTTCTTCCCTTCAGAATTCATCCGACTGGAAGGCAGGAAGCAGCTAAGATATGGATACTTGTAAATAACCAGTCATTGACGAAGTTGTAACATTTAGGGGTCGCCTTGTAACTAGTCTTGGTCATAGTGATGATACAGTCAGCATAGACAGTATCATCAAAACGAAAACTAAAAAAAATCCTGTGCATGAGATTCAATTAGTTTTAATCCGTGGCATGACTGACGTCATCAATAAGTATATATATATATACTTTGTAAATTATAACTAATCAAAGAAATAATTAATTTAAAAAAAAACATTCATTTATTACTTGGTAAACTTTATTTTTATGTGAGGTTCATATCATTTCGTGATCCCTATGCCCTTGAAACACAATAAATGTATAACTACCCAGACACGGAGGCCATTCATCGTACGTCACAGCATTAATAATTTCTTACTTAACCTATTTGTATGCAATACTCATCGCACGGTTTATTTTTGAGTAAACAGTAGTTATTCATTAAATGGATTTCCTCATTCAGATCATGACCAAAAAAGCCTTGAAAAGAAACTTATAATAAGTCTCAACTCAACTAAGGAATTATTGATACAATTTTCCGATTAAAAGAATTTGGCTCACGTTTGGTAAATATTTTGCTCACAGTACCACGGTTATTGCACATGTACTTAACACTTATTCAACGTGAAAGCTGTTCTAACATCACAGACGTACGCCCAAATAATTATAATATTAACGATAAATTAGAGAAAGTAGCACCTGTAACGTACAATGAGATCTGTGAATGAGATGTGGTTGGACACGCTATCAGAATATTATGTCCAAATTGTCCAATCACTTAATGGTGTGATGGAAAGTGCTTCACACTTATGCAGGTAAGTAAGTACTTATCATTTTGGTGAAATATTTGAAACGAAGTAACCATGCTGTTTCTCGCGAACATACTCGTAGCACACAATACAATATTACTTATAACACTTAAGCCGTGGTGTAATGTAATGAGTTTTTCTAAAAAACGTATGTGTCACACCACGTGCTTTACGGTGAAGGAAAACATCGTGAGGAAACCTGCATATATCTGAGAAATAATTCAAAGACGTATGTATAGTGCCTGAGACGGCGATGGACTCGCCCTCTGTCACGTAGTACACTACTATTATAAAGAGGAAAGATTTGTATTTTTGTGTATATGTTTGTAATGAATAAACTCACAAAACTATTGCGCCGATTTCAAAAATTCTATTACCATTGGAAAGCTACATCATCAGCGAGTAACATAGGCTTTATTTTATCCCCGTACTTTCACGGGAACGGGAATTACGCGGGTGAAACTGCGTGACGTTTGCTAGTTTTAATCGGAACCGCAATCATTTTAACCGGCAAAATATGGTTGGTAAAAGCTAATGGTCAAAGTCACCACGTCATTTGACAATTTTAAAATGGTGCATAATTTTTTTCCCTGATCAGTGATTTTACAGCTTAAGTCAGTTAACGGCACACCATTTAAAAAATCCTACATAAAAACAAAAGGGTGCTTACCGCTACAGAGATCTCCTCCATATAACCTTGGTAATCCAAATGTATCAAAATCAGTGGCTCAGTCATTCCATCATCCACTTTAGTATCTTTGGGATTGAAGCGGGAATGTGGAAGTGTATTCTTTCGAATAATAAAGTAACAAAAATAAAATTACAGCCTTTGGGTATACAAGCGTAAGCATAATACTGGCACCTTACTCATTGGAGGAACACAATACTATATAGTAGGATTATTTGGTTAATATCTTCTGTAGGATAGAGGCACATTTCCTGTGCCTGTGTGTCTTATCTATTTGAATCTTAAATGTTTGAAGCCTCCAGAAGTTACATTTTGAAAGAATCATTATATTTTCTATTGAATGCCAGCAGTACGTCACTCGAATGATTGATGCTATTCCCCTTTTGATGCATTTGGCCAATTACTCATATTGGGTCAAATGTTGGCCAACTGTCTGAATCATACAAAGGTCAACGATGTTTGAGTTTTGTAACAACATTTTTAACATTACACGATGGCCACAGAGTAATCAAATATGTCAACAAGCGTTCCACAACTGCGTGAAACTAACTATCATTGTACTTTGAACACTCAATCTGTGTGACGGTATAGCGTGATCAGTTATTTAATAAATAAAGTAAATAATAACTAGAATCAAGTAAAATGAGAAATCATCTACGCAACCAATAAACGCAGGTAAAAGTACATTGTATTTGTTCTGTGGTAAAAGTTGGAAAATGAGGATAGACCAACAAAAAACCTTGCTTAATATATATATTTGAAGTACGATAATCGTCACGCACCTCAGTCCTTACGCAATTTCTGTGTCAGTTCAATCTGAGATTTTAAGCAGGCTTTGTTTTAACAGTAAGAGCTGTGTCTGTAGAAGCGAGGTAAATCTTTACAGGATCTCCGGCTAGCAATTAGGAGCACCCGAGGTCTCAGCCAAATTTTGGTACTTTATCAAATTTTTATTATTTGCGAAGTAGGTGTTGACAATATTAATAATCCCACTACATTCAACCTTTAGGCATGCACTATAGGTAAATAGGTACACAATATTGTGTTCATATCCTTATGACGTGTTCATCAGCTGCCTCGGGGATTTGCCCCGGCAATAGCGGGGGACACCAGTGCGAACTATAAAAGTACCCCGGGGTCCCCCCTAGACATAGAGGATGGCAACCGAAGGGGTTTTGGAGTAAGAATCACACATACCCCTACTGTCTCACTCATGGCGGATCATCGGATACTTTTCAAAGGTTTATCGTTATTAAAAAAAGTGTTGGGATACGGTGAATACGGTTTCCAGTATTTTTTGTCTCACTTCAAGCGACAAATGTATGCGTCACGAATACATTTGTCTCTTACATATAGTGGAGTACTTAAATCATCACAATAGAGCTTGTCGGTAAAGTCGCTGGTCATCATGTTATGTTAGTCTACCCACATCGGAGAATAAAAATAAAATAAAATTCAGAACAAATTTTTAGGCGGTTGGCAATATGAATAGGTTGAAAATTTCACCCATTTATCATTTGAAGCTTTTGGTATCTATACAATTTTCAAATTATATCCTCGTGTAGCCAAGTACATAGATAAATCATAAATTCTATTCCTTTTTTTAGAACTAAAACTTAAATCTTTATTCGGGTACGTGACGTGCAAACCGTCCCAACTCTATTGTTTTGTCAAACGCCCACGAAGCACGCGAAGGCATTTTGGCGAAGGTACAAAAAACGATTTTAAAACAACCAACCTGACTGGAATACAAAATGGCGGTGTCAATTTCATCCAAGAAAGCTCTGGCAAGTCTAAGTATTTTTATTTCTAGCGGACGTCACGCGGCACCATCCGCGCAGTTCTCATTCACGTGAGAGTACAGTATTAAAATATAGCCTATGTTACTCGCTGATAATGTAGCTATCCATTGCTGAAATAATCTTTGGGGCGATCCAGTAGTTTCCGAGCCTATTAAATGCAAACAAATAATAAAATGAAGATGAAAAATATTTATTCACTTTGGGCCCTGGTAAGACACTTATGAATGTCCAAAATCTACTTAATCGTTCTTCTTTACAATATGAGTATAGATAAATGCTCAAACTATTAGTGCATAAACAGACTTTGGATGTAACGTTTTAAGCTAAAGTGCTAAAGTTACAAGTTTCATTTTTCCAATTTGACAGCGTATTTTGGTGCAACACATTTCGCCGTCAAAGCCAAAGTTAACTGTAGTTTTAACTACTATTATCGTGTAACCAAGCCTTTTTTTCATTCTTATTTCGTTGGCTGAAATTTTGAATCTGATAGCATCGGCTTCAAGACCGGTCATAGGGCAAGTATTGAAAATACGTCGAATTAGTAATAATTAAAGAAAATAAATTCATGTTCTCTTCTGCAAGCGATCGAATGAAAGGACTTACTATCATAGACATCATACCTTTAAATAACTAGTCTGCCATTTTGGATGATCCGCCATATTGGAATTAGAATGATGAAAGATCCCATATCGACAAACATACATAGACATTGTTGGTAATAAAACAGCTTGTAAAAACAAGAGCCGTGGTGGCCTCGGGGTTTGAGCAGTCGCCTGCTACGCAAGCGACGCAAGTTCGAATCCCAGCGGGGCCTGTACCAATGAGTTTTTCAAAAAAACTTATGTACAGTGATTTCACACCACGTGCTTTACGGTGAAGGAAAACATCGTGAGGAAACCTGCATATTTCTGAGAAGTAATTCACGTATGTAAAGTGTCTGAGACGGCGATGGACTCACCATCCGTCACGTTGGCACTTAATCATCTTCGGTGAAAAGTGGGTGTTGTGATAACAACACCTCTGCCTACCCCTTCGGGGAATACAGGCGTGAGCATATGTATGTAAAAACAAAGCTCCTTAGTAAAGTTAAGAGTGTGTCATAAATATAACGGCCATTTAATTTGCACTATTCAATTATAATTCAATAAACTATGTCCCTATTAAGTAGTTAGTATTGATTGGACCATTTGGATCTCATTAACATTCCGAAACATGCAACTAGTTGTGTCCAGTAAACAATAGTACAAATAACTGGTGCATATTAAGTCAGCTCGGCCGATTCACTGCGACGCTAGTACATGATAGAACGTACATTCAAGGTGTAATTTAATCTCAATCCCTTATAAGGAATATTATAGCATAAAGGAGGAGCTCGTGGCACAGTTGCAATTGCGCATATCATTCGATCAGCGAAGTTAAGCAACCCTAACCCTAGCCAGTAATTGGATGGGTGACCGCCCGAGTTCCCTCCGTGCCTCGGAGCACGTTAAGCCGTCGGTCCCGGTTGCCTATTTTATCTTAATTAATCATCTTTGGCAATCGTTACAGGTCAATCGGAGGCCTAAATATTTTAAACAAGTATTATCTATGTTTTATTATAAGTGGGATATGTACTTTGGGCACGGTATTAATTGGGCGATAGATGAAACAAATATAAAAAAAAGTTTAGTCTTAATGACGATAGTACTTAATTATTTCAATTCTAAAATTTCCTGTAAAACTCCTAAATAATTAACACTGTTTTTATTCACACTTTTCTCACGCCATTTTCCATAGACAATACAAAAACTGTGTTAAGTATAACCATAAACAAATCTCATTACCTGATTTCCCGATGTTGTTGTTAAGACTGTTGTAGGAGACAGTGCCTGAGTCCACGATCCAGCTCACGAACACAATAGCGCACAGTACTCGCTTCATCATGGTAACTTCGATAATGGATATTCCAACTAATACACTGTCACATTCGAGTCACACTTGACTGGTTTGCTTAATGAGGTGTAGTGGGACCTTTAATAGTTTTAAATGTATTGTTAGCTAGTTGTGCCCCGCGGTTGCACCCGTGTAGACTTGTTTTTATTTTGTGGTTTTAAGTTAAGCATTTGGTGGATTTAAGTTTCGGAATCCGACAGCCTGATTTTTAAGCCGGAACAAACAGACACAGAACGAAAAAAAAATGATTTTCTTGTAAGTACCGTAAGTATATACTATCGTATTATGCACTTAGTGAAAAGCTGTTTTAATTGTATTTAAAATAGTATCTGTATAGATTATAACATTGGTCTGCCTATTTGTTCTAGTGGTTGCAAACGCTAATGCGGAAGACGAAGTAATTTTTTTTTAAAAGAGTATTTACTGAGTTTCTTTCCAGGTTCTTCACAGTAAAAGCAACCTTCCGAACCTGGTGGTAGCATGTATAATCCTATGTAATCGTGTCTTTCTGACGATTTGAAAGTACCTTGTAAAAAGTCTAATCAAATAAAGATATTTTTTGATTTGATTTAAAGCCCTGGGTTCTATTCCCAGGTCGGGTAAAGTTTTATGGGGTATATCTATGGGTCACCTCTATGGGTCTCTATGTATCATCTGTAATTTCTCAGTAGTATTTTAGAGTTGGCAAGGAGCGCGAGGTGCTTCTGGTTAGGCTGCGGTGACCAACCAATATGAGGGCCGCATGCTTGTTTGCCACGTTTCATCATCATCATCTCCCTTGCCTAACCCCATACATTGTTGGGATCGGCACTTGATTCAACCCAATGTGGCTGATCACCTGATTTTTATACAAAGCGAATGCTATATGATCTATGATGAAGTAAATTGGTAATCAGAGTTGAATCAGTTGTGAGACTCTCTTAGGCCCCCGACTGACCTGAAATGACTGCCATTGCCACCTTTGTGGTTGAAAAAAGTAGCAAGCTTTACTTAGGTAAACAATAAATTTCGAAACATTCTGAACCAGTTTCTTACTAAGTTATAGTCATTTCGGAACTATATAGATGAGTGTAGCTTCGTGATTGCTCACCAAAGATGAAAGATCCTAATCCACAATTTGTGCAACACGTAATGCTATGTTATGATTGTTCTACCAACAGTAACTGCTGCTCCAGCATACCTTGATTACTTACTGATTGAATTACAGAGTTTACCATACTATTTGGAAACGAAAGCCGGATTCGATTAACCAAGGCCGTTTTGATCTAACTAGATTTTAATGCGATTGTTTGTAGGTAGTATTTCCCCATTCTTTTTCGTTTATTTAAATTAACTAATAATAATTCGCAATAGCTCAAATTATGCTGAATGTATTCGATTCAATATGCACTACCTAATATTAATTTGAATACGAATAATTATGCAATCCGATAGTCATATTGATTCACCATTTAAAATAGAATCGATGTGGTAAGCGAGTTACAATAGCGGAAAAACTAATAAATCTTGATTTTTAAATAATACATGTAAATAAAATTTAAAAAGCTGATATTTAGTCAAGTCTCAGCAGCAGCGCGGAGTCTATGTCCGGTTGATGGCAATAGACTCACTCCATATTACATAGGAATAAATTATATAATTATTACTGGTGAATTGTGGGGGTAAGTTACTATAAGTATACCTGCCTAACCCCTCGGGGTATCCAGGAGTGAGCATATTTATGAAAACATAATTAGGGAACCTGCATACCTCTGAGAGAAATTCAACCTACGTACATGCCTGTAGACCTAAATAAAGTAACATTCTCTCGCGCTTGCGCTAATGGCGTAAACCAGACATGTGACATAAGTAATTCCTGTACATTTTGTATCGTTTCTATAAGCGAAGATTGAGGGTAGTGATGGATTGTCTACAAAACCAGGGCCTGGTTTACGGACAAAGTAACATTATCCTCACGCTTCGCTAGTGGAAACGGTACAAAATGTACGGGAATGACATATGTCACGTGATTGATTTAAGTATGTAATTTCCACATTTTTTATCGTTTCTATTAGCGAGAGAATTATACATTTTCTAGGCTAACAGTTAAGCTACATTTAAGGTAACGTAACGCCAATTGGTAACGTAATTTTGATTGCAATTAATGGAATAGTTTTATAGTTTTTCAATTACCTAACAAAACCTTTTGTTACCGATGGTCGTTGTTTCAATCCATTCTATTGCAACTGGGCTCGTTATAAAATAAGAAAACAGACGTTTGATTAGAACATCGCATCGTAAATCAAATGAAATAAAAAGATAATAAACACATTAAAACTATATGCCCGTAGATCACTAGAGCAAAACTTAGTGTAAATTCCACCATGAATAATGAAAGCTTCTATTCTATAAATCAATTATTAACGATAGCTTTTGCCCGTGACTTCGTTCTGCGTGGAATATTTTTATGGGCTAACGCTAACTGTAACCCACGATTGATCTAAGAGTGATGATATTAAAGGGGAATGCTGCCAGTATCTTCGGAACCTTGCCTATAGGGATTCCTTTTAATAATATATTTTAGTTATTAGATTATTTTATTGTTGTATGCATATAAAACATTAAAGAAAAATAAATGACTTGTAATAATATTCAAGCAAACAAACAAACTCTTCAGCTATAAAGCTGAAGAGTTTGTTTGTTACATTAATACATAGCTTTATCGAGGAAGGCTATATATCATTACGCTAAGACCAATCACGGGTTAGCCCAAAGCAACTTTTACACACAGATGCAGTCGCGGGCAGACGCTAGTAGAGTATATTTTCGATGGAGCGATGGTTGTGATTGTGTCTGCAAGAATGATGGTGCTTTCACAACGTGCGAGGGGCGGGCCGATTGTGTCATCCACTCACATCACCACATCAGGCATCAACTAGTCTGCACAACTCTATGATTTTGTTAACATTACAATGCTCAATCGATGTTATGTTGTAAACCTTTACTTAAATTAAGAATTTTTTTGGCAATAAAAACAAAGTATGCTCACTCCATCCCAGAAGGAGGCAAATGAAAGGAGATGTAGTATGAAGTTCAATTGACACTAAGGATTGATTGCATGATACCTATGCTCACGACTGTATTCCCACAAGGGGTAAGCAGAGGTGTTGTAATAACAACACTCACGATGTTTTCCTTCACCGTAAAGCACGTGGTGTGAAATCACTGCTCATAAGTTTTTTTAGAAAATTATGAGCTGGGATTCGAACTTGCGTCGCTTGCGTAGCAGGCGCCCAAACGCCACCACGGCTCTTAATTGCTTGCACGGCTTTTTGGCAACATCATAAATATATATTAAAATACGGTATTTAATTACTATCCTTCGAGATAGAGCCTGGCAGCATTATTAAAAATGAAGATTCTTGACAAAGGTCAATGAAAATACTCGTTATTTAATTTGTGTTTAATAAATTGGTTAAATTAACAAATTATTTTGCTCCTTTGAAAAACTTGAAATAAAAATCAATCAAACATTTGGAGGAAATACCAAATTAGCAAAAATCAATAAATAAGTTTGTAATTAATGGATTCAACCAAGAAATGATTTGTTAAAAATGAAATACAAGCTTGCGTTCAAGAAAAACATACCGTTTATTACGTGTCGTGTCGAGAGAAACGCTACATTACGAGATTACATCGAATATTTCATTACATCACCGGTCAACGCGACCGACGACGTCCGGTTCAATTTCATAGGATATTGGCATTACCAGATGTACCAGGCTTTACCGGGCAGAGGCGATAGATGAAACCTAACCGACTGGTTTTGAAGTGCACTTTAGAAACCAGTTGAATATTTGTATTTGAATTTCTAAAATATACTTATAGCTGTTTTGTAACGGTATATAAAGAATACTAGCGGACGTCACGTGGTTTCACCCGCGTAGTTCCCATTCCCGTGGGAGTACGGGGATAAATTATAGCCTATATTACTTAGTGATAATGTTGCAAACTAATGTTGAAAGAATTTTTTAAATCGGTCTAGTAGTTTTGAGCCAATACGTTAGAAACATACATCCAAAACTTACCTTTTTGTAATATTAGTATAGATCGATACAATTTAATACCTCATGTATTCAGTCAAACCAAAAATAATTGCCGAAATCTATTATTTCGGCAATTATTTTTGGTTTGACTCATATGACCATTTGTTTCCTAACATCGAATACGCTTTTCATACAGTGTTTTCATAACACTGTAATTCTAGTTGCAGATATCATCATCTCCCGGGCCTTATCCCATAAACTGTTGGGGTCGGCACTTGATTCAACCCGATGTGGCTGATCACTTGATTTTCATACGAAGCGACTGCCATCTGACCTTCGCAACCCCTTTAATGAGGAAAATCTGTGATCTGGGTTAAACCAGTTGTCAGACTATTTTAGGCCTCCGACTGACCTGTAACGACTGTCAAAGATGATAAATTGGCAACCGGGACCGACGGCTTAACGTGCTCTCCGAGACGGAGGGAACTCTGGCGGTCACCCATCCAATTACTGGCTAGGGAGGGTTGCTTAACTTCGCTGATCAAATGATATGCGCAATAGCAACTGTGCCACGAGCTCCTCTAGTTGCAGATAATTAAAGAAATATGAAAATAGAACAAAAATGCGCTGAGCTGTATCACTTGCACCATACAACTGCATAGTGACAATAGCTTTCATATCCGCGGGATATTGTGAACAAGTCTCATGGCCACACGATTCTGTTCACTCGGGGCAATCACTCCGGAACTAAGCGATATCGTGATAACACTACCGTAAGTCTAGGTCACCTCCAGATAAAACAACATTTGTTTCTACCTGGAAGTTACCTAGACTACTATCTGCCTAGTCCTTACTATAAGATCTTATTGCTATCATAGTTCGGCTGTGCGACAGTGACAGACATATACACGTCATATACATCTGTCTCATAACCATTATCAATATGTGATGGCGATTAGAGGTGGGGGCCCTGATTAATATAAATAAAACCTAACCTATCATTGCCAATGATTGCCTATTACAAGTTTCTCTAAATACTTAAACAATGCTGAAAACTGCATCAAAATATTACAAGTTACTGGTCTTACTTTGTAGTTTTGTGCAATTTGTTTGCAATCAATCAACGATAGGCTTATTAAATAACTGGATAAAAACGAGTGATGTAATAATGCAATTTATTACTTGACAGTCATAAATAATAGTTTTGGTTGAATGATTTTTATTGCTTGCGACAATTTAAGTTGGATCTCAAATGAATTTTATATCGTAAAGTTGCTTATCTAAAGTTCAATGTCGTACGAAATCAATAATTTTTCTGAATTCTACGTTTACTAAAAATATAATTATATATTTACCTAATGAAGTTACTCAACGGTATTCCGTGAAATTTAAAGTACTTAACACTCCTATTATGTTTATTAAAATATGAATTTATTAAACGTCTTTATGGTATTTTGAAAAAAAAAAAAACTTGACTCATAAAATATTATGTCGATGTAAAGTAATTAATTATACTTAGAACATCTCTTAATTCTTAGCATCAAGGGTTCTTTAATGTCAAGGCCTAAAGAAAAACCTGGTTGGTATTAATATATGTAAATTTTTAAGAGATATAAAACGACAAAAAAAATATTCGCAGTGAAAAATTCTTACGCCGTTGAGAAAAATCCTTATTAACACACATAACACCTCATTAGCAAACTGCCGTAAATATTACCATTAATTAAAAAGAGAGTGAGATTTCGCGACGTGCGCGTGCGCAACCGTGCGCGTGTTCGTAGCGCGAGCCGGCTGTATCTACTAAGGTGTTCAACAATGTTCAAACGCGAAGCCTTCACAACCTTCAGATCGAAAGCAACATTTTTGTGGTCAAGCTGAGCTTCAACGAAGATGGCGTCAATAGAATGCCATTTCGGACCGCGATGAGTATGACTCTTGCAAGGTTTCATTAATAAGCTTGCATTTTGACCTTTTGCTGGTAGTTTACGTATTGGATTGATGATATCATTTGGATTTATATTGTAGTATTGGAATGTAACTTAGACCAATATATCGAGGACTTTTATCGGAACCTACAAATGATTTCATTTTTATGTTACATAGTACTTGTTTAATAGTATTTATGCATTTGCTGTGCCCCGCGGTTCCACCCGCATAGGCCTAATTTCATCGATGGCTTAATTGCGTGAGAAGAGTTTCAATAGGGATTGATTTATATATAAAGGTAGCCTAAGTTACTCCTTGTAACATCAGCTTAGTATCTGCTAGTGAAAGTTCCGTCGTAATCGTACATCTGTTTCAGAGATTAGACGAAACAAACAGACGTACAGACAGTTCAAATGTAGTGAGAAGCTCTTAATTTGAAATTACTAACAGACACTTCAATTATTGTCATATTTGCACCATTCTTCATCGGAATGTAATAGTATTTAATCGATTTGAAATTTTTACAGTGACATTTCGAAAATTGCGGTTCCCATCGGGAATTCAATACATCACTTATTTTTATGGCTTCCGAGGAGGGGAGAGAATGCAGAATATCTGCCTTTTTGACTCATGGCTGCTCGAGTACCAAATACGGAAAGCACTTTACATTTATCAATACATAAACCAATGTGATTGCAAAATTAATGTTATTTATGTGTACTTACTATAGTGAAGGTGTATGAGCAAGAATACTTATGTGAATAAAAGTACGACAACAATTGTATATACATTATGTCTACCCACCCCATTTAGTTATATAGATACCTGACAGGTAGTAACTATTTTTTTTCCGTGGAAAATCCGTAATGGATACGTCAACCGCCGCGGGGGCAGCGGAAGGGTTATGCCGGACTCATACCGGCTAAAACCCACGGGTGTTCCTCCTCGTCGCTTTTACAGGGGCGGCGTGCGATCGCGTTAGCAAGCTTGCGTTGCCCCCCCTAACGATTGGCCGTTGGGCCTCTCCTATGGCACGGGCTGTACCCGGCTTACTATCTGAGAGGGCGCGTCGGAACAACTTCAACCGCGAGGGCCTTGCGTCGGCGACGAGACGGTAGTACCTGTATTAAGAGATAAAGTCTGGCGACTTTTGGAAAGTTCGAATCCCATCGCCTGTACCGATAATTTTTTTTAAAAAACTTATGTGCTGTGATTTCACACCACGTTCGTGGTGAAGGAAAACATCGTGAGGAAACCTGCATATAACTTATAAGTCATCCAAAAGACATATGTAAGTATAGTGCCTGAGACGGCGATAGACTCCCCATCCGTCACGTTGCACTTAATCATCTCAGGTGAAAAGTGGGTGTTGTTATTACAACACCTTTGCTTACCCCTTCGGGGAATACATGCGTGAGCACATGTATGCATCAGTATAATTATCATGCAACCAATCCTTAGTATCGATTTAACTTTATACTAAACCTCATTTCATTCGTCTCCTTCGACATAAAGCTTCTAGTGTATTATGAGCATGTGTCGTGCTTCCCACATTAAAATTCTTTTTTTATCGTTTACGATATCGAAGAAATAAAAAAGTCAAACTGCTATAAGGTGGCTATAAGTATGGAGATTGTAAACTACTGCCGTCAAACGACTTTTTATACCTTACAAGATCTGGATACGATACCCTCTTAGCTCTTTGTTCTTGGCTGTCTAGTATATACAGGTTGTTCTGAATTAAACTACTACCTAGGTATGAACCCCAAGTATAGGTTTAACATTTACGTATCCTCACGCCTGTATTCCCCGAAGGCAGAGGTGTTGTAATAACAACACACACTTTTCACCGAAGATGATTAAGTGCCAACGTGACAGATGGTGAGTCTATCGCCGTCTCAGGCACTATATATACGTCTTTGAATTACTTCCTTCCTTCACTGTGAAGCACGTGGTGTGAAATCACTGCACATGGGTTTTAGAAAAACTCATTGGTACAGGCCCCGCTGGGATTCGAACTTACGTCGCTTGCGCAAACCCCATGGCTAGCAAAGCTTGTGTTAAATAACGTGACCATTTTTATTGCGCAATGGTGTGGGTTGTGATGGATATTTCGAGCTATCCACCGAATACGCGATCGAATGACGACGAAGTGCGAGTTGGACTCATGTACTAAGGGTTCCGTACCATTATCTATAAAAACGGCAAATAATCACGTTTGTTGCATAGAGTCTCCGTAAATAGACATTTTGTTATTTGTTAAAGCAGTCTTTATATGACCAATTCCATCATTAAAGTAATACGTTACTTAGGAGCATTGAGTTCGACATTAACATAGATATTTCAATATTTTTTTATTATATCTCGCAGGCACATAAGCGTTCTCTTTTATTAAACCATCATATCACCCGTAAATTAATCGTTATCAAGATGTTACTAATTAAAGTATCAGAAATAAATCATGTGTGAATTTTCCACCTGCCTAACTATCACGGTTCATGATGAGATACAGCCAGGTCACAGACGGACAGACGAACCGGGGAGCTTTAGTTATTACCCATGGGGTACAGAGCCGGGAAAATTTTATATTTACTACGTTTAGTTATGCATAGTTTTGATATAAAATGTGTCATTCGGAACACACGGTATATATACAAGCCTTAGGCCAGTGGCCGTCAAAGGGCAAGGTCAGAAGCCCAACATGAAGGCTTTTATTCAACTCCCTTTTATAATTTATCGATCCTCTGTGCCAATAGCGACGGTTTAATTCTATTTGCTCCTTTTATAAATCCCATTGAAATCCAAAGGTTATGTTGTTGTTTGGTGAAAAGTTTAATTACTTACTATCACAAGCTGGCATCCGCATATTCGCTTGCATAGTGGTAAGATTACTCTCAATTGATCCCCAAAAAGTGGTATCCCTTGATTTAAACCTTGTCCTTCACCTTATAAACACACCCTTTAAATATCATAACTAGAATCAGCGGTAAAGGTTGTGCGTTGATATATAAGTCAGTCAGTCAGTCAGTCAGGACTTTGAATGTAGAGATAGAATAAAAAAAATAATATGATTGATTGTAAAAAGTGTAAGCCTTGAAGTGTAAATAATGTTTTTTTTATGGTTCCTAGTATAAAATATTTAATTGGCTAAGCAAACATAACGACAATACTGACATTCCCTAAATGTGTTAAATGCGTACCTATAATTTTAAATATCATCTTATTCTTATTAAAAAAAGTATTCAAGGCGTTATTTAAACCTTGAAGGAATCTGGGGCCTTACTATGAGCGTTTATCGCCATGATAGTTTTACTCGTATTATGAGTATTTGACGTGTATACATATGTGACTCTCAGTAAAAGCAACCTTCCGAACCTGGCGGTAGCATGTATAATCCTGTATAATTATGTCATTCTGACGATTTGAAAGTACTTTGTAAAAAGTCTAATCGAATAAAGATACTTTTGACTTTTGACTGTCACACAGCTGATCTATCATTGCAATAAGAGCTCATGGTTGAGCCCCTTGGTCTATTTATTGCTAAACCTGCACAAAGATATGTTGGACTATTAATTACTAATGGACGTCACGCGGTTTTACGTAGTTCCCGTTCCTGTGGGAGAACGGGGATAAAATAAAGCCTGTGTTACTCGCTGATGACGTAGCTTTCCAATAGTGATAGAATTATTGAAATCGACACAGTTTTGTTTGAGGGTATTCATTACAAACATACACACAAAAATATAAATCTTTCCTCCAGTATTGTTTATGAGCAACGGTAATAAGTTATTAACTTAAGTATAAGAATATTCAACGAAGGCAATGTGCCTACAATAAAGTATGAAAAATCGTTGTAATTAAATACACGATCTGCTACGTATACAATTTACTTGTAATCTCACCTGTCAATTAAGTGTGTAAGTAATCTTACTTTATTAAAAAGTATCTCTTTACAAGATAAATGCGTGTTGCAGAAAGCTTTTATTAAGCACAATATCACTTAAGACGGAAAAGAGATGTAATAAGCTTGTTTTAAAATGATTTTCGACCGACATTGAAAGTGACGTGGCAAAATGTAAATAATTTCTCATGAATATTGAAATGATGTCCTTACTAAGAGCCGTGGTGGCCTTGAGGATTGAGTAATCGCCTGCTTCGAAAGCGACGCAAGTTCGAATCCCAGCGGGGTCTGTAGCAATGAGTTTATCTAAAACTTATGTATAGTAATTTCACACCACGTGCTTTACGGTGAAGGAAAACATCGTGAGGAAACCTACATAATTCTGAGAAGTAATACAATGATATATGTAAAGTGTCTGAGACGGCGATGGACGGCCATCTGTCACGTTGGCACTTAATCATCTTCGGTGAAAAGTGTGTGTTGTGATTACAACACCTCTGCCTACCCCTTCGGGGAATACAGGCGTGAGCATATGTATGTATGTATATATAGGTACTTGTTAAGCTAGAAAAGTGTACTGAACGGTGTTTTTTGTAGAAATCGCAAATAAACCAACCTTTTTAGAGTTCCGTATCAGAACGGCACTATTAATAAGACTCCACTATCCGTCTGTTACCAGGCTGTATCTCGTGAATCGTGGTCAAGCTACACATTTAGATATAAGTAGAACTACTAGACTTTTACTTTATGTTAATTTTTATCGACATATTATGTGCAGCGGAATTTATTTTGTATTTTTATAACTGTATAAGAGTAATTACTGAGTTACTTGCCAGGTTTTTTCCCAGTAAAAGCAACCTTCCGAACCTAGCGGTAGTATGTGTAATCCTGTATAATTATGTCATTCTGACGAATTGAAAGTACTTTGTTAAAAGTGTAATCGAGTAAAGATATTTTTTGTGTTAATAAAACTATTGAAATTTTCACACATGACGTATCTATGTTTCCACTATAATTTTCTGATATGATAAGAGTTTTAAGAGTTACGTGTATTTCATAGAAGATCAAACAAGTTACGAAGCAGGTATATACCAAATTAAAAATAGTTTTCGACTAAATGACGCTATCACATGAGTATGTGGCGAAACTTGTGCTATTAATGTTATATGGTCGGTAAGTCAGTAAGCTCATCGTGTCCTTGGCCTTTATTACAATCACAATTAGAGCTATAATGCAGGTGTTGCAACACTTCCATACACCACAACATAAAACGTAATGGAAGGTCAGTTCACACTCAATGGCAGTATAGTACGGCAACTGTAACATGCAAAAGTATACTGAGAGGTTTAAAAATATTTTGTCGTTGAGAATGTAAGAAGTTTTGCGATCACTTACAAAAAATAGAAAATTGTTATCGTCAACTTTAAAAACATTTGGGGTATGTACACGTATGGAAATCTATTTTGTTGCTACAGTAATATTCTCTACTGGAGGTCAACTATAATCGTTTAAGGCGTTATTGGTCCCAGCTTACGGATTTTCTCAGTTTTCCCAGAGAATAATATAATACTTGCGAACGAGCCATAGCTTCCATTTTTTTACACAAATAACTTCAGCTCTTTTTAAGTTCCTACCTATGTAAGGTAGGTATATCACGATAGGATAAAAATTTCTCGATAGGGTATCGCGCGCGTTTTATAAATTTTGCTTAATTATTTAATTTTACGGTACCAAAATGAAACATCAGAGCTCAGAACTTCTTAATACGCTCTGCTTAAACCCATGACAGTAGGCCCTCTAATCGGAGATCCTCCTACGCGTCCGCTGATTTACATACACACAATGTAAGAAGCCGTCCACCTGTTACGTTTATATTTTACGCATGTAGGTATACAAGTGACCTCACAATTAATGCGCATTAAGATTTTTCTTGCATGAAGTTTTATCCGGGGCATTCCTTCACGCGTAACATAACATATACATCACATTCATATGGCTGTATCCCCGAAGTGGAAGGCAGAGAGTCGTAATAGCACCTACTTTTCACCGAAGATGATTAAGAGCCAACGTGACAGATGGTGAGTCTATCACCGTCTTAGACACTATACATACGCCATTGAATTACTTCTCAGACAGCAGGTTTCCTCAGGATGTTTTCCTTCACCGTAATGTGGTGTGAAATCACTGTACGTAAGTCTTTTAGAAATAGTCAAAGGTACAGGCCCCGCTGGGATTTGAAGTTGCGTCGCTTGCATAGCAGGCGACTGCTCAAACCCTGAGACTACTACGGCTAATAACGCATAACATAGCATAAAAATTCTCGACGATTTGTTGGTCTCTACTCCTATCACGAGATTGTCACTGTTTTTCTATTCTATACTCGGTAGTATCTCCGCCGAAATTTTACAGCCCTTCTAGCGGTGACATGAAGAACTAAAACATCTTACAGAAATGGTGGTGACGTTAGCGAGTAGATTACTCGTTTAATGCCGTTGACTTTATAAAAAGGATTATAAGTACCTTTATCATAGTCAAATCTTTAAGCTTTTTTGGATAATAGAAAGGGAGCAAATATGTGTCAAATAACTTACCCGACGTCCAAGTAAATTCACAAGGACGTCACTTGGACAAGTTGTCGGGAGGAGCTCGTGGCATAGTTGCTATTGCGCATATCATTCGATCAGTGAAGTTAAGCAACCCTAGCCCTAGCCAGTAATTGGATGGGTGACCGCCCGAGTTTCCTCCATGCCTTGGAGAACACGTTAAGCTGTCGGTCCCGGTTGCCAATTTATCATCTTTGGCAATCGTTACAGGTCAGTCGGAGGCCTAAAATAGTCTGACAACTGGTTTAACCCAGATCACAGATTTTCCTCGTTAAAGGGGTTGGGAAGGACAGAAGGTCAGAGATCGGGTTGAATCAAGTGCTGACCACTTGATTCAACCCGATGTGGCTGATCACCTGATTTTTACACGAAGCGACTGCAACCCGTTTAACGAGGATAGTAAAGTCTTTATACTAATATTATTAGTTGACTTAGGATATGATTATAATTAAGATTATTTTGTATATTTCATGTAATTAACATAAATGCAATAAATATATGAATATGAACCAGTTGTCAGACTTTCTTAGGCCTCCGACTGACCTGTAACGATTGCCAAAGATGATAAATTGTCAACCGGGACCGTTAAAGGGGTTGGGAAGGTCAGTTGGCAGTCGCTTCGTATAAAAATCAGGTGATCAGCCACAACGGGTTGAATCAAGTGCTGACCCCAACAATGTATGGGATAAGGCCGAGGAGATGATGACACTTGGACAAGCTGTCCAAGTAAATACTTTACCTACCTATTTACCATAAATATATATTTTGTATTCTACGCCTCTAGAGTTATAAAAATTTTACGATTGTATTTCCATTCGTCTTCGATTTTATTATAGACTAGCTTCTGCCCGCGACATACTTAGTCCACGTGGAATAGTTACTTTGGGTCAACGCACACTTTACCCGCGATTGGTCTTAGCTTTATGATATATTATAGCCTATAGCTTTCCTCGATAAATAGACAACCTAACACCGGAATTATTTTTCGAAATGGTCCAATCGTTTCTGTGATTTGCGCGTTCAAGCAAAGAAACAAACTATTCATCTTTATGTAGTAACTAGCTGTGTAGATTTAGTTTTATATAATATATCGGTTTAAAACTGTAAAATTTTCATCCCCTATTTTTTCCCCTTGGGGGTAGAATTAATCAAAATCCTTTCTTAGCGGATGCCTACGTCATAACATCTACCTGCATGCCAAATTTCAGCCCGAACTGTCCAGTAGTTTGGGCTGTGCGTTGCTCACTATGTCAGTCAGTCAGTCCTTTGAGTTATATATATTTAGATATATGTATAGATCACACACTATGCACATGAATAAAAATAAACTGCTAAGTTCCAATACCAAATATATTTAGCGCCACACTGTGTGTAGGTAGACAGAGTATCTAATATGTCTAAAATACTAGTAGCCTAATAAAGATATTTTACGGATTAGGATAATGTGTCCTAAATATGCTTTCCTTCCGAATAACTACTGTTCTAAGTCTGACGTTAGAATTACTCTTTGTATATTCAGAATCGTTATAATTAGTATATATGGGATTCCAAACATATAAGACATCTTACTATCATCGATCGTCGCGGGATCTATTGACCAGTCATACACTTTTGACACGTCAGTCAACTTTTTACATCCATCAAGTTTTCGCAATAGTATCATAACTATCAATAGGTATGAATATCGTTATAAATAGCGAAATATAGAACAAAAATAAACAAATATAGAAAGCGTTCGAAACGCAAGGTTGTATATTTATTTGGCTCAAGATGCTCAAGATACTAGCAGCCTTTAAAAAATATGCAGTTTAAAAAACATCTTGTCTCTGGTACCTTTTTTAGGGTCAGTACACTTCATCAGCTCGATGAACCCGACGCACCTCGGAATGCAACCTTGAGAGGACTAGTTAAGATGTCACTACACAGTCAACCTTACCAAAGTACCCACAGGGACTAACCTGAATAGGTACCCGAGTAGGTACGTGTATACACACATAGATTATGGGACATACAGCTAACAGAAAATTAAGAAAAAGAACATATAGCAGCGTTTCTCCACTTGCT
Source organism: Watsonalla binaria (assembly GCA_929442735.1). Taxonomy (NCBI): domain Eukaryota; kingdom Metazoa; phylum Arthropoda; class Insecta; order Lepidoptera; family Drepanidae; genus Watsonalla; species Watsonalla binaria. The sequence goes on along the minus strand of OV838929.1, from coordinate 3,625,907 downwards.
ACATAGATGGCACTGCTCGTAAACTATTGCAAAGTTTGAGTACAAATACACGAGAACCTAAATCGCGCAATAAGATTTTTCAAGCGCATTGTAGAACATATAAATGTCATTCACGTGTTTTACAAAAAAAATTCAGAACTTAATAATGACAAATCCTTATGCTGTAGATTTGTAACGTTATTTGAAAAAATAATTTTGACAATAAATGAAAGAGTAGGTATATTTTTTTATTTTTCAGATTGACTACCCTAAAACAAGCAAATATTCTTATTTACAAATATAGGCCTTGATTCCTAACTGCTTGTAGAGCTTATATCTATACTGCGATAATTCGTTGGAATATTTTTATTATTTACACTTGGTATAAACATTATAGAATGTCAAGTTTCTTAAATGCATTACAATAGCATTGGTGTGTTCCGTTAAAGTAGGCCTTAAAATGTTTACAAGGTTGGCAGGTGTATCCACAAAATCTAAGGAAATTAGCTGCGAATGTTCTGATAAGTAAATTAGCGGTTTCATCAAAATTACGATATAATTAACCTTCGATAAGAAGATTAATAGGCCATCAAATATACATAATGATTTTGGATGTTCACGACCAGGACTCAATCTTAGATTTATTATTATTATATGATTATGATTTAGGTATATGGTCAGGGAAATGTCAATCAATGCATAAAATAAGATGCGTCGTGATTATATTTGATTGGAAAACTAACATTCGACCTTGAAGTTGAACAAAATCATCATTGACAAAATGAATCGACCTAATTTTAATATCTATGGGTACTAGCGATACCATCTGTACAAATTATATGGAAATGTTTGTAACGAATTGGTCAATAAGTACTAGACTGATTTAAAAAATTCTTTCATCATTTGAATGCTACATTATGACTGATTAATATAGGGTATATTTTATCACCGAACTCCCACAGAAACGGGAACTACGCGGGTAAAACCGCGTCTTTCTTAGGACCGACTTCCAACCAAATGTTTGTGTAAGTCGTCATTACATTTTAAGGCAAAACTTTTAATTTGAATCAGTTTGTTGACTTCCCGTGATGCTCAATCAATCAAATAAATCCAAAAATCGGTGACTTGGAATCAGTTAAACCAGTTAAACTGCCGATCTAAAAAGGCCGCTTTGGGAGAATCATAATGTGATCCGAATATGATTCATCGTCGAAATGACAAAATGATCACTTAAGTGCAATTCATATTATGATTCATGAGTGATTACAATAATTGTAGATGTTAGTCCCTAACTAACTGTTTATGATGCTATTTGTCACAAAAGCAATTCATATTTTGTGGACAATTTTAGGAATCTTCATAGGTAAGTGTGAAACAGGTGAATTGAGAAATATTAATCCATTTTGTCATTTCGATGATGAATTATATTCCTATCAAATTATGATTCTCCCAAAGTGGCCTCTTTAGACCTACTGATCGCTACAATTTTATATATACACAAAATAATTACAAATGTGTTAGGTGTTGATTCGAAGAAACATACACTGTAATATACTGTTCTGATTTTTGGTAAATACATATTTTTATATGATGTTCTATAGTAGCGTTTAAGAATACAAAGCGAAAAGCGTTGCTCAATAGTGTACGTCACAAGAACATACAAAAAGCTAATACAGGATATAACAATACACATTTCAATCACACGTAAAACAACTTTCAAATATTTCACCAACAGTTCAAATGACAGTGAGATCCTGCCTCAAACATGGTTGAGGTGAGTGTTGGGGTCAAATTCTGAACAATAAACTGCCGTCAGATTTTCACGATGCGACAGCCAGACGACCTTGGCTTTGAAGAATCCATATTTTTATGTAAACCGGTACCCTATACTAGTTACCTGGCAGGCTTTAAATACCACGAACTCGTATAATACAGTTAAAGAAACGAAGATGCGTGTTCTGTGGGTATGCGCATACAGGAACCCGATTGTGCCTAGTGCGAGTTTTCTTAAAATCGCCCTCACAAGTCACAGATTTGTATCGGATCAAAATAATTCAGCTAGCGGTTTATTGCCTAAGACCCGAAGGAGACTCGCTTAATAATCTTCCTATCTAACTGACCAGTAGTTACTTAACTTCCCGATAGTAACGGTGCAACGAACATAAACAATATAACTGTAATATCAATATCAACCGAAGCGAAAGTGCGGCATTGTCTCTAGATTGGATCGGTAAGGATTTGGAGCGAATATAATGTCGCACATCAGTGCAACGCAGATTTGCAATGTTTCGCAATAGGTCCTCTTAGAGGTTAGTGAATGCACAGTGCGTAAAGATACACACTTGAATATATTACCTAATATTATGTAAGAAACTCGCGAAAAATGTATATCGATTATTAATGCTTATGCGAAGCTCCAACTATACGTAATCGTAAGAGTAAGGGATCCCAAACGCATAGAAAATACGAAACAATTTGCTCTTCAAATTCGAAAAAAATTGGTACTTACATAACAAAACTGCGTCAATAAAAATTATTGCAAATGTTTTGCTAAGCGCACCACTAGGAAAAGGAAATAGTGTAGGAATAAATATAAAAATAATAGGTCGGGGTCCTGGTAAGGCACTTATGAATGTCGAAAATGTACCACCGGTTCGGAAACTAGCCTTCTGAGAAGAACCCGCTAGAAACTCAGCTATCTATAATGTACATTTCATCAATACAACTAGAAAATGGAAAGAAAGAAAACCGATTTAGCTATTGTATATGTGTCGTGTTTGCAAATGACGGGGGTAGGATAATGATGGTGATTTATGGTCGTCACACAGATCATGCATAAAGAAACAATTTGAGCTTACGATATACTTTTGGTTCCAATTCGGGCTCAAACGGTGGGGTCGGGTATTTTTTCCTACCTGCAACAAAAAAAAACATTATTATTACAACAAGAAAAAAAAATGCATATTTTAAATTGAACGATTTCCCTATATCGCGTATGCTTATACCTTTATTCCCCGAAGGGGTCGGCAGACGTATTGTATGATTAAGTGTCAACGTGACAGATGGTGAGTCTATCGCCGCCGCCATCTTAGGCATTATACATACGTTTTTGAATGACTTTGCAGACATATGCAGGTCTCCTCACGATGAAGATTTTCTTTCACTATAAAGCACGTGGTGGAAAATCACTGCACATTTTTTAGAAAAGATACAGGCTCCGCTGTAGCAGGCGACTGCTGAAACCCGGCCACTACGGCTCAATGACCCGATTACACTATAGTAAGATAAGTCTATATTATGAAGTTGTAGTTCATCTTGTCCGACCATCAGAAATATTTTGTGATATGTGTATGTACGCAAAATACTAGTATCACAAAATGTAGATACAGTTTCGAGGGCTTATGATTGAATTACAAACGCCCATTTCAAGCCTCGCTATGTGTATCGAAATTCGTCGAATCTTAATACTTGAGGCACAGGAGACCAGTCTGATCCATACCTTTTGGTATACATTTTGGCATTCAGAACAATCTGTAAATTGCAGGCTTGAGTTAGGAAAGACTGGATTTATGGAAAAACAACCTTCTTTCCATACAAAATGTAGTGTAGTATTATGTAAGGCTTTGCATCGCTGTGAGCGCGATGGGAATGGAGTGGGCCTCGGAAATGGGTCAGCGAGTCCTAACGTCGCTCCTTTTTGACTTGCTATTTACTGCACTTTGCACTGTGTATGAAGTAGGTAACATAGACTATGAAATAGACGGGTCACTAATTTACATTACGTGACAACCTATGTTGGGCGTATTAGAAATCTATTATTAAAATTACACCCAAATTGTACCAAAAAGTGTGACTGAATTGTGCTTGTCACGTTAAAGGGTACGTTAGTGTACTAAATATTACAAAGTACAGATGTCGTTACGAGTTCTGAGCGCTGAGCGAAAATAGTGGGCGAAACTGTGCATGTATTTGATTCGCGTCCCATCATACTGGCAGAAAGAGACGGACTGCTAAAATTACCACTGCGCATTAGAGGTCAGCGCTTATAGCTCGTGACACCGCCGCGTTGTTCTGTAAGGTTTCTCAGCGTCGAACTCGAAGACGAGCGTCGATTTCAATCAATGCTAAAAACGATACAATAATAAAATACTTAATGCGTAGACGATAAAGTTCAATTTCGTATCTCTGAAATCGACACTCGATGTCGAGTGCTACGCTGAGAAACCTAATAACGCGACTGTAACTATTACTTGGTAAATATCAAAATATGCCACCATTTTAAAGATTAAATAACAAAATATTGCTTTTAGTTTTTTTTTTCTACGATTTTTTTGTGCGAAGCATTCGGTTTTGACATTTTCTTATTTTAAAAGCAGTTTAGTTTTGTTGAATCCTTGAAATGTGAAGGTGATCTCGACGAATAAGTAGCAAATGTCAAACATCCATGCCAAACAAGAAATGATAATTATGAAGATTCTTCCTCCTCCTGACTGAATATACAAAATTAATAATTATTACTTATTTTATGTAAATTGTAGCGATCCACGCTTAACGAGAGTTCGCTGTAATTTAATATTATACTTATATACATATTATTTTATTTAGGAAAGGTCAAGCATCTCATCATCAATTTAAGAGAAATAACTCTTGTCGGTGTAACCGATGCATTTCTTTCCACTTGTCTCTGTCCAGTGCCATCTCTTTGACCTCCCTATACGTCCCAAGCATCTACTTGTCGTAAAAAAAAGCATTAAATATTTTTGGAAAATAGTTATTGAACGGATTTGTTAGATAGCTATGTGATACCCAGACATGTTTTTTAATATTATTATAATAAATATAATATAATAAATATTATTATATCTCATAGAATAATAATAAAACCTACAAAATATAACAAAACTCATCAGTAATTTGTCTAGACGACTAACCAAACCACTAGGTTATCGCGGCCACTTTTGACATAAATAAACTTAATTCAAGTCAGCTAGATAGTGCTATTTACGATGACATGGTATAGTTAAAGGTTAGGTTAGTAGCCTGCGCCGATCCCCACATCACTGAACTTTACAAGGTGAACTGGTCAGGTAAAAAGCAAAATACCAAAGTAGTATAAATAGCAAGACTTGCACGATGATACTATTTACTACTATACTGGTACTAAGTACACACAAGACGTAGTCATGCATATAATGTTTTGATGAACACTTATGTTCAAAACACAAGGTCGCAGATTTGTGAAACAGTCAAAATTGCTCTGAAGGACAGTTAAATGTATTCTGTACCCCTATCACGGGTATGCCACCGTTTTCGTAATCTGTACTCGCTAGCGTCACTCGCAATATCTTAGTTGTTCACGTCACAGCTTGGAAATATTCGGCGGAGACGCTAGCGAGTATAGATTACGAAAACGGTGGCAAACCCGTGATAGGGGTACTGAACGACACTGTCAGAAATATTAGACTTATAAATGATGCGCAATCGCCCATATAAGTTTACTACAAGCAGTATGGTAACAAGGAAAAAGAAATTTGAAATAACACACAGACAGACGCGCGCATTTACGAGATTGTAAGCATCCCTGGCAGACCTGTCATTAAGAGGTGGTTTCGTAGCCGGCATTCATAATTTATGTGTTTTACCAACAGTTATCAAAACTTTATCGTAAATCGACAAATTACATTACATTGGCAGTAAAGAAAGAGTAAATATTCAAAACTTGAAGTGACATCCGCCGCGCTCCAAAGGAGCATGCAGAGAGCATAGAGAGAGCCAGGGGCGTAACCATGCTCTTAGCTCAAGCTCTTATTGCAGATGTATACGCGAAGTCAAACCATCCATATTGCCATAATAAGAGGTCACAGTAAAGACTCCTGGGGCCCTACCATGACCTGTTATGATCGTTTAACTCTTATTATGAGACAGGTGTACATGACGCGTATACATCCGTCATTGTCACACAATGGAACTATGATGGCAATAAGAGTTTATGGTAAGGCTTCAAAATTAAGGTAAGTTTGTATAAATTTTCATGATAGTTCAGTGAAAGATTTATATAACTCTAGATGACTTGAGTTCATACTATCAGTTTAATTTTACAAATAGTTAAGGCCGATAAAAATGTTGCTTCGCTACCACTAAAATTAAACGGCATTGTTATGTCGTAAGGTACATGAGTCGTAAGATTTTTTGCCTTCATTGGAGATGTCAAGTAATCATCTTCTTTATGAATCGTTTGAATGCAAATGTCAAACCAATCATAGAACTAGGTAGAATCAACCCTGAAAGTAAAACAAAACCGATAGATTAAACAATGCTGTTGCCATAGCGTGTTAAAAAAGCTTAAACGTTTTTTAATAAACATCATAAACTTGGCAGACATGACAGCAGAGGACATCGCCCCTAATTTACAATTTTCTCAAATTTAGGAAAGGATGAAATCTAATTGCATGTCTCGATGACAATTTATGAGCTCTTAATTCGCAGGACAGGTTAAAAGCGTAATATTCTCCTTAAAAGTGTATTTTTTCTCAGAGCAACAGCTCTTAGAAGAATGTAATCAAATTAGAGGTTCTCTCTACTGTAGAAGGATGAATATTGTTAATATTATAATTTATTACGTCACCCCATCCGATAAAGCAGACAGAGGTGTACTACAACGCCAATAACACCCACATTTTACCGAAGACAATAATAAAAAAATTGGTGACGTGAATCACAAAAGCAGTGCATGCACACTGTGAGCATAGTATAAATGTGACCTAACCTTACTGAGCAGTGTGAAATTTGGACTAACATTTTTCGATTTATCGATTTAGTGCAGATTTTTGCTCAGATAGCGTTTATTCGATGAATATCATGAAAAATTGTTTTTCAATCGACTGATAAGCTGTAGAATAGATCTACTAGTTAGTCTATATTTATTCTGTGCCGAGAGCTCGGCTAGCTCGTATGCAGCACTGGGCTCGATGGCGAAGCCAGGGCAGGGGATGTGACTCGTAGCGGAAGGTCGAGTCGAGGCAGCCTGAGCCTGTAGACAAAGTAACATTATCCTCACGCTTTGCTAGTAGAAACTATTCAAAATATACGGGAATGACATATGTCACGTGACTGAGTCATTTCCATACATTTTGTATCGTTTCTATAAACGCAAACGCGATAGAATGTTACTTTGTTTAGGCCTAAATACTGGTGTTGTTTTAGTATATGTTTTTCAATCTTTTCTCAGATATATGCAGGTGTTTTTCAGTTCGCTGGTAATTGTTAATAATTAGAATATTATAGAGCAAATGATTTTTAAGTGCTTTTCGCTTCTTAATCGTAACATTGAACTTGTGAAGGTGAGATCAAAATGTCAGATCGTTCGAAACGTGCAGTGTTTCCGATCTTCTGACAATCTCAGCACGAACCAGTTGTCTAGCCAACTTGTAATTTTATATTATTACTATAGTTCTTTATTACTGTGGTAGCATCTTGTCTTTGGTATTTCCTTTTTCAAAAACTTTAGTATTGAATTTCGAAGTAGTCATTACTGTACTGGATGAATTGAAATTTCGAAAGATTAAAATTTATCTTTATGTTATTTCGTCTTTATGTTGTGCCCCTAGGCAATGCAATACTCGCGGCCCCTTACATTTTTGAATTTTTAAAATCTTTATTTTTCCTCCTAGTCGGTGCGGGGATAATCCGACCCCGAGAATATCGTAAAATGTTTTGGTGCAGATTTATAGGCCGAACATGTTTGTTAAAGATTTGTGAAAATTAGTCAAGCATAGTTGATTTTCCTTACATTAGGTAACTCAAACACGACGGAGTGTTGACAGATTTTCGCAACGACAATAGTTGGTGCGCGTGCGCACAATTTGTGTGGATTTCACCATGAGCATTTAAGTGTGTGATCATGATTTATATCAACTGTCAAACCGAATTGTGCCATACTGTAAATTAAATATTATTCAAAAGCGGAACCCAACCCAACGATGACTTTACAATATGATCTTGATACGCGAGTTTTGTTGGTATTTACGGTTTAATTTGAACTAAACGAAACAAATAAGAAATACGCCGGGCTCTGGTCACCGCCGGGGTGCCTGCTGTACTGGAACAAGTAGGTTTGGCGCGCAGCGATGGCCGGAGGCCGGATGGTATGTCGCTGGTGCCGTGGAGATTGGGCCGGCCACTGGTGTGGGATGCCACGTTTGTCGATACGTTGGCTCCGTCCCATCTCCCCGGCACTGCTGTGGCGGCCGGTGCTGCTGCTGTTCAGCAGGAGTGCCTCAAGCGCCGGAAATATGCTTGTATTGGTCAAGGATACATATTTTCTGCGTTTGCGGTTGAAACTCTAGGACCTTGGGGTTCAGATGTTCATCAACTTTTCAAAGAGGTTGCACGTCGTCTGGTAGAAGCTTCTCGTGACAAGCGGGCTGGGGCTTTTCTCGCTCAGAGAATCAGCATTGCTACCAGCCTTCTTGGCACGATCCCGAGAGACACCGATTTGGGCCAAGTTTTCTACTTGTAATTAGTTTTTAGTTACTTATTTATAAATTGTTTTAATAAGAAATTGTTTAATTAACTTGCAACTTTGTTAACATGTGAGGTTACATAAATATAAATATATGTATTTACGCATTCATGCCAAATTACCAAAGATCTGTTCTAAAAACTTAAGTATAAAGTATAAGTCACACGGCGAGCTTCAAGGTGAAATATGATTTAAATATTTGAGAAGAAATGTAAACACAATCCCCCTTATTACAAAACGTAGACTGAGACAATATTTAGTTTAAGAGTAATTCCATCTCTTTTTGTACTACGTATTTCTAAAGCGATGGACATAATTTAAGTCCGAGTTTAGTCCAATCTTCGTTTAAATCATATTTCGCAATTAGAGTATATGATAGATAAGTAGATAAACGTTTATGATGAACATAGTTAGGTATCAAATAAAATGATCACTATAGTAAGTAATCGATTACGTTCGCACTTAGGTCTAGTAATATGCCATGGCTCAATGTATGACTTTGCTCTGGATATATGTAAGGCATTCCCAAAAAGGTCCCCGAAAGGGCAATGAGAGGTTTTACAATGCCTACTTTTAGTTTCGTCTTAGGCACTAGACCTTATTAATTAACTTTGATTACTAGTAAGACTTGTAATTTTGTCACATTAAAAATGCGGCATGGAAAGGCGGTCACAGTCAGGACAGATCAAGTTCATCAACATTTCTTATTGCTTCGCAAATTGGCCTTCATCTTGCTACATCATGCACGTATAATATACAAATGAAGCTATCGGTGCTAACCCTAAGCTTGTATGCAACATTCTCTTGGGCATCTCAAGCTACATAATTATGCATATTAGCTGCTATTATGTTACTATGTACCAGTTTTTATACAATTTTATTCACATTTGTGCGTTTGAGCTGTGTCTGCGGGCTTATATATTTTCGTGATTTATTTCGGATCACTAAAATTGTAAAAATATTTTTGAAATTAGTATTAAAGTACTGAGTTTCTTGCCGGGTTCCTCTCAGTAAAAGCAACCTTTCTACCTATAATCTACCTATAATCATGATGTTTTTGTTATTTGAATGCACTTTGTGAAATGTCTAATCAAACAAAGATATTTAGAAGTATGAATTTTATGATAACTACAAAATAGGGATGTTACAGAAGTCTTTCTACATTCGTTAATGATCGTCGTAATTTACACACATAGAGAGTATGAGAGTTTATCATTTACGAGGCTCTTGGATCAATTCAGCCAGCGCCCCAAGTCTAGGTTGTGGCATGTTTTAATTTATGACGAATTTCGTCACGTATTTGGGTGTAAGTGTGTCTAGGTGTCTTGATCCGCCATCTTCCAACTCGCCAACGAGGATGTATCAACACAATTCCATTCACGCTATGGGGTAGCGAAATTTGTCAACAGTGAAATAAGACAAAGCTATCTATTTGAGTTACCTTACGGACTAATTTAAGTCTAGTGACTTTTTAGGTGTGTGTGTAGTCCCGTCGTCGTATAGGAGTTGGCCATCGGTATGTATTTATATGTAGGCAGTGTGTTTGATCAAATATGTTGGAACAAACATTGTCACAATATTTGCACTAGTGAACTTACCATGTTTAATTTGGATTGCGGTCTTTGTATTTCGAATTCGAGCTCTGAGAATTGACAAATATTTGTTCATCAAATAAAATAACGCCTCACTAATATCGTAATACCTTCTTTGTGATACTAAGTAAACAATGTCTTAGGATATGTTTATACATACTACGAAAGAAAAGGCGTTGTACGTACGTGTACAGTTTAGGAGACCCAAAGAAAAATTACCTGAATTTACTTACATACATGCATATGTTTACGCCTGTATCCCGTGCGGATAGACAGACATCACCGTTTGCCACATGTTACAATCCTTAAGTACTTCTTTCGCTTCATCCACATTCATGAATCTCTTCATACAATTTCTTCGGTCGAGTGCTCCGAATTTGACATTTCTGAAAAACACTATTAATTTGGTCATAGTAGCTCTTCCTTGGACGCCCTCTACCGACGCTTCCGCTCACATTTGCTCTATACATTTCTTTCGTTAATCGCCTTTCACTCATTCTTTCGATATGTCCAAACCATCTCAACATGCTTTTTTCAATTCTGGTCACGACATGATTCTTCAACTTGCAGTTGAATGAATGTTGAATGTACTTAATTATTGAAAGTAATTTTGAGGGAGGTGAGGCGGTTATCGTTTAAATTTTAGCTAGGTTTGTTCCTGATAGTTTACCAGTTGGTTCCATTATATAACTTTATATGCTGATATAGTTAAGAGTTAAGGTTATTTATTAAGGAGTTTTTTAATAATCGCTATGTTATAACTTCTCGCGCTGTATGAAATGAATGACATAACTCGGTGTGGGCGCGGCCTCAAATACGGAATGTCTCACATTGTTTACAAGCCTTATTTGAGCTATTGACCCCATTAAAAGCAGCTATGTGGAAATTACTTCAAGTTTACTACAAATTAATAGGAATTATCTATAAAATTGCTAGGAATTATCAACGTAGTCAATATTATTTACTAATTATTCCGAACAACATGTAAGTAAGGTCGACGAAGAAAGTTTTTTTAAAATTACCTACTAAGGCGACAAACAAGCGCATAGTCCGGTCTTAATCCATATAATATTTTAAGATAGTAAAGAAAAATCAACGGTTTTAATACTTCAAACATACACATAAATATGCTCGCGCCTGTACTCCGCCAAGGGGTAGGCAAAGGTGTTGTAATAACAACACCCAATTTTCAACGAAGATGATCAAGTGCCAACGTGACAGATGGTGTCTATAGGTCCCTTGCGATTTTTGCCTTCACCGTAAAGCACGTAGTGTGAAATCTCTGCACATACGTCATTCGTACAGGTCGCTGGAATTCGAATTTTCGTCGCTTGCGTAGCAGGCAACTACTTAAACACCACGGCTAATAAGGCTCTTTGTAATAAGTGATTTACCTCGAAACGAAGTGAGGGCGGGTCGCTAGTGAAATATAAAATAGGGTGAAAGTACTACATTTAATTAGATGCTGTGAATAAGTATGTCTCGTATTAAATTATCTGTAAGGTCTGATTTAACTGATGATACGGATCCAGTATGTTTCATTGTCAAATGTTTCTTACGGATGTTATTAATACATCTATATCGGTACAGATAAAATTGAAATGTCTGTTTGTTTGTGTAAACACATTATTAAAATAAAAAATCTATTTTTAATTATTTTCTAAGTCTATCGTTCTGTCTATTCGATCCGGGTAATCTCTGAAATGACAGGACTGATTTTGACAAGATTTTCACTGTCAGATAGCTGGTGTTACAAGGTGTAACTTAGGCTATAATAAATTTAAAAAATAGGGGATCTTCGAATAAGGTCACTCTTGAAAAAAATAGTATAGAAATAAATATATAGCATCACAATATTATGTCTGCAGTAATTATATCTTATCTTTTACAACGAACCTTATTATAAACCAAACTCGGACTAAAACTAGGTCCATCCAATTCGATAACCATATCGCAAAAAGAGATGGTCTATGTTTTGTAAGAAAGGGATGTTATCTAAATCAAGTTTTCATGTAAATGGGCCTTAATGTTTATAAATTTAGTTCCGGTCTAAGTGTGTGAATTAAATTAAATAGAGATTTGGTCGTTATACTGCTTCAAATGCTCATAGAGATACCTTCATCATCATATATGGAGTCTATTTGCTCGCTCTCGACACTCTGCAAGTTATCGTCCTCCGAGAGTTCCTGGGCCTCCTGCTGCTCCGGTTCCTCAGTCTCCTCAGGAACAGCATCTTCCCTCTGCATCCTTACTGGAAGAATCTCCGCCAACGACGGTGCTCTTACGTTGTGAGTCCTTATCCCCAACTTCTTCTGAATAAACGCCTCCAGAATTTGTTTCGTTATCTTGTTCTGACGAGCCAACTCTTGGAAGTCTGCGGGAAAGGAGAACAAAGATAAAAATGACTGCGCGTAAGAGCCAATAGGAGAAGAAAGGAAGAGCTGACGTCATTTTTATCATGTTCTCCCTTCGCGGGAGAGAAAATAGCCTAGACTTCACTTGTAGAACGTTTATTGTAGTACAATACTATAGTATACAAGTACTTTGATCACGTAAGTTGGAGTTGCAGAAAGGTATTGCACCCACAGTCGTAACGGTAACGGCCCTTGAGACGTTCAAAAATCCCTCGTAATGTTTATATCTATAGACAATAATTCTCAAAATATAGAGTGTTTCCACAGACACTACTGCTCTATATCGATCAATTGACATATACATTGACACACAGACTTCCTATGGCATATTCTTAGATAATTTCAAACACACATATTTGTTCTATTTTATATACTCTATGTAACACATACAAGTAAACGTTAAATCTTAATTTATATAAATTACATATTGTAAGTAATTATAATAAATAGGTTTGAAATTTAATTATAATTTTCATAAGTATAGTCGTAATTAATGGGATTGGGGATATTCGTAAATTAATTTAAAATATGAGGCCGACATGTTTGAAGGTCGGATTTAATTACAAACAGCAGTTGCATAAAACACTAGCAAACATCTCGAGTCGGTTCAGGAAGAGTATAAATTGGATTTTGTTAGTAGTACGTACCATCATTGTTAACATCCAATCCATTAGTAAACAATGGTGGTGGTGTGTCGATTGTTCTAGTTTTACATTCGTCGGTGAATGCGAGGATGTTCTTTGCCACCTAATTGAAGGGCTCCGAAACATTGCGGATATGTTAATTACATTATGTGTGTTTTTTAGCATTGAGTATAAACATCCGTCGGATTTAGGGTCCAATATACCGAGGTTATATGATAATCTATTTGTGTTTTCAAACCTTTAATTAATTTGCTTTGTTTATATCGGTCAAAATTTGCAAGCAGCTATTGGCATTTGGTTGACCTGATGTTTAGTAAAGTTATGTTTATAAATATAATTGAATTTTCTGGTTGTAATTTCATATTAACAGGGTTTTTAATAAAACTGAATGAATATATGTAACATACAATAACCAATCCTTTAAAGTTTTCTCAGCCTGTAGTCTCTGAAACTCTTGGACTGATTTTAACTGGACTATTTTACTGGCTGATGATGAGGAGCTCGTGGCACAGTTGTTATTGCGCATATCATTCGATCAGCGATATTAAGCAACCTCACCTCTAGCCAGTAATTGGATGGGTGACCGCCCGAGTTCCCTCCGTGCCTCGGAGAGCACATTAAGCCGTCGGTCCCGGTTGCCAATTTATCATCTTTGGCAGTCGTTACAGGTCAGTCGGAGGCCTAAAATAGTCTGACAACTGGTTTAACCCAGATCACAGATTTTCCTCGTTAAAGGGGTTACGAAGGTCAGATGGCAGTCGCTTCGTATAAAAATCAGGTGATCAGGCACATCGGGACGAATCAAGTGCCGACCCCAACAGTGTATGGGATAAGGCCAGGGAGATGATTTTACTGGCTGATGTTGCAGGGAGTAACTTAGATTACTTTTATTTTGCTCGCTTAGCTCATAACTAGGATATTATAGAAAAAAGTTAATTCTAATTAGATCAGTGACGTTGAAATAACTTTCAAACCATCTCCAATCTCCTTTTTCCTACCTTGGTGTGAGCCTTCTGTCAGATAAAACAAATATTGAGAGAGTGGTTGTTAAAAACAATACCTATCCCTTCGAAGACTCTTCCTCGAGAGTGTGAAGATATGATTCTGAACATAAACAAACCAGTTTTCCTTCAGAATTGGAACTGACTACATCAACCATGTGACCTTAGGCGTTTACGCAACAACGAGATACGCAAAAAAAAATTGCGCATCTAATTTTTTACTTGCGGTCATGGACAAAAAAGATATAGGTACTAATATTATAAATGCGAAAGTGTCTCCGTCTGTCTGTTACCTATTTCGCGACCAACCTTATCATATGTAAGTGTCATACAATCGCAGTCTTAGATTAGTGTATCGTAAACCAGACCGCCACCGCGCGGCGTTGCTGTGCTTGCAATAGTCGATGTCGGGGCAGGAACCATAAGTACCTCCTTTTTACATGGGGAATTAATTTCGGATACCACACTCGCTGCGGGGTCAGCGAATGGGTTATGCCGGGCTCTCACCGGCTAAGCCCCATGGTGTTTCCGAAACTCACTTTTTGAAGAGGAGACACGTGTTCAACTTGTAGGGACTATATCTCCTAAAAGTAGCGAGTGGAACTTTATGATCTTAAATATTTAAAGAAATTAAAAACACTTTTTTTAATAGTTAAACAAAATGTTTGTAGATATAAAAGGCTTTCTTTATATACAAAGTGGCATTATGTTTCAATTAATCGCCGGGTGTATTGTTAAAACTGATCGAAGATAAGTAGAGTCGTGACGGTCAGCATAACAATGGGTTGGAGATCACGTTTTATCTTATTAGATGGTTTCATTCATACGATACGATTCCGTACATGGTCCAGTGCCCCAAGTAGGTATAGGTACATACATACATATGTTCACGCCTGTATTCCCCGAAGGGGTAGGCAGAGGTGTTGTTATCACAACACCCACTTTTCACCGAATTTGATTAAGTGCCAACGTGACAGATGGTGAGTCTATCGCCGTCTCAGGCACTATACATACGTCTTTGAATTACTTCTTCAGAAATATGCAGGTTTCCTCACGATTCCTTCACCATAAAGCATGTGATGTGAAATCACTGTACATATTTTTTTTAGAAAAACTCATTGGTACAGGCCCCGCTGGAATTCGAACTTGCGTCGCTTGCGTAGCAGGCGACTGCTCAAACCCCGAGGCCACCACGGCTCTTACTCTTAGGTATAGGTTTAAACAAGTTTTGACGTTAGCCATATCGCCTGCGTATTTTCTTCATTTTGTATGGGAACGTTAAAAAGCGCCCCAAGCGGCGAGTGTAGGAAGTTTTACGTCTTCATATAAAAAAAGCGCAAAACGCAAGTTCAAGCGACGACGTTCGGACGTGTCAAAATCTATTTTATATTCTCCATATCACATTTTCAAATGAAAGGACTACCTAAGTCCTGAGGAGCACGGAATCTAGGATATAATTAGTTTCCTACATAAGTATCTATTATCTATAGGTTTTTATATTATAAACTAGTTGTGGCCCGCAGTTTCACCCGCGTAGACTTAATTTTATGGGTAGATTTTTTCACGGAACCCTAACATAAAAAAGTATCTTAAGTTACTTCTTGTAACATCAACTGTCAGTTAAAGTTCCGTAGAAATCGGTCCAGACGTTTTAGAGTTTAGTCGGAACAGACACAGAGAAAATGTTAAAATTTGTTTTTTTTGTATGAGTCTTCATATGCATTAAATAAAAAGCTGTTAATTTGAAATTACAAACAGACACTTAATTTTTACTTATTTGTATATTCATATTTTTAGTGATATAGTATACCCTTCTCCTGGTTCTAAGCTACCTCCCCACCAATTTTCAGCCAAATTGATTCATCCATTCTTGAGTTATAAATAGTCTATCTAACACGACTTTCTTTTATATATATAGATAGGAGGAATTTGGTTATTTGTTTGTAGCGTATAGGCTCCTAAAGAACTGGACCGATTTTAAAAATTCTCTCGCTAATGATGCTTCATCATCATCATCAACCTATCTTAGTTCACTGCTGGACAGACCTTCCTTAATGAGTGCAATAGCGCCCTAAGGTTCATCGATCGAGATTAATTAGGGATCTCTATTAAACAAGCGGGTGATGCCACGGTTGGGAGCTAGTGCAATTATACTAAGATTTCTGTTCAATACGATAGTCACAAAAAATACATATTAACTTTGGTGATTATGAAACGCTGTTGTATGCAGTGCCTGATCAATCACGTTGGCACAGTTTGACGGGACCAATGATTTTTACATGAACTTCATCAATATCCGGGCGATATTGATAAATCATTGCGCTTTGACGTTTCGCAAAAAACTGACAAATTATAAATTCTGAATAACTAGACAATGACGTAAGAATTAATGGAAACGTTAGCCCCCTTATTACAAAACACTATGATCGTTCTTGGATTAAACGTAGCTCGATCTCTTTCTGTATTGGATATATAAAAAAGGATGGACATAGTATAAGTCCGAACTTAGTCTTCGTTTAAACCATATTTTTCACTGAGGAGAGATGAGTAAAAAAAATTGTATTTTATGCTTATTTTATTAGCTTATTTTATGAGCCTAAAGACTTTAAGAACGAAAATTGCTCTGCGGCGAACTATGTAAGCAGTGCGTATTAAGAACTTCTTACCCTTTACGGTACAAAAAAGAAACGTCAAAGCTCATAAGTTCCTAATACGCGCTTAATACGATGATTGTAGGCCCCCATGTCATTTTGTTTATCCTCTAAGGATTCTGATGTCGATTTTCATACAGATGAACAACAGGAAGATTAGGATTGATTACGTGAAAATCGAAACTAAAAATAATATTTTCAGGAATGAAAATATTGTTACTTTCATGGATACTATTTTGCAGAAGCCTGTTTTTAATAAAAGTCTAGCCTTAGTTACTCCTTGTAACATCAGCTATCTGTTGGTGAAAGGCTCATCAAAAATCAGACGAATAGCTTACAAAAATTTGCCGGTACAAACTAACAGACAGACAGACAGACGGACAGACTGACAAAGGAAAGTTTTAAAACAAATTTTTTTGTAATGTATGTATCGTATATACTTTCATATGCATTTAGTGAACATTTTTGAAATTTGGAATTACAAACAGACACTTCAATTTAATATATCTATATGGATAAGGGACACAAGGACATCCTTGATAATCAGTTTCTTGTGACATGACAAACGTGTGGGCATTATAATGAATATGTATGAAATTTATAACATTATCATTCCTTATATTAAAGTGATGTTTTTTACCTCCTGTCCCTTGTTTAATGTTATACAGAAGGTATTTTGACAGAAGCCAATATGGTATTATTGTACTCTCACTTGTTCTTCCATACATATAAAATTGAGGGTTTGTTTGTATTTTAACATATACAGCTTTTCTCAAAATGCCTATTAATACACACATAAAAAAATCTTTATTCTATCTGTCTCATTGTTCCGGCTAATATTCAAAACGGTTCGACCGATTTTAACAGGACTTCCTCTGGCGGACAGCTATTTTATTAAAAAAAAAACATCATGGTTCCGCGGTCAGTCTACGCGGGGCAGAGGAAGCCTATAATCATATTTGAGAAAAGATTTTTAATTAATATACGACAAACTAACGCACTGTTTTTTTTTTATTTGTCAACTAATAGAAAGCTACATTATAACTTAGTTATCTCTAATAACAAGCGGGCGAAGTCACGGACGGTGGCAAGTAAAATTGTAAGTAGAAATTCTGGTTTCAGTAAAGGTTAATGTCATAATATCAATACACACGTTAATAGCGATATTAATTTAATAAATATGTACGTACGTTTCGTGGAATTCGTAGAAAAACCCCATTATCCATATTAATTACCTATCTAAAACTGTTTTTACGACTTTTGAAGAAAGCATAAATAAAATGAATACTGATAAATATCAAATCGTTTATATTTTCTTGTCAGACCTGTATGTTATAAAATATGTTGCTTATAAACTGGGTACTACGACCTCTTAACATTTCACGGGGTCATTAAATTAATTTACTATAAAATGAACGCATTTCGAAAACATATTTATAAAGATAGGCCACTCACCTCGCCATCAGCCGGACAACGACCGAGTTGGACAACAGGGGTTTTAGGATACTTTTAAATTATGTTTTTTTTATGATGGCAACATTGCATTAATAAAATAACGATAAAAATATTTAAAAAAATGTTTTTATTGTGGCTTAATCTATAGCTCGTAAGGTCTATAACCAACAAATTGAGAAATATATACGCACCAATTGATGTTAATAATTCGTTATGTAATCTGATAGAAATATAGGTACTTAACGTATTGTAGAAATGCTAATGAATATAATTTCATCTGTAGCTATGTCTCCTCTTATCTAGTAGGTATGGCTTCCATCGTATATTTACGAATGTATCGATACTTTATCATATAAAAAAAACAGATATATATATCTAATGCTAGAGAATATCATATTTCCGAATCTTTAAGTAAACTATACGAAAAGTATAAGTGCCAACGTGACAGTTGGTGAGTCCATCGCAGTGTCAGGCACTATTCTAGTCTTTAAATTACTTCTCAGGCATATGCAGGTTTCCTCATAATGTTTTCCTTCACCGTAAAGCACGTGGTGTGAAATAACTGAAGATAAGTTTTTTTAGAATATCTCATTGGTACAGGCCCCGCTGTAATTCGAACTTGAGTCGTTTGCGTAGTTAGCCACTGCTCAAACTCCACGGTCACCACAGATCTAAAAAGTAATCATAATAATATACGGCCTTACAAGACATAGATCAATGTTAGAGAAGTGCCAAGTGGATGTTGCCATTAAAAATCTTGAAGACTATTATAAAACGATCTTCATAACCAATGATGATAAGATACACAAGTAATATGATTAATTATATTTCGATCGATTCGAATAACACTCAAATAAAAATATGAACTTTAAAAATATGCTTCGGTATTTCAAGGTTTTTGAACCTAAATATCTGGTCTTATGTCAAAGCAGCAGATAAATAACTCAGAATAAATAATAGTTGGTACTCGTAAATAGTTCGTGACGACCGGACATTATACTCGGGGTCAGTCACACCTAGTTCGTTAGCCTAATACGTCTTGGCCACGTAATTAAGGTTGTTTTTTCAGTGCCCTTCAGTTGAACCGTACGTCACGATTTGCACTCACGATGTGACGTCAACATTAACTCCCATTACATTAAAGGCCATTATTCTTTGCAGGTTTTCACGTAAATACAATATAATAAACATAATTTTCAAGCAACAGAATGATGTGACGGTTTTGATGGATGACGCTTTAAATAACAAAGGTCAGTGCAAAGTTCCAAAAATAACAGAATCCATCTATTTTTCACGAATATTTTTTTGTCCTACAAAAGCGATGAACTAAAGAGCGGTTGGGGGAAAATGGGCAATGGGCTTAATGGGCCAACTTACAGGAGAGAGATCATCATTTCCCTAGCCTTATCCCAGATAACCCGATTTAGGCTGATTTTTATACGAAGTTACTTTTCGAGGAAATTGGGCAATCTGGGTTAAGCCAGTTGTCAGACTTTCTGACCCAATCCACCGTAGAAGGACCACCTGAAGGAGGCGGGGCGAGGAACGGCTGATGCCTCCATGAAGAGGGCCGCGGTCGCAGGGACGAGGGTCTTGGCGTCGACGCATGGCCCTCGCGGTTAATGGGCGTGTTCGTGCCTTATAGTGTAAAAGCCGTGTTCAGCCTGGGCCTGACAGGAGTGACAGGCCAGTCACTTAGCGACCAAGAGGAACATCGTGGAGTTGAATTGGTGTGAGTCTGACATAACTCTTTCGCTGCCGCAGCGTGCAGTGATTTCACACTACGTGCACGTCATGAGGAAACCTACCCCTGCGGGCAATACAGGCGTGAGCATATTTTAAAGTATTTAAATTCGATCGTGACAAGTCACGGAGTTGATTCCAATGACGACGGATATTCTTTGTAAAGAATTCTAAAGTAAATCAATTATGTATTCAAGTTAGCTTGAACCAGCTTGATCTAGTTAAGTAACTAGTTTTTTTAGGTTTAGAAAGGTAAATATATTTTTAACACAAAAACTAAAAACCAAGTCGATAGTAAAACACGTAATCTAAGGAAATAAACGTTATAAATTCTTTAAATAGTACTTTAAGTGAACGATCTATTTATTGAGAAGCATTGAAATATTTTGGTGTATTTAAAACTTCCTAATGATGTGCGGTTAATGTATGCTATGAGCACTTGCAACACCAAATGTCCAATGTGCATTACCTGCTTTATTAATAACTAGCTTCTGCCAGCAAAAAAAATATTCAAAATGAAAAAAATATTCAGCGGACGGACCTGAAAAAATTTTCTGAGATTAATTAGCGTGTTCAAGCATAACTAACACACAAACTATTCAACACTTCCATTATAATTATCACAGCATCCTAGCACAGAGAGCCGTGGTGGCCTTGAGGTTTGAGCAGTCGCCTGCTACGCAAGCAACGCAAGTTCGAATCCCAGCGGGGCCTGTACCAATGAGTATTTCTAAAAAACTTATGTACAGTGATTTCACACTACGTGATTTACGGTGAAGGAAAACATCGTGAGGAAACCTGCATATTTCTGAGAAGTAATTCAAAGACGTATGTATAGTGTCTGAGACGGCGATGGACTCACCATCTGTCACGTTGGCACTCAATTAGTTTCGGTGAAAAGTGGGTGTTGTGATTACAACGCCTCTGCCTACCCCTTCGGGGAATACAGTATCCTATAATTCTACCCCACAATTACAACACACCTCTAAGGTAGCATCAAGTAAATATTTTCATGCGATATTCTGTGCCCTGAATATACGTTTCACGTGTCTAGAGGTCGTCATCGCTTGACCTTGCGTTTTGAGCTTTTCTGTATGGAGAACTAAAATTTCCAACACTCGCCACTTGTGGCGCTCTTTTGTGTTTCCATACAAATGAAGAAAATACGCAGGCGATATCGTCAACGTACAAACATGTTGGGGCACTGGACCGTAAGTGTAATATTTATCGGTCTAAAAAAATATTACCTTTATAATTATTACTTTAAAGTGTTTTGTAGCTGAAGTTACTCCTTGAAACATCAGTTCTGCCAGTTCGTCGAAACAAACAGAGAAAATATGTGAAAATTGTTTTTTCTTATCTTAGTATTTTATATGCATACTTTAATATGCATTTCATGAAAAACAGTTAATTTACAATTACACTATATTATAAAGAGGAAAACTTTGTTTGTTTGGTTTTAATTAATATTCTCAAAAACAACTGAACCGATTTCAAAAATTCTTTCACCATTGGATAGCTACATCATCAGCGAGTAGCATAGGCATTATTTTATCTCCGTACTCCCACGGAAACGGGAACTACACGAGTGAAACTGCTAGTCCGTTAGTACATAAATAGAATTAGGTATAAATATTCTGTGCCACCGAATGAAAACTTTTCTACATATGTATTTCTTTTTACTGAGATGGTGGTTAACATTGTTGCAAACAATAAATTGATTATCGGCCAAATCACGTTTTCTCATTCAGATTCGATTATCCGCATTGAGTTTGCTACACTGTTTCATTCGATTATCTTTATCGAATAATCAGTTGGTGGTCGCATTGTTTTCCATTTGTTAATTATAGGCAGTTCCGGCGTAGACCACATGTAGGTCAAGTTTAGCTGCCGGCGTAACAAATGAACGCCAAGCTATTCGATGTATCGATGGAGAGAGTAATCGATATAAATTGATTCCTATTGTTATGTCAATCATGACTAGCTACCTACTAGGTAGTTATTTCTTACCAGTTGTAATTTTAATTTAAATATTGAGTTTTTCGAATGTTGATCGTTTTATATCGATTTCAAAGAGAATTGTATTTTTTTAGATTGTACAATTTATATTTATGAACTACTACCCGAATACCACATAATATAATAAGAGTGTTTACAATTTCAATAGAGCCACATTGAACAATTTTGTGGCATATGTTGCGCAAGTTAAATCACAAAATTAATAAATACAAAAGGTCGGCATCCTCGATCTTTCTCGACATTAGATCGAGAGTTCTTCTAAGAAGGTTACTTTCCGAACCGGTGGTAAATTTTCCACATTCATAAGTGCCTTACCAGGGCCCAAATTGAATAATAATTTTTATTATTAATTTTCAGTCGCACGTACACGATGCTTTTGATTGAAACTCTTCCGACTAATAGCAGTTGTAACATTAGAGCGAGACGTTCGTAAGTATGAAAGTATGTCTACGCTACATGAGTAAACATTCACCAGAGACCAAGCTTTATAATAACGTGAAAAAAATATCTACATAAAAATTCTTATTACAAAACATGGTTTCAACGAAGACTAGACTAATCTTGGTCTTTAGTCCATCCTTTTTTAAATACCGAAAGAGATGGAGTTACTTTTAAATCAAGGACTATATATATCTTGTACTTTTGTAAACTCTTTAGTCGCACTCGTCGGTGGGAGGATGTATATGTACATCTTCGCGCAATGTGTCATTGTATGTATAGCGCGCCGCTTGTGAAGCATGCCATTGCCGCTAGTATAATGCCCGGAGTTTGAAAGTTGGCGGTGTTTCAACCCCCGTGTCTCGGAAAGCACGTTAAGCCGTTGGTCCTACTGATCTCTCTTCGGCCGTGTCCCATCGGACTATGAGAGAGAGGGAATAAAGGGTGCACCTGTGTTTGCGCACACACTTGTGCACTATAATATTTTCTCCTGCGCAGATGGCTGATCCTCGTTGAGATTAGCCGCCGTAGTCGAAATTCGGTAGGACACTACAATTATTATTATTAATGTATCGGAGCTAACCTTCTGTATGCTTTTATTTCGTAGTAAATACTGGTAGTACGACATTACGAACTTGAACTTTACCGTGTATTTGATTCATTACACTCGTTGTTAGTAGTGGTTACTAAACATGTAGGCGTGTTTATACACCTACTTACTATTTTCGAACTCTATCTATCTATAGTAGGTGCTATTCATGATCTTAACTTTATATAAGGGGTCATTTTGCCTTTGCGGTAGAACTCAAGAAGCCTGAATTTAACAGGTTGTTTGAAGATTGTTTGGGTCTGAGGATGACGGATGGTTTCTAACAACATGGGCCTTACCATAAGCTCTTATGTCCATCATCATTTCAGTGACAGACATATACACATTATATAGGTATATCTGTCTTTTAATGATAGTCAAACTATCATGGCAATCACAGGTCATAGTAAGGCCCCGGGTCTTGTAGTGTCGTAGTGGTATGAGCAGTATGTAATCTCACTGATTACAATATAAGTCAAAATTCAGAGCTATGTCGAAACCTAGTGTGACTAATCAATTTGTAATCACGTTCTAGAAAAACAACGTGCTAATCTGCTAATTGCTCTAATTTAATAGCACAAATCGATTTAATCGATTAATTGCTATTCTAGTGATTAATCAATTTGTAGTTGAAAGGACTGGTAGATAGTCAATAGATTTAGTCGCATTATTACGCGGTCAATGGCTGAAATAGAAGCAGTCTATATCACTACACTCGTTCTTATCCGATGTCATTTGTGTATCTCTATCTTCCGTCATCTCTGTTACTACCTTTCTGGTTTCTAGCCATTACCGGACTCTACCATATTATTTTCCGTCCTATTTTTTAAACTTAGCTCTCATGAATTCATTACTTCCCACAACTTTTCACCGACAATGATTGTGTGAATGTGATCTCTAGGTGGTTAGAAACATGATTTTATAACATAGGTAATTGGAATTGGAAGAATTCTTATAAACGTTTGGGATAAAATATTTAAAGAATATGCTCACGCCAAGCCAGAAGGGTCCCCGAAGGGGTAAGCAGAGGTGCTGTACAACAGCACCCACATTTTACCGAATATGATGTAGTGAGAACGTGACAAAGGGTGACTCCATCGCCGTTTCAGGCGCTATACATACAAGTCATTGAATTACTTCTCAGACATATGCAGGTTTCCTCACGATGCCCTCCTTCACCGTAAAGCACGTAGAGTGAAATTACTGCTCTTAAGTTTTTAGAAAAACACATTGATGCAGGCCGCTGGATTCGGAGATGCGTAGCAGGCAACTGCACAAACCCCACGCTGTTTTTGGAGCTTATACTTAATGCATCAAGTCACGCGACCAAAATTACAGACTTTCATCATTTAATTTATGATAATTGATGATTGCGAACCAAGCTTGCTGACAGAGGTTTCACATCATCTGCGCCCTTGACTCTCTACGGATGAATACGTGAGTAAACGCAACGCACAAGATATACGCATTGTTAGACAAATTGACACCAATTTAATTGCGCCTTGGCCTACATTGATAGCTTAGGATTTTGTTAACTATACCATCCTAATTTGTGTCGCCTTGGTGATAGCATTGCGAATCCTATTAGGACTGAACGAATGCGGATTTGAATACCGCTGAGTAATGTCTACTGGGGGCCTACCAACATCGGTTTAAGCAGAACGTATTTAGAACATGAAAAGCTTCATACGCGCTACTTAAACGATCATAATATACGATTATGAACTTCTAGCTTCTGTTTTGAAGAAGTCCAGAGCTCCGGTGGGATTAGGAACAGTCTGTGATAAATTTTATCCCCCTTATTATATAACATGGTTTAAACCAAAACTAGACCAAACTCAGTCTAAAACTATATCCGTGTTTGAAACCATATCACAAAAAGATCTTTGGCAATGTTTTTTAGTAAGGGGAGACCGGGTATGTGTATTGATCTTAGGTTGCCGAACTCCTCATATAAGGAAACGTTTTACTTATAATATATAAATAATAGTTTATAGGTGTATCAACAACTCTGTGGAGATTTATGTGAGTTTATTACCGTGTTACATTAGGAACTTACGTCCTAGATTATTTCTCAAATGCAAGCTAAGGTCTTACCTTGAGCCATTATACTTTGACTCATATTATGGGACAGATGTACCTATATGACGTGTATACATGTGTCACTGTCGCACAGTTGAACTATTTGCATTGCAATAAGAGCTCATGGTTGGGCATGGCTGATGATGTTTGCTTTCGCCAAAAGGTTAACAACTAAAACAAATGAGTTTGTATAACAAATCAAGTAATCACTGCCATTAAACAAACTCATTTGCACAGAGAGTGAGTTTCGATTATTTGTTTTGCTTTTTGCCTAGGATGTGCAATAGTCATTATTAGGGTTCCGTACCCAACGGGTAAAAACTTCGACGTTTTTACGACTTCGCTTTTCGTCAATCACCAGGCTGTATCCCATGATAGTTAGACAGTTGAAATTTTCATAGATGAAGTATGTATGTTACGCTATAACAACAAATGCTAAAAAACGGAATAATATAAATATTTCCCAAAACATAATTAGCTTCGAAACAAAAAACTCGTTTTTATAGATAATGGTAGGGAACTTCTGCGTGCGCGGGTCCGACTCGCACCTTAAGTCTTGTATTACACAAATTTTCCCACTATTTTCGGTGAGCGCTCAAATCTTTTGATGGCGCCTGTATAAGTATCCAAACCACACTAAATACGGCTTATTAAAATCTAGTCTTTATAACTATACATATGGCAATAACAATAATCTAAAATATAAAATTCTCGTGTCACAGTTTTCGTTGCCATACTCCTCCGAAACGGCTTGACCGATTTTGATGAAATTTTTTGTGCTTATCCGGTATCTATGAGAATCGGCCAACATCTATTTTTCATCCCCCTAAATGTTAGGGGTAGTCCACCCCAAAAAAAAATATGTCAATACAACGTTTGCCGGGCATAGCTAGTTATATATATAACGATGTAGTAATATGTAAAGGTCGATTTAGAATTAATATATATCTACGCCAATTTGCATAGAAATATCGTTAAGTTGTTTTATTGCTTTAGTAGGAATATATTTTGTATGTTTTAAAAATTAAATTCTTCGCTATTTTGCAATTAGTTTAGATTTTTGTACATTCCGATGTGTTTAATGTTTATTTTTATTGATGTTATTGAATACCAATTAATTAGTAATAACTATAGTACACACTAAACTTGATCCTTATAACTTAATACAAATCTTATGTTGTTCTACGAGTGCATACTTTCTTGGATGTTTTTTCACATGAGGTCTTTGTATGATTTTCTTCTTCTTGTCTGCATATCTGTAATTTCCCAGTAGCACGCAGCTCGAAATCCGGATAATGTTACAAGGGACTTAAGCATAGGTAAATGGCTGAATATTGTATGTACTATAAGTACCATTCTGCCTACTCCTTTCTATACAGACTTGGTCGCATGTATGTAATTTATGTCGATGACCATTAGATTGATTCGTAAATTTGAGCTGTACTAACTGGGGTGGGGCTCACAGACATACAATTAATAAGTGACAGAGAGAGCAACAGTGTCTGTTCAAGAGTAAATGTATGTCTGTGACGTTATAACGTACTTATAACTCCATCTATCCATATAGTACCTTATCTAATTTTAATTAATAATGCGTCGCATTTTTGTTTAATGAAATATAAATTTACTTTCATTCTTTCTGATATTATAACAGCGTGAAATGAATTTGCGCCGATAAGATCCACCGCGGTATATGATTAAATAATACTCGAACTCGCGGTCCAATAAAAAACTATTTTCTCTTCAGTATTCCGTCATTTAATTTAATCCTACCAACTCGAAGGTCAATGCATTGGTTTGATCAACGAGATAGATTAGTGTAGGTATATTATTGTTGAATATTTAAGATAAATTGGAGGAGCTCGTGGCACAGTAGCTATTGCGCATATCATTCCTTAAGCAATTCTAAGCCAGTAATTGGATCGGTGACCGCCCGAGTTCCCTCCGTGCCTCGGAGAGCACATTAAGCCGTCGGTCCCGGTTGCCAACTTAACATCTTTGGCAATGGTTACAGGTCATTCGGAGGTCTAAAATAGACTGATAAACCCATAAAAGGGGTTACAAAGGCCAGATGGCTGTTGCTTCATATAAAAATAAGGTGACAGCCACAACGGGTAGAATCAAGTGGCGCCCCCCACAAAGTATGGGATAAGGCCAGGGAGATGACGACGATTTAAGAAAAGTTGGATGAAATATACAGGTAAACTTAATAATGTTTTTTGCTTTTCTACACAACTGTGATGAATTGGCTAGCAAAATGATGACTTGGTCTTTTATAAGGGCTTTCATCAATACTTCTCACCAATGTACCTATTGAATGAACCAGTACCCCTATCACGGGTTTGGGAAACTGCTGTACCGATTTTAGTGGGACTGGCGGATAGGTAATATTACAAGGTGTAACTTAGGATAAATGTATTAAAAAGAAACATTAGAGTTCCGCGGGTAGGTCACGACAATAAATTTACAGAGGTACAAAACCGCGTGGCACAGCTAGTGCGTAATATAGCAAAAAATACCATAGCACAAAAGGGGTTGGCAACCCTGGAAATGGAATAGCTTTGGTTTCAAAAAAAAATCCATTAAAGTGATGCCCAAAATCCTTGAGCCTCACAAATGCGGGTAGGCAATAAATTTAGTGACTTGTTAACCTTTAGTGTTACACCATTTTAGATTAGTTTTCCGGTTCTAGTTGGTATTAAATGCCATCGATGCCTATCGTAGTGTCATTAGATTGTCATTTTAGTAACTAAACATTTATTACTTTGTAATTTATACTCTATTTTAATGAATCTAATGTCCATTTTGGTTTCACGCTCTATATGATGTATTGAGAACGATGATTACGAATCGTGATTCACATTAGCTACTTTTGACCTTAACACCTGATCACTTAGAAGATATCGTTGTGCTTAGTAAATTGAGCTATTCATCGTGTGTTAGTTAATATATGTTAAATGGTAATTTTTATGACACTGCTCAGTTGTTTTTTTAGACATACAGTGAAATGTCTAGACAACATGGCATTGTTGAGGAGAGCGAGTGATCATGCGTAGATAACCGCGGTTCCAACTGTTCTAGTTGAAAACTGTAATGCGCTCAAAAACTCCTATTCCGCGATTTAGGATCTCGTGTATACGTACTCAAACATTGCAATCGTTAGCGAGTAACGCCATCTATGTAGTGAATGAAGAAACACTACTTCAGGTGTTAAAAACTTCCATAACCCCGCACGCTATTTGCAAGACTTAAGATCGAGAATTGCCGAGAAACGGTTTTTTATACTACTCTTTAATATTATTGGTTGCCTGAAAGCTAGAGCCGTTGTAGTCGAAAGGTTTGAATAGTCGCCTGCTGCTGAAATGACACAGTTCAAATGCAGTATAGGTTTGACCGTTAAACTATGTACATCGATTGCGTATTTTCTTCCTTCACGTAAAAGCGTCCTTAGCGGCAAGTGTAGGAAGGTTTACGTTTCCATACAAAATGAGCAAAATACGCAATCGATATAGTCAAGGTTAAAACGCTAAAAACTTAGTGCAATCATGTGACACCACGAGCATTACGGTGAAGGAAAAGATAATGAGCAAACCTGCATATATTAAGAAATTGAAAGACATGTAAAATGATCAGAAAATTTCTCGAGTGTCTTGTTAACAAATGTGTCTTCAACATGACAATGAAAACTAATGTTTGTTTGTGTTTGCTTTCACACAAATAAGAGATAAATGATGGTGTTCTATTTGCGACCTTAGAGGTCTCTATATAAAATAAACATAAGGCCTAAATTGGGACAAATTTGAAACATTACGCGGAAGAAAATTTTGTTTATAATTAATTATTATTTGCTTTCCAGAATTGTATTCTATCACATATTTGGGATACCCGGTAGTATTGATGCTACTGGATGCCTTTCTTACATCGATAACAATATAGAACAACTAACAAACACAACGCAATCGGCAGCCGGTTTGGAAAGTAGGTTCATCAAAATTTACTTTTCTTAGGAAATATTTTAATCAATTATGTAACAGTAAAATAAAGCGACTTACTACACCATATTGGCCTAATCTCATAACATACTTCCTCACTTTAAAAAGCAGTCCACCTAAGCGGCTGTAACTGTAACTCATGCAACACGAGGAGTCATTCGCACAATGCTCACCTGTACCCCTATCACGAGTTTGCCACCGTTTTCGTAAACTATACTCGCTACCGTCATTCGCAATATTTGTATGAGATATTTTAGTTCTTCACGTCACCGCTGGGAGTCGCTGAACATTTTCTCATACTAATATTCGGCGGACACGCTAGCGAGTATGGATTACGAAAACGGTGGAAAACCCGTGATAGGGGTACTGAAGTGTCTGTTTGTAATTCCAAAATAACAGATTTTCACTAAATATATACGAAAGTATATACTTACGTTATTAACATAAATAAAATAAGTTTTAATATTTCTCTGTCTCTGCATCTGTCTGTCTGACCGATTTTAGCGGGAGGTTCACTGGCACATAGAGCTGCCATGCTTGCATAATGACAACAGCTATTTATAACACAGTTTCCAACTCCCATTCCATAGAGTACTGGCCACCATAGTCACCCCAGAAACAAAACAATACTCTAAAGTAGCATTTGGCGGCGATTATCTGTGACATGGAGGTAATTCTCCAATATGACATCGTAAAACTTTAATCCCATATTTTTTTTGTAGCGTAGAATAGCAGGAAATACGGGCATATATTACATACATATGCCTTTATTCGCTCGTAGGCAGAGGCGACTTATGACACCTTTCGCCAGTTACGTTTAGTGTCACATGTAGCAGCTGCTATTGGGAAGTGACAGTTTGAAAAACCCAAATAGGACTTTGCCTAACCCGAGGATGGAACACAGGAGTCTAATGAAGAAAGCCTCACCTAATGATTTTAAATGTATCTACGTATGTTCGGAAATTAATTTGATGTATGACCTTATTAACATCTATTGAATATAGACTTTTGATAAATCTGAATAAGGAGAAAATAAATAAATTAGCTTTAATTGTATAGTTCATTAAGGCTTTAGTTAGTACATCCGTCCAGGGAGTGTGACGTAACATAGTTTCTTGACATCATCATACCTGCTTTCTCTTTAATACTTAGAAGTCGCCTCTGAGGCAGTTTACACTTCACCTTGACACTAAAGTCTGTGGTTAATCACTTCATCGAAGAAATTGTAGGTTTTGTTTATGAAAAGAAGATGCTTTTATAATGACGTTATAAAATTACAATAACTATGGATTGAAAATATCCTGAGAGACAGTATTTACTTACAAATGATGTAAATTAATGAAGTGATGTTAACAAAAATCATGAGGCTACCCTTCTTCCACTCCTAGTCAAACAGTGGGATCTGTCGTGATGACAGTCATATTAAGCAAGAACCCACGACGGCCAGACCTTCCTGCCCAAGTAACCATAATCGAAACTTCATAGTCGCGGGTCGTTCTTACCTTTGTTGGACACATACACAGAGAAAATTTCAGTTTTTATAAAATAAGGAAGGTCTGGGGCCTAACTATGAGCTCTTATTGCCATGATAGTTTTACTCTTATTATGAAACAATGTATTTGACGTGCATACATCTGTCACTGTCACACAACTGAACTATCATTGCAATAAGAGCTCATGGTCAGGCCCCTGGCCGTCGTGGGCTCTTGCTCTATATAGTTATAACTGAAACCATAAAAAATTCTAGCAGGGAGGCGTTGTTTTAATAGTATCCTCTAGTATAACAATGAAAGACCTCATTAAAATAGCTTACCAGATTTAAATTGCAATGTATAAAGCTGAAACCGGTACAAAGTAACAATAATTCCAACTCCACTTCGTTGAAATCAGGCAACCATAAATTTTCACTACTTGAACTAAATCCTTTCATAGCTGAATTTCATGAAACCGACTCTGCATCCGGTGGCCGCTTTGCTTTAAGCTCTACTCTAGGCGCTGTCTGCAACCACTGATTACGAAAGCTCTGCTAATAATTAAACTGAACTGTCTTTCTGACTATAAGCGGAGTTTATTGGACTCTTATTTTTTTTAAATACGTTTGACTAGAGACATATATCATAATGATACCAAAACGCGTAGATTTATAATAGAAAGCTATCACTATTTTGATATTAAGTAGATTATGTGACTGAATACAACCTGTTTAAATAATCAAGACCTAAAGCATTGTCTACATGGCACATATATGGTTATGGTAACGTGGCGATGAAAAAAAAAGTAATAAACGTCATGTTGACAATATGCAAACTTCATCGTATTTATTTATGAGCAAACGAAAAAGATTAAATGTCTCATCAAGAATAATGGAGAAACGTTCAAGTTCCGGCAGCAATATATCATTGGACAGCTTGGAACGGGATTTCAAAAGGAAAACATCAATACAAGATGGAATATCCGACGAAAACGTTGATACAATCCTTGTACCGTTTTACGAAAAAGATGTCCTAATAAAAATACCAAAACTACAGAAGCGAAAAGACGATAAGTACGGGAAAGCGAATGATAAAATGAAAAGAGACACACAACACAACAGTTACCTCGTGAACAAAGACAAGCGCAAAGCCAGGTGCAATAGCTACTTGGAGATATTTAGAAAGCAGTTCACCCCCCACCAGACCGAGAAAAAAGTAGATATGAACGAAATACGCTCCATTTCCCCAGAATTTGGTGACACAGAAAGGGAAAGCTTTACTGAAGACACTAATAACCCTACCGCGGAGTTCTACAATACAGAATCGTACAACGAAATGTATTACGAAAAACTCTTGAACCAAGAGTTCGACAAATACATAGACAATTCGATGGAGATTTTACAGATCCCAGATGATTCTAGGAGTAAATCACCTGAGGATGGAAACTTCAAAAGTGTATCTGAGGTATCCCAGCCGCGTCGGAATCCTAGACGAGCCACGGTTCCACCTATAGAAACAGTTAAATTAGGTGGCTTGGGTCCAGATATGGCTAAAATAAAACCTTGTTTAGAAAGAGCCCGTAGCTTACAAAGATATTCTGAGAAAGTCCGAATGGAAAACCGTCTTAGGATTTACAAACGATCCGTTGAGGCAGATAACCGTAAGAAAGCTGAGCAGGAGTCTCCAGCCAGACGGAATTCAGCCCGAGGTTCCGCAAAGGGTTCCAAAGAAGAACTCAGTGCGTCTTATTTAATGAATAAATCAGAAAAAGAGAGTTTTCAATTGGCTAAAAAGGTATATTTTCCGAAATCGAAATCAGCAGATATGCAGAAGCTTAGAGAGAGAACTATGGGAAAAGATACTAGAGATAAATTGTTAAGTAAGAGAAATGAGTCAGCAAGTCAGAAACGAGTGCAACCAAAGAAATCAGATGTCGAACAGCAGAAAGAGAAAGGAGGTAAGGGAGTCGAGAGTAGAGTAAGGGCCAAATCGAGCGCTAGAAGCAGGGGCATGAATACGGATAATGGCACAGGAGTTTCACAAGCTTCCCCTCTTCATATAAGTTTTCTTCTCAATGTTGGAGGTGTTCGGCCATCGAGCGCATTGAAGTCCTTAGAAGAAAAACATAGAATGTATCAGGAGCAAGTCAAAGCATTTAACGTGGATCATAATAACCAGTAATTTTTAACACTTTAACGATTCTACATTCCAAATTGTCCACCATACGATACTTTGTTATTAAATTCAATAGATTGTTACCATCATAGTGACAGAAATTTCATTTGCCTCGAAGTCCCAAGTTAGATGTTGGTAATTATGACGCATTAGATCGTCCAATAATGGCTTTTTTTGTAGATCGATAATACTTTATGGGCTCAACAGATTCGGATGGGATTTGATGATTACAACATGATATAAATAAATGATAGTAGGCAAAATTACGCACTTTACACGCCTTAGCTTTATGAGGTCAAATTGATTGCAAAACACATTAGGTAGCACTTTCAAACTGGCTTTTACCCATAAAGCACCCAGTCAATCATCTTGACAGCTTTTTCTCGACATTCCGCAGGCTCGTACTCTTCACATCATTATAAGGTTGCTTAATTGCCTCTTGAAATTTACTTTAGTCGATATATTATGTGATACCATGTCACAATTTGGAGTAATGCGAGAGAAGAGAAAGCAAACGAGCTCAAAGTGCTCAGTAGATATAAAAAATAATTAACATTCGAGCCTGAATATTTGGTCGAAATTGAATTGCGTGCATTTTTAATGCGATTCCGTTTAATCAATACACACATGCATACACGTAGCAAATCATTACGCCAAGTCGAAAGCAGCAGGCAGTAGGCAGAGAGGCAATAACAGTAATGTTATAGAAATATATTACTACAAAACATGGTTTAAACAAAGACTAAACCAAACTCTTAATAAAGCTATGTTCATCCTTTCGAAATCAATATCACAGAAAGAGAAGCGGCTACTTTTAAACTACGAGTAAGTTATATCTTAGTCTGTTTTCTAATAATAGGGTTAAAGTCGACAGACTACTACTGAGTGCTACGACTGCTAATGTGTGAGAAGTAGCTGTATTATAAGGGAAGTATTAGTAAATTATATGGACAAATTCGCAATGATGTCTCTAGGTTACGAGGTAAGTTCTGTATGACATTGTAAGTGGAAAGTTAAGTGAATCACGTCTACCGTCAGCCTATTTGCTCTTTTGATTTTGCAAGATATGACAATCATCACAAAAATCGGACACTGTGACCATTAAAATGTCAATTTCAATATTTTCTCATCGACGATTCGGCCACTTATAAAAAAAGTTGTTTTGAACACTCTTAAAGCACTTTCAATGATACCTTGATTATAGAAATCTGTCCTTCACCTAGTTTAAAATTGTACAAAAATAGCTTCGAAGGTTTTTGGTAACTCATTGATTCAACATATTTTATTTTAGAACTTCTATCAGACCGATATAAGTTTTCAGACCGGATACGACGGCGATAGTCTCACCATTTGTCTAGTTGGCACTAAATCATCTTCGGTGAATAGTGGGTGTTGTTATTGCATCACCTCTGCCTGCCCCTTCGGGGAATACAGGCGTGAGCATAAGTCCATGTTAAAATATAAAAATTTTATCCTCAGTAAGTCGAGAGGACTTCGTTCAACTATTCTTTAAAAATCAAAGTTTCCGCTTTCTAAAGGCATGTACTTCCGATTATTAACACCGAATGCTCAGCTGTCGATGACTACACATGTAATGCTTAAGTATAAATATTAGTCCTCATCTTTTCTAAATCAATATGAATCAATTCCGGTTTGGTTTTCTACAGAGAAAGTGGTCTGTAATCGCCGAAGTACCTAACCTGTTTATGCCACTTGTGACCATGTACCGAATGTGTAGCATAACAACATGACAATAAAATTACACAAGACTATTGTTGTTATAAAATTGTAACGTCACTATCCAATTATGGCCGACGCGCCTATTACTTGTTTTGGGCCAGATTAAGTTGAGATGAGTTTCACTTTCAATAGCCTTATAAAGTCCTATCTTACATAAAGATAGCCGTACAAGCGACGCAAGTTACAAACTCGCTAGTTTATCTGTACCAATGATTTTCCCACAATGAGCTTTGAAGTGACGGAAAACATCATGAAGAAGAGTTTGGACCCATTAATGCTTATAATCCTGTTCACAATTTTAAACAAACAAAAAACTTTACCTTTAAAACAATTGTATTAGATTTGTCATTACGTGTTACAAAGTACCCAGCTGCAGATACGTTATTCGGAATAGGCCGGTGAGAAGGATGCTATTTAAGATGATAACAAAATCTTAACGAATCCTATTATGGTGTTTAGTGTACCAACAACCAAAAAGTTAAGCCGTAATACAGAAGCTAATTTGCCGATTAATAACTATTATTAAATCGGTGGTAATACACTTAAAACATCGGGTAATGAACGGAAAATATTAAAGATTATTAACCTTAAAGGCATCAAGGTGATTACGTGATCACTTTTGTAATTTTTAAATCAAAATTTCAACTAGGTCACCTACAGCACAGATTGAGACCACTTTTACCATCCTTGCTGCCTTGGGTGTAATTTGGAAGTGCCACGTTATTAGCTTTCTCGAACATTTTTACTTTTAACAATGTTATTTTAAAAATTGTACATTATATACAGTACATACACCGGCCGGCTAGATTGGAACTTTCATCGCTTGCGCAGCAGACGATTACTCATACCATTAGACCGTCACGGCTGAATCTATGACTGCGTTATTATTATAATTAAATAATGAGATCAAAACTGGCAAGCAAGTATGTATGAAGAAATTTCTGATAGTGGACGAAAACACAGCTTCTCTTCCAAATTTATTGAAATATCCGTAGAGTAGGGAGGCTTCTAGGGCGGGACGCAATCTTACTTTTTCTAGGAGCACAACATCGGCACGGGATCAGTGTTATTTGACTCGGATATTCCGTAAGGTTGCGGTGTGGAGGTACGTACAGTCTCTGATAGGGTGGTTTCAAAATAAAATAAATACTAAAGCATGATCACATCTTTGCCTCAGATCTATTCTACGTGCGTTACTTATATCTGTACTCTATATTCGTTACTTAAGGACGTATAAATATGGTTACTCCAGATATGTACTCAGATAGCCTTTTATGAGCCGTTTTGAGCCGAATAGCTTCGCCTTATCTGATAACATTTTCAGCGCATCGCCGGAATCGCAACTCGCATGGTTGGCACAAAATAGTCGAGTTACAGTGCCCCATATTGGTTTGTAAATGTTTAGACGTCGTCCCTTGCTTTATACGCCATGCTTCAAATAAAACTACAATCACAACCCACCTCCGAAAAAGTACCACATTTTGAGCTATAATATGACGCTAAGTAAGTTACGACGCTTGAACGTGTTTTCTGTAGGTTTTTAGTTTTAATAATCACTTTATTTCGATAGATATTAATTACTTTCGTATGAATGTGGATGGTGCAAGGGGAGAGAAAAACCTAAAAAACGATGGATGGATTGTGTGAAAGATTATGTGGTTAAAATGGGAGTGAATACAGATATGACGGCTGATAGAGAGAAATGGGAGAGAAGAACACATTGCGCCGACCCCAAATAACATGGGATAAGGGCAGGAGGATGATGATTAATTGCTTTCGTAAGAATCCGCAGTAAGTATATTACTTATCTAAATGTAAGCATGTATAGGTGTGTGAGGGGGTAACCATGGTGAACCGTGCCTACGGATCCTCTGGAGGTCGTTGACAACCCTAAGAGATTGACGCAATATCATCATAATCATGTTAATACGGGCAGCCCTATTGTATTCGTAAAGTAGAGCGTGTATTATGAGGTATAATGTACCATATTTAAATGTCCGCATAAAACACACATTGCTTTATATTACGCAAGTGCCTTTCTGACGCAATATAATGGTAGCGTGATAAAATTATCACGCCCTGATAAGTGGGCAATTAATTAATTAATTATTTAATTACGCGGAAATCATTAGCACCGTAAATTAGGGGAAACATATCACTTTTGAGGTTATATGATATTGTCTACCCTACAATATGTAATGTACACCTCAACGAATTTCGTTTAAGGGAGATTACATTTTAGGACTTAATAAATTCTTGGTTGGTAAAAGTAGAAATTGTTTACCTACTGTTTAAAAATAAGGCAAATACATTGAGAACCTTCTTCGATGAATTACATATTTTAATTCATCTTAATCAAAATATATCTAATGAAATATTTTAAGTTGGTGAAACTGTTATTGATTTGTGATATAAATCAAATAATTTTATTAATACACGGCAAATGTCACGCGCTAGATTATATGATTTCCATCATATTGCGTCTTGAAGATATATCCTTTAAAATGTCAGATTAATGTCTGCGTAACGCCCCATCAGAAATCCAATCAAAATTATATAATTAATGGAAAAGGAAAAATCATTCATAAATTAATAAAGCAAATAATTAACTGGAATGTTGATCACCTTAATCTTCGGAAATTATGGCCAAAATATTTTTCACACACTCTATCATCGTAAAATACCTACCGACACACAGAGTGCAAGTTTTCTTAAAATCGTCGTCACAAGTCATCGCGTCGACGTAAAGCGGGGCTTTGCCAATGAGTTTTTCTCAAGGGTAGTGATTTCACACCACGTGCTGTACGGTGAAGGAAAACATCGTGAGGAAACCTGCTTATATATGTCTGAGAAATAATTCAAAGACGTACATAATTATAGTGCCTGAAACGGTGAATGTGGGGGAAATATACGGTGAATGTGGGTGTTGTTGTTACACCAGCTCTGCCTACCCCTTCTGGGATGGCGTGAGCATATTTATTTATTTATTTTTATTTCATCTAAAAAACCCAAGTACTCAGGTAGGTACCTCAGTTTATTAGGAACATAGCTTAGGAGTCTAGCTTACATTGAAATTCAGTTTAAAATATGCCAACAGATATCGATTGTCCTGTCAATTTGTACATTGAATATACACAGTACTGTAGGAAATGTCTTTAGTCTATGTCCAGTGTTCGGCTATCTATGCTCCAGTTAAAGCCAGTTGCACAACGAAAATTCGAACGTCTTCCTGGTTAGTTAAACAGATCTAAGTTTAATTACGACTATCCTTTGCACGAATCACTGTTGAGACAATTAATGGATATCGATTTAAATTGTAAAATGTTGAGTTACGGCAGTTTGGATTGTTAGCACGTATTTTGTTATCAATTAAAACATAATAATATTTATTTATTGAGCCGTGGTGGCCTCGGGGTTTGAGCAGTCGCCTGCTACGAAAGCGACGCAAGTTCGAATCCCAGCGGGGCCTGTACCAATGAGTTTTTCTAAAAAACTTATGTACAGTGATTTCACACCACGTACTTTACGGTGAAGGAAAACATCGTGAGGAAACCTGCATATTTCTGAGAAGTAGTTCAAAGACGTATGTATAGTGCCTGAGACGGCGATAGACCATGTTTTTAGGCACTGAAAAGCTCATACAATATCATTACAATACGACAGTAAAATTGGCCGTCTGTCGCTGTTATGGTAGTTCAGGCGTGAGGCTTTCAGCCTAGGCTTCCAGCTAGACTGACGTTCACTGGGTAAAATATGAGAAAACGTCATTGAAAAGAAACCGAGCACAGCTAGGTCAACCAGGTTCTGTTGTTATAAATGTAACACTTATCTAGGTAGAAAGTGTACTTCAATAATTATATTTGGACTGCTTTTCTTACTATGGTATTGAATTCGCGACGCAGAGTCATACTTACTTATACTAATCACTAGATACCTACTAGCGATAAATTTGAAATTAAATCATCATTTAATTAGTCAATTAAATTATAGTTTTATAATTTATAGAATAAATGCCCTTCATACATTTTATTTTAAATTTATATAAAGTTGATTTTAATTACACAGTATACAACTTAATAACATTATTTATAACGGCTTCTGGCAGATGCTATCTAATCTGCGTTACAAATGTTACAATTCAAAAATACAAATCAAAGGGCATCAAAGATTAAATAATTACTATTAAATATATTTATTGTTGGAAACGCCTTGGCCTTAATAATAATACAAACTGTTAGGCTTGAGTGAGGCCTTACCGAGAACTCTTTGATGAATAATTGAATACTCATATTATATGTGACAGACGAAGAGACCTATGACGTGTTTAAATCCGTCACTGTCATATGTCCTAGCTATAGCAATCACCAGCAGTGATACGGAAATCGTTAGTTAAAAGTTAATTGTAGTGATTTCAAACTAAGAGCTTTTCTTAATTTTTTTACTTTTAATATCCCTTGAGCTAAATTCTAACTACTAGACGTTTAATCTTGTTTGATTGATGCGTATTACAAAGCATTTGATTAATGTAATGTTCTCATATTTGTTACACAATAAAAACTAAACAACAATAAGAAGATACACGATCAAACACTGGTTATTATTGCCAAATACTCAATAATTAGTACTAATGTTCTGCTCGAGATATAATGTACGCCGCTCCAGAAATAGCGTTTTACAGGCGAGAAGCTATGATCATCATATATCTAACTAATATTGTGTGTATATACGTACATAAAAGGCCATTAAAGTAGATATGTTCTACAAAATCTATTATTTTTGGGTCCTTACCTGAAACAAAATAAAATGAACATAAGTTATTTATACAGGTGCAAAGACAGAAGGGAAGCCTTTGCCCAGCAACGGTACACATTGGGCTAAAAATAATGTATACTATAATATTATAAAAATTAAATAATTGCTTGTTTACAACGAATAGGCTCCGAAACTACTGGGTCATATTAAAATAATCTTTCACTAATAAAATGTAAAAATATATGCCCGCTTTTCATCGAATTTCATTAAGTGCCAACGTGACAGATGGTGAGTCTATGGCCGTCTCAGGCACTATACATACGTCTTTGAACTACTTCTCAGAAATATGCAGGTTTCCTCACGATGTTTTCCTTCACCGTAAAGCACGTGGTGTGAAATCACTGTACATAAGTTTTTTAGAAAAACTCATTGTTACAGGCCCCGCTGGGATTTGAACTTGCGTCGCTTGCGTAGCAGCTGACTGCTCAAATCCGAGGCCACCACGGCTCTTTAATCTTTAAAATAATGTAAAAATATCACCGAGTAAATATATATATATATTATGTTAATCTAGTTAAATAATCCATAATAAAACCCGGGCGTCGCGTACGGAAACTAGTAATTTATACAGAGATATACTATAATAGTTTGCCAATGTACACTAGAGGAAATGAAATGTATGTAAGTACGTAGAGTTTGATTACGTAGAGCAGTCGCGGGATTTGCGTATTGTTGACGCTTTCCTCTTCTATAAAATGGTAATGGTTCATTAGTTATATTCTCTGGAAGCAACAGCTGTATAAGACATGTATAATATATCTGCCAATTTCACGCAGCGAATAACCATCGGAATAGGAGTTATAAAGAAGTTTTTTTCATGTATGTTTACACTGAGTTTGGCATTTGCCCAGTGGGAGGTATGGGGATTTCTTCGCAGAGCTATACCATAAAATCTAATATATAAAATTCTCGTGTCACAGTTTTCGTTGCCATACTCTTCCGAAACGGCTTGACCGATTTTGATGAAATTTTTTGTGCTTATCCGGTATCTATGAGAATCGGCCAACATCTATTTTTCATCCCCCTAAATGTTAGGGGTAGTCCATCCCAAAAAAAAAATATGGCAATACAACGTTTGCCGGGCACAGCTAGTATACTATAAGATTTTTATAATGTTTTTGTTCGCCTGTTTGTAATTGACTACTGCAAAGTAAGTATTCACACATTGAGAAGAGTCTGTTTGTAATGCCGAATTAAATGTTTTTTAGTTAATTCAAATGAAAGTATACAAATGGACGTACCGTTACTAACATAAAAAACTCATTTTAACAATTTTTTTCTGTCTGTTTGTCCGAATTATGCTTGCGTCGTACATTCCCTTTACTTCTTACTCTGAATTAGCTGGACCGATTTCTACAGAACTTTATCTGGCAGATAATTAATGTTACAAGCAGTATCTTAGGCTGCTTTCATTTTAGACAAATAATCGCAAAAATATCAATTTTTATTGATAACCCTACATAGGTATAGCCGCGGGGAACAGTTAGTCAATAATATATCTGCACGAATTGACGCAAGAGTCTCTCCGTGGAGTTTATACTCACCGCAGGAACATAACACTGGATATTATAAGGTAGGAATGATCGGCTAAGATTTTTGTTCGACCCCACTTAAAATGATTCGCGAAATTTCGTATAATGTGTAGTCAAGATTTCATTCTACTTTGAAAAGCTTACGCATGATATGTATTAAGAGGCTAAACACAAGTTTATTACTAACAACATGGAGATGACATGATTTATCACGAGTTATTCAGTAGCTCGCCACGCAACAAAGTTGACCTTATAGGCTATGGAGTTACGAATTAAAAAACAGTTACATTTTCTCGTCCCATTGATTTAATATTTTACTGAGGCTGTATCATTGGGCTGAGTTTGTTATGGGACGAGTTACTAATTATCTTTATGACACACAAGAATATTTGATGTTGAATGAATGACGTGCTTATTCTGTATAAACAATTCCGAGCAATAAAATTGGCCCACTGCAATTTTTTTATCTTTCTGCTATGCTCTCATAACATTTGTGGTTTCTGCAAACATATTGCCAAATTCGAATTATAGGGCGAGACACGAGACATAACAATAAACGTTAAGTAACTATCTCGATTATCGAACTCGAATTAAATATCGCAATGCTATAAAAAGACCATATTACTTTTTTAAAGCCTCATTGAACTTTGTAAATGATTCACGTTGCCATTTACTATAATTAGTGAGCCATCTAAAGCACTATCTATTTTAACATTGAGAAATATCGATTGGTTCTGTCTTACAAGTCGAGCTAACCGTACAATTAAGAAGGTAATTTACTTCAAAGTTGTGAAATTTTACACACTTAGGTACACATGATAAAGATGAATCTCGATAATAGCTGCTGCCAAGTTTTGTAACTGTCAGCGAGTCAATTCTCGATTTTATTCTACTCGATTATATCGAAACTTGATTATTCGTTTGACGCTTTTGATTGACCATTGACATATTTTAGAAATACCCTCTCTAGATTTCAAATACCGCATATACGGCGTAAGGTCTAATAAAACAACCAGCTTATACCCGCGACTTTGTCCGCGAAATTGTATTTTTATGCACGTTGTGAATTAACAGTTTAAGAGCCGAAATAGCTCACTGTCTCTTTTTTAAGGCCGCTGTGCCATTATATCATTGGTGTCCTTGTTTTATGTACACCCTAAGAACCAAAGCTATCACTGCTCTTACCAAATTTAGCTGAGAAGAGGAAACACACACACATACAGTTTCGCATTTTAAATATTAGTATAAGCAACGTAATGAGAAGAAGGGTTTGCGAGTTCCTAGCTCATAGCTGGCGGAAAGTCCACCGCTGACGGCTGAACTCACAGTATGGTTACATTATATACTTATGAAAGAAGCAGAAGGCTAAAGAGTTTGTGTGTTTGGTTCAACGCGTTAATCTTAGGAACTGCTGCTATGAATTAAAAAAAATATTTTTGTGTGGGATAGTGCATTCGTCAACGTTTAGTTTTACAAATACATATGCTCACGCCTGTATTCCCCGGAGGGGTAGGCAGAGGTGTTATCACTTTTCACCGAAGATGATTAACGTGACAGATGATGAGTCCATCGCCGTTTCAGAGACTTTACATACGTCATTGAATTACTTCTCAGAAATATGCAGGTTTCCTCACGATGTTTTCCTTCACCGTAAAGCACGTGGTGTGAAATGACTGTAAGTTTTTTAGAAAAACTTATTGGTATAGGCCCCGCTGGGATTCGAACTTGCGTCGCTTGGCAAGCGACTGCTCAAACCTCAAGGCCACCACGGCTTCTCACGGAAAAATTACTATACTCAATAAGTAGGTACTTATCATACTTTTTACGTATAGTATAACGTGATCCCTAAAACGTACTAACGCCTAATAAGTACATAATATAATACGGTACGTTTCAAAATTCTCAAAATATATGCCAGTTACTCCGACATCGAGTTTGGTTAACCACTATTTTATTTAATCAGGCCTTTGACCAAAAGTAGTGAAAACGTTACGTACGGTTTTAGCAAGGATCGTACTAAAATGTTATGTAAATACTAAATAACTAGGTAACATTACAGATATACCTGTCAGTTTATTAACTATGTGAATTAAACACACTTTGCCTGTATTTGAATTACATTAATTCATAAAAATAGTAAGCAAATAGTCGGTCCTATCTGACCATCTCTACTGATATTTTTATTTACAGTTTTTGAGAACTGTAAAATTGAAGTTTCATCTTTACGTTCCAAAGTTGTATACGCAGTCGATATAGACAACGTTAATGACATGTTTAAATCTTAGATTTTTATTCATAACACATGTTTACATTCTAAATTCTGATAAATGGTTAAGAAAAATACGAACACGAGGCGGGACTCGTATTTTCCTTTACCATTTTTCAGAATGTTAAAATGTATACTTGAGTTACTGCGACGTCACGCAGTTTCACCCGCGTAGTTCCCGTTCCCTTGGGAGAACGGGGATAAAATATAGCCTATTTTACTCGCTGATAATGTAGCTACCGATTGCTGAAATATTTTTTCTAATCGGTCCAGTAGTTTCAGAGCCTATTCGATACACACATACTTACTTACATACAAATCTTTTCTCTTTAAAGTATAGAAGTATAGATTTCCTCCTTCACCGTAAAGCAAGCTGTATGAACCAAGTAAACAGACTTTGATGAACTCAAAGTAAGTACTTAGTTCAAGTCTCATCAAATAAAGATTAGTTAAATTTGAAGTTTTCGAATTACGATAGACATTTCGCACTCGCAATACCTACGACGGATTATTTACGTGATGCAACACTGAACGAATCCCCTCCACAGCAATTATCAACACGCGGTGTGGACTTTATTTAAATGGCCGTTTATGTAAGACCCAGTAAATGTAGAGTAGTTTTTTCACATTTCTTCACATGTTATAACGACAGCGAAAAGAGAGATTAAATTTGTATGTATACATTTAACCTTTGGGACAGGGGCCTTACCATAAGCTCTTATTGACATCATAGTTTCACTGTGTGACAGTGACAGGTTTATACACGTCATACACATCTGTGATAAGAGTTACACTATCATGGCATTGAGAGGTAATGGTAGGGCCCCAGGTTATTAGTAAGTGAATTTTAACATTCTTTAAAAAGTCTCGATTATAGCTAGAGCTGAAAAAAAATAATTGGGAACTTATTCTTCATTGAATTCTGTGAAAGCTGAGTGTGAAAGTAAGGAAGGATGAGGAATTTCTGCGACGCTAATTTAAATAAAATCCACCTTTATATTAAAGTTACACACACATAACTGACAGCTGTATTGAATATTTGAACTCACACATGCATATTCAAACGTGACAAGGAATTCAAAATGCAAGGTTAAAGGTTTAAGGTCGATATTCACTTGAAACTGCATTGTTGTACCTATGTGTAAATTAATATTGATTTCCACTTTTACTTATTTAGCAAAGTTAATACGACACTACCGTCAGTACAGCGTATTTTGACTACGGTCACATATTTTAGTTCTACACGTCACCGGTAGGAGGCGCTGCACAAATGTTCATATCAATATTCGGCGGAGACGCTAGCGAGCATAGATTACGAAAACGGTTGCAAACCCGTGATAGGGGTTGCAGGGGAAAGCATTGCGTTTTGAACGTATATATGAATGTATAGTATGACGTCAAACAGAAGTTTTTTGATATAATTGAAGTCGTTACATAAATAAAAATCTTAAGGTATGCAATGCCTTTTGGGTGGCAAGATTATATTCTGACCTCGCAC
The DNA here is from genome assembly GCA_929442735.1 of Watsonalla binaria. Taxonomy (NCBI): domain Eukaryota; kingdom Metazoa; phylum Arthropoda; class Insecta; order Lepidoptera; family Drepanidae; genus Watsonalla; species Watsonalla binaria. Next base: position 3,581,292 of record OV838929.1, on the reverse strand, counting down.
CTTTCAGATTTTCTACAAAGACTGAGAAAAAATAACTTTCACAAGTCAAAATCACGTGATATAATAATATTTTAACATCAAATAAAGAATTAACGCCTTCACGCTCATAATTTCTGCATTTAATATATCATTTATGCAAGTGTAACGAGCAATTACTTTAATGAACTTCCCAATTGCTGCGAAAGCAGTCATATTTACATAGAGTTTTAATATTTTAATTTATTATAAGTACGTGTGATCTAAATGTTCATATTTTTGCCAAAATATCCATATCCTCATTTCATTTTTGGCCTTTTCGGGCCATTGATAATATTATATCTTTAAACGAGCAATTCTTGTATATATATAATCGGAATCTCGGAAACGGCTCCAACGATTTTCATGAAATTTTGCATGTAGACCCCCTACAGGGGGTTTCTGGGGCAAAAAATAGATCTAGCTAGGTTTCATTTATGGAAAACATCGTTTTGACCATGTTTTCAGGCACCGAAAAACTCATAAAATATCATTACAATACGACAGCAAATTTCGCCGACATCTGTCAAGTTATGGTAGCTTAAAGGTGAGGCTTTAAAAAATTATTATGTCTCGGGAATAAAACAACCCATGAAATTTAGTCTACGCGGGCGGAACCACAGCTCGTTTTAAATAAGAATATTATCTCCTTGAAATAATTTCATCAAGATGTATCAGCTCGATAAGGAGAAAACGCGTTGATGTCCTTTCTTCGATTTGTCGCTAAACCAAACAGACCGACTTATGCAATTTTTACTATATTCAATTACAACGCCAAACAAGCGACGAACAGAATGCTAGCAGAATAATATTATGTATACTTTACGTCACCTAATATTCAATTAATCTGTTTACCTAGCCTGTAAAAAATACACTTTCATTACTTTACTTCTGAACCATCTTGACTAAATAAGCGAATAAACTTCTGATATTTATGCTCTTTATCTATGCTCTTTGTACATAAATGTATATACATAAATGAAATTGAAGGGTCTGTTTATAAATTGCAAAATAACAGCTTTTCACTAAGTACACACGGTACAGCAAAAGAAAAACCAATATTATTATTTTTTCTGTCTGTCTGTCTGTCTGTTAGTTCCGGCTCTCTGAAACGGCTGGACTGATTTTAATGGGACTTTCACTGGCAGATAGCTAATGTTACAAGGTAAAGTAGCTACGGTTACTTTCATTTTTAATAAATCATTAGGATTACCCATTAAATTTAGTCTACGCGGGTGACAGCTAGTTAAACATAAATTATTATAATTATACCTTAGACTTACACAAGAAATGTTCTAAATTGTATTTGAATCCACTGAAAAATCTAGAAGAAGTTAGCGAACAAACAGACTACTTCGTTACTACGAGCGAGTTCGTTTTATACATTTTTTTTTCTTTGACATGCAGCGAAGCGAGAATGGAAAGTGTTATATTACGGATGTTTGCAGATTGACAGAGGTCTGGTCACTGACTCACCACGTGGTTAACTAAATATTTTGTTACTAAACTACTTACATAGTCATTTTTTCGGAAAACAATATTAAATAACTTAGTAGATTTAACTTTCGCTTTCTTGTAATATACTGTAAGTAATTATATTTGTGATAAGGAAGCTTGGGATGTATATTAGTCGGAAAATTTTTGTAAGTAATCCAATTGGCACTGTACTTCTGCTACAATTGATTAATATTAGTTTGATCTCTGCTTTGACTGGCTGGAATTTGCCATGCTCACAAATAATTATAATATTTTAGTTATTATATTTGACAATTGAGCATTTGAACTGTGTCCATGGGCATTCATGAGATATAAATTCTGTAACCAATAACATTTAAAAAGAGTAATTGTTGAGTTTCTTGCCGGGTTCTTCTCAACAAAAGCAACCTTCCGAACCCGGTGGTAACATTTATAATCATGTATAATGTATCTTGTGTCCTTCTGACGATTTGAAAGTAATTTGTAAGAAGTCTAAACAAATAAAGATATTTTGAATTTTGAGTAAACGTACAATTTTAACCCGGTTTTAAAAAATAAGCTGTACCAATCTGCATATGTCTGAGAAATAATTCAAAGACGTATGTATAGTGCCTGAGACGGCGATAGACTCACCATGGCACATAATCATCATCGGTGAAAATTGTTTGTTATTATTACAACTATCTGCCTACACTTTCGGGGAATACAGGCGTGAGCATAATATGGATGTGTTAGATTAGATTGGTTACCCAAATTAATTACTCTCAAGTGTATGTAATAGAATCTTATTGGAGCAATGTCGCAATAGTTACTTTGCAAAGCTGCGAGGCAAGGACAGGCGGGTCATCTGATTGTAATTATTAGCAGACGCATCTTACGAACCGGTTCTATTAACCTCAAAATATCTAGCTATGGTATGTTAGATAATTTCATTGGTTTTCATTGGTGTCTCATGGGTTTTTTATACTACATGATCATCTCCTTGGCCTTATCCCATACATTGTTGGGGTCAGCACTTGATTCAACCCAATGTGGCTGATCACCTGATTTTTATGCGAAGCGACTGCCATCTGACTTTTGCGACCCCTTTAACGAGGAAAATCTGTCGGCCTCCGACCGACCTGTAACGATTGCTAAAGATGGCAACCGGGACCGACGGCTTAATGTGCTCTCCAAGGCAAGGACGGACCTCGGGCGGTCACCAATCTAATTCCTGGCTAGGGTTAGGGTTGCTTAACTTCGCTGATCGAATGAGATGCGCAATAGCAACTGTGCCACGAGCTTCTCTGTCAGGTTTTTATATACTACATATTACCACTCAGATTTTTTATACCACTACAAAGATGTTAAAAGGATACAGTCCGTCTGGTAATAAGCGGGCACCGCAGCGGATATTTGCCAAACGATTAAGTAGCATTATTTTGCTGCGTTCTTCTGTAAGAATTTAGAACTACAGAACCCGTTATGCTTTGCCTAGCCTACCTGTAGTGTCATCCCGTAAAATATATAAATAATAATAATTTGTTTGGAACTTCGAACACTTCGGATGAGTTTAAGCGATAAAACGTGATCATTCCAAAATATCTTTCCTAAAAGATCGAGAAATTAAATAATATATAATAATACTGTAAATATTTCGTCATAGGTACTCGAAAGCCTGTGCGTTTTCATCTAATGCTGACTCCTTAAAGGTACCGAAGGCCAAAAAATCTTGCGACGAAACGTTAAGCAAGCAAAATATTTATCTTGCAATTTTATTGAGTGATGAAGTTATTTATCAAAATGAAAGTGACGTTCTCTTTTTCTCTACACTTTTTTGCCAGACTGCAGAGAATTAGTTATGCAGTCACTTACACTTTACAACTACACAGGTACATGACATACAAAGGCAAACGAGAAGATTTCTATCATTTTAATAAAACGAACTTTATACACTCTTAAGTTCGTAATAAAAATCATTATTTCCGCATTCGCATGTACGCCTATCAATGCACGTTATTGCGACTAAAGTATTTCAATGCATACTAATCGTAGGCAGTAAGTATGCATTTTTTATTTTAATAATCATATTTATATTGTATGTGTTTAAAGAATAAGGAAATGATAAAATTAATTGTCACGTTTTTTGAATTAAATAAATCAATAGACATTATTATTACTTTTAGTATTACTTTGTCATAATTTTGAAAGATAAGGCATGGGAAAATGGGAACAATGTTACATTTAATACCGATGTTTATTTCTACACGGGAATATGGTTGAAAAATTACAGGTTACCTAGCAGATTTATGGTGCAGCATGATCATATTTGCACTTTTACCCAAATTATTTGTTATACAAAATAGTTACTCGTTGATAAGATAAGAAGTTAGGTACTCTATTTCTAAATTTTTTTTTAGTTACAAAAAGCGGATACTAATAAAGGACCTCCATATGAATTTAACACACATACATATGCTCACGCCTGTATTCCCCGAAGGTGTAGGCAGAGGTGTTGTAATCACAACATCCACTTTCCACCGAAGATGATTAAGTGCCAACGTGACAGATGGTGAGTCCATCGCCGTGTCAGACACTTTACATACGTCATTGAATTACTTCTCTGAAATATGCAGGTTTCCTCACGATGTTTTCCTTCACCGTAAAGCACGTGGTGTGAAATCACTGTACATAAGTTACGATAGTATACGAATTTAAAAAAATATAATTACAATTTTAAAATATTAAGAAATGGTAAGATTTTTTTAAATAAATAAAGAAATAAGTACGTAGATCTCAACACGTACTTACCCTTATTTAAAAAAAAATCTTTCTTAACTCAGATAAAGATATCGATTACTATTATGAAATTTACGAGTGACATTGACCTGCTATACTTAACCATCAACTGCATTCCAAATCATAGATTGCAAGAGTATAGTGTGTTGTATCGTGGGATCTCCGATGAGTTATGGCTTAAGAGTTAAGTATACTAACTATGAATTACTAAGTTTGTTCTTTGAGTAAATTGGTATTAGTCATATATGGTATTAGTTAATGACATTATGATAAATTGTTTTGTTTTAAATTGTAAACAATCTCATGTAATATTTTTTTTCATAAAATTGAAGCTATTCTGAAATGATTACTATAGTATATATTATAAATAATTATTAACTACACTTTTGTTATTGGTACCCTTAAAATATATCATTCTGTTAAAGAAAGCAGCTGACTAATTTGCATTTTTTTAAATGATTACACATACCTATGTGTATTAAAAAACTATGTTTAGCTAGCTTTGCGTTCCCTTTCTTTGAATGAACTCCGATAAGTTAAACAACTCTATATGGAACATCTGCTTATTATCCATGCGTTACCTTCCTTACAACAAGTTACGGTAAGTTATACTACTTACACAAAATGTATATACATCTATATCTATACAGATAAATACAATTTAAGTGCGTAATTCCAAAATAACACCTGTTGACTACATGCATAATTATGAAAGTATACATAAGTAGACATTTTTTTTTTTGTCTGTCCGTCTGTCTATCTTTCTGTTTGATTTAAACGGAACTTTCACTGGTAGATAGCTAGTTTTACAAGAAGTAACTGAGGTAACTTTTATTTCAAAATAAATATTAGTGTTCCGCGGGTCATCCATGAAATTAATTCTACGCGGGTGAAATCGCAGGGCACAGCTAGTAATCAGTATAAAGCATCTGCCCAGTATAAATTAAACTACGTGTACAAAATTAAAGAGTCCATAACAGGTTTCCGAGAGAGAAATCACACCCACTATGTTGTCATGAAAAGTAAAAGTGATATAACAATCGCTGTCAATCCGAAATGCCTTACTTATGCATTCTTTTGAATGATCATGGCCAATTACTCGAATAACTAACATGTTGGACCTTGAAACTTTGGTTCATATTAAGTACCTAATCGTTTAATACGGCTATAAGCTCCAGAAATATTTGTACGGTTTTATTTATTTACTTAGCCCGCCATTAGTAAATTTAGGTTGTTAATGAGATATTTTAATTCCTATCAAGCTGTAAAACATATTTTGAAGCTTATAATATATTTATCATAACTATATTGAGATGCACAGATACCCAGGGCTCTTATTGCCATGATAGTTTAATTCATATTATGAAACAGATGTATATTATGACAGATAAGTCTGTCACTGTCACACAATGGAACTATGATGGCAATCTTAGGTAAGGCTAGGTATAAGGCCCATGTAATGAAGTGTGAATTGCTATTTCATATATTGATTACGATTTGGTGAAAATTAATCTATAATCAATCTGGCCTATTAAACATTAAGAAGTGCTTAGTACCTACATTAGTAGTTACTGACTGGCAATATTGTTAATACAACGTGGAGGAATCTAAATAATGCTGCAAGTGAAAGGGAATCTGTGCACGTGGAATTGATATAAAATATAACATATTATTAGAATCTAGGCTTCTAGGGCGTATGCGTGTGTGAAGCAAAGATAGATATTATATTATTATTTAGCATTCCGTTTCCAAACGTCAGAGACATTTAAAAACTAAAGCATAATTTAAGCAATATTGTGTAGATTTTTTTTTCGTTATCGCGGATAATATTTTGAAAATAACGTACCTCAACGTTCCGATTGGACACCAATTGTGCTCGCGACTACGATAAAGCTAAATAACTATATAATAATAAGTAACTTTAAATATGAATTTAATTGAAATAAGAGTGTTTCATTTTTATCTGAAATAAATGTCTTACATTTCAAACCAATTTTTTAAGCTAGCTATACATTTTTTTTTTGTAAAAACACTATTTGAAATAATAAACCATAAATGTATATTATGCTTTTCAAACTATCATATGAATAGGTACCAATAAATAAACAAAACAACGCTTGCATAGCTATGACCTATCTAGCGTCTCGTTGTATGTCTGTTTCCTAATTCCTAAATAATTATGCCGAACAAGCGACGCAAATTCCAACTGGAAAGCAGATTAAGTTTTGAAAAAACTTAGCTTTAAGGTAAAGAAAAACCGTGACGAATTAAAAAAAAATTATAAAAACTTAGACGGTGATGGAGTCACCATCTTTCTCGTTGACACTTAATCATCTTCGGTGAAATGTGTGTGATCATTCGAGCAGCACGTTATCTTACCTAAATTGTTTAACACATTCTAATAAAAAAAATACCAACACGAATACAAAACGAATGTTAGTAATTTTTATAATAATATCGAACTAGTTTGTTGCTGATTAAATAATATCATGCATATGGAATGGAGGTCGAAATCGTACTAGGTAATTCCATTAATTTATTCATGCTTGTCACGTATTTCAAATAAAACGAAGATACGTAATATGTTTCAGAATCATAGACAACATTAACATTTATCTTGCATTTTTTTCGTGTCATTGACCGATCAAACCATTTTTGGTGAATTTCTTATGTCAGTCTAAAGTTCATTTTAACAATTCCTGAGGTTCATTCAATTTCTAAAGTTCATTTTATACAATGAAAGAGGATGTATATTGTCGAAAATGTTACATAGTTAAGTAGGTACATAACGTAACAATTTAATGACCAACACTTAACAAGGTAGATTTACCTGCCTCATTCTTAAGTTAGATACCTATTTGATAACCGATAGGCGAAACCTATAACTAGTCAAGATCACAAAATTCATTATCAATGCAGAAGTGGGTAATACCTACCTACCAACTTAGTTCTAATCAGGAATTATTTAGCAACTGCTTACCCACTGTGAAGAACCTACTTAAATTATGCCCTTAATTAATTGTAATTTTTTTCTTTTTTTACCTTTTTTAAATACCAAATAAAATAAAAAATGTATTGCTTTAATGTATGACTTAATGAGAGTGACTAGAAGTTTACATACTTATGGTAAGTGTGGTGCACTTATGAGTACTTACCGACGTCTCTCAGGTTGTTTGAGGATCGTTGAGCGTTTGCCAGCAATACCAAACACATTAGCAGAATACTGGGAACATTATTAACAAATATTAATCTCATTTTCGCACTTTAATTAGGCTTTATATTAAAACAAAAACAAACACTGGTCGTGATTCTCGTTGATAAAAAATAAAATAATATTAAATTTCGAAGCTAATTTGAATGTTCGAATTAGAAACTCGATTTCATTTTCGCGCGGAGTTGGACGGCCGCGATCGAAACGCGTGCGGCGCTGCCTTAAGATATTGAACTGAGGCTGCGCAGAGGCAGGTGTGGAGAAAGAAGTGCGCGTGTTCATCGCCGCGGACCGGTCGATGGCACCAGACAAACATCTTCGCGCCATTGTGGCTGGCGCCAGGAGCTTACATTGGGTTTTTTCTGGAATGTTGACGTACCGAAGCTTTGTTGACTTACCTAATTTACCTACCTACCTAAATCTTGTTTTGTGATATATAAAAAAAACAATCTTTTGATCAGATTTTACACCCAAAATGCCTAAAACAATGGTCCCGTTGGCCCAGTGGTTTGTAAGTTTCTCTGCCTGCGAAACAAGAGGTCGCCGGTTAGATATCGGCTTAAGGCATATTTTTTGTGTGATGAATATCTCAGACTGCTGAACCCGGTAAAATATAATTTTAAACTACACAAGTAAGTTTTCAAAGGTAGGGTACTGGGTCCCTTGGAAAAAGTTCAGATTTTTTTATAAATTTTTGCTTCCAAAAATACGCAGTTGAAAGAGAGCTCATAGGCGAATACGGCCTTTGGGTCTAGATGTGTACATACCCTACTATATAAGTAGGTAGGTATATCCAACTATAACTACGAAATAAGCAAATTAAAATAACCTAACAATGACAGGATAAAAAAGAGTACCTAAATAGGTAATACTTACTAGCTAAGACGCAGCAAAAAATTTGGAAATGTACGAGGGAAAAAAGAGCAACCAGCGTTCCTACCAATTTCTGAATCTTTCAATACCCTTCCAATGTTCAAAGGCAACTCATAACCACAACAGTCTCAATGTAAGATGTAGGTTCTTAAGCAATGATACCTACATCTGAAATTTCAAAGTCCTGTCTAACTGACTGACTTGTAGGTCACACAGCTCAAACAAACATCTACACACACTACAAATATCATCACGCAGCTTAAACCGCTGATCCTAGAGACGTGAAATTTCGATGGCGTGTTCTTGGTATAAGCACTTACACTAAGAAAGGGGTTCCGAAATTCTACCGCTAAAGGAGTTAATATGAGGGTTGAATATATTTGAATTTTTTCCGCCATGCAGGTGAAACTGCGGGTGCAAGATAGTGCCCAAAACAACTAAATATACTAAAAAAATATTTGGTAGGACGTGTACAGTGAAGACACGAACACTTACGACCAAAATAAGCGGGTTTCACCGTTTTGTCGTGAATTTTATCATCGTGCGAAACAAAGAAAATAGTACATATAGAATTTGTTATCTATGGAATTATATCATAGACGAATAAAACTGACAAACAGAATTTATGAAAATATGGCGTCAGTTGTCAAATGATTTGAGTTTTAGTTTGTTATTTCGTGGCGATTTAGTTTGTGTTGTTACGAAAATGGCAGGGTTTACGGAAAACGCGTTAGTCCGTAAACTTCAAGAGTTGAATTCAAGTCAACAAAGTATTCAAACTCTGTCGTTATGGTTAATACATCATAGGAAACACCATGCTGCCGTCGTCAAAACTTGGTTCAAAGAAATGTTAAAAGGTAACCTCTTCTCTTACGACAATTTAAATTTTGTCGTCTACTGAATGCTATGAAACAATGATAAAATAACTATGTTTGTTCAAATAATGTAGGTAATTAAATGACGTAATGAGATTAATGATTGTTAGCTTATTACCTATCGTAAAAACCGTAGAAATTTAGTCCAGGCAAAAGTTTACAAACTCCAAAGAAAAAGATAAACAAATAACTAGGTACTTCAGTAGGCTATTCTGGTAATTTATTCTATGTAATCAAATAACAAGCAGAGCTTTTAAGAAATAATAAGAGAGTTAAGTAAGTTTAAAAGTATAGTGATATGCTTCAGAAAATTCTGGAAAGGACTGTAGTACTGGCCATACAATGCTAGATAAGTAAACAATGTAGTGCATTACGACATGAAGGCAAATTCTTGTGATTTTACTATTCATAATTTGCCCCTATATTATGAAATATGTTTCAAGCCAAATCTTGACATTTCTTTTTAAATCCATATCACAAAAACAAAGTTACTTCGAATCCAAGGATTTTCGTAAGCCCCTTTATGTAAGAGAAGAAAGTGGCCAATACATAAATAAAAAAAAAAAATTAAGCTCTTAATTCAAATGTTGTTTACAGTAAAAGATGGCAGACAACTTACATTTATGTACCTGGCCAATGATGTGATACAGAACAGCAAAAAAAAGGGTCCAGAGTATGGCAAGGAGTTTGGGGAGGTGCTGGGAGAGTCGTTCCAACACATGGCCAAGACTGGTATCAACACTAAGACCAAACACTCGCTGCATAGGATACTCAACATTTGGCAGGAGCGGGGTGTCTATGATGCTCAGAAGATACAAGAATTCAAAGTAGCTGGTAAGTGAATTGAAACCTTACTAGAAAATTTTAAAATGTAGCTCTTATTGAACAAATGAAAACTTGTGAATGAAATTAAATAGATTTATCCATATTGAATTTTGCTATTGGTGAGTTAAGCATGATTATTGAAAAACATTATGATTCCAGTTGATCCAAACGATGCTATACCAGCCGAGCCCAGCAAGGCGACCAAAAGAAAGTCTGTTGATGCAGAACCCAAGGAGTCTGAGAAGAAGCCCAAAATAGAGAAGCCTGAGAAAGCAGAGAAGGTAGTAAGACCAAAGCATGAACGGCGTCGCAGCGAGACAGTAGAAGTAGACGGCCATATAGAAACGCACACTACATTGAGCCCCAAGACACCGCCTGGAGATCCCCCTGAGCCTGAGGAGTTGATACGGGTGAGAGAAACATAAGCTTTGAATGCGAAATTCTTAATACTTGTTTATCAATAGTGTTTTTCCACTCTACATAGATGGCGCTACTTGCTGACTATTGCATAGTTTGAGTAAAAATATACAAATAATTAAATTGAACTACAAGAGTTTACAAGCACATTGCAAGTTATATACAGGTTTTGAACTAGAAACATGGTTCCCCAGTGACAAGCCAAAATATTTTTTATGTTTTAATTTGATCTGAATTTAAACAATTTCGCCCTTATTACAAACCATTATATCTTATTCCTTGATTTCAAAAGGGATGGACATGGTTATAGTCAGAGTTTTGTCCGTTCTTAGTTTGCACAATGTTTTTAATAAGGGGATTTATTAAGCTTATAAGTTTGTTTTGTTGTAAAAGTATCTTTGTGTTTTTTTATGTAATGAGTATTCACAAGTTTATACTTTAAAACTACTTTCAGCCTTGGATAGCTACATTATCAGTGAGTAACATTACTGGCACAGAAATTTTTTGTGCTTATCCAGTATGTATGAGAATCGGCCAACATCTATTTTTCATCCCCCTAAATGTTAGGGGTAGTCCACCCCAAAAAAATATATGGCAATACAACATTTGCAGGGCACAGCTAGTTATAGATATAAAGGGATATAATGGTTAAAAGGGTTAATAATGTTGAAATATAATATTAAAATGTTGTGTTATCAAATTTTCAGGCATTGTTAGAGTTGGAGTCAAGTGCTTCAAGCGACGAAGCCGTTAGAGAGCGCATCGCGTCCCTGCCCCCTGAAGTGTCGGAAGTGCAATTATTGTCTAAGTTATCAGGTAAAGTGACTCCCTATTACCGCATCAACCTTGTTATCAAACTCATTGTCCAGCTTACAAAGCGACACATTTATCTAAGAGACAATCTTCCCGTTTGCTCTATGTTTTACATAGTTAGATAATATGCAACTTGCGATTACAATTATGACCAATTTTCTGTGATATTAGTAACGCGATTGCAATAGTACTAGAGTTAAGGTTAACAATGTACGCTGAACGTTTTAACGTCGACAATAATGCTTGCGTATTTTCTTCATATTGTATGGGAATGTAAAAGCGCCTCTAGCGATGAGTGTAGGAAGTAGTCCATGCACTTTGAGTACTGAGGCCCGTTTCTCGAAAGGCACACGTAATCATAATAAGCTGTTCCATAGAAGACGAACAACATATTATAACAGATACATCCACACAAATAATAGACTCCACACAACTCTTACAAACTTACAAAACATTGCAATCCCAATTCCTAGAAAGCTATGAACATGAATTCCAGATAAAAATATGCCCCAGATACAACAACTACACATACACGTAACACAGCCCTGACACCACACAGCACACAAGCAGACACGTAAGTCATACCTCACTCTCATCACATGGACATACTTTAATTTAAAAAAAATCATAAGGGTTCCACGGGTCATCCATGAAATTAAGTTTAAGTTTAATGTAATCAAGAAACCGCTGGGCACAGATAGTTTATTTATAAAATAAAGCCGTGGTAACCACTTTCATTACAGGACTAGCAACCCGACTTCGCTTGGCTTCTATTTGTGTTTTTTAAAGATTATTACAAATTATTAACAAACTCGGGGTTAGAGCAGTCGCCTGCTACGCAAGCGACGCAAGTTCGAATCTCAGCGGGGCCTGTACCAATGAGTTTTTCCAAAAAAACTTATGTACACTGATTTCACACCACGTGCTTTACGGTGAAATAAAACATCGTGCGGAAACCTGCATATGTCTGAGAAGTAATTCAAAGACGTATGTATAGTGCCTGAGACGGCGATAGACTCACCATCTGTCAAGTTGGCACTTAATCAAAGTGGGTGTTGTGATTACAACACCTCTGCCTATCCCTTCCGGGAATACAGGCGTGAGCATATGTATTAACAAACATAAAAATATATTTTAGCTATAAACCCACTAGAGAAACCAAGTATTTCGTGTTAGTAAAAACCGTATCATGATCACGTTAAAAAAATAATTTCTTACTGAAATGGCGATTTCAATTAATATAATAAGACGCTTTCGAGAAACGGAAAAACTCCTCTTTAAAGCAAGCAAACATTTAAAAATATATTGAAGCCCAAGTTCTAACTTAATAATACTAAAGTATAGGGCATAATTTCTGTCATAATAGGGTTGTCAAAAGTTGCATTTTTAGGGCTGCTGTTTCCCACTTCCCACTTGAAGTATTTATAGTGTTAAGTATTAGAAAATTTGGTTCAATGAAACCAACTATATGTATGACACGACTGATCATATTTGTATATTATATTTGTAACTGATTATTGTAATAAAATATGAAACAGTATTTGCAAGTTTTTATTTATAAAATCTAATTGGTACCCCGAAATTAAATCACCAATAAAAATACACTAATAACACTGCTTTACCGAAAACCTTCTATTTGTCTATGTACCTATTATTTTTCACTTCACACGTGCTTATAAAATTTAGCTACCTACAATTTCAATAGATGGGAGAGTTTTTCGCACTTCAATGTTAATACTTTCACGAAAAGTTATAGAAATCATCAAAGGATGTGTTGTATGACTAACAATCATAAGTATCTAGACGCAATAAATGTTTTGCTTACGTATATAGTTGGTTTCATTGATATATCAAATTTTTGGCAATTATAGAGAACAGGGGGCCTACTATCATCGACTTAAGCAGAGCGTATTGAGAACTTAAGTTTCATTTTTGTACCGTAAATTTAAACGTCGGAGCTAAGAACTTCTTAATGCTAGCTGCTTAAACGATCATAGTTGGCCCCCAGGTCCTGTCACGAGCTATGAGCGTGTACCTTGAATGTACAGTAGTCATTTTATGAGTCTGTCTCTGTCTATATGTATGCCGCGAGGCGCATAAAAACATCCTCAATGTTACGCTGCTTTATATAAATATAAACTCTTTTTTGAGTGATATCGCTGAATTTTGGAGGCCCATGACCTCTTTCTTGCCGTAATGGTTTGACTCTTATTATCAGACAGATGTATATGACGTGTATAGATCTGTCACTGTTACACAGTGGAACTATGATGGCAATAAGTGCTCTTTATGGTGATATTATGTGGGGATTAGATTTTTGTATATTGTAGAAAAATCCGTGGTGGCAGAGTGATTACAGAGCAATCGCCTAATCTCCTTATACGACGTGGGTGTATATGGGTCCTTCTAAATACTTAAATACAGTGTTGCCACACCGCGCACAGACGGAGCGGTTTCGATTACATACAAATCCGCGATTACGTTAACGCGATGATTACTGCGTATTCAAGGTCAGCGCTCATAACTCGTGAGGGGACCTGTATCAAATCTCAACTATTTACCGTCCATTATCACATCTGTACTCATAAGTTAATGAATCTGAGCTCATTAGATACATCATTGTCAACCCGTAACTGGTGGTATTAGATATGTATATTATTATAAGAGAGGTATTTTTTTAAATCTGTCGATGTTCTTAATATCCACACTACCAATAATTACTAAAATTTCCGTTAAAATAACGAAGACAAAAAAAAAATTTTCCGTAACATGAATCTGTAGGTTAAACTTATTATATGAAATATCGAAACAGAAGAAGAGTTTTATAACAATAAGGAGCGAAAATATTTTTTTCTTCTCATACAATCAATAAACGAAACATTGCAAATATATCCGTCCTTGTTGTAGATAAGGAATCAGCGGTAAGTCTGAGTGCGATAGTGAACTCTGCGGTGGAACTACTGGCCGAGTATAACCTGAGGCTGTCCGAGGAGTTGGACAAGAGACGGAAGGTGGCAGCCATGCTGAGGGACTTTGCGCAGTCGCAACGAGACCTCGCCAAGCAGGCTGAGACCAGACTAGAGGTAATTTGATCTTAGCTTTGTAGCGATAGGGTCCAATATGGAATGACAGATTTAATGTCACTTCAGCTTTTTGAAAATTATATCGGCATATATACTTTTTCGGCAAAATACCACCGTCCATTTTTTTAATAACTTGTGATAATTATATTCCTGGCCTCATCCCATACATTATTGGAGTCGGCACTTGATTAAACCCGATGTGGCTGATCACCAGATTTTTATGCAAAGTGACTACCATCTGACCTTTGTAACCCCTTTTACGAGGAAAATCGGTAATCTGAATTAGACTCGTAGACCTCCAACTGATCTGTAACGATTGCTAAAGATGTTACAGTGGCAACCGGGACCGACGACTTAACATGCTCCTACCCATCCCCACAAGTGGTTTGCGTTAAGGTGCAACCTGATGTAAGCAGCTCGACGCTCGTTTCCAGCGATAAATGTGGTCACGTGATATGTAGCGATACGTGATTGGAGCGGCTGCGTGACGTAGTTCCTTTTTGGAAATTTAAAAGGGAGTCACGTGACCACATTTGTCGCTGGTAACGAGCGTCGGGCTGCTGCATGTGGTTGCACCTTTACGGTTGCTTAGCTTGGACCGAGGACTCCCATGCGGCCCCTCAACAGAGCGGGGAGAGGAACACAGGTTTGAGTCAGTAGAGCTCTGAGATATCCTGCTTGTCTCACCTATGGCAAGCAAATACCCTACGAAGATTTCCCACTAAAAAAAAAAGCTTGCTTAACTTTTCTAATCGAATGATATGCTTCTCTTCTCTTGCAGGAGTACAATATAAAGCTGCAGAAGATATACGCTGTGAAGACAGAAGTGAAGGCACACATAGACAAATTGCCAGATGTATCCCAATTACCAGATGTGACAGGAGGGCTGGCACCTCTACCCTCTGCTGGCGACCTCTTTAGTGTATAAACCTCCTCCCACGACTGTACCTTATGCTTATCAATTGCTTTAATGACCAGTACTCGCTAATGAATCAGTCTAGCATAAGTCATCCTTTATGCGAACATGTATATCTCATAATATAGGCAGCGGCGGCCATACCCATTGCGAGGCTCCGGGCGGCAGGTCTTTGTCCTACGGGAAACTACTTATTTGATGCGAAAGTAGGTCTCGATGTTTGGTAAGTATTCGTTATGTATATTAAAAAAGAAATATAGTTAAAAAAACTGTATATTTTTTTCATTTGCTTGACGCTCGGCCTCTTCAAGTAAGGCCGCCGCTGAATATAGGTGCAGACTAATACTAGCTTGGCAAAGAAGTATTATATTCAAGGCGCTGGATTTTGTTTGGGAAATTTATTTGTTTGATTATAAATAATATTTTTCCATTTCAAGACGTTTCTTTAGCATTTTTTTGATTTTCATCGCACTTACAAGGACTATGGATAATTAGTAAATTTAAGAGCCATCGATTAATATGAATACCGTTAGAAATATTCGTCAATTACTTTGTCTAGTTAGGCTTACACAAAGTAATATTCTCTCGCGCTTGCGCTAATAGAAGCAATACAAAATGTTCGGAAATTACATAAATCAGTCACGTGTCATATGTCATTCCCATATATTTTGTGTCGTTTATACAAGCGAAGCGTAAGGATGTTACTTAGTTTCCTGGCCCAGAAGTTTTAGAACCCACAAATAATTATTTCAGGGACATTTCAAGTATTGGTATATGTTTTTGGCAATAGATTTACCATCAATCGTCAAATAAGGTGTCTAATTTGAAACTTGCTGCAACATAATCCTTTACAATCATTGGAATTTTAATCATTAATCGAAGCCAAGAGCTTTTGTCGTGAATACACAGGATGTCCAAAATAACTGAGCACGTGCAACGCCAAAAAAGCATGGTTTTGGTTCACATAATAATCAATCTGTATGGGCATAGATTTGTTGGCGAACATATTCAGCATAGGACATCGGCAGGTGTTACAAATCAAATCTATACATACAGATAAATACAATTTAAGTGTGTGTTTGTAATTCCAAATTAACAGCTATTCATTAAATGCTTATTTTCACATGCAAATATTTACGATGCTCACATAAAAATCCATTTTTTTGTCTTTCTGTTTGTTTGTTCCGAATAATCTCTGAAACAGGTGGACCGTTAACGGGCTTTCACTGGCAGATAGTTGATGTTACAAGGAGTAACTTAGGCTACGTTTATTTTGGTAAATATTTTTATTTAATAATAATTAATCCTACACGGGTAAAACCGCGGGGCACAGATAGGTAACAATATTTTAAAAAATCTCTTTTTTTTGTCGTTATACTTACTATTTATTTTTGATTCACTACGTAGTAGTAAGAATTTCATTAAATAAATGAGGGGAGGTTATTTTTATATATTTAAAATTTACAGGTACCACCGATGTCCTGTGCCAAAAATGTTTGTCAAAAAGTCTAGACCCTATATTAAGCGCTAAAGGGTAGTTGACGAGCATATTCCTCTAGTATATTTAACCCTTAATAGACCAGAAAAAAAAAATAGTGAAGAAAAAAGAAGGTTTAGTATTCGAAAATTATTCATTCAGTTTGGGCCCTAGCCACTTTTGTATGTCGAAAATTTACCACCGGTTCGGAAACTTCTTTTCTACTGAGAAGAAGCGGCAAGAAACTCAGCCAGGCACAACATTGATATTTATATATTTATTAGGTCCCGTTTTGACAAGGTTCATGAAAATCCCGAAAAGCCTGGGGTGAAAAGCAATTGTCCTGTGCCTGTGTCTATTAGGGGTTTAATTAAGCAAATATTATTTATTTATGGACATTCTGTATTGCAACGAAAATAATTCGAAATATTTTTTATGTATATATTAGTGTGCAAATTATCCTTACATTTAGTTATATTGTTTAATTTTTATATAATAAGATAAGACTAGTACTCACGTAAAACCCACAATTTCACGGTTAGGTTACGATTTGTTGCATCCATTTAAGTTACAGTTTTGGGGTTGTTCCAATAATCCCCATCAATGGGGAAAGGTGGAAAAAAAGTCCAGAAATCCCCATTGCGATCGAAAGCAGCTTTGAATGGGGATTTTTGGACAAATTTTCGACGTATCCCCATTAGCTTTGACTATGATTTGATTACTTTCTTCAACATAAAATACTTTGAATGTAGGCTTTGCCTTATTACATGAATTGGTTTGATTTCTAAAATAACTTCGCCTTCCTCATTTTTATACAGTATGTTATTCATATTTAATTTTAAACCATTCCAAGCTGCTTTCGACCGCAATGGGGATTTTTGGACTTTTTTTCCACTATTCCCCATTGATGGGGAATTTCAATGGGGATTATTGGAATAACCCACAGTTTTGACGTATAAAGAAATAGTTTAGTTTTCTTCGTGGCCTTACTCCCTTATTAATAAAGTTTGTGTTAGGAATGCTCAAGATAATCCAACAATTAAGATTAGAGTTATTAATAAGGGGTAACGTAAAGTGCGCAGTTTGTTTAAGTATCTACCCTTATTACGAGCTTTGCTTTATCGGAATCTATGCTCCCTAGCGGTGGTGAGTTGGGGTTTGGGTAGTCCGAATGCCAGCGGGGTCTGTGCCAATGAGTTTTTCTAAAAACGTGATCTCACACCACGTGCTTTACGGTGAAGGCTAACATCGTGAGGAAACCTGCATATGTCTGAGAAGTAATTCAAAGACTGCATTGTGCCTGAGACGGCGATGGACTCGCCCAACGTCACGTTGGCGTCATATTCGGTGAAATGTGGATGTTGTTGTTACCAATTCGGATCCTTCTGGGATGGCGTGAGCATATTTATTTTTGTATTTTATACTCGCTAGATTCATCGACAATATTTGTACGAGATATAGTTCTTCATGTCACCGCTAGATGGCGTTTCTCATACAAATATTCGGCGGAGACGCTAGCAAGTATAGATTATGAAAATAATGTAAAACCCGTGATAGGGGTAGGTAAAGAGTGCTTAGTGCGAGTCTTCATAAAATCGCCGACACAAGTGATCGCGTTGACCTAAATACAGATTTGTATGGGATTCAAATAGTGCCTTCTAAAGGCAAACAGATGGCGCTGGTTCGATCCCATACAAATCTGAGTTTACGGAAACGCGTGGGACTTGTGACGGCGGCAGTGAAAAACTCGCACTAGGCCCTCTGGTGAAAGTTTCAACTGACATTTAGTGTTTGTCAATTAGCGAATATTTTTATGCTGTGTTTTTTATATAAGCGCTATCCTAACTAATTATGCATTTACATTATTATAGGAATAATGTTAGTGAGGTTTGCCAAATAAGTTCCTTAAGGTGCAACCTGATGTATGCCGCTCGACGCTCGTTTCCAGCGACAAATGTGGTCACGTGATATGTAGCGAAACGTGATTGGAGCGGCTGCATGACGTAGTTCCTTTTTGAGTCGTGGGAAATTAAAAATGGGGTCACGTGACCACATTTGTCGCTGGAAACGTGCGTTGAGCGGCTGCATGTGGTTGCACCTTTAGTTAATTACACTTATTGGTTATCGCACACGTCTCGGAAACTGATCTATGGCGTTACGATGTTGATTAGTGCTACAACGTTAAGTTTCATGCAAACACAGCAGTCGTTTTATGAGTCTGTCTCTGTATGGCGTATGGAATAACATACATGCTCAGTTACCCCTAGAATTTACGCTGAGCGCTCATAGTTCGTGACAAGACATGGTATTTGAGTATCAGTATAATATCTAAAAATATATTTGATTGCAATTTGTTCAAACAATCAAGTGATAATTGCCGTAATTGAAGTGTAATTTAAATGCGAACATTCAGAACTCTTCCTCTACTAATCTGATTATAGAGTAAAAAAGCGCTCTATTATCTCTGCCTATCCGCTAAGGTACTCTGAATATGTATGTGTTAAAATATTATATGTTTAAAATGCCTATGACTAATTAATATTATGTGACATAAGAATCACATAAAATCAGAATATATTTTAAACTTTAATTCTAGTGTTATAAGGTCGATAAACGTGTTTATGACTTAACCTATATATCGACTTGTTATGTAACACGTACTATGCCTTGAAGTATTCGTGCGCAGATATATATTTTACAATGTATCTCAAGATATTAAATAAATATGCTCAAAATATTAAAATGTTAAACTGTATCACCTAAATTATTATATATATATATTATATATTTATATATAATATATATTATTATTATTGTCTAATGTTGAGATTAAAAGTAAATATTATTCTCCATCCATAGAGTATTAAAAGAATTATCATTCTCATCCCCAGCATGGGGAAGATCTTCCAGCCATGTGGGTGTCATGCCTCCAACTGTTCTAGTTGAAAACTTGCAAAATATGTAGGTACTCAATAGGGTCGAAAATACAGTATAAATATAAGCTTAGTACAAGCATTACGGAATCTAGCAACGAAATACCCAAGCACCCATCTACGAACTACGATATTATAAGCGACCTTAACATAATAACAATAAGGGGTGTCACGTCGTGACCGATCGCTCACACGATAGCTTGTTTTACAGACATTTGTCTAAACTTCATGATAATCGATTTTTTTTGGCAGCATTTAAAGGGTTCATTTTAAAAACACAGCCCTCACGCTAGATGGTGCAAATATTGTTATTAAAAAAAAATGGTCTATATTATATACTGCTTAATAAGCTTATATTTATACTGTGCTGAAAACTCTCATAGCGCGATTTAGGTAGTCATATATTTCTTCACAAACTTGCGTTGTTAGGGAGTAGCGCCATCTATGTAGGGAGTTGAGAAACGATCTTACATTACATATACTCACTTTACTTTATAGGGTCGAGACTTTTGGCCCAGAGCATAGATGGGTGGTAAATATCGATCAATATACATATACACATGAATAAAATTGAAGTGTCTGTTTGTAATTGAAAACTAACAGCTGTTCACTTAATTTATAAGAAGGTACATACGGTACTCATATACAAAAAAATATATTTTTTATCTTTTTGTCTGCCTGTCTGTTTGTTCTAGCTAATGTACGAAACGGCTGGATTGATTTCAATGGGTCTTTCACTGGCAGATACCTAATGTTACAAGGAGTAACTTCGGCTTCCGCGGGCCACCCATGAAATTTGTTCTATGCGAGTGAAACCGCGGGGCATAGGTATTTAAAAATAAAATAAAAATCCCTTATCTTTTTTTTTGTCGTTATACTTACTTTATAATTTTGTGGTACAATGCGGCTGTTAGAAGCTACTAAAGGTTAGATGATATGTGAAACATAAGAAAATACATATTTTTATTGCAACATTAAATCTAAAAACTATAATGCCCCAAATTTTAATGAATGAAACGACGAAAAATTTAAAAAGAATTGAATTTTTTATTTTATTTTTAAACTAGAGGACGCCACGCGGTTTCACCCGCGTAGATCCCGTTCCCGTGAGAGTACGGGCATAAAATATAGCCTATGCTACCCGCTGATGATATAGCTATCCATTGCTGAAATAATTTTCAAGATCGGTCTAGTACTTTTTGTGCTAATTCGTGACAAACATACAAATCTTTCCTGTTTATAATATTAGTATAGACTTATACTTACCAGCCGATGCTCTATGTCCAAAACCTTCGCCAAAAAAGGCTCCACTCTATATAAAGTATTTTCATGTTATGTAGGTATTAAACTTGATGCCTGGAGCCCAACCATGAGCTCTAATGCAATGATAGTTCAGCTGTACGACAGTGATAGATATATATACATCTGTCTCACAATATGAGTCAAAATATTATGGCAATAATAGCTCATGGTAGGGCCCCAGCACTTAGGCAAAATAACCTCTTAAACTCACTTTTAAAAATAATTGTTGAATCAGAGATACGAATTAGATACAAACATACCGAAAGACACTGCTTTATTATTATTGGTATGTATAAATTAAGCAATCATGTTCGTTGAATATCTTGTTTTCTTTTAAATTAAAATTTCTGATAGTATTTTTGAAGCACATTAGAAATGTATGTACAAAAGAGTGCGATAAATACACGAAATGGTGTGATCTAGTTTGATGCACTTTCACTGAATATCGCGTTTGTAAACCAAATATCGTATAATTTGGTCGAGTTAGTTAATTAATTTAGCTACAAGCCCACGTGTAAATTTAGATATAATTGTAATTAAAAATTTGTTATATTAACAGTGTGTTTTATTTGAATCCTAACTACGACTCGAGGTTTCTTTCTCTGTGGACTTTAGTCCATGAGCTTAAGTTTATTGCAGTTACCCAAGTTATTGTATGTAATCTGCCAGAGTAAGTTAAAATCGGTCTAGCAGATTTGGAGTTATCATCATCTCCCTGGCCTTATCCCATACACTGTTGGACTCGGCACTTGATTCAACCCGATGTGGCTGATCATTAGATTTTTATATGAAGCGACTGCCATCTGACCTTCGCAACCCCTTTCTCGAGGAAAATCTGTGATCAGAGTTAAACCAGTTGTCAGACTATTTTAGGCCTCGATTGACCTGTAACGATTTCCAAAGATGATAAATTGGCAACCAGGTCCGACGGCTTAACGTGCTCTCCGAGGCACGGAGAGAACTCGGGCGGTCACCCATCCAATTACTGGCTAGAGGTAAGGTTGCTTAACTTCGCTGAACGAATGATATATGCAATAACAACTGTGCCACGAGCTCCTCCAGATTTGATTTAAGCCGGAACAAATAGAAAGACAAAATTTAAAAAACCCAATTGTTTTTTGTTAAGTTTAAGTACTGCACCTAACTTGAGTATACGTATATTATGTATTTAGTTGTATTTTATACTATCCAAAAAAAAATTTTTTTTAGGAACTTCAATTTCGGTGCTCTCGTAACCGAAGGAAGTGTATGGAGAGATGCTTGAATGTGGATGTGGCGAAATAAGTACCTATGTAGAATCGTAGCCATGGGATATAAGCGAGAGCATATGTATGTGTGTATGTAAAAAATATAATATTGATCAAAAGCATTCAGATCAATCATAGACAATATAATATGAGTATAGTAATCATAGACAATATAATGAGGTATTCTTTTCTAGTTTCACTTCAATCAAGAAAATTCTAAAATAATTTTGTTCAAACCTTTTCTGATATTTTTTTCCATGACTTGAGTTCTTTCAAAATCTTGATTGAAGGTTTCTAAAATGACTTTTATTTTGACGCGTGTATAAACATTATTTATTTAAACTTTATATTGTTACAAAATGAGTGAGAGCGCGGTAAGTAGCACTTTAAATAATATATGTATGTTAAGTAACCTTTAATTTTAATTATTATTCGTTGGACACGAATTCTAGGTCTCGGCACATTAGGTACAAACCTTCAGCACTTTATGAACTGAATTACATGGTACTTCTAAAGCGTAAATTTTTTTTTTTGGATTTTACCTTCTAGCATCCAATTTGGTGTACCTGTGTGTACCAATACCTACATGAAATATATTATTCGTGAAATGTATAAGATGTCTCGTTGAGTTTTTTGCCGGCTCTTCTCAGAAGGCTAGTTTCCGAACCGGTGGTAATTTATGGATGTTCATAAGTTTATTTTCGTTCAGTGTTCTATAGTGGAAATGGGGCTCATAATATTTATCTATCTACCCATAATATATATTTGATTTTAAGTAAAACCTAACAAAGGTTATATATAACATGCAAGTCGATACTTACCTATCTAACATTTGTAATTTTTTTTTTGCAGGGAAGTCGTACGAAAACTTTGAGTGAATCAGCCGATAGTGAATCTATGGAAAGTCCATTGGTAATGCACACCGTCTGCAGGTGCCGTCACGAGTTTTAAGCGCTGATCTTAAGTGCTCAGTTGTTTTTGAGCGCGACTAGGTACATGGGCAAGTCTCTCCAATACTTTTGATGAGCGGTCAATACTCGTTTCGGTACCTGTTTCTATTTTTAAATGGGCCCACGACCTCCTGCATATTCACCGTGCAGTTGCTCTGTCAATTGAGCTACTTGCGTCCTCACCTTATGTGTCGATATTTTTAGTTAAGGAGTCCTTCGTATAATGCATGTGTTGAGCATTAATCATGCAAAAAATTATAAAGTACCTGAGCTTAGAATTCAAACACTATACACATTTTTTTCCAATTCCCACAGACTGTAGACCGCTGGACAAACAACATAACCTACCGCCAGTTAGTGGTGTCTTCGTGCATCGGTATATTCCAACTGTGGTGGCACCCCTACCTGCACGACCTACGGAGACTGCTGCCGTTCTTGTTCCTGTACAATGTGTTCAGCGTGCTCATCGGGTACCCGCTGTTCTACTTGGAGCTGGCTTTGGGTGTCGTCACTAAGAAGGGAGTGATCAACTGCTGGGATCTAGCGCCCATGGCTAGAGGTACGGTGACAAAACTAGATATCTAATATTCGCTCAATTAGCAATATGGCATATTTGCAGTACATTGTAAGTAAACTGTTATATTACTAGATATTGTTGGATTATAAACCAATATTTGGCATAGGTTGTGCTGTCCTTTGTTTGTTAACCTGATCTCACAAATAACTATTGCCTATTTGATAAGACTTGAGAGAGCCTTAATACTACCATTATGCAGAATACATTATAGATTTTGCATAACTCGGTTTAATAAAGTGAAGATGTCTCAAACATAATATATATTAAGTTTTTAGATAGAACACGTACACGGTCAGTGGCGTGACAATATCGCTAATGACAGCATCGCCAGGGTGATACAAATCTCGCAGATTTCTTTGAGTTTGCCGTTTCGAACCATTTGATCCTCGTTTTCATACTACATATTAAGCTTAGGTATATGTAGGGTAGTGTTACTTCAAGGCTTTCCTTTACAGGTGTAGGGTTTGCGATGTTAGCGTCGAGTGTGTTCGCGGCGCTATCGTCGGGTGCCGTAGCCTCGTGGAGCCTCGCGATGTTGGTCCACTCGCTGCACTCATTCCTGCCGTGGCTGCACTGCGCGGCCACCGCCTCGCCGGCCTGTGCTGCAAGGCATCGACCAATGTCGCGAGGCAGCGAGACGCCACCGCAATCATTCTTTTTGTTAGTCTATCCTTCTTACCATTCAGTAATGGCGGTATTTTACGTTGGTACAAGGTCCGTAAGTTAATGTCTGATCCTCAAAATTTTCTCTTCGCTTTTGAAATATAGCCATATAGGTAGCTTTATTACACTCAAATACAGCATTTAGTAGTGTGGAAACACTAACTTAACAAATGAAATCATAAAGTTTAACAATTTATGAACGAATTGATATAAATAGATATCCTTCAACTGCCAACCTTCTTATTTAACGGCCGCTTTCAATAACCTATCAAAGTTTACAGATGCTATCCCCAGTTGTCATATTTGATCTATCCATACCTTCAATTTCGTGATAATGTTAACTAGCGATAAGTTATTAGAATGTGAAGTAGGTAAGGACAAAATTATGGATTTGTTTAAGTACCTACTTATCTACTTTAGTAAATGGATATAATATTGAAACCGACCCGAATGGATAAAGAAAGAAGACTGTAAATAAGGACCTACCCACATATTGAAATATATCACACTGATGTCCAGCAATATTTATTGCAGTAACTTCGTGTTGAACTTGAAGCGTGATGGTTTGGAAGGTGGGCTCGGCAACATAGTCTGGGAGCTGACCGCGTACTTCGTGGTGTGCTGGCTCCTGATCTACTTCATCGCTGTCAAACGCATCTACAGCTATTCCAAGGTCAGCAGACATTTAATGAACACCAATCTTCCGTTATAGTTGTTGTAATTCACACTTATATTATAAAAAATATATTTTAATATAAATTGTATTTTTATAACAAACTCATTTGCGCTGTCTTGAATGCGCAGTAATGGAGCATGTTAGCTGTAATCTATCTATCTCTATATATATAAAAATGAATTGCTGTTCGTTAGTCTCGCTAAAACTTGAGAATGGCTGGACTGATTCGGGTGATTTTGGTATTGATAAATTTGTTGAAGTACAGGGAAGGTTTAAACGGTGGAGATTATGATGTGACTGACTGACTGACATAGTGATCTATCAACGCACAGCCCAAACCACTGGACGGATCGGGCTGACATTTGGCATGCAGGTAGATGTTATGACGTAGGCATCCGCTAAGAAAGGATTTTGATTGATTCTATCCTTAAAGGGATAAAATAGGGGATGTAATTTTGTATGAAACTTTGTCAATTTTAAACCGGTATATTATATAAAACAGCTAGACCCCAATATTTTCTTTAAGCGCTCAAAACGACGTGACGACACGTGTACCTTCGTATTCGTTGTTGATTATGGAAACGGTGTAAAAATATATTTTATAATACGAGCAAGTAGTAAATATTTAAGTAATAGTCTAGTAGTTAGGTTACCAACACCTAACTACTATACTTCTATACTTTATGTACATTTTTATAGATATTTGTGCATTGGAACTGTGTCCATGGGCCTAAATTTCTTAAGTGATATATTTTGAATTTTTAGAATTGTTTAATATTTTTGAGATCCTTCCCAGGTTCTTCTCAGTAAAAGCAACGTTCCGAACCTGGCGGTAGCATGTATAATCCTATGTAATTATGTCATACGATTTTAACGTACTTTGTTAAAAGTCTAATCAAATAAAGATTTTGAGTTAGAGTTTAGGTAGGTTTATTCCAAATTTTAATTTAGTTGAATCCTGTTGTCAAAATCAGAGCCGTTGCACGAGTTAAGAGGGCTCAGTGAACATTTTGTGTAATTACTAATTTGTCTCCAGCTGGTGATGTTCAAAGACGTGTTGACGTACTTCGTGTTGGCGTGTTGTGGTGTCGGCGCGACCAGGCTGGAAGGCGCAGGGCTCATGTTCCGAATGTGCGACTGGGGGGTGCTGCTCGATGACTCGCAGGTATCATACATACAATGTCCGGCGAAAAATATTGCACATCGACCTTTGGAATAAATATACCGCCATCCAAGGGTCTCGAAGGGGTAATAACAACAACCAATATTAAATTTCAATATCATTACCTACTTATATATATCCACTTACATCTTACAAATGTAAAGAAAAATTTAGCAAATGGCTTATGTCCTTAACATATCAAGACACCGAAGACCTTCTAAACCTACACATAACGTAAGCACAATCACATAACAACTTACACAAACACATATACTAACATAATAACCAATTTACTTTAATTTAATATAAATAATTGTTGTTATTCAATACTGCAACTAAGTTCTTTTGTCATACATTTTTTAAACTACTCCGTAGGTGGGCGTTGTCATCCGCGACACAGTGTCTAAGTTCTGCGGATGACATCGATAATTAAACGTGCCATAATGTATGCCAAATAAATAAATTTATTATTATTATAATTATTACCTAAGTACTTACCAACGTGACAGATGTCACCACCGCCTTCAATATATACGTCGTTGAATTACTTAACGCGTGTACTCACGATGTTTTGTTGTAATGTACAAGATGCCTGTTTCTTGCCGGTTCTTCTGTGAAGGCTAGTTTCCAGTTAGATGGTAATTTGTCGACGTTCAATTACCCAATCAATTGAAATATTAATAGTTCAAGTGCCGCCTTACCAAGGCTTACAAAATTTTAATTTTCACGTCTCTGCCTACTCTGCACGGGCATTATGTATGCGTGTATGTATGTATCCTTACGTATTATTTTTATTGTTCAACATTGAAGCTTTGGCGCGAAGCACTAGAGTATGCCCTGGTCCAGATGAGCGTGTCACAAGGTTCCTTGGTGATGCTGGGCGCGTACTGCCCCAAGCAGCCGCACCGGCTGGGCACCACCGCCATGCTGGCCTTTGCCGCCTCCAAGCTCTGCTGCATGACCTCCGGCCTTATACTCGGCGCCGCCCACGGAGCTTTGCAAACCGATTATGATAACCATACTAGGATTTGGAAAGGTACAATAATTATTGTGGCGACAATCTAGAAAAACAAAAATAATAATAATAGGTAATGGTCTCCTACCGAATTTCGGTTACGGCGGCTAATCTCGACGAGGATCAGCCAACTGCGCAGGAGATATTATAGTACACAAGTGTGTGCGCAAACGCAGGTGCACTCTTTATTCCCTAACTCTCATAGTCCGATAGGAGGCAATCCGACATGACCGGAGAGAGATCAGGCGTAGGACCAACGGCTTAACGTGTTTTCCGAGGCACGGGGGTGGAAAAACTGCCAACTTCCAAACTCCGGGCATTTATTGTGAATTTCTTGACAGAAAAACCCAATATCTATTTTAGACCTGTCCTGGGCCCTCGTGATTGGCAGGCAAACTTGTTAACCACTAGACCAACGAGGCAGTATATAAATAGAAAAAAATATTGGTTAATGGATAGGATAGTGAATATATTTGTGGATTATGAAAACAAGCAACGTGTAAGCATGTAAAAAACATGCAGAATATCGGGAACGGCTAAATTCATTCACTGGAATCTGCTGAGCTGAATGTGCCTCATAGAGTGACTTTATGAAACCCCTAATACCTGCTTCCTTGTTGAATTGAATCCACGACCACTGCTAAACGTGGAGTTGCTCTGCAACTGAGCTACTTGTGATCTCACCTCATGCGTCAATTTTTTCCTTACTTTGCAGTCTGCCTGTAGCACCTATTGTGTGTATTATTTGTCATAGGATCATCGTCATCCATAATCCTGTGGTCGGACTTCGTAGCAAGGGTGCCAGGCAGCCAGTTCTGGTCCGTGCTCATCTTCTTCACGCTGTTCGTGCTTGCTCTATCATCAGCGGTACAAAACATCCTAATATGTTTCTCATTGACTTTGCAATATGTATCTTACGGGAATGGGGGCGAAACGTCGAATTTTGAGTGAATATTTTTACTCTCTGAGTCGAATACCCCGCGTGAAAAGCCGCGAACGGTGGCTAGTGTAAAGACCATGCGTTATATAGTGGTAGAAATGCCCTCAAGTGTATTACTGACGAAAACATTTAAGTATCCGAAGGAAGTGTAAGAAGAGATGTGTGAATGTGACCGAAGTAAAAGATCTAAGGATCGTAGCATACGTCGTCCACCAACCCAATGGGATACAGCCGTGAACATTATGTAGATATGTACCAAGGTATCTATTGAGATGATAATGTGTTTCTAATAATATTTGTCCAGGCTCTGATGATTCATACTATGATGTCGATATTCACCGGGAGAGCGATCAGGAAGGTCACGTGGGCGTTCCTGATCCTCACCTGCCTACTGTTCTGCTTCATCAGTATTATCACACTGTGCACTCAGGTAAACATCATTTTATGTCTCTTTTAACTCATTCAACATTATATGATACATTAGGTGCCTACCTAGGTGGGTACAGTGCCCCATGTAGGTATAAATGTATGTATACGTTGACGAAATCGCCTGCGTATTTATTTATTTATTTGGAAAACAAACAGCTTTTATACAAAAAAGTAAATGTTACATGATTTAAAACTTACAAGCCTTCAGTTTTCGTATTTTGTATGGGATCGTTAATAAGCGCCCCAAGCGGCGAGTATAGGAAGTTTTACGTCTCCATACAGAAAACTCTTAATTAATTATAGATTTGTTAATAATTTCCAAAAAAAATTGTTTTTATTTGACTGTCGTCAAATTCGGTGTAGCCTTTTTGCCATTAGCCACAACAAACAGACAGATGGTACAATTAAAAGATTATTTGTTTTATATACTCACATAATATGCTTTTTTACAGGGTGGTCTATACATATTAAATTTCCTGATGAACTGGCCGGTGTCGAAGCCGCGCGTGCCCATTGCGGCTGTGATCACGATCGTAGTCACCTACGTGTACGGCCAGACCACATTCTGCGAAGATGTGTATTTCGCCGTTGAGGAATACCCCAATGTGTTCATGAGGGTGTGCTGGGCACTGTCGCCTGTGCTTTTATTGGTGAGTTGCGTATAAAATACAGAAAATTAATCAACCACAGTAATATTCACATACCATGCACATTATACTATTTTTTTAATAGTTCACAAAGTCGTCAGGTTGGTACTATTGCATTCTCCCGCCTATTCCAATAAGTAACTGGTCTTTAGTCGTGAGATTTGCGATTAGGACACAGCTGTAAGACTTCACAAGGAAGGTTCTATATTCGACGGTTATTTTAAATAAAAATTCTAACTATGGCCACTAGTAATATTTCTTTCAAAACAAGAATTTCCCTTAGGGTTTGTTCGCGTCGGGGTTAACCGTGTGGCCTCACGAGGCAACTGCTGGCTGGATGCTGGTCATCATCACTATTCTACCCATTGCAGTCATCGTGTTCTTTTATTGCGTGTTCAAGTGCAGAGTGAGGGTAATGTTCTTTGTCCATCTACGAAAAAATTTAAGATTGTTTTACGTAATGTATTATTTTTCCAAGCATCAATTCGTTTATCCCAGTCCCATAAAAAGTCTATGCACCTAACTTTTGCTCGTATACAGTACCCCTATCACGGGTTTGCCACTGTTTTCGTAATCTATACTCGCTAGCGACTCCGCCGAATATCAGTATGAGAAATTGTACAGCGACTCCCAGGGGTGACGTGAAGTATTAAATATCACATAGAAACATTGTGAGTAACGCTAGCGAGTATAGATTACGAAAACGGTGGTAAACCCGTAATAGGGAATGTTTTTCTTTCAGCATTAGTACGATCTTGAATGCCAACCGAGCCTTCGTAATTAAATAATCTACTTTTTCAGAATATCCTGCGAACCGAAAAATGAACAGAAGATTGTTTGTACTGATTTAAATCAAATGTTATACATTTAATATATGTATTAATAAATGAAGTCACCATTCTGAGACACCATTTTTTATTCACAAATTTCTCATAACACCAATTTGTTACCAAAATAAGGGAATATTTTATAATTAGTCATACACACATATCCACATAACAAACTTAGAAAGTTGATCGTAATAGACAATGCTCGCAATATTGAAAAGTATGTCTTTTTGACGTCGACCATTATCTATTACGACCAACGGGAGTATTTTTTACACAATATTATATCAAAACAAATTGGTTAAACGAAATATGTAAAAATCAGCTTCGTTTCATTGGGGAAAAAACACTCCTTTATTGATACAGCCTTGGATCTTATCACTAAAATTAACTGTAACTTAAAACAATGACCCTCTCATAAAAATTATAAGCATACATACTTCAAGTCTATTATCTAAGTAGATAGACCGCCAAAGTGTTCATTGTATCAACAGGGCCTGTAAACAAAGTAACGGAATCCTCACGCTTCCCTAGTAGAAACGATACAAAACCTATGGGAATGACATGTCACGTGACTTATGTAATTTCCATACATTTTTTATAGTGTCTGGTAGCGCAAGCGCTAGAGAATGTTACTTTGTCTAGGCCTATAGTTACCCCATAGATAGACGATACACCTAGATTATTGCAGTGTGATCAGATTCTATGTACTAGGCTAAAATATTTTGCATATTTAGGTCTACATTCGTGACTACTATTTATTTGTTGTTATAAATGATAGATTGCACCAACATATAGCGATTTAGATGGACTAGCTACACAATCAATTAAATTGTTCAAGAGAACCCGTCCTAGCTTGACCTCTTATTGCCGTCACAGATTATATATAATGATACAGTATATGACGTGTATAAGTCTGTCACCGTCATACAGTCAAACTATCATGGCAATAACAGCTTATGGTTAGGCCCCTGGTTGATTTGTCTGACGCAAAATAAATAAAGTGATTTCTATTATACGGGGTATAATATTTAGATGAAGTGTTTGTGCTACAAAAAACGACAGAGAGCGGACCATTTTGATAACATTTAAACTTCATTATATTATTTTTAATATTACAATATCCTTAGTTATTTTATACCTAATGATAAGCTCTCGTATTAATTAATTCAATTCAAGCATTATATTATTTGAATGAAGGTTGCAATTCATTTATAAATGTTTGATAAGAAAGGACATAATTAAGAGTTGGTGCTACAAAGGTGCAGAGCTCGTAAAATATATAAAACTGTAAATACTGTGAAAATGCAACTCATTACAAGCAAGCGATTGAGTGTTATTTCAGGAAACATAACAAAAACATTAAGACAAGCTGCTCTAAAACTAAAAATAGCTCACTTCCCATTCACAACTATTTTGATCTGTTTAAAATATATATATTGTTTATATAAAACTATAATCAGGAACGTTTACTCATCCATTAAACTCTTCAAACTAATGTACACAATGTAACAATATAATTAAATATAAATTACAATCTAAATTTAAATGAACCCAGGCCCCTATTCTTTATAACACACGAGAGATTTCCTGCAAATAACTTTCGCTGACACATTAATTTATATTAATTTTAATCTTGAATATAGCTAGTCACTTTGAGATACGCGAAAAACATTAGTCACCTTTTCAAAATGACCAGAAAAAATACTTTCGATGTCATAGAGATTAAGTTCCTGGTGATAATTTATTAAGATGATCAGGTGTTAAAAACATTCATGGCCAAGTAATCAATATGTAACTTGAGACTTCCATTGGATACCGTAAGTGTTGCAATACTTCGAATACACCTGCAACGTGTAAGCAACAAAAAAAAGTCGGTAAAATCCTAAGAATTAATTCAAAAACATTGTATTTATTTCGGTCTCAAGTAATTATCTCAAGTAATTTTATTTTCATTCTCAGAAATATCTCACTTTAGTGTTAATTCTAGTGACAAATGTCAGTTTAAAATATGCCCATATTCCAGTAAAACTTTACATACAATCAATAAATATGCAACACGCAAATATGGTACACTTAACTAAAAGGCAGCGTTTGTTACATCCAAACCTTACTATCTATGTGTGCACAAGTATTTAAACATCCAACATACAACATTCGGGACCTCTGTCACACCTATAAAAAGGGGACAGTACCCCTATCACGAGTTTGCCACCGTTTTCGTAAACTATACTCGCTAGCGTCACTCGCAATATTTGTAAGAGATATTTTAGTTCTACACGTCACCGACAGGTGTCGCTGCACAATTTCTCATACAAATGTTCGGGAAGGCGCTAGCGAGTATAGATAACCAAAACGGTGGCAAACCCGTGATAGGGGTACTGAAGACAGTTTTTTTTAATCTATAACTCCGCGTCGTGTATCTAAAAGGCATCCGGACATGCGAAAGCGACTATGTAAACTAGAAATGTAATAATTACTTCTTGGCAGTTTTTAATGTATTGCTGTTAGCCTATTTTGTATCCATAGGCGTTTCTTAAGACTTCTATAATCTTCTAGCTATTTACGAAAACCTTAAAGCCTAGAAAACCTCAAAGTAAAGAGATAGATATTTAATTTTGTAGGATGTATACTGAACATGGATAGTATTGTCGAATTGTATGGTTCGAATCCAGCCTTAGAGGCGTACAATTTAGACTGCCTGCATCAGGTGATTAAATACGAAAAAGATGACTTAACAATAGGTAAACATTACATTATTAGCTAATGACATTCGTTGCACCTATCAATAACTGGATTATGAAATGCTTCGCAAATCATCCACACTCATGCAAAGCTTAATACAATGCAGCGCCGACGACAGCCAACCCGCGATCTTATATGTGAGCAAATAAAGTTGATTTCATAAAATACTAATCATCTATTTGAATACTTTTGCGGGAAAAATTCAATCTTAATATTAAGATGGCGGACGAAACCGCGTCGCGCTGAAACCTCATCAAACAAGGAAATAAACATTAAAATAAAAAAAGAAAATACTTTGTGCAATTACCAGTTATGTGATCTATATTACTATAGATAAAATATCTAACAATAAATTCGTATTTTTCTAATCGAGAACTGTTCGCTGTGATAATAAACGTTGATCACAAATAGTGCCAACATGTTAACTGTGCGTTGAAACATGTCCAAAATAAATAAATTATGCTGTATAATTTATAGCTATGATTTCTGACAGGAAACAACATATTCCATCACTATCTGCCATCATACTTACAATAAAAATTATGAATAATGCTACCTATACCAAAGTAGCATGGTGAATAGAAATGTGATTTTATTAAATAAAAAACAAATACTTGTTTATGACGAAATTGGTGATAAGACCAGTTATATCATAAATTGTAAAATACTAATCATAAGAAAAAGTATTGCTTATTAGAAAGGCTTTTATTAGTTTATTATATAACCGTGCCGTAAGTAAAGGTTTCACCATGTTTTAACGTCGACGAATGACGTTGCGTATTAGCGTAGCGCAAAATTTGTTGATACTTTTTTGAAGGAGCGAACATGTCAAAACCTATACTTCGGGCACTAATATCTTTAAAACCGATTTCGACAGAAAGATTTACAATGATATACATGATCACAAACCGTCGTCTAACGAACCTCTATAGACTATTACGTAATTATTGCCAGTTATGTTACTAGCATTACCAACTACCCACAATCCGAAATAAATGAATAAACAACCAAGTTATACATATAAAAAGCTAAGCGAGTTATTATTCTATCTCTGTACCAGAAGCTATCATACAAAACTAAACCTATTTCGTTTTCATTATAGTATAATAGTTTAAATTGACTACATTTAAGACTATGATAATATTCTTATTACATTTGGACACATAACCTCTGTGCAATTTCTTATTTTAATCCTAAATGGTGTTGCCATTTTTTTTCTATTTTTAACACCTTATGTAAAAAAAGCTAATTTTAGCAACGAAAAATCAAACGTAATCTTTTTTTTTTGGTCAATTTCATAATAATTATGCATTCAAAAATCAGACAGCCTGTATCTCCTCGGATAACTAACTCATCATGAAATATTACATCTTCGCCGAGTGCAATACAGTTTCGACAACAATATGAGTGAGATCAAACAGTACCAACACAATTTTACTTGAATTAAATCGACTTACAGAAGCAAAACGATTATACCACAGCAATATTGGGTTAAGAAAAACGACCGACGAAGTTAATCACCAATTTAACCATTTGAGATGTAACTATGTGTCAAATGAATTTGCATGCAAATGTAAATAAATATAGTCACATCTTTTAATGAAAAATATATCTTAATGTTTTATTCTTTGTCGCTAGTTTATTCATGTAGTTCCCTATAGATGCGTCATATTAATTTCTATTCACACTATATATTATTTACACCCGTCCTTCCAGACTTTTCTAGAATGGTATTTATGCAAATTCATTCGGAACGAACCGTTAAAGTTACTTAGATCTCGACTTACACGTAATTTTACGATTCTCAAGTGTCGCTTATGTTCTCAGAAACTATAGATTTTTTTTGTAAATTTATAACTTCCAATAGCAATTAATAATCAGTTAAATGTACAGACGAATATATATTTTAGTTACATTGGATACTCAATGTATTGTTTGACAATACGCAGCCTTGAAATCTCGGTAAAATGTTGCATCTGACAAGCAGAATAGACAAAGACCATATCAATTTAGAATAAGATTAAAAACAGACATTTTCCCCACACAACACACAACGGCGAGATAATATAATATAATCTATATTTATATTTAACACTTAAACCGTTATAACAACGTTTATACAATACAGCTGGCTACAACTAAGCAATATGTTGTAATCGTCCCCAATCATTCCTTTATCACATGTATCAAAGGGCACTATCACTCACTGCCTCCATCTGGAGCACCGAACCATGGACGTCAACTACCAACACTCTAAAACAAAAATAACTACAGACTAAATATGATAACATGTGCCACCCCCCCAATACAAAACAACTAAACCTTTTGTGCGCAACAAAGCGATGGACAAAAAAAAGTATTTTTCCAACAATTTTTATAAAAATATCAATTTTATTATGCTTGTTGATCGCTGATTACTCAGATTATTAATGAATGGCTACTGAAAATTCATATAATGCTATCATTTTATAGTCTCTATCTAAATCTATCCTTTTGGTAAGATATGAATGAATGCTTTCAAACACTTTCATAGTGATGTGCCATGCGTTGAATGTACCAAAGGCGCAGCTCATGTAATCATAGTTCATCCTTACTACAAAAGTGTTCAATTCAATATACATATGTTCCCAACGTTCCACTCACACCACGAAAGCTATCCGGTTTCAATACACAATGTATGAACCATAGATCTATGGTACTCCAAAACCTCTAATATCACAACAATATCTGACTTTGTACTTAATCAAAGCCTCGATACAGATGTCCTGCCTACTTCCCGCTTCTAATACGAACAATATGTATCGTGAATTTAAATTAGCCTACGAATATTTTTTTTTTATTTTTTCTTTATAAATTTATAACACCACAATTCCATATTGTCAAATAGAGAACTTACAGTAATTATATGTATAAGAGACGCGGCACACAAGGATATACTGTCTCGATTAAATTAGAAATAAAACTGAAAGAAAAACATCGCCCCAGACTCATCTTGGATACAAATTGCTATTTACAAGTTGAATATTATCATATTTTTCACATGTTACCTTTCCTCATGCTATGAGCGTTCAACCACCAATACAATATAGGTCATAGTTAAATAAATTGGCAAACAAACATTTTAGTTTTGTACTTCAAACAATAATAATTTACATCTACAAGACCCACACAGATACAAGCAGTATGTACAAATTTACTATAATCGCAAGATTTTGAGGAACTAATGAGGCCTGTACATTTTTACAACAGTGAGGAATATGTTACAGGGAGTAAATATACCTTAGAAACAAGACTTACATGGAAACCATGAGAAAATGTTGTCACTGTTCATCAAGATTAGATACCCATCTCGCTAATATTTGCATTATAAAACCTATCGACAACATTTTCCCTTCGCATACATGAAAAGCACATTTTATTTCAATGAATTTCAAATTTGCAAATAGGTACTGGCCAGTTTAAGAGGTTCATACTGTATCAATGTTAGAGAAGTTTAGTACTAAAACGCACATTTCATCCAGATATTCCCTAACTCATTGTTGTATTACAATTTCAGTTTAGAAATATATCAACTGTACCTTTTCATTTCCACTCACTTCATGTCACTTAGTTAAATTTGAGCAACATGTAGTAACACGGAGCCGACAGTAGCATGCGATCGTATACGACTACATTACCAGTCTCTGGTGAAAATTGGACAGCCATCGAATCCTAAAATCTTCGAATACTTGCATTCACATGTAAACATCACAAACACTTCACTAGGTACGAGATTTGAATGGATAATGTAGAGATAGCATAAGCTATATATATCGTTCAAGGCCTGCGACTCCAGCCGCAATAGAGAACCAATCGCGTTAAACGTCCCAAGGCACGCGGCTAGGGCGAGCCTCACTCCGGCTTACGGTGCGGCGGGAGTGAGTCGTGACGTCGGTACATCAGCAGGTAAGGCATACGCGGCGGCTTAGCCTTCAACACCGCTGCCTCGCTCACCTGAGTCACTGTAGAGTCGTCATACCTGCAAACACATATCTTCATTAATATTTACGTACATAATACTGTTTGTTTATGTAAACTGTGTAAGACTCAGTATTTATTGTCCACATAGTTTGTGTTTCAGAGACGAAAAATAATTTATCATCATAAAATATCAGTTTTATTACTTATTGCTTGACTTAATTATTATTTGATAGTGCTCTTAACATCAATCGATGGATGTGTGGCGTAACTAAATAGGACAAGATAAGGATTGATTTTATAAGGGGAAGTCTAAGTGACTGAGAAGTTGAAGAATAAACATACCACAAGGTATGGACATGTTACAGGGATAAAGATAATAATGCCAAAAAAGTTTTGTTTATGGTATGTGGATGGTTACAACGGGTGAGGAAGACCTAAGAATTGAATGAATAGAATGTGTGAAAGATGATATGACTTGAAATCGATAGTACAGTCGTGATGGCTGATAGAGAAATGGAAAAGAAGAACACATTGCGCCGACCACAAATAACATGCGATAAGGCAGGAGGATGATGATGGTGATGATTGCTCCTTACATTAATTTATCCATAATAAACAAGTTGAGTGTGAGAGAGGTATAGACACTCTCAAATATATATATTTTACACTGACCTTATCCACCCAACTTGACCGTGGAAGGTGTCAGTGAGATAGTGTCCTTTGACCGCCTCCACTCCCTCGTGATAAACCACCGCGAACAACTTGTACAGGCGCTGTTTCGTCGTATACTTAGACGACATTATCTCTGAAAACAGTTAATATACTCGTCAGTTAATTATATTCTACAATTATAATGAGATTAGTTTTGATTGATTGTACTCAGTCATATTTGTCTACATGTTCAAGTGATTTTTCACGTTCGGAGACGAAAAATAGAATTGCATCATTGTAAATTTTAATCTTGTATATTGAATTCCAATGAATCATGTCTTGAGGAGTGTAGACAAAATCCCATTTCAAATTTCCTCTATAGCCACAGACAATTAGATTTTTTTTTATACAATAAAGTGGCAATCAATGGCAGTCTTGTCTGATGGTAATCAGCCACTGCAGCCTATGAACATGACCAAAGTGTCACTAACGCAATGCCCACCTTATAAATAATGGAATCACTGTGCCAACATAACACAAGATATAAGATTCCTACTATACGAGTCCCACAGAAGGCTCTCTAATTATCATATCTTTGTGAAATCTTACTTTAAATGTGTTGTAACTATTATAAAGAGGAAACATTTGTATGTTTGTAAAAACAACTGTACCGATTTTAAAAAATATTTCACCATTGGAAAGCTAATCATGGGCTTTATTTTATCCACGTACTCCCACGGGAACGGGAACTTTGTGGGTGAAACCGCGTCACGTCCGCTAGTGTGTCATAACTGTCATCCAAAACCATCCGTCACATTAACAAGACAATAACAAACAAGAGTTGGATTTGCCCTACCCTTATTTCGTTATGTTGGCACAACTATTTACATTATTTTATGATTGGTAACTAGTGTTTGCCACCTGTTACTTCAAATCTAGCGAACACAACAGTGTGTTTTTTAGAACAAAATACATACTAGGGTCAATCTTGAGGTCGATAGGGAAGTCAATGTTCTTGACAATCTTGGCAGTGTGCCCCTCGGCGTCCAGTTGGAAACACTTTAAGTGCAAGAGTAACACTACTGGCAGCTGTTCCAGGGACAGTTGCTGCCACGCGTCACCCTCGCCTTCCAACGCGTCGCGACCAGCCACTAGTTCTAAGGCTTCTTTCACACTGCTTGCGCGCTGGAACAAGCATCATAGGTTTTTTAATGGTTCCAGGAAATAAGGGACTGAGAGGTGGGTTGAGGAAACTGTCTCAGTTAAGTTTGTCTACATAGCAGTGATTGTATCACTTTCGGAGACGAAAAATAAGTATACATCATTGTAATAATATAGCAGCCTTTCACTGTTGTCGATTGTCGCATCTTAACTGTGGAATAATGTAAAGTACAGATTTTTAATCTAAGAAGCGAAACAACTGTGGGGATCGAACCTATCAAAATCAATGTTCTTCATTTGATTACATTTCTTACAAAATACTTTCAAATCGTCAGAAGGACACTGAAAAAATACATTATACAGGATTATAAATTTTATCACCGGAATCGAAAAGATTAT
Organism: Watsonalla binaria; assembly: GCA_929442735.1. Taxonomy (NCBI): domain Eukaryota; kingdom Metazoa; phylum Arthropoda; class Insecta; order Lepidoptera; family Drepanidae; genus Watsonalla; species Watsonalla binaria. The sequence continues at coordinate 3,542,249 of OV838929.1, read as the reverse complement.
TTTACTGAGAAGCACTTTGCAGGAAATTCAATATTATATTTATAATTTGAAATTTTAGCAAACAGGGTTTGAAATAATTGCGCTATTAGTCTGCAAATAATGAATAAAATGCATGGAATATTCGTTACCTCAATATCCAGTTGTAGTGTGAAGAACGGTTGCACGGCGTCTGTGACGTCATGGTTGGGTGCTCGGTGCAGTCGCACCCGGGTGCGCCCGCGGAATATATCAGCAAGGGGAGTACGCCGTGCCGCCCAACGACGCTCCACGGCTCCACGGTTACGGGGACCCATCACCTAAACAATACATACAACAATTATTATCTATATTATCCAGGACAGTGTTGAACTGTTGTTTTTCTATTTTAAACAAAAGTGGCAATGCACGCCCAGAAGTACGTTCTGCGAGCAGTGCTGGCCGTGGGGACTGAGCAGTCGCCTGCTATGCAAGTGACGCAAGTTTGAATTCCAGCGGAACCGGTACCAACAACTTTTTCTGAAACGTATGTGCAGTGATTTCACACTGAGTGCTTTATGATGCAGGAAAACATCGTGAATTAACTTGCATATGTCAAAATACGTATGAATTGTGCCTGAGACGGCGAAAGACTCACCATCTATCACGTCATCTTCAATGAAATCTTATTACATAACATAAATCAGGCATCAGCATATGTTAATGTGAGGTACAGGTTCCAAATTGTTGCATCGTCGTCGAAATTCATTGCGAATGTCAAAGCCTGTCAAAGCCTTCAGCCCGTCTTCTTTCGATAATGTAAGGCAATGGCAGTTAGATCCAAATTAAATGTTAGTATTACCTTCCATTCATCATCATCATCGTCTACTTCTGGCGGTTGTTCCTGCGGCACAACCCCGTTAGGCTGACCACCGTCCTTAGGTTCTTCTGGCTCCACCAATTTCATAAGCTGAAACAATAATTTTTTTTGTGAATATTTATAATGAAGTATGTCCAATTTAGAGAACATTTACAATATAATATTTATTTTTTTAATGAATTGCATGATGACATGGCTGGCTGAGTTTCTTACATTTATTTCAGAGGTACTTACGAACGTCGAAAAAAAGTATTTTTACCAAGGACAACCAAAAGTCATTAAAACTAAAATAATTTGAAATTACATAGTACAGTGTTCAGACCCATGCTTCATAATAATAAATCCGCTCAAAATGACCGTGTTGGGATAGTTTAAGTTTTAGTAAAACTGAGTCACCTCGAGCATCTCATCGTTGAGCGAGTTGAGCAGACAACCGAGGAACTCCTCGGCGTCCTCCTGGCGAGCGTCCTGCGAGCCGGGGAAGGGGCGCAGGGCGCGCAGCACGCGCAGCGCCGCGCCGCCCTCCAGCGGCGGGCCGCCCGGCACTCCGCCCGGCCCGCCGCGCGCCTGCCCGCGCCCGCCGCCCGGCCCGCCGCCGCCTGGCCCGCCGCCCGCGCACCCGCTGAACTCCTGGCATAGCTCCACCCTGCGCACGACATCGTTACACTCTACACATCCGCCTCTATACCATGGGGCAGGCAGTGACCACCGTCTACCCGCCACAGCCGAACTCTTGGCATAGCTGTGTACGGTACCCACGACACTATTACACTCAACGCATACACCTATATACAGGTACCGTGACGAGTTACGAGTGCTCAGCGAAAATAGTAGAGCTAAGGCGAAAAACTTTATTCCCGTCGCGCGATACAGATAGAAAGAGACAAGACTCATAAAATTACTACTACAGTTCCAGGCCAGCACTCATAGCTCGTGACGGCACCTTCACCATGGCCGCAGGCAGAGACCACTGTCTGCCCACACCCACTAACTACCACCCTAAACACCAATATTACCATTACACTCAAATTAAAGGGTCAAGAACGTATTTTGAGTAGTTCGCATTTTCCAAAGGCTGCAGTAGCCAGTTACAAGGCGAACTACCTGCTTGATTTCAGACAAGCATTTCTATCTAGTCAATATATAAATACGCAAGAGTAAGGTGTCGACAAACTTTCGAAAAACTTTTCGTAACCGCAATTTAAATTTTTATATACTTACATGGAGTCAATGAGTGGCGTGCTGGAGGTACGTGGGCGTGGCTGATGCGGCAAAGCCCTCAGTAAGTTGTAGAAGGGCGGGCAAGCGACCAGAGCTTGCAGGATGGCGTTCACATAGCAGTAGTTGGAACGGTTGCTCAGACCGCGAGCCACCAGCGGCACTGCGCGGTGTTCCAGTTGGTATGTGCTTAGGAACTCTGCAATTGTAGGTTTTATTGATTAGTTGACTGTTCTCAATTTGTAAACTAATACCCTTATTACAAAATATAACTTAAGATCCTTAAACATAACTTAAATCCTTGGTTTAAAAATAATTTCATCTCTTTTTGTAATACGGCCTACTCTTGGTTTAAACCGTTTTGTAAAGGGGCATCAGGCCTGTTTTGTAAAAGGTAAATAAAGGGGCATCCGTTTTATTTATTTTCAAAATGGTTTTTTATAGCGAGGCGTCTATGTAGAGGCGAAGTGAAAGTGAGCAAAACAAACAAGAGTTACGATAAACAGTTACCATTTACCAATCCTATGGAATACATCTGATACATGTTCAAAGCAATTACTTTTGTTTTCAACAAAGATTAAATTATGTTAAGATTAGTGTTTACATACCTCCCATCCTGTATGAGTGTGGATCGTCGCTGAAGGGAGAGGCCTGCGCGGGAGCCGCCGGGACTGGGTCCTTCTGCAATGGAACTTCGCGGGTCTCTGGCTGAGAAGCAGGCACAGGCTTCACGGGAACTACGCAGTTACTCATCGCATTCACCGACGTCTTCTCAGAGTACGATATGGTAGGCACTCCCGGGGGAACAACTTTGGTTACCGGGGAGCTTTTATCGGTAGCTGCTTGCAAAGGCGATGCATCGTACGGCGGAACTTTGGCTACCGGCTTCTGTACGTTTGGAGCCGGGAGCGCAGGTGCCGGGGGACTGGCGGGGGCTTCGGCCACTGGCGCGGGGAGAGGGTTGGACGCCGGACCAGTCTTGCTGGAGAATAAACTGGCCCACGACTTCCCCGGCGCGGGCGGGGGTTGGGGCTGCGGGGGAGAAGGCACCGGCTCGCCGCGATTGCGGGGCGTCGGCGGAGGAGGGAAGTCTGACGCGGTGGGCGCGGGGGGAGGGGGCTGAGGCACTGGCGGAGGCTCCGGTGCCAGCGCAGTCTTCCTGGAGTGCCCGAACGGAGACTTATTGGTGACAATCTGTGGCGGGCCAGCCGAATGAAGGGTTATCGATATCGGCATCGGTGCTTTACTCGGCGGCAACGGGGGCTCGCGCTTCGGGTGCTCAACCGGCACTGTGGTCCTCTCTGAGCTTTCTACAATCTCGTTTGAAGGAGACCTATTGGGTGGGCCTTCACGCTTCTGCCTGTTTCCGAAGGGAGCTTTCGGTGCAGACGCGGCCTGCTGAACTGGAACGACCGTTTGAGGCACGATCGGCTTCGCCTGTGGTTTGCCGCCGGAGAACGGTGCAGCGGGACCCTTCGTTGGCTTGTTGACAATCGGGGGCAGTTTGTTCGCCGGTACTTGTGTAATCGTTGGAGCCGACGGAGGGAATGTCTTCGGTGCCATTTGAGGTTGTTGACTGACAACCACCGCCTCAGGCACCTTATTTTCATTGGGAGTCCATGCTGGTTTTGCAGGCTCTATTTTAGGTGCGCTTGTAGTGGGTTTATCGCTTGGAGGAGCGGAAGGTTTAGGGTGGGGCACCTCCGCTGGCCGTTCCATGAGCTTCGGGCTGCTCGGACCCTTAGGGGCGATTTTGAGGTCCTTAATCGGTAGAGACTCTACGGGCATGACTGAAGTCGAAGCCGACGCAGTGGCTAGGTGTTGTTGTTGTTGTTGCTGCTTCATTTCGTGACTCTTATCTGGAGGGTTATTATAGTTCTTGTTATGCATTTGTCCCTGCACAAAGTTCTTGGCATGGACATTGAACTGGTGCGGGGTGTGGTGTGGGGGTGGGTGCATCTGTACGGGGGGAGGGTGGGGCGGGGGCGGCATATACATGGGAGGCATGTACTCCACGCCCTCGGGGGGCCCATAGGGCGGGCCGTAGTGGGCGCCCGCATAGTAAGCCTCCACCGCTTCCTGCTCCATCAAAACCTCAGGGGGATACTCTTCGGGGCCCTTGTCTGCTTCACCTTCCACTTGCACCGGTGGATATTCTGGGTAGTATGGTGGGTAGGCATAAGGGTAGACGAGAGGTTGGTAGACAGGCAGGTGGTATAGCGGCGCGCCTTGTGCCTGGGCGGGGTAGTACTGTGGGTATTGGACGTAGTAGGGCGGCGGTTGTGGCGGGGAGGGTGGCCGCTTTCCGCGCCGCTCGCGCCGGTGGGGCCGCGCCGTCCGCTCGCCCGCGTACTGCGGCTGGTAGTACTGCCCCATGTACCCGTGCACGTTCACGTTAGCCGTCACCTGTACAAGCATTACATTCATTTACAGACCTCAGGAGAATATGAGAGGGAAACCAGTATTACTTAAGAAAGTAAAAGACGCGCATTAATGGTGGTACACTCACCACCTGTGCCCCAATTATTTAAGCATGTTCTAAGTTAGCGATATCGTATATTCATAATTTTTTATGGGATACTAAAAGGCGCCCAAAGAGGTTATCATTACAAAAAACTCAAAATGCAAATTCAAGCGACGTTAGACGCCGTTCAAACGTGTCAAAAGCTATACTTGGGGCACTGTTAGGTGTTTTTACATTTCCCAAAGTTTAGAGATGAGAAACCATTTTAGAACCTTCTTTAGTTACTGTCACATTCCCTAACAACAATTACATGACTGTCATCATGAAGATTCTTCACCTTAAATTTTTTATCCATAAAAAATTACGTGTCACGTTGTTTGTCCACGATGGACTCCGAAACTACTGAATCGATCTTAAATTTGATTTGCACACCGTGTGCAATTTGATCCAACTTAGAAGTCTCAAAAAGAACATCTCAAATTATAGTCGCAGCTACCTTCTGCAGGTGACTTCGACTGCGTGGAATAGTTAATTTGGGAAAATACTTACATTAACCCGTAATTCTGCCATAACCATATCTATAATGCCGTTATCTACCAAAACCGTTGCATTGAATAACATGCAAAAACTGCGGTAAATATTAAAACGAGCGTCAGCCCAAGGTTACTATTCCAAGCGGACGAAGTCACGGGCAGTAGCTACTTTCTTATAATTTTTCAGTGTGAAATCTAAGCTCAACTATTTGACTGGTGTGATTCTTGTGAATAGGGTAAGTGAAGATATAGCATGTAAAGTGCACAGTACCTGGCTAACGTACACGTTGGGCGGCGCGACGGGCCACTGGTGGTGGTGGGCGGGCGGCGGGTGCGCGTAGGGCGGCGGCGGCGCGGCGCGGGCGGGCGAGTGCGGCGCCATCTCCTCGCCGCCCGACACGCTCTCCACGCTGCTCGACACGGTCGGCCCGCCCGCCGTGCTCGACGAACACGATGACAGATCTACCCACACACCACACTACTATACCTAATACTATAACTACAGGCGCCGCCACCACTTATGAGCGCTGACCTTCAATGCGCATTGGCCATTTTGTGAGCATGAGAATGGCAGACGATCATGCTCAAGTGTGTTTGTATTTTATAATATGCTTTGTATATAAATCAATGTATTGTGTACTGCATATATTGCTGAATTTGTATATTCAAACACGAATTAAATAGATACGCAGTTATTAAGACTACTTTCGCTGAGCGCTCATAACTCGTGACGGTATCTGTACCAATTAGGTACTCTATTTTATTGAGCATTAAACATTTAAATTGGTTAGGAAAAATAGGCACAGGCGCAACATGCAAAGGAAGGAAAAATAGAGTTCAAGGGCTAATCATATATCTGAGTATGTAATTTAAAAAATATTAAATGTACAGCTATGACACTGGGCCACCAGTGGGATCGGGGGCCGGTTGGGCGAAGCCTTAGAAGTCTTAGAGCATAGACCTGTTATTCTCACCTATAGTAGGATCGGCCCAAGCGACAGAGTCAGCCGACGCCGAGATGTGGTTGTTGCGCTCGAACAGTGCACACTGCAGACTGCTTAGTTCCGCTTCCTTCACATCAGACAAGTCTAGGAACTCATATTCCTGAAACACGCCACTCATATTTAACTGGGAACTTATATCTAACACATCACCATTGCATGCCACATTATAAGACCCAATCCATAGACAAGATTCTCCCACACATCGATAGAAAGGCAAAAGCTTAAGGTATCATACATTTTCAAGCATTGCATTCTGTTGCAATCAACATTTCATATGTGTCATTACTCGTTGCTACTTGAGTTGAAACATTACTTAAAATGTTTAATACAAGTGTAAAAGGGAAATGATGTGGTGCTACAATGTAACAGTATGGCATAACATTACATAAGAGATGAAAAAACATTTAAGAAGCGTACACAAACATATAGCTTTTAATGTAGGTACACTGAAATATAGAAGTGTGTGGGAGATTATGATTTTATTCTTACAAGTTTACATCATATTTCATGATAACTTTACATGAACTTGGGGACACTGCATTCATTTACTTTGCAAGAGATGACTCAAACCTATTCTTGGTAAAATGTTTCATTTAACAGACATGGGTATATACAGGTTTCTCAAACACTACTACTTAAACACATGCTTACTATCTATTATGTCATTGATGGTGTTGCATGGACATTCAACTATATTCATTTTCTAGATTTGTGTGGAACATGCTTTTTATACTGTTGTCTTAGATAATACCAGTTGAATATTTGAACCAGAATGTCACTTTGTGGAAATTCATGCCTATGAACGGAAAAATATCTAATTTAATTTGCTAATTCTGCTTAATATTCTGCATGAACTATTCAAAAGGTTAAATTAAAAAAAAATATTTACATACACACACATGTATGTTCCCTGAAAGGGTATGCAGAGGTTTGTTTATAGCATCCCCCACATTTTGACAGATATTTTTAAATTCCTATGGATTTAGCGGAGAGCCTATTGCTTTCCTTAACCGGGCAAGGCTAAGGTGTTATTAATAATCCAAACTAAGGGCTACTGGGAAATTATATAAGGAACTGCTTTTCCCAACCCGGGAATCAAACTCAGGACCTCAAATTCGACAGTAACACTTACAACCACTTGTTGTCTTCATGATAACTAAATTTTAAGCTAATTGTTAGCAAAATTTGGTGTATAAATTGCACTAAATGAATTACCAAAGATCAGTGAATAAATGCTTTGTTTTATGAGTACAAATACTTATAAGAAGTCAAATGAAACCTTGTTACATCTTATTAAAGGGCCTTTTACTAAATAAGAAATGAAAATCACTACTTAATACATCAAACATCAAAACTACAAAACACTACACTGTTATAACTAATTTAATATAAGATAAGAAGTTATAGAGAGAGAAAAGGACATATGTATTATTAACAGCTGTTTTCAATAGCCTTTTTATGGAAATTACTATCTAAAGCACCTTGAGTGATATTCCAGATTCATTCCCTCTTATTAAAAAATCGCCAAAAATAATACTTGGTCTAAAAGTAGTTCTATCTCTTTTTGTGATATAGATTTCAAAAGGGACGGAAACATTTTAGTCAGTCTAATCTAGACTTGGTTTAAACTTAAACCATGTTTTGAAATAAGGAGGCTTATGTTTTTTATTCAAAGCCCATTAACTATAATCAAAGTTAATAATGTAAATTTTCCATCACTTACTTAAGTAGAAATGAGTTAACATGTGGGATATGATCCCTATATAATAAATAGGGTCTAGACTTTAAAGGCTTTCATTTTTGTCACAAAGAATTGATTGGTGGTACATATAAATTTAAAAATATAAATAATTTATTTATAAGCCATAAAATTTTTTTGAATATCATTTTTAAATTGTACTCATTCCATTCGCCAATGTTCTGTGACGAAAACTAAAAATTCTCTACTAATTTCAAGTATTGCCAGTGCGTGTAGGATACCATCAGCATTTACTATAAGATGGCATTTTATGCTTATTTGCCGGTGGTAAAAAAATATTGCCTGTGATTATTAAGTTAATGTTACATTTATGAAAAGTTTAATGCTGACATTTGACCCCAATCAAAATGTTGGCGTTGAAAATATTATGCAATTTGTACCACATCTATGGAAAAGTACTATGAAAACAGCCATGTTACACTATGTGGAATTACTAGTATGGTAACCTAATAATTATGATTCATAAGAGCAGAACTCATTTAGTTACAGTTCCAAATATCAGTAAAAGTTTTAGAAAGAAATTATATAGGTATAAACCCATTTGTTAGGAATTCAAGTTACTGTATTATAGTAAACACTAAATAGGACATTATATATTGTACTTTGTACTGTTGTGAAGAATTATTGTTCTATGTGAGACTGTTCTGAAGATCCATGCCCAAAGTTACCATCGAAATAAATATGTTCATAATTTATCCTTTATTTTTGTGAGTTTGGAACATCTTATTAGACCATACCTAACATCATGATCAGCAGAAATGTCCCATTAAAAAGTACCTACAACAATGTATAAAGTGACAGAAAGACAAGTTATAACAGTAAATAATACAATATGACATTTACCTGCGGTCACTGTATTATTGTTAACAATTTCATTCCAAATAAACTCATTGCATCAGCTCAATTGGTAACTGGAATGGGTCTCTATCAAAAGGTTACCTTGAAATTAGCTGTAAAATGGACAGAAATGACACTACACTTGATTGTTGGATTTCACTGCCTGTCAAATTTATAGGTTATATCACAAATATCTTAGGGGCGACTGAGATGCTGTGCACATTGCTATGCGTACTTAATTGTAATACATCCATCACTAAACACTCATCTACCGTGCAAAAGTATATTATGCAATGGTTTCGGCTCTCACTAAATAACAATAACAAATCCGTAGCACATGTGGTCCAAGTCATGATATGCGGTGCAATACTTAAAATGACATACCTAGCACCAATGATTGTCGAATTGACCTCCATTGGAATCCCTTTCGAATAAAGCATGATTTTCAGCGTCTAATTCTCTCTTGCACTAATGCAAAGCTGCAAAATATGCGGATCATTTGGAGGACTATAAGATGGCGTAACAGTAACAACGCTCGGTTGCCGGGTGCCGTCTAAGTATTGACAAATCAACTTTTGGTGATCTATATTGAGTTATGCCGAAACTGGACACCGTCTATTTATTGTAAACTATCGACACTTACCTCCCACGTGCACACAATTTCTGGAAAGAGATATTTTTTCTAATGTAATGGCCAGTTTCAATATCACCATAACAAGAAACAAAAGCCAAACAAATGTTTATGGAAATGTACTGCAATTTTATTATCCTTACCGTTTTCATCAAATCCATGGCCTCTTATGGAACACCATCACGAAATATAGCGTCGTAAATATCACATAAAAACTGTTGCGGCGTTACAGAATAAAATCTTAGAACGGGATCAACGTCGAGGCCATGCACTCACCAACACATAACAGGATGTGACAAAAGCCGCGCCATTTTTAGTTTCGGGTATCCACCAATACGATTAGAGAACTTGCACCATCGACAATATGGTAAAGCCTGTAAAGTTGCTGCACCTGCACGGATATACGACATTAGCATAGACTAAGCCCACAAAAGTTTTTATTCAGTGACAACTTTTTTCGTTTCTTTGCATTATTTTTATAACTAAATCTAGGTAAGGCGCCAAAATTTTAAAAGTGTCAAGGCAACTTGTTAGTTTCGTGGTATGTTTATTTATTTTTCGAAATATTTTTTTTATTTAATTGGAAGTATGCGCAAGTTATAAATCGAGACGTTGAAAAATGCCGGCAAGTAAAAGATTACCTAACTACCTAACTGAAAGTATTTTTCGAAATTGCGTAGACTGAGACGCTTACTTTAGTATTAGATATTAGTTATATGTGGGACAGGTTCCGTCACGAGATGCGCATGTATTTGTTCGCTGTAGCTCGATACAAGATCCAAAAAACTAGTAGGTACTTACGTAATTGAGGCCATCGTTCAAAATTCCACACTAATCGAGATATTATTCACCTAGTATTATTCACAGATGAAAAACACATAGTATTTTTGAACTGGTACTAACCAGTCGCGGGTAAAGCAAGTGTAGCCAAGTTGGTTTTTGCATTTTTTTTTATAGAATGCATTGTAGGTTCAGCATAGATAACTCGATAGACTGCGAAATAGTTAGAGGGTAATAATTAGAGAGGAACTTCAAATAAATTTAAGTACCTATGTGAATATATTTGGTAATGGTATTGCTTGGTTTAATGTTGTCTTTAGACACATTTGCATGCTGATACAATTTTCATTATTGTGATTAATTTAATGACTATAGTTTTTTTTTTGTGAATATGTATAAGATGCAAGATGAGGTTATTGCCGGTTCTTCTCAGAGACTAGTTTCCGAACCGGTGGTTAGTTTTTCGACGTTGATAAAATTATAAGGGGCCTTACCAGAGGCTTGAACTGATAATAAATAATTTTAATTTTCGCGGATCAATCACTCACCAGATGATAAATATAAGTATATTTTTTTATAATAAAATTATATTTTGTCGCCAACAAGTTTATGGTAAGTGGTTACCGCAGTTGGATGGACACTTGCAATACCAAATAGTATCATCACGCGCGATTTATCTACCCTGTCAAATTTATTCATAACCCTCTTGAAGAACCCTATGGTGTACTTACTTGGGAAAACCATGCCACGGAGTTGATTCAGCTTGATCGTATGGGGAAGGCAGTTCTTTTGAAATCGCTAAATGCGATACTATTTGCGGTTTTAATGCATGTGATGATCTTCCAGCCGATGGCGAGAGAAGCAACTTTAATTGTACGGCTTTTTAATTTTAAGAGCCGTGGTGGCCTCGGGCAATTTGAGCAGTCGCCTGCTATGCAAGCGACGCAAATTGGAATCCCAGTTTTTAGAAAAACTTATTAGTACAGGCACTAATGAGTTTTTCTAAAACCTTGGTTGGTGCCGTGATTACACACCACACACATGCGGTGAAGGAAAACATCGTGAGGAAACCTGCATATGTCTGAGAAGTAATCCAAAGACGTATGCATAGTGATTGAGACGGCGATGGACTCACCCTCTGTCACTTCGGTACTTAATCAAATGCGGTATTATGTAGGTGTTGTTGTTACAACAGTTTTGCTTACCCCTTCGGGGACCCTTGTGGGATAGTGTGAGCATAATTATTTTTTAATTTCGAGCAAAGAGGAAAATATGGCTCCAATCGTAAACGCAGACCGTAAACACCTTCGCAAATAAATAAGATATTGTCCCATTAAAATCCATATTGAGGCGTGACGTGATAGCTAGCAAAATTGTATAGGTACGTGATTCAGCTTCACCTGCCCACGAAATCGGACCGTTTCTATTAGCCACCCTCTTATCTTCACAAATATTGGTGTGTTTGCTTTCCCCGCCTAATTCAGTGCCTACGTGACGCATTAACCGATTATTTTCATATTATTTGCTGAGAAAAATGACAGATTCATAAAGCTTACCTTATTTCTATCATGTGTGTACGCAATACGTAATTGGAATGTACCTAGATGCTACGTGATGTGTGGGAAGAAAGCTTATTCTTTTACTTTGGTATTTACGGACTTATTTACTTGTTTCCAAGTTACATAGCGAGTAGCTACAAATTTAATTTGATTAAAAAAATATTTTTCAGAAAGGTCAAATTCGTAGCACTCATAGAAAGTGTAAGGAGAGATGCATGAATGTGGATGAAGCGAAAGAAGTACCTCTGTGAGGATCGTAGCATGTGGAAGACGGTGGTCTCTGTTTACCCCATGGGATACAGGCGTGAGCATATGTATGTTATTTATACTACTACCGAAGAATGATTTTGATCATATGTACAAAAAAAATATCTAATATGCAATGATTGCATTGCATTGCATATTAGATACGTATTTAGGTATAATTATTATAATGTTGTAATCAGTTTGAGATTCCCTGTGGAGAGATGGCGCCACCTGAGCAACCATATATTACTAGGAGTTTAATATTTACCCTGTTTTTCAGCGATACCTATACTAGTTTGCGCCCGCAGCATCGCCTGCAACTTTCTACGCACATTTCACCCACTTACGGGTAGAATTTTGAGAAACCTTTTTTAACATACACCTAAATTTCACCAATAACGCATCCTGCGAATGTTATGTCTCTAGGACCAACGATTTCTGGGGGGGGTCACGGCGAAGCATGTGAAGACGTATCACGTGCACCCCCCCACTTAGCGAATTGGAGGAACACCGTGGAGTTTAGTCGGTGTGAGTCCGACATAACCCTTCCGCTGCCCCCGCGGCGGTTGGTGTATCCATAACGGATTCTCCACGTTAAAAAAAAACCAATGATTTAGGCTGTAGTATACAAAGAAGCGGTATTGCATCTCCATAAAAAAAATGTTTCAAACAAACAGAAAGGGCCGCAAATACAAGGTAACATGGGTACCGATATTGAAAGAACTTTCATGTGAGCAGGCTTTTACTTTCACAATACAAACTCCGGTTCATAACCAATACTCCATCCACATTGTCAATACTGAGTGCATCTAATTTAGTTCGTTTTACGTTACACAGCGAAGTATGAATTGTATTCCGTTGCAATATGGTACAGTTTTGATTAAATAGGTTAATGTTAAAGTGATTTTATGGATTTCAATATAATTTTATAGCGTCCTATGTTGTTCTGTTGTTCATAACACACGTCATGTTGTCTGTTTAGTTCGCTATTGCTGTATTCGAGTAAATATTTGTCCATCATTGGATTTGTAGACTCATTATAATATTAAGTAGGTACTAGCTGTGGCCCGCGAATCCCTGATGTTTTTTGATACTAATAGTAGCCTAAGTTACTCCTTGTAACATGCGCTATCTGTCAGTGAAAGCCCCGTTAAAATCGGTCCAGCTATTTCAGAGATTACCCGGAATAACAGACAGACTGAGAGACAGGCGGACAGACAGATATTTTTTTTTTAAATATGTTTTTTTACGTCAGTACCGTATATACTTTCATATGCATTTAGTGAAAAGCTGTTATTTTGTAATTACAAACAGACTCTTCATTTTTATTTATCTCTATAGATATACTGCTATCCGATCAGCCCAAAACAAACTTGATCCATTTTGTTGGTACAATGTTTTAAAGGCCATTTGTTATCTATACTTTATAGTTATAGTATACAGTTTACACCATATATTATAAGGAGCCGCGGTGGCCGCGGGGTTTGAGCTACCTGCTACGCAAGCGACGCAAGTTTGAATCCTAGCTTGGCATGTACCAATCATAAAATTTAATATGTGCAGTGATTACACATTACACACCTTTACGGCGAAGGAAAACATATCATGTACCAAAAGACGTGTGTAAATTTCCTGAGACGGCGATAGACTAGCGATCTTTCACGTTGACACTTCATCTTCGGTGAAAAGTGGGTGTTCTTATTAGAACACCACTGCCTACCCTTTCGGAATAAACAGCCGTGAGCATCTCTATACTAATATTATAAAGAGGAAATATTTGTATCGTATGTTTGGAACCAATTGGCTCAAAAAGTACTGGAACGAATTAAAACATTCTTTCACCATTTGAATGCTACATTATCACTGATTGATATAGGCTATATTTTATCCGCGTACTCCCACGGGAACGGGAACTACGCGGGTGAAACCAGGTGAAGTCCGCTAGTGTATTATAAGTGAAACAATAACTTTCGTGGGTGGTAACATTTCACGCCTAAACCGCTAAATGGATTTTGTTGAAATAATGATTACTTGACACCTTCGACACCCATGGACATTGGACACTTAATAAATATGGACGAAATAGATAGTTTTGTACTTAGTTAAAGTAATCTTAGACGGCTCAGAATTAATTTGGTGTCTAGTAGGTTGGGTCTTTGAGTCTAATATGTCAAAATAAACATTGCAATAAAGAAAGATGTATATAATGAAGAATGAAATGCTGGTAATATGTGGTTAAAATGTAACTGCAGTACTTAGTAGATATTTAAGTAAATTGCCCTAAAATTGGGTGAAATATGTGATTCTTGTGACCTTAATAATACCTACCCTTTGTACAATATTTCATGTGAATAAATATTATTTCAATTTCAATTTCTATTTCTATTGTTGTTCGGAATGTTCACAATACTGTGATCACCGAAATAAAAAATATAATCGTAGTTTGCGCCATCTTTCTGATACGGTATTCATTCCTGTCACGTCTCATGGCGCTGACAGAAAATCTTCAATAAATTATATTGTCAGTACTGTCTACGGCGTTAAACAAATGTTTCCGTAGGTGGGTACTAGGATAAAATGTTAAATCGAAGTTGGATTCAAAACACGTTCGTGGGTGGAAAATTTCTTCATAGATACATACTAAGTATAATTTTTCGAATCCCGGCTATATGAAATTACTTAATTAAGTAATATTATAATAATTAACTTAATTAACGATTGGGAATAGACCCCGTGAGAGGCAACAAATTCAGAAATTAATTAATTTCTCATACATATGCATATGCTCACGCCTGTATTCCCCGAAGGGGTAGGCAGAGATGTTGTAATAACAGCACATACTTTTGACGATTTTAAAATATTGAATAATGACAATAAATCACGTGAATGACGTAGCAGTCATAACCTATTACTCTCATAACGCCTATTCCGCTTATTTTCTCGTAAATGCGCGCGTCTATGTGAGTTGTTCCTTGCATGTATGTTCAAAACGAATAATCGAATTTATTCTCACAGTACATTTTAAAATCTTTAAGATTGCCAACCTTACGCACAATTGAGCAAACGTGATTATTTTTTTATTACAATATAATAGGCTAGTTTCCTTACTACTTGTAAAACGTATGTTTATACAATGGTCTCGGTTCTTTACTTTTAATTATATAATTCACCTTCTGTAGTTAAGTAGGTAGCTACATTAGTCTGTAACACTTCTTGCTAGGTACTCGACGCGACATCTGTAACGAGGCATTCGCCAATTAAAAGAGTGTTTATTCTCAATAATTACGGGCTTTCCCAAAAAAGGCCGGCAGGCGGCTGCTATCAATCACTAGAACATGTAACAGCCGGACAAATAAAAGATACTGATCAATTATGCGGCGGTCTAATCGCAGACAATGAGTGTTTGGTTGTGATTAAAGACTTATACATACTAGTATAAGTTGGGTTTTCACGTTGATTGCTAACTTAACAAGTTTCTCATTCTATACCTCCGTTTGCATTAGGATGTCGGAGAAAAAGGAACAGTTATCTTATAGAAGTTGTAGGGTTTTATGAATATATCACTATATTGAAGTTGAGCCGTGGTGGTCACGAGGTTTGAGCAGTCGCCTGCTACGCAAGCGACGCTTGTTCGAATCCCAGCGGGGCCTGTAATGAGTTTTTCTAAAAAACTTATGTACAGTGACTTCACACCACGTGCTTTACGGTGAAGGAAAACATCGTGAGGAAACCTGCATATTTCTGAGAAGTAATTCAAAGACGTATGTATAGTGCCTGAGACGGCGATAGACTCACCATCTGGCACGTTGGCACTTAATCAAATTCGGTGAAAAGTGGGTGTTGTGATAACAACACCTCTGCCTACCCCTTCGGGGAATACAGGCGTGAGCATATGTATGTATGAAGTCGTAAAATATCTAGTTCCAACGATAACGTAGTTATAGGCTATGGTTGCTAAGGGCCGAAGAGCGCGCGGCCTTAAGCGATTGAATGAACGAGAACGCGATGAAATTAAGATTAGACTTGTTAAATTAAGAAGGTTAAAAAATAGAAAAAATAAAGATTTCACTCGAATAACTCTACGGTTCCGCTAATTTTTATGCGAAAATGAGGTCTTCCTACGGTCAACTTTGAACGTCAATTATTCGAAAACGGAAGAAGATAGTTTGTCATGATAACTTTATTTGCTTCCTAAAAACATATTTTAATAGCTGTCCTATTTTCCCCAACACTCTGTATATTGTTCGTCACCATCTCAGGCCAGAAAAAAATGTTATTGAAGAACCAAACATTCATGAAATATTTTGCAACGACAATTTACTTACCTAACTTTCTTCGTTACCGTAAATGGTTCTTGACATTGTCCATGAGCTTGCGTTTTTTTAATTATTTATTTTGTATTCTTTAAATTGCATAATATTTTTGAAAAGAGTAATTACTGAGTTTCTTGCCAGGTTCTTCTCAGTAAAAGCAACCTTCCGAACCTGGCGGTAGCATGTATAATCCTGTATAATTATGTCATTCTGACGATTTGAAAGTACTTTGTAAAAAGTCTAATCGAATAAAGATACTTTTGACTTTGACATAAAATTTACATCATGTTAATCTGTCATTAGCCTTGTTTTTCAAGGAAGTGGTATTTCCCATTTTCTCGAAGTATTTTCAACTCCATCGTTCCAGAGCACTGTATGTATTTTCTGGATTCAGTTAGAGATGTTGCTTACCAATTTGTCTCTCAATGACACCATGTAGCACTCAATGTAAAGGTCCTGGTGAAGTGTGTGTCTTCCGCCTCTGCTTCACTTTGTCTATTTGAATACAGGCGCAAAGTACTTTCTATAAAAGCACCAATGCGTATAACATTTGAATAGTTTCGTGAAATAAAAATAGAAATAATATTTATTCACATGAAATACATACATACATATGCTCACGCCTGTATTCCCCGAAGGGGTAGGCAGAGGTGTTGTAATCACAACAACCACTTTTCACCGAAATTGATTAAGTGCCAACGTGACAGATGGTCCATCGCCGTCTCAGACACTTTACATACGTCATTGAATTACTTCTCAGAAATATGCAAGTATCCTCACGATGTTTTCCTTCACCGTAAAGCACTGGTGTGAAATCACTGAACATAAGTTTTATAGAAAATCTCAATGGTACAGGCCCCGCTGGGATTCGAACTTGCGTCGCTTGCGAAGCAGGCGACTGCTCAAACCTCAAGGCCACCACGGCTCACACATCACATGAAATATGGTACAAATAGGTCTTATTAAAGTCAGAATAATTAAATATTTCACACAATTTCAGATCATATAAATATTAACTTAGTGAAGTATGCTCTCGTAAAACGAAACTTCAATCTCACGCTTAGCACTTAGATAGTTATTAAGCAGTCAGTTGAATAATGTTTTTTAAAATCCTATCAAAAGCATAATATGTGTAATGAGAGCCAATTTCAATATTAGTGAGTCCAATTTCAATAATAGTGAGTCCAACTGGGTGCCAAGTATGATTGTTTAAAAGCAGCGCTCATAGCTTTGACGTTCAATGTTGCGCTACCAAAATGATATATCATAATTTATAACAATAGAAAATATTTTATTACAACTTAAAATATATTTTTTTATAATAATTTGGTATAATATATTAGGTATGACTTTGCTTGTTCCAGACAATTCCTCCTCAGTTAAAATAATATTTAAAATTAAAATATTTATATCTTACGATTCCAACAATCGTCCCTCAACGAGTCACAACGTAACCGTAATTATTTAAAACGAAAGGCACCCGAATAATGTTTTCAACAGTATTTTCTCTATATTGTTTTATCTCGACCCAAAGTTAAATCCTTTGATAACAAAATCTTGTTTTTCGTTCTTATGTGTAATTCAGATTTATAGTATATTCTCATGACACTCAAGTAGCGTGTCAAGTATGAATTTATTCATACACTAGCGGACCTCACGTGGTTTCACTCGCGTAGTTACCGTTCCCGTGGGAATACGGGGATAAAATAAAGCCTATGTTACTCGCTGATGATGTAGCTATCCAAGAGTTTTGAAATCGGTCCAGTAGTTTTTTCATTACAAACAAACAAACAAAGTTTTCCTCTTTATAATATTAGTGTAGATTTACGCACAGACAGAGGTTTTGATGAATTCAAATTCAAAATATCTTTATTCGATTAGACTTTTTACAAAGTACTTTCAAATCGTCAGAAAGACACGATTACATAGGATTATACATGCTACCGCCAGGTTCGGAAGGTTGTTTTTACTGAGAAGAACTTGGGTCTACATGAGTTATATTTTTAAATAGCTTTTGTTCGCGATTTTGTCTGCGTGGAATAGTTACTTTGGGCTAACGCTAACTTTAACTCGCGACTTCATTTCCGTTTCGTGATGATATTATCCTATATCCTATGGTATTCCCATATGTACTTACTGAGATTAGCACGTTCTAGCAAACAAACATACTCTTCAGCTTTATTATATATTAGTATAAATATTCGTTGCACCAGAGTGTATTTAAAGTTTAACTCGTATGAGTATCTTTAACGACATGTACGTATCTTTTAAATCGAGTTATAAAACTAGTTTCTAACGCTATTTAGCGTCTCTATAAGTTTACTCTCCACCCTTGCCAGTTTAATCTATTTAATGCACATTGGTTTAATGTAACTGGCAACACGACATTACCAGGGTCGGATTACCCCTGGCATTGAAGGCTATACATATAGTGAAGGCATACATGTGCTCACTCCTGTATTCCCCGAATATAGTACAGACACCTACTTTTCACCGATGATGATTTAGTGCCAACGTGACAGATGGTGAGTCTATCGCCGTTTCAGGCACTATACGTGTGGTATTAAAACGAGTTTGCATGTGAGAATGATAGACATTGTGTGAACGGTATGGAAGACGAAAAATTAAAAAAATATAGATGGAAAAAAAAGAAGGACGACGTGAATGATGAATAACGGAAGTATTTATAATTATTGTACGACGAAGTAAATAATTAAAAAAATTGAGGAGCTCGTGGCACAGTTGCTAGTGCGCATATCATTCGATCAGCGAAGTTAAGCCACCCTACCCCTAGCCAGTGATTAGATGGGTGACCGCCGGAGTTCCCTCCGTGCCTCGGAGAGCACGCTAAGCCGTCGGTCCCGCTTGCCAATTTATCATCTTTGGCTATCGTTACAGGTCAGTCAGAGGCCTAAAATAGTCTGACAACTGGTTTAACCCAGGTCACAGATTTTCATCGTCAAAGGGGTTGCGAAGGTCAGATGGCAGTCGCTTCGTATAAAAATCAGGTGATCAGCCACATCGGGTTGAATCAAGTGCCGACCCCAACCGATAAGGCCAGGGAGATGATGAAGTATAGAATTCATAATCTTTATTTGAAGTATTTTTTCATTTAATTCCAAACTACTATTTAGCAGGCGATTGTTCAAACCCCTTGTAGGCAATAGACAATATTAGCATTGACAAGGGTGTTAAAAACTTTATAAAGTGTTTAATCATGATCTTTTTTTTACCCGACTACGGTGGCAAAAAGGAGGGTTATCACCATCCTCTAAACATCACTTTGAATACGTTCAGATGAGAATATTGCCTTGCTTTCATACTTTTCAAAAATTCAAGATATTCTTAGAAGAACTGACCAGGAACACATCAAAATTACGATGATCATACACCTCAGTAATGACCGCAATAAATGTTGCTTAACTTTCAATTGACATGAGAACTCTGATATATGTCAGCTCACCGAAACAATATTAGTAGGGGCATCAAAACCAGGGGCCCTAATAGTTTAAATTTTGTTATGAGACAGATGAATGTGATGTGTATAAGTCTGTCACTGTCACACAGTGAACCCATGATGGCAATAAGGGCTTATGGTAAAGAATCAGGTATATACAAAGATTTGGTTATGAAAACTATTATATTCAAAGAGAGATTTAACTTGTGTTAAGGATAAAAGTTCTCTGCCACGTTAGAAGGGCAAGTTTATGGGTGAATTTACTCACTGTGGTAGGGGAGCCCACGATGCTAAATGGGGATTTACTCGAGCGTCGTAGAGACTGCTGCTTTTGTTATAGTAGGTTTTTAAGTTACACTAGCGACTCGCTTCGGCTTTGCAAGGGTGCAATGTAGATACATATAAATAAGCATACTATACATCCATACATACAGAAAAAAAAATTGGGTATCTATTTGCAATTTCAAATTAACAGCTTTTCATTAAATGCATCATCATCTCCCTGGCCTTATCCCATACATTGTTGGGGTCCGCACTTGATTCAACCCGATGTGGCTGATCACCTGATTTTTATACGAAGCGACTGCCATCTGACCTTCGCAACTTTGACGAGGAAAATATAAGATCTGGGTTAAACCAGTTGTCAGACTATTTTATGGCCTCTGACTGAGCTGTAACGATTGCCAAATATGATAAATAGGCACGGAGGGAACTCCGGCGGTCACCCATCCAATTACTGGCTAGGGCTAACCCTAGCCAGTAATTGAATGGGTGACCGCCCAAGAGAGAGCAACCCTAAGGTTGCTTAACTTCGCTGATCGAATGATATGCGCAATAGCAACTGTGCAACGAGCTCTTCATTAAGTGCATATTATAACTATATGTGCTACATACGTAATTTTTTTTTTAAGTTTGTATCTGTCTATCTGTATGTCTGTTTCTACCGGGTAGTCTCTGAAAGAGCTGGATCGATATTAATAGGATTTTCACTGGCAGGTAACAATGAGTAAATTTGGTTTTTTTTTAATAAAAACATTTGCGGGTATGAAATTAAATCTACGTGGGGATTTAAATAAAACAAGCTAAGTTACTCATTGTTACATAAGCTATCTGCCCATGAAAGTCCCGTTGAAATCGGTCTATACTTACCGTATATACTTTCGTATGCATTTAGTGAAAAGCTGTTATTATGGAATTACAAACAGACACTTTTTTTTAATCTGTATGTATGTATAGATAAAAACATTAGGGGTTTAGATTTCCAGTTATGAAATTATGTCTGCGCAGGTAAAACTGCGGGGTACAGGCGCTTTATATAATATAGTATCATACTTTATTATATTCATGCTTTATACAATATGGTTTCTTGTTCCTCAATCATTTCGATTGAAGAACAAGGAACCAACACACAAACAGATGTTCAATTTTATTAAGTTGAGTGAGGAAAAAATATATTTCCTTTCAATATTTTGTTAATCCGGCCAATACAACTGTGAGGAAATAAAATTCCCTTTACTTTACTATTCTTTTGTGCATATATTGTTTGTTAAGTGTATTGGGTTCCATTTCTGGAGCGTTTGCTATCCAGTTGTTCCTAAGATTGGGTGCAGAACCTAATATAGAATGTTATCCAACCCCCGCGTAAGGAAATACCCGCTTTGTTGATTAAAAAACCGGTCAAGTGCATGTCCGACTCGCGCACAAAGGGTTCTGTACCATCTATGTATATAATGTTTGTCTTTTATAGAACCGTAACACTTCTCGTAACCGCAGTAAGTGTATGAAGAGATGGATGAATGTGGATGAAGCGAAAGAAGTATGTATGTATGTATCGTAGGATTTGGCGATTAGTGGTCTCTGCCTACTCCCATGGAATACGGGCGTGAGCAAATGTATTTATGTATGTACGTAGAATCGTAAGTTATGATAATGTACAGCAAAGTGTTGTACATGAGCTCACGAAGGTTTCTGAGTTGGTACGACCAATCTTCGACAGATGGCGCCACTATCATTGTAATTAATTTCATATATTTCCGTGACAGAACTGTACGCGGATGGAAATACAAGGCATAGGTAGTGATTTATAGAAGTGAGGAAGAAAATATAACGTATTGAATGGGTGCCCCCTTAAATATTAATTTCCTTAAGTTTTTTTAGTTCCCATTTGTTTTTATAGTGGCAAATACCGTATCCGTGCAAATTGCTACTGACTATAATTAGAATTTATTGACATCAATTACACGGAATCAACAGAGGAGCTCGTGGTACAGTTGCTATTGCGCATTTCATTCGATCAGCGAAGTTAAACAACCCTACCCAGTAATTGGATGGGTGACCGCCCGAGTTCCCTCCGTGCCTCTGAGAGCACGTTAAGCCGTCGGTCCCGGTTACCAATTTGGCAAATCATCTTTGGCAATCGTTACAGGTCAGTCGGAGGCCTAAAATAGTCTGACAACTGGTTTAACCCAGATCACAGATTTTCCTCGTTAAAGGGGTTGCGAAGGTCAGATGGCAGTCGCATCGTATAAAAATCAAGTGATAAGCCACGTCGGGTTGAATAAAGTGCCGACCCCAACAGTGTATGGGATAAGGCCAGGGAGATGATGAATTACACGGCAACAACAGAAATAAAGCATTAAGAAGAAGAAAAAAATAAATAAAAAGGTTGTTACTGGTGCAAAGCAAAGAGGTTAGCATCAGTACATCGGGAGTTACCGCGCATTGTTGTCAAAGGGCCACAACTCAACTATAACGGCAGACCTTTTTTATTTGTTTTTTGTTGACGAGGGGGAAACCTTCAAAAGGTCCCCGACCGCCCTGGGAGAGGCAGATCGGGGTATGTGGGATTTTTACCGCACTAAAACCCCCCCGGTGGCCATCCTCAGTGCTCAGGGGGGACTCCGGGTACTCTGATAGAACGCACCGGTGTCCCCCCACACTTTGCCGGGGCACATCCCCGGGGCAGCTGTGACGCCGCCCCTGGAGACCTCGCTGTGCAAGGCAGCGCGGGCCACATCGCGCTGCCACCTTCCCGGGCCCGCGCCGGTGGTCAAAGCTCCCACCCCGACCACCGCCAGCAGGCCCTCCGGCTCCCTTTTAGTCGCCTCTTACGACAGGCAGGGGATACCATAGCCATATTCTTAGACCCTGGCTATTGGGTGGATAACGGCAGACCTAGCTGGGATCCAGTTCAGTCTAGCAGAGCTGGTTTTCAGTGTCACCCATAACTAGAACAGGGGCGTGCATTCCACATAAGCAGATAAGCAGTGCTTCGCATTTATTACGATTGAATACTCTCTTGTCGTGTGTGGGTGTGTTTATGTTTGTGTGTGTGTCGATTCTACCCACCTACCCAATTATTGTTTATGCCTACCCCACTGAAAATCCAATGCACGCCCCTGAACTAGAACCGTGTCTGTCACGGTTCATGAGATACAGCCTGGTAATAGACGGACAAACGGAGCATAGTGTAATAAATTAATAGGTATATATATATATATATAGGTAGTAATAAATTCCTGTTTTTTCCCTTTGGGTACGGAACCCTATGATCCTAAGATAAACACCTCATCACATTTCGAAGAATAAACGTTGAATGTTAGTTAAAACTAACTGCGCCCTGCTGTTTCACCCGCGTTGACTTAGTTATCTAAATAAAAGTAGCCTAAGACACATCTTGAATCATCAGTTATCTGTCAGTGAAAGTTCTGTTAAAATCGGTCCAGCCGTTTTGGAGATTAGCCAGAACAAAAAGACCGACATATAGAAATTAAAAATTGTTATTTTAAGGTCAGTACCGTATACACTTTCATATGCATTTAATAAAAAGCTGTTATTTTGAAATTACAAACAGACACTTCAATTTTATTTATCTGTATAGATATAGATGAATATATTTATAGATAGTTATATCTACTTATTTTAATAAATACGCTAAATCTAATTGAATTTGAAGGTGTTTTTTTTGGTAATGAATCCAATGGGTTCCTCCACATATTTTTAAGAATTTACAAGATTTTTTTAAATTAATGGCTGTATTCAAGCTCGTCGCCATTAATTAAATGAAAGAAAGATATAATTTCATGGTTATTTGTATCTGTATCACTTCTTATTTATCTGGACAAACACTTAACCGAACACACATACGCACACACAGAGAAAATATGTGTGTAATTTTGCATGTGATTATTTTATAAATTATGGAGCTCGATGATAGAATGGCGGTACCTCTTAAAGGCGCAAATTGAACTCAGATTCAAATATTTAATGGTATTTGACAATGAAATGCTTTCAAATCGTCACAATTTACAGAAATTGCCGCTGAATTCAATGGCCGCCTCACTGAAAAGATTCTGGTGTATTTAATACGTCAACCAAGCTTTTCCAAAAGGTAAGTATATTCCTTGAAATTTCATCAATTTCCTTAATCCAAAATTAATATAATCTATATCTGTCTCTATTGAAATACAGAAAAAGAAAATTTAAGTCTTTGTAATTCCAAATAAGCAGATTTTCACTGGATCCATATGAAAATATATTTAAAAAAAATCTGTCTGTCGGGCTGTCTACCTGTCTATTTGTTCCAGGTAATCTCCGAAACGGCTGAACCTATTATAGTGGGACTTTCACTGTCACATGTCAGGTTTATTTTAAAAATGATTTGTACTTGCGTCGCTTGCGTAACAGGCGACTGATCTAACCCCAAGGCCACCACGGTTTCACGGCGGGTGAAACCGCTAGATAATATTATGGAGGGAAGTGAAATGAGCTACCAGGCTAAGGCATATTCGCAAAGATAATTGAGATATTACAACAATATTTGTGTTTAAACTTGCCCTAATTTCAGCCTTATAATTTCATACCAGCCTTCGCTAGCAGCTTCGCCAACATAGTAAGTATTTTGTATTTGACATACATACATATGCTCACGCCTGTATTCCCCGAAGGGGTAGACAGAAGTGTTTTTATCACAACACCCACTTTTCACCGAATTTGATTAAGTGCCAACGTGACAGATGTTGATTCTATCACCGTCTCAGGCACTATACATACGTCTTTGAATTACTTCTCAGAAATATGCAGGTTCCCTCACGATGTTTTCCTTCACCTTTT
This sequence comes from Watsonalla binaria, assembly GCA_929442735.1. Taxonomy (NCBI): domain Eukaryota; kingdom Metazoa; phylum Arthropoda; class Insecta; order Lepidoptera; family Drepanidae; genus Watsonalla; species Watsonalla binaria. The sequence continues at coordinate 3,517,501 of OV838929.1, read as the reverse complement.
TTTAGAAAAACTCATTTGTACAGGCCCCGCTGGGATTCGAACTTGCGTCGCTTGCGTAGCAGGCGACTGCTCTAACCCCAAGGCCACCACGGCTTTTTTTTGTATTTGATGATTCCATATTAACTTTATATTTTCTGGGATGTGATAAGTATAGACGTAATTTATGGTCACGTCTGTATCTTAGGGGGTAGGCAGAAACCACTGTCGCATACTACGACCCTTACATACTTTAGTTCGCTTTATCTGTATTCATAGTTTCAACAATTCAAATTTTTTTAAAAATTCAATACTACTTTCTTTTATATATAATAGATATATATATATATATATATATATATAACATAGATATATATAAAGATATCTATGTGGAAAATTGCATTTTTTTTTCTTAACTTTCAAAACATGTGAATTTCCATTCGATACCATGTAATATTTCACTTACTTATCATACGGGTATTAGTTGGTTGAAATTGATTTATTTAATTAGCTCGTCTCGAATAAATGATCTGCCTTTCCATTGACTTCCCCGTGGGCAGGAAGAACCATTTTCGATCATAATATTCTTAGAAACTGGAATCTAAATATATATAACTCAAAGGTGACTGACTGACTGACATAGTTATTTTTCAACGCACAGCCCAAACCACTGGACGGATCGGGCTGAAATTTGACTAGCAGGTAGATGTTATGACGCAGGCATCCGCTAAGAAAGGATTATGATTAATTCTACCCCCAAGGGGATAAAATAGGATGAAAGTTTGTATGAAACTTTGTCAATTTTAAACCGATATATTATATAAAACTAAATCTATTATGCATAAATATGGGCTTTTGCAACATCACCTCTGCTTACCTCAGTACTTCACCCATCTTGCAGTATGCCAAACTATCTATACTAATATTACACAGGGGACTAATTTGTGTATATAAGTATGTTTATAAAGAATTGGCTCAAAACGTAATAGACCGATTTAAAAAAATATTTCACCGTTTTAATGCTACATTATCACTGATTAATATAGGGTATATTTAATTCCCGTATTCCCACGGGAACGGGAACTACGTAGGTGAAACCGTGTGACGTCCGCTATTACGCTATAAGACAAGCACGTAATTTTAAGTCACACTACCTATTTGATTTACAACGCAATCTATAAATTAACAATTTAAGACTGGCATTAATTGTTCTCGAAATTGGAGCTCAAATCATGTGCATTTATAACTTCTGTTATGGACATGGTAAAAATAATAAATGTCTTTATTTCAACATACATTGCTCACGCCTGTATTCCCCGAAAGGGTAGGCAGAGGTGTTGCAATAACAATACCCACTTTTCACCGAACATGATTAAGTGCCAACGTACCGTACCGAAAGTACCGCATATACTTTCACATGCTTTCAGTGTTAAGCTGTTATTTAGGAATTACAAACAGACACTTCAATTTTATTTATTTGTATAGATATAGATGTATAGATGTAAACACTCATAATAATCATTAATTAAATTAGTAAAATTCCACTACATTTAATCGTTGTGACACTAACCAATATCGTAATGAGCGGATCGTAGCATGCCGTAGGCCGGCCTACGCACGCCTACGCGGGGCGCGGCGTAGCACCAACCGCTACGGTTTCCCGCTACGCTATATAACCCGTGTTTCCAACCCTTGGTCTCATTTCAGTCCTGCCGACCTAGCGCGAACCACGCGCAGCCTGTGTAGTGCGCCGCGATACTTTACGTTACCTGAAACTTGCAAGTAAGTAAGTTTTTTAATGAAAATATTTTTTTTTATTACGTGTATTTTGTTACAGATGGAAAAGATATTTTATGATTATTTCAAGATTTAATTCGGTCTTAAGAAGTTAGGCAAGTACTTTTTTATTTTACGAAGCTTTTGATATTTAATATTTTTTCTGAAATTACCTTACTATCTCATCACATTAAGGCGTTAGTTAATTACTAATGAAAAAAATCTAAATGAAATATATATTATAACATAACTTATTTAATTATTTTTTTATTAGTAAGTTATTAAGGTTTTCAAATTATATTATATTTAGTCGAGTGATATAACATAATCTACAATAGAAGGAATATTAAACAAATTTAATAATATAATAAAAATTTTGGAACAACCATTAATAATGGGCGAAAATTAAGCATTTAAACAGAATAAGAGTAAATATTATCAACTTAACATTGCGGTATAAAAAGTTATTTATACGTTGGCATAATTATTCTCTGAGTGCTTACTGACCTATGTAATACGAGCCAGATAGGTAGTTTGTATCTTACTGCAAGATTTATATTTTTTAACTAAACATAATATCATAATTCGCAAAAGAACATCTATAATGACCTACAGACAGATAAATAATATTTAAGAGCCTTTTAACAGCAAATCAGCAGCTTTTAAATACTTAAAGGCATATTACTTCCCCTAAATTTTTTCCAGCTAATCTCCGATACGGCTAGATTTTAAATGGATTTTACATTAGTAAACAGTTGGTGTTACGAAGAGCAAATACTTTTATTTAAAATAATAGGGTTCGGCAAAATTAAGCCATAGATAAAATTATGTATGCACAGGCGAAACCGCGGAGCGCAGCTATATAATGATAAATTCTATAAGAAAGCAGGGCCTGCACCAATGTGTTTTTCTTAAAAATGTGCAGTGATTTCACACATGCTTAACGGTGAAGGAAAACATCGTGCGGAAACCTGCATATGTCTGAGAAGTAATTCAAAGACGTGTGTATAGTGCCGGCGATAGACTCATCATCTGTCACGTTGGCACTTAATCATGTTCGCGAAAAAGTGTGTGTCGTTATTACCACAACTCTGCCTACCTCTTAGGGGAATACGGGCGTGAGCATATGTATGTATGTAATTGCTTGTATATCCCATTAGCCATATTCTACAACAGAGAATCATTGCAGTAAGTTAAAAGTTATATACCCATCAATCTTAATATTTTTCACTCCAGTTATCCACGGTTTAACTTCTTTTAATTCCATCACATTAATTCGGAAGTATAATTTTTCCAAATTAAGAAGCTTAAATTTAAATTAATATCTCGGTAACGGTTGAACCAACGTACCTTCATTTAAAAATACAAAGCTTTTGTGATGTAAATTAAACGCTTAACGGAAAGAAAGGCAAGGGCTCTCGCAATTACTAGAATAAACACCTTTAAAATTGATTATAAGCTTAATGAAGTTCATGCATTACTAGAGCAGTTAATGATAATACCACGAAAATAAATAGGACCTAAATAAATACTACAAATTTGTACTACAAAGGTGTTGCCTACCATTTTTATAATGGTTATTAACTGTTCAAAATTAATCTGCAAAATTGTCGCAAAAGGAAATCATGGTGGTCTTGGGGTTTGAGCAAACGCCTGCTATGCAAGTTCGAATCCCAAAGGGGTTCAATGAGTTTTTCTAAAAACTTATGTTCATTGATTTCACACCACATGCCGTACGGTGAAGGAAAACATTGTGAGGAAATCCTGCATATATCTGAGAAGTAATTCAAAGACGTATGTTTAGTGTCTGAGACGGCGATAGACTCACCATCTGTCACATTGACACTTAATCATGTACGTAATAAGCGCAATAATGTCGTACAGGTCCCATCACGAGTTATGGGCGCTGACATAAAATGAGCTGTAGTCATTTTCTGTCTTTCTCTGTCTATATGCATGACAGGATAGCACCTTTACCATTACCAACTGAGTACGAATTCAAAGACTTTTCAATTTGAAAAAAATCAACGATCAAAGTAATGTACAGTGCCTAAGACGGAACTGAATTCACTATCTGCCACATTGGCACCTAAATATCACCTAGAAATCCTCCTTTTAGAGCACTCTTGATGCTTCTGACACTTCATAATTTCCTTCATGATGTGGGTTTCCTAGGAGGAGGAGGTATAAGAATGGTTACGAAACCGACGCGCTGATATATTTTATGTTTCAAGAAATTAGTTTTTTTTTGCATGCAATATATTTTGTTAACTCTTTTGTGACGCAAAGTATACCTTTTTTCAATAAACTACCATTCATCAAACAAAAATAAAAACTTGTGAAAAAGCATAAAATACTATAGGTAGTGTAACTGACTATATTGATGTTAGCATGACAATGAATCCTCTATAAAATTGTTTTAAGCAACCCTATGTACCAAAAAGGGACACATGTAAAAAAACCGGGAGTTTGTTTCGCCGTTTCTTCTCGTGGCAGGGTTACATCTGGAAACGGTAGTAAGTTAACTTGAGTTAGCGTAAGAGAAACGTTCAATAAGTGTCCCAAGTGTCCCTTGTAATGAATTGTTGATGTTTTTTTCGGAATTTTGAATTTTGTATAACTTTAGGGATTCGACTAGGAAAACACGTATATTATCATAAAATTATCGTTTGCCAAGGATAGCAAAAATATTTTCAAGTGATTAGAATTAATGAAAATCTCTATGAAAATGTCCACTTGGCAAAACCGCGTATGCAATATAATGAGTACTGGGAAATAATACACCACATTGAAAAATATTCCGCAAAAGTGTAAACTGAATATGATTGAAGGCAGAAATAGTATTCCAGCGCAATTAATTACTAGCAACTCGGTTCACCCTGAAGAATGTTGAATAAAAACGGAATATAGGAAAACCGCATATTTTCGATAATCGCATGTCACTCGCATCCTCACTTAACTGAAATATTTCATACTAACCACACAATATTGCACGTTCTAGATCCACGTTTGGAAACGAAATAAATATATTTTTTGTCACTTACATATACTGGCGCCTGTACTCCCCGAGGGGGTATGCAGAGATATTGTAATAACAACACCCTCTTTTCACTGATGACGATTAAGTGCCAAGGTAACAGATGGTGAGTTTGTCGCCGGCACTATACCTACAAACGTTTTTGAATTACTTCTCAGACATATGCAGGTTTCCTCACAATGTTTTCCTTCATCATAAAGCACGTGATGTGAAACTACGATTGCCAATTGAACATCTATGGCAATTGTTACAGGTCAGTCGCAGGCCTAAAAAAGTCTGCTTTAACTCAGATTACCGACTTTCCTCGTATGTATAGTGCCTGAGATTCACCCCCTGTCACGTTGGCACTTAATCATATTCGGCGTAATGTGGGTGTTGTTATTACTACACCTCTGCTTAGGCCTTCGGTGACCCTTCTGGGATGAGCATATTTTTATAGATAAAGAACCTTATACCAATATCCAGATAGAGTCCTATTTCCCGGAGTTAAAACGACTAGCATTGATTGATTCTTAATCTGTCCAGCCGTCAGCAGTGATTGAGTGACTAGCAAACATCCTAAATCTAAATGAGTTTCATTGTACGGACGGAGTGAAATATTACGGAAAGAAATTATGTGGCAAAACTATATACATATAGTACAAAGTTACAGTATTGGATAACATACATATGCTCACGCCTGTATCCCATGGGGGTAGGCAGAGACCACTGTTTGCCACATGCTATGATCCTTACATACTTCTTTCGCTTCATCCACATTCATGCATCTCTTCATACACTTTCTTCGGTTACGAGTGCTCCGAATTTGACCTTTCTGAAAAATACTATTAATTTGGTCATAGTAGTTCTTCCTTGGACGCCCTCTACCGACACTTCCGGTCACATTCGCTCTATAAATTTCTTACGTTAATCGCCTTTCACTCATCCTTTCGATATGTCCAAACCATCTCAACATACTTTTTTCAATTCTGGTCACCACATCATTCTTCAACTTGCAACTGTCTCTTATCACACTATTTTTCATACGATCTAAAATGGTGACCCCACACATACTTCGTAACGACCGCATTTCCACTGCATTCACTCTACTTTCATGTTTCTTCTGCCAAACCCAACATTCACTTCCATACATCAGAGTAGGTACTAGCACCCCGTTATGAATGGCCAGGCGCGCATTTTTTGTTATTGACTGGCCACTCATCACGGCGTGCAGGGCACCATTTACCTTGTTTTTAGTATTGGATAACTAGCTTGTAATTGATTGCTTGATTGGTAACGCCCCGCGGTTACACCAACTTAGACCTCATCAGGTATCTGTAGACTAGCTAGAACAAACAGACAGAGAGATCGAGAAGATTTGGTTTTTTATGTAAGTACCGTATATACTTACTTTAATTATGCATTTAGTGAAAAGCTGAATTTGGAATTACAGTCACTTCAATTTTAAGTACCTGTATAGTAATAGATGTATATATTATATCTACTTTATTATATTTCTGAACTTTGTATGTATAATCATATATCTCTCTGACGACTTGAAATACTTTGTTAAAAGTCTAATCAAATAAAGATAATTTTAATTTATATACTCTACTTTTAAGCACCCAAAAGGATCTCCGAAGGGGTATGTAGATTTACAATGGCATCTTTGTCAGCCTTTGGTAGACATAAATTCATGTTATATAGTCTCAGTTGCCACCTTCACGTCTCGTAATAATTATCTCAATATTTCATAAATCATATTGTGAAACCTAAAAGTAAGGATTTATGTAGGTTTTATTATTTCTTCATAATATTTCATTCTGTGAAGTAATATAAACGAAAAAATACAACGTGTTTGAACTTTCGAAGTTTCACATAAGCAATGGAAATTATTACACATTTCCGGAAGCTGAAAGTGAAATTTAGTTTGTAAGGCTTCCAATCCATTGGTTTTATTAGAACTTTAAATGGGTTAAAGGGGTTGAAGGGTTGTAATAGAAGTCGGCAGTAAATTAGGAAGTATTTTTTGTTGAAATTTGTAAATATTATTACAATAAATTTATACAGATAAATAAAATTGATGTGCCTGTTTGTAATTCTCAAATTAACAGCATTTCATTAAATCTATATGAAAGAATATATTTAATTAGGACTTTCGCTGACAGATAACTTTAGATTCAAGGAGTAATATAGGCCACTTTTATTGAAAAAAATAATTATAGTTCCGCGGGAATGAATTTAAATCTACGCGTATGAAACCGAAGAGCACAGCTAGTTCGAAAAAAAAACAAATATTAAGATTTGGTTACTATAATGGCCTTGTTATTACCCAGATATCTAGAGGCTTTTTGTGACCTGACTGACGCTTTTCTAGAGAGAATCAGCAATGTCAGTGTGGCATGCTGCCAGCCTTCTTAGCACCGAGGGATACCGATTTGTGTCAAGTTTTATATTTATAATTAGCATAGCCCGCGACTTTCACGAGTATATATTTTTTCCTTTAGTAGGAAAAATATACAAAAATGCGTTACAATAAGTTTTGAGAGTTTCTTGTGAATATAATTAAGTTTTCAAGTAATTAACATTAAGTTTAACACTATTATGTTTTGTGGATATCGAAAATATTCATTTTAAACTCATAAAAGTAAGTCCGTAACAACATTTATGATCGAGACATCGTGGTTGTTTTACGTCACATAGTTGGCAGCGATTGAAAGATTAGATTCGTCGACCTTTTTGAGATTGATTGTCTTGATAAAGGACCACCGACTGGGAAACAATCAAACCCAAACATTGTGATGTTAACCAAAATTATATTATTCGCTACAATGATGTCCATATCCTAGCATTGTCGAATCTTGTATCAGTGCCATAGCCACATGATAGCCAACTTTAAGCGCATCACTAGGGCCTAGACTGTATAAATCCAATTGATTATTTAGCCTATCTTCGCTGTGAACTGAGGGCACGTGAGTATGCCGTTCTCATAATTATATGCTATACAGCAGGTGGTTGAGCCCTTAGCCGGTCGCGTTTGGTATCAAGGTCAGCTTTACGCTAAACCTCGAACTCGCGATCTTGGAATTCTACTTGGACTTGGTCGAGCCTTTAGCCGGTCGCGTCATCATCAGCGCCATTTAACGCACTAGGGGTCAAAGTTGTCCCCATGGGCGAAATCGGTTGGATCATCACCAGGGCCTATACTGTATAAATCAATTTGATTATTTCATTTCAAATAATTATGTTGAATTTCACTCCTCCAGTTTACACCCGATCCGCAAATCCAGACAATTCCTTCTTAAAGTCCCAGATTGCTGTTCTTCTTCTTACTCCAAATCCTGCACTGTGCAAGCTGTTCATCTCTGGAACTCGCTTCCTTAATCAATCAGAGAAGCTCAGACTATATACTCCTTCAAAAGACATTTGTATGATTATTATATATCTATTTAAATAGTTCAAGCGACGCAAGTTCGAATCCCAGCGAAGCCTGTATCAATGAGTTTTTCTAAAAAACTTATGTACAGTGATTTCACACCACGTGCTTTACGGTGAAGGAAAACATCGTGAGGAAACATGAGGAAAAACTGCATATTTCTGAGAAGTAATTCAAAGACGTATGTATAGTGCCTGAGACGGCGATAGACTCAACATCTGTCACGTTGGCACTTAATCAAATTCGGTGAAAAGTGGGTGTTGCGATAACAACACCTCTGCCTACCCCTTCGGGGAATACAGGCGTGAGCACATGTATGTATGTATTGTATTTAACCTTATATTGTATGTATATTATGTATTATATTTATTTATACCTAGTCTTACTTTCTTTGTCTCCCACACCTGACATTAATATTTTTCATTTCGCTGTTTCCTAGTCCCCTAATTTTGTCTGGTAGAGATCGCCTTTTGTTACCATACTTTATTATTCTAACTAGAATACCTATACTATATTATGGTGTGCAATAAATAATATGTTATTTATTATGTTTTGTTACGTCTGGTTATGTCTGAAGATCTCGTGACACAGTTGCTATTGCGCATATCATTCGACCAGCGAAGTTCAGATATCCTAACCCATGCTGTACTTAGATGGGTGACTGTCCAAGTCCCCTACTTGCCTCGGAGAGCACGCTAAGCCGTCGGTCCCGGTTACCAATTGACCAACTTTGGCAATCGTTACAGGTCAGTTGGAGGCTTTAAAGAATCTGATAACTAGTTTAACCCAGATTGGTAGTTCCTCACAAAAAGGGGTTACAAAGGTCTGGAGGCAGACGCTTCGTATAAAAATAAGGTGATCAGCCACATCGATTTGAATCAAGTGCCAATTCCAATCAGGTATGGGATAAGGCCAGGGACATGAAGATGAATGGTTATGTCAGTATTGCGACTATTCGCTATGTCCGTATTTTAGGTTGTATGAATTCAAAGTCGTGGGGAATAGTGTGAATATATTATTTAGATAATATTTGAGAGGTTTTATTCTATAAAAACATAATTAAGCCAACCGTATGAGTCCGAAAACTAATGGGGTCAGTTAGTTAAAACATTTCAATGTTATTCCGATTCAAATGATATTTTATGACGGAAAAATTACTTGGAGCGTAATAAAATGTTGGTAACAAGAAAGGTCTCAAAACTTTCCAAGTTCTGTGTTGGTAGGATTTCAACGATAATATTTCGTTTAATGGGTTTCGTTTCATATTGCAGGGTAACCAATTCATAACGATCACCTTATCTAATACATTGTTGGTGTCGGCAGTTCTGCACCCAAGTCAATATAAAATTGAAAGCTATATATAGCCCGATTTATATCTATGCATCTATCATCATCATAATATTTATATATTCATATATATATTGCACAAGTTAGTTACATTTAAACACATGTATAAACTTAATTATAATGGTTATAGCTACTAATTTGTTATTCCGACAAATTTCTTAAATCATCATCACCCTGCTGCCCGTATCTCATGTTATTTAGGGGTCGGTGTGTGTCGGCTCTTCCATTTATTCATTACCTAAACATCTATATCTTCAGATAAATTTATTTGAAGTGTCTGTATGTTTATCCAAATTTTTATCAGCTTTTCACTTAATATACCGTCACCGTTAATCTGTCGAATAATAATCGTATTATAATTGGATATTTAGGTGGTCTTAAAATTAATACTTACGTTTCTTTAATTATTTATTTTGTATTCTTTAAATTGTATAATATTTTTGAATAGAGTAATTACTGAGTTTCTTGCCAGGTTCTTCTCAGTAAAAGCAACCTTCCGAACCTGGCGGTAGCATGTATAATTATGTCATTCTGACGATTTGACAGTACTTTGTAAAAAATCTAATCGAATAAAGATATTTTTGACTTTGAAATATGGTCGAAGTGTATATATACCATACCATTGATTGATATTGCTGTTTTCAGGCAGGAAAATATCTGATTACACTGCTGAAATATAATGGGAGAGAATATTAAAAATAAAAGGTCGGATCAATGGTCGACCGTAGAAACTTCGATTGAATCAGTATGCCAAATTAATTGAAGACAATTTGCCTTGTATCCATTTCAAAGGAAACATAAAACGTTTTTAGGCAAAATAACAAGGCATTTTAAGAAGGTACCATTAACGAGTCCCTATAGCAAATATCCGTTATTAAATTCAATGAAAAAATACGTGCAGGTTACAAAATTCATAAAATATCCTATGTTACCCGAAAAATATTTTATAAAAGCGAAAAATTTATTGTATTAGCAAAGCGGATACTGGATTCCGATCCAAATTTTCCAGTAAATGTTTGCAGCCGCTGAAACAGAAGTTTTTCTGTGTTTTGAACGGATATAAAGAACGAGCCTATATTACTATATTCGTCACATAGTTTTTGATAAAATATTTGACGAATTTGTTTGCAGTCTAATCATATTATATAATAATATTATAATAGTTTTCTCCGCGTCAATTTAGTAATATTAAACACAGTAGAAATTTACTCGTTGCTTTCTTGAGGTTTTCTAAAAATGAAACCTAGTCAGATCGAGTTATCGCCCCCGAAACCCCTGTATACTACATTTTATAAATAACATTGGAGCCGTTTTCGAGATTCAGATTATAAAAGTATATACATAATACATATATCAGAATTGTACGTTTATAGTAGATATATAGATTAGATTACCATTTGAAACATGCTGAAACAAATGTCTACTCATTTCCTTAGAAAAACATAATTATCAACTCCTACAGATCGAAGAGATCGATCTTCCCCTTTTTAATTTCTTCTGCAGTAGCGTTTCTAGCATGTCTACGAAACGTCTCAAATTTAAATAAAATCGCATTAATAATATCATGTAATTTTATGAACTTTGTGATCGGATTTGGATTATAATCCACGATAAAAATGTCCTTACAATAAGTTTTTTTTCAAATTTGCTGCGTGATTCAATTCAATTCAAACTTGGCGTTATAAATTACAGAGCTCAGTTAAGAATGAAACAGTTACAGTTTAAAGTTACACAAACAAAAATACACTTCCAAAGGAATTCTACACAGATAATTAAATTGGAGTGTCTGTTTGTAATTCCAAATCAACAGCTTTTCACTAAATGCATATGAAAGTATATACGGTGCTTATATAAAAATACTAGCTGTGCCCGGCAAACGTTGCATTGCCATATATTTCTTTGGGGTGGTCACCCTTATAATTTAGGGGTATGAAAAATAGATGTTGGCCGATTCTCAGACCTACCCGATCTGCACACAAAATTTCATACAAGTCGGTCCAGCCGTTTCGGAGGAGTACGGTAACTAACATTATGACATGGACATTTTATATATTAGATTAGTTTAAAAAAAATCTCCGTGTGTCTGTTTGTTCTGGTTGAGCTCCGAAACGATTTCGGCGGACTTTTACTGGCATATAGCTAACATATTACAAAGAGTAACTTAGACTACTTTTATTTAAAAAACATTAGGGTTCCACGGGTCATCCATGAAATTATCTCTACGCGCGTGAACAGTACCCCTATCACGGGTTTGCCACCGTTTTCGTAATCTATACTCGCTAGCGTCACTCGCAATATTTGTATGAGATATTTTAGTTTTTCACGTCACCGCTGGGAGTCGCTGCACAATTTCTCATTGGGCGGAGACGCTAGCGAGTATAGATAAAACTAGGTGGGCGAAGTTACGGAACGAAACAAGTTGCAAAATAAACTCGGTACATAGATAATGAAAGACTTGAATTAACATGAAAATGCATCTGGAAGTTGAAGCCAAAAAACAATTAGCATTTCAAATAAACATAGAACTACTTGCTCTGTACTTTGTATTTAAGCAATTTGTCTTTGATACTAAATACTTTGTAATTTTACTACGAATCTAGATATTAAAAAAGCATTTAACCTTCCAAGCTCGACACGTCTTCTAGAGAGTTCCTTAGCTAACGTAAAATCCTTAAAAAAATATACCTTTATACCAACTAGTTGTGCGCCGCGGTGTCAGACAGAAGTGTAGACTTATTATGGGTGGCTTTATTTCGCTGAACCCTCATTATTTTTTTGTATATAGATATGACAGATCGGAAGTCTATCACCGTCTTAATCAATATAAAGGGGCACCCATTAAGTCTACGCGGGTGAATCCGAGGGGCACAGCTAGAAGACACAAGACATAAATTGTGTAAGCTCAATGTTTTTGAAATCTTATTTTACAATAAAAGTACCAATATAATGTAGCTGTAAAAGCGGTAAAGTGGGTACTTCCTGTAATATTATGTAGTGGGTGTATCCTTAAACCCTGACACCATCTAATCAAAGCATTGTCAAAGGGAGGATATTGGCAAAGGATATTTGATATAGCTCTCTATTGTTTTGTGGTGAATCAAGTGATGTTCGACGACGACTGTTTTGCATGTTTCACGGATGTAAATCATTTGATTTAATCTAAGGATTAATCTAAAAACATAGCTCAAGTCCATTTCTGTATAAATATCTGGTTGACCGAGCTGAGCTCGGTTTCTTCTTCACCCAAAAAAAGGACAAAAACAGAAAAAAAAAATCCGGTGACCGCCAGTATAGAACCGGGGTACTCTAGTTTCGTTATCGCCCCGTAAGCTGGAAGCCTCACCTTTGAGCTACCATAACTTGACAGATGTCGGCGAAATTTAATGTATTGTAATGATATTTTATGAGTTTTTCAGTGCCTGAAAGCATGGTGAAAACGATGTTTTCCATACACGAAACCTAGCTAGATCTATTTTTTGCCCGTGAAACCCCCTACATGCAAAATTTCATGAAAATCGTTGGAGCCATCACCGAGATTCTGATTCTATTCTATTCTGATACAAGAATTGCTCGATGAAAGATATAAGATTTAGTTTCTATTTTATTAGGTAAAAGTAAATATCCTTGTTCATTGTTAAATGTAGGTCCTTATTTTGAAAAATCTATACATACTTGGATCCATGATCGAAGAAAGTGGATATAAAAAGTAACAATTTTATTCGTTTTCTTGATCATATTACAGGAGTCCGGCAAAATATTGTCACTTATGTTCCAAAATTGATTTGTATCAAATTAAGCATGAAGGATCTAATGGAACGGGCTACAAATTGTTTTCTGATAGATATAATATGAAGAGTACTCGGCGGAAAATGAAAAATCCTTTTCGAAATTACCCACGAGCGTAACAACGAAATAGGGCACATACTTGATTCGGAAATAGATATTTAATAGTGTACAAGATTATTTCTTTTGGATTTCTTGCTTTTCCGATTATGAAAATCATAGGTATCTTATCTTATCTTGTTTGTGGCATTATTGGGTCCGGTTTCCCGGAAGCACGTCGACCCTTGGGATCTTTTGCTCTATGTTCCTGACTCCTCAAATACTCCCTGAACAAGCCGGCAGATCTTGCCCATAGGGAAGAGCTTGTAGTCCTCTGGTTTCGGATACGCCTTACCCAGTAGGTCCATTCGCCATCTGGCCAGTGCGCGAAATATTAGGTAGCTATTTGTGACTCTTTGGTATTTAGTTTTTCGTGCATCACCCACCATTACGATTTTCACAATGTGCTATCTCAAGTTCTGATCGAAAAGCTTATTTCTGCCTAGTTGGTCTAGTGGTCAAGCCCTACTGTAGAACACGAGGACCTGGGCTCAACCCCCGGGTCGGGCAATGGGGTATTTCATCTGTGATTTTCCAGTAACAGCTTTATAGGGTTACCAATTTATCATCTTTGGCAATCGTAACAGGTCGGTTGGAGGCCTAAAATAGTCTGACAACTGGTTTAACCCAGATCACAGATTTTCCTCGTAAAGGGGTTGCGAAGGTCAGATGGCAGTCGCTTCGAAGAAAAATCAAGTGACCAACAATGTATGGGATAAGGCTAGGGAGATGATGATTTTCCAGTAACAGCTCGGAATCTGCCAAAAGACTGTATTGCAAAGGACTTAAACATAACTGTGTATAAGTCCTCATAATATCGACGCGAAGTTAGAAGGCAAGTACAAGCGATGTATGAACATAGTAAAACATATACTGGGGCTCTGGAGTAATAGCCATAATACTTATCTATGTCTAGTGCAAATAGGTTCACATACCAATCCAATTTTATTTGTGAATTCTATTCAAACAAACAATATTCTTTTTGTACTAAAAAAATGTGATACAGATTTCATTTTATTGGCTGAGTTAAATAGATGCGTTGAACATTGTATTATTGAAGTCGATTGCCAAATGCCTACCCCCATGAGTTCAGGTGTGAGCGTACCTATGTATTTACTAGCTATGCCCGACGATTTCACCTATCTACTAGTGAAAGACCCGTTAAAATCGGTCCAGCCGTTTCGAAGATTAGCCGGAACAAACAGACGGAGAAAAAAAAATGTTTTTTTATGTGACTACCGGATATACTTTCATGTGCCCTTAGTGCAAACCTGTTAATTTGAAATTATAAACAGACACTTCAATTATATGTATCTGTATAGATATAGATGTATAGATTAAGCTCTCCATAGCACTTATTTACCACCTTAGTATGATTGAAAATGAGTATATAAGGAGAAATCTGAAAGTAGCACCACTGACTGACAAGTTGAAGAATAAACATTTGTCGTGGTATGGACATGTTATGCGGAGGGCAGACCTAAGAAACGATGGATGGATTGTGTGAAAGATGATATGGCTAAAATAGGAGTGAATACAGATATGACGGCTGATAGAGAGAAATGGAAGAGAAGAACACATTGCGACGACCCCAAATAACATGGGATTAGGGCAGGAGGATGATGATGATGATGAGTATGATTGAACATATTTCCATTTACCTTTTGAACAGTATATTGAATCTTCCTACATCAATATAATAACTAATAATAATAATAATCTTTATTTTCACAAAATATTTCTAGTACATATGTAACCTTAATACTTATTACAAAGTTTGAAGCTGTTACAATAATAGAATTATCTTTTGGTTATCTCACTAAGCAAGCCTGTATCGAGATTGTTACACTAGATATTATTATATAACGTATACGTTTCTATAGTATCTCAACTCATCCCCATGAACTAAACTGGACCCTAGTTCGTCCATCACAAGATAACGTCATTTAAAGTTAACGATGGCTGACCTCGGTGCAAGGCAATTGTGCGGTGTTGTTGTTTAATTGTATTCATAGTAGTTCAGTTGCATCGTTCGCTTTTCACCTGTCTTTGAGTTCATGCGATAAAGTGGCCTTTTTAATTCAATTCCAGTTTATAGTTCATTTTGAAAAAGTTTTGTTTATGTATGTGGATGGTTACAAGGTGTGAGGAAGACCTAAGAAACGATGAATGGATTGTGTGAAAGATATAGCTAGAATGGAATTTATTACAGATATGAAGGCTGATAGAAAGTGATAGAAGAGAAGAGCACATATCTTCGATCTCAAATAACATGGGATAAGGGCAGGAGGATGATGATGAGTCAGTTCGTGTTTTCATTATACTGTTACAAACGAACGTCACAACTCACCTGTTTCACACTTTCCTATGAAGATTCCTAAAACGATCCACAAAATATGAATTGCTTTTGTGACAAATAGCATGATAAAAATTAAATTATTGTAATATTTCGTGAATCATAATATAAATTGCACCTAAGTGACCATTTTGTCATTTCGATGATGAATCATATTCGGATAACATTATGATTCTCCCAAAGTAGGTTTTTTAGCCCTACTATGCTCTGTGTAATTTTGCGAGACACAAATATGTGTTTAAAAAATAATTCCCATTTTTGTGATAGCCTAGGTCAGCGGGGTCTTTCTGAGCTTGGCGTTTCATTTGGTTACCGTAAATTTAAACGTCAAAGCTAAGAAGTTATTAATACGCGCTGCTTAAACGATTATAGCTGGCCCCCTGTTCAGTGCCGTGTGATTAACTCGAAGCATTAATATTTGAGTTTCCACAACAGTACCTACTAAAAGTAAAAAATAAATTTCATTTTAATTTTTCAAAGGGATTGATTTGAGAGACTGAGCGCTTTTAGCTTTCACATCATAATAGTTACTACACCTATATGTACTAGATAGGTATTCTATGTATATTAGGACCTAGTTCAATATAATAATTTTACATAGGTACTTTTTTGTCTAATAATTTACTCATCAATTATTTTATATAACGACCACATCTCTTGAGCACAAAACATGATAAATACGTTTTTTTTTATAATGAACTATTGGTATTCGTATTTTTTTGAGTTAATACCTAGTAAAAGGCTTATTATGAGTAAAATACGTTACATGAACCTTATTAAATTTGAATTCTATTCTTTATTTCACCATAGAATAAATGTTAACAATAGACAACCCTTGCCATTAACAGAATTCAAGGAAAAATATATTAGATACATTTGAGATGAAATTAAATTATTTAAATAATTTTTATAGTCTGGTCCCAGACTAAGCACAACATGAGTACCAAACTCCAATAATAAAAATTAAATAGACTATAACATACAATACATAAAGATTTAAAGGCTCGAGTTGATCAGCCCCCCACAAGCACCAGATTCACAAGTATCACGTAAATGTTAGCCGTTGCCTTCTCTACCATTATCAAGGAAAATGAGCGACCCGTTATCCAAACATATTAGAACTTAAAGTGTCTAATATATTTAAAGATATCGCACTTTTCTTATCATTAAGAAAGTGAGTGTTAATCTATCACTTCTAAACAAACTATACTAAGTACACGCCAAAATATGTAATAAGTATATGTAAAAATATACGCTATTTTATGAACATGTAAAAGTAGTTTGCGTGGATGAGACATTTATTTATTACTAGTTGACCCGGCGAACTTCGTATCACCATTTCCTTTGTATTTCACCGTTTAAACCTTCCCTGAACTTCCATAAATATATCAAGATCAAAATTACCCAAATCGGTCCAGCCATTATAAAATTTTAGCAAGACAAACGAACAGCAATTCATTTTTATATATATAGATATAGTAAACATATAGTAAACTCACATTTCGTTTAAGTCCCATGTAGTAGGGGCGAGCCTATTGTAATTAACCAAGCACTAATCCGGATTCCGAGCTACTACTGAGAAATTACATATAAAAACCCAGGACCGCAGAACCGTTTCCGTCGAGTTTTTACTTATTTGAAAAAACTATTTAAACGGCCAGTATCCAATTACACATAATGCATCAATATTACACTATATATGCAGTACACAACACAAAGGGTTGCGAAGGTCAGATGGCAGTCGCTTCGTATAAAAATCAAGTGGTCAGCCACATCGGGTTGAATCAAGTGCCGACACCAACAGTGTATGGGATAAGGCCTGGGAGATGATGATATGCAGTACACAACACAATACATTGATTTATATACGCAGTAAATTATAAGAAGCCGTGGTGGCCTCGGGGTTTGAGCAGTCGCCTGCTACGCAAGCGACGCAAGTTCGAATCCCAGCGGGGTCTGTACCAATGAGTTTTTCTAAAAAACTTATGTACAGTGATTTCACACCACGTGCTTTACGGTGAAGGAAAACATCGTGAGGAAACCTGCATATTTCTCAGAAGCAATTCAAAGACGTATGTTTAGTGCCTGAAACGGCGATAGACTCACCATCTGTCACGTTGGCACTTAATCAAATTCGGTGAAAAGTGGCGTGAGCATATGTATGTAAATAATAAAAATACAAATACATTAAAACATTCGCCTCGCAATACTCCAGACATGCCGACATAATACTCTGCCATTCATCCAGAACAAATCACACTCAGAGTTGGACTCCAGGAGAGTGTTACTTATACGTCGTTACTACTACATACGGATAAATATGGAACGAATTGAGTAAGTGAGGTATTAACTGAAAACAAATATTTGAATTATCAGGTCCGTAGGGTGTTTAAGAGAAAAGCACTAAAGATTCCAAGAGTCGATGTGGGTCTTAGAACAATGCCAAATCAAGACGAGAGGCCTTACCATCAACACTTATTACGATTGTTATTCGACCGAGTAACAATGGCAGATCTATCCATGTCACATATATCTGTCCCTTACAGTGAGTGGAACTAATGTCTCAATCAATAGTAGTTTATTTTAGAAGTGGGTATTCCTAGTGATTTGATTCAAATTACGAGCGGAATCGTAATTTAGTCCTCTCAGTCCTAAAACCGGTTCTTACTTCTATTCTTCTTCTATTTGAGAATATTTCGTAGGCAGTTTGTTTTTAAATAATTATGAAACTGAGTAAGAAACTTATATTTTATTCGTGAGAGATTTGTTACTGAGATAGATTCGAGGGTAGATTGGAAAATTAATTAAATATGAAGAACCTAATTAGTATGAAAATATTTTCTCACAATCGAATACACGGTCTTAAAAGCTTTGCTTTTATGATTAGCTATAATTGAACTGTCTATAGTCTATACAGGTTCTTTTTTTATTTTAGTTTCAGGGACAGTATTAATGGCCACTTATTGAACAAACTAGCTTCCGCCCTTTGTTCAAAAAGTATAAAAAACAAACCCTATTTTGAACATAAATTTAATCAACAATGAATATTTTAGCCCCTTTGAAAACAAATTTTGTGACATCCTGTTGGATCTTAATGAATAGAACGATCTTGCACAAGTATTTAACACCAATATTCTTGCAAGACCGCATAAATCCTAATAATTTGTTGTCAAAAATAACCCTCCCAAACGCCTACTCATTTATAATTCAACGCTAAGAGATTTCACTTACCGTCGAATGAAATGGCGTTTATTTGAATAGGTAATTAATGATGGACTTGGTTATAACGGTTTCCGAACTGATTGACACGTTACAGGTGGTCGGGTAGCAGCTATTCCAATGACGTATAACTATATAGCAGCTGCGTAATAGTACTGGCATTAATAGTTAATATTCTCCAGTGGTTTGATGGAGGTTTCACGCACGCTTATTGGCAAATGCTGTGGTTATTAACATTAATGACAGAATAGAGGTTAGGTTAGGTGGTACTAAGTTTGTAATTATTACTTAATTGAATTCAAAGTAACATACGAAGAGAATTTCAGATTAGGTTTAGTAGATGGGATTTTTGTATCAAAGTACTTTTGTCGGTCACCATCATCACTTCACATAAGACTACCGGAGTGCTCAGTGCGAGTTTTTCACTGCCGCCGTCATATGTCATCGCTTGGACTTGTTTGTCGCCTTTATGCGAAAATAGTGCATACTGCGTGATCTAACACCGCTGAAGTCATATTTAGACCGAAATACATATTTTAACGACTCAAAAACAAGAGCTTGAACTATTAACTTATTATTTTCATTAAAGTGGAATAAACATAACTTTACATAGTTGCTTGATGAAAAACTAAACGTTTTTTTTGCTGTCCTGAAAAGTTGCGCATTTTGACTTCCGCGATGTTAGAACTTGAGCGACGGTATGTGCTTATTCGCCTCGCGCCATACATATAAACAGAGACAAACTCGTAAAATGACTACTGCACATTTAAGGTCAAGTGATGACCTTGAATGTGCAGTAGTAGTAGTAGCTCGTGTCGGGACCTTTAGTAGTAATAATGACCAAAGACTCAAGTTTTGTCGCCTTGCCGCCATATTATCTTTGGGAAAGGTATTCTTAAATTATTTAGGAATAATTACGAACACAAGTAATCCATGGTATCTTTCTAGTATATATCCTCTCTTCTGACCCTTGAGACCCTTTCAGCATAAAGCTACATAATAACTTTGCTAAGAAACCATATATTTACTTGAAACGTTTCTCTGCAAATATACCACATATTACACCAAGATACTTAGAATTGACAATATTAAGTATAATTTATTAGGGATGAACAAATGCCTTGCTTAATCCCTTTAAGCCCAGCCGTCTTGGGGTCTTATCTGGCAACCTCGATCTGTAACATTAAGCTAAAATGTAAATAAATATGTTTGTACCATTCGAAATTCATAGGTTTTGTCCTCAATACGACTTTATGCCGTTAATCTATTAGAGTAGTTCGGGTTTCATAAAGTAAAGAATATTGTTTGTGATGATAATTGTATTGAAATCTTATGGAATTTAAATTTCGTCATAAAAGTTAAGTTTAACAAGTTCATTCTTGCGATTGATTAAACAGGAATTTATATAGAGATCGCCTGAAGTCACAACTACATCATTGGTCGATTTTCTAGATTCGATCCACGATCGGGCAGTGGTTTTCGGTTTTTCCTTCTATAATTTCATAGCTAAGAATACCAGCTGAGCGTCCTGTATGTTTGTTTGTCAAATGTAACATCTACAGGTTCATTCTAACAAGGCCACTTGTTCGAGAAAGTAAGTAGCTAAAACTATTTCACATCCATTATCATTTGGGATAGGTATTCATCCAAATTACTGGTTAATTACTGCTTTTAAACCATAATTACTCAAGCGTACCTATTTTCTGCGTACCCACGCAGAAAATATTATTATCTCAACAATACGAAAGGGTCAAGATTTTTTTTACGACCATCCGCGTAAACAATATTCAGATGAACAGAAATGATGCACTGGCAACGATACGCACCTAATGAAAATGACACTCTTAATAAAATTATTGATACCTAATTTTTTATTGATATTTGATATATTTTTACCAACAAATGAACTCAATATCTTTATAAATTGTAGCCTAATCACAAGCTTTCAAAATTATTATATGATTAGCTGTGCCCCGCGGTTTCACCCGCGTAGATTTAGTTTTATATAATACTTTTTTTTCGCAATAAAAGGTAGCCTACGTCCTTTCTCAGGGTCTAAAGATTGTTGCAAATTTCATCAAAATCGGTTAAGACGTATAAGCTGGAAAGCGTAACAGACAGACATAGTTACTTTCGCATTTATAATATTAGAAAGAATAGTAGGATTCTTTGGATGTTACTATTAGTCATTATACGCTAGCGTACATATGCTCACCCCTGTATTTTCCGAAGGGGTAGGCAGAGGTGTTGTAATCACAACACTCACTTTTCACCGAAGATGATCATGTGCCAACGTGACAGATGGTGAGTCCATCGCCGTCTCAGACACTTTACATACGTCATTGAATTACTTCTGTTGAATACGTTAGCGTACTTGATATAAGTACATAGTTTTCTTTGATTTGAAAAACCAAGACGGTTGAGTTTATTCAATAGGCTAACTAAATAAAGTTTCGAACAGACATTTTCGGTCATTTTCTCGATTTTAATTCAATAACTACCTTACAAGCTGAAATTTCATTTTCACATTTTATTTTATATTTTCAAGCCTTCACCTGAAAATACGAGACACATACTTATGCAAATTGCAATCTTTGTCTTTTCTCATTTAATTATTAGTACTTATGAAGATTTCCTGGAAGATACAAATTACATTCACGTCTCTACTGACGAGGCAAATATGCAGCTCCACAGAATTTTCAATTATATCCCCACTTGTTTGATGAATATTATATAGCAGACGTCTTATAAGGAGTGTTGTTAACAATTCCGCTATTTATCTATACAGATAAATACAATTGGACTGTCTGTCTTTAATTCCAAAATTACACCTTTTGACTAAACCCAACTTTTTAAAAGTTTTCGCTCTCTGTGTGATTCTAACGGAACTTTCACTGGCTGATAGCTAATATTACAAGGAGAACTTAGGCTACTATTCTTTAATAAAAACTTTTAAGGTTCCACGGGAATTAAATTAAGTCTACGTGGGTAAAACCGCCAAGCACAGCTGGTCAGTAATAATATTATAAAGAGCAAAGATTTGTATTGTATGTTTTTAACAAATTTGCTTAAAAAATCCTCGACCGATTTTGACAATTCTTTCACTATTTGAATGCTACACTATCAGCGAGTAACATAGGCTATATTTTATCCCGGTACTCCCACGAGAACGGGAATTGAGAGGGTGAAACCGCGTGACGTCCGCTAGTCCTTTATATTTTGGAGACATCGGTTTTAAAAGGGGCTTCACTTCAACTGACTACCATTACCAGGGATATGTAATTTGTCTTCATCATATCTGAAAAGTATGCACCATTCCGTCTCACACAAATTAAAAAAGATATTAATTTAAATTAATTATCATCTACGCATAATCCCTTCCCATCTAACAGAAGCCGTCGAATAACTTGAGATAAATTCAACGAAAGTTTACATTAATACAAATTATATTTCAGTACATTACAATATTAGAAGCAAAACCATTTCATTATTAAATTATCCACTTACACAAACAGACCAAGGCAAGATAATTACTCAAAGGGAACCAGATTATTTGACACGGCTTAATATTCAAAGAAGGTGGCCTCCTTATTAATTTTGCTTACCATCCCGGTTGCAACCTATCCTTCTATCTCAAGTCGAGCTTACTTTTGAAACTTAGCGTCGAGTTTGACTTTACTTAAAACTATGAGTAAGTAAACTAAGCTAATTCCATGCCGTTGTTCAAAGTTAAGAGTTAAGCTGTCGTTTTTAATTTACGTATCTTACAGTTCTAGGATACCTGACTTCCTTCATCAAGTTTGTGTTTGGGTTAAGTTTAACGTAGTTTATACTCTGGGCCATCGTAAGGTATTTAGTGACAAAAGAATAACGTATTTTATTACACATCATGGGATCTCTTCTTCCTTAATTTAAGAACATTTGCTCTTGTTGATGGAGCAGATCTCTCTCCTCTCTTGAGCACAATCTTGCCTCTCTTGTGCACAATCCTTGACCTCTTGATCCGACACTACACCGATTTCTCCATAAGTTAATTTCTCCTTGCATGAACCATCATGTAGCTTCTCTTCGGTCTTCCTCCTCAACTCCGCCCTTAAATGTTTACTTCCAGTACTCAAGTGCCCAACTATTTTTCCTCTTCTATTTTCAATTGTTCCTAGCAGTGTTCTTTTCTCATTTATCATGTCCAAAACTTCCACATTACTCTTCTTCTCTATCCAGCTATGGGATTTTAACGCACATATATAACGAGAGCCGTGGTAGTTTTAGGGTTAGAGCAGTCGCCTGCAACGCAAGTTCGAATCCCAGCGGGGCCTGTACCAATGAGTTTTTCTAAAAAAAACTTATGTGCAGTTATTTCACACCACGTGCTTTACGGTGAAGGAAAACATCGTAAGGAAACCTGCATATGTCTGAGAAGTAATTCAAAGACGTACGAAGTGAAACGAAGACTGGACTAGATCTGTGAAATGAGGAGACTGGTGTTGACTTGTAGAACGCTTATTGTAGTACAATACTATAGTATACAAGAACTTTGATCATGTAAGTTGGAGTTGCAGGAAGATATTGCACCCACAGTCGTAACGGTCGCGGCCCTTGAGACGTTCGAAAATCCCTCGTAATGATTATATCTATAGACAATAATTCTCAAAATATAGAGTGTTTCCACAGACACTACTGCTCTATATCGATCAATTGACATACACATTGACCCACAGACTTCCTATGGCATATTCACAGATAAACTCAAACGCGACTATTCGTTCAGTGTTATATACTCTATGTAACAAAAACAATGTCCATAACTTTTTAAATCCGTTTTACAGAAAGAGATGGGGTTACATTTGAACCAAGGATCATAGGCGTTTTGTAATTAGGGGTCTATCATGTAACTTAGATGAGGGAATAGACAATTTCTTATTTGAATTACTGAACTGATGTGTACTAGTATGTTCTGCTTGCCTATTAACATACACCCACAAATCATCAAAACTACTTCGATTTAGACCGAACAATAACTGAAGTAGAATATTGTTATTGGGAATGTGGGTACGACTGTCAATTTGCAATGTAAATGTGCTTTAGTAACACAAATATGATCAGATAAGGGGTTGATATGACTTTGAATAATCAAACGATTGATTTATTGTTTGATTAGTCTTGCTTCGAGTAGTCTACTACTTAGAGAAGTAAGTTCGAAACCCAGCGGGGCCTGTACCAATGTGTTTGCTAAAAACTTATGTGCAGTGATTTCAGTGAGCTTTACGGTGAAGGAAAACATCGTGAGGAAACCTGCAAATACCCGGTGGGATTTGAACTTGCGTAGCAGGCGACTGCTCAAACCCCGAGGCCACCAGGGCTCTATTCTATAATCTATCCATTTAAAATTTGCTATTTTATTTACTGTCAAAATAATGTATATTTATCGTTTTAGAAGTAATTCAAAAGTGCCTGAGAAGTCGATGGACTCACCCTCTGTTACGTTGACACTTAATCATATTCGGTGAAATGTGGGTATTGTTGTTACTGGGTGTACTGGGGGCTAACTATGATCGCTTTTAGCAGCGCTTATTAAGAACTTCTTTGCTCCTGGGAAATTATAGATAGAAAAACCGAACAGTTTGCTCGACTCGGGGATCGAAACCAGAACCTGTGTTACTCAGCGACCGACAGCGACAGCGACTGAGGCAGTGAGAGATAGAGATCCTGTTTGACGAATACTTAATTGAAGTAAACCAGATTTTTATGCTCCGTTCACTTTTTAAAAGCGGGTATATAACCTCTGTTCAACTTACATTCAAGTGCCGTCATAAATTTTGAGCACTCGCCTTGAAAGCGCAGGGTATATTTTTGGGTTTGTTTGATACGAGCGCGAATAAATAAATGCACAGTACTCCCCACAATTTTCGTAGAGCGCTCAAAATTCGTGACGGCACTTGAATGTGAGTTGAACAGAGGTTATATACCCGCTTTTAAAAAGTGAACGGAGCATAAAAATCTGGTTTACTTCAATTAAGTATTCGTCAAGCAGGAGCCGCAAATAAACCGCACATAAATTGTGCGTTCACGTTGTACGGAAGCATGAAAGCCTTCTGAAATATTCAGGGCACATCGGCGCGCCACCTTTTATCTCTCTTCAAAACCACGTTTGAATATTAAATAATTTCAAGAGTTATTCCCTGTATCGTAAATACCGCGACGCACGTGTTTCACAGATATGCCTACACGTCGAATCTGATGTCAACACCAAACTCAACTATGGATAAGTTATTTTAAGACAGTCCGTGACATATGCACACAAGAGTCGTTGTGGCCGCGGGGTTTGGGCAGTCGCCTGCTACGCAAGTCGAGGCCTATACCAATGAGTTTTTCTAAAAACTTAGTTGCAGTGATTTCACACCACGTGATTAACGGTGAAGGAACATCGTGAAAAAATTTGCATATATCTGAGAAGTAATTCAAAGAATTATGTATAGTGGCTGAAAAGGCGACACAGAGCAAATTGAAGGTTCATAAATAACCGGCAAAAAATTACCAGCAGTCTGTAGAGGACTAACGGGAACTACCTTGCAGCGGAATAGTTTTATGTTCAAAGGATGCCATCAAAAGATTTGATCTACTCATTTTAGTAGTTAACAATGACAAAGCGAATCTGTTTCGTGAATTACTTATGAACCGAACATTGCTTTGTGGCTTTGCACAAAGGAGTAGCAGTAATGAGATGAATTTGATCATCCGACTGTGATTTCCACATTTCATTCCTACGGACCCTAGTAGGTGGAAAAGCGAAATTATACGCGGTCAGACGAAACAAAATGTATCTTCAAAATTAGACTTCCTAAAACATTACTAAACATTTAAATGAAAATGATTTATTCAGTTTAGGCCCTGGTAAGGCACTTATGAATGTCGAAGAATTTACCATCGGTTTGGAAACTAGCCTTCTGAAAAGAACCGGCAAGAAACTCGATGACTCGCTGGGTTTCTTGCCTGTTCATCTCAGAAAGTGGTAATATATATCTCTCTCTAAAAATCAGAACGGGGTAGATCTCAGTAACACTTTCGTGGGATCTATACACATGAATTACAAAGTCCTGACTGACTGATTTCTATATCAACGCACAGCCTAAGCAACTGGTCCTAGAGACATGAAATTTTGAAGGTGTGTTCTTGGTGAGGTGAAAAGCGGTATGAAAATTTATATATATGTAAAATCTACTTCCAAGCAAAGCTAAGTAATTAATCAAGTTAAGTAACTCTAGAGTTACCCAGGTTAGTAGTTGGATGGGTGATCGCCGGCGGTCCTGGTAGCTAATCGAATTGAAGAATTTAGCAATCTTTACTGGTCAGTTGGAAGCCTAAGATGAATTTGGTTTGACTCAGACCAACGTTTAAACACGCATCTGAGTTCAAAATATCTAGAGCAAAATCCGCTAAAAAATGCAAGAAAATGAAGTGCCTACCATTATTTCTGATTGCCGAGCACAAAAGTGGCAAATAAAAATGCTTATAATATTTTTTTTTTCTATTAAAAACCCCGAAATGTAATCTCTTTAAGAGACCTCGTGGATTTGGAGTTGCTTAAGTGCGAAGTCACAACAGGTTTTTGGAAAATTATTTTTGCCACAAAGGAAACAATAAAGCTGTTTAGATGGAATATTGCTAACAAAAATGTAATAAGGCACCTAGATTCTATTTTTGTATTATTATGAATGTATATTTTAGCAGATATTTGAATACGGACTAGATGTCGATCTCATTGCATTCGATCTCATTTATTGTGAACTCTTTGTACTATAAGTATATACATTGCGTAGAGAATCTTGCTAGCGCGTTCTAATTTTGACAAGCGCCATCTATATGTAATCGCCATACCATCTATATAAGTGTTCAATATATATTTTACATCGGTGCATTGTTTATAGCTCACTAGAATGTAATCGTCTCACTGTTTCCTTGTAAACAGTGTGTTCCTAACTGTTAAATGTACATAGACAAATGTACATTTTTTACTACTTCCTGTTGTCTATGAGCACGCTCTCTCTCTTCTCTTCTTGCCGCCATGACAAGTACAACATAATTTTTGTATTAATTTTATTTGATGTCTTTTTCAATATAAGTCGTAATAACAGAGCTGCATTTCAATTATATATCGACCAATAAGTAATATGGAATTACTTTCGAACTGGCCACTTTGAATTGAACAACTGATATTTGAATTAGATTGAATTCTAAATATAAATTTAAATACCCTGTCAGAAACAGTTTTATTTTTCAATCAAATTACTTACTTGCCATTTTCTAACTATGAATCCAATCATTTTATTATCAATGATTAGATAACTGTTCTAAGATAACTTTTATATACTTTACTAGTTTCTGCATGAAAGAATTCCTTTCGGCTAGCGTTGACTTTAACCCGCGACTTCGTTTATGTAGCATAATAAGCATATAGCCTTCCTTTATTTATATAATCAATATAGTCCTAAAACTATTTATAAGTAGAAAATTTGGCCCAAATCGGTGTCTCTCGGGATCGTGCCATGAAGGCTGGCAGCATTGCCACGTTGAATAGCAATGCTGATTCTCTGAACGAGAAAAGCCCCAGCCCGCTTGTTACGTGAAGCTTCTACCAGACGACGTGTAACCTCTTTGTTGTTGATGTTGATGATAAAAAGTTGATGAGCATTCGGACTCCAAGGCCTTCCTTTATAAATAAGTTGTCTAATACAGATTTTTTTAATCGGTTTCTGATATTAGCGCATTCAAGCAAATAAACAAAATCTTCAGCTTAGTTGAATAGTATTTAAATTTTATGAAAATGATGAGTTGAAAACAGCCAATGTGTTGCTCTTAAAATCTATACGGATAAATAAAATTGAAGTATCTGTTTGTAAATCCAAATTTATACTAAACAGCTTTATACTAAATGCATATGAAAATAAGTAAATATATGGTACTGACATGAAAAAACCAATTTTTTTAATTTTTTCTCTCTGTTCGTTCCGGATTTCCGAAACGGCTGGACTCGATTTTAATGGGACGTTCACATACAGATAGCTAATTTTACAAGGAGTAACTTAGGCTACTTTGTTTAAAAAAACATTAGGGTATAAAACATTAGCTTGTAAGGCACAGCTAGTCATTGATAAAAATAGTTCGCCTTGCAATCTAAAAAAAAAAATGCTCACGCCATCTTAGAAGGGTCCCCGAAGGGGTAAGCAGAGGTGTTGAAACAATACCCACATTTCACCGAATATGATCAAGTGTCAAGTGCAATCTATAATTTTCTTTTAACATGGTTTAATATAAACGGAGATCGAAACCTAAAATTAACTGCCGTTTAATTTAAACCACTCACAACGTTTAATTAGTAAAAGTTAAGCAAATATAACAACCTTAAAATCAACGAAACAAATTATTAAAGTTTTCCAACTTTGAAGTGTTTGCTGTGAATCTTAAGTTATCGTTTACCTACTCTAACTTATTCAGGACACCTTTAGATTTGATATTTAAACTTTTATTTTAATGACTGTACTTAAACTTTATAGTTAAATTAATTCAGGGGCCCCATTCGGTGTCGAGACCCTTGGTCCGTGGGGTCCTAGCGCTATAAGGCTTTTTAAAGAAATAACGAAAAGGTTAGTCGTAATCACAGGAGACCGAAAAGCTGGCAGCTACCTCGGACAAAGAATTAGTCTTGCCATTCAAAGGGGGAATGCTGCCAGTATCTTCGGAACCTTGCCTACAGAGACTCCTTTTAATAATATATTTTAGTTATTAGATTTTTTTTTATGGTTCTAAAAACTAATTACAAGTAGAAAACTTGGCCCAAATCGGTGTCTCTCGGGATCGTGCCAAGAAGGCTGGCAGCATTGCCACGTTGAATAGCAATGCTGATTCTCTGAGCGAGAAAAGCCCCAGCCCGCTTGTCACGAGAAGCTTCTACCAGACGACGTGCAACCTCGTTGAAAAGTTATAGATTATATTTTTTAAGGTTTTTAGTTGCCATTGGCAACTTGTTGGATACATTGGATACATTGTGTATAGAACAATAGTATTGATCCTAAATCAGGGGACAACATAGACCAGACTCGAATTTACATTACGTTTTTTTTTGAGTAATCCTTTACTTGCACCGTTTAACTAGTGATATGATGACTAAATGTGTACTGGGTAAAATTTAATTTATTTTTTGTCAAAAATACAAATAGCTCTATACATCTATATGCTAATAATAAATCTGAAAGTTTGTTTGATTACTTGGACGCGCAAATCTCAGAAACAGCTGGTCCTATTTGGAAAATTCTTCAAGGCTAGATATCCCATTTACAGAGGAAGGCTGTAAGGCTATATATCATCAGGCTAAGACCAATCACTGGTTAATGTAAGTCTTAGCCCAAAGTAACTATTTGACGCGGACGAAGCCAGTATAATCTACAATGTCCTGACTGACTGACTTATACAATCGCACAGTCTAAGCCGATGGTCCTAGACATACGAAATTTGGAGGGAGTGATTTTTGTGAGGTGTATATATACACTAAGCTTGGGATTGCAAAAATTCTGTCCCTAATGGGGTGAAAAACTATTTCTTATATATATTTTTTATGATTTATATTGTATTACTCAAAGATGTAAAATTATTTTTTTAAAAGAGTAATTACTGAGTTTCTTTTCAGTAAAAACAACCATACGAACCTGGCGGTAGCATGTATAATCCTATGTAATCGTGTCTTTCTGACGATTTAAAAGTACTTTGTAAAAAGTCTAATCGAATAAAGATATTTTTGAATTTGAATTTGATAACCTACATACACCTCACCGAGTAGACCCTCTCTAAGTTTCATATTTCCAGGACTAACCGTTAATGCTGTTCGTTGATATTAGTCTTCACGTTGTTTAGTTAGATTAAAAGAAGATATATCTCTTTCTGTGGTACGGATTTGAAAAGGGATGCACATAGTTTTAATACAAGTCTAGTTTAGTCTTCACTTAAGCCATGTTTTGTAATATGGAGGATAGTTTTATGAGATTTAAGTAAACGGTATTTTCTACGAATTCTTTAACTTTTAAGAGATCAAAATTGCCCCTGAACTTACCAAAGAGTGATTAAATATGACCTAGAGTTATTTCAACTCTAGACTATAAAGTACTGAGTAATAGGGCGCCTTAATAGGATTCTCGTGCGGATATTGAGTTAGATTAGCTTCATATTAGGGCTTCGCTAAGTTTGTGCAGTGTGCTAGGCTTATATGATTATACTTGTAGATATAAATAGTTACTATTTCTTATTTTATTTACTTAAAGTAAATATCATTAAAATACTGCCTCAACACGAGGTCTTGAGGGAAGCCCGGAGTCTCGATTAATGCCCGGTTAATAGCAATAGTCTGGCCCCGTATTTCATTGGTTTTTTTATAACTAGCGAAATATAACCTCCATACTACTATTAAACATACAGATGTTGAGATTCACTTTATTTACGTTTATACTTCGATGACAAATGCCAATGTGTGGTCAATATCAGTAGTGCTAATAGGAACGATACAAAATATATGGGCCCCTTCCCATCTACATGGAACCAACAACAGAGTTGGTGCGGCATGTGAAAAAAAAAAAAAATTTGGCTGAAAAAGCCAAAGCCTGCAAATACAGGGGTCTCGGCTCCGAATATGACTTTGTCCCATTCGGAGTCGGGACCCTTGGTCCGTGGGGTCCTAGCGCTATTAGGCTTTTTAAAGAAATAACCGAAAGGTTAGTCGACATCACAGGAGACCGGAGAGCTGGCAGCTACCTCGGTCAAAGAATTAGTCTTGCCATCCAAAGCTGCCAGTATCTTCGGTACCTTGCCTACAGGGACTTCTTTTAATAATATATTTTAGTTATAAGATTATATATTTTTCAGGTTTTTAGTTATTAGATTATATTTATAAGGTTTTTAGCTATATGTATATCCATATACCCAGATACTGTCAAATATATGGGAATGACATAAATCTGTCACGTGACATATGCAAAATCTACCTTCCGAACCTGGTGGTAACATTTATAATCATGTATTTTGTGTCCTTCTGACGATTTGAAAGTACTTTGTAAGAAGTCTAATCAAATAAAGATATTTTGAATTGAATTGAATTGAATATGTCATTTCCATACATTTCGTATCGTTTCTACTAGCGAAGCGTGAGGATACATTTACTTTGTCTACAGTGTTGCATTCCAAAGAACCAAAGAGTATAAGCCGGTTGTTCCCCCAAGAACTGTTCCATGAAAGCTTTCCTACTAGAAAAAGTGCTGAATGCCGTCCCGTGCTTTCTACGTGTTGACAACCGTCTATTTATCCGGGATAAAAGTAGCCAGTAACCTGGGTTTGTCTCTGGGAATTTATCTCAATGAACTGCACTAAGGAATAAAAATCGCTTCGCTTTATACCTTTTGATGAATGCTTTACTAACCAACGTAAGCACATTCGCATTTCACTTCAATGATGGCCACAGGCATATAACGGTAAAATCTCGATTTAGTGAATAATTAAATAAATTTACGGTGATAGACTCACCATCTGTCACGTACTTAATCATCTTGTGTGAAAAGTGGGTGTCTCCTCTGCCTACCCCTTTTGGGAATAGAGACGTGAGCATATATATGTATAAACTCAATTTAGGCCTAAATCTAGAATTATATCTTGTAAAATTAATTATTATATGTATATATTACTTACTCTGCATTACTGCAAACTCTCAAAGATGATTAAATGCCAACGCGAATTGCCAAACTATGCACAATGAGTCTTTTTAACCCTTCATTTTAATTTATTAATTTTGTTCTCTTAAATTTTACAATCTGTACTTTTCTCTGTATGTTCTTATAAAGAGAGGTATATATTGTTTTTTATTATATAACATTGTGTCATCTTCTCTCTTCTCTTTCTTCTGAATATCATCTCCACATATTCAGGTTTCACCTGACGATGCTATCCTTCTGCCAAAGCCTATGGAAATCATTACACCTAAGTTTTTAGGCCATAATTAAAAGCCTGTGTGCGTTCGAGGATTGACGCATTCAAAATTTGGTGGTGGTGTCGAATACTACAAATATCTTCGACGCAGTACCGGACACATGAGTCAATCCTCAGACAGCTCAACAACGAGGCTATCAACAACCTGTCTACAAAGAGTCCTCAAGTTCTTCGGGCACACAGCACGACGCGATCTAGACCGCCTAGAAAGGCTGATTATGGGACAGGTCGAGGGCAAGAGGAGCAGGGATTGTTGGCCAACACGTTGGCCGGATGCGACCCAGGCTGCAACGAGGACTACTCTTCAGGATACCATCCAGATGGCACAAAACAGAGAGGCTTGCAAAGCAATGTTGGTGCAGACGTCGCGTCACGATCACGTCCCTCAGTCATGAGGTTACGACTGAAAGATAGAAGAGAAGAAGGAGATGTTTTTAGCAAAACTCATTCACACAGACAGCTGGGATTTATGACACTGCTCATAAAAGGCGAATACTTAATATCATTCTGCCTCCACGGCTATACGTTGTACAAAAAAAAATCTGTTCCAACACCTTTGTTGAATAAAAAGACAGGAAGGCAAGCGTGCCACGTTTAATTACGGCCGCCTGAGGCATACGAGACCTTTGAACGCAGCTTTGATGTAGGAGGCGGTGACATAAATGTTGCCGGACTTTTATTATTTTCATGGTAACGACTAATGTAGCATTGTTTTACAAATTCCTTATTATTAGATTTACAAATCTAAAATTGAATTATTCCCCAAGGATCACATAAGGATTTAGATTACGAATACAAAGCATTTGTGGACTTCGCCTTTCTGGGATCAGCGGCTCAGCTCAAGACATATAACAACTTTCTTACCCATAGATATTGCTTGTCGGAGAGAATTAAAAAAAAATAATCTAGGCATTAGGGCACATTTATCGGATTACCTTTTTGTTGCCTTGAGCTGGTATATATATCTATACATCTATACAGATAAATAAAATGTAAGTGTCTGTTTGTAATAACAAAATAACTTTTCACTCCATGCACATGAAAGTATATAGGGTACTGACACTGAATCCACAATTAAAAAAAATCTCCTCCCGTCTGTCTGTCTGTTTGTTCCGGGTAATCTCCGAAATGACTGGACCGAGCGTCCATCTTGGTTTCCTCACGATGTTTCCCTTCATCGTAAAGCACGTGGTGTGAAATCACTGCTTAGAAAAACTCAATGGTAAAGTCCCTACTGGGAGTCGAACTTGCGTCGCTAGGTAGCAGGCGACTGCTCAAACCTCAAGGTCACCTCGGCTCTTTCGATACGTTTGCTAAAAATTCTGCGTATTAACACTTAGGGGTAAAACAATTTTATTGTGTTTTAATAGTAGATAGGTAAGTATAATGGGTCCGAGCCACGCACTCGTGCCCTGGGGAACCCCGGACTTGGACACGTATTATGATGTTTGTCAATGCGAATTTCCACCTTAATGAATTAAAAAGGGTTGGTGCATGTACTTTTCGCGTTTTATACCAAATTATAAACGGTTTTGGTACACTTGCCTATATAATACAACCTATAACATTACACGGCGTCTCTCAGGGAGTATATAGAGACATGAGCGCTAGTTAGCTCTCACTACTGTGTGAACATAATCTATATACATAATATAATAGTCCTATATAAAGTTGAAGTTTATAAGGAACAGAGTAATGTTTAAGCCATCAAGTAATTTCAAAGTTAGTTGGCAAACACTGAAATTATAGTAATGATCGCTTATCACTGACACTCACGGCAAGATACTATCATCAGTGGGAATCCATTAGACTGATTAAATTTCCATATTATTTACAACCATACAGAAGAGTGAGAGACGCAATACTCTGTTCCCTACTTCTCCCAGCCTCTTAGAGAATCCTACTGCAATGTTTTAAGACCGTTTGAACTAAATTATGTGTTCATTCATTAAATGATTCAAGATCAAGAGCCCAACTAGGATCGTTAAAGCAGCGCGTATTAAGTACTCCTTATATTTACATTTAGCACAGAAGTTCTTAATACGCTCTGTTTAAGCCGACGTTGTTAGTCCCCCAGTGCTGATCGTAAAACCCACTTTTAGATAGTAATGAATTCCTTTTGTTCCAGTCATGAACATGTCAATGCAGCTGACGGCGGTAGTCCTGGCGGCGGTGTGCCTGTGTCTCGCGGAGGGAGCTCCAGACGTGCGACTCACGCGCAAACAACAACGTCCCACCCGTGGCTTCAAGAACGTAGAGATGATGACCGCTAGGGGATTCGGCAAGCGTGACCACCCACACACTAGGGCTGAACGTGAGTAACAAATAATGTATGATTGGTATTTCTTTACGAATGTCATTGAAGAATAATAATGAATTTATTAGTGTTAGGTAGATAACAAACAGTAATCAATAAAATCAAACAAATTTGACTTCAGAAACATTAGAAACATTTTACAGATAGAAATTGTTTAAGGCCCATCTTATATAATGCAATATTTAATTGCTTATCCTCGGGTTATGGTATTTTGTTATTTTTGGAGCCATCGAAAATATGCTTTTTGTACAAGCTCTGTATTAGCTTTAGTCACACATAATCTGCTAGAAGCTGTGAAACGAGACAGTAATGACACTCTCATTACCATCTCGATCAATTATATTAAAAGTGTAGATACGTCATGCGCTCAAAAAAAATATCTACGCAATTTGTTACTTGTCAATAAGTAGTATAAAATCTATGGATATAAGCTAGAATTCTGACGTCTTTAACGCCTTAATTTCGGCAGTTAAGTGACGGTAATAACAAGGAAATTCCTTAAAGTGTCCACCCGTTGCTTGACTCATATATCTCTTCATAAAATGTCTAATGTCTCAATTAAGCAGACGTAGGGCTCGCGGGACTTTGCAATTTTGGACTTACAAATTAGAGAGAGAGAAAACTAAAAGGTAAGTGGGATTATGTAGTCCCACTTTTCCTTAGCAGATTCAGAGGCTTTTATTTTATTTTCGTGCAAACTCAGACTGTAGCTACTTTACTGTATCAGAAACTTAAATTCAATACGGAAAAAAATATATAATAATAATTTTTATTTTTGTCACAAATATAAGGACACCTTTATAACACACAAGTCAAGGTTCTTACATAGGATAGTTATTTAGTTAATTATAGGTTGTGGTGTTGCCGCAGATGTCTAAACTAGGTGATAAACCTGTAATATAGATACCTCTTATGCACTTATGTTTGATAAAAAAATTTGGAAATAGGAATTTATTATCAGCTAAAACATACAAAATTTATTGCAATACTATAAAAGATATACCTATTTAAAAAAACTGTATATTCTTTTTTAATGAAATCATCAAAGCATCAAAAATCAGCAAAGAAAATGATTACCTATTCGATCTGAATTCATATAATGTCAACAGCAACTGATACCCTACATACGTTTGACGTTAAATCTTATTAAAAGCCTAACTAGCTTTCTAGCTTTGTTCAAATAACATATTTCTGAATGTCGACATTTCAATGCCCTTTCTACAAATGTAATCTAATCTATGTTTCTATAAGGTAATGGACAGATAAACAAACACACTTTTACATTAATGAATATAATTGTTTGTATAGTTTCTCCTGCATTCAATATTAAAAGAGAAGTATTTAGAAGCCGTGGTGGCCTTGGGGTTAGAGCAGTCGCCTGCCACGCAAGTGACGCAAGTTCGAATTCCAGCGGGGCTTGTACCAATGAGTTTTTCTAAAAAAACTTATGTACAGTGATTTCACACCACCTGCTTTACGGTGAAGGAAAACATCGTGAGGAAACCTGCATATTTCTGAGAAGTAATTCAATGACATATGTAAAGTGTCTGAGACGGCGATGGACTCACCATCTGTCACGTTGGCACTTAATCATCTTCGGTGAAAAGTGGGTGTTGTGATTACAACACCTCTGCCTACCCCTTCGGGGAATACAGGCGTGAGTGAGTGAAATTTTAGATTTCGAAATTTATTTATAAAACAGACAGATTTTTCTTCTTCAAGGAAACTTTCAATAACTGGAATCGTTCTTCAAAGTCGAGATGTTTTCTGAGAAATACAAGCCGCCAGAAGTTGTATTATAGATTAAAATAACTGCCATGTAATGGTCTGTATAATTTGTCAGGAATATAAGGCCACCTTCTCTCTCCTTTGTATTTATATTCAAATCAACCACGCAGCTGGAGTTTGAAACTTCCATTGAGGCGTCTATCTGTAAAGTTCCATTGCTCCATCGCTACCGATGAACACTTTATCCGTTTCATAACACTTAGTTTGTAATGTACATGAAGTTTATTGTAACCTTAGAAGTATTACCTATCATTATTACCGTAATTTATAGATTACTAGCTGTGCCCGGCAAACGTTGTATTGCCATATTTTTTTTTGGGGTACATTTAAGGGGATGAAAAATAGATGTTGCCCGATTCTCATAGATACCGGATAAGCACAAAAAATTTCATCAAAATCGGTCAAGTCGTTTCGGAGGAGTATGGCAACGAAAACTGTGACACGAGAATTTTATATATTAGATTACTAGGCGTGTCCTGCGGTTTCACATATGTTTTTTTTTTTAAATAAAAGTAGGTAGTTAAACTACTCCTTGTAACATTAGCTATCTACCAGTGGAAGTCCCGTTAAAGCGATCGATTCGGAACAAACAGACAGACAGAGAGACAGGCGGACAGACAGACAGAGAAAAAATTATTTTTTATGTCAGTACCATATATATCTACTTTCATATGCATTTAGTGGAAAACTGTTATTTTGGATTTACAAACAGACACTTCAATTTTATTTACCTGTATAGATGTATAGATTAATTATATTTATTTGATGAATGCATATATAAACGCAATAAATAAGGAGATAGCTTTTCGGTAAATACAATTCATAGTTTATTTATTAGTACTTAAATGCTAATAGTATATTTAATAATAAAATTTAGTGTTACTTTTGTTTTAAGTTGTTGCATAATTCAACTTAAACTTAGAATTTGCTTTCTAAGTTATTAAGTAAAAATATCTTTGAAGGATATGTGAAGAGTTTTCCAGTTAATTATTTTGAATCTAGCAAACTATTAGCTTAACACTATATTTTAATTAAGTACCTATCCGTAAGTCGGCAGTTTGTTTAGTATAGGTTCCGTCACTTGGTTTGAGCGCTGGCCTCGAATGCGCAGAAGTATTTTTTTCAGACTTGTATTGCACGCTATTTTTGCTGAGCGCTCCAAACTCGTGACGGCACCTATATACGTTGAATGTCATAATGTTAAATAATATGATCATCCTAAGGCGACGTTGAGCATCAATCACCATCATCGGAGCGTGCTAACCGTGGAACACCAACATTTAAGAGTCCTACTGTAGGAATAGCCAGGGATTTCGGAAAAAGGACTCCCGAATCAGAAACCGAAGGTATTGATCAGGTTTCCGGAGTGACTCAATGAAAGGCCAAATAATTCCGAGCCAACGGAAGCTTGCGTAAAAGGACAGCTTGTATTACGAATAAAAACTGAACTCCATTCGCAAATGGTATACGAATCCTATTGACAGGACGTTATCTGTGTTGCTTTACAGGTGTTTTATACGAGAAATGTTGCCAGAAAATATATATAAAGCCATTTCAGTGTGCCTCAACTCCTTTATTTAGAACTTTAATTATTCCAAACGGGTACTTCTTAATGCAACAATACTTACTCCTCTCGAATAGAATCAAGGTGGAGTAATACTTTTTGAATAAAGGAGAAAGTTTCCAATTTTCAAATGTTGCCGAAATTATCGCCTATTTATAAAATTAGACAATAATTATCTAATTTCAAGGTTGGAAACTTAAAATACAATTATCTTATTTTAAAGTTGGAAACAAAAAAATACAGGATTTACCGACTTCCAGTGGCTTATTCCAAGACATCCATAATATTATTACCACCAGCTCCATGGCTTTTGTTTGGGTATACAACTGAATTCTCAAGGAGGTAGCGGGAATTTATGTATGAAAGGTTATTTTTCAAGATGTATCGTATGTGGATTTCTGGGAATATCTGCCTTTTAGCCAGACCCTACCATCAGTGGTTTAAGCACAGCGTATTAAGAACTTCTAAGCTTTGACGTTTCATTTTGGTACTGTAAAATTAAACGGCAGAGCTAAAAAGTTTTTAATACGCGCTGCTTCAACGATTATAGTTGGCCTCCAGCTAGAGTTTAATAAATAAACGACCTAATCTAACGCCACTCCGACTGGAAGCTTAGTATGTGTGTCACTCTCAACACTAGACATATTCATATATCATTCTCTCTGTCTCTGGCAACACTAATGACATCACGTGAGATCGGGTCTTTAGGAACATTGTGATGATGTAGTGAGTATGGTGTGGAAAAACCCTTAAAACATAATATAAAAAAAGATGATGACTGTTACGACATCTTCACTGACCCACAGCATAAATATAAGCTTACAAAACAGTATCGAATCCAGACAATCTTTTTGAAATAAGAACGTGCCTCCAACGGGCGTGTGGGTAGGCACTCTTAAGCTTAGTTGCACGATAATAGACGTCAAAGCTAAAGTTATGACTTTGGCGGCGAAATACGTTGCACCAAATTCCGCTGTCAGTTGGCAAATTTTGCTGTCATTATCATACGTTGACATTTCATGTTCAAGTTTTTAAAAATCATTCTTTGATTTACTGTCAAGCAACGTGACACCTCCTACTGACATTATGCCGATGTGTCATTTCGAACGATTTGATAAGATTCCGTACTGCTTGTAGTAAACTAATATATATACTGTGACCAGCCTCTGACCGACACCGCCTCTCCTGTCTGCCCACGACCGCGGTTATTGCAACATAGCTGAAAAGTAGAGAATAAAAAGTTACTTTCGTATTATCACAAAGACCCCATCTCATGTTGATAGGTTCATAGAACTCAGAAGCCCAAAAAAAATACTAATAACACTCTTGCAACACATACAGACCAAGATTATGAGGCTCCCGCTCGCAAGAAGTTCAATCCCAAGAACAGCCTGATGGTGGCATATGACTTCGGCAAACGAAGTGGTAATGATGAACAAGTCGATGAAGGTAAAACTAAAGACTTGGCTTCAAAGGACAGCTTTAAAAATGCTTCTGTATCTGTCAAATTAAAAAAATGCTTTTGGTTCAACTTGTCGCTATAATTACTAACATCGACGATTTAATATAATGAAGAATAATGCAAAATAATTAACAAAATTATGTATATAAGTAATTTGCTTTTGAAATATAAATTAATATTATTATTGTCGTCTTCAAAAGTTCCAATATTGCAAACAATGAAGTGAAACCACTTCAGTTACTTGAGAACGAATGCTTTTACCCACTGCAAAATTAAAAAGTCGCTCAAACAGTATACAAATAACATCTTGTCATTCAGAGGAAGAAATCAGGGTGACCCGAGGCACATTCAGACCGAATGCTAATGTCCTTATCGCCAGAGGCTACGGAAAACGAACTGATTTGTCCGACCAAGGTATCATCATCAAAAACAATTGTCACTAATAAATATATGGGAAAATAAAAGCCACTGACGGACCTTTATTAAAATTGCAAAATTATACGAGAACGCCCAAGGGATCGCCAAACACGACATATTGGGCGGCCCACATGCAATATACGCTTCATAAATACATGCTACCGTTACTAGAGCAAATACGTTGCAGCTCATATTATGAGGAGAAAAATATAGCATCGTGAATGAAAGAAGGAAACGGTTTTTATTACAATTGTGTTCACTTCAGAGTTCTTTCGAAGCTCTTGTGTGGAAAATAATAAAATGTACGCAATTTTCTTTATTATATGCCGAATGACTCAAAAGGTAACGTTATGAACTGGTTATGACGAGCCTGTAATAGTCAACTTCATAAAAATGTATGTAAATATTTCACAAATACTTTAGTTTTATTTCAAAGTACAGTGGCCTTACCTGCTATTATTACCATCATAGTTCCACTGTGTGACAGTGACACACTTATACATGTCATACACATCTGTCTCATAATAAAAGTCAAACTATCATGGCAATAAGAGGTTATGGTAAGTCCTCAGGTGTTATGAAGAGTTTTAAGTGCCTTAAAAATAAGAGGTCAAAATTGGACCTCAGGTGTTATCACGATATTTGAGCGCTAAAATATAAAAATGACCGCTGAGCTTTTAATAGCCTTAAAAGCTGTCATTTTTATTTTTTTATTAACAGACTTCGAATAAACAAGGAGGTTACTCAATTCGACCGTATTGTATATGTTTTTTTTTATGAACCGATTTTGATAATCCTTTTTTTGGTTGGTAAGGAGACATTTCGAGTGTGGTGCCATGATAAGGAAACCAGGATCTGATGAAGGCATCTTAGAGAAATCGAGGGGAAACTAAGCGACTGCCATCTGACCTTCGCAACCCCTTTGACGAGTAAAATCTGTGATCTGTATTAAACTAGTTGTCAGATTATTTCTGGCCACCGACAGACCTGTAAGAATTGCCAATGATGATACATTGGCAGCCAGGACCAACGGCTTATTGTGCTCTCCGAGGCACGGAGGATACTCGGGCGGTCACCCAACCAATTACTAGCTAGGTAGTTCCACGAGCTCCTCAATCGTGACAATACGTATAGAACAGTCTTTATTACCTACATAAGATATTAGCGACGAAATCACTTTCACACCCTTAATACTCGATGCTATATTTTTATCTTCGTGTGGATTTTATACAACAATGGTTCGGAGTGTTATTTCCTCTCTAAGGTAAGAGAAAGGTTCTTAGAAAGGCACTATTTACCTTCACGCCTTATGAAAGAAAATGTGATGACAAAAATGCTTATATTGTACCGATTAGCTCTAAGTGTTGTATTGATGTCGCTTTATCGTTGTTAAAGTTAATATTAAATACAGTATACATATAATACTTTGATCGCTTTAATTATGTAGGCAATAATCGTAGGATAAAGACGACGCTTACGGCTTATCAAATACGAACAATTGTGTATTTGTATGCGAAACAAATACGGACCAGATACTTCTTAGTGGTAATCAATGTTATAATGTTCTAATGGATCGTGAACAGTAATATTACGAAATAAAAATAGAGTATTTGCATCAAATAGCTACTTAACTTTTCCTTGAGCTAATTAAGAAAACATGGTTAACAAAGAAGGGTAAACTCAGAATGAATACGCGTTGCTCTTTATCCCATATTACAATAAGGGATAGAACAATTTCTAAATCTGAGTTTATTCTTAGACCAAGTTTTGTATGAAAGGGTTTATGTTTCAATATTTTGATGCAAGTATCTCGAACGAGTTTTAACGACAAATAATAAATACCTTCTACTGTATATTTAATTTGATATATTATTGAACGAAATTAGTTAAAAAAATTTACCTTAATTATGTAAAAATGAAATCATTCCTTTATATGCTTATTATTTGTCGTTAAAAAGGTCCTTTTTCAATACCACACATTAAATAATATATAATTTTACAGTGTACGGCTTGGACAACTTCTGGGAAAACCTGGAGTCTTCACCAGAGCGGGAAGGACTTGAGGGCTTGGAGGACAAAACAATTGAGAGGTATTTACAAATACAAAACTAATAAAAAACCCAGGAGCCTGACCATGAGCTCTTATTGCAATGATAGTTCAGCTGTGTGACAGTGACAGATGTATACACGTCATTACACCTGTCTCATAATAAGAGTAAAACTATCATGGCAATAAGAGGTCATGGTAAGGCCCCAGATCGTGGCACAATTAAACATAGATTTAAAGTACACCAAACTAGGTTGTTCTATGGGTGATCAAATTCACAGCGAGTCCGTAACCCATATTTGCTTAATTTCGCTCAAAAGCTGCATTTTCCGACTCTTTATAAATGTTTATCACTGGTTATTGAATGAAAATATTGTTGTCTTAATACCAACTCAATCCAGGCCAACGCCAAATAGTTGTTTGGTGGGTGACCGCCCGATTTCGCTCGGTGCTGACAATTTAAATTGAACATTATTGGATATCGATACTGGTCAGTTAGAAACCTGGGAAAGTTGGGCATCTAGTTTAACCCAGTTTTCTGAGTATACAGATAGCAATCGCTTCGACTAAAAATCAGCAAAATTTGATCCAGTGCGTAGTATTAAATTTTTTTTCTATTACTACTTATTTTAACCAGTGGTACAAAGAGGAACTCAAGAATTCCTCTTCGTACCACTGGTAGCATGAGTTGGTGGCACGACGAGGATTAAGTCATTTGGAACTTCTGTGATAGCTATCAAATTCATTGGTACATGCTAATGTGATATGAAATGATATCATACACAAATTCAAGATCACGTAGCAAATAATAGTTACCCGTATGTACTACCCTCATCAAGACAAAATTGTAAATTACAATTTCAAATGTTCATTAAACAATTTGCAAGTCAAGAACCGAATTTATCCACCTAAGTGGGAGATGTTGTATCATTTATCTACATACATTCTGTGGTTTGTCTTAATATTTTCGCCTGCTTGGCAGTACATTTTTTTAACCCCTAATTAAACCCTTAAGTGTGGAATTCCAATTCCAATTTTGGTAGTGTATGCCACAACTCATGAAGAATTCCTTACAAATATCACGTGTCTAAGAGTTGATTTCAGCCAGTAGGACTTTACATTTTATAGGTAAAGTATATAGATTTTCAACCGTTCAGTCTAAACTTGAAAACTTTAGTCTAAAAATTTACAGCTTAGGGTTATCTCATGGGGACCGTATTATTAATTATCCTTCAAAGTAACACAATTTTGTACGAAGATATAATACCTGAAATTATACGATTTGTTTAAGCCCACGTCTAGATATCTATAAGACGAGTTCCTATCTAGAAATATGAGTTTTTTGAACTGAAATTAAAGAGGAATAATGTCTTTTACGCTTCATTTAAAGAAGTCTTCAATCATTTTACACAAAGGAAGTAATTTGTCAATAGATTTTCTTCATTGACAATTTCAATTTTTTATCTCACTCACAATATATCAGTCTAATAAATTAGTATCCATCGTTTGTTTGTCACTAACAGATATCAATTCATCGTTAAAAAATCTACTTTTGAATAACTTTTAAAGGTTTCAGCGTACGTAGCCGCTTACCATCAGATGGAACGCTTTGTATGAATAGTATTGCATGCATACATATGCCTGTATTCCCCGAAGGGTAGGCAGAGGTCAACTTATAATACACCCACATTTTGCCAGTTATGTTAGAGCCTCGTGTGATAGTGTAACTGTACTAGAATTCTACCCGAATGTATCGATACACATAATTATAATATCTGTTCTCATACAATTTACGTCATTAGATTAATGTTACCATTCTAAATCATAGCGAATATTTATTACTAATTGAATATG
The DNA here is from genome assembly GCA_929442735.1 of Watsonalla binaria. NCBI lineage: Eukaryota > Metazoa > Arthropoda > Insecta > Lepidoptera > Drepanidae > Watsonalla > Watsonalla binaria. Next base: position 3,474,024 of record OV838929.1, on the reverse strand, counting down.
CCGTGCAATTAACTCAGGCTAAATGTTATTTCCCGATATATTCAATTCCCGATATTAATATTGTTATCAGATTGTCCTTGTTTGCTACGTTTACCTAGCCAACCGGTTTTGAAACTTGGATTAGTTTTATTTCCGCTGTGTGTGTTAATTATTCCGATTAGTGGCATAAAACGAAATTTTAGATCTACGGTTAAACCGTTATTACATACTAGCGGACCTCACGCGGTTTCACCGGCGTAGTTCCCTTTCCCGTGGGAGTACGGGGATAAAGTGAAGCATATATTACTCGCTGATGACGTAGCTATGCAATGGTAAAATAATTTTTGAAATCGGTCCAATAGTTTTTGAGCCTATTCATTACAACCAAACAAACAAAGTTTTCGTCTTCATAATATTAGTGTAGATGAGCTTAAATTTAAATGTTTAACTTAGAAGCTGGTTGCAGTCATTATGGCATAGATTTTTGTAATAAGAAAACTGAATAATGGTGTTTAGATTTTTCAATCCACATGATCAACAATGACTGATTGCTAGATATCTCGACAATCGAAACAATTTGTATCGAGTCAACCATCGACTCGCGAGAAAACATTCGAGATGTTTATCCATTATTTCGATGGTTTTGAAGCATGCGAGTCGCACCGAATCTAGCCGAATGGAACTAAAACGAAAATAAGACATGCTACCATCATCATCATCATCTCCCAGGCCTTATCCCATACATTGTTAGGGTTGGCACTTGATTCAACCCGATTTGGCTGATCACCTGATTCTTATACGAAGCGAATGCCATCTGACCTTCGCAACCCCTTTAACGAGGAAAATCTGTGATCTGGATTAAACCAGTTGTCAAACTATGTTAGGCCTCCGACCGACCTGTAACGACTACTGAAGATGATAAATTAGCAACCGGGACCGACGGCTTAACTTGTTCTCCGAGGCACGGAGGGAACTCGGGCGGTCACCCATCCAATTTCTGGCTAGGCTTAGGGTAATAGCAACTGTGCCACGAGCTCCAAGACTTGCTACCATCGACCGCGATTGAAACAATCGCGATGTATCGAGATGTTTAAAGAAAGTCGCATTAACAGTCGTGAAAAACAAAAGAAGCCTAACTATCCATTTCAAAATTCTATGGATGATGGGAGCTTGTACCTCCATACTATAAACGTCACTAACACTAGTAATACACCATGCATCTTCACACGTCAGTGGAAACAAACAAGCAACGTTGTATTGTTAAAGTTGTGAATGATTCTCTTGTAGCCGCAACCTACTTTGCTTCTGCGCATCGTATTACTTGGAATAGGAATAAAATTTATGGGAATAAGCTTTCCAATAATGAAAGAATTTTTGAAATCGACACAGATGTTTTTGAGTTTCGTTTTCATTACAAACATACACACAAAAGTATAAATAGTAGTATAGAAAAAACAATGATTTCAAGTCGTTGAGAAACTCTTTAGTTTCAATCTTATTGAGCTGAAGTGCTATCGAACTACGATTTTTGAACACATGAATGAACACCACATTTGTATAGGATTTCGATCGGCTGACTTTAATTGTTAAATACATATGCTCACGCCTGTATTCCCCGAAGGGGTAGGCAGAGGTGTTGTAATCACAACACCCACTGTTCACCGAATTTGATTAAGTGCCAACGTGACAGATGGTGAGTCTATCGCCGTCTCAGGCACTATACATACGTCTTTGAATTATTTCTCAGAAATATGCAGGTTTCCTCACGATGTTTTCCTTCACCGTAAAGCACGTGGTGTGAAATCACTGTACATAAGTTTTTTAGAAAAACTCATTGGTACAGGCCCCGCTGGGATTCAAACTTGCGTCGCTTGCGTAGCAGGCGACTGCTCAAACCCCGAGGCCACCACTTGAATTGTTCGATTTTTAATATATATATAGATATTTCAATTGTTTCATGAACCGGGATACAGAGGTGTTAGATACTATTTTGGTTTCAAAGGCTTATTTAAAGATACACATCCAAGTATAATGGAAGAATGACTGTGTATTCTTTTCATGTGATATCGAGTAGGTTTATTAGCGAATAATAATAGAAAAGGCGCCGTCACTTGTGTCGCAGTTTATAATTAGATTAAGCCTCTTTGTACGCTTCAAACTAGCCTAGTTTATTATTACGATATTTATCGACAAGTCTGGTTATAGCTACTGTGGTAGTGTTTCTCCATTCGCTACATAGATGGCGCTACTCGCTAACAATTGTAAAGTTTCAGTACAAATTCACGAGAACCTAAATCGCGCAATAACCGTTTTTGAGCATTATACATTCAAGTTTCCAACTATAACAGTTGGAGCCGAGCTTCCCCAGACTTGACACCCTGGCTGGAAGATCTTCCCTTTGCTAGGACTGAGCATCACTCGCTGTACCAAAAAAGCTCTCTAAAAGCATGATTATGCAAGATTATAAACACTAACACTGTGTTCGGAAGGTTGCTTTCACTGAAAAGAACCTTGCAAGAAACTAAGCAATTACTCTAAAAAAAATATTTCCAATTTTGATCGTTACATTAAATATTTAATTCCTATACATGTCGTAATCGCTTCTATTAGCGCAAGCGCGACATAATGCTACTTTTTCTAGGCCCTCTAGACAGACAGACAAATGGAAACACTTTCGCATATACTAAACACGTTTCTTTGATAGTTTCCTATTCTGATCCTAATCCGAGTTTTGCTTTTAAAATACGCGTGACGTAAGTAACTCCAACGAAAGATAAACATCACCATTTTACACTACAATGATAGATGGCAAAGACCTCCCACGAGTTCTTTATCACACTATTCGTGTTGGATACTATAAAGGGAGATTTAACTGTAAGTAGGAAAAAGCCATCTTCGTAAATCCTACAGCAAACACTCACACCGAAAATTGGTCCTATGATAGCATCTTGAAAAGATAAAATAAATTGCCAGAATGTAGGTCTTTGTATGACAAGCGGTTTGTTGGTACTGAGAAGGTAAACCGCTAAGTACGGTTTTTATTGTGAGAAACTCTACTTCTACATGAATATATATTAATATTTATACGAATGTATAAAGCTAAAGAGCCTTTTCTTTGCGGAACTACAAGTCCGAATTAAAAAATATATACTTCAGTGTTAGATAGAAAGGAAGAATCGAGGAAGGCTATATGTTATATCATCACTCTAAGACCAATCGCGGGTTAAGAAAATATTCACGGTAAAACTCGTGGTGTGAAATAACTGCACTTAAGTTTTTTGAAAAACTCATTGGTATAGGCCGCTGGGATTCGAACACTTACGTAGCAGGTGACTGCTCAAACCCCACGGACACCACAACTTTCTTAAAATGATTCGGAATAATACAATGAAAATGTGGGATATGAATCCGACCTCCTGCCAATCGTGCAGTTGATCTATCAATTCAGCTCCTTGTTTTAGTTCCCTGAATTTGAATCCAAATATTTTCTCCATTTCAAGAATTTAGAAAATAAACCTTGTTTTTGATGTACCTGTATTTTTTTCATTCAACAGCATCCCCCTGGATTGGTTCGTGAACGAAATGCTGAACAACCCGGAGTTTGCGCGTTCTGTGGTGCGCAAATTCGTCGACCTTAATCAGGTAATTAATTTTATTTACAATTAATATTATGGACTATTTATGTCCCTATTTTGTTAAACATTAAACATAAATCTGGTATAATAGAAAGAAAATTAAAAAAAAATATAAACATGAACAGAATTTAAAATTGTGTCTGCGGGGCCCAGCAAGCTGGCTGCGTTACCTCGCTGGATTGCAAAACCTCTGAGGTAAGACCAGCTCGACGATCACCAGAGACGTCAACCAGGAGTTTATATAAAAAAAAAATATAAGGCGAATTTTATACTCATTAAATACTTATTTACTTGGACTTCAAATATGATAATGATGTATGATAATTATTAACAAAAACTTGTCGTAACTTTCTCTCTAACACAAGCGTTAAAGTTATCCGACTATATTCAAAATTCATAAATATCTTTATTTGATTTGACTACAGTGTACTTTCAAATCATCAGAATGACATGATTATACACGATTATAAACATAAACTGGGTTTGGAAGACAACTTTTACTGAATGGAAATACTTATAGTTTTTTTTGGACGTTGTCTGTCATAGATTCAACTACCAACACTACTAGAAGATAAATTGTATATATATTAATTAAAAAGTGCCTCTCAAATTGCTATATGTTATTACCACTATAACTATGTTAATATTGTGTGTAATATGATACTAACTTGCAATAAATATATGAATATGAATAATAAAAAAAAATAACCAGGCAAAAGTTAGCAAGGCTAAGCTAAGGGCGCCCCATAGTGGGGCTCAGACCTTGGCTTGGCCTTAACGAAAAAGCTATATATATACTCACGCCATCCCAGAAGGGCCCCCGAAGCTGTTAGCAGTGGTGTTGTAAAACAACACCCACATTTCACCGAAAGTGATTAAGTGCCAACGTGACAGAGGGTGAGTCCATCGCCGTCTCTGGCACTATTCATACATCTTTGAATTCCTTCTCATGCATATGCAGGTTTTCTCACGATGTTTTCCTTCACTTATGTACACACTTAAGTTTTTTAGGAAAACTCATTGGTACAGGCCTCGCTGTGATCGAACTTGCGTCGCTTGCGTAACAGGTGACTGCTCCAACCTCAAGGCCACCACGGCTACTGGTGACGAATGGTGTAAAAGCACCTTCATATAAATTTAATAAACTTGCAAGTAATATACAGAACTTCTCAATATTGTTAGGGTTCAGTAGGGAATCCGTTGAAATTGGACCCAGTTATAAAGAGCCTTTTCATCCGAGACGGCATTCTACGTTTATATTAGAAATAGTTTACCTTGAGTGAAATCAAAGACAATGCAATCCGAACAAGTTTTGCTTAAAACCAACTGTAGAAGTTTGGAAAAGAATTGCTGTAGGTACCGTGAGTTAAAATAGTTGCTATTTTCAAATAGCCTTGGATAAATGCTGTTTAGATCTCTTTGATCAAGAAATTTCATTATCGTGGAGGTCGCGGGCACTAATTTATGAAAGTTTATTTTTCAAAAGCCTTTCTGTCATTCGGTACTTCTTCACATACATACATATGCTCACGCCTGTATTCCTCGAAGGGGTAGGCAGAGGTGTTGTTATCACAACACCCACTTTTCACCGAATTTGATTAAGTGCCAACGTGACAGATGGTCTATCGCCGTCTCAGGCACTATACATACGTCTTTGAATTACTTCTCAGAAATATGCAGGTTTCCTCACGATGTTTTCCTTCACCGTAAAGCACGTGGTATCACTGTACATAAGTTTTTTAGAAAAACTCATTGGTACAGGCCCCGCTGGGATTCGAACTTGCGTCGCTGGCGTCGCAGGCGACTGCTCTAACCCCGAGGCCACCACGGCTCTTACTTCTTCGTTTTCTATTATTCCTACTCACACGTTTATCATTCTCACATACACGCGTCATACTTGTGAACAGGTGCTGCTTGTGGGGGCTGGTCATCTCAAGCTACGCATTTAGATATAAGTAGAACTACTAGATTTTTCTTTATGTAATTTTTTATCGACATTTGTGCATTGGAAATGTGGTCATGGACTTATATTTCTTAAGTGATTTATGTTGTAATTTTAAAATTGTATAATATTTTTTGAAAAGAGTAATTACTGGGTGTCTTGCCAGGTACTTCTCAGTAAAAGCAACCTTTCGAACTAAATTATGTCATTGTGACTATTTGAAAGTACATACTTTATATAAAGTCTAATCGAATAAAGATATTTTTTACTTTGACTTTGACTTACAACCTGGGGCCTCTCATTACCATGATAGTATTACTTTTATTATGAGACAGATGTATATGACGTGTATTAGTCTGTCATTGTCACACAGTGGCAATGGCAATAAGAGCCTATGGTAAGGCCCCTGTTTTCCATACCATATTAATATTATTTTATTGTTTCAGGACGGCATGCTGACGGCTGAGGAACTCCTCAGGAACATGATCTAAGGTCTTAGTTATAACTTACCTCTGTATGCGATCGGAATACTGATTATACCTCGGCTTTTCAGTTACAGTACCTCACTGTAACACCACTGTGATATCAAACACAACTCAATTAAAAAAGAACAAAAAAAATATTGGTTTTATTGTTGTAAATAATTTATAACAGCTAATTAAATGTTTGTCTGTCCTTAGAGATCTTACATATATGTAGATTAACATCAAATTAAATGTCTTTAGGCTGTTTTTAATGTCCTATCAGCTTACAAGTCATATTATGTGCAATAGAGTGGGAGAAAACATTCGGCAGAGAGAGATAGCTACATTATCTTTAGGCAATTTCTTCCGTAGATAGGATATAGGAAATGGCCGTCGAATTTTATTTTATAATATCTGTTGTTTCAAAATATTGTAACCATAGTAAGTCTATTATCGAAGTGAAAATGCGGGGATGCAAGACTGTATTGCAACATTTAATCTCTTAGAGGATTTCGAAGTCTATGTACAAATAAACCGCTAGCTGAAGCTAAGAAGAATACCAGTAAGAATCTGGTAAGAGAAATACCAGTACCCCAAGTGTAGGTTTTAACACTGTAACCTCGACTACTTTGGTAGTGTGCGTAAAGCGCGTTAGTATATAAAAAACTCTCGATATCGCAGTATTCAAGCGAGTTGAAACGGTTTAACGAGACGCCACTTCCAAGATAATGAAAATAAACTACACTCACTATTTTTGCTCGCCGCTAAGGGCGCTTTTACGTTCCCATACAAAATGAGGAAAATACACAATCGATATCGTCGACTTTAAATCTGTTAAAACTAGTACTTGAGGTACAGTTGCTGCAGCACTTCACTTCAGAAAGGTGTACCTACTAAATATTTCTAGTAAAATCTCTTTGTAGCATTCAAAAAGAATCTAGTCTAATAAATGTATAAAATATATTTATTTACTCTTTTATTTTTATGTATAACTATTAATAGGCTGGGTTACACTTCGTATGAGTCAATTTAATTGGAATCAATCATCTCTAAGGTCTGTCCTCTAATGTAACACTCTACATACATACATATAACTACTATAGATACAATTATTTAGATATATAATTAATATTCGGATACTAAATGTACGTTTGGATACCCCATTATAACTTAGATTGTTATCATTCTCAAAGTTATTGATGAATATATGAATAAATATATTGGGTATCGAATGAAGCTGGTTTTAATTCGCATCCAATTAATCCCCATTTTATTTAATCCTATATTTCACGTCCTTCCATATATCATGCGCGAGCGTGAGCGTCAGTGAGAAGGAACATGAGAATTGTCCCGTGAGGTAAACAATAGTGTCTCGATAAAATAAAGTTTAGGTTCACCAGCAGCTTTCCATCTCGTTTTATTAAGAGCCGATCATAAGATGAACTTATCTGACGACCAGAGGCATATCCGAAACCAGAGGACTACAAGCTCTTGCCCATAGGCAAGGTCTGCCGGCTTGTTCAGCGAGTATTTGAGGAGTCAGGTAAATAGTGCCTAAAGGCAAGGGCTGGACAAAAGATCCCAAGGGTCGACGTGCGTCCGGGCAACCGGACCCAATATTGCCACAACACAAGATATGATAAGATAGGGCGGTGCAATGTGTTCTTCTCTTCCTTTGCTCTCTATCAGCCGACATATCTGCACCAACTAACATTAATTATAAAACATTGCTTACGTACTGGTTAGGGAAAAAAAAAATTGCATAATTAAAGATTGTCAAGTGACGTCATGACCTAAGTGGTCAACTAAAAATGACACTGACAGCAGAATGAGTCAATTGACAGCATAATTTGGTGCAACGTATTTCGTATTCAGAGTAAATTCATAATTACTGTTATCTACTTAAAACATATCCAAATAATTTCTCAAAAAAGGTTACAATTTCTGATTGAGACGGCGATAGACTCACCATCTGTCACGTTGGCAATTCCCCTTCGGGGAATACAGGTGCGGGAATATATATGCATTGCAATAATACTAACAAATTGACTCAAATCTTTGTTCCAAATGTCATAGTGTGTTATCAAACTCTTCGGAAGCCAATCGATTCATAGCTTATCTGACGGCGTTATCGCTATCTAGGTATTCGTCTTATCGCTTGGAATCGACATTATCCACAAAGACCTCTATTGGAAATTCCTAATTCAGCTTGAGTAATATCCAGTGTCCAATTCTATGAAGGTAGAAGAAGAGTTTGTAGCAAAGAAAATCACTCTGGATATCGCTTATTATTAAACCATTAACTTAAATCTAGAACAATAGAAAGAAAAATTATAAATAAAACACAGAATTTAAATTTGTGTCCGCGAATGGTAGTAAGCTGGCTGCGTTACATTGCACTCTGGATGAGAATTTTAGGATAATCGTAATGTTTCCATTATGTAACAATAATAAGTAATAATAATAATGCAATGCTGCCAGCATTCTAGGTACTATTCCGAGAGATACCGATTATGGCCAAGTTTTGTATTTCTAATTAGTTTTCAGAATTAGCTATAAATAATTAAGTTATATTCGATAAATGTTAAATAATATAAACTTTCGACAAATTCGGCATTGTGACAATAAGGCTGGCACAATTGCCACGCTGAATAGCAGTGCTGATTCTCTGAGCGTAATAAGCCACAGCCCGACATAAAAAAAATAGTATTTTTTTTTAAGTTTACGGCCGATACATCCGACAGTTGGAAGCAGTTGGCACCAACTTGAAAATAAGTATTACGTAGAATATTTTTTTTAAATATTTGAATTAGGTTCAACTTTTTTAAATTATTTGAGAGCTTAACCTCCGCCGCGAAAATAACTATAGGACCTATTATGGACCTACCACTAGAGTACTTTTTAAACAATAAAAATTCAGTTTTAGAAAAAATATTATGCTACACACAAAAAAGTACATTCCAATCTGATAACCTACTTTTTTTTGGAGTGGGCTAAAAACGGCGTGCAAGGAAGAACATTTTAAACCAACCAGAGTTCCACGTCGATTTAATTAAATGGGAGCACTCATTGTCTTTGATGTAAAACATAATTACGTTCGCGGCTGATATTAAAGTTTATCAAATTATTAACCTTCCGTCATATAACCGCTAACAAGGGAGGTCGGCTTGATTTATTGCTTCCCTTCTATTTCGTTTAGTGTTACATTGTCTATGGCAACTCTATTAACATTTTCAACCGACTTCAAAAACTAAGAAGTAGTTAGTCATTTTCATCAGGCGACAAACGCCCACTGCTGGACATAGGGCTCCACCAACGATCTCCACGACGACCGGTCTTGTGCCTCCCACATCCAGTGGTTTCCAGCCTCACCAGGTCGTCGGTCCACCTCGTTGGGGGCTTAACCACACTGCGCTTGCTGGTTCGCGGTCGCCACTCAAGGTCCTTTAGGCCCCATCGGACATCGGTCCTACGAGCGACGTGCCCCGCCCACTGCCAATTGAATTTAGCGATTCCTCGGGCTATGTCGGGTACTTTGGTCCTTCTGCAGATCTCCTCATTTTTGATTTGAGTGAAACTCCAAGCATAGCACTCCTCGCCCTCTGAGTGACTTTGAACCTTCTTATAAGACCCATTGTAATCGTAGTCATAATTTTACGGTACCAAAATGAAACGTGAAAGCTCAAAAGTACGCTCCGCTTAAACGATCATACTTGGCGCCCTGTACTTACTTGACGAAGGTTTTAAATAAAATTAAAAAAAATATTCATCATAAGAGACACTTGGAACACTTATTGAACGTCATTTCTATTACGATAACATAGGTTAATTTACCACCGTTTACAAATGTAAGCCTGTCAGGAGAAGAAACAGCGAAACAAACTCCTCGGCTTTATTCTTTCGAGCGCTGACCTTGAATTTGCAGCACTATTTTTTTACATTCTTTTATATTCCACGAACTCGAACAAATACATGCTCAGTTGAAGGTACTCATCATTTTCGTTGTGCGCTCAAAACTCGTGACGGAATATCTACGCTAATACGTCCAGATACGTCACTATGACTATCAGAAACAGTTATAATATCCCTCACAGGACCATTACGTATAGCTTTTATTAAGTTTACGTATTTTGTGTCGAAACTCATACAGGAAATTAGGGTTGTTACAGTTTAACTCAATATTATCTTCAATGGGCTGATTTATTTAAAGAAATAGCGTACCTTCTTCGATTAATCAAATTTTAATAGAATTAGTTTATTTTTAGAAGACTATAGTTTCCGTAAGTACCTTACATCAAAAGTATACCTATCCCTAAGGGGTAGGCAGAGGTATTGTAATAACAACACCCACTTTTCACCCAAGATGATCAAGTGCTAACGTGACAGATCGTGAGTCTATCGTCGTCTCAGGCACTATGCGGTCGTTGGATATCACTGCACAAAAGTTTTTTTAGAAATGCTCATTGGTTTCATTTTAGACAAAGTCATTGGTTTCATTTTAGAAAAACTCAAAAATCATTTTAGAAAAACTCAAAACTCATTTTAGAAAAACTCACGATTAACTTTTTTTTTAATCTTAGTCCAATTCTCTTTTGAGGCAACAATGCTTTTGTCATAGTTTAAAAAATTATTCTAAAACCTCTACGCAGTCCCAAAACTTTTCACAAAAAATGTATTTGCTAACGTGACTCTTTACTTCTTTGAGTTCCTTTTCGTACCTATAACGCTACCTCACAATATTTTCTTTCACCTTCAATCTTTAACAATATTGATGACCAAGGAAAAGGTTTTTTTTGCAACCAACATAAATAGTTAGAGGAATATGTGTTATTTCGTAATAACTGTCTTTTCTTGATACAAACGCGGGTAGGGTCCATTATTCACCGGTAATGATGTCGTATCGTCACATAATCTTACCATTGTGTTCCGAATACGTTCGTTAGTTCTTCTAACTGCTAACACGAATTACGTGAGGTTTCAATAATGTGGTTGATGAGACATAAAACTTGTTCTCGTGTATCGTAAAAAAGTTGGATTCGTATGTATTTTGGTTTGATATCCTAAGAACGCAACACTTTCGCAATAACGAAGGAAATCTTTTGATTTACGGATAACTCCCGTTGCCGGCTTTCGTTGTAGGTTGTGATAGTATAGGGGCCTAACCATGGAATAGAAATAATATTTATTCACATGAAATATGGTACAAAATAAGTCTCAATTTTAGGGCATGTAAATATTAACTTGGTTACCTACTTAGGTACTGCAGTTACATTTTAAATCTATATCTATACATACACACATTGAGGAGCTCGTGGCACAGTTGCTATTGCGCATAACATTCGATCAGCTAAGTTAAGCAACCCTTGCCCTAGCCAGTAATTGGATGGGTAACCGCCCGAGTTCCCTCCGAGCACGTTAAGCCGTCGGTCCGGGTTACCAATTTATCACCTTTGGCAATCGGAGGCCTAAAATAGTCTGATAACTGGTTTAACCCAGATCACAGATTTTCCTCTTAAAACGGGTTGTGAAGGTCAGATGACAGTGATCAGCCACATCGGGTTGAATCAAGTACCGACCCCAACAATGTATGGGATAAGGCCAGGGACGATGATTATTAAATTTGAAGTGTCTGTTTGTAAATCCAAAAAAACAGCGTTTAACTAAATGCATACGGGAGTATATATAATTTAAATAAAAAATCTCTGTCTCTCTGTCCGTCTGTCTGTATGTTCCGGCTAATCTGTATCTGTATCTATGTCTGTATGTGTTGCAAGTGCTTGTAATATAAACAAATCAACTTTGCATAAAGATCTACAACCGCCAAAAATAACAAACAATTTAAGTTCAACATGCCCTGCCCAATATTTTTCCAACTTCCGCCATTTGTTCTTTTATTATCCACGTGACATTCGCGCAACCTAAGAAGCCTTAAAAGTTCAAGTTAGTTATGTAACGACACTTTTCGATCACGTACCTTATAATGCAATCGTTATGCCGAAATAATCAAAGGGTGCAGGGGTCCAACCATGAGCTCATTGCAATGTTAGTACAGCTGTATGACATACTGATGTATATACATGTCATATACACCTGTCTCATGATATGAGTAAAACTATCATGGCAATAAGAGGTTATGGTAAGGACCCAGGGCCTGTACAAAGTAAAAGTTACATCATCCTCACGCTTTGCTAGTAGGAACGATATAAAATGCCTGTCAATTTGTATAGTTTCATCTAGCCATACCATACCATATGTCACATGACTTATTTATGGCATTGCTATAATTTTTTTTGAGTTTCTATTAGCGCAAGCGAGAGAGAATGTTACCTTGTCTAGGCCTACAGATGTCACGAGCTAGGAGCGCTCAGTGAGCGTAGCAGCAGCATGTGAGTAGATCATTATGGCAACAGCGTATGTACCATAGTATTTTGTATATATAATCGTTACATGACATTTAATTGATAACTTCGACCTGATGATGCAACCATATTTTTATTACTTTTTAAGGGTAAATGTTTAATTTTTTTTTCATTTGATATTAAGTGATGCTGATAAACGCACTTGACGCCAAGCGAACCTTTAATAAGTTATAAGTCTACCTTAATTACAAGACACTTAACGATCTCATAAGTAGAATAATAGCGAACATAAACTTACCTATGTAATAGTAGCCAATTTCATACGTTGTGAGCTTATGTGCCGTGAACATATTAGGAAAATGTCACGGATCTTATGACCACAATGATGTTAAATGTCAATTTGGTCTTCAACTTCTCTCCTAGACTAACTTCACGTCCAGAAAGTATGCAACGATTTACATAACGGACTTTTCGTTGTAAATTGTTACAGGGGCCCAACTCGCTTATCACTATCTATCTGGTGCCGTCTCGAGTAATGAGCGCTTTGCAAAAATAGCGGGAACTAAGCGCATTAATTTTATTCGAATCGTGCCATACAGAAAAACAGAGTTACTAAAGCAACCTCACAACGCTATCGTTCTTCGCAAATATAAAAAATGATTTTTTTAACACTTATCGACAATGCACAACCTAAACTATACTTTAAAAATATTAAATACATTGTATTCAAAACAAACGACCCATGGTGGCCTTGAGGTTTGAGCAGTCCCCTGCTACGCAAGCGACGCAAGTTCGATTCCCAGCGGGGTTCGTCCAAATGAGTTTTTTCAAAACACTTATGTACAGTCCTTCAGAAAACATCGTGAGGAATCTTGCATATTTCTGAGAAGTAATTCAAAGACGTATGTATAGTGCCTGAGACGGCGATAGACTCACCATCTGTCACATTGGCACTTAATCATCTTGGGTGAAAAGTGGGTGTTGTGATTACAACACCCCTGCCCACCCCTTCGGGGAATACAGGCGTGAGCATATGTATGTATGTATGTCAAAACTGGTAAATTGAAACTTGCTTATGCCGATTTTCCAAAAAAAATATTATTGAATTGAGTCCCTATCATTCTGAGTGCACGATATATAGACCCATAACATAACTACCGCACATTCAAGTTCAGCGCTCATAACTCGTGACGGCACCTATATGTCGCCTCGTCAGAGAAGTAACCCTATCTTTTTCAGTAAGTGTATGGTCTGCAAGATAAAACTAACAAACGATTACGATTATTACTCTATTCCCTTTTATATCCTACTACTATATTATTAGATATCCTAAGAAATGGGTGATTTTTTTACAGCACGGCGCAGATGTTATCGGACCCCTACATTACAACAAAAACGTATCTTCAATTCCGGTCATAAATCGTACCGTTCACCTGATGCCCGAATCAAAGTGTTAAGGGTCTATACTTAATATAGTAATGCCCTGCAGTTTCACTCGCGTAGACTTCATGGGTGACCTGCGGAACCCTTTTTTTAGCTATGTACCGATGAAAGTCGCGTCGAAATCGGCCCAGCCGAGCTTCAATTGTATTTATCTTCTGTATAGATGTATAGATTCTAAAGAGGTAGAACTAAAGATGCGACGGGAAAACCTCCCAATTGGGACGTTCTTGTATGGCGCTATCTCTTTTACTCAAGCGCTTGTCATATCTTCTGTCAGAAGACCTACAGTAGAAAATAGGCACAGATTTTATATGTCAATTGTATGAACATAACGTTATCTAGTTGGACAATATCATTGGGCACAGTTTAAATATGAGCTTTACAGGCAGTTAGGAATCTAAGAACAAAGCCAATACAATTTTACTATTGTAGATATTCATATGTTTTTATTGTAATCAACGTTATTTACTATGTATTGAAATGTACATGATGCCAGCTGATTTTCTTGCCGGTTCTTCTCGGAAGGCTAGTTTCTGAACCAGTGGTAAATTCTTCGGCATTCATAAGTCTAAGCCTAAACTGAATAAATCATTTTCATTTCCATTTTCAAATCGTTAGAAATTACTCACTCATACAGACGCGCGCATCTACAAGATAATAAGCGCAATAGGCGTAAAGACGTTTTTTAAGACCTTTTTCAAAACTTCATACATATGTTTTAAAATGTTTAAGATTGACAACCCTCACGATTAATAGAGAAAACGACATTAAGAAAAATAGGTCTATATTCCTTACTGCTTTTAAAACTATTAAAGTGTGCGTGTATTGGGTCTACTGCTGATTTTGGCGTGTCAAAGATACTAGGTGTGTGTCAGAATAAACTTGAAAAGGATTTTGTGTTCGCAATTCAAGTTTTAAATGAACTTTAATTTTTTTTTTAAAAAAAAATGTTATTCCAGCTATTACTGATTTCCATAGACTTAATTAATTTGTTTTTCTGTCATTTACAACCTAATTATTTAATCACATTTGTTCAAATTTTGAATGACGAATCCGTGACCCAAATTAAGTAATTTGTATAAACAACGTTTTATTTTATATTCTTAATGATTTTGATGTGTTCTTCGAATAAAATTTAATTATCTTACTTAAATCATAGAGATATTTTTTCATCATTAAGATTTTTTTTTATCTTGCGCCGCGAATAAAACTGTAATTATCCCTAATATGCGAGTAGGAAGATTCATTTGTGGACTCATTAATTAAGCAAAATTAATGACATGTTTTGGGAATTAGGTACCCGTGGGTGGATAAGGAAAACCCATCGTTAAAAGTAACAGATTAAAAACGATTAATTTAAACACATTTTGTTAAAAAACAAATTTATGGGAGAGGGGTAACTGTGGCCGTGGGGGTTAAGTTCGAATCCCAGCGGGGCCTGTACCAATGACTTTTCATTAGATATATGAAGGAAACCTGCATATGTCTGAGAGCTAATTCAAGAACGTATGTATAGTGGACGTATATCATCTGTCACGATGGCACTTAATCAGATTCCGTGAAAAGTGTGTGTTGTTATACAACACCTCTGTCTACCCTTTAGGGGAATACAGGCATTCGAGCATAATATATGTATGTATTTTTTTATTTGGCCCACAGTGTAAAAACATACTTGCCATGTTCTCTTGTTGGTATTGCGTCAGTACAATTTAAAAAAAACTACCTACATTTCTACATTAAAGGCATAGACAAACTTGACGTGTACTAGTGAGGGCAATGAATCGCGCGACCCAACGAGCCAACTAGTGATGTGCCATTAAAGTGGGAATAAACAACAATATAACTCAAAGGGACCGGATGGTAACTCCCTTAAAATTACAACTATTACCAGGATGAGTGGCGATTCATGTTGTGCTAAAAGTCTCGTATATCGTCCACTCGACGGCGAACTTTTGTTTACTTCTCGAAAGAAATTGATTGAGATGAGGAAATAGTGTAGGTACAGACCCGTCACGAGTTTATGAGCGCGGACCTTGAATGCCAAGTAGTAATTCTATGAGTATATGTGTCGAGAGGCGACTAAAAACATGAGCATAATCCCCACTACCTATTATAGATAATAGTTTCGCTGTAAAAGCCGTGATGGCCTTGGTGTTGGGGACGAAAGCGGGTCTGCAACAACGAAATTTTCTGAAAGCTTTTGTGCAGTGATTTCATACTACGTGCTTAACAGTGAAGGAAAACATCGTGAGAACCTGCATATGTCTGAGAAGTAATTCAAAGACGTATGTATTGTGCCTGAGACGCAGATGGACTTATGTCTGTCACGTTAGCACTTAATCATATTCGTTGTAATGTGGTGTTGTCTTGTCTGCTTACCCCTTTCGGGGACCCTTGTGGGATGGTGTGAGCATATGTTAGTTTTGTAATGAAAGGCGCTGTGCTGTGGTAGGATTCATTCATCTCTTTCTATGTCTACTCAAAGTAACATTCTCTCGCGCTTGCGCTAACAGAAACGCTAATACAAAATATATTTGGCATTACATAAATCAGGCACGTGACATACGTCATTCCTATACATTTTGTTTAGTGGCGATTGTCCGCAGGCAAAGGAATATGCCATGGCACATGCTTTTGTAGACTAGAATACAACATATTCAAAATTCGTAGCATAACATTTTTTAAATCAAACTTGGATATGTCTCAAAACTGATAAAACATTATAAATGCTAGAACCTAGTTGATCGAGATGTGCTCTGCTTTCTAAAAAAAAAACTTAACTTTTCCCACAAAAGAAACAAACTTGATGTTTTCTCATAAAAAATGTTGTCATTTGGACTCGAACCGGGCTCTAATTTCGTTATCACCCGATAGGCCGGTAGCCTCGCGTCTGAGCTATCGTAACTTGACAGATGTCTGCGAAATGTACCTTCCTACCAATTTTTCATTGCCTGAAAACATTTTTAAAACGATGTTTTCTGAAGATGAAACCTAGATCAATTTTTTGCCCCTACACATAAAATTTCATTAAAAATTTATCGGGTCGTTTCCGAGATTCAGATTCTATTACGACGAGCACGATATTCTATTACGATAATATATATAAAAGTATATACAATAATTGCTCGTTTAAAGATATAAGATAAGTCAATGAACCTTCAGATTAGTACAAATAAAACACATTCATACATTGAACACAGAACAGCTTCCTTTATACATTTTTATTTCTGCTTCCCCCAGTTATCCAGATGGCAAAACAAAACAGCCAATGAAATGTCGGCCCTTTACGGCCACCATCAAACGTGGCGTCGAAGGTAATGCCCACATTTAGGACTTCACAATGATAAGTGCATTTTTACTCTCATAACAATCGTAAAATATACATTCTACGTCGTCATTACAATAAGATCTCTTGATAAGGCATACCAGGAGATCATATTGCAAGATAATTTATCTCGCGTACATTTAATTCCATGTAGGCCCTAACTTTTTAAACTTAACGTAGTTACACCAGTGACAGGGCCGTTAAATAAATAAATAAAAATAAAATATGCTCACGCCATCCCAGAAGGGTCCCCGAAGGGGTAAGCACAGGTGTTGTAACAACACCCTCAATTCACCGAATATGATCAAGTGCCAACGCGACAGAGGGTGAGTCCATCGCCGTCTCAGGCACTATACATACGTCTTTGAATTACTTCTCAAGCATATGCAGGTTTCCTCCCGATGTCTTCCTTCACCGTAAAGCACGTGGTGTGAAATCACTGTACATAAGTTGTTTTTAGAAAAACTCATTGATACAGGCCCCGCTGGGATTCGAACTTGCGTCGCTTGCGTAGCAGGCGACTGCTCAAACCTCAAGGCCATCACGGCTCTAGTAAAGTCTCAAAAGTAAGTAATTTATTCCACATTATTTTATTTTGCTATATCTGGAATTTCCCAGTAGGATTAATTTAAATAAATCGCCAATTAAAAAAAATTGAGGTTATACAAAAAAAAATACCTTTAATTTTTATACTGTTTGGGTTATACTGCTGGAATATTGGTCAATTAATATAGCCGACTCCTTACTTTTTTTTAATAAAGGAACTTTTACTTTGTGTAAAATGTGGTGCCTTATTAAGGGCTGGTAGCGCTTTCCCTGTAGGTACGGTATCATCCTGTGTAAAGAGGAATCTGTCCCACTTTATTGTATTAAAGCGTCGTCATTTATAAAACTCTAAACTAACGAGAACTAAAGCTAAAGTAGGGTTGCCCGAACATTACACCCGCCAAGGATACGATGGTAAGACCCAAAGATTAATTAATTTCCAGCCAGAGATAGTTTTTGAGACCTATAAATGAGGACATGATGAAATTAATCTTTTGAGAGAGTGGGGTCGTTACTGCCTGATTCCGTATGATACATATATATAGATAAATAAAATTGAAATTGTTTGTTATTCCAAATCACAGCTTTCACTTAATGCATATGTAAATATTCACGGAACTTGCATAAAGAAATCTCTCGCTGTCTATATAGCACACCTACTAATAATTACCTTATGAAGGCAAGAAGAAGGAAGAATTAATGAGAATTTTTCTATTTTATATATATACCTGTTTTATTGTACTTTGCTCAAGTATAATTATAACACGCTCAATAAAAGTAGTTTGTTAAAAAAATAATATCCTATATTTATTATTCATACATAATACACGCCTATATTCCCCGAAGGGGTAAGCAGAGGTGATGTAAAAACACCTACTTTTCACCGAAGATGATTAGTGCCAACGTGACTCTCTCAGTCTCAGGCATACATACGAATTTTGAATTAATTCTCAGCCATCGCAGGTTTCCTCGCGATGTTTTTCTTCGCCGTAAAGCAGAAGTGAAATCACTGTTCATGAGTTTGCAGAAAAACTCATTGGTATAGTTCATACTGGGATTTGAACTTGCGTCATTTGCGTAGCAGGCGACTTCTTAAACCCCACGGCCACAACGGCTACTACACAGCTATACAAAAAAAATTGTTGTCGTTATTCATGTTTTTTTGGATATTTTATATTTTGAACAATTATCGGCTTGTTAAGAATAAAATTGAATTTTCCAACTCATGATGAAAAAAAATTGAGCAAAACTTACAAAATCATTGATAGTTTCATGAATTGTGTGCATAAATGGACCCAAAATCATTTTCATAACAAATCCACTGTAGACCAGTGTTATTATTAGATGTGTTATATTATGGTTGACAACCCTGACGAGGTGTTGTTATGAGATACGAGTGTGTCGGAAGAAATATGAGTTCAATAAAATTAAAATTTTACTACCACATACTACACCTCTACCGTGTTCGAGTGGAATCTCTTGGAAAATAAAATTTTATTCGAATGCAGAAGTCAGTTTATTTAGTTAAGTCTTAAAAAAACTAAATACATAATATTCTATCTTTAAACTATCCAATATATTGCGCTAAGTTGGGTTAATATAGTCTATGGGTGCATATCTACACCGGAATAATTAATCTGTATTATTATTATTTGAATAGAATTGGAGCCGTGGTAGCCTTGAGGTTTGAGCAGACGCCTGCTACGCAAGAGACGCAAGTTCGAATCCCAGGGGGGCCTGTACAGTGATTTCACACCACGTGCTTTACGGCGAAGGAAAACATCGTGAGAAAACCTGCATATTTCTGAAAAGTAATCCAAAGACGTATGTAAAGTGACTGAGACGGCGATGGGCTCACCATCTGTCACGTCAGCGCTTAATCATCTTCGGTGAAAAGTGGGTGTTGTTATTACAACACCTCTGCCTACCCCTTCGGGGCATACAGGCGTGAGCACATATATATATATATATATATATATATCGCACCCTCAGAACGATAGGAACTCAACTCAACATTTGCGAAAATAATTATGTTAAGATAGACTGTTCGCGCAACCGCGACGAACAAAATGGGCCTTGCAAGAGACGCTTCCTCAGCCTGCCCACACAGCGCGGCGTAGATGAGCGTAAAGGGGCGGGCGAGACAGAGATAGCAATATACAACATACAACGTCATCATCATCAACGGTCTCATAGAAATTAGAATTCCTTACATAATTCACATCTAATATTAATTGGATTTATATTTACATTATACAGTTTACAAACAATACAGAGTTTCTCTTGTCCGCCCGGACAAGAAAAGTTGGCGCCCCCGGGTGGGCCGTTCTCTCGCCGACCGCCTGCGCACTTCATAGAAAAACCTCGTCGCATCGTGCCTCAAGATTCATACATTCTGAGCATCCTGCATGAACGCGACCGCTGGTATTCTTCATCATACAGTGCATGTGGAAAGTGAGCCCTACCCAATTTACCTAATTACTTCAAATCTTCATACATTCGCTTTGCGAAAACATCTCATTTTTGCCGCCATTTATGCATCTTTTTCTCGACCTGAGTATTTGTGGCGCGAAACTCTTCGTACGTACGCTTTGTTCTAACATTATAAATTACAAGTGTACTAACTCTGTCTCCACATCATGGCAGAAAAGGAATTGAAAGCATTATTCTTAAAACGCAGCTCCATTAAGGGGCGATTAACGAAATTCAACAACTTTCTTAATGAAATTGATGTGGACAGCATTTTGTCATCCACACAACGTGAGCTAGCATTGAAACTTAGGTCGCATGAATTACTTATGACTCAATTTGATCAGCTGCAATCTGAAATAGAGGTGTTAAGTGATAATTTACAAAACGAACTAGATGAGCGTGAAATTATTGAAAATAGTTTTTACACAAACATAGCTTTAGCACAGGAAATTTTAGCTTCTTGCTCCAAGCATGCAAAGGAGAGTGCATCTTGCATGTCTGCAAAATCCTCAATCAGTGACTGCCATGGTGATCATCAAGGCGTACCAGGGCTGCGTCTCACCTCCATTGATCTACCCAAATTTGATGGAACATACAGTAAGTGGTTGGAATTTCATGACCTATTTGAATCACTTATACATAAAAATACTAAGATGATTACTGCACTTAAATTCCGTTACCTAAATCAATATTTGGAGGGTGAAGCTGCCCGAGTGATATGCAACCTGGAAGTCAGTGATGATAATTATGTTGTTGCCTGGGACCTACTCTGTGAGAGATACAGTAACAAACGCATTTTAATTAATACTCACCTCAATTCATTATTAAACATTGACTCAATTCAACGTGAATCTGACAGGTCACTCCGCTTCCTTATGGACCATGTTACAAAAAACCTGAGAGCCTTGAAAACGCTTGGACAGCCTACAGACAAGTGGGATACAATCATTATACATCTTATGATCAAAAAGTTAGATCATTTCACTAGCATTAAGTGGGAAGAATTTAGAAATACATTAAAAGACTTACCTACACTAGTGGACTTTCAAACATTCTTGAAGGGACGTGCAGATGTTCTTGAAACTGTTAGCATGGCTAAACGTGATAGACAGCCAGCTAATATTAACATTCCACAGAATACTCAGCCTAGATTTAACAGATTTAATACAAAATCATTTGTGGTTTCAGCGCAAAGTGAGTGTAAGTCAGGTGACACAGCCCGGGCCTGCGTTGTATGTCAGGGCAATCACCGCATCTTCGACTGCTTCACATTCAAGCAGAAATCTCCCGAGGAAAGGACAGCTTGTGTGGCTAACCTCCAGCTGTGCCCGAACTGTCTTCGTAGAGGCCACAGTATAAGTCAGTGCAGGTTAGGTGGATGTCGCATTTGTAGACAACGTCACAACACCATACTGCACACCAACACAGACACATCATCTTCATCGTCCCCAAACATACATACATCAACAAACACATACAGTCAACTACTTCTTTGTCTGTGTCAGACGGCACCAGTGAGGTGCTGCTGTCTACAGCTATAGTTGACGTCATAAATCCACACAACAACAAGATACAGACGGTCAGAGTCCTACTTGATTGCGGAAGTCAGTCTTCATTCATAACAGAGAGCCTGCAGCGCTCACTCCAACTGACTTCTCAGCCATCTGACGTCACTACAGTGGGAGGTATAGGTGACACTTCATTAACCTTAGTCCCCCAACGTTGTAACTTAATTCTGAGGTCAAAGCAGCAACCCTTTAATACTAACCTCACATGTTTGGTGTTACCTTCCATAACTAGCAACGTTCTTAGAAGGCCATTTAACATCAAACAACTTAATATTGATACATCAATTAAATTAGCTGACCCTAACTGCAACATACCAGAAAAAATAGATCTTCTTATAGGCGGAGATTTATTTTGGGACATAATTGAGTGCGAGCAGCTTGATCTAGGGCCAGACAAGCCAAAGCTGAGGCATTCCAAGCTGGGATGGCTACTAGTAGGACACATACCTACATCCATGACTTATACAAACACACACAAAGACAAGTCTAATGCGTCCATCCTTTGCAATTTTTCAGCAGTAGAGCGCCTCGAGCATCAGTTAAGTAAGTTCTGGGAACTCGAGGACCTGCCGTGTGATAACACACCTACTGCAGCTGAGCACGCGTGCGAACTACACTTCACTGCCAACACTACACGCGGTGAGGATGGCAGGTTCTGCATCAGCCTTCCGCTCAAAGACACACCTGATTGTTTAGGTAACACATATCATACTGCTAAAAAGAGGTTCTACAATTTAGAAAAACGCTTTGATAAAGAACCACACACTAAAGAAATGTACACAGACTTCATAAATGAATATGACCATCTGGGTCACTTATCCCAGTCTGAAGTGCACAAGCCTGAGAATGCTTATGCTATACTTCCTTTCTCATCATCCTGTTATCAAGCAGAGTAGCGAGTCGACTAAGCTCAGAGTCGTGTTCGATGCCTCTGCTCGCACATCATCAGGCTTATCCATAAATGACCTGCAAATGGTAGGCCCTAATATACAGGATGCTTTATTTAATATTTTGATACGCTTTAGAAGCTATAAATATGTTTTGTCGGGAGATATTGAAAAGCAATATAGACAAATACTTGTAAAAGAAGCAGAACGCGACCTACAGTTAATATTGTGGCGCGTTAATAAGGAGAGTCCACTTCAAACATTAAGGCTCAATACATTAACATATGGCTTTGCTTGTGCCAGCTTTCAAGCTGCTAGGTGCTTGTGGCAGTTGGGTGAGGAGTGCACTGAACCGCTTATAAAATCTATTATACAGCATGATTTTTATTGTGATGACATGCTCACTGGCGCAGACAGTGAGGATGAGCTGCTACATATACAGGCTTCGGTTTCAAGTGCTCTCGCATCTGGCTGCTTCAACCTGAGGAAGTATCGCTCAAACTCTCAAAAGGTGCTTCACTCAAATTCAGTACATGCTCAAGACAACTTAACCCTTAGTCAATCTTGTGTCACTCTCGGTCTCGGATGGAATCCAGAGTCAGATAATTTACACTACACTATACAATCAGGCAACGACACCTGCGGGCCCGCTACTAAGCGATCCATCCTATCAACGACTTTTAAAATCTTTGACCCGCTAGGTCTTCTTAGTCTTTGCACCCTCATTCCCAAAGTCATGCTGCAAAAGCTTTGGATTGCAAAAGTACCATGGGATGAACCTTTCCCTGAGGAAATAGGGCAAGCATGGTTGCGATTCAGTGACAACCTGCATCATCTCAGCTCTCTTTCCATAAACAGACACGTAATCTGTGACTCACCTCTTGCAGTAGAGCTCCACTGCTTCAGTGACGCTTCACAAGTAGCCTATGGAGCCTGCATATACATAAAATCTACCGATCAGCAGGGTAAGACACATGTACATCTATACAGTGTTAAATCCCGTGTGGCCCCCATTAAGACGACCACGATACCGCGCCTTGAGCTCTGTGGAGCACTTCTTGCTGCACGTTTGAGCTCTGCAGTTTGTGCAGCTCTGAGAAAGCCAATCGCACGCCTAATTCACTGGACGGACACCAGCGTCATATTGGGGTGGCTACACACTGATCATGCCAAACTAAAAACCTTTGTTGCCAACAGGGTGAGTACTATCCATGAACTCACGGAAGGTACGTCCTGGCGGTATGTTCCCACAGCACATAACCCAGCAGACCTTGCTTCCCGTGGGCTGGACCCCCACCACATTCAGTATTCTTCATTATGGTGGCATGGGCCCACTTTCCTTCATGAGCCTGAAATAAACTGGCCAAAATTAGATAAATCTTCATGTATTGACTTACCTGAGATAAAGTCATTCACTGCTGTAGTTTCAGATCACACTGACAATGATCTACATCTTTTTTCAAAATATTCGAAATTGAATTCCCTTCAACATGTCATTGCCTTCATTCGTAGATTCGCTCATAATTGTATAAACCCCAAACAAAAATTGACTGGCCCCCTTTGTGCCACAGAGCTTGAAGACTCTTTCTTGAACCTTGTGAGATTATCTCAACAAGAGTCATTTTTCAAGGAATTACATACATTACGTCAAGGTAAACAACTAAAACCAAAATCAAACATAGCTGCGCTTACTCCCTTCATTGACTCTCAAGATCTGCTTAGAGTGGGCGGCAGGTTAAAACATTCTAACTACACCTTTGACAAGAAACATCCACTACTCCTCAGTTCAACTCACCCACTCACCAAACTCATATTCTCACAAGAACACACACGACTACTGCACGCAGGTCCTCAGCTGATGCTCTCCTCTATTAGGGAACGTGTATGGCCTGTAGGTGGTAGAGATCTGGCTCGACGTACGGCCCGTGCTTGTGTCACTTGTCGACGTATCAGGGGTGAGACCATGCAAAATATTATGGGCAACTTGCCTGCACAGCGGCTAATTCCTGACTTACCTTTCACTTCAGTAGCTGCTGACTTTGCAGGTCCCTTCATGATTACAGATCGTCGGGGTAGAGGCTGTAAAATAACGAAGTGCTACCTTTGTTTATTTATATGCTTCAGATATAAGTGTATTCATTTGGAAGCGGTGAGTGAACTGTCAAAGGACGCATTTATTTTATCACTTCGCAGATTTATCTCTCGCAGAGGTAAGCCCAAAGAGATATATTGCGATAACGGTACCAACTTTGTCGCCGCGGACAAAGAAGTAAACAGTTTCCTTAATTCATCTTCCTCTGATTTGTCTGGGTTTGCAGCTGATCAGGGAATTGTTTTCAAGTATTCACCGGCCTACGCTCCTAATTTCAATGGCTACGCCGAGGCAGGTATTAAATCGGCTAAGTTTCACATTAAACGCATATTAGGTACCACACATTTGACGTACGAAGAGTTGTCGACCATATTTGCTCAGGTCGAAGCGATCCTCAATAGTCGTCCCCTCTGTCCCCTATCTTCTTCACCGGACGACTATTCTTCATTGACCCCTGGACACTTCATCATCGGTCGGGCGCTCACTTCCATACCGTCACCCGCACTGGAGGACACCAACACGAACAGAGTTGATCGATACCAGCGGGTCGAACAGATGCGGCAGCATTTCTGGCGGCGTTGGTCAGCGGAATACGTCTCCGAGCTACAGGAGCGAAGCAAGTGGCGCGTCCGAAGCAGAGATCTGCAGCACGGCGACCTGGTGGTCGTCAAGGAGGATGGCGCGCCGCCGCTCGCCTGGCGCCTGGGCCGCGTGCTCGCGCTCCACCCGGGCGCTGACGGCGTGCCCCGCGTGGCGGACATCGCAACCGCCCGCGGCACAATCAAGCGTGCCTTAAACAAGCTCTGCCTGCTACCGCAAGAACAACCGTAACTTTTCCTTTTGGGCCGGGAATATGTTCGCGCAACCGCGACGAACAAAATGGGCCTTGCAAGAGACGCTTCCTCAGCCTGCCCACACAGCGCGGCGTAGATGAGCGTAAAGGGGCGGGCGAGACAGAGATAGCAATATACAACATACAACGTCATCATCATCAACGGTCTCATAGAAATTAGAATTCCTTACATAATTCACATCTTATATTAATTGGATTTATATTTACATTATACAGTTTACAAACAATACAGAGTTTCTCTTGTCCGCCCGGACATAGACCGACCTCAAAAAGTGTATATTTATACATACTACACGTACGACAATGCACTACCTAAACTATGATTAAATATAAAATACATTGTATTTAAAACTGGTCAAATAATTACTGCCTATGTTATAAATTCAAACTTGCTAACTGGGATATCAAAAAAAAATGTTTTTGATTTGAGCCTCTATCGTTCTGAGGGTGCGATATTATTATTGAGGTATTTTTTGTACAGGCAACATTGTTTCTTTATTGCTCACACACCAGTAATGATAGATTGACAGCATTTGTCAATTAGTTTGTAACTACCCTCAATTTGTATTCGATGAAACAGCAAGGCTATTTTGCGACATTACAGTTATTCCGTTAAACTGACTTGAGACCGACTGATACTCATTCCGGTAATTTAAATATATATAAAAATATTTAAATATATTTGTGAAAATACAGACAGACAGACAGTATAAGAGTAAGATCGTGGTACTAAGTTCTACTTGTAGTTGAAAGTATTTTCACAGATACGTTAAAAACTAATTGCAAGTAGAAAACTTGGCCCAAATCGGCGTCTCTCCGGATCGTGCCAAGAAGGATGGCAGCATTGCCACGTTGAATAGCAATGCTGATTTTCTGAGCGAGAAAAGCCCCAGCCCGCTTGTCACGAGAAGCTTCTACCAGACGACGTGCAACCTCTTTGAATAGTTGATGAGCATCTGGACCCCAAGGCCCCAGAGTTTCAACCGCAAACGCAGAAAATATGTATCCTTGACCAATTCATATTTCTGGCGCTTGAGGCACTCTATAATAATAAATAAACAAAATTGTTTGAGACAGATACGTTTAAATCACTACGCAGAGAAACATTTATAAAAATATGTTTTTATGTCAGTACTTCATTATATTGACATGAGACCGACAGATATTCGTTCCGGTGAATATCTTAGTGAAATTTGTAATTCAGCTTCGTAAGCAACCAAGTGACATACAGACTAAAATGGCACGCAGTGTTATCAATCGGACAATGCAAACAAGAAAAGGTTTGGGCTTGATCACGCGTGTTGAGCTTGGGTGTTGAGAACGTGCCATTGTGTGATGAAGGTCAGTGTTAACATAGTTTTTATACAATGTGATAATTGAGCAAAGATATTTCTTCACTCTGATATAGCATCTCACATATCCCGTGATAATTTTTTTTTCTTTTAAATGTTTTTTCAATTTAATTAACAGCGGAGAAAGGAAGTGCGAATACGAATTGGATGAGCTCGTGGAACGTTCATCCCAACGCAAGCCAGTAGTTGGATGGGTGACCGCCCGAGTCCCCTCCGTGCTTCGGAGAGCATGTTACGTCGTTGGTCCCGTTTGCCAATTTGGCAATCGTTACCGTTGAGTCAATTCAAGGAAACTTCAAAAATCGTAGTGGTTACTCGTGCGTTAGTTAATTTTTGCATCAAACATTTTAAAGCCTTACTACGAAATGAAGGTCTGTAGTCGATCTGATGATTAAGTGAAATGTCGGCCGACGGCACTCCTCAATGAATTCGTAAGCTCAGCAAGTATCTTGTGGTCGAGAACTTTACACCTATGGAGGTGTACTTTGCAAAAAGTCACCGAAAAGTGTACATTAGGTACGTAATTTTATTTTTTCATTTTGAAGGCGGATTATCATTTTCTTTACTTTTTGAAGGTGATTTTTTTCATAAAATTAAAGTCTATGTTACACTCCAGGGAGACTGGAACTCGGAAGGAGGAGCTCGTGGCACAGTTGCTATTGCGCATATCAGTGAAGTTAAGCAACCCTAAGCCTAGCCAGTAATTGGATGGGTGACCGCCCGAGTTCCCTCCGTGCCTCGGAGAGCACGTTAAGCCTTCGGTCCCGGTTGCCAATTTATCATCTTTGGCAATCGTTACAGGTCAGTCGGAGGCTTAAAATAGTCTGACAACAGCTTTAACCCAGATCACAGATTTTCCTCGTAAAAGGGGTTGCGAAGGTCAGATGGCAGTCGCTTCGTATAAAAATCAGGTGATCAGCCACATCGGGTTGAATCAAGTGCCGACCCCAACAATGTATGGGATAAGGCCAGGGAGATGATGAGTGAGACTGGAACTCGCGTCGCTTACATTGCAAGCGACGACTCAAACAACACGGTCACGTCTCGAAATAGCTATGTAATGTAAAAAGCTTACTGTCGTATAACAAATAGACCTAGATAACCTAACAGCCATCACACATACAAAGATTTATGCGACCCTATTAAACCGTATATCACTTTTATAGGTTTCCATATTTGTCAGGTGTTTATTTTGTTTTGCGTTTATAGGCATTTGATTAAACGTTTACCTGTCCGTGCCATAAACTAAATACAAGAGTGGGTAAGTTGATATTATTATGACAACGTGGCAATGCTGCCAGCCTTCTTGGCACGATCCCGAGAGACACCGATTTGGGCCAAGTTTTCTACTTGTAATTAGTTTTTAGTTACTTATTTATTATTTGTATAAATAAATTGTTTCATATACTAATATACATTTACCTCTACTATATAAATACGTAGTTAGTACATGGAACTAGAAATTCTATTAAAAAAAAAACGGTCTGTCTGCCTATTTGTTCCAGGTCCGAAACGACTGGACCGATTTTAAAGACATTTTCACTGTCAGGTAGCTGATGTAACAAGGAGTAACTTTTATTTAAAATTAAACATTAGGGTTCCGCGGGTGAAACCGCGGGGCACAGCTAGTACATATAACATTCAAAGTCCTAGCTGACTGACTTATATAAAAAAACGCCAAATATAAACCCAACCTAAAACTCTGATCCTTGAGATATTAAATTTGGAAAATTCTTGGCGAGATGTAAGTATATACTACAAAAGGGTTTTCGAAGTTCCACCCCTAAGGGAGTCGAAAGTTTGTATTGAAATTTTAATGGCACATATACATAGCCCCCGCGCTACTTCATCTGCGGTGGTAGCCAATGCCTGTCCTCGGTGTCAAGTTTTTTTCGAAAAAGTTATTATTTCGTGAGGAAAAATCGTCGTTAGGAAACCTGCTTATGTCTGAGAAGTAAATTAAAGAGTAAAGTGCCTGAGACGGCGATAAACTCACCCTCTGTCATGTTGGCACTTAATCATATTCGGTGAAATGTGGATGTTGTTGTTACAACACTTCTGCTTACCCTTGACTCTTCTGGGATGGCGTGAGCATATTTTAGTTATTTCTTTGGAAGAAAAAATAAATTGCATCAAAGCTCAGTTATCCAGGTACAATTAATATTTTTCAATCCAAACGTTGGTGATAAAGTTGGGTGACATGTCCAAACATTGGTGACCGGTGTCAGGTCACACGTGCCCTCGGAGGCACAAAAGCCATTAATCTGTGTAAACTATCTCCTTACCTTTACAGACGTGAGGCGAGATAATATTTTCCTTCCGCCTTAAGATAAGCACTTAACACCCGCATAAAATATTAAACAGGAAAAAGAAATACTATATTTTATATATCTCATGCTTAGAGCCGTGGTGGCCATGAGGTTTGAGCAGTCGCCTGCTACGCAAGAGACGCAAGTTCGATCCCAGCGGGGCCTGTACCAATGAGTTCTTGATTAATGTATATTATACCGAAAAGTTTTTATTTATACGTTTATTACCTTGATATATATACGCCAAATAAACGCTCACCTTAAAACGAGATATATGCTTATCAGTGTAACATTGTTTAGCTTAGAGCTGTATGGTGTTAAGTCTAAAGCATAAATAAAAAAACCCGACAAGAATCCCGGATTTGGAAATAAAAACCGACTTAACAGATTAATCTTGAAAGCTTTTATCATTCATTTTTTATTTCTTACCCTCAAAATTAAACATGCCTGTAGTATTTCAACTTTACCCGTGGAAATGATTTTTTACCGACCTCTAAAAAGGGAGGGTTAATATTGTGTGTTTTTAATTTATGACAAGTACCTAGTTGCCCGAGCTGTGCTCGGTTCTTTTTTCACACAAAAAAAAGAACTTGACATTTTACATGTGGTTCCTGCGTTCCCCCATGGGATGCAGGCTATTAGGACGAACCCCGGGGTATTCTAGTTTTGTTATCGCTCCAGAAGCTTCACGGCTGAGCTATCGTACCTTGACAGATTTGGGCGAAATTTACTCTCGTATTGTAGGAGTATGAAACTATGTTTCTTTATTTTAATGTTCAGTTGAAGGTTTCAGCCACTGTTCTCATTGCCTGAAAACATAGTCAAAACGATTTTTTCTGAAAATGATACCTAACTAGATCAATTTGTTGCCTCTGAAACCCCCTACATACAAAATTTCATGAAAATAATTGGAGCCGTTTCCGAGATTCAGATGCCAATATAGGTGTATACAAGAATTGCTCGTTAAAGGTATAAATAAATATGATGTTACGCTCACGCTATCAAATAAAATCATATGACATATATTTAGAAATCTATTCAGATAAATTGCATGCAAAGATTTTAGTGAAAGACGCTTTTCCTGGATTCCGTACTGCGTGTTAATCTGTATGTGTTGTTTGTTCATTAAGCAAGGTATAATTACAAAATGTTGTGGAAAATCTATCATTACATTGCGATATACGAGATTATGAGAAGGGTAGCCGCTCGTCTACACCGCTTTTAACATGTCAAAAGGATAGGGTTACAAAGAGGGAGCTCTAGCCGCCAGTGGGATATTGTGTTTGCACTACTCTGTGCACACCGTGGGACCTTACTCATCGCTACATTACTGGCTCATTACAAGCGTTATTTTTCTGCGAAATCTATTGTATATCTACATATATAAAAAACAGTCATGGGGGCCTTGGGGTTCGAGCAATTACTATATTTAATTACGTAAGCGACGCAAGTTTGAATCCCAGCGAGGCAGTGTTTTACCCCACGTGCTTTACGGTGAAGGAAAACATCGTAAGGAAACCAGCATATGTCTGAGAAGAAAATTCTAGATGTATGTATAGTGCCTGAGACGGCGATGGACTCACTCTCTGTCACGTTGGCACTTGATCATATTCGGTGAACAAAACCTCTGCTTAACCTTTAGGGGACCCTTCTGGGATGGCCTGAGCGTATATGTACATGTAAAATTCTTAATCTTGACTGACTGAAATCAACGCTAATCCGAAACTATTAGCGACATGCAATATGGAGGATATATTCTTAATGAGGTTTATTGTGGAAGATATTTCGAAATTCCACCCTTAATGTTAAATGGGGAAATGGATTTTCTGCAATTGAAGTTCTGATTTTTGTATTAAAGATCCAAATTCATAATTCAAGATTTATATGATTAGACTTTATCAAATTACTTTCAAATCACTAGGCTGTGAGGTCCTACCTCTATTAATGAAAAGGGTGATGGAAAAACATTGAAGCAGGCTTAAACTGCGTATTTCAAAATTCTATTTGTCTATTCTGAAATATAAGTTTCAGTAGTCAGCACTAATTTGATTAGTCAGAATGAAACTGTATCGTGAAAGTTCAATTCACAAATGCTGCAATATTTTTCTTGCAGAAAATTTTACTGTAAAAATATTGGAAAGCTCGAAAACTCAGTTGACGTATAAAGTACCTACCTACTACTGGTATATGAAATACGAGCAGACGTCACATTGAGTTAAGAGCTGTGGTGGCCTCGGGGTATGAGCAGTCGCCTGCTACGCAAGCGACGCAAGTTCGAATCCCAGCGGGGCCTGTACCAATGAGTTTTTCTAAAAAACTGTACAGTGATTTCACACCATGTGCTTTACGGTGAAGGAAACCTGCATATTTCTGAGAAGTAATTCAAAGACGTATGTATAGTGCCTGAGACGGCGATAGACTCACCATCTGTCACGTTGGCACTTAATCAAATTCGGTGAAAAGTGGGTGTTGTGATTACAACACCTCTGCCTACCCCTCCGTGGAATACAGGCGTGAGCATATGTATGTATGTATATAATAACTGGTTTTTCCAGTGTATCATTAATTTAACAATAAAAACTCTTTCACTTAGCATTTTTTCTTGAGTAAAAGTAGCCTACAATGAATACCAGCATAACATCAATTATCTACCACAGAGAGTCCCGTTAAAATTAGTCCAAACGCTAACAAGAATAACCGCAAAAAAACGGGGACACAAATATTTCAAAATTAGATTTCTTTATGTGATTGTCGTATTTACTTTAATATTTGGCTAAAAACTGTTAATTTGCAATTTCAAACTGACATTAAGACAAATGTTATATTTACATATATAGATTACTATTTTCTAACTGCAATATAGGTAATTAATATCGTAACTACATTTAGCTTCATATAAATATATTATTTTTTTAAAGCTAATTCTTTTTTTATGTGCAATAATGTAATAAGGTAACAATTGTTGGTGATCCTAGTCAATAAATAAATAAAAATAAAAATAATAAAGATGTAATAATTTTGGCTTATTCCCAGACATCCATGATGTTATCACCACCACCTCACGGCTTTTGTTTTGGTATACAAATGTATTCTCACGACATCCAAGAAATTGAATTGTCGTGGAGGTCGTGGATGTCTGGGAATAAGCCATCTTTTTGCCATATTTCTTTTGACTAATGTTCTTTACAAGCCAATGCTATATTAGATGAAGTACCGCCCCCTCATAGTTAGTCACAGTATTTCTTTAGTTCCGTAGCTCTCGACTAAGTACCCATGAACAAAGACAACAAACTATTGTATTGTCCGCACACAATGCGTACACGTCCATTATCTGTTATTTGCCATCACAATGCATGTCTGGAGTAACGCAAGCACGTTCCAACGCAAAACTTGAGACTTGACATACATACTTTAACATTAGAATTTAGGCCGAGTGATTAAAGCGACATTAGGATTTGGGCCGAGTGATTAAAGTGACATTAGGATTTGGGCCGAGTGATTAAAGTGACATTAGGATTTGGGCCGAGTGATATAACTGATATTAGGATTTGGTCCGAGTAATCAAGGTGGTATTAAGCTTTGGGAAGATTGATTAAAGTGTCATTAGGATTTGGGCCGAGTGATTAAAGTAACATTAGGATTTCGTCCGAGTGACTAAAGTGTCCCAAGTAAGGTTCGTTAATGTTTAAAAGTCGTCGCTTGACCTTGTTTAGTGTAGTTTAATGTTGGTGATTACAATACTTCTAATATAAAATTACAATAATAAATATAAAATTACAATAATAATAAGAGCCGTGGTGGCCTTGAGGTTTGAGCAGTCGCCTGCTACGCAAGCGACGCAAGTTCGAATCCCAGCGGGGCCTGTACCAATGAGTTTTTCTAAAAAAACTTATGTACAGTGATTTCACACCACGTGCTTTTCGGTGAAGGAAAACATCATGAGGAAACCTGCATATTTCTGAGAAGTAATTCAATGACGTATGTAAAGTGTCTGAGACGGACTCACCATCTGTCACGTTGGCACTTAATCAAATTCGGTGAAAAGTGGGTGTTGTGATATCAACACCTCTGCCTACCCCTTCGGGGAATACAGGCGTGAGCATATGTATGTGTATGTAATATTTATAAATGTAGTTCCTTAATTAAATAATGTAAGGTTATATTAAGTGCAAGTCCGACACAATGAATTCTGTGGTTACCTATTATTGTAAGAACGATTTACATATTGACCAAATCAAACTGGTTTTATAAGCATTGTATAACTGTATCTTATGTTGGTGAACCTTAAATAAATAACCTTTTCAAAAATGTGAACGAAGTCACCGGTAAAGTGAATTTTGTAAGAAATGCAATATTTCGCCGTTTTGCGAACATGACGTAAAATGTGTGGGTTTTAAAGCGAAGACGGGTAAAATACGTATTTGTTTTACATACATTTACTTATTTATGCAGTGAGATATCGCCCATTCAATTTGGCAAAAAGCCTGGGGCTATAAGATGCTTTAAATATGTATATCTATCAACATATTTTACAGAACGTCGCGTGTTCCAACAAATTACGGCTGATTTCAATGCAAATTGTTTAGAAAAACCTCTTTGAAAGTTTGACCGAAAATATTAAGGTCAGTGTTTATTACTGCTATTTATGGGAAGTTAAGTTTCCACTGACTTTTTGGGCAATCAAAGACAAAATGGCGTCGTACAGTTTTTTTTTTCAGAACATAACATTTTTAATTTATTTTGGTAATACATACATACACAAGTACGACATATATTCTCACGTCTATATCCCCCGAAGGAGTAGGTAGAGGTGTTGTAATAACAACACCCACTTTTTACCGAAGATGATTAAGTGCCAACGTGCCAAGTGGTAAGTCTATCGCCGTCTCAGGCCCTATACATCTTTTGTGTCCTTCTAACTATTTGAAAGCACTTTGTAACATATCTAATCAAATAACGATATCACTCTACATAAGGTGATAGATAAAACTCATTAGTACAGGCCTCGCTGGAATTCAAACTTTCGTCTCTTGCGTAGCAGGTGACTGTTCAAAGTCCACGGCCACCAGGGCTTCAAAACAAATAATTATTTTACATTTACATTAGGTAGGTTGCCTCATTGGTTAAGTGGTTGCAAATGCTACTGCAGAACCTCCTGGCTTGGATCCCCGGGTGAGTAATTGGGGTTTTTATTTTTTTTATGCCCGGTGACAGCCCGAAACCTGGATTAGATTCCAGTTAATAGCAATCGGCTCGCCATCTATTAAATGAGACTTAGGTTAGGTTAGGTAACCATAACTGGCAAAATGTGAGTGTGCTATAGGGGCCATCCATAAATTACATCACACGTTAAGGAGTCGACGAAGTGTGACATTGTGTGACAACGGGGTGGGAGGGGTTCTTAATTCCGTGACATCACATTTGAAAATCTATTATAATCTAAGTTAAATTTAAATGAAAATACTGAAAAACTGATATCGGACCCGCTGTTTAAATTCAATAATTTCTAAATATAAATTTACAAAATATGTGACGTCACACTAGGGAGGGGGAGTCTCACAAATGTGACCAGCTGTGACAAGGACAGTAAGAGGGGCTAAAAAATCATGAAATTCGTGTGACGTACTAAGTACTCCCCTAAGTACTCCTCTGCCTACCCCTTCAGGGAATACAGACTTGGGGCTACTAATGAGAAGTTACAAATGGAAGAACCCTGAGGCTCAAACCCAGGTTTTCGTGTGTCGCTGTATCTTTAGGCGCAGAGGCAGTCTTTACAATATTAGTGCCTCAAATCACCTAAGCTCGTATTTTTAATGTAACTAATTAACGACTGTAATTAAATAAAAGTGTCTCGTAACATCTGTAAGAAATGAGTGTTGTTAATTTGTCCAAATGTAATTTATAAATCTCTCACACGTAACAGGTTACTGTACTGCAAGATAAGACTGATCGGTGTACGTACGAGTACTTAAGTTATTGTATCCAATAAAGGACCGAATACAATGTAAACGGCAGAAGGGAATATCTAAATCAAAAATATATTTATTAGATATTTTGGCACTTAATCAAATTCGGTGAAAAGTGGGTGTTGTGATTATAACATCTCTGCTTACCCCTTCGGGGAATACAGGCGTGAGCATATGTATGTATGTATGTTATTGGAATTTCTTGCACATTAATTTCAAGTCATCAAGGCCTCGATACGTCACAAATAATAAATTAAATATTAAATACGTATAAAATATTAAATATGAACATATTTTTTTTTAATTACTAGTCCGCCACCTTGAATGATCCGCCATACTGGAAATTAGAATTACGTCACATAGTTATGCATTCGTGTTTACCAAGTTTTAGCTCGCGAGTCTGTTGCCATTAATAAATAGTAATCCACACTCCGGGCTGCTTCTGGGAAACTACACCACTTTTACCACTTTGCCCGACTCGAACCCAGAATATCGTGTTCCACTAGACCATCGAGGCAGTAATGTGTCACAAATAATAAATTAAATATTAAATACGTATAAAAAGATGAACATATTTTTTTTTTATTACTAGTCCGCCATCTTGAATAATCCGCCATACTGGAAATTAGAATTACGTCACATAGTTATGCATTCGTGTTTACCAAGTTTTAACTCAATCGGTTAAGATAACCGCTTAAATTTCATTCAGTTTCAAGATTCCACTCGCACATACATACATACATTGCAAGGTAAAAAAAGCTTGTAATATACTAGTGTAGCAATTCCAGACATTGAAATTGAAACTAAGTTCATGATGACCAAAGTACAGTGTCAATGGGAAGGACGACGAAGAAATACTTTCAATCCCAATCCTGCATGTATCCTTGAGCTTCCTTCCGCGGACGCTCTGGTATGGTTTTTTCAAACGGGTAAGTATAGCATGAGGTTCTTCAAGAAGGGTGTGAAGATATATTTGTAGTAGGCAACGCGCGATGCCCCTGGTATCGCAAGCAACCATAGGCTGTGGTGACCACTTACCATCAGGTGGACCGCATGCTTATTTATTACCTTTAAGTTTTAAACGGATTCTTGGATGAAGTGTTGGGGAAACTACATGCAATTCCCTGCAAGGTACATGGATTAATAAACTTCAAAATGTCCCAACTCCTAACGATATTATACCTTTGACAAAATCTCCTAACTGCTCCTACAATGGCTGCAATTCACACTGAAGTTTAAACGTAACTTGGCGGCTACAGTTGCAGACACCTAAGCAGTAGCTTGGGACCTAAGCTTTGGACCTAACAAGTATATAATCCGTAACTCTATACTATAGTGCGGTTATTTCTCAACTTGTTAACACCAAATACTGTTGTCAAATTGTAATTTGATCTCAAAGTGACCGAGAAGTTTCTCTCTTACTTTGATAATTCATTGGATACAATTGTACATGAATTTATTTTAACTACCTCGTGTATCTTTAAGTACATGGATGGGTTTAAAGCTATTAAGTAATAAGTAGTTTATCTCTTAGCAAAATGTGGCCACCAATATTATGAAGCGAAAATATTGATAGATAGAAGAGTGCTCCGATTTTCAGACGGGTCAAATTCGGAGCACACGTAACCGAAGAAAGTGTGTATGAAGAGATGCATGAATGTGGATGAAGCGAAAGAAATATGTAAGGATCCATCCCCATGGGACACGGCCGTGAGCATATGTATGTATGTATGTAGAAGAGATAATAATCATGTATTATAGAATACTAGCTGTGCCCGGAATACGTTGTATTGCCATATATTTTTTTGGGGTGGACTACCCCTAACATTTAGGGGGATGAAAAATAGATGTTGGCCGATTCTCATACATACCGGATAAGGCACGTTGGCAACGAAAACTGTGACACGAGAATTTTATATATTAGATTTATTGTTTTTCCACACAAATTAAATTAAAAGAAATAATTTCATTGTTGTGTGTCGTGTTCAGCCAAACAAATAATACAGACGCCGTCGCGAATTATGAGCGCTGACCTTGAATGCGCATTTTATGTATAGTCATTTTATGAGTCTGTATGTATAGCGTGACGGGGATGAAATATACGCGCAGATACGCCCACTATTTTCGTAGAGCGCTCAATGCTCGTGATTGCACATACATACATATGCTTACACCTGTATTCCCCGAAGGGGTAGACAGATGGGTACTAATAGTAAGCACACCCACATTTCGTCATCTATGTTTAAGTCCCATGTTATATGGAAGCTAGTCTGTTGCCATTAATAAATAGTAATCCACACTCCGGGCTGCTTCTGGGAAACTACACCACTTTGCCCGACCTGAGGTCGAACCCAGAATCTCGTGTTCCACTAGACCATCGGGGCAGTAATGTGTCATTATAATTTACAGTTTCATTATAATGTAGAACATACCTCCGAACTTAACATAACTCCGTACAAACGCCTCGATACTTCTAGAGCTAGGCATCACTCAACGTCATCACTGAACGTCTTGTCGCCCAAAGCAGGGTTGAAGATCACCGATGCGATGGACTGATCTGATAAAAACACCCAAGGGTGGACCCTTACAGGAGTGCACCAGAATAACACCCAACAAAGATCGATGGCGAGACATCTGCGCCGAATAGTACCACACGATGACCACGACCGTTCTGTCAAGAATGTAACGAACAAAAATAATGGTGCAGAACATATCATACATACATACATATGCTCACGCCTGTATTCCCCGAGGGGTAGGCAGAGGTGTTGTAATCACAACACCCACTTTTCACCGAAGATGATTAAGTCTCAGACACTTTACATACGTCATTGAATTACTTCTCAGAAATATGCAGGTTTCCTCACGATGTTTTCCTTCACCGTAAAGCACGTGGTGTGAAATCACTGTACATAAGATTCGAACTTGCGTCGCTTGCGTAGCAGACGACTGCTCAAACCTCGAGGCCACCACGGCTCTTGAACATATCATCGAGATAATTGTCAGCTTTTGAGTAGGTAATAATTATAAATTAATTTTTCGTTGTAATATAACTTTCCTTACGAATGCCATACTTGTTTGTCAAAAGAAAACTCGTTAAAAAGTATTTTTCGAACCCATTAGTTTTCAAAGTGAAATTCTTGGATTTATTCTACTTGAGGTAAGTTGTAAACGTTTACCTCGGACGGTGTGTAAGAACTTTTGCCCAATCGTTTGGCCAACATTTTAATTGTTTGTTGGTGAAGTGGTATGAGGTATACATCAAACACCTTATGTGAGCGACACTTTGATCGAGTGCTTTTATGACTATTAGTAACCTTTGACGAACACTTATAGAATCACGCCTATATTCTTTCAAGCGGTAGTCAGAGAACCGAGAGCCGTGATGGCCGTTGGGTTATCAAGTCAAAAAAAAAAGTCTAAAGTATCTTTATTCGATTAGACTTTTTACAAATTACTTTCAAATCGTCAGAATGACATAATTATACAGGGTTCGGAAGGTTGCTTTTACTGAGAAGAACCTGGCAAGAAACTTCAAAAATATTATACAATTTCAAGAATACAAAATAAATAATTAAAAAAAAACAAGAGCTCATGGACAAAATTAACATAACTAAAATCTAGTACATCTACTTATAACTAAATGCGTAGCTTGAGATGACCCGCCCCCACAAGCAGCACCTGTTGTTTGTATGACGTGAATGCCAGCCATTGACCTCGCAAGCAACGAGCGACGCAAGTTCGAAACCCAGTCAGAGAAATAAAATAAATATTGCTTTTTTTTTTGTCTGTACCGTATATCATTTCGCATGTATTAAGTGAAAAGCGGTCAATTTGGAATTACAATTTTATTTTTCTGTGTTGATGTATAGGTAACATCTATATCATCGGTCGGGTTCAGAAGGTTGCAGTAACTGAGTGAATAAACCTTAAGTTTATTCATGGATATTTTCTTCGGTAGTTGTAACCAATTCCAATAAAATAAATAACTTTCAATAACTATATTACATTTACATAAAAACAATAGCTACAAGAAGATTTTACAACACCAATATATGAATTCAATAGAAATAATGCAGGAAAAACAAATGACAATCAAATAATAATTCAATATTTGAATTATTTCTTTTCCTTTATTTACATGGCCAGCAATGAGTCGATCTGAACCTTCTGTCTCTCATAATAAATTGAACACTGATAATTTAATCAAATTCCTTATATTATGCAATTGTATTGATCCATATTATAGTCTGTTATTCAGCACCACGTCATAATCAGGGCTCCAACTAAGACGCACGGAGAGAAACGTAGGAGCATGGATCAACCTAAAGTCAAAGTCAAAGTCAAAGTCAAAAAAGTCAAAAAGTAATCAGGGGCGTGCATTCCATATAAGCAGACAAGCAGTGCTTACCATTTGTGATGACTGAATACACTCGTGTCGTGGGTGTCTATACCAAAACGTGTGTACCTACGCGCCACATTGGTGTATGTACTTAACCTGCCTACCTACATATTTTTTATGCTTACCCCTCTGAAAATCACACCCCTGCTCATAATATTAGTTAAACTATCATGGCAATAAAAGCCCTTGGTAAGACTTAGTGATGTGCGTCTTGTGCCTACTACAAAACCATTATTTATAATAGTTTGCCATCTTCCGCCATCTTCTAATGTCAAACAACGGAAATAGATATACATGTAACCATGTACTCGGCAATAATCCCGGTGTCAGATTTCACAGTCATCACAATGATATGACGTCACTAAGGGTAATCCTCAGTATCATAGCGTCATATCACATGCAAAGCTTATCGAGGTTTTCACATTTTTGTTTTTACGAGAAGGATATCGTTTTAAGGGATTGTTGGTAAATTATCTGTGTCTGATGTTAACCTTCAAAAGATACCGGAACGCCCTGGATGAAACATTCAGGCTATGTGGGATTTTTATCGCACTAAAATCCTTAAGGAGGACCCCGGGACCTCTAAAAAATCTCCCCGTTTCTAACTCGCATATTAACCCTATGCCATATATCGGGCAGAAGGCCCTAAGCAATCGTGACGCCGCTTTAAATATTTATTTATATTAATCTGTTATTCAGTATTGTTATAGAGAGATTGTTGCAATAATAACACCCACTTTCGCCGAAGATGATTAAATGCCAACGTGACAGATGAGTCTATCGCCGTATCAGGCACTATACATACGTGATTGAATTACTTCTCAGACAGGTTTCCTCATGATGTTTTCCTTCACCGTATAGCATATGGTGTGAAATCACTGTACGTAACATTTTAGATAAACTCATTCATGCCCCACTGGGATTCGAACTTGTGTCACTTTCAAAGCAGGCGACTGCTCAAACCCCACGGGCACCATGGCTGTGACATATCTACCTCTTTAAAAAAAGTTTAATATAATTATTTGTCGTGTGGTGTTTGCAATTATATCTAGGTAACCGACACACCTGTATAATATTTGTTATTTATATACGATCTGTCATTTAATATCGGTTACATAACATCGTGAATCATTTAAAGTGGTGTGGTGTGAGCTGTGCAGTAATTGTAAACCGCCTTGAGGGCGCCGGAGCAATCTAATCAAAGCCGTCATTAGCTCAGGCTCTTTATGAGCTGTCTAACGACGCCTAAGCAAACCGACCACTCGGCAAAGATATTTTTAAACTTCACTTCACTTTTAATCAGTGTTTGTGAACAGATTTTGTTATTTTGCTTCCGAAGTTAGATGTTTAGTTTGTTAAAGATTATCAGGTTTGCAAATATATACATCTATACTGAAAAATTAAATTGAATTCTCTGTTTGTAATTACAAAATGACAGCTTTTCACTAAACGCATATGAACTAGAAAACTAATTTTCAAAAAACGTCTACCCGATCTTAGATGCATGGTAGATAAGGTGCCAACCATCATCGTTTAAGCAGCACGTATTAAGAACTTCTCACCTTCGAAGTTTGAACTTACAGTACAAAAATGGAGTGTCAAAGCTCAGAAGTTCCTAATACGTACTGCTTAACCGATGGTCGTACCCCCCTTTTGTTTTCGATTGTTAGATCTGACAATATTAGGTTATGACTTGATTTAGTTCCAAGGGTAGTTATTACGCTGAACCCATTTTTTTTAAAAGAAAATACAATCTATATTTATTAGTACATACATACATACATATTCTCACGCCTGTATTCCCCGAAGGGGTAGGCAGAGGTGTTATTATTACAACACCCACTTTTCACCGAATTTGATTAAGTGCCAACGTGACAAATGGTGATTCTATCGCCGTCTCAGTCACTATACATACGTCTTTGAATTACTTCTCAGACATGTGCAGGTTCCCTCACGATGTTTTCCTTCACCGTAAAGCACGTGATGTGAAATCGCTGTAAATAAGTTTTTTTTTAAAATACTCATTCAAGGCGACTACTCAAACCTCAAGGCCAACACGGCTATATTTATTAGTTACTCTTTGTAATATAAGCTATCTGCTAGTCCTGCTGTCACAGATATTAGTAAGAAAATTGTGGGTTTTCATCTGTATGTTCCCAGCTCGTGGTTCTGATTCCTAGTGCCCGGTGAATGAAAATAGGCTAGCACGCTATAATATGGGAGTCAAGGAACTTGAACATAACTGGCGAAATGTGCGTATACTACAGATACACCACTGCCTACCCCTTCGGGCAATACAGACGTAAGAATATATAAGATTAAAATGTATCTGAATGGGGTGAGCTCACCGTAAGTAAATATTGAGATTAATTTCAAATCTTCTTTCAATGCCAAAGGAATCTTCAAACTCTGGGCTGAATTTAATAATGTACCATTTCACTCCTTTCAATATATTTTTATTAAAACCTTGTTCAATTAAAGGACAACCGTGGAAGTTCCCTTTTAAGGGGATGATTAAATTTGAACAGTTATGTAAATACTTACTTACAGAAGATTGCATTTGTATCTACATTGTATTTTTTAACTGACTGTCATTGAAGAGTTGCGCACTCTTCTATTAAAATTTTACTAAAACAATTATATGTATAAAGAAGGGACATATGAAAAAAAAAGCCGGGGAGTTTGCTTCGCCGTTTCTTCTCCTGACTCCTGGCTTACATTTGGAAACGGTGGTAAATTAACCTATGTTATCGTAATAGAAATGACGTTCAATAAGTGTTCCAAGCGTCCCTTGTGTTGAATAAAACTTTTTCGTTTTTTTTACCTGCCTTTTCATTTTGATTATATACCACCTTACAGCCAAAAAGAGCCACCTTGAGGTTTTATTTATTTAATTGACACACCAACAGTTAATAGGCTGAAAAAGTAATTTAACAATTATGTAATACAATGGTCTAGCCTAGTCACTAATAACAGGTGTGGGACAGCATTCACAAATAACATTATTGTAAATATATTAAGGTTAAAGCCGTGGTGGCCTCAGGGTTAGAGCAGTCGCCTGCTACGCAAGAGACGCAAGTCCGAATCCCAGCGGGGCCTGTAGCAATGAGTTTTTCTAAAAAAACTTATATACAGTGATTTCACACCACGTGCTTTACGGTGAAGAAAAACATCGGCGATAGACTCACCATCGTTCACGTTGGCACTTAATCAAATTCGGTGAAAAGTGGGTGTTGTGATAACAACACTTCTGCCTACCCCTTCGGGGAATACAGGCGTGAGCATATGTATGTATCTATATTAAGGTTAGAGTTAAGATGTGCTGTAGTTATATCTTATACCTAATAATGGAATCAAATTTACAAATACTCAATGAGTGAAATTTGTTGTAACGAGGTGACAATGATGGAGAGTTGAGATATAGATAGAATGATAGAGATAGAGAGTTGTGTTATGTTTCTGTGAGGAGTCTAGGAGCTGTGCCACGTAAAGTGGAACCTTTTGGTTCCCTACTATACTGACAGAGTGTGAATCATCATATAGTTAATGTGCGAGTGACTCTCTCGGTGTTGATCATGAGAAGCCGTTCACCACCAGGCAGTCACACTTGTTTACCAACTTGGTCGTAAGTATATCAAAAACTAGGTATATCCTTCCGAGTATTTTGTATTACATACGAAGCTATTTGTTAATTCCGTGGAGAGCGAGTGATCATGCTGCGCAGTATAGGGAAGAACTTTTAGCCAGCCGGGTGGCATGCCTGGGGAACCGCGGCTCCGACTATTCTAATTGGAAACTTGTATATACAGTGTAAACT
The DNA here is from genome assembly GCA_929442735.1 of Watsonalla binaria. Lineage (NCBI taxonomy): Eukaryota > Metazoa > Arthropoda > Insecta > Lepidoptera > Drepanidae > Watsonalla > Watsonalla binaria. The sequence continues at coordinate 3,430,613 of OV838929.1, read as the reverse complement.
CTTTATAACGAAACTCAAGGGACTGAGCATTTTTTGTCGCTATAGAGAGTTATCGTTATATGGAGGAGGTCAATGGCTGGCATTCACGTCATACTTGCGAACAGGTGCTGCTTGTGGGGGCTGGTCATCTCAAGCTACGCATTTAGTTATAAGTAGATGTACTAGATTTTTAGTTATGTTAATTTTTATCGACATTTGTGCATTGGAACATTGTCCATGATTTTTTTAAATAACGTATTTATTTAAATTATTTATTTTGTATTCTTTAAACTGTATAATATTTTTGAAAAGAGTAATTACTGAGTTTCTTGCCAGGTTCTTCTCAGTAAAAGCATCCTTCCGAACCTGGCGGTAGCATGTATAATCCTGTATAATTCTGTCATTCTGACGATTTGAAAGTACTTTGTAAAAAGTCTAATCGAATAAAGATACTTTTGACTTTGACTTTGCCTTTGAACAAAAAAACAACCAAATAAATTATTGTTTACACATATAGTCTGATAACTTTGTCTGACGTTTTTTGTTGTGCCAGTACTTGTTTTGTATTATTTTATGTATTCTATTCATATCTAGATATGAACAGATTTCTTCGTAATAGAGAATGGCGTATCGCTATAAAGAGTGTTTCAATCCAACCAAGTTGGGCTCACTTCAACGTTATAGGGAGTTTATCGTTATAAAGAGTTTACACTGTATATTGAAATGCGCTTGAAAATTCTTATTGCGTGGTTTAGGTTCTCGAGTACTTGTACTCGCTTGGAATTTGTTGGCGAGTAGCGCCATCTATGTAGCGAGTGTGAGAAACGCTGCTTCAATATAATACACTTACATACCCTAACATATATCTTAATAACACCATTATACAAAATTACTAGCCATTTTTTTGGGTGGACCACCCTTACCGTTTAGAGCTGTGAAAAATTGATTTTGGCGGATTCTCAGACCTATCCCATCATAGAAATCGGCTCGACCATTTCGGATTGAAGCATATTATTTTATCCACGTTTTAAAAATGTTAATTTCCTATCTATCTCTCTGAATTTAATTCCAATGTCAGAACTATGTTCTGAAAAGCACATAATAGGTAAACCATACGCATTTATTATACATGTAAATAAATTCAAGTTTACTGAGAAATAAATACTTTTCCACGTAACATAAATAACATACAATGTTTTAACTCAGCTTAAGCCATGTAGGTGTCGTTTTCCGCACCATTACATCAGTATTGTAAACTAGCGGACGTCACGCGGTTTCACCCGCGCAGTTCCCGTTCCCGTGGGAGTACGGAGATACATTATAGTCTATATTACTCGTTGATAATGTAGCTATCCATTGCTGAAAGAAGTTTCCCAATCGGTCCAGTAGTTTCAGAGTATTCAATACAAACATACTTACATAGAAATCTTTCCTCTTTATCATATAGATAGATAGTACCTACATACTGCAGCGTAACCACGCAACCATGAACCTCATAAGCTAGGAACATTGCTGTGACAGTATGACAGTGACAGATTATACACGTCATATACATCTATCATGACAATAAATCCAATCCCTCATTTACGAACTCTCGCTTCGTGGTTTGAATAGCTGACTGCTAAGCAAGCGACGCAAGTTTTCAGCAGTCTGCACTTACAAATAAGTTTTAAATAAATCTAAAGTGCAGTGATTGCACACCACGAGCTTCACGGTAAAGACGTTATTATCTATATCTGCTGTGTTATTCTGTAAATTACCTCAGCGACGAACTCGATGTCGAATTTCGGCTGCAATTACAGGAATTTGATACATATACACACCAATTTCGTATGTTTGAAATCAACCCTCTCTATCGAGTTCGCCACTGAAAGACTTTACAGAATAACATAGCTTAGACGGCAATGGACTCGCTGTTGTTATGTTGGCACTTTTGGTGAAAATTGGGTGTTGTAACACCTCAGCTCGCCCCTTTATGGACTCTTCCTACCGTGGGGTTACATAATTTATTAACATAACAGCGAATAAAGCCCACAGTAATATTTATTTGGACTGCGAAGACAAATCAATCAATTAACAAAATTACTACACGCATTTTTTAATATCTATACATCTATACAAACGTATCTCACCTTTAGACCGATGGGGGGCTGGTTAATTCGAAAATCATTTTGTTTGAAATCGCAATCAGAGATCGTCAAGTTCCAATTTATAACATAGACAGTGATTATTTTACCAGTTTTTAATAAAATGTATTTATATTCTTAATGTATAGCGTAGTTTGAGCATTGTCGATAAGCGTAATAAAAAAAATCTATTTTTTTTTTGGACTTAATTATTTTCGCAAATTTTTGAGTTGATCACTCAATTGTTCTGAAGGTGCGTTATATGATATATAAACCAAATCTATACATCTATACAGATATATAAAATTAAAGTGTCTGTTATTCCAAAATAACAGCTTTTCACTAAATGCTTATAAAATGATATACGGTACTGACATAAAAAAAAAATTATCTCTTCGTCTGCCTGTCTGTCTGCTCCGGTTTCTCCTTATATATTATTACTAGTTGTGTACAGCGGTTTTACCCGAGTAGATTTAGTTTCGTGCTTTATTTCGTGGAATCCAATATATATTAATAACTTCAATTTCAATAAACAGAACTCTATAATTCTTGTAACATCGGCTAAAGTCCTATTAAAATCAGTCCAGCCGTTTCGGAGACTACAAACAGGTAGACAGAGAAAAAAAATTTTTTTTTTCATATGTTTACCGTATATGTCGTATATACATTTTCTCTGAGCCGTGGTGGCCGTGGCCTTGAGGTTTGAGCAGTCGCCTGCTACGCAAGCGACGCAAGTTCGAATCCCAGCGGGGCCTGTACCAATTAGTTTTTCTAAAAAACGTATTTCACACCACGTGCGGTGAAGGAAAACATCGTGAGGAAACCTGCATATTTCTGAGAAGTAATGGCGATGGAATCACCATCTGTCACGTTGACACTTTATCGTCTTCGGTGAAAAGTGGGTGTTGTTAGTCCAACACCTCTGCCTACCCCTTCGGGAATACAGGCGTGAGCATATGTATGTACATTTTCTAAAAAGCTGTTAATTTATAATTACAATAGACACTAAATTTCCTATATCTGTATATATTTTATACAGTGTGTCATACTGAATCGAGTTAATATCAGACTCGGAGCTGAAACGAAATAGATAACTCAAATGCTTTTTCAATATTTGCTCGTTGGATTGAAGTTAAGCGTTTTGATGGGACGGAATTCTTTATCTATGGTTTCCAGTGAATATAACAAAAAAGGTTGGTATGTCTGTGGTTAAAGTTACATAAATCGCATCTCCTCAATGCAAACCACCCGAAACGCTAATCGGAATTTATAAAAAAGTTTCGAATTTTATTTGCTCAAACCTATTTGACTTACCATTTATTTATTCATAACTAGTCTACGTCACGCGGTTTCACCCGCGTATTTCCCGTTCCCGTGGGAGTGGTAGTGTATAATTCAAATGGTGAAATATTTTTTTAATCGGTCCAGTACTTTTGAGTCAATTCGTTGCAAACATACTTACATACAAATCTTTCCTCTGTATAATATTAGTATAGATATAGATTTCTTTAAAATCTATCAGGACCAGATAAACTACTGAATTAATATGTAATAATTCGATCAGTAACTTTATCTGAAACCGATGTAATGTTATTCATATATCTGATCCGCCCACGGCTTCGCCCACCTCTCATGAGTAAATATTCCGCCTCAGAGGTCCATACAAGTGCCGCTCGTATTAATAGCTAGTTGTATCCCGCAGATTCACCCTGATATACAGTCGGGGAAAATAGGACAGCTGTTAAAATCTGTGATAGGGTATAATTTTAGAAAGCAAATAAAATTATTGTAACAAAAATATCTTCTTCCGTTTTCGAGTAATTGACGTTCAAAGTTGAGCATATCAAGACCTTATTTTGGCATAAAAATCAGCGGTAACGTAGAGTTATTCACGTTAAATCTAACTATGTTTTTAATTTTTGTCTCCCATTAATAGTTCCTGAAATAATCCCATAAATCCATTTTTCGAAACCATTAAGCTTCTCCTTAAGTTAACAAGTTGATTTACAACGTACGTAATATAGGTAAACGAGGCCGCGTGTTCATTCAATCGCTTAAGGCCGAGCTCTTCGGCCCTTAGCAACCATAGCCTATAACTACGTTATCGTTGGAGCAAGATCTTTTATGACTTCAACATAGTGATATATTCATTAAACCCTACAACTTCTAGAAGACAACTGTTCCTTTTTCTCCGACATCCTGTATATATAACATAAATATAGTTAAAGCGTAATTGAAACAAATAAATTAGCCCATAGTACCACCTTCTGAATAAATGTACATGAAAATCATAACTGTAGGTATTTACATTAAAAAAAAAATTGAAAAGACATTGTCTGCCTGCCTATATGTAGTGGCAAATAACTCATGATACAATATAACCACGGCTAATTTTACTTTATTCAAAATAAATGTGTTCCGGTAAATAAAGTCAGCAATGAAGTTAAATCTACTCTCTTAAAGCCGGGGAGCACAGCTAGTATCTAGTAATAATGTCATTATGTATGTATGTTGTAAGGTACCCAATATTGAAGAACATTGTGAAACAACATTCAGGAAACATGGAGAAAAAAGTTGTGTCACTGTTTAAAATGTTATAAGCCAAGTGGCCACGAGTTTATAAATTGTATCAACGAGGAAATGGCGAAATAATCATTTGTCACCCTCAGACTTCTGGGGTTGAGTAACAGCATAAAATAGAAAGGTAGAAGAAGGTCGGCTTCCTTCCTACTCATCATCTCCCTGGCCTTATCCCATACATTGTTGAGGTCGGCACTTGATTCAACCCGATGCGGCCGATCACATGATTTTTATACGAAGCGATTGCCATCTGACCTTCGTAACCCTTTTTGACTAGGAAAATCTGTGATCTGGGTTAAACCAGTTGTCAGTCTATTTTTGCTTCCTACTGTGATCCATAATCGTTGCAAATACTTTATTTTTACTTTGTTTTTTTTAGATGCGCATGGATTTTCTTAGATTAATTCCAATAGGTTGCCAAAGTTTAGTTTTTCTGTAAATTTTTTGGAAAAAAAATCAATTATTAACAGGAAAAAAAATGTTTATTATCTAAATGTTTATATTTACGCATATACAAGACATTACGTGTCATCAGTTAGTAGAAAAAAAATTAATAGCACCCAGCAATAAAAACCCTGTACCCCCCTTTTTGCTTCGGCTTATAAAGTAAGTGCCAGCCCGATCTAAAAAAGGATTTAAAAAGGTATCGTTCATGTTTGATTAATTTGTAACCATTTAAGATTTTGTTCTATTACTCTTCTTTCTATTAAAAAAATCTGTTTCAAATAATCTCAGTTTTCCTGACAAACGTAAGATTCTAGAAAATTCTTATTCCACTAACGTATGCAAACATGCGTTTGTACCACTAAAGTATGGGAGCTGACTATCTTTATCTTTTTATTTTATGATAGGAAGACTTACGATCCAGGGGCAAGTATATAAGTATTTTTCCTCTTGTGAAATCATTACCCTATAACCTGTAGTTCGATTCACGTAAGGAAACAATTCAAATGTGGTTCAGTACCCCTATCACGAGTTTGCCACCGTTTTCGTAAACTATACTCGCTAGCGTCACTCGCAATATTTGTATGACATATTTTAGTTCTTCACGTCACCGCTGGGAGTCGCTGGACTATTTCTCGTACTAATATTCGGCGGAGACGCTAGCGAGTATAGATTACGAAAACGGTTGCAAACCCGTGATATGGGTACACTAGTACTCCCTACACCTATCTGAAAACAATGTATCTTTCCAGTGTAAGTATGCGACGATTCTCGACCAATGTAGGAGGTTTGCCAATAAATTTGAGGGTGAGGTGTTTTAATAACAACACCCACATTTCACCGAATATGATTGAGTGACAGGGTGAGTCCATCGCCGTCTCAGGCACTATTACATACGTCTTTGAATTACTTGTCAGACATATGCAGGTTTTCTCACGATGTTTTCCTAAACCGTAAATTTGTGGTGTGAAATCACTGCACATTAGTTGCTTGAAATACTCATTGGTACCGTCCACGCTGGAATTCGTATTATTCGGATTTTCTGTTAGATACTTCTCAATACGTGTAACGTCAACTACGTTACACACAAAAGACATTTATAAAACCTACGTCAAACAATATTATAAACAATATACATAGATCGTGATTGCGCGCGTGCCCTGCGAACCACCTATTAAGAAAAAGTAAATTAAATTAGAAATTGATTTCAATAACTCGCTACGGAAGCCAATCAAACCCATTTTGCGTTGGTGAAGTTTAAAAGTACCTCACTTTTTCGAAACCTTACAAAACTACTTTACCTGCAGCAGTATTTAATCAACATTTCATTAGTAAATATTGGCTTTACATATTCGTTTCTGCGGTTCACTTCGGCACTGGTCAAACATTTCGCTCGCGAATGTTATGCACTGTACCCCAACTATAGTTTAGTTACAGAGTGCCTAATACGCGATTTTCACGAGTAGGAGCGTTGAAGTATACACAGATTTATATAGGATCAAAACAGGGCCATCTGTCGGCCCAAAGATGGCACTATAGAAACGGCGATTAAAAGAAAACTCGCACTACGCCCCATGCACTCCAAGTACTGTTGTTACTGTTTAATTAACGTCGCTTGACCTTGTGTTTCAGCGTGGCTCAAAATATGTTGATATTTTTTCGTAGGCGGGTTGTAGTTGATTGCCAAATGTAGATGATCAAGTGCCAACGTGGCAGATGGTGAGTCTATCGCCGTCTCAGGCACTACATATACGTCTTTGAATTACTTCTCAGATATATCTCACCCTCAGAACGATAGGGCACAATTCTAAAATATTTTTTATTCGTAATCAAAGATCGGTAACTAAGAATTTATACCTTAGGTAGAAATTATTTTACCAGTTCTGAATACAGTGTACTTTTAAAGTATAGTTTAGGTTGTAATATACAATATAAAAATAAAAAAATTATAATTTATATTTTTCATTTTGAGATTTATCTTAACACGATTATTTTCGCACCTTTTTGAGTTTAGCCCCTATCGTTCTGAGGGTGTGATATGCAGGTTTCCTCACGATGATTTCCTTCGCCGTAAAGCAGGTAGTGTGAAATCACTTGGTATGCAACCTACGTTTGTAGAAAAACTCATTGGTACAGGGATTCGCCCCCAAACCCCAAGGCTACCACGGCTTAACTTACTGACTCATATTATTATGTATCGTTGTATATATGTAGTATATGTACTCTTTACGGGTTTTCTGATAAAATATACAAACATGTCAACAATTCGGTTGTCTGGCACTTGAAATACAAGTAGATAAATATTCATCTGTAGTTTGCAACTGATCTCATGTGCGACGTTTGGTTTGTGTTATCAGATGACAGGGCAGATGCAGATAATGTGTGTTGTCAATGCCAATCGCTGGCTACTCGAGAAATGTCCAGATTGTAATGGAAAAATTATGTAATACTAGCCAGGTACGTGCTTCGCTACGTTGTTTGTATATGGGAGTATAGAAAGATGTTGATTTTACACTTTTTCAAGACTTTTTCTCTACGTACAAACCTTCCCTGGACTTCCACGAATAATTCAAGACCAAAATTAGCCAAATCGGTAAAGGCGTTGTTGAGTTATAACATTACAACGACAAGTGGCATTGATTTTTATATATATAGATGGGTTGAATTGACTCGTGTCCCGTAAGCTAGGCAAGTACATGGTACCGTCATAAGTGTTTTTCTTCACCATTCATATAGATAGATATATATACAGTACAGATAAATAAAATTGAAGTGTCTGTTTGTAATTCCAAAATATCATCTTTTCACTAAATTCATATGAAAGTATATACGGTACTCTTGTAAAAAAAACAAATCCTCAAAGTTTTTTCTCTTTATGCCTGTCTGTCTGTATCGGGTAATCTCTGAAACGGCTGGACTGATTTTGACAGGACTTCCACAGGCAGATAGCTAATGTTACAAGGAGGAACTAAGGCTACTTTTATTTAAATATCCAAATAGGGTTCCGCGAGCATTAAATTAAGTTTACGCGGTTGAAATCGTAGGGCACAGCTAGTGAAGAATATTTTAATGCGTAGGCTAAGTGACTGAGTCGATGATGGACTCGCGATCTGTCACATCCAATAATTTTCAGTAAAAAGTGGGTGCTTTATTCTATATTCCGTTCCATTATAAGCCTTACCCCTTTTGAGACCCTTATACAGGACCACAACATTACTCACCCGTAGAATTATTTGATTGCGATCTTCTTTCTGTATGTATGGTGGAGGTCCCCAGTCGGAGAACTCGGAATTCCAAACGAAAGTTCCGTTACGCTGTAAACCATAACACAGTAGGTATCAAGAAGACCACCCAATATTCAGGGTCTGAGAATATGGTTATGGTATCCCCTGCCTGTCGTAAGAGGCGACTAAAAGCGGGCCGGAGGGCCTGCTGGCGGTGGTCAGGGTGGGAGCTTTGACCACCGAGCCGCAGGCCCGGGAAGGAGGCAGCGCGATGTGGCTCGGCTGCCTTGCACAGCGAGGTCTCCAGGGGCGGCGTCACAGCTGCCCCGGGGATGTGCCCCGGCAAAGTGTGGGGGGACACCGGTGCGTTCCATCAGAGTACCCGGAATCTCCCCTGAGCACTGAGGATGGCCACCGCGGGGGTTTTGGTGCGGTAAGAATCCCACATACCCTAATCTGCCTCTCCCAGGGCGGTCGAAGACCTTTGGAAGGTTTCCCACTCGTCAACAAAAAAAAAAAAAAAACCCTATCAAGAAGAGTGAGAGTGGATAATTTGTGAACCTCAACTTCTTTGAGTTCCATTTGTGAATGATACTTATTAATTCTTAGTGCCTGACTCACTAAAACGCGATCATAGTGGTACGCGATAGTAATGGCTTTAGGCCTCGATACCTAACATGTACATATATAATTATGCTTACGCCTGTATTCCCCGAAGGCAGGGGTGTTGAAATCACAACACCCACTTTTCACCAAAGATTATTAAGTGCCAACGTGACAGAAATATGCAGGTTTTCTCACGATGTTTTCCTTCCGTGGTGTGAAATCACTGCACATACTTTAGAAAAACTCATTGGTATAGGCCGCTGGGATTCGAACTTGCGTCGCTTGCGTAGCAGACGACTGCTCAAACCCCAAGGCCACCACGGCTCTCCTGCCTAATACCTAACACATAATTTTGATACAGGTTTTCAATTAAGTTTGATATGACGCGTAAAATGGTTCATAATAAGTTTATGGTACGGCTATGCATTCGTGGCTTGGCTTGTGAAGTGCTTTATAAATTGGATTATTATTTGCGTGCATGTTGGAAACGCTTGCATTCAAATTTGCTCGAATAGCGATCGTGATATGCCTATAACGGCGTATACGCAACCGCTTTTATAGATAAACTCGACTTATTCCGTGTGCAATAACTTCCTTAACCCGCAACTGGTCTTAGCGTGATAATATTATATATGTAAAGAAACTATAGTTCTTTAATACTCTTCTCGCTCTTCTGTCGGTATACAGTCAGCCTACACGGTTGGTTAAAGAGCTATTGTGTTAAGTAGACGGAACCCACATAAAATGGAGTCGTTGGGTTATAAACTAATATATAGGAATTTACTAATTAAACAATAAACTTTAAATGTCGTTTCTTTGTTTACAGGTAAGATGAGTATGATTTCAGTTAAATATTGTTATTATTGTTATATGTGTAAATAGTAAAATAAATATTTGTTTACAGAGCAACGCAATTGTTTATTTGAATTTTACAATTCCTGCCATATTGTCTTATATATATATAGCCTTCCTTGATAAATGGGCTATCTAACTCTTAAATTATTTTTCAAATCGGAATAGTTCCTGAGATTAGCGCGTTCAAGCAAACAATGAAACTCTTCAGAGAGGGGAGAAGGGGGGAGAAAAGGACACCTGTTAAAATATGTAATAGTGATATATTCGTAAAACTTGTGTAATGCTCCGATATTCCAAGATTTTAATGAAATTTTATAGCGTATAAAAGGTACGCAAGCGATTTCGTCGTAGCCTGCATTTAATTGTCAAAAAAATCAAGCTTAATCGTATGGCGTTGAGGACTCGCATATTGATTGAAATTAAATCAAAGGTTGCTTTGATCTTGTCCTATATATATATATATGTATGGTACTGAAACGTCATTAAATGATTGTCCTGAGGGATAAGGGTCCAATCCAATAACGTTGTTATTCTTTTTGTCAGTACCGTATATACTTTCAGAAGCATTTAGGGAAATTTTGGAATTACAAACTGACACTTCACTTTAATGTATCTGTATGTATATGTATGGGTCACATCAAAAATCTAGACATGTCTAGATGACTTTACTTACCGCAGAGTCTATTCTAAGGTACCTAATATTAATTGGACCCATAGTATAGGTTTGAAAATGTTCGAACGGCGTCGCTTGACCTTGTTGAAATGTTTTGATCCACCGTCTTTGGCATTCAACCACAACCCGCCTCTGATAAGTATCAATATGACGTTTGAACGTGTTCTAACTTATACTTGGGGCTCCGTAAAGTATGACCGACCTTTATGTTCAATTCAAATATATCTTTATTTGATTAGGCATACATACATACATACATATGCTCACGCCTGTATTCCCCGAAGGGGTAGGCAGAGGTGTTGTAATCACAACACTTTTCACCGAAGATGATTAAGTGCCAACGTGGCAGATGATGAGTCCATCGCCGTCTCAAACACTTTACATACGTCATTGAATTACTTCTCAGAAATATGCAGGTTTCCTCACTATGTTTTCCTTCACCGTAAAGCACGTGGTGTGAAATCACTGTATATAAGTTTTTTTAGAAAAACTCATTGATACAGGCCCCGCTGGGATTCGAATAGCAGGTGACTGCTCAAACCCTGAGGCCACCACGGCTCTTAGGCTTTTAACAAAATACTTTCAAATCACGATCATACATGCAACCGCCAGATTCTGTAAGGTTGCTTTTACTGAGAAGAAAGGCAAGAAAATCTGTAATTTCTATTTACAAAAAAAAAAATTGTCTTTGATATAAGTTAGTGTCTCTGTTTTCAGGGGAAGTCACGGACAAGTAAATGGTAGGTATACATTTTATGTATAAAGTACGCGACTTGCGTGATGTATGTCCATCTTAGATTCGCATGCATTGGCGAGATTACAACTCAAGGTCATTTAGACCATGATTTTAATGATAACTTGACCGTAAAAACGTTTAAGGTATCGTTGCCCTAAAGCGACTTAAATCTGGAAAAACGCATATCTAAATATGACGAACCGCGAACAAAATACTAAGCACCCATAAATACCCCTCCCGGATACTTTATCCTTCCCTTAAGCCTTCTTCCCCAAATGCAACGAAGAGAAACCACTAAGAAACCACACTTCCCTAAAACAATGCCATATCACCCCAATTCAAGTAACCGGTACATGCAAAGTTCAACTCCAAATGTAGATTTGACGTGCTAAAACGGTCCTCAAAACTAATTAGGTGATTTGGGCGACTATTTTTTTATACTAGTTGTGGCCCTTATTAAAAGTATCCTAAGCTACTCCATAATACTCCGTAATATTAGCTATCTGCCAGTGAAAGTCCTGTAAATATCGGTCTAGTCGTTTCGGTGATTAGCCGGAACATAAAGACGGACAGACAGAGAAAAAAAAATAGTTTTATCTATGTCGGTACCGTGTATACTTTATTATGCATTTAGTGAAAAACCGTTATAATTTTTGAATTACAAACAGACATTTTAATTTTATTTATCTGTTAAGATGCATGCCTAATTTTTGTTTCTCATCTTAAATACTTAAGGAGCCGATGATGTTGCAGGTCATTTGAATAATTCTCATTCTGCGATTATTTTGTCGCAACAAAGTCGCAGTGTCGAAGCTTCAATTTTATTGATAAGCTGTTGATCGACAATATCTCATCGTACAGCTCGCCATATTGTGTCGTTATCTCGCCCGCAGATACGATGATCTCGATAAAATTGAAGGGCTTCATCGGTTTATCTTACTTTGCTCGTGGATCGCGCCACTGACGACTACAAGCGGTCAAAATGAATAGTAAGTACATTGTACTTATTATGCAATTTTTTTGTAAAGTTCATTAGAAATATTCAGGAGTGAATGTGGCCTTTTTGGACTGTGTTGCGTTTAAATAAGATTATAAAACAAATGTTGTGCACTAGGGACATAGGTAGGTGCGCCGGGACGGGGGTCTTGGCGCTGACGCATGCCCCTCGCGGTTGAAGGGCGCGTTCGTGTTCCGACGCGCCCTCTCATAGTGTAAAAGCCGGGTTCAGCCTGGTATCGTAAGGAGGAGCCTGATAGGCCAGTCGCTGGGGGGGTCACGGTGAAGCATGTGAAGACATAACACGTGAACCCCCCTAGCGACCAGGAGGAAGACCGTGGATATTAGTCGGTGCGAGTCAGACGTAACCCTTTCGTGTATCCGTAACAGATTCTCCACGTAAAAAAGAGACTTAGGTAGGTCCAATAGCCTGTGTTTATTAAAGTATCATATAACATTTTTCATAATATACCTAGGTAATTAAGTCCCGTATATGATGATCTTATTTACCTATCTTTCAACAATATAAGTATTGAAAGTTGAAGAATAAAATTATTTAATTGGTAAAATCATTCAAATACTTCAAGCTTTTCCATCCCTTATCAATATTTTTGAAGATTCGGTTGAGTGGTTTATATCTATATAGATCTGTATATTGTTTCTTTACATATTTTATACGTTATCTTATCGCTTCTGATTTTATGAGATGACCTATGTTTGGCACTCAGAATATTTTGTTCGTTCCAAATTAAATCTACTATTTTAAACAAATAATCTATATATATACTTCATATCAACCCGTAATGACTCACTGTTGAGTGTAGATCTCTTCGTATGTAAAAACTATTTATACAGGCCCCACTGGGATTCGTTCTTGTGTTGCTTGCGTAGCAGGCGACTGCTCAAACCAAATGTTAAACGTAGAATGCCCCTCACCAAGTATCATTTACGCAAGATAGCGTTATATCTTTATGGATCGCGCTGTTAAAAGTCTCTTCGTATTGTATATAGCACAGACATTTTCTTACACAGTGGTCGATCCATCAAATACCAAGACTGCTCAAGTTATGGTGTTTCATATCAACAAATCAAGGTCAAGGTATACTCCGACTGTTCCTGGCTCCCAGGCCCAATTTTTTATACACCGACGCACCACCACGGCTCTTTTTTAAAAGTTTATTTTTCAGTATCAGCAGCATGGCTCGTGCTGTGCGCGGTGGCGCTGGGCAGCGCCTCCTCTGCCTCGATGAGCGCGAGACAGAACCCGGAGACCCTGTGTGCGGGCCAGGAGAACTTCCTTCGCATCGCCAGCATCCAGTCCTGCTCCCTCTACTACCAGTGCTACTCAGGCCGCTCCTACCTCATGGAGTGTCCTCCCACCACATGGTTCAATGAACAGGAACAGGTAATACTTTTATCTAATTCTTCTTACACGCTGTGCCTCGGAAAGCACGTTAAACCGTTGGTCCTACACTAATCTCTCTCCGGTCGTGTCGGATTGCCGTCCTTGATGAGAGTGAGGGAATGAAGAGTACACCTATGTTTGTGCACAGTGTTGGGTACCTAAATATCTCTTGTGCAGAGTGCTAGAGGACTTTATACCTTGTCCGACGAATAAGTTGCCCTATAATTTGACAGTTGAATACTTGTGAAGAATGAAAAGTAAATCTTATTACGACGTGACGTCTAGTGGTTTGATAAGTCGCATACTATGCAAGAAACGTCAAATTCCACCAATGGATTTTCCTGAAATCTTTTGTGCAGTGATTTCATACAACGAACTTTACGGTGGAGGAAATCATGGTGAGAAAACCTGCTTGCGTCCGAGAAATTCAAAGACGTATGTATTGTACCTGGGATATCGACAGAATCTCCATTCATCAGCTTATACGTTAATATTATTTTTGATAATATTTGTAGCCGCTAACTATTTTTCTCTACTCAGGTGTGCGATTGGTCAGAACCTCCAGTAAGATGTCGTGAACCAGAGCCAGAGCCAGAGCCAGAGCCAGAACCAGAACCAGAACCAGAACCAGAACCAGAACCAGAACCAGAACCAGAACCAGAACCAGAACCAGAACCAGAACCAGAACCAGAACCAGAACCAGAACCAGAACCAGAACCAGAACCAGAACCAGAACCAGAACCTGAACCTGAACCTGAACCTGAACCAGAACCAGAACCACAACCTGAACCCGAACCAATGCCTGAACCAGAGCCAGAGCCGGAAGCTGAAACTGAACCTGAGGCAGGAGGAGAAGAAGAAGATGATCAGCAAACAGAAGGTGGACCCGAAGAGGAGCCTGAAGATGAAGTAGACGATGGAGGAGAAGGTGAGTCTACTGAAGTTGAACCGGAGGAAGATCCCGAGGGTTCCGGTGATGATTGGGAAGAGGAAGCTTTCAGGAGGTTCTTGAGAGCCCCGAAAAGATTCAAGCAGGAGGTGGAAATAGAAGCTGAGGAAGAAGCTGAATTACGTGAGATAAGAAAGTTGAAACAAGAAGAAGATGAAGAAGGTGGTGATGAAGAAGAAGATATGAAACAAAGACAAGAGGAGGGCGATGCCGATGAGGAAGGTGAAGTGGAAGAAGCAAAGAGAAAAATGCGACAAGAAGAGAGCGATGATGATGAGGAAAACGACGAAGAACCAGAAGCAAGGAAAAGATTTAGGCGGCAGGCTGATGATGATGATGAAGACATCGAAGAAGAAGATGTAAAGAGAAACACCAGGCAAGAGGAGGCTGATGAGGATGAGGAAAATGATGACGAACCAGAAGCTAGGAAAAGATTTAGGCGCCAGGCTGATGATGATGAAGAAATCGAAGAAGAAGAATCAATGAGGAACCTTAAACAGGAGGGCGAAGACGAAGATGACGAAGAAGATGTGAAGAGAAACGCCAGGCAAGAGGAGGGTGAGGAAAATGACGATGAACCAGAAGCTAGGAAACGTTTAAGGCGCCAGGTTAGTGATGAGCTAGAAGTAGAAGAAATCGAAGCACAGAGAAAAATAAGACAGGAAGAAGTTGATGAAGATGAGGAAAATTATGATGAACCCGAAGCTAGGAGGCAACTAAGGCGCCAGTCTGATGATGATGAAGAAGATGAAGAAATTAAGAGAAAGCTGAAGCAAGAGGTTGACGATGAAGATGACGAGGAGATAGAGGAAACCAAGAGGAAAAGTAGACAAGATGATAATGATGATGATGAAAATGATGAAGAGCCCGAAGCTAGGAGGCGACTAAGGCGCCAGGCAGAGGATGATGATGAAGAAGAAGAAGAAATAAAGAAAAAGCTGAAACAAGAGGTTGATATTGAAGATACTGAGGAGGAGGAAATTAAGAGGAGATTCAAACAGGAGGAGGGTGATGATGATGAAAATGAAGAAACCACTGGAGAAGCAAGACAAGAAGAGGAAGAAGGTGATGAAAATGAAGATGGAGCCTTAAGGAAATTCTTCGGCCGCCTGTTCCGAATGTACGCCTAAGAAGTATTAGTAGCACTCGAAGCACTTTCTATTGAAATGCTTTAAGAGATGCCGAAAGGAATTAAATGTAATAGTATTTATTAAAATAATAGATGTAAGTTAAATAAGATCACTTTGTGCAATTTTGTAAATATACTATGTTGAGTGAATAATTTTTTTTTTTTTAATTGGTTATGGTGTGAAAGTGCTCTTAAATAAATGAATAATTATTCATTCCTTTCATTTATTTATTCATTATTTGCTAAGAAGTAGTTAGTAAGTGACTAGTGCATTAATATGGCGCCATCAATTGCCTTACTTTTCCTACCTTCTATCTAACGCCATCTATGGAAAATATCAGAAGAATACTTCCATCCGTCTAACAATCTCTTATGACCGCAGCTTTGCCCGCATAGCATAAATATGTATACTACTAGCTGTGCCGGCAAACGTTGTATTGCCATATATTTTTTTGGGGTGGTCACCCTTATCACTTAGGAGTATGGAATATAGATAGTAGCCCATTTTCAGACCTACTGAATACGCATATAAAATTTGGTAAAATCGGTAAAGCCGTTTCGGAGGAGTACGGTAACTAACATTGTGACATGAAAATTTTATATATTGGATTATAATATATAACATTGACTATGCAGGCTACGTCAAGCTGAAAGGCTATTAAAGCTAGCTGAGGTCGCGGTTTCCCGGCATATACTTTTAAAATAATTTGATTTAAACTTTTGGTCAAGTTCATGATATGATCTACCCAAGTTTGACCCTGAAAGTCCGTGGGAGTTTTACGGCCGAGAAAATAAAATATTGATAAACAAAAAAAAATACTCAAATTAAGGGGTCAAAAATACAAACCTAAAATTTTTGTATTTGGGGTCAAGGTCAAATGATCAAAAGTTGGAAAATCCTAACGCTTGTAGAGCTTCGAAAAGTGGGGTGAAATTCTCAATAATTTCTAGATTTTAGCCCAAATTCAGTTAGTATATTTTTTCGGAAACATCTAATTATCTCGGAAACGGTGCGTCCTAGCTCAAAATTGATGAAATTTTGGGTATCTTTCGAATCGAAGGGTCAAGGTCACGGTAGGGTCAACCTAAGTTTGACCCTGAAAGTCGACTGGAATTTTATGGCCGAGGATATTAAAAAATGGGAGGTAAATGTCAAAAGATCAAATGTGGGTAGACCCCAGTCATGACCTATCCACCCACAGGACTTTCCCACTGCGCTAGGGATAACATTATCCTTACGCTTCGCTCATAGAAACGACACAAAATGTATGATACACATAAGACGATGTTACGACACGATATCGTCGGAGTGGTTGTTTGATACAATTACTGAATGGTTTCACACCGTGTCGTTGTAGTCAACGATATACGGTGCCGACAGATTATCAGGACAATATCGCGCGACGACACAGTGCAGGATGAAGAAGAGAAACGCTCTAATACCGACCGATATCGGCCCGATATCGGTGGACAATATCGTTGTCGGTTATCGTGTCGTTATCGTGGCAGTGGGAAAGCGCCCATTAGCGGAAGCGTACACCTACCTACAGGAATTGTAAAATATATATATAACGGCATTCAGTTTTAGCAATTTATTACATCATTATTATACAAAATAAATCTCAAATACAATAATTATAGGTATAAGTAACACAACCAAAGCAGAACAATTACATTAAACATTGGATTTGAGAGTCACGTTACGCGGCATCCCCGCAGTTCCGGCGGTAAATGCATTTTAGGACATACAATTACTGATTTGGCCCTTCGCAAATATTTAACTAATTTAAAGTATGACTTCATTGTTGTTAGAGATACTCTACTCATTGGCAGTAAATCCTTAAAATACTGGCAATTTTCCGCCGCGCGGCCACCACGCCGAAACAATAAGCTAATTATAAAAAATAAACATCTAAAATTGTACATAACATACCAACATTTAAAAAATTAAAGTACAAAAGAATACCAATCGCTCACATTCATTATAGTAAGACTACCCTCATTTAGTTAACGAAGGCGTGAGCAATTGACAATCTTCTGTTACAGTATTACGAATTTTAGTCAATTTGTCCCTAACATTTGGCAACACAAGTCGTTTGAAGTGCGTGTTTATATTAGACACGTCACATCGAAGCGATAATAGTTATGGAGCCGTAACTGATTATATCAAAACGTACACAGCATGGTCCACCTAACGCACTGCATATAAAACATTAGCAACGAGTAGATATGTGAGTTAAAATATATAGAAGTATACTGTGACGAGGAAGTTACACACAAACTTATCTATAAGTACATATAAAAGGCAAAAATGATTGACCGATGTCTCGAGAGATATTACAAAATTCAACCCCAAGGGGTTTAAATGGGGGTTGAAAGTTTGTATATGAAGTCTTACTGACTGAAATCAGCGCACAGCGTAGATCGCTGGTCAGACATGAAATTTGCAGGGTGTGAGCTTGATGAGATGTAGCTATGCGCCAAGAAAAGGTTCTTTGAAAATTCCACCTTTTAGGGGATGAAATGGGGGTTGGAAATGTTACTGCCACGCAGTCGTAGCTACGTAACACAACGTTTGCTTGTGTGTAACTCCCACTATAACACATTAAAAGCCTATCTCTAAGGCGAGTACAATAGTAAATTACGTGTTTGTATACCTAGCGATTTATGAACTGATAACAATACAATATGAACTACAAAATATCTCACTGTAAGTTATATAAAAACTTCCATACTAATGCGATTTATAATATCGTAGAGTGAAATACACCATTCCAGTTGTGTCATATCCATGTCGACATAATATATATATGATAAAAACAAACTTTTACAAAACAAAATTAAATTAACTTCAAAATCATATTTAATAAAGTGTTATTTAAGTATGAAAGTAAGAGTTAAATAATAAATAAAGTATACAATTATATACACACATGGATGCGACTCACCCGTTCATAATCATATCACACAAACCGCCCTACTCTACAACGGGTACATTACAATATCACCAGCGAATACAATAGTTACATTCCGTTAGTACAAAATGACAACTGTTTCGTTAATTAACTATAGAATTTAAAGCGTGCTCTTAATATTAATTGTATCAAATCCATCGACGACATTGTTCAGTAAAAAAGTATGAAATAGCTGCTGTTGTACAAAAATCTACTCTATTCTGTCCGAGTGTGGTCGAGACTCGGCTGTGATGGGTGCGCTTACGCAGCGCGCGCTCTGAGTGGAGGTCGTTGACCCCTGGCTGGGGGGCCGGGGGGTCAAAAGAGGCCCACGTCCTTCTTCATGTTGGTCTGCTTCCAAGCTGGCAGCCCTGAGAATTCTTCTTTGGTCATACCGAAAGCCTCCTGCAAGTCAACACATATCGAATTAGCATATATTATATATTATTGATAAAACTACTAAACTACTACATACGAATAAAGTAACCTTTGCTTTTATAAGTCCTTTGAAATTTATGAACAAATATTTAGACAGACATTGTCTAGAGTCCTAATAAAGAATATTGAATTCGAATTCGAATTAATAAAAAAAAATACATTATGTGAATTCGATGTCAAACGTCATAAGGTTACATTAAAATAGTTTATATTGTCCAAAGCGCGAATCTTAGATTAGATTAGAAATAATTGTATATGGTGGGGTTAAGTATTTTGAAATTGTCTTGTATTTTTCTTTCATAACAACCTTCTCCTGACACAACGAAAAAACACAGCGAAATCGGTCCAACCGTTTACGCGTAATGGCGTGACCAATGGAAATAGGGATTAATTTTTATATAATTAAATAGATGCACCAAATTATAATCCACTGAGTTAATGCTCTTTTCCAACTGACATGAAACTTTGTCTTTGCAGAATTAATATTTTTGTATTCAATTCTCGTGTTGCGGTGTTTTTTTACCAAACTTCGGCCAGTTTCGTCTGTAGGTAGGTAGGTAGGTCTGAGAATCGGCCAACATGCATTTTTCACACCCCTAAGCGATAAGGGTGATCCATCCCAAAAATATAGCAATATAACGTTTGCCGGGCACAGATTATATATATATTTAAATACAGGAGGACTTAAGGCTTAACCTATAACGTTTTACCGGTCAACCACTACGAAAGTATTTACATAAGAGTATCTAAAGGAATGCTTTATACATAAAAACATACTTGAAAGTCGGGAGAGGCGAGATGCCTTTCGAGATGGTGAGGGTCGACGTGGTCGGGCAGCGGCCGCCGCTGCAGCGCGGCCAGCGGCAACAGCGCCGAGCACGACGTCAGCCGAGACAGCTCCACCGCGCCCGACAACACCTCGCCCGCCTTGTAACCGTGCTGCAGGCGTGCCAATATATTTATAGTGCTTTCTTAGTGATATAAAAAGAAGGGGTTTGAAATTTTGAAAATTTTGAAGAGGCTCATTTTAGGGCTACTAAACTGATCATTATAGGGCGACTAAACTGATCATTTTAGGGCTACTAAACTACTCATTTTCGGGCTACTAAACTACTCATTTTAGAGCTACTAAAATGCTCTATTTATGCCTACTACACTGCTCAATGTAGAGCTGCTTAACTGCATATTTTAGGGCTATTTAACTACTGATTTTAGGGCTAAAAAACGGCTCATTTTGGGCAATTACACTACCCTACTACATTACATCATTTTAGAGCCACCATGCAGCTCAAATTTTGGGCTAAAAAACTGCTCAATTTAGGGCTAAAAAACTGCTCAATTTACGGCTACTAAACATCTCATTTTGGCCAATATTTGATTTGGACTTCGTAGACCGTATTATTCTAATGAAGGATAATTTAAGCTGCTTCGTTCAGTTTTTACATTAAGGTAATCTTGCCCAATTCAAAAATCGTGACCTCGTCAATTTAATGGATTATAATTTACAATACTTGTCGTCGCTTCGAAGTGCCCGTAAACTTTGTCCTAAATTGATTACTTTAGATGTATTTACTAAACAATTTTTAATATCGATTGAAATAAGAAACTTCAGAGAGGGTGTAAGCGAAGGGAAGCTGTGTTTCGTGCTTTTGGTTTACAAAATATAGTGCAAAATATTATACATTTATTCAATATGTTTATCCAAGTGCTATTAATATATTGATTACTATGTTTGATGATCCAAGATACAATTAAAATCACATAAGTGTTGGGTGAGCGAGTGATCATGCTCATTCCCAGCAAGGGAAGATATTGCAGTCAGGCCCGTGTCATACGCGTTCAATACACTTGAAAACTTTGTACTCAAACTTCGCATTTGTTAGCGAGTAGCGCCATCTGTGTAGCGAGTGGAGAAACACTGATACATATGAACAAATATGGAGGGATATAAATAAACAAAAATGTATGAAAACCAAAGGTTGGTTATGATACAAAAATGTACAGTTAAATAATTAAATTAACAGCTTATTTAAACCACAACCCGAAAAGTAGAATCTATTAGTATAGGACAAAATGCGAGTTCTTACAGCGATATTAGCATCAGCGGCGAGGTCGTGGTTGTCCCAGCAGTCGAAGAGGTCGATGAAGGCGTGCGGTTCGAGCCCGGCGGCCACCAGGCGCACGGCGGGCCGCCCGGCGGCCACCAGGCCCACGGCGGGCCGCCCGGCGGCCACCAGGCCCACGGCGGGCCGCCCGGCGGCCACCAGGCCCACGGCGGGCCGCCCGGCGGCCACCAGGCCCACGGCGGGCCGCCCGGCCGCGCCGCGCCGCGCCCAGTAGCCCTCGGCCGAGCGCAGGGCTGCCACTCGCATCGCTTGCCATCTTGCAGCAAATGCTCCTACACCTAACAAAACACATACATAGGATTTTATACGTAGATATAATTTCAAGTGACCTAAGTTACTCCTTGTAATATCACCAATGTAAGTCCCGTTAAAATCTGTCAAGGCGTAGCCGAAAAATAAAAAAGATAGAAAGACAGCTTACAGATAACATTTTTTTTTTGTGACCCTTTATACTTTCATATGCATTTACTGAAATGCTGTTAATTTAGAATCACAAACTGACACTTCATTTATATTTATTTATATAGATTCTCGAAATCACACAAACAAAATAAAATAAATGAATCAATCATATATAGAACCTTAAGCATCCGAAGAAAAACGTTATCTCGAAGTTTGAGCCGCTTTATTTCCATTACGTGAATCGAGCCAATGTTAGTGACGTGTGTAGTATAAAAAAAATGTTACCAGTGTTCCTCTCAGCGGGCTCGAGGTCCCCATCCTCCCCCCGCGGCCACCATCCCTGCCAGAGCCACACGTGCACTCCGTCGTCCAGCAGGAATAACGCTGCAACCACACAACACCGACACTTAGTTACATTACAACTCACTCATTACCTACTGAACTAAATACCTTCGATTGTATTGATTATTGAAATTACGTTTATATAAAAAAAAACAAGTATCTTTATTTATAAAAGTTTCTGATAGATAGACAGGCAAACTGCAAAATTAAAATGATTTATTGATTTTAATCCACCAATTATTATTTGTACGTAAAAAATTACCACCGGTTCGTAAACTAGCTTTCTGAGAAACACCGGCAAGAAACTAAGTCATATCACATATCTTAGCATCTTGTACATTTATTTATCATTTTTTTAAATAAAATGTATAAAAGAAGATAGGATAGTAATTTATATTCTCACCTGGTTGAGAAGCGCTGTAGAGTTCCTTCTGTTCGAAGGGGAATGGCGTAACGAGGTGTTCATGGCGTAGAGGAGATAGCACCTCATTGGCTTCGAACTGACCACCCAGATCGGTGAAGTGGAACAGCCTAGGAGTACCATCCCCGCTCTCCTTCCCACTGGCCAGCATTGAACTATAGTACTGCTTATTTGCCACACCCAATGCATCCAAAACCTCCTTGGGCTCTTCACCTTCCTTAACTTCTGATATATTCACATCAGCCACGTTGTTTCCAAACAAGTAGTTAGACTTCCTAGCTATCAACTTATTCGCCAGCTCTATGGCAATGCTCTTTGTATGCTTCAGACTCCTGGACCCGTGCCAGATGTAAAGGCCACCCTTTTCGGTATCGACCAGTAAGAGAGACCCCCTGCTTCTAAGTTGTCGCACTGAACACGGGACCTGCAGCAAGTACGCTTCGTTGGACAAGTTGCCGCGAGTCACGAACAACCTGTACCTACTCTTGTCTGTATCGCGCTTGCCTTGGTGGATGACCAAGTTACCTTGGAAGAGGTTCAAGAATGCTGGCGGTTCGTTGCCCTGAGCCACTCTAACTTGGGGTCCCTTCTCCTTGTCCAGCTCGACGGTGAGTAAAGCAGCAGCCCCCTTTTCGTTAGACGACGCGTCTTTCCCCTGCCAGCAGAAGTAAGCGCATCTGTCCCTCCCCGTGACGTTATGCTTCGAAGGTTTCCCGTTCAATTCCCTCCCGGACACCGTGATCTGATACTCCCATCTGATAATGTAGCTGTCCCCGGAGAAAAACTCCGCAACTTCGGATTCGTTCTCGACTTTCTGGAAATCGTATTCCTGGATGACCCATTTGCATAC
This sequence comes from Watsonalla binaria, assembly GCA_929442735.1. Classification (NCBI taxonomy): domain Eukaryota; kingdom Metazoa; phylum Arthropoda; class Insecta; order Lepidoptera; family Drepanidae; genus Watsonalla; species Watsonalla binaria. Next base: position 3,407,378 of record OV838929.1, on the reverse strand, counting down.
CGACTTGGTCTTGATGTCGTAATGCCTCATGGATTCCTTGTCGAAGTAGTGTGTGCCGCGGCCGACGTGGGATCCTTCTAGAATGAGATCTGGATCCTGGTATTCGTTCGACCACATCTCCTCGGCGTCGCAAGGGTTGATCTCGACGCTGTTGGACTTGTTCTCTTGTGGTTTGACTTTGATCACTCGGCTGTAATCCGGCCAGTCGAGGAACTTCTCCTTGAAGAGAATGGTTTCCATGTGCTGCGTTATTTTGGACAGAATAGCCCATTGGGGTCGACTTTTGGCTGTTTTGGCTGGTGTGTTTACATCTTGACGTGCTCCTTGGTGTTGGGCTGCATTCAGGGGGTTGATGTGGCACTCTTCGTAGTCATAGCCCTCGTCGAATAGCTCTTGAGCTAATTGTGCGGCGCGTCGTCTACTCTCTAGAGGCACATTTTTCCCATACCAGATATACATTTCAGATCCAAAGTCGAACACGATGACCTTTGACTGGTGGAGCATGGCGATCTTTGGCATTTGCCCCCAATATTCCTTTATCGGGACAAGTTCATCATCCATCACTTCATAGCACATGTTGGTTTGTATGATGCACGATTCGAAGATCTCGTCTTCGTCGGCGTGACCAGTGTCCGCTGGCCTGTAATCCTCAATGCCTTCAGTGACGCCGAGGAGCGCCCAGAACTGGTTCCAATGTTTGTTGGTGAAGTTCTTGATCTGTTCATCGATCTTGATCACGCCCGTTGAGTTCTTGCAGCCCAGGTCTTTGGTGTTGTGGATGTGGAGTGCTATGTCTGTGCTACGGTTTCTGTTAAGACACAAATTTACGTTTAATATTTCGTTTTATATTTGAATTATCTTTACGTGCCGTGGTGGCCATGGGGTTGGAGCAGTCGCCTGCTACGCAAGAGGCGGAAGTTCGAATCCCAGCAAACTTATGTGCAGTGATTTCACACCACACATCGTGAGGAAACCTGCATATATCTGATAAGTAATTCAAAGGCGTATGTATAGTGCCTGAGACGGCGATGGACTCACCCTCTGTCACGTTGGCCCTAATCCAAAATGTGGGTGTTGTTGTTACAACTCCTCTGCTTACTCCTTCGGGGACATTTTATTTATGTTTACGTATTTAGAACTCACTTTTCAATAACATTTGCATATAGCCCGATGTACAGGAACACTTGGTCTGGCGTGACGAGAACGAAGCAGTCGCCGCGGTTCACGTTCCCATGCACTGGTTCCACGAGACGTGTCTGTAATTTAATATAAGCTTTATCACCCACAAGCTAAGAACTAAAGTTGTGTGTGACACTAATCTGGTCTAAAATTGAAGAGACGTAATTTTTTTTTTACTGTTTTGTGTTTATAAAAAAATCACAAAAGAAGATTATTCTAGTTTTCTTTTTAAACTTGCGCTGAATAAGGTTTCTAGAAATACTTTAGTTAGTAAGTTGCAATCAATCATCTCTTTTACATCTAGCATGTAAATTTTTACTCAAGATGACGTAGGTCTGAGGCCAATAACACCCCTATGGGCAAATAAACTGACATATGCACCCCCACCCCCCACCTAGTGACAAGGAGGACCACCATGGAGTTTCTTCGGTGCGAGTCCCACATAACGGATTCACGACGTAAAAAAAGAAAAATAAAAAAGGGTAAAATAAACCGTTTACTTCGCCCTTAATTTAAGGATGCGTTATCAACCGATGTAGTGAGATATATGTTAAGAACGCTATAGAATCGCTTAATTTTATTGGAAACGCACCTTAATAGTTCGAAAAAAAAAACCAACCTGCACTCGCCGTCGTCCCTTGACGTGTAAGAGCATTAGTAGGTTGTCATGTTGCGCATGCGCGGCGGCCGTGCTGCGCAGAGCCACGTGGGAGAAATCCTCCTTACTGGCCAACGCAGCTAGAGCTTCCGCCGCCAGACCGCAATTGGCCGTCACTGGAGACAAAAAATATAGTTCAATATTTCGTTCACACTATCGAAATAGACCTATCACAGAATGCCTAGTGCGAGTTTTCTTAAAAATCACGAAACAGCGCCATCTATCGGCCCACAGATGGCACGGTGGTTACGTCGACGCGGTGACTTGTGACGGCGGCAGTGAACAACTCGCACTATGTTAAGCGATCTTTTCAAAAAATATCGCGTTACAATGTTTGTAACAAACTCCGAAACAGCTTGACTGATTCTTATGAAATCTTTTGCGTGCAGAACTATTTTTCATACCCCTAAGCGATTAGGGTGATCCACCGCAATCTCTATACAGGTCACGGTTTAAGAACGAGCCCTTTGATTGAACATAAGTCATTTTATGTCTCTGTGTCTATATGTATGACGCGAGGCGAATAAAAACATGGGCAGAATCCCCTCACTATCTTTCGATGCGCGTTCCTTACTCGCGATGGGACCTTTATATCTATGTAAATAAAAGTGTGTGTTCGATGCTAATGCTGATTGCATGCTAAATCGACTGGCAAATATATTCAGTCCAATGGTAAGTATAAACCAACCCTTCTCCTTGATGAGCTGGTCTCGTAGTGTGGAGGGCAGCGCGCGATACTCCTCGCGGATGTCGGTCCTGGCGGCCAGAGCCTTCAGCGGGTTCCGAGACGCGGCGTGTCTGCGCTCGCGCTTCGCTCGTCGCGCCCATTCGCCAGCCAATCTGAACACAAACACGCAAATTAATGAGAATTCTTTATGGCATTTTTTTTTATTATCTCCCTGCCCTTATCCCATACATTGTTGAGTTCGGCACTTGATTCAAACCGTTTTTAAAAGCGACTGCCATCTCACCTTTTGCCAGGCAAATCGGTAACCTGGGTTGGACCAGTTATCAGATTCTCTTAAGCCTCCAACTGACCTGTTGGAGGCGAATGAAAGAACGATTGCCAAGGATGTTAAATTGGCAACCGGTAACGACGGCTTAACGTGCTCTCCGAGGCACGGAGGGTGCTCGGGCGGTGGTCCATCCAACTACTGGCTTGGGTCAGACCAGTTTTACCAGTTTTAGTACTCACAACTGCCTCGATCCGCTGTCGATGGCGTCAAGGTCGACGTCGACTCCGGCGTCGCTGGTCCTCTCCTGGAGCAGGGCGGGCGTGAAGAACGCCTGGAACGTCTCGTCGTCGGCGCGAGGCACGCGGATCGCCGAGCCGCACTTCTCAGCACCCGGGGATATTTCATCTTCTACCAAATTAACTAGAATTTGAGCTTCACGCGTAATGACTTTGCGTATACTAAATTTCAACCACATTGGTTCAGATGTTAGCCGTGAAAAGGTCACAGACAAAGATGCTCTCGCATATATATCGGTATTAATATTTTAAATCTACCCATTTGTCCGCAGTCAGATGAGGAGACCATTACATATTTCATTGTCAATCGTGTTTCTTGCTTGCATATAGCAATATATTGAATCATGTTATGCTGACGACTATGCTGTTGACTAACAAATTATTATGTTGAAGATGCAATTTAATATAAAAAAAACGGTTTATTCAATGATATAAAGCATTGTACACAAAATAGTGGTAAAAAAGGAAAACATTACTAACTAGTAAACTTAATAATAGTTCACATAATAAAGTAGTCTTTATGTATACATTCTGTCCAACAAACCCTATACTTTGAAACCTACATGAATTATCTTTTTTAATAAATAAATTTAAAGGGTACTCACTCTCATCAAGCCTAGTGATGCTCTCGCTGACGGAGTGGCTCCTCTTGAACGACTCGCGGTCGGGGCGCGGCTCAGCTGGTTTCGGCTCAGCCGCCGCACTCACTACCGCACACGACGCCGACCGAAGGGGACCAGACGCAAACCCGTTCGTAGGGGATATTGGCTTTCGAGATCTAAAGATAATATTAACATAATATATAAGATAGTATTAACCTTAAGCACTTGTCTATGAACAAATCATCACGAGCTAGGAATCTAGCAGCCTTATGAGAAGTCACAATCTAGCAGCCTTTTGGGAAGCATTAACTAAGGTATTATGGTAAGATTTAACAAAAGTAACCTGACTACTTATTGACAGAAGATGTAGAAACTGATGTATTGAAATAGTTATATGACGAGTAACAGTAGATCTAGTACGAATGATTGAAAATTTGGTGGAGTACATTTTTTGCCGCGGCTTTATACCTACTGGTGTTGCAATACAAAACATTTCAAACACTAACGTTCGAAGCCTCCCGGGTCGTATCTATTCATCAGACAAAGAGATTGTTCTAACCTGAACTTGTGTTGTTTGGGTATCCCGGGCGAAGCGATCACCGGCGAAGCGACCGCCGGCGGGGCGATCGCTGGCGAAGCGATTGCCGGGGTGGCGACCGGCGGTGGCGTTAGCGGCGGCGTCGACGTGACTTTGTCCCGCTCCAATCGACCAGCCACCGTGAATAGAGAGGCATCGTTTTGGGGCACACGTTTACGCCATCCCTGTTAACAAATTTGAACATAACAATAAAAATAACATTATAAAAAACTTACAAAAAACGTTCATTGTAAAGGTACCTACTACACACTTGGAATACCAGCGTGCAGTGCGTCTGATGGCAAGTTACTACTTAAAGCTACTCCAGCCGACTCGGCGATAACATTTACGATCTGTACGATCACGTCATTGGACATATCGAAAGGATGAGTGAAAGGCGATGAACGAAAGAAATTTATAAAGCCAATGTGACCGGAAGTGTCGGTAGAGGGCGTCCAAGGAAGAACTAATATGACCAAATTAATAGTATTTTTCAGAAAGGTCAAATTCGGAGCACTCGTAACCGAAGAAAGTGTATGAAGAGATGCATGAATGTGGATGAAGCGAAAGAAGTATGTAAGGATCGTAGCATGTGGCAAACGGTGGTCTCTGCCTACCCCCATGGGATACAGGCGTGAGCATATGTATGTATGTACGTCATTTAACATATTTAAAAAAAAATTGCTTTTTTGCACGCTATGTATGACATTCTCAGTGGTTGATCCGCAGTCGGCGAATGTTTTGAGCGACGCCTTGCTTAATTACGCAGCGTCTGTTGGCAAGAAACTGTCTTCTGTGAAAAGTAGGTTTTTTCCACCTCCGCAAAAAAACTAGTCCCATCTTAAATAAAACTTCTTTCAACATTGAGTACCTAATATTAGCGACGACTTTAAAATGACACAAAGACGTTGTAATCACTACACTACAATGGAAACAAACTACCCTCTTAAATATGTTTTAAATAATTGCCATTACTAAATGACATTCCATGAATATCACTGCCACAGACAATAATTGAATCATACGTAATTCTCAATAGAATGATATAAATTATTATTGTTACAATATATCATAAAAGGAATGAAATGCATTTTTTTACAAATAGTTATGCAAATAAAGTTGAGTCAAAGTGTTTAAGCAGCTAAATACATTGAAAAACAACCAGCCTCTTGACCATTTAGATTGTTGAACGCACAATATTTGTGGTCATGATTGTTATGATTCATTTGACAGCGGCTTATTACTCATCACAATATTTTCGTCACTATTGACGTTTTATCAGACAGACACAGAGACAATGATCATAGAAATAGCACGAAAGTACTGCATCAGTTTATATCAAATAACTAAGTACAAGCAAGAATTAAAAGAGTTTTATGAGGTTTTTAACAAAAGTTATATCCAAAGAAATACGAATTGAAAAAAAAACAATTCTTCTGAAGTCATATAAATTAAAAAATAGATAATCAAAAATATTTAACTCTATACTCGACAAGACTATAAAGCTCTGATTATTACTTAAAATTCTATAAGTAACAAGGTAAATATCAATAACACTACCATTTAATAATAATTCAGCCTTAGCGGTTGCATCGCCTTGGTAAACAATGGCGGCAATGTAATGGAAACCAGTAGAAACCCTTGATCTTTAGTATTTAAAGTGTGCGTAAAGGATACGCTGGTTAACACAATTATAGCTGAAATGTGGCGAACAGTGCCCTCGGCGTCGAAAGGTTGTTAAACGAAGGCCGAACATTATAACGCACAAACAAAACGTTCGGACATTCGCTAAATGCACATTTACGCAACGAACAATTATTGTTTTAGCGAGTATAGTAGTTAATGGCGATGTGTGAACTTGACCAATGACTAATTCGAAACGCATACCTATATCTTATAATAAAATTACACGTGTCGTTTGAATTAGATATCAAAGCTAAAATACTTGTAAGTCTTACGAGAACAAAGACGCTATTGTAGCGCCAGTTGAAATAGCTGTCATAGGCATTATAAAAAAAAATATGCTCACGCCATCCCAGAAGGGTCCCCGAAGGGGTAAGCAGAGGTGTTGTAACAACACCCACATTTCATCGAATATGATCAAGTGCCAACGTGACAGAGGGTGAGTCCATCGCCGTCTCAGGCACTATACATACGTCTTCGAATTACTTCTCAGACATATGCAGGTTTCCTCACGATGTTTTCCTTCACCGTAAAGCACGTGGTGTGATAACTGCACATACGTTTTTAGAAAAACTCATTGGTACAGGCCCCGCTGGGATTCGTACTTGCGTCGCTTGCCTAGGAGGCGACTACTCCAACTCCAATGCCACCACGGCTTCAGGCATTATAATTTTTATTATTATGTTAAGCAAATTCAGAATCGTACAATTATGTTACTGCCTCAATATAAAAAAGAAAACCATTCGAAATTACGAGAGAGAAAAACCATAGCAAGTAAATTCCAAGGTCTGCATACTGCACTCGGTGCAATAAAACTACAAAGTTTCGAGAGAGCTCAGAAAACCTGTTATAGAATAATTGAAAAGTTGGCTTTAAGCAAAAAGGAGAGCACGGCGAGAAGACTTACATCGTTCAAAAGGCAATAAGAATAAAATATTTACCTGCGCCGCAGTCTCGAGCTTAGTTCGCCTGTCGGCTAGGATGTTTGAGTTCAGTTCAGCTTCATCAATGTGCACCTTTTTCTTTTCATCCACAACTGAATTAAGGTTTTCCTGTAACAATACGAAACCAACATTAACACAATCGACGTTACCAAATACATTCGAACCTTTATAATTTTTTTCCGTTTTGTTTCCACTATAAATTATATCTAGCTACTTGCCAATTGCAACATCAGGTCCTTGAACGAATAACGTGCCATGTTGAGTTGAGGTGGCAAAATAATTTAGCGTCGTTGGTAATATTGTTTAAAGATTACAATGTTATCCAACCAATGAACGAATAGGGATAGATATGACTCTATGTAAGAACATGACTAATTGTGTTGACATTAAATATTAGACGAATGCGTGAAAAATCCGTTTGTCACAGCCAGTAGTGCTCCGGATGTTGATAGAACCCACACAAATTCATAAAATTCATCACTGAATTTACGTGAGTGTTGAAAACAAGAATAAAATGGTTTATTCATCATGTTCTGCATCGGCAAGTTTTCTTGAAAAATTAATCACTTATGCGAAGTCATGCCAGAGAGTGCCTTCTCTCTGGATTCGCCATCTATCACGTGAACAATTATCAGCGGTAAAAAATGGAGCTAAATTCTTTTGATTTCCCTATACACAAGAAATCTAGGCCCAGATTATTCAGTTTGATTGTTAAGTACAGTGCAGCTCGCTCCTATAGTGTGAAATTCTTGCTCATTCTTATCTAGTATGCCTATTGTTACGTATAAAGGTGTAAGTTACATGTTATCTAGTTCAGATTATCGCGTTGCATCATGTAATTTGATCTAATGACATAATATATTCTACAATGACACAATGTGTTATACGTTATATAGCTTAAGCTATGTTACCTACACGACAGTTTAAATTGCATAACCAAAGGAAATGTAAAGTAATAAATCTTTGATTCGAGCAAATTGCAAGTTTTTAAAATTGTATATTTTCGTTAACCTAGTTAAATTGTAAAATGTGTATTGCCAAAGTCAACATGCCTGTATATTGTCCACTGCATCGGTGTCAAACTTTTTGAACACAGGCTTCAAACCACCGTTACTTGCGTTTTGGGTCTTAATCTTTAGTTCTCCTATGACAGAACCGAAGTTAAGGCCGGGTGGCAGTCCTGATCGGTTTTGAATACGCTTCAAGAAGGGCTTGTCTTCTTGAACTTTGTTCTCATGATTCCCTTCTAACTGGCAATTGCCTTCGTTGATGATACTTTCAACATTCAGTTTCTTAATCTTATCAGCAATTTGATCAATAGACTCTTTTAACTTCACTGCTTTTTCACTTACACCACTTTTAAACTCTTTCGTTATAGGTTTTATTTCTATTTCACTTAAGGGCTCTAGTTTTGATGGCTCTACGAAATCATTATTGTCCAAAGATAAATTATGTATAATACTTTGTATTTTGTCATCGCTTAAAATAGTTTTCTCGAGAAATTCCGCGAGTCTTTCTTTTGGCGGACTTTCACGTTTGGCAACCTTTTCTGTAACATAGTTTGCTTGTTGCCGTTTTAATAACACGCTTGGTGTTATAAATTCATCGCTTGTCAAATTCTTGCGGACTTCTGTCGCATGTTTGGGTTCTGTGTTACATTCATCTGACGTTTGTTTTTCAACATGTTGAACTTTTTTAAAAGCGTATTCGTCTATTTCTTTTGTCAATTTATTAGAAGAAAACTCCGTTTTTGATGAATATACTTCATCTTGCTTACATTCTTCTATTTGCGTTTTTTCATGTTTCGACGGAAGGAAATATTTCCATATCACATAAAGAAGCAGTCCCAGCCCAATAATCAATTCGTATAACATTTTCAATAACTGCCCAATCACATCACTGACTAGAATATAGTTCACAATAGAGTCCGAAGCCCCGAGAGTCCTTTAAGGCTTTGCGCTCCATTTATAATGAGGAGTCAATTAAGATACATTTTTTGCACTATTAAAAATCACATTCCAAACGTATTAGCGAACCGACTGCGACGCGCAATGAATATCAATACCAAATTGAGTGACACGGCAATCACTTAATAAACAAACATATACAATAATAGTTAATAATACAATGTAACAGGAATTTTAATAACGATGCGTATGCGCCGTACGAGAGGCAGAATTGTACTGGCGGATCATTTAGATCGCTGCTATCATCTGGCGGCACGTGTGACTCACACACAGGTCCCAGAACGTATGTAAACATTATCAACCAGTAGCGGCAACATGACGCATCTCGCGTATTGAAATCTTGATGATATAGGTGCGCCACGACCCCGACAGGGACCTCCAGCGACCTTCGGGTAGGACCCGAACATTAACGAGCCACACAGAAATTTTTTAATTAAATCCGGTACCAACAAAAATAAATCGTAATAAGTTGAGGCTAAGAGAATTAGAATGCTTGAATTACTGAGGAAGCGGATTGTATTGAAAACAAGATGTAAGCAAGATCAAATAAACTGTACTTAACGAAGGAATTATGAAGGAAATAATAGTAAATTATCCTCAAGATATAGAGCGAGAAACCAGTCACCGTTCATTTAGTACCGTTATATTGAGCAGCTTGTTATACAAACAATAATAATATTCCAATGATAAAATCATTTCAAGAAGGAAAATCACAATATTGTTTTCCTTGCCACAAACCGACGACACTTCGTATACAGTCTAACCACCTGAATATACGCAATAACTTTATAATGCCAACAGTCGTACTAATACCAAATATGTCAACTTGTTCAATCCGAATTAGGAGCGACCGAAATTACCGGCACTAAATTATTTAGGACATTAAGATGATCATCAACAGAGCTTAAGTTTAGAAACGTGGTTGGTGATTACTGGTTTGGTATGACAACATACTTTATAGCTGTTATGTGGAAGCCAGCATTATAATCAGTCATTGTCAAGACCAAGTAATAAATGTCAATAGATTATCGCATGGGTAGTAAAATAGGAATCCATCATAATTTATATCAACACAAGCGTATTAAGGCGGCGGTTGTGGCTTATGAGTAAGCATTGAGTTGTGAGACAGACATAACTAACATACATTGAATACAAATGTGTTCACTATGACCTTAGGATGAAGAAACCAGAGACAAAGAATAAAATGCGCCTCAAACATAGACACACTACGTGAATATAGGCGAAAGTTATCGTCGAAATAAATATGGAAATGTTATTCCATACGCGATAGTATGTGTGAATGGATAGGAAGAAGAAATTTCTATGAAAGATAATTTTCAACTAACAACAGATTACAAGGTCAAAGACGATGATAGTGGAGATAAACTAGTGAACACACGATAATGAACCAACAGTGATATGAGAACAATAACCAAATTCACCTCGGCATCGAATTGTGTTAACGGCCATTAGTACCAATTGAAGAATCAAGAACAATCAACGAAACACTTGTTTAAACCGACCGAGCTACTCAAATCAATTTCCGATGGAATAGTGAGTGTTTTTTTGAATCAAAATTGATTTTGTCATAAACATTTTACGGAATTTTCAACAAAAATATTATTAATATTAAACGTCGAAAACAGTCGGTGCACCAATAAATTGAAAGTGATAATTATTTCGGAAACACTGCTCACTTATGTTTTAGAGAAAGCGAATTAAAATTGGTAGAAGACGCAAGTGGGGCGACGCACGCGCACCATTGCCGAGCCCACCAAAACAACTGACTGGTGCCAGTTTGTCTCGCTAGCCACCCGGGTCACTGAATTCAAATGCAATGCAAACGATACTTTAGCGAACGACTATTAAGACTTACAGCTTTTTGTACAACAACATTATCGTGGCAAAAGGTTAAAGGAAACATTATGAGATAAAAAGTTACAGAGAGATAGAAACGCTTTCGCATATTGTTAAAGAAGGATTCTGATTTGAAGATAAGAAGCAAACACGATTTAAATTCGATTATTTAAATGAGGATGATGTTTTTTTTTTTAAATAAACATATGCGTTACGATAATCAATACTTGTGTGCTATAAATACATACATACATACATGGGCACACGCCTGTATTCCCCGAAGGGGTAGGCAGAGGTGTTGTAATCACAACACCCACTTTTCACCGAAGATGATTAAGTGCCAACGTGATAGATGGTGAGTCCATCGCCGTCTCAGACACTTTACATACTTCATTGAATTACTTCTTAGAAATATGCAGGCTTCCTAACGATGTTTTCCTTCACCGTAAAGTACGTGGTGTGAAATCACTGTACATAAGTTTTTTAGAAATACTCATTGGCACAGGCCCGCTGGGATTCGAAGTTGCGTCGCTTGCGTAGCAGGCGACTGCTCAAACCTCAAGGCCACCACGGCCTTTGGAAAAAGGCCTAAAATATGCTTTGGACTTATAAAAACCCATTCAAGATAATACATGTAAAAACCAAAAATCCGCAGGAAGCCCATGTTATATAGAGAAGTTTAAAATGCTTGTTAAAACAATAATGATACATGTGTAGAGTTTGGCACTAACACGTAAATCATGATTAAATGTTAAATTTAATATACCGCTTGAAATGTGAATGTTCATGTTTATTACACGCGCAATTAAACTAATTTGCGCATATACGTGGGCATTACATATAGTAACGCTGCCCATGCGAACGTATACAATGTAAAACGATACGGACGTCTGATTTCGTGCGAAACCTTTATATTTTGACGAAGAAAGTTAAATATTTTTTCAAGTAGCGATATACATTTGATAATAACCGCACGGAAGTGTGAAGAGCCGTTATTTTTGAATGTTTATCAACCGGGTCATGGGCGTGATTTGTATTGTTTTCATTCTTTTACAGAAAAATTACTTCACCTCCTTACATGTAAATGTCAGCTTCGAGTTTTTAGCTAGAATTAAAATCACAGGTCTTCAATGTCTCTGGAAATTATGTTACAACAGGAATCCCCAGTCTACTATCAATGCACTAGGCCAGTTATCTCAAATTTACTTTCTGGATACAATTCAATCACTTTGTTATTGTTTGTTGTTCAAAAACTTATCTGATGCTTTACTCTCTACTAAAAGTAGGTTTGCGATAAAATATTCCAGCATCGTTAGTTTAGTTAACTTCGCAGTGGCCAAATATATAATTAGCTTTCGTGACTAAAGCCAAGCATTATGTAGGCCACTTTCATAGTGACGGTAATTTGTTGGCACTGTTTGACTGATGAGAATAACACACAAAACTATGACACGGCTAATTTTATATTATGACTTGCAATAACGTATTAGATTCGGAACAGATTATTATGCATCAGTGATAGCAGATTCCTCGAAAGGATTAAATTTATATCCGTGAAATGCACAATATGTTCGCGCCTAAGTTCAGGTATAATTTGTCTGTATGATGGAGAATGAAAAATTGAACATACGTAAAAACTCCCGCATAAAATAAAGGTAGAGAATGAGACAAAACCGCGAGGTGTAGAATAAGCAAAAAGAGAAAGATTAGCTGTCAGGTTGACTGACACTAAAATGACACATCTGCCTACACCTAGGTGTGAAACGACCAAAAAGTCAGACGAAGTCAAAAATAATGCAACAAATGTATTGATTAAAATGGCCATGACAAAGATATCCATGACTCAGAGCAGTACAATTTGAGGTTAGTCTCAGAAATGCTATTAATTCGGAACGAGGTTTTGCTCTTTGAAGAAACGATTTAATAAACTCACATAGGACTAATAAAGTTGAATATCTGCCAGGTGATCTTGAGGTTGTTGAGAAGTTTATAAAAGGGCTTTGACTGATTGATCGAATCGTTTAACAAGCAATGCAATCTACTTAGGCTCACACTGTGCTTATTTTAATAACAGGTTCGTTACGTAAACGACGTCGTTTTTTACTAAGTCTAATAAGATGGTATGAAAAAATAAAGTTGTAATACTCACAAAAGTCTTAGCACATCAATAGTTGAATGGGTTACCACCAGAGTACTCTCCGTATCTCGGATAGCACGCTAGGCCGTCGGTCACGGTTACCAATTTCACATCTTTGGCAATCTTTATAGGTCAGTCGGAGGCCTATGAGTCTGAGAACTGGTTTAACCCGATTTTCCTCGATAAAAGGGGTTACGGAGATCAGATGGCAGTCGCTTCGTATACAAATTAGTTGATCAATTACATCGGGTTGAATAAAGTGCCGACCCCAACACTAAATATAAGGTCAGGAAGATGATGACTCAGAATAGTTTTAGAAATTCGTATTATGTGATAATTTTGCAATTCTTGCAATACACATCACAATCAAGTCGTGCGTTCAACTCGTATTTGCAGTATTTCGCTTACAAATACGGAAGTAACGCATATTATCGTACTGAACATTAAGTTTATAGTGGAAACTATCATGCTGCAAATTACTCTGTCTGGTGTGTACATACTCAAAATAGGGTTGGCATAAATATAAAATTGTTTGTCAAAGTTCTCCGAAGGTGGGTGTTACAAACCTAGGGTACGTACAGACCCAGAAGATAGCAACGGTACCAGAGGGTTGTAAAGGTGAAATTTGCACCACAAGAAGGCTGGTTTCCGAACAGCAGCGCCTAATATGTATATTTGTTTTTGTGTTTAGAACTCTGGATTCAATTCAATCAATCTGTTGTTTTGATGATGATGTTTAAAAGACTTTAAATCCATCATTTAGATTCGTTCTATATGCCGAATAAAAACAATGAATTAACAATCACGTAGATTACATCCTGACATTATTCAGAGGACATAAATTACTTGCTACATAATTTAACAAAACAAAAAAATCTGCATTTAAAATAATCACCGAGGTTACCCCTAGTAGAGGCGCCCGCGCAGATCTCGTTGCGTCACGACCGCGCAACTGGTTTAGCTGACAGATAACATTACACCCTGCGGCCGTGCACTGATCATGACTTTGTTTTCATAACCTGTACTTACTATAATACAGGTACACGCTGTATTAAGTGGTTTGAGTAATAAGGTATACGAATCAAACTGCGCATTAAATAGGATAATAGGTAACAAGTAGGGGTTCATCCTTTTTATTATAGCAGCAAAAACGTTTATTACCAGAATAACACCTGTGGGGCGACCAAACAATCATGTTTAGTTCAGCCCAGCAAAGGAAATATTCCAAGCTGGTGTAATATCTGGGGAATCACGACTCCAACTGTTGTAGGAACATACATAATATGCTCACGCCTGTATTCCCCAAAGGAGTAGGCACAGGTGTACTTATAGTACACCCACGTTTTGTCAGCTTATGTTAAAGTCCCATGTGAAAGGAGCCTATTGTCATTAACCGGACAATAATCCAGAATCTGAGCTGCTATTGTGAAATTATAGATGAAAAACCCCAATAACGCACTTTGCCCGACTCGGGGATCGAACACAGGACCTCGTGTTCCACGTGATCGTAAAAAGTAGGAGTATAGTAACACTGCTTTCAATTCCTTCAGAGATTCTTTGCTTTGAAGATGGAATGAAGGGTAATAAGCTTTTCAAAATCGGGTCCTAAATAAGCCGTAGATACACACAAAATTTACGATGTATAAGCTCGACCTTTCGCACCTAGCCTTTAGACGACCGTCTATAATAATCCGATTATACGAAATGACACCTGGAACGTACTAGCTTCGACCTCCTTCTAATGCCACCCGATATGGTAAGGGTTACGCGAAGTGTTACCATGCGCCTTGTACGGCAATGAGGACGCATAGTACCCTTTGCAGTCAAATATGGTGCACTATGTCGGTGTTTATGTTAACAAATTAAAATATCAGGCTACGATAAAAACATTTCGAGTTCTGAATACTAAAGCGTTAGTGGTTTATTATGATAATAGCATTACACTTTCCATTGCTGGGCTGAAAGGTCAATAGAATAATATTAAGAAATAATTCGTAAGCAATAGTAAAATATATATGACTTCCATACACTCTCACGCCAAAATTGGTGGTCACTTCGTATAACAATCAGGTGACCGGCCACATCGGGTTGAATCAAGTGCCAGCTCCAACAATATATGTGATAAGGCCAGGGAGATGATGACATATTCACCCCAATCAAAGGCACAGACTACTATATACAAAATGCTATGATCCTAACAAATTATTCAGGTCTGTATTTAGCTTCCCTCGATTCGAATTTTTGCCTACTATTATTATTAAAAAAGCGATCGTTCATCAAATTAATGCAATGAATTTCCTGAGTTTCGGTAACTATTTGTATTGCCGCGGCGTGTAGAGACGCCACCGTCGCAAATTTAATTTCCCCGACAAACATAGATGGCGCGCGCAAATGATTTAATAACAACAAACAGGAAAACAGAATAAATACAATTTAGCGCTCCAATAAACACTTATTTTCGAGGAGAACTTCAGTAATCGCTTATGAAAATAGAATTGACACCACAATATCTATAAAACAAAAGAATGAGGGATACACATCCTAAACCGATGAACTTAGATATTTGGTAGGATCAACTGCTACTATGCGAAAGAAAATCCTGCCATGAGACTTTGCTATCGTTCTTTAAGTGCATCACTAAGCACTCCCATCCTCCAGCCTGCAGGTTTTCCTCGTCTACCTGACCTCCCGAGGTTGGAGCGCTGGCTTTAAATGCGCAGTTGTCATTACTTGGGTTTGGTAGGCGCTAACAAAATAAAATCGCACTTTTATACAATATTTTCGCGGAGCAGCGTGACACGATATTGCACGTCTGCTCTAGGATCTGCAACACGCCTTCGTCGACTCTACGAAGTACTGGCATCATCAGGTAAAGAACATTCTAGAACTACGACTCAGAGTATAGATACAGCATTATTATTTACGGCTTGGTTCCAGAATGGTTCTCCTGTACATTTCTGGCATCTATCCGGAAGATTGACGACTTTACCGAATGAACCAGCATTATTCCGTAAGGCTTATGGATTCCAGAATTGTCCTCTCGTAAATTGGCAGCGTTTACCCTCCGTGGTACGGGCGACTTTACCGTAAGAACTTTACTCCAAGGTTGCGATCTTGTATAAAATGTAGATACAGTTCACAGTCGGGCAGCTCCGAGTTTCGAACTCTCACTCTCATTTTTATCTCTTAAGGCAATAAAGATATCTCTCATCTCTCTTAAATAAAGGTGATATTTGTTTGAAGAAAGAAAGGTTGTTCCACTCGAATCGACCTAAATAGTCAGTTTTATATGTGTAATCTATTGTGGTACTAAGAAGGGCTTTATTACCGTTGAAACAATACAGGGCGGGAACTAAAGGTCGAGGTGACTTGGTATTTATAGGAAGCTATAAATGGCGTGTCATTAGGTAGACAGGCTGAACTTTTGAACTGAGAACCCCATTTACTGATGAATGTGACACAGCGTATTACATCACAACTATTGGATTGAAAAGGTTAACGAAAGGCTATATATATATAATATTCTTATATGCTTCTAGCTGTTCTAGAGATCTTATGTCCGTCATAGGGATCTAAACTATTACTAGCTTAAAGTTCAGCTAAATCGTTGGAGCATTTTATCCGCGAAAAGATCTCAAGTTCATTGCACCTAATTTCATAAAGACCACTTAACCCCTTATTACAAAACGTAGACTAAAATAGTCCTTGCTTTAATAGTAGCTCCATCTCTTTCTGTGATACGGATTTAAGTGATGGACATAGTTCTAGTGTTTCGAAATTGATCTCTGGGAAAACGGTCTCTGATATTTTATGTGTGAGACAAATCACCTAATTATGTAGCAAAATTTAAATCACTAAATAAATGAAAATGAAAGAAAAATACATCCATATACAGGGTATCGGAGAAAAAAGAATAGTTGCACGCGGGGCCGCGTTTACCTACTTTACTCACGCGGTTATTAAACTTGTTAAATTTAGAAGAGGGTTAATGGTTTCAAAAAATGGTTAAAATAGGTGGGAGAAAAAAAAAATAAAAACGTAGTTATATTTCACGTGAATAACTCTACGTTACCGCTGATTTTTATGCTAAAATAAGGTATTGGTATGGTCAACTTTGAATGTCAATTACTCGAAAACGGAAGAAGATATTTTTGCCATAATAATTTTATTTGCTTCCTAAAATTATACATTATAATATATTTTAACAGCTGTCCTATTATTTTCCACGACACCACACACTGTATTATAGATATAAAGAATGAATGAACAAGTAGGAACAGACACCCTTTCCATTTCTTTCAGTGTAAACAAAAAGTTCCAAATCCAAATGTAAATAATGAGAAACCTACCCACAATCTATTTGAACGACAAGTTCAAATCCATTAGAGCATAATCGCCTTAACTTAAAATCCGTCACTTTCCAATTAAAATGTCAATGCCTTATGATTAATAACAAGTAAAACAAAGAGACATTCAGGACGTTTTCCTTAATGGAATCTGCTCCGTGATCTGACAACATTACCCCAAAATTTACGAGTTTTAGACTAAATTCACTTCTTTATTTATATATTATATTTACTAACTGTGCCCAGCAAACTTTGTATTGGGTATGAAAAATATATGCCAAAAATATACGGCCAACATATATTTTTCATTCTCAGACCTACCCAATATGCACACAAAATTTCATACAAATCGGCCCAGCCGATTCGAAAGAGTTCGGTAACATACATTGATGACACGAGAATTTCAAATATAAGATTGCATCTATGTTAGTTACAGGAAATTTTTATTGCTAATCCTAAACCTAGTTACGAAACATAGACGTATATAGTCCTTGATTTAATCTATTTTTAACCGACTTCAAAAAAAGCATGTTTGAGTTCCATACAGAGTTTGATTATAATTTTATTTTTCTCTTTTTGAAGGCGGATTATTTTTATGATATTATGGATTTCAAAAGAGATGAAAATAGCTTAAGTCGGAGTTTTTTCTAGTCTTGCTTTGAACCATGCTTAGTAATAAGAGAGAAAAGGTATAATTTGCTTTACATTTTCAGGAATTCTACAATTGAAGATATAAATAACTTTCGCCGTTATTTCCACAACCATAGTGTCTATTTCGACTTGCGCCACGTATAAAAACTCAGTGTCGGCATAACTAAGTAATTTCACTAATTTGTATGCTCCCGCAAAATTTTCACCGGGGCGTGTTCGCGGTGATTATAATTTACAACGCACGTGACGTAAGGTTAACGACATTTATCTAAATAATTACCAAAACCAAGGTATTTTTTATACAAATCAAGCTATGAAAGCATTACTTCCGTGAATCCTATGTGCTCTGGCCTTCGAGTAGGTACTTGGGTTCAAATAAAGTGACTGAATACCAAAGAGATAAAATATTTTTATTAATCAGCGAGTCTTAATTATATACGTATACCGCAGAGAATCTCAATAGCGCGATTCACAATATAATTAGCCCCATCTATGGGCATTGTAATACACTACTACTCATACCTGTATACTTGGCTTGTACACCAACATTTCACCTAAAAGTAACATTTGAAATCTCTAGTTAGAATCGCGACTTCAACTGCTGAATATTTTTCAAGTAAGTACCGTATGTTCAACCATGAGCTGAGAGCTGCTTTCTGTTCCAAATGTATTATACTAAAATATGGCCAAAGTAATAGCCAAAGGAATGACATTCACCTTATTTGCCCACAAGATGGCGCCACACGTCAGTTAAGCCGCAAAGTACGATTTCTTGGTGGTGATCAATATCTCATCCATCCCAGTCATCCACCCTAATCTCGTCCAGTGCTAGTACTGAACGCAATCCCAATAATTATCACTTCACACTGATAATTTAAAAGCAAAAAATCTATGTAAATAAACATGCCATGTGACGTCATATCAGCTATCATATCGACCTCGGCACGCGAGGGCGAACGATATCGTTTTCCGAATTTGCTACAGGTATAAAGCATAGCTATCTATTCTATTGAATTATCTGATTGCAAAAGTATCGATGCGATAAGCGGTTATGGTTAATTAGGATATCAAAGAGCCAAGTATCAAAATATACGTCTGATTGCCTACTGGCCCATATATCTAAGTGATGGATGGCATTTCGCAAAGGTATGATGATATTAAAAAAATATCTATACATATATACAGATAAATAGAATTGAAGTGTCTGTTTGTAATTCAGAATTAACAGCTTCTACATTAATATATATGCTCACGCCATCCCAGAAGGGTCCCCGAAGGGGTAAGCAGAGGTGTTGTAAATACACCCACATTTCACCGAATATGATCAAGTGCCAACGTGGCAGAGGGTGATCGCCATCGCCGTCTCAGGCACTATACATACGTCTTTGAATTACTTCTCAGACATATGCAGGTTTCCTCACGATGTTTTCCTTCGCCGTAAAGCACGTGGTGTGAAATAACTGAACATAAGTTTTTTTAGAAAACCTCATTGGTACAGGCCCCGCTGGGATTCGAACTTGCGTCGCTTGCGCAGCAGGCGACTGCTCTAACCCCAAGGTCACCACTGCTCTCTTCTACATTAAATGCATATAAAAGTGTATAAAGAACTCAAACGGTTTTTTTCTCTGCCTTTCTGTCCGTATGTCTGTCGGTCTATTCAGAGAGACAAAGCATGAAACTAAGCGGGTGAGACCGCGGGGCACAGCTAGTGATTGAAAATAATGCCTTAAGCCGCGCCCTGAGGGTTAAATTATTAATATTTTAATTGGCCAAAAGTAACGCGGAAATGTCGTGTTACGAGCAATCAAATCCCTTTCACGTAATTACAAAGACTTTAGAACTACAATTTTAACAGAGTTGGCACTCATAGACTCATTTTCAGGGACTCGAACTTGCGACCGGACACCCCAGAGTGCGGGCTGCGGGAAACGGCAGATAAAAAACCCCAATAATACTTTGCCCAACCTCGGGATCGAACCCAGGACCCGTGTTCCGCAGTAGCGTTTGCGACCACAAGACCAACGAGGCAGTGTTTTTATAAGTTTAATAACTTTAAACAACCATTTATAGTATATCCTATATCTCCTACTTCTTGGAGGTGTTAGAAATAACATAGGATACATACAATTAAAAAGTATGTAAGTACATATATAATCTGAATCTCGGAAGCGGCTTGAACAAATTTTCATGTATTTTTTTATTAGGCTTTGGGCGGCGATAAATCGATATAGCTAGGTTTCATTTGTAGAAAATGACAACAAAATAACGAGCAAAGCACAGTGTTACAGGTACTGTTAACTAGATATAACAAAAGCGCTGCTATTCCATTGAGACAGGAGATATCGCCAGTTGGCACACGAGGCCTTGAACATGAAATGTTTTTACTTCATCGATCGACTCTATTGCGAATTCACGATACTTTCAATAGGAACATCTACCTAATGATGATTTATCTCATCTTATACCTTTAAACGAACAATTCTTGCATATATATACGTAGTAAGGTCCAAAAGTTTCCGGCCTACACACATTCGATGAATCACAGATATTAAATTAGCTTGTCAATGTATAATTAAACTTTTACTGATTTACCTATAATTTGAAATATTTGTGTATTTCATTTATAAACAAAGTTATAACCTTTTAAAGTCAGCAAGTCAACAGAAAATTGAAATGGTTAAGATTGAGTACCGAGCTGTAATAACATTTTTGACAAAAGAGGGAAAGATGCCGGCTGAAATCAAACAACGTTTGGATGCTGTATACGGGCATTCCTCCCCATCATATTCCACCGTAAAAGAATGGGCGAAACAATTTCGTTTAGGAAGGAAGTCAATAGAAGATGAACCCCGTCCAGGACGTCCCTCTGAGGCCATAACTGAAGAAAACATTAAATTTGTTGAAGAGACAGTACTGAAGGATAGGCGATTGAAGACAAAAGAATTAGCAGCAATGACGGGACTCTCGAAAACAACAGTGCTTAGAATCTTACATAAGCATTTGGGTATGAATAAGGTCATTGCAAGTTGGGTCCCGAAACTTCTTTCCGCTGTTCAGAAGCAAGAGCGTGTGAAGTGCTGCGCTCAATTTTTATCCCTATGTGAAAGCTGACAAAAAGAAATTTTGGACTCAATTGTAACTGGAGATTAAACTATGGTCCTTTATCATGATCCTTTGTCTAAAAAGGAATCGATGGAGTGGCGTCCACCCAGTTCACCGAGGCCCAAAAAAGCCAAGGTGTCTCAGTCAGGAAAAAAAATTATGGCCACAATATTTTGGGATACCAAAGGAATTTTACTGGTGGATTTTAAAGAACGCAACACAACTGTAACGGGTGAATACTACGCGTCCTTATTGCATCAATTACGAGACGCTATTGAAGAAAGACGTCGAGGAAAACTGTGGCGAGGAGTGTTGCTGCTGCATGACAATGCGCCGGTCCAAACATCGGGTGTTTTCAAGGCTGCTATTCAAGAGTGTGGGTGCACTGAGCTCGACCATCCACCCTATAGTCCAGACTTAGCCCCATGTGACTATTTTTTATTTTCCAAATTGAAATGTGACTTGCGAGGAAAAAGTTTAGCAAGGATGAAGAGGTGAAGTCCGCGGTTTTGGCACATTTTGAAGATAAAACTTCAGATTATTTTTTTAAAGGAATGGAATTGTTAATAAAGCGGTGCAAAAAGTGTATTTAAATAAAGGGACACTATATTGAAAAATAGTAAAAGTTGTTTGAGATTAATCCTTCATTTTATACTATAGGCCGAAAACTTTTGGACCTTACTACGTATATCTAACATATAAAATTTCCATGTCACAATGTTAGTTACCATACTCCTCCGAAACGGCTGGACCGATTTGTATGAAATTTTGTGTGCAGATCGGGTAGGTCTGAGAATCGGCCAGCATCTATTTTTCATACCCCTAAATGATAAGGGTGACCACCCAAATAAATATATGGCAATACAACGTTTGCCGGGCACAGCTAGTGTATATATAGATATACAAGATCTCGGAAACAGCTCCAATGATTTTC
Source organism: Watsonalla binaria (assembly GCA_929442735.1). Classification (NCBI taxonomy): domain Eukaryota; kingdom Metazoa; phylum Arthropoda; class Insecta; order Lepidoptera; family Drepanidae; genus Watsonalla; species Watsonalla binaria. The sequence goes on along the minus strand of OV838929.1, from coordinate 3,385,489 downwards.
ATGAAATTTCGTATGTAGGTTTCGGTGGCAACAAATTGATATAGCTAGGTTTCATTTTCAGAAAACATCGTTTTGACTATGTTTAAGGCAATAAAACTCCTACATCATTACAATACGAAACTAAATTTCGCCTAGAATCCACATAATATCTGACAAATGACACTTCGTGACAGTCCAATCGTACTGAAAATTTAGTTTTGAATATTATAACAAGTTCCTATACGATGTTTGAGTTTAGAAAATTCATGTTAGCACATGAAGTACAAAAATTAACAACAGTCTCTATACAAATACCATCAAATTTTCATCATGATAATCGTCAATCTAAAGTGACTCTTATGCTCAACTAGCTGTGCCCCGCGGTTTTACCCACGTAGACTACAACTCTAAGTTACTCGTTGTAACATTAGCTATCCACCAGTGAAAGTCCCGTTCAAACAGACAGACAGACGGCCAGACGGACAAGACCGACAAAAAATAAAAAAATATTGGTTTTTCTGTGTCAATACTTTTTGACTAATTTCAAATGCCTTTAGTCAAAAGGTGTAATTTTGGACTTACAAACCGACCCTTCAATTTTATTTATCTGTATAGATGCATAGATGAGCTAGGGCTGTCATTGTGCCAAGCATTTCAAGTGCCCGAGGGGGCGTAGCATATGGGCACTTAACATCAAAGCGATGCAAGGTCGGAAGAAGTAGTGAGCACTCCACTACCGACCTGATTCAAAGCCTGATTTCAAAGAGCCCTTGTCATATGCCACTATGGTTAATTAGTCCATAAATATTCGTCACCTACTTTACTTTCATATTTAAAAAATATACTCTCACCATCCCAGAAGGATCCCCGAAGGAGTTAGCAGAGGTTACTCTACCACGGAGATCATACGACTGAGATTTTGGCAAATTTTACAAAAACACAATTATCTTTTGTAATTTGTTTACATTTTATAGGCTCCTAAACAATTGGACCGATCTTTCAGCTTACAGATAGCTATATAATCAGCGAGTAACATAAGCTCTATTTTATCCCCGTACTCCCACGGGAACGGGAACTACGCGAGTGAAACCGCGTGACGTCCGCTGGTTATCAAGAAGATTAGGTATTAAAGTAATTTATAAATGTAGTACTAACATTGATTTTGTTCTTGGCCCGTTCAATTGCTTTGGAATCCTCCTTCTCTGGGCTCAGTCGGCAGACCCTCGCGCGCCAATCGTTCTGCCCAGCCGCGTGCAGGGCTGCCAACCTGCAAACAATGAAAATACTTTTTATTACATTGGTAGGGTATACGACAATTCGAAATTCAAGATTACCTCCTAATAGGACACAGACATTGTGTCCTCTCGTTCAATCTTATCTTATACCTGTAATCGAGCAATTCTTGTTACCTATACATATATATAGAATCTGAATCTCGGAAACGGCGCCAACGATTTTCATGAAATTTTGTGTGTTTGGGGGTTTTTAGGGGGCAAAAAAAATTATCTAGCTAGGTTTCATTTTTTCAAAGCATCGTTTTGACCATGTTTTCAGGAACGGAAAAACTCATAAAATATCATTACAATACGACAGTAAATTTCGCCGACATCTGTCAAGTTATGGTAGCTCAAAGGTGAGGCTTCCATCCTACGGGGCGATAAGGAAACTAGAGTAAATAAAAATAAAGTGCATACTATTATAATTTCGTAATTAAAAGCTCCTTTGTTTTCAATAACTGAGTGCAGTGATAAGCAACATGTGAGAATACCTAATGTGCTGATAACAGTAGAAAATACGTGAGTGACGTGCATCTGGAGTATATTGTACATTACATTGATATAGAGCTAGCTAAAAAATTGTTTCACATTATAAAGAGAAAAGATTTGTATATTTGTGTGTATGTTTGTAATGAATAAACTCAAAACTACTGTGTCGATTTCAAAAATACTTTCACTATTGGAAAGCTACATCATCAGCGAGTGACATAGGCTTTATTTTATCCCCGTACTCCAATGGGAACTACGCGGATTTTTTAGCTATGTACCATCGGAATTTATCTCGTACTTGTTAGTAAAAACCGTATCAAGATCCATTATTTTAGAAGAAAGATGCGTTCAAACAGACAAATTAATATTATATGATGATGGCGAGTTCAATTAATACTATTTAAAGCATCGTTTATCGAACCCCAGCATTGTCAGCAAAGTACACAGACAATGATAACGCCACAAGATTTATTTACTTTTCCATTATATTATTAGTAGTTAAATATTGAACGATAAATTATTGGCTCCGGTCTAGATAGGTGTAGTCACGCCGACTCGAATACTCTGCAAGTACTCGGAAAATAGATTGCTCTGATTTTGATATTCGAACACTCCATATTCGAAACAGATTAATGGTATTCGTTTAAGTTTACTAAGCACGTACAATTATTTTATTAAATAAATCGTCTCTGGAAAATTTCTATTGGTAATTGAATACTCATACCAGTACTTGAGTACCTATCTGACTCCTCTGACTCGATACTTTTAATAAATACCAGAAAATAAAAATGACTTACTCGGCATATCACTACTCCGGTCAACTATTTATCAACAATAATATGGTATTGTTAATTGATAACGTCTGTTGCAAATCATAGAATAATGCTATTTCATTTCCCGTCGTTATTGACACGTAATTTTCAAATAGCTTTCATTATTTCAAAATATTGTAGATAGCGATGCGCGTTGTTCAATGAGATGTAAAAGACAATAATGAAAAAAAAATTCAAAATAAGAAAAGTAATGTGAATCCGACATTTTCTAGTTACCTCTTGCTCATATTTAAGCAATTTGAGCGAGAGAGACTGATAAAATGGCGGTCGTTCGATCCCATTCTCGTCGTGAAAGGTTTATAAATGTACCATATGACAAAGTTCCGTTACGTTACAACCTATCACAGCCTATATCGTATGATAACATTATTAAGCAACTAATGGCATCATAAACGGTATGTTTGCACGAGACGGCGCCTTCGCCCCGTCACTGTCACATCATTAACTAATTATGTTTGGACCCTGTGTTAAATCAACTTTGACGTCGTACTGTATAAACACGGGCCTGCCACGACCTCTTATAGTAGTATGAGACAGATGTATATGACGCGTATAAGTCCGTCACTGTCACACAGTGGAATTATGATGACAAAAAGAGCTTATGGTAAGGCCCCAGACCTTACTTATCTTAATTACATCTATGATAAATACATTTTATACATAGTATATGCTCACGCCTGTATCTCATGGTGACAGACAAGACCGCCGTTATATTTATATTTCATTACTTTGCAAATGTTTTTTAGACTAGAAATAACTGGATTTCAATGAGATTTAAAACAACAAACAATATAATGCGATTATTTTTGATGATGTCAAGGCAAAATTAACCAAAATGATTACTTGGTAATAGTTACGAATCTTGAGTTGGTTATAAAAAATCTTACTTTTTTTTGTAGCTTAATTTACTATGATGGTAACACCAAACTTGTTACCGAAAACGTAGCGAGATAAAATACTACCCAATGCTGCAGATTACAAGTAGTATTATAAGCAGATATAAATGTATCCTTTTCCAATAAATTTGTAGAAAAATTACAGTGATGATCAAGACCCGCTAGTGATATTTCATAGGTCTTCGTTGCAAACTATAAGTAACATTCTCTCGCGCTTGCGCTAATAAAAGTGTTACAAAATGTATGGTAATTACATTAATCAGGCACTTGACATATGTCATGCACTTTGTATTGTTTCTACAAGCGAAACATGAGGATAATATTACTTCGTCTACTCTCATGTAGTTCGCCCTGGAATTACATCTCTGTAATGTAACAACAGGCATTTATGGTAATATATTATTTAATTATTATATGTACTTATTACTTTCCTGCCAACGACGGATATATTTTATTTTGATAGAGGACAACCCGCATACTATGTTTGTGTTGATTTAAATGAACCGTTAATCCCAATAAATGGTCTTGAAATGACCGCACTACTTCGATCTTAATTTTAAAAGTAATAAAGTTTGAGACAATCCTTTCTTTTCACGAAAGATAAGAAATTATTTGAACTTATAAAGATTCCAAGAGTTTCTCGCTTGTTTTTTTATATCTGCTTACTTATATTAGCTATAGGAAGCAATTCTCAGAAGAACAAAGCTTCCGATTCCATAAGATTAGATTGACCGTAGAATTCCATAGAAATTAGTAAGCATTCCGGTCCAATTACCCATTCATAGAAAGCACTATTGTTGTGTGTAATATAAATTCTTAGACATAATCCTTTGTACTGCCACTTGGATAAGGAGTTATCAATATCAATAGGTCCTGAGCACAAGCTTACCTATTTGTAGATAAGAAATTAAATGTAACTTTAGACGATGCGCGAAAACCACAAAAAGTCAAATTCAAAGGTTTTGATATATTTTGATAATGCATCACGTATTTAACATTCTAAAAAAGTGTTTCAAGTCATCTGAAACATAAAAGTACGTAAAAAATGGATTTATGTCATAAAACAAATCTTAAATCACGTATACAATCATCTTAAGACGCCATTTTCTCAAAACCAAGTTTATGCGGGTTGACACATTATTGCTTATCTGCATCCATTTTAAATTAAGGTCTGTGGAAGAATTTTTTGCGAATCATATTATTTACTAGCTTAATTTAATAAGTTGGTGGGGATTTTATTTCGCAGAATACATTTTTTATCAAAGTATTCCTCCTTGACATCATCTATCTGCCAGTGAAAGTCCCGTGCCAGTTATTCTCGACGAGTCAACGCACAATGTCGGTATGAGAAAATGGTCACAGTTAGTGTTATGGTACTGAATCAATATGGTTACCTTTCGGCAATGGTGCCCCCACGATGCGGCATGTCAGCATGTGTGGCGCTGCGTTGAACGCCGCCGCCGAGCCTGTAAGCAAACAACGAAACATTATATACATTGGTTTATATAGATGATATTACAATGATCTCAACACGGGATTAAATCCCGCCACTAATAACCTTCCCCATCTAGGGTGAACGGCCATTGCGGACCGAGAGTATAATTCATTTCGAATTTAGTGGACTTCATAGACGTGGTTATATAAGCTAGATTAATATAATAGGGTAAACATTTTATATTTCTATCTATACGTTCTCAATGTATACATAAAGACTTTCTCCCATAAATATTATGAAAGATTTTCATTGCAGACAAAGGTTTAATAAGATAACCTGTCAAACCTGTTCCGACTAAAATTATGATCAATGGTGAAGAACTGGATATTGTGGAGTCAGTAGTTTTTCTAGGTGTAACACTCGATAATAAACTTCAATGGGGCCCACATATATCTAGTCTAGCTGGGAAACTCAGCTCAGCAGCATATGCAGTTAGGAAAGTAAAGCAATTCACTGATGTAGACACGGCACGCTTAGTTTATTTTAGTTACTTTCATAGCGTTATGTCGTATGCCATCCTGCTTTGGGGCAAAGCTGCCGATATAGAAGCCATATTTATATTACAGAAAAGGGCTGTAAGATCAATCTATAACTTAGGATCTAGAGCATCTTTGAAGGAAAAATTTAAAGAAATAGGAATTTTAACAGTGGCTTCGCAGTATATTTTAGCAAATTTATTACTTGTACATAAAAATATTAATTCTTTTCAAAAGAAGTGTGATGTACATAATGTCAACACAAGGCACTAAAATAAAATAGTAGTACCTACACACCGCTTACAGAAAGTCCAGGGATCATTTTTAGGGCAATGTATACGCTTTTATAATAAGTTACCTACATGTATTGTAAATTTACCCTTTGATAAATTTAAAGAGACTGTAAAATCTGTATTACTTAAAAAGGGTTATTATACAGTTAGTGATTATATATGTGATAAAGAAACTTGGAATAATGTATTACCAGATAAATATTGTAAGTAGTCTCATGGACACTGTACTTATGTTACAATTCTTAATATTTATTAGTTTTGATCTTTGTTTGACTGGTTTGAGTTGTCAAGCTCACTAATATGCCTTTGCTTGCGGCGGCGTCTGGATGACGGGTTGTCCACTTCCCTCTATGATGGTTGAGGAGGTCAATGGCTGGCATTCACGTCATACTTGTGAACAGGTGCTGCTTGTGGGGGCTGGTCATCTCAAGCTACGCATTTAGTTATAAGTAGATGTACTAGATTTTTTGTTATGTTAATTTTTATCGACATTTGTGCATTGGAACATTGTCCATGAGCTTACGTTTTTTAAATTATTTATTTTGTATTCTTTAAATTGTATAATATTTTTGAAAAGAGTAATTACTGAGTTTCTTGCCAGGTTCTTCTCAGTAAAAGCAACCTTCCGAACCTGGCGGTAGCATGTATAATCCTGTATAATTGTGTCATTCTGACGATTTGAAAGTGCTTTGTAAAAGTCTATTCGAATAAAGATACTTTTGACTTTGACTTTGACTAACTAGCTAGTGGGCAGGAGCTAGTTTAGAATTAAACAAATATTATTTGAGTATCGACAACTACATTTAAAGTTTCATGGGTGACCCGCGGAACCTTAATATGATTCATAGTAGCCTAAGTTACTCCTTGTAACATAGAGAAAAAAATATAAAATTTGTTATTTTATATACTTTCCTATATCCTTATATACTTTCATATGCATTTAGTGTAAGTAAAAGCTGTTATTTGATTTGAATTACAAACAGACACTTCAATTTTATTTATCTGTATACATATATCTAAATATACATAACTCAAAGGTGACTGACTGTCTGACATAGTGATCTATCAACGCACAGCCCAAACCACTGGACGGATCGGGCTGAAATTTGGCATGCAGGTAGATGTTATGACGTAGGCATCCGCTAACAAAGGATTTTGATTAATTCCAGCCCCAAGGAGATAAAATAGGGGATGCAAGTTTAGGCTACTTTAAATAAAAAACTTAGAGTACGGTAACGCGGGTAACGAGGATGATTCACACATAAACATAATTGTTCCGATGATGACCTTAAACAGTGTATTAAAATTACCTGGTCTGCTCGAACCTCTCCTTGAGAGATTTGAAATTGAAGAGTCGCTCATCCATCGGCCTCACCGACAACATTTTAAACCTCGTTGCGAACCACAACTTATTACAATTAGATATCACTAATACGTAGTCACATACTAAAATTCACTGTTCAAAAGAGGTGATTTAAGTTAGAACTCATTGTGAAACGTGTAAAGTTTGATAAAAAAATATATTACAAAGACGAGACTGCGCTCGCGTCAAAGTTGATTATAGACTGACATAAGTTCAAAGCGACAGTTGTGGCATAGACCCCAGGACGCGTACAGCCGATAACAGACCTATTTGCTGTCATGTTATTGTTGCTGTTATCCTTGTTATATGTTGTTAATTATGTATGTTAGTCGCTATTGTTGAGGGATTATCCCATTGCGGTAAGCCGTTTGATTTTATTTTTGTAATTAAACAATTGAATATAGGTGCGGCTATTTTTGTATGTAGGTTGACTGATTAAATGTAAGTATGTTGTACTATTTGTGCATTAAAATAATATTTATATTATCTACTTTAATTCGATATTATTTAATTTATTAGCTGTGCCCCGCGGTTTCACCCGCGGAAGCCTAATCTTTATTTTTAAAATAAAAGTTGCCTGTGTTACTTCTTGTACCATTAGCTATCTATCAGTGAAAGATCGTATCCCATAAGGTCCAGTTTCGGAGTCCGGTTTCGGAGATTAGCCGGAACAAACAGACAGAAAGACAAGCAGAAATTTAAGTTGGTTTTTTCATTTCAGTAACTTATATACTTTCATATACATTTAGTGAAAATCTGTTATGTTGGAATTACAAACAGACGCTTCCATTTTATTTCTCCTACTACATAGTTATCTATAGATATAGATGTATATATTAATTGCTGATAGTTACATTATGTTCTCGATTGTTACTGAGATTACCCGAAAGGTTTCTTGCAAAAAATATGAAATATAATTGTAGATCAATTTAACAGCTCAGTCCATATTTCCCCTATTCCGCGCGAACGAAGTCACGGGTAGAAGCTATTAGCTGATAAAAAAAACAGTTACGGTGTAACAATTCACAATAGCTGATAAAGCCTCAGTTCTAATGCACCGTACAACATATCCTGCCGATAATGACATTTATACGAAGCAGAGCAGTGTCGTTTTTAATAACTTGGTAACTGGATTTTTTCGTATCTACATCGCAGTGGAAGCGTGCTGGTAAGAAAAAGCAATATAATAAAAAAAAAATAAGAATCCGTGGTGGCCTTGAGGTTTGAGCAGTTCGAACCCTAGAGGGGCCTGTACCAATGAGATTTTTTTTAAAAACTTTTGTACAGTAATTTCACACCACGTGCTTTACGGTGAAGGAAAACATCGTGAGGAAACCTGCATATTTCTGAGAAGTAATTCAATGACGTTTGTATAGTGCCTGAGACGGCGATAGACTCTCCATCTCTCACGTTGGCACTTATTCACCTTTGGTGAAAAGTGGGTGTTGTGATTACAACACCTCTGTCTACCCACCCCGTCGTGGAATGCAGGCGTGAGCATATCGCACCCTCAGAACAATAGAGGCTCAATTAAAATCCTTTTTAATAAACAAAATTTACTACTTTTGAGTACAATGTGACTATTTCATATTTTTTATAGTAAAATGGGGGTTGAGCTTTATCGAAATATAAAAAAAAATATTTTTTATATATAACTTCGAGTAGAAGATACATTTTAGGACTGTCGAAGATCTTAACTCATTTTAGCAAAATTTGGAGTTGAGCTCCTGTCGTTCTGAGGGTGCGAAAATAAAAAAAAATTTAATATAAACTCTATGTTGAGTTTAGCCCGACACATACTCGCCTTTACCTAAAAGAATACCCTAGAAAACCCTAGAAAGCTATATAACTTTTGAATCAAATGAATAATGCAATAACTGAGAAGAAAAAACTGCCGTATAAAAATCGTTTTCAAAAGCTGTGTTGATAACTGTGTGTCATATACACGCCGAATATACATACCAATGCCGTTCTAGAGATCACTGTTTGAACCAGTGAAAAAGGGCTATACCTTTTTTCGAGAAATCGAATAAAAATTCAGTCAACTAATGACAACCTTCTCCTTATTTCCAAACATTACAGAAACCTGAATTTTCCAAAAACGAACGGTCATTTTGGATCTGCTTCAGACGTGGTAATGACTTGCAACTCCGATGAAAAAAATGGTAAAATAAAAATGATTTTTGCAACGTATGCAATCTTGCCATTTCAAAATTTTCACACAATAACTACGATTCAGAAAACTATTTCGTCTCTAAATTAATAAGTACATTGAAGAACAATTTTTCTAAAACAAACTTAAAATTCATTTCATTCTGTAAAACAAATCGCAATGCGCTTGTGATGCACTATTGCAAAAGTTAAGGTCAATTTCCTTTAAAATGTGTATATCTCTTACCTTTCGTTCTTAACGAGGTTATTCTTAATATTTGGTCTTGAAAGTAATATATTCAACAAGAGCACATTGTTTGAAAACAAAGGCCGCGGCACCGTTCTTTGCTACGAAGGGCTACAAAGCAAGCGCGCCCTTCGACGAGCGCTCTACGACTGCTGGGCGGGCGGCTGTCTACGAACTACGTAGCAACCCGCTACGATTGTAACTCGAAGCTAACAAGGCTTTTACGCTTAGTACAAACTGTGCCTGCGGTGTCCAAACGGTTTTTTTAATCAAAGTAGCCTTAGTTACTTCTTGTAACATTAGTTACCTGCGAGTGAAAGTCCCGTTAAAATCGGTCATGCCGTTTCAGAGATCACTCGGAACAAACAGACAGACAGACAGACAACGAAACATTTTGAAAATTTGTTTTTTACGTCAGTACCGTATATACTTTCATATGCTTTTATGAAAAGCTGATATTTTGGAATTAAAAACAGACACTTCAATTTTATTTATCTGTTTAGATATAGATGAATATCGAGTTCTTTTAACACATTCACTGCTAACATTTCAACTTCTTCATAAATTCTCTAACAGTTGGACGCACATACGCGTCGTTAGCAGCGTTAAAGCGAGTGACAAAAACTCGAACGGTTTTCAACTCACAGTATTGTGGGAGACATTATTAAGGGCTAGTTACATTTTGTAATGACGCCAGCCATAGCTTTCACCAACGTTCGAGCACGTACGGACGACGTTGCGGAAACTTAATTATTTTCACTTTGTTATACTTTAACTTAGCAACCTTATAAAGTATGCAGGTTGTGTTAAGTTAAGTGAGCTTTATGAAACAAAAACAAGAGATGGAAAGCTATTTTGGTTGAAAAAAGACAGGGTAATAAAGAGCTTTGACGAATACATAACAATGGGAGGGGAAAGTTCAAGTTCAAAACAAAGTGCAAATATGAAAAATAATACACAAGGTGCCTTTAAGTACAAAAATTAAATAAACAATGCCTTATTTTTGTTTATTGTACTCTAAAGCTGTTGGAAATTGTGTACAACATTGAATTTAATACTGTGTGGTGTGAGACAAAAGAGATATTTCGAGAAGGAACAAACGCTAAAGTATAATTCCAAAAATCACAGCGTTCCCTTTCCACTGTTGCGAAAATATATATTTGAACCTGTTTAATTTACGGTAATTTGTAATTCACCTCTCCTTGAAGTAAGTCCTTTATATTTATATAAAAGGATTTTAATCTATATCTATACAGATAAATAAAATAGAAGTGTCTGTTTGTAATTCCAAACGAACAACTTTTCCACTATATGCAAATGAAAGTATATACGGTACAGATATAAAAAAAATTATAATTTTTGTCTGTCTGTCTGTTTCGTGTCAACCCACTTTTCACTGAAGATGATTAAGTGCCAACGTGACATACACACGTCTTTGAATTACTTCTCAGACATATGCAGGTTTCCTCACGATGTTTTCCTTCACCGTAAATCATGCACATAAGTTTTTAAAGAATCATTGGTACAGGCCCCGCTGGGCTTCGAACTTGCATCGCTTGCTTAATAGACGACTAATCAAACCCTAAGGCAACCACTCTTATATTAATATCGAATTTCGAATTCAATTCTTCACACGTACAGCGCACCAAACATATTGCAGCCTACCTCGCTGGAAACTCAGGATATTAACAGCGAAACTTCTGTCTCCATACCAGGCATTGTGAACATAACAATGCGACGAGACAGACGGACTCATTACTAACTACAACCCCTTGTAGATAGTGCATGCTAATGTAAACTATTTTACATAGGTAATACAGGTAGAAATTCTGTATTGTTTGTCGATACTGTTAGCCTTGTTAGCCGACGTTTACAGTGTTATATTGTAGAAGCTAGTATTTTAACCAGTGATTTATTCTACGGTATTATTTTTCAAGTACACAATTCCCCCCAAGGGGGGAAAGCTACGACTGTAACTAATTTGAGCCAAATCGAGGCACATTTGCATAAACTATACTAATATTATAAAAGAAATTTAAATATAATCAATAAAATTAGCATACTTCGATAATCAATATATTTATCAAAAAAAAAAATATTTAAAACGTAACGTAAATCTTTGTTTTAAGATTTGTAATCGGCCGTAGAATTTAATTTAATTGAATTTTTGGTATTTATTAAATTAATTTGAAAATCCCTACAAAGTTATTAGTGAATTTAATACAATGTGAAAGTAGATAAGGGGTGGCAGGGAGTGCAGTACGGCGGGCGTACCGGGCGAGCTATCAATTTCCCGTTTGACGGAAACCCATCGCCGTTTGCACTGGCATACACATACCCAGGGTTGCCAAACTCATTTATCTATACTTATTAGTATATATAATATTATAAAAAGACAAAAGATTTGATTGTTCGCATTGAGCTCCGAAACTATGAGAACGATCATAAAAATTCTTACAGTAATGGGTAGCTACATTATCAGCGAAAAAATAGGCGATATTTTATCCCCGTACTGCCGCGTGAACAAGTACGCGGGTGACGTCCGCTACTGTGTATATAATATAGATATTGAGAGGGAGTTGCAATTTTTTATTAATTTCGAGTTTAAGGAAAAAACACAGTATTGAAAGTATACCAAAGAATTTCTGTGCTAATAACTGATCTTAATTTCACTTGTGTTTCTGTTTATACTTTATTATTCTAGTGTAGTAACTTTACAAATATCTAGTAGGTGCGCCACGAGAAAATTGTGTCGCTCCCTCCCTCCAGACGAAGCCGGTACATTAAAAAAACTTGAATTATGGATAATACTCAACGCTGCCAATGAGCACGACAAAAAAAATGAAATGCGAAAAATATGATCGACAAATTTCCTCGCGCCGTCCATGCTAGACCAACTACCAGCGGTCTGCAAACACATAAATCATGCCGCGCTGCAATCGTGTGCATTGCAACTTCCCCACGCACACATACACAATAAGGGTAGGACGTTGCCCGTCTCGTCTAGCCTCAATGAAACGTTAAAAGACTCAAAAGTTCAACAGGGTCACAAAAAGCAATAGGATTCTCGTTAATATACTAAGTACTTATGTTTTGTTTGAAAGCGTAGAAATATTTACATTACAGATATGAGATAGCTCAATACACCCCTACTTCTCCCCATGAAGCACTAGCAACCTTACGGCTGACACAACAATGTGGTGTGTCACTTAATATGCAATTGCGGCGCACTGGCCAGATGGCGAATGGACCTACTAGGTAAGGCGTATCCGAAACCAGAGGACTACAAGCTCTTCCCCATGGGCAAGGTCTGTCGGCTTGTTCAGGGAGTATTTGATGAGTCAGGTACGTAGAGCAAAAGGGCGGCACAAAAGATCCCACGGGTCGACGTGCATCCGGGCAACTGCACCCAATAATGCCACAAACATGATAAGATACCGCTGACACAACACTATGGTTTGCATTATTTTGGCTGTGATCAGACCCAAGACCGAGGAGGTAGGAGGGACCGAGTAGGTTCGGGCAGCGCCATATTTAGAACAGCTGATACCGTTTTGCTATACTTTTTTTAAAAGTAATATTTTTTTAAATAAGTGCCGTTACGAGCTATGAGCGCTAGGCAAAAATAAGGGGTAACTGAGCATAAAATATAGTACCTAGATGACCAAGCTTTAATAGTTTTTTTGACTTTTTCTAATATGAAACCTAGCTAGATCGATTTATCTCTGCATACAGAATTGCATGAAAACCTTTGGAACCGTTTCCGGGATACAATAATTGCTCGTTTGAAGGTATTAGATTGATAGATGATAGTCGCATCGCACCATACAGACAAAGACAGGCTCATAAAATAATAACTGTGCATTCAAGGTCAGCGCTCATAACTCGTGGCGGCACCTGGGCCTGTAGACAAGATAGCATTATCCTCTCGCCTCGCTAATAGCAACGGTACAGAATTTATGGGAATAATGTCACGTGACTGATTTATGTCATTACCATTTCCGCAAGCGAAAAATAAGATACTCTCGATAAATCAATTCCACCGTACACCTAAAACCTCCGCCTGAATCGATTTCTACCAGCTGACCGTTCTGGAGCGCGGAATATTCACGGCTGAAATGTGAGGAATTTTATCGCCGGGGCATTTTTCATCATAAATTCCGATAGCTCCGTAGGAGGTACAAAAGTAGGTATTCGAACTACTTATACGTTTAAGTAACTCAATAATTTTCAAACCATGAATGTCTTTATACAATCAAATATTCCCCACCTGGCCTGTATAACTGAAATTAACAAAACAAACCAAATCCTATGTTGAATTAATACATCTTTGGCATTCGTTACAGTCAGTCGGCAACTGGTTTAACCCAGATTACCAATTTTCCTCGCAAAATGGGATACGAAGGTCAGATGGAAGTCGCATTGAATAAAAAATTGCTGATCAACCACATCGGGCTGAATCTAATGCCGACCCTAACAATGTATGGGATAAGGCCGGGTGATGACGACCTAAGTAGAACTATAGAAGCGTAGAGCTACTTGATAATTTTCAAACCATGATTCTCTTCAATAATATCGATTTAATCCAATACGATCGTACATCACCACATCAACACCACTCTACCATTGACGACCATATAAGCAGACCTCTGCACAACATCATAACTCACTCAACTGCGTCTCTACTTAAATTAGCCCTGTGGTGAATTAAATATGACGAGAACGTCCAATACAATTCGACCCCTCAAGTCAACAGAAACGAAGCTTTAATAAGGTTCAACTTAACTGGTCATCAAATGCAGCGCTGTAATAAATCGTACAATAATGGAGATATTAAGCTTGCTCGTAGTAGTGAACTTGTCAAAGCCAACGACACTTTAGCTAGCCGCACACACGGTATTATTATCAATCAATATACAATTTATTGACAGCATTATTCAGTGTGTGGCTAGCTTTATAATTTACAACAATGAGAGGCATCTCTTGAGAGATAAATTGGTAAAGTTAATATAATCCTTAACTCAAAATAATAAGGTTATGTTTTGAGACAACAAAGGAACAGCGGTTATAAATGAATCGAATATGTCAAGAGAGAAAATACACTTTACACGTGACACAAGTTTTGAAAACCACACTATTTTTTATTTTTAATATCACCCCACTATTTTTTTTTAAAAACACAAAATTATAGCACGTTTTATTTAACACTGAAGTATTCTTAATCGGCATTTTGATATAACAATGATTCCCTGATACGTTATCGATAATAGATACAATGCATGCACCATTAGGAGTGTTTATAAACCAGTTTAACAGTGTTATCGTGAAAGTATTGAATCTATACTAATAATATAAAGAGGACAGATTTGTTTGTTTGTTTTTATTGAATAGGCCCCGAAACTACTGGATCGAGCTTAAAATATATTTCTACAGCTAAATTATCAGCGAATAACATAGGCTATACTGTATCCCTGTACTCCCACGGGAACGGGAACTACGCAGATGAAACCACGCGACGTCCGCTAGTATGAGATAAGTAACTAATTAATAAACGATTTCGCTTTGGTAAATATCTTTGTACGGATTAATGAAAACAATATGTGTTTATACACCTTTGCAAATGTATAGTTAAAATCCTTTGATACAATGAGGATTTAATGACTTGATTCAATTGTGAAAAGCTATTAGTATAACCAAAATAACAGATGCTAAAAAAAATATTTGTTGCTTCATTTTCAATTTTGCTTTATAAACAAACATAAACCCCAATATTTAAGCAGTCATAAAAGTAATAAAGTATGATAAACACATAACAATATCGCAACCTCGATACCGCGATAAATGTTGGCCAATATAATATAATAATCGTATGATTTAGTTATAAATTAACGTTGCGCTCAATCGATAAACGTTTCGATACGCGAGTACTTATTTATATTTGCTATGGCAACAATTGCACTTTTTCTATTTCGCAGTACATATTGCTTTCAAATTGAAAATAACCTTACGAAATCCAATTCATTCCAAATACGTAGATATATTATTATGTATTATATAATATTGATTCAATAACTACAAAACCACTTTGAAATTA
This sequence comes from Watsonalla binaria, assembly GCA_929442735.1. Classification (NCBI taxonomy): domain Eukaryota; kingdom Metazoa; phylum Arthropoda; class Insecta; order Lepidoptera; family Drepanidae; genus Watsonalla; species Watsonalla binaria. The sequence goes on along the minus strand of OV838929.1, from coordinate 3,369,896 downwards.
TTAATACGATACCTATAAATAACGAAAGAAGAAGAACGAGTACTTTTGTATGTGCAGTAATCATTGTATGAGTCTGTCTCTGTCTATATGTATGGCGAGAGGCGAATAAAAACATGCGCAGTATACCTCCGATTTTTCGCTGCGCGTTCTCTACTCGTGATGGGACCTGGGGCCCAACCATGAGCTCTTATTGCAATGTCAGTGCAGTAGTGCGACAGTGACGGACTTATACATGTCATATACATCTGTCTCATAATAAGAGTAAAACTATCATGGCAATAAGAGGTCATGGTAAGGCCCATGTACCACCCTTAAAGTAAATTTTGGTCACATTGGTGAAACAATTTTTAATAAGGTATAAACATGATCTCTAAATAGGTAAATATATGAACGCCATAATATCGTATCAATTAACCAAGTACCACTCTATGGTACAGGGCAATGTATCAAATGAATCCCGGTAAAGCAATTTAGGCGTGTTTTATCGTTTGGAAACTGGCGATAGCGTGTTGCTCCCCAGCTATTTGCTAAATAAATATATCGCCGGTGCATTATTACCTACATCGGGGAAAGAAGACATGAGTATAGGAACTCCATATTCTGGTAACAAAGTAGTGGTCGCCCGCCCGAATTTGTCTTTTCAGATTTCCGGTGTTCCTTCAGATTTTCCATTTTCCAAACCACAACCGTATTACAGCGAACCAACTAACAGAAATATATTTTTATATATATAATGTTAATATTTATAAATAAAAAGTAAGTATATCATACTTGTCTGTAGGTACCCCTGTATGTAAGAGTGTGCAACATTTCATGATCATTCAAAATCAATCACATTCCCAATTCCCATTAATATGTAGGAAGAGGACAACGAAAGAAGAGCGAGCAGGCAAAATACATAAATTCAAAAATGTGGTTAGCCAAATTCCAAACATGTGAAGTTGTGAGGCATAAGCTAGTTGTTATAAAAGCCGTAACTCATCACATCCCGAAGTCCCATCAATGCACGTTAACATTTCCTCGGAGCACAAAGGCTAGGATGAAAGGGAAGGACGCGACAATGTGAAGTATTCAGCACCGCTATCTCTTTCAACGCGTGATATGTCGCATCCTGATATTTCCTATAGGGACACAATCTACGTTATTGTTGGATAACTTTTAGGCTAATGTTGTCTTTCATTCGACTTTGATGGAGAACGGATTTTTTAAACATTGAGCTAAATAAAACTGATCTAACAAAAAAAATTCGGAGGTGAAATGGATTCGGTATGGCAATTTTTATGTTAAAAATATAAAAAATCGAATGGCATTGAATCCTCTACATTTAATGCTTTACGACTATTTTAGTGGGTAGAGAAGGGTGGAAGGGATTAGTGGTGAAGTGAGCTGAGAAATCGTGAAAACATTTTATTTCGCCGCATTAAGACGGTCGCAGCAACAGTGGATTAAGCTGAATACGGAATTCCCTCACGGCTCCCCCACCCCTGCCTAGACGTATTTTAAAAACTCTCCAACACGCCCTTTGTTCATTGTTGAATGAAGGAAATATTATTTTTGCGTACCTCAACATCATAAAAATAACAACACAAATGATGTTAAGAATTACATAATAATCGTGTATTCTTATGGCTCAAGTCTGTTAGAAGAAATAATACAGTTTTAAACTAACAATAATTATTTTATATGAAACATGTTCAGATAATTATTAGGGCTACAAAAATCCTCTCCGTACCACTGATGACACAAGTTGGTGGTACGAAGAGGTGGAAGACCAAAGGTCATTTTCTCCTTTGAGGGTTCCCTACGTGGTAAGGTTAGCTATCTGTGTATGTATAAGGTAGGTAGGTGTACCGAACTTCTATCAAATCTTCTTAGCTACTCTTACACTTTATTATTTGTATTACATTTATTGATTGAAAATGCATAACTATAATACTTCTCTGTCTCTATCCCTCAGTTTCCCATAAACAAATGTAATTACAACCGACTCCTTTCCTACACATTTGTTTTATCTATCTACTTACAAACCTGTCCAAACTACATATTTACATATCTCCATTTCTCATGCATGACATAGATATGAAAAATTCCTTGTGTCTATTAAATTCCGTGCACGTTCGTCCCGGCAGTCACTCGTATTACTCGTCATAACGAAAGCGTAGGAGGCGAGTGTAATGATACGCCTGTCATTTAGATGTCGCGTTGATGAGGAAACGACTCATTGCTATATGGATGCAGCAGGCGTTTTGTTTTGTTTTAAGTGTGTTCAAGCTTTGAATGAAGAACTTTCTGTGCATATTTACTGTAGTACAATAAAGGTCGTCAGCTCCATCTGTAACACGTACTGCTTTGAATATTAAGTTATGAATATTTATGTATTTTACGGGTGGTAGGTAAGCTCCTAGTAAGTACCTTACTTGAAAAATTATGTTTTTAGAATATTCCATGTAGAAATAATTTTGTTAGATGATTAAGGCTTTACGCTCTTATTTTATTCACGATCATTTCATTTTAGCTGGTGCTCGCGAAAACTTCTGTTCAGGATTGGACTTATCTTTATATTTTTGACTATTCACACAATATCTTTATAAATTATAGTCCATTCGTTATTTTTATGTATAAGTACAATTATTATAAATAGTTTCATCCAGTAGTTTTGGTGTGAAAGAGTTGCAAATATCCTACACCCATACATCCATACTCACAGTACAAAGTAGGATATACAGGATGTCGGAGAAAAACTCATTGAAATTCAAAAAGAAATATTCAGTTCAGGCCCTGGTAAGGCATTTATGAGTCCCTACATACCTACTCGTACAAAGGATCCTATAAATTCTCAGATATGCATCCTTGCCGACTGCCGGGGGCTTCTCATTAAGAAAGCCGTCGCAATCTTTAAAGTGGGGGGTTGGAAGATTAAAAACTGTCTACCGTCGAGACGTGACACGGTAGGTCCTTACACGTAATAATAAGGGTTGGATCCCATTGAAATTTACAGTTACGAGATTCATGGGACCTTCTCACTTCAACCTATTATGGAAAGAGTCTTCAAAACAGGTATTGTAGGATTTATTATGATGCTTTTTTTTTTACTTTTTAGGGATTATTCACCGACCAGGTACTAGAGACGAGAGACAGACGTGTATCCAGTTGTTGAAACTCAAAATTAATTAATTTTTTTCGTCATGAACATTTTTTTTTAACAGTTATTGTATAAATGTGTCCAGTTCACAACACAAAAAGTTGGTGAAAAACTCCGTTTTAGGATGCCGGAACAACGGAACCCTATTACTAAGCCATCTGTCCGTCCGTCTATGCGTCTGTCAGCTTGCTGTATCTTACGAGCTGTAATAGGTAGGTAGAAATAAAAAAATTCCGGGAATGTATTCTTCGAAACAATTTGTATATGACAAGACACTGAAGAAAACACTACGTTCAAGGGCCTCTGTAATAACCTAATGAACATAAAAGACAACATTATTTCACGATAGGCCGAGAGATATTAATCAACACCCACTGTACACTGAGAATGATTAAGTGCCAACATGATGGAGAGTGAGACCACCGCCGTGGTAGGTATATGCAGGTCTGTTCACGACGTTTTCCTTCACCGTAAATCTTACTACACCTATGCTTTTGGAATCTTGGTTACCGATTGTTCAAACAAAAGCACCACGGGTCTTGTATGTGAGCATATGTATGTCCGTCCCTGGTCACATATACGGTTAAAAACAGAATATCTAAATAAGAAACTATTGCGATATGAACAACACTGTACGGCGGAAAAGCGAACAATTCAAAACTGAAAACAAATCTAAATCGGGAAAGTGATGAAAGCGAGTCGCGCACAAAGGACCGTAACAGGAAGTTGGAGATAACGCGCCGCCATGCCATGGCGGATGTACGCGAACCATTTAGCACGTTGCGGTCATGTTGTAACTGTACCTGTTACTAATAGGTTTAATCAAACGTTTAAATGAGCCGTGGTTCGAATCCCTATATCTGTCTTATATTTTCTTTAGCGCTGAGACGTACTGATTCAAAATACTTCCATGTAAATAAAAATGTAGGATTTTTTTAATAATTACATTGGTAGGCAATTGTAGTGCATACAGAAGAGGAATCGGATATATTTACCGAAGCATCGAAAACTATGCCACATGCCAGGTATTATCCACTAGCTATGCCTCGCGGTTTTAACCGGTTACAATAAAAACTATGTTTTACGTGATATTTTTTCCCGTTTTTGTAACATTTTCTATTGATGCTACGATCCTATTATACATACATCGCAGCGCTGATATAAAGAGTTAAAATAAAATAAATATGCTCACGCCATCCCAGAAGGGTCCCCGAAGGGGTAAGCAGAGGTGTTGTAACAACATACCCACATTTCACCGAAGTACCAACGAGAAAGTGAGTTAATCGCCGTCTCAGGCACTATACGTCTTTGACTTACTTCTCAGATACATGCATGTTTCCTCACAATGTATTCCTTCACCGTAAAGCACTTGGTGTGAAATCACTGCACATAAGTTAATAGATAATCTCATTGGTACAGGCCCCACTGGGATTCGAACTTGCGTCGCTTGCGTAGCAGGCGACTGTTCAAACCTCAAGGCCACCACGGCTGTAGCTCTAAATATATATACCTAGGCTAAAGATTTCTTCGATTAATGAATTATCCAACACAATTTTTTTTATTCGATTCAAACCTTAAAGAAGAATATTTTGAGCATACCAGCATTGCAGTTCATGCTTAGCATAATAAAACAAGCAGTCAGTATGTAAATCACCGCTGTCGAAACACTAGATAGGTACATGTTTGGGCCGGGTCTATGAACGAACTTGTAAACACACAAGTTGGAATTTATGCAAGGTATGCGAGCGAGGTTATTAAATTAAGTTCCTACATTTTTAAAAGAATTTCCGTGTACCGTGTTTTGGTAAGAAACTACTTACTTAAGCAGGTGCATTATTATCATATCTATATATGTTTAGTCATTCAAGTTCAGGAATATCGTCATTAAAATCTAGAAGAATAGTCCGAGACCAAATGTTATTATATATATAAAATATTGCATAATTCTATTGATAGTATGTATTAACTTATTGGGAAAATTATCTTTACGCTGTCCTAGAAATGTTTCTCGCCACAGAAACTTATTGTACCTACATTTAACACCAATTATGGTAATAATAGTTTTGTCCCACGTGCCTTATAACAAATATTTTGTTGATGCAGATATACTTCACACCTCACTCATTAAATTTGAGTCTCATATCCTTAATTATACACTTAATTAGTATTGTTGAAATGCCAAATCACGAGGTCCCGGGTTCGATTCCCGGGTCGGGTCAAAAATTTATATTGGGTTTTTCTGTCAAGAAATTCACAATATAATGCCCGGAGTTTGGAAGTTGGCGGTGTTTCCACCCCCGTGCCTCGGAAAGCACGTTGCACCGTTGGTCCTACGCCTGATCTCTCTCCGGTTGTGTCGGATTGCCTCCCATCGGACTATGAGAGTGAGGGAATAAAGAGTGGACCTGTGTTTGCGCACACACTTGTGTACTATAATATCTCCTGCGCACATGGCTAATCCTCATTGAGATTAGCCGCCGTAACCGAAATTCGGTAGGAGATCATTATTATATTATTATTGTTGAAATATTTAGAATACTATTAGTTATATTTTTGCACCTTGACTAATATATATTGTATCTTTATATTTGTATTAAATTTGTTATTATCTTTGGACACTGTTTGTCATATAATTAACTAAATAAATATCTTATTTTGTTTCTCATTGATTGTTTGTGTCTTTGAATAATAAAAAAAATAATAAAAATTATTCAAACTGACTTGCGCCCGCAGCTTCACCTGCGTGGCTATAAAATTTCAAATACCTACGAAGTGAGCCGTGGTGGCCTCGGGGTTTGAGCAGTCGCCTGCTAGGTAAGCAATGAGTTTTTCTATAAACTGATGTGCAGTGATTTTACACCACGTTCTGTACGGTGAAGAAAAACACCGTGAAGGAACCTGCATATGTCTGAGAAGTAATTCCAAGACGTATGTAAAGTTCTTGGGACGGCGATGGACTCACCCTCTGTCACGTTGGCACTTAATCATATTTGGTGAAATGTGGGTGTTGTTGATACAACACCGCTGCTTACGCCTTCGGGGACCCTTCTGGGATGGCGTGAGCATATTTATCTTTATGTATCACACCGTTTAAGTTTGTAAACCACATAAAAGTGAATGTCTCGATAATTTTCATCTTAGCAACCTTCCATACCCGGTGGTAACATTTATAATCCTATATAATGTAATTTTTTCAGTGTCCTTCTAATGATTTGAAAGTCCTTTGTAAGAAGTCTAATCGAATAATATACTTTACAATCTTTTGCGTTTATAATATTAGTAGGATGGTTAGGATCGAGTGTTTGTCTGCATACAACTATTATTTCCTGCTTTGTACGAATACTGCACATTACTCAGTTGTTATTTATATTTTCATTTATGTATTATATTATCGAATACAATCAGACACTTTAATGTTAATTATCTGTTTAGATTAAATGAAGTGTGTAGGCAAACTCGTCAAAAGCTCATATTTACATAAACTTACCAGATCTGAATCAATAACAAATTGATATTTATTAACACGCTTTATTTTGATACATACCTGTAACAAAGAAAACACAATTATTAGCATTGACAAAGAACAACGTCGATAATGAACTCTACTGTAAAAATGGCCATTTTATTAGATTATAGGGTAAAGGCGTCCCGGATGAAATCGTTTAAAACGTATTTCATTGTCCCGGGAAACTCGGCAAGTGAGCTCAATTAACATAATTAATTCACCGTTATTATATTCCAACATAAGTATATCATTATTATAGGCATATACTCACGCATGTTTTCCCCGAAGGGGTAGGCAGAGATGTTACAATAACAACACCCACTTTTCACTCAAGATTAAGTACGAACGTGACAGATCGTAAGTCGCCGTCCCAGGCATAATACATACGTCTTTGAATAACTTCTCAGACACATGCAGCTTTCCTCACGAAGTTTTCCCTCACCGTAAAGCACGTGGTGTGATATCACTGCACATAAGTTTTTAGAAAAACACATTGGTACAGTCCCCGCTAGGATTCGACCTTGCGTCGCTTTCGTAGCAAGCGACTGCTCCAACCCCAAGGCCACCATGGCTCAAAATTTATTTATCTCTAAAAACCGACATTGCAATTATAATCAATCAATCATAGTCTGCTCCTTGGTTCTGGAGTAAGAACAACCAATCCTTACTACAAAGCCGGATAATTTAGGAAGAATATTTACTTTCTACATAACTGTTAACGCAACCAGTAATGTGCAAAGAACGAAAAGTTCTTCATACATTACTCGGTTTCTTAAGAAGAAAATTTTTTTCTTTGTACATTACTAGCCGTGGTGACCTTGAGGTTTGAGCAGTCGCCTACTACGCAAGCGACGCAAATTCGAATCCCAGCGGGGCCTGTACCGATGAGTTTTTCTAAAAAACTTATGTGCAGTGATTTCACACCACGGTGAAGGAAAACATCGTGAGGAAACCTGCATATTTCTGAGAAGTAATTCAATGACGTATGTAAAGTGTCTGAGACGGCGATGGACTCACCATCTGTCACGTTGACACTTAATAATCTTCGGTGAAAAGTGGGTGTTGTGATAACAACACCTCTGCCTACCCCTTCGGGGAATACAGGCGTGAGCATATGTATGTATGTTGTACATTACTAGAAACGTAACTCAGTAATATTGTTAATGTGGACACATTAAGTCCTCTGATACTATGTAATTCAATATTAATTCCCAATTATAGTACATCCATATATCAAAAACAAATGTGTGAAGATCCAAACATCCTAGCGCTTTTTAAACTTTCCGAAGAACCCTTCAACAGGATTAAGAAGGCTAAGAAGTATAATAACCCTTTAGACCGTATTACAAAGAACAAAATGGTAGTAATACCTTGGTACTTGATAGGTTTCACGACAGAAGCCTGTCGAACGATTGCACTTTGCACTTCGATGCTCCCGGTGAAATTGACACGCTTCCGACCTACCTATACCTATTAGCAGGGGCCTCACCATAAGCTCTTATTGCCATCATAGTTACACTGTGTGACAGTGACAGAATTATACCCGTCCTATACATCTGTTTCATAATAAGAGTCAAACTATCATGGCGATAAGTGGTAATGGCCATTGCCCCCGGTTGGATTACCGCGCTCCTACTACTCGCATATAATTTATAATTCGCAGGTGCAATGCAATATTTAGCATTTTAATTGCTGTATTGGGAAGGTTCTACAAGGTAGCAACTTCAGTTCATTGGTTTAAATATTTCGCAAAGAACATAAGAGTAAAAGTGGTGGCACTATTACTTCTACGGTAAGATCAATGCAAATTAAAAAAGAAACCTGACATTTTTTAATCGGATCGGTGGTTTTGGAGATACTGCTAAAAAGAGTAAAACTTAGCTTCGCTATAATATTATTATCGCAATAATGGAATATAATCTGCTGAAGAAGATTTAAATTGTAAGTACATTGATCTGTAGACTAGTAATATGTATTTGTAATTTTTACACACTTCATGTCTCAAAAGTATAACAACTCAACCAGTATTTTTATGACAACCGTTTCTCAACTGATTATTGTTGAGGTTAAATTGTTATTAATGATAGGAGTCTAGAACGTATCCATCGTGACCTTACACGACAATGTCCAAAGGAAGTCACGTAGAAATTGCAACTGCATTTTTATTAGGTATGTGCTCGAGCTAGGTCGACGGGGATTACATCACTGGCTTATTTTGGTCATAATAAATAGATTGTGATCGCAAAAACTAGCTGCTTTTTATTGATTCAGACTACTGGTCGTGCGTGAGTCACCCTGATTCTCTTACAGTGCCCAAGTATATTTTAACACGATTTTACGTTGACGATAACGCCTGCGTATTTTCCTCATTTTGTATGAGAGCGTTTAAAAGCGCCCCAAGCGGAAAGTGTTGGTAGTTTCACGTCTTCATACAAAAAAGCGCAAAACGCAAGGTCAAGCGACGACGTTCGAACGTATCGAAACCTATGCTTAGGGCCCTGAAATTATTTATGTATTCGTATGTAGAATAAAGTTATATCAAGATCAAATTATTATAAGAATTAAGTCTCATACGCTCCAATTTCAGGAGGGCTTCGCTCAGACTTAGGACAAGACTGGAAAATATTCGACCATGTTATCAGATGGATACGAAATCCACAGTGATATACCCCACAGAATTGGTCTCTAACAATATATCACAATCGACCACGAGATAACACGAGCTCATCAAACATAATTACATATTTTCCGAACTTTATTGTAAGTAACCAGATTATCTAAATATAGGCATAAGTAGTCTATGTTGTCAAGTGTTGACTAGTCATTGAATCACAACCTCTCTTTAATCAGTAATTAGAATGGACTTCGAGTGAACTGTGTGTATTTCTATATATATGTGTGTATTTTAATAAAATTCTCTGTCTGTCTGTCTGTTCCGGGTAATCTCTGAAACGGCTGTACCGATTTTAACGGGACTTTGACTGGCGGGTATCTAATTTTACAAGGAGTAATTTAACTTACTTCTTTTTTTAATCATTTATGGTTCCGCGGGAATAAAATTAAATTTACGCGGGTGAAACCGCAGGGCACAGCATGTAAAATAATATAGCTAATACCACTCTGGCAAAGCCGAGGACAGAAGATAGACTTTTAAGAATCTAGATCTCTAGAAATGGCTGTCTTATTTTGCGCAAGGTTATTTCTAATTAAAAGCAGCAAAAAGCAGCATTATATCTATTTGTCAGATAAAATCCTAAAACGGTGTGTCTGACCAGTGACTGTCCGCAGCGGGTGGTTATCGAGCGCGGTCGACCGAGCCAATTCGAATGCAATAGTCCGATAATTTCCCGGACATTTCCCACCGGACGCTCAGCCAGACTCAGCTCCGAAATAGCAAAACGGATTAGCGTAAATCCTATGGCCTATTATGGACGCACGACTACGATTATCGAAATGTTCAATCTAAATTACTTGGATAGAAACGGTTTATAAGTATTCCTCGATTAGCAATAATATACTTAGCCCATGTTTATGTTACGGTGTGATAATGTGGCGACACTACGCGACAAATGAAAGATTTTTTTTATTTTTAAAATCAATGTAACAAATCTTTCCTTTTTATTAGTATAGAAGTATCACTATATCGAACGGCATACGAGATATACAGGATTATAAATGCTACCGCCAGGTTCGAGAGGTCGGTTTTACTGAGAAGATCCTGGCAAGAATCTCCGTAATACCAATATAAAGCTAGCTCATTTGTTTGTTTGCTTGAACACCCTAATCTCAGGAGCTACTGGTCCGATCAGAAAAAATATTTCGGTTCTAGATAGCTCATTTATCGAGGAAGGCTATAGGTATATATCGTCAGGCTAAGACCAATCGCGGGTTAGTTAAAGCGTTAGTCCAAAGTAACTATTCCACGCGGAGGAAATAGCGGGCAGCAGATGCAAAAAGCATCAATGAACTGGCGATAAGTGTGGACCATCCTTGACAAGATGGCGGTCTAAACGAACACGTCGTAAAACCTATATCTGAAGTCATTTACACGACTAAATAAAACAACCTTATCTGTGCACGCTTTCAGAACCTTTCAGGGTCCTATTTAACGAGCCGGTTTATGAGGATACGGCACGATCAGTTTGCGTCATTGCTTCATTATAGCAAAACGATTGAACTTTTGTATCTGACACAAGCACTCCTATCGCTTACACTTCAGTGACGTGAAGAACTAAAATATCAAATATAAATATTGTGGGTGACGCTTGCGAGTATAGATGGACCAAGAAAACGGCCACGCATCAAGTAATACTGTTGTTCCAGTCTTAGCGGACCTCGCATTGTATGTTTTCCTGTGCTATGATAGATCACCGAAACTGGTAATGTATGTAGGTACTAGTGTAGTGTTTCACTGCGACTTTGACCGCGTTGAATGCATAATAAATAGCGTTCACTTAGGAGTTCACGTAGCTTTCAATCGTAGTGTATAATCCAAAGAGAATCTTATATTATCTATCTTCTGAATGTATATAAAAATGAATAGCTGTTCGTTTGTCGCGCTAAAACTTCAGAATGGCTAAACCGATTTGGGTATTTTTTATCTTGATATATTTGTGAAATTTCAGTGAAGGTTTAAATGGTGAAAACCAAAAATAATAAGTGAAGGAAGATGTGATATGAAGTTCACCGGGCCGGGTATTTTATAATAATTTTCTTTTTTAGTCTGGTTTGCTTGAACACACGATTTGAATGCGCCAAAATTTTAAGCTGATAATGTCGGAGTAACTTGAGTACTATTCCAAGGACATTAAAACTCAAAAACGTAGAAAGCTGCGTTACTTAATTGCTATTCCTCAGCGTTGGTCCTGCCTTGCTTAATTAACGTCATCAGACTACTTATCGATCGAACAGTGTCCTACTTATTACGAAACTTGTTTGACTTGTCATTATATGGGTAATACATGAGGGAAATCGTAATCCTGATTGAGGCAAAAAAGGGCTGATATAAATACTTAATTGCACAACTTGAGTATAGTATCAAAAAAATGGTAACATAAGAACGGCTTCCTACAGTATCGTTAGAGATTCGTCGCACACGTTGACGCGGGCTTACGAGCATCTTAGACGAAATCAAACTAATTCCAGTAATATCATAGCGATATGCCGCTAGAATGAACTGGAGCCCAGTTTGGTCTGCAGTTATAGTTGAGTTGTGGTGGCCCTTTGACGACAATGTGCGGCACCACCGGATATACTAGTGCACAACATCTTTGCACCAAAGACAACAATTTTCTGTTTGTGTTGTTTCTGATTCTTGTTCTTGTTCTTGCTCACCCTGTATTTCCGATGGGGTAGGCAAATATTTTATAGTAACAATACCCACTTGATGATTAAGTGCCAACGTGCCAGAATGTGAAATGTTTATTATTATTATATTTAAGTATGCTCTGTGTGTGCATGGGCGCTGGCCTTCTGTATATATTTATTTGATGGTATAGTATAAATCCCGACAGACTGACGGTTTCATAACAAGCATTCTACCAGGACAGGTGTAGCATTTCAACTATTAGCAATTCTATGAGACACCTACGGGCGCAGTTGGAGTAATTGATGTCTTAATAGACTATATACGTTCAATGTGCCTTTGAATTGCGAAATAAGCATAGAGTTTGCAAGGAAATGGTTTTATCGCAATTAAATAGCAGTAGGTATGCTTGCCCTCCCACTAACTACCCCATTTTGCTGATACGTTTAATTTATTCATGTAGTTATAATGAGAAAGCTTCTGCATTCTAAATTGTCCAAAAATATTTATAATATAATATATACAGATAAATAAAATTGAAGGGTATGTTAGTACAACCAATTCTAAAGTTTGTCTCTTTGAATCAACATACTATTACTTTGTTGCAAACGTACTTGTTCACTACATTTCTTGAACTTTAGTGTTGCATACTGTTATTTAATCAGCAACTATTTATTTACTAGTAATATTGGTATTTTTAAGATACAAGCTGGCGTTTGCCGCAAGACGTGTTAGTCTCAGCAGGTGGGCAGGATAGCTGGAACCCATAATTACTAATGGTATAACCACAATATAGGAATGTAATAGAAGGGCGGCTTTCTCGCTTCATTTCAAACTTATTTCAGTGGCAAATATAACAGTGCGGTACAAATGCACTCACACATATGCGCTATTATGTTCTCGCGGGTACTCACTAGTCATAGTTCGTACTCTAGTGGAGTCTTTGTGTGAGTTATGAGCATCGAAGAACTGACCACCATAAGCATAAAATACAGTATGAAAATAAAATAACGTTCAATGAATGAGTAATAAATAAAATTATTAATTTTGATCATTCTCGCCTGATCGCGAAGCTGTCCATCTATTTACCAATTAAACCCGTGCTATTACTGCGGAAGAAGCTATGTAATACAACTTATCTTTCGGACATACTATTAACATCACGGCGGCGCGGGCGCAGCGTTTACCTTCACACTGAACACAGGACTTAGGACCTACAACGAAGGCCATTAATAATACTTAATACGGTAAAACGGACTTGGTAAGTGGAAAATAAACCCCTTCCAAGAGGTACTAGTATCGTTTACGTCGTAAACCATGTAAGTGCTGTGGATGAAGATAATAATTATAAGAGCATGCCATAATTATTATACCGCATATAGACAAATATGAACAATTAAAAGCACATGTAGGTACTTATTTCTTACTAGCTTCAGCCCGCGCCTTCATCCGCGTGTAATAGTTACTTAGGACTAATGTAACTTAAAACCGCGATTGCTTTGACGTGATGATATGGCCTTCCTCGATAAATGGGGTATCTAACAATGAAATATTTTTTCCAAACAGTACTTTCCTTCAACTTTATATTTTAGTATAGATCACACATCAACACTTAAAGTTGTACATGTGTATGAGAGTGGTAGTTACTTGGAGAATCAGTAACGATGCACTTAATATCGTTATAACAGAACAAACATATGTGCACGAAAGTCGATTTTATTATTTCAGATAAGAGCTCGTAAACCAAGCTATAAACTTAGCAGACCATAACAGTTCGTAGTTGGATAAAAATGCAATTATGCAACGAATGAAAAAGGTGAAATACTTCTGCCATGACTTGGATACAATATAGTAATATTACTACATATTTCCCACGCATGTGTTCGCCGAAAGGGTAGGGGTGTACTCATAGTAACTCCACATTACGCCTATCTTTAAGTCCCATGAAATAAGGGGCGAGCTATAGCCATTACCCGTGCTGTTACTGGGAAATTACAGATGGAAAAGTCCAATAACACTTTTCCCGACCCTGTGACCGAACCTAAGACCACTGTAGCACATGCGACCACTGGACCTAAAAGTCACAGCCAATGTATGAGTATTCCATGAAGACTCGCGTATCGCGGGTCCGATTCACGCATCAGGGCAAACATTTTATATGATGGGCATTAGTGTTTGCCTAGTGTCTGGGTGTTTGCATTACAAAAAAGCTTACGTTTTTTTTTTAATTATTTATTTTGTATTCTTGAAATTGTATAATATTTTTGAAAAGAGTAATTATTGAGTTTCTTGCCAGGTTCTTCTCAGTAAAAGCAACCTTCCGAACCTGGCGGTAGCATGTATCATCCTGTATAATTATGTCATTCTGACGATTTGAAAGTACTTTGTAAAACGTCTAATCGAATAAAGATACTTTTGACTTTGACTTTGACTTTGAAAAAGAATATAAGTAAAAGTAATTATATCCGTAGTGTGGTACCCATAATACAAGATTTGCTTAGGGACTAGAAGGCTTGTGATAATCTTATTTTTTTATTCTTAAAATACTGGTATTGTAGTAGAAAGCCCCTAGGTTTAGCATTAGTCACTATTCCAGCCGTAATGCAAGCAGCTCGTGAGATCATTTTAGAAAGAATGACCTTTGACGTTAATTTAACGTCACTCTGCCAATGAACCTGTACATGAATCATTACCAGCCGTACGTATCCAAGGAACCATGTCAGTTACATAGCGGTCAAGGTAATAAGGCCTAGTAATGAACATACAAACGGATAACATATAAACTAATCAAAAATAGGTGCTTACCTACCATAAAAGGCCCTCGAAGGGGTAGGCAAGGGTATATAAAACTCTCACTTTTCACCCAAGATGTTTATGTCTGTTCCAACAATTCCGAAAGGTGGTGCTAGCGGTGCGACACTATATACAAAGTTATGATTTAATTCTCTGACATACGTTTCCTTAAGACTGTTTTCCTTCACCGTAAAACCCGTGGCACTTAAATTCTAAGAAAATGTCATAGGTATAGACAGACTGGTACGATTGGAACTTGGTGCTGCTTGCGGGCAAATACTCAAAGAATTTATCGTTGATAACTTGGATGAAGCTAAAGAGGTATTTAACTAAATTGTTCTTAAGTGTCAAAGAGTGATAGATGTCCCGAATAGATCAATATAGGAAAGGAAAGTGAAGATCACCCGGTATATGACATTATAATACTTTATGCAAATGTTTGCATCACCAGATATCATTTGCATCAGTCACAGTTACGATCGGTTATCGACACATGCAAATATTGCAACGTGTGAAACTCGATAGGATTACTTTTACTAGACAGACTCGGATGAATAAAATTAAGTTCCATAATAGTTCGGTTAAATTAAGAAGAATGCGAAATATCAGTAGGTACTGACATTTTGAGATCAACATTCGATGTTTTGGAGCTATGACGACTGTGAATTTTTATAAATTTCCATAAAAGAAATCATTCGAACTGCCAGAACTCTTCTTAAAGTAGGTGGTATCCCCTGCCTGTCGTAAGAGGCGACTGAAAGGGGACCTGAGGGCCTGCTGCGGGCCCGGGAAGGTCTTGCACAGCGAGATCTCCAGTGGCGGCGACAGGACAGCAGCCCCGGGGATGTGCCCCAGCAAAGTGTGGGGGAACTCCGGGTACCCTGATAGATTGCACCGGTGTCCCCCCTGAGCACTGAGGATGGCCACCGGGGGGGTTTTAGAGCGGTAAAAATTCCACATATCCCCACCTGACCTTTTGAAGGTTTCCCCTACGTCAAAAACAAAAGGTAACTGTACTATTCACATTTTTAATAATATAACACTGCCTTGACCTTGTATTTGGACAACAGAAAGAAGCAGAGGATTGTTTTTAAAATCACTAATGATCGTTAAGAAAAACCGCATCAATTGCAAATTACCAACAGAACTGACGAATATACTTATCATTAAGCCAAGGACATCCACCAGCAAAAAACCGCGGAAAGTGGAGGTAATCGAAATTAAGCCTAATAATGTACAATATATAGTACGAAATTCTTCAACGAAAAAGAAGATAGCGTTATTCAAGTACAGATTTATTACCTTCATATGTAAGGCACAGACTCAAACGTTCATCAATTCTTCAGTATTGTGACCAGACCTGACTTATATATCATCACATGATATTTTTCAAGTGCTAAGAAGAAAGAGACTTTCGACTATAGACTTATTGTCTCCATATGTATAGGACTCTGAATCAAATTTGCTGTCTTCATTTCCCTAGTACTAGTGGCTAGTGACGTTCCCCGCCCACATCTAAGCCTTTTACTCCAGTCAAGTACAACTACTTGTGTACCTGTTCAAACAAGGCTGTTCACAGGTGAATGGTCGGTCCTTGTTGAGCTTTAGATTAGGCTTTGTGTATCATTATAAGCTTTGCTTGCTTAGAAATACTCATACAGAACCTGGGTGCAGTAATCATACTCATTACCAATTTGTTCGAATTGTACATCTTACGAGCATGTTTTAGTTTCACTAGTTGTAATTAGATGGCGTCAGTTGTGAAATAGATCGCGCTGTTGAAAGATTTAGTGCGTTACATAAATATGTTTGATATCATTGATTTGTATCCCCCTTTTTGACGGAACATTAAACCCTGGTTTTATTCCGTTCCTGCAACCATTGGAAGACCAATAGTTTGACATTACCATTTCATAGTTTTTCTGAATGTAAAAGCGATCTTTTAATGATAAGACTAACAATTGAACTGCCCAAAATTATAGCATTAGTTCTATTATTTGATTTCATAACAATTGACGTAGAGTCAATTAACTTCGATAAAAGAAGTGTATCGAATCCATAAAAAACTGAACTTTAATAGAAATGAGGCCATACAGTCAATAACAAAATAAGCCTAATATAATTCGTATGGTCACTTCGTATGGTTTACAAGAGCAATGACGTAAAATAGAAACTCTTATATCTCCGAATTTATTCAAGTACATTCTTTGTGCGTCCATAAAACAGTTCAGAAAAGGCCCTGAAACCATTATTCAACGCGTTACGGTGTCACTTTCCCATACTGGCCTACTCCGTCTAGTGTACTGTTACTTTATAGACTTGGGCCATAACACGAGGAAACTGATTAGGATTTAGGATAAGGATACTTTATGGTTATAGGAGCTACAAATAACTATAAAAGAAGCTTAATAAGTCAAGTCTCAAAAAGATAAGGACTTGACAATAGTGTCCATTTAAGTTATTATCGCGAAAGAATGTACTTATTTGGAAGGTATACGCTTAATATTCATAGTTCTGTAGGTATAGTAGGTATACCTAGTTTGTTTAATATATTTTTCTGAGACGTGAAATATTGTATCGAGTACATTTTCCGAAAATCGATAAAATCAGCTAACAATAATATCGTCCATATACATTTTTCAAATAGAAGCCAGGTAAATTTATTTCCAAAAACAACTGCTTACTTATTACTTATTTTTCCTTGGTGATACAACTATGAATATTGTTCATTTGAATGATAATGTGACTCTCAGAAAGAAACACGCGTTAATCGTTATTAGATAACAATTCATTACAATTCACAGTCATATACCAACTATTTGTGAATTGGAAACGGTGTCAGATGTTAATATTAGTTAGGTAACTGAATCATTTGTTCGCTTTATGTTCGTTAGATCACACTGCATACTATTTGAATAATTACTATCTTTTGTAGTACATTGTTTATCGTCCTACGCGGTTACGATGTGATGTATTTCAATGAAAACGAACAATAGATATAATTATAGTAATAATTTAGGTTAAGATATTATATATGATTAACAGTTAGGCGTTATTACATATTCTATTTAAGGACCCTTAGATTTTGATCAAGTTTGAAAGAGCTCCTAATTATTGTAATAGGAGAAATAAAAAAAATCTTCGAAGGGGTAAACAGAGCGCCACCAAGGCTCGGAGAAGTATAACTATATTGCATTAATTGAAATCACTAGAGCAATAATTCAAGTCAATAGAAATCTAACGAACAATAATCAAGTGTTTAATACACAAACAAATATTAACCAAACCGAGCTAACGATAAGGAACGTAGCCACCGCAAATTGTAATAATAACATTTATGAGGTTAGAAACAGGTCAGAGAGACATAAGTCCATCGTTAAACTTTGACCAACCGCATCAGAGTGAGTGAAAGCCACTTTCGCGAGACTTGTCCACAACACGCATAAAATACTCATGTTTACGCTGACCCCTATGCACAACGAGTTCGAACACTGCAACAAGCAAGAAATTAAAAAACTAGTAACAATTAAAAGAATGTTGCACACTATGCACAGTTGCATATCGCAGTACCCGCGGAAAAAAAAATTGGGTCTAGACGTCTGAAGAGATAAACTCATAATACATTTTATAGGTACTTTCCAGTTTATTATTAACGAAATGGGCACGATTATAAATGTGTAATAGATAGTAAATGTAAAAGATGCCTTACACGTGGTACAGTGTTTTATTATGTAAACAAACGTCAGTGATTGACAGGTCAATTTGCATACGAAGCCTCAAGCAAAGCGACCATTGTTTGCTATTGATCCTTTATTACGTATCTACGACGTGTCCGAGGTTTCTAATTCAGTAATGCATTAGGCGAAGAGTTTATACGTATTATAACACCTAATCCCTAAACCTGCATGTTTGCTTCAGCTTATGTGCTTATCCATTTTATTGATTGGATGTGTCATTAAATTTAATCAATTATACACACAAATTAAGTTTTAAAATATTGCTAATAGCAATAATTATTCCTTCGCTTATAATCTAGCTTCAATCAGACAAGATGGCAACTAAATAGCTTTTAAGCGATACCTACAAATTATAAAAAAAGTATTATATATAAAAGATTTTAATGATATTAACTCTAATATGTTAACAGGATACAATTGTAGTAGATTGCAGGAAGGGACAAGACCAGTGAAGGAATAACATTAGATTAGGACCGAACACCATCGTCCTATTGAGGTGGAATTTGGAGGCCCAATTTGAAATTTACTAAAATCGTTAGGTTAAGTAATTAAACGCCCACTGTTTGAAGGTAGCATCAAATTCAATGGTTTTAGGTCAATCAGATTCAATTAATCGCAATACGCAATTGTGAAGGAAATATGATAAATCACTTGAATCTTGAAGGGACAACTCTTCGCCCACTTTTATTCCTTCTATGTGGGTGCCTTTATAACCTGATATGTAAATAATTTCAAATTGAAACCTTCTAGAACTCGTTGCATTTAATAGATTATAATAAATTTGAGGCCAGACTTAACTGATACGAAGGATCCAAAAGGATAATTCTCCATCCGTCAAAAGTTATTCCTTAAGGATGTTACTGAGCTTGATACCTAGATGTGCGATATTGAAGTTCCTATTTTCTTTCTACATAATTTATGAACAAAAAATCAACGTCATAACATTAATAGCCGTGACTTGTTTTCGTTGAAAAGCCTGTCTTGTAATTCGGTCGCATTTTGTGATCAATACACATTGATCTGTGACGTATAATGTGTGCGCAGATGTAAAGCACGCTATCGGAGTAAATGGATAAAACTTCACTTGTCAAAACAAATTGGTAGTGCGTATGTAAGTACGACAATATATAATACATAAATTATAAGACCCATTTGTCATGTTGGCACTTAAATTATATCTTCGATGAAACGTGGGTGTTGTTACGTCTGCCCTTTCCAAAGAGCAAGTAGATAGAAGGAATTATGATGTTACAACGCAATTTGTAATACTATAAATAAAATAAATCAAAATAAACAACAAACATTTCTAACTTTTCATAATTTTCAAAATAATCAATAAGGACGAGACACGATCGATAGCTCAATATCGTTCAATTTCCACTTGAATTCGAATCTAGCCTTTTAAAAATTTTGAAATGCATAAATCCTAAAAATCCTTTCTAGTGATAAAGGCGGTTAAAATACAACATACAGATAGACACGTGTGATAAAAGGTATTGAAGAAATTGAAATCCAAAGGGTTCCCGGTTTTACGAGACTTGAGACTCTACATTACTGTTATTATCATTGGGGCTAAGGCTTAACGTGCACGTACGCACGCATAATGGATAGGCGTGGCCGAAGATACCTGTTTCAAAAACCAATATCTTAGCCTTAGATACTACTTTGCAGAACTCAAATCTACAAATCATATACCTTTATTATAAAGTTACGTTAAATAAGAATTACATGAAAGTCTTAGATAAGACTACGAATATTGATGAAATAAATTGGTTTTCTTAATAATTCTATTAAGTAGGTAATAACAACGATAAAATATTTAATACTAGGAAGTACCTTTGGTTGTTGTAGTTACGTATGATCAATTATAATTATCGTCTCATTTAAACATAAACAAAGACACACTAATTGCATAGTCAACATCAAAGAAACCAAACAATTTGTATCATTAACATTTCAAGAAAGTAGCAAATGTAGGAACGAACATAAACTAAGTCTATTAATAAGCCGACCTTTAAACAACTGAAAATACAAACTAACCCCTCTCATAGCTAGTTGCACCTATCAATCAACAGTACCACAAATAGATATAGGCCCGGAAACTCGGCACACCAGTTAATAGCAGTGTCAGCTAACCTGGAACTCATTATCCTAAATTTGGACCACTCCTCTTCAACTAATGGAATTAGCCACTCGAGATAGTGGCCTAATGAGGTCTGAGTAGAGTGGATATGGAGAGATAATCAAAAGCAAAGTCTATATTCGACACAATTGAGATTTTACTGGGAGTAATCAACTGTGATTCAGAAGCAGGAGCGAAACTAAGGCGAATATTATTTTCGTCCATAATCACTGCAATGCTGAATTCAAGGATAATGTTAGTCAATAAAAATAATGTACGATCTTAGCTTCTTCTTGAATTGCTTTTTAGTAGAGGATTGAAGTTACAAAAGCAGCTATACGACTAAATATGAACGAAACGACAGAGCACGCAAAGGTTAATAAAAACAATCTCTCCGCAAATCATCAGGCAGCACAGATCGTGACTAACCTTGCCGCGTGGATCATTACAGCGATTCCATCACTCAAACACAAATATCATATTGCCATGGTTATAAATTCTATATTCAACACTGCAATGATAGAACAAATATTCAAAACCTTGTAAAATTCAAAGCTGTAATTAATTCAACAGCACGCAGAAGTTAATTTTGTATAACACAAAGAATCATCAGTTTCATCTGAGTAAACATGCTCAATTACATTTAGTGTCATCTACCAGAAAAATATGAAGTAGCATTTCTATTGTGAACTTTTTAACTGTTTATACACATTTGAACAGGCCTACAACGGCTATGTTACCACCACACAACGAATAGCAGGATAACATAGGACGAACAACTTTCTCTCTTAAGCCTTTGTTGTAAAGACGAGTATTGATTGCTGGCTGGATATGGAAAACAAAAAACGTGGTGTCACGCTCTAGGGCACACGACCACGGAAGGACTATGTCAGGTACCCACCACCGTACACTCAAAGTGATTCGATATAATATTGATAATATAGAAATCAAAGCAAATTATAATTTTCTGAATAAAACACACGTTTTAACTATTTCAAAGACACATATAGCATGAAAGGAAGAATTATAAATTAACATTACGTATTCCATTTAGATTCTCTATCTACGGGAAATGCACTTTCTTACACACCTCCCAAGACACTTCCTAGAATACAAAAGAAGGTGAAACTCAATGTTGTAGAAAAGATTTGACCGCTTTAAGTAAGGTCCGTGTGATCTGTGTTGAATAAAATTTAATTTGGACAAGTAGTATTTTACTTTAGAAATAATCTACTCAAAGACATTCATCTGCATAGTAAATTACCTATTACTTGTTTCATTTCGTGCACAAGAAACAATATAAAGGCTGAGAGATGACTAGATGAATATTATAATATTAACAATACCAGTTCCTGATGCATAATTCACAAAGATAGTGAAAGTTCTTGATCTTGTTCGAAGCCGGGTGTCGCACATGTAGATTATCTCGCACACGATTACAATAAATCAATCGGTAATGGTTCCAATAGTTAACTTGCTCATATAAAATCGACCTGTTATTCCGTTTCCTGGCCTTAAAATTCCGAATTGACAGTGAAAATTTTGTCTACGTGGGTGATACCACAAATCATAAAAAGTTGTTGCGATTGCGGCTAGCCATATTTTCCAATACAAATAATTGAATTCGTTAATAGAGCATACGATTACTTTTGTAACGAACGAGTCAATCGAGTTGGTATGCAAGTGTTTAAATCGATAAAGATTCTATGTGCTTTAATTTAAAAGGAGTTTGTAGAGAGACCCAACATTTAATGGTTGGGTTAGACGACCGCTGTGCGCCGCCTCCATTCAAGCCGAGCGAAGTAGAGGGTATTGCACCCCTCAAGTTCACAGTCAACCCCGGGGTTGGCGATGCGACGCCGACGGCAACGGTCGGCGAAGGGATCAAATACATACAAACTGTACTGAATTGAGAGAATTGATTTTCTTTGGGCACAGAATTGAAAGCTATTTAATTTAAACAATTGGTAGTTCACAGTAGTGGACGAGAACACGCTTATGAATTCGATAACAGCTCTTAACCAAAGTAGTTGGATGGATTACCTAGAACATGATAAGATATTGCAATACGATCATCAGTTAGTAAACATTCCGCTGACTCAAAAGTGAGCTACGGAGCTTGTAGAATAAATAGAACGTTATACTCACATAAACAATGACGTCGGAGACGCAACCAATAAATACACTTGATATCAACACAGTCAATCCAGGAAAAGCATTCTCACGTGCACTACACGAAACGGGAAATATTGCGATTTACACAGTCCCCTTAACAATAGGTTTACTAATTTAAATCAGTCTTTTAGATTACAGTGTTATTATTGCAACTGCTTAATATATTGCACGGTTATATTGCTGAGCGGAGGTCGCAGGACCGTTTCGGGATATTGATCTGAGCCCTCGCGCGCTGCAGTGACTGATTAGACTAGGGTCAAAATAAGAACTTGACACTTATTGACTTTTTTGGAATAACATTTGTGTATGTTTTATGTGATGTTTGTTGATATGATGCGAGATCACGATCAGCTGTTGGATACAGATTGTGAGCACAGAGTGTGCGTGCGGGCGGGAGAGCCGCGCGCGACTGACTGCCTAGCTTCGTTTGTTGACGGCACGGGTACCCCGCGGCATCTTACCAGCCCGTTACCTACACATGGACGTACTACAGAGATACATAAACAAACAACGTAACTTTATCTCCACTTTGTTTGGACCACACTATCTTAAAAACCGGCGAAAGAAATTACAAATTTAGCATATTTTTTTTATAAAGTCTTGGTTGGACTCAAGCTGATTTGAATAGCAGATGGGGCCATTTAAAAAAACAAAGTACAAAAGAGACTATTGAAAGAAAGCTTGGAATTCGGATCAATGACTTCTCGGGCAAAAATTACGCAGGCCAGGTCAAAGTAACGGACGTGGCCACAATTGTTACAACACAAGTCGACCAGGGCACTATGTAAACAATGCCCAAATCTTATGGGCTTCCGTGAGCCGGACGCAATCCTCGTTGTGTCACTTTTTGAAACCATTGCGGCTTTGGCTTGCGACATCTGGAGATATACACGAACTAAATGTTGATAAAAAGACCAACGCTTAATCGTAATGACGAAACTCATTAAAAAGTAAAAATGTGTTACAACAGATAATGATATTCTTGAAACAGACACATGTCTGTACAATGCTATATACGTGGTATCTCAGATGAACGAGCCCTAGAATCCTACGATATAGGAAATTTATGAACAAAAGTGTTTCATTACAGTTTAATGAATAAACAAAGACGATCTGCGCATATAGGGACCACAGATACTGAATTAGCTCTAGATAAGGTAGAGCAAGATAATAAGCTAAATGCGGCTAAAATATATAAAAGAAACAAATTAGATACTGGTATAGATATAATTCCCAGTAAAGTCAAAGAAAATGAGATCTTACTTTACCAAAGATCTTACTTTCCTTCTGCAAAGTACGGACAAGACAGTATTATTATTGCGTAACGTATCCTATTGTGAGCGAAGCATCTGCCATCCTCTATTCACCGAATGACCTTTGAGCATCGTTTCGCCTGCCTTAGGTGAGCACGTGCGCTTGCAAAACATTCGAAGCCAATAGGACCTATTTAAATACCATAGTGCTTCGACATTTAGGTACTGCAATAGGAGATACCTAGGACTTGGCTAAATAAATTACAATCAAATGTCAAACGTCTGTGTGAAACTTTACTTATTAATCTTAAACCTCTTGGAAATAATCTGGGAAACAAATTAATATATATTGTGTCATAATGTTAACAGATAAATATGTTTTTAAACTAAATGAATCCGAGAAACTGTTATCTTTAAAGTGTATATTCCAAAGTAGAAAAAGCAGTCGTGACTTATACCAATCGTGGGAAAAGCGCGTGGGTACGGCCCAGCAGAAAGGGCAGACGTCACGATCCGCTTTTTATTCATGTTCGGTAAATCGAACCGTAGACAAAAGAGCATCGATGAATATTGACCTAAATCATATAAAAAGTCCATGCATTCTCCTGTTCAAACAATATTCGTGATAACACAAACACTTACCCAAGTGGTGAATTTCAGAGCTTATGAACGCGAAATACATACCTGAAACAAAAACATTAATAAATCAAAACAACGCACGGATAATAATTACTATGATGGAGTACAGTGCATTAACCCGACCCATCAATTTCAACCATCTGATACATTAACCCACATACAAATCGTAACTCATAACGTATTGCGTATAAAGCCAATACGAAACCAGTGCACCGAACGCTATGAGTCAGAATTAGCGCTTCACACACTTCTGTTGAAACCGAAAGTCGGTAAATTTCTAATAGTAAATGAACCTTCGGTTATGCAGTGATGATGTAGAACTTTTGAATGATATAATGTTGTCGTCATAAACAAATTAGACCGTAGTTGACAAATCTTGCGAAGTATCTGAAGTGTTCACTACAATATAGGTTGTATAGGTTTTAATTGGATATAAAGTACAAAATATTCAAAGCGTTAAATTGATTCACGAATTTGGCTGCATGAAGATACGATCTTAAACTAAAACTAAACATAGTGTCCAGACGGAATAACTTATAAATTTGCATAATAATATCCGAAATACAAGGTTCTCCTGTTCCTAGGATAACGTTTTATACCACAGGAAGAGTCACATGGGTACTCGCTCCTGAATCTTAGCCCTAATAAACTCTGTCTAGACTTAGTCTAGACTATTTTGTCGGGGTGATTTTGAACTTATGGCACACCGTAAAATCAATACCTGAGTCTAGCGAAATGACAAAGTAAAAGAGAGGACGTACGTTTACCAGAGATGAGGGAGGAACTGGAAACGTTAAAGCTAGCCTCATTGAGCGTCGTATCGCATCGTAATTATATTAGAGTTTTGTATTCATGACATACGTACATGTTTAAATTCTAAATTCTTAAAAATGGTAAAGAAAAATACGAACACGAGGCGGGACTCGAACCCAAGACCTCTGCAAACCGTGCTGTTGCTTTTTCAACTGAGCTACTCGGGATCCTACCTCGTGCGTCGAAGGGAAGAATCATTAAATTGGTTCTAACAAACACATCCATGTTACGCGTCCTCGCACGTATCTGGTGCAAATGTACCCTTAACGAGATAGTGTACAAAGAACAAAACATTACAGAGAGGAGCAAAGGTATGTTGGCATAAAGACCAATTGACTGCGGAACATTGGTGCAGAATAAAACTTGCATCGCCTGGAGGCTGGCGTGGCTTTGCACGTGGAAATTCCACCATTGTGCCCGCACACAATGCCTTCATCGGCTTTGCGCCAGTATATAAATGAATTAGTAATGCTAGTCCTACTTCGTTATTCGGACCAAATAGACCTACATTAGATCTTTAAATAGTATATACATTGAAGTCGCCATTTCCGCGTCGTTCATACTAAACTCAGATTTTGATACGATTTTTACGAACATGTAAAAGTTGAACTCCGATGGGTTTAAAGGTACAAAAATACATATTATATTTATAGACCAGCTGTGGACTTCATAGGTAACGCGCTAAACTCATATATGCTTTTTAAACTTATTTAAATAAAAACTCCTTGTAACATCAGCTATCTGCCTGTGAAAGTCCCGTTAAAACTTGTCCAGCCGGAAGAGCCGGACAGACAGACAGACGCAGAGAGAATTTTTTTGTGAAATTTGTTTTTTTATGTTCCGTATATGGAAAGCTGTTATTTAGGAATTACAAACAGACACTTCAATTTTGTTTATCTGTATAGATAATAGAGAAAGGTTGGTAATAGTCTGAAATATCCTAACACGAAGTAAAATACAAGAAGGAATAACAATCGGTAGCACTTGCTATTTTATGTTATTTCCTGCGAATCAATATGGTCATAGCGGAAGAAATCATCTGTCGCCAATACTGCAACTGCTTATATGGTAGTTTCTAATGATACAAGATAAACGTTAATATAGACGCTGTGTTTGATGTATACAACTATTATAATGAGAAGTCCAACCAACGTCCAGCTCATAAATCAATCGATTGCAGAATTAAATTCCGAATTAATGTCATCAGGTACTCGTTAAACCTCAACATTTGCCCGTTGCACTGTTTACAAGTTTCCTGTATTTTGTTTGGGCAAACGATCATTTTAGTATTCAAACTAAACCAATGCGGTTTCTAAACTCTAATGGTTAAACAGGAGCCTATTACTAAGACCACGCTGTCCATCTGTCACCAGGCTTAAACTCCTGAACCGTGATAGTTAAATTGAAATTTTCACAGATTATGTATTTCTGTTGCCGCTATAACAATAAATACTAAAAAAGAGAATAAAATAAATATTTATAGCCGTTTTTGCCGTTTTATAGAGAGCCCAGAAGAATGACGAACCCTTCGTACGCGAGTCCGACTTGCACTTAGCCGGTTTTTTAATTAATCTCTCACATCATCTGTACATCAAAAAATAAAATTGAAGTGTCTGTTTGTAATTCCAAAATAACACCTTTTGACTAAATAATATGAAAATATTATTATTTTGCATATTAAAGTGTACACGGTACGGGATATAAAAAAATCAATTTTTAAAATTTTTCATTGTCTGCCTGTCTGTTAGTTCCGGCTAATCTCTGAAAGGAGTGAACTGATTTCAAAGGAGTAACTTTAGCTTAGATTAATAAACAAAATATTAATATTCCGCGGGCTACCCATAAAATTAAGTCTACGCGGGTGAAACCGCGGGGCACAGCTAGTTCGTTATAAAACTCGTAAGTAGTGGGTTTGATCCCAAATCAACACCGTAAATCCCCCTCAGAACAACATGACGTCTCTTTTAATCTAAGTGAAGTAACTTTCTACTACTAACTTCAACGTTTTAAAAGCGAATATTGTCTGTCTTGAAAAGCACTGTTGAGTCACGAATGGTGTTAATTTTCTGACCGTTATGGGAGTTTACATATCCGATTATCGACTTGTAAAAATAGGTTTCTTCAGGTCCCTTCATGTGCAGTAGTCATTTATGAGTCTGTCTCTGTCTAAATGCATGGCGAGAGGCGAATAAAAACATGCGTAGTATCCCCACTATTTGTCACGACGCGTTATTTATTCGTTAAGGTACCTAGTACTTGAAAATGAAAATGATTTATTCAGTTTAGTAAAGCACTTATGAACGTCGAAGAATTACCCACCAGTTCGGAAACTAGCCTGTTCAGAACAGCCGACCAACAACTCAGCTGGCATCATGTACATTTCATTAAAATAATTATTGATATACTCGTAAATATCTATATCTCTGACCACTGCGAATTCCAATAAAGCACACTTTAGTTAAGCCCAAAAAAACAGGTTTGTTAGAGCAAATGTGATTTCAATGCAAAATTATCACATAAAAGTGCAAATGAACAGGCTATACCTAAAAATTCCTTGATCTCTCCGAGTCAATGTCAATTACGTATTTTACTGTCCAATTTTATTAGGAAATAGTACCTTTGAATAAAAAGTGAGCGTTAATAATTGAGTAGCAGACTCTTAATAGATAACTCATGCGGATGATACATGGGCTGAGCATGTAAAGGTGAAATACTTGTAGCCGATGAGAATCAGTAGTTACAAGATATAAATCAGTTTAATTACGAGCGAATAGTGATCACAAAAGGTGGGTTTGTGGGGCACTCGTGCGCGCCGCGACTTGCGTGCTCATTGTATTCTGTTGTGCGCTATTGTGTAATATTTAATTGCATAGGAGACAGTAACAGGTAGGTGCGTGAGCGGCAAACAGTTTTACTTGAGATCAACAATTCAAAAAACAAAGGTGATATGACGAACAATCTAACTAAACAAAGTTTTTACGATTATATATATGCAATATTTTACAATGAAATACATACATCTGTTCACGGCTGTCCTGTTCCCCAAAGGGTTGGACAGACGTATACTACAGTACACTCACAATTCACCAATTTTATTTGTATAGACGAACTAATTAGACCAAATTAATAAAAAAAATTAGAAAGGTCAATTCAGAGCAGTCTTGACCGACGAAGTGTATGAAGGGATGCATGAATGTGGACGAAGCGAAAGGAGAATTTAAGGATCGTAGCGTAGCATGTGGCATACGGGGGTCTCTGCCCCCGTGGGGTACAGGCGCGGGCATATGTACCAATGTACGAGGAATAAGGGACGAGCCTATTGGCAATGAGATTACAGAGGGAAAAATACTATAATCCGGAACGAACAAAAGCGGGGACCATTAATGGAACGATAGCTAATTACTCACAACAAAGGCATTACATAAGACTTTTCAAAAATCTGAAATCATGAAACATGAATAAGCACCGAAGTGAGTGCAGATTTCATAACTGTGATAATTGAATGGCCTAGTAATCTAGATTTCAAAGAATATTACAACAATGCACAGGATTATGACGGATAGCGAGAATAAGTCAAATTCTTGATAAACGAGGCTTCCACTTTAAGGTGGGCAAGACAATCGTTGGGGGCCATTTGAGTCAAACAAAAGCCTTTCAAGCCAGAGGAAAGACTACTCGGTACAAGACTTGTGATGCACAGTATATATACGCTTACTAAGCAGTAAGGAATACAGATGATTGATTTAAATTAAACTTTAAAAAAGAAGGAAGAGGCTGAGGGTTGTCAGTCTTAAAGCTTTATAATTTAC
This sequence comes from Watsonalla binaria, assembly GCA_929442735.1. Lineage (NCBI taxonomy): Eukaryota > Metazoa > Arthropoda > Insecta > Lepidoptera > Drepanidae > Watsonalla > Watsonalla binaria. The sequence goes on along the minus strand of OV838929.1, from coordinate 3,340,603 downwards.
TCCTTAATTTACAGTCTAAGTACCTAATGTTGATTTCACGTTTGGAAAATGATACCCCTTACTGACTTTGACGTCCGCGTGAGTGTGTCATTTCGAACAAGTTGTTCTTAGTAGGTAAAAAATAGTCGATATATCAAAAAAATAGATATCTTTACTGAAAATAATCGACAGATATCTTCAATATGTCAAATCTCAAATTTCTATATTCGATATTTTTTTCGATGTATCGAATTTGAAATGTTTATAAAGCTCAGTACATACATATAACAGCTCTACTGAATCGTTCCCTTCTTTCATCCCTTGTTAACTATTACTAGTAGAAAGATTATTTTGACAGTAATATTTAAGTTACCTATATATTATTTTCTAATTATATCGATATATATGTTTGTGTATTACTTAGATTCCATGCTGCTTGTAAGCTCATATTATGTATACTGTTGTATGAGTCACGCGTGTAGATGTTTTCATTCGAGGTCAACCACAGTCAGTTGTCATGTTACTTGTCTTATGTGGGAATTTAGAGAAGCACGTGGTTTATTCCGTAGTAATTATAGACATTCTTCGAAAATTATCATCAGACGGCGATAAAAAATTATATTATTCGAACGTTTCACATCGTGCGTAACTTCAAGGATAATGATGTGTTATTTATAGAGTAGCACGCCTTACTGGTTTAAACAGTTCCATTTTTGGATTTATGAATTTGATTCTGCGAACTTATTTAAATTCAAGCAAAAATATATTTTTTTCATAAGAACTAAGTACTTTCAAATTGACAAACCACTCTTGATTGTTTATGGTTACTATACAACTCAAAGATATAAGACCGTGGGCAGTTCCAATGGGTATTATTGAAGAAATAATTAAAAGTACTTTAATATTATCTACGTTAGCTAAAGTATTCGTATAGCAAGTGAAAGCTCGGCCGATATGTCATATTAAAGCGAACCTTGATTGACTCTCCCTCGATACAATATGGATGTAATGAGTCGATGATAATCATTATTATTACTAAGATAAGATGCGAGAAGATGTATTGCCTATAGAAATGCCGCGAATTAATTTAAGGCCCAGGTGTTAGATTGATTGAGTGAAAGTCGCATAATTGTAAAGGATTTCATTATTACTAATTCTGACGGACATAAACTTCGTTTTTGATGATTATGAACCAATTTCGTTCACATTATTCATATTTTTTGCGTTCGCAGTTCGTTAGCCCGGCGTTATTCATCCGCGGAAAGTCGTTCGCTGGAACTTTATACCAAAATATTTTTATATTTTAAAATTTTTTGATCTTTCGTCTCTCATGTGTTTGTGGAAATAAGTAGCTCCTATCACCCAGTTCCGCGAGTCCGTCATTTCGGTTAAACATATGCACACCCCTGTTTTCCCCGAAATGGTAGGCAGTTGTGTACACTTTAAAGCGGGCGAGCCCATAGCCAAAAATCGGACACTAATCCGGTCTCCGCGCTGCTACAGCAAAATTAATACATATTTTTAATTTAGATTAATTATTGTGCTACGATTGTCTGCAAGGAGTGGGTACCTATATTTTCTTAAGGATTAAGAATATTTGGGTTACATAATATTTTTCTAGTAGTGTAATGCGGTTTCACCCGCGTAGATTTAATGTCATTCTGCGGAACTCTAAATGTTTCTTTTTTAATAAAAGTAGCGTAAGTTACTCCTTAAACATTAGCGATTTGCCAGCAAAAGTAAGGTCCCGTTAAAATCAGTCAATCTATTTCAGAGATTACCCGGAACAAACAGACAGGGAGAGAAATATTTTGAAAATGTGTTTTTTAGTCAGTAAAGTATTTTGGAATTACTAGCAGACACTTCAATATTATTTATCTGTATAGATTATTTAAAAGTGTTTATCTTGATGGTCGACCTTGGGCTGGGAGGCAAATATTATTGCTTCTTTTACCTCATAATGAATAGAGTCAGGGTGAAACGCATCTCAATTGGCAATAACATATGTGATTTGTTGCAGAACGCCTCTGATGCAATATATGCAGTCCAAAGACTAACTCCGCACACTTATACTAATTCTATTGTTCTCGTACGAGCATATAGCTAACTACTCACCGACATTACGCGTACTTGACCTTAATGCCTTTTAGTTACATACATTGTATATTTTCTTGGTTTATCTAAAAACAGGCGAGCCCCTTTGTCTTTTTCGCTCCGGGGTATAATTTTTAAAGTCTTAGAAAACCTTGATTGATTCTACTATATTTAAATGTAATAAGGATTATTATCTATGGGCTTATATCAGGGCCGTGCATTTTCAGAGGAGCAAGCATAAAATAAGTAGGTACGTAGGTAAGTTAATTACGTTTTGGTTTAAACACACACACAACACGAGTGTATTCAGTCACCACAAATGAAAATGAAAATGAAAATGATTTATTCTGTTTAGGCCCTGGTAAGGCACTTATGTATGTCGAAAAATTTACCACAAATGGTAAGCATTATTTATCTGCTTTTATGGAATAGAAGAGTTCATATGACGTGTAAGTAAAAACCGAATCAAGATCCGTAAAGAAGATTAGAAAACGATTCAACAAAAAAAAAAAAAATTTATTAAAAGGTAACAGGAAGACACTGAAGCATTAATAAAAATCAAATATTAGTGTAGAAATGCGTTGATTGAAGCAGCTACCTACCTTATCATATTTTTTTTATTAAAGACGTTGCAGGACGACAATAAGATGGTCGAACTCGCTGCCTATCTAAAAAACTGGCTTGAGATAGCCCTGAATAGGAAAGGATGGCAAGAGCGATGGGAGGTCATTTCTCAGTAGTAAGCACATCGGGCTTTTAATCAATGAAAAACAATAACTTTTGAACATTATAACATCTACCTACAAAGTAACCATATTGTACAAAATGTTACCCGAGCATATAAGACTTTCAATAAGAGCAGAAATTTAGGCGATAAAACTGTCAGAACCTCTCAAGTTTTTACACTACTTATTTTACACTAGCGGACGTCACGCGGTTTCACCCGCGTAGTTCCCGTTCCCGTGGGAGTACGGAAATAAAATATATCCTATATTAATCAGGGATAATGTCGCATTCAAATGGTGAAATAATTTTTAAATTTAGTCCTGTACTTTTTGAGCCAATTCGTTACAAACATACATAAAAACCTTTCCTCTTTATAATATTTATTTGATAAATGACAAACTGCTAAGTACGTAGAGCATTATCTTTGTTAATTTTGTGAACGCACAACGTAATAACGTATCTATACTTTTAATATCATTGATTTTACTTAGATATTATAACAACAATAACATTCACATTCTAATAGCAGTACGTTATTTACAAGCACGCGATATTTGTACTTGACCTGTTATCCATTACACCATATACGGTTCAGCTTCCTATCATTTCGCAAGGAACTATGCCACTCGAATACTTCCTGGCTACTCGATAATCAATCGTAACTTTGGTACATAAAGTAGATATTCGCATGTTCAGATACTACGGTAGCTGTGCTTCAGAGTATGTCCATTTTTGGTAATAAAGTCTCGCTACGCGTTCGTGGTTATAGATCGTTAAGTTTCGGCATACGTCGTTTTATTTCAATTTTAAATAAACCAATTCAGTGATATGACTTTGTGTTACATAATATACTAACTAAGCCCCGCGTTTTCATCCGGGTAGGCTTAATGTTAACGGTGGCTGTATTTCCCGGAAACTTATTTTTATTTAAATACTAGCGGATGTCACGCGTTTTCACCCGCATAGTTCCCGTTCCCGGAATAAAATACAGCCTATGTTACTTGCTGTCTAGCCGTTTCAGAGATCGGCCGGAATAAATAGACAGACGGACAGAGAAAAAAATTATAATTTGTTTTTCTTAGTAAGTATTTATTAATTCACATTAAGATTTCACTTTGTCTAAAACCGTATTGTATAAGATTTATTAATCGCAAGAGCAGTGTATATGTTGTTGGTGTTAATAAAATAAAATATATAAATAAGTAAGTATCGTATCTTTTCATATGCATTTAGTGAAAAACTGTAGTGAAAAATTTGGAATTACTGACAGCAGATTCAATTATTTATAATTATATCATAGATATGTATATCTGACAGATAGACTAGCGTCTCGCCCTCACTTCAAATTCAAATTTAAATTCAAATTCAAAATATCTTTATTTGATTAGACTTCTTACAAAGTACTTTCAACGTCAGAAGGACACAAAATACATTATACATGATTATAAATGTTACCACCGGGTTCGGAAGGTAGCTTTTGTTGAGAAGAACCCGGCAAGAAACTCAACAATTACTCTTTTAAAAAATATATATATTATACAATGTTTTTGGTTACAGTATTTATATCTCATGAATATAAGCCCATGGACACAGTGTTACTTCACTTAGTGTTACCATTTTATGACCATTAAGTCGTCCCTTGAGTACCTCTTGCATGTTTTGAAAGTACATAAAACAACTGTCTATTACATAAAAGTGAAAAGCAATGATTCTACCTAACTACAACAAATTGATGGAAAATATGAAGAGTCACAGTGTACGCACCGCTACCCCCGATTTCCCGGGCCCACCGCGAGTAATTGACAACTTTCTTAGACCGCCTCGTAGCCACCATACTTACTAATGTAGTTTGGCGTATTTTACCAAACAATAATAAAAGTATAATAAACGTTTCAATATATTCTTCTTTTCAACACAATAAAATAAAAATTAAATACTACTCCTGTTTTTCGTCGTTCACGTCTTCCATCGTCTTTCTTATCTGTCATTCTCCTTTCTTTTTAATTTTCAACTTCCATTTTTTACTTTTTAAACATTGCCTTTCACTATCGCATACAAACTCATTTCATCAATTCCACACTCGGTCCTCCTGAAACAATGTCTGTCCTCAGACATTCCCTTTCATTCACACTCATGCCACACTAATGGCACAGAATCTATACAGATAAATAAAATTGAAGTTTCTCTTTGTAATTCCAAATGAGCAGCTTTTTCAATAAATTCATAGGAAAGTATATACGGTACTTACATAAAAAAAAACAATTTCCTCCTTGTCTGTCTTTTTGTTCCGGCTAATCTCCGAAACGGCTGAACAGATTTTAACGAGACTTTAGAGGCGTAAATATTTGGCATGGTGCATCGGATTTTTTTATTTAATCTTATCACTTATATTTGTGGTAAAGTGTAGTTGTATATATTATTAAAGGTTCGATGCTTATTGGATGATATGTAGAACATAAAAAAATGCTTATTTTGTAGCATTAATAAATTACTAAACAATGCTGTAAGTAAGTAATACAATATCAATCTTAAACTTCCTACTTATACCCTTTACCTACAGTTGATATAAATAATTAACGAAATTTAACAGTGTAAGGTAAAATATTCTGTACCTAGTTAAAATACACAAAAAAATATATACCGGTTGGCGGAACATGGCGTATCTATTTCATGTACTCAATATCTGTAATTTACATATAGCGTATGTTTACAAAATAAATTGAAAATGAAATTTAAAAATTCAAGAAACAAAACTCCCGCTAAAATAAAAATTAACTAAAGACATTTTTTAAACAAGAAGGAATTTTTAAATTTTTCTTTTGAATGCATCTCAAGCGCCGGAAATATGCTTGCATTGGTCAAGGATACATATTTTCTGCTTTTGCGGTTGAAACTCTGGGGCCTTGGGGTCCAGATGCTCATCAACTTTTCAAAGAGGTTGCACGTCGTCTGATAGAAGCTTCTCGTGACAAGCGGGCTGGGGCTTTTCTCGCTCAGAGAATCAGCATTGCTATTCAACGTGGCAATGCTGCCAGCCTTCTTGGCACGATCCCGAGAGACACCGATTTGGGCCAAGTTTTCTACTTGTAATTAGTTTTTAGTTACTTATTCTTTTGAATTAATATGTAGAACCAACCAAAGCACTGTGCTAGAAAAGACGCCTTTAAAGCTTACACTCTACATTTATACTGTGTCTCAACTCACTATTAACTCAACGACATGAAGAACCGTTAAAAAGCTATGTTCTTACACATCACTAATGTAATGTTCAGCTTTTGTATGTAGAGTGACATTAGCACCGATCTCATACAAACCTATTCCAGGTGTAAGCATTAATCCTTCCATAAATTAAATCCATTGACTGGAAATTACTGCTTATTACGCCGCCTCACGATTGGAGAGATTAGATTCATATTAACGTGGCTCGGTCGATAGTAAAAACTACAAATTAACCAAACCGGCACCGAACTAGTTTCGCAGTCGATATTCTATATATTATATATGTATCTAATATATTATATATGTAAGTGCTATGTGCAATTATAATTAAAGAGTACCTGCTAATTAAAAATGCGTATTTTCATCTCTTTCTATTATGCTGATTTCAAAAGGGATGGATTTATTTTATTTGGCCTAGCCTTGGTTTAAACCCATGTTTGGGAATAAGGGTACCTTATTTTACCTTTTTTTTACGTGAGGAATCCGTTATAGCGGAAGGGTTATGTCGGATTCTCTTGATGTTTAGATTATTATATGAAAGAAATACACCTTTGTAAATGTCAATTAAATTAAACGAATTTGTCAATGTAATATGTATTAAAATTTAGCTTACCTGTGTCTTACTCTGGTGTTAATCTGCCGCACCTCGCGCCCCCCACTGCTTTCGCCGTCGCTCCCCGAAGCTACCTCGATCGTGTGGGTCGACATTGATTTGCTCATCTGTAAACAACACGCAGTTCAATCCACAATCTTTAACAAAAATAACTAACTACGTCTCTTAATTTAGGTAGCCAAATGCAATTGGAAGAAAAAAAAATTTCAGTAAAAAAATAAGGTAAAAGCCGTGCCTGACTATTTCATTGCGTTTCTCTTCAAGCTTAAGTGCACAAGTCACAGCACATGTGGAACCCTTCATGTTTGAGGAGAAATTCAAAAACATAAGTATAGTGCCCGAGTCGACGATGGAGAAGAACAGTGACCATCTGTTGGCCTTATGATTTCAATTTAAAATTCAATTTATTGCTTTATACTTCACTCTTAATCTAGCACTTATATGTATGTACTGAACAGTAAGACTTATCCAAGCTTAGTAATATGGACCCTGTTGGGCACAGCAATTTTTGAGACTGGGCTAATACTAAGTATATTATATTTACTTATTTTATTATATTATGTGGTCACTAGCAGGTACCTATATTTTTATTTATTTAATTATATAATATCCTACAATACTAATAAATTCGATGACCTATGTTTTATTATATTTTATTTGCAAACTTCTATCTATTTAATATGTTGTATTTGAGATCATAATCAATAACAATGAATGCGATCCATAACAATGTGTAACACATAAATCTACAAAATATATATTACAAATATAAATGGCAATTCTATAGAATCTGCTATTCAATTAATATAATTTGATGGGAATTCAAAGACATGGAGTCGCACCTGAGACATTTCATTAGAATCATCATCATCTCACAACTCTGCTTAGCCACCCTTGTTGCAAAGCGTAAATAAATAACCATTGAACCGTATACACACTGTCTAAAGTTCAAATTTGAATGAACACTTTCCTCAACTTCACTTACCGGAGCAATATACTTCCTAACAGCAGCGGCCAGCTCATCAATGTTCTTCTCCTTCTTCCCCGCGTCGAGGCCGAAGAACTTATTCTTCGCTTCTTGGTTCAGAGCACATATCTTGAGCACAGGCGGAGGCAACTCCTCAACTTTCGTCGGCAACTTTTCCACTGGTCGCCTCAACTTACCAAGTTGAATAGGCTCGTCGAGTTTCTTCGCGAACCTTCTATACCTGGTCTGGTCTTCATCGCTCTTGACTTCTTCAGACGGCTTTCTACCGAGTTTTCCTAGTAGAGGTATTTTGACCTCCGCGTTCTTGGCTTGAGTCAAACGCTCTTTCAATTCCTGGGCGCCTGGTAATTGTATCTTACGAGGAAAGGCGTTGTGGTTGTCTTGGTGTCTGGTGATGTCAGATTCAGTTCGTGACGATTTCAACTTGTTGTTTTTACGTTGAAACCTCCTGGGTTTTGGGTCTGGGGTCTCATCGGAACTGTCTGATGATGAGCAACTCTTCTCCGAGGATGACACGCTAGACGTCGCTGTGTCGTCGTCCGAAGAGCTGTCGATCCCCTCATCCTTAAGGCCCTGGTAATAAAGTTGCAATTCTTTTAACTATTTGAAGTTAAATATAGATTAAAGCGAAAACAATCTGGGGCACGTAATGTTCGAGTTATGAGTTATTTTTATTAGAAGAACTCGTCTATTTATACACTATTGATTAATATGTTTGAAATATTATGCAATCCGTCTGTGTATTAACTGAATACGCGAACATATTTAACATGATTCAATTACTTGTTGCTGTCAATAATTCTACTCATTGTGTACTCTTTATAACTTGTTCAATGAATTAGTAAATTTTGCGATTTCAAACATAAAATTTTAAAGACAGGGATAATATCCCCGGTTAAATTTTGCGGTATAAAGTATTGACCTAAGAAAGAGCTACATTTTCCTATAACTACGTAAGTTTTTTTTTCATGACGCGGCCGCAAACTCCTTGGAAGCTACGAAAATAAAAAAAAAACCAAACACGAGCTTACTATAATATTAACCTCAGAGCTGTCCCCCTTGGCGAGTGTTTTGGCCGGCACCACAGTGGAGCCCGACTTGAGAATTCCGCGCACTTCAGGAGTGATCATCCTCTGAGCTCGCTCCGATGGTGAGTCGTCGTCGAGATCTGGAAAACAATCGCACATCAACTTATTTGTTATAATACTATCGGATTTATTGATCGACCGATCGAGATCTGTAAGCGTAATTAATTACTTAATCAATGTCATATTCAAATAAGCAAGATATCGGTCTATGGGAGTAATCGATTGATCAATCCCTAAAAACGAACTAACTTTCTTTCAAATCGAATAATCGTGCAAATCTGATGAAACGTATCACAGATTTGTAAGCATGTTCGTGATTCTTAAATAGCGGTCAGATACGAAATGTCAATATAAACTGCTAATTTTGTGAGGGTTCATGGCTTCTAATTAGTGGTTAACATTACAATAGAAATCTTTAAAGGTTTTGTCTGGAAGAAATCGTTCTAACGATGAGACCAACTCTTGTTAACACATGTCATATTGAACTTTTTGCTAGTGATTTTTTTTGCTACACATATCTAAAAGTATTTAAATCATACCAAATTGTTGGCAGTTACAACCTTCGAGAAAAGGGCTCTTGTTGAACGTGTTATTGATGTGACATGTGTGTGTTGTGACACAGGAATTACTAGCAAAGGGTTGAGAAACAAGCGTTAAATTCCTATACGGCTGCCAACTACAACTCAACCGTATGTATGACCTTAATCAAACCATCCAATATACTTCCGAACACGTCACAATATCCATACGCAACTAATAAGCTATGAGTAATTGTATTACATAAATATAACTCAGGTATACCACCGTTCATTGGCTGTTAGGATATTAATGTTTGAGTCAGAGAGATACATGGTCCAAGCATGCTTTTGTATTTGTAAAAGTCACTTAAACGTAATTTCAAACGCCATAGCAATGTAGTAACACATCAACACTTTGTTCATTTATTTATATACAATACATAAGTGGAGAATTCAATCTTATTTGACGGAGTTGTAGGCCTAGACAAAGTGACATTTTCCTCGCGCTTGCGGTAATAGAAGCTACACTAATTGTATGGCTACATATGCTCACACCTGTATTCCCCGAAGCGGTAGGCAGAGGTGTTGTAATAAAACCCACATTTCGTTGAAGGTGATTAAATGTTTTTTCACCGCAAAGCACGGATGCAAAAACATTACACATAAGATTTTTAGAAAAACTCATTGGTACAGGCCCCGCTGGGCTTCGAACATGCGTCACTTGCGTAGCAGGCGACTGCTCAAACCCCAAGGCCTCCACAGCTTTCATTGTATGGGAATGACATAAAACAGGCGTTTTCAAGGTTCATGTGTTTATTCTCATACAATGTATATCGCTTCTATTAGCGCAAGCTTTGTCTACAAGCCTTGTTATTATAACCACATCAACTTACGCCCAGTACAAGATTATTCAAAAATCGAAACTGAAATTAAACCGTCACTTACACCGCGTTCGTCGCTCCGATTGGCGCAGACCGCGGACCAATCACAGCGCTGAATGTAATTTCCTTTCGATTTTTAAAAGAACGCACTGAGCATAGCTAGACTGTGGTCTCCAGTTACACCTTACAAACTGTCAAAATTAACTCCAAAACTATTAAGGTCAGTAAACACCAAAGTTAGCCAAACCGTTTAGTACTGTAAATAAATATAAAATAATCGTGCAATATGGTAGAGCATGCAGAGCTAACAACTTATCGTCAGGCAAATAAATACAAGGGAAGAGGGTTTAGCGCCAACCATGCCAACAAGCGGAACGGCCCAAGCGAAAACGACAAAAAATCAAACTGAAAATAAGATCAAAATCAGACCTAAGCTCCTAAATTTTGCGTTCTGCCGCATAAGATACTCTAGGGATGTGTTCTTAGCGCTGGCCGAACGGAACAGCTCCATTTTGAGTTGGAAATCGGTGTTTCTGGGTACATCCTCGTGGGTTAAGGATTTGGTGAGCCTCTCGTTCTGTTCCATGGCTTGTTGGATCTGGCTGGCCAGCACTGGCATGGTGCGCAGGCGCGAGGAACGCCCGCCGCCCGCCGGCGGCTTGTGCGTCAACTTCGAGTTGAACATCTTCATCTTGTCGGAAAGAGACAGCTTGGCCGGGTCGTCCTCGTCTAACTTAGCTGCCACCGGTGAGTGGGTGCGTATTTACATAACAATGTGCGGTTGTGTTTACGATAGAGCCCGGGACATACACATAGTAGAGTCGATGACATGCAAAAAAGAAACAAAAAGCCGACGATCAAAGACAGGAAGCGTCCGTTTCATAAAAATATCCTTTACTCGATGCAAAATATACATGCCTTTAACTGTCTCTAAAGGAAAATAATGTAAAATTATCAGAACAAATTTAACGAAACAATTCCTAGACGAATATAACGCTGTGAATTAAACTTCATGCCTTACCATCTTCGTCTCTGTCCAATACGTTAGCGGTACTTTTGGACTGAGTGAGAGAGAATGACTCATTGGACGGCTCGCTGGGTTCAGGGGAGGGGAGCTTGATGGGCTGAGTCTTGAACCGGTCCGTCACTGAGGAGCCCTCCTTCACCTTGGAGCGACTGTGACGGAGCAACGGCTTCGGGGTACCTGGAATATTGGACAAACTCATTAAATGGTGGCTTGCGATTTTTGAAGGAAGGGTTTAAGGATCATTATTGTGAGGGATGAGATGCGGAAAAGCCTTTGTTTTTAAGAAAAACCTTTTGGGTAAGTCCTACTTGCAGTTGCAGATTAGACAAAGATCGAATAATATCAGATACTCTAATTACTAGTAAAAAGAGATATTACAATTTTTAAACGTTTCAACAGTATGCAAAAAATAAGTCAAGCAATTCTGATTACTTACCCAACTTTGTGAAACTTTTATTAAATCATAGCTTACAAGAAACGAGAGCGATTGCAATTATTGGAATCACGCATGGTTTTAAATCTATACATCTTCATTGCATCTATACAGATAAATAAAACTGAAGTGTCTGTTTGTAGTTTCAAAGTAACAGGTTTTCCCTAAATGCATATGAGAGTACATACGATACTGAAATAGCAATTGTCTTTCCGTCTGCCTGTCTATCTGTCAGTCTTTTTGTTCCTGCTAATCTCCGAAACGGCTGTACCGATTTTAACGGGACTTTCACTGGCAGATAGCTAATGTTACAAGGAGTAACTTAGGCCTGAACCCTAAAGGTTTTTTTTTTAAATAAAAGTAGCCTACGTAAGCCTATGAAAGTCCCGTTAAAATCAGTCCAGCCGTTTCAGAGATTACCCTGAACAGACGGACAGACAGAGAAAAACATTTAAAATTGTATCTTTTTTATATCAATACCATATGTACTTTCATATGCATTAAGTGAAAAGCTGTTATTTTGGAATTACAAACAGACACTTCAAATTTATTTATCTGTATCGATATAGACGGATGTAGATGCATGTAATGCTTATATTTACACTGTGACTTGGGGCACAAGAACTAAAATGATTCATTCTGTTTAGGCCCTGGTAAGGCACTTATGAATGTCGAGGAATTTACCACCGTTTCGGAAACTAGCCTTCTGAGAACAACCGGCAAGAAACTAAACATGTTAACCTACCCTTAGCTTGTTGCTGCAGCTGTTGCCACATGCTTGCTCTAGCCACCACGCTGTTGCTCTTCACCAGACCGAGAGCAAACCCACTATGGTCCGGTTTGCCCTCATCATCACTGCCTTCAGGGCTCGGCATCGCGTCGTTCACTGTGGACTTCCTTTCACGGTCCATCGCGAGAAGACCACGCTCGATGGAACACGACGACCAATCGTTACTGGTGTTCGTCGCGTGGTTATCCTGGATATCTTGGCTCTCGATCAGGCCTAATTCTTCACCTGGAATGAGACGAGATAGATTATTAACACACTATGTATTATGTGTGTAAGTTTAAGTTTCTTTAAATTTAACTCATGAGAGTTGAATTGCATAATATTTAAGTTTCATCATAGCTAAATTCAAGTATAACCAACTCTATATCATTGTGAGCAAACAACTATTACTTCATCATCAATTACTTTCTTTAGTACCTTCCCTTGGCAATAAATGGTCCTTCGAGCGCACCATGTGCCTTAAATACAGGAATAGTTGGCACTTGGCAATAATGCTGTTAAATCTCGGAAACTAGGGCAATATTGTTAGAGAGTAAGAATGAAGAAATTGGGAGTTGTTTGGGAACATGTAACTGGCATCAGATTATTTGAAATATCGCTTCAGCTGAGAATGTATTTTGGTTGTTATGTGCAGTAGTTTTGTACACTAATGAGGACATGGCATACATGTCAAAGTAAATAGGTCTTAACACCCGCCACTATTATGATTTCTATTGATCTTTCAAACATAACAAAAAATATTACGAGTCATATAATGGGCGGTTACCTGCAATGGATGAAATTGCCTTTGACAAAGAACACGTGCATTACATTGACCTAAATAAATGAGTCGAGACATCGGCAAGGTTATTCCGTGTTTATTTTCAAAACGGACCAAATACGAATAGCTGCGCATTCGGTTAATCTAATTTTACCAAACAGAACGTAAACAAAACGCAAGTTAATGCACATTGACTGGACTGAGTCGCTTTACTTTACTACATGTGTTTATTTTATGACAGCAACAGTTGTGATCGCTGAGCGCACTAAATATGTCGAAAGATGTTTACGCGTTTCCATCCACAAAGATAAAAATAAGTTAACGAGTTTAATAATCTGACTAGTTTGAAAACTCCAGAGTGATTAGCATGTTCAGTGTGTGTGTACGTACCAGAATGTGGCCCGGAGTCTCTAGAGGAGGCGCGGTTGTACACCCCACTGTCGCAGGACACATTCAGACTCCAGTTATCTGCCTCAGCTTGCTGTCTTTCGTCTTCTTCCAGCGCACGACTATCCTCGTCCAATGCTACACGCACTTGATTCACTTCTTTTTCAATTTCATCCAAAGTCGACTGCTTCCTCATAGAATTCGCAGCGATTTGCTCGAAATCTAGAAAGGTGGCCTCGCCTATACTGTCGTCCTTGGCACTGCCACCGTCAGAAAAACAATTAGCCGCCGTCGGAGATTTGGCACTGAATGATGTCACACCGAAGGGGGGCGAATCTAAAGTCTTCGCGTAATCCAAGAAGTGTTCTCGGTCGGGTTCCCCCGAAAGGGGAATAGCGCCCCTGGTCGAGGGAGCAACACCGGACTCGACGGATCTACTCGGAAAACTACAGCCCGCTTGGCCGAACGCTTGGAAACTCGGTTGGCCCGGCTCCAAACTGCGAAATGAGAAAAGAAATGCGTTAATGTAGAACATGGCCGTACACAAGAAAGAGACGGTTGAATTTTCAGTTTGCTTTCATAAATTTGGATGAATTATGGCCTGAGTGATTGGGATTGGCGTCGCTGATCTATCGTTATAGGGCCGTTTGACATCAACGACAAAATAATCCAAATATAAAAGTCTGCTCTCGAAACATCAGTTATCGATCTAAGGTCGATCGTATAACAATTACTGACCCTCTTAGATCTTGTGAGTCATCATGGTGATATTCAAATAAGGTAGTAAGTAAATAAGAATGTAATGTAATATACACACAAGATAACACACAATGGAAAACACTCTCGTAAAGAGTATGACATGAGTCACTCGATAACATTCTATTATTCCAGGAACTCAGGGATGTTCTCTAACAATAAAATACGTGAAGCGATTGGTGCATTGAAATCGCAGCTATAAATTACATAGGGATCTCGACATTAGTTAGTCGTTCATACACCAGTGTATGCGTGCTTTGGAGCACAACAGATCCAGAAATAGTGTTTGACCCAGTAACGGCTGGAGCGCTTATTTCCGTCATCAAGATACCGCTTGAACTAGCAGCCGTGTTGCAGGACCGATGTTAATCACGATAGATTAATGCACGAGCGGAAAATAGAAACCAAATTACTTTCAATTAGAACTAAATGGGACTCGTCGAGATTAAATTTTAGAACGAGACTAAAAGGATATAGCATAGGGTGCCATAGTGATATTTAGATAGGTAGACAAAAAGATTGACATTGCAAATGTATCTGGGTGAAGGAGGCCAAGGTAGATCACGCTCCAGATCCTTTAACCAAATGAATGAAAAAGTAAGATTCAAAACCAATTGACATGTACGAACTGAAAAAAATTGATAAACCCGGTAATTAGCAAAGTTTAGGAAGTCTAGAATGAACACTCTTTTCAATTTGCCTACCAACCCTGAGACGGAATCGCTCAGTGAGTTGATATGCATGCTTTATAAATACACAAACAAAGTGACTGCAGCAAGGATGAATTATAAAGTGTCAGATGTATTCTAGTATTGCCAATATTCATAATGAGTTTTGGCAAGTATTATATACATACGTTCTGGAAGGTCACGAAAATACAAAAAACAAAGGGCAATAACTTCGAAAGTGTAAAAAAAATTACGTTGCCTGGCTAGCCTTGCTTTAAATCATACATAGGTGGGGTTGAGACTGGTCTCCTTTCTTTACTTCCTTTTACTCAGCCACGAGCAAGGTGTTAAGTCTCTGATCGACTAATATGCCTAAGAACACGCGAAATATAAAGTGTACTTAAAATTAAAAAATATAAATTGATCAAGTATGCCAAAAAGATTTGAACAAAGACCCTCCCCCCACTCGACGCAATTATTTATTTATTCAAGCAGGCGAATATTTCTTTCGCTCAAATGACCTGGATCTCCTTAAAAGTAAAGTGGTGCATCGATGACCCAGATGTGACTAATTGTTTTTGCGAACTAACGGATTACTTACAATTTTAGAAGCGAACAATCGAAAATAAAACGGTCCATGGCTCCTTCTTTGCTCTAATACACAATAAACTTGCATTTACAATCTGCACTGACTAAATGTAATTCTTACACACCTAGGATGATTCAAACTGTAAACTGAACCATCAAAGATGATGTCAGACATTACGAAAACTACAAAATTAACACGATTTTATGTGCACAACACGGCTCATGAAATGGCGAATTACTAATCTGTATTGGTATTGAAAGTGTAAAGCAAAATTTAATCAAATTCAAGCATAAACGGACTGTTTGATGTGCAAATAAGGTTGTAAATGTGGAAGTCTTTGAAAATACTCCATTAAAGGAGTATTTTCAAAGTTAAACATTTGTTTAGGAACAAACACGTACGAGAAATCGAAGCGAATTGAAAATTGTCAAATTAAACAAAACTTTCTAATGGGGGAGAATTTGTGTTTTGGAATGTAGATAGGTACTTCAAATTAATACATAGTGTCAAATCAGATCATACATTTGTCTGAGACATTCACACTATGACGATAATTATTTTATATGAGCGATGCAAACGAAATGTAGAGAATTGAGAGGACACAAGCGATACTAAACTGGTCTAATGATCAACTGAGTACTGGCCGGCAAAGCGTATAATGTATGGAACTAAACAATTTGCTGTCAGCCTACGCTTTACGCGTGCACAACAAAATAATGGCGATGTGCCAAATTTCGGCTTCAACTTTCAGGGAGGCCGACACAGAGAACAATCACCTTTGCACAAGAAAAGCAATATTTAAGGATGCCGGTCGAGCGGAAAACGAAAAATAGCGAGTGATAAACAACACGAGAATATATAAATGGCGTCAACACACTATCACAGTGTGGTGTCAATAATAATTAATATACAATTATAGCAATCTACACTGAATAGAGAAAGTTTCAGGTCACGTGGTCATAAATATTTGCAATACTACTTCCAACTATGCGACGGCAAAAGGTGAGATGTAAAAATAGTCAAGATGAGCCATACGTGATTTGTAAAAATTCCTCTAGCTATGTTTACATTTGTGAATTTTAATAAAGATTCTTACCTGGATGTAATCAGCCGCATTTCATCTACTGTGATTGGCTGAGTTTTGTAGCGTTCCTTATCACGAGTCTTAGAACGAGAAGAAGATGGCTGTTCTCTTGGAGACACGTCTTTTAGAGCTTCTTCCATGCTCTTGATTCTGGATGCAATAGATGGAAATGACTTGGGTTTAGTATTATCTTCAGTTCCGTGTTGGTCTAGCCGTTCCCACGGTTCACAATGCCCGTTTTCACAGGTTTCATCAACTTTTAATCTCCTATTATTAAGAATCGATATGAGTTCATCGTTGACATCACACGCCAAGCTTTTTGAGCGTGGATTCGATTTGGGTCGGAGATTCCTCCGGCGGAGGACGGCACTTGGATAACTCTCTTCCGAGTCGGGTGCGAGATTCAAAACTCGTCGCGGTCCAGCCGCCGACAAGTCGTTCGCGTCGCAACTGAAATTCGTCACACTAATGTTCACATCGTTGTCCGCACAAAATGAGAGTCGTGGGCGCGGCGATTGGCTGCGTTCCCTAGTCAGACTCGAACCTCTCTGCTTTAATATAGGTCTAACAGTGGCTTCACACTCAGAGCCGGAGTGGTCAGACGTTCGCGTTCTGAGGAGAGAAGGCCTGCGCGAACTTCGATCATCCTCGCTCATGTCAAAACTAGAGGTATGTCCATCATCTCCTGAAGCTTTTTTAGAAGATTTCAGGATTGGCTTTTTAGGCATATCGAAATCATAGTCATCGTGTTCCATGGATTTCTTTTTGAGGATTGGTCTTGGCGTATCTGTTGGAACGATATCTGCACTTGGTCGTTCCTCTGAAAGACTTTTTTTCTTCAAAATAGGCCTTACGGTATCCTTATCATCATCCACTAGTTCAGCACCACCAGCCGCTGCCAATAGAACAGCTTGAGCGATGGACACATGCGAGGAAGCCGTACTACTACTAGAGCTAGAATTAGATTTACGTTTCAGTATTCCGTGAGGCTCGGGAGAGCCATAAGAAACATCTTCGATATGGTGCTCCTCTTCCCTGCTTAGTTTTCTTTTTAATATACTCTGAATATGTCCATCAGGTGATCGATTTCTAATGACATCTTCCAAAGAAGATCTTCTATTCTTCAGAATCGGCTTATTTGTATCTGAAGAACCATCATCAGCGAATGAGACTTCGGGACTGCAGGATCTTCTCAAAGCCACTTGTGATTCATCTAAACTCCGTCGTTTTTTCAATATACCTTGACGCTGTCTATCAGAGCGACAATTTCGTGGCTCAATAACACTAGGTGAAAATGTTACTGGCGGTGATGCAATCGCATGATTGGAAAGGTTAGAAAGTATGCTGTCCTCGTGGATGGATTTCCTTTTCAAGATAGACACAGGAGTATGACTACAAGACATGGACGCAGTATCATTACGGCGATTTTGACTAGACGAATCATTGAGATCAGAAAACATTGCACTTTGCTTTTCAAAGTCGATCAGTCTCTGTGCTGCCGCGTCTATATCCCTCAATCTCTCAGTTACTCCTCTGCTTTGTATTGGTTTATCGTTAGTGAGGCCGTAATTGAAGCTGTGATTATTAGTAGTGTGATTTTGTTCAGGAATTGATGCAAATAGAGGTTCGTAACGTGGTTCTGTTGTGTCTAAATTTAACTTATTACTAGTTAAGTTATTCGACAATTTGTTAACCCTATCTAACGTCTGTTTAGTCAACGCAGCTAAGCTATCCATCTCCTGCGAAAGTCTAGAGTTATTCGTATGTGGTCTAACTGTTTCATGAAGTGACATAATTGAATTCATTTTCGTTTCTTCTACGCCACAGGTACTAGCATTTGACTTGAGGTTTCCTTGTGGATGACTATTATTCAAAACATTTTTAGGTGATTTAATTTTAGTATTATTCGTATCTCTTGAAGAGTTTTTTTCTAAACTAGTCAGTCTTTTCGGTGAATAATGATATTTTTCTCTAAGACTTTCACTATCCTTTTGAGCTCGATGTCTTCTGTCGATGCGATTACTCTCTGTGTCACTCTTCGATTTTTCGGGGCTTTTACGAACAGGTCTACTTCGTGGCGGTTCGGATTTTGATTTAGTGTCGGCTTTATTTTCCTTTTTCAAGTCCTGCTTGATAGGTGATGTAGAGTTGCGAATGTTTTTTTCAACAGGTTTTTTAGAAAGTGGGATACAGCTAGGCTTTACATAAGTTTCAGAACTGCGATGCCTTTCGTCTCTCGACTTTTGACGTTGAGGTGATGTGTTAGTAGTAGTTTTTAAGGGGGTTGATTTTAATCCAAAAGGTAAATTCAAAGTGTTTCTAGGTGAAAGTTTGGAAGACGGCAGTGAGCTTTCAGTCTTGGGGTGTTGTGCTTCGATAGGTCGGCGTATTTTCGTTTTAGCGACAGTTCCTGAAACAAAAAAGATAAAGTTTAGATACATGGAACGCTAATCATAGTTTTATAAGGTCACTCATACAGGCGCAGAGTTGGCGGAATAGGAAACTGTTGATCCGCACGTGAGTATAGTAATACTTAGGTTCAGTGACTGGGCAAGCGCCGGTCGTGTAGCGATTCGCGCGATATGGCGTTCGGTGCCATTGTTACAGAAAGTAGGTAACGCGCGCCGCATTGTATGATGCGGATATGATTTATGTAATGCAAAATTGAAAATATACAATGAGCTTCACAATACGTGCTCGTTCGTACATACAATTGTCTCGTATCAAAGTCACGTACAGAGATAATACCGATTTCCACGTTTAATGCAATGAGAAGAATCAAGATATAAATATCTATTCAGGCATAAGTATGATTTTAAAAGAAATCATTTATGCCGTGGTGGCCTCGGGGTTTGAGCAATCGCCTACTACGCAAGCGACGCAAGTTCGATTCACAGCGGGGCGTGTACCAATGAGTTTATCTAAAATCTTATGTAGAGTGAATTCACACCACGTGCTTTACGGTGAAGGAAAACATCGTGAGTAAAGCTGCATGTATCCGAGAAGTAATTTAAAGACGTAAGTATAGTGCCTGAGCGGTACGGATGGCGATGGACTCACCATCTGTCATGTTGGCACTTAACTTAATCATATTCGGGGAAATGTGGGTGTTGTTGTTACAACACTTCTTAACCCTTCGGGGACCCTTCTGGGATGGCGTGAGCATATTGCCAGTAAGAATCCGTATTTGTCTATTTAAAAAAAATCCAATACAATGAGACGAACGCACATAGTATATGATATGGTACTATTGTCTATGGATTCCGTGCATAGAGACTATTTCGGGAATCGTTTGAATAAAGCGCGATGGATTATTATTGACACAAGTCCGTCGGACATGCAAGATCCAATCACGTGCGAAACGTTGAAGGCTGTGGCTGCTGTGGTTTGGGACCACAAGACCACACAACTGTAAATTGTAATATTTGCATCGACGAAGGTTGAATGATGTTGCATACATTAAAGGTGTTAAAATCGCAAATATGTACTAATTTTCAAATTATTTGAGGAGAAAGGTTTCGTAATCAAACTGTATTATCAACTTCAAACCAAGTTCAATATAGCTGAAAACTGTTCAAACATATGCTCACGCCTGCATTCCCCGAAGAGGTAGGCAGAGGTGTTGTAAACACAACACCCACTTTTCACCGAAGATAATTAAGTGCCAACGTGATGGTGAGTCCATCGCCGTCTCAGACACTTTACATACGTCATTGAATTACTTCAGGTTTCCTCACGATGTTTTCCTTCACCGTAAAGCACGTGGTGTGACATCACTGTACATAAGTTTTTTAGAAAAACTCATTGGTACAGACCCCGCTGGGATTCAAACTTGCGTCGCTTGAGTAGCAGGCGACTGCTCAAACCTCAAGGCCACCACGGCTCTTTTCAAAACCAATAAAAACTAATATTAAATAAAATTTCGTGAAATTGTATGATACCTACTGGCAATTCTAAGAAAAGTGACTATTGTCTTTTGAGTAGCACCTCCAAAATTTTATGGAAATAATATAACAGATATTCTGAGAATAACGACGAAATATAAAGGCTTTGATTACTCTTTCTCCGACGTTTCCAATTATTCCGGAATATAGATAGATAGGTACCCAAGCCAGTAACAAACACGTATGCTTCTATTTGTACTCTTTCATCTATGTCTGAACATTCATACAGATATACATACATACACATGCTCACACCTGTATTCCCCGAAGGGGCAGAATTATTTCGGTGTGCATTTTTGGCACAGAGGCCGGTGGTACATATCGATTTAAAAATAAAATAAAAAATTCCCTTATAATATTTTTTCGTCGTTATACATACAATTCGTTTTGTTGTTTTTTTAAACATTTGATGCTTACTGGATGATATGTGGTACATATTTTTGCTGTATAAAGAAAAGATAAAATGATTCAAATGTAAATGAGTAAAAAAAAAAAATTTGCGAATTTTTATTTTATTCCTAAATTGTAGTAGGTAATTATCTAGATTGAAATAAAATTAAATACAAATGTTTGAAAGGAATCTTCTTCACTTCTTCTTAATATAACTCACATAAACGTCTTAAAATAATGAAATAATGATACATCTTTCGTGGCCCGTCTTTCA
Source organism: Watsonalla binaria (assembly GCA_929442735.1). Lineage (NCBI taxonomy): Eukaryota > Metazoa > Arthropoda > Insecta > Lepidoptera > Drepanidae > Watsonalla > Watsonalla binaria. Next base: position 3,319,395 of record OV838929.1, on the reverse strand, counting down.
CGCTCCATCATTCTGTCATCCGTCACTTCTCCCTTCTTCCTCATCTATTTTTTCCGATCACACGTGCCTATCATACTTACATAGAACCTCTTTCCACATATACCACCAACCGGTGCTCTGTGCCAAAAGAGTGCACATAAAAAGTCTACACCCTGTATATATAGGTACATACATAGGGTACATAGAGTGTACAGGGTTAGTCAGGTCGTTAGGTTACTGGCCGATGAAGATCTACCGTATTTTATGTATAATCATCGTTGCCCTGGTTCTCTTTACATAAATTGCTGGGATCGGCCTAATTATCTATCTCGTGATGGAGTCGATGATAATAATGAAAACGATCTATCCAGTTCAAGATTTGGTAAGGCTATAAATAATCAAACATTACCATAATTTATTCATCTATCTATCTATATCTTAATATATATAAATCTCGTGTCACAATGTTTGTCCTCAATGGACTCCTAAACCACTTAACCGATTATAATAAAATTCGCACACCATGTGCAGTTCGATCCAACTTGAGAGATAGGATAGTTTAAATCTCAAATTATAGTCGCAAAGACTATATTTTATCCAATTACTCCCACGGGAACGGGAACTACGCGGGTGAAACCGCGGGACGTCCACTAGTAGATACATACAATTTTATTGTCTATTTGCAATTCCAAAATAACAGCTCTACTACACTCACACAAAATCTACATACATCTATGGCAATCGTTACAGGTCAGTAAGAAACGTGTTACAACTAGGCTAATCCCGATTTTCCCTATAAAAGGGATAGATGGCAGAATTTGGTAATAAGCCACCGAGTTGAATCGACCCCAACAATATACGGGATAAGGTCAGACCGACGATCTGTATATATATAATATTTACCTGGTAACATGATAATACACGCCCCATCCATTGTGGAGGATAATAATTAATATCAGCCGTGAGATACGCTTGACAATTGATCGACACGTATAATCTTACAGTCCATTAGGTATCCGTTATCCTGTTCCATTAGGTAGGACACTTGATACGTATGATTTTGCACACGACTCGACCTTGCTGATAACATTATTCCGTGTACTCTCATCTAAATATTAAATACCTTTCCCTGTTATTAAAATATATCATACCGGTGACACAAACTGAGATCTCTTTATGTCCACCGAGTCGGGACCCTTTTTGTAGTCGTACGTTATCAACAATCATAATAACAATATATTACCCGATGAACTTCGTGTACCGTTTTCCATTACTTATTTATGTTTTTCACCGTTTAAACCTTATCTTAACGTCTACAAATATATCAAGATTAAAATTACCCAAATCAGACCAGCCATTCTAGAAACAAACGAATAGCAATAATTTTTTTTATAATACCTACGGACCTGACAGACGCTGTCCTGCATACCGACTGCAGCACCATCTGCCGGGGTGCTTTGTGAATCTAAGCCATCCAGGGCGACACCCACACCAAACGCATACAAAATTCATTCAAATCGATCTAAACGGTCGATCCGTTTAGGAGTTTAGTGACATACACACATACATACATAAAGTCGAATTATATATACAAAGGTATGTGATTCTAGATAGAATAAGCAGTAATGATTGTATTTACTGCACCGAGAGCTTGTGTTTAACAGCATAAAGGTGCGTTTGCAAAAAAAAGTAATGCCACTCACCAAATTATCGCTCTATTTCTCTCTTTTTATTATTTGTTTCTTATCATTACGTCAAGCACTGAAGGTATAATACGTAGTGGCTAAAACCACGCAGCCTCCACAATTTATTTTGACCCCTACAAGCCTACAGCAAAATTCTTAACAACCCATAAGGGTTGCAGGGAACTACGAAATAATAGAAAGCCCAATAAAATGACCACACAATGTAAATAACAACCATATATACTTTTACGTTGGTTTACTTTTTAAACCGTCTCCTGAACCGGGTCACGCGAATATTGTGCTAGATTCCACCCTAATCCATCGTGGCTGTGACGTCACCGGGGTAATTTAACGATCATACATCGGTCGGCGCCAGTAGTTAAGTACATGGTAGATCATTAACAGATGTGACGAAACGTAGTATCCACCTAAATTCATAATTTACATCTCAGTTGTCCAAGAAATTGAATAGGTCGAGGTCTGGTATTTTTACATACATACATATTTTCACGCCTGTATTCCCCGAAGCAGTAGGCATAAGTGTTGGTATTACAACAACACCCACATTTCACCTAAGATTGAGTGCTAGACGAAGTGACGTGACAGATGGTGAGTCTATTGCCATCACTATACATACGTCTTTGAATTCTCAGACATATGCAAGTATCCTCACGATGTTGTAAAGCAATTGGGGTTTTTTTTTTAATCTTTGGTAAAGGCTACGCTGGGATTCGAATTGCGTCGCTTACGTAGCAGGAGTGTTCATAATTCACGGCGACCAAACTCAGGGGGTGGAAAAAAAACTCACCTAATAAGAACCTTGATGTCATAAAAAAAGCAACTTAAAAACAAAAACTGGTCAAGTGTGTAAAATGGGAAAAGATTTGCACGTCTAAAGATATAGATAGATATGAGCAAGTAATAATTCTGTTGACGAAACATGACCAATCTTCTGTTACGTACCTAAAACTTGATAACCCTATACTTACAGCTACCTAAGCACGAAAACACAGCCTTATACTTCTACAGACGTAACTTTTAATTAAGTTTAAAACATTAAACAACCTGCCTAAAGTATGAAAACAGGGCATAAGATTAAAACATATTAAATAAAAAAACGAGCCGTGGTGGCCTCGGGGTTTGAGCAGTCGCCTGCTACGCAAGCGACGCAAGTTCGAATCCCAGAGGGGCCTGTACCAATGAGTTTTTCTAAAAACTTATGTACAGTGATTTCACACCACGTGCTTTACGGTGAAGGAAAACATCGTGAGGAAACCTGCATATTTCTGAGAAGTAATTCAAAGACGTATGTATAGTGCCTGAGACGGCGATAGACTCACCATCTGTCATGTTGGCACTTAATCAAATTCGGTGAAAAGTGGGTGTTGTTATCAACACCTCTGCCTACCCCTTCGGGGAATACAGGCGTGAGCATATGTATGTATGTATGTAAATAAAAAAATACAATCTGCTTTAAAGTAGCTTCATTAAAAGGTTTTCGACGAACTGCTAACACACAACTGTTTTAAATCTGGGCAAAAATAAGCGAACAAACAAAGCGAATAAGTAGGTATATATTCTGATATACAGAAAATATTTGTACTTCAGTATATTTTCTTCCCCTTCTGGGAATACGTGAGCTTACACACTAGCTCAACGATTTGGCTGCAAAAGTCGTGCGCAATACAAAATTTCGCGCTCATAATATTAGTAGGTTTCCCTCATCACCCTGCAACCACGCCTTATCCCAAACATTGTAGGGGTCGGCACTTGATTCAACCCGATGTGGCTGATCACCTGATTTTTATACGAAGCGACTGCCATCTGACCTTCGCAACCCCTTTAACGAGGAAAATCTGTGATTTGGGTTAAACCAGTGGTCAGACTATTTTTAGCCTCCAACCGAACTGTAACGATTGCCAAAGATGACAAATTGCCAACCGGGACCGACGGCTTAACGTGCTCTCCGAGGCACGGAGTAGGTTTCACTACAGTATGTGTATGGCTGATCACATTAGACAGCTTTCCTTCATCAACTGTCATCCAATCGGTAAGGAGATGGCAGAATCAGATTTACGAGCGGACATGGCGAAATTTGTAGGTTCCCTTTAGTTACGCAACCCTAAAACGGATCGAGAAAATATTTTCACGAACATATTATACAGTATGTCTGTACTCTGTTGACGAGGGTTAAATCATCACCGACGCGTGTACCGGAGCATCCCGAACCACACCCTGTACAAGCGTTAATAAAACACTGCTATTAAACTTCAAATTGTGTTTCACGGAAAAAGGGCACGAATCCTATTTAATTCGAAAAGCTATATCTCGTTTGTATTCCATTTGAACATTGGCAATGCACAGGAATATATATATGGATAAATATACAGATAAATAAAATGTAAGTGTCTGTTTGTAATTCAAAAATTACAGCTTTTCACTATAATAACTAAATGTATAACTGACATAGAAAAAACAATTTTTGAAATTTTACTCTCTCCGTCTATCTGTCTGTGTGTCTGTGTGTTTGTTGCGGCTCATCTCCGAAACGGCTAGGTCGATATTAGCGTGACTTTCACTGGCAGATAGCTTATGTTTCGAGGAGTAACTTGGGCTACTTTTGATTAAAACAAATAATTACAGCACAGGGGCACAGCTAGCTAAAATATAAAATAATTAAAGTGCTGCTATCTAATACCTTTGTGTCGTCGTTTAATGATTATAAGGTTGTAAATACATTGCAATTTTCCATTTTTCAACGTATACATATTGCTTGTAATTAATCATGTGTTTATCAGAAATATGCGCGAACATTTTGGAAGTTTTCCGTGAAGCGTAACGCGGTGATAAAATAATTTACGAGACAGTGAACACGCCAAAGACCGAGCAGTTTGGTACGAGCGTGTTATGTAGGTATATAACAAACCTCTTTACGCCGACAATTTGTAGTATCAATTGTATTATCAAACATTTCCACATTTGCGGCAACGGTAATTGCGAATCTTATGAACTTAGAAACAAATCTTAATTTAATCCGCATACAGAATATATATGTAAGGATTCTAATCCTTATTAAATAATGTAACGCAAATCTAAGGCCTTAACAATCAATTCTTATTGCGATTGTTATTCAAATAAGTAACAAGTGTATATGGTGTGCACAAAACTCTTAATCAATCAAACTACTTTTGACTAACGAAATCTGTCATATCTACTATCATTGAAAATTGTGTTATCATAGCAGCAATTTGCTTGCATAAAATAAAACCTTGACAGCACGGGTCTTTAATCTAAGCTACCAGATATCCATGTTTTTATTACCACAACCTCAACGGTTTTTTGAAACAAATGAATTTCACGACATCAAGAAAATTCTTTTTTATAATCTATGCGCTATGGATGTCTGGGAATAAGTCGTTGAAACCACTACTGAATAAGTTTGAAACAAAATAATGTAGCTTTTGATATTTCAGTCAACGGCGGTTTCGTCTGGCTAAGAGTTTCGAGTCACACGTCCCTTGCAGTGAGCCGAACTAATACCATAAGTGTTGATGGCACAAACTGCGATATCTGGAAATAATTAGTGGAAACAGATGAGCCGAAATACAATTTCCATAGCGTCAAACGATCTCGGGTCTGCCAATCAAAGCGTGCAGAATACAAGCTAGTTTTGATTTGTGTTGAACGAAAATTGGCTGGTAATATTTTTAGACTTCAATTAAATAAGCCAACCTTCAACCCGATGATGCCTCGTGGAGGGCTCGAGACACGTGTCATATTAAGCGTCACATACATAAGTATAGCGTCCATACAAGCTAAATTGTTCTTGGAAGCTACCTATTGGTTTTAAGACATGTCACGCATACATCGTTTATATCATTTGAAATGGAGATCAATAGAATTCCGAATGCTAAAGGTTAAGCCGCGAGGCACAGCTAGTTGGATGATATGTGGAATTTAAGGCTTCATTTAGTAGTAAGATGAAATTGTAAAAACAGAAAAGCTTCAAAATGATTACATTTTTTTTTAAAGATGATGTTAAAAAATATAAAAAGCTCTTGAGGAACTCGTGGCACAGTTGCAATTGCGCTTGTCATTCGATCAGCGAAGTTAAGAAACCCATTTATCTATTTTTTACTTGGGGAATCTTTTTCGGATACCACACTCACTGCGGAGACAGAGAATGGTTATGCCGGGCTCTCACCGGCTAAATGGTGTTTCTCCAACTCGCTTTTTGGGTAACCCTAACCCTAGCCAGTAATTGCCTAAAGATTGAATTGAAGAAATTGAATAAAGTTGTGTGAACAAATTTCGGTATATTCTGCAATAAACATAGTTCTTATTAAAAGCCTCCGGCGAGACGAATATTCTAGGACAGACATATTGTTACAAAGGTGAGCCCAATCCATTAATCTGCCAGACTTTGGGGTCAATGAAATCTGCTCGTTTTCAGGTGAAAATATATGAATGAGTATCATTTATTATTCTAGTATTATAATTTTAAACTATATAATAATATTATAAACATATTAAAGTATAAGAATATTGAATATTATAATATAGTTTAAATAATAGCTGTGCCACGCGGTTTCACCCGCGTATAACATGGGTAGGTTTATTTCGATCGAGTTCTTGTAACATCAGCTGCATGTGAAAGTCCCATTAAAATAGGTCCCGCTGTTTCATATCATCCGGAATAAACAGACAGGCGGAGAAAACATTCAAATACTATAAATACTTTCATATTCATTTGGCGAAAAGCTATTAATTTTGATTTATAAACAGACAAATTAAAGTTTTTTATCTTTATAGATATGAATATAAAGATGACTCCGCATAATGTAAAGCTGTTGAAATAACAAAGAAAAGCGGGTCCTTTCATCCGTACTTAAACAAATATCAAAGCCTTAGACAAAACAGACTGGGTCAAAAGAATTCAATGGAACTTTTATTCATCATTTCCCAAATTCACGGTAACGACTACTTGTTCAGTTAACATTATTCAAATAACACCGATTAAGTTGGCGGCAACTTGGAATTTATAAGGATTCCAAGAAATCGAGATTGCTTTATATAAAATTAAGACATTTGTAATAAAACCGATGATATCCGCCCACGCGGCGACCTTGTAGAAAAGGATTTCACGAGACAAGCCTGCTACTCCTGTATCGGGGCGAATATAATCTATAAGTACTAGTATATTGCATTGTCGATAAGTGTTAAAAAAATAGTACCTGGTTGCCCGAGCGGTGCTCGGTTTCTTCTTCACACATAAAAAGGAAATAAATCTGGTGAACATCACTCTCGAACCGGGGTACTCTAGGTTCGTTATCGCCCCGTAAGCTGGAAGCCTCACCTTTGAGCTACCATAACTTGACAGATGTCGGCAAAATTTGCTGTCGTATTGTAATGATATTTTATGAATTTTTCAGAGTCTGAAAACATGGTCAATACGATGTATTCCATAAATGAAACCTAGCTAGATCATTTTTTTGCCCCTGAAACCCCCTACATGCAAAATTTCATTAAATTCGTTGAAGCCGTTTCCGCAATTCCGATTATATATATACAAGAATTGCTCGTTTAAAGATGTAAGATACCAATTATTATATTTTAATAGAAACGACGTGCAGTAATATGTTTTATGATCTTAACATAATAATTTTCGTAAATATTGGAGTTGACGTCTGTATTCCCGAGCGGGTAAGCAGAGGTGTACCAATAACCCTCGTGTTCTATAGTAGCGTTTGAGACCACGAGACCAACGAGACAGTTTAGTATTGAAATGATATAATAGTCAAATACAAAGCCAATGAATATTTACTCAAACTGTGGTATCGAATCTAGGAGTCGAGGTTTCATTACCGGTGAGCCATAAACTGTGGATTGGAGGTATGATACATCTATTATAAAAAGGATTGAATGAAAAGGAACGATTTGTATTCTTGTATGTAATGAATAAACTTAAAAACTTTTGGATCGATACAAAATTATTTTGCCGTTACAAAGCTATATTATCACCGGGTAACTAAGGCAAAACTAGGTGTTGAACAAATTTTGAAGTATGCCTTAATAATTCAGAAATAAAATAAAATGTGAACTCCATTATCGGCCACCACAGCTCGATGTGACAGGTGTAAGCTTGTGTAAGAATTTCCATTCAAATGTACGTGAATAGGATCGGGCTGTCACTAAATTCCACATTTTCGTCTAGCCCTCCAGACACCGCCATATGGTATCGAAGGGCCGTTCATTGACTCCTTCACGGTCTATCAGCCGGTGAATGTACCTTTATTGGTTAACCATTGTTTGCGTGTCACTGCTGTGAATCGAGAAATAAATTGTTTATCGAGATTATCCACTTTGCCCGATAAAGCAATCTCATTTTTTCTGCAGCCCGGTTTTGAATTGAGGATTTCATTAGTTATCTAAATATATATAACTCAAAGGTGACTGACTGACTGAAATTTATTTAATTATATGAAGAAAACATACAGTTTTATGCAACATAAATTAAAGTAACATACTCACGCCTGTACTCCCCGAAGGGGTAGGCAGAGGTGTTGTAATTACAACACCCACTTTTCAACGAAGATTATTAAGTGCCAACGTGACAGACGAATGTATGTATGTATGTATGAAAGTTTAGGCTAAATTTAATAATAAACTAAGGGTACGCTAACGCGGGTGAAACCGCGGGGCACGGCTAGTTAAATAATAATCATCTTTCCCTAGAACAAATTTCATCCCGTCGACCTCTTAAATATTTGCTCAAACTTTGATATTAAAGTTTAATGAAACCTAATAACTCAGACTAAAAGTCTGTAGATTAAGATTAGAAATATAATCAGTATAATCGTCTTGATACTAAGGATGGTCATTAAGAATCTGTCAGATTTTCCTGGAACGTAATAATCTACACTTTGCGTAATTGCTCCCTCGCTGTGGAATTACTTAGGCTTAGTTGTACAATATTAGTATAATATATATATATATATATATAAAAAAAATAAAATTTAAGTGCCTGTTTGTAAATGCATCTGAAAGTATATGCGGTACTGTCCTAAGAATTTTTTTTTTCTCTCTGTCTATCTGTTTGTTCTGCCTAATCTCCGAAACGGCTAGACCGATTTTAGCGGGACTTTCACTGGCAAATAGCGGATGTTTCAAGGAGTAACTTAGGCTACTTTTATTTCGAAAACAAATTAGGGTTCTGCGAGTCAGAGCATGAAACAAAGTCTATGCGGGGATAAGGTTAATGCCAATTTTAACGACAACAGTAACGCTAACTTTATATTTGACTGTGGAATGCGTTGCAACGTAGTATTCCTGGAAATAGTTATCAGGATTGCAAGTCAAATGCGATCTTAATTATTACAGATCCGTGGCCAGGACCTTTTCAATATGGAAATACTTGACACACACTCAAATTACACTGAAAATTGTTAGTGTTATTATCAGCTGCGTTATTCTGTTTTGCGATGAACTCGATGTCATTGTTACGCTAAACATACACGATAAAGTATTTTTATATCTGATACTCGACGTCGAGTTCGTATACAGAATAACGCAGCTGTATCTGATATCTATAGCTTTGAACAGCGAAGCATGAGCGTTCTGGTTAACTTTATTTTTTTTTATTGCTAAAGTAATTAGATGCAACCCACCCTTACAATTGTCGATAAAAGGAAACATGACAGCGGTTATTGTGGTATTTCAACCCGTTGGCCGAGCTCATTCATGGCATAGTGTGAGGTATCGCATGAAATGTAAGTAGGTACTTAGGGCCCAGAATTAGACCCGTGTAAATGGTTGGACTTTTAACGAGGTGATCAATTATGTGTAAATGTAAACGAATAACAACAAGCAAACTGCGAAAAGGGAACATAGAGTATGTTTACTCTGAATTACACGTTGTAATGTTTATCATTTAGACTATCTCTGTAAATGCTCAGGACAACAACGTGTGCGAGTGTTGTGGTCGTGTCCGTTGCTGTCGATACAGGCGTGAGCATTTCGCACCCTCAGAACGATGGGGGCTCAACTCCAAAAATTGCGAAAATAATTGAATATGTTAAGATAGTGGTCTCTGCCTACCCCCATGGGATACAGGCGTGAGCATATGTATGTATGTATGTATGTTAAGATCATAAGACAAACCTCAATATGTATTTCTACTATACTTAAATAATATAAAATAACTAACTAAAACTGGTAAAATAATTACTGCCTAAGTTATAAATTCAAACTGAGTTGAGCCCTATGTTCTGAGGGTGCGATATGTATGAGCATATGATGTTGAAAAAAAAAATAAAAAAAAGGGATATTTCGGACCCGTAACATAAGGGCTCGAACCAGGGTATTCTAGTTTTGTTATCGCCCCATAGACTGGAAGCTTCACATCTGAGCTATCATAACTTGACAGATGTCGGCGAAATTTTTTTTCGTATTGTAATGATATTGCCAGCAAACATAGTTAAGACGATATTTTCTTAAAATGAAAAAATATTGTTCCGAAACACCCTACATACGAAAATTTATGAAAATCATTTGAGCAGTTTCCGAAATTCAGATTCATATATATAGGAATACTTAAGTACATGAGTTTGCAAGGGGTATATAAATATAAATAAAAGTACCTACAAGGTTGTTTTTTAAATAAAGAAACGAGAATAAGGAAGGAGTTACAGACAAGAAATTATCGTCGAAGAAATTCACTTAGAACTTCAAGAAGTTAGTAGGTATTATTTGATGACAGTAAATATCTTCGAAACTTTGCGGAAGTTACCAAAGTTGCTGAATACTTATGTACGAATTACACGTGCGTAAACTTTGTATAAATTACAATGGAAACTGGAATAAACACAGATCAAGTCTCTTCCAAATACCAAAGTACCATTTGTATACCATATGAACATCTTTGGCAAACGTTACATGTCAGTCGGAGGCCTAAAACTGTCTGACAATTGGTTTAAGCCACATTACCGAAATTCATCTTAAAATGGATTGCGACGGTCAGATGGCAGTTGCTTCGTATAAAAATCAGTCACAATCAAGTGTCGACCACAACAATGTTTGGAATACGGCCAGGGAGATAAGGATACAGTACACGGCGATATATATTGCAAATCGACTCAGAGAAAGAGACAATCGGTTAAATTCGATTTCGTGGAGCGTTATCTCTGTCCCACTCGCTACGTATGTGATGACACGTCTCGCGACCGGCATTGATTGTCGAATATTACTGACAGATGTCAAATAGGTATAAACTGCAATCAGATTGGTAATTTTTTGACCAATATGATAATCAGAAGATACGCAAGGTTTTAGCTCCATTGGGTAATACTAATTTCGACTGGTAAACAGCTGTGACTATAAATAACATGCTCACGCCATCCCAGAAGGGTCCCCAAAGGGGTAAGCAGAGGTGTTGTAACAACACCTACATTTCACCGAATATGATCAAGTGCCAACGTGACAGAGGGTGAGTCCATCGCCGTCTCAGGCACTATACATACGTCATTGAATTACTTCTCAGAAATATGCAGGTTTCCTCACGATGTTTTCCTTCACAGTAAAGCACGTGGTGTGAAATAACTGCACATAAGTTTTTTAGAAAAACTCATAAGTACAAGCCCCGCTGGGATTCGAACTTGCGATGTTTGCGGATCAGGCGACTGCTCTAACCCCAAGGCCACCACCGCTTCTATAACATATGCATAATGTAGGTATATTCGATACACAAACTGACACCACATAAAGAGGTATATTTTCTTAAGGGTTGAAAGCATATGGAAGATTACCTATTTTTTACGCACCACTGACTGAATTACACGTAAGAATATATTATTATGTAGGTCGTTTCAATTTCAAGGCATTTTCATGTTCACACGTATTAGACGTTCCGTGATGGATTGGGCTTTGTGGATGAAATATGAATGTGTATGAGTGTACGGAATACGCCGCATGACGCAATACCAGTTAACATGACTTACCCCACGCTTCATAATGTCTTACTTTTTCCCTTTTGATGTTTACCTACGCCTTATTTACTCAACGGAACTCTCCGAACATCGCATCAATCCGTTTAATACATGATATTATATTTGCTAAAGTTGAGATAGTACTCACTCAAATACTATTTATTGAGAAACTGACAACTCACTTTTAAGTGCATAAGTAATTTGCCCAGTTTCTTGTTCATGTCTTCGAAAAAGTATATGTGGCATTCTCGTCATACTTGTGAACAACTGCTGTTGGGGGCTGGTCGTCTCAAGCTACAAAATTATTCGTAGTACTTATTTTTAGCTTTTAATTTTTTTATATCGACATTTGTGCACTGGAACTGTGTCCGTGGGCTTATATATATTTTTTATGATCTATATTGTATTACTCAAAGCTGTAAAATTTGTTTTTTAAAAGAGTAATTACTGAGTTTCTTGCCAGGTTCTTCTCAGTAAAAGCAACCTTCCGAATCTGGCGGTAGTATGTATGTAGCTATGTAATCGTGTCTTTCTGACGATTTGAAAGTACTTTGTAAAAAGTCTAATCGAATAAAGATATTTTTGAATTTGAATTTGAATATAATTCGGTTATATTGAAAAACTAAGTGTGCCCTCTACGGATTCACCCGTGTAGACTATATTTATTTTATTTCGCGGAACCCAATTGCTTCTTTGTAAAATAAAAGTAGCCTTAGTAACTCCTTGTAACATCAGCGTTTCAGAGATTAGCCGGAACAAACAAACAGACAGACATGGAAAGTATAAAAAGTGTGTTTTTTTATATAAGTGCCGTTTACACTTTCATATGCATTTAGTGAAACGCTGTTAATTTGGACAAACAGGCACTTCAATTTTATTTATCTATATGTATAGATTAATAGCGATAGTGAATCCGGTGGCCTCGGGGTTTCAGCAGTCGCCTGCTACGCAAGAGACGCAATTTCGAATCCCAGCGGGGCCTCCACCAATGAGTTTTTCTAAAAAACTTATGTACAGTGATTTCACACCACGTGCTTTACGGTGAAGGAAAATATTGTGAGGAAACCTGCATATTTCTGAGAAGTAATTCAAAGACGTATGTATAGTGCCTGAGACGGCGATAGACTCACCATCTGTCACGTTGGCACTTAATCAAATTCGGTGAAAAGTGGTTGTTGTGATAACAACACGTCTGCCTACCCCTTCGGGGAATACAGGCGTGAGCATATGTATGTATGTATGGAGCCGGTCTCGCGAATTAACGACATCGATAAAGCAGAAGCTAGTAAATCCAAAGAGAAAATAGCTTATATTACTGCGTGCGAAATGAAGCACGTATTGGAGACGGGAGAGAATACTTGAGAATGGAAAATTTTCCATTCCCGCGTTAGTCACTTGATGAAGGGTTTGTCAGAACACTGTTTTCCTTCATGCAATAATTTGGAAATAGATTGAGCACACGCGCCGTGTCATCGCCCCGTGTCCGACCGACACGTGAGTCAATAGGGGTGAACTGTGACATCACCATCGATTTGGTTGGATACTCTGGCGTCAATAGATCCAATTAGGGGGCGTCCATACATTACGTGAGGTGTTTAAGGGGGGGAGGGGGTCGAGTCAAATCTCATCTAATCTTACGTTGGAGAGAGGGGGGGTCTCGGCACATATCACGCAATTTTTTTTCTGATTGAAACAAAAAAAAAATTATACTATTTTGGTCCATTTAATCCAGATTGTACATGGATGACGGTGGGCCTGACGAGAATCCGCGATATCGAAAAGTGATCGCACACGCCATAGAGCATTTTAAACAGTATGATTTGGACGCAGTATTTATTGTGACTAATGCCCCTGGCAGGAGCGCATTCAACAGAGTAGAGAGACGCATGGCTCCACTTAGTCGAGAACTAACAGGCGTTGTTCTTCCCCATGATTCTTTTGGGACACATCTTGACTCCAGCGGCAGAACATTAGACGAAAGTCTGGAAAAGGATAATTTCAAAAAGGCAGGGGATATTTTGGCTGAAATATGGTCTGCAGTTTGCATTGACGGGCACGAAGTTGTTGCTGAATATATAGACCCGAATAATGACACTTCCAGCGTTCCAGACCTGCCAGGCGAAGAATGGTACACTGAGCACGTTAGAGAGAGCCAATATTTACTCCAGGTACATTGGCAGTTGGTTTATATAAAATTTTTATGCGTGCCTATTTCATTTTTTTTTATTTTTTAACGAGCACGAATATTAACAAATTTTTATTAAGAGTTACAAAGGGAAATTGTTATTAATTTTTTCTAGGTTGTAAAATGCGATGACCAGAAGTGCTGCAGCCCACGCCGGAGTGATCTGCATATGATTCTTCACGACCGTTTTCTGCCACCTCCGTACCCTATCACTCAAGTTGATGGACATTTGACAATTCCGGACTTTAAAGAGCATGACGGAAAGTCATTTGCTCTATTTCTAATACGCCACTGCCTACCGATTCAACCGCTAAATGCCTTCATCAGCACGCCTTATGATCTCTATTGCCCAAGTGTACGTGATGATTTAGAGAAAAGATGCTGCAGTACATGCGGTATTTACTTTGCATCTAGCACAAGAGCTGCAGAGCACAGACGATCAGCCCACATTGCACCAGCTAAGCAAGCGTGTATGTTCCGAAAAGTGCGACCCACACGGATTGTCACAAGACGAGCTAATGAATTACTTTGTGCAAGTGCCAATGGCTTAGAGTGGCTAGATCAGAACGAAGTTGAAGGATCAGATGATTTTACTGAAAATCATATGGACATGTTGGTTCCAATAGTCTCTCTTGAGACCGTGCATGATTCTCCATGGACTGAATTAGAGTAGATACTCTTTTTTAATCTAAGTAGTTACGATTTAAGTATTCTATTGTTAAATTTTTATTACACTTATAATTAAACTCTCAGCAACATTGATTACTAGTCATAACTAGTCGTAAATAAAAGCACCAAGCAAATTAGTTTTTTTTTTTTTACAATAACAATCCAACACGTTTACGTAAGAAACTCACATTTTGAAAAATCTCACGTGAGATTGGGAGATGGGGGAGGGGGTTGAATAAAATCTCACGACATCTCACCAGGGGGGGAGGGAGGGGCAGAAAATTAAAAAAAACACCTCACGTAATTTATGGACGCCCCCTTAGCGTCATTGATTCGTTCTTCCTAGAAAGTTCTTCCGAACCAGTGGATACATTGACATTCACAAAAGCCATATTGCATAAAGTTATTTTATTTATTACAGTTTTTAAATAATCTCACGGGAACTTTAATTTCCCGGGATCAAAAGTATCCTATATGTTGACCAGGGGTATAAGCTACCACCATACAAAATTTCATTTAAATCGATCCAGTCGTTTCGGAGATTAACCCGTACAAACAGACAGACAACCAGAGGAGCAAAATATTACAAAAAAAAGTGATTCATACTATTTCAGCATTTATTTTTCAGTGTTCTAGTACAGAAATTCGACCTCAATTTTATAAATATGTATATAGATTTGTTCCTGAATTCATTCTAAATAAAAATTTATAGAAATATATTAGCACTTTCAATCTGTGCATATATTGAGTGGCTGAAGAAAGCAGAAGAGCATGTAAGAATAACCGGGCAAGTGCGAGTCGTACCTCTTAGTCGAATACAGAACCATTGCTATAAAAATGCATAATAAATTACGTTTGTTGTATGGGAGTTTCCGTAAATATTTATCTTTCTGTTTTTCATTATCTCTTGTTAGGCGGCAACGTAAATATGTCACATGTGAAAATTTCACCTGTCTCCTATCGCGGTTCATGAGATATAGCCTTAAAAAGTAAAGAAACACTACACTCTCTCTACCTTGAAAGGGTTACGACTTCAGAGGAATAAAATAAACAAGCGCATGTTAATCAGTTAAGAGTTGAAACCATATTTACAACCCTTACAAAGAGAAATAGCTGTACTGAAATTGTAGAAGATATATGGTATACTTCCTTTAAAGATCACTGCTCTTGTCTAAAAAAGCTTTGTTAGCTTACAAAGAGAAAAAAATCATAACCAACTCCTAGACCGCTGTAACTATAAGAGCTAATGATACATTTTAATTATACAATAGGCATACAGACTTAATGTGAACCTTACACACCTGATATTTGGATACATTTTTCCATGCACCAGCATTTTAGTATCGATTCGTATTGTTTCATGCTTTTTGGCAGAAGTTCAAAACTTATAAAAATTATGATGTCATTATTAAACTATGAATTATGAATCCATAAATTATTGCCAAGAAACCGTTTAAACACTCAATAAAACGATTTGATATACTTCTAAATAAATCTTAATAAAACATTGTAAATTAATTACTTGGTGTAGTTCTGTCTAGGCAGAAACAATAAAATTGTAATTTCGCCTAAATCATTTTTTTCATACACAAGTTTCACGGAACATGATATAAGATTTTTCCACATCAAATACTGCAAAGGTAAAAGACTCAGCTGAAAGAGGAAAATGATTTGACATGAAAAATGAAAATAAAAATGATTTCTTCAGTTAAGGCCCTGGTAAGGCACTTGTGAACGTTGAAGAATTGACTGAAACCCATCTGACTCATGTACATCATTACATAGTAGCAAAACGGCAAAATTTCAGGTGATGTTTCAGTTCCAACAGTCAGAATCAACACAAACAGGACAAACAATACTAAAGTTGTCGTATGTAAAAGAAGCCTTTGATAATTTAATGTCTAAGATGCAAGGAACATTTCCACGTGAATATCCACTGCACTGCTCAGTCCATTCCAGTTTGTGACTGCGCCTTGACAACGCGATCGATTTGAGAGAAGCTGGCGAGCAATAAAACGGCACAATAAAAAAGAAACATAAAGCGAAATGGATGCATGAATAAAAAATATAACTCCACGTGTACGTAATATACACAACAATCGAAAGAGAAATTATCGAAATTACGTCACGTATCACAAATCCAAACATCATTCTTATAATACACTTGAATTCAGTCAAAGGTACAATACGTGCTATTCAATGCCTGGGTACAAAAATAAATAAATAACACAATTCACAGGAATAGTTGATCAATATAGTGCGAATAGTACGATATTACTCTCATTGTCTTTGTACATTTCCACGTGTGCCAGAATACCCTGAACGTACATTCTAGCCAGATCGAAAATAGCATTGCCGCTTATGTGCGCAAAATGAAAAATGACAATTCAATGGATAAAGAATTGGCCATCCCAAACGACGGGAAAGGTGTAGAAAGAAAAAAAATCGTTTATTTGCAAACAAATAAGACAGGCTGTGAACTCTCACAATTAATCACAAAGGATATTAGAAAGAAGTTGCTATCCTATAATAATAATAATAATAATAAACGTTTATTTACTTACAAGTTTAGAATTACAGTGGTTGGGACATCTTCTTTTAAGTTCAAATAACCTGTATTAGAAGAGTCCCCTCTTTTCTGTGGTCCTTAATTATGTAACACTTGTAAATATTTACATATTATATAATGACAGGTGAAGTACTTAGAGGTAAGAAATAATAATAATAATAATAATGATGTTTATGAGTGTGTGTCTTTATGAGTGTGTGTCTTTATGTGTGTTTGTGTTTGTGTGTATGAGTGTGTGTGGGAGCGTGGGATTGTGTCCATGTGCGTGAATGTGTGTATTTCTAAGTATTATTTGTGAGACTGTGAGAGCAAGCATGAAGTTGATGGGTGGATGATTTAGACAGTAGTACTAAAGAGGTTCAAGTATCATCGTGTAGTAGTAAGTAGATCTTCTGTTTGTTGATAGGTAAGTGATTTCAGCCAAATCGTTAACGTTTTTTTGCATCTAAAGTTAGTCATGTAATAAATATTCAAACATCGGTTAATTTTGTTGTAAATTTTTATCGACTGGCAAGTAAATTGTTTGGATGCAAATATTGATTTTGGTATTCTTTTCATGGTTACGATGTGAGGTTTTCGTTTGTGAGTTTTGTCTGAGTCACGTGATATAGTTTTATGCCGTTTTAAAATGCATTGTAAAATATACAGATTTCTGACACTTAGTACATTCGCTTCTCTATACAACGAATTAGTATGAAATGTTCTTCCTTTACGTAACATAATTTTTAGAATTGTTCGTTGCGCTCGTTCAATGCTGATAAATTTAGTTTTATATGTCCCTCCCCAAATACTTATGCAATATAGCAGTACCGACTGAACTAGCGTTTTGTAAATATAAGTGATTAGCTTCTTGTCGCAGATGTCACGGAGATATTTAAATATCCAGATCAATTTCCTAGCTCGGTTGGCAACCTGTGTCAATTGAGGATACCAGGAAAGGTTTTTATCTATTATTATTCCTAAATATTTAGTTGTGTATGTTTTTTCTAATGTCTTACATTCACATGTTACATCACTTCTTTTACAAGAGTGAGCAGTAATGGTTAAGTCGGGTGGTGGAAGAGAACTATCACGGATCGAAAATGGGATATAATTTGTTTTAGAGATATTAAGCGAAAGTAAATTGACATTTAACCATTTTATGACCTCTCGAAGGCCCGTTTCCGCCGAGTTGTACACCTCGAGCCAGGACTTGCCATGAAATAGTAGGGCAGTATCGTCTGCGTATGAAAAAACTTGGCCATTTGTTAGCTGTATGTTTGTCAAATCATTTATGTAGGCCAAAAACAGCGTTGGCCCAAGTACGCTTCCTTGGGGTACACCGTACTGGGAAGTTAGTATGTCATCGCTGGAGATAGTATTATCAAGTTTTACTTTTTGCGTTCGGTCTTGAAGATAATTTTTAAGTAACGCGAGGAAGGTGCCCCTGATACCTAATCTTTCTAGCTTTCTAATGAGGATAGGGACAGAAACGGTGTCGAAGGCTTTTTTTAGGTCCAGGAAGACGCACAGGGTTTTGTTTTTACTGTCTAGGTGGTGGGTTATGTTTTTAGTGAGATCTAAGATGGCGTCTTCAGTGCCTATATTTTGACGAAAACCGTATTGGGATTTAGAGAGTATGTTATATTTGTTGAAATATCTAGTAAGCCGTGTGTTGATAGTTTTTTCAATTATTTTTGATAGAACTGGAAGAATAGAGATAGGCCTATAGTTATTTATATCGCCTCTGTCCCCGCTCTTATATACAGGATGTATAATCGACCGCTTTAGATCTTTAGGAAATATACCTTGTTGAAGGCATAAGTTACAGAGTCGGGTAATTAGGGGAACTAGTACCAACCTAGCCATTTTTAGAAATTTTGTAGGAATTTTGTCATAGCCAGCAGCGGAGTCAGTTTTCAAATTACAGATTATTAGGTCTATTTCAGACGGTTCTGCCTCGACTACGCCGATTGAGTTAATTTGAGAGGTAAGTGAACTTAGATATTCGTTTGTCAGACGGACATCTGTTGAGATTTTTTCAGCTAGCTCTTTCCCGATACTACTAAAGTGTTCGTTGATGTACTGAGCTGAGTGAGAAGGATCATTTTTTATATTGATGAGCTCATTATTGCAGGTCTTTTGTTTATTTAGATGTATGATATTCTTAATAGATTTCCACAGGGATTTATTATTTGATTTAGATTTATCAAGAACATCTCTTTCATATTGGTGTTTGAGTTTTTTAATTAGATTGTTAACGTAGTTTCTATATCTTCTGTATGTTATTTTAAGTATTTCGTTACTTTCATCTCTGCGCAATTGCTTCTGAAGCTTGTTTCTATTTTGAATACATCTCAAAATACCTGGCGTGATCCATGGCTTTATAATTTTTTTGCTGTTTGGTATTATTATTAATTTTGTATGTTCTTGTAAGCATTTCGAAATCAGATTAATAAGTTTTGTGCATAAGGTGTTCGCGTCCTGAATATCGTACAGTTCACGAGTGTCTGTATTTTCGAGTGATTTAAGTGCGTCTTGATAACATATTGCATATTTTGATGAAGCGGCTTTATGTACATTATTTTTAGAATAATAGTTGATTAAGACCATTTTATGGTCAGTCACTGTCGTGTCTAACACTGCAACAGTAGCGGATGTTTTATTTGTATCTAGGTTAGTAAAAACATGGTCAAGACAGCTATTTATTCTTGTGTCTAGACGATGTCCAGGTAGTAAAGAATGGGAGGCAAGCATATCAAGGTAAAGGTCTGTGTGTTTGTCGCTGTGTCCATCTATTATGTTTATATTTATGTCACCAGCTAATGTGGTGTTAACTCTTAAGTGAGGGGATTTTAAATAGTTATCAAGTGAAGTAATAAATTTCTCCGGGTTTTTTTGGGATGGAGAGCGGTAGATACAAACAATAGTACTAGTGGGTGTTGTTATTTCTAGGCACGATGCGCGGAATAGTGTGACTTCTTTAACTTTGTGTTTTACAGAGTTTTTAATAAATACCACGACGCCATCGTTTTGATTCGCTTTTTTTGTAGAACTATAAGTAAGGTAGTCGGCTTTTTGCGGAAGACTTTTTTCTGGGTTGATTCTGCATTCTGTGAGTATTATGATGTCTATTTGTTGATTAAGCATCTGGAGGTTAAGTTCTAGATCGTCAATATTTGAGGATTTGTGGACACTTCTTATGTTTTGAATTATAATAGAGAGGTTAGGCTTATCAGTTGGTATATGATTTTTGAGCTCTTGAATTGGGCAAGACACTGAGTTGGTGCAGCTTATGAAGTCTAACTCCTGAATTAGTAATTTTGTATTATCCATTATCATGTATGAAAGGAGCGTTTGTGTTATTTATTGAGGGGTGATGTGTGTCAGTTAGTATATATGTGAGCGAGCGTGTACTATAAATGTAAATATGTTCATTGAGTGTTGTTGGTGCGATGCGCTGTTTGTTAGAGAATGTGTTGAGGAGCGAATCCTGTGTATGCCAGATAATATTCATGTATTTGTAGTGAAATAGAAAGGTGCGCAATATGAAGTGTGTAACACAATGATAATAATACAGATACTGGAACAGCTTACAGATTAATGCAATGAATAATATAGAATAATAAAGTCATTTTTTCTTTGAAATTTGTTGAAGTTGGACATCACTAGTTACAGCAATGATTGGTGTATTTTCATTTTCGCGCAAGTACACTCTGCCATAGCTGGTCCAGCAGTACTTGTAATTATTTGTAGTTTTAAAGTCTCTTGCTAGGAAAAACAATCTTGATGACATTGGCGTAAGATTTTCTGATAAGAAGATTGGAGTATCTGGATGAGATTTTAAGCCCATGTTTTTTGCACTTAGTTTTCCTGTTTTGTTTCTATAATTATAGGTTTTTGCAGCTTTTAAAAGATCAGTTTTTACAAATGTATTTGTTAATTCTACTATAAGAGTGCTTCTTTCAGTTTTTGGTTTCTTTGTCCTTATTATATCTTTGACATCTGTTCTTTCCATAGTCACATCTAGGTTTTTGCATAGATTAGTTATTAGTTGTAGAAGATCCCGCTTGTTTTCATCCCCTCTCAGAGGTACGTTTCTGATTTCAATATTCGTTTTTTTATCCGATCTTTGCAAATCCTCAATTTTGTTTTCTAATATAATTATTTGTTCTCTGTCTTTTTTAGCCTGTGTTTCCAGCTGGTCAATTTTTGCTTTTAGTCCCGAGTTTTCTTCGGACAGATGCGTAACTGTGGCTTGCACTAGATTGCTGGTATGGTGGATATCTTTTAGTGCGTCTAAAATGGTTTTTATTTGCACATTTTGTGACTCAGACAAGTTTTTAAAGAGTTCCTTCAATTCATTTTTAAGATCTGCTGTCAAGTCCACAGCCTGAGTTTGATTCGCTTCATTGTGTCGTTTACGTTTATTTCGTGCTACAATAAAGCTAGGCGGAGATGTTTCATCCAATGACTGCATGTCAGGGACTGATATCGATTTCTCTGGGGTACGCATCATAATATCCTTACTAATTATTATATTAAGTAAACACTAGATTAGCGGCAAACAGAAGAGAAGTCGATTATAATCTGACGAGCTTGTGCTTGTTAGTAGGTATACAAGCGAAGGCATAAGACGACAGCTGATGCCGTTGATGAGTCATGCAATAGTGCAGGTAGCCCGTGTTAGAGTGGGTGAGCAATTATGACAGCTATCTCCCTTCCGCGTAGCAGTTGGAGACCGCGACCACGATTAGCGGTGCGGAAGCAGGATAGCAATTATGACAGTTGTCTCGTTTCCACGTAGCAGCTAGCGGTCGCGGCCGGTTGCAGCGACGCCAGAAAAGGAGGGAAGATGAAATACCTTGACTAGCGTGACGACACTGGTAAGGGGGGCGCCGCTTAGACCCGCTTGATGGGCGATTTTTGACCTTATTGCAACGCGACTCTTGGGCACGTCCGCTCTTGCCGAGACCACAGGAGAAAGAGGATCCTACATTACTTTTGCATATAAACATAACTACGCCTGTATTCCCCGAAGAAGTAGCCACAAAAGTACTTATAATACACCCACAATTCGCTAGTTACGTTTAAGTCCCATGTAATAAGGGCGATCCCACTGTCATTAACGCAGGCACTAACTCCTGACCCCTGATACTGGGAAATTACGAATGAAAAAAAAACCGAGTATCACTTTGCCCGATGACCCAGAGATCGAACCTATGGCCTCGATTTCCGCAGCAACGCTTTGTTTCTAGACCAACGAGGCAGTCCTATTATCTACTTTTGCAATATCAATTATTGCAGTCAGAAAATACCGTGTACCAAACATTTCCTAATGAAAACATTCAAGAAGAATAAATAAAGACAAGAATTAAAAACCAAACATAAATTGCACAGTAACATTAACGATCTTATGGATAATTTTACGATAACGATGGAGATTGCAATAAGAACGATCGTAAAATAATAAACTTATTCAAGGATAACATTTATACAAGATACATAGGAAAAACGTTGAGGAAAAGAAAACAACAATATTTTCATCTCTCATAAATAAGTTACACTAAATATTGAGAGTCGATTGATAGCACACTTCGGATTTCTATTGTGTGATAGATATATAAAAGAGACTAAACAAAATAAAACTGATGCTTTGAGATATTTATTATCTAAAACGTACATGATGTAGGAGAACAAGTAAGAGCTTATTTGTATTATTCAACTTCACAATCTAACGTTACAAACGACTGACCAGCAATAGAAGAGTTATTACACTTGAGTGAAAAGTTAGCGAGCACTGGAGGAACTCAACCCGGTTCACGGGTAGAAATAATGGCTCCAATGACGCGGGGTCGCAAGTTCGTAGCCCGTGCAGACGGACGTTGACCTGCGTGTAATATTGCAAAAAATCTACTAACTAAAACTCGATCATTAATAACGCTTCAACAATTTTAGAGGAGACGCCTAGGGACGATGACACTGAAACTTCACAAACATAATGGATTCCTCTCACACATCAAACCCTAGTTAATTGCTTGAGACATATTTCGAGGTAACATCATTTCATATTCATCCCTCAGACGCCAACTTTCGAAAGTCTGTGATACCAGCTGACTGAGGAGAACGATAGTGATGTCTGTCTTCATAGTGCCATAAACTTTTTTGAGTTGAAAATAATCATTCATTCAGAAATTAGGACCCTCGGGTCGACGTTCTGGTGAACCCATATTTTACAGTCACCAGCCGTGGAAACAGTCCTTTCAAATGTTTTAAATCTGTAGCATTCATGGATGCGTTCATAAATTGAGTCACCGTCAGTGGATCGAGAGCCGAATTAGAACATCTCGGTTTAATTATGTTGAAATGCATGTCTTTTTCAGTGTCGGGCTATGACGCGGCGAAATATTTCAACATTTTCCACATGTAGATAGCCCGATGCTAAATTCCCGTTCTTACGGATCATCTATCGACCGTTAACTTATAAATACATACAAATAATGAGCACTGTCCGAGCACTTTTGCTTTATATTATTGTATTGATCATTAACCCATTTACGTCAGCGTGCTAAAAGTAGACCGTATTTCGATTGGGATGCCCAAAAGCTTGTCTGTACAAACTAATAGCTGTAGAAGGTCATAAATTCAACAATTATTTACCAGTCAATAAGTAACCGGATCATGCGAGGAATACGTAGCCAAATCTGATTTGAATCCATTAATGTGACATTTCAGCTGCCGAACGCATTAGGCAGAGTGAAGTGAAACCACAAAATTATGAATAATACATCAAGCAGGACGATAGAGGGCATTCTGACACATTCTTCCCTACTTTATTTTGCGTTACGTCAACAGGATACGTTAAATGGCTTAAAATAAAACCCGCATTCGAAACACAGCCCAATATTTCCTTGCTAGAAGAATTTTGAATAAATGCCCTCGGTTAGAACACCATTATTCGTCGGTTTTGAAGAATCCTCGCCCTTGCGGATTTTGATGATGCTTCCTTACAGAATTACTAGACTTAATAACATATACCTGCTGATGCCAGCTTAAACGATTGGCTTAGAATTTTACCGACCATTGCTCGTAGACAAAGCTATTCTTGGAACTCTGAAAGGGATTATGCGAAGTTGTCTCTTGAAGCAAAGTCGAAAGTTGATGTATTGTATCGTCGTTTCACATTGAGCAATTTCCCAGCATGTTGGTTATTAATTCTAGCTTATGCCTATCTATGTGTGGGATACATCAACTAACTGTCTTGTAAACTCTTAAGTCCATTTTCTTTTAATGCATCAAATTGCACCAATGTACTTTTGCATCATGTGACTACTAAAGACTGGTTTTTAGGTGCTTTTCTAGATTTGACAATGATGTGTTCTACGCTTGAATCTTCGTTTAATTAAACAATGGAGCGACAAAATGTAACTAAACATGCAAACGAAACTAGACCTTGTGATCACTTAAGGTGCCAATGACGTTGTTAAGGCCTTTCTTGACCGACTTAACCTACACGAAATGGACAATTTAAATTGTATTAAGTATTAACCTATTGTATGAAGTGGAATATTAAACGAGGCTTTCGAGGCGCAGTCACTCCAAAACACATTATACATTTTCATGCACATATCAAACAAACAATAGTGTTTTAAACAATGCTATTTTAATTACAGATTTGCAAATTTGATTCTAATTTGTATGCAACGTAAGGTAAATATTAGCGTAAAGTGAAGTATTCTGTGGGTACGGTGTGGGTAAACAGATATCGGGCTGAACAAATACAGACGTCGATAAAAATTATGTTGCTTACAATAGTTCTAAGGAGAGGTGAGCAGGTGGGGGTGTGTATAACAAGCATACTGCGAATAACGACATACACTATCGATCTACTTCAAATGTATATGACAAAGTACTGACAAAAACGTGCTGCGCCTTTCTTAATTGTCAGAAGTGACATCAGGACTATAAGTGATAAATATTAACTTTAACATCTCATGTTATTCTGGTAAGAGCCGTGGTGGCCTCGGGGTTTGAGCAGTCACCTGCTACGCAAGCGACGCAAGTTCGAATCCCAGCGGGGCCTGTACCAATGAGTTTTTCTGAAAAACTTATGTACAGTGATTTCACACCACGTACTTAACGGTGAAGGAAAACATCGTGAGGAAACCTGCATATTTATGAGAAGTAATTCAAAGACGTATGTATAGTGCCTGAGACGGCGATAGACTCACCATCTGTCACGTTGGCACTTAATCAAATTCGGTGAAAAGTGGGTGTTGTGATTACAACACCTCTGCCTACCCCTTCGGGGAATACAGGCCTGAGCATATGTATGTATGTATGCATGCTATTCTGGTGAAAGCTATTGCCAAAGTTTTTACATGTGATTTACTATAGTGCATTTCGTTGTCAAAGCGCTTACGCTTTGACAAAGCATGTTCAGGATGATAATATATGACTATTATCATCCCGAACATGCTTTTAATCGTGCAACCAAGCCTAGTTAATCACGTGGACTAAAGGAATTACATAAGGTTACATACTTCTATTCGGTACTTCGTTTTGCGTGTGAAGATTTAGATTCTAATTCATTCTTTGGAATCTACGCGAGAAACCAGATCTATATCAAAATGTTTGATCATAGTCCAGACTAGGGGAAGACCAAGGCAAAAAGAAATTAAATGAGACAAATTAAGGAAAAGGTGTATGTCATGATATTTACAAAGCAAATCACAGGGACCATTAATGTGCACAAAATTACAGAAAAAATGTCAGCGACCTTGGCCACAGTTCTCTAAACTTTGTAACTGAAGCGGCAAGGCAGTAATGTTAAAAAATATCAAAGTGTGGCGAAATTCAATAAGTACCAAATCGAATTTCTAATAATGATGCGGTTTGGGAAACACTGTAGCCAGTGTTATTGAACTGTATAATTGGTTTTCATTATTTTAACCATCGGGGCATTTGGTAAATGCGAGACTAATGACAACTCTCTCCTTTAAAAAATCTTAAATATATATTTTTTCAATTACAACGATGGAAAACAATCATGTTCGCCTTTTACTATCTGAGTTTCTTATCAGTTCGTCTCAGAAGACCAGTTTTTGAGACGGTGTTAATTTTATCGACGTCCACTACGGTCCCCCACCAGATATAAATAAATCATTTCATTATTTTATGTCATTAATGATTCGCTTTATAATATCTTTAAAGTCCTTATCGAATTGTCGACGACACTGGTGTACGGTAAAACTTGTACCCTTTATTACAAAATATAGTCCTTGGTTTAAAAGAAGCTCCCATCTCTTTCTGTGATACGCATTTCAAAAGGTTCTAACTTTATTTTATTCGGAGTTTAATCTAGGCTTAGTTTAAACCATGTTTTATAATAATGGGGATGAGTTTATGTTATGCCTTTATCAGTAAATTGTACTATGTAATCCTTCAATGTTATATATTTTTGTTTTAATTTTCAATGCGCCCGCTTGACGGTAAATTATCTGAAGCCTACGCAACTAAGAAAGTAACTCACTTTGTCTATAACGAATAGCTGATCCATAACAACGAATGATGAAAGGGTCATTCTATTACTAGCATAGTGCCCTCACACGTCTCCATTGCGCACTGGTCACAGCGGGAACGCAACATAACTCTAAGCTTAATTTCGCAGCGATATTCTGCTAGGCACTTCTGAAATTCGAACGGTATATCCCATTTGGCCTGCCACTATTGAGCTCCGAATATTTAATGATATAACACGTTATGCTCGGGACGGACTACGGACTAGGTCGCATAATTTATTGTTCGAATATAAAGTTATAGGTAGAAGTAATATGCTCTCTACCTACGCTATGACATAGGACATAGACATAACTGGCGAAAATATGTGGGTGTGCTATAAGTACACTGTTGCCCACCCCTTCGGATACAGTCGTGAACATGTATGAATAGGTAGATGATCTGTAATCTTTGATCTATTACAAAAGAGAATAGCTGAATTGAAAAACATGCTCTTTGTATAGGTACTGTCTCCAAAGATCATGATACATTCTAACAGATATATTTGAAACCACGTCACAGATAATAATAACGAGCCAGGCAAACACATTACATTGCAACTACAATGTTGTCGTAAAATAAATAACGATTACATGCAGAAATAACAGGATGGACGACCCAAGTAAATATTTATTCACAAAGTACTCTGCTCGGCTGGAAACTCATTTTTACGACTCTACTGCCGTAATAGAATCAAGAAGAAATAAAACGAATGTTGGAATTAATGCGCTTGATTACTATTCAACGGTAAATATAGTACCTAATTCAGGAAAACAAAACACACATTTATACCAGAGATGTACAAGGATGGGCAGGGAGGGATGTGTTTGTTAAAAAGAATAATTGAGGCTGAGCGAGGCTAGGCAAATTAAACGATTATATTGATCTTAAGCAAGAAACGCTTTAGTAAACCACTTGATGAGGGTTTTACTGTTATAATTATCACATAGCTGGACCGAATGTCTCAATGTTCCCTGAATTTTAAATGAAGAACAGATAAGTCTCAAGATATGGCGCACTATTCTAGCGGACATAGTTGGAGGAAAAAGCTGGTAAAACGAAAATTTACGTCAAAACAAATTAGGAATGTGTATCTATGACGTAATTTCAGTGAGTGTTTTGCGCGTTAAAACAATCCTAATGGTTTTACAAGGTTCAAATGGTTTTACGACGTGGGCACTAAATTCAACTGTAAAGTAGACCATGTATTTAGTCCAATATACACGCTTTGGTATCGTAACAATGAACGAACAAACCCTAAAACAGGTAAGATTTTAGCTAATATTTATTACCAAAACACTATTAATTCATTCAAAGATAACGTTTCGTAGAAATACCTTTTAGTACAATAGAAATGTGTAGGACGAAGTATGAACAGAGTAATGACTGTAATAATTATTGTTCTAAGAGATAGTCCTAATATTATAAACACACAAAAACTACAGAATGAATTTTAATGAAACTTTTCTCTAATATAACTTATACATCGGAATATAATATGGGCTAAAATATTGTGTGAATTGTCTACAATATAAGGATAAGTAAGACCAGCTAATTGACTAACTATTCTAATATATAAGGCTGAAGAGTTTGTTTATGGTGGCGATGAACGAAATAGATTTATATAGCGAATGTGAGCGGTAGAGAGCCTCCAAGGAAGAACTACTGTGACTAAATTAATTATATTTTTCAGAAAGGTCTTCAGAGCACTCGTAACCGAAGAAAGTGTATGAAGAGATGCATGAATGTGGATGAAGACAAAGATGTGTGTAAGGATCGTAGTATGTGGCAAACGGTGGTCACGGCCTACTCCCATGGGATACAGGCGTGAGCATCTGTATGTAATAGTTTGTCTGTTTGCTTGAACGCGCTAATCTCAGGAACTACTGGCCCTATTTGAAAAACTCTTTTGGTGATAGCTCATTTATCGAAATCCATATCGTAGTCTTAAGACACAAATAACACATTTCTATGTAAATATAAAATAGTTACAACATTATTCGTATCGCAAGATTTATATTCAACAAGTCTCTAATATTAGCTTAACAATAACACAATACCTTAATTACTTGCTCCCTTAAATACTTCGCTGTTCAGGCTTAACTTCGTGAAGCCCTTGAAAAGCTTTGAAATGCTTCTTCGGCATAGTTTTGTTACCAAAAATGTTTGAATAAAGCTTAAAAGATCTTCGTATTCGTTATAAAAGAAGGAACGACGTAACGTCGCGCCTTCTCGGAAGGGTTACCGAGGCGCTTCTACAACTACTTTTCACCGAAGATGATTAGGTGTTAACGTGACAGACGGTGACACCATAGCCGGTATCTCAACCGCTAATCTATCTATACTGATGAATAAAATCGAAGTGTCTGTCTGTAATTCCAAAAATAGCACCTATTCACTAAATGCACACGACAGTTTAATCAGGCATCTGGGAACGCGGTTCCAGTTAGCTAGCTATCTATAAAAAATACAAAATTTTCTGTGTTTGTCTGTGTGTTTGTTCCGGCTAATCTTCGGAACCTCTTGACCGATTTAAACAGGGCAGATAGCTGATATTACAAAGACAACCTCCTTTTTTTTTTAAGTCGTTCAAAAATAATTAGGGTACTGTGAAAATAAACCAGTTTTAAAATTAAGTCTACACGGGTACTGCGGGGTGATACTCACAGCTTGTTCTTGGATACTTAGTTAAAATATATCACAATGGAATCTTACTCATTATTCTATTGAGCTATCCCGTTTTTGTCTTACTCCCCCCCCCAAAAGTGACGTAATAACAAGTGAGCAATCGATAAGACGATACTGGAACAATCAGTATAAATTATAATGAATTAGTAATTAACATAACATGAAGCAGATTATTTATAGCCGGGTCATACAATCGATAATTATACACAATCATCTACGTGAACATAACATACTAATAGATATTGGCTGAGCCTATAAATAGTCCTAAATGTGAGTGCTACTATGAAAACTCGACTGAATTTTTTTTTCTAAACATCACAAATGTTCCCAGTGGTAATGGTATACAACACCCACTTTTCAGTAAAGATGATTAGTTCTAACGTGAATGAAGGTGTGTTCATCGCTGTCCGGCTCCGCCGGGTGTAAAATAACTCCGTTCAGAAACGCGCAGCAGCACTTGTCGGACTCAAACCCACTGCCATAGACTCACAATATTTTTAGCATAGATAATATAATCTGTTGATATTTTTTTCATCCTATCCATTTTAATATTATTGTGTAGTCTTTTATGTTAATTTTTTTATTTCATTCTGTTTAAGACACTTAAATACTTCTTTGAATTTCTTCTCAGACATAACTTTTGACCGTTGAGCTCGCAATGTGGTGTGACATCACTACAATCAAGGTTTTTAGGATTCCGTACCTAAAGGGTAAAATGGGACCCTATTACTAAGACCCCGCTATCCGTCAGTCCGTCTATCTGTCACTGGGCTATCTCATAAACCGTGATAGTTCATTGAAATTGTAAAAAAAAACATGGAACCGCGTGTACGACTCGCTCTTGGCAGGTTTTATGACAATTATTTCATATACATTGCTTGATAGAACTTATGACTTTGCGTAACAGTTGATTACTCCACGTCCTCTACTAATATGATATACGTTTGATTAAGTTAGTATGAAATAGTTTATGTGATCACAATATTGTGGTTGTACATTAAGTTTAGAAGAAATACAATACAAATTTTTCAATAAACATAACCAACTTGTTGAAAATGGAAATTTGAAACTGTTTTGTTTAGCAATTTGAAGCTGATAAATTCGCAGACCGTGATTAATTGTAGTATACAAATTTGATAAACATTAAAATTAAATTGTTTTGTAGGATTATAATACTAATAAGTAGACTTATTTCTGAACGAAAGCTATTAAAATATTTGCATTTGGCTTTTAAATGTGAAAGACAAAGTTCTTGTTTAAAAACAAGAGCTTCTTTGCATTGAACAAGCGATTGAACCAAACATTAAATGGAGCGTGAATTTTAAAAACTTTTCATTGAAATTCCATTCCGCGCTTTGGAGTCTGCCGAATAGCAAGAGATATTAGAAACATGCATTCAATTTCATTTATCTGTACGTGACTGTTATGGGGTAGAGTACACACACATGCATGTGATGAAAATTTTGGTTGCCTTCCTTGGCGTTTGAGTATGGATTTATGTAGTAGTTACATATTTATATTATTGTATTTTATCTGTTGTACTCATATCATAAACAGGTATCATAAACACTCTAGCCCGCTAAAATAAGTTCTGCATAATTAGTGTTACATTGTGGCCTTCTCAAAAAAAAATCATGCATTGTGTCCCGAAGTACTTTGCATATTAGAAATGAAAAGAGGTTCAGTCACATTGCTTAGATTGCGACTAGATGGCGCTTTGTAATAATGTTTAGAAATATCCCATGATGGAGAATAGTTTTTTTGTCAATAAATGCCTGAATTCATGAAGAATCGAATATATAAAATTCTCGTGCCGCGATGCTTGTTAAAAAACTGCTCCGAAACGTCGTGACCGATTTGTATAAAATTTTGTGTGCATATCGAGTAGGTTCAAGAATCGGTTAAAATCTATTTTTCATTGTGTGATCCATCCCAACAAAATATATGGTAATCCAACGTTAGTAGGGCACAGCTAGTATTATCTATACAGATAAATAAAATTGAAGTGTCTGTTTTTAATTCCAAAATAACAGCTTTTCACTAAATGCTTATGAAAGTTTACACGATACGGACATAGAAAACCCAATTTAAAAAAAAATCTCCATATGTCTGTCTGTCTGTTCAAACGGCTGGACCGATATTAACGGGATTTCACTGGCTGATAGCAAATATTCCTAACAATAACATAGGCTACTTTTATTTCAAAAAAAATATTTAGGGTACCGCGGGAATTAAATTAAATCAACGCGGGTGAAACCGCAAGGCACAGCTAATAATAAATAAAAGAAGAAGCATATTAGGTACCTTTGTAATTCATTATTCCATAAATAAACTTCCATATCGCATGTGTTGTAAACTAACTGTTATTATCCTAAACTGTATTGTTTCAAGGAATTTTGCGAACGGCGCTCGTTAGCGAAATAATAAAACAGAATTACTTTTACAAACGAAATTAGGTACAAGTACATTAGTAAATACACTGAGGGATTTCGGTGACTACGTGGTCAATACGAAAACATTGTAACTAGTTATTTTATTTCCAACAAAATCAGTAATTATTCAGATTTCGATATTAATCTTATATAAACGAAATAGAATATCGTATATTGAATTATGAACATAGATTTTGATTATTTGGTGAAGTAAATGCAATATAATCAGAATTATTATAATAATTTCAGATCTTCGATTGTTCGAAGGTTTCCAGCAGTAAGTTAGGGTGTTCGTTTCTGTTTACGAGATGGTTAATGCTCCCAATACATCCTAAGTCATTCAATCACGACCATTAGATAAGATAAGATGAATAGAAGATTAGTTTATTTGTTAGAAAACTTACTTAAATCTAAGTATACTAAACTAATGGCAGCATATTGCAACTTAAGCGAACATAATTAAAGTTTTAACAAGGTGCTTATTGCTAGCATTAAAGGGTTGTGAAGTTAGGTATCGAAGTAAGAAGGGGAATAGAATAGAATAATTTATTTACAACATAGTATTGTCTATAGAATCCCAGCAGGGCGTGTACCAATGAGCTTTTCTAAAAAACTTATGTCACTGTACATAAAAACTTATGTGCAGTGATTTCACACCACGTGCTTTACGGTGAAGGAAAACATCGTGAGGAAACCTGCATATTTCTGAGAAGTAATTCAATGACGTATGTAAAGTGCCTGAGACGGCGATAGACTCACCATCTGTCACGTTGGCACTTAATCAAATTAATCAAAAACTAAATATACGCGGGTGAAACCGCGGGGCACAGCTAGTGCTCCGCGTTTTCCGTGATAGATACACCAACCGCCACGGGGCCAGCGGAAGGGTTATGTCGCACTCACACCGACTAAACTCCACGGCGTTCCTCCTGATCGCTAAGTTGTATATATATCCATGGGAACAGCGATTCAGATATATCATCCACGGTCTGTCGAGCTAAACGGAGAACTAAACCATACCAGACCATAAGCGTTCCTCAGCAGAAATAAGTACATAGTTCAGGAATATTCCGGGTGCATTAAATATTGATAATACATATAAGACTGATGCGGAACGTGGCGTGATAAGCGTTATAAATAATAACCCAGAGGTCGATGAATATATTGCATACAGCTATTTGTTGGAAATAATTCGATTAGTATTGAAGTTTATTTCATACTCACGCCATCCCAGAGAGGGTCCCCGAAGGGATAAGCAGAGGTGTTGTAACAACCACACCCACATTTCACCGAATATGATTAAGTGCTAACGCGACAGAAGGCGAGTCCATCGCCACCGTCTAAAAATCCTTGAATTACTTCTCAGACATGCAGGTTTCCTCACGATGTTTTCCTTCACCGTAAAGCACGTGGTGTGAAATCACTGCACGTAATTTTTTTTAGAAAAACTCATTGGAATAGACCCCGCTGGGATTCGAACTAGCGTCGCTTACGTAGCAGGCGACTGCCACCACGGCTCTAGAGAATGATTTCCAATTAAATTAATTCACTACTCATACTGTATGATTGTGTGAAAGTTAGCTCCATGTAATATTTATCCAATAATCAATTGCTTATCAAACATGTATTTTCAAAGTTAATGGTCGTACCAAGTGAATGATACTCCATTATCAATAAAAATAAATCGCCAAATCGTGATTTGTTTTTTTAAGACTCATATGCATCAATTCTGACACTGTAATCTTATAATAAGTTTTTATGCCTTCACGAATATAGTTCCTGTTTATCAAAATCATATGTACTTAATTCTAGCTTCTCTTCAAAGTGAGGTCAGCTTGGGTCACGTGCGAAAGATATTCTACTAGGGTACATTGAATTAGAAAATACTTGCATAATATATAATCGTGTCGTGCTTGTAATGTTAATCGTCGTGATAACTGTTTAAATAGTCCATACAAATACATAAGTAAGTATATCAAATATGCTCACACCGGTATTCCCCAAAGGTGTAAGCAGTGACACTATTCGCCAGTTTTGTATATAATTCTAGCTGTGTCTCACCGGCGTATTTTTATAAAACCGCCTAAAAGTTTTTTTAAATCAAAGTACTCTTTTTTTTAAATATGTTACTCCTTGTAACATTAGCTATCCAGCCGTTTCAGAGATTACCCGAAACAAACAGACTGACCGAGAAAAAATTTGAAAATTAGGCTCTTTTCTTTTATATGCAGTTATTGACAAGATGTTTTCACTTTGGAATTACAAACAGACACTTCAATTGTATTTATCTGTATAGATATAGGTGTATAGATGGGAGCATATTAACCGGGCACTAGTCCAGACTACGGGCTTCTGTTGAGAAATTACAGATGGAATAACCCAGTAACACTTTTAATCGACCCCAGAACCTCGTGATGTGCAGTAGTTGTTGCGACTAGACTAACGATGCAGCCTTTTGTATACAGTGATTAATTTAGCCGCCACGAGCTATGAGCGCTCAGCGAAAATAGTGAGAATATCTGCGCAAATAATTGTTCGCGCTCGTTCCATAAATACCCAAAAAATTACTTCTACGAATTCACGCCTGAGTTGTCTCAGGATGAAATAGTTATTTTATGAGTCTGTCTCTGTCTATATGTACCGCTCGAGGCGAATAAAAACATCCGCTGTATCCCCACAATTTTTCACTGCGCGTTCTTTACTCATGACGGGACCTGTATGCGGTTACTTCTTGTTTCAATCTTACAAAGTCACCGTTGCAAAATATAAATACTGCAATAACTCTTTCAACAAAGATTTATTAAAGCGATAATTTACGTGCAATGCTGCACCTTGATCGATTAATTAAAGATAAATTGTGAGTCAGTATCGAATCTAACCATTCCATTGTCAGACCAGAACCACAGTATAAATATATATAAGTTTACAAAGCAGTGTAGAATCTAGGCTAAATCTATACAGATAAATAAAATTTAAGTTACGTTTATCTCGATCCGCGAAATAAAGCCATCCATGAAATTAAAACTACACGGGTGAAACCGCGGAGCACAGTAAGTTTTTTAAAAGGAGAACGTTTGCTCCATAGAGCACGAGGGTTGACACTCCGTAAAGTTTTAAAAATTTACTACTTTACTTACTGATAAAATTATATCCATTTGAAGTTTAGATAAATGACGTATTAGTACGCGATCGGCCAAAACTTGTCACCCTTACCGTCAATACTTCAGTGCCCCGAGTGGTTTTAGTCGCTTGAATTTTTTTGTATGGAGACGAAAAATTTCCGACACTCGCCGCTTGGGCCGCTTTTTAACACTCCCATACAAAATATGCAGGCGATATCGTCAACGCAAAAACGTACGCATTCCGTACTGCTTGTAGTAGTATTACTGTGCCAGGCCGATTCAAACAATCGATAAATATCAACGAAACAAAAAGCATTTTTTGCCTTCAAATAAATCTACTGTAGAATTGTTCAATACAATAACTACATAGCTAGAGATCGTTTCATATCGATAAGGGATTGAAACCATGTTTTGTATCAATTCAATTATATAGAACTATGATATATAGATATTATGTATTCAATACGTCAAACACAATGCATAAACTTGGCATACTGACGATTTCTTTTGCAATTGGCAGCCGAATGCACAGTCTATAATTATCTTTGCATTATTACATTATTTATTTGGCTTCCACTTTTATCGTGAAATACATCAAACGAAAGCTTTTCGACCATAAAGGAAGACAACGCACTACTCCTCTGCTTCCAAACTCCTGAGTATCGTCATTATTTAATGGGCTATTTACCAAACAAGCTAATTGAAGGAGACTATTTAATGCTCGAAAGAATGCGCTATTTCAGAAGTGTTCCCGAAGGGATAAACAGAGGTGTTGTAACGACAACATTTCACCGAATATGATTAAGTGCCAACATGTCAGAGGATGACTCCATCGCAGTCTCAGGCACTATATATATACGTCTTTGAATTACTTCTCAAACAGGTTTCTTCACGATATTTTCCGTCACCGTAAATAAATCACGTGGTGTGGAATATGTAGACATTGAAAATTGATTTTACTAGACAGTACAATTTGACTAAACGTCGGTTGATCCTCACTTACGTACGGTACGTTGTAGAAAGTAACAGGAATTATTCAGGAAAATAGTAATTTTTCAGTGATATAAATAAATCATAGTTCAAGAGACGAGTCAAAATAAATAGACGCACATTCGTCTATTTCTATCCTCACAAAGGATTTCATTACAGTTTTAAAAATAAATTTAATCGAGTTGATTAAAATCAAGAGCGACATCACTCATACCAATATAATATCGTTATAATATATACATTGTAATAAGAAACAGAAATTACTGTACGTAACATAACCTTGATAGACAAGATAGAAAATTCCCAAATATTTAGCACTAAAGTGATAATACCGTCAATGTTGACTGTTGACACAAGAGCGATAAGAAGAAAGTACTTGCGAGAAGACGATACAAAATTAATCTTAGATAGTTATCAAAATAACAGCTTGGGATACGGAGATAAAGCAACACAAGGACGTGTCAAAAATCTTATTGATAGATAATTTTCAGATAACAAATTTCGATAATCTATGTATAAAAAAGAAAGTCGTGTTATTTACACTATTCATAAATCAAGAACGAGAAAACAGGATACTTTTTATCCCATTCCCGAGGAACGTGGTATTAACATAATGAAGTCTACGCGTATTATTTTTACTAGTATTACTTAAATGTTATAAATCGTTCTCTGTTAGTTCTTGTCTAGACTAATTTAATCAAGTAATCCGACGATGTAAACAACAGATAACATATTAATTATTAAAAAAACATGATTTAAGCTAAGACTAGACCGAACAGACTAAATCTAAATCCATCCCTTTTTAAATCCATATCACAGAGAGAGATGGAGCTAAGCAAGGTCTATCTTACTTTTTGTTTTGTTATAAGGGGATTGGGTTTAATTCCACCGCGATACACTTCACGCCCCTTTGGATTAATTATTTTAATTACGATTCCATCTAACTTGGTATCAAGTTTATTATTATCAACACTATGTGTATCTTGTAATTTACTATTTAATTGACCTAACATATCGTTGTTACAATTAACAACTTCCTATTATGTTCTTACGATCGACGTCACGAATTATTCAAAACAAACACGTGGTTAATATTTCCTCCGCGATCCCACCCATAGACCATTTTATAACACAAAATGTTTAGATATCAGCTGCTTAAGTATGACAGTACCGTAAACAAACTTAAGAACGTCCAGTACTTCTCAGCTGATCGACATATAAACAATCTCACCTTCTGTAAACACTACATCCCATCGACGTAAAAACGTTCGATCGCAATAAGAACAAGAGTAAACTTCCTCTGGGCACTTCTGGAGCGGTTTGACACAAAATTAGGTAGGGCACGCGATTTCCGTGAACTAAAAATATTGAAAGATTAAAAGGGTCGCGTTCGTATCATCGTTACGGAGGACAAAGGGCGTGCGGCTCCCACAACGGCCGGCTGAGCACTGACTTGGTTCGGCTTAGACCGCTGTGTTCGTACTTCGTGTCGCGCGATGCAGCCATCAGGTGCGACCAAGAGGTACGATTCCAGCCTTTAATTGATGTGGTATTTGACATAAGATCAGCCTTTTCCTGCTCTCCAAACGATAAACGTAGTGTCCGTCTAATTGACGCTAAATATAGGAATTAATGTTTGATGAGATCCCTCGGAAATTGCTTTTTAACTGTTGCATTAGACTCAATTTTCATTAGCAATCCAGAATCGTAACGGGACTGACGTTAATGTAGGAACAGTTAACTTGTAATTTAAATACACGGAAC
This sequence comes from Watsonalla binaria, assembly GCA_929442735.1. Lineage (NCBI taxonomy): Eukaryota > Metazoa > Arthropoda > Insecta > Lepidoptera > Drepanidae > Watsonalla > Watsonalla binaria. The sequence goes on along the minus strand of OV838929.1, from coordinate 3,281,792 downwards.
GAGGACAATGGCTTCAAGTCTATCCAAATGATATAACTATGTCACCTCTGGACAAAAGTAAAGGATCATTTTCATAGCAGCATGACAGAACGCAATTCAGGAATATGTGGTGTCGGTTAAGTATTCGAACAATGGGGAACAGGGAAACATAACGCCACGGAAATAATATAACAGTAAGATCATTGTCATAATGGCTATTAAAAAGATAACTGTGGGAGTGCCTCAGTACCGTACAGCATTATGAAAACGCCTTGACCCCTGTTTATTATATACAGTTACAGTAAAGTTACAAGGGCGACTGTGCTCGCATTCCAAGGACTATGCAGACGATAGAGAAATGCAACCGTTTTATGCTCGCCTGTAATGGACCCTTTGAGGGCCTTACAATAAATCCTTTTCACAGATAATATTCATATTTTTTGATGAATCAACACAACATTTATAAAAAACGCCACACTCAAAATAATGTTAGGTATTCGTCGTAAATGGAGAAAAATATATTCGTTAATTGTAGCCTTGATTGAAGTTGAGTAATGAATTAGATTGATGATGAATGTAAACTTTGTTTCCCTGCAGCTTATTTTACCCGTGCGCTTTGCAACTACGCACGACATTGTCCTAAATTAATATTTTATGGGATGGGATATAAGTATGTATTTACCAAAACATTTACTAAAATTTCTAGACTAATACAAATATTTAAACTTATTTCAACTACTACTTATGTAATAAGTAAGCAAAGATAAATTAATTGCAGAATAAGTTCTTTGGAGAGAGAAATTCTTCCAAAGAATTCTATGGGATTGGAACAACTTATTGAAATGTCTACGTCCAGTGAATGCAGAACTTTAAATGCCTTATCTATAGATCTCCTTCATATTTCTTTGAATTTAATTCAGTTATTTAGGCTTACTAACTTCACCGCAATTGCTGTCTGATTGAAATGAATACAGGGCACTAGGAGTCAGCTGTTTTATTTTGAGCTGAGTTTCTTGCCGGTTTTCAGAAGGCCAGTTTCCGAACCGGTGGCAATTTTTCGATGCTCTTAAGTGTCTAACCAGGGCCCAAACTGAATAATTCATTTTCTATGGTCTGATGTTAACCCCTTACAACAGAGCATGTTGGTCATATGATTGGCAACCTTTGTTCTATCAATTGACCATCCAAGCTTTAATGGATGATAAGATTTCATCAACTTTCGAACGGGAGAATTTTATTACCTCTTTTATTAATTAAAGCCCATTAAAAATTAGAAAGGTTAGTCCAATAGGAGAGATCTGAATTTTTGTAAAATGACTGGTTTGTAAAATTTAAAAAAATCTTTTTATCAAATATTTGAACGGCGATTACTGTTTTCATAAATATGTGCCTTGCTACCTACCATCAGGTCCGATAAATTTGAGAGGTCTTATCACCATACTTGTAGTTAAAAGTAAAAGCAACTAGATTTATGTAATTTTAAAAAAGGCTCATTAAAGAGGAACTCTTCGTAATATTTTCTGTAAAAGATGTTTTAATTGATGATCCAGTTTTAGCTGGCTACTTGAGGCCTATTTACTTAAGGCAGAGTGCTTAATAGTTCATCTCTTTTTGTATGTTTTATACCATGTTATTACTACCTAAAATTATTATTAAAGCGTTAAAATTTTCTGTGCATTTATTACGTATATATAAATATATATAATCTGAATCTCGGAAATGTCTCCAACGATTTTTATGAAATTTAGTGTGTAGGGGGATTCACGGGCAAAAAGTAGATCTATCTAGGTTTCGTTTTTGGAAAATATCGTTTTGACCATGTTTTCAGGCACTGAAAAACTCATACAATATCATTACAATACGACAATAAATTGAAAACAAAAAAGAGCAGAGCTCGGTCAACCAGGTTCTGTCAACGAACATTTCTTTGAAATGGTATAAAATATGCAAGTTGTAGTGGAATAATACTGCGGCCAGAGTGTTTAGTTTTAATTAGACCGCAGCTTGAGACAGCATTGTACGGACAAATAAAGGACTGCTCGCGGCAAATTTCACATTATCTCGAGGACAAAGAGTACTATTTATTAGCATTTCCAGCTACACAAAATATTTGGATACTATCAAAAATTTTAAAAAGTTTTGATTTTTTTTTAAAAGCTGGCAATATTCCTTTGCAATTCCATAATGATGACACATTACAGACCGCTGTGTATAGTAAGCATTAGAATAGGGTACTTATGATATACAGTAAGAAATACGAGTTCTTTTACGTGTTTCATTAAAATATATTACGTGACAAACTCAAAGCAATACGAAATACTTGTTGCAAACAGCTTTGCATCAGGCGCTGTTTGTAAAAATGTTCCCACGATACAAATGAAAAGGGATAAAATGGATAATTCAATTTAAACGTTATGGTGCCCCCATACTGCTTAGAAAATGTTTACATTACATTACATTTTAATTTAATTTTAAGAATATTAGCAAACGTTTTCCAACAGCACTGTGGGAGCACCAATAGCTGATAACAAATAGCAAACTCAGTGGAGCAAGTGTGAACATTTTTACATGATCGTCAACGCGCTGTCTTTTTATACCCTGGTTGCGATAACCACTTACTGTCAGGCTTAGGATCTAGCCAATATGGTAACATTCTCGTGCTTGTAGAAACGATACAAAATTTATAGAAATTACATAAATCAGTTAAGTGACATATGTCATTCCCGTACATTTTGCGAAACGTGAGGATAATGTTACTGTGGTCTACAGGCCCTGGGCCTTCATAGGTCGTACGTTCAGCTCAATCGACAAGTATGTCTAAACAAGAGTAAATACCATACTCATCTATCAGAGAGCGTGTATAGGCGCCAATTTCTAGTAAGTGAGAATGTTAATGCTCTTAAAGGGAACATTATTCTTAATTAACACATAATTAAGTGTAATTCATTATATAGAATAGATTAATATCGTTACTATGACAGAAATAATTTTGAGAATATTTCTCTTTATATTTATTTGAAAAAACTTTGCTCCAAACACAGTTTGCACCTGTTTGAAGCGGCACCTAAAATAACTAACTCAAGAGTTACAAGCGAAAATATTTACCCCAAATTCCAAGAAACTTGTAAACTTTCCAGTACACTGATCTATACAAATCCTTGTGTCCAAATATTATGATATCCCAGAATGAAAGCATTGAACGCACATCGCATCCGTACCAAACTAACAAAATCTAACGCGAGCTCCATTTGTAAAGAACAAAGTCTAGGATTTACTAACGATTAACATGGATCTTAGCGAAACCCCACGCAGACCATCTCATCATCGTCCCTGCCCTTATCTCATACACTGTTGGGGTCCGCACTTGATTCAACCCGATGCGGCTGATCACCTGATTTTTATACGAAGCGACTGCCATCTGACCTTCGCAACCCCTTTAACGAGGAAAATCTGTGATCAGTTTTAGGCCTCCGACTGACCTGTAACGACTGCCAAAGATGATAAATTGGCAACCGGGACCGACGGCTTAACGTGCTCTCCGAGGCACGGTGGGAACTCGGGCGATCACCCATCCAATTACTGGCTAGAGGTAAGGTTGCTTTACTTCGCTGATCGAATGATATGCGCAATAACAACTGACCCACGAGCTCCTCCTATCAGACGCAGAACGCAGACCAGCTATCAGGTCGCAAATAATTCTATTGCTATTGCAACACAAACATTTGTGAAGTAATAGTCACAGGCTGCATGACCTGACTGATAGTGAATGCTAGTCCATGGCTGTATTCCAATTTTTGTTTTCGTATTCTAACGTATTGTTTTCCGATACACATGAAGAAGGAATCTCATTCATACATACATATACTCATGCCTGTATTCCCCGAAGGGGTAGAAGGGGTAGGTAGAGGTGTAGTAACAACACTCACATTTCACCGAAGATGATTATGTGTCAACGTGACAGATGGTGAGACTATCGCCGTCTCAGGCACTACACATGCAGGTTCCCTCACGACGTTTTCCTTCACCGTAAAGCACGTGGTGTGAAATCAGTGTTCATAAGTTTTTCAGAAAAACTCATTGGTGCAGGCCCCGCTGAGATTTGAACTTGAGTAGCAGGCGCCTGCCCAAACCCCACGACCACCACGGCTCTGGAATTAATCCCAGTTCTTCAAATCTATATATATTAAATACAAAAACTTATAAATCAACGCACAAAACCGCTGATCGATCCATGAGATTTGGAAAGTGCGTTCTTGGTGTGGTTTAGGTATTAAGAAAAGGTTTGGCGAAACTCCACTTATTATCTTACTGCCAGGCAAGTGAAGCTTCGGGCGCAAGCTAGTCATAGCATGATACGCATCTTTGAATACATTACGGACAGATAACACAATTATTCTTTCTCTGACGTACCCTAGTATGATATAGGTTTCTCTAATGTGAAGTGATATCAAGTCAGATGATTACATGTCAAAAGAATGACAACCGAACAGGGATTTCCGAGTGCTACAAAGGTCAAATCCACAATATATCTAAACTAGCCGTGCCTCGCAATTTTACCCTCGTAGGATTAACAATAACAACTGTGTTACTTGGTGATATTTTGCCCGTTTTTGTAACAAATCTTTTCCAGAGTCTATTTATGCTTCCCTTCCTATTAGTCGCAACGTGATGATATAAAGCCTGACGTCTTCCTCGACGAATGAATTATCTAATACTCAAAGATTTTTTCAATATATCGTTTTTGAGATTAGCGCTTTATATACGCAATTATAATAATATTAGTAGAAGTAGCCGTGGTGGCCTTGGGGTTAGAGCAGTCGCCTGCTACGCAAGCGACGCAAGTTCGAATCCTGTACCAATGAGTTTTTCTAAAAAAACTTATGTGCAGTTATTTCACACCACGTGCTTTACGGTGAAGGAAATGATCGTGAAGAAACCTGCATATGGCTGAGAAGTAATTCAAAGACTCATGTATAGTGCCTGAGACGGCGATGGACTCACCCTCTGTCATGTTGGCACTTGATCATATTCGGTGTGGGTGTTGTTACAACACCTCTGCTTACCCCTTCTGGGATGGCGTGAGCATATTTATTTATTTATTTATAATAAGTTTAGTATAGATTTTTTTTTTACCTCCTGGTTAACTTAGTTTGGTTTACCTGGTAAATATTAGAAGTTTTAGATAAATTATCCGTCATTTTAGGTTAAAAACTCCTTGGTAACTTTATGACAATTGGACAGTTCACAGTAGTAAATTTGAGTAGGCTGCCAAAATATCAGTCTCACTGTGCAGCATTGCCGGGAATAATCCTTTTATTTAAATTAACTTGCGTGCAATATGGCTCGTGATGTTTGCACGTTGAACTCCGGATTATAACGGGAGACAGTCCAAAACAGACATTTGGTTAGACGTGGTTGACATTCCTCGTAACTTTGTTCATTTATTATTCACACATACCATTCTGATACATTTTGGCAGGAAACGAGAGAATACGTTTCGCATCCACGACGTTTTTGCAAACATTTTGCCGTCCGCTAACTATGCTATCGTAATCCTACGAAATTTAAGAAATCTTAAATTTATAATAGAAAAATATTTAAGCGATAAGTAACACCTACTTATTATCAAATTTCCCAGACTTCTTTAGATTTTTGCGTAAAAGCTCTGTGCAAAATATTTGTATTCGATACAACACCATGTATATGACGCGACGGCAGAGTAAGCTCGCACCTGCTACTTTCACCATGTTGTTTGGCAATATTTTTGAAGATTTGATAGATTTACTGCGCCGATGCCAAAGGACGCTTTCGCTTGACAGACCAACAATTTACGAATGGATCAATAAAAGGTACATATTCTAAATCAAAGATTTCTAATATAAAGAGGAGGAAAACCTTCAAGAGATGGATGGATTGCTTGAAAGGTGTCATGATTTAGAGAGGTAATCGCAGGAACGACGGTTGATAAAAGAATATGAGAGAGGAAAACATGTTAGTCCGAACCTGAAATGACGTGGGATAAGTGCAGGAAGATGGGGAACATATGTACGCATACTTTACATGCTAATCATTGTCAGTCAAATCAAAGATTTCTAATATAAAGAGGAGGAAAACCTTCAAGAGATGGATGGATTGCTTGAAAGGTGTCATGATTTAGAGAGGTAATCGCAGGAACGACGGTTGATAAAAGAATATGAGAGAGGAAAACATGTTAGTCCGAACCTGAAATGACGTGGGATAAGTGCAGGAAGATGGGGAACATATGTACGCATACTTAAATGCTAATCATTGTCAGTTTATATAAACTGAATAGTTTAATAAAATATTGTTATCTTTGAGCAGTTGCCTGCAACGCAAGCGACGCAAGTTGGAATCCCAGCTGGGTCTTATTATTATAACACCTCTGCCTACCCCTTCGGAGAATACAGGCGTGAGCATATGTATGTATGTATTGTTATCTTTATATATACAATTCTGTGACGCCCACACGTGTGGGTGTCACTGAACGCCTCCTAAAATGCTGAACCAATTTGTTTTTTTTGTATGCGTTTCCGTGGCACCCTGGATGGTTTAGATTCACAAATCAGCCCGGAAGATGGGGCTGTAGTTGGTATTCAGGACAAGGTCTGCCGGGTCCGCTAGTAAAGCGATAAAGTTTATGTGTTTGATGTTGTACTGAACCAAGTTTGAATTATTTTTCCATTAGAATCCATTAGAATTTCCATCAGGCTATTTATTAAATGAAGTATGAGAGACCTTTTTCGTGGTACATAAATTTGTATACGGGTGAAATCACAGGACTCAGCTAGTTCTAAATAATATAGTCGCTAGTTTATGCAATTGTGAAGAAATAACTAAGGTCCGCACTCAAAACTCGATTTACTTAAATCTCGCTATCCCTTCCGTCTTTTAAGTAGATTTATCGAATTCTAGTCAGCCAGTTTTCGTTGTCGATTCAGATCAAGATTTAAGCTAAATTGATGATATGCAAAATATAACGCTACATTTCAGCCAATCTTGTTTATTTCCTTCAAAATCGAGTATTTACCGGTTTCTGCTAGTGAACCTTTCATAAAAAATTGTATTCGTAAGAAATTTAGGACTATTGTTTTTGAAAGAAGAACGTTTGCTCCATTGAGAGGTCTGGACCCACTCGTCCCCTGAAATTAGCACCCTGTGCCCACTCGTCCCCTTATTTTTTTTTAATGTTCCATTGTTCCCTTAATCTATCTGAAGTACTAAGGCGTCAGAAATTTAAAGAGGTAGCTTACTGAAGCTAACTTCTATAGTCGTAACATTTATACCAGGAGACGAGTGGGTACCTTCAAATATTTATTAATTATTGAGTTCTTCTCCCGGAGGGCCAGTGACCCTACGACTTTTATTCTAAGGGACGAATATTGGGGACCCTGTGGGTCGTGACCCCCATTGAGCGTGAGGGTTGTCAATCTTAAAGATTTTAAAATACTTTATCTAGTAGATGTGCGCGTGTTTGTGTGTTCATTTTGAACAATTTGTTCCAAGATTCCTTACTGATTGCAAAGCTTATATTTATACTGTGTCATAAGGAAATGATAAGGAAGATAATTAGACGCGTCGAGGAATATGGAACAAAATGTAGGCTTTGGGGTCTCCTCATGCATAATTCAGATTCTTTATGTACGACGGTAAAAAGAAAATATTCAAATGGTTGCCCAAGTTGTGATACAAAGGGAATAATCAAACTTAGGGTAATATATTTTGGCTTCTATCCCCTTGGGATATAGATACCATAATGACATTTGTTTGCAGTTTTATCGAAAATACTTTTGTATGAACATCTTCCAAAACCATGGAGCAAATACCACTGATCTATGTTTTTAATAGATTATCCAAACCATAGTCCCTTTTATATTATCTTTTTTCTTGGAGAAGTGCTAGACCGAATGGGACATTTTTTGCAGTACATACACCGATATCACGGTGAAGGAAAACATCGTGAGGCAACCTGCATAATATGTCTGAGAAGAAATCCAAAGACGTATGACTAGTGCCTAAAAGCGAAAGACTCCTACATCCTCTGTGAATAGTGGGTGTTTGTAAAACCTTGGCAATCTTCCCCTTCGAAGACCCTTGTTTGTTTGTGTACGTCCTATTATTTCGAACACGTTTTTGCTTTCTATCTAAACTAGTTTAAACAATGGATTTTAAGTTAAATTTTAACTTACTGGTGGGTAACCACTCGCCTGACAACCAAAATGAATAAACACTAACCAGGCAACTGGGACTGCGGCTCCAGCCACCTCATTAATATGATATCCATATACACACCGACACATAATCTGTATTGTAAAGTGCATGTGATTTTGCCAACGGTACGCCAGTCACGACGGGGTCGACACCCGACCGCGAAGGTCGATGGGCGAGTGACGTCACCTGTCGTCTAATAGTTAAATAATAACGCAGATATTGCACGGCGGTGTCAGCGAACCATATTTCCCGGACAATAACGTGTTTACAAAGCTATTTATAATCTATAGCGTCAGCTAATAAAAAACTGGTATAGAATAGATAAAAAGAAATTGTTTCGACGAATTTCCCCGCGAGTTTATGACGCAAAGATGTCAAGTCCTGGGGTCTACCATCATCAGATTAAGCAGAGCGTATAAAAAACTTCTTAATTTTCGAAGCAAGAAATGAAACGTTAAAACTAAGAAGTTAGTAAGACATCGCTGTTGTAACTATAATAGTAGGCCCCCTGGACGTGAGAATCGCTGACAGACTCACCATATAACACGTACGGTATATTTAGCATTCTGCGAAAAGTGAGAATAATTAATCTAACCTTTCGTGAACGCTGGAGATTCTGGAATTTCAATGTTCTTAGAACTTTGAGTTTGAGAGTGTGAGTGGTGTGAAGACATAAAAAAATAATATTAAGTAGGTATTATTTTCCTTGTGTCAAGAGTATGTAAAAATAATCGTTTCAACAATCGTTTCGACTACAGTCGAAAGTATTAGCATTTCAAAGAGTTTAGAATTCGAATCGAAACTGGATACGATCTACGCTTTCGCTAGCTAGTGCATTTGCATAAATATTTCGCATCTCGTTTACGATACCTATCAACATCGTAAGGCATTATTATAAACTGAGTGTGAACTGGATTTCGAAAATGCTGTGTTGCGTGCAATATCATAAAATTTCATCTGCTGGAGCCTTGGATGGTTTCTAAATAAAACTTGAATGACGTTTAGCAACTGCGATACTGCGATCGGCTTGACATGATTTTGACATATAGTTTTATAGCCTATTTTTTACTTACCGTAAAAATATAAGTCACTGTTGAAACATTCATAAATGCCTTACCAGGGCCTAAACTGAATAAATCATTTTCATTTTCATCGCTTTAACGTCATTTACATGTTTTACATGCCTATATTATTATAAACTTCTAATCGACAAATGGACATTTAATTTTGGCAGTAAATAAATAAAATAAGAGTAATTTTAAAACTAACAGTGACGTCCTCACGCTCGATGGAGCAAACGTTCTTATTTCAACAATTTGGACTAAATTCCATACAGTTTACTAAGCTTATACTGTGACGTTAGTGCACTATTTGCCCACGATAGTTCTCTTTCAGAACAGACTTTATAAACCTCGACATTTTTTATCGGTAAAATTAAACACATAAAAAAATTAAACCAGCTTATTTATATTCCATCCAACTTCACGTCGTCGTTTGCAACATCCGCCCTAGTTACTTTAAAATGTGACCGAGTTGTGTGCGCGACTGTACCACACAAATAAAATGCACTCAGTATATTTAGAGAGGCATTTGGCTACTTGATACCGGTAGTGGCCACAACCACATAGCATTATTGACTTGCCCCCTTGAGCACATCTGTTGGTTTTTAATCTACTTAAAATGCGCTTCAATTAAAACTAAAAACTCAGTAGTTGAACATTTATAAGTTCAGAAAAGGGACGATTTTCATACTGGTTAGAATAGTTTGCTATGCAAGTGACGCAAGTTCAAATCCCAATGAGTTTATCTATAAACTTAAGTGCAGTGAAACAGTTGAAAAAAGTCAAACTGAGACTATTTAATCCATTAACTGGTTAGTTTAGTGGTTAACAAGTTTGCCTCCCGATCACGAGATTCCGAGGGTTCGATTCCAAGGTCGGGTAAAAAATAGATATTGGGTTTATCTGTCAAGAATTTCACAATAAATGCCCGGAGTTTGGATGTTGGCGGTGTTTCCACCCCGGAATTAAATAATTTCCGACCGAAAGAGCTCGGAAAAACTTTCTATGAATTCAATGAAACAAACCTTTGAACTGGAACTTGGCACCTTTTCTAATGAATTTCAAACTTATGTTTGTTGTTACACTACTCAGGATGCAAGAGAATATAATCTATACAGATAAATATAATTTAAGTGTCAGTTTGTAAATCCAAATTAACAGCTTTTCACTATGCATTAGCGAAAACATTTAAAAAAATCCCCTGCCTGTCTGATTGTTTCGGCTAATGTCCGATACAGCTGAACCGATTTTACGTGAGGAGTAACTTAGGCTAAAGAAAGATAGGACATTTTGATGGTTGATAATTTCTCCAAAAGGGTCAGGTTACATTTTTGTTAACTGGAAACAATCACTTACTAAGGACCTGTCGCTTCACTACTGAACGCACGTATCTCATGGCGGCACCTTTAGATAGTTTCAAACTTCCTATCAATTAACCTCTTACACATCCCATCGAGCTCATTACACCGTTAAAGCAATATGGTTTAACACTGATTGCCTTTCAAGATAATGGAATGGCGTTGCGAGTAAAGCTTGCAATTACATGGTACACCTGACGCTAAACTTGCTCGGATATACTAAGATTATTTTAAAATGGCTAGTCTAGGAAAGAATTTGCAAGGATTAGATATGATATCAACATAATAATGAGAAAATGGTTCATGGTCCATATTTTTCCACACCAATACATAACAGTTTAAGAAGGTACCTGTAAATTTTTTTTACAAAACCTTATATATAAGTTTTTTTACAAGTTTTTTTATTAACTTGCAAAGTGTATAGATATGTTTGTGTGGGAGGAATCTTGCAATTGAATTTTAAATCATTTAAATTTGGTTTACACGGTGACCAAGCTTGATTTAAGGCAGGGCAATCGGGACTACCTACAGTCCCAGGGCCTCCACAATAAATACTTCGGAAAAACATCCTATTAGGAAAATAATTAGCGAAAAAAAAGATTATAATTATTTTGCCCCGAGGCCTCCAGACCTCTAAATCCGACACTGAATATGGCGGATCACCCAAAATGGTGGAATTGTTATTTATCCTGCACTGCCAAAGGAAGTGTATCAAATGAAAGAGCTTGCTGAGGTAACGAGAAAAACAATATTTTCGTTTATTCATACGACAATTTCAAACAAAATTGTTTTTAAAAATAATTTATATGATACTAGCTTATTAAGATTTATTTTTATAATGCAAAAAATAATACTTTATTAACGTCGTGATAAAAAATCAGAACAAGCATAAATATATGGTATCCAGTGTTGATATAAACAAAATAACAACGACAATGAATACCTAGGAGTGCCTTTCAAAATCGCTCCCATTCCGAAGTCTAGACAACACACCTATCTAATACGGAGGGCAGCCATTCAGAATTCATATCGCACTCGCACTTAGAAGAGTCGAAATGCACCGGGGAATAATGTTTAAAACATATCCAACGTCAAAGTATGCAATTTTGTAATACACATCGCCTGCAGCCGAGAACCAGGTCACCCAGATACCACGTACTCTATGGGATAGACGTTACGTCTGGTGCACCGTCAACTCACTCACACCTTATTTATTACCTTAACTCCTTGAACCCAAAGACCAATTTCCCCCATCTTTACTACTGTAAAGTTTTCGAGGATACACATTTAAACAACGAACCTTAACTAGACGCTTCTAAGGACCAATTTTACTTGACTGTTGAATTGTATTTGTTTCAGACAATGTCCCTGTTGTTTTTAGATGTAGAATGATAATAGGACAAAGCTTTCAGAAAGTAACCTGCTAATGCAAGCTTTAATGAGGTAAAGCACTTAGGTTTTACATTTGCACGGAAAAAATGCTATTATTTACGCTAAATAGTCCTACGTAAGGTACTTCACTCACGTTTGAAACAAATGTCATCATTAGCACGTTCTGAAATAATCTTATCGCAACCTCATAACAAGCAGTTAACCCATGACAAGCACTAGCTTCATTCCACAATCAGTGTCTGGGGAAGGAAGTTCCTTTGAATGAACACTGTCCGATACCATTTTTGGAGTGGACTGAACTCCTCTTCGAGGGCAAAAAGCCTTAAAGCTGATCATAATTTCTAATTACGCCTGGATTATCAAAGGAAAACATTTGAACTGAGATTTTTCGAACATTACAACAACGTTTTATTTAAACAAACACGTACTTTTACCTCGGTCCCAAATTCCCAATTAATTTGGCGTGAGCCCACACAAATTATTGTGGCTCTTGTTCGTTTGTGTGTCAGTTTTATTTCAGCACATAAATTTGACCACTTCCCTCGCATAATATATTATTATATCCTATATAAGATTATAATATAAGAGTATACCCTGATAATGTACATACATATACTCACGCCTGTATTCCCCGAAGGGGTAAGCAGAGGTGTTGATATCACACACCCACTTTTTCACCTAATTTGATTAAGTGCCAACGTGACAGATGGTGATCTATCGCCGTCTCAGGCACTATACATACGTCTTTGAATTACTTCTCAGAAATATGCAGGTTTCCTAACGATGTGATAATGTGTCATCATGAGATTATCCAATGACGGCATGTCAAACAATTTAGATCGCGATATGGTTTAATTATAACCCGGAAAGATAACACGGATAGTCCTGACCTATTTGTCCGCCAAATGTCTCTATAAAACAATAGATAACAATAAACTATTTATTTTCATAGCCCGTTAAATTTCCAGTCAAATTCTGGGAAGCTCAACTACTTGGTAACCCTGTTTTACTTACGCAACCTTACGTTTTAACCACGAATGGTTAGTTCAGAATTAGAACCACTAATTTGGTCCGAGTGTGTTTACACTGGAAATCCTTTCAAGAAAATTAAAATATGGTGTCGACGAAAGAGTATGACAAACGGGAACAAGACGGGCATATCGTATGAATTTTGCTTTCTGTAGTTCACTTTGGGGAGTTGAAGTAAAAATATGTTTACAAAATTGCTTTCGTATTGATCAAGCAGTAAACATTTTGGGTATTATGACTCAAGAATTTGAAAATAATGAGCCGTGGTGGCCTTGAGGTTTGAGCAGTCGCCTGCTATGCAAGCGACGCAAGTTCGAATCCTAGCGGGGCCAGTACCAATGAGTTTTTCTAAAAAACTTATGTACAGTGATTTCACACCACGTGCTTTTCGGTGAAGGAAAACATCGTGAGGAAACCTGCATATTTCTGAGAAGTAATTCAATGACGTATGTAAAGTGTCTAAAGTCGGCGATGGAATCACCATCTGTCACGTTGGCACTTAATCATCTTCGGTGAAAAGTGGGTGTTGACCTCTGCCTACCCCTTCGGGGAATACAGGCGTGAGCATATGTATGTATGTAATTTCAAAATAAGGTGGGCATACAGAAGAGATCAACATACAGCGTTAACCCAAATGTAGCAGAGCTAACTATTGAATCAAAGGTTCATCGTAATACATACGGGGTACATAAAACTAAAAAGTAAACGAAAACAAAAGTAAGGCCAACTGTTATGGTTACCTCAATAGATAATGTACGCGGTATATTGGTGAATAATAAAGTAAACACAGACAATGTCGATATCGGATACGTTGGTTGCACGCATAGATACTATTCGGAACGCGTGGCTGTCGGTCTGTTGACACGAGCTCTGCTTGAACTAGGCATCTGAATTTATATTTGAACCAATATTTTACTGTATGCCACAATAATGTAGCCTGTTTATTGAACTGCATTCAATATAAACTCAAAGGAGTATATAATATATCGGACGATGTTAATGCAAATGAATAATCTTGTTTCAGTAATTTAACTGGCATCTGTGCATTCCTTGTGATTTAATTTGAAAAGAAACAAGTCAAAGATTTCAACAGTGCAAGCGATTTTAAAATGAGTCCATTTCGTTTGATTATTTTAAGAATCATTGTTGTGATTCTGGTAGAATCACAATACTGAGTTATTCAGGTTTCATTACAACCTTGTAGTTCTCTAGAACCATAGATTTGAAAGAGAATATTGATGATATAGACAATTAATTAATGAATATCTCCAAACAACAAACAGTATGTGTGTTCGCTTGTAATTATGAAATTTAAGAAACTTGTCTTCAATATCTAGATTTCTTACATCTGTAATAGATGTATCACAGTGGTAAACATATTATTATAACGATATTTAAAAAAATAAGCTTATTGTCTAGCCTAGTATCTATCCAAGAATACATATTTGAGATTACATCAACGATAAGGCTGGAAGGTCAGGATTCAAACCTCAATTACACTTATACTCAAGTATACTGATCCCACAGATACAATTATATTGCAAAACAGGGCATGGGAATGCCAACTGCTTTATGTATAGATGATATTCACGAACCTTCTCGATTTTTCACACAACTATACAGAAAAGAATATGAAGCTTAATAAACTCTCGATTAGAAATTTCGTAGAAACTGTGTCTGAGACTTGACTTATTCTCATCTCATACAGGTTATCACTAACACTCGAAACAAGATCTATGATAGCGATAGGATTGGAAGGGGTCATGACCCCGAAAATGAAGAAGTATGTAGCAAAGTATACGGAGAGAAAGGGGAACGAGAAGTAAGTCCAATAATATTGTATACAACTAAAGAAACAGATATGTCAATAGCGCATTCGTAAAGACGGACACGTCCCAAATGGGACGATGAAATGATATCTCTTTTACTCATCCTTATCCGTTGTACTATCCATTCGCGGGACCAGTGCCTCATGTGTAGATTTCGACGTGTTTAACACATTCACTGCTAACATTTCAACTTCTTCGTAAATTCTCTAACAGTTGGACGCACATACGCGTCGTTAGCAGTGAACGCGTTAACGTTGACGATATCGATCGTTTACGTGCGTATGAATGTGTGTATGAAGATGTACGTTCCCATTCAAATTGAAGAAAATACGCAACATATCTAGTGTTGTAATATCATTGGGTAGGTCACATCGGCATCTACTGTTCGAAATTTGGTCAATCTGATTTAATTTAATGTTTGCGACCGCATGTTATTACACACTCATGCATCACATAACATGCATCAAACATTACGTTCTGATGTAGGTAATGAATATGAAATTTATACCATTATATATACATAACTTATAATACAAAATACAAATTAAACCAAACTAGGATTAAAACTATGTCCATCCCTTTCAAAATCCGTATAATAAAAAGCGATGGAAATTCAATCTTTTTTACATAAATAATGTTAAATGTACAACAATGTTTGTTCCAAAATATTGATGTCCTTAATGTTTCAATAAGAAACTTTAAAAAGGGGGTTAGAGACTCTTTGTTGGCTTTAGATATAGATATTATATAAACTCAGTTTACCTAACATACACTTAAAAACATCACATTGTCAACAGATGTGATCGCAGTCACAGAAATGTACCTTTATTGCAAGCGTCCTATGAATATGACCTATGAAATAGAAACTTCACTGGTTTATGTTAAGGTCTTATAATACTGTTCGTTTCTCTATAACAAATAAATAAACTTTTAAACTACATATTATCTTAGACGATGTTTTGTAATAAGGGGAAAAGATAAATAAAATGAACTTACCACTACACTTAATGGTGGAGATTTGATAATAACACCGACATATAAGTAGCAGGAATACAATCCAAGAGATCACTATCGGTCCATCTTGCACCAATAAAACTTCCATTTCGTTCAAAGTTTAGTATATCCTACCGCGAATATTCTCGAGAAGTGATATGCGCGAGATCTTATAGTAAACTGTTTACAGAACTGTCTTTATTTTCTGGTTGGAGAAAAAAAGGAGAAAAAAATAAACGTTGTGGGGTAGACGCACGGGTCGTTGTCATCGGTCGACACTGAAGTGATGCGTTCGTTGGTTGGCACATGCGCGTGCGCCGCTATCCAAACAAACTACGTTATTGTTAACATTATTTTACTAATGAGAAATTTGGTACAAATGGATTTTGTATTAAATAAGAAAACTCTTAACTATGTTTTAATTTTTTTTGCAATCATATATTAAATGATGAATCGTATTATTTGAACGATCTCTCTGCATAAGCTTGAAACTGATCAAAATATTATTTAAAATTTTAATTTTTTTATACAAAATGATCGTTTATCAAAATTAATCACTAGATCAGATAACCACCGCGCGCGCACCGGCCAGTATACGGCGACTGACCTGCGCCCGCGCACGCGCCAGTCTACCGAACATGTGTCGAGCCGTCTTTGGTACAGTACTCTCGTAAATGATAACTAAAATAAAAGCCACCTCCCAAGGAGATAAAACATACATAATTCAAGGCTCGCTCATAATATGAACATCGTTAGTTTTTCAAGATCATACGTGATGTCAATGATCTATGCAAATTAGGTGAAATAAGAAACGGATCATTGGATGAAAGTATTTCGAGGAAAGATCTAGATCTCGCTAAAATCAACACAGACAATTACGAAATAAATACCCCATTTCTAACAAACTAAGCAGATAAATGTAAGTACTTGTATAAAAATGAACATAGGTGTGGCTAACGAGCCCACAGCAAAGATGATTTATTGCACAAAGTAGTCATAACTAAATGATACAATATGGCAGACAGACACCCACCCACCCGTGGTGGTGTTCGTGACGATATATAAATAAATCACAACATTATCATAGTACACGGGCGCATGAATCAAATAAATCCTTGGCTTAGGTGATCGTGGAAACGGATGCGTCACGCTCATAACCATAAGATTTGCTAGATAGAGTTCCGTATTGATGAATAAGAATCGAAACACTAAACACGCGAATGGCTTCACGAACAGAAGATGGTTTTAAGAGGTTCTAATCAGGAAGCTGTGATTAAAAATTGTTCTACCCCAGTTTACAAATAAGCTTGTAGTCAAGCAATACGGAAACTAGGAACAAATCGTTCGAAATAACACACACACAGACGTGCACATCTACGAGATTGTAGTCAGCTTAATTAATACTGTAAGTTTTTCTTTGACCTCCTTATACGATGTGACGGCTATTGTATCATAGTTATTTTAGAAATAAAACATTAGATCTTTAAGAGACAGGAACGAAATTTTTATTTTCCCCATATAACTATGTAGGTAGGGACATAATCTTCCATTTATAAAGTGGGGTAAACCTAAACTCCTATGGTGTGTCCATGAAATATTTTGCTATACACGGAATATTTATTGCGAAAGCCCCAACTCGTACCTGCCCATTTTTGTGTCAAACTCAAACTCAAACTCAAAATATCTTTATTTGATTAGACTTCTTACAAAGTACTTTCAAATCGTCAGAAGGACACAAAATACATTATACATGATTATAAATGTTACCACCGGGTTCGGAAGGTAGCTTTTGTTGAGAAGAACCCGGCAAGAAACTCAACAATTACTCTTTTAAAAAAATATATATTATACAATGTTTTTGGTTACAGTATTTATATCTCATGAATATAAGCCCATGGGACCAGCACAAATGCTCAATTGTCAAATATAATAACTAAAATATTACAAATATTTGTGAGCATGGCAAATTCCAGCCAGTCAAAGCAAAGATCAAACTAAGATTAATTAATTGTAGCAAAAGTACAGTGCCAATGGGATTATTTACAATAATTTTTCGACAAAGACACATCCCAGGGTTCCTTATCACAAATATAATCACTTACAGTATAATATCCTTTTTTGAGCAAAACTGCTTTGATGGCCTCTTTAAATTTATTGAAGGGCAAGTTTACAATTTCTGTTGGTAATTTATTATAGAAGCGTGTGCACTGTCCTAAAAATGAGCCATGTACTTTCTGTAAGCGATGCGCAGGCACTACAATTTTGTTTTTGTGCCTTGTGTTTATGTTATGCACATCACATTTTTTTTGAAACGATCCAATGTTTTGATGCACAAATAATAAGTTAGCTAAAATATACTGTGAGGCCACTGTCAAAATTCCAATTGATTTAAATTTTTCCCTTAACGAATCTCGGGGTCCCAAATTATAAATTGATCGTATAGCCCTTTTCTGTAATGTGAATATATTCTCTATATCAGCAGCTTTGCCCCAAATTAAAATAGCATAGGACATAACACTATGAAAATAACAAAAATATACGAGTCGAGCTGTTTCTATGTCTGTATACTGTCTAACTTTACGAATTGCATAAGCCGCGGAGCTGAGTTTTCCTGATAACTTGGATATATGTGGGCTCCACTGAAGTTTGTTATCAAGGGTTATACCTAGAAATACTACTGACTCTACGATATCCAAAGTTTCACCATTTACCATGACCTTTGTATCAACAGGTTTGACGTTTGGTAAAGTGAATTTAATACATTTAGTTTTTTGTGCATTTAAGACTAAGTTATTTACATTAAACCATTTCAATACCTGATCAAGTGCACTGTTTACATCTGCATAATTCGTTTTGGCTCTGTCGACTTCAAACAAAAGAGATGTGTCATCAGCGAACAGTACAATGTCACACGTATTCTTGACTAAATTTGGTAAATCATTAATATACACTAAGAACAGAAATGGTCCTAGGATTGAACCCTGTGGGACGCCCATTAGTACTGGAGAACCGGAAGATTTGACGCCATTTACTTCGACCGTTTGAATCCGCTGACAAATCCACGTAAGGGTAGAACGATCTATTCAACCTCGTAACTGACGTATAAGTATCGTTTATTCGTCGCGAAATCGAGTGAACTTATCCAATATGTGACACATCAATGAATTCATAACACAAGAGTCGAATAGAAATATAAATTTTACACACTGTAACAAGATTCGTGATAACTAAATGGAAAACAATTTTATACTTAAATAAACGTTTTATACTTCAAAGTATAATCCTATAGCCTAATTGCATTGTTTTTTCGACGATAAATACAATATTACTCAATAGCTAATTTGAAAGTTAAATAAGTCTAAATAATCTTCGGAGCGGATTCTTATTCATTGCACACTTAAGATCTTTTAGCAGTGCATATCGTCATCATCATTATGTCCCTGGTCTTATCCGATACATTGTTGGGGTCGGCAATTGATTCAGCACGATTTGTCTGATCACCTTATTTATAGGTATACGAAGCGACTGCCATCTGACCTTCGTAACCCCTTCTACGAGAAAAATCGGTAATCTGGGTAAACTAGTTGTGTGACTCTGTTAGACCTCTGACTGGCCTGTAACCTGTTGCCAAAGATGTTAAATTGGCAACCGGGGCCGACGGCTTAACGTGCAGTGCATACCTATGTTGGAAATATAATAGGGTCAACTACAATAACTCTTACCAAATGAAGAAAGCTTACGAGGCTTCGACGAATCCAAATAATTCAAGATTAATTTCTTGACATACACATCATTATCGAATAGACAATCATATTCTATAGATGCCTATATCTGTAAAATCGCATTAGAAACACAATCAAAGCCAACGTTTTCAAAGCTTCAACAAATTCCCATCCAAGGATATTATTTCGATTTATATTCAACGCAACGAATCAATTCAACTGTTTCTCGTCCCAGAATTACGTAATCAGTTTGGACTCGGTTAATTAAAGAAAGGATCGCCTGTAATCTTGGCGGTTGGGTTAGCCACCTGTGTATTCGTTAGTTCCACTCAACTTGACGACGAAAAGAGCACCTCTTTGATGTCAGGTTGTGACACCACAAAGAACACCGGACACAAGTACCCTTACACTCGGCGTAATAGCCCATCTCTTATGAACACCATAATGAAAAAGATTATTCAGTTTCAGCCGTGGTAAGGCACTTATGAAAGCCGAATAATTGACAACCGGTTCTGAGAAGAGCCGTCATCCGTATTTGTATAATATTGATATATATGCTTACGAAATTGTTACACTTAATTATAGAGTGTTGTCCTTAATATCCTCTTACGAATACAGCATGTTAATTATTATTATAATGAATCGTGGGGGCTACGCAAGCGAAGCAAGTTCAAATCCCAACGGACTGTCTTATACCACCATGGTGAAGGAAAAAATCGCGAGAGTAATTCAAAGACATCTTAATATAAATGACTCAACTATGTGACTGACTGACATAGTGATCTATCAAGGCATGCAGGTAGATGTTATGACGTAGGCATTCGCTAAGAAAGGATTTTGATTTATTCTACCCCCATGGGTATAAAATAGGGGATGATATGATTTGTATGAAACTTTTGTCAATTTTAAACCGATATATTATATAAAACTAAATCTACGCGGGTGAAACCGCGGGGCACAGCTAGTTTGTGTATAAGGCGGCGATGGACTCACCATCTGTCACGTTCGCACTTAATCATCTTTGGTGAAAAGAGGTGTTTTTCGTTGTTATTACAACACTTTTGCTTACCCCTTCGGGGACCCTTCTGGGATGACGATATGCTCACATATTAGATTTTTATTTTGAGAATGCGATCGCTGTGCCAACATAGTGAAATACGAAAGGGTTATCAAGTACTTTAGTGAGGCTAAAGTCCTTGATGAAAGCGTCTCAACTCATGCCCTTATAGATGGAGTCAGTTCAATATAATTATCTCCCAGGGCCATAAGAATTTCGTTAACAGCTTCCATTGACATCACTCTCAAAGCAATTACTATTTAGTGTTAACGTATTTCATTCTAAGAACTATTTAGCTCAGGTCAATCTATTTGCATACAAATTCAACGGAAATTTAGTACAATTTATTCAACGTAAGCTCTTTTATTTTCGCAAACTTCAAAGCCTCAAATTCCAAATCCATTAATTTGGGTAGATATCTTCATAAATTTATTTATAGTATAAATTGCTTACTTAACTAACGGCTTTGTTCCATTAGTAAAATAAGCTTTAAAAATAGTAATAATAAAGAAATATGTATATAATGTTATTGTTCATATATAATTATTAGAAAAAAAAGCTGGTATGCTTAATGTTAATATGTGGTTAAAATGTAACTGCAGTACTTAAGTAGATAACTAAGTTAATATTGACATGCCCTAAAATTGGGTGGAATATGTGATTAAGGTCACAAGACCTTAATAACACCTATTTTGTACCATATTTCATGTGAATAAATATTATTTCTATTCCTATTTCAACTTCAATTCATTTCTTGTTATATCTCAATTGAAAAGTCTAAAAACTTTGAAATCTTATTTATGACACCAGTTTCACAACAATGTCTGAATCCACGTCTATTTAATCGTTCAAATACGGGAAGTAATGAAATTCAAACCCATAAACTGTAACTCCAATTTCAACAGTCAACTCAATCTATAGAAATTTCTCCAAAAACAAAATATTTTCTTCATCTCTTCATTTCTTCAGAAGGGATTTCATCTAAAATCGCAAATAGGTGGTCGAGTGAGCGTAACCATGGCCCAATTGTAACGTTCCTGACCCCTTTGGAGACCCCAAGGACCTAACACAAGGACCTACTGATAATTTCAGAAACTAAGATCACTTTATTAGCAGATATGTGTGCAATCTCTTTTGATGGAACGAGAAATAATGCTGCTAATGGACATTATATTTATGGATGTATAATTTATGCAGATACATAAATTAAACAAAAAAAATATTTAAAAATACTTTCTCTGTCTTTCTGATTCTGTACTTCTATCTGTCTGTCTGCTTGTCCTGTTGTTCTAGCTATATCTAGCTACAGCTAATATTACAAACAATACATTCTTGTTATTCTAACCAGTAAGGTGTATCCAATCTGTTATTGGTTTGACCTTTTTCTACGTAGTAACGGTGCCAATCGATGAGATTTACATAGGGATATAGACATATAAGGGACGAAGGTCCGTAGAGTTCGTAGTAGCTTTTTTATTTCAGGATCGAATTACAACATCCTTTGCGCCTGGTGTTAATAGAGAGACTACTCGCTATTTACGAAAAACGTAACTTATTAATTCTAAGAACTTTTTCAGAAAGGTCAAATTCGGAGCACTCGTAACCGAAGAAACTGTATGAAGAGATGCATGAACATGGATGGAGCGAAAGAAGTATGTAAGGATCGTAGCATGTAGCAAACGGTGGTCTCTGCCTACCCCCATGGGATACAGGCGTGAGCATATGTACGTATGTATGAAACTTATTCATTCTAAAATTACGTCCAAACGTGGTCGTCTAGAAAACTCATTGGCGTTACTATGTTCTAAACTTACTTCAGTTAAATTATTAACAGAACGAATACTTTTTCGAGACTGATAGGAACAAAGTAATACTGAAACTACTTTGCTGTATCGGTTTAGATTATAAGACGAGATTAATTTCATTGAGACTATAGAGAATTGCGCGTTTAAATGTTTTGGATGAACTCCATGCTATGACAGCAACTTTTGCTAGCCGGAACAAACGGACAGACAGACGGAGAAAATATTATCTTAATGTCAATACTGTATAAACTTTTATATCCATTTAGTGAAAATCTGTTGATTTAGTATAACAAACCGACACTTCAATTTCATTTATCTATATACATTTAGTGTTTGCAAGGTTCAATAACGTGGCTTTGAACCGAGAAGCAACAACCAAACCGTGAGATTCAGGCTTTAACTTTTCGCGTGACGATGATAAGCCGATATAGAACTGAGTACTTGGAAATTATTCTTTTCGAATAGAGTAATATTATCGTAAATATCCGGTAGTCTAATATATTACCCTCCTTAACCCAGGAAGCTAACTGCAATGGAGGAGCTATTAAATTATACCTCGTAAAGGACACCCGACGCTCGTATTTTATGGCAAATATATTGCATTCATTTTATGTAACCATCGCCTAAAAGCTTCAGCGGAAGTATTTGCTTCAGAGCGTAGCCACTTCGACTTTGCTCGAGTATTATCATAACGAAGTCCTACACTCCAGATTAATGGTACTTCAAAACTAGCTTAACATAGCATCTTCCATTAATAGCAAGATGCTAAGCTGAAACTACGAGGACCATCTAGAAAAACATCTTAATTACCCAACACAAGGTCCATAATGTAGGAACAAAAAATTGTCCAAGTTTACAAGCTATTTTACCAGCTGCGTTCTGTAAGGTATCTCAGCGATGACCTCGAAGTCGAGTGTCAGTTTCAAACATAGGAAATTCATACATAATGCATGCACAATAGAATTGAAAGAAATATCTTGAGATGGTTTGGACATATCGACAGGATGAGTGAACAGATTTATAGAGCGAATGTGAGCGGAAGTGTCGGCAGAGGGCGTCCAAGGAGGAACTAATATGACCAAATTAATATTTCAAAGGTCAAATTTGGAGCACTCGTGACCACAGAAAGTGTATGAGGACATGCAAGAATGTGGATGAAGCGAAAGAAGTATGTTAGGATTGTAGATTGTGGCGAACGGTGGTCTCTGCCTACCCTCATGGGATGCAGGCGTGACCATATGTATGTATGTATGTATGTATATACACAATAAAGTTCAATTACGGATGTGTTTGAACTAAATGTCGCTGAGATACGTGCAGGTACCCTACAGAATAACGCACCAGGGCGACCTTAACCAATAATTTTCATTTTGTGTAAACTGCTTAAACATCCACAATTTCAATACTTATATGTGTACTGTATTTCATGTATCAGTTTGTTTTTCTTGTACAAATACCCCAGAGACAACGTATTCACGTAAGCCTTTTTTCAGCTTAAATAATTCAAAAGATCTCTTTACTTGTTCGAGAATATTATACTCAGAATAAGCGAGTCTGGTAGAGTGTTATCATTTCAACCCACGTAGCGCCTGTAATTATTCAACAAGCAATATAATCATCGCTTTATGAACATCTTAATTTAATCCCGCCATAATAACCAAGTTAATAACGCTTACATTATTGCTGCAATAATTATATTAAGGAGCCGTGGTAGCGGTGGGGTTTGAACACTCGCCTGCTACACAAGCGACGCAAGCTCGAATCCCAGCGAGGCCTGTACCAATGCAAAAACGCATGAATAATGCCTGAGGCGGTGAAAGACTCACCATCCGTCAAATCCGTCATGTTGGCACTAAATAATATTCGGTGAAAAATGGGGGATGTTATTATCACCAGCACCTCCACACTTACACCTCGCCTACCCCTTAGGGAATACAGGCGTGATTATAGGCATATGTAATTATATTAAGGGCTAGTTTAAAATATCACACACGATTTTGATTGAACATTCTTTGCGCGCTCGCAGATTGAATTTTTTTTTTTAAGTTTACATTTCAAACACGTCTTCTCTCTCACACTATCTCTCTGGTGATCATAATTACTAGAAGTGCACATGTTTGAAGCAAGAGACCATATACTCCGACCTCTAACCTTGCCCTACATAGTAAACGCGGTTAACGAGGGCCACGTTCACAATATTTCAGCTCACGTTACATCTAAATAATTCATAGGTTTAGCCAAGGTGGGTGAATTCTAGACGATTTCTGCGCGCCTAGTATACGGACTGATCATTTCAAGTCTATCTGTGCCTATAAATTGAGTGTTTTGAATAAGTAACCAGTCATGTTTAGCTACGATTTATGTGTAGGTGCTGGGCAAAATTCTTTCCGATATCGAATACATTTTCCACTGATTGATTGGTCGTTAGATAACAAGGAGGTTCTATGTTCGAGGCGTTATTTTTCTCTACTTCTACTTAGATTTGTATTAAAACTGTCGCGTTTTATTTAGAAATTTCACCACCCATCCTAGCATTAGTTAAAGAAAGTTTATTCCGAAAGGCATTGAAGTGCTGCTGGACATAGACAAATACTTGAAGACATTTGATGCTTTTATGGAAATTATTGCATATCAATGAAATCGTCATGAGCCATATAAAGTTGCCGTCAGGAGCTTTGAGCGCTGGGCTTGAATGCGCAGTTGTAAACTTTCGGGGCTTATAAAGCGCGAGGGCGAACAAAATATACAAGTGCACTTATCCCTACGATGTTAGCGCTCACTGGCGCTGGCAACTTTACCAACGTATAAAATTTCTACGAAACGTGCAATATCATAGGTAAAAGTTGATCTACTATGTAATATTCGTTTTAATTGCCACTAAACGATGAGAAATTGATGAACACGCTTCAAGCAATTCAATTAAAAAATCTCCTCTCATCACTGTCACGACAGTGTTGCACGTTCCAAGAACACATTCGAAGTAATAAAAACTCCATTATTAAGTGTCTTGTTTGAATTTTTAAATAACTTGATAAAATCTCAAACACGCAAATTAACCAATAACTTGCTAATAATAAGCAAGTGTTTGATAGAAATCGATTTACCTGTTCATGAGCGAACACAGTGTTGGATTTATCATATTTTTAAGGGAAATTGCTTTTAGAAAAGCTATGTTTACTGAAGGGATAAGAGAGAAAATGTTTACTTTACTCGTAAAGTAATAAAATAATGTAGCATCTGAACGCGTAGTGAACTTTTGATAGCCATTAGCAAACTTCTGGTTTCGAGCATTGCGTTGTCATATCAGACCCATGAAGCCCAAAAACTTATTATACTGATTTTGGCAGAAGAATTTGAATAGACTGTTCTAGATTCCTGATACACTTTTTACCGACGGAAGACCAACGTGACAGATGGTGAGTCCATCGACGTCTGTGAATTACTTCTCAGACATATGCAGGTTTCCTCGCGACGTTTTCGTCCACCGTAAAGCACGTGGTGTGAAATCACTGCACATATGTTTTTAGAAAAACTCGTTGTGGCCTCGCTGGGATTCGAAATTGCGTCGCTCACGTAGCAGGCGACTGCCCAAGCCCCAAGGCCACCACGGCTCTTAGGATATAGTGTATAAAGATATTGTGTGAATTGTCAAGATATGACAATAAGTGTAAGAAAAATCTAATCTAATCTAATCCTGAGCAGGCGAAGTAGCGGGCACCAGCTAATATACTCACTAGTTTTCCTAACGCGCTCGAATGTTTCTCGTGTTATTTATCAAACTTTCATTCTTAGATACTGGCTAAAGATCACGGCAACGCGATTGGCAATTATAACGATAATTAGATGTGCGTATTGATTGACTGACATCTCTTGCGTAATTTCTACCTTTGGTCGTATTTCTTTGTTCTGCGGTCATTAATGTAAAGTACACTGACATCGCAATCACTATGAATATAATAAAACAAGATAAGTATCAAAACCAGTTGATACAAAGACTTGGGAACGATGTGAAACATGACGAAAGCTTGAAATCAGAAGAAGATTATGTTAACGAACCTTCAAAAGGCTTCATAATTAAAATTTTAGATGTTTCTTCACAGTACAATCATATTTCAAGAAATTCGGTTTCAGCACACGATGTAGCAAAACCTCCACAAATCGTTATTCTAGGGCGAACTCAATTTGCCTCATATAATTGAAATTCTAATTTTGTATTGCATCTAATAATTTCTACGGACGCGTTATGAATAAATCTGTTGGTGAATCAATCGCTACTTGAATATTTTTAGAGTCCATTCTGTACCTAACGAGCGCCAAACGAACCTATAACCATAAGGGGGCCAACTATGATAGTATAAGCAGCGCGTGCTAAGAACTTCTTAACATTGAAGTTTCTTAGCTCAGCAAGTCCTTAATTCGCTCTGCTTAAACCGATGACGGCCCCGAAAGCAAGCAAAAACTTCTCTGATGCCGCTCCGACTACAAATAATAAAAGAGAAATATAATTTCCATATTCGATAAAGGGGACTCTTTTAGTCCTCTGAGTCTCTCCCTACCCAAGAAACATGACATGTTCGAGTCCAACACTAAATTAGTTTGTTTGTATGAAAGCGACATCGAACAAGTATAGGAATAATAACTTTCAAACCCTGAGCACATAGTTAAGGAGTCCGTAACATTCCGAAATCTTTATACACTTACCAACATCGTTGGTCGTAGCAATGGCTGGTGTTCGTTTCGGTGTACTGGTAGTACGCAGTGAAGGCTGCACTCGGCGACATGGTGGTGTGCACTCAGGACCCGCTGTGCGCTGAAAATGAAACATTCGATCAATGACAATATCGAAGTATTATATTTGTTTTATTTAAGCATTATAATCGAAAGATATCAACAGTAACACTACCTAACACATTTTGACAATACGACGTGTATCGATTTCACATAGGCCGGTAACAATATGGATGCGACTCATCCGATTCCGACCCGATATCGGCAAAGATGGTAATCTCATTTACACTTTCTCACTCGATCGATTGTCGTGTTTGTTAGATGATTGGATCACATTTAAGAGATGAGTATAGAGTAAGTTCTATGAAGCATTACTCGCGTGATTCAGATCAATTATACGTCGACGTATGATACATTTCATAATGTCATTGTGTTTTGTAGGAACGAACAGGTCGACTTTAAATTCGGTGTTAATAACTTAAAAGAACATACATTTTGAAGTTATTATAACGTTTGACCTTATTTGGTATCATATTTTATTTCGAGATATTATGCGTTGCTCAATAATACATTTGCTCAATATAACTCTACATATAACAGCTTAAACCTCCTCTTTTTTGAAGTCGGTCAAAAACTAGCACCAAGTTTGTCTGTCTGTTTTAGTAACACTGTTTTCCCAAACTAATTACATTTCCCAATAAACAGTTGCGACAACGACTGTACATATCATACTTCTGACACAGTATAAATAAAAGCTAACTAAACAGTATGGAATATAGACCAAATTTTTAAATAAGAATGCTAGCTCAATATAGCGTGAGGGTTGTCCCTCGTAACTTTTTTAATTAATCCTTTATTAGCTTTCAAATAATGATTGCAAAATACGTAACTAACGCATATTACGCTCCAGGGCCTACCATGACTGCTTATTGCTATCATAGATTGACATATGATGACGTTAATATGTGTCAGTAATGGTCAAACTATCATAGCATTAGGAGGTTATGGTAAGGCCTCTGGGCATGTGGACAATGTAACATTTTCATCACGCTTCAACGATAAAAATGTATGGATATGACATAAATCGGTCACGTGACACATGTCATTTTGTATCGTTTCTAATAGCGAAGCGTCAGGATATTGTTACTTTGTCTACATACCATAGGACACTTTATTATCACGGCAAAACGCGTGTGTGTGTCATTTCAACGATTTGATCCTAGATTCCGTACTGCTTCTAGTACCTACATTTATTCTGTGCTTTTGAGGATATCGTTTCGCAATATGATTAGCTTTCTCGAGCCACTTAACTTCATGAACGGCGAACTTTTATTAAAGTGTCCGACTTGTCTTATCCTGCTTCCCTTTTCGTTTTTGCAACATGTGCCAAACTCATTAACTTCCTCGAACGACTAAGGACTTTCTCTTTTTCTAATTCCAATTTAGTTTAAGTACCTACTTGTAGAAAAGTTGTTTCAAAAGTTCGTCTAATTCGAGTTTTTCAAATTATGATTTTTTGTTATAAACTGCAAATTTTCTTAAACAAAATGATAGGTATATATTGATGAAATATTACATTATTTATAATCTACTTTTCTATAATTTCCATGATTGTTTATTAATTTCTTAACAAATCATCATCTCCCTGGTCCTATCCTATACATTGTTGGGGTCGGCACATGATTCAACCCGATGTGCCTGATCACCTGATTTTTATACGAAGCGACTGCCATCTGACCTTCGTAACCCCTTTAACGAGGAAAATCTTTGATCTGGGTTGAACCAATTGTCAGACTATTTTAGGCCTCTAACCGACCTGTAACGATTGCCAAAGATGATAATTTGGCAACCGGGACCGACGGCTTAACGTGCTCACCAAGGCACGGAGGGAACTCCAGGGCGGTCATCCATCCAATTACTGGCTAGGGTTGGCGGAAGAAATCGACCAGGGTAGCTAAAGAACCCTAGCTTCCCTAATCGATTTCTTAACAAATCAGGTAAATAACATAATTTCGTTGTTGGTCATGCTAATAATTTTTGTTGCCCAATGTGAAGTATGAATAAAATATATAAATTTCTTTGACGACGTAGATTTAGTGAAACTACATGAATTATTCACTGACATAACCGGCTTCAATGCACAACTTCCACTAACTCAAATTGCTTATTTAGTAATTAAGTGACCGCCCGAAATAACACAATAATATTCTTAATGAGATTTAAAACGAGCAACTTTGTATTTAAAAAGGTCATCTTATTCACATGCTCCCAAAAGCTTATAATCATGATATTAAGTAAACATTAATTAACGCACGACATAAAGAAATTTATTATCTGGTCCACTAATTACTTAATAAATGTCAAGATATTAACTCAACTTAATAACAGAAACCTTTCAAATCACAGCAGCAATTAATTGAGACCATTAATTTGTAACTCACCGTTTTATTGTTGTGATCCTTGAAGTATATTCTCATCTCGACGATAAAGCTCTCATGTGTTTTATGACGTCACATAAAAACAAGACTATCCGTCGGGTATTCGAGAACACTATTATGAATAAAACACGATTTTATGAATGGATAGAGCAGATACTAAAAAGATAGGTAGCAGAAGGTAAATTCCCAACATTGATGAAAAATTACACGACCAGACTCGGACGGATCTCGGCGGAGCTACGAGTATTGAGTCGGTTTTAATTCTGTTTCCAGTGGAATGGCATCTCGGATACCGGATCCTGTGCCTAAGACGGCGATAGACTCACCATCTAACACGTTGGCACTTAATCATGTTCGGTGTAAAGTGGCTGTTGTGATTACAAAACGTTAAAACCTGGTTAGGTCAACCAGGTTTCTTCTCAATGTACGTTTTCTCATATATATATGGTGAAAAAAAAAGGAAAAAAAAAACAAAACCGATGAACGTCAGTCTCGAACCGGGGTACTCCAGTTTCGTTATCGCCCCGTAGGCTGGAGCCTTACGTCTGAACTACCATTACTTAACAGATGTCGGCGCAATTTATTGTCGTATAGTAATGATATTGTATGAGTTTTTCAGTGCTCGAAAACATGGCCAAAACGATGTTTTCCAAAAATGAAACCTAGCTAGGTATAAGGAATTATTCTCCCTCATGTCTTTTCATACTCATTTATCGATAACATAATTCATGGACGAACCAAGTTAAGTAAATAGATCGTCGTAAATTTACGGCTAAGTGAGTTTGTGGTAACAGGGGCGCTGTTACCACCAATAAATGGTAGCTTCTAAATGTATTTATTTTGCGGCGTAGTTCTTAAGAACGCTGCAAAGTTATTGGCCCCTGAGCACGTGATAGTGGTATTAAAGAAACTTAGCTCTTGAAATAAGGAACTACAGTTAGTTTATTCACTCTAGAGAATAGTATATGAACTATGAAGCCTGAATTGTTCAAGATCTAGTCTAGTACCTACAATGAATGCAGTTATTATTTCAAAAATAATTGTAAACAAAAAAATAACAGGAGAGAGGAGAATTTTACGTCAAATACGAAGGGGTAAGCAGAAGTGTTGTAATCACAACACCCACTTTTCACCGAACATGATTAAGTGCCAACATGTTAGATGGTGAGTCTATCGCCGTCTCAGGCACTATACAAACAACTTTTCTTTTTATCTGTGTTGATATATGTATAGATAATTTTATGCAAGTGGCATTCGTCTGAAAACATTTGATTTCGCAACGTTTGAAACACGACTCGACTTAGACTCGATACAAGGCAAGGACGACAATCTATAAGCATTAAGTCAGCTTGGTAGTTAGTGAATAATAACTAAACATTGTTAACAACCTGAATTGCCGTTTCGTAACGTTAACTAGGATTTAAGAGGCCAACCTTCGACAACAGATAGAATGTCCAATCTAGGTAACCTGAACACCTACACTGCAAATGCCGAATCGCGAACGATGGAGACTAACTAATTCTGTTTCTCAAGCAAGCCATTAGACGATAATGAACACAGACGCATACCCCCTTGCTAAAAAACGAGAACGGTGACAAGCAAGCGTACAGCCGTAAGGTAGCATTATTTGGCAGCGATCTTCTTTAAGGTGGAGGAAGCATATTCCTAGCTCGGGCAGCTCTAAATTCTGAACAAGAACAATCCCATTCAACGCTACATCGCCCAGTAGAATAAGAAGTAAAGTGCCAATCAGTTTCAAATTGATTTGTACATCAAAGAGAAAGGAATATTGTTATTATACTCTGCAGAAAAAAGTATAATTTCGCCAGTCTGCACATCCAGAACATACTTTGTAATATCAACGACGTCACCCACGTGATTTTGTACATTTTCCACACAGGCTAGGAAATCCGAGATAGGTTTCGAATAAACTAATGCTTTCGACGTGAACAGAAACGCATGCATTCAATATTGAATTTTTGACTGAATTCTTGTAACACCTTTGTGGATTTCAGATTATTCTGAGTGTATTTTTTTTATAGATTAGATTTATAGATAGAGAAAACAGCATTGCCCAATACCACAAAATGGAAAGGTAAGAGTAGGTCGGGTTCCTACATAAATATGAGAACCATTCGAGGATTTCAAATCATCTCCTGGATTAACTTTCAATCAAGTTTCTTCATTGTTTTCAGTTGACAGCCATTAAATAACATATGATTTCTTATTCAAATAAGGAATACGAATTCATAACTTATACCTCGATAAATCACATAATTTTCATGTACGCATCCCGCTGGAAATGGATTGAAATACAAACATAATAATGATCGGCCTAATTGCAATTAGTAACTTTAGAGCGAGACGCTCGGATGTTGCTTTATTAACATCTATTTTTTCTTCCAATAGGTACCGCTGGTGGTCATAAATTAACTGACCGAAGGAGAGCAGGGATTTATATGACTCGGATCGGCCGTAAAACTGCACTATAAAAACAATAATGATAGTACTCATACTCGTAAATAAAATGTCTAAATTAGGATTGCATGGCACTAATGAAATTCTTAATTGAATTTTGTTAATTCTACTATGAAGAGATGGCATCAATATAAAACAACCGAACTCATAGAATGATAAGTATAGATATAAAATTCAAAGCCCTAACATCCTAAACTGCTAGATCTAGATACATGAATTTTGAAGAGTGTCTTGATGACGTGAAATAATACACTATAAAAGGAATTTCATGCTTAAGGAGTTCACCTCCTTAAGCATGAAATGGGAGATGAAAATTTATATGTGAAATTTACAAAACTGTTACGTAGGCGAACCTGCGGGTGGAAATGAGTTCGTTATAAGGGCCACTTAGTACACTTATTGAACCTCATCCATTTCGAAATTAAAGCCAATACCTTAATTCTCAACCTTACGTTAAACAAAACAATATTGTAACGGAGCCCCAAAATGTGTAAATACGTAAGTATCTTAATGATGAACACACAGAATTACGATAAGCCTACCTAAAACTATCTATTTATAAACACTATAATTAATAGATGGCCATTTCCGTTCAAGCACTCTCAATTTGGTTTTGTTGGGACAAACAAGTTACCGTAAATAGTATTGAGTAAGTAAACATTTGTTTATTAGATGAATTCGGAATTATGACTATCAAAACAGGTTCGTGATTAGATAATGGAGGCGGAAGGGTACTAAAAAAGTGGTAAACATATTATCTACTTTCAGCCCGATGATAAACATTTGCTACATTTTATATTTTTACAATTGCCTACGCATTGGAAAGACCGTATTAAAGCTACTACTCAAACCATTGCAAAATATGATTTAAACGAAGACTTGGCGAAACTCAGACTGACTAAAACTATGTCCATTTTATACCCAATGACTATCTCAGTCTATGATATGGGGGGCTATAGTCCAAAGTTCCCGAGACGCCAATGACCGCAACAAGTGGAAGCTTACCGCGGGGACTGAGACAGCAAATGAAATTACAGCGTCATTAACCGAAGAACAATGAGATAAGCCTATAAACACATATTGCCGATTGCCAGAACAGAGCGTTGTCAATGGATGTTGAAAAACTTTACCCATCGCAAGATTAATTTTACCGTACCAAAGTGAAACGTCAAAGCTCAAAAGCTCTTAATGCGCTCTTCTTAAACCGATGGTGGCATGCCCCGAGATCCTTTTTTAGGCTTTTCTAAGTTCTCTTTTAATTTCTATAACTGTCAGCTTGAATCTGTGTCCATATTTTTAAAATGATAGGGATATCATAAAAAGAGACACAGGCACTTCTAAATATATTTTCATAGGCCACGTCTTGTTATAAGGGGAGAAAGAGTATAACAAACTATACGCCAACTCCATAAAAATTGTAAGGAAAAATACGAACACACCATCTGTATTAGGAGATAGCTCTTAATCCTCATTAAACTCAGCTACACGAGTATAATTTATTACCATTTCGCAATTTTCAGAGACCTTGACCCTTTGTTTCGCCTGGGTTCGGGCGTTATTATAATCCTATGCTAACATGTGGGGACGCCTACGCTTAATTAAAGTAACTGTTCATTTCACAACTCTGCCATCTATCATTCGTAACTTAGAATAATTTGTTATATTATTATCCCAGTTCTAAGATTCAATCAATAATGAGAACAAGCAAACCAAGAAATTAACTTCACACTATCCCTCCGTGCCGTGTCAAAAAGTACCTCCAAAAGGGTAGGACATGGTGCTGACGCATCTTCATGTCATCGAAGAAGATATGCAGAATTCCTCAAGAAACTTTCCTTCACAGTCAAGGTAGTAATCACTACACTTAAGTAATTAGGAAAACTCAGTTCACACTGGCTGGTGCCTTTAGGACTTGCTTGCGTTATTCATGCTGGCAACGACGCCTTCAAGATACCAGAATGCTCATTTCAATACACGAACAATATCACCATAGGCAGAGAGAATAGTGTCATAACATTACTCCTCTGTAGACATTACATGCAGCTTTTATTCATCGACATTCATACACATCTTCACACATGCCCGCTGGTTACATGAATAACCGCATGTCATAATCATGATGGAGTAAATTCGCCATACAAGGCGCTATAGCAAGGCTGAGTAATATACTAGTAATTGATAGATATGCGAGTACTTCCGACAATCGCACCCTACATAGATATTGTAACTCAATGTCATCCGTATGTTAATGCTACCAATACTTGGGCCGGAAACTGGAAAGTTCAAGGAAAATTGCACTTAGATAATAAACCTGTACTTATAAGGTATGACCGTTGAGCAGTCTTGTATAATAAAACCAAAATATAATCTCAATTGTTTCAAAATGGCGACATAAAAGTTGGCCATGCACGTACATAGTCTTTTAGATAAAAAGCCACAAAAACTAGTTGCTGTGAAGTCAAAGAGATGTTTGGAACTTCGAGTCAGTTTTGTGGTAATTTTAAGGTACCCAATGAGTCCTTGTCTAAAGTATATCTACTATGAATATTGATTATTCATTATAATTCTAAACTCCAGGCAGATGTTATTAAAGATACGTAATTCACAGGGAAAACAATCACAGAAGAATCAGAAAATTACATGTTTCCAAGAGAATAACCACATATTTAGACTGAAAACATTGAAGGTCTATTAAACAATAGGTAAAGAACTGGACATAAGGAAACAATAACGAATTTAAGAATACTAGAATGGAATTATATTCATTTATGGCCAAGGAATTAGGGATTGTTCAAACATTAGCGAGAATTCCAAAGCGAATAAATTTATAAAAAAAATTGTTTTCGTTTTACTGCAATGCTTACTGCATTTTTATAACCACAAAAGTCATTTTGTCAAACATATCACATTTATTTTAATGCAATTATATGGCGACTATTGCGTAGTTGAGTATGAAGAGAAGTTAAATAATTGAGCTCAAAAGTTATATATTATCTCGATTCCGACCCTCAGTGCTGAAGGCCCACGACAAAATTAAATGCTATAGTTGTTTAAAAATTTCAACTTTAATCATTTCACATTAAGGTTCTTAAAAGCACAAAGTTTAATGAAACCTTATCCACAATAGCACAGTAAAATCACACACAAATACCGAGTAATTCACAACACAGACTGCAGATTCGATTTAGATGCGCGTAGGCCACGGCATCGTATGTTAGCGACTGGCAGCCTTCTTTCACTTACATTGCGACTATCGCGAAACTCAATGAGGCATTTGAATTGCAAGCACCATTCACATAAACTTGTTTGGTTTAGTAAAAGGTGAAATATTCACGGTACACTATCTGAGGAAGTCCTTCCTATAAAAGGTTAACTCGTACCCATAAACGTCCTCTCGATATTGCAGTTACTTTCTAGTATTGATGAACCTGCTTACGACTAACAAGGAAAGTTGCCTGAGCAGCAGCGTAAGGCACACCACCTATCTAGTTATCTACGGAGCAGTTTGGTATTATACTGTCTAATCCTGGAGACGCCATAAGGAAGGCGTGAAGTTACAAATCAAATACAGAGAAATTGAGGCCGATTAAAATCTCAATATTCCAAAAAATACGTCACAAATTCCGCTATAAACCAGAGCCAATGGCCATCAATCGTCATTGTACGACCTGTCTGCCCTCACTCGACGTCTCGATGGCCAAATGACAGATGATGGTTTCAATTTAAGCCGGCTATTAAAACAGGGATTTATTTCATTGACCTACAACATATTACTCATATATTTTATATGCAAATTTTAAAGGATACTAATTTATAGGTCATCTGGTTTTAGGATGTAGTGCGAGATTGTTTATGGTGTACGCCTTTAAGTTATCCTGATATCATGAGGCATAGGGCGTGTTACCTCTATATCCTAATCTTCCATTATTTACTTCTCTAGAGGGTGTAAGCAAATTGATAAATGGCTCATTGGAGTCAGTGTAAAAGGAAATCATCGACTTGTCTACAAATCTAGTCTGACGTAAAAAAGCGATGAAACTGTTAAACTATTTGTTTACAGCATCGTTTATGACATAGACAACTGCCATAAAAATTAAAAACGTTAATATTACACGTGCGAAAAACAGTGAATTCATCGAAGCGTGCGCATTGAATCACGCGAACATAGAGACAATATTAATACTCGCCATGATTACTTTTGTTTTAACTAAAAGTAGCCAAAGTTAAATAGGATTTCATTTGCGATGATTACTCAAACATTCGTCAATTTCACTTTGTCGTACACAAGTGTATAAAACAAATGTTTGAGTAATATTCACATTGTTGATAACAATATCATCACTCTGGCCTTATGTCGGGGTTGGCACTTGATTCATCCCGATGTGGCTGATCACCTGATTTTTATACGAAGCGACTGCCATCTGACCCCTTAAGCGAGGAAAAATCAGTGATCTGGGTTAAACCAGTTGTCAGATTATTTTAGGCCTCCGACCGACCTGTATCGATTGCAAACGATGTTAAATTGGCAACCGGGACCGACGCCTTAACGTGCTCTCCGAGGCATGGAGGGAACTCGGGTCACCCATACAATTACTGGCTAGGGTTAGGGTTGCTTAGCTTCGCTGTTCGAATGATATGCGTAGCAACTGTGCCACGAGTACCTCTCTATAGCCAAATTAAATTCGATTCCTATTCCTATCAGACTCAATGACAGTTATTTTTTTAGTAAAACAGTTTCTAGCTACTATTCCGTCATGCTATATACATATGCACAAGCCTGTATCCCATGGGGGATATAACCACCGTTAGCCACACAATCCTTACAAACTTCTTTCGCTTCATCCCATATTCATGCCTCTCTTCATACACTTCCTTCGGTTACGAGTGCTCCGAATTTGACCTTTCTGAAAAATACTATTAATTTGGTTATAGTAGTTCTTCCTTGGACGCCCTCTACCGATTATTCCACTCACATTCGCTCTATAAATTTATTTCCAGACTAATTCCTGATGAAATACGCCTAAAAAGTTTTAACTCTAAATAACTACGGCAACTTGTAAAAACTCACGCGTCCAAACTGTTGAACACAAAAAATACTTAAAAGTAATTTCGCAATGAAACTTTATATGGCGTTGTATTCATGAATGAATTTCATGTATTAACATCGAATAGAACGGGTTGTTTCGTAATATTATAAAAAGAGGTCGTATCCAAATACGAAACGGTCTTGATGGGTCCCGAGGCCGGTAGCATGTCAAAGCGCTCACTACAATACAATCGATTAACACAGCTACCAAAATAGGCAATGCTTAACTTCACCACTTTAAAAAAGCCTCAATGTTGCAATCATACATTAATAAATACATCTGTAATTTTCAACAACAAAGAAATAAGAATTTGAATACATTTTCAGACGGCGGAAAATACTTAAATTTTAAATATGATCAATGTATACGTCGTAAAAGGAATTTTAATACATATTTCACAATTTGGTTCCTCAGGATAAATCCATCCACACATATATACGGTTTTTGTGGGATATAAAGACGGAGAGATAGCAGAGGCCTTAGCTTCCAAATGATTGCAAACAATGAACGAGGAACGGAGTAAAGGGACCATTGTTTCGCTAATCGGAACCCTAAAAACAATGTTTACATGATCGTATGAGCTCAACTGAAGGTTTACACCAAGGCAGACTTGAACGAGTCAGAAACAACGCTAAATGTTATTTATTACAGCATATCGATTCTCCAAGGTGATAACAATTTGTACACTAAAAATGGCTACTTTCAACAATACATTTTTAACAATAACTTGAAACTACAAGGATAATTAATCATGGTACTTTAAGTAGACGCATGCTTTTTCTGACGAGTTACGAAAAGTTAAAGTAAACGTCGAAGCATTTTATAACTCATAAGAAATCCTTGTCTAAAACTTATCTTATATCTTTAAACGAGCAATTCTTGTATATATATATAATCGAAATCTCGGAAACGGCTCTAACGATTTTCATGAAATTTTGCATGTAGGGGGTTTCAGGGGCAAAAAATAGATCTAGCTAGGTTTCATTCATAAATGAAACCTAGCTAGATCTATTTTTTGCGCCTGAAAACTCATAAAATATCATTACAATACGACAGCAAATTTCGCCGACATTTGTCATGTTATGGTAGCTCAAAGGTGAGGCTTCAAGCTTTTGGGGCGATAACGAAACTAGAGTACCCTGGTTCGAGACTGACGTTCACCGGATTTTTTTTTTCTTGCTTTTTTTACAGTTTGGTCAACCAGATATTATTATTCTTAGAAACTACACCTACGAGCCCTAAGTTTGATAGTTTATCAAAACCTTTAGAAATTGAAGTAAACTAAACGGGTTTACAAAAGTAATGCCCATCATCAAATTAGCTTGTATACACGTTCATATCAGTTCGTATGAATTCATACGCTAATGGAAAACTCCAATTACCCATACAAAGAACCTCAAAGCGAAAGCTCTAGCCTTTTGTGCTTTCCTAAATGTATGCGATTATAATATTAGCACAGAATAAATATTCGTATATTGTAAAGGATCACAATCAACAAGCCTTGGCGAAACCTTAAACAGAACAGCAACATCAATATTGTAATTACTCGACACCGCCGTACCATATGCGACATCACGACCCAATTGCATATGATCGTTTTAACACCATTTATATGACTATGTGACACCATGTCACTACTAGTTTTGGTCCGAGACTATGTCAGCCTGAGATTCTGAGACCTAAGTCTAACACCTTTTGGATCTAACCTATTAGGTATCTGTTTCTGCAAACCGTATTGTTGTATTGGTAAGTAGCTGTGCCCCGCGGTTTCACCCGTATATACTTAATATAATGGCTTCTATATTTTAAAATAAAAGTAGCCTAAGTTTTTCTTCTGCCAGTGAAAGTCCCGTTATAATCGGTCCAGCTGTTTCTGATAAGCCGGAACTAAGAGACAGACACACAGAGAAACATTAGAATATTTTTTTTATGTAGATAACCGGCTATACTTCCATATGCATAAAGTTAAAAGCTGTTAATTTGAACAAACAGACACGACAATTTATTTATCTTTATAGGTACGCAGTTTCTGGTATAGTTCTCCCTTATTTAGCCCCGTACCCAGTAGAAAGAGAAAATAGAACATAATTCCACTTTAAACTATCAGATCTTTTTCACTTCACCCAAAAACTAGCTTCAAATTGTGGTCACACGTTCCTGTCCTATTTAATAATGGATGACTTTGATGGATTGGAACTGATAACGTGTCTAATGGATTGGAACAAAAATAAAGGCAAACTAGATTTAAATCGAAGTATAAAAGTCCGTAAAACGGCTTTTGAATTATATGGACTAAACACAAAGGGGTGTTTTGCGAGATCAAGTCAAGTCAAGCAATGAAAACTAAAATCATATATTCCGTTAAGTCGTGGTAAGCCACTTATGAAATGAACGTCAGGAATTACCATAGGTTCAGAAACTAACCCACCAATATGGATGGCAAACGCAGATCACGGCTAATGTTGACATGTGCTGTGGATATAATAAATAAATAACGCTTATCATCAGGCAAACGAACACTGAAGCGGATAATGAATAGTCACGTTTATGGATCAAGATCATTTAGTGCGATGGTCTTGACCGCTAAGGTGAAGGCTTGGCAGATTTGTACTATGTGCTATTTAAATAACGAAATTATATGCAAGGACTAGGTCAAACACGGCATGATTGAGAAGAGATACCAATTAGATATCAGTACAAATTATAAAATGTATATGCCTGTTTGTATGTCAAAGTGCCTAAGAATGTATGATGTAGGTTCTCATGAAATTTTGTTTGTTTTCGTTTAAATCTGTTTGTTCCACCTATTCTCTAGATTTTGCCTGAATTTATACGAAAGTAATTAGGATTCCCAAAAAATTGCCCATAAAATTAATCTAAGCCACTTTTCGGGCGTAAATAAATTATGAGAGAATTTTAATACAAAGAATAAAGTCACGCTACGAGGCTAAATACAAACGTTAATATAATAATTATGAACCTAGAAGAGTATGATAGCATGGTAATATAAGCATAATTAAGTCTAATTTCTAGTTCATTTCACCCGTCTAGACGGGAGGGCAGTTCGTCTGTCTGCATTCCCCTTTAATAAGCTACATATTAATTTAAACTCTGCTTTCAAGCATTTCATGGAGACCAAAGGAATAAAATTTAATAAGTATGTAATTACATACTTCAACTGAATTACTTAAATGAAAAAATTAAAAATGAAACTGATTTATTCAGTTTAGGCCCTGGTAGGGCATTTATGAATGTCGCCTTCTGAGAGGAACCGGCAAGAAACTCATCTGGCATCATGTACATTTCATTGCTTAGTGAACAATGATAATTACAAAAAAATCATCAAATTATTCGCAAAAGTGAAAATTGCATCAGCGTGCATGTGTAAAAATAATTAAAAAAGTAAAAACAATACCAAATGATTTACATAACATGTTTGCATACCATGTCATTGCCAGGAGCTAGTTTTGCAGAATTTTAATTCCACATGTCTTTATTATTACTGTAATCCGAAATTGTATAAAAAGCTTTCTTCATCAGTACAGTTTAAATATGTGTCTTAAATTTATTATAATTTAACGCGTTTATTGACTGATTTTATTGTAGAAACGAACTCAGTTCCCCATGAATGATTTATTTACCTTTACCAACCTGAATCTAGGAGCTACAATTTCGTGTTGAAATAGAATGAATCTCCGAGTTTAAATTGAATGTTCTAAT
This sequence comes from Watsonalla binaria, assembly GCA_929442735.1. Classification (NCBI taxonomy): domain Eukaryota; kingdom Metazoa; phylum Arthropoda; class Insecta; order Lepidoptera; family Drepanidae; genus Watsonalla; species Watsonalla binaria. Next base: position 3,240,887 of record OV838929.1, on the reverse strand, counting down.
TGAAGAATTACAACTTTAATGTTTGAATATTTTCAAACGTTGAGATATTCCACACGAAAGTAATAATCTGAAACTACTTAATTCTTGAAATAGAAAAAAAATATGAATACGAGACGGGACTCGCACCCACGACCTCTGCAAACGGTGTAGTTGAACTGCCAACATAACTCGTGATGATCTCATGCTAATTATGCCTTCCCTTGTTTTTTGCGGTATTCGGTTCAGGCGGCCAACCCTCCAACTGAACGAAGGATATAAGCAATAGCAACTGTGACTTTATTATTTTTATTATTCGGGATATTAATCACGATAAGAACGGTCTTGGTGTTATCTTGGACAATAATCTCGAATGTCAACAAAATGGATACATTCACTCCTTGACATTTGCCATGATAGATTCTTTAGCAGAGGTCGTATAAAAGTCATTATTAGCATTAAGCTGGCTTCAATTCATATCTTCCTATTGAAGAGAATCTCTAAAATCTGTCATGTTGGCACTTAATCATCGTCGGTGAAATTTGGGTGTTCTCCTCAGGGACTCCCATCCCTTCAGAGACCCATCTGGGATGGCGTGTATTAATTATTTCTTAAACATATGTTACATGCCACCGGAAATCTACCAGCGCCTACCATGCCCTCTAATTGCCATCATACATTGACAATGATTATGAGACAGGTATACATGACGTGATGTCTGTCACTGTCACACACCCGAACCACAATGGCAATAAGAGCTTATGGTAACGTTTCAGGATATGAAATAGGTGTCATTCCTCTCCTACGCTATGGAATGAGCTCTCCGACATCATTGTCTCAAAAGACTTATAGGTCCTTCAAGGATGGTTGGTAGAGATCCTAACAGGGTCTGTTAAATTCGCAATCCCTTTTGAGAGGAAAATCGGTAATCTTGGTAAAAATTCCTTAGGTTTCCGACTGGTCAGTGGGTAACGATTACCAAAGATGTAACATTACATTGGCATAAAATATGACGGTAATAACATAATTTAATATCTAAGTGTATGAATGGGTACCTGTTATATTTCCCTGACATTTTGAACAACCATTATTAAGTTTCATAAGAGCTCGTTATGTATGATTATAGTCGTTGCGTTTCTATTAAAGAGAGCATAGTTATTTTACGAAACTGATCCTACGGCCAGAGTATTCTTAAGTAGAAAGGCGGTACCCCCTATGTTCATACACAGATATTATTAATACGAAAGTATGTTGCGTATATGTTATTTTTTACTCTAGGATTAGCTCACTTCACAACAATAAAGGATACATTAAACCATTGATTAATAAAATCTCGGGCTGATTATCTGATCTGTCTAATTTGGATGAAATTTAGCAATTGAATTTAACTACAAAATATGCAGGCGAACCCGCAGGGCGATGCTGGTTATTATAAATTTGCAATACATTTATATTGTAATATTTACGTAGAATTATTTACATTTATTTAGAATGTCTTGAATGCCATACAATTGTGTGAGAAGTGTGAATATATCTATTGTCAGAGCTTAAATAATGGATCCGAAAACAATGCAAAATGTTGGGCATATTTTAACATTGTGTTATATAATGTGTCGTAATCGCATCTGAATAGATTATTTAAGCAGAGCATTTATATTATTTATAAATATAGAATTCAAAGACTTATACATAAATGTTGAACATTATTTTCACTTCCTACAGGTTCACGCGTGAAAGAGACACGGCATATCTCACCTGAGGGCCTAGTGCGAGTTTTCTTAAAATCGCCGTCCCAATTCATCGTGTCGCCGTAAACGCAGTTTTGTATGGGCTCACAATAGTGTCATCTTTAGGGCGACAGACGGCGCTGTTTCGATCCTATACAAATCTGCGTTTACGTCGACGCGGTCACTTGTGACGGCGGCAGTGAGAAACTCGCAGTAGGCCCTCTCAGCAATGTCTCACTTTAATAAGAAAGGAGGATAAAGTTTTTGCGCAGATTCGACGACCCTGAAGTAAGAACACATGTAAATTTGCTATAAATAGCGTTTACTTACCACGTTGTTGTCACTGTTAATCCCATTCTCGACCAGGATGCCTTCAAATAGCACATCGGCTTCACACGGCGAGCACAAATTGCTTAGTAGTTCACTAAATCTTTCCACTTTCCGAACACACACGGCTCCGAGCAACGCACTAACATCCTTTTTCACATGCTTTGGCACTACACTATCTTCTATCTTCACTTTATTAACAGTTATTCCTGTGCTAACAGCGGGATTTGCTAAACTATTAGGATCTTTGAGCCCTGCTTCTTCTTTCTTTATCTTGAGTTCGATGCCATCGCCACTCGCTTCGTCATCAACTACAAGGTCGTTGAATAATTCGTCAATTTTGTCTTTCTCTAAATTCGTGTCTTTTGATACAATTTCATCAAAAATTTCTTCGCCATTAACATGTAAATGAATAACTTTATCTTTATTGGTCACATCATCAGTTTTCTTGTCTTCTATAACGGAATTATTTTTATTCTCATCTAATGTAGAGCTGACTTTTATGTCTACATTTACTTTAGGACTAGGAGCTTTAATATTAATTTTGTCTTTCTCTAAAATATTTTTATTAATGGAATGTTTAGGTTTCGATTTAATAGCACCAATTTCCTTTTCAGGAGAGTACGCAGAAGATGGACTCTTAACGTTTTCCTTCTCATAGTTTTGCCTTCTGTTCGCTGATCTAACTTTATCTCTATCTATAATCTTGGAATTTCTAGATGTCTTGGCTTTATTATCTTCGCTTAAAGAGTGAACCGAAGAGCTTCTATTAGATTTTCTAGGAACTAGAGAGGTATCAGAGTGATTGGCAGCAGCGGCTCTCAAGCGAGAGGTACGTGTTGTTCTAATAGGCACTGAAGTTGAAGCTGTGTTGAGATTGAGCTCGGAGGAAGACTTAAGATGAGCAGTAGGGTCTTCTAGTGTTCGATCGGCTGTTCTTCGAGTACGCCTGAAATTATGCAAACATACAAAGTGTTAGAATACTTTTTATAGATCAATTAAAGAGCGAGAAATTCAATGACATGTATGTTAGTGCCAGAGACGGTAATGGACCCATCCCTAAATCACCATTGGTAAAATGACGCCTACCTATTCGGGAACCCTTCTGGGAAGCGTTAAGGATTAAACAATCGATGCACTAATGAACTTGGTTTCTATGAAACCGCGCACTGATGAATTTATAACACGTATATTTGAGCTCACCTTTCAGTAACGTTAGAAGAAAACAGTGTTGCTGTCTTGGCTGTTAATTGTTTTCTTCTCTCCTCCTTGTATTTAAGTATCCTGGCCGCTCGGGCCTCGTCTTGCGACTGGTTCATCTCTTCCCTCCGCTCCCGTCGGTGTCACGTACGCCAGTACCTCTCCAATCTTCTGTATCCGTGCGTTTCAATCTTAGACTTATAAGCAATCTTGCCTAGCATTGCGGTATCAAGAGCATTAAAGGGCGGAATAGTTGGCAGTGATGAATACACGCTAAGGCTTGGTAGGAGCAACCTGGAAACAAAAGGACATACGCGTGAAATTGAGTCACAAGTCATAAGTCATAACAAACATTATCGAATGAGTAATACAAGAGCAGCTGGAAGGTTGAGGGTTAAATCGCAGAACATTAACAATGATGTTTTATTTAATCGAGTTGCGGCTAACAAGACGTGCGTTTTGAGTGAAACAAGCTTTGTTCTATTGTCGCGGCGTCATTTCAAGTATGGGAACGTTAGTTCAACTGATGATTACCCTGAATTGTCCTGCGTCATCGAGTACCGTTGATAACGGGAATTCAAACCTATCAGCAAAAGTGTTGTTTCACTTGTGCATTTGTAAACGTCTGCTATTGTTAATTTTATTACTTAACTATTTTTGCGAACATCTTTCACTCTTAGTTGGTTCTGATTACAGTGGATTATTACGGATCACTAGTAACAGATAGTGTCTCCTACAAACACACTTGACTTTAATATACATATAGGTACGTATAAAGATAGATAACGGTAGCTAACTACTATGAATCTGATTGGCAACATATTTTATTATCAAAACATTCCGGTAATTTTGCAATTAACGGTTTGATCACAGCGAGTGCAGTGAAATGAAATCTGCTATCTATCGTTAGTCCGACGACAGCTATCGGTAATTACGACCGTTGAGCAACACGGGGTGGCTTGCCTTCGCCTGAATAAATCTCGTATTTGATTACCGTCAATATTTTGGCTAATAGAAAAAAGTCAAGGTGAAGTCTAAATAAAATTTATCTTAATCCTTCAGGGACTGTCTCCGAAAGATGAGAAGATTGTTTATTTAAGATATCTTGCATTTCAAAGAAACTTCCGATTAATTTAACATCCAATAATGACTTTCTCTAAAGCAATAAGGCCAAATTTCTGGGTACTATAAAAAATACGGCGTTTTACTGTCGTAATCAAAGCGTCCATTGACTTTGAAAGTACTTTGCCATTAAGTAATTTAAGTTTTTATAACAGTTTTAAATCAAAATGTACTTCTCTCTAAAACATGCTTAACAGACTCATTAGAAGTATTAAAACTATGAATGTTAGAAGTATTCAAACCTTTGTTCATATACAAGTCAAGGTTTAATAAAGGCTGATTATTATTATTAACTTCAAGAAAATATGAGAAAATTGTATCCTTGTGAATGAAATGTAAAGGCTATTAGATTTATTTGTGAGCCATATGGAACCTTAGAAGCGACGAGTCACTTTGCAAGTCACGACCTCGCAACAGCTTAGAAACAAAGTCTACACGACAAACTATAATTGGCATTGACATTGTATGTAATGTCAATACAAGACGCACAACTTGAATAATGAAATATCGATAGAAAAACACATTTGTTTAATGTTTTCAACGTGTGCATACATAATAGTATTAACTAATGGGCGATGTGAGAAACGCACATGTTCTGAAGTAACATAATCTAAACAAATAAATAAAATTGAAGTGTCTGATTGTAATTCCAATATTACAGATTTTCACAAAATGAATATGAAAGTACATTCGGTACTGACTTAAAAAAACAAGTATTCAATTTTTTTCAGGTGGACCGATTTTAACGGGACTTTCACTGGCAGATAGCTAATGTTACAAGGAGTAACATAACACATTTTGAAAACATTTGAGGTTCCATGGGAATTAAATGAAATCTACGCGGGTGAAACCGCAGGGCACAGATAGTTTATAATAAGTTTAAATAATTATATAGCTATCAATAGGATGTCGTATAATCATTTTGCGAACTTTAAGGCTTATCGAAGTGTCCGTAGACATAGGTAATAGGTGTAGCGATACACATTTTAACAGACAGTAGGGTGTGTGTAACCAACCTTTGCATATGTTAGGATCTTTAAAAATTATGAAATAACGTTCGCGGTCCAGATACATTGAAAGACTAACCATATAATTGAATTGAATTGAATTGAATTGAGTATCAGACAATGGTATTCGAAATATTAAGATTAAATACTGTATCATGTTTCAAACAAACTTGTAACGAGAAGATAAATGAAACTTAACCTATTCCGAAACTAGCTATCATAAATTATGACCGCATCCTCTAGAAAAGTTACTGCGCCCTAATCTCAAATGGCCTTTTGATTGTTACGTATTATGGAGCCATAACTTGCCGAAACTTAGTTTTATACGCGACATAGTAGACAAGTAACAGCTGTTCGCAAGATAATATATAAAAAATATATCAAAGGGACGCGAAATTAGAATTATGATTCGTATGAGGGCTTGTTGTCGGACGAGGGATCTTGTCAACAAGGGTAGGATTTCTGTTTACGAGTTACTGTGCTCGCATTTATTAGACTGAACATCAAAATATCCCCGCAGAATAAGCAATGGATAATAATTTACAACTGATTAAAAAAAAACCGATCAAAATATCGCCTAAGATGATCCTTGATTTAAAAGTAGTTCCATCCCTTTTCGTGATACGGATTTCGAAAGGGATGGACATAGTTTACGTCCGAGTTTGGTCTAGGCTTGGTTTAAGCCATTTTTTTTCAATTCGCCCCTTTCTCTATTGTTGTATCCTGCATTTAACTACATACATACATATGCTCACGCCTGTATTCTCCGAAGGGGTAGGCAGAGGTGTTGTAATCACAACAGCCAGTTTTCACCGAAGATGATTTAGTGCCAACGTGACAGATGCTGAGTCCATCGCCGTCTCAGACACTTTACATACGTCATTGAATTACTTCTCAGAAATATGCAGGTTTCCTCACGATGTTTTCCTTCACCGAAAAGCACATGGTGTGAAATCACTGTACATAAGTTTTTTAGAAAAACTCATTGGCCCGCTGGGATTCGAACTTGCGTCGCTGGCGTAGCAGGCGACTGCTCAAACCTCAAGGCCACCAGGCTCTTTAACTAAATATTTTAAAAGAGTCTGTAAAAAATAACTTTCATTAGAATTTCCCACAGGAATTTCCCTAAATATCATTTAAACTGGGAAAGTCACTGTCTAAAACAAAATTAGTTTCATAAGATTCAAATATTACAAAATATCTGCTCAAAACAGTCCTCTAGAAACTAGAATCACTAATTCAAATTAATTTTCTACTTCCTTATGCCTAATTTCCTTGCTAACAAACATATATGTATATATTAAGATCCAGTGTTCAAGTCAACCCAAACTCACATCATTATTCAAAATAATGACGGTACAACCGACCGATAGCACGTAAAGTACCGTAATAGTACGAAGCCAACTATTTCTCATCCATGTTTTGCAGCAAGTTTTTATCGCGACCATACATTCTGGCCACTTTGTATCAAGTATATGGTCCCACGCATCGTCCATTTGTCCATCAGCTATCTCAACCGCAATAGATAACGTCAAAATGCAATTTATCTATTCAACTACATCATTTCGAAGGTTTGGATTTTTAAAGACCAGCTGAGCCCTGCGGTTTTATCTGAGTATAATTTAACTGCCACTAAAAAGTCCTGGTATTTCAGTTAAACAAATAGTCTATGAGACTACAGAAAAGAAAGTTGTTCTAGTAAAAAAATATTTCAAAATCGGTTTTGTAGACCGCCTACGGCCTCACAAGCTTCAACCTCTTTTTATATTAGTATGGAAGTATAGATAATATTTATTTGTGGTCTCCCAAATAGCCGGATTCATTTTTTGGATGACATTAACAGGTAGAGTACACAAAAAGTATAATATATAATATAAGCTTCTAATTGCATTAAAAATATGTAAAACATTTGCGTGAAAATACAAACCTCTTGGCAATCTGATAAAACGGTAAAAAATTACGTGAATTTTCGGTGAACATTATGAGAACTTTACCAGGAATGCGTAGAATGCAACAAGCAACGCTAATTGGGTGACTCCAAGATCGCGGAGTAGTTTTTATGGACAGCTAACCTGCATCGCGTGTCTCGCTGCAACTATTATGTTTTCTGTGCTCACAGTCTAATTCACACGGAGACGGGCAAGTTACTATTACGACTACGTTTTTTGATGGCAATGCACTCAGGGATCCGCATTGCAAGCAGCCGTTGAACCATACCAGTAAAAATCCAAAATTTTCAGGTAAATTGGTAAGGATCTTTCCACACTACAAAAGAATGAGTGAGGCTATGCACAAGTAGAAACGACCAAATTTCAGTGCCATCGAGGCAGTCAGTGTCCTTATTACGAGTTTAGCCACGTTTTCGTAATGTATAAGGACTCCCTAGCGTTCACGTCATCTATGACGCTAGGCACGACGGATTTGTATGGGCCCCCAATAGTATCATCTTTAGGCCGACAGACGGCGCTGTGTCAATCCTACACAAATCTGCGTTTACGTCGACGCAATGACTTGTGACCGTCGCAATCAGGAGATCAAACTAAATTTTTCGTTCGTTTAATAATTTAATTACAGTAGGTTTAGAATATACAAACTTCCAATAATTTTCTAGCAGACCACGTTTGAAGGTAATTTTAGAACAAATAAGAACCGTGGTAGGAACGTCGCTAATATTCGGCCGAAGCTTCGGCGGCGAAAGCAAGTAGCCCCTTATACGGTTATACCCCAAGTATAGATTTTAACAAGACAGTTTAGCGTTACTATACCGTTTGGGTATTGGTGTAGCTCGAAATATGTTGGTTAATATACGCTTAATTAAGTAAGTACCGGGAGCACTTAATTAATCATTGATACAAAACATCGATAAGTCTAATAGTCTAATTTAACGGTGTTATTAGGTGCTAATATAGGATGCGTTCATGTGGAAAGGATGTGCGTTGAAACGCATAATAATTGTCGACATGTCACGGACGACTAATGGCACTGGAGAAATTTTAATTGACACTTAAATGTCAAATATGTATTAAGTTAATCGACTTTCGCTTCGGTTGTTTAATGCGAAGATTAGAAGCACGATTAATATACATCCTAGCAAGGAATATACTTCAGTATACAGGGAAATTTAACAAGTCTACCGAAATTTATTGGTTAACTGTTCCCTGTTTTTGAGACACGGAGTAAGTCTATACAGAAAAATAAAATTAAATTGTTATTCTAAATCAGCTATTTACTCAACGCATATGAAAGTATATACTTACTATACAATGCTTAGTTTCCTGCTTACTTAGATAAAATGTCTGTCTGTTTGTTCCGGCGAATCTCTATAACGGCTGGGCCGATCCTGCTTACAAGGAGTGACTTTAATATTTTAAAAATTAACTCTACGCGAGTGAAGCTGAGGGGCACAGCTAGTATAGAATAATATTAATACGGACAGGCCTATAATTCGTGTCTATAACTCAAGTCAGCGATAGGTTTAAGGTCAATACCACGCTATCATTAAGTGTAATAAGCATCAACTTCCTTAGTGCAAATACTGTAGTACAGCAAAATATACATATAAGTAAACAGAGGGCTAACTATGATCGTTTAAGCAGGGCGTATTAATAACTTCTTAGTTACGCTACGCTACTAGTTCTTAGGTACGCTAAACGTAGAAGTTAGAATCAGCATTGCTATTCAACGTGGAAATGCTACCAGCCTTTTTGGCACGATTCCGAGAGATACCGATTTGGGACAAGTTTTCTACGTAATTAGTATTAATTACTTTTCCTTGAAGGGCCGTGGTGGTCTTGGGGTTTGAGCAGTCGCCTGCTACGCAAGCGACGCAAGTTCGAATCCCAGCGGGACCTGTACCAATGAGTTTTTCTAAGAACGTATGTGCAGAGATTTCACACAACGTGCTGTACGGTGAAGGAAAACATCGTGAGGAAACCTGCATATTTCTGAGAAGTAATTCAAAGACTTATGTATAGTACCTGACACGGCGATAGACTCGACATATATCACGTTGGCAATTAATCAGAATGGGTGAAAAGTGGGTGTTGTGATTAAAACACCTCTGCCTACCCCTTCGGGGAATACAGGCGTGAGCATATTGATGTATGTACGTCCTAGTATAATACATATAATTAAGTTAGTAAGACGTCATTACTATAACGATGACATATAAGCTATAAAGCTAATCCTCCGACGATATATTTATTCATACCTACTGCGAGTGCTATTCTTTAAATTCTCGGATTTAAACGGCATATATACGTAACACTAGTCAGTTATCTATGTCCATTTGAAAGTGAAATATTACTCTAAACGCGACGACTGTCAGCTGTGACACACAACGAACGATAATACCCGATGTCAATATTTGCACGACTCACAAAAGAAGATAAACACATATGATTGACTGAGAACGTTTCTCTTTCAACTGCAGATTATTTCGCGTTCATTTAACACTTCTATACATATGTATAAGGTCACTTACAAAACACAATATTATCATAATGATCTCCTACCGAATTTCGGTCACGGCGGCTAATCTCAACTAGGATTAGCCATCTGTGCAGGAGATATTATAGTGCACAAGTGTGTGCACAAACACAGTAGCACTATTATTATTATTCCCTCACTCTCATAGTCCGATGGGATGGCACACGGCCGGAGAGATATCAGGCGTGTGTCTATCTGTTTGTTCCGGGTGACTCTAAAGCGGCTGGGCTGATTAAATTGGAAATTGACTGGCAGATAGTTGATGTTACAAGGATTAATGTTTACCATAAGTCCACTATAATTTATAATCTCTATTTGTTGGGGTCAGCACTTGATTTAACCCGATGCGGCTAATCACCTGTCTTTTATACGAAGCGACTGCCATCTGACTCTTGCAAACCTTTTGACGAGGAAAATCTGAGATCTGGGTTAAACCAGTTGACTACTTTAGGCTTCCGACTGACCTCTAACAATTGCCAAAGATGATAAATTGGCAACCGGGACCGACGGCTTAACGTGCTCTCCGAGGCACGGAGGGAATTCGGGCGGTCACTCATCCAATTATCGGCTAGGATTAGGGTTGCTTAACTTCGCTGATCGAATGATATGCGCAATAGCAACTGTGCCACGAGCTCCTCGAACTCTGGGCAATATATTTGTCGTAATAATATTACTTATCTACACTACTATTAAAAAGAGGAAAGATTTGTATTTTTGTGTGTGTTTGTTATTAATAAACTCAAAAACTACTGTGCCGATTTAAAAAATCTTTCACCATTTGAAAGCTACATCGTCAGCGAGTAGCATAGGCTTTATTTTATCCCCGTACTCCTACGGGAACGGGAACGATGCTGGTGAAACTGCGTGACGTCCGCTAGTTTTTTTATCATCATTTGATACTGCTGTGGATTGTTCTGAAAGAGTGACATTAGCAGATTAACTATCACTTTGTCGCAAGTATCACAAACCTCACTTCGTCACTATCTCATTAGAATACAAGACAGCCCAGTTAACTTAATTATAAACAGAAATAAAACCACGAAGCCTTGAATCGTATTTCGCAACGTTGACCAAAAGTAGTGGAGTACACAATCTGATGAACTCAATTGCATAACGGACACGACAAATCTAGAAACAGATATCATACACATTTATATAACAACTATGCCTCGCAGTTTCACCCGTGTAGATTTAAAAAAAAGCAGCTTAAGTTACTCCTTGTAACATCAGTTATCTGCCAGTAAAACTGCCGTTAAAAACTGTCCAGTCGTTTCGAGATTAGCCGGAACAAACAAATAGTAAAATATTTTTTTTTATACTGTATTTACTTTCATTAAGTGAAAGGCTGTTACTCTGGAATTACAAACCGACACTTCAATTTTATTTACCTGTAGCGACATGGCTTAAACGACATCCTCCTACACTTCTCTGTATCGTTCATCGAATCCACGTAAATTATACACCCAAGTAACAGGATCGAATCGTTACAAACGCGGTGTTAAGCAAAACGAGCCAATGAGTCAGATCTACTTGTTGCTTTAGTTTTTGCTCGAAAGAAAACAAGAACATTTGGACAAAGTGACAGAAGTCTGTATTAGACTTAAGAGCATAGTTGTATGGAAAGTTTAATGCAGCGTAAATCTAATTGGGCGATATATAATTGAAATGCAGCTTTGTAATAACGTTTTATATTTAAAAGGGCACCAAATAAAATTATGTTGTACGAGTAATGGCGGCAAGAAGAGAAGAGAGAGAGCATGCTCATAGACAACAGGAAGTAGCAAAAAATTTACATAGACAAAAAAGAGGAAACAGTGAGGCGATTACATTCTAGTGAGTCAAGCAATGCGCAGATGTAAAATATATATCGAACACTCTTGTACATACATATGTAGGGATTTCGGGGACATACATTGATCTAGCTAGGTTTAATTTATTAGAAAACGTCATAAGAATAATCTGAGCATAGCTCTGTCATCCATTTACTGTTACTTCTGTCAGATATGACAGACGCCATAGTTTCTAGCCGGTTATTCTCAGAGGACCAGTTTTCCTCCAGTGGTCAGTTCTTTTAGGGTTCATTAGCCTTACCATTATCTAATATGAATAAATTATTTTCAAGTGCTAATATTATAAAGAGTAAAGATTTGTATGTAAGTATGTTTGTAACGAATTGGCTCAAAAGGTACTGGACTGATTTTAAAAATTCGTTCACCATTTGAATGCTTCATTATCACTGATGAAGAAAGGCTATATTTTATCCCCGTACTCTCACGGGAATAAAATCTACGTGGGTGAAACCGCGTGACGTCCGCTAGTCTAAATATATGTAACTCAAAGGTTGACTGACTGATTGAAATATTGATCAATCAACGCACAGCCCAAACCACTGGACGGATCGGGCTGAAATTTGGCATGCAGGTACATTTTATGACGTAGGCATCCGCTAAGAAATGATTTTGATTAATTCTACCCCCAAGGGGATGAAAGTTTGTATGAAGCTTTGTCAATTTTAAAGCGATAAATTATATAAATTTAAATCTACGCGGGTGAAACCGCGGGGCACAGCTAGTTTTCTATAAAAGTAAGCTGTTAAACTATAATTATATCGTAGCTACAGATACCGTTACCTAAGTTAGTCAGCCAGATGTAGGGTTAAACTTAAAAACTCAAATTGCAGGTAACTTTACAGACTGGATTATAACATCTCAACCTCAACATGAGGCGCTTCTATATTGAGGGTAATCAATATCCGGACCAGAATACAGTGAGAAAATGTTAAAACACGAATGGCGATCGATGTTGAGAAAAACTTGTCTAGACGCCCTGGCTTAGAGAATGCACGGACTATGTTTATTTAAAAGGCTGGTGCCTGGTATTAGCACAGCCTCTAGTGTTAGTACTTAATTCTGCACTCTTTAGGTGGTTTGCACCAAATTATGCAATAACAAATTGTTAAAGTAATGGTGAGGCAATTGTTGCGCTAAAAAATTTTTGCAATATTTTTTTACTGTCAGATAACTTCATGATTCTAATTAAGTTATATTAGATTTAACCGAATGTAGCAAAAGTTACAACTTTTTTATTATTTTTTTCTTATATTTTCTTTTTCTCAGCCGAGGACGGTAATAAATGATACTCACGGGTCAAGACCAAGTGAATATCATTGGGATGGATTGTGTCTGGTATTAGTTGGGTCTTCTATTTCTGTTAAATCCATGAACTTTCTGACAATCCTGCATGTATTTAGGATAGAGGCCTTTTACATGTTTATGTATGATGATGGTGGGAAGTCCAGTAGTTTTAGTGAATGATGTAGATGATTGGGGATGACACCAGTTGTGGATAAAACTATTGGTACTATATAAACTTTATCCTGTCTCCATATTCGAGCTACTTCATCTTTCAGGTCGGAATATTTATGAACTTTTTCAGTGATTGTTTATTATTATTATTATTATATGCTCACGTCATCCCATAAGGGTCCCCGAAGGGATAGGCAGAGGTGCTATCTCAGAGTCTACGTCTTTGAATGACTTCTCAGACTTATGCAGGTTTCTTCACGATGTTTCCTTCACCGTAAAGCACGTGGTGTGAAATCACTGCACATAAGTTTTTAGAAACACTCATCGGTACAGGCTACGCTGGGATTCGAACTTGCGTCATATATCTATCGATATTACTAGCAAAATGTGTCAGTTGACGAAGCGTAATTTCGTGCAACGGATTCCGCAGTCATAGTTCCTTTCAACTTCAGCTTTGACAACTATTTTCGTGTGACCCACCGTTAACGCATTCACTGCTAGAGCTAAATAAAAAGTCATTACCTTGTGCTACACAATCGGACCTTACACCAGTGCGTCAAACGCATATCGTTGTACAAATACGCTTTCGCTCTGTGCTAAAACCTCAACATAGCGTCGACGTAACATATTCCCCAGTGCTATTCGGCGCTTCTGCGCGTTTGGGTATTGTTATGGCAGGTCATAAAACACTCGCTTGTTTACGACAGGCAATAAAAACATGCGAAAAGGAAAAGGGTCGGTACATATCCATCTACCTACCTAAGCTCTACCTGTGTAATTTTTTTTTATATGTTCACTAAATTTCATGTAGGCAAATTTCGTATCTGTTCTACATACCAAGGTGGGTAAGGGCCCTTACAATTTGGTCTTATTTAAACAATAGACGCGCAGAATCGGCTTTAGCACACAGTGAAGGCACAGACATTTGTATGGACTCACGTAAGCGTCGTTAGCATATAGGAAAGTTCGGATAAACGCGCAGGCGCGTCGTTAGCAGTGAACGCGTTAATGTACCTAATGTATTGATTGTTGTATTGTTTGTCATCCGTGGCAACACTGGCAACACACATTTTGTGGCTACATTCGTGTTCGCTCGTAATGAGCGCACAGCGCGTATAAACGGAGGGAGATACGCCAAATAAAAGTAATCCAAACCGGGTTTTGTCGAAAGCCTGTCTCGCCTTGAATCTCGCTTTATTTATACGATACAACTAAGAAGTTGGACTGGACTTTTTTGGCACACGACATTGAACACCGTACGCCGTTGACTTTATTAGGCATCGAATTCGGCTTCAATTAACGAAGAAATATTCAAGCGCCATTTTATTTTATCCGGAATATTATTTCAACAGCTTTTCCAAACATGCGAGAATAAATTAACATATAGTTAACCTACAATTCCTACTGGCTTTACCATAATTTTTTCTCAGTCATATCCGAAACCTAATCCCCCTCACTACAAAAACATAAACTAGGATAGGGGTACATCACATTATCATGGGTTTGCAACCGTTTTCGTAATCTATACTCTAGCTTCTCCGCCGAATATTAGTATGAGAAATTGTGCAGCGACTCCCAGTGGTGACGTGAAGAACTAAAATATCTCATACAAATATTGCGAGTGACGCTAGCGAGTATAGATTACGAAAACGGTGGCAAACTCGTGATAGGTGTACTGAACTTGGTTTTAACTATTATTTGGAATAAGTAGGTATGTGTCCTAATATAATTTCGTGTCCGAGATGGCAATTTTGTTTTTAATACACTTAATTCTGTCGTCATAGTGGAAATTATTAGGATTCATTGAACACAAGGGCCTGAAGCTGTGCTATTGATTGCGTATAAGATCGATCAGCAGTTAAGTAATTTCACTTGTTGGGTGATTTTGATTACCCAATTATTTATTATATGCTGCCAAACTAATCACATAGCACGTTAAGCCCGGTTACTTATGAAACATCTTTAGAGTTCATTTCAGATCAGTTTGAATTCAAAGTGCCTTTTTTTTTTTGTTATCGAGGGGGAAACCTTCAAAAGGTCCCCGACCGCCCTGGGAGAGGCAGATCGGGGTATATGGGATTTTTACCGCACTAAAACCCCCCCGGTGGCCATCTTCAGTGCTCAAGTGGGACTCCGGGTACTCTGATAGAACGCACCGGTGTCCCCCCACGAATTCAAAGTGCCTGGTTTATCCCAAGCAGCCAATTTCGTCGGAAGAACGAATGAGATGTATTTTATTGTATGTAATAATTGTATTTAGTTACTTTATACGTTGATGCGGTTTAGACTTAATTTCATGAGTGGCCTGCGAAAACAATCAGTTTAAAAAAAAAACAAAGGTCGCCTCAGTTATTCCTAGTAACATTTGCTATCCGTCGGTGAAAGTCCCGTTAAAATTGGTCCAGCCGTATATAAGTTCTTTCATATGCATTGAGTGAACAGACACGTCATCTTTATTTTTCTGTACAGATATCGATTATGTAGTGTGATTAGGCATTTATATATAAATTACAGTCACTTCGAATAAAATTCAGGTAACCAGGCACGTTGGGTTATAACTTATGCCAAGTCCAATAGTTTAAGGGCAAGTCAATGGTGATTGAAGAACAAAACTTGGAAAGAATCAAATCAGATCATTAAAATACGTCTAACAGTAAATTTTCACCAATGCCGCGAGTGATTTAGACAATTAATCACATCCTAATTCCACTAAACCGTACATCGCGCAGAGTAGAACATTCGAAACAGTAAATGATTCAACCGAGGCGAATCATTTGTATTTTAAGATAAGTAAGGTGGACAATTATTTCAAAAGCGCACATTTGTTAGGTACTTCATATTGTCTTCGTATCTTAACAAATGCACACTTTATACGTCACTTACTTCCGCTTGGCTTTATTAAAGAACCCAAATTTTTTCTCGATTAATTATATAGCCTACTAGCTGACGTCGACGTGAGAGTACGGGAATAAAATATACCCTATATTCCTCGCTAATAATGCAGCTATCCATTGCTGAAAGAATTTTTCAAATCGGCGCAGGACTTTTTGAGCCAATTCGTTACAAACATACTTATACAAATCTTTTCTTTATATAATATTAGTATATAAGTATTATAAAATTGGTCTAGTAGTAGCAAAGCTCGTTTCAAAGAAACAAAGTAATATTTCCTTTTTGTGGGCATTTCATTGTCTTACATAATGTGTACTAGAAAATGATAAACAAGATAGCAAAAGATCATTTCTAATATGATTTTCACATTACATTTAACTAACGATTTAAATTATGATTGTTTCAGTAACTTTCCTAGAAGAGTGTTTTCTAGACCTTTCGTTCCTAAGTGGCGTAGAATGTATTAGTAATTTTTTTGCAAATTACAATCAAATGGTTTTGATATAATAGCAAGCCACATACTTATATCCCACCACAAGTGGCATGCAAGTATTATGATATACAGGTACAGATTATATACAAGACAGATGACGGCCCATTATTTCTACTTACTCAATGATAAATATTAGAGCTTAAACAATTCATTTTCAATGTCTTGCTTGTAAACAATGTCGATATAATTCAATTTGACCTCCAATGCAATTTGAACCAACATTATTCATTTAAATAATAACAATTGAGGTGTCTATGTTTTACTCATTCTTTATTTCATGGCTGTGTTAAGTTTTAATGCATTCGTCAAGCTGCTACAAATCCCACAATCAAGTTCAATGACACGACTATTTAAGTACGGCAACATTCTGTTTTATTGTTTATTTTGTTCATAACCTTAAGGCCACAGATTTATTACATGTTCAATTCGTATATAGACATGATCTCACTACAACTGTAGTATTATAACCTATGGAATCAAACGAGAATCAATTTAATGAGTAAACACGCTTATCCTACAATGGTATGGTATTCTTTATAAAAGCTAGCAAACTTCTGTATGTATGTGGTGAAAATTTAATTATTTACCGATTTAAGGCAAACATCATGAATATTGAGTTTCGTAATTTAATTCAGAAACGATGCTTTCGCAAGACAAGATATCATTAATGACATAAACAACAGGATCTTTTAAAAACTTTCTCTAGTTTTAAGAGATCGTATGCCCATATTATTGCAAAACACTCGTACATTATTAATTAGTATTAATAAACATTTACCAGATGTTGGAGGAGCCGGTAGAAATCACAAAACACAAAGAACCACAGCACTGTGTCCGATTGTACGTGGTATAGAACTGTCAGGTACCAGGGTAACAGAACAACGCAGGAGGTTTGGTAGTGCACCTGTTGGCGCGACGCGAGAAACGTTACTGGCTGGCGACTCGGCCCATTAGCCGCACTCCGAACACGTCATGCGGAAGCCGGTTCCCGATGCCTCCGAAGAAAATCGCGACAAAAGCTGCACTTTTTTAAAACCTGACGCAAAATAAGGTCACAGCAACAAATGAGTCGTCTCAGGACGACGAACACGAGTATATTGGGTCTTAAAGAAATATTCGTGCATACAAACTTAGCACTGTGCAGCGAAGCGGGTTGTTGAATGAAAATATTATTCCGAGTCGCTAAATTTCTTATAAATAACTAGCACGAATAACAATAGGGAAATCCGAACAAAAAATATTGGGGAGAAAGTCCGGATAACATCTGCCCAGAAGACATCAAAGATCATAACAGTGCCAATAAAATTGATTATCATATTATACTGGTTTCGGTGTGGGCGGATCAATACAAGAGGATGATTTAAAAAACAGATCAAATTGCCGTTGAGTCAGTATGTTTTTGATAGAACGATTAAGTAATTAACACAGAATATGATTCGATCATTTCTCGATTTCAATTTATACTTTAGACCACGTATAAGTCCCGCCTATAAAACGACCTCGTTAACTTGTCCCGTTTACGCATTGAATCGATTGCAATGCTCTAGATCTGTGAGAAAACTCTCGTCAATGAGAAACGATTAAGTGGTAACAAACAAGTAATTACCTTATCATTAATGTTCTCCTATTACATTTGTTCAATATACATCGCTGAAGGCAAAAAGACGCTAATGGATTATTGGATTTGGATTGCATAATGAGAGTGGAACTCACACTAGTAGCTCGATCTTCGTATTTATTTTAGCAGGATAATAAAATGCAGCAAAATAAGCACATCTATCTATACAGATAAATACAATTTATGTGTCCGTTTATAAACCTAAATTAACAGATTTTCGCCAAATGCATATGAAAGTATATTCTATCTGTCTGTCTGCCCGTCTGTGTGTTGCGTCTTATCTCTGAAATGGCTGGGCTGATTTTAATGGGACTTTCACTGGTAGATAGCTGATGTAACAAGTGGTAACATAGGCAAAATACTTAGGCAAAATAATCATACATAATAATGAGGGTTCCGCGTATTACAGCTATCCATGAAACAAAGTCTATGCAGGTGAACAATGTATTAAATATGTATGCTCACGCCATCCCAGAAGGGTCCCCGAAGGGGTAAGTAGAGGTGTTGTAACACCAACACCCACATTTCACCGACTATCATTAAGTGCCATCATGACAGAGGTGAGTGTCTCAGGCACTAAACATACTTCTTGGAATTACTTCTTAGACATATGCTGACGATGTTTTCCTTCACCGTGAACAATTAACATTTAGCAATTTCACTGAATACAGAAAATACTGGATCAAATAACATGCTACAGAAATGTCTTATATCTTAAATATAGTGGAAGTTGGAACAATATCCCGAGTGACTGCAACAATTTGTTGGATTACACCGACATCCGTGGAGACTTGAACTCTTCACTTTAGCTCTAGTATTAGTACTACTTCTAAGAGATGACACTCTTTCTCAATCAATGCCGATTTCTATCTGCAGAATAGAATGTAGTTTTTCAAATAAAAAAGATCTTGCACTAACACTATCTATATATATAAACTAGCTGCGCTCGTTGTATTGTATTTAACGTTGTATTGCCATATATTTTTTTGGGGTGTTCACCCTTATCATTTAGGGAGCAGACCTACCCGATCTGCACACAAAATTTCATACAAATCGGATTCGGAGGAGTACAGTTAGTAACATTGTAACATGGAAATTTTATATATTAGATTAATCCCTATTTCACTTGGTCACGCCGTCACGCGTGAACGGTTGGACCGATTTTACCGGGACTACCACTGGGAGACAGCTGATGTTTCAGGAAGTAACTTAGGCTAATTTTATTTAGAAAAAATATTAGGGTTAGGGAAATCTAAGCGGGTGAAACCGTTGGGCACAGCTAGTTTTCGATATAAACGTGAACGTGTTTGTGAGATTGTTATGATGAGGATGAGTTTGTTACAATGAGGAAGATGTTTGTTACTTTTTTACGCAAAAGCTTCTGAATGGATTTTAATTAAACTTTTCAATACTATAGCTTTTTATCTAGATATTACTATATATTATATATTGTGTGAAGTGTCCAAAGTATAAAGTTAAAAAAATTAGTCAAATCCTGCGCACCCGGAGTCGCGGGCACCAGCTATATTCTATATTCAAATAGCGATTTCCTCATATTGATTTATTTGTGAGTTTTCCTTCCTGAAATAATGTTCCTTAAATACTTAATCATTTCAATATTGTGCAGCGAATAAATTTACGACAACCATTCTTTTACCTTACTCCCATATTGCTTTGATTACACAAGGATTCTTCGTCCTAAAGAAAGTAGCATTATGTAATCAATGAAATATATTGCCTCTTGAAGTTAAAAGAAACTTATTAACAAAAGGTCCACGTCGACGTTTTCATAATTATCTTTTGTGCCAATTTCGTAACCCAATTACGCCATTAAGGTATTCTCTTATAAAACCAGAAGAGTCTTTACGGAAAATAATTTGTTGACTCACCGCTTGGAAGCGGGCTGTAATACTATATCATCAAATACTGACTGTACGTATTCGGTTTCGTTGAATTATGGCGAGAAGAGTCGGATGACATCCGACCTGACCGACTTTCGTCGATACAGAGACGATACACGTTCAAACAATACAAATATATAATTGGCTCTCCCATTTTTAAACTACAAGGTGACAAACAAGCGTTGGCCGTCTGATGATAAGCGGCCACCGCAGCCTATAAACATGACCACTTAACCTAGCCTCCTTATAAAGAATGGAATCACTTTGCCAACAATAGATCAAAGATTCTTGTTATACGCTACCACAGCGCTTCCACTCCTCCCTTCCCCTATGGAGCACTGGTGCTTATCGCTGAAACCCAATACTACTCGTAAGGTAATAGGTAATATAAGGTATAAGGTAATATTTGGCTGCGATCTTCTGTAAAGTGGAGGTATCCCCAGTCGGCCAGCTCTGAATTTCGAACGGGAAACCTCACTACCATAATTATGAGGTCACGGCAAATAAGATACATATACAAAGGCATTTTAAAGGTATCGATTGATAAATTAATTACCGCACCAGATCGCAGAGGCTGGCATCGAGCGATTAGGGCGTAAATAGGGGACAATGAAGCGTATCTCAAGAGACCAGTGACCGCCTTATTAGCCATGGAACAAGGCCAAAGAGCCTATACATTCTGAACGCATAGAGAGTGAAAACAAGAAGATACCGACCTAGTCAAATCACGTGAAAGTGTACGATAAATACGTGGTACGGGTCACTTGATTCACTTATCTGAAAGGTGTTCGATTTTATAGCGCAATAAAGTTGAAATGTTATCAAGAAATTTCCACTATTAACTTAAACCGCGAATTCAATATTAATGGTAAACTATTTGCTGCAAAACTATGTAATGATAATATAATATTAGCTGATAAGTGGGGAAAACTAATATCTGGTGGACCTACTTATAGCAGTTACAATTACATCATCTCCCTGGTCTTATCCCATACATTATTGGGATAGGCACCTGATTAAATCCGATGTGACTGCTCACCTGATTTTTATACGAATCATCTGCCATATAACCTTATTACATGGAACATCGGTAATTTGGGTTAAGCCAGTTGTCGGAATCTCTTAGGCTTCCGACTCACCTGAAACGATTGCTAAAGATGTTAAAATGGCAACCGGGACCGACAGCTTAACGTGCTCTCAGAGGCAAAGAGGGAACTCGGGCGGTCACCCATCCAACTAATGACGCTATAGCAACTGTGGATAAGGGTGGCTTCCTCTTCCTAAATGGATCTCAGATCATGTCGGGATATTTCCCATAGTAACTTTTTCCACTAGGTATAGAAGCCGACCTTCGTTATGATTATTACTAACTGGGACTCGCGGTATTACCCGCGTAGAGTCAATTTCATGGATGACCCACGGAATCCTCATGAGTTTTTTTTATTTTTTTCATCCTGCAAAAATCCTGTGTCAATCGGTCCAGCCGTTTCGGAGATTAGCCGGAACAAACAGACAGACAGAGAAAAAATTTTAAAAATGATTTTTTTATGTCAGTACCGAATATACTTTAATATGCATTTAGTGAAAAGCTGTTATTTTGGAATTACACACAGACACTTCAATTTTATTTATCTGTATCGATGTAGATGTATAGATTATTGCTTTGTGATTTCGGTACCAGGGAAGTTCGGAAGCCAATTACCACATGATGTGTTACAAAAAAGCTTTCTCAATTAATTAATTCGACCAAGTATATATTAGCATTACAATAAACCATTTCATTTTGTTTAGTTATTATAAATATGGAGTAGAAAACCTCGTCAGGAGGCCATTCAAAGCCAATAGTTACGAATCCACCTACACCATGCTGTATAAGGGCATTGTGGTCTGCCTGTATATAACAAACAACATATTATTCTAATATTCAAAATGGAGATTCCAAATTAGGAGTCTATTAGAAGTTAAAACTAATGCGAGTTTTATTGTTTCTGAAGAACCATACCAACATTCTTCATGATGGAAAGCAGCATTTAGTGGTGATTTGAAGATACAACTAAGAACAAAAATTCCAATTCTAATTTCACCCTAAATTAAAGAACAGAATCACGAGTTTCTTATGATTGTTGAGATAAAGGCATGAAGGTTCCCTGTAATAAGATAGCAATATCAGACAAACATGTGCTTCACATCAGTACGTTCTCAGAATTCTGATTAAGAGGCACGGATCGAGAAAAAACTTCGTGGTCCGAGAGCCAATTTTAGCACCCTTAAAATAGATATTAGTTTTGCTATATGACCATATTTTGTGAGCATTTATGGTGCGATATGGTACGGCAATAAACTGGATCTTAAGTGGAAGTCACAGAATAGCCTTAGATTAACTAGGACTAGATTACACTTGGACCATTGAACTGATGCAAACAACGGTACCACAAGGAACTTTCGCAAACAACCGAAGGTAACGTACGATTTCTCGTGTAGAAACGTAAAGAAACGCAACAGAACGGAAAGAGCAATTATTGGTCAGCATGGGCAGCTACTAATATTCACGGTCCGTCGGTCGTGGCGTACGTTGCTCTGACCGTTATAACATACCTGTCTGACATGCAAGTATCTGTTACATACGTGTTGCGTATCATACTTGTTGACAAATGATGTCGCATTTAATTAATAAACAGACTTGAATGATATTGCTTCACTTAAACAGAGTAATGAAAAACTTATTGTTACCGGGAAAGTTAAAGGGAAATGGCCGTGAGGACGTAACCCTACTGAATGGAAGATCAGTTCAGACTCGACAAGGATTACGAATCCATACACATTGTCATAAATACGAACCGATCCAGAACAGAACATGGCGCGAACAGGATATGTACTGTGACGATGATGCATCTGATTTTGTCCGACGCACGTGAATAATGTAGATTTTCAGATGTGGATAATGATATTAATTTAGCCTGTTTAAGTAGTACATTTACTAGAGCATTTCCTTGAAAATCAATAAATATTTGTTTCAGTTTGAGTACTTATTTGAACGTCGAAAATTTGCCACCGGTTCGGAAACTTGCCTTCTGAGAAGAACCGGCAAGAAACTTAGCCAGGCATCGTGTCGATGCAATATAAATCATATGAACTCATCAATTTAAGTACCAAGGTGTCGCGAGTGGCAATCTCATGCACTCAATAATGTGCAGACAATTTTGGCAGAGCAGCTGATTAGATAAACTTAGAAAACATTGGGAACTTCACTTATCTCAAAACTCATAGATAAGGTTGGATATGCCGAACGCTGAAGATGGAATCAAACTGTTCTGGAATGTTACCGAAATTGATCTGCCGAAAACATTTCCGAATTTAGGAGTAATTGAATATTCGGCGTACACATTTCTTTCGTACCTTTCCAATCTAATCTACTAGACGGACAGACGACCAGCGATCGATGAAGATTGAATAGCTACTCCAATGTTACTTAGGAACCAACGGAGGATGCATTGAATATCTATGAAAGGGAGAAAAATATTCGCAGTGCAAAAGGCTTCTTTGAAGGGATGAAAGTTTCATTGAATTCTTACTTCCTCTAATAGGATTTAATAGCTAGGTCTTAGATGGCTTTTAACATAATATACTATATCATATAGGAATTTATCATCTTTGGCAATCGTTACAGGCCAATCGGAGGCCTAAAATAGTCTGACAATTGGTTTAATTAACCCAGATCACAGATTTTCCTCGTTAAAGGGGTTGCAAAGGTCAGATGGCAGTCGCTTCGTATAAAAATCAGGTGATCAGCCACATCAAGTGCTGACCCAAACAATGTATGGGATAGGGCCAGGGAGATGATAGGTGGTCTCAATTACATTCGCATAACAGGTAAGTAATTCTTAAGTAGGCCTCTGGAACAAATAAATTTAATCTGGTGACCACATGTATGTGTCTTGTCGACGAAACTTCGTTGCATTTTTGGCGTGGATCGAAAAAAGGTATTTCGAGGAAACTATATCTATACAGATAAATAAAATTGAAGTGTCTGTTTGTAATTCCAAAATAACACCTTTGCACTAAATGCATATGAAAGTATACACAGTACTGATATTAACACATTCACTGCTAACATTTCAACTTCTTCGTAAATTCTCGAACAGTTGGACGCACATACGCGTCATTAGCAGTGAACGCGTTAAAAAACATTTTTTTTGTCTATGTGTCTGTTTGTTTCGGCTATAATCTCCGAAACGGCTGGTCCGATTTTAACGGGACTTTCACTAACTTACGTAACTTCAACTACTTTTATTTAAAAAAAAAACATTAGGTTTCGCGGGCCACCCATGAAATGAACTCTACGCGGGTAAAACTGCGGGGCACAGCCAGTACTGAATATAACAATACAAGAGAGGTAAAGAGTGCTCTTTTTGGTTGTAGTAATTTCAGCAAGAAAAAAAAACGAGCAATTCGCCAACGTCTGTCAAGTCATGACAGCTCAGACGGAAGGCTTCCAGCCTATCGAGTACGTAATTAGACTATACCCGATAATTCATAAAAAATTACAGCGAGGAATCCAATGGGTTCCTCCACATATTTTTAACAATTTACAAGATATTTTTCTCAACAATCACTTGACATTCGCGGAATAGTTTTACTTAAGCCATTCAATAAATAAAGGAAAGGACTATACCCGGGTTCGAGACCTTTTTTATGAGAGAGTGTCAAGTTTGTTTCTTTTGTGGTGAAATGTTATGTTTTTTTGTATGAAAAAGAAATCTAGCTGAGCTCGGTCAACCAGGTTCTGTAATGTTAAGTTTTGTTTTCCCGTGACAAACCTCATAAAGAATGGAGGTATCTATTTGAGACAGGCTTTAAATAATCAACAGTAAATATATATGTGATTACCTATTTATTTAATAAAATATAATTAAGAAAAGTGAAAAGTTTGAATATATTTTTTAAATTTTATGGCATTAGTTTAAATGCAATAAAGACCATTTCAAAGTAGGTACACACAGTGGACATAGTCCTGTGTCCGTAAGTGCTAAATATAGCCGAGGTCCCTTGTCCAAATTAATGGTGGTCGAGATTGATGGCTTCCTTGTTGACAGAACAATTGAGTCCCAGGACATGTTGACCATTAAACTATTGTGAAAAGACCCAAGGGAGAGATTACTTGTCTTTAAAGTACACACAGTTTTCTATTGCATTTATAAATATTTCCACACAATTTTGGAAGCATTTGTGTAGAATAATTTTCATGTTAATTTCGGCCTCCACTATTATAGATTGGGTGTCTTTGGCAACTTGGTATTTTCAGAGAGTGAAAGTTTATTATATTTCATGGATACAGTATTCAATACTAATATTATAAAGAGGAAAAATTTGTATGTAAGTAAGTTTCTAATGGATTGGCTCAAAAAGTACTCAACCAATTTGAGAAATTCTTTCAGCAATGGATAACTACATTATCAGCGAGAAATATAGGCTATATTTGATTCCTGTACTCCTATGGGAACAGGAACTACGGGGATGAATTCGCGTGGTGTCAGCTAGTCATGTAGTATTTGTACAAGATAGATGATCAATGATGATGATAGATGGTAAATACTATACTAAATTAAACAGCTGTCAGAACTAGCTGTGCCATTCGGTTTCACTTACATTACTTTGTTTTGTAGAATCCAATTTCTTTTTTTTTAGTAGAAGTAGCCTTAGTGACTACTTATAACATCAGCTATCTGCCAGTGGAAGGTCAGTCAAAATTGGTTCTGCCATTTCAGCCAAACAAAAAGACCAAAAGAGAAAATATTTATATATTTACTGTATATACTGTTATACATGCTTTTAGTGAAAAGCTGTTAATTTGGAAATACTAACAGACACTTCAACTTTATTTATGTGTATAGATGTATACAAATACAGTTACCTAATATAACTCCACCTCATCATCAATGTAAGTAATTATTGACACAAAATCTTAGTTAATATTAAAGACAAACCATAAAACGATACGAAAATACTACTATAGATAAATAAAACAAAGTGTCTGTTTGTAATTCCAAAATTACACCTTTTGACTCATCATTAGACCTCAGTAACCCACTTATTACCAATACAAAAATGAATATGGTAAAACTTACCTTTTAGTTAATAATTCCAGTGAATTTTAAACTTTATTTCACCAATGAAGTATTCATTAGGATTTACCTCCATACAAAGTGTGATGTTATAAAAACAGACTCATTCTAATAATAGAACTAAATACTTAAGATTAAATTATATTGATAAGGCGCAAAGTGCACGTTCTACAATAACCAAAATATACAAACAATTACACGACAACGATATTTTACAAAGTTTGTATCTGTAATTATGGAAATTATTGAAAACGAATTGTTACCTCACATACCAACAATTTTTTTTTAATTTGTATTAATTTTAAATGAGTTTTAAGTAAATAAAATAAACCGTTACCTTTTAAAATGATCACAGTTCGAGGCAGGTCAACAGGAACAAAGTAGAGATCAAAGTATTCACATAAATGCATACACTCTCACACCAATTAACATCGAAAAACACTTTACTCTAGAATTCAATAACTGCTAGTTTTCGACAATAATTAATAATAATTTTATCCAAAACAATGAAAAATCTATCTGCAAAATAAGACTCACAACACGCATACGTTTCGTTTCAGCGAAAAAAATGTGACAGTGACAGACAGACCAACAGCTGTTATTTTCTTAATGGAAGTAATAATTTGCAGCAATGGCAATTTACACCTACATCCAAGTCTTCAAATAAAATTAAAATAGCGACTGCTTATTTTTTATGCTCCTTTTAAATAGGTTCATTTAATTTTAATTTCATTAAAATATTTAAGCAGGGTTTGTTTAAGTATTTTATTGAAAAATATTCAGTTAGGCATGACTAGCGTCATCTAATAGTTTTTGGGCAAGGCTTAAACGTCAAATTAGTTCTAAGTAACCGTAGCTTATCTAATTAACCGTAGCGTAGCTTCTGTTTTAGTTTGAGCATCAGATCCTAGATGTCACTACTAACCTTTTCGTAAACCACAGAACATAAGGAATTCATCCTTGCCGTAACATTTTCACTGATACTTGTTATTTGTGTTGTGTTACGTAACTACAACTTCAACTAGATATTTTGAATTTATTTTGGCAGTACTGACTGAGGCGTAAGGAATTTATTGTTAGTTCCTCAGTTCTGGACTAGATGGCGCCATGTTGTAAAGTCCATATCTGAACATTTTCGAAGATTAAAACACATTGCTCATGTGATTTATAGCATAAATATAATTGGAACAAAGGTATTTAGGTAGGTGTGAGGATGGACATAAGTATTTACTGATAGGAGTCTATAGTCGTGGAGAATAATAATAGACAGTATACAACTGAAACATTTTATTTAAATTATAACTCTTCATATAAATAACGCTCTCATTTAAATGTAACTGGAAGCCTCTACATAAACATAGTAAAGTTTAAATGTCACGTAACATTAAAACTATGATAGAATACAGAGAGTCGCTTAGAAAATAATACAATAATTAGCTTAGAAATATCGCAAATTCATGATTTGAACGCAGGTTGCCTGTTGAAGATCACCGACAGCGGTCAGTTTTCACCTAGAAAATATAATTAGAATTTAAAAGCAGAGTAAATAACGTAAAATCTTACAAATTGAATAGTACTAAAAGTTACATGAAATTTTCGATAGACGGCGCGACTCATCACTTTTGTTAATTTTTTTCGGAAATCGGTAAACATAATTTATTAATAAAATGCATTATTACACGATGTATGATTTGGAAATACAAATCTTATATTTACGAGCTCTTGAAACTAGGAAATATGTAAAAATATTTGTACATGATAAAGTCTCGTCTTGAATGGATATTACTTAGAATATATATTTTTTAAATATAATACGTAATTTTGAATCATTGCTTCGTCTGTTGTTACTGTTAAAAGGCACTTAAATAAGATATCACTAAATATTATTACAGCATCCCCAATAACACATAATATAAGGTAAGGTCTTCATGAAAAATCAATAAAACCATGCACTACGATAAAATTGTAAAATTAACATGCTGATAAAACAAAATAAGCGATTTACGATTACATACAGTTCAATTTCTTCTGAATTTGGCACAAATATTAACGATTAAACATTATTTCGTTTGATTATAATTACTAAGATTAAAATAACAGCTAAAATGAACATCACAGCTAAACATTAAATAATAAATGGGAAAACTTAATATAAGTATTTCTTTGACCTAATTAGATATTTAAGAAACATAAGAAAATTAATTTAATAGTAGATTATGTAAAAAAATACCTTAACTAATTGATACAAATTTGAAGTAAATAAAAAAAAAACAGGGTAGTAAAATTACGATGGTAAAGAAAATATAATGATAGACCTAGACTTTCATTGTATGTCAATGTCTCTTACTCTGTGTGCTACTTGACAGCTTGACTACAGTATAAATAGGATCGTTTGCTTCTTTGAGCGTGAGGGTTGTCAATTTTAAAGATTTTAAAATGTATTCATTCAAAATAAGGTACTCATTTGTCGTTTTGAAGTTTTGAAAAATGTCTGTCAATTACGTGAATGACGTATATGCGATCGGCCACGGCGTGACACCTCTATTACTGTCGTTACGCCTATTCCGCATATTTTCTCGTAGATGCGCGTATCTGTGAGGATATCATTTCGAACGATTTCTTCTCAGATTCTGCTCGTAAAGCTTTTATTTTTTTAACTGTGGCTCGAGTCTTTATTACGAAATAACGTCACTAAGATTACGAATTATAAGTGGTCGTATTATTTTTAAATAAACTACCTACTGTGGAACTAATATCAAGTAATCTTATCCATAATTTCTTTCATTCATAATTTTATATTCTACAAAAGTACAAAAAATTCCTTAAAACAGCTCACAATTAAATATACTTTTTGAGCTATATTGTTCAAAGACAATTCTGTGACGATTACAAACAGACTTGGTCCTTCTATGCGAAACCCGGCTCAGGGGGAATCCATTGTCTGGAGAATGAGGTTTAGCTAGGCGTGTGGTAGGAACCTAACGATTGTTATTGTATAATGTGCTTTTAAATATATTAGTGATAAGGATTCGTTATATAATTAGCATAGCGATAATGGTGATAATTGCCAGCAGCAAGCCGAGCAGCGTCAGCCAATCCAGCTCAGCCAGGTGTTGGGAGAACATCAGGGTGTAGGTACAAGCTAACATCAACGTGCCACTGTCGTGCCAATCGCACTTTGTCTGCGTGCTTTCGCCTGCCGAAACAACAAAACACATCGCACTATAACAAACAAGTTAGTAACGGCAAATTCAAACTAAAAATACTGGAAAATGACGAACGAAAACAAAAAAGCTGGATGCAATGTTACCTACAGTGAAAACCGAACACCGTGCATGAACCACGTACCTTTGTTATCTCTTTGTGAATTATGAGTCGGCCGTACGGCTCTCCAGGGCACTACGTTCTGTGGCTGTGAGTTGCTTTGACTAGGAGTGTAATCATCTGTGTGGTCTACTGATAGCCTTCTCAGGTGCTGATTCACTGTTTTAACGAGTTTTGGGGAACTCAAGTCGTTTCGGACTTTGCTGTCCGGTTCATTTTCAACTTCAGTGACGCTATTACGAGACCTCTTATTGCTGTCCAATTTAAATATTGTTGCTAGCTCTTCAGAAGAGTTATACTCTGTTGAATCAGCATTATCCTTCTTTGCTTGCAGATCGTCCTCGTAAATAGATAGATTAACGGAAGCCCTATTAGGAATATTTGGTTTACACACATCGTGAGCGACTTGGTTAATTTTTTCACTCGCTTCAGACATTCCAGTAACTTTCCCAGAATGTTCCAATTCATTTGAAGTTTTATTATTTTTCGGGACAAATAACTTTTCGTTTACTTGTGATATTCCGGCAATTAAATCAGAAATACCATCTTTTAATTCTTTAAAAGCATTTATTTCGTTGATTTCATTTAATTTATCGTCTGTGTTCAAGAAAGGATTCAGTGAATTTATTATTGGTGGCTTAGGTTCTTTTACATTTACAGGTTTCTCACTTTCAATTTTCACTGTATCGTCTTGAACTTTCAAAGAAACCACTTCGGGCTTCAATTTGTTCTCGGGAGTTATCACCGTGGTTTCTTGGGCTCTTAACTGTTCTTCAGTTTTGGCTATGTAATTAGATAGCTTTAAGCTCTCATCTTCAAAGTTAAGCTCTTTCTCGTAACTATGCTTTAGCTGATCTTCTACTTTATGTAACTGATCAGATATGGCTAAAAGACTGTCTTCAGTCTTTTTTGCTTTAGAATCTTCTGGTTTACTATTAACTGCCTTGTCATTATTTTGTTCACTGCCATTGATTACTTCTGAATGAACATTTACATGTTTCACTTCAGATACAGGGTCATCGTAGGATTTGCTTGTTAATCCGTTTAGGAAATTTAATCTGCTATCAGATATTCTAGATTGAATATCAGACCGTTTGTCGGAATTATTTCTATTTTTATCTAATTCAGCCAATGCCACTCCTAACTTATTGCTCGTGTCCATGGCTTCTTGTGCAAGCATGCTGAGGACCTGCTGGAATTCATCTTTTGAGGAACGTTTGGAAGTTTGTGGCGATCTGTTTGATGGTGATGAACTTTTGGATTTATCACAAGATGGAGGTTTAGCGAGATGTTTTTCATCACTATGAATGAATGAATCATCTTTTGCGAAATGGTGAGAAGGTGCATGGATGTTATTGACAAACAGATTAACAGTGTTGTGTCTTTGTTTTACCTTGTTCCGAGGGTATCGATCCTGTTCGTTGTCGTTATTTTCGAATGTATCACGCAGGCGCTTCATGACGTCGCTGTTGCTGTTGGTCTTTTGCAAGGTAGCTAGTTTGCTCATGTTTAACGCATCGTCGATTTCTTTCTGTATCATCGTAAATATGTTAGCTGGTAAAGATCTTACAGCGCGCTTCTTTTTCAAGTTAGCTGAGGAATCTTTCGTATAAGGGAATTCATTATAATTATGGTTATTGTTTGTAAGACCATTGTAGTCCTCTCCATTAAATAATGAAGAGTGTCTATTATCCTTTCTTAGGCTTCTATAGGCTAAATCATCTGAGACGATATCTGGTGATTTTCTCGGAATAAACCTTGGCCGTCCTTTATTCTCAGGTGTAGCATGTAGGTAGTCACTTTGAGGTGCTGGTGATACTGGTCCCACTGGTATCCCGAAAGGTGGTTGTGGGTCCATTGTTTTCAGTCGATTGTTAGTTTGTTTTATATTTCTGTACACAACATCATCGTGAACTATGTCGGGCTCATTGCGTTCAGAATGCCTATCATCATCAGCGAAAGGTACGTATACCGGTGATGCTAACATGTAACTTATTTGCGCTTGAGCTTCTTTGTAGTTTGGTTTGTCTTTAGTAAGTGAGTTCATCCTTCGGAATGCCATGTCATCTTGTAATTTATCGGGCAGTGTGGACCTTCGTGGCACTCGACGAAGAGGTGTTGCTGGTTGGCTTCTCAACTGCACTTCATCGTCATTACCATTCCAGTCATTAAACTTAGGTGTCATAAGTTCCCGACGTTCAGCTCTATCTAATAAATCTTCATCGCCTAAACCTAAACTGTTGTAAATTGCTTCCAGTTCATTGAGAGCATCGTCAAGGTTAGTAGATTTTCGTCTCTCAGAACTTTTTTCGTCGTCAGATGGCATTTGATTAACAAGGGGAACATACGTGTCAGATTTGTGTCGTACATGAGCCTTTGAAGTTGGGGACGTAATGTAATTTGGGGCTTCAACAGTAGACCTCTTGTACTCTGTAGTAGCTTTCCAAATTTTTGCATCGTCTGTCGTATCGACCGATGGAGCTCTGTAATTAATTTTATTTTTATTTTGCACATCAGGGTTTTCTTTCATATACTTATTCTGATCAGCAAAAGACGGCGTTCTCTGTAATGGGTTACTTAAATAATCACTGTTGCTTCTAGAGTGGGCGTATAAATGTTGCTGTCTTCTTTGTCTCTCAGCGTCATCTATTTTCTTCCAAAAATCAGAAGCATTTCTGGGCCTTCGATAAATATTTTCAGTTGCACATAAAGAAGTCTGAGAGTCGCTGAGGTATTGACTTTCATGTCCATTTTGACTAGTTTTGATGGATATGGGTCTGCGAGATCTAGGACTCTGATCGGCGTAATATAGGTAGTCATTTCGTAACTGGATTGGTTCGGGTTTGACGATGTTGTTCGGCCCAACTGATCTTCTAAAAGGAGGTGAGCTTACGTACATCCCATAATGATTTGGTTCCGCCGAAACCGATGCCGGCCTTCGAGGCTGTTCAGTTTTGTGCAGGAAACTTTGAATATTGTATTCATTATTTTGCATAGCAATATGATCTTCTGAGTTCGATATGGGACGTCGCAAGCCGTGAAACCCATTACCCACGGATCTTTCTTGGCTCCGTCTCATAATTCTCTCAA
Source organism: Watsonalla binaria (assembly GCA_929442735.1). Taxonomy (NCBI): domain Eukaryota; kingdom Metazoa; phylum Arthropoda; class Insecta; order Lepidoptera; family Drepanidae; genus Watsonalla; species Watsonalla binaria. Next base: position 3,208,295 of record OV838929.1, on the reverse strand, counting down.
AATCGTTATTTGGTACGCCATGAACAACTTTTTGGTTGCTACTCGTTCTATCGGCTATTATGGGACTATTTTCATAGTGCATGGATATTGGAGTAGCAACCTTTCTGTGTAGATCTCTCGGAGGTGGTACTGGGGGGGCCTTTTCCTCTCTTTTTACATTGGTAACATTACCCAGAGGAAACTTAACGCTGATAATGTTCTCTGGGCTTTCGTAGTGATTGCTGACGCTTCTTTCTCTGTTATTATTAGCATAAAGCGATTCTCGTTTGGTGTTACTAGCTGGATATTGGATGGAGTAGTTAATATGCTCATTGTTAACTTTAGCGTTGAAGTTAATAGATGAAGGGTAACTTTGTGTTGATGGGAATGAAGATATTGACTCTGACTTCAGAGGGCGGCGGTTTGCATCGTTAATTTGCAACTGTTGTTGGTCCTGTATTATTTTGTTTGATTGATCCCGTTTGCAAGTTCCGTATCCACTGCTCTGGCTAGTTGGTGTTCTGGTTAGCATTTCTACTTCTGCCTTCGTATAGCCTTGCTGTAGGAGCTCAGCTTCTTTGTTTAATTGGTTCTCTTCGTCCCGAGATAACCTCTTGATGTATCGTTCATTTCGAGCACTACGTGATCGTTTGTTCAAAGAACTGTCTCGGGACCGCATTAACGAATCGTCACTTCGGAAACGAACCATCGATGAAGAGTTTGATGATTTGAGTGACTCCTCATCACTGCTCGACTCCCCTCGCATGCTATTTCTCAATGCTTCAACCCGTGCTTTCAGTCGTCCTTTGCGTGTTTTCTTTGTCGGTGTATCCAAGCCCGTTTTGCTGTTCTTACTTGAATTGTCATCTCTTAAACTTAGAGACTCTTTTGAAGCTCCGTATATTTCATGTGTCTTAGCTCGATAGTTGACGAAGCCAGCAGACGGATCCGACAAAACTCCATCGTCAGTAATGTCTTTTATATTAGGTTTGGCTAAGCTCTGAGCTCGTCTAGTATCCCTGATGACTATATGGTCAAAATTATTAACTGCTGGGGCTCGTTTCTTCTTCTTTGATTTCCTTTTGGAAGCGGATCGAGTGCTGACGCCTTCATCGCTTTCTGATGAAGAGCCGCTCTCTTCTTCCTTCTTCTTTCTTCTGAAGAGTTTCCCGATGGACCACTTCTTGTCTTTCTTGGTGCGTTCAGGGTCGGGCTCAGGTTGGATGGACCGGTCGACGCGCCGTTGTACTGTAGCATATTCTTCATTGTATGGACGGTATGTGGCTGTCGATGACACGTCCCTGTGAGGTACTGGCGGTGAGTTGACAGCCTGAAAATGAAAAAATAATTTAATTAATTAATTTGCTATAAATTACTCTGATAAATTAGGTTCGAGACCAACGCTAATATTTTGCTCGGATCGTATAAAAGATTTATTAGGCGAACAACAAGGAAGCCACTGTGTCATAATTACTCGGTTCTACCGCGTTTAATTTAGATTTATATTTCAGGCATTCGTTCTCATTTTACTGTGGAAGTATCAGTTATTCTGCAAGATTTATAACAAAACGAATTACGTGAAGCATTGATATTTCAGCAAATTACATCCGTAAATCGCCTAATTACAATTAGAGTTGCATATGACTAATCATTGAAATATGCACTCGACAACTGTTAACGTAATGTTAAGTATAAAATAACATATACAAACAAATATCGCCTTGGTGTCTGCAGATGATAGCCAAGGACGATCATTTGGCTTCGTGTCAACATTTAAAAATGCTACCAGAGTGTTAGCAGCCAAGGAAATATTCGGAAGTTCTGAATCTGTTTTATTGGGTTTATCTATAGAGCACATTACGATATAAATAGGGCACAGGTCAAAGACACTTCAAGCGTTAATTATTCTTGATTAAAAATTAAATATAACAGATGTTGATGGTATTATGTAATTTATTTATTTATTCGCGCCTCTGACGTCGAATTACATTAATTTTAAGCGTTAATGCATAATTTGCATTGATGAATAATTTAAAAAGGCGTGGTGGCCGAGTGGTTTACAATCCCAGCGGTATTCAATGCACCAATGAGTTTAAAAAAACTAATGTAATGTGATTTTCACATGACGAGCTTTAAGATAAAATATAGAATAAATATGCTCACGCCAACCCAGAAGGGTCCCCGAAGGAGTAAGCAGAGGTGTTGTAACAAGAACACATTTCACCGGGCTCTTTAGGATCTTTAAGGTGAAGGAAAATGTCGCGTGGGAACCGGCTTAATATGTCTGAGAAGAAATTTAAAGACGTAAGTATTGTATATATGTATAGTGCCTGAAATGGCTATGGACTCACTATCGTTGTAATCAAGATCAGTGAATAGTGGACTTTGTATCACTTCTGATTACCATCAGGGAATCTTCTCAACAGAAAATTATTGTTCTCAAAATAGGCTTAGTACATTTGATCTAAGCCAGCGCATCACTCCCAATACGTTTTATTAGATCAGAAACAGATAGTCTAGATTTTGGAAATGGTTTTAGATAAACGCGTTTGTTATTTCTGTAATGTAAACGGCTATCAACCTAATTAGGAATACAGAGCTGTTTACTCACAATTCTTGTTATCTACTGCCTGACACACTAATTGTATTTATATGTATTTAATGTATGTGAAGGCTTTTAGGTGTAAAGTGTCTCGAAAGAGGTAGGCAGGTAATAATTTGACAAATGATCGAGTCTGAAATCCTATCAGAAGAAATGACACGGTACCTATGTAAAAATAATTATGCTGATGCAATTTTCACTACTGTGAATTGTATTGTAATTAATAATTATTTACTATGTAATGAAATTTAATGACGCCAACTGAGTTTCTTGCCGGTTCTTCTCAGAAGGCTAGTTTCCGAACCGATTGTCAATTCTTCGACGTTCATAAGTGCCATACCGGGGCCTAAACGAAATAAATTATTTTCATTTTTCATTTTCATATCTCAGACACTATTAGGGTTGCCATCCGTACTTTATTTACAATATAGTATCTACATTATACCACTGCCATGTATAAGTTTGAAAAGATATCTGTCCATGTATTTAATTCACATTACCCTTACTCTATTCTCTGATAGCTCGTGTCGTAACGGAACCGGGGGCCTACCATCATCGGTTTAAGTATAGTGTATTAAGAACTTCAGAGCTTTTATTAGTTAGCTAGTTCTATTTCTGAAGTTATATCCATAATACGTGCTGCTCAAACGATCATAGTTGGCCCCCTGTACTCGGTTATTTGGAACGCTTTACGAAGTTATCCGATTGTGTCAACCTAAGATCGATGTGCACTATATACCTACCGCCGGGTATTGTGGTATGAATTATGACGTGTGAGTGTAGTAGGTATTTGTGGTTATTATAATTTCCAACTGTGGTTTTGCATAATGAATTGGAATGTCAATATCAGCTTATCTCACTATCGACATTTGCACAAACGAACCGGAATATTTGCAATGAAACGTATATTTTTTTAGATCGCAAATATGATTATTATTAACTACTATAATTAAGTGGCATAAAAATGTGTTATTGTTCGACTTCAAGTAGTATTTATCTAAGATGCAAACGAGAACAAGGATTTATTATAATTCTTAATTTAATAACAAAAAAAATACTAAACATACGATGATACAGGCGACTGGGACTAACTAGAACCGCGTTCCCAGTTGCGTGATTCGTTTTTATTTGTGTGATTTAAAAGTGGGACCACTCGCAGTTCTAACCAGAAATCCATTGTTTAAACCGGTTTTTAGTAACGATAGCAGAAAAAGTGTCGCAAATAAAATAATATACACAGGTACATAATGTAAATGGTAAGGGTATCCGAATGGAAGTAGGCAGTAAGTTTAATGCATCCAGGTGTTAACACTTACAGGTAAAAAAGTCCTAAAGAAATTGTTGTCCCGCCTTTCAGCAAGGACAGCCATAGCTACCATATTTTATCATAAATAAACACTTCAGTCTAAGAACGTATATTAAAGACACCCACACGTTAGTTTTGGCACGACAACTCACAAATATTTTCACACACGCATTTTAAACGGTTGTCGAATTTCACACTGCTTTACAACACTGCAATATCCTTTACTCTGTGGCATTTGGAGAACTAATAGGATTTCCATATTCAGAAAATAATCGATAATTTAAAAAAAAGTTACCAACTTTTTTTGTTTTTAATGCACTCGTGTATATTATCGTATTTACACAGCATTCATACAGTATGAATTAACTAAACAAAATTTAAAAAATATTTGGAACTTTATCGGCGCTCGAGTCGCACGACTTCGCCCGAACGCGATCGGATCTACACTCGTGATAATTTCGGCCAAGACATACGTATATCTGCGCATTATCCTATATTTCTTCGCTATAAACATCGCCCCTGATGCTCCACAAATCTAGTTATTTATATCTCGTCTAGTGTTTGTATTTTTTATTTCGATGCAACTCGCATCGGAACGCGGGCTCTCTTAACTGCCAGTAAATTTATTGGGCATCATTTTTTTTTGTTGCGCATACGCATCGTCCTAATTTTATTCGATTAATTATGGTTTTTAGATGTTGTTAGTATTTTTGTGGTCGAAACTGTTTGACATGTTACGGAAATGTTGGATATATATCCCATATACTGTTGGCGTCGGCAACTGATTCAACCCGAAGTGGCTGATCACCTTATTTTCATACGAAGCGACTGCTATCTGACCTACGAGGAAAATCTGTAATCTGGGTTAAACCAGTTGTCAAACTTTCTTAGGCCTGTAACGCTTGCCAAAGATGTTAAATTGGCAACCGATTGGCGACCGAAAGAATGAATTTTTATTTAATTTTTGGGTTAATAAATATAGTATAATTATACTCAAGGATTTATTTTATTTATATAGATAATGTGATGCGAAGATTTGAACTATTATTAGCATGCAATGTACTTAAATAAAGAGAGCCCTGTGGCCGTGAGATGTGAGCAGTCGCCTGTTACCCAAGCGATGCAAGTTCGAATCCCAGCGGGGCCTGTAATAAAGAGTAATTCTAAAAACTTATGTGCAGTGATTTCTCACCACTTTACGGTGATGGGTAACATCGTGAGGAAACCTGCATATGTCTAGGATGTAATTTAAAACGACGTATTTGTCACGTTGGGACTTAATCATCTTCGGTGAAAAGTAGGTGTTGTTATTACAACACCTATGCCAGCCTTCGGAGAATACAGACGTGAGCATATGTATGTTTGTACTTAAATAAAATATTTTTTTCGTTTTTCCTTATTTCTCTCAAGCAAGCTTAAATACACAGACAAAAGCAATCGAATAACCATGAATACTCGAACACATATAGGTAGGTTGGGTATATATAGTATTTATTATTAGCGTGTTTGGTATGCACTAGTTACTTGCTGAAACTGAAATACAAAGAGCGTGTATTCACAAATAAACTGGTGAAATACTTGTGGACCGTCCATGTCTATACTTTTTTTCCTACTCGTTTGTTTTATTATTCAGATAATTATACACACTCATCTATATGTAGGTATATTATATATAACTAGCTGTGCGCCGCGGCTTTTCCCGTGTAGGGTTATTGAGATTAGCCGGAACAGACAGACAAACAGAGAAATATTCAAATAATTGTTTTTTTATGTCAATACCGTATATACTTTCATACGCAAGTAGTGATAGAAAAGCTGGTTACACTTACATTACATATATATATATATATATATATATATATATATATATATGATATATATATCTATATCTATATGTAAACATATAGATATAGATTTATAGATGTGTATATCTATTTATCATCCCCATAAATGATAAAGGTAATCCACCCCATAAATATGGCAATACAACATTTTTTAGTCGTTTTAATTAAACTTTATTTTGTTAATTAATTAATTGTTATAATAAATATTTTTTTAATTATTTGTGGCTCAAGGCGGAACAGACTGACAGAGAAAAAAAACGAAAAATTTTCAAAATTTTTTTAGTCAAAAGCTGTTAATCTAAAATTACGAACAGATACTTCTAATATTTTTTTCTCTAGATTGAATGATAAATTAAAGATTGAACTATGATCACACACACAAGACCACCCAAGACGACCTTTGAATACATTCTTCAAAGAATGATCGCTAACACTGTCAGAGGGGGAACTAATTACAAAACTAGATATAATTGACGAGACCGAATATAACTCCGCTAATGATACAAATGTGCACATACCACAAACTGTAGATGGTAAATTATAGACTACGGGAGAGTTATTTTTTTTGACGAGGATGAAACCTTCAATAGGTCCCCGACCGCCCTGGGAGAGGGAGGGTGAGGGTATGTGGGCTTTGACTGCATCAAAACCCCCCCGGTGGCCATCGTCAGTGCTCAGGGGGGACTCCGTTTACTATTGATAAATACCCACCGTAACCGACTTGCCCATATCTATATTATTATTTTAATCTATAGTCGAAGTGATGCAAGTAGTATTTTTGTAGTGTATACTTTTTGTTTGACTACACTATTAATATGATCTATATCTATACATATATACAGAATTCAAGTGTCTGTTTGTAATTCCAAAATTACACCTTTTGAATAAATGCATATGAAAGTATATACTGTACTGACATAAAAAAACTATTTGAATTTTTTTCTCTTTATCTGTTTTTTCCGGATTATCTCTGAAGCCGCTGGACCGATTTTAACGGGATTTTCACTGGCAGATAGATCATGTTACAAGGATTAACTAAGGCTATTTTTATTGTAAAAAAACAATCATCGTTCCGCGGAAATCAAATTAAATCTACGCGGGTGAAACCGCAGGGCACAGCTAGTAATATTATAAAGAGGTAAGGTTTGTATGTAAAAATAAACAATAACTACTGGGCCGATCTCTTATACTACCAAAAATCCAGGCACTAAGGGCCCTAGTTTATTTAAAAACTAAAAAGTTATTTACATAAAGAGAGCCGTGGTGGCCTTGAGGTTTGAGCAGTCTCCTGCTACGCAAGCGACGCAAGTTCGAATCCCAGCGGGGCCTGTACCAATGAGTTTTTCTAAAAAACTTATGTACAGTGATTTCACACCACGTGCTTTACGGTCAAGGAAAACATCGTGAGGAAACCTGCATATTTCTGAGAAGTAATTCAAAGATGTATGTATAGTGCCTGAGACGGCGATAGACTCACCATCTGTCACGTTGGCACTTAATCAAATTCGGTGAAAAGTGGGTGTTGTGATAACAACACCTCTGCCTACACCTTCGGGGAATACAGGCGTGAGCATATGTATATGTATCAGTTGAATATTCTCTTAGAGCAGACTATTGATTCAATGTGTTGAACTAATAATGAATGGAAAGGAAATACATGTATGACGTGTGCGTCTGTATGTAAACGAGACAGTCATTACATTAATTTATTGAAATGTTGTTTTGTGACGCATGCACATCGTACGCAGATACTAGATACGTCACTGTCCGATTGAGTATGGTCCCAATCATTATACAAAAGAGCTCCCTCCCATTTCCCCAGTACTGCTGTGGCGGCCCGTGCTGTTGCTGTTCAGCAGGAGTTCCTCAAGCGCCGGAAATATGCTTGCATTGGTCAAGGATACATATTTTCTGCGTTTGCGGTTGAAACTCTGGGGCCTTGGGGTCCAGATGCTCATCAACTTTTCAAAGAGGTTGCACGTCACTTTTCTCGCTCAGAGAATCAGCATTGCTATTCAACGTGGCAATACTGCCAGCCTTCATGGCACGATCCCGAGAGACACCGATTTGGGCCAAATTTTCTACTTGTAATTAGGTATGTGATGATATAAAAAAAAAAAATTATACAAAACAAACACCTTTGTACACTTTATTGTAAACTAGCTGTGCCCCGCGGTTTTACCCGCAAAAACTTAATTTTATAGGGTGAATTTTTTCACGAAACCCTTACTTAAAGAAAAATCCTAAGTTACTGCTTGTAACATCAACTACCAGTCAGTGAAAGTCCCGTAGAAATGGTTCCAAACGTTTTAGAGTTTACCCGGGTCAAACAGACAGACAGACAGGGTTTGGTAGATAATGGCATTATAGATATATAACGGCAGCATACTTCTTAACATCATTAATTAGAACGAAGAATAAACGTAAATAAAGTATTGCATCATCGTTATTTTTACGCTCGGGTTTAAACAAGACCTGATAATAAGCCGATCTTTAATAAACACACGTCTAATCTTAGCGCCCCATTGAGCAGAGCCACGTTCTATCTAAACAAATTAACCCAACAGAACTAGTAGTTTATTAAGCCTGAAAAATGAACTGAAAAATGTAAACTCAACCGAAGAGCGGCTTCCGATTTTCTACAACGATCTCGGATCAAATTCTGCTAATTGCACTAAAATAAGAGAGCCTTCGGGCTGAAGGCTGCTGAGCTTAATTATCAGCCTTTTGTTATTAAGATACCGACATATTACAGTAATAGTAAGTTTTGGAGATCTTTTCTTATCCCCCTTATTGCAATGGTTTAAACAAAGACCAAACTAAACTCGGACTATGTCCATCCAATATGTCTCTATGACAGTAACATTAGAACGAAACGTATATCAGCATATGTAAGCATATCATTCGATCAGCGAAGCTAAGCAACCCTAACCCTAGCCAGTAATTGGATGGGTGACCGCCCGAGTTCTCTCCGTGCCTCGGAGAGCACGTTAAGCCGTCGGTCCCGGCTGCTAATTTACCATCTTGGGAATCGTTACAGGTCGGTCGGAGGCCTAAAATAGTCTGACAAATGGTTTAACCCAGATCACAGATTTCCCTCGTTAAAGTGGTTGCGAAAGTCAGATGGCAGTCGCTTCGTATGAAAATCAAGTGATCAGCCACATCGGGTTGACTAAAGTTCCGACCTCAACAATGTATGGGATGCCAGGGAGATGATGATGATGATATTCACTCAAAAATGTACCACACATCCATAGAGTTTAGTTCACTATTTTTTTCAGTGCATTTTCATTGAGCTCATCGTGTGACAGACACCTTTTTTTTATTAAATTTTTTTTTTTTTTTTTTTTTTTTTATTTTTTTTTTTTATTTATTTAGGTTCACCAACAATTTGTTACATTAATACATACAATTATTGCATCTCAAGCTTATAAACTAAATGTACAAATTACTTATAGGTAAACACAGCTTGCTTAAAATTAATAGTGTACATCTTGAAAGAAAACTAGTATATGTTTGAGTGGAATTATGTGTGTGTGTGTGTGTGTGTTTGTGAGCGCGTGTGTGTGTGTGTGTGTGTTTGTATGCGTGGGTGCGTGTGTGTGTGTGCGTGAGTGTGTGTATTTGCTATTGCGCTATCTTGTGAATGTGTCTATGTATGAATTTGTTTTTAAGTATTGTTATGAAGTGTGGCTTATTCTATCTAACTTCGATTCGAGGTGGGTGCGAATATTTTTATAAAACATTTTTGGGGAGTCAAAATGGATATCAGAAACATCACTACACTCATTTAGCAACCTGCTGAGACGTGTAACAGGCGAATTAGCACCAAGTATTGTTCTACGCAACGGAGGATTGAGAGGTGTTATTTGTTTACGGGGTATTCTGTTGGGCACTCGGAAATTGAATTGGGATAATAACTGGGGGCAGTCAATTTGGTTTCGGAGAACCTTGAATAAAAATAAAGTATCGATTAGATCCCTCCTCTTAGATAGCGAAAGCATTCTGAAGTGCCGTAACCTATCGGTATAAGATAAGATTTCCTTTACCTTCCCCACGGAGTAAGTAAGGTGCCAGAGAAAGCGCTTTTGCACCCTTTCCAGACGTAGTGTATGTGTTGCGTAATGCGGACGCCAAACAGTGCTGCAATACTCTAGAGTGCTTCGTACAAGGCTATTGTATAAAATAATCTTCGTCATTGGATAGCGAAATGTTTTGGTATTTCTAATAACGAATCCTAACATTTTGGAAGCTCTTTTAACTGTGTGATCGATATGCGGAATAAAAGTAAGTTTTTTATCAAAAACGACACCTAGATCTCTGATCACCTCCAACTCCTTGATAATGTTCTTTTCTATGTGGTAATTTGACACCACAGGGCTATGATTTCTTGAAAACCTGACAAAGGAGCATTTCTTATGGTTAAGTTCCATACCATTCATTTTACACCAATGTACAAGCCTGTCCAAATCTTCTTGAAGCATCACTTGATCCTCCAACGTATTTATTATTCTGCCAAATTTAAGGTCATCCGCATAAATGAATGATTCAGTGAATTTAAAACATGATGTTATGTCGTTTATAAAAGTGATAAATAGAATGGGGCCTAAATGTGAGCCTTGGGGCACGCCAGATGTTATTTTGTATGACTCTGATTGGTATCCATTTACAACAACATAGAAATCCCGGCCGAATAAGTATGATTTGAGCCAATCCAGCAAGGCGCCAGATACGCCATAATGTGATAGTTTATGACCTAAAATGCTATGAGGGACTCTGTCAAATGCCTTGGCAAAATCTGTGTAAACTACATCATATTGTTTACTGGCATCTATGGCGCTCATTAAAGTTTCTGAAAAAGTCACTAGGTTAGTAGCTGTAGATCGAGACTTAACAAAGCCATGCTGATTATTACTAAAGAAGGGTTGCAGGTGATTTCTTAGTAACTGGCATATGAGAGACTCAAAGACTTTAGCAAAAACTGAAAGGATGGAAATCGGTCTATAATTAGAAAATGTATTTTTGTCTTCTGATTTATAGATAGGGACAACTTTTGCAACTTTCCACATTTTCGGAAAAACACCCAAGGACAGAGATTTATTATAAATTAACAATAGTGGGGCGACCAAAGATGATGCGCAAGATGTTATGAAAATTGGTGGTATGCCATCGGGACCTGCTCCCTTATTGCAGTTTAGAGTTTGTAGCTTTTTTAACAAGGTATCGTACTCTATTCTCGCACTCGTCAAGCAATGACTACTAGCCCATAAGACGCTATCATTCACATGACATTGATTAATGTCTTGTCCGGCATCCGTAGTATAGACAGAGGAAAAATATTTAGCAAAATGTTCGCAAATTTTTGAACCGTCGGATGTGGTAATCTCTCCATCAGTCATGGACTCAGGGAAAGCACTTCGTCCTCCACGTTTGGTCTTTATATGAGCCCAAAATAGCTTAGGATTATTTTTTATTTGCTGTTCTGTTTTTTGTGTAAATGCGTTATAGCACGTTGTTGCAATTTGCTCACATCGTTTGCTAAGTAAATTTAATTCAAATTTATCTCTAGGATTACCATATTTCTTGAACCTTATTCTGATTTTATTTTTTTCTGATAGTAACTTAATTAGATTTAAACTGAACCAGGCAGGATATTTTTTATTTTTTAGTTTTACTTTCGGCACATGATCATTAATTATTGACTCTAAAATTTCATAAAATGCTTTGACCATATTATCTACATCAAGTCTACTAAATATATCTGTCCATTTGATGTCCCCTAAACGCTTGTTTATAGTTCGATAGTCGGCTTTATAAAAATTATTTTTAAAAATTACTGGGTTATACGGGAGGCTGGAGTTGATAATTTTAGGTAAAGTTACCTCTAGGGGTGGGTGTATCTGTTCAGTGTTAGTTAAGGAACTGATAGCATGAGTGACTTTACACGAATGTAGTGTAGTGAGAACAAGATCAAGTATGCGTCCAGTGTTTGTTACAGTATTGCGCTGATACAGCTTGTTAACAAGAATAAAATCAAACATAGCCATACTTGTGTATGGTAACGTGTTGCTGTTAATATTGTTGTTAAAATCAGTCCAATTAATGCTGCCTAAGTTAAAATCACCCAAGATGCACACTTTTGAATTGACTTATATGTATATTGTATATTATGTTAACCTTGTTACTTCTTCCTTCTCACCCAAGACTCCTAGTATCAAAGGGCAACTTATCGCTAGACACGGGAAAAGTGTATCTGTGCCTATTTCTGGCACTGTAAATGTGGAGGCTGCCCTCTTGTATGTATTTATTTTTGATTGAACGGCACACGCGCTGTCCATTAAAAATAGAGATTTCCGGCGCAATTTATACTTTGTTGGATTAATTTATGGAGTTCTTCATGAAATGAGATGGGTTTAATTGGATTGTCCTGTTTTGAAAGTAACACAGGTTAATAGGAATGCTAAGGACGTGTTGGTTGCGGTTTTGAAAAGGATGAATTTGGATTTGAATTTAGAACAGCCCATATACTTATGTCAATTTTCTTTTTAATTCGTTTCTGGTTTTAGTAAAGTGACTTATAACTTCTAGTATCTAATTGAAAGTGCCGTGGTGGGCTTGAGGTTTGAGCAGTCGCCTGCTACGCAAGTGACGCAAGTTCGAATCCCAGTGGGTACCAGTGAGTTTTTCTAAAAACTACTATGTACAGTGATTTCACACCATGTGCTTACGGTGAAGGAAAACATCGTAAGGAAACCTGTCTGAGAAGTAATTCAAACTCAATTATTGCCTGAGACGGCGATAGACTCACCATCTATCACGTTGGCACTTAATCATCTTAGGTGATATGTGGGTGTTATTATTGAATCCAATTACGATTTTAATCAAATACTGTTTAGTATAATTCTGTCCACTTCTGGTATTAAGTACGTAAAATTACATCGATTCAAATCAATTCGACGTTCTTCACCGTGCTACTATGTTACAGGTGGCAACCTCGACACAATTCGATACCTTATTGTAACGCTAATAGAGTGCAATTACAATATCTAAATTATTTCTAAAAGGAATTCTCTCCTACATAAAAAAAACCAGCAATTCGTTAGTAAAAATTTCGAAATTCAAATTGAAGTATAAAAATATATTTGAAAGGTCTTTAGAATAATGTTAGTCCAGCCAGTATTTAAAAAGCTTGAATTAATTATTTTAGTATGAATGATGTTTGCTAAAACACCTATGTTTAAATTTAAATTTCGAAACGTTATAGAGTAATGAATGAGCTGTGTTCTATATATGAAAGTTACCAAAAAAATATTTGATAGGCTCGTGTTAGTCAAATTTCATACCTATTGTTAACTACCAGAGAATACATATTTGTATAATTAGTAACTGGTATTATTAAGACATAAATTTTAGTGCTCAACAACCTTTCGTACATTTTCTTTGAGCACGAGATGCGTCAAAATATCTACATTAGCACAGTATAAATCTAAGCTGACAAGCAGTAAGGAATCTAGGCCTACCTTTTGAAATTAGAACGTTTGCTCCATTGAACCTGAGAATTGTCATATCATAAAAAAATACAATTTTATTTACTAAAAAAATAATGTAGATTTATCGATATCAAGTTTTGCAATAAGTTGGTTAAACACTTAAATGACGTACGTATACGAGATCGGACACGACTTATTGACAGCCATAAGGCTAATGCCATAATCTCGTAGATGTGGGCGTCTGTGTGAGTGGCATTTTGAAAGATTTGTTTCTAGATTCCATCCTTCTTTTAATGCATCTGTTTGTGCTATGACAGAACTTCAAGAGAGCCGTGGTGGCCTCGGGGTTTGAGCAGTCGCCTGCTACGCAAGCGACGCAAGTTCGAATCCCAGCGGGGCTTGTACCAATGAGTTTTTCTAAAAACTTATGTACAGTGATTTCACACCACGTGCTTATACGGTGAAGGAAAACATAGTGAGGAAACATGCATATTTCTGAGAAGTAATTCAAAAACGTATGTATAGTGCCTGAGACGGCGATAGACTCACCATCTGTCACGGTGGCACTTAATCAAATTCGCTGAAAAGTGGGTGTTGTCATAACACCTCTGCCTACCCCTTCGGGGAATACAGGCGTGAGTATATGTATGTATGTATGTAGAACTTCAATAATTGAACGAATGACAGATTTACAAACACAGACAGATTTACCTATTTGAATGTTTTGCTGTGAAATTGTAATGCGTTTGAAATTGGTTGTATATACTAGAGTGGATTAGTTAGCTTGGAGTGATTGCATTGGCACCAGAATAGCCGGGCTCCATTCCCTATGATGTAACATTCCGTTTGATGTGATCAAGTGCGGGAAATATGCCGTCAGACAAAAGTCAATTACCAGTTGAAAAGGACTTAATATCTGCAAAGTATTTTATTAAGCTATTGGGAGAAAAGCCTTGGGATCACGCAAGTTCGAATCCCAGCGGGGTCTGCACCAACGATTTTTTCTATATAACTTATGTGCAGTGATTTCACAAGACGTGCTTTACGGTGACGGAAAACATCGTGAGGAAACCTGCATACACGCATTAAGTTGTGAGAGAAAATACTATACTTGTATAGTAGGGGCTTGTAGAGCTAGCTATGCTTATAATTACTGAATATTGCACCATAAATAATTCCATAAGCTTCATAGAAGACCATAGATATAGAAGTTGTAGAAGACAGTTTACGATTGTCATTATATTTGACAGCTGACACTAGAGAAGAAAACATTAATGTCAAAGAAAAACACTATTCATTTAATTAAGTTTAAAAGCGTCTGAGTCCAACAGTCAGATCGACTGTTGGACTCAGACGCTTCTATCTCTCTATCTCTCTTGAGTAATGTGCATCAGTGTGTGTTCATAGACATATATTATTGTACGCATATGTGTGTGTGATACTTTTGTGAACTTGGTTGACGTCATTGGTGACCGTCGACCTTATCATAACCTCTTATTGGCATGATAGCTTTACTATTATTACGAGACAAATGTATATGACGTGAATACATCTGTCACTATCACACAGCTGAACTAAAATTGCAATAAGAGCTCATGGTCAGGGCCCTGGTCTTACCTCGGCCAGAGGTTCAGTTTATCAATCCAGCTAGGCAGCGCATCCAGCTTACTGGGCACCATTCCCACAGACACTTATTTATATTCTGCGTTTTATTTATAATAAATTTTCTCTATCTTTCTATTGTACTAGATGTAAGTTAATGGTTTAATAATAAGTTGATGAAATTGGACGAAAAAAAGGAAGCTTTCGGGATGAGATACAAATTAAGAGAATATGATATCGAAAGATAATGTTTTCATGCTATTAATTTCACTTAACTACAGATATCCACAAAACTTAAACTTGATATGGAAAATTACTCATATATGGAAATTTTTAAAGGTTGGAGAAGAGAGATTGTCCTTCCAGACCGCCTGATGGCAAGCGGCTACTGAAGCCTATGAACACCAAGTCACTCGCGCATTTCCTACCTTGTAAACAATGATATCCCTGTGCAAGCATAATTACGACTATTGCTAAACGAATCCACACATAATCCTCTCCTCCATGAAGCGACCTTAAATGATACAATCATATTAACTCAAAAATAGCTATATTTGGCTGCAAATATCGAATGAGAGATTCCGTTATACCCTATCTATCTTAAATTGTCTTTTATAATTTCACACCCAAAAAGTATTAGCTGAATTATTTGTTGAACCCTAAATATTTAGTCACTTACGACCAGAGTATAATCAAAAACTGCGTATTAAGAGCTCTGATGACGTTACATTTTGGTATTAAATTAACAGTCAAAGCTAAGAAGTCCTTAATACGCGCTGCTTAAATGATCATAGTGGGCCCCCTTTACAATATAGATAAATAAAATGTTACCTCTCCCGCTCGGTTGCATTCAGGAGTCGATCTATCTCACGTCACGACTTGACATGTGAGATGTGTCGCGGCCAACTGTCACACAATAAAACTACGGGCTTCCGTGCCACAATCACTCTTATTTATCGTTTCTTTTCTCGTTTCCGACACGAAAGTTTTATCAAAAGTGGCATTTTGAGTTTGGATATTTTTAGGTTGTCTTTTGTTTTGAGGTGTGTTAATTTGGAAAGATTTTTCAAAGATGCAAAAGAATACATTATTTATAAAGAAATAATGAAAAACTTGTTCTAATAAATCAGTAGGTCTAAAAAGGCCACTTTGGGAGAATCATAATGTGATCCGAATATGATTCGGTCGAGTTTTCGATCTGTAGGTCTAAAAAGACCACTTTGGGAGAATCATAAATGACAGAATAGTCACTTAGGTGCAATTCATATAATGATTCACGAATGATGAATATATCGCTATTCACCTGTTTCGCACTTTGCTATGAAGATTCCTAAAATGGTCACAAAATATGAATTGCTTTTGAGACAAATAGCATCTTAAAAAGTGAATTAGGGACAAAAATCTACAATTATTGTAATCATTCGTGAATCATAATATGAATTGCACCTAAGTGACTATTTGTCACTTATGATTCTCCCAATGTGGTCTTTTTAGACCTACAGATCGAAAACTCGACCAAGTAATTAAATCGTTTCGATTTCCGAATTGGAAGACGATTGCTTTGATATGAAACAATATAAAATTTCAATCCATATTCAGTGTTTTACGTAGACATGTATTGGCGTTGGAAACCCTTTCTTCACTTTCATAAACACGATCTATTGAAACTAGCGTGTTACCAAACAAATGGATGTAATGAAAGTGACGCCATTGTTTTGTAACAACACTATTCCTCTCACGTTCCCGTTTAGCCAATATTAGATAGATATTGAACGAAGCTGTAATCTTATCTCAACTGACATTCTCGCTAATGTTTCATACAACTGTATTTAACGTGCATAATTACAATATACACGCAAAATGTTCTATTGTAAAGTGTGATTGCATTTTGGCACTCATACATTTGAATCAGAGTTCGTAAGGTCTGATTAATATCAGGGAAAGAGATCTTTAAGACAGTAAGAGAAGATACAGTTACCTTGGTTGCAGAATGGAAGGTAACTGAATTGAAGAGAGAATTGATGAGAAAAAAGAGCAGAGTAAAGAGCGTCTATACCATATCGTGCTGTGGGTAGACAGTATGCGATATTTTAGTAGCTAGTGTTGTAACTAATAACTTGTGATATTGTTTAAATTTATACCTAAATAAGTAAGCATTATAACACAAAACAGGATAAATAACAAAAAAATTGTTTTTTTTTAAATATGGTTCTCCAATTGATGTTGATGCGAGTATCGCCTTCTACATATGTACAAACAAATTGCTTTCGCTTATGTTCCCCGAAGGGGTAGGCACAGATGGTGTAATAACGACGACCACTTTTCACACAAGATGATTATTTATTTATTTATTCAATAATTAGAACGGCATGCCAATTACACTAATCAAACACAGGTAATGCAATATACACATAAAATAATATGGGCCAACGTGACAGATGGTGAGTCTATCGCCGTCACAGGCACTATACATTCGTCCTTGAATTACTTCTCAGACATATGCAGATGTTTTCTTTCACCGTTGCGTTCTACTCCGTTTTATTATATTGTGGCTAACATCCAAATTGACCACCTCGTGACATTATCAAAACAAAAACACTGTTAATTCAAAAAATTAAGATAAATAACGACGACAAACAATTTGAGGAGTTCTTAGTATGTAAGTAATATATCATTCATTACAAAGACATCAAAGGATTCCACATAAATGATCCACCATTCATTCCGTGAAAGCCGGAATTTGTTCTAATTAAATTAAACCGTGCAGTTGACACATCGAATATTTATCTTTGTGTGTGTAGGGCGGTTTGCACACAAAGATAATTTTAAATCCTCGCTTGATGACTGTCTTTCTTTCTACCATTGCCAATTATTTTAAAATAGCGTCCACCTGCGTGGTGTACGTGGACCTTATTTTAAAGTACAACCCTCCACTTCACTCTCTCAGGGGTGCAACTTAGCGATCCCCTACTTAGCGACCAAGAGGCCTACCATCAAATTAAACATGAAAACAAAGTTTTTAATACGCGCTGCTTAGTCGATCATAGTTGGCCCCCCAGGAACACCGTTCAGTTTAGGCGGCGAGAGTCAAAGATAACCCGCCCCCGAGATGATTGGTATATAATTATCGGACTTTCTACGTTACAAAAAAGGGGGTGCAATTTCCATTTATCAGTATTGTGTGTGTCTATGTGTTGTTCCATGTCCAAGACTATTCATAGCGTGTTGACTGTGAAGCGTGACGTCAAAGGAAGTGATGCACTTTCCCATGCACGTTGGAATGTTAGCTATTTGTATCATAACATAAGTATCAAAGAATCCTTACCAGATGTTTATTGTTCGCTTCCTTTCGAATGCTTTATTTGTTCACTGAATTTATCAAACAAATAAGAAAAGTACTTAAAACTAATGACAAGAAGAAAACTTGGCCCAATCGGTGTCTCTCGGGATTGAACAATGAAGTTGGGCTGCATTGCAACGTTGGATAGCAATGCTGATTCACTGACCGAGAAAAATCCGAGTTTGTCACGAATCGTTTTTACTGGACGACAGATTTCTTCCTTCATATTACGTAGATGGATAAGAGAGACACGGGGAGCTCGTGGCACAGTTGCTATTGCGCATATCATTCTTTCTAACCTAACCCTAGCCAGTAATTGGATAGGTGACCGCCCGAGTTCCCTCCGTGCCTCGGAGAGCACGTTAAGCCGTCGGTCCCGGTTTTCTAATTTGTCATCTTTGGCAATCGTTACAGGTCAGTCGGAGGCCTAAAATAGTGTGACGACTGGTTTAACCCAGATCAGAGATTTTCCTAGTTAAAGGGGTTGGGAAGGTCAGATGGCAGTCGCTTCGTATAAAAATCAGGTGATCAGCAACATCGGATTGAATCAAGTGCCGACCCCCCAATGTTTGGGATAATGCCAGGGAGATGATATTATGGAAAACAAGCAAGTAGTTGCAATGACACGCAGCACATTCCTCAACCCTATGTAGTCCCCCAAGATTTTTGGGTTAATCCTAGTAGTCACCCCTAGCATTGCCCCTTCTGGTGGTGAATGGGATGTTCAATTTATGTCTCATTCGCCATGCAATGCGAGTAGCCACTGGGATTACCCCGATTTTAACCATTTGCGCCACCGTTGTGCTAAATATTATAATCAGTATGAATAAGAAGTTATTTAAAAATAATCCCGCCAGAGGTTTCAAATATAAACGCTAAGTAACCGACCGGATAGTGTTGTCAACAAACTCATGACATATCCGGCTTTTAACTTGTATTAAGATGACTACAAACTTACGACTAATCTCGGTGCGATTTTGCGGTAATAATTCGTGTCAGTATTACGTAATTCACATCTTATATCTTTAAACGAGCAATATATATATATAATAATAATATAGAATCTGAATCTCGGAAACGGAATTTTTCATGTAGGGGGTTTCTGGGGCAAAAAATAGATCTAGCTAGGTTTCATTTATGGAAAACATCGTTTTAACCAAGTTTTCAGGCACTGAAAAACTCATAAAATACCATTACAATACGACAGCAAATTTAGCCGATATCTGTCAAGTTATGTAGCTCAAAGGTGAGACTTCCAGCTTACGGGGCGATAACGAAACTAGAATACCCCGGTTCGATACTGACGTTCACCGGATTTTTGTTTTCTTTTTTTTGTGTGAAGAATAAACCGAGCACAGCTCGGTCAACCAGGTACCTTTATACGTGCAACTTTTCTGATAATATAAAGTTAAATTCGGCTGATAGCCAGTACGCACATAGCTCACACAACGTTAGAGGTTGGAGTTAAAAAGGCTTATTCCCAGACTTCAATCTAGTATCAATATTCAACATGTAGTAGTACTAGATGGTATGAGGACCGGTGAGAGGCTCAGCTTTCAGCGGCCCTTTAACTATCTCTAGCCTGATTTTTAATTTTTATCCAAACAATGAAAAGCCAATTCAAATTTTATCAAGCCTGGCTTTTTGGACCAGATCTTGCCAAACTTATTACATCTGATACCACAGCGCCGAAAGATTTTTCAGTGTGTTTAATTTTTCCGAATTATTCGAAGCTCCAGACGTGAACCACGGACTGAGTCGTACATATGTGATGGTCCTAAATTTGACCCCGTCATTGACAAATATATATAAATATGGCCAGTTTGAATTACGCAAGTTCCTTGTATCTAATTTATACCAGACTGTTTGACAACTCTGCATTTATTCGGGAATAAGGCTTCGCAAAGTTCATATTGATTGTGACATAAAAATAATTATATATTGTTTTATAACTTTGCTGACATATAATTGAGAAAAGGGAAGAAAAATTACTTGTAAAAATGTATCACTTAGCGAAGTTCGATCATACATCCATAATTATACCTCAGCGTACCGGTTGTATTCAAACAATACGGGTTCAATCCAGATAAGTCCAGTAGGAATGTTCTAATCTCCCACAATGGAGTATTCGGGCCGTGGCAAGGCCGCACCGGAGATCCCGGACCAATTCCGGGAGTCGCACGAATAGCCGGAATTCTTGTTTACGCATTGACGCACGACAGAAATAAAGGTGAGACTATATTTTCGGGCTCTATGACGGTACTTTAGTGATGCTGTGTTTCAATACTGTCGATAGTTTTATATGATTTATATTGTTTTGATGAAATGCACATGATGCCTAGCTGAGTTTCATGCCGGTTCTTCTCAGAAGGCTAGTTTCCGAACCGGTGGTAAATTTTCGTAGTTAATAAGTGTTACCAGGGTCCATACTGAATAAATATTTTAAAGTTTCATTTTCATTTCATTTTCAGTATTTTTTATAATATGTTTATGATGAAACCACTTGCTTTTATCTCTAATTAAGAATTAAGAACTAAATAAATAAAAATAGCTGTGCCCCGCGTACTTATCCGTAGACTTAATTTCATGGGTGATCCGTGATTCCTTATGTTTTTTTTAAATAAATGTAGCCTAAGTTATCTACACTTGCTATCTGGCTGTGAAAGTCCCGTAAAAAACTGTCCAGCTGTTTCGGAGAGTAGCCGGGACGAATAGACAGATAGAGAAAAAATATATATGTTTTTTCATATGACAATACCGTATCCTTTCGTGTGCATTTAGTGAAACGTTGTTATTCTGGAAATACAAACATTTAATTCATCTGTATGTATATAAAAACATATGTAATCTAATGAAACACTTAATCCGAATTAGCGCTTTGAGAGTCGGTTTCAAAGATACGATATTGAACATTATCGTCAATGTTTTATTTATTAATTTCCTATGATCGGAACCGACGCTCGCCGTCGAGTTCGACGCTGAAAAACCTTACAGAATACCACAGCTGAACAACTCAAAGCTTTTATTACCAATAGGAGGCTTCATATACGAGCAGTACCTAGTTTTTCGCAGCTATTTAATGGATTCTCAACGCAAACCGTAGTTATTTCAAGTCAAAAGTTATTTCATCTAGCGAAGTGGAGCGGCCACGTGACCTAGTATTCTTAGTGCCCACACTTGACTCCTAACGAATGAAAACATTCCATTACCGCTGTAAATCAGGTGAAGCACTGTAAGACCTATATAGGTCGGCTTGAAGTCTAAATTGCATAAATTTAGGTTGTGTTGTGATGTGACTGCATGTAAAACATTTTTTTTGGATGTAAATATTTTTTTATTACACAACTAGCGGTTTCACGGATTCTCGCGTAACCCCTTAATATATATTTTTAAATTAATTTATTAGTTCTAACATTAGCTATCTGCCATTGAAAGTCCCGTTAAAATCGGTCCAGCCGTTTCAGAGAACACGGAACAAATAGACAGACAAACACAGAAAAAAATTGAAAATTGGTTTTTACAATATCAGTACCGTGTATACTATCTATATACACTTAGTGAAAATCTGTTATTATGGAATTACAAACAGACACTTTAATTTTAATTATTTGTATGTATAGATATAGATAATACATAGGGCATTTTTGCCCTCTTCATAATTCAACATAAATACAGGGATTTGTAACGAAATGTCGTATTGGTATATTTGAAATTTTCTTCCTTTTCCTTCTTCAATTCGATAGAAAAAAACATAACAGAACCTCCTATTTTTTTTGAAGTCGGTTAAAAATAGAAACATACCACCATTGTTATAAAAAAAATACCCAGATTGGTATCACAAGTGATTTTAACGTTTATATTCTTGAAAACATAATTTTATACCTTAAAAAGCTATTTCATCGACATGGCCGGCGCGCATCCCTACGCACAGAGCATTACCGTCACTAATGAATGAATACACATTACACATGTAACGCTCACCTTGAATCATGAACATTGAAAAATATTTCCTGCACATGTTGGACATGCTTAAATTTCTGATCATTTCTTCTGCGATACGAGTTACATTACATTATATAGATACGCGTATTTTTAAAGTGATTATTAATCCAATCATCAGATGCTAAATCATCATTATATCCCTGGCCTTATCCCATACATTGTTGGGGGTCGGAACTTGGTTCAACCCGATGTGGCTGATCACCTGATTTTTATACGAAGCGACTGCCATCTGACCCCTTTGGGTTAAACCAGTTGTCAGACTATTTTAGGCCTCCGACTGACCTATAACGATGGCCAAAGATGATGAATTGGCAACCGGGACCGCGAGCTCTCCGAGGCACGGAGGGAACTCGGGCGGTCACCCATTCAATTACTGGCTAGGGTTAGGGTTGCTTACCTCCGCTGATCGAATGATATGCGCAATAGCAATGACACGAGCTCCTCCTGTCCCATCTAATGCTAAGTGGCTGCTGCAAACTATGATCTCTTGCAAATACAAAGAGTCATTCACTACCCTACTGCGAAGTACGCTAAACTAATATTATTTGGCTGCAATCTTCGAAAAGGTTCGGAGCGGTTCTGAAATCCCGTTATAAATAATCTATTCAAATGTTTATGCAATAATTCTGTTAAAACCAACACATTATACAACACTTTTCTTTGGCACAATAGATTCCATAGGTACGCGTTTCCTATCACTTTGGTAAGAAATATATTTTTCTTTTTTGAATTTGTGTTTTTAGCTCGCCAAGGGCTGCCCGACTTCGCTATTTCAGGCGACAATAAATAATATAACCGGTCATTACAGTGTTCTCAAAAATATAACGGCCGTCATCGCCAACACAGCTTCATTTTTATCTCTACTAGCGATCTTTTGTGCGTGGGGTTCGGAATAACCACAACATTAGAATCATCTTTATCTATACAGATAAATAAAAGAGTCTGTTTGTAATTCCAAAATAACAGATTTTCACTGATTATATGTACTGATATTGAAAAACCAATTTTTCTGTTTCTTCCGACTGTTTGTTCCGGGTAATCTCCGAAACGGCTGGACCGATTTTAGCGGGACTCTTACTGGTAGATAGGTGATGTTACAAGGAGTTACTTTTTTTTAAAAAAAATATTTCAATGGGACTTTCACTGGTAGATAGGTGATGTTACAAGGAGTTACTTCTATTTAAAAAAAATAGGGTTCCGCGGGTGACCCATGAAATGAAGTCTACGCAGGTGAAACCGCAAGGCATTGTAGTAGTACTTGAATAACAAGACCCGCAATTATTAAACTAGGCTACTTAGTTTATGTCCCTACTAGTTTACTAGTACTTATATATTTAAAAATAATTCAAAAACCGCTAAATTTTGCGAATGGGGCAATAAAACCGCAAACAATAATTCGAATTGAGTATTTAATTTATGACTTTTCCGGTAAAGTTCCCTATCCGTGGTAATGTTCCATATATTGTTGGGGTCGGCACCCGCTCTTGATTTTGACTCGAAATAACGACCCTTGTTTCTCTGTTATACATATATACATAATACAGATAAACAAATTGAAGTGTCTGTTTGTAATTCCCAAATTGCAGCTTGTCACAAAATGCATATGAAAGTATACACGATACTAAAATACAATAAACTATTTAAAAAAAATCTCCGACGCTCGGTCCTTCTGTCTGTTTGTTCCGACTACTTTCCGAAACGGTTGGGCCGATTTTAACGAGCATTTCACTAGCAGATAGCTAATGTTACAAGGAGTAACTTAGGCATTCTTACATTTAATTTAAAAAAAAATAGGGTTCCGCTGGCCACCCATGTAATTAAGGCTAGTACTTTTATATACATCTAGTGAAATAAGATTTGAACTTGATGAAAAACCAATTCAATCTCAGTGAATTTATTTATTATAATCCACAATAATATTGCTTTTCAACTCTTCAATCTCTAGTATTTATCAACAACCATCCTTTTCTGTTTCTCCTCTGACATTGACAGCCCTCCTTTTTAAAAATGTCACTCTCGAATTTACTAATACAAAATACAGATACATTATTGAGAGTCAATTTAACATGTCACAGATAATGAACATTCTGTTAATAAAATAAATACAGATACAGTACTGGACTAATGTATCATAGCACAGATGAACAATATGGTTACATCAATATAATCAGAGTAATACAGATACAATATTATAATTGGGTTATGCATCACAGGAGAAACAAATGGTAAATAAGTTAACATTACAAACAGACATTTTTTGAACTGTAGATGATGTATAGATGTAAGTTAGTATATTAAATTTGTTGACCATTTATTATGACCCCAGCTTGTTGGTGTTACATGTGGGTTCAAGGGGAAAGTAAGGATGTGATGAGCAAAGCAAACAGTTGTCCACTTCAAAGAAACACCGTATATACCGTGACGGTATGCAGGTCACCGGTCTACTGCTGATTTATATATTACTAGCGGACGTCACGCGGTTTTACCCGCGTAGCTCCCGTTCCCGTGGGAGTACGGGGATAAAATAAAGCCTATGTTACTCGCTAATAATTTAGCTGTCCATTGCTGAAAGATTTTTTCTAATCGGTCAAGTAGTTTCGGAGCCCATCCAATCCAAACAAACAAAAAGCAATCAAATATTTCCCCTTTATAATATTAGTGACTATTCTAGTTCTAGATGACCTCTTATGACCTTTTGACCTGTGCAAATATACTCGTTAATAACGACAACTGCGTTCTACGAATAAACGTGTCATTCCTTATCCATTAAAAACCACAGCGTCAGATATTCTCTCGCGTCAAACCAGAATAGTATTTGGGAGACAATATTAAGATAAATTACTAAGCATATGTCGCTAAATAACTGAAGCCTCCAAGTACTAAGAGCACAGGCATTTGAAGATTAGGTAAGCAAAAGTCGAAATTCAATTCATACATCTGCCATTTATCACAAGATTTAGCGTGTTATAAAAATGTGTTTGATTTATCGACAAGCGCGTATGCCTTTTTAGTATAAAAATCATGATAGCAAAAGCAAATAAGTCTAACGCAACTTATTACAGTTAGGAATGCTCGTGTTTATTTCGATAATTTTCACCTTTCATAATAATTTTCTATGGGGTCAATAACAGATCTAAACCCGTCTTCTTACGGGCTTCATACTCATAATAACTCGGACATTGGCCCAGATACACTTAAAACTTATATAAAAGAGGAGACGGCGCGTAAATATTTTTATACGTCTACAACCCACGTAATATATGGGAATATTCTAATGGCGTTGGAATGCATAACAAGAAAATGTGATTGATATGTCATTTTCAAATGTTGATCTGATTTTAAGATTCATTTTGTTAGTATAAAATACCTTTTATAGTAAATACCTTGTATATATGCACCTTACTTATTGAAATGCAAACTCTGTATCATATGTAGGTATGATATTATTTTTAAATTCATTTTAACAATTATCCTCACATACGCACTCGCTCGATATGAAGTAACCGGCAATTGTTTTTGACTCGACATAACGCCACTCGGCGTAAAGCGACTCGGCGTGGAGGGAATCTACGACACAGGAATGATTCGTTTTATCGATATAAACACCCAACATTACTAGTAGTACATGCAAGAATCAGTGATTTATTAAAGTAAATGCGTTAATGCTTACAGTATTTAAAATACATATGACAACGGTACACAGTGTACTCACCTTAGGATTATTTTAATCCTATAATACAGATAAATAAAATTGAAGTGTCTGTTTGTAATTCCAAAATAACAGCTTTTCACTAAATGCATATGAAAGTACATACGGTACTGACTTAAAAAAAAACTATTTTTTTCTTGAAACTAAATCTACGCGGGTGCTGTGGGTGTGATATAGTAATGTCCGTTCCTTAACTTTCCTACGGAATGCCCGCTTGGGTCGTAGCAAAACAAAGGCAATATGCACATGCTTTGTCATGTCAATGAACTAAATGAATGCATTCATTAAGCCATTAAATTAATTATTTAATTAAATAGCCAACGAGAGTTTCGAACTTCAGTCTCTGAGCGCGAATAAATAATTTTATCTTTGTCAGAGAGACTATAATAAACAGAATAATTAAACAAAGTAATTATTGTGATTCAGAATGATATTCCGTCTATTTTAACGTTAACAGAATTCGTTATTACTTTTTAAGTAGTCAACTGGGTTTTATTATTTGAAATCATACTTAATTATTAGAAATGTTGCTGTGCCCTTTGGTATCACCCGCGTAGATTTAATTTCATTCCCGCAGAACCCTAAAAGTTTGTTTAAATAAAAATCGTCAAAGTTA
This sequence comes from Watsonalla binaria, assembly GCA_929442735.1. Classification (NCBI taxonomy): domain Eukaryota; kingdom Metazoa; phylum Arthropoda; class Insecta; order Lepidoptera; family Drepanidae; genus Watsonalla; species Watsonalla binaria. The sequence continues at coordinate 3,181,805 of OV838929.1, read as the reverse complement.
CTTCTTGAATGATGAAACAGAAAAAAAAATTAAGTTGGTTTTTCTATTACAGAACCGTGAAAAGCTTGTTATTTGGAAATTACAAAGAGACACTTCAATTTTATTTATCTGTATATATGTATAGATAATCGACCGACAAAAGTTAACACTACATACTTAAGTATATAACAGTACATACTTAAAAAGTATCATATATTGTTTAAGTGGTAAGATTCACTAGCCCTCTTAAACCCACCAAGATTAACCGCTAGAGAAATGACGTGACTTTCAAGTATATCTAACAATACCCGGTAAACCATCTATTGCAAGCTCGACTGCTTAGTTTCTTATCGAAAGCGCCATAAAGTAAATTACAGGGTCTTTTGTGTTACCACATTATCTTACACTTTTCCACTCAACAGTGACTTGTTGATGTTTTCACTCAATTTCCCTTGCGTGACTCAACTCATTGACAAAATATAGCAATATTACTGAAACACGGCATTTGCGTTGTAATAAATTAAGTGTTACGTGCTAAAACAGTGCTTGGACGAAATATAAAGAAAGCAGTAGGGCGGTTTCTGCGTATTACGGTCGAGAATCATCGCAAACACGCAAAGAAGAACTCGTATAAAAATCTCAGTACCCTATATTTTGACACGTTCAAACGTCGTCGCTTGACATTTTTGCGCTTTTTTGTATGTAGACATAAAACTTCCAACACTCGCGCCTTGGGACGCTTTTTAACATTTAAAAGTGAGGAATATATACAGGCGACATCTTCAACGTGAACAAATGTAAAAAAAACCTCGGGGCATATATCAAGTCAGCCTCATTCTTGGGCTTTATATGTACGAGACAAGCAAATGTTGGCGTTCTCTCTCTCCGCCCGTACTATTCAATAACATAATTTGCTTGCGGCGGCGTCTGGATGACAGGTTGTCCACTATGATAGTTGAGGAGGTCAATGGCTGGCATTCACGTCATACTTGTGAACAGGTGCTGCTTTTGGGGGCTGGTCATCTCAAGCTACGCATTTAGTTATAAGTGGAACTACTAGATTTTTAATTATGTTCATTTTATCGACATTTTTGCATTGGAGCTGTGTCCATAAGCTTGTTTCTTAAGTGATTTATTTTGTACTCTTAAAATTGTATAATATTTTTTGAAAAGAGTAATTACTGAGTTTCTTGCCAGGTTCTTCTCAGTAAAAGCAACCTTCCGAACCTGGCGGTAGCATGTATAATCCTGTATAACTATGTCAGTCTGACGATTTAAAAGTACTTTGTGAGAAGTCTAATCGAATAAAGATATTTTTGACTTAGACTTTGACATAATGTGCTGCAAGTTTTAATTTGCCTTGCGCCATACGTATAGACAGTGACAGGTTCATTTAATGACTACTGGGCATTCAAAGATGAGTGAGAGAGCATGACGGATAAACATTCGTGTGTGTGCATTCGTCTCACCACTAATGTGTGAGAGCCGCCCTTCTGTAAGTATATATTTTGCTTTGTTAGCATGACCTGCTCAATGCGTGCAGCACTCCTGAAAATGGATTCTAATTAAAATAATTAGATTATACTTCCATTACTCAAGGTTATCGAAAAAAACGACAAGAATTCAGTTCTCATCTTAACTTTGTAATCCTTGAGATTTAAGACAGTTGGTAAGACTTTACAATTTATGTTATCGCAAATTCGGAATAGATGAAGCAATTTGATATAAGTAGTACTTATAAGTTTAAGGCGTTCGTGACTTTGGCGCTTTTATGTCAAAGGTCGTGATTTGGTATTAAATTTCGACCATATTCGCGGTTTATGTCACAGTATATAAATATAAGCTATACAAGCAAGTAAGAAATCCTAATCCGAAATTTTACCGACTTCAAAAAAGGGAGGAGGTTACTAAATTTGACAATACTTTTCTATAATAAAATTTAAGTGTATGTTTATAATTCCAAAACACCTTTTCACTAAATTCATACGATAGTTTACACGGTACTGTAAACTATCATAAAAAAACATTTAAAAACATATAAAAACATTTTTTATAATTTTGTTGCGGCTAATCTCCGAAACTACTGGACCGCTTTTAACAGGATTTTCACTGGCGGATAGCTAATATTACAAGTAGTAACTTATAATATAATATAACCAACATAAACTATAATATAAATAAGGACTAATATAACTAACTAACTTTAACGAAATTAATCTACGCAGGTGAATTCGCAAGGAACAGCTAGTACCATATATGGGTTTTTGTTTGTGATCATGGATAATTTAGTTGTTTTTGAAACAATAACGTTGACTCCATTTCAGTCGGGTGTCAATCTTAACATACATATGCTCACGCCTGTATCCCATGTGGGTAGGCAGAGACCACCGTTTGCCACATGCTACGATCCTTACATACATCTTTCCCTTCATTCACATTCATGCATCCCTTCATACACTTTCTTCGGTTACGAGTGCTCCGAATTTGACCTTTCTGAAAAATACTATTAATTTGGTCATAGTATTTCTTCCTTGGACGCCCTCTACCGACACTTCCGGTCACATTCGCTCTATAAATTTCTTTCGTTAATCGCCTTTCACTCATCCTTTCGATATGTCCAAACCATCTCAAAATACTTTTTTCAATTCTGGTCACCACATCATTCTTCAACTTGCAACTGTCTCTTATAACACTATTTTTCAAACGATCAATCAATCTTAAAGATTTTAAAATATACTCTTTTATTTACTGTCAAAAAAGGAGTAGATTTGACGTTTTGATATTTTGTAAAAAGTCTGTAAGACACATACATACGCGATTGGCCACGACGAGACACCTCTTACGCCTATTCCGCTTATTTTCTCACAGATGCGCGTGTCTGTGTGAGTGTATCATTTAGAACGATTTTGCTCCTAGATTCCTAACCGCTAATAAAGCTCATATTTGTGGTAGAGCTACAAGAAAGCTATCCGCCCGTGCCGTTTTGTTGTAGCAAATTAAATTAGTGTTTGTTATTTGTTTTGCTCTGAATATAGGTCTTTGTGGCTAACCTAGTTAGGTGAAAGGCACTTTGCAATACAATGACATGACACAATACTTTGGTTTCATGAAGAATTCTCATTGGCTGTAGAAATACACTGACTGATTTATTATATCTTATTCAGGGTTTGGGGGAAAATAGGACAGCTGTTAAAATATGTTTTAGGGTATAATTTTTGGAAGCAAATAAAATTGTTATGACAAAAATATCTTTTTCCGTTTTTTTTTTCTCCCAGTAATAGTTCCAGAAATAATCCCATAATACCATTTTTCGAAACCATTAACCTTCTCCTTAATTTATATATATGCTCACTTCATCCCAGAAGGGTCACTGAAGGGGTAAGCAGAGGTATTGTAACAACACCCACATTTCACCGAATATGATCAAGTGCCAACGAGACAGAGGCTGAGTCCATTACCGTCTCAGGCACTACACATACGTCTTTGAATTACTTCTCAGACACGCAGGTTTCCTCACGATGTTTTCCTTCACCGTAAAGCACGTGGTGTGAAATAACTGCACATAAGTTGTTTATAAAAACTCATTGGTACAGGCCCCGCTAATACACAAAGAATGCCAGACAGTAGAAACTTGCTCATTGTTTATTGCCTACCTTATAAAATGGAGTTATCATCATCCTCCGGCCCTTATCCCATGTTATTTGTGGTCGACGCAATGTGTTCTTCTCTTCCATTTCTCTCTATCAGCCGTCATTTCTGTATTCACTCCCACTCTAGCCATATCATATTTCACACAATCCATCCATCGTTTCTTAGGTCTTCCTTTCCCTTGTAACCCATCCATAAATAAAATGGAGTTATATTAACATAAACTCAGTATGAAGTAATAATATAGAGTATTTGATAAGGAAGCCCTACAAGGGCGTGGTCACACGCACCCTGTGGACAGCCAGGTCAAATCGCGGTCACAGTTCAAAGATCGCCCTTCACTCTTATATCTAATCTATATCAATATACAGGTAAATTAAATTGAAGTGTCTGTTGGTCATCTCAAATTAACAGCTATCCACAAAATGCATATGAAAGTATGTAGGTATTATGCGGTAAGTAAATACATAAAAAAACAATTTTCTTTTTTTTTATATCGGGCTGTCATTTTGTCGGCTGGAAACGGCTGGACCAATTTTAACAGGACATTCACTAGCAGATAGCTGATATTACAAGGCGTAATATAGGCCATTTTTATTTATACTACTGTAACTACGGCTAGTGTTACATATATACATGGTTGACATTATTTTGGTACAGCTTTTGTCAATTACGCGCGTTCTGAAATGCATGATGGGACCATCAGATGACAGTCCAACATGACAGAATCTGTCATATTGTCACTTAAGAACTGTAGGTCAAAAAAGGCCACTTTGGGAAAATCATAATGTTTTCCGAATATGATTCATCATCGAAATGGCAATATGGTCACTTAGGTGCAATTCATGTCATGATTCTCCCAAAGTGGCCTTTTTAGACTTACTGGGTTTAATTGGGTTTTGTAAGAAATATAGAAAACAACTGTTCAAATCTTACTTCATACATGCAAACTTTATGGTTCTGAAGACGAATAGATGTTTATTACCTGAAAAAAATAACAATAAAATTAAAATCAGTTTAAATTCATACGTCATTGAATTACTTCTCAGACATATGCAAGTTTCCTCACGATGTTTTTCTTCACCGTAAAGCAAGTGGTGTGAGATAACTGCACATAAGTTTTTAGAAAAACTCATTGGTACAGGCCCCTCTGGGACTCGAACTTGCGTCGCTTGCTTAGCAAGAGACTGCTCCAAGCCCAAGGCCACCACGGCTCTTTAACGTTCTGAGTATTTAGAAATAATTGTACAGTATTTTACAAAGTTTTTCAACGTGAAACCTTGAATGATTTAATAGCACGTCTAGTTAGACAAGTATTTCTTATATACATGACCTTGCATTGTTATCTAACTGTTCCCTGGTGATATCGCGATGTTCTTAGGTTTTATTATGAGCATCTTCGGGTTCATTCCACAACACATCTCGACTACCTGTTGTATGTATGATAAGTTTAATCAAATCTGATTTCTCTGATTCCGTACCTGGTAGGGAAAATGGAACGCTTATGGTCCTGATCTTGTCAATCTGTCTAGAACTTTGCATTAAATTTTTTTTTTGAGTAGCCTTATACATACATATGATCACTTCTGTATTCCTCGAAGGGGAACACCCACTTTTCACCGAAGATGATTAAGTGCCAACGTGACAGATGGTGAGTCGATCGCCGTCTCAGGCACTTTACATGCGTCATTGAATTACATCTCAGAAATATGCAGGTTTCCTCACGATTTTTTCCTGCACCGTAAAGTACGTGGTGTGAAATCACTGTACATAAATGTCTTTTAGAAAAACTTATTGGTACAGGCCCTGCTGGGACTCAAACTTGCGTCGCTTGCGTAGCAGGCGACTGCTCAAACCTCAAGGCCACCAATGTTATTTTATTTCATATTATAACTACACACCTTAATAATATAGCTTACACATAGACTAAAAGACTGGTACACCCACGTATAATTTAACATAAGCGTAGTAACTTCATAATAATATTCACAATAATATTGTGTGTGTGCTATAGGCTTGTAAAAATGTTCAGGTACGGTTTTTTGAATACCTTATTACGTTAAATGACCGTATAAGTACTAGGCGCGCATAGCCCTATAGGAAGTACTTAATTGTTGTGTCCAAAGCAAGCAGGCCCTTCGGCCAACAAGCGGGTGACATCATAATCCCATTAGGACTAATGCTTCCAGCAACGCTGCACTAACGGCTACCTACTTATTGTTTTTACGAGCGGTTTTATGGCGCCAGGAAAGGGTTACTTTCACTGCACTTGCAATAGGTTTTATTACATATTTCGCTTACTGTTTTAATGGCTTCGGCTAATTTATTTCAATAACGAGATGGTGTTATTGGTTCTACAACTAAATACGTTTTACTACATGATCTACGTTGATGACTCTCTCTCTCTCAGAGCCGTGGTGGCCTTGAGGTTTGAGCAGTCGCCTGCTACGCAAGCGACGCAAGTTTGTATCCCAGCGGGGCCTGTACCAATGAGTTTTTCTAAAAACGTATGTACAGTGCTTTACGATGAAGGAAAACATCGTGAGGAAACCTGAATATTTCTGAGAAGTCATTCAATGACGTATGTAAAGTGTCTGACACGGCGATGGACTCACTCTCTGTCACGTTGGCACTTAATCATCTTCGTTGAAAACTGGGTGTTGTGATTACAACACCTCTGCCTACCCCTTCGAGGAATACAGGCGTGAGCATATGTATAGATCTCTCATAATTTTCGTGATTGCAAATTTTTATATGCATAACATCTAAGCAAAAGTCCAGGGATGTTTTAAAGATAACACTTTAATATAAAAACATTTTTTAACAAAAAAGAAAATACAAGTGGCGCGCGGTCGTCGTCTTAACGAAAAAGAAACATAATTTACGATTACGGCATAATTTTACCGAAGATAATCTCAGTTTAACGGGAGGTTTGTGCCACCGGCTTCCTATAACGTTCTGCCTTCAAAAAATCCTAACGTAAAGCCAGGTACACAATATCTTTTGTGAAATTGTGGCTTTAAAGCTTTTGAGTCGTTATAAAAACGTGTGTGTATAATAACAATGAATATGAATATATTCGGGAAGTTAACTGGAGAAGAGATGCATGGATTGCGAGGTCTTATAGGTAGGATGTGAATGCTTATGATGGAAAGAATGAGAGTAAACATTCCTAGGAGATATTTAATTACTGAAACCTATTTTGACACGAGTGTATTCAGTGAGCAAAAAGAGCCGTTGGTGTTTTCCGAATCCCAGCGGTGCCTGTACCAATGAGTTTCTCTAAAAAACTTATGTACAGTGATTTTCACACCATGTGCTTTACGGTGAAGGAAAACATCGTGACGAAACCTGCATATGTCTGAGAAGTAATTCAAAGACGTATGTATAGTGTCTGAGACGGCGATAGACTCACCATCTGTCACGTTGGCACATAATCATCTTCCGTGAAATGTGGGTGTTGTGATTACAACACCTCTGTCTACCCCTCCGGGGATTACAGTCGTGAGTATATGTATGTATGTATGTGTATTCAGTCATTACAAATGGTAAGCACTGCTTATCTGCTTATATGGAATGCACGCCTCTGGTCGTGATGTCGTATCCGATTGCGCTTACATAATTTACGTGTTTTACCAACTTCTACCGAAGCTTTAAAACGACGGTAAATTATAAATCTTTAAGATTGACAACCCTAAAGATCAATAAGCAAACGTTAATAATTTAAAAAAAAATGGTCTAGATTCCATTCTGTTTGTAAGCCGTATATTTAAACTGTGATAAAATGTTCCTATTCTAAGTCTCAAGTAACTGATGTAAAGCAAACATTCCCAAATCTTCTTCAAATACATTATTAAAGTACAAATATTTATTCCACCCATGTTGCACAGTAATGCACACGACATGTTCCCTCCATTTTTCCGGATTACTGCAAATCCTTTCAAGCATCGGGCCATGGCAGGGGATTGGAGGGACTTTTGACATACATTTTACTTGCTGAATCTATCTATATACTAATAATATTGTAAAAAGGAAATATTTGTTGTTGACTAGACCTCTTGTAGAAAATTTTCCACTAATATAATGCTTTTTTTTGAATAACATAGGTAGGCTATTTTGTTAATCAAGTTAATTTAGGGATTTCTAATAACACGCGCTCGAAGCCACGAACTAAAGCTAGTACTGTTATAAAGAGGTAAAATTGCCAATACAAACATTCAGGCATATTAATACCAATTTGTTAATCATCTTATGCGAAATAACGGTTTTATAAATACTATATTGGAAGGTAAAATAAAAAAAGGCATGGCACGACGAATCTTGTGCCGTCATGAGTTATGAACTCTCAGCTTAAATAGTGGGAGTGACTACTCATGCACTCTTCCTATATCATCATCATCATTGTCATCCTGCTGCCCTTTTCCCATGTTATTTGTGGTCGACACAATGTGTTCTTCTCTTCCATTTCTCTCTATCAGCCGTCATATCTGTATTCACTCCTATTTTAGCCATATTATCTTCCACACAATCCATCCATCGTTTCTTAGGTCTTCCTTTCCCCTTGTAACACAAAGCTATTCCTATATATGACCCAAAATACTTAATTATTGCGCGTTCAAGGTCAGCTTTCATAACTTACAAGAAGAAGAGATAGAACGTTTTTTTTTTAATAATACATAATGCGACACAACATTAATAAAATTTAGATAAGGCACCCTATTAATGGTTAATTTAAGTACATGTACAGTGATTTCACACCACGTGCTTTACGGTGAAGGAAAACATCGTGAGGAAACCTGCAAATTTCTGAGAAGTAATTCAATGACGTATGTAAAGTGTCTGAGACGGCGATGGACTCACCCTCTGCCACGTTGGCACTTAATCAACTTCGGTGAAAGTGGGTCTCTGCTTACCCCTTCCTGGAATACAGGCGTGAGCATATGTACGTATGTATGTACATAATAACGTCACAGACATACATGAATTCTTGAGCAGATACTGTTACTCTCTCTATTGCTAAGTTGTATGCCTGTGGGCCTCACTCCAGTAAGTACTGCACAAAGATAAAGACTGTGAAAATTTTACATTATCTATGGCATATCTATTTTGTAGGGAAATTTTATATATCTACGTTAAAACATGTTAAGACTTATGCTTGGAGTACTTCACACCAAATAAGTGAGAACAAACGGACAGACAGACAGAGAGAAATTTCAAAAATTGTTTATGCTTAATTCAGTACCGTATACAACTAGACACATCAATTTTATTTATCTGTATGTACTGCATGTATAGTATATTACGTCTGGTGCAAGAGCATCTAAGCAAACAGATATTTAAACACATAAGGTGTCTTTTTTATTAATATAATAAAATAATTATACAGCTATATTGAAGTAGGTTAAGGGGACAGAGAATAAAACCCGGTTGGCAAGGCGTCGCGACGCCACATCTGTCGGTTTATGAGCCACGTGATTTATTGTGTAGCTCGCCCAATATCAGGATGTTGCGGAATGAGTTCTCCGGCTTGGTTATCCCAGATTACAGTATGGGGAATGAATATCAAGAACTTTTGTAGGAGCGAATCAGAGGCTCTATCAGAGATTCTAGCAGGTAAGCAATCTATGTAGATAAATAAAATATAAGTGTATGTAAGTGTCTGATTGTTATTCCAAATTAAATAGCTAGTGTAACAAGGAGTAACTCTACACCTTAAAATTATAAAAAAAAACAACAAAAATATATGATTTTTTGTATTGGTGCCCCCTTAATTATATAATAAATTAATATTTTTAGGATTTGTCGTTATAGTGGCAATAGAAATATATAATTTGTCTAACTATCAAGGGTCATGAAATACAGCCTCGTGACAGGATAGACGACAGGATAGAGTCTTAGTAATAGGGTTTTACCATTTGGGTTCAAAACCCAAAAAAGTTATGCCTATACATACTTTTTGAAGTTCCGTGTTTGAGTAACAAACATTTACATTTCTAAGTACCTTCACTCTCTTCTACACTATATTCTATTATAAAAAGAAATATTTGTATTTTTGTGTGTATGTTTGCAATGAATAAACTCAAAAACTACTGTGCCGATTTGAAAAAATCTTTCACCATTTAAAAGCTACATTCACGCTGACTAACATAAGTTATATTTTATCCCCGTACTCCCACGGGAACGATAACTACGCGGGTGAAGCCGCGTGTCGTCCGCTAGTCAAATATAATTTTAGAGTACGTAATGCCCCGTTAAATTTAAAACCACATTCGTACTGCCATAATAAAATACAAATTATGAATTAAAAGCCCCTAGGGCAGTTGGAAAAGTTAAAAAACAATGCGAAAACTCTGCGATTCAAAAAGCTCTGGACAAAAACCTTTTTTTAGAACGAGTGACTATTGCCGTAGACCAAAAAATACACAGTAGTCAGAGTATATAATGCACTAGCTGTGCCCTGCGGTTTCATCCACGTATAGTGTGATTTATTTCCAGCGAAACACTACATATTTTTTTTAAATACGTAAAAGAGTCTTAAATAACTCCTTGTAATATCAACTATCTGGCCTATCTGCTAGTAAAAATCTCGAAAGTAAAAATAGATTCAACGGTTTCAGAGATTAGCCAGAAGAATCGGAAAGATATTTTTTTAAGTAAATACCTATATGTATACTTGCATATGCATTTAGTGAAAAGCTAGCTTAGAATTATCTACAGAAAGAAACTAAAATGTTGTATATCTGTATATATAGATATCTTCATAGAATTTATGTCAACAACACATATTTGTGTAGGAAGTCAGAGTCAGTGTATAGTCTAGTGTTGCAAGCGTTATTGCCAAGTCGTTTTTGTCTGACATAATATTGCAATAACGGCTCAAATTGCTTGCCAGCAGTACTGACTCCTAACTTTGCAGACTGCCTTGGCAATACTTGGCATAATAACAAGCCCATAATTTAGTTCTTAATTTGGTACGAATATTAAGCTTGTACTAGTGTACCTATTTGGATTTTTTCCAAAAGTTCATGCCGTATTAATATTGAGTATCATTAGGTACTTAAGGAAATTCAAAATCAAATTCAAAAATATCTTTATTCGATTAGACTTTTTACAAAGTACTTTCAAATCGTCAGAAAGACACGATTACATAGGATTATACATGCTAACGCCAGGTTCGGAAGGTTGCTTTTACTGAGAAGAACCTGGCAAGAAACTCAGTAATTACTCTTTTAAAAATATATTTTTACAGCTTTGAGTAATACAATAAAAATATATATATAAGCCCATGGACACAGTTCCAGTGCACAAAAGTCGATATAAAAATGTTTAAATCTAAAAATAAGTACAATGAATAATTGTGTAGCTTGAGATGACCAGCCCCCACTAGCAGCACCTGTTCACAAGTATGACAAGAATGCCAGCAATCATTACCTATTCATCAGACATCAGTCAGAACATTTATATGCCAGTTATCAATTGCCATTATTATGTTTTGTCGATAAATGTTTACCAAAACATTTGCGATTTCCCAAAGCTATTACAGGGAATGTTCACGTGCCGACAATATTTTGTGTAGTCGCGTCGTTACCGTGTTACTGCGATACATATCGTAAAGATATCGTAAGCCCCTTATGTTACGGTCAATATTGGCCTTAATGTGGTAATCATATTTACATATAACAATAAAATCTAATTGAACAATTTACCGTTTAAAGACCTCCTACATATTGTAAGACTGGCTTCTGCCTGCGAATTCGTTCTCGTGGAATAGTTACTGTTGGCTAACACTAACTTTAACCTACGATTTGTTTTAGCGTGATGATAAAATGGCTATCTAACACTTCAAATCGGGCAAGTAGTTCCTGAGATTAGTGCGTTCAAGCAAACAAACTGTTCAGGTTTATATATTAAGTCCATCATTAAGAGAAAGACTTTTTACTTTTAGATTGGAAATCATTTAAACCAAAAGCGAGTTTTCTACCTTATTAACGACGACGCAGAGATCATTAGCTTCCACCATGGGTTCGCTATCTGACTGGGCATTAATCAGAATGGTATTTTTCACCCAAAAGTGTCCAAAAATTCGTAAGGGATCGCTCGCATAGAGGATTTATCTGCCATTAATAAAATATGGAGCTAAAACGTGCTATCATCACTCAGTACTTAATTTCCCAAATTCCTCATCCTCTTCATTAATTACGAAGTGACAATAAAGCATACTTTATGGGGTATCTATTACCGAATCATAAATTGTGGATCTAAGTACAAAATATCATGGTAACAAAAGGACTGCTTCTTTCAATAAAATATGCTCACTCCTGTATTCCCCGAAGGAGTAGGCAGAGATCGTATTTCGCCAGTTATGGTCAAGTTCCATGTTATAGAGGGCGACCCAATCGCCATTAACGGGTTACTAATCCAGACTGCTACTGGTAATTACAGATGTAAACTTCCAATAACACTTCGCCCAACCAGGGTATCGAGCTCAGGGCCTTGTGTTCCGCAGTAGCTTTTGCAACCAATAGACCAACGAACGAGGTAGTCAATATCAATAGTATGGGAATATATAAATGTTTTGTAATCAACGTGAATAATAATGGAGTGTTTGAATTTAAGAGCATTCTGCATAAAAAACAGACACGAAACAAATTCATCATTATTAACATCGTATTTAAGTACAACAAGGTTAAGTCATCGAGTACCAACCGACAATGATTATCATATGAGCTAAAGCTCCTGAATAAATAATAGTGAGGATTAGTATTAGCAATAACCTGCATGCGAGTTTTCTCACTATCGCCGTCGCACGCCCTATCGTCGCATTGACGTAAACGCCGAATTCTGTCCGATAGACAGATGCGCTGTTTCGTGGTCGTGCTACTTTTAGTTCAATGTATGAAAGCCGGCCTTCTGTAGTGTCCGTTTTGGATCTAAGCCCGTCCCAATATCTCGTGGGATGGAATGGAATGATAAATCATCTTCGGTTTTATTATAATCCATGGGTTCTTCGTGGATCGTAACGTTGTTATTCTTCCTTTGAGGCCTCAGGGTTTGTTGTATCGTCCTTTTTAAACATCACACAGAATATATTCGTCGTCGAAATATTTGATTTCGCTCCGTGTTTGCTTCGCAGTAATTTTATGGGCAAATAACTTTTTGCGTCAACAAACGTGATAATATTTGATCGAAGTTGGTGTTAATAAAATCATATAGATAAAGATTTTATTAACTTACTATCTGTGGTCCGCGGTTTTACCCGCGTAGACTATTATGGGTGGCTATTGGTCTTAGCTTTCTTAGGTCTATTGATATATAACCTTCCTCGGTAACACTGAAATAATCCTCGATAACGCTTTCAAGTAGTAATCATAGATATTTATTGGTGACCCACTCGTCCCCTTAAACTTTTAAGGTTTCCACTCGTCCCCTGATCCACAGTACTGGGAGTCAGAAGTTTAAAGAGGAAGCTTTAATGTTCTTCGACTATATATCCGTATGATAGCGTAAAATTTTATACCAGGAAACGAGTGGGTACCTTAAAACATATTAATAATTGACTATTCTCCGGCCGATGGGCCGAATCTACAAATTTATCTCGTGTGCACAGTAGTTTATTCTTCTCTATCGTAAACATAAATCAAATAATTCGTTGTGCACTCAAAGATTTGTTTATGGTACTGTTTTGCATGATAATGTCATAAAGCATTTATTTATGTGCTAGCCAATGAACGCACGCAGATAATTAATATAATAAAATACAAATATAGTTAGTTAGGCATTCAAAACGATTGATTTTTAGGTTCTAGTGGATTTTTTTTACTTACTAGTATGGCAAAACGACTAAAAATGTGTCTTGGCCTCTGATGATAAGATTCTCTACTCGGGTCTGTCTTGCGCCATATATTTCCAGTCTCCAATTTTTAACAAGCCTATAAAAGTTGAGTGAAACATGTAAGTCTTCCCACGAACTTAACGACCCCTTCTCATGTTAAGAGGAAAAATATACTTCCTTGTCAACTTCTGGAGCTTCCAAAGAGAAGTATTTCCTCATAACTGTTGGTTAATCGTTCTATTGATACATACATACATAAGCTCAAGCCTGTATTCTCCGAAGGGGTAGGCAGATGTGTTGTAATAACAACACCCACCTTCACCGAAGATAACTGAGAAGAAAACCAACGTGACAGATGGTGAGTCTATCGCCGTCTCAGGCACTATACATACGTCATTGAATTACTTCTTACGATATATTCCTTTACCGTAAGGCGGTGTGAAGTCACTGTACATACGTTTAAAAAAATCTCACTAAGTAGTACAGGCCCCCCTGGGATTCGAACTTGCGTCGCTTCCATAGCAGGAGATTGCTCGAACGGCCACCACGGCTCGTGGTCCTATTAATTTAAGGTTTAAATAAGCTGAATTGGTTTGCACAATAATAGTTTTTTAATCTAAAGCCAAAGTTAAAATTGACGATGACAATAGCGACATTAACTCTGACGGCGCAATGTATTGCAGCAAAATATCCTGTCAACGGGTAAATTTTGCTGGCAGTGTCATTTTTTACGTAAAAGCAGTAGCTTTAACCTGGAAAACATGGGCGATTAAAGTTAACAGCCACAGTTTCGTTTCTGACAAATTTAAATTGATGCAACATTTTTTTTGCCTAACCAGTAGTGTAACGTATTATAGCTAAAGGTTTCAGATTACTAGGAAACTTGCAGATATCAATTCAGACCCACAACTATTAGATTAGATTTTCATGCCTTCATAATTATGTATCAAAGTCACACGTAAATAAATAATTTACTACATATGTTTAAGATAATAGCAGCAAACCACTGCACTTGCCTATATTATAATTCGTGGGGTGTTGGGTATATAATAAGTAAACTTTAAATTCTAGAATAATCTACCAATTAGTTATTGTATATCTGTTTTTTTTCCCCTAATAAAAAAAAAGAAAGGTAATAGATGCAACCCACCCGAAAGAATTATAGTATATATCTATGCTCACGCCATCGTAGAAGGGTCCCCGAAATAGTAAGCGGAGGTGTTGTAACACCCATATTTCACCGAAAATGATCAAGTGACAACGTGACAGAGGGTGGTCTATCGCCGTCTCAGACACCACGTCTTTGAATTACTTCTGAGACATATACAGGTTTCCTCACGATGTTTTCCTTCACCGTAAAGCACGTGGTGTGAAATCGCTGTACATAAGTTTTTAGAAAAACTCATTGGTACAGGCCCCGCTGCGATTCGAACTTGCGTAGCAGGTGACTGCTCAAACCCCGAGGCCACGTTGGTATGGGAACGTTAAAAAGCGCCCCAAGCGGCGAGTGTAGGAAGTTTTACGTCTCCATACAAAAAAAGCTCAAAACGCAAGGTCAAGCGACGACCTTCGAACGTGTAAAAATTTATACTTGGGGCACAGAACCTAATAGTTGTATTGAATCTTTTTTGTTAACGATGTGTCGAAGTTCCCAATGCATATATTTAGCGTTATGAATTCATAGCGCACTCGATCCGTGCATCAGATTAAAAATCGGTTTTGCGAATCATTCATAAGCATTTGCATACAATGCTGGCGGCTTAACTATACTAATATTATAAAGAGGAAAGATTTGTATGTAAGTACGTTTGTAACGTATTTGTTCAAAAAGTACTGGACGGATTTGAAATTTAGCGAGAAATTTAGGTTATATTTTATTCCCGTACTCCCACGGGCACGGAAACTACGCGGGTGAAACTGCGTGACGTCCGCAAGTTGTTAATATATCTATATTACAAAACAGACTAAGATAGTTCTTGGTTAAAAAGTAGTTCTTTCTCTTTCTGTGATACGGATTTAAAAAGGAATGGACCGAGGAAGGAATGGATGGTTTTAGTCCGAGTTTTGGTCTAGTCTTGGTTTAAACCATGTTTTGTAATAAGTGGGATTGATAGCGACTACGCCACATAGGTGACTGTAATCAGTCTTTATTTCAGGGCACTTTCGATCGTTGAGGGTCGGATGGCGTAATGTGGTAATGGAATAACTCTGTAGTTGAGGAAATTGTGAATGATTGGGTTCACTTCACTATTCTTGCTTTGTCTATGAAGTAGGTTACCACCACCTTATTGGGGTTGGTAGCAAAACGACTGAATCTTCAAAACGACCAGGGGCCCAACCTCTTATTGCAAATTTAGTTGAGCTGTGTGACAGTGACATATATATACACGTCATATACATCTGTCTCATAATAAGAGTAACACTATCATGGCGAGAAGAGGTCAAGGTAAGGCCTCTCTTCTGCATGAGGAATCGCAAAATTACCACAGAAGCAGATAGTGTATATCTCAAAATTACATAGTACCAACACGACCACTGAACAGAAGCTTTCAGAATGGCTTAATATCAAAATGACTAGTTCGCAGAACGAGCACATATGTATGAAGCCTGTATAAACGCCCAGTTGGTTGAGATAGGACATTGCTGACAGGCCCAGGGGATGTGCCCCGGCTGTGTGGGGGGACACCGGTCCGATCTATCAGAATACCCGGAGTCCCCTCTGAGCACTGAGGATGGCCACCGGGGTGACCCCGACCTGCCCCGCTCAGGGCGGTCGGGGACCTTTGAAGGTTTCGCCCTCGTCAATAAAAAAAAGAACAATTGTATGCTAATATGAAACTAAAAATCTGTTTTCAATTCTACGAACCTCGAAATGGTACGACCCCATTATTGTACGTGACTTTATCTCAGTGCAATAAGTTTCTGAGGAAAAATAGGTCAGTATAAGTATTGAGTATTTCTTTTGCAGACAATAGTAGCTAAAATATTAATGACTAGCTTCTCTACGCGACTTTGTCCGCGTGGAATAGTTACTTTGGGATTTTTTGTCCGCAATTGGTATGAGCATGATAGCCATAGCCTTTCTCGATTAATGAAAATCGATGCTAACTTGAACTGCATTGAAAGAAATTTTCATCAACTTCTTATATGAGGATAGATTTTGCTTAACAAATAGTTTTTGGTACCCACAGTTCGGATGTATCCCTAACTTTGGAACCCCATATCTATATTGTAAACAGTAAGTCCACAGCCCCATAGCATTACAATAGAGCTGATAAACCGACGCCGCCATAGACGGATGTTCCGTCCACATCCGCTATAAAGGCAAGGACCGGTAGCAACGGTAAATTATTGTTAAAAATAGGTGGCGCTGTTGGTGTCGAGATACGAACATACCGGAGAAATATTTTACATATTGTTCCTGTACTCTTTAATCTTTCAGAACCTTTTTCTCTGACTGCCGCGAATCTAATAATTCCCATTTAACATATAAATGCATGTATAAGCATTTAAAGGTCCGACGCGACTAGCTTCCATTCCCCTAATTTTCGACGCTATTCAAAACGTAGACTTTCTACTTTCTATAAATATAATATTAAAAATCTTTAGCCATAAACCGATCGGAGGAGAAAAAAACAGTATCAACATCCTTGACTAGGTTTTGGACAGCTGTGTGCAATTTTTACAAATAATTATGTGTTGAAAATCTAATCAAGTCCATGCGAGTGAAACAGCAGGCGCGAACTAGTTCGTGGATATAGATACATTTAGGGTTGAGCAACGAATAATGGATTGTGTAAAAAATACATGGCTGGGAAAAAATAAATACTACGTATTATGACCGCTGAAATAAAATAAAGCGTATATTTTTTTGCATTGAACCCAACGAACGTAGGACAAGAACTTGAACAATGACGGCATAGCTGAACAATCAAGGGTGACAAACAAATCGCTAACTCTGAAGTTCGACGATAGATGGCGCTGTGCCAAAACTGAGCGAAACTATAACTCGCTGTTGAGAGTCTCCGCCGTTTCATGTCGTCCGTATAGTATAATTCGAACGTTATCTCTGGTTTCCCTTCAAAACGTATAAATCTTTCGCCTTTTACTAAAGATTTCCGTGGAGGGGAACACTCAAATGAGTCTAATAAATATTTTTGTCAAGTCCTGCTTACGCGGGGCTTATATACTGACTGATAAATTAAGAATCTTACTAAGTCTAAGATTAACGAAATTAACGTGTGACTTTAATTTACCATGTGACGCTCAAATGTACATGAAAGATCTAACTTAACCCAAATTTCCTCACTTCATTCATTACTTTCTTTACATTATTTTATACATTATTGTTTGAGAACACAATTTCTAGTCAATCAAATATTTTTTTAAGGGACCACGTGGGTTTGTTTTAGTAATACAAAACGTTTACTTTTCCTTTGAAGGTCGTTTAAATATATTATGGGTATTTTAAGCTATACTCAACTCACTCATACATAAAGCGTTTAAACAGACAATAATTTTGTATGAAAATGGCGACTTCTATTCATAAAACTTATTCAAAACTTTTTTTCCATTTAAAACAAGACACAGTAAGGCACAATATAATTATTTGGCAAATAAAATCAATTAGGAAGGAATTAATTTATTTAAGAGGGATTTAAACTGGTTTTCCTAATTTAAAAATATTCGATTCGCCATAAAGTACGTTTGCTTCGCGGCAAAAAAGGGAAAATAAATGCGGTGTTACCAGGCTGTTCTGTTAAATTTGTTACCTAATTATATCCAACGAGGTCGATAAATCCTGGGGTAATTCAATTATGGGAGATAGCAGATTAAGCCTGCTAGCTGCATCCTGGCTGGCTCAGTAATGAGATTGAGGATCAATTATGTTTGCTTATTTACTAACTAGCTAAGCCCCGCGGCTTCACCCATACATAATTGTATCGAATCGATTCTATCGCTTTCAATACGTACATGGGTGGCTGTTTCGAACAGACAAAAGGGTGAGCTTATTAGGGTCCTTTTTGTTACCTTTTGAGGTACGAAACCGTAAAATAATATTAAACATTCTGTCTGTTTGATCCCGAGTAATCTCTGAAAAGGCTAGACAGATTTTAACGGGACTCACTGGCCTAAAATAGTCTGACAGCTGGTTTAACCCAGGTCACAGATTTTCCACGTTTAAGGGGTTGCGAAGGTCAGATGGCAGTCGCATCATATAAAAAACAGGTGATCAGTCACATCGGGTGGAATCAACTGCCGAACCCAACAATGTATGGGATAAGGTACATTTAAGCAGTAACATAGAATTCTGATCTCTCTCCGGTCGTGTCGGATTACCGTCCCATCGGACTATGAGAGTGAGGGAATAAAGAGTGCACCTGTGTTTGCGCACACACTTGTGCACTATAATATCTCCTGCGCAGTTGGCTAATCCTCGTTGAGATTAGCAGCCGTAACCGAAATTCGGTAGGAGATCATAATTAACATAGAATTGGTTTATTCTGTATTGACCAACCTAACAAGAATTCTAGTTTAGCCCCAATTAACTACGAATGAAAAACGTAGAAATAGTATTAATTAATTATTTCAAGTATTCAACGCGGCGCGCTAGAAACATTTCGTCCGGACCATCAAAGGTAAATTATATTTGTATTTAAGCCATGTCCAATTAATAGGCCACTAGTTCCAACAGTGGAAGCAATGGCTCCCTGAGAATTGATACCCCGGATTTGAAGGGATTATCCCAGTTTCCCTTCATACGTCATCACCTACCTAATTTAACTTCAGTCCTGATTAAACGCACGTTGATTACTGCATCCTTAAATATAGCTTAGTAATATATGGTAACTACCTAGGAAATTACATAATTAAATAAATAAAAATATAGGTATAGTCAACTACTAACCATTTAATAAAATACATATGCTCTCGCCTGTATTCCCCGAAGGGGTAGGCAGAGGTGTTGTAATCACAACACCCACTTTTCACCGAAGGTGATTATGTGCCAACGTGACAGATGGTGAGTCCATCGTCGTCTCAGGCACTATACATACGTCTTTGAATTACTTCTCAGAAATATGCATGTTTCCTCACAATGTTTTCCTTCACCGTAAAGCACATGGTGTAAAAATCACTGTACATGAGTTTTTAAGTAAAAGAAGGTGGCCTTGGGGTTTGAGTAGTCGCCTGCTACGCAAGTGACGCAAGTTCGAATCCCGGCGGGGTGTACAAATGAGCAGGCAAGAGACTCAGCTAACCTAGTTACCAACTACCGGACACATATTATGGCAGAAATATGGTATCTATATACCTTCAAGTGCCCAGCCAGACATGGCCCATCTAAAATTAACATTAATTGATTTATGGCGCTGCCTGACCTGTGTTGAGTCCAATAGATTGGTACAAACCCTACGTTTTCCATCTTGACCGCTACTTAACCTTTGCTAAATTGGTGGCGAAATGAGAAATGATAAAGCTAATAAGGAAAGCATTGTATAACAAATTAGGCTTAGGAGACAGGATCCAGCGGAAGCAGACCTTGAATATTCCTGTGAGCCTAAGCAAAGTAACATTCTCTCACGCTTGTGCTTACAGAAACGGTAAAAAAATTATGGAATTTCCCTTATATTTTGTATCGTTTTTACTAGCGAAGCGTTGTCATTGAAAAGCAAAAATTCAATCGAATTAGACATATTCAAGACTAGCTGAGGCCGGCGCTCTTGTCTGCGCGTCATTATATATACATATAGTAGGAAACACAAGCTTTAATGTTTGTTAATTTAAAGTTTAATGCTGGTGCCGCCGTATGGAGGGGCAGACAGGCCAGTCACCGAGGGTGAAGTCACGGTGAAGCATGTGAAGACATAACACGTGCATCCCCCTCAGCGACAAGGAGGAACTATGGAATTTCGTCGGTGCGAGTCCTACATAACCCTTCTGCTACCCCCACGTGGTTAGTGTACAAGGGTAGTAATTCCGCCGCCCCTGGCACCCTCACTCTGCTTTCGGAAGCATAAGCTACATCGTACTCCGGCCCGCCTCGTCAATGGTCGGAGTAATATAGTAACCGTAGCTATACAATGCCCTCTCTTAAATTAAGCCATGTCCAGAAAAGGACTTTGATGAGCAAAGTCGTCCGTAACAACTAGTAAGTAGCTTGTATGTTCTTGTTATTAATTTCATTTTACCCGGCTTCGTAAACTTTCCTTGCGAAAACAAGATGCCTTGCACAATATCTGCCGTTAAGAAGATTTATAGTGTATTTTTACGCAACCACATTAATTATTTACTCTCATTATGTGGGGAAACTTTCGTCGTCCTTCTCACAGGCGGTTGCATAAATACATTGACCTTTAAGTTGTGACAAGTGCGTATAATGTATTACGCACCTAGTATTTTTTATTCACATATTTTATTGAGTAAATAACTAGCATTCACGCGCGACTCCGTCTCAATCATGCGCAAGATGCGTAATGATTTTGATTATAATACATATTCTCAAGCCTGTATTTGAAGGGGTAGGCAGAGGTGTTGTAAGAAATAACATTACCCACTTTTTACAGAAGATGATTAAGTGCCAGCGTGATAGATGTTGAGGCTATCGCCGTCTCAGGCACTAAAAAATATTGTCACCAAAAAAAATCTAAGTTAGCAAATGGAATGAAAGCTAACAATTAGAATAAATCAATCCGAAAGCAGATTCGATCACACACCTGGCGCATTATCGAAAGCAGATCAATTAGCTATAATTAGAACGGACAGAATCGAGACGCCTATTCGAATCAGAATCAATCGATTGTAATTTGAATACGCTGTCAATTAACGTACCTAATTATTGGTTGTTCGTATTCTGCATGCGTACGTTTTAAACGTTCATACAACTCTGACAATAAGCTATCAAATAAGCAAGAGAGTATATTCAAATAGCTTTCTTTGATTAGACTAAAAACCTACCTTTAAACATTAATAAAAATTCTTTAACAACTACATCGACATCTTTCTATGAATGATTACAATAAATGTGGATATTAGTCCCTAACTTACTTTTTATGATGCTATTTGTCACAACAGCAATTCATATTTTGTGGATCATTTTAGTAATCTTCATAGGAAGTGTGAAACAGGTGAATTACGAAATATTAATCATTCGTGAATCATAATATGAATTGCACCTAAGTGCCCACTTTGTCTTTTCGATCTGAAATACAACGGATCACATCATGATTCTCCCAAAGTGGACTTTTTAGACCTACAGCTCTTTCATAGTTATAGCGTCTAGTTACGATGAAATTCAAAATTCAAAACATCTTACTGCATGCACCCTGGGACTGCGTTATTGGCCTATTGGTCGCTACTTCAGAACACAAGATGCTGGGCCCGATACCCGGGTCGGGTAGTGGCGTTAGGTTTTCCATCTGTAATTTCCTAGTAGCAGACCCCTCTGGATTCCCGGTTAATGGCAATAGGCTCGCCCCATATTATATGAGCCTTAAGCATAATTGGCGTAATGTGAGTGTGCTATTTATTTATACTCCTGCCTACTCTTACGGAGAATAACTTACGTGAAACCTTTATTTAATTCGACCTTTTATGAAGCATATACATTCCAGTCGTCAGACAGACCACTATATTATAGATATCTATATATATGTATGCTCACGCTTGTATTCACCGAAGGGGTAGGCAGAGGTATTCTCAACACCCACTTATCACCAAAGATGATTAAGTGCCAACGTGACTGATGGTGAGTCCATCGCCGACTCAGACACTTTACATACGTCATTGAATTACTTCTCAGAAATATGCAGGTTTCCTCACGATTTTTCCTTCACCGTAAAGCACGTGGTGTGAAATCACTGTACATAAGCTTTTTTAGAAAAACTCATTGGTACAGGCCCCGCTGGGATTCGAACTTGCGTCGCTTGCGTAGCAGGCGACTGCTCAAACCTCAAGGCCACCACGGCTCTTATATTGAACATAATTGTAAATGTTACCGTCGGGTTTGGAAGGTAAGCTACCTTACTACTTCTTACTGAGAAGAAAGTATGAGTCAGGTTGGTTTATGTGCAAAGCCGACGTCTAGACTTGTATCACACCGTCATCGTCTGGAAACGCAGCATTTCCTAGTAACACACACAAACAAACCAATTCAATTCACACATTAGTTGATTCTAAAATATGTCTAACCCAAACTATTTTGATCTGGTTTAACGATTTATCCTGTTTAATAAATGTCAATGAATGGTAATTTATATGGCTTATTCCCAGACATCCACAGCCATGGATTTTGAAAAATAAACTTTCATACATTAGTTCTCGCGACCTCCAAGACTATTCAATTTCTTGGATATTGTGAGAATTTAATTGTATACCAACACAAAAGCCGTGGAGGTGGTGACAATAAAATCATGGATGTCTGAGAATAAGCCTATATAATATTCGCTTAGGAATCAGTATAATTTGAAAAAAAATAAAAAAAGAGCCGTGGTGGCCTCGGGGTTTGAACAGTCGCCTGCTACGCAAGCAACGCAAGTTCGAATCCCAGCGGGGTCTGTACCAATGAGTTTTTCTAAAAAACTTATGTACAGCGATTTCACACCACGTGCTTTTCGGTGAAGGAAAACATCGTGATGAAACCTGCATATTTCTGAGAAGTAATTCAAAGACGTATGTAAAGTGTCTGAGACGGCGATAGACTCACCATCTGTCACGTTGGCACTTAATCAAATTCGGTGAAAAGTGGGTGTTGTGATAACAACACCTCTGCCTACCCCTTCGGGGAATACAGGCGTGAGCATATGTATGTATGTATGTAAAAATAAAAAAAATATGATTCGAATACATAGTATCAGAATACTAGTCAGAGTTGCAATGTTGCCAGCCTGGCACGATTCCGAGAGATACTGATATGAGCAAGTTTTTTATTTGTAAAAAAACTGTTTAAGTTTAGTGTAGATCTAAAAAAAAACACTTGATTCTGAAAGTCGCAGTGATTATAAATCATCATCAATCAGAGATCTTTAATATTTTTACCTTACTATTTCAGAAAACCCCAATTCGTAAGCGTTCTTCACAATTTTATTTGGCAAGATATAAAAAGCGAAAGTCACCGAAAAATCATCGCAAACGAATACAAATGCATTGCAAAAACCGCACTCATTCGAATAAAAACTGCAAATCATTACCTACTTGGTAATTTCTTGGAAATAGCTGAAAGTGTTGCCAGAATGCACTATCGTGAGGGAATGTTGCGTGGTTCTACGAAATACATCATTATGTTAAGTATATGCTGCGCTACTAACTGCAAGCTCCTAATTATTATTCCTTTCTACAAACAAGTATGTCGTTATAATAATCTTTGATAGCTAATCTTAATAGCCGTGATGGCCGAGCAGTCGCCTGCTACGCATGCGACGCAAGTTCGAATCCCAGCGGGGCTCTGTACCAATGAGTTTATCTAAAAAGTTATATACAGTGATTTCACACCACGTGCTTTACGGTGAAGGAAAACATCGTGTTAATGTCAATAGGGTGCACTTTCACTTGTACCAACTTGCTTGGATTTATTAAAATAAAGAGACGTGTGGTTTGAATGAACTGTAATTGACGACTAACTTATACAATATTATTAATGAGAATGTTTTGACTTCAACATACCGCCCACCAAAAGGACTAGTGTCCTTTTAAACTCTATACAATTAATGATGAGTTGCATGAAATTATATATTTTATAAGTATACAAAATAATAATTGAAATAGGTAAGCTAGGTGGACTCAATAGGCAATAAACACAGTTTTGTTACAGGTCTTCTTGTAATAGCACCATCACTCCTAACACTATAGACTCTCGTGTAACCATCACTCCCGGGATGTTTGTCTACAATTCTGCCCATCGACCATTTTCCGGGTGGTAAATTATCAGTTTTTATCAAGACTATGTCTCCAATCTTTAGCTCCTCTTCAGTTTTCAACCACTTTGGACGCTGCTGTAGTCGGGATAAATACTCATCTTGCCAACGTCGCCAAAAATCATTAACAAGCTTTTGTGTGTGTTGCCAACGTGACAAATTAGATGTTTTTATGTATGTCATGTCTGGAGACGGGACTACTATCGGAGCTTCTCCAATTATGAAATGTCCTGGGGTGAGTGGGTTCAATTGATCTGGATCGGAATCATCTACTGGACACAATGGACGAGAGTTCAAGCAGGCCTCAATCTGACACAATACCGTTGTCATCTCTTCATATGTAAGATGAGTTGTTACGATTCTCTTCAAATGGTACTTAATAGATTTCACACCTGCTTCCCATAATCCGCCATGATGTGGGCTATACGCTGGTATGTAATGCCACTGAGTTCCATCTGTTGCTAATGTCTGTGCTATTGATCCTGTGAACTGTAATTTTGCTTCCTTGAAAGCTTCTAAAAGAGCTTTGTTTGCACCAACAAAATTTCTCCCTTGGTCACTCCAAAGGTGACTGCACTTACCTCTCCTAGACACAAAACGTCTAAAAGCTCCTATGAACGCTTCTGAAGTGAGGTCGCCTACTAATTCTATATGTATCGCCTTGGTAGACATGCAAATGAATATTGCTACATAGGTCTTGACTGTTTTGCCACCTCTGCCTTTGTTCATCAAGATTTGGAATGGTCCGGCAAAATCTACACCACTGTGCAAGAACGGTCGCGACGGAGAAACTCTTTGCTCTGGTAAGTCTCCCATGATTTGTACCCTTGTAGTAGCCCTGATTCGAGCACATATGAGGCATCTGTGAACATACTGTTTAACCATTGATTTAGCCTTCAGGATCCAATACTTCGAACGTAAATAACACAACATCAGTTGTATTCCACCATGGAGTGTTCTTGCGTGTGCGTCGGCGATGATTAGAGGTGTAAGTAAATTTCCATTGCCGAGAATCACAGGATTTTTTCTTTCTTCCGGTAAATTTGAATGTCTAAGACGACCGCCCACCCTGAGGATATTGTTCTCGTCGAGATATGGGGTGAGTGATCTGATTCTACTTTTATTCTTTACTTGCTTGTTTAGTTTTAATCTCACTATTTCTTCATTAAATTCTTGTTCTTGAACTTTCCTAATACATATTTTTAGTGAATCTTCTAATTCTTGTGTTGTTAAATCTCTTTCAATATGATTTTCCTTCTTGCTGTTTAGGAATCTTCGACAGTGTGTTATAGTTTTTATTAATTCAGATAAATTTTCAAAATGTTCAAACTTAGATGTTAGTAATTTTTCATTATTTTCAGGTTCGTTTGTCGTCAGGTAAGTTTTAATCAGGTGAGTATTTTTTATCGTTTTCAATTCCATTACTGTTGTTTTCTCCTCCTGTTTACTAATTTTGATTTCCTTTTCAGATAACCAACTAGGTCCCTTCCACCACAATTCATTTTCCTTCAGTGCTGAGAGCAAGATACCTCGCGACGCCAAGTCAGCAGGATTTTCACATGATTGGACATGGTACCAATGTTTGTTATTCAGGTTTTCTACAATTTGAACAACGCGGTTTGCTACGAATGACTTCCATCTATTGGGTTCTCCACTCAGCCATGCGATAACTATTGACGAATCCGTCCACGCAGTCATCTGTGATGTAGGTATTCTTATCGCCTTCCCAACCTGTTTCATTAATTTCGATAGGAGCAGAGCACCACACAGTTCTAACCGTGGTAAGGAAAGAGTTTTTAGTGGTGCAACCTTAGTTCTAGCAGCGAGGAGTTTTGTTTCAATACAACCCGCCTGACATTCTACTCTTACATAAACAGCTGCAGCATACGCACGCATTGAAGCGTCACAAAATCCATGAATCTGTACACAGTCTTTATTATTGATTGTTGTTCCAAGCCATCGGTCTATTTGTATCTCATTGACATTTTCCAAGTCTGATCTTATAGTTTTCCACTCTTCTTCCAAATGTGCACTGATATTTTCGTCCCAATTGACTTTTTCAAGCCACAATTTTTGAATCAATATTTTAGCCATGACTGTACTTGCGGCTAGCCAGCCCAATGGGTCGAAAAGCCTTTGTATATCAGACAAGATATTTCGTTTAGTTATGGAACTTGGTATTGGTTGCAAAAATAATTGATATCGAAAATTGTCTTTTAGTAAATTCCATGTCACACCTAACGTTTTGATTGTTCCATCAAAGTTCATGTCTAGGTTGATGTTACTTGATCTTTTGTTTTCTTCAATGCACTGTATAAATTGCATGTTGTTTGATGACCACTTAGTAAGTTCAAATCCTCCCTTTTGTAAAATATCTGTTATTTCTTTGGCTACCGCTATTGCATCATCTGCTGTGTCAGTGCCTGACAGCAAATCGTCCATGTAAAAATCTTCTTTTATGATTTGAGCAGCTAGTTCATGGAGTGTCCCTTCATCCTCTGCTACTCGTTGGAGAGTTTTTACACTTAGGTATGGAGCTGAAGCTGTGCCGAAGGTTACTCGGAGGAGACGGTATTCTTTTATATCACCATCCTCATTTGGTCTCCAAAGAATACGTTGGTAGTCAGCGTCGCCTCGCGTCACCAATATTTGTCGGTACATTTTTTGGATATCTGCCACAAAACAGACCCTTTTCAATCGCCATCTCATTAGGAGGTTCCTTAGGTCTTCTTGCAACTGAGGGCCAACCAATAACTCTTCGTTTAAAGAAACGTTGTTCGTTCCCTTACAAGATGCATCAAATACGACGCGTGTTCGAGTGGTCTCCTTGTCATCTCGTACCACAGCGTGGTGCGGTAAGTATACTGATTGGGTTGATTGTTTTTCCTCATTAGGTACCGCTTCCATATGACCTTGATATATGTAATCATCCATTACATTCGTGTACTCCCTTTTCAGGTCAGGTAATCTTTTAAATTTATTCTCTAGTTGTAGTAATCTTCGTGTAGCTATTTCTTTTGTATTCCCAGCAGGTGACTTTGGACTATCTGTTTTGAAAGGTAATTTAACTATATATCGTCCCTCTTGATTTCTAGTTGTTGTTTTTTCATATATTTGTTCACAGAGCTGTTCTTCATTTGTTAAACTTCTTTCCGTATCTATGTCTACTTCCCATAGTGCCTTCAACATATCATCAACGTCTACTTGATGATGCATCACCAGGTAAGTATCTTCTTGCGGTTTTGAACAGATATCTCCAAAAAGTATCCAACCAAGGCTGGTCTCTTGAGCACATGGTGTTCCTGGTGGACCCTTGATGTAGTTACCCTGTAGAATTTGGGCGTATTCCTTAACCCCTAGGAGCAAATCGATGGATCCTGGCATGAAGTAGGATGGGTCCGCTAAGTGTAAGCCTTGGAGGTGTGGCCATGCTTGTGTTGCTATTTTAGTGGCGGGTATCTGTGTGGTCAGCTGTTTCGACATGACGTAGGCCCTGATAGGTAGACTAAAGTTTGAGTCCCACTGCGATTTTATTTGTAACTGCGCCACATGCTTGATTCGTGTCTTCGTCGATCCCACCCCTATGACGTTCCCTTTCATAGGTTGTCGTTTGAGTTTCAGTAGTTGAGTCGCCCTTTCGGTAATGAATGTTGCTTGGGAACCTTGGTCTATTAACGCCCGTAGTGGAATGGTATACCCTTGTTCATTTGTTGCTTCCACAACGGCAGTCGCTAATAGTGCTACTCCCTGTCTAGTAGTTACGTAAGACGTCATCATTGTATTAACACGGACCTCTTGTGGTTCTTCTTCTACGACATGTTGTGAAACCAGCGGTTGTGGGTGTTCGGTGCTTGATGAAGCCGTTGGTTCTTGTTTCTTGTTCACATGGAGTAGAGAATGATGACGACGCTGACAGATTCTGCAGGATACTGGCATCCTACATCGTGACGCTGAGTGTCCTGGTACTAGACAGTTGAAACATAATCGTTTGCTTATTACATATTCGCTTCTTTCGGTAGGTTCCATCTTTGTGAAGTCTTTGCAGTGACAAAGTGTATGATTCTCATTGCACATTATACAATTCCTTGAGCGATCAGGTGTGGCAACATGAAATGATCGTTGATTGTAGGTTTTTCCGTCTCGTGCTGTGCTTGTGGTAGTGCTTGTGGCTATTAATTCCAGCGTCCGAAACTTTGATTCTAAAAACCTCTTAAATTCACTCCAGGTAGGTAAAGCTTCTGTTTCTTCTTTATAAGAATATTCTTCCCAACTTTTATGAGTCTCTGGGTCCAACTTCTGGACTAACAGATGTATTATAAATGGATCCCAAGAGTCCCTTTTAATATCCATGTTCATTAAATTATTGAGACATTCTGTTGTAGTATTTACTAAGCCTTTTAAATGAACAGCGGATTGAGTGGTCAGCTTTTTTTGATTGAATAATCTCGTCATGATGTTATTTAAAATTAACCTCTTGTTGCCATACCTTTGTTGTAATATATCCCATGCCTTAGTGTAATTGTCGGACGTGATCTGTATATGCTTCAATAGTGTCTCGGCCTCCGCGGTTACACTCGTCTTCAGATAATGTAGTTTTTGCACCTCACTAAGACTTGTGTTGTCGTGTACCAATGATTTAAACAAATCCTTATATGCAGGCCATGCTTCATATGTACCACTGAATGTTGGAAGTACAATCTTTGGCAGCTGTACTTTGTATGTTGCATTATTATTTAGACTTGCATTTAAAGATGAAGCTTCCATTTGCTGCACGGGAGCTCGCGATAAACTTATCAGCATGTCTTTTAAATCGCCTTGTAGGCTACTATACAAGTCTTCATAAATATAAAATTCTTCGTTGAGAAAATACGGCAATATCCCTCTTTGTTCCTTCGGAGTGCTTTTGATTAGATTTTGATGTGCTGTCTTGAACGAATTCCAATAATCCTCTAAAATATGCATACGTGTTTCTATATACCCCGTTGTTAATCGCGCTTTAGGGCATTTTTTCAAGTTTATTTGGGTTTTCTTCAACAAAGCAGCAATTTCTTCCAACACTGTGAGATATTGTTGTTGTTCTTGAGTAGCAGCCATATTTCGGATGTTTTTATGTATAAGAGACACTTAAGGATGGTATATATAGTCCAAAAATCACACAATAACTAGGTCGTGTGCAATATTCACTAATTAATCTTTTTATAACTTTGTCAATAAGTTGTATACGCATTAGATGCACCGGTGAGTGTTATCGCCTTTGGAATGCGGCCTATTGTTCTCGAGGTCCGCCGCTTGTCGGAAAGCACTGATTCGATTTGGCTCGATTGGACCATATGTTAATGTCAATAGGGTGCACTTTCACTTGTACCAACTTGCTTGGATTTATTAAAATAAAGAGACGTGTGGTTTGAATGAACTGTAATTGACGACTAACTTATACAATATTATTAATGAGAATGTTTTGACTTCAACACATCGTGAGGAAACCTGCATATTACTGAGAAGTAATTCAATGACGTATATAAAGTGTCTGAGACGGCGATGGATTCACCATCTGTCACGTTGGCACTTAATCATCTTCGGTGAAAAGTGGGTGTTGTTATTACAACACCTCTGCCTACCCCTTCGGGGAATACAGGCGTGAGCATATGTATGTAATCTTTGAGTCTTGGTAAGTGATAGTTTGAAACCAATATCCCTGATTTTAGAATCGATTCAGTGCCCCAAATTTTTAACAAGTATCTACGTTGACGACATCGCATGCGTGTTTTCCTTAATTTGTGTGGGATGTTTACCGTCTCTATACAAAAAAGCGTAAAAAGCAAGGTCAAAGGACGTTCGATCGTGTCAAAACCTATACTTGGGGCACTGGAAGAGACTCGTCGCGGTCAGAAAGAGAACGAACGTTTCCACATTGCACCCCACTCCTGTCAGGCATAAGTCATCAAGTTGCTAGCTGCGTGCCTAGTGCGAGTCTTCTTTAAATAGCCGTCACAAGTCATCGCGTTGACGTAAACGTAGATTTGTATGGTCTCACAATAGTGCCATCCGTGGGTCGACAGATGGCGCTGTTTCGGTCCTATACAAATCTACGTTAACGTCGACGAAGTGATTTGCGACGGCGGCAGTGAAAAACTCGCACTAGGCACTCTGGTAGCCGCGATTTCGTCTGCGCAGGAATTATCTTATAATATTAATACAAGTAATATTAATAAATCACAGCCTATGTCTTATTCTGATGAGTATGGTACAGAAATAAAAAATAAAAACATCTCTGGCTGTCTGTTGATCTGTCTGTCTGTTTGTTCCGGCTTATCTCCGAAACAGTTGGGCCGATTTTAGTGTAACTAAGGCTACTATTATTTTGGATGGATTCCGCGGGAATAAAAAGTCTGTAAATTCTAAAACATTCGCAATCTTATGAGAAGTGCAAACCCGAAATATAAAAGCAGATAACAATAATACGAGGTCGCTATGAAACAATCCGTCAGGGGATCGTAAAGGTAAGTTATTCCCTGCATATGTATGAAGCTCGCACGTTTTTCTGGCACTTAATATCTGGGAGATGGATGAGCAGGAAAACGAACCGTTCGGGAATAAAGAAATATTGTTATAATCACGACATTCACTGAATTCGCTCCACCGACACATTCAATTGAAATTATGACGTTCATTCAACACCTTTCCGTGGTGGCCTAGAGGTTTAAGCAGTCGCCTGCTACGCAACCGACGCATGTTTGAATCCCAGCGGGACCTGTACCAAGAATTTTTGAAATCGGCACAGTTGTTTTTATGTTTCTTCATTACAAACATACACATCAGTAATATTAACAATACAATCATTTAAGCAGAAAATCTTTTGCGAACAGCGAAGAATGACAATATTATTTATGCGTCATTATTAATCATGAGTGCATTGAAACTGCGGTTTTTACAATATACTTCCAAGAACTAAAGTTAGATCATAGAAAAAATAGGCCGAATACTAAACTCATCGTTCTACCTAAACCATTTGCCAGATTGCCAGTGCAGATATTGGAAAACGAGTTGAATGCAGACATTTTTTTAATAGAACTCAATGATAAAAGTAAATGGGGATTTGATGCTCTTTGCCTTTTTATTTCCTCCATTAGCTTAAGGTTTTATTTCTAGCTGCACTGTCGAAAAGATTTTGTTCGATCAAATAGCTAACACGATTGCAGAGAGGTGTAAAATAAAATGCGTGGTGAGTGATATGCGATTGCGGCGCAAGTTCAAATCCTAGAGAGCTGTCTGCGACCAATGAGTTTTTATAAATGAAGTCGCATCCACTATCTGTTCGATCAGATCCCTAATCTATTCAACGGATTGAATGCAGTTTTCAGCAATAGATGAAGTGATGTTAATATGTATAATACATGCAAAGTCGAGGCGGGTCGCTAGTAAAAACTTAAATGTAGTTATTTCACACCACGAGCATTTGTAAGGATCGTGAGGAAACCTGAATATTTGAGAATACATACATTGTTTGAGAATACATTCAAATACATTATGTATAGTACTTGAAACGGTGATGTGACTTTTTATTTAAGTCCCCAACTAAGTTAATCTCAACCCACTCTTCTTCATTGTGTGCCAAGTTCCAGCTTCTATGTTATCCGAACAGGTTATCAGTACCCCTATCATGGGTTTACCACCGTTTTCGTAATCTTTACTTACTAGCGTCTCCGCCGAATATTAGAATGAGTAATTGTGCAGCGACTCCCAGCGGTGACGTGAAGAACTAAAATATCTCATACAAATATAGCGAGTGACGCTAGCGAGTATAGTTTACGCAAATGGTGGCAAACTCATGATAGGGGTATTGATCACAAATCTAAATGTTTTTTTTTAAATAAAAGTAGCCTAAGTTACTCCTTCTAAAATCAGCTATCCGCCAGTGAAAGCCCCGTTAAAATCGGTCTAGCCGTTTCCGAGAATGAGCCGGAATAAACAGAGAAAAAAAATGTTTTTTTGTCAGTTTCGTATAAACTTTCATATACATTTAGTGAAAAGTTATTACGTTATTAATTACAAACAGACACTTCAATTTTATTTATCTGTATAGATTTCTGCCTATAATTCTACAAGCCCCAAATCATTTCATGACTATTGTAAGTACCAAAGATTCGAATGGGACCATTTATGGACCGCCCAGATGAGCCTCAAGGGCGGATAAAAAAACGAAGCAAAAACTAGACAAAAAAGTTAGTGAATTGACCGATTGTCAGTTTTTTGTCGACGATATTCATGGCTTGACGTGCGATTTTAAATCGTTATGGCAGAGTTAAGTAAGCGTTATGATTTATATTATAAACAAGCTGTGCCCCGCGGTTTTATCGGCGTAGACTTAATTTCATGAGTGGCCCGCGGATCCCTAATATTTTATTACTAAATAGTAGCCTAAGTTACTCCTTGTTACATTAGCTACCTGCCAGTGTAAATCGGTCCAGCTGTTTCGGAGATTAGCCGGAACAAACCGACAGACAGACGATTTAAAAGAGAGAACATTTGAAAAAAAAAAATGTTATTCAGTACCGTGTATACTTTCAACTGTATTTAGTCAAAATGCGTGATTTTGGAATTACCAAGAGACACTTCAATTTTATTTATCTTTATAGATTAACCATTATTGACTGGAAAGATACGAAAAGGCTAATAGTTATTAGTTAACAAATATATTTATCAAAACTACTAAATAAGGTTAGTGACTGACAGAAGATAAGGTAGAACAACACATTGAATTAAACAAATTTTTAACTATAGTAATCAACTTATAAGCCTGGGGGCCAACTATGATCGTATAAGCAGCGCGTATTAAGAACTTCTTCGCTTTGGCGTTTAATTTAACGGCACCAAAATGAAACGAAGTCAGAAGTTCCTAATACACTGTTTAAACCGATGATGGTTGGCACCCTGTTTATCATTCAATATTAAGATTTCAGAAAACACTAATTGCAGCATCTCCCCAGCACTGCTGTGGCGGCCGGTGCTGCTGCTGCTCAGCAGGAGTGCCTCAAGCGCCGGAAATATTCTTGCATTGGTCAAGGATACATATTTTCTGCGTTGAAACTCTGGGGCCTTGGGGTCCAGATGCTCATCAACTTTTCTAAGAGGTTGCACGTCGTCTGGTAGAAGCTTCTCGTGACAAGCGGGCTGGGGCTTTCCTGCTCAGAGAATCAGCATTGCTATTTAACGTGGCAATGCTGCCAGCCTTCTTGGCACGATCCCGAGAGACACCGATTTGGGCCAAGTTTTCTAGTTGTAAATAGTTTTAAGAACGGTTAAATTTAATTTTACAATTATTAAAATTGAAGAATTCACATAATATGAATCAGTAGTACATTCAGTGATAATACAAGTCTGGTCATGAATAAGTCAGATGTAACGACAAATTTTGATAGCCAGATGGCTTAAACATTAGCCCAATTTTAACTGCTTTTAATGTGCCATAGCTAGAATCGTGAACGCAATTTGTAAAATGACGAATTTGATATTTTACTCCTAACGACTCGGCTCCGGTATCGTACACCCCTTTCGAAAGTACACCTCTTTAGACCTCTAGTTAATATAGGTTATATAAGGGTTATTTGCTAGTCAAGTACAGTGCTAGCTAGCTATGTATAGTGCTAGCTATGTACAGTGATTTCACACCACGTGCTTTACGGTGAAGCATCGTCAGGAAACCTGCATATGTCTGCGAAGTAATTCAAAGACGCATGTATAGTGGCTGAGACGGCGATGAACTCAGCATCTGTCACGTTGACCCTTGATCATCTTCGGTGAAAAGTGGGTGTTGTGATTAAAACACCTCTGCCTCCCCAAAGGAGAATACAGGCGGGAGCATATGTTGCTAGTCAAGAAATTAAAATTGTTGATTTGTTGTGGTCGTCTTTCCAACGGGTTCCTTCCTATCTGCAATTTAGTATATATCTTCATGATTTACTAGAAGGGTCTCCGATATAATAGGTTGGGGTATAACAACACCCATATGACATATAGCGTGTCCATTGCCGTCACCACGTCACAGAATTTGAACTCAGACACTTACGATAAAATTATCTTCATGACCAAGATTGCCATCAAATTGGGCATATCTTTTGAAATTACATCCAATACCAAAATTAAATGACTACAACGCTGATGGTAGATACCTAAGACCAATTTGATAAGGTCTAGACAGATGTGGAGACAAAGACAAGCCAAACTCCAGAGTTATGGTTAGAAAACTTACTTACGTCTTATTTAACAAGCATGAAGTCATCCTCTTGGTCGCTGTTAATAAATAAATTGTTGGTTAACCTTAGATATTCATAAAAATAATAACTCGATTATCTCCTAACCTTGGTGGGATGGTCTGACAAGCTATTTTAATCTGAATCAGCAGCAAAGACAAGTTG
Organism: Watsonalla binaria; assembly: GCA_929442735.1. NCBI lineage: Eukaryota > Metazoa > Arthropoda > Insecta > Lepidoptera > Drepanidae > Watsonalla > Watsonalla binaria. The sequence goes on along the minus strand of OV838929.1, from coordinate 3,147,021 downwards.
ACACCTGTAATTGGATGATAAGGCCTGATGGACACCTTTGAATACAATGGGCGACCTTTATTGGACAATTTAGAGCTGAAAGCCGTCAGAAAGTTATAAAGACCGCTTTAATCTTCCCTACTTATATTATAATTGGGAAAAGTGTCTGTGAGATGGGGAGAATTTACAGATTTAAGAAATCGTGATCATTAACAACGATTCGCTCTCAATAAAACAATGACTATCCTTTTTTAAATCCGTATCACTAATGCGGATTTGGAGAAGGATGGAAAAAATCTATTGGTCAGAAGAGTAACAAATGAAAATGTACTCAAAATAGTTAAGGACAATAGAGTGCTATGGAGAACCTTGTGCGACATGACATGCTTCTTAAAAACATAATAGAAGGTAAGAGAGGAAGATGAAGACCAAGGATAACATACATGAGAATAGTTAAAGAAAGGTGGCTCCTATGACATATAAGGAGGACAGAGATGGCAAGGGACAGGAGCTATTTCTCTTAAATTCATGATGATCACAGAAAGAGATCGAACTGAACCCAAAGATTATCGTATGCGATGTTTTAAATACGAGGAATTCAGTCCAATCACGGCAACTTGGAGTGAATGAGGCACCAGACTTCACGTCGTCATTAATTTATTCATTTAATGTAAATAATAAACATATTTAATTTGAATACGAAATCAAGCGTTGACGCCTTTGACTGAGTCGAAATTCAATATCTAGGCTAAGGTCAGGAGTATAATAGTTGAACCGCTTTATAACCAATAAATGTAGGTGTAGTGTAGCGGGCTATGGTTCGCATTTACATACAATTATAATATTGTAATTTTGTGTGCCGAATATATTTACTTTGACGAGGGACGTCACTAAACCTACATGCATCTTATTGCTTTTTTTTTCTATTGTACTCACCATGTGGATATGAATGGATGACGAGATGGAGGGAATTCTTAATATGTTGATGATTACGAGACATTTATACATGACGTGTATAAATGTCACCATCACGCAGCCAAATAATTATGGTTATAGAAGGTTATGGTGAGATTGCTGTATAATTAAAAATAAATTCTAAAAAGGAACACTTTGCAACGTATTTTTTTAAATCTAAGATATGAATGAAATATGTCTTATTTCGTATCGTAAATTATAATCACATACGCAGTTAGTGTGTTATCTGTAGATAATGTAATCGCATGCACAATGCAACAATCTTATCTACTGTATATTATTTGTTCTTGTGAGTGAAGTGGTCAGTGACCTAATGAGGTTATTGTTTTATTGAACACGTTAATTATATTAAGCTCTTAACTACAACTACATCTGCGTTTTTACATGTCTATCCAAGTGGTCACAATATTTTATATCTATACAGATAAATTAAATTGAAGTGTCTGTTTGTAATTCCAAAATGACAGATTTTTACTAAATGTATATGAAAGTATATAGTACTGAAATTAAAAAACAAGTCTGTGTGTCTGTTTGTTCCGGATAATCTCCGAAACGGCTAAACCGATTTGAACGGGACTTTCACTGGCGGATAGTTAATGTTACAAGGAGTAACTGCCGCTACTTTTGTTTATAAAAAAACATTAAACACAGCTAGTTATGTTATAAATTACTGCTACTTCATTAAGATATAAAAAGTTACTCCTTATCCAGTATCGGTCCAGCCGTTACAGAGATATGCAACAGACAGACATACAGCGAATATTTTTTTTATGTAAGTACCGCATATACTTTCATATGCAATTAGTAAAAAAAACATATATACATACATATGCTCACGCCTGTATTCCCCGAAGGGGTAGGCAGAGGTGTTGTTGTGACAGATGGTGAGTCTATCGCCGTCTCAGGCACTATACATACGTCTTTGAATTACTTCTCAGACATATGCAGGTTTCCTCACGATGTTTTCCTTCACCGAGCAGGCGACTGCTCAAACTCCGAGGCCACCACGGCTCTTAGTAAAAAAACTGTTAAGAAATATACAAACTGGCATTCCAATCTTGTCTTCATGTACAGAGCGACTGCCATCTGACCTTCGTAAGCCCTTTTGCGAGGAAAATCGATCATCTGGGTTACACCAGTTGTCAGACTGTCTAAGGCCGCTGTCTGTACGGATCCGGGTAGTAATTATAACAGTGAAAGTTGTAGGTCCAGTAAATCGGCAATTTCAACCAAAAATGTGTATCAAAATTAACATAAACGCATATATTAGCCGAAGCACCTTTTACTTTTTTGATAATTTGTAGAACAATTTGAGTTAACTATCTAGTTTTATCACGAACGTATGTATCAAAGTATGTCGTCAAAAAAAGAAAGGGGTAAGCAGAGGTGTTGTAATAACAACACCCACTTTTCACTGAAGGTGATTAAGTGCCAACGTGACAGATGGTGAGTCTATCGCCGTCTCAGGCACTATAAGTCTTTGAATTACTGCAGGTTTCCTCACGATGTTTTCCTTCACCCTAAAGCACGTAGTACGAAATCACTGTACATATGTTTTTTAAAAACTCATTAGTACATACCTCGCTAGGATTCGAAATTGCATCGCTTGCGTAGCAGGCGACTACTCAAACCTCAAGGCCACCACAGCTTTAAATATAAATGTAAAAAGATGATTGGAATTTTACGGAACCTATGCTTGAAATACGACATAGTAATTTTGGCTGGTACAATTTCATATAGAAAGCTTACTCTTATATATTTGCAAATTACTATTATATTAAACCCATTAACTCTCAGTCAGCTACTTTTTAATGTAACCCAGAAGTCTAGTTAAATATAGTAATTAGTATAATAATTATGATTTCTTCTCTATTCCTCTTATTAAATTATATATTATACTTATAAGAGCCTTGGTGGTTGGTTAGTTTGAGTAATCGCCTGTTACGCAGGCGACACTAGTTCGGATCCTCCAAAAAGTATAAGTACAATGTTTGTGCTTTACGGTGAAGAAAACATCGTGAGTTGGAACCTGCACATGTCTGAGAAGTTATTCAAAGACGCTTATATATGGTATACACACCTCTGCTTACTTCTTCAGGGTCCCACCCTTCTGGGATGGGAGCATAGATATAATTTTTACTTATAAAATATAATATCTGGAGCAGTTTAGAAACATGCTTGTGAATCCATCTGTTAATATCCACCTAGTATTACTTCAATAACATGTGGGTAAAATATCATGTTCGCCAACCCCTTCGGAGACTCTTGTGGTTTGTGGAGATAGCAGTAAATAATCTGATAAGATTCCCCTGAAAATATTAACGAGACAAAAATATATTCTGATAGCAACGCAATAGGGTTACATAATTGGCTTCGATACGTTTCAAGCGATAATCCATCCATCGAGACTCAGTATAAATAGAAGCCTTACAAAGCAGTATGGAAACAAATTGTTTTGTTTGAAATTAAAATATTAGCACCCTTAAAGTTATTGAAATGCACGCCTCTTACGCCTGTATTCCCCGAAGGGTTAGACGCCGTCTCAGGCACAATACATACGTATTCGCAATACTTCTCAGACATATGCAGGTTTCCTCAAGATGTTTTCCTTCACCGTAAAGCACATGCTGTGAATTCACTGCACATACATTTTTAGAAAAGCTTATTGGTACAGGCCCTAATGGGATTCGAACTTGCGTTGCTTGAGTAGTAGGCGACTGCTCAAACCTCACGGCTACCACGGCTCATTGAAATCAATTTGAACTTTTGAAAAATCTCTGTCAAAGGGTACATGCCACTTACTAACATAACGCCGCGCCGCTCGCAGATATTATCTCGTCATTTCGAACGATCTGTTCCTAGTTTCCATACTGCTTGTAGTATTCTAACTTATATTTATTCTGTGATCGAAGTAAAGCGGTTTATCGCGCCTCGTTTCATTCAATCACATGTCATGCGACTTGAACGTTCTTCTGATACCTGTCCATATCTGTGAGTGGTTTGGAACGTCACAAATATCACATATTACTCTCCTCGCGTAGTTATTAAGCATCGTTTGTGGATGCTGCCTTTGACATGTATTTAAGATGTTCCAATAAGTAGAAAAAGCAACCTTCCGAACACGGCGGTATAAATTATAATCCCTTATAATCATGTCGGTCTGACGATTTGATAGTACTCTGTAAAATAAAATAAATATGCTGACGCCAACCTAGATGGCTCCCAAAAGGGGTAAGCACTGTTGTTGTGATAACAACACCCACTTTTAACTGAAGATGATTAAGTGTCAACGTGAGAGGAGTGAGTCCATAATTCTACTAACTAAATGCATAGGAAAGTATATACGATACAGACATAGAAAAACAAATTTTAAATTTTTTCTTTGTCTGTCTGTTTGTTCCGGGTAATCTCTGAATCAGCTGGACCGATTTTAATGGGACTTTCACTGGCAGATACCAAATTTTACCAAACCAATTTAGACTACTTTTATTTTAAAAAACATTAGGGTCCGCAGAATATCCTAATTTTGAAGAATTCTTAATATGTCCACTGTTAGAAATTAAGCGAATGTAATCATTACATTGAATAATAATTAGATGATAAACATCAGAATATATTGCACCAAAAATGCATTGCAATTTGCATACAAAACCCCAAACAATTAATTGAGGTCTCTCAGGATTGGTCGTGTGACGGATGCGTTAGGAATACCGACCCTTTGTTCCTTATCTGCGATCTACAATGGATGCGTTTGCTATGCACTTGTCTATTATTACGTGACATTCGTATGCCGACCTCGTAACACTTCATAACAATTCCATCTATTAAATATTTGCATAATTTTGATATTATCATTCAATTTATAAGCACCGTCCAGTTTATTTTTTATTAATTCAGACACAATAATAATTCCTTTTATATTATGTATATCTTTCACTATGGTGTGTTAAGATTTTATGATTATGTGATACTAGCTGTGCCCTGCGGTTTCAACCGCGTAGATTTAATTTAATTTCCGCGGTACCCGAAATGTTTTACAAACAAACAGACAGACAGAAATATTATAAATTGGTTTTTCTATATAACAAATAACTCATTATTAGGTACGAATTCTTTGCGTTTTTATACTCGAGATAAAATGTCCGATTGGAATAAAACAAAAAGTATTTTACTTCAACATAAACGCCCTTGATAACATAATGCTTGATTTGGATAACAATTAATATTACGATGCAAATTTAACGTAGTTTCTTTATTCAGACGATTTAGTATTTATTAGAAACATAAAAGTCGTTATTGTGACTAAACTATGATAGTTAGATATGTGCTCTGGCGGACTTTTTTGTAGATCTTAATAAGACCTACAAACCCGTACTACATCATTTTGTTCTATTGGCAATAGTTTTTGCAGCGCACGCATAAATAGGTTATCGATTTTACACCTTGGGTTACAAAATTGTGATTTTCTTACGGATCCCAAATTTTGTAAAAATAAAATATATCCTATAACCTTCCTCGATAAATGGACTATCTAACACAGAAATAATTAAAAAAATCGGACCTGAAGTTCCTGAGATTAGCGCGCTCAAACAAACAAACAAACTCTGCAGCTTTATAATATTAGTATAGATTATTGTTTAATTGAATAAATTGTGTATTTTTAAAATTGGTGTCCCTTTCAAATTACTTCTTCTTCTTCTAACAGTTCCACTCCAGCTATTGAAGGTTGGCTGTCCATCATTCGCGAGGCGGAAGAGTTCAGCAGCACCGCAGATGCCAGTCCACTCGCGGATATTACGCAGTCACGACTTCCACCTTCGGCCTACTGGTCTCTTCCCAGCCACGTTGCCCTAACTTAAATAATCATATATTTTTTATGAATCTTGCATACATGCATATGCTCACGCCTGTATTTCCCGAAGGGGTAGGCAGAGGTGTTGTAATCACAACACCCACTTTTCACCGAAGATGATTAAGTGCCAACGTGACAGATGGTGAGTCCATCGCCGTCTCAGACACTTTACATACGTCATTGAATTACTTCTCAGAAATATGCAGGTTTCCTCACGATGTTTTCCTTCACCGTAAAGCACGTGGTGTGAAATCACTGTACATAAGTTTTTTTAGAAAAACTCATTGGTACAGGCCCCGCTGGGATTCGAACTGGCGTCGCTTGCGTAGCAGACGACTGCTCAAACCCCGAGGCCACCACAGCTCTTGATAAGAATAAAAAAAAATATACACAATTTATTTATTAGTAATAGAAGGCGAGCCTTTTGCCTTCGGGATACTACTGAGAAACTACGTATAGAAAAACCCAATAACACTTTGCCCGACCTGTAGACCAACGAAGCGGAATAAGTATAATTCTAGAAAGGCGTCCTAGTATTGATAGCAAAACAATAAAATATGATAAGTAATATCCTCCGAAGCACGTATCGCCTACTTTTCGCCGGACCACTCTAGCTCATATTAATTCTACGCTACGTATAGTTATGTTGGGAACCGTACGTACGACTATTTGTTTTCCTGAGGAAATGTTTACAAGGAAATTATTTGTAACGTAACAACATTGCATGTGAATTCTACCATAACTGGCTGAGCTTTTAGCAAAGCAAGTATGTACCCCAAACAAGCTACACTAAAGTATATTTCTCGTTCCCGTGGGAATATTGGAATAAAATATAATTACTTTCGCAAAATTTTGAGTCTATTATTTTATTGCATGTTTTTACGCTAATTATAACAATGGAATTACTTATGTCTAGTACGAGAAAAAGAAAAATAAAAATTATAAATAGAACACAGAATTTAATTTAGTGTCTACGGGAATGGTGCCCAGTAAGCTGGCTGCGTTACCTCGCTGGATTGCTAAACTAAACCTCTGACCGAGGTAAGAACCAGCTCGACGGTCACCAGAGAAGTCAACCAGGCGTTTTGAGAGATCCTTGAAAAGGACTTTCGCATTTGGCCCCCATACCTATATTTCTCGCTGATTATGTAGCTATTGCTGAAGGAATTTTTCAAATCGGACCAGTACTTTTTGAGCCAACTCGTTACAAACATACTTACACACAAATCTTCTCCAAAGATCGCTATGACTTGTGATAATTCAGTCAGATGTGCCACATTGTAGGGCCGTTAACGTAATCTAGCTGATCGCCAGATCACCGGCCGATCGGCCTGAAGGTCCAAAACCTCATTCAAAAACTTGCGAGTTGACGAAATCCAGTTTTCTCAACGTAATCCCTAAGGGCGGTAACGAAGGGACTTAGTTAAACAAACTGAAGTAACACAAACTGAACTGATCACAAATACCTCGGTCAGAATATCAAGGGGTCGATTTGTAGTCGAGCCACGTATAGTTTAGCGCGAGTCGGCCGCGACACCAGCCCTGCTTTATTAAAACTACACACAGCTGCCAACATTATCTATACTTACTTATATACATACATACATATATCATAGCAAGCCTGTTCTACGGTTTTTCTCAAAAGGCTAGTTTCTGAACCGGTGGTAAATTCCTCGACATTCATAAGTGCCTTAACAGGGCCTTAACTGAATAAAACATTTTCGTTTTCACGCCTGTCTTCCCGAAGGGGTAGGCAGAGGTTTTGTAATAACAACACTCACTTTTCACCGAAGATGATTAAGTGCCAACGTGACAGATCGACGACGAGACGTCTTTGAATTACTCAGATATATGCAGGATTGTCCTATGATTTCATAGCTATCCCTTTATACAGTTAAATCGGTGTACAAGTTTAGCCGAGAGAGGGTAATATACAAACCGACAGACAGAGACACATTCGTATAAATAATATTAGATTACATGCGAAATTATTTATCTGTTACCTTTTTATAGTTATATGGCTTTGACTGAAATCTCGATAAAGTTACCTAAAAACGCGACTGAATTCGCGGGTAATAGCTAGAAAATAAATAACCAAATATAATTCGGACAGTAGTCACAGCTTGCGCCAGCAACTTGAACTTTTCAATGTTCGAGACATGAAGTATTTGACTGCTTCAATTTTCTCTGTTCATATCTACCCATGACTCCTTGACTATCAGTTTGATACAAAATCAATATCATTACAGGCAATCTTTACGACACTGTGTGGCATCTGCGGTGACCGACCATTAAAAATAACGCATGGGATGGGTCTTCGGATCGACCCTTCGACGGCATTTTATAGCTTCTCTATGCTGTACTTGTATTGAGTTGTAAGATCTTTGCTGACAACTTTTTAGTTGAAAGAAAAAAGTAATTAATAACCAAAACTTGATCCCAAAAGTGTGAAACAAGTGATGTTTAGAAGATAACCGTGGTCATATATGCCACTATACTATGAACATCACATTTTCACACTTTTGCGAGCGTGATTTTTTACTAGTCTGGTTTTAAACTTACTTTGTATTCACTGAATATGTTAAGTCATGTCGGTCTGACGATTTGATAGTACTCTGTAAAATAAAATAAATATGCTCATGCCAACCTACACGGGTCCCAAAAGGGGTAAGCAGAGCGCTGTAGGCCTAGACAAAGTAATATTCTCTCGCGCTTGCGCGAATAGGAACGATACAAAATGTATGGAAATGCCATAAATCTGTCACGTGATATATGTCATTCCTGTACATTTTATATCGTTTAGTGAAGCGTGAGAATAATGTTACATTGTCTACAGGCCCTGTTTTGATAACAACACTCACTTTTAACTGAAGATGATTAAGTGTCAACGTATCAGATGATGAGTCCATGTCGTCTCAGGCACTATACATACGTCTACATTTTTTCTCAGACATTATACAGGTTTTCTCACAATTATTTCAGTCACTTCATCTTTTAGGAAACTTTTTGATACAAACCGCTGGTATTTGAACATGAAAACTCAGCCACTACAGATTTTCTTACAATAAAAAAGATAATATATACAAAGTATAAAATACTTGGTTGAACGCGGAGCTAGGTTAATGTCAGGTCAAAGTCGACCAATGCCAACTTGAGAATTGAATTCTACTTATTGTAAGCATGTGCAAGTCACCGCGAGACTTGGAGGCAAAAACTCTCATCAACTTAATATATCTAGTTGTATTTCTTTTGAGTGTGACCGTGGGTGAAGTTCAAGAGCGTTGGATGAAACTAGATCATGTCTTACAGCGATAGAAAAAAAAATATCTGAAAAGGTCTTAGTAGTTTTAGGATTCCATATCCCAAAAGGAAAAAGTCTCCGTCTTGGATCAATTCGTCTGTCTGTCTGTTTGTCAAGGCTAGAACGGAAATCAAAACTATTCTCTACTCTACGGTACTCTCTGATAACCAAGAGTGCATCCTATAAATTTCACAAAAAGCAAATTAATAGGACGAAATCTTCGGAAAAAAGTAAATTTTAAGTTACTTGTATAAAAAAAATGATATTACAAATTCGTCGACTTACGTCGTTGAAAAAAAACCGATATCTAATTTCAGCTATTTGATGAGTAAGTTTAAATAAAATACTTACGGTACTTAAGTAAAAATAAAATTATCTGTCTGTGTGTTAAGGGTTATCTCTGAAGCGGCTGGACCGATTTTAATGGGTCTTTCACCAGCAGACGGCTGATTTACAAAACCCAATACATTGTCATACCTTAGAGTTTTTACTCCAAACCCTTTTTTTCAACATACATACATACTTCGGGGAATACGCCTGTATTCTCCGAAGGGGTAGGCAGAGGTCTTGTTATCACAACACCCACTTTTCACCGAATTTGATTAAGTGCCAACGTGACAGATGGTGATTCTATCGCCGTCTCAGGCACTATACATACGTCTTTGAATTACTTTGTCATATTTTTTTGGAATCCTTACATTTATTTACATTGTCCAGGGGACCCTATGTAAAAATGTTTCTTTGTTTGCCGTGTGAAGTGGTCATCCGTCTAGTAGTGGGACATTCTATTAAGCATTATAGTCGGACCTTCACATTGTAAACAGAGTCACGCACATAGGTACTGTGTAACGCTGTCGGACAATGTCCTTAGGTGCTACATTCGAACGGCTCATGTTTAGGGCGGGAAGGAGCCCTTTATGTGCAGTTGACATTTTCAAATGTCTCTGTAGTACAAACGTGATAAGATTTGGAATGGTTGAAACCTTTTTTGTAAGGCATTTGTGTCGCGGCCCGCTTTTCGACAATTTGATAAAAGGTCTCGGTGTGACACTATCAAGGATTTGTGTACGGCGTTCAATATTAGTTTCTACCGGCACTTGATAGCTTTAAAGCAGTATTTCCCAAAGAGTATCGCCCTCTTTGGGAACACCCCCTTGTGGAGGCTGGAGGCCTAGATGGGGGTGGTAAGGGGCCCAGAAAAAATTGGGTGCACCGATGTGATGCAGGGGAATGATAATTGATTTGTAATTTAGCTACTAAATATTTTAAAATTTACTGTAATTAGTATCGTATACTACACAACATTAATTTATTAGATCATTTTTATATCTTTCTAGCTGTGCCCGGCAAACTTTGTATTGCCATATATTTTTGGGGTGGTCAACCTTATCATTTAGGGTATGAAATATTTATGTTGGCCGATTCCCAGACCTACCCGATCTGCACATAAAATTTCATACAAATCGGTCCAGCCGTTTCGGAGGAGTACGGTAACTAAGATTGTGACGTGGAAATTTGATATATTAGATTATATTGTATGAGTTGATATTCATACAATATATAATTTTATAAAATATACATTTATTATTTTTAATGTGTTCATAACGCTATTTATATCTTAAGATATTTAGAAACAGGGGACCTACCATCATCGGTTCAAGCAGAGCGCATTAAGAACTTCTGAGCTTAGACGTTTCATTTCGGTACCGTAAAATTAAACGCCGAAGCTAAGAAGTGCATAAAACGCGCTGCTTAAACGATCATAAGCCCCCTGGTATCTGACACTAAAGTTAATTGACGAAAAAAAGTGTTTTCATAGTTTGGGAACCTCTGCTTTAAGCCGAAACTTTGCAATATTTTTTCTTTAATTTCAGATAAATACCTCTAAGGTTCAGAAGGCTGTAAGGCTAGAAATGAGATATTTTTCCAAACGCCATTAAGTCATTTCATTTCAGGTCACGATTTCATGAGGTTCGGACACAGAAATTATATTAATATCTCGTAAGAAGTTGACAAGGCTGACAAGGGAAGTATTAAGTTTGCTATCACGTACCTACCTGACTTATCTAGGCTCTATCACCTTTCACACGTACTGGACATAGGCTTATTACAGGTGCCTTCACTGTATAAACTTTCATATACATTTAATATACAGCTGTTAATTTTCAAATACAAACAGATATATACATTTTATTTATCTGTATAGATTATAAATACAATACATGAAAATAAGAGGCCCTTCATACGTCCTTTTAAAATAGAGTTAAATAGCATGTCGAAAGCTTTAGACCTTGACAGGATAAATGGAATGATTCCATCTCACTATAATCGGGGTTTAAAACTAGGTTGGTTTTAAGTTAGGAAATATCTTGGATCTCGTATATGCAACTTTTAGTCTCCGAATACTTCTTGTGCACATACTGTATGCAGCCCATATGCCCTAGCTTCAGGCGTGCACATAAAACGCTTTACCTAAAGTTCTACCCACTTATCTGCTTATACATATAAGCCGGTGAATTCGAAACGGGGGTGTTCGGCGAAACACGTGGATTTGACTCATAAATTATTCACGACGAAAATTACATTGGTAAGTACATTACTTGGTTCAATGGAATATAGCACATATTTGCACCGTATGTAGAGTTTATTTTAAATATGTTTTGTCAAAGTCGCACGTAGGTGTTAGGTATTTAACGGGAAAGTGCTAAGGTTATGTGCGAAGGCAGATTCTGTAATTTGTTAAGCGAGCTTGCAGCCTTTATTTGTTATCTTCACATACAGTCTTGGCTTAACAGCATCATTTCATAACCGAGAGTAAGAATACATGTTCCCCATTTCTCTAAATATACTCTGTACATTTCCCCAAACTAAGCCAATTTTGGGGATACAAATGCGCCGGTAAGTATGAAGAATTTTCCTTAAACAAAATTTTCTCGGCATAAATTGTATTATTTCTTCCCGACGAATACGAATATAGTAGCGACAAACGAGTAGTGAGTGGCCCTTGAGAGGGAAGTCGTGTTTCCGTCCACCATGCTAAGACATTTCCGCTAAGTAGGAAAGGAAACCGACGTAAAGACCTTATTTAAGTTGAAAAAAAGCCGTGGTGGCCTTGAGGTTTGAGCAGTCGCCTACGCAAGCGACGCAAGTTCGAATCCCAGCGGGGCCTGTACAGTGATTTCATACCACGTGCTTTACGGTGAAGGAAAACATCGTGAGGAAACCTGCATATGTCTGAGAAGTAATTCAAAGACGTATGTATAGTGTCTGAGACGGCGATGGACTCACCATCTGTCACGTTGGCACTTAATCAAATTCGGTGTAAAGTGGGTGTTGTGATTACAACACCTCTGCCTACCCCTTCGGGAAATACAGGCGTGAGCATATGTATGTATGTATGCTGAAAAAAAAGGGTTGAAGTAAAAGCTCTAAGGTATGACAATGTATTGGGTTTTGTAAATCAGTCTGCTGGTGAAAGTCCCATTAAAATCGGTCCAGCCGCTTCAGAGACAAACCGTAACAAACAGACATATTTGATATGCATTTAGTGAAAGCCTGATAATTTGGAATTACAAAAAGACACTTCATTTATTTTCATCTGTATCATAGATTTTCTGATGAGGATTATAGAAGCACTCAGGGAGTATCTTACAAAATATACAGCATTCAAATCCGTTGAAAGAATAATCTTTAAAGGATCCATTTCGTATAATACCCCACAGAAGCTATAATAAAAGCTACTCGCTCGCTTTCATTTACCTAAACATGAATAAGGAATAGAAAAAACAATATTGAAAGACTCCTATTGAAATGATACAGTTAATTTCATTCATGCTTCACAATGATTCAGCTCACACTTTCGCTATACATAATTTGCTTTGTCCGTTTGTAGTAATCATTAACAATAACGAGAAAATGTCGATCATTTGGAGTCTCAAGTTTTGATACAAAAGTTGGATCTACATGTTAAATATGCAACAGTCTTCAAAGTTTAATCGTTACTAGTTGTGCGCCGCGGTTTTACCCGCATAGACAGACATTTTTTTTTGATAATAGTCGGCTAGTCATTCTTTGTAACATCAGTTATCTGCCAGTAAAAGTACCGTTAAAATCAAGCCGTCTCAGAGATCAGCCGGAACATACAGTTTACCTTCATATTATGTATTTAGTGAAAATCTGTTAAATTGGATTAACAGACATTTAAATTTTATCTATCTGTATGTATCGATAAAGATTTTCCCATGATACTACTAGACTGCTTGGTAGTACGACAGGAAGAAATCATCATAGTCATTAAACTTTCCAGCCAATCGTTCGTAATATTGTAAAACGTCTTGAATTAAGTAATGCTCAAATCAGTTTGAATGATCTCTTTCAAGAATATTGGCACGAGTTTGTTATAAAGTCATCTTCGTTTTCATACCAACACAGTCGTGATAGGGTACGTAAGGCTCTATGGCTGATATGTTAAGGCCGATGAGAATATCTGTCGACGATATAACATTACCTAAGAGATTGTGACGGATTTATCCATTGGATTTTGAATTGTAACGACACGGACGCTTTGATAAGCATAATTTGTGTCTTTCTTCTATCACTAATACTCAGTCCAGAATTTAAAGACAGATACCTTAAGATATATTTCAACCGCAATCGTTATCAGATAAGAGTAAATAATAATACTGAGTGTAGACGGAGCTTGGTAACGGTTGATACGGCTTGCCGGGATCAGTTTACGATTATAACGGATCACGGAATCCGAAAATCAAAGTATTTTTTCAACGTCCAGATGTATAGTGTAGTGTTTGAGAAGTATAATGTCGTCTTAAGTTAGAGATACGTACTCACAATGATCTATCGACAACATTGACAACTTGACAGCACGCACGCGCCAGTGAAAGCAATGCATCCGCTCTCTGATACCGACAGGAGACGGTCTATTTCTTATTTTACATTTATTATTATACCGTTGCTGATGAAGTCTCAAATAAAATTCCAGTCATTATACTTTAGCTTGGAGCTATTTTCAAACAGTAGTTTTAAGCAGTTGTCGTTGAATTTGGAAAGTGAAGACTATTCTTGACAAGAGTTAGATGTAAGAATGCCATTTGTACGTATAATCATGAAGGAACTAGCCGAGCCCCGTGATTTCGCACGTTTTATTCAACTACCACAAGTCTTTTTTAAAGCCTATTTATATACATACATACATACATATGCTCACGCCTGTATTCCCCGAAGGGGTAGGCAGAGGTGTTGTGATAACAACACCCACTTTTCACCGAATTTGATTAAATGCCAACGTGACAGATGGTGAGTCTATCGCCGTCTCAGGCACTATACATACGTCTTTGAATTATTTCTCAGAAATATGCAGGTTTCCTCACGATGTTTTCCTTCACCGTAAAGCACGTGGTGTGAAATCACTGTACATAAGTTTTTTAGAAAAACTCATTGGTACAGGCCCCGCTGGGATTCGAACTTGCGTCGCTTGCGTAGCAGGCGACTGCTCTAACCCCGAGGCCACCACGGCTCCTATTTACATACATATTTATATGTTATTCTATTAAAAAAAGCTGTATTGTATAGTTTTGTAAAGATTTGTATTTTATGTGTATGTTTGTAATGAATAAACTCCAAAATTACTGCATGGATTTCAAAAATTCTTAATTGGAAAGCTACATCATCAGCGAGTACCATAGGCTTTATTTATTCCCGTACTCCCACGGGAACGGGAGCTACGCGGGTGAAACCGCATGACTTCTGCTACTTTATAATATTAGTAGGATTCTACAAGTTCACTATACTTATTTATGTATAATCTCAAAATTAATCTTCCTAACTACTTCATTGTTATTTTGACTGGGTTAGTTGACGGATCGTCGAGACCCACATTTGACCATCTGTCAATTATAGTTGGATATATTTAAAGTATTAACAGGGTTGACCCTACCCATAGTAAATTGGTTGGTTCCACCCGTATATTAATAACATTGGTGGCCCTATGACATGTCACAAAATAGAGACGGTAAAGAATATTTTAAGGTCTTATTAACAATCAAACTTGACGTACTTGTTACATCTGCCTGCTAGGAAACTCTACCTATACTTGGAGAATACACTAAAGTTTTTCTTCTCACTCTGGGGCTATATCTATTGATAGAACTCAGGCAAGGCATTGGGAAGGAGAATACCCAAATAATAATCAATATCTGGTTGAATTCCGGTGAACGTCAGTCTAGAACCGGGGTACTCTAGTTTCGTTATCGCCCCGTAAGCTGGGAGCCTCACCTTTGAGCTACCATAACATGACAGATGTCGGCGAAATTAGCTGTCGTATAGTCATTATTTTTAATGAGTTTTTCAATGCCTAAAAACATGGTCAAAAGGATGTTTTCCATAAATGAAACCTAGTTAGATGTATTTTTTGCCCCTGAAACCCCCTACATGCAAAATTTCATGAAAATCGTTGGAGCTGTTTCCGAGATACCGATTATATATATACAAGAATTGCTAGTTTAAAGATCTAATATATAAAATTCTCGTGTCACAGTTTTCGTTGCCATACTCCTCCGAAACGGCTTGACCGATTTTGATGAAATTTTTTGTACTTATCCGGTATCTATGAGAATCGGCCAACATCTATTTTTCATCCCCCTAAATGTTAGGGGTAGTCCACCCCAAAAAAAAATATGGCAATACAACGTTTGCCGGGCACAGCTAGTATTAGATAAGATTATATGTACTACATTTAAGATCCATGGCATTCTCACACCGACGGACAAAATTTAATGCACTTGTGAAATCACAGAAATTTCTGTGAATTATTGTTAATTTTCACACAGGTACGTCTCAAAATAGCTGTGTATTTTAAATGATGCCAAACAAAGCTAGAGCATACTAGAAAGTTAAGGTGCGTTGATAATTGTAGGATTTACGAAAATTTTATACAATTATTTATAATATTATCTAACTATGCAGTTATAAAGCATACTTTATAACTGGAGTCAAGGCCTTAATAGTTGAATTCTAAGAACGAACTACTCTTACTAATGAAATATTTATTTTAGCTTTTTTATCTACGTCACAACACAAGGAAACGATTTAAAGATCGCAATTAAGATTACATTTTGCTACAGAACTAGTTCAAAGCTGTTAAATATTAGACTAACTTTAAATACGACTTCGCGTAATGTTTTTAAAGTACATTATGTCCTGGGTTGTAAATTCAAAGGCTTTATAGGGTTGTTTGTATGTTTGTAACGAATTAGCTCAAAAAGTACTGACCCGATTTTAAAATTCTTTCACTATTAGAATGCTACATTATCACTGATTAATATAGCCTATATTTTATCACCGTACTCCCACGGGAACGGTAACTACGCGGGTGAAACCACGAGACGTCCGCTAGTCAATAATAAAACTTATATGCAATGATTTCACACCACGTGCTTTTACGGTGAAGGACAATATCGTGAAGAAACCTGCATACGTATCGTGCCTGAGACGGCGATGGACAGCTACGGTGAAAAGTGGATGTTGTTAGTACAACACCTCTGGTTACCATTTTGGAATGAAGAAAATTAATTATATTTTATTTATCTATTACAAATTTCAGCAAAATTGGTTTGCAATTCAGCCAACATATTTGCCCATTTTATGGCTTTTATCTGTTAATGGTCTTCTCCTATTTATTGTGAACTTCCCTAAACAATTATTATTATATTATACACGGAATCCTTTTAAGCCTTTTTACATCATCAAAATTCACCATTCTAACTGAATATATTCACGAACGGTAAAAAATATGCCATTATCGCGAAAAGTACCCGCAAAACCAAGTTACTTACGAATGTATTTCGAGAAATAATATACCTACTAAACGATATTATGGAAAATTCATTTCCACACGCTCAGGCAGGCAGGAATTGCCTATTTTGTTATAGCGTCATTATGGTCTCATAATGGCGCCATTTTGTGACATTTGAAAATCAACTAGGGTTACCGGTAACATCTACACAGATACATTGAAGTGTCTGTTTTTAATTCCAAATTTCTAAAGGTTCTAACAAAAAAAAACAGAATATTTAGAAAAAAAATTATATCTGTCCGTCTGTTTTTCCAGCTAATCTGCGAAACGGTTGGACCGATTTTAACGAAACTTGAAATTAAGTCTACGCGAGTGAAACCGCGGGGCACAGCTAATCTAAACAATGACTCCAAATGAACATTATTATCCCTTTAAGAAATCTTATCACTGACACAAAATAAGTACCCAAAAAACTTTCCTGCACGTGTATTCAGAGTTCACACTTTCAAATTGCGTTCGCAAAAATTAAAGGCCTATGACAAAGGAAAATGCCAAGTCTAATAGAGCTATTATAATAGAGGCCTTGAAAGAAGACCTCAAAGAGCAATCGTGACGTCAAGAGGGCCAGTTTGGGCTGACAGGGCATTAGCCAAAACAATCAACTTATAATGGATGTTATATTTTCCTCGCAGTAAGCTATAATTAAAGAACATTTGCCATACAGCTACGTAAGAGGCAGCAAAGCAATTTTATTTTAATAACAGTATGTACAAAGCCAGGCTATTCACCTCCGTCTGGTAGGTATTATGTACAATAACAATTGTAGACATGATTACTTTGCCACGAACCGACCGACGGACGTACTTAGTTATGTACGTCTTTCGATCGTCTATGTGTACTCGCTTTTGGGAACGTCGATGTATGAAATACTCGGGCAGATTGATTTGGATACGGCTTCAAAGCAAACCTTACCTTGAGGCAAATCTATTTTATTAGAAGCAATACATTTCTACGATGGTATAATTTAAATGTTTTGAAAATGTATAGCAGTAACATTATTGATCTAGTTAAGAGATTTACAGTCGGTATAGCTGAGCTATTTGTTCACGCAAACCATACAAGACTCAAAAAATTACAACTGTACATTCAAGGCCAGAGCTCAAACCTTGCGACGGCTTTCACGCCTTAAAATGTATCGAAAATCACGTGATATAGTTTTATACTAAATCACCTGACATTGATTTCAACACACTACTAGTTAATAAGTATGTAATGAATGAGATTAAGATAAAGTATACCGATTTCTCCATTACGTAAAATCCATCAAAAAACATTAGCAAAAAATATGATCTGTCCGTGTTTATTGCATAATACTTAATAATAAATCGAGTCCGCTTAAATGCAGAGAGACGAGCTTGAAAAACAAACGCGCTTGAATTGACTTATTTGTAAACATTGTGAACATGAAAGTATATTCATTAATTAAGCAACCTTCAAGAAAAGAAAAGCGGTTTTCTTTTTATCATCATAGTAAAAGAAACTACACTATAACAAAACACTTGCAAAATATTTCAGTGCACACTTAATGAATACCTTCTCCAACACCAGCAAACATATTGTTCAAACATTGATGTCGTACGTATCACCATCTGGCCCGTGGCATTGAAGTATCGGCGTGACGAATGTGATAATATGCTCGTTGCAAGTTCAATTCAATGGAGATCACGATTTTATTCGAGTACATCGATATGAAGCTTCTTTAAGATCTCACTCGAGACTATCAAATTAAGAATCGGTTCATTAATTATGCTACCATATAATATGCTACATTACTATACATATATAAACATGTTATCATGTTGTATTGTAAGTGATTTTAAGAGCTGTCGAATAAAAATGCAGCTAATCTTACCCGACCACTAAACTCGATGATGAGATGAAAATAATAACAGCCCAGGATACATACCTGAAAAGGTGAAAAATGTATTAAAAAAAACACAATTGGCATCTGTCCTTAATATTATAAAGCTGAAAAGTTTGTTTAATTGGTTTTTGGTTGTTTGAACGCACTAATGCGTTCAGGAAATACTGATTTGAATTGAAAAAATATTTATGTATTCTTATAGTGTCGATGAAAGACCTAGGAAACGATGGACGGATTGTGTGATAGATGACATGGCTAGAATGGGAGTGAATACAGATATATCGGCTGATAGAGATAAATGGAAGAGAAGAACACATTACGCCGATCCCAAATAACATGGGGTAAGGGCAGGAGGATGATGATGATGATGATGACAGACATTTTAAATCGTTGTAGCCCAGAACTTGGCTACTGTCTCAGCATTATAGGTGGCAGCCATTACATCCTCCTATGTGCAGCTGGTGGGCCATAGTTTTTGTGTTAATTAGTTAATTCATCGAGGAAGGTTTTGTAACCGTGGAAAAAGAAGCCGTGGTGGCCTTGAGGTTTGAGCAGTCGCCTGCTACGCAAGCGACGCAAGTTCGAATCCCAGCGGGGCCTGTACCAATGAGTTTTTCTAAAAAACTTATGTACAGTGATTTCCCACCACGTGCTTTACGGTGAAGGAAAACATCGTGAAGAAACCTGCATATGTCTGAGAAGTAATTCGATGACGTATGTAAAGTGTCTGAGACGGCGATGGACTCACCATCAGTCACGTTGGCACTTAATAATCTTCGGTGAAGTGTAAGTGAAGGAAGTGGGTGTTGTGATTACATCACGCCTACCCCTTCGGGGAATACAGGCGTGATTATATGTATGTATGTATGCTTTGTAACATTACGTTGCGTTGCGACCAATAGGCGGTCCTATGAAGATGATTCGGTAATCAACATAGAAAAATGTTATAAAAACTGGAAAGAATATCACCGCGAAACATAGTTTTCTCCGACGCGGATAAAACCGCAACACAGCTAGCAAATTATAATGTAACGCTTCAATAGTGACGCGTGCTAACCCACCCGGCGCAACTAGTTTCTGAAAAGCGAAGGCTATAATTGAGTAACGGCACCCAACCCACAGCCCCCAACCGAACAATTCATTCTAATTGTTCATTAATAGGCCCACAATTAATTTGGAGTGCACTCCTTAATTTGGCGTTCTTTTACACAAGAGCAAAGGAAAATCACATTCGAAGAACAATACTTTTTAATTATCTCAACCTGTAGAAAAATAACTTTACAGAAGGACAACTCAGCCGCGTTATTCTGTAGGGTTTCGCAGCGTCGCACGTTGAGTGTCGGTTTCAATGACAGGAAATTGAACTTTACCTTCTTTGTGTTATGTATCATTTTCCTATGATTAAAACAAACGCTGAACGTTTAGTTCGACGCTCAGAAACCTTACAGAATAACGTGGCCTCGATTTCCACGCAAGATATCCGAACACAAGTCATTTTCTTACACCAATTTACTTTTCAACCAGCGGTGCCCCGCGTATTTACCCTCGTAGGTTTATCAATTAAAAATTAAGTAGGTATGTGCTTTGTAGTAGTCTACGTTACTCCTTATAATTTCAGTTATCTGTAAGTGACACCCCGTTAGAACGAATCCAGTCGAATTTCCTACTTAAACTACTAAACTAAGATTAAATATATTATATTCTCTGATGGAACACGTACTTGGATTCCGCATGGGTACATCCGTTTCAGAGATTAGTCGAAACAATCAGTCAAATACATATTTTTTAAAGTAGATTATAATTTTTATTATTTATTTAGGTAGATTAATTTTTATGTAAGTGCCATATATTCTTTCACATAAATTTTGTAAAAAAAACATGTTCATTTGGAATTCAACTTCACATAAACAAACATCTGAATTTGATCTATGTGTAGATTTTCTTAAAAAGGTTATAAGTCTGTCTTTGTCAATCTGTATGACATATGTATTTTATCAGCGAAAATATATATGCGAGGTAGTTACCCCCAGGTATCCCGCACCTGGGGCCCTACCATGACCTTTTATTGCCATGATAATTTTGCTCTTATTATGAGACAGATATATATGACGTTTATAAGTCTGTTACCATCGCATAGCTGAACTAACATTGCAATACGGGCTCGTGGTTGGTCCTGTACGTTTGTGTGTGCGATAATACTCAGCTAAGTGAGCCGGCCTTCAGTCGCGTTCCTATTTCGTCCCCGTCTGCTACCTCATTATTTATTATTCATCGCCCAAAGGCATGTCATAAAAATCGTTTCGGCTCTTGTAAATGGGTATACGTTTTCCCTAATAAAAGGTCATTATCATCTGTTAGCGCGATGGTTTTAAAGTACCTTAATATCCGAAAATTGTAGTTCCAGTAATCGATTCAATAAATATTTAAAATTGAAGGTTGTAATTACTATTTATTTAAATAAGCACATGAGTTCGATATCTCGATTACACTTGTCCGCGTGTATTATTCAATTAGATTAATTGCCTATTAGTAACCT
Source organism: Watsonalla binaria (assembly GCA_929442735.1). NCBI lineage: Eukaryota > Metazoa > Arthropoda > Insecta > Lepidoptera > Drepanidae > Watsonalla > Watsonalla binaria. The sequence goes on along the minus strand of OV838929.1, from coordinate 3,125,644 downwards.
TTCCGTGTGTTTTCACATCGTCAGACTTAATCGCCAATTTTCTTTGAAAATTTTATTATATACCATCGATAATAAATGATCTGTGGCTGTGAAGTAGGCTCTCAAAGTAACTACTATAAGCATACGGTTGTTCAAGATGTGTGAGAAGGTGTGAAGATAGTTTATATAAAAAGTTTTTCTTGCATATTTCCACCAAATTAGCGTAATCTATACACATAAATAAAATTGAAGAGTCTGTTCATTGAATTTCATTGAATTTTAATTGAATTCTTATGAAAGTATTGTGCGTATGTCTGTTTCTTCCGGCTTCTCTTTGGGACTTTTACTGTCAGATCGCTAATGCTATAAGCCTAATTATTTTAGCTTTAGTTACTTTATAGCCCATGTTACTCGTTTTTGTTTTTTTAATGTTATTTTTGTTGTTAAAACCGCGAAACACAGCTAGTCGAAGATAAAGGAAGAAATCTCGATCATCCGCAATAAAATGCCATAACAATCTCCGGAGCAGAAAATAATGAAGCGATGCGTGCAATCCGAGGTCGGGATATCTTATAGCCATTACGATAGAGCAAAAACCATTGATGCATGTGGGAAAGTACCCTGCGGTCCCTGTTCACTTGCGGGCCATTCAGAACCGGTCCTATTCATTTCATAACAATTCATACTTGCTCTTTACAATTCATACTTCATTAATAACATTTACTTGGTTTGGAAGTTGCAACAGACTTGCAAAAAACCTGCGCAAAAAATATCTTAATTCGAATTACGGAACGTGAGGGACTAAGTGTTCATTATCTATTTCGAAGTTTGAAATGCATTTGTATAAAAAAGGGGGGTAAACAAATGTATGTGTATTATAAGGATTGTAATTTTTTATTTAAAAAAACGGACGTGTGCGCGTCGGTCTGGCACACGAAGTGTCTCCGGAACGGAAACAAAAATCACGTTTATTGTATAACCCTCTTAAATATTTAACCTTTTTGTAAATAAGCTTAAAAAAATAACCGCAGAATCAAAGCGCTGAAAGTATGGAAAGGCAACTTACTTAAGTAAGTAAACTTAATACTTAAGTGTCTATCTGTCATTGCTCTCGTCATCCATTTATAAAATGTATTATGAGCATCAATAAGGATTAGACGATAAGTTCACCGAGCGATAAGCGCCTATTGAAATGCCAATAAGTCGTAATATTATCGTTACGTCACTTACGTAGGAACGAGATGGTTTTTACTTAACCAAAGCTTTGGTGAAACAAGTCCCGGGAGTAATAGTCGGGTAAATTGGGCAGCTTGCCATTGACACGACGTCGTAAGAGCCAGAACATTTTCTGATTGGATGGGATTTTTTGAAATCGATTCGACGTCCGAGCTGCGTAATAATCCTACTCCATTTTTGGTTCGCGTGACGTGAATAAAATTATACAGGAGGATCTGAGCGCCACCTTTTACACCAAAAGGTATGGCAGACATATTTAGGTGATTTTAATATTAAACGTACCAATAGGGAGGCCTTTTTTCATACTTCGAAAGCGACAAACAAGCGTGCAGTCGGCCTGTTGGTAAGCGACTGCTGCAGCCTATGAATGATTGTAACACCAAGTATTACTCGCAAGATGCCTTCCATATAAAGAATGAATATCTATTGATAGCACAGCGACTCCAACACAACACTATTCAAAGGTACTGAGGGCTAACCATCATTGTATAAGCAGCACGTATCTATTAAGAACTTCTCAGCTCCGAAGTTTGAATTTACGGTACAAAAATGGAACGCCACAGCTCAGAAGTCTTAATACGCTCTTCTTAAACCCATGGTGGTAGGCCCCTTGTAATGTGGAGGTACAGTCCCCAGTCGGACTACCTCAGTTATGTAGGAATTTTCAAACCAATCAGATAGTCCACTTGACATATGCCGCTACTGGAGTTGGTTATAAGTATTCCTAATCCATTGGGAGAAGGTGGCAGGAACCTTTTTCAGCTCATCTATCCGATGAGTATTTAGACTTATTTTTTTATAACGCAAGTGATTAGCAAAATTGTTTTACCCGCCTTCTGTATTAATAATAAGACTATATGAAAAGTTGGCTTATCGTGACAGGCCATACAAGCATTGTCAAAATTCTCATATGTTTTATTTTAATACCGCAATAAAAGTTCGCATTAAACTCAGAACAACCTGTATATCTTTTTTCCTCCCAAGAATTGTGTAGGGCGCAATTCACGCATTCACGAATTCGTTTTCGAAACACGAGTTTAAATTTATCGGAATGTAAATTGCAAAGTACTTTTCGCAACGAGTTGACGAAGTTTATCGGCCCTTATCGAATTTTCTTGTTTAACTTATCGATTTTGAAAACGAGTAAATGATGACAGGTTGTATTTAACGTTATATATTAAGTAAGTATTCAAATATTGTCTAAGGTAAAATAACTAGACCAACTTTGTCCATTTATAATAAAAAAATGTGTATTATATGGAAATTAATTGCTGTTCGTTGGTCTAGCTATACCTTAAGAATGGTAGAACCGATTTAGGAAATTTAGATTTTGATATATTTGTGAAAGTTCAGGGAAGGTTTAAACGGTGAAAAGCATAAACAATAACTTACTAATAGAAAAATAACTAAAAAAATGGGTGATATGAAGTTCACCGGCTCAACGAGTAATTAATCAAAATTCTAAATTGGAATACACTTTTAACAAAGTACTCTCAAATCGTCAAGAAGGTATGATTATACAGTATTACCTATATGTATATGTTACTGTCGTAACATAACAAACATTGTTCATTTTCGATAAATGGAAATGACACCTGTTTCTTACATGCCAATATGCTGAAGGAACATAATAAAAACAGAAGCGTCTATAGAATAATCTAGCTTTAACTTATGAATGAAATAAGAACTGAATCTAATGAGAATCAACTTTTCAAATACAGAAGCTGCCTTTTGATTTCCAAGTACCATTAATCAGAAACCAAGAAGATTAATGCCATATAATACTGAAGCAATACAGACATAATAGCACTCAGTGTAAATGTCCCATATTCCATTCAAACTGCATGCCTCGTGATCTTACGCAACTGTCGATACATTAGAAAACAATACCAGATTGTAACACACCATACATTGATGTTTTCACTGCTGTTATTTCAATGGAACGTTAAGTAAATGCCGCAATGTATAATGGAATATAAGATAGAGTGGTTGAGGTAGTCAGTGGTAGAGAAGTGTAAAGTGGAGCAGGTATAATGTTACATGCAAGTATAGTCCGAGACAAGACAATTCCCCGAAGATGTAAACGGGAGACCAAATTAAACTTGTTAGTTTAGTGACACTTATGTTAATTGTTGAACCAAAACATCCCATATGTATTAAATAAATAAATAATAATCGAATTTCATCTTAAGTGTGAATGAGTATGTAACGAACAAACAAGTACACATTTATAATATTATAGTGATTACTCTGTGAGTAGATAAAGAGGACACAGTGCGGTTCACAGAGCACAGGTAGACAAACCAAGGCGGCCGTGACATATCCGATGTAATCCAAACCCTCTGTCGGAATACACTCTTGGATTTGTTATGAAACGAGTCATGTCCAATTGGATCCGGTACACCCCATAAATGTCTCACTGAATGGATATGCAATTTTAAATTCCACTGGTTTATATGTGCAAATTGAGACCTTACAGTATTTGAACAAATAGACAGATAGACTAACAAATAGTTAAGGAAGAAAGTGCACTATGCACAATAGAAGGAGGCAGATGATTGGCCACCTTGTGCGACATGACCGTTATGATTTTAATGAAGCATCTTAACCATAATAGAAGGAAAGGGAGAAGTAAGAGGAAGATCAAGGTCAACACACATATGTGCTAAGTTAAGGGAAAGGTGACTGTCATGCCATATTAGGAAGCCAAGAGATGGCTCTGAACAGGGACAAAAGGACGGAGTTGCATTGCAGTACTTGTCAATTCATGATGATGGCAGTATTTGGAACTTCACTGCCAAATAATCACACAAAGGGGCTGAGCAATGATTTTTTAAGTAACGATCTAAAAATAAATGTCCCTAAAAAAGATAAAGGCTTTTAAAAGAGCGCAGTAAATGAAGCCAAACACACATGAAAGCAAACAATAACAAAACATACACCGCTATAAATACGCCTCGAGCGTCGTTCGCATGAAATTTGTGCAAACGCGGGGATAGAGGCAAGTTCGGCCATTCATAAAAACTGGAATCATAAACCATGAATGAGTTAGCGAAGGGGTGCATGTAGGGGGATGCAAATCAGCATTCATATTGCTTAGCTACGTGGCATATATCATATTTTCCCAACACGTTACATTGTTATTGCAATTTGGATAAATGAGATACATTTCGAACGAAAGCGTACAATTTTGTTGAAATTGAAATCATCCATTCGTGTAGGATCTCTGAAAGCTATTTAAATGCGAAATTGTATGCCTGACGGAATTTTATATTAACATACAGACCGTCTAAACTTATTAAAACATAGAACTTTTAGATACCTGGACGATATCGAGCTTAGCGCATTAAGAACTTTTTACGTTACAAAATTTAAACGTCAAAGCTCAGAAGTTGTTAATACGCGCTGCTTAAACGATCATAACTAAACCGATGACCGCGATGTTGAATGCGCTATAGTAATTTTATGAAACTGTCTCTGTCTGTATGTATAACGCGAGGCGTTACTGTACGTTATTACATTTAACCAACCCAAATAATAACGGGAGAAACAAATCAGTGTTATAAAACGTCATGCCTCTGCCGGTAAACAAGCAATAACTCAATTGTACAATTGCCAATATCAGCCAGAAGCACAAATGAGATTGCGACTTCCACGACAAATGGTTTTATTTCGAATGCAACCTGTGATCCGAGTGGCACAGATAATTCGCAATCTGCTGCAGCAACTGTTCTAGTGGAAATCTAAGCTACATAAAGAGGAAAGATTTGTATTTTTGTGTGTATGTTTGTAATTAATAAACTCAAAAACTTCTGTACCGATTACAAAAATTCTTTCACCATTGGAAAGCTACATTATCAGCGAGTAACATAGGTTTTGTATCCCCGTACTCCCACGGGAACTACGCCGGTGAAACCCCGTGACGTCTGCTAGTCTCAAATAACAAAACAACCTCCCTGAATGTTAGAGAAATTTGAAGTATTTGATTGTGTCGATGCGACGATCAAGTGACTCTTGTTAACTCTTTTGGATGGTTCCAATTCGGAGTGCTGCTGAAAATTGTCAAAGCTTTTGCACTAAATTGTCGTTTTGAGCGCAATTCAAATAGTGAACCATAGTTTATTTCAAAGCACTTACTATCAAAGTAGTGGAAAATTGCATTTCGCATGCAAAATATGCTATGAACTGTTATTTTTCGTTCGTAAAAGCAATTTTATCTTAATATGTGAGGACGCAAAACATTGAACGCTAACAATTTTGATTCTATGAATAAAGTGCCTATGCTTTTAGCAATAGAATAATCAGTGAGCAATGTATTAGAAAATATAAATAAGTGTAGTGATCTGCAGTGGAATGGTGCCGTTGTCTGTATACCAGAAAAAGTATAATTTCCTCAAACAATATTAGAACTTATTATAAAAGCCATATATGTTACAGATTTTAATCACGCTACGATTCTATGAAGTCTATAATTAATGATACAACCAGATAATGTATATAAGTGGGTGAAATTCGAAGCAATGTAAATATAAAATGATAATAACTCTCTTGTGCATCAAGTACAGATGTAAAGATTTTATCCGTAAGTGTTATCGCGAAAGTGACGTTACTGATGGCAACATTACTTAGATGGAGTTCTACGACAAACTGGCAACACAGATCAGAGAAACGTGTCATTTCCACAACAAAAAAACACAATTTTTTAGTTATTTATACACTAGCTGTGCCCTACTGTTTCACCCGCGTAGATTTAATTCGATTCCCGCGGAACCCTTATTTAATTAAATAAAATTAGCCTAAGTACTCCTTGTAACATCAGATATCTGCCAGTGAAAGTGCGGTTCAAAATCGGTCTAGCCGTTTCGGAGATTAGCCGGAACAAACACATATTAAAAATAGCATTATCAAATTGTAAAGTAATGACGTTTGTTTGGGAGTTTTGGAATTTACCAATAGAACTTAAATTACGTATTGAAATTGGGTACCAGTCGCGCAGTCAACATTCAATATGATTGCGAATATAATAAATGTGATTTTATGTAAATTAAGTTCAGATTTCTTAACAGTCAAGTACCGGTTTTACGGCATCGACACTTTCGCTTCAACTACGTCTGACCTGGCTTTCAAAGGGTACCCAAATTATGATTAATAGTCTTCGAAACTGAGCTCTTAAATCTTCCTTGAATTTATAATCAGAGAGCGTATCGTCATGTATTTTGCACCCAACACTTAATTTTGACTAGCTGACAGACTTATTGATGAACTGACACACAATGATAATGATGGCATAATTTATCCGTTTGGACAAAGCCCAGCCAAAACCAGAAGAACGTGAGATTAAATATTTGATTGACTAAATGAAAATGATTTATTCAGTTTAGGCCCTAGTAAGGCACTTATGAATGTCGACGAATTTACCACCGGTTCGGAAACTAGCCTTCTGAGAAGAACCGGCAAGAAACTATTTCTCTTGATCCCTAGGGATACATTAGACTTTTATTGTAGCAAAAAAGGTAACGGCGTAATGTTTTCACACATTGTAAAGAAAATCTCGTCGATACAGAGTTTTTTTTGTAATCCCATAACATAAGACAACATTCAGACCAATAAGGTGGCGGCAGTCTCCAGGGAAAGTAATCTACATAAGGCAACGGAGTCCGAAAAACACCTCTAAATAAATAAAGCTTTTCCCGTAACGTTTGAACGAAATGCGATCACACCGAAAACACCTGTGCAATAAACTAAATAAGGAACAAATAGGTTTATTTACACTTGCAACTTGAAGCTTTTCTTATTGGATTCAATATGATATTTAATCGATTTCTTATTATTTGGTGAAAACTTATGTACACATGGCCTTATTTATATGAGTAACAAATTACTAGCCAAAATGTTTAATATGAGAGCCGTGGTGGCCTCGGGGTTAGAGCAGTCGCCTGCTACGCAAGCGACGCAAGTTCGAATCCCAGCGGGGCCTGTACCAATGAGTTTTTCTAAAAAACTTACGTACAGTGATTTCACACCACGTGCTTTACGGTGAAGGAAAACATCGTGAGGAAACCTGCATATGTCTGAGAAGTAATTCAAAGACGTATGTATAGTGCCTGAGACGGCGATAGACTCACCATCTGTCACGTTGGCACTTAATCAAATTCGGTGTAAAGTGGGTGTTGTGATTATAACACCTCTGCCTACCCCTTCGGGGAATACAGGCGTGAGCATATGTATGTATGTATGTTTTATATACAGTCATCAGAGCAAACAATGTAGTTAGCAATGGTCTTGAATTCTAAATTCGTGAACGGTAAAGATAACCTATCCACTACCTGAATCTTTTGCGTAATGCATAAGCCTGATTCCTTCTCAGAAGTGTATACACCTCAAAACCCACATTTCATAGAAAATGATTAAGTGCCTACAAATGGTGAGTTCATCACAGTCTCAGGTATCATGAGGCGGTAAAACGGTAGGACAGGTAGGAGTGCAATCCAGCCGTTCGGAGATTGTGGTATACAATTTTACCAAGATCTCATGATCTTCTTCCTGGCCTCCCATACATTGTTGGGATAAGTTGTTGGTTGAACCCGATGTGGCTGATGTTTATACGAAGCGACTGCCATCGGATCTTCATAGGCCCTTTCATGAGGAAAATCTGACTACCAAGATCTAATCCTGTTTAGAAATAACTTCATCTCTATTTTCAATAGGGATTTAAAATGAGTGAGACATTATTTAGTTCGCATTAGGTCTAGTCTTTATTTAAACCAAGTTTTGTAGCGGGAATAAATCAGACCCTAAACGAATAATAGATGAGTTCCAAAAGTACCAGCGATGTGTGTGTAAAACGCAGAATTCCCAGGATTGTAGGGCTAGCATTACCAAGTGTAAATTAGGGAATTTGGATGGTAACACCGGGTCAGAGATATTGCTGTACCGCCTATTACTGTTCGATATTGGATTAGCAATTTGGAAGATTACCTCTGGCGCAACAAATTTGGTGTAACCTATTTGCAAAATAGATATGTATTTAGACCGAAGATGTCGTCTTTGATTAAGAGCAAATCACGTTGATCATGTTCTAGGCAAGAAGAGAAGGCAGATTGGATTTAAAAGGATTATGATTATTTAAATGTGGCAAAGGCATTTGCTTTTAAAAAGCATACGGACAGACAATAGTCGACTAATAAACAAAGTGATTGAAGTAAAATAAGGAACTATTGATTAAAATTCTGACAGCCTAATGGTTTGATCCTGTACACGATATATTCAATAAAAGATGTTTTGATACGAATGTAATTACGGCAAGAGAAAGTTGATAAAGCTAAAAATAGAAGACCATTTGCAAACAAACGTATTGTATAGCAATTGATACGTTAGCAACACTTCAATTTCTTCTCTGGCAACATTGCCGCAATTAAAGTGGCTCAATTGAGAAACTAATGTTGGCCGGGTCCCAAATACCAGAGTCCCTTCGTTTTTAACGGCGCGCATGTTCTACATTGCGATTACTTCAGAAGTTCAGAGTCAGGCTTGGAGTACATTATGTATATATATAATATTGGAGTACGTAAACGTTCCTCCTGACGAGGACACTACTGTGTTTGAAGACGGATCGAACAAGCCTTTGTTGGAATGCCTGTAGGCCTAGACAAAATAATAGAAACAATACAAAATGTATGGAAATGACATAAATCAGTCACGTGTCATTCCTGTACATTTTAATATCGTTTCTATTAGCGAAGCGTGAGGATAATGTTTGACTACAGGCTTTCTGCGAGAAAGGACGAATATTTTTAGGTTACTTATTTTTTTAGAATTTTATGCCTTTTATATATTGACTATCGTATTCCCATATATTTCTTCACCTTTCCGACCATCCCGATTTGCACACAAAATTTCATACAAATCGGTCCAGTCGTTTCGGGCGAGTTTGTTAACAAACACCGCGCGCGACGCGAGAATTTTATACAGTAAATGATCTTAGTCTTGTGATCTGATTTCCTGAATAACGTAAATTATAAAGTATTTCTGCTTTACATAAGTTTTAAATTCATTGTACAAATTTAGCAACAGAAATCATCGTCAGTGATCGAACAAGCTTGAATGGCAGCCCTAAAGAAAATAAAAACAAAACAAAGAAAGCAACGTACACAAGGGATGCTTAGCCCACTGTTTTATTCAGGCCCTGCGAGACGGTAAGGTGAAATGTGCATTATTTAACTTAATACGCGTAAGTAATACACGTTTAAGACGAATTTAATAAATTCTTGGCTTTTTTATTAATTTATGTTTTTTCTGTCTAAATCTTACAATGCAATAAGTCAATGTGAAAGTTTGGAGTTTTTGAGGCTTGAATTTGTGTTATTCAATCACGCGAAAACGGCTTAACAGATTCGGAGTTTGAACGATAAATGGTAGCACAGTTGTACTGGTCCACAGCCATTTTTAATCTGTGGTTTATTTTCTTAATTAATATTATTTGTCTGTGGGACGGATAGGCGGTCAGCGTGACATCTGACATTGACGTATGGAGTAATTTGATTATTAACGCGCGAGGGCGCTAATGTTAAGAGAAAAAATATGGCTGATTCGGTTTTGAACTATAGTCACGTTCCCGCGCGTCCCGTCCTCATTTTGTTAAAGATTTTGTAATGTGTTAGAATAGTTTGGTTTTCCGTATATTAATAATTTTGCCTCTTAGTTTTTGACTTTTCCATTCAAACTGTCACTAAAATCTACACGGAAGATTTGTTGCAACTTTAGTTATTGGTGATGAAACCACGGGCAGGAGCTTGTATGTGTTTTTAATATAATAGCGAAGCAGGTATAGTTTAATCCGTCAGTTCATCTGCCATAAAGATGCTGAGTATGATGAGATAGAGTGCAATGCAGGTGTGTTCTATTGAACTATTATACTATATATTATTCCTATTCTCTTGTTAGTGATTACTAATTGCTTCTCTTTCTAGGCCTCATTTGGCTCTTTCTTTCATTAGCTGCTTTCGATTTATCATTGATATTCCTCCGTAGTTTTATCCTTCGAAATTTAGGTGAAGAACACAATAGTAAACCAGTGAATGATAATTGCCTGATAATTGTTATTACTATTAGAAATATTGTTTTGTTGTGGTATCTTGTCCTAAAACCCTGTGACCCGCCCTACTCTACCGACAAGGACACAAAGAAGCTATCTGTCTTCTGGACCCGATTATTAGGGTTGTAACACTAATAGACCTCATCACTTTAGATAACTTCGACATAATAACCTAAGGACCAAAAAGCGCATTCCAAATTGAAAAGACCCACGTTATCACATTGTTGATTTTAACAGCCAGTGTTTAGTAACCTGGCGTTGAACTGGTATAGTTCGCGAGTAAGGTTCTATGTAAAGTGGCCGCTTAAATCGGCCAATAGGGGCCAAAAAGGTCTACATTAAATTGTGATTGATTGTTGTGTGAGGCCGGAATGGCTGATGCGAGGCCACATCGATTGGCCGCTGATAAACTCGCATTAGTTTTATTAGAAAAAAATTAGAGGGCCCATTGTGAATTAGTTACGTAAGCCATTAGGGCACGTGTTTATTGCACGAACGATATAGGAACGATTCGTTCGAAATGATAAAATCTCACCGACGCGCGCATCTACGAAAAAAATTGCGGAATTACCGTAAGAGGTGTCACGTCTTGGCCGATGACGTTAACGTCAGTCATGTGCTTTACTGACATTCAGAAAACTTCAAAACTACAAATCTACTTTTTTTAGGGCTCACACTCAATGAAGCAAACGATCTTATTTTAAAAAAGGTCTAGATTTCTTAATGCTTGTAAAACTTATATTTATACTATGGCACGGTTATGGGCTGCGCTGACGAGAACTTAATAAACGCGGTAAGTTCGCCAACAAAACAAAGCTACGAAAACAAGGTACAAACCCAGAACGATTCAGGTCCTTATCTGTTAATAATTCGGGAACCTAATTCGCAAAGTGCTTTCTCTAACCTAAATGTTAGAACCTTGGCGATAATTTTCGTGGGAAATTGGAATTTCTGGAAAAGTCTACTATCATTTACAGGAGATAGAGGTTCCCCAAGGACACTAAATGTTAGCTGAATCTTCGAGTAGAACCTTAATTTGGGGTAAATGAGCAACGTAAGTTGGTGGATGCGGAAACGTGATACGATGGTCGGCAATTACGTGTGTTTGTAGTACATTAGTAGGCTTATTACGTTTTGTTTACGAACTTGTGGCTAGGGTGGTGGTAGCCTTTTACATAGATGACTTTCTTGAGTTTGAAAATATGGAGCTCGACGCACAAAAGGAGAAGCGGAATCTTGATAATACTTTTCCAGATATCTTGAAATCTATAGAAGTGTCTGTTTGTAATTCCAAATAAACACCTTTGCATCAAATGCATATAAAAGTATTAACATTGAAACATATTTTTTTATAAAAATTCTCGATCTATCTGTCTGTTCAGACTAATTTTGAAATGGCTGAATCTTCTCTGGCAGTAATTGGTGTAACATAGGCTACTTTTGCCTAAAAATTGGGGTTCCGCAGGGCACAACTTCTTCACAGTGTTTTCCAGCCCAGTGGTCCTCACGGAGGTACACTTTGTTAAATCCCCATGAGGGTAACATTTTCCTCAGACTGTTTTACTCTCCAAAAATGTTGATAGACGTGATATTGTGCAGTCACATTAGCATAATTAATTCAAGCTTATCAATATAGGCTGCAATAACAAAGGATTTAACACAAGTTCTAGTAGACACTAAAACATTGGTTTACGGCAAGTATACGAACCAATAACGCAATCCCAAGTTACCCGTTCTTCGTTCTTACTATCGGTTTTGTAACATCAACCCACATTCACATAGTTCGAATCCTTACCACAGATCCTATTGCCCCCCAGCGACTTTCCTTTTCCTAAGATGTAAACCCTAACCTCTTTATTACGAAAGACTACTAGAGTCGTGGGTGGGGTTTGAACAGTAGCCTCGTCGACAAGTTCGAATGCATGCAGCCTGTACCAATGAGTTTTTCAAAAAAACTTAAGTTCAATAATTACACCCCACGTGCTTTCCGGTGCAGGAAAATTTGGTGAGGAAACCGGCATACGTCTTTGAAGTAATTCAAAGATGACTGAGACGGCGATAGACTCACCCTCTGTCACGTTGGCACTTAATCATATTCGGTGAAATGGGGGTTTTGTTGTTACAACGCTTCTTCTTACGCCTTCGGTGATCCTTCTGGGATGGCGTGAGCATATTTCTTTTATAGACTACTATACTCCTTGGTTTAAAAGTTACGGATTTAAAAAAGAATGGATATAGTTTTGTTCCGAGTTTAGTCTATAAGTACTAAATTTGTCTTATGGGGTTAGTTTCATCGACCGTTAGTTGTAATTTGAAGTTGAATATTTAAAAGCGATTCAAAGCTGAATTCCTTATTCAGTTTATTAAGATAAGAACGTGCTACAAATAGTTCACCTGGCTGTGTATATTCCATTTTATATCATAGAAACGTGACCATTTAAATAAATAACATTTGTTTCGCAAAGTTCACTGAAACTATTTACCCTTTATCAAGGTGTATCCTTCGTGTAAATGAGTACTTGGAGTAGGTAAAATATGTCTGTTTATATGATAAAGCTGGTCCTACATTTAAAATATTCACTGACAAACACGAATTAACCTTTACATACAAATTTGTAGATCTATACGTACAGACAGATAAATAAAATTGAAGCGTCTGTTTGAAATTTCAAATAAACAGCTTTTCACACAATACATATGAAAGTATATACGACAATTAAAATAAAACAGTTTTTATTGTGCTGTCTAGTCTGTCAGTCTGTTTCACTAGCAGATAGCTGTTATTATAAGGCGTACCTAACTTCGGTTACGTATTGCAGAAAAAAATTACCTTAAAAAGTAAAAACTACAGCAAAAATCACACGTGGTGAAGTCACAAATTTCCGTGTCGGTGAGTGTAATTTGGCTGTGTGACAGAGACAGACTTATACACGTCATATACATCTGTCTCATAATCATAGTCAATCTGTGATGTCCATAAGAGATTATGGTAGAACCCCAGCTCAGGTCAATTTTCTCAAGTGTTAAGTAATATCCTTAAGAGGCTTAGAACTTGTTGTAATGTCACTAGAAAGAATAAATTTTTAATGGAATAACACTATAAAGGCGCTAGGGCGTAAAAACGCCGTCCCCTGGGGTATTTGGAACCCTCATTATTTGGCTGCCCTGTGACGTAATGGTCTCTCCTATCTCGAATATTGCCTCTTTGAATATTGCATTTTGTTTTGAATGTTTGATTCTACGATATCGTTAAGAGCCACCTTTTTTCGGTCTTAAGTGAACATTCCACGTTCTACTCGCATTATCAATTTATTTCTGTTTTTCTGTTACATTTGTGTTTCTCGTGTTTTCCTTTGGGTTGAGCGGCGAAATTGAAATGACGTCTCAATGCTATGGGTTGATAATTGTATTATCTGATAGAAAATAACATAGGACGACGTTCTTCTTTTTACATTTAAATGGAAATGTAAAATAACACTTCGCGGTCATATCTTGCTATTTCTCATTTTATGCTGATGAAAAGAAAATAAGAAAGCCCCTTTTCTTTTCAGTAAGATAAATAACGTATAAAAGGCCAAAATTCTAAGAATACTGTCTGATCTTCATAATAATAAAAGCAGGTACCTGAGTACTGAATCAGGAAAATGCAATTCAAAGCCGTCCAACTTTGGAAGATTCTTCTTCGACGGGAACTTGTTAAAAGTTCATTACTCTTGTAGGGTTGTACATTTCAAAATTCCAAGAAACCCGAAAGAAAAGTTATTTTTTACAAGCGGAATTTTGTTTTATAAAAACAAAAGTTCTTAACAAAAAAGGACCCAAAGAACGCGTGGAAGAAAAATAAAAACAATATTGTGTCATAGAATGCTTAACAACTTGCAGGCCGCAGCTTCACTTGCGTTTAATAGAAATTTACGAGGCCATATTTCAATACAATAAGTTAACTTATTAGGATATTGGACTAACAGACTAGCCATATTTTAGCTTTATCACATAATTATAGTCAAAAGTCTCGAGCGAACATTTAATTACATAGAAACCTAACAGTCTCATCCACCAATAATTACCATACACATGATGATCTCTGAACTCTCTCAGATGGCTAATCTCGACGGGGATTAGGCATCAGGAGATATTATGGTGCACAAGTGTGTGCGCAAACACAGGTGCACTATTTATTCCCTCACGCTCATAGTCCGATGGGAGGCAATCTGCCTCGACCAGAGAGAGATCAGGCGTAGGACCAACGGCTTAACGTGCTTTCCGAGGCACGGGGGTGTAAACACCGCCAACTTCCAAACTCCGGGCATTTACTTTGAATTTCTTGACTGATAAACTTAATATCTATTTTTGATCCGCTCTGGGAATCGAACCCTTCACCTCTGATCGGCAACTTACTAACCGCTAGGCTAACGTAGCTGTTTTACCATACTTATACAGGATGTCGGGGAAAAGGACACAATATGTCGGGAAGAGTTTTCTCCTCGAAGTTTTAATTTTTTATGAATAAATCACTATATAGATGTATCATGACATAACTAGCTCCAGACATAACGAAGTAATACGCTTCGATTGTTCGCCAAAAAGCGCATGCCACAGTACTACCACAGTAAGTATGCACATACAGTAAAAGACAAAAGTGATTAGATAGATACAACAGGATTCGTAAACACACAATGTTTTGCACCAGCGTTTGAAGATTCCAAAAGTGTCTCGTTCGACTAAACTTCTCACGTCCATCAAAGTTTGTGAGCGAACTTCGGCTGAGTTAGCGATATTTTTATTACAAAATGAGATAAATAAATAAAAAGTTAGCAAAGTATGCATCATACATTAGGTGTTGCTGCCGAATTGGGAAGTTGTATCACGGCTTTTGTAATTCAATTCGCCTTGTGAACTTCGTCACAATGTAGGCAAAACTTTTGTGAGAAATGAATACTTTTGCTTCATTGGAGTTAATGTTGTGATTCAATTTGCTATCTCCAATGTAAAAGTGCTTCTTTTATTCAATTCTGAAAGTACCTGTAATTATGCAATAACTATTATAGTATTATTTGTTACTTCTTCACTCTCAAACGGATTTATGTAATTTGTTTTGGAGATTACTCACTCTGGTATACGCAGTTTGAAAGTTTGAAAGAAGATTTTTTTTCCCAAATTACGTGGCAATTACTTTAAAATAAAAATACAGGCGAATTGTCGGTCAAAAAACCGTAATCCCTAGGTATTTCACCTTCGCAATAAAACCTACTTTACACGTTGCCTTTTTCAGCGACATCAATTATAAGTGTCCCAAGGCACCTAAAAACGCCCGCTATTTATATTTCAGTATCTACAAGTTTCTGTGACATGGCATAAAGGTATAGACAGATAAAAAATGCCCACCTAGGTGGCTCCAAATAAATAATATTCTTTCTAAGGCACGAATTCTAGGACATGCTGCCCTTTTATGCCATAAATTTGTTCTCAAAGTATGATTTATGAATTTTTCCAAGAGCTTGCCTTGAGAGACAATTAACTTCAAAGGAAAATGGACTTTATAGTTCAAGTAATGCTAGTGAATTTATATTTTATAGCTTGTCTAAGTTTACTGCATCATAGTCGGACATAACTTCGTTTCAGCGCAAACATGTCGCTGAACTAATTAAAAGTTATGTGAAAAGTTTCGTATAGTTGATATATTACGTTTTTTCTGACTTTTTAATTTAATATCGAAGCAAAGAGCCGTGGTGGACTCGGGGTTTGAGCAGTCGCCTGCTACGCGACGCAAGTTCGAATCCCAGCGGGGCTCTGTACCAATGAGTTTATCTAAAAAGTTATATACAGTGATTTCACACCGGTGAAGGAAAACATCGTGAGGAAACCTGCATATTTCTGAGAAGTAATTCAAAGACGTATGTATAGTGCCTGAGACGGCGATAGACTCACCATCGGTCACGTTGGCACTTAATCAAATTCGGTGAAAAGTGGGCGTTGTGCTAACAACACCTCTGCCTACCCCTTCGGGGAATACAGGCGTGAGCATATGTAATATCGAAGCATTTTCATTAAAGTATTGCTTTAAAGATATGCGTAATCTATTGCCATGTTTCCCAAATTAGAATTGACTTTGCAAGAAAATTCTCTTATTGCAAGAGTCTGGATAGATTTACCTACATCGCTTACCCTAGTTCAATATTGCGCAGTGACAGATGTAATGTCTTCAAAACGGTTTGTATGGACTTATGACACTTGGTTAGGACTTATTTATCAAAAGACACTAGACTTAAAAGAATAAAATTAAAATTAGCTACAAATAAATTTAAGTTCAAATGGCGGCATCATCTCTTACAAACTCACCCAATCACTTACAAAACCTATACGGATAAATTAAATTGAAGTGTCTGTTTGAATTTCAATTTAATTGCTTTTCAATCTGTCTGGACCGATTTTTACTGGACTTTTACTGGCAGATAGATAATGTTACTAGAAGTAACATAGGCACTTTTTTGTTGAAAAAAATGTTATTCGCGAATAAAATATAGAACACAGCTAGAAGATAAATATAATTTACGATCAAACCCGAGATTTTAGAAACACCCTAAAGGCGTAGGACAACAGATTGTGTAAGTTAAATAGCTGTTATCAACAAGGAATGAGTACTTAATGCATTATCGTCTGTGTACAAAGGTTCTAAACACACAAAGCTTGCAGCCGTAAACGCACGAGGGTCTAAATGTCGTAAGTGCCATGATACTGGAGGGCGTTGACTTGTCAATTAACGCTCCTACAAATTTGCTGTTTCTGTCGGTCAACACTAGAGATCAATCGATATTAGAACAATGTTTGCGAAACATGGTCTTACTTAACCGTTGTTATAAACACACGTTGATAGCTTGTTGGTATTTGGCAGCTACGGCGATAAAATTAATCCGGTGGAAGGAGTTTTTGGTATTTCTGAAGAGGCTTGAGATCTGCTTTTGTTTTGTTTTGACGTTCATCCCCTTTTGCGAATGGTGAGATGGCTTCTTGCAACTGAAGTGATAAATAAGCATACAACCCAATGGTAAGTGGTTAAAACAGTCAATGAACACTTGCAATACAAGAGAAATCACGCGCGTTGTCGACCCCTTCAGAATCTTTTCAAACCCTTCTTGAAGAACCCTATGGTGTACTCGTTTGGGAAAACCACGTCGGGGAGCTAATTTCACAGCTTAACGGCCAGGGAAGGAAGCTTCTTTGGAATAGCATAGGACGATGAATGTAAGTCGATGTAATGTTTTTCATGCTTTGAACTTCATTGTAACCAGCCAGGTGCGAGTCGGAATCGCACACGAGGGGCTCCGTGCCATTATCTAAAAAAAAAGTCCTGAATCGTCACGATTAAAAAAATATTAGTTATTTTTTTTTTATTTGACACAGAGTAAGGTCGTACTACACATTATCGTACTGGTTCAATACCTTGATTTGTATACAACTAATAAGGACTATAGACCTAAGTGTCTAGTAGAAATTTGAAACTTGCCAGGTCCAACCGTTCCTGTGAAAATTGGTGGTGGAACATGGACAAGCGGACAAGAGAGTGATATTATAAGGGTTCCATTTTTACCTTAAAAATGTGTCATTTTATTATGAAATACAACTGCGTGATAACAAAATTTAAACTAATGGTAATACAGATTGATAGTAAGGCTAATAATAGGATTTCTACAAGTTAACAATATATAGTAGGTTACAAAACACGAACATGCACTTTTGTATACATCCATAAGAGTCAGGTAGGTATATTATTCTATGCATAACAATCTCAACTAAATATAATGTTATTTATCTTTAGAAAAGAAAAGAAATTGAATACAATGCTCAATAACTCACAGCGTAAACTGATTACGGAGGGATACATATCCAATGCGTAGTGACATGACAAGTAGGTTTACGATAATTGGTTAATGGTTAAGTACAACTTTACTGACACATGCGCATGGTATGTGTGCTAAATAGTTTTAACTTACTTGCCATGTCGCTTGGCACACTACTAATTATCGGTAACCGACGCTACAACTTATGAGATAACATAGTACGCGTTGTTTTGTTTATCTGTAATGTCTTCTCGTCCTATATTTGTCAGTTTTTATGTATGTAAATTCTGTAACGGGATATCTATGGAGAAATATCCATATAATAGTATACATTGAAGTCACCATTTCAGTAGAAAAGCTATTTTGTCTGTTTAAACGCGTCGTTGTTCTAAACTACGGTAGTGATTTTGATAAGGAATATTTAATAAGGTTTTTACTAACATGTCGGTGTTGAATTCCGACGGGTTTATAGCTAGAAAATCAATATGATATTTATATTTGCATCCAATTTAGTGCACCTATTTGTACTTATAACTACATAAAATATTTATGCTGTGCTGATGAAAGGTATAGGCCTGGGTGGGTTTCGAGGTTCAATAGTTCTATAATCCTTGTGCGATTTGCCTGACGTGGAACGCCATCTTAGAATTAAATAAGATGCTCTCTGTTACTCACAGCTGATCCGATTTTGTTGAAACCCCTAACGGTAGACATAAATACAGCCGTGTGCACATATTTTAATGGAACGTAAAAACTCACCCTATCTTTTACCAGCTCTTACTAGGGAGTGCCAACAGCCTTACACGCTTGACCGGTGAGTCACATGGGCGTCTATGAAGTCTGTGTATTCTATATATTTATCTACTTGTGTAGGGAGTAGTTTTTATAATAATGCACGCACTGTCGACTATCTCATGTAGATAAACAAATTTACTTCTTGTTCTTTATATTATTGTATGCCCTAGACCACTATTTCTATCCATGTATACTATATCCATACAATGAATGAGCACTCGTAACCGAAGAAAGTGTATGAAGAGATGCATGAATGTGGATGAAGCGAAAGAAGTATGTAAGGATCGTAGCATGTGGCAAACAGTGGTCTCTGCCTACCCCAATGGGATACAGGCGTGAGCATATGTATGTATGTATGAACAAAATGTAAGTGTCTGTGTGTAATTAACAGTTATACACTAAATGTACAATTCTGAAAGATTATATGGTACTCACATGAAAAAAGACATTTTTAATCATCAACATCATCCTGTCTGTTTGTTAATTCTTTGAAACCACAAGGCAGATAACTAATGTTATAAGCTTTTTTTGCGTAACCCAAATTTTTGGGTTCAAACATTAAATTGTATAATAATGGGCTTCGGCGACATAAATCCACATTCGAAATAAAGATTCAACTATGAACCCTGCGAATCTCACAGCTAGTAGGTAATAATTATTGTCATAATGTACTGAGTTAAGATGGCATCGTTGCCCATCTGATTCTTGTATCTGTGGCGAAACTAGTTGGCGTTTGGGAGGGAGCTAATAAATTCAATATTTTATTGTAACCCTAATAATCTGCTAGATTTAAGGTTTCTAGGGCAAATATATAGTTCTACCCGCAATATAAGTTAGTGCGATAAGTAAAGTATTTACTTATGTGGTAATACGTAGTGAGTAAGTGTTTCTGTGAGTAATTTAATAGGACCTAGCTTCTCTTGAAGCTCGTCTGCATTGACCCAGATTACTTTACTTGGCTGTCTTCTGGCTTTATTATTAAGCTAAATAAAGTAATGACAAGGTGGCTATAGAATATAAGTACCTTCAATAATATACATTAATAATAGTTTAGACCATGTGGGCAAAGTCGGGGGAAACTAGTTGTACAGGTACTTTTGAGTAACGTATGTATTTCCCCCAATTGTTGTGTTACGTTTACACTTTGGATATCCAATCTTGAGACAATACAAGATGTATATTGTCTCAAGATTAGACGGCCTTATATAACATTATATGTATGTAAATATAATAATACAGATTATAAGCCGTGTTACGTGTGAGTTGTATGAAAGTGGATTGATTACAACCCGCGGCATAGTATTGACACGTCGTACACCGGTTATCTTAAATATTGATAGTGATCGCCAATCCACTCTGTTTGAGTACAAGCTTTGATACTATGTTACTTGGCCGGCTTCTTTTGCAATATGAACCCTAGTGTGCTTATTATACACTCTATAAACCAATGTATGTTTAGTGTATCCCGTACGCTACTCAAATCTACTAGCTATTCAACCTTACAAAAATCAGATGTTGGGGTTTTCTGTCAAGATATTCACAATTAATGTCCGGAGTTTGGAAAGTCGGCGGTGTTTCCATGTCTAGGAAAGCACGTTCATCCGTTGGCCTGATCTCTCTCCGGTCGTGTCGGATTGCCTCCCATCGAACTATAAGAGTGAGGGAATAAAGAGTGCACCTGTGTTTGCCACACACTTGTGCACTATAATATCTCCAGAGCAGATGGCTCAACCTCGAAGAGATTAGCCGCCGTGACCGAAATCGATTAGGGTATTATCATCACATCATCACTTGTTTTGTGTGTCCAGTTGGTCCTTTCGCCAGTCTGTGTTTTAAGGTTGTTGGGTGAGTTTCCCATATGTTCCAGAATTGTTTCTCTATCGATGATTTGAGAAGGTTCGCCAACCTCAGGCAAATTTCTAAATAACTCGTGACTCATACCTAGCCTCTGAATAATCTTAGGGATCGTATCTCACGGAATACATAAAGATATTTGTTATGTATACCTACCAAACCAACCCTGTTACCTATCATAGGAACTAAATGCAAATTATGTTTAATGGGTCAAGTTAAGATTCAAAGAACAGCGCCCTACCATGCTTCTGAGCTTTTTCGTACCATAAAATTAAACGTCAAAGCTAAGAAGTTCGTAAAAAGCGCAGTTTAAACGATCATAGTTTACCCCAGTACTAAATATAAAGCAATTACAAAACAAGTCAGATAATTATAGCACATAATATTATCTTATAGTTACAGCAAGATCTCATTTCGCTCTCGAGGCGGCGCGCGCGCAGTGAAATCGAACCAGTGTCCAAGTGAAATGAACCGCTCTACCGTAAATAATCACGCTAATTACTTTTTTTCCTTCAATCATCTAAAGTGGAAATCAATTGGAATATAAACATGACGCTACTTTTAATGAAAGTGTAACTGAGAATCATTCAAGGTCTGTTTATACGGGACGACATGAGACTCGCCAGGCCTTACGATTGAGAACCTTCTATCTATTGCATTGGATTAATAAGTAGTTGACAAATGTCGGGTCTTGGGCCCTTTGAACTCGTGATTCGTGTCCAGACAAGCGTGTTCACCTGCTTAGAAATCAGGAGATCCTTATGTGGGATTCAGATTTCGGAGAGAGCGAGTAGACCCCCAGAGATAAACCTTTACCCTATCCCTTTCAGGCACACTCATAAGAAAAAAAATATTAGAGGGATCCCATCCGATGATAATAATACATTAAATATACAGTCAGTCTAATGCAGCACAAGGAAACGTAAACGAAGTAAATAGACTACAATAAAATTATTATACTCTGACGTCACCCTGCTAACGTGTTAACCACGTACGGGAAAGGAAGTGAGGGTTAGGCGATGACATCAGTAATAATTAATAGACTAGATGCACGGCGCTGACTTGTGAAACCATGAATGAAAAGTGTATTACTACATGGTTAGACAGGTTCTGAATTCAGAGATGAAGGCTGAAGAAGAGAAGTGAGAACATTTGTAGAGTCAATAAAGCAAGTAGTGCAAGCAGACTGTAGATTGCATGTATTTATATAATTCTAGTAGATGTACGGTGACCAACAAAACGAGCAATGTATTGTCCATTCTTAGAAAGGAACACAGAGATGTGATGATAGAGATACATGAGAAAAATATATTATACAGACAAAGGATCACAAAATATACGGGGTTGGATTGCCGTCCCACCGGACTACGAGAGTGAGGAAATAAAGAGTGCACCTGTGTTTGCACACACACTTGTGCACTATAATATCTCCTGCGCAGATGGCTAATCCCTGTTGACATTAGCTACCATAACCGAAATGTGGTAGAAGATCATTATTATTATAAGGGGTAAACGGGAGGAGAAAGTATGACGAGGTGTGAGCGCGAGTTTGACTACTCCTAAGAAAAGTTTAATATATGAAGATCGTTCCCAAGAGGATCTAACTAACGTCAAATGTACAAAAATTACCTAAATAGTTCCCTCAATCAAAATACTTCATGTCACGCGGTTCCACCCGCGAAGTTCCCGTTCTCTAGGGAGTACGGGGATAAGATATAGTGTATGTTACGCGCTGACAATGTAGCTAACCATGGCTGAAAGAATTTTTCAAATCTGTCCAGCAGTTTCTACGTTTATTCGTTACAAACAGATCTTTCCTCTTAATATGTTTTTATTGATATTTAATTTTTAGTGTTGCTAATCATAGAACAATTTCAACACTAAGCTGTTCTACTAGATTAGAAACGCGAAATAGTTTTGATTAACTTTAACCGTTTCGTCCTAGAATGTGCAATTCTGCGGTCAACTAGCCTAACTACTATTTGTAATACCAGCTTGATAATCATTAATAACTATTGATTGAACACTTAAATATACTTAAGCTTAATAGGTTGTTGCTGTTAAATTTGGCACACATTTTTAACCAAGATCAACACATAGGATTTTTTTATTTCGAGAAAATATTGGGCTCTTATTGGATTATCTTTCTTAACTCAATTTATAAAATAATGGTGAAGAAGTCACGGGCTAGTTAACACATAAAGCTCAATGAAGCAATGAAGCAATGAAGCTAGTCAGCAATAAATGTTAGCTGAAAGAAATTCTAGTGGCAATATTGCAAATCTAGAAATTTCAAACTTTTGAACTAATTGTACTGTATCCATTACAATTTTATCACTTCATTTCAAAGTTAAGATCTCCATAATGCAAGAATGGTTTTCAAGCTGGGGCCTTACCATAAGCTCTCATTGCCATCATAGATCTCCTACCGAGTTTCGGTTACGGCGGCTAATCTCAACTAGGATTAGCCATGTACGCAGGAGATATTATAGTGCACAAGTGTGTGCGCAAACATAGGTGCACTCTTTATTCCCTCACAATCATAGTCCGATGGGACGGCAATCCGACACGACCGGAGAGAGATCAGGCGTAGGACCAACGGCTTAACGTGCTTTCCGAGGCACGGGGGTGGAAACACCGCCAACTTCCAAACTCCGGGCATTTTATTGTGAATTTGTTGACAGAATAACCCAATATAATTTTTTGACCCGGGAATCGAAACCGGGACCTCGTGATCGGCAGGCGAACATACCAACCACTAGACCAACAAGGCAGTTGCCATCATAGATCCACGGTTTGAATATGACAGACTAATTCACGTCATATACATCTGTCTCAAAATAAGAGTCAAACTTTCATGGTAGAGCCCCAGGTGTGTCTTTTCAGTACTGGCCCCTTAGCAGTCATATTTGCAATAGGTGCCAACATCGAGGCCGCAGGAGAGAAGACGAGAAACCTGACCCCAACACCTATTTAGGACAAAAGTATAGAGAAAGAGTACCAAGATCATAGTAAGAAGAGAGTACAACCTTGTCCCAGAACTTTTTTTTTTTTGTTGACGAGGGGGAAGCTTCAAAAGGTCTCCGACCGCCCTGGGAGAGGCAGATCGGGGTATGTGGGATTCTTACCGCACTAAAACCTCCCCGGTGGCCATCCTCAGTGCTCAGGGGGGACTCCGGGTACTCTGATAGAACGCACCGGTGTCCCCCCACACTTTGCCGGGGCACATCCCCGGGGTAGCTGTGATGCCGCCCCTGGAGACCTCGCTGTGCAAGGCAGCGCGAGCCACGTCGCGCTGCCACCTTCCCAGGCCCGCGGTTCGGTGGTCAAAGCTCCCACCCCGACCACCGCCAGCAGGCCCTCCGACCCCCTTTTAATCGCCTCTTACGACAGGCAGTGGATACCATCCATATTCATAGCCATCCATAGCCATATTCTTAGACCCTGGCTATTCCCAAGTCCCAGAACTACCTCAACTAAACAAAAAACTACAAATATTCACAGCACTAGTAACACAATTGGTAAAACTCCAAAATGTAAATTTAGTAGACAGTGCAAACAAAACAAAGCTTCCAGTTACTTCCCAACAATGTGTACGAATATTTACTAACTGGGCACAGTTTAAATGTAGGTCAGAGGCTCTAAAACTTTATAAAACAGACATTGTATCAATACAACATAATGGTAAGCTTCACAAAGCACGTACGAGCTTTATTACTATTATTGTAAATATGACGAATATTGCGGCCAAAAGGAGTCTTGTTATTGTGCGCAATATGCTTAAATTAGGACAGTGTAGGTTGATTTTATTGGCATTTTGACTCTTGACACAACAAAGAATTGAGTCGACGCATCGAAAATAGAAAAAAACTCTTCCTTTTTTTTAAGTCGGATAGACACTACGTATCCCATACCAATGTTAGTGTTGTTCACCTGCTCGGAAAACCTAAAATGCAATTGATTTAAAGTTTAACTGTTATAAAAAACACTGGCGTATTTTCAGGGGAATATTCTAGCAATTACGGTGTTTTAGATTTTGATTCTTCCGAAACGGTAGGGCGCGCAGCCGGCGGCGTCAGTGCCGACGAGACGGCCACGTTATTTTATAAGCACTCTTGAGTTTAGACGTGACGGTCGGCGCCGTTGCGTATAAACATACCTTTAACCCGCTCGCCGCTGCCGCGCCGCCACCGCGCCGTGCCGCGCCGTCCTGGGCTAGGAGTGGATTGTTTACGCTAGCGGGCTGTTCACACGTGAGGGTTATATTTAGACGCACACATGCACACGCATCCGCTCCCGGACCGTGCCACAGTGACTCACATATGTGTGAGCTGTGATGTGAAATTAGACAGAATTATACGACTTTTTTCATAATATGAATTAAAAATATATACATACATGAAACTAATTGTAATGTTTTAATATTATTCAGAATTTTAAGTCAATAGTGGATGGAATTTATTTCGCTTGGTCGCTTTTATTTATTTTATTGAAGCGCGCGGAACATTTTGCTTTCATCGGCTCGGCACACTTCGTTAGTATGGTATACTGGTTCTTTTAAAATATTAGGTGTATAATTTATTAGTTTGCGTAGAATGTAAGGTATTTCTTTAATAATCATATTTAGAAATAACTACACATCCCCAAATGGTTGACACTTACTCAATCAGAAAGCTAATTTTATAAAGATTTTTAAGAGGGCATTAAGGGAGGTAGGGCATAACAGAATAACAGAGCTCCCCGTGTCAATTCTTTACCGTGGGCAAAGTGACTGACATTCTGGTGTTCGTCACATTCAGTGGCCGCTTACCATCAGACGGACTATGCTTGTTTCACACCTTTCTTGGATAAAAAAGGTACGCTATTACGTGTTTTAGGTTAATAAAAGGATTCTTAAGTAAGTACCCGTTTGAAACAATAATAACACTTAAAATATGAAGGTTTACATAAAATATTAACAAGTACTTAAAGTGATAAAGAGCGAGAGAGACATTTAAAATTTATTTTATTAAAAGGGAAAGGAAAGAAAACCGTTTCAACTTAACCGATTCAATATTGACATAGAAGGTACTTAACGAATTTTAAAAGTCGAATAACTTTCAAATATTTGAACATGGAATCGATCTAATCACACCGCTATCAACGTCCTTGGAGGCGCGTTATCAGACGCACCCAAAACACTATCTTGGAGACAACGAAAAGATTACCTTGCTGCAATGTATGTACACAGTGTACATAATATCAGCTTACTACAAGCAGTAGGGAATCTATTCAACTGCCTCGTTGGTCTAGTGGTTATCAAGTTTGCATGCCAATCACGAAGTCCCGGGTTCGATTCCCAGGTCGGATCAAAAATTGATATTGGGTTTTTCTGTCAAGTAATTCACAATAAATGCCCGGAGTTTGTAAGTTGGCGGTGTTTCCACCCCCGTGCCTCGGGGCGCACGTTGCACCGTTGGTCCTCCGCCTGATCTCTCTCCGGTCGTGTCGGATTGCCTCCCATCGGACTATGAGAGGGAATAAAGAGTGCACCTGTGTTCGCGCACACACTTGTGTACTATAATATCTCCTGCGCAGTTGGCTGATCCTCGTTAAGATTAGCCGCCGTAAACGAAATTCAGTAGAAGACCATTATTATTAGGGAATCTAGGAACAATGCTACACTCACACGAATTGGCTCAAAAAGTACTGAACCGATTTTAAAAATTCTTTTACCGTTTGTATGTTACATTATCAACGAGTAACATAAGCTATATTTTATCCCCGTACTCCCACGGGAATAGGAACTACGCGGATGTAACCGCGCGAAGTTCGCTAGTATTTCAATAAATAGACCTAAGTTCCTTGTTTTGATAGTAGATAGAGCCGTAGTGGCCGTGAAGTTTGAGCAGTTGCCTGCTACGCAAGCGACGCAAGTTCCAATCCCAGCCTGAGAAGTATTTCAATGCATTTCGATGACGTAATTCGTCAACTTAAAGATATGTAGATAACTTAATATTTTATAACAATTCCTAAAACTTTGACCGAAAATGCTGTGTCAAATTCCGTTCCCCCAAAGATCAACCTGACACTTAATAAGGAATTCTATTGTGTGCAGTTAAAAGACAATCACACGAACGGCCATTGTGAAACAATACCACTCTGTATAAAGCGATCAATAACTGAACAAAGCTGAGCCATTTTCAATTCTTTGTCTTTGAGATAAGATTGTAGATAAAATACATCTCACAGGAGACAATCGGAATGGCTTATAACTTTATACCAAGGATTTTTTTTCTAAATGACACCACGAGCTTTACGGTGCAAACCATCTGGAAGTACCCCTGTACTTTACTACTATCATCGTTATAGCAGTGACGTCTTACTACCTTCTAACTGTGACGTTTAATTTTCGTATCCTAAAATGAATGATAGACGGCTGATAGAGAGAAATGGAAGAGAAGAACACATTGCGCCGACCACAAATAACATAGGATAAGAGCAGGAGGATGATTATGAAAAAGAAACGTCATTGCTGTAATTCCTATAGTATATATAATGGTAGGACAGAGACCTGGGGGGTCTCTGTCAGGAGCGCTCAGGTAATGTAGTGCGGGTAATTGCGCATGTATCAGTCATAAAAAGACTACTGCGTATTTATGATCAGCGCTTATAACTTGTGAATGCACTTGTACAGCCAGACACAGCGATACAACGCATCTATAGTCAATAACGAAGTAGATATTGATAGTATGGCTGGCAATAAACATAAATTGCAGGTTTCGGGTGATATATCATACAAACAAACCCATCGAATACCCAATTTAGATGCGTCGACCCGCTATAAATAGCTTACGTTACATTTGCTATTTTAACTGAAGGTGAAGAAGATAGAGCGAGTGATCATGCTCATCCCCAGCAATGGGAACATCTTCCAGCCAGGCGAGGTCATGCCTAGGGAACCGGGGCTCCAAAATGTTCTAGTTGGAAACTCGTATATACTGCAATGAACTCAAACACTCTTGCGCGATTTAGGTTCCCTTGTATTTGTCTCAAACTTTGCAATTGTTGGCGAGTAGCGCCATCTATGTAGCGAGTGGAGAAACGCTTCTACAATCTTATGATAGCCGATATAGGTGTTGAAAATAATTTGGTTAATCTTAAAACAGTTCCGAGGGCTTATGATGCTAGTATAATAAGCATGCTGGCATTTAACTATTTTATTTGTATCCAGTACCAATGCAGTCGCGAGTTATGAGCGCTGACCTTGAAAGCGCAGTAGTCATTTTATGGATCCGTTTAGCAAGTAATATTTGTACTATGTGTATTTGTTAATTTTGATCAAAAATGTTACTGACAAAAGCAATTGTGCTCTGAAAATATTTACACATCAGCGTCACGAGCCAATGTCAATAAAATGACCATGAGCAATTCCGCAACAATGTTATTGTAACACTAGATATTTAATGTTCATAGTAATCGACGTTCAAAAGCTGTTCCCGCAAATGAACAGTACAAAAGAAAGGACAGTCTATACAGATAACTAAAATTTACGAGTCTGTTTGTAATTACATATTAACGAGTATATTATACGAGGTGTAACATAAAAAAAATCTCTATCGGTCCGTCTCTTTGTCCCAGCTGGACCGTTATTACGGCAGATGTTAAAAGAAGTAACTTAAACTACATTGTTTTCGAAAAAAACTGTTTTCTGAGAAATAAAGCCACCGATGTAATTAAATCTACGCGGGTGAAGCGGCGAGGCACAGCTAGTATGCATAAAATAAAGAGATGGCATCATCTAAATAAAAAATATTTTCATTTTATGCGAGCTAATGACATATCTGCTTCTTCATTTGTATAAAATATCATTGTTCCGCAGGCAATGTCCGAGCAAAGTGGAAAGTACCACCAGAGTATGCAATGCCGACAGATATCTCATCATCAATAATGTTCATCGTGAATGAACCTACTTTTGTGAGAAACAGAATGGAAACTCGGAAACCAGTGCAAAACTGTCCAAACAAAACACAACAGCGGGTTTGTTAGTTTTGAGGAAATATCCAGAAACTAGTTCCGCGAAGTAGGTCTTAAACTTTTTAAAACTTGTTTTCTCGTGATTTTGTGAAGCTATTTCTTGGAAAATAAACGTTAAGACAACGAAGCAAAGACCAGCAGGTCTAAAAACGCCACATTGGGAGAATCATAATGTGATCCGAATATGACTCATTATCGAAATGACAAAATGGTCACTTAGGTGCAATTTATATTATGATTCACGAACGGTTACAATAATTGTAGATGTTAGTCCCTAAATAACTTTTAATGATGCTATTTTGTCACAAAAGCAATTCATATTTTGTGGACCATTTTAGGAATCTTCATAGGAAAGTGTGAAACAGGTGAATTGCTAAATATTAATCATTCGTGAATCATTATATGAATTGCAACTAATGGACCTTTTTGTCATTTCGATGATGAATCATATTCGGATCACGTTATGATTTTCCCAAAGTGGCCTTTTTCTCGTGACGTGCTCACTTTGAGCGTTTTAAGGCAATGTAGAGCAACAGAATTAAAACAAAATGACATAAGTCTTCCTAACTGCATGCAGTTTACATATGCTCACGCCTGTATTCCCCGAAGGGGTAGGCAGAGGTGTTGTAATCACAACACCCACTTTTCACCGAAGATGATTAAGTGCCAACGTGACAGATGGTGAGTCCATCGCCGTCTCAGACACTTTACATAAGTCATTGAATTACTTCTCAGACATATGCAGGTTTCCTCGCGATGTTTTCCTTCACCGTAAAGCACGTGGTGTGAAATCACTGTACATAAGTCTTTTAGA
This sequence comes from Watsonalla binaria, assembly GCA_929442735.1. NCBI lineage: Eukaryota > Metazoa > Arthropoda > Insecta > Lepidoptera > Drepanidae > Watsonalla > Watsonalla binaria. The sequence continues at coordinate 3,096,018 of OV838929.1, read as the reverse complement.
CAAACTCATTGGTACAGGCCCAGCTGGGATTCGAACTTGCGTCGCTTGCGTAGCAGGCGACTGCTCAAACCTCAAGGCCACCACGGCTCGGCAGTTTACAGTTTTGTATACTATACTAGCGGGCGTCACGCGGTTTCACCCGCGTAGTTCTCGTTCCCGTGGAAGTACGGGGATAAAATATCGCCTATGTTACTCGCTGATAATGTAGGCTGAAAGAATTTTTCTCATCGGTCCAGTAGTTTCGGAGCCTATTCAATACAAACATACTTACATAAAAATCTTTCCTCTTTATAATATTAGCATAGATTAGATATTATATTATATATTTCGTAATAAATAAATAAATACTACTAAGGCGACAAACATGTGTGCAGTCCGCCTGATGGTAAGCGGTTACTGCAGCCTATGAATGTGCATTGCGTTGCCTACCTTATAAACAATGAAATCCCTGTGCAAACACAATGACAACTATTGCTAGACGACTTTTATTTGAAGTCGGTTAAAATGAGGAAAATACGGATGCGTTGCAAAACATGTGCGTGCAAAACATGTAAAAACCTATACCTCCCATTTTTGAACGGGATATCATGTTATACCCTCTCTCAAAATATTGTATGTATGTAATGAATGAATGTATCGAAATATGTTTACGTTAGCTGGCTTACAACACGTTGCACATGATGCATTTGTCGATAAGTGCATTTGTTACGCAACCTGACAACACGTTACAACAGCTGGGTCTAATGTAGTAGCACCTTTTGTTTGTGGTTGCACGGTTTACAGGCGTTTATGTATCGTGCAAATGTCTGAAACTGAATATCTTCAATACGATGTTATGTTACATAAGAATTGTTGAACTGTACAGATAAATAAAATCGAAGTGTCTGTTTGTAATTACAAATTAACAGCTTTTCACTAAACGCATATGAAAGTATATAGGGTATTGACATATTTTTTCTATGTCTGTCTGTTTGTTCCGGCTCTGAAATAGATGGATCGATTTTAACGGGACTCTCACAGACAGATAGCTAGTGTTACAAGGAATAGGTAACTTAGGCTTGCATGTGAAGACGTATCACGTGCACCCCCCACTTAGCGACTTGGAGGACCACCGTGGAGTTTAGTCGGTGTGAGTCCGACATAACCCTTCCGCTGCCCCCGCGGCGGTTAGTGTATCCATAACGAATCCTCCACATTAAAAAAAAAGGGAAATTTTTTTTCAATCATGAAATTAAGTCTACACGGATGAAACCGCGGCGCATAGCTAATAATTATATTATAATTGATCATTTTGGAATTTGGTTTTCTTTGAATTTACTAATATAAATTGTACATTATCTAGAAAGGATCATATTACTTTATGGCCTACTAAATTTTTTGGAGTCCAACACTTTAAGCCCCCGTTTAGTAGGTTACTAAAGAACCAACGGCCGTGTAAATAGGTTAAACGACACCAATTCAGGCCAAAAAACACCTGTTACACGGTAAATAAGTAATATGGGCTATAATCTAAGGCACAAGTACTTAAGCGGAATAATCCAAATCGATCGAAGGCAAGTTAATTATGTTCGCATTTCGGCTCTTGAAGCCATCTTATCGTTGGATTAACGAGCAACGATCTTGAGCCTGAATGATTAAATACATTTGCATATTTCATAGGCATTAAGATCAAACAAGTGGCTTCAGCTTAACCCATTGGTAAATTGCCTTTAGATACATTCCTGTGTTTACTTTCATTCTTGCATCCAATACGATGTTGATGTTTTGATGTTTTGAAAATGTCTAGATGTCTTTGAAATTAATTAGCAATCAGGTCTCTCGGTTATGTTGTAATTAATTCCAAGGTAATTTTAGATAAATCGGTAAACTCTGACGATTTAAAAGTGCCTATTTATTTATACAGAAAATATAATGTAAATGTCTGTTTGTGATGTATACGCCAACGGCCACGACGTGACACCTCTGTCAGTACACCTATTCAGCTTATTTTCTCGAAGATGCGCGCGTCTGTGTGAGTGTATCATTTCGAACCATTTGTTCCTAGTTTCCTAACTGGTTGTATAGCTTCTCGCACTCTCAGACTGAATCACATTCTCGAAAATCATCATCAAGTTTGAATTCATAATTATTTTACCAGATCTGAAAACAATGTATTAAATATTTTTAAAGTATAGTTAACGTTATGCATTGTCGATAAATGTTAAAAACATATTTATATACGTATAGAAATACATTTCGAGGTCAATCTTATTAACATAATAATTTTCGATAATTGTTGCGTCGAGCCCCTATCGTTCTGAGGGTACGTTATATTTAAATTGTGGTAAAGTTTATTCAAAGTAGAACAGGATATATAAGCGTGTCGAAATATAAGCGTGGTAGAGCCGAAATTGTAGCCCAAGAGTTGTATGAAATAATAATCAATACAAAATGTGATACTGGCCCATTTAACCATCTGGATAGGCAATCTATAGAATATACCGTCCCAGTGGGACTCTCCATCGTGTCAGCAAGAACCCCTTTGAATTATGGCCCCTCGCGTTCATTTGAATCTGTCCGATTTTAATTACTGATCGCTTCTAATTCATGTGTTGCTACGAAATAGATGAGTATTTTGTTGAATTAAGAAATAATGGGAGAGTTACTGATAATATATACCCAGATGTTATGATTCTATCTTTGTAAGTCTTTGTATCATCTATATCTTCATCAAATGCTGAACTCCGAACCGAATTTCGGTTACGGCGGCTAATCTCAACGGGGATTAGTTATCTGCGCAGGAGATATTATAGTGCATAAGTGTGTTTGCACACACAGGAGCACTCTTTATTCCCTCACTCTCATAGTCCGATGGGAAGCAATCCGACACGAAGAGAGACCAGGCATAGGGCCAACTGATTCATAAAATAAGGATGGACCATAACCTTCCCATTATTCTCATAACTGTTGCGTATAATTGTGAAATTAGCTAAATTTTCTAATAGGCAAGCAGACGGTTACCTAAGAGCCGTGAACCAATAGCGTTAGTTAGATTCAGTACCCCTATCACGGGTTAGCCACCGTTTTCGTAATCTATACTCTAGCGTCTCCGCCGAATATTAGTATGAGAAATTGTGCAGCGACTCCCAGCGGTGACGTGAAGAACTAAAATATCTCGTACAAATATTGCGAGTGACGCTAGCGAGTATAGATTACGAAAACGGTAGCTAACTCGTGATAGGGGTACAGATATGACAAGTCTATAATTCATATTTTTGATAAGCTGAGTTTTCTTAGGGTACTTCTCAGTAACAGCAACCTTCGAACCCAGTGGTACCACTTATAAACCTGTAAAGTGTATTTACTCCTATAAGAAGTTTAATCTAATAAAGATATTTTGACCTGGAAGGTCAACGAACCGTGTTATGGATGGCATAATCATGACTGAGGTGTGTCTTTATTTACTCACTCATCAATTTCTCATTCATTCGTGAAGGTACTGTAAATAGCGACCTTCCATTGACCTGGCATAAACAATGGCCATCCTGAATAAGTATTACGTCGTCCATGTTACCATTTAGGATTGTAGGACAAAGATCTTTGACTTAAGAATATATTCTTAACTAGCTAGCTTAAGAGTTCATTTCATGAGTGACCCGCGGAACCGAAACGTTTTTTTCCAAACCATACAGCACCAAATTGGACAAAGGCATAGATAACAAAATAGGAAAAGTGTACAAACACTCGACTTTATCAGAGACAATAAATAAACCGACTTTGTATAATGGTCGTCAAATCCTCGTTATTCCATCAATATGTTGTTACGATACAATGCAATTTATTACCACTTAAACCCCAGGCTTTGCGTGAATATTCGTTTATAGATTATCTTAATATTTGCATAGATATTGGCGCGGTAAATTCATAACACCACGAGTGTTTTTCATCTATACAAATAAATAAAATTGAACTGTTTGTTTGTAATTCAAAATTAACAGCTTTTCACTAAATTCATATGAAAGTAGTAAAAAAAGTAAATTATGAAAAAATATCGGTCTGTGTAATGGCTGGAGCAAAATAGGATACATTTATTTGTGAAAAAATGGATTTTTCAAAATAAACTCACTCATAAAATGAGTCTTGACCTACTTCGAATACACAACTACCTACTTAAAATTTTAAAAAGGCTTATGAAATAAATAAAAATCCCGAATGCAAAGTTTACATCTCAACCACAGGTAAACCCGGACAAAAATTCAGTACGCTCGAAATGCGGAGGTTTTTACCTCACTGCCACCACAGTATAAATATAAGCTTACATCAGTATGGAATCTAGACCAATTTTTTTGAAATAAAGCCGTTTGCTCTGTGTAGTGTAAAATTTTCTCCTAAAAATACTGTTAAAATAATGTCGATTTGAAGTTTCGAAAAATGTCTAGTCGCCTGTTTTATACGCCGTCGACCACGACGTGACACTACGTCGGACTTTACACCTGTCATTACACCGCTTATAATCTCGTAGATGCCTGCGTCTGTGTCTTCCTAGATACAGTACTGCTTGCAGTAAGCTAATATTTACTGTGACGAGCAGGTGACATTTGAATAAAGTTTGTACCGAAGCGTAAACCTACCCACCTAATTACTGCTGTGGTGTTTTTATATTTCCTTGATATCTAGATCTACCTAGTACCGCTACCGACTAGTTTAAAAGTACAAAAATTTTGTCCGACTTTCGGCCTTGCGACCTAATAAACAGTTAATTAATGCAATAGCTCTGTAATACCTACTTAACTACATAATGCCTCAGTGTCACGCGTATTGCGTGGGTACCTTATATGACCTTACCTCCTTCCTAGGTCACATTACATACCTAGGTAGGCAATGATATATATCATTGATGAATCATATTCGGATCACATTATGATTCTCCTAAAGTGGCCTTATTGGACCTACAGGTCCCGACACAAGTAGAGAACACGAAGCGATAAATAGTGGGGATACTGCGAATATTTGCAAAGACAGAGACCTGAGGGTCTAGTGCGAGTTTTTCACTGTCGCCTCTACAACACATCGCGTCGACGTAAGCGCAGATTTGTATAGGATCGAAACAGCGCCATCTGTCGTCCTAAAGATGATACTATTGTGAGCCCATACAAATCTGCAACGTCGACGCGATGACTTGTGACGGGGATTTTAAGAAAACTTGCACTAGGCACTCAGTTCATCCCCCCCGGGGGTTCCCACCTTGCCGTGGTGGGGGGGCTCTAGTAGTCGTGGCGGCACCCCACGATGAAGCTAAGAGGAACCCGGCGGCCCCGACACCTTAGTGCGGGCTGCCCCAGGAGGGTCGCTCCTGTAAGTGGTGCCTGCTTTGAGTCATCGGCAGGCCCCCTTTGAGCGACGACGTCGTAGTCTGGGAAGTGGCGGGCGACGTGCAGGCGGCTCGGGCACTTTGGTGCAAGCTGGCTTGTGGGGGTCGCCCCTAGCGTGATCTGCAGCCCGGCAGGTTCACCTAGGGTGCGACGGCGGCGTCGTCTGGGAAGTGGCGTCGTCGTGCAGGGCGGTCTGGGCCACTGGTGCAGGCCGGCCCTGGTGGAGGGTCGCGCAAGCGACAGCGTCGCCGACCGAATGGAAGGGTCGGTTTCGCGCGGGCGGGGCTGCGAGGGGTAGTGGTCGGGTGGAGTGCAGGAACACCGCTCTTGCTCTCCCTACCCACCGCAGCCGAGGGTCGCGGCGGGAGAGGCGTGCTGGTATGGCGATGCGCCACTCTCCCTATCCGCCGCGACCCGGCGGGGCCACACCGCTGTTGTGGTAAAGGCGAGGCTACAGGGCGAAGGGAGTGGGGGCAGTCGCCCCTCCCATCCCACGTAGCTTGGATATGGGGACGCGGCGGAAGTGGCGTGGTGGTATTTTACCACTCTCCCGATCCTCCGCGTGCCCGGCCGCACAGATAGTGCGGTAAAGGAGTGGCTGCGGGCTGGGGGAGTGGGGGCGTTTGTCCCTTCCCTATCCTGTGGCCAAGGTGGTCACCGTAAGGGGGCCTCCAGGCAGCTGGCTCGGGGGAGTTGGCTGCCATTGCACTCACGGAGGTCGTGTGTCAAGGCTCGCCTTATGTGTTTCTCGGCGAGCCTGTGCACGGAGATAGCCTATAGGCCAAGGGGGGAGCTAATCTCTCCCCTTCAGGAGGGGCTGCCCTCGGGCGGCTGGTCGCAGGGGGGGTTCACGGCAAAGCATGTGAAAACGTATCACGTGTCCCCCCCAAAAAGCGAGTTGGAGAAACACCATGGGGTTTAGCCGGTGAGAGCCCGGCATAACCTTTCCTTGCCCCCGCAGGGAATGTGTATCCGAGTTGGATTCCCCATGTAAAAAAAAAAAAAAAAAAAGGCACTCAGTTCAAATATGTACCTATAGAGGTGGCAGATTTAAGGATCTCTTAGATAGAACGACTGCCGTCGTTCTTTTGTAGCGGATGTCCAAGAACAAAATTATAAATTTATGCCTTCGTCGCCTTCGCCTTTTTTGCGCAGACACTACTACCTTTCTAAGTAGTTATTTACATTGATTAATTGTATGTGAATAATCATACTTTGTCAGAAGTGTTATCGACAAAGAAAAATATTGTTTTTCTCACATACGTATACATATCGTTACAAAGTGCACTGAGCGAAGACCATGGCAGGACGACGGAGCGTGGGACAACAGTCAGCGAGATGGGCAGATGATATAGCCCACGTAGATGGGACACAAATTTCTGTCCAGAACTGGACACAGAAATTTAGTACACACGAGGAGACCTACACTCAACAGTGGGTGATTACGGGTTGAAAAATAAAAAAGAAGAGGTAGGTAGGTAACTGTATTTTGTTATTTCTTATGTAGGTACCTACTAGAGAGCCGTGATGGCCTTGGGGCTTGAGACGCCTGCTACGCAAGCGACGCAAGTTTGAATCCCAGTGGGGCCTGTACCAATGAGTTTTCTCAAAACTTATGTGCAGTGCTTTCACACCACGTGTTTTACGGTGAAGGAAAACAACGTGAGGAAAACTGCATATGAGAAGTAAGTCAAAGACGGCGATAGATTCATCATCTGTCACGTTGCCACATCATCATCTTCGGTGAAAAGTTAGTGTTGTGATTTCAACACCTCTGCCTACCCCTTCGGGGAATACAGGCGTGAGCTTATGTTTTTAGATACTTACCTAACTACATTTTCTTGACCAAAGGCCAGTGTCAATTAAAATGCGACGTGCAGCATGCACGTAGTTCCATCCACATAAATTCATCGCTCGGTCGATATACCTACCTACCTAGTCATTGTATGTAGCTGATGTAGATACGTATGTACCTTACCTACTTAGATTATGAAGTGGTACATAATTAGCGAACAATCAGGTCATCATATTTTAATATCCTCGACTCCCACGTGGTGGTTGGTGTGGGTTTACAATAAGTATCGGTTCAGTTGTTAGGTTTCATTCCAGAGCAATGTAGGACCTAATTTAATACCGAACTACCTATTTGCGATTACAATTTACCAGCATAATATGAAAACTATTTAGGTACTTAAATAAGTAGGTATTCTGTTCAGGTCAGACGCTGATAAGGCACTAATGAACATGGGCGTGCATTGGATTTTGAGAGGGGGAAGGATAAACAATAAGTAGGGTAGGTAGGTTAATTACATACCAATGTGGCGCGTAGGTACATACCTTGACACACACACACGACACGAATGTATTCAGACAACACACATGGTAAGCACTGCTTATCTGCTTATATGGAATGCACGCCCCTGCTAGTGAACGCTGATAAATTACCTACCATCGGAAACTGGCCTTCTGAGAAGAATCGGTAAGAGAAATATTGATTCATAGGTAAAGGTCCGTGGCACAGTTGTTATTGCGCATATCATTCGATCAGCGAAGTTAAGCAACCTGACCTCTAGCCAGTAATTGGATGGGTTCCCTCCGTGCCTCGGAGAGCACGTTAAGCCGTCCCGGTTGCCAATTTGTCATCTTTGGCAGTCGTTACAGGTCAGTCGGAGGCCGAAAATAGTCTGACAACTGGCTTAACCCAGATCACAGATTTTCAGATAGGTTGCGAAGGTCAGATGGCAGTCGCTTCGTATAAAAATCAAGTGATCAGCCACATCGGGTTGAATCAAGTGCCGACCCCAACAGTGTATGGGATAAGGCCAGGGAGATGATGATGATGAGGTAAAGGGAGGTACTTATCTAACTTCTACCTTCACCGAGCTAACCTCAGCTCACCATACCCTGCTGGGCTGGGCTGGTTAGTAGTAAGAAGATAGTAAAAGGGCATAGATAGGATGATAGCTAAATACCTACTTTTAAGGTTTCTATCAATTAAGTTTCTAAACCTATTTTGAATTATAATTCATATACCTACTCTTTATGACAAAGCCTATATTATACGGACTATGAAAGACTAGCGAACGTCACGCAGTTTCACCCGCGTATTTCTCGTTCGTGTGGGAATACGATATAAGTAAGCCTATGTATGATACTTGCTGTTATGATAAAAAAAAATTCTAATCCTTCCAGTAGTTATGGAGCCTATTCAATACAATCATACTTTCATACAAGTCTTTCCTCTTTATAATATTAAGTACTTAGTATAGATTAGATAATAATATAAAATAATCTTGACATGTTGCAAGCCAATATACAAATAAAAAATAACTCACCATCATTATAGAAGTGTGCATCATTAATGACTCGTTCAACACCTCATCCGTTCCATAACACCGACGGGACTCGAACCCGGGACCTCCAGCCGAGGTTACATCATACGCGCCAAAATAACTTCCCGCCGAAAAAAACGCACGTCAATCAACAAACACAAGGTTACTAACTAGCACTGAATTAAAACAATGGTTTAACGGCTTGTGATGTTTTCATAATTTCCACTTATAGTCACAACATAATCACTCGATATGCCATTTACAGGTGGCGAGAAATGTATCGATAACAAAACGAAACACGGCAAAGTTTGTAAATACGTAATATTATATCGTCAACGGGAGAACGCAATGTGACGTCCGTCCCTCATCACACCATTGCACAAACTGTTGGTTGAGTTGAACGAAACACGTTGGAAACTCCAAACGAACGAACGAAATCAAACTGACGTTTGCCTTGTACTGCGCTGCCGTTGACAGACACTCTACCTGATATCGCTGACGCACTCTATCGCTACGAAAATCAATGTGTTTGAAAGAGATGAATATATTTCACTTTAGGCTATTCGAAACTGCATGCTGCATGTGAATGATTGGAACAAATTTTACTCTTTTGTCTGAGACGTTTGAGAATAGCAAGCGTAGGGGTTCCTGAGCAACACAGAAAAATTTATAAACTTTATTCTTTTATTTATATTCAGCTAGCATAAATAACTAATTATTATTTCAGTGCGAGCAAAAGTAGCTCAATTTAACACTGGTACTTAACGACAAGGTATGAAGAGTAAGTATTTATCTGTTTATCCTAAACCTATATATCTACAGCTGCCGTCACGATTTATGCGCAATAGCCATTTTATGAGACTCTTTTTTTTCTGGATGGCGCGACGCAAATAAAATACCTTCAATAGAAAGAGAAATAGAAACAATATTTATTCACATTAAATATGCGCAGTTGGTACTCTCACAAAACTGGTAAATATAAGTCCTGACTGACCATAATACCAACGCACAGCTTAAGTCGTTCTTAGAGTCACGAAATTTGAAGGATGATTTTTTTGTGTGGTGTAAGTAAAATTATCCATCCATAAAGAAAGGGTTTCCCGAAATTCTACCCCAAAAAAGAGAAAAAGGGTAATATAGCAGTATGTGAAATCTTACATGGAATTAGGAAGCTAGTAAAATAACAGTACCTAGACAAAGCTTCTTCATCGTTTTCCTCACAGCTGAGGGTCGTGACCACCATAAGTAGCTCTATATGTAAGAGCTCTCCAGGCTGCTCTGTTCTGAGCCTGATGAAGTGCGGACTGTGTGCTACTATTAATTGCCTCTAGGAGAGGCTCCGTCCAGCGAGCTGGAGCTCTGCCTCTACTTCTCGTTCCCTCGACACGGCCAACCATTATGCTTTTCTCAAGGCTGTGTGTTCTCTTCTCGCCACGTGTCCAAAGAAAGAAAGTGCATACCGCAAGCAGACTACAGAGCAAACTACGAATTACAATTTAGCTGGATTTATTTTGCGGCTATGTTTCAGATTTCTAGTTGCTGTTTGGCCTTCATTAAAGACAAAAGCGAATGTTTAAAATGTTTGATTCTCAAAAGTTTCCCCAATTACTTTCGCAAAATGTAATCAATCTGCCAAGACGGAATAGGGCAATATTAGGTGAAGTTTACTAACTTTTGTGATCCTTTATTCAAAGCTTAGACAATGGTTTGGATTGGATTGGTACAATAAAATTACCTTCATTTATTACTAAGTTTCCAACTAAATAACGCCGTAGTAGCGTCGTGTTTCTGCGGGGAGTAAGGTCTCCAGTGCTTCAAGTACCTACTTAATTTCAAACCCTAAATAATGAAACCTGATCAGCCCAGCCCCCTTGATCCTGCGCACCTGGAACGCGCTTAGCCTAGGATCGAGTCCCACAATGTACCTATATACCACCCTTAACCGTGTTGATTGAAGACTTGATTTCCTGGATCTGTGAGCTGCGAGAGAGACGTGTACAAAAAATGCCTTACCATCTGTTTTCCAACATTGAACATGGTATCTCTCACATTTTTAATGAAACATTTAGCAGTTTTTCTTTACGCTCTAGTGAGAGCTCTCTATCTTGACATTCAAAGTCGGCGCTCATAACTTGTTACGGCACTGGTAACTATTAGATTTTTTAATAATGTCTGTCCGTACCTATTGGCCATTATCTAAATGAAATAAAAATCGTTGGTCCCGTGATAGCACTGTCCGTAACGTCGTAAAGTAATTGGAATAGAAATTACTTACACTTGACCAATTTGATCCCTCTACGGTAAATGGAAGTAAATAAAGGCGTATTAACCCGGTAGTAAACTAAACAGGCTTAGTGACCCGACTAGCACGCAACGCGCTCCTGGCTGCCACCGAAATAACCGTGTTTCGTAAAGTTGAAACGTAAATATTTTACCTTTTTCACGGCCGCCAATGTACTCATCTATTACTGAATACTGAAGAATGTTTTCTGAACCACGTACTTACGGAGCTTCCTTTTAGACTAAAAAACTCATTTGATAAATATCAGATACCGAAACTTATACAATTTATTTTTTTTTAGTTTTCTCAGTCTGTCTGTTTGTTCCAGGTAATCTCTGAAACGACTGACCCGATTTTAACGGGACTTTCACTAGCAGAAAGCTGATGTTTCAAAGAGTATCTTAGGCTAATTTAAGGTTGAAAAAAAGACACCTATGAAATTAAATTCGCGAAAATATTTCCATGAAAATAAAAAGCGGAGCACAGCAAAATTTACATCATAAAAATAAACAGGACAATACCCTTGCCGCACATGGCGAATAAAATGTAAATACAAGCATACTCGCGTAGAAACGTATACCTAAATATTTTGTCGAAGCAGCCAGCACGGAAATTGAATCTGTTATTCCCAAATATAGCTCGTTTAAATTCAGTAGACGCAGGTTAGTTATGACACCTTCTGCGAAGCTATCGAGGCAATCAGGATCTATATCCAGATGAGTCGAGTCCTTTAAAGTACTACGAGCAAATTGCTGCTTGGAGAGGCGAGGGTTTGTGTTGATTGGTAACGTTTGTGAGAGGTGAACCTAACTAACTAGAAATTTGATCTACTTAAGAAGATTCGCTCACGTAATTGTTAAAAACGTAAAAACACAAGTTTACAGCGACTTTTAGCGTTCGCCATTTGTACCTATATAAGATTCGCCACATTTTGTTATTGGTAGTTATTACGCTATATGTAAATAGGTAACTATTTGATACAACAACAGCGCCTAAAACTATGTATTACTAGCTATGCACTGCCACGCTTCGCTGTGGCACTTTGTGATTGAAAATACTCTTTGAAGCGTACACAAACCAACATACCATTATTATCTATATATATAAAAGAAAGTCGTGTTAGTTACACTATTTATAATTCAAGAACGGCTGAACCGATTTAGCTGAAAATTGGTGAGGAGGTAGCTTAAAACCTGGAGAAGGACATAGGGTACTATATCCCGAAAATATATAAATACAGATAAATAAAAATGAAGTGTCAGTTTGTAAATTCAAATTAACAGTTTTTTACTTAATGCACATGAAAGCACATAAAATTATCTGTCTGTCTGTCTGTTTGTTCCAGGTAAACGTCTGGACCGATTTCTAAGGGGACTTTCACTGACAGGTAGTTGATGTTACAAGGACTACTAGCTACTAGCTTAGGATACTTTTTTAAGTTAGGGTTCCGTGAAAAATCCACTTATAAAATTAAGTCTAAGCGGGTGAAACAGCGGGGCACAGCTAGTCTATATATAGATATAGATAAAAAAAATTGATAAAAACAATCCTTGATGCGGATTATATATCATGCAAAAATTTCAGCTCGATCTGTGCAGAATTTTTGAGCTTTTGATGCGTACACAAACCAACATAGCATTTTTATATATATAGAATTAGAAAGAACTGTGGCATAGTGGTATAAATACTGGTCAGTTACGCAAGCGATGACAGTTTAAATCGCGCACAAGGAAAATATCTTGAAGAAATCCACACATCTGAGAAGGCAAATACGTGAAGAAGCGAGTAAATAGGCTATTACCCGTTAATAGCCTATATACTCGCGAGTTCCATCTCCGAACTCATCATCACTTTCCATGATAGGGGTCAATCGCAAACCAGTCTAGGAAAAAACACCTAGGTATGTATAGAGAAGAGAGTGAGTCCCACGCCGACGCCACAGCAACAGGCAATGGACTTTCACGTTAGCACCTAACGTTCGGTGAAAAGACAACTCTGCCTACCACTCCGGGACTAGCTGCAACGTAGGCTCTTTAGTTAACTAAACCCGCCCTAAATCGTGAGGTATTGAAAATTATACGTTTTCAAACTGCATACGTATGCCTCTAGATGTGTTATGAATAGATGATGGTAACATTGCTAGATACTGGAACTCTACGGGGTAGGAATAAATAACAAAATATGATCGGTAACAAGCGCGTCTGTTTTGTATGCAGAACTTTTATTTTATCGTTTTTTATCCAATTATTTTGTGATGATTATGAATAATAATGTTATAAGCATTTTGTATTTTTATTAGTGTCAAAGAAGACTGACCTTTTATGTAGATTCACAAGTTTCAGATAAGAAAAGTTACCTTACAATAGTTAAGACCTATGACGCCTTATGACGCGTAGAATAGAAAAAAAAAAGTCGAATTAAGAACCTTCCCGTTTCTATGAAGTCGGTTAAGTCAAATCAAATCAATCTTCGAGAATTTGATATTACTAAAAGGTTATGGCACCCTATTTACCTTGTTATGCTTCCCGGCATAGAATATTGAAATACAGTTTCCGTCACGACTTATGAGCGCTGATTGAAAATAGTGGGTGGTAACTGCGTGTATATTTGACGTCACCTGTACGTATGTCACGCGTTGTAGGTAAGTATGTCACTCACACACACGTCGTTAGTTATAAGTTTTAGTAAACGACCTCTAATGAGATTTAATTTATAATAGCCAGCAGCACATTATTTGTACTATGTATATCTTCACATTTTTTTAATAATTATACCTATCAGGTGTATAATTCCACTGATTCTGCCCGAGGCCTTAATAAATAAAAATATTAAATAAATTACGTTCATAAAACTATATCTTGTGTCCACGGATTGATTGGGTGCTGTTACGGTACTGTTGTCTATTACGTTCTTATTAATTTACATACATACATATGCTCACGCCTGTATCCCATCGGGGTAGGCAGAGACCACCGTTTGCTACATGCTACGTTCCTTACATACTTCTTTACACGCTTACACGCTTCATCCACATTCATGCATTTCTCCTTACATACCTTACACGCTTCATCCACATTCATGCATTTCTTCATACACTTCCTTCGGTTACGAGTGCTCCGAATTTGAGCTTTTTGAAAAAATACTATTAATTTGATCATAATAGTTCTCAATTATTAGTAGTTCTGTTAGTTAGTACGATTAAGTTTTTTTTAACTTTGAATTAATACACCAACTAGCGGACGTCACACGGTTTCACCCGCGTAGTTCCCGTTCCCGTGGGAGTACGGAGATAAAATACGGCCTATGTTACACCCTGATAATGAAGCTATCTATTACTGAAAGATTTTTTCTAATCGGTCCAAGAGTACCGGAGCTTATTCAATACAAAAATAATTACATACAAATCTTTCCTCATTATAATATTAGTATAGAAGTAAAGATATAGATTTTATAAACGTACAAGCACTTAAGGCAATTCGAACACAAAGCAGTCAATGCATCATAGCGTAGGTAGCACTTTATTGGTATTTTCAGGCAAGGCGCTATAATATTTACATTTGCTTCGGGCCTATGACGGAAATTATTTATTATTGTTGGCAAAATGTGCGCTTGGAAAAGTAGACGCGTACGACGCTAAAAGTATCTGCTACAAATAGCATTAATTTTACAACGTCGTGATTGAACTCTGTTTTATACCGACATGACTTATTAGCTCGATCGATAAGCATATTCGGGTTCAATTCTTGAATTGCCACGTCAAACAGAAGGGCTTTAATTAATGATCTACACCACACTACTGCCGCATTATTAGTACGAGTGTTCTTAAAATCGTCGTCACAAGTCATCGCATCGACGTAAACGCAGATTTGTATGGGCTCACAATAGTATCATCTTTAGGGCGACAGACGGCGCTGTTTCGATCCTATACAAATCTGCGTTTACGTCGACGCGGTGACTTGTGACGACGGCAGTGAAAGACTCGCACTTGGCCTTCTGGTACCTCATTCTGTAGTATAGTAGGTAGGTCTATAATATAGTAGGTTTCTCAGTGTCGAACTCGACGACAAGCGTTGGTGTCAATCATAGGAAATTGATACATAACACATAGAAGATAAAGTTCAATTTCGTTTTTTTAAAACCGACACTCGACTTCGATGCGATGCTGAGAAACCTTAGTGTCTGTAAGATGTTTCAGCGTCGAGCGTTATCATAAGATATTTATGGATAATGCATAGGAGATAAAGTTGAATTTCGCAACCTTGAAACCGACACTCGACGTCGAGTGCGACGCTGAAAAACCGTACGGAATAACTCAGCTTCTAATGCAAAAATTCCTTATCATCCTTTTTCAAATGAGACAGAGAATTCCAGACTATAAAATAATTCACACTTATACCTAAAGTATGGAAACTGAGTTTATGCCAGTTTTACACTGAATTCGAACCATTCCGTGAAAACTTTAGACATTACATTTCGCGGTCTACGGGACAGTAGGAAATCGCCCTTTTATATGTCGTCTTATGCAGTTTATGATCAGGTTAGTAGGTATATGAAGCTTCATGACATTATATTATAATAATTTCAAACTTTATTTTCGTCGTCACGCGTTTTCACCCGCGTAATTCCCGTTCCCTTAGGAGTGAGGGGGAGTAAAATAAAGCCTATACTACTCGCTGGTGATATAGCTTTCCAATGGTGAAAGAATTTTTGAAATCGTCACAGTAGTTTTTGAGTTTATTCATTACAAACATACACACAAAACTACGAGCTTTCCTCTTTATAATAGTAGTGTAGATAAATTATTGATCCCTTAACATGAATTAAAAAATATCATACAGTCGAATTGATAACCTCCTCCTTTTTTCGACGTCGGTTAAAAATTATGTATACATATGTAGTGTATATGTAGTCAGACCTAAGTTGATCCATAGAGGGTGTCAGCAATCTTCTGTGTATGGCAGCGATGAGCTCGCTTTGAACTAATTCACTCATAGGTACACCCGCTTTTGTGGTGAGGGGCAAATGTGGGTCGAAAGTGCACACGTGCAGTACAAATATTGCATTATGATTTATAATGATAGATAAATCACATTACAGGGTAATTTGCAAGGGCTCCGCCAGCCGCAGTTCGCCCCTTTGGTTAACCCCGAATTTAGTTTAGAATTTTGACATTACTGCAAGTCCAAAAAAATCAAGAAACCGTGGAATGTACTTATTATTTACAGACAAGTTTAAGTCTATACATAATTTAATAAAATTCTAGCATGATGTTATTAATACAGTGCACATTAGAACGTGGTGACTGAACATTTTTATTTATGTACGAATAGCGCCATCTAGCCTTGGTAAGTTACATATTTGATGCAAACGACAGCCAGCGGCAGTCGCGGTAAATTTCAGCGACTAAAGGCGACATGTGCTGGATTTAGTGTTTACTATTGGACTATAGATGGCCGCTGGATGTAAAGTATTTTGAACAGAACAAGTATAGACGTTTCTCTATGTCTAATTTTCTGTAGTAATTATGAGTAAGATGGTAAAAAAGTGTATGTGTATGTATTAATTTACTACAGGTGCCGCCACGAGTGATGAATAAATTAAATAACCTTTCTATTTTCGTTCAGCGCTCATAAATCACGACGGCACCTGTACCTAATAGCTGGCTATTCGATCAAAAAGAAAGTCGCAGAAATAAGATAGCAAGTACAATTTGTGTTTTTTTTTAGTTATTTAAGTAAACATAGTACATACTTACTAATTAGTGAGTACCTACTTAATTAAATGCCTACGACAAAAAAATATAATGTAGTTAAGTAATACCTAGATTATATGTATAAGTGGGTAAATGAAATGATACAGGATAATTAAACGAAATAAAACTATAGGCATCCAAAAACATATATTTAATATAAACTAATTATTGAAGTAGGTACTTCATTTGGAGACCAACGTATGTTAGCATACCAATAATATCACATTTCTGATGTGGATATTATTAATCCACTACTTATTTTCTACTCACAGCATGACTAAGAATTAATTAACAGATTTAACATAAAAACTATACACCTATTAATATCTAACTCTACGTTGTGCTATTTTATTATCTACCTATACAGATAAATAAAATGGACCTGTCTGTTTGTAATTCCGAATTAAGCTTTTCTATAAATGCATATGAAAGTACCTATACTATACAAAATGAAAGAAAAAAGAAATAAAAAAATAATATGTCTGTTGGTCTGGTTTTCCGGCTAATCTCGGACTGGACCGATTTAAAGCGACTTTTACCGGCAGATAGCTTTGTTTGTTACAGTTAATTTAAAATTAGAAAAAATATATATATTACGTGATAAAAATGAATGAAATAAAACACCCATGTGATTAAGTCTACGCATGTCATATAATAACTTACAGCAGTTCTCCAACATTATGTCCTTTCACGTTTTCATGATAATATAGTGATCTGTCACTGCTTTGACTGCTTGGAACTGTCAGGCAACTATTAATAAAACAAAGACAAATGGCCACGCCATCCCAGAAGGATCCCCGAAGGGGAGAGCAGAGGCACCACCCTCAATTCACCGAAGATGATTAGGTATCAACAGTACATATATATAATTACGTCTCTCAATTTCTTCTTACACGTTTTGCAGGTTTCCTCACGTAGTCTTTTTTGATCATAAAGATCGTGGTGTGAAATAATGCACTTACTTTTTAGAGTAACTCACTGGGATTTAAAATGTCATGGTCAAAGTCATATATAAATAAAAATCTCTACAGAAAAGCTGCAACTTATTGGGTACCTAATGAACTTTTCGATTAAAATGTATGGACCAAGAAAAAAACTCCATATAAGAAGTGAGTGGGGTAGAGGAGGATATTGAATGTACCTCAGCCAAACCACGGGTCACAGTCTATAGCATAATAAAATTCAAAGCGTTAACCAATAGTGCCAATCCCTTGGGAATACGAGAGAGATGCAGTAGGCTTAGGCTAAGTACTATTCCCTCGAGCTTGCGCTAATTGGAGCGATACAAAATGTAAGTCACGTGCCTGATTTACTTATGTACTGAAGCGCGAGGATAATATTACTTTGTCTATGGCTACATGGTGTGAAATGTGAAATTAATAGAACTCACGCACGTGGGATTTATAATTATGAGAATGCCCAGTATGGAAGTCACAATCACGACTGCACACATCATCCAGATCATGTACATGAGAGGGTTCCTCATGGGGTCCCCTGTGACACATCCGCTCGGATTCACCAAATCCATAGAGTACGAAGGCTCAGATGTTCCGTATGAAGTTTCTTTATTCTGCGGCTCAGACTGAGTTATATTTGCAGGCGATTTCGCATTTTCCTTGGTGCAACTATAATTAAAAACATCAAATTACGTAGGTACTTGCATTATATATGAGGTTTTTCTTTCCATAATGAAATTTACATTTCCAAACAGACATGTTACATAAAGCCTCGACGAAATTCAACCACGGCCAGCCCCTGAAATAGTACCAATACGTTTCGTGCCACGCTAATAGGCAATGCAATTCGTCAGCGTTCAAACATATCAAAACCTACATAGGATACTGACCGCATTAATTTCAAATATCTAGATTTTGGTTAGGAACTCACTTGCATAAAATTACTTTTTCTTTTCTTATTTCTTGAGGCCGAGGTAGTTCCTTCTTGGTCTCGCACCTGGTCCCCTCAAAGTGTTCAGGACACGCACAGACAGGTTCCTTATCTTTGTTCAGTGAACAAGTGCCGAAGTTCAGACAGTGTCCACGGCATACCTCCACCTCGCATCTCAGCCCTGAGTAACCATCCTTGCATCTGGAATCAAAATTATTACATACATGCCATGGACAAATCGACAACACAATTAGAATCGATTCAGTTGATTTAAAAAAAAATGTTCCATCATCAAATCTAACGACATACGTTCTTATGTATATTCTATTTTATGACGAATAATTCAAGTATGTGCTTCCTTTATGATTTAACCGCTCAATTATAGAGGATCTCAGGATAAGAGTAGTTTGTCAAAATAAATAAAATAAAGATTCTAATGTTACAATCAATACTCTTTTGGACGCATACCCTTAATATATACGATAATGTATTATGATAAGCGGATGAATGGAGTATGTTTAGAGTACTGCGAGAAGAATGAGTAAAAGGGTGTGTTCTTATTATAGTAAATACCATATGACTAAGGGTTTATTCAATACCTGCAAGAAGGTTCACCGTTAGCCGCTAAGCTGCAGTTACCCTCGAAGCAAAAGTTATAACAATAGGATTTATAAAAGGATATTTCGGCGCTAACATTGGACGCGCTTTGTGACATCAATCTCTGTATGTTCCCACATTGCGCAATGCCTTCAATTTGCTCCTCTATCGGATAGTTTGCAGCGATACCAAAAGGGACGGCGATTGCAAAGGAGGTGATCAGTTCGGTTGGGTCCGAATTGCCAGTCGCGTTTTTGGGAAGTCTCATAACGGACTGCCATATCAAATCGATCCAGTAAATATAATCTTTGGAAACGGTCATTGACTTCGGCTGGTATTTTTTGCCCTTTAGCAATCGCTTTCGCTCACCACCCTCGAGGTCTGAGCTTTCTATTGAATAATATTCGTCTGTTGCATCGGCCCAGTACAGTCTCTTGGTGCTTTGGTCGATGACTAAACTAACTGGCTTATATATTTCTGCGTAAACGACTACTTCTCTGTCAGAACCATTAAACCTTCCTCTTTCTATACTTGGGTTCTTGCTGTTTATCCAGTAAATGTATCTAAAATCAAAAAACGTTCTTTTATTGCCAATTTTTTTTTTATTTTGTCCCCAAAAGCTACCCACCTTCTGGGGGAATTTATTTCTGCTATTTGATACAGAATACGTTGCGTATATATAATAAATATAATTAAAATTAATGTGTATTTATATTAGGTATGGTATATTACATTATTAGGTATAAGATTATTACATTTTCATTAAGTATTGTTGAAGCGTTTGTGAGTGCTGATGATCTGTTGTATGTAGTGGATGAAGGATTTCAGTGCGGATGATCGAGTCAGTAGATCCGTGATGTTGTATGGATTTACTAGGTGTTATGTGCATGTTTGTTCGTGGTTATTTCTCTGTATAGTGTACTGTTTGTGGAGTGTTGCCAATAATGATGGTACATTTTTTAGTCTTGCATATGTTGGTAATTATTAACTTACCCTCTACAGCTATCAACGGCAATCGATGTGGGGATTTCACCCATTTTGATCAAAAGACCGTTGTCATCATTCTTAGAGCCAGATTTGAGGGAGATCTGGTAGATGCCTTTGTTGTGCAATTCTGTCCAAAAGAGGATATTCTCGACAGGATCGAAGGCAAGCCCTTGGATGTTTTTGTAAGATCCACTGACTAATGGTTGAAATTTCTTGTTGTTTGGGTTGTAGCTGGTTATAGACGCGTTGTTTTGTTCATCGACAAACAAGAGCATGTTGTTTACGGCGTCAAACGCGAGAAACGTGAGGACTTCGAAGCGCTCACCTTCATTGTGTATTTTAGTTTGATTCGTGTACAATTCTATTTGATTTGTCGATGTGACTGCTATATCTGAAACGAACACATTACGAACTCAACTCCCATATTCATAAATATCTTATACATTGGGTTATCTGTTTCCAAAACATTTAGGTAATTTAATTATATCACTTTTTATGCAGAGCTATTTATAAATGTATTAGTAACTAGTGGACGTCACGCGGTTTCACCCGCGTAGTTCCCGTTCCCGTGGGAGTACAGGAATAAAATACAGCATATATTTCTCACCAATAATGTAGCTATACATCACTGAAAGAATTTTTCAAATCGGTTCAGTTGTTTTTGAGCCAATTCGTAACAAACAAACTTACATACAAATCTTGCCTCATTATAATATTAGTATAGATTATGACTGTTTCTTTCGGAAAGTCAGATATAACCATATGAGCATGTTATCTTACTCACCTCGACTCGACGCAAGTCCACCGAGGCACGAAACTGATATATTAAATGGCCGAAACTTTTTCGGTACTGGGAGATAGGTAAAAGCTTGCTTAATTTTAATTAAGGTTAAATAATATAACAAAATCGATAGTTTGCTATATATTGATGACTAATATGCTTCAGTTTGTGGCGCTAAAGCCAAGATTATTTTGGAACATATACCAAAACGTAGTGAAGCTGGTGTTGAATAGTGCATTGGGTGTAACCCGAATGATCAACAAAAAACGGTTGTAATACCTACAATGCTTCTACCACGTGGCCACAATCAGGCACAGATATGAACAGGGTTTTATTCCCAGACAATTTATTATGTGAACCGACATAATAAAATTTGGTGAAAGTGTGTGTTGTAAGAAAGTGAGTGTTGGTCTATTGTGGGTCCCAATGAAGGGTATTCAGTCCTGAATCCGCGT
This sequence comes from Watsonalla binaria, assembly GCA_929442735.1. Lineage (NCBI taxonomy): Eukaryota > Metazoa > Arthropoda > Insecta > Lepidoptera > Drepanidae > Watsonalla > Watsonalla binaria. The sequence goes on along the minus strand of OV838929.1, from coordinate 3,074,595 downwards.
CTGGATACGTTACCACGTCACTAATGCTTGTAACAAGCCGGTACCTAACGCTAGAATCATTATCAGCATTGTTCGGTTTTCCGCTTAACTGTGTATTATTAAAAGTTGAACAGTTTTTAGGCGAATTGTTTTCCTCTTTGTATTTCTAAATAGGAATATTCTTTTATTCTATATAATTAAGTTTGCCTACGTGACCGCTATCACGACAAATAAAATAAATTAACCTCATTATTTGGGATAATATTTTAGATAAGTCTCCTTTCAAGGGTTCTTGAAAGTGAAGGCAGTCGTGGAATTAGGTTGCCAAGAACCCCACACACATTATCCACATTGAAGTTAGGTACCAAGTAGATAGTACCAGTGGGTTAGTCTGTCATGATGTAGCAGCCATAAGGACACACATCGTTGAATTTCTCAGATATATGCATAAATCGTGTTGTAGCAAATAGTCCTTTAGAAACAGTCTTGGTAAACCAGATTTACACCAGATTATGAAAGGCAACTGATGCGGTCGACCACGTGCGATGTTTATGAACAAAGTGGATTTCTTTCAACGATATTAATGGCACCTACTTTATTTTGTATAATATTACAAATCGCGGGCTTTAAACTCAAAGAATTTTCTTAAATTTTGGTTAAAGACTGGCTATTTTCTAGTGACTTTGGGAGTTACGCAAGGTTTCATCCTTGGTCAAATGTTGTTAAGTGTAAGGTCGTTGCGATACCCATTCATATTGATTATATCATTCTATTTTATAATACACAGATGACTGGAAGTTATGTTATTATTGGATGTTTCGTTTAGGGTACGTATCAGTCAGTCATTCCACGCATTGTATTTTTATTGTCATCAAAAATGAGAGCTTATGTATTTCATGTAACATACTTGTATAACATGAAATACATATATAGGGACATTTTACCTTCTCTGTATCGGCAACTATAAGAAAAAACTTACCCCACGTGTGTGCCCAGGTGATGCAAAGTAAGCAATAGCAAAGTAGGTATGGTAATGTACACATCATTTTATTTTACAAGAATCCGTATCAGTAAGTTCTTCAGTAATTTTATTTCAAGTTTCAGTCGAATGTAGGGTACAAAACATGACCACCCACTACGCGTGTTCCACCGAAACTAAATAAAATGCTGCCTTGGCGTGTCCTGCAATCGTAGGCTTGGCATTATCCTCTGTCGCTAATCCTAATCTATTTCTAAGCAAATAAAATTAAAGCGTCTGTTTATAGGAAATTTTCACCTTTATAATATACGGTATTAACACAAAAAAAATCTCTGTCCGTCTTTTTATTTCGACTCATCTCTGAAACGGCTGGACTGATTTCAGCGGGTCTTTTACTGGCAGATAGCTGTTATTTAGGAATACTTTTATTTTAGAAAATAAACATAAAATTAGGTACTAAATAACACTATACTAGTTATTCTTTACTGAGATGTTTTTTTTATTTAAAAAAAAATAATATGTAACATTTTTTTTTTCGACATCAAAGCTAGGCATGTAAATGGCCCACTGGTAAGCGGTTAGGTACGAGGAAAGGCAAGCGGCTTCCGCAGTCAATGTGCGCTTAACCAGGAAGGGGCATTATGTACGTAAGTAGGTAGACGTCATCTGAAGCAATTCCATAAAACCTTTTGTATAAGCAGTTATGGAGGACGCCAAACTCTAACCTCAGAATAATTGTTTCCAGTTCCAATCTGTGAAATTGGGATGATCGAATTCTCGTCTGGTTTCTGGTTTCTGAACCCGGCCAAAGGGATCGAGATGATGGTAAAGTGCTCCCATCAATACAGATAAATAAAATGTAAGTAAGAGTCTGTTTGTGCCCTAAAATTGGGTGAAATATCTTGTGCCCTTTATGAGACCTATTTTGTACCATATGTCATGTGAATAAATATTATTTCTTTTTCTATTTTGTCAAATTATTTTGTGAAGATATGCAATGTTCCGACTACTTATAGCGCCATCTAGGCAAAATAAATTGAACTTATACTACTTTCAACGCTTAACTACATCTAGCGGCGATGGCTAATACCCGCTCAAGTACGAGTTTACCAAAGTAGCGCAAAATATAAGCCTTCAATCAGGAGTGTTTAATATATTGCTTGATAGATGCCGCTGCTATTGTGATCATACAATTTTTTTTTCAATTAAACGAATTATGTAAATGTTGTGATTATAACGTAATCAACACGTACAGTTTCGCGCCCTGGCTGGAATACTTCGTATAATTTGAATAGAAAAACATTATGTCTGTGAGTTTGTTTGAAGTTTTGTAGGTAAGGCAACTGCTTGAAAGTAATCTGTTTTCCATTTGGCAAGAAAATAAATTTAAAGCTAAGTTTAACATTTACATCATTTAATTTTGTGTTTTATTTTTATATCTAATGTTCTGGGGCCCGACCATGAGCTCTTATTGCAATGTTAGTTCAGCTGTGCGACAGTGACAGACTTACACACGTCATATGCATCTGTCTCATAATAAGAGTAACACTATCATGGCATTTAGAGGTTATGGTAGTGGCCCTGTTGATTCGATACCGTCCGTTCCTGTCTTTAAACCGAAAAAGTATAAACTGGCATCACTTATATTCGCTACTCAACCCACAGGTCCCCGCGGCATCTTATGATTATTCTAAACGATTAATTATTAAGAACCTGTCAACAGGTAGGTATAATTCATCGAATACATTCTTCATGAGTTGACCTTCCGTAAGTGCGAATTAATTAATGTTACGTACTCATTATTGTAATAGCAAACAGGAAGCTAAATACTGGTCCATATACGTCAAATTATTTTGATACACATTTAGTTACTTATATTTTCTGCGTAGTTCGGAAAGCCCGAACACAGAAATACCTTATGGGCGTCCGGGTCAATCGGATAATGATTTAATATCCCGGTCTATTGCGTCCCAAGAGTCTCAGTCGACCTAGACAAAGTAAGAAGAGCTCGTACTGCAATGTTACTGCAGCTGTGTGACAGTGACAGATGTATATAACGTGGCAATAAAAGCATGGTAGGGTCCCCGTAGGCAACCGATACAAAATGTATTGAAATGACGTAAATCAGTCACGTGATTTATGTCATTCCTATACTTTTTGTATAGTTTATATTTGCAAAGCGTGAGATTAATGTTACTTTGTCTACAAGCCCAGGGTCTAACTACGACCTCTTATTGCTCAGCTGTGTGACAATGACAGATGAATATGACGTGTATACATCTGTCTCATAACATGAGCCAAACTATGGTGGCAATAAGAGCTCATAGTAGGGCTGCCGTGTTATTCTGTAAGGTTTCTTAGCATCGAACTCGTCGACGAGCGTCCGTTTCAACCTTAGAAATACCTGCACAATACATAGATGAGAAAGCTCAATGTCTTATGATTTGAGCCGATACTCAACGTCGAGAGGGACGCTGAGAAATCTTACAGAATAACGCTGCTGTTCAGATTCAGACCGTCGCCGTCGTTCGCCAGAAATTAGATTGCCTATTGTTGCGATCAGTTTTGATTTAAAATTATGATCACAGAAAAATGTATGCAACCCCAATCCCACACAATTACATTTAGATCCACTATACATGCTGAAAATGTAAATACTATGAATGTTTAATACGAGTATAAATATTCAATCCAAAGACGCAATCTTAACCGTTAAAGAACCCTTACGATGATAAATACACTCAAGAGCAGTGAATTCGGCTCACCAGCAGAAATTTATTACCACGTAGTTACCAAGTGTTTCAAAAATATTGGTCTATGGGAAGCCTTCTAACTATATGCAGTAAGAAAAGTAGAATTAACTAACAAAAAAATATTACGCGAAGCTTATAAATATGTAGTACTTCACAATAACATCCACATTTTATTGCTCTGCCCTTGTGTATGACACATTTGTTGGGTACCCTACGTAGCTGGTCACTACCCCCTGTATCATATATATTTTCTATGGAAATAAAGATTACAAATTGAAACCTAAAAGGTAAGTAAGGTCAAATATTAAACACAAACCAGTACATAGCCAATATATTTTAAAAAATTAACTCTCAACTACTGCTAACCTTTGCAACCCCTTTGACAAGGGAATCATGGCTAAAATAGGAGTGAATATAGATATGACGGCTGATAGAGAGAAATGGAAGAGAAGAACACATTGCGCCGACCACAAATGAAGTAAGGGCGGGAGAATGATGACATCACTTACTTTATAAATTCTAAGGAAATATTTTACTAGTATGAAATGTTTCCTTACATTTTATGATGGTGACCCGAATTTATTGCTCTCGAGTATACCATGTAGACTATGGTATGCTTTGTACTTTATCGAGTTTAATATCGATTATAAAGCCTCGGAAATCGCGTATCGAGTGGGAAGTGAAACAGGAAGTGCTTTGTAACCGGAAGCATGTTTGACTACAATGTTTGTATGATCTAGATAATTACTGCCATTATATTTTATTTCTTATTTTATTCAATAAATCTTTTCCTACTCTTAAATCTGATATGCAATCATTATTATCCTATTAAAAGACTGTTTCGCTGCCGAGTGGTCGCAGATGCTGCTGGGGAACACGACATCATGGGTTCGATCTCCGAGTCGGGCAGTGTTTTTCCATCTGTAATTTCCTAGTAGCAGAGTGGATAAGTGCTGGGTTAATGGCAATAGGCTCATCCCTAATATTATAGGATTTAAATAGAATTGGCGAAATGGGGTGTACTATAACTACGCCTTTGCTTACACTGCCTACCTCTTCGAGGAATACTTACAGGCGTGAGTATAACTATGTATGTATTGTAAATCTTATTTTTAGTTTAAAATTTTTTTTATATCGACTTTTGTGCACTGGAACTGTGTCTATGGGCTTATATATATTTTTTATGATTTATATATTATTATATATAATTATTACATAATTGCATTACTCAAAGCTTTTCGTTTCTTAAAGAGTAATTACTGAGTTTCTTGCCAGGTTCTTCTCAGTAAAAGCAACCTTCCGAACCTGGCGGTAGCATGTATAATCCTATGTAATCGTGTCTTTCTGACGATTTCAAAGTACTTTGTCTAAACGAATAAAGATATATTGAATTTTGAATTTTGAATCTTATTTTAAAAAGATATTTTTTTACGAATTGGCTGTAAAGTTACATACGGTTCACCAGCCATAAGCTTGCCATCCTTAGTTACAATGTTACATAATTGTAAAAGTGAATATTTATATTGCACCCTGTTTACAAGAGAGCCTTCAAAATCAACGATTAGATATAATTTTATTATAACCTGCTACTATCCGCTTATTAGAAGTTATAATAATGAATATCCGACGCTGCAATTAAATACAATGTTTGTTATTGGCCCACTTTTATGAATTTAGCGATGCGAAAATATGCTTGTAGGTCGTTGAAGTCTTTTACTTGAAAATGCTCGACCTGAAACGGTAAGCTATTTTGTTTTGACAAACTACGGGAGAAAGTTTTTCGCACTCCCTTGTTATTGTGCAGGAGCTTAAACACGGCTTATATCGGCGAGTGTATTAAATAGTCAGACTAATTGGATGCAGATAAGCAATAATGTGTCAACCCGCATAAACTTGGTTTTGAGAAAATGGCGTCTTAAGATGATTGTATACGTGATTTAAGATTTGTTTTATGACATAAATCCATTTTTTACGTACTTTTATGTTTCAGATGACTTGAAACACTTTTTTAGAATGTTAAATACGTGATGCATTATCAAAATATATCAAAACCTTTGAATTTGACTTTTTGTGGGTTGACACATTATTGCTTATCAGCATCCAATTACAACCTAATCCGAAGCATTTAAGATCTATATCGCATTTCCTACCACGTTGATAAGATACGTTAACGCTAGTCGCATGCGCGCGTAAACTTCTTCAATTGACCTATTTAGAATTTGGCTTCGCGAGCAGAAGCAAGCCGGCGGTTGTAAAGCAAGCATTTCATTTCGTTAGTTTCGGTAGAACACGCGCTCGGCGCGGTCGTGTCACGCGGCGCCCTCTACCCGACATTGGACTGAAACTCGCATGCATAAAACTTACTAAATGAACATTTAACACAAACGCGCTGAAATTTATGAAACAAAATGTGCCCATTACAATACCTTGTTGCCTGTGCCGTATTCTGCCTCGGCTGGGTCCACGCGTGGGGTATGTATTTTAGTCTAATCAGCTGATATTTCGCATCAAAACACGTGGTTTTTCTTAAGAGTTACATAACTAATAATATTCTATACGCTCAAATGAGTTGAAAGCATGTATTCCGTGGTTAGTTAGAGGAATATTTTCATTTTATGTGACAAGCGGTATGTAATGTCAGTAAGGGTGTATATCGCGTGGCTTGGACGCCATTGCGAGGGGGCCTTGAGTCACGTAGGCCACTAGCGGTACACCCGACCGAGTTGAGAAGGCTTCTTCTATCTTACTATGCGTGAAAACATACGCACGACATTGAGTTTAGTCACGTTGCATTCCTGAAATTTGGAAAACTAATTAACAGCTGAATATTATCGTGTTTGTTGGTACTATGATACAAGATGCGTTTAGTTTTGTACTTAAATATATCTGCTTTTTGAAACACTTCTAGGCAATTAAAATTCAATTAAGTAATAAATTCAAATACCTAGGCATACTTATTTGATTATTTATATATTTAGTCACCACCTTCATAGATGTAGCTTTTTAAAACACATGAATATAACGTATATATAATGTACTAAAGAGAGTAAAGTCATATGTACTCACCTATCTTGGTAAACTAGTAATTTATCTGCATCAGATGTGAACGCACCTTAATATTTCACTATTGAACACACGAATCTGTGTTTTATCTATGAAATCATTTTCTCTATGAATCATTATTGTTTAGATGTTAATTTACGAGTAGTCGTGGAAAAAAAGTGTTATTTTTATTTTATGAATTTAAAACTACATATTGTAAAGATTGCGTGAGATTATTTAATTCTCCGCAGATTTATTCAAGAGTTTCTTGTGATTGTGTTTGGTAGGTATTGTATGTAGATGTGATAGCCATTTTGGAAATAAACTAAATTTGATCTTACAGAGCTATAACGGTGCTGCCATTTCTCAAATTAAAAACATCATTATACATATTTACGTATTGTGATTTTTTACAGAAAAAAGTTCAGGTAGATTTATTTGTCAAATTCATGATAATATGCAGGAAATTTATTTTAATCTATAGATTGTATATCCTACTTCTAATATACGCACACCTATAAAATTAAAACTAAATAATTAGAAATAAGATCCGAAGAAAATACAAATGGATTTTATGACCGTTTGAACTTATATATATATATATATATAAAATTCAAACGGATTTGATCATATCACTAAATAAAATACACATAACTATAACTATATGTATATGTATATAAGTTCCTGCAAAAGTTAGTGATGGGTTTATTTATTTTGAAGCACTAATTATATATTTGCAGTCAATTCATATTTAATATTTTGTGCTTCTTTTCAACCGACTTCAAAAAAGATGAGGTTATCAATTCGACAGTAGGTATGTTCTTTTTCGTCATCTAAAATATACTAGGAAAATTATAAATAGCAGGTTTATACACAAACTAGCTGTGCCCCGCGGTTTCACCCGCGGACATTAGCCGGATAAATCAATAATAAAAAAAATTTTTTTTCTTTATGTAAGCAAGTATATACAGTACATTCAAATGCATTTAACGAAAAGCTGATAATTTTGAATAGCAAACAGACACTTCAAATTTAATAACTCTATAGTGTATAGTGTAATGTCTATAGAAGACATAGATCGCGTGCGTGTTAATTATTCAACAAGTCATCGTATGAGAACGTAGTTTTTGTAAACAATTTATTATGTAAGTACATGAGTAGGTGCATACATAGAACTTGTTGACATGGGTATACTGTGACGCGTACCAAACGGGGGTAGTTGTTTGTTAATACATGTGCCGTCACGAGTGTTGAGCGGTGCAATTTTTCGGAGCGAGTCCTAACCAATATATAGTTACCTATGGGCTGAGCAGCTATCCACTTTACACTGGGCTCAAATCGTGTGCATACACAATTAAATTTAATATAGTATAATTTTTTTTAATAATTAATTTAAATGGTCATCTCAAGCTACGCATTTAGTTATAAGTAGATGTACTGGATTTTTAGTTATGTTAATTTTTATCGACATTTGTGCATTGGAACTTTGTCCATGAGCTTACGTTTCTTAAATTATTTATTTTGTAGTCTTTAAATTGTATAATATTTTTGAAAACAGTAATTACTGAGTTTCTTGCCAGGTTCTTCTCAGTAAAAACAACCTTCCGAACCTGGCGATATCGAACCGATTCCGAACCGGTAGCATGTATAATTCTGTATAATTATGTCATTCTGACGATTTGAAAGTACTTTGTAAAAAGTCTAATCGAATAAAGATACTTTTGACTTTGACTTTGAAATTATTTTTTAAATCAGGTTATGCGTTTACCAACATCTAGGTACAGAGATATTCGCAGTCACCTTTTGGCTACACTATCAGTTATAAAAAAAACTAGGTGAAAATAATTATTGTTCATCTACAAATTTCTTTTTTAACTTGACAAAGAATTTACATTTTCAAATATAACTTTGTAGTTAACCGGTTGACATTATTTACTAATAAGAAAGAACACATTATGCGTGTGATAACGTGTTTGTTTGTTTATTAAACGTCTTGTTAATTGTGACAAGGTAAAATTATTTATTGCATACCTGTTTATAGACTTACTTTTTATGAACTTGGCAACATTAATGTATCACGTACGGAGAAGTTCAAAAGGTTAATTATATTTTCAAATAGACATAATTTTGTTTTTTTTACAACTATCTTTTATACATAATAATTAACTTACATCTAGTACAATAGAACTACGAGGTATCGAAAAAAATATATACATAGAATAATGAATTTGTATGAATGTATGTTTTATAATCAAAAGTTGTTATTTATATTATTGTATTGCAATGGCGAACGAACATTTTGTAGCCAAGTTAGACATGACATTTAGCTAATGTCCAAGAAATAATAGGTTGGTAATCAGATAAATTAAACACAAACAAATGAGGCAGGCACTCTTATTTAGTGTGTGAACGCTACGCTAAATACATTTAAAACTATTCCCAGTCAAATGACAACTTATTGTTAATTTTGATTATATAATCTGAATAGATGTAATAAGTAATATTAATGTTAATGTTTCCAGTCCTATTTCTTTTTTTCACACACTTAGCCATTATTGAGAAAAAGTATCTTTTATGTAAGAAAAAATATCCAAGCAAAGCACGGTATAATAATATTTAATTTAGTAGCATAATAAACACGTAATTATGGGTGGCGCATTATAACCTCACCAGAGCCTGTAGACAAAGTAAGATTAACTTCGCAATGACATGTGTCACGTGACTGATTTATGTCATTTCCATACATTTTATTACAAGCGCGAGAGATTGGTACTTTGCCTAGGCCTACTGGGTTTAAAAAGTTGATGAAAACATCACGTGATTAATCGACGGCTCCTTACCATTGGTTTCCTTGGAATCGTTATATGTACCAATAATACGGCAGCGATGCTATGTTCTCAGTATTGTGTGTTTTGTATACTATGTAAGTACAGTCAACTGCACAATTCTGTACCATGACATATTTAGCACGGGATTTTAAAAAATCAAAACAAAATAAATATGAAACTTTTTTGTACTACTAGACCTTACTGCGTGCTCATAATATTATGAGACAAATGTATATACTTAATATGACGTGTATGAATATGTCACTGTCACACAGACGAACTATCGTAGCAAAAAGAGCTCATGGTTGGAGGGAGGCCTTTTACGTAAACTTTTTTCAAAGTTTTATACTTTATTAAATATTTTTACTAGCATTAAGATCCGTTTTGTAAACTAAACATTTAACAGATCATTTATTTGTCACATTTTCTGCTAACAATGCTTTTTTGGTGAAAATAAAATTTTAATAAATAAAACTGATCAGGCAACTGGGACCTTGGTTCCAGGTAGCTAGCGGTCCCAGTCACCTGAAGCCTTGATATCAGAATAGGCCTTGAATATGCATGTTTATTCGACGGCTAGATAACATAGGTGCGCCCGCGTCGAACCGACGGCGCAATGCCACCATTGCGGCAGTGACCGGGATTCCGCACAGCACACGCTGGAGCAGTGCCCAGCGTGGAGCTCGGAGCGTCGAGTCCTGGTCACCAGGATCGGGCAGGACCTCTCGCTGCCACGCGTAGTGACGGCTATGCTGGCAGACAGAGAGGCATGGAGGGCCGTAGTCTCCTTCTGCGAGACGGTAATGTCCCAGAAGGAGACCTCCGAGCGGGATCGGGAGAGAGCCGATCCCTCTCGGAGACGACGGCGACGGCGGGGCGGAGGCAACGCACGCCCCGGTCCGTCCACCCAATAGCCAGGGTCTAAGAATATGGCTATGGTATCCCCTGCCTGTCGTAAGAGGCGACTAAAAGGGGGCCGGAGGGCCTGCTGGCGGTGGTCGGGGTGGGAGCTCTGACCACCGGCGCGGGCCCGGGAAGGTGGCAGCGCGATGTGGCTCGCGCTGCCTTGCACAGCGAGGTCTCCAGGGGCGGCCCTACAGCTGCCCCGGGGATGTGCCCCGGCAAAGTGTGGGGGGACACCGGTGCGTTCTATTAGAGTACCCGGAGTCCCCCCTGAGCACTGAGGACGGCCACCGGGGGGGTTTTAGTGCGGTAAGAATCCCACATACCCCGATCTGCCTCTCCCAGGGCGGTCGGGGACCTTTTGAAGGTTTCCCCCTCGTCAACAAAAAAAAAAAAAAAAAAAAAAAGGTGCGCCCGCGTACACCCAATAGCCAGGGTCTAAGAATATGGCTATGGTATCCCCTGTCTGTCGTAAGAAGCGACTAAAAGGGGGCCGGAGGGCCTGCTGGCGGTGGTCGGGGTGGGAGCTTTGACCACCGAGCCGCGGGCCCGGGAAGGTGGTAGCGCCATGTGGCTCGCGCTGCCTTGCACAAAGAGGTCTCCAGGGGCGGCATCACAGCTACCCCGGGGTTGTGCCCCGGCAAAGTGTGGGGGAACACCGGTGCGTTCTATCAGAGTACCCGGAGTCCCCCCTGAGCACTGAGGATTGACACCAGGGGGGTTTTAGTGCGGTAAAAATCCCACATACCCCGATCTGCCTCTCCCAGGGCGGTCGGGGACCTTTAGAAGGTTTCCCCCTAGTCAACAAAAAAAAAAGGTGCGCCCGCGTAAAAACAATAGCTTTGATCGTCTGTAAAAAAATCATGTATAGAGGAAATTTAAAGCAATTAATGGTTCGCCTAGCTAAAAAATATAGTTAATTTAAATCAGAATGAATGGAATCAATTTTATTATAGTAATAGACTAATATTTTATAGTTGGAAGTGGCGTAGAGACAGCCGCGGTCGTGACAAGCGCAACAGTGCAATCAACAAGCCTTGCTTCAAGGAGACAAAACTGCATAATATTTGTACATGATGTTAATACACTTGTAATAGTTGCATTTATAGGCTAAAAAAGTAAGAGGTTCGATAGTAGAATCGTGTATTTGATTTCGTATGACTGTCAAAAATCTTTGAAATGATTCCAATTACATTAGAAAAAATTATCATCCAAAACGGTTCACCCAGTCGAAAGTTCCGAAGTATGAAAAATTAAAACATTACAGTTGAATTGTAAACCTCCTTTCACTGAAGTCGGTGAGATAAGCCGCGAGCTACTTGAACTTTTTTCTACAATAATACAAATGGGTCTATGTAAGAGAGCTACTGATCTCCTGGTAGGATTTCTGAGTTGCCCGACTGCGGAGTGTATGCCTTTAGTGCATATAACTTTAAAGAAGCAGTCGGTAGTGTGGTTAGCAGTCGCCAGTGCTCCACGGAGGGAAGGGATGGTGCTGAGCTTGCAATTTTCCTCGTCATTGCTGCAAGGATTTCATTTGTCAGTTATCATCAGGTGGTCTGTGCGATTGATTGCCTTCGCAATATAAAAATTACACATAGTAGATAACCACACCTATATAGTAACCTTTAGAACTCAGAGGTGAACCCAAAGCAAACAGTGTAGTGCAGAAATCATATTTCACCATACCAGCCTAAAGTGACACCTGGTTTTGCGTAACGAAGTACGCCATAAATATCCTGATGGAAGGTCGAATATACGGAACTGGATATGCGGAACCCTTCCTAGGATATAGACAGAAAAGTAACAGTTATACTGACCGAGAACGATCGTGTATTTCAATACAATATTATCAATGCCGTGTCGTTGAACTCTTTTATAACATTTATATGTAGTAACGCTTACTAACGTCATTACCCTGGCACAATGCAACTTAAAGAGGGGTTGAGCATAACGTGATTAAACTCCGAACTGCCCGACTGTACCTTCAAATTTGAAAGAACTCAATCGAATAATGCTGCCTTATTCTATATGTTTGTCAAGTTCATAATTACAATTTATGCTGCCTTAGCTCTTTCGAATTGAGCATTTGATGCCCTACTGCGGTACGTTTGTCGATTGTTTTGCCCAGGACTCTATTGGAGCTCCTAGAAAATGCACGCTTTCCATTACCAGTTTCTAACCCTTTAAAATATATATTTGCCCCCTTTATTCTTCATCCGCTTTATGGATAATCTGGTCCTGGTTTTTTCCATACGTTTTACTCTTCTGCTGCCGGCATCAATTGCTCAATTTAAAAGGCCCCTTGGAGTATTCCTCTGTTCTTTATGAAGGAGGAGTGGAAAGCTAGCAACTGTAGCTGCAAAGTGACCCTTTCGTTTATCGGTATATGACTTGAACGCAAGAGCGCCATTGGCAAAGTTTTTATTCATAGACTCTAGTTAGTAACCATCAGATCTGATGTGTGCTACCCTAGCATAAAGTAGTGGCCAATCACAACGACGGATCAGTGATGTATCGACATATAATATCCGAAACCCTTTTGGTTTACGACCTTTGTTGTAGAAACATTAAATTTTGACAGTAATTTTATTCCATGGGGTGTGGAGCGGTGTTTTATGGGTCCACCTGAGTGAAGTTCCACCAGATCTCAGAGCGCCAACTGAAAGTTATTGTTGTTAGAAGAAGCACATCGCTCTTTCAATTGTTTATATTTCTCTGTATGTTGCTTGCATGTTTTTTTTACTACGACACTGTCAATCCTTATGAAACGTGTTTAGACATCGTCGTGCTTGATGTATTGATGTTACAACACCTCACAATTTAGCACCTTGTGTGTGGTAAAGACCTCGTTTATATTCGCTTACTTTTGCACACCAGAGGTCATGCACGCTAACGGACGTTACACAAAAAATGGGACCAAGTACAAACATTTACCACAAAGAAATGTTGAGCATTCCTCACTCAAATCTCTGACCGTGTCCCAGTTTCTATGTGACGTGGATCATTGTGCCGATTGATCACAATCGCAGTCAGAGGTTAGCTAATTACGAATACAATTGGATTACCGTGAAAATTCAATTGGAGCAGTTTATAGGAAAATTGTTGATTATCGCGATGATTTATTGGGTCGTAAATGGAAAATTGTCGGCTTTTAAATTCCTTGATTCTAAGGTTAATTAGTAGAATTGTATACTTGATTTTCTAATATTCTATAAAAAGTTGAATGGCGTTTAAGCTTGAGAAGGGCGCAAGGGAAATTTCTTAGGCCAATATTTATTTTGGTGTGTTGTTAGGGTATGGTATTCCTTTGTTTTGTTTTATCATTTAGAAGGCGATATCCTCTCTCATTCAAGTTTAGGTGACAAAACAATGGACTTACAGAATAATAAAGGACACTATATAATTTAATTACGAGTAAATATATTAGAGTGCACTGACATTATGGCATGAACTTATGGCAAATATATCTTTCTGACATGAAATAATATTTTTTTTAATCGTTCTTATTTCATTTTAACAGGAGTTAAAACTTTGGTTTTCGGGTTAGATAAATGACAAGGATATATGGAACTAAATCACTTTGCACAAGTAGCACCCGGCTTAATACATGTTATGCATACACTTGTAAATCTATCTGGTATTGTTTTTTTTAATACTTACCTGCATGCTAATACAATTTGTCTTTATTCTGAATATTTATACCTTACATCGAGTTTGATTTTTCTCATAAGATCGATACAATATAATCATATTAAATCATCATTGATTTAATATGATTATATTGTATCGATGAAATGTACATGATGCCTGGCTGAGTTTCGTGCTGGTTCTTCTCAGTAGGCTAGTTTCCGAACCGGTGGTAAATCAGATCCTTACCAGGGCCTAAAATAAAACAGATATTTTTCATTTTCATTTGGGTTAGCAAATCTTAGTATTCATACAATGGCACTTCAAAGTGGTATTGTTTTCTGAGTATAAATACATGCTATGTCTGGTTCTCACTCATCTGGCGTCATTGAGTGAACACTGACGTAAGATTAAAATCTTTAATGTCATTCCCATGAATTTCACATTTCTGTAGATTCACATCACCAGAATGACTTTGGATTTAAGAGTAGGGAAATATAATAAAGCATGTCATTGTCCTTTGTACTTACAACACTTAACTAGTATCAATACATATATACATATGCTCATGCCTGTATTCCCCGAAGGGGTAGGCAGAGGTGTTATAATCACAACACCCACTTTTCACCGAAGATGATTAAGTGCCAACGTGACAGATGGTGAGTCCATCGCCGTCTCAAACACTTCATTGAATTACTTCTCAGAAATATGCAGGTTTCCTCACGATGTTTTCCTTCACCGTAAAGCACGTGGTGTGAAATCACTGACCACCACGGCTCTTATTACTAGTATTGATATACATGGTCAAGTGACATCCCGAGTATGGAGCGCTCAGCGCAAATAATGCGCGAGTATGCGAATATGGTCGATTACGCCTGTATGCTATAGGGGTTGATAGACAGGTATTTGACACTTGCCATGCACATACCACCATGATTCTTTGACTTCGTCGATAACTTGACACAAATTTGACATTACAATACCTAGAAAATCATTCTTTCTTTTATTTAATGGCGATGAGCTTGAGTACAGCTATTCCTGTCAAGTGATTGTTGAGAAAAAAAACTTGCAACTTGTTAAAAATATGTGGAGGAACCCATTGAATTCCTCCCTAGGGAATCTTGTTCAGTGCTTAAAATATTAGAAGCTTTGATCGTTATTTTGAAGTCTTCATAATGAAACCTAGCCAGATCAATTTGTCGCCCCCGAAACCCACTGTATACTAGATTGCATGGTAATCGTTGACGACTTTTTAAAGATTCAGATTATATGCATACATATATAAAATAATTACTCGTTTCAAGGTAGGTATAAGATTTGCAGAAGCCATAAATAAGAAGTGAACATACATAAGCTCACGCCTGTATTCCCCGAAGGGGTAGGCATACATCACATGTATGTATCACAACACCCACTTTTCACCGAAGATGATTAAGTGCCAACGTGACAGATGGTGAGTCCATCGCCGTCTCAGACACTTTAGATACGTCATTGAATTACTTCTCAGAAATATACAGGTTTCCTCACGATGTTTTCATTCACCTTAAAACACGTGGTGTGAAATCACTGTACATAAGTTTTTTTAGAAAACTCATTGGTACAGGCCCCGCTGGGATTCGAACTTGCGTCGTTTGCGTAGCAGGCGACTGCAAAAACCTCAAGGCCACCACGGCCTATCATAAGAAGTGAAGTAAAAATATATCCTTGTTCGTGATATTAAACCGTTTAGAGTCTTCGTAAATTATTTTCACAGATCACTGCTGGGGTCACAGAGCACAATAAATATTGAGAATTGGTATTTACAGTTAGATTTTAAGGAAGAATAGTATGCGCAATCGTAATACGAAAAACAAAATCCTTTGATTCATTCGATTTACGATGATTGATGATAAACAGGGATTACTCTGATAATAAAACTACTAAGAATAACATTAAGATGGTATTTATGACACATGCTAAATAGTATTCACGTAATCTACATTTCAAGTAGGGCTATCATAAATAAATAAAATAAAAATATATGTTCACGCCATCCCAGAAGGGTCCCCGAAGGGGTAAGCAGAGGTGTTGTAACAACACCCACATTTCACCGAATATGATCAAGTGCCAAAGTTGACAGAGGGTGAGTCCATCGCCGTCTCAGGCACTATACATACGTCATTGAATTACTTCTCAGACATATGCAGGTTTCCTCACGTGTTTTCCTTCACCGTAAAGCACGTGGTGTTAAATAACTGCACATAAGTTTTTTAGAAAAACTCATTGGTACAGGCCCCGCTGGGATTCAAACTTGCGTCGCTTGTGTAGCAGGTGACTGCTCTAACCCCAAGGCCACTTCGGCTTTTACCTAAGTATTCAATTACGTTACTTTTTCCTTATAGTAATTGTCTGTGATATTCTTTAAGATGGAGGTGATGGTCCCATGAGTAGCTCCGAATTTCGAACGACCCGTTATGGCCTACCTCTGCTAAAGGTTTTTTTAATGTTCAATGGTAATGATTATACGCACATACATACATAAAAATATAATATAATAAAATAAAGTTTCTGTTTATAATTCAAAAATTACTCCTTTTGTATAAATGCATATGAAAGTATAAACGGTACTGACATAGAAAAACCACTTTTTCTCTGACTGGCTAATCTCCGAATTGGCTGGACCGATTTTAACGGGGCTTTCACTGTCAGTTAGCGAATGATACAAGGAGTAACTTAGGCTACTAATATTATGGTACCACGACCCGCGCACATTAAAACTACGCGTGTGCAACCACAGGGCCCAGCTAGTAGTAAGTAAAACTCAGGCATTATATAAGCTCGTATATTGTTCGCCGACGGCTACTGAGACAAGCATTAATTTGTACTTTGCTCCGTAAAAGAACACCTGTCTGTAATATGAGGCTGAATTATTCGCTTATTGTGCTTACTGTGCGGCGGTCACGTATGCAAAAAATTCATACAATTATATATGCATTATTTTAATACTTTACACAACTTATAAAAAACCGGCCACCGCCGCACTCACGAGAGTAACTGTAACATCTATAAAGACTAATATTATAAAGAGGAAAGATTTATAATTAAGTATGTTTGTAACGAATTGGCTCAAAAAGTACTGGACTGATTTGAAAAAATCTTTCAGCAATGGAAAGCTACATTATCAGCGAGAAATATAGGCTATTTATTTTATTTCCGTACTCCCAGGGGACGGGGAAACCGCGCGACTTCGCTAGTTGTCTATAAAAACGAACCAAAACTTCAAGTTTGTTGTATGGCCCCTATATTTATTTCATATCGTTTTTAGTTTTTTTTATAGTCAACAAAAATACATCATCTGTGAAAATTTCAACTGCTTAACCATCATATGAGGTCACAGCCCGGTGACAGACGGACAGACGAACAGTGAAGCCCTAGTAATAGGGTCCAGTTTTTTTACCCTACGGAACTCTACAAATAAGTACATTACCGACGCATTGATCCCAACCAACCAACCAAATCTGTCAACTTTGTAAGATTTACACCTTCGACGGCATTTCCAATTTGTCCTAACTGCACTCGAAGCGATAAGCTATCAATCGATAATAATTCACTCAATGCCACATTTGTCATAACTTGCAGACATTGATTACTGCTGATCAGGATTACATCGGATTTGGATCTAAATCCAACTTTGAGTTTGTATCGTGAACCGTTATCTTTTCCACACCTTGTTTTTCCGCGATATGTTTAAAGTTTAGTACCTGGTTGACCGAGCTGTGCTCGGTTTCTTTTCAACGACGTTTTCGCATACATGTATACAGAAAAAAAAAGATAAAATATAACCGGTGAGAAACAGCCTCGAACCGGGGTACTTTAGTTTCGCTATCGCCAATAGGCTGGTAGTCTCACGTTTGAGCTCCCATAACTTGACAGATGACGTTGAAATTTACTGTCGTATTGTATGAGTTTTTCAGTGCCTGAAATCATCAATCAAGAATCTAGAAAAAATTGATCTAGCTAATCAATATTTTGCCCCTGAAACCCCTGTGTGTAGAGACACAGAATTTCACGAAAATCGTTGGAACCGTTTCCGTGATTCAGATATATATATATTTCAATACAAGAATTGCTCGATTAAAGGTATAAGATCTTGTTATATCTACATTTTTGTAATATTGTCTATTTTTTAGAATTGTTTAGAACTGTATTCCATGCTATAAAAGGTCTAAAATAGATCAGTGGGTTTCAAGATTTGCATGCTTTTGGCTGCCACCAGCCTGATTCTAATGAAGCTTAATCAAAGTGGCTGAATAACAATGAGATTGAAAATTTGTGGCATCGTCTACTTATTTGCTAGGATTGAAATATATTGCCTTACTTAACAGCTGACATTAATGTATATGGATTCTATAACTTCTGTTAAGGGGAAAGATTATTGGGCACCTTGTGCGACATGATACCTTCTTTAAAAACATAATAGAAGGAAAGGTAGAAGAAGGGAAGAGAGGAAGAGGAAGACCAAGGCTAACATACATGAGACAAGTTAAGGAAAAGGTGTCTGTCATGACGTGTAAGGAGGTCAAAGAGATGGAACTGGACAGAGACAAGTGGAAAGAAATGCATCGGTTACACCGACAAGAGTTATTACTCTTAAATTCATGATGATGAACTTCTGTAACACCTGTTGCAGGCTAGGCTGGTCTTTATAACAGTGCTGGAGGTCGCTTCAGTCGCGGCCGGTAGGGTTTCGGTAACAAACCAAATTTCAATCAACTTCCACAGGATGCGTATTGGTTACCACACGCTACGCATTTATTAACATACACGAACCTAGAATTATATTACGTTAATCCTACTAATTTGAACAACATTTCAACAAGTAACATTCGAACGATATAAATGTTTTTATCTCTTCTTCGATCATGTTTATCATCTCTATTTATCTATATATGTTCTAAACATAAATACATACATACAGTACAAGTCCCGATAAAATCGGTCCAGCCGTTTCGGAGATTACAAACAGATAGACGGACAAAAACATTTCGAAAATTTGTTTATCCAAGCCAATACCGTGTATACTTTCATATGCATTCAGTGAAAGTTGTTAATTTGGCATCACAAACATACACGTAAATTTTATTTATCTGTATAGATTTATGACATAGTAGATATTGGTATCAATGCGATACTATCGGTCTACGGTGCAAGTGAAACGGCCATGACTTTGAAACTAAAAATAGTCGATAAACACTAGAGATACAGTGACAATTCACGAAAATATTACTCAAAAGCATTATAATGGCGTATCTCGTGAGCATGAAGTGATGAGATGCAGCTGCGGCAAGCTGAAGACAGGTCCAATAGCGGACCAATAAAGGTTGATAAGGTTGATGATGATGATGTATCTTATATAAGTTAGTGTTACATGCGTAAGCCTCCATGGCCTTACTATGACCTCTTATTGCCATGATAGTTTTACTCTTATTATGAGACAGATGTATATGACGTGTATAAGTCTGTCACTGTCGCACAGCTGAACTAACATTGCAATAAGAGCTCATGGTTGGGCCCCTGTTCTGCTCGAATAAAAGTGTTTTCCTTATTCGTCACAAAAACATAAGTCCGTCAGACACCTCTGAGTGCCGTCTCGAGTTATGAGCACTGACCTTGAATGCAAAGTAGTCATTTTATGAGCCTGTCTCTGTCTGTATGGTGCGACGTGGATAAAATAAATGTGCAGCCGGTGAATCCGCGTGACGTTGCTAGTTTTTAATAAGGATACATCCTACCCCATCACTTTATGGTAAATGGAAAATGCACCTTAAGATACATTTTAAAATAGCCTCTGACATAAAAGGAGGTGTTACACATATTTATAACAAAAGTATGTCTATGGGTTAAAATAAGTCTCATTAAGAAGTATCGAACACAATTTATTTGGTACCTACATAATCTATTTGGGTTGAACGATTCAGCCGAGTGGAATCAATTTCACGGGTGTCTCTCTTCACTCGTATTATTAGTATCCTTGCTTTGACATTTACAAGAAAAGAATTCATATTAATATTATAAATTATACACTATCTGTGCCCCGCAGTTTTACCCGCGTAAAGTTAATTTCATGGGAACCCTAATGTATTTTTCAATTAAGGTAGCCTAAGTTACTCGTTGTAACATTAGTTATCCTGTGAAAGTCCCGTTAAAATCGGTCCAGGCGTTTCGCAAATTAGCCGGAATAAACAGATAGATAGACCGACAAACAGACAGAGGAAAAAAATGGTTTTCCAGTCAGTATCGTGTATACTTTTATACGCATTTAGTGTAAAGCCGTTATTTTGGAATTATAAACAGACACTTGAAATTGTATTTATCTGTATAGATAGAAAAGTGTATCTGGCTCTCTGATACCTTTTTACGGTTGCTGAACATATTTTGATAGATTTGACCACCAAGACGGATTTGTTGGTTAACTACAGACGTCTCTGTCGCTCTTCTAATATATAAAACGTCTGTATTACCGTGCTCGGAAAATATGTACAGATTTTTGTAGCGAGATCATTGCCACGCCTACACACACCTACGTATCTGTGACGTATTCACATTATTTCGAGAAAAACAGCATTGACCGAGAATATCGTTTGAACATTGAACAATGTGACAGCGGTGCGACTTTGTGCTTTGATATCAATAAGTATTCTTACCAAGAATTGGTGATTCCCATATGGCTAAATGTCAAATGAAATTATTAAGCTTAATTTCTCGTGTATTTTATTGAAGTATTATCCTATCAGTGCCCCAAGGGTTTTTCAACGTTAACGTAATTAATCTATTCAGATAAATTAAATTGAAGTGTCTGTTTGTAATTCCAAAATAACAGCTTTCACTAAATGCATAATTATGAAAGTATACACGATGCTGACATGGAAAAACCAATTTTTTTTTCTCTGTCTGTTTGCTCCGGGAAATGTCTGAAACGGCTGGACTGATTTAAACGGGACTTTCACTGGCGAGCAGGTAATATAACAGTGAGTAATATAAGCTTACTGTTATTAAAAAAACATTGGAGTCACCCATGAAATTAACTTTACGCGGAGACCAGTTCGACTGTACAAATATTACAAACATTCTCTAAATTGCAACATGATTATAATCACGTATACTGGTCTAATTATGGGTTGGGTTGCATTGTTTTGTGCAAAACACGAGATTAAAGTATGATAAAAACAATCGTTTAATGATTACACACTTTGGCAGTTTACTAATCTAATGCTGTTATCTTTGATAACACTGAATTGTTGTGATGTAGGTACCTACCGCAGACAGGCTTTATCGCATTCCGCAAATCAATATATCGCAGCCCAGACTTTATAAATCTAAGTAATTCCATAATAATTATATATATATGCTCACGCCATCCCAGAAGGGTCCCCGAAGGGGCAAGCATAGGTGTTGTAACAACAACACCCACATTTAACCGAATATAATTAAGTGCCAACGTGACAGAGGGTGAGTCCATCGCCGTCTCAGGCACTATACATACGTCCTTGAATTACTTCTCAGACATATGCAGGTTTTCTCACGATGTTTTCTAAGGAAAAACACAATAATTATTTTTATTCTAAACATAGTCTGCGCCCTTAGTTTTGCCTACGTGGCAGTAATACTTTCACCACCCTTTGGGGTGGAGTTTCGGAAAATTTCACAAAAACATGACCTCTACATTTCATATCATAGAGCTGTGAGCTGATATATAAGTCTATCAGAACTTGGAATTTTAGATGCAATCTTCTGACGCGTTTCTAGGGTTCCGTACTCAAAGAATAAAACGGGACTTACTTAGACTACGCTGTCTGTCCGTATGTCACCATGCTGTATCTCATGAACCGTATAGTAAGACAGTTGAAATTTTTACAGATGATGCAAGTATTTCTAACAGAATAAAATGTATATTTAAATTCATATTAAATAAACGTGATTTTAATAGCTTTTGTACGGTAGTCCGAATTGCACTTGGCTGACTTTTATTGACGTAAGCGACACAGATGGTAGGTCTCGCGTCGGTGTCATACCTAAGATGTAAGACCGCAAGTGGAAAATGGCTAGAGTTCGATGTATTTTCTCCTTAATACGGCAACAATTGGTACTTGATTGGATTCTCTTTTAGAATGTCTCAATATAATTTTAGATTTGTCACTTCCCCCAATATGTCCGGTTGTTCAACTCGTCAAACGATAGAATTATACGAACGGAATAGCAAGAGTTCCGCATTGTTTTGAATAATGTATGACCAAATATGTTAATTATTTGTCGGACGTGCGTCTAAGTTCTTAGAACTAGGTATACGGGCGACACGGTATTAGCTGACGGACTTGCCCAAATATCTTTATAATATCGATCCAACCTCCTTTATTACCCAGAAATGTAGTAAAATACCCGTGGCTTGGCCTATGTTCGCCCAAAGAGTCAAACAAAGCTTCAGCAAACATTTGGAAAAACCAAATAAAAGATAGAGTCTGAGATACTTTCCCAACTATACACATAAATAAAATTAATATGACTGTTTGTAATTCCAAATGAATAACTTTTCCCTGAAAAATAAACAACTAAATATTGAGCTTAGAACTAGAATGCTTCAGTGCTACATATGGCCAGTAGTCCTTTATGCCTGTGAAACTTGGACTATCAAAGAGAACATTCGCCAAAACTAGAACCTCTTGAAATGTGGTTCTACCGCCGTATGCTTCGGATTAGTTGGACCCAGAGGGTAACTAATGAGGAAGTTCTCCGACGCGTTAAAAAATCCAGAGAACTCATGACAGTCATTAAGAGAAGGAAAGTAGCTTATCTCGGACATGTACTACGACATGAGCGCTACAACCTTCTCCAGAATATAATGATGGGAAAAATTGAGGGGAAGGGGCGAGTCGGAAGGAGGAAGTTATCATGGCTCCGAAACCTAAGGCAATGGACTGGGATAAACAGCGTCGAAGATTTGTTTAAGCTTGCAAAAAATAAGGACAAATTTGCGGAGCTGACGGCCAACCTCCATTAGTGGAGAGGCACCGCAAGAAGAAGAAGAACTTTTCCCTAAGTGCATGTGAAACTTATACAGTATTTAAACAATTATATGTCTGTCTGTTTGGTCTGGCTATCATAAAACGACTGGACCGAATTTACATATAGATCGCAACTTGATTAATACTTCGACGCCTTTACGAGCTTTGAACGAAATGTGAGCACATTTAAGACCAGCCGCGATACTGGTCAAGTGCCGGTTTTAAAGAAACGAAATTGAACCTTACACTCTATGTATTATGTATCAATTTCCTATGATTGAAACCAACTCTCGTCGTTGAGTGCGACGCTGAGAAACATTTCAGAATAACGCACGAGATCTGGCAGTTCTGGTTATTTATTCTATATATTTATATTGTCCTTGCAGAAGTAACTTTTGGCAATCCCATATAAATCTCACTGTAACCCGAATTAGGAAACTTATCTGGGTTTTTAAGAAGCTAAGACACGTTGCTAATCTGAAAGTCCTTCTCAATGTTTATTATGCTCTGGTCCAATCGGTGCTTGGATATTGCGTGGTCGTCTGGGGTGGTACTTGTAAGGGTTTCATGATACATCTAGAAAGAGCTCAAAGATCTTTACTAAAAGTAATGACATTCAGTCCATATAGATTTCCCACAAAGTTACTATATGAAAAATGCCAAGTGCTAACCGTTAGGCAATTATACATTCAACAATTATTGACAAAATGGCATAAGATGACACCGTATAATGCAGATCTTTACAACAAAAAACGCACCATCACAAATATCAAACAACCCCTAAAAATGCGCACTGTCACTGCCCGGCGCCAACAGAGTTCAATGGCTGTTCTTTTGTACAACAAAATAAATAAACTTCTCAATATACATCCCCTATCAAACTATAAGGCTAAACTTAAAATAAAAAATTGGTTACTTGGACTGGATTACGATGAAACTGAGAAAGTGTTAAGCTAGTGGTGAAATGTAAACAAACATAAAAAATACACACACACACACACGCGCGCGCACACACCCACAGACACGCACACACACATACACACACACATACACACACAAACACTCACGAACACACACGATTTTGCATGCGTTTTTACTTTTATTATATTACAAGTGTATATTTGCTTGTATGTTATATATTGTATAAGTGAATGTACACTTAAATAAAATATACTACACATCTAGTTTGTACCTTGTTATCACAGAAATTATTTAGGAAAACTAATGTGAGAAGACACTGATTTCTGTAACACAGGCATTCAGGCCTAGCTCAGAAGTCAGGGAATTCCTAAAATTTTGTGTATATATTTTTGTGAAAATAAACATTATTATTATTATTTTTTTATATTTTCTTTTTCTCAGCCGAGGCCGGTAATAAATGATACTCACGGGTCAAGACCAAGTGAATATCATTGGGATGGATTGTGTCTGGTATTAGTTGGGTCTTCTATTTCGGTTAAATCCATGAACTTTCTGACAATCCTGCATGTATTTAGGATAGAGGCCTTTTGCATGTTTATGTATGCTGATGGTGGGAGGTCCAGTAGTTTTAGTGAATGATGTAGATGATTGGGGATGACACCAGTTGTGGATAAAACTATTGGTACTATATAAACTTTATCCTGTCTCCATATTCGAGCTACTTCATCTTTCAGGTCGGAATATTTATGAACTTTTTCAGTGATTGTTTTAGTTAAGTTATGAGTGTTCGGTACTGCAATATCTATAAGGTAAGTTATTTTATTTGTTTTATCTTGAAGTGTTATATCTGGTCTGTTATAGTGTATAGTTCTGTCTGTTAGTATGCTGCGGTCATAATACAATTTGTGCGTGTTGTTTTCCAAAACTGGTTCTGTCGTGTACTTGTAGTATGGTGTACGTTTGTGTGATGTTTGCAAGAGGTTGTGTTTGAGTGCTAATTTCTGATGGATGATGTTAGCTATTTGATTGTGTCTGTGTGTGTAATCTGTTTGTGTGAGATTTGGGCATGCCCCAGTTATATGTTGTATGGTTTCAGAATGTATGTGGCATTTACGACATCTATCATCAGTCATATTAGGGTCTTTAATAATATATTTTTTATAATTCTTTGTGTTTATGACCTGGTCTTGGATAGCTATAGCAAATCCTTCTGTTTCTGGGAAAAGTGCACCAATTTTAAGCCACCTGTTTGAGGCTTCGGCGTCGATGTGTGGTTGTTGCAAATCGTGTGGGTGTCGACCATGCAGGACTTTTTTCTTCCATTCCTCTATTTTGCTTTTTTCGTGATCTGTATTTATTGTGTCCAGTGTTTCTGTATGTCTGTCACTTAAGTTAAGGGGTGTGTAGTTAGTGTCATTGTATGCTATTGCATTGTGTATGTTACTAGTTTGAGATTTTCTGTAAAAAAAATTCTTTAAGGTTTGTATTTGTTTCTTCCAAAGAGCGTGTATGTTAATAAGACCCCGGCCGCCATTTTGGCGCTTTATAACCATTCTTTCGATGGCTGACTTAGGGTGTAAATGGTTGTGCTTAGTTAATGTGGTTCTAGTCAGGCGTTCTATTTTGGTTATGTTGGATTTAGACCACTTGATTACACCGAATGAATATGTAAGTATTGGAATGCAATATGTATTTAAGGCTTTTATTAGGTTTTTTCCCGTTAGCTGGCTTTTAACTATTTTAGTGACCCTTCTTTTGTATTCTTTCTGTAGCGTCTTCTTGATTTCAGTGTGATCTATGCCTTTTAGTTGATAGTATCCCAGGTATTTGTACAGATCATTTGGCTCCATTGATTCAATTGTTTCTGTTTCACTTAGCGCGTACCCGCCGGATCGGATTTTGCCTTTAACTATATGTAATGTTTTACATTTGTCGAGTCCGAAGTGCATATTTATATCTTTACTAAAATTTGCAGTAGTCTTTATTAGTGTATTGATTTCTTTTTCAGTTCTGGCATACAGCTTTATGTCATCCATATATATTAAGTGTGAAATAAGTGTTTCTGTGTTTTCGTGTTTCAGACAATATCCGGCCCGTCGGGCATTGAGCAAGTGTGATAACGGGTTTAGGGCTAGACAAAACCATAAGGGGCTAAGTGAATCTCCTTGATATATTCCCTTTTTAATGGAAATTTCTCTAGTAATTAGAGTATTCTGATGATTCGATAGGTGGAGGGTAGTTTTCCATTGCGACATGGTTTTTTCTAGAAATGAAATAATGTGCGGGTCTATTTTGTATATTTTTAAGATATGTATTAACCAGGAATGAGGTATGCTATCGAAGGCTTTTTTATAATCGATGTAAGTACAGTGTAGGTTTCTTTTTCTTGATGCTGCTTGTTTGTGTATAGTGGAGTCTATTATAAGTTGTTCCTTACATCCCATATGCCCTTTCTTACACCCTTTTTGTTCTTCTGCCAGAATGTTGTTTTGATCTATGTGTATATTTATTTTAGATGTGATGACTGCAGTTAAAATTTTATATATAGTGGGCAAACAAGTGATTGGTCTGTATTGTGATGATTGTCGTGTGTATGCTCCTTTTGGTATCATATAAGTTAACCCTTTTGTTATGAACTCTGGTATATTCTGTTTGCCATGTAAAATGTCTGTGATATTATTTGCAAATGTTCTATGAAGTATGTAAAGCTTTTTAAACCAAAAATTATGAATTTTATCGACTCCTGGTGATTTCCAGTTATGCAACCTAGCCGTTATATTTTGAATGTCCATCTCCGTTACCTCCCCTAGTTCCATTTCCTTCAATCCACTCCATCTATGTTCTTCTTCTGCTATCCATTCTGCTTCACCGTTATGTTGGGCATCGGTTTCCCATATTGATGACCAAAAACTCTCTAGCTCTTCTTTGGTGGGTATTTCTGAATTGTCGCTATGCGGGTTTGCATTTTCTGAGCCCAAATTTCTATAGAATGTTTTTTCACTTGTTTTAAATACAATGTTGTCTTGCTTTCTTTTGAGTGATTTATTATATCTGGCTAGCCTATTGACTTTGAGAGCTAATCTCTGTTTTAATGTGTCTAAAAAGTCTTCCGGTTTTTTATTATCGTCATATTTAGTGTGTTTACTCATGTTCTTAAAAATATCTTCTACGTGTTTGACCACATTCTCCGATCTGTTGTTATTTATGTATTGCGTGAGTCTACCTATATCTGCCCTAAGCATTGTGATATCCTTCTCTAATCGAATCTGCCAAGATGGCTTTCCACGCTTCTTGTAAGCAGAAAATTCTGAGTTATGATGTAATATTTTATATCCCATTTCTAGCGAGATTGTAAGTGCGGTGCAATATATAAGTGTGTGAGTGTCTGTTAATTGTAAGTCATCAGAGATAAATCGGTTTAGTACTTTTTCATTAAATATATGTAGAAGTCTAGACAGATCTTTATTGTATTTTAGTTTTGGTAGTTTTGGTCTAACTGAGGGATCGATTCCCCTGTATTGCGATAGAGCTGATAGTAATTTATCATACATTTGTTGCGCTATTGTATCATTATTTTCAGCAGGTAGATCGAGACATTCAACTTCATTTTCTACGAGATTAATAGTATTTTGTGTTTGCGTGGACATGTGCGACTTCTGAATAGAATCTTCCTGTGTGAGTGTTAATGGGTCATTTTCGTGCTGACTTTGCAGGCGGTTAATTTGTGACGGTGTTAATTGTGCTATTAATGTGTCAGGTATCATAGTTAGATTATTTGTCATGGGATATGTATGGTTTTGTTCATTATTATGTTCCTGCTCAAGTTCTTTTCTTGCATCCTCCTTTAGTTCGTTTAGTTCCGATTCTGAAAGATACTTATTTCTTATGATCGCTCTTCTTTGATCAGAAACCCTTTGTTCTGAGACATTTACATCAGGATATTTTTGACAAAAAAGTTCATGGAGTTTCTTTCTATAAATGGTCATGTCTGTTTCAATTTTTGTTATGTAGAAATATGTACGTATGATGAATTTGTTCACATCTTGACTCCATTTCATACGTACTCTTGCTTTTCCCGCTTTAGTGGACGCAGGTAATAGGGGGTTTCCCTCCTGCGTAACATCCAAGTTGGGAGTTGATAGGTCTTCATCCACAGTAGCTAATGATGGGGTGTACGATACCGTACTGGGACTAAAGGGTTCTTGTATATCAGAAGTGGATGGTGAAGGACTTCTATATCTATTATGGGTTATTCTACTACTTCTCCTAATTGGATTTGTATTTGTTGGTTCGTCTGTCTGTCCGATGGAGTTCTGTGGATGATCTATGGATATTTCTTGAGTCGATGACTCGGCTACAACAGCTTGAGACTGGGTAGGTTTTTTTATTTTTAAACGATTCATATAGTTCCCACGAGCAGCTAGGGACGCTAAGTCCACCATGGCAGAGCCCTGCGTTCACCATGGTAAGGGTACTTAAAACTGGATGTCCCCTGGTATCCAGAGTTCGCATACTGACGACTATGCTCTCCCATAGCCACGCAGCCCTCGGCATATGCTGTTCCACCTTGGCTTGGGTTAGCCAGTAGTGCTCCGTTGGTCACGTAAGTTTTGATTGTACGCGTCCGCCTCTCACGTGTGCTTAGATGTTCAGCCTGGACGTGGAGTTGGTCTTTGAGAGGCTTATTATTATTATTATTATTATAACTTTTCAGAAGACAATCCAGAATTTAGTACTTATCCTGATTTGGATATTAAGAATAATTTTTCCCGGTTATTTTAATCTGTGAAACTTACAATCTATATCATAATTAATTTAAATTAATTTAATTTAATTTAATATATTATAAATAGATTATATAACTTCCTTCCTTATGTGTATACCTACCAATTCGTTTTTCCCTATATCATAACTGGCAATATCCCGCTGTTTCAAAGCGATTTCAATTTTCGCTGGGATGCAATATTTTTGCGGGAAGTATAGGAATATTTACCTGAAAGAGATTTTCATTTTGTTCAATGACATTGTATAGCTGTGGTGGTGAGCGGCCGCCTGCTACGCAAGCGTCGCAAGTTCAAATCCCAGCGAGGCCTGTACCAACGAGTTTTTCTTAAAACTTATATGCAGTGATTTCACACCACGCGCTTTACGGTGAAGGAAAACATCGTGAGGAAACGTGCATATGTCTGAGAAGTAATTCAAAGACTATGTAGTAGTGCCTGAGACGGCGATGGACTCACCATCTTGGCGTTGGCACTTAATCATCTTCAGTGAAAAGTGGATGTTGTTATCACAGCACCTCTGCCTACCCCTTCGGGGAATACAGGCTTGATCATATGTATGTATGTATGTATGATTGTATTAGGCATATCCACGCAACTTTTAGAATAGACCACAGACAGATACTTAATACTAACTATCTACTAACAAGCGTATGAAAATAAGTAGAATTTAGTTTTTGCAAATCATAAAACTTTTTTTTATTACATTAATATATCGGTATGTTCACTGCCATTGATAAGCTGATAATATGATTGATGTATTCAATCGCTTCTTTTAAGTATGCCATACTTACTAATATTACTATACACATTTTATCACATAATATGACAGTTCCTATAATTAATAGCGTACAAGGCAAGCATTGTGAACCCTTTAACGACCGCGAGATATTTATAGCGAATGATCGATTTGGTTTTTTCCGCATTCGATTGTAAGTTATGTGTGTATTGTCCTAGATTTGAATTAGTTCCATTTGACAAATGATCGTTATGATTTTATTTAACACATTCACTGTTAACATTTCAACTTCTTCGTAAATTCTCTAACAATTGGACGCACAAACGCGTCGTTAGCAGAGAACGCGACAGACGAATTCAATTAAAGTAATACCACAGTATACAAATAAGTTTACTACAAGCAGTACAGAATCTAGGAACAAATCTTTCAAAACGACATACTCACACGCGCGCCTCTACGAGAGAGATTCTGAGCAGACTGGCAGTAGTGCCAATACGGGGTGTCACGTCGAGTCCGCTCGCATAAGTGCGTTCATGTTAATATACATTTTAAGAACATTTTACGGGCTTCAAAGTTACATGACTGACATTATTCCGTTTTGTTGGAAGACCGAACTATTTATCGAAACTCTGGTAATAAACGAATTAAAAGAATAAATATTAAAAGCAAACATTTTTATTTACAAAAAATCTCTAGGTTCCATACTGCGTACCAAGCTCATATTTATACTGTGCTTTAGTTATACTTTCCAAGTATGTTGTAAATACAAACTAATTAATAGCCTTATTGATCTCATTGTCATGATAGTTGTGTGACAGTCAGGCACATACATACATGTCATATACATCTTTCACAGATTATGAATTATATATCATAGCAATAAGAGCTCATCAGGCAGTATTGGATGTCTAGAATGATTTATCGGCTCAGTTGGTTTGGAGGTTCGTTCATTAATAGTACTTACATGCTAAGTATTCTTTTTATTGATTATTCAAGGACGGAACTAGTTACAAATGGTTTGGGTATCGGGTGGTTAATGGTCTATTTATGTATGTAAATTCTTGACAATGCCAAGTAACTATATACTCTAGATCTATAGATTGGAACGAGCATTTCGCTAGTGTCTTTGAAGGATGAAAGCGACTTTACCGAATTGGGTGGTCAACCACCCAAATATTGACCGTGTATGCTTCACTGAAAGTTTCGTAACGGACAACAATGCCACGAGCCCCGATCTTTGTTTGGTAAACATTATTGTAATGCCAAACAATTTACTCATCTGTAAATCAACATTGAGTTCATTATACACATTCCTCTGTGAGAAACATATTGCAAAGATATATCTCAAAACTAGGTTTGCCCCACGGTTTCACCCGCGTTTAGATTTAGTTTCATATAATATATCTGTTTAAAATTTACAAAGTTTCGTACAAACTTTCATCCCCTATTTTATCCCTTTGGGAGTAGAATTAATCAATATAACATCTACTTGCATGCCAAGTTTCAGCCCGATCCGTCCAGTGGTTTGGGCTGTGCGTTGATAAATCACTATGTCAGTCAGTCAGTCATTCGCCTTTGAGTTATATATATTTAGTTATTCAAAATTAAAATCAAAAATATGTTTATTTGATTAGACTTTTTATAAAGTACTTTCATATTATCAGATGGACACAAAAACAGGATTATAAATGCTACCACGGAATTCGACATAATTTTGGTATCACCTATCTACCCTTATCTCATCTTAATCGTGTATTATGTCATAGCTCTTATCCCACCGCCTAATCCCAATTTTTGAGGTCGGCCCAATGTGTTTTTCTCTTCCATTTCTCTCTTTCACGCGATTTTACACTACGTAAGAATGTCTACCAGTGACCTAAAATAATGCTCATTGATAAACTCCAGTGACCTTAAAGAGTATTCTAGGTCGTGGTCGTAAGGTTCAAAGTTTAACGGCAATGCTAAGGTCAGAAACAACGAATGATTAAGTACCTAGTTCAACTACTTGACTACATAGTCAAATATAAAATTTGTCAGTATGTATGCCAGCAATTACATATTTAAATGTCTGAGTAGTTGGAAGTTGTTTACTGCGACTTAACCGCGTGGTGATACATTGTGGCGTGCGTCTTGTTTTCAACTCAGCTTCAAGTTGTGACTTTCGTTTTTCTTCGTTGAGATTAATGTTCAGGATAGTATTTGTTATGCTTTCGCGATTTAAATTCATATTTATCACGATAATATTTTGAAAGAGCCGTGGCCTCGGGGTTTGAGCAGTCGCCCGCTACACAAGCGACGCAAGCTCGAATCTTTGATGATGATGAGTGACTATGAGTTTTTCTAATGTGCAGTGATTTTGCACCGCGTGGTTTACGGTGAAGGAAACATCGTGAGGAAACCTACATATGTCTGAGAAGTAATTCACAGACGTATGTATAGTCCTGAGACGGCGATGGACTCACCCTCTGTCGCTTTGGCACTTAATCATATTCGATGAATTATGGGTGTTGTTCAAACACCTCTCCTTACCCCTTCGGGGAACCTTCATTCTAACTAAGAATGTTCAGGATCATGACCTCTGAAAAGTTAAACGTCAATTGCCTATGTCATCGACACCATAAAATATATATAAAAATTAAAATCCCGGCTAAATACCTACCTAATGAATTATAGCTTGGCGTCACACAAACATTTCGTCGTATTTAAACTTGTTTTTTATTAATGCCTTCGTTAAATCTGAATGTAAATCTTAGTAAACAAACCGAACAGCAGCATTTAGCTTTTTTATCATGAATTCCTTTAATGTTTCTTAAAACAATGCAATGTTAGCTCCGGTACGATAACAGGCAAAGAGAGAAAAAAAAGCTGACCACCCTCTGATACCACGATATTAGTTTTTTCTCAACAACTTGACATTAGTGGAATAGCTGTACTCAAGCTCTTGGCCATTGAATCTATACATCTATACATATATACATAAAAAGGTGTAAGGAAGAAAAGAGTGTAAGATGTTACACTATTTTTTCGCATAAGAAGATAGTGTATGAATAATTTATTATCAAATTAATTGTATTGCAAATAAAAGTAATGACGCATTTCGCAGAGTCAACAGGAAAATAGTGAATAAAAAGTTACTTAATTAACATTATCACGCGAAGATATATATATCATTTAATAATGATGTTATTATTAAGTTTAATCATTATTAATGGTTAATTGATGTTAAGACATTTTAATATATAACAAAAATATTATATTTTAAAATGTAACAAGGCATTGATTCACTACCATCATTGCTGCAATTTATCTATTTATGTCTATACTAATATTATTATGTAAGTATGTTTGTATCGAATAGGCTTTGAAACTACTGGACCGTACATTATCAGCGAGGAACATAGGATATATTCAATTCGCGTACGCCCACGGGAACGAGAACTACGCGGGACAAGTCTTATATATCTATATAGATAAAATTGAAGTTTATGTTCCAAGACTAAATGCATATGATACCTATGTACGTCAATTATTTAAAAAAAATATATCTCTGCCTGTTTATTAGTTATGTATACCAAAAACAGCAATTACAGAATAAGTAACATGTTTAAGCTTAGCTCTACGCGGGTAAAACGACAGGGCACCTTTGAAATTTCATATTTACAGACATTACTATATGTACTTATCACAAACCAGTGTATAATCAGGAATGTAAGAGTGAAATCACTGAATTGCGAATAAAGGCTCATATTGTAAACAGTTGGTCGCATATCTGTAGACTTGACCCACAACCTTGGTCATTAAGATATTTAAAATTGTCGAAATGTTTCTCGGCACGGCCGATAACAGATATAGATTGATTTTCTTCGTGACAGCAGGCAGGCATTTAGACAAAAATACATAAGTATGTTGGTTTAAAAAAAAACCGTTTCTGTATGGGAGCCTCCCTGAATATTCATTTTATTCCGTTAGTATTTTTGTTATAGAAGAAAATTTCAACTGTCTAACTATCACGGTTCTTGGGTTATTGTATTGTTATATACAGCCGGACAGACAGATAGACGGATAGACAGCCAGCGGAGTCTTACACTTTGGGTTAAAAATACCGGAAAATGCTTAAATTTTCTTACCCGCGCACCCAAATATTGGAACAAATACTGGAACATATTCTACGATATCTTTTCTCACTATTTGACTTGTACTAAAAATAATTACCCAGGGACCTTGCTTATACAATTCAAATCCAATAATAGCACCATGCGATGGAAATAAACTTCTTACAAATTATTTCGGGAAGTCTTAAGTTAGTATATTACAGAAAATATGAATAAATATAGCTAAAAAACACATAAATCTATAGATTTGGCCTGACCTGTTGGCTGTCTGTCTGTTACTTAAATTACACACACGGCAAATATGAGGGACGGACATTGGGTACCTACTTAAACCATCATCCTAAACCTTCGATCCCAAACACATGCAATTTGGAAGGCGTGTTCTTTGTGTCCACTAAGAAAGCGGTTTTTCGTAATTTCACCACTAAGGGAATTAAAATGGGGTAGACTAAGATGCGATCGCAAGCTAGTTATAAATTTATTACAGTATTATCATATAGGTAGTAAAGTAAAATTATAAACACATGCTATCACAGGCTGATAGATAATGGATACATCCATAGGTATGATGACATTAAAGAGAGGGCCAGAGGTCAAATTATGACTTAAACAATGTGAATAAAGTACGTGGTGACCACACATACCTAATATCTACGCTTAAATATAATGTTACAATGTGCATTTTATGGCTTTTAATGTGATGGAAAACTTGTTACCTATACATTTTTCATCGTCGATAAATTTAAAAACGTAGTTACAGCGTACACACACATAACAAGCTACAACATTACGAGTTAAAATTACAAAAGAAGAGCCTTAGTTGTTTGAATAATCGCCTGCAATGCAAAGAACGCAGGTTAAATCCTACCACAAAGGAAATTATAAATACTAGATCATGTATTTGTTTGAGGAAGATAGTCTAAGGAAAGATAATTTAGGTTTTAACAATTCTAACCACTTTAAGAATATTCGACAAATAACAGCGATTCATGATTTCATGATTGCTATCATTCATGGCAACATACATTTAGCGAGTGAATATCAGACGCTGAACCAATTGAGTCACGTCCGCAAACACTTAAGAGCTATTAGAGGCAATACTCTTACATAACACTACAGTTTAGTGTGAGTAACCTCCACGATCACCTTACAATCGTCACGAGACAACTTCCCACGGAACACTGCCAACTTGAATATTTTGGCACTTGCACTGCATTCAACCAAGTTATATAACTACATTTTAAAGACAGACAAAACATTATCATTGACAAACTAATGAATTAAGCGTTAATCCCGCATTTTCGGTTGTTTCAGATATAGCAATAACATCGGGGGACCAAATAGAATTCTACAGCAATCAAACTAAAACATACAATGAAGGTGATCGCTTTAGAGACCTCACGGCTCTGGCGTTCGATGCCGTCCACAACATGCTCATGTTCGTCGACAAACAGAGCGACAACGCTTCCATATTCAGCTATAACCTGGTCAACAAGAAATACCAATCTTTAGTCAAGAGAAGATCTTATGAAAACATCCAAGGGCTTGCCTTCGATCCCGTTGAGGGTATCCTCTTCTGGACAGACATCAACGAAAAGAGTATCTTCTGGATCTCGCTCAAGCCTGGCTCTAAGAATGATGTTTACGGAAATCTTCTGATCAAAATGGATGATGAAATTCCCAGAGCAATTGCTGTTGATAGTTGCAGAGGGTAAGTTTTAAATTAACAACAAATAGAGAGCCGTAAAACGCTTACTATCTACTGTTGGTAAAATACATGTTTTACTGATTCTAGATACATTTACTGGACCAATACAAATATCACAAGGCCTACAATTGAAAGAGCAAGATTTAACGGATCGGAGAGGCAAGTGATCATCGATACGAACATCGACATGGCGGTGAGCTTAGCCATCGACCAGAATACCCAGAGGCTCTACTGGGCCGACGACAAGGAAGGCATACATTATTCAATCGAAAGCTCAGACCTCGAAGGACGTGACCGGAAGACGTTATTAAAAGGCACATATCACCAGCCGAACGCGTTAACAGTTTCCAAGGATTATATTTACTGGGTCGATTGGGGATTCAAGTCAGTTTGGCAACTACCAAAGGACCCGCCAAGCAATGCGTCACCGACGGAATTGGTGGCTTTCCATAACGATGGGCCTTTTGGCGTCGTTGCGAACTATCCGATAGAAGAGCAAACTAGAGGTATCCCGCAATGTGAGAACTTAAGGACCTTATCACAGAACTCGTCTAATATTAACGCCAACTTCAGCGTTCCCAATGATGGCGGGTTGTTCTGCGTGCACGGTGTGAAGGTCATGGGCAAGTCTCTGTGCAAGTGCAACCCTGGGTACACCGGGGATCGGTGCGACATATCCGTTTGCCAAAATTTCTGCTTCCAAGGAGATTGTAGCTTAGCGCCTGGTGGTGAACCACTGTGCAGGTACTGAACTTAATACTTATATTTTTAAGAATTAATTAAGAATTAATCTGAAGTTCATTTTCCCGATGTCTCTTATCGTACTCAACTCTGTAACATAAATATTATCCGTACTTCTCTATTTATATTAAAAAGAGGTTTTTCTATGTTTGTAGGTAATTTTCGACACTACTAATTCTTTCTTAAATATTTAGGACTATTTTCTGTCCTTGGCTTTGCTTGCGTGTTATTACGGATCCTCGAATAACAATATATCGTTGAGGATGTCGCTTTAAACGGTGAAATATAATTTTTTATACCTTCCTCTTTATAATATTAGATATTATCACGATTGACTTGCTATAAAGAATATATCACACAGGGGAAGTCGCGAATTATAGCTATCTATGTATTATACTGGAAAATTGCATGATGATAACTCTTGACCACGTTTTAAAGTACCTACATAATCTATGTATTTCATTCCAGATGCAAGGATGGTTACTCAGGATTGAGATGCGAAGTGGAGGTATGCCGTGGACACTGTTTGAATTTCGGCACTTGTTCACTGAACAAAGATAAGGAACCTGTCTGTTCGTGTCCTGAACACTTTGAGGGGACCAGGTGCGAGACCAAGAAGGAACTACCTCAAAATATAACAGAAGGAGTTACCATATCTGGTGCTTGCAAGTAAGTTTCATGAAGTTATCATTCAAGCATATATTTAAATTAATTCAAGTTACAAAACAAGTTTCGCTATTGCTGTAGACACTCACGTATTAACTTGGATATGTTCCCCGACCTGTCTATATTACATATCGCACCCTCAGAACAATAGGGGCTCAATTCAAAATTAAATTTTATTTGGAAGTCGTAATCAAAGATCGACCACGCCCCTGATCAATTATCATCACCCTGGCCTTATCCCATACATTGTTGGGGTCAGCACTTGATTCAACCCGATGTGGCTGATCACCTGATTTTTATATGGAGCGACTGCCATCTGACCTTCGCAACCCCTTTTACGAGGAAAATCTGTAATCTGGGTTAAACCAGTTGTCAGACTATTTTAGGCCTCCAACGGACCTGTAACGATTGCCAAAGATAATAAATTGGCAACCGGGACCGACGGCTTAGCGTGCTCTCCGAGGCACGGAGGGAACTCGGGCGGTCACCCATCCAATTACTGCCTAGGGTTAGGGTTGCTAAACGCAATAGCAACTGTGCCACGAGCTCCTCCCCTGCCCCTGATCAATTATATACTTCTCAAATGTTACTTACTAACATTCGCTATACCTAATTAGTCAGCTTGTCTTATGCTTATTCAAGGCTATAATGGTAACGAAGTTTTTATTCCGCAATCAGACTTTAGGTACGGAACTGTGTTTAATCAGCAGATTAGCTGGTTACTAGATAATAAGTATAAAAAACGCCGTGCTGGCCGTGGGGTTTGAGCAGAGCTAAGCAAACGACGCAAGTTCGAATCCGAGTGAGGCATCACGGCTGTACTAATGAGTTTCTCTAAAAACTGATGTGCTGTGGATTTACAGCAAGTGCTTTGCGCTGAAGAAAAATATAACTTGATAAGTAATTCAAAGACGTATATATAGTGCCTGAGACGGCGATAGACACACCATCTGTCACGTTGACACTTATAAGAATCTTCGTTGAAAAGCGGGTGTTGTTATTGCAAAACTTCTGCCTACCCCTTCGGGGATAACACTGATACGTTTTTTTTTTAATTCTAGTTGCACCAGAGACAATGCGACAATGTCTGCAAATATGAAACAGTCCGAGCCTTCATACTCGATGGATGAGTTCGTGGAAGCGAGTGGGTGTGACGGATGGGACCCCGTCAGAGACCCTGTGATTTTAGTCCTCGGACTGCTGTTTGGAGTCATGTTCGTGGCTTGCGCTACACTTATACTCAAGATAATGCAGCTTAAGAAACGGCCACGGTGAGTTTCGAGTTATCAGGCTATAAAAATTTCGGCAGCGTTATCGTTACCAGAACATTCCATACTAATAGTTGTCTATCAGCATAATTCTGCAGTATTCCTAAGGTTCCGGCGAAATATATTGACAATGTGACAGTGAAAAATACTATCTGTATTCCGTTTAATGGTATGACATTTGTGATTTGAGAAATATGCAGCTTTCCACGTCATTTCCAGAACGAACATACTTATAACATACTCGCGGATGTCACGCGGTTTCTGCCGCGTAGTTCCCGTTCCTGTGGGGGTACGGGGATAAAATAAAGCCTATGTTTCTCGCTGATGAAGGTGAAGGAATTTTTTAAATCGGCGCAGTAGTTTTTGAGTTTCTTTATTACAAACATACACACAAAATACAAATATTTCCTCTTTATAATAGTAGTGTAGAAGTGTAGATATTCAAATGCAATTGAAATTTGAAATTCAATAGACTCGATGCAAAGAATTAATGAAAGGGATGACGTCGTTAAATTTGTATTGTGTATTACGCAACCAAAGGAACCTATGTGACGAAATCTCTGTATTCAGTGAAATGTAAACAGTAATTATCTATTTCACGAAGATATCACTTATTTGGTTGGTTTTATATACTTATGGGCTGAGTTTATTTAGATGCATACAGGCTAGTTATGAATGCTCAACGAAAATATTTGGGATAACTGCGTATGTATATATTCGCGTACCGACAGACAGAGACAGACTCGCTATATGCTATTGCACGTTCAAGGTCTTCTCTTAGAAACTACTTTAACTGGAACTGAGTTTTTTGAATAGGCGGGAAGTTCTCTGAATCAATTTAAAGGAATCTCGTAAAAAAATTATATCCCGTAAATATTGGCACCCTTATATATTTATACCTATCATGCTGATATCATTGAAAGCTAGGTACTTATGGAATGGTGACCAAACATTCCTGTTAGAAGTTTGGCCAAACTTTTAGGGTCCAAATTTTTAGGGTAACCAACCGGATCGGATGTTGAGATATTAAAACTAATTTACTAAATGTTACGAAAACAAATAGAGAAGCTTATCAATTTTACGCGAAAGATATTTTAAGGTCACGCGCATTAATTATTATCTAACTGTAGTTTACTTCATAGCTAGTTATATAACAATAATCTATATGACGTACGTTTTCTGTTTCTGATAGTTTCTTATTACGTATATGTATTTACTGAGCTTGCGGCTCCTACGACTTACTATAAATACTGGTAAAGAACTATTTAATTCAGTAGATCGTATCAAAAATAGTGTGATAAGAGACAGTTGCAAGTTGAAGTATGATGTGGTGACCACAATTGAAAAAAGTATGTTGAGATGGTTTGGACATATCGAAAGGATGAGTGAAAGGCGATTAACGAATGTGACCGGAAATGTCGGTAGAGGGCGTCCAAGGAACAACTACTATGACCAAATTAATAGTAATTTTCAGAAAGGTCAAATTCGGAGCAGTCCTAACCGAAGAAAGTGTATGAAGAGATGGATGAATGTGGATGAAGCGAAAGAAGTATGTAAGGATCGTAGCATGTGCCAAACGGTGGTCTCTGCCTACCCCCATGGGATACAGGCGTGAGCATATGTATGTATGTGTCCCAAATGTAGGTTTTAACACGTTTTTACGTTGACGATATCGCCTGCGTATTTTCCTCAGTTATACGTCTCCATACAAAGCACAAAACACAAGGTCAATCGACGAAGTAATAAAATGTATGTATATAGTGCCTGAGACGGCGATGGACTCGCCCTCTGTCACGTTGGTACTTAATCATATTCGGTGAAATGTGGGTGTTGTTGTTATAACACGACGTTAGAACAAAACGTAGGTATACTTGAGGCACTGATAAGTAATTTCGAACAGTATTTCCTACATACAAACTTTTATATACCTCCTTATAATATTAGTAAGTATGTACTTAGCATAACATACCTACCTATACTGAAAATGGAGAGAAAAAATAATTTTGAATTATTCGCTTTTTATTTATTCATGATAATATACAATTAACACTTGAACAAACGTACATTTTGTTCATCTGTTACCTTTTCATAATAAGAAAACGTATAGAATATCTTTTATTTGACGTAAAATTAAGCGAAATAAAGTCTATGCGGATGAAACCGCGGGTCACGGCTATCTATATCTATACATCTATACAGATAAATACAATTGAAGTGTCTGTTCGTAAATCCAAAATAAAAGCATTATACTAAACGTATATGAAAGTATACATATATGGTACAGATATGTCTGTTTGTTCCGGTAATCTGCAAAACAGCTGGACCGATTTTAACGGGACTTTCTGGTAGATAGCTAATGTTACAAGGAGTAACATAAGCTACTTTTATTTACAAAAAAACATTTACTTTTATTTACAGTGTTCCGCGGGAATGAATTTCAATCTACGCGGGTAAAACCGCAGGGCACAGCTAGTTATAGATAAGATTGTTCTGACAACTACAGCTAGTATATGCGACGTTTTATGTTTACAGAATAAAGAAGCGCATCATAGTAAACAAGAATGTAACCCCGATGACAGCGAGACCCGACCAGTGCGAGATCACTATAGAAAACTGCTGTAACATGAATATTTGTGAAACGGTAAGCACTTATATTTTATTACACCTAATGTTCCTTAAGAACGTTACTATTATTAAAGGTAAAAAAAATCCTCGATGTTTAAACTGAATTTTGGGAATTAATGAAATTATAAGCTGTTATTGCCATCATAATTCCACTGTGTGACAGTGACAGACTTATACACGTCATATACATCTGTATCATAATAAGAGTTACACTATCATGGCAATAAGACGACATGGTAGGTCCCCAGACGAGGGTGATTATGACGTTATGTACGCGTCAAGACTGTCGACTGGTGTTGCCAATTCACAAAATTAGATAACGTTTTTAGTATCTCAACAATATTAGGTTATTGCAGTTTTTGAAACCCTTTTTAGCCCTATTTTTAAAGAATTTATCAAATTGTTATTTTTATCGTAAACATCTATAAATACAAAGTTCAAAAAAATAAAACATACAGTCGAATTGATAACCTTTTTTAGAAGTCTGATTATAGACGATAGCGAGTAACTAAAATAAATTAATGCGAGAGCAGAGAAAAATTAGCTGTCAAGACGAATATTTTATTGACAACAGGGGCCCAACCGTGAGCTCTTATTGCAATGTTAGTTCAGCTGTGTGACAGTGACAGATGTATACACGTCAAATACATCTGTCTCATAATAAGAGAAAAACTATCATGCCAATTAGAGGTCGTGGTAAGGCCCCAGCACTGTCATTTTGACATATATAATTTACAAAATAGCTTCCAACACTGATAATGACAAAGTTAAGATAATATCATAAATACGCAGTTCAAAATAAGATATTTTTCTGATAGATTAAATATGTATTTTAAGATTAGCTACAGATGAGAGACATACTACTTATTTGGAGCACGTACATTTTGTTTGAACTAATATACAATTTACATGCTATAAGAATGTTGCATGGCATGAAATTGAAGATGATCACAGCTGCGGCCAGGAAATGAGACAAATAGGCATCTTTGTATTACTATAATTTGCATTCAATACTTCGTATTAACATATTAATAATTAACCTTATATTGTATGAATGTCAGAAAAATAATTAATTTGTGAAAAATATAAGTATATTTTTCTTAAAATTTTACTTGTATTTTTGCAAGTTCTTCAAACCATACAACCAAAAATCGCAGAATTATATATCTATTCCAACACTATGTTAATTCTCAAAGATTATGAAAGTAACAAACGGTATCTATTTGACACTATACACTAAAAAAATAGGTATTTGTTATATTGTGCAGTATTGAATACGGTTTTGATGTAAATCGTGGCCTCCTGTAACAGGATTCAAACCTTTCCATTTATTTAAGCATTGACAGAACAAGTTTACGGTTTGCAGAGGTCGTGGATTCGAGTCCCGCCTCGTATTCGTATATCTAAAC
The DNA here is from genome assembly GCA_929442735.1 of Watsonalla binaria. Lineage (NCBI taxonomy): Eukaryota > Metazoa > Arthropoda > Insecta > Lepidoptera > Drepanidae > Watsonalla > Watsonalla binaria. The sequence continues at coordinate 3,032,473 of OV838929.1, read as the reverse complement.
ATTTTTGAATTCAGAATATTAACATTTGCGACATGCATAAACATATAAAAGTATCTAAGAAAAAAGATTTATAGGTTATGAAATAAAAAATATTTATGATACTTATGACATCGACAATTTTCCATCGGGTCGGAAACTTGCCTTCTGAGAATAACTGACAAGAAACTCAGCCAGGCATCGTGTAAATTTCATCAACAGACTACAATATTAAAAATATTTTGATATTAGGTATACATTTTAGGGTACCTATTGGTGGAGTAAATAATATCATGTGTAGTCTTTTGTGATATTCGATTACGAGTACAATGTGATATATTTATATAGGGTCTAGACTTAACAGGCGAACATTTTTTGGCAAGGGGTTTCGGTTGGTGTTAATTATCGATAAAAAAAATCCCTTATTTTTTTTATGTTTTCATCGTTATAGTTACTTTTAATTTTGAACGTAATTATTAGAATTTCAGTCAAATTGATGTCTACTACCTGCCAATACCCTGTACCAAAAGAGTTCTCCTAATGTTCAGGCCCTATAAAGGTTAGGTGTCTTCTCTGTATTTTCTATAATATATGTGTAAAGCGTCACTATTTCCATGCAGGATAATGCTTGGGAAAGTCACAGCTGATCTTGGTCCTTCGCTATGTTACAATAAGGTTTATTTTTTATCAATTCTGCTTGCGCCCCGGATGGGTTCACGCGCTTACTAACTACTAACTGATTTTAACACCAATGGTATTTTCGGTAAACGTAAATAGAATGTGACGGAATACAAAAAACCTATTAATAATTCACCAATGTAGTTGCTAAAGGTGATGGAATTTTGTCGCATAGTATTTAATTTGTTTGAGGGCGGTAGATAATGTAAATGTATAGTGTACGTACAACAAAAAAGAGCAAAGATAATAAATAAATCATGATTTTTTCGTGTGTTATGTATCCTTTAGTTAATACAAAAATATGTTAATAATTCACCATTTAAATTAATTTTGGTGACGGAATTGAGCTTTCTAGAAGTAGATATATTTAATTTGTTTGATAGCTTACGTAGATAAGGTAGTATTATAATAGGTATTTTATAGGTACTTACTACGAAAAATATTTATATGTATAATGTATAATACTTTTTTGCTTACGTCAAGATTTTTCTGCTTGTTATGTTTACTTAAATTTAAATCAATTTATAACATATTCTTGAAAATTATGACATAAAAATACCATATAGAAATACTTTCAACAATAGCAATATGATTTTAGTATCATCAGATTTTTTTTTATGAAGTCAAACTGTTGAAAAGTCGAGGCAAATAAACTAATAATATCTATATTGGCGTAAGTTACTTTGGAAAGAGTATCTTGCCGGGTTTTCAGCAAAAGCAACCTAACGAACCCAGTGAAAACATCTATAATCCTGTACCAATATCTCGGGTTTGCCACCCTTTTCGTTATCTATACTCGCTAGCATCTTCACCAAATTAGTATGAAAAATTGTGCAGCGACACCTAGCGGTGACGTGAAGAACCAAAATATCTAATACAAATAATTGTGGGTGACGCTAGCGAGTATAGTTTACGAAAACGGTGGCAAACTCGTGATAGGAGTACTGTACAGTGTATTTTTGAAAGTACTTTGTAAGAAGTCTAATCAAATAGCTTTTGAGTTTCAGATAAAAATATTGTTACTTGAATAAATAAATTATTATAAATATAAAACGTTCTTTTGTTACAGCCGTGTTTTGAGCCCAGATCCACGATAAGACCAACGCTTCTGGACTCCAAGCCCGGTAAGGAGGAGAAGAAGAACCTCATCAACCACATGGAATACCCCGACGACTACTAAACTGGACCTTACACACATATATATATAAGGCGTATTGTCCCCCAAGGCACAATATAGGTCAGGAAACATTCTTATCGAAATGTATTATTTCGTAAATAGAAAAACTTAGGCTTGATTATGTATCTGTTAATTAATACAGACAGGGGATTTTAAAACCAATCTTAAAAAGGTTTCCAGTATAAGTGACATGTGTCAACTTTGTCGTCATAATTCCTTCATATATTGTGCCAAAGGTTTACATATTGTGATATTGATTAAGAGTGCGAGTACCAAAGCTGTGGATTACATTAATCCATTAAGGTCGAGGGGCTGTGCGTGATTTCTAAAATCTGAGTACAAGCGAACTAGATTTTAGGTCATATATTTATTTTGGAACAAGAAAGGCATATCGATAATACGTAAACCTCAAAAAGGCGGTAAAATGCTCCATGTGGGAGACTAGAGATGATTCACAATGGTGCCTTTTCACGCATTACGACAGGATTGCGTCCAACTGGATGAATTATGGGCAAATTTTCGTTGCAGCTCTTAGTTATCGATAAAATTTCATCGAGCGTTGGGCTTCACTACTAACAATTTGGCATAAAGGCCTATTCACATCTGAGCGTCATTCGTTACATTATAAAATCCACAGCGAAAGCAAACAAGGAACAGGTATAAATAGGCCTTTAATCTCTAAGTGCGAGGGAGTGCACAACATCGTTTTACTGCTCCCACGTTATTAAGCCACGTCTACAGCATGAGTTTAGTAATAGTTCACACAATATGCTGGTTTAAATGCGTCAGAACAATAAAGTTACCACGTCTTGATTTGAGCCTGTCCAAAATTTTGTTGGTGCTAAGGTTAACTTTTTTATTTTTTGTTACGTGTACCAAATATTTGGTTTCGATTGGCCAACAGACTGAACCAAAAATTGCACACTTACTTATTAACTTTGAATACCTAGTGTTTGTCCCACTCTAACGCGTGGCAGCTAATACTTGCGAGAGAGACGAACATACAAGCTAGATATTCACCGTTTATAAGAAGGAGATAATTGCGAGAATAGTTTTATGTTACTACTAATTTAACTATATAATATACTAACTAATTTAAATGCTATTATTATAATAGCATTTAAATTAGTTCAAAACTAAAAAGTGTAAATGCACATTATTTTAATTTGAATGAACAACATTTATTTTGGCTGTTAGTTAAGTGACATTAAATATCTTTTTGTAATCGTCTTAATGGAAATTTTGATTGAGGTATAATTAATGAAAATGGGACTAATGACATTTGAAATTAGGTATGTTTTTAGTTAATTCCGTTATTGTGTTCAAGCCACTGTCGTGTATCATCTATGCATTTTATAAAGTGTTCTTCCTTAGTATTGGATATAAGGAACCTTGTTGACTATTTGTAAAGTATGAACGAACATGATTTCATCCGGTATTCTTATGTAAAGGTTGACCAGAGAAATAAAAATCCTCGCCATCTTACGAACAATCTTGGAACTAGTAAGACCGGGGTCTGTATCTAAGTGCCGATTTTTCAATGCTCAGATTAAACTGAAGATATTTATTCGACGAATAGATCTAACTGACTGATAAATTGGTTGGTAATCTGTTTTTCCAATTTTTCCATCAACATTTATTCATAGAATAGCTCGGAGTGCACTAACTTCAGACAGGTGAAACAAATATATAGTACACACTAATGTTAGAGCAGGACAAATACAACTGTCATCATGTCTTTATGTTTTATTGACATTAATTTTGAAGTGTTGTTTGATTGCCAAGCAAACATTTTATCCCGCATTTTAACGCGTTATTCTACTGTATAAAGCTTATCTGTCGATCAAAATATTCATTTTTATCCTATTCATCGAATAAACTTTATCTGACTGACTAACAGAGCATTGAAAAATCGGCCCATAGTTAAAGAAATAACGCATTATAAGCAGCTTTTTATACGAGGAGCTCGTGGCACAGTTGCTATTGCGCAAATAATTCGATCAGCGAAGTTAAGTAACCCTAACCCTAACCAGTAGTTGGATGGTTGACCGCCCGAGTTCCCTCCGTGCCTCGGAGAGCACGTTAAGCCGTCGGTCCCGGTTGCCAATTTATCATCTTTGGCAATCGTTACAGATCAGTCGGATGCCTAAAATAGTCTGACAACTGGTTTAACCCAGATCACCGATTTTCCTCGCAAAAGGGGTTGCGAAGGTCAGATGGCAGTCGCTTCGTATAAAAATCAGGTGATCAGCTACATCGGGTTGAATCAAGTGCCGATGCCATGGGTCCCTATGGGATACGGCCAGGGAGATGATGAGGCAGCTTTTTATATCTCTGGTCGGACTTCAATGTCGTTAAAATTTCGGTCACGTAAAGGTGCAACCACATGCAGCCGCCCGACGCTCGTTTCCAGCGACAAATGTGGTCACGTGACCCGATTTTAAATTTCCCGCGACTCAAAAAGAAACTACGTCATGCAGCCGCCCCAATCACGTATCGCTACATATCACGTGACCACATTTGTCGCTGGAAACGAGCGTCGAGCGGCTTACATAAGGTTGCACCTTAATGAACCCTATATTCATATGGTTGTCCATAATGGTGCCCTGTCTAAGTTAAAATGACGCTATTCTTTCCGTTTGCTTACATAGGTTCAAAATATTTGTCAAATGCGCCATTTTGATTTAGATATTCAACCAAAAGAGCTATGGTTTTTATAAAGTAACTAAATGGTTGTTAAAATAGGATATGTGTTAAAGTCGATTCTAAATGTCACGCCGCCATTTTGCAAACATAGACAAAATTTCAAATTTCTATGTATTAGAATAGGCGTTTTTGATCCGTGACGGTCGCCTTGTGTGAAGAATTACGTGCAGAATATTTTATAACATGTTGACTATAAATTCTTGGTACTTAACAGTGTTTGGTTGCTTGGTGTACTTATAAATAATAATAAAAAATTATACTTTTGACTGAAGATATAATACGTTTTAAGTTAATTAAAAAAATGCACCTAGTTTTTCACACGGGCATTAAAGCTAATTTTTGCCCAAAAGTTAACAAAGTTACATTTTGGTTATAGTTCTAAGATTCTACGTTCCTACATTTTGTAATTAAAAATTATTTATCATAGAATCTACCGTATATGTCACGCCAAAATAAAACCTTTATATTTATAAAGTTGCCAGTTAAAATATACACACCAGAGTAGAATCTCAATTAATTTGAAAATTGTACTTATTTTTCGTTATGGCAATTTAATAATTTATTTGACTTTTTTACATTCTAACTTATTTATTCATTTTTGTTATTGGTTACAGGAACATCGCTTTCTTAGGCAACATTAGATACTTTTGTTCAAATCTAAAGGTGCGGCCTCATGCAGCCGCTCGACACTCGTTTCCAGCGACAAATGTGGTCACGTGACCCCATTTTAAATTTCCCGCTACTCAAAATGGAACTACGTCATGCAGCCGCTCCTATCACGTGACCAAATTTATCGCTGGAAACGAGCGTCGAGCGTCTTACATCAGGTTGCACCTTAACTCTTGCTGGATATTATGTAAATTCGTCCAAGATGTGTGTAGTTTTAAAAACTGCTAGTTTTACAATTAGTCATATTTAATTTGCTAACCAAAATAGAACTCAACTAGCTGTGCCCTGCGGTTTCACCCGCGTAGATTTTATTTAATTCCCGCGGAACCCTAAATGTTTTTTTTTTAATAGTCCCGTTAAAATCGGTCCAGCCGTTTCAGAGATTACCCGAAACAAACAGACAGACAGAGAAAAAATTTGAAAATAAGTTTTTCAAATATACTTTCAGATGCATAGCTATTTTGCTATTACAAGCTATTTTGGAATTACAAACAGACACTTCAATTTTATTTATCTTTATAGATGGCATTTGATATTACGATGGTATATATTGGCTGACCTTATTATGAAGTTTAAATAACTAACGACGATGATAAAGGCTATTATTGACGACCTTACCTAGCAAAATAAAATTGCCTAAGAAAGCGTTTTCCGCGACATTATACCTTCACATAAATTTGTTTAAAAAATAATTAAAACGGTACTTAGCTATGTAGTTAGACAATTTGTTTTTTTTTAGAAACTAGAATAGTTCGTGGATTAATAATATCCACATCAGAAATGTGATATTATTGAGTCTTTGTATAAGTCTCCATTAGTGAATAAATAGTTTTAATATAAAATAAATGCTTTGCAAATGACATTTGTGTTTGAAATGAAACCCATTTTTATACTCGTAGTTTTATTCGTAAGTAAATCTCCCAGAATGCGTCAACAAAAAAAAAATAACAATTAATTCATGAATAAACATATTTCTATGTAGTTATGTACATATAAAAGGTACTTAATATTATGCATATGAATTAACATAACAATCTCAGTTTAGGTGCTACAAACAATTTTTCATACAATAAATATATTAAGGTTCCATAGTGTAAATTATTTGTTATTCGAGAATTGTTCCAAAATATTTCGTTCGTAGATAGTTTGATAAGAACTATTCCATATACTATATCTATTTACCTCAATTTATTAATTTGAAAATGTATGTTTAACTTAAATAAATATAGATCTCGGGACCTGGATGCTTCCCATTCTCTGGACTTTATTTATCATTGTCACTTTGAAATAATGATTACCACAATGTTGTGGAAATATATTCGAATTACAAATAATTTAGGTATTAGGTTTTTAAGGGCAAAAAAACCATCAAGCGTTGATATTTCAACATTCGATATACATTTATAGAAACATTAACTAACATAACTATTTTATTCGAGACCAGTAAAATTATAAACTTAAATAAATCTTATATGTCGTATATATACGTAGATCGACGCCAAACAAATCTCAAGTTTCGAAGGAATTATTCACAAATGGCGCGTGGCGCAAGCACTTTACGACCTTATCCATTAACACTGAGAGCTATGTAGAGCCCAACTGGAAATTAATAGGAAAGATCCGGAGATATTTTATATACGGTAAGTGAATTGTAACTTCTAAATTGGATAGTATTTATTATGTACTTCTAAAGATAAATTGGACGAGTTAATATTTACTAAAGTAATCATCACTAGAGGAATGTAAATATAATGTTATACGTTTCTAAGCTTTATGTTTATGCGAGGCATTCGAGATTATTTTTAATGAAATTTCAATAATTTAAACATCTTTTTAAATAAATCTTTGGAGTGGAATGAGTTAAATAATTATATTATTTATCATATCACATATAATGACGTAGTTAGATGTTTGTATACAAAATACCTGTCTTATAGCGACCTCCTTGACTATCGAAGTCCGTGATATTTTTTTTTTTTATTATATATTATTCATCAAAATTTCAACATTAAGACAGCATATTAAAATTCATTTTATATTGCATAATATTTTTATCACTAATAGGTTATTATAGCTAACCAAAACCATGTATATATTTAGCAACTTTTTCATGTTACGATAATAATTATACAATATTACCGTTTTAAAGCGTAAATATTTTATTGTGAATTGAGACCAAATGTTACATTTGTCATGTGATCCTAAGTGACTCATCATCGGTCATAATTCGAATATCTATCAGATAAGTATAAGTACTTACCAGCGCGAAACTGAATCCTTAAGACTGTTGTGCGAAAGATTTTTTCCTTTCAGTCTACATCTGAAATGTAGAAAAAATAACTATTGTGATGAAAAAGGTAAATTTAACACACAGTGAACTAAAGGATGTGTCAATACATGGGGTCCAGGAGGAGGGCGGCTAGCGCCCGCATGGTGTCGCTGTGTGCGTGGGCCTCCCACAGCATGGTGACGGGCGGTACAGTCAATACAAGTGCTCGGCTCACCTGTGTGGGGTCCAGGAGGAGGGCGGCCAGCTCCCGCATGGTGTCGCTGTGTGCGTGGGCCTCCCACAGCATGGTGACGGGCGGTACAGTCAATACAAGTGCTCGGCTCACCTGTGTGGGGTCCAGGAGGAGGGCGGCCAGCTCCCGCATGGTGTCGCTGTGTGCGTGGGCCTCCCACAGCATGGTGACGGGCGGTACAGTCAATACAAGTGCTCGGCTCACCTGTGTGGGGTCCAGGAGGAGGGCGGCCAGCTCCTGCAGCGTGTCGGTGCGCGCGCGCATGTGTGCGTGGGCCTCCCACAGCATGGTGACGAGGCGGTCGTCGGCGCGCTCGTCCATGGCCACGTCGCGCGACATGCTGGGGCAGAACCGGTAGTACGGGACCCCCAGCGCGCTGCACCACGCCTGGGCCCGCTCCACCACGCGCCCGCCCGCCTGCGTCGCCTGCACCCACACCGCCCACATCGCCCACACCGCTCATACACACTGATCACTCCCGCTACACCGTGCGGGAGTGATCCGTCCGAGCCAAGCGTCGCCGTATGCACGGTCAACTTATATTACGTATATTTTGTATGTACGTACACTTCTCCGTCACATCGGACTACTAGAGTGAGGGATCAAAGAGTGCGCCTGTGTATGCGCACACACTTGTGCACTATAATATCTAATAGCTAATCCTAGTTGAGATCAGCGGTCGTAACCGAAATTCGGAAGAATAAATAACCACTAATGAATTTGTGTACACTCTTTCTCTACATCGAGTGACAAACAAACGACTGTCTGAGCAATGACGAAGCTACGGTCGAAACTTTCCTCGGATCCTGCACGGTCTAGAACGTGTAAAATTTAACTGACAAAAATCACAAAGTAATTGAAATTAATTTTGCCACCGATTAGCTAAATACATACATCTAATAAAGCATAATAATACCTGATCAACCAGCAGTCCCCCAATAGCAGTGAGCCCCCATGCAACGCGCGCCGTGTCCCATAAACTCTCCGGTATAAACACGTCTATATCTTTCAGCTTCGTTATTGGTATAGAACCTGGAACCAACCACAATACTATGAGTCAATGTTAATTCAGGTTTCACGCATCATTGCCACTACATTGCGTTCACGTCAACGCTGTGACTTGTGACGGCGATTCTAAGAAATCTCGGATACAATACTAAATCGTGTTCTTCAATTGAATAAGAACACCAACTTACCAGTCCCGCAAGAGACGACCACCTTCAAGTTAGTTTTAGCGGCGGCCTCGTGCTGCCCCGTTGCCCGCAGCGCCAGCCCCAGCTCGCCCAGTTCCGTCAACGCGTCCAATGTCGGGTTGTTGCCTATCAGACCTCCGTCCAAATACCTGTCCAATCATGCAATGGTTACGATCTTAAGGCAAGGGTTTTACCGAGTATCTAAGATGTCTTTGTTCAAAAGACTACATTTTGTTTTGACCGGACCACCGAGGTGAATACATTTTTTCATTTTACAAGGACACCTGTCCTACTTACATACTTCCTAGATACATACGTCATGATGAAACTAGCTTGCGTCAGCTGCTTCACCCTTGGCCTGGTATTCGACCGAGAGAAAAAGGGTTCGTAGAAAATGCCTTTTAGGGTGGAATTTTGGAAAGCCCCCATTGTCAAGATGGTGTGTACGAGTGTGAGCCCCACTTAATAAGAGTTGTCAATATGGTGTGTGCGAGTGTGGACCCCAGTTAATAAGAGTTGTCAATATGGTGTGTGCGAGTGTGGACCCCAGTTAATAAGAGTTGTCAATATGGTGTGTGCGAGTGTGGACCCCAGTTAATAAGAGTTGTCAATATGGTGTGTGCGAGTGTGGACCCCCAATTATTTGTTGTCAACATGGCGTGCGAGTGTAGCCCCGATTAGTTAAGAGTTGTCACTGTAGTATGTGTGAGCGTGGTACCTGCCCGAAGCCCTGAAGTAGGAGGGCGCAGCGCCGGTGGCGCGGGCGGCCTGCCACACGAGCTGCTCGGCGGGCGGCGGCGGCGGCGGCAGCACCACCACTGACACCTGGTCGCCGGCCTCGGCGTGGCTGCCTACCACAATACCACACTTTCGTTAAATTTCCTAAACCTCTGCAGGAGCCGTCAAGAGTTATGACCGGGCAGCAGTAATTTTATAACTCTGTCTCTATACGGCGAGTCGCGTATAAAATACCCACGCAGTTAGTTACCCTGACTATTTTCGCTGAGCGCTCATAGCTTGTGACGGCACCTGTATGCATATATTTTGCGCCACTAACGAGAGAACCCAGGAATAAATTTAACGTCAATTATGAAATTTTATTTATCTATTATTCTCTATCTTCATATAAGTTCAAAAAGTCTACAATACAAATTGGTCTTACTCGTAGAAATATATTATTAATAACTCACTATTGGTTCCATTGTGTCTGTCCAGCAACTCTTGCGCCGATTCATAATTTCTGAATATGTGCAAATCTATTGGTTTCCTGTCCGCTAATACAGCCAATATCATCAGCTTCGGCTTGTCAATATCCGCCATTACTCTTTCTGTACCTGTAACCAATATGAGATTTTATACTTACTTAAGTAAAAAAAACATACACGAAACCTTCTCAATTTTTTCAAGTGGATTAAAAAAGTTACTTATATCAAAATACGAACATAATCGAATAAGCAACGAACTTAATTGGCATAATAATTGATGAAGGGATGAAGGCACGATACTTAAAAACCTCCCTGGCTCAATATTGATGCCTAAAATTCGGCAGCTGGAAGTACTTGAACTATTTGAAGAGATTTTGTATAATAACGTAACTTATTTCATTTCTCCATCTAATGTATCACCTATACAAAGTTATTGATAAGCGTAAATGTTCAAAAGCTAGTAAGAGTTGTCAATAAGTTACAAACCTAGACATTCCTTCAGGATATTCTCCAGCGGTTCAGTGGGATAAGGCCTCTTCCCGACGAAGGCTAGCTCCTTCATACGGAAGTACAATCTCTGACAATCCCTGAGAGACTTCCCACAAGATAGCGCCAACGCCAGGATCCCCCCGGTACTGGTGCCCGCCACCCAGTCGAAGCATTCTATGATAGGTCTTCCTACCACCTCCTCCAAGTTTATGAGGAGTTGGATTAGAATCAAGCCGCGAATACCGCCGCCATCGAGGCAGAGGAGTCTGGAATATTTGTTTGTGGTTAATAAATAGTTTTGCAGTGTTGCCACATTTACGGGATATAAAATTAAATTAATATGCTCACGCCAGTAGAAAGGTCCCTGAAGGGGTAAGCAGAGGTGTTGTAACAACAACACCTACATTCCACCGAATATTATTAAGTGCGAACGTGACAAAGGGCGATTCCATGGCCGTCTCAGCCACTATACATACGTCTTTGAATCACTTGTTAAACATATGTAGGTTTCCTCACGATGTTTTCCTTCACCGTAAAGCACGTGGTGTGAAATCACTGCACATAAGTTTTTATTAAAACTTATTGTTACAGGCCCCGCTGGAATTAGAACTTACGACTGCTCAAACCCCGAGTCCACCACGGCTCTTTTGATTGATATATTAGACCATTAAATATTAAATCAATACTGAAATGATAAGCGCATTTTTTTTGTACAACAATAATTTTATACACATACTAGCAGTGCCCCGCGGTTTCACCGCGTAGACTTTATTGTGTTTTGTGTGTACCACGTGTTACGTTATGTTCCACGGGAACTAAGCTACCTCCCCACCAATTTTCAGCCAAATCTGTTCAGCCGTTCTTGAGTTAGAAATAGTGTAACTAGCAGGAGTTTCTATTGTAGTGTGTCTCACCTGCCTTGTTTGTGGTCGGCGGGCAGGGCGGCGGCGCGCTCCATGGCGGCCACGGACAGCATGTGGGCCACGAGCGAGCGGCTGCAGCCCCGGGCCTGCGCGGGCGGCGGCACCCCGTTGTACTCCGAGCGGGCCGCGCAACGAGGACCGCAGCCCGACATTTCCATCGGACATCTACAATAGTTCACATGAGAGGACGTGGCACAGTTGCTATTGCGCATATCATTCGATCAGCGAAGTTAAGCAACCCTAATCCTAGCCGATAATTGGATGAGTGACCGCCCTCCGTGCCTCGCAGAGCACGTTAAGCCGTCGGTCCCGGTTGCCAATTTTTCATCTTTGGCAATCGTAGCAGGTCAGTCGGAGGCCTAAAATAGTCTGACAACTGGTTTAACCCAGATCACAGATTTTCCTAAGGTCAGATCGCAGTCGCTTGGTATAAAAATCAGGTGATCGGCTTGGCCACATCGGGTTGAATCAAGTGCTGACCCCAACAATGTCCCATACATTAAGTACATACATACAATAAGGCCAGGGAGATGATGATGATCTACAATAGTTCAAATAACACGACTGGTACTTACTTAGGGGCCACATGTTAAGGGGGAGGGAGGGGGTCGACGAAGTGTGACATTGTGTGACAAACACTTCAGAATCTATTATAATCTAAGTGTTAAAACACAAACTTTAACTATTACTTTACGAAAACGTCAAAAAATATAGTTAATCGGTTTTTGATATGTTAATTTCCTTAATTAATATAATGAATAGTTTTTTGTTTTGTTAATTGTATGATTTGATGATAATATTATTAAAAAATAATTTTAATGGAAATAAAACTGCTGTTTTCATTAAAAAAATTCTAAATGTAAATTTACAAAATATGTGACGTTACACTAGGGAGAGGGGGGAGAGTTTAGCAAATATGACCAGCTGTGACAAGGACGGAGGGGCAGAAAAACATGAAATTCGTGTGACGTGTGAAATTTATGGATGACCTCTTAGCTGATTACCTAAACCCAAAGTTATCGCAGGTTAATCTCATATATTGCTAGCTGTGCTCAGCGGTTTTACCCGCGTCAAGTAAATTTCATGGGTGACCAACCGAACCCTAATATTTTTTTACATAAAAGTAAGTAGTAATAAGTCTAAGTTACTCCTACATTAGCTATCTGACAGTGAAAGTCCTGTTAAAATCAGTTCAGCCGTTATATATATTAGCCGGAACAAACAGACAGACAGGCCGAAAGAAAGTTAATACGTTTGTTAATAAATTGTATTGGAACCAAGTATGCCAAGCGTTGAGATAATCTTGGTATTGTTATATGAAGCTGTGAATAAAATATGTCATGCTAGTCCTTAATAGACCAAATATAATGTACTAAAAATAACTGTAATTAAATCGTAACACTTTCCATTTAAATTGGTGTTATCACTGTTTTCATTCCTCTAAAGGTTAATTAAAATATATTGTTCCTGACAGCTATTCACAATAACAAGTATTATCGTATGCTAATAAGAAATGCATTAATCAATATTAACCTTAACCTTAATGCCGTAATTACAGCGTAACTTGCTATGAACAAGTAGATATGCGTATTACATTAATTATTATATACAAAGAGTAGAGGTGAAAAAAAATCATGAAGCGAGAACAATCCCTTTTGATTCAAGTCGGTTAAAAAGCCGGTACAGGTACCGTCACGATTTATGAGCGCTGACCTAGAATGCGTAGTAGTAATTTTATGAGTCTGTCTGTATGGCGCGACGCGGATAAAATACATGCGCACACTATTATACCTCCTATATACAGGCGTCGGAGAAAAAGGAACAGTTGTATTGTAATAACAATACCCACTTTCCACCGAAGATGATTAAGTGCCAACGAGACAGATGGTCTTTGAATTACTTTTCAGACATATGCAGGTTTCCCCACGATGTTTTCCTTCACCGTAAAGTACGTGGTGTGAAATCACTGCGTCTTCTAGAAGTTGTAGGGTTTTATAAATATATCACTATTGTTAGCGACAGATTCCCATCCAACCTTTTTGTTAGGAATATTCTTTATGTTTTTATACGAATATTTTATGAGAATGACATTACAGTTTTTGTTCGCCAATGGTTGTGTTATTATTTCACATGTAAAATATTAAGAAGCCTTCCAAGCAGGAACCAGCAAACAACTATGTTGAAGTCGTAAAATATCTAGCTCCAACGATAACGTAGTTATAGGCTATGGTTACTAAGAGCTGAAGAGCTTGCGGCCTTAAGCGATTGAATTAACACGCGGCCGCGTTTACATTACGTACGCGGTCATTAAACTTGTTAAATTAAGGGGAAGGTTAATGGTTTCGAACAATGGTTATATGGGATTATTTCAGGAACTTATTAGTAAGATAAAAAAAATGAAGACGCAGTTAGATTTCACATGAATAACGTTACTAAGTTACGAACAACTGATTTTTATGCGAAAATAAGGTCTTCATATGGTCAACTATGAACGTCAATTACTGGAAAACGGAAGAAGATATTTTTGTCATAATAATTTTATTTACTTCCTAAAATTATACCCTATCACATATTTTAACAGCTGTCCTATTTTCCACGACACCCTGTATAAATGACCGTGTAATAAAAACGACTCTATAAAAAAATATCTTACCTTTTCGCTCCAACAGAATGAAGGACATACAAAATCTTATCATAGTTGCTACTGGACATTTCAGTTGGTACTACGTGTCTCGCCGTCTGCCCCATATTATTCTTAGCTTCGAGATCAGCTCCAAATACTACAAGCGCTTGCACTATTGCTATATTTGTCTGTTTCACTGCTAAATGTAAGGGAGTATTCCCTTCCTTGTCCCCTATGGAATGCTCCGCTCCTCTGGAGAGTAATGCGATGGCGCAATCCAATCGTTCTCGCAAAACCATTATATGCAGCGCAGTGCGACCGTCGAAGTTGAGAGCGTTGATATCGCAGTTCTTCTCCACAAGAGCTTCGATTACTTCTCTAGATATCGCCCAGTGTAAAGGGGTGCCACCATGCTTCATGTCTTGCTGGTACAACTTTGGACGGTTGTCTTGGAGTAGGTCCCCGACGATACCTGGGAATGATATACATACATATGATCACGTCTGTATGTGAAGGGTCAGACAGAGGCACTTTTCACCGAATATGTTTAAGTACCAGCAGATGGTGAGTCTATCGCCTTCTCTTTTAATTACTTCTTAGACATATGCAGGTTTCCTCACGATGTTTTCCTTCACCGCAAAGCACGTGGTGTGAAATCACTGCACAAATGGTGTTTTAGAAAACCTCATTGGTACTGGCCCCGCTGGGATTCGAGCTTGCGTCGCTTGCGTGGTAGGCGACTGCTCAAACCCCAAGGCCGCCACGACTTCAATGTATACTATTTGAAGGTATACCTGGTAATGTACCTTTTTATACCTTTCAGTAGTATACATTGATGTCGCTATTACAATGATAGAAAATATTTGTAATATAAATTTGAAAAATCTAATCCTGCGCACACGCAGTCACGGGCACCAGCTAGTTTTACAATAACAGTCCCTCACGGGTTAGGTAGGGGAGATAGAGCTCCATAACACTTTTGAGATTTCCTCCACATCAATCTATTCACTTATAGAGGCCGAATAAATGGATACACCAAACATTGAGACTTTGTAATACAATGTCGTAATTATTTTCATGTAATGATAAGGGCGGAGTTGAACTGGCGTGTGCTGTGCGTCAAATACATTTTACCACTGACGCATAGTAGCGATAATACAACGCAAAAGAATGTGCAGGGGCACCCCGTTCCAATGCATACATATACTCACGCCTGTATTCCCCAAAGGGGTAGTTAGAGGTGCTGTAATTACAACACCCACTTTTCACCGAATTTGATTAAGTGCCAACCTGACAGATGGTGAGTCTATCACTGTCTCAGGCACTATACATACCTCTTTGAATTACTTCTCAGAAATATTCAGGTTTCCTCACGATGTTTTCCTTCACCGTGAAGCACGTGGTGTGAAATCACTGTACATAAGTTTTTAGAAAAACTCATTGGTACAGGCCCCGCTGGGAACTTGGGACTCAAACCTCAAGGCCACCACGACTCCAATAATATTCCTAAAGTCAATACCAGTCAGCCGTTTGTTTTATTGGGTACTAGCGGACGTCACGCGGTTTCACCCGCGGAATTCCCGTTCCCGTAGTCGGGCGCGAGTCTCACTCATGTTATTTTTGCTAGGCCTACTGGGGTGGGGGAGAAATCGCTTTGTCAGCAATAGTTGTCATTACGTCAGCATTCACGGGCTGCAGTAGCCGCTTAACATCAAAGTCTAAGTCAAAAGTATCTTTATTCGATTAGACTTTTTACAAAGTACTTTCAAATCGTTAGAATGACATAATTATACAGGATTATACATGCTACCGCCAGGTTCGGAAGGTTGTTATTACTGAGAAGAACCTGGCAAGAAACTCAGTAATTACTCTTTTCAAAAATATTATACAATTTAAAGAATAAAAAATAAATAATTTAAGAAACGTAAGCTCATGGACAATGTTCCAATGCACAAATGTCGATAAAAATTAACATAACTAAAAATCTAGTACATCTACTTATAACTAAATGCGTATCTTGAGATGACCATCAGGCGGAATGTTCGCTTATTTGTCGCCTTAAAACAATAGCTAATAGGCAATAACCTGGCAAAGCTCCGGTAGTGCGATGCGAAGCGGTGAGGTTAACGTCGGCGCCGGCCAGCATGAGAGCGCGCGCGCAGTCCGGCGCGTCGGCCAGGCACGCCGTGTGCAGCGGCGTATAGCCTTGCTTGTTGAACACGTTCAGCGGCACTGTGTTCTTCTGTGCCAGAGCCTAGCACACAGACACAACTACATTTTTTTTATCTATGTCCATACAGATAACATACATACATACATATGCTCACGCCTGTATTCCCCGAAGGGGCAGGCAGAGGTGTTGTAATCACAACACCCACTTTTCACCGAAGATGATTAAGTGCCAACGTGACAGATGGTGAGTCCATCGCTGTCTCAGACACTTTACATACGTCATTGAATTACTTCTCAGAAATATGCAGAATTGCACGCGGTGTGAAATCACTGTACATAAGTCTTTTAGAAAAACTCATTGGTACAGGCCCCGCTGGGATTCGAACTTGCGTCGCTTGCGTAGCAGGCGACTGCTCAAACATACAGATAAATAAAATTAAATAAAAAAAAAGTTTTTCTCTGTCTGTTTGTTTGATCAGGGTAATCTGTGAGATGGATCTGTGGTAACGGGACTCTCAGATAGCTGATTGTATAAGGAGATCATCTTTTTTTCTTTAGAAAAATCTCACACAACACAGTTTAAATTTAATGTTAATCCTACGCGAGGTACAGCTGGTACATAATAATATGCTCAAGCCTGAATTCCCCGAAGGGTTTTAGTCCTAGTGCGAGTTTTTCACTGCCTCCGTCACAACTCACCGCGTCGACGTAAACGCAGATTTGTATAGGATCGAAACAGCGCCATCTGTCGCCCTAAAGACGACACTATTGTGAGCCCATACAAAACTGCGTTTACGGCGACACGATGAATTGTGTCGGCGATTTTAAGAAAACACGCACTAGGCACTGATCGCCAGTTGTGTTTAAGTCCGATGTAAAAAGCAGCAAGCCTATTGCCATGAACGTGGCAATAAGACAGACAGAGCTCTGTTCCTGATAGAAAAACCTCAATAAGGCTGCCCGACTCGGGGATCGAACCCAACCTCCGTAGTAGAGTTTGTAAGCAGACCAACGAGGCAGTCCGTCAGTCCGGGTAACAGGTAAAATATACATTATAATATTTCCTTGGAGGTAACAATTTTGTTTAAGATGAATTTTACTAACCACAACAATTCAAAGAATTTAATAGTAGGTAATTATAAATGTTTACAAGGAAAACCATATTGGAACTATCTTCTTTGCTATTCCCAATACAATTATTGGGAATTTACTACCTGCTGAATTTACTACCTGCTGAATTAACTACCTGCTGAATTTACTACCTGCTCTGTGATAATTACAACAAACACCTTTGTTCGCCTTTTTTCGATATGTAAAGGTAGGGTTAAATCACTGTATGATATTTCACACTTACAAATTTCATTCAAACCCATTCGACCCTGGTATGTAGGCAATAGTTTATTTTTGTACTTCACTCATTTAATTACAGATATACATATAGACATAGGCTGTGCTTGTAATAAATTCCAATAGAAATAAAAATGCCCACGCCCACCCAGAAGGGTCACCAAAGGGGCAAGCAGAGGTGTTGTAACAACACTAACATTTCACTGAATATCAATCATTAGTGCCAACGTGACAGAGTGGACTCACCTTCCATCGCCGTCTCAGGCACTATACATACGTCTTTGAATTACTGCTCAGACATATGTAGTTGTCCTCACGATGTTTTCCTTCACCGCTCTTATAAAAATATTTAAAATATATGTCTATGGTATGATTAGAGATAATCCTCCCTTTTTATGTTGGTTTAAAAATCAGAAGCACTTACATTTATAATTTCTCTATTGCTGGCCGCTGCATAGTGGTAAACAGTGTTTCCCTCATTATCCTGTTTCTCCAATGAACAGCGCAATGACAGAAGACTTTGCACCATACGGATATTGCACGACTGAGCTGCTACCTGGAATGTAAATATTATATTTATTAGACAATGTGTGTGGCGCCGTGGTGTGTTTGAGCAGTCGCCTGCTACGCAAGCGACGCAGGTTCGAATCCCAGCGGGGCCTGTACCAATGAGTTTTTCTAAAAAAACTTATGAACAGTGATTTCACACCACGTGCTTTACGGTGAAGGAAAACATTGTGAGGAAACCTGCATATTTCTGAGAAGTAATTCAATGACGTATGTAAAGTGTCTGAGACGGCGATGGACTCACCATCTGTCACGTTGGCACTTAATCATCTTCGGTGAAAAGTGGGTGTTGTGATTACAACACCTCTGCCTACCCCTTCGGGGAATAGAGGCGTGAGCATATGTATGTATGTAGACAATGTGTAAGTCCTTATTGTCAACGGTCTAGATGGTATGGGGAGAGTGAGTAATCATTCTCAGCAAAAGGGAAGATCTTCCAGCCAGATGTCGTGCCTGGAGGACACTTCAATTTTATATATCTGTGTAGAGTATAGATATAGATAGCATACCATCAAAGGCGTAGCTCCAGTCGCGGCATCAATGTCATCAATATGTTTCTGTACTTCTGGGTCATTGAATAATTCATGGGTACCAAAGTGGGCGACCAGGTGAGCTATGGTCCAGGACCTGTGTTCCGATAGAATATCACATAGCTTCTGTAGGGTGGGGATGGAGCACTGTTGGTAGAAATATATTTTTTTACATGCAGCTAAGAGATTGAAGCAAGGCATAACTCTTGAAAGACTTGATTTACAGTCTCAATACCACATACCAATAAATTTTGACTATGGCCCGGAGCCCAATTGGAAAAATTGTGCATCTGTATGGTATGTTGTTACTGCAGTCAATAAGCATGTACTGAACAATGCTATGGGAATTATTCTCATATTGCCTAGCTTGCAGAGAATGTAATTGCATTCCAATTTTCCCCCACCTCCCATCCCAGTAGAGTATGAAAGGGTAGTCCTGTCCTTTTTGAAATTACAGTAGTTAAGAAATTTATAAATTAAATACAATGATAGTATGAAAGTACTTGTATACAGTATTTCTTGGGTCTATATTAACACATTCACTGCTAACATTTCATCTTCTTTGTAAATTCTCTAACAGTTGGATGCACAGACACATGGTTAGCAGTGAACGTGTTAAGCCTGTATATATTCCCCTTGAAGGATCAAGGGGAATATATACAGGCTTGCCATACTTCCTTGTCCATTCTAAAACCAGAATGAATACATTTGTGTTTCCTCAGAAGTGGACTTTTATTTGCGATTGCTGTTGGTTTGATAATGTTCTCAATTGTAAATGTCAAATATTATATGCTTACTTCCTTAGTTACTCTGATATATGTTGGAATAATTTCTTGAAAAACAATAAATCTCTCTTCAGCCGCCTCTATGTTCTCAGATCGAAATAGACTGAAAAAAATATTCTTCTTAGTTTTAAAACACAGTTTTAAAATAATAAACATAATTATCATACCAATATTACCAATATTTCAAGTCAAAACACATAAAAATACATACAAATACAACACAGAACTTTTTGTGTGAAAATCTTAATGCGGTTCACAGAATATGTCTTACAAACTTACAAAGCTTCAACATTATATATATATAGCTCTTAGTTTTGGAAAAAAGTGACTGTGACATATGGACAGACAAACAGACATGACAAATCCATAAGGGTTCCATTTTTTGTCATTTGGCTATGAACCCTAATAAAAAGATATAGAAGATTTCTTCTTTATTTAAATAGATCTTAAGAGTAGCTACTACATCACTGTTACGACATACGACTTCAAGTTTCGATGATCATTAGAATTAACATACAATATAATATAGTTAGATTGTTTGCAAGCCAAAATCAATAGAACAATTTTATTATGAGTCATTGAACATAATCACTGACCTGTACATCTGATGTAAGCTCTCGGTAATAGGTTTTTGTAGAACAATCTCAAAATACTTTTCCCTAGGGTTCCGGCTTCCAGGAGTCTTTGGGCCATACAGCAACATTGACTCCTTTCTATAAGGAATGGGTCTCGATGCGTAATTATCAGAGCGAACCTCGATAACCTTCGTCGGAGCATCCTCCAGCCAAGCAAGACCACGAAATACTGAAAGATTTTTTTTTTATTAAATCATTTAATTTTACGTAACTATTAAAAATTTAAGATCATAATATATTTCATACTGCCAATTTTTTGATAACACTAATTGTTTCAATACGTACATGAATTTAACATTGTTTATATCGTCCACACTTGTATTCAAAATACAATATTAATTTATAATGGACTTTAAACCACTGGACCACTCTGCAGTAAATAAATTTAAATAAAATTTCAAGAATCCCTTTATTTATACCATATACATTGACTGACAGTCTAGTTGAAGTAGACAGTCTATAGTGTAGTGTAGTGGGTTGCATAGCATATTCGATACGATTCGATTTATTTACATGAACATGAACTGTGAAGTACGACTGAATCAGGGGCATCTATCTAGTAATACAATTCCACCGCGGTTGAACAGCGGTGGAATTGTATTGTATTATTTATATTAAATTTATATTATAAGTATTTGTATAAATAATATATAAGTGTAATTTATAAAAAAAAACGTATATATCGGCCAGATCTATGCAGATAAATAAAATTAAAGTGTCTGTTTGTTTCCAAATAAACAGCTTTTCACTAAATACATACGGAAGTATTCAAAGTATATACAGTACGTAGATGGAAGCCCGATTTTTTCATTTACTCTCTGTCTGTCTGTTTATTTATTCCGGCTAATATCTTAAAAGGGTGGTCCGATTTAAAAGGGACTTTCACTGGCAGAGAACTGATTTTTCAAGAAGTAACTTAGGCTACTCTTATTTAGTCTAAGTCTGCACGGGTGAAACCGTGGGGCACAGCTAGTGTTATATAAAATGTAAACAAAGTATGTACTTACTTCTAATTTTTTTTTGCTTCCACTCGCAACTTCACCTACGCTGTGGCAGTTGAAATATGAAATCTTGCTACAGCCACGCAAAAGTAACTGCGAGCTAATCCTGTTAGAAGTGTAAACATATTGAACATTATGTGCCATATTTAAAGACAAGCCAAGTGAAATAATATTTAATAAAACATTTCATGATTTCAGAACACCTTTATTAATTGTATAACATATAATATTCGTGCTATATATAATATTAATTTGAAACGATAGATATTTATGAATCAATTCGAAATTATGTATCTACCAATGTGATCTCAAAATTTGTACAGCCCTAGTCGTGGTTGACTTGACAGTGACAGATGACATGCTACAAATGACAGAGCTTTTTATTCCTTAAGGTGCAACCTGATATATGCCGCTCGACGCTCATTTCCAGCGACCAATTTGGTCACATGATAGGAGCGGCTGCATGACGTAGTTGCTTTTTGAGTCGCGGGAAATTTAAAATAGGGTCACGTGACCACATTTGTCGCTGGAAACGAGCGTCGAGCGGCTGCATGAGGCCGCGCCTTTAGAAGCTACATTTAATTTTTTTAAGTCCAATAGTGTAAAATGGGATCGAATGGGTAATCTCGATATTGCAATCTAGTGACTGCAAGTATTAAGAAAACAATATATTGTATAGAAATACTAGGGATAGTAATGAAACGAAAATTAAGATAGGTACACAATTTATTATTACGTCATAACCATAATAGAATATAATTATAAGTATAATGGAAAATATTATAGGGTACAAATCATATAATTCACTTACAAATAGCGTACATCATTACAAATAAAATCGTACCGAATAATGACTAGGACAAAAAATATATTGAAGCTAAATTAATTTTAATTAAGGCGTAACATATTTTTTATTCGCGATCTTATAGGTAAAAGGTTGAAATTGGTCCTCATAAAGACCTCCCTACTTTTGGAAATATTGTGAATATGTATCTAAATAAAATAGCGGAGGGCTGCAGTTTTGCCGTAGTATTTATATTGTCTGACAAGTCCAGCTAGAAATTGTTATTTACCTACATGCTTACCTAAACTTAAGTTTAAACACATTGACAAGTAAATAATATATTTTTCAGGTAGTTTTACATTTAAAACATAAATATTTCGCATTTCTAATTTCTAGATCACCGAAAGTATCTTTTGGTGAGTTTTTATTGAAATGACTAGTAATGATAGGAATGTATGTCTATACATAAACATATAGATATAACTTTATGAATAACTAGCTCTGCCTCCCAGTTTTACCCGCGTAAGTAGTATAAAGCCCAAAGCCTTCCTAGTTGAATGAACTATCTCATAATCGCACTGGCCTTATCCCATACATTGTTGGGGTCGGCACTTGATTCAACCCGATGCGGCTGATCACCTGATTTTTATACGAAGCGACCATCTGACCTTCGCAACCCCTTTAACGAGGAAAATCTGTGACCTGGGTTAAACCAGTTGTCAGACTATTTTAGGCCTCCGACCGACCTGTAACGACTGCCAAAGATGATAAATTGGCAACCGGGACCGACGGCTTAACGTGCTCTCCGAAGGCACGGAGAGAACTCGGGCGCTCACCCATCCAATTACTGGCTAGGCTTAGGGTTGCTTAACTTCGCTGATCGAATGATATGCGCAATAGCAACTGTGCCACAAGCTCCCCCTTGAATGAACTATGTAACATAAAAATATTTTTTCAATTCAAACCAGTAGTTCCTGTGATTAGCGAGTTCAACTAAACAACTAAACTTATGTGTATTAATATTAAGTTTCTAGAGCTACATATGCCGTCAAGAGTTATGAGTGATGACCTTGAATGCAGAGTTACCCCCACTATCAGCGCTGAGCGCTCATAACTCGTGGCGGAACCTGTATGTGATGATCATCGTCATTTAATTTGAATGCGGCTTCATTAATCTAACCATTGAAATAATTATAGATATTACAAATATAACAATTACCTTGATTTTTAGCAACAAAAAAATTGCTGACACTGGTGGAATGTTTGGTTTAAATTACCAACCATTGCTTACTTATTATAACTTAGTAAACTTTAAGTATTTCTACTACTTATAATACTTTGTATGTGTAAGTCAATGAGCATAATCTTGTGGAGTTTTGAAGTGTATTACTTCCATTAGTTCATTATTTCACTTCCATCTTTATAATAAGAATTTTTGAAATCAGACTATTTTGTAAAATTATGTGACATACATAAAAAATGCTGGTCATCTAGAAAACCTTTACCTATTTTCTCGTCAGTTATAAAAATGGAATGATTACTGTTTCATTGATGTTCCCAATTTGAATAAATGACAGATTGCCATTACAAAAAAAACAGGTTAAGCAGCATGACTTTGATTGGTATTTGTTCCCAGAAGGTTGTCAGGGTTCGCCAGTGGGTCTAGTTCAGCAAATAATTTAAACCATGCTGCCTTGTCATCTCTCTTTGGTATTGGTACAGGCTTGGAGTCCTTGTTAGGCATTTTCGGTGTCTTATCAGCTTTATTGGTGATTGGAGCTAGAGGTCCTTGCATGATGCTTGAAGAGCTTAAATCCTGAAACAAATTAATTTTGAGCAATTGTCATAAAAACTATTACTGCTACATATAAAATTCTAAGTCCTGACTGACTTAGATATCAACATAGCCTAAACAGCTGGTCCCAAGACTCATACTTAACACATATTTTGTTACGAAGTTTTGCTTAGTTGATTGATAAGATAGTGGAATGATCTCCCCGACGTCGACACCATAACATCATAAGGTTATTCAAAAACGGTGAAAAGAGATTCTTTTTGAGGAGTGGGCATTCCATAAGGAAGAGTTTTCCGTAATTCCCACCCAAAGGGGTTGAAAGTTCACATGTCGAAGATGAAATCTTATTCATCTGCAGGCGACATCACGAGATTTGAGCGCTCAACGAAGATGCTGAGGGAACTGCGCATGTTTGCAATGGTTCCTATCAAACTATGTATTCAATGACAACTGTATATTCAATGTCAAAACTTTGGAACCAGTGAATAGGAAACTTACTTCTAACAAATGTGAGGGCATGAACGACCCAAATGTGGCAGGCATATCCCCGCAGTCCAAATGAATACCAGCTAGATCTGTATTGGTGCTGGAAACATCTGGTGTCCCATTAATTTCCTGACAACTGGTGTCAATCAAATTAGCCGAAGTTGATGGTTCATTCTTGGCATCCGAGGTTGTGGTTTCATTGTCAGGTTTAGTTGTTGTATTTTCACTGGATTTGTTATTGTTATCTGGGGTTTCATCTTTGTATTCAGCCTGAAAATACAAGGTAATATATAAATAAGTCTATAGTAAAATTAATTTCTAGAAATAAAGAAATATCTGATTGTCAGTGATGTTTTCAAGTGCTGTAAAATATTTACATCCTACAAAGATTGTAAATGTTAAGTTGGTGAGTATGTATGGATGTATGTTTGTTTCTCTTTCTCCCAAAAACTACTGAATGGATTTGAATGAAGCTTTACAATAATGTAGCTTATTTCATTATTATCAGAATATCACATAGGCTATTATTTATAACAATACCTTGCGAATTGTCCGAAATAAAAAAGATAATTCAAATCCTGTGCAGACAGAGCCAGGGGCACCAGTCATTGAATTAAATTAGAATTAATTTAATACCATAACAACATCATGACACACTTCGCAAGTACAATAATTGAAACTGTGTAGCATTAATAAATAAATATGAACTAATGTGATTAAATAATAAGCAACATTTTAATTATAAATTTATTAAGAATTGTACCTGGAAAAATAGCATCTGGTCCTTATCCTGCGGTACTAAATCTTGCTTGGTGTCTGAGTCGCCCAAATTTTGGGATAACTCCTTTAGTATACAAAATTCATATTGTGGAGTTGAGTTCATTGTCTCAGCTGTGGCTAGCAGTGTTTGTACTACTTTCGTTGCAAATGTGTGGAAGGAGCTTTGGTAATATGACAGCACATGGGAGAACATGTTGCATCTGGCTGCTGCAAGCAGATCAATCTAGAACATAATATACAATAGTTAGACTGAATCATTTTCACTGAGAAGTGGGTGTTGTGATTACAACACCACAGTTTACCCCATCGGTGAATACAGGCATGAGCATATGTATGTATAACTCCCAGCAGACCCCATCCCAGAATGGCCCCTGCAGGGATGAGCAGGTGTTGTAACAACATATTTCATTGAATATGTGCTAAGTGCTAATGTGAAAAAAGTCCGGAGAGGAGCCATCTCAAACATTATATAAATGTCTTAAAATAACTTCTCAGGAATATACAGGTTTCCTCAAAATGTTTACCTTCACCATAAAGAACATAGGTGGAAATTACATTTTAAGACACCATTTGTAACTATGTTGTTGTCTTCCTTGTAGTAAGCCCTTCAATGTTTCATTCTTTCCTATTCCTACAACATGAAAGTCGGAAGTAGCCCCCATATTTTTATGGGTGTGTATTGGATATCGGAGGGGGATAAACAATAAGTAGGATAGGTAGGTTAATTACATACCAATGTGGTGCGTAAGGTACATACCTTTTGACACACACACACACAGCACGAATGTATTCAGACAATGTGGTAAGCACTGCTTATATGGAATGCACACCCCGTTATTGAGGGTCTTTGTCAGAAACATTGTACAAATTTTCCTTATATATGTACCATCAGGAATTATGAGGGCTGACTTTGCACAGTAGTAACTTTGAGTCTGTCTGTCTCTAGCTGTATGGCATGAAGCAAATACATGACCCACTGGCCAGATAGCAAATGGACCTACTGGGTAAGGGCTGTCCGAAACTAGAGGACTACAAGCTCTTCCCCATGGGCAAGATCTGCCGGCTTGTCTAGAGAGTGTTTGAGGAGTCAGGTACATAGAGCAAAAGGGCAAGGGCGGCCCAAAATATCTCAAGGGTCGACGTGCTTCCGGGCACATGCCACAAACAAGATAAGATAAATACATGACGGGCGATCCATGCACCCTATTTGTCCACAGGGCTCATGAGTTTTATGTAGGGTTAAAATGGTACTCCTTTTTGGTAAAAACTATGATTAAGATGATAATGATAACATAAGTGGTGGCTAAGAAAACATTACCTTTTGTAAAACATCAAGTGTTAATTTATCAAAAAGTTTCTTGCTCTCACGAACTTGTCGCTGCGCCTTACGGAAGTTATCGAGGCCGCGTCCTGTGTCCGGATCGAGTTGAGCGCTTGTCGATTTCATCCAACCGAGCGCCGCACGATACTCGATCCTAGCCTTTTCCATTGCCGACACCGTCGCCCGCATATCGCTCACTGCGCGACCTCTAAACGTTTCCACTTCATGATAAAGCCTTAACAAGGGCCCCCTCACCGATAAACGTTGCTGGCCTGAGTAAGATATTGCTTTTCCAGCCGATACCATGTGTTTACCAGAAGCATCTGTATTCTTTCCTGCGTCACGTAAAAACTTTCCTAATGAATTCTCTTCTTGAGCCAAAATACAAAGTCGTTCTTGATACTGGTCTAAAACTCGTTGTAAGTGGAGGCAGCTGTCTGATATTGATCGGAACAACTCAAGTTTTGCATCAAGCTCGGCATCGGATGAAATAACACATTCGTCTTCTTTGGTTCCTAATTTTTTTAACACAGTCTTCTTAGTTACCCAGTACTGATGTTGCATCATTTTAGAAATAATTTAACTCACATTAGATCTAACAAAAACTGAATTAAAATTTCACTGCCGTATATTATTTGGTAGAAAGAGCTTGTTGATAGGCTTCCTTCCCTAATCTTTTGCTTGCTGTGTGTGACAGCTGTGACTAAAACTTACTATTTTTAAAAACCCACGGTTCTGTCAGCTTGACAGTTGAAAAATTTGGGTTATATTATATTTGACATTAGTTTTGACATCTGTTATATGCTATCTATGTTTTTAAATATTTAATCTTTACACTGGGAAAATAATACTTCAGTCTATGTTACCTTGGCCCTTGTCTATTTTTATTTTGTCTATGATGCGAATATTTACAACAACCGGAATGTGGAATGGCCGCCGCATTTCGCGTTAACGCGAAAGTATTGTATTATCAAACCGATTTGAATACAAATATGCACGGTTTCGCTAGATGAGAGTGACTTTATAGCACGAACGTGTGAAATAATTAAAATGTACTGTGCTAGTGATAAAACTATCCCCGGAGTGTCATCGTCACAGTCCGCAAAGAACGTCAAAGATGGTAAGTTTGTAGATGTCACAAGCTTTATTATTCTAGTGAAGTATTTTTAGTTTATTTAGTACTTACAAGTGCTCGTTACTACCACACATTTCTGTACTCTTCTGGGCGTACTTTCTCATGTTCTCAACATTTACTTCTAAATGGTTAGTTGCTAAAAGTTTAATGGTACTTTAAAAGTCGTAGGTATTTTTTTTTACCTCTTACTGGTATGTATCTAACAAGTTTTAATTCCTCCGAAACCGTTGTACGTTTAACGAACTCGACTGACTGAAAAGTTAAACTTTCATTATAATAATAAAGTTTATTTTAGACTGTGCTTATCATAAACTTTATTATTATAAAAGTTATATTTTGTTTTATTTTTGATGCAATAGTTACGATGTAACTTGCTAAACAATCTGGAGAAACCTATATTTTCTGCTTTGCTTCCCATGTGTTTAAAAAATTATGGTAGGTAAATACAACAAATAAATAACTCAGATTCATTAGGTAAGTAAGTACCTCTTTATATTACTTGTATAAGTATAAATTATAAGTTTGTCTGTATATTGTTAGCTTAGTTTTAAACTGACAGAAGGCATAATAATATTTCTTAACTTGTTTTTAAATACTTAATGATTTACTAAACTGACATAAGCTATTTATTAATACAATGTAACCATAATTTAATTATGAGGAAAATGTTTTAATTAATAATAATACAAATCATTGATATTTTATATCTATTTTAGTTACATTAGCAGTGAATGCATTCAAAATATTATTTAAATCTGAATTTTATTTACATTGCTCACATCAGTATACATATCTGGTTTAAAATTACATTTTAATTCCTAATCAAGGCTGATTAGTTTTCACTAGCAGTTCACACATGTGTGAGCATAGATAGCATTATTGGCGAGCGAATGAATATTATGATTAGGATATGCTATTTTTTATTTTGATCATCATTATCATGAGTATTAGGTACTTATTTATTTTTACAATTCTGTCTTTCTGTTCTTAATGTTGACTAATTTATACATATTATATTCAACATTCTTAGTGACTTATATATCAAGGCACAGGCTAAAATGCTGGTTCTAGAAACATGAAATTCAGAAGGTATATTCTTGGTGAGGTGTAAATATCCACTAATCTTACCGCCACACCAGTGAAGCTGTGGGCATAAACTAGTAATATACAAGAATAGCTCACTATCTAACTATTATTATTAGATTAATATAGAATTAAATGAAGTGTGATAAGAGACAGTTGCAAGTTGAAGAATGATGTGGTAACCCGAATTTAAAAAAGTATGTTGAGATGGTTTGGACATATCGAAAGGATGAGTGTAAGGCGATTAACGAATGAAACTTATAGGGCGAATGTGACTGGAAGTGTCGGTAGAGAGCGTCCAAGGAAGAACGACTATGACCAAATTAATAGTATTTTTTCAGAAAGGTCAAATTCGGAGCACTCATAACCGAAGAAAGTGTAAGAAGAGATACATGAATGTGGATGAAGTGAAGGAAGTATGTAAGGATCGTAGCATGTGGCAAAAGGTGGTCTCTGCCTACCCCCATGGGATACAGGCATATGTATGTATGTAATTAAATGATAAGTTGAATAATATAAGATTAAGAAGGCTTAGCCTTTTTTGCGACTATGAATGAATCATTATGATTTCATGAATAAAAAGAATCATAGAATATCATGTGTGTTACAAGTAGGTACTTCATGTTATTTTTCCTGATTACCATTTGATATATTATGATGACAAATACCTATCAAAATTGATTAGGCAGTGAGTCATTATTTGATAACCTGACATTGTTTTCATTAGAATAGGGAAGTGATGTGATTTATTTTAAAAGAAGCCTGTGGTTTCTGCCACATCAGAGTTAATTTCATGCATGACCCGTGGAACACTTATGTTTTTTTAATTAAAAAAGCCTATGTTACTCCTTGTAACATTAGCTATCTACCAGTGAAAGTCCTGTCAAAATCGGTCCAGCCGTTTTGGAGATTAACCTGAACAAACAGACAGAGAAAATAAATTGGTTTTTTCATTTCGGTACCTTTATACTTCCATATGCATTTAGTTAAAAGCTGTTATTTTGGAATTACAAACAGACACTTCAATTTTA
The DNA here is from genome assembly GCA_929442735.1 of Watsonalla binaria. Classification (NCBI taxonomy): domain Eukaryota; kingdom Metazoa; phylum Arthropoda; class Insecta; order Lepidoptera; family Drepanidae; genus Watsonalla; species Watsonalla binaria. The sequence goes on along the minus strand of OV838929.1, from coordinate 3,002,860 downwards.
TTTATTTGTATAGATAGGCTGCTAAGATATTTATTAGCTATGACATGTTTGTTAAATTTTTTAACCAGATATACATTTTATATTTTGTTTATACAAAGTTTTGTGAGTATGGTGTAATCTCTGGATTTTCTGAACCGATTTTGATAATTGATTTACCAATAGTAAGCCACATTAAGTGTGTGTCATAGGCTAATTTGTATTGTGATTTTTATATTATTGTTAGAACTGTCAATTAATTATAATTTTTGCAACTTTGTAAAATTTTGTGTAGGAATATTATTTCATTAAAATCACAAGCTTCTGCTGGCGGTTTCGTATGGAAGTGCCTCGAAGGTCCAAATTAAAAGGTTAAACATTGTCAAAAGACTTTTTTTACTAAAATGGTAGTTTCGGAGTTTCTGTCAATTTTTTTTTTTAATTATTTATTTCACAAATAACGAGACAAATGCTTATACCTAGCATACCAAAAACCACTGAGGTTTGTCCGGTATGCCGTACAGTCTGGTTTAATGCTAACATACTACATACACAATAGGTACGTATTACAATTACTTATACACTAAAAAAAAAAAAAATAATGTCTGTGGGTGACTAACTAAATAACTTAGCTGCAATAATAAGTTGAACACAATTTCTGCTGTTAATTACGCTATTAAAAGTTATTTATGACAAAACGTTTCCATATCTTATTTTCGTTCCTATTTGTTTTCTTGTTACAATTGAGACGATCAACATGTTTACACTTACTTCTGAGTTCAAAGTACAAGTTTACAATGATGTACTTTACAAAATATCTGACCACTTGCCAAGAGGCGTACCAAATTTGTTCACCTGTATTGTTGACTAGCGGTTACACCCGCTCTATACTTAATTTCACGGGTGAGCTGCGGAACCCTAATGTTTTTTTTAATGAAAGTCGCCTAAGTTACTTCTTGTAATTAGCTATCAGCCCGTAAAAGTCTCGTTTATGTCCATCCAGCCGGAACAGACAGACAGAGCAAAAATAATTAAATAGATTTTTTTATGCGAGAACGATATATACTTATTTCCATATCCATTTAATGAGGGATTACAAACAGGTTCTTCAATTTTATTTATCTGTATGTATTATATACAGATGTATAGATAAAAATTATGTGAGAGAAACGTCTTGGGAGCCCACACTCGCCACGTCATTGTAAACCAAACGGCATGACCGTTAGAGGGTTATACATTGCAAAGCAGGTCAAGGTTGGCCATGGATTATTCTCTACTATCGTCTTTATTCTCCGTTCTATATTTATATTGATCTATTTATATACCTACTTTACGATGAACCTTATTAGAAATCATGGTTAAACCGAGACTCTCTCATATTGTTCATCTCTTATCCCATGCTATTTGTGTTCTTCTCCATTTCTCTCTCATCAGCCGTCATATCTGCATTCACTGCCATTCTAGCAATATCATCTTACACGCAATACCTTTCTCTTTTAAAGTCGGAATTAATGAAATATATGGATGTTTATTCAAGGCGATGTTTTGTAATAAGGAGCTAGAAATCTGCAAATTTAAACCTTCACCATTAAATTCATCCTTAAACGTGTCAAAGTACCCATTGTCTCCATGAATGGTAGAGTTTTACTCAAGATCAGATTTTTGGTGAAAGTAAAACTTTATTAATTGGCCTTTGGTAAAACGTCATTCTTACATAATGGGCACCGACCGTGCTATGATGTAACCGTTTGCGTCCTTTGAGAGTTGGTGGAGTCAGTATAAATACGATGCAGTCCACATAGTAGCCAAATGCGGATTTTTGATGCGAATTCAATTACGTATCTGCGTCAAAACTATTTCAAATAAAACAGTACATATACCTATATTAGGAGCTCACAGTTGCTATTGCGCAAATCAATCGATCAGCGAAGTTAAGCAACCCTGACCCCAACCAGGAATTGTATGGGTGACCGCCGAGGTTCCCTCCGTGCCTCGGATAGCACGTTAAGCCGTCGGTCCCGGTTGCCAATTTATCATCTTTGGCAATCGTTACAGGTCAGTCGAAGGCCTAAAAGAGTACGACAACTGGCTTAGCCCAGATCACAGATTTTGCTCGTCAAAGGGGTTGCGTAGGTCAGGTTGCAGTCGCTTCGTATGGAAATCAGGTGATCAGCCGCATCGGGTTGAATCAAGCGCCGGCTCCAACAATGTATGGGATAAGGTCAGAGAGACGAAGACAGTACCTATATTATTACAGGCCTATAAACTATATCTATAAACACTTCTATAAATCATATGAGGTATATGCTATGCAGTGAGTTTATTATTCCTAAGATGATTGATAAGATTTTATTTACATATTTTGTCAATTTTATAAGTATGTTGTTCTCTGAGCTCGGAGAAATAGAAGGCAATATAAATATAAATGAATCAAGTGCCCACTGCCGACCCCAACAATGTATGGGATAAGGCCAGGGAGATCATGATAAATATATAATAAAATATACTTTGATGATTGTTAAAATATCTTGTGACGCGGTGTTTGTAACCAACCTCCTGCGAAACGGCTGGATCAATTTGTATGAAATTTTGTGTGCCTATCGGGTAGGTCTGAGATATGGTTAGATATGGCAATACAACGTTTTCCGGGCACAGCTAGTTAGTCTCCTTATAATATTTTTTATAAAACAAAAAGATTGCGTGACTTAATATTTATGTTCAGTGGGAATTTCCAAGAGATATTTTACTCTTTATTCATATTAATTTAAATAATTACTCCCCATGCACTTGCCGTACCCATCGCGTGAAAGTGTTGTCTCGTGTCTAGGGACTAAGTACTGAAGTTTTCTAGGTGGAAACTTAGCTCCAGAGCTAAGTTGAGTCTTTGTTAGTAGATAACCTCTACTTAATTCAGAATCTTGTATCTTCTTGATGAACTGATTAGCATAGTGTTAACGAGATACACGATCGCTGAGTCTGTGGTTAACTATGCTCAGTTACCTACAAGTTCGCTGTTCAGAGTAGCCTGAGTGCTCGTGTTAGTACTACTTATACATTATATTTAATCGAACTGTCGCGCGAGCTCGATCTCCAGTTCCAAGATCGCTGTGTGCGCTGAATGCCCTCCTGGACTCATGTCCCGACTGTGATGTGCTTGGTGGTGAATGGAAGGTGATTTTGAATGAATGCTTAATTTATTCTGAAATACTTGTGTTACTTTAATTTTTATATACTTTTATTATTAGAATAGTTTGTTCTCTTATTTTTGTTCATATTTGTCTCGTGTATTTTATCATCCGTGTTAATGTTTGTCTTGATTTTATAATTATCGTTTTGTCTAATTAGCGTAATTTATGTTATGTCGTGCTGATTTATGAATAAATAAATAAATAAATAGTATAGATCAGTGTTTCCCAATGTGTGCGATAACACCCCCTTGTAGGCGCTAGTGGCCTAGGAAGAGGGCGTTAAGGAGCCCAGAAAGAATTGGGGGAGCTGTGATTTGTACCTTCAGCCACTTCATATTTTACAATTTAATGCAATTAATATCGTACTACACACCTATTACAGTCATCAGTCGGTTAAATTCATGATGATGTATAGGTATACATATTTTTATATTTGTATATTCTGTTTTGGGCGTTAGACGAAATAAGTTTAGGAACCTCTGGTATACATCATGGCAATCACGCTCACAAACAATTTATATAGACACTTTTCACATTTCTCACTGCTCTTTATTCTAATGACGGCTCCTCAAAATTTCGCTTCGAGAAATCAACTCTTACTTTTTTATGGTCAAAACGACGTTTTCCATAAATTTCATGAAAATCGTTGTAGCAGTTTCCGAGATTCTGATTCTATATACACATATATACAAGTCTAGCACTAATTCGGACTATACGACTTCTGTTTGTAGAGTATCTAGAATACACAGGGTCTAGACCGGTTATTGTCGATGGTTCAAGTCAACAGTACAAAAGTTGGAGTTCACGAGATACTTTATCTGACAGCTTAACAGATGTACTGCCATTGACAATATTGGACTTGGCTAATGTTCTCTTTGGTGAAACTTTCCACCTAGGTCTGAACTTAGGTACCTAGAGCAAAGTTTTGTACATGTATCGGTGCTCGTAAAATGCAAACTAGTAACTCTCAATGAAACGGTCAGGGTATTTGGCGAACAAACTTGAATCTACACTTATATTATATAGAGGAAAGATTAGATTTTGTTTGTTTGTTTGCATTGAATAGGCTCCGAAACTACTTGACCGATTTGAAAATTATTTCAGTAACGGATAGCTGCATCATCAGCGAGTAACATAGGCTATATTTTATCCCCGTACTCCCACGGGAACGTGAACTACGTGGGTGAAACCGCGTGACGTCCACTGGTGATATAATATAACTATACAATACAAGTAGTGTGATATAAAAGAGGATGATTGATTGGATACTTATCTTATCTGATGCTCTATGGATTGATACTGCGCTACACACATCGTCATAACTCTAAAGGTCGCTTTACATATATCTGGAGTTTTAATGTTTATCTATAAATCGATTATGTATGTAAGAATGTATTTATGGATGTTTGTTTATCTATGTAAAATTCTGCGCAGACGGAGTCGCGGGCACCAGCTGTTATACGAAATAAACGCCAATTTAAAGTCTGCCCTGGGTCTAAGTCCTTTGAGACCATAATATGATAACAGGATCTGTTATCCTTTGCACATTCAATGGAGTAATTGCCACTATAAAAACTACAAAAAGTCGAAGGTTATTGCAGATTTGAGTGTAGCAACATTTTAATTAACTAGGAGTTGTCAAAATTTGTAAAGCACTCTTGGTCGATCTCCCAGTTGCCTGTATCCTCCTTACTTCGTAAACTATAATGTCCGTGTAAGTAACGAGCCCAAATATTAATGGAAACGAGAAACAGATAAAAAGCAATATAGTTAAGTAGGTTTAGTTGTGAAATGAAGTCATAATTTAATGAGTGGGTGGTTGGGAAGGCGAGGGTGTCATAGACCGCTCCTGATTTCACGGTAACGTCGCATCCGGATCAATGGGCGCATTTCCCCATTCAATGGTCATAGTTGTTACTTCTCACTAAAATATTCTTGGTCGATAATATCATTGGAACTGCTATTAAACGAAAAAAATATAAATTACAATTGCACTTAAATTTTAAGTCATCGCTGCTGACCTTATTTCTAAGGGCTAATCTTAGAAATGCAATTACGGATTTTGCCAATAGATAGATTGATTCACTAGGTAATTAACTTCCTTATAGTACCGACTACACAGAAGGTATTTTTGTGATAAAATTGTCTGTTTGGTTACGACAAACATCGAGTTCTAGCTAGGTAGTCCAGGGGGTCATCTAAAAGCGTATCATTAACTTTAACGGTTAATTTTGGTACCATCATCATCATCATCATCATCCTTCTGCCCTTATCCCATCTTATTTGGGGTCGGCGCAATGTATTCTTTTCCATTTCTCTCTATCAGCCGTTATATCTGTATTCACTCCCATCCTAGTCAAGTCATCTTTCACACAATCCATCCACCGTTTCTTAGGTCTTCCTTTCACCTTGTAACCATCCACATTCCATAAAATTATATTTCAAAGTATACGCGCTGCATAAACGATCGTAGTTGGCCCGCAGGAGAGATTAGTGTAACTAATGAATAATTGATGCATAGGTGTATTTAGAGTAAGGTATTATTGATGCGTGAAGCAAAGAGGTGTAGTGGGTGCCGGGGTGCTGTGGGCGCCGCGTCTGCTGACACAGTTCCGGGCGCCGGCGCGGCGGCGGCGGGGGACTGCGGCCCGGCCAGACGACATGCGGTCGCCCTCCTGAGCGCTCCCGCCCAACACCACGTCACTTCTCGCTAAAACGATCGCGGCATTCCAACTTCAAATTTAGGATACTGGACGCTAACATATCGCTGCACCCATTGTTCCGACGAAACAATAGCGATGTGCGTAAGCGCGATTCCATCTTTGTAAGTTATCGATGTGATTGTAAACACTTGGCAAGTAACGACGTGACCAAAGTGTTAGGATATCGGGATAGTGCGAAGTTTGTGCAACTGTCGTTTGAGGATCTAGAACTTTTATTGCTGTGTAATTAAGTGCGCATTGATTACAGACAACTTGGACGTCTTATTGTTAGGTGTATATAGTAGCATTTAAATAGCTGATAGTGTATTTTAGTGAAGAGACTCAATAAAACCGGCAAGCTGTATTCCTTCGACAGTTTCAAGGTTTACGAGTACGATGAAGATAGGACGTGCAACGGACACGAAGATGACTTCGGCACTTCTAAGAGAAGTGAGTATAATGCTTTAATGGGCTCATTAAACTTATTTAATGACTGAATTGTTTATAGGTATGGCAAGTACGAATTTGTTTGATGTTTGAATTACGCAATTTTGCTCGACAGTAAATAGATGTAATTATTTGTTTCATTATATTTTCATTGTACGTCCTTCAAATACATTAATTAAGTCTATTGGAATATTTTTAATAATTATAGAAAAGTTTGATTCCTTACGATTCCATACATATTAAATATTAGATCACAATAATTTTATTGAAATAACAAGCTGTGCCCCGCGGTTTTACCCGCGTAAAGAACCCTCATGTGTATTTTAAAAAACCAGTGAAAGTCCCGTTAAAATTTGTCCAGCCGTTTCGGTGACTAACCGGAACAAACAGAAATAAAAATTAAATTGGGTTTTCTATGTCAGTATCGTGTATATTTTAATATGCATTAGTTAAAAGCTGTTATTTTTTGGAATTTTGGAATCACAAACAAGCACTTCAATTTTATTTATCTGTATTGATATAGATGTATAAGCAATGTCATACAAACAAAATTAGTTGAACTGTACGCTCCAATGGGAGAGGCATATCGATGGAAGTTGTCGTCATGAAAGTTTAATGCTTGTTGAAGCGTTTAGTTAGTTCAATCGATATACATAGATTATTATAGCATTAATGTTGTCCTTTATATTGATTTGATTCGTTACTCTAGAGGGCATTCACATTCGGGTTCAAAGCATGCATTTTTAATGGTATTTATAGGCGATATATCTCACGAAAGTACTATTCTTTTTTGTAGGCTGCCTAGTAGAGGTTGTTTTAGCGATAGTGCCGTCTTATTGCTTATAAGTACTTGTATATGCATATAAAATACAAAGTTAAAATCATAACATTTGAAGAAGCTATCCTAGTTACAAATGGTGTGCAATAAATATCTTTAATAGTAAACGGAGAGATGAGGATAATATTCCTGAAAGAGACTATGGATATGGATGGTTAAGATTAGAAGGTCCAAATCCATTAATCGTAGTAGGCCTACTACGATTAATGGATTGTGTGGAAGACAAGATGACTAGAAAGGGAGTGAATACAGAGACGATGGCAATAGAGAAAAATAGACGTGAAAGACATAACTTTGACTGATCTAGAGTTCAAACTGGGCCAGAGGATGTTGGATTTAAATTAATGTGGTATTGAAATGAGTTTGTATGTGACAATAATAGGCAATGTGTAAACGGTCCAGAATGGAAGAGGGATTTTCCCTTTTCCTTTGTTAACGGATGATAGAAAAAGAAAGAAGACGATAGACGACGTGACCGACGGATAACAGAAGTGTTTTATTATTATTTTATTGTGGAGCATAGAAGACGAAGTAAAGAACTTTATTGAAACCTTATGTGAACTTTTATTCTACTACACATCAACCACATTTTGGGTTATATTACTCTGTTCCGCTAAAATAAGTCCGGAATTTTTGGTGGAAGAGCCGTGGTGGCCTTGGGGTTTGAGTAGTCGCCTACTACGCAAGTGCTACGCGCACCAATGAGTTTTTGTAAAAAAATTAAATTATGTACAGCGAATTTCACACCATGTTCTTTACGGTGAAGGAAAACATCAAGAGGAAACCTGCATATGTCTGAGAAGTAATTCAAAGACATATGTATAGTGCTTGAGACGGCGATAGACCTACCGTCTGTCACGTTGGCACATAATCATCTTCGGTGAAAAGTGGGTGTTGTGATTACAACACCTCTGCCTACCCCTTCGGGGAATACAGGTGTGAGTATATGTTTGTATTTTTATACAGTGTCCTGAAGTACTTTGCATATTAGAAATGAGGAGAGGTACAATCACGCCATAAATTCTTCAAAACAGTTTAGCACATTGCTTGTGCAGCTAACTCCGTTTAACTATTTTTGGACTACTTTTCCGTATTTACCAAATAACTAGGGCTCCAGGCTCATGTCCTAGAAAGAAAATTGAACTGACGAAGAAAAATGGCGAAGCGCGGTGCTAATAAAGACGATTACTTTTTTAACATTTTCCGCCTTTGAATCTATTCCACGAATTTCACGGTGAAGATTTCTCTGTCCACATTTTTATTTAATTTAAAATTTCTTTGCTTATAATTAGAACCTTAAATTTTATTTACGTTACGTCTAATTCTTATCACTTCAAAGGTTCTTTGTGTTTAATAAAACTGACCATTAAAAACTTCTAAGATGTACGTTTTCGATGTCTACTTAATCGCGTAATAAGTTCGCGAATGTTCAAATTGAAGATTCGAATTTGAAGATTCGCGATGTGGCGAATTGTGGCGAAAAAAGAATTTGAAGATGTGGCGCGAACGTATTATCTCTTTCATGTCAAAAATTATAAAATTAATTTATTTCTTATCATTATTTGTATTTATTTCGAACATCATGGGTCCAATCTGTGTTCGCACGTTTCGCTAAAATAGCAATTCTGGCATTAAATTATAAAACCTATCGACGCAAGTTCGAATCCCAACGGGGTCTGGGGCGATGGACTCACCATCCGTCACTTTGGCACTTAATCATATTCGGTGAAATGTGGGTGTTGTTGTTACACCTCTGCTTACCCCTTCGGGGACCCTTCTGGAATAGCGTGAACATATATATATATATTTTTATTTGATGTCCTTTTAATCGCCATCATCAAATAGCACGTGCCTATATGTATTATTAGTATAAGTGCGTAAATTAATTGATTAGACATCAGACCATACTCTATTATTAGTCTACATTATAGTACATATTATCAGAACGTTTCACATTGTGACCTCGTGCAATCGATTTGCGATAATGGTGCTCTTTAAGAACTCGCCCGAGTATGACCTGGCTGTAATTAAACAGGCACGCTGCATAATTCGTTCGTTTGGGCCTTGTCCTAATCGTCTAGTTATAAAGTGACCGTGTGGTTTATAATTTGCTTGAAATGTGTGACTTCAATCAGGGTTCCAAGCTCATGACATCTTTACCGATGGTAACATGCTCAACTCTGACAAGAAATTAAAAATGTATATAACGTTCTGATTGAGCGACCGCATCATTTGAAAACACAAGCAGTAAACCTAACATGATTGGAAACTTTCAAGCCTTCAGTTTACGCAGAGAGAAGTTCCGAAAATATTTAAAACTATCTTAAATAGTGTGAACTATATCTTCATTATGTCGATTAATTTCAATATCTATCACGCTATCCCTACATCTTCTAGCGACCTCCTTTAGTAACACGTATCCCTGACTCTCATTCTAAACAATTTTTGAGCTGGTTCGCCGCAATCTATTCCTAAACCTGGTTGGTTAACAGATCTGAACACAGTGCCATCTTATCTTCATGACCTTTATATTATCCCAATCCCAATCATCTAAAGGCTCTGGCAGGCCTGTAAATTATCAATTTGTAGTCAGGCATTATGAAAAAAAAATGGTTCTCGTAATAACGAGGGTGGTCATTCTTCTAATTGCTGACCGCGGTCATTATTCAACTTCGCAGTACGATCGATAGGGCGTCCTAATAGAGCTATAGTTATGCTTAGACGACCATTAGTTATTCCGTGATTTAATGACACTAGAATCATTCGGAATCCTAAGATTAAATGAGTTTTTTTTTGTATTAAGTAGAATAATTAGGTGATCGTAATCTAGCAAATAATTTCTCAATAATATATCTTTGTTTATCTTTTGAATGAATGTAAATATTTATGATCTCCCTGAATAAATTTCGCGTATTTTATGAAAGGCATCGCAGATATCACTGTTTATTGATCCAATACATTTTCATATGTTTCCTTACGTGGGGCAAATCCGTGCACGACAACATAAACCACCATTGGATGCAGTATAAACAACCGGTCAAGTGAGCCTTACATACACCGTCATCGAGAGATAAGAGTAGGTGAACTGGTGAACGGGCGTTGGCTTGACTTGTCTGTCTGGCAGTAGGCCCCGGCGCTCCAAGACGACAACACGGCGCGCGCGCATCGTCATCGTAACCAAACAAAAAATCTGGGGCGCTCTCATGTGATAGTTTACCATTTCTCTCGCTTATTACGGAGGTAAAGTGTGCTCGTTGACCACTCGACATTTTCTCGCAGCATGAAAATCATTCCAACCTGATTTGAAATTTGTTTTGCAAAATTCTAGTGTCGTTTTTTTATAATTCTTACCATAAATCAAAATTATCTAAGTGGGCTATGTGATAAGTGTGAAGTGTGCTACAATATTGTGCGGTTTCTGCATCCGTCCATACATTGTCTACTGGCAGGTAGACGTTTCTTGGAAAAGTCCGCTTTCAGTTAGTTTTGGTGAATGAGTCAGCTAACAGGCGTCGGGATTGTTAGCTTTGTCAACGTGCTGCCCACGATTTCTGAAGGTAATTTGACACTTACTATAACAGCGATAGCTATTTATAAGTCTTATTACTTTTATTACAAAAATTAGATCTATTGGAAATATCAAAAGAAAACTCTACCAACGTTTATGTTATCATAATTGACTTAGTAATCCATAAAATAAACCATACTCGTAGTTGAACCATTGTTATGTTCTGTTGAACAATATCCTGGCTTGTTACATAGTAGGTACTCCATTCCCGTTGTGAAATGAGAACGGTGCACCTTGTACGGATTCAATATACGTAGCGTATTTTTTATTGTTACAAAAACATTCCTTTTATAGCTGATCATAAGAATTGCAAAAGTATAATTTAAATTCATCTATCTACACGTTATATTGCTCAACAGTGTTTGTAAATACATTTCGTAATTATCTTCGGACGTAATCAACCCGACTAAAAATATATCTTTGGGAAATTTATGTTTATCCTGTAAGTAAGGTAAATTTGAACTCAAGTACCGACATTTTGAGTCAACCCATCTGGGCCATCCACTATTACAAATTGTAATAAATGAGATTTGAGCAATAGATACCTCGCCTACTAACTCCTAGTATCAATCAACATTTTTTGCCACTATTCTAAGCGAAATACCTAGTAAGCAAGCGAATATAGATTCGTACCCGTAAAGGTCGAGTTTTTATCACGATCAGCAGACAATTCTTTGGATTTGGAATGTCCATTTACAATTAGCTATTGTTTTCGTTTCTCTTAGTGACTCATGTTTGTTCAGCTCATAGAAACTGATTTAATTAAGTGCACTTGTCTGTAACGTCTGATGATATTTGCGCACTAAAATGTGTCTGTGAAAGTATACTTTCTTTTTTTGCAAACAACGGCGATTCATTACGAATATCTGTCAAAGGAACAATCCGTTCAAATGAACAACCCAAGAACCTTTCTAGCCAAGTATTTATTTATTTGATTTCGCATATCTATGTAAATTGTGATTGTCCTTATATGAGTTTCACTAAATGGTACCGTAGGAGGACACATTTTGTGGATATGGTTGTAGATTTCCAAAGTTAACAGAACAATTATGAGTCCGAGCTTTTTAAGGTCTGATTCACAAAATCTTGTAGCGTGGCCTTGGTGGCATCCGTATAAACCGCCAGGCAGGCGTTCCCAGGCAGGTGGTCGGTCCACTCGGTCGACGACCGCAGGACGAGAATTTATTTCCTTAATTTAATCCCAAGTCTACGACTACCATTAGCATGCATCGCACATAACCAACTTTAGGCTCATCCACTATTTGTTTCATACTCATATTAGGTTTTTACGTATCAGCTATCTTATGTGTGAATCATTTGCGATACTGCGATGTATTTGAATTTTGAATTTATTTATCAGTGTTATTAATAGCGTAGGCATATGAATCATGTTTTTCTAGATTTTAAATGCAGTTTCCAGCAGCTACTATATCAAAACGGGTTCTTGCCACAACTAGTTTTTATCCTTAGCAATTCTAATTGAACCGGCAAAGCTGTAGTGGACTGCCATTCCTGTCGTTTTATCAATATTTGTTTAATTTATCTGCAAAATTCTGCTTACTTTCATTGTATAGTAATCGTGAGGCAAACAATTTTGGGTATATTAGTTAGTTCAGTTTTCATATTCCTAACTTCTAATGATGTATTAAGTAATTACTTAACAAACTGTCAGCAGCACACCAAAGCTTAATTAATATTACATTAGAATTCAAAACACGCTTATTAATGGATGGAACATACTAATTCGATAAATCACAATTATGTACTTCCATCACTGCATCAACGTCTGTGTCATGAGAAACAAAAGTTCTTTGCAATTAAAGTGGACCTAGAAGGTCGCCACGAATGCCGAGACATGCGTTTACGACTTACGGCTAGTTCCAGGAAGTTGTTTGGATCAATTATAGGCAATTTTCATCTTGTTAAAACTTGTGCAGTGCACAACTTATGTCTGATAACCGTTAAGTCTATATTTACCTTGGTATAACTCGATGGTCGCTTATGTGCTAACAGTTATAAAAGTCTTACCACAATTTAAATCGAGATCGATAGAATTTTTGAAAAATTTTGCAGAATTATCATAGCTCTATATAATTATATTTATCAATCGTTAATATTGATGATTTTGATGTGTCGTTGAGAAGGTAAGCATATAATATTGTAAGAAGTACCATAGACACACAGTAACTATAACATGTTCAGCCACGTTTCATTATAGTTATTAATTCCATAATGGTGGAACCCACAGAGAATTAGAGAGGAAACGCTTGGCTGAGCACATCGTCGACTAGGCCACGCCTCGGCTAGTCTGGTATTAACAACCACATGGAATCCATTATTCTACTTGCATTAATATACCTTATATCTGCTGCAGTCACGAAATCACTTTGTTTAACTGACAACGAATCTCACTATGTGTCGAGACAGAGACCAATCTATTCAACGTGGTGTCCGAGGATCGTGATCTTCTCATAAAACGCTTATCTGCCGTACGTGGTGTATCTAATGTTGACTTTGTTTAACGTTTTAATTGTTTATTGTTCGATATGTACGTTTAGTTCCGCATTTCTTGACGCAGGTTTGATATTGTTAGTGGTTGTTGGAAAGTGGGGCTTTTTTAATTCTCTTTTATCAGTATCACCGGATGCTTCACTTGACTGGTCATTATGATCGATCGAAGTTATCTGAGAAAGTCACAACATAAAATGGGGGTACAGTATTATCTTATCAAACAATCAAGGATGGAAACCTTAAGGGTACTCGGAAAAGGCGGGCTAGTATGAAGAGATTGATGAATGTAGATGACGCTAAAGGTGTCTGTATAGCTGTTAGTTCAAAGTGGAATGGCTTTCTATTGTCTCTCTCCCTATCACCGCCCTACCCCGTGATGCTAGTTTGTGCGTTTATATATTATCTTATTTACAATCTTCTATTATTATCTGCTAGAATAAATGTTTGTGAACATTTGACCGTAGGCCCCTTATTGACAAACAATAGGGCGACGACAGAACTTGGTCGGATGGACCGCTTAAGTATAAAGACCCATAAGTGTAGGGTTCTGATTCTGAAGCATGTTCTGCTAACGATCTAAATTGTTGTTGCACAACTTTGGGAAATCGTGAATACCATTTTCAGAGATAGTCATTGGTTCATGACTGATAAGTACTTTATTGATCATTTTATCGCATATTGGTAGTAAACAAAGGACGACACATACTCTAAACATTCTTAAACTGATAAATTAATCAAGATAATAATTTCATGTTATCATTAGTAAACCTAATAAGAAAATCGCTTTACACCAAGCTGACCTTAATACCAAGCAATAAGAACGCTTATTATAATAATTAAGCTCGCGTGATAATTAATCCCAGTAACATGTGTGTTGTTTCGCTTTCTAGCCCCCCGTCAAGTGCATTCGATGCTCTCCACTTGAACATCTTATTTTAAATCTTTACACAATCTTAATGCTGTTCTTGATCACAGATGATTTTATTATTACTTATTCTGCTAAGTATAATTTGCCTATATTGATACTAATACGAACCGTATTGGGTACACCGCTTATATTAAGATCCCTTGCCTTTGCCAAGAACCTTTGTTAAGATCTATTGATGAATTTAAATTAATTAATAGACCAAATAGATACCCTTAGTTTCGAGTGAATCAATATATTAAAAGATATCCTTGTCTCTTTACTCGCGAATGATTGTCAATATGTTAGGTCTGTTCTCTAATATTACAACAATCGGTACCAGAGCACGAGTGGCACAGGCGGGTTAAATCCGCATTACCATTACAATTGCTCGCATTGTGTGCAGGGTCACAGGTTCGAGGTCGCGACTCTGCATTCGCCTCTCTTGCCACAATGAATTCTTTTGTGACACCCGTTACATATACATTATCTGTCTCGCCTCACACGCGTACTGTTTCACGTCTCAGTAAAACAATACTTTGTTGCTCCAAAGTATTTCATTAGGCACAATATTTATTTTTATTTGCATGTCTAGGAAATCCTAACTCAGTTCATTTAGTTGGTGCCAATTTCTTCCTCCTGCTTTTGTGATCAGCTAACTGAAATTCAGTATAATTATTGTATTATCGTAAATATCGAAGGACTTCTTAAAACTTTGGAAACTATAGATTGTAGAAGTGGGTTCAAATCCCAGATTTGTTTACTCAAGAACTTAGTTTGTTAGTTAGTCGTTAGAAGCTAATGAAACGTGCTATTATAAAAATAGCACCACAGCGGTTGTTGACCACGGAATCTCAAATTATTACTTAATGGCATAATATTGAAAATACATTAAGATTTCAAGGCCTTTTGTACTATTTAAAACGACATTAAAATTACACATATTTTAGTGGAACTCTTTGAGTATTACTCAAACGGGCGTTCATTCAAGCTTTTAGTAATTTTTATAAGGTCAGCCACTGAAAAGGGCTTCGTAACAGAAATACAAAGTTTCTTTCAAACGCTAATCTTAAAATTAATGGAAATTAATATTCTACGCGTGTTTGAGCACTGTAACAAAGAGACGGTGATATTTTCACAAAACATTTGTTTGTTACTATAATGTTTTAACATTTTCTATTGCGATAGGTGATGGACGACCGGCGTGTGGCTCGTTTAGTTTTATGATGACCATTGTATGTCCGTCGTCACCTTGCTTCTGAAAGGAAGTTCCATTGATTTGTGAATAACAATTGGTTTTTCAATACATTGCCCATTCTGCTTTATAGTTAACGCTGTAGATTAGACTGATAGTAGTCTGAACACTGTTTACATTATATTGAAATATACTCTCTTTGGAAAAATTGCACCAGATAATGCGTCAATCATAGTTGGCGCATATGAATTTGAGTTATGTCATCTGAATTTTAAATATCTAACTATGTACGTAATCTAATATAGACCGTTTTGTCCCACTTCTGGGCGACGCGACGGCCCAATTTCCAGTTCGCCCGAATTTTTCACGTGTTATTTGTATTGATAAGCAGCAAAATTTCGAATTGTGTGAAAATTATATTTTAGTCTGTATGCTTGATGCATCGTTTTCTGCCTGCGTCTCAGCGCATTACATTGTGGCAATGCAGTGAAAACGGTGCGCGGTACGGGATAATTAAATTACGTAATTTGCTTCTGTTTCCTTCGATGTCTCACTTACATCGGTATGTCTAATTATTGTCTCACATACCCATGGCATTTACTGCGCCCTTCTCTTCGTAACAAGGCAATTTACCTGCACTGGAGACATTCAGTACTCTTTGATAGACGATAGTAATTTAAATAGTACCTATTTAATGACTCTTGTACATGAATCATACATTCCAATGATCTGACTCAACATCATCGTTCTTTTAATCACTTGACTAAATGCTAGCTCACTCGAGTCCTGACGGTTTACGAGAAACTGAGTTAACTGCAATATTATAATTATGGTGAAGTTACTCGTATTTACCACTGGAAACTTATTTTTGGCTTCCATTCAATTAAAACTAGTTTAGAATTGCATACTGGCGCTGAGTTATAATAAATTACTTCTCGCCTCGTGTTAAACTAATCAAAGGTACCGTAATAATATCATACACATAATTTCTAGTAGCTACGCTCAAAAGATTAAGCATCATAATTTTAAATCGTTGTGTTACTAATTTAATGTTGAATTTACACAAATGTAATGTTATGCCGTAAATTTCTTCGTTAACGTCTTTATTTTCGTCATCCCTGGCCTTTCAACGTTTTGTAAATGTTAGTATTGCGTCAACCCAGTCCAATGTCTATGCAGTTTCACATGTAAGTAGTGTGTGCATTTGAATTTTTTCTAGAAAATGTGTTGTTTCTTCAGCTGATGTGTGCATAACATGGTGTGTTGACATAAGATGAGTTACACCAGTGTACGGTGCAGCAGTGTGCAGTGGGTGGAATGGCACGCGGTCGGCATCGCACCGCGGCTACGAAGCTCACGGCAAGGTCGACGAACGACTTTCGCACGTTCCACTCGCGAGTCGCGCCGATAACCTCCCACCCGGTTTTGTCACACTTCTTGGGCTTAGATTATGCAGTTGCTGCAAGTTGCAATCGAATTATTGTAATATCTTCAAGTAATGCGTAATAGAACACGTTTTGCACGAATGCTTAGCGAATTCAACATAATTCATAACCAACTTCTACAATTAATTCAGTCAAACATATTTATAGAGCGTGGGAGAACGCTCATGACATCATAGGTGTATTCTGCGACCTATCCAAGGCTTTCGATTGTGTCCAACACGAAACCTTATTAGTTAAATTAAATTATTACGGTGTCAAAGGTAGGGCACTCGACCTAATCAAATCGTATCTTTGTCAGCGGATTCAAACGGTCGAAGTAAATGGCGTCAAATCTTCCGGTTCTCCAGTACTAATGGGCGTCCCACAGGGTTCAATGCTAGGACCATTTTTGTTCTTAGTGTATATTAATGATTTACCAAATTTAGTCAAGAATACGTGTGACATTGTACTGTTCGCTGATGACACATCTCTTTTGTTTGAAGTCGACAGAGCCAAAACGAATTATGCAGATGTAAACAGTGCACTTGATCAGGTATTGAAATGGTTTAATGTAAATAACTTAGTCTTAAATGCACAAAAAACTAAATGTATTAAATTCACTTTACCAAACGTCAAACCTGTTGATACAAAGGTCATGGTAAATGGTGAAACTTTGGATATCGTAGAGTCAGTAGTATTTCTAGGTATAACCCTTGATAACAAACTTCAGTGGAGCCCACATATATCCAAGTTATCAGGAAAACTCAGCTCCGCGGCTTATGCAATTCGTAAAGTTAGACAGTATACAGACATAGAAACAGCTCGACTCGTATATTTTTGTTATTTTCATAGTGTTATGTCCTATGCTATTTTAATTTGGGGCAAAGCTGCTGATATAGAGAATATATTCACATTACAGAAAAGGGCTATACGATCAATTTATAATTTGGGACCCCGAGATTCGTTAAGGGAAAAATTTAAATCAATTGGAATTTTGACAGTGGCCTCACAGTATATTTTAGCTAACTTATTATTTGTGCATCAAAACATTGGATCGTTTCAAAAAAAATGTGATGTGCATAACATAAACACAAGGCACAAAAACAAAATTGTAGTGCCTGCGCATCGCTTACAGAAAGTACATGGCTCATTTTAGGACAGTGCACACGCTTCTATAATAAATTACCAACAGAAATTGTAAACTTGCCCTTCAATAAATTTAAAGAGACCATCAAAGGAGTTTTGCTCAAAAAAGGATATTATACTGTAAGTGATTATATTTGTGATAAGGAACCCTGGGATGTATCTTTGTCGAAAAATTATTGTAAATAATTCCATTGGCACTGTACTTTTGCTACAATTAATTAATCTTAGTTTGATCTTTGCTTTGACTGGCTGGAATTTGCCATGCTCACAAATATTTGTAATATTTTAGTTATTATATTTGACAATTGAGCATTTGTGCTGTGTCCCATGGGCTTATATTCATGAGATATAAATACTGTAACCAAAAACATTGTATAATATATATTTTTTTAAAAGAGTAATTGTTGAGTTTCTTGCCGGGTTCTTCTCAACAAAAGCTACCTTCCGAACCCGGTGGTAACATTTATAATCATGTATAATGTATTTTGTGTCCTTCTGACGATTTGAAAGTACTTTGTAAGAAGTCTAATCAAATAAAGATATTTTGAGTTTGAGTTTGAGTTTGAATGTAGCAAGACTTTTATCTCGAATGTCTTGAACGATCAAACAGGTTTTCGTAGGTGGGACCTTAAATTTTCCATTTCCTGTCGTAAATGCAAGGTAAATACAACACTGTTTAAATGTCAGTAGGTGTTCAAACCCACGTCATAATAAAAAAAAATATTGCTTAATTTTCTGACACTGGTCACTAAGCTATGATATAGTTTTGTTGGTCAAGTATTCTGTTTTAGGTGGTATTTTATGTAAGTAACTAGCTGTGCCCCGCGGTGTCACCCGCGTAGATTTAGTTTTATAATATATCTGTTTAAAATTGACAAAGATTCACACAAACTTTCACCCTCTATTTTATCCCCTTGGGGGGTAGAATTAATCAAAATCCTTTTTTAGTGATGCTTACGTCATAACTTCTACCTGCATACCAAATTTCAGCCCGATCCGTCCAGTGGTCTGGGTTGTGCGTTGATAGATCACTGTCAGTCAACTTTGAGTTATATATATTTATTTAGATTAGATGTTAAAAATTGGTTACGCGACAATGATGTTGCTCGAGAGAAGGTTACAAACATACTTACATACAAATCTTTCCTCTTTATAATATTATAGAATAGATACATGAAGAATTGATTGAGTTTTTATATTATGAATAAGCAAGTACGTGTTATCTCCAAATTAAAAAAAATATATATATGAAAGAATACCAGTGTGGTCGGGCCGGTCGCCTTGTTCGGTATAATTAATTTGTCACACCTGAAATTACATTAAAATAACGTCATAATAATCGCGGAAATGTTTATTATTCGTGGGTGTTATCTGATATCAGCTTAGTAATGCGGGTGTCGGGATGATAGGGCGTGGGTGCAGGGAATGAGTTCATTGGACAATCTCGGCATGCGGAACCGCGTTATTTAGGTCCATTTTACGATTTATTATATATATCCAAGAATTTTACCCCCGGTTTCTATATTTTACTCCATCGCATGTTTGTCATTAAAATGAAATATTTTTGTTGTAATTTTTTTTATTTATTTTTTATTCATTTATTTATTATTCAAAGCTTACATTTACCATTACAGGATGTACCCAATGCGATAATGCTGCTCATATATAAAAAAATACTTACTTATATTACAATTAAATTAGAAAAATAGAGAAACAATAAAAAATAACAAACTATGAAAATCTAGATAAAGTAAATGAAGAAAATTAAGCATAACTGACAATATTCAGTAAGACTATTATGAATTCACACAAATTGTATGAAAAAATATCAGTTCTGGAATGAAGCTCGTTTACAGTGCGTATGATAAATGAAAATAAGCACTACGCAACCGCCGAATAAATACAAGCTTTAAAAGCAGTAAGGAATCTAGGAACAAATCGTTCAAAGAGTGACAGATGCGCAAATCTACGAGATTATATACAGAATACCACTGTGTACCGCGTCAATAAAGGGTGTCATGTTGTTTCCGATCACGTACGTACGTATACGCCATTTACATAATTTTGACTGTGTGACAACCCTCACACTTAATGGAGCAAAATCTTAAAAGCTTATGGTTATACTGTCAAGAAACTGAAGAGCAACTTCTCTTTCAATCTTCTTATTTCAATTCAAAGCTAAAAGGTTTCCAAATATGGTTACATATATCGATATATATATATATATATATAGTCTTATTGGCCATCTTGTAAGTGTCTCCGCCTTACCAGATGGTGCAACAGTGGCCTGTTATTCGTCCAAAGTATTTTTAACACAGGGCCCGACCAAATCTTCCTTCCCCAGGATGTTGCGGTACACTGGAGTACTTACACTGCGGTTGATTTATGAATCGTAAATTCGATCATAAACGGCCTTCACCCAAACGTTATGTGAGCTCTTAAGTCATCAATAATGGATAATAGTCTTCAATTGGCAGTTGGAACGTTCCCGTTAACTGAAATACACACGACTGATACTTCGAATGTTTATTTATGTAACCGTTATTGCTTCAAAACTTGTATTGAAAAGTGAATAATATAGCAGCTATTAGGTGCATCGTCAGTAATTCGATTGTGATTACCGATGCAGGTAGATAAGGGTAATTATCAAGTCTTAGGTTTCATGTGTTTGTAACATGCGTGTATTGCGTTATGTAATAATGAATTACGTGTGCTTGTAACCATGTACGTAGTACGTACTCCGACTATGTTTTACATGATACTGTTCCTGTCGTTTTCCAGATTAGATAGCGTTGACAGCGTGAATGTTTGTTCGTGGTGGTCATGTTTGTGCAGCCTGTAGGGCTGTTGACAAATGCTCCAAGCCGAATATAACTTGCTGTTATATATTCAACCTTACGGATACGGGACACGATCATAAATCAATTTACCATTAATCTTGTTGCGTACCCAAATCAACACGGTTACTGTTTTCGTAGCCAGGTAAAACTTTATAGGCGCCATATGTGCAAACACTTCTGATGATGGAATTCCCGATATCCGCTTACGATAGCTCGCTATCTCTCCGCTACTTACTTGTTATAGCATTGCATCGGTAAGATTACACTGGCGTTGTGTTGGTACTGATTTCTCTACTTGAATTTATCCGTGAAAACCAATCAATTGGAAATCTGAGTGGTTTAATAGTATCTCATCTGTCGAGTGAGGTTATGAAATAACATTAGTGCTATCTACCTTAGTACTTACATACATGTGAGAGTTAAATCCGTAAAGTGGTGAATTGCTTGCAAGGCTAGTGCATGATATTCGACCCACATAGTCTCGACGATAGAGCTCGAGTGTCTTCGGATTGCGATCTTGGCTAGCTCTGGGCCAAAAGCCAAAATGAATGGAAACACGCGGCATTCTCGAACTCCAGGATTTAATTACGTTTTCGGAGATTCACATCATTCAATATTAACAAGATGTAAGGTGAATAGTGAATACATACACCATATAAGAATTACTGGGTAATCTTTTGGCAACCTATTAATTTATGAATAAATTTTGTGATTTCTCAAGGATTTATGTACTTAGTAAATGTCGAAGACCAGATTCTGAGAGAATTACAAGTTACGACTACGAGTTTTGCTTATATTTCCTAATATCAGATAAATTATCTCTAATTTATTCGAAACTAGCTGTGCCCCGCGGTTTCATTCGCGTAAATTTTATTGTGTTGTACGAGAGTGGGATAAAGAGTATCCTATGTCCTTCTCCTGGTTCTAATATACCTCCCCATGAATTTTTCAGCCAAATCGGTTCAGTCATTCTTGAGTTATAAATAGTGTAACTTTCTTCTATATATATATATTAATTAACTATTGTTAACTCTACAAAGTCACGTTTCAGCTACATAGTGTTTAATTGATTTAACTGCTACGACAGATTTAACATTATGCATTGTTGAAATACAGTTAAATCCTACCTCAGAAGATACCTCTTGATGATTGGGAACTTGAAATAACGTGCGTTGATCATTAGTCGGGATTTACTTGTAATCTCGGCTATTTTATGAATATCACGTTAGAGCTACGTGCCTTTAATATACTATAAAACAAAGCGTAAGCGGTGAGCCTACTTCTCGTGTAGTATTCAGCTGACACGGCCTTCGTGATGTGTGCTGGAATATTTTGGCAAGCTGCGCTTCCGTAAACATTCGATTAATGTACTGCATGCTTCCCCTAGTTTTATGTGTTTGCATGCCAATGTTATGATTATACTGTCCTCGTCGGTTAAATTGAGTCCTAACTCATTTCTCTGTGACTCTGGTAAGCTATATTGATTAGGTGTACGTAATCAGTTGTTGAGAGAAGCAAATTTTTAAGCTTTTATGTTCGGATGGAATTTTGTAACTGAATTTTAAATCAGTTGAAATTTGATATAAACGCTTATTTTATATGACAAAGCATGCTTGGCTGTGTGCCATCATTATAATTCCTAATATGGCGGATCATCCAAGATGGCGGACTATTTATTTTTTCTGTACTACATTATGGGTAACAACTGAGGAGAGCACGAAAGTTTGGTTTTAAAATGTTATTTTACCATAAATTTATTGTTCAGAGAGATTCCCAACGTCTACGTTATTGAGTAGTCCTCTAATTGTAATATTAATTGCTTCTTAGTCTCTTCTGTATGTATACAGCTGTCATTCCCATGAATAATTTTCTTTTACCTCCTCTCCACCTTCACTCGCAAACACCTCTGAGACGACTTGTAGCGTTTGTACTTAGTTTAATTAAAACATGGAAAGTTTGCACACGCGAGCTAAGGGTTCGTGTCCTCATAAAGCGGTAGTTCGTTGGCTGACCGATATGGATTACTCCCTAATTCCCTTAAGCGTTAATAGGTCTTCCGTGGATAAGAAGCCTTAAGGTAAGTGCTATCGGTTATTTGTACAGGAGAGGCGTCCAGATAGCGTGACTACATCGTATTACTCTTCTGAATTAATTACACCCCGCTTGCCACTTCCGCAAACATTAATGTGTAGTTACATGTTATTAAATTCATAGTTCGGGGTTTCAGTTGTGTTAATAGCGTTTACTGTTGTACGTAGCGGTTGATTGTGAGTCTTTCATATTTAATGTATTTAGTTTTTCTGTTGCTTTTAAGATGTATTAATGGGTATAAACCAACTGAGATATACGACTCTTTATTGCTGAAGGTTTTTTGAATGTTTTTTTTTTATTCTGTACTTATCAATGTATAAGCGGGGCCTGTACCAATGAGTTTTTCTAAAAAACTTATGTGCAGTGATTTCATACCGCGTGCTTTACGGTGAAGGAAAACATCGTAAGGAAACCTGCATATTTCTGAGAAGTAATTCAAAGACGTATGTATAGTGCCTGAGACGGCGATAGACTCACTATCTGTCACGTTGTCTCCACCTTGTCACTTAATCAAAATCGGTGAAAAGTGGGTGTTGTGATTACAACACCTCTGCCTACCCCTTCAGGGAATACAGGCGTGAGCATGTTATCAATGTATTTAATTTACCTTTTAGAACGACTTGAAGACGCTTAAACTGAAAGGAAAAAGGAACACTTTCAAACAGTCTCCTCACAAAACATCGAACATACAGAAAATATAAATAAAATAATTAAAATGATATGTATGGCAATACTATTTCATGAAGGACCATAGTCATCTTTCGTAATTTATTTAGAGTATTTATATAGAGTAGCTGATGACTGGCATTCTCGTCATACTTGTGAACAGGTGCTGCTAGTGGGGGTTGGTCATCTCAAGCTACACAATTATTCGTAGTACTTATTTTTAGTTTTTAAATTGTTTTATATCGACTTTTGTGCACTGGAACTGTGTCCATGTGCTTATATATTTTTTTTATGATTTATATTGAATTAATAAAAGCTGTAATTTTTTTTTAAAGATTAATTACTGTGTTTCTTGTCAGGTTCTTCACAGTAAAAGCAATCTTCCGCACCTGGCGGTAGCATGTATAATCCTATGTAATCGTGTCTTTCTGACAATTTGAAAGTACTTTGTAAAAAGTCTAATCGAATAAAGATATTTTGAATTGAATTGAATTGACTCTATAGCATTTGAACATTCAACGAGAATTCATATCGAGGTAGCGAACGTTACGGCTTCTGTTAAAAACATTATATTTCTCACTTTATCAAGGTTAATAGAAGTTGTTCTTGTTAATTTTAGGAAGATTTATATGTACTTTATATTATTATTTTGTCCACAGGTGTGACAATGAGAGAAAAAAGGGGTGGTGCTATGAGCAAGATGCAAAAGCTCAGAAAACGCCTCTCCCTTAGCTTCGGTAGATTATGTGAGTATTATTGTAATTTATAATATTTCATGTTATCTTGTAAGGTTTTTAGTTCTATTTCTTTTCACCCAAATCACACACATGCTCACGCCTGTATTCCCCGAAGGGATAGGCAGAGGTGTTGTTATCACAACACCCACTTTTCACCGAATTTGATTTAGTGCCAACGTTACAGATGGTGAGTCTATCGCCGTCTCAGGCACTATACATACGTCTTTGCATTACTCCTCAGAAATATGCAGGTTTCCTCACGATGTTTTCCCTCACCGTTAAGCACGTGGTGTGAAATCACTGTAATTTTTTAGAAAAACTCTTTGGTACAGGGCCCGCTGGGATTCGAACTTGCGTCGCTTGCGTAGCAGGCGACTGCTCTAACCCCGAGGCCACCACGGCTCCCAAATCACATACATGTCTATACCATTGATGATCGAGTCATTGATAAACAAACAGACTTGTGACTGTACTCTCATCATCATCATCTTGCAATAGCGATATCCGCAAGTGCAGATTGAGTTGAATGAAAGTGTGGACCAAATAAATTCATGTCCACCAGAGGGCCTAGTGCGAGTTATTCACTGTCGCCGTCACAAGTTGACGTAAACGCAGATTTTATATAGGACCGAAACAGCGCCATCTGTCGGCCTAAAATATTGATCCCACACAAATCTGCGTTTAGGTAAACGCGAGCGATGACTTGTGACGGCGATTTTAAGAAAACTCGCACTAGGCCCTCAGATACAAAACCGTCACCTATTCAGATAAAATTGGTAGGGATATTAGCAGCGTGAGATAATTTTAAGAAATAAATTATCTCACGCTGCTATAGATTATTGTTTGCCAGGAGCCTCATAATTCTATTGTATTTAAATAACTTTTTTTGTAAATTAAAAAGATATTGAAAAATATTTCGAGCTAAAAATAAGCTTCTACAGAGCCCACAGTTAGCACTAAATAGTATCACATTGAATTACTTAATCTTGTTTTCCGATATGATTAGCGTTGGAGATATAATTTGTGACGAGATGAACGTACTTAGAACCAACTACAACAAGTGCATTATAATTTACGATAATGTGTAAAAAGTATACAAATATATTTAGTACCTATTAAGAATTGGTAAGATCCGTTTGTATGTTATTGGTGCCTTGCCCCGCGGTTTTACCCGCGTAGACTTAGTTTCATGGATGGCCCGCTGATCCCAATTTTTTAAAATAAAAGTACCTACCTTATTCTACTCCTTGTAAAATTAGCGATCTGCCAGTGAAAGTCCCGTTAAAATCAGTCCAGTCGTTTCGAAGATTCACCGGAGATTCGCCGGGATTGAAATTAAATCCACGCAGGTACAGCTAGTCTAATAGTTAATATTTTAATAGTAATACTATAATAGGTTTGAGGTACATAAACTTATGTTTAAGTGACTTCATAAAAAGGAGGGATTATCAATTCGACAATTTTTTTTCTATTGTTTGTTACCTCAGAACATTCCATTGGGTGAACCGATTAGAATGATTCCTTTTTGATTGAATGGTGTTTTTGGTGCTTTTAAACAGGTGTACTTTGCAAAATACTTTGAAAAGCCCCTTCGGACTTCAGGTTTATTTTTCTTTTTCGGGGTAACTTTACCGAGACCCAAATAACCTACACTAAAATGAATACGGAAAAGAAGATTTTAGCATTAATTTTTGTGATTACTTCAGAGTTAAATAAATGGGTTTTTGCTAATGACTAAATTGCTTATAAACAACTCGTTAAGTCATACTCTTGCTGCGAAAATTTCGTGCAGTGTTTATTTATACGATGTTGATTTGAGGGCAAATAGCGGGCTAATTTTAGCGATGGTAAAAATAGCAACTAATAAATGTAATGACCAGCGAATTAATTGTGTAAACATGACAGGTGATACTGAGCTCTTATTTGTACTAAAGTTAGATCATGGAATTATTTCTCAACTTCATACCTAGTCACAGAGACGATGTCACGACAGAGTCAATATTTCAATACTTCAACTCTTTGGTTGATTCAACCCGATGATGCGGCTGATCACCTGACTTTCCAAAAACGACTGCCATTTTGCAACTCGTTTACGAAGAAAATTGGTAAAATCGTTATAGGTCAGTACTTGGACCCCGGCTATTAGGTGATGATAATAAATTTCGGTTACGGCGGCTAATCTCAACGAGGATTAGCCGTGTGCGCAGGAGATAATATAGTGCACAAGTGTGTGCGCAAACACAGGTGCACTTTTTATTCCCTCACTCTCATAGTCCGATGGGAGGCAATCAGACACGACCGGAGAGAGATCAGGCGTAGGACCAACGGCTAAACTTGCTTTCCGAGGCACGGGGGTGGAAACACCACCAACTTCCAAACTCTGGGCATTTTATTGTGAATTTCTTGACAGAAAAACCCAATATAAATTTTTGACCCGACCCCGTAATCGAACCCGGGACCTCGTGATCGGCAGGCGAACGTACTAAACGCTAGACCAATGACCTAAAGTATGTTAGCTATTGCAGCCTGAATGTGTAAAAATAACTTTATTATTTATACTCTTAAAGGCGTGTTCCTATAAAGCATACATGGCTGATTCTCGTCACGCTTTAGTGGCTAGTAAACATGAATAAGCATTTACCAATGGGTAATTCCCAATGAAATTCAATGTATAGTCATAAAGTTTACTGTAAGTAAGTAGATAGCATTTTATGAATGTATTAAATTAACGAGAGACCGAAATTTATGTATTTAGGGCTTCCAGGCGTCCGTGTAAACTCGGATATAGTTAGGCTTTTCGGTTGCGTGTCCGGTAAAAATTAACGGTGTCCGGCTTGTCCGGATTTTGTGAGACTTGTTACATTACGAGATACGAGCTAGCGCCGAGCGTGGCTGAAATGATTGATGGCTTTGATATCTATAAAATAATAAAATACTTGAATTGGTTTGGCATTCGATCTTATTTATATTTCATTCGAATTTAACAAAATTCATTGTAATTTGTAATGGTTAATTTGTATGGGAATGACATGTGTCACGTGACGGACTTATGTCATTTCCATAGATTTTGTATCGTTAATACTAGCGATGCGTGAAGATAATGTTACTATGTCGACAGGCCCTGTTCGGCTATTTGGTTTGGCGACCTGGCAACCTTATATTACGTACTTAAGTTATAAAGAGCTTCCTTGAAGGGAAATGTCGTTAAGTCCATTTTTCATTGCTATCTTATGTTTATGGATAAGCTCGTTTCTCTTTTTCCCGTTCAAAGCTTGTGTTTGTATAAATAAAGACATTTCTTTAAAGGGCCATTTACCCTAATGAGATTTAAACGTAGGAAAATTCATTGAGGATTCGATCTTGTTTACTACTTAGATACTAACAACTAATGGTTTCGTTATGTGATGGAGATTGACTACATTAATGTGGTGTAGGAAGTTAAAAAAATATTTTCTTCCGTGAAGGGCAGGCAGAGTGCATGGTGGTACCATGTGAGCCATGCCAGAAAATATAAGTGTCCATGGACTTTTATAATCATGAGATAATACTATAGCAATTAAAAAAATTTAAAATATTAAAAAAAGCAACCTCACGAATCCGCTGGTAACATTTATAATCTTGTATACAAAAAAAAATTATGTGTCTTTCTGAAGATTTAAAAGTACTTTGTAAAAGTCTAATCAATTAAAGATATTTTGAATTTTTTATATATATTTCACAGCGTTCCTCACTTTATTTTCCTTTGCCGTGTAGCTCAGCTCGAGGTGTGACAACGTAAATAAGTAGGTATTTTCGCTTTTAGACTCGATTCTACAATCGCTCGACCATCACGGCCTATATCACTGTTAATTCCATAGGTACGTTCATTTATTTCATTAGTGGTTTTGATGGTGATGTTGCGATGTGGTTAAATAATTAATTATATTGGATTACTAATTGCCAATGTTTTATGAACACGATAATTGCTATCGTCAGCCATTCATTATCCACTCGTAAAATGAACCACAAATTACCATTAGATGATACTGTTTCTGCATACATATATATTTTTTTAAACAGATTCTTACTAGTTTATAATTATAACTTGTTGTCGGACGACGACACACTTGGCCATTTTATTTTAGCTGCGCTATGAAGAACTGATAAATTGACGACAGTCCCACAATAAATTATAACTCCACCCTAATTATGGTTACAATAACATCATCACGCTGGTTTTGTTTACTTTATGATAAGTTAACTGCCTTAGGAGTTTATTGTGGGATTCACCGACAGATTCAGCTTTGTGCGATTATGTAATCTTCTCATGCTACAGGACATTTATTAGTCTTATGACTGTTATCACGACTAAAGATAATTCACTCATTAGCGGTGAGTTATGAATTGATCTTTCACTTTGGGATGAACGTCTTCATTTATCTTCAACGCTTTATGTTTTTTTTATAAAGCATAGTAGATTTTGTTGTTTTAGCAATAGACGAAACAAAATTGTGAACCCAAGTAAAAGTTTTAAGGTTGACTATATCGACTGCATACATTTTGTATAGCGCACCTAACGGCGAGTGTGGGAAGCTTAGCCTTTTTTTTAATACCAATGTTTTTTTTCTTTTGTATGTCCCGCTGTATGTATTATGTCCCTACGATAACCTTGTATATTTCAGTAGTAGATTTTACACTTCACATGTTTACATAATACCAACGCAAATGATTCATAGATTAGGTTCGTATCGTGGGTAGTTGGCCGCACCCGACGCTTATCAGTCAATACACTGTCACGCTTTGTATGACATGACGTGACGTGACGTGAACGCGGAATCGAGGCATTCAAGTAAGGATTTGTGTATTTGGTTGATCAACGATACTTGCTATAAACAGAAAAGGTAGCAGAAAGGCGGTTTTCTACATAGGTCGATAATTGTCGCATGAAGATAGCGACGACTCAATTCAGGCAATTTTTCGTAGTATAATTTATTAAAACTAGCCTAAAGAGTCAATTATGCTCGTGCATCCTTACCCAAAATGTAGGGAAGCTGGGCTTCTGTATTTTGTGATGATACATTTCCCCCTAATGCGCATCCTCTATGAACCGTAACTCTATTCAATGTTTGATAACAATGTCCGAGTATACATGTACCATGCAGCGAGCCGTCCCACACGAATCTAATAAAATATATTCTAGACGAATATTTTTGTACGATTTTCTATATCGGGAACGTTTTGATCTTCCTATAAATTATATTCTTTTGATGACACACTACAACTGAAATAGATAAAATGTTTTCTAATTTTAGTTCTCACTGACAGAAGTGTGTGAACATTATTCATATATTTTGCTACTATTTTGGTCAGATGCCTGTGCCCAAGCCTGAGAAGGATTACATTTTGTAGGGTATATTGTGAAGTCATGAACTTTACATTAAATCCCAATAGTAATAATGCGATTTAAACAATAACCACAGCTTGCGTGAAATGTTTACAATTTATAATAGGATTTGTTTCAGTTGTGTTACCGATTAGGTACTATTTGTAAAAGTGTTTTCATGCTGACACTATTGGCTTGCCCACACTATAATGAAGCCATATCAATGAGCGGATAGTAAACACGATGCAGCGTAGTCTTATTGCTGGCATACAATTTGAGTTCGAGGCAGAGCTTTATTTACTTAATTACACATACTGCCAGAATTTGCTGAACATACAATTTACTCAAGTTCGTCATCATCATGAATTTAAGAGTAACTCTTGCCAGTGTAACCGATGCAACTCTTTCCATTAGTCTTTGTTCAGTGCCATATTTTTGAGCTCAATATATTACACCATCTTTAACGTGGCTAACGATGATAAATAACTTTACTTAAGAATTTGAATATACTCATAATTATTTAAGATAACAGGTAAAAAGACATTTAAGGATTTTATCGCTTGCGAGTTACAATAGTATAGGTATATTGAAATAGTTAAAATTTAAGTGGATATTATCATACAAAATTACCATCTCTATCAGATCTCATCGTTCTTGCTGAGCTACGTTACGGATCTTGTCACGGTTTTTAATTTAATTAATAATATCTGTATAATAAAAACTAGTAGTCTAAAAAAATCTTCACCCGAAGTGAAGTAGGGGCCCTCCCCTCGTTTGTATATAATAATTAATGCAATCGCTATGTTTGCCAACATAATTAAAGATGATAGGTCCAGTTCCTACTACACCAAACAGTGACTCCATTACTCTACATATGGCGACCTTACGAAATGCCTTGCTCATCTAACTCACCACACTGCAAGAATTTTACTTTTTTTTTTTTTTTTTTTTTTTGTTGACGAGGGGGAAACCTTCAAAAGGTCCCCGACCGCCCTGGGAGAGGCAGATCGGGGTATGTGGGATTCTTACCGCACTAAAACCCCCCCGGTGGCCATCCTCAGTGCTCAGGGGGGACTCCGGGTACTCTGATAGAACGCACCGGTGTCCCCCCACACTTTGCCGGGGCACATCCCCGGGGCAGCTGTGACGCCGCCCCTGGAGACCTCGCTGTGCAAGGCAGCGCGAGCCACATCGCGCTGCCACCTTCCCGGGCCCGCGCCGGTGGTCAAAGCTCCCACCCCGACCACCGCCAGCAGGCCCTCCGGCCCCCTTTTAGTCGCCTCTTACGACAGGCAGGGGATACCATAGCCATATTCTTAGACCCTGGCTATTGGGTGGACGGACCGGGGCGTGCGTTGCCTCCGCCCCGCCGTCGCCGTCGTCTCCGAGAGGGATCGGCTCTCTCCCGATCCCGCTCGGAGGTCTCCTTCTGGGACATTACCGTCTCGCAGAAGGAGACTACGGCCCTCCATGCCTCTCTGTCTGCCAGCATAGCCGTCACTACGCGTGGCAGCGAGAGGTCCTGCCCGATCCTGGTGACCAGGACTCGACGCTCCGAGCTCCACGCTGGGCACTGCTCCAGCGTGTGCTGTGCGGAATCCCGGTCACAGCCGCAATGGTGGCATTGCGCCGTCGGTTCGCGACCGATCCGATTCAGGTACTCACCGAAACACCCGTGTCCGGTGAGTACCTGCGTCAGTCGGAAGGTGACGTGGTCCTTCCTCTTTAGCCAGGGCCCGAGGCTCGGCAAAATTGCACCGACAGCGCGTTGGCGGGCGTTCTGCGGCTCACACAGCCGCTCCCGCCACGCCAAAAGCGCACGTCGGTGCTCCTGCCTGCGCACTTCAGCCGCATTAGGAGGCGCGGTTCCGTCCGCCCGGCGGAGACGGTCGTAAACACGAGCATCCATCTCCGCCAGGATGTCCAGGGGCGGAAACCGCGCCAGGACAGTGGCCGCCTCAAAAGACAGGGTACGGTACCCCCGTGCGACCCGGATGGCCATAGGACGCTGCATACTATTATACATAGTTCTGCAGCGCCTAACACCCAGTCTGGAAGACCAGACGGGTGCTCCGTAGAGAGCCACGGATCGCACGACCCCCGCATAGAGGCGGCGGACTCCTTCACTCGGCCCCCCGAGATTGGGCAGCAGTCTGTGCAATGCACCCGCTACCCTCTTGATCCGGGGGACCATGCGGCTGAAGTGCTCCTCGAAGCCCCAGCGTCCGTCCAGGGTGAGACCTAGGTACTTCAAGTACCGTCCCACCCGGACCTCCACGTCACCTACGCGAACCGACGAGCTGGGTGGTTCCCTCCCCCTCGGGAGTTTGTGGAACCACAGCGCCTCGGTCTTCTCCGGCGCTACCCGAAGGCCCAGCTTGTGGATTTTCTCCACGACGCATGCCACGCCAAGCTCGGCGAGCCGGTTGGTCTCCTCGAAGGTCGCCCCGACGGCTAGCACCAGCGTGTCGTCCGCATAGCAGACGACGCTAACGCCGTCGGGGCGGTCGACCCGCAGGACCGCATCGTACGCGAGGTTCCACAGGAGTGGCCCTAGGACCGATCCCTGTGGGACCCCGCAGTACACCTTCCTCCGGTGAATTCGTCCATCTCCGCCCACATATTGCACGCACCTGTCGTGCAAGTAGGCACGCAAGAATTTTACTACTCTAAGGTAGCATTATTCGGCTGAAATCTTCTGTAAGGCATCTCAGCCTCATTTGCAGAGATAAAGTACTACTCCGGCAATTATTTATAACGTCGTTCCGTTCCGTGGCTCCGTTGATGCGTAAAGTAAGCCAAACCAACAAACACTTTCGTATTCGTAGCGTATATTTTTTGCGTTGATTATTATAGGACATGTGAGTTTGTATTTCCGCATTCCGCAACATTGGTTAGTACGAAAGTATTCCAGCGAATGAAAAAAGCCACTATTCGTGCGTGATTCCCCTTGTTCGGTAAAGAATTCCAATATTTTTCATTGGTCTTTTAAAATGCAATATGCGAGGTCTGGAGGTCGACCTGAGCTGGTTTTTACTTCGGCCAGCGTATTAGTTTAACCTAGGAAACGCAGCCAGGTTTGCTAGGTAATTAATATAACAACACCAGACATTCATATAAATCTAGAAAAAATACAAAGTCCTGCTGACTGACTGACTGACTGACTGACTTATATATCAATGCACAGCTTGAACTGTCTGGTCCTGGTGGTGATTTTTTCGAAATTCCACCCTTACGGGATCAAAATGTGGTTCAAATTTGGTACATGTGAAATCTTACTTCCAGGCGGTTAAAAGTTAGTTCTGTATAATATATGTATTTTTTTAAATTCTTAGATACAGAAGTACAAAGTGTTAAGTGTTTCTTCAAGTGCAATAAAAGTGTTTATAAATTCGTAGAAGCTCCCCGGAACTCTAGCATTGAAATTCGGTTTTATTAACTCGCTCTAATTCTAGATAGTTACAGAGTTAATTGCTTTAGATGTAAGAGTGCCAGCGTGGAGAAATTCTAATTGGGCCATGTAAAAATAAACTTGAATACTTACCTATTAAGACTAAGAAGTACCAATGCGTCGGGGAGTAATTATATTGACCTAGCTGGCTGTATGTGACGGAGCGTAAACCTGTGATGAGGTAGCAGTATTTCCTTCTACTTGGTTCAATGCGACGAAAAGTACAACAGGCAGACACCATTTGTAAATACATTCCTCATGTTGCTTGGTTGCTTCTTCATTAATCAGGCTGCAGTGTAGGCTTTCTTAACACATTTCTTGCATATAAAATATGATGAGATTAAAGTCAATTCTTACTGCAGCTGGTTAATTAAAATATATTATGGACATAGCTTTACATTTTTGACACCCTTAATTTCCCGGTAACAGCCCGGAGTCTGGATTAGTGCCAGGTTAATGGCAATAGGCGTGCTCCTGTTACATGGGGACGGGATTTAAACATAACTGAAACATGTTGGTGTATGATAAGTACACCGCTGCCCCTAGCTACCTGTTTGGCGAATACCGGCGTCATGTGTCTTAAAAAATATTATTTTATGTTACCAAATTCAAATCGAAGATCAGAAATATTTACATTGATTATTACCGGTGGGTGACCCAGTTTATTTAATAATTGATTAAATAAATATTTGTGCATGCTGTTCGCTTTTATTGTATCTCCATATATCTGTGTAAATCCATCAAACAATATAAATTAACAGACACGGAGTTGAGTCACGTATGTTACGTAACTCGGAGGATTGGTCGCGTCACGAACTCGTTACACCGTTACTACCTGCGAACCCACGATTATTTACTTACATCTCAACGTAAATTTTCATTCGGAAAAAGAAACACGAACGTAAATTTATTTATGTGTACGTTCCTATCGTAAAATTGTTACGAGCACGCGTTGATAATGTTTTGGTAAGTTTTTCCCTTTCATTCACTTCCATATGTTTTAGTGTCCATATACATAATTATTATTGTAATTTGGAAATATTGTTACAATAAGAGAGTATAATACAAAAGAAACTATAATCACTGTGCGATCTATCTTTTGTGTGGCGCCATTTTGTGGGTTGCATGTCTGGCACGTTTACGCTTGAGCTGCTGAACCTATTTTGCTGAAATTTGGTGCGGAGATAAAGATATCGGCTGACGCAAACAGGAATAAAAATGTGACTCGAACGGACTATGGTTATAATAATTATATAGATACACTTGCAACAAACTGATACGGCAACATGTTAGACGATAGAGGTGCTAAACTTACTTCATCAGCTAACAACAACCGCTAAGTGAAACCATTTACAAGCGACGCCGTACCTTGTGTAATTAAATGTTAATCGTGTTTTGTGCAAAAACATCGAATGCAAAACAATGAGTAATGTTAACGGAAGCATTGGTAATGGGAACGACCTTCGGATCGTGAATCACAAGCTGCTCGAGACCTGCTTGCGCCATACATGGCATCTCCTATTACTCCTCGACGTATGGTACTGATGACTATGATTTAACATCAATACTAATGCCAATGGAATCGTAAGTGGGAGCGATTCATTACCAATTTATAATGTAGCGTTATTATCTTGCCTTTATGACGATGTGTTCTAGTCAATAAAGTGTAATAACACTTAAATTTGTACCTTCCTGCGCTCGTCACGGGGTTCAACATCTCTATTATCTGGCGGTTGATTGATAGCAGACTTCCGTGGCCGCTGATAATAGTTATTTGCCCTACTTGCCCTACGGCGGCTCCCCGACGGACAACGCTCGTTCGTCGTCACTCAACAAACAGCTCTGCTTTATTGGTTCCCTGACTAGTGTATCGAATTGCATCTATTCTCGAACGCTGTAACTTTACACGTTTCCTTAAACACAGGCTACAAAGTACCGTCTTCATAATTGTTACGTGTAGGTTATTTCTTATCCATTGTTTTCGAAGCACAGATTAGTATGCCTCGTTCTGAAAAAATAACCGTATAAAAAATTGTATCCGCTAGCTAGAGTATTACGGCCGTGATATGCGGGTATGTTGAGTCACTCGACCGCACAGAACCAGTATTGTTTCGCTGCACCACCGCGAAGCCTGGACGAGCGGTCTTTTGTCGACCCGCCCTATTGTCTTCGACCTATTCAAATACTTGTAAAGGCGACGAATGGTTTTACTTTTTAGAAATTCATGTTGTTCAGCTTCGCTAGATGCAGTTTCGTTGAATACGCACAATGCGTTAACATGGTGTCTTTTCGTTCCCGTCAGCTTGTTGCCAGCTCACATATTGTGGCCCTAATGCTACATTAATAGTGATTCCCGCCCATTCAAAATGTTTCCATCTTTATTGCCTCAATTGCTCGTTGTTCAGCTGTGGGTCAATTACGTAAGCATCTTGTAATGTTGATGTGTTTTGAGTTCGATGCACTTGCATCACTTTTGTTTTCTGTTTGTAATCAACCTGCTTGAAATGTTGCTGAGTTTTCACATTTGGCGATAAACATTTTTTGCAGCTTTGCTTATTTGAACTAATCAATGTTCTGTTGATTGATACTGCTGGTTGCGCATACGCTACAATTCCTGCCTTCATATCTTTACAACTGCATTCACATACCCGATAACAAAGAACAATTGCTTAGTGATCGCCCTAGGCTTTTCAGATTTATTACCGTCATGACTTACGGCTTTGGAATTATTGTGCGTTGGCCTTTGATTTATATTACTCTATCGTTTCCTATATCATTACACATTTTAGTACCTGGCAATATTTTATTCAATATCTTATTGGGTTCGTTGAACTTATTTTATTGTGTTATGTCTAGTTACCGTTGTCCTATTCAATTCGCTTGGCAAAACGTCAAGATTGTCCGGAATTAGAGTCAATTGAAATTAGATTACGATCCGTACCAATATAGACTTACCGTATTGCTTTACTCAAGAGAAAGTTGATTAAAGTGGGTTATGAAAATAGAAAGATGCGTTGTTTTTAAATGTAGCGTGAATAAAGTCGAAACGATTGACTTAATGAGTAATACGCGTCTGGTCCGCTTATAGTTTGTTTGCATTGAGAGTCCCCCCCCCTTCTGGTCCATCATCGAGTCGATTGTTTGGCCTGAATTGTTTGACGACGGGTTTAATGACTGTCCCTGACTCCTTGTCCGCCTCTTCTACGGGAAACTTTATTAGTTTGTTAACACCATTTGGTTCAAGTCATCATATTTAACGGGTTTCTTACAGATTTTAATTAGTAACTTAACGTTGGGTTTCGTGTTCTATTCTTACTTTAAAACTTAAAAATATAGTACTATGCAGGTAGTATCTGTTAAGTCCGAATGTAATGCTAAACATGATCACTGTTTAATTTAAGCTTATCCACCAACCGTCGTTGAATTGTATAAATACCAATAAGTAATAGCCAATTCCTACATAAATATCACTGGCCATTCTCCTTAATGGTCAGTGAATGCACGCTGTTATAAAATTAAAAAACACTACCTATTTATTACTTAAAAATTATTTAATATTTTCGCCGTTCGATTAGCATTAGTAGGGTACACTTGTACGCTACTACTATCTTAACAAAGCTAACCCCAATTGGAATAGAGCATTTCTACGAAATTTAATCCTAAAGTTACATTTGTCAAAGGTTAGCGACTTACGTAACAAAGTAGAAGGTATTTTTACGATAGACTTTTAGTATTAAGACCGAATTAGGTTCATTATGATACGCTTCAAAGAAAATAAAATGCCTGGTAACCCAAGGGGGGCGCTAGCCCAAGTGGGGTCTTTAAATACAATTTGACCGTAACTGTCTTTATGTTGAAAGATACATTTTCGGAATATTCCTCCAAAACGACAGTTTACATGAATAGAGAATTTACTTCATTACAAAATATCAACGATATAATGGCTATTCTATTAGCAGAATTGTAGGAATAGTCGTTCCTCGAGGTTAATAAATGGATAGCATGCGACCATGGTATGCTACGTGGTCGTACCTTTACTTGACCTTTGCGTGAATCGATATGGGTAACCGGCATATATACACGTAACTAAGTGTAGAGTACGCTATATATTTATAGAGTTTAGCATAATTTTATATTATCACCTGCATAAACTATGCCAATAGGTGTGTGCACTAGATAACTGTATCTTATCATTTTGTTTGGTGTTGATACAGTTCAGGTTTGGAAATTTTTTTTTTACAGATAACTAACGTGATTTATAGCAGTTGGCGCTTTGTGCACGCAACTACAAACTGATTTTTTTATCAAACATGGTCTTCCGTTGATCACATGTTCCTCTACGTATCCTGTCATGCAATGACTGGTGACCTAAATATTATCCACAATTACAGTTTAAAAATGTTTCCATTCGAGTTAAAGAAGGCAGACAAAACTATCAGGGGTCTTTCAACTTGAAGCCCTATGACTTACCATGCCATATGTCATTAGTACATGTAGATATGAGAATGTTCGCTACTACAATATTATCTCACATTTCGGCTTAAAACAGAACACCCGTAATCGATGACGGTACAAGATTTGATTCATCAATAATTCTTTATCATTTAAGCATAAGGTGTATGGAACATATTATATTCCCAAAAGAGTAATATTACTTTATCGCGTTATTGTTGTTTGTTGTTGGCGCTTTTATTTGCTGAATGGCCGCAATATTATCGAGTGTACGCAATCGTAGAAGGGTTCTTCGGGGGTTTGTTCCCGATTGTATTGTGGCTAACTACCCTTTTTAGAACGACCCAAATATTGGCCCTTTGAGATTTGCACCGATCCTGACTGACACTGAATATATGGAAACCTGAAAGAATAAGTAAAAATATATACTTTATGCATGAACAGTAAACAATATAGACATTGGAACTTGAAAGGCCAGTGAAAACTCACATTCTAATTTTATACATAACCTATGTATTCCCAGAGATGATGTTACTTCGAAGAGCAAACTGAATCACCCAAGCACAATGCATTACAAAAAGCTAGAGTGGGGTTGTGTAGTATCATCGTTAACGTGTTAGCTCCGGAGTGGCATTAAGTGAGCGTCATTCTTGAGATACTCTGCCGCAAACAGCCCTAGTCTACGAGCGTGACCTATATTTCGGGTGAAGACGAAAGTATCGCTCTGAATGTCGCTGTCACCTCGGCAGGGAAAGGTGCCACCCTATTCAACCACGGACCCGACAAAAGCCGCTAATTTTGTTAGCATTTCACGTCATGCGATGGCCTGTGAAAAGGCTAAACAGTATTGTCCTTAAATTGCTCATTACTTTAATTATTTCAACTCAACGCCTTCGAATTTCGATAACCTGTCTAGCTAAATACATGGAATGGTCAAAGTTGAATTCCATTATGTTAATCGAAACTGTTATTTGCATTTCAACTAGATTCCTTTACGTATTATTATTGAGGCTAGGTGACCAAATAGCATTGAATTCACAGCAGAAAAAAGTATTGTCCTCGTATCAGTGAATGCACATTCGTAGAGTTGTAAAAGAAGGTATTTGGTAGCGATCGATCGCAAAATCTCCGATAAGCCCGTATTGTAGAGTAGTGCTGACCGCATAGGTGGCGATTGGAACCCTTGTCAACTTTGACACAGCCGTCCCAGGACTACGGGTAATCCCTTCACTTGAAATTAAAGTTCTTAACAAAAAGAGGTTTTCATAAATCGCCCGAGAAAAAGTCTTGAAATAGAATAGGATAATTTATTTCATTGAGTTTGAATGGACGTTTCACAATCAACTTCAAAGTGGAATGATTAATGCACACGTTAATGGATGAAATGTCAACTCGTAACTGTGGCGTAACACTGTGTTTGACGTGGTGTGAATTATTTTCATTGTAACAAAATGTGTGTTATTAATGGGAGATGAATTGGATATGTTCATATCTGTCACGATGACGCCGAACCCTCTTCTAATTTTACATGTTTACTCGCGCGCTTCTACACTTTGACCTTTCGTGGGTCGATCTCCTTCATTTATTCACAATGGCCAGTTTACAATCGCTCCAAGAATTGTATCGATAGATATTCATAGTCAAATATTTATACAAAACAGGCTAGTTGACATACACCATACGTTATTTATAGGTTTTATTGTGTTCTGCAGAAACGCGAGAACATTTGTTTATGGCCAAGGTTTTTTGAGTCGTAGAATAATGGCTAAACTAGAAGACGTTGGACATTGTTGGATAAAGCAGTTCTTGAATAGATTTATGTTTCTTACTTGCTTTTTACATTATTACACTCTAGGCGGTGTTGACAAATTCATGTACCGCCGGGGAATTTATATAGAAATTTATTTATTAGCTTGGTTTTTGGTACTTAACATAACAAACTCTATAAAATTTTTCATGCTCTATTTTTTTTCTACTGAATCTACTGCTTACCTACATAGAATAACTATTATATATGGCACATAAATACTGTTTTCTCTTCAAAACTGCACGATAAAGTAAAAAAGAAAACGTTCCGGAAGAGCTAAGTCTTAATTTCATAACTTATCCGAATTGCTCCGCGAAATGCCCTTACAAAGGCTAGAATTTAATAACAAAATGTCGGTACTAAATGCCACAGGTTGTCCCTGTCTTTGAGCGCGTTGTATCAAAGGCAGGATGAAATATCGCTAACTTCAAGTATTAATGAAACCGCAGTGTTGCAAGGTCGTCGGTCATGCGATTCATTTCCGTAATAAGACACCCTCATCTATAATATCATGCACCATTGTCGTCTTATTGCCTTCGACGAGAATTCTGTAAAATATACATAATGGTAATTTATTATCTGCTATTTGAAATTTTAGCTTCGTTGTTGTTGCAAATACAAAGTGACCTATTTCGAATCGGTCTCACCCATTTATAACAATTAAGGAAGTGTTGTTATTATTCAAAGCAGCATTGTTGTATATTAAACGTATCTGTAACTGGGGTAGGTATAATAGTTTAGGAACAGTTATGTAAATATTTTCATCCTCATTGTAGTTTCAATGCAAACGCGAATACGGAGGCAGTGTTTATTTAGTATTATCAAATATTATGCTATGTCCGCCAGCACCAGGTACGCTGCCTTTGTTTAAAACGACATTAAGCACCTAAGTTACAACTCGAATTCAAATAGTTTCTGAATTGCATTCGTGATCGCGGTTTTATGTATGACTCACGTCCAGTTTCCGAGCTGCACCAAGGGAAACTAGAGCTTATATTAGCATTAAACTTACTCCGAACAAAGGTGTAATTTTTAGACAAGCTGACATCCGGGAACTAAGTACTCGTTGACATTTCTCGCACTTGTCGCAGTAATAACGTCGACTGGACAAAGCTGTGCACCCTTTGTTGGTGAACAAGAGATGCGATTATTGCAGCGTTTCAGTGTGTCTTGATGAAACCGATAACTCTGCAGCTGAGAAAGGCCGGGACACATTAACGCAACCCCCTGATAATCCGGTGCAGATTGCCAATCGATCCATTTCAATTGTGTTTGCTAAGAATTCCCCCCGAGAAATACCATTCCGTCTGACAAATCGTAGGCGTTCATCAATCTAGCGCAGGGAAATTGTGATTGATCATTTGCTGGTGATAAAGAATTTCTGTGCTGTAAGGGGGAAGGTGGAAACAAGGAAACGGTTCCTGTATATCTAATAACATCTAACCAGACAAAACAACGGAACTCTCGGCACGCGAACTTGTGCACTGCTTTCATTGTTCTTAGCGACACCAACATGAGGATCTTATCGCGGCGGCACGGCATCGCACGTGCTTAACGCGACTAACTCTAATCCCACGATAATCCAACCCGGAAAAAACGAATACCCATTGTTTTATCAAGACATTTACGTTACATTCATGGGATGTTTGCACAAATTATCGTGTGAACACAGCCATTGTTACTATTTCAATAACGTAATCTGACTCTCGTGAGTTATTCCGCGCTTAACCCTCTGATAGTTCTGGTCTGTGAGCTGTGCTGTTATGTACGGTATGTGACTGTGTGCTAGGAGGAAATGCAAAGAATTATTTCACGTGACTTGCAGAGTTGGAAATGTTGGAATGCACAACCGCGTCTCAATTAAGCTCGCTCGCCGCGGGGCACCGGTTGTCGCCTTACTCCGCA
Source organism: Watsonalla binaria (assembly GCA_929442735.1). NCBI lineage: Eukaryota > Metazoa > Arthropoda > Insecta > Lepidoptera > Drepanidae > Watsonalla > Watsonalla binaria. The sequence continues at coordinate 2,961,650 of OV838929.1, read as the reverse complement.
AAATACTGCTTTAGAATTCTCGCTCTTTGCCGAAGCGGCTGCATTGCATGTGAATTGTGAATGTTTGAGACAAAAGTTAAGCCATGTAGTTTATTCAGTATTGTATTCATAATCTTTGCAGGTTTTAACGAGGAATATTACATGTTTTATGAGTTAATTTCTAGAGATTGACTTATAATATTATGTTAAGTGGGTCTGCAGATATATTGAATTTTAATATTTTCCTAACGCCTCGAGCTATGAATATTAATGAACGTTAGTGGATAAGAAAATAAGAAACAGCTTGAGGCGCCAGATGGCTTCTCATTTTGGAAAAGCACGAAACTGCTAGGAATGTATAATTAATACGCCCGAAGCGTACATTCCCTATACTAATTTGCAGTGGAGGTTTGCGCTAAATTGTCTGCGTAATTTGCTTTGAATGAGTGTTGAGATGCGGCTATTATCTAATTTAATTATACTGAAATAACACAGGTCATTTACTTTGAGACAAATGTTATTTGTAAGTCCTTGCGACTTGTAATTAATTAAATTTGTGTACCTACAGGTGTAGAATTTAAGTTTTCTGGTGAGCGAGAGAAGTGAATTTGGCTCATTTCTTCTAAGAGTTATGTTAAGTGGCATTTTGGGGCTAAAGTCGAGAGTTGGCTAATTGAAATTGGTTGTCCCTATCCCAGTGCGGCGGTTGTCAGTTCACATCCGACCTTAGTACATGCGACGGACGTATGCAGGGACACATGTGGTTGTTTAATCAATTAATTTTGCTTGTATACTTGGGATGAGAAAATGAATTGAAGGGCTTTCATCTTTAAGAACTGTTTTTGAAGATTCACGATATTGACAAACAAGGTACATTCTGTTATTTTCTGAATAAATTTAGGTGAATCCTAACTGGGCTGGAAAGTACGAGCTAAGTAGACCGATTGAGCTGTCAGTATGATATGACATTCTAATTGATCATCTTTAAGAAAATTTGATAATGAGTTCGATCTAGTTTATCTGATAGTGTTAGTGCTGGCATCAAAATAGGTGGATAAACTTACAGCGAAGATAATTAATATTTTTTCTAAATTGCTTTTTACGATCAAGTTACCAATTGAAAAAAATAAGGTAGCAGTTACTCGCATAAAATAAATCGCTACATTCCGTTCTCGTTACGGTTTCCAGCATACACGAATTGAGGCACCCAATACAATTAACCTGCCAAAACGAATCTCACCTGACAATTGAGTGCATTCCACAAATGAGATTGTGCACGATATTATTGGTTTTATAATTTGATGTTCAATTTACCTCCATAATTAATGTTAGTATTTATTTGTCTGCATTTTTAATTAATCTGATTTCGATAATTAATCATCCGAGATGCTTTTAAACTCATTCAGCAATACTTATCGCTTTTCTTCGAAACGATCGTAACTTTATATTTAATCTCCTTATCTGTCTAATCTACGGTTTTCAAAAGAACCATTTGAGCATATTAAAGAGCCATCGGTAAAGTTTTATTACCATAATTTGTAACTTTTGTGACGCGTGGATTCGGTAATTTCACACCCTCAAAAGTCATCCAGTTTGGGGTCATTATGTCGTACACTGCGTTTAATAGTCGGATGTACGCAGACCTTTATTGTTCAATTCACAATGCTATTAATTTCATCTGTTCTGAGGTTCTAATGGGTTTCCCCAAAGTTACCTCAATAGAAACCGGAACCAGACTGTCGTTTGTCACCCCTAATGAGGTCTGCATACAACTTTACTAAGTAATGTTTATTATTACTGAACATGTGAATACACACGTCGATTAAAATGTTACATGGAAAGTGATGTCGCACCGGGATTCACGATAGTTATGGAAATTCATTTTAATTTGTATAAATAAACAGATTTTACGATGCAAGCGAGATTTAATTCGTTACGTTGCGTGTCTAAAGATAATCTTGCGTTAATGTTTTTTTTTTCGTCTGTCGGGCTGGCAAAATAACCTTTGCGGTTCCACCTCTGCTCTGTATAATTTGTTGTTGTTGTTGTTACTTTTTCATTCACTCGCATTTACACCTCTCGGGGTACGTCCCGATATAAATCACCATGCTGAATAGACGTCATTTTGCCTCAGATACAGCAGACATTATTCGAGACAGAAGCTAATGTAAAATTCATCTTTGTTGGAGTTAGCCGATTGGCACAAGCACCTGTCCAAAGTACTCTTTGCTATCCTACTGGATAGCTTTAAATTTCAATGGTCTCAGTTGTACTCATAGTACATTTTATTGTTTCAGCAACAAAAGACGAGCCGGATGGTGACGCAAGCGAATGCCGCGGTAGGCAGCAGAACGGCGGAGGACGAGGCAAGCTGCCGTACAATGGCTACTCCGAGGAATGCCTCGACCGGCTCGAGCCTAATGGCAACATACCACATGATAAGGATTCACACTATGGTAAGTATTTGGCTACTTACAACGTACTTTTCAGTACCTTTTGATTTTGCGTGGAAACTCCTTCGAAATTATACCATAATTCTGATAAAGTTTAAGTTAACACACACTCAACTTTAAATTATACCAAATCATTGATAAGAAACCATTATCCACTTTTAGAAAATCAAATTTAGTGCTGTCGAATTTGCAAAAGTCTTATCCGAATAATCAGAATACAATACAGCCTTATTCACCAATGATTGCTTTTAAATTATTCGATACCTAACCGAGATCTCAATACCCTATTGGTAAGATACAAAACATTTGGTTGACTTCGAATTATTATCAAGTCAGTTTCCAATTCTAAACGGATCGGAAGTCCGGTTGTGTTTAACTCGAAAATCCTATTAAGAAAGTGTGAAATTCGAATGCTCTCTCATCATCGACATGTCCCTCCATATATTGTTAGATTCGGCACTTGATTAAGCCCGATGTGGCTGAACAGCTGATTTTTATACGAAGCAACTGCGATCTGACCATCTTAACCCCTTTTACGAGGAAAATCGGTAATCTGGGTCAAATCAGTTGTAAAACTCTCAGGCCTCCGATTCCAATGCTCTGTATTTGTGTTTACCAACTTGGAATTTGGAATAACATCGTGTTGACGTATCATAAACAGTGATTAATGAACCGGTTAATGTGTGAGCACAAACCACGTTGCTCTCGACTAAATAGACACATTTAGCACATTGTCAATGTGCGTTCGCTTCTGACGCATTGCAGTGATACAAGCTTGTAATTAAGTTAATCACAACACTGGAATCTCTATGTACATTAGTAATTCTACGTTTAGGTAAAGCGTTTGACTAGCTAGTTTGATCTTCATATACCTATCTGTTACAAAATGTTGAATTTTAATGATTAATTACGTTACATTTACCAACTGGCATAACTACCTATATGATTTTCCTCAGTAGTAAAATTGACTAAGTAAGAAAAAATATATGCTCACGCCATCCCAGTAGGGTCCCCAAAGGGGTAAGCAGAGGTGTTGCAACACCCACATTTTACCGAACATGAATAAGTGCCTGTACAAATAAGTTTTCAGAAATACTCATTTGTACAGGCACCGCTGGGATTTGAACTTGCGTCGCAGGCAACTGCTCAAACGTCAAGGCCACCACGGCTCTTCTTTAACTTTACTTTAGGAAGATTTAGAACATTTCAATCCGTTAAAGGAGTATTAGGCATAGTCTTTCATTATTTTGTCTGTAAGCGTTTAACGCTTCTTCTAAACTTCTTTACGGACCTTTATACGGTTTTACTATCATCATCATCTCCCTGGCCTTATCCCATACAATGTTGGTGTCGGCACTTGATTCAACCCGATGTGGCTGATCACCTGATTTTTATACGAAGCGACTGCCATCTGACCTTCGCAACCCCTTTTACGAGGAAAGTCTGTGATCTGGGTTAAACCAGTTGTCAGACCATTTTAGGCCTCCGACTGACCTGTAACGATTGCCAAAGATGATAAATTGGTAACCGGGACCGACGGCTTAACGTGCTCTCCGAGGAACGGAGGGAACTCGGGCGGTCACCCATCCAATTACTGGCTAGGGCTAGGGTTGCTTAACTTCGCTGATCGAATGATATGCGCAATAGCAACTGTGCCACGAGCTCCTCGGTTTTACTAACATGTAGATAAAAAAAGCTTTATTATAGTTAGGAATAGTAAAGATAAGTCGACCTTTTGGATTAGTCTTAAAAAAACGTAAAACGAAGTCAAGCGAGGGAGGTTGCTAGTCGACTAGAATGTGATTAATTTAACAAGCTTTGTGAGAAGTTTCAACCTAATAACTTTTAATAAATAAATCATGTCCTAGACTCGAAGGTCTTCGAAAGGTGAAGGTTAGTCAACGTTAGTTAGTTACAAAATAAACAATATGACAATAGATTTGCTAATAATTTCTCTTACAAAGCTTATTGTGGAAATTCCCTTGAAAGATCTTATCCTTTCCAAGAATCAATTTTCGCCCAGGCTCCTGTTTTAGATTATGAAGGAGAAATTCTATAAGAAGATCGTTATCATTTACATCTTCATGTTATATAAAGGTTAAATAAAACAAGCAAATCCAATGTGCATTTTAACGTTAACTCAAATTATTCTAAAACTAAGCTGAAGTAATTACAGGTTTATTAGATCCTTAATGTCATCAAAAAAATAAGCACGTGTCGAATCGTACGCTGATATTTCTAATGTTTATTTACGGTATAAAACTCAGTAAAATCTACTCAACTGGTATGTTGATTCGTTGTAAACAAACTCCAGGAAAGTATATTTACAAGAGTAAATCGGTACATTTGTGGATTGTAAACATCAAGCCCAAACTCGTGATGACTGATGACATCTGGAACAGAAAGACCATTAGACGTTTGTAAATAAACGCACATATATTCATATTTATTTTGTGTCAATGGAGAGTCTCACAATTTTCAATCTTAAATCTTTATTTAGTAGACTTCACAAAATGTTACTATATAACGTGCCCATTTCTCTGTATGTCTTGTGATGTTTAGCATCAGAGCATTTTAAGGATTGAGACCTACACTTGCCTTAACATCTTCAACCTTTTCTATATTTATATTTGGAACCCCTCCAACTACTCCGCCACGCAACTTCTCTCAATGTCTTATCAAGCACAACATGAATTGATGAGTGATCTCAAGAGGTTTCAATCTCGTTCTACCCATTTGCTACGAAACGTGAGGACGGTCAAGGATTCAATCAACCTACTGTACTTGCTTTTGGTTCCCGAATTAAGTTTATTAACCGCTTCTTAAGCTCTCCGCCTTCCTTCTCAAATGTTTTTGAAGGATTACAGAGTCTCATAAATAGCATCTCGAGTATAAAAAATGCCTTCCAGAATCCGTTTACTGCTCTTGTTCTTCTTGGTGTTACTTCGATAATCAAATTGTACCGAAGCATTTTCGTCCTCTTTAGCTTTGTGATTGTAACCATGAATACTTGAAACAGGTTACCTCAATACAATTTGGAACAGCAAAGAGCATTTTTATGTACGTGACATAAAGTAAATAAATTCAATAAGCCTTCCGCTCCACGAAGTGACATTACATAAAACCTTTAGAGTTCCTCCGCGGTCGTAACGCCAGCATCGCGTTACTTTTTCATATACGTAACAGTATCTGAATTGAATCTAACATTCCTTGGGTGACTATAGAATGCGTCATCTTAATACCATAGTAGTATTCTTATATTGGATAGATAAGAATTGTGGATTTCATAAATCCGAATTGGAATTTCGCCAAATAGAAGCACATAAACATTAAGATTAGGTACATTACGTTTATCCTTGGTTTAACAACAGAGATGATGGTGAGCAAGTTGCAAGGATTTAGCCCTATATTTTATTCCGTGTTTGGGGCATAGTGCATAATAACGTCGGCGTCGCCCCGTCGTTTACTGCTCGCTAATTACTTTTAAATTATAAATTTGGTTATTTTTTGGATACGTTTACAAACCATAGGCCTTAACTTTTAAATTTTATTATTCCTATCCGATTAACATTTTTTTTTACTCGATTTGTAAATTGAAATAAAACATGCATAAATCCATCATCGTTGTGGCTTTCAACTTCAAATCTATTGTGATCGAGAAGATGAACTCGTGATGGAAAGGAATGTTCGTATCGATACGTTATTATGCAGTTTGCTCATCCCTAGATTAAACAAAACCGAGGCTGGTCCGCCCTCTGGTTTAGTATGTAAACAAGTTATTGTTTCACCACCAAGGGGAATCTTGTAAAACATCATGAATGCATAAACAAGCAGTATGGGGTTGCTGCCTTTGTTTTGTCCGGCCAACTGACAAATGCTTTGCATTGGACTACGCTACGGGTCATTTGGGACTTTATTCTACATGCATTCTTCCATCGTTATTCCAGCTATACAGACGTTTATTTAAGGAAAAAGAACGATTATAATATGTTTGTTTACGCACTCTTTTAATTCAAATGTCAATACTTATAAAAGAGTATATAATGTTACAAGGCTTTATTCCGTTATTATAAGTAGTCTACCTTCGTAGTCTACACGTGGTAAAGGCAGCAAGGGCGTGCTGCAGGCAGATCAGTCGGACGTCCGCAGACTGCACTTCACTAGGATAACTATGTCATTTGTATACTTATAATAGCAGAATGATTCTATTCTGATTCTATTCAATATATTCAATACTAATAATATCCATTACAGGTGTCGAGAATCCTTATTAACCTAAACCTTACAGCTCTAGACTAAGATCCGAAACCGATTGACAATTTTGAATATTGCCTACGTGTGCCTTTAATACCAATCCAATTTAATTACACACGCAAATGAACGCCACACTAATATAAATTAATCTCCATTGAGTACATTTCTGTGTATAATTTATACTGACACTTGAGTACTTAGTTGAGTTCTCCATTTGTTCCCTCCCCTTTATTTAGGGGTTAAGGCTATGAACTAATGTACGCCACACAATCAAAGGCCTTTAATTGGATATATCCGACTTATCGAACGCTTTTTTTTACAATAATCGATAAATACTTTTATTTAACATGCTTAGCTATGTGACGTCATTCTAATTTCAATATGGCGGAATATCCAAGATGGCGGACTACTTACAACCACAGTATGAGGGGTCTCAAACGAAAGGGCTGTCTGAGGAGAACAAGAATTTTTTTTTTTAAATATTTTGTAGATAATCCTTTTTAATATAAAAATGCTTTTATTGCCTTATATTTCTTAATTTTGTGTAAACAATAAACTTTTCATTTAAGAACCAATTAATTGCAAGCCAATATTAGCTTGTTAGGATTGGATACTAAAAATACATTATTAATGACGGGTTTTCGATAAGTAGCTAGGTAGGTATTACAATTTTAATTGGGTCACGTTACGCTCGCTGACCTGTCACGTGGGTAAACACGGATGGGGTTGTCTTTAACCATTTTAAGATTAGATGTTTATTTTATAATTAAGTAGCTATGACCTCTTAACGTTGTTTTGCCGTTTTTAAAGTCCTTAAGGCCCTTATCACTTACATTAACACTAGCTGCAACTTTTACCCGCGTTGAGTTAATTTCATGAATGACCCGCGGAAAGTTAAGTTACTTCTTGTCAAATTGTCTCGTTTCGGAGATTAGCCGGAAAAAACAGAGAAAAATAAAAAAAATGTTTTTTAAATGTCAGAACCGTATATACTTTCATATTGATTTAGTGAAAAGCTGTAATTTTGGAATTAAAAACAGACTTGTATTTTATTTATCAATATAGATTTCATCAAAATCGGTCAAGCCAATTGAGTTTTATTAAAAAAATCTGAACTTTAAGGCCTCCACAGCCTAAGTAATCTCTGTTACTTAAATACTTACCTAGTTATGTGTATTTGGTGATAATAATATAATACCTACCTACCGCTTTGCCTTACCATCTGGAAATGTAAATATGAAATCACATAATTTTCCTCGCTAAATGTATTGTGGGAATTCGCTAGATTACATATAATTGAGTCACAATTGTATTGTTTGAAATTATTAAGTACTTTGTTTTCCATTTGGTCCAATAACTTTTTACTCACTATAATAGTGTTTTGTTAACGTCCGTTGTGAATAGTACAAACAGCGTAGCCTGAATAATTAAGCTAATTGCCTTTCTGTTACTGACATAACACCTGTCACGGCGCGAAGACTGTTGTCCGCTTTAATTAGGGAATGCGTCGAGGCGCGGCCCAAATGGCACGTGAATTTAACCCATAAACAATTTTATTCCCCGTTATGAAAAGGAATACGCGTACGCTTGTCCGAAACCCGTACATGCATCATACCGACGTCAAAAAACCGTAGTCGTAAATAACAAACGTTTCACACGACGCACGAACCGTAGCCTTAAATTGATATTTAATGGTCATCTAACATTTTGCTAACGAATAAGATATAACATTTTGTTAATAATTAAAATGAAAATGATTTATACAGTTTTGGAGTTAACAACAATTAACCACCGGTTCGGAAACTAGCTTTCTGGGAATAACCGGCAAGAAACTCATGTACATCATCATAATTTTAAGAGTCTGACTCTTGTCGGTGTAACGGTTACACCGACAAGAGTCAGAATATTTGAATTTTATTACATAGTTATTAAATACAATTACATTCATAAAAAAATATTCTTCTATGTTACCGCATTTATCAGTGTGTTTACGTTCCACTTGGTGTTAATATGTTTTGCCTTTTGAATTTAAAATCTTTTATTCAACAACTTTATAGAATTCAGCAATCCATGAATATATAAACGTGCACGTTAAACGCTCGCATTATATCAGTGTCAAGCGATTTATTGTGATTAGCATGTTGAAAGCATTAGTTGAGTTGAAACTTGCTTTCAACAATATTTATTTACCTCATCTAAAATGATTACTGGTATTAAATATCAATCTTCTATCAGGCATCAATTTAGACCAGCTGCACATATTTAGCGATTTATATTTTTTACTAGCCCGTGCCCCACGGTTTCACTTGTGTGGATTTAATTTCACGAGTGTACTTCAATTCCCCGAACATTAATAAAGTTTATTTTGAGCCAGTGAATGTCCCATCCAAAGCGATGTAGCTGTTTCAGAGATGGAATGAACAACCAGACAGAAAGACAGAGCAAAATTCTTTTTTTCATGTAGGTACTATAAGGAGTTACAATCCAACCTTCAAATTATACTTTTATATTGGATTTACTGAAATGCCGTCAAATTGGAATTACAAACACAACTTCAATTGTATTTACATATCTGTATATATATTTTAGTCTACGCGCGGCACAGTTGTTAGTTATAATACTTATAATCGAATTAATTTGTTTTATGTATTGTAATTCGTATTGCTTAGGTGGAATTAATAAAATCGTCCAATAAAATGATGGTAGCGTTCGGTCCCCTGGTGTAACGAGGGTCGTAAGTGTCGTAACGCGACCGTCCCGGCTCCTGTCCCCGTGACCCACTTGTTGGGACCCAGGGAATTTATGTTACATAGTAGTAGACAAGCCATACGTATACACCTTATTTTAAAAATGCTATTTGCATGTTGCTTAGAGTCGAAGTAACCGTTGGGTTTGAACATTCGCCTGCTATGCAAGCGACGCAAGTTCGACTCCTAGCGGGGCCTGCAGTTTTGCTAAAAACTTAAGTGCACTGATTTCACTTCACACCACGAGCTTTGAAAGAAAACATCGTGAGGAAACCTGCATATGCAGGCGACTGCACAAGCCCCAAGGCGAACACGGCTCTTTTTTACGGTTTTTTTTTTTACGACATGGTCTCTCGCAGTTGGTAGGGGGAGTTACCTCCACTGCTTAACCGGACTAAAGGGCGAGACCCAAGGGCCTCCAGCCGAGCTTAAACTTAAAAACTAAGCAACACAGCTAAGGGCACCCCGGTTCTTTTTTACGGAATGACACAACATTTCATATCGTTGTCCGAGACTGCATGATCGACTATCTATTTAATCGATTTGTACACTTCGTATACATGTGACGCCATAGTCAGACGAAGATTTATTCGGTTCGCGTGACGTGAATGTCGCGTCGATATCATCTCTTTGTGACGCTAACGCGTTTCCGAAGAGGCTCCCGTCTGTGCAAGTACAATATCAATACAATACAAAATACAATGGTACATACATATAAGAGGTCGGCTTTCTTCATTGATTGAGAATCGTTGCGCACATGCATAGCGAGGCGTGTACGAGGATCATGTGCAAAATTATTAACGCTCGTAAGTAGTAATTGTGTGATCGCCTGTTACCTACATTGTATAGGGGCTGACCTTCTGTTTATTTTTATTTTGTGATATCGAATCGCGACAAAAATTGCTACTTTTAAAAAAGGCTGTCTGGGACGCCGCATTTTTTATACGATAAATTAATTTCGCTCGCTAAGTGCTTGCGGGGGAGAATTTTCTACTCAGTGCCTTTCAGCCAGCAAAAATATTTGCATTTTAGACAGTCCTTGATGATTTTATCTACATGTAATTGACGAGAGGGGACCAGTGATGGACGAAATGTAACGTATTCAGGAAACAGGCAAATGAGAAATGTCAATGCGCTGTCAATACCGGTAAATGATTGAGGATTTACCTTAATTGTGTATAACAAGGCAGGTCAATTGAACGTTTCCTTAATGAAGTATTACGTGTTTTTATTTTACGTGAATTAATCTCATGGCCCACTCAAGCACTGCGTTCAAAATAATGGTATTGCATTCAATACAGATAAATAAAATTGAAGTGTCTGAATTAACAGGTTTTCACTAAATATATTTGTAAGTCTGTCCGACTGTCGGTCTGTCTGTCCGTATGTGTCCGTCTGTCCGACTGTCGGTCTGTCTGTTTGCTGCGGCTAGCCTCAGAAACGACTGGACCGTTTATATGAATAGCTGATGGTGCAAGGATTAACTTAGGTTTCTTTTATTTATAAGATTCCGCGAAATAAACTCTACGCGTGTGAAACCGCGGTGCGTAGGTAGTCTTAGTATATATTTGGAATTTCTATATATGATAGTAATGCTTGAAGGATCGTGCCAATAAAAGTGTGAGCTGGAAAATATTTTTCAGATAGGATAGTATAAAGACGCGTTTTCACGCCAGTTTGACATACGAGTTCACGCTCGGAGTATTCTGTTGTACAGAAATTGGAACGAGCTCTCCAACTTACCTATCTCTCCGTGTTGTGCTCAAACTACGGACTCGCATAAACTTTCCTAAATTATATTATGGAATGTGTACGTCAATAATTATTTGAAGGAATATTGCCTTCCTAGCACGTTAAGTCATTCCAGGCTTCTGAATTCTATTCAAAATTCAAAATATCTTTATTTGATTAGACTTTTAACAAAGTACTTTCACATCGTCAAAACCACAAGATTACACAGGATTATATATGCTAGCGCCAGGTTCGGAAGGTTGCTTTTACTGAGAAGAACCTGGCAAAAAAAGTGTGTAACTCTTTTTAATAAAATATTTTTCAATTTGGAGTAATAAGATATGAAACATAAAAGAAAACTGCGCAAATATCCTGGATATTAAGGCAAAGTGTCATAGGAATGTGGCAATAAGAAGTACGTAAAATTTATTGTCCATGGTAGAATTCACAACTGTCACATAATGTCAGTTATTTTCAATGTATTAATGTTTGGATTCGGAGGGTAGTTCACACTTTTCTATAAATTATTGCGAGTTGGCAACGAATATAACCGTGTGGTTTACTTTTTAAGTCTTGTTTCATGCTAAGTAATTATTTTGAATTATTTTGTGGCATACATCATTTGCATAAAACCGCGCAAAAGTTGGTGGCTATGAGTGACTTTTCCCAACAGATAGTTTTCTGCCTGTCTCAGATACGTATTTTTTATTAAAACCAGTATTATGTTTTGTTTAGAGTGGAGTGGAGGCGGCAACGGGGAATATCGTGTTCGACGGCAGCTGTCAGTGTCATCCGACTCCAAACTCCTCGACGAGAGTGCGCGGGAGGAGGCGAGGGTCGTGATGAGGCCTAAGCGACCGCCCAGGCCCAAGTCGGAGGCCTTTTTAGGCCCCCACGAACATTCTAACAGACGCACCAAGCGGTTTAGTGCCTTCGGGGTTAGTATAATTTTTTTTGTTTGCGACATATCATATGGTTTTGGGTGAAAGATTGTTATAGCAAGTTTCAGTTCTTATGAACAAGAACTACTGAGTGCACACCATAAACTATTTCTAGTCCCAGGAATTCCAATTATTAGCCTTAAATAAATCCATGACGTCACAAGGATATTATTAACTAATTACACGTGTTTTAAAAACAATGTTACGAGAAAGTGTGAACATAGAATGGAATTCGTTTCAAATGCAGATGGAGTGATACAAATAGGAGCGAGTATTTAAAAAAAGCCACCGATGCACGTGTGGTATTCATAAACGGTGTGGCACTATTGAATAGAACACGTTTCTGTGATAGCAACTTACAAATGAAACACCTGCTCAAAGAGACGATAGCAATCAGGGACAATTAATATTGTTTGATACCATTACGGTCTGATATTGAAATTTCACTCAAATGTTAATCCATCTCAAATTTGATCAGTTTGGTGAGGATTTAAACAGGTCTTTTTTAATTTGAATGACGCTTACGTTGCATTACGCAGCAAGATTTTACAGTTACATACTCTTGAGGACTGTCGATAAATCTTTTCACATCAGTCTTGAAGAACAATTAGATTTTGTTTTGAAATTCATAAAATATGTAAATTTTAGAGAAATACCTAAGTGTGACTCAGCTTTGAAAAGGTACAGTTGCCGTCACAAAATAATGGATATGAGGAATCATTTGGGTGCTTTGGGCTATACACACAGACAGAGACAGACTCATAAAATTACTACGGCGTATACAAAAATATGCCTTCGAGTACTATATTTAACATGGCCTGCATTGATGTGATTTGTATAGAGATGTAGAGAAAGCAATTTGTGTAAAATCTCGATTAAATTCAACCGTCGAATTTGTATTTCTTTCATGACCTATTCTGATTTAAACCAACATTCTGCTCAAATGCTTTGATTCAATTAAAACCAGACTAATTGAAAATGTCCAACATCTCGTATTCGTATCCATGTCTGATCTGAATAACAAGCTATAATAATACATATCCAGAAGGCTTTCACAAGGCAGAAAGAGGTTGGTTTATTTGATACTGCACCCATTTTTCACCAAAGATTGAATAACGCTACACTTAAATTTCTCTAATGTAATATTTATAGTTCCGTTATTAGTTCATATTGATATATGTCACAATAATTAATATCCCTAAATTATTGAACCTAATACATTATTAAATTGAAGGAAAACATCGCGAGGAACCCTGCGGTGACTGTTAAGAAAATTATAGACAAAATTTGTATAGATAGTCTCAGAGAGTCTCAAACGGCGATGGACTCACCTTGGCATCAAATCAGCTTCGGTGAAAAGTTATACCTAAGTGTTGTAACGTCTCTGTTTACTCCTTCAGGGACCCTTTGAGAAGGCGCAAGCTAACGTACGTATGTAATAGGAGTAAATGTTTTTACAACTGAACAACTTTCTAGTAATAAAACAGTTGAATATCTCTTTCCCAAAATATACGGGTTCCGTTAGCATTTTGATGCAAGAGTTGATTTTCTATGGGAAATAACGATACTAAGGTACTGATATTTACCACGAAACCTTTGTTACCGTTGTGTACTCCACAAAATGTGACCTGAATTTGGATGGCATCGTAAATTATAGGATTAGTGAGGTGCAGCGGCGTTACAGTGATAAATGAGCGTTTCGTTTTGTCAACAGGGTGACTCTCCGTTCGGGAAATCTGAAGCCTATATTAAGCTTGAGCAACTCGGTGAGGGTTCCTACGCAACAGTATATAAAGGTCATAGCAAGTAAGTACCCTTTATTAGAAACTAATTCTCGACACAAAATAGAAACAGAAGAGCGGCTTGCTACATTGGCCGAGAATTGTCGCACGCACACGTGACATGCTCGTGCGAGGACCTTGGTCTATTAAGAGTTTGAACCGTTTTCCTATTCTATGCTCGTTAACGTCAATGATAATATTTGTACGAGGTATTTTAGTTCTAAACGTTACCTGTTTAACGTAATTCGGGTCCAGTACCTAATAAATAATAACATTAGTACGATACGCTCGTGAGTATGCGTGAGCACGCTGTTTTTATTTTGTGCTCCTATCGGCGAATGTTCGCGAATCCATATTGGTATTTTAAGTATACGGGAAAACTATTCTGAGTGTTGTAAGTTGATATGATAGTATGGAACACACGCACAATGATTACAATTTTGCGACCCATCTGACGTTTGGCGCTATCTTATATAAATGAATAAGTTGTGAGTGTTAATTTTCAAAGATGAATCGCATGATCGAATTTAGAGAAAATTTGAATACTACAGGGTTCAACCCCATAGGCATGAAGTAGTTTGAAAAAGCCTATAAGAGTAATCATTAGTCGATGAAACCAAACAAATCTCTTCACATAAAAGTGCGTACTTAGTAATTTACTTAATTATAGGAAATATAACACTCGTAGGCAATATTAAATAAAAAGAAGGAGGCGGTTTGAGGAAGTCCCCCATTAGTGTCCATAATAGAACAATACCAGTAATGAGGAAATTGATTTTACATCAATTTGATATGTAACATGACGCTAACGATAATTTGTATTCAATTTGGATCTGTTAGTTGGTTAGACCAATGATCTTAATACATTAATAAAACAAGCTTATTTCATAATGCACAAAGAAAAATAACGCTTCACTTTTTACGTTCTTCAAAGATTTCTTTTTATTAGTCGTTAATTGAAACAACTGATAATATTGAGTCTTATGGCATATTTGAATATTTATTTTATTTATAAATCACAGATTTAACACTATTGTTCATTCAGTGATTGTGATACCAGTTAACATACACAAACACAAAATTGTACTTTTGCTTATCACATTCACAGTAGTCATAATACAAGCAAGTGATACACATTCGGTGCGAAAATCATGAAGTAAGCCATAAAACCTGAAAGCTATTGAAATATGGACCCGCTTGGACCGGCTGCGGGGGCTATTTAGATTACAAATGTGCAGAAAAGTGTCCCAACGTTTATGGATATTTATCGTCACTATTGGGCCTTAATTTTTCTAATTCAGTAGTTGTTACTTTGAGCTTTTACCAGCGACCTCTTCCGCGTTGTAAGTTCTATAGGTATAATTACTCAGAGACCGCCGCGTGCGCATTACAAAGATTCACCGATACGATAAATATATATTTTTTTTTTTTAAATTTTTGAATTGAAGTGTCATTTAACCATCATTTCCTTCGAAGTTTCTTGGATTATCTATTCGCGGACGCACTTTTTCTCTCTCCTATTTACTTGACATCTGTTAAGGCTTGCAAGGTTTCTCGAATGGATGTCTCTCGTTCTACCGCACTTGATTGAGTTTGGACTTTAATAAAATTTATGAATGTATGGAAATATATATTAAATTCCGAATCTTTCTGATTTGCCTACATGTTACTTTTCTGATTCAACCACAACATTTAGACTGGTTAAACATTTTTTAAATGCTCGTAATCCGGGTTAATACGCCTCGCTGTCAGTCTGAATGAAAGTGGATTTAGTGGAGGTTTGCGAGGTTGGTAAATCGAGGTTCAGTAAAGTGAGGTCAGGTCGAGAGGGCCAAGTGAAACGGAACTTACACTGTTCGTTGCTCGTGAATATTGAATGTGTTTCCCGAGCAGTAATGAGCGTGTTCAGCTCACCAAATAGTCGTATTCAGCGGTGTAGCTCGCCCGCGGACATTGTTGAACACCCTTATATTAATTTCACGCAAACCGCCCACGCCCTAGTTCGTCCGTGGGCACTGAACTACTTTAGACTTAGTAATTCATAGCATGCCTAAAGTTGCTAAAAGCCAAGTTAGCCGTTTCGTTGATGTCATCATTCCGCTATTTAGGGGCGGTGCTGGAAATTTCAGCTGAATCCTTAATACTTTATGGCGCTCTTTGTACGATTAATGAGATTGTAATGAAAATTACTCGTTAATTAGCAAGTCATCAACGCCAAAAGGCATCAGTCGACTCGTTATGAGCATGCCACTTCGCGTCATTCACATTTCCATGAGGAAATGGTGAAATTTAAAAGCTTTAGCAACCATTATAGGCGATCAAATATCATTAATTACGAAAAAAAGGTGTTTTGATATTTGAATCGGCAATCAAAAATTTGCTTTCAATTAAATTAATCATAGCTGGAACAAACTCTACACGAGAATGAACAATAAATAATTCGCTTCAGCACAGTAATGCATGTGTATACAAACAACACATTAAATACGTATAAAGTGGAGGCGTGTATTCTAATGGCGTGTTAGCCAAAAAGTGGAAGGAGGGTGTATTTTACTGAACCTAACGAAAATTTTGTTTTAAACAGTTTAACGCAGCAAGTGGTGGCGTTGAAAGAGATCAGACTGCAAGAAGAGGAGGGGGCGCCCTTCACGGCGATACGCGAGGCGTCGCTACTCAAAGAACTGAAGCACGCGAATATTGTCACCCTGCACGACATTGTGCACACGAGGGAGACACTTACCTTTGTGTTCGAATATGTGGTAAGTTGACACCTTTTTTATAGTTTAACTTACTGAGAGAAATCCATTATGGATACGCCAACCCCTCTAGAGCCTGGCCTGTTGGGACCCTTCTCTGGCTACATCTGATTTTGCACAATGGGAGGGCACTAAGAACACGTGCTCTGCAACCGCAAGAGACAGGTGTCGGCGCAAAGATCCTCGTTCCTCGTCCCGGCGCTCGAGATGCAGGAACTGCTCCTTGGCTATTCTGACTTTTAGATACAATCCACTGCAACAATAGTCTGCCAAGACGAAATCCTTTAATACTGCTGGTCCTTCGACAAATATCTATTATAATTTCTATGCACCTTGCGGGGAATCACAAAGAGTTGCCCATTATGTTTTGAAGTTATTATTATTAGACTGTCCAATAATTACCTATTGTGAGTGAGACCAAGAATGAACACAATGCATGTCATAATTTTGGTGCTTTAAATCTTCATTATCTTTGAATTCACATTACGGAATCACATTGTCACCGTTATCATCAAGATAATTGAATACAATAATGCGCTATAATTACTGGTCTGTTTCTGGGAATGTGTGAAATGATAAAATAATTAATTATTTACACATTTCTTTTGTTGACTTACATTCACGTGATAGCCGTTTGAATATTCTGGACAAATACGGGGATTTTTGGAGCATTTATCATTATTTGCGTTTATAAAACAATTGTCATGATTATATTACATATTGTTGGTTTCACTATCATCATGAATTCGTTATTATTATTCGTCCTTATTTCATGGACTTAATAAAATAAGGTAGCAGAATGGTGGCTTCTAACTGGCCGAGAATCGTCTTAAGCACATAACCGCGTTTGCTTTACCGAGAAAATTTTGTGTACGTGTCCATTTCTGTATATATATGGGAGACTACCTTCTGTAGGTTTAATATTTTCTGGCTATTTTATGAGCAGAGGTAAAACCCAGGCTTGAAAAAGGTTTTTGGCGAATCACTAACGCAATTTAGTAGGGAGCCGCGCTATTTAGATGTTTTATTTTTATCAGGGCTTACATTAAAGTAATCTATGTTTTTCATAATATTTTTTTTAGAGCACGACTTTCCGTCCTAACATTTTCTTTTGTTGAAAACCTGTCGTGGATAGCTTCTACAATACTCAGGAACCCTATTTAGTGTTGCTAACTGACGATTTCGAGCTTCTGACGAACCTGTGGTCTCAAAATTAGGAACAATATTAGATTTTTTTTTTCAAAAAGTACTATTGTCTCAGTCAAGGTGCTAGGTGCGCTAATGAGGTTTACTTTTTGCGAATATAGCAGTTAATGGGTTTTTTTACTTCAGACACGACTTCACATACTCAGAATTATTTTCCGTGAAGGAATCCCATGGTTTCCTGTCACATGTTACTTTAGAAAAGTAATGGACTAACACTCTAACCTACAAATATGTCTTGTATAATGATAATTTATTGGCACAGGACACGGATCTATCACAATATATGGAGAGGCATCCTGGCGGGCTGAATCATCATAACGTCAGGCTATTCATGTTCCAACTGCTGAGAGGACTAGCCTACTGCCACAGGAGACGAGTTTTACACAGGTAAATAATTTTCTATCTAACTCGGCAGTTTGATACTAATGGCCTTATTTGTAAACAGCGCTTGGATAAATTGATCGTTTAAAATATTTTGTGACTGCCTGTTCAATTTATTATGAGATACAAGAAGGTTCAGATCGACTCATTGCTGGCCATGTAAATAAAGGAAAAGAAATAATTCAAATATTGAATTATTATTTGATTGTCATTTGTTTTTCCTGCATTATTGCTATTGAATTCATATATCGGTGTTGTAAAATGTTCTTGTAGCTATTGTTTTATGTAAATATAATATAGTTATTGAAAGTTATAATTATTTTATTGGAATTGGTTACAACTACCGAAGAAAATATCCATGAATAAACTTAAGGTTTATTCACTGCTAATTAAAGAAGACAAAACATGTATTTACTGATCTATGCCTTAGTTCCATTTATATGCAAGCGAATTAGGTACATTGTGTAATGAGCACAAGGAAATTCGGGCCCTTTTCGCTATCATATATTCACAAAAATAATATTTTTCACTGATATTAAAAATGGTTCCATTTCTATCCTACGCATTTCAAAATCAATACTATTTTCACGTAATTACAAGTAGCATAAAGAACAAAGGGCTATATTTTGAGTGAACGAACGTCAATGGATCTTTTTCTATATTAAATAAAATTCCAACCTCGACGAAGAAATCCTACCTCTGTGCTGTTCAACTGTTTAAACAAATAAACATTGCCTTGTATTTGACTTGACTAATATGTTCCTCGTAGGGACGTGAAGCCGCAAAACTTATTAATAAGCTCCCACGGCGAGTTGAAGCTCGCTGACTTCGGCCTGGCGCGCGCCAAGTCGGTGCCGAGTCACACCTACTCACACGAGGTTGTCACGCTCTGGTACAGACCACCAGGTAACGACACATTTTAATTGTTATTATACTAATATACAAGGGAGGAACTCGCACAGTTGCTATTGCGCATATCATTCGATCAGCAAAGTTAAGCAACCATACCCCTAGCCAGTAATTAGATGGATGACCGCCTGAGTTTTCTCCGTGCCTCGGAGAGCACGTTAAGCCGTCGGTCCCGGTTGCCAATTTATCATCTTTGGCAGTCGTGACAGGTCAGTCGGAGGCCTAAAATAGTCTGACAACTGGTTTAATCCTGGTCAGATGGCAGTCGCTTCGCAATCAAGTGATCAGCCACATCGGGTTGAATCAAGTGCCGACCCCAACAGTGTATGGGATAAGGCTAACGATACAACTCCCTAATAACTGCCTCGTTGGTCTAGTGGTTATCAAGCTTGCCTGCCAATCACAAGGTCCCGGGTTCGATTCCCAGGTCGAACCAAAGATAGATATTGGATTTTAGTGTTTTTATTTTCACGTGATCTGTTTATATAGTATTCATATGTATATTTAACCTTTTTAATGGTATAAACCCTGTACCCACTCTAGTGTGAGTGTGCAGTGTATAATATAAGTCGTATGTCGTTAGACGTGCTGCTGGGCAGTACGGAGTACTCTACGTCGCTGGACATGTGGGGCGTGGGGTGCATATTCGTGGAGATGCTCTGCGGCGTGCCCACCTTCCCCGGCGTGCGGGACACGCACGACCAGCTCGACAAGATATTCAAGGTCTCTTAGTTACATCATTGTATCATATCAGGAGCTATGTAGCGCTTATATCTCTTGACGGCACCCGTGGCCTTGAATTCGCAGCTTTCATTTTTTTTACGCAACTGCGAACTTAGCTCAGCGCTCATAACCCGTGACACCTGGTGTAATATAAATATTAGTAAATGTCAATCTTGACATTTCTCGCAGTCGTGCGAGTTTGCCTGCCCTCGAATGCTAGGCGTTAACTGTCTTGCCTTTGGAACTCCAAGTATAGGTCCGTAGGCTTGGTCTCTGGTGGTATATTGACTCGGGCGGCAGGCAGTAATGAAGTGTGGTGTCGGCGCAGGTGGTAGGCACGCCGACCGAGGAGAGCTGGGCGGGCGTGTCCCGGCTGCCGGGGCACGCTGCGCACGTGGCGCGCTGGGGGTCGTGGCCCGCGCGCAAGCTGGGCGCCGCCTTCCCGCGCCTGCGCGACGCGGGCCGCGACGCCGAGCGCCTCGCCGCCGCGCTGCTGCAGCCCGAGCCCGCGCGCCGCCTCTCCGCGCCGCGCGCCCTCATGCACGCCTACTGCGCGCCGCTGCCTCCGCGCCTCGCGCACCTGCCCGACGGTACGTGCCCCCCGCTGCCACAGCCCGCGCACCTGCCCGACGGTACGTGCCCCCCGCTGCCACAGCCCCCGCACCTGCCCGACGGTACGTGCCCCCCGCTGCCACAGCCCCCGCACCTGCCCGACGGTACGTGCCCCCCGCTGCCACAGCCCGCGCACCTGCCCGACGGTACGTGCCCCCCGCTGCCACAGCCCCCGCACCTGCCCGACGGTACGTGCCCCCCGCTGCCACAGCCCCCGCACCTGCCCGACGGTACGTGCCCCCCGCTGCCACAGCCCCCGCACCTGCCCGACGGTACGTGCCCCCCGCTGCCACAGCCCCCGCACCTGCCCGACGGTACGTGCCCCCCCGCTGCCACAGCCCCCGCACCTGCCCGACGGTACGTGCCCCCCCGCTGCCACAGCCCGCGCGCTACTGTACGCCTACTACTCGCTGCTGCCCCGCCCGACGGTAGGTATCCTTCACTACATCTGGGGCACCAGCCCGGCAGTGAGCTCGGCACAACCAGGGCCTGAGCCCCCCACAGGCCTAAGGCTATCCACAGCCGGGGCCCCGCACCTACCCGACGGTATGATCCCCCACAGCCGGGGCCCCACACCTGCCCGACGGTTAGAGCCCTGCACAGCCAGGGCTCCGTACCTGTCCGACAGTATATGCCCCCATCACCACAGCCCGCGCGCCGCTGCTCTCGCACCTGCCCCACGATATACGCCCACTATTACTTCATCCGAGGCCCGCATAGCAATCATCACGCCTTCCTCCTGTAATTATAAAAAGAAGGTTTAAATATATGTTTTAAAATGTGACAAATGTGAGCGTGGTGCACTTACCGTCCAGGCCCAGCCCCGCTCGCCGCCCGTCCCGTTGACCAGTTGGTAAGGCGTGCCCTGTGTTGTTGCAGAGGTGTCCATCTTCACGGTGGAGGGCGTGTGCCTGCAGCCGGAGACGCGGCACGCCTCCATCAAGTGAGCCGCTAGTTGATCTGTCGCACTCGTCGCGCCACCCGCGCCTGAACTACCCGCACTATTCCTATAGGTTTAAACAAACGTCGGAATCTGGTTGACTCGTCTCGGTGGACCAACATTTCGTGACAGTTGTCGCGTCTAGTTTAATAACTCTCGAACGGGCATCGAATGCCAACAGTATTTAATTTTCGTTTCAGCCTCCCGTATGTTGTCCATCCGTCGATCGCTCAGTCGATTATCACGTGTATGTATGTATCTATTAGTGCTTGTTAAGCTTCTAACGGAGTATCCATCCATATAATTCAATTATTCTATGGTGACAAGGTAAACTGTTAGGTATCGAGTGTACGAATTATATCTAGAAATATATAAACAGAGCACTGTGCCATGTATATCTATAATTGAGGAGAGTATGACGTGTTATTTTACAATATTTTTATGCTGGAATGGATGAGCATATAGCTCATAATTTGGTATAAATTTTGAAGAAGTTTATTTATATTTATTAAGGTATAATTGTCGATGAAGTTAACTCTAATGCAATCTTATGAAAACTAACGATTTGATCAGGAGGCCCTAGTGAAATGCCTGTTCTTCAAGTATACTATACGTCACGGTGGGTTGTAGAGGCGATGAGTGTTGATGTAAACCTTGCACACATTCCTTCCACGGTGCTCAAGCAGTGGCGTTAGCCAGCGGCGCCCGCGCACCGCTAACGAACGCTTCCAGTGATACCATGTGAATTGAACTACCAAAATTATTTATTATCAAGACAGATCTCAGATATGATCAAGTATGGGGACCGTCCTACTGTAAATTGTACGTGATAGGAAATTCGACGATTTGTAATTACTCTTACGATTCCGGGGGTTAGAATAGCTTGGAATAAGGCTCTGTCTAGAATAAACACTAAAGAAATGAACTAGTTTAGTGAATCTAGTGATCCCTCGCGGTAGTTAGGCGCGCATGTAATTATAATGTACCGGCGCATTGGCAACTTGAACCTTATCACCGTATGCATAATGCGATTTTTCCATCGTCTTGGATAGATTAGTGAAAAAGATATCTGTGATTTGATAATAGTGTGTAGCACTGTCGAAACGTAAACACCAATTCGTGCCAACAATTATAGTAAATGCTTTATTGATCTGCTACTATGTAACAAGACGACAATGAATCGCATCCGGATAATGATAGACAATCGATGTAGACGTATTCTCATAGTGTAGCGAGTGATGACGAGTAGCAATAATTCATAATTGTATAGTTAAATGATCAGCTTCTCAACAATTTGTGTATGAACTGACTGGCGTAGATATAAAGTTACATTGAAGGGCATTTTTTTTATCGAAATAAGTAAATAATATACAGTTAAGATAAAATCAGGATAAGTGTAGGTATCTCGACGGTAAAACAATACAGGCGATTGGATCGCATGATTTGCACTGCCAGGTAATGTAACATAAGTGTAGTGTAGTTAGTCGAGTTGTCACTGTGTCCGGGCATTCACTAGTGCGTAGGCTTATAGTGTAGGATGGCCATGTGTACCGAGCTTTAGACGCGCTACAAGTTAAACATCGCGCTGATCAATATTAAACCTTATTGATAAGTGCATACAATTTAAAACTACCTGCTTAAGAATCGTTTCAGCTCTTCAATTGTCGACTTTGTGCAATCTATACATCTTTACAGAAAAAAAATTTAAGTGTCTGTTTGTAATTCCAAAATTATATCTTTTGACTAAATACAAGGTAAAACCAATTTATAAAAAAAATCTGTCAGTCTGTCTGTCTGTTTGTTCCGGCTAATCTCTGAAACGGCTGGACTTTCACTGACTGTTAGCTAATGTTACAAGGAGTAACTTAGGCTACTATTAGAAAAAATATATAAGGGTTCCGCGGGCACAGCTAGTTATTAATAAAGTCTAATATGGTGATGACTTTAAAATTAAATGAGTGGGAAGGGCGAGATTTGAATTAAAAAAATGTAGCACAAATTGAATTTGATAGTACGTAAAGTCACAAAAGCGCCGCCCCTTGCACTCGCGCGTAGATAACTCACAATAGTCAGTAAATTGTATAGTCGTGGAACGCAATATTTTCCATGTGTAATTTTGTTAAGTTTTGTTGAGGTTGCGGCCACGAAAATCGCTGGGGATTATACAATTTGATTGTAAATTGAACGCTATGAATGTCAGCTCGGGCACATTTTTCGTAAATTTACAGGCACAATATAAATCAAGCTGTGCATTATAGGCTAATAATATTGGCTTAGTTAGCTACATTTGAATTTTTTAATATACTTTTGTCAAATTTGTATAAGTTTTACTAAAACTTAATGGTAATCCACTAAAGTACCTATCGATTAAGATAGATCATAAGTTGGTATTTAGCTATGTATCGCCAGCGAGTTTAGTGGCTCGACCGGGGGGAGAATGAATAAAATACACCCGTTGAGTGAGGCACTATGTAACATATTATACGTGGAGCATTTATATAGAGCGAATAGTTGAAATATTTCTATTGAGCCACGTGTTGAGTTTCACCGAGGCAATGGGCAAATGAAAAAAAGGACACAGAAAAAAAAAATTATATAAAAAAAAATGGTTTCTATGTAAAAAATCTGTGTGATTTGTGGTGGATCTGGAGCCTTTAGCTCTTATTGCCATCATAGTTCCACTGTGTGACTGTGACAGACTTATACTCGTCATATACACCTGTCTCATAATCGTCGTTAATCTATGATTGCAATAAGAGTCCGTGTTAGGACCTCTCTCTGGTTTTTAACGTTCATTATAAAAATATGCGGAACGGTGCTTATATATATTTACATACTATATTTTATGTACGTAAATCGGTATATAGTTTACTGCTAGATCATATTTTTTTTCTGGATTATCGACTTAGTTTACTTAAATATAAAGTTGAATATAGCTGAGCGTTTTTTCTGTACCGTTTTTTTTATATATTTCCATAATGTCGTGGTGAAACTTAATACAGTTGTAATGATACGCATTTGTACATGTGTGGTGGTGAGCCCCAGGCTGCGTCACGGACGAATTGTAAATATATATAATAAATTAGTTAGTTGTTATGGTTTGTTAGTTACGACAAACTTTCAGTTGCCATCACTGTCTGAAATATATCATAGGTTTTACTATAAACTCTTATTGTATTGATCGATTAACTAAGATACATGTATGGCTTGTACAAGATGCCGTATTATTGCTTATAATCTTTCGAGCGAGAATATAAACTGGAGATGATAAAACTATGTATGGAAAATTCATACATTATAGTAATGTTTAGTTTACAGTTTCGCGCGATGAATTATACAGGGCTTAAGATATACATATTACGCGAACATTTTCAACACAGGACATCGTAAAGTCGCACATATATAAATTAAAAAATATAAAAAAATCCTTTAACAGTTTTCATTCAATTCTAATAACTTCGTAGTGTACCTATTCTAATATAAATAGTGCCTAAGCATAACGACGAAAAAAAAAATTATAGATTTTTTTATATATTTTAAATTTATATATGTGCGCATCATCGGTAATTTCTGTAGTATATACGACACATAATATTTTGGGCCAAAAAAAAAAATGCCTGAAAAGTCTATGTATACTTACATTGTTCCCAATAATACGATGACATGTACAACCGTCTCAAGACACTGTCACAATAAGAGTTAGTGGTAAGGCCTCGGTAATACGGAGTTATGAGATTTATTTTATTATTTTAACCACAATAGATAATCCAATTTTGAATTATTTTATTATCGAACTCTCCTGCTGATTGTATTCAATTATTTTTATTATTTTTTACTGTATAAACAATGTGCTTTTACTCGTTTAAAAGAATGTAAATACGATATTTGAACTGATAATAATAAAAGTTTTTATTTCTTAATTATTTACTTTGTTTTCATACAACCACCTAACCTATTCCCCGAATATAAGAACGTTGAAGAAAATTTTGAGGTCAATGCTATATTGAGAATCCACGCCTACAGGGGTCTTCGAAGGGGTAAGTAAGTGTAACAACCCCCAAACATGGTATGTGATTAAGTATGTGACTGTGCCGCCACGAATTATGAGCGTTCTGCGAAAATAGTGGGAATAACTACGCATGTACCTGTTCGCACCTGCTCCATATAAGATGCAAACTATTTCTTCTGCGCATTGAAGGCCAGTGCTCATAACTCGTGAAGACTTACAGACCTATGCTTGCTTTACTATCGATATCAATTCGGGGTATTTTTAAGAATTTCGCATTTTTCTAACTACTACAGGCCAACTTTGATCGGTTTTGTTTTTTTTTTACGTTTATAATCCGTTATGGATACACCAACCGCCGCGGGGCCAGCGGGTTATGTCGGACTCACACCGACTAAACTCCACGGTGGTCCTCCAAGTCGCTAAGTGGGGGGTGCACGTGATACGTCTTCACATGCTTCGCCGCGCCGACTTTAATCCCCTAAGTAGCGCGTATTAACAACTTCTTAGCTTCCAAGTTTAAGGTACAAAAATGAAACGTCAAAGTGCCGTTATCTTCACGCTTCGCTAGTAGAAACGATAGACAATGTACGGGTCATTCCCGTATGTCACGTGACTGATTTATGTATTTTCCATACATTTTCATCGTTTCTATTAGCCTTTCCCGAGAGAATGTTACTTTGTCTAGGCCTACTGAAGTAGTAGCCCCCCAGATCAAATAGAAAGACGTCTAGAATTAGTTATTACAAGTGTCTAAACTCCAACGCTTAACTGTGAAAGTCATAGGCAGTCAATGTTATGTACATTGACTGACTATGACTATGACCACAGACGTAAAGAAACCAACCATGAATAAATTAAGCAGAACAAATGAAAACAGAGGCGGTTTGGTTCAATGTCGGGAAAGGCGCGATATTCAGACTTGCCACTGGCCCCGAGCCAACGCCTTGTGACCATCACATAATACATACATAAGGTCAGCATCAAATAGAATTGTTAACGGTAGACTAACTAATCAAGTCTTAGTCTAAAAGATTAGACTAAACTAGGTGAATTTAGGGCCCTACGTGACCTCTTATTGTCATTTTGTGATCATATATTGACAAGGATTAAGTGACAAATGTATATGACGTAAAAGTCTGTCACTGTCACACAGCCAACTACCATGACAATAAGGGCGACGAGGAATCCAATAGGTCCCTCCATATATTTTTAAAAATTTATAAGATTTTTTCTTAACAACCACTTGACATTGAAGGAATAGCTGTACTCAAGCTATTAAATAAATAAAAGAAAAAAGATAATAAGAGCTTTTGGTAAAGCTAAAGCTAAAAAAGCCCTTGGGTTTCCAACTTTTAGAAGAATCATTTTCGTTATTGTGACAAGTATTTATGTAATGAAAAAAAATACTATATATGGAAAAAATACGTTCTCTTTAAATTAGAATTAGTTCCGGAGTCCAAAATGTAGTTTTTGACATGATCAAACATCGACGAATTTCTATGCGCATGTATAAGAGTGGCATAAAAACGTAAAAAATTAGATAATTCTCGACCAATATAGGGAACCGGCCTTATGTTATTTTATATTTTGTGTTATGCCTCCCGCAGCGAACTGCCAACTGCAAAATGGACGCTGAATATTGCTTGTTATTATCTTGGGTTTTTGATCCCTAAACAATGAATGTGAATTTTGTATTTATTATTTTCAATGTTACAAAATTAATTTTCAAGTTGATCATTATTTTTGGAATTTTCATGCATATATTTACGTAAGATGATATTTGCTCATTACTCATTCATTACTTACTTTATTATATCTAGGTAGTTAATAAGTTCTTGTCTAAGTATCTACTGTTGTGGTCCAAACATGGTCCAAGCTTAGTTCTAAACCTACTTAGCAAAATTCGATCTTGATTAAACATTAGTAAATTTATTGCTGGTTTTACCGGAACGGTTTTTAAAGGAAGGCGTTGGGGGACTATTATTTCAGAGGGGATTTCAAGTGGGACTACTAAGTTAAAGATTTTTTATAAAATAAAAAATGTGGGTATGGATGAGCGGTAGAAATTGTTCACTTCATTTTTCCTTTCCTTTCCTTTATTTATTTAATGGCGATGAGCTTAAGTAAAACTATTCCGCCAATGTCAAGTGATTGTTGAGAAACATATACACATACAAACATTTTAAATTGTTAAAAATATGTGGATTGAAAAAATGATTGGATCGAATTAAAAATGATTGGATCGAAGCAAGGTGCACTTCACTTCTCGTTTATGACTTTTGCGGTGTTGCCACAAATTAGAAGTTACGCACGAACTGACGGTCTATTGACAGGGGGCCTTCTCACGTTATCCGAAAAACGGTAAGTTCTAACCACGATTCTTATTGGTATACTAAAAAATTCTTTGACGTTTATCTTATATCTTTAAACGAGCAATTCTTGTATATATATATATATATATGATTTTCATGAAATTTTGCAGTTAACCCCCTAACTGGGCAACTTGCCCCTTTTACTGGGGCAAAAAATAGATCTAGCTAGGTGTCATTTGACCATGTTTTCAGGCACTGAAAAACTCATAAAATAAGACGGAAAATTTTGCCGACGTCTGTCATGGTCATGTCAGTTATGGTAGCTCAAAGGTGAGGCTTCCAGCTTATAGGGCGATAACGAAACTAGAGTACCTACCCCGATTCGAGACTGACGTTAACCGGATTTTTTTTTGTGTGATGAAGAAACCGACCACAGCTCGCTCAACCAGGTACTATATTCTAAACCGTACTATAATTAATTACGCCACCTTTACTTATACATTTACAATTTTATTTTATCTAGGAACATTCTCGCGAGATTTGACATCAATCACAAATCAGCGAAATGCCTAAAGACATTCCGCCCTAATTTTCTCCCCTCGTATAATCACAGTCATGGTGGCACAAAGGTGTAAATTTAATTCTACGAAATTTAAATCTTATAAAAATTTATAAGATTTTTTCTTAACAACCACTTGACATTGAAGGAATAGCTGTACTCAAGCTATTAAATAAATAAAAGAAAAAAGATAATAAGAGCTTTTGGTAAAGCTAAAGCTAAAAAAGCCCTTGGGTTTCCAACTTTTAGAAGAATCATTTTCGTTATTGTGACAAGTATTTATGTAATGAAAAAAAATACTATATATGGAAAAAATACGTTCTCTTTAAATTAGAATTAGTTCCGGAGTCCAAAATGTAGTTTTTGACATGATCAAACATCGACGAATTTCTATGCGCATGTATAAGAGTGGCATAAAAACGTAAAAAATTAGATAATTCTCGACCAATATAGGGAACCGGCCTTATGTTATTTTATATTTTGTGTTATGCCTCCCGCAGCGAACTGCCAACTGCAAAATGGACGCTGAATATTGCTTGTTATTATCTTGGGTTTTTGATCCCTAAACAATGAATGTGAATTTTGTATTTATTATTTTCAATGTTACAAAATTAATTTTCAAGTTGATCATTATTTTTGGAATTTTCATGCATATATTTACGTAAGATGATATTTGCTCATTACTCATTCATTACTTACTTTATTATATCTAGGTAGTTAATAAGTTCTTGTCTAAGTATCTACTGTTGTGGTCCAAACATGGTCCAAGCTTAGTTCTAAACCTACTTAGCAAAATTCGATCTTGATTAAACATTAGTAAATTTATTGCTGGTTTTACCGGAACGGTTTTTAAAGGAAGGCGTTGGGGGACTATTATTTCAGAGGGGATTTCAAGTGGGACTACTAAGTTAAAGATTTTTTATAAAATAAAAAATGTGGGTATGGATGAGCGGTAGAAATTGTTCACTTCATTTTTCCTTTCCTTTCCTTTATTTATTTAATGGCGATGAGCTTAAGTAAAACTATTCCGCCAATGTCAAGTGATTGTTGAGAAACATATACACATACAAACATTTTAAATTGTTAAAAATATGTGGATTGAAAAAATGATTGGATCGAATTAAAAATGATTGGATCGAAGCAAGGTGCACTTCACTTCTCGTTTATGACTTTTGCGGTGTTGCCACAAATTAGAAGTTACGCACGAACTGACGGTCTATTGACAGGGGGCCTTCTCACGTTATCCGAAAAACGGTAAGTTCTAACCACGATTCTTATTGGTATACTAAAAAATTCTTTGACGTTTATCTTATATCTTTAAACGAGCAATTCTTGTATATATATATATATATATGATTTTCATGAAATTTTGCAGTTAACCCCCTAACTGGGCAACTTGCCCCTTTTACTGGGGCAAAAAATAGATCTAGCTAGGTGTCATTTGACCATGTTTTCAGGCACTGAAAAACTCATAAAATAAGACGGAAAATTTTGCCGACGTCTGTCATGGTCATGTCAGTTATGGTAGCTCAAAGGTGAGGCTTCCAGCTTATAGGGCGATAACGAAACTAGAGTACCTACCCCGATTCGAGACTGACGTTAACCGGATTTTTTTTTGTGTGATGAAGAAACCGACCACAGCTCGCTCAACCAGGTACTATATTCTAAACCGTACTATAATTAATTACGCCACCTTTACTTATACATTTACAATTTTATTTTATCTAGGAACATTCTCGCGAGATTTGACATCAATCACAAATCAGCGAAATGCCTAAAGACATTCCGCCCTAATTTTCTCCCCTCGTATAATCACAGTCATGGTGGCACAAAGGTGTAAATTTAATTCTACGAATGTAAAGCGATTCCTCTGATTATATGATTAACTTTGAGCATAACATTATAGTGGAGTAACGTGTCGTAATCTGGTTACAGCTACCTACTCCTACTACTACTTACTACTACTACTCTATTTATTTATAGTTAATATGACGTAAATGTTCTTGTTAGTTAAATTTACTTTGAATGCATACCCACATCCAATGTTATTATTATACTATCTGTACCCCGCGGTTCTACCCACGTAGATTTCATTTCATGAGTGACCTGCGGAATCCTATTGTTATATTTTTAATATTTTTTTTGTTGCGCGTTTTCACCCTCGTAGACTTAATTCCAATTAATTCGCAAAACCATAATAATCTTTGTTAAATAGCCTATGACTACTTTACTACTATACTATCTACTTCTATTAGTTTAACTGTTTCGGAGATAAGACGAAACAAACAAACAGACAGACTTACAGGTTACGAAGCACTCCGAAAATTACACCAATTTTTTGAAATGAAAACATTTGTTCCATCAAGCGTGGGGGTTGCCACTCTCTATAGATACATTTTTAAATTTACTATCAAAGTAATGCCGAAATAAAGTATAGAATAATGCCTGTAAAACGTAAATAACGTATGTATACACGACGTGACAGCCCTTACTGACATTACGCCGGCCGGCCGCTTATAATCTCGTACATGGCTCGTCTGTGTGAGTGTCATTTTGAACGATCTGTTCCTAGATTCCTAACTGCTTGTAGCAAGCATATATGTATACTGTGTCTTAGGTCTATGTTACCAAAGAGAAGGCACACCCTATTTATATAGTTTGGAGAGTCAATAACAAACTTTAATCGTTGAGAGACTAGAGTTTGTGTAATCGATTCCTTGGCAAATAGGGGCTGTATGTTCGAGCTAGCTAAACATCTAAGACAGCTTAGTGTTCAATAGTTAACCACCGGTTTAGTATCAGGACTTTAACTCCTAGAGCTAGATAAACCCGGGCCTTAACCAAAAGTCAGTCTTTGCGGTTTCAGTCTTGAAGCTTGTTTTGGTTTATATTGTGCTAATTAATTAAAAGTACCTTATTGGTAACAGTAACCAACTTCCTACTAATATTATAAACGTGAAAGTTTGTAAATGGTGGGCGCTTTCCCAATGATATCTTCCGCTAATACTTGACTACAACGACACAATATGAAAGCGTTCAGTTATCATTGTATCAAAGCACTAGTCCGATGATATCGTGTCGTTTCCGTTATCGTTCAATGTGAAAGCGAAGTAACTTATGTCATTTCTATTTATTAAGCAACATTTGGGTTTGCGGTTCTACGTGAGTAAAACCGCGACGCAAAGCTAGTAGAAATAGAAATATAACATAGCGTTAATATGTATAATAAATGCACTTAATCATATTCGGTGAAATATGGGTGTTATTGTTCCAACACCTCTGCCTACCCCTTCGGGGACCCTTCTGGGGTGACGTAAGCATATTTATTAAATTTTTATGCATAGTAAATTGATCGCTGATTCGCACGTTTGATAATAACTGGATAGTGTGAAAGATAACACGCTTTGATTCAGTATCAGTGTAACGCATGGAAAAAATATTGTAATGCAGGTTCATACACGTAATAGGTACATACTTCACTTCCGAACACTGTACCTACGTAATAAGAAATTTCAAGAAACTTTTGTGCTAGCAATTTACAATTCTACGTACCGACCGACATGGCTGATTAAAATTTTATTGCAAGGGCGGGCAAAGTTTGATGACTTACTAATTGCTTCAACTATTCATTTATAAATACTGTTACGGAATTTCTTTAATATTCTAATGCAAAGTTTTCATTTTAAAAATAAAAATATTACATCTTGATGATAGTTAAAAAATCGCTGGAATGCAGATATCTTCTATACATCTGTACATTCTATATTCTATACATATGAATGAAAATGCATATGAACGTGTTCATGAGACTAACAAAAAAATAAATTTTATTTCAAACAGACCAACAGACAGAAATGTCTGTTGGTCTGTTTGCTCCGGGTAATCTCCGAAACGGCTGGACCGATTTTAACGGGACTTTCACTGGCACGTAGCTAATGTTACAAGGAGTAACTACGGCTTTTATTAAATGCTTTCATATGGCTACAGTTTTATTTATCTTTATAGATATAGCAGTAGTGTTTATGTTTAGTCTAGTGCAGTATTCCGAAATAAAACGCAAAAAGTCCTAATTCTACACCCTGGAATTTGAGCAACTCTCGAACGTCGCATGTGAAATCAAATAACATAAGAGATGTAACATGAGAGGAAAGATAATCTATAGACAGCTTGAATCCTTTATGAAACTATCTGAGCGTGGAAATCAGTTTGAACATTTAATTTGGCCTCGACGACGGCTCGTGTATACGTCATAATTCAATTTGTCTGGTGAATCGATCAACGCCAGGAAATATTCTCTTCCTAGACGCAGACTCTACAGTACCCCTATCACGGGTTTGCAACCGTTTTCGTAATCTATACTCGCTAGCGTCTCCGCCGAATATTAGTATGAGAAATTGTGCAGCGACTCCCAGCGGTGAAGAACTAAAATATCTCATACAAATATTGCGAGTGACGCTAGCGAGTATTATTTACGAAAACGTTTGCAAACTTGTGATAGGGGTACAGGGCAAGAAACCATTTATAATCGACAAGGGGCGCGAAAGAAAATAAACATCAAAACGGTGATATTTATTGCTTTTAGAAAGTGATAAAAATGTGATCGATTGATCATGGGTACGTTCATAAAAATATTGGGGACTAATAGATGATTTATGGTAATGGAAAATAAGTAATAAATCTTTCCGGCCACACGTCGACATGCATTTTCTGCTATCGATTATAATTTAAGCTATCAAGGATAATTTTCTCAAGACCGTTTTTGACATAAATATTTTCGTGTAAGTTATTTATGGTTTCCTACCCTTTGCAGTTCGCTTGATTATCAGGGTGTCACTCATGCATTGCCTGTAATATAAAGAACTAGTTGTACCCCTCGACTTCCCTCGCCATGAAAAGTGCCGTGGTGGCCTCGGGGTTGGAGCAGTCCTGCGACAAAGAACAAGCGACACAAGTTCGAATCCCGCCGCAGGGCCTTTACCAATTTGTTTTTTTTTAAACTTATGTGCAGTGATTACACACCACCTGCTTTACGATGATGAAAAACATCGTGAAGAAACCTGCATATGTCTGAGAAGTAATTCAAAGACGTATATATAGTGCCTGAGACAGCGATGGACTCACCTTCTGTCACGTTGGCACTTAATCTTATTCGGTGAAATGTGGGTGTTGTTGTTAGAACACCTCTGCTTACCTTCGGGGACCCTTCTGGGAAAGAGTGTGCATATTTATTTTATTTTGACCGCATTATTGCCAAATTTCAATTTAAATTTGTTTATTATTTGGCAAAGAATCAATAAAAAATATCTTTTTACAAAATTATTGTAAGTGTGCGATAAATTATACTTATTCGGTATATTCCGAGGCATTATTACTTATGAATCGGTTTCCCGACCTCCTTAACTGTATCGAAGACCAATGAACCCTTTTTATATAAAGTTCAGAAGGAAATTCGCCCCATAAACTGTAGAAAATAAAGGATATCCTGATTGTTTATCAAAGAACCTTCGAATGGGACAAATATTGACGAATACAGGATATCACTTGGTTCGAGGACCTCTGAGCTTGACAAATGTGGAAGGTACCCGAGGGTGCTTCTAAAGCGGTCTAACATTATACCGTTTGGTATATGATTTTTTTACGTTGTAACAGTACGTGACGTTGTGTGCAAATAATTTCCACAAATAAGCGTAACAGGTTGCATTATTTTCAATCCCCGAACAGACAGGCTGGACATCACCAGTTTGCAATCATCTTAGGGAAAAAGTAGATTACAGAAAAACGGTTTAAACAATGGATTTCTGGTTAAGATTACGAGTGGTCCCACTGGCCTGATAATAGAAATAAAAACGAATCAGGCAACTGGGAACGCGGTTCCTGTTAGCTAGCGGTCCCAGTCGCCTGTCTCCTCGATACAAAAACCACTTCTTATCGAAGATGATGCAAACTCGACAGATAGAGAGTCCATCGCCGTCTCAGGCACTTTACATAGGCCTTTGAATAACTTGCGATAGGTACAAGAGATTACACAATCCAAAGACTACCTAAGTGAATAAGAGAGTTTCCCATCCATTTATACTATTTTGTATGTATATAACTTGTTTGAAACCATTATGAAAGAAGACTATTGTACATAAGTATGCAGTAAGGTCATGTCAAACCAGTCATGGACATTATAAGCGAATTTTTATCATATTTGCTCTGGAATTTCTTTATTTTTCAACATACATTCTTAAAGATTTGGAGGTAAATTAAAAGCTCTTTTCTTAATCAGAATTTAATGTTTCATTTGAGTTTAGTACTTAGTACAATGAAATAATATACATAAACAACATCAGTCGTCAAAAACAGTTGTTATGACAGCTACAATACTGGCACAACTAAACGAAATTGACATTTGAAAAAAAATACTGCGTGTTTCCCTAATTATGCAAGAAACATAAAATGTCCATGATTGGTCCGCGTCCAAAATAGGTGCCTTTACCTTACATACCTTTACGGACTTAATAGATAAAGCTGAATTGAGTACGTGCTTACGCCAAGAGTAAATCTCAGAAGCCGACATTGGTCACAACATTTTTTTAATTCATGTCTGTTCTATAAATCAATAAAAAGATTAATATCCTGTCTATAGGTCCTGACGTTAATATATAGGTAAAAGGCACAGTTAGTGTCGATCAAGGATTAGAAAATTACTACTATCCTGTTTAAATAAGACCGAGGTTACATTACACTAGAGAATATGAAAATAGGCACAGTTAGAGTGTCGATCGAGGATTAGGGCGCGTGACCCAGTTATTGAGTCACAGCTCCTCTCTTGAGGACGGTTAAGTTGGGGAACATTTGCGGGCGACGCACGGGAGAGCGTCAGCTGTAAATACATATCCAGTAGGATTATATTCAAATAACGAGAATTTCATAGGGTATGAAATAGGGCATTATTAGCTCAGAGATTCGAAAGAGCATGCACAAAAAGAGAGGAGTTGTTCTTTTAAACCACTTTGAGGCTTTGACGTTATGGTAGCTCAGTTTATCAAAGAAATTTATGTAAATGTATATATACGTATGGTATGTAGACTTCTTTAGGCACTCAAAATTTGTTACATAAGGTGTCTTCGGTGGAAAAAGTTTTTGTCTAGAGCTTCTATGTATTTTCCATAAAGGGATGTGGGTACTTGAATTTTTTTTCGGTGTTTAAGCATTATGTTGCGAACTGTAGAAATAATTAAATTACTGAATCTAAATTTTGATTTATTATTCTAATCAATCATTGTTTGTTCCTTAAATAAAATAAATTAAATAGTTTGAATAATAATTTATCTAGCGCATGTCTATAAAACGGGGCTAGTTTGCAAATACTATAATAATTCATCAGACTGTTTAGGCGTGAGCATAATTAAATTTACGTTTAAAACGGCTGGAAAGCCAGTATTTTTCCATTTATTTACTAAGTTTAAAGCGTATAAACGAGGGTTGCAACACAAATGGGACATTATTTGCCTAGTTTTATGTCTGCGCGAAAGGTGAGGTCGGTGCGCGCAGCAAATTTCCTGTTCATGACACTTTGATAGCTCTATAGAGCGGTGAGATTGCACTAATGTCGGCCGGCTTTTATGACTCCATAATGCTTTGAAATTATCGAAAACAAGCCGCCTTTGTGTGTCAAAGTCATTGTTGAACAATGAGATTTTAAGGATATAAAAGACCGCGCAAAAGCAATTAGAGAAGGAGCAGATTAAATAATGTAACCTGTGTAGCAACGGGGGCTCAGGGGCGTTACCATGAGCTCTTATTGCCATGATATTTGACTCGTATTATGAGACACATCTATAGGATATGTATACATCTGTCACCGTCGCACAGCTTGCAATATGGGCTCATGGTTAAACCCCAGGTTACTAATAAAACCTATGTGGAATATGTGTGTTACGCCGTTCATTAAAGAGTATTGCTATGTATTTCTTGGCATTTATAAGTATGTATTTAAAATAAATCCGTAGTTTCATTGGTATCTATCTATCTACCAAAGAATTTTTAAATTAAAAGAGAAGAATACAAGTATACGATATTATTAATCGTATTTTTTAAATAAAATAGTTGGATATGGTCTACTGGTCAGAAATCTTGAAAGATGCCAGAAAATTCCAACATAGGATAATTCCAATATTTCAAATGTTAAATTCATATATAAGTTTTTCTAGCATGCAATACGTTCGGAACCCTATTGGAAATCTGTCAGCTCACAGCACAATGGCCGTCCAAATTGGAGTTATCCGCTTGTAATTTTGCTGAAATTCCGTGAGTAGGGCTTGCGATGGTTGCATCGCTCGGTGCACTCGATATTCAGTATTTTCTGCAATTTCTGGCGGGTCCCGTAGCCGTCGTCTGGGAGACGGTGTATGAAATTCCATTTTGCATCATTATTTTCGAGTGGGCGGCATTTTGTAGGATCCACTCTTATGACGTACTGGAAAAGCAATTTCAGTATATTCAGCCCCGGGCGCCTGGTATCCAGGTTCCGTTAGCTGCACTCGATCTCATTGTAAATCCTTTATTTATATTTTCGTACACGAAAGCTAAGGGAGAGCCTAAGAGCAGACGCGCTTGCGGATTAAATCAACCTGTTAATGCCACGTGATGAGAGACGTTACATATATCATATTTTAATATGAGATCTTCAACGTTACAAGTTTTTGCTACTGTAGCTCGCGTGGGTTAACCCTGACGTCACATAACCGTTAATGATCAAAAAATATTTAAATTTATATGAAATTATTATGAACGTTCACGAATGAGGAGCTTGTGGCACAGTTGCTATTGCGCATATCATTCGATCAGCGTTAAGCAAGCAAGCTAAGCAACCCTAACCCTAGACAGTAATTGGATGGGTGACCGCCCGAGTTGCCTCCGTCCAATTGTTACAGGTCAGTCGGAGGCTAGTCTGACAACTAGTTTAAGCCAGATTACAGATTTTCCTCGTAAAAAGGGTTGCGATGGTCAGATGCCAGTCGCTTCGTATAAAAATCAGGTGATCAGCCACAACGGGTAAAATGAAGTGCTGACTCCAACAATGTATGGGATAAGATTAAAAAATATTATGAACGTTGAGAATTTACCATCAGCTAGGTACTAGTCTTCTGAGAGGAAACGATAAACCTATCAAATTATATTGCTTTATATGTTATATTATTAATATATGTTATATTCGCTTGAATATGCAAAGTTAATTCTAGAGAAGGTTCTCAGGAGGCTAGGAGGCCAAAGTCAAAGTCAAAAATATCATTTTTGTAAAGTACTTACAAATCGTAAGCCTGACGTATTTATAGAGGATTATACATGCTACCGCCAGGTTCGGAAGGTTGCTTTTACTGAGAAGAAACTCAGTAATTACTCTTTTCAGAAATATTATACAATTTTAAGAGTACAAAATAAATCACTTAAGAAACATCAGCTCATGGACCAATTCCAATACACAAATGTCGATAAAAATTAACATAAATAAAAATCTAGTAGTTCTACTTATAACTAAACGCGTAGCTTGATATGAACAGCCCCACAAGCAGCACCTGTTCACAAGTATGACGTGAATGCCAGCCATTACAGGTGATTACAGTATTGGTTTTTAAATAGTTGGCAACGGTGAAGGTTTCACATGCTTTCTTTTCTTCGTTAAAACCCAATGATGTATTCCTTTGGGAAAACCACGTGTGTAACGTAACGTGCCATCTTAGAAAGTAATATCTCAGTCGAGTGCACAATCACGCACAATTTAAGGAAAGCAGACAACAGCGGTGATCAAAATGTTGGGGTGTAACTCGAAGCCCAAAGGGTGGAAAAAGTACACTAAATCGTTTTTATTGCTCTATATTACATTTGGGTGCGCCCTTTCGAATTAATGGTGCGAAGGAATTTACATATGAAAACTTTTTAGTCGCTCCTGCAGTGTCATCGCTCAATTTTCAATGGATTATATTCAAATAGCAGACTCGTTGAAGAAAAATTTTTTTGTTTATATTTCACTAGGATATATTTCACTAAAAGGGGGCCGGTGGGCCTGCTGGCGGTGGTCGGGGTGGGAGTGTTGACCACCGAGCCCCGGCAAAGTGTGGGGGAACACCGGTGCGTTCTATCAGAGTACCCGGAGTCCCCCCTGAGCACTGAGGATGGCCACTGGGGGGTTTTAGTGCGGTAAGAATCTCACATACCCCAACTTGCCTCTCCCAGGGCGGTACCAAAAAAAAAAGGTTATATTTAAGTATGTTTTAGAGGCCTGTGGTCGTGTTATTTGAAGTAGGACTCAAGTCTTGTTAAAAAAAGTATTGAAACTAAGTATTGAGTACTGAAAAATCGATGAAAAATAGGTGCTCTTCAAATTCTAATAATTTCTAAAAAAACAATAATAATTATAAGTAATAATGGAGAAATACGATCCTGTTTTAATATTTAACTGAAGAGTTTGTTTGCCTGATATTAATATATCTATATATATGCCATAGCATTGACGCTCACTACTGGTCCGACTTGAAAAAAATATATCAGTGTTATATATATAACACTGATATATTTTTTTATTATATATATATATATAGCCCATTTCTCGAGGAAGGCTATAAGTACCTACGCTAAGACCAATAACGGGTTAAAGTTAGGGGTAGCGCAAAGTAACTATTCCACGCAGACGAAGTGGCGTGCAGAAGCTAGTAACTAGTATTGGTTGAAAAACACCGTTTTCCGTAATGCTTATCCACTTAAAATCGGTTGGAATTTGATTGAACATGAGGCAAGCATGTACTTAAACTAATCGTAAAGATTAAAAAAAATATTTTTCACGGCTTCAGGGACTTCCTTGAATGGAATTTGATTTCATTCATGAACTTACAAAGGAAAAATAACAAAGATAATTTCAGTCTCTCCACGTTTGTATTCGAGGAACTCTGTTTTCAGCCACTTATAAGTTGTTTACATTCTGTTGCTGACAACAAAAAGCGTAGTTACTTCAGGAAAGTTTCATTACAATGGTGCGTGATCCAAATAATTCATTAAGATTCTTGGCTTATTACTTGAATCAGCAAGATATTGTGTTGCCAGCTGTGATCAAACACCTTCTTACGGATCCGTACCCAAATTAAAGCCCTAAAAGGGACCCTATCACTAAGACTCCCATGTAGATCTAGATCTCTCCCAGCTAGATCGATTTATCGCTCCTGAAACTCACGGCATACAAAATATCATGAATATCTTCGCGTTTGAAGTTATTATAAGTTTGAAGGTATATCGATAGATATATTTTCTTACAGCTCTAACATCTCATCTCATCATATATTACATAAAGCGTATGTTAGAACGTTGCTGTAAATTTAAGAAATGTTATCCAAAGGTATGCTTGTTTTAATTTAAACAAGTTTAACAGAACATTCAATAACGTTGTAATACTCAAAGATACGCATGAAAATTTAATACTAGCTCTTAACATAAACGTTCAGATATTTTACGAAAAGAAGGGTCTATTTTGCGAGGAATATGGCCCTTTATTACGGTGTGTAGTGGGTATCTGTGTGCCATAACTATGACGTATGAGAATGCATGTGTGTGCCTGTAATATAAATATTCCGCACCAGCCTCCATGAAACTACACCACGTTGACATTTTATTAACTTTACCTATTTCGTCGAGGTTGTGACGTAGTGAATATGCTTGATTTCCAACAAGGTTCGGTCCTAAGTTGAAAAATATAAATAAATAGTATTTACTTAAAAATTTTTTTTTATAGTTCTTTAATAATCTTTATAACTTTTACAAGGAACAGTTCTAAAAACTAAATACAAGTAGAAAACTCGGCCCAAATCGGTGTCTCTCGGGATCGTGCCAAGAAGGCTGGCAGCATTGCCACTTTGAATAGCAATGCTGATTCTCTGAGCGAGAAAAGCCCCAGACCGCTTGTCACGAGAGGCTTCTACCAGACGACGTGCAACCTCATTAAAAAGTTTAGAAAAGTACTTCTAATTATATTAATACTAGCTGATCCCCGCGGTTTCACTAGCGTAGACTTGAATGTCAACGGTAGCTTTATTTCGCGTAACCAATTTTTTTTAAAAGTAGTCTTTTTTACGACTTGTAACATCAACTATCGCCAGTCACGTTAAAATGGTCTAGTCGTTTCAGAGATTAGCCGGAACAAGACGGACGGACAGACAGAAAAAAATATTTTTTTACCGTATAATACTTTCATATGCATTTAGTGATAAACTATTAATTTGGAATTGCAAATCTGTATAGATGTAGGTATAGATAATACTTCTTAATATAATATATATAATAATTTAAAAGAGTTAAGACAGAATATAAAAAATATTCAAGGGACAGACACCCTCTAAATATCGATATAAATATAAATATACAACAATTACAAATATGTGAACGTATATAAACTAAATAAGTTACTGGTAATATTCATAACTTTAAGGGCTGAAGCGTAATATAAATACATTACGTGCATTGTCTGTTGAACTGAACGTATCTCGGCGTCCATTGTGATGTAGGAAACTGAGCTATTATTAACATAAATGGGTAGTTATATTAAAACTGGCGCATAAATGGCGATTTATGGGTAGTGAGCTACCGCCGATTGTGTGAAACCAGTGCTACAACTACACATTATACATTATTCATCGAATAATTTGAAGTTACAGTTCTCTTGAAATGTATATCGAATGGGTTTACATTACTGTAAGTATTTTAAGTACATTTGTTTAATTCGTAATATTTTTTTATAAAGAAGGAAATTCATAAAGCACTAGCGGACGTCACGCGGTTTCACCCGCATAATTACCGTTTCCGTGGTAATTCGGGAATAAAATATAGCCTGTATTTATCGCTGATAATGTAGCTGCCCATTGTTGAAATATTTTTTCATATCGGTCCAGTACTTTTTGAGCCACTTCATTGCAAACGTGGCTGATTCGGTTTTGAAATATAGTTACGTTCCCGCGCGTCCCGTCCTCACAGTTTTGTTAAAGTTTTTGTAATGTGTTAGAATATTTTGGTTTTTCGTATATTAATAAGTTTGCCTCTTAGTTTTTACTTTTCCATTCAACCTGTCCCTAAAATCTACAAAAGTTGGACTACATACAAATCTTTCCTATTTATAATATTATTATATTCAATTCAAATTCAAAATATCTTTATTTGATTAGACTTCTTACAAAGTACTTTCAAATCGTCAGAAAGACACAATAATATATTATACACAATTATAAATGTTACCGGCAAGAAACTCAACAATTACTGTTTTAAAAAAAATAAATATATAGGGTTTCCAAGGGAGAACTTAGAGTACCTACAAAGAGATACAATTCAGAGCACTCGCAACCAAACAAAGTGTATGAAGATATGTATGAATGTGGACGAGGCGAAAGAAGTATGTGGCAAATAGTCCATGTAATGTATTCGACGGTACCTATATTCTAGTCTCTAAGGCCTCCAACGCATTATATGTTTAAAAACGCTCAAGCATGTAAATTGTCACGTGTTCCATATTAATCAAGGCCTTCGTCATTTCACCAGTGCGAGAGGCACTCAAAAAGCCGCGGAATTCTCGCGCGCGTCATATAAAGAGAGGAGAATTTTGGTCGGCCCAAATGGGTCTATTCGCCTCGGAAATAGAAAGCAAATTGCGCAGTGAGACGAGGAGTTAAGGGGCTTGCACACTTAAATGTTGAACATTTGCTTGTTATTAATGTAAACGTCAGTAGGTATATGATAACAATTACCTTTTTTAAACATTTACATAATTAGTAAGTCTGTTATAGCGACACGCGAAGATTTTTAAAATTGCGAATGGATGTAGGTATCTTCTTCTTCTTAAAGTGCTGTGCAATTACTGAAGGTTGGCAATCAGCTCCGAACATTTATCTCTGTCCTTAGCGCGGCGAAACAGGTCGTCGGCACTCGCAATCCCGGTCCACTCTCTGATGTTTCGTAGCCACGACTTCTTCCTACGACCAGACTTCCTTTTGCCAGCTACTTCTCCCATCATGATAAGTTGTAGCAAGTTATATCGGTCATGTCGTAACACATGACCTAAATATGACACTTTTCTCTTTTTGACGGTCTTCAAAAGCGCCCGTTTTTGTCCAATAAGTCGGAGGACTTCTTCGTTGGTCATGATGTAGGTATATTACCCGAAATTAATTTCAAAATATGCCTACTTGTGTTCATATCCTTATGACTTTTCGAAGTTACGGCGCACCTATTTGATTATTGTATTCTTTTGCACATACGCGGATATTCTGTAAGCACTTCTGCAACGCATGCGAGTAGAACTAAGAACTACAAATTTATTTGTTACAGGGTCAGTAACGCGTAACTTTGGTGCTGAAGGTGTCCATATGTAGTAACCGCTTGCCATCAGGTTGGCCTTATACTTTGTTGCGACACCAGTATTCTAAAAATAAAAAGCATATGTTCTCGCTTACGCCGAAATCATTTTCATGCTAACAAAATACAATAGTACCTACGTATTAAAGAATCCTTTACGAAGCCAATATTGAGCATTGCTCAGAGACCGTTGTATCATATCCGGCCTCCAAGGGCGGAGGTTATTGATGTCCTTTGTAGATAAGACGGCCTTTACATCGACAAACATATCTCGAGTGCTTCGGACCAAACTATTTACACAATGGACGATTTCCGGAACTAAACGGTTTGGGAACGCATTATTAGACAGCAGATATTTTAAAACAACAATTTTCCACCGAGGATTAGAAGGAAAGAGTCCTGTTGGCTGTTATTTTTTATTAAAGTAAAAAATAAAAATAAATATGCTCACGCCATCCCAGAAGGGTACCCAAAGGGGCAAGCAGAGGTGTTGTAACAACACTCACATTTCACCGAATATGATCAAGTGCCAACGTGACAGAGGGTGAGTCCATCGCCGTCTCAGGCACTATACGTACGTCTTTGAATTACTTGTCAGACATATTCAGGTTTCCTCACGATGTTTTCCTTCACCGTAAAGCACGTGGTGTGAAATGCACATAAGTTTTATAGAAAAACTCCTTGGTACAGGCCCCGCTGGGATGGCGTGAGCATATTTATTATTTATTTTTACTAAACAAATATGGTATAAAAGTAAAAGAGCGCAAATTGAATTAGAATGAAATAGAAATTGCTTTAGAATTCATATAAGTATTTTCGCAACAAACTTAAAGGATTTCTTAAAACTTCAGTTTCCAGCTTAGTGAAATCTCGTAAAGTATTTCAAAGCAGATTTAACTGGGTGTGAACATTTACCGTGAAATTCCTTTAGTTATATAAAATGGACACATAATTCTACAATCCTGCCGCGTTATTCTGTAAGGTTTCTAGCGTCGCACTCCACGTCGAGTGGTTTCAAAGAAACGCTCGACGTTGAGTTAGACGGTGAGAAACGTTCCAGAATAAGGCTTGTCGGTGTAGCAGCTGACGCTTTCAAGTTTCAGATTAATGAAATAGATGCAAACTGCAACCTACAAATGCGACTTTCTCTGAATAGTATGAGATCCCGCTGCAGAATTAGTACGCTCATGCAAATGTTTACGCATATTCATATACACATATTAATATATATCAAAATATGGCAGCAAGTATTTTTGATAATTTTTTTGTTTATGTTTTTTTTCAGAAAATACTCGTATTACATTTATTTATCAAATAAGGCAAGCGGTACTATTATTTCGTATTCATTTCACACCTAGTGATAAGGTTTGTCACTTGAGTTGTTGCGATGTTATCTGTGTATAAAAAAATCAT
Organism: Watsonalla binaria; assembly: GCA_929442735.1. NCBI lineage: Eukaryota > Metazoa > Arthropoda > Insecta > Lepidoptera > Drepanidae > Watsonalla > Watsonalla binaria. Next base: position 2,917,571 of record OV838929.1, on the reverse strand, counting down.
CTCCCTGGCTTTATCCCATACATTGTTGAGGTCGGCACTTGATTTAGCCTGATTTAACTGATCACCTGATTTTTATACAAAGACGACTGCCATCTGACCTTAGTAACCCCTTTTTCGTGATAAATCACACATCTGGTTAAATCACGTGCCGACCCCAACAGTGTAAGGGATAAGGCCAGGGAGATGATGAGAAGAAGAAAATAAAATATTAACAACTCAAACTTTTAGGAGATTTAGCTATAAGTATGATTGGTTAACTTTCAAAGTTAACGATAAGTAGTTACATTTCACATTATGTCATAATATACGTATAAATATTATATTCTCATGAGATTTAAAGTTATCTCAAATCGGACAAGACTGCACTAAGTAAAATATCGTGTCATCCTCTGCGGCCCCAACTTGTAGAAGTTAGTAAGTAGCATTTGAATATCAAAGTGACGACACGACTCGCCCAGGGCGGTTTATTTCTTTAGCTGTTGTTAGTTACGACGTTTTAGACCTTATGATCAAACTGACACTCCCGGACAAGGAAAATAAAAATGCCTAGATTTACATTACTTGGCGTGCAGTATAATTTGAAAATATTTTCTACAGAACTGGCAAACAAGCTCAGTCCACCCAATGGTTAGCGACTGATTATATAGGCTACTAGCGGACGTCACGCGGTTTTACCCGCGTAGTTCCTGTTCCCGTGGGAGTACGGGGATAAAATAAGCCTACGTTACTCGCTGATGATATAGCTTTCCAATGATGAAAGAATTTTTGAAATCGGTACAGTAGTTTTTAAGTTTATTCATTACAAACATACACACAAAAATACAAATCTTTCCTCTTTATAATACTCGTAGTAGTGTAGATGAACGTAACCAGATTGTCACTCGCGCATTGCCCACCTTATTAAGCACCGGCGATCTTACTCGGTTTTCGGCTACGGTATTCTAAAGGCGAAGGTAAACCTTTATAATCGTATTGCTTAAATTCTTGTCATAGAAGTCAAGCAATTTCTAGAATCTCGAAGACGTAGGGATATATTTTTTGCCTATTCCTTAGTAAATAGAACATCTATCGTTGGTAATATTTCCTTCAAATCGTCAATTTGCGAGAAAGTCAACTGTAGTCGGGTGTAATATAATATAAATGTAATACTTTCGTCCGATCATACTTTCTCAAGTGTAATAAAAGGCCGTGAAACCAATGATGCGCATATCACTATTTTATTCATGTAAGTCAAGATGATAGTCAAGTACATAACATCGAATCATAGAATAAGTAACATAACTAAAAACCTTAAAAATATAATCTTAAAACTAAAATATATTATTAAAAGGAGTAGGCAAGGTTCCGAAGATACTGGCAGCATTCCCCCTTTGGATGGCAAGACTAATTCTTTGTCCGAGGTAGCTGCCGGCGCTTCGGTCTCCTGTGATGTCGACTAACCTTTTCGTTATTTCTTTCGTCGTCAGGTACATTCGTCTCGCCTGGTAAGCGGTCACCACCGGTAGCGCGGTAAAGAAAATATATTCACGCTCACGCCTGTAATCTGTATTTTTTTAAGTCCATAATAGGGACTGTTCTTTTGCGTAATATACTTGGAAACACTCTCTTTTCAATGAACGGAGTTCGGGAATACGAAGGAAAATACCGACTGGTATGATTGCGGTTGAATATTGACAAAAAACCGCATTGTACTCAGCAATCAAAGGCGAAAATAACACTTTAGACTTCTCAATTCAACTTCAACCGTATATTTTCGGGTTAAGGGTGGTTTTTGTTCGCGAAGAGGGTTAAATAGAAGGCAGAAGTAAGTAATCTCGGACCTTTCTTAATTGATTGTTACTTTTGTTAACGCCGACTTTTATTGGAATCGCTCGGTAATGTTATTGCTGGGTTTATTGTGTGAAAATTTAGGTTTTTATTCACCTTATAACGATACAGAATGGGCCATTATAGGTGAAGTGTAAGTATGAATAGTGGGACTCTCTTATCTTGTTATATGGTGGCATAGCAATTCCATTTTTTACAATGTGGGTAATGCGTTAGTAACTGGTGTTGGTCATGTTCATAAGCTGTAGTAATCGCGTACCATCAGCGTATAGAACAAAACAGTTATTAAATATTCAAAATTAAAATGAAAATAAAAATAATATATTCAGATTAGATCCAAATAGGCACTTTTGAATGTCGAAGAATTTACCAACGGTTCGGAAACTAGTCTTCTGAGAAGAACCTAAGCAATCTACAATATCATGTACATTTCATTACATAGTAAATAATTATTAATTACAAAAGAATCATATACAATTGTTCACAATAGTGAAAGTTTTACCAATATGCGTGTGTAAAAAATTATAATTAATAAAGGCAAACCAATACCACGTCATTGTCAGACTATTCCTTATTATGGCAAGGGGTTTTGTCCGCGGAAACCTTGTTTTTTGAAAAAAATGACGCCTTAAATTCGTGATGATGACTAATTACTTTGACTAATTAATTGACGAAATAAGTAACGACGTTTTATTATTATGGTGCCTTTTATAGGTGAGCCAGTAGCAACGACTTCTCATAGTAAATTTTTACACCAAACATACACTTAGGCAGGTACTCCACATAATACCTACGTATGTCAATGAAAAAACGTAATACATTGTTTTATCAAAAACATACAAAGTGCTACGTACAAAGTCTTAAACAGTTCTCACAATGGTTCACCAACGAATGTCTCGTCTCGTGTCAGTATGCTGTATTTACACGCAAAAATAGTCAAATCAGTTAAACTAATTAATTTAAAGAAAATATTTAACACGAGACCGGATATCCGTTATACAAAATAATTATCAACGGAATCTTAAAACTATTAGTCAAATTAAACATTTAATTACATTAATATACCAACTTCCGATATGAGCCAGATCTGCCTTAAGAAATACGTATAACAAATAAAGTTAATAGAGCAACGTGTATACAAATAATGATAACAATTGCATTTTGCATGCATGGTTTTCTCGGAATATTTCCCATTACCGTAATACTCGTAAAAGTTGTGCACTTAGATACTTATCTTATCTACCATTTTCTGTACTCACTTAATCCCTCAAGCAGAGTGACTGCCGAGTTGAAATCTTTTAAAATACCGCAATCCAAGCCGCAGTTTGCTGTGAACTTAAATCCTAGCGCTTGCAAAACAACTAAAAGGAAGTGAAGTGAACCGTTCCTGAACCTCTCAGTAAGTCCTGATTGCGCTCACTCGGCCCAATTGGCCTTTGGATTGAATGCAAGCTCAAGCTCGTATTGAGTTGACTTGCGTTGAGGTTTAGGATACTAAAAAATATAAATTGATAGCTGTGGTGGCAGGTGGTTTGAGCAGTCACCTGCTACGCAAGAAACGGAAGTTCGAATCCCGGCGGGGGTCGTAACAATGAGGTGTTTTTAAATTAAGTGCAGCGATTTCACTCCACGTGCTTTACGGTGAAAGAAAACATTAAGAAGAAATCTGCAGAAGTAATTCAAAGACGTATGTATGGTGCCCGAGACGGCGATAGACTCACTAGCTGTCACGTTGGCACGTTATCATCTTCGATGCAAAGTGGGTGTTGTTATTATAACCCCTCTGCCTACACCTTCGGGGAATACAGGCGTGATCAAATATATATGTAAATAATATAAAATTAAGTGTTCTGACTGGCTGATTGACTGACTTATACAATATCAAGGCACAGAATATATCTACCGTTAGGACTTAGAGATATGACATTTGGAGGGTGTGTACTGTTTGAAGTGGATATACCAAGAAAGGGTTGTCCGAAATTCTATCCCGAAGCCTGTACAGTTATAAATGTTAAAGGGTGAATGAATAGACATCGATATAAATATACGCGCATAGCTACAGAACGTATAAATAAGTTCAGGGATATTAGACAAAGTAAGATTATTCTCGCACTTCTCTTAAAGAAACTATACAAAACTACATGTGTCAAGTGCCGGATTTATGTCATTCGAAAATATTTAATGTCGCTTCTATTAGCGCCAGCGCGAGAGAATGATTCTTTTTCTATACATAAAGGATAATTTTCAAAATATCTGTTTTGAATATGAACAGTCTATACCTAAATTTCGTCGCTAAACCGTGACATTATCAACATCCATCCACGTGCATGATGTAATTACCTTGAGAGCGTCGGGCCTATATCTGGGTGCTATCGGGCCGGTATTGTGGGCAAAGCAATTAAGTTACCTGTTATATCAGGCACAAAGCAACCGTCTCGTTCACCCAATTAACTCCTAAGTAACTACTTGTGATCCTGTCTAATATTAGGTTAAATAATTAATTTGTCAAAAGTCAGTTTCAATTTGCATGAGGATTAGATCTTGTCTAATATTAAGTCAATTAGTTGATTAAACAAAGGTAATTAACGAGTCACCTTGAATGCGCTGTAGTTATTGTATGCTACTTCATCTGCATGGCGTAACGCGAATAAAATACATGCACAGTTACCCTCAATATTTTCGCTGGGCGCTCATAACTCGTGTCGGCACCTGTATAACCAGTTTGTCTGGTTACCCAACAATCTAAGCAACACAGCCTTGTCAGACTTTATTAATATTGACAAGCACACGGATTGCTAAAAAAGCTCATCAAATCTTGCATTTTAATCAAATAGTCATAATTTTCATTCACTGCTAACATATAACATAGCGTGTCACACAATATTTTGTTACCATTCTGTAGGAGCTCGTGGCACAGTTGCTATTGCGCATATAATTCGATCAGCGAAGCTAAGCAACCCTAACCCTAGCCAGTAATTAGATGGGTGACCGCCCAAGTTCCCTCCGCGCCTCGAAGAGCACGTTAAGCCGTCGGTCCCGGTTGCCAATTTATCATCTTTGGCAATCGTTAGAGGTCAGTCGGAGGCCTGCAATAGTCTGACAACTGGTTTAAGGGGTTGCGAAGGTCAGATGGCAGTCGCTTCGTATAAAAATCAGGTGATCAGCCACATCGGGTTGAATCAAGTGCCGACCCCGACAATAAGGCCCGGGAGATGATGATGATGATCTGTAGTATTAGAATTAGTTGCAAAGTAAATTGGACCTCAAGGATGGGGATAGATACGGTATGCGGATTAAATCGCAGGGCAAACATAGTTACAAAGGCAAAATTACCCTTACTTCAGCTCGCCTAAACCGATACGTAATTTCTGTGAGCTCCGACTAACATTGTTATGTCAAAGCCTATAGCCATGGTTAGAGTGCATTAGCCAGCTCTAGAAGGCCTTTGCTCTCGTAATTAACTCAGGTCATCATTAGCCAGCGTGTTACAGCTGTAATTTGTTAGGTTGTATGTCTGAATACACCTCTGTATTAACTTTGCTCGTGTGGAATTCGGAATGCTGATATTTTGTATTTTTACGGAAAAATGCTGGATCGTGAGTCGGTTTAATTATCTTTTGGTGACAGTTGGGACCGCCTCTCAGAGGATTAAATTTTTTAGCTAACTGGACACCATTCTCAGAGGCATCTGACTTATTATCTATTAGCTATGCCCTGGTGACCCGCGGAACCCAATTTTTTTTTATTAATTTTCCGCCAGTAGCATTGTTATTCCGCCAGTGAAAGTCCCGTTCAAATCGGTCCAGCCGTTTCGGAGATTAGCCGGAACAAACAGACAGACACACGGACAGACAGACAGAGACAATTTAAAAAAATGGTTTTTATATGTCATTACTGTGTAATGACTACTTTCTTATATATATGCATTTAGTCAAAAGGTGTAATTTTGGAATTACAAACAGACATCTCAATTTAATTTATCTGTGTAGAATATAGAATGTATGGAACAGATGCATAGATTTAATAAAATGTTTTTTATATCAATTTTCTTTTATAAGTTTGATTAAATATATTAATATTTTCATAGATCAACCTAGATGCCTAATCTCATTGCGAGTTCCTTTGTTCACAGGTTAAATGCTCCCCTATTTTCGGCACTTGCAAGAATTCGAAAAGTTTTTGGCTAAAGAATAAAATCTTTCCATGAAATTAGTAGAATTTCATGAAAATAGGTATGAAGGTGTCTGCTATGACGTATAAGGAGGTCAAAGAGATGGCACTGGACAGAGACAAGTGGAAAGAAATGCATCGGTTACACCGACAAGAGTTATTACTTTTAAATTCATGATGATGAGGTTACTCAGGAGTACACACAAGCATAATAAGAAAAAATCTTCCCCAACCTAGTTCAAGTAGGAAGTCTTGGACTCTTTATAACCTTTTCCCGACTTTACATAAATATTTTAAATCTATTCCTGGGATGTTTCCATTATTTACTAAGTTGACGTGACCGTATACTACGGGAACAATAAACCATGGGCCGCTCCCGTCTGTCCCTCGGGAATACCTATTACAAATTCATCCCTTGTTTTTGACGTCATATGTAGTGGGCTTACGTTATGTCCTACATTTTGTACTCGTAACATTTGTGCGTTAAACTAGAAATTATATTAATATAAACAATATTTATTAATAATAAATAAGTAACTAAAAACTAATTACAAGTAGAAAACTTGGCCCAAATCGGTGTCTCTCGGGATCGTGCCAAGAAGGCTGGCAGCATTGCCACGTTGAATAGCAATGCTGATTCTCTGAGCGAGAAATTAGAAATTAGAAATTAAGTCCATTACGCATTCTTTTAATACTTTGATATTTGATTTAGAAATAACAATATGCCAAAATAAATTCATTTCCTAACTTTATCGTAGCAACTAGCAATTCAATTGCAGTTCGCAAGTAATTAAATATATGCAAAATAGATCGATTACACAACAGCCCAATGCCAACATATTTGTCTCTCATGCATAACTTATAGGCATCTTGGAATATAAATATTTTATTTACAAAAAAATAACACCGCCTTCAAAAAGAGAAAAATAAAGTTACTTTCTTTTGAAGTCGGTGTTTGACACCGAGTTTGATACTATATTTGGCACCAACTTCAAGAGTAAGTTAAAAGTTATTCCGCGCGTTTCAGTGACTTGCAAAGTACACCTACACCAGTCAAAACCCATCTGGGTGTAAAGTTCTCACAAATACGAATACATCGATATAGCTAGGTTTTATTTTTGGAAAACTTCTAAACCACATCCAGATAATAAGTAATACCTTGTCCGTGTCCTTGTTTGTGTGTCCTTGCTTTATGTCAATATACCGCCATAAACATTATTCCCAGGGTGATATTACTCATTATGGCGCGCGAATTGCGGACCGGCGCGGCGATTACTGGCAACACTGGCACTAACGAAGTTTTATATCGTCAAATAATTACACTGGCAACATTGCGAACTGCCGAAGCACTTTCAATATAAATAGGAAATATTCATGAGAGACTATATAAACATAGATATTTATATTCAAGCCTGTATAGCCCTGATGTGTATGCAGAGGGTACTTACCCACACTTCACCGGTTATGCTTAAGTCCATGTAAAAGGAATGGACCTATTGTCCGGGCATTAATCCAGACTCTGGAATGCTGCAAATACAGATAGAAAACCCAATAACACCTTGTCTGACCCGGGATCGAACTGAGGACCTCGTGTTCCGCAGTAACGTTGGCGACCACTAAACCAACGAAGCAGTCAGAACGCTAAATAAAATGTAGTTAATTACAAAGAGAATACAAATTTATTAGAGGTGTAAAAGTAACGAAAAAAAAATGTTCCAGTACGTATTCGTTACTATACATTCAGTACTCGTTCCTATCGTATCGTTACTCGTTACTCCTAATACCTCATAACATGCTATGTTATGCTGAAGGAACAAAAAAAAACAACAAGCGATTTCATTAATTGTTTGCACACAGTTAAATTACTTTACAATTTCATCACAGACTAAAAGTTTCACTTTCGTTTATTTCATACTATTACATAAACATTTATGAAATTTTAGTGGCAAAATGTTATACAAGTATATACTTTTATACACGTATCAACGCAGCGTTACATCATTGAAACAGCGTATGTAACCATGATACGAAACATGCGAGTAACGAAAAGTTTTCTTGAGTAACATTTCGTTACTCGGTACTAGATGGCGTACCCGTTACTCAGTAACGAATACATACGGTTTGCTATAGCTCTAAAATTTATTATATGAATCTTTAAAAATATTATAAATGATGATGACTGATGAGAAATTGTTTGTTTGTTTGAAAGCGCAAATGTCAGGAACTTCTGATTTAAATTGATTAATTTTGCGTTCGATAGTTCATGAATCGAGGAATACTTCAGTACTCTATCACGGGTTTGTCACCGTTTTCGTTATCTATACTCGCTAGCGTCTCCGCCGAATGTTAGTATGAGAAATTGTGCAGCGACTCCCAGCGGTGACGTGAAGAACTAAAATATCTCATACAAATATTGCGAGTGACGGTAGCGAGTATAGATTACGAAAACGGTGGCAAACCCATGAAAGGGGATACAGACTTTATAACATCACGTAACGACCAATAGCAGCGACAAAATATCACTAAGTAACATAGTTTTTATTGTTAATCCGCGAGACACACGTACTAAATAAAAAAATAAAAAATCCGTGCACAGTCAATAATTCTGTCCCGTACATCTTTATGGCTATAAAAACGTTCGTTCATGGTAACATGTGGTAAGTATATTCCTTCCACATGTCCTCAGTAAAGAACCAATTCCACATTTCCACCCTTATCACACGTACGCTCTCAATCACTGAAATTCCGTAAATTCGGATTTATTCCGCGGATAAGATCCACCCCAAATGAACAATACCCGGTCCGATCCGGTTTTTATTATTCATGCCGGAACAAATACTCGAAGAGATAATTATTGGTTTACGAAGTCTTTTGATGGCAATACGTACATTATTAAACAAAGATCTTGGTATTAAATCCAGGGACGTTTTGATGGATATTAGTGCTATACTTTCTACTCGACATAACTAACTTTTACTGGCGGCTTTGCCCGAGTGGTGGTTGTGTAATTTAGTATTTTTTATAGATCTACGTTAAAATTTAAATCCCATATTCCCCGCCTTTGAGATCCATTTTAAAATATACTTCATAGCGTGAGTGGGTGTTATTTTAGTCAATGTATGACAATTTAGGCCTGGGAGCCAGGATCAGTCGGAGCAGACCTTGGTTGGTTGAATAAAACACCGTAACTTGGGCAGTCCTGGTATTTATTGAATCCACCACTGTATTGATTGGATCCCTTGACGACCACTTGAAGACCACACTATTGACATTTAACACCGAATTATATACACAACTAAAGGAGAATCTTAACATTGAGATGTAAAATGCGCGATAAGGCGCCATCTTGTGAGAAGATGGCTAACTACTAACATATAAACTACGTTAAACAGTCAACGAGTTGTTGTTTTAACCGACATCAAGAAAGATGAGGTTCTATGTGAGCGTTTGTTTTTATTCTATCTAATTACTTCTTTCAATATTATTTTTTTATACCGGGAGTCGGTTCAGTCCACTTTTCTTGTATTTCGACTCCTCATTTCAGACTGCATTCGAACTTTCACACTATTGGCGAACTAAACAGGATTTTGTTTAAACCAAAACTTTCAATTGTTTAAGAAATAATTTTAATGTTGCGAGAATTTCGTATTTCCGCTTCCACGTTCCTTTTACATTAGAAACTTGACGATACCGTTGCAGCATTCAACGTTTTGTTTCAACTTTTTAATTAATTTCTAAAGAGAAACATTTTTCGAATGAAATTCGTACTTCTAAGAAATCGCTTCAGAGAATTTCCGGCGAGAATGCTTTTTTATCACCAGTCGTGTTAAGATCTCAAATTAATATAAAACTGTATCGTTTAAATTTCAGAAGAGAAGAATACTTAAGTTATTATATTTCAAATGATTATATAAATACTTGTCGGTATTATTATGCTATCATGGCCTAATAAAGTTCAAAACGCGCGATTTCCCTACAAGCAATTTCAGTAAAGAAGATCTACGATAAAAATAATATAAATAATAAATTCAATATAAACATATTGAAGTATAAACGGAAATTAAAAAAAAAATACTATATTTTTATTAATTCCGTATGATCTCTGAAACGGCTGGACCGATCTTAACGGGGCTCTCACTGGCAGATAGCGCGTAGCTTTTTTATTTATAAATTGGTGTACCACACAATAAAGTCACCCTACGTCTACGCGGGTGAAGCCGCGAATGTGCCCCGGTAGTATATAAATATGCGCACGCCATTCCAGAAGGGTCCCCGAAGGGGTAAGCAGAGGTGTTGCAACAACAACACCCAGATTTCACCGAATATGTTTAAGTGCCAACGTGAGTCCATCGCCGTCAGAAGCACTTTACATACGTCTTTGAATTACTTCTCAGACATATTCAGGTTTCCTCATGATGTTTTCCTTCACCGTAATACATGTGGTGTGAAATCACTGCACATAAGTTTTTTTTTTAGAAATCTCATTATAGTAGACCCCGCTAGGATTCGAACTTGCATCGCTTGCCTAGCAGGCGACTGCTCAAACCCCGAGGCCACTACGGCTCCCGGTAGTATAGTTTAGCATAAAAGAATAAAAGTTACCACTTGAATAGTTATACAGCTTACTATACACATCCAAATAATGGCATATCCTATATATTTATTTTAAATTTGCGTTTGTCCGTCTATCTGTCAGTTTGTTTGTTCAGGCTAATCTCCGAAACCGGGTGGACCGATTTTAACGCGACTTTCACTAATGTTACAAGGAGTAGATTAGGCAACTTTTATTTAAAAGAAACATAAGGCTTTCCGCGGATCACCCATGAAATTAAGTCGCGGGTGAAACCGCGGGGCATAGTTAGTTATATTAAAAAAAATGCGGCGTTTACAAGCCTTGCTAGGACGCAATGTTTACGAATACACATTTCCTCTCCAAGGGGTTTTTCTATCCCTCGGCAAATCCTAGATACTTTATCATATAAGATATACAGACGGATAACATATAAAATATGCACTTGAGATGTACACCATTTTTTACTTTGATGCCCCATCCACCATCCACTCATGAGCCACCATGCCGGGGAAAATCCCCCATACAATTTTCCAGGCGAGGGAGTTTTGAAAAATGAGTACATTCGAGTTTAAAAATATGTATCATCAAATATATTGCAGCAACCTGGATAAAAGGGTTCACGAAATATTATTGTACTTTTCACATCACAAATTTATTATTTTTACTAATTTCTTATTGAATTTAATGTTAATACGCACCCTCACAACGATAGCTCAACTCAGAAATAATTATGTTAAGATAAACAGGCCTCAAAATGTTCTTAATGTAGTTTTAAAAAAATATATATTTGACAAATATTTTTTTCCATATTTATCGATAATGCACAACATTAACTATACTTTAAAATACGTCTTTGAAGTACTTCTCAGACTTTTGCATGTTTCCTCACGATGTTTTGCTTCACCGTAAAGCACGTAGTGTGAAATAACTGCATATAAGTTTTTAGAAAAACTCATTGGTAAAGGCCCCGCTGGAATCTGAACTTGTGTCGCTTGCCGCTTGCGTAGCAGGCGACTGCTCTAACCCCAAGGCCACCACGGCTCTATGAACAAGTAACATAGGGTGCAATATATGAAGTAATTACATGGGTAGCCTGCGGGAACCTAATTTTAAATAACGGTAGCCAGTTAATCCTTGTTACATTAGGTATATACCAGTGAAAGTCCCGTTAAAAACGGTCCAGCCGATTCGGAGATTAGTCGGAACAAAGAGAGAAAAAAAATAAAACTTTGTTTTTTTGTGTGAGTACCGTATACTTTCATATGCATTCAGTAAAAAGCTGTTATTTTGTAACTACAAACAGAGACTTCAATTTTATTTATCTGTATATAATGTAAAGAATAGATCTACATCTAAAGCGGTGAAATGGGGTTTAAAAGTTTGTATGTGAAATCTTATTATAATAAAATAATCTTAACACATAGGTAGTTCTATACCCTGCTTCTTCACAACCAACCTACCAATATTGTAACGGTATGTATGTGGTGTTCATCAATTCATCTCAAACGCCACGCCACTACCCATCGTGACATGTGTCAGTCAGGGGACTCCAGCCCCGGATCTTGTCACATCTCATTTGTCCTACCCGAGACAAAGGGGAGGTCGCAATGAATCAAATGTTTATTTTTTTAAGTTTATCAATTCATATACCTATTTCTTATGTTTTTATTTATACAAAGGATGCAGCGCAGTTCCTGTCCCCGTGGGAGTACGAGGATAAAATATAGTGTACATATGTTATTTGCTGATAATGATCATTGCTAGAAGAATTTTTCAAATCGGTCCAGTAGTTTAAAAGTTTCATTACATACAAAAATACAAATCTTCCTCTTTATAGTATTACTAGTTACTCCTTTTAAAATTTGCTATCTACCAGTGAAAATCCCGTTAAAATCGCTCCGGCTGTTTCGGAGATAAGCAGGAACAAACAGGCAGATGGATGGAGAAAAAATTAAAATTAGTATTTTTTATATGTCAGTACCGAATATACTTTCTTATGTATTTATTGAAAAGCTTTTATTTTGGAATAACAAACAGACATGTCAATATTATTTATCTATAGATAGATGTAGAAGTACAGATGTACAGATACGTAAATACTTTTGATGTTTATAACAATATCTATGAAAACATGTTGAAGTGATATGAAGCGTAAACCTTATTTATGCCCCTTATTACAAAATATTGTTTAAAGCAAGACTAAGCTCAGACAAACTATGTCTATCTCTTTTGAAATCCGTATCACAAAGAGAGATGGAATTACTTTTAAACCAAGGATTATTTTTGGCGATACACTTAGAATAGGTTTAAACGAGTACCTACAAGTTTATCAGAAATGGTTTTATAATGAAAATCTAAAATCCATGTGATGCATCATACATCAGGGGAGGGTTTAATCCCCGTGTGCACCCTGATTCCTGATGGATGTGTGACACTGACAGGGTGTCCCTAGGGGCTCCAGGCAGGTGACACTGTGATTGAATTACGAGCCTAGATATTGTTTGGCTGCACAACTGCTTTGGTAATTTTTTTTTGCTGCAATAGAACCACAAGCTATGCAAACGACGCAAGTTCGAATACCAGCGGGGCCTGTACCAATGAGTTTCTCTAAAAAACTTATGTACAGTGATTTCTTACCACGTGCTTTACGATGAAGGAAAACATCGAGAGGAAACCTGCATATGTCTGTGAAGTAATTCAAAGACGTTCTTACTTATCGTTGTATATTATCGTTGTTACTTAATCATCTTCGGCAAAAAGTGAGTGTTGTTATTACAATATATAATGCCTACCCCTTGATGTCAAAGTGGTGTATGTAAAAGTGGTGTGTCTCCTTGTGAAAAATGGAAGAACACCATTACAATTCAGTACCCCTATCACGGGTTTGCCACCGTTTTGGTAATCTATACTCGCTCGCGTCACTCGCAATATTTGTATGAGATATTTTAGTTCGTCACGTCACCGCTGGGAGTCGCTGTACAATTTCTCATACTAATATTCGGCGGAGACGCTAGCGAGTATAGATTATAAAAACAGTGGCGAACCCGTGATAGGGGTACTGTAGACCCGTAAAGGGACCTAACTACATACAATATCCATAAAAGAGACAAATAAAAAATAAGGTACAGCTTGACCCTAAACTAAATTCCATTCGCGTGACCTGCTTGAGCATTAAGCCTTTATAAACAAGTAGAATAACCCTTAGCATCGCCACGGGTCACAAACCACCATAAGTTTTATTAACCCGGCATGAGATCGCGATTTTCCTCGCAAAAAAGCGTTAATCGGACTCTCACGCAGTAGTCTAATTGATAGTTATGTGAGGCCAGTTTTATTAGCGGCTGGCGGGTTTACGACCTCGGCCCTCACTGCTTCTTTATCGAATCCCTGTTGTTTCACGGCATTTTGATATCGCACTGTACCCCAAGTATTGCTTTGTAAATATTCAAAAGTGACCTTGGTTTGATACCGTTTCGGAGGCGCTTGGGGTAAATGCCAAAGATTGCGGATCGACACATTTTAAATCAAGCTAAACCGCAAAGTCTAGGGGACGACATTTGAATGTATTAAAACCTAAAAGCATAATTAACCTCTGTATAATTAATGTTAATGACGTGAACGGAAAGGTTTCTTCCCAAGAAGGTTACAATATATTTATTCAACTAAATCTTCATAATTATCAGCCATGAGACGTCGTGATAGATCTCCCACAAGTATTTCCATAGATGACATCCCTCTAGAACCTTCATACCTAGCGGTAATTGCTTCTTCACGCTATGTTAATAACTATTTACAAGTAAAGCCTTGATCTTAGTCGGTATATCTCGGGATGGTAGCGAGAATCAGCATTGTCACGTTGAATAGCGATGCTAATTTTCTATAAATCTATACATCTATACAGATAAATAGTGTCTGTTTGTAATTCCAAAGTGAGAACTTGTTGTAAATAACTGAGTACACTATAAGACTTTATTTTAATAATAATAAATTACATGAGACACGTTAGCAGTTTACCGATATATATATATGAGACAGACAGAGAAAAACGTCTTAACGACCGCTGTCATATTAAGCCAGTTCAAATCACGTGGCCAGTCGTATTTTGGCTTTCTCCATTTCAACACAGCTTTTCATTAAATGCAGTACAGATATTAAAAAACCTCTTTTTAAAAAAAAAACTGTCTCTCTGTTTGTTTGTTCCGGCTATTCTCCCAAACGGCTGGACTGACTAATGTTGCAAGGAGTACTTAGGCTACTAAAACTTATGGTTCCGCGGGCCAATCATGAAATTAATTCTACGCGGGTGAAACCGTGGGGCACAACTAGTATAAAATATTTATAGATAAATATATACAGATTCTGAATGGTTTATTTCGGTAGCTTTCGGTTCGCAACTTCGCCCGCATGGAATGAGTTTTCATGACAAAAGTTATGTCCTTTCAGCATCAGGCTTAGCCTTAAAACAGTAACACACATAGAGAACTTTCTCGTCGTTACTTAGTTGTGGTATTAATACGGATTTGTAATCCGTATTCCTTGGAATGTTATAATTATATGTTACCTTGAACTATTACAAAATGAAACGAACATTATTTATTCTGTTATGCGCCTGGTCATTCCAAGAGTATACCTACAAATCTTCGAACATTGAAAGCATCCAGCTGATGATTTTTCCTAAATTATTATCTATTATATAGAGGTTCAATTTTCGAAACTACTCGGCATACTAAAATCAGTTGCCATTGCGCATATTATTCGGTCAGCGAAGTTAAGCAACCCTAACCCTAGGAAGTAATTGGATGGATGACCGCTCGAGTTCCCTGCGTGCTTCGTAGAGCACGTTAAGCCGTCGGTCCCAATTTATCATCTTTAGCAATTGTTAAAAGTCAGTCGGAGTCCTAAAATAACAGCTGGTATAACCCAGATCACAGATTTTCCACGTCAAAGGGGTTGCGATGGACAGATGGCTGTCGCACCGTATAAAAATCAGGTGATCAGCCGCATCGGGTTGAATCAAGTGCCGACCCCTACAATGTATGGGATAAGGCCAGGGAGAACATGACTCGGCATACTAAAACTATAACTAGATCGAAGTTTTTAATATAAAATATGCACTGGGGCGCACAACATTTGGAATGAGAGGCTGATACATTATCAGGCCATCCGGACCAGAAGGTACACCGGAGCTGGCGCCGGGCCAGGAAAATATGACATGAAGATTGGATAGGCCACGGTATGAAACATGTGAATAAAATTAATCAGGTCCCAAACCCATTATTATATTGCTATGTTTCAACGTATACTATTTTAATATATAAGCTGCGCTTCACCCGCGTATATTTAGTTTTACATAATATTTATATTACAATACACATCTATCGTAGGTAGTTTTTTTCTTCAGACGATAATTTTTTTTTTTTAACATTGTAGCTGTTTTGTGGTTCTCAACTATGATAGTTAGATACGTGCTCTGGCGGCCTTTTTTATATGTCAGTACCGTATATACTTTCATATGCATTTATTGAAAAGCTGTTATTTAGGAATAACAAACAGACACTTCAATTTTATTTATATGTAGATAGATGTAGAAGTACAACTATACAGAGTAATAAGACCTACAAACTACATTTACTACATCATGTTGTTCTATTGTCAAAGTCAAATCAAAGTGTTTGCAGCATGCACAAATAGATTTTCGATTTTACACCTTGGGTTACAAAATCGCAATTTTCTGATCAACATTTTGATCCGCCATCTTTAGAATTCAAGCAAAACCTATCGTTGAAAAAGTATCAACGCATCAAAATATTATTTCTAATACGCAACAAAAATTATCAAAGATAAAACATGTCTACGCTTATAACTGCCTTAACTAGTAAAACTGCCTTGCACGGAGATGGCCTTAAGGCCAAGGGGGGAGTCAGGCGGCTGTTCGCAGGGGAAGTTCACGGTAAAGCATATGACAACGGATCACGTTCATCTAAAAGCGAGAAACACCATAGGGCCAGCCGTTCGCTGCAGGATTCCCCAAATGGAAAAAAATCTGCAGCGTTGCAAAATTGTTCACAAACATGCATGTATGAGTTTTCACACTACCTACTAGTTTCAAAACTACGAAGCTTTCATACGCGATCGCGAATGTACAGATTCACATACATTTTTGAATATGTAAATGAGTACTAAGCTGTATTATTTGCCTTCAACTAACATACGTTTTACATAGTGAAGTTAATTTTGTTTTGCCTTGTTTCAATGTCCCATGCAAATACGCACGTTTGAATACAGTAAATAGTTTTCAACTAAACAAACTACGAGTAATTCTACTACCTTATTTGCTCGGGCTCACTGTATTAACCATATATAAGGTTAACGTCGCGATCTCATTAAAAGGATCAAGTTTGCAGGCTCAAGCACTAAAAGGAAACAGAAGGGTGCTACGCAAGCGACGCAAATTCGAATCCCAGCGGGGCCTGTACCAATGAATTTTTCTAAAAATTTAACTTATTTACAGTGATTTCACACCACGTGCTTTACAGTGAAGGAAAACATCGTGAGGAAATCTGCATATTTCTGAAAAGTAATTCAATGACGTATGTAAAGTGTCCGAGACGGCGATGGACTCACCATCTGTCACGTTGGCACTTAATCATCTTCGGTGAAAAGTGGGTGTTGTGATTACGACACCTCTGCCTACCCCTTCGGGGAATACAGGCGTGAGCATATGTATGTATGTCATTGTCATAAAATATTCGTATAAAAACATAAAAAATATTCCTAACAGAAAGGTTGGATGGGAATCTGTCGCTAACAGATTGAGTAGCTATAATATTAACAAATGAAGATGATGACGGTGACGTCAAATTGACTACTAAAAATCATTAAAGTCTTCTAAAGTCCACGTGTAGAAATACCCTTCATCAAAAATCTGTAGCTTTATCAAACCGCTTATTTCTCAAATTATACTCGCGATTAAAACTTCAAAATGTATTTGTTCAGAGCCGTGTCGCGCTCAGAACTTGTCACTAAGTTCTCTTAGTTCGCTGTTCGAGGAGCTGACGCACAATAACTTTGTCAGCGTTTTAACTTGGAAGTTATCGCAACAGATAGGCTTTTTTGTAAGCTATTGAGATGAGAAGGTAGGCTTCGATATTCAGAGCTACCTGACTAGAAAATAAGCCTTAAGATCGCAGCCAAATAAAACTTAGTGCAGGATTAGTCTGGTGATCATATTCACCACAGGAACACAACTCAGTCAGTACTCACTCATTTAAATCTCAATCACCTAAATGATATGCGAATCTTTACGGTAAGGCAATTTCACACCACGACTTGAGTGATGGATTATGACTGACTTGTGTGCAAATGTATTATGACTGCTTTTGTGTAACTCGTACTAAATCTGAGCCAATATAGTTAGTACTCTAGAGAAGTGTGAGATCAGGCTCATTTCTTCGCTCGATGTTCAGCGTTCCAGAACAGTTGTTAGACATTTTCTGTTTCGAACAACAACTCTATGAAACCAGCTGTCGCTGGAGAGCCGTGGTGGCCCCGGGATTTGAGCCTGCTACGCAAGCCACTCAAGTTAAAATCCCAGCGGGGCCTGTCCTATGAGATTTTCTAAAAAACTTATGTATATATTTCAAACCACGTGCTTTACGGTACTTAACGTGTAACACGTTGGCATTTAATCATCTTCGGTGAAAAGTGGCTCTGCCTACCCCTTCGGGTAATAAAGGCGTGAGCATATGCATATGCTGCCCTTGGCAGTCTTTCTCTGTCCAACCCTAAAACCTTCAAAAAGAGATTATTCTTTCCTGAAATGCACCTATTTGCAAGCCCTCCGGTGATGCTGATGTTCATAGACGCTGGTGATCATTGTCCATCAGATGAGCCCTCTACAAGCTTGTCCACTTTGTTCCATAAAAATATATTGCCGCATTATGTACGAGTGTATTGCAACGAGCCGCCGCTTGTCTGTAAGTTGGTCTCTGATAGAATATTAATATTGACTCGTCTGCTCTGTAGTATTATATTACTGCTATATTCTGTAAAGTGTATTTTATAGTTATTCCTTACAGCATAACTCACAAACAAACACCTCTGTTATCAATCAAATCAATATATTAATAATATAAGTACATGGCATGTCATATCGCCGTCTAATTCCAAACTAAGCAAAGCTTGTACTATGGGTACCACATAACGGTATAACATACATGTAACATACATACATACATTTTATACAATGTTTGTAGCTATTTAATGTTTCAAATTGAATTCACTCCATTTCTTACTAACTTATCAGTTGAGGTATAAATAGCTATGTATCTCAGACGTGTTCAATATAAGATTCCTCCGCGCTCGTTTTATTTGCTTTGACTTCGTTATTCATATCGCAAATTGTTATGTTCACCCAATCGAATACATTCAATACATATGCAGAAGATCCTTTTGAACTTCCAATAATTTTAGTATTCATTTGCTCTTTTCATATTTTCTATGACGAGTCAGACATGCATAATGTAAAATGTAATAAAACCTATTTCTGACCCCTATAGATGTTCATCTCACTGCCCTTATCTCATACATTGTTGGGATCAGCATTTGATTCAACTCGATGTGGCTGATCACCTGATTTTTATACGAAGCGACTGCCATCTGGCCTTCGCAACCCCTTTAACGAGGAAAATCTGGGTTAAATCAGTTGTAAGAATATTTTAGGCTACCAACTAACAATTGCCAAAGATGATAAATTGGCAACCGGGACCGACGGCTTAACGCGCTCTCTAAGGCACGGAGGCAACTCGGACGGTCACCCATTCAATTACTGGCTAGGGTTAGGGTTGCTTAACTTCGCTGATCGAATGATATGCGCAATAACAACTGTGCCACGAGCTCCTATAAGAGAGGGAAGCCGTGGTGGTTGAGTTTTTTTGTATACATTGGTCCATATCTCAGCTGTACCAACAAGCTTTTTCTCAAAAAATATGTTCATAGATTTCTCGCCACAAGTCAACGGTCCACTGAAACATTTTCAGTAAACAATATAATATGTTCCAAAATAAATTTGAAAAAAACGGTGAAAGCTCAGTGTAGCAAAACCTCTGCGCTCTTCAATCCCATTAAAAAAATAATCAAGCCCGAGTCGAGTGCCCTCGACTATCTGTCTATCGAAAGAAAAACAATCATTTTATTATAATTTCATTTTTAATTGGTTCAAAAATATACCGTCGATTTGAGAACATCCTTTTTTGAAGTCAGTTAAAAATGGGTTACTTCCAGACATTTTGGTTTTATTGAGACCATAATCTTTGTCTTATACAATAATTGTTTAGTTTCGATTCATGTCAATATGTAGGGAATTATCAAAAAAGACAAAGTACGTGTTATCAGTCTCGGCACGCGTGCTCCAATATCGCCCTTGGACAGTGACGAATCGCCGCCCGCCCTCTCGCGGCTAATTAACCATCCGCCTTGCCTCGCCGCCCACGAGCCGACATATGTCGCCGGGCCCCTTAATCGGACCCATTCGTTAAACTAACCTTCTTTGTGTCAGTATTTAGGTCGACAACCTAAAACTTTATATAGAACTAGCTGTACCCCGCGGTTTCACCCGCGTAGATTTAGTTTTATATAATCCTTTTTTTCGCAATAAAAGGTAGCCTATGTCCTTTCTCAGGGTCTAAAGATTGGCTGTGCCAAATTTCATCATAATCGGTTGTTGTCAGACAGAATTACTTTCGCATTTATAATATTACTAAGGATAGTAAGCACTAGTAAGGATACAACCAAAGAGCCGAGCTGTCTATCTATCCGTCTGTTTGTTCCGGCTAATCTCCGAAACGACCGTATGGAAGGACTTTCACTGGCAGATAACTTATGTTACAAGGAGTAATTTAGGCTACTTTTAATTAAAAAAAATATATATATTAGGGTTCTGCGGGCCATCCATAAAATTAAGTCCCCGCAGGTCCACAGGGCACAGTTAGTGTTTTACAAGGAGTGTCACATAAATAAATGCCTTATTACAAGAATCTAAATTACCTTAATGTATAGGTATATTCAAATCAAAGTCGAGCACACTTTAATAATCAAGTAGTTCTGGGCGCCAGACATGCGTAAACATGTACATTTCATAAGGGTTCGCCTACGCAAAAACCTGGAACCTCAGGTGCACCCAGCCATTAATATTGTATTACAAGATTTGCTCAACGCGCGTTAAGAATACCTAAGATTACCTTTCTAAAAACCTACTTTAGAAGATATACGTTATAATTGTCCAACTTAAAAAAAAGAGCCGTGGTGACCCTGGTTTGAGCAGTCGCCTGCTACGCAAGTGATGCAAGTTCGAATCCAAGCGGAGCCTGTACCAATGAGATTTTCTACACACTTATGTGCAGTGATTTTACACCGCGTACTTTATGGTGAAGGAAAACATCGTGAAGAAACCAGCATATGTCTAAGAGGTAATTCAAAGACATGAGTATAGTGCCTGAGACGGCGATAGACTCACCATCTGTCACGTTGGCACTTAATCGTCATCGGTGAACTGTGGGTGTTGTTGTTACAACACCTCTGACCTCTGCTTACCCCTTCGGGGACCCTATTGGGATGACGTAAGCATATAGATAAAAAAATATGATCACATGCTGTTAAATCACTCCAGACACAGAAGTTCAGTGCCAACGTGACAGATGGTGAGTCCATTGGTGAGAGCACACACACCCTGTCCGCTGAATTTCTTCTCAGACACTTGCAAAGGGCCTCTCTTATTCAACGAAATATAATGTTACGGTCGAAAGTTCACAAAGTTCCTACAGCAATTTTTATTCGTACGAATTGGTTTCTATACGTAAGTTCCTTAGACATCATTTCGTGTGCATTTAGAGAATATCTGTTAATTTGGAATTTCAAACAGACACCTAAATTTTACTTCTCTGTATGGATGTATGGATAGATAACATTTTCAGAGTATTCAGTAAAAATGCAATAGGCGATAATATTAAAATTTATTTAACTTAGCCCCCATTAAGTTAAATAAACCCACTTTATTTTGGCTTATTCGCAAACATCCACAGCACATACATTTTATATATATACAATACCATTCCTTGAGTGTGGTGAAATTTATTTGTATACCATAACAAAAGCCGTGGAGTTGGTGTTAATAAAATCATGGATGTCTGGGAATAAGCCTTTATTTTCTAGGTTCAAAGCGTTAAAATTGTATCCAACATTTTTAAATCCACTCCCATAATTCCTCAACTGTCAACCGTTGCAACGGGCGCGGCAGTTCAATCATTCATTCATTAATTCCAATCAGGTTTCCAATCAATTTACAGGCCCTTCGCGACCCTCCGCCAGTACTGACGTGTTCTGTCACTCACTTTACACACTTCAGTGAGTTCACTCACTAATATGATTGGCAGTCATTTTGCACGTCTGGGGCCTTCACCAAAATAAGAGCTCATGGTAATAAGATCACCATTGCAAGAAGAGCTCTTGATAAAGACCATGAGCTCTTATTGCAATGTTAGTTCAGCTGTGCGACAGTGACAGATGTATACACGTCATATGCATCTGTCTCATAATATGAGTAAAACTATCATGGCAATAAGAAGTTATAGTAAGGTCCCTGTTACGAACCGTTATGTGATAGGAAGATTGCAAGGAGTTACAATCCAACCTTCATAATTGATGGTTTAATATGAAGAAAAAATGCAGAAAAGGAATTAGGGAGATATCATGGTAATAGAATAAAATAAAAGATGATTGAAATAATCCCCAATAAATAGTTTGTACTTAATAAATTGGGTCCCCATCGAGAGCTACGCCACCACATATCTTCACATTTCGGTTAGTAACAGGAGCTGTGCCCTGTGGTTTCACGCGCGTAGACTTTATTTCATTGGAGACCCGCGGAACATTTTTTTATTTTTTAAAATAATAATAGCCTAAGTTACTCCCTGTAAAATTACCTATCTGCCAGTGAAAGTCACGTTAAAATCGTTATAGCCGTTTCAAAGTTTGGCCAGAACAAACAGACAGACAGAGAAAAATATATATTTCATTTTTTATCTGTATGTATTGATGTAATTTAGCTACATATTAACGCAACCTACAATAGCGTCAGGTAGTACCATTAAGCTTACCTGAAGCCAACTTGAAGTAAAGGCAGCGGTTTACTTTGATCATAATAAATGCTTACTTACTATGACCCGAGCTTTAAATCCCAACTCCCTAGGGATCTCGAGAATAATAAAACATCTTTGAAAGCAGTAGCACACAGCGCTTATTTTTTTTGCTTATTGCCAGCCAGCATTTTCTAGATGGAGGAATTTAATTTTTAATTTTCAATGAAGTTGAAATCCGTTTCAGGATTGAAAAGTAGACGTCGCGAGTTTATTTTCATATTCATAGGTTCACGTGAATATTAGGGCGGTTACGCTGTAGGTTCTTTTATACTTAAATGTTATAAGAATTTTAAATGTTAATATTGGAATTTTCTGGATCAAACATTAAATTATTGTGTATAAATTGTATGTAGTTTATATCGATTTACCATGAAATCATCATAACATTAAGTAACTTTAAATAGCATATTTTTATATCGATTTTAGAAACCGATTTATTTTAATTAATTTTTTGAGCGTTGTTGTATTTTAATTATAAGAGAGACTTCAAATCAATAAAAAAAATACATATTCAATTCATATTAAAAACTTATATCCGAAGTATGAAAATATTTATTTTATCGACAGAATGGCACGTGTAGTAAATCTGTACGTGAGGTAATAAAGTTATAATTCCAATCACCGTATACAGAAATACATTTCAATATAGCGCTAATAAATTTACGAATAAGGAAATACAACACTGATTCGGGAAATGAGCTACGAGTACAAGCGAGCCAGTAATTTATTTGCAGATTAAACTGTAGTACCAAAACCGTTGCCCTCAATATCCCACATCAAACGCGAACCAATTTCCTAATGCTCCCAAACGGCTAAAAAATCCCCGATGCTCTCCTTAAACGTCCCACCTCGAGCCTCACGTCAAAACAGACGAAATATGATGACGATGCCCATCTCTAGGGATTCACACCGTGCCAAATTTCCCAATTTCCCCTTGCATGGAAAACTGAACCTATTTCCCACAGTCTAAGATCTAATTTCACACATTCGATACGATGTCGATTTTCTAGAATTAGGTCGAGTCTGCACAGGTGCTGCATCTCCCGAAGTTTTGATAAATGTGTTCTTGTCGCGATTGGTAGCACTATCTGTTATTTGTATCGACTATCGATACTACAATCGAATGGAGAGTACGGCCTATCGATATGAAATCGAATAGATAACAAATCTGGCGTTGAAAGCTGGATTATTTTATTCTACAGTACACATGCATACATACGGATAAATAAAATAAAGTGTCTGTTTGTAATTTAAAATCACCAGCTTTTTATTAAATGCATATTAAAGTATATACGATACTCACATAAAAAAACCAATTTAAAAACCGCGGAGCGCAGCTAGTATTATATAAAACTAAATTTACGCGGGTGAAACCATGAAGTACGGCTAGTTTTGAAATAAGCAATAAGCATTAAGCATTACTACTTTCAATATCAAAAAATAAAATTTATTTAAATTGCAAGATTGAACGCGCGGCTTCTATAACACCACGAATCACGATACTAAGTACTCGTAGCAAGTCTACGTCGTAGGCTTAAGCTACGCCGTAGCACCTCAAACATGTAATTAATGAGTCTGCAATAGTATGTTGTCATTTCAATGCTTGGTTTTAGTAAATAATCTATACTGATATATAAAGCTGAAGAGTTTGTTCATTTGTAGGCTTGAACGCGCTAATCTCAGGAACTGGTCCGATTTATCGAGGAAGGCTCATCCTCATCTCCCTGGCCTTATCCCATACATTGGGGTCGGCAATTGATTCAACCCGACGTGACTGTTCACCTAATTTTTATACGAAGCGACTGCCATCTGACTTTCGCAACCCCTTTGACGAGGAAAATCTGTGTTCTGGGTTAAACTAGTTGTCAGACTATTTTAGGCCTCCGATTGACCTTTAACGATTGCTAAAGATGATAAATTGTCAACCGGGACCGACGGCTTAGCGTCCTCTCTGAGGCACGGAGATAATTCGGGCGGTCACCCATCCAATTGCTGGCTAGGGTTAGGGTTGCTTATTTTCTCTGATTGAATGATATTCGCAATAGCAACGGAGCCCCTCTTTATCGAGGAAGGCTATTAGGCTATATATCATTGCGTTCCGTACACGAAGTCGCGGGCAGAAGTTAGCTAGATAATATATTCGTCAAACTGTGCTAATTACAAAGCCCTTTAGGGATCAACCACCAACGCCGCAAATATATGCCCATTGCCCTGCGCGAAAGTCTGTGTACTGCAGAGTTTCTTGTCCCTTTACACAGAGATATTGTTTACTTATTCATTGCCCCAAATAAAGTAATTATTCATGTGTCATACATACATACATACATATGCTCACGCATGTATTCTCCGAAGGTGTAAGCAGAGGTGTAATGTGGCACTATACATACTTCTCAGACATATCAGGTTTCCTCACGATGTTTTCCGTCATCGTAAATAACGTGGAGTGATTTTTTTTATGGATAAATCAAAATACTTTTATACTTACCTCAGCACATTTACCATATCTTATCAATTCAACCCAACTAATAACGTTGTGTATATATGATATGTAAATTACTATCTGTACGGAACCTTATTCATGAGGTAATATTCCTAAAGCCGGTGGATTAAAATTCAAATTTCCGTTTCAAGTGCCGTCAGCTCTGGCGAGGTCGAGTCAGGGCTTTATATTGGAGTCTAGTGCCTTCTCGACCTTCGACGATTGCTTTGAGCTGCCATCTTCACGTTTTACGAAGCAAACTTACAAAGCAAATACTAAATTGATTACAGCGGAATTTTGATTGATATTCTTGTATGTTATACTAACTGTGACCCGCGGTCTTACCCGCGTAGACTTAATTTCATGGGTGACACGCCGAACCCCAATTTTTTTTTAAAATAAGTTACTCATACATACATACATATACTCACGCCTGTGATCCCCGGAGGGGTAGGCAGAGGTGTTGTAATCACAACACCTCGCACAGGCCCCGCTGGGATTCTTCTCAACCTCAAGGCCACCACGGCTCTCTTGTTTTGCATATGTTTGTCTCGCAATTTTTTTATTGCTCGCAAATAAGTTACTCCTTGTTGCTTAATGCTACAAACATGATGGACGCAACGCCGGATTATAATGAGTCAATCCTCCACAGAACATTACGATCTATTTACAAAGAGTCCTCAAGTTCTTCGGGCACACAGTGCAACGCGATCCAGATAGTCTAGAAAGACTGGTGATCACGGGACGGGTCAGATTAGGGAGAGCAAGAGGAACAGGAGTCGTTCCCCGACACGATAGACGCAACCCAGGCTGCAACGAGGAGGATTACTACTTAAGGTTCTTACGCTATATTCATTTATAGTCCTGCGAATAAAACTGATTGCAACTTCAAAGACAGTTTCAACGCCTGTATACCTTTCACGGGTTTGCAACCGTTTTCGTAATCTATACTCGCTAGCGTCTGCGCCGAATATTAGAATGAGAATTTGTGCAGACACTCCCAGCAGTAAGGTGAAGAACTAAAATATTTCATACAAATATTGCGAGTGACGCTAGCGAGTATCGTTTACGAAAACGGTGGCAAACTCGTGATAGGGGTACTAAATACTGTAATTATCCGGGAAAAATCCATTGTAATCAAGTCTGCAATTAGCCGTATCGTTCAAATAAAATCGTGATCTCCTTACGTCTAGACATTCAAAGGATATTTCTGTCCACTCTTTAGTGGTTACAGTGTACTTTAGCTATTGACCATTACGCGCATAGCAATAAGGGTGAAATTTGAATGTGTGTTGGGTTCTTGTCTGTAACGGCGGCTTGGTAGGAATAACTTCCTTTAAGTACCTTTGTACGTGACTTCTGTTAACGATGCCTTTCGGACTCGATGACAATTTAGTTTAGTTCCATTTCCAGATCGCTATATTATTTGCATTTGCGTTTAATTATTTACAGGCTGACATTCTTAAATACTGGGTATCGGAAAAAAGGAACAGTTGTCTTCTAGAAGCTGTAGGTTTTTATGAATATATCACTATGTTGAAGTCGTAAAATATCTAGCTCCAACGGTAACGTAGTTATAGGCTATGGTTGTTAAGGGCCGAAGAGCTCGCGGCCTTAAGTGATTGAATGAACGCGCGGCCGCGTTTGCCTATATTACGTACGCGGTAATTAAACTTGTTAAATTAAGGAGGATATGGTCAACTTTGAACGTCAATTACTCGAAAACGGAAGAAGCTATTTTTATCAAAATAATTTTATTTGCTTCCTATCCTATCATATATTTTAACAGCTGTCCTATTTTCCCCGTATTTTCACTGTACATAAGTCTTTTAGAAAAACTCATTGGTACAGGCCCCGCTGGGATTCGAACTTGCGTCGCTTGCGTAGCAGGCGACTGCTCAAACCTCAAGGCCACCACGGCTCCCACCTGTTTTTTAGACTGTGAAATGTCAAATACATCAGCTCAAAACAAAATTAGTTCATAGTTCAGTAAATTACTTTGAATAACTATCAGAAATATAATTATATTTTAATCATACTAAGAAAAGCGCTCTTGCGTATTTTGCCAAGTATGAGAATAAAACTTCTTTCACGCAAATATTTTGTGATGCAGCTCGCAATACACAATATGTTAAATACATCCTTGACGCGCGAAGGGCGTCATTTGCAACGAATCGGTCGAGACTCTTTCGTCTTTCCAAAGCACAATACAATATTCTTTATTTCACATCAATTTAAATTGAACAAAAAAAAATTAAATTAAATTATAAGGGTACGGTTACGAAAGGCGGTGTTATCGCTAGAGCAATCTCTGCCAGCAACCTTAGGGTACGGATACAGCGACAAAACATAGTTATAGGCAGGCATGTGAGACGAAGGGAGGGAAACTAGGAATTATGAACTAAGGTACATTAATTCCATTTTTAGAAGGTTGGTAACGTGCACCCTTTTGTTTTGCATGTACATACATACATATGCTCACGCCTGTATTCCCCGAAGGGTTTGGCAGAGGTGTTGTAATTACAACACCCACTTTTCACCGAAGATGATGAGTCCATCGCCGTTTCAGACACTTTGCATGCGTCATTGAATTACTTCTCAGAAATATGTAGGTTTCCTCACGATGTTTTCCTTCACCGTAAAGCACGTGGTGTGAAAACTGTACATAAGTTTTTTAGAAAACTTATTGGTACAAGCCCCGCTGGGATTCTTCTCAAACCTCAAGGCCACCACGGTTCTCTTATTTGCACGTGTTTGTCTGTATGCTTTTTTGCCACATAATAATATGCAACATAAAAAGATAATATTATGTCAGAGTCAGGTATTAAAGTAATTCCCAACAAAATTCATTGTGGCCGTAGTTTTGCGGTCACCAGCCGTTAAGCTCTCATTAAAATACTCATTTAAAGTTTGATAGCCTCTGCACCGGGGGATGTGCATTCAAAAACTTTAATACAATGATAATGTTTAATACAGTGTTAATCTTACATTATGACTAACTGTGGTTTCACCCGCGTAGATTTAATTTTATTCTCGCGGAATCCTAAATGTGTTTTTTAAATAAAAGTAGCCTATGTTACTTCTTGTAACATTAGCTATCTGCCAATGAAATTCTTGCGAAAATCGGTGCAGCCGTTTCTGAGGTTACTCGGAACAAACAGACAGCCAGACGGATAAAAAAATGTATAACTTTTTTAAGGTAGTACTTACCATATATAGTTTCGTATGCATTTAGTGGAAAGCTGTTATTTTGGAATTAAAAACAGACTCTTCAATTTTATTTATCTGTATAGATTAACCAAGCTGCTGGTAAATCTTCAATAAAGTTTTCGAGTGAGTGAATTGAATAATTAGGAGGGAATAGACGCGCACTAAATTGTAATTAATTACAGTCTTACCAACTAATTAACATTATGCATTGCGTGAAGTCCACAAAAGCTTGGGGTTGGTCGTATCGTATTGCGTTCGTGTCGTGATTTTGAGGTTAGATATGATTCCCCAGTTGATCAACTCGTAATTGCTTTTTCACGAATATAATCTTCTTATATTGATATAATTCAGGAGATAATAATTAGATTAGAATAAGAGCCGTGGTGGCCTTGAGGTTTGAGCAGTCGCCTGCTACGCAAGTTCGAATCCCAGCGGTACCTGTACCAATGAGTTTTTTGAAAAACCTATGTACAGAGATTTCACACCACGTGCTTTACGGTGAAGGAAAACATTGTGAGAAAACCTGCATATTTCTGAGAAGTAATTCAATGACTTATTTAAAGTGTCTGAGACGGCGATGGATTCACCATCTGTCACGTTGGAACTTGAAGCTAACTATGAAACAGGTGAATTGCGAAATATTAATAATTCGGGAATTATAATATGAATTGCGCCTAAGTGACCATTTTGTCATTTCGATGATGAATCACATTCGTATCACATTATGATTCTCCCTTTTAGACCTACTGGTAGATCATTTATAACGGGACTTAAACTGACATATAACTGATGATTAAAGGAGTAGCTTTGGCTACTTTTACTGAAAAAACAACATTGAGGTTCCGCGGGCTACCCATGCAGTTACGTCTAGGCAGTTGAAGCCGCAGGAGACAGCTGAACCATAGTAAAGTTGTACCATATACTATACAATGACTCGGTCAAGTATCATTCCTTCCGTAGACTATAGTTGCTTCGTATTTTAAAAATAGAAAGGAATAAGGAAACGAATGCCGACCGGAGACCGCAAGCAATCGTCTGATTGCGAACGTGCTTGACAATATAGGGTCTGCCTTAGTGGAGTGGGTTCGGTGCCAGTGGCAGCGGGATTATAATAACATACTATAGGCTAAGATAAATACCCACTAAGTGCGAATTGGTAAACAATAAAACCTAGAAAATCCCGTTTGATGTATGGGAACCATTAATTTTTTTTTCTGTGTTTTAAATCAACACTTTTTTTTAAATACTTATCGACAACGCACAACCAAAACTCCATCCTTATCCCATACATAGCTGGGGTCGGCACTTGATTCACCCGATGTGGCTGATCACCTGATTTTTATACGAAGCGACTGCCATCTGACTTTCGCAACCCCTTTAAGGAGGAAAATCTGTGATCTAGTTTCTCCGACTGACCTGTAACGACTGCCAAAGATGATAAATTGGCAACCGGGACCGACGGCTTAACGTGCTCTCCGAGGCACGGAGGGAACTCGGGCGGTCACTCATCGAATTACTGGCTAGTGGAAGGGTTGCTTAACTTCGCTGATCGAATGATATGCGCAATAGCAACGGTGCCACGAGCTCCTCAGCACAACCACAAACTATACTTTAAAAATATAAAATACATTGTATTGAAAACTGTTGAAGTAAATACTGGCTATGTTATAAATACAAACTAGCCGATTGCGATTTAAAAAAAAATTTTGTTTGATTAAGCTCCTATTTTCTGAGGGTGCGATTTTGTGCCCTCTCCCGCTGTGAGTGAACACGCGCCCTGAAACTAAGCTAGTGCACTAGTACATTAACATTTCTGATTTTCGTTACAGCTGCCGCATAAGCTTTGTTGAACTAACAATAATATTGTAACTAAAGTAAGTATTCTGCGGCTGTGCTCATGTTGGAAACCATTATTTCACAACTCCCATTTAATTTACACTGTATAGCGTCAGCTTTTTGTACAATGCAATCTAGTTTCAACATTCATATTACTCACGTCTGTATCCCATGGAGATAGGAACCATACTTCTCTCGCTAGTTTCAAATTCTAGTATTACCAGCTGTGGTGACCTCTGTTTGAGCAGTAGCCTACTACGCAAACGACGTAAGTTCGAATCCCAGTGGGGATTTTCTAAAAACTTACATGCAGTATTTCACTCCACGTGCTTTACAGTGAAGGAAAACATCGTGAGAAAACCTGCAATAGACAAGACGTATGTATAGTGCCTGAGACGGCGATGATCTCACCCTGTCACGTTGGCACTTAATCATATTCGGTGATATGTGGGTTACAACATCTAATCCTACCCCTTCGGGGACCATTCTGGGATGGCGTCAGCATATTTATTTATTTTACTAACTGGTCCCGGCAAACGTTGCATTAATTTTTTTTGGGATTGTCCACCCTTATCATAGGGGTATGAAAAATGTATGGTGGCCGATATGCTCAAACACCACAAATTGGTCCGACCTAGAATTTTATATATTACATTGTTGTATCACTCTAGCTTACAGTTTCCTCAAAAACGATCAGTTTCACGCCGTCAATATGTGAACACCTTTGGACCACTTCCTTATATACATAACCATTGAAGCCATGCAATGCGGTCCAGGGCCTGTAAATAAAGAAATACTATCCTCGCGCTTCGCTATAATACGATTCAAAATGAACGCCATATATATGTATCACTTCTATTAGTAAGTTCGAGAGAATGTTACTTTGTCTAGACCTACAACCGTTTTCGACAACTCGATGAACATACAAATGAATCATATGCGTCAGAACGTCAAACATAGAATCTCCTCTTTTTTGAAGTCGGTAAAAAAGGGTGTCTGCTTTGTGACCTTATTACAGGTTTTGCTCGACCCTAAAGAAGGTCAAGGGCATTCACCTTTGTCACAAAAACCCATTCCACATGGATGGGCTTCTGAGCTGAACTTCAACAATCTACAGTACGTATCTACTCTCTTTGTCTGTGGAGTGGCAACTTCAAAACCACAGACAGAGCGATTATAAGTGGATTATAACTTATAAATTCATTAGAGTGTAATTTTATTTTGGACTAATCTTTACTTCGTATGCCGTAATTAAGATTAAAACAAACTGTATTCAACATTTTGGAAATTTTAAATCAGTTTTAAGGTTTCAAAAAGCAACGCCCATGTTAAAGAAACGTTACGATGCGCAATGATGACATTTTCTGAATGTTTGCAATATACACTCCTCATCTGACAACTGACAGGACATTTTTCTTATTTGCAATATTAATAATATTAATGTAGTTCTGAAGTTTAAATTATATTACAGCCTAAGAATCTTAATATATTTTTATTCACACGAAAGTTTGTTAGGATATTAGGATATGGAGATTATAAGAAGAAGATACAATATATCCATACATACATTCTTACAAACTTTCGCGTTTATAAAATTAGTAGTGTACAAAGCCGTCAATTTTGTGTGGTGTCAATGTGGTTTAAGCAGTCGCCTGCTACGCAAGCGACGCAAGTTCGATTCCCAATGGGGCCTGTACCTACCAATGAGATTTTCTAAAAACTTATATACAGTGATTTCACACCACATGTGCTTTGCGTGAAGGAAAACATCGTGAGGAAACCTACATATGTCTGAAGAAGAGAAGTAATTCAATCGTATGTAAAGTGCCTGAGGCGATAGACTGACCATCTGTTACTTTGACACTTAATAATTTTCGGTGAAAATTGGGTGTTTTTATTACAACACCTCTGCCTACCCCTTCGGAGAATACAGGCGTGAGCATAATATGTATGTATGTAGTGTACAAAGTTCAAATTGTAATATAGTCAGCATGACCTCAGTATGGTCAGTCATCGATCCACCCGTAACTCATACGAGTAAATCATTGAATAATTTCCAACAGTTTTACTTCATACAACATTCTTCGGTGTGTGGTCAAACAAAGGATATTTGGTTTAATTAACGTGCTAGTTAAAATTATGATGGAACCTGTCATGTAATCATATCATAATCTATCTATAATTTTCCTGGCCTAAAGATAAGTAAGGAATAGTTTCTACAGATTAAAAAATAAAAGTACGTTTTCCTGTAATACTGCCGTGGCATAAACAAAATGCCGTTATCCGACATTTGGTCGGTTTTTAACTTTGAATACATTTAATAATGAGAAGAAAATATGTCGATGCGTTTCCGAATGTTCAATACCTTGAATAATTTTGGAAATAATCCAAGTACTGACCTCCTAGTACCAAATAGGTGTTGTCATTGAAAAGTCACATCGGTTTAAATTTTTACCACAGATTTTGCATGTTATGCAATACAACGGTTTTGGTAGATAATGCCATTATAGAATTGGACCCTTACTAAGTTCCGAAACGACATTGTAAAAGCAAATGAGATCCAATATCTGGATAGCCGGATAGGACTAAGGCTGAGAAGTGACGCAGACGAGTAGATGCGAGAATCTAATGAGTTTTCAAGAGTCAGCCAAAGGATGTAATGTGCTTCAGGTTAAACGTGAATTCTAGAGTATCTTTGCTATACCACATCTATGTATTACTTTGGTACCAAATTGGAATATATTGAAACCAGAAGTTCTCTTTCCCCTTATTACAAAACTGTGTATTAAACTGTGCATCTCTTGAAATCAGTATCACAAAAAGGTAAGGATGTACTTAAAAACCAAGGATTATATTATATTATGTTTTATAATAAGGAAAAGGATATAAACAATATCAGTGTACCCAACTCAGGTTTTTAGATAAGCGTAGATGGGGTTTGACAATTATAAAATTTGTAAAAATAGCTTATGAAAAGTTAGTAGATATAGGTACGTACTTAAGCCTAATGAGAGCTATATTGCAAATTTGTTAGTAGCTTAGCGTGGATTATGGGCCTGAAGTTAGCAGCTTTGCAGGAAAATCCTGAAACACGGTAGATCTATGTACAAGGACGTGGAGTTGGCAACGCTGGTCACATACCTCTAATTGAAAATTTGATATAATTTGCTAACTGTGCCCCGCGGTTTCACCCACGTTGACCTGTCTCAGCCCAATCGGTTTGACGAAGTTTCATACCAACTTTCATCCCCTATTTTATCCCCTTGGGGGTAGAATTAATCAAAATCCTTTCTTAGCGGATGCCCACGTCATAACACCTGCATGCCAAATTTCAGCCCGATCTGTCCAGTGGTTTGGGCTGTGCGTTGAGAGATCACTATGTCAGTCAGTCAGTGACCTTTGAGTTATATATTTTTAGATATTTTCACTTATAAGTTACTAATCGGAAGCGATGAACAAAGCACCAATTACTATTCATTATTAAATATGATCTGTTTACTTACAGATCGTAAGTGTACAAAACAAATCCTACAATCATTGCTTTTAAGTTCAGGGACCATGTTCGTATCATAAGCTCATAGAAAAAAGGAATAAAAATAGTTTTCTACTTTCGTCTACGGTAATAGGTACTAGAGTTCAGAATTCGTTATCCTTATAGGCAGAGGCGTGCATTCCACATAAGCAGATAAACAGTGCTTACCATTTGTGATGACTGAATACACTCGTGTCGTGTGTTGATGGTCGGGAGGGCCCTGGAAATGAGGATACACTTCAAACTCCGGAAAGCATAGAGAGCATTTATTGATTTTTTTTGGATATGGTCTCTCGCAGTTGGTAGGGGGGAGTTACCTCCACTGCTTAACCGGACTAAAGGGCGAGACCCAAGGGCCTCCAGCCGAGCTTATACTTAAAAACTAAGCAACACAGCTAAGGGCACCCCGGTGCGGGGCTCGGACCTCGGCTTAGGGCGTTGCTGGGGGATGAGCTAGGGAGCTGGATCTGAGTGGTATTATTTAGGGACATGTTTAAGGCTAGTGACTCGACGCGCGCCGGCCCTAGCAGAGGACGGGGGTGACGATGACGTAGAGTTCGCGACGAGGACGGAACAATGGGCGGTTTGGTGTGTGCTTTTGAGACATTGCTTGCTGAAGCAATGTGATATCGTCGTCAGTGTCAAAAAGGACGTGCCTCGGACGGCGTCGTGGAATTTGAGAGGGGGTATATCGGGCGGCCGATTCTATTAGTGCATTTTTTGATACTAACTTAAACTATATATACAACGAAAAGAGCACAATGATACCTAGTATAAAAAGAGTACAACTCCATCTAGTGACGGAAACACAAACTAAAACCGAACTTAAACAACGTGTGTGTGTGTCTATACCAAAATCTATGTACCACGCGCCACATTGGTATGCAATTAGCCTATCTACCTACCTACTTATTGTATTGTATAGGTAAGCTAAGTATGGTTCTAGCTTCGTTTGACACTTTGGATATAATTGCAACACTCGTTGGATTGAATTACTCGCAACTGCAACACTCCCAACACTAAAGACAATAAACTTGAGCTAGCTGGCAACAATGCCGGCTCGGAATTAGTGAAATTAATGGCTGTTGCCAAGGATAATTACCGGGACAAGGCGGGATAGAGCGGGAATGCTCTAGGCGTCCTCTTACACCTAGATACTAAACATTAGTAATACTAATAAACACAGCTGAAGAGTTTGTACTGGTCTGATTTGAAAAATTCATTCAGTTTTAGATAGCCCATTTATTGAAGATGTCTATATTATATCCCCACTGGCTGTACCCTGCGGTTTCACCCGCGTAGATTTAATTTAATTTCCGCGGAACCCTAAATATATTTTTTTAATAAACGTAGCCTAAGCTACTCCTTGTAACATTGAAAGTCATCTGTCTCATTTGTAATCTGTCAATGAAAGTTCCGTTAAAATCGGTCCAGCCAACAGATAGACAGACAGATGGACTGACATTGGGTAGGGTTGTTGTGATGGCAGACATAGAAAAATTATAAAAATTTGTTATTTTAGATCGGTATCGTATTCATATGCAATTAGTGAAAAGCTGATATTTTAGAATAAAAATCAGATACTTCATTTTTATTTATCTGTATGTTTATTTATGTATGTATAGTGTATATTATGTACATAGATGCAAAGAAGTATAATTTGGAGAGGATGACTTATATAACACAGATACATCACAGATCCATGGAAAATTTCAAATACTGTTTCGCGGTGATAGTTACATTATGAAAAGTTTGAAAACCAGGTCAGTGCTGCGGACAAAATTAAATATTACCCCAAAAGTTTACGTTTGTTAAAAAAAAGTACAAGTTTTAAACGTGGAACAAAAATAATTCCGCCGCGCGCACCATGTTAAGGCAAAGTTTACACAAAGCAAAGACCAAAAACGTAAAAGGACTCGACGCACTGGTTTTACAATTTAAAATTCACGTTTTTTAAATTCACAAATGCAAAGCGGGTAAAACGTACATTGAATAAAAGAGATTTATCTGCCACTACGAGTCGGCGGGGAGGTAAATTTAAAATTTACAGTCGTCATAAAACGTGTTTCAGATTATTACTTGAGCCGAATTCAAAAGGAGGTTTTCTTGTCCCTTCGTTTTAAACTTGTTTTTGTTCAAACCTGAATAAATAAATAAATATGCTCACGTCAACCCACATTTCACCGAATATGATTAAGTGCCAACGTGACAGAGGGTGAGTCCATCGCCGTCTCAGGCACTATACATACGTCTGTGAATTACTTCTCAGACATATGTAGGTTTCCTCACGATCTTTTCCTTCACCGTAAAGCACGTGATGTGAAATTACTGCACATAAGTTTTTAGAAAAAGTCACTGGTACAGGCCCCGCTGGGATTCGAATTTGCGACGCAGGCGACTGCTCAAACCCCGAATCCACCACGGCTCTCTTCAAACCTTACTTATAATATTACTTGCGGACGTCACGCTTTTTCACCTGCGTAGTTCTCGTTCCCGTGGGAGCACGGGGATACAATATAGCCTATGTCACTTACTGATAATGTAGCTATCCATTGCTGAAAAAAATTATCTAATCGGTTCTGTTGTTTCGAAGCATATTCAAATCAAACATACTTACATTAAAATGTTCCTCTTTTTAATATATATTTCCTCTTTATATATATAGGTGAACGCGAAAGTAACTGTCTGTTTGTCGCGCTTTTACGACAAAACTACCGAACCGATTTAAATAAAATTTTGTTCACAGATAGTCTAGCTAGACCCTGAGTAGGGACATAGGCTACTTTTTAATATCAAAAAAGGTTGTAAGGGGTAGAAAGGGGGACGACGAAAGGTTGCATGGAATTATCGTAATTTTTAAATCTAGAAACTAGAAAAGATTTTTTGAAATATTAGTAGATATAAATAAATATGACATTCATAGATTTCAAAAATTACCTTTAACAGGGTTAAATAAAAATAAGGGAAAAAAGTTTGTATGTAAGGATGTTTTTGTAAATGTTTTACATACATACATATGCTCACGCCTGTATCCCATGGGGGTAGGCAGAGACCACCGTTAGCCACATGCTACGATCCTT
Source organism: Watsonalla binaria (assembly GCA_929442735.1). Lineage (NCBI taxonomy): Eukaryota > Metazoa > Arthropoda > Insecta > Lepidoptera > Drepanidae > Watsonalla > Watsonalla binaria. Next base: position 2,880,670 of record OV838929.1, on the reverse strand, counting down.
ATATACTTCTTTCGCTTCATCCACATTCATGCATCTCTTCATACACTTTCTTCGGTTACGAGTGCTCCGAATTTGACCTTTCTGAAAAATATTATTATTTAGTTATAGTAGTTCTTCCTTGGACTCCCTCTACCGACACTTCCGCTCACATTCGTGAATTTATGTGAATGTTATAGAATTATTTATACGTATTTGTAAAATAATAAGCCTAAATCTATCTAAATTGAGTTTGATTTTAAGTCTCTGTGCTAGAAATGTTTGCTGTCATTATGTTGACATATAGAATTATTTTTATAAGTGATACAACGTACAACTTTAGAGTTACGTTAAGCTTACCATCATCTCCATGGCCTTATCTCACTTATTGTTAGGATGTGGGATTGATTCCACCCGATGTGACTGATCACCATTTACGCTTAGAATTTTGAGTGAAAATGTTATTGATAAAACAAATGGGTGAGATCCAAATAACTACAAAACGTAGGGAAACCACTCTAATTTGGTTATTTTTGTATCGGATGAGACCATTAATTCAGTAGGATTATATAGGAAGAGATCAGGAATTCCCGCGATGGCTGTGTTACTGTTATTTGCTCTATACTATGGCTCTGAATCCAATGATTTATTCGACCATTACTCTCGGCAGAACGAAGTCCAAGTTTTATGTTAGCGATAGTGCATGTTATTCATACTATGTATACTGTAATATCTGTTTATTGTGAATCCACTTCTAATCTATACATACATACAGATATATATAAATTGGTGGGAGCCGTGGTGGACTCGGGGTTTGAGCAGTCGCCTGCTACGCGAACCGACGCAAGTTCGAATCCCAGCGACGCCAGAACCAATGAGTTTTTAACTTATGTGCATTGATTTCACACCACGTGCTTTACGGTGAAGGAAAACATCGTAAGGAAACCTGCATATGTCTGAGAAGTAATTCAAAGACGTATGTATAGTGCCTGAGACAGCGATGGACTCACTCTCCGTTACGTTGGCACTTAATCATATTCGGTGAAAAGCGAGTGTTGTTATTACAACACCTCTGCAATGTTACCACCGGGTTTTTCGAACCTAGGACCCAACCAAGAGCTTTTATAGCAATGTTAGTTCAGCTGTGCGACAGTGACAGACTTATACACGTCATATACATCTGTCTCATAATAAGAGGAAAACTATCATGGGAATAAGAGGTTATGGTAAGGCCCCTGTTGGTCACATTTATAATCCTATTTAATGTATGTCTTTGTGTCCTTCTGACGATTTGAAAGTACTTTGTAAGAAGTCTAATCAAATAAAGATATTTTGAAATACCTCTTCGGAAATACAGGCGTCATAAGTTTTTTAGAAAAACTCTTTGGTACAGGCCCCGCTGGGATTCGATCTTGCGTCGCTTGCTTAGCAGGCGACTGCTGAAACCTCAAGGCCACCACGGCTCTGTTGGAATTTCATTATAAAAAGTTTTGCGTCGAATACTACAAAGATTGGTGTTTCTCTTTCTGGTCATCTCAAGGTACACATAAAGATATAAAAAGAACTATAGACTTTTACTTTATGATGTTTTTAATCGACATATTTTGTGCATCAGAACTGTGTCCATGGGCTTACATTTCTTAATTGATTTATAATGTATTTTTAAAATTGTATAATATTTTTGAAAAGAGTAATTACTGAGTTTCTTGCCAGGGTCTTCTCAGTAAAAGCAACCTTCCGAACCTGGCGGTAGCATGTATCTAATATATAAAATTCTCGTGTCACAGTTTTCGTTGCCATACTCCTCCGAAACGGCTTGACCGATTTTGATGAAATTTCTTGTGCTTATCCGGTATCTATGAGAATCGGCCAACATCTGTTTTTCATCCCCCTAAATGTTAGGGGTAGTCCACCCCAAAAAAAAATGGCAATACAACGTTTGCCGGGCACAGCTAGTAATCCTGTATAATTATGTCAATGTGACCATTTGAACGAAAAATTTGTTAAAAGTAATAGTAAATATATTTGTAAAATAGTAAAGATATTTTGTCTTGGAATTTGTGAAATTTTTTACACTCTGCGAATACCACTGGGTGGGGCCGCGGGTGGTAACTAGTAAATAAATATAGCAAAATAAGATCAGTATCCTCAGTGGTCAGTTTCCCCCCAAGCTCGAGTGGCTGTTTACTCTCGTCGGGGGCGGCGGATGCAGGTAATTAAACCTACTTTATTGCTTCCACTGTCCGCTGCAGTGCACCTGGATACTGTTACAGACTTTACTTTGGGAGAAAATTGAATTCTTGAAGTGTTACCAACTACCGAAAAGTGATATACCGTTTAAATGCAATTTAATTAGTTATTGAGACTTAATAATATATGCAAGGAACAGTACTTAAAAGTAATTACTAATTTCATTATAATCCAGCTTTACGGATATTTCATACCGATCTATTCACTAAATTTGAACCAGTGTAAGAACAATCTAGAAGAAGTCCTAAAGGGTATGTCCTACGAGGACACAGAGAAGTTACTACTTGTGTTAAAATACATTAAAGTGTTGGTGTTCCGTAGTGGAAAAATATATTTATTTATGTATTTTAGTTTTACTACCAACACATACAAGACAGCACATTCTAGGTTTTTACATTTTCGTCTGTTTTTGTATGTGGCGACTTGCTAAGATTTTCTGTTACTGCCATTATCCTTTGGGTGATAGCATCACTGGACTGGATGGAAACAACTAGCGCCATCTAGTGAGTTGCGCCGTCGTCTACTGGCGGCTCGAACTTTGCAAATCTCTCTCTGCCACCCGCCGTCGTCGCGTGAGCATCTAATTACGTGTCCGTTGATATACCTCTCCCGAGATCTCTTTCTCCCTGGAGAATCGCTGAACCAGTGACCTGTGGACTATTGTGCGGTACCTCAGCTGAAATACCATCCGTGTAGTGTTGTGTGCCGACCGCCCACCAGACCCGACGCCTAGCCCTTGGGACCCTTGGCGGTGTTTGATCATTTGCGGTGAGTCGCCAGATAAAGCTGAATATCGTACAGTTGGTCAAAGTATTCAACTTATTTAATATATTATAATTAGTATTTATTCGCTTAATCGTGATTTGTTTTAAAAATAAAACTTGCAACTGTTCGCCTGAAACACAGGTTACCCTAGTTCAGGCACCTAATGTATGTAGTCCATAAGTGTATTATTAAGTAATGTATTAGCTTTAAAGTATTTTTGAATAAATATTATTATTATTATAATATACATTTATTAGTTTGTTGCCACAAGTATATACATATTCAGCTTACAATACTAAAACTAGAAACAATTTTTGAAATCAGAACGTTTGCCGTATCGAGCGTGAGGGCTATAATTCTTAAAGATTTTTAAATTTACATCTAATGTTAACCTTTACTATTGTGTCGGCTTGAGGATTTCAAGTTTAGAAAAATGTCTGTAAAACACGTAAATGAAGTATTAAGTTATCGGCCATTTCGAAACCCCAGAGGACGTAAATATAAGAAATGAACGAGTAATGTCGCGGGAGCATCTAGTACGTAATAGGTATATTATATACAAATACCCATGGTCCCTGGGGTCCTAGCGCTATGAGGCTTTTTAAAGAAATAACTAAAAGGTTAGTCGACATCACAGGAGACCGAAGAGCTGGCTGCTACCTCGGTCAAAGAATTAGTCTTGCCATCCAAAGGGGACATGTTGCCAGTATCTTCGGAACCTTGCCTACAGGTACTCCCTTTAATAATATATTTTAGTTATAAGATTTTTTTTTTAAAGTTTTTTGCTGTAATAGTCACCAACATATACAACATTTTTCTATCAACACTTGGAACACTAATTGAACGTCATATTAAGACTAACTTTAGTTAATGTACTAACTACTATCGTTCCCAAATTAAACCCTGACAGGGCAAGGAACGATACAGGGAAACTGTGGACAAAGCTGACATATAATCCCTTTGAACGGACGATTTGTCACACAACACGTCACACGCCAAAGTTAAAGAACAGACGGACGGTAAACAATATTTTTATTACCCGTAAAGTGCTTCCAACCCCCATAATAAAATACGTACATTGCTTAAACATGAGCGGGTTAATGTTTTGAGAACATACCATAAACATTATTAAAAAAGCTATTTGTTTTTTAAAAATGTTAGTTACATTTCTCTATTACTGATAGATCAGTTAATTTCTTTGCAGAAGATTAAACCCCTTCTTGTTTAATGAAGAAGGTTTTGCTCTTAAATAAAATAATCCATAAAACTTATTAATATTCTCAGAGAATCAGCATTGCTATTCAACATGACAATGCTGCCAGCCTTCTTGGCACGATCCAAAGTGACACCGATTTCGAAATTTTCTACTTGTAATTAGTTTTAAGTATTGTTCCTTGTATATACAATTAAGTTTTTATTCAATAAAACACATATGCTCACGCCTGTATTCCCCGAAGGGGTAGGCAGAGGTGTTGTTATCACAACACCCACTTTTCACCGAAGTGCCAACGTGACAGATGGTGAGTCTATCGCCGTCTCAGGCACTATACATACGTCTTTGAATTACTTCTCAGAAATATGCAGGTTTCCTCACGATGTTTTCCTTCACCGTAAAGCACGTGGTGTGAAATCACTGTACATAAGTTTTTTAGACAAACTCATTGGTACAGGCCCCGCTGGGATTCGAACTTGCGTCGCTTGCGTAGAGAGCGACTGCTCTAACCCCGAGGCCACCACGGCTCACTTCAATAAAAGTTGTAATTAATGTTATAAATAGGCAAAGTTACCAGTCAGTCATTAAAAAAAAAGTCTTTGAGAAATACTTTATAGAGTACTGTCTTCGGAGTTAATTATTACATTTTAATTAGGTATTTATACGCAATCGTCGACTGTGATTTTCGCTGTATATGTGCAGTTTCATATATTTCCTGGGGTAATATTTGTCAGTCAGTCTGATAACTCTTACCTCTTCATTTGCTGTATTTTGAGACAGCTCCAACTCCGAGGACGGACACCGGGTCTTTAAAACACGACCGAAGTCGCGGGGAAAGCTAGTAAACTATGAAATCGAGTTTAATAGTCATGAAAACGATAAAGTACTTTTTATTGCTCAATTCGAGATAGCTAATTTATGTATTGCTTCTGTCTACATTTAATGGATAATGACATACCTACCTAACTTCTGCTAAGAAACCTCTAGCAATATATTATAAAACTCAACTTACAAACGCGATAGCATTAAATAAATACTATTATTATTATTTATCAAGCAATTTTACGTAATGTTATCGTATTACGTAATACGTCATCAGGTAGCATATATATCAGTCTGTACTTATGTAATACCTATGTTTTATTTATGAACATAGCATGTAGTATTGTGAAAAATGTTGTTTCAGCAAGCGTGCGGGTCAGCCGGTGGTACAGAGCGTGAAATATTCAGAGGAACACCTCTGGATTATTCATGGGACCATCTGTTGTCCTTTGTTACTCTGTCCGCTTGACAACTAATGCACGAGTACCTTTCGTGCGGTTAACGTAGGCATGGGGCGAGTATAGAAAGGAAAGGACATATGGTTTACTTAATTATGATAAGGATTAAAAAGCCGTGGTGGCCGTGGGCTTTGAGCAGTCGCCTGCTACGCTAGTGACGCAAGTTCGAATCCTGTACCAATCAGATTTTCTAAAAAACTGATGTGCAGTGATTTGACACCACAGTGAAGGCAAACATCGTGAGGAAACCTGCCTATGTCTAGTAGAATTTTAAAGACAGATGGTGAGTCCATCACCGTCTCAGACACTTTACATACGTCATTCAATGACTTCTCAGAAATATGCAGGTTTCCTCACGATGTTTCCTTCACCGTAAAGCACGTGGTGTGAAATCACTGTACTTAAGTTTTCTAGAAAAACTCATTGGTACAGGCCCCGCTGGGATTCGAACTTACGTCCTTTGCGTAGCAGACGACTGCTTAAACCTCAAGACCACTACGACTTCATAGCCTATTGTCTTTCTCAATAAATGGGCTATCTAATACTGCATGATTTTTTCAAATCGGACCAGTAGTTCCTGAAATGAGGGTGATCAAGCAAACAAAAAACTCTTCAGCTTTTTTATTAGTATTGACTTTGAAGGATGACATTAAAAAAACACCTTAATATTTTTGATATAATAAAGGCCGGTTTAAGTATATTACGAGCTCATTACCCTTTTGTAAGATCCCATCCGCCCTAAACTGGACTAAACTAGAAAAGGTTTCCACGACTTATATAAAACTTAAGTACCCAAGGGACGCCCTTTCTTACCTTATAAAGAACCTCGCCGAACCCCCGAGACTTGTGACATTACCCACAAACAAACAAAGATTGCCTCTATTTGAGTAGGTACACCGTATAACAAAATATATCTAACATATATATCTATACTCATATACAGGGTGTCGCAGAAAAAGGAACAGTTGTATTCTAGAAATCGTAGGGTTTTATGAATTTATCACTATGTTGAAGTCGTAAAATATAGATATTTTACGACTTCAACAACTCCAGCTCCAACGATAATGTAATTATAGGCTATGGTTGCTAAGGGCCGAAGAGCGCGCGGCCTTAAGCGATTAAATGACGCGCGATCGCGTTTGCCTAATTAAAAGCCTTATCCTTGATAAAAAAAAAAAAAGGAGAAGATTTAGAAAAATGGTTTTATGGGATTATTTCAGGAACTATTAGTGGCAGAAAAAAAAAATGTAGTTAGAATCAAGACCTTGGTCTTGATATGGTCAACTTTGAACGTCAATTACTCGAAAACGGAAGAAGATATTTTTGTCATAATAATTTTATTTGCTTCCTAAAATTATAACCTATCACATATTTTAACAGCTGCCCTATTTTCCCCGACACCCTGTATAAAGTTGAAGAGTTTGTTTGCTTGAATGTGCTTATCTCAGGAATTTCATGTGCGATTTGAAAAGTTATTTCAGTGATAGATAGCCCTTTTTTTAAGTGGAGAAGCAGTTATGGATACACCAGCCGCGGGGGTAGCGGAAGGTTCTGTAAGACTCGCACTGACGAAATTCCACGGTGTTCCTCCTGGTCGCTGAGGGGGATGCACGTGTTATGTCTTCACATGCTTCACCGTGACCCCCCAAGCGACTGGCCTGTCTGCCCCTCCTTACGATACCAGTGATATATAAGCTGTAGAGAATGACTATAAATCCTCACACTAACACCAATCGTGGGTGAAAGTGAGCGTTAGCCCAAAGTAACTATTTCACAGAGTGCTTATTTATACCGGCAACAAACTCAGGCATCATGTACATTTCATTACTTAAGAAACAATGATAATTACAAAAAAATCATCAACCTCTTTACTTCAGTACTTGTACCAGTGTGTACAACATATGATGATTCCGTGAGTGGTCAAATAGAAACCTATGGTTGGTTGCTACGAAATTTGCTACAAAACTACGCCGTAGCGTTGTAGCAAGTAGAGTCGTCTACTACTCGTAGCACTTACTCGTAGCGATCAAAATTCTAAATCTTTATTTGATTAGACAAAGCAATTTCAAATCGTCAGAAGGACACACAAAATACATTATACAGGATTATAAATGCTACCACCGGGTACCAATCTTCTGAAAGATGGCTTTTATTGAGAAGAATCCGGCAACTAATTTTTTTTAATAATATTTTATACCAGCCTTCTTGGCACGATCCCGAGAGACACCGATTTGGGCCAAGTTTTCTACTTGTAATTAGTTGTTAGTTACTTATTTATTATTAACATTGTATGATATTTTATAAATATGTATATTAAGTACATAATATAAAAAAAATCTAAAAAAGGTAAAACCGCCTTCATAATTTATTTCACAAAATTTTATCTCAGGCCTGTCCATAAGCCCGGGAAGGAACTTATATGAAAACCATACGTGCATCAGACATGCTGAATTTGTAAAATGTTTTTTTCTCGCTAAATGTTATCTTAATATCCTGTATCCCGAGTAAAGGTCAAAGGGAAGAATTTTATTTTCAAATAATTTAATTACGAAAATATGCGCCGAGCGAGATGAAAAAGTTAGAGGCAACAAAATTATTATTATTATGAAAGTCCGGGATACTTGAGCGGGCCTTTTAGATCTTTCCTTTGAACACCCGCCCTTTGGTTTAAAATTAATTACTTCCCACTAAAGTATGACGTTACGCATATTTTATATTAGCTTTGGAATCATTCATCATTATAAATATTTTATTAAGCCAGCAGTAACATTTATCAAATCAAAATATGGAGGTGTAATAGGTGAGGCCTGTAACGAACAATCTGATATAATGACCTCAATCTCGAAGAATAACAGACCACAATCTATACTATATTATATAGAGGTGGGTGAGGGGTTGTAAGGGGTAAGTCTGAATCTACTGGGGCCCAATCATGAGCTCTTATTGCAATGTCAATTCAGCTGTGTGACAGTGACAGACTTATGCATGTCATATAAATCTGTCTCATAATAAGAGTAAAACCATCATGGCAATAAGAGGTCATGGTCACGCCCCTGAACCAAAATAAAAGTTTTGACGAAATAACAGCTTTTCACGAATTGTATATGAAAATATATACGGTACTAAATTTAATAAAAAAAAATCTCTATATTTCTGTCTGGCTGTTTGATTCGGATAATCTCTAAAATGGCTGGATCAAATTAAATGGGACTTTCACTTAGATATTTCAAAAATTATATTAGGTTTCCCCGAAAAAGTTACAGCTAGTTAGATTTAAATTAATATTAAACCTCCCTCTTACCAATCATAAACCTATTACAAAACAAACACTATTTGTCTACAAACAGAATGCGCATAAAAGATTAAGAATCCTTTCAATAGTGGGCAGTGGCATCGATCCGACAGTTCGCCCGCGCGGCGCCTCGAGCCTGTATAACAACTTCTCACGTCCGTGTCGATACCAATATTTTATACCTTGGCAAATAGTTGGAAGTTGGGGCCAACTAGTTTAACTAGTTCCTGAGCCTTCTTCGCTAATGTACCAATGTTTAGATAACTCCGTATTAGTTGGTTGGACGAGATAATCCAAATCGTACCTATAGGTGTATTTTAGTATTAGTGGAAGTCAGTTGCGAAAGTTTGTACCACTTTAAGATCGAATATCATTTGCACCGCTCAACGAAAAACGAACTCTATTTTTGCTATGATGTAACACGAAAATTTTGATCCATAGCGGATATTGTCAGTTACGAATATATTATATTAAACCGACTTTAGCTATAACTAATTGTTTATCAACTAACAGGGTAGGCAAACAAATTGATGCACCATTTAAAATTGTCAGATGATGTCATGAATTTAACTTACTACAACATACAACTCTTTACATATAATAAATAACACTAACATATACATTTGTTGCTGTAAAATAAAACTTCACTAACCTAACCTAACCCTTACTTATTTAATGTTTAGTAAAGACGAGGAAGATAAGTTGAAAGTTAATTATTTTTTTTTATAAACATATTAACATTTTTTAAAAGTTCATACAGATATTTAATTAAACTATATTTTATATTTATCAATATTTTAGGAAGTTAAAGTTTATACGATTTATCTCCAAATAAATATCTATGATTTCAAAATATATAGAAAATACACACAGACATTCTTTCAGATTATATATAGGGGAAGGGCCAAGCCACGGACGTAAGCTAACGCTAAGTAAATTAAGTACCGAATACAATCATACATTACGATGATTTAGCAAGCGGTTTTTCATATGAAATTAGGATTGCCTTTGTTCTTATGTTAACTTTTTTGTTCGTAAAGCATTGAGAATAGGACCCCACAGAACATACAGACACACTATAAATATAAGGTTCGAAGTGACACACTCACACAGACGCGCGTATTTTCCAAAATAAAAGGAGGCGTAATGACAGTAAGAGGTGTCACGTCGTGGCCAATTTTTAAATCTAAATTATTTCAACAGTAAATAAATATTAAATTTTAATATTTTTAGTTTATCAACCCTCACACTCAATTGAGTAGACGTTCTTATTTAAAAATAGGCTTAAATTCCTTACTAAGAGCCGTGGTGGCCTCGGGGCTTGAGCAGTCGCTTGCTACGCAAGTGACGCAAGTTCGAATCCCAGCGGGGCCTTTACCAATGAGTTATTCTAAAAAACTTTTGTACAGTGATTTCACACCACGTGCTTTACGGTGAAGGAAAACATCGTGAGGAAACCTGCATATGTCTGAGAAGTAATTGTGTATAGTGCCCGACACGGCGATGGACTCACCCTCTGTCACGTTGGCACTTAATCATATTCGGTTAAATGTGGGTGTTGTTGTTACAACAACTCTGCTTACCACTTCGGGAACCCTTATGGGATGACGTGAGCGTTTATTTCTTATTTTTTTAATTCCTTACTGGTTGTAAAGCTAATATTTTGACTGTGGTGTATGTTCAGGTTACCTCTATTCACAATTCAGGAGGCTGGCACAAACGGTATTTTTATTTTGTTTTTAATCCCTTTACATTTTATTATTCACATTTCAATGGAGGTCGTTTGAATAATACTTACCAATCTGTATTTTTGCACAGAGCTTTACGTTTGACTCGTAAAATAATAATTACGTACGTTGCTTTTATTAGTTGGAACAATAGGCTTTAACTCGCGATTCTGACTTATTAATACGTAATCATCTCCCTGACTCAACCCCATACATTGTTGGGGTCAGCATACGATTCAACCCGAAATGACTGGTTATACAAAGCGACTGCCATCTGAATGTCGCAAGCCCTTTTACAGGGAAAATTAATTGACTTAACAAGTAGCAACGATCGTACAGGATGTTCTTAAACTGTTAATTAGCTGTCAAATTTAGAGAAATAGTTTTGACACTTGCGCGGGAGAGCGGGACGCTCCCCGAAATACGGAGGGAATTTAGACGGGGACAATCCAACTACTGACCCTAATTGAAAGAAGAAAGAAAGAAAAAAAGTTTTTTACAAGCTAAACTTACATGAAATACTGGAATATTTGTAAATAACAGTCGCAAACTGGTACCAACTCAGCATTGTGCTGGACAACACAAAATTAGTAGCATTTTGGAATCTAAGTTATATACAATAATAACTTATCAAGTTAACTTACTTACTGAAAATAAAGCTAAACCATCAAATATAGATAAATTGGGGTAGCTTAACTTTGGATATGTTTATTTTTATACTTTGCTTAAAAACAAATTCTCTTAATACCTAACCTGAACGCAGAGATGAATATTTTTTTTTAAAACAATGCAAAAGATCGTAAGACAAAGCAATAACACTCCCGTGAAATCAGACATACTTTTATAAACGTTAACATACAATAGCCTTGTCTCATCACAATAGCTGTAACGCTGTGTAACAATCACAATACGCTATTCACGTATTTCGTATTAGCAGGAAACTTACATTAAAACGAGCAGTGCGTTCACTTGTAGCCTGAGGCATGCCTGTAAGTGAAAAGATCTGTTGTCTATGTATAAGGTATGCAGTTTAAGTGGAAGGAGTGTGAATAAGTAATTCTGGTAGAATTAATAATTAAGGTAACGGCACCTGTGTTGGACGCGGACCAGTGATGGACATCTTTTGTTTTTTCAATACTGATTAGTTGTACCAGTATTTTAGCTATCATAACAGATGTTTTTGACTACTGACACCCATTTTGATCGCGGCCATAACGGTTGTAAGTTTCGCGGTGTCATTTGGTGTCGGGAATCGTAATTTCTTACTAGAATCGCAATGTAGGTACACTATCATCTTATTTTGTGTCTGGTGTATCGTCGTTGATGAAATTATTATTTAATGAATTATCAATAGAAATGCATCAATTTTATAATATAACCCATACTATAAATTCTCATTTTATTCCTAAAACACAACACTGGATTTTTACTGTCCATTACTGGTGTCTAAGTAGGAGTGTTGTTTATTTATATTATTTTATTGTACTAAGTACTAAGCTGAAATTGAACATTAAATACTGATTGAGGAAAGAGCTTTTAATTTACCTCCAAATCCCTAAGAATTTATGTAAAAAAATAAAGAAATTACAGAGCAAATATGAAAAAAAATCGCTTATGCTGTCCATGACTTTACCTTAAGTGATTTTGTTAAAAGCTATTAGTTAAGCCAATGGAGCTCAAATTGTGAGTTTGTTTACACTGTTTATTTCGATTTAATTTGGAAAATTTTGCGATAATTAAACTATTCTTACATAAAACTACATACAGTGAGTGTTCCAAATGTCCCTTGACGTGACCGATGAGATTCGATCACGCTTTGTTTCATTTCAGGCGACAATTCAAACCAAATACCTACACGCTCTTAGTTTAATGAAAGTACCTGGTTGACCGAGCTGTGCTCGGTTTCTCTTTCAAACTAAAAACTAAACTTTGTCCCACAAAAGAAGAAAACTTAACATTATCCAAAAGAAAAATTCGATCCGATGAACATCAGTCTCGATCCGGTGTACTCTAGTTTTGTTGTCGCCCCATAAGCTGACAACCCCACGTCTAAGCAACCATAACTTGAAAGATTTTGGCGAAATTTACTGTCATTAATAATTTAATTAGTATTTACTCATAAAACATAATTACTAATTATATTTAATATTATAATATGAGTTTTTCAGTGCCTGAAAAATGGTCAAAACTATGTTTTCCAAAAATGAAAACTAGATAGATACATTTTTCACCCCTGGAACCCGCTACTTATAAAATTTCATGAAAATCGTTGGAGCCGTTTCCGAGATTCAGATTCTATATATTCTATACATAAATATCCCATTTGGTTCAATAGTAATTTGATCGGTTTGCTTAGAGAAAAAAATAAGTTAAGGCTACGTTATAAGAAATACAAAAACCCAATGGATGAATTATCACTCAAGTTACTAAAGAAGAGATGTGAGTTATTAGCAACTTCGTGTTACAATAAGTATATTGAAACTATTGAAAATTCAATGGGTGATAACATTAAATCATTCTGGTCGTATATTAAGGCAAAGAGGGGCGGACGAGGTTCCTACCCTGCTTCTATCACTGATGGAACAATCACAGCATCGGAGGGCACGGAGGTATGCAACTTATTCGCCACGTATTTCTCATCAGTTTATTGCAAAGATAACACCAACACCACATTTGGTACTGTCAAAGGTTCTGGAAGTCAATGTCTATGCGCTATTTCAATAGATCAAAAGACCATATTAGAAAAACTAAAAAGCTTGGATGTTAACAAAGGTGCAGGGCCTGACGGTGTACCTGCTTATTACATCAGAGAATGTGCAACAAGTCTAGCCACTCCCCTTTATATAATTTTTAATAAGTCGTTATCATCCGGAATATTCCCAAATGAATGGAAACTAGCAAAGGTTGTTCCCATATATAAAGATGGTGATAATTCCCTTGCAAGTAATTATCGGCCAATTTCTATCCTTTCTTGCCTCGCAAAGGTCCTCGAGTCGTTGGTTTGTCCACACATACAGTATTTTTCCGGCAGTCAGCCTCTCTTCACCAGCATGGCTTTATTCCAGCTCGCTCCACGGTTACTAACCTGGCATCATTCACTGAGGAACTAATAGAAGCAATCGATACCCGAAAAGAAGTAGACGTAATATACACAGACTTCAGTAAGGCCTTCGATCGCATATCGCATTCTATTCTTTCTCATAAGTTGTCAGGTTATGGCATTGCCGGCAACTTGCTGAAATGGTTGCAATCCTATTTGTGTAATCGTGCTTTTCATGTGGTCATTAATGGGTATTGCTCAACTCAATTTGAAATAACATCAGGTGTTCCACAAGGGTCACACTTAGGTCCGATTCTCTTCAACTTTTTTATTAATGATATCTCACACTGTTTTAGAAATTCTACTCCTTTCCTTTATGCAGACGACCTAAAATTCTCCAGACGCGTTGAAACCCTTACAGACATACACTTACTCCAAGATGACCTTGATAGGCTAGTTGAATGGTGCCGTGTTAATAACATGTCTCTCAACCGTAAAAAATGTTCATTTATAAAATTTTCAAGGAACCTTATCCCTCGGTCCTCCTCATACAATATGCTTGGCGAAAGTTTACCTGAAATGGACAGCATAAAGGACCTCGGTGTCTTATTTGACAAAAAACTTACCTTTAAGCCACATATGGAGTCTATAATCCAAAAGGCCTCCAAAATGCTCGGTTTCATAATAAGAAATGGCAAAGTATTTCGTAAACTAAAAACTAAAAATCTGCTATATAACACCCTGGTACGCAGCAACCTGGAGTATTGCAGTGTTGTTTGGAGGCCACACTTTGCCACACATAATCTTAGACTGGAAAGAATACAAAAACGATACCTGTGGCATTTGGCAAGATCGTCGGGGCAGGATGTAAGGAATACTCCTTATACTGAAAGACTCCAGCATTTTCATATGCAATCACTCTCCAAGCGCAGAGACCTCATCGATCTTTTGTTTTTATACAAGATATTTAATAACAAAATTGACTGCCCTCAACTACTTCAAAAATTTAATATTAAAGTTCCCGCGAGACATCCACGAACTAAGATTAAGCTGCTGCATCCACCATTTCGGAGGACAAAGCTGGGTGCTAACTCACCAATAGCACGACTAAGCAGATTATTGAACGACAACAGCGGCCTAGACATTGGATTGCAGTCTTTGGCTTCTTTCCGGAAGTGTATTTTAGAATATGTACTATAATTGTTTTGGGATGCTTAGGTACTTAGAAATAATAATTAAAATAGCCATAATCCAATATTTCCTCAATGTAGATTTATGTATAAACTGTAATGTTATTGTATAGAATTATATACATGATGTGTTTACTTATAATTAGTTGTGCATTAAGATAATTATAAACAAAATGTATCTTATAATCATGTAAAGATGTAACAACTGTTAGTAAACCTATTAAATAAATAAATAAATAAATATATACAGGATATAGAATTAGATATCATTATTTACCCATAAACAATTGTAAAAGCCATAACTATTAATAGTATTGACCTAAAGGGGACGTCACCTTAAATAAAGCGATCGGAAATGCCAATAATCAATCTGGATTCCGATCCTATAATCCATTGCCATCAACGAAATAGATGCAGCAATGTACCGCGACCCACCTGTCTTGATACTTGCAGTGTTTTATCAAAATAAACATGCAATTCATTATTATACATGTCATATCACATTCTTTGAATCGTTATCAAAGAACGTTACATCTGAATTATTATATTTTACAGAAAGGATTAGTTTAGCGATCCCGTGAATCAAATAAGAGTAAATTACTCCTTGTAACATTAACTATCTGCAATTTCGGAGATTAGCCGGAACAAACGGACAGAGAAAAAAAAATATAGTTTTTTTTTAAGTCAGTACCTTATATAATTTCACATGCATTTATTGAAAAGCTGTTATTTTGGAATTACAAACAGACACTGCAATTGTATTTATCTGTATGGAGTATAGATGTATAGATGTTCATAAGGGAGACTTGGAACACTCATTGAACGTCATAATATAACACTTACTTATGTTAATGTACTACCGTTTACTAATTAAGTAAACTCATGCTTGTATTAATTGAATCATGTCACTAAATAACGCTAATATATTCCTAGATGTTTAAAAGTTCATAAAGGCGTTGTAGCCTGGGTAACAATTGTATAGACACAACTTAACGTGCAATATGAATAAGATCATATTTGAACTGTTGTAACTGTATGTTTACTAATAAAGTCATTTAAATTAAAAAAAAACTAATTAATGACTGACAGGAGTTGAAACAGCGAAACAAACTCCCCGGTGATTTTTATCATGTTTCATTTTACATAAATGGGGTTGAATGCATACATTTACACATTTGCCTTGCTTGGCTACCATCTATATACTCAGATACAGTATAATAGGCTCTCTTGCAAAGTTTTGTTTGATGAAAGCCTTAAAACGATAAAAAGATAATTCACATAGTTTCAACGGAAGTTTGATGAAAAATCCTGGTAAGTACCTATCAAAATAGTACATACATACATATGCTCACACCTGTATCCCATGGGGTAGGCAGAGACCACCGTTTGCCACATGCTACGATCCTTAAATACTTCTTTCGCTTCATCCACATTCATGCATCTTTTCATGCACGGTTGCGAGTGTTCCAAATTTGACCTTTCTGAAAAATACTATTAATTTGGTCATAGTAGTTCTTCCTTGGACGCCCCCTTCCGACACTTCCGCTCACATTCGCTCTATAAATTTCTTTCGTTAATCGCCTTCCATTCAAAATATCAAAAAACTATCAAAATAGCTCAATCGTCATAGAGGCTTTGCAGGCAGGCTGTAGGGTACAGCCGAGGGATGCAGGCAAATGAAATGTCCGAGCGAATCAATAGCGAGCCACTCACGCTGCTGGCTAACCGACGCATATTCCATTGGCTTATTAAACGATTAGCCGCACTCATTATTAGATTATAACACAAGAAAATATACTTTTTAATATATATAATGTACTTGCTGTGGTAATTTCATGGGTGGCCCGCGGAAACCAAATGATTATTTTTAAATAAATGTATTTTAATATATTTTAACATATCATAACGTTTCAATATTGGTCCTTCAGATATATATCGATAACATTTAAATAAGAAAACATCGTAACCATCGAACCCAGGTAGTAAAGGAGGCTGCAGGGGTGTTATTACGTTGAAAGTTTCACGACAAGGGTCCAACTCCGGAAGGTACATAAAAATAAAAATTCTACCAAGTTATCTCCCGGGTCAGGTGTTTATTAAATTTAGATGTGCCCCAGTTCTGGTGCTGGCGGGCGTACTTACTCATACTTATCTAGTTTAAGATTAACTTGAGAAGGGACGATTGAAAATATATTCGTATTATCCTTGCTAATATTATAAAGAGGGAAGATTTTCGTCTTATATTTGTTCGTTTGACCGCCTAGTGCTATGCGAAACAAGAGGTCCTGGAATCTTTAGTTTAGGCAAAGTGTTATTGGATTTTTCCATCTATTATTTACCAGTCCGGAGTCTAGATTGGTGTCTAGTTAATGGCCTTAGGGCCTGAGCAGTCGCCTGCTTCGTAAGAAACGCAAGTTGGAATCCCAGCGGGGCCTATATCAATGAGTTTTTATAAAAACGTATATGCAGTGATTTCACACCACGTGCTTAAGGAAAACATCGTGAGGAAACCTGCATATCTCTCTCTGCTGAAATATGTCTTAGAAGTATTTGAATGACATAAATGGCGATGGACTCACCATCTGCCACGTTGGCACTTAAGTAATCATGTTCGGTAAAAAGTGGGTGTTGTTATTACAACACCTCTGCCTACCCCGTCGGGGAATATAAGCGTGAGGATATGTATTTATGCTAATAACACGAGGGCCAAACCGCTGACGGAAGCTAGTAACTGATAAAATAGATACATTTTCATGGAGTTAACTATTAATGCAACCGTAGTTCCCGGAACAAATCCTCGGTCCGGAGTTACGCATAAATCTTCGTTCCGGAGAGGAGCGTAGCGGTTAACGAATTGCCTTAAAACATTCAACAGGAAGGACTGCACCCGGGTGAAAATTGTAATGCTTCCTCCCTATCACCCTGTGTTACGTATAAAGGGACGGTACAATGCATTTTACACAGGTTTTATATTACTTCCGTGTGTCATCCCTTGTTTATTATTTTAATTATAAGCTACGATGGCTTCCTATGTGAGCCGTGGTGGCCTTGAGGTTTGAGCAGTCACCTGCTAAGCAAGCGACGCAAGTTCGAATCGCAGCGGGGCCTGTACTATGGTTTATTTATTTTTCTAAAAACATTTGAACAATGATTTCAAATCACGTGCTTTACCATGAAGGAAAACATCGTGAGAAAACCTGTATATTTCTGAGAAGTAACTCGAAGACGTATGTAAAGTGCCTGAGACGGCGATAGACTCACCATCTTTCACGTTGGCACTTAATCATATTCGGTGAAAAGTGGGTGTTGTGATTACAACACCTCTGGCTACCCCTTCGGGGATTACAGGCGTGAGCATATGTTATGTTATGGCTTCCTATCGCTGTATTTTACAGAGTTTAGGCTCTCAACTTACTCTCTTATACCTTCAGAACCTGATCGAGCTGTCTTAGGTTTCTTTTCAATAACGTTTTCTCATATATGTATGCTGAAAAAAAAAGAATTAGTTAACACATTTCAAGTTCTTCGTAAATTCTCTAACAGTTGGACGCACATACGCATCGTTAGCAGTGAACGCATACCGGTGATCGTCAGTCTCGAACCGGGGTATTCTAGTTTCGCTATCGCCCCGTAGACTGGAAGCCTCACGTTTGTGCTACCATAACTTGTCACACACATCGAAATTTTCTCTCGTATTGTAATGATATTGTATGAGTTGTTCAGTGCCTGAAAATATAGTCAAAACGATGTTTTCCAAAAACGAAACCTAGCTAGATCTATTTTCGTTGGACCCGTTTCCTAGATTCATATTCTATGTATACATATATCGTTTAAAATATAAAATTATAAGTAAGGCTTAGAAGTACTGACTACATGTATAGATTACATTATTTAATTATTACAGGCGTATAGAAAGGCTTTTTATATATAGTCTTGTTTTCTCTGTTATCCCTTGTAATTTACTAAATAAACCATTTATGTTGAACCTTAACAAAATTTATGATGAGTCTATGAATATACGGAAAATACAATCTTTACATCCTGAACACCAAATAATTGTTTCTGACTGTGATATCCGTATGTATTTTACTTTACAAGGTACTTAATTGACATTGTATACAACTAATTACATTTATCGTTACTGTGTCATGTGGTCGGTCACAAGTACATCAATTATTTATTGTAGGTGATTCGGACATATTTCAACACGAGCATGTAACAATTGTTACATATTTATGCCGTGTATTTATGTTTATGACGAGTTCAATGTAAATAATTATGATTACTCTCTGTCTATCCCTTCTCCCTCTCTCTCTCTCTCTCTCTCTCTCTCTGCTTATGCTCTCTATGCTTTTCTTAAAATACATTCGAAAATATTGCCTAAATACAAACTTACAAACTTTATCTACAAATATTAGTGAAGACCAGATCTAAGATAAATATGCATAATTTAGGGAAGCAGTTGAATTTAATTATGAACTGTCACTTTAAACATTCAAATTGTAATAACCACTTCATGAAGACAATGCCATGTCAAATACTGTCAGCCTTCAAATACGACACACCAGAGACAAATAACCCTTAAGAACCCTTTGATCCCTCGCAATGGAGCTAATTAAAACGCCTGAAATGGAGTCTAAACATCCTTCGCGGAATTAACTCTATTCTACGGTAATTTTCTCGTGTCTATGACAGCTACAAGTGACAAGTGACAAGCGATTGCTCTATGAATATTACGTTACTCTATTGTTGTCCATAGTACTTATTGTAACAGCAGCTTCTCGGAATAACAACTTATTTGTTACTTACTAGCTGAAGCCCGCGGTTTCACCCTAATATAATTTCACTAGCTTCTGCCCTCGTCTTCGTTCGCGTGGAATAGTTACTTTGGGCTAACGCTAACATTAGCTAACACACCCAGAGATTGGTCTTAGCGAGGAGATTAGAGCGTTCAAGCATACAAACAAACTATTCAGCTTTGTTTATTAGTATGTAGATATCAGTGGAAAGTCTTTATTGGTTTCTTGACTAAAACTAATCCAGTTTTTTGCGAATAGTAATGCTTGAAAAATGTAATTATAAAAAAATCTTAATTAATAGGTAGTTGTTTAAATAAATGTGGATTGTATAGTAATTTTATTGGGTCGGGTTATAATAATGTTACAGGGAATCCTCGTATGTGCTATACGTCTTTACATTATAACGGCTGCCTTTCAAAGGTTTATTAATTCTAGCCTAAAAGTCAATATGTTTAGTTTTCGACCTAAATAAATACTCGAGTAAAGTTTCGAAGGTATTTCCATGAAGGATAAAATACAATGTGACCGTACCCAGCTGTTGCTTTAAAGTAAACCAAGGGAACCTTTCGAAATAATTATTACGACTTTGTATTGTTTAACGTCCTTTATATATAAGTAGTTATCCATATTCTTCCAAGATGGCGCTGTACTATTCTATATCTCGATGTTGAGATTCTCTTTTAGCTACGTATATATTTCGATGACATACGTCAATGTGTGGTCAATTCAATATCAAGTGGTCGATCCATTAAATACAGGCCTATAGAGAAACATGTTCATGCTTCGCTAGTAGAAACCATACAAAATGTATGGAAATGACATATGTCACGTGATTGATTTGCAAGCGCGAGAGAATATTACTTTTTCTAGGCCTACAGGACTGCCCAAGTTTGTGGTGTTATATTGAAACCAACCAAGGTCTGCACTGACTGATCCTGGCTCCCAGGCCTAAATTATTATACGGTTAATTTTACAGTTATACAATTTCGACACGTTACTAAGTGTACGTTATAGGAACCTAATAAGTATTTTACATAATTTGAAGAGCCGTGGTGGCCTCGGGGTTTGAGCAATCGCCTGCTACGCAAGTTCGAATCCCAGCGGGGCCCGTACCAATGAGTATTTCTAAAAAAACTTATGTACAGTGATTTCACACCACGTGCTTTACGGTGAAGGAAAACATCATGAGGAAACCTGCAGACTTCTGAGAAGTATTTCAAAGACGTATGTATAGTGCCTGAGACGGCGATAGACTCACCATCTGTCACGTTGGCATTTAATCAAATTCGGTGAAAAGTCGGTGTTGCGATAACAACACCTCTGCCTACCCCTTCGGGGAATACAGGCGTGAGCATATGTATGTACATAATTAGAAATATCAAAGGTAGCTATTTATTTTATTTATTAATTAGGTAATTAATAAGTTAAATACCTGAGTATCCCATGTATTTTAAGAGACATGACGCGTTACAAACAATCGTGTCTAGGCGTCCTCTATAACTATACATATGAATACAATTGAAATAATTAGACATAGAGAATTTATCTAATACCATAACAACATAAATACTAACATCGTAAACAACTTGCAGTAGTTGAAAAAACTATGTAGTAGTTGCTTGCGTATAATTGCAAACATAATTGAAGACGAATTTGTCTATTTGAAATTTCAAATTAAAACATCTTTTCGTAAATGCGTATGAAAGTAAGTATATACAGTGCGTATTTTTTTTTATTATTGTTTATTTTCTATCTATTTGTTCGGTCTATATGGCTGGACCGATTTTAGCGAGACTTTTTTGCTAAAAATTACACAGCTAGTTCTACATAATATCACAGTGTATGCTTTGACACTGTCCCTATCTGAGTCATAAATATCCCGGGAGGTGAGTGTGACCTAGTTGTGAGGCAAATCGTCCAGAAAACTACTGGGGTCAATGCGACGCAACCCCTTATACATCGCTAAAGGTGAACACCTATAGAGAATTTAAATACACAGATTTATTTGTATCTTTCGTGTATATTCATAGATATCGTTTAACGTTATCAATTTGCATGAACAATTTTAAGGCTCATCTATACAGATAAATAAAATTAAAGTGTCTGTTAGTAGTTCCAAAATTACAGATTTTCACTAAATCCATATAATAATAAAGCATATACGGTACAGACGTACAAAAAATTATCAAAATTATTTTCTGTCTGTTTATTTCTTCCGGGTAAACCTGAAACGGCTGAACCGATTTTAACGGGACTTTCAGTAGCAGATAGCTAATGTTACAAGGAATAACTTAGGCTACTTTTATTTACAAAATAACATTAAGAATTCCGCGGGAATTAAATTTACGCGGGTGAAACTGCAGGGCATAGCGAGTATAAATGTAAATAAAAAAATTATTTACAAATAATATTTTAAATTTAATAATCATTAAAAAAAACCAATTCAAACAAAATATATGATTTGCATTCTTGCCTTTTCATAATATTTAATTATAATAAAATGTTACAAAAACACTCAACAATATAATATACGCAGCTACATTTTGTGTTAATTAAAGTCCTGAAACAAAGAAACCCATTCCCAAGAGACAGTCGTAAAGCAAACAAAAATGTCCGTAAAGCATAAAGAGATTAGTTGAACAATGGTTGGTGACCCCTGCCCAAGGGATTAAGGTTATCAACGGGTTCACTGGCCGGCAGGCATCACCAACCTTTTTTACCTGTCAGCACCTAGTCGAGCCGATTATGTAAATTTAAAACCCTTATTCATACTTCATGGGCAGGCTACAACATCGAAAAATTCTGCAGTGAACAAAACAAATACAAAAAGCTATTACTAAGCCAGTTATTTCATTGATATAATTAATACGAAAAAACTGTCGGCGACAAAGTCGCTACTACATCGTTACGGTTTATGTTATGTGAATCGGGCTATTGAGAGTTCTTTAGCAATGGCAGAGTGGTTTGAGAAGTTTTTACAACGCAATTTGCCGAAGAGCTTTGAAACAAACCAATGAGTTTTTCCAAAAGCATGTGAATTTGAATGAGAGGATCGTGAAGAAACCTAAATGATATAGAAGCACTAAAAGAAACGGCAGTAGAGCATCTGTGACGTTGTAACTTTATCAGTTAGGTGAATAATGGGTGATGAAACACCTCTGCCTACCCCTTCGGAAACCCTTCTAAGAGGTGAAGACACAAAATCTGTCTACTTAATAAAGGAAAATCTACATAAGACATATTGACATATTATTTTCAGAAGCACAAACTGGTTATTGTTACCGAAGGCATTCATACCTTTAAATCGTGTTATTTCAAAGGAGGCGTTACAAACCAACAAACAAGATCGATATCTTTACACATTAAGGTAATCTCTAAAGATCAGTGGCTCTTCACAATATTGGAACAAGTCTTTTGTCCGACGATTTATCCAAGCCGCGTCCTACCTCGTATCAACGGACGTATTCTGTTGAATTAAATCTGGTGCCATTAATATAAAAATGTTATATGAAATCGAAGCTCGAATTGAGGTTCAGTTTCGTTTGACATTAATTAATTGTAAAAAAAACTTCAAAGCAAATTTTCGTGTTCTCCTCAGCAAGCCCTTTCATTTGATGCCTATACGGTGGTAGAGCACAAAAAATAACAGATCCGCCATTTTGGATAATCCACCATATTGGAATTAGAATGACATTATTTATTACATACATTGCAAATTAAATAAAAGTTTGTAAAAAACGGAAAACTAGGCCCAGAATCCGCATTCAACATGCCTAAAAGGTTGACTTCAAATTACTAGTGCAGGGGACCATCATCGGTTTAAGCAGAGCATTTAAGAACTTCTGAGCATTGACGTTTCATTTCGGTACCGTAAAATTAAACGTCAAAGCTAAGATCGTGCTGCTTAAGCAATCATAGTTGGCCCTCAGTGGCCATGTAGTAGTATCACGTCTAAACGTCAACGAATAGACCTTGCATTTTAGGGTGCTACTGATGATATAAGGATGGAAGTGTTTCCAGAATAGCGGTGCAGATTCGGGACAAGTGCCCTTTATCTCGTTGATGGACCATTACCCAGCGCTGCCAAGACAAGACTGTTTTTGTTCCCGCTGACTTATTGCTAAAGGAAATGCTCTTTGACGCTTCGCGCTGAAAAAAGACGAGTTTCAAGCTCCTAAGTGCACAACAAAATGGTGCTAAGTACTCGTAATAAGAGTGACATTTAATGTATTATGTACTTTGCTTAAACTTATGTAGTGATTTCACACCACGTGCTTTACGGTGAAGGAAGACATACATACATACATATGCTGACGCCTGTATTCCCCGAAGGGGTAGGCAGAGGTGTTGTTATCACAACACCCCCTTTTCACCGAATTTGATTAAGTGCCAACGTGACAGATGGTGAGTCTATCGCCGTCTCAGGCACTATACATACGTGTTTGAATTACTTCTCAGAAATATGCAGGTTTCCTCACGATGTTTTCCTTCACCGTAAAGCACGTGGTGTGAAATCAGTGTACATAAGTTTTTTAGAAAAACTCATTGGTACAGGCCCCGCTGGGATTCGAACTTGCATCGCTTGCGTAGCAGTCAACACGATAAAGAGTTAGGGACAAATTTAGATTTTATAGAATTCGCAAGTACAAAAATTTACCAAAATGTACAAATTCTTTTTTTTTTTTTAATTTTTCCTTTATTTGTTTCCTACGCCTGTGGGTCTAAAAAGGCCGCTTTGGGAGAATCATAATGTGACCCGAATATGATTCGTCATCGAAATGACAAAATGGTCACTTAGGTGCAATTCATATTATGATTCACGAATAACAATAACTGTCGATGATGATTCATATTCGGATCACATTATGATTCTCCAAAAGTGGCCTTATTAGACCTACTGTCGTTATTTTAATTCTATGAATGAAGGTTTACACCTCTAAACCCTGGCTACCCGCTTGTTGCATATAACTTTGAAACTTTATAGATACACCAACTCGGGTTAACAGAATGCAAGCTCAGGTGTCCTATTATAGAGCATGCCACTATGCGCAGTCACGCACCGCATTAACATAGCTCAGCTTGCATACCTACTTGATTCCCGGCTCACAAGACATACCCGTTTATAGTTCACAGGGCTATGATGAAATTAGACAATCTAATATACATCTATACAGATAATTGAAGGGTCTGTTTGTAATTCCAATATTACACCTTTTGACTAAATACATATGAAAGTATGGATTCAAGATACTTAGATAGAAACATACAAGAAAAACCAATTTAAAAAAAAAATCTCTTTCCGTCTATCTGTGTGTCTGTTTGTTGCGTCTAATCTCCGAAACAATTTGACTGATTTGAACGGGACTTTCACTGGCGGATAGCTAATGTGAAAAAATTGATTTCCACGGACCACCCATAAAATTAAGTTTACGCGGGTGAAACCGCGAGCCACAACTAGTTAAAAAATCTAGAGTGATTGTTAACGAAATGAGGATAGGTCTTCTTTTTGTACAAATATGCAAGCACAAGCAAGTAAAACAATGGCGGCTTACCGTTAACGCCGCGTTATTTAATATTCTGACCTACAAGAAGGCCGAATTTCTCCGACCCGCACCGCTGTACTGTAATATTACGAGTCTCAACGGTGCGACCCAAGACACAAAATAAAAACATACCAAAGGTCGACTGTATAATGTACACCTTTTACACACCTTTTATATAAGAATTTGTCCGCTAACGTTAAATTTAACCCGCGATTAGTCTTATCGTGATAATATACATCCTGGCCTTCCTCACTAAATGGTCTACCTAATTCAGAAATAATTTTAAAAAAATCTGACAGTTCCTGCACACAAGCAGACAAACAAACAAACTTCAGCTTTAGGTTAGTTATATCTACAATCCTTCTATTGTTGGCCGACCGACAAAACCATCATCATCCTCCTGCCCTTTTCCCATATTATTTGGGGTCGGCACAATGTGTTCTTCTCTTCCATTTCTCTCTATCAGCCGTCATATCTGTATTCACTCCTATTTTAGCCATATCATCTTTCACACAATCCATCCATCGTTTCTTAGGTCATCCTTTCCACTTGTAACCATCCACATTCATAACCGACAAAACCATGGGTAATTTATACTTAAAAAGAATTGAACCACTGTGACAGACAACAAAAAGATCCCTCTATAGGTAGCGAACTCCTCACCTCCACTCTTACTCCATTAATTGACTTACCACAAGAACATGATACTACCTACATGGTAATTATATGCCTGCGAACTGCTAGGCTGCAATAAGGTGGAGATGAAACATAAAATTAAAATTAAATATGCTCACGCCATCCTAGAAGGGTCCCCGAAGGGGTAAGCAGAGGTGTTGTAACAACACCCACATTTCACCGAATATGATCAACTGCCAACGTGACAGAGGGTGAGTCCATCGCCGTCTCAGACACTATACATACGTCTTTGAATTACTTCTCAGACATATGCAGGTTTCCTCACGATGTTTTCCTTCACCGTAAAGCACGTGGTGTGAAATAACTGCACCTAAGTTTTTTAGGAAAACTCATTGGTACAGGCCCCGCTGGGATTCGAACTTGCGTCGCTTGCGTAGCAGGCGACTGATCTAACCCCAAGGCCACCACGGCTTACCCTACTGATTTCAGTAGTAATTTCAGATTCAGCTGCTCGTAAGGGTGCATGCGAAAGTTATTTTCTAATATAAGAAGCCGACTCTGTGTGGATATATTTATATTTTATTTCGTGCCCAACTACACCTCTACATCCATTCGATAGCAATTGAACCAAATAACGCAATTTTGCGTGCACATCCCACTATAATATGTGAATAGGCACTCGGTTTTAGCCATCGTGAAGGGAACCTATTTACATTTATTGGTGTATACTCTACGGGTTTGAAGAGGTTTTCTTTTTGAGACATAAAAGGAAAAGTTTGAGAAGAATTTGTACTCATGTAAGTGGAGTTGTAGGTTGTATCTTGGAACAGCTTTTAGTTTATTCACTGGAGATTGGAGACAGACTTTACCTGCATGTGGAGGAATTGTATTCTCCTTACTTTATTAAACACAAGCGGACGTCACGCGGTTTCACCTGCTTAGTTCCCGTTCCCGTGGGAGTACGGGAATAAAATAGCTTATTTTTCACACACATAGCCTATATTTCTCGCTGATAATATAGCTATCCATGGCTGAAATCATTTTTTAAATCGATCCACTTTTTGAGCCAATTACACACATACTTACATACAAATCTTTTTATAATATTAGTATAGACTAACTGTGTCCTACGGTTTTACCTGCGTAGACTTAATTTCACGGAATCCTAGGATTCCGTTTTCAATCTCTTTATTATTTAAGAATAAGTTACTCCTCGTTACAACAGCTAAGTATATGTCAGTGAAAGTCCCGTCAAAATTGGTTTAGCCATTTCTGAGATAAGCTGGAACAAACACACTGACAGAGACATTTTCCAATGTTTTTTTTAATATATTAAGTTTAAGTACCTACCTATCGTATATACTTTCAAATGCATTTAGTAAAAAGCGGTTAATTTGGAATTACAAACTGACACTTCAATTTTATTTATCCGTATGTTTTACTAAAGAGTAGAAAAACTTGCCCTTTTTTTTAAATAAATAATCGTATAGGTTATACAATTCTTGACTGAATGACTGACTGACTTATTTGAAACGCAGAACCTAAACTGCTGGTTCATATGATAAATATTTATTAAAAATTATTACGCGTCTCGGGTAAAAGCAACTTAGTTTTATATATTTCATGAGATCCTAGTTGGTTATTGTGGTAAGGTTCAATTTTCTTTGTAGGGACGGAGTGAATTGATTACACGTCTTTTGCGACCGACTGTTTATTGTGTACTAATTTACATAGGCACATGCATTTCTTTAAATTTGTATCTGACATACCGCCCACCAAAAACCTAGTTTTTTAAACAATTCTATAAATTAAGTATACTTAGAACAATGGACTGTATTAATTTGTATTAAGTAAAGTAAAATTATACATCAATTTAATTTTGTATATTGCTATTTGAAACCCGCCCACCGTACTCAATCAGTGAGATTCCTTCGGAAGTGGTATAAGCTTCGACAACGGTCTCTTTAACTCGTGGTTACCCTTGCATTGCACTGTGGCTACTCTTACTAAGTTGTCCGCACCAGGGTGAAGATGTTTGATTTTTCCCAATAACCATTTCGTAGGAGGTGTTTCATCATCCTTTATAATCACCACATCACCAATAGCAGGCGATGGTACTGTCACTTGCCATTTATATCTTTGTTGCAGGGTATTGAGATATTCAGTTTGCCATCGATGCCAAAAATCTTGTATCATCTTCTGTAACAATTGCCACCTTGTCAACATACTTATTTTCATGTTGTCGTAATGTAAATCAGGAACGCTTATGAGAGGCTCCCCCACTAGGAAATGTCCCGGAGTTAAAGGTGTATCTGTGGTATTGTCTAACTGGCAGAGAGGGCGAGAATTCAGACATGCTTCAATCTGAGCAAGAAGTGTTGTCATTTCCTCAAAGGTAAGTTTTGTATCCTTATTCACTCTGGTAAGATGTCTTTTTGCTGATTGAATTCCTGCTTCCCATAAACCTCCACATGATGGCATTCTTGGCGGAATAAAGTGCCATGTTGTTCCTTCATTTGCCACAAGTTCAGCTACTTCCTTCGCTAAGTTATCCTTATTAATTTTAAACATATCTTCTAGCTCCTTAGCAGCACCTTTAAAATTGGTGCCGTTGTCGCTCCACAAATGCAAGCAACGGCCTCTGCGTGCAACAAATCTCCGAAATGCTGCTATGAATGCTTGAGAAGTGAGGTCTGTTACCGCTTCTAGGTGAATGGCTCTAGTCGCCATACAAACAAACAAGCATATGTAGCCCTTTGTGGCTTGGTGTCCTCGACCCTTGGATGTTCTGATCCATACGGGTCCAGCATAATCGACTCCACTGTTAATAAAGGCTCGATTCTGATTGACTCTTACAGCAGGTAATTGCCCCATGAACTGATTTCTCACTTTAGCCTTATCAACTACACATGTTTTGCATTGATGTATGCATCTCTTAACAGCAGATTTCAATCCAATCACCCAGTACTTCGATCTAATGTATGCCATCATTAACTGTATACCACCATGGAGTGTCTTCGTGTGGGCTTCACTGATTATCAACTTAGTGATATGCTGATTCCCGGGTATTATAATAGGATGCTTAGTTATGTCTGGTATCGAAGCATTTTGCAGGCGACCTCCTAATCTCATGATTCCAGATTCATCTAATAATGGTGATAGTGTTATAAGTGAACTTCTTTTCTTGACCCTTCCTTCTTTCTTGAGTTCTTCAATTTCTCTTTCATAAACTAAGCCTTGATAATATTTAATGCAATCTTCTAAAATTCCTTCTATTTCATTAGCTGTTAGATATTTCTCATTATATTCTGTCCCCTTCTTCTTGAAAAATCTTTTACAATATGCTAAGACTCTTTTCATTCTTGACATCGTTGAAAATCTCTCCCAGATCGGTTTGTCTTCTATGGATGTGTGAAATGAACCCTTGATCTCCAGTTCTGTTTGCGGAATGCTGCACTTATTCACTTCAAATTCGTATTGACTTAGCCACCTTGGTCCAGTCCACCATTTGTCTTGTTCTACTAGATCAAATGCTCGAATGCCTCTAGTTGCGATGTCTGCGGCATTTTCCATGGATTGAACAAATCCCCACTGATCATAATCAATAACTCGTGTTATCTCTGCTACTCTGTTTGCAACAAACGTGCGCCAACGACTAGGTTGAGATTGCAACCATGACAACACTACCATTGAATCAGTCCAGGCGAAAATTTTGTTTTTCGGAATTTTCAGTATGTCCATCAGATCACTGATAAGTTCTGCTAGTAATGTTGCAGCGCAAAGCTCTAGCTTTGGAACTGATAGCTGTTTCAGAGGGGCAACCTTGGTGCGAGATGAAATCAGTGTAACGTGTACGGCGTTATCTTCAATTACTCTAAGGTAAGCTACAGCAGAATAGCCCAATGTTGATGCATCTGCAAATCCATGAATTTCAACTGCGTCTGTGTTGTCTGCTGTCGTTTTCAACCATCTTGGTATCTTAATATTCTGTAAATAAATTAACTCATTTCTGAACTCAATCCATTCTGCACTCAAGCTGGAAGGAAGTTCGTCGTCCCAACCCAGATTATTCAACCACAATTTCTGTATCAATATCTTGGCTATGATAATAACTGGTGACAGCCATCCGAACGGGTCGAAGAGACGAGCAACATCTGAAAGAACTGACCTTTTCGTTACAGGGTGTCTCATTTCCGGTAAGTTCACAGTGATTTTAAATGTGTCGTCTATTCTATCCCATGTTAACCCAAGAATTCTGATAATCTTATCTAGTTTAATGTCTATTGTGTTCCTTGTATCATTATCTCCTTGTAGAAAATCTAGTATTTCCTTAGAGTTACTTGACCATTTTTGCATCTTAAATCCACCTCTTGTGAGTATTGTTTTGATTTCTTCACACATCTTCTTTGTTACTTCTATATCATCATTGCCCGTCATCAGATCATCCATATAAAATGAATCTTTAAGAAGCGATGCAGTTTGAGGAAACTCGTGTGCCTCGTCGTCAGACAACTGGTTTAATGTCCGTACGGCTAGATATGGAGCTGCTGCTGTACCGAACGTGACCGTATTGAGTTCAAAGATTTCCAGTTCATCCTCCGGGTTATCTCGCCAAACAATACGTTGCAAGGTTGTGTGTTCTTCAGCCATTAGGATCATTCGATACATTTTCACAATATCTCCAACGACACATATTTTGTGCCTTCGCCAAGCTATGATAAGGCTTCTGAGATCAGGTTGCAGTACAGGTCCGACCAACATTGTATCATTTAGAGAATTATTGTTGGAACCTTTAGCACTAGCGTCAAAAACTACGCGAACCCGACTAGTGTCCTTATCTTCGCGTATTACTGCATGATGAGGTAAATAAATTGCGTTTTCATTATCAGGTGTTTCAGATTTTCTCATATGTCCCATATCTTTATATTCGTGAATAACCTTGGTATACTCCATTTTTAATTGTGGGTCCCTTTGAAATTTCCTTTCTAAATATTTGAATCTGTGTATAGCTTGTTTTTTCGTATCTCCACACATATTAACCGTTTCTTCGATGCTTTTCTTCAATGGTAAATGTACTGTATATCTTCCACTTTCCTCTCTTTTAGTTGTTTTCTTATATATCTCTTCACAAATTTCTTCCTCTCTTGTAAGTATCTTCTCCTTTTTGTATGAATTTGTTTCTATCTCCCAGAACCTTCTTAACATGTCATTGTCTTCTGCTACCATTCCTGTGACATGTAGTGTGATTAATTTGTGCTCCTTTCTCATTATATTATTTTCTCTTTGACCTGAAAGAATCCATCCTAAACTAGTTTTTTGCGCCACTACACCATCAGGCATTTTAACCAATCCATCTTCTATTATTTTACAGAAAACATTGGCTCCAAGCAAAATATCAACCTTGCTTGGTGTGTCATATGTAGGGTCAGCTAGTTCTAAAGTTTGGAGTTGTGGCCAGTTCATCGTGATGTGCTTCGAAGGAAGGTTTGTCGAGATTTTCTTCAAAATGTAAGCCTTCACCTGAAGTGGTTCCGTGTTATTAAATCGCGATGTAACTGTGAGGTCAACTAAATGTTTGATAGGTACTTGGGTTCCTTCTCCCACTCCAGAGACTACACCGTTGATATTCGTTTTAGGTAGGCCTAATATACTAGCAATGCTCGCTGAAACGAATGAAGCCTCAGATCCTTGGTCAATCAAAGCACGAAGTATGTGTGTATCTCCATTCTTCGATGTAACTCGTACCTGTGCTGTGGCTAACAATACTTCATGACCAGTTTGTTTTTGAGAGAGGTGTGCAGTTGTAATTGTGTTTTCTGGCAGTGTATGTTGCGGTGGTGTAACTTTCTCTCCACTTGTTTCTTTCAATTCGTGTAAAAGAGAATGATGTCTTCTTCTGCAGACTCGGCATGTCGTTCTTTGTTTACATGTGTACACGTTGTGGTTTGGTACGAGGCAATTGTAACATAAATTATTCATCTTGACAAAATCTCTTCTTTTTTCAACAGATTGTTTTGTAAATTCCTTGCAGTTAAATATGTAATGACTACCCTGGCAGTAGCTACATGACCTTGAACTTGCGTGAGTATTCTCCATCTCTTCTGACTTCATGTGAAACGATTTATGAGCTTGGGGCCTTTGGTGCGAGCATGCTGTAATCGGGGCGACTAGTTCTAGTGTACGGAATTTGGATTCAAGAAATCCCTTCATCTGCTTCCACGTTGCCAACTCGTCGCTATTCTCGCTGTGTGCGTATTCTTCCCAGTCCTTAAGTGACTCTGTGTCCAATTTCTGAGATATCAGAAATATTATAACAGGATCCCAAGAGTCAGTATTTATATTCAAATTATTCAAACTGCTGATACATTCTGTAGTGGTATCTAAAATTGATTTAATTTGACCAGCTGACTGGTTTATCACTCTCTTTTGTCCCCATAATCGTTTTAGAAGCGAGGTCACAATCATCTTCTTATTTCCGAAGCGTCCCTTAAGAAGGTTCCATGCTTGAGTATAGTTTTTCTCAGTAATTTGTATGTGTCGTAATAACGCTTCCGCTTCCCCGCAAACACTTGTTTTCAAATAGTGTAATTTTTGAACATTACTCAATTTCGTGTCATGTACGAGGGCTGTGAATAAATCTTGAAAGGTAGGCCAATCTTCGTATTTTCCTGAGAACGTGGGCAACTGTATTCTAGGTAGCTTAGCAAGTGATAAATTACCGTCTTGTGTTTCGATCGACATATTACACGTATTTTCACCTCTCTGGTGCGATGTTATTGTTGTTATCAGATCGATTAAATCACCTTGTAAGCACAGAAACAATTCTTCATACTTATAAAATTCCTCGTTTAGAAAATACGTTAAGACTCCCTTTTGTTCCCGAGGTGTACACTTATTGAGAGCATTATGTGCGTTTTTAAATGTTTCCCAGTAATCTTCAACAGTTTTTAATCTTGCTTTCACATAACCTTCTGTAAGCCGTACCTTCGGACACTTCTTCAAATTTGCATTTGCCTTTTGTATCATATTAGCCATATCTTCTAAAGTAGATAGATATCCACTCTGTTCTGCCGTTGGTGCCGTCATTTTTGTACGAAAACAATCCAATTTTATACACTAACAATGTCAATCACTGCACGTAATAATTACTTATTGCTTGCTATTTTTCTAATAAACTGCACTCGTCCGCGTTGTCTTATCTAAGGAATGCGATCCTTTTGTTCTCGAGTCGCTGTCGGGTCTGCCGGCCGTCCCATTCATAAATCCGGTTCGTTTGGACCATATGGTTATTGTGGTAAGGTTCAATTTTCTTTGTAGGGACGGAGTGAATTGATTACACGTCTTTTGCGACCGACTGTTTATTGTGTACTAATTTACATAGGCACATGCATTTCTTTAAATTTGTATCTGACACTAGTATTATGCCCTATCGGCAATTTGGCAGGTCTCTTAGCTCACAGTCTGTATAGAAGGAGGAAAAGAAGCAAACGTTAATAAATTCTTGTTATTGAAGGGTCGAAACAAAAGCAATATTGAAAAACTCACAGCTGCAGCACCAGATAAAGAAAGTGGGTCAAGAACGCATTAACCAAGTTTAACCATTAGTGCTCGTTAAATATCTCTTCTAAGGCCATTCCCCATCGTGTTTGATGCCTTTGTAAACAAAAAACAGTAATTAGACAGGCTCCGAGGGAAATACGCCCTTAACACCGGATTAGACGGATTTAATGCTGAGTAAAGCTTCAATTTACATCAAAAGTGAACAAAAAACAAGCAAGTGTTCTATTTATGCATTGTTATCAAAGGATAATACGGTTCATATTGTATTTAACGTACCTTTCATTTAATCGTACTACGGTAATAAGTTTAGTTCTGTTATTTTAAGCGACTTTAACAAAAATATACCGCTTTAATTATCATTGGTGCAGTCAGGAAACATACTTAATATTCGTACCTAATACCTTCAATATGAATTAGCAAGTGATTAAATAAATATACATCCCAAATAAGACGCAAAATATAAGAAGTGAAAATACGTAGATATCTAACCTAAATTTACGTAAAAAATATTTATTAGACTCCTTGCCTACAGGGACTCCTTTTAATAATATATTTTAGTTATAAGATTATATTTTTAAGTTTTTTAGTTATGTAACACTTCCATAGATAAATAAAATTTGTGTTTATTAGATATAATATTAAATATACATTAAATAAACAACTAAAGTGCACGTAATATATACCTGTTAGGTTAATTCATGTTTAGCTAGTCACAAATATTTTCATGTATAGGCATAACGCGAAGTAATTTTTGAGGGAGTTATTCTTTTTGTCTAGAAGTAGGCATGCACGGAGCCTTTAAAATGAGGATGGTAAGGGAATTAAATACTTTTGTAAGTACCACCTAAATTGAAGTCGACACATGTTATTCCCAACCAACGCTTCCCAAACCCGTTTGTACACAGCACGATTTTGTGCTCCACATTACGAGAAATCCCGTTTGTGCCGGTTTTAATGGAGTGCCACAAAGAGCCGCCAGCCCTAACACATGCTGCGCTGCATTTCAGCAAACGGTACTTAGTTATCGAAACACGTAAACCACACGAGGAGAGGTTTTAAGGTATCTTGTTTGTACTGGAAACAGCGGAATATGTGTAAAGATCTTGAGGAATTCATGCTGCGTCAGAGTTAACCTACCTAAGTTTAGTGTATTATTGTATACTATAGATGTACGTAAATGACGTGTATAAGTCACTGTCACATATATACAGATAAACAAAATTGAAGTGTCTGTTTGTAATTACAAACAGCTTTTCACAAAATGCATATGAAATTATAATCGGTACATGTACAAAAAACAAGTTTAAATTTTTTTCTCTATCCTTGTTCCTTGCTAAGGTTACCTTTAACTCAGGTAAAATTCCCCAAATCTTATATTCATATTTTTTACGCTTATATTCATATATCTTTTGATAAATGACTAACATCACATCCATCGTTTCGCAACGAAATGAGTTTCGATCAAAAACTTGAGCGCCAACTCCTCGTTCAAGTTTGATGTGAGTACGAAAACTGTCTGAAGTATTAAACTCATTGAAGAGTGCTGAATTCAAAGTGCTGCATGCTAGAACGACGCTTAACAAGATTTGCATGTACTTAGCTATTGGTGGTTTGTGCCATAATGTATAATGGTCACAAAGAACCTCATAGAATATACCTATTATCAAAAGAATTTTCACTGTTTACCTGTAATTGTAAGGGTTATTTATTTTCTATAGCATTGCCCCGCGATTGACTTTCATGAGTGGCTCGCGAAGTCTATGGTTTTTTATATAATATTAGCCTAAGAAAATCCTTGTTATATTAGCTGTCTGCCAATGTAAATCCCAAAAATTGTTTTATTAAGTCAGTATCGTATATACTTTCATATTGTTCAGTCGCGTAGTTCCCGTTCTCGTGGGAGTACGGAGATAAAACATATTTATTTATTTACACTTTATGCACAAAAGTACAAAGGTGGACTTAATGCTATAGCATTTTCTACCAGTCAACCAATTATCATAGAACACAAAAAATAGGAGTGGGTGTGCATGGAGATGGAAAAGGACATAGGTTTACATTAATAAACTTATAAACGATTAAGATACAAATACAAGAATAATATAATATATAAGGTTGTGAAATAATACATAGTTATAATTAATATGGGTTTATAAATATATATAACACATAAATATTTATATCAATAGCCTATGTTACTCGCTGATAATGTTGCTATCCATTGCTGAAAGAATTTTCATATCGGTCATGTAGTTTCGGAGCCTATTCAATGCAAACAACCAAAAAAACAAACAATTCTTTGCTCTTTATTATATTGGTGTAGATTACTATCGCATTATTTATCAGGACACTTATAATACCACAAAGTATGCACTTAACTTAATTGTGATCTTGTGGAATTGAAATCTATCCAATTAAACTTTCTGTAGTTTGCTCGCTTTGATGTCAAAGCTAAGAGCAAGCTTTTTGTTGGCTATGTTTCCTCAAATACGACTGTTTTCCATCACTTATATGTAGGTTCTGTTAGAAAATAGCGTGAAGGAGAATTCATTATTAATATTAATCGTGCTTATGCTCGTGGGTATAAACCACAACTCAGATTTTAAACATGAGTAGACAGGGTTTGAGAAATTCGTAGAATTAGTAAAAATGGCTTATGAAAAGTTAGAAGACCTACGTATCAAGTTGGTATTTAATGTTTAGGTTTCATCAGATTAGTCGCAAATAACCTCTTGGGTACCTATAGGGAATAACAAAAATCGCAGTTAGTATTTACTATAAAATACTATCTTGTTAGGCGAACTGCGTGTGCGTTCTTATGAAACGGGACGTTAATTATAATAATGAGACCAGTTTTGGAAATTTGTTAAAAAATACGTCGACTGAAGAAGTAGCTTTGCAAGAAAGGCCTAAAATGCGTTGATCTACTCAAAAATAAGTAGAGTTGGCAACGCTGCTCTCAAGATTAAGTTTTTTTGTCATTATGGTGTTTTGAGAACAATAATTGAGAGGATAAACTTTGTAGGTTTTTTTAATTAATAAATCCAAACATAAAGTTCCCATATTTATTATAATGTGAACTTCATTATTCGCAACACCGACGAGTCGGGGGTCTTTCGAGAGCCATCTACACTTATATATAAAACTGATGAGTTTGTTTACTCAAAGCAAATCTCATAAACTCCTGGCTAGATTTGAAAAAATCTTTCATGGAAAGTACAATCGCGGAGTAAAGTTGGCTGTAGCCCAAAGTAATTAATACACGCGGACGAATTCGCGGGCAGAACATAGTACTCTTATGTAAGACTACCAAAATGGTCTTTCGAGTCGTAAAATAAAAGAACAATATTTTCACAATATCTTCTTATTAACATGAAAAACGTAACGTGATAAACAATATTACACTATCAAGTAATGAGGTCGCAAAACAATAGTCATTTTGGTATTATGTACATAAGCATAATTATTACATTAATAACAGATGAGACATGATTTTAATACACATAAAACAATAATTAAATAAAATTATGAACTGGATCTGCGTTATAAATATTTGCAATGCATGTTCTGGTTTTCAGTCGAATGTAATTATAAATATCATATATTAATACATATTTAATTAAACTGCACACAGAAGTAACATTATTATTCACACCAATATTATTCTACTCACTAGTTGACCCGGTGAACTTCGTACCACCTTGTCCTTTACTTATTATTTATGTTTCCTTCCCTGAACTTTCATAAATATATCAAGATCAAAATTACCCAAATCGGTCCAGCCATTCTCAATTTTTAGCGAGACTAACGAACAGCAATTCATTTTCATATACATAGATATAATAAATGTTAAAGTTTATATGTTTCAACGAATTTGGATGACATACCCACAGATTATTTATTATCTAGATTACCCGATACTTTTTACCATACGAAATCGCGGGCAAAAGTTAATGTACAATATTAAGAAAGAGAAGATAAACTTGGTAACTTATCCATTATCTGGTACTCATAGTACAGTATTACTTAATTTGGGACTAGATGGTTCCGTGTGGTAATATCCAAACATATTCAAACGAAAACATTCCACGGAGATTATAAAAAGGGGTTTTTATACTATTAATGATAATATTACTATAAATATTATACGGCAAATGTTGGTCTCTGCCTACCCGCATGGGATACAGGCGTGAGCATGTATGTATGTATAATCCGCATAATGCTATTAAAGTTACTTCTGTACCCAATTTAATATAATTTTTTGAAGCGCACGATTATTTATAGCTTTTCTTTACAAATCACTTTTTTTTTAACACTTTCGTAGAATAACCTTATTATTCAAAACGTGGTTTAAACCTTTGTCTATCTGCTTGTTATGGCAAGTCTCTGGATACATACGGGACTTTCACTTACAGATTATACAAGTAATTGAAGCTACATTTATTTAAAAACAAGAGGAGCTCGTCGCACAGTTGCTATTGCGCATATCATTCGGTCAGCAAATTAAAGCAGCCCAAAACCAGTAATTGGATGGGTGAACACCCGAGTTCCCTCCGTGCCTCTGAGAGCACGTTAAGCCGTCGGTTCCAGTTGCCAATTTATCATCTTTGGTAATCGTTACAGGTCAGTCGAAGGCCTAAAATAGTCTGACAACTGATTTAACCCAGATCCCAGATTTTCCTCGTTAAAGGGGTTGCGAAGGTCAGATGGCAGTCGCTTCGTATAAAAATCAGGTGATCAGCCACATCGGGTTGAATCAAGTCCCGATCCCAACAATGTATGGGATAAGGCCAGGGAGATGATAGAATTCCGCGCGATAGGATAGGTCTACGCGTGTGGGACCAGACTGAACTCTGAGATAAAATATATCCATCCCTTTTATAAGCCCCCTTGTTACCAAACATAGCCTAAGTCAATCCTTGGTTTAAAAGTAGTTCCATCTCTTTTTGTGACACAGGATTCAAAAGGGATGGCTATAGTCTGAATTTTGTTTTTAGTCATAGTTTAAACCATGTCTTGCAATAAGCGTGTTAAGGTTCATTTTGCATTGCGTATAGTCGCAGTTGAAGGACAACACTGATTTCCCTTACAATAAGACACGTAAATGACACATAAGTATTGATATATACTAATATATATAATCAGTTATGTTTGTATATAAACAGATACCGCTAAATACTTACTTATATAAATATTACATTATATATTATTACACAAGTAAAAAACACGAGGCGATAAATTGTGGGGATACTGCGCATGTTTTTATTCGCCTCGCGCCGTACATATAGACAGAGACAGACTCATAAAATGACTACTGCTGATTCAAAGGTACTCGTGGTATTGCCTGTACCTACATGAGATTAATGGATATGATCTATCGCAAAAAAAATATTATCAATGCTGAAAATTCTTAAGTTTATTATATATTCACTAGTTCCGTCACAGAAGTCACCAATTATAATCGTATTTCTATAAATTGCATACAACAGCGCACGTCGACAAACTTATGCTAACAATGATTAACAACAAAATATTTTCAGAGATTCCTACAGTCGGAAATTACTTAACAAAAATATTTCATGAATATTCCGATTATTTATTATAATGCATTAAAAAATGGAAGATACACAGTATTGACTTATTGTATCACTGTTCTAAATACAGGTTCGTTTACACTGGAGATATGATGAGACGTAACATGGGACTTTTTTATTAAGAAACATTTGAATCGGATAATTCTCTTAGCCCCGCTTAGGGCAGTGATTCTATAGCGCATCACAACTCTGGTGTAATCGTACCCTTAAGGACCTAACTACCTACCTACTTACCAGCAGTGTTTGCCAGAGACGTGCCGTGGCATACATCGTAAGACGTGAAATCATACGTATACAATAGATCCCAAGAAGAGCCCTTCAATATACCCAGAGGTGTTACAACACCCACATTCCACCGAATAACGCTAGATGGTGAAGTTACAGATGGTGAAATCATGTTCACCTTACGACAAAATTTACAGATGTAATAATATTTTTTCTGTCACGCTTATGTATGTATGTATACGGACCTTACGCTTCCAGAGACATACAAATACCACATCGAATACGTTATCAAAAGCTACCATTTTCAAACTCCAAACTCACTTAATTTGGGCAGTCCAAATAATTCAGTCACACTTACACATATATAATAATTCCCAAATTGATGCAGCATTTTAGGCCAGTCCGAGAATTGAGGGTTGCTATTTTAGTTACCCGAACAGAAATACATAGACAATAATTACGCCGGTATGAATGTTAGACTATATGTTTCACTTCAACCCGAGATGTCGTCTGCACTTTTTAACCGACTTCAGAAAAAGGAGATGGTTCTCAATTCTACTGTATGTTTTTTTTTAATTGGTACCTCAGAACTCTCTGGGTGCACCGATTTTATGTATGATAATGTACCCCTTGTCCGTCACTGGGGTTAAATTAAACAAGATAGGGGTTGAAAGCTTGTATAGGAAATCTTACTGTAACGCAGGCGAAGCTGCGGGCATCAGCTAGTTAATATTAAAAATATATGGTAGGGGTTTGATTTTTTTCCAAGTCAAGACAATAATTTACCCATTAGCCAACAAGTATAGTACATAACCTAAGCGTAGTTTCACTACTAGTCGCTAATTTTTACAAATTATCATTATGCGAGGGATTCAAGCACCTCGATCTTTGAAAATAAAGTAAATATAGGAAGGTTTAAGAAGAATTACATCGAAACTGGTAACGTTATTGTTATAAACATTTGATCATGTTATCATATATATACCAAACTATTCATTTCCAATATAAGCCGATCTGTCATTTTATTTGAAAGCCTGTACTATTCAAGGTCGTCTTATACTGGATGAAATAGCTAGATCAGGCTATTTTATTACATTTATAAAAACTTACATTATTATCGTCGAAAGGATTATAATAAACGATTGGGAAGAACCCTCGTAGATAAATACAGTTCATTTGGGGTGTCACATATTTACAATTAAATACTTACTCACTAGTGTACGCTAGGTATGATCGGGCTCACTATATCACAAGCGTCTCGGCCGCGCACTGAGAGTCACTTTCTTTTCATACGCTTACGCCTGGGGCCCGGGTGGTATTATGTGAAGTCATTAAACTGCGCCAACGCCGTCTTCACCCTGTCAATACAATATTAGGATCATTCACTTCTTATTTTTACATAGCTATATATAGAGCCCTTCCGAAGTGCGTTACGTGCGAGATGTAACGAACGAAATTTTTTTTGTACCTAAGTTGAAGGACGCCGGTGTATACAGTGTAGTGTGTAGTATAGTGTGGCATACTTGTCGTGCAGGTGCGCGATGTCCGGGCGGGCGCGCAGCAGGCGCAGGGCGCGCAGGACCCCGAGCGCGGCGAGGCGCGCCTGGCGGGCGGGCGCGCCGGGCTCCCCGCGCCACACCAGGTTGGACGCCACGAACAGCGCCGCCTCCTGCAGCTTGCTCTCCGGGTGCGCCTGACACACATCATACTATACACTTCACTCTACACTCGATTATTTGTTAGCATTACGCGCCAGCTCCACTTGCTCAAGACTTGCTGCTCGCCACTCACCCAGCCCGCACGACATTGAAAGAAGAAGCTGTGACAGACCAGCTGTCGGACCTATGGGACGCTGCGATTGACCCGCTCTGACCTACGTGACGCTGCGATTGACCCGCTCTGACCTATGCGACTCTGCGATTGATTCGCCCCGAACTATGGCACGCTGCGATTGACCCGCTGTCCGACTTATATGACACTGCGATTGACCGGCTCTTATTAATACGACGCTGCGATTGACTCGCTCAGAACTATGCGATGTTGCAACTGATCCGCTGTCCGACCTATGTGACGCTGCGCTCGATCCGCTGTCCGACCTATGTGACGCTGCGCTCGATCCGCTGTCCGACCTATGTGACGCTGCGCTCGATCAGCTGTCCGACCTATGTGACGCTGCGCTCGATCCGCTGTCCGACCTATGTGACGCTGCGCTCGATCCGCTGTCCGACCTATGTGACGCTGCGCTCGATCCGCTGTCCGACCTATGTGACGCTGCGCTCGATCCGCTGTCCGACCTATGTGACGCTGCGCTCGATCCGCTGTCCGACCTATGTGACGCTGCGCTCGATCCGCTGTCCGACCTATGTGACGCTGCGCTCGATCCGCTGTCCGACCTATGTGACGCTGCGCTCGATCCGCTGTCCGACCTATGTGACGCTGCGCTCGATCCGCTGTCCGACCTATGTGACGCTGCGCTCGATCCGCTGTCCGACCTATGTGACGCTGCGCTCGATCCGCTGTCCGACCTATGTGACGCTGCGCTCGATCCGCTGTCCGACCTATGTGACGCTGCGCTCGATCAGCTGTCCGACCTATGTGGCGCTGCGATTAACCCGCTCCAACCTCTGCAACGGTGCGATTGTCACGCTCCGATCCAATCACGGCTACCATTCTCCTTCTTTAACCTATTGACTCGACCAAATTATTTCATAATGTAAAGTACAACATGTTCAACCCAGCTGTTCAGAAGCTGGGTTGAACATGTTGTACTCATCATATATCATATATCAATAATCACTAGTACCCAGGGTTTGACATCATAGTATATAGTGTTGTCCAACTAACTTACCAAGTAGTCGACGAGCTTCCTCAGCACATCTTCATTGGCCATGATGAGGTCCTTGGCCTTCTCCCCGTCGCCGATGTTTCCAAGGATGCACAGCGCCTGTTCCTTCACCTCGGCGGGATACGACCCCTCCAGTACCACTATTACTGCCTACCAACATGACAGACAGAATATCTTAGTAATTTTCCTTTAGAATCAATTATACTTACTATAGATGGCGCGGCGCTGTATGAATAATGTCCGAACATTGTTAATTTATTTATTTGGCAGCAGATTGACTAACTACTTACGAGACAGGTTTGCGTATATAATTAAATTGTGCAAATTTTCTACTATTACAACAATGATTTTATAAAATGGGCGTTTTCACACTGCGACGATAAGGGCACTGATACTCATATCATTTGGTGATAAACCTTTCTGAAAAAATAATTAAATCATGACTCAGCCCTTACGCTTTGCCGGCCGAATTTATAGCAGTCACCAATGGGTGTCACTGATATAGTATGAATTCTTCAAATAATAAACAAAGCATAGCTTCACCCTGCCAACTGAAATAAGACCACACGGGAAGCACAAGCTTTCAAATAAAATAAAAGCCTTCAAAATCGGTTCACCCACCCAAAGTTCTGAGGTAACAAATATGCTATGACGATACGATGTTCTCCTTTTTAGAAGTAGGTTCAAAAAGTGTGGAGGTGTACCTGCATAACCTGCGAGGAGTACTCCCCCATGATAGCGTCGATGTGATGCCTGGTGGAGAGCAGGTTCCGCAGCAGGCCCAGGGTCTTCATGATGACCCTCGTGTCGCTGTCGCCCAGCAGACGGAACATCTGCTCCGTGCCCAGGCAGCTCAGGATGCGCTGCTTTACTTTCTGCTCCGCCTGGAGATAACAGATGAAATTACATTAAAAACTGGCCATTTGCTTGTCGGCGTCGTACCACATCAGAGCATAACATAATTATAGTAGAAGTAATATTCATTGTTAACTCGTTTCTGGGCCAATTTCAAGAAAGAATTATAATTCACGTTTACTTTAAATATTATTTATGTTGTAATTTTTTCGTATCATGGTTAGTTATATACAGCATTGTTGTATCTATAACTTACAATTTTTAAAAATCCTATGTTTATGCATAAAACATTGATTTAACACGAATAACACTCTGGGCCATAAAACACATAAAAAAAATGTTTTTATACTTCAAAAGTGGCCAATGACGGTCCGCATATTTTATGTACGTAACCATCACCGAAAGTGTCAGTCGCGCGTTGCCTGCCTTTGTGTTTTTTATATTGTATTCTTATACTTTTAATTAATACCTTATTCAATGAGTGCAACTGTAATCTAGTTTCTTTAAAATGGTCAGCAAAAATACGAATCCGATGCGGGACTCGACTCCCATGACCTCTGCAAACCGTGCAATTGCTTGAGGTAGGATCACTGGTAGCTCGTGCAATTGAGCTGCTAGTGATCCTACCTCATGCGTCGAATTTTTCCTTCCCTTGTTTTAGGAGCCTTGCTCCATCTGTGAATCGGTCGGTGAATCCAAACTCAACGTTACATTTAGCTACATATCAAAATTCAAAATATCTTTATTTGATTAGACATCTTACAAAGTACTTTCAAATCGTCAAAAGGACACAAAATACATTATACATGTTATAAATGTTACCACCGGGTTCGGAAGGTAGCTTTTGTTGAGAAGAACCCGGCAAGAAATTCGACAATTACTCTTTTAAAAAAAAAATATACAATGTTATTGGTTACAGTATTTATATCTCATCCCATGGACACAGTTCAAATGCTCAATTGTCAAATATAATAACTAAAATATTACAAATATTTGTGAACATGGCAAATTGCAGCCAGTCAAAGCAAAGATCAAACTAAGATTAATTAATTGTAGCACAAGTACAGTGCCAATGGGATTATTTACAATAATTTTCCGACAAAGATAAATCCCAGGCTTCCTTATCACAAATATAATCACTTACAGTATAATATCCTTTTTTCAGCAAAAATGCTTTGATGGTCTCTTTAAATTTATTGAAGGGAATACAATCGATGATGCAACCCCGATCTAAATATTAGATTGTAATTTTATTTATAAATCAAATTTAGTAGGATCACGCGTAGCTCAGTTGGCAGAGCAACTGCACGGTTTGTACACGTCGTAGATTCGAGTTCCGCCGTTTCGCGTTCCTATTTTTCCTGACTATTTTTAAGAATTTAAATGTATATAAAATCTAATATTTTGTAATCTAGTTATTTAATAAATAAATATGTGCCGTGGTCGCCTCGGGGTTAGAGCAGTCGCCTGCGCAAGTTCGAATCCCAGCGGGGCCTGTACCAATGAGTTTTTCTAAGAAACTTATGTACAGTGATTTCACACCACGTGCTTTACGGTGAAGGAAAACATCGTGAGGAAACCTGCATCTTTCTGAGAAGTAATTCAAAGACCTTCTTGTCTCTCACAATAAATTAGGCAATGCTTACCTGAAAAGCCATGTTCATGAGTGCCCAGATGCCGTTCAGCCTTAGTGCCGCCTCGGGTCGCTTGGTCAGGCTACACAACATCTCCACGGCTCCTGTTCATA
The DNA here is from genome assembly GCA_929442735.1 of Watsonalla binaria. NCBI lineage: Eukaryota > Metazoa > Arthropoda > Insecta > Lepidoptera > Drepanidae > Watsonalla > Watsonalla binaria. The sequence continues at coordinate 2,836,133 of OV838929.1, read as the reverse complement.
CCACACACCAAGCATATTCACATATCAATCAACTAGCGGACGTCACGCGGTTTCACCCGCGTAGTTCTCGTTCTCGTGAGAGTACGTTGATAAAATATAGCCTATGTTACTTGCTGATAATGTAGCTATGCATTGCTGAAAGAATTTTTCTAATCGGTCCAGTAGTTTCGGAGCCTATTCAATGCAAACATACTTACATATTCCTCTTTAAAATATTAGTATAGATATCAAAAAGCTTCATTGAAAAATGAACCTTATAACCTTACTGTCTATGTTGATGATGTTACTAGCAGACAATACTTTGCGCTTCAATTAAGACGTATAAGAACGTGTGAGAAATTACTATTCCTCAAACAATTTAATTTCCTCAAGTTCGCTTATACTATGCTAGCTTCTGATCGCGCCTTCGACTGCGCGGAATTAATGGTTTTCTTTCTACATAAGTTTTATTTTATGTACCCCACCATTCTGGACTCCGTTTAATAATAATTAAATATATTCATTAATTACGGCCGTTTTCAATAACCAAACACAAATTTGCGGATGGATTGCTAACCCCGGTTATCTGTCAGATTTGGTCTATTCATACCTTCAATTTTAATTCAATGATCGATTTTTTCTTTTGAATGACAGATGGATATAATGTTAGAAACAGACATAAACATCTACATTGCCAATCGCTTCGTCACAAAATTCCATCTCGTCACATCACAGGCATAAGATCCTTCCATTAATGCGCAAACGAATAAGGCCCTTAAAGTAAAGAGAATACAGTTCAAAACCTTGGTCGAGCATGGGTTCCTTGGCCGGTGAGAACTCAAGCAGCAGGTTACACAGAGTAGAGGAGCCCACAGTCAACAACTCAGTGCCGGGCGAGTCGTTGAGCAACTGCATCAAGGGCCGCCATACTGCGTGATCCTGGGGGTACAACTTTAATATACATACTACGTACTGCGTACTAAAGCACGCGTCACATTACAAACGCGTCATTGGGCATATATCTTTACGTGTATATATCTATCAGTGTACAAATTAATAAAATTGAAGTGACTGTTTGTAATTCCAAATTAACCGCTTTTCACTAAATGCATATGAAAGTATATACGGTAGTGGAATAAAAAATCAACTATTTTTAAAAAAAAACAACTATTTTTAAAAAAAATCTCTGTCTGTCTGTCTGTTTCTTCCGACTAATCTCCGATACGATAGTCAATGTTACATGGAGTAACTATTAGTTATTAAAAAAAAGTTAGGGTTCCGCAGGTCACCCATGAAATAAAGTCTACGCGGCTGGACCAATTTTCATTGGTAGATACCTGATTTCATAAGGACTAACTTAGGCTAAATGTATTATTCAAATTTAACTGATAAAGAGCTTTATAGTACAGAGAATAAGGTACAATATATTTATCTATGCGACTCATGCACAGAGTAGGTGCAAAAATTTACTCATATTACTAACGATTCCGAAGACAACTTGGTCAGGGCCTAAAATGAATCAGTCTTTGTAATTCTTTGTTTGGATAAATAACCTGAAATGTTGTCCGTAGTTGCTGTACAGATCTTGATAGTGAATGTAGACACCGCACTGCTGCCAGCCTCACCTGTAACCGCAACAATAACCCATCTTGATCTATACATCTATATCTATACAGATACATAAAATTTAAGTGTCTGTTTGTAACTCCAAAATAACAGCTTTTCACTTAGCATATGAAAGTAAATCCGGTACTGACTTAAAAAACTTATTATTTTTTCTCTGTCTATTCGGTGCAGACTTATCTCCGGCTAATCTCCGAAACGGCTGCACCGAATGTTACAAGCAATAACTTAGGCCTTTTATTTAAAAGAAACATATAGGGTTCTCCAAGCTGGTGAAACCGCAGGGCACAGCTAGTCATAAAATCTAAATGACTGATCGAAAATCAGATACTGATTACTCTGCTGAAAAGTGTTCTTCATTCACACTGTATAAGGGAGTCAGAAAATTGATTTTTATACATATAGACTCAGGTGCCTCCTCGATTTTCGAGAATGATTCGGATCTTTTATGAAGCGACCCGAACAAATGCATGGGCATTCCAACTATTTTGGCTGAGCGCTCAAAATTCATGACAGCCCCTGTAATCTTTATATATATAATTCTAGTGGACCGATTTGAATGAATTTTTTGTATGCGGTGTCGCGCTGGATCACCCCGGCAGAAGGCGCTGCAGTCGGTATCCAGGGCAACGTCTGTCGGGTCCGCTGGTAGATATGTAAATATACAAACGGATGGTTCAGGGTTGTTCATTCCGTTGACGACGTGCACCATCAGGCCGTGGGTCTCGATGATCCTCTTGCGAATATCCTCGTCGTTGGCCCCGAGGGAGGCGAAGCATTTGAACGCGCCTTGCTTGGCCGCCGCCGACGGACAGTTCACTATGTCCGCTAGCGATGTCATCAGGTGATTCGATATCGCCGCTAGTCTTTGGAGGGAAGTGTCCACCTGCAAAATAAGGTTTCATTACTTAAGAGTTTTGAAGCAGCGTCTCTCTGGTGCGCTACAATCGCAAGTTTGTGAACTAACAGTAACAGTAACAACAAACTTAATCACGAGCTTCCGGCCGCGTTTGTGTGTACGGGCTTGAGAGCTTTCGGCCGCGATTGTACGGGCTCAAGACATTTTAGGCGCACATTTTTGCCACAATTCATCGGCTTGTAACACATATCAATTGAAAAATATAATGATCTTTTGGAATTACAAACAGACATTTCACTTTTAATTATCTGTAAAGTTGTATAGATTGATGCATATCACTAGCCGATGCTCTGTGCTAAAAATGTATGCCCAAAAGGTGTCAATCCTACAATCCAGCCCCTAACCGATATCCTAACCAGGATATCAAACGAGCCAATGTGAAAACAAAGTGGGTGTTGTGATTACAACACCTCTGCCTACCCCTTCAGGGAATACAGGCGTGAGCGTATGTATGTATGTATTATCAAAGAAGAAGTCTATGCCATGACGGCTGCAGCTGAAGATGATGCCTACCTGTGGCACCAGACAATGAGCCACTTAAACTGTACTGCTGTGAATAAAATTCCAACAACAGGTGTTATAGGCGAAGTCATAACAGGTACCATAAAATAAAATTAAAATGTGAATATTAAATTTTCAAATTTAAAAATAAAACGAAATATTTTATTTTCCTGTTTGCCATAAAAATAATGCAGGTGTTGCATTAACAGATGCAGTAAACTGCTGAATTAAGTACCCTCTTTTCAATATTACATTATGTATCAGGACGAGAAAATATTAGCATTTAGAATGACGCGCATCGAGCCCGAATATATTAGAATTTTCCAAGAAAAAAGCATTCGAATGCAAACTGAAATGTTCTTTAAACACAGAAGCATTGAGTTCATTTTCAAGCATGAAAAACGTCACAGATTATTGTAATGAATTCCAACAAACCATGACCTTTCCACCTTCAGATGCTGATTGATCATGTCTGCATTGCACTTGACAGCTTCAGCTGACTTTATGGAGGTCGAATATTAACAAGTCACGTTGATTTTTACCCTAGTACGTGCGTCATAAGGCTCTTTTTAAATTGTGATTTCTACATTTACATTCATGAATGGACCCCATATGACTTGATTGCGAAAACACTTTGAATGCAGACACTTAAACACAAAGACTTTAGACTAACGGATGTGAACAACGTGATCAGTGGTTATTTGTGAAGTTAGAGGTCATGGGTTCGATCCCCGCTGCAAAAAGTTATTTGTGAGGCCATATTTGTTATATGGGTACAATTGTAGCATTTTATTGGTACAATTAATGCATTATATGGGTGCATGTTAGTCCAATGTCCAACCTGCGAGACTGTTCTAATAAATGATATATAATCTTAATTAGTAATTATTACTTCCCATTTTTTCCCGTTGGGTTGGGTAAAGGCCTCCCTTCCACTTTTATACCTGTTCCTGTCCTCAGCGTAATTGAAAAAGGAAAGTATTAGTCTTTATAATCTTATACCTTTAAACGACCGAGAGACGATTCTTGTGTATATATATAGAATCTGAATTTCGGAAACGGCTCCAATAATTTTCATGAAATTTCGTATGTATGGGTTTCATTTTCAGAAAATATCCTTTTGTAATTTTGTGTTGTAATTTTTTTTTAAAGAGTAATTACTTCTTGCCAGGTTCTTCTCAGTAAAAGCAACCTTCTGAACCTGGCTGTATCATGTATAATCCTATGTAATCGTGTCTTTCTGACGATTTGAAAGTACTTTGAAAAAGTCTAATTGAATAAAGATATTTTTGAATTTGAAGTTGAAAATACCCCAGTTCGAGTCCTAATGTTGCCGGTCCGATATTTTCAACATACATATCTAATGGGGGTAGGCAGAGACAAGTTCTTCTTTTGTGTGAAAAAGAAAACGAGCAAAGCTCGGTCAATCAGGTACTTTTAGTTTAAACTAGTTGGAGAACCGGCGAGAAAAACACCATCTGTCACGTTGGCACCGCACTGGCAGTGAAGAGTGGATATTGGATGTAACTAGCGATAAATGTATTCCTGCAATAAAAATTACGAACATCAATTTTTTTTTGATATTACAAAGTACAGATGAGTGTACTCATGCAATCAGACTACTGCAGCTTATGACCAAAATTAATTTGAAAATTCAAAGATATCGTTCATACCTCAGCTAAGTACGCCAATGTTTCCGCGGCAGTCGCCCTGATGTCTTCAGGCATTTCCTTGGTACACAGCCGGGCGAGGCAAGGCAGCGCACCAAACACCACTCTAAGAACAAAATATTAAAATTAGTTAAATAAATAGTCTTTATTTTCGTCACTATTAGCCCTAAATGTTCGATGATGAAACAAGTTCGAATCCCAGCGGGGCCTGTACCAATGAGTTTTTCTAAAAAACTTATGTACAGTGTTTTCACACCACGTGCTTTACGGTGAAGGAAAACATCGTGAGGAAACCTTCATATTTCTGAGAAGTAATTCAATGACGTATGTAAAGTGTCTGAGACGGCGATGGACTCACCATCTGTCACGTTGGCACTTAATCATCTTCGGTGAAAAGTGGGTGTTGTGATTACAACAACTCTGCCTAACCCTTCGGGGAATACAGGCGTGAGCATATCTATGATTGATGTTACCCCGTGTTACCACAATTGTTACCCACGATTACGTAACCAATTTCGTTGTCAAACTAAAATGCCAAATTAAACCATTCATTTAAATCTAGATAGTAATATTTTAAAAAGGAAAGATTTGTATGTAAGTATGTTTGTAACGAATTGACTCAAATAGTAGTGGACCGATCTTGAAAATTCTTTCAGCATATTTTATACCCGTACTCTCACGGGAACGGGAACTACGCGGGTGAAACGGCGTGACGTCCACTAGTTATGGAATAATAAGAAAAATAGGACAACCTGCGATTTCCAATTCTTTCCGCTATTTCATATCCCATACAGTAAAAGTTCTTTATGATAATAGTAGGTCTACACTCTTCCTCCGTAAACGCAACTTCGCTTCTTAAGTAGATTTAGAAATTGCGGACCACGATCGGACGTAATTTTAAACGTAAGAGTAGGCCCCTTGTCGTGAGCATATGTATGTGTGAGCATATATAATAGTATAGGTACCTATTGTCCTCGGCGGGCAGGGCTCCGGCTCTATGTATAAAGGTGAGGCACCTCGCCGCACCCAAAGCCACGGGCAGAGGCTTGTCGCGAGCCACCAGCCTCATCAACAGCTCTGGTATCGTCTTTTCGCCGTGCCTGTACAATTTACCTGATTTCGTTCTTAAATTGACCCACCTATATCTATATCTCTATATCTATATAAATTAATAAAATAGAAGTTTGTGATTCCAAAATAACACCTTTTCACTAAATGAATATGAAAGTATACACGGTACTGACATAGAAAAACCAATTTTTAATATTTTTCTCTTTCTGTCTATCTGTTTGTTCACCCATCAGATTAAAGAGTACGCGGGTGAAACCGCGGGCACAACTATTAATTTACTAAGATTGCTTACGATCAAGTCATAACACATCGTGAGGATAATTGAATATAGTTTCAAAGACGTAAGAATTTGTGTATTTTATAATTCAATAAGGTTCTGCTTAATAAGCGTCGTGGTGGCAGAGTTCTTTGAATAGTTGCAAGTTAAAATTCCAACAGCCTATACCAATGAGATTTTCTTATAAACTTCATAGCTGTACCTGGCAAACGTTTTATTGCCATATATTTTTGGGATGGATCACCATTTTTTTTTTGTCCGATTCTCAGACTTTCCCTATATGTACAATAGGTACACACAAAATTTCATACAAATAGGTCCAGCCGCGTCGGAGGAGTATTGTAACTCTCACACGAGAATTTTATATATAAGAAGTGCAGTGATATCACACCACGAGCTTTACGATGAAGGAAAACTTCGTGAGGAAACCTGCATTCACTGAGAAAGTTGCTGAGACGGCGATAGACTCACCGTCTGTTATATTATTTTGTCAAAGTGAGTGTTGAGTGTCGTGAATTACTTAACACATTTGGATAACTCTTCCGATATGGCATGACCATATTTTTCTTAGTTTGATTAAGTTTATAGTTGGATTACGCAAAAACGCAACAAAAAAGTAAACGATGGTATGCAAGGTAGGTAAGAGCCCAGGTATTAATGCTATTCGAATGCAAATAATTTTCTTCAGGCAAACAAGAAAAGTAGGTGCGGCACCTACAAGTGCCGATACAGGGGCCATAGATATAAAAACTTAATCTACCATAATGTGTTATGATTGTGCAATAAACCTAAGTAATTAATTAATTAATTAGCACATATTGACAGCGACGGTTGTCGCAACTATGGCGTCTGGTATCCGACCTCGGAAATCTTGGAATCGACGGAATAGGACATCTTTCGGCACAATTCAATGATATTCGGTATAAGTAAATCCCGTCAGAGCCGTGGTGGCCTCGGGGTTAGAGCAGTCGCCTGCAACGCAAGCGACCCAAGACGAATCCCAGCGGGGCCTGTACCAATGAGTTTTTCTAAAAACTTATGTACAGAAATTTCACGCCATGTGCTTTACGGTGAAGGAAAACATCGTGAGGAAACCTGCATATGTCTGAGAAGTAATTCAATGACGTATGTATAGTGCCTGAGACGGCGATAGACTCACCCTCTGTCACGTTGGCACTTAATCATATTCGGTGTAATGTGGGTGTTGATGTTACGACACCTCTGCTTACCCCTTCGGGGACCCTTCTGGGATGGCGTGAGCATATATATAATTCACGATTTAACTAAACGTAGTTATTTTTGTTGATTCGGTTGTTCATAACTCGTAAGTGCCGACAGGAATTTTGAGCGTTTGCCTGCGCAATAGTCGTATTTCGGGTTATTTTTTGCGAGCGCGAACAAATACATGCGCAGTTCTCCCCACTGTTTTCGCTGAGCGCTCAAAACTCATGACGGCCTCTGTAATTTAGTACTTTCTCGAACTAGTTCAAATGAACCCAATGGCGACACTCAACATCTTGATTCACAAGAGTCATATGTATTCATCTACACCGGTAAGTTATACGCTAGTTACCTATCGCGCGGATTGCTCATTTGCCATCAAATATTAACATACATTCACCTTAAATGTCTTTTTCTGTCTCTAAGTACTCAGAGGGGGACTTTAATATTGAAACTAAGAATTTACGAATTTACTACGGGTATACGGCTCAGTACATAGTATCTTCCTATTGTTGGTTTCACACGAGTAAATCTTACCTACCACGTGTTATTGGCATCAGTAAAGTATGACGAACCTGGTATTGAGAGCGACTTGGGCGACGTTGGAGTTCTCGAAGCACATGGCGGCGAGGAGGTCGAGGGCGGGCAGCGCGTGCGGCGGAGCGGCCAGCATCGACGCCACCGCTGCGCCCGCGCCCGCCGCGCACAGCGCCTCCTGCTCCCCGCGGCCCGCGCACCACGCCGCCAGCACGCGCACCACGCAGCAGCGCGCCAGCGGCGAGCCCTCGCGCCCTATCTCTGCCCACCCAATACACACATCAACCCTGCTCGCCGCGCACAGCGCCTCCTGCTCCCCGCGGCCCGCGCACCACGCCGCCAGCACGCGCACCACGCAGCAGCGCGCCAGCGGCGAGCCCTCGCGCCCTATCTCTGCCCACCCAATACACACATCAACCCTGCTCGCCGCGCACAGCGCCTCCTGCTCCCCGCGGCCCGCGCACCACGCCGCCAGCACGCGCACCACGCAGCAGCGCGCCAGCGGCGAGCCCTCGCGCCCTATCTCTGCCCACCCAATACACACATCAACCCTGCTCGCCGCGGCCCGTGCACTACCAATCTCCGACAAATTCAAGTTGGATAATAGTGCCATACACATACATCGAAATCATCAAAAATAAGTATTATATTATATACTACAAGAAGAAAGGAGATAATTTTCAATAGCAAATAAATTAATGCTCAATACAATTAGTGCAGCCGCCAATTTTAAAAGATGTCATAATACAGACCGTATAGCAAATTTTTTCGACTATTACTAAATCTTAGCCACAAACAATTATGAAATACTTCCACATTGCAATAACATAGATGGTTGTAATTTAAAAGCCTTGCAAATATGTGATTACAACACATCTCATGGTCAATAGACATAATTACATTTTACATGCTGGATATGATATTTTTTATTATTTGATTCCATGATGTGGTTGCACTCAAATAGCAGAATATGTCTACATTCTGCCATTTGAACCCAAATGAACCAAATTTATACAAAACAACCATACCAGAGATATTTTTTTTATTTGATATTATTGTAACTGATTCCTCAAAATGGTTATCAACATCCATATACTTAAAGGTGAAAAGGCTGTAATAAAATAGCAGGAGCATTTAACACATTCACTGCTAACATTTCAACTTCTTCGTAAATTCTCTAACAGTTGGACACACAGACGCGTCGTTAGCAGTGAACGCGTTAATGTATTTTGGAAAAAGTAGTCTGGATTTGTGCATTAATGGCAATAATCACACCCCTTTTAACTTGGAACTCAAAATTAACTGGCATAATGTGGATCCACTATAAATACCTTTGCCTACCCCTTCAGTGAATTCAGGTTTGGGCATTTGTATGTATGTATAGATAATGAAGAGATAGAATGATTTATGAGAGATAGTGGTTTAACCCAGATTACCGATTTTCCTCGTTAAAGGGGTTGCGAGGGTCAGATAGCAGTTGCTTTGTACACAAATCAGATGATCAGCCACATCGGGTTGAATCAAGTGTCGACCCTAACCATGTACGGGATAAGGCCAGGGAGATGATAGATAATGAAGAGACTTACGTGTCAACCTCGATAGGAGCCGCATATCGGCTGGTATTGCTGAGATAGGTGCAGGTGGGTGTGAGAATATACTTCGTAATGCGCACAGAGCCGCCTCTGCAAACTTCGTGCCAAGTGGGACTATTTTCATAATATCCACCAACGTTGTCGCTGTACCCTGGTCCACTAGATCTGACACATTTTCAGCCGTGCCCTTTGCTAGTGATCCTGAAATTTTTTAAGCATTGTGAAATTGTTCAAAAAATATTTTAAGTCGCTGTCCAATAAGAAATAAAATGATTGGTTATGTAGATGAATAGTATATTAACCTATAGTTATAGTTGCTTCAAGCCTTATGTTAGGATCCAAGGAGTCATCTGTCATCAACTGTAGTAACCTCGGCACTACACCCTGCTGTATTACTGAGCTCTTCTGCCTGTTGCTGCCGATCACAGAGTTTTTGAGCATCACCAGAGCTTCCATGAGCTTCGCCTCGTCCAAAGAATACAGCTCATCGATATAAGTCCGGGAGCTTTCGATATCCTTACGAAAAAACATAATATAGGTTAAGAACATACACTAACAATAGTATATATGTTTTTAGACAGTGGCATACGTTTCCAAAACTTACCATGAATATTGTTAATTGTTGCATGTTTATATTGCCGATGTACGCAGTAATATTGGTAAAAATAACGTACGAAATTTCTTCCGAGGCCGATTAATACTCTGTCAAATTCAGTGTTCACTCACCAACTCTTGATGGATGAGTGAAGTTCAGTTATGGTGACTGAGTGACTGACCAACTGACTGTGTTGATTAATGCATTCATGTTCAACTTTGACAGACAGTGTAATCGTCCTGTCATTGCAGTCATATAAGAGTCATAGACGTTTAAATTTATTTTCCGCAGTTTAAAAATTACAACTGAAGCGTGACCCATATAATTCACTAAATATAAAAATATTTTAAATTAAATTGGTAGACATAAAAATAGCATGCATGCAAGCATTTGCCAATTTGCCAATTGTATGTTACAAGTAACATACAATTTTAAAGGACATTCACATGGCTTATCCACAAAAATGTGTTAATTATTACGAACATAACATTGCTTCTCTTTAAAAGCTCACCATGGATGCACTGCACCTAGTAATGTAATAAAAAAAAATATGTATCGTGTGTGTCATTCTTTCAATTAATGACACCTATATAGTGTCGATTTGAAGCGCCCTTAGCGAGCGGGTACGGAACTACAATGTGACCTTTAGAAAGAAATTCGCATTGTTCTCTCTCTAACATTAGTTGATCCCACCCGTTTTCCCTCTCGCTTTGCTATACATAACAGCGTCAAAATGGCGCTAATCACAAATGAACAATAAATAAAACAACCGCAGTCCAAGCTTACTTGTATAGTAGAGATCAGTACATCCAAACCAATCAGATGACAGATAGTGTTCCTTTTCTTTTACTCCCCTCAACTCGGTCAAACTAAACAATTTCATTTATCCATCCATAACGTTTTCGTTTTCACTTTTAGTAGTTAATTATTTCGTGTTTTTTGTAATAATTTATTGCTAGTGAAGACAAATTTGAAATGCAATACTAATAGAAAGAACTAAAGATGACTGATTCCGGTGTAGATACAAGCAACGAAAGCAGTGATAATCCTATATTTGATCATTCCCAATGCATATTAGAGTTCAACCCACCAGCAATACCAATAAATCATGCAGGGCAGCCCATGCCTGCCGACTTCTTGGGCGAACCACACGACCACATTGGCAAAATCAAGTGTTCAACTAAAGCAAGACATTGTCGTCTCAAATATAGATATGGAGGTGCGATTTACTCATCCGGCAACCAGAAACTGCGTTTCGCCGCCTCTACGAATAATACTGACCTTGTAGAGAAACTTCTTCTGTCTGGGGCTGATCCGAACTCGTCAGATGAACATAAAAGAAGTCCATTGCACTTGGCTGCTTGCCGTGGCTATGTAGAGGTTGTGAAAACATTGCTGAGGCACGGGGCCAACCCTAACATCAAAGACACGCTGGGCAACACGCCCCTGCACTTGGCGGCCTGCACCAACCACATACCCGTGGTGATAGAACTACTGGACGCGGGCACAGACGTCAGCTCGCATGATAAGAATGGCCATAATCCTATACAGCTAGCACAGAGTAAACTGAAACTCATACAGATGCGCCCGAGCGGTGCAGGCCACTTTGAGGAGACTAGGCAGCTTATAGGTGAAATATGTATGGTTGTGGAAATGATGCTTAAATATATGAAGATACAAAAGGCTGATGCGGGAGATTTGGAGTCAGTGAGAGACCGACTGGGACGGCTCAGTACACGCGAACAGGTAGACTCGGAAGTACAAAACTTGTTAGATAGTCTAGATTCACTTAAGTTAAGATAAAATGTGTTATTTGTTCATAGCTCGATTTAAACATCACTGTAAGACTGTTTGTAGTTGTATGGTGATGAGTGTCCAGAGATCACAATTTATTCTAAATGTTAACATTATTCCTTTATTAACTCTGTTGTAAGAATTTTCCCATATTTGGTTTGGAGAGAGGGAAAATAAATGTAATAAAATTATACATTTACTAGTAAGTATATTGAATCTAAAATACTGAAGCTAAAATAAAATGTGTGATTTAAACAAACTTTTGATTATTTTTATAATAAACAAAAATGCTTTGTTTCAACCATTCTTGTTTCTCAAGTAAGTAATTTTTAATGTGTGTTCAATTTTGTAAAGTTCTTTTCATGAAAATAAAATATAAAACATACCATAATAATTGTTTATTGACAACAGTTTCATAAAATTAAATAACCTCTCAATAATAATAATATATTACTATGATTTATTTAAAAATTACCTGTTAGGTACTAATTTCACTAATATTTCCAAATTGTTTACCAAAAAACAGAAGGAAGGTACTTGGAATGTTTTTCACAAGGCAATGGAATTTCAAATATTTTTTACTTAAACCCTTGAACATTTTATTCTTATCATTTATAATATTTGTACATGAAGTGATATAAATAACTTATATTTCTACTATGTTGATAAAAATACACATTTTCATTGAATTACATACAAACTAAACATCTTAGATGACAAACCAGCCTGTAACTTTGCACAGCAAATTTTCAGTTTACATTCACAACATTGTGCATTAGTCCAGTTTTGTGCAAATAAAGTTATTTACTACAAATTGTGCATAAAAATAAGAAACTACAGATTTGGATCGAAACAAAAATGAAGTTGATTACCAAATTTGTAAGTGGCAACCGCATAATAAGGCAGTAGAAAATATGCTTTTTAAATTATTATTATCTAAACATTAATAATAACATTGAACAATTATTTTTAAGTTTATTAAGTAGGCTCCCAACTGGGGTTAATTTTTTTATTGTTTGTTGAACATCCATTGTACCATATGGCAGAATTTATTTTATCACAGAACACTTCGAAAAGTAAACTAACATTAATACTGCTACCTACTTATATAACAAATAATTAAGTTTTACCCACAGTCCCAACCCAAATTATACAAACCAAGTTTATATAATCATATGTTTGTAAGGCAAGAATATGGATATAAATCTATATTGGGTGCATCTCTAATACTATAATCCTTTACACCATGAATTACATTAAAATAAATCCAAAGCTCAAGTTACTTCATCATAATATTACTTAACAACACGCCCTACGACCTGTATAGGTACTTTAATATTGAGAGCATAAACTATTCACTGTTTAAATAAATGCAATATAAAATTATATCACATAGCTGATAATAAATATTTGGCATAAAAATAAAACATTAGTCTTATAAGTCGGCATAAACGCAACAAATAAATAGTTTATAAAACTCTTAAAGGCTCATAAAAATAAGAGAGCTGACAAATGTAGTGTACAAATAATATGTTCCAAAACAATTTGCTTCAAGCTATGATAGCATAACGAGTGTCATACAAAACGTTGTAAGTAGAAATCTATTGCTCTACATTGAGAAAAGATAATTATTGAAAATCAATTCCTCTTTGTACAAATGTATGTTTCCATTTTAGAGTGCTAAATATTTGGCACTTATCAATTGTATTTGTAACTGATGCGTTGACTAGTCGCTACAGTGTTAGTATCTTTATTTTCATATAGGTATTTTAAATTATTATCACATTTCTCGTATGGAACCATTCAAATTATCGTAATTAAATTTAAATTAAATCACAACATTCTCGGAATGATCAATAAGAATCTTACAGTAATATAACAAACTTACAAATAAACCATTTAGATATATCGAACACAACCCTATCATTACACCGCATCCCTGGACACCACAATCCTTGAGCCGGCTCGGAGATGAATATAGTCAATCAGCATAACTCACTATAAAAATTGTTTGTAACTATTTAATATCGGGTACTAATAGGTTGACTATGTTAGGGAAGATCTCCGCCTGTATGGGCCCATACTCGACAAGCTCTCCGTCCACCGTGAGCAGGCCACTTGATCCCTCGGGTACTATCCTGAATGCGCTCACGGGGATCATCTTGAGGTACTCACTGTTAATATCTGCGTGCGTGCCATGGCTCACGCCGAGAAGTACCGACAGCAGCTGAGACCTGGATATGCCAGCCTTGATAATGAGCATCCACATGACTCCATCGGAGAGCTGCGAGCGCGGGGCGAAGAGGAAGTCTTCTCCGATGAAGGATTGGTACGCCACGTGGACCATGACGAACTCTCCCTCCTCGCGGTCCCAGTGCGCGGGCAGCGGCGACACCAGTGAGGGCAGGTGCGAGGCCGGCCCGTGCATGCACGTGTGGACCGGGGACCTCACCTCGGACCCGCTACTCGTCACGCTGTGGTACTCCGAGCCGCGCGTGCTGAAGAACGCACTCCTCCGCGAATTGACCGAGTACCACGAATCGACGCGCTGGTGTTGTTTACCGTTCACGGCGTTCGTAAACACCTCGGAATGTTCGTCGCAGTCGATGAATGCCTCCGCGTCGGGGGAGTCGAGAGCGCCGTCCTGGCTGATACTATGACTGAGGATCAGCGGTTGTTTCGGCTTGGGGAGGTTGCTGACGTCTTTGATCCTCACGTAGCTGACCACCCCCCTGTACCTCCTCAGGCCCAGGAGGCGTGCGATGGCCCACACGGCGAACCGCTGCCCGCCGATGGCTCGAAGTCTTTCGCTCTCAATGTCGATGTCTGACAGAAGGCCCCAGCCGACGGACAGGAAGGAAAACATTATCTGTGAATAAATAAATATACATATTTAAACCATTTGTATTACGTAAACGAGAAACAAACAACAGTATTTTATAATCACTCGCACGCTTACATTATTCTCGTTTACTAGGATTATCTGTATTATCTCACATAACATACACCTACAAATACACTCAAATAATGGCGTTAAGACACGTGTTCATCCACCTACTCATCCATATGGGAATACGATGAAGACATTTATGAGTTCTTTAAGGAGGAAAATCCCGCAAACTCAAGCAAATCAGATTGTGAAAAGGGCGAACATGGATATCCAACGCAAGCCCGTTTTGTTTATCTGGCGTATAACAGGCGGTACTACTATATTATTCAGTGGGATTAGCCGAGTTGGATATTCCACCTGTTTTCTGTACAGTGTGATTTTGTATTTGAAAAAGTAAATCTCAAGTTATGAGATAGAGATAAAATATTCAAAGTTCTTCGTTATATAAATCTCTACAGTTTAGTGTCTGTTTGTAATTTCAAATTAACAACATTTATTTATTTAGTGAATTTCACATTTGCATATGAAAGATACGTAAAAAAGCGGGACTTTCACTGGCAGATAACTAATGGCCGCGAAATGAAATTGAAATTAAAACAACGCGGGTGAAACCCCGAGGCACGGCTAGTTTACAGCACGAATGAGATAAAAACTAATAGGTAGCGGACATGTAGGTAAGTGATAATAACAAACTACCGTATCCGCAACAGATCTCCTTGTTTGTAACTGCGGACGCAGTCAATTGAATGGCATTACACATGTAAATGTACATTATTTCCTTATGCAATAGGAGTCATTATTTACATATGCAATAAAAGCTATTGTTTAACAATATCCCAAGTACAAGTATTGACTGACATGTTTAAATAACGCCCTCTTTGGACTTCGTCCACAACCCGGCTTCGAACAAGTATTAACACATACATACATATCCTCACGCCTGTATTCCCTGAAGGGGTAGGCAGAGGTATCACAACACCCAGTTTTCACCGAAAATTATTAGATACATCATTGAATTACTTCTCAGAAATATGCAGGTTTCCTCACGATGTTTTCCTTCACCGTAAAGCACGTGTTGTGAAATCACTGTACATCGTTTTTTAGAAAAACTCATTGGTACGGGCCCCGCTGGGATTCGAACTTGAGTCGCTTGCGTAGCAGGCGACTGCTCAAACCTCAAGGCCACCACGGCTCAACGCTCAAGTATCAACACATTTTGAAAAAGCATGTGTATGTAACATATCAACAAATTTCCAGCCACACCAACACGCAAACGAAATTGTCAATTTCAGAAAATGAAAAATTAATGATTTATTCTGTTTTGACACAGGGGGCCTACTCGTTCTCTCCGAAAAAGGAAGCTTTGCCCGAAAGTTTGCAAAGTTCCTACTGCGGTTCTTATTCGTTCTAAAATTACGTCCAAACGTGATCTGCTAGAAAAATCTTTTTAGATTTGACTTTTTACAAAGTACTTTCAAATCGTCAGAATTACATAATATTATACAGGATTATACATGCTACCGCAGGGTTCGGAAGATTGCTTTTTACTGAGAAGACAAGAACTGGCAAGAAACTCAGTAATTACTATTTTCAAAAATATTATACAATTTTAAGAATACAAAATAAATAATTTAAGAAACATAAGCTCATGGACAAAGTTCCAATGCACAAATGTCGATAAAAATTTACATAACTAAAAATCTAGTACATCTACTTATAACTAAATGCGTAGCTTGAGATGACCAGCTCTTGACGTCTAAACCTACTTAAGTTTGATAAAAACAAAACGATACAGAAACGACGATTGATTTTTATACGTTCTCGAAGTTTCGTTTTCGGAGAAAAATAGAAGACCCCTGGTAAAGCACTTAAGAACGTCGAAAAACTGATCACCGTGTCAAACCTTATGCATGCATGCGGCACGTGCCGTAGTCACGAGTTATGAGTGCCCAGCGAAAATAGTGGAGATAACTGGGCATTCAATTGTTCGCACTCGCTCCATTCAAGACCAAAAAAATTAATCATACGCATTCAGGGACAGCGCTCATTCATACATGGGATATGGTCACATCTGTATACTTACTTTGGATTTGGTTTCGATTCGCACTACATCCATTGGTGCTGATTTTCCAGCCGCCAGTGCCATAGACAGTCCTGTTAAATTCTGTGGAATGTACGGCTCACTGTAACAAAGGACAAATAGTTTGTAAGAAGCATTTACACAAAGAGAGAGCAGCGTTGCTGTTAAGCATGGGTTTCAAACAGTTTTATATTGGACATGAAAGAAAAAAATATTTTTTCTATAATTTACCGTCATGCCAGTCTAGTGTTGGGGACCGTTCGAGTATTACTAAACGCAATTTTTGAAGATTTTTGACCCCTCCCTCCCCCCACTGTAACGCTCCGTAACGTTTTTCTGTACGCCTCCCCCCCCCCCCAGTGATCATTTTTACCCTGAAGTCGCAAAAAGTTATGTTATAGTTTTTATTCTTGGTATAGTTTTAATTGCCTTATAATAAATCAAGAGATTTTTAATTCGCAAAACCTACGTATTTTGTTTATTTTTTATAAATTGTTGGCCTTACTTTTTCTCTCTAATTCTCCTAAGTATTTTAGCTATTTTTTATTTTTTTTTACTTATAAAGTCTTCAAATAAAATAACATATTTATTTTAACCTTTGGCAATAAAATTATAAACCGAAACCCAACTGAAATTAAACATTTCCCTAATTTTTTATATAAAAAAAGAAATAATGTTACGTAACGTGTTGTAAGAAAGACCCCCTCCCGCCCCTGTAATGCATCGTAACGTTTTACGAGACATCCCACGCCCCCCCTAATTGCGTTACGTAATATTTAAACGCTCCCTTGCTTGAAAACAGGATTATAACACAGTTAGTAATTTAGTAACCCAGGTATAGGTATAAGTGCTCAAAATGTGTTGATACGGTGTTCGGAGGCGGGATGTGGTTGAATGCCAATGATGGCGGATCAACACTTTTTGAGCTACGCCAAAATGAAAATTCAAGCGACGACGTTTGCATGTCATCGACCCTGTACATAAAATATCTGCACATCCTACATGCAAAACCTGAGCGTCCAAAAAGGACGCTCCTTTGGCACTATTTTGTTCCAATGGTTTCAAAGTATTTGAATTCGCTCCCCGCACTTGGCGAAGCATGACACAAGTGTTTCTCGATAGAATGGTGACTATAAAGACAATCAAATACTTAAAGGGATTACAAGGGTGGAGAAACTTCAACACTTTACTACGTACATACATACATATGCTCACGCCTGTATTCCCCGGAGGGGTAGCCAGAGGTGTTGTTATCACAAAACCCACTTTTCACCGAATTTGATTAAGTGCCAACGTGACAGATGGTGAGTCTATCGCCGTCTCAGGCACTATACATACGTCTTTGAATTACTTCTCAGACATATGCAGGTTTCCTCACGATGTTTTCCTTCACCGTAAAGCATGTGGTGTGAAATCACTGTACATAAGTTTTTTAGAAAAACTTATTGATACAGTCCCCGCTGAGATTCGAACTTGCGTCGCTTGCGTAGCAGGCGGCTGCTCAAACCCTGAGGCCACCACGGCTCTTTACTACGTTTTAGGAGTATATGATTGTTTGATAATTAATTTACGTTGCGAAACAAAAAGAGGGTCTAAATAGTAAGTATTCATTACACGATGGATTCTAATAAATAATTACTCACATCATTAGTAAACTTACGTCTACGTATTAATGAACAAAGAGCAAGTAGGTAAACATTGTTTTGAAACGATGAAAACCATAAATGCTTACATTAATTTATCGTAAACATGAGCACAAACTACAAAGGCCAATTACCAATTCCTCAATGACAATTTATCATGATTGTTTCTGTATAGAGAGGAGCTCGAGGCACAGTTGCTATTGCGCATATCATTCGATCAGCGAAGTTAAGCAGCCCTGACCCTAGCCAGTAATTGGATGGGTGACCGCACGAGTTCCCTCCGTTCCTCGGAGAGCACGTTAAGCCATCGATCCCAGTTGACAATTTATCATCTTGGCAATCGTTACAGGTCAGCCGGAGGCTTAAAAAAGTCTGACAACTGATTTAATCCAGGTCATAGATTTTCCTCGTAAAAGGAAGGTCAGATGGCAGTCGCTTCGTATAAAAATCAGGTGATCAGCCTCATCGGGTTGAATCAAGTGCCGACCCCAACAATGTATGGGATAAGGCCCGCGAAATGATGATGTTTCTGTATATTTTATTGCATTAGTATGGTTTACTAGCTGGTAAATTATAGCCTACATATTATTCTGTCGTGTTGGCTACATTATTGTAAAATTTCATCAAAATCCATTCAGTAGATTTTGCGTGAAAGAGTAGTAACAAACATGCGTCCATACAAACATTATATACCACTACCACAGTATACTTTCATGCTCAATGATTTGAACTTAGTCCGCCTTATTAAAAAACATAGTTAAGCCAAGACTAGACCCAACACGGACTAGAATTATATAAATCCACAGTACAAACCTTGTTAGGTTTTGTTTTGTAATAAAGTTTAAGAGCAAATTGCAGACGTCAGACGAGGGGCCTTACATGTGCACTTATGGCAATAAGAGCACATGGTAAGGCCCCTCGTTAGCTACTCATATTAAAAGACAGATGTATATGACGTGTACACATCTGTCAATTGCGACTTTGGACTATTATTGCAATAAGAGCTCATCGTTGGGCCCCAACACACTGCTGGTACCATTATATTATTGTACTGTGTGTTCATCAGAATGTCTATCTGTGACGCTTCAAGTCTTTTTTTTCTTAATTTGTTTACATAGTTAGTTTGCAATTTGCAAACAAGTGAAACTTTAATAAAGCATGTAATATATACTAGCGTGTTTCCAGAGCATATGATTAGGTCCGAGCCGGCCAAGGTTATATGTTAATTGCTTTGCCACTAACCAGCTCTATACAAGACATTATCTAGGTCGCTCTACGATCTAAGAACTAGCTCAGATGTCTTAAGTGACAGTGCCATTCGTAACATACATCTGTATCGATACTCCCCAAACTAGACTACTCAAAACGGGACGTGTGTGTTATATGTATCAATTTTCTGTGATCGAAACTGACGCTCAACGTCCAGTTCCACACTGGGAAACCTTACAGAACAACGCGGCTGGACTGGACCAATTTAAATGAAATTTTGTATGGTGGTAGCCTATTATAATCACTGGTCAACATATTAGATGCTTTTGATCCCGGTACATTAGTTCCCGTAGGATAGTTAAGACTGTATTTAATTAAACAGCTTTGCATACAATAACTTATGAACTTATTTTTGTAAAATTTGGTATGATGATACCCTTAATTGCGGGTTAAACAATGTAGGTATATTATAATAAAACTTACTAATCCCTTAAAAGTGTCGAGTACTCGCGGGAATAAATACCACGCGAACGAAGTCACGGTTTTCTAAAAAACTTATGTACAGTGATTTCACACCACGAGCTTTACGATGAAGGAAAACATCGTGAGGAAAGCTGCATATTTCTGAGAAGTAATTCAAAGACGTATGTAAAGTACCTGAGACGGCGATAGTCTCACCATCTGTCACGTTGGCACTTAATCATCTTCGGTGAAAAGTGGGTGTTATGATTACAACACCTCTGCCTACCCCTTCGGGGAATACAGGCGTGAGTGATGTATGTATGTACGAAGTCACGGGCATCAGCTAGCCAGCAACATAAAAAATCTATGTGTGTTTTTATGTAGACTAATGAGCTCACGGTGCTATAGCGGTAATAACCTAATAATTATAACATCATTGTCTATAAAACTGTTATCAGGTTTAACTTAACTCGAGGTGGTCCTAAATCTTTATAACAGTATTACCACTCTAGTTACAAAATAAAAGATAT
Organism: Watsonalla binaria; assembly: GCA_929442735.1. Lineage (NCBI taxonomy): Eukaryota > Metazoa > Arthropoda > Insecta > Lepidoptera > Drepanidae > Watsonalla > Watsonalla binaria. Next base: position 2,815,540 of record OV838929.1, on the reverse strand, counting down.
ACAGTATGCTATGCTATCGTCTATCGTAGAATATGAGTTCGGGTCTACTCTTTTCTCCAAAAACGAAATTACAGTGCTGAAGGGGGACTCCGGGTACTCTGATAGAACGCACCGGTGTCCCTCCTCAATTTGTCGGGACACATCCCCGGGGCAGCTGTATGGCCGCCCCTGGAGACCTCGCTGTGCAAATCGCGCTGCCACCTTCCCGGGCCCGCGGCTCGGTGGTCAAAGCTCCCACCCCGACCACCGCCAGCAGGCCCTCCGGCCCCCTTTTAGTCGCCTCTTACGACGACAGGGCATTACATACCATAGCCATATTGTAAGACCCTGGCTATTGGGTTATTATATTTATTATAGACCTAGATTATATAAACTTTGACTTCTTGAGGACCGCATTTGGACGTAATTTTAGAACGAATAAAAAGCGCGGTGGGACTTCGCGAACTCTCGACCAATATTTCGAAAAACAATGCATAGTTAGCGCTTACTAAGCAATGTTTTTCAATCACTGGAATCGTATTTTTGCAATAAAAAGTAATTAGATGTCTACCGATATGGTTGAAATCGAAGAGAAGAACCGACTGTCCAACTGTTCTAGTTGGAAACTTGTATATGTACTACAATGAGCTTGAAAACTCTTATTCGCGATTTTGCAGTTAACGAGTAGCGCCATCTAAATAGCGTGTGGAGCAACGCTGCTACAAACGTTTACTAACTCTCTGTTCTGATTGTGCTAAGGTAGTAGCTTAGCACATTTCATGATTAAGTAAGTATTAAAATTCACACCATTTACTTCAAACAATAACAAATAGTAGCAAGAGAAGAATGCGTTTATTGCGATAAATCGCATTGCGTTTAAGATTACGAAACTGCATAATCTTGATTGCGTACACTCGACAATACTATGAATTATCTAATGATGTATGAAATTGTGTTTTGTATAGGAAACACGTGTAGCGTGTTTCACATACTCACACCCTGTGTGTTCTTTGGGTCGGATTATCTGTAAGACAAATTATGCAATAACCTAAGGCCACGCACCACTGGCGACCCGAGAATAAGGGGGAAAAATACTTCAAAAAGGAAGAAATCGGTAAAGGAAACGGGCCCCGATAGGGTTAATTCCCTATGTGGTGTGATGAACTATAGAACCATCGGCAGATAGGTAGATGTATGTAAAAAACAAAAATGGACTTTAATCTTTGGATATAAAGTATCACTATTTTTTTACATACATACATATGCTCACGCCTGTATTCCCCGAAGGGGTAGGCAGAGATGTTGTAATCACAACACCCACTTTTCACCGAAGATGATTGAGTGCCAACGTGACAGATGGTGAGTCCATCGCCGTCTCAGACACTATACATACGTCATTGAATTACTTCTCAGAAATATTCCTCGCGATGTTTTCCTTCACCGTAAAGCACGTGGTGTGAAATTACTGTACATAAGTTTTTTTTGGAAAACCTCATTGGTACAGACCCCGCTGGGATTCGAACTTGCGTCGCTTGCGCAGCAGGCGAATGCTCTAACCCCGAGGCCACCACGGCTCTTCATTATCGTACTTAAAGATAGAAAATTATATTTTATTATAAAAGTTTTTATATTTTCTTAATTACGCAAAGCGGTAAAAGTGGAGGTCAGGAGGCAGTATGCAATAAACATGCACTTAAGAGTCAAGTTTATAGCAGTAGTCAGGCTAGCTTTATGTACTAACGAGCAATAAATAATATAATATTTTATTTATTAATTTATACTTCCTGCAATATAACATGCATAGGCGGACTTAATGCCGTAGGCATTCTCTACCAATCAATCTTTGGATGATGCAGAGACGGACATAGCTGTGTAAAAATAGGGTGTTTTAATATAATATCTACATAACATCTAAATATATATAACTCAAAGGTGACACACTGACTGAATGAAATAGTGATCTATCAACCCACAGCCACTGGACGGATCAGGCTGAAATTTGGCATGCAGGTAGATGTTATGACGTAGGCATCCGCTAAGAAAGAATTTTGATAAATAGGGGATGACAGTTTAGGCTACTTTTAATAAAAAACTTAGTGTATGCTAACGCGGGTGAAACCGCGGGGCACAGCTAGTAGGATATAAATCTACAAGCATCTGTATAAGTAACTACTTACCTTGGTATTAATTAATTACATGACATTATAAAGATTAGTTTAGATATAACTGGATATCAGTGCATATCGCAATAGAAATGATTAACGCGAAAAAGTTCTTTATAATTTCGCCTTTCGCTGTAAAACATTGGTGTCCCGAAACAATCCGATTCGTACCAATTCTTCTCTATACTCCGTATAGGTTTACACATGTTGTTACGTTGACGATATCGCCTGCGTATTTTGCTCATTTTGTATGGGATCGTTAAAAAACGCCCCAAGCGGCGAGTGTAGGAAGTTTTACGTATACTTGGGGCACTGATTGCTAGTTTCCGAACTAGTATTCAATTCAATTCAAAAATATCTTTATTCGATTAGATATTTACAAAGTACTTTCAAATCGTCAGAAAGCCACGATTACATAGGATTATACATGCTACCGCCAGGTTCGGAAGGTTGCTTTTACTGAGAAAAACCTGGCAATTTTTAGTGTAGCTAGTGGTAATTTTATCAAGTGCGTTGCCGGGGCTTGAACTGAATAAATCATTTTCACTATACCCAAGTGTAGGTACCATGTGCACTATACATATAGTAATTGTGGTCCAGTAAACACAACATCCGTCTGTAGACGACGGCATACATATCACATAATTCGCATTTCATAACCACGTATCAAAATGATAAACAATGATAATTCTATTATTTACAGAAGATAATATCTATCGATACTGATTGAGTAACGTGTTATATTTTAAGCTTAACTAATCCTGCACAGTATAATTGTTTATATTCGTGAAATATATTCTTAATCAAGTCAAATCCTTCACGAATGGGTAGACAGAGAAAAAAAGCGCCATTAGCAATGTGTTTACCGTATAAATAGGATTGCAAAATTATATTACGTAATGGCTCTCAGACTACGGAACAAATGGAAATAACCTTTTGGATCGGCCAAGTGTCAAATACCTGATGACTGCCTTGGTAAGCGGTTATTTTTTATCAGTGTTTGTAAAAGCACTTGCAGGGTTAGGAGAATGGAAGACGCACTATTTGCTACCAATGCATCTCCTTAATGATATTTAATGAGATGCTTTCTCACACACAGCACGTGTGTTCCTACTTGCCAAATGACCCAGAATTTTGCGTGTGGTCCCGTGTCCAGTAATTAATCCTTACCGTCTCGGAATTTATGCATACTGTTTTTTCCACAAAATTACAGTACGACGGGCGACGCACCAAAAGATTTCACAACGAATAAAAGTACCTTTGTTTTAAAATAATTTGCAATTTTCTTTCAAAATACCTAAATAGTAATTTTGTAAAATTTCCCATCCAAAACACTTTCATTTGAATTTCGACTTTGAAACTCCAATTTTGTTGGTAACCTTAACACTCTGCTATCGACGCATCTACGCGTCCAACAGTGACGAATTTGCGACGAAGATGTGAAGTTAGCAGTGTTAATGTCCAGGTAAAGATAATCCCGTATTTGAAAACCCTAATTTCCTATACACAGTTCAACATAATTAAAATGCAATTTGGTTGCGACCTTCTGCAAGAGATACTAGGTTATACCTGTACTACCCAAGGCAGACAGCTCCAAGTTCGAACAGGAAAACCCATGTGCCCTACTTGTCTTTGTACATGTTCATGCTGAAAACCTTAATTGCGTCATTAAGCACCAATCGCGTGATTGATTAACTTTACGACATAGATAGGTGCATAAAACCACCTTATCAAAGCGTTAGATTTGGATTGGAATAGACATTTCGAAATACTACCACCTAAGTAGACATCGAGCGAAGTTAATTTGATTTAATACCCGATTTTTTCGGTTAGTGCAGAGATGCCACTAGTGCCTTACCAAAAAGGTGCCAAGAGGTTTTATGACTCTAATATGTTATTAAGTCCGCCTCTTCATATTCTGTAATGCAGGAAAGTTTAAAAATATACCTATACTAATATATAAAGCTGAAGAGTTTGCATGTCAACAACTAATCCGAATTGAAAAATAATTTCAATGCTGCACTAGATAGCCCGTTTATCGAAGAAAGTTATATGTGATATCATCACGCTCACACCAATCTCGGGTTAAAGTTATACCAAAGTAACTATTCCACGCGAAGTCGCGGGCAGAAGCTAATAAATTAATAAATAAGCTTATATAATCTGATAATTTGGTTGTGTGGTACACTTAGGTAAATACCAGGGTGTCCATTGATGAAATTTAAGTTATGAATGCGAAACATTCAGCATTACCGATTTTTATATAAATCATAGTAAAATAGTACTGGAAAGGAGAATGTTAGGAAAGGTCTAGAGAAGGGTCCGGACAGCTTTCTTTTACTTTTAAAATAATTTACGATTTTTTTATTTTTTTTAATGAGAAATATTTACTCAAGCATAAAAAATGTGGGTAAATGATACTTGCATTACCATGCAGCCTTGTGTTTTGTTCAGGTTACATGAAAACTTTATTACCTACCTCAACAGGTACTTGAAAAGTTTATTGTAGTACAAGCAATATTGTACCACAATATTTACATGCATAACGACTTGTTTTAAAAATGTTAAAATTTTCCAGATAAGTAAATATTAATTATCTGTGCCATAATTGAGTAGCAAAACTCAATTATGGCAATAATTAAGATAATACCACTTAAAAATCAAGTACCTAGTTTTGTATTGTACAGAAAATTACCTACTGATAAGCATGAAGGTATGACAAAATCAATTTATAAAGTGTAAATCATGCAGCATTTTTATTACAGAACTTGATAAACCTTGGATATGGCTTGGGCATGTCAAATCAAGAATTTTATGATTAACTAGTTTTCTTTCAGTGACTTTGTCTTCTGACTGCTCATATTTTTATGAATATTAAGGAAAATTATCTAAAAAAAGGGTCTAACTTTCATATTTTTCAAGTTTAAGTACCATTTGTGTCCACATTTCCAATGTAATTGGCTCGATATAGATTTAGTCTGATATTACGAATTATAATATACCTACTTACATATTTACATAGTCACTTCAATAGGTATATAAATCAATATTTGCTATGGAACTGTTGACTCAATATTTAATCATTTGTAACTTATGTACGGGAACTATTTTACTTATAACGCGGGTGAAACATGACGTTCGCTAGTATATTACATACTAGCGAACGTCACGGGGTTTCGCCGCGTAGTTTCCGGTACCGTGGGAGTAGGAGGATAAAATAAAGCCTATGTTTCTCGCTGGTGATGTAGCTTTCCAATGGTGAAAGAATTTTTGAAATCGGCACTGTTGTTTCCGAGTTTATTCATTACAAACATATGCACAAAACTACAAATGTTTCCTCTTTATAATAGTAGTGCAGATTTAGTTGGTTTATTCAAATCTCAGCACAATTACATAGAAACATAAGGATTAATAATATTTCAAAATGAGCATGTTTGTTATAATACAACCTTCATATGTTGAATGTAAAGTACAAAATAATCAATAGTTGGAAACTGGTTTTATGGATATAAACATACTTATTACTCGCTTAATAACTTGTGGGTTTATTCAATGACATCATGAGCAAACTTCATATATTTTTTCAATAGCAAAAAAAACTCTTCATATAAACTTGTAACCATTTTTTGTTTTGTAGTTTGAAAAATTGTTGAAATCAGATAAATAAAAATTAAGTGTCTGTTTGTAAATAAAAAAATAACAGCTTTTCACTAATTGCATATGAAAGTATATACAGTCCTGGATTAAAAAATCTAAATTTTCACTGTCTGACTGTTTGTTCCGGGTAATCTCTGAAATGCCTCGGCGGATTTTAACGAGACCTTTACTGCCAGAAAGCTGATGTTACAAGAAGTAACATGGGTAATTTTTTTTTAAAAAAACCTTTACTATTGCATGGGAATTAAATTAAATCTACACAAGTGAAACTGCAGGGCATAGGTAGTAATTAAATATTTATCTTAAATACTTGATGATAAGGTATCAATTTCAATCTAACATTAGTAATTAAACTAGCTGAAGAAATAGGTGTTGAATAAAAGAGTATATCACTTGAGTAATTTTTATCTATCTCAAAATGTAACTGATTCAGTTTATTAAAGGTAATCTTAGAGACTTTTTGAAGTTATATAAATATGTAACCAAAAGACCAATATATTAAGATACATTTGAAAATAAATTTAATAAGGCAGACCAAATTATTATCATACATGCAAACTACCTGATGCAGTGTTCAGTGAGGTGTCAGGCTTTCTAAACTACTAATGTAAAAATCTCAAAGAAACTTACTTGTATAAATGGCAAACACTCCTAGCCAGTCCATTGCCGGAGCCACAGGGCAAGATGGCGAGGGGTACCTCAGCCAAAGCCTGCTGCCAGTCCAGTCTCTCAAACATGCCATTGAGGACCTCAAACAGCACCCCGTCGCCACCAACCGCAACGATCCCACGCCACCCGTACACATTCCGCGTACGAACAAACTCACGTGCGTATTGAGCATACTTCGTCACCTGTAAATCGTATGGCACCTCGGCCTCCTGCAAAATTGGCGCCACTTTCGCCTGGAACATCTCCCGAGCCTTCCCCGGCCCCGACTTGGGGTTCAGAAGTATCAAGAGTTTCCTATCATTCGACGGCGGAACATGCGTGATCGGCTGGTCCGCTATCAAACACTTTATAGTCGTTCTCCACTTCTGCGCTTCTCTGTTGTTATCTTCATACTTGTCGAAGGATCTGAAGCGCAATGTTATCGTAGTTCGCTCTCGTTTCAAGGTGCGACGGCTTCGTTTCAGTATGTATGCGTAAATATACAAGTACGCACTGATGTCGTTTTCGTCTAGATCGCCGCTGTTTTCATCTACGACTTTGAGCTGCTGGCTGCCTACCAGTGAGCTGCACACGCAGGAGCCAGCTCCTGGACGACGTCTCTTGCTCCTCATACATTTGCTGCCGATTATATCGCGAAGTAGTATTGTTTGTTCCTTAGAACTGCCATCTGTTTCCTTTGATAAAGATAGTCCTTTAGACGTAAGTCGAACACGAAACACTGAATTCTTCTTGGAAAGAATATAAAATGTTTCTTCAAGAAAAACATGTTCTTTCGATGAGTTTTCCCCTTCAATGAAGGTTGGCACGTCCTTCTCCGATTTTGATTCCGCCATGACTATTTTTTTGACAGTTATAAGCAGTGTTGCCTTTTCATAAACAGTATAAAAATTTACTGCATCTGACGAAGGTCAGACAGACTTGTGTTTGATCCCAGCCATATATAAATACCATAGAGAACTGGACGAAACTTAATTGACCTCAGACGTACAAAAAATGTTTAATGACTGACAATGAAGACATATGAATCAGCTAACAGCTTGGTCCAAGCCTGCTCATAGAATAATGAAAACATATATCGAGACATGACACATACATAGATAAAGAAACTTTTTCGCTTACATTCTTCATCTTTGAAACACCTTTCCATGCAACAGGCCACCCTCTTATACAACGAGATCCGGCCGTGTCATTAAACCGAGAGTACGGTTTACTTGAAGGGGGGTACTATGGGTGTTCCATATTTCGTGTACTATTTATCTAAGCAGTATTTTGTAAATAGTTTACATTCTTACTTTTCTCTTTGAGCATCTATCTGGTTGGTTGCTAGGTGACGTGTTATTAACATATGAATATGGAGTAAAAGATTTCTCTGTAAAATATATATAATTTTATTACCTATTCGCTGCTACAGGCACATACATCATCGCCATGTCAGGCATGTGTCAACTCAACAAATACATCTGTCAGACAATATCAAGTGAAAGCGCTTTATTTACATTTCATTATACATTTCGAAGTGGAAGGGAAGTGTGAAATATAATATCTTCTAAACCTAACCTACTTCTTGCTCTCCATATGCTAACAGCTGTCAGTTACAGTTTACAATTGGTACTTCCATAATAAATAACTAGAACCGGAAACAATATTTGCGAACATGAATAACCGTATTTTGGAGCTGTACAGTGGAATAGGCGGCATGCACTGCGCATGGAATGGTGGGTTTTTTAAATTCAACAAACTCAAACTCAACTCAAACTCAAAATATCTTTATTTGATTAGACTTCTTACAAAGTACTTTCAAATCGTCAGAAGGACACAAAATACATTATACATGATTATAAATGTTACCACCGGGTTCGGAAGGTAGCTTTTGTTGAGAAGAACCCGGCAAGAAACTCAACAATTACTCTTTTAAAAAAATATATATTATACAATGTTTTTGGTTACAGTATTTATATCTCATGAATATAAGCCCATGGGACACAGCACAAATGCTCAATTGTCAAATATAATAACTAAAATATTACAAATATTTGTGAGCATGGCAAATTCCAGCCAGTCAAAGCAAAGATCAAACTAAGATTAATTAATTGTAGCAAAAGTACAGTGCCAATGGGATTATTTACAATAATTTTTCGACAAAGATACATCCCAGGGTTCCTTATCACAAATATAATCACTTACAGTATAATATCCTTTTTTGAGCAAAACTCCTTTGATGGTCTCTTTAAATTTATTGAAGGGCAAGTTTACAATTTCTGTTGGTAATTTATTATAGAAGCCACACGCTTCTATAATAAATTACCAACAGAAATTGTAAACTGTCCACTGTCCTAAAAATGAGCCATGTACTTTCTGTAAGAGATGCGCAGGCACTACAATTTTGTTTTTGTGCCTTGTGTTTATGTTATGCACATCACATTTTTTTTGAAACGATCCAATGTTTTGATGCACAAATAATAAGTTAGCTAAAATATACTGTGAGGCCACTGTCAAAATTCCAATTGATTTAAATTTTTCCCTTAACGAATCTCGGGGTCCCAAAAAATAAATTGAAAACATATTATAGTCTAGTAATTTTATTATTAAAGTTGCTAAATGTATGTGCAGATTTGAATTATTTTCATTGTGTTACTTACTGTATCTTTACTATCTATAGAATCAGGCTTACCCGGCGAAGTAGCAGCTGCAGTGGACATAAACACAGTTGCAAACCAGGTGTACCAGCATAATTTCCCCCAGACACATTTGCTGAATAGAAACATCCAGTCCATATCAACAAAACGGATAAACCAAGTAAATGTAAACACAATACTCATGTCACCACCCTGCCAACCCTTTACTAGAAATGGCAAGTGTTTGGACAACAATGACAACAGGACAGACTCCTTTATATACCTCCTTGGAATTTTACATGAGCTGGACAACATAGAGTATATACTAATGGAGAATGTCAAGGGATTTGAATGTTCTACTGTCCGAAACTTGTTTATAGCAAAGCTTCAGGAATGCCAATTTGAATACCAGGAGTTTCTCTTGTGCCCAACTGCTGTAGGAGTACCCAATTCTAGACTCAGATACTACTGCATCGCAAGAAGAACTAAAATACCTTGGCATTTTAGGAGAAAGGAGGAAATTGTGAGTTTTACAATATTAAAATACTTAAATATATTTATACTAGCTGTACCCTGCTGTTTCACCTGCATAGATTTAATTTATATAATATATCGGTTTAAAATTGTCAAACTTTCATCCCCTATTTTATCCCCTTGGGGGTAGAATCATAATCCTTTCTTAGAAGATGCCTATGTCATAACATCTAACTGCATGCCAAATTTCAGCCCGATCCATCCACTGGTTTGGGCTGTGCATTTAATACAGTCAGTCACCTTTGAGTTATATATATTAACATTTGAATTTTAGTTCTACTGTTTTATTTTTCAGATGCTAAGTCTCCCAAATGAATACAACACTCTGATGAACAGTCTCGAAAGCATTCTAGAGGAAAATGTGTCAGAACAATTCCTGATACCAGAGAAACATATACGAAGGGCCAATCTATTTGATATTTGCTATAAAGACTCAAAGAGATCATGTTGTTTTACCAAGGCCTATTCACACTATATGGAAGGCACTGGGTCTGTTTACACAGATGCCAGCCCAGAGGAGGTTGAAAAATGCTTTAGAATAGCAAACAGTTTCGAAGTTGGAAGTATACAATTTGTGCAGTCAATCCTACCTTTGAAATTTAGATTCTTCACTCCAAAAGAAGTGTTAGCTCTTATGACATTCCCAATAAACTACAGTTTTCCACAAAACACATCAAACAAGCAATGTTACAGGCTACTAGGAAACAGTGTCAATGTTAAAGTTATAAGTGAATTATTGAAATTATTATTTATTTAATAAATACTGCTTTTAGTTAACATGTTTATATTGATCCATTGGCAAGTACTTGTCTTGCCCTCCTCTTAGCTCTATGGGTGAGGATCCTCAAACGCAACATCACTGCCATAGACGATGCAGCCCCTATCACTAATGACCAAATAGTGAATTTCCAAAATGCCCTTTCTTCTAGAAATGCCACTCTATCACAACTGAAAACAAAAACATGTTTTTTTTATGATTAAGGTAAAGCAAACAAAAATCTGGTCCACCTGATGTTGAGTGATTGAGAGGACTGGTGAGGTAGATATATCTATAAGTATGTAGATACTATCAGCCAGAAAAGTGCATTACCAGTTTTGACAACACAGTACATACAATTTAGCTGTGATTTAAATTTGGAAGAAGACTTGTTCTTGCAAGTACAAGCAAAAATTTAAGTTATCCTATGCAGTTGCAACTGGACACATTCCCTGCAAACATTTCATCTTTTTCGTAAATTCTCTAACAGTTTGACGCACAGATGCGTCATTAGCAGTGAACATGTTAAAGTCTTGCTTGCCTCAGTTACTTAAGTAATGAGATTATAGAGAGTAATACCTTCTTGTGACAGTTTCACCATTCTCACATTTCAGTATCTCCTTAAAACTCGTATGTATACACACTCCTATGCTCTTACTTCTTATTTCAAAATCTGGAAAACAAATGGAAAGATAAGTACCAGAAAAAACATACATACATAAACTCACACCTGTATTCCCCGAAGGAGTAGGCAGAGGTGTTGTAATCACAACACCCACTTTTCACAGAAGATGATTAAGTGCCAACTTGACAGATGGTGAGTCCATCGCCGACTCAGACACTTTACATACGTCATTGAATTACTTCTCAGAAATATGCAGGTTTCCTCACAATGTTTTTCTTCACCGTAAAGCATGTGGTGTGAAATCACTGTACATAAGTTTTTTACAAAAACTTATTGGTACAGGCCCCGCTGGGATTGGAACTTGCGTCGCTTGCGTAGCAGGCGACTGCTCAAACTTCAAGGCCACCACGGCTCTTATAAAAAATCATGACCACACCTATATTTGGTAGTCATAGTTTTACCTATGATATATATTTTCAAATAGTTTCTGCTGCAAAACTGGTAAACAAATAGTTACATAAATAATATTTATTCAACATTAAATACATCAAGGTTACCTGAACAAGGGTGACATTCACTAATGATTGAATATGGTTGGTGCATCCAGCAAGTAGAGTTGTTCTCTGTGGGGAACGTCTTGTTCTTCATCTTGTGGCTGGACAGTGAGTCCGCCAGGTGTGACTCCAGTATGAGTACCATTAGCGACACTCTGAAATTTTACAATATTGTTACTTTTGCTGTTCAAAAATTGATTTCTCAAGAGAATCCATGAAGGTAGGTCTCCTGTATAGACAGAACTTAGATGTACAAATCTTACTCTAAAATTCTACACGAGAACACTCAAGAATGTACTTACATTCCTAAGCAAACTGTACCCAAAAGCATACATCTTTTAGAACAAGTCTCAATCATTTTGAACACTAAGAAATAATAACAAAAACAGTTTTCAGCCAAATCCAAAAACCATTACTGACTAGTGATTGGGTTGACCGCTGACCTGACTCCACTGACAGACTGTCACGATGAATGAAATGGCATGACATTGACAGAGACTGTAAATTTTTCAAAGAATTTCGATTGTCTTTACAGCCAGCCACAGAACTGCAAAACGACAATTGCCATTCTTCAATGACTGAAAATAGGGATGGCAAAGTAGATTAAATTGCCATTGTAAAAATAATGAAACTCATAGACAAAAAACACAATTTCCATTTTCTTATTAAAAAAAGAAGCGCCCGCCATGTTTATTGAAAACGTAAACGGAAAAGAAAGCGGCTTTTTTTTACAAGTGTAGCGAAAGTACGACGTAACGTAACATATCTAATTTCGCTTCAAGAGTTATGTGAGTGTAAGAAAACTTTCTTTTCAAAGTAACGTCAAACTATCCTGCGAAAAACTTCAACAATGGCTCTGCCAAGTGAACTTCCAAGAACTTTTCGCCTATACGTGACCCACGTAGATGCCGAGGGTCATTTCTTGAAGATAAGTGGGCAGCTGGACCAACAGTCTTCATTAATGGTAGAAAGTCTATTCAAAGCAGCGTGCGAAAATTTGGAAAAAGGGGTAGGAGCTGTTCCTCCAGCTGCAATCCAAGAAGGTGTGATATGTGCCGCCAAATACAAAGACGGGACCTACTACAGAGCGAAAGTCATCAACACGACCAACTTAGCGACTGGTCTCGTCGGAGTACACTTTATTGATTATGGTAACAAAGATATTATTTCATTGAGCACCATTCGCTTCTTGGAGAACTATGACCCTATGTTCCTTAAACTACGCGGACAAGCCACAGACTACTACTTAGCTAGAGTACTAAATCCTTCAGGGCGGTGGGAAGAACCATTGTTGTTAAAGTTGCAAAGTTTGCTTTGTTATGCTGAGCATCCAGCCACTGTAGAAGCCCAAACTCGATTGCCATTGATATCTGTTCAATTTAAGGGCAATGATTTGTCTACTCACCTAGTATCCATTCGCTTTGGTGTGGCAATACCATTAGCTAAACAAGAAGCTCTCTTACTGCAAATGTCCGGTGACAATCAGCAAGCAGCAAATTGGCAACCTAATTATCTCAATGAGGCTCCATCATACACAGAGCATGTACCATTTCTGATAAACCATAATTTCCCTTCAAATCCTGCATCAGCCATGCGTTTGCAGCAGAATATGGCCATGCCATTTAATGGTAACTTGCCACCACCCACATCTTTGATCAGCCATAGGTTACTAGTCAACAAAGCATCTAGGAACCCGGTGAATTTGAGAGCTCCAGCACGACAACCACACTTACCTGCAGCACCACCATCAGTGCTCCCAGCTACCCCACCTGCTAACCCACAGGTGCAAAGCAAGCCTACATCTCCTAAAAAGTCTGCCACATATAAGAGCAGACTCTTGGAAGTAGGTTCTCAACATAAAGTATTTGTTTCGTTTGCTGAAGAGGGCCCAGAACTCTTTGCAGTACAACTTGCAACTGATGCTAAGAAACTGCAAGATATGATGGATGATATCAACAGGAGGCCACACAGCAGTCTTGCAGAGCCACCAATGATAGGCACTGTCTGCCTGGGCCGTATGTCTGGGGACCGAATAATTTGTCGAGCTATAGTCATGAATTTATCAGGATCCCAGTGTAAGCTATTCTTTGTTGACTTTGGTGACACAGAGATGGTGTCATACTATGATATATTTGACATACCAGAGGAGTTTGTGAAGCCTAATGTCTTTGCTATGAGGTTCTGTTTGTCCGGGGTGAAGAAATTGGAGAAGGGTCCACATTTGAATGAGATATTCAAGCAACTAGTGAATGGGAAGGTACTGACATTGAAGGTGGTAGCACCAGAAGGGCCGCCTCTGATTCAATATGGTGAGTTATATCTTGACAATAAGAATGTGCTGGAGTTGCTGATGGCAAACATGAAGGATAAGCTTCAGTTTAAAAGGTTGGAGATGTTAACTCTGGGCGCCAAGAAGTCTGTGCTGGTATCCTATGTGGACAGTTGTATAAAGTTCTATGTGCAACTGTCGGACAACATAGACGATCTGAATGCCGTGATGGATGCCGTAAAGGTGCATTGTGACAAAAGTTCGTCGCCAGGAAATCTGCCCGTGGGAGCGGCGTGCTGTGCGCGTTTTCCAGATGATGACAACTGGTATAGAGCGCGCGTGCGCGACACTCGGGGGAGTAAGGTTGTCGTCGTGTATGTAGACTATGGCAATGAACAGGAAGTGGAAGTCAAAGACCTTAGAACCATCACTCCGGATCTAATAAGATTCCCAGCTCAAGCTATGAAATGTGCCTTGAAGGTAAGTTCTGAATACTGCCTACATCAGGGACTGCCTACTCATATTGCCACCAAAGATTGACAATGATTATGAGATAGATGTATATGATATTTATAAGTCTGACACTGTCACACAGACAATATCAGGTTATGGGTCCTGAAGTCCCTAACTTACCCTTTTAAATGTATTCCTGAAAATGTTGTATTAATATCCAATTTAATTTTGTAGGGTTTTGAGAATAAACCAGTGGAGACGAAGACATCCAACCAATTAGAGATGTTAGCTTTAGAAAAGACTTTAATGGCTCACATAGTGGGTGTGTTATCAAGTGACACAATGCTGGTTACATTGATAGATGATACCGTCAATCCACCCTTGGATGTGGCTCGCAGGATGAATCAGCTGTCCCAGCCAAGAAGCTCCCATGAGGTAAGTTCAGCATGGTTTCTGAAACATGTATGTCAATTTTGTATTCCTACTGTGAGTAAGGTAATCAGAGCTTTAAGCAGTGATCAAGTATTCATCTATGATTGGCTGTGATGTTTAATTTTATTCTATTGGAATATAGCAATCATAGTTGGCCTAAAGATAGTTTATACAGTTTGTATACCATGGTTGGATACTGCCTTGGTGATGTACAGTTATTGACTGCAGTACCTAAATAGTTTTTTTACCCTCATAGTAAAGACTATTGAGTATTGCATGATAATGTGCACTTAGGGATGTTTGGAATAGTACCTCAATTGAAGGTTGATGGTCATGCTCGAATTTAATTAGTGTATTAATCACAGCACTAGCTAAAATATGTCTAATGCAATAATAATAGCTATTGCTCTCTTACTAAACTATGCAAATTGAAAGATTTAGGGTGTTCACTCAGATTAGAGATATGGTGTCCTACTGCTTTAATTTAAATTGAACCATGAGAAACATGTCAACAAATGTCCCTATTTAATACTCCTATCTATTGCGCCAGGATATTGCGATTCCAGGACATTTTATTTATATAATATCCATTGGAAATCAGTACATATCTGCCATTCATAATGACATATTTTCAAACACATGAGTTAACAATATTGTGAAACAACTGAATAAACTATATTATATAGAAACAATAGCTCAAATTCCATGCAAATGTTTACTGTGGCATAATAATATCAATGTTCTCTGAGGTAATCAATGATTGCGAAATACATACGTGGCCCCATGGGTTATGTTTCCAATAATAGGTCAGCTCTTTGAATGAGTCAGATGTTATGATGATACCTATGTTATGGGACACCTATCATTACAATTGAACATCTGATTCGGACCACTATGCTAAACTATAAACATTTTGACTTCCTTTATTTCTCCTATTCTATCTCTCCTAAAATAGTGCCTATACTAAAGGTGCTGGCTTGAAGGCTATAATTAATGGTTTGTGTCGTTTAACGTAGATTAAAGCAACGACGCCCGTACGCAAAGATGCTCCAGAGATAGTGAGCTCCCCCGAGGGTAGCGTGCCTGATGACGGCCGCAAGAAGAGCTTCCGGCGTGAGAAGAGTTTCAAGGAAGAACGTAGACCCCCTCGGGAGCCTACTGAAGACTTTACTCAGAGAGGCGGCAGTTTCCGAAGCAGGTCAGTTAGCTAGTATTTATTTTTCTTTGTTGCCCGTGTCTAGAAAGTCTATGGGAAAGTATGCTACTCATGACCATGGTATTGGTACATACTATGAACATTGTAATATTTTTGCATGTTTTGCTTTATTTATCTGGTGGTACTTCTATAAGTAAAAAAGGTTTATTTCGCGTGTTAGCCGTGTGATTGAACCAAAGACCTCGTCCACAGTAACTAATATGTCCACAAGACCAACGAGGCAATTAAGCAGTATTTAAAGAAGTGTAGATACATACGAACATATGCCTACGTCTGTATTCCCTGAAGGGGTAGGCAGAGTGCGGTAATAATTCGTCCACTTTTCACCGAAGATGATTTAGTGCCAACGTGACAGACGGTGAGTCTATCGCCATCTCAGGCACTATACATACGTCTTTAAAATACTTTTCAAACATGCAGATTTCCTTACTATGTTTTCCTTCACCGTAAAGCACGTAGTGTGAAATCACTGTACGTAAGTTTTAAGAAATAATCATTGGTCAAGGCCCCGCTGGGATTGGAACTTACCTCGCCTGCATAGCAGGAGGCTACTCAAACCCCACGGCCACCACGGCTTGAAGAAGTGTATTTATTTTTTAAACTGTCGATACTATAATGAGCTAGAGTGAGAAAAGACCAACGCTCTATTTATGCCGTCACTCCTCTATGCATTTACACAGTTTACACCAGTTTTTATTTGTTAGAAAAAAGTTATAATAGATGCCTGACTCACGGTGTGGATGTATTGACCTTCGTCAGTTCTTTGAACCCATCGCAGGAGACTAGGTGCGCGTTTGTTCCGATCCCGCTGATAATGTATAGGTAATATTATATTACTCATGATGTAATCGTTAATTTGTGTGTGAGTTATCGTTGAATTAATGTATTTTCGAAGGCTCTAAGTAAGGCCAGCTTCCAAACAATTTTATCGGTGTTAAAAGATGTTGAGTAACCGAACCGTACCGGCGGTCTGTTATCGAAGTTTGAGAATTTGTCTAAGAAGAAGTTGGACGTTTTGACCATGGACAGATATTTGAAAATTATGAGATGTGGTCTTTGTCCCGAAGTGGAATGTGTTACTGTGCCTTACCAAATAATTTTCATTGTCAATACTGTCCTGCAAATCCAATTGGACGTATATGAGACGTCATCATGTTTGAAAGATCATGCAGTTTTCCAATTGGAATGCGGATTTTTAATCAGTGTGTAACGCAATTTTATATTAGCTTCATTCCTTCTTATATTTAATTGTTTGTGTATCCAGAGACAAGGAGAACTTTGACCGGTCTGGACCAGGTCGCCACAGCGAAAAGTTTCCCGGTCGCCCCGACAGAGGCGACAAGTAAGTTACACATTACATGTTTTTAACCGACTATAAAAAAGGGGGCTTCTCAATTGTAATAGTATTCGTTGAAACAATGCTCGTGAAAACAAAAAATCACTTTGTACTAGTGTTGTTACGTAAATATAATATTATGTTCATATAAATATTGTGTTTTAGACGTCCCGGTTCGAAACCCTGGGAGAACAGCTCTCCCCCGGCGGCGCCGGCGGACGATGAGTGGGGCGAAGCACCCCCGCCGCGCGCTAACAACAGAGACAATAGAGACAGGTACGTTTCAACTTAATTATAATATAATGAGACATGTATGAAATAGTACGACATAGTATTTGATATTTTGATATCCAGTTCAGGTACAATTTGATCTCATATAGATTCTTGTTGACCGACTTGGAGGAGGGGAAATGTTACGCGAATGTTATGTTTTTGAATCGAGGTGTATACGAAAGTATAAAATACTAGCATACCTTAAAAATTGGTGGTGAAATGTTTCAACGAGGATGTTTTGTTTTTGTATCGAGACAAGATAAATAACATATGAAATCATTTGTTACCTTTTATAGCAATTACAAAAATACATGTGCACAATGAGATTAACCGAACCAAATAATGTCACGCGATTCGCTGGTTAGCTAACAAGTGCAATTACTTAGAGAGATTTTAGTGAGAGGGTATGTGGATGTGATTCTACAGAAGAAAGCCTAGGGGTGAGCAACAGGAGAAGGCGGGCCCTAAGGGGTGGAAGAGCAAAGAGCCGGGGGTCGGCAAGCGGCTGCGGCAGGCCGCCGAGGCTGCCTCCGCCGACGCACAGCGCCCTTCCGTGCAGGACCGGCTCAGACGGTACCGGAGGCCTACCGCACCCTTACACGGACAGGCCCTGATCTACATGCACGGACTGCTCGTGCATTCTTATTCAAATGCTTGAAGCTGCCTTTGATACAAATAAAATCAAAAATATAATTTGATTATACTTCTCGCTTTCTTACATATCTTTGACTGGATTTAGAAAATTACATTATACCGTCACAAGTTATGTGCGCTCAGCGGAAATAGTGGGGCATGTATTTATTCAAAAATACTACTGCTTTCGTAGTCAGCGCTCATCACTCGTGACGCCCCCTATACATGATTACAAATGCTACCACCGCGGTTCGGAAGGTTGCTTGATAACTTCTACCGACCACTCGAAGCAACTGTATGCCCTGAACGTAAAGGATCAGTTTGCCTTGCAGGCCCAGCTTAAAGCAGTCGATCTTAAGCTTCGAGCAGTCCGTGTAAGCCCGGCCTAACGCGACACATCACTGATCACGCTAATCATAATAACACGCTATTTAACCTATTTATTTTCTGCATTCGTCTCGGACGGAGTTTGTTTTGCTGAATGCTCATTTTGTGTCATTGTTATAGCAGAGGTCTGGCCCACGAACAATAAGTTTGTAGAAAACATTTGTATGTATTATTTCCTTTTTGATTTATAGCATATCAAGCATGACCATAGTATTCTTACTTTAAAAAAATATTACGAAAGTATTATTATAATTCTTAATCGTTTTGATAAATAGTGAAAACATTGTTAAAAACCTTTGTATGGATTATAAAAAGCAAGGAAACAAACACGCTTAAGGCACCTGCGATAAAGATGTTTTAAATTCATTGTTAAATTTTACCTAGTTCCTATTGAATACAGAGTTGGCCTCAATTTGGAGCAAGTTTGTGATAACAACGCGCATTTTCATTACATGTATCATGTAACAGTGCCTCGGTTGTGTCTATTCAACTGAAAACTAATCAACTTTCTAATTCCGACGCTTTTTATTGCAACATGTACGTTTTGTTTGTATCAGCGTTGTCCTATCTGCTTCCAGTCACGCTTGGCTGTACACTATACGTGGAATTGTGGTTTTATATGTATTTCTAGCATTCCTTACATCTGACGTTCATTTCAGCACATTAATGTCTCCATTTTACCTCGTTCTCTGTGCACTGTATGGGTAGTGTGCACTGGTGTGGTCTTTTTATCCGCTGGTTTGTAATGTTGCCAGCAATTAATATTTCATGCTGTGTTGCTTCACCTCCTGTTTCATTACTAAGACTTAATAAATTAACAGTTCAATAAACTATGCGCATTGGTTATGTACATTAGAATGACGAACATTTTCATAACACTAGATTTTTTTGTAATAATTCTTATTGCTCACTTTTGTACAACCGACGGTATGTAAATATGGATGTTGATATATATGAGTGTATGGTGGTAGGAATGAGTTTATCAGATGAAGCCTAAAAATATTGCCGGTTAGAGACTTAGTCGAGAAATAATATATATTTTTTTAGTTTACGTGGTGGCCTCGGAGTTAGAGCAGTCGCCTGCTACGCAAGCGACGCAAGTTCGAATCCCAGCGGGGCCTGTACCAATGAGTTTTTCTAAAAAACTTATGTACAGTGATTTCACACCACGTGCTTTACGGTGAAGGAAAACATCGTGAGGAAACCTGCATATTTCTGAGAAGTAATTCAAAGACGTATGAATAGTGCCTGAGACGGCGATAGACTCACCATCTGTCACGTTGGCACTTAATCAAATTCGGTGAAAAGTGGCTCTGCCTACCCCTTCGGGGAATATAGGCGTGAGCATATGTTTTTTAGTTTACTTACGTTCTAACTGCTATTGAGATTATAAAAGTCACTTTTGTCTTAAATCAATGCGCATAGTCTCCATATATTTTATAATATTGTGACGTGATTTAATTACTTGCAGAGATAACAAATACAACAACCAACAAGACGAGCCAGGTGAGAGAAGGACGGATGATTGGGGCAACCGTACTGGCAACGAGCGACGTGACCGTCCCGAACGGCGGGATTATCGAGATAATCGTGGCGACAGAGATAACCGCGACAATCGAGGCGACCGGCGTGACAACCGGGGCGAGAAGAGAGATAATTGGGGCGAGAAAAAGGAAAGTTGGGGTGAAAAGAAGGATAACTGGGGTGAGAAGAAAGATAACTGGGGCGAGAAAAAAGACTGGGGTGATAAGAAGAGAGAATTCCGCGGCGATCGTGGCGGTAAGAGCAACTTCACACCTCGGGATCGGGCCGACCGCGCCGACCGCTCGTTTGGCTCAGATGGCGATAGACGCTCTGTACGCTCCGGTGATAGCGGTCGAGCGCCGCCCTATAAGACTCGCAGCAAGTTCACACAGGTAAGAGTACTTTCTTCCTACCCCATGAGATAATGTATGACATATCACATAAAACGTTTCCAGGTCTAAAAGATGATATTTTTCGGAGTGTGAGTGATATTGTTGTTACGTGTTAAATGACCATAGTATATGGTGACACCTTACGATCATGTTGTATGCTTTGTTGTCACATAGTGGTATGATGTACGTCATGTACTCACGTACGATTGCTATGTCGACTTGTATCACTACAAGACGACATAGCAATCGTCTTCCAAATGTAAGATTGCAAGCAATGATGATAATAATAAAAATGTTGCGCTTGTCAGGTCCAGTACCGCACGTTGGAGGCACCGCATCCGCTTGAAGAACCGTTCTCAGAGCCTCAAGTAGAAGCAGGCGAACAACACGAAATAGCCGTCACATGGATAATTTCTCCAGCAAACTTCTACACGCAGATTCTCTCCCTCCAACCCAAGTTCCTAGACATGATGCACCGCATCCCGGAACTGTACAAAGGCGTTAAATCCTACTCTGGCATCGTTCCCGTAGGAGCGTCAGTACTAGCACGATACCCCGCCGACGGCGTTCTCTACCGCGCTACAGTGGTCGAAGTGAAACCCTTCGCGAAATTCATAGTGCAATATGTAGACTTTGGAAATAAGCAGCAAGTAGATGCTAGAGACATATGGCAGTTGGAGAAGTCACTTGTAGAGCTGCCGAAGATGGCTGTATGCTGTAGTCTTAGTGGGGTAGAACCAGCGGGAGGCCAATGGCGCAGTGGTGCGGATCTCGACTTGTGCTTTAGTGCGCCAAGATACCAATGTGTATTCCAATCCTACCAAGAGGGAATGTACAGTGTTTCTTTGTGGAATAACGGTGCTAGCGTCGCTGATATGCTGGTTGAGAAACAACTCGCCACGCTCACAGATCAACACTCTGCTGTCACATTGAAAGGTACGACTTTAACTGTTGGGTAACTAAAACATAGGTATATACTTACTCAGAGTTCCACTCTTACTCATTAATTTCTAGTTTCAAATATTTTCAATGGATACATGAAGATATTTTTTTCAATGTTACTGATTTTATATAGAATCACGAGGTTACGGGTTCTATTGCCCGGTCGGGTACAGCTTTATTAGTTTTCCAGTTGTAATTTCCTAATAGTTTTTTAGTACCGGCTTTTTTAGTGCCGTGTTCATGACAATAGAATCGCCACCATATCATGGGACTTAAACATAACTTGCGAAATGTGGGTGGGTGTGTAGGTGTGCAAATACAGGCGCGAGGATATGTATGTATGTATGATATTATTTAACCCGAGAAAACTAAGATTCCACTGGGATTTAAAAAAACTATATACAAATATCGTAATAATTGTTGTAACCACTTCGTAAACGATTGCATTTCAGACGAAGCAATTGATCTGACAATCATAGTGGGCCAGCAGATTTTATGTAAGGTGACGCACGTGGAATCCTTTGAGAAGTTCTACGTACAACTGGATTTGGACAAGGCGGCGTTGGTAGAAACCGCTATCGCTGAATTCGATTCAGCTCAGGTACACACTGTATATATTTATAACAGGTGCTGTATATCAGGGAGTAGGATATAATGATGCACAGCATGCAGAAATTATGAATTTAAATCCATTGCTTTCGTATTTAAAAAAACTAAAATACAATTTATTACAATTCCAAAAAAATATAAATGTTATTATGTCAGCGTATTGTATAATTAAGTAATCATCATCACCATCTGGCATTAACTATGGGGTCACCGTTTAATTTACGTTGCTTTTTACCTTTGCAACACCTTTTACAAGATGATCGGCAACATAGGTTAAACCAGTTGTCTTTCTTTGGTCTCCGACTAATTTGTAAAGAATGCCAAAGATTCAACCGAGATCAACGGCTTAACATGTTCTTTGGATCACAAACAGAACTCTTACGGTCACCCACATCATTAATGGCCTAGGGTAGATTTAATTATATATACTGACCAAATTACTAACCTAGGTTGCAGTCTGAGTGATATGCTTACTACGAACTTTAAGAACTAGTTAAAGTTTGGATTCACTTAAACAGCAAAAACAAGGGAAGGAAAAATTCGACGGATGAGGTGTGATCGCCAGTAGCTCAGGTGGCAGACCAACTGCACGGTTCGCAGAGGTCGTGGGTTCGAATCCCGACTCGTGTTCGTATTTTTCCTAACTATTACAGTAAAATAAACCGTAATTTTCAGCTGACCCCACTAGCGTCCGACAGCTTAACAGATGGCGTGCATTGTACGTTGAAGCACGGCGGCAAAATATACCGAGCTATACTTGAAGACGTGTCTGACACTGCCAATATCAAGGCTGTGCTGCCTGACTATGGGAATAAGATCACCACCACCTTGGATAACGTAAGTATATACAACAGTACTTCAAGTCAGTTATAAACGTGAAAATCTGTTGTGAAAGTCCTAAATGACATCCTTTCAGACGAAATAAAGGATTTACGATATTAGAGCTCTCCGTGACATTCCAAAATTATGTCAGTTTGTATGTTTATTACGATTTCTCTCTGAAACTGCTCGATTGATTTCGACGGAACATTCACTGGCAGGTAGCTAATGTTATCAGGGGTTATTGTAGTTATAGTAAAATAATATGAGTTGAGCACAAAAAATTCATGTAATGCTAGTACAGTAACTAAACATTTGACTTAACAAGATCACAACTCATCATTAAGGCCTGTAACATCGCATTAGTAGAAAATACTGTAAAGAGGTTATAAGTAAATAAATAAATAAATGAAACTCATCTTTGGAGTCAGATAGGATTCCTTGTAGTTCTTTATTTTCTGTTCCTTTTACAGTTGATGATCCTACCGACGGAACTGAGCGTGTACTTCTACCAGTCGTTGGAATGTTGTCTGAACAACTACACTGCCGAGTCCAAGACGCTCATCTCACTGGACGAGCTCAAACAACGACTCACGGGCAACAAGTTCATTGTGTACATCAACAATGTTGACGGGATCAGGTGAGTACTTCATTGAAAACATTACAATGAAGAAAAGACGAGCGAGGGATCCTCCACATATTTTTAAAAATTTACAAGATATTCTCAACAATCACTTGACATTGGCGGAATAGTTTTACTTAAGCTCATCGCCATTAAATAAATAAAGGAAAGGAAAGCATTACAATGAAACCTATATACCTCTTAGAAGTTACGTGAAGACATAGTTATGTGAAGTCATGCCTGATTAGCGGTGACCGATTCACCAGTCTGTCACATTGGCACTTTATTTTGTTTTGTGAATAGTGGGCGTTATAAATATAGTGCCTGGTGTATGATATATCAGTCGAAACCGAAATCAGCTGATTGTGCGTGATCGTGTGATCTAGATCTGAGAGAAAGTCTGAACTGTAGGTGATTTTATGACCTAACTAGAGTTTAAACAAAATAATTTAAATGTTGATATCTTTTCCAGCTTGGTATCAACGCTATACGACAGCGTAACCGGAGCGAAGGTAGCAATATTTGAACCGGATGAGGGTGCGTACGACGAAGTGGTCCAGCTGTGCACGCGAGCCGTGTTCAACTATAATTTTGGGCTCGCGTACATCGCGCACATGGAGAACCTGAACGAATTCTACTTGCAGAGGGCTACCGACGGCGATAAGATTGCAGTGCTATTGGACGAGCTGTTCAAATACTACGAAGAAGGTAAATATTTTTTGTTGTTGTTGGAAGAAATTACGAATGTATGTTTTTCAACCAAAAATGGATTTCAATGAAAATTGACACAAATATAGCATCAGTAACATTATCATTAAAATAATTTGAGAATTGTAACAAAAATGTTTGCGATATGGGTCTGTGTTTGTAATATAAATGTTGTGTTCACAGGAACACCAGAACCATTAACGGAGTTCGAAGTGGACGGGCTGTGTGCGGCCAAGTCGGCGGACAGCAACTGGTACCGCGCCACCATCGTGAGCCTCCAACAATCACAGGTTAAGGTCCAGTTCTCGGACTACGGCAACACCGAGACGCTCCCCAAGGATGCGCTCAAGAAACTCGACCCCAAGTTCTACGAGCCTTGTGCCCTGGCGCTGGTCGCCAGCCTAGGACTCGTGGCGCTCAAGGAGGACGCGCTTGACAAATTAAAGGAATGGACCAACGAGAAGGAAGTACAAGTCACTCTCGCTTTCGGCACCGACGGATGGCTGGCTAGTTTGCATTTGGAAGGTGTAGATCTTTCAATGAAACTAGTCAATGAAAAACTGGCCACGCCTCAAATAGGAGGGGCCCCCAGCGAGGAACCAAAACAGGAACCACCTGTCGAGGAGCCGGTCTCCTTGCCACAGGGCTGCACCCAAGTATACATCAGTCACATCGACACACCTGGACACTTCTGGCTCCAAATGGTGGACAAAGTGGATAAAATTGACGAGATCCAGGCTACTCTGCAGGCCAACGCCGCCTCGTACCCCAATATCGAGAACAGGGAACTGGGAACATTGTGTGTCGCCAAATACTTGGCAGACGACCAGTGGTACCGCGCCGAGATACTAGACTCGGATTCAGATATCACCACGGTGCGCTTCATCGATTACGGGAACACGGATGTGTTGGATAACCAGCCAGGTCTGATCAAGGAGCTGCCCGCGGCGCTGAGAGGCGTGGATCGGTACGCGGTGAAGGCGAGCGTCAACGCGGTGCCCAGCGGCACGGGCCAGTGGTCCGAGCCCGCCGCCGACCACTTCACGCGGCTCGTGGGAGACCTCGCCGTGCCCGTCGACGCGCTCATCGTGCTCAAGGACGTCACCACCTACGTCGACATCTTCGTCAACGGACAGAACCTAACTGACAAACTGGTGTCCGAGGGACACGCCACCAGGGCCGAGGAGACGGACTGCGGGGACTTGCCCTCCTGCTTCGCGAGCCACGTCAACTCGCCCTCCGAGTTCTGGATCCAGCTGGAGTCGGCCACCCCCGAGCTGCAGGCCATGGAGGCCGCCATGGTCGACGCGGAGAACTTCCCCGAGCTCGTTGATAAAGAGGAAGGGGTAATTTGCGCCGCCAAGTACCCCGAAGACGGCGCGTGGTACCGGGCCCAGGTTATAGTAGACGGCTCGGAGGGCACCGAGGTTCTCTTCATGGACTACGGCAACGCGTCCATCGCGAACGAGCTGCGCAACCTACCGGACGAGCTCAAGGTCAAACCGGCTCTGTCGAGGAAATGCGCCCTACAGAAACCTCGCGATATAAAGACATGGTCAAGGAAGTCTGAAATTAAATTCAACGAGTTAGCCGCTGAGGGGGCCACGATCTTCAATGTCCAGTTTATAGCTTCGGGCGATATATCGATAGTGGAACTGTACTTGGAGGGACGATCGGTGACGGAGGAGCTGGTGTGTCTGTGCGAGGAGCTGATGGGTGCGAGCGAGGGTGTGGCGGCCAGCGAGCGACCCGCGCCGCTGGGGCAGGACCTGCTGGTGAGCGGCCGCATCTGCTTCGTCAACTCCTGCCACGAGTTCTATGTACACCTCGACGACACCACCGCTCACCTCGATAAGATTTCCGACAAATTGGAAGCATCGCCCGAATTCGAGTCTGTTGCCGAACTGAAGGTTGGCGCAATGTGTGCTGCTTTCTGGGCCGAAGACGAGAAGTGGTATAGGGCGAAGATTTTGGAATTTTGTGACGTTGGTTACCACGTGCAATTCGTAGACTTTGGTAACAAAGCTAAGTGCGAGGAGTTCAGGCAACTCCCGGAGGATATCAGTGTGATCGAGCCGGTGGCCAAGTGTTGTCGCCTGACCGGCCTCCGAGACGATAGCGCCACGCACGACCTCGCTAAGAACAAACTCGACGATCTTGCATTAGATGACACCACATTCCAAATTGAATTTTTAGACAGCACCAAAGAACCGAATCTTGTTAAATTATTATTGAGTGGTAGAGATCTTGTGTCCATGATAAATGAAGATATAGCTAATAAGGAGGCTAATGCTCAAACAGTCAATGCGGAGACGAGTGCACAAATATCTCCTCCCACTGAAGAAAATGCACAAGCTAATGAGACTAAAGTCGAACCAACAATAGCCTCGCGAGCTGAAGTAAATGAAGGTGTAACAGACTTGGAGACAAGTGCTCAAGAAAAATTTAGTGTAGTTGAACCAACTACAAACTTGGAGACTGAACTTAAAGAAGAAACGACTGATAAAGAGACAAGTACACAAGCGAAGGAGCCTGAAGTTATAACTAAAGTAGAGCCAAGCTCTCAAGAAAATGTGACTGAAGTTGAACCAACAAACGTGCAGGCAGATGCTGTACATACAGAAGAGAAAACTTTAGACAAGGCTGATAAAGTCGAAGAAGATGATGCGGAAATCGAACTGAATACCTCACAACCTGATCTCAATGAAAGCTTCAATAGTACTAACACAGTCATAGAATGTATGTCGAACGAAGCGAAGAGCGACGCCCTTAGTGACGACTCGAAGTTCGACACACCTGAAAATAAATCTTTTGAAGACGCCGATGCCTTGAGTGACGAACATGATAAATCAGGCGAGATTAAAAGTGATGATACTCCCTCGGACAAAAATATCTCGTCGTCAACTCTAGAAAACTCCAATGATACGCTGAAGACTCCCGAACGTGACGAATCAAGGGAATCTATTAATACTGACACTGGATACACGAGTTGCGGGGATCACGACAAGTCTGCTACCAAAGAATCATTGTCGCCCAAAGATTCAACGTCACCAGCTAAAACCGGTGCTAAAAGTGAAGTCAATGTGTCAGAACCGAAAGGAAAGTCAACTGATAATAGCATAAAAGAGAAAAAAGTCGATCTAAATGCAACAATTTGATGCACTACCTAACTGTGTAACCAAAACCAATTGTATTATATAAAATCTCATCAAGCTTGTGATAGAGACTAATGAAGCCTTACTTTCTTTCTTTTAGTTTTTATTTCATCAATAATGTTGAAATATGTAAGTTAACGTATTGAGTACACAATGTTGTATTTATACGTATTATAATATAAGAAGTGTTAATTGCAGTGGCAGCTGTTTGTACGATTGTTTAATGATGTTGTGTTTTTATATTTAATTTTATTGTCTTTGACAATGCTATAGTTTATCGACAGAGTAGTTGTTAAGAGTTCGTCCGTCATATCACATTGTACTCTAAAATTAATGTGTACTGTCTTTGTGTGATTAAATCGCATTAATTACTCGATATGTTTCATGGCAAAAATTGTATTAACTTACTGAGTAAAATACCACAGCAAATAATTTGTGGCTTTATGGAAAGTTGTGGTTTCAACGTTTTCCATGAGTATCTAAAATATCCAGTGCCTTAGATATTGTCTTTGGTTGGTTGAATATTCCAGTATTTTTATAATCAGTGTATTATCGATACACAAGGATTTAGATTGATACACAAATCATTTTTGAAGGTTCATGAAAGTTAGAATAATTAATAAAAATTCATTAGTTAATATGCAATGGTTGTCATAAAATACTCAATTGTTTAATTAGTTGTGTATGTATCTTTGTTGATTATATTTAACCTTTTGTAATAAAAATTAGGCTTTACATACATATCGTATCAATTAACTTCCTAGTAACCGTATTTCCTTGCAGTTCGACCTTACAGTTTGAGATCTTAAAAACGATCTTAGAATAATATGATACATCAAAAATGTATAACTTCTATTCTCGATTTGGGATTAATGTTGCAAAAGCCTTAGAAACCGGTGTATTTTTTTGTATTATCGCAAACAAGTTGAGTTTTAATGTGATTCTTTTGTTTTTTTTTTAATAATAAACCTCTGTATAAAGCCATATGATTTCATTTATTGTTACTACTAAATAAATTACGGTAGCCATAATAAAAGATAAGGTCGTATTACTCACATTTTATTCAACGACAAAATAGCTTACAATATAAATGCCTTCAAAAGTGTCTGTACAATGTTTGGTATAACAAATTCACAGTCACATCAAAAATATCGTACAAAAATATTGAATTATTAATTTCTTTACATAGTACATTATTATCCAGATAATCAAATAATTCATGCATTGAGTAATCGTGCAAACCTATCTGGACTCGGTCTTAACTCAAATGTTAATATAATAGAAGCTGAAAATGTTCGAGAAACAAACTTTATTGATTACTAGCTGTGACCTGTGGTTTCACCCGCGTAGATTTAATTTCATTCCCGCTGAACCCTAAATGTTTTTTTTAAATAAAAGTGGCTTAAGTTACTCCTTGTAACATTAGCTATCTGCCAGTGTACCGTTAAAATCGGTGCAGCCGTTTCAGAAGTTACCCGGAACATACGGACAGACAGAAAATTAAGTCGGTACTGTATACCTAGTATACTTTTGTATGCATTTAGTGAAAAACTGTTATTTTGGAATTACAAACAGACACTACAATTTTATTTATCTGTATAGATTTGAAGATAATTAATGCAAATATAAAATTTATCTCAATATCTTCAACCTAGAATAGCAGGATCGATACAAAAGTACATAAATAATATGTAAGTATACTGATATAACATGCACTTGCCTAAAATAATAAAATCAACATATTTGGTTGTTAAAAAATCAATCAATTCATTCAATTAACTAAACAGATCATTGTACCAGTTATTTAATAAGCCCTTTGATACCGATGTCTTTTAGATCTTCCCTCTTTTCCAATACGAGTCCTTTTTCGTTGGCAAGGTGTAGTACTGAGAGTAAAGCTAGGGGTACACTGAGAGATTCGCGCATG
Organism: Watsonalla binaria; assembly: GCA_929442735.1. Lineage (NCBI taxonomy): Eukaryota > Metazoa > Arthropoda > Insecta > Lepidoptera > Drepanidae > Watsonalla > Watsonalla binaria. The sequence continues at coordinate 2,786,291 of OV838929.1, read as the reverse complement.
TTTGTACTTAGTTTACTCGGTAGCCGCGAGTACACCGAGAAGAAGGTAGTTTCGCCCACGTCCTCTGTGTCTCCCGGAGGCGTTCCTTCTGTTAACATTTTCCATGTGCATTGTTTCAGCTGCTTCATGTCGACTTTCTTCGCTCGCATTGCGTATGGTATGAAGATTTTGGCAACCTGAAATACAAATTTGTGTATCTGAATATGACGTCCAAATTCTTCTAGCCGTCTGACTGTCCTATTTGGCTTGGGCAAAGTAAAATTCTCTCAGCGCTTGCGCTAATAGGAACGATAAAAAATGTATGGAAATTACATAAATCAGTCACGTGACATATGTAATTTGTGTAGTTTCTACTAGCAATGACAAAACTCGTGACGACACCTGTACGCTTGCTGTAAATATGTTAATGAACCCATGTAACTTTCGTCACAGTAGCAATTAAAATTACATGGCATAAAAAATGTTACGAGAACTATTTTCGGTGTTCAAACTTCACACAGGTCTCAGGCGAGGTCTTTCATAGAAAGTAATAAAGACTACCTTAGTTGGTGGTTCCAGCATTTCCCCAAGTTCCTCGTGGTCTGCAGCCTTGGCTTGTTCGTGCAACTCGCCCGCGGCGGTCGCGTCCTCATTGCACCAATCATCGCCGTCCTGGAATATATTACTAAATTACATCTATCTATCTACAGATAAAATAAAAGTGTCTGTTTGCAATGCCAAATTAACAAGTTTTCACTAAATGCATATTTTTTCAGTGTGTTATTTCGGATAATCTTTGAAACGGGTTGGACCGATTGTAAACGGGACTTTTACTGACAGGTAGCTGATGTTACAAGGAGTGACTTAAGCTATTTTTAATTCATCATAATTTATTTCATTTTCACGCCTCTCTGTCTGTCTGTATGGCGCGACGCGAATAAAATAAATACGCAGATACTCCACTATTTTCGCTGAGAGCTCATAACTGATGACGGCACTTGTACTTATCATAATTATAACAAGGCGTGTAACCTGCGAGGAATGGATATCTAATGTAGTCAAAGTCAAAGTCAAAAGTATCTTTATTCGATTAGACTTTTACAAAGCACTTTCAAATCGTCAGAATGACACAATTATACAGGATTATACATGCTACCGCCAGGTTCGGAAGGTTGCTTTTACTGAGAAGAACCTGGCAAGAAACTCAGTAATTACTCTTTTCAAAAATATTATACAATTTAAAGAATACAAAATAAATAATTTAAAAAACGTAAGCTCATGTACAATGTTCCAATGCACAAATGTCGATAAAAATTAACATAACTAAAAATCTAGTACATCTACTTATAACTAAATGCGTAGCTTGAGATGACCAGCCCCCACAAGCAGCACCTGTTCACAAGTATGACGTGAATGCCAGCCATTGACCTCCTCAACCATCATAGAGGGAAGTGGACAACCCGTCATCCAGACGCCGCCGCAAGCAAAGGCATTTTAGTGAGCCTGACAACTCAAGCCGGTCAAACAAAGATCAAAACTAATAAATATTAAGAATTGTAACATAAGTACAGTGTCCATGAGACTACTTACAATATTTATCTGGTAATACATTATTCCAAGTTTCTTTATCACATATATAATCACTAACTGTATAATAACCCTTTTTAAGTAATACAGATTTTACAGTCTCTTTAAATTTATCAAAGGGTAAATTTACAATACATGTAGGTAACTTATTATAAAAGCGTATACATTGCCCTAAAAATGATCCCTGGACTTTCTGTAAGCGGTGTGTAGGTACTACTATTTTATTTTTGTGCCTTGTGTTGACATTATGTACATCACACTTCTTTTGAAAAGAATTAATATTTTTATGTACAAGTAATAAATTTGCTAAAATATACTGCGAAGCCACTGTTAAAATTCCTATTTCTTTAAATTTTTCCTTCAAAGATGCTCTAGATCCTAAGTTATAGATTGATCTTACAGCCCTTTTCTGTAATATAAATATGGCTTCCATATCGGCAGCTTTGCCCCAAAGCAGGATGGCATACGACATAACGCTATGAAAGTAACTAAAATAAACTAAGCGTGCCGTGTCTACATCAGTGAATTGCTTTACTTTCCTAACTGCATATGCTGCTGAGCTGAGTTTCCCAGCTAGACTAGATATATGTGGGCCCCATTGAAGTTTATTATCGAGTGTTACACCTAGAAAAACTACTGACTCCACAATATACAGTTCTTCACCATTGATCATAATTTTGGTCGGAACAGGTTTGACGTTAGGTAAAGTAAATTTTAAGCATTTTGTTTTTTTTGCGTTCAAAACTAAGTTATTTACAGTGAACCATTTCAATACTTTGTCAAGGGCACTGTTTACATCATCATAATCCGTTTTAGCTCTGTTAACTTCAAACAGGAGTGATGTATCATCAGCGAACAGTACAATATCACAAGTATTCTGAACAAAATGCGGTAAATCATTAATGTATATCAGAAACAGAAAAGGCCCTAATATTGATCCCTGCGGAACGCCCATTAGAACCGGGGACCCGGAAGACTTAACGCCATTTACCTCTACTTTCTGTACCCTCTGACTTAAATATGAATTAATTAAATCGAGTGCAGTACCTTTGACTCCATAGTGTTTTAATTTGAGCAATAATGTCTCATGATGTACGCAATCAAACGCTTTAGATAGGTCACAGAATACACCTATCATATCATGTGATTTCTCCCAAGCCCTATATACATGTCGAAGAAGTGCAACACCGGCATCAGTAGTCGACCGACCTTTGGTGAAGCCATACTGCTCATTGTGTAAAATCTTATTCATGTTGAGATGTAAAACTAACTGATTTAACATGATTTTCTCAAAAATTTTGCTAAGAGCAGGTAAAATTGAAATTGGTCTGTAGTTATTGGGATCATTAATATCACCAGCTTTAAACAATGGTATAACTTTACTGTATTTCATCAAATCGGGAAATTTACCTAATTTAATACAATTGTTAAAAATTTCAGCTAGACTTGGAGCTATTATATCTATTATATCTTGTAATACTTTTAGTGATATATCCCACAGGTCACCCGTTTTTTTTAAATTTAAACTTTTAAATGTCTTAATCACTTCTAATGGGGTAACGGAACAAAAACAAAAGCCGGCGTCGCATTCGCATTTGTAATGACGTTAAACATATCACGGGAGTTACTTACCGGTACATTATTAGGACAGTACGAAGCATCATTCTCGTTGTTATAGTCGTAGTCTTTGGGCGCTTCTATGGCGAGAGGCTCATCGGGCGGGAGCGCCGCCGGCCCGAGGGTGCCCGTGGCTCGACGCGCCAGCGACACGCGCGGCCGCAGGTACACCGTGCGGAAGTGAGATTCGTCTAGACCCCTGAATTACACAACATTATTTAGATTCTTTTGTGTGATTGTACATTGTATTGGATTGAGATATTGTTAATTACACTTTATTACTTTGAAGTTTTAAGAAAGCAGCTTAATGTCTTCTTGATTATAATTTATCATTGCAGTCTATGAATGCTTGCAACACCAAAGTTTCAGTTCACAAGTTGACAACGATTTACATTACTATAAAAAAGTACTAGGCGATATTCTGTGAGAGAACATAAAATTTAAGGTAAATTCAAACAGGACATTTTATTATGCCTCGTCCATCGTTTTATGCATTCTATACGAAAGCAAATACCTATCAATAGGAGTTTTGAAGTTAGCCTCATTCCAGGTATGTCCAGTGGCTAACGTCTTCCTGCTGATCATGATCTTGGCTGGTTGTGTAGGCTCGTACTCGGCTAACGCGGCCTCACGACAGTCGAACCCCAATCCGGCGCCGATGAAGTCCAGTTGTCGTTTACTGCGCGTCGGCTTTTTGCCTTCTACAGTCAGACGTCCGTTTGTAGACTGGGTGCGCTCGGACATTTTAGATGCTGTGGATTTAAGGTTAATTTTTGTAACAGTATTGCAAAGTAGTTGGTGCAACTGCGTAGGTATTTAGTGCGGGCCGCATGTCGGGCAGGTCCCGGGGGCGCAGCTAGTATTAGATATAGTGTACCTCTGTTGTTCCTGAGCCGCCAGTGCGCAGGCCCGGCCCAGGCGGCGACGATGGCGCAGTAGGAGTACTCGAGGCGGGCGTCGCTGGGGGCGGCGGGCCGCATGTCGGGCAGGTCCCGGGGGCGCAGCTAGTATTACATATAGTGTACCTCTGTTGTTCCTGAGCCGCCAGTGCGCAGGCCCGGCCCAGGCGGCGACGATGGCGCAGTAGGAGTACTCGAGGCGGGCGTCGCTGGGGGCGGCGGGCCGCATGTCGGGCAGGTCCCGGGGGCGCAGCTAGTATTACATATAGTGTACCTCTGTTGTTCCTGAGCCGCCAGTGCGCAGGCCCGGCCCAGGCGGCGACGATGGCGCAGTAGGAGTACTCGAGGCGGGCGTCGCTGGGGGCGGCGGGCCGCATGTCGGGCAGGTCCCGGGGGCGCAGCTAGTATTACATATAGTGTACCTCTGTTGTTCCTGAGCCGCCAGTGCGCAGGCCCGGCCCAGGCGGCGACGATGGCGCAGTAGGAGTACTCGAGGCGGGCGTCGCTGGGGGCGGCGGGCCGCATGTCGGGCAGGTCCCGGGGGCGCAGCTAGTATTACATATAGTGTACCTCTGTTGTTCCTGAGCCGCCAGTGCGCAGGCCCGGCCCAGGCGGCGACGATGGCGCAGTAGGAGTACTCGAGGCGGGCGTCGCTGGGGGCGGCGGGCCGCATGTCGGGCAGGTCCCGGGGGCGCAGCTAGTATTACATATAGTGTACCTCTGTTGTTCCTGAGCCGCCAGTGCGCAGGCCCGGCCCAGGCGGCGACGATGGCGCAGTAGGAGTACTCGAGGCGGGCGTCGCTGGGGGCGGCGGGCCGCATGTCGGGCAGGTCCCGGGGGCGCAGCTAGTATTACATATAGTGTACCTCTGTTGTTCCTGAGCCGCCAGTGCGCAGGCCCGGCCCAGGCGGCGACGATGGCGCAGTAGGAGTACTCGAGGCGGGCGTCGCTGGGGGCGGCGGGCCGCATGTCGGGCAGGTCCCCGAGCCGCGCGCCGCCGGCCGCCACGCGCGCCACGCACGCCGCCACGGCCACGTCACCTTCCTCCTCACTCTCCAGACCGCCGAGGCCATCCTCATCTAAAAAATAAAATGTTTATACAGGGCGCAGCGAAAATAGGACAGCTGTTAAAATATGTGAGAGTATAATTTTAGGAAGCAAATAAAATTATTATGACAAAAATATCTTCTTCTTTTGTATATTATTACAATCAAAATTAATTTAATTAAATATACTCACCATACAAATCATTGTGCACCTCGTCCAATGGAATAGGCTCTACTTCAGCGTTAACGTCAAACGCTAACGCTTGTTGAGACAAATTCAGTCTGTTCTCCTCCACCCAGTTGTTTACGCGATCACCACTGTAATCACATTCATCTTAATAAATTGACCTTTGGCTGCACCATCACAGTACAATCCGAGACTGCTATTATCATCATATGTATCTAAAAATCTTTGGTGAAAAGTGAGTGTAAAGCTTAATAATCAAAATTTCAAATCTGAATTATGTAATGTTCAGGTTGTACAAGACAAGCAATTTGACCATCTCGGTTTTAAAAAGTAGGTATGTCTTTTTATAATATAGGATCTAGAATTTTTGGGCGCATATTTCTGGCATATAGTATCGGCTGGTGGTACATATACATTTTGAAATGAAAAAATCCTTTAAAAAATATTTTTTTATACAGGAGAAAAAGGAACAGTTGTCTTCTAGAAGTCGTAGGGTTTTATGAATATATCACTATGTTGAAGTCGTAAAATATATAGCTCCAACTTTAACGTAGTAATAGGCTATGGTTGCTAAGGGCAGAAGAGCTCGCGGCTTTAAGCGATTGAATGAACGCGCGGCCGCGTTTGCCTACACTCCGTGCGCGATAATTCAACTTTTTAAATTAAGAACAAGGCTTCGAATTTTTTTTTTATGGGATTGAACGTAGTTAGATTTCACTTGAACAACTCTACGTTACCGCTGATGATTTTGCGAAAATAAGGTCTTGATATGATCAACTTTAAACGTCAATTACTCGAAAACGGAAGAAGATATTTTGTCCATAATAATTTTATTTGCTTCCTAAAATTATACCCCATCACATATTTTAACAGCTGTCCTTTTTTCTCCGATAGCCTGTTAGTATTTATTTTTGCAGTAAAGTGTAGTGGTTTAACTAAAGTATAAGACTTTAAGCTTAAGCATTTCTAAAAACTATAATGCCTCAAATAAAAAAAAATAAACATAAAATCATTAAAATTAAATTTAAAGGGATTTTTTATTATCAGTAAATTGATTTGTAACAAAAGCTTATGCTCTGTTAAAAAAAAGTACGCCGAAAAAGTTTCAACCCTGTATACTCACTCATCCTCGGTCTCCGGATCCCAGTTGGTAAGAGAGAAGCCAGCAAACGGTTCACAGATGTGGTCTTCCTCAGTGAAGGCGGGAAGCAACTTCATTGACAGTTTGATACGCTCGTTCAGGTTCACACCCTCCGACACATTCTCCTGGATTGGCTCCAAGAATGGATCATTCGTTCTGAGGAAATTTTGTACAAAACAATACTATTTTATATTATTTATAATTCATTGTGTTTATGTAAGTATACATTTATATATACTGTCTATAATTCCAAGTTAACAGCTTTTCACTAAATGCATATGAAAGTATATACAGTACCTCTGACTGTAATCTGTATGTGCCAACTAATCTCTGAAATGGCTGGATTGATTTCATCGAAATTTTCACTGGTTATACATAGCTAATGTTACAAGGAGCTATTTGATACATAATTCTTACACCCGGGTGCCACCTAGGATCGTTTAAGGAGCGCACATTCATAAAATTATAGTTAACCAAATTACCTCAATATTAACCCCAATGTCTTGTCATGTATAGGCAGCGTAGCGTTAAATGCTCTGTTAGAGGACGTCACATCACCAGCAGTAGCCGCCAGCCTCTCGAAGAATGGATCTGATAACAATACATCATTTGAATAGAATAGTTCAAAAATTTTGATGATGTCTGCCATAAACAGTAATAATATGGAAGTAAACTTGGAAACCAGTTATTTACCTAAATTAAAAAATTCAGTCACTAATATTTTAAAATTGACCAAAGCGACAACCAATTGGCTTTATGAATATAATCCATTATTTATGGCATGCTTATTAAAGTGTTGGTTCCATAGAGCAGCCCTTACCAATATAATCATTAGCATCAAAGTCCCCGTTGAAGACATCAGGGTTGGCAGCGATAGCACCTTTGGCTCTCTTTTTCTTCTTCTTAACTGGTGCGCTTTCACCCTCGACCGCACCTCCGTCCTGCCCATTATCCTCGTCGTCCTTCTTACCTCGCTTGGTCTGGTGGTATATAGGTATTTAAATATTGATAGACTCTGTTATCCTACAATAATAAATCTGGCAAATATATTGAGCTAAGCAAAAATCTCACAATTTTTAAGTGTGTTATTGGCTGAAAATTGGTGTAGTTTGGTCATCATTTAATACTATAACTACCTGTAAAATTCAATCATATTTAAGAACTTCTCTACTATACCCAAAGGTAGACTGGTAGAGAATTCCTGTGGCATTAAGTCCTCCTATGCATACTTATATTGCAGGAAATAAATTAAAAACAAAGTTATTAATCAACCTGAGCAGCTTTACACAGTCCCCCGGCCATCTTGAGCACATCATAGTGCACAGCGTCCACTCTGAAGGAGTAGATCCTGGCAGAGGCGTCCACCACAGTGGAGGCTGTCTGTAGATTGTCCATGCGCGAGTCATGCCGCCTGAGCATTGACGTCATGAAGTCTATCAGTTGGAGGTTCCATGCATTATCTTTGGTTATTTTCTGAAAAGAAAATTATTTTATTGTAATTTTTTTATTAGTCAGCTTTGACCCTAGTGAAATTGGCAGTGACAGCACGGGGTTTCACCGCCTTAGTTCCCATTCCCGTGGGAGTACAGGGATAAAATAAAGCCTATGTTACTCCCTGATGATGTAGCAAAGAGAGATTTTCTTTTTAAATCTGCACAGTAGTTTTTGAGTTTATTCATTACAAACATATACACAAAAATACAAATCATTCCTCTTTATAATAGTAGTGTAGAAGTGTAGATATGTATGCACCTTATAGTATAAATATAGTAAATATGTTTTACGTATAGAAAATACTTAAACAAGCATGAGGTTGTGGGTAAAAGCTACTTATTCATATTTCTCTAGGATGAAAGCAGTATGTGATTAACTCTACCAGGGCCATTTCAATACCAATAATATTATAAAGGGTAAAGTTTATAAGAATGCATGTATGGATGGGATATTTGTTACTCTTTCACACAAAAACTACTGAATGGATTTTGATGAAACTTTACAATAATATAGCTTACTCTACAGAATAACACATAGGCTAAAATTTATAAAGATATTGTGCAAAATTTAAAGATAATTCAAATCCTAGGCAGGCAGAACTGCAAAGAAAAAATTACAGAAGTTTGCTAATTATGCCTCATGTAATATTTAAGAGAGATTTCTAGACAAAGTGTGATTCCACACCTCAATGAAATTTTAAAGTACTTAGACTTACATTTTCAGCATATAACTTGAGGCAGCCTTGAAAGTGTTCCTTTTGTGGGGATGATGACATGGTGTCCCGTCCACGGCGAGGTGATGCACGAGGTGTGGATGCACGAGGCGTGGATGTGGCCACTGCTCTCTCGGAGGCCACCAAAGAAGACCGTTCAGCATCATCATCATTCTGTTCCTGGATATTTGATTAATTTTACATAAGAGATGTGTATATTATACACTATCTGTGCCCTGCGGTTTCACCCGCATAGATTTAGTTTAATATAATATATCAGTTTAAAATTGACAAAGTTTCATACAAACTTTCGTCCTCTATTTTATCCCCTTGGGGGTAGAATTAATCAAAATCCTTTCTCAGCGTATGCCTATGTCATAACATCTACCTGCATGCCAAATATCAGCTAGATCATTATGTCAGTCAGTCAGTCACCTTTGAGTTATATATATTTAGATACATCTAAATCATTATATGCATATGTTATACAGGTACTGGGAAACTGGAGACATGCTCAGGACTGGGAACATTGGCATAAAGCCAGCAGCTGATGCATGCAGACTGAATCTACAAACTTGTATGGAGTTTTACTACAGTACTCTAGTTATTGTGACACATTCAAATATTGTCTTAATTAAACTTTATTAAATAGTTATGTTGTGGAATACATGTCCCGTCACGGGTTATGAGCGCATAAATTTAACGCGCAATAGTAAATTTAAGACTCTATCTAAGAATATATGTATGGCACGAGGCAAATAAAAACGTAATAATCGCTACCATTTTCACCTATATCATTCTAATCTCGCCTACCCCGTGACAAATTGTATTGTTTTGTAAGAAAACAACACAATAAAATTATGGAATTAAGTAATATATAACATACCTCTCTAAGATTTGCTACTCGAGTTTGCGGAATAAGACTTCGTCTCCGAATAGAACTATTGCTGCTCCCGCCAATACTTAGCCTTTTAGAAGCAGGGGTGGACGTTATCGCTTTTTCTAACATTATACATATGATGCTCCTTCTATTTCTTCATAAAGAATAAGATCATTGAAATAGGCACACCGCACTGCACTTACAAATTGTATCACACAGTTCTGAAAAGTAAAATAAGAACAAAAATTAAAGAATCAAACGATTTAACGGACGTTCAAATTTACAAACATTTTTGTGATGATCCACATAAGCATAGACAATATAGTTTAGCTAGCTTGATGTATCCAGTACAAATACTGTCAAATTGTTATGACGTGCATCAAAGCGATATTTTTCTCTATCTATGGTAGCATATAAAATCACAGGATTAAAACTAGAAAATTACATTTAAAAAAATGCTACTTTGAAACAATTACTATACTTATAGACCGATCGCGTTAACTAGGTACCATTTTTGGCAAATACATTTTTGTTTTCCAACCATCTTTTGTTAAAACTATAGATCATAGACAAAAAAATACAAACGAAAGGGAATGATATAATTAGCGTTTCGATCCAATTTTTGATCACAAATACTTAAGTATCAAATAATATTTATATCAATGCAATTATATAACATCTATAAAATTTAAAAACTTTTTTGCAAAATCCATTTAACTGGGGGCGGTGACCTCTTACATTTCCGTTTGGTATCCAATATCCCCAATCATAGTGGACCTCCCCCCATTTCACAGCTGTTTGTAAACGCTGCGCTTGTTGCCAACTTCCCGTCAGTCATTTTGTTCGGTGGCTGAGTTTTTGCGGTCGACGAAATCGTTAAAAATCTTTGTCATCGGGGGATAATTGCTAAAGTGACATTATGAGTTCTGGAATGCCCGAATTGGGCTCTAAAATAAGCCTAATATCGAAAGCTGACATCCGTTACGAAGGCCGACTTTTCACCGTCGATCCTCAGGAATGTACCATCGCTTTGGCTAGCGGTAAGTTGACAAATGGATTCTAATTCTACACTGTTACATTCCAAAACTAACGCTTTCCATGAAAAGCAGATGAATAAGTGTTACAAAGATTAATTCCTTAATCATATATGGAACACTAGTTACTTCTGCCAGAAAGTTGTATCTTTCCTTTCGTAATTTAGAGCAATCATTGTTTATTGTTTATGAAAGCGTCAGATTTGGTACCCGTGGCGTTTGTTCGTGTTGGTTGTGGAATATTAGCACAATATTCTTACCACATTGATTTCATTCTACCCTCGGATGTAAACATGAATTCCCGGCTATGACCGCCGTTTCACATTGATGACGTTGTATTATTCCCCTTTACGTATACAGCAAAAAGTTATCGAACCCGCTAGTATTGAATAATTCAGGGTCCCCATATTACTTGGTCATTCACCCACAGATAGTTTGTAGTGACAACACAAATGTCACGAATTATCATTAACATATGATTATGAAAGATATGTAGCACAAAACAGCTTGTTTAATATGTTTTTTTTACTCTTATTGGGATCAAAAAAAAAAAAGAGGGTAGGAAATTATAAAAGCCATTTGTAACTGCCAAGGTGGCAAAATGGCATACAACCTGCTTGATTGTAATCATTTATTGTTAGATGTGAAGGGGGTTGGCACCCACCAGATTGTAAGGCGCTACTGTATCACTTGTATTAATAATGCTTATTAAGCCATGGGAGTCGACCTAATGTTGTTCTATTTCAATTATTACCATAATTAGAATATTCAACCTACCTACTGGAAAGTTTACACTTGCAATCTTGAATGATAAACAGGCGTGAAAAACAGGTCATTAACCCCTTTTTCATCATTCATGTGTTATTTATGATAATTGCATATTGATAACTACCTTCTGCAGGACAAAAGGTAGTCTGCCCTTCTTAATAATATTATTTTAGTATGAATAAAATAACATGAACACATATAACACTAGTTTTTTGTAATTTAGCAATTATGTATTTGTGGTAATTGTTATATTTTTATCAACAGTGCGCTCATTTGGCACGGAAGACAGGGAGACGCAGTATCCTGTGGCTCCGCAGAGTCAGGTGTATGACTACATCTTGTTCCGTGGTTCTGACATCAAGGACATCCGAGTGTTGAACAATGTTCCATCGCTGCCCAACGACCCTGCCATCATGCAGATGTCGGTCCCGCCGACGCTCGGGGCGGGGTCAGCTCCGGGGCAGTTTGCGGGCCAGTTCACGCACCCAGTGGTTGGGCAGTCATACCAGCAGTACCATCCCATGGCAGGCTTCCCGGGCGGAGTGCACACCCAGCTTAATAAGACGAGTGAGTTGTCTCCGCAAGCATCAGTGGACCTCGTGTCGCAGTCTGCCTCGGCTCCCATCGGATCGGGAGTGTTGCATCACGTCAACCAAGTGAAAGACCAAGGTTCCTTTTAGAGTGGTTTTATCAGCTTCTGCTTCATGCTAGGTACCATGCGATATTTCATGTATAGTTTGGCACTTTGACTTATAGGCTTTATTACTTTACTTGGCACAACACATTATATGCTTCCGTACTAACATTGCATGCTTTTGTCATTGTCATCCATCAAAATCTTTATTTTATGTGTTAGCCAGTTAATGACTTGTTTAAACAACAGAATAGGTACAGCGGCCAGCACAAGTGATGAGCGTGCACCAAATATAGTTGGGGTACTGCTCATGTTTTAATAAATACAGACAGACTAATAAAATTACTACAGTGCATTCTAGGTACGCGCTCACAACTCGTAACAGGTCCTATATATAGACCTATATAATAAAAGTAAGCAGTAAATAAAAAGTAATCTCTGCCTACCTCCATTACATGAGATACAGGTGTGAGTAACAAATACTTAAAATATCACAACATAAATTACCACTCCTTGGTCTATTGCTTGTAATTTTAATGTATGCCTTAGCATAATTTTTCTGTAAAGTACATCATTTTCATCTACTATGATATATGTATAAGCACTTTTGTTCCATCATGCATTTGGCTGCAATTAAATGTGTATTTTTTGGTAATGATGGAATGAGTAACATATGAATGTGTGTACAGGTTCAATGCTGGATCTCATTGGAGGTGGGTCTCAACAAAGCGCGTCAAGGTCCGGTACCCCTGCTGTGGGCCACAGGAAGAGTCCTACGGCTGATCAAGGCACTCAGGTAAATGACTTTTTTCTTCTCTCATCTTTCGTACAAAAATATTTTTTTCTACTTTGTTCATGTTATCCCTATATCTTTCAGCTAAGTCTGAGTAGCAGGGCATATGGTTTAACCTGTTAAAAGAGACATGGTCTCTCGTCCAAAATCTTACCTGACATTCTTTAACTAGGAGTGTTGAATTTGAATAGTGACTGCCATATTCATAAATGTAGAACTATTTATACTAAGGCTAGAAACAATAAGACAGCAATAATTTTTACTTTTCCAAAATTGTTCACCCCTTAATTTTCACTATGTGCTTTGACATAATATCTGTTCATAAAATACTGAATTTGAATGAGGAGTTTTAGCTATCACTATCTCTGTGTTATGTGTAATGTAACCTAACCTAATATAGTCACATTTTACAGAGAGGTACAATATTTTTTCAATAGAAAACACATTATAAAAAATAAGAAGGTGTGAGAAGAGAGAGAACAAGTAATGTTATGAAGAGTACTTTGAAGGCGGTTTTGTGAAGGTAATATTGAAGGGTGTGCAGGTGGGCAGCGTGGCGGGAGGGTCTGGAGGGGCGGCGGGCCGCGACGGCCGCAGCGGCAGCGCGGCCCACAAGGGCGGCCAGCCGAACAACCGCACCTCGTCGCGCCAACGGCAGCGGTACCCCAGCGGGGGCCAGCCGCCGCAGCCGCTCCAGCCGCAGCACCAGCCACAGCAGCACCATCAGCAGTACCAACAACATCACCAACAAAACCAACATCAACAACACCAGCAACACCAGCCTGGACCGCCCCAACATCACCAGCATCATCATCAACCTGGTATGTTTGTTCCAGTCTGTAATCATAGGGTACGTTCCACTTAACGGCCGCAACGCCATCGACCACGACCGCTGAAGTTGCCTTTCCACTAACGTAAAAACGCCGTGGGCGTTGTAGGCGAATGTTATAGGTGGAACTATATTTCACTATCGACATAGAATATCGAAGTGTGGTGTACATGTCCCGTCACAAGTGAAGAACACGCAGCGTGAAATAGGGGAGTTACCGCGCATGTTTTTCGCATCATAAAGTGACTTCTGCATATTCAAAGGTACTCTTTCTTAACATGTACTAGCCCAACCCTAAAATTTTTCATTGTTTATTTGGCCATGTCTATACAAGGGTTGACTGTCAATTATTATCACATGATATAAACCAAAATAGCATATTGTTTATCAGTCAGTGCTAATACCACGTTAAAAGTACCACTTTAAACTCTCAATGTAATTTGCTAACAGCCTCGCGCTGCCTTTTGCTATGGGCTTATAAGCCACTGGTCGTAATAGCATGAGGTTATAAAAGTTAGGGTGTTACCTAATCAAATAGTCTTCCAGGTGGGATTTAATGGTTTCTATACTTCATGTTTTTAGAGGAAACATTGCTTATATTTTGATATGAAATTATTAACGACACGAATAGCCCATTCCGGTAATTTTATTGAAATTAAAAAAAATATACTGATGCTCTAAGATCTTCGGGGGTAAGCGGAGGTGGCTGTACCAACAACACTCACATTTCACTGAATATTAACCGTTGTGACAGATGGTGAGTCCATTGCCCTCTTTTACACAATACATACATACAAGGTTGAATTTCTTCTGAGACATAAAGCTTGTGGGGTGAAATCACTATATTTAAGTTTTTAGAAAACCTCTGGGATTCGAGAATTTGATGAAGGTACGTAGCCATTTTGTAGACATACCTGATTTGTCTCAGGTCAAGGTTACAATCGCGGCGGCGGCGGCTGGCGAGGCCGGACCAGGGGTCGCGGGCGCGGGTTCGTTCCTCGCAACAAGAACACGCTCAAGTTCGACAATGACTATGACTTCGAACAAGCCAACACTGAGTTCGAGGAACTGCGCAGCCAACTCGCAAAGACCAAGATCACTGAGACAGAGACCAAACCTGAGGTAAAATTTAAGATGATTTTTGATAACACTCGAAAGTTCTCAAACGGTTTTGTACCACCCACAATAAATCATGTTTACCAACTAGCTATGCCCCGCGGTTTTACTCGCGTAGAGTTAATGTCATGGGTGACATGCTAGCTTTTTTTAAACAAGCCTTTAGAATTTGATTAGATTTCAGTTACCTAGTATTTATATGAATATTGTAGGTGCCTCCAGTAGAAGTGGACAAGAAAGACGACTCCGGCAACGAGACGGGCGCGGGTGAGCCCGAGGTAGACGATGACGGCTTCAGCGGATACGACAAAGCCAAGAGCTTCTTCGACAACATCTCCTGCGAAGCTGTTGAGAGGTACACACATCGCATGTATTTAATTCAAAGGTATACAATCAATACAAGTCAGTTCGTGCCCTTAGAAAGCCTGATAACTGCTTTAAACCAGATTACCGATTTTCCTCTTGAAAGGGGCTAGCTAGGTCAAATGGCACTTTGCAATAAAATCAGGTGATCAGCTACATTGGGTATAGACCCTTACAATACATGGGATAAGGCCAGGGAAATGATAATAAATGTGTAACATATGTGTCAGGTCGAAGGGTCGCAGCCAGCGTACGGACTGGCGCACGGAGCGCAAGCTGAACTCGGAGACCTTCGGAGTGGCCTCCGCGCGCCGCGGCGCCTGGCGGGGCCGGGCCTCCTGGAGGCACCATCCCCAGTCGCACCAGCCGTAAGATACCACTCTGACTATCATAGTCCCTTATACAAAATTAGGATTGCCAGCTGTTCACCCCCAGAGTTAAATGGGAAAAATCCAAAAATTAAAAGCCATGATGTAAGTTTTTATTTTGTGACATTGTGTCCTCCTTACTCCATACTCGAGCCCTGATTTAACAAGCGTATGTCTTTCAAGTGCTGGCATTTAATAAAATTATCAATACAATACCATACCTGATGACATCACTTACATATGCTCACGCCTGTATTCCCCGAAGGGGTAGGCAGAGGTGTTGTAAGCACAACACCCACTTTTCACCGAAGATGATTAAGTGCCGACGTGACAGATGGTGAGTCCATCGCCGTCATCACTTTGTTTCAATTATGTAACCTACCTGTCAAGGGGGGGAATTAAAAGGTTTTTTCCCAGTAGTTATAGTGTAATGTATCGTTCAGATGGCGAGGGATGCGCGGCTACGGTCGCGGCGGTCCGCCGGCCATGCACCAGCCGCGGCCGCGCGCTCCTCCCCCGCAACACCAGATCCAGCCGCCGCCCGCCGCAGTTGGTACGTACCTTTATTTACTTACTATACTACCGACCCGCCCTTCCATCACTTCGGCTTACGATTTTCAAAAGGCTATTAAAAGTGTTGGCTTTCCTATGTATATAATATGGATCAGAATTCAACTATACATTTAGAGGAATATAATGTTGTGTAGAAATGGCGACTTCAATTTATTTGGTGGCACGCCAGTACCCGCCAAGTCGAGCATACTTTTTAAAAGGAATAAAATATACTAGGAAGGAAACTTACTTGTAAATACATGTGTAACTTGCACGTTACATAATGGCATTGCTGTGCCAAGTTTGAATCACTATGTGAAAGGGTTCCATTATAGCTAGCACAGAGCCTCAACTCCCTTCCTCCACTTGGACTTGTTCACTGCAGGACCACAACACTTTAAACTAAGCAATCTAAAATTTGTATCTTATACCGTAAAACGAGCAATTCTTAATCTGAATCTGTGAAACCGCTCCAACAATTTTAATGAAATTTTGAGTGTAGGGGGTTTCAGGGGCAAAAAATGTATCTAGCTAGGTTTCATTTTTGGAAAACATCTTTTTGACCATGTTTTCAGGCACTGAAAAACTCGTAACATATCATTACAATACGACAGTAAATTTCGCCGCCATCTGTCAAGTTATGGTAGCTCAGACGTGAGGCTTCCAGCTTACGGGACGACAACGAAATTAGAGTTTCGAGACTGACGTTCACAACTTAATTAATTTTTTTCCTTTTTTGAGATAAAAAGTAATTGAAAGGAAACCAAACACAGATCGGCCAACCAGGTCCTGTCTAATTATGTGTGGTAGAATTTGCTTGAACAATATCACTTCAAATACATCTAAACACCTTCATTTCCATTGTGCAGATGTATGTAATATAAATAATTAAATTGTAATATTTTTGTTTTACAGCCAAGTAGAAGACGCCGGGTCTCATTCTCCGTTGAATCTTAATTTATTATCGCAAGGACTAATCACAAATGGAAAAGTAACGGAAAAGTGTAGGTTGATGATCAAAGTGTTTGGTTTAGTAATGAGCTGTGAAGAGTTATGTAATGCCTTGTTTACGGGAAGTTATCATGTGGTGCGGATTTGAGACGAAGGACATTGTTTTGGTGTGATAGTGTTGTATCCAATATAATGGAAGGAGTAAGCTGGAAATTCCCGTAAGCGTGTACAGAGCAAACCTTCGTCCAGGCGCTCACGGCGTGTAATGTAAGTATAGGATTGTTTGTAGTGAGCCGTCGCACTCAGGCCGGTTGACATTGGCATCGACTAAATTGTACTGTATAATGTCACTAGTCGACCGACAATGCGATGTTAGGCTATCTACTGTTTGTTATTCTGGATGTCAATGTCGTGACGTGAGGTGAGAGTGTAAACATTGTAAAGATGCCTCCACTTGTAAATTTCATGAGGCTATGTAATAAGCAGTTGCATAGATTAATTGAAATATATTTATGGTCATGCCTGATGAATTATATTTTCTTAGCTTCTCACCTACTATGCATGATAGTGCCTATAAAGTTGTAACGAAAATAGAATTAACATGTTTTTTTTTGTTTCTCAATGGTCATTGCACTTCCACTGTTAGCAATGACAGATGACAGTCTACTATTTTATATCAGCAGTTCTACTACAGGGAAGAATTTGATAAGTTTATGTAGGGTCAAACAGCACCAACTAGTGGCTCACTACTTAATGAAATACATATGAATAAGTGGGCAAAAATTATCTGTATGTATTGTTTGGCCTCAAATTGAATGAGTATTTGACTCTGGTGTTTTATTGACTGTCATTTTATTGTTAGTATTAGTGAATAGAGTATCAATTGTGATAGTAGGACTGCTGGCGGGTGCGATGGCAGCGCCACCACCATACAGTATCATGAATACTGCCGGCCAGAATCTATTTTATCTAAATGCTATAAAAAAAACTTTGGTTGTATCACACAAATTTTTAGTATACAATTAGTTCAAAGGACTTGATTTTTGTCTTGCTACACTAAAAGTAATTTTCTGATAAATTTGGACAGTTGATTGGCAAAGTCCTTTTAGTGTGAAATTTGTAAACTGACAAACTAGGATATTTGTAAAAATCTGTAACTCAAAAACTGTACCTGGTGATTGTATTAATATGAAAATATACATTTACTACAAATCTTCCAAATGGCAATTTTATTTTAATCACAAATCACAATAGATATTTTAAAGATTATGTTTCATTGCAAATAAAACAAGCTCGTACACAATGTTTGGCCATAGCTTTTTGTGTGAAATAACAAACTTCATACAAATAACATTCTGAAAAGTAATATTTTATCAATTGATGAATTCCATTCAACATTAACATTATTTTGTAACGAAAAGTGTCAACTCCTAAACGAAATGTTTGACATTGTAACAAACTTTTATTCCCAAAGCATTGATTATTTTTTTAGGTAAGTATACAAATCCATTAACCCGGCCTACATTCCTACAATACACAGTAGGTACATGATCTTACAAACTACATTTATTATACACGTCCATCAAAATATTTTTAAAAAATATAACTGCTCCTCACATGTTACAAACAAATATTTACACAACCATGTTCGTCTCATGAAGTATTGAAAGTTAGTAAAGCATTATTGGACACATGAATGGACTATGTTAGTAAGGTTCAGTCAATTATTACAAAACTGTTTAAACCTCGACTAGACTAAACTCTGACTAAGTCTTAGTCCATCCCTTATTAAATCCGTATCTCAGAAAGAGATGGAGGTCCATCTCAATTTGTAAACCAAGGACTATCCGAGTCTGTTTTGTAATAAATTTGTGTTGCAGTTATATTAGCATGGTAATGGTATTGCTGACCACCAACTTTCATGTTGGACTGTCCATATGATTTTGTTCAATCAAGGGCTGGACCACACTTATTTGTCAAGAATCTTATAATACTTCAAATGTTTCTCAGATTGAGCAATTTTACATTTATTCCGAAATATACTCAGAAATTCCGCGTCAGCAATACAATTTAAACAAAAATTTGAATTGGATTATTTTTTAAGTAGTGAAAACAAAGTCCCGCCGTTTGTAATCTTACTTTAGTCAATGCCTCATATAGTCACATTTTCTTGAAAATGAGTTGAAGAAAGTAGGGTGATTAATATATTTAAGAAGAGACATTGGCATTTAATCCCGTTGGTGCCATTAACCGCGCCACTCCCGAGGTGACTGACCGTTTTCGACCATCCACACCGATCCGCTTTGGCCTTTAGTGAGGATTTCTATGAGCGCTCTCCCAACGTGTTCTGAGCTGGAAGATAGAATATAAAATAATTAAAACAGATTGTTTTTTTAAATGCATTGCTTAAATGAGGGTAGCCTGAGAGTTTAATGGTCACAAGGAAAGGATTTTTATATGGCAATTCTCTGGTGTCAGCCAAATTTTTCAAACCTTCGCGCTATTGTGGTAAACCTTTAAATTGCGCCGCCGTGCCCCCTTGCCGATTTGAATCAGGTTTGTCCGGATTTATTTTACCACAGTCATATAAGCTTTTTGTTAATACTATGATTTTACCCCGTTTCATGTACTATATAAAAGGTATAAATAACTTGTAGTAAATATGAAAATTACACGATTTTATTTAGGTCATGAGGGTCACAAGCTTGATGTCAGGAAAAAAAATTAAATCGTTTATTAAAGTTACCTCTGCGTCTTGCAGTTAGCGTTATCCCTCTGCCAGGCTGCTTCATACTCTGAAGACATGAGTTGTTTGCGAATTTCCTTGACGAGTCCTGTATCCGTAAGTCCCGGACATAGCACCATGCTCCGCACTCCTGTCAGATTCACGTGGTACTGATCCTGGAAAACGTAAAAGCAAGAATTATTGTTTGAAGAGCTGAAAAGGTTTCCAATTGTATTAAGGTATTTATAACAATTTGAACCCTCAGTCAGTTTTAAGATCTGTTGTTTTTCTGAGTATACGTAAAAAGTTGTAGCTACCCACAATAATTATTGCTTTTCTAGGATAGTGTATATACTCTATTTGTTTTCTTTACTAACTCCATAAGCTCTGGTGAGTCCAACAACCGCGTAATTGGTGGCAGTGTAGATGGGGGTGGACACTTGCGGGCGGGTGAATGCCGTCGATGCCGTGTTCACTATAGTGCCACCCTGCCCCCCGCGGTCCTTGCCCATGTAGCGGTACGCCAGCAAAGTGCCTCGGATTACACCGTTCTGGAAAAAAGGGTAACATTTATTTGTAATCTGTATTCAATCCTAAGAACTACAAATTTGACAGAAGTTTATGGTTCCGTTCCAATAAAAAGGAAACGGGAATTCTCACTATTTTTAGGGCTATATTCAACGGTAATGTCAATAATTTACTTTATACAAATCGTAATAACATCGTCTTTCCACCTAGCAACTTATTAAAGAGAAAGGTTCTTTTTTATCCCAAAACAATCTTCCTGTTGCATTGAACTGCACTTTAAATATGTTGGTTGGGATAGCAATTTAACATTGTAGACAAAGATTGTAGAGCTTGGCGCGAGACCAGATTAAAAAATATGTCGCTATCTATACAATTCTAAATCATAAGATAGCTTACCAAATTAACGTCCACTTCAAGCTCCCAGAACCTGTCGTTCATGACACCCGCGTTATTTATCACCAAGTCCAGTCTGTTGAACACTTTCATTGTCATCTCAAATGCCTCTGCAATCATTAATAAATTATAGAAGTCAGTGACCCGTACTTTTCATCACAGATTAGGGTCAGCAGCAGGTGACTTATGAATTTACACTCATAATCACCTTGATAACTACGTATACTTAGGTAGAATACTATGTGAAATGTGTAAATTCGTTGCGGGTAGATTTTTTTATTTATTTCACAAATAACGAGACAAATGCTTATACCTAGCATACTAAAAACCACTGAGGTTTGTCCGGTATGCCGTAGAGTCTGGTTTAATGCTAACATACTACATACACAATAGGTAAGTATTACAATTACTTATACACTAAAAAAAAAGTAACAATTTCTTACCTACCTATATCGGTCTCGTTAAAAACAGAAGGGTGATCTATTTCTGTATAGTCATTATTTATTGCGTCCACCGAAGCCAGGAATGGATTGGGTAATAAAAGTGGTAAAAGGACAAAGTTTTCATACCCTCGTATTGTGGATAGTCGGTGACGTCACACTGACAGAACAGCACATTTTTTCTGCCGTACTTAGAGCCGAGATCATCTGCCACTTGCTCGCCAACCTCCGAATCAATATCGCACAGGGAAACCTGCAAAGTTCTCAGAAATGCATATCATAGCATACGTCCATACATCCGGATACGGCACATGGCTGATATCTACATAAAGTTTACGTGACTTGTCACCTTCTTTATTAACTGTATTATATCTAGGTATCTATCTACTAGACTAAGTTATGGTATTTCATTCTGCATCGAATTACATTAAATACCTAATTACTTAAATAAGGCGACACGTTTAAAATAAGTTATTGCATCCAAAAGCACAAAGAATCATTAAAGAAAAACAAATACGGCAATGACCGAGGCGCCGGCAAAAATCAATACAAATCAAATGAGTGACGAAGTCTATATTTATTTTTCACCACTAATGCTTCAAGATCCTGTAGTTAACTTATATTCTGGCTCCATTCCAGTTCATGTATCATTTCATTCAACAGTTTTTTTGCCTTGAACTTAGCATGCACGTAGCGGTTCGTTGTAGATTGTGCGCCATTCTAGTTATTGAGCCCCAAGACTTGCAAGTGGTTTCTTTAAAATCTTACCTTAGCACCATGTTTGAGTAGTTCCTCGCTGTAAGATAGACCGATTCCAGCGGCGGCGCCAGTGATCAACGCTACTTTTCCTTTCAAATCCATGTTGTGTTAGTTAAGAAAACGCCGCGCCCCGAATGTGAGTAGACGAGTACTAAGCGGTAACTGCCGCCCCCGTTTCGATCGGGACGGAACCCCTGCCCGCGGGAACCTCTCCCCGCCCGCCCCGGTTGTAAATATACGCACGATTGGGTTGCATGCAATCCACTCTCGCTGTTCGCGAACGTATCGGCTGAAAACATACGTGTTCAAAGGATTGCCATTGATTTTGTCGTTCGTAGGTATCAATATTTGCAAGTAGTCACAAATATAGATTACTACCTATCTATATATGTGGCGGTAGTAAGTATGCATACCAAAAGACTTTCAGGGATTATTAATTAACTTTTTTTGTGTCTAATTAGTTTGTACTTAATATAAACTCTATTCAAAACTCAAATATATATATATTTTTATATTTTCCCCTTATCTAAATAGACATACGTATAAGAAAGTTTAAGGTACAAAGCTAGATTAAAATCAAACAATAAATGCTAATAGTTTTTTCTTTATTTGTCAATTTTAATCTTTCAATCAGGTACAGTAAATTTTTCAATAAATTAAAAATAATTTTACATTTTTTTGAATTTTATTTTATCGAATAGTGCAAAATATCACAGATACAACAATATCACGAAGGTTTCGCCCACCGCAATATCGTACACACATCCAAAACGCGACCACTATGATTGCCACGGACGCGAACTGTACACAAAAATACCAAAATAAAATTTATCATAAACATACAAAACTTGATAATTTACAAATCCCTCGTTTTAATACAATATACAAAACCGCAGTCGCTATGCGCTATGGTGCCATGCGAGGCGACTAAATACCCACACAAAACAATAAAATACAAATTATATTTCCGTCATAATCTATACAATAGTTGATTTACGATACATAAAATAGAATAAACAAAATTCTATGTACAATCAAAATATCACAGGAGTATCACAAAACAGATGGGCTGGAAAATATAAAAAAGGGCCAATGTTTTTACTATCCGAAATTGTTTTTTCGATCGAGGGATAATGTGTTGTATTTTGGGTAGGAAAGGGTTGTAGAATATCGGTGGGGGTCGATGGTAGGTGTATTTCTAGGAGATGTGGGGTTGGTCGGCGCCGGCGGCGGGCACGGCCTTGGCCAGGTAGGAGAAGGAGCGAGCGTTAGGCAGTCCTGCTAACACGCAAGCACTCAGCGCTGACCGGTTCAGGTTCATGGGCGCCGCGTCGTACCACTCCAACGTGTCGCCGTCGTAGCACTCCACGTGCGGAATCGTCGTTGAACCTAGGTGAAATAGCATAACTGCCTATTCATTTGTGTCAACATGATAGTGTTTAGTAGACTCTTGTCGAATGTTGAATTTTGCAAATGCCAGATGAAGATATTCTATGAATTCCAGATTCAGGTGTTCCATCTCTGAGCACATCTTCCTTTGAAACTAGCTTGGATTCAATACTTTCAGTAAGAAGTGAACAAATGGGAAAGTTTTGAAAACGCTGCACAACTTGATTGAAATTGAACACCAACTCACCATTGAATCCCCCAATGACGAAGATCATGTCATCTAAAAGTACTGTGGCGAAATTGCTCCTGGCGCTGAACATTTCAGTCACTTCCTGCCAGTCACCACCGCGCTGAGGGTTAAATCGTTCACCTGCGTCAAAATTTGTTTGAATTAAAATTGCCATTCCATAATCTCAAGGATCTTCAAAGATGTCCATGATCCACGTCCGGACGTAATACATATAATGAAGAAAACTGCAAAATTATGTGGACTCTTGAACTTTGGATTAAATATTCTAACCACAGTTTTAATTCGATATTTGATGTTAAGTAGTTAACTTCCTCAGTTAAGAGGCCACGAGTACAACCATTTTGGGCTCGGATTGGTAGCGATTGACCTACATGAAATAGCTTTAATGGAACTGACCAGTATTTAGACGGCTATATCCATTGAACCCTCCGAGCGCGTACAGGCAGTCTCTATAAGCGATAAGGCTCACGCCAGAGCGCGGGCTCAACATGGACCTGATGAAGCTCCATTGCTTGGTGTCGGCGTCGAACACCTCAGCAGAGCTCAATACCTCCTGCCCATTGAACCCACCCACTATGTAGATCTGGAAACGATTTCATGAGGTGATCTTCAGATGTATTCTATTATATGGAATGATACATTTGTCTTAAGATCACAAAGCACTGTGTGTGTATACACAGCCTTTTACCTACATCGCCAGCTTAAATATCCTGAGATTAAGTGCTAACCGTTGTAAATTTAAGTGCAGCCCTCAGAATCCCATGCTCAAGATACCTACAAAGGATCGTATTCTAGGTGGGTAGGTAGGAATATAGAAGCTAATAATATGCTTCACGTCAGGTCGCAAAATAACCTCGGTGAAGGTTCATGAATAGATATTAAGATATCCAACATCCTATTGGTATTATTTGAATTGAATTTTAAGTCAGTAATTATCGTTTACCTTACCACCCAGCGAGGCGGCGCTGGCGTCTGAGCGCTGCTTGTTCATCGGCGTGGTCATCTCCCACTGGTTCTTGTCTGGGTAATAGCGCTCCACTGAGGACATGCGAGTGCGCCCGTTGTACCCACCCAATGCATAGATGAGACCA
The DNA here is from genome assembly GCA_929442735.1 of Watsonalla binaria. Taxonomy (NCBI): domain Eukaryota; kingdom Metazoa; phylum Arthropoda; class Insecta; order Lepidoptera; family Drepanidae; genus Watsonalla; species Watsonalla binaria. Next base: position 2,761,766 of record OV838929.1, on the reverse strand, counting down.
TCTACATTTTACACAAAAAATAACATACAGTCAGTAACTTGATCAACTCCGAAACCATAGACTCATAATCGGAATCCAGTACATTTACGCGATCAAGCCATATAATCAAACTCTTTGCTATCCCTATCGCTCTGTGTCCCTAAACCTAATTGATCGTGAAATCTAAACGCTCATAGATACACATAACAGTATAATAATAGATGGTTGTTACTAAAATTTACTAGATAAATAGGAATGGAAAGTTATGATCTCAATAGCTGCTATGATCATTATTTGATCATAGCTGTGTTACATTTATAATAGGTATTAAGAAAGTAATAAGCGAAGTATGTTTTAATTAATTAATATTTCTTATTGATAGATATATAGTATGGTATAGATATATGATAGAAACAAATACTAGAAAATATATTATAATATAATGTTAAGTAGCGCCTCTCACATTGCTGCGCCCTAACAGGGTTTATGTTAGTTACACATAAATGTAACAATTATAATTAAGTTATATTGTATCATTGTAACTAAATAATTGCAATAAAATATATGAATATGAATATGAAAAATAGTGTAAGTATTAATTCTTTACCATGAGCCACAACGCTGACGTAGCACCTCGCTTGGTACATGCAGGCGCGTTCATGCCACGTATTAGTGACGGGATCGTAACACCGCACCGTGTTGAAGTGGTCGCTGCCGTCAAACCCGCCGATCATGTATATCAAGTTGTTTAGCGTACACAGCCCGTGATACGCTCGTGGAGTCAAGTCCATGTGTATCGAGAGGAACCAGCGGTCAGCCCTAACAAAGAATCATCGTTACCTCAATCAACAATACTTATGTCATATCTCTGCAAACATCAGGGTAAATTTAACAACATAAAAATATTGGTCTATATTTCATTTAGAACTTTCGCGGCTTCGTGCCGTCACGGTACAGACAGAGACAAAAGTAAAACCATAAATAATTGCCGCCAATTCTTTTACTTTTTCCACAGAATATATATTTTTGTTTCCTACAAGTATTCTCACTCGTCTATTTTGAAACAGGTAATGATGTACCTTGTATCATAAGTTTCGACAAAACTAGTAGGACTGCCGGCGCTCCATCCTCCGACCGCAAAAAGTATTTCAAAAGGTATCCGTGGTCTGGCTAATGGGTCATTAAGGTCAGCTTCAGTACCCGGTCTTGAATCCAACAATGTGAGAAAAACAACAGCAGGATAAAGAGCTTCTTGACATTTCTGTAAAGTTCATAGAAGTAAAATGTATGATAGTCAGAATAGATTATATTTTTAACTAAATTACAAAAATATCTTTATTTCACCTCATCTTCCACTACCGGCTGCCACTGTAATATTTTTGATTTAAAATATTTATAACTGATGTGACCAAATCGTACGCAGGCAAGCAACGACGGGATATGTTTTTTTCTATTTTCCAATTCGTGTTCCACCCACGTCTTAACTGCTTGAAATACAATTTCCTCATTCCGAACGTTCAGTTCATCATCCCTGAGTACGTCTTCTAATTCTTCATAAGAAAGTGTTTTAAATTCATTACATTCCTTAAGTATTCTGCTAAAATTCTGCCTTATATACAACTTGCCCTTTTTTTCCAGTTCGCCACAAAAATAATACCTAGCGAATTTGAATATTCCGAGACAGTTGTGCGGTCTTAGTTCTTGTAAGAGGAACTGACAGCACAACTGTATTACGCCAACTACATCAAATTGATCCGCGTACGGCAATAGGTATTCAACATTTTCAGCCGTTACTATGCAAGATCCTGTATAAGCATAGTCAAGAATTAAGCCCATGTAGTAACTAGGAACATCGACGAATATTTCCTTCTCCTCTGGTTCTCCTTTCTTTAAAGAATTTATGAATATAGCTTTGAAATAGGGACTAACAGCCGACAGTATCGCTCGATGCACTCGTATTGATTTCATGTCCCTACAAACCATTGTACCGTCGCACAATTGGCCATTACGTCGCAATTCATTCCAAATAGCTGGAAACTCGACGACTGAATAATTTTCAGGTAAACACACGCATTTTCGTTTGCGTGTTACAATTTTCTTTTTAGCCAAACGAGGTTTCGAGGATGAAGGAGTACGAACAGAATTTTTGGTTTTTGATAATTTTCGGTGTTTCGTATTAAATTCCATCCCTTTCGAAAAAACGGCGGTCGAAACTTGTTATCTGTCGCGATGACAGACTAGACGACAGTAAAATTCATTTGTTTTAATTTACCTACTTTTATTTAAATTATTTGGTTGTTATAAACTGCCTTAATTATTTCAATATATAAGAATATCTATGTAGAAAAAAATAAAATAAATTAAATTCTCAAAGTTAAACCTTGTTTTGTGTAGTCCAATATTGTCTAGTGTAACATTTACAATACGACTAGCTATGCCCTGCGGTTTCACCCGCGTAGATTTAATTTTATTTCCACAAACCTTGTTATGAAAATGTTTTTCTTAAATCAAAGTCTCATTAAAATAGGTCCAGTCGTTTCAGAAATTTCCCAAAAAAATAGACTGAATTTTTTTTCTGTATTTACTTTCATATGCATTCGGTGAAAAGGTGTTATTTTGGGATTACAAACAGATACTTCAATTTTATTTATTTGTATAGATTGGCATAAACATACCCTTTATAATTTTATTCATAATTTCCGATGGGTGTCAGCGAGCATGACTACGAGTATTATGATTAATAACTGCTTTCAATTGTGAAAATATTATTGTTATTCCTTCCCTACTATATGATGTATAGCACCGTACACAGTACATTTCTGTCATTGATTTAAACAAAGGAAATTATTATTAGGAAGTCTAAATTCTGACCCTAATATTAGTCTGGTACAAACAAAACTATTAAAGATATCTATGGCTATACAATAAAGCATAGTTTTTATTTGCTGGCAATTCACATTTCTGTGTCACCCAGCTGTCAAATATTGTTTTTGCCTATGGTCTCTTTCTTATCCGGTTGTCAAGATGGTGAGTTTCGTTGTTGTAAAAAATAATTAAATCAATGAAAATCTGTGCAAAATTGTGAATTTGTGCTAGTTTGTGAAGTTGCATAGCTATTACAGTGAAATCAATATGTGTTCTATTACATATTTCAGGGTATCGACATCAATCATAAACACGACCGAAAAGTCCGGCGCACGGAAGTCAAGTCTCAGGATGTATACCTCAGACTACTCGTGAAAGTGAGTATTACTTGTAAATTGTAACTAGGTTCTGTCTGTGAAGAATTGGAGTGATTGTTTTGGAAAGCATTACGAACCTAACCTCAACTTGTTGTTGACAGTTATACAGATACTTGGCGAGGCGTACAAATGCCAAGTTCAACCAGATCATCCTGCGGAGGCTGTTCATGAGCCGCATCAACCGGCCACCGATCTCGCTGTCCCGTCTGGCGCGTCACATGAAGAAGCCCACTCGCGAGGGTATGATCGCCGTGGTCGTCGGCACAGTTACCAACGATGTGAGGCTGTACACAGTACCTAAGATGACGGTTGCTGCACTCCACGTCACTGAGAAGGCTCGCGCCCGCATCTTGGCTGCTGGAGGTAGGATTTGTTTATTATTATTTATTTAGATGACCCCGATGCCTTTAGTAACAATTGACCAATGGAGGTACAAACCCAGGCCAACTGGAAAAATGGGAAGCGAGGCCTTTTTCCAGCATTAGTTTTAGATCTATCAAAGTACCCTATTACATGTACTTGTTTGCACTGACAATTTGTTAAGATTTAGAAGCTCAGTTTGCAGAGCAACTGCATGGTTTGCAGAGGTTGTGGGGTTTGAGTTCCACCTCATGTTCATATTTTCTTGACCATTTTTTAAAACAATAAGTATGTAAGTTCAGCATTTTTTCAGCTTGTTTCTTGTTGTTATGTTTTTATTAAGGTTATTTTATTAAGAAATTGTAATTTACATAAGACATTTGATGTAGCCCTTCCCTGCACATTCCAGAATACAATATAGGAATAATTTGCTTCCTTTAGTTTGTTATTAGTCTTATTATGGAAGATTGGTATCTAATAGAAGCATATAAACTATCAATAGTGGAAATACATTTAAAATAATCTCTTTACATTAAATTATTGCTGTGCCCAACAGGCTTAATATCATGGGTGTCTTTATTTTGATGTATTCATAGTTTTGAAAGTAAATTATTGAAGTTGTATTTAAATAAAATGTATTACAAGAATACATTGGAATCAATTACGTTAATTGGAAAATTTTATTTGAAACAATTTCGAATAACATAAATAATAACATACCTTAATGTTAACATTATATTTTTAGCACTTTAATTTGCCTTTAACTTGTGTATTATGAGGTCTATTCTAAGTGTTTAGTCAAAATATAACCAAGATGTCTGCTGAATTACAATTTGTGTGTCTTCATACTATCAATAGCTGAAAGATTCTTTATAATACTACCAGAATGATAATATTGTTGCTTAAGTTCTAATGCGAGCTTCACATTCTAATAAAAAAAAAACATTTATTTTTTCATCAAGCAACTATGTATAGTTATGTTTATTCTACATGCTAATGAAAATTATAATTCAATAGTTCAGAGTATTAGATTTGTCGACCTTTTCATACAAATTTGTTGTGTTCGAACATAAGGGACTATGCTATTATGATGGTTATTGAGTTCATGAATTGTCCTGTCCTCATCCTATAGCTGATATTACTACCTTTTTAGGTATAGATTAGGAGGAAACATTAAATATGGACTTGTATTCTGTCCTGCATTAGTTTGTCAATGCAGCGTTCAACAATTTTTTTATACTGTGGTGGCAAAAATGCATATAGTACAACACAACATACATACTGTGCAGCCATGTTATTGTTATTGATTGGCTGCAAAGAAGGTAGAAGCGAAGACCCTGATCCTGTGGAATTTTCTTTTGAATTTGATGCTCAGTCCTAAGAGAGAATCAAAAGTAAAACCAATAATAATAGTAATAACAGGATATTGAATGCAAATCAAAAAATTTTATAAAAGTCACTGGATAACCAGTGACTTTACAGAGAACAAAAAAAATCCTAGTTATGTAATTTCCATGGTACCTGGTCGTAATCTTACTATTCGGCTACAGAGTAATCTGCGTCTAATCATGTGGGGAAAAGTAAACTTTCTTTTTTATTATTTTACAATAAATATTTGTATTTGCAGGTGAACTGTTAACATTCGACCAGCTGGCGCTCCGCGCGCCGACCGGCCGCAAGACCGTGCTGGTGCAAGGGCGCCGCAACGCTCGCGAGGCCGTGCGCCACTTCGGGCCCGCGCCCGGAGCCCCGCGCTCGCACACTAAGCCCTACGTGCGCACCAAGGGACACGAGCACGCCAAGCCTAGCCGCAGATCCAACGTATAATCGTTAAATATAAGGAATACAACCCTAACTGCCTCTTTTATTTTATCATTTCCAGCTTTCATGTACTTTTATTAACATAGTTCTGAGATTTTCTGGATACCAAATCAAAAGACTACTTGCGCTAGTAGTCGTAGTCTTTGAATCCTTTATTCGGTTTTAATAATAAGCCATTCACTGAATATAGGTTTTGATCACAGGTATTTAAACATTATATGGAGCCTAAAGCAGCACCTGATAAGAGCTTATAGATGGGTGTAGTGTCAGTGATATGAAGATAGCTTGAGACATGTGGGATTTTTTCTCAAAAGGAAACTTTACATAAGTTTTATAATTTACAACGTTATTTACATTGTAATTGTAAAACCCGTGGTGGCCTTGGGGTTTGATCAGTCGCCTGCCATGCAAGTTAGAATCCCAGCGGGGCCTGTATCAATGAGTGTTTCTAAAAACTAATGTATAGTGATTTCACACCACGTGCTTTATGGTGAAGGAAACCTGCACACATGAGAAATAATTCAGACGTATGTATAGTGCCTGAGACGGGGATAGATTCACCGTCTGTCACGTTGGTAATCATTTGTGAATAGTGTTGTTATAACAACACCTCTGCCTACCCTTTGGGGAATACAGGCGTGAGCATATATGAATTGCGCCTAAGTGATCATTTTGTCATTGCGATAGTGAATCATATTCGGATCACACTATGATTCTCCCAAAGTGGCCTTTTTAGACCTTTTGATCTCAATCTGTTTGTGTAACATAAATAAATACTTTCGAACTAATAATGGGGGTATGAAGTATTTGCATACTTAATAAATAACAAAACCTGTAAAAAAAAGCTTATCACATGTTTATTGTTTGAAACATATAAATTATATTTACAATTAAAATAAATAATACTCTTAACGCGTTCACTGCTAACGACGCGCCTGCGCGTTTATCCGAACTTTCCTAAATGCTAACGACGCTTATGTGAGTCCATACAAATGTCTGTGCCTTCACTGTGTGCTAAAGCCGACTCTGCGCGTCTATTGTTTAACAAGACCAAATTGTAAGAGCCCTTACCTATCTTGGTTATTTAGCTCTAGCAGTGAATGCGTTAACTACAATATGCGTTCATCCAATGACTCAGTAGTGTTTCATCATGCTGGGTGACACCAAAGATTTGTTTCAGTTTGACGACTGCGGCTGATCTTGCTCCTGACGATATAATTGCCGCTTTTACTGCTTTAGCGATTCTGTAAGTACAAAATAACCCTTTTCTACTAGATAAATAAATGTCTGTTTGTTATTCCAAATTAACAGCTTTTTACTAAATTCATATGAAAGTATGTAATGGTACTGACAAGAAAACAATTAAAAAGTAAATTCCCAGTCTAAATGTTTAATCTGGCTAATCTCCGAAAAGGTTGGACAGATTTTAACGGGACTTTCACTGGCAGATAGCTAATGTTACAAGGAGTACATAGGCTACATTTATTAAAAAAAATATTAGTATTACTCGGGTCATGTATTTCTTTCGCGAGCATAATCTGTACATTTATTTATAAGGATATAAATAAAGATTGACTGGTAGAAAATGCCTATAGCTTTTAGTTATGTGCAAAATGTTTAGCAGAAAGTATTTAAATAAAATAATAAGCAACACAGTGCGTCGACATTGAAGCATATTATAATGTAAGCCATCACGACTTATGAGACTGACTTTGAATGCGCACTAGATTTTTCTACATGCGCTGTTATCAAATTCAATTCAAAGTCTATCTTTATTTGATTAGACTTTTTACAAAGTACTTTCAAATCGTCAGAAAGACACGATTACATTATACATACTACCGTCAGGTTCGGAAGGTTGCTTTTACTGAGAAGAACCTGGCAAGAAACTCGGTAATTACTCTTTTAAAAAAGTAATTTTACAGCTTTGAGTAATACAATATAAATCATAAAAAATATATAGCTTATATATATTTTTTATGATGGACATGGACACAGTTCCAGTGCACAAAAGTCGATATAAAATTTTTTTTAACAAAAAATATGTAACTGTAAAACTAGTAATAAGTATCCCCACTATTTTCTCTGAGCGCTCATAGCTTGTGGCGGCACCTTTATTTGCTTGCATCGACGCTAACTAATGAGTATTAACGTACCCAAGCCATTCCAGTTGTAGTGAGTCGATATGTTGGTGCAACACTGGGTCATTGAACTTGTCATTGCTGATCGCACTCTCTATTCTATTCATCAATGTTGGACCTACAACAAATTATGATACAATTAAAATTTTGTTCTTATCATAAATCAAGCGGTGGTGGCCACGGAATTTGGGCATGGTGGAGCCTAGGAGCAAATCAAATGCATTTAGCTTCACTCACAGAATGTGGTGATGTGTGGTGTGCGTGAGCCGTGGCGCCCTTAGGGTTTGAGCAGTAGCCTGCTATACAAGTTCGGATCCCAGCGGGGCTGGAACCGATGAGTTTTTCTAAGAACTTATATGCAGTGATTTCACACCACGTGCTTTACGGTGAAAGAAAACATCGTGTGGAAACTTGCATATGACTGAGAAGTAATTAAAATATGTATGTATAGTGCCTGAGACGGCGATGGACTCACCCTCTGTCACTTTGGCAATAAGTGCCAAAGTGACAGAGGGTGCCATATTCGGTGAAATGTGGGTGTTACAACACCTTACCCCTTCGGGGACCCTTCTGGGATGGCGTGATCTAACTAGTTGTCATACAAAAACCAATACATACATTTCGAAGGCACAATCAAAGGCCACTTGCAGCAAAAGTTGTTATTTTCAGTTTCTTCCAAAATACAAACACTTGCTGATGATGACACAGCATCTTCTTCGCTCACTCGAATCTGCCTTAAACGTGGATTCGTAGCTGGTATTAGTCTTGATAAACTATTTATAATAGGTGCGGCTTCTCTGTAATTCGTTTTTATTATTATCTGAAAGGATAGGTTCAGTCACAATAGTCATACTAGTGAAAGATAAAAATAATGTTTTAAGAAGACTTCCACAGAGTTTGGAACCTCTCTTTGGAAACTCTCCCACTGAATGGTTCCAAAGTAGCTTCTATCTGGGCGGTAAAGCTGTGAAATAAGCTCCCCGGTGTGGTTTTCCTAAACAAATGCAGCATGGGGTTCTTCAAGGAGTGTGAACAGATTGTTACAGGGTCGGAAACGTGTGCGTGATGTTTACTTCTTACTGCCACGCATGCGAAGCTGCGGGCGCAAGCTTACTTATCCATATATTTATACAGATAAGTAAAATGTATATGTCTGTTTGTAATTCCAAATTAACAGCTTTACGCTAAATGTCCTCAAAAAAAAATTTAATAATTTAAATTCTCCGTCTGTCTGGTTGTTCCAGCTAATCTCCGACTCTCACTAGGATATAGCTATATAATAAATAGTAGTAATAATTTACTAACTCACTTGGATTCCAGTCAGCGTACAAAACATAAGTATCCTAAAAACTATTTTGGTCACTAAATTCTCCAATGCTCGCAATGGCAGACATTCTTCCATGGTTCTTGGACAAGCATTTTTGTCTAATATGGATCTCTTATCAGCGTGCAGATGAAGTTTCTGAAGTAAATCCTTACTTGTGTATAAAGTTTCTGAGTATGTGTGGGCTCCGGCCTTCAACATCCATGTAAAATGTCCATGTAGTTTCTTAAAAACATTCTTGTCACCTGAAATTATTCATACCACTATTTATTTGGGTGGACATTTAAGATCATATGCATGATAGCTGTGATCAGCAGGTTTCACTGGCATAGACAGACACTTAAATTATATTTATCTGTATAGATTATATGCTAAAAGCTGCTTTGTTTACATTCCATACAAACAAACCACTGTATGTGGTATGTTTGTATGAAGGAGACTTTGCGAGATTGATTGAAGCTTGCCCATACCATTTAAAAGTAAAATGCACTAGGAATTCTGTAATGATGATAAATAATTAAATAGTAATAGTGTACCTGCTAGCTGCATGAGTGACCTAGACTGGCCAAAGTCATTCCTTCCAGTGTTCAACCTAAGCGCCCTTTGAGAGCATACCTTCTGCTCATCATCATACACCACATTGGCCAACTCTTGGAGTTCTTTGGATATTTTCTGAAACATCATAAAAGTCCATTGTCAAGGGTTTTTTATATATCCTTTATTTAATGAGAAGATATTTATATCATTTTATTTAGTTGGTAAGTTCTCAATAAAAACAACCTTCCAAAACTGTTAATACCAACTATTTCCCTGTATAATTATGCCGTGAGGAGGAGCATTTAGTAGGAGCTTATGGCACAGTTGCTATTGCACATATCATTTGATCAGCTATAAAGTTCAGCAATCATAACCCTAGCCAGTAATTGGCTGGGAGCTGCCCGAGTTCCCTCCGTGGCTCAATGTTAAGCCATCTGTCTGTCTGTTTCTTCCAGCTAATCTCAAGGACACTCACTGCTGATAGCTAACACTACAAGGAGTAAATTAGGCTAGTATTAATAATAAAAAAATTAGAGTCCCGCAGGCCACCCATAAAATTAAGACTATAATAATGAAGTTGTTGGAAAATGCCAACTTACTTGCATATGTTCAGATAAAAGAGGTGTCAAATTAAGTAGCAGCATTTTGTCCTTCATAAGTACAACAATTGAGAACCACCTCTTGAGGCCGCGGGCACGGGTGTCCCTCAGTTGGAATGTGAGGCTGAGCACATGGCCTTGCGTGTCACTGAAGTACACCACACCACCTTCTTTACTCCAACTCACCTGGAATATTGCACCTATTTATTTTTAACTAGCAGACATCACGCAGTTTCACCTGCATAGTTGCCATTCCCATGAGAGTACGGGGATAAAATGAAGTCTATATTACTCTCTGATGATGTAGCTTTCCAAATATGAAAGAAGTTTTGAAATCGACACAGTAGTTTTTGAGATTATTCATTACAAAGACACATGCAAAAATAAAAATCTTTCCACTTTATAATAGTAGAGTAGATAACATAGAATAACAAAATTTAGAAGACATGGTGGCCAAATGGTTTTAGTGACCTGTTATGCAAGCAACAGAAGTTAATATCCCAGTACCAAAGAGTTTTTCTAAAAAAACCTTAAGTATTTGCAGTGATTTCACATCACAGTGATGGACGCACAATATCTGTCACAATGGCACATAATCTTTAGGGCAGGAAACACAAGTATTAATTTTAATATGATTCCTTCAGTGCAAGCCAGTGTATTGCATGTGTATTCTTAATTTAAAAAATGCTCTTATAATTATGTTTGGATATATGAGTATAAATTATAAGCCATCATGACCAGTTCAATAATCTTCTCAAATTTGGAGATATCATAACTGAAAGAAATGTATGCAGGGATCGTAGTAAATGGCGCTGCCTACCCCATGGGACATAGACGTGAGCATGTATGTATGTAGGAGTAAAAATAACATACTTCACAAGTAATACTCCTCACAGCTGCCTGCCTCAGAAACGAGGTGACGTCACTATTGGGAACAGATTCGCGACTGCAGAATATGGTGCCATCGTCATCTTTGGAGACCAGGACAGTCTCCGGTCCAAGAGAAGTGCAGCCGTTGCACTGTACCGTGGGCTTGGAGGATTCCGTCGTGTTGTCTTCGTTGTCCGTCGTAAACGTACAAAATAACGGCCGTGGCCCGTGTGCTTCGCAAAAATGACATAGTCCAATTATCGCATTCATTGCTTAAAAGTAACTTGATTGAAGTGAATTATTCTTGCGTGACCAATGATCATAGTTGTACGTAGTAAATAAATAATACTCCTCGCTCAGCTGTGTTTAGGTATCTAATTTGTCAAAATGACAGTCATTGACACTTGAAGTTCAAGTTTTGAATGATGGCAACAAAATAATTGTAATTTACTGCCAGTATAAGACCGGCAGTAAAGACTCTTGTTTTTTTTGTATAGAGTATATATATATACCAACATACAACCAATACCTACATTGTTTGTGGTACTGTTCTTTATAATTTAAATATAAGAGTTTGTATGTTTGCTACTCAATCACGCAAAAACGGATGAATAGATTTGGATTTCTATCTATCATTGCTAGCCAAGCCAAAAAGGGGCCCTTAAATTGAGATCAAAGTGGGGTTTGAATAATAAGACATAAAGGACTTTTAAAAAACATAAAAATCTCATGAAGCTCATGAAGAAATTCAAACCAATAAGGAAAAAAATCACTTACATTCTTACTAGAAATTAAGTTACACGTGGATAAAATATGTATTTATTGCTATTTCACGCGCTTTATATTAGCTTCACTTGTATGTTTTCATTATTGCAGTGACTTACTTGTAACACAAAACTTGCACACGCTGTATTTAACTCGATCACAGCCACCTACCGGGTGTAATTTGTTAATGTAGTAAATCCGGGGCCTCACTCAAACAAAAAAATCATCAGTCTGAGTGAAATAGTTCTTAACAACTATTAGGATTTTTTACATGATGCTAATTATATAAAACTATTGGGAAATATATACCCAAGAACACATCAAGACTTATCAGAGAAACATGGAAATTATTTTCCTTATAGAATTCTGGCTTACCTATAAAACAAAATCATAAAAGGTCTTCATTTATGACGAAATAGTTACTTACCTACTATTTATTAAGATGGATATTTTTATCCATTATAACTGATGTGCATAATCAAGCTATGCGGGGAATAATAATTAACACAAATAATTAGATTGAAAGACGATTATTATGATTTTCAATAACTCATTTATTCAACTGTACATTGATTCACAGTTATAACTTCAATGGAAAATCACAAGCACAGTTATCAATTAGATCACCTAATTAAGTAATACGACTGTGCTACATCATCCAACGCACGATGACAAAATGCTCTATTAGTTACATAAAGTAACGTATCCGCGCCTAAACCGCGAGTTCCGTCTACAATAACATAACCTTTAAATGGTAACCAAGCGCCATGATTAGAACTTGAGGAAGGAAATAAACGCGAAAATATATAAAATAAATTAATTTAATAATAAACAAATAACATGTTACTGAGCCTATCGAAAAAAATTGTCTAAAACGTTGGTTTGTTTAATATATACTACTGCTCGTGGGGAGTGGATGTTTATTTCTTAGAGACGGGTTTGTAGGCTATTTTTCTGGACTTGAGCGTGGACCACTTGTGCCGTTTGTAGTAGTAGGTGATGGCGGCGAGCAAGCTGAACATGCCGATGGCCTTGATGGTCATGAGGCGGCGGTCGTCGAGCTCGGGCTCCGAGCACCAGCGCAGGAACGTGGCCACGTCCTTGGCCAGCTGCGACGCCGTCGCCGGCGTGCCGTCGCTGTACTCCGCCGCCTGACACACACACACATTCAAATTCAAATCTTTACAGACAAATTATATTGTAGTGTCTGTTTGTAATCCCGAATTAACAGCTTTTCGCTACAATTAATGAAACTCAATAAAAAAAAGTTTATTTTTTATTTTTTTTCTGCCGGGTAGTTTGGGCTAATCTTTGAAACGGCATGACTAATTTGGATGATGTTATAAGGAATAACTTGAGACTCGCATACATTTGTTAAAGAAAAAAATATATCTCTAAGAAATATGGTTTTTATTTTAATCCTACGCGAGTAAAACCGCGAAGTACAGATGAATTTTTTTTTCTTATTTGTCACTGAATTTTTATATCCTTCCTAATTCAGAAAAAACATCATGTCTTCGAACTCAAACTTCAAATATCTTTGTGTGATTAGACTTTTAATAAAGTACTTTCATCTCAACAGAAAGATATATTCACACCAGGATTATAAATGTCACATGTTTGGAAGGTTGCTTTTATTGAAAAGAACTATTTATATGTACATAATATCTCGTACCACGAAATATAATTCTCCTACGCAAGCCCATCCCTGTACATCCCTCAAAATAGATCTGTACTAACCTCGTTGAACAGCACTTGTGCCATGGAGATGGCACCACCGGGGAAGTAAGGGTTGTAGTTCTGTCCTTCACGCAGCACGACGCCTGCAGGCGGGTCCATGTACCCGGTGAGCAGCGCGAAGATATAGTCCTCCCCGCCCTTGCGACCCGAGCAGATCAACGACAGATCCGGCGGATATGCACCTGTGAAACACACACACATATTAATATTAGAGTGACCATTTTTTTTATACTACAACAGTGACAAACTTACTCACAATGTGACCAGCAGCAGTGTTTTTCATGCATTGCCTAACTTATAAGGAATGGAATCACAGTGCCAATACATACATACATATGCTCACGCCTGTATTCCTCGAAGGGGTAGGCAGAGGTGTTGTTATCACAACACCCACTTTTCACCGAATTTGATTAAGTGCCAACGTGACAGATGGTGAGTCTATCGCCGTCTCAGGCACTATACATACGTCTTTGAATTACTTCTCAGAAATATGCAGGTTTCCTCACGATGTTTTCCTTCACCGTAAAGCACGTGTTGTGAAATCACTGTACATAAGTTTTTTAGAAAAACTCATTGGTACAGGCCCCTCTGGGATTTGAAGGCGACTGCTCTAACCCCTAATGGCTTAGTGCCAATATTATAATAATAAAAACATATGGTAAAATATGAAAAAGCCCCAATATATGCTAGCACAGCGCCTCCATCCCACACTGGCGACCTTACCGCAGGAACACAATACAACTCTAAGGTAGCAATATTTGGCTGTGATCTTTTCTAAGGTCCAGCAAACCAAGTTCAACTCAAAAGGATCGAAACTAAACGACTTTATGTAATTACAATTTTGCTTTTTTATATTGAATACGTAAACGTTGCCAACGACTACGAGATATCTTTAAGTTTTTCATTATGTGGCTGCAGATAGTGGTTAGTATAGTTACCGTTATTAGCAGCCCTGGCGGCGAGCTCATTGGGGTACGGCGAGGGGAAGTAGTCGGACAGCTTGCCGGGCCTCTCGAAGTAGTTGCCTTCGTTGTCTGGTCCGTCCTTCACCATTACCTAATACACAAACAACACGTCAACATCCATATTTATAAGTATCTATCTATATTTATACATACAAAATTCAAAATCCTGACTGATTGAAACCAATGTCCAACCTAAGCCGACAGACAACATTTGGAGGGTTGTGTTCTTAGTAACATGTAAATACTAAAATAGTATTTTCCTAAATTCCATCCCTAAGGGGGAGAAATCTTAGTTTCACAGAGAAGCTGCTGCTAGTATAATATAAATGTGTATAGGGTCCTAACAAAGGTATTCTTTAACCAACTTAAAAAAAAGGAGGAGGTAATCATTTCACTTGTATGTTTTATTTTGAAGCGCAAAAGATAAATTTATAAAACAAACTGACTTCAAAAAAAGAAAAATCAAATTGTGCCAAATGTAGCATCAAACACGAACTTCAAAAATAAGTTAGGACCTAATTTATTTCACATAATTTTATTTTCCTTTTTTGAAGAGGTTTTTATTCGTTACTTACGTCGGCCGCTTCAGCCTTGGCCTCCTCCACGGTGTGGGTGAAGTTGGCCAGATTGCGGAAGGCGATGTACTGCAACGAGTGGCACGCCTTGCACACCTGCTTGTATACTTCGTAACCGCGCCGTACGCTGCGCAACACAAAAATAATTATGAAAAAAAAACTATTCTCTTGCTCACTTCCTCATGAGGGTAGAGTATGCACTACTGCTCAGCGTTTTAATTTAAATTGCTGTTCTGGAATAATTCAAATTTGAAAAATTATACACTGCATAAAAAAAAATGCAAAATGTCAGGATTTTTAAACCCTTGCTTTATAGCATTTTAGAGCATATGGCTGTATATTAAAAATAGAGATGTGCCTAGTGCGAGTTTTTCACTGCCGCCGTCACAAGTCACCGCCTCGACGTAAACGCATTGGATCAGCGCCATCTGTCGGCCTAAAACGGACACAATTGTGATCCCATACAAATCTGTGCTTACGTCAACGCGATTGTGACGCCGATTTTAAGAAAACTCGCAGTAAAAACTGAGATAAGAGGTTTCATTAATTCATAAGTGATTTTTATCTGGAGACAATAGGAAAATAATAAAATAATTACTCACTAGTACTAGGTAGAGTGGCAGAGTAGGTACTCACTAGTACCTACTCTGATGTATGGAAGTGAATGTTGGGTTTGGCAGAAGAAACATGAAAGTAGAGTGAATGCAGTGGAAATGCGGTCGTTACGAAGTATGTGTGGGGTCACCATTGTAGATCGTATGAAAAATAGTGTGATAAGAGACAGTTGCAAGTTGAAGAATGATGTGGTGACCAGAATTGAAAAAAGTATGTTGAGATGGTTTGGACATATCGAAAGGATGAGTGAAAGGCGATTAACGAAAGAAATTTATAGAGCGAATGTGAGCGGAAGTGTCGGTAGAGGGCGTCCAAGGAAGAACTACTATGACCAAATTAATAGTATTTTTCAGAAAGGTCAAATTCGGAGCACTCGTAACCGAAGAAAGTGTATGAAGAGATGCATGAATGTGGATGAAGCGAAAGATGTATGTAAGGATCGTAGCATGTGGCAAACAGTGGTCTCTGCCTACCCCCATGGGATACAGGCGTGAGCATATGTATGTATGTATGTATGTAATTACTCACTATACAATCTATCCATATTTGAAAGTACTCTACCCTGTTATCAGTTAATGTTGAAGTAATGTATTAGTTTACTGATTTATGCTTTTAGTCAAAAGATTAATAAAATTTTCTAAACCATATTTTTCTATTATCTTAAAAATAATGGATATGTGCCTTTCAAATAGGTAGGTATTTGGTAGGAAAACCTAGAACATGCAAGTATTTTGTGTAGATATAACATTGGTTTTGGCATGAGTAATTAAGACAGCAGTTGCGAGATTTCCTCTTATTGCATAACATTATAAAATCTTGAAAAAGTTCAGTACTATCTAAATTAACATGTATAAGACCTTACAAAAACGACACTGATAATTTTTTTTCCAAAATCATGTATAATCTTCCGCTTCCCTCTATGATGGTTGAGAAGATTGGCATTCGCGTCATACTTGTGAACAGGTGCTGCTTGTGGGGGCTGGTCATTTCAAGCTACGCTAGATATAAGTAGAACTACTAGACTTTTCTTTATGTTATTTTTTATCGATATTTGTGCATTGGAACAGTGTTCATTGGCTTATATTTCTTAAGTGATTTATTTTGTACATATTTTTTAAATTGTATAATAATTTTGAAAAGAGTAATTACTGAGTTTGTAAAAAGTCTAATCGAATTAAGATATTTTTTACTTAATGCATTAAATGTCACATTACTGCATAATTTGACTCTGATCTTCACACTATTATTCATTGCATATATGGCAATATTGTTATATACAGGTTTTAAGGCTCAATAAAGGACATTTTTCAGGAGAGTAATCAATTCCTGAATCCAAATTATGTAATATATACTATACTCTTAATTTTTGATGGAATTGTCCAATGAAATATGTAAGTCATACACCCCCCCATTTCATTAATAGTTAAGAAATGCCTACATAAACAGACCATGGAACACATAGTGGCCTTCAATGTAGTCCTGCCCCTTCCCTTTGTATTGTCGATATGGTTTACTCATCCATTTATTAATGAGGATTTTTCACGGTATTGGTATTAAATAACTAGTAATTATTATTTATTGGCTGAATGAACAAATTCAACCTAACATAGTGTATATGAGGTTGCTAAACAACACCGTGGAACATGAGGTCCTTGGTACTATAAATACACCTCTGCCTACCCCTTCATACAAGCATGAGAATGTGTGTGTACATATAAGTAAGGTCATACCTAGCATGGTCCAGAGACTTGAACCAGCCATCGTGGCTCCAGGGCTGGTGGGGTGGGTGTGCCTCACTGCCCGATGCCTGCACCGACTGTTCCAATGCAAACAGGAGCGCCCCCACTCCTCCACCTACCACTCCAAGGGTGGACAGCCACTGGAGAACAGAAAACAGTATTAATAAAGGTGTTAGGAAATAGGATATGGGTTATATGTTTTTTGGAAGTATATGACTGTGTTTTAATGATAGGGAGAAGATAATGGAACACATGAATACATAGTATTTGATCCAAGGGGGTAGGAAAGTAGGCCTAAGCTTGTTAGTAGAAATATAATGGAAAAACCCGATAAGAATATCAGCTGGTTAGATTATGGTGACTGGAGAGTCTATACAATTTTTCAATTTGAATGTAGGTCAATAAATGTTGTTACAGCAATTGTGATACATTGTACCATTTATTATCTATTGTAATATTATATTTTATTAAATGTGTAAGTTACATTATTAGTTGTACCAATATCATAAAACATTTAGTAAAATATTTTCCTTTATTTCATACTAAAATGTTGTCCTTATTAAATAATTAAATATTCCCACACAAATGTATTAATATCTTGTAAACACTATTATGAGTAAATAGTAATGATGAAGGTCATATTAGTATTGGTCCTCAATATTACACATACAGCTGTTCCTTCATGTAATTTCAAATAGGGATAACATTATCTTTTAAAGTAATCATATCTTATTATCATCTATAAGGAAGCCCTTTTTAAATAAAAAAAGCTAGTATTTAAAAGAAGTCTTAATAACATTTAATTGTATGAACCCAACTGGCAGTAACTTCAAGATCATGGTAATTATGTCATCCAAATCATTTAGTATATATTTTGGGAAAATTTTAGATTTTAAGCTAGAAGTGTTTTTTCAGGAATATAGAGAGACATGTACACTTACCAATTTCCTATTTCTTGTCCATCCTTGGGCACTGGTGGACAGCTGACAAACCTGCAAGGTACAGCTTCAGTTAGATCCTATGTACTTGTTACATAATGCTGAATAGGTTATCACTGCCCGTGAATATTTAAAAAAACCACTTGTATGTAATTTAGGTCCGCCTATCGCTAGACACCCTCGGTATTACATAAATCCCCACGTAAGCCTACAGGGAGCCAGCCTGTTATTCAATAAAATACACCCATTTTCCGTAACGTTTTGAACTTTAACTTTGACATATTTGGTAACTTATTAGACACTCCAAGTGCACATTTTTACAAAGCTCAACGATCAAATTGTTGTTTAAGGATATTTTCAATACCTGGGGTGCAACTATGCCATAGTTTTTGAAAAGACGGGCCCCACAAATCCTACCGACCGTGGCCGCCATGATAGAAAAACGTCGTAATGAAAGATGATTCGACTGACATCTACGATACAACTGCCATCCACGAAAAATATGTGAGCATTTAATGTTGTAGAAGAGAACATAAAAATAGTCAAATAATGTCCGTGTATGTTGTACAAACTAGATTTTTTGTTGTTATCGTTAAAATTACAAGCAATTAAACGACAAATTGACATCACTCATCCGTCATAATAAATAACTGGCTTTTACATTATGCCATAACTTATTTAAATAAAATTAGTTGATACCTTTTTGGTTTTTTGTTTGGCTATAATTTTTGTCTACTTTTTATGAGTAGGATTTTCTTTGCGACCCGCTCACGGAGCTATTTTACAAAATATTAATTAAATTAAAGCATTTTGTTTTAAATTTAAGATCATCAAGATTTGTCTGTTTACGATTTGATGTCTATGCATTTTTATTCTGAAAAGAATATCTTTCTTATCTTTCTTTTATTTATTTAATGGCGATGAGCTTAAGTAAAACTATTCCGCCAAGAATGTCGAAAATTAAAACTATTTGCCAAAAATCCAGCTTCAGTCAGTCAAAAATCCAGATTCTGTCATTAGTGATTTGTCTGTCAGTCACTTGTCACTGTGTGTGTGTCATGTGTGGGTGCCTTCGAATTGATTGATTTCGGCGCGGCTTGCGGCGCGGTATCGTATATTTACAAAAAAAAAACGAATACTTAATTTATGTGAGTTTCAAATTATTGATTTTGCTATATAATAAAGAATGTCAGACTAATGATTTTCCTAGCTATAAGAAAAGTCTGTAGTTTTTCCGTAGCGAAATTTGTACAAAGGTGCGGTTTTTGTTTGCATGCATTTTAATTTGGCAGAGTATATCGGCATTTTGCTTACAATATTGTTTCTTATTTTATGACTTAGAAGTTCTGTTTGCGGCATAAAGCAGATGGTGTTTATTCAGAAACGAAACCCTATTACTGGCATTACAGAGTGGAAAATGGAAGACGAAAATTATGACTACCATCAGGAGATCGCGCGCTCGGCATTTGCTGATATGCTGCATGACAGCGAAAGAAATAAAAAATATTATAGAGCAATTCAACTTGCTATTGATAAGATGCATAATGATGGGAAGCGAGCTAACGTTTTGGATATAGGTAAGTGAATACAATTAGTACATGGGCGTAGGAAACCACCATTTTTGGAGAAGTTAATATATATAAATTAACTCTGGAAGTGGTAGGAAACACGATAACCAAGTCAGTGGGATAAAACGAAGGAAATAGAACAAATTATATTAATTTATAACAAAAAAATTGTCTTACTATGTACAGGCTAATAGGAGACAGGATTGGACCAATTTAAATTAAATTTGTATGGTGGTAGCTTATATCCCTGTAGTCAACATTAGGATAGGTAAAAGTTATAAAATATAACAATGCTTTGTTCCACTATATTTAAAATACCCGAATAAAGTATTGTAATATTTTATACAATTTTATAACCATTAACATGGACTTCCGCAAATTAACCTGATTCTATTCAATATGGATAGTTTAAAAACTGAATTTAATTAAATAGCCTTATATACAACAACTTATGAACATGTTACAGTACATCTATAAACTGCCAATTAGCGTTGTAACTATTTCATTGCAACAGGAGCTTTGCCCTATTTTTCGCTGTGTCATTTTTCGTCCACTATAATATATAATTGAAGCTGAGCTATTGAACACACATAGTTTTATTTTGTACCTGAAGAAATCTAAGTAGAAGTTACCAGAACAGCCCACAGAACTTAATTAAGTAAAATTCGGGTTTAAGGGTATAAATATTGTTATAAAATTTATTAATCCCATAAAAGTGATGAGTTCCCAGGAGAATAAATTCCACAACATCAACTAGTGTATAATATCATCATCATTTATTCAAGAAGTTTTTTGTTTTCTTGAATGTGCTTATATCAGGTCGGATTAGACAATTATTTTCATGTTAGATAGCACATTAATTTGTTGACGAAGGCTATCATGCTAAGATGAATTACTGGTTAAAGTTTGAGTTAGCGGTAAGTAACTATTCCACACAGACAAAGTCATGTGTAGAAGCTAGTTAAGAACAAAAACAATTATAACAGAATGCTTACTTGATTTGTTTGTCATAGGTACAGGAACAGGCCTCCTTGCGATAATGGCAGCTAAGTGTGGAGCCGATAGCGTAGTTGCCTGTGAAGCTTTCAAGCCGATGGCTCAATGCTGTAAGAAGATACTTGAGCTTAACAGCGTTTTGGATAGGATAACTCTCATACCCAAAAGATCAACTGCATTGACTGTGGGCCCAGATGGGGATATGCAGCAGAAAGCAAACATACTGGTCACTGAGGTCTTTGATACAGAGCTGATTGGTGAAGGTAATTAACAGTATTATATTATGTGTCCTTAATCACACAAAATTACATTTATATTACAAACTAGCTGTGACCTGTGGTTTTACCCGCATAGAGTTGATTTCGTGGGTGACCCACGGAAGTCTTATGTTTTTTTTAATAAAAGTAGCCTAAGTTACATCTTGTAAAAGTAGCCATCTGCCAGAGGAAGTCCTATTGATTGGTCCAGCGGTTTCGGAGATTAGCCAGAACAAACAGACAGACCAACTGAAAAATGTAAAAAAAAAACATTTTTTTTTTTGTCAGTGCCACTACTTTTTTGAAAAGCTGTTATTTTGGAATTACAAACAGACACTTCAAGTTTTTTATCTGTACAGATATAGATATCACATGGGCGACCAATCATCCTGCCCTATCAGGTTTTGTATTTTCTGGACTATTATTATTTCTTGTTCTACTCCTCTCAATTGGTTTTGTTGCAAATATACGCTCATGCTATTCCATAAGAGTACCTAAAGGATCACAACAACAACCACTTTTCACTAAAGTTGATTAATTACCAACATGGCAGATGGTGAGGCCTTTCAGGCACTATACATACGTCTTTCACCAAAACCTTGTGGTATAAAATCACCGCACAAACTAAATAGCACTGACTGTTGTGATTTGAAGTTGTAAGCAGATGAATACTCAAACCCTACAACAGCTCTGAAACTTTGTTGCATCCAACATAATCAATGCATAACATATTAACTGAACCACTATGTCGTCTCACAGCCCCTGTAGGGGAGCTGGGGAAACCGTTTCGGGGCTTTTGGCCCCCTGACGGTGGTGTCGATCGCCGCGCGGTGATCCGCGCGGGGCGTTGGGTTGGTGCGCCTGCACCCGGAGGGGTGCTGGCCGATGACGTCGCCTGGACACTGGGCAACCAGTGAGTGTGGCACGCGTGAGAAATCCTCTTCACGCCGCCCTCAGCGCGGTACAAGCCAGCCGGGTGAGACCCCGTGGGGGGAGGCCCAGCTAACGACCAGCGAGCAGGCGGCGACTAGGTGTTCTCACGGTGTCGCGTGGAAGTCGTCGTCCTAGGAGTCGTCGTAGGGTCGGCCTTCCGGTGGTCGCGCGTGCACATATTAACTGACTATATTCCAGGTGCATTGTCAACATTCTCCCACGCGCTCAAGCACCTCCTTGTGGAGAACTGTATAGTGGTGCCCGACTCTGCAGTGATCTACGCACAGGTGGTGGAGTGCCCCGAGCTGCACAAATGGAACAAACTCAACGATCTAGCTGATGAAGAAATGCAAATCATATTGAAGACACCACAAAAGGTACATGCCAAGTGCTGGCCTTGAAGCTGCGCGCTGTAACATTTTAAGTCTGTTTGGTGCAAGCTCAAGTATGATCATTTCTCTAATAAAAAAAAATATGGTGGGGAGTTATCATGCTCATCCCCAGCAAAGACAAGATCTTCCAGCCAGGTAGAGGTCATGCCTGGGGAACCAAATGAAGTCAAATAATTATTATATTCAAATAATTTTATTCAATTTATTGGACACTTGGAACGTCACTTTTAAAACTAACTTAAATTAATTTACTATTGTTTCCAAATTTAATGCTTGACAGGAGAATAACTCCCTGATTTTAATGGACTCATAACATGATTTTTTTTTAAGTAATCACGGTGGCATGTATATAACAAGAATACATATGCTCACGCCTGTATTCCCCGAAGCAGAGGTGTTGTAATCACAACATCCACTTTTCACCAAACATGAATCAGTGCCAATGTGACAGATGGTGAGTCCATTGCTAGTTAATTCTCAGAAATATGCAGGTTTCCTCACGATATTTTCCATCACCCTAAAGCACGTGGTGTGAAATCCGTGTACATAAGTATTTTAGAAAAACTCATCTCTTTCATCTCGAGGCCACCACGGCTATACAACAAACAGACACTGAAATATAATTAAATATAAATATAAAAATAATGTATGTATATAGATGAAAGATTGTGCCGGTTCGGCAGCAGTGCACGACTTCCAACTGTCTCAGCTGCCTCGGCAGTCGTCGTTCCGTCAGATATCCGATCAGATCCCCGTGTTCTGCTTCGACTGGACCGGCCGCAGTCCGGTGGTGATGGAGCGCAGAGTCAAGCAAACGTTCAAGTCCATGACCACGGGCAAGGCGCAGATGGTGTTCGTGTGGTGGGAACTTAATATGGATACTGAAGGTATGAAGAATTAATATGAAGGTTTGAGGTTTGAGCGAATCTCAGTGGGGCTTGTACCAAACAGTTTTTCTATATGTACTGTGATTTCACACCACGTGTTTTACGGTGAAGGAAAACATCTTGAGGAAACCTGCATATTTCTGAGAAGTAATTCAATGAGGTATGTAAAGTGTCTGAGACCGCGATGGACCCACCATCTGTCACGTTGGCACTTAATCATCTTCGGTGAAAAGTGGGTGTTGTGATTACAACACCTCTGCCTACCCCCTCGGGGAACACAGGCGTGAGCATATGTATGTATGTATGTAGTAACCAAATTATTGATAAATGTGTTTTAATGTTGAATATTTTTTTCAGGAAGAATAGTTCTGAGTTGCGCTCCGTGGTGGTGTCACCCGGACGCGGATATATCGGCAGACCGCCCTCAGGACTCCATCCCGTGGAGAGACCATTGGATGCAGGCGGTGTATTACTTCCCACGACAATTGGACGTCGTTGAACAGCAAGATTACGCATTGATCTCCTGCCACGACGAATATTCCTTGTGGTTCCACATACAAAACAATATTGCACAAAATAGTTATGAACGCCCGGCTTGCGACTGCGGAGTACATATGGCGCTCTCAAGGACCTATGTGTCCTACCTGAACGACGGTAAACGCAGTAAGCGCTTATTGAAACATCTGCGAGAAAGTCTCGCCCCTAATGCAGTGGTCTTAGACCTGAACGGGAGCAGTTTCCTAGGATTAGCCGCTGCTAAGATGGGCGCTCAAGTCTACATATTGCAGGATTCGAACCTCAACCGAGGCATTTTGGATGACTATATCAAACACAATGGATTGCAGAACATTACGTTTGTATCGGAGGTTGATGATGATATATTGAAAACGATCACGAATATCACATGCGATCCACATTTTGCAACCTCAATATTGCCGTGGGATAATTTGAAGATGGCGTATCTGTTGAACGTATATAAGGGTAAATTGGGCAATGTGACGATAATGCCGGAGAGCTGTGAGTTCTGGGCGATGCCTGTGGAGTTTCAGGACTTGCACAAGATCAAGGTGCCGCTGAAGACGTGCGAGGGGATCGATTTGTCAGTGTTCGACTCTTTGGTTGATGTGAGTAGTTAATATTTATTTTTGTATTCTACTAATATTATAAAATTATCTGTCACGCAAGAAGTACCGAATGGAATTTAATGAAAAAAAAGGTAAATCAAATATTGCGCAGACGGAGTCGCGGGCATCAGCTAGTCTACAGCTACACTACTATTATAAAGAGGAAAGATTTGTATTTTTGTGTGTATGTTTGTAATGAATAAACTCGAAAACTACTGTGCCAATTTCAAAAATTCTTTCACCATTGGATAGCTACATCACCAGCGAGTAGCATGGGCTTCATTTTATCCCACGAGTGGAAGATTTATTTTCGAAATCAACGTGTTCAAATCTAATGATGCAGTACATACATACATATGCTCACGCCTGTATTCCCCGAAGGGGTAGGCAGAGGTGTTGTTATCACAACACCCACTTTTCACCGAATTTGATTAAGTGCCAACGTGACAGATGGTGAGTCTATCGCCGTCTCAGGCACTATACATACGTCTTTGAATTACTTCTCAGAAATATGCAGGTTTCCTCACGATGTTTTGCTTTACCGTAAAGCACGTGGTGTGAAATCACTGTACATAAGTTTTTTAGAAAAACTCATTGGTACAGGCCCCGCTGGGATTCGAACTTGCGTCGCTTGCGTAGCAGGCGACTGCCCAAACCCCGAGGCCACCACGGCTCTCTACGGCAGTTTTAGTTTACATCAAAATCGGCCTCGAGACTCTTGAGTATTTTTCGCTATCTCGATAGGTTTTGGCCCATCTACTAAATTCACCCTGTACATATTATTTCAGCAATCTCGTGGTGTAAGTGACGAGGAAGTCGAAGCGCAACCGCTTTGGGAATATCCTTGCACGTGTCGCGGACAGCCGAGGAAGCTCATGGAAATCATCATGTCCGACTTGAAGCCCAACTATGCTGGAGACAATACATACCCTCTGGTGTAAGTAGTTCACAATTAGGCTTGGTAAAGCTAGGCAAATTTGAAGATGACTTTACCTTTAACGGCGAAATGATAACATATATAGATTACTGTAGATGCAACAAGATCGTCAAAAGGTTTGGAAATCAAAGAGTGTCATTTTTTAGTGCATACATACATATGCTCACGCCTGTATCCCATGGGGGTAGGCAGAGACCACCGTTTGCCACATGCTACGGTCCTTACATACTTCTTTCGCTTCATCCACATTCATGCATTTCTTCATACACTTTCTTCGGTTAAGAGTGCTCCGAATTCGACCGTTCTGAAAAATACTAAAATACTATTAATTTGGTCGTGGTAGTTCAACAACTACAATGACGTCACGGGCAAAGATTTGTGATGAGAAAACAATTAAAATTGTTTGGTTTAGTAATTGTAAAAACACACCGAAAGTGGTTTGCCGAGTGAGGTATTCATATATTTTATTGCAATTAGTTAGTTACAATGATACAATCTAAACTTAATTATAATTGTTACATTTATGTGTAAATAACATACACTCTGTTAGGGCCCAGCAATGTGAGAGGCACTATTTACAATTATATTAGTATTTATTTCTATGAGTGAGCCGTGGTGGCCTTGAGATTTGAGCAGTCGCCTGTTACGCAAGCGACGCAAATTCGCATCCCAGCGGGGCCTGTACCAATGAGTCTAAAAAACTTATGTACAGTGATTTCACACCACGTGCTTTACGGTGAAGGAAAACATCGTGAGGAAACCTGCATATTTCTGAGAAGTAATTCAAAGACGTATGTATAGTGCCTGAGACGGCGATAGACTCACCCTCTGTCACGTTGGCACTTAATCAAATTCGGTGAAAAGTGAGTGTTGTGACAACAGCACCTCTGCCTACCCCTTCGGGGAATACAGGCGTGAGCATATGTATGTATGTTTGTATAACCCTAGGTTATAATTATTTTTCACCAGAGTTGGCAGCACCTCACAGGAAAAGAAGATTAACTTTTTTGCTGTCTGTACTTTTTTGCGGTGGATGACGTCACGCAGCTGTTATTATGACAAGGTTCCATCGCAATATCAACGTGCGGGGCTGTTTTTTTTAATTCATATTTTTCCCCAGATACAAACCACCAGAGGACATGATGCCAAATATGGACTCCGAAGTGCCGTCAGTGAACGGGTTTGCTATGTGGGCAGTGTGGAAGGTGGGGGGGAGGGATTACAGCTTTGGACCCACAAGGGACCCAATTATTGGCCAACTAGCCGAGTGGGATATGCATGCCCTGCAGGCGGTTAAAATACTGGTCAGTTTATAACCATTTAAAATTACATAAATTAAATTGAAGTGTCTGTTTGTAATTCAAGATTAACAGCTTTTTATTAAATGCATCACAGTATTTACGGTATTTAAAGATGAAAAAAAAATCTGTTTGTCTGTGTGTTATTTTTGTTCAGGCTACTTTCTGTAATGGATTTCCACTGGCGAATTAGGGTTGTGATTAAATTAAATCTACGCGTGTGAAACCGCAGGGCACAGCTAGTACAATAAATATACCTTTAACATACATATGCTCACGCCTGTATTCCCCGAAGGGGTAGGCAGAGGTGTTGTTATCACAACACCCACTTTTCACCGAATTTGATTAAGTGCCAACGTGACAGATGGTGAGTCTATCGCCGTCTCAGGCACTATACATACGTCTTTGAATTACTTCTCAGAAATATGCAGGTTTCCTCACGATGTTTTCCTTCACCGAAAAGCACGTGGTGTGAAATCACTGTACATACGTTTTTTAGAAAAACTCATTGGTACAGGCCTCGCTGGGATTTGAACTTGTGTCGCTTGCATAGCAGGCGATTGCTCAAACCCCGAGGCCACCACGGCTCTTATATTATACGGCTATACCTTTAATTCCACAGAATACATCGTACGATGTAAAAGTCGTCTCTGCATGGAGCTATCGAGTGACGTGCGACATAAACCTGCGTAAATTCAATGTAAATTTTGACCTTACTGTGGATCAATAACTTTGTCCAATAATCCAGCTATCAAAACCATCGGATATAACACGCCACCTTAAGTAGGCTAGTAAGATATCCCATATATACTGTGAACCCCAATGTAACCCCCTTAGAGGTGGAAATTAGAAAAACCCTTTCTTAGTGTATACCTACACCTCACTATCCCTCTAAATTTCATGTCGAGGCTTATTTGACACAGAGCAACTACATATTATATAAATAAAAAAAAAACCTTAATTATTGTATGTTTGTATATGAGTGTATGTAGATTACTAAAATATAAAACTATATATTTTAACACATTCACTGCTAACATTTCAACTTCTTCGTAAATTCTCTAACAGTTGGACGCATATAAGCGTCGTTAGCAGTGAACGCGTTAACACATTCACTGCTAACATTTCAGCTTCTTCGTAAATTCTCTAACAGTTGGACGCACATGTGCGTCGTTAGCAGTGAACGCGTTAAGGGTAGTTTGAATTAAATTTTAATTCTAATACAAAAAATTGCATTGTCTTAAGTTCCACTTATCATCTAATATACATCGAACCTTTATTAATCCATAATAACTATACTTTACCGTAAAAATAAGTAACGCATTTGAGAGGAAGAAATATAAAAAATGTTGAGGATTTTTGTAATTTTTTTGAAATTTATATGTATGTATCGAAGCCCTGTGCCAAAAATGGTCTTTTACAAAGTCTACACCCTTTATAGACAGAAACAGTCATAAAATGACTACTGCGTGTATACAGCTGTCACTGTCACTGTCACTGTCACACAGCTGAACTATTAGTTACTAGTTCCCAGTAGGTTTATACAATATGTAAAATTATTATATAATATATCCACAATTTACTCGTATCATTACAACGCTTTTAAATTCATACTGTTTGTTTTAATTAACGTCATTATGTCCCATTAAATAACTATTGTTTATGTATGAACTTGTCGTCGTAAAATTTTAGGTTTTTTAAATATTCATAATCTATGTCAAAAAGCTCGAGGAGCTCGTGGCAGATATGCGCAATAGCAACTGTGCCACGAGCTCCTCCATGCATGATGCATGCGGTGTCGGTAGACTCCTGGAGGCCTGCGCACGTAGGCTGGCGAACCCTGGTATAGAAGCTTAAGATTTGAAAAATCGGTAATCTGGGTTAAACCAGTTGTCTGTTTTTTTAGATCTCTCTTTGACTTTTAATGATGCAAAAGACGTTCAAATGATTTATTTATGTAAAGATTTAATTATATAAAGTTTTTTTAAAAAACTTTACAATAAAGTTATACCAATTAAGTCCCAAAATTTAATATAGTGTATTATAATTATTATATGTATAGAGATAGAGAGAGATAATACTGTTATTTTTATTAATTATAACAATTATAATAGACTAGCTTTCGTCAACGGACCCGCCCGCGCGTTTGTCGAGATTCCTAATGCAATTAATTAACTACAATGAAATTACTTTAAAACCGCTACATTCATTTGGGGTTAATTAATTACACGTTCGTACAAAAATACAAATCTTTTCTCGTTATAATATTAACATTTAAATATGATGAAAGTTGAGTTTTTCTACACCTAAAATTACTGACACGGGCCGGATTTGTTTATATTTGTGCCGATGTTTTCGTCTAATATTCGCGTTTACGAGCAGAACATTCACACGATTAATAAATAATTTATAACTTATTAGAGAATCACTTAGCGGAGTGACCACCACAAGCCAGATGTCGAGAATCAAACCAATAGTGTTATTCCGTAAAAAAAAACATATTCTAGAGAAATGTGGATGGATGGATTTTAGCGAGAGTACATCATGAAGGTGTCCGTTCCAGAATTATTGAGACGTGGTAAGGTTTGGCAAATGAAAAATTAGCATCGTAACAAATATATACAGATAAATAAAATGTACGTGTCTGTTTGTAATAACAGCTCTTCACTAAATGCATATGAGGAGTATACTGTAGTGTTTCTAGTCTCAGTACTCCTATCACGGGTTTGCCACCGTTTTCGTTATCTATACTCGCTAGCGTCACTCGCAATATTAGTATGAGAAATTGTGCAGCGACTCCCAG
Source organism: Watsonalla binaria (assembly GCA_929442735.1). Classification (NCBI taxonomy): domain Eukaryota; kingdom Metazoa; phylum Arthropoda; class Insecta; order Lepidoptera; family Drepanidae; genus Watsonalla; species Watsonalla binaria. Next base: position 2,732,361 of record OV838929.1, on the reverse strand, counting down.
CGGTGACGTGAAGAGCTAAAATATCTCGTATGAATATTGCGAGTGACGCTAGCGAGTATATTTTCGTGAGACTCCCACTGGTACACAGCTGATGTTATAAGGGTACTCCTTACTAAGGCTACTTTTATTAAAGCAACAAACTCACTAATTATGTTTTTATTGTTAATATTCTATGCGAGCGAATCTGCGGGGCTCAGCCAGTTGTTAATATATTACTAACACTATAACGTAATGCATACGCAAAAGGGTTGACAAGAGAATCTAAAAATTTCCGTTAATATTTTTATTATTATTCGGTTTAGGTCCTTAGCACCGAGAAAATTGTTACCAATGCGGGCGTCTTGTCCCTGGCATTGTAAGTTTGCGGTGACCGCTTACCATCACGGGATAATGTGTAATGACACGCAGACTGGTATTGTTTTGAAAAACTTTAATGTAATTTACAGAATAACACCGCAGGGTTTTACGACTTATTAATGTTACCTCCCAAGGCTCATTGAAATTTTATAGTTTTTGGAGTTGCGTTGGCAGATTGAAGATTGAACCATCTATACAGATAAATAAAATTGAAGTGTCCTGTTTGTAATTCCAACATTACACCTTTTGACTAAATGCATATGAAAGTATACACGGTACTGACGTAGAAAAACCAATTAAAAAAAAAATCTATCTGTCTGTCTGTCTGTTTGTTCCTGCTAATCTCCAAAACGGCTGGACCGACTTTAACGGGACTTTCACTGGCTGATAGCTAACGATAGCTGCAAGGAATCCCATATATACTAAACATAGTTTTACCGTTTTTGACTAAGTATTAAACTAATTATTAGAATTCATTTCTAGTAATACTTAGAAAAACATATAGATATCGATGATGGTAGGCCCCAGTACACCAAATTAACACTGACTAGACTCACCCCTTTTTACACGGCATTTAATCATAACTGGCGAAATGTGGGTGTAAGTGTACCACTTCGGGGAATACAAGTAGGCAAGGAGCTTTTTAGCTCCTGTAAGTTCATTTCAAAATAACTTAATTTGATTAGTCTTTTAACATATTACTTTCAAATCTTTAGAAAGACATGATTATACAGGATTATACATGCTACCGCCAGGTTCGGAAGGTTGCTTTTACTAAAAGAACAAGAAAAAGAGTTATTTATTTTTTTAGCTACGGAATCACAAGTAACAACTCGTAAGTCGCATTGGTATTTTGTTTATTACTCCAGATTCAATTAGCAATCAAGTGGGTTAAGTTAAATCAGAAGCAAATATTAATATAACTTAATAGGTACTTAGTTACCATACTTCGTTACAGTAAAAGGTTTTAACAAAATATCGGTTGCTATTTTGCATAGAGTAGGCGTTTATGTATTTCGATATTAAATATTTATAGTTTTGAATTAATTAGTAGGTTGGTAGCCGCACGCTGTGTTATGGTGTTTTAATAGAGTTGGTTGATTGACTAAAATTGCTTTCATTATTAAGTCAATGCTACTCATATTATAAACAGAACCTGGTTGACCGCTTTCTCATATTTATATGCTAAAAAAAAAGAAAAAAATAAAAAAAAATCGAGTGAACGTCAGTCTCGAGCCGGGATACACTAGTTTCGTTATCGCCCCATAGGCTGGAAGCCTCACGTCTGAGCTACCATTACTTGACAGATGTCGGCGAAATTTACCGTCGTATTGTAATGAGTTTTTCAGTGCCTGAAAACATGGTCAAAACGATGTTTTCAAAAATTAACCCTAGCTAGATCTATTTTTTACCCCTGAAACACAAAATTTCATCAAAATCGTTGTTGCCCTTTTTGAGAATTGCTCGTTTAAACTTATAAGATAAGATAAGATAAGATAAGATAAAAGTTTAACATTATGAATTTATGGTTTGTTACTCTTTCACGCAAAAACTAGGTACTGAATAGATTTTAATGCAACTTTACAATAATAAATCGGTCAGAATAACAGACAAGCTATCATTTCTAAGACACATATCGTGTGAATTGTTCAAAATATAAGGATAAATCGTGTGCATAAGCTAGAAGTTAAATTAAAACCTTTTGAAAGCTATAGAAAATTTTATTTTTCAGGTATTTTGAGTGAGTCTGTTTTTTATGGTGCTTGTTAACGTAGGCATTCTTAAAATACCTACTGTTTTCTATGAGCATTCCTATGTGGACAAAATGCAATAATATCCATCAACATATTTCCAACATATAGGTAATTTCATTTCAATCAATCAAGTTACAAAAACTCGTATCAAATGCAAGTTGCACCGATTTGTCGTAAAACCCAGTGATAGATATAAATTGTCAAGACATATTGGTTTCGTAATATTTTTTGCTAACATAAATATTGTTTGATTCAATAATCGATATTATATTTTACCACACTGTTTTCTGTCTTTTTGATAATGATAATTTATTTATTCGATTAGCCGTGGTAGCTTCGCGGTTTGAGCAGAGTTCGAATCCCACCGGGGTCTGTATCAATGTGTTTTTCTAATAAATTATGTGCAGAGATTTCACACCACGTGCGTTACGGTGAAGGAAAACATCTTAAGGAAACCTGCAAATGACTGAGAAGTAATTCTATGACGTATGTAAAGTGTCTGAGACGGCGATGGTCATGTTGGCACTTAATTATCTTCGGTGAAAAGTGGGTGTTGTGATTACAACACCTCTGCCTACCCCTTAGGGGAATGCTGGCGTGAGCATATGTATGTATGGAATGTACGCCCGTGGTACATAGTAACATTGTAGTAAATTAAGCAGGTCCAAAAGTGTAGCCGTGAAATAATGACCTTACAATCCTTCAGTAAGGTAAGTACGAATAAAGATCTCAGTTAGCAGCCGAGGATGTATTGTCGTTATCTTAACAGTTCCTTTAAACGACGTTATACCAGTTCTGTCCACGGTGAGATAGTTTAGATCTAAGATCGTTTGCGCACTCGTTCTCGCTTCGGTATTCTGTTTACGTTACTGCATTATTCAGTAGGTCTAAAAAGGCCACTTTGGGAGAATCATAATGTGATCCGAATATGATTCATCATCGAAATGACAAAATTGCCACTTAGGTGCAATTCATGTTATGATTCACGAATGATAATAATAATTGTAGATGTTAGTCCCTAACTAACTTTTTATGATGCTATTTGCCACAAAAGCAATTCATATTTAGTGGACCATTTTAGGAATCTTCACAAGAAAGTGTGAAACAGGTGAATTGCGAATTAGTAATAATTCGTGAATCATAATATGAATTGCACCGACGTGATCATTTCGATGATGAATCATATTCGGATCACATTATGATTCTCCTAAAGTGTCCTTATTAGACCTACAGTACCGTATCGTATAGCTTACTGGAAAAACTAGCAAAGTATTTCCAGTAAGCTATATTACAATTTGCAACTTATAAACAAGTGAGGCAACTACTTACAGACATGTATTTTTCACATAAGTACTAATATTATATACTAGCCGTGCCCCGCAGTTTCACTCGCGTAGATCTAATTTTTTGGGTGACCCGCGGAACTCAAATATTTTTTAAAATTAATAGTAGCCTATGTTACTCCTTGTAACATAGGCTATGTAACATATGCTATCAGTCAGTGAAAGTCAAGATAAAATCGGCCCAGCCGTTTCGGAGATTAGCCGGAACAAACAGACATAGGTACAGAGAATTATTTTAAAAATGTGTTATTTATGTCAACGCCGTGTATAATTTCATATGCATTTACAAACAGACGCTTCAATTTTATTCTTCTGTCATAGTTATGTATATATGAACGCGATCAACACCAAAAAAGGTTTCATGGTTTCAACTACGGGTCTCAAATATCGAAAACAAACGTAATCAGATAAAAAAATCAAAGATTTGTTTATTAGGCACTGTTGTCTAATGAGGTCACACGATTGATGCCTCCGATGATGTACTTAATATGCGCCTTGGCATCTGTGGTGTGGTATTACATATATACTTACAGACTATAATAAATGTACGGTACCTTTGCACTATGCCGCAGGCGACGCGGTAACTATTAATATAATCTTTATCTTAGATTATAAATTGAATTTCCTATAGCCGCTGGCCATAGATCACTTAGATTGTTTTACGGCAGTACATCAGCTTCCCATACCACACACGCTCAGAATTCTTATACATAGAAACATGCATTATTCTTGCTTTATAATATGGCGATGTTTTAAGCAACAATGGTGGCAAATCGTGGAGGAGCTCGTTGCTAAAGCGCATATCATTCGATCAGCGAAGTTAAGCAACCCTAACCCTAGCCAGTAATTGGATGGGTGATCGCGCGAGTACCCTCCGTGTCTCGGAGAGCACGTTAAGCCGTCGGTCCCGGTTGCTAATTAAACATCTTTGGCAATCGTTACAGGTCATCAGAGGCCTAAAATAGTCTGACAACTGGTTCACTCTATATCACAGATTTTCCTTGTTAAAGGGGTTGCGAAGGTCAGAGGGTTCGTCTAAAAAAATCAGGTGATCAACCTCATCGGGTTGAAACAACAATGTCTGGGATAAGGCCAGGGTGATGATGATGATGGTGGTGAACAAGCGCACTTGGCCCTGATGGTAAGCGGTTATTGCAACCTAAGAATGAATACAACATCGCCTTGCTCTTAAGAAATTTACTTCTGCCACTATAAAACAGCAAATATTGTTCGCATGGCGACTGCACTCCCCCTTAAAGCTCCATAGAAACAGATCAATACTATTTGAAGGTAGATCTTCTGTAACGTGGAGGTAAAATCCCAGTGAAAACAGTGAATTTTCTACAAACTGCAATATTTGTCTATTCACTCATCAAAACGAATTAATATGGTACAGTGACACATGTCTGCCGATAGATACCTATATTTGTAGGTCTAAAAAGGCCACTTTGGGAGAATCATAATGTCTCTCACAGTGTGTGGAACTTATCTATATATCTAAGTATGTTTGTATCGAATGGGCTCCGAAACTGCTGGACCGATGAGAAAAAATATTTCAGCAATGGATACCTACATTATCAGCAAGTATCATAGGCTATATTTTTCCCCGTGCTCCGACGGGTACGAGAACTACGCGGGTGAAACCGTGTGACGTCCGCTGGTGTACTTATAAATCGGAATAGATAGTTTAAAAGGAAAAAATCTCAGAAACTACTGGGCTGATTTGAAAAATATTCCAGTGTTAGATAGCCCATTGATCGCAGCAGGCTATTAGGCTATACAATCACGCTAAGACAATAGCGGGTAAAGTTAGCGTAAGTCCAAAGGACACCCAATAGCCAGGGTCTAAGAATATGGCTATGGTATCCCCTGCCTGTCGTAAGAGGCGACTAAAAGGGGGCCGGAGGGCCTGCTGGCGGTGGTCGGGGTGGGAGCTTTGACCACCGGCGCAGGCCCGGGAAGGTGGCAGCGCGATGTGGCTCGCGCTGCCTTGCACAGCGAGGTCTCTAGGGGCGGCCTTACAGCTGCCCCGGGGATGTGCCCCGGCAAAGTGTGGGGGGACACCGGTGCGTTCTATCAGAGTACCCGGAGTCCCCCCCTGAGCACTGAGGACGGCCACCGGGGGGGTTTTAGTGCGGTAAAAATCCCACATACCCCGATCTGCCTCTCCCAGGGCGGTCGGGGACCTTTTGAAGTTTCCCACTCGTCAACAAAAAAAGAAAAAAAAAATTAAAAAAAAAAGTCCAAAGGAACTCCACGTAGACGAAGTTGCGGGCAGAAGACAGTATTACAATAAGACTTGATGGACCGTCCAGATGATCACAAACGTACGCATGTAACTAAATAATTGAAATCATAAATTTCGAAAGGATAAGCACACGGCGTTAAGAACGAAAGGACAGTGCTGGCTATTAATAATAGTGTTTAGGTGCAGTACTTAGAGATAAACACCAGATAATATCTTTCAATTTCATGGACTAGCTATTAACTATTATACGTTTAGGAAAACTTGTGATAATTTTACTAGAAACAGGGCCATCTTTATAGCAGTAACGTATTCTTAACGTGATAACTTTGCCGTTTAAATTTTGTATCACAATATGAAACGTCAAAGCTAAGAAGTTCTTAATACGCTCTGCTTAAATCGATGATGATAGGCCCCCCAGTAGCTAATGTACTTCGCTTTGCTAGGATAAAACAAATATATTTAAGATTCAGATAATGTTTCGTTATCAAATTTTGAAGATGGTTAGTATCAAAACTAATTCAAAATCTATCACAGTTCTATTCTCTATTACAGTTATTTAACGTCACGAAAATAAGACTATAAGATGTTGCTTCGTACCAAATTTCAAAATTCTGAGTTCACGAGATTCTGCGTTGCAAGTGTAGAAAAAATGCAGCATAAACGTCTGTATATTCCGATTGCATTGGCTTAGAAGTTAAATTGTTCACAGCTCCAAGGAACAGTAGACCTTGAGTATTTGATATGCATTTCAGCTTGATACCTACACGCGTTCCTGAGAAAAAGAGCCTTGACAGACAGACATACCGACAAAAAAGTGATCCTATAAAGGTTATTTTTTTTCCCTTTGAGGTATGGAACTCTAGAATTCACTTCATTGAAAAAAAAAATATTCACATGATTTATGATATGATAGGTAATATAAAGGTCACAAGAATTTTTTACCCAATATTTCACCCAATTTTAGGGCATGTAAATATTAACTTAGGTACTGCAGTTACATTTTAACCACATCATCTCCCTGGCCTCACCTGATTTTTATACGAAGCGACTGCCATCTGACCTTCGCAACCCCTTTAACGAGGAAAATCTGTGATCTGGGTTAAACCAGCTGTCAGACTATTTTAAGCCTCCCATCGACCTGTAAGGACTGCCAAAGATGGTAAATTGACAACCGGGACCGACGGCTTAACGTGCTCTCCGAGGCAACTCGGGCGGTCTCCCATCCAATTTCAGGCTAGGATAAGAGTTGCTTATCTTTGAATGCTATGCTCCTAATTACATTTTGACCACATATTAATATTAAATTTAGTTTTTTTTTTAATAATTATATATGAGCAATAATATTTCATACTTATTCTAATCTTTATTTTTCTAATCGACAACACCTGGCTGCACCTCACACAAGCGCAAACATTGATTGCCTAGCTGAGGATACCATCAAATATTAATGATGTTAGAAATACAAAGCAGTCAATAATTATGTACATGAATAATACGCCGGTTGGAATGTGTAGTGTGGGATGGGTTTGAGAACTAGGCCAATTGATCTGTTATCATGCGATTTCTAATAGCGACTGCGCTTGTTAGTGTTATAAACATTACTTTACTATCGATTGTGAATCGGTAATGAGGTGTGATAGCTTATGACGGATAATGAAATTTACACAATGACTATTACGGTGGTATAACAATACCTTGTAGTATGCGGTTATCATTACCAAATTCGCGATTCTTGGAAATGAAAATGATTTATTCAGCTCAGGCTGAACGTCGAAGAACTTACCACCGGTACGGAAACTAGCCTACTGAGAAGAACTGACAAGAAACTCCTAAATATTTTTTCATAGGAATTTACTTGGTGATAAGCAAATTTTTTATGTGTAGGTATAGGTATAGATATGTGTATTAATATATATACATAAGGATATAGATAGATATTTATAGTACCCTTGTAACTTTAGTTAAAACCACAATGATTTGTGAACGAGCTGAGATCTCGATTACGTAACGTTTACGGACCAATATCAATATTTCAACGCGATTAGAGCAGCATGAGACGCGCTGAAAGGTCAGTCTGATAATCGGTTAGCGACTTACTGCGTTAATAATGTTACATTAATGGACGATGCTGTTAGATTACATACTGTAATATATTAGTGAAAGGAGCCATTCGACTCAGTTATTTGTTACGACACTGTATACTACATATTATCCCATAGGTGTGGCATTTATTTCAATACTAAAAAGTTGCCAATCAAATTTATATTAAGATCATTCAGAGCTGCTGGCAGATCAGATGGACGTCCGCAGACTGGTGGATTCCCAGCACATACTGGACTGCACTTCACTAGGATAACTATGTCATTTGTATACTTATAATAGCGGAATAAAGCACTGTAATATTTTTATATTCTAACATTATAACCATAAATATAAAGTTGCCCTGATAATAAGTATCTACGTGGCTACTAACACATTATGTCTGGGTCACTTATAATCTCGTATATGCCTGCCTTTCGAACAATTTGTTCCTAAATTCCGTAATTTGTCATTGTTCATACATAACATTACATATGCTCACGCCTATATCCCATGGGGGTACGCAGAGACCACCGTTTGACATATGCTACGATCCTTACATACTTCTTTCGATTCATTCACATTCGTGTATCCTTCATGCGCCTGTATTCCATGGGATTATGTTATATAGTATAAGCGACGATCCTTACATACTTCTTTCGATTCATTCACATTCGTGTATCCTTCATGCGCCTGTATTCCATGGCATTATGTTATATAGTATAAGCGACGATCCTTACATACTTCTTTCGATTCATTCACATTCGTGTATCCTTCATGCGCCTGTATTCCATGGCATTATGTTATATAGTATAAGCGACGATCCTTAGATACTTCTTTCAATTCATTCACATTCGTGTATCCTTCATGCGCCTGTATTCCATGGCATTATGTTATATAATATAAGCGACGATCCTTACATACATCTTTCCCTTCGTCCACATTAATTCATCTCTACATACACTTCCTTCGGTAACCAGTGCTACGAATTTGACCTTTCTGAAAAATATTAGGTATTTATTTGGTCATATTAATTTGGTGATCATCGTTCAAACATGTCAAATGCTTACCCAAAAGGTAAGTATATCACTAGTTACCACATGTTTGTAAGAGTGAAATTAAGTGGTGCTAATAACTGGGTTACTTATAAGGTGGTTAGGTCGTAAATTTAATGCAGTTACACTCGGCGTGTTGGCGGACGCACCACGATAAATATTAATACACGCTGACACACCAATGGGAAGCTACAAATTATAATCGGACTACATTTTGTGAGCTATAAAAGCTTTTTAGAACGTGAAGAATTATAGTCACCTTATCAGGCCATTACCACGTCATTTTCGCTTTATGGATAGACTAGCTTCTTATGGTTAAATAATCTAAAACATAGTACGCTACTGCGAACCACGAGGTCTTGGGGTCAATCCTCGGTCTGACAAAGAATACTTGGATTCTGTAATTTTCTAGTAGCAAGCCCAGAGTCTGTCGGAGTCCCCTATTACATAGGTGAAATGAGGGTACACCTCTCTCTACCAAAGTATCGGGGAATACATGCGAGAGCATTCATGCATGTATGCAAACTAAAATATTCATAGATAAACTAGCTTCATACAATTAAGTGTGAGACGTGGCTAAGTGATATGAGATAAAGCGTCGAAAGTTCAAATCTTTCAATTTTTTACTGAACATTATATACATATGCTCACGCCTGTATCCCACGGGGTTAGGCTATATAGTATAAGCGATGATCCCTTCACACGTCTTTCCCTTCGCTCACATTCATTCATCTCTTCATTCACATTCATCGGTTACGAGTGATCCGAATGTATACTGACCGCTTTATTACATCTGAATTCAGTGATATCATCCATAACAAGAGCTTTGCGATGAGGGAAAACATCGTGAGGGAATATAATTATACTTTCAATGAAGTATGTAACCTATTTTGAAATTGACAGTCTTTATATAAAGGAACTAGCTATGCCCCGCGTTCAATCCCGTGTAGACTTTATTGTGTTGTATGAGAACGGGATAAAGAGTATCCTATGTCCTTCTCCTGGTTCTAAGCTACCTCCCCACCAATTTTCAGCCAATTCGGTTCAGTTGTTCTTGACTTATAAATAGTGTAACTAACACGACTTTCTTTTATATGTATAGATATACATGTACCGTCTGGTTAAGAATGTTGCTTTTACTGTGAAGAACCAGCCATGAAACTCAGCAATTACTCAATAATTCAGTCTACTCTCTCAACTCAATTAGCTGACTCACAGAGCTGGTTAAATCAACAGCCTCGTGACAGACGGTGGTCCGTTTTAGCAACATTTTACTAGAAATCGTGCTTACGATCTCAATTTGTACTTGTCACTTAAGTTAGAAAACTAATTGACGTGTTAATATATGAAGATAAGGTTATCTATGTACGTTTGTATCGACTGATTGAAAACTTAAGACGATGTGTTGTCCTGCTTGAGTTACAGCGTGTTCTTTACAATGGTTATGGTTATATGGAGGCCAGAGGGCTAAGCCAAGTGGCATTCGTAAACAGGAGGTTTCTGCGAAAATTTATTTTTAGGAGGATTCAGGCAACTGGGACCGCTAGCTAACTGAAATCGCGGTCCCAGTTGCCTGATTCTTTTTATTTATTTTTATTATCAGGCGAGTGGGACCTCGTAATTTGATTAGCCTCGTAGCATCTTCAATCACATACAATCCCGTGTAATACATTGATGCTAATTAGGTATTTGGTTCCAGTCCACCGATTCAAAAATGATATCAGGCGACTGGGACCGCGGTTCCTGTTCTTAGTAGTTCCAGTCGCCTGTATCCTCATTTTTAGTACCGCTTTGTTTACATTAGACTCTAATTTTCAAAACTAGGTTTAGATTATATAAACGTCAAAGAATTTTCTAGCAGACCACGTTAAGGACCGTGGTAGGAACATTGAGAACTTTCGGCAGAAGTTTAAATTTTCGGAGAAAGCGAGTATGTCCTCAGACTCGAACCCGTTACCTCTGCAAACCATGTTGCTCTACCGAGTGAGCTTCTAGTGATCTCATTTCATGCAGAACCACAAAAAATTCGAATATAAATAAATCCTTTTGCAAAACATAAAACAAAGGTAACTGCCTCATAGTAAACTGACCAGAAAATTACTCGCACGCAATGTATTTAGCGAACCTGCGATCCCTTACGATATGAGTCAATTGCTTAACCACTCGACCAAAAATCGTAAAACGCTCATAACAGACAAACAATGAACCTCACTATCAATTTATTTATCAATGCCTTCTGTACATTTAAGGCATGCACAGATCTACGCGACCAGATACTTCTAATATCTATTACTCTGTAGGAGTGCCTTAATTGTCAAGACCTAATGACCCCGCATTTACACCGTTATCGCATTAAATTCAAACAGAAGGGCGGCTCCTAGGCGGTAATAGGCGCACGTACTCCGAAGAACGTAAGCGAGACACTACTCCGAAGCTACAAGCATCTATAAATCTGTACAGCATACCATAGATAGGCGCGCAACTGCCGAATTCTGTGGTCGAAAGATGCTATCAATTTCTGTAATTGAGTGTATTTTTTCAAGGAAACGTTAGCAGTTCAGAAATGGATAGGAAAAGTATGATTCTGATGTCAAACTCTGTCAAAATATCGCGTGATACCGATTGTGTAAAAAAATTACGTTTTGAAAACGTTAGAAACGGAACTGACGATTGCAATGTCGGGATCAGGGGCATCTAATGACAGTTAGAGGTGTCACATCGTGGCCGATCGCGTATACGTCATTCACGTGTTTTACCGACATTTTTCAAACCTTCAAAACTACAAATCTAAATTATTTTGTAAGCAATAGTAAATAAAGGAATGAATTTTAAAATCCTTAAGAATAGAGCCTCACGGTCAATGTCAATTCTTATCTCAAAAACAGGCCTAGATTCCATACTACTTGTAAAGCATATATTTATACTGTGGTATTGGGAAGGAGTTTTTTTAAATTAACCTGACTTAATCCGAGATCTTAATACGCGTATGCTAAAAGTCATCCTCCTGAGACCATTCTATATCGTGGTTATGGTATGAGAATCTAGAATTCAGGAACAAATGATCGCAAACTCAGCCTAATTGGTTTTCTAATTCTTGTTTTAACTAGTGTTAAGCTATAGTTTATAGGTGGAATTAATGAGGATTTATTGAAATTGCCCACAAGTAAAACAAACAAGCCCAATCAATTGTTTAATGGCTCATGTTTATTGAAATATTGTGTATGTTCGTAGGTATAACTGTTGTGAGATTAACAGCCAATCTTCGGGCAACATGTTTTGTGACTTGTAAGGCCAAATCGCAACTTCTAGAGAGATTCATTGCTTTCAAGTGTTTGATAATCTTTGAATAGTATATATTTCTCGAGTTGAACAAATATTTCTTCCGAACTAAATTATGTGTCTTGTACATAATTCCGATTGGTTTATAGCTAAAATCTATACGTTTAATACTAAGCAACGTTTTATTAAATATTCTTACAAAAATCTGAACCCGAAGTGATACGAGAGCCGATCACTAATAAATCAAATCGATGTTTGTCTATAGTTTCTGTAAGTAAAAACGTTTTTTTTCTTTTTTGTAAATTATGAAATATGTTAATAAGCTAACAAGCGTGTTTGAACTGAGAGTTCTGTCTGTTTGGGTGTATTGAAGGAACGGCTGAGTCCACGATTCCATAGTAAATAATATAAACGTGACTTTCGGAAAAAACAGCCCACATGCTTAATTTCATAAATTTTATGCAATTCCAAGGTTCAAAATCCCTATAATTCGAAATACTTATACGTTATTTTTGTCGAATTGTCGGCAATGTACGACCATTTAAAGAATTAAAGATATTCATTCAACTTTGATACATTGTAAGGGTTAATCGACATGCGCTGGAGTTTATTCCAAATTACTATAATTTGTCAGCGGTTAAATTATAGTGAAGTTATCTTTAACTGCAAGTATCGGGACCCGTAAATAACCGTCTCGTTGGGCCAGCATATTAACCATAGACCTAGTTATTTTTTTGTCTCTGATATTAACAGACTTATCGAGGCTCGAGAACGATATTTATCGATCTCTTTTTACTTCGAACTGCAAATAAAGCGAAAGTAGTCAAAAAAATTGCAGCTTTTGCAAGGGTGTTATAATACCTCTGCATATCCCTTCAGAGACCCTTTAGAAAGACGTGAATTTGAATTTTCTGTTGCAAGGTATCCAGAAATTTGACCATTATTCTGAATAAAGCCTTAAGGGATAAGTTAGTTTAGCACGTAACTTACAATAAAATGCATCTGTTAAAGGTAAACACAGGCAGGCACGCTAATGTGTTTCATCCATCAGCCGCGGGATCTTTAGGTAATTATTTGTACCAGCTGTAGGCTTTCTATCGTACCTAAGTACCTAGGCTTCCTTACTACCTGCGATTAAAAACAGATAGCCACAGGCAATGCCATATAGTAGTATAGCTTATAGTTTAGACAAGTTGCCGCTCCGTCGCATGAAGATTGGTGTAGGCTCATATCCCAGATAGCTCCATGTTAATTGTTTGTTAAGTTTACATCGACATTTGCATAGATAACATGCTCTGCGGGTATTTGCCGAGCTTATTCACCTAAGGTATTAATATTTCCAGTTTTACCAGTAATATTATGATAAGTATTATCTGTTAGCTCTGCATCAAGGAATTTATTTACTGCGTTATTTGTCTTGTCACATTTCCTTGCTTCTTTATCGGCAGCAATTTTATTTACTTGTGCAATAAACGCTACACAAGTCCATTCATTTTGTTTTTCAATCGATTGTGCAGTTTCTTTCATTTACCTCTTCCGTTCAGACGGAAATGATCGCGCAATCTCAGCTACCGTTCGACACGAGAAAGTTAATGCAATAAAAATAACAGCTGACTGTAATGATCCGTCAAGTTTCATTCCTGTGTGTCACGTCTGCAATTGACATACTCACGCGTCGATTTTGCGATGAAAAAGAAGTAAAGTTGAGTCCATTACTTGATTGGCGGTAGATTTCTCTGGCAATTGGTGCGGCCACGTACGGCGGTAGGTATATCCAAATCGTCGAGCTTGCATTTTTGAAAGATTGTTTAGAGGAAATTCTCTGCAAAAGTGAGTTAAGTAACGGATTCCGCACACTTCGCTTTACCGCGAGATAATTAGCCCGCCTTGCGAGTCGATCTTCTACACGCGGAATTTAAACTCAACAACTGCACAGCGTACCGACCGCTGCCCAAATTAGTACTTGTTAATGATTATTTCTCCATGTTGTGGGATCGTATGCTCTGCGTGGGTTCGTTGGCTCATATATTACCTGATGCAATTTCAAGGTGAACTTACCACTGACTTACATCTTTGGATTCTTTATTTTCTGCGGTCGCCTCTCTGACCACATCTTTGAAGCTAATGTATTCTAGTAATACGTGCTCAAGCGGTGGGTATTTATTCAATACGTTTGGACGCTTGAATTGTTTTCTTTTAACTGGATAATAGAAAGGCAAAGAGCTTTCTAATGCAAGCAAAATTAAGATATAAACAAATACCGTGCGTGGATGCGTCTGCGTGTGTTTGTTCGTTAATGAACAGGCCGCTTCACACGTTATGCGCATTAAGTTTTCATCTTTAACCAACTATTTACTTCATCCATTACAATCCCTAACCTAAATACTTAAAGTTGAAAATTATTTAAAGTGTTTTACTTAGGAACTTTGATATTATATGATTTGTATATTTACAGTTGGAGATTTGTTGGATTGTCTGATCAAATAGAAAGGTTATGTTGGACATGACCTGTGCGATCCGAGCCCTTAACTTGTGAAACCGTTCGTTCAACAATCGATCATCGTCGGGACAGATCTGTGGTATATGGAATTGATGGGATGCCCTCGTGATCTATTGACTTGCTCTGTTTAAATGACCTAAGATTCTAATATTGTTAACAGCTTTGTAATTTTAAACTAGTGATTAGATTACTTTGTAGAGTCAAAAATAAATGGAAATCTGGTTACAAATAAGCAGGCCTGTTCGTATGCTGGTTCTACTCAATGACATAATGTTGTAGTTTCCCTATACGGTGGGGTTGATGTTGGAAACTATTTTGTACATTTTTATGAATTATGTTTTTTTAATTATTTGAGTATTTTTATAGATATGTCAAAAGTTACAGTTCAGTTGTCAAATAAATATATTTCTTGTCAGCTGCTGTTTTCACTGCTCTCGCACTAATTTATTATGTTATCTAAGAAAGCAACTGTTGTCAGATCTTAGTGCTTGAATTCATACGTACATACGTATGTTCACGCCTGTATTCTTCAATAGGGGTAGACATTTGCCAGTTATGTCAAGTCCATTGTGATTGGGGGCGAGTCTATTGTCATTAACCGGGTACTAACCCAGAGTTCAGATTGCTACTTATATATAGATGGAATAACCCAATAACGCTTTACCAGGATATCGTGGTACGAAGCAGTCACGTACTTGAACGCATCATAGCATACATAATACTCGATAACTGCAATACTTTCATTCTGGGAAAGGTACATAAAACTCTTCATTGCCAAGTCTCCGAAATCATCTGCCCATTCAGACTCAAGCACTAAATATTTATAATCATTGCCATGACGAAACCAGAAACACTTCAAAATAAGTACGTATACGGTTAGGTATCGTACGTGGCACTGTCTGACAGGCTTTAATTGGTCACCTGACGTAGGTCTGGCCGACGGGTGATTGCGTCCTACCCTCCTTTTGTCCAATTAGCAGTGTTTGGCTCGCCATTTCACTAATTACGCCCAAAAACAATAATTATGTTAACCTGTTATTGTACGGGGAAAGTGCATAATTTAATTTAATATTTTATTAGCAACTTCACCTGCTACGTATATTATCTACTCGTACCAAGCATTGTGAGAATAGAAAGGTAGATAAATGGTAAATTTTCGTAAATGTTTTTTCGTAAACTGACTAGAATACCACATGCTTTACCTCACTCATTGTTGTCACATGATTCAATTCGATGCGGCTGATCATATGATTTCTATTCAAAGCTATTGTCAAAAGACATTTGCAACAATACTACGAAAAAAATTGGTAATATGCGTTTGACTAGTCAGAGATTAGGCTTCCGACTGACCTCCAACTATTGCCAAAGATGCTTAATTGGCATCGGGGATCGACAACTTGACGTGCTCTCCGAGACATGGAGGAAACACGAGGAACCTGACTGTCCACGAACGAGCCCCTTCAATTCTTAAACGTCACCATATCCAACCAATACTGGTTGATATCAAGCACCAAGAATACAATATATTAGTTAATATAATTATATACTTTTCTTGGGACGTACTTCATCTTTTTCTTGAGCCTCCCTTCTATCGGATTCCCAAAGTCACCGGTCATCTTTCTCGTCAGATACTTTTTCCGCCGAATCAATTCAAGTATAGAATTGACTTGAACAGTTTCTCGCTCGCGTCGTCATTCGATCGAGGCTATATTCTGTGTGTGTCTATTAACTGGAGTGTAGGCAACGGGCAGTTAAATTAACCATTATTATGAAGCGAAGCTAACGAACTAAACAATAAGTGTGACGTGAAAGTATGCGAGATGGGTGATAGCGGCCATTGCAAGCCCGACCCATTGTGTAGGAGCTGACTACATTATTATACGTCACTGGGCAAAACGTATTTTCACTGCTTGTCAGAAGCACAAAACTTTAAAAGGTCGGCTTCCATACATGCGATGACAGGCGACAAACACAGGTGCATACTTCAAATTTACCCTTATTTAATCTTTCTATTTTATGCCTGCGGGGCCTGTATCAATGAGTTTTTCAAAAAACTTATGTGCAGTTATTTCACACCACGTGCTTTACGGTGAAGGAAAACATCGTGAGGAAACCTTCATATGTCTGAGAAGTAATTCAAAGACGTATGTATAGTGCCTGAGACGGCGATGGACTCACCCTCTGTCACGTTGGCACTTGATCATATTCGGTGAAATGTGGGTGTTGTTACAACACCTCTGCTTACCCCTTGGGGGACCCTTCTGGGATAGCGTGAGCATATATATATATATATATATATATATATATTATGCCCAAGGGATACCAAAGAAGTAGTTAAGAGTTGTATTACGACCAATTTTTCACCTATGATAGTTGATCGCTTGATAGGTATTACCTGAGTGATGGTAAACATAATATTAGGATTTAGCAATTGGTCACCTCCATATTTATTATCTTTATTAAAAATATGCTACCTAATATCATCTCCCTGGCCTTGCAATGTATGTCACATTGTTGGGAGCGGCACTTGATTCAAACCGATATGGCTGATACCGAATTATTTTACCAGAAAAATCGGTAATCTGGGTTAAACCAATAGTCAGACTATCTTAGGCCTCCGTCAGACTGACCTGTAAGGATTACTAAGGTGTTAAATTAGCAGCCGGGACCGTGCCCTTCGACCCGCGAAGGGAACTCGGGCGGTCCGTTATCCAAATTCTGGATTGGGATAGGGTTGCTTAACGTCGCTGGTCGTATGATAAGCGCAATAGTAACTGTGCCACCAGCTTATCCTCCTCAAAAAATACTTACTAATTAAACCTAATATAACAGACTAGACCTGTGTCAATCGTTCGATCCCAGCGATTCGATCGTTCAAGTATTGATTGGCGAAGAGACCCGGATATTCTCAGTCTTTCAATCATCATCACCGTATATTGATAAGAGAACCGTATGATCTTAGTACCCGTTCGGGCGATGGTCGATCGTTTCATACAATCAAAATAGGAATTTCTCAAATGCGTTTTAACTAAGTATCTCAATACATTAAGATATTAATTACATTATAAATATTTTTTTTAAAATATGAAACATCCATATTATACGTATGTATGTTTGCATCAAAAGATCCAAGACAAGCGATCGGACGATCTTGTCATGGATCTTTCAAAACGATTGATTGCAATCATCAATACTTACAAGTCTCCATACCATAATTACATCGAAAAAGTATGAACCTATTTCCAACATTAATACGTAACGAAATTCGTCAACGTTGAAGCATAACAAAACTGGTCCTGAACACTGCTTGTCCATTGAGGTCTAATATACAACTAAAATAAAAATAAATCATGTAACTAAAAAAAAAGTGCAAGTACTTCCAGCTGCTAAGCTTGCAAGTACTTCCAGCTGCTAAGCTATCTCAACCGCGAATAATTTCCAATGAGTACATTGCTAAGGACCTACGTGCATCCACTAACGGCTCCGTAATAAGCTGTAATAAGCGCTTATCGGCGATCTCACCACAATACACCCGTCACTTATTTAAGAGACGAGTCTATTGCGGCAGTTCCATAAATTTACAGCTGTTCATTAAAATTCATCAAAATGGAAAATTAAGACGTAAGGTTCGTTTAATATTCATTGAAGTATTAATATTCATTTTTGCATTAAACTTAATGTTTTATAAACACTTGTTGCATTTTTTTTAACACGGTGTATATAACCTCGTGAAAAGATTATGTTCTATGTGAGATTCCATACAAGTACATTTTAATTTTTTAACCAACTTCAAAAAAAGGTTCTCAATTCGACTGTATATTCTCTTCAGACTTACTTTCGACATTTCTGTAATAACTTGGTCCAGTTGTGTCAATGGCATTCATGAGAAATTAAGGGAACCTTCGAAAGCCGTAGTGGTTTCTATTGCATTAAATATTTTTAAGCACTCCCTACTATCTAATGATGATCTGGAACTAAAGATGGAAAAACTCAAAAACACTGCCCGACCCAGTGAATTCAGGACCTCGTGTTCCGCAGACAGCATGAAAAGTTGAAACAAATTAAATAAATTCAAAATATCTTTTAACAA
This sequence comes from Watsonalla binaria, assembly GCA_929442735.1. Taxonomy (NCBI): domain Eukaryota; kingdom Metazoa; phylum Arthropoda; class Insecta; order Lepidoptera; family Drepanidae; genus Watsonalla; species Watsonalla binaria. The sequence goes on along the minus strand of OV838929.1, from coordinate 2,713,656 downwards.
AGTACTTTCAAATCGTCAGAACGACAGGATTACACACGAGTATGTTTGTAACGAATTGGCTCAAAAAATACTGGACCGATCTTAAAAATTCTTTCAGCAATGGATACCTACATCATCAACGAGTAACATAGGCTATATTTTGTCCCCGTACTCCCACGGGAACGGAAACTACGCGGGTGAAACCGCGTGGCTATAAAACATTACGCATAGCTACCCGCGATTAATCAATAGTACATACCATTATCTACAATGATCTGAATTGTGGTATAAACCACATCAAACTATATAAATTTCCTGCCATTGCCCCAATAAACAGCTACCGACTTTATTTATAACGTTTTAAAGAATAGATTCAAATGCAACAATCAAACCACAGGACATAACATGTGGTGAGCGTTCCGTTTTCTGCGGTGCTTACTATCAAAGATATAAATGCGAAAATGTAACTGTTATATCTGTTTGTATATATCTTTATACATATTATACGTTCACATTTTAAAAGCGACTTCTAATTATGATGTGACATTAATTTTAAAATACTTGCTGCGCCCCGCGTTTTTATCCGTGAAGGATAATTGACAAAAAAAAAAGAAAATAATTTTCTACAAAACAACAAAAGTACAGTAAAGTTACTTAAAAGCTGTATAGATATAAAAATATTCTACCTGTGACTTTATCTAATTACTTAATAACCTATGTTCACCCCGTAAGTCCTAAATAAATACCTATGTTTTTTAAATCACGTGAATAATTTCGAAGATTATATATTACAAACAAGCTACTTAGGTACCACTTTATTATATTAGTATAAATGGAAGATATATTGTCTAATAAAACAGATATATTTACCAATCATACTTAACCCATTGCGCACTCAAAGGTCCGACTGCAATATACAACGCAGTAACCTTTGACCACTGGCTGGGTCCCATACCCGTCACATTAAAATATATCTTTACCTCGCCTATGATCATTAACGTACGTATATTATTGTGAATAATGATGGTAAAGTCATAAAATATAAATATATAGAAGGCTGGCTCCCGGCCCATAACAGTCGCACACTTATACATATCGAAATTAATAATAATAATGGTCTCTTACCGAATTTCGGTTACGGCGGTTATTACGGTTATCTCAACGAGGATCAGCCATGTGCGCAGGAGATATTATAGTGCAAAAATGTGTGCACAAACACAGGTGCACTCTTTATTGTCTCACTCTCATAGTTCGATGGGAGGTAATCTGACAAGACCGGAGATCATTCGAAGGACCAACTGCTTAACGTGCTTTCCGAGGCACGGGGGTGGAAACACCGTCAACTTCCAAACTCTGGGCATTTATTGTGAATTTCTTAACAGAAAAACCCAATATCTATTTTTGACCCGACCTGGGAATCGAACCCGGAACCTCGTGATTGGCAGGCAAACTTGATAACCACTAGACCAACGAAATTACTCTATAGTTAAATACTACGAGAATTCAATCAAGTTTCCAATACTCTTCGGCCCTTAGCAACCATAGCCTATAACTACGTTATCGTTGGAGCTAGATATTTTACGACTTCAACATAGTGATATATTCATAAAACCCTACAACTTCTAGGAGACAACTGTTCCTTTTTCTCCGACACCCTGTATATAAGCAGGTTTCCTCACGATGTTTTCCTGCCCCGTAAACACATACACACCTACACGTGAGGTGAAATGACTGCACTTATGTTTTTAGAAAAACTCATAGGTAACTGGGATTCAAACTTGCCGGGCCTGAACGGCCCCATGGCCTGCAGCTCCACGGGTCTTTCTCTAAAAGAAAGACGATAAACTCTCGTGGAGTAAGTACATGTAAGGCCTAACTGGTATCAATCCAACTTGATCCAAGATTCTTGTAACTATGCGCCTGTCTCTATAATGATGAAGGGAACCGCTCTTCTGTTGATTTATTTTTGTGATAAGATGTGTGGCCTTCAGCCTTCTGATTGCTGAGTAGTTATTTCTGATCGCAATGTGAATGTTGCCATTTAAAACCACTTTCAAACGCCATTGCCAGATAATATATTGCTAGATTACGAAGATGATATAAGGCTTGTTGAAACGAAGGCTTACGCTTGAAATAACAGATGTCAATATAGATAATATTGTAAACGCTTGTATATTAGATAGACTAGCTATGCTCCGTGGTTCCACCCGCGTAGAATTTTGTTTTTTTAATAAAAGCAGTCAAAGTTACTCTTTGTAACTATAGCTATCTGCCACTGAAAAACCGTTCAAATTAGTTCCGGATATTAGTCTGAACAAACAGACAAAGTGAAAAAAAATTTTTTTTTATTTATATCCGTACCGTATATGCTTTCATATCGATTTAGTGAAGAGATGTTTATTTGTAATTACAAACAGACACTTCAATTTTATTTATCTGTATATATATATTTTAGGTTCAAGCCTTGCTGCATTTCGTGGGTGACGGCGAGAGAAATTAGTTATCCCGAGAAACGTACGAAAGTACACGATAGTGTCCTTCACCGTAAACCTGTTTCAGATGAATGAATTTGTACTCAAGTTCATCACTACACATTTTGCCGAAAGCGTTTTTGATATAACGCTTACTAAAAATTTGGTTAATCGCCTATTTGGCCTATTGCGTGTATGGAAATACGCGTCTTTCACGTATCGATGGCGTTTCGTATTTGTGACTATAATGGTCGAAACCGTTGACAATATTTTTTTAATTGACTCCATAATGTACAATAATACAGGACTATTTATGCTACCGCCAGGTTCGGAAGGTTGCTTTTACGAGAAGAACGTGGCAAGATATTAGTAATTACTCTTTTCAAAAAATATTATACAAAATAAATCACTTAAGAACCATAAGCCCATGGACACAGTTCCAATGGACAAATGTCGATAAAAATTTACATAAAGAAAAATCTTGTAGTTTTGCTTATATCTAAATGTGTAGCTTGAGATGGCCATGCTTAGTAAATGACGTTCAAGCCGTGCCAGAGAAGCTTGCTTAGATTCTCGTAGATGCGTGCATCTGTGTTCCGTTTCGAATTATTTGCTCCACTTACCATACTGCTTGTGGTAAACTTATATATGTTGTGGACATTTTTGTCACAAGAAAAACATTTATGTATTTTATGCGATTTATAGAACAGTTAAAGAACATTTAAATGATGTAGAAAATTTCAACGACATCTTGTGGTAATATTAATTCGGAGAGAAGCATGATTAATAGAAATAGAAATATAAATAATATTTATTCACATGAAATATGGTACAAAGGGTAGGTGTTATTAAAGGTTACATGAATCACATATTTCACCCAATTTTAGGGCATGTAAATATTAACTTAATTATCTAATTAAGTACTGCAGTTACATTTTAACCACATATTAAACATATCAGCATTTATTTTTCATTATATACATCATTCTTTATTGCACACTTCAAAATATACTACGTAATTAAGTACTAGAATTTATAATTATATTTCTAAATTTTCACATATATATTTCATATATATATATATATATATATTATATCTGCATGAGATCGTCCATAAAATCATGTATTGTGTAAAAACATTTTTTAACTAGCCATTTAAACAATGTACTATTAAATGTATTTGGGGGTAAAGTTTTCCATTTTTCTGGTATTTTATTGTAAATTGAAATACACATCCTGTAGCTATTTTGGGAAAACGACGGTATTAATAATTCTTACTAGATTCTAGACCTTGCTCAAAACTATTCCACATGATTTAACTAGTCCATTAATACTGAATTCATAATAGATAAAGTCAGACGTAAATCATTGCTTAAATTAATTTGCTTTCATATTAATTACTTATTTCAAATCATTAATATTTACTGAACGAGAAATATGTTTTCCTATGAAGCTATATTAATAAGGACATCAAAGGGTTTAAGGCTGCAGGGCTGTCACAATGCATATATAATATAATGCGTGTAATGAAAATAATATTCTTATAACGAGCAGACATACGAAACACTTTTTTATCCATACTAATATTATAAAGAGGAAAGATTTGTATGTAAGTGTGTTTGTAACGAATTGGCTCAAAAAGTACTGGATTATTTTAAAAATTCTTTGAACGCTACATTATCAGCATGTAACATAGGCGATATTTTATCCCTGTACTCTCACGGGAACGGGAACTACCACCACGCCTCCTTTCAATCGACATTATACAGATCAATAAAATTTAAGCGTCTGTTCAATAGCTTTTTAGAGCTTAAGTATAGTTAATTTCATGAGTGACCCGCGCAACCCTAATGTTTTTTCTTAAAGTAGCCTAAGTTACTCCTTGTAAAATAAGCTATCTGCCAGTGAAAGTCCTATTTAAATCGGTCCAGCCGTTTCAGAGATTACCCGGAACAAACAGACAGACAGAGAACAACTTTGAATTTTTTTTTTAAGTCAATACCGTTTATTCTTTCATAAGTATGCAGTTAGTGAAAAGCTGTTATTTCGGAAATACAAACAGACACTTCCGTTTTATTTATCTGTAAATATATAACTAAGGAGCAGCCCTACGCGGCAATATCCGGCGCCTGCAACAAGTACCGAACGGTAGTCTGCAGTCGCTAGCTCTGATTAGATTAGACTTTCAACATCACATCAAAGGGCCATTAGAGGACAAAAACATATTTGTATCTATATTCAATCCAGTCCTAACTAAGTAGATAGTTCAGACCGACTTTCAAACGAATACTAGACCAGTGTGTGCGATGCTGAATGAGGAGTATTGAACATTTTATAAGCTAATAAAATCTATACAATAACCATGGAATTATTCCGTTTTGATGTGTCTGTTTGTAATTCCAAAATAAAAGCTTCAAATAAACGTATATGTAGGTATATCATCATCTCCCTGGCCTTATCCCATACACTGTTGGGGTTGGCACTTGATTCAACCCGATGTGGCTGATCACTTGATTTTTATACGAAGCGACTGCCATATGACCTTCACAAGCTCGAACGAGGAAAATCTGTGATCTGGGTTAAACCAGTTGTCAGACTATTTTAGGCCTCCGACTGGCCTGTACCGACTGCCAAAGATGATAAATTGGCAACCAGGACCAACGGCTTAACGTGCTCTCCGAGGCACGGAGGGAACTCGGGCGGTCACCCATCCAATTACTGGCTAGAGGTAATAGCAACTGTGCCGCGAGCTCCTCTGTATATGTAAGTATATATGGAACTCAAAAGACGAATCCAATTAAAAAAAAAAACTGTCTTTCTGTCTGTATGTCTCTCTGTCTATCTGTTTGATCCGGCTAATCTCAGAATCGTCTGGACCTAATTATAATGTTATAATATTGCTATTGTTATATAGAGTACATAGCGTACTTTTATTTAATATCTATAGCTAGTTTTACGCTAAAAACCATCATAGATCTCAAGGTATAATCGCACGGACAGAGCATTCTATAATTATATACAAGAAAGAGATAAACGGGCATAATCCACGGTTATCGATTACCAACATAAATCTAGCACCAACAGGAAGTGGCGACCGTAACTTTAATGCCAACATTATAAACTCACTCCACGTGATCCGTTTCTAAATATACAGAGTGTAAAAAATAGCAACCCATTTCCGGAGCAATTTGTAATCGATATATCTATACCGATGGATAAAATTGAAGTGTCTGTTTGTAATTCCAAAATAACAGATTTGCACTAAATGTATATTAATACAAGATACAGGTACTTATTGAAAAAAATATTTTTTTTCTCTGTCTGTTTGTTCCGGCTAATCTCCAAAACGACTGGACGGATTTTACCGAGATTTTCGCCGGCAGATAGCTAATTTCACAAGGAGTAACTTAAGCTACTTTATTCATAAAAAATGTGCTGGTCACCCATGAAATTAATTCAACGCGGGTGAAACCGCAGGGCACAGCTATTCTGTTAATATGAGACACATTTGTTAGCGGTATTAAGATGGTTGTTGTTGGTAATAGAGAGATCACTCTAATGTTATAAATGCACGTGTGTTAGTTTGTCGTTTAACGGTTGAAAAGATTTGGCATAAATTTTGGCTTTTTAATTTTATTGTGTCGCGTGGTAGAGCCACTAAAATAAATATTAACTTCTTTTGAACGATACTCTGCAAGTTTTGAAAAAAAAGGAAGTTATAAATTTGATTGTATGTTATCCTAATATGTAAAGAAACTATACTTCTTCTTCTTCGCTCTTCTGTCGGTATACAGTGTTCTTGATGTGTTCTGTTTAACGTATAGATGTCGCTATGAGTAACGACAGCCTACATGGTTGGTTAAACAGCTATTGTGTCAAGTAGACAGAACTAACATAAAAATGGAGTCGTTGGGCTAATAAAATAATATAAAGGAATTGACTTATTTAAGGAATAAACTTTAAATGTCGTTTCTTTGTTTACAGGTAAGATAGTATGATTTCAGTTAAATATTGTTAATATTGTTATATGTGTAAATAGTAAAATAAATCTTTGTTTACAGAGCAACGCAATTTTTTCACAATTCCTACCATATTGTCTTATAATTAAAATTAAAATTAATCTTAAAATTCTCGTGTCACAGTTTTCGTTGGCATACTCCTCCGAAACGGCTGGACCGATTTGTATGAAATTTTGTGTGCAGATCGGGTAGGTCTGAGAATCGGCCAACATCTATTTTTCATCCCCCTAAATGTTAGGGGTAGTCCACCCCAAAAAAAAAATGGCCATACAACGTTTGCCGGGCACAGCTAGTTGTGTATAAGTATTTTAATCAATATCTCATTGATTTGGATGTTCTAAAATCTCATCTCATCTCAGATATATAGAGCTAGATTCAAAGTGATTCTTTATAAACATTTAAGTACCTGGTTTACCGAGCTGTGCTCGTTTTGTTTTTCACACAATAAAGAACTTCACATTTAGCATGTTGCAAACGGTGGTCTCTACCTACCCCCGTGGGATACAGACGTGAGCATATGTATGAATGAATGTATGTTGAAAAAAAAAATAACAGGCGTACCGGGTTACTCTAGTTTCGTTATCGCCCCGTAGGCTGGAAGCTTCATCAGCTACCATTACTTGACAGATGTCGGCGAAATTTACTTTCGTATTGTAATTATATTGTATGAGTTTTTCAGTGCCTGAAAACATGCTGAACTCCTGAATTGTAATTGAAGTCAGTTCATATTTTTGGCAATTAGTTTTTTAACAGATAGCCTGAATAATTAAGGTTTTTGAAAAAACTCTTATTTACATTTGTTCTTAGATGATTGCAAAAGTACCTCACTATCTGATCATCGTAAAAAATACAATCTGATAGACAAGCTAAAGGAAATACACAGTTTTAACAACATCCTATGTTTAAAGGTGGGTTTGCGGAAGCCACTATTACACAATTGAGATTACGATGCGATATGCCTTTACAACCTTGATGCAAATTAGAAATATTACATGGAACAATCTGAGATCCGATGTGGATAATTTACGCGAAACATCATTATTAAAATGTGCGTTATGTTAATAAACATTGAAATTCCACAGTCCTTATTATAAACGCTGGATGAATGAGTAGTAAATAGCAAATATTATATACTAGCTGTGCCCCACGGTTTCACCTGTATAGATTTAGTTTTATAAAATACTAGCCCGGAAAACGTTGTATTGCCATGTATTATTTTGAGGTGGTCACCCTTATCATTTACTGCATTGTTTACGTAATTTCAGAACCAAATTAAAGAAATATATCTCTGACTTTCAGAAAACTCACGAGGATCTAAAGCTTGATACCAGTGCTATTTAAGGACACATTATTATACTCAATTTTTTTATTATGTTTTTCATTATTTAGTTTTTCTCTTTTTGTTGGTTTATTACTCATGAAGTCTAGTGTATTGTAAAATAGACTAGTATAATGATGATTATATACTTAAAATTTGTATTTTTCTGTAACCGTGTCTATGATTAATACTATACTTACAATTTGTATTATTCTGTAAAATATTTGTTTGTTTATCTTAGTTGTATTAGTTCTTGTTTATGTTTGTATCACATTGTATTCAGATTATGTTGTATTGTGGCCACTGCCAGTGTGACCGTGCTGTGACGTCTCGACTTGGTCCCAGCGGAAGATCAGTGATGGTTGTCATCACCGTGACAGCCAGATTATGCTGAGCTGGGTCCAATTCATAACAACTATAATCTATTGTTACGACAAACCTTTTCGCTCCTATATGTATTTTGTTATGAATAAATTTATTTTCTTTCTTTCTTTCTTTCTTTCTTTCTATCATTTAGGGGTATGAAAAATAGATGTTGGCCGATTCTCAGACCTACCCGATCTGCACACACATCGGAGGAGTATGGTAACTAACATTGTGACATGGAAATTTTATATATTAGATTAATATTACGATACACATTTAATGTACTTTCTATCTTCAGACCGTTTAATATTTTTATGAACATAAAATCGTGACTAAACTATGATAGTTAGATATGTGTTCTCGCGGACTTTTTTGGAGATCTTAATAAGACCCACAAACCTGTAGTACTTAAATAATTTTGTTCTATTGTCAATAGATTTTGCAGCGCACGCATCTTAGATAGGTTTTCGATTTTATATAATCACTTCGGTTACATAATCACAATTCTCTTAAGGATCTCTAATATAATTAAAAATAAAATATAGCCTATATATAAACTTCCTCGATAAATGGACTATCCAACACTGAGAGATTTTTTGAAATCGGACCAGTGGTTCCTTAGATTAGTGCGTTCAAACAAACAAACAGACTCTGCAGCTTTATAATATTAGTATAGATGACACCGTAAAATTGTAAATACCGTTTGAGATGTAATCTATCTCACGAGATTGTGAATTGTCGAAGGATTGTGAACCTCAACATACTGCTTACAGTTTGACGTATTATTATTCGGTAGATTGTAATCCATCGAGTTGAAACTGTTGGTTGGTTGGTTATAATCTTCCGACAGTTTACAATCTCGCGAGATAGATGATAATCTAACGGTATTTGAAATTTTACGGCGACATATACGCCATATACATCTGTCAATTATCGTTTCTTTTACTCTTCAATAAGTTCTCTTTTATTCACTGTAGAACCTATCTATCATAGTCTCTGCCTACCTGCCTACCTCAATGGGATACAGGCGTGAGCATAATATGTAGAACCAATCTACATCGGCTTTCCTTGAGCACTTACACGTATGATAGCTCTAGTCTAAGTTTGCAGATTCAGACTAGTTAAGTATATTGAAAGTAAATTTTTAAACCACTGTTTTAAGGTGGCAAACAAGTATGCGACCCACCTGATGGTCAGTGGGTACCGTAGTCTATGGTCGCTTGGAATACCAGAGACATCACGGTTATTAAAGAACCCCATGCTGTACTCGTAATTTTTTTGGGTATAACATTCAAATAGTTAGCTATTGCATTCATGGTAGTTGGAAAACGAGGAACTCACTGGAATGAAAGCACTTGACTTACTGTACACTTGTGACGTTTATTGAAACCACTGACTGAACCACTACAGGCGGCCGTCATAATAGGAGAGTATTTATATATAAAGGGAAACGTAACCATAGTGCGATGTAATTTACAAGTGACGCCATCTAGGGCGTATACGATTAAACAGTAGTGATGAGAGAAGTTAAATGTCTAACTGTTTCAACTGACATAGACGGCCCGACTGCACGTAGGAAGTTGCTAATGATATAAAATTCACAGTTATTGTGTGAATATCTACTTTCACCTTCTAATTGAACGCCGCGTCGCTGCGTACCAATTTCAGTCCGCGTAGGTTTACGTCCGTCCCACTTTTACAGACAATAATAAACCCTAAGTGTTATAAAAAACAATGAGCACTTAACCTACAAAACGGGTGAACAACAAGGATTATTGTCACTTGGCACGGCCCCAACAGATGCATAATAATGCACCGTGACGCATCCTAAATGCTTCTGGTATACCATTGTATATGATTCATAAACAAATGAAAAGTCTGTACCAGACACCAGTGGTATGTAAACACGTGTATCTAGCTAGGGTCATAGTATAAATATAAGCATTACAAGTAGTAAGGAGTCTAGAATAAATCGTTCAAAATGACACACTAACACAGATGCGCACACGAGATTATAAGCAGTAGCAGAGTCAAAAAGTGATGTCACGTCATCTCCGATCGCGTATACGTCATTTACGTGTTTTACCAAAGGTTCAAATCGAAAAACTTCATTATTTTGACACTAAACAAAAGACATGTTAATATATTTAAGACTAGCGGACGTCATGCGGTTTCACCCGCGTAGTTCCCGTTCCCGTGGGAGTACGGGAATAAAATAAAGCCTATGTTATTCGCTGATAGTCTTTTGGGAAAGAATTTTTGAAATCGGCACAGTAGTTTCTGAGTTTATTCATTACAAACAAATCTTTCCTCTTTATACTACTATAGATTTCGAACTCTCATGCTCAATGGAGTAAACATTATTATTTCAATAAATAAGTCTAGATTCATCACTGCTTTAAAGCTTATTATTATAGTATACTGTGCTGATGGCCTTGGGTATTGCTTATTAGTCATTGGTGACTGATGCTTCAAGCAGACATTAATTGCTATCTCATAAATGCATCACGTTTTACTTTGTCTCTGTCAACAACATGACAATCTACTAACCGGCGGATTTTATGAATTACTAGCTGTGCCCCGCGGTTTCACCCGCGTAGATTTAGTTTTATATAATATACCTGTTTAAAACTGACAAAGTTTCATACAAACTTTCATCCCCTCTTTTATCCTCTTGGGGTAGAATTAATCAAAATCCTTTCTTAGCGAATGCCTATGTCATAACATCTACCTGCATGACAAATTTCAGCCCGATCCGTCTAGTGGTTTGGGCTGTGCGTTGATAGATCACTATGTCAGTCAGTCAGTCACCTTTGAGTTATGTATATTTAGATTGTTGAAGCTCCACTGAGCTTCATCTGAGCAACATCTGCGGAGTGGCGTGATTTTTACTGTTCGCCCATAAGAAAGGTAGGACATTCAGGGGGCCAACTATGATCGTTTAAGCAGCGCGGACTAAGAACTTTTCAGCTTTGACGTTTAATTTTACTGTACCAAAATGAAACGTCATTGCTCAGAAGTTCTTAATACGCCATTGGTAGCCTGGTAGGCCTCCAGGTATGTCAAACTCGGAGCTACCCAACTGGCGACTGTATACCTCCACTTTAAGGTAGATCGCAGCCAAGTAATTCTGCATACATAAGGACAGTTTTGTGTTCCTATTGTGAGGTAGCTTCTGGTCCTACGCCTGATCTCTCTCCGGTCGTGTCGGAATGCCTCCCATCGGACTATGAGAGTGAGGGAATAAAGAGTGCACCTGTGTTTGCGCACACACTTGTGCACTATAATATATCCTGCGCTGATTGAGATTAGCCGCCGTGATCGAAATTCGGTAGGAGTTCTTTATAAGGAATCTTAGTGTTGTTAGTTTTCAAGGGCTGCGGTGATCGCTTACCATCAGGCAGAATACGCTTGATGCCATCTTCTTAGTAAGTTTTATTGTCGAGGGTATACATTCCCCTAAATGTGATGGGAATAGGCTAAATTATTACTCTTACGAAAAGTAACTAACGTATTAAAGATCCAAATGGAGTAATAAAATTACTTAAGTGATTTATTATCCAATTGACATGGTTCACCATCAATCTATCAACGACTGTTTAGATTGATTGATGTGGGTCCGATTGCTGATCATTTAGACAAAGCAAGCTTTATGGTCTCTTGAAATTGTCAGGAAAATACGAACACAATATGGGATTCGAACTCACGAACTTCTGCAAACCATGCAATTTTTTTTGCGTGTGCTATTACAAAACAGAAAATTATATTATATTATACATACATCTGACGCCTATATTCTCCAAAGGGGTTGACAGAGGTGATAACAGCACCCACTTTCCACCGTAGATAATTAAGTGTCAACTTGACTGATGGTGAATCCATCGGCGTCTCAGGCACTAAACACGTCTTTGAATTACTTCTCAGACACATGCAGGTTTCCTCACGTTTTTTCCTTTACCGTAAACCGCACGTGATGTGAAATTACTACATATAAGAGTTTGAATAAATCTCATAAGTACAGGTCCCGCTGGGATATGAACTTGCGTCGATTGAGAAGCAGGCTACTGCTCAAACCCCACGGCCACCACGGGTCTCTTATTATATTGTATAAAAGTATTTATAAATTTTAGTATCGAGATGAACTTTGTAACTAAATAGTTACAAAGTTCATCTCGATACTAAAATCAGTAGAGTTTGACTTATTCACATATTTTTCACCTTTAGGGTTGCAACTCACAATCGGTGAAATCTTAAGTAGGTACTTTAAAGTCGCTTGGCAGATTGCTTAAGCAATGTTAAGCTTAGTTCATAAACACAGCATAAAATCAGAGATGTCGACAACATCGTCACGATGGTACAGGTACATTGCTTGTTCTACAACTGCAAAACATTCCCGATCTGTACAGATGGCACGACCCTAAAATTAATAGCGAACAAATAACACAGCCCTAAGGCTTCTTGCCACAATAGACTGATGAACAGTAAATAAATTCGTTTCTAAGGCATTTTGAAATTTACACGAGCCTTTTGCCATTAATTGGACACTGACTATGGTCTGCTACTGTGATGCTACAGGTGGAAGAAGCTCGATTGCACATTGCCTGACTCGGAGAGCGAACCCAGGATCTCCGCAGTAGCGTTGTGACCACTAGTTCAATAAGGCAGATGATTTGTAATATGTGTTTGTTTGTGTTCACCCTGTGCCTAGTTGTATTCGTTGTATAGTATTGAATCCATAGTCTGGTATCCATAGGGTATTTGTATTATTCGCTTAGTTTGGGATCAGGGGCCTTACCATGAGCTCTTATTGCCATGATAATATTACTCTTATTATGAGACAGATGTATTTGACGTGCATACATCTGTCACTGTCACACAGCTGAACTATTATTGCAATAAGAGATCATGGTCGGGCCCTACATACATTGCGTAGCAGGCGACTGCTCAAACCTCAAGGCTACCACGGCTCTTTATAATATTAGTATAGATTAATTTTGGTCCACAAGTGTTAGTACTGATTCATTTCATTTCATATTGACTGTGGTCATGTTTTGACACGACCAGACCTAGTATTTAAGTATATTGGCTCCGAGCATTACCTGCACTGTTGGTCTAAATGCCTACCCTTATAAGGAGTTCAAATGCTTTAAGTAAATTGTTATATTGTTAAAATAAATAGGTATTTGACAACACGACGTTGCCTTGTAAGGGTTGAAAGTTGAAGTGTGAATTTATGTTGAATTCCCTTGAAGCCATAGGTCGGAGCTATTGTCAAAGGGTTACTCAATCACTGGAGAAGTAGAGAAGGTTGTGGTAAATTAAAATGACAACCATGTTGTACTATGAGTACGTTCGGAATTAGTACATTTCACGTATCTAGTGCAGCGATGCACCAACATTTATAAGGCTTACGTCAACAGTTTATGCACTTCAGAAATACTTTATTAACTGTCAATAATAAATGGAGGATTTTTTTTATGAACGCCGTTAATAATAAAAATCTGAAATAATTTCATAAACAATTCCAAAATATATGTTATTTAAATATAGTTACTTCTTGTAACATTAGCTAGCCTGAGAATGTCCTGTTAAAATCGAGTCGTTTCGTAAATAAGCCGGAGCAAATAGACAGACCAACAGACAGATAGACCAAGAATTTTTTTTAAATGTGTTCTATGTCTACTTATGTATACTTTAATATGCATTTAGTCAAATAGTGAAGTTGTGGTATTAAAACAGACACCTCAATTGTATTTATCTGTATAGATATTTGTGGGCCAAAGCTTTCATCAAAACCGTACGGATAGGAACGTGGTCCGCGATCCCGTTCAAAAAATCCTCCCTACAAGAAACTAAAAACTAATTACAAGTAGTAAACTTGTCCCAAATCAGTGTCTCTCGGGATCCTGCCAAGAAGGCTGGCAGCATTGCCACGTTGAATAGCAATGCTGATTCTCTGAGCGAGAAAAGCCCCAGCCCGCTTGTCACGAGGCTTCTGCCAGACGACGTGCAACCTCTATGAAAACAAGAAATAACTATTAATGAACACCCGTTTCTAGCAACATTAAAAGTTCTTAATGATATATAAATATGCTCACGATATCCCAGAAGGGTCCCTAAAGGGGTAATCAGAGGTGTAATAGCAAACTTTCACAGATGATAATTAAGTGCCAACGAGACACATGGTGCGTCCATCGCCGTCTCAGACACTAAACATACATCTTTGAACAAATAATGACACTCCCTAATATATCGTGCAATATCTCTTTCCACCGTTATAATGTAAATTTCCTACCAGACAGAGTCGTAAACTTTTATTAGTGTAGTTAGAATATAAATGGTAGAAAGAGTATTGGCTGCGGCTAAATTAGCATTAATTACCCATTTAGCGCTTTCACACCTTTATGTCTCTTTTGTGATCAATATCGCAATGAGCTGTTCCATAAATAACACATTAACAGGTTCACATGGACAGACAGGACATAAAAATATATATTAGTATAATAAAATAGATAAAACATGGCGCAAAAGATGTACATTAATGACTCAATGGATTTTAACCATGAGCTCTGGGAAGGAAACCTGCATACTTCAAAGATGGAGAAGATGGAGAAGTTTATACTTTTTTTCTCCTCCTGTGTTTTCAAGTGGATATAGAGATAAGAGCCGCGGTCGCTGTGGGGTTTGAGCAGTGACGCAGCTACGCATGTGACGCAAATTCGAAACCCAGTGGGGCCTGTACCAATGAGGTTTTCTAAAAACTGATGTGTCGTAGTGTGAAAACACAGCGTGCTTTACGGAGAAGGAAACGTCGTGAGAAAACCTGCATATGTGTGAGAAGTAATTCAAAGACGTATGTATAGTGCCTGCGAAGGCGATAGATCACCATCTGTCACGTTGGCACTTTCTGATCTTCGGTGAAAAGTGAGTGTTGGTACAACACCTCTGCCAACGCCTTCGGGGAATACAGGCGTGAGAATATGTATGTAGATTGTAGAGAGCAGAATGAGAATTTTGTTTACCATTGCCATCCAAAAATATAAGTGATGACAGCAAAAATATATTGGGACGACGTGACCTGCAAGAGATGAAATGATAAAAACAAATTTAAATAATTAATTCAGTTTAGGCTTGCACTTGCGAACGTCAAATTACTGACCAGTTCGGAAACTGGTCTTTGAGAATAACTAGCAAAAATTCAGCTTAATGATAATGATGAAAATTAAGCAATACATCCAGGAAGAATCCTCCTTCGGCCATCCGCATACCGCGAAGTGTTATGCTCTACTGTTTATTTCTACCAACCGGATTGATAAAGCATATTCAAACACAGATAATCATTTTCCAGCAAGCCTGTTTCCATAATTCAGACACGTCCAACAATTTAGACGGTAGGATAACTACATTCTCCGACCAGCTGGTCGGCACCATGATATAGAAAGTTGGCAGAAGGTCGGCTTCTTACATTAGTCGAGATTTGACGCCAGACGCACATTGGAAAATCTCGGCATCACAAGAGAGGTAATTCTTGGGATTGGCTATAAACCCATTAGAGTTCTTTTAGTAAAAACCATATCAAGAACCATGACGTAGAATTGCATGAAAATGGCGTCTTCAATTTATACATTATAGAGAATGTGCTTATTTTAGTACAGTGCGCTCTTAATGCAATAAATTTATTCTAATGTGCATTATTAAATAATTAATAATAGGTACTTATGTTCTCGTATGAGTGAATTTTAAATTATTCAAAACTAGCTGTCCCCCGCGGTTTCACTCGCGTAGACTTGGTTTCATGCTTTATCTCGCGGAATCCTAATTTGTTTTTTTTTAATACAAGTAGCCTATATTACTCCTTGAAACGTCAGCCAATAAAAGTCCTGTTTGAATCAGTTCAGTCATTTCCAGGATTAGCCGCAACAAACAGATTTGAAAATCGAGATTGAGAACATTATTGAATATCGTTATTTTCGTTAAGTTCATCTACGTACCGTATATACTTTCATGTGCTTTTAGTGAAAAGCTGTTTTTTGGAATTACAAACAGACACTTCAATTTTATATATCTGTATAGGTATAGATTACACAAAAATACTTAGGAGGCGATGCGCTCGCAAGTATACGTCCTCGCCTATTTCCACAGATGTATGTGAGCCGACCTTGTGTGAGTTAATACTTTGTTTCACTTCCGTGTCTGTCTATTGTTTATCACGAGATATGATTGGTCTGCAATTGTAGAGCTGTTAAAACTAACTTATCGTCAGGATAAGCACTCGTAGGCTATCCAGTTTCTGTAAGGAAAATTACTTATTGTTATTATTATATCATGCTAAGTAGTTAAGTTACGAATACGGTAACATGTTCCGGAAACTTGAATCAAAACAGCTTTAATTTCTAATTCTTGGAAAGTTAACATATTTTTTAAATAAAAAATATTAAATAAACTATTTGCGAATAAGTGAAAGAAATAATCCACGCTCGTGGTCAAAACGAGTAGCTCAATTATTTACAGAGAAAACGCACAATTTGGTAAGTCGTGGGTTCGAATCCCGCCTTTTTTAAAACTTTAATATCGACAAAAGGATATATAGCAGGTGACACCGAGGGGCACAGCTGGTGTTACGATATTCCGCAAAGTATGAATAAGCTGACGATATGCAATGAACAGTTACATTATTATCCGCAGATTGGGTATTTACATCTGACCGATCGTAAAATAAGATTTCGCGGTTTCTAATACCTTTCCCTTAGATATCGAGGAAGGTAATCCTAGATATATTCGCAGCCGAACTAACTGTTTTCCGCATCATGTAAAGGATTCCCGCAACATGGGTATATTGCGGGAATTTTACTCTAAAAGGAGATACATAAGTTCATATTAAATGGGGGCGAAAGATATAAACGTATGCCACATCTGTATTTCACTTTTCACCGAAGATGATTAAGTGCCAACGTGACAGAGGGTGAGTCTATCTCATGCACTACACATGCGTCTTGAATTACTTCTCAGACATATGCATGTTTCCTCACGATGTTTTCCTTCACCGTAAAACACGTGGCGTGAAATAACTACACATAAGTTTTTTTTAGAAAAACTCATTGGTACAGGCCCGCCCCGCTGGGATTCTAACTTGCGACACTTGCGTAGCAGGCGACTGCTCATACCATAATACCATAAATATACAAAATAATCTTAATTGTGATGTTATCTTAAGTTAAACTAACATAAACCCTATTAGGGCACAGCAATTGGAGAGGCACTACTAGAACTTTATTTATTTCTATCATCTAACAGTATAAAAATATCTATCAATAAGTGCATAATGCTCACGCATGTATTCCCCGACGGAGTAGGGAGAGGTATTTTAATAACAACACCCACTTTTTACCGAACATGATTGAGTACCAATGTGACAGATGGTGAGTCGGGCACTATACATATGTGTTTGAATTACTTCTCAGACATATGTAGGTTTCTTCACGATGTTTTCCTTTACCGTAAAGCACGTGATGTGAAATCACTGTATATCGAGTTTTTAGAAAAATAATTAAACAGGATTTTAAATATTACCGGGTTTGGAAGGTCGCTTTCACTGAGGAAAACCCGGCAAGAAACACACCAATTTTTACGTAAATCTTAGAAACACTACGATGGTCAGCGACGGTCAATGCGCAGGTGTCCATATCGTCGGATCATCGGAGGGCAAGCTTTCCAAAACAGTGTTTCGGACATAACTTTCTCTAAGATAGTACTGCACAGTAGACAGATTCACGTAAAGAAAGCCGTAACGATGTCGTTGCGATTTAGTCGAGTTAGTCGTTGACAGTGTTATACTCAATCGTATTCATTACTAGATGTGCTTCGGTTTTACCCGCGTAGACTTAATGTCTGCCAGTGAAAGCCCATTAAAATCGTTTAAGCCGTTTCGAAGATTAGCAGGAACAAACAGACAGAGAAAATATTTCAATAATGTTTTTTTTATGCCGTACCGTATAGGTGTCTGTCATGCCGTATAATGAGGTCAAAGAGATGGCACTGGAGACAAATGGAAAGAGTTGCATCGGTTATCGACAACAGTTAACTCTTAAATTCATGACGATGACCGCACATACATCCATACATTCATGTGCATTTAGTGAGAAGCTGTTAATTACAAACAGATACGTCAGTTTTTAGATATATGCTCACGCCATCCCAGAAGGGATAGGCAGAGGTGTTAAAACAACAATATCCACATTTCACCGAATATGATTAAGTGCCAACGCGACAGAGGGCGAGTCCATCGCCGTCTCAGGCACTATACATACTCCTTTGAATTTCTTCTCAGACATATGCAGGTTTCCTCACGATGTTTTCCTTCACCGTAAAGCACGTGATGTAATATTACTGCACATAAGTTTTCAGAAAAAGTGATTGGTACGCTTGCGAGGCAGGCGACTGCCCAAACCCCGAGGCCACCACGGCCCGTTCAGTTCACGATCAGTTCTTAATTTTTTTTAATCAACGATCCTGCCTTGAATGATGCATCCCGAACCAAATTATCTACGTACATTTTTTATATGCTGAAGTATTTCGATGGAACTGTGAACGGCGTGTGTACATATAATAGACAGCAATCAAGCCGCGAGCGAGTTGATCATATCTGTCGTTCTAGGAACTCACTCATCTATTACGCTCAATGACTACACCTGTATATCATGTACCATATTATTTATTCTGTGTTGCCAACTCACAATTGCTTTATTGCGAGTATAATAGTAGACTGTCTCAGGTCTAATGGTCGCAACAGCATTTATGGAACTCATCGTGGGTTCGCTTCCCGAGGCGGGCAAAGTGTGTGAGTTTTTCATCTGGAATTTCTCAGTAGTAGCCCGGAGTCTGGATACGTGCCCTATATACTTATTACATATTATATTGCTAGCTATGCCCCATGGATTCAGCCGCGTAGATTTCATTTCATGAATGGTCTGCGGAACCTTCACTTTTGTTTTCGTTAAAGTAATCCATGTCACTTCTATTAAAATTAGTTATCTGCCTGAGAAAGTCTCGTTAAAATCGGTCCAGCCGCTTTGGAGATTATCTGAAACAAACAGACAGACGACTTAATTTTTTTCAAAAATGGTTATTTATGTGTGTAGCGTACATTCTTTCATATGCATTTACTGAAAAGCTTTTGTTTTGGAATTGCAAACAGACACTTCAATTTAATTTATCTATATAGTTATATTATAGCCTTCAATGGGTTCGCTTCCCATTACATAGGACTTAACCATAACTTGCGAAATATGGGTGTTTTATAACACCTCCGCATAAGTAAGGGGAATAATGGGATATAATAGCCGATCTCGGGATCGAACTCAGGACTTCGTGTTCCGTAGTAGCGACCACCAGATCATCAAGGCTGAGAGGTGAGGACACGAGTATACAAATTGGTACCTAAAGGCCAAACACTTCACAGATACATGATGTATAAGCCATGATAATAATGATTTTGTACCGAATTTCGATTATGGCGGCTAATCTCAACGCGGATTTGCCATGTGCGCAGAAGATAATATAGTGCACAAGTGTGTGCGGAAACACAGGTGCACTCTTTATTCCCTCACTCTCATAGTCCGATGGGAGGCAATCTGACACGACCGGAGAGAGATCAGGCGTAGGCCCAACGGCTAAACTTGCTTTCCGAGGCACGGGGATGGAAACACCGCCAGCTTCCAAACTCCGGGCATTTATTGTGAATTTCTTGAGAGATCTCACTTTATGGCCCAACCCGGGACCTCGTGATCGGCAGGCAAACTTACTAACCACTAGACCAACGAGGCAGTAATTCACATTAGCCATGATATATAATGTTGTTAGCAACAATACAAATTGCTAAAAGAAATATTTTGTCCACACAGCTTACTGCCAGATAACAAGAGTGGAAACAATGCGTCGTTATGATGTCGCTGTCATTATGTGTGATATAAATGAGAGTGTACATTATCCTCATATCGTAGGGTTAATAGCTATGTGGCCCGGTGGGAGATAGAAGTGAAAGGAACGGGGCCGTCTCTACCTTAATGTAAACGCACATTTATCAGAGGCGTAGGTACTGAAGGAGTCGAAAGAATCAAATAAAATTGACGTTTCTTAGGATAATTTTAAAAACATATAGTTTTTTGTTAATCCTTCGCGGGTATGAAATCATATGAAACCTCGGTCACACTCTTACTCCGCACTAATTTGGATGATGATGAGATAAAGCTTGTCTTGGGCATGCTAGGTCGTACCGGACCCTCGCGCTGCCTTGCACAGCGAGGTCTCCAGGAGCGGCGATACAGCTGGGTATGTGCTCCGGCAAAGTGTGGGGGGACACCGGTGCGTTCTATCAGAGTACCCGGAGTCCCCCCTGAGCACTGAGGATGGCCACCGGGGGTGTTTTAGTGCGGTAAGAATCCCACATACCCCGACCTGCCTCTCCCGGGGCGGTCGGGGACCTTTTGAAGATTTCACCCTCGTCAATAAAAAAAAAATCCGTATTGTCCGTAACTAAGGCAGTTGTCGTTGCTCGGCCGTGAGTCGGTCGTCGCTCGGTATAGTGTGTTCATATAAAATAAAATATATGTATTAGTTGACCGTGTTAACGTATGATGTTTCGTCTCGGATTTGGCTCGGCGATTGAGTGGCGGCTTTGACCCGGAAGCCTTAGGTGCCCAAAGACGGATTGGGCTGCAATTTGGCATGCAGGTAGATGTTATGACTTAGGCATCCGCCAAGAGAGGATCTAGTTTGTATGTAACACTAGCGGATGTCACGCGGTTTCACCCGCGTATTTTCCGTAGATATAGCTATCCCATAGCAATTTTCAAGATCCGTCAAGTACTTTTTGAGCCAATTCGTTACAAACATACTTACATAGAAATCTTTCCTCTTTATAATATAAGTATAGATTGAGTAATTTGAGCAGCCTTCACTGTGACAAATTCAGTTCGAACAAATCCTACAGAAGTACTATAATTATTTTAAGTGGGTTAGAAAAAGACATAAATTGCATTAAAATTAATATAATAATACGTACCTAGCCCGAGGTACTATGAGATTGCATATTTTTTGTCACACGTGGAATTGTATTTTAAAGGTTCAAAGACGAGCGGAACTATACTATAACTACTATAACTATATAGTTCTTGTCCAAATATATTTAAATCCATTTAAAATAAAACTACTTCAGACGTAAAGCGACATTTATTAGCAGGCGACTGCTCAAACCCCATGGCCACCACGACTTTTCGTCTCTTAATAGAGACAGTAAGAAAATTACTAACGGAAACATCAAAATAATTCTATTGTTAACAATTTAGATACGTACCTAAGTAACTGCGTCATTAAGGAAAAAACCGGCCAAGTACGAGTCAGACTCGCGGACGCAGGGTTCCGTACAATTTTTATTTATAAAACGGTAAAAAAATTTGGTTATTCTACGAGAGACCCTGTCAATATTTATTCTGTAAGTAATGGTTGTTATATTGGCAGAAATACATCATCTGTGAAAATGACAACTGTCTAATATAGATATAACCTGGTGACGGACGGACAGCGGAGTATTAGTAATAAGGTCCCATTTTACCCTTTAGCTATGGAACCCTAAAAACGAGACGTGCACCAATCTGCGAAGTTAAACAATTTGCCAGCATACCTAGAACGTCATTACATCGGCCATAAATCTTATGCGAGCCAAATCGTTCTCGTTTCACACCAAATAAGTTACGCGGAGGATGCGTGCGCGCAGGCCCCTGCAATTACGCATGGTAATGGCGGCCTTAAACAAAAACAAAAACTAACTGCAGGTTTATACTTTTGAATTAAGATGGCTTCCAACTAAATTATAACTTTGTTGTATTATTTTCTACGACGGTGCCGTTCCTGACGTTTTATTGATTTACGAGCTGTGGCCCGCGGTTTTACTCGTAGACTTAATTTCATGGGTGACCCGTTTAATCAGTGAAAGCAGAACTGTAGCTTTTTACTAAATGTATCATATATACAGATTAATAAAATTTAATGTCTGTTTGTAATCCTAAATTAACAGCTTTTTACTAAATGCATATGAAAAAAATATGCGGTAGGTACTCACATAAAAAAAAAATCAAATTTAATTTTCCTTCTTTGTCCGTCTGTTTGTTCCGGCTGGACCGAACCGGACTTTCACTGGCGGAAAGCTAATGTTACAACAAGTTAGGTTTAAAAATAGGGTTCCGAGAAATAAAGCCTCCCATGAAATTAAGTTTACGTGGGTGAAACTGCGGGTACAGCTAGTCTACAATATTTGAGGTACTTCCCCTCCGTGTGGCATAGCCATTGAACGCCCTGTATAGTTAGTTCCAGGGGCATTCCTGCTTAGGTATAGTGCTGGACGTTACCGAAATGATACTTAAGATAAAAAATTCTGGTTACCGAGATGTGCTCGGTTACTTTTTCTCACAAAAAACTAAAAAAAAAACCATAAATATTATAAAATCTATACAATCGATATTTGATAGAACCGGTGAACGTCAGACTCGAACCGGGGTACTCTACATTCGTTATCGCCCCGTAATCTGGCAGCCTCACTCTGAGCTATCGTGTCTTGACAGATGTCATAATATGTTATAATATTTTACAAGGTTTTCAGTGCCTGAAAACATGGTCAAAACTATGTATTCCATAAGTGAAACCTAACTAGATCTATTTTTTTTGTCCCTGAAAGCCCTTACATGCAAAATTTCATAAAAATCGTAGGAGCCGTTTCCGAGATTCAGATTCTCCATATATATATATATATATACAGGAATTGCTCGTTTAAAGGTAAGATAACTATATGATTGAATTAAAGCCGCACAGGCAAAGAGGTCACAAGCTAGTGATACATAATATCAATGAATTAACAAATAATTAATTATTACTATCGGTACGAAAAGGTCAGATGAATTATGCCACATCAAACTATAATGTTAACAACTATGCTTTCCAGGCCTACAATTAAGTGAAATTAAACTGTGGAATGTTTTTGCACATTAATACTTTTTAATAATGTGGCAACCCTGAATTAAATTGTAAGCGCGGTGGCCAACAAATTGATAAGGCTCATGCATAAAGATGAGTGGGCAGGGAAGTTTCTTTGTCATGTGCACTGCGCCTTAAGGCACGCCTCAGAGCATGCAAGGTGTTGAATAAAACACGATTTGCAGCGTTAACTCAATGATATGCTAACTAAAAACGTTGCTTAGAAATAGCTTGTAATTCAAGTGTTTTAAAACATGACAGCTTCTTTACGGCATCTTTGAAGTGATAGGTCATAGCGGGATCAAATTCAAAAAAATCTATTTCGATTAGACTTTTAAAACAGTACTTTCTAATCGTCTGAATGTTATAATTATACATGTTTATACATGCCAGGTTCGGAAGGTTGCTTTTACTGAGACGAAACTGGTCAGAAACTTACTTCTCTGGTAATTAATCTTTTCAAAAATACTTAAGAAATGGTCCGTTGGACTCGATAATAGGCCTCCTTCAGCGCCCTATTTTTTAAGCAATGGTGTCAAGCAATCGCACATTCCTCCTGGTGAGTGTTTACTGCAGTCTATCAGCACTTCCAGCACCAAGAGTTTTCAGGGATGTAGGGCAGGACAGAATCTCTCGTTTGATATTTGGAGTTACCCAACTGGGGACTGTTCTTACAGAAGATCGCAGCTAAATAAGACTATCTTCGAGTAGTGTTGTTCCTACGGTGAGTAATGTCGTCAGAGCTCCATGGAGGGGGAGGAGTAGGAGAGCTGTCCATGTGCTACCAATAGTTTTCATTATATTTGCACAGGGATTTTATTCTTTATGAGAAAGGCAACGCATACGTGATACATAGAATTACAAGCATTTATAGTCTGCAGAAGCCGCTAAATCGCTGACGCAACATAATGAAAGATGAGTTCTAGTTCTGCATCTCTCTAGTTCTGTGCTAGTTCTGTGACTCTCCTCTTCCTCCACTCTCATGGAGCACTGGCGACCGACCTCACTCCGCAAATACAACACTACTCCAAGTTTTTGGCTGAGGCAGATATCACCATTGACACTTTATCTATTGACTAATTTATAACTGCCAGTATCCGACCCAGAGAAAAAAGCTTCACAGAAAATTCAACCTCTATTAAATCCCCTTAGGGGGTGGGGATATCGCAAAACCCTATTATAGTAGGCACTTTACAAAGAAAAAGATGAATCAAATTATATATCTCGCCTATTTATAACTTCTGAGCGCCCCTATGCATTCAAATGACTTGTCTATTTAAAACTCAATGGGTATCATCTGTTGTCAATGCGGTGTTGAGACAGCAGTAAGGACCGTAGACGTTGTCCACCTTCTAAATGGTTAATTATATGATAAAAGTTTGTCATTCCCTTCACATATTGCTGTGGCTACCGCAATTGCTTTGTGTTTCTATAAAACTACTAACTTCATCTTATATACCATTCGCACGGTAGACGAAAACCTACTCCAAAAACCTGACAATAAATCACATTTTACTAGAAGATTTTTTTGTACTTAAAACCTTTTGGAGTGTGGTGAAGGTGCGTCCACGCACCTGCATTGCCTGACTGATCGCTGCCAGCGGATAATTATTCAAGTTTGATGATACTGGTACATACAAACTGCTTATTTACAAGACTTCATTACATCAAAGGGAACGAATGAAAATCAAAATAGTTACTTAAGAAATAATTGCTTAAGAAAGATCAGCAATGGGACAGCAGTAGGCAATGTTGAAAACGTCGTGAGGAAACCAGCATAAGTCTGAGAATATATCACATTGATGGACGGATGATCACATTTTGAGCCACGCTTAATCGCAAGGTCAACATTTAAACATTTAAAAACCTATACTTGGGGTATTGTACCCCTATTCTGTTCTCTTCAACTGCCTTATGTTAAATAGATTCATGTATCAGTACCCCTATCACGGGTTTGCCACCGTTTTCGTAATCTATACCCGCTAGCGTCACTCGAAATATTTGTATCAGATATTTTAGTTCTTCACGTCACCGCTGGGAGTCGCTGCATAATTTCTCATACTAACATTCGGTGAAGACGCTAGCGAGTATAGATTACGAAAACGGTGACAAACCCATTATTACGAGCACATTATTTCTTCAACTGTACTGTAATCAATCCCAATAAGGATTCAATTATTTTACTAATCAGTAAACCTATCCAGTAGTGTAAGTAGCAATCAGTAAATACAGCGTGTGTTTTTTTCTCCAAATCAACTAGTTCGATTCCCGGCTAAGAATATTGATGTTTTAAGCTTTCATCAAAGTCGACCCCGAGACTCGGGTTTTGAGTATTTTTCTACAACACTTCAATCAATGTATATTTTGTCAGTCTAATGATATGAAAGTACTTTGAACAGCCGTGGGCATATATATGACTTTGAAACGAGATCTAATGCCGTGCGCTTACGCCGATTTTTGCGCGTTATTCTGTAAGGATTCTCAGCGTCGACAGCGACGCTCTATGTCGAGTTTAGCTCAGCGTCGAACTCGACATAGAGCGTCGGTTTCAATCATAGGAATTTAATACATACTACACCTTTACTAATAGTATAAAGAGGAAAGATTTGTATGCAAGTATGTTTGAAGCGAATTGGCTCGAAAAGAACTGGACCGATTTAAAAAAATGTTCACTACTTGAATGCTACATTATCTCTATAGACTATATTTTATGCCTGAACTACCACGGGAACGGGAACTACGTGGGTGAAACCGCGTGACGTCAGCTAGTAATAAAGTGGTGATAAAGATCAATTTCTTATCTTTGAAAACCCTTGACGTCGAGTGCGACGCTGAGTAACCTTACAGAATAACGCGGCTGGTCTTGTGTATATCTTTTTTGTATAATATGATGCTGTGATGCTGTTATCTAGAATATAACTTGTTTTCTACTCACAAGCTGTTAAGTAATGCTAATATCCTCACCCAACCGTTAGACACTAAAATACTATAATAACAGACGTATGGATACTTCATTCACATAAATAATAACACTTATCTCACTGCTTATCGAATGGAAGGAATTAAGTGTTTCAAGACAATAAATAATTGTATGAAAATGTATGAAATTATCACCCACATGACTGGTTTACGAGGTGTGTTGTGTGCAGGAAGTGTGCACCGAGCCTTATACGAAGTTTTCCGGATTCTATTGCAATTTATGTGAAGTCTAAATAATTTACAATTTACCACTAAACGCTATCTGCTTCTGACGAATACTAGGAAACAATGAATTGAGCGTAGGTATACCGATAAAATGAAACACATGTAATCTGTATTCTTACATGTAACAATAGTATTGATATTCAAAATCTGATCATAAAACAATAATCCGCTTTGCATTCGAAGAGCTGCTCGCTTTACAATTCCGTGCACATGTGCGTATGTATCGTATGAACTACACAATCGGATCGCCAATCAGATAATCGCCAGCATCGATACAAAGTTTCGAGATATCGATCTCGATCGCTCCATTCCGATGCATCGATACGCATGGCGATCTGACGTTGACAAATTGCATCTTAAGTACTTTACGGTCGACAAATTGAGGCTACTACACGTATTTATGGCGAGTAATCGTACAGAAGGCGAATTCACTGTAATCGTTTTTTATATCGAATCGATATCGATCAATGTTAGTTTCTCGTAGATTGCCACATCTCATTGAGGTCGTATCCTCGTTTAAACGTATGATACACTCACATAGTTCATAGGCTTGATTTTTTTTAATAAGAATCTCAGGGTGAGGGTGCCAGCTTACGGGGCGATAACGAATTTAGAGTACCCCAGTACGAGTCTGACGTTCACCGGTTTATTTTCTTTCTTTTTTTTAAAGTTTAGTTTTTTGTAATAAAAATAAACCGAGCACAGCTCGGTCAACCAGGTCCTCTGTTTTTAATTGCAATGACCCTGGGTCTAACGGTGCTCAATCAATGATGGCACCGACTAGGAGTCGAGGGCACAACCTTACCATATTAAGAGCTGCGGTCACCCATTCAATTACCATTAATCTTTCCGATCAATCGATTTATCCAACTCGATTCATTCGATCAGTTATGTTGCAATTTCCTGAATTTATTGGTGTCCCGTTTGTGGCTGTTCATTGCGAACCTTGTAATAGATTTCTGTCGAAGATAAAATAGCACTATTAAACAAATAATTAAGATAGCCGTTTCCAAATAAGGGATTATTAATTATTGCTAGAGGATTCATGAACGGTCAAGACCTAAAGAGGATTTTCATTTGGACTCATGGAACTGGCTTAATTTGAAATTGCCACACTTTGTGTTTCAACAAATGCAGTTGTTTTAGGTATTGTTGTATATTTTATGATCATCTATTTTATGGAGCCGTGGTGGCTTTGAGGTTTGAGCAACTTCGAACCCCAGCGGGGCCTGTACCAATTAGTTTTTCTAAAAAAACTTATGTACAGAGATTTCACACCACGTGCTTAGCGGTGAAGGAAAACATCGTGAAGAAAACTGCAAAAGTCTGAGAAGTAATTCAAAGTATGTATGTAGTGTCTGCGACGGCGATAGGCTCACCATCTATGACGTTGGCACTCAATCATCTTTGGTGAAAAGTGGGTGTTGTGTTTACCCCTCTTTCTATCTCTTCGGGGAATACATATGTATGTTTATGGTCATCATTATGGCAATCGCTAATATATAATAATCCTCCGTATTGGCCGTTAGTAGGTAGTGTACTTTGCCTTCTTTGTAGCTACAACACGACACTGACTTCTTCTTTTAGTTAACTGGCACCACCAAAACAACCAACGATAATTGATTACGATTATTTATAAGATTTAGAAGACTACTCTGCAGGTGTCGTGGCGGGTTAGGAGCGCCCAGCGAAAATGGTGGGGGGTATCTGAGCATGTATTTTATTAGATATTTATAAAATTACTACTGCGTATTCAAGGTCAGCGCTCATAACTCGACGATGTCGCTGATCTTGCATGTCTAACAAGCGTACATTATACAGAAAAGGTTGCAATAAAAAACATGGTAACAACACGAGTTCAAAAAACTCAGAACCTCTTGAAGTCGTTGACATGATGTTAAAGAATCCGTTATACAAGAAGTTTTGGCACTAAGCATGTTATGTACACATTAAAATGAGATGGTAAATAGGCTTCTACACATCGCGACCGGTGGAGCGCGCGCCGCGGAGATCACACGCGCCGCTATCGCAGATCAAAGGGGCCGCGCCCTTTGGTCTCGCCGGCCGAACGCAGAGGAAGTACGGAATCTTTATTCTCATGGTTCATAAGTAACGTTGGATAAAGTGTTAGCTGAAAAGTAACACCGCAATAAAATGTATGTGTTTTATGCTCGTATCAATTTCTAGAAGTTAGCCGAGGCAAGATATCGCCATTATTTTATTATGAGTTGGAAGTGATTTATTAAGTTGTAAGGTTCTACTACTTACATATCACTTAGGGATTAAGTTTTTAGCCGAGTTTTTTAATCGTTTGTTAATTATAATTTTTTTTTTCTCGTAGTTCTATTGTACTAGATTTAAGTTAATAATTATGTAAAAAATAATGAAATGATTGATTTGCTTTTAATAATAATTTCTTAGTAATCTTCGTCATCTTGAAAACAAGGGATTAAGTATATTTATTTCTTTACTAGTTTATTCTCGGAGCTGCGACTGTGTGGCAGTAGGATTTCACACACAAACTTTTAACCCTAATCAATCCTTCCAAGGGGATGAAAAACTGCTGGATCTGGAGACGTGACATTTGGCGGGTGTGGTCTTTGTGAGGTGTGTATACATTAGGATGGGTTTACCCACAATTCTATCCCATTACGGATTTGTAGACGCTGTTTTGTTTATTGCATTTTATATATTTCGTATATTGATTACGCGTGACTTCATACCGTTTTTCGAAGGACTTCATGTACAGTATATATAGTATACCAAGTACGTATGCCTGGATGGCGGATTTCACATACATTCTTTCAACTCCCATTCAACCCCCTCAGGCCTGGAATTCCGGTGAAACTTTACTTTGTAGTATACCTACAGGTTACCAAATCCAGTACCTCCAAATTGTATCATATATATAATATCTGGGACCAATGGTTTTTGCTGTGTGGTGATACATAAATCAGTCAGAACTTCGAATTTTATATTTAAAACATACATAAATACGCCTATACAGGTAGGCAGAGGTATTGTAACAACAACACCAACTTTTCACAAACGATGATTAAGACCAACGTGATAGATGGTGAGTCTATCGCCGTCGCAGACACTACATACATACTTTGAAGTACTTCTCAAACTTATGTGAATGTTTTTAGAAAAACTCATTGTCACGGCTCGCGTAACAGGCGACTACTCAAACCCCACGGCCATCAGGGCTATTGTATGAACATAGATATAACAATTCAATATATGACTTTACATATTGCCAGTGCATGAGTCAGCTGTCCAATAAGTGCCAGGTATGGACGTATAAAAGACATAATAATGCGTGTAATCACTGTGGTGATTGCATGGTCGGTTTCTGTACGTCTGCATGCCTAGCATACGCGTTTATTTTATGTTAATTTTTATCGACATATTTTATGCATTGGAACTGTGTCTATGGGCTTAAGAAATTTCTCTGGTATTTTTAAAATTATATAATATTTTTGAAAAAAGTAATCACTGAGTTTCTTACCAGGATCTTCTTAGTAAAAGCAACCTTGCGAATCTGGCGGTAGCATGTATTTCTTATATTCTCCTTTCCTCTATTCTGTATAATTATGTCATTCTGACGATTTGAAAGTACGTTATTGAAAGTCTAATCGAATAAAGTAATTTTTGACTTTGAGTTATTAAAGAGCCGTGGTGGCCTCGGGGTTTGAGCAATCGCCTGCTACGCAAGCGACGTAAGTTCGAATCGCAGCGGGGTCTGTACCAATGAGTTTGTCTAAAAAACGTATGTACAGTGATTTCACACCACGTGCTTTACGGTGAAGGAAAACATCGTGAGGAAACCTGAATATGTCTGAGAAGTAATTCAAAGACGTATGTATAGTGCCTGAGACGGCGATAGACTCACCATCTGTCACGTTGGCACTTAATCAAATTCGGTGAAAAGTGGGTGTTGTGATAACAACACCTCTGCCTACCCCTTCGGGGAATACAGGCGTGAGCATATGTATGAATGTATGTGTTATTAACATCATAAATGTTACTCGTTAAACGAGGAAAGTATTTTAGAGATTTAAGAAACCGTATCTTAGTGCGATCTAACTGATGTAGTGTATAGTTTTAACCCCAAAGACGGACGTAGAGTACTTAAGTAACAATCAAACAATTAATTTATAAAAAACTAGCTGAGCCCGGTTTTACCCGCGTACACTTAATTTCATGGCTGACCCGCGGAGCCCTAATGTTTTTTTAAATAAAAGTAGTAGCTAAGTTACTCGTTGTAACATTAGCTATCTTCCAGTGACAGTCGCTTTACAATTGGCCCAGCCGTTTCAGAGATTACACGGAACAACTACGCAGAACCCGGAAGAACCAGAAAAAATATGTATCTACTAGCTGTGCCTGGCAAACGTTTTATTGCCATATATTTTTTTAGGGTGGTCACCCTTATCATTTAGGGGTATGAAAAATAGATGTTGGCCTATTCTCAGACTTACCCGATCTGCACACAAAATTTCATACAAATCGGTCCAGCCGTTTCGTACTTCTCAGAAATATGCAGGTTTTCTCACGATGTTTTCCTTCACCGTAAACGCGTGGTGTTAAATCACTGTACATAAGTTTTTTAGAAAAACTCATTGGTACAGGCTTTGCTGGGATTCGAACTTGCGTCGCTTTCGTAGCAGGCGACTGCTCGAACCTCAAGGCCACAACGGCTCTATTTGTCTGTCATTTCGATGATGAATCATATTCGGATCACATTATGATTCTCACAAAGTGGCCTTTTTAGACCTACTGGTCGGGCCGCAGTTGTGGTCGAAACAGTTATAATTGAAATGGATGCACCTTTTTAACGGAACGAAATGTTTAATTGGCGCTGTAAAGTTAATAGTTTTTAGCACTTAATTGCAGGCTTGTAAATGAAAAAAAAAAAAACTCCGAAATGATTGTTTAATTTGAACGTTTCTGTAAATGTTTTATGGCTGCAAATGACGGTACAATTGAAATTGTGAGAATGTTTATTGATGTCATAATTTAATTGAGCATTCTTAGCACGGCTGAATACGACAAGAAAGTACACTTGACTGTCGTGACTTCGACAAGAAGGTAAAAATATATCTCTTAGAAGACGTTATGTTATACATGCCGTCATTTGTGATTGGAGATTCGTGTTCGACTGCTACACATAAATATAAATTACTCGGCTGATTATTAATTTGACACCGATACTGTGGTAGTGCAGAAAAAATAACTAGTCCGCCATCTTGGATGATCCGCCATATTGGAATTAGAATGACGTCACAGCGAAGTATGCATTGTGATCCAAAATAGATGATAAAAAACCAAATAAGCGTGTATACCAAGGAAACATGCATATACTGCAAATTAAATAAAAGTTTGCAATAAAAAAGTACCTGCCATTTCGTCTAACTGGCGAAATATGTAGAGGATTCCTTAATGAGCTTAAACCTAATTGCATTAGAATTTAGAATCCAACGTATTTAAGTAGTTGCGTGAGAAATAATTGGCTGGGCTAATGGGTAAGTATTCGCTTTTAGAGCGCAATTATTCTGTGAATCGGACGGGCTCGTGGCCCAGGTGCTATTGCGCATACCATTAAAGAGAAGCTAAGCAACTCCAAACCAAGCCAGTAGTCGGATGGGTGACCGCCCGAGTTCCTTTCCCGTGCCGATGGTTTCTGAGAAGTGTCCGTTGGTTATTGTAAATTAACAGCCTTACACTAAATACATAATATGATAAATAAATATGGGGTACAATATATATTTTTTTTATTTTTCTCTGTGTGTCTGTTTGTTCCGGCTAATCTCTGAAACCCTTATGTTACTCATGTTACAAGGAGGAAAATAGGCTTTAAAAAAAATTCCGCCTGAAATCGCGGATAGCTAGTCATAAATATAAAAATGATTATTTTTTTATTAATTTGGCAAAAGCCGAGGTGGCTTCAGGGTTGAGCAGTCGCCTGCGCAAGCGACGCAAGTTCGAACCACAGCGGGGCCTGTACCAATGCGTTTTTATAAAAACTTATTTGCTTATGCTTATTGCTTAAAACTTATTTTATAAAAGCTTATTTAATTATTTCATATCACGTGGGCCACACCTAAACACGATAATTTTTTTATTAGCTCGTGTTAGATATACAATGAAGTCTGTGACTGCATTACTAATCTCTGAACTATATTAATAACAAGGGAACGATTGATACATAATTATTAACAATCGAATAAAAACTAAATCGACTGACACATAAAACGTAGCGTGACCATTTCAAAGATGTTTAATTAAACGTAAGTAATCAAGTTATCGTGCTTAGAATTTCAAGCATAAAAAGTAAATACGACGAATTGATATTTTACTGTTGGTAACGGGAAACAGAGAACTTCGAGGTTATACAAACATTGTTAAAATACAATTATCATTTAACGGATATCTTTCGGTAACTTGTGAAAGTCATCGAGACGTTGTTATTACCTAAATTGTTTTGTGAATATCTTGTTATTTTCATCATATTATTTGTAAATGTTTTGTTATGTTGATGGAGGTACAGTTACGAGAGAAAATTCATACAAATGTAAGTGTACATACACAAAAATGGACACGCCTGTGTTCCCCGAAGGGGTAGCCAGAGTAGTTGTAATAACAACACCCAATTTTCACCGATGACGATTAAGTGCCAACGTGGCGGATTCCTCACGAGGTTTTCCTTCACCGTGAAGCTCGTGGTGTGAAATTACTGGTAATGCACATAAGTTTTTAGAAAAACTCATTGTATAGTTTGTTTCCAAATTCCCCCGAGGCCACCACGGCTCTTGAAAATCGAAATTGTAGTATCTGTTTGTTATTTGAAATGAACAGTTTTTGTATACATATGAACTTTAAAACGATATTTATATTAAAAAAATATCTTAAAAACATCTTTGTCTGTCTGTTCGTTCGACTAATCTCGTAGTAAAACCGCGGGCACAACTAATCTAAATATATATAACTCAAAGGACTGACTGACTGACATAGTGATCTATCAACGCACAGCCCAAACCACTGGACGGATCGGGCTGAAATTTGGCATGCAGGTAGATGTTATGACGTAGGCATCCGATAAGAAAGGATTTTTATTAATTCTATAGGGAATGAAAGTTTGTATGAAACTTACGGCTGCCGGAATTAAATCTACGCGGGTGTAACCGCAGGGCAAAGCTAGTTCTGTATAACATTATCAGTAAGATTAATAAAGTACCTATTAATGAAAGTGTTAGGCCATGTACCCATTTCCCACGGAACATCACCGAGATGAATTCCTTTACAGCGCATCGTCTATGTCGACATACATTTTTTAATTATTTTTTATTGCATACATCCTGGGTTCAACGCATCGGTTGATTTAAAATATAGCGTAACAAGACATCCATCATGCGCTCCTATTAGGTATTTTTGTTGCGACCAGAGGCCATAACCATTAGCTTTTATCGCCATCATAGTTCCACTGTGCTAAGAACAATTGAAAATAGAAGAGGAAAAATGGTTGGGCACTGGATACGACACGACAAGCTGTTACAACTAGTACTGGAAGAAAAAATCGAAGGGCGAAGAGGAAGAGGAAGACCAAGGAGAAGCTACATGGATCAACTTAAAGAAAAAGCGGGTGTAGTGTCGTATTAAGAGGTCAAAGATTGTGCACAAGAGGCAAGAGTGGCGATTGCTCCACCAACAAGAGCAAAGCTTTTAAATTAAAGAATATGAGAGTTCCACTGTGTGACAGTGACAGACTTTTTATTTATTTATTTAGTTGCATCAACAAGGTGTACATTAACAAATTCTTCGAGGGCAATATACATAATAGTAACATGACAAATGACACCTCAATTATAGATACAAACGACAATGCCATAGAAAAAAAAACAGTATGATATGAATAAGATGAGTAAATATGATTAAAACCAATTACATAGAAATGAGTATAAGTTTAAGATATTAATTAAATTAAGTTGAGAGAACTTATACACGTCATATACATATGTCTCACAATAGGAGTTAAACTATAATGGCAATAAGAGGTCTTGGTAGGGCCCCAGATTTCATAGACGGTTTCAAGAAGAAAATGCACAAGTGGACTTAATGATTGTTGATAACTACTAATACGTATAAGAGCCGTAGTGGCTGTATGGTTTGAGTATTAGCCGGCTACGCAAGTTCGAATGCCAGCCGCCTGTATCATTGAACTTTTCTAAAAAACAAAAAATATTGCAGTGATTTCACACGACGAGCTTTATTTTATTTTTAGTATTTGTGATTTTACGTAATTGAGTAGGACAAGATATAAATAATAATGCTAATTATACAATTTTAATTAGTATTCCAGTTATAACTAAAAATATGGCGTTTAAATAATGACTGTGGAGTGGACATTAATGTCTAACAATTCGTTTTGGAGGAATGACATAATAAACACGGCACGGAATTATATCCGAAAATATCCGAAACGATGCGCTCGCAACACACACACGTTATTTCTCGAGGGAAATAAGTTGAGTGGCGGCCACACCTTGGGTGGCGCGGGCAATTTATTAACAGGTTAAATTTCTAATTAAGTCCCACCCATATTTCCGTATCTATCCGCAGACTGCATCGGGCATTACTCATATCATATACCTACTTCGGCCTTTCACCCGAACATTGTTGAGTCAGCATTACATTTAACATTCACTTACCGTATTCTAATACAAAGGACTGCCAACTCTTGGACCAGACAAAACGCAATCTGTCAAAACTGACAGCTGACTGACAGCTAAACGTCAGCTTTGTAGAAACTCTATCCATCTCTAGATCGCTACAGGTATAGTTTATAAACTTGAGCTTTGATGTTAATTCCTTAATTTTGAAAACGGTGAGTTCAATGGAATCTGTTATAATCTTTGTTGTAATAGTTTATCATAATTATCTAAGCGAAGTTTTGAGAGACAAAAGGAACCTTAACCTTAATAAATATAAAAAATGTTTTCAAGGCAAGTCATGTGTTATTTTCGATCTATGACAGCATATAGATCGATTTACAACATTATACAATTGCAAACATAACATTTATGAAAATGGTAATGAAAATGAAAAAAAAAATCTGTTTGAGTGCCGAAAAATTGACCACGGTTCGGAAACTAGCCTTCCGAGAAGAACCGGCAGAGAACTCAGCTATATTCAGTCATATATTGGACTAATAGAATGGGGAGATTCAAACAAATTGTCTCTTCGATACTCAGACGAATAGGTACTAGAAAACCGAATGAAATGCGCAATGGCAAGTCTCAGTATAGTTCTGTCATTGCTAAAATACAATTGATATAAAGTACGAGAGCCGGTTGACAACAATCGCTGGTTGAGCACCGGTTTACACAGGTTGTCAACGTTGAGTTACTGTATCGGTACTAACTGGAGTTATGAATGAGGCAGTTTGGCGAATGATCAAATAAATCAAAGCTCTAAGCCTTTATCTAATTGGCGTTTAGTGGAATTTCAACGAGATTTTTATTTTATGATCCTGCTATCAGGTACAGTGTTTTTTCCGCAAAGATCTGATCATTTGGCGTGAAGTTTTAATATATAATATATAAAAATTAATACCTATTTCCCTTGGTTTCGCCATCACGCGTGAGCTGACGTTTCACGGAGTAACATAAAAAAAAATGACATAGAAAAAATATTACATCGCTGAGGTTTGAACTTGCGCCGCTTGCGTAGCAGGCGAACCAAGCCACTCAGCCACCATAGCTCAATCCATTATTTTCTGAGAATATTTTTTAACGAGAGGTTTCAGAGACTTTTGAATAGATGGACATGAATGTTGTTAATTCAGTTCAGATCTTGGTTAAAGTACTAATAAACGTCGAAGAACTTACCACTGGTTCGGAATCTAGGTTCTTTGAACTTGGGTTTAAAATACAATGTATTGCTTTCAATTACATCAAATAGGAGTTAAGAAGTGTTACTGGAACACTTATCTGCCATTCCCTGGAGTGTGTAATTACGAGTCGGGTATAGTAGGAGCGCGTGAGCAGTGGGTTAACTTAGCTCCCTCCGTTCCTAGTATTAGAAAATAAAATTAACAAAAGACCTGCTTCCATATAACGATAAACGCATGCATACATAGATGCATACTATAACGAAGACGGAGATGGACTCACCATCTGTCACGTTGACACTTAATCATATTCGGTGAAAAGTGGGTGCTGTGATTACAACACCTATACCTACCCCTTTCGGGAATACATGCGTGAGCATATGTATGTATTTATGTACTATAACGAAGAAAGTTTATTTGCAGTTTGGTAAAAACAGGGAAAAAAACTACATTCAAAATATCCCCGAAGGTATAGGCAGAGGTTTATTTAAAGTAGACCTAAGTGTTGCCAGTTAGATTTAAGTTCCATGTAGTAGGGGGCAAGCCTATTAACCGGGCACTAATCCAGACTTCGGGCTGCTAATGGAAAATAACAGATGGAAAACCCCAATAACACATTGCCTGATCGAACCCAGAGCCTTGTATTCCACAGTAGTGCTTGCGACATTAGACCAAAGAGGCAGGTAAAAGTTACAACTTGGCTGCACTTGAACTGTACCCTTGGTCTTAAAATCAAAAATAATTATCGATTGCGTATTACGAATGCAAAAGTATCCCTAGCGGCGAGATTAGAAAATTTTACGTTCCGATACAAAATGAGGAAAAAATGCAATCGATAGAGATCCTAATATTCGTTGCGTCGATTCTCGGCCAAATACTGGCAGCAAATGAAAGCGGCCCTTCTGTCACCTTTCTATTTCATGTTAGTACAGAGAGCCGCACGCAATGATAATTGGGCTGGGTTACTGGTAACCAGTCTTTCGGGCCGTGTTCGTAATTATGTCAGAATACCTTATCCAGATCGGATAATAATAGTACACGTAATGGCCGCGTAATGTATTATAATGGCTCTAAGGTATTTTTTAGCTGGACCCTGTATTTTACTAATTTGTTCTGGCGTTAGATGTAAAGTAAGGTACTGATAGGAATCTCTATAATGTCTCTATAAGAATCTTTTCGATAATTAAAAAAATATGTCGCTTTGACAATATTGTATCTTCGTTGAAAAGTGGGAATCACTCTGCTTACCTCTAATCCATTTTTATATTAAAAATTAGATTATACCGGCAGTCTATTTGCAGTAATAATATTTTTGGGGTGTACTTTCAGAAAATTTTCTAAGTTTCTTCAAGCAGGAAAGATCCAAATTTTTTTAAATAAAGAATTTAAAAATATTTTTGAAATGCAATAAATTATTCATATTTCACAAAACGTATACACGGCGAATAACATTGTATTCAAATTCGAAATTGGAAACTCAACTGAAATCAGGTTTTAGTTACGAATATCACCACTAACTTATCCGTGTAACATGAAGCGTGTCAGTGAAGTATCAAAATAAGGCAGTTCGCGTAGGTTTCGCTCACGATTCCAATCTTGACCCTCGGATCGACCTACATTGGCAAGAGGTGGTGTCAAGAGTTTCAACGTGTCGCTGGTATTTCACGAGCAATTCAAGTGGTTGCATGGGAACTTTCGTATAATACTCGCACAACTTAAAACAAGGGGCCGCAATGAACGTTTAATTTTATGATCATCATCATCTCCGTGGCCTTATCCCATACACTGTTGGGAGTCGGCCCTTGATTCAACCCGATGTGGCTGATCACTTGATTTTTATACGAAGCGACTGCTATCTGACCTTCGCAGCCCCTTTAACGAGTTAAATCTGTGATCTGGGCTAAACCAGTTGTCAGACTATTTTAGGCCTCCGACTGACCTGTAACGACTGCCAAAGATGATAAATTGGCAACCGGGACCGACGGCTTAACGTGCTCTCCGGGGCACGAAGGGAACTCGGGCGGTCACCCATCCAATTACTGGCTAGAGGTAAGGTTGCTTAACTTCGCTGTTCGAATGATATAATAACAACTGTGGCACGAGCTCCTCTTTAATTTGATGGTACCAAAGTTAAATGACAAATCTCCGAAGTTCAGAATACGGTCTGCTTAAACTGATAGAGCCGTAAACAAACTCTGTAATTCTGTATATTTGTCTGTCTGTCTGTTTGTTACGGCTAATCTTTGAAATAGCTGTACAGACTTTAAGGGTAATGATAAAGCATCTAGAAATTAGGTCTACGCGGGTGAAACAACAGTAAACTGCTATTGTATAGTAGAGATTATAAATCCCTACGGATTAACACTATTACATACATATGCTCACGCCTGTATTCCCCGAAGGGGTAGGCAGAGGTGTTGTTATCACAAAACCCACTGTTCACCGAATTTGATTAAGTGCCAACGTGACAGATGGCGAGTCTATCGCCGTCTCAGGCTCTATACATACGTCTTTGAATTACTTCTCAGAAATATGCAGGTTTCCTCACGATGTTTTCCTTCACCGTAAAGCACGTGGTGTGAAATAACTGCACATAAGTTTTTTAGAAAAACTCATTGGTACAGGCCCCGCTATTAACACTATTAATAATTCCACAAAGTGCAAAACATATTTGTGTTTACATTGTAATGACACAACAGCGGAGTAAACGCAATTTATTGAAATGAACCATGAATAAATAACCCATATTGCAGTTGCATACACATAACTTAACAATAATACCCACTTATTACAGTAATGTAAACAATAAGCTAACGTTCAATAGTACATTGTGTTCGCATCATTCCTCTTACGCCAACTGCATTAGATCCATTTTCGATCGAACATAAATCAACAGTTTCGAAATACGAATAAACTGTTAAACGGTTGATATCGTCAAAGGTTATGGTACCAAACGAAGTGTCAAAGGTGGAATTTATGTGCGTTGCTCAAGTTGTGAGTGGGATGGGCTAGCGGAGCTGAGGTGGCCTGTTGGCGTTTACAGCTGCGTGGGATGCACACAGGGCTGTCAGCGCTATTGAAAAGCAGCTAGACTATAATTAGTAGACAAAGGTCGTCATGATTAAAAAAAGAGCCGTGGTGGCTTCGTGGTTAGAGCAGTCGCCTGCTACGCAAGCGACGCAAGTTCGAATCCC
The DNA here is from genome assembly GCA_929442735.1 of Watsonalla binaria. Taxonomy (NCBI): domain Eukaryota; kingdom Metazoa; phylum Arthropoda; class Insecta; order Lepidoptera; family Drepanidae; genus Watsonalla; species Watsonalla binaria. Next base: position 2,674,189 of record OV838929.1, on the reverse strand, counting down.
AGCGGGGCTTGTAGCAATGAGTTTTTCTAAAAAAAAACTTACGTACAGTGATTTCACACCACGTGCTTTACGGTGAAGGAAAACATCGTGAGGAAACCTGCATATTTCTGAGAAGTAATTCAAAGACGTATGTATAGTGGCTGAGACGGCGATAGACTCACCATCTGTCACGTTGGCACTTAATCAAATTCGGTGAAAAGTGGGTGTTGTGATTACAACACCTTTGCCTACCCCTAAGGGGAATACAGGCGTGAGCATATGTATGTATGAATAAAAAAAGCGTTAAAATCAAGGGTTAAAAATCATATTGGTTAACTAAACTATGATGTTTAAACAGCGTGTATAAAGAACTTCGGCCGATGAAACGTCAAAGCTGAGAAGGTCTTCTCAGCTTTAACGTTTCATCTTAGAATACGCTCTGCTTAAGCCAATGATGGTAGGCTCTCTGCTATAAAGTTGTTAAAATGTTATGGAGCAGTTAAGATGACCTTAAATATAGCACAGTACCTTAGAGATTTTTAGTTTTACACTGAATATGCTACAACCTGTCAACAAAGATAATAAGAATAAGAATAAGAATAATTTATTTACGTGAAATATGGTTATATAAGATGTTGTTCATAATAAAAGGTACATAGCATATTTCACCCATTTTGGGTATGTAAATATAAATAAAATGTTAAACATTTTGTCTATAATATGTCTATAATAGATTTTATAAACCATGTAATCATTTGAAAACTATAGCTAGTTTAATATGCCACTAAAAATGTGAGATCTTTAAGTTGACAGCAGCTGCACCAAGCAGCCAAAGACTAGAGGATTAAAAATAAATATATATTTGAGTGAAGGTAAGTTCATAACAATTTTAGAAATGCCCATCATTTAAAAAAAAATAATAATAATAAAAAGTGTATAAACATACACTTAAATAATTACAAACGTAATGCAAAGAATATACGAAATTTACATATATACATTTTTTTTTTAATTTTCTCCGTCTCTTTGTTCCAGCTAATCTCCAAAACGGCCGGAATGATTTTGACGGGACTGAAATTTCACTGGCTCATAGCTAATATTATAAGGTGTAACTTAGGCTTACTTTTATTTTAAAATATAAAATACATTAGGTTTCCCATGAAATTTAATCTACGCGGGTAAAACCGCGGAGCACAGCTAGAATATTTATGTCATATTTTATTTCGTATTATTAGTTTTGCCAACCCTTAAGGCAGTCCCGGGATCGAATGCGGCGACCGTAGGTAGAACGCGACTTGAGCATTAATTGATTACGATTCTACGAGAGCCCCCGGTGTTACAATCGGTGAAAGGTGACAATTAGCTGTGTTTTATTGTATACTACCTCTATGTGGGAAAAGCAATCACGAATAACACCTTGCATTATAAACTGTGCCTTAAAACAAACAGGTTAAGTTTAAATTGAATTGTCGGCGAGCGGTGGGGACCGTTCTTCACGATTGTTTATACGCATGCAAATAAAGGCTGCATTGTATCGTTGAAGGTTTACTAGCAACCGTTTGTTACAATAGTTGGTATGTCGTCATCTACATATCTCTGATTTTATAACCTTGTTCCTAACGGTGGGTGACATTCCCATTTTAATTGAGTAACATTTATTGAGCGAGTGTCTTGGAGAAAATGTGAATTTACAGTAATTTGTGATACACAGCAGAACGTGTTTTTGCCGTAAATACTTGTGCATTTTAAGCCCTAGAGCTCTGCCATTATGAAAGCAAGTTTTAAGCATTTATTTTAGTTTGACTTGCTACTTTCAGCATAACATGAGCGTTCTCGTCGAGTGTTTTGAATAATGTCCGTACCATTGAGTTGTTCTAATAGCTTAAGTGCAGTCACACCACGAGTTACGGTGAAGGAAACCATCATGAGGCAACCTGCGTATATCTGGAAACTCAAAGACGTATGCCCGTACTTTCTATGTGTCACGTTGGAAAATTGCTGACAAGGAGTATATTTTTTTGTCATGACTTCAAGATATAACTAAGATATCTCGAGGAGCTCGTGGCACAGTTGCTTTGCACATATCATTCGATCAGCGAAGTTAAGCAACCCTACCCCTAGCGAGTAATTGGATGGGTGACCGCCCGAGTTCCCTCCGTGCCTCGGAGAGCACGTTAAGCCGTCGGTCAGGGTTGCCAATTTATTATCTTTGGCAATCGTTATAGGTCAGTCAGAGGCCTAAAATAGTTGGACAACTGGTTTAACCTAGATTACAGAGTTTCCTCGTTAAAGGGGTTGCGAAGGTCAGATGGCAGTCGCTTCGTATAAAAATCAGGTGATCAGCCGCATCGGGTTGAATCAAGTGCGGACCCCAACAATGTATGGGATACCAGGGAGGCCAGGGAGATGATGCCTCCAAGATATAACTAGGAACTTTTTTTTAAGTTTCTGCTACTCATAAATGGTAACACGACTGCAATCTTTTTTTATTCAAACTAACTTCGAATTTCTTGAGAAAAACTGGCTACACTGCTAAACCGATTTTGTTGATCTTTCGAATTGTAATAGGTTTATCCCTAAAGTCGGACAGAGGCTTCTGACTTAAAAATCATTAAGTAGCCAAAGTCGCAGGTAAAAGTTAATATTAAGTGGTATAAGTGTCATAAATCTAAGCCTACGTATAAAGGAATCATTTAGATACAATTATCTCGACAGACTCCGAAATCCAGTCACGATAGTACCGATAACATGTCTTCGTGAGTTGATGCTAGGGAAACATCCCTTACCATGCGTTTCTTAAAGATTTCTAATGCTGGTAAAATCTTTACAGACGTGAAAACTCAGGCAACTCACATCGTGACAATCTGTTAATAGTATCGATCTCTACGCCGAGTGGCATTACGTCGAGTGGCGTTACGTCGAGTGGCGATCCGTTGAGTCTCGTCTAAAAGTATTTTTGTGCATATATATAATGTATACAGCCGTGGTGGCCTGGGGGTTTGAGCAGTCGCCTGCTACGCAAGCGACGCAAGTTCGAATCCCAGCGGGGCCTGTACCAATGAGTTTTTCTAAAGAAACTTATGTACAGTGATTTCACACCACGTGCTTTACGGCGAAGGAAAACATCGTGAGGAAACCTGCATATTTCTGAGAAGTAATTCAAAGACGTATGTAAAGTGCCTGAGACGGCGATAGACTCACCATCTGTCACGTTGGCACTTAATGAAATTCGGTGAAAAGTGGGTGTTGTGATAACAACACCTCTGCCTACCCCTTCGGGGAATACAGGCGTGAGCATGTGTATGTATGTGTATAAATGCTATACTGCCATATGTAAGAAGACAAAGTAAAGAATAATCTTTATTACACAGAAATACATCACAACAAAATAAGAAAAGTGACGCAGACGAGGAGTAATTTTTTTCTTCTAAATAAGGTCATGAGATTCTCTTATTCCTACAATTAGTTAATTCATAAAATGAATTTACCGATAATTTACAACATTCTTTTTATCAAACCCCTTTCTAGAACCATTGGTAACGTTAATAGTTAACTTCGCACGATCACCACGAGGTTAACGAGTAACCCATTGAGTATTAGAATTTTAGGAACACTGCTTTACCGACCGATTCCGCTTAACTTAGACAATGCACGGCATTAGAGGGTTAACGTGTGCAATTACCAACTGTGGCCTTTAACGGTATGAAGATAGGGTTCAATGTTGTACATGATAGAAAAGTGCTCTCATTAGCCTTGTATTTCAGTGTTGTTTTCTATGCTTTGGGTCAGCAGAGTGCACGACTTCGCGATGATAAGTATGTCAGGAATAATGGTTGCAATCTCAGGCATAAAATTTAACAAAAATAATTTCATATTTATTTATTTTATGTCATCATCGTCATCATAATTTTAAGAGTTGCAATTTCTTCCATTCGTCTCTATCCAGTATCATCTCCTTGACCTCCCTATACGTCGTGACGGACACCTTTTCCTTAACTTGTCTCATGTACGTTATCCTGGGTCTTCCTCTTCCTCTCTTTCCTTCTACTTTTCCTTCTAATATGTTTTTAAAGAATCCGCCATGTCGTACAAGGTGGCCAATCATCTTTCCTCTTCGATTCTGGATTGTATTCCATAGTACTCTTTTTTCGTTGACTCTTTTGAGTCATGACATCTTCCTTTGGGACTCTTTCCATCCATTTTATGTATAAATTATATTTTCTGTCATATGCGTGTCCGTTAGACTTTTATAGTTTTTTAGTAGGTAATTAGTGTTTTTTGCTAATTATAGAATACACCCGCTTCTATGTTTTGTCCCGTATTATAAGATTGACTGGTAGAAAATGTAAAAAATCTGTGTACATGTAACTGTATATTATAACGGGTAAAGTTTGTATGTGTATTTGTATTATAAAAACAATTTTACATACCCAAAATAGGTGGCAAAGTTGACCGATAAAATAATCAAGATACTCCCTACAATTTATGGTCGGTATATTTTATTATGTCAGCCATGCATAGGTCTTGCGGCGGAGTTACATAAAGATTATAAATATTAAATATCGGCACGCAACATAAAAATCCGGAATTAATAAAGTAACAAATAAATGGCGTTAATTTCATACGAACAAAGGGAAATCGCCGAAAGGTTTCATAAAAACAGTAACATAGTGCCGAGTGGCGACATGGCACTGAATTCCCACACGAACAAGCCGAGAACGATATTACTTCTCATTTCCTTGATCGTTCATCACGCTACTAAATTAATTGAATACTAGTGAAATTAATAATGAAAAAAAAAAACAGTATTAGATTGTTCTGAGAGACGTTTTTTGATATTAAATTTTTAGAACCTGGTTTCAAACAAGAAACTAAACTTTTTCCCACAAATGAAACAAACTTGACGTTCCCTCATAAAAAAGCTAGTTGAAAAAAAAGGGAAAATACCTGGATCGGTGTTATTTGGACTCGAACACACGGTGTATAGTCTAATTTCGTTTTCACCCGATAACCTGGAAGCCTCCAGTCTGAGCAATCATAACTTGACAGATGTGGCGAAATTTACATTCGTATTGTGATTGCAATTTTGTATTGTCTGAAAATATGGTGATAACGATGTTTTCTGAAGATGAAAAATTTCATGAAAATCGTGAGAGCCGTTTCCGAGATTTTGATTCTAGATTGAATTGAAGAAAATAATTGCTCGTTTAAATTTATAAGATTAAGGTTTGGTAAAATACGAACGCAAAAGAAGGGAAGGGAAGAAAAAAATTATATATGAGATGAAACCATGAGTATTTCAGTTGGCAGAATAATTTATTCAGTTTAATTTTTTATTTATTTTATTTATTATAATTGAAGAACCGACAAGAAACTACCTTCCGAACCCGGTGGTAACATTTATAATCATGTATAATGTATTTTGTGTCCTTCTGACGATTTGAAAGTACTTTGTAAGAAGTCTAATCAAATAAAGATATTTTGAATTTTGTCTTCCTCGATAATATTTTTACAAAAAAAAATTTTACAAATCGGACAAGTAGATTCTGAGATTAGCAAACATACAAACTCGCTAGCTTTATATATTAGTAAAGATAAATTCCTGACTTATAATACTATATCAACACACAGACTAAGCCACTGGTCGACCCAATTTAGAGGCTGTGTTTTAAGGTATCCATTAAGAAAGGATTTCCAAATGTATCTCTAAGGGTTGAAATGGCGTATGAAAGTTTGTTTGTGATATTTTATACAGGCGAAAATAATATTGCACCTAAACGACTATTAGCGGTAAGTTTAGTGTGAGAATACTTAGCACAACACAAAAACAAAAAAGAGCCCTGGTATCCTCGGGGTTTTAACAGTCGCCTGCTACGCAAGCGATGCAAGTTCGAATCCCAGCGGGGCCTATAGCCATGGGATTTTTCTGAAAACTTATGTGCAGTGATTTCAAACCACGTGCTTTACGGTGAAGGAAACATCGTAAGGAAACCTGCACGTCTGAGAAGTAATTCAAAGACGTATGTATAGTGCCTGATGCGAGACTATAAAAAATAACGATTAAAAAAAATGCGTTATTATTTACCTATTTTAAATAAATAACAAAAGCTTTAATGCTAATAGCTTAGGTCCGTCTCTTAAGTAAATGAAACCTCCAGGCTTACGGCTATTCAATTAGTAATGTTACGATGTAACCATAAATTACTACACAGCTAATTCAAGAATTCTCTTAACAATTAGTCGTAGCATTTAATTAAAAAGTCGTCATAATAAACATAAACTGGACCCACGCCGTGCCGTGAAATACGTAATTTACAATCGATGTTGCAATTTGAAAAGGTTAAGCTTATTAGGTACTACTCACAAACAACAGTTATCGACTGCAGAATGGACTCTTGGTACGGTTTACCTACTTTTTTTATACCAAACCACTAGTTTATGGAGAATGCTGGAGCGAGGACAAGGAATTTCTAAAGATATTATAATGGTTAGGAAAAATACGAACACATACGCTCACGCCTTTATTCCCCGAAGGCGTAGGCAGAGGAGCCATTTTTCACCGAAGATGATACTATCGTCTTAGAATTACTTCTCAGACATATGGAGGTTTCCTCACGATGTTTTCCTTCGCCGTAAAGCACGTGTTGTAAATCACTGCACATAAGTTTTTAAAAAACCTTTTGTAGGCCGCTGGGATTCGAACTTGCGTCGCTTGCGTAGCAGGCCAACACGGCTCATATCATATGAAACCATAATCTACGAACGTGTGTCCCTACACCGTGTGTCGATTTTTTCTTTACTTTGTTTGTCCGTGTTTAATTAAAAAAGCATATGAGTCCTCCATTCAACGTCATGAAACAATCCTGAATAGAAATTTCATTTCACATACAAAATGATTTCTAGTATCACACCCCTAGTGAAATAATTGATTACACAAGTACGCAGCCCTACTACTTAAGGCTTTAGCGGTGACAACTTCCATCTTTTTAAACGTTTTTAACAGTTAGAATACTTGGACTAGAGCAGAGAGGTAATGAGAATCCAGCAATGTATGTATAAAAAAGGAAAATTAATATTTTTTTAAGGTGAAACTCGATAATCATTCTGGCTAAGGTAAGTGGCAGTACCCATACACAATAACAAATTTAGAACTTATTTTTTACGACTGTTCCTTTGGGAATTCCTAAACAGTTAGTATTGAGGCGAAAACATGAAAAGAATTCAAATAATAAAATACCATCAAATCGTAATAATACCACCTTAACAAACTATCATATGCCTATATATATAATAAAGTTGAAGAGATTGTTTGAACGCGCTAATGTCAGAAACTACTAGTCCGATTTGAAAAATTCTTCCAGTGTTGGTTGTGGGCTATATATCATCACGCTGCGTAAACGAACGGGTTAAAATTGGTAAAGCCCAAAGGGCAAAATCGCGGACAGAAGCAAGATTAAAAATAAGAAATGTATTGATTAGTATTCCAAAGTATGGCAAAACAGTCACATCAAAAGTAGCGCATTCTACAGATTCTACTGAAATTAAATCCATGTTTTTCGCACCTTAACGGTGCGTAGCTTGTATTTAAATAATATTTCCCATTTGAATGGGAGAGTTCAATAGAAACACGCCCTTGTCGATAAATGAGTGCTTTATGATTCAATCTAAAAATTATACATTCAGAGCGTATAGCGTGCATCCGAGTTGTAGATCATTTTTGCGCTGCGCTAGTACGGCCCTGGGTGGGGAATGCTGCTAGCCATGTCAAAAACGCAGGCCAATCGTCTACGGCAAACTGATTTTATAGACTCTAATTGCACAATAAAATTGAATTACTGCACTAAGGTCGGCAGAAAAAGGTGTAATGTGATCTTATTATTAGTCCCCGAACAAATTAAGATCTATAATAATTATTTTTATTGATCGAGTTGAAACTATTAAGTCGCTTGCATTCATGTACATATTGCATTCCACGGCTAGTTTGCTATATTTAAATACTTCCTTATAAGAGCCGTGGTGGCCACGGGGTTAGAGCGGTCGCCTGCTACGCAATCGACGCAAGTTCGAATCCCAGCGGGGCCTGTACCAATGAGTTTTTCTAAAAACCTTATGTACAGTGATTTCACTCCACGTGCTTTACGGTGAAGGAAAACATCGTGAGGAAACCTGCATGTTTCTGAGAAGTAATTCAAAGACGTATGTATAGTGCCTGAGACGGCGATAGACTCACCATCTGTCACGTTGGCACTTAATCAAATTCTGTGAAAAGTGGGTGTTGTGATTACAACACCTCTGCCTACCCCTTCGGGGAATACAGGCGTGAGCATATGTATATTTCTGGAAAGGATCTACTTACTGAGTTCCTTGTCAGGTTCTTCTAAGTAAAAGTAGCCTTCCGAACCTAATGATAGTTTTAATAATCATGCCATTCTGACGATTTGAGGGTACTTAGTTAACAGTTTTATCAAATAAAGAGTTTGAGCTTGACAAATATAATGACATCAAATATAATATTCCTATAGGAGAAAAATAGCTTAATATTGATTGCCGACGCTACAAAATACACAGTATAGTATAGTTGGTACATTAAAGAAGTAATTATGTCAGTTGTCAGAGTCATAACATTTAATGGCCCATTCATAAGAGGATTCCCTCTTTGGAGTTCCGTGGAACCGGAAACTGGGATGTTTTCCTTTTAGCTTGACAAATATGACTACGACGTGGAACCATTTACAAATATGCTTTTTTTACCATTTTGTTTGGTCAAGACCGAATGTGTGCTGTGGGGCATACGGACAGACAATGTTGAAATATATAATGAGTGGGAGACATTGTAATATGAGAGTTTGACGAACAAGACTTATGCTCACGCCATCCCAAAAGAGTCTCCGACGGGGTAAGCAGAAACATCAACACCCACAATTCCACATGATTTAGTGTCAACGTGACAGAGGGTCCATTGCCGTCTCAGGCACTATATATACGCCTTTGAATTTCTTCTCAGACATAGGAGTGAAGGAAAACATCGTGAGGAAACCTACATAGGTTTCCTCACGATGTTTTCCTTCACCGTAAAGCACGTGGTGTAATATCACTGCACATAAGTTTTCAGAAAAACTCATTGGTACAGGCCCCGCTGGCATTCGAACTTACGTCGCTTGCGTGGCAGGCGACTGCTCAAGCCCCGAAGCCACCACGGCTCGTTGGTATGGTCGTATGGTAAGAAAGCATAAACAAAATCTATATACATAGATAAATAACATTTTGCGAAAGGCATATACGGTACTAAAAAAACAATTTTATAAATCTAATATATAAAATTCTCGTGTCACAGTTTTCGTTGCCATACTCCTCCGAAACGGGTGGACCGATTTGTATGAAATTTTGTGTGCAGATCGGGTAGGTCTGAGAATCGGCCAACATCTATTTTTCATCCCCCTAAATGTTAGGGGTAGTCCACCCCAAAAAAAAAATGGCAATACAACGTTTGCCGGGCACAGCTAGTGTCTGTATAATACGTAAATGACGTATACGTGATCGGCCACGACACCCCTTACTGCCATTCCGGGCGATGCCGTTTAATAGGTATCTCGTAGATGAGCACGTCTGTGTGAGTGTGTCATTTCGAACCATTTGTTCCTAGTTGCGGTGCTTGTAGTTAGCGTATATTTACTCTGTGGTATGGTCAAAGTACAAGGCCCCAGTCGGGTAGCTGTCACATGGCATCGTCTGAATGAAATAAATAAAGTAAATCCGTTTATTTTTTTTGTCGTTATCTATACCGATAAAAAAAGTTAAGCGTCTGTTTTTATTCCTAAAATAAAAGCTTTTCACTAAATTCATATGAAAGATTAATAGGGTACTGACACAAAAAAACATATTTTCAAAAATTTTCACTCTTTGTCTGTCTGTTTGTTCCGGCTAATCCCCGAAACGGCTGGACCAATTTTAACGGGACTTTCACCGATTGATAGCTAATTTTGGAAATATAAACAAAATATAGATGCATAGATATTAATAAGTACTATTGAGGAGCTCGTGGCATAGTTGCTATTGCGCACATCATTCGATCAGCGACGTTAAGCAATCCTAACTAAAGTAATTGGATGGGTGACCGCCCGAGTTCCCTCTGTGCCTCGGAGAGCACGTTAAGCCGTCGGTCCCGGTTGCCAATTTATCATCTTTGGCAATCGTTACAGGTCAGTCGGAGGCCTAACAAAGTCTGACAACTGGTTAAACCCAGATGTTCCTCAAAAAAGGGGTTATGAAGGTCATATAGCAGTCGCTTTGTATAAAAATGTGATCAGCCACATCGGGTTAAATCTAGTGCCGATCCCAAGAATACATGGGATAGGGCCAGGGCGATGGTGAAGAGATATTAATAAGAACGAAAAATGTGCACCTAATGAGTCTCGAACCTGCATAGAAAGCTTCCTTTTAAGAGATTCATGGAAGAAAAAAAGCCCGTATAATTGGTTCTCGCACCAATATCGTGACCCTAAGATTGGCCGATGAAGTCATAAATTATATAATGCACTGGAAATTGTTTCTCGCGGTGGATGCCGCACCTACTAATCGGTTACGGGCTTACGGCGCACCCGCACACAATACCATCGCAACAGAAGGACGGCTTAATATCGCACCCTCAGAACGAAAGGGGCTCAATTCAAAAATCTAATATTTCTAGAAATCGCGATCATAGATCGGCCGGCAAGACTGGATTCATATTGACAGTAATTAATTTACTAGTCTTGAGTACAATGAGACTTTATAGTAAAGCTTAGGTTGTGTTTGTCGATACATAAACATTTTTTTTAAAAACTTTGATTAGAACATACATTTTTAGGTCTGTCTATGATCTTAATTCGTTTACGAAAAATTTGGAGTTAGGCCACTATCGTTTTGAGGTTGCGATATGTTAAAGAATCATGGATTCGCCACACGCACCGAGAAGAGAATAGACTCTCTACCTACATTTCCAGTTACACTAATACGCATTGACATGACAAAACTACTCCCACCTTATTACAAGACATGGACTAAGATAGTTCTTGGTTTATAAACAGCTCTATCTCTTTCTGGTCTTAACAAGGGATTTAAAAAGGGATGACCATAGTTTTAGTCCAAGTTTGATCTAGTCATGGTTTGAACAATGTAATAAGATGCTGATTCCGGGACTTATGGCGGGGATCCTTGGCTGAGCATATATTTGTAAAATAATGAATATTGTGAAAAAAATATTCCAATATCTATTTTCATGGTTGGTACTCGTATGTATGCGTGCGCGTCTGTTACAGAAAATCTTTGTGAGCTGGCCTTCTGTATATTTTCAGTGTGTGCCCGGAGCGACCGCGAAAAGATTTATGGCACCTACAATCGAGATCTCGTTTGCTTTGAATCGATTTTGTCTTATAATCGAGTGCGATTGAATGGAATTGTGATCGAGTTGGAATGCTTATTTTTTTATACCGTTATGATTCTTGGTACCTACATCTTCCTATTTCGATTACTAGTAATTCGCTTTTAGGAAAGTCTTCCCAGAAGGGTCTACGAAGGGGTCGGTTGTGGTCTGAATAACGAATTCGACAAATAGTTAGGAAAAATAGAAACACGACACGAGACCCGAAAAATATATATAGGCAATCAACCTAATTGTTATTTATCATACATACCATTGTTCACGCCCGTATTCCCCAGGGCAGATGTGTACTTATAGTACATCTTCTTTTCACCATTTATGTTTAAGTCCCTGTGTCATAGGAGACGAGCGATAATCCAAATTAAGGCCTGCTACTGGCCGATTAGATATTAAAAACCCAATAACACTGATCTGAGGATCGCAGCGAGGACCTCGTGATCCGTATAACATTCTGTTACATAAAAACGCCTTTATAATTTCGAAAAATATTTTAATTAAAAATGCAATCATTATTTTAATAGTGGGTCATAAGACCCAAACGCCCCATTCAATTATTCTACAGTATATTACGTGTAAAGTAATCCAGGCGTAATCGTTAATACTCGTACGTGAGCGAATTACACGATATGGTGATATTAAGGTGAATTTTAATATTTACCGAGCATGTGTTTGTAATCGATCAAAAGAAGCTATAAATTATAGTAATACCCGTGCAAATTATCTTCTGCACTTTTTATTTTACATTTATGTTGATTTATGTAGCACAGGGATGGATTGGGCATCAGCTATATACAAAAAAAAATATTGATTTTGCAGTCATACTGTATATCTGTTCGCGTAAAAATAATTTCAATTCATAAACATTTCTTTCCCATCATACGTGTTAAAATATTTAAAAACTCTGGTCCTAAAATAATACTCCAGGCATATTTAATGTTTAATCACAACACAATTGAAAATATTATCAATATTTTATTTCAAGTGCCGTCGTGGCCGTGGGGTTTGAGCAGTCGCCTGCTACGGAAGCGACGTAAGTTCGAACCCAGCAGGGCCCGCACCCAATGAGTTTTCAGTGCAGTGATTCACACTACGTGTTTTACGGTGAAGAAAAACATCGTGAGGAAACCGGCATCTCTGGGAAGTCTTTCAAAGACATATGTATAGTACCTGAGACGGCGATGGACTTAAACATAACTTTTAAGAAAAACTCATTGGTACAAGCCCCGCTGGGATTCGAACTTGCGTCGCTTACGTAGCAAGCGACTGATCAAACCTCACGGCCACCACGACTTTACTTAGGAACTAAATATGTTATTGATACGATTGTGTTTGGATAAACAAACGTATGTGCTTGAATTACTGTTTTATTAGTTTATTGTGGCACATACTGTGTCCTAAGTCCTATTGGACACGTTCGAACTGTTATAACGCGAACTTGAGATGCGTTTTTAAAAAATAATTAATTAGAATAACGTGAAAAGTTTATTGAAATAAGTATGATTAAAATTATATTAAGTCAAAATACGGAACAACACTTAAAATAGAAACTTGGTAAAAGATGCGTCGCGGATGGAGGATAGGGCTGAACTGCATTGGTCCGCGGACTGACGAGAAATGCTGACATAGTAAAATAATGTTACTAACTGAAAGTACTTACAAAGATCTAAGGGTAGAAAAACGTCAGCATATATACTAGCAGGGTTGAGGTATAACAGAACGTTGTCGCTCGACCTTGCGTTTTGCATTTTTTTGTATGGGCAATTAAAACTTCCTACACTCGCCGCTTGAGGCGCTTTTTAACGATATCGCCTGCGTATTTAATACCTATACTTGGACCTGATCCTATGTTAAATTATACTTAAGGTCACATTTACCAGGCGTTGTTGTATCAGTTACTGTAATTATTTATTAAATTGAATTAATTATTTAAAAGTTCAATTTTACAATCTTATTGTGTTATCAAAATAGTTGATAATAGATCTCTAACCTTAGGTAGGTTATAAATATTATAAATAGCTGTGCCCTACGGTTTCACCCGCGTAGATTTAATCCCAATCCCGCGGAACCCAAATTTGTTTTTATAAATAAATATAGCTTAAGTTACTCCTTGTAATATAAGCCATCTGCCAGTGAAAGTCCCGTTAAAATCGGTCTAGCCGTTTCAGAGATTACCCGGAACAAAGAGACAGAGATATAAAAAAATATTAACTCGGTAATGTATACATATGAATTTAGTGAAAAGCTGTTATTTTAGCTATTATAAACTATATATTTTTTGGGTCATACATAAGTATCATTAAAATCCATTCAGTAGTTTATGTGTGGAAGAATAACAAACATCCAAACGGTCGAATTGAGAAACCTCCTCCTTTTTTCGAAGTCGGTTAAAAACGGTAAACGGTAGCGATATTATGTTATGTCATTTGGTAAATTAAAACTTGATACTTAGTTGAAACATGAAACCAGTGAGCACTTCAACTAGACAGTTTAATCAATGGCTAACTTTATGATTAACATTTTAATAGCTACCTTATCACATCAAATTGACATTAATAATAGGGTATATATAACGGGCTTGCAATTGGAAAGTAAATTAAAAGATTGTTAATTAAGACGCCTTAAGAGCGAAGGATAATTTTTTATAGTTTAAATTTATCATTCACTTAATTCTGGTTAGGGGCGTTGGGTACATTTATATTAAGTTATTGAGGCTATTTGGTAGCTGAATTATAAGTGAAAATGTTTGCATACAACTAGCTGCGCCCCGCGGTTTCACCCGCGCAGACTTAATTTCATGGGAGCACCGCGGATTTTTACTTAAAAAAGAAGTGGCTTAAGTTACTTCTTGCAGCATCATATTATATCTGCCAGTGATAGTCCCGTTAAAATCGGTGCAGACATTTCACAAATTGAGAAACAAAAAAAAAAAAAAATCGTGTATAAACACGAAAATTTCATATATTTTAACAGACACTTCAATTTTATTCATCTGTAGAGATTGCGGTGCTCGTGGCACAGTTGCTATTGCGCATATCATTCGATCAGCGAAGTTAAGCAACTCTAACCCTAGCCAGTAATTGGACGAGTGACCCCCGAGTTTCCTCCGTGCCTCGGAGAGCACGTGAAGCAGTCGGTCCCGGTTGCCAATTTATCATCTTTGGCAGTCGTTTCAGGTCAGTCGGAGGCCAGAAATAGTCTGACAATTGGTTTAACCCAGATCACTGATTTTCCTCGTTAAAGGGGTTGCGAAGGTCAGATGGCAGGCGCTTCGTATAAAAATCAGGTGATCAGCCACATCGGGTTGAATCAAGTGCCGACCCCAACAATGTATGGGATGAGGCCAGGGCGATGATGATGACATTGCGGTGCTAACTATAATTCTTTAGCTCTCTCTTTCTCAATTTGATCCAAATTATATTGAAAGTACATTAAAATATTGAAAATAAGTTTTGCAAGAATTTGCATACTTTAAAAATTCAAACTTTTTTTTAAAATATTCAATTTAAAAAAATGAAGTTGAAAATATCTATGAGAAAGAGATGGCACGCGAAATGTTAAAGGGGAGGAAGTAGGAGTGACAGAGACAACACGCAATGCAATGTTCATTATAGAGGGTCAGCTGAGGGGTAGGTACCCCTGCCCCCGGCGATCCTGTGGTCGTCTTTTTAATTTGTTCTTAGATTTCAGGGTTGGCAAGTCTGGTTAATTATTTTTATCAATATTGAGAGTGGTTTGTGAACTTTTTTTTTTCGTGGAAAATCCGTTATGGACATACCAGCAGCCGCGGTAAGACATTTAAATCTAGCAAACTTTAAAAGGGTCCACCAGGAAGACCCACTGAGCCCCCATTATTCGTCCCTTAGAGTAAACATTGCAGATTCGGATCCTATATAACTGCCCATTATGGTGAAAACATTTTACAGGAGTATGCAAAATAATACCAGATGATTAAGGGCACCTCTGCCTACCTTGGAGAATACAAGCGTGACTTTGTGTTAAATTCTAACAAAATCAGTTTCTCCTTTAAATCAGTTCCTGGGGTTTTCTCACTTAGAGAATTCGAATTGCTTTTTTCGCTCAATTTCGAAAGACATCGAGTTGTAAACTAGTTTTAAGTACCTAACTATGATCGTTTAAGCAGCGCGTTTTAAGTACTTCTTAACTTTGACATTAGAAGCTAAGAAGTTAGAAAGACGTCACTGCTATAAAGATGATAGTAGGTATAATTATAGTTAGTATGGGATAAGGTCAGAGAGATGTTATTAAATAAATGTTAGATCAAGATTGTCGTCTTAGTTCTCTGTTGTGGCAGCCCTTACGGAGACAGCACCGCCGGGAGGCGCGGCGTCTTATCAACGAATTAATTCTAGACTAACGAAGACCGGGGGCCACCCCGCGATTAACACAACCACCCCTTAAATGTAGACTAAGAAATGTACAGAAATGCGTGCTCAATTATGGTATTAAATTGTTCCATATTATTAAAACATTCCAATGCCGAACCATGAGGTGACAGGTGTATACGCGTCATTGATCAAATTCGGAGCAATTGCAACCGAAGGAAGTGTTTAAGGAGATGCATGAATGTGGATGAAGCGAAAGATGTAAGGATTGTAGCATGTGGCAAACGGCGGACTCTGCCTACCCCCACGAGATAAAGACGTGAGCGTATGTTTGTATGTATATCATAATATGAGTGAGGCAATAAGAGCTCATGGTAGGGTCTCTGTACAATATATTCAGTCCCGACTAACTGCAATCAAGGCATAGCCTAAGTCGAGGGTCGTAGAGACATGACATTTGGAGGGTGTGTTTTTGGTGAGGTGTATTATTTTTCCGAAAATACGCCCTAAAAGGATGAAATGAGGGGTTTAAAGTTTAAAGTACTTAAAAATTTGTTTGAAATTTACCTACATTATTAATTTTATAAATATCTGTCAAATTAATGTCCCGTTAAATTCGATCCAGCCGTTTTAAAGATTAGCCGGACCAATAGACAGACAAAAAATAATAACCATAACTTTTTTTTATGTAATTACCGTACTTTCTTATGCACCCATATAAATTTCCCACTAGCTTTTCCCCGTGACTAATTTCGTGCAATGACTTTAAGGTCAGACAGACAGACAGACCTTTCTTGTTCAAGACATTAATATAAATTCGGATCAAGCTGCCGCCTCTGTACGATTCCGTGGCCCCATCTCGAGGTCCGAGCGGGTGGCATATTAAGACGAAGTTGGAAGTAAAAAAAGGCGAAAAAGAGTTTTATATTCTCTCTCGAATGGGAAGAAATAGGAGAAATCTTTCTCATTTAGCTCACCAGTGCAGGCTGGGGTGTCGTCGGAGAAGGACCAGCCATTTTAAACTTTAAATTTATCAAGGAACTCCAAACAATTATATTAATTACGAAACAATTGGATTGAACATCAGTTTACAAGATTTGAGTGGAAGTGTGATTACTTAAGGGTTACTCAATAGTGTACTTAATTCACTTGCCGATAATATGTTTGGGTTTTGTGCAGTGTTGATTTCCAGTGCTCAGTGATTATAAGTGACATCGGTCTGGATTTATCACAAACATTTGTAGTGCATTTGAACCATATTTGACTGGTAACCATAGAGATTGCAAACGCATCGCACCCTCATAACGATAGGGGCTCAACTCCAAATTTCGCGAAAACAAATTAAAAAAAAAACTTTGCTATAAAAAAATTAAAATCTTTGTACTCAAAACCATTAAATGATTACTGTTAAAGTTACGATTTCCAAAAAATTTGATTTTTGATTTTAGGGGCTCAACCCTATCGTTCTGAGATTGAGACATAGTTAAAGAATAATGTAATGTGTAATCTTCTTACGCACGACTTAATTTCCTTAATATTATGGGTGACTAAGTTTCGTGGAGCGCTCCTTATAACCAATTTTAAAAAAGGAGGAGGTACTAAATTTTTATTTGGAAAAACATCAACTGTATGTTTTTACAAATAAAAGTAGTTTAACTTACTCTTAAAACATCAACTGTCTGCTAGTGAAAGTCCCGTTAGAATAGGCTCAGCCATTTCACCGATTAGTTGGAACAAACAGACAGACAGAGAAAAAAATATACATACCCTATACTTACTTTTAGTGAAAAGCTATCAATTTGGAATTAATAAACAGACAATTTTATTTATTTGTACGATATACAATATACATATTATTATATACAATAGATAAGCTTTTGTCAATATCTTCTGAATGCAACGGTTCAAACGCTGTTCACTATTGTAGTTCTACTAGATTACTTGAGATTCCACTGATTTTATCCATGGCCTAGATGGCTTAGTGCTCTGGGGATCTGTCTGCGAAGCTAAAGGGTCCGAGTTCGATTAATGCTGAAGGTAAAAAATTACCTTAAGATAACATTTTCATCTGTCTTTATGTACATAGTACCCAGCGTAAAGCAGCAGTCCGAAATGAATGGCGCCGTTTTGTTCAGCAAGCCACCAATTCTGACATTACGACCACGACCGCTCTGCCAAGAGTGTAACGATTGAGATTGACCCAGCAGGGTATTTTCGCCGAAAATGGTTAGATGCGAACACGTGGTGAGTCTGTCGCCATCTAAGGCACTATGATGCGCCTTTGAATGTGTTCGTAGACATATCGCTGGATTCCTCAAACTGTTTGCCTACATTGCATAGACGTGTAGGCGAAAGCGAAATATTATATGGGTCGAACGCAACAATTTTTTGCGTGGGATGAATATGCGTGGTCCGAATACAGAATGAATTGTAGTGTGACAAAACTGAAAAAGTGGTCCTCATTGAGAGATGAGGGAAATTGCCTTTATACATACATGTGCACATGCCTGTATTCCCCGAAGGGGTAGGCAGAGTAGGTTTTCACTGTTTTCACCCAAGATTATTAAGCGTTGACCCAACGTGATAGATAGTGAGTCCATCGCCGTCTCAGCCACTATACATACGTCTTTGAATTACTCTTCAGACATATGCAAGTTTCCTCATGTTTTACTCCACCGTAAAGCACGTGGTGTGAAATCTCAGCTCTTTATATAAATGGAAAATCCCAACAATATATTGCTCGACCCGGGGATCGAACCTAGAACCACGTGTTCCGCAGTAGCGTTTACAACCACTAGACTAATAAGGCAAACAAATTAATAATGACTCAATAACGCTGTATGATATAAACATTCCCCTATATAAGAAGTTGTTATTAAAAAAAGTACTTGAAACAATAATCCCTATTTGGGAAGGGTCATGTCCTTACCTACAGGGCGACCTTCATTATCCCTAAAATCTACACGGTGGAAAATTTCATTTCAATGGACGATTCTGCAAATAATTCTGGACCCGGCTTAATATGCATTAAGAGTGTTCCCGAATTTCCTCCAGGAAAAATGTATGAGAGTAACCCGACCGTGACGCATAAGTGGATTATGATCTTTGTCCCTCTTCAATGTAGAGCGACGTCCTTTTCGCTGGTATTTGTGAAATTTATTGCGCTCGGATAGGGTGGAGATGGATTTTTTTTACAGTTATGTGCTTCGCAGTTCCATGGGTGGATTTATTTCGTGATACATTAGTTTTTAAAATATATGAATATAACTCTTTGTCATATCAGCTACCTTTTTTTTTTTTTTTTTTTAACGTGGAGAATCCGTTATGGATACACCAACCGCCGCGGGGGCAGCGGAAGGGTTATGTCGGACTCACACCGACTAAACTCCACGGTGTTCCTCCAAGTCGCTAAGTGGGGGGGTGCACGTGATACGTCTTCACATGCTTCGCCGTGACCCCCCCAGCGACTGGCCTGTCAGACCCCTCCTTACGTTACCAGGCTGAACCCGGCTTTTACACTATGAGAGGGCGCGTCAGAACACGAACGCGCCCTTCAACCGCGAGGGCCAAGCGTCGGCACCAAGACCCCCGTCCCAGCGCCCGCGGCCCTCATTACGGAGGCATCAGCCGCTCTTCGGCCCGCCTCCGTCGGCCGGTCCTTCTACGGCGGATTGGGTCAGAAAGAGGGTCTGCCTCTCGGACCCGCTCCGCCGTTTCTTTGGACGACATTACATCGTCACAGAAGGACACGACCGCATCCCATGCCTGGGGGCTGCCGACCATGGCCCGAACCAGCGTCGGCAGCGAAATGTCCCCTCCGGTTTGGGCGACGAGGACACCGCGCTGCACAGTCCAAGCTGGACATCGCTCCAGCGTGTGCTGGGCGGAGTCCACGTCGCAGCCGCACTCGTGGCACCTTGGGGTCGCTTCCCTCTGTGCCACCCCATGCAGGTACTTCCCGAAACAACCGTGTCCGGACAGTACCTGCACGAGGCGATAGGTTAACGCACCGTGCCGGCGGCTCATCCATTCCTTGAGGACCGGGCGAATGGCCTCTATAGTCAGACGCCCGGCCTCCGGCTCCGCGAGCCGTACCTGCCACTTTCCCAGTGCTTGCTCGTGTGCTTGTTGCCGCTCGCGCCTCAGTTCTTCGGGCGCGACAGCACCGCCGCCTTGTCGGGCCTCAGCGCTCCGACGATAGACGGCCGCGAGCACCTCAGCCTCGAGGTCCCAGGGTGGGGTCCCCGCCAATACGCAGGCTGCGCCGTGTGATATGGTGCGGTATCCGCGGATCACCCTGTTCGCCATGACCCGCTGCGGTCTCCGCAGCAGGGCCTTATTACGGGCGCCCAGGGATTCCGCCCACACCGGCGCGCCGTACAAGGCCATCGACCTCACCACCCCGGTGTACAGGCGACGGCAGCACGCACTGGGTCCTCCCGTATTGGGCAGGAGCCGGCTAAGCGCACCAGCGGCAGCAACGAGTTTGGGGGCGAGGCACTTGAAGTGTGCGTGGAACTTCCAACTGCCGTCAAGTACGAGGCCGAGGTACTTCATTTCGGCCCCTATCTCGACGGCTACGCCCCCCACGTCCAACTGCGCTCCCACTGGTGGCTTCCTACGAGGCCCGTGGAAACACAGGGCTTTCGTCTTGCTGAGGGCCACCTGAAGGCCCAACCGTCGGATCCGGTCGATGACTACTGCCACTCCAGACTCCGACAGTGCGACCGCTTCGGCGAAGTTCGCCGCCCTCGCTGTGACAAGAGCGTCGTCCGCGTAGCAAACGACGTCAACTCCGGGGAGAGCACCACGCAGCACCCAATCGAATCCGATGTTCCACAGGAGGGGCCCTAGTACCGACCCCTGTGGAACACCGCACTCGACTCGCCGGCGGAACAACTCTCCATCCCCATCGACGCAGACGACACTCCTATCCAGCAGGTAGTCCTCTCATATCAGCTACCTAACAGTCAAAGTCCCGTTAAAATCAGTCCAGCCGTTTCAGAGATTTGCCGGAACACACAACATTTTTCAAAAAAATATTTTCGTATATAACTACTTATCGTATATACTTTCATGTGAATTTGGTGAAAAGCTGTTAATTTGGGATTACAAACAGTCATTTGTACGCATAGATTTTGTAACGCACGATGTATTGTACCACGAGAGTATGAACCACGTTAGTGAACACCGATTGTGACGTTCCAAAATGTTAGCCTAAGAAATCGGATGTTCTCAGTATAGTATTTACAAAACCAGATTTAAATCAATTACCTTTTTTTTTTTTTGTTGACGAGGGGGAAACCTTCAAAAGGTCCCCGACCGCGGGTACTCTGATAAAACGCACCGGTGTCCCCCCACACTTTGCCGGGGCAGCTGTAACGCCGCCCCTGAAGACCTCGCTGTGCAAGGCAGCGCGAGCCACGTCGCGCTGCCACCTTCACGGGCCCGCGCCGGTGGTCAAAGCTCCCACCCCGACCACCGCCAGCAGGCCCTCCGGCCCCCTTTTAGTCGCCTCTTACGACAGGCAGGGGATACCATAGCCATATTCTTAGACCCTGGCTATTGGGTGGTAAATCAATTACCTAATAGCCCATGTAACCACAGTATAGTAGTAAACAATGAATAGTCAATTTCGCTAATGAACGACCATAGACAATTCGGATTGAAGCTGACAAGTTGTAAAAATTACAGACTCATAAACCAGAATGTGTTTTGGTAAATTCCACTTTGTAGCTAAATTGTTTGCTAGTACAACTATTGATGATGTAAGCGAATAGTAATCTAGTATAGATCAAAGTCTATCTATGTATAAAATGTGTCGTGTTGGCCTCGGAGTTTGAGCGGTCGCCTGCTACGCAAGCGACGCAAGTTCGAATCCCAGCGGGACCTGAACCAGTGAATACTTCTAAAAACTTATGTACAGTGATGTCACCACGTGCTTTACGATGAAGAAAAACATCGTGAGGAAACCTGCATATGTCTGGGAAGTAAGTCAAAGGCGCAAGTATAGTGAGACGGCGATGGACTCTGTCACGTTGGCACTTAATCATATTCGGTGAAAAGTGGGTGTTGTTGTTACAACACCTCTGCATATTTACGTATAAAATACAAAGTCCTGGTTAACTTACTGACTTATATATCAACGCTATGCCTTAACTGCTGATTCTAGGGACATTACATCTGTAGTATGTTCTTTGTGAGGTTACTAAAAGTTCATCCTTAAGGGGACGAAAAGGGGGTGTAAAATGGTATGAAAGTTTGCATGTGAAATGTTAAACATCACGCAGGCGAAACTGCGATTGCTGGTAGCCTATATTTTACACCAACTTCAAAGAAAGAAAAGTTAGGACATTTTTGGCATTTGTGAAGCGATTTTACAAAGGAAGCTTTAGCAACTTTGTTTAGCGCTGTCGTGGGCAGAAGCTATCCTAGACCAATATTATTGAACATAAACTTTAAAACTACTGGGCCGATTTAAAAATTCTTTCACCGTTAGAATGACACATTTTCAGCGAGTAATATATTGTAAACTTAACGTCAGTTTACAATGTATCCGATATTACTTATATAATTATCCTATATACTTATTAGGGATCCGTAATAACAAGCGAGTATTCGCCGACGAAAGCTATTTTTTAATAATGTTAAAAAAAAAAACCTAAACGTGTTGAACAATTTTGAAGATCAGTACCCCGTGATAGGGGTCTATCACGGGTTTGCCACCGTTTTCGTAATTTATACTCGCTAGCGTCACCCGCAATATTTGTATGAGATATTTTTGTTCTGCAGATCACTGCTGGGAGGCGCTGCACAATATCTCATACTAATATTCGGCGGAGACGCTGCGAGTATAGATTACGAAAAAGGTTGCAAACCCGTGATAGGGGTACAGTTTCATATTGATGTGAAACTTTATGACAGGATAAATGATAGCAAATATATCTTAACTGCATTAAAGACAAGTTTAAATGCAATTTAAATGTTTATTTGATGACTCTTTGCATGCACATCTTAGAGAGGTGGGTCGTATTTGCATAATTATAATATATTTAATGTGCGCAGAGTATTTGTGTCCGATAATATTATGGTCGTTAAAACATAGCAATTCTATAAAGAATCTTTGACTCGTGTGATTACTAACATACGAACCACGTAATGATAACCGCGGTTACTAGGTACCTAGGTAGGTTAAGAATAACGTAACCGTTACCATTATAACCAGCTGCTGAATAAGAAACTATCAACTACTATATAACTTTTGCTAGTCTTAATTTAAACCTAGAGTGTTACATGGAAATACGCGAGCGATACAAATTCTAATCTCAGCCACAACACTAGCTTTACGGTGAAAGAAAATATCGTGAGAATATCTGTACCCCTATCACGGGTTTGCCAACGTTTTCTTGATCTATACTCGCTAGCGTCACTCGCAATATTAGTACGAGATATTTTAGTTCTTCACGTCACCGCTGGGAGTCGCTAAACTATTCGACGGAGACGCTAGCGAGTATAGATTACGAAAACGGTGGCGAACCCGTGATAGGTTTACTGTATATGTCTGAGCTTTTGACAAATTATTTCACGACAGTTGAAGAGTTTTCGATGAAAATCAAAAAAGCTTTCAAAAAATTTCTATCTTATTAAATAACTGATTTAATTCGTGGGAAAACAAGTGGGTACCAATCTAAACATTGCACGAAACATGTTATTGCTTGAGTAACAAAATCCTACGCACGGCTTAGTGAAATATTTATTAATGGGTAATAATCATTAAATTATGTTTTGGACGATTAGATCGCACGGTCTACTTCTATTATAGTCCAAGCGACTTTAGACATTAAATCTGAAGTGTTAAGATTCTAAATTAAATAGAACGATCATTTTGTTCCGAACATATGCGTATAATAACAATAAAGAATAGTATATCAATATGTTAGGTATAATGTTATGATGCCGCAATATTCAGATGATAAATGTGTATTTGAAGTCGTATTATGGTGATATGTTTTTTAATTTGGTATCAATGATGGTGTCAAATTTAAAATATTTTTTTGGACGAACGCGTTTCCCTGTAATTGGTTGTTTGATAGGAATAGATATATGTTGCATACAAATTACGAATAATTATATTATAGCTTCTAACGAAATAATTTAATCCGAGAAATATGATGACATAAATGAAACATATTTTAGTAAAATTGTAAAAAAGACAATTTTGAAGAAAGAGAGGCTAAAAAATATAACGGATTTTTTTATTTAAAATGGTCGGCCAACACCTATCATTAAGTAAATTAGTATTTTTTATGCAAATCCCCAGAATTATATATAGTATACAGTATAAGTACTAACTAACATAGCATTTTATACGGGAAACTTTGCAATTATTATTTTCAAAATAATGTTTTCAACTTTTCTTTTATTTTATATTTCTAAGGTGACAAACAAGCTTACTCTCTACCTGTTTGTAAGCGGGCCAATTTCGTGGTTCTTATACAGTATGTTGTCCGTATTAAATGTGAACCCCATTCCGAGCTGCTTTCGATCGCAATGGGTATTTATGAACTTTTTTTTCATCCCCATATAAATAAATAAATAGGAAATAATATGATGATATAAGTTTTGTTTATTGCAAAAAAAGTCCATGTCCATATTTGTCCAACCTTAGTATTTCCAGATAGAGTAGACAAAGGCAGTGTGACGTAAGCATATTTTTCCTTTTTGAGAGAGAGTTCAAACTGAAATCAATATCTACGAAGAAATGTGAGCTTCATCTCTCTTACATTCGCATTTATAACGTGCGAGAATTCTTTTATACGCCATTGTTTTATGAAAAGTTAGCATAGCTCCCCAAACAAAATCAACTCCCCTTAAACTAATGAGAATTGTTATCATTGAATCAATGCATTAAATTAAAACATATATCGGGAAGGCCTGAGAAACGGCCAACATCTATTTTCAACAACACAACATCTTTTAAGTGATAAGGGTGATTCACCCCAAAAATGGGAAATACAACGTTTGCCCTGCGCAGTTAGTATACCTATATAATCTGAACCTCGAAAACGATTTTCATAAAATTTTATTTGCAAAGGAGTTTCGGGGCGATAAAACGAAATAGCTAGGTGTGAAATGAGGAGACTGGTGTCAATTTGTAGAACGTTTATTAATAATAGTTTAATATCTGGTTGACCGAGCTGTGCTCGGTTTCTTCTTCACAATTATTTTTTCCGGTGAACGTCAGTCTCGAACCGGGGTACTCTAGTTTCGTTATCGCCCCGTAAGCTGGAAGCCTCACCTTTAAGCTACTATAACTTGACAGATGTCAGCGAAAATTGCTGTCGCATTTTAGTGATATTTTATGAGTTTTTCAGTGCCTGAAAACATGGTCAAAATGATAAATGAAACCTAGCTAGATCTATTTTTTGACCCTGAATCCCCCGACATGCAAAATTTCAATTCAATCGTTGGAGCCTTTTCCGAGATTCTGATTATATATATATATATACGAGAATTGTCGGTCACGGCCCTTTAGACATTCGAAAATCCTTCGAAATGATTCTAAAGATAGACTATATTTCTCAAAATGTACATTTTGTTTGTACACTGAGTGCTCTTTATCGATCAATTGACAATGACATTGACAGATAGAGGCATAATGGCATATCCACAGATAAACACAAACACGACTATTCGTTCAGTTTTATATAAGGTAACACTAGGTTTGATTTAAAAAAAAATACCTATCTACACTTGGGCATCCAGGTACATACATTTGTATGCCAATGAAACGAGTCTGGTGTTAATTGGTTACCATCAAAAAACCCGAGATGTCATTCGCTTCTTAGTCTATGATTGAATGGGTGGTTTTTTCACGACAATTTTCATGGTAAGTTAAAGAGATCACGAGCCAGTGAAATCTCAAACAAGTAATATTGTTTATAGAACAATAATTGACGAAAACAAATAAGCGAGTTTCTGGACTTTTTCAAAGGCCTTGCTATAGTGAAGCCGAGTAAGTTGTTTGAGTAATTTCTGTAGAAACTTACCCTGACGCTAAAATTTAAAGTTTACAGAAGGACGGCTTCTCAATAGTTCGAGAATTGTCGCAAGATTTCGGATCAAGTCGGGACAATTCCAGTACTATCTAATCTATACAGATGAATAAAATTGAAGTGTCTATTTGTAATTACAATTTAACAGCTTTACACTAAATGCATGATGATATTAAAGTATAAGATTTCAATATTTTCTCTCTGTCTGTATAGTATGTATGTCAGTTTGTTTCGGTTAATCTCTGAAATGACTGAACCTATTCCATTGAGACTTACTGGCAGATTGCTGAAGTTATAACTGCTGAAGAAGCAAAACTTTTTAAATTGGGTTTCATGAAACCGCAGGGCTCAGCTTGTTCAGATTATAAATCTGTCAGTTGCTAGAAGCAGCTATAATAATATGGTTGCGAGCTCTAACTGTAATTTGACACCATATTGTGGGTAAATATGTTGTCCGTCTGGTTTGATGGCGAACAGCAGGACCGATTTCACTGATAATACTGGAATAGATAATGTAGTTTTCAATCCAAAGACGGACATAGGGTACTTAAAAATCGACACGGATATGAAGCCGCGGGCAAAAGTTATTGTGTCTACGCTCGAAAATAATTTTATAGTTTATTTTTCTAATAAACTATTATGACGTGGCCTATCTATCACCTGCTTGACGTCGACCCTAAGACACATGGGAGCCAACTATCATCGTTTAAGAACTTATCAGCTTCGAAATATGAATAAACGGTACAAAAATGGAACGTCAAAGCTCAGAAGTTCTTAATACGCTCTGCTTAATCCGATGATGGTAGGCCCCTTTGTATGCGAAGCAGTACTTCTGTAAGATAATTTTATATGAAGGCTGAAGGCAAACTTACTCTGTCGCGGGCCGCGGTATATTGCTTTTGGGCTTACAACGCTTGCCTTCCGTAAAATACACATTTCCTTTACTTTTCGGGTTTGTTTAATAACAACACGACCTTTCTGAGGCTACCATGCGTCTGAGAAGAAATTCAAAACGCATGTTGTCAGAGACGGTGATGGACTCCCTATCAGTAATACAAGTATACTTTTGTAAATGTTGGTCGTCGCTTGACCTTGTGTTTTATTTTGGCTCAAAATGTATTGATCCGCCATCTTTGTTATTCAATCAATACCCGCATCCGAAAAAGTATCAACACACTTTGAGCGCAATACCCATATTTGGGACAGTGTCACGTTGGCAGATAATCATCTTTGGTGAAAAGTGTTACAACACTTTTGGGGTCTTATGAGGGTGTGAGTAACGTTGAGTTAGTAAACAATGTATAAGTGCCGTCTTGAGTTTTGAGCGCTGATCTTGAATACACAGTAGTCATTTTATGAATCTGCCTCTGTCTATTTCTACGACGCGACGCGAATAAAATACATGCGTAGTGGTGGCCGTGCGGTTTGAGCAGTCGCCTGCCACGCAAGCGACGCAAGTTGGATTCCTAGCGGCCCGCAAAAAAATGTATTTCTAAATATGTAGGTAAGTGACGTAGTTTCACCCCACGTGTAAACGAAAACATGGCCAGAAAACCTGCATATGTCTGAGAAGGAATCAAAGACGTATATGTAGTGCCCGAGACGGCGATGAACTCACCATCTGCCACGTTGGCAGTACATCTTCTTGGGAGTGCCGTGGTGGCCTTAAGGTTTGAGCAGTCGCCTGCTACGCAAGCGACGCAAGTTCGAATCCCAGCGGGGCCTGTACTAATGAGTTCATCCAAAAACTTATGTACAGTGATTTCACACGACGTTCTTTACGGTGAAGGAAGAAACCTGCATATTTCTGAGAAGTAATTCAATGACGTATGTAAAGTGTCTGAGACGGCGATGGACTCACCATCTGTCACGTTGGCACTTAATCATCTTCGGTGAAAAGTGGGTGTTGTGGTTACAACACCTCTGCCTACCCCTTCGGGGAATACAGGCGTGACCATATGTATGTATCTTCTTGGGTAAAAAATGGGTGTGCTAACCTTTCGGGTTTGGCGAAGGAGTCAGCATATGTATGTATGTTGATTAATACTGCAAAGTTCAAACGAATTCTTGCAAATTAATACTAAGCGTTCATCCATTAGGAAGCAATCTCAATAATTCATTGAAGTAGCAAAGATGTACTTATAAATGTATTATATACTATTGAAAGCATTAAAGCCATTGAATTAACATACAATAGTGAATACAAAATGGCACATTCATTAAGTAAGACTGCGAAAGCATATCCGTCGATTAAAATTTGTAGCGTTTAGTGAATGTTAATAGTTAAACGAATGAGGCATTGTCGAACGATAAGGAATTCTTGATTGTCTGTGGTTCTGTACTTTATTAGTAGTGACCATGGCGAAAAGGAACCAAGGTATTCTCGTCCAGGGCCTTTCTTTTATGGATGTGTGGAGTTGTGGTAGGTGGTGCGACGAAATATATAATATTAGGTACAGTACCAGTAAAAGTCCGAACGGTGTGGAACAGAAGAAGTTTATTTTACGGCACACACAGATACACACAATCACTTTATATAGAAGGAGTGAAAGTCAAGCAGATAGAGGAAGCACAGCACAAGAAAGTCAAGCTTATAGTTCACACAAACAGTTATAAAGCGTTACGTAATAATGTAAACAAAGGCCAAAGATTTGAGCGCAAGCGACACAGGTACTGCGTAGAGAGGCTTGTGGCCGACTGGACTCGAGTAAAAACGAATCGTAGCGATGTTGCGCCGGCGCAGGAATGCGGGCAAAAAATTGTCGGCCCGCTACCGCGGTGCGTTTCCATAGTACGTTGTGTTCTGGATAGTTCATACATTGATTATAATATAATATCTTTATGTATGTGTAAATATTATGTATAAGTGGGAGAAGCCCACATCACTCCTCCCCAGAGACCTGGCTAAGGGCGATAATAATCGGGTGCACGGACGTGCCTCCTAAAACGGGTGGTTTTTAGCTCAACCGAAGATGGTTTCGGTGCCTTGTCTTGGGTAAGAAGTGGTAGAAGTGGGGGTGTGCTATTATCATCGGAGGTATCTTCATCCACCAGAACATGTGCTGGTTTCAGACGGTCCACTGTTACCACTATGACTTTGCCTTTAAATAAGATTTTGAAAGTTTTGGAACCTCTTTCAATAACTTTGTGAGGGCCTGAATAGGCCGGTTGAAGAGGGGGACGCGTAGCATCATCACGAAGGAAGATGTGCTCAGCGTTTGCCAACTCTTTAAACACAAAGACTTTGTGCTTACTGTGCCGCGAAGCAGGCACAGGTTTCAACTTCTCGGCGAAGGAGCTCAAGCGTCCAGTGAAATCGGACAAATCTGTGGTACTAGGTGTGCTCGGATTGAAAAATTCGCCGGGTAGTCGTAAAGGCTCGCCGTATAATAGTTCAGCGGGGGAAGCCTGTATGTCCTTTTTGAAAGCGCTCCGTATGCCAAGCATCACTAAAGGCAAGATCTCGGACCAGTTGTTGTGTGCATGGCAAGTAATGGACGCCTTCAACTGTCGGTGAAATCTTTCCACCAGGCCATTACATGCCGGATGGTAAGCAGTCGTTCTGCGGTGCTGGAAACCGATGGACCTTGACAGATATTTAAACAGAGTGGACTCGAACTGACGTCCACGGTCTGTGACAATATCTGTGGGAACGCCATATCGAGATATCCAGCCTGAAAGGAGTGCTTTGGCAACTGTCTCGGCGGTAATGTCAGGTATAGGCACGACTTCCGGCCAACGTGTAAATCTGTCGATAGCCGTTAGACAGTACCTAAATTCTTGAGAGACGGGGAGAGGACCTATGAGGTCTATATGCACGTGTCTGAAGCGTTCGCGAGGCAGGTTAAAAGAGCTCAGCGGTGCAGACACGTGGCGAGTAACCTTTGTGCGTTGACATGACACGCATGTTCGGGCCCACTCCCTGCAATCCTTTCTAACCCCGGGCCAGACAAACCTCTGAGCCACTAACTGAGCAGTCGCGTTAGGGCCAGGATGGCTCAGCGAATGGAGGCTTTCGAAGACCTTCTTCCGAAATGTCTTTGTAACAAATGGCCTAGGGTTCGGTGTACTGACGTCGCAGTACAATAATATTCGATCCCCAGGTAACTTCACCTTGTCGAGACGAAGTGATGATTCGCCTTTTAAATATTCGGCCAGTTCAGGGTCGGACTCTTGGTCCATGGCTAGGTTGGCGAGACATATTGGAGCGCCCAGTTCATCGACGCGAGACAAGGTATCTGCTACAATGTTATCTTTGCCAGATATGTGTCTTATATCGGTCGTGAACTGGGAAATGAAGTCCAAGTGTCTGAACTGCCTAGGCGAACAGTTATGTTTCCGTTCGTGGTAAGCAAAACTGATCGGCTTGTGGTCAGTGTAGACAGTGAAGTGTCTCGCCTCCAACATGTGCCTAAAGTATTTAATGGCTTCATAAATCGCGAGAAGTTCGCGGTCATACGGGGAGTACTTTGTTTGGGACGGACTGAGCTTCCTAGAGAAGAAAGCTAATGGCTGCCACACGTCGTCTTGCAACTGCTGTAAGACAGCCCCTATAGCCGAGTCCGATGCGTCTGTAACTAATGCAAGCTTGGCTCGGCAATCTGGATGTGCTAGCAGAGCTGCATTAGATAGGCTTTCTTTGACAGCTGAGAAAGCCCTCAGAGCATCCCCGGTGAGGGTGATGGGTGTGGTGCCTTTGACTGCCCCTGTAAGAAGAGCGTTAAGAGGTGCTTGTATTTGGGCGGCATTCGGCTGAAATCGCCGGTAAAAGTTAGCCATGCCCAAAAAGCGTCTTAATGTCTTAACGTTCTTGGGTGGGGGAAAGTCACGTATGGCGAGAACTTTGGTGTCCAGTGGCTTGGTTCCGCTCTCCGAAATATGATAACCGATGAAGGTTACCTCGGGAGCTCCAAAGATGCACTTGGACACGTTTATGATCATGCCATAGTCCCTTAATTTGGTGAAGACCTTTCGAAGGTGCTCCTCGTGCTGGGTCTCATCCGCGCTGAAGATCAGGAAGTCGTCCAAGTAACAGTAGACGAAGTCCATTCCACGCGTAACCTCGTCCACAAAACGTTGAAAAGTTTGGCCTGCATTACGCAGGCCGAACGTCATGTATGGGAATTCGAACATGCCGAAGGGTGTGGTGATCGCCGTCTTCGGTATGTCCTCTGCACTTACTGGGATCTGGTTGTATGCCTTCACAAGGTCAATGACGCTAAAGACCTTACAACCAGAAATGTTGTGAGCAAAGTCGTGGATATGGCGGATGGGATACCTGTCCGGGAT
Source organism: Watsonalla binaria (assembly GCA_929442735.1). Taxonomy (NCBI): domain Eukaryota; kingdom Metazoa; phylum Arthropoda; class Insecta; order Lepidoptera; family Drepanidae; genus Watsonalla; species Watsonalla binaria. The sequence continues at coordinate 2,643,104 of OV838929.1, read as the reverse complement.
TGTGCGGGCATTGAGTAACCTGTAGTCTCCGCAGGGGCGCCATCCGTTCTCTTTCTTCGGTGCCAAGTGCAATGGCGACGACCAGGGGCTATCCGAAGGTCTGGCAGTACCACTGGCCAGCATTGCTGCAAACTCCTCCTTCGCGACCTTGAGTTTGTCAGGAGCTAAACGCCTGGGGGGGCAAGAAACAGGGGGGCCTGGTGTTGTTCGTATGTGGTGTTGTGTGTTGTGGAGTGTAGTGCGATAGGTACCAGCTGGTCGCGTTATTTCCTGAAATTCACGCGACAGGATTTGGTGATAACGAGAGTCGCCAGTCGGTACCTTTACTGAAAAAGTATTGTAACTATTAAAAGCCAGTGAAGCTGGAGTTGAGAGAGAAGTAGTATTATCAATAAGCTTTTGGTTCTTACAGTCCACAACTAAATCGTAACACGATAAAAAATCCACGCCTATGATTGGTTTCGTGACGTCAGCAACTACAAAACGCCACGGGTAACTCCGACGAAGTCCAAGGTTCAGGGTCAGATGATGGTATCCATAGGTGTTGATGGTAGTCCCGTTGGCCGCCGAGAGTGTGTAGTTTGTCGGCGGGCGTTGTTCCCGAAGCTGTGAACGGGGGAAGACACATAAGTCGCTACCGGTGTCGACCAGAAAACGGGTGTTGGTACTGCGGTCGGTGACGAAGAGGCGACCTGGAGTGGCTGGGCAATCGTCAGTCGCCATTATCGACCGCCCATTGCTTTTCCCGACTTGAAATCGCATGGCTTTTGGCATTTCTGGGCTTTGTCCCCGAACTTCGCGTGGTACCAGCACAAAGGGTGCCTGCGGTAGCTGGACTGCGATCTTGTTCTGTCACGATCATGCGATGAAGTTCGGTCGAAACGACGTCGTGGTCTGGAGCGCTCGGAAAATTGTGGTCTTTGTGTGAGTGCATCCACTTTATTGGCGAGGCATTCTACCATTTTCCTTAGCTCGTGGATCTCCCTGGAACTGCTTCCACTCGCGGCCATACCGGATGAAGTGGCTGCGACGTTGCAAGGGACGGTAATGTCTTGGATACGATCCGCTAAGTCTGCTAACTGCTCCAAGGTGAGATTTGGCTGAGATGCAACAACGGTCTGGATGTTCTGGGGCAGCCTGTTACTCCAGATCGTCTGGATAAACTCTTCCGGAACTGATGGTCCAGCCAGGTCTTGTAGGTGCCTCAGGAACTGTGATGCCTTCCTCTCACCAAGCTCCTCGTGTGAAAGCAGCTGCTTCACTTTTTTTTCATGTGAGGCGGAAAGGCGCTTCATCAGCTCGCTTTTAATCTTCTCATAGCTGTTTCTAGCTGGCGGCTTCAAAATAATATCCTTTACCGCCTTCGCGTGTACGATATCCAGGTTTGTGGTCACTTGAGTGAATTTAGTGGAATCATCCGTTATCCCGAAATTTCGAAATTGTCCCTCTAATAAAGCAAACCATATTTCGGGGTCCTCTGGAGCAAATGGCGGTACTTTTAATTTCAGTCCATAAGTGTCGGCGGAAGATTTTGCATTGTCGTTGTCGTCGACAGTGGAAATGCGCACTTTTTTTGTATGGCGAATAGTGACTTTTTCGTCTTGTGAATCTGCTGTTTTAACGGAATCGCTATCCGAGGATGACATACTTGACGTGCTCTTTCGGGGTCACCAGTGTGGAGTTGTGGTAGGTGGTGCGACGAAATATATAATATTAGGTACAGTACCAGTAAAAGTCCGAACGGTGTGGAACAGAAGAAGTTTATTTTACGGCACACACAGATACACACAATCACTTTATATAGAAGGAGTGAAAGTCAAGCAGATAGAGGAAGCACAGCACAAGAAAGTCAAGCTTATAGTTCACACAAACAGTTATAAAGCGTTACGTAATAATGTAAACAAAGGCCAAAGATTTGAGCGCAAGCGACACAGGTACTGCGTAGAGAGGCTTGTGGCCGACTGGACTCGAGTAAAAACGAATCGTAGCGATGTTGCGCCGGCGCAGGAATGCGGGCAAAAAATTGTCGGCCCGCTACCGCGGTGCGTTTCCATAGTACGTTGTGTTCTGGATAGTTCATACATTGATTATAATATAATATCTTTATGTATGTGTAAATATTATGTATAAGTGGGAGAAGCCCACAGATGCACCAACCGCCATGGGGTCAGCCGAGTGATTATGTGTGACTCGCACCGACTAAACACCTCGGTGTTCCTTCTGGTCGCTAAGTGAGGTAAACGAGTCTTCACATACTTCACCCCCTAGCGACTGGCCTGTTAGGCCCCTCCTTACGTCTCCAGGGGGCCTACCATCATCAGCTTAAGCAGAGCTTATTAAGAACTTCTTAGCTTTAACGTTTGACACGATCATAGCCCCCCCAGTAACAATTAGGTCATGTGATTGTACCCAAGTGACGTAACTTGATGCTGTAATAAAAAGCAGTATTTCACGTACAAACTTTCATACCCTATTGCAACCCCCAAGGGGTGGAATTTTGGAAAACCCTTACTAGTGGATTGCGGACGTCAGAAAGAAGCTAAGTTTTATGTCTCTGTGCGTTGAAATAAGTGAATCAGTCAGGACTTTGCATTTTTGTGAATTTATAGAAAAAGCGGTTCCACATATTATATTTTTGAATAAATTAATTGAAGGGAATTTATATTACATGCTATAAATATTCCGTTTTATTGTGATTAATTAAGGTTTGTAATCAAAATATTTTAATTATTATAAATAACTCATAAAGTTACGAAAATACTCCGGAGTTATTATGGAAAGGATAAATTAAATTTACTTGAAGTTAATATTTTATCTATGCAACGTTTACTTACTCGGCTATTACTTTCACATTGGTTAATGTCTATGACATACTAGCAGTGCCCCGTGGTTTCTCCCTTGTAGACTTAATTTCATTTGTGGCCTTATTTCAAAGAATCCTACTTTTTTCTTAAATAAAAGTACCTACATTATCTACCTTGTACATCAGCTATCTGCCAGTGAAAATACCGTTATTAAATAAAGTAAATCTGTCCAGACGTTTCAGATCCAGAACAGAAAGACAGACAGATATATTTTTGTTCATTTATTCTTGTGTACCGTATAAGTTTTCATATATATTTAGTGAAAAGCTGTTTGGAATTACAAACACATTTTATTTATCAATAAAGATAATAAATTTGTTTTACGTGCCTTGTTCTGTGGCTCAAACATAACTCTTATTGCCACGATAGGTTGTGTGACAGTGACAGATGTATACACGTCATATACGTCTGTCTCGTACAACGAGTGAATTATCATGGCGATGGCTTTGGTTGGACTGCTGTTTCATATCTTTCTCATTAAGTTTTCCCATAAAGACTTTACTGAATCGATGTGTTAAAGCCATATTAATTTTACGCAAGTCTAGATACCGGGTTTTGCTTGAGAAATTGCTGCGGTTTATTAGTGTTCGATAAGGTCACGGTTTCCATTTTAAAAGAAAGAATTCATTAGTGCAGTTTAAACATTGACAAAAAAATCTTCCGAATTCCCCACAAACCGTGCAAATCTTCCCACGAAGTCGTTGAGACACTGAGACATAGTATGATGGTGAAAATGCCCGACCGGGGACTGTTACGTAGCTCTACAGGTGCCGTCACGAATTACGAGCGCTCAGCGATAGTAAGGGTAATTTTTATTCGCGTTGCCATTCATAAAATGACTACTGTGACACCTGAGGCCATGACCTCTTATTACCATGATTATTTAATTCTTATCCGATGTATGTGACGTTTATAAGTCTGCCACTGTCACACAGTGGAACTATGATGGCAATAAAGGCCCATGTACCTTGCATGGTATACAATTGATACAAATAGCCATCACCACGACAAAAACCGAGACAAATCTCTTCTGATTTTTCCCATGCTTCTACAGCAGATACGTGCGTATATGGTCCCTCATTAATAAGATTACTTTCCAATCATCGCTCAGGAAGCGTGGATGACTGTCTCAAATGCCAGGGAACCCCAATTCGCAGTAGGGGCATTAGAATTCAAATGGGAAGTCCTTATTCGTAGAATCAGAGCTCCAAAAATGTTAATAAGTTTAAAATAGCATGTAACATCGTTGAGCAATAAATATACAAGCTCGTGAGTCATTGGCAATCCTATTTGGAGATGTGCTGTGCATAGTTGACTAGTATTGTTTCTCAAGGTCCGTTTCGTGGAAATCATCTCCCTGGCCTTATGCCATACATTGTCGATACTTGATTAAACTCTATTTGGATTACCAGATTTGTATACGGAGCATTTGCTTTCATAGCCCTATAATACGAGGAAAATCGGTAGTCTGGGTTAAACCAGCTGGTTGGCCTCACCAGTTGGGCGCGCGGTCACCCATCTAACTAACAGCAATAGTGCCACGCGCTTCTCGGATCTATGTGTCGAATTATAGATATAAGAGTTTGATGCTTATAAGAACAATATGATGTATGTGTATGTATATAGCCGTGGTTTTTCTAAAAAACTTATATACAGTGATTTTACACCACGTGCTTTACGGTGAAGGAAAACATCGTGAGGAAACCTGCATATTTCTGAGAAGTAATTCAAAGACGTATGTATAGTGCCTGCGGCGATAGACTCACCATCTGTCACATTGGCACTTAATCAAATTCGGTGAAAAGTGGGTGTTGTGATAACAACACCTCTGCCTACCCCTTCGGGGAATACAGGCGTGAGCATATGTGTGTATGTATGTATGTATATAGCTATGATATCTATAATTTTCAAGTAGTGGCCAGGAGTCTGGAAGCTCAGCCTCTATTTACATGGGACTAAAACATAACTGGCGAAATCTGGGTGCACTAAGCACTTCCCCTCCTTCGGGGAATACAAGCGTCGGCATGTGTGGATGAATTTAGAGGAGCAAAATAAAGCCTCAAGCAATATTCGCTCATGTTCGTTGAGTTGAACGATAAGTTTAAGGACGAGTTGAATATGTTAGTTTGTATAACTTTTACTTAGTTCCACGAAACCGCAAGGAAAATAGACAAAACCTTGGTTTAGTCCGGAACGTTAGCGGCGAGACAGCGGCCGTATATTTCCCAGGGGTGTCGCGGAATATAAAGAAATATCTCTGCGAGTGCGTTCCGTGAGCTTCTTGTGTAGCGTGATTGAAGTTCTTTGATACTTTTTTAATATATCGCAACACAATCAATGCTGAGAATATGAGGGTTGAGTTTGGTAAATATCGAGCACGCGGAAGTTGTTTTATTCATTCATACCAGTTGTGCCCGGCAGCTACGCGGTTATAAAATGTCTTTATTTTTTTGATTTGCCAGTTTCCCAAGGATGCTTTTACTGAATAGAACCCGGCAAGAAGCTCAGTAATTTTTCAGGTAATTTTTTTTTACAATTTTTTGTGATACTAAATAAATATATAAGCCCATGGACACAGTTTCAAAGCACAAACTTCGATAAAAAAGTAGGTACTATATACGTAGTACCCAATTATATGCATGTATGTGACAGTTTTTTTTAATCAGGCCTTTTATTATGCTGTTTATTGCCTCAATGCCATGTGAAAGTAATAAGAAATTAAATAAATTGTAATGTCTTGCGGTTTAAATATATGTTTTAATATTTATAAACCAATTAGAACAGTTTAAATGCATTGAAGTGGCAACACCGATAAATTTGTGTTGCGCGAATCAGTTATTTTACGAGCAATTGCGTACAGATAAAATTACGACATCGATAAAAACAATTTGGCCAAGTTACAAAAATGTTGTGGTTGTTTATCAACTTATTTTAATTTCCAAATGGCATAATTCCGTTTTGCAGAATAAACAATTGTTTGGCGCCTTGCCTGCAGTTGAGAGTTGCTCTAATTACTAATAAACATGAGCTGTTTGTGATTTTGATGCACATGTTACATACTTATTTCGTAATGTGTATGGCATCCTGTTCTGAAATAGTAGAGGCCCGTGTAAAGCTTTTTTAGAAAGTCAAAAAAGTCAAACGTATCTTTATTCGATTAGACTTTTTACCAAGTACTTTCAAATCGTCAGAATGACTTAATTATACAGGATTATACATGCTACCGCCAGGTTCGGAAGGTTGCTTTTACTGAGAAGAACCTGGCAAGAAACTCAGTAATTACACTTTTCAAAAATATTATACAATTTAAAGAATACAAAATAAATTATTTAAAAAACGTAAGCTCATGGTCAATGTTCCAATGCACAAATGTCGATAAAAATTAACATAACTAAAAATCTAGTACATCTACTTATAACTAAATGCGTAGCTTGAGATGACCAGCCCCCACAAGCAGCACCTGTTCACAAGTATGACGTGAATGCCAGCCATTGACCTCCTCAGCCATCATAGAGGGTAGAAGTAGGTAAGAGAAGTAGGTAGTAATACAAATTTTTTTTTGGTAAACTTTTTACTCAAGTATCATAACGTCTCACGTGTACTATAGCGAGAAAAAAATCCATTTCAGCTGAGCTAAGAGATGCTATAAGTAGGATTTGGCGCATGGAAATCCAGTGAGAGAGACGTGAGATGTGCCAGACAGGGACAGATGATGTCAAGTAAATGAAATGTATGTACACAACTGAATGTACATAGATTGAACATTTTCTTAGTTGTCAACTAGCTGTGCCCTGCGGCTTCACCCGCGTAGAGTTAATTTCGTGGTTGACCCGCGGAAACCTAATATTATTTCTTAATAAATGCCTAAGTTACTCCTTGTATCATAAGCAATTTGCCAATGCCATGCAGCCGTTGCAGAGATTAGCCGGAACAAACAGACAGACAGACAGACAAACGAACTGACAGAGAGATTTGTTTTTATTTTATTTTTATTGAGCCGTGGTGGCCTTGAGGTTTGAGCAGTTGCCTGCTACGCAAGCGACGCAAGTTCGAATCCCAGCGGGGCCTGTACCAATGAGTTTTTCTAAAAAACTTATGTACAGTGATTTCACACCACATGCTTTACGGTGAAGGAAAACATCGTGAGGAAACCTGCATATTTCTGAGAAGTAATTCAATGATGTATGTAAAGTGTCTGAGACGGCGATGGACTCACCATCTGTCACGTTGGCACTTAATCATCTTCAGTGAAAAGTGGGTGTTGTGATTACAACGCCTCTGCCTACCCCTTCGGGGAATACAGGCGTGAGCATATGTATGTATGTATGTATGTTTATTTTTATATCAGTACCGTATATACTTTCATATGCAAACAGACACTTTAATTTTATTTATCTGTATAGATGTATACATAAGTGTGCAAGAAAGGAGAGGCATTGGAAAATAAACTTATTTACCATCGGTGAGAGAGTCAATCAGATTTGAATAAGTATTTTTACTTAGATTGAGTTGAAGTTGAAAGTTATTTTCATTCGGTTCATTCGTTTCGTTGCATCGCTGATTATAGTTAAGTACAAGCTGTGCCCCGCGGATTTTCCCATGTCGGATTTTAACAATTAAACCTTAGTTACTATATATAACATCAGCTAGCCAGAGAAAATAGGTACAGTCGTTACACAGATTAGCAAACAGACTGATAGAAAACAATAATAAAAAAAAATGTATATACTTTCATATTTAGAGAAAAGCTGTTATTGTCAAACTACAAACTGACATCGAAATTTTATTTCGGATTTTTTTTTACTTTTTGGAGTATCCACAACGATCACTATAACTCGATTAAATAATAGCCTACCTACGTTACTCAGAAACAAAGAAGTTGGTTTTGAGTTCATTACAAAACAAAATTCAAATATTTTGCTTTATAATATTAGTAGAACCCGGTTGACCGAGCAGTGCCCGGTTTCTTTTCTAATTTACCTATGCTTAAAAAAAAGGAAAAAAAATAATTATCGGTGAACGTCATTCTTGAACCAGGGTACTCTAGTTTCGTTATCGCCCCATTAGCGTGCTTTCCAAAAATGAAACCTAGCTAGATTTATTTTTTGCCCCTGAAACCCTCTAAACGCAAACTTTCATGAAAATCGTTGAAGCCGTTTCCGAAATTCAGATATATATACATACAAAACTTGCCCGTTTAAAGGTATAAATGTATCACAGTAACAAACAGACTCCGACACGAGATCGTAAAGGGTGATTAGTGCCTTATGAAACTGAACTCTAAAGAGCGATATTTTCGTCCAAATTTTGTATTTTCGCATGCATAAAGTGTTTTCAAAAGCAGTATCTCCGAAGAACAAAGACGGTTCCCTTGCTATTAATAATAAGTTAGCAACTACGAGCGAAGTTTTGCAATATCGCGATAGTTAGTGGGGCCTCCATTCATAAAGATCCCAAAGTTTTTCAACACACTTTTTTGAAAGTCATGAAAGTATGAAATCGGTGTAATCTTGTGTTTTGCATGCATTTAGCTTTTTGGTTTTTTTTTAACAGGCCGTTTACATTCGGAAGTTGGTATTTTGGTGCCAAGCGGTGCGACGCGGGGTAAAAAGACCAAATAAAGGGGTGCCGCGGTACTGTATTTACACTGTCTATTTAATTTAATGGCTCCTATCTAGCGCTACGAGTGCAAAAGTTATACATTTGCATATTCCGTGCATTTTCATTTCCTATTTTCACAACGGTACTTTTTAATGCTAATGAAAGATTTTTTAGCTCGTGCATTAACATTAAGGTAATGTCTTCGTATTGTTGGTCACGTTGTCAAAATAGTGTTAGTAAAATCAGATATTGAGACTTTCTTGAGCGCTATTATAAATTAAAAGATAATTTGACTATAGTAATATGTGAAACTGATGGTAGGTTGCATTAAATTACTTTGGCTGAATAACATTGTTAACTACTACTAACTGTCAGATGACGTCATGACTTTAACTATTATATTTAAAATTATTGCTGAAGTTACAACATACACAAAAAATACACTGAGACGCTTTTCGCCGTTGTTTTTGTCACGTTGCTAATGTCATCGTCAAATTTGCCTATAGCTTTAACTTCGACAACTATCATCGAAGAACTAAGCCTAAGCGTGCGATATAGGGACGAAATACATATACATCTTGTACAAGCTGAGGAAGATCGGCGATTGAATTTGATAGAACGTGCAACTTAATGATTTGAAACAAAGAAGTCTCAAGTCTCGAGTGAAATTGTACTCTATCCTTTTCTACTTACCCCGTGAAGTGAAGAAATGTTAATAAAGATTCTTACACTTATTTAAGGGGTAAATGGATACAGCATAAATTAACATCTCTTTCGAAGTGAATCTTTCCTTTCTTCAAAGCTAAATTCCTATTGGCAAAGTCGCACATCACAATATACGGTGTCTTCCACACACGCCCCCGCCTAACTCTTTCCTGAATTACCCCATTTTTCCGATACGTACCAATACGTATGAGGGGGCGGGGTTACTTTATTACACATTCTTTCTTTGAGCCATTCTTCGAGATACGTACGTATTTTATTTGTATCTGGTATGAAGTATTATGTTCAGTCTGGGGGTATCGATCGGAATTTTTGTTACTGTTAGGAATAAAGCTTGGCTTACATGAATTGATACACCGAGGGTTAGTTGCAATCCTATAGGCTAATATTATGATCGACTTTCCAATAGCGGCTTCGTCTGCGTACTTTTCAACCAAGAGTGTAAAGTTACTTAGGATGTTCAAGCTCCGATTACCGCTTTTAGGTTTTAGTTATTATTTTTGACAACTGAGTCTTTTGATTGCAACTGTGTATGGGCTTATATTCATGAGATCATACTTCATTATATTGTATAAAAGTTTTTTTTAAAAGAGTAATTTTTGATTTTCTTGTCGGGTTCTTCTCAACAAAAGCAACCTTCCAAACCTGTTTATAATCCTGTATAATATATTTTTTGTATCCTTCTGACGATTTGAAAGTACTTTGTAAGAAGTCTAAGCATATAAAGATATTTTGAATTTGAACTTGAATAAGGAGATTACGGGAAACCGTTTCTTAGTGGATACTTATAGTTTAAGAAAGCCCCTCCTAGTTTCATGACTCTAGGGCCATTAGTTTAGGCTATGCGTTGCGTTAACTAAGTCAGTCAGGACTTCTAATTTTATATGGTATAAATTTCAGAACTTAGTTGACCGAGCTGTGCTTGGTTTATTTCGATGGCGTTTTCTCATATATGTATGCGGAAAAATAAGGGGAAAAAAGGAAAATTTTTACCGATGAACGTCAAACTCGAACCGGGGTTCTCTAGTTTGTCATCGGCCCGTAGGCTGGAAGCCTAACGTCTGAGCTACCATATCTTGACAGATGTCGGCGAAATTTGCAGTCGTATTGTAATGATATTGTATGAGATTTTCAGCGCCCGAAAACATGGTCAAAGCGATATTTTCCAAAAATGAAACCTTTATCCCCTGAAACCCCTACACACAATTTTATGAAAATCGTTGAAGCCGTTTTCGTGATTAAGTTTCAATATATATATATCGAAAATATATATTTCGTAGTATAGTTTTTTTACTAAGTCATTCTCGGATGTAATTTTGTCCAAAAAATTTATCTGGTCTCATATGTATATATTTACTAACGTCAAATATATATTTTTGCCGCATCAGACGGACAGATGGACATATAAACCTTCTCATTAACGATATTGATTTAAATAAGTAGGTATATCAAGTTATGAGATGATATGGAAATTATTCGTTCGTAAATTACTTAAGTTACCATATATTCGTGTTGTAAGGCGATAAATTACAAGTTCGTCGAGTGAGACACGTCCCCATCTTATGAGAAATTCTTTCTTTGACGGACCGAGATGCCTTCACAACTTCGCGATATTGGCTCCAACTTAATAATATATGAGGAGGATATTCTTTAATTTACGAGTTTTCACGTTATTCACAAGTTGTTATACTTCCAATTGTTAATATATTCGTAGTTACTGCTTTTTGGAATTTGTTTGATACTCGAGTGTGGAGATTCTTTGATCAAACCGAGTGATCTTAATTAAATTTGAGTCTAAAAAGCTGTTGTGACACAATTTGAATCCCAGCGAGGCCTGTATCAGTGAGTTTTTCTAAAAACTTATGTGTAGTGAAATTACTCCACGTGTTTTATGGTGAAGGAAAAGATTGTGAGGAAGCCTGCATTTGTCTGAAGAGTAATCACGGACGTATGTATAGTGCCGGAGACGGCGATAGTCTCACCATCAGCAACCATAATAACAACATCGACTTTTCGCCAAAGATGATTAAGTGCCAACGTGACAGAGGGTGAGTCCATCGCCGTCTCAGACACTATACGTACGTCTTTGAATTTCTTCTCAGACATATGCATAAAGCTCTTAGGGTGAAATGATTACACCTAAATTTAAAAAAAACTCATTGATGTAGGCCGTTGAGATTCGAACTTGCGTCGTTTGCGTAGCAGGCTCAAATCCCACGGCCACCACGCCTCTTGCTGTAAGTAATTATTATATTCCAATTAAGATTTGAGCACAGTACAGTTGGTTTGCTATGATAATATCTAATTTATTTATACGATATAAAGATATAATTTCACCCAACTATAAACAGACATCGTAATAAAAAATATTAATGGCATCGTAACTTTATGTGTTCGTGAGTGTAACAGCCTAAAATGTGTACTTGACTACGGTTACCTAAAGTCACCTTTATAGCCTACGAATTAAGATTTAGTTTATAATTTGTATTTTATTAGGTACTAGTTGCGACCCGCGGTTCCACCCGTGTAGAATTAATTTCAGGCAGAACCTTATTTTTTTAAATAAACGCTTAGCCTTATTTAGTCTTTGTAATATCAGCTAGTCAGTGAAAGTCTCAGACATAAGCTGGAAAAAACAGACAGACCGACTGAGATATTTTTTTTATATTTGTACTGTGTATAGTTTCATATGCGTTTAGTGAAAAGCGGTTTATTTGGAATTATAAATAGACATTTTTATTATAAAAATTTTATTTATTTCTATGTATAGATTCGCTCATTAAAAACCATTCATGCCGAGCTGAACTTTAAATATTTCATAATAAGATTCAAAATGTATATTTTGTAAGTATTGAAGTGTTCTTGCGATATGGCTGTGTACTATTTAGGACGAAGCGATTGAATATTAATTAGCAGAGTTATTCAAACACTTAACATACTAATGAGACGATCTAAAGTTCATTAACATAACTGGACTCGCAACCGTAAATTACATTTTTATTCACGTTATTTGTTCTCGATTGTCATTCGATTCGAATCGATTAATTAATTTTAATTAATATCAATGTGCTTCCATGATTGAAAACTCGAACGCTGATTGGCGGTTTCATTGTCGAAAACAATTTTATTCGATTGACGATTATTTAAAGTCGTTAAACCTTTCGATTTACTCCATAATTGATGACCCAGAGTGATTTTAATAATCGAATCTGACGATTATCGATTAGAGTTGCGGATTGCAATATTATTTTACACACTAATTAGAACTTTAGAACAGTAGAACAGTAGTCTACGTGCAACGCGCTAATCTCAAGAGCTACTGGTCCGATTTGACAAATCTTTCAGTATAAGATAGCCCATTCATCGAGGAAGGCTATTGGCTGTATCATCATGCTACGTAAACGAAGTTGCTACTTAACTTAATATTAGCTCAAAGTATAGTATTCCATAGAGGCTATATTATAAATTGGAAATAGTCTCTGTTTGCCTGTTACCTTTTCAAGACTATGCTGAATAATTTTCTCTGATATTTGGTCAAGATAGCTTCAACCTGAAACTGAGTAAAGTGTAAATATAATATGATAAAACAATTATATATAAAACAATTCTCTCCAAAATTGCTGTGCCCCACGTGGTCCATAAGTTTAAGGCACTTCATACACTTTCTTCGGTTACGAGTGCTCCGAATGTGACCTTTCTGAAAAATACTATTAATTTGGCCATAGTACTTCTTCCTTGGACGCCCTCTACCGACACTTCCGGTCACATTCGCTCTATAAATTTCTTTCGTTAATCACCTTTCACTCATCCTTTCGATATGTCCAAACCATCTCAACATACTTTTTTCAATTCTGGTCACCACATCATTCTTCAACTTGCAACTGTCTCTTATCAAACTATTTTTGTTTCGATCTACAATGGTGACACCACACATACTTCGTAACGAGCGCATTTCCACTGCATTCACTGTACTTTCATGATTCTTCTGCCAAACCCAACATTCACTTCCATACCTCAGAGTAGGTAGGTTTAAGGTAATGTATAAGTCTTACTGTCGTCTGTAAGTACTAGATTAAGATTATACATTGATTGAGCTTCTTCTTCTTAAGGTGCCTCGATGATTAACGAAGGCTGGCAGTCAAGTTGGAGTATTCCTCCCTATTTGTGGCGAAACTGTTCGGCTGCACTCGCTATTCCCGTCCACTCCCGGATTGCGTAACCAAGATTTTTTCCTCCGACCAACACGTCTTTTGCCAGCATAATAAGTTGTAGTAACTCGTACCTACATACATATGCTCACGCCTGTATTCCCCGAAGGGGTAGGCAGAGGTGTTGTTATCACAACACCCACTTTTCACCGAATTTGATTAAGTGCCAACGTGACTGATGGTGAGTCTATCGCCGTCTCAGGCACTATACATACGTCTTTGATAATGACTTCTCAGAAATATGCAGGTTTCCTCACGATGTTTTCCTTCACCGTAAAGCACGTGGCGTGAAATCACTGTACATAAGTTTTTTTTTTTTTTTTAAAAGCGCATTGGTACAGGCCCCACTGGGATTCGAACTTGCGTCATTTCGACTGCTCAAACCCCGAGGCCACCACGGCTCTTATCTCGTACCTATTATGTACTATGTACTATTGAGCAATAAATTGAATTACTTACTTAAAAGCACATAAAAAAAGTTACGACATTCCTCTCATTCCACAGTATTTTGTAGTATTTATAAATTTAATTATCGACCATACACCATATTTGTATGTTTGTATTGATTTATGAACGGTAGCTGTCTGTTAGTCCACAAACAAATGATGCATACATTTAAATGTCATCTCTGGTAATGCTTTTACTATTTGCTTAACTTTAAATGGTTACGAAATGTCCTTTTTAACATGTTTTCTAAGCACACAGAGATATACAGTGCTATAACCATACTTATATTAAAACTACTTGTTCCCTGCGGTTTCATCCGCGTAGAAATGTTTTATCTGCCAATGAAAGTCCCGTTAAAATCGGTCCAGCCGATTCGGAGATTACCCGGCACAAACAGACAGACAGAGAAAATGTTAAAAATGTATTTCTCTATGTCACTACCGTGTATACTTTGATATTCATTTAGTCAAAAGGTGTAATTTTGGAATTACAAACAGACACTTTATTTAACTGTATAGATTTTAAAGCTCCACAAGTTTAGTATAACAGACTGTTAAAAAAGGTGCATTAACTTATTCGCTGTCAGACAAAGCTCTTTGCACACCTCTTTAGCGAAAAATCTCAGAAGCTTTTGCTGACGCTTCAAGTCATCGAAGCCCGAAGTCAGCACGAGTGTTGACAATCAGTAGGTACAACGAGTATATTTGCACGACGCGCTACCGCATTCCACCTCAATACAAATATTGGATGTAGGCTTTTATGCCTTTCATGGCGCACTTGCTTTTGTTCTGACCGTACAAGCGGATAAACCAAGATCACGGCACTTACACCATTGGCAAGTACCAAAGACCTATTGTCCATTCTAGATCGGCATTACACTCTAAATTACTGCTTTGATGAGCTCGTACATACTTTATTTTTGTTGCTATGTAAGTGCTATCACGAGCTATGAGCGTTCAGAGAAAATAATGGGAATTGTAAAATATACAACATTATTTTTGTTTAAATGAAAGGTTTGTTTGGAATACGTTTTATTTTTGACGTTTGCACAATGTGAGCTTTGTCGTTTATACCATGGAATAGCTACGAGCCTTTTCTCCAACTTAATTCTGTTTTACCTCATCTCTTCTCATATAACTCTCTTACAGAGATAGCTGCGCCTATATTTGGCCACGATACCTCCTTACAAGACCCCAAAAATTACTACTGCGTGTTCAAGGCTTCTGTGGGTAGGCAAATCGTTAACGTATACTATCACTGCACTGAAGACGAAGATAAATGTATTATTTTGCTGTGAATACCCAAAAGTTTAATGCTTTTTAGTGCTCATACATACACATACATATGCTCACGCCTGTATTTCCCGAAGGGGTAGGCAGAAGTGTTGTAATCACAACGCCTACTTTTCACCGAAGATGATTAAGTGTCAACGTGATAGATGGTGAGTCCATCGCCGTCTCAGACACTTTACATACGTCATTGAATTAGTTCTCAGAAATATGCAGGTTTCCTCACGATGTTTTCCTTCACCGTAAAGCACTGTACATAAGTTTTTTAGAAAAACTCTAAAGAACTCTTTTTAGTACTCGTAGTTAGGTATTAAATATTCCGTCAACGTACGAAACCCGATAAATTTGAATTCTCCTGTCGATCGCCCCGATTTATTAGGCAATTAAATAATCAAGTCTGAATGTGCGTATGCCTAGAATGAGAAAACTCCTCGTGGATATAAATAGGCAGTGATGTTACAAGTAAAGAAGACCTAAGAAACGATGGATGGATTGTGTGAAAGATGATATGGCAAGAAGGTGTGAATACAGATATGACTGCTGATAGAGAGAAATGGAAGAGGACACATTTCGCCGACCATAAATAAGATGGGATAAGGGCAGAAGAATGATGATGATATTAAAAGTAAAGATACGCTATTCGCTTACAGTTTTCCATTTGTCGAATAAGTAGTATAAACACTTAAGAGTATCTGAGGACAGAGGCTAAAGTTCTGACAACTTTTACGCTTCAATATCAGCATGTCAGTGACATATCTACGTCGTTAAAACAAGTCTATTACCATTCAGGAGCCGTGGTGGCCTTGGAGTTTGAGCAGTTGCCTGATACGCAAGCGACGCAACTTGGAATCCCAGTGGGGCCAGTACCAATGAGTTTTTCAAAAATGTATGTACAGTGATTTTCACACCACGTGCTTTTACGGAAAAAGAAAACATCATGTATATAGATATGTATAGTATGTATAGTGCCTGAGACGGCCATAGACTGACCATCTGTCACGTTGGCACTTAATCATCTTCGGTGAAAAGTGGGTGTTGTGATTACAACACCTCTGCCTAGCCTTTCTGGAAATACGGGCGTGAGCATATGTATGTATAACTATATAATAAATCTTAATTGATTTTCTAAAAGTAATGTAGTTTCCATCGATATAATGTCATACGTCTGACGTTAGTTAAAAGCCAATCAAAACCGCCCTTATCGTCCTTAAACGTTAAAAGTTCCATCAGAATAATCAAATGAATAAAGTCTATAACAAAGAGCCGTCAAAACACAACGTCACCTTATCGATTGAACGTGACCTACCCTAAAATTGATTCCCTAAAAATCTAATTACAGTCAGGCGTAAATTTGCCTCTCTCTATTGATTATTAGCGACCTTGGTGTAAAAATTAAGTCAAGGAATGACCCAATTCTTCCCCCCACCACCCTCGTTCACTGCCAAGTTTACATTGAAGCGAATGCCCATTAAATAGGAGTAAAACTGGCGTCGCGTAGTTGAGAAAAAGCTCTTTAATGACTCGACGGAAGCTGCGCCATTTAAGATTTGCTGTGGGAAATGCGCGTCTTGATACTTGATATTTTTTATATAATATATTTTGATTTCTGTAATTATTCTTTTCAAATATATGGTTACAATATATGTCATAAATAAAAACATATGGGCACATTACAAATGCTCAATTATTAAAAATATTTATGGGCAAATTCTTTAGACAGACTTTAGAACATAGACAATTTTGTAAATCAAGGTAATTTAATATAATGAGATAAGGACTCTTAATGACGTGTGGGCAAAGCCGCGAATGGAAGCTAGTATGTATATAAGGATGGAAAGGATTTGATAATGGAGTAGGTAGATTTGTGTCAATAACAACTAGTTATGTATGTAAGTATCGTATTTTTCAAATCGTGATGATGTTGAGTCAAAGAGATATAAAATATATAGTTTGGTGCTAATTATTACATAATTAGCAATGCATTAAAAACACCTATTAGTTTTAAATCATAATAAGTATAATATAGTATTTGTCCGCAAATAAATTTGATTTCTTTTTATATAAATCCGTAAGTATACCCAAACCATAATGGACGTAAATTAACAACAATATATTTACTCAAAGTGTATTTTTCATGCACATCAAGATTATCTGGTCGCAGCATAATTAATAAAAAAGAATTAAAAAGGAGTTCGAATCAACGGTCGCGTGCCCCTGAGGCCAATGTCCTTTAGACAAGATCGCCCCTCTTTGCAGCCGTCCTGCTCCAATTAACCACCTTATCTATATCGCTGTCTCTCTTTAACAAGGGATGCTAATATCGCGTTACTCAATATCCCACTGGGACATCGGTCGGATAATAAATTTCTGAATATTATTGCAGCTTTTCTTTAATTCTTCAAAGGTTCTATTAGGATTTTAGACTCAATTACTCAAAAGAGCTGTTCATGTAGAAAATGACTACGTAATACATTTTTAATGTATGTTCTTAAATCGTGTTTGATATACGACAAACGGGTATTCGATATCACAGCCGTGAGTTAGCAATAAAAAGTAAAGCATGTCGAAAAATATCTGTAAGTAGCACACGCCCGCCCCTTAATATCTTCCGTGCGAGAGCACCAGGCGCGCCGTATCGGAGAATTTTCATCTGAATATTTTCCTTTCTCATTGTCGTTATCTGAAAAATATGTTTTCGTACGGTCCGGCCTCGGAGACCAAACGACGCATGCTCCGAGCTACAACTCTTCTAAATTCAAGTGTGTCCCCTTCAGTTCAGAGCTGCAATTCTTTTATTTGCCAGAACACCGCGCCACTCGTGGCCAAAGGAAAAATTGTGCGCGTGCCCTTGACCAAAAGTAATCCTTGCCCGATTGTGTTAGGGTGGTGTTTAGTTTGCGAGTGGTGTTGTAGCGCGACGGGTGGTAGGCGGAATATGGAAACCGGAAGTCGGGGGGGTGGAAGGGGGCAAATGGTCGGAAGAGTAGCGAAGGCAAATAACTTGGCTGTTCTCTACACATGTATAGGGAGGCTCGGGGGTTCGCAAAAATGCTCGCAGCGCCGTTCCAAGTTCCACAATGAAACGTTGAGTATTCTTGTCATTTGTCCCCATAAAATGTCTCATCTAAAGAAAAATTCGCCTAGAAATGTTTCCCTAGCACAAGTTATGACAGATATTATGTTGCGTCGCGACATATGAAACGTTTAATTCCGCCTTTATTAACGTTTATAATTCCACATGTTTGCTCATGTGGAATTGTTTCCACGAAATTAATTTATGAACAGGAAGACACAGCTATATTTGGTTTGATTTTTTTTTAAAAAGACGGTGATGAGGTTTTGGACAGCATTACATTACCCTTTGTCTATGAAGAATATTAATTTGCGAGGAAACCTGCACTGTTTATTGTTTTAATGGCGGTAATGGACATGCTATCTTTCATGTTATCACCTAACCTTAGGGATTATATAAAGAGATGAATATGCATTAATATTAGATTAGTACGTGTGAGAAAAAGTTGAATATGCTCTTATGATGTTTACTTATATCTTGTATCGAAATTCTTTCTGAAATCAGTTTATCAATGAACCTCCAGGGTGTGGATTACTTTTGAATCGGGTTTATTAAAACCCATTCGTTTCTCTACTTGAAGATGTAATGGAAATATGATTATCTAGTGCATTAACATTTTCAAACGCAAAACTTACTTGTTAAATATCATAAAATTCCCTTTGTGGTCTCGAAAATTCTTTGCCAAGTCGAAAATCAAAGGTCCAAATAGCAAAAGTTGGGAGCTCTTTGAGTTGCCCCGTTATTATTTTCTCAAGAACCTCTTTTATGTAAAGGAACTCTTCAGATGGCGAGGGTGGTAAAGGGAAAAATATGACGGTGTTGTATTGTTTGGTCTTTTCTTTTGCGTTGTGTTAGAGAGGGAGGGGGATAGTCGAGTGGCTTTCGCGTCAAGAGTCTCCAATCTCCATACACGGGTCCTCGTTACGTCGTGCCTCTGGGCCTGTGGGAGGCGTTTTGACAATTTATGAAACATGTAACCATCCCTTGGCTCAGCTAGTAGGTTATGCCACTGAATCGAAAGTTTAAACAAGGGCGGCTTACTACATCGATCTAAAATTTGCTTATGAAGTCAACCAAGTTAATACAACCAGGTTAATACCAGTGCTCCAAATTTTGTAAGGGATGGAAAGAAAAACTTTGGTCTGATTCCAAAAAGGGAAAGTGCAATAAGGCCAGGATAGGATGACGTGTAAGGTTTCGTTTTCAGTATCGATGAATTTCGATGCGTGTTACGTGAAATTATGAAATGAAAAAGGAGGCGGACTCGTTGGTGTGGTCATGGTTCGCGGAGTTTGGATTTGTACTAGGTTAATGGCAATAGGCTCGCCTCCTATTACGTTCACATATCTATATATATCTTAAGTACACTTCGGCCTACCCCTTTGAGGAGTCCAGGCATGAGCATTCTATGGAATTGTGTTTTA
This sequence comes from Watsonalla binaria, assembly GCA_929442735.1. NCBI lineage: Eukaryota > Metazoa > Arthropoda > Insecta > Lepidoptera > Drepanidae > Watsonalla > Watsonalla binaria. The sequence continues at coordinate 2,623,475 of OV838929.1, read as the reverse complement.
CCCCATCACAATAAGGTAGAATTCAATCAATTGATCAAAAAACAAATCATTCTTAAAAGTTCACACATTTCAAACAAATTAACCAAAGATGCAACATGCTAATATGTTAAACCCTACATCTTATTCTCACGCCATCCCAGAAGGGTCCCTGAAGGGGTAGGCAGAGGTGTTGTAATAACAACACCCACATTTCACCGAATATAATTAAGTGCCGACGTGGCAGAGGGTGAGCCCATCACAGTCTCAGTCACTACAAATACGTCTTGAATAACTTCTCAGACATATTTTATAACCTTTCGGTACTCATAGTAACTTTAAAATAAGACTCTAGTCTTATTTTAAAGTTACTATGAGTTACCGAAATGAGTTACTATGATAATATGCGTTTGTGTGCTCGCATTTGACTGTTTCATAGGAGCTGGGCTTCTGTATGTTGATATTTTGTAGTAATATAATGAAATATACTTTGGTACTGTCTTTACGATGTTAAAATAATATGCCATTCCAAGAACGAAGACTTTACGTAGGTCGCGTAATGAAATTATCAAATGTATGAGAACTTGTATATACGTAACAGTAGCCAAAGCTTTAACTACTGAGCTACTGGTTTACTTTATTGCATTTTATGACTTTTATTCTGCGTTGGAAGTGGTTTCGTAAGTTTATTTTGCTATTGAAGTCCTTGAACTATTTATCTTTGTGAATGTACGTACATATATGCTTGCATTCGTGTTGATACTATCTATATTATACCTTTATACTACTAGCTAAGTCTCGCGGGTTTATCTGTGTAGGATTAAGAATACAAAGTATGTTATTTAGTGGTAATTTCTCGCTTTTTGTAATATGTTCTAAAGCTTAAAGCTTTCCTCGAAGAACTGTCCAACACAAAAACATTTAATTATATATTCATTATAAATAAGTTGGTCTGTAAAATATCCATTGACGATTGACAAACTGCGTACGGAAAATTTTATCCCTTCATTTTGTTGGCCCATTACATGTGTCATCATCATCTTCCCGGCCTTATCCCGTGTATTGTTGGGGTCGGTCCATTATGTATCTATACTTTTAATACCAAATTTGTATATACTTAAGAAACTACTCATTAGTTTAGTCCGAGTGAAACCCAGTTTTATTCTCTACTAGCTGTGTCCCGCGGTTTCACCCACGTAGATTGAATTTTATATTTAATGTGTGACCTAATTCGCGGACTCCTAATTAAAATAACATATAGTCAAAATTACTCCGTGTACGACCAGCTATTTATCCAGTCGTTTTGGAGATTAGCCGGAACAAACAGACAGACAGATTTTTTTTTTAAATTTGTTGTTTATGCTACTACAGTGTTTACTTTCATATTCATATAGTGAAAAATTGTTATTTTGGCATTACACACAGACATTTCAATTTCATTTATTTGTATAGATTTATAGATTTAAACCAAACCTTAGGCGTTATGGCATTATTATAAGTATAATATAAAGCTTATATTTTATACCTACCTCCCGTATGTAAATATTAATATTAGTGAGGATTATAATAAAAGTTCTGAAATTGCTAGGAAAAAGTATATTTTGACGTATGGTAGCAATAATAAACTCTGGGAGGACGATGTTTTCCTCCAAGAAACATCAAAATTATGGATAATCTATTAATAATTTATTATCATAGGTACCGCTACGATAATGAGCACTAATATTTTTTAGGGTTCCGTACCCAAGGGGTAAAAAAAGGGACCCTATTACTTAGATTACTAAGACTCCGCTGTCTGAATAAAATAAATATTTAAGGGACTCCCATACAACAAACGTGATTTTTTGCTATTTGTACGCGAGTTCGACTCTCACTTGGCCGCACCGAGAAATATATAAAAGACTTTCATGGCTAACAGCCTGAATGTGATTTGTTTGCGGATTAATGGAAGAATATTTTGTCTGTATGTTTGGAGTTTTGTGAGGAGACTGCATGAAAATGCTCCATTTTTCCCTTTAGTTTAAGTGGCTTCAAGCCGTTCTATGAGGTTAAATAAATAAATAAATAAATAAAGCACTTAGATAAGTAAACATATAATTAGTTTTAGTATATAATAATATACCGCATCCATTGCCAACTACATCCTTGTAACATCCTCTCAAAATATTACTCGCGTCTCCCTCATTACGAGGCAAATCATTACTGGGTGAAATCGTACGGAATCGCAAAGGAGGGATTGTTCGTCTCATCATATTAAAAACGCTCTTAAAGCTCTAGCAATAAAACTCAATATCCTACAGTAGAACTGTCGAATAATCCACGCGATAATATGTCATCTTCGCCGTAGTATGAAAAATATGAGATGTATTGAAAATGAAATCACTTCAATATTACTTAAGAGTTTCTTCCAATCTAAGTGTGGGAGGATATTTTTCATTTTATTGTAATTTATATAAAAAAAAAATATACTGAGACTTGCTGTGCCCCACGGTTTCACCCAAGCGTGAATTAGCTTAGGGAGCCGTGGTGGCCTTGAGGTTTGAGCAGTCGCCTGCTAAGCAAGCGACGCAAGTTCGAATCTGTACCAATGACTTTTTCTAAAAAACTTATGTACAGTGATTTCACACCACATGCTTTACGATGAGGGAAAACATCGTGAGGAAACCTGCATATTTCTGAGAAGTAATTCAATGACCTATGTAAAGTGTCTGAGACGGCGTTGGACTCACCATCTGTCACGTTGGCACTTAATCATCTTCGGTGAAAAGTGGGTGTTGTGATTACAACACCTCTGCCTACCCCTTCGGGGAATACAGGCGTGAGCATATGTATATATATTTATTCAATATTTTTTTTTGTTTCATAAAAACTATATATTAGAAGAGTCTTCTTTTAAGCATAATAATGCCTGTACTAGGGGGCCTTGCTCTTCCTTAGCTTTATTAGGCGAAACTTATTTTTTTTTATGTAGCCTCCTTGTAACAGCTATCTCCTAATGAAACTGTGAACGAAAGTACCATTAAAATCGGTCCCGGCGTTTCAGAGATGGGACAAACAGACAGATAGGTAGATGGTCAGATAGAGAAAAATGTACCATTGTTTTATTTTTGGTGCATACTGTGTTATACTTTCATAAACATTTATTGAAAATCTGTTGATTTAGAATTACAAACAGACACTTAAATTTTATTTAACTTTATAGAAATACAAAGAGCCGTGGTGGCCTCGGGGTTTGAGCAGTCGCCTGCTACGCAAGCGACGCAAGTTCGAATCCCAGCGGGGCCTGCACTCAAACTCATTGAGTTTTTCTAAAAAACTTATGTACAGTGATTTCACACCACGTACTTTACGGTGAAGGAAAACATCGTGAGGAAACTTGCGTATTTCTGAGAAGTAATTCAATGGCGTTGAAAAGAGGGTGTTGTGATTACAACACCTCTGCCTACCCCTTCGGGGAATACAGGCGTGAGCATATGTATATACAGGGTGTCGTGGTACCATAAAACCATATTTTGAAACCAATAACCTTCTTAATTTAATAAGTTTAATTATTGCGTACATAATGTAGGTAAACGAGGCCGCGCGTTCATTCAATCGCTTAAGGCCGCGAGCTCTTCGGCCCTTAGCAACCATAGCCTATAACTACGTTATCGTTGGAGCTATATATTTTACGACTTCAACATAGTGATATATTCATAAAACCCTACAACTTCTAGAAGACAACTGTTCCTTTTTCTCCGACATCATGTATAGGACTAGTTACATCTATCTGCATAACGTTGACCTAACGTTTCACTATTTCAATAGTGATTTTATAATAATAGAAATAAGATCTAATATCGTGTAACGTGTCTCCTCGTGATAAGATATATAATCATATGAGCACATGTCTTTCTTCGTGATTTATATCTCCGAACCCCACACTACCTCTTCACCAATAGTAGCTCAGATATTTGTTGAAAAATCGCGACTTTTCCTCGACATCCTACACACACCCCTACACACACCCCTACAAACAACCACATACGCCTCATACGTGCTTTCGTCCACACATACTTGCCAAACACACACATATTAAGACTTAACCACACACTCTTATATTCTAAAATGTACTTTGTTACAACGTATTTGAAGTACAATTTTCTTTGTCGCAAAGCGAACATTTAGTATGTTCCAAGTAAACAATTTATCCGAGAACAGATTTAACGATTCGTCGTAAAATCTTGATATCTAGAATGTAGTGTATTTCGTTGTTCGGTTTATGTCTATCTAGATTGGCTATTATCCTTACAAATAGTATTTTGATTGTCTGTGATTATTGTGACCTATTTGTAACGACCTTTAATTGTCGACGTTTAAGCAGAGCGTATTAAGAACTTCTCAGCTTTGACGTTTCATTTTGGTATCGTAAAATTAAACGTCAAAGCTTAGAAGTTCTTAATTAATGCTTAAGCGATCATAGTTGGCCCATTGGTCCCGACACGAGTTAAAACGACTGTGAATTATTTTGACTGTACCTACTTAATAGAGTAAATTTTAAAATCTTTATGATTTACAACCCTCACGCTTAAACGGTATAACATAAAAAATAGGCCTACAATCCTTACTGCTTACGTGTCCGTACGATTGTTTAAAAAAAAACTACAAAGTCGCAGACACACACACACACATTCACAATCTTTGACACCTATACATATATACATATATACAGACAAATAATATTGAAGTGTGTGTTTGTAATTCCTAAATTACACCTTTTGACTAGATGCACTAGAAAACCCATTTTTTTTTATTTTTCTCTGTCTGTCCGTCTATCTGTTTGTTCCGGCTAATCTCCAAAACTGGCTGGCCTATTTTAACAGAACTTTCACTGGCGGATAGCTAATTTTACAAAGAGTAACTTAGGTTATTTTTATTTAATAGAACATTAGGATTCTGCGAGAATGAAATTTAATCTACGCGGGTGAAATCGCAGGGCACAGCTATTTTATAATATAGGTCAAATCCCCGGGAAAGTGCCTCCCACGGGATTAGTGACAGCTTTGACACGATAGTGAACAAGATTGTACATACATACATATGCTCACGCCTGTATTCCCCGAAGGGGTAGGCAGAGGTGTTGTAATCACATCACCCACTTTTCACCGAAGATGATTAAGTGCCAACGTGACAGATGGTGAGTCCATCGCCGTCTCAGGCACTATACATACGTCTTTGAATTACTTCTCAGACATATGCAGGTTTCCCCACGATGTTTTCCTTCACCGTAGAGCACGTGGTGTGAAATCACTGTACATAAGTTTTTTTTTTAGAAAAACTCATTGGTCCAGATTGTTCACTTAATTAAAAAGTGTATTAAGTATTTTGACATTTGACTTAATGTCAATCTGTCAATCCGCTAACGATTTATTGACAGGCCAAATGCGTAGCCATATACTAACTTCCGTCCGTTGCTTCGCTTGCGTCAATCTTATGATAATGAAAATGATTTATTCAATTTAGGCCCTGGTAAGTTACTTATAAATGTCGCGGAATTGGCCACCGGTTCGGAAACTAGTCTTCTGAGAAGAACCGGCAAGAAACTCAGCTAGAATATGATGCCATAAGTGGCCCGCGGAAATCAATTTTTATTAAATTAAAGTAACTTAGGCTAAGTTACTCCTTGTAACATTAGCTATCTGTCAGTGAAAGTCCCATCGATCTGTAACGTAGTTAAGAAGTAAACGTATACACAGAGAAAATCAATTTCTATTAATTAAATATACACAAAGACACAGTTTTTAAGTTTATTCGTTACTTTATATACAAAGTACTTAAAACTTTTTACTAGTAGAAAACTTGGCCCAAATTGGTGTCTCTCGGGATCGTGCCAAGAAGGCTGGCAGCATTGCCACGTTGAATAGCAATGCTGATTCTCTGAGCGAGAAAAGCCCCAGCCCGCTTGGCATGAGAAGCTTCTACCAGACGACGTGCAACCTCTTTGAAAAGACACAGTTGATATTTCGTAGTATACATTAGCGCGGATTTACAGTCGGCTGGTCAAAGGCGTGGTATGAAAAGCATTTTTCTTGTTCGGTGCTTTTATCTTAGTATCGAGCTATATTCTCAGCCGTAAGATCGGGGTCACAGGGTGAGCGGTTTATGACAATATTTTGATTTGATCATTTCAATTAAGCAAGTTTGTAACCGACTTCATGAAGGAGGAGGATATCAATTCGACTAGGTACATGTTTTTTTTTTGAGATTATCACATTGTACGAATTAAGTAGTTGTAAGACATATACTGAGCAATTTTAATTATTTATAAAGTACTAGTTGTGCCTCGCGGGTTTACCTGCCCACAAAGGTCAAACAATAAATAAAACCACCTGCAAATTTAGATGTTACATTTAGCACCAACTTCAAAAGTAAATAAGCACATAGGTTTTTATAAAATTGTATTTAATTTTTTTTTGATATAATCTGTATTAAAATTAAGAACCCCAAATATTTGCTGTCGCTCGAATAGAATCTCAACCCTAACAATTTAAAAATAGAACTACAAAATAAATTATAATACGCAGAGCTACTTTTCCAGCATACGCTGACCTCTCTTTGCAAAGAAAGCTTATTCGATGCAGGATAATCTTACGCTAGACATTATAAACTTGATATGAAGCCGTGTGTTAGTAATAGAACTACATTTTGATAATTCTTGATACTCGAAGCTTACGGCCTCGTAACTTAGTGTAAGTTGAATTGTGGCTTTATTAGCAGAAGCAAGTTATTTCAAAGTACGTTAAGTTACGAGCGATAATGTAGCAGATGCATGGTTGCATGTAACTTAGATTTCTGTTTGAATAAGGTGTGTACTTTATAGCGATAAGTACCTTACAAGGTAGAATTTATTTAAGTTAGTATTATCTGTTAAGGATGAGCTCGTGGCACAGTTGCTATTGCGCATATCATTCGATCAGCGAAGTTAAGCAACCCTACCCCTAGCCAGTAATTAGATGGGTGACCGCCCGAGTTCCCTCCGTGCCTCGGAGAGCCAATTTATCACCTTTGGCAGTCATTATAGGTCAGTCGGAGGCCTAAAATAGTCTGACAACTGGTTTAACCCAAATCACAGATTTTCCTTGTTAAAGGGGTTGCGAAGGTCAGATGGCAGTCGCTTCGTATAAAAATCAAGTGATCAGCCACATCGGGTTGAATCAAGTGCCGACCCCAACAATGTATGGGATAAGGCCAGGGAAATTATGATATCTGTTAAGTACTATCTGAGCCCAGTAGGAAAAAGCCGTGGAGGCCGTGGGGTTTGAGCAGTCGCCTGCTACGCAAGCGACGCAAGCTCCAATCCTAGCGGGGCCTGTACCAATGAGTTTTTTTAACTACTTATGTGCAGGTGATCGTGAGAAACCTGTCTGAGAAGTAATTCAAAGACGTATGTATAATGCCTGAGACGGAGATAGACTCACCATCTGCCACGTTGGTACTTGCAGGTATCCTCGATGTTTTCCTTCACCGTAAAGCACGTGGTGTGAAATCACTGCACAAAATTATTTTGGAAAACCTTATTGGTACAGGCCCTCTGGGATTCGGACTTGCGTCGCTTGCGTAGCAGGCGACTGCTCAAACCCCAAGGCCACCACGGTTCGTTACTTTAAGTTATGGTATAGCATTGCCAAGCAAAGTTAAAGTTTTATGTATTGTTGTAAAAACTTCCAAAACCCTGGGTATACGAGAATGATTAAATTTAGTACAGTTTTAAATAATATATCACATGGCTACCGTTTATAGCATGCTTTATGGTCAGGCCCAGGAGCAGAAATGTGTTGATGAGGTAATTAATCAAATCTATATCTATACAGATAAATAGTTTTGAAGTGTCTGTTTGTAATTCCAAAATTACTGCTTTTCACTAAATGCACATGTAAGTGTAAGTATATATGGTACTGAGTTAAAAAATCTATTTAAAAAAAATCTCCGTCCATCTGTCGGTCTGTCTGTCTGTTTGTTCCGGCTAATCTCCGAAACGGGTGGATTTAAGTAGATAGCTAATGTTACAAAGAGTAACTAGGGAGAAGCTACATTTATTCATAAAAACATTACGTTTCCGCGGGCCACCAATTAACTCTACGCGGGTAAAACCGGAGGGTACAGTTAGTTGCAAATAAAAAAAACAGAGACGACAAACATTCTAAATTCCATAATCGTAATTCAACTATATTCTGTTATAACAGTGCCATTGAAAAGCGTCGATCGTTTTTCGCAGCTCCGCAATCAAGAATCGATTCCCCTAATGAAGGCATGTGAAGGCTGTTGATCAACTTGACCTAGCCTGACCCCATTACGATTATTGGCTACACGGCTTGGCTTACCAGTCACATGTAACTAATCAAATACACCCGCCAATTACATTAATAATACAGACTTATTAAATAACAAGCTGTGCCCCGCTGTTTTACTCGTATAGTTAATTTCATGGGAGACCCGGGGAACCCTAATGTTTTTTTTTAAAGTAGCCTTTGTAACTCCTCGTAGAATTTGCTATCTGCCAAAAAATGTCCGGTTAACATCGGTCCAGCACAGACAGACAGTTTTTCAAATTGGTTTTTTATACCTATATCCGTACATAATTTCATATGCATTTAGTGAAAAGTTGTTATTTTGGAATTACAAACAGACACTTCAATTTTATTTATTTGTAACCTATTTATTTTTATATTTTTTTCTTTAAAAACATGCCGTTTTGAAAATGTCGAATCAATTACAGTTTTTTTATGCTTTCCTCATCAAGGCAATTTATTCAATTCCCATACTGTGGCACCATTAGAACGACGTCACATAGCTAAGTATGCATTCTCATCAATACATCTATACATATAAATAAAATTAAAGTGTCCGTTTGTAATACCAAATTAACAGCTATTCACTCCACGCATATGAAAGTTTATAGGTAACATTAAAACACAATTTTTTTTAAGTTTTCTCTGTCTATCTGTCTGTCGGTCTGTCTGTCTGTTTGTTCCGGCTACTCTCTGAAATGGCTGGACCGATATAAACGGGACTTTCATTGGCAAGTATCTGATGTTTTTAAGTGTAACTAAGGCTACTTTTAAGGGTATATGGGTTTAAGGGTTTAAGGGTTCTGCGACTTAAAAAAATGTTGGAACGGTTTGTGTGAAAATTGTGGCTATATTTTCGTGTTTGCGGATAACTATGTAATTTATTAACAGATTTTGATAATTATTTTTACGGTTGCAGATTGATACTTGAAACACTAGAGCACACTAGAAGGATCTTGGTAAATATAAAGTAAGTAATTTTATTTGTGGAACTTGACTAGTTTCAATAATTTCACGAAGCAAGTTAATCCATCATTTCCTTTCGAATGGCACGGCACAAAGATAATATCGATGCAGACGAAATAAATCATGGAGATTATATGAAACTTTTGAAGAATACATTGTAGTAGACAACAACCAGACAGACACTTCACGAGTGCAAGATTTGTATCAAATACAGATTTGGAAAATTTATTTTATTCTGTCTTGTTAGTCTAGTGGACCAGGGTTCGGTATAAATATGCTCACGCCATCCCAGAAGAATTAGCTGAGATGTTGTGACAACAGCCACATTTCACCAAAGACCATTAAGTGCCAACGTGACAGAGGGTGAGTCCATCGCCGTCTCAGGCACTGTTTATACGTCTTGGAATCACTTCTAATACCTGCGGGATTCCTTCACTATAATGCATGTAGGGTGGAATTAGCGCACTTAAGGGTTTGCATGTGCGAAGTTTTTAGAAAACTCGGCCCTCCTGCACCGCTGGGATTCGGACCACGGCTCTTTCACTCACGGGTTTTTTATATGTAATTTTTTAGTAGCACCTCTATTTTTCAGTAGCATCTCAATAGAGGCCTGTTATTTACCTGGGTCTCAATATAACTAGCGAAATGTGATTGTACTACTAGTATAAATACCTGCAAGAAATGCCTATCTTTCTTGCAAGAAAGTCGTTCTCATCGAGGGTTGAAGCCCCATAGCCCCGCCCACACGTTGACATGTGTGGAGTCCTTTCTTATTCGTCGATTTTTCCCGTTTTCACGCGATTTTTCGCATACCTAACAGTAGCGGGACGTGTGCGGATTTATTCGTCTCCGCCTTGTATTGCTGAGTCAAATTTTATGAGGAACTAGCGGACGTCACGCGGCTTCATCCGCGTATTTTCCGTTCCCGTGGGAGTACGGGTAAAAATGGAACCGAGGATAAAAAAATCATATATAATAAATAAATAAACAGACAAACGGGAAGAAAAAAAAAATATTGTGCTTTTTTAATGCTAGCTCTCTCATTCATATGCTGAAGTTAAAAGCTAGTATTTTAGCATTACAAACAGAAACGTCATTGTATTAATTTGTATAGATAAAGCCTTTCTTAGCAGGTCAGACATGTATGTGTAATAGTCGATTTTATATTTCCAAACATGTGTACATTCGGCCTAATGTTCTAGCGGATGAACAAAACGAACACCCATAGGCTAAATCAGGGGCGTGCATTCCATATAAACAGATAAGCATTGCTTACCATTTGTGATGGTATGTGCGCCACATTGATGTAATTAACCTACCTACCCTACTTATTGTTCATGCTTACCCCTCTTAAAATACAATGCACATTCTCTATCTAATAATGTGAATGGAATCCTACCTCCAAGCAAAGCGCTATTATTACCCCGTAAAGTATTGGTGACCTTACTCACCACAGATACAAACAATCTACGGTAGCTATTTGGCTCTACGGTAGCTATATCCACCTCTTTATGCTATCCATAAAGAGGTGGATATAGATAATGTATTGCTGCCCCCAGTCAGACAGTTACAGACGAATATCGAATGCCTATCTTGTCATATCCCATCTCTACCTCTGTCTCACTGAATATAGAAAAGAACATACATATGCTCACGCCTGTAGTCCCCAAAGGGGTAGGCAGTGTTGTAATAACAGCACCAACTTTTCACCGAAGATCAGTAAGTGCCAACGTGACAGATGTCGAGTCTATCGCCGTATCCGTGGTGTGAAATGTGACCAAACAAAAGCTTAGTTTCCACTCCGTTTGAACGGACCATCCCAAGTTGTTTAGTAACCAAATCAATTCCAGTAACTTATTGTAAGTAAATACCTTTCACAAGAGCACTTCCTGCCGTTTACACGTACTCGTGAATGCATTACTGATCGATTGGGTGAACAATTCAATACATCGTTTAGTGTTATTGGGCAACAGTGTAGTCCGGGTGTGCCGGCTTACTACTTGACACTATTCCGGGCCCACGCAAAGCACTTCAAGGTGTGTTTGCACTGGGATTGTGGGCGGGAGAGTTAAGTAGACAATGTCAAGCTACACATATGCTCACGCCTGTATTCCCCGAAGGGGTAGGCAGAGGTGTTGTTATCACAACAACCACTTTTCGCCGATTTTGATTAAGTGCCAACGTGATAGATGGTGAGTCTATCGCCATCTCAGGCACTATACATACGTCTTCGAATTACTTCTCAGAAATATGCAGGATGTTTCACACGATGTTTTCCTTCACCGTAAAGCACGTGGTGTGAAATCACTGTATATAAGTTTTTTAGAAAAACTCATTGGTACAGGCCCCGCTGGGATTCGAACTTGCGTCGCTTGCGTAGCAGGCGACTGCTCAAACCCCGAGGCCACCACGGCTCCTAATATCAAACTGTATTCAAAAAAAATACGGAGAAATATCCTTTCAGTTGATAGGGAAAGAAAGGAAGAAGAATGGAATGCTTACCTAATATATACATATACATATAGATAAATATTTGAAGTGTCTGTTATCAATTCCAAATCAACAGCTTATCAACAAATGTATTTTGAAATACGGTACTCACATACAAAACATATCTAATTCTCTGTCTATTTGTTCTGGCTAATCTCGCAAATTTTAAATGTTTCAAAGAGTAAATAAAGCCAGCCATCAAATTAAGCCAATGCAGGTGAAATCCCGGGGCACAGCTAGTCCATAAATATAGGACAAACTGACTGATTGGCTGATTTTAATCTCTGAGTTTAGTGCTACTAAACAGTTATCAAACGGTCCACAGGGATAGTAAACGATTATCATCAATGTATGAGTGGTGGGCGCGGAGGCTTATCGATGCATTCTGACGTTCGCACCAATGTTATTTATATTGTACTACATCCTCACTTGATGCTAACACATTATGCATGACGAAACCTTTTGGAAACCTCCAAGTGTGCTCTATTATGTAATAAACATACATACATATGCTCACGCCTGTATTCCCCGAAGGGATAGGCAGAGGTGTTGTAATAACAACAACCAATTTTTACCGAAGATGTTTAAGTGCTAACGTGACAGATGGTGAGTGCGTCGCCGTCTCAGACACTATACATACGTCATTGAATTACTTCTCAGACATATGCAGGTTTCCTCACGATGTTTTCCTTCACCGTAAAGCACGTGGTGTGAAATCACTGTACATAAGTTTTTTTAGAAAAACTCATTGGTACAGGCCCCGCTGGGATTCGAACTTGCGGCGCTTGCGTAGCAGGCGACTGCTCAAACCTCAAGGCCACCACGGCTCTTATATGTAATAAAGGAAATTACTTATAATAGTGATAAATTGTATGTGTATTTATGCCTAGTTCCTTGATCCCTGTCAAAAGTTTACATGACAGAAGGATGAAATTATTCCGGGTGTAAAAGTACTGTTCTTCATAGCACTATAGCATTTAATTGGTTGCCACCCATCCTTGAATTAGAGGTAACCCTATACTATACTTTATTTTCCCAATCATCATCTCACTGGCCTCATCCCATACATTGTTGAGGTCGGCACTTGGTTCAACCCGATGTGGCTGATCACCTGATTTTTATACGAAGCGACTGACATCCGACTTTCGCAACCCCTTTGACGAGGAAAATCTGTGATCTGGGTTAAACCAGTTGTCAGACTATTTTACGCCTCTGACTGTCCTGTAACGATTGCCAAGATAATAAATTGGCTGCCGGGACCGATGGCTTAGCGTGCTTTCCGATGCACGGAACTCGGGCGGTCACCCATCGAGTTACTGGCTAGGGTTAGGGTTGCTATAGCAAGTGTTCCACGAGCTCCTCCATAATTACTCAATAATAAATTAAATTCTTGACTAGTTTCAAACAGAATTATTACATTGATCTTCTTAAATCTTCTAAGAAACCTTGCAAATATCATTGATATCTTTGTTACAGTCAAAGGTGTCATGAAGCTATAATTATATTGGTAGTGACTAGAATGAATGTTATTGACCGTAAATAATTTGCTGGATTCAAATTCACCACAACATGACGTTTTCCAAATTCGTAAGAAATGGTAGATAGCGTTTCGTTCATACTTTTTCAAGATGATATTTCAATATAATGTGAGTGTTGGAAGAATTCACAATTTCCTATACATTTCGTTTTAGTTTTAATGAACTCTAATGTTATTATACACAACTGTTATTGAGACCACATTATTGCAAATTTACATTCCACGTGTCATATTAAAAGTATTATGTAAAGCAATTGTTATGAGTAATAATTTATTCGAATGAGATGCATTATCAATGTATAATCAAGAACAACGCAATTCATGCAAATATATAATACAATTTTCCCAGTAACAAGTACCAAGTATAAATGTGTAGGCTGTCACATAAACGTCACCAGCATACATGAACGGTAAGTGATAACTGCAATTGATTGACTCAATCAATAAGCTGACTACTTGACGGCAAGTTACATGTAAACAATGCATAAAATACAGGTAGGTACAGTCGACTTCGTATTGCGACAGGAAAATTAAGGATGGTAAAAATTATTATAAAAATTTAAGATGTGTAAAATTATCACAAGATTGGAAATGAGAGATTGCGCCCGGTTTCTTTTACTTAAAAAAAAAAATAACTTTTAAAAAAAGAAAAAAAATTAACCGGTGTGTCTTTTGGACTCGAACCGTGGTATAGCCTAATTTCGTGAGCTATCCTAACTTGACAAATATCGGCGAAATTTACCTTCGTATTGTAATGATATTGTAGTAATTTGTCATTGTCTGAAAACATGGATGTTTTCCAAAAATTAAACCTAGCTAGATCTATTTTTTTCCCATGAAACTCCCCACACACAACATTTCTTTACAATCGTTGAACGTTTCCGAGATTCAGATTCTATATTTATATAGGTATATACAAAAATTGCTCGTTAAATAAAAACTATGACTGTTTAAGAAGGATAATGTATCACCAACATGCCATGCTGAGTATACTTGCTTCTTTCATAGTGTTGTAACGTAACGAGATGGTAGGACGCCCACGGTACAACTACGATAAATCACCGACAGAGCGAGAATCACGTGAGAACCAATAGTTACGACACACTTTTCTACCAACTAACAACCTACACACTTCATTTGAATTTCAACCTTAGTCAAAATACAATAAGTGTCGTTTTCATAGGTGAAAGGTGAAGAATAGGTTTCATCACTTAAACGGTTCTTAATAAATTATTCGGGATTATAAAGCTTGTATTCTTTGGACAATAAATCGTATTGCCAAACTTATTATAATAACAGTAGACCTCCCGCTGATTAACTTAAGTCCAAAATAATCATTTAATTCAGTCGTTTTTGAAGAAACACCATTATGATTATTGTGATCGCATTATCATAAATAATAAACGGGTTATGTCATGGATTACGGTTAATGGTGACTCGTTCGTTATAATATTTATGTATGAAAGTATATTCGGGCGCCTTCACACTGCGACGATAACCACACCGGCACCTGGCAACGATATCGTCCGACGATATATTAAACTTTTCTCAATCTACACTAATACTATAAAGAGGAAAGATTTGTATCTCTGTGTGTATGTTTGTAATGAATAAACTCAAAAATTACTGTGCCGATTCCTAAAATGCTTTCACCATTGGAAAGCTACCTCGTCAGCGAGTAACATATCTATCTTTATTTGACTTTATCCCTGTACTCCCACGGGAAAGGGAACTACGCGGGTGAAACCGCGTGACGTCCGCTAGTAATATTATAAGCTAGGAACACCCATATAGGTATGAAAGGTTGTATGTGAAATTAGTTACGCAGGCAAAGCCGCGGGCGGCAGATATTAAGTAATAGGCATTTCTTAGTAACGAAGTCGAGGGTTAAGGCTTCATCTATCAATGGTATTTTAGTATAATATCCACGGAGTACCTATTTAGTACCTAAAGAGCCGTGGTGGTCTCGGGATTTGAGCAGTCGCCTGCTACGCAAGCGACGCAAGTTCGACTTCCAGCAGGGCTGTACAAATAAGTTTTTCTAAAAATGTATGTTCAGTGATTTCACACCACGTGCTTTTTGGTTAAGGAAAACATCGTTAGAAATCCAGCATATGTCTGTGAAGTAATTCAAAGACGTATGTATAGTGCCTGAGTCGATGGACTCATACTCTGTCACGTTGGCACTTAATCACACTTCATCATATTCGGTGAAATTTGGGAGTTGTTGTTACAACACTTTTACTTACCCCTTCCGGACCCTTCTGGGATGATTTGAGCATATAGGTAGTAAGTAGGTAGCATAATTATATTTTGTATATAACAAACTACACACTACCTTTTAATTACAAAATCTATGTAATATTTCCCTTTTAAAACCTTGCACGGCAAAATAGATCTTACTGCATCTATTTTAGATGCATTTTATACAGTATATTCGAATTTCAGACCTGACATGTTGCGTTGCCAAAGCCTATCATTCAGACGAGGCGACGTAGAGTGTGCTCACGCTTTCGAGTAGCGACCTCTCGGCCGGTACTCGCTCGGTACTCACTGGGTACTCACTCGGTACTCAAGGTGACAGCGAATCCGGCACTCCGCCAACCGATCCGTAGATAGTGCATGTTCCCAATTTCGTGGGTGCACTTCAATTTTGTAGCTTGTAAGGAGGTAAAAAACCTGTGATGAGAACATAAGCATGGATATATGAGGTACGTGATATCAGGGACAATGGGAATTCAGTATTTATAAATAGAAATAGATTTAAAAAATGACTTGATTACTTGAGGCCCTGGGGGCTAATTATGATCGTTGAATCAGTGCGTATTAAGAATTTCTTAGCCCCCTGGTAAGGCATAATGAACTTCGATAAAATTAGACCATAAATTAATGAAATATATTTGAACACAGCTACAAAAACCACATATATAGAACCGCAATACATTTTGTATTGATTTGCATAAAGCTCTACAACACCCAAAAGATTATCTAGTCAAGACGAAAATAATGCTGAAATTCTATTGCAGGTACTTTAGGAAAAAGTATCAGCGTGGATTACGCTACTTTTTCCTTCAGACTTTTCATAAGGTGGATATTTTCATGAAACTTTACTGTAGGTTATGAAATAACTCTTTTTTACCTTGCAATTTGTCTTTTTTAGGTTACATGCAGAGTTCCGTTGAAATTGGCCGGTCTCCGATGCGAGGTCACGCCGCGCCTGACTGCGCACACATCGCGGGACCCCCTTTAGGGTGCTTCACTATAATGATACTGGGGGGAACAAATACGAATTTATTTTAAAAATAAGCTAGCTGGACCCCGCGGGTATTCCTCACATATACGCGATCGGCCACAAAATGACACCCCTTATTAATATTACGCCAGGGCTGCTTATAATCACGTCTGTGTGTCATTTGTTCCTAGATTCCATATTCTTGCAGTAGTACGCTTATATTTGATACTGTGATGTTTCGTTCATTCCTCTATCCCTACATGACACTTATATTCTTGTATTTTTCAAACAATCCATTCATCAAACGTTCCCCTTTCTTTATCCCCGCCTGTACCGATGGAATTCGTCTGACATTCGGAGATTTGTAAAGGATTTGTTGAGGCTTGAGATATTACGCCGTTATGATGCATTGTTCGCGGTGTTCCCAATTTGTTTCTTAGATTTATAATATTATCTGGGTTTATGATATTGTTCCTTCCAATGTGTTATGTTTTGTGCTTTTTGAAATTTGTTTCCAATAGTTGACCTTTCTTCTGGTGTCTTAAAATAAGTTTATTGATTAGAAGCTTAAAATCGTTTTATTTTCCGGTCAAATATTTTTTTGATTATCAGCTCTTAATTTTGGTCAGTAGTCTCTCAAAAATTCAAGCTATAGGTACTTAGTTTTTTTTATTAATACATTTTTTTTTTGTTAATAAATAATCATTTTAAAGGACCAGAATATAACTTTTGATCCAGTAACATTAAAGGGGCATTAAAAGCAGCAGCCAGCAGTGTTTAGGCCGCTTGCATTTTTAAACAGGCAGAAATGAGAGGGTTCGGTTACCAACCCGGTGAAAGAGAGCTTTTGTTTTTGCCTCCTAACACGACCACCTAAACTAGACCCATCGCTCCTCTTCCTAAAAACAAAGCCACCACAACCCCAGAGCTCTTAGAAAATTGGACACCCACAGAGTACGAGCGAAATAACTTAAAAAGAAAAATTAATGCAGCGAAAAAGAAATGGGAATGCTGAATGAGAAAATGGTGGGATGCAGGGATGCTGGCTATGTAGCGAACACATAGTCTGCGGACTGTTCCCTCTGAATAAATTGTTGTGAGAGATGGAAACAGCGCAGTAATATTTTAAGCGTTTGAAGGACAAAATCACGTTTCAAATAATTGTACCATAAACGAATTTCTTATTGAAATATTTTTAGTGATCTTTTGACTTTGGTCGCAAACTTTATCAATATTAATCAATGTCAGAATTCTGAACAACTTATTCAAAAAATGTTAAGATATTTTTATCCAATCCTAAATATTATGCTATCAACTCATAAAAACTATAGGTAGGTTGTAAGTAAAAACTTAGCAAAATGACTCGTCAGGGAAAGGTTTTCACAATTCCCTTTGAATGTACGAGCACTCAGATTTTATATGCACGCGTCGAGACATGAGACTTATCGTTTTATTGTGAGGTGGCAGAAGGAGACACATTAGGGCCGGTACTGTTCCTGCTTTATAAAGATGAAGGTTTTTTTTATACCTTATCATATTATATGTTATGTATCTTATATATTTCATTTCATATTTTACTAGTTTCAATCGCGTTTTAATATAAGTACTATTAAAAAATAAAAAATAAAAATTTTTTCGCTGTTCCATTTGTTTCAACAAAACCAAACTATTTCTACTTCTGTGTTCCAATATTATAAAGAGTGTCAGTCAGTTGTAGGGGTTAATCTATGCATCTGAAGAACCGATTTAAAAAAATATTTACCAATAGAGAGCCACGTTACTTGTGAGTGTCTAATTCGATACATGGATATACTTTCATGATAGTAAAATTTTAAGCTGGTGAAACCGCGGGGTTCAGCTAGTGTTTTAATGAGATGATTGCATTAAAACAACAATATTTATCAACAGAAAGGGTGAAATTATACGATTCCAAAACCCTCTGCATGTCAGAATCCATAGCTTAAATGCAAGTATACACGACACGATGTAAGTTAAAACTCTTAGTTAGGGGTAGGCAATAACCAACGTTTGAAGCAAATTGTGTTACTTACAAAAAGTGCTGTAAAAATTGCAGCTCAGAAAGACTTTGCCTTCAGAAACTTTGAATTCAAGCTATTTTTGCTTACAAAATTACAGTATTCGTAGAGTTTATTCTAAAAATGGATTTATTTGTAGCATTTACTTTGCATGTGGCTAAGTATGCTATTGTGATAGCATTCTAGCGCTAAAACTTTTTACGAAAGCATTTAAACTTTGAAATATGATTTCAGAAATGTGATAAATTTTCTTGTGATTAGTTTTCAGTCTGGCAATGCTAATGTGATGCAATCAACGTGCAATAAATCTTTTTAGCTAAGTATTTGCATATTATTACTTTGATTTATATCATGAGAGTTCAATTGTTTGTTAGTTCATCGAAATTGTTGACAAATGTACTGATTTCTGACCGAATATTTTTATTATCATTGTGATGAATCTTCTACCGTCTCAGGCGTATGCAGATTTCACCGTAAAGTTCATAGTGTGTATGCAATAAACCGGTGTGATGGTACTTAAATTTGGAAAACTTATCGGTGGAGCGGCATTGGTTTTGTGGTGATACTTGTTCAAAGAAAGTTTGCGGTGATTGAATTCTAAACATGATCAACACATTTCGGGTCGCACCAATCACGAGATAGGAGGGCTATGAGATTGAAACAGTAAAACCTGTATTTGGGGTACTACAGAAGAAGCGAAAGAAGTATACTAGGATTTTAGTAAATGGCGTATAGTAGTCTATGCCGACCCCCATATGACACGGGCGTGAGCATATGTATGCAGTATCCTTTTCACTAACGTGATAATCGAGGCTAAGTAATTAGAAACTTTGACTGCCGTCTTAACAGAAAACGAATGACGAAACGTAAAGACAAGCAAACTATAATGCAGTTTGCTTGTGTACTTAACATTCAACAGTAAAAGCTTAGTTGTCGAGCTATTGAGTGAATCAGGAAGACGTGTTCGTTATGCTAATTATGTTTACTAGAGCCTAATAGTTTTAGTACAAGACATTCTTGTCTATTTCATTTTCCATATTAGCTTCTATGACTGTTAATCATGTTTTATCTGTAGTCTAAAGCATAGACAATTCTCTTCTTACTATCATAGCAGCAGCAAAATAGTAATAACTTTGACACATGGAGATATTAAAATTTGATTGACGAATTACTAGGGGTTTTTTGACAGCGAGGAATCCAATGGGTTCCTCCACATATTTTCAACAATTTACAAGATATTTTTCTCAACAATCTCTTGACATTGGCGGAATAGTTTTACTTAAGCTCATCGCCATTAAATAAATAAAGGAAAGGAAAGGACGAATTACTAGAAATTGCAATGTTCTTATACATTTTTACTATCGCGTAAGAGCTGTCGATAAATTGTGAGCTGACCCTACTGCGTACAATTTACCGTTAGTATAATTTTCGATAGTTGTCCCATCCCTTTTAATACCTAGACTACTTCCTGCTTCTACTCTTCAAAATACAATCGACCAAACTCCTATGTTATAACCCTTTTCGTGACATTATATATCCGTAGACTCAAAGCTATTTGCCAAGGTGTCTGAAAGCTCAAAACTCTCAGTCGAGGTGCAAATGCAAAACGAACACAGTGAGCTTTGGGGGGTTAAAAGATTTTTCATCATACGCTGTCGCCCGCCTGTTTGGATGTTTTGTATTTTTTGCACCGTCTCAAGTTGAAACAGTGTTGGATTTTTTGGACATTTTTTTTGCCAGCGAGAAATTTGCTATTTGTATAGAACTGGTGGACTTGAGATTTTTTCTCAATTTGGCTATGAATTTGCATGTGACTAATTGGATGGAATTTCAAAAATTCTTATCTTTTTGTTAACAAAAAAAGGTTACTTGAAAAAAAATCCTATTCACCAATTTTCACCGCATTTAATTGGCAACGTGACAGATAGTGAGTCCATCGCCGCCTAAGGCACATTTCGAATTCTTCTGACAACTGTAAAGGTCATAAGATTATAGATATAAAACGATTTATAGATACATTTATTTTAAAAAGATTTGGGTACTGTTTTGTTTTATAAGGAACAAACAATGAATGAAAATAATATAATAGATAGATACCTGTCCTATAAAAATACGCTTCTGAGGAGCCTATCAAAAACCATAATAATACCGAGTCGGGAGTCGATCGGACAATAGCCCCGCGGGCGTTGGGAAGATCCATTGTGTTCACATGTGCCACTGAGTGCTAGCTTGATGTATTGACTGCGGCACCAAGCACATCTCTAATTCATTCTAACGCTTTAAGCATGCCTTCTATCCATAACTTTACTATGAGACACACTTCAAATTTAAATGCTTTGTTAATTTTTTTACACACATTGTATTTTCTTGTTGGTATAGTTTTATTTTTAATACCATAACTATTATCTTAAGCATGTATTCATTTATTTGATTTTGATACATCTAGTCTTAATCTTTCTCTCCTTTCTTCTACTTTTAACACAAAACACAAATAACTGTTATATAGTGACTTAATATCCTTCCCCGGACGCTCAAGCTGTGGAATGAACTTCCCAGCATGGCTTTCCCAAACGAGCAAGAATGATGACTCTCATATTGTTTTTCTGAGATTTGTTCTGAGATTGCTTGTGTGCCAATTGAGTATAAAAAAAATATATAAGTAACCTTTCTAGTCCTGTCTTTTCCCGTTCCGATTTTTTTCAACCCCAAACAGGCGATGCCGCGGGAGGTAGCTAGTAGATATTTTAGATTACATGACGTCAGATTATTTTTCATATATAATTGAATTATAAGGATTCCACATATTGACATGAGTGACACTTGACGCTTCATGGAAACAGTGCAGACTTGTCATTGCATACATTGAACTCTTTCTCACATTATCGCAATAAAGTTTATCAATGAAAACTTTTTACGAGCCTGTCAAAAATGTCATAGCGTCCTTAAGCATCCTTCTATGCCTTCTTCTTCATATGCCTAGTTTTTATAAATATCTCTACAATAAATTCGCATTGCAATTAATTACTATGTCTACCTTATTTTATAAATCTCCGGTGAACCTACATTCTCAGTGCCATAACATCCTGTAGTGCTAATCTGAGACTTGGAGTAATTGGTGTAGGTAACATCATAGTACAAGTAACTCTCAGATCGTTTCCACGAATGCAGTGAGAGGGCCACTTCTCAGAAACTCACGGAGGTTATGACATGTACGCTGTTGAGTCTTACTGCTCGAGGGAAAATATGGGTACAATTGTAACAAAAGACATGAGGTCAATATATAATAATGGACAATACGTGGAAATCGAAGGAGACATACACCGATGTGACACAAACGCTACAAGTACGTATGTTGCCCACTATACAGCACTAACACACGGCAAGCTTGAGATATAAGCCAGTGATCACGGACCGCTCCAGTTGTTAGCCATTGAGCATCTATAAACCCGTGATCACAGACTTCTCGAGCTGTTAGCTAGTAATTACAGACTGCTCTAGTTATAAGCCCGTGATCAGACTACTTGAACTGTTACTGATCACAGGTTTCTCGAGCTGTTAGTGATCACAGATTGCTCGAGCTGTTAGTGATCACAGATTTCTCAAGCTGTTAGCCAGTGATCACAGACTTCTCGAGCTATTAGTGATCACAGATTTCTCGAGCTGTTAGCCAGTGATCACGGACTTCTCGAGCTATTAGTGATCACTGCTCGTGCAGTCAAATTCTGCCAACTGCTCGAAGCAGTCGCAACTGCTCTAGCAAGTCGTATATATGTAGACTGTAGTTAGACTTGGACTCCATCTTGTCGTTCTTTCACAGGAAAAACTATATACATACATAATATTATTATTTTACATTATATAATATACTCACGCTTGTATTTTCCAAAGGGGAAGAGAAAGTGTAATTAGAGTACACTTACATTTCGCCACTTAAAATTATTGAAGTCCAGTGTAACAGGGGGGAGACTCTTGCAATTAAACGGGCACTAATCCAGATTCCTAGCTACTATTGGGAAACTATAGATGGAAAAAATAGACCAACTGGATAACCTACCCCGGGTAAGTATTATATTACTGGATATTTATGGTAATTACTTGAATTTTGAATAACTATGTAATTATAAAAGTTAGTACGAAACCAAACGATGTGCGGTCCATGTATTCACATATTTCCAAGTAAATTGTAGCCAATACTGCAATTACGAGTACGTTGCGCAGTTTTAATAATTAAGGCATTCTCAGCATTAAGCAATTATATTCTGAAATTGAGTAAATCTTACTCACGTTTACTATGAAACGCTAAAATAACTTCAAAGATATTAAGTTAACGAGGACTCCGGTTTTAAACTGGCATTTTTAATTTGTAAGTCTCGGTTTTTTGACTAACCATAGTAACAGCTGTTATGACAACCAAAATGTAGCTTTATTCATGACATGTTAACATGCAAAATCGATGAGCAATATTTATTGCAAACCGTTAACATCAAAGTAATGTTTTCTCACGATGATCATCGATGTGTGGCGACTGTCGTCAACGACAAACCGATCAATTATGCACCTAATTAAGTGTGGAATACAGTTGAGAATTGTATGTAAATGTAAGTTTGCCGTTTCCACACTAAGTACCTAGTTTCAAAGCAAGTAGGGAATCTCTATCCTTGTATGGACCTCGTATCGCCATAAACACATACAGAAAGACAGCTTCCTCAAGTACAATCGCAAGTATGCATAGGCGCATACTTACAAGTGTTCCGAGTGTCTAGTGCGAGTTTTCTTAAAATCGCCGTTACAAATCGCCGCATCTTACGATTTGTTTAGGATCAAAACAGCGCCATCTGTCGGCCCTCAAATGGCACTGTTTTGATAAGAGGTGGCAGTGAATAACTCGCACTAGGCACTCTGGAATTAATTGTTGAGTTGTTCAGAATAAATGTCAAAACTAAATTGACGGTAACAATGACTACAGCAAAATTAACATTTTGTTATAGATAGAGTTCGGTTCAACTCACCATGAATATTCTAGTACCTTCTATAACTATATCAATGGGTGTTTCATACATGACTATTGGGACCATACGTCTTGCATTGTTGAGATTCAATATATTCGTAATAGTTTTTTAATTAAGCGCTTTTGACTAAAAACCAAAAACTAGAATCTTTAAGCTAATTTAGTCCGAGTTGATCCGAGATCCCTTCTAGATCACATCTAGGAAGCAGACCTTTTGTCAACTTTCTATCCTTACTTGTATGGGTTGGAGTAATTAATGGTTTGAAGCGGTCCGCTCTGCCATTTCATGGTCGGTTTGATGAGAAGTCTAGTAAGGAACTGTCACATTTCATTACTAAAAAGTTGTTAAGTTCTTTGTCCGCCATGGATAGCTACAGTACTTATGTGTACAACTTGCTGGTCAATTAAGGACAGATTGCAAGAAACGTACACCTTTCTAGGGGTTCGTAACATGTATGAAAAACGGTACTTACGCGTCTTAAATACCTAGTTGTGTAAACGAGCAATTCTTGTATATATATATACTAGCTGTGCCCCGCGGTTTCACCCGCGTATACTTAATTTTATGGGTGGATTTTTTCACGGAACCCTAACTTAAAATAGTATCCTCAGTTACTCCTTGTAACATCAACTACCTGTCAGTGAGTCCCGTAGAAATCGTTTCAGACGTTTCAGAGTTTACTCGGAACAAACCGATACACAGACATACGGACAGAGACAATGTAAAAAAAAATTGTTTATGTACTTATGTAGGTACCTTATATACTTTCATATGCATTAAGTGAAAAGCTGTTAATTTGAAATTACAAACAGACACTTCATTTTTATTTATCTGTATGTATAGTTTGGGATATAGTATCCTATGTCCTTCTCCTGGTTCTAAGCTATCTCCACACCAATTTTCAGCAAAATCGGTTCAGCCGTTGTTGAGTTATAAATAGTGTAATAACACGACTTTCTTATCTGAAACGGCTCCAGTGATTTTCATGAAATTAAGTATGCAGGTTTTGGAGGCAAAAAATCAATCACCTAGGTGTCATTTTCAGAACATATCGTTTGGACTATGTTTTCAGGCAAAGAACAACAACATAATTACAAATTGTAAGTAAATTTCGCCGACATTTGTAAAGTTATGATAGCAAAACTAGAATACCCCGGTTCGAGTCCTAATGTTACCGCTCCGATTTTCCCAGGGAGGTAGGCAGAGAGACCACCATTTGCCACATTCTAAATGTCACGTTCTTTCTTTTGTGTGAAAAAGTACATTTTGTTAATACTGATATTTATAATGTGAACAGCAGAACACTCACTGCATTAGACCAGACGCTATTGACCACCTTTTTTTAGTTACAGCTTTCTTACTCGGTACAGACCACCCATTGCTAATAATAGAAAATGCACCCTTTTTGTTATGTGTAAGAGTTGATTTTGCATAATTGCCGTTTCGATCGACAATGTTGCTCGACCAGATGAAGTTATACAGAGTATACGTGAGAAACCTTCGCAGTTATGGTTTCATTTAATCTTAAAGTATAATCAGGCTCATATTTGGATGATGAAAATATTAATTCTGTGAAATATCTGATATAAATAATTAATTATATATGAAGTCAGGTGTAGTGGGAGCCTCAGATTGATATTTTCCTTTACTATATATCTCGCCCTCAGAATGATAAAGGCTCAATCAAAAATCCGTCTTTATTTTTTGGAAATCGCAATCACAGATCGGCAAGTTAGAAAACAAAATTTTGACAGTAATTATTTTCATATTTTTGTGTACAATGATGACTATTTAATATATTAAAAAAAATTAAATATATTTATTATGATCTTATTCAAATAAACTTTGAGTTTAACATAGCTTTTTAGGTCTGTCTAAGATCTTAACTCATTTTGGCAAAATTTGGAGTTGAGTTCCTGTCATTCTGAGGGTGCGATATATAGTGAAGGAAAACATAGTGACTGTATATCTGAGAAAAAAGTCAAAGTATGCATCTTACATACGTGTGACGTCCGCTTATCACCTAATAAACATCGAACCTTTGAACCCTTACTACACTTTACCGTAGAGTATAAAAATTAAAAACTAAAGTGAGGGTTTTTTTATAAATATTTAAATTTATATTGAAGATCAACCGAAGCCTTCTACGAAAAATCTTCGCATAAAAAAGTCTAGACCCTATATAGGTGACGCCTGTGCCTATCCAACTATCACAGCCCCTTCAGAGAAGTATTATTTAAGAATAAAATTTGAGACGATTTTAGATCCCTACAAAGTTAAAATATAAAGCTAAGTACCAACGCAAGTACTTGAAATCTAACCCAAGTCAAAACTGCGTCAACAAAGCCCCGATCAATCAGATATTAAGCTGAGGACACAAGAACGCAATCAATAAAGTATAGTTTAAAACCAATAAGTGTTATTGAACACTCGGCACTATTGCCGGATTGAGCTGTAATCCCCGTTTATTGAGTGAGCACCCTGCCGATAAAAAGTGATTGATAAACAGTATACGACCACTACTACAATTGATCGCTCTTGAGTACCGGGATTCGGTACAAAGTACCACATTTTATGTTGAATGGAAGCTAATTGTACCCTTTGTAAACCTTTTTTGGGACCAAAACAGTACGTACAGCAGGTGCATTTTAACGGGGACAGTCACGTGCACATGTTTTACACAATTTAAAATACGCAATAAATATTTTGCATAAAAAAATTGCACAAAAATACTTTTTTTTGACTTGATTTTCTGAGGAACTTCACATATCGTGGTGTAAAAAACAATGATCACAAATCGGTTGATCCGTTTATGTGAAATTACCATTATAAACCAAACTTTATGCCATAGTTTCTCTGTTCCGTGCCATAAGCGATAAATGATATAACATACGTATCTTTAATTTAAGTGTTGATCGGTCAACTTGATTCATTTATTTATTTATTATGATTAGTGCACATACATTAAAACTGGTACATGTTATGCTATCCTAACTAGTGTGCGTCATGGAGTGTAGATTAAAAAGGGATAACTAAAAAAGTTATATTCAAATGTGACTAGTATAAACGGTGTGTAACTTGTTGGTATAATGAAGTACTTGCATTACTTTGACAGTTGCCTGAGGCGTCGCTCGTAAGTATAGAGAATTATGTATTCGAGTAATAAAGTAATATAAAATAATCAATCGATGATGCTATCTGCTTTTCTGCCTCCATACTTGGATGGTTGTGGTGAAATATTTTAAGCTGATTACTTGATAAGGAAAAATATACGTGTAAAGTTACATACTAACTACGCATAGATTTTTTGTTATGTCAATATTGAAGTATTTTTAGAAGAATTATTCATATTGTTTGTTCCCTAGAAATAACTCCCTGTCTGCCTTTGTTCTTATACGTACTTAATCTATATAAGTAAATCAAAATGTTTGAAATTATTAAACTTTGTTAATTAATTTCGATATTTAACCAAACGGTAAACAATACAGCTTCTTCAACTTTCCATATTCGAAAAGTTTATCATTGATATATATTTTGTATACCTACTTAGTAAATTAATTTAAGCGATCAATGTATTTTTTTGCACGACTGTACCCAAATAAAGTAGGGAGCGATGGTCATCTCACATTTGAATTATTTGTGGCGTCAAAACACTGGCTGTGTTGTGGAATTTATCGCCAACTGCCCCGGGGTACGCACTGAAAATCGAATAATGAATCGAATAATGCATCGAAAGTATCGATATGCGTTGGTGTAGATAGCCATTAAGTTTCGAAATTCGAAAGGTATGCTTTGGAATACTTTATATGTATAATGTATTCATTTAATACAAATTACGGGTGTGTTTATGGTACGAGTATTAATCGAATCTCTGTAAATGCGATTAATGTTGTAATTAAAATTACTGATTACTTTTAGAACTTTACGTGACGTGGCTATTAGCTTTAAGTGTGTTTAAGTATTCATATTTAATACCAGTATATATTTGTATATAAATAACACTGGGTTTATTTGATAGAAAGCTTGTTAAGAGTATTATATCACGAAAGAAATTGTTAGCACAGTTGCAAAATACAATATGTAAAAAATATGTAAAAGTAAATATTTTTTTATCGTAAACCTGTTTTTTTTGCCTCTTTGAAACCTCTTTATCGAATATGGTAACACTGTAGTGTATACTATGAAAAATCCAATTATCCCAAAATGGGTCAGTGAAACGAATCAATTACAAAAATCAGGACAACGGCCGAATATGCAACATAAAAATGATGAATTACCAACATTCAGGTGGGGTGCGACTGAGCGCGGGTTACGTTAAGGCAACATCTTATGTTAGGTAATTATGATCTATATTTATATTATTAATGCAAAAATGTATCTGTCTGGCTGTCTGTTACGTTTTTCAAAGGCGAGTTTTGACACCATTATAAATATTGGATGAAAATGGACGGTCACTTTGCCACCGCGCCGTCTCTCAGTCTATACGTCATTGTAATGTTTACTCAGACATGAATAGGTTTCTTCAGAAGGTTTTCTTTCTTCGTGATCTTGTTCATGACCGTGATATGAATAATTACTCATTTCCTATACCGAACTGGCTGTGCAAATCTAACTCTCATATCTCACCAGGCATGGACTAGTTCAGTCGATTTAAAGATGTCGTGACAGACTAACGTTAAAGCTAGCGTTCTCCCATACAACCCATGTTCGCTTTAACTTAGCTAGTTGCACTAATAAAAAATTCTGTTAAAATAAATGAGAACGAAGCAAACGAAACGTACATACATACATACGAATATATACCTATAACAGCTACAGTAAAATTATTTCATCATGATCATCTCCTTGGCTTTTTTTAGGGTCACCCATTTTTGGGGTCGACCTCTGGCCTTTGTCTGACCTTTTACGATGATAATCGGTAATCAATATAAAAAAAATATTTAAAACATGCAATATTATTAATATGACTAAGCGACAAAACCGCTCGTACACGGCCCGCGTCATTACCAAATGCAAAAATGCAATACTAAAATAAATTTTCGCATTAGCGATCTGATAGCGCTGCGCTATCTCGCACGGTAGCTGGTTGTGACAAATGATGGTAAGCCCAAATCTACCGTACCATCTTCACGGCTAAAGGGTGACCAGGCCTACCATCATTACTGGCGGAAGTCGTTACTCAACCATAGGGTTGAGCCGAATAATGCCGAAAGTCGAATCCGGTTAAATCATTAAGAATTGCCGCCGAGCTAACATAATGACTTAAGGGTCACCCACTATAACATAGTACCTAAATCTATACTTGTATTTAAAGCTGAAAATATCAGTAACTACTGATATCATTTGTAAATTTATTTCAGTGTAAGATAGCTCATTTATCGATGAACCTATCGCGGGTTGGCGGGGTAACACGCGGACGAAGTCGTAGGCAGAAGCCTATAGTTGATACAGTGCTACATTGCGAGGGGCATTCTTCTGTATGGAGCATTGGCAACCTGAGTCACAACAACAACACAACACTATGGAGGCGTTAATTAGCTTTAATATCGATATTGAGAAACCCCAGTTCGAAAGCTCTAGTATTCGAACGAGAACTATAACGTACTATTAAAATTCTTATACATCTCGACTCAACACCCTTGAGCTATTCACATAAACGTGGAGTATAGTGGAGCTCTTAACGTGTCAAAACCTTGGACCATAGTTTCCCACGAATGAGCTTTATTGCGCGTACTCGCCGAAAGATGTAAATCTTGACATAAAGATACATACATACATACATATGCTCACGCCTGTATTCCCCGAAGGGGTAGGCAGAGGTGTTGTTATCACAACACCCACTTTTCACCGAATTTGATTAAGTGCCAACGTGACAGATGGTGAGTCTATCGCCGTCTCAGGCACTATACATACGTCTTTGAATAACTTCTCAGAAATATGCAGGTTTCCTCACGATGTTTTCCTTCACCGAAAAGCACGTGGTGTGAAATCACTGTACATAAGTTTTTTTAGAAAAACTCATTGGTAAAGGCCCCGCTGGGATTCGAACTTGCGTCGCTTGCGTAGCAGCCGACTGCTCAAATCCCGAGGCCACCACGGCTTATACATAAAGTCATACATGGCATAAAGATATGCGGTATTAAACGAAAGAAAGAGGCACGGCCCATCCCTAGCGAAGACCTTTTCTCGGGCGTGTTCGTAAGTTTGTGCCCATTCATTTCCACACAACTTGTAATTTGTTCCTGATATTTTATGTTTTACAATTGCATAGGTACTCATATTAATAAAATCGAATTGAAATGTTTATGCTTCCTGGCCGGTGCGTCCGCGCATAAATTATAACGCATTAACTGTAATGTTGTATTAATATTTTAGTCATTTGCCGGTTCTGCGAATGTTAGTTATGGGTCGGATGTCGGGACCATATCTATACATACACATAATATTGGAGTGTCTGTTTGTAATTCCAGCAGTAACAGCTTTTCACTAAATGCATTTAATATTATACGGTACTTAGATGAAAAAAATATTTTTTTAAAGTTTCAAAATGGCTGAACCTACTTCGCGAAATCACCTAAGATCGTTTAAGCAGCGCGTATTAAGAACTTCTTAGCTTTGACGTTTAATTTTACAGTATCAAAATAAAACGTCAAAAAATGGTAGGCCATCTAATGTTAAGTCTACGCGAGTGAAATCGAGGGGCACAGCTAGTCTTGTATAATATATTGCATCCTTACATAGTTAGTGGATTGACTTGCAAGCATTATTGTCCGAAACCTAGCGACTTATCACCACCGCTTGAGGCTACTTACTGATCAAAGTATACACGAAGCCTGTTGCTTAAGATGGCGACCATGATATTATCACCACTATTAATATTGTGAGCCGTGGTGGCCTTGAGGTTTGAGCAGTCGGCTGCTACGAAAGAGACGCAAGTTTGAATCTCTACGAAAAACTTATGTGCAGTGATTTCCAAGATTTTCTATTTGAGTTTCGTATATACTTTCAAATTATGCATTGAGTGAATAGCAGTGAATTTGGAATTACAAACAGACACTTATTCATACAGGTACAGTTGGAAAAACTTAATAGGTAACACCCACCTAGATTGAATTCAAGACCTCATATTCCGCAGTAGCCTTTGCGACTACTAGGCCAGCGAGTGTTGATCACGTTCAAAACTAAACCAACAAAATCCATCTGACTCATCGATGAGGTAAAACAAATAAAAAGTAGGCATCGGCAAATAATGGATAGTGAAATATAACACCGAAGGCGGGGAGTCGCGTTACGCGCGTGGTAGCCACCTCGGGCCCAAGAGTTTTGTGTTACTTGACTTATCGATTATTGTCAAATCGATGTGTCAAACTACAACCGTTATAATCGAGTGAACCATGGGAATGGAATGACGAACATTTATTTTCTTTATTTACAACATGTTCAGTAAAAGATGTAGAACATAACGGGCTCTCGCGTTCGATGCTTGGAGCTGCCCGACTGAGCACCTCTAGCTAGTAGATCCCAGGCCTTATCTCATACATTGTTGGGGTCGGCACTTGATTCAACCCGATGCTGTTGACCCGACGCTGATCACCTGATTTTTATATGAAGCGACTGCCATCTGACCTTCGCACTTGATCCCTTTAACGAGGAAAATCTGTGATCTCGGTTAAACCAGTTGTCAGACTATTTTAGGCCTCCGACTGACCTGTAACGATTTCCAAAGATGATAAATTGGCTCTAGCTAGTAGATCACAGCCAAATAATGCTACCTTTAATTGTGTTCCTGTTGTGAGTAAGGTCGCCAGTGTTCTATGGAGGGGATGAGTGGAGTCGCTGTGCTAGCAATAGGTGTCATTATGGTAGCACGGGGATTTCAACTTTTATAATGAAGGCAACTTACGAGTGACACTTGGTATTACAAGCATTCATAGCCGCTTATTATCAGATGGAGTGTACGGACGTTTGTTTGTCACCTTCTCTGATACGGCTGGAACGATTTTAGCGACACTTTTACTGGCAGAAAGCTGATGTTATAAGGAGTAGGAATTTTAGACAAAAATATCTGAGTAACATAGTTTTTATTCTTAATTCCACGCGGGCAAAATCGCGGTCTAACAATGACCAAATGCTTAGCACATACGGAAGGTATAAAGTTTATGTAACCTTGTAGGCCTAGACAAAGTAATGTTCTCAAAGAAACAATACAAAATGAATGGAAATTACATAAATCAGTGATGTCACATGTTATTCCCATACACTTCGTATTGTTTCTATTAGTGAAGCGTGAG
The DNA here is from genome assembly GCA_929442735.1 of Watsonalla binaria. Taxonomy (NCBI): domain Eukaryota; kingdom Metazoa; phylum Arthropoda; class Insecta; order Lepidoptera; family Drepanidae; genus Watsonalla; species Watsonalla binaria. The sequence goes on along the minus strand of OV838929.1, from coordinate 2,591,611 downwards.
GATAATGTTACATTGTCTACGGGCCCAGGTAATATCTAGATAACGGTACGTATAAGTCATTAGCCAGACTGTCTGGCTAGCGGCTAGGCAGGACGAAGCGCCGAATTACCGCTATCGGGTATGATTGAAAAGCGAAAGGTGAGACTCGACGCATAGGGGGATCCGATTACATTGTTTCCCAGTAAAACTCCATACGGCAGATGCTACACAATTGTTCAATTGAATTCGGACAACTAATAGAATTTTTCAAAATTAAACCTATTAAAAAATGTACAGCAATTAGGACACACTTTACTTGATGACGATAATTTTACCACCGCTTGCTCATGAACTGCTGGTAAACACTGCAATGGTTGGTTTGTTACGTCAAATTCCCCAGTTAACTAAAGGCGTGAATGAATGAAGATTTTGTTACGGTTATATCGAGAACGTAGCAAATGACGATGATGGTGTTGTAGTTCACTTCCATCAAACTTCTCAGAAAATTTACCGGTGACTAGCGAACAACAGTATGCCAGGTTTGAATTAAGATTGATATCCTCATCTGCATTTTCAACTGAATCTTATTCAGCGTTTATTCTCCCACTGCTGAGAGAAGGCCTCACTGACCAATTCGGCTTCGAGCCTCCTTTGAACAATTGTAATGGCATCAAGGTCGTCGAGCCATCTGTATGTCTGCCATATCCATAGTGTCTGGTGGAAAGGTGGCATTTAAACTAAATAACAATGCTTTATGTCAAACCAGCACGTATACTACATAATCCGAGATAATCCGGCGGGCTTGCGTCGGGCACGCAAGCGGGCACACTAATCGATTTTACGTCCATTTCAATTACCCACCTTCCAGTACTTGCCGACCATTACCTGACTTGGAGTAATTAATGCAATAAACAGCTTATGATGTAATAGACGAGAGTTCAGAGACAATATCAATAATGATTGTTAACTTTATTGTAAAGCTTTTGATCGATTCCAAAGATTTTCATCAAGGTTATATTCTTAAAAGCACCTTAGGATTTTATCTACTTATACTCACAGCAGGTCAATGGTGGCTCTAATAAAACGGAGGATACTGGCGACTGGGACCACGAAGAACGGTCCCACTCGCCTCGTAGTATTTTTGAATCGCTCAACTGGGGCCATATACATAATTAGACTACAAGCAAAATGGCCTCATACAGCCACCGACTCATTATGTGTCTCGTTGTCATCTTAATCTTCGAAGAAAAGATGATTGTTAGATCTTTGACTTTCAATTTGGGGAACTTTACTTTGTATAGATTCGTACTGCTCTTGAATCTTAGTGAGTACACTATTAGATCCTGCCCATCCTTAAGAAACCTAAGAAATCTTTCCTTCTACATTAGTCGTCTAAGACGTTTCTGTACTTTGACGTCAAGAGCTGCTCTTAATCTTCATCGTGACAATCAGTTTGTGCTTAATTATCTGCAATTCGTATCAACGATATACTATTTTTGTTTTGTAATTTTACTCCAAAGCTTATTTTCCTTACAGAAAAGATGATTCCCAACTTAAATTCCCCGAACATTTAAATCTGTTGTTATAGAGTCCGTTATAAGTGATCATAGATTAGTCTGCCAGTGGACTTCACCATGCATCGCTGGGCTCAAGCATTTGAGGTGAGAGTGGAAATCCAATCTGCAAGTCAGGGCCACCGTTTGGGTGGCCTTTAAGAACCATAATAACAACGAAGGTTACTTTATTTGAAGACTGTTTAGGATTATATTTCCAGTACATATTTTAGTTAATGATTAAGAAGTTGAAAAATAAACATTTGTCGTGGTATGGACATGTAATGCCAAGGGATGAGGATATTGTTGTCAAAAGAGTTTTGTTAATGAATGTGGATGGTTACAAAGGGAAAGGAAGACCTAAAAAACGATGGATGGATTGTGTGAAAGATGATATGACTAGAATGGGAGTAAATACAGATATGACGGCTGATAGAGAAATGGAAGAGAAGAACACATTGCGCCGACCACAAATAACATGGGATGAGGGCAGGAGGATGATGATATTTATTATTTAAATTATCAGATGACTTGAAAGGAGCAGGTAAGCAGGAAACGAGAAGAGCACTCGAAACAGGCAAATAATCTTAATCAAACGAATGACTTTCACACATGACATTTTCGAACACTGGTGAAGCTTCACGAATCCGTCAAATTACTCAAATTAAAGTGTTAACGTATAGTTAAGGCCACCTTGACTTTGCAAAAACTACGGGTCGAAAAATACCACAGCACACCTAAGCGAATTTGCGATGAAACGTGAAGGCCACAAAAAAAGAATGATATTTGTCATTGCAGGAAACAAAGGTCAAGTCAAGAATTGCTTTCCTTTAAAATTATTGAACAATAATGCAATACTATATGTATATACAGAAAGCTTAAGAGCTCTTGCTAATGCTTTTGTTAAAGTTTGTATGTTATTTTATATTTTAAAGTAATAAGCCAGGTTTGTCTATATATTTGTGTTTATGGTTTACTTTTGAATTTTCCCGTCGTTGTGTTCTCTTTACTTGTCATGTGTTGCTCCTTGTTTTCCGTTGTTGATTTTACCAGTTTTACGTAATTTAATATATATTACTCGAGAACTCTTACATTATTATTCACCGATCCTGATACGACCTCTAATAGCTTTGTATATTACTTCATTCCGGATTTAGTAGTCGAATGATTTGAGTAAGGTACCAACAAAGAAAATTGAAAACGGTGATCGCCTCTGTATATGTGACGTTACCTTATTCTGTTTAGGGATGAATTGGTGTTGGTCCCCATCGGGGAACTTTAAACTGGCAGAAGTAACGTAAGTGAGCACTGAGAAAAAAATTGAGACGGTGATGGATTCACCACCTGTCACATACATACATATGCTCACGCCTGTATTCCCCGAAGGGGTAGGCAGAGGTGTTGTTATCACAACACCCACTTTTCACCGAATTTGATTAAGTGCCAACGTGACAGATGGTGAGTCTATCGCCGTCTCAGGCACTATACATACGTCTTTGAAATACTTCTCAGAAATATGCAGGTTTCCTCACGATGTCTTCCTTCACCGTAAAGCACGTGGTGTGAAATCACTGTACATAAGTTTTTTAGAAAAACTCATTGGTACAGGCCCCGCTGGGATTCAAACTTGCGTCGCTTGCGTAGCAGCCGACTGCTCTAACCCCGAGGCCACCACGGCTCTTGTCACGTTATCTAATAATTTTCAGTGAAAGTTGGTGTTGCAACATCTTTGCCTACTACTGCCGGGGCCGCAATACCGAATTAAGCACTACAAATTACTGAAATACGATACGAAAGACACCGATAAAATAAAGAAGACGCTAAGGTGTGTCCAGTAGTTACGACAACAAGCAAACAACAACCAAGTAATTTCTACACGAGTGTGATAATTGGACAATTGTTTCCAGTAAGAAGTTAAATGTATGAAGTTTTCGGAATTAAACTCGTTGATGGAATTTCTCAATGGAATGCTTGTTTCTGACAAATTGTTTAGGAAGAATTCTTGCAGTAACAACAAATAACACTGTTTAAAAAACTCACGTGGTTATATGAAGCGTTTGCCTTAACAGGGTTAACTGTCATAATTTTTGGGTGACTTGCTCAAACTGTATTCCCCGAAGGGTTAAGGAGAGGTGTACTTATAGAGACCACCCAAATTTCGGCAGGTTTTTACTGTGGGGGAGCCTATTATGCCACTAACGAGCACTAAATCCAGACTCGGGGTCATTACAGGGATACAACAGGTAGAAAAACCCAATATTATGTAATTTTATATAAATAAATATCACTTTGCCCAACCCGGGGAATGAGCCTGAGACCTCGTGTTCCGCAGTCGTACTTGCTAGTGTGGCACCATCTAGTGGAAGCTATGACACCTACGGACCCTAAAAAGGATTATAATGAAATACAAATTATAGGCAGCTTTAACCTTAGAAACGGTTATAAGGTAACTAAAAATAATTTCGTGGAAAAGTCACGATGGTAAAAAAGACATATAATATTCAATCTACGGTTAAAATAATAACAACGATGTGCTCAATCATAAATACAAGTTAATACAAGAACAGTTTCAAGTAATAACCTATTAGCTGACTCAGGCCCACGAGAATCGCAGTTAATATCATTTTAAACATCTTTGAATGAGTTACGCGAACTTAATTTTCTCAGCGAATCATTATTTACAGAACATAATCAGTGTTGAGGCGGACTGGTATGATTGTCGGTCAATTTGTGAGTGCTCTGTAGGGATTCATCAAAAATCGATTACTTACTACAAATTGCTGTTTAACAACCGACGTACGAAACTCGGGCACAATCACAATACATGAATATACCTAACCAACCGGTGCAAGGCATGTATGCAAAGTAGCTCTTGACCTAACTACTTGCAGCTAGCTTGAGGGTATTGTGATTATAAGCCTATCTTATTGATATATGTATGTCTAGGATTATGGCGACAGGGACCACGAACAACTGAGACCGCAGTACCAGTCCCTTGATAGCATTTTTTTAAACGGTCGTCTGGGGCCATATGCTCGACTAGTACTTTCACTCCTAATTGTAATAAGTTTACTCTTTTCTATACGTGCGGCTGTCTCTCTGCTTGTGTGCTGTGTGGTGTCTGGGGTGTGTTATTATTAATATATTATTATGTGTAGGGTACTTTGAAATCCCTTTCTTGTCCCCCTGGACGGTGGACCACTACATCTAACAAAGAACGCATCTTCCAAACCTCATGTCTCTAAAACCAGTGGCTTAGGTTGTGAAGGCAGGCAAGGGAGGCATTTGCTCATAGGGTGCAATTCTCTTTTCGATAGAGCACTTGCGACCTTACTCATCGCAGGGACACAACACAACTATAAAGGGTAATTTGGCTGCGATTTTCCATAAGGTTATACACAGTGCTGCCAACTCAGATTTTGAAAAATGCGTAGACGGGGTTTGATAAATACGTAGAATTAGTAAAAATAGCTTATGAAAAGTTCGTAGATCTACGTATTTTCATCGAGCTGCAACGGGACGTAAACTTATTTGCGCGAATGTGCTGCTAATTACGCCCATTTAGCCTAATGAGACCTGTTTTGGTAATTTGTTAAGAAATAAGTAGATTCTGGACTGAAGTTACTTTGCAGGATAGGCCTAAAATACGTAGATCTATTCAAAAATAAGGAGAGTTGGCAACACTGACCCGCCGCGGGGCCAGAGGAGGAGTTATGTCAGACCCGCACCGACTAAACTCCACGGTGTTTCTCCTGGTCGATAAGTGGAAGAGTGCACGTGAAGTGGACAGTGACTGGCTTCTCCTTACGATACCAGGCAGAGAGGCACAGTCCCTACTCAAACAGCTTGGAAAAATCAAATATGAAATCTAGTACTAACCTTTTTGCTTGGAATACCTATATAAAAGTACAAATAATGGACCAAGCAAAAAACTAGTGATGCAGAAATAAATTATCGATGTGAATTTTTCGGACCAATTAATGCCAGTTGTTAATTAAATTGACGGATAAAATAACGAAATGCCACCTGCGCTGTGTATCATATCGTTAATGATCAACTATTATATTTTTAATTACCCACCCATTCTTGAATGGACGCTTTTTAGCTTAGCAATTATTGTTACATACATACATATGCTCACGCCCGCATTCCCCGAAGGGGTAGGCAGAGGTATTGTAATCACAACACCCACTTTTCACCGAAGATGATTAAGTGCCAACGTGACAGATGGTCAGTCTATCGCCGTCTCAGGCACTATACATACATCTTTGAATTACTTCTCAGAAATATGCAGGTTTCCTCACGATGTTTTCCTTCACCGTAAAGCACGTGGTGTGAAATCACTGTACATAAGATTTTTTTTAGAAAAACTCATTGGTACAGGCCCCGCTGGGATTCGAACTTGCGTCGCTTGCGTAGCAGGCGACTGCTCAAACCCCGAGGCCACCACGGCTCTTACAATTATTGTTATAATATTAAATAGCTGGTTTGAGTAGCCGTCTGCTATAAGTACCGTCATGAGTTATGAGCGCTGATCTTGAAGTCTGCCTCTGTCTGTCTGTATGGCGAGAATAAAATATACAGGCAAAGCCCACTATTTTCACTGTCCGCTCATATATCGTGACGGCACTGCGATGCAATTTGAAATTACGTAGTTATAATTTATTTGTAATAAAAAGTCTTATGTGCAGTGATTTAACCCCACGTGCTTTACGGTGAAGGAAGACATCGTGGGGAAACCTGCATATGTCTGAGAAGTATGTCAATACCGTAACAGTCACTACAATTTGATTTATGAGTATAGATGTAGTTACAGGTCAGTCGGAGGCCAAAAATAGTTTGAAAACTGGTTTAATCCAGATCACAGATTTTCCTCGTCATAGGGGTTGCGAAGCTTAGATGGCAGTCGCTTCATATAAAAATCAGGTGATCAGTCACATCGGGTTGAATCAAGTGCCGAACTCAACAATGTATGGTCCAGGCTCCCGATGATGATGATGATGACGTAGTAAATAGAAGTAAGTGTATAATTAGCGCAGTGGTGTTGGAAGGTCGTGCACACAAGTGCGCAGGCGCCGGTCAGTTGATGTCACTGTCGGTAATTATGTCGCGCACGCCGGATTAATTGTAAGGACAGCCGGCTACTGGGATGAATATTCTTACATCTATTCATCAGGTAAATAAAATTTAAGTGTCTTTTTGTAATTCCAAAGTAACAGCTTTTCACTAAACGCATGTGAAAGTATATACGGTACAGATATAAAAAAAAAAATCTCTTTCTTTACACACCTCGTGCTTTACGGTGACGGAAAACATTGTGAGGAAACTTGCAGATGTCTGAGAAGTCATTCAAAAGACGTACCTATATATAGTGCCTGAGATGGCGCGGCTATAGACTCACCACGTTAACAAAAGTGGGTGTTGTTACAATACCTCTGCCTACATCTTCGGGGAATACAAGCGTGAGCATGTGTAAGTAGGTATGTTTTCTCTGTCTGAGGCCACCATAACCACTCTTGACCAAATAAATCCCAAATTAAACGAATTTATGAGGTAGATAACGCGCAAGTGAGAAGAGTGCACACTGCAATAGGCTTATAGGTAGCTAGCCTAATTAAGTATGCATGTACTGTCCGTCTATATGTGCGCTATAGCTAATCTCCGCAACGACTGGACCGATTTGAATGGGACTTAATCAGTCCTACGCAAGTAACGTGGGGCAGAACTCCACAGTAAAAGTCCACAAATAAAAGTCCCGCTGGTGGCTTTGAATACTATATGGTTCAGTTCTAGTGCGAGTTTTTCATTGCCGCCGTCACAAGTCACCGCGTCGACGTAAACACAGATTTGTATAGGATCGAAACAGCGCCATCTTTCGCCCTAAAGATGACACTATTGTGAGCCCATACAAATCTGCGTTTACGTCGACGCGATGACTTGTCACGGCGATTTTAAGAAAACTCGCACTCGGCACTCGGCACGATCGAAGTTTCAATGCATGTCCATACTTAACCATTAATTACTCAAACAGTATTATTTAAATATGTAGCATTGTTAAATTTCCCCAGTTCACTGGCCGTCTGCCCTGTGATTCTCTGAAGTGAATTGAACTAATCCATTACAATGCTGACGACCCCGTACAAATTGCAGCGGGCCAAATGAGCATAAATTCATGCGAATACACCATTTATCGTTGTATTCTGAACCTTATACAATTGATATAAAGCACTGCTAGATGTTAGTGACCGGTAAATTTAAAATGGTGCTGAAATAACACAGGGTGTTTGTACCGCTAAATAGGTTCATGTTGATGTAGTGTCATATAACTGATTAAATATAACCCAAACGGTATAAAAGTACTATTTTACTATCTAGATTTGATCAGCGCTTAAACATCTAAAATAAATATAGTGGTATATCAGATCTATCTAGGTTTAATTTATGAAAAACATCGTTTTGACCATGTTTTTAGGCACTGAAAAACTCATAAAATATCATTACAATACAACAGCAAATTTCGCCGACATCTGCCAAGTTATGGTAGCTCACAGGTGAGGCTTCCAGCTTAAGGGGCGATAACGAAACTAGAGTACCCAGGTTGGAGACTTGACGTTCACCGGATTTTTTTTTCTTCATTTTCCTTTTTTTGTGTGAAGATAACTCGGTCAACCAAGTACTCATTCTAATCTTTCTACTGTGAATAGTTACCAGTGTTCCATGGAGATTGAAAATTTTTCGAAAAACTGCCTACCTCGGTGGTCTGGTCTTGTTCTAGGTTTCAATGCCCGGGTCGGGCAAAGTAATATTGGGTTTGTGCTTCTGATATTTCGCTGTAGCACCCCGGAGTCTTGAATAATGACTCGTTAGTGGCAATAAGCTTACTGTGACTGTGACTTAAACAAAACTTGCGAAATGTGGATGTTGTACCACGACTACACCCCTGCCTACCTCTTCGGAGAATGGTCATCTCAAGCTACGCACTACGATATAAGTAGAACTACTAGACTTTTCTTGATGTTAATTTTTATCGACATTTGTGTATTGGAACTGTGTCCGTGGGCTTATGTTTCTGAAGTGATTTATTTTGTATTTTTAAAATTGTATAATATTTTTGAAACGACTAATTTCTGAGTTTCTTGCCAGGGTCTTCTCAGTAAAAGCAAACTTTCGAACCTGGCGGTATCATGTATAATCCTGTATAATAAAGTAATTCTGACGATTTGAAAGTACTTTGTGAAAAGTCTAATCGAATAAAGATATTTATGTCTTTGACTTCCCTGCAGCGTAATAATTTGTATTTATGTTAAACTATTGAACATAAAATACCGAAAAGCGGGTTTCTCGTCCACATTTGGAAACTGCTATAAAGATCACAGCCAAAAACGCATGCAAATTGAAATAGTATTGAATTCCTGCGGTGAATAAGGTCACCAGCGCTCCCTGGGGTAGAGGTATGAAGTCACTTGGCTATCAGAAATGGCACCGTCTTCTCTCCCGTAATTCTTGAAGTCCTGAAGTCAATCACATTCCAAAAAGCATCTTGATCATGACTTTTTACGATACGGGCCCTTAGACAGCTTCGACACAGTATATTTATAATCTTACTAAACAGTATGAAAACTAGAGCATTATTTTTAAATAGCTAATGATTGCTCCATTAAAGCTTGAGGGTTGTTACTCTTAAAGTTTTTTAAATTGTCTCCTTAATTTACTATCAAAGTAATGTAGAATTGTGAAACTAGCTGGTCCCCGCAGTTTTACCCGCGTAGAGTTAAGTTCATGGGTGACCGCGGAACCATAATGATTTTTAAATAGAAGTCTAAGTTACTCCTTGTAACATTAGCTATCTGCCAGTGAAAGTCCCGTTAAAATCGGTCCGATCGTTTCGGAGTTTAGCCGGAACAAACAGACACGTACAATTTATTTTTCTGTATAAATGTATTGAGTATAGACATAGAATATATAATGAATATACACGTGTACGCAATCGGCCGCGAAGTGACACCCCTAACTGACAGCACGCGCCGACACTAGGTTGCTTATAAACTCTTAGATGTGTGTGTCTGTGTGAGTGGATCATTTCGTACAATTTATTTCTAGTTTCCATACTGCTTATAGTAAGCTTATTATGTACATTGTGGTTACGTTCAATTGCGGCCCGTATAATAAAGGATGACCCGTCGCCGAGGTAATCAGACTAATGTTTCTGTCTTCTGACCTCCGCTTTAAATCCATTTAGGACATTTGACGCGACTTTCAAGGGACTGGTGGACTGAGCTGGGGAACACTGGATAAATAGAACAGGGAAATTAGGAGAGAGATTGAGTATGAGCTTTTTTTGCCATGGCAATATGACTCATATTATTTTTCCCATAGATATATACATCTTTTTCAGACAAAATTATTTAATCCTTCGCTTCGTTCTTCTAAAATACGTTACGGATCTTGATACGGTTTTACTAAACTGTAGGAGTTGAACTCCAATGTACTTACATCTAAACAAATATAAAGTTATAGGTATGAATTATGCAGGATGTTCCGTATTATTATTGGGAAAATTTTAAATAGTTGTGGAAAATAATACTATTGTAATTTCATATGGTTGTGTAAAATAAAATGTAATGTAATTTCATAATTTTTATTTTTTGAGGCAAAAATAACATACACACATATGCTCACGCCTGCATCCCGTTACGTTCTTTACATACTACTTTCGCTTCATCCACATTCATGCATCTCTTCATTCACTTTCATCGGTTACGAGTGCTCCGAATTTGACCTTTCTGAAAACTAATATTAATTAGGTCAAAGTCAAAGTCAAACATATCTTTATTCGATCAGACTTCTTACAAAGTACTTTCAAATCGTCAGAATGACATAATTATACAGGGATACATGCTACCGCTACATCGTCATAGTAGTTCTTCCTTGGTCGCCCTCTACCGACACTTCCACTCTTATTCGCTCTATAAATTTCTTTCGCTAATCGCCTTTCACTCATCCTTTCGATATGTCCAAACCATCTCAACATACTTTTTCAATTCCCTTCAATATCCTCCAAAATCCAACCTGTAACAAAGTTTAATCTGTATGTGTTCGTCTATCAATATTGTTTTAATCACCTTATATTTCTTAATTTAAACATGACTATATCATCAGAACCTTGCCAAGGCATAACTTGGCTCATCTTTAACGACATGTGTAACACATTATAGATACCTAAAATACCCACCGAGCAATCGGACATGATTTACGAACATATTTGCAACACCTACTAAATTAATTGAAACTTTGTTTGAAACTGCTCATGCCAAAGGCTAGAGACAAACATTTAATTACGATTTTGAACCTAGAAGAGACACCTAGAAACAGACAGACTGACAGAGAATTTTTTTTTTATGTCTATGCATTTAGTGAAAAACTGTTATTTTGGAATTAAACAGACACTTCAATTTTATTTATCTGTATAGATTAAAATTCTCATTGAATGTTATCATACAAAGCCGACTTAAGTCCGTACATCCCTGTCAATTGATAATCCTAATATATGACAGTCATTAACAAAAACGCACCTCTTAACAATTTATTCAAAACTGATTATTTAAGTGATGACTCAACATGACAACGCAACTAAATGTATGGACAAGTTAATCAAAGAAATTCCTACCAGATAGATACGACGGACAAGACAAATCGTAAGCAATTACTAATAATGTGCTGTAGGTGAAAAAACGCGAATCGATTCGAATAATAATCGAGTGTCATAATCGGTCGCGGGCGTCACTAGTTAGCCGAGTCACAGTTTAAATATAAGATTTACTACAGTTAGGAATCTAGGAACAACGTTCGAAATTACACACTCACACAGACGCATGTATCTACGAGAAAATAAGCGGAATAAGCGTAATGACAGTGCGAGGTGACACGTCGGTCGTGGCCGATCGCAAATAACTCACTCTCTCAATTTCGCCATTAAATAAAATAGTAGATTTTTAAATCTTTAAGAATGGCAACCCTCACGCTCAATGGGGAAAATGCTCTTATTATAAAAAGGCTTATATTCCTTACTGGTTCCAAAGCTTATATTTATACTGTGGCCGAGAGCGGACGCAACATTGCAACACCGCTACACCGTATTAATACACTCGAGAAAAGATTAATCGATTGTCGTGTCGATGTGTCATCGATGTTATTCGGTCGCACGAGGTAACACATGAGGAAGCATCGAGTAGCGCGTAGTAAAATCAAAATAATCGTAGTGTTCATTTCAATATTATTACCATACTTAAAGTTTCTCCACTATTTCCTCTCGTTACACATATTATAATTGAACAAACCCAAAGTTTGTGCATGAATAATTTATACAATCTTGTTGCAGCTATTGCAGTCCCGTTATTTCAAAACAATAAAATGATGGCTGACATGAAATCTTATATATTTTTACCAAATAATACAACAAAATAGTAAGATAGGTTTCAATATCAATATTCAACCTTCGATAGCAACAACAATAATATGTTAGAAGAAAAAACAAAATAAGATCGGATTTATTTCAAAATTAAAAACATTCTTTTTAATTAATTGTAGAAGGCCAGCAGCAAAATAGGTCCCGGCCTTCTTGCATACTACAATAAATTGAACAATAATTTTAATTTTATTTATAAGTTGCAGTATGTAAACTAGTTTCAAACTAGTATAGCTGGAGCCACGGTTCCGCAAGACACCCGCCTGGCTGGAAGATCTTCTCTTTTCTAGGGAGCAGCATGATCACTCGCTCTCTCCACAAGGAGACCTATTCGGATATTTTTGAATTATTTGCTTCTCTGCAGCATGAGGTTTTTGGCTCATTATCATGAGAATATTAAGATGGGGCATATCATATCGGTAAAACGTTCATATAGAAAGGTTGTCAAAGGTCACTGCGATATCATGAAAATATTTAAACCTCTTAAATCCACGATCTAAAACTTTATTGCAGATTGAAATCGTAGTTCTTCATTCAGTAACTATTGACACAGTTAGAATTACGTAGGAACAAAGAAAGATCCCGTTTGCCCTATTTGTAACCCATTTCGAGTACTTTGAATTATCTCGTGCAACAATTTGTACCAATTGACGCAACTGAAAATAGCAGAATTAATTAGTTCTCAACAAAAATAGTTGACGTGATCAATCTTAATTGAGCGGACTTTCAACTCTGTTCTGTTATTGTTAACAAGCTCCGCGGTTTTACACGAGTAAACTCACTTTCATTGGTGTTTTGTCTTATTCCTACTTCTCCTGGTTATAATGCTCTGATGACCTTACTCTGAACACTGCTGGGAATTCAACTTAATGGGACTCAACATAATAGGGATTCAACTTTCAATTCAACATAATGACAATGCAACTTAATGGGAATCCAACTTAATGATCCTAAACGCTGCGATCTTCTGCAAGGTGTAAGTATTCCACAGTCAGGTGCTGAGCCAAAGAATTATTTGACATCTAAGACCAACATAGCTATATTAGCTTCCGCACGGTGCTCTTAGCCGAGTCACTGAAAACCAACTTTCTAGTCTTTTTAGTCTCACCATCGACCGCTTGATCTGCAACAGCTCAAGCTTTGTAGCCCATGAAATACACTACATAAAGAAAAGTGACACCTTCAGCAATGTGTTCACCAAGGTCGTTGGAACATAGTTCTAGAGCGAGTTTTTCACTGCCGCCGTCACAAGTCATCGCCATATCAGGGTCATCAGGTGGCGCTGTTTCGATCCTATGCAAATCTGCGTTTACGTCAACATGATGACTTGTGACGGCGATTGTAAGGAAGAGCACTAGGCACTCAGTAGTTCCATTTCACAAGGTAACGCACGAGTTCAAACATAGTGCTAGAAGCTTTCATTGGCTGCAGTAGCGGCTTACCATCAGACGGACTGAATACTTGATTGCAACCTTTCTAGTATAAGAACATTTGCTTTGATTTCCCGCTGCAAAGGAGACCAGTTCTTAGGGTTCCTAAGACTCAGGTGTCCGTCTGTCTTTCCATCTGTATCTCAGAAACGGTGCTTGTTGAATTGCAATTTTCATAGATGATGTATTTCTATAAACAGAATCATATAACAAATTTTTTTTGACCGCTTTTATGGAAATGTTAATCTTTGTGCGCGAGTCCGACTCGCATATGGCCGGATTTTTTTTCAAATCATCTCTTTGATCGTTATGTCAGCATGACAGTAAACTTTCAAATAGAAATGCTTCCCTTCACTTGACAAAGACAAAGAATTGTAATTAAGATCGAAATGACAGACGAAAGGGTGTAACGAATCACCAAAATAGATCTGTCACAAATTTAACTACTTCATAAAATAAAGTGGGCTATTCCCGTTATTCTGAGTAGATTAGGCTGGAGACAGAAGGGATAATCCGTTAATTCATAAAGGTTAAATACCGCCGCACTGCTTGTCATAAGGCGCATTAGAAGATAATCTTTAGAGCAATATTTATGACTATAAAATGATAAAGTGGACATTGACTGACGAACTGCCATAATATTGAAGTTGCGTTAATTGAACCTCGATATTACTTTGGAAGAAAGGTTCCTTGACCCTATTGAATTATGTCCATTTTAATCTAAAAATTTAAAGCATATTTTTTAAAACCCTGCCGATAATTCTGACTGATTTAAAATTAAAATCCCTAAGTTTACCGATTGTCCTTTCTGTAAGTAACTGATCGTCACATGGCACTAATTAATGTATGATTAATGAGCAAGAATCGGAATGTTTAATTAAAGGCGACAGCTGAGTGGCGACAGACAGACACGACTGTTGTTGTGTAAACATTTTGGGTTTACTCAACTAGTTTCAGGAAGAACATCTCTTCATTTACGTCAAAGAACTGTTAATGGGGATTTTGTTTCTGATGATATCAACAATTTGTTGATGTTATCTGGAGTGTCGGTAGGTACGTATGAAGTAAAACGACCGTCTTGCTCGTCAGCTGGTTTATTACTGTCGAATATGTACATACATGATGCATACACTACATTATCACGTTTTCCCCGAAAGGGTAGGCAGAGGTGTTCTTATAGTAGGCCACATTTCGCCAGTTATTTTTAAGTCCCATGTAATAGAGAGCGAGCTGCTAGCTCCGAGGTGCTCGGAAATTAAAAAACCCAATAACACTTTAACCGGGGATCGAACTCAGGACCTCGTGAAGGCTAATTCAGGTTACTTCAAAGCTAGAAACGTGTGGGACGTTCGTGTGCCTGTTACCTCCAATTTCCAATTGGTCACTCCAGGCCTTGGGTTCCGATATTAATGGTCCTCCTTACCATCAGTCAGGCTATACGTCCATTTGCCACTTTCGTAGAATAATACTTTTCAGGGTATAAGAAAGGGGAATGATCGTTTACGCTTAGTATCAACAGTTTGAAGTTTCACTTATCAACTGGCCTGAGCAAGTCCTAAATCACATGGAAACAAGGAAGTACCTCTGTCTGGCGGAGGGACACATCGATTTTATAATAATAAATAATAAGCATGTGCTTGACCACCAGACCAACCCGGGTGCCGACATTCGACATTCGTTTGTAGTTATGTAAATAAAAAGTGGGCATTGTAACAATAATTAACACTCCTTTGTTATGAATGCCACATCACAAATTGTCAAATAATGTGTAAGCTAACTTTATTAATTAGATACGAACAAACATTTGTAATTTTTCCTACAAGGCATTTCCACCATTGACGTTGGTGTGGTAAAGTTGAAATTGGCATGAGGGATTGGAGCAGATGCAAAGTTAAGTGGCTGATATCTACCAAAGCGGGTGATCGCTCGGTGTGGTCACGCAAGCCTGTCGTCGCGTCTGGGCGGGGCCTTATGATTAATTGCGTTTATACATACGCCATTAGGTCTTGTTACACTTCAAGATATAAAGCTAGCAAAAATAACTTTAAAAATGTAGGGCATAACGAGATCTCTCATTTGAAATTCGGAGCTCATTGCCTGGGTACTGTATCTCCACCTCTGCGAAGATCATGGCCAAATAATGTCACCTTAGAACATTGTGCAGTCGTCAGTGCTCAATGAGGAGCAGAGGGAAGAAGAGTGGAGGCGATAAGCCGGGTAATAGTGGGACCCTATCTACTTAAATTGTGTTAGTTTGTGTTTGTGCGATCATAGCTGCAGTAGCCGGGTACCAACAGGTGAACTGTACGCTTTGAGTCATATTACAAACTTACAAAATGTCGATTGGTGAAAACAGAGATAAACCTCTTGCTCCAAAGTTTACTGGAATTATTCAACGCTTGCGGACGCCACGCGGTTTCACCTGCGTACTTCTCGTTCCCGTGGGACTACGGGGATAAAATATAGCCTATGTTACTCGCTGAGAATGTAGCTATCCATAAAATTGTCCTAATCGGTCCAGTAGTTTCGGGGCCTATTCAATACAATCATACTTAAATACAAATCATTATCATTATATTATAAGTATAGATGATGCGACGTCCTCGTGAAATTATTTCTTTAAAGCTTGCCAAATCCAATCTTTCTGTAATTATCGCTTTCTGTGGGTTATATACCCTCCAAAGGCTCGCCTCTACTTTATCTTATCGCAATCACGTATGAAAGCTCATTAAACTGAGCACCGATGAGTTATGTGTGACATGACAGCCCTGTACCAAACGCTACTGAATATTACATGACATGCCACCAACTATATTTGCACACTCCAACTATTTTCGTGCATTCTGTGGAATTAGTTTCGTTGTTTGTTGTACGTATTTCATTTTGCATTCAAGATAACAGGACCAATGATTGGCATATTTTTAAAGTATTAAACAAAAAATAAATATGCTCACGCCATCCCCGAAAGGTCTCCGGAGGGGTAAGCAAAGATGTTGTAACAACAACACATTTCACTGAATATGATTCAGTGCCAACGTGACACTATACATACGTCTTTGAATTACTTCTCAGAAATATGCAGGTTTCCTCACGATGTTTTCCTTCACCGTAAAGCACGTGGTGTGAAATCACTTAAATTAAGTTTTTTGAAAAACCCATTGATACAGGTCCCGCTGGGATTCGAACTTGCGTCGCTTACGTAACAGGCGACTCTTTTCCAAGTATTCTACAAAGGTGTCAAATAATTGTACAGCCAGCGTAATAAACATTGAAGCAAGTATCTTGACAGATGTCGGCGAAATTTACTGTCGTATTGTAATGATATTGTATGTTTTCCAAAATGAAACCTACATAGATAATTTTCAGCGATTTTCAATCGTTGTTCAAGGAATAAAGTTGGAGCCGTCAGATTCTATATATATATATATATATATCCTCCAACAATATTCATTGAACAATAACAACAATATACATACATACAAGATTTGCTCGTTTAAAGGTATAAGATCATTGAACACTGAGCTTTTAGCAAACCTATATGTCCAAACGATAACATGAGCTCGCGTCAAGCGTTACCCCTACTTTTATCTACAACATTACCCCTATTCTTATCTCTAGCATTACCCCTACAGTAATACCCCTATTTTTATTGCAGGCTCTTTTGACGTATTCAATAAGCCAAAGAGCAACGATAATGTATCTGAAATCAGCACCTAATTCCTGTGTGTTGCAATGTACGATATTATCATTCCTCGCGTGTTGGGAGCGGCTGGCATCTATTCATTACCGAGCCGAGTGTACAATCACCAATTCCATGCCTGTAATAACCGCCAATGCACAATTATCCACACATAACTCTCGGCTGTTACGAAACAACCCCAGGCGGTGTATATAAACAATCCGACTTTTTTAATTAGATAATGTTTGTTAGGGTCGTGGTGGCCTTGGTGGCAGGCGCCTGCAACGCAAGCGACGCAAGTTCGAATGCCAGCGGTGTACCAATGAGTTTTTATAAAAAACTTATGTACAGTGATTTCACACCACGTGCTTTACGGTGAAGGAAAACATCGTGAGGAAACCTGCATATTTCTGAGAAGTAATTCAATGACGTATGTAAAATGTCTGAGACGCAGATGGACTCACCATCTGTCACGTTGGCACTTAATCATCTTCGGTGAAAAGTGGGTGTTGTGATTACAACACCTCTGCCTATCCCTTCGTGGAATACAGGCGTGAGCATATGTATGTATGTCAAATCATCTTCTATGGGTGCTGTAGCCTCTGCTTACGTCTCCAAACTCCATTCTGGGATGGCATGATTTTTTTTTAATTTAGGTTCTCATTACGATACTGATGAACTTACGAACTTAAGTGACAAAGACCATACACGAATATACATATCGTCCCATACATCGGATTAAAGTAACGATAATGACACAAGAGTTAATAAGGCTCTATAAAGCAAATAGTCATTCTATGAATATTTTTGAAATCATTAAATATTAAAACGGGGTATTGATTAAAATTTTGGCTTTATAAATAATTAATAGATAAGTCGAGTGGTTTGACCTTAGGTTGTCTTGGAATATTATCGTCACAACCTTTCACTGTGGCTCAAAATTTTAATAAACAGAAGGGCGGCGTCCTACTTTGATTGTCTCGGATCAAGTCGAACTGTTGCTCGATTAGTGTATGAATAATACATTTAGCACATGAAAATATATATCTAGAAGAGACCTTACATAATAATTATATTAACAAATTCAACTTTCCTGTGAGTTACCTACATTATACTACATACATACATATGCTCACGCCTGTATTCCCCGAAGGGGTAGGCAGAGGTGTTGTTATCACAACACCCACTTTTCACCGAAGATGATTAAGTGCCAACGTGACAGATGGTGAGTCCATCGCCGTCTCAGACACTTTACATACGTCATTGAATTACTTCTCAGAAATATGCAGGTTTCCTCACGATGTTTTCCTTCATCGTAAAGCACGTGGTGTGAAATCACTGTACATAAGTCTTTTAGAAAAACTCATTGGTACAGGCCCCCGCTGGGATTCGAACTTGCTACGCAAGCGACTGCTCAAACCTCAAGGCCACCACGGCTCCATTATACTAATGTCCGAGAAATCGATAATATTTGAAAATATACGACCTGTCAATTATACGTTTGTTAAGAAAATGTATTGGAGTTGGCCTTCTGTACATAAGTAATATAGGTAAGTACTGGATATAATGATGGGTTCGAAGCACTTGTTGATTTGTGAAGTTAAGTACTTAATAATTATTTTAATAACCGGTAGAGTCGTGTCGAGAGGAACGGTGGTTCTGTAGTCGAAAGTGGTAAAATCTTTGCACAATAGGAACGAGGCGATCTGCTGCTGATGAAAACCGTCGCATAGATGCGTATATAATAGGACATCTCAAACTTAAGGTTAGTAATATCTTAAGGCAAGGGTTTCGTTAGTAGGTCAACTAGCTGTGCCCCGCGATTTTACCCGCGTAGAGTTAGTTAGTAGCCTAAGTTACTCCTTGTTACATAAAATACCTGCCAGTGAAAGTCACGATGAAATCGGTACAGTCACACAGACAGACAGAGAAAAAATAAAAAATACCGTTTTTAAGTCAGTACCGTATATACTTTCATATGTATTTAGTGAAAAGCTGTTATTTTGGAATTACAAAACACACACTTCAATTTTATTTATCTGTATAGATATAGATTTGTGACATTCTTTGAGTATAGTTACTCAAAGACGTATAAATAGTAGGTACCTGAGACGGCAATAGTCTCACCATCAGTCACGTTGGCACTTAATCATCTTCGGTGAAAAGGTCTGCCTACCCCTTGGAGGAATACAGGCGTGAGCATATGTATGTATGTATGTATGTGATATAATTGTGTCTTAGTGTTTTCTGTATTTTGGTAGCAAAGGCTTGCTTCGTTTCAAACTAGATGTGTGACTATATTCGAACATAATTCTATTTTCCGTACCTTGTAAATGGAACTATGTTAGGTATGCTACGACACTTAAGTTTTTTATCTGTAATTGTTACATAGCAAGGAGTGCCAGTCATAGAGTCTGATCTGGACCCTATAAAAAGGATTGGTCGATCAAACCATAGTTTACGTTGCAATAACTCATAGCAAAAACTAGATAATTCGTTTAATAGCTGTGTCTATTGGGAGCAATCAATCGGGCACAATGGGCTCAAAGTTGACTCCTCGGCGATACATCACTTCTTACTATGACAGCTAAATTATAGTGCAGTAGCGTCGGCAGGCGAAGTGGAATTTAGAAAATTGTTAAATCTGTTACACATGCTCCAGCTTGTTTTCCCCGAAGTGGTAGGCAGAGGTGTACTTATAGTAAGTAGATACGCACATCTGGGCGAGCCTACTTTCATTTACAGGGCACTAATCGAGACTGTCAATTAAAACAGAATCGAAATCGAAGGGGAAGATAGCGCACCTTGTGCGACGTGATAGCTTCTTTAAAAACATAATAGAAGGAAAGGTAGAAGGGAAGAGAGGAAGAGGAAGACCCAGGATAACATACATGAGACAATTTAAGGAAAAGGTGTCTGTCATGACGTATAGGGAGGTCAAAGAGATGGCACTGGACAGAGACAAGT
This sequence comes from Watsonalla binaria, assembly GCA_929442735.1. Classification (NCBI taxonomy): domain Eukaryota; kingdom Metazoa; phylum Arthropoda; class Insecta; order Lepidoptera; family Drepanidae; genus Watsonalla; species Watsonalla binaria. The sequence continues at coordinate 2,571,538 of OV838929.1, read as the reverse complement.
GGAAAGAAATGCATCGGTTACACAGAAAAGAGTTATTATTCTTAAATTTATGATGGTGAATCCAGACTGCTGGCTACTACTGGGAGATTATATTTGAAGAATCCAATAACACGTTCCCATAATAGTTCTACAGTGTGACAGTGACAGACTTATACACGTCATATACAGCTGTCTCATAATAAGAGTTACACGATCTGGTGTTCCGCAGAAGTTTACTTCAGAAATATGCCATTCCAGAATTTTATTCAGGTCTGTAAAACGTCTGCATATTTTTTTTAACTGTGATTTTCTTAAAAACAATTGGGTCAGGTTATGCATTGCAGGCAAATCACAAGCACCCTACCAATTCAAACTCTACCTTTTTCAATACTTAAGAACCTAATAAAAAACGTTTATAGCACACTTACAGACGGAAGCCGAACAGACATCGAATACCTGGTCCTTATTTCCTTAAAATACCAGTTTTCTATACATTATAAATACCACTTCACTTCACCGAGCGGATTCTTTGCAATTAGACATAATAGTGAACGTACAAATTATTGATTTCCCGTTACAAGTGCACTGAATGCTTTCTCAGTCAGCAATCTGTAAGAGCCTTGAGCAATTAGCATTAATATATAGCTTTAGATTAGTTTTAGTAAGGCTTAATTTTTCTGAAAATTTATGTGCAGTGATTTCGCATCATGTGCTTTACGGCGAAGGAAAATATCGTGAGGAAACCTGCATATGTGTGAGATGCAATTCAAAGACGTATGTATAGTACCTGAGACAGCGATGAACTCACACTCTGTCACGTTGGCACTTAATTCAGTGAAATGTGGGTGTTGTTGTTATAACACCTCTGCTTACCCCTTCGGGATGGCGTGAGCATATATATAAAAACAGATTTTTAAAATAATTATTAAAGTAGTGAACATAAATTCAAGCAGGGTTCATATTTTTATGTTTCTGAATTAATATAGATTCGTATTGTGGTAATGCTTAATGCATTTTCAAATAATAATATATTTTTATGAGTAAACAACTAATACAATAAAAATAATATGATTTATGAGTAAAAAACTTGATTGACATAGAGTACTTTATTTACTACTAGCTGTGCCCTGCGGTTTCATCCATGTAGATTGAATCTCATGGGTGACCCTCAGAAAACTAACGTTTTTTTTAAATTAAAGTATAGAATTTACTTCTTGTAATGTTTGCTATCTGCCAGTGAAAGTCCCGTTAACATTGGTCTGACCGTTTCGGAGATTAGCCGGACCACACAGTTTGACAGACAGATGAACCGTCAGAATGACAGACATTTAAATAACCTAAAAAAATATTCAATCGTGATGAATTTCACGCTAAAAACATGAACAATGAAAATCATTTTATTTGCCAACCGTACACTTACCTCCGGCAAGATTTATGAGATGAATGGTTAAACGATAATTATTCGCTCAAATTCCATACAAAGCACAAAAAGTTGGATTACACAATATTTCATTAATATTTATTAAACACGATATTCGTATTCCATACATTTTGCAGTCACGTACAGTGTCTCTCAGCGTGTCAGACTAAAGTGCATTAAAGAATGCCATGACGGGTTAGTACGTACGTCTCACGCCTTCCAGGAAGGGTCCTCGAAGGGGTTTCCGGGTGTATGACAAAACGCATCGAGGATGATTGAAAATTATAACACCTATGAACGTTGAAAATTTACTTACTACTTCCAATTTTAAGCCTTAAAATTTCTATCCTTATAATTTACAGAACTTCTAAGAACCGGCAAGAAACTCAGCTCACTTATAAATTTCATCATGAAGGTATTGGTTCATATAGGTACACCAAACTAGATGTAGGTTAAGAGTTACCTTATCTTATCTTATCTTGCTTGTGGCAATATTGGATCTGGTTTCCCGGAAGCACGTCGACCCTTGGGATCTTTTGTGCCGCCCTTGCCCTTTTGCTCTACGTACCTGACTCCTCAAATACTCCCTGAACAAGCCGGCAGATCTTGCCCATGGGGAAGAGCTTGTAGTCCTCTGGTTTTGGATACGCCTTACCCAGTAGGTCCATTCGCCATCTGACCAGTGCGTCGCAAGTGCATATTAAGTGACTCATGGTTTCTGATAGATATAGGTAACTACTACATCATTCAAAGTAAATTAAAAAAAAAATTTGGTGCGAATGTAACCATTATGAGTCCAGACGCGACCCAGGAACTTAAGATGCTTAAACTGCTGGTCTAAGAGGCATGGAATTTGGAGGGTGTGTTCTTTATGAGCTACACACTAAAATTATTTTTTACCACCGAAATTCTATGTCAAAAACGTTCTGTATACAGGGTTTCCACACGATGTTTTCCTTCACCGTTAAGCTCCTGGTTTGAAAATGTGAATTTACTGCACTCAACTTTTTCATATACACAGATATACTCATTGGTACAGACAGCTGGGATTTAAACTTTCTCAAACCACTCGGCCACTACGGTTGTAAGTAAACTTCCTTTACAAATTGTTTAGATCAAGTTTCTAACCACTGCTTTTACACTAAGAGCTCATGATGAGCCATTCTATTAAAGAGTTCGTAATAATAGGTAGCGAAATTACTACTCTTAAAAATACTGCCTTTAATGCATTCACGATACGACAATCGACACTCAAATTTCAACCCTAATGTGAAGAATCTACAATTGTTTATCCAAAAAGGGTATGAGGTGATACATTGTTGCAAACAGCGGCCACGGTGTCTGTAGATGCCAGTGAGGTAGTATAAAAAAAGGTTTTAACACTTGCAACTGGCAGTTGATTGAGCCATCTTTTTTCATATTAATGGCTGACATTTTTAGCTTAGACTCTAGGTTTTTGTGTGGGAATACGCCTTCCTAGGGTTCAGAAAGGGCAGGTTAACACCCTCTTTTCATCGATAGTGTTTAGGTGTGACAAATGGTGAATTTGTCGTCTTTATTTCAAACATATAGTAGGGTTATGGGATGATTCGCACTAATTCTACTAGCACGAAAAGGACGGATCGATAAATTATCTAAATATTGTTTTTTTCTGTAGTCGATTCGCTTGACGGTAATTTTCTGCAAATCGACAGCTCCAAAAGTACTCCTTGTAACTGATATCTGCTGTCGAGAGAGTTGCGTCGGACAGACTAAAATATTTTTTTAATTGTATTTTTTACATGTACCGTAACTATTTGGAATTATAAACAGACAAAAAACTTAAATTTAATGTATAGATACATATATAGCCTAATTGTTAAACGGTAGAGAAGTATTTAGGCGAGTTTTATACTTTTCAGACAACTTCCAAAGTCTACATTTGGAATGTATATCCCAACTAGATATACGTCGATCAAAAGTGCATTCAGGACCACAACAAAAAAGACAAAAGCACTCGTACAATACACCTAAACTAATTAATATGACACATCCTAATCTACTTTTAATAACTACACTATGGGAGCTCTGCAATTACTCTAATGCATTCGAGGCTAATCCTACCAATGTAACTCTACATTCAAATCACGGAATTTTCAACTCTAGCAAGGAACAAATAGAGATTTATAGACATGGTTTTGGATAAGTTAGTTTTATGTTAATTTCGTTTTCTAATTTGTAGAATAGCACACATGCTTTTGACTCTTCCGTGACGTCGGAAAAGGGACTAATGGATGAAAATGACAGCATGTTTTTATTTCATAATTGCTATTGTTTAATTATGCAATGCCTGACTCTGGTGTGTATCCTAATATAAACGCGAATGTTTGTTATGGACGTTTGTTACTCTTTCACGCAAAACTAAATAAATACATGTGAAAAGAGGTTGTATGTGAGAATGATAGGCAACGTGTGATCGGAAACATTATAAGAGGAAGAAGTAAGAAGTGAAGTAAGAGAGCCGTGGTGGCCTCGGGGTTGGAGCAGTCGCCTGCTATGCAAGCGACGCAAGTTCTAATCCCAGCGGGGCATGTACCAATGAGTTTTTAAAAAAAACTTATGTACAGTGATTTCACACCACGTGCTTTACGGTGAAGGAAAACATCGTGAGGAAACCTGCATATTTCTGAGAAGTAATTCAAAGACGTATGTATAGTGCCTGAGACGGCGATAGAAACATCTGTCACGATGGCACTTAATCAAATTCGGTGAAAAGTGGGTGTTGTGATAACAACACCCCTTCGGGGAATACAGGCGTGAGCATATGTATGTAAGTAAGAAGTGACGGATGACAGAACGATTGTGGACGACAAACAAATCAGAATGGATTTTAATGAATCTTTGCAAAAAGACTACAATTTATAAAGATTGTCTGAAAAGTACATTATACATATGCTCACGCCGAGGTGTTGTAATCCACCCAATTTTCACCCAAGATGATTAAGTGCCAACGTGACAGATGGTGAGTCTATCGCCGTCTCAGGCACTATACATTGGTCATTGAATTACTTCTCAGAAGTATGCAGGTTTGCTCACGATTTTTTCCTTCACCGTCAAGCACGTGGTGTGAAATCACTGTACATAAGTTTTTTTAGAAAATCTCATTGGTACAGGCCCTGCTGGCATTCCAAGTTGCGTCGCTTGCTAAGCAGGCGATTGCTCAAACCTCAAGGCGACCACGGCTTTAAGTCCATTTTCTTCTACAGAAACCCAGAGTGCTCTATGTGACCCAGCCAATAATCTTCACCTGAACAAGAACACAGGCTCCAAATTTCAAGTCTATAAGAACAGCGCCTTAGGTTGTGATATTGTGTAAGTCAGAGACCTTTTGAGGGGTCAAGAGTCCTGTGAATGGAATGTGACATATTAATATTATTTTTCTGAAAAAAGTGTACCCCATTTTTTTTTAAGATCAATTGTAAAATATAATTTTGCCATACGGAATCTTGTGAGCGAATCCCCGCACCCGACCGTTTATTTTAATATTAGTGTATTTTAGTGTTACCACACTAAACTATCCAACAAGCTATAATATTCATGAGCTGTTAAATTTCGAAGGCTGTTAAGACTTCTCAAAATACCATTGTTATTGTAGGAAACACACACTTTTGACAGGATAATAAAATGTGAAAATCCCATCAGTAGGTTGACCACAAACTGACGGCTAACGCGGAATGGCACTTTTCTAACAATAAAATATGTTTATTATCATGGCCACCAGTGCAAGTTGACCTCTGACACCACGTAAAGGAGTCAAGCCTAAGAGATCTCACGCTATTGGAAGTGTGAAATAATATTTGGGACACACGGGCGTTTATTTCGACGAAGATAAATAATAAAACTTCCTCTTTGGTCGAGTGGTATCAAACTCTACTGTTGAACACGAGATCCTTGGTCGATTCTCGGTTCGGGCAAAGTGTTATTGGATTATTCTGTGTGCAATTTCCCAGCGATCGGTTACTGGTATTCACGCCAGTATTGCGTGGGACTTAAACATAACTAGCGAAATGTGGGTACTATGAGTACACCTCTGCCTAACCACACATATGCTCACGCCTGTATTCTCCGAAGGGGTTGGCAGAGGTGTTGTAATAACAACACCCACTTTCACCGAAGATGATTAAGTGCCAACGTGACAGATGGTGTTAGTTTCAGGCAGGCATTATCTATGAAGGTTTCCTGACGATGTTTTCCTTCACTTAAGCACATGGTGTGAAATCACTGTACATTTGTTTCTTTTGAAAAACTCATTGTTAAAGGCCCCTCAGGGACCCGAAATATTATTGACATGATAATTTGACCCGTATTATGAGACAGATGAATATGACGCGTATACATCTGTCACTGTTACACAGCTGTATTATCATTGCAATAAGAGCTCATGGTAAGGATCCTGTTATACGTACTCTACGTCTGTTATTGTATTTTCCTTTACTCACAATCTAATAAGAGATCCGCGACAGCTTCCCAGAATTAAGACGTAAGTTATTCTCGTCAGATAGTTGTCTCAGCCTTAATTGCAGCTTTTCATAGAACTGCCACTAAACAGAGAGGTAACAGAAGGGTGGCTTCGAGCAATGGTCGAGAATCTCGCGTAGGAGGATCTCGGGCCAAGTGGGGTTAATTCTAGTACAGATGTCGTTACGAGATATGAGCGCGCAGTGAAATTAGTGGGGAAACTGCGCATTATTGAGACAGACTCATAACATTCTGCGCATTCAACGTTGAAGGGCATTTGAAGAATGTGTTTGCTGTCGCCAAGGTATGGGATCTGACCTTCAGAAAGGTTTTATTTTGTGAAACTTCATTAGACGAGGCAATGACCAGGGAATAAAATAACACCATTAGCAACAATGTAGCGTTGGTGTTAATTAAGAGTAATGTAATTATGGTCCTTATGCTATCTAGTGTAAATACTTGTTTCCTGCTTAAGTAGCTTCTGTTCGAGTGATAAAAGTTTTTGTGACTAACTGTAATATGTCAGATGTTTCACTATCGCAACAAACTTTACTATGTACTTTGGAACCAAACGTATTCTCGTCAAAAGGGAACTTACTTCCTTGGATAGACAAGCTGTGGAATAAACCCTGAGGTGGTTCATCACACAATCGTCAGAGGGAGGAGCTCGTGGCACAGTTGTTATTGCGCATATCATTCGATCAGCGAAGTTAAGCAACCTTACCTCTAGCCAGTAATTGGATGGGTGACCGCCCGAGTTCCCTCCGTGCCTCGGACAGCACGTTAAGCCATCGGTCCCGGTTGCCAATTTAATCATCTCTGGCAATCTTTACAGGTCGGTCGTAGGCCTAAAATAGTCTGACAACTGATTTAGCCCAGATCACAGATTTTCCTTGTTAAAGGGGTTGCGAAGGTTCCTACTTATAAAAATTAAGTGATCGGCCACATCGTGTTGAATCAAGTGGCGACCCCAGTAGTGTACCTATGGGATAAGGCCAGGGAGATGATGATGACGTTACAATCATCACACAACAATTATACGTAGTATCTACTCTTAGTTTTCAATCGACTATTGTACATTGAAATGGTGCAAGGCAATAAAGATAATTGAAATTGAATATGCTCGACAAAATATCATCCCGTGAATTCTACAATACTCTCTAGTCCAGTAGTTTATAACGCACTGTAAAGTTGTGCACTAAATTATTAATAGCGGTGTAAACGCACAGGTTCAGCGGTGAGAAGTTCCGTAGATTTGCGGTTTGGTGCTTGTCGCACCTAATGACGCATTCATAAGGCAGCGGTTAGGGTGGTGTGTTAACTAGAAGTCGTGGATATTTAGGACTTTGGATGCTGTGATTGTGTGGTTTGAAAGTAAGGTATTCTGTAGGTTTGTTGTTAAGTAAGGATCGATAGGCTGGGGCGTACATTCCATATAAGCAGATAAGCAGTGCTTACCATTTGTGAGAGCATAAACACACACTCGACACAAGTGTATTCAAACTCGGGTCGTGTTTGTTTATTTTTGCGTGTATGTCTATACCAAAACGTATGTACCTACTTATTGTTTATGCTTACCCGTCTGAAAATCCACTGCACGCCCCTGGATGGTAGGCAGAGCTTGCACGAATCAGGTGCGAACTGTAGATAGATTTCGCATCTACATGATTGTGACTTGATACCCGTACCCAAATTAATATAAACAGACCTAAATTATCTCTGTCCCTTTCTTTTTGCTGAAAGACAACGCCTGAAAACCTTTAACTTCAATTCTCATTGAACCGTGTACGTACCTTGTCATGCTAATAAACATTTACTCGCTCTGAAATCCCAAGGCTTTAATTCTTCATAATTAGGATATCACTAGGATACTGATGGCTCTACAAAATAACATTCAAATAATATCAACAGTTCCTCACATCGTAGCCAGCGACTATAACAACGTAATTCACATTCACGAGCGAACGTAGAAAACTGGACCAGTCCATAGGCGAGTCAAGAATTTATCTAACCATTATTATTCGTTACAAATCGGGTGTGAAAAAGCAATTTGCTGGCAGCGGGCGATCAGGGACACACATCACGACAAACACATTTTGGTCAATCAACGATTCAATTCAAACGCGGTAGGCACGTGTGGTAGCCCGGTTTAAAGGCCATAGACTTAAGCCCTTCCATAGAGTAAGTTAAGAAGCTATTGAATGGCTGGAATTTGCGATACTCACATATATATTTAAGTTATTATTTTTATGTTTATGAGAGCCGTGGTGGCCTCGGGGTATGAGCAGTCGCCTGCCACGCAAGCGACGCAAGCTCGAATCCCAGCGGGGCCTGCACCAATGAGTTTTAATAAAAAACTTATGTGCAGTGATTTCACACCACGTGCTTTACGGTGAAGGAAAACATCGTGAGGAAACCTGCATATTTCTGAGAAGTAATTCAAAGATGTATGTATAGTGCCTGAGACGGCGATAGACTCACCATCTGTCACGTTGGCACTTAATCAAATTCGGTGAAAAGTGGGTGTTGTGATTACAACACCTCTGCCTAACCCTTCGGGGAATACAGGCGTCAGCATATGTATGTATGTTATTATTTTTGATAATTGAGCATTGGAACTCTGTCCATGGGCTTATTTTCATGAGATATACTGTAATCTTTACAAATTTGAAAATATTTTTGAAAAGAGTAATCTTTGAGCTTCTTGCCGAGTTCATCTCAGGAAAAGCAACCTTCCGAACCCGTTGTAACATTTATAATCATGTATAATTTATAATTATGTGTAATTGTGTCCTTTTGACGATTTGAAAGCACTTTGAAGGTAGGCTTATCATTAATGATATTTTGAATTGAATTATTTACAAGATTCCTCCAGATTTTTATTCCATGGAGTTGCCAATACGATATACTGTAATCTTTACAAAATGGAAAATATTTTTGAAAAGAGTAATTTTTGAGCTTCTTGCCGAGTTCATCTCAGGAAAAGCAACCTTCCGAACTCGTTGTAACATTTATAATCATGTATAATTTATAATTATGTGTAATTATGTCCTTTTGAAGATTTGAAAGTACTTTGTAGGTAGGCTTATCATTTATGATATTTTGAATTGAATTATTTACAAGATTCCTCCAGATTTTTATTCCATGGAGTTGCCAATACTATATTTTGAAATAATTTTTAACCAGTATATTTTAACAGACCGCATTCGAACTGTATTCAAATTCGTAATGTGGAGGACCAGCGCCTAGGCAAATTAGTAGTCGAGTTCAATTGCCTTTTTTTTTTTTTGTTTAAATTATTATGTATTTGCCTACTTACTAAACACTTAACTGATTTAATCTATTATATTGTAGGACAGCTTGTCTGTCGACAAAGGCCTCCTCTAAGGATTTCCACGTATTCCTGTCTCTTGCTAAACGAGTCCATACCGGACCAGCCACTTTCTTGAGGTCATCCTCCCATCTTTTGCATTTTCTGCCTCTATGTCTTGTGCTATCTCTTCGGTACACCTCTTAGTTCATTTTTCTTTGCTGTCTCGTAACATATGTCCCGTCCAACGCCATTTAAGCTGTCTGTAGGCAGTGTGTGCATTTACAAATTTAGTTTTCGTTTTTATTTCTTCTAATTTTACTTTGTCAGTTCTTTTTATACCTCCCCTACTATACCTACGCTTAATCACATCCGTACATCTACTGGGTATAATAAACGTCAAAAAAGTGGCTAGACTAAACTCAGACTAGAACTATGTCCATTGCTTCTGAAATCCGTATCACAAACAGAGGTGGAACTACTTTCAGACCAAGGGTTATCTTAGGTGAAGTTTGTAGTAAGGGGTTAAAGGTTTTCGTATCTGCTCAATCCTTGGTCTATGCGTGGCAACCAGTTACGCGCGCCCTCACGATCTTCATTGTATGTTAATATGCGTGTGATACGCATGCACTCTGCGTCTAGGCCGATATCACAACATAAAAACTTTGAGAAGTGCGGCTCCAATATATCAGCGGAAACAGGCACACGCACATATAGACGCGAATTACCACTCGCTGTAGTCATACTCCATAAATTCACTACTGGAATTAGGCCTGAAATGTTCCCAAGTCTATGATGCTGAGCGGCTGGAACGACTGAGCGAATTTGGAATTCTGGAAATCTAAAAACAATTAAGATAGAGAGTCGTGGTGACCGTAGGGTTTGAGCATACGCCTACTACGCGAGCGACGCAAGTTCGAATCTCCGGACCTGTAGGTACCAAAAATTTTTCTAAAAATGTATGTGCAGTGATTTGCGTGATGGAAAATATCGTAAGGAAACCTGCATTTCTGAGAAATACGTAATTAGAAGACATAATATTTAAAGTGCGATGGCGATGGACACATCCTCAGTCACATTTGCACTTAATCGTATGAAATGTGGCCCTTTGGGAAACCCTTCTAGGATGGCGTGAGCATATTTATTTTTATTTTATTTGGAATACTGTCCATATATATCATAATATGATCTAAAAAAAAACCTATATTAAGCCTATCATCATCTCCCTGGCCTTATCCCATACACTGTTGAGGTCGGCACTTGATTCAACCCAATGTGGCTGATCACTTGATTTTTATACGAAGCGACTGCCATCTGACCTTCGCATCCCCTTTAACGAGGAAAATCATTGTCAGACTAACCAATTACTGGCTAGGGGTAGGGTTGCTTAACTTCGCTGATCAAATGATATGCGCAATAGCAACTGTGCCACGGGCCACTCGTTAAACCCACATAGGTAGGTTGTTTTACATAGATCTATAAACCCATTGGATTTCAACTCCTACATGTGACTTCTACATCATTTTTCCAAACGAAACGCAGTTTAGAAAAGCGATGCGGTGAAACAAAGTAATTGTGGATGGAAAGGCATCTTCAAGACATGTAACGGTCAAAGTGTGTGAGCAGCCTTTCCGAAAGATTTTTTTATTTTGGGCCGTGGCGGCCTCTACTTGATCAGCGTTCTATGTTCGTTCAAAGTTGTCTATTATCATAATGTGCCTATCAATATTCGCCGTTCGCCTCCGATAATGAGAGTAGCATTTACATGCTGATTTGTTACAGGCCTTATACGGTGACCAGGGGCCAACATGATTGTTAAAGCAGCACGATTGAAGAACTTCTTAGCTTTGACGTGGTGGCCTTGGGTTCGAGCGGTCTCCTGCTACGCAAGCGACGTAAGTTCGAAACTCAGCGGGACCTGTAGCAATGAATTTTTCTAAAAAAAACTTATGTGCTGTGATTTCATACAACGTGATTTACGGTGAAGAATTTGTGAGAAGTTATTCAAAGACGTATGGACATAAGACGGCAATGGACTCACCATCTGTAATGTTGGCACTTAATCATCTTCTGTGAAAATTGGTTGTTTTTATTACAACACCTCTGCCTATTTTAGGTACAGAAATGAAACGTCAAAGCTCAAAATGGTGGATGGTTGAGATGGTGGATGGTTGAGATGGTTGATGAGGTCAATGGCTGGCATTAACATCATACTTTTGAACAGGTGCTGCTTGTGGGGGCTGGTCATTTTAAGCTACGCATTTAGTTATAAATAGTACTACTAGATTTTTAATTATGTTAATTTTATCAACATTTGTGCATTGGAACTGTGTCCATGAGTTTATTTTCTCCATATGCCATATTTTTCTGAGGGTGGATCACCCTTGTAATTTAGGGGTAAAATAGATGTTGGCTGATTCTCAGATTTGCCCGATGTACCCATAAAATGTCATACCGTTCATTCGGTGTAACCTTTTCAGAGTAGTTTGGTAACAAACACCGCGACACGAGAAGTTTATGTAAGTAAGCCTGTAAGTTACCATCTCTCCACACACACGTCTCTATCTCTATCTCATCTGTCTCTCTGTCCATCTATCCGTGTCTCCTTCTGTCACCAGGCTGTATCTCGTGAACCGTGATAGTTCGATAACCGAAATGTTCACAGATGTATTTCTGTGGCCCCAATACAGCAATCGTGATTTTTTGCCGTTTTTACAGATAATGGTATCGCACTTGACCAGTTATTTTAATAATTCCCTATTCATGCCTGGCGAAATACTTATAGGTATTTCATGCGTTAGAAACCAAGCCACGGGGCGCAGATATACTGTAATTTATACACATAATATCTTATGCTACTGCAAGATATTATTTACGGCATATTTCGTGAGCTTACATTAAAATTACCTTCATGATTTATGGTGTAAATATTTAAGAGGAATGATTTATTTTAGCATAATTAACTGCTAATGAACTGTTTAGCATGGGATCTTTGGAAGGGTGTGATAGCTGCGAACATAATCACTTTTAAAATATGATTTAAAGGCTCACCCAAAATACTAAATAATGTTAAGATAATAATTTATCATAGAGAAGTTTTCGAAATTCCAAAGAGCCGTGGTTGCTGTCAGGTTTGAGCAGTCGCCTGCTACGTAAGCGATGCAAGTTCTTTTCCCAGCGCAGCTTGTACCAATGAGTTTTTAAAAACCTTTGTCAAGTGATATCACACCACGTAAACCATTCCACACATTGTTTTCCGTCTGTCTGTCAAGGTTTTTTTTAGAAACGCTTGGTATCAAGCTGAAATTCAAATACTAAGGTCTAATGTCTGTGGTGCTGTGAAAAAATCTAACTGCTAAGCCAATGCTATCAAAATATACAGCCGTTTATGCTGCAAATTTTCGACACTCGCAAGGGAATTTACCATTTTAGTTACATCAGGTTTTTTTTTAATATTGCTTTATCATCTATTCAGCTGAGTTGAGACACCATTGAAATAAATGTATGCTCAGTTAATTAAACTTACCAACCAGTTAAAGGTTATAAAATTATAATTCCCTACACCAGATGGTCAATTTATTTACCATACATAAACCCGTTAAATTGAATTAGTTTAATAGTTCCAACGTCACATCAATACAGTTTATAATCAGAGGCTGCCCACACGCAGCTACCCCGGTGGATCTTATAAAATAAATTTTGAATTCACTATAACTGTGAGGAATCTATTTTAAATATATACAGATAAATAAGTTGAAGTATCTGTTTGTAATTCCAAAGTTGACTGAAAAATCAATTTCTAAAACTCTGTCTGTCTGTCTGCTTGTTCCAGCTAATCGGCCGGAACGGCTGCACCTATTTTAACGGGACTTTCACTGGGGGTAGCTAATGTTACAAGGTGTAACTTAGGATACATTTATTTAAAAAATACACTAGGGTTCCGCAAGTCTACGCGGGTGAACCCGCGGCGCTGAGCTAGTTTATAATAATCTGCATGCGTTCTTATTATAAACACCTAGAAATCAGATTTAATTCCACACGAATTTATTAATATTGTCATTTGATATTATCGCTTTCAGATGTTTGGGAATTTTTGTAATATAATAAAACTGTCACAGTGTCACTCATGTGTTGTTAAGTTGTAACTTTAGAGGTGATTATGCCTGAGTCACATAAATTACAGGCAACGGTGAAACTCTGTAGCGAAACAGACAGATACCATGCTGCCAGATTGTATGCGTTACCATAGATTAGAATACACAATGAAGTTACAAGGTAAACTTAACGAAATTTACGTATTTATCTATAAATTTATCTACGAATACTAATTTATAAAACAAGAGTGTTTTTTCGTTTGCATTAATTTTTGTGTACGATGCCAGATTCATTATGTTATAGGCTAGAGATGTGCCGAGCTAGCCTGACTCGAATACTTAGCAAGTATACGGCTACTAGAGTACTTACTCTGATTATGGTATTCGAATACTTGATATTCGAAACAGGGTCCGAGTACTTTATGGGATTCGTTGTGAAACACGTAGGTACGATAAAATTTTAATTTTAGCAACACGACTAATAAAATGTGTTCAGGCATTTAAAAAAACGTATCATGTAACTTATGTACCGTCCATGAAAAAAAGCAATACGAAAATATCTCAACTTTTTATTATTATTTAAATTCAAAACATCTTTATTCGATTAATTTTTACAAAGTACTTTCAAATCGTCAGAAAGACACGATTACACAGGATTATACATGCTAACGCCAGGTTCGGAAGGTTGCTTTTACTGAGAAGATTAAGCATGACCATTAAGCATGATTCGAGTTCTATGAAGTATTCGAATACAATAATTAGTAGAGCGTCTGTTCGAGTCCCCTGACTCGAGTACAGACTCGATTTTTTTTTAATGAGTACAAGAATACTCGACTACCAAATTAGCCGAATTGGCATCACTATTATAGGCTATTATAGCATTGGGATACACATCAGCGAGTCTTATACCAGGTAATCAGGGAAATGGAGCAGGTGTAGAATAATGTGAATTAATATTAGAAAGCAAATAATTCATTGTTATAACAACACCTCTGCCTAAACCTTCGAGTAACACAGGCGTGAGCATATTTATGTATAATAAATAGATTTTAAAAATATCGTTCATCCCAATTTAGACCATATTTTATATTCAAAATTAATTAGTACAGCTACTAGCGAGGAGCACCCCTTGTTTCGAGAGCTTGAAGATGTACAGTCAGGAAATTTACAAGAAGCCTGGCTGATTTTTTTACTGATGGTGATGCTTATTCTCTCATCGAGAAATGCTGCTAGTTAGAAATAACGGGCCAAGATCCCTAATATTCGTCCCTTAGAATAAACGCTGTAGATTCGGCCAATATGTAGGTGTTAATTATTAATGTATTTTTTTTATTTATTTATTTATAATTAATTATTATGGACATACCAATTACAATAATTAACATTGACATTTTAGAACAGTGATCTTATGCCTTATAAAATATACACTTATAAAATCGTGGATACTCTCGCATACTTAACCTCACAGAATCTCAAACATTCAGACAAAATATAGTTCCATGCATCCGCAAACAAATCACATTCAGGGTTGGCATCTAGGAGGGCATTGAGCATGGTCAGGGTATTAATGTATTTAATGTGCCCACTCGTCTCCTGCTGTAAATTTACGTTATGATATGGACATAGAGTCAAAAAGCTACCACATTAAACTTCTGACGGCACTTTAGACAGATCAGGGGACGAGTGGAAACCTCAAAAATATATGGAGGCCAGTGAGCACAGGGCGTGAATTCCAGGAGACGAGTCCTGACTCGGAATAACCACAGTACATTACCACCCAAGCGGTTCTTCTAGAGCTATTATGTCTTATGTCTGAACTGTCATAAAATAGTTATTAATATTTAATATTTTAAAAGAAAGTGTTCAATTGAATACATCCATTTATTTTATGTGCGTAAATTATAGGTTTTTCCACTTTAAATTCAAACTCATGGCTTTGGTGGGGCCTGAAAGTGTTGTTTACCACAGTAAGCACGCTGCCATTAAGCTGTCTATACAACGGGATATTTTAACGGCGCTATTATAACACCACAAACATTTCTAAAGTGCCTACATTGAAAAGTCACTTAAAGTCAGCTTAAATGTTTGTGTAAGTACCTTGAGATGAAAAAGATAGCCGATGCTGTATTCAAATGTACTAACACTTTGACAAGAGTCATGCTTCAATATTTTAGTTGTAAGATGTAGCATTTCAACGACGATGTTTGAAGGCAATTCCTAGAATCATCAGGCATTTCTCTCATGTTTGTTTATATTACAAACTAGTCCCGTTCCCGTGGGAGTAGCTGGATATAATAAAACCTATGTTACTCGCTGATGATGTAGCTTTCCAATGGTGAAAGAATTTTTGAAATCGGTACAGTAGTTTTTGAGTTTATTCATTACAAACATACACACAAAAAAATCTTTCATTTTATAATAGTAGTGTAGCTAAATAAAAGTAGCCTAAGTTTCTCCTTGAAACATAACTAAGTACCTGCCAGTGAAAGTCCCGTTAAAATCAGTCTAGTCGTTTCAGAGATTTGCCGTAACAAACAGACAGACAGACCGACAGAGAGACAGAGATTTAAAAAAATATATTTTAATGCCAGTACCCATATATAGTTTCATATGCATAGAGTGAAAAGCTGTTAGTTTAGTATTACGAAGAGACATTTAAATTATTATGATATTGATATTCCGCGGTCAAACCGGAACATTTACCCTTCTTTTTTAAATCGAATATAATCGAATATAATAAAAAGAAAAAATGTCAAATGATGATGCTGGCTGAAAACCAACAATAAAGTCTTGAAAAAATGCCTCTTCACGCTTAAAAAACTTTATTACTCCTTTACCTACTTGAAAGTTTAAACTCCGAGTAAATTCATTTACATAATCCATCCATGATTGTACAATTCACTTGAAGTACTAGAAAAATGCATTAGAGATCCAATAGCGAATGGTAAACACGTCGGGCTCGTGGTCCGGTTTGGTAACGTTCCGGGATATTTGCGAACAGAGCCGGAAGACAGGTCGGCGACCTCTGTCAACACGGCTGTCAACGAGACGGACAAACAGACATTTTTTGTGGTGTAAGATGTAAGCGGCGTCGGTGCTGCATCTGGGTTTGGAAGGCATTCGCGTCATACTTAAGAACAGGTTCTTCTGGTGGACTCTTGATTACTCTTTCAGCAGTTATCATGTGAGGTATATTTTGTCCGTCAGCTATATATTTATCTACGTGTCTATATTTGCGTGATTTTTCATCATTAACATCAACATTTATAATTTTATCACCCAAAAAAAACTGGGTTAGAAAACCCAGTTTTTTTTGGGTGATAAAATTATAAAATATAATATATGGGTGAAAAAAGTAAGGATGTTATGTTTCAGAATTTAAATGGTTTGAGAATATAAGAAGGATATCGATTTGTATGAATGATGGATAGATCTGATGTAAAGTTAATTACCTATCGTTCATGTAACATGTGCAAAGGTTAACCTCCCTGAAAGGTAAGCATGAGTCCTAACTGATATATAGTATGGCGGTCTAAAAATTAACATTATCCTCACCCTTCGCTGGTAGGAACGATACAAAATGTACGGGAATGACATATGTCACGTGATTGATTTATGTCATTCCCATAATTTTTTTAACGTTTCTATTAGCGCAAGCGCGAGAGAAATTGTCATTTCAACATATGACAAAAACAATAGAATATCTGATCGTTGTTGTTGCGAAAACGTCTCATTGAGTTCTGAAGTCCTGCCTGACTACGTCTCGTTTTTTCGTTTCGACTTACATGAATACCATATTGAGATGTCTTAAATCGTTCAACGGTATAGATTAAAATCCCATTGATTCACGATTCTATTTTGTGTAAAGTCACATAAAAGCTTTCCAGTTAGTGGATACTCAAGTAGATATTATTCCCTCAAACGCAGTCCCCAACGAATGTCCTTTGGTACAAGTGATAAATTATGCTCAAGCCTTCTTTTTAACCGAGATAAAAAAGAAGAGGTTCTCAATTCGACTGTACTTTAATTTTATGTTTGTACCTTAGAATTTTCGACAGGGTGACCCGATTTCGATGATTCTTTTTTATTATAAACTAGGTGTGCTGCGTGGTTTCACCCGCATAGACTTAATTTCATGGGTGGCAGCCATCTGCTAGCGAAAGTCAGCCTGAACAAACAGACAGACGGACAGACAGAGAGATATTTTTTTAAATTTTTTATAAGCTCTTATGGCCATGGTAGTTTTACTTTTAAAAGAGCCGTGGTGGCCTCGGGGTTTGAGCAGTCGCCTGCTACGCAAGCGACGCTAGTTCGAATCCCAGCGGGGCCTGTACCAATGAGCTTTTATAAAAAACTTATGTACATTGATTTCACACCACGTGCTTTACGGTGAAGGAAAATATCGTGCGGAAACCTGCATATTTCTGAGAAGTAATTCAATGACGTGTGTAAAGTGTCTGAGACGGCGATGGACTCACCATCTGTCACGTTGGCACTTAATCATCTTAGGTGAAAAGTGGGTGTTGTGATTACAGCACCTCTGCCTACCCCTTTGGGGAATACAGGCGTGAGCATATGTATGTTTTTTTTTAATTGATTACCATATATACCTACTTACATATGTGTAGTATTACCTCCCTTGGAAAGGATACACAATACTCTTAGACATTTAATAAAAGTCAAACAACATTACCTTATTAGATTTATTCCAATGTGCACACACGATATCCTCAATAAGTACAAAGACAGCCTTCAGACTCCCACAATAATTATCAAGACGTCCGTACTCCTGCCTCGCACGTAACCGAGTGAGCCCAGTCCGCCATCTTAATTTTTCTTTTTTAATAATTTAAATATCAACTGTTCGCATTACCATAGACCAAAATAGTAGAATGGTAGAATAAAATTACCAAAACCTAACACTCGACCATCCTGACCACGTGCATGTCCTCATGCACGAGTGCAGGAAGATAACCTAACACTTGGCTCATTCCTTTACGGCTTGGTTCAGTGTTAAATACACATAACATATATAGTGAAAAAGAAAAAAAAAAATTACATAAAATATTACACATTCTCAATTCTGTTCATCGTTATTCTGAATTCGGCTTAAACATAAACATTTATAGAATATAAATACAAGGTCATCATTATCATAACTACATTTTATCTTCATCATCATCATCATCATCATCATCATCATCATCATCATCATCATCATTATTATCATAGTAAATAATTAACTTCATCAAATCTCTTTTCAATCTTCCTTGCATTAATATACCTTGTAAACCCTCCTTCTTACATAAATATATTAATGCTTAGTTCCTTCACTACTCTCAGTGGTGTGAACCCTCATTCTCACACACAGTGACAATAGTTGTCTGCAAACCCTCCTTCTTGCAGACGACCTGTTAGTTGACATGTTGTTGCAAACCCTCCTTCTTGCATAATCAACATATCAACCTCTCAAATTGGTAATGTTGCTGATGTGAACCCTCATTCTCACATGCAGCAAAATTACATCGTCAACATCATCATCCTATAACTATCACTGCGAACCCTCCTTCTCGCAAGTGATAACACATATTCCTTCATGGGCATCGTTTCATCGCATATAGCCTATAGCTAAGACACTAATCAAAATATACCTAATTCATATACAATAAAAATCTAATCTGTACATCATAATATATCAAATCATAAAGTTTCAGGATCTGTATTATCCGATGTACCCGTATAATCATTATCACTATTAACTTCTAATGCTGCTATATGGACCCATGGCGACATGCGGTCGGCGGCGACTGTTGTGTTTCGTTTACTCTTGTGACTGGTAAGCCCCGGTATACTAGCTAATTTATAACGGTCATTACCTAAAACAGCTACCACTCTGTAAGGCCCTACATATGGTGGGAGAAGCTTTTTGCTCTTCCCATCATTGTTGAATGAAGTCTTAATTATCTTAACAAGATCACCTTCGCCGTAAACACGACAAGGACGCCTATTTCTGTCATAATATTGTTTTTGTTTATCCTGTGCCGCATCTATGTTATCCTTGGCAGTCTCCCTTATAGTCAGTAAGTCAGTTTCTTCCCTAGTCTCTGTCACTATCTCATTTAATCTGGAGTCTATCTCAGCTTTCATAGAACACCCAAACATTACCTCTGATGGAGTCTTTCCTATGGTCTTTTGTTTAGTGTTATTTAGACCCCACTGAATTTTCCCAACCTTATTGTCCCAATCTTTTTCGTCATGAGCAAGGTTTTGAGCCTTAAGCGAATCCAAGATCGTACGGTTGTATCGCTCAACCTGTCCGTTCGATCTTGGACATGCTACCGCGTTGAGTACGTGCTTTATTCCCCTATCTAAGCAAAATCGTTTAAAAATATGTGAAGTAAAAGATGTCCCTCTGTCACTAATAATACGATCGGGATTACGGAAATCGGAGAAGATCTCTTCCAAGACACGTATTGTGGTTTGAGATTTGGTATTGCGTACGGATTTAATAAATACGAATTTAGTAAATGAATCAACAATCACTAATAAATAAGAGTTCCCTCGCCTTGAACGTACGAATGGACCAAGATGGTCCATATGCAGAGTGTGAAAGGGGACTTCTACCTTCACTATTGGATGAAGCTGACCTTCGTTAGTGGTTGTTCTTTTTGAATAGGCACATTCCATGCACGCTTGTACATATTTCTTAACAAAACGGGACATTTTTGGGAACCAATACGTATCTTTCATTCGTTCCATAGTCTTTTCGATTCCTAAATGACCTATTTCGTCATGATTTTTACGCAGAACCTGCCACCGTGCTCCTTTGGGTACTACCCATCGTAGCCTACATTTATCCCCGTCCAGATACCTATATAACTTATTGTCTTTAATAATATAATTGTCCCTGATATACTTTAAACCGTCAGAATCAATATCACTAGACAAAATATCCCTAATTCTACGCAATTCTGAGTCGCCTAACTGCAACGTGCTCAACCAGTCCTCGCTTGATATCACCATCACCGATGAGGGCAATTCAAGATCAGTCGAACCCGCCGGAGCATTCACTGGATTCCGGGACAACGCATCGACATGCGTCATTTTTGTGCCTGCACGGTATTCTATTGTACACTGGAATTCTTGTAGTGATAACCACCAGCGTGCTATTCGGGGTATAAGATCTCGTTTGGAAAAGGTTGAACGCAGAGCGCTACAGTCTGTCACCACCTTGAACGACTGACCTAATAAATACACCCTAAACTTTCTAAGCGAGCAGACAACAGCCAGCGTCTCCAACTCGAATGCATGAAAGTTCTTTTCTTCGGGAGAAGTTTGCCTGCTGTAAAAGGCTACAGGTCTGAATGGTTCGTCGTCTCGAACCCGCTGTAGTAATATTCCACCAATGCCAACTTTACTAGCGTCGGTATGCAGCTCTGTCTGTGCGGATGGATTGTATATTGTCAGTATTGGTCTGTCAGTTAATCTATCCTTTAGTAGCTTGAACGCAGTTTCCTGCTCTTCCCCCCACTCCCATCCTACGTCCTTTTTGAGGAGCCTATTCAAAGGATGAGATAAAGCTGCAAAGTTCTTTATGAACTTTCGGAAGTAGCCCACCAAACCGAGAAACTGCCTAACCGAGTGTTGATTAATAGGGCGAGGAAATTCTTTGACGCATTGGATCTTCCTGTCACCTGGGCGAACGCCAGCAGCACTAATCTCGTAGCCTAAATAATTTATTCGGTCTTGAAGAAAACAACATTTAGATAAATTAAGGGTCAAGTTTGCCTCTTCCATCAATCTAAGGACATTTTCTAAACGCTGTAAGCATTCTTCTATGCTCCTTCCATAGATTAAAACGTCATCAATATAAGCAGTAGCCTCCGAAAACCTACAAGATCCAAGTACTTTGTTGATCATCCGCTGAAACACCGCTGGTGCATTTGCCAACCCGAACGGCATACGATTAAACTCGTATTGTCCGTCCGGGGTGACAAATGACGTCAGAGGCCTAGAGTTCTCCGAGATGGGCACCTGATAGTACCCAGATGTCAAGTCAAGCGTGATGAAGTAAGCCTGTCCGGACAAGCGCGCTATTTCATCATCAATGACCGGCATTGGATACCTTTCTTTAACTGTAATGGAATTCAATGAACGATAGTCGACGCACATCCTTAGAGAACCATCCTTCTTACGAACCAATATTATTGGGCTTGCATATTCAGACACAGATTCGCGAACAATACCAGCATCTAACATCTCACCTATCATCTCTCTAACATGTTCTCTTTCTTTATGAGAAAGTCTGTAGGGGCGATATACAATAGGTCGACGACTATTAACCTCAATCTCCATCTCTGCTGCATTAGTGCACCCTAGGCCCTTTAAACACGACGCAAAACAATGTTTATACTTCTGCAACAGTTCTAATAGACGTTGTTTGTGAAGCTCACCAACCGTATCTCCTATGAATACTTTGTTTACATCAATGTCCTCTGGAACTGAATTGGAGACGTCTGTAGGAGATAGCTCTACCCGGTTCACCACCTGTACCCTAATACCACGAGCCAAAGTTACGCCTTCGGAAAGTGTGACACCTAATGACAACGGTGCTAAATCTACGTTTGTAATACCATCCTTGACCTGATATACACCTCCGCTTATCATAACTTGCTGATTAGGCCGCCCAATCACTTTATTATCTAACAAGATATGTCCATATGTGACAGAGTCAACAGAAGCCTGAATTGTGACAGGTCCAAATAATGTTACTCTAGCGACTACCGAGACTAAAACGTTTAATTTCTGATCTTGATCAGCTATTGGATCGCCAACCCCGTTATTAATATCGTAGAATCTTAATTCACTAGCATTTTTGAATACTTCTACATGGGGTTGTTCCGTGAATGTTTGACCTACCAGTAACGGAACGTCGAGGAATTGATCATCCACGACCAAACATGAGACCCTAGCAGCAACGTTATCTATGCACAACTGGGTATCTACCCTACCTAGCGAATAAACTACCTCGTTTCCAAATCCTCTGAGTGGCAATGGTTTTCCATTCCAAGTCAGACTTAAAGATTCGGCTGTAGATTTTCCGACTAACGACACGTCACTACCAAAGTCAATAAAACTCTTGATAACTACCCCATTCACCATTGCATCCTTGAAAAACTTCGTATTCGTACTAGAGTTTGATATACGCATGGTTTTGGGTACGCTGTCCGTTTTATTACGCGGCATGGGTTGATAATCCGTCCTAAAGTTACAGGCCTCTCCTTTGTGACCAAAACGATTACATTTAGGGCACTGTACAAGTGGTTTGGGACATTTAACAAAAGGATGACCTGACTCTTTACAATTAAAACAGATAAGTGGGGCATTAGGCCGGCTAGGAAACCTGCGAGGTAAAGTATTTATGGTATTATTTTCAGGCAAAGTCTTATTCCTAACCCTACTCTGTTCGACATTCACTACTGGGGTATCCTGGGTACTCATAAGAAACTGCAAAAGCTGGTCAGGTTGAGTGCAGCGAAGAGCGTTGGCACTCGACTTCATCGTTTTGTCACTAATACCATGGATGATACAGTCAACCGCACGTTTCCCGCTAATGTCGCAATGGTTCAACAATGCTAACTTTTCGTAGTAGTAAATTTCAAGTGGTTCATTGTATTTGCTCTTTCTTCGCAACATCTCCTCCAAGGATTGGCCATAATTCTGTTCACATGGAAAGGCGCTCAATAATTTCTCTTGCCATTCCGCCCAACTAAATAAAATTGAATGTTGACTTTCATACCAGATTTTAGCCAGCCCTTGGAGTTTTTGCATAGCGAAATGGATAACGGTTCGTTCATCCCAACCGTAGACCGTAGCACACTCATTGACCTTTTTGATCCAAATATCTGTACGTTGATTTTTCATCGATGGATCGAAGTCGGGTAAAATATTTTTGTGATGGACCGAATTATTCGTATTTATCGCCAATGACGAGCTTCCGGTCGGCGGTTGGCTTTTCAAAGAATTAATAATATTCGCTACATCTTTAGTCGTAAATATAGGACTACCTGACCTTGGCATCCGATGAGTCGACCCGAGGTTGCTGTAGGCACGTGAATGCTCTGCAGGTGCTTGATGCTCGGTGTATTGATGACAGCGCTCTCGTTCTAAAGCGACTTCAAGATCGCGCAGTCGTTCCCGTTGGTGAGCAATTTCTCGTTCACGGTCCCGCACACGCCGCGTATGTGACTCCTGGCTCCGCTCTCGCACGGCCGCACTCCTTCGTGGCGCACGCTCCCGTGCGTTGTGGCTCGTCCTGCGTTCGCGTTCCCGATCACGTGGGCTTCGAGCTGACTCACGCCCAGCAGGACGTACCGGGCTGCGGCTGCGACTGCGGAAACTGCGATTCTCCAGTTGACTGCGGCTTCGACTTGGTCTGGTCGCCGCCTCACGATATTCCGGCGTTGTTAGCCGGCGGAGAGAGGGTGTACCCTCACCACGTGGCATTCTCTGAAACTTGTAACGATACACGTGTATCCATTGATATATAACTAGGTAGTTATGATAAACAGGGGTATGAACCGTTTAAATAAGAAAATGTCATGTATCTCTGTAACGGCTGGTCGTAGCTAAAAAATAACCTAATTTTTGTATCCCCTTGCACCCACGTGCACTGGCGTAGGTACCCGCCATGTGGCTCAAAAATTAAAAAAAAAAAAAAAAAAAAAAAAAAAAAAAAAAAAACAAATCTAGATTTTGAAAAAGAAATAATTAATCGTCTACATAAATTATGGCATGCTTTCTGCTTGCATGTGTGGGAACAGAAAACAGTGAGCGATCCCACTTCTGAAATGTAGTATTACCTCCCTTGGAAAGGATACACAATACTCTTAGACATTTAATAAAAGTCAAACAACATTACCTTATTAGATTTATTCCAATGTGCACACACGATATCCTCAATAAGTACAAAGACAGCCTTCAGACTCCCACAATAATTATCAAGACGTCCGTACTCCTGCCTCGCACGTAACCGAGTGAGCCCAGTCCGCCATCTTAATTTTTCTTTTTTAATAATTTAAATATCAACTGTTCGCATTACCATAGACCAAAATAGTAGAATGGTAGAATAAAATTACCAAAACCTAACATATGCATTCAGTGAAAAGCTGTTATTTTAAAAATAAGAAACAAAACCTTAAATTTTGTTTATCTATATAGATGTATATATCGATCTGTTGCTTTTCATGTCATCCCATGAGATAGCCATATAAGTTTTAAATTTACATTATTTGAATGCGTTTTTTTTTGTTAAAATTTCGTCTTATATCTTCCGGTGTAATGCTACAAGTTGCTCCACCCACACTGTTCCA
Source organism: Watsonalla binaria (assembly GCA_929442735.1). NCBI lineage: Eukaryota > Metazoa > Arthropoda > Insecta > Lepidoptera > Drepanidae > Watsonalla > Watsonalla binaria. The sequence goes on along the minus strand of OV838929.1, from coordinate 2,546,866 downwards.
AGCTAACATTCTGTGTCCACACTGGCCGTGTACTGGCCGTTCCCACGATTTCATTTCGAGGATTTTTGTCAGAAAGTGCCTACTAAACTGTAGTATGCAATAAGCTCTTATGGCCATGGTAGTTTTACTTTCAAAAGAGCCGTGGTGGCCTCGGGGTTTGAACAGTCGCCTGATACGCAAGCGAAGCAAGTTCAAATCCCAGCGGGGCCTGTACCAATGAGTTTTCTAAAAAAAAACTTATTTGCAGTGGTGTCAAACCACGTGCTTTAAGGTGAAGGAAAACATCGCGAGGAAACCTGCATGTCTGAGAAGTAATTCAAAGACGTATTTAAAGTGCCTGATACGGCAATAGAGTAGATCTCCGGTGGCACTTCATCATCTTTCGTGAAAAGTGGATGTTATTATTACAACACCTCTGTCTAGCCTTCGGGGAATACAAGCGAATGTGTATGTAAAAATTGTATTGGTGAAGTATGAGCACGTTACTAAACTTGCTAGGCAACTATTCAAACCGCACGGCCACCGTGACTATGTTTTTATTATAATCCCTATTTTTATATTTACTTACTCGAACATTAAGCGGCATTGCGTGCCTCATTACAGAACACACTGGGGCACGAATTGGTTTCTTATAAAGCGCAAAGCACGTCAAGTATTTTAGTTACCAACAAATATGTGAGCTTTGATAAAAACCACCGACTTTGATGCGATGTAATCACTTCAAATATACGATGACAGACAGACAGATGTACGGCCCTACTTAAGCCATAACGAGTGCTGTTTTTTAAACGTTCGCAAGTAAAACTATGCTAAGAGACCCAATCGAAATAACTATTTCGCAGTAGGCGATAATTGTAAGACGACTTTGCTTCTATGAGAACTATAAGTGCCGATCAATATGAGGAATAAAATGCTGCTTTGGAACTAAGTTTAGAATTTATAGAACGTAGATACGTATTTATAAAATGAAAAGGTTATGATTTTTAAATATTAATTTTGTATTTTAATCTTTATATTCTATCAAATATAAATAAATATATGCTCACGACATCCCAGAAGGGTCCCCGAGGGGTTAGTAGAGGTGCCGTGACAACAACAACCACATCACCGAATGTCAGCAGGTGGGTCCATCGCCGTCTCAGGCACTATACATACGTCATTGAATTACTTCTCAGACATATGCAGGTTTCCTCACGATGTTTTCCTTCATCATAAAGCACGTGGTGTGAAATCATTGCACATAAGTTTTTTAGAAAAACTCATTGGGTCAGGCCCCGTTGGGATTCGAACTTGCGTCGCTTGCGTAACAGGTGACTGCTCAAACCCCGAGGCAACTACGGCTCAAATCAAATATTTTATTTTATATTTATGACATGAAATATATATATCATATCCTCAAATGTTCTACAAAACACTGGCCACGAATAAGTACATTCCGTTTTTTAATTCTAAACGTGTGTCTTTTACTGCATTCGAATGGCAAAAAATGACCCCAGCGGGAATAAGAGTCCCGTAGGATAGGCATACATAGCGCACTTAGTTCTGTCAAACTCACATAGATGGCGCTAAAACTATTCATAGATAACAAGTACAATCGCAACGAAACTCCTGTAAAACTAACCGTAAACCGACACATCGTAAATTCACCTTTTTGGCTGAATGACAGTTTTTAGGCGCGAAATATGCCGTTTTAATGAAGTTCAATTAATTTAATTACGGGGACAAAAAGTTGAAAATACTTCTTCGTACTATACTCGGGTGTTTAACAAAGAAATAAAATTAAGGTTCCTTGTGAAGTACACGTTATAAGGTTGCGTAGTAAGTACATGTGGGGTATTATTATTGTTTAATTAATGAATAATTATCTTGTAACTATCACACTTTAAAAAAATAATGATAAAAGTGTTTGGTTTAAATCTCATCATCTTCCTTGCCTTATCCCATACACTGTTGGGGTCGGCACTTGATTCAACCCAATGTGGCTGATCACTTGATTTTTATACGAAGCGACTGCCATCTGACCTTCGCAACCCCTTTAACGAGGAAAACTGTGATCGGGGTTAAACCAGTTGTCAGACTATTTTAGGCCTCCGACTGACCTGTAACGACTGCCAAAGATGATATAATGGCAACCGGGACCGACGGCTTAACGTGCTCTCCGAAGCACGGAGGGAACTCGGGCGGTCACCCATCCAATTACTGGCTAGGGGTAGGGTTGCTTAACTTCGCTGATCGAATGATATGCGCAATAGCAATTGTCCTCTGGTTTGGTTAAAATCTAAAGGTACACATTTGAACAATTTCAAAATAACAGCTTTTCTCTAAATATGAAATTATATATGTAATTAGTTACTAGCACTAGGTACGATATTTACATAAAAAATATTTGAAATGTTTATCTGTCTGTCAGAATGTCGGCTTTCTCTGGCAAATTGATGAAACTCTATCTCGCTCGATCGATTTTACGGGAATTTAACTGTAGTTGATTTAATAAGGAGTTACATTAAATAACAAGGGTATATGCTTAGTTTTTATTATTAATCCTACGCGATTAAAACCGTGGGGCATAGTTAGTTATGAAACAAAACTGATGAATTCGTATGGAAGAACATTTTTGATAAATTGTACGTAAAAATGACAAATTATATACATATATATATATATATAAGTTAAAATTAATCTTCATCTGAAAATTCATGTAAAAAACATACAGTCAAATTCAGAAACTCCTCCTTCTTTGAAGCCGGAAAGTAAGTGAGTGCGACAGAAGGTAGGTGAAACTGCAGCTAACTATCTTACGGCAAGCAATATTATTAATATGACAAAGCTTGTCATATTATTAATGGTGATCTCAACAATGCTAATACAAAATGCAACGAAGACTATTATAAAAACATCATTTATTATTAAAGAAATAACGTGCAGTATGGAATAAAAGTTAAGATATGAAATACTGTGAGGTTCAAGGCACTATAGAAGACTTATAAAGTGCCTTGTGTTAATTTGTCATCTCGAATTTATTTTAAGTATTTGAAGGTATACAGGATGTCGGAGAAAAGGAACAGTTCTCTTCTAGAAATTGTAGGGTTTTATGAATATATCACTATGTTGAAGTCGTTAAATATCTAACTCCAACAATAACGTAGTAGGCTATGGTTTCTAAGGGCCGAAGAGATTCCGGCCTTAAGCGATTGAATGAACGCGCGGCAGCGTTTACCTACATTACGTACGCGGTAATTAATCTTGTTAAATTAAGAAGAAGGTGAATGGATTCCAAAAATGGTTTTATGGGATTATTTCAAGAAATTCAAAGGGAAAGAAGTAAAACGAAGTAAAACGAGAATAGATTACGAAAACGGTGGTAAACCCGTTATAGAGGCTCCATGCCCATCTGAGCAACAAAGTTGCGAATAAGTAAATTGTATTGAATTACTCTGTGTCAAGAGTATAATACTCGTGGTTATCAAAATGGAGGATATTTTCCATTTGTATTTAAAATAGCATCCTGCTGGCAGCTAAGCGAAGCCGTGGATTAATCAGCCGTGGCTAGTTTTGAAATAAAATTGTTATACATCAGTACACTCGGCCTTCACGACAGTTAAAATTTGAATGGAGAATACAAGAGCCGTGGTGTCCTCGGGGTTTGAGCAGTCGCCTGCTACGCAAGCGACGCAAGTTCGAATCCCAGCGGGGCTTGTACCAATGAGTTTTACATACATACATATGCTCACGCCTGTAATCCCCGAAGGGGTAGGCAGGGGTGTTGTTATCACAATACCCACTTTTCACCAAATTTGATTAAGTGCCAACGTGACAGATGGTGAGTCCATAGCCGTCTCAGGCACTATACATATGTCTTTGAATTACTTCACAGAAATATGCAGGTTTCCTCACGCTGTTTTCCTTCACCGTAAAGAACGTGGTGTGAAATTACTGTACATACGTTTTTTAGAAAAACTCATTGGTATAGACCCCGCTGGGATTCGAACTTACGTCGCTTGCGTAGCGGGCGACTGCTCAATCCTCAAAGCCACCACGGCTCGCATTTTATTTTACAGTATTTAAGGTACGTATGTAAAATATTTTTCTCTGTCTGTGTTTGTTTCGGGTAACCTCTGAAACGGCTAGACCGATTTTAGCTGAACTTTCATAGATAGCTGACGTTACAAAGAGTGACTAAGCTTTTTTAAATGAGGGTCCCATGAAAAGAAGTCACCATGAAGTTAACTCTGCGCGGGTGAAATCGCGGGGCACAGCCAGTTGCTTAATAAAACTAAATTGTTTTCTCTCATGTAGAATTTATGCTCACTATTTGCACCAAGATTAGCATACAATCCAAATATATGTATTTTCTACGACGCAAGCATGGTATTGGACATCTGACCCCACAGCTGGACAATCAAATCTTGATGGCTCGCTTTATGATAGACATTTCAATGAGAATAGCTCTTTTACTCTTTGTCATGTTTCTGTCAATAAGTACGTGAGATTTGATTTTAGTATGTTCTGAACCTGAACAGACAAATGAAAATGAACTGTTTGTAGATCTGAAATAACAGCTTTTCACTTAATGCATATGAAATAATATTATGACAGTTACACAGGTTTTCTCTGTCTGTCTGTTCCGAATATGGTGAAATGGTTCGACTGATCTTAAAAGATTTCACTGGCGATCAGCGAAGTTAAGCAACCCTAACCCTAGCCAGTAATTGTATGGGTGACCGCCCGAGTTCCCTCCGTGCCTCGGAGAACACGTTAAGCCGTCGGTCCCAGTTGCTAATTTATCATCTTTGGCAATCGACAGGTCAGTCGAACAGGTCAGTCGGAGGCCTAAAGTAGTCTGACAACTGGTTTAACCCAGATCACAGATTTTCCTCGTTAAAGAGGTTGCGAAGGTCAGATGGCAGTCGCTTCTTCTTCAATCAAGTGGCGACTCCAACAATGTATGGGATAAGGCCAGGGACATGATAAAGAGTAACATAGGCTCTGGCAACGGTCGAAGTTTTTCCTCAGTGTAGTGATGTTACACTACGAGCTTTACGGTGAAAGAACATCTTGAGGTTAACCTCATGCCTGAGAAGACACCACATCACGACATCTTTCCTCTTTTGATTGATGTTTATTTCCTTGCGTGGTATAATTCGTGCTACTTTGATTAAAACTTATTTATAATCAGTGTGTATATCCACACCCTCTTTAGTTTCTTCCAAGCATCACTTATAGAACCTGGTTGAAAAAAAGAAAAAAAATAACCTGTGAACGTCAGTCTCGAACCGGGGTACTCTAGTTTCATTATCCCCCCGTAAGCTGGCAGCCTAACGTTTGAGCTACCATAACTTGACAGATGTCGGCGAAATTTACCGTCGAATTATAATGATATTGTATGAGATTTTCAGTGTCTGAAAACATGGTCAAACGATGTTTTCCAAAAATGAAACCTCGATCTATTTTTGGCCCCAGAAACCACCTATACACAAAATTTCATCGAAATCGTTGGAGCCGTTTCCGAGATTCCGATTCTATATATTTCTCGTTTAAAGGCATAAGATGTACCTTTTAAATCAAATAATTTATTATTATGCAACCCACATAAATTAAATGCATTTTACTCGAAATAACTTGTACCTAAACGAGAAAGGTTTACCACATTAATTTATGGATACAACCTATAATTACAACTTAATATCCATTTCCAAATAATTGTCCATAGCCATAACAGCATCGAATTAAAATTTCATGAGCTTGTTTCGTTGGTCGGTTTCTTTGTATCTCATTAGTGTCAAGATATGATGATATACACAAAATGCTTACCATGTAAACAGGCCTAGACACCCACAACATGAAAAGAAAGGTGACGGAAGGGCGGCTTGTGTAATGATCGAGAATTGTGCGCACGCACGCAACATTTTTCCGTTTTCGGGATCTAGTCACGAAGAGACAGAGCTCCCCTTCGTGATTTCACAAAAACCGCCATACATTGGATCACGGATTGCGTAGCGAATAATAATAAACGTTTATAATATTACAATAAGCAGCAACAAAACAAATAGGACTGATACAAATAGAAATCAGTAGTGTTGTTACGGTGCAAAGTGGTTCGCATCGATTTCAATCTGGAGGTGCTGAGTAGGAGTGCGAATATATACCAGAACCCCAATCACGGGTTAGCTACCGTTTTCGTAATCTATACTCGCTAGCGCCTCCGCCGAATATTTGTAAAAGAAATTGTACAGCGCCTCCTGGCCGTAGCGTGGGGAACTAAAATATCTCATACAAATATTGCGAGTGACGCTAGCGAGTATAGATTACGAAAACGGTGGCACACCCGTGATAGGAGTACTGTAGGTAAAGGTTTTTTAAGCGTTGACCTTGAATGTCCAATCGTAATTTTTTACTTACTCTACTTATATTTCTGGACGGCAATCGAAATGGACCGGCAGTGCCTAAAATTGGGTGAAATATGCGATCATATAGAAAACCAATTTTTTACCATTATGTCATGTGAATTAAAATAGTGTCTAATTCCAATTATTAATTTTTACAGCACACTACGAGGGGCAGTTACAAGAGATGTGTGATAGTGAGATGTTTCAACAAGCGAAATAATCGGAGTCGGTCAAATTTACCAACGAGTCAACCATCGACTCGCCCTGGCGATGAAACAATCGACATGTTTTTCGATTGTTTTGATGCAAGATTGGTCCGAGTCGCGCCGAATCTAGCCGAATGGAACCGATCGTCGACCGAAGCGAAGCATTGCGCCGTGTTTGGTGAGTGGCGATTGCACGTGCGTCTGACTAGCTACTATCGACTGCGATCGACAACAATCGAAACAATTGCGTTTAACCTCTAGCCCTAGCCATCGCGCATCGCTATATATAATACCTTCGTCAAGGCAATGTATGGGAGATGGCCTTCTGTATGTTTATATTTTGTGCCCACAATGGCTTGTTGTGATGGAGAAGACTGGCAATTCATTTATCTCAATATCATAGAGTGGGAGGAAGTACGTGGAGCAGAGAACGGGTTTCTGTTTAGGTAATTTGGGCTGTAGCAGCGTTATTATCATTGTTAATGAGCCTGTTGCTTCGTGGCTCAGAAGTGCGATTGGCTGGACCCGACAATGTATTGGATTCGATTTTGATACATTGCCGTTTACCGAACTTCTTAGAATATAAAAGAGGTGAGGTGAGGTATAAAGACGTCAGAATGAAACCGGCTGATAGTCTGTCTATAGTCGGTATAAGAAAAATATGAATATGATCTAATCACCGATATATTTTCAAACTATACTGTTGCCACTAATCAATATATTGATTTAAAAAAATTAAGTGTGAAATTTAGACCGAGTATAATCAGAGTTATCCGACACTTTCGAACGTCATCGTTCGACCTTACGTGACATAAAACTTTCTACACTCGCCGCTTGAGACGCTTTTTAACGTTCCCATACAATATCGTCAACGTTAAGATACGGCAAAACCTATACTTGGGGCACTGGTACTCTATGGGCACCTTTGCTATGGTGCTGTAACAACAACCGATTTTCACCGAAGATTTTTAAGTGCCAACATGACGTGAGAGTGAGTCCATCGCTGTCTCATGCACTATTTGAGTTACTTTTCAGGACATATGTAAAATGAGTGAAATGACTTCACTTAATTTTCCAGTAAAAGTCATTGGTACTGCTCAAACCTCACGGCCACCACAGCTATCTATGAACATAACTTTCTGGTTTTGTGTGAGTGTTTTAAGTATTGCAACAGGTCGGTTGTAATCAGCAATCGGGCCTACGTTCAACCGCTGCTTTATCTCAAGTACCATGTCGTCATTGATGTGGTCATAGTGGGTCTGATCTCCAAATGGGTGCAGTAAATATCTCTATCTAAATGACCAAGTGCATACAACATTACGGTGGTATCTCTGCCCACGCTGGTTACGAAATATAATGAAGTATTATATTTATTCCGAGTACTTTGCGAGATATATTATCAGTTAGGTTTTGAGAAACTTTTAATGTTTACCCAAAGAAAACTATTTTTTTAATAATTACCTTGTTTATTGCCGGATTCTTCTCGGCAAAAGATTTGAAAGTACTTAGTCTAATCTAATCAGTCTAATCATTATAAAGATATTTTTAAGATTGAATTTGACATTGAAAGTGTGATTTCTTCTAAATATAAAAATATGATTGATGGAATAATTGTCATAATATAATAATTTTCCATATTGTTTTTACTCGAAACTCAATTTATACATAATACTGAATCAAAATCGGTCCATTCATTTGGGTGCTACATTGCCTTAGTAAGGCACACAGATAAACACGTCATACTCATAATAATTGCTCTTTTTCGACGAGGACTTAAAAAGCAAGGAACAACGACCATTTTTTCATATCATTTATAAAGTCTTCCTTCAGTCTATTTATTCCGCTACGTTCAACCCATATCAACACTCATCGGTCAAACAGTCAATTTATAGAAACCTTCTTTGACTGTACCGTCTTCACGAGGAATTAAATAGTGATGTGACAAACAAGCACGATGAAAATTAATTGATTTACAATACTTTAATCTCACCGAACTTTGATTGATTGCTCGGTGATGTTGACAGTTCTAGCATGTTCAGTAATTGTAAATTAATTTCATTCACATGATAAATTGATTCGGTATACATTTGGGCTTGTCTCTTACTGTGACGACGTTGGAATATTTTTTTGTCCCCGACAATCCAAGTCGTAAATACATTTAAGTGTTGACATAATTTTTGATTTGCAAAGCCCGACCTATGAATATTCATTCGTGTAATAATCAGCCAAATTTAGAATTTTATTATGTAATTAACAAACATGTACAAACCAGCTCTACTTTCGAGTTGATACCTACTTAGGATCAAATAAAATGACTGATTAACAAAGAAAAAAGAGTTTTATACAGTCGTAGTTGATGCGGAAGTTACCATCAGTACCCCTATTACTAGTTTGCCACCGTTTTCGTAATCTATACTCGCTAGCGTCACTCGCAATATTTGTATGACATATTTTAAGTCTTCACGTCACCGCTGGGTGTCGCTGCAGAATTTCTCATACAATTCGACGGAGACGTTAGCGAGTATAGATAATGAAAACGGTGGCAAACCCGTGATAGGGTTACCCCTACCAGACCATTTAAATTTAGTAGAGTGTATAAACTTTGAACTATGGATGGATAACAATTCAGAATCGAAGAGGAGAGATGATTGGTTACCTTGTGCGAGATCACCGTTTCTATAAAAACATTATAAAAGAAACAATTAGAAAATTAGTGAAAAAAAGAGAAGAAGGAATGAGATGAAGAGAACATGATGAAGACTACAAAAATAAATAAATGTTGTCTGTCATGAGTATAAAGATGTTAAGGATATCTGGTACTGTATAGAATCCCTTTGGCGTAAAATTATCCTTGGTTTAAAAGTACTTCTATCTCTTTTTGTGATATGGATTTCAAAAGAGACGGGAATAGTTTTAGTCCGAGTTTGGTCGAGTCTTGGCTTAGCCCATATTTTTTGCCCGGTTTGAGTTTTGTAAAACGTCATAAATCCCGAAGCAAATTTGGGGGCGATCAAGACGATCCATCCCTGGCATGTCCATGGAAAGGGGTTGGTATTTCTACCTGCGCGATTCATGTGAGGCACCTGTCTGTTCGGCTACAACGGAATGTTCGGACAGTCTTATAATGTTTTGTATACGTATCATATTATTAAGGCGAAAAGACAGACTTTTTGGTCTCACTGATAGATCTGAAAGACTTAGAGAATTTAATGGTTCCTCCATTCCTCCTTCCTCCTAAGTATATCTTGATATTATGCTAAGAGAAGAATTGTTCTAATTATAAAAGAAGGAGAAAGATAGAACCAGATTTTGTATTAATTTTCTGCCAATGTATTACCTTCATTATATGATCAAACTTAATAACACAATTGTATTCCTAAACCTAGTTAGTTTTTCCGAAAATTTGAATGTTATTTTAACAAACAAAAATGTGTTTCTCAATCTTATGGCAACATTATTGAAATTCTTTAACAGATCCCGTCTATTTTATAGACGCTTGCCTCTTTCCCATAAATATTTGACGGACACATTTAAGGGCCCATAAAATTGAACGGCACTATACAACCAGTCGGATTCATTTATTTATTACTTACACCATCCCAAAAGTATTGCGACGCACCTAACAGTCTGCCGTGTTTACCATAAAATTACAATTGGAATCATCATTATCAGGCCATTCACAGATTGTTAAGTTGTGGGCGTAGCATCGGAATTTTAAGCACAAGATAAGCCTGTTACGAAAGGTGCACAGGATTTTGTAAGGTGTTCTACAACTAAGTATGTAACTAAGTTTAAAGGCGACCTATTTCTTGACGTACAATCGGAGTTTCTGGAAACTGAGTGCCTAGTGCGAATTCTCTTAAGATCGCCGTCACAAATCATCGCGTTGACGTTAACGCAATCTTGGGGCCGACAGATGACGCTGTTTCGTTCCTATACAAGTCTTCGTTTACAGTAATCACTTACCATCAGGAGAACTATACACTTGACATCTATGCAGCTATACATATACATACATACAGATAAATAAAATTGAAGTGTCTGTTTGTAATTCTAAATAATAGCTTTTCACTAAATACATTTGAAAGTTAAAGAGTACTGACATAAAAAACCAATTTTTTTTCTCTGTCTGTTTGTTCCGGCTAATCTCCGAAAGGACTGGATCCGACATTAACGGGACTTTTACTGGCAGATAGATAATTTTACGAGGAGTTAATTAAAAAAAAATGAGTTCTGCGGGTCACCCATGAAATAAAGCCTACGCGGTTGAAACTTCAGGGCACTGCTTTTAGTTGAATAAAAACACTACGCCAACATTTGGTGATCTCACCAAGGTGGCTCAAATGTTTCCTAAAGTGGCAATGCACATCAAGGTACATCAATCAAATCATATTACCACCACAATAGGCTAATGCAGAGTTAATTTATTTTCCAAGAAAGTCACACCCCAAATACTAGCTGAGGTAAGAACGTGGCAATTTGCAATTCAACCATTTAAGTCTGCAAAAGTCCAACTAGATACCCGAAATGTAAAAATAATATTCCTCGCGTAGCAACTCGAGCTGCGTATGCGCATCGTAAAACGAACTTACGATGCCTCGCACGCTGGCTTCCGAGTACACGGTTCAAGGGCGGTTATCTTACATTTGGTTACTCAATCTAGTGCCTTTAGCTCTCGTAAACTGTGTGTTTACTTAGTTTTTATAGTTGTTAGTTCGTCATGACTGAGAAAATACTTAAATTGTGGAGCGAAGTGGACGTTAAAGCTTAAAATTGTGGTTAGACATAGTTTTATGGTTGTGTTGAAATATAAGTACATTTAATTTAAGAGCCGTGGTGGCCTAGAGGTTTGAGCATTCGCCTGCTACGTAAGCGACGCAACTTCGAATCCCAGCGGGGCCTGTAGCAATGAGTTTTTCTAAAAACTTATGTACAGTGATTTCACACCACGTGCTTTACGATGAAGGAAAACATCGTGAGGAAACCTGCATATTTCTGAGAAGTAATTAAATGATGTATGTAAAGTGTCTGAGACGGCGATGGACTCACCATCTGTCACGTTGGCACTTAATCATCTTCGGTGAAAAGTGGGTGTTGTGATTACAACACCTGAGCCTACCCCTTCGGGGAATACAGACGTGAGCATATGTATCTATGTAATTTTTATAACTTTGTATAAGAAATATCTGCGAGCACCATAGCCAAAGTCAGCAGTGAAACGAGCGGCGAGACTTTAGGGACTCCGTTGCTCTCGTACCAGTGGAACCGTGAATATAAAGATGGAGTTCTGAAATTGGAGCAAGATTGTCATCACAAAGGCTGAAACAAAGTTATATAAGGAGTAAAATGTAGCGAACAAGAAGCCCTCATCCTTACGCTTGAAAGTACGCAATTTGCTGTATCCCCTTAAAGACTTGCTGGACAAATCGCTGGTCATAAATTTCTTCCAATTACAGAACTCATAAATACATCCAGTTCAATCCTGCCCATCCTTGATCATTTTTATGGAGCAACTACTGTAAACGCTCATGATAAACCACGACATGGTTTTCTCAACCGTATTTCACTTCTAAGGAAGTACGGTTAGCAAAAAATCCTGTCAGACGTGGAAGGCTAGATTCACCTAAGACATCTTCAATTTATATGGAAACTAGGTTTTGCGCGAAGGCAGTTTCATTATTTCTTATCTTTCTTTTAGTTTTGGATTCGATATTAATTCTGGTATAAGGCTTCCAAGATATTGTTAGCACTAACATGAGCAGACAGTTAATTAGTGTTTTTAGCTAATGAGATACCTTTAAGCCAGCGATCTACTTATTTGTAAGGTATGAATACTAGCATCAATGAAGATTGGAGTACTTTGTCCAAGATTATGGACCTGAATTAAAATACATATATATATTTTAATTTATATTAATGTTTTTTTCTTGGGAGTAAGAGTCATGAGTTATGAGCGCTGACTTGAATGCGCAACAGTAATTTTTTGGGTCCTTTTTGGAGCGAGCGCGAAATGCAAAAAAGTGCAGTTCTTCTATTTTCGCTGAGCGTTCAGAACGACACCTGTATCTATTAATTGGCACAAAAGTACATATAATCTGAAAAATCTAAAAGTATATTTAACTCTTAATGTGAATTCCTTTCAAAACCGTTAAAATGTCGGCACAAGGAGTCAAGTCGTATCACCAAGATTCAAGGCCAAAGTTAATGACTCAACGAATTGTAAGTCATTCAACAGTGGCGCTAGAGTCACTCCAAGTCATGCAAAATGTACGACAATACGGTTAGTTCCAGATTTGGCCGCATACGCCGATATGTCGGACTTCAACATAGCAACAAACGATGACGCAACACAGTCATTGGCCGCGGTTTTAGCAAATGGCGCCAAGAGCTAGACAAATAATATTGTTTTCGTAATTAACTACAAACATATGTGCTTTTGAGGAGCTATTTATTTGGTAAAATGATTGGACATTTTCAAATGTCTTAGATTAGTTTAGTTATATTTTGAACTATGAAATATCAGATTGGAAGCATCAGGTACTCCATAAGTGTAGGCAGCCCAGAGGGTTACTAATTATGTACGGTTTCAATCATGATTCAATCCCATTTCTAGACGATAGGTATATTTATTAGCTAGATAGCGGGAGGATATAATTTTCTAATAAACATAAAAATTATGAAGTTCTAACTAATAAGCCGTGGTGGCCGTTTTGTTTGAGCAGTTGCCTGCTACGCAAGCGACGCAAGATCTAATCCCAACGGGGCTTCTGTTCCAAGGAGTTTTTCTAAATACGTGCATTAATGTCATATGCATTTAGTGAAAAGCTATTAATTTGGAATTACAAACAGACACTTATTGATTTTTGTATGTGTATAGATTTACTATACTATCTGTAGAGGCATACAAAATTGGTAAATAATACCTAAGCTTTTGGTGTAAATAAACAAATTAACTGTCTTTACTTTAAATTACCAATAATTTATTGCTTTTCTTTCATTCGGAAAGGTACCGTTCACTCAAAAACATGAAATCATTCAATGAATTTGTGTGGTTCGTCGGGTAATTGGCGATTTCATACAAAAAGCGGTCGTGGCTATAAGGGGCATCTTACATCGGCCTTAGCGGGTAATAAACGTCCGACAAAAAAACAACGCGCGCGACATGCGTCCCGGTCGCACGACAAAAAGCCGAAGCAAGAGTAACGCACGTCCGCGACAGTACTATTGAATATGCAATATGCAAAAGTAAATTTAAGTGAACAAAAACAGAGTCTGAAGAATATTTTGTCTTTAACTTAAAATGGAAATTTTACTTGAATTCTTCCAATATATTTACGTGATCAGTTGTATTCAGAAAGCAATTGTTGCAATCATTTCAGCCGACAGACGCCCACTGCTGGACATAGGCCTCCCCCAACGATCTCGACGACGACCAGTCTTATGCCTCCCACATCCAGCATCCAGGGTTCCCGCGATCCTCACCAAGTCGTCGGTCCACTTTGTTGGGGGCCTACCCACACTGCGCCTGCCGGTACGCGGTCGCCACTCAAGGACCTTTAGGCCCCATCGGCCATTGGTTCTACGAGCGACGAGCCCCGCCCACTGCCACTTGAGTTTAGCAATTCTTCGGGCTATGTCGGTAACTTTAGTCCTTCTGCGGATCTCCTCATTTTTTTTCTAAATGTACTGGATTCCAACTGAGTTGCTTGATGGTTCTTCCCAGAAGGCTAGTTCCCCAACCGGTGATAATTATCTCGACTCTCACAAGTGTCTTACCAGGACCTAAATTAATTTATGCCATCTACAGTCAGCATCAAAAGAAGTGATCTAGTTTATGAATAAAACATTTTTTTATATTGAAAAGTTGTTTGTTCATGTACTTGCAGAGTAACTTCATTACAAATTACTAAATTGTCATTTCATTAGTGTATAGGCAGCAGTTATAATTAAATTATAATTGGCTATTATAGCATGTTCGAAGCCGGAAAGTCAGAAACCGTTGGTCAGTTACATACAATTAGCTTTAAATCTACCTCTAAGATTAATTACATTTTGTTGAGAGTAACCTGTCCTATTCACTAACAAGACTTGTCTGCGTGTCTGTACGTAACCTTAAAAATATGAAAACTAATATGAATTAATTTTATGAATGAATAATTTTATTTCTGCACGAATAATTATTTAAAATTAACATAATTTATTCAATTAAAGCCCTAGTAAGTTACATATAAATACGTTACAATTACCACCAGTTCGGAAACTAGCCTCGGAAATTCAAACATTCAAAAATGAGCAAACCGTGCTGTGCGTGCAATTACTAAAATCCAATTTTCAGATTATTCTTCCCTTGCAAGCAGAGCCGCGATGAAATCGTGTATGGTGTATAGTTCGCGTATAATTTATGTTGGTACGTACACACAGCTTACAGGTTTCACTAATTCTCATTTCACAATGGTGTTTGATTACATATGAAGATACAGTTGCGCACACGAGTGCTTGAAATATATTTTTGTTGAGTGCTTTTCACTTATTTATTTATACACTATCCCCAACGGTGGTACAAGAAGGAATGCGCAGAAGTGTTATAACATACATTTTTCACCGAATGTGATTTGGTAAAGACCGATTTGACTAAAACTTCTGTAGCAAGACGTTACGCAAACCAATTTTCTATAATGCTAATATTGGTATACAATACTATAGTCATTTTATCATAATTAGCGGATTAGAAACATACTTAATATACCTAGATATGGTTTTAGAAATTTGCGTTCCAATATTTATACTACTACTCCAGAGCATTATTTTTCTACGATTTTCTACAGAGTAGAAAGCAAGCAGTTTCGACATACGAACAGGAGATCCCGTTCTGGTCTCCCCCTTTCTGGATTCAACTTCCTTCATCCGTATACGATAGGCACGATCTTATACAGCTGTTTGCAGAATGGCAAGAAGTGATGTTCTATTTTCATAGTATATTTTAAGGAATAAAATGAAAATGAAAGTCAAAATGATTTATTCAGTTTAGGCCCTGGTAAGTCCCTTATGACTGTCGAGAATTTACCACCGGTTCGGAAACTAGCCTTCTGAGAAGAACTGGCAAGAAACTCAGCCAGGCATCCTGTACACATACAAAAATCTAATTTGATAACAGGTATAAATATTCACTGAATCACTTTTGCCACCGATGCTACGCAACGGGATAAGCCAGCATACATTATTCACCGCACTCCCTAAACAACGCAACGAAGATACGTCGCTTCTGGGATTTTATAACCGTAGGTCATAGGGTCACCGTATTTATGACCACACCAGCGGTCACGGGTTCATAAATCGTTGCCGTGTATGCGAATAATTGTTCGCTAGTTTGCAATTTCTAATCGGTTTGTTATCGATATTGCTGTAATTTACATGTAAGGAATATTCTGAGCTATTTTTCCAGCTGCTAAATATTTACATACATACATAAATATGCTCACGCCTGTATTCCCGAAGGGGTAGGCAGAGGTATTGTAATCACAACACCCACTTTTCACCGAAGATGTTTAAGTGCCAACGTGACAGATGGTGAGTCCATCGCCGTCTCAGACACTTTACATACGTCATTGAATTACTTCTCAGAAATATGCAGGTTTCCTCACCGTAAAGCACGTGGTGTCACTGTACATAAGTTTTTAGAAACTTATTTATTATTAAATATATGTCTGTATGTCTGCAATTCAAAATAAACAGTTTTTCAATAAATGCTTATGAATATATAAACGGTACATAAATAAAAACCAAAAAAAATATTTTTGGTTTTTTGTCGCTTTGTTTCGGCTAATCATTGAAACAGCTAGACCGATTTTAACGGGACTTTCTAAGACAGATTTTCATTTTGGAAAAACAATTATTTCTATCTAACACATATTTTTATTGTTAATTTTACTTGGGTAAAACCACGGGGCTCAGAAAGTCTTAAACATTTTACTTGCATACATTATATTTTTGCTTAATATTCAAATAGCGATTTTGATTGTCCTGGCTGATAGTCAAAATCGATATTCGAATATTATACAAACATTTTCTGTGAATAAGTTGCTTTTTATACACTTCCAGCATCAACCTTTATCCAATTTATATTATTGACTTCCTACCCACCGTTGTAAAGATGTTATCATCTCATAAACAAAATATAACTAACTAAAAATATGAAAACGATTCTTGCAACGAAATTGATTCCGATTACGGTTGATAAAGTCGCACATCGATGAAGTGCCAACGTCTCGTTAAGTACTATTAATAGATACGTCATCTAGGCGGCCATCTTTACGGTTCGAAATCCAAATTACCAATTCGAAAATCGGACCGAAAAAACGTCGTTTTAACGGACTTTTTGTAAAAAAAAACACAAGGTGTAAAGCGCGTGGCCACCTGCATTTTTTCATTCTATTGTATGGTTTACACACAAATATATTAGTACAGGTGTTATTTGTGAGTGAATTTATTCCAACCGACACACATTTGAGACCAATTAAAAAGTTGACAAAATGTTATCACTCGAAAGCGCATCGTCGATATCGTAGGATTTTTCGAAAGTCGTAAACATTAAGATAATCTCTTTTATTATATTATAGTGCAGCCTTCCTTTTACTTTGCGTTCGACAATATTTTAGGTTTAACTAAGTAAATTATGTGTTTAGGGTACCCATTAAATAAAATGTTACACAAGTCCTGCTTAATGTCATTAAAATCCGTTTAAGATGTTTCTAAGCTGTTTAAATATTTTGATACCAATTTATTATTTCGTTGCCTAAGGTTATTTAGGTTGAGATGATGCGACTCTCGTGATATAAATGTGTCTGAGAGCCAGTCATAATGGTACCCAACTAGTTGCTGTCTAACTGGAATTATTACTACAGTAGATGTGCCCTTCTTCATCCGCGTTGACTTAATTTCATGACTCCTTCTAACATCAGCTATCTGCCAGTAAAAGACCCGTTACGAAATTAAAAATTAGCCGGAACAAATACCATATTTACATATGGAATTAGTGAAAAGTTATTTAAATCGTAAGAACACATCAGTTTTTTTCATCTTTATAGATATAGACAATACTGTCTCGTTGGTCCACCCAATAGCCAGGATCTAAGAATATGGCTATGGTATCCCCTGCCTGTCGTAAGAGGCGACTAAAAGGAGGCCGGAGGGCCTGCTGGCGGTGGTCGGGGTGGGAGCTTTGACCACCGAGCCGCGGGCCCGGGAAGGTGGCAGCGCGATGTGGCTCGCGCTGCCTTACACAGCGAGGTCTCCAGGGGCGGCGTCACAGCTGCCCCGGGGATGTGCGCCGGCAAAGTGTGGGGGACACCGGTGCGTTCTATCAGAGTACCCGGAGTCCCCCCTGAGCACTGAGGATGGCCACCGGGGGGGTTTTAGTGCGGTAAGAATCCCACATACCCCGATCTGCCTCTCCCAGGGCGGTCGGGGACCTTTTGAAGGTTTCACCCTCGTAAACAAAAAAAAAAAAAAAAGTCATTTGGCATTAGGCTTACCCTTTATTACATGAGACCTAAACATAGCTGGCGTTATGTGGGTATATTTATATTTTCTTACAGTACATAAGTATTCCTTTGCACATACTCGTGGCACAGTTGCTATGGCGCATATCATTCGATCAGCGAAGTTAATCAACCCTAAGCCTAGCCAGTATTTGGATGGGTGACCGCCCGAGTTCCCTCCGTGCCTCGGAGAGCACGTTAAGCCGTCGGTCCCGGTTGCCAATTTATCATCTTTGGCAAACGTTACAGGTCACTCGGAGGCCTAAAATAGCCTGACAACTGGTTCCAGAATAGCCCAGATCACAGATTTTCCTCGTTAAAGGGGTTGCGAAGGTCAGATGGCAGTCGCTTCGTATAAAAAATCATGTGATCAGCCACATCGGGTTGAATCAAGTGCCGACCCCAACAATGTATGGGATAAGGCCCGGGAGATGATGACATAAGTATTCCTTTGGCTACCCCTTAGGGGAATACAGGTGGAAAAATGAAAATTATTCATTTAGTTTGGCCGTCGAAAATTTACCAGCGGTTCGGTAACTAGCATCAACATTATTTATTATGTTACTATTGTGGTTTGTATATGTATTGATAATTCTATCGTTTGGTTTTACCCAGGCCTTAAGTGGTTATAAATTTGAGTCATACTGTTAGTGACTAACTAATAAACTTTACCATTCGCGGATATTCTGTTTAGTTTGAAATTAGCTCAGACTTTGTGGTTATGAGATACATTTTGCTTGCTAAGTCACATATAATTAGTGTATGCAATCGCAGATGCCTATTAAAAAAAATTACAATATAGAATAAACTTTCAGGATGTTGTCATCTAACCATCTCGATGACATAAGACTGGATGATGTAACACCGCTGCCTAACCCTTCGGAGACCTTTTTGGGTAGGCTGAAGACATTAATATTATGTTAAATGATCCCAGAAGAAGTGTGTGTTGTAATAACAACCGGACCAGATTGCCATTTCAGGCACTCCAATTTATTTTCTTCACGCCATCCCAGAAGGGTCCCCAAAAGGGTCAGCAGAGGTGTGGCAACACGCACATTTCACTGAACATGGTTAAGTGCCAACGTGACAGAGGGTGAGTCTTTGAATTACTTCTCAGACATATGCCGGTTTCCTCACGATGTTTTTCTTGACCGTAAAGCTCGTGGTGTGAAATCACTGCACTGGGATCCGAACTTGCATCGCTAGGATAATAGGCGACATACCACGCACCTTTCACGCTGTAAAATACCTGGCCACTAGACCATTTGGAAACTATTTAACTCTGAATGACCAATCGCTAAACATTTCTTACTGCGATATAATGTTAAGAAAATTACATTGGAAAATAATACTTTGCGGTTACTGTAATATCATCTCCCAACTTTATCTACCAAGGGATTCGTCATAGCATTGTACACTTTATTATCATAAATATAAGGGTCATTGAAGTGTTTCGGCATCTGTAAGTTGGTTGGTTGCAGAGTTTTGAACGCAAAGCTCACAAACAGCGTTTATTTGTTTCTGCGGTTACGTTCATAGTTGTTAGAAGAAATAACAAGGAAATGGTTAGATATTGTTGGTGGTGAATACTAAAGGAAAAAATGGTTTTAAATATTGCTGATTAAAATTACGTTGCATATAACATAAGTAACACACTTACAATATTATAGTCGCCTGCTACGCAAGCTCAAATCCCAGAGGTTTGTACAGGCGCCGTGACGAGTTATGAGCACTGACCTTGAATATGCAGTCATTTTATGAGTCTGTCGCTGTCTGTATGGCACGACGTAAATAAAATACATGCGTTATCCCCACTATTTTTTATGAGCACTCATAGCTCGAGTCAACACCTACACCAGTCAGTTTTACAGTGAAGGAAGATATCCTGAGAAAACCTGCATATTTCTGCGAACCTCTTTGACATAAATATGCCTAAACTATAAACCTGCACATTTCTGTCAACCTCTTTGACAGAATATGCAGGTTATCTATAGTGTCACATTGACATTTGCTCATCTTCGTTGACAACAGCTCTGCTTACTTCTTTGGGGAATGGTGTGAAGATATTTATTTATTTCACGGCTTACCAAAGCATTTTATTCTTCTTTTTCGCCTCAGCAAGCCTCAAACTCAATGCACAGGAATCAGTCGACCGCATAGCCATCGGAACTAAACTCTGGATTCCGTGGAGCCGTTAAGGCGTTAAGAATGGGAGTCATAATATATTAGAGGCACAGCTAATGACAGCTCTTAGCTCGTAACTCTCAGAGTAGACTGGAACGATCCATTGTTTACCGGCAACGTTGTAGCTGAGGGAAATGAATATAAAAACGACGGCTCATTTGTCACATTCAATGGTGAATGGCACGATAACTTTACCTACTCTCTTCCTCGCAATCGAGGAATTTAGAATTTAATGTACTATAAATATATACAGATAAATAAAATTGAAGTGTCTGTTCTGTTTGTAAATCCAAAATTACACCTTTTCACTAAAGAAGTGCATATGAAAGTGTAAACACGGTACTGACAAAGAAAATCCATTTTTTTTAATTTTCTTTGTCCTATTGTTCCGGCTAATCTCCTTTCACTGGTAATGTTAAAAAATATATAAGGTTCCTTGGACCACCCATAAAATTGAGTCTAGGCAGGTGAAACCGCGGGACACAGCTAGTCTTAATTATTTTCAAGTAAAAAGTAGCCAAGTTGAATGTTACATCTGCCATTGATAATCCCAACAAAATTGATCCAGATGTTTCGAATAGCCGGAACAAACCGACAGATACACATTTCATGATTATTTCATGTGCATTTCGGTATTACAAACAGACACTACGATTTTGTGTATAGATATACAAACACGCATAAGTACAACAATATACAGGCCACGTTGGGATTGAAACTTGCGTCGCTTGCGTAGCAGGCGACTGCTCTAACCCCGAGGCCATAGCTCTATTGTATTTGTATAATTGTTAAATTATTGTCAATTCTAAACGGTCAGACTAAGTCGATCGATTCAAAAACGCTATCAGGCGACTGGAGCCCAGGTTCCAGTTCCTAGTGGTTCCATTTGCCTGTGTCTCCTAAACTCCAATAGCATTCATCATCATCATAATTTTAAGAGTCTGACTATTGTCGATGTAATCGATGCAATTTCTTCCATTCATCTCAATCAAGTACCATCTCCTTGACCTCCCTATACGTCATGGCAGACCTTATTAGCATTACGTGTTTAAAATGTAATGTAATACTGTACGTCCGTATGAAATAAGAAGTTGTTTACCTTCTGAGATACGCATAGAGCTTCAAAGTTAGAATTAAAAAGAAATAACTTTCCAAGAACCTACGTGTGGTCTTTAAGAACGCGCATTAACTTCTTCGTGTACGTTACTGGGAAAACTGGATGCAAAAATGTAATATCCTGCGTTTTGTTCAAATCGATTCACAGAGCTGTGATTAAGTTAAATAACGTGTTCACTATTTTTGCATCACAGATGTGAAGGTAATTTCTACGACATTACAATTGCCGTGTTGGCCTTATGGTTAGAGCAGTCGCCTGCTACGCAAGCGACGCAAGTTTGAATCCCAGCGGGGCCTGTACCAATGAGTTTTTCTAAAAAAAACTTATGTACAGTTATTTAACACCACGTGCTTTACGGTGAAAGAAAACATCGTGAGGAAACCTGCATATGTCTGAGAAGTAAGTCAAAGACGTATGTATAGTGCCTGAGACGGCGATAGACTCACCATCTATCACGTTGGCACTTAATCATCTCCGGTCAAAAGTGGGTGTTGTTATGACAACAACTTTGCCTACTCTTTCGGGAAATACAGGCGTGAGCATATGTATGTGTGTATCTAAGGAAGAAAAATCATTGTCCAACACTGGCAGTAGTGTGACCATCATTTTATGGACAAATCACGGGATCATGTAAATGTACGTTGTCCATGTGATTATCTGTTTATGTATCAATTTGAGCAGATGTGTCAGACGAAACTTTTTATAAGCTATGTTCCAAGACCGGTACAATAATGTTCTCGATATATTGATTGTGTGATTTGACATTTAGGTACTAATGATTTGTACAAATGCAATTTACTTGCAATTGTAATTTTGATGAATACACTTGAATATCATCGCCGTCTCAGGCACTTTACATACGTCATTGAATTACTTCTCAGAAATTTGCAGGTTTCCTCACGATGTTTTCCTTCACCGTAAAGCAAAGCATTTTTTTTAGTCCTATAATTAAGAATTATTTTTAAGTGATATTATTTCCATGTAATGTCGTCATATTAATTTAGTTTAAAGTTAGCCCTCTAAAGAGCGAGTATTTCTTGAGCAAAGACTGCACCTCCCTCGTATATGTTTATTGGCCAAACAGCCCACCAGCAGTGTAATATTTCGAGTCTTCGTGTTAACCGTACGAATATATACTTGCTTGATGACAAACAGTACTTTGGACAAATATTTGACCGAACTGAGGACACCCATTCAGGGAAACTTTCCATTCATAAGGAAGGAATTACTAATGGAGCTCTGACTAAAGGAACCTTAATTCATGAAAAATACAAATTTGATAAAAAAAAATACGAAATCGGTTATATTTCCCATTTACTCTAAAATTACGAAATCGCTTATATTTCCGCTACTAATTAAGATATTTATTTGTTCTAGGGGTTGTGGGAAAGTTTAAAATTGGTTCAGCCGTTTCAGAGATTACATGGACGAACAAACAGTCAAGAGTTTTTTTTATTTGAGTATTCCATATACTTATAATCCATTCCGTCAAAAGCTGTTCATTTGGAATGACAAACCGACACTGGTTAGGGAGGAGGAGCCGTGGTGGCCTCGGGGTTTGAGCAGTCGTCTGCTACGCAAGCGAGGCTAGTACCCCGAATCCCAGCGAGGCCTGTACCAATGAGTTTTTCTAAAAACTTAGGTGCAGTGATTTCACACCACGTACTTTATCGTGAAGGAAAACATCATGAAGAGCCCTGCGTGTCTGAAAAGTAATTCAAAGACGTTTCACGTTGACACTTAATCATATTCGGTGAAATGTGGGTGTTTTTGTTACAACACCTCTGCTTGCCTCTTCGGGGACTAAATATACATATATAACTGTTTGGTCTATGTAAGATGAAATATAAAACCCACAACTAGCAAAATATTTATATATGTTTGTATGTACTCCAACACGCAAATGTTATTCGAGAAAAAGTGATCTATGAGATGCATGCGTGTCTATGGAAAGAAAGTTAATTCCAATTAAGAATACTTAAGCAAAGATAATGACTAAACTGAATATTAATTACGAAACACAGTTTCTCCATTCGATTACGAAATAAATCGAATACCAATTCGATTGAATACAATCGACGGATTAATCAAATGCACAATTATAATCAATTGAGTGACATTTTCGAATGAATAAAAATAGTGAGTCACGCAGTGAGTCAGGATTCGGGTGACCACCTAGATAATGTTATATAGGATTTATATAAGTAAAGCTAAGCTCAATCTAAGCAATGCGTTGCAAATGTTGTAATCTTAACATTCTTTGAAACAATAAAAGTAGTAAAAAACAGAAATTTCCTTGGACCTTACGCCGAAATACGTATCTTTCTAGAGCAAATCTAAACTAATATTATAATGAAGAAAGGTTTTGTTTTGTAACGAAGGTTTGTAACGAAGTTCTGGACCGATTTTAAAAATTCTTTCATTATTTCATTTGTACATTATCTCTGATTAATATATGATATATTTTATCCCAGTAAGCCCACGGGAACGACAACTACGCGGGTGAAACCGTTAGTAATGCAATAAAGTTTTTGTTTAATATTGAACGAATATCTCATCCAAAATTTAAAAAAAAATTATTCCTCTATTGAGATATTAAGGGGTTCCAAATCAAGGGCCAGCAGTTTTTCTAAATCACTTGAAAAGCCGGGACAGAAAATTATGCAAAATAAAGTAAATTCCAAATCTAGCAAGATATATTCCGAAACAATAAAAGCGTGCTCACCCTACTGCAAGTAGTACAAACTGCAAGTTGCCTTGTTCAACTTCCCGCCAGTGACCTTGCGGTAATGGGTCAAAGGTCACAGCTGCACTGACCCTGGTGACCTTTCTATACGTGAGTAAGATTGGCACTTTTTGACCGACTACAAAAAAAATAAAGTTCACTGTTTGTCGCGTATGTACTTTTTGTTCCTTAAATTTGAACAGGAATTTATACAAAATGTTTTGACGTTTAAAGGTCTTGTGGGTTAAAAGTATTGTATGAGGTCACCTTGTACCAAAAGGACTTCATCCAGTGTGAACATATTTACATACTTACTACATAAGTATAGACTGGAATGGCGTTCTATTTCTCTGCCTACCCAGCGAGGGACTCCATGTAAAAGTAGACACTTACAAGTGTTGCTATGTCCGTCTGTGCATCTGTCAGTTACATTTTTCGTCTCTCACATCACGTTAGATAAAAAAATAAAATGTTTTGGTATTTTTAAATAAGGAAAAGCAGTGGGGATATTGCGCATGTTTTTATTCGCCTCGCATCATACATAAAGACAGAGACAGATTCATAATATGACCACTGCGTATTCAAAGGTTCTTAACTCGTGACGGGACCCTACTCGCTTTTTATGCAAAACGAAGCTGGGGCCTAAAGCCAGCAAAGCTCCTACCACGGTTCTTATTCGATCAAAAAATTGGTCCGACCATGGTCTGCTAGAAAAATTATTACATACATACGCTCACGCCTGTATTCCCCGAAGGGATAGGCAGAGCTGTTGTAATCACAACACCCACTTTTCACCGTCTCAGACACTTTACATACGTCATTGAATTACTTCTCAGAAATATGCAGGTTTCCTCACGATGTTTTCCTTCACCGTAAAGCACGTGGTATGAAATCACTGTACATAAGTGTTTTTAGAAAAACCCATTGGTGCAGGCGCCGCTGGGATTCGAACTTGCGTCGCTTGCGTAGCAGGCGACTGCTCAAACCTCAAGGCCACCACGGCTCTCCAGGAAAATTTATTGACATTTATATACTCTAAACCTACTTTAGTAAAATTATTAAACATACGAAAACTTGAGTTTGATGAAAGCAAAATGATACTGATACTTTTGATTTTAATTTGCTTGCGAATTTTTGTTTTAGGAGAAAGACTGTAGATCCCCTATACGCATGTAAATAAATAAAAAAAATCTAATTCTCAAATCTGTAAATATATAATAATGACTTTACATTAGTCTATAGTCCGAGAGCTCCTAACTGTCAGAGTAAAAAAGTAACACGGCATCAAACTTCTTATTTCAATTATTGTGTTAAAGATGACAGCGTGTCAACTGTCAGTGTCATCTGTCAGTCAAGGGAGCCTAGCCGCCAATCATTGGATTATTATTCATGTCAGCTCTAAAATTTGGTGGGCATTGGGCAAGTGAGAAGAGCTATAAAATTAGTTTAACATCTCACAGCTGTCGGAATGAGCATACGAATTGGTTAATATCGACGTGTACGACTGTTATATTGCCATACTAGCCGCGTATGGTCAGATGTGAGAAGGTTGTGTAATAAAAATACTTTGTTACAAACATTAATCTGGATGTCGGGAAAAATCTCGTTTGCAGAACATTATCATGTATGAATGTTTTCTTTCCATTGAAGGTTCTTCGAAAATAGGGCTGTCTATCAATATGAAATGAAATGTCACTATTCAGAATTAAATATTGTGAAAGAGACAAAAAAATAAGAGGTCCTAAAATATTTGCAGACTCCCACTCTAGGTATTTCTTGTTTCTTCAACAGATTTAACTTCAGATTTTTTGGATGATGTACCTACTTCACATAAAATATTTATTATTATATTTTATGTGAAGTATTAAAATACACAAAAATTGCTTGGAGCCGTGGTGGGCTCGGGGCTTTAGCAGTCGCCTGCTGCGCAAGCAACACAAGTTCGAATCCCAGCCGGGCCTGTACCAATAAGTTTCTCTAAAAACTTATTTTATGAGATATCACACCACGTGATTTACGGTGAAGGAGAACACCGTGAGGTACCCTGCATATGTCTGAGCTGTAATTCAATGACGTATGTATAGTGCCTGTAACGGCGATAGACTCACCCTCTGTCTCGTTGGCACTTAATCATATTCGGTGAAATGTGGGTGTTATTATTACAACGTCTCTGCTTATCCCTTCAGGGACCCTTCTGGGATGGCGTGAGCATATATATACAAGAAAACTGGTTAAGTTTCTTACTGGTTTTTTTCAGAAGACTAGTTTCCGAACCGGTATATTTAACGTACATAAGTGCCTTACTAGGGCTTAAACTAAATGATTCATTTTTATTTTCACAGATAGCTGACAGCCCTACAAAAACAGTAATAAACCGTCATATTGGCAGAGTCGACTTATTACTGCTAACAGGAGACCGATGGTGCTAAATTTGTTACCGTCCAGGACAATGTCTAGAAACTGCGCGTGCGCATAGTGAAGTCAACCGTCTTTGCTTTCATGCGGAGTTATGGACGTGCGAGACGTGTGTAATGAATAACATGTTTCTTAATACAGTCTAAAGGTTTATGGTGCTTTCAACGATTGAGATTGGCAGAGGTGGGTCTTCTTTCGTGGAATCTTCGTTCGCGTGGAATAGTTTCTTTGGGCTAACGCTAACATTAACCCGCGATTGGTCATAGCGTGATGATATATCGCACGCTCAGAACGATAGGAACTCCAGATATTGCGAAAACTAATTAAGAACACCATAGGCAGACCTAAAAATGTATGTTCAGCCCCAAGTTTTTAAAAAATCAGATTTTTTTCGATATGTGGCCTATGAATCAAGTTTTTTTTTTCAAATCGGTCCAGAGCCTATAGACCAGGTAATATTATCCTGACGCATCCCACCGATTCCAAAATGCTATCAGGCGACTGGGATCGCGGTTCAAGTTCTTAGTACTTCCAGTTGCCTGTATCCTCGTACACAATGTATGGGAATGACAAATGACACTTGACTGATTTATATAATTTCCTTATGTTTTTATCGTTTCTATTAATGAAACCAGTAGTTCCTGAGATTAGCAACAAACAAACTCTTCAGCTTTATATATAAGTATAGATATAGATGAAATAGGCTAGCTTAGTCGTCAGTAATATTCTATCCAACACCGAGATTTAAATAAATTAACAGTGATTTAATTGGCAACCGAGACCGACGGCTTAACGTGCTCTCCGAGGCACAGCGGGAACTCGGGCGGTCACCCATCCAATTACTGGCTAGAGTTAAGGTTGGTTAACTTTGGTGATCGAAAGATATGCGCAATAGCAACTGTGCCACGAGCTCCTCACTAGACCAACGAGCTTAATGTCGTAAAATACATCGACCAAACCAAAAATATCTAGTTTAAAATGGATACTCAAGCATTTTCTTTCACATCAATCACACGTAAGTTAGTAATTTATACGCAATCTTATCTATCGATATTCGACTGCCCATATAATATAAAGTATATTACCACAGTAATCACAGGCATCACCATCAAACTGTAAAATATACCAATAATACAAAACCAGTTCCTAATCCCATTTCTAGAGCTTTGACCCTGAGTTGTAAGAATATCGAAACGAAGAAAGGTCCATCGCTTTAGAAACACCTGTTCACGTTTGTATTCCATGAAGGGGTGGCAGAGATTTACACCCACATTTCACCAGTTATACAAAAAATCTCATAAATGAAGTATAATATGCTCGATCTTCGAATAACCTAGAGACGGTTACGGCAAGGGACATCTCTTTCACTAATAATATATATATGCTCATGCCTTCCCAGAAGGGTCACCAAAGGGGTAAGCAGAGGTGTTGTAATATCAACACCCACATTTCACCGAATATGATTAAGTGCCAACGTGACAGAGGGTGAGTCTATCGCCGTCTCAGGCACTATACATACGTCTTTGAATTACTTCTCAGACATATGCAGATTTCCTCACGATGTTTTCCTTCACCGTAAAGCACATGCCTTTCGCATGCCAATCGCAGCCTGCACCAATAAGTTTTTAAAAAACTCATTGGTGCAGGCTCCGCTGGGATTCGAACTTACGTCGCTTGCGTAGCAGGCGACTGCTCTAACCCCGAGGCCACCACGGCTCCTAAAATTTTTTTAATAATATTTTTTTTATTTATTTAGTTCCATCAACAATTTGTTACATTACATTACATACATACATTCGTTACATCTGAAGCATTAAACTAAATGCGCAAATACTTATATGAAAATGAAAATTATTTATTAAGTTTAGTGCCCTGGCAAGGCACATATGAATATCGAAGAATTGACCGCGGGTTCGGAAACTAACCTTCTGAGAAGAACCGGCAAGAAACTCCGCTTGCATCACGTACATTTAGGTAAACACAGCTTGCTTTATATGAATAGTGTAATGTTATAACTTGATTGAAAACTTGTACCTATATGTTTGTGTTTTAATGTTTTGTTATCAAGTGTGGCTTATGCCAACTTGGATTTGAGGATGTTGTGAATATTTGTATAAAACATTTTAAGGGAGTCCAATATAGACATCTTTCACCCAAAAAACACACACAGCTACCCAAAAAAAACTCATATTACGACGAAAATGGGCGTAAAGATGGTGAACAGAAGTATCACGCGATAACGGTCCAAATGCATCCAACGGGTTTTATAATCAATGCCCAGCACATATTCCAGAACTAAACGATTTGCAGGAAGCAATCAAGATGAACAGAACCAGCCTACCTTTTAGTACTCACTAAGAACTTAAGTTTACGTTCGTATAAACGTAGCGCATGAATTCGTTTGCTACGACATTAACCCGTAGGATAGTAAAACCAAGAACAAAGATACTGGTTTCCTTCCAAAAGCTGCATGATAATCTTAAACCACTTATTTTAGGGCTCGAATTCGTAAGACAAGTGATTTCAAGCTGTACCGTCTAGAAGTGTAAGAAGACACAGAATGGTATCCACTAGCGCGTAGGCCTTTAATGCATGAACCTTTTGAGGGAATAGCTGGTCCTCATTTTATTGGAAAGCGGTTGTAAAATAACGCATAAAAAGTATTTGCGTTTTGACTCCACTAACGTCTTGTGCAGGTCTGCTTAGCACCAGGTTTAAGAACCGGCCTTAAATGTGAAGTTACAAAATTTTCGGCTCGAGAATGAACAAATACATGCGCAGCTCTCTCCACTATTGCTGAGCGCTCAAAACTCTTGACGGCACCTCTCCAAGAGCGTCCTCTATTTACAAAATCATATTAAACTACTGAGCCTGTTGCTTTTTGAACGTTATCCATTCAAGTATTATTGTGTATTTCTGTACTAAAATTAACTGAAGCTGGTTATAGAACGCTGATTTCAAACCTCCTTCATATGATTAAACAATATGGATTTCCTCCT
This sequence comes from Watsonalla binaria, assembly GCA_929442735.1. Lineage (NCBI taxonomy): Eukaryota > Metazoa > Arthropoda > Insecta > Lepidoptera > Drepanidae > Watsonalla > Watsonalla binaria. Next base: position 2,517,297 of record OV838929.1, on the reverse strand, counting down.
GGCATTGCAAGCATTAATAGGCTGTGGTAACCACTTACCATCAGACGAGCCGTATGCTACATGTTTGCTGCTTTAAGAAATGTTGCATGAAACGAAAAAAACTATATTAGAATGAAAATCAGCAAGGCTAAGACGTATTGCCTTAGAAAACTAACCAAGATCGTTGTACCCTTATGGCTTAGTATTCAAATAAGATACCATAACCATAACACTATCAGACAGCAATAACCCAGTCTGATCACGGCGTTATTCCATTCTAGAAACTAGACACAACATAGTTAGACTTCCAAAAACGACATAGCAACGAGTAATTAAATATTTCATAACCAGCCTTTCGCGTCACCACTCCTACAAGAGTGTAAGGTACCAGGATCGCATAACAAGCAGGGATAGTGTTAGAATAACAAGCGATTTCAATAGATTATCTTTTTTTCTATATTTATAGGCTATTGTAGTCTCTACGAGTGCCTATCATTTCGGCCAGTGCCAACGTTAAGAGAATTTTAAATCGACTAGCGGGTTTGATGACCTCCCATATGTAGCATGTGACAAGTGTACGTTTTGCTGCCATCATAGTCGTGTCGCACTCTTAATAAGAAGGTGGTAAGGTTTCAAATTGGATAGCACTGTTGGATTTTAAAATATGTTGTTTGGCAGTGTCTTGACCAAGACGAAATCTGTGATCGGAATCGTCTTAGCTTTGAAGTGTTTTGTATAAGGAGGTAAGCGACCATATTAGAACGTTCTAATCTATACATTGTATAAAACTAGCTGGTGTCCGCGACTCTGTCTGCGCAGGATTTGACTTATCTTTATAAATTATAGCTTGTGTGTTATTCCGATGTGTCATCATCATCTCCCTGGCCGTATCCCATACATTGTTGAAGTTGGCACTTAATTCAACCCGATGTGGCTGATCACTTGATTTTTATACGAAGCGACTGCCATTTTGACCTTCACAACCTCTTCTTCTTAAAAACAATATTTTGATGATAAAAAATATATCATCTGGGTTAAACCAGTTGTGAGACATTCTTAGGCCTCCGACTGGCCTGTAACGATTGCCAAAGGTGTTAAATTGGCAAACGGTACCGACGGCTTAACGTGCTCTCCGAGGCACGGAGGGAGCTCGGGCGGTCACCCATCCAACCACTGGCTTGGGTAAGCAACTGCGTCACGAGCTCCTCGTTTCTGCGCGTGATTATATGTATAGGTAATTAAATGGAGTTTGCCTGCCTTTTGCATGAGTTTGCCAAGCATACAGCCGGATGAACTAGAACTTATGTTATATATTAAACTTATATTATATATTTATGCAGATAAATAAAATTAAAATGTCCGTTAGGAATTCTAATTTTCAAAGAAATTACTTCTGACTAAATGCATATGAAATTTTATGAAGTACCTACAAATAAAATACTTTTACTCTATATGTCTGATTGAACGTCTGTCTGTTTGTTACGGCTAATCTTGGAAACGTCTAGACCGATTTTAAGGAGACATTTACTGGCAAATTACTGCCTTTACTATACTATAATTTAGGCTTCATTTATTTTTGATTTATGTAAACAGGAACAAGAATCTTATGCGGGTGAAACTCGGCTAGTAATTATTAGGGACCAAGTTGAAATCAATAGAATAACAATGTATTTCTTAAATATACAGTTCATAAAATCTCTTTCGGTACAAGGTGGGAGTATTTACAACTCTGCCTACCCATTTCGGAAATTATTAAGATAATGTTTTACGAGTATTTAAGTATCTATACAGATAAATAAAATTGAAGTGTCTGTTTATCATTTAAAATTACACCTTGTAACTAGCTATAACATTTGAAAGTATACACGGTACTAACAAATTATTTAAAAAAAATCTCTGTCTGTCCGTCTGTCTATCTGTGTAGTGGATGCCTATGTTACAAGGAGTAACTTAGGCTACTTTTAATTAAATCAAAATATTTACATATAGATACCGCGGGGCATGCTAGGGACTAGTTTAACCAAAAAGATAAGCATACGAAAATATTCAAAATTTTAGATAAACTAATTTTTTCATGAATTCTATTACATATAAGCCGTGGTTGAGGTTTGAGCAGTCGCCCGCTACGCAAGCGACGCAAGTTCGAATCCCAGCGGGGCCTGTACCAATGAGTTTTTCTAAAAAACTTATGTACAGTGATTTCACACCACGTGCTTTACGGTGAAGGAAAACATCGCAAGGAAACCTGCATATTTCTGAGAAGTAATTCAATGACGTATGTAAAGTGTCTGAGACGGCGATGGACTCACCATCTATCACGTTGGCACTTAGTCATCTTCGGTGAAAAGTGGGTGTTGTGATTACAACACCTCTGTCTACCCCTTCGGGGAATACAGGCCTGAGCATATGTATGTCTATTAAATATCTACTAGTCTCCGCCCGCAGGTTCGCCTGCGCGGCACAATAATTTGACATACAATTTCGACCCCAACAATATATGGGATAAGGCCATGGAGATGGAACCTAAACAAATTACAATTACCTTGTCCACGGACAAATCATTAAGTCCAAAACCATAATGGACATTGTTGCTAATAAAAGTTAATTAACACGGCACAGATTGTGCCGGATGTGCAGGGATCTAATATGCAGTTTGTAAACAATAATTTAGTTGATATAGAGTTTGAAGACAATAGGTTTTGTTACTGTGGTACTGTGGCCATGCTTTCACGTAAAGGATTTAGGAGTATGTTAAGGAGTGGCTCATGTTGAGGGATGCTAATGTTACATCTATATCTATACAGATAAATACAATTGGAGTGTCTGCTTGTAATTCCAACAGCTTTTCACTAAATGCATATGAAAGTATATACGGAAAGTAAAAAACAAGTTTTAAAAATTTTTCAAAATCTGTCCGTCTGTATATTCCAGCTAATCTTCAAAACGGCTGGAACGATTTAAACGGGATTTTCACTAGCAGATAGCTAATGTTTCTAGGAATAATTTAGGCTACTTTAATTTTAAAAAACATTTACGGTTCGAGGGAATTAAATTAAATCTATGCAGGTGAAACAAAGGTGACAAAATAAGAATACTGTCGCTAATTGCTATCTATTGAATGACTAAAGCGCCTATTTAAAAACTTTAAATTATAACCTCGCCTTATTTAAACTGGTTTAAAGGTAGTTCCATGTCTAATGTTTTGTAATAAGAAAGTTGCCTCTCTCATACAGAATGAAATCGCTCCCTTCCATGCAAAAGTGGCGACCCAATTCACCGCTGGAACACAACACTATTCTAAAGCACAATTATTTCTAACAGTCCTCTGAAAATCCACTGGTCCCCAGGGACATCGTAAAGTCAAAATCAAAAAGTTTATTCCACAATTAAATTATAACTTTGTTTAACTATTTCAATTAGCCAACAAATCCGAAGCCGTGGTCACAGTACACTTACAACTTTTTGAATGACAATGGCACTCACCGCCCACGGTACATCCGGCATTTTGTTACCATTTACCCGGACTCGAACCCACTGCACAAGACGAGATAATTATGTACGTGCACTGTGTGCCTATACGGTGTGACTGACCGTAGATACACGATAACTGGTTCAAATCATCACTTCACTGATATATGCTCACGCCTTTATTTCCCGAAGAGATTCCCCGTTTCACCAGATTTGTTTCAGTCCCAATTAATAGGGGGCGAGCTTATCTTATACCTTTAAACGAACAATTCTTGTTTATATATATAATTTAGTGTGTAGAGGATTTCAGGAGTAAAAAATTGTTTATGGTTTCATCCTCAGAAAACATAGTTCTAACTATGCGGCGTCTGGATGACGGGTTGCCCACTTCCCTCTATGATGGTTGAGGAGGTCAATGGCTGGCATTCACGTCATACTTGTGAACAGGTGCTGCTTGTGGGGGCTGGTCATCTCAAGCTACGCATTTAGTTACAAGTAGATGTACTAGATTTTTAGTTATGTTAATTTTTATCGACATTTGTGCATTGGAACATTATCCATGTGCTTACGTTTCTTAAATTATTTATTTTGTATTCTTTAAATTGTATAATATTTTTGAAAAGAGTAATTACTGAGTTTCTTGCCAGGTTCTTCTCAGTAAAAGCAACCTTCCGAACCTGGCGGTAGCATGTAATCCTGTATAATTATGTCATCTGACGATTTGAAAGTACTTTGTAAAAAGTCTAATCGAATAAAGATACTTTTGACTTTGACTTTGACTTTGAACAGGTGCTGCTTGTGGGGGCTGGTCATCTCAAGCTACGCATTTAGTTATAAGTAGATGTACAAAATTTTTAGTTATGTTAATTTTTATCGACATTTGTGCATTGGAACATTGTCCATGAGCTTACGTTTCTTAAATTATTTATTTTGTATTCTTTAAATTGTATAATATTTTTGAAAAGAGTAATTACTGAGTTTCTTGCCAGGTTCTTCTCAGCAAAAGCAACCTTCCGAACCTGGCGGTAGCATGTAATCCTGTATAATTATGTCATCTGTCGATTTGAAAGTACTTTGTAAAAAGTCTAATCGAATAAAGATACTTTTGACTTTGACTTTGACTTATGTTTTCAGGCAATGAAAAATTGCTTCAATATCTTTACAATACGAAGGTAAATTTCGCCGACATCTGTCAAGTTACGTGTTTAGTTTTTTTGTTTTCAGGTCATCCAGGTTCTTGCTATTAACCGACCACTAATCCAGACTCCATGCTAGAAAAAGTACAGATGAAAAAAACTATTTGTTTTTTCACATGTACACATGAAACCAGGGAAATAACATAAGTATATGGAAATATAAAAAGAGTACTTAGATACCTAAAAGTAATAGCAATAATAATCAGAATGTAACCAGCCCAACCACAAACTATTTTAAACCAATGATATCAAAAGTATAGATACGTTATGCGCTCACAAAACGAACGAAAAAATGTTCTGTATCTATACTCGCTAGCGTCTCCGCCGAATAATTAGTATGAGATATTGTACAGCGATTCCTCGTGACGTGAAGAAATAAAATATCTCATACAAACATTGCGAGTGACGCTAGCGAGTATAGAACTTGAACGCTTCAATTTCGGCATGCAAGTGACGTATCTACCTCTTTAAAAAAATCTAATATCATTGTTTGATACAATAACTTCATCATCGTGTAACTCGGACCGTGACCGGAATAATACCGTACAATGCAACAGTTTTCGACGTTTTTACCCATTCTACCACTATTCTACTCCGTAATTATGTAATAATATAATTATATGCCTCTTATCTCACTATTATTTTTATTGCATAATCATTATGAATTCCTAAAACAAAGCTTCGTACCTCGTTATGACGATTACCTTAAAAAAGCCTTCACTTATGCTAATAGTATGGGCCGTTTGAGGTATAAATTAACAGACATTACGATCTTCCATCCGCATGCATATATCTCACGAAATTTGCGGTTCAATTGCTTTGATAATGGTAGCTAAAAATCACCTACGTCTTTTAAATGTTTTATCAAATCTTCATTCTATCTAATTCCCTGAAACGAGCAATTCTTGATCAATATCGGAATTGGCTTCAACGGTTTTCATGAATTTAGTATGCAAGGTGTTTCGGGGGCGATAAATCGATTGTATTTGTACTCAAACATTGCAATTGTTAGCAGGAAGCGCCATCTATTTAGCGAGTGGAAAATCGCTGCTATAGCGTCAATAAAAAATGGCTACGTTTGAATAACATTAAGGATCAACATCTTAAAATCCGAAGCCACCTGTGGAGTGTTAAAAACTAGCGTCCAAAAAAAGATCCAGTCCATAAACCACGTCAATAACCAACTTATATGGTGAATACCAAAAGTTGACAAAAGCCATTTAGATTTATGAAAGTTGCTGAACCATTGACTGGAAATTTTAGCATCATTAGTGATATATGACAAATTTAGCACTGAATTTACAAGTCTGTCTGCCTATAGCCATCATTATCATCATAGTATAACTAATTTGGGTGTAATAAAGCTGTAATAAATGTTTGGTTCATCGGCCCACACACAATCTCTAATTGTAAAGGGGCATAAAACAGAAATGTTTGTTGATTACTGTTATAATATTAAGTAGGTAAAGTTTGATAATGTCTTCTTTTTCATTCTTGGTGCTGTGGTGGCCTTGGGGTTTGAGCAGTCGCCTGCTACGCAAGCGACGCCAGCTCAAATCCCAGCGGGGCCTGTACCAATGAGTATTTCTAAAAAAAAATATTTTTCGCGATATCTCAAAGTTTAGGTGAGAATCTGGATTCAGTATACTAAACGAAAATTAAGCTACGCAGAGCAGAATAATCAGTTAGCTCCATATAATCAGGATTTCCGTAACCCAATTATACAAGATTATCTCAATTTTTCACATCCAAAAACAATTCTCCCCTCCGCTAAGGTATCAATACATTTTGATGTAAGCGACAACATGCGCCTTATATAAGCCTTTACATGGGTTACAGACACTTAGCATACGTCTTTGGATTTCTTCTAGACAGATTTTAGAAGCAGTTTGGTCCAGTTGGGATGGAAGCTTGCCTCACATTCGTAGCAGGCGAAAAATCCAACCACTCAGCCAGAATTGTTTTTTGATTCTACTAGTTAATTAAAGGTTTCTACAAAGCCTTAAAGGACGTAAGTAACCGTCTGTTAACACGTCATCACACCATATCTAATTAAGAGGGCAGTTTTATTGCTCTTAAAGGAAGCTAACGCACCGATGGCTGCGATATGAACATATCTTAACGATAAGGGTTATTAAGCATTCACAACGGCTTCAATTTATACAACTATTACGTTATTCAAGATAAGTAGTGAGGAAGGAGGGTTTGAGCAGTCGCCCTGACCAATGAGTTTCAAGAAAAACCTTACGTGCAGTGATTTCACCGCATATGCTTTACGGAAAGAAAACATCGTAAGGAAACATGCATGCATCTGAGAAATAATTCAAAGAAGACGTATGTATAGTGCCTGTTACAACACCTCTGCTTACCCCTTCTGCAATGGCTTGGGCAAAATTTTTTTTGCAAATAGTTCATTAAATTTATTATAATATGAAGCCATATCTATACAGATAAATAAAATTGACGTGTCAGTTTGTAATACCTATTTAAAAACATTTCACTAAATGCAACTATGTGATGTTCGCTCACACATCCTTTTCAGTTAGTGCGTATATTATGGCCTGGGGCCCAACCATGAGCTCATATGGTATTGATGGTTCAGCTGATCGACAGTGACATATGTATAAGCGTCATATACAGCGTCATATGTCACTATTGTCAATATTTATACCTGTTATCGAAATTTATTTTTGTATGATGATTTATATTGTTTCAATGAAACGTACATGATGTCTGGCTGAGTTTTTTACCGGTTTTTCTCAGAAGGCTAGTTTCCGAAATTCTCGACATTCATAAGTGCCAAAACTGAATAAATATTTTTCATTTTCATTTCACATCAGTCTCATAATATGAGTCAAGCTATCATTGCAATAACAGCTCATGGTAGGCCCCTGACATATTACGACATAATGAATCAGGAAATGACTCTATCGTGGGTCGGTGGCTACGTACTATACTTCTATCAACTGGAAAAGACTTACATTTTGTAAAACAAATTTATCTAGTACTAGATCTTTGATATTTCAAAGTGATTTAAGAGCAACTAATACCTAGTAAGTGTACAAATCTTGTAGCAAGACATTCTAGAACAACATAAGGAGCTGTAGAAATGTATGGTAAGCCTAATAATGATAAATCTAGTAGTAATTAGCTACTTAGGCGTTCTAGCTCTGATCAAATAATGAGATGCCGTGAATAAATCTGTCACTCTCACACAGAACAAGACACAAGAGCTAGCCTTATCCGAAGCATAATCATGTACAACCACAGACATAGATAGGTAATCTATACATGTGTATACTACCACGCTATACAACATACATACATACATATACTCACGTATTCCGCGAAGGGTAGGCAGAGGTATCGTAATAAGAACACCCACTTTTCACCGAAGATGATTAAGTGCTAACGTGACAGATGGTGAGTCTATCGCTATTTTCCTCACGATTTTTTCACAGCAATAAGTTTCTAGAAAAACTCATTGGTACAGACACCGTTGGGATTCGAACTTCGAACGCAAGCGACGCAAGCTAAAACCAGAGCCACAATGCTATACAATATTTTTATTTTTGAATGAGTATAATACCAACTGCCACAAAGATACTTTATATCGCTTCCATTCAACATAGATCGGATAATTGTAATGTCCCTATTATCCATAGGGTCTACACAGACTCTATATATAACGTGTGTTTACACATTACCATAGCTATTGTCATAACTAAAAATATTACAAAACCAGCGTTCAGTCCGTTATCTGACACATAAATCAGATAAGATTGAATAAGTGAAGTTGCCCAAGGGTTCAAGGTATCTTTGAAATAAGTTTCGGCAAAATCAGTTTCGATGTGACCAAAAAGATGACAGATTAATTCTCAAGTCCATATGTATCGCATCCGAAAGTAGCCAAGGGATAAACTTTGATCGTTTAAGCAGCGCGTGTTAAGAACTTCTTAGCTTTGACGTTTAATTTTACGTTACCAAAAAGGTAGGCACTCACTGCTTGATTTTCTGCCATATCAGGGAAAGTTTAGATCACACACCCGCTTTTTATAACATCGCTTAAAATAACACTAGGTTTAAAAGTAGTCTCATCTCCTTCTATGATACGATTTTCAAAAGGGATGGATATAGCCTGAGTTTGACCTAGTCTTGACTTAAACCATGTTTTGTAATAATATGGGAATGAGTCCTTTGTTACTATTGCAACACCTCTGTCCACGCCCTCAGGGAATATAGGCGTGAGTATATGTATGTATGCATGTATGTCCTTTACTATCATTTAGAGCATTAATAGCTATTATCCAAAATCCATCCTAATATGAAAAACTCTCTCTCTTTAATTACTCTCTATCAGCTATCTTAGGTGTGTTCACTTCGCTTCTAGCCATCTTCATCTTCCTGCCCTTATCCCATGTTATTTGTAGTCGCCGCAATGTGTTCTTCTCTTCCATTTTTCTCTATCAGCCGTCATATCTGTGTTCACTTCCATTCTAGCCATATCGTCTATCACACAATCCATCCATCGTTTTTTAGGTCTTCGTCTCCCCGTGTAACATTTGTAAAATAACTCTGTTTCTAGCCAAATGATCACTAAATCATCTTTCACACAATCCAGCCAACTTTAGGCCTCTTCTGTTGTAACCCAAAGTTCGTAAACCAAACCTTGAACAATGTAACAATACCCAATCTAGTTTCGAGATTACTAATAGAAACGGTGTTTTTCCGTAGCAACTATTGTGTTTAGAATGTGAAAATTGCCCAAAAGCGAGGCAGCAGAGCGCGGATAAATTACCTTTTATAATGTGTCGTATGTTAGTGTCACAGTCCGTGACTTTTATTGGAGTTCAATGGTTTTATGGGCCTGTCTCTAATTGGATTTACCTCTGCTTTGTGTTGTACGGATGGAAAGAGGTAGGGTGTGCCTAAATTACTTGAGTGTTTGGCTAATACAATAGCTGCAAGTAGCCCAAAGACCTACGAAAACTTGAACGTCGCGAGTTTTGTACCGAATTTGAATTTCGTCTGGCTATGAATGCGCAGGAGTATTTTTCAGATTTGTGTGGCGTATTATCACGCGTTGTGACATGTTTTCACGCCTATATACCTAGACAGAGGTGTACATATAATACACCCATATTTCTATAGTTTTTCTAAAGTGCCATAAAATAGAGAGCGAGCCTATTGCCACTAACGTGTTTGTTGTTACGAATCTACACCAACGACAGAGCAGATTTTTTCCTATTTTGTCATTTCCAACTATAACCGATTGTTATGTTATTAGTCTCCAGTGCAGCTTTTAGACGGTTCTAATTATGTATAAGGAGGAATATATTCATATATACATGTTTCTGCCACTGTAAAAATCTCTCATACTTGAAGAATATAATATAATTGGTCTTCAAAACCACACGAGGAGTTGAGTCCACAACAAACCTAGAAATACGAAACCACGACACTAAACTGGTTATTTTTATACTACAGTTACTTTACATAAAACGATTTTATGTTCGTCTAATAAGCTTTAAAAATAAAACATTTTATGTATTTTATGATACCCCTAAATTATATACCGTTTGCGGCGCATTAGTTAGTGGAATGTCATTAAAATTATATCTACGTTTACAACTCCGATTGGGCAAGTTTTGGTGGCTGGTAAGTAAATAGATGACAGATGTGTATTTTATATGACGACAAGAAGACAGTGCAAGACAGTCCGCTTGATGGTGAATGACCTTTGCAGCCTATAAATCCAATGAAGAAAGGAATTGCTTTGCCAACCCAATGACTTCACTCCTACTCCTCAGAAACAGTGCGTTGTTTTAGAGAACTAAGGCACACAGTTCAATCTCACATTCTCAACTTCTTTGAACATGTGTCGCGACGTGGAGACGCATCCATAGAGCGTCTGGTGGTGCAGGGTACAATCGAGGGTACTAGAGCACGTGGCAGATCACCAATGAGATGGACGGACCAGATTAAGGCTGTGATGGGTGTTCCTATTAATGAATGCTCCCGTAAAGCAGCAGTCCGAAATGAATGGCGCCATTTTGTTCAGCAAGCCACCAATTCTGACATACGACCACGACCGCTCTGCCAAGAGTGTAACGATTGAGAAGAAGAAAGGCATAACGACAACTCCCGATTGATATTTGGAGCTACCCGACTGGGGACTGTACCAAATAAACCTTTGAGTAGTGTTGGGTTTTTGCGGTGAGCAATGTGCCAGTGCTCCATGGAGGGGAGGACCACGAGTGAAGTCGCCATAGCACTTGGAGTTACAAGTATTCATAGGCCGCAGTAGCCGCTTACCATCAAGCGGACGCTTGTTATCGCTGTTTTATTTCATATTCACAGCTTAGAATAAAACACAATTTCAATGTAGCATCAATATGCTTCTTCTGTTATGTATGGAAACCATCACCGAAATTCCATCGGGAGGTGCCGTTATACCCAACTCTTCAACTCTCTCTCTTATGCTTCTTCCATTTTAGCAAATAACTAGTACATAATTCCACGGCAAACAACAATGCTTCCGATAAAATCTTACCCAAAACTACTAAGATTGGGAGCATACTACAAAAAATTGGTATCAGAACGACGACTTCCTACATAAGTTGAGAATTAGACAAATCGGGCCAATGCCTGGAGCCGTCACGAGTAAAGTTGACTTGGAATCCGCAGTTGTCATTTTATAACTCTCTGTCTGAATGTATGGAACGACGCAAATAAGGTACATGCATTTAACTCCTCTATTTTCGTTGGGCACTCATAATTCGTGACGGCACCTGTAGTAACTTTAGAACAAAACTGTCGTTCGCATACGTGCGAACCTGTATCCAATGGACGGAAGTCGACCTTGTGTAAGTTTAAATTTTGTGGTACGGTAACAGTTATACACAATGGTAACATTTAATGCCTGCGCGCAGAGATCTTACATCTTTATCGTAACTTTTAAGTCCCCTTTACCTCAAAGGACACACAATCAGTGATCCAAGGCGTGTAATGACACGATCACGTCACGACCCCGTCACGACCGCGTCACGAGCCGTGATCGAACACGAAACAGTCGTGAGCGGCGCACACGCAGCAATGATGTTTCTGACCCTTATTTAAGGTATAATGCTTTACATTATCAGAAACTGCCTCTTTGGCCTAGTGGTACATGAGCTCACGGGTTCGTTAACAGAGTCGGGAAAAGTGTTGTTGGATTTTCCAACTGTGACTTTCCACCTATTGGAGTCTGGATTAGTGCAGGGTTAATGGCGATATGTACCATGACTAGGTATCTACACCTCTGCTTGCGAATCTCTTACGCATAGATATGTTTATATGTATTACCAGATGTTAGTGAATTTGGAAGAAGTATTCAGCCGTGAATTACTTAGATTGTGACGCATTTATTTGAGTCATTCAGTGCATAGAATCGAACAAGTACAAAGCAACGAAATAGCAAACCCAACCAACAAATTAGGTTTCGAACAAAATAACCCTATACCTGCGCAAGAGTCGGTGTGCTAAATAAAGATATACAACAGAGTAATACGGCGCTGCAGGCGGCGACTGTCAAACGAGCCGCATTGACCTGGAAATTACCGAGCCGAGTGCGGATCTGGCCCGGAGCGCCGCCAATTCAGGGACATATCAATTCGCTGATTTGGTATTCGGACATTCGTGGAATTCCAAATACCAGATTCAAATCCGCATTCTCATTATGTTTAGCTTACCAAACTTATACAACTAATCTACTAGCGGACGTCACGCGGTTTCACTTGGGTTGTTCTTGTTCCCGTCGGATTACGGGGATAAAATATAGACTAAGTTAATCCCCGATAATGTAGCTATCCATAGCTTAGCTAAGCATACTTACGTACAAATCTCTTTACAATATTAGTATAGATAAAAATAAAGACTATTATAGTGACTGTTTGTAAAGCTGTTCCCGCGTAGATTTAATTGAATTCTCTCAATTTTTTTTAACATAGCCATTGACATAATTAGCCAGTGACAGTCCTACATAACATAAGAAGAAAGTACCACACATTCAAGGCCGGCGCTCATAGTCCCAGCATTTTTAGTGCAATAAATACTTCATTTATTTAAATTCTTTTAATTACGATCGGAACTATGATTTGTGTCTCACTAAAATTATGGAAGTTTCGAACTCGTCTCCCTTTTGTAGACTACCTAAGTATTCGAACCACTCGGCCGTGGCCTGTTCATAAGAAGTTAACATCGTACGCTCAGAATGATAGGAGCTCAATTCAAAAATCAAATATTTTTGGAAATCACGATCATAAATCGGCTGGCAAGATTGAATTTATATTGACAGTAATTATTTGACTAGTTTTGAGTACAATAAGATTTTTTATATGTTTATAGTAAAGTCTAGTTTGTGTTCAATTGATACATTTTTTTAATTTTTTTTTTAAAAACCTCTTGTAGAACATTAATTCTTAGGTCTGTCTATGAATTTAAATCGCAAAGTTCCTTTTCGAAAATTTTGGAGTTGAGTCCCTCTCGTTCTGAGAGTGCGATATATGTTCACGTATACCTATTTAATAAAGAGCAATGTTTACAACTACAATATGACAAGAAATAATCGTAAAAATCCATACGAATGATTTTTATTCAGCACAAGCTTTGCCCACGGAATATTAAAGACAACACATTGACCGCCGCTGCCATGCATAGTTATTTGAACAAACTAGTAGGTAATAATCTTTATAGGTCTCGTTGCGGGTATAGTGGTAACATGATATCTAAAATAATATTCGCTCGGGCGGGATTCCGTATCAGAAATGATTTTAAATTTATACCACAATGAACCGTAGGTGCTCGTACGCATCGCACTATTTATATGGAACCGCTGACTTTTATTAGGGATTAACATACATATGCTCACGCCTGTGTTCCCCAAAGGGTACCGAAAGATGCCTCACATCATAATCACCAAAGATGATTAAGTGCCAACGGTTTAATGACGAGTGAAAAACACCCACATTTCACCGAAGATAATCATCTTCGGTGAAAAGTGGGCAACGTGATAGATAGTGAGTCCATCGCCGTCTTAGGCAATTAGCATACGCCTTTAAATTACTTCTCAGACATATGCAGGTTTTCTCGTGATGTTTTCTTTCACCGTAAAGCTCGTGTTGTGAAATCCCTAAACATAAGTTTTTAGAAAAACTCATTGGTATAGTCTCCGCTGGGAATCGAACTTGCGTTGCTTGCGTAGCGACTCCTAAAACTCCACGGCCATCGTGGCTCTTTTAGTCATAATAATGCTTAATTCATCTGCTAATAAACAGCTTTAAAACGCGATAATACATTTTGCTTCTCAAGATCATTTCAATCTGACTTTCGTTGCTGACAGTACGTGCTACGTCCCACCTGTCTGACAGAAATATCACATTATAAATAAACACTCGACTTATTTAGTTACTCAAATACACTAATGCATTAGTTATTCTGGCCTCTGAGGTAATAATTACTTGACGAAAATCATACCTTACTAGCAAGATGGAAGGAGTATCTACTGTAAACATACAACAGTCTAAATACATTGTACTTAAAGTACAGGGCCAGTACCAATTAGTTTTTTTAAACGCAATGATTTCACACCACATGCTTAACGGGAAAAACATCGCGAGGAAATCTGCATATGTCTGAGAAGTAATTCAAAGATACAGGCATAGTGGTGCCTGTGACTGCGATAGACTCACCATCTGTCACGTTGGCACTTAATCATCTTGTGTGAAATGCGGGTGTTCTTATTAAGGCACCTCTGCTTACTCCCTTGGGGAATACAGGCGTGAGCATATGTATAAATATATATGCTTACATACACCTGTTGGAAAATAACCAGAAATTGTGTGTTGAAAAAATATAAGTGATCTTAAAAAAATTGCAACACTTTTGGTGATGCAAAGATTCATAGGATGCGGTAGCAGCGGTAACCGCGTGTCACCTTTATATAAATAAAAAGAATATATGCTGACGTCATCCCAGAAGGGTCCCCAAGGGGTAGGCAGAGCACATTTCACCGAGAATAATAAAGTACCAACGTGACAGAGGGTGAGTCCATCGCCGTCTCAGGCACTATACATATGTCTTTAAATTACTTCTTAGCCATATGCAGGTTCCCTTACGATGTTTTCCTTCGCCGTAAAGCACGTCTCTTATTTAATTCTATCTCAAACATACTAAGTCGTAAATAAAGTGTTATATTTGACTTCGTCAAGCAGAAGTGACATGTTACGCCACTTCAACATAATTGTTTATATATTTTTATTAATAAAAATTCTTTCAGCGAAATATTGAAATAAAAATGTCGTAAATGCATATTTTATAATGCGGTTATTATTTTTATAACTCTGTTATTTTGGCATCTGTGGAAGGGTTAAAGACTTAGGTACAGATGGTTCAGCCTGGTAACGTAAGGAGGGGTCTGACAGGCCAGTCGCTGAGGGGGTCACGGCGAAGCATGTGAAGACATATCACGTGCACCCCCCACTTACCACTCCCCGCTGGCCCCGCGGCGGTTGGTGTATTCATAAGAGATTCTCCATATAAAAAAGGTACGGATGATAACGTTCTATTTACAGAAAAAAACAAAATAAGACTACTAATTTTGTACGTGCTTAAAATATTCACTGAAATTAAATATATAAATAAATATCGCTCAAATACAAGCGTTCATAGACTAAAGTGGGCGCTTACCACTTACTACACGCATGTTTGAAAAAAAAAGATGCTCAATAAAGCCTGAAATTATTTATATTTTATTTTTATGACTATGTATTTATTTAATGTCTATCTATACATTTTGTGATAACACACGACCAGCATTTGGTGACCGATTTAAATACGATAATTTCGCACATGACCGTCAGGTTTCCGTAGTGTAGCGGTTATCACGTGTGCTTCACACGCACAAGGTCCCCGGTTCGATCCCGGGCGGAAACAATTATCTTTTATGAATTTTTTTTATACAATAAAAGTCATATAAAATTATTCGCATATAGGGAAAAGCTGTTATTTTGGAATTAGAACCAGACATTTCAAATTTATTTAT
Source organism: Watsonalla binaria (assembly GCA_929442735.1). Lineage (NCBI taxonomy): Eukaryota > Metazoa > Arthropoda > Insecta > Lepidoptera > Drepanidae > Watsonalla > Watsonalla binaria. The sequence continues at coordinate 2,501,574 of OV838929.1, read as the reverse complement.
CCATATAGATGTAAAGATACATCGCACCCTCAAAACGAGAGGGACTCAATTCAAAAACAAAAAGTTTTTGGAAATCGCAATCATAGATCGGCCGGCTAGTTTGGATTTATTATTGACAGTAATTATTTTACTTTTTTTTACTAGTTTTGAGTAAAATGAGACATTTTTTATATTTTTATTGTAAAGTCTAGGTTGTGTTTAAGCGACATTTTTTTATTAATTTTTTAATAATAACATAAAGTCTTAGGTCTGTCTATAATTTAAATTCGCAAAGTTTTCGCAAGATTGAGCCCCTATTGTTTTGAGTGTGCGATATATACGCTTATTCGCTACCTTGAATACGGTAATACTATAATAATTATAATAATGCAATACGTCAACCCGCATGAGTTATCGAAGGACAAAAAATAATTCATTATATTTGCATAAAGGGGGTCGCACACAAGCAGGGCGCCTTGTACAATTAATCTATTGTTCTTTAGTGTTTAAAACAAAAGGTTATAGTGGTAGCCTTCGATTGGGAACGTTCATGCGGGCGGCTATTGTTCATATGCACGCATATGCAAAGGGTGGACTCATGAACTGGATAGGTTTAGAGAGTTTACTTGTCAAATTTATTTATATTTTAATAATTGTTTTAGTTATGATATTAATAATAATATATTATTTATTCCACACCGTAAAGTACTGTACCCCTATCACGGGTTTGCCACGGTTTTCGTAATCTATACTCGGTAGCGTCACTCGCAATATTAGTTCTTCACGTCACCGCTGGGAGTCGCTGCACAATTTCTCATACTAATATTCGGCGGAGACGCTAGCGAGTATAGATTACGGAAACGGTTGCATACCCGTGATAATGGTACAGGTATTTATAAAAAAATATGCTCACGTCATCCCAGAAGGTTCCCCGAAGGGGTAAGCAGAGGAGTTGCAATAACAACACCGACATTGCACCGTATAATGATTAAGTGCCAACGTGACAGATGGTGAGACTATCGCCGTCTCAGGCACTATACATATGTATATGAAATACTTATCAGACATTTGCAGGTTTCCTTAGGATGTTTTCTTTTACCATAAAACACGTGATGTGAAATCAGTGTATTTTTTCATTAAAAAACGATTTAATTGTATACTAATCATCTTAACAACAATCTCGTTAATAAACTAACCATTATCTCTGATCATGAGATACATTTCCCATGGGAAAACATAACATCTATAAAACCGGTCAGAATAGTATATGGCACCAATTGGAATAAATGAGCGGTTTCTTTAATCATTATTAAATGAGACAATTTTATGTGAGTCAGTCTTAGCACAGTTTATCTATACATCTATACAGATAAATAAAATTGAAGTGTCTGTTTGTAATTCTTAAATAACAGCTTTTCACTAAATGCACATGAAAGTATATACTTGCTTGAAAAAAAATTTTTTTTTCTGTCCGTCCGTCTATCTGTCTGTGTGTCTGTCTGTTTGTTCCGGCTATCAACGAAACGGCTGGACCGATTTTAACGGGACTTTCACTGGCGGATAACTAATGTTACATGGAGTAACTTACGTTACCTACTACTTCTAATTAAACTACTAGTCTACGCGGGTGAAACCGCAGGGCTAACTAGTCTATATCTATAAATAAAATTGAAGTGTCTATTTGTAATTTCAAATTAATAGCTTTTATATCCTATGTTTAAAGTTTGTCCTTATTTCTGGCTCTCTTTCTTCCAGCTTATTACTGAAACGGCTATTTTCACTGCTAGCTTAAGTTACTGATATTTTTTAATGCCCATGCTTAAGTATATCGTATTTCAAATATTACGAAAGGAATATGAAACATGTTGCAATTTATAATAGTGAATCATTTCAAATGATTATTATGAAATAGGATGTATCGTGTCTTGATTGATTTTTAATTGTCTTTCATATGTCTGAGCGTGAATTGTGACCTATGTAATAGCAGTAAGTCAACCGAGTATGCACACGTTAAGAAGAAAACTATATATATATACTAGCGGACGTCCCGCAGTTTCACCCGCGTAGTTCCCGTTCCCGTGGGAGTAATGGGATAAAATATAGTCTTTGCGACTATAATTTGAGATTTAAACTATCCTATCTCTCAAGTTGGATCGAACTGCACATGGTGTGCGAATTTTATTATAATCCGTTAAGTGGTTTAGGAGTCCATTGAGGACAAACATTGTGACACGAGATTTATATATATTAAGAATATATATCTTTTCTTAAGATAAATAACATTATACTTAGTTAAGATTGTTATAGAGAGCCGTGGTGGCCTTGAGGTTTGAGCAGTCGCCTGCTACGCAAGCGACGCAAGATCGAATCCCGGCGGGCCTGTACCAATGAGTATTTCTAAAAAACTTATTTACAGTCAGTTTCACACCACGTGCTTTACGGTGAAGGAAAACATCGTGAGGGAACCTGCATATTTCTGAGAAGTAATTCAATGAAGTATGTAAAGTGTCTGCAACGGTGATGGACTCACCATCTGTCACGTTGGCACTTAATCATCTTCGGTGAAAAGTGGGTGTTGTGATTGCAACACCTCTGCTTACCCCTTCGGGGAATACAGGCGTGAGCATATTTATGTATGAGATTGTTATACTTATAATAATATACCTGACTCTTATGTATGTATACAAAAGTGCATGTTCGTGTTTTGTAATCTACTATATATTGTTAACTTGTGGAAATCCTATTATTAGCCTTACTATCAATCTGTATTACCATTAGTTTATATTTTGTTATCACGCTGTTGGATTTCATAATAAAATAAATTAATATTGTGTGAATATTGGCTAAGTACATACTATATACATACATACATACTACATACACACTAGCAACCTATTTGTTTAAATTGATTCGCGGCTTAGTAGAGAACTCAGCCATCCTCCAGGAGATTAGACAGTGTGTCCCGGACTGTGTGGTTGATCGAAGACGGAGGCCGCCCCTGATCTGCTGGAGCACGCGCCGCTGACGAGGGCGCTACTCATATAGACATATTTTCTTGCTCTCTGAACGACTTCATGAAGGCTACATATAACTCAGTGAGGGAATAAATATACTTATGTTGTTTAGTGTATAGTATGTCATTCGATATCATGTTACTGTAATTTAGTAGCTACAATATTACCTTTAGGTTAATAAATGATAGTGTATGTATGTAAATAAATAAATAAAAAAATAAAAAACACATTATGAAATGAATCATCTACTGATAGCAAATTGAATGGATTATTTCATCGATGGGATAGACAAGACTAGCTGACACAACGCGACTTTGTCCGCCTATTAATTCAAATTTTAAATATCAACTAAATTGGTGCAAGCAATTTGGTCTTATAACCGCAGCAAGCAGACAGACAAAGACAATTTTAATTTAAATATATAAATAAAAACAAAGAAGATTTTAATTTGGCTCAGTTCTGATGGTGGCATCCATCCGGAAATCATGTGCTGGTTAACTATTTTCATTAAATATTTGAAGCAATAATTTTTAATGAACGTGTGGAGTCGATCTGATGTTGGAGCCGAAAGACAGTTGAAGGAACTCCTCAACGATTTACAGCAAGTACCTAGTGTTTGGGCTTGATTAATTCGTATTTATGAGAACTTTACACCTAGATGGGTTATGACTGGTGTAGGGGCACTTTGCAAAAGTCACTGTAAAGCGAGAAATAAAAAAAATAAAAAAATATGTAAATCGCTTCAAAAATATTCAAAAGCTTTTCTCTTTAGCTTTTGTATTTTTAAGGCGGTTTTTACATTTCATAAATATGCATTTATTTATATATAACAGATGAGAATCTCTCCCATATAGAAATCCCAACCTTATAGTCTCTTGTCTGCTATGTTGCTTAATTATACTATTAAGAAAATAACGAGTTGAGATTAAATTCTTAGCAAACAGAAAATTTTATGATATATGAAACACACTCGAACTTGCTACGTGCTTAAACTTATTAAAAAACGATCTCTTCAATAAATTAATTACATTGTAAAATTTGTTTTTGTGCCGTTAATTATTCAAAAAAAAATCGTATCCCACATGCATTCATTGACCCCAGATGTAACCCTCCACTGCAGTTTCAATACCATATTTCGTGCACGAATTATTTCCATATTTGCATACGCGTGTGTTAATACGACCCCCGTGGATTTTTTCTAGACGTGCCCGATGCACTAAGAAAAAACGGCCAGTGAAGGGTTAAGTTTTTTCGTAGATTAAAAAATGATTGTCATTGTAATGGAATTGTCGGAAGTTATAAAAAAAAATGCGTGTATTTCAAAAACATCTGTCGATTTTTTTTCTTTTTTAATTTTATTAAAAAAATATTTGCATATTGTAAAATGCTGTATTGTTAACTCTCATTATTGTTATATTATATTATTTTAACAAATTCAAATTGCACTGTTCAGTTTTATAATTATCATTACGTCAACAGATGTTTTAGAGCCGTGGTGGCCTCGAGGTTTGAGCAGTCGCCTGCAACGCAAGCGACGCAAGTTCGAATCCCAGCGGGGCATGTACCAATGAGTTTTTCTAAACACTTATGTGCAGTGATTTCACACCACGTGCTTTACGGTGAAGGAAAACATCGTGAGGATACCTGCATGTGCCTGAGTGCTATGACCGCTGACCTTGACGTGAATAAACGCATGCGCAATTACTACTATTGTCGTTGAGCGCTCATATCTCGTGACGGCTGCAAATAATATAAAATAAGTAACGACAGGAAACGTTTCGAAGCACATGAAAACCGGCTTTCTAAACTATTTTATCGTTGGAAAGAAACTTAGTTGAGATTTTAGTCATAATACTAGTTTAAACCGGTCCAGTTTGGTTCAAATGGATTCGACTAATAAAAATTTAGTTAGCACCGGGTTTAAAATTATAACAGTTACCTTTAGAAAGATTTACGGTTCGAACGCGCCGTAGAAATTTCAAAATAAGAAAGTATCTAATTTATTTAAACGGCTTTTGTAAATTGAAATTATTGGTTATTTGAAAAAGAATTTATGATAGTCGACTGGGCATGGCTCGTTAGTCCGGCGTGAGGTTAAGTAACGTTATACACGGCTGCGGAATGGATATAAATAATAATGACTACCCACACTATGGAAGGTTTTGAATGGTAGCTAGTACGTGAAACTATTTACAACACACATCGCACTCTCAGAACGACAGAGCCTCAACTCAAATATTTGTGAAAATAATTATGTAAAGATAGACAGACCTCAAAATGTAATTATACACGTAATTTTAGAAATATATATAAAACAATATTTTAACAGTTTACAAATATACAATACTATAAAACTAGTAAAATAATTACTGCCTATGTTATAAATACAAACTTGCTGTGAACGTGATTTCCAAAAATTTTTGTTTTTTAATTTAAGGGGTTTTGGAGGCAACAAATTAAACTAACTAGGTTACATTTTTAGAAAACTTAGTTTTGACTATGTATTCGGGCAATGAGAATCCCTTACAATATCATTACAATACATAGGAAATTTCGATAGGCAAGATATGATAGCTCAAACGTGAAGTAATATCATAAATACCCCGGTTCGAGTCCTAATGAACCTGTCTGATCTTTGAACACATACATTCATATATATATATATATATATATATATATATATATATATATATATATATACTAGCTGTGCCCGGAAAACGTTGTATTGCCATATATTTTTTTGGGGTGGTCACCCTTATCATTTAGGGGTATGAAAAATAGATGTTGGCCGATTCTCAGACCTACCGATCTGCACACAAAATTTCATACAAATCAGTCCAGCCGTTTCGGAGGAGTATGGTAACTAACATTGTGACATGGAATTTATATATATATATATATATATATATATATATATAATTTTATATATATATATATATATATATAAAATTTCTCACAATATATGCTCACGCCTGTATCCCATGGGGTAGGCAGAGACCACCATTTGCCACATACTAAGTTTCAGATTCGGGCTGCTACTGAGAAATTACAGACGGGAAAACAATAATAAGGGAAAAACTTAATAATTAAAGGGAATATGATTGTAGCGCTCATATCTCATGACGGCATTTTTGTAAGGCAACAGGACATAAGTCACGCTAAAAGAATGTTGCTATCTTCAATGAATACCTGCCTGTGATAATATCTATTAGTTATCATTGTAAGTGCGGATGTGGCTTAACTATTGGATAAAGAGTTTAACAACATAAATATGCTCACGCCTGTATTCCGCGAGGTGGTAGGCAGAAGTGTTGTTAAAACAACACCAACATTTCATCGAAGATGATTAAGTGCTAACGTGACATTCGGCGAGTCTATCGCCGACTGGCACTATACATACGAACGTCATCTCAGACATATGCAGGTTTCCTCACTATATTCTCCTTCACCGTAAAGCACGTGGAGTGAAATTATTGTACATTAGTTTTTAGAGAAACTCATTGGTACAGGTCCCGCTGAGACTTGAATTCGCTTACGTAGCAGGTGACTGCTCAAACCTCACTGTCATCGCGGCTCTCTGGTATATAACTAATATCATAACAAGTTTGAATGTTGTACACATGTCAATTATAATAAACGTGATATCGTTTACATCTATAACCGCTTGATTTACCATCTTATCAGCACAATTAACACTTCCAGTAATTTTTTTACACGCTCATAAAGTAACCGTAGCAAATATAACACAGTCTTATCGAACATACAATCGAATAAATAATATATTGCACAAGTGACAGCTGTCAAATCGGTAAACTTAAAATATATTCCAAATGCCTATATACACGTACAGAAATCTATACAGATAAATAAAATTGAAGTGTCTGTGATTCCAAATTAACAGCATTTAACTTAATCTTATATCTTTAAACGAGCAATTCTTGTATATGTATAATCGGTAGGTATCTCGGAAACGGCTCCAACGATTTTCATGAAATTTTGCATGTAGGGTTTCATGGGCAAAAAAATTGATCTAGCTAGGTTTCATTTATGGAAAACATCGTTTTGACCAAGTTTTCAGGCACTGAAAAACTCATTAAATAGCATTACCATAAGACAGCTAATTTTGCCGACATCTGTCAAGTTATGGTAGCTCAAAGATGAGGCTTCAAGCTTACGGGGCGATAACGAAACTAGAGTACCCCGGTTCGTGACTGACGATCACCGGATTTTTTTTTGTTTATTTTCCTTTTTTAGTGTGAAGAAGAAACCGAGCACAGTTCGGTCAACCAGATATTGGATAATAATAAAGTATATACGGTTCATATCAATACAGATATATAAAATGTTAGTGTCTGTTTGTAATTCCAAATTATTTTCTGGCTGTCTTTCTGTCAGTCTGTTTCTTCCGGTTAATCTCTGAATTGGCTGGACCGGGACCTTCTCTGGATAGAGATACCTGATATTACAATATACATTCGAATTGAGAAACCTCTTTTTTAAAGTCGGTTAATAGAATATAGGGATCCACGCAATGAAGCCAAACTTGCAATAATGTGTGCGCGGGTGAACCCGCGGGCCACAGCTATTATTAAATATCGAACGGTTTAAAAAAACTTCTAAGCTGCGAAATCTTAAGACTAACCCTTGGGTGTTGAATTGAATTTAAATTTATTCCATGAATTTGAATAAAAATACAACGGAGTTCTGTAAGATGGCGCTAAAATGTTCCTCCAGAAGGGTGCGTATACACTGAGCCGCACAAATTTGCATGCAAACGTGGGAACCGCTGGGATACAATGGTCAACCCGATTTTTATTTGTACCACGATTGATTACTATTTTATTTATGTTAATACAACTTCCATATTCAAATATAAGCAGTTGCAATGTAAATTTCCACACGCATCAACTTTCCAAGTGAAGATTTATTTAGGTGCCGCACTCCCAAGGTGTTTTGAATTTTTATTCAGTAGCACAACAAAGGCACAGTTGATTGTCAGAACAGTAGTCATGTACATTGTACTATATCATCATCTCCCTGGCCTATCCCATGTATTGTTGGGGTCGGCACATGATTCAACCCGATGCGGCTGATCACCTGGCTTCTATACGAAGCGACTGCCATCTGATCTTCGTGACTACTTTTACGAAAATCGGTAATCTGGATTGAACCAGTTGTCAGACTTCCTTAGGCCTCCGACTGACCTGTAACGATTGCCAAAGATGATAAATTGGCAACCGGGAGCGACGGCTTAACGTGCTCTCCGAGGCACGGAGAGAACTCGGGCGGGCACCCATCCAACTATTGGATTGCTTTACTTCGTTAATCGAATGATATGCCCAATAGCAATTGTGGCGCGAGCTCCTCCACTTCAATGTTATTTATCTCTATGTATATATCATGTATATTTGTATAGATAATCTCGAGTGCTAAAGTAACCAACGTTTTAAAATTAACTCTTTATGACTGACTAGCAGACGTCACGCGTTTTCACCCGCGTAGTTCCCGTTCCCGTGGTAGTACGGGGATAAAATAAAGCCTATGTTACTCGCTGATGATGTAGCTTTCGAATGGCGAAAGAATTTATGAAATCGGCACAGTATTTTTTGAGTTTATTTATTACAAACATACACACGAAAATACAAATCTTTCCTCTTTATAATAGTAGTGTAGATTAGTACTGAGGTAGAATATAGTACAGAATTTCTTGTTTATTGGTATTTAATGCAGGTCTGTGTTAGATTATAAATACCCAATCAATATGCTGTCAAGCAAAGCCAAAGATAAATGGAACCGCTAAAAGTATTTTGTAAATTTGTATGCATTTTGTCTTTTGTTATAACAAATTCGGTGTCATAGCTTAATATTGTCAGATTAAAATATTAGACTAACTCCGTCTAGCTGGAAGGTGAACGGTGATAAGACACATAATCTACAGCTAAATAAAATCAAAGTGTCTGTTTGCAATTCCAAAATAACAGCTTGTCACTAAATTGCATTATAAAAAGTAAAACTGACATAAAAATAAAACAATCCTAATTTGTTTTCTCTGTCTGTCTATCCGTGTGGCTTTTTGTTTCGGCTAATGTCCGAAACGGCTGGATTGATTCTAACTCACGGACTTTGAGTGACTGATAGCTAATATTACAAGGAGTATCTTCACGCAACTAATGCTATTTATCACTCAAACCTAGACTGGAACACACTATATCCATCTCTTTTTAAATGCATATTATAAAAAGAGATGGAACTACTTTTAAAAAATAATTTAAGCTATTTTTTGCACTAAAAGTTTCGAACTTGCAATGTGGATATTACTTGTTTTCGTTTTTATTAACAAAAATGTATAGTTTTTTTTAATATCCCATGCCAGTAACTGCTTGTTATTTTTTTTAAAAGCATGGTACATGTACCTATAATTGTACCACGATTTATGGAAAGAAAGTACCTTGTTGAACTTCAATTGTTTCACGCAACTAAGAATCAAATTAAAAGGGGATATAACTTCAGACAAAACGTGGGAAAATCGGGACAGTGAGTACAAGTATTTATTTGCTAACGGTTAATGTGAACGCGTCTTTAGGTGCGTGGGTGCACAGATTTGGTATAGATAATACCTACCCTATACTACAAATAGTATCCACCTATATATATCATAAGGGTGCAGTACGAAGACATATTGTGTTATGACAAACAACATACATACATATGCTCACGCCTGTATTCCCCGAAGGGGTAGGCAGAGGTGTTGTTATCACAACACCCACTTTTCACCGAAGATGATTAAGTGCCAACGTGACAGATGGTGAGTCTATCACCGTCTCAGGCACTATACATACGTCTCTGAATTACTTCTCAGAAATATGCAGGTTTCCTCACGATGTTTTCCTTCACCGTAAAGCACGTGGTGTGAAATCACTGTACATAAGTTTTTTACAAAAACTCATTGGTACAGGCCCCGCTGGGATTCGAACTTGCGTCGTTTGCGTAGCAGGCGACTGCTCAAACCCCGAGGCCACCACGGCACTTACTTGAAACAAAGATGAGATGAAAACAGCAGAACAAATACGAAATCACCATCCACGCACATCACAACAGATATATACACAACACTTAAATGTTATAAGTACCTACACATGTCACAAAGTCACACCCACATATTGCGAAAAAATGTCCGTCCCTACGCACCCTGGCACTCTCGCAAAATCACCCCATGCCAATCAAATTGTGGCTTTGACTCATGATTGGTGACGCCACACACCACTGTAGTAAGACCTCACATACTAAAGCAAATTGTTAAGCTACCAACAAAACGACAGGTCCAACTTCAATGGTCGCGGCGTCACTCGAAATGCAATAAAACTTTTATTTTCCATGATTTTGAGGCATCGCGGGGGAATTAGACCAATCGAATAAAATTGACGTTTCAAACTTCCAATTTCAAAGATGTCAAAATATATTTTTTAATTTTTTGCTGACATGGACGTGAATACAAGTCTTTTGGTCTACAACTTCAAAAAGGAGTTCTGACTGAATATTGATTTATCGCAATGTTATTTATTGCTTACGAATGTGGAATTATTGATTCTTATCTTAAATTTTAGACAAATTTGCTTAAATACCTACCCACATAATATATCATATAATAAAATACAAATTGGGCGTACGAGCAACTTAATTTGGAAAAGGTGTGTCTAGATGTCTATGGATATTTTAGTTTTGACTATAATAAACATTACCAATGAGGCGTCGATACACCTAATCCCTTATATTTCAAAACATGGATTAAGACAGTTCTTGGTTTAAAAGTAGCTCCGTCTCCCTCTGTGATACGGATTTAAAAAGGGATGGACATGGGTTAAGGTCTGAGTTTGGTCTAGTCTTTGTTTAAACCAAGTTAGTTTAAAAATTAGGTATTATTGCGGTGCAAGATTTTTATCATTTCTTAAATCGTCTTTTTTATTACTAGCTGCACCACGTGGTTTCACCCTCATAGACTTAATTTTACGGATCCTTTATATACTTTCTATCTGCCAGTGAAAGTACCGTTCAATTCGGTTCAAGCGGAACAAACACATTTTTTCTTATTGGTTTTTTTATGTACAATGTTTAATGAAAAGTTGTTTATTTGGAATTATAAATAGCCACTTCTATTTTATTTATCTATACATACTACATGTATAGATGTATAGCTCCCATTTTAAATGAAAAATATTCGACTACTATTCTTCGTGATTTATTGATATTTTGAGCTATAATAATCAAGAGTCATAAATGTCTGATTTATTTACATTTTTTGTTTTTTAAATCCGCTGATGCCATAAACAACTGGCATTTTCTGTGATTCATTATTATTTATGGCTCGTTAATTCAATTAATTATCCTAATTCTGCATTTGAAAAAGTTTTATTTCTCTTTAAACTCCTTTATAATTTATGATTGACCGGCCCCGAATTTGCTCGGGTGCAAAGTAAAATTGACGTGTCGCGGTGTTTGTGACCAAACTCCTCCGAAACTACTGGACCGATTTGCATGAAATTTTGTGTGTATATCGGATATATCGGATCTTATATGATAAGGGTGATAAAACAGTTGCAATATATGGCAATAACGTTTGCAGGGCTTATACATACCTTCCTCTTGAAATGCTATATCTATTGTTGAAAACTGTATTAATTATACATTAAAAACATATTTTTATTTATTTATTTAATAGTTCGAACGGCATGCAAAGCTAAATTACTAAATTATTATATATAATAAACACTAAATAGACACAGGTAATTATTAAAGACTAGCTGTGCCCCACGGTTTTACCCGCGTGGAGTTCCTAACACAATGTTTTTTTTTAAATAAAAGTCTAAAAAAAAGGCCTTAGTTACTCCTTGTAACATCAGATACCTGCCAGTCTCGTTAAAATCGGTCCAGCCGTTTCGGAGATTAGCCGCATTGAACAGACAGACAGAAAGAGAACAATTTTAATAATTGATTTATAATATCATTTGTATTTAGTGAAAAGCTGTTATTTTGGAATTACAAACAGACACTTCAATTTTAATTATCTGTACTGTATATGTCTATAGATATATAGATCTAAATATAAACATACATGTTTGTTAACAAAAAAATATCTCCATCTATCAAATACCCATTGAAATGGCAGTGTGTATGCACCTTAATAATCCCTTAAAAAAGTAAAATAGCCCTACAGAGCACGTAATTGTTTCCACTCACACTGGCCGAAACTTAATAGGCATTCCTTTTTTAATTTTAGAAAAAAAAGACAGTCTATGATTAGGGTCTCACCCCTATTACATTATTATGCTAACCCTTCCGATTCATTATTTCTACAGCCATGCTCCAACATTCACCTTGGCCATGGTTTTTTATTCTGTTCCTATTATTTTATGGTGCGACGTTTGTTATCGTTTTTATACGCTGATTGCCACGATTTGATACTTTATTATAGGATAGGGGATAATTTATAGAGCGAATGTGAGCAGAAGTGTTGGTAGACGGCAAGGAAAAACTAATATGACCAAATTAATAGTTTTTTTACATAAAGGTCAAATTCGGTGCACTCGTAACCGAAGAAAGTGTATGAAGAGATGCATGAAGTATGTAAGGATCGTAGCATGTGGCAAACGGTGGTCTCTGCCTACCCTCATGGGATACAGGGCTAAGTATATGTATGTAATGTACGTTGATACAAAAACCTTTGTTAGGAGGCAAATTTAGATTTTAGAAAGAAAGAGAAGAGCCAAATGAAAAAAAAAATAGTAACTACTACTCGTTTCAACAAGTTATTTTCCCGATGTAGTAAAATAAAATAATATCAGTTACCTATTATATTACCTTCTTCCCGTGACTTCGCTCAAAGAGGTATTTTTTTTGTTGATTCCCAAGGATATCACATTTAGCCGGGATAAATGTTTTTTTTGTATATAACTAGCTTTCGCCCACAGCTACACCTGTGTGCCAGAATCTCTCACATATTATATTATATACAATTATTTCACATATTATAAACGTTCAACCCCTATTTTACCCCTAAGGGGTAAAATAGGGGTTGGAGTTGGAGTTTGAAAAAACACTTTCTTAGTATAGGTTTATACCTCACCTAAAGCATACACTCAATTTCATGTCCCTTATCAGCGGCTTATGTTGGTCAGTCAGGACTTTGAATTGTATATGTATGTATACACCACGTGCTTTACGGTTAAGGAAAACATCGTGAGGAAACCTGCATATTTCTGATAAGTAATTCAATGACGTATGTAAAGTGTCACGTTGGCACTTAATCATCTTCGGTGAAAAGTGAGTGTTGTGATTACAACACCTCTGCCTACCCCTTCGGGGAATACAGGCGTGAGCATATGTATGTATGTATGTATACGGATCTCTAAAATTAATGAAACCTAATAGAGAATTCTAAGAAACATACATACCTGCAAATTTTCACGTTTATAATATTAGTAGAATTTGATCTGTACACTATATAAATAAAACTCCCAACAATATTATATTTAATGCATCAAGTATCATCACTTATCAGTCGCGCTATCTAACCCTCAACTCAAAGCGCAACGTTTTCAACATGACGTATCACCTCCACATAAATTAACCGTTAAATCCTATTTTAACTAAAGTACTATCTAATACCGAGAAGACGTTATTTAAAACTTCGATTCAATTACTTACGCTTTACATGAAATAATAGCTTTATACTGCGACTTCGTTCGCGTTCTTGAGGTCAAAGCTGCAGAAGACAAATAATCAGCTAAATCAGTTCAGCAGGCCAGCCGTGAAATTTTAGCAGACGGACATTTATAATATTTAAAAGGCGTAGATATGGATCGGTTTATATATCACTTAGCTGTGCCAAGTGATTTTTTTACGTTTTGTTGTAAATATTTCCATTGATGCTTCGCTCCTGTTGGTCACATGTTATAAAGCCTGAAGCCTTTCTGAATGAATTAATTATCCGATACAAAAATATTGTTTCAATTCAAACCAGGTCCAGAGGTAACTGTGTTCAACCAAACTCCCAGCTTTATAATATTAATAAATATATTATAAAGTGGAAAATTATGTTGTTTTAAGTTTTTAATATCTGGTTGACCGAGGTATGCTCGGTTACTTCTTCACACAAAAAAAAGGAAAAGAAATTCCGGTGTACGTCAGTCCGGGGTACTCTAGGTTCGTTATCGCCTCGTAAGCTGGAAGCCTCTCCTTTGAGCTACCATAACTTGACAGATGTCGGCGAAATTTGTTGTCGTATTGTAATGATATATTATGAGTTGTCCAGTGCCTGAAAACATGGTCAAAACGATGTTTTTCATAAATAAAACCCCCTACATGCAGAACTTCATGAAAATTATACAAGAATTGCTCGTTTCAAGATATAAGATGTAGGATATGTTCTCCATAAAAACTAATTCAGATTTTTTTATCATTGGGAAACTACATTATTTAATGGTTTAAAAAGGCTATAAAAAATGTTAGAATGCTTTATTCCGCTATTATAAGTATACAAATGACATAGTTATCCTAGTGAAGTGCAGTCCAGTATGTGCTGGTGGTCTACCAGCCTGCGGACGTCCGTCTGGTCTGCCTGCAGCACGCCCATGCTGCTTTCCCCAACCACACGAAACACGTGTTGTTTGAAACATCTCTTTGCAATCATGAACATGGAGTTCCGCAAAGAAACTCCTGATTATATTTAATACATTATTTTTTATACCTCTAAGTATACGCCGTAAGGAAGCTGAGTTTTTAGTTCGGGTGAAAGGTACAGGGCTCAAACAAACGTGTTACTTCATGTAAAATAGGGTGTCTTTGTGCTTCGGGGTCACTCACTGCTCCCCTTGTAATAATACCACGTATGGCTCAAGCTTTGTTTTAGTGCATTACCCTTTCAAACGATTTTTTGTTCGAAATAATACTGCGGTAAATCATTTTGGACTCATTCCTTTCTGTTTATCACACGTGCAAGAAATAAAATGTTTTAAAGGGTTTCATTAAAACTTTATTTCGTTCATTTTACTTTGCATTTGTGTAGGATATCACGATCATATAATAATTTAAGATCATATAATAAATACTCTTTCAGGAAATACTCTTTGACACGTATTTAACGTTAAAGTTTATTGGAATAAGAAACATTATGACATAATCATCAACGTCAAATCGACTGACAAAAAAAACTATCCTAAATATTCTCAAAAAATAGTAAAATTTAAAATGTGACGTTAATCATTAAAATAACATGAAAACAACAAGATTCGTGATGTGTAAGGGTCATTTTAGTAATCATAACCATACATTTATTATAAATTGAATTACACTTCGAAATGCATAAACGAGCCAGAGACTTCCTATTGACTTACGACCCTAATTACGTGGAGCAACACTCAGACAGCTCTGATTTCGAAGACTTCCCTTTACCAGTCGTCGCCTCTAAAAGTGGTAACCACTGCCTACTAAACAAGAAGAAGCAGAAGAAAATAAAAATGGACAGCGGCTTTAATAATCAACAGATCTTGGCAAGCCTTCACGCTAACTACAAAAGGCAAGACGACATCAAAGAGGAGTATGTTTGGGAAACAGAGACAGTACATACAAATAAGACATACAGTAAGAAGGAACCGTCAGAGACACACAAGAATGTTAGAAAGAACTTAAGCAGAGGTGACGAAATTGAATCTATAGTATCCAAGAGGTCACTGTTCCGGCATAAAGTGATCCCTTGCCTATCAAGCATATTTGGGAGATCTAGTAACACGGCAAAGCATATGACGGTCATTACCGAAAACCCACGAGAAAAAAGATCTGCAGATAATAGTTGTCAAGTTGAACAAAAGCGACGGAAGGAAAGGAAACATAGAGAGCGATGCTACGCCGTACAACCAATATACGCCGTCGAAGGCAACATTCATGGCACGCCCTTCAAGGAGATCAAGCTCACCCATCCGAAATGTCACAATTGCAAACATCAGTTTTCTAATACCAGTTTGAGCTTAACGTCATCATCAGGACGTGAAGCGAAGAGGAAACTTGGTAGGAAGAATTTCAAGGAAAGACTGCAAGCAGAGTTGAAAAAAGAGCACATTAAGCACAAGAATGAGAAGAAAGAGAATCAAACGAATCAGCAGCAACAATTTACGACAAAACCGAGTAAGAGCTCTTACCAAATTTACCAACAGACCACCCGTAGTATGGCCACGACTCCAACAGAATCGTTTAGCAGGTTGCCGTCAACTGCATCTGGTTTCTGGGATTACATTTGCGATAAAATAAACAGAAAGTATCCACACCAGCCGATTGAAGTGCAACATTATGGGTGTACTTGCAGTAGTCCAACGACTGACCCAGCGTGTTCACCAGACAACTGCACTGTTCTTCAGGCCTCTAAGCCTCGACCAGAGGCCCCTGGGTGCTGCAATCGTTCACAACCACCACCCTCTAATGATAATAGTTGTTCCTGCGCTATGTCACCCGCGCAAGAGATTATGGGGAAGTGTTATTCTCAGAATCTCTCTCAAGGACCACCCTCTCTACCTCCGAAGCCAGGTCTCCCACCTTATCAGTATGCGAACAAAAAGAAAGAACGATCGGCGGAAAAGGTTGAATGCCAATGCTACCCAGAAAAAGGAAAGCAGCCTTCAGGGGCGTCAAAGTCCCCTGCTTCAGGTTCTGGATCATTACAGCCTTCAGAATCGAAGAAACCGTGCCAAGAGTCGCATCATACTGTTACAAATGCTCTCGCTAGTAAGTACAATGGGGAAATACTCTGCATCCATAATCCTCCTTGCGTTCTAATCAACGGCTGCTTGAACTTACCTCCCCCTAAGGACCAAGCGCCCGTGAGCCTCTGGCCCGTGACGCAGGGAAAGAAGCCCAGCTTTTACCATCTTTATAAAAGAAACAAGCGGTCGAAAAAGAAGAGTTGCGACCAGAGCTGTCAGTACCACACACCGTACGTGGAAGTGCAGCAATGCCAGACATCCTTCTACAAAGACGAGAAGGTAACACAAAGCTTGTGCAACCATGACCCGCCGTGTGAAATGATCAGAAGTTGCTACAGGGATAAGTTCAACCCTAAGTTAACGAACTCGTGCATACACGTGCCGATATGCGACAAACAGCCCAAACGTTCTTTTGACAAAGACAGTCAGAGCCCTACTAAGTCGATTGATTGTAAACAGAGTCCTATAAAATCAACGGATAACAGACAAAGTCCCCCAAAATCGATTGATAGGTCGCCAAGAAACGGGGAGATCCCTTCAAACCCGAAAAACTACACAGTGATGACTGCTGTTGGCACGCAAGTGAAGCCGAAAGCGAAGATGTGTAAACATAAGCCTTCTTGTCCTAAAATCCCAAAATGTCTAGAAAATGTGTTGTGCGATAGCTACTTCGCGATGCAAAGGATCCCCATGTGCGCCCAGGAACCCTCGTGTGAGATTGTACCTACTTGCTTCAAGAAGACTCAAAGAGAAATGGTTTCTGTTTATTCCCAGTACCCGAATGGTTGTCGTGTAGCCTAAGAGACAAGAGATTAGCATTCTTAGCTTTCTACTTTTCCTCAAATTCCTCAAGCTGTTCCTTTCACGCTAAGCAGATCATCTCACACGCTCTTTCCTTTGCTATCATCACCCTCCTGTTAATCATACCATTTTAATTGAGTTCCGTGCAATGTACATTCATCTAACTGTCTCTCAGCTATAATATCTGTATTTACTCAGTTTCTAGCCATATAGCAAACACCATCATATATTTACGTTAGTGTCCACTTCACTTGTAAATGCTGCTTAATGAACAAAGTGTTTAAGTGGTTAATTTATAAAACAAATATCATTGATCTCGCAGAGCGCTTGTGCTAATGTAATCAGGTATTGCTATCTAGTTGAGTTCTATTATAAGCAATGATTCAATAGCTCTAAGATCATGATTATAGGTAGTGTGACTATGAGAACTTATAAAGCTAATATTATGTAGAAACATTTTGTCATAATAGCCCACTGGTAGCTTTTTCCCCACACATATCTCATCTAGGTTTGTAAAACTTATTGGTTAAGGTATAGATACTAGAATCAGGTGCATGCCTAATTGCCGTCTCCAACAACAAAGTATATAATTCCTATCTCTTGCTTATTCTAGAACAATTTATACTTTAATTCAACAAAATGATAACGTCAAAAAATCTTCTTTGATATTTAAGCATTATTCAACTTTGAAATTAAGAACTTAAGTGCTACATTCTCTTGTCTTATAGGCTATTTTATCATCAACGGAAAACGGGATAAGTTTGAAAGTGCCTCGGATCCCCGTGTTCTATAACAACAAACTGCTGAGAATGCTGCGCCAATCTACGATCTCTAAGTGAACAGTGAGCAATGCCAGTGTAATTAACAAGTGTGAATTGTAACAACAAATTGTGCTAAGTTACCGTACAATAAAGTTATAGTCAGTCGGTCTGTATTACGTCATCTTGAGCAACGTTTTGTATCATCCTAATATTCACACCTTAAGTACTTTTTTCATAGAAAAACTTGGCAAACAAGTATTCGTAATAATAGGCGGCTCCTGCAGCCAACCTATAAAATGAGCACTCTGCATTTGCTTTAATTAAGATTTCACATAATGATATTTTCAAACCCCTTAGGGATGGTATTTTGGGAATCCTTTCTGTAGATTCATACCTACACTTCACAAAGAACACCCCCTCAAAATTTCATGTCTCTAGGAGCAACTGTTCAGACTGTGCGTTGATAGATAAGAAAGAGAATTTCCTTTGAATTTCTCTCTTGTGACATAACATGGGCTTAAACGAACACTAGACCAAAACTTTCTCTATCCCTTTTTAAATCCATATCACAGAAAGAGGTGGAGCTACTTTTAAAGCAAGGACTATTTTCATGTTAATTTTGTAAACTATACATCTATACAGATAAATAAAATTGAAGTGTCTGTTTGTAATTCCAAAATAACAGCTTTTTACTAAATGTATATGAAAGTATATACTAAAATCTCTGTCCGGCCTGTCTGTTTGATCCGGTCAATCTCGGAAGCTGCTGAACCGATTTTAACGGTTCTTTCACTGGCAGGTGGCTAATCAAGGAGTAACTTTTATTTAGAAAACAAATTAGGGTTCCGTGTAGTAATGTATATTTTTAATCAAATCTAAGACAATTGCTAGCAAGGTTTCTTTCACATTCCTAGCGGATACCCTTTTATGAAGAACTGCTTGGCTTACCATATCAATCAAAACTACAGTCGACTCTTTTCACCTGATGACTCACACAAAGAATCCTAAATTACCAAATTCAATTGTGTCGTGTTGTATATATTAATTTGGTTACCAATTCAATGCAAATGGCGATCTGTCAACCTACAGTTAAATTCTTTCACGATGTTTACCTCCGACACACATACAAATTGATCGTACATAATGCGAGCATACCAACATGCTTTGGTTCTCGTTATATAATCACGATTTGATGGCGCCGTGGTGGTGGTTTGAGTAGTCGCCTGCTACGCAAGCGACGCCAGTTCGAATCCCAATGAGTTTTTCTAAAAACTAATGTACAGTCATTTTCACACCACGTGCTTTACGGTGAAGGAAAACATCGTGAGGAAACCTGCATATTTCTGAGAAGTAATTCAATGATGTATGTAAAGTGTCTGAGACGGCGATGGACTCACCATCTGTCACGTTGGCACTTAATCAAATTCGGTGAAAAGTGGGTGTTGTGATTACAACACCTCTGCCTACCCCTTCGGGGAATACAGGCGTGAGCATATGTGTGTATGAATCTGATGGTAATGTTAACAAAGACACTAGCATGTCGGATAGCACGTCTTGATAGATATGTCCGTATTTATTTGCTAAATTCAGCAAAATCGGCTCAGTATACACACTTGACATGACGTTGTAGGCGATTGTTTTTGGCTAAACATATCGAGGCTCGTCGTAACGCCACTCGATGTATCGCCACTCGACGTAACGCCACTTGACGTAAAGCGAATCGACGACACGAGCATAATTAAACAACAGCAAACTAACGGCCTATATTTACCCACAAGGTGTCGCCACAAGTCCTTTAGATAACAATGATTATTTTCTTGTAAGTATCACTTATGTTTGACCGTGCCGGGTCCGAGCCGAATTTCAGCCGTAGCTTAGGCCGTGGTGTCGTCACCAGGTTGCCAAAAAAAGTAGTAAAACTAATTAGTTATTTCTTGTACCATCAGCTATCTGACAGTGAAAGTCCCGTTAAAATCAGTTCAGTAATACACAGAAAATTAATACAAAAAATACAATATACATACATACATATGCTCACGCCTTTATTCCCCGAAGGGGTAGGCAGAGGTGTTATAATCACAACACCCACTTTTCACCGAATTTGATTAAGTGCCAACGTGACAGATGGTGAGTCTATCGCCGTCTCAAGCACTATACATACGTCTTTGAATTACTTCTCAGACATATGCAGGTTTCCTCACGATGTTTTCCTTCACCGTAAAGCACGTGGTGTGAAATCACTGTACGTAAGTTTTTTAGAAAAACTCATTGGTACAGGCCCCGCTGGGATTCGAAGTTGCGTCGCTTGCGTAGCAGGCGACTGCTCTAACCCCGAGGCCACCACGGCTTCTAATTTTTCCTGACCTAAGTATTTTGATTGTAAAGATATGTGTGATGCATAAAAATCTAATATTCAATGTTTCAACAAGTGTATATGACGAAACGTCATTCCTAAAACAAATAAATTCCAACCAACGTTGGAATCCCATCGAAACTTTTTTCCGTTTCCCAAAATGGATACCCCGTTCCATTCCCATAATCTCTAAACACCATCGCTTTATTTAAAGCCCCAAGCCTTCTTAGATATATGGTAGACGTGACCGACGTCTTGTAAGGTCTTTTAACTAAATTATCTCCAAAAAAACATCCACAGCAAAGCAGCCACTATAAACATATCTAACTTATAGTTCACAAGAATTTCCTGATCTATAAGAGCTCCGTTCTGAGGAATGTTATCATTTGAACCGTCTAAATGTAAAAAAACCAGTTGTATACCTGTTTTATATATGAAAAAATCTCTAACGTTAAACTTTTTATCAAATTTCAACTCTATGCGAACACAAGTATGGTGAGTTTTCGTTTAAATCACGCATGGGTGTTGTTTCATTATTTAAATTAGATATTTGTGATCAAAAACTAATGAGTGACGATCGTTGAACCCGTCCAGAGGTCTAACCATGAGCTCTTACTGCCTTGATAGTTTGACTCATCATATGAGACAGATGTATATGACGTGGATACATCTGTCACTGTTACACAGAACTATCATGGCTCATTGGGACGCAGTTTCCAAGTACATAAAATACTAGTTTTCGATTCGTCTTCTTGAAATAGATACTATTAAGACGCAATCTATTAATAACAACAGACTTTGTAGCAAAATTAATGATTAAACGAACTTACCTGTAAGTGAAGTTCTATCATAATTATACGAGCGCCTCGTCCGAAGAGATAATATATATATATATATATATGGAGATTTTAGACTTATAAGGCAAACATACTCGGCACAGGGCATTGGTAAATATAAAATTATAAAAAAATCATTTGACACTTAATTTTTTTCGGCTTTATAAATACTTACTAGTGTATATCCCATAGGGGTAGGCAGAGATCGCCGTTTGCGACTTGTTACGATCCTTACATACTTCTTTTGCTTCACCCACATTCATACATATTTTCATACACTTCGTTCGGTTAGGAGTGCTCGGAATTTGTGAAAAATATTATTAATTTGGTCATCATAGTTCTTCCTAGGACGCCCTCTACCGACACTTCCGTTCACATTCGCCTTTAATTCAATTTATCTATACAAGTAAATAAAATTGTGTCTGTAATAAGTGTCTGCTTGTAATTCCAAATGAACAAGTTTTCACGAAATGCATAATATGAAAGTATAATTAACACGGTATACGCTAGATACTGATATAATAAAAGCAATATTTTTTTTCCTCTGCCTGGCTGTTTGTCTCGGGTAAACTGTGAAACGGCTGGACTGATTTTAACGTGACTTTCACTGACAGACAGCTGATGTTACAAGGAGTAAATTAGGCTACTTTTACCCACCAACTTTTTAGCCACCAATGAAATTAAGCATACGCGGGTAAAACCGCGGGGCACAGCCACTTATTAGAATTTTATTACTCGTAGATGCGTCTGTGCGAGTACCTATGTCATTTCGAATGATACGTTTCTAGATTCCTACCTGGTTTTAAAGCTCATAAACTGTATGTTATGAAATGTACAAGATGCCTGGCTGAGTTTCTTGCTGGTTCTTCTCAAAAGGCTAGTTTCCGAACCGGTGGTAATTTTCGACGTTCATAAGTGCCTTACCAGGGCCCAAACTGAATAAATCATTTTAATTTTCACTGTGGCATAAGTTATCAGTATAATTGAAATAAAGTAGAGATGTTGTAATAATACCCACATTTCACCGAATATGATTAAGTGCCAACGTGACAGAGGGTGAGTCCATCGCCGTCTCAGGCACTATACATACGTCTTGAATTACTTCACAGACAGATATGCAGGTTTCCTCACGAGGTTTTCGTTCACCGTAAAGCACGTGGTGTGAAATCACTGCACATAAAGTTTTAGCAAAACTCATTGGTACAGTGGCCACGCAGTATAATTGGCATTTTTTTAGATTAATGCACTAATTACACTGCAGTCAAGTTTTCATCATGCGGTCGTGTATTTGCATTCTGATAATTACCTTAGGAAACATGACTTGTTTCGATACTAAAAACATTTTAGGCATAGTAATTATGATGCAAAAAATAGACAATTATGTGTGTGTTAACATTTATAAACATAAATATTCGAATAATTTTGACGTTAATTCTCTTGCCGTGGTGGCCTCGGGGTTAGAGCAGACGCCTGCTACGCAAGCGACGCAAGCTCGAATCCCAGCGGGGCCTGTACCAATGAGTTTTGCTAAAAAACTTATGTACAGTGATTTCATACCACGTGCTTTACGGTGAAGGAAAACATCGTGAGGAAACCTGCATATTTCTGAGAAGTAATTCAAAGACATATGTATAGTGCCTTAGACGGCGATAGACTCACCATCTGTCACGTTGGCACTTAATCATAAATTCGGTGAAAAGTGGGTGTTGTGATTACAACACCTCTGCCTAGGCGTGAGCATATGTATGTTAATTCTCTTCGGGCATACTTACATCGCCTGACTAGTGAACATTATAGTTATAACTAGCTGTGCCCGCGGTTTTACCCGCGTATATTTCTTGGCTGTCACGTTGAACCCTAATTTTCTTCAATATAAGTAGCCTGAGTACCAGTGAAAGTCCCATTCAAATCGGTCCAGCCGTTTCGGAGATAAGCAGGAACAAACAAACAGACAGACAGAGAAAATTTTGGAAATTTTTGTTTTTTTTAAGTCCGTATCCAGTAGTAATAGTAGTAGTAAAAAAAATCTGTTATTTTGGAATTACAAACAGACACTTATTTTTATTATCTGTATAGAATTGCTTTTTGTATGTATGTATGTCCGCATGCAACTTACTGCAATAAAAATGTCAATCAATATTACTTCAATCTGAAATACGAAAAATTTTTTGAATAGTAGAGTTTGTGCCTAAAAAATCAAGCAAAAATATTTTTAATGTAACATCCAATTAAAAATTATTGGTTTCGTAATTACCTTCTATTCCATAATACACTTTAATTAAGTAGTATAAAGTATAATTTTAGATATTCATTATAAAAGATCTAATTAAGGAGCTTCTTCGTAATGATCCATTCACACTGGATTATAAATTTATATTTATTTGCTCAGTAAATTAATTTTGGCTTCGACTAAGAATATAAATACAATTTATGTTTATATAAAAGAAAGAGTACGACAATTTGGACGAAAAAGTATATTATAATGACATTAAAAATTGCCGTGGTGGCCTTGCGGTTGGAGCTACTGCTACGCAAGCGACGCAAGTTCGAATCCCAGCAGAGCCTTGTGTGCAGTTATTAACTCCAAGTGCTTTACAGTGAAGGAAAACATTGCGAGGAACCCTGCATATGTCTGATAAGTAATTCAAAGACATCCGATGCTCGTCGATGCCCACGGCATCCCAGAAGGGTCTTCATAGGGGTAAGCAGAGGTGTTGCATCCACATTAACATGTAACATCCACATTTCACCGAATATGATCAAGTGCCAACATGACAGAGGGTGAGTCCATCGCCGTCTCAGGCACTATATATGCGTCTTTGAATTACTTCTCAGCAGCAGCACATAAGTTTGTAGATTGGTACAGGCTCTGCTGGGTTTCGAACATGCGTCGCTTGCGTAGCAGGCGACTGCTCAAACCACAGCTCTTTCGTTATCGTTGGCACTTAACCATCTTCGGTGTAAATTTGGTGTTGTAGCACCCTTCTGGGATAGCGTGAGCATAATAATAACTTAAATAATTTCTTGGAATCCGACTAAAATCAGACAAGTACCTATTTCAAAGAATGACCATTGGTAACAAATATTCACTTCACTCAAACCGGTTATTTTGTGTCATGGGAAAAAGTTGAATTCCAAATAGGCAATGAACCCAAAAAGTATCCGAACACCCGGACAGACATCTATATGTTAATAAATAACATCTACATATTTATCTATCTCAGATTCAAATGTAATAATGTAAAATGCTTTCCTTATGTTATAAATCTATGCCATCTTATTGAGATGTCGAATGTATGAGTTTTATGGGACTAGTTTGATGGGCTAAGCATAATGCTTTGGGCTTTAAACCTATCAAGATTAGGATCTAGGTACTAGGGTACCAGTCTATATTTCTCAAAAGTACCACCATATTACTAAGACTTTGCTGTCCGTCTGTCACCAGACTGTATTTATTTATTTATTTACTTATAACCTCTTTACAGTATTTTCTACTAATGCGATTAAAAATTAGAATTAGCAATAAATATAATTAAAACAAACTAACTATCTCATGAACCGTGATAGTTAGACATTTTCACGAACGATGTATTTTGTTGCAATCACATTAAGTATTGACAATAAAATATATATTTAAGGGGCTCCTATTTTTTATACAATTAACGTGATGTTTTTTCTCGTTTTGTAAATAAATATCTGGTTGACTGAGCTGTGCTCGGATTCTGCTTCACACAAAAAAAGGAAAAAAAATCTGATGAACGTCAGTCTCGAACCGAGGTAGTCTAGTTTCTGGAAGTAAGCTGGAAGCCTCACGTCTGAGCTACCATAACGTATTTCAGCCCGATCCGTCCAGTGGTTTGGGCTGTGCGTTGATAGATCACTATGTCAATCAGTCAGTCACCTTTAAGTTATATATATTTAGATGATAAAAAATAGTATTTATAAACTACAGCTTATGAAATAAAATTGCATTTTTTGGCTGCAATTATAAAAATTTGCTACATGCTATATTAAAAAAAGCCTAGACACTTAGTCATCTTTATAGTATAAGATAAATATAGCATGAATTTGAATAAACATTTGTTATTTAGCGTTGAGATCTTAATTCGTATAATTATCAAATCAATCGTTATTTTTTTCTGTAGTGAAATTTAATTTCATTAATTTATCAAATTCCGTGCTCATTTTGTGTCGTGCTGGTGATATTACCGCACTTTATTTTCCTTCACCGTACAGCCCATTCCCTTCATCAATGCACTTCAGTTTTTAGCAAATAGTAGGTAGGTATTTGGTTAATACAGGTAAGATTTGAACAGGCAATTTTTTAATTCACTATGATTTCCTTTATATTTTCATTCCAACTTAAATCCTAATCCTACCTTCTGTAGATTAACTAATACTGGACGTCATGACGGCATTATTAAGTACTTTTATGAGCATGCGACGCAAGTTCGAATCCCAGCGGGGCCTGTACCAATGAGTTTGTCTAAAAACGTATGTACGTGCAGTGATTTCACGCCACGTGCTTTACGGTGACGGAAAACATTGTGAGGAAACCTGCAAGAACTATATTGCCTCAAGCGGCGATGGACTCACCATCTGTCACGTTGGCAGTTAATCATCTTAGGTGAAAAGTGCCCCCCTTCAGGGAATACAGGCGTAGCGTGTGTATGTATGAATGTAATTTTTTTTTGTGTGTTGTCGTAAAGCTTCCTGCACTTGCCGCTTGGGGCGTTTTTAACATTCTCGTAATGTACCCCTATCACGGGTTTGCTACCGTTTTCGTAATCTATACTCGCTATCGTCTCCGCCGAATATTAGTATGAGAAATTGTGCAGCGACTCCCAGCGGTGACGTGAAGAACTAAAATATCTCATACAAATATCGCGAGTGACGCTAGCGAGTATAGATTACAAAAACTGTGGCAAACTCATGATGGGGGTACTGAATGAGGAAAATACCTAAACGATACCGTCTACGTACTTGGGGCACAATGCATAACTGAGGTAAGTATGAGTAAGAGATGTAGCTTGTTTGATCTCGAATTTTTTGGTATTTATATATTTTTTTGCAAATTGTCTCCCGTTTTCGGAATATGTGACCAAAGTACTCAAAAATTCTTAGAATCTAAGTCATTATATGAATTAAATACCTTATATCTATACTTTATATCTGATGTACTTAATACGCATTGAAATTGAGAGGCCTTCCTGACTGAAATCAACGCACAGCCTTAACCGCTGGTCGCGGAGATACTCTATTTGCAGATCGTATTCTTTGTGGGGTGTATACACACTAAGTTTTTCCATTAAGGGTGTAATATCCCCATATTGGTTAAAAGGGTGTTTCTTCTCCTGATAGGCTTACATCTGTACAAGGTGTTAACGTAACGGTGTTAAAGTTCTCTCTCTCAATCGTTACACTCTTGGCAGAGCGGTCGTGGTCATAATGTCAGAATTGGTGGCTTGCTGAACAAAACGGCGCCATTCATTTCGGACTGCTGCTTTACGGGAGCATTCGTTGATTGTAGGAACACCCATCACAGCCTTAATCTGGTCCGTTCATCTCATTGGTGATCTGCCACGTGACCAAATTGGAAAACCATCGAACTAAAGTTAGCTTAAAAAAATTCGTTCAATGAGTGTTCCAAATTTTCCTTATGTTGAATTTTTTTTTGTGTGTCTTACTGCCAAGCAGACGAAGCTGCAGGCGGAAGCTAGTAGCTCATAAATAATATTAAATATACTGATTAATAAAATCATAGTGTCTGTTTGTTTGTTATTAGTATACTAGGTTTTTTTTTGGCTGACGTCGTGCGCCACTCAGTGGGTCACACTGAAAATCAGCTCCTCTAGATTGAACTGGACCCCAGTTTGGTCTCCCTTTGATGACAATGAGCGACAACACCCGGTGTACTGGTGCGAGTCACTTTGCACCATAACAACACTACTTATTTCTTACATACATACATATGCTCACGCCTGTATCCCATGGGGGTAGGCAGAGACCTCTGTTTGCCTCATGCGATCCTTACATACTTTTTTCGCTTCATCCACATTCATGCATCTCTTCATACTTATTTCTTTTTTTGTATCTTTTTATTTCTTTTATTGCTGCTTGTTGTAATCAATAAACGTTTATTGTTATTATTATTATTATTCCAAATTAGCAGTTCGTTTGCCTGGTTGTCCGGCTAATCTCCGAAACGGCTGGACCGTTTTTTACAAGTCTTGCACTGGGAGATAGTGTTACGATATATCACGTTCTGATCCCCATTTATGATCCACCCAATAAAGTAACTAAGGCTCCTTTTAATTTGAAAAAAAAAAAGCATTGGAGTGTCGCGAGCCACCCATGAAAGCCTACACGGTGAAACAGGGACATAGCTAGTAATAAGTAGCATGTGAATTCTGTAAACGTGAAAAAACTTCGTTATGCTTCAGTCAACGTTTCGCTAGATAACTATAAAAGCATTCAAAATGTGTTTTAGTAAATAGCATTTTTGTTAATGTTTCCTTGCAAAAACATCACGGGCTACAAGTGGATATAATAACCAGCTTTACTATGTGTTAATTATACAGTATGATACAAAAACTATGTCAGATTCGCATCGTGGACTATCAGAAATTAAGCCATAAATTTATGAAACATTATTTTCAACGTCGCTATATAATGAGCGAATTCCGTTAACAAAACCTCTTATGTGAGGTAATTTTAAGTTTTTATTGAATACTCTATCAAAGTAGTTACCAGTATTTCACCACGAAGCGTACTTTTGTGTAGATGTGTCATTTCTTTTTCTTTTTAATTGTTAACATTTTGATGGTAATTGTAGTTGAACACGACTTTAGTAAACGCACTGTAAGAATCTTTATTTCTAACTAGCGGACGTCACGTGGTTTTACCCGCGTAGTTCCCGTTCCCGTGAGAGTACGGGGATAAAATATAGCTTATATTAATCAGTGATAATGTAGCATTCAAATGGTGAATTTTTAAAATCGGTCTAGTCTTTTTCGAGCCAATTCATAACAAACATACATACATACCTTTCCAGTTTATAATATTAGTATAGATGATTATGTAAATTCTTATTCCTCCGTATAGATTTTTGGTGATTCATAGACAGTAATTTGAGGAATGAATGAAATGAAAAAATGGTGCAAATCATCTCGGAAACGGCTCCAACGATTTTCATGAATTTTTTTGTGTATTTTTCAGGGGTTCAGAAGACATCGTTTCAAAAATGTTTTCAAGCAATGAAAAATTGCTACAATATCATCACGAAGGTAAAAAGTTCGCCGACATCTGTCAAGTTACTATAACTCAGACGGCAGGCTACCAGCCTATCGGGTGATATCGAAATTAAGCTATACCCGGTTTCGAGTCCAAATGACACCGGTCTTTTTTCATTTCTTCTGTTTTTTTTTTAATTTGCAAATGTTAGAAGAAATCCAAATGGGAGTTCTAAAAGAAAAACTAATTAAATACAAAAGCTATAATACACATTTTTCAGTCTATATAATAATTAATATTACTATGACGTAACATAATAACGGAAAATATATTTAAAACAAATAAATAATTTATATATTTAACAAAATGTTTCCTCAAAATATTCAACAATAAATAATCGACTTCATGTTAAAAGGTCAAAGTGAATTGCTTCGTTTTAAATATTATTAATAGGAGTAATTAACACTAACCTGACATCTATGACATTTGTATTAATCACAACAACTTGTTTATAAATTATAAATAAAGAAAATAAATATTTATAAATTTGTTGCAAAGGAACACCGATAAAATCATTTTAGGTAAGTTCAACATTCGCAAGTAGCCCTCCACTTCTATGGAATCAATAAAATTTTCAGTGTGTGTATATAAATTTTCAGGCTACAGTAACTAGATACACGAGAAGGTAAAATTATATAAATTCTATTTTTTAAATGCTATTATTACTATAACAATGCATAATAAATATCTAATAATGGGATGAATTTTAATATTTTTTTATCCCCGATATATTATAAAAAATCTGACGAATTAGAAACGTGGCTTACCTAAATGATTTCTTAAAAATATAATATTTAGTAATTTTGTCATAGATTTTAAAATAATAAAGAGATCGCTTCGTTATACGCCTTACATTTTCCTGTTATTTAAGCTCGTGATTAATAATACATTGGATTTTCCATTACATCCAGGAAAACACACTGTATAAACAAACATGGGTAGGTACCATATACATAATAAGTTATAAAAATTCAAAAGTCACAATATTAATTATAATAGTGCTGACAATAATGATGTTTATTCTTCATAGCAGCAAACGGAGAATATCGGAGAAGTTTGGCGAACCCAAGAGCACGGTATGAAGTTCCTACAGTGGTGTAATACGTAGGAACTCTATACCTCGCTAGTGGCAATCACCAGGAGAAGGCTTCTTTAAATTCTTCTTTTCTTTCTTCATTTGTCTTCTTTCTTCGCTTTTTGAAATATTAAGTCAACACGGCGATTTATACAAATTATACAAATACAATCAATCACACAATATTTTGTATTTATGCACTAACATTACATTTATGTTAAGGAAGAAGAATTCGTCGAATTCCCCAAAGAAAACAGAGAGGAATTTGAAGAAATAACAATTTTCTTATCAATATTATTCAAGAAAGCAACTTAAATTTTACATAGTAACGAATTTGTACATATAGATGAACTCTTATAACAATAGAGATATCACAAAACAATAAGATTTCGTAATGTCGCATACACGAATCCCAAAATATGTAGCTCTCCCTACAAAATATTCCTTGACCCAGTACAATATTACCATTTGAATAAAACAGCTGCTGGTTACCGCCTTAAAACAGATTGTACGATTTACATATTTATCCTCAAGACAGGATTTGACTAAGCAGATAACTCACCTTACCCCTTTATGCTAATATCTAAACTTCCTGTGGGAATCGGTAGGCATTGATTTGCATACCGTTCTTACATTAAAAGATCACGGTGTTTTGTGTAAATTCACTTTAATTGTTATTCTAATTCTGGGAATGTAACATGGAAGTTGTTTCCGTGAGAAGAATATCTATTCACTGAACCTATTCAATCACTTCATGTCTTGATGTATGACCAAGCGAAAGTGGAATGATGTGACCGTCCAGTTAACTATAATAACAATTGAGATAAACAATCTTTGTATAAGAACTAGCTGGTGTCAGCAGCTTCGCTTACGTAACAGTAAAATTTCACATACCAACACCTCACCAAAAACACAAACTTAAAATTCCATGTCTCTATAGTCACCTATTTAGGCTGTGCGTTGTTGTTGTTGATAAGTCAGTCAGTCAGGATTTTGATTTTGGGATAAACGCAAATAATGATGATGATATCATCTAGATACATATTGCGTATCTTAAAGCTGACTAACTAACGAACAGCCTGATGATGAACTGCAGCAGACTATAAACGTTACCGACACCAAGGGTACCTCTCCGCTTTGTCAACCTGTATAACGACATAACAATAGGAAAATACGAGGTTCTAGTTGGTGGAGAAGCAACCCCCGGAAGGATAACCTAGCTCCTTTATACTGGATACAATGTATGAATATTATAAACTAATTTAAACAATCGACTTGGAATATTGTATCGGGTACTATTTATGTCTCACATCACAAGAAGATATTGAATATAATTCATAAAAGCTAATTATTATAAATATTATCTACTTACGTCTTGTATAAATTCATTAGTTAACCGGCAGATGTCAAACGGTTCATTTTAACTGGTAATTATTTTTCAAACTCCCATTTCTAAGGCTAGTTATTATACAAGAGCACTAAGTTTACAGTAAATGAGTGCTAAAAGCTCCCATCGTCAGATATACGATTATGTACGCAGAGCTTAAGGCAATGTACACACATGTTGTTTAAAGTTCAATTTTAATGAGCCGTAGAAGTAGCTTTAACAACAGACTCTGTGATGTGCACCCCACTTATAATTAGTTGTAAGACCAACACAACATGATCCGACGCTTTCATTCAGCTCGTAAATTTTCAGTTTATATTTATGGGGTCAAAGCTCATTTTAGTCTGGTCGTAAAGATGCTATCTGTAAGTACTGTACATTTATTATGATTATTAAAACATTTATTGTATTATTACACTGTCAAATATACTGCGTTTTACAGCTATAATATTATAACCCACTTACCGTGGTGTTCATGAATGGTAGATGAAATACGATTAGGTTTTGTTTAATGAAATGCAGAAGGTTCCCAAGAGGGTAAGATGTGTTCACTCAGTCACTTTTCATCGAAGATGTTAAGTGTCAATGCGACAGATGGTGAATTCATCAGTCACTATACACACGTCATTGAATTTCTTGTCCGTCATGTGCAGGTTTCCTCACAATGTTTTCCTTCATCGTACCTGCCTAGTAATATTAATAAAAACGATATCAAACGAAAGTTTACCAGCAGTAGGTATGTTCACAATATTGATATCTATTCTTTGTATAGTTCATGGTTATTTACCTATCCTGTCTTAGTATATTTTAATATATCTTTTGATAATTAAGAAGAATATAATAAAAACAAACATTTTGTTTTATTGGTTGTATTCGAATTCGCCTAAACATCTATTAAAATAAATAAAAATTCTTTAATTTATAGGAAGCTACGTTACGCAATTAGACGTCTACTTTAAGGTCAACCAATTTAAAACAGATTTATAAATCCACACGAACAAAGTCACCGGCAGAATATAGTAACAAAAACATATCGAAATAGAAAACCGCTTCAATCTTATACAAACTAAGGCACACATTTCCAATTTGAATGTTAGCTAGGTCGATAACTTATCCGAAAGGATAATCATAAAGGTGTCTACAGACGAAGGCGTGGGGCGATGCTCAAATCCAACTCATTTTAAGGATTTGCAGTTGAAATTAGTTGGCAAATCTGAGGCTTAGGGTGCCCGTTACAGATGTAGATGAGAAAGGGATGTAGATAAATAACCCACGGGTAGGGATTTGTCCTTGCTTATTGTTTTTTTCTACTGATAAGATGTACATAGTGAGTGAGCTCCCTTTAAACCTGGCAATAGGTAAGGTATTGCAAGAGTGTTGATATTTTTAGACCCTAAAAGATTTTAGGATTTCAATTATTTTTTCTTTTTGACCCGACTCTCGACCCGTCCTTGGGATATCACCAGATGAGCTTCGTCACATGCACCAAACGCTTTCTAGGTCAAAGCAATTTATACCAACTTACTAATTTCAAATAAGATTTCTATACAAACAAAAACAATCTTATTCACCTGTACAGTCACACACCGAATTATTTCCAACTCTCTAAATTGGCGTTCGTTCAAAATTCCGTACTTATAAACTCGAATTTGTTTACGTAAACGCCGTACGTGAAAGTTGCGTTTACTGCCACTAAATACTAATCCAATTCCGTGAGCCTAACGGCATACATATTTATGTATGAACGGCTCAATTGTAACGCTACGCAACTAAGTGCCGCTACTCACGACAGCTAGTCAATAACTCAGCGAAACTCGATACATAGTACGCGCCCGAACGTTGCGTGTCGGCTCGCAGTTAAAATGCGCGAACGCAACGTTGCGAATGCCCAATAAATACTGCGCCTCGGTGCGTATGAAACACCATCCTTTCTAGACCCCGTTTCCTTACACACACACTTCAAGACAAAGGTACTTTTACAATGGACGACCCGCTTCTCAGTGTTGCCAGCGTAGACGTGCCAAATGAACATTGTCGCAATTGAATTAATAGTAACATTTAATAAATAATTCACGTCGTGTTACTCTAACAAGAAACTGGAGGTAATGAATATTGTTGTTGCTATTAGTGAAATGATTTGTTGAGCCACGATTAATGATTAAGTTGAGATGTTGTTGAGATTGTGATGACGCAAAATTGAGGTTGCGTCAAAACCTGTATTGGCGATTATTGTGTAGGAATCTGTTACTATGCAGTTACTACTCAATCAAACCCAGCGTTTAGACAGATTGGAATATATAAAATAATGATATTGTCTTTAGAGCAGGCGAAACATGTGTCATCCCTATCATCACCTTCCTGCCCTTATCCCATGTTATTTGGGGTCGACTCAATATTATCAATATGTATATATCTACACTGTAAAGTCATAATAAATAAGGTAACAAAATTTGCAAGAATAAATTCGAAAAAGGCGTTAATTATACGAGCTGTTTATTTGGGCACCGTAAGACGTAACCCTAAAACGCGAGGTGCCAAGGGCACGCTTAACCGTTTGTGTAATTATGTGTAAAGTTGCAGTTTAGACTCAACCCGCCTTCGCCCCGCCATTATTTTGAATTACGACCGAGAAAATTCGACCGAGAAATGCATTCGCCATTTGTCGAGCCGCTAAATGCAATCACTCTTGTGCTAAGTTTTTGGGTTATTTCAGGGTGGCATTTAATGGGCACACTTTAATGGCCGTTTTGAACGTTGTATGAGGTTGTATGTCACGTTTATGGACGCCACTAAAAACGTAAAAGCACTGAATATTACACTCTTGTTTGCATACCGGTAGACTATGTTTATTGAATGTGTGAATGTGAATTCACTTTAAAGTTTCTTTGTAAGAAGTCATAACTATTCTTTAACATTCATTCATATAATGTTTACTATTCTTTGATGGGGAAGACTCAACATTCATACGTGCCGTGGACTCTGTTTTCCAATATTTCAATGAGGTTTGTAATTGACAGTTGCTGTAGCCTAAGAGACAATTGTAATAAAGACAATGTTATCCACTCTTAGTTTTAATGATATTACACTGTAAGATATTTTAATAGCAAACGCTTTATTATCTACATAAAAGTCGAACATTTTCTGAGCTATCTTAAACATTTTTATGGCTCCCATGCCCAGTCGACATAGCGTAATTTCGCTATACATACATTGCTCCATCGAAACGGTACACTACGGAGCCACTCGACAGCGGAAATACACCATTATCATACCCTCCCACACAAACACACATACACGCATGCACATAGGGTGTGGACCCCACAAGTTAGCCCCAGGGGTAATTTTTACCCCATCATCGAACGCGTCGCCACCCACTCGACTCATCATTCGATATTTGAATTACTTATAAGCAATTTCGTAATTCGAATTCACTGTTTATCCGTTAATTTTGCGGCCGGCTATCGTCAGGTAGATTTTGAATTTGGAAATGTTATCGATGCTATTGCAGCGATAACGACAGCAACCGATGATTATTTGATTATCGAATGTGCTTCTGTTGGGGTGCGTGCGTTGGATTGCGGTTGTTTCATTACTTTGGAGATTTGGAGCAATTTATTTAACTATACTTGTGGGAACAATCACGAGTGGTGATTTAAATATATTATATTTGAGAGGGCACGATACTGGTGATATTTCAGTGATACCATAGATAAAATAGTCTTGCTTAAAAATCAACTCAATACCTACTTTATTAATCGAAAGAGATCCAACGCGGATAGCAATCTAGAGCAAAGAACCATTAATACTGTAATGATTCGAAGCAGACAAGCAAGAGAATCAGTAGGACCTGGATTTGAAAGTACAGAAGAAAACTTAGGCTCAATTTTGATATCTAAACGTACAAAAAGTGATATGCCCCTTATACTTTTAGTATGAGAAATATTTTGTGTGGTCTTAAAGAATTATGCGACGGATAAATTGACTTTTTTAATAACGTGGATAAAAACTCGTTATCCTGGCCAGTAAAATAAATTCGAGAAATTATTGAAGTCATATTCACTAAAAAAACCATATTCGCTGCCCACACATCGATCAAATACCAAAAAAGGGGATAACTGCCAATAAACATGATTCGATATTCACGTAGCCCATCCTTTTCGCACTTGACACATCGATAATACGTGTAATAGTGCCGATCCACTCGCACGCACATATATCGCTAATTTGTTTTGACATTTCTGAACGAACGACCACTTTTCCCGCCTACAAGTTGTGCCGCATTCCAAATTCGTTGGGGTTCGAAATTTGAAATAATCAAATCATGAGTTGTAATTCGTATTTTGCAAGCCGCAGAGGCTAAATTCGATTGACCGATTTATATTCGGGACAGAGATCATTCGGGTTTATTGTCGGCTCTGTCGGGAGCGGGCGATTGAGTTTTCGCGTATCTATTATGCGGACCGGACCCCTTTTTCGGATCCTATTTTTTGCTCTTTGTAGTTTAAAATGTTGAATGTTTGAGGGCGATCCCCCAGTAACGCGTGCCGTATGAGATATTGCATTACGTTTCACATAAAAACTTATAGGATCAATATTTCTTTTAGCACAACTGATATGAAAGTTCAGAAGTGGCTAGAAACTTTTACAGTACAAAGAACAGTGCAAGAAAGTAATTTGCGTAATTATAATTACTAATTCCAATGGATGTCGAGTAATTATTACAAAATACGTAACACCGGGGTCCCTCGGGGCACAATGCACAAAGACATCTATTGTGTAACGCAACAATGGCGTGACTCACGACAGCCAGTAAGACAATACGACGACGCCCGGCTCCTCTGAGGTCCATATACGGCCCACATAAATAACGGATATCGAATACCTATTTATTTTAAGAATAATTATTTTCTTCACCCATTTGTAGCAGAAAAAATCAATAATCATTATGATCATATTTTATGTACGGATGATCCGTACATAAAATATGACACGTTGCAACACTTACCAATAACACCAGCCAACAGGACCAAATACCCTTGCAACAGCGAATGACCTAAAACAAAAAACAGTGTCATTAAATAAAAAAATAATAACTCAAAAAATACTGGCCGCTAAATGCACCGTGAATGGACTAACGAAAAAAAAACAAAGCGAATCAATCGCGTGCCGTGAAAAAGAAATCCCATCAATCAGCCGCACCAAAATGCAACATTCAAATGTAGAATATTTTTTGTTCCAAGTTCAAAACACCGACGACCTTGCCACGGTCAACTCCGGACGGTTTATCCTAGCAGTAGTATTTTATTTGAACGAAAACTTTTTGCGGTACATACTTTTTGCGACGCCTATTGTATTGTACTGTAACAGAGTATTTGCATAGCTAACGACGCGACAATGATCTGTGATTGTAAATACCTAAAGGTGACTAGCATTCCTTGTACAAAGGTAAGGTTACCTGCCAGATTTTTTAGTCATGTTTATCAGTGTAAAGAATTTAACCATCTCATCGTTTATTGCAAACAATTTACACTGAGGTGCAAATTAATCATACAATTTATTTACTTTTCGTATGACGGTGATGGCCGTCATTGGCCGCGTGTCATTCAGTGCGGTCGTCACACTCGAGACGCGCCAGTGACAAATGACGGCAAATCATTGTGTTCGAAACGACCGACATACTTATTAGTGTCAGTCCGCAACAAATTTCCTTTAATAGTCGTTCCATAAAGGTATAAAAATATGAGTCATATGCTGTTTTTGCACTGGCGATGATTTTACTTAAAGTTTTTGCCGGCGTGCAACGTCCGCGCCGACCTGCATGACCTAACTCTTTGTCTTCATGATAAAGGACAGGAATCCTTTATCATTTTTTGTGTACAAAATCGGTCGATCGATACGTCAGTCCAACGACTCTCCGGACCACTGTGTCTCAAATTATATTAAAAGTACTAGCTGTGTCCTGCGGTTTCATCCGCGTAGACTTAATTTCATGGGTAGTCCGCGGAACGCTAATTAGTTAACTACCGGTAAAAATCACGTTCAAATCGGTCCAGCCAGAGATTAAAAAAAAAAGTATTTAAATGTCAGTACCGACATACTTTCATATGCATTTAATGAAAAGCTGTTATTTGGGAATTACAAACAGTCACTTCAATTTTATTTATCTGTATAGATGTATAGATATATACGTTATGCATTCAAGAAAAGAACCAAAAATAATATCCGTACGCAGTTGGTCGCTTGTCGCTTAAGTCAAAAGTAAAAAACTGCGGAAAGAAGCTAGTTCTGACAAATTTGACGCCTCAATTTCAGCACGCCAGTGACATTACCAGATTTAAAAAAAAAACTTACACCGATTTATATTCTCTATGATTCTCTACTGCGATAATGATTACACTGGCCTAAAAAACTTGTTTAAATATTGGCTACGTAAGAGAAAAAGAAGAAAATATTCGAAATTTTAAATTTGAATAAAGAACGCACGGGTGTGGCCAGTGCCACCAAACCGACCATCCATTTGGAAGGAAACCGGTTATGATAAAAAACTGAATCGTAGTTTCATCACGGAAATATTTTAATAGTCAAGTTAAATTTTAATTTAAAAGTATAACTGTTGCTTAGCTAGGAAATTTCCAAATAGATGTTTTATCTAAAACATGTACTTAATGGGACCGCAGAAAGGCGTACTTCAGATAAACTAATAGGGGAGCCACTTTGGAAATAATTATGGACATACATTATCAGTTTGTATATCTAAATAGACACCATTATGTACTGGTAAGTTATTAAAATATAACTTGCTAAGAAACCAAGTTACTAAAAAAGTACATTAAGAAGAAAAGCAAATATAAATATGTTAATTTTATTTACCAGCTGCAACGAATAGATAACTTTGAAACTTGAAACACATAATTAAATTGAAACCTCTTTGTTGACATTTTTTTTTATTGACATTAAGTAAAGTTAACCTTCATAGTTGGGCCGGATTCATTACAATGTAAAACAATCGATATCTAAGATTAGTTTTGATTCATTAGTCGATTATATTCAATACTAGCCGTATCAGAGTTTAGCCGGAACATACAGACTGACAGACAGACAATTATTTTTTTATATTTTTTTTAAGTTCGTATCTATCTCCCATGTTTGTTTTCAAATGCATTTAGTAAAAAGATGTTATTTTGGAATTACAAACAGACACTACAATATTATTTATCTGTATAGATATAGAAAATAAAAAGAGATAAATTGTTTGGCACCGGGGAACGAATCGAATCACGCTGGGGAATGGCGCGGGTAAAAACCAAACCTGTTTTGTAATTAATAACGTTTTGAGGACTCACGGTGCATTTTGAGAGACGTGCGAGCCTTTTTGCGTGCCCACTGAACGTGATTTAACTGTTTGGGTCCAGTTTTTGATGGGCCCACCTTCGTTCATGTGAGCTTGTGATATTCGGGTCATGTCGTATGATTAATTCGTTGTTGTACTTTGTAACGAGGGTGCATTCAACTCTACTTACTCGAACATAAGTACCTTATATATTTATATTTCTTTATGATGTACATTCTTACTCAAAATTATTATTTTTTGAATAGTAATTACTGAGTTTCTTGCCAGGTTCTTCTCAGTAAAAGCAACTGGCGGTAGCATATATTATAATCCTGTGTAATCGTGTCGAGCTGACGATTTGAAAGTACTTTGTAAAAAGTCTAATGAAAGAAAGATATTTTTGAATTTGAAAGAGGCTGAGACGTCATCCTGTAAATAAATTCTTAGGAACTATTTAAAGACTATTATAGTAATTAAAATAAATGTGCTTAAGCCACACAATTCACATTTAACTGAATATGTTTTTTTTTATAAAAGTAGCCTAATTTACACCTTATTATTATCCTTTATGCTACCTGTCAGTGAAAGTCCCGTTAAAATCGGTCCAGCCGTTTCAGAGATTACCCGGAACAAACAGACATAAAAAATAAATAGATTTTTTTAAGTTCTTATCGAATATTCTTTCAAGAGACACTTACATTTAATTTATCTGTATGGAAGATAGATGTTTAGATTTTGTGAGTTCACTGTTAGCACGATTTAAAACAGCCATGGACGCCATCTTGTGACAAAACCACTAAACTAAGGATGACGTGGCGTCAAAAGCGCTGGTAAGGTTTATGTAAATGCTGGTTTATTTCCAAACAATATTTTAACATATTAATTGAAACACAAATTGTAACATGTTCTCAACACGGCCTGGTGTAAACACCGGCTTGTAACTTATAAACAAAACAATCCCACGGTCTCGATCTTTTTAAAAAAGTGTTGTTTTTGAAACGAAAAAGATGAAACTTTTTTCACAGACCGGTCCGCGGGAGCAGGTGTTATGATATGGTATCATGCCGTATGGAGCGTGGAATAAATACATTCTAGCCTTAAAAAGACCTATAGTACCTGTATATATATACCTGTATTTAACGCGTTCACTGCTAACGACGCGTATGTGCGTCCAACTGTTAGAGAATTTACGAAGAAGTTGAAGTAGCAGTGAATGTGTTAATTTGTAATTTCAAATTAAGAGCTTTACTAAGTGCATTATGAAAGTATATACTGTAAGTACCCACATAATAACAATTTAAAAACATCATGATGAAACATGCATATGTCTGAAAAGTAATTCAAAGACATATGTAATGTGCCTGAGACGGCGATAGACTCACCATCTGTCACGTTGGCACTTAATCATCTTCAGTGAAAAGTGGATGTTGTTATTACAACACAGGCGTGAGTATATTAAGTGCACACTATTGCATAACCCATCCACATCTTAGAAGTGCATTCAGTTCCTCGAATCATTCATCGTCCAAAGAAAAAAGGCCTTAATGAAACAAAAAATAAGACCTACATTCATATGAATTACTATTCCAATGAATAGCCAGAAAAACAAAACTATGGGAGCAATGTATAATTTAAAACGTATCATCGTTGCATTGTCTGTCACAAAAAGTAATCGAATTAGCAATGATGTGGGGGTTCGTGGTAAGCAAACGATTGCTATAAACATGGTATCATTACGGCTCACCATTGCTGTTATTGTCCAGTACCCCTATCACGGGTTTGCCACCGTTTTTGTTATCTATACTCGCTAGCGTCACTCGCAATATTTGTATGAGATATTTTAGTTCTTCACGTCACCGCTGGGAGTCGCAATTTCGGCGGAGACGCTAGCGAGTATAGATTACGAAAACGGTGGCAAACCCGTGATAGGGGTACAGGTATAGTGGTAGGGTACAGTCAAGCCGTTTCAGAGTACCCGGAACAAACAGACAGACAGAGTTTTTTTTTGTTTTTTTTTTTTTATGTTATTACCGCTGTATTTACTTTCATATGCATTTAGTGAAAAGCTGTTATTTTGTAATTACAAACAGACACTTCAATTGTATTTATCTATATAGATAGTGCAAACTAGTATAAAGACAGAACGCAAGCAGTGTAGAAAATAATTGAAATTTCACTGAGAAAGAAGCAATATATATAATACACAAGAATACCAATAATTACTTAAAAAAACATTCGTAACCCTTCCAAAGCCGCATGCGATCGAATTAACTTTTATTCCATCCCCAATTTCGAAACCAAAATAAATAGGTTATAACCTATTTTAGAGAGCATTTGAAAAAAAAACCATAAAGGCGATACCTGCACTTAACCTCAACCAGAGTGGTCCCGTCATTCGAGTATACGCGGAGTTAAGGATTGTGGTACACTGAGTCATACAAATTAAAAAAGAATGGATACGAGTTACCGTTACATAACAGTTAAATGCGAATACTAAACTATGACAAACTCATAAGCTTACTTAAATTGGTCATAGATTTTAGAATTGTATAAGATATAATTGTGTAAAATAACAAGCGCCACTAAACAATATATCTCGCACTGAAACATTGTTATTCAGTTTATCATTTAAATGAATAGATAACGAGATTAAATATAGCGATAACTAGGAAAATTGTGATAATTTAATTGATAAAGTACTTGAAGTTATGCAAATTCACAATTTAAGCATGCTAGAGAAAAACATTAAAATTTTTTTTAATATTTTATTATTTTGTCGCTCAGAGAATCAGCATTTTGCTATTCAACGTGGCAATGGTGCCAGCCTTCTTGGCACGATCCCGAGAGACACCGATTTGGGCCAAGTTTTATACTTGTAATTAGTTTTTAGTTACTTATTAGTAAAATTAAATACTATATAATATTTAAAAAAATATATAATTTCTAAAATCATACAAATTAAATTAGTTCAATAAATTCCTTCATATTCTCGATGTGTTCCAAACTTAATCCCACTCGTATCTCAACGTTTTCAAAGGATCGTATTATTTACATTTTTTACTTAAAAAAGTGGAACAAAAAAGGGTAAAGAATAAATTTGAACGCTCACCAAATGTCTCCTCACAACAGGTTGGGTTCGTTTTTTCATCTGTACTCGTATTTCCGACGGCATCAACTGAAACGTAAGAAGGATTCGATTAATCGAGTAACATATCGAGTTGAGCTTAGATGTACCTATCGAATGATTTCTCTGCGGTTTAACCCGTTTCGTATTGTTTAGGCTTTTTTGTATCGATTGACGTTTGAGGGGGATTGGATTTGTAGGTTAGTGTGACATTTGACTATCAAATGAAAGGGTATTTGTTTTATTATAATCGTATAACCTTAAATCTATTGTCTGCGGAACTATAATAAAAATGAACGTGGCAATGTCGCTTCCTTTGCCTACGCATTACGAGAACAGACAGACAAATAAACGTCAGCATTCTTATAATTTTATCATTTATTAAACAGTAAGTATTATTTCAACCCGTGGGCCGCTGCGACATCCCGTGTTGTATATTTCTTAGATTACTATATATCATATGAAGTGCAAATATGTTTACTTAGTAAGAACCTTATATTGTATAATGTCTGTGTCTATAGAGCCGTGGTGGCCTCGGGTTAGAGCAGTCACCTGCTACGCAAGCGACGCAAGTTCGAATCCCAGCGGGGCCTGTAACAATGAGGTTTTCTAAAAAACTTATGTACAGTGATTTCACACCACGTGCTTTACGCTGAAGGAAAAAATCCTGAGGAAACCTGCATATTTCTGAGAAGTAATTCAAACACGTATGTATAGAGCCTGAGACGGCGATAGACTCACCATCTGTCACGTTGGCACTTTAATCATCTTCGGTGAAAAGTGGGTGTTGTGATAACAACACCTCTGCCTACCCCTTCGGGGAATACAGGCGTGAGCATATATGTATGTTTGTGTCTATGTAAAGAAGAAGTTCCAATGTATATGTATTTTTTTACCAAATAATAATGTGAATAAATAAATAAAACAGTTTTTTTTTCATAAACACTATGAGAAAATATTTTCGTAACGAAATATTACAGTCTATAAACCATATTATTACAATTTAACCTCCCTAACGAGCAAAAAGCAACATTTGTATCGAATTAATGATAAAGTTTGTTTTCTTATTATGTGATAGTGGTATGGTCTGCTCGTGTTAAGTATGGCCGGCAATACTAATTACACTTTGAAGAGACTTTCTTAGGCGAAAGTCTGAAAACTGGCTTAACACAGATTACCGATTATCCTAGTAGCTTACAAAGGTCAGACTGCCAACCAAAATCACTTATATTAAACATTTGTGGTTATTTCGAGTTGTTACCATTATAAGATCGTTCGGTTTGTGATTAAGTAGATATAGTAATATTTTTAACAAAAATATATCATTTAATCATCTGCGACTTTATCAGCGTGTTATTAGGAGTCCCTCTTTTAACTAAATTAAAAGTAAACTCTATGTTTCTCGTAAAGTATTTTTAATTAGTATAAAAAAATATTTATTAATTTTCTCTTTCATTATTAGTACTATTATACTAATAATAATATATAAATATATATACCGCAAGGCACGTTTAAAAAGAATTTAAAATCCTTTGGTCAATTACACTTGTACCGTAGTCTCGTAAATGCTTAAAGCGTGATGCCGCAACACGATACGTTTTGCGCGAATCTTCCTATCTGGAAGTGATCTCAAAAGTAAAGAAAAAGCCTTCAAAAAGCCGACTCGACTATAAATCTGATTATTGATAAAAAAAATGGGTGGATCAAGCTCAATCAGTCTTGCTTGATGGTATCTTGCGAGAAATTATACTCATTTTTCATGGTCTCATAGCTATTATTATGGTTTTTAAGTTTTT
Source organism: Watsonalla binaria (assembly GCA_929442735.1). NCBI lineage: Eukaryota > Metazoa > Arthropoda > Insecta > Lepidoptera > Drepanidae > Watsonalla > Watsonalla binaria. The sequence goes on along the minus strand of OV838929.1, from coordinate 2,458,077 downwards.
ATTTTTTTATAATAACACAAAGTAAAAAAATTACACCAATATCGGGACAGTACAACGTCTGTCAGGTAAGAATTAGAAAAGCTTTTGCCCTCGATTTCGTCTATGTAATATTTTTAAGTGAGCCCTATGTCCGTCTACAGGGCAAAATTGGTGCAGTGGTTCGCGGTGAAAATATAGTCAAACCATTTTCTTTACCATCTTGGTGTAACTTTAAAATAAAATACAGTAAAATATAAATTCATCTACACGATAAACCAAACCTGTAATCTGATACACGTTATCAGATCTGACAGACAGAAAACATGATCGTAAAACTATTTTACTATATTTACTTAAGTGCCATAAAAATACTAAGTAGATGCAAAACGCAAAAACTATTTTATATATTCTGTGATATAAATATGATAATTATATATTATTTGCATTGTTCAAAATATCGTTGGTAAAAAATTTGCTCATAAAGCTACGAACATAAATCTAAAAGCTAAGCTTAAGATAAGCATTTATTTTTTAATAAAGGAATGTAAAATATCATAAAGTATTATGATTTTGTCCCGGGAGTAAGTATCATTTTACAGTTTTCAAAAACAGCTTCTATTTTTTTTAGCTTTTAACATATTTAAATGATTGCTACCTGACAGTAACTCTACATATTTTATCTTACCCGCACCAGTTTTTTCAATGTCAAACGAACGATCATATTAACATGGTAATTGAATTCCAAAGCGGGCGAGTATAGAGCGTGCTATCGATCACACTATAATATGGCAAGTGCGTTCGCGCATTCATAAAAGGAATATTTTGAAAATGGAAATTCAAGATGGCGGCGATAAAGCGGGGGAGCGATTAGTTACCGACCACGCCTGCATCGAGGGCATACGAGGGTGATTTGATATAAGCCCGTATAGAGTTATGTTCACAGATACAATGGATAAGCACAAATAGTTTTACGTAAGTTACCTACCTAGTGTTTGTAAATAATGATTTTTTTAACCTAGTATACCATCAACCTATTATTTCGATCGTTTTAATTTATTCAAAAGTTTACTGACTGAATAAACGTTTTAGATAAAGTTAAATTTTAAATTAGATATTTCGTAATTTTATTTGAAATAAATGTTTTTCTAGACAGATTAATATAATAAATTATGCCTTTGTAAAAGTCTTGTTTAATTATACTAAATAAATTATGAAATTGTAAAATGTATGCACGAGTTGAAATTTGAGGTTAAAGTGTATATACACGTATATATTTACTATTTATTATTAATTTTACAGGAGGAGCAGCTCGTGGCACAGTTGCTATTGCGCATATCATTCGATCAGCGAAGTTAAGCAACCCTAAGCCTAGCCAGTAATTCGATGGGTGACCGCCCGAGTTCCCTCCGTGCCTCGGAGGGCACGTTAAGCCGTCGGTCCCTGTTGCCAATTTATCTTTGGCAGTCGTTACAGGCCTAAAATAGTCTGACAACTGGTTTAACCCAGATCACAGCTTTTCCTCGTTAAAGGGGTTGCGAAGGTCAGATGGCAGTCGCTTCGTATAAAAATCAGGTGATCAGCCACATCGGGTTGAATCAAGTGCCGACCCCAACAATGTATGAGTAAAAGTCACGAGCAAGTGCTAATATAAGTGTATGACAAGTGTATGACAAACCCAATTAATTGTTTTGGCTATGGGCGACAGGTGATAAACTGCATTATACACCAAAAGGCAAAATTAGCGCTAATCAATACCAAACCCAGCAGGTCGTACCTAATGAATAACGAATGTATTAACAACATTGCATTGTGTTCCACGCATAATAAATGATGAATTTCCACCATTGATCAAAAACTGTATCATCTGTCGTGGATCCAATTCTAAGCAGCAAATTATTATATTTAAAAAATGTATTCATCATTCAAGGGTTAACTCTTAACGAGTTGGATTGTGAGTTCGAAGCGGTACAAACCGGTTTGTACTTTCAACCATTCAAAACGGTTCAACCGAACGCGTGTGTCGCGGGAAGAGTTAAACGACACATATTTTAGCAAGAGTATTAAGTGTGCGGTCCCTTAATTATCGCCTGTAAAGTTTTATTGAGGATATGACCTAACTGAACAGCAAAACTGAGCCATTAAATGTGGAAGCACATGTTTTCGCACCCCGATGGGGCTAATGAGCGACAGTTGGCAACAATTTTAACACTTGAAGCATGATCCTTATTTCAAATACACTGGTTAAAAACGCATGCACTTGTAGGGTTAAATCCTAAAATTATGTGACTGACTGAATATTGTGTTGCTACGATTTATATGCATATTTTTTTTAAATAATTCTTCTACGTGAAACTTAAATATTTGGCGTGGTATGGACATGTTATGCGGAGGGATGTGGATAATGTTGCCAAAAGAGTTTTGTTTATGAATGTGGAGGACAAGGGGAGAGGAAGACCTGAGAAACGATGGATGGATTGTGTGAAAGATATGGCTAGAATGGGAGTGAATACAGATATGACGGTTGATAGAGAGAAATGGAAGAGAAGAACACATTGTACCGACCGCAAATAACATGGGATAAGGGCAAGAGGATGATGATACTAAAATTTGCAATTAAAGTCCTTTTTCGTATGTCAATTGAAAATTGAGGTATTTAATAGTTGGTGACCTAATTTTAATGATTGTGACATTCATTTTGGCATCACTTAAACCGCAATGTTTCAATATAAATACCATCGATTTAATTTAAGCACTCTTGCGTAAAATATATTATTGCGAATGTTTTAAATGGAGAGTGGCCAAGATGTGTGAATTGCAATTTATAAATTAAATAATATATCACATTTATCTTAATCATTAGTTTTTAAGTAAGAATACATTATCAATTTACTGGGTTTTACAGAAATGACGATTACATTTATTTATTGAATACATATTTAATATGTATATTTAGCAATTATATACACGAGTGTATTAACAACATAACATAACTTCGAGTTTCAATAACAAAATAAGAAAATATAATACCTATTTATGCCGTTCTGCATAACAATTTACCACAACAAAATATAATGATAAAATTATTCTTCGTTTATATAACTATAAATAATTATATAAGTAAGATATTTTAATAATATAATAAATTAATTTGTTTTCCATTTTATTTCATATTCAATTTAAAAAAGCGCACATTACTCACGTTTTATTATGGCGATTTTATAAAGATTGCAGTTTAAAAGGTCATTGACCTAAATACTCATACGTATTATTCTTATTTAAAATATTTCTAATTTAAGAATAATACGCAAATTTGAATATAAAATAAAGAGAGTCTGGGATGCAAATGACTTGCAAGAACTATATACAATACTTTATTAAACTTTTAATATGAGAAATGGAATCTTTTATTAAAAATAATTTATTATGCGTTAAATTGAATAAATCGTTTAAGAAGCTAAAATACAATAACCACGCATTTATAAACCGCATAACTTTCACGGACTCCTTAACTTTCAATAACTTTTTATTTAGTTTAATGAAGACGGATCGTTACGTCATAATAAGCGTACACTCGTAAATAATTTATGGCTGCCATAAAACACGGGGTGCCTTCAAGCATTTGTTGAAATGCGTTTAACGGTCCTTAGTCACATTAAGTTACGGCTGAAATTTGCTGTAAATTATTAGTAGACGTGATGCGATGTACGCCTAGGGTCTTACCATAAGCTCTTATTGCCATCATAGTTCCAATGTGTGACAGTGACAGACTTATTCTCGTCATATACATCTGTCTCATGATAAAAGTTAAACCATCATTGCAATAACAAACACATGGTGAACAAAATCTATACTGATAATGTTTTGTGTCTGTTTGTAATTTCAAATTAACAGTTTTTCAGTAAATGCATAATATGAAAGTATATCCCGCACTGCATATGGATGTGCATATAACTGCAGTGCGTGCTTAAACACAATGTTTTTTTTCTGTATGTATGTCTGTCTGTTCCGTCATTCATATAATATGTCTCGCCAAGGCGGTGACGTTGACACCTAATATTCTTTGGTGAAATATGGGTGTTGTAGATACCAATCCATTTTGAATCTGTCGCCCTCTAGACAAAGCGTTTTCAAACTGCTTTCGAAATTAGGTTAAGTTCCCCTTTACCGTAGACCTGGACCCCTATCACGGGTTTACCACCGTTTTCGTAATCTATACTCGCTAGCGTGATACGGGTACTGGTGACTTAGAAAACATTCCCAAATGTAATCGGTCGCAGCGTAGAGGATCGATGAACGCTTATTCAACACGTGCACAGCGGTAAACGTCATGTCCTTCGTTGTACAATAAACGCTGTTTTGCATAAGAATGGTTACAGAACAGCTGTGTGACCCGGCCTGTATAATAACCACGTGTAACCAAACTATTACCCGTGGTTTTGGCTGTATTCAAAACAAATATTACTAAAAATATATTTTTTAACTGACACTAAATGATTTATATAAAAAAGATATGACGCACGTAACTTTTGATACCATTCGAAATTTAAATAACTTTGTTTTATATTTAATTCGTGAGTTCGATTTTATTAATGTATTTAAAAACAAATCACGAATAAGCATTTTAAGCATTATTTTTATACTGTGCTGTTCAATATGTTTAAACTTATTAACATTGATTGGTTCGAAGAAATGGGAGCGCTAAAATGTAACATTGCAATATTTATAAAACAAATATTAGGTGCCATTAAAGTTGCGTATGTAACCTAAAATGTCGCTTAAGTGATTTCGTTTTCAGTTAACGTTAAAAAGATTACAACATTAGAATATACAGAAATATATATGAGGCATCTGCTTTATCCATGAAAAACAAGATACATTTCAAATGAGGGATCTGGGTGAAGCAAAATTTAAATGGATTAAGAATTATAAAAGATATAGACAAAAATGTAATCTTTATAGATCAGTCTTTATAGTGATGTCAAGCCTGTATACACACCATGTGAGCCCAACTTACAATTTAAAAGAGCTGAAACTGAGAAGGAAATCTTGAAAAACATATCTTATCAAGAAGTCAAAGGTTAGTGTTTCATATCTCTCACAAGGTACAACATATTGCCCAATTAAAGAAAGCCCGCTCTTGCCACAAGCGGCGACGGTAACCGCTTACCATACCGGGCAGTAGTCTGCACCTTGCGGTATTTTTTAAAAGTCTATTATTATATAGGTATGACAAAAATGTCTAAACTGAGAACGTTGTCATACCCACAACTGAATAAGGCCGGCATTTTTCTGTAATTTAAAATATAATTACATAACTGCCATGGCTTGAGGAAAATTATCCTAATTATACAGATCGACAAGACGAACGTTGTTGGCAATGTTAAGTAAATACCTATTGAGATGTTAAAAGTTGAAGCGAAGAGGAAAATGTGGGGAGCAAGTATGAGAACTTATGCAGAGGAGCCGTAGCCTAAGGAGGTTGGCATAAAAACAGTTATCATTCAGGTCTCTACCTGTTGTTTCCAAGAAACGCCTTAAGGATCTGTTGTTGTTCTTAAGATAAAACAGTAACACCAAAATTGCATCTGTTTTTCATTCTGTTTTTTTACAAATCTATACAAATAAATAAAATTGAAGTGTCTGTTTGTTATTCCAAAATAATAACTTTTCACTGAATACATATTAAAGTATATATGGTACTGACATAAAAAAAATATGATTAATTTATTTCTCTGTCTGTCGATCTATTGGTTCCGGCTAATCTCCGAAACGGCTGGACCGATTTCTAACGGTACTTTCACTGGCAAATAGTTTATTTTACAAGGAGTAACTAAGGCTACTTTTATTTAAGAAAAAAACATTTTAGGGTTCCGCGGGAATGAAATTAAATCCACGCGAGTGAAACCACAGAGCATAGTTAGTAAATAAATAAATAACGTGAACGAAGTCGGTGAAAGCCATCAAATAAAATAAAAGCAGTCGAAGCAACATAAAATTCAATGTATTTTTAAAAAAATCATATGTACTTTTAATAAAATCATTCACAATTTGTGCTCAATTAAAAATATAGTGTGTTTCTATAGCATCATGCGATGTGTTTGGTACGGTCGGCTGGACCGAAGCCATTATAAAAATGATTAATTACTACGTGGAAACACTTCTTCAAATAGGTACTTATTAATGTTCTCTTTGCCAAAACTGATCATTAAGCTGATTAAATGCCTTCACGCAAACAACTGCAATTTACCTTTTATATCTCGTTACTTAAGTACTTTTTTTAAACACTTTTATTTCTGTTTTAACTGATTTCATCGTATTTGTTGTTAAGTGCTGATCTTTTTTAAAAATAAATATGATTTTCATTTTTAGAATCATCATGATATGTCAATCATTATCAAAAAAGAAAATAAAATATCCTAGTTCAATTTTAGGGCCCAAGAATACCTACTAAATAGCATGAAATAAACAAGATTTATTTAATAATTTTCATAATAAAACTCACAAATAGTTAACCCTTTTTCTATCATCCATAACATACCAAACAGATAATCCATAAATTTACGACCTTGTCTTCAGAAAATGTTATACCGTACATTAAAATATTAGAGAAATATATCACCAAACTCTTCTCACATAAATTATTTAAGCATGCACACGCATGTATGGGAATAAGAAACTAAACAATAGAGTAAATCTTAATAAATGATCCCATTCAACCGGCGCAAGACATTTGAATCTCGTAACCCTTCAAACGCAACACCTGGTCGTTTAGACCCTGAAGTCAAAAATCTCCTTTATCGCATTAGCATAATATTTATAATATTTCACAATGGGATTCTTTATTCAAAATAGCTGTTAGAACACGCACGGTAGTTCTTTGTTGTGGAGATAGCGGATACAGTGACAATGAAGCGGTGTATGGCGGTATGTTAGGGTGATGAGATACTAACGAGCTGATTTCGTAAACATTCGTTTTAATAGCCAGCTCAAGACTAATTTACACACTCAATTTATATTCCAATTAGTGGAGAATATAACTATTTTATGTTTCCTCCACTATAGTTACTGCCAACAAAAACTATGACAGTTAGTTATTATTAGATTGACATTTTAATGGCTCTGCAATAACTCTATTTAATAAGACCCAATGTTTGAGCAGTGGAAATAACATTATCGTGTCTCATAAACCTATAAAATAACACGGTATGGCAAACATTAAAGTAGGCAGGAATAAATACATGAACTAAAAATGGATTATTACTGCTTTAAATAACACTGCAGTTATCTTTAACGAATGTCACTAATCGTCAAAAGCACTATTAAAAATCGAAAGGAATATTTAAAATGAATACCACTCGCTATCCGTTGCATCTTTCGATCCAATTTCACAAAAAAAATCCTTTTAATCCGACAATAGACAGTGGGCTATTGTCTAAAAACCGTCAAATGATACGCATTAGGTTGTTTTTTGCCGCCTTATGAATACATTTAAAACAGGAAGGATGTGAAAGTCGGGGGTATTAAAGACACCGTATGGCGTGGAAGGGTTAGGGTGAAGAGCGGCTGCACCGCAAAGAAACGAGGATAATAGCTGAAACATTGCATTAAGAAATGAATTATAGCTGCCGTTTTATTGTGGTCTATCATTTTAACAATAAAAACTGACATTTTGAGAAATACACTTGTCTTGTTCTCCTGTCTCACTTATTCGGTTTCAATATGTCATGTTCAAACATAATATTTTATTATCATACATATGCTCACGTCTGTATTCCCTAAAGGGGTAGGCAGAGGATTTGTTATCACAACACCCACTTTTCACCGAATTTGATTAAGTGCCAATGTAACAGAGGGTGAGTCCATCGCCGTCTCAGGCACTATACATAAGTCTTTGAATTACTTCTCAGAAATATGCAGGTTTCCTCACGATGTTTTCCTTCACCGTAAAGCACGTGGTGTGAAATCACTGCTCAAACCCCGAGGCTACCACGGCTCTATTTTATCTTAACAAAGAAAAATCATAGATATATTTTAAAAAAATGTGAATTTTTCGCTATCATAGTGTTTGCACATTTGCATGTCTGTAATAATCACTGATATGGGCATGGTTTAGAACCATTGAATTCAAAATCGAATTGCAATAGTTGATTTGGCAATATCCTGAACTTCGTCATAATAATCTTATCTGTATTGACAGTGTGTTATCGAAATTACTTGCATAAAAAATTTAAGGCGTTTTAAGGTTTGAAATGTCATTTAGCATAATATTTATATCCCTGATATCACCTGACGTTGAAAAGAAATGTAAGTAAAATATCTTATCATTTATCAGATAAATGAAAAACAGTAAGTACATTATCCTTGTCATCTATCAATATTTTATCGTCACTTTCTCTGTGAAGGTTATCTGGAAATACATTAATCTGACTGATACAAATAATTTGAAGGTTAAATGTAAAATATTTTTTTTTTGCTTATTTTTTTTTAAAAGTGAAATACGACGTAATAGATACAAAAAACACCAACAGCAAGAATAAGGATTGAAACCTTCAACGTGGCAATGCTGCCAGCCTTCCTGGCACGATCCCGAGAGACACCGATTTGGGTCAAGTTTTCTACTTGTAATTAGTTTTTAGTTACTTATTAGTTACTTAATAATAATATTATATGTGATTACTATAAACATCATTACCTTCAACATAGCAGTGAAGTTGAACATTCTGAAACAAAACAAAAAAATTTATTAAATATATTAAAAAAATATTATATTAAAAAAGCAAAGCCGTAAACGAAAATGAACACACTTAAATAAATTGCAACAAATACAAAAACAGAACACGTATTTAGACACTTAACCCTTCGAATGCTTCTATAAAAATTGATACGACTTTTTATCGAGGGCCAATTTTAACATCCTTGGAGGTGCAAAAAGTTATCGTGTTAGGGATACTTTGGCCCAGTTAGCGGTTGAGGGTTATAAATTTATAGCCATCATATAAATTTATTAAGATAAACTAAGCCTTTAATGCGCTCTTATTTTATCATGTTACGTCCATAAGAGTTTTAGGTAGAGTTTAATGGTTTTTAAATTGCGACTTTATTAATGCAAATGTCTTTCAAAAATGTGAGCTATTAAAGTAATGTATGTACGTTTAAGGACCCGACCGAAAATAGATTGAAAATTACTTGGAGCTTAAAAAAATGTAATTTTTTGTTTTTATTAACAGCTTAGCTTTATGAGTTTTGAGTAAAATAGTTTTTCTAAAAACTTTTTAGACAAAGTGCTTGACAGTGAAGGAAACCATAGTGAGGAAACCTGCATATGAAGACGTATCAGACGGCGATAGACACTCCATCTGTTACGGTTGCACTTAATCATCTTCGGTGAAAAGTGGGTGTTGTTGTTACAATACCTCTGTTTACACCTTCGGGGCGTTTGGACCTTCATATTATGAGTTTCGTTTCATTTCATTTGCAAAGAATTATCAGTTACTAGCTGTGCCCGGCAAACGTTGTATTGCCATTTTTTTTGGGTTGGACTACCCCTAACATTAGGGGGATGAAAAATAGATGTTGGCCGATTCTCAGACCTACCCGATCTGCACACAAAATTTCATACAAATCGGTCCAGCCGTTTCGGAGGAGTATGGAAACGAAAACTGTGACACGAGAATTTTATATATTAGATTTAAATATGATCATGGAACCTTGCAAGGATCTAGCGGCTTGCTATTTACTCTAACGATTATTGATGATGTTGGGTGAGTGATATTATTAGGTACGTGAACATTGTAAGCGTGAGTAAGACCACAATAATAGAATATACCACTTTAACCGTCCTGTTATTGAACAGCTATTTAACACACACACACACACTTTGTAAATAATCAACACGTGTGTGTATCGCATATCAAAACTGTTAATACATAGTTATCGATACTATATACATATGCTCACGCCTGAATTCCCCGAAGGGGTAGGCAGAAGTGTTGTAATCAAAACACCCACTTTTCACCGAATTTGATTAAGTGCCAACGTGACAGATGGTGAGTCTATCGCCGTCTCAGACACTTTACATACGTCTTTGAATTACTTCTCAGAAATATGCAGGTTTCCTCACGATGTTTTCCTTCACCGTAAAGCACGTGGTGTGAAATCACTGTAGATAAGTTTTTTAGAAAAACTCATTGGTACAGGCCCCGCTGGGATTCGAACTTGCGTCGCTTGCGTAGCAGGTGACTGTTCAAACCCCGAGGCCACCACGGCTCTCATAATTATCAACTTGATATATATGTATATACACTAGCAGACGTCACGCGGTTTCACCAGCGTAGTTCCCGTTCCCGTGGGAGTACGGCGATAAAATAAAAATAAGTAGCTTTCCAAAAGTGAAAAAAATTTTGAAATCGGCACAGTAGTTTTTGAGTTTATTCATTACAAACATACACACAAAAATACAAATCTTTCCTCTTTATAATAGTAGTGTGCCCAGCGGTTTTACTCGCATGGACTTAATTTCATAGGTGGCTGTAACTTGCGGAGCCCAAAGTTGGTTTTTCAAATAGAAGTAGCTTAAGTTACTCCTTGTAACGTCAGCTATCTGACAGTGAACGTCTCGGTTTCAAAGATTAGTCAGAACAAACGGACAGACAGGGATTAAAAAAAATAAATGTTTATTTTATTAAAATACCGCATTTAGTGCAAAAAACACTTCAATTTTATTTATCTGTATAGATTAGATATGCCAATTGTAACTTAATTTATATAATATTTTATCGGTGCTTTTTTCTGGTTAGTTATATACAAATTTGAAAAAAAAATTACTTATGTGTTAGACAGACAGATTAACTTTGAAATGAGTTACAGTATCCACAAATCAATTTGGCAGCCCTAACGAACAGTTGTCCAATTACTTTATATAAATAATTCAAGCAAGACACGATGATTTATTAAAAATTATCGCGCCAAGGTGTCAACAAATCTTATTTCACCATCCATCTTTGTCTAACTGGGAATTATCGTGAACTGATATCTGTGTGTCGACGCGGCCCATACATTATTTATTTATGCGCGAAATTTGCATTGGCTTTCAAGGGTTAACTGATCGCATTGCGTTCTCTATAATCGTGATGCATGCGTTAAAATATATTATGTTGATTGATTTTGAAAATACATTCCATAAAATACATACATGTGGATTTTGTCATTTTTATTTTTTCATCATTAATAAAAATTAATACTATTTTTGAAAAATATTAATAAATATTATTATCGACCATGGGCATTTTGTCATTTATGAATTTTATTTTCGTTCGTTTTTATTGAAATTGAATAAAACTTTTACGACTTTTTATGAAGTGATTCTTTTAACGATAAAATTAAGTTAACAGTTAGATTCGATTTTAAACACGTAAAAATTATATTGAAGCTATATAATTTATGAAATTAAAAATCAATATTCTCCTAAATGGAGACTTCATAATTATTATTATGAGCCTGTATATTTTAAGTGGGTACAAAGCAACACATTGGCCGAATATCTCGTTCGCCTTGAACTTACAACGCAACTTTGTATCTTAACTACTTACCAAGTATCAAGTTCCCAACCTGGACTTCGTAGAAAGGAACGCAATATGCCAGTGGGCTAGAATACCGTAAAATGGTAAAACGAGAAGCAATTTTTTTTTCATATTTCCCTTAGGTTAGCCGCACACACACACTAAAATGTATATTGACAATTATTTTTTTTTAACAATAATATTTTATGTGCGGCTAGCCTTATAAGAACCTATCTATAAAATATCAAAATTAGAATGATGGTTTCAAAAGAGGCGTTTGGAAATCGAAAATTATTTTACAATAAACATTGTAGAGTTATAATGTAGTAAAAAATGTTCTTGAGCACTTCAAATAATATTGTCCTATTGTGTGTTGTATGGATTTATATTGTATTGTATCCGAGACAGTAATGAATTGCTTGTTACTTTAACGTCAAACATGTTGTGACAGACAACACGTACCATGGCGCGAAACATCTAAAAAGTTTCTTTATTATCAAAGACGACGGTAGAAAATTAATATAATTGAACGCAATTGATGTTTTTAAGGTTCCCTACCCAAAAGGGTAAAACGGAACCCAATTACTAAGACTCTCGTCTGTCCGTTTGTCACCAGACTGTATCTCGCGAAATGTGATAGTTAAATCCCAGCGGGGCCTGTACCAATGAGTTTTTCTAAAAAACTTATGTACAGTGATTTCACACCACGTGCTTTACGGTGAAGGAAAACATCGTGAGGAAACTAGCATATTTCTGAGAAGTAATTCAATGACGTATGTAAAGTGTCTGAGACGGCGATGGACTCACCATCTGTCACGTTGGCACTTAATCAAATTCGGTGAAAAGTGGGTGTTGTGATAACAACACCTCTGCCTACCCCTTCGGGGAATACAGGCGTGAGCATATGTATGTATGTATGATAGTTAGATAGTTGTAATTTTCAGATATGATGTATTTATATTAATCAACAAACGTGATTTTTGCCGTTTCTATACATAATGGTACGGAACCGTACCTGCGCGAGTCCGACTCGTACTTGGCAGGTTTATCAATTTACAGTTTTGTTGTTAATTTTGGTACTATTGAAATGTGTTGGGTATCTACATGCTTCCTACTTAATGTAATCAAACGATTTGTCCAATCTTTAATTACACGTTAAGGTTGTATCCATAATCAAAAAGTGCTTATGTTAATGTATTCCTATTTATTTACATCTGTACTAGCTGTCACCCGCGTAGTATTAATGATTTTTTTAAAATAAAAACCACGTTTTTCTTTACTTACAGTTACTTCTTGTAACGTGAGATATCTGTCCAACCGTTTCGGAGATTAGCCGGAACAAACAGACAGAGAGACAGAGATATATATGAAAATTTGTTTTTAAAATCAGTGCCGTATATACTTTCTATATGCATTTAGTGAAAAGCAAACGGTCACTTCAATTTTACTTATCTGTATAGATTACAGATGAGACAGTGCGCACTGTGATGTAATTTTTATTAATATACTAGCTGTGCCCGGCAAACGTTGTATTGCCATATTTTTTTTTGGAGTGGACTACCCCTAACATTTAGGGGGATGAAAAATAGATGTTGGCCGATTCTCATAGATACCGGATAATCACAAAAAATTTCATCAAAATCGGTCAAGCCGTTTCGGAGGAGTATGGCAACGAAAACTGTGACACGAGAATTTTATATATTAAAGATTAAGTAAGTACTATAAGTAAACCGAGAAAACTTCTTGGGAGTAAATTTAGATTCAGTCAATCAAGATTTGAATCTGTTTTCTGAAAATATGCCTTAGTACCTAATGTAACATTATATTGACGCAAAATCCAAACAAATAAACAACAAAAAATATCAAACCTTCCCATAAACAATAATTTACAAGTTACAAGACACGAGGTCTGACATGAATGGCCTAATGACCTGAAGGGCGTGTACTTTGTAAGGTACTTGACATTTGGATGTTGCAACATATAAAAAATATTGTTCCGTTTCAAAGGTCAAAAAAACATTGAAAAATCATTTGTATGTGTCATGCCCGCCCTTGGAATTAAAATATGAAGCTTTGAACAATATATAAAAAGCATGAGTGTAAGTATTGTTGTTAGAAAAAAAACAGGAAATACATCTATTTCTACAATGCACTGCAGTGTACCGTGTTTAATTACCTGTCAGGTCGACGGTAACCTTTGAATAGTGGCAAAAAAATCGACGTTTATAGAATAGTCCTTTAAGATGGGAATAAGGTCATTTTTTGTGGTTTTTTTTTTTTCAAATTCAATTTTGGTCTTTTAATGTATTACGCTTTGTCGATACATTATTGGGAACAATTTATCAACTCTGTTTGTAGTTTCTTTATTGTCTAACTAGAGATCTTATAACGATAAAATTATAATGTCTGGCATTACCAGTTGGAATAATAAAAATCTTGCCTCCAATTTGTGGTAAAAAAATTTATACGCTCGAAGAAGTAACGTAATTAAGAACAATGATACAATGACAAAACAATTTTTATGTAATAGGAAACAAAACGGTCCTTCGCGGTCAGCGTCACTAGATATCAAATAGTTTTGTTAACAAGACAAGTGGTTAAGATCTTTACTTTGTTGCAATCATTGATGTTACTATCAACAAAACTATGTTGTGTCATTAAAGCAATTTATATTTCATACATACATGCCTGTATTCGCCGAAGGGAAAGGCAGAGGTGTTGTAATCACAACACCCACTTTTCACCGAATATAATTAAGTGCCAACGTGACAGATGGTGAGTCTATCGTCTTTGACAGCATATGCAGGTTTCTTCCCTATGTATTCCTTCACTGTCAATTATAATATTATAAATACTGACAATATTTTATATTTATGGACATGTGATGCGGAGGGATGAGTATAATGTTGCCAAAAAAGTTTTGTTTATGAATGTGGAGGGGAGAGGAAGACCTGAGAAACGATGGATGGATTGTGTGAAAGATGATATGGCTAGAATAAGAGTGAATACAGATATGACGGCTGATAGAGAGAAATGGAAGAGAAGAACACATTGCGCCGACCACAAATAACACGGGAAAAGGGCAGGAGGATGATGATGATGATGATGAAATACTGACAATATTTTATTGCCAATATGTGCGTGCGTGCGGCTAGCCTAATAGAAAAGTGGTTGCCTTCTTAGAGACATGCGCATGCGACGATCTTGGATCAAGTCGGTCTAATTGTAATACTCATTTGGTCACTTGAGTGAAACGCACTGACATATGCTCTTTTATGTGAGTATAGTTCGTTGTTAATATACGAGAGAAGGCAGATGGTAAGTCTGTCGTCTCACACACACACAACACGTCATGTAGGCGTTTAATGTAGAAGTACTGTTGAGAAGTGATACTTATTCTATTCTAGGCGGTGAGTCACAAAATTATTAACAAACAAGTTTTCCTATTCGCTGTTTATTGGACAAATGTTGGCTATTAGCGACTGAGATAGATATAGTTGCGCACATTCCTCATTGTTAAATGGATGGCTAGCCGGAGCGTGAGGGATATAACACTTAAGTTTTTAAAATTGACATTTAAATAATGTTGATTTGAAGTTCAGTATAATGTTTTAATATAATTGAGTTAAATACATAATGAATTTTATGTTTTTATTTTCGAATCAAACGACGATTCACCTTTGTTTCCCAACTCTTGGACTACAATGCTGACGAATAAATACACCTTATTATAGTCCAGGAGACATGCACCTATCTATTATACTGAATAAATACTTCACAAGTTAAACAACAATAAAATAGCTACGGGGACTGGAATAAGAATTACTCCGGTAGGCAGGTAACGTCTAGCTTTACCATTCATATTAGTCGAGCAAAATGTGCTATTATGAAGCTAACTGGATGCCTGCAACATATAGTTAGTATTTTTATTGACTTGACGGTTGGGCTTATAATTTATAACTATAGTGAAACTACCTGGTTTCACCCGCGTGGTGGTTGAAACCAGGTTGAAAATTGTGATAATTATGATTTTAAATTTTCAATGATTTTATACTATTCTGCTATTCGGAATGGAGAGAAATACTTCCCACACACCGTGCGTAGATGGCAGATTTTTATCCTACTTACCTAACACATCAATATATATATATATATATATATATATATATATTGGATATTACACACTATATGTTCTTCAAGCCTTTGTGTTATTCTGATATTTTTGCTATATTATTGTAAAGTTTCATATAAATCTATCCAATAGTTTTTGCGTGAAAGAGTAACAAACATACAAACATTCCCGTTTATAATATTAGTAGGGTATCTATAGTTGGCTAGACAAAGCTAACGATAGAGAAAGATGGCATTCGTTAGGGGAGGCTTTTACCCATACGGGGTCCATGCAATTAAATAAGCAGATCGTTGATAATTGAAACAATAATCAAACTAATTAGAAAATAGATTTTATAATTAAGAAATCATCATCTCTATGTATTGAATGCAACTGAGTTTATAGATTAATTAAGTTACCAATCTTTCAAATATGTCCTATGCACGGAATTAATTAAAGCTTTATTATTATTATTATTATTATTATCTATAGACAAATTATGTAAGTAATTACTTGATATTGTCTTCGACACCAGTCGGATGACTGGATTGCCTGTGATTTTTAGAGAAAAATATTTGATTAATTTATTATATTAGAACTTGCGTCGCTTGTAGCAAGTGGCTGCTGAAACCACAGGAACATCACGGCCGTTAGGTCTTAATTATTCGGATTTTAAAATTATTCATAAATATTATTAGCAATGAAAAATATTTATTCGTTTTCCAAACACGTTCTAAGTTTGAATAAAACCAGCTGTTTGCACAGTTGTGGGTGACGTTGAATTCATGTTCATGATTATTTAAAAATTCTATAAAATTAAACAACTTTAATTATTCAATGTATTGGTCACAAGTACCTACATGGTTAATTATTGATGACATGGGTCAGGACCCACTGGGCTCCCAATATTCGTACCTTAGAATAAAAGTATTTTTAATATTCTATAATATTTTTGAAAAGTGTAATTACTGAGTTTCTTGCCAGGTAAAAGCAACCTTTCGAACCTAGCGGTATCATGTATAATCCTGTATAATTAAGTCATTCTGACGATTTGAAAGTACTTTGTAAAAAGTCGAATCGAATAAAGATATTTTTGACTTTGACTTTGAAAAGTTGTAGTTTCGGCCCCTATATAGGTGCCCATTGGTCCCCCGGGAGGAGAACAGTCAATTATTAATATATTTGATGGTACCCACTTGTCTTCTGGTATAAATGTTACGTTATGATACGGACATACAGTCGAAAAACATTGAAGGTACCTCTTTAAACTTCTGACGACCTAGTACTTAGTACTAGTAATTAAATCAGGGGACTTTGAAATATTAAATATATTGGGACAAATCGACATTCATTTCCAAGAGCCCTGGTGGCCTTGGGTTTTGAGCTGTCGCCTGCTACGCAAGCGACGCCAGTTCGACTCCCACCGAGGCCAATGAGTTTCTAAAAACTTATGTACAGTCATTTCACACCACGTGAAGGAAAACATCGTGAGGAAACCTGCATATGTCTGAGAAGTAATTCAAAGACGTATGTATAGTGGCTGAGACGGCGATGGACTCACCCTCTTGTCACGTTGGCACTTGATCATATTCGATGAAAAGTAGGTGCTGTTATTACCTGTGCCTACCCCTTCGGGGAAGACAGCCTGAACCATTGTATATCAACCAAAAAGGTAATTTTAATTAATGACTCATAACAGCTTTATTATGTAATGAACGGATTATATTTCAATTAAACACTACTTAATCCAATAAAATAAAAATATAATTATAAATAAATTAATAAGGTCGGCAAAGAAGGATGCGAGGAGGTAATTGGCCGGCTAATTCGCACATTAAATATGTTAATACGTTATTTTGATGCAAATCCTCGCATACGTGAAGACAGAAAAATTACTCGCAATATGTAAGTGTATTTGAATTAAAATAAATATAATAGAACTGTATAATATGCAAATAACATAGAAATTATCTGGACATTTTATGTGTGAATAAATATTTAACATGACATGGAAAAATGTATTAACTAACTATTTGAATTTGGAACTGATAAATAAAATCACATTATTTAACAACATTTAAATTATGTAATAAACTTTGAATTTTATATTATTTAAAATTTGAAAGCAGTAATGAATGTGTTACCTGCATGATAATCGCTCAGAATAAATAACATTGCTATGTATTAGGTAAGTATTTGTATTATATGATGGTATCATAAATAACAGGATCACTATATTATTTTAAACATGACAGATCTAGGTCTCTTGTCTATGTGCTATAGGGGCACTGTAACTTCGCTCGTGAACGATATACATTAATAATGTTCGGACACAATGGATGTACAAATACTTTTTTTTTTTAATAATATTCGGTATAATGTCGCAGGCCTCGAACCCATGATATTTTGCGTAATTAGACCCACGTATTAACCATTAGTATTTTCAAACTGTTGCATAAGGTAAAACTCTGTCTCATTTTTAAATCAAGCTATCATTTAACTTCACTCAAAATTACTTTGCATAAAAGATTCAGTGGCTTAGGCGTGACAGCAGACAACAGATACTTCTGTAGTTGATTATATTATTATTGATTTATTAAATAATATAACACTAATTGAATGAATAAAAACAAAAAAATATTTTGTCCTTTAAACATTTCAATTCATTGTCACTCACTTGACGCTATGCGTAGTACAGTTGTCAACAAAATTGTAATATTATTTATAATGTTAAATGTTCTATTCTAAGTTGGAACTTGAAATATTATATCTTTAAGGCATATAGAAGAATTCTTAATAACTTTAAATAAGTGAAAACTGTTAATTTTAAAACATTAAAATATTTAAATAAATAGGACAAAAAAATATGGAAGTATATTATTTCTCAAATTATGTATGGTACGGTTACTAAAATAATTATAATGTATTAATTATATTATATAGATATGGTATCACAATACAAAAGTGTTTTACAAGTAAGTTAAAGGCAGTCTTCATAAATGTTAATAAATTACGTACATTCTCATACTAATATTAGCAAATCATAATATGAATATTAATATTCTAATAGCTTACACGTGTTCGGTGATTATTTAAATATATTAAATAGATTATATTTATATTCAGACATATTTATATTTATCTACATCTATCTCTGAACGAGTTAATAGTAATTAAATATAGCGACGGTTGATTAATTATTCTCCTAAATAAGTTAAAATTAGTAAATTTATGGCTTTTGAAGGTTTAATGGGCATTTTTACTGAATATTAGCCTCAGGCTAAAGACAAGAGAAGGTTGTAAATAATAATTAGTGCGGGAATCGAACCCGCGCTCAAGCCAACGGCCATCCCCTCGGGCACATTAATAACGACCAATGATCGACTGATCTATATCTTTATACGAAATATTCTATGTAATCATATTAAATAACTAATATATATGATTTACATGCGCCAATTACAACTTCGTATGCAAACGAATTGTCTAATCATACAGTGAAAATGAGGTAAAACTCATAGATTAACTTGCATTTGTTAGTCATGATGACAGAATATTTAATAAGCAATACCTTATTTTAGGAATTATTTAGGAAATAATATTTTGTGTGCCAATTATTTAAAAAAAAAAACCAAATTTAAAAACTTTTCTCATTTTTTCTGTTTGTTCCGGGAATCTCTGAAACAGCTGGAACGATTTCAACGGGGCTTTCATTGGCAAATAGTTGCTGCTACGAGGAGTAACTTAGCTTACTTTTATTTAAACAAAACATTTACGGTTCTGCGGGAATCAATCTACGCGGGTGAAACCGCAGGGCACAGCTAGTACTTAATAATAAAACTAAGCACTGAATGTATCCAATGAGACCAGTCAACATATCACAAACCCAAAATTTTTTTTTCTTTCGCATTCTTCATTATATTTTCTTTCTAAAAATTTTCAATTTTGAAGTATTTATAGCTTTACTTAAAATGCAAAATGGTGTAAGAACAGAGCTTAATATATATTTTTCAAAATAATACATCTTATGCAATGCAAGTCTTGGCTGCGTATGAAAATCTTGACATCATAAGGCTACATAAATAAAGTGTTGTGTGTGCCCACGGCCAAACCGCTAACAATTTCACGTTTATAATCTTAATAATTTCCGTGCACCACACTCGAAATATATCATGTGGGCGGTACATGAATGCACGTCTCCTGCGGTACTGGCAACCACAAAATTTTAATAAAATTAAATGATTAAAAAACTATTTCTAATCTACAAAGTGTCTAATCGCTTCTAAATTCAAAACAGACCTTCACTGAACCTAACATAAAAAAATAAAACGAAACTATCAGCTTTTTTATTCTCTAATAGTAGAGCAAGTGTATTTTTAATTTAGTGATGTTGTAACGGTTCAATTTGTGCTTCGAGATTAGCTGTGTTTTGAATTAGTCCGGCGAGTAATTATGGCAACGTTTGCCTCATTGTTGATGGCCGTTAATAATAGGTTGGAACAACGCCTTACGCCTTATACCGAGCCACTTGTGTTTTCTACATGAAATTATTAAAATAAATCACTTCACACAACGACTTAATAAGGCATTTTCACACTTGTTCGTTCGCCATTTATGTAACATGTTATTTGTTAGAACTGATGGTGAGCCATTATTACGTCTGACAAAATTGAATTATATTCGAAGTAAATTATTATAAATAAAAAAAAAATCACGTGTTCAGAATATTCTTTTGCATATTATTTTATTGATACTTCGATATCTATATCATCAACATAATTATAAAAAATAATAAATCACCTTTTAGAATAATAAAGATAAGTTAAAGGTGATACCGATAGTGGCTAGGGGCCAAGTGGCATCGTTACACAACTCATAATTTGATAAAAATAATCATTTTACACAAATGATATATTTTTAATGAAGTTTATATTTAAAATTAAATTGTATGCATGTCAGTGTATAAATAGTTCTTTCCTATATTATTTGCTTGCGGTTGATAAGGGCCTCGTTGACTGCGTTAAATCTTAGCAACAAGATAAAAACATGTGACTGGTTTTTATCATCAACATTTGCGGTTACTAAGCGGGTTGATAAGAAGTTTACACTGCCTACATTCCAATAAGTAAATTCAATACACCAGTATAATAATACTGCCAGTGACTATACATTAAGTATCTACCTACTGAACAGTTTTTACATAAATATATTGATCGCCCCTTCAAATTAATGAAACATCTCAACTCTAACAATATAATTTAAATGCTCAATAACTTTTTTTATACTGCCGATGAGATTTATATAAACGTCCTGTGTTTTTTGTTAAGAACCACCTGTACGCGGCAATGTTAAAATAGTGATCGCTTTTTGCTCTCATATTTGACTTTTATTTGACATTTCTTTCTGTCAAACCCAATATTAATTTGACATAGGTAATTGATAAAAAAAAAAAATTTAATACAGGCACCTACACGAGTGCCGTCGGTACATGCGAGGTGGTAAATACATTTTTTCAAAAAAAAATTAACACTCACCAGTATCTGAAGTGCTGATGTATAAATCGTAGAACATTTACGATCTTGATTTTTTTATTTATTTATTATATTTATTTTATTCTTGGCACTGTATATTTGCGCCATCTTCTGTTTCCATATTTTATTTCTGACACTGAAGCACTGGCCGTCACTTGTAACTCTATTCTTGCACATAAGTTTTTTCTAAGTATCGAGTTATCGTTGTTTAATGTCATTACATTCATTTTCAGAATACTTTTTGAAGTATTTCGAGAAACTATAAATATTTCAATCACTGTATACCTATCTACACTAAAGTATCCAAATAATAAATAATATTTTAGGGTTCCTCAGAATTTAATCCCATATAACATTATATTGAAAAGCCTAAGTTCTAATAAGAAGTTTCAAAACCTCTTAAGGCCCGCTACTCGTATGAGTTTGAAGATGTTAAAAAAAAACAATTGACGATACGTGTTCGCGCGTCGATCGTCGTCACAGAAGAACGCAACGCGACCGACGCTAGCGCTCCGAACCAACGGATTGTGTAAACGCGCGCCACTCGCTCGGTTAGCGTCGTCGGCAGGCGGGGGCGGAGGCGCGGGGGAGGGTCGCTGGTTCTCTTGCACGCACACATCCACCCCACTGTACACGACTCCATCCATTACTAACGTTCCTATTTCGAATACGCGACACGCCAATCTAGCTCCTATGCGATAGATATACGAGTCGAGGGATGTGACGAACGGACCGCGACGTGCCTCGACCGGCATCAGATCGTGCGTACAGAGCGAGAGGCCACTACCCTCTATGTGAGATCGAGCAAGACGGAGCATTGTCGTTAGTTGAGCTGCGTAACGCATGTGTGTACTGTGTCCTCTTGAATTGAAACGCTCAGCGATGCAATAGTGGCGTTGTGGTAGCGGACTTTGTAAGTAGGTACGCGTAGAGAAGTGTTATATCTTGAAATTTTAATAAAGGAGGCTCTGTTTCGACCTCTTTCATTATAGATACTTAATGGGATACTTCAAACGCACACATGTGGCGTATAGTTACATCAAGTTTTTTTACGCAACATGATATTACTATTAATTGAAACGCACAAACATAACACTGACTTTAATTTGGCCCAGATGGCGCCTTTAAACTTAGTTTTCATATAAGTATGTTACTTAAACAAAGGCATGCGCAATATTTTCTGTGTATGTCTAGTATTAGTTTGAGAATGTGTGGGCAGTTAAGAGACACCTAGAAGGTACCTACGGAGAGACAAATGTGTAAATGCTCAGTACGCACAAACAGCCTATGATCGAGTGAATATAATAAGCGACTGACGCATCAAAGATTATTTCATAAAAATCATTTCTAGAACGTTTATTGGGGAACAAACATATTATTGATTTTAATATTTCGAACAGCTTCGAAAAGT
This sequence comes from Watsonalla binaria, assembly GCA_929442735.1. Classification (NCBI taxonomy): domain Eukaryota; kingdom Metazoa; phylum Arthropoda; class Insecta; order Lepidoptera; family Drepanidae; genus Watsonalla; species Watsonalla binaria. The sequence goes on along the minus strand of OV838929.1, from coordinate 2,435,487 downwards.
ACTAAGCAATCAATATGGAAACTAGAAATGTGTGCTTTAGACGACGCTCCTCGCGTCCAATCGCGTTTACTGACAAAGTTTAAAGACCTTTTTCGTGTAACCTCACGGGTGATGTTATGACAAATAATGTGTGGCCGAGAGAAAATCGTTTACACAGTTGGTAATGGAAATATGAACACCCACTCGTTGGCCCACGTTTGCAAATCAAAATTCAAATTTACGAATTTCTATTGGTTACAGTGTATTTTGTGTCTACTTTGACACCAATCGCCAGTTTTATGTTTATGTGACTGGTTTGTGACTCGTAAGAATAAAACAAGTTTTTTATATACCGTATATTTTAGTATATGTACCTACCTGTTTGGGTTGCTGCATTGCGTGGATAGTTAGACACACAGGTGTTGTTAACGCCGATTTATTAGACAGTATTGATTTATGTGATCTGGTAGGGCCCTTGCCCTCTCCTCATTAATTGAAACGACCAGGAATTTTTGGTATTTGGAACTGGTTCTTGATTTGATTTTGGAGCATGTTTGAGAAGACCATGAAACGAAACGACGATTTCCTATCAAAATCGTTCATCATACATGCCTCTTATGGAAGTTGCTTATCTATTTCATATGCACAAATCCAATATGGCTTGAATAACAACAGGAAATGGTTATTAATCTATCAAATTAAGTGTTTATCAATATTAATTGACATACTAGTAATTATACTTCAGTACCTATCTCATTAAAACATGTTATTTGAGTTGTTATAATTGACCTATACCTATTTAACATAAAGTGCTACATGGAGAGGCATTTACAGAAATTTCCACGCTTATATTCAATATTAGTTGTAAATCTTAGCTCAGGGTTATTTAGAGGTAGATAATTCAAATTATAGGCATTATGTCAAGCAGTTTATTATCCTGTGAATCATGAGAAATTATTAAATGTTCCAATCTATATTTCAACGTTTTTTCAATTGTACTATGAATTGTTTTGCTAAGATACTAAAAGATTGTATAAAAACTGTTGAAAAATATTTCTACAGATATACATCTCACAATTTCAATAAAATATTAATGTTTAATAATCTATACTAATATTATAAAGAGGTTTGTATGTATGTCTGTAACGAATTGGCTCAAAGAGTACTGGAATGATTAAAAAAATACTTTCACCATTATAATCCCACATTATCAATGATTAATATAGGCTATATTTTATCATCGTACTCCCACGGGAACGGGAACTACACGGGTGAAACCACGTAACGTCTTCTAGTTTATAATAATAGTGAAGCAACATAACTATGATCAATACTTACCCGTAAGGGATCTATCTTAAAATAATACTTCATAAGCAGTAGAACGTCTCATAAAAAATCCACATTGAATGTATGTTTCCAATGTCTCGATAACACAATCTATCACCTGACTTGCTATCGCCAAATAGAAGAGATAGTGCTCAAAAGTGACATTTGTTCTGATAACGCTCATTTATACTATCAACAATGACAGTTTTTGTATAAAACTTTCTATTTGACTGTTTATTTACAGTTCACGTTTACGTAACTATCACCCGTTTTAGTAAAAAATATATCTTAGATTTTTCTGTTAAAAATAATTTTTGGGTTGTTACTCTTTTTGTTGCTGACTCTGTCATAAAATGTTTGATGCGAAATATAAAAATGAGCTTAGAATTAACAGAATAAAAAACAGAATATTTTTTTTGTGACATTACTTTTCTACGCGCTTGCATCATGCCAACCAACTAAGGTGCCCACATATTACTGATTTTGTAAGTCGTACTTATAATCTAGTTTGAGACTATTCATTTGTAAAAATATCAGTTACTGAGATGTTTTATAATAAGTATTTTCTTGTTGGAAATAAAAATGATGTGTTTATGTTACCTTGTACGTGGCCAGAAGGGGTAGAATCTGAGGAGGTAGTTTTTTGAAAATTTTGTATACGTTATCCAGATAGCTTTGTATGTTTGGAATGATTAAAATCGTGAATTATTAGCGAAATATTTGTGGCAATATGTTTGAATCGCTCTTAGATTTTATTTACCTAGCTAGTGGTTTTGTGGTATTTTTACACAAATTCAGACTATTTCAACAAAATTCACATTTAAACACCAACCTTGGTCAGAATTCGCGGGAGAATGAAACAGCTCAACACCGATAATCGAACAAACACTTTACTTTCCAATTTAACGAACATCAATAACCGAAAATTACAAAGAAATTTAATTTTCGAACGACGTAGTTTAGAACACTTTGAAATTCAAACTTTAAAAACGTTCTCGAATCCCATCGGGCGGGTTCGCGTGCACTCGCTTATTATCGCGTACATTCGCATATTAATCGCAGTAATTAGTTGGTTGTTTTTGTAGTGCGCTGGCGACCGCTCGCCGCGCTGCACCGCTACTCCTCACATACTACCCGGCGACCTCTCTTTCCCCCTTTACTTCCGCACCGGCTTTTTACCGAGGGCGCAGGCGCCCCCAAAAATTTTTTAAACCGCGCCCATGTTCCTATAATTCCTATCGCGCTCCGGTGAAAACAGCTTTTTTTAGGGCATTTTTCGCGACGTCTCTTTCTAACGGCGTCACTCGCTAAATCGCCGTCCCCCTTCGTCTAACGGTCGTCGGTTAGCACTTCCCAGCGTAACACTAGGAGCGTTATGCCTCTCTTTCTAAAAACGCCGCGACGCCGGTGACGCCAATTATTTCGCTACACCTCAATGTCCAAACGCAACTTAAACCAAACAAACTTGCCATTTTGTACCTTAACACCTTGCAATAAAACTGACGCTCAACTAGATTCAACGTAGTTGCGACTTTATGGTCTAACGCAAAAAGTGTAAAGTTCCGGCCATTTTTGCGATAAAAAAATCGCTTGTATGCACGTAACCACGCCTTTGTATACTCACATATTGCTGTCTATTTTACTCCTTTTTTATTTTTTACTTGCGATCTCGCTCTGTCACTCACACACGCACGCGTCAGTTGGCAAGCAGCGCACAAACGCCACCTAGCGGGGAGTAGCGGAACTTTTAGCGGCAAAGAGAAGTCTTAAGGGTGGCAGCACTGAGTGAAAGGGGTAGTTTTCAGTGGAGATAGTTCACGTTTTCGCCGCGCGACTGCAGCGCCAACATTTCTACGTAAACCGCAATTACGAAATTATTCTGTAACGGGTTTGATAAATTTTTTTCTCGTTTACGAACTCGCATAGAATCGATTTGTAACCCCCTAGATTAGTGTTAGTATTTAATGAAAATTTATTTAGCTGTGTAAACAGTAAATTTGCATATTATTTGGGTGTTTCGTGACGTTGCCGGCAGGGGGCGCTAAAGACGAGATTAGGAGACGGTGAGAAGAATGTTTAAACAAAGTACGTTTTTATTACCTTCGCTTTTAGTTTTATCTTTGTTTAAAAAAAATGCTGAAGGGATAATTTCAGTACCTACATAATTTTATTAAACCTATATTATAATACTAGATGTGCCCTGCGGAACCCTAAATGTTTTTTTTTTAATTAAAGTCGTAACATTAGCTATCTGCCAGTGAAAGTACCGTGAAAATTATTTATTTCATTACCCGGAAATAACAGACGGACAGAGAATATTTTTTTTTTTAAATGATTTTGTTATGTCAGTACCGTGTATATAGAAAAGCTGTTATTTTGGAATTACAAACAGACACTTCAATTTTATTTATTTGTATAAGCTCTATAAATACTAACAACTTAATCTAAACTAAGTAATATTATTAGTGCGAAAGCTATCACGAGTTCTGAGCTGACCTTGAATGCTGTAGTAATTTTATGAGTCCCTGCTGTGTGGCACGAGGCGAATAAAATACATACAAAGTTGAGGATACAGGTCTATTTACCTTCATGTGGGAGCTCTATAAGATCAAATCTAGACCGTCTTGGAACAGAAGGGGTTGGTTAACAAACGGTCTCCTGCCTGTCATGTATGCTCACGCCTGTATTCCCCGATGGGTTAGGAAGAGAGGGGTAGCCACTTTACACCGAAGATGATTAAGTGCCAACGTGACAAATGGTGAGTCTATCGCCGTCTCAGGCACTATACATTCGTTTTTGAATTACTGAGATTTCGACGCTTTGAATCCCAGCGGGCCCTGTACCAATGAGCTTTTGTACAAAATTATGTACAGTGATTTCACACGTGCTCCACGGTGACGGAAAACATCATGAGGAAACTTGCTTATGTCTCAGTTCTCAAAGACGTATGTATAGTGCTTGAGATGACGGTAAGCTCGTCATGATCGGTTAAAAGTGGGTGCTGTTGTTACCCCTTCGGAGAATACAGACGTGAGCATATGTATGTATGTAATTACAGAACGTTCTTTTCTATAAAACTTTGTCAAAATATTTATTTAATTTGTCTGTATTGACATAAGTCCCGGATAGAGATTTCGCAATAAATTGATTGCAACACCCAAAGGCTTTAAGTTCCAACCATAATCTTAAAATCGGTATTTATACTAACCGCCGTTTCGAAACGCTAATTACGTAAGTACTAATTCAGTAATCTTAAAATCGACAATAGAATGGCATTCGAGCGATCTAGCAAGACCGGTAGCTTTGTATCGAATGGAACAAATCGATTGAACAAATTGGCGAATTAATTAATCGAGAAGGATTTGCATAGACAATATCCATTTTGTATGTAATACGTTTGGGACAAGTTGTAATTTTTATACAAAGGGACATAGCTTTTGCAACCCCTTTCGGAAAGCGGTAATTACTAGCTCTGACTACTTCGTTGATCTAGTAATCGCAAATGCCAATAACGAAAGGTCCAGGGTACGATCACCGGGACGGACAAAGCGTTATTGGATTTTTTCATCTTTATTTTCCCATTACACGCCATACGCCTGGATAAGTGCCTGACTAATGGCAATAGGCTGGACCCTATTCCATGGGACTTAAACGTAACTGGTGAAATGTTCACCTCTGCCTTCCTCTTCGGGGAATACAGGCGTGGGCTTATGTATGTTATTCTGGAACGTATAGCTATTGGTATAGTTCAAAGTTCAAAATGTAGGGATGTAGGGACCAATTAGTTCTTTTCAAAACTTATGTGCAGTGATTTCACACCACGAGCTTTACAGTGAAAGAAAACGTCGTGAAGAAACCTGCATATGTATTGAGAAGTAATTCAAAGGCGTATGTATAGTATCTGAGACGGGGATGGACTCACCCTCTGTCACTTAATCATATTTGGTGAAATGTGACTGTTGTTGTTACAACATCTCTGCTTACCCTTTCGGGGACCCTTCTGGGATGGCGTGAGCATATTTATTTATTTTATTTGGTATTTTTCTTTGCCCTCGACTGTACTCAAACAAAATGGCGGTTGTATCAAAATGGCGTGTTGCTAATGAAAGTGCATTGGTCAGATACATTATCTGATCGGCAAGTCACATTCCGGCGCGAGTCATCATAACTCCATTGGTGTATCTTGATTGCATCACTAGTACAGACAGCACTAGAAAAAATACTTTTATTATAATTTATTCAAGAATTCATTTAACAACAAAACCGAACGGATAGTAAATGCGAACTTCATGGTTTTTTTTTCTGTGTAAAAGTTTATGTTTATTTGTAAATCCAAATTTAAAAATATTTATAAATATATACGATATCAATTAAAAAAAAATTCAAGATAAAACTCTCTCTCCTCCGTCTGTCTGTTTGTTCCGGCGGATCTCTGAAACGACTGAACCGATTTTAACGAAACTTTCACTAGCAAATAACTAATGTTATAAGGAGTTAGGTATCATCCTCCTGTCCTTTTCCCATGTTATTCGGGGTCGGCGCAATGTGTTCTTCTCTTCCATTTCTCTCTATCAGCCGTCATATCTGTATTCACTCCTATTTTAGCCATATCATCTTTCACACAATCCATCCATCGTTTCTTAGGTCTTCCATTCCCCTTGTAACCATCCACATTCATAAACAAATCTTTTTTGGCAACATTATACGCGAGTTAGGTAATGTTATTTAAAATGATGAAATTACAATTAAGCTTGACCTGATCGTATCAGGAACTTCTCAGTTTTGACGTTTCATTTTGGTACCGAAAATCTAAGAAACGAAAATCTAAACGACAAAGCTAAGAAGTTCTTATAACGCGTTGCTTAAACGATCATAGTTGGTTCCAAGATTCAACAGTTTTAACTATCTTTCCATCTTTGCTAACGGTACTATGTAGTCAGTCAGGAACAAGCCGCATACCTTTCTAGATTCAGAGTCTGCGAGAATCTCAGAAATCTGTTACTGAGAAGAGATTTTAATAGATACTTTGTTGAATGCTAATTTAATTGGTGTCTTATAAGGGCAAAGGGTCTAGATCGGCATTACGCTTTAGACATCAATAGAGAAAATAAACTACAAAATATGTATAAGAAACGGCCAAGGGTTTCTGTACAACTGGCGATTACCACGCGGTCAAAGATGCGGGTAGAAGCCAGCGCTATTTGCTAATGCGGAATCTGCGGTGACATACTGCAGTAAAGTCATACGAGACATACAAATGCAGTGAGGTAAACGTAAGACTTGATTGATCACTGGATACCGCTTTCGGCCTCATAAACTAATGAAAGCCAAGATAGGCAAGATAGGCATACATGAGCCCAGCGAATTAAAGGTTAAGGAGATTGGACAGTTACAGATGGATGGAGGATTATCAGATGCACCGAACGAGATAAGAGGCCTACCATTATCGGTTTAAGCAGTGCACATTAACTACTTGAGCTTTGATATTTTTGTACCGTAAAACGCCAACTTCAAAAGTAATATATGCCTGCATATCGCATACTCAGAACGTTAGAGGCCAAACTTCAAATTTCGCGAAAATGTGTTATGTCCATTTTTTTTATTGTTAAGATCATAAGAAGACCAATGAAAAAAAATGTATGCTCTAGCCAATTATTTTTTAAAAGTCAATATAATTTTTTAAAGAGCTATATTTCTATAGGTATGTGTAGGAAAGATATTTCCAATGATGTAAAATTTTTACTCTATAGTATTCTTATTGACGCCAAATTGTCTGTCTGTCTCTTCCCCTTTCATAGTTAAACCGCTAAATACATTGACTTGACATTTTGATGCGGACGAAATCTCGGTTACGTTTAAGATGTTAACTTTTGTAGATTTTAGGGACAGGTTGAATGGAAAAGTCAAAAACTAAGAGGCAAAATTATTAATAAACTATTCTAACACATTACAAAAACTTTAACAAAAACTGTGAGGACGGGACGCGCGGGAACATGACCACTTTTCAAAACCGAATCCGCCATCTTATTTTCTCAACATTAGCGCCCTCGCGCGTCAATAATCAAATTACTCTATACGTCAATGTCAGATGTCACGCTGACCGCCTATCCGTCCCACAGACAAATAATATAAATTAAGAATGATATAATCATGGAATGAGCTATTAATAAGGTTTTTATTTCTCAAGAAGGCGCTTGGCGTCATATTCAGGTCATATTCATTCATAAGCCCTTGAGGTTCAAGCCATTCAATTTGTCCGGTCCATCAGTAACATGATACATCCGTTAATGCAATTTGAAATAGACACCAGTTCATAGTGTGCTGGACTTAATGATTTGTCGCTTCGTTGAGAAATGTCGGAGCTTTCATTTTAATTAGGTTAAATCCGAATTGTCTATCGGTTGTAAGGCGATTAAGGTGAAATCTATTTGTTCATTGACCATTTCAGTGAAGTCACTCAAGATATTATATATGGTCTAGAAAATGCTCACGCCGTCCCAGAAGGGTCTTCGAAGGGGTAATATTGGAGTTGTACCAACAACACCCACATTTCACAGATGGTGAGAGTTAAGTATTACTAATTTACACGGTTCTTCTGAATCTCTCTTCCATTCGCTTTGTAAGGCACAAAGATCTGCGCCTTTTTAAACAAAAAAAAATTCCAAACTAACTTCCAAATTTTGAGAACACCAATAAGGTAATCATCATTGTCGGCTCATCTGTTGTTAAATGTACCTAGGAACCTTAGAAGACTTGGAAATCTTAAATAATACGTTCATTTCAGTTACATTTTCCCTCTGCAATTAATTTACAGTTGCAGTAAAGAATAACATCAACGCCAGTAGTAGTAGATTAGTAATTGTTGCCCCAGAGTGTTAATTGAGGTCAAATTAATTTAGCACTGGGCTTAAAATAAACTCTTCATCAAGGATTAGGGTCAATGCGATCTGACAACTTGTTCCAGTTCTCTGTTGGACTGTCGCGTTCATAATTGTATACATTCTCATCTTGTACCGAGAAAGTTATCAGTGTCATAATCAGTTGCATTGGAGATTATGTGATGAGATGATTAAATAATGAGCCGTGGTGGCCTTGAGGTTTGAGTGAAGTTCGAATCCCAGCGGGGCCTGTACCAATGAGTTTTTCTAAAAGACTTATGTACAGTGATTTCACACCACGTGCTTTACGGTGAAGGAAAACATCGTGAGGAAACCTGCATATTTCTGAGAAGTAATTCAATGACGTATGTAAAGTGTCTGAGAGGGCGATGGACTCACCATCTGTCACGTTGGCACTTACCTTCGGTGAAAAGTGGGTGTTGTGATTACAACACCTCTGCCTACCCCTTCGGGGAATACAGGCGTATAATTAAATTGAAATTTTCGAAAAAATCTATTGTTTGACACAGATTGCACTCGTGCCATCACACCACGTTAATTATCTGTTTCCAAATTCAGCTTTATTGATTCAAGCCAGCTTTAGACCGAGTTCATTGCTCTTTGGACATGATCTTGTTGTGGGATATCTTGGCTCAAAACAAGATGGATTTGAGCCAAGATAGCCCCACATATTGTGATTAAAGCGATGTTTATGGTTTCCCTGCCCAAAGGGTAAAAAACGAGACCTAAAACTCCGCTGTACGTCGGTCCGTCTGTCCGTCTGGCATCGGGCTGTATATGTAACCGTGATTAGCAAACATAATAAAATCAAATTAAACCCATACAAACATGTGATTATTTTTTTATTGTTTTTATTAAAAAAGGTACTGAATCGTACCCAAGTCCGACACGCATATGGCTAGTTTTTTATTTATTTTACTGTGTTGTCAAACAGTCTATAGCCTCGTCAAATACCCGTAAGCACAGATACATATAAGTAGTAAAGGTATTATCGGAAAATACCGTGAACAAACACAATCTAGAAATCTTTAGCAGTCTAACCGGTATGTCATAGAAAAACCGGCGACCAAACGAGTAAAACTTCAAGGCTCGATAAATGACCGTGTTATAGGACATTTAGCCCTAATTACCTTCGTTACTGAGGTAAAGGGCCGCGTTGAGTACGTGACTGTATGCCGACTGGCGTATGACAAAGGACATTGTTTACTTATAGTTGATTGTGAAATTGAAATTAGTCATATTACACAGGAAATACTAGAATCTAATGACCAACCATATCGGGTTGATTCTGGTTTTGACACCATAATGCTTCAGAGAAGGACACTTCTTGAAAAAGGTCGAATTCGTTGCCCATATAATCAAAGTTACTTCAAGAGAGGTAGGGCCAAACAGGGTTTCCCGTTCGAAATCCAGGAAAATAATGCTACCATATTTTAGTACCTATTATGTTTCTGCGGTGAGTAGGGTCGCCAGTGTTCCACAGCAATTCCATTCTTTACAATGTGGGTGCGTGACTATTCTTTACATGTTCATAGGCTGCAGTGACTGCTTACCATCACGCAGACGTAGACTTATTTGCTACACTATTTGTATCATTAAATAATACATCTGAGACACGTAAATATAATTTTGTTTTAAGATGGATATATTTTGTGAACGATGGTAAGGCTAGAAAGTAAGTGGGAAATGGAAGAGACAAACGCACCCCAAACATTATAAGAACAGGAAAATTATTATAAAAACCTGACTTAACAACTGCGCCATTAAAATAACAGTAGGTATTATTCCCAGGAATGAATCCGCATCACCTTCGTGTTCTGAATCACCCCATTCTTATGATAACTTGACATCACTGGTGAATCATTGGCGACACAAAAGGGCAAAGCAAATTACTTTAGGTACAAGGTGTCTTTGTCACTTTTGTCATCCTTCGTCACAATGGTGTAAGGCGTAGTGAGGTGTCAGATCGAAAATCTTATTTAATTATTTTTAACATGAAGGAGCTTTTTGATTATTTAAGGGTGCCTAGGCCCGTCCTTAGCTTTAGTAATGATAAGTTATAGATACAAGATGGCGCCACACGTCAGTTAGATCGCTCTATGATTACGTTTTCCCAAATCTCTAAAAGCTGTAATCTTCCAGCTAGATGGAGGTAATGCCTGGGAAATACCGGCCCGAATATACATAAACTTGTATATGTACTGCAATAGGCTAAAAAACGCTTATTGAGTGATTTAGGTTCTCGTGTAGGTACTCAAAGTTTGCAATTGTTTGGTAGCGAATGGCGGAACGCTGCAATAATATTAATATAGATTGAAGAAAGGTCGATTTGGTTCAATTCTGGTTATCCTTATAAAGAGATTTTGAGTGCAGTCACTTCATGTAAAATATTTTGTGCAGATCCTAAACATCGGGGACTTAGTTTTAGGAATGTGGTTGGATACAAGGGGAGAGGGAGACCTAAGAAAGCATGTATGAATTGTTTGAAAGATGATATGGCTAGAATGGGAGTGAATACAGATATAACGGCTGATACAGAGAAATGGAAGAGAAGAACACATTGCGCCGACCACAAATAATATGGGATAAGGGGAGGAAGAAGATGATGAAACAGAAGTAACCCTGTTTAAACTTGACATATTTTACAGAAACTGCTGAACACCACCAGACGAATTGCAAAACATAGTGGCCCGATCATTAGGGCTTCAATGAAAATTAAAGTTAAAGAATTAAGGCCACAGTGTAAGTAAATGGGAGTCACTTTTCGGGACACAGCGTAAAGCACCTCAAAAGTAGCCATATCTTGAAAGATACGGATTGTAAAATGAACATAATTTTAGGTCTAGTCACATTTCTGATCGATCAGCAAATAACGTCTTATAATGCAAGACAATCAAAGTTAGATTTGATTGCAATATAATTAAGTTCTTTAGCCATACTTAAAGTATATTTCATAAAATTGCCCTCTATTATACATCTATTCAAAGTAAATACCCTCTGGTTATATAATTGGTATTATATAATTGGTTATATAATTATCGTTCCTACAACCTTGAAAAGTGAGGGAACTCTTGTCAAGCACTAGAATGTCATTAATGCCTATAATATTTTAAGACGAAGTTCACTTTGCTAACAAAACAGCCTCATTATTATTAGTTACACCTCTATCTTAAAGGGGGAGAGTTTAATTTCGGAAAGTAAGTATTTGGTCGATGTTTTTGGTATTCTGGTTCGGTTGACTGGTGCAAATCAGATGTCGTGATTGTTGCATTGTCGTGCGTTTGTTGAATAACACTCAGTTGGATTAATGAAGGGTTTGAAGACTAACGTAAGTATGACAAACAAACATACATATGCTCACGTCTGTATGGGGTAAGCAATGGTGTCAACGTCATAGACGGTGAGTCTGGCACTATACATAAATAAGGCCTCGAATTAATTACTTCTCAGACATATGCAGTTTCCTCAGAAGGCCCCGCTGGGTTCCGAACTTGCGTCGCACACGACTGCTCAAACACCGCGGCCAACAAGGCTCTTAAGTATGGGATATATTAATTCAATATTATTGCAAATCAAGCGATGTCTCTACATAAGTTGCCAGTCATAGTTGAAACTTAACTATGAAGAGTTAAGTTAAAGACTTACGACAGTTTTTTAAGCACAGGCTTCAGCATATGTAAGGTCAAATCAGGGTTATTAGTTATAAGTTATAAGCATTATAGTTAAATTTATATATGTGTGTAAATGTAACCAACTTGTGCATTAAATATATGAATATAAATTGCGTTTTGAATGCAAAACTTTGAAGAAATCATCTCCTTCAGTTCATCTCTTTGTATAGATAGATATATATCAAAATATAAAAAGTACGAAAACTTTAAAAAAAATCTAATTCTTCACTTCACTAACTCATAATCCTAAAACCACTTACGTTGCGAATACAGAACTAATCATTAATTGTACAGGCGAACAGATTAATCAGCCATGCATCATAAAATTAAATCATGCTTCGCTTTCAATATCATCCAAGGGCACAGTGCAATTAGACAAGCAACCCACACGTCCAGCGGGCCTTTTGAACAAGCAATCTGCTTGCCATTTAGGTGTTCCACCTACACGCACCTAGGGCTTCGACAAGGTCTTACAATGAAACAATTTCATGTGATAATATCTGTTACTTAGCTTCACCGCACAATTTAAAATTATTTTAATAATAATATATTTTTTTTGTTTTTTTTTTATTGTCGAGGGTAAAACCTTCAAAAGGGGAGAAGAAGATAATTAAGTGCCAACGTGACAGATGGTGAGTCCATCGCCATCTCGGACACTTTACATACGTCATTGAATTACTTCTCAGAAATATGCAGGTATCCTTACGATGTTTTCCTTCACCGTTACATATTAAATTTTTTTACATATTAATCGCCGTGATGGCCGTGATGGCTACGCAAGCGACGCAAGTTCGAATCCCAGCGGGGCCTGTACCAATGAGTTTTTCAAACATCGTGAGGAAAAACCTGCATATGTCTGAGAAGTAGTTCAAACACGTATGCATAGTGGCTGAGACGGCGATGGACTCACTATCTGTCACGTTGGCACTTAATCTTCTTCGGTGAAAAGTGGGTGTTGTGTTTACAATACCTCTGCCTACCCCTTCGGGGAATACAGGCGTGAGCATATGTATGTATGTACATATTAATCAGATATTATTTGTATACCTACCTATATATGCCTCTCTATGTTGTGTTCGTCAACTTTGTTTGTATATAAAGACAAATGAGCTTATTAAAAATCAGCGGTAGTTGCAAGTAGCCTTAGTTGATTATTATATTATTCTAATGTCCGTATGCGGAACCGGCGCGACGTGATATATATGCAGGAGCCGAAAATAAATACACACGAAACGCCAGCTCCCAAACATTTGACAGGCGCACGCGCATATTAACGAACTTTTCGCTCTAATATTACTACTTGATATAGACTCTTATCTTATAACTAATACAACGTTATAATGTTATAGACACATTTGATTTGACTTTAAAGAAATTTTTTTTATCTTCCTTAAATATTGACACTTTAAAGAAGATTAAAAAAAAAATGCACAATTTTCTTAAACTATAAGCCAGCGAGCGTTGCCAACAATAATTTTCTAAGATAAATTAGTTAATTACTTCACCGCCAGGAAGCGCTGAACAATTTGTCATTCAAATACTTAGCGGAGACGCTAGCGAGTATAGACTAAGATAACGGTGGCAAACTCGTAATAGGGGTACTGAGCCAGTAGCTAAAGTAACATTACGCTCACGTTTCGCTAGTAGAAACCGTACAAAATGTATGCACTTCCCTCTATGATGGTCGAGGTCAATGGCTGACATTCACGTCACACTTGTGAACAGGTGCTGCTTGTGGGGGCTGGTCATCTTAAGCTACGCATTTAGTTGGAACTACTAGATTTTTAATTATGTTAATTTAATCGACATTTGTGTATTGGAACTGTGTCCATGAGCTTATGTTTCTTAAGTGATTAATTTTGTATTTTTAAAATTGTATAATATTTTTGAAAAGATTAATTACTAAGTCTCTTACCAGTTTCTTCTCAGTAAAAGCAACGTTCCGGACCTAACGGTAGCATGTATAATTATGTCATTCTGACGATTTGAAAGTGCTTTGTAAAAAGTCTAATCGAATAAAGATATTTTTGACTTTGACTTTGACTATGGGAATGACATACGTCAAGTCACTGATTTATGTACTTTCCATACATATTTTATCGTTTCTTTTAGCGCAAGCGCTAGAGAATACGTAAGATGATTCTCGACTATATCAAGAAGCCGCTCTTCTGATAATATTTTTTGTAGGTATAGGGTTAATGCGTCGACGCATACTTACGGTCCATACAAGGAATTAGCGTGTTTCCACAGTGAGCTAATGGGCAGTTTATTTAAATTTATCATTATTTATAGTAACATGTAACTTATCATTACTTAACTAAGTGTACCTATGCATTGCATTTAAGTACCTGCACTTAACCAGCTATTATAAGTTAGATAAAACATGACGACTTTAATAGTTTTCGCATACATTAGACCAGAATGTGTGTTATCGATTTAATTAAGAATGAGATTGAGGTCATTTGCTGCAATGTTTCAAGGTCGAGATTTAAGCAAAATTTAAACCTAAGCAATAATAGATGGATTTCGTGGAAGATGAAATGGCTAGGAAGGGAGTGAGACATGACGAATGATAAACAGAAAAGGAAGAGAAAAATACATTAAGATGCAACCAATGTGGCCACATTTGTCGCTGGATACGAGCGTCAGGCGGCTGCATGATGCAATAATTTTGCCTCTTGTGACCCTAAAATCTACACATTACTTCAACTACGCCAGGGACAGTTTTAAAAAGTTTGTAATTTTCAATCTGTCTTGTATCTTCTCAATATGTATTTGAAACGATCATTCGACCACAATGGACGGTCACTCCACTAGTAACGTGAACTTACACTTCGCACCAACTGTCCTCACGATTGTAATTCCAACCACAATACACGTTTGTTATTCCTACAATATCTTTATTATCAACCAGCTGTGCTTTGAATGCATAATGCACTTGCATATCTAGTTAAGTTATTGCTTATTCAAGTATCAACATTTTACTTACATAAGTTCGGCTCGCATACATTGAAAAGGCTCCAATAAGATAAAATAAATCCCTGGAATGGGAAGTATGATTCAATGTCTATGTGTATGACAAATCCACAAAGACATCCATAGGTCGTTCCATAGGTACAAATCCGGCTCGAAAGACAAAATTTGTATTACAAATTAGGCCTGGGAGCCAGGATCAATTGGAGTAGACCTTGGTTGGTTTGAATAAAACACCGTAACTTTGGCAGTCGTGGTATTTAATGGTTCGACAACTTGTATTGATTTGACCACACACATGGCCTACATGCTGCCAGAAAGACTTACAAACTGTAATGTTGTAATGTAATACTGGAAATGCTTTCATATATGATGATATATCTGTAAGATGTAGCAAGTTGAAGTTGCAATTGTAAGGTCATATCTGACATTAAACAGACTATCACTAAAGGCAATGACGAGGGATGGGACGCTCTCAGTGCTACGTGCGAGTTTTTCTCTGCCGTCGTTACAAGTGATCGCGTTGACGTAAACACAGATTTGTATGGGATCGAAATAGTGCCCTCTAAGGGCCGACAGATGGCGCTGTTTCGACCCTATACAAATCTGCGATTCCGTAAACGCGGTGACCTGTGACGGCGGTAGTGAAAAACTCGCCCTAATTCACGTAAAACATCCAGATCGAAATATCGGTAACGATTAGAGGCTTTCGATCAAAATCCTCTTACAATGTGATACTCACGTGATTCGAAATAGTTCGATAGGAACTTATAGGATGTTCTCGCAATGACGACTGAGCTATATCGTTTTTTCTTTTATGTAATGAATACGAAAGTACTGTCAACTACTACTGGTTACTGGAGACTAACGTCTGGAGGAAGAGTGTGATGAGGAAAGGGCTGGAAGAAATGGCATCACTTGGGAGCCTATCACAGTAAGTGGAAAGACAGGCTGATTATTTAATTCAAGCATAAGTCAAGCCTCGGAATCCCTAGCAAAACCTATTACAAAACATAGCCTAAAATTGGTTTAAAAGTAGTTCCATCTCTCTTTGTGATATAGATTTCAAAAGAGATGGGAATAGTTTTAGTCAGAGTTCGGTCTTGTCTTAGTTTAAGTCATGTTATGTAATGATTGTTGTGTGTGCAATAATTCTGAAACAATTAAAGAAACCGACTTTCTGATAATTTTCTGTTTTCTGCTCAAGCTTTTCATCGCGACTCGACAACAATAAAGTATGATATTTATTCTCTGTAATTAATAAGTAGAGCTGTGTATTGTACCTGAATAATTATATTGAGATTTGGTACGTTGTTTTATACAAGATCCTTTTGAATAATTTCAATAAAAATTTATTTGCTTTAAAATTGTCATAATTAGTAAAATTTTTCTCCCAATTCAAAAAGTTCATACAATATTTTATAGGAATAGAGAAAACCGGATTTCTAGTTCAAATAAAAAGAAGAGTCTATTCAACATAAGGAACACTTGGAATACTTATTTCTCTTACGATAACTTAGTTAATTTACTATCCTTTCCAAATGTAAGCCTGTCAGGAGAATACACGGGGAAATAAACTCCCCGGCTTTTTTTTACATGTGTCCCTTCTTTATACATAGGGTTGCTTAAGTACAATTTAATGGAAGAGTGACCAACTCATTGTCATGCTTGGCTATCATACAACTCAGTTACACTATAATATGCGTTTCTCGTGCCTCGGAAAGCATGTTACGCCGTTGGTCCTCCGCCTGATCTCTCTCCGGTCGTGTCGGATTGCCTCCCATCGGACTATGAGAGTGAGGGAATAAAGAGTGCACCTGTGTTTGCGCACACACTTGTGTACTATAATATCTCCTGCGCATATGGCTAATCCTCGTTGAGATTAGCCGCCGTGACCGAAATTCGGTAGGAGATTAATATGCGTTTTCACAAAGTTTCTGTTTGATGATCGCTTTAAAACTTAAAAATGGTAGTGCATACAGTTTTAATGGTAGTTTATTGAAAAAGCGTATACCTACTTTGCCTGAGCTGTCCTTTAGGGCACTTCCTTCTTCCTTCAACCTTCTTCCTAAGAGTAGTAATTATATTGTCACTGAAATTTGCATCCTACTTTCTACTTATTCTACTAATATTGTAAACGTGAACGTTTGTGGGTATGTACGTTTGTTACTCTTTAACCGAAAGACAAATATAATTTATAAATATATAGTAAACATTTCAAAAGTTAAGTAAAATTCTGCGCTGACGCAATCTTGGGCACTTGGGCAGTCCTTTATACAATTGAGCGAATGTTGAAGGATCAGCCTGCTGATAAAAAATGACAAATTCACGCTTTTTATCAGCAGGCTGAGTACAAATGCCATCTTGCAATAATTAAAAAGTAAATATGCTCAAGGCACTTTACATACGTCTTTGAATTACTTCTCAGACATATGCAGGTTTACTCACTATGTTTTCTTTCATCGTAAAGCACGTGGTGTGAAATCACTGTACAGAAGTTTTTTAGAAAAAACTCATTGGTACAGGCCCCGCTGGGAGTCAAACTTGCGTCACTTGCGTAGCAGGCGACTGCTTAAACCCCACGGCCGCGGCTTGATCCTTTAGCCGGTATAATAGTAATGGATATTGTTATTTAAATAACAGTTAAGTAACAATAGCTTGTAATAAAGACAAATTAAATATATGCGGTTGCCGTGGTGAATAAAAAGATGTTCGTTGCAATCAAAATGCATTGAATGTAATCATTACGAACGGTATTCTACTACCGTCGCTGACCTCATGCAGAATACATAATTGATGACTATTCCATAAAATGCACTGGAGCCAGCATGCTTGATGATATCTATGAAATAATAGCTGATAGAAATAGAACTGTGATGAAAGTGTTGAGAGGTAATCGGTTATAAAATGCATTAAAGAACGTTCAATGATATATTTCATAACTAGCTGTGTGTAGTTTTACCCGCGTGGAGTTAAATTTGCAAAACCCAATATTTTGTTAAATAAAAATTTTTCGTGGAAGATCAGGTATCTGACTGTGAAGGTCCAGCTAAAATAGGTCAATAATTTTAGTGCTTAGGGGGAATAAAAACACAGACAGAGAATGAAAAATTATTATTTTTTGTCTGTACTGAATATACTTTCACAATATACATACATATGCACACGCCTGTAATCCCCGAAAGGGGTTGGCAGAGGTGTTGTAATTAACAACACCCACTTTTCACCGCAGATAAGTACCAACGTGACAGATGGTAAGTGTATCGCCGTCTCAGACACTATACATACGTACGTCTATTGAATTACATCTCAGACATACCCTGCATATGTCTGAGATGTAATTCTCCTATACCGTGAAGCATGTGGTGTGAAATCACTACACATGAGAGTGAACAGGGCCCGATGTGACTCGAACTTCTGTCGCTTACGAAGCAGGCGACTGCCAAACCCCACAGCTAGCACGGCTCTTGCGAAATCTACTATAGTTTTATCGCGATGTTTCCATCGCTGGAATCTCATGATCTGGTTCTGGGGCAACATAAAATAACAATTGTACTGAAACCTAATCTGATTTCTATCGGATAACGCTGTCAACCTTAGAGTGGGTAGGAACCAGTTATGTTTGACCTCCCAGCCTCCCCTCATCCTTTTGATAAATAATCGCAAACTGGACCGCAGTATTGCCACAGTATAAAATATAAGCAATACGAAAACTAGAAACAAATCTTTGGAATTCACACATAGACACGTAAATCTACGAGATTATAAGCGGACGTGGGACCTTACCATGACCTCTTATTGCCATGATAGTTTTGCTCTTATTATGAGACAGATATATTTGACGGGTATACATCTATCACTGTCACACAGTTGAACTATCATTGCAATAAGAGCTCATGGTTGGGCCCCTGGCGTAAGGAAGAAGTGTATCGTCGTGGCCGATCATGTATACGCTACTAACGTGTTCTACAGACATTTGCCTAAACTTTCAAACGACAAATTGACATTACTTCGACAGTAAATGAAGGAATACATTTTAAAACTTTAAGGGTCCTCGAATGGGGGAATAATGGAATTCCTCTACATATTTGTGCGCCACTGTTTCTCCCGTGTGGTATTAATTTCATGGATGGCCCGTGGAACCATAATATTTTCTACATCTACACTACTTTTATAAATAGGAAAGATTTGTTTTTTTTTGTGTGTATGTTTGTAATGAATAAACTCAAAAACTACTGTGCCGATTTTAATTATTCTTTCACTATAAAGCTACATCATCAGCGAGTAACATAGGCTTTATTTTATCCCCGTACTCATACTGGAACGGGAACTAATTTTGTTTAAACGATACTTTATAAACAGACACTTAAATGTTGTTTTTCTGTGCTGTAGTACTGTACAGATGTATATATACTGTGCCCCAGTATCGTGCTCCGTGTATCTCCGCAAACTGGATGTCTTAACAGATTTGCTGTCAGGCTTAATCAAGTTATTTGTGTCCGTTTGCAACACAACTCCTTAACAACCTCCGTTCCTGATTTGGTCAAAACCGAATGCCTTCAATAATTCAGATAAAACCATTTAATTAGGAATGGTTAAGATAGCCATATGGGTCTTTAGGTCTTAAATCTCATTAGTAGTCATTTAAATTCATGCGAAATACCTGAGTTAATTTGATGAGTTGGATATGCTCTGTAGGTCTAAAAAGGCCACCTTGGGAGAATCATAATGTGATCCGAATATGATTCATCATCGAAATGACAAAATGGTCACTTAGGTGCAATTCATATTATGATTCACGACTATTTTTGGCCTCCGACTGACCTGTAACGATTGCCACAGATGATCAATTGGCAACCGGGACCGACGGCTTAACGTGCTCTCCGAGGCACGGATGGAACTCGGGCGGGCACCTATTCAATAACTGGCTAGGATTAGGGTTGCTTAACTTCGCAACAAATAGCAACTGTGCCACGAGCTCCTCAAAAAAAATCTACAATTTGATAAGGCGAAGAAATCGTACATAGATAATTCAACGGTGACGACGACGATGATTTGGAAGAAAAATAACATATTCATATTTCAATAGCGAACTGCGCATGTCATATTAGCGTAGATACTAAAGCACATACAGATATTCACATTGTATTATAATTGTATTTAAATGCATGACTGATCAGCACTATTGATTGAATCGACAAGCAATCCGAGATAGTCTGAAATTGACGAATCATGCGATGGAATCTGTACCTTCGTTAGGTTTACAGCGCACCCACATATCAGATTTTGCTTTATTATTCATCTTCTAAGTGAATGGTGGCCGTAGGGCTTAAGTAACTACCTGCTATTCTAACGAAGTATGTTTTAATCTTAACGGTCTAAGGCAATAATTCCTTCTAATAGTGTATGTGCCTGCACATGTCTGAGAAGTAATTCAAAGATGTAAGAGAGCCGTGGTGACATCGGGGTTTTGAGCAGTCGCCTCAACGCAAGCGACGGAAGTTCGAATCCTAGCGGGGCCTGTACCAATGAGTTTTTCTAAAAACTTATGTGCAGTGATTTCACACCACGTGCTTTACGGTGAAGGAAAACATCGTGAGGAAACCTGCATATGTCTAAAAAGTAATTCAAAGACGTATGTATAGTACCAAAGACGGGGATAGATTCACGCTCTGTCACGTTCGCACTTAATTATCTTCGGTGAAAGGGTGTTGTTATTACTACTCATGCTTACCCCTTCGGGGACCCTTCTGAGATGGCGTGAACATATTTAGGAGATAATAAATTCAAAGACGTAGTTAGAAAAATCTATGAATGATCTCGTCATCTGACAAGTGGCAGGAATACTTTTGAAAGTTATAATATGAATAAAATTTGGATAACATTTATATCCAAGTGAACAACTCTAGTAATATGGCCTTCGAGTACGTACTAGGGATCGAAATGAAATTACCAAAGACGAAAAAGTTTTATATTCAACAATAGACGTTTTATATATAAGTCCCGTTGAGACTCTCGATAGCGAGATTTAAATAATAATGACAACAGTGACAGCTCCATCTATCGACATAACATAGAACTAAAATATCATGCATTGTTCTTAGTATATTTGGCTTATACACCAAGCGATTAAAAGACATTTAAAAGCAGGTAATTGACTAAGTGAAAGATGATGTGTAAGCCGCAATGTGAAAGTTAAATATTATGTCAGCTGTGAATGCAGCTTTAGAGAAACACATAAATATTTTAAACCATCCAATTATCGTGTATCAAAAAAAATGTAGTGATCAAAACGACAAGTGAGTGCAGGCAGATGCAAAATGCATCGAAATATAAACGTATAATTTGAGCAATGCCACTTAATCGTCAGCGTATGGTTGCGCCGGCGCAGCCTGCCGGATTGACAGCATGATGGATGAGATAAGCATAGCGTTAGTCCTTGCAAAGGTACTGTTTCCATTACCATATTATTAACATAAATATGTTACGTCGTACGTACATTTTTGTATATTTCTAAAACGCTTGGCACAGTTTAATATCGACATCTATTAGTATTTAAACTAGAGATAATAATACTTTATTAATTCTATAAACCTGAGTTATAAGCAGAATAAGTATACATATTTACAGTGATTTCACACCTCGTGCTTTACGGTGAAGGAAAACATCGTGAGGAAACCTGCATATTTCTGAGAAGCAATTCAAAGACGGCGATGGACTCACCATCTGTCACGTTGGCACTTAATCATCTTCGGTGAAAAGTGGGTGTTGTGATAACAACACCTCTGCCTACCCCTTCAGGGTATACAGGCGTGAGCATATGTATGTATGTATGTATGAACTTAAATTCAAGCCAAAAGCAAGAGGTGATATAACAATCAAATTGGATTAATCATATTTTTAGGGTTATAATACGTATTGTAATGTTATTATTAGAAGTCGCACTGGATCGATAAAAATTCCTGAAGAAAATGCATAAGAGATGTATTTATCTACGTACCAATCTAAAGTTTTATCTTTTAACGAGCAATTCTTTTATATATGTAGAATCTGAATCTCGTCTCTATCCAGTGCCATCTCCTTGAACTCCCTAAACGTCATGGCGGACACTTTTTCCTTAACTTGACTCATCATTCCAATACGACAGTAAATTACGCCGATATCTGTCAAGTTACGGTAGCTCAGATGCGAGGCTTCCAGCTTACGGGGTGATGACGAAACTAGATTACCCCGGTTCAAGACTGACGTTCACCGGTTCGTTTATATATATGAGAAAACGTCATTGAAAAGAAACCGAGCACAGCGGTCAACCAGGTTCTATCTTTATACTATAAATTATTTTCACTTAAAAACGATTTTCATGAAATTAAGTATGCAGGTGGATTCGGGGGTACGAACATATCTCGGTCATCCAGGTACTAATAGATAAATAGTAGCGTGTAATGGAAATTTATACAAGTTAATAACGATAAAATTATATTATAATATACGATTTACGAGGTAGTTTTATAATATTGTTACTTTACTCTACAATTACCATTAAATAGTACATTAATATACCTTTATGATTAAACCACGATTTTAAAACTTATATTTATATTTCACAAAGCGTTTCAAATTGTTAATTAATATCTTTGATTTTTTTCCTGCCCACAAGAAAATAATAGTTAGATACATATACCTATAACATTCATATCTAATCCCTATCTATACATATAGTACATACATACAGATAAATAAAATTTAAGTGTCTGTTTGTAATTCTAACAGCTTTTCACTGAAAGCATATGAAAGTATATACGGTACTGATTTAAAAAAAACAATTTTATTTTTTTCTATCTGTTTGCTCCGGCTTATTTCCAAAACGGCAGGACCGATTTTACTGAGACTACGCGGGTAAAACCGCGGGGCACAGCTAGAATTTCATTAAACCAAATTCAATTAGATGTAGAATCCTTTACGAGAGCATGGTGCAAATTACAAATTATTTCATATTCGACGTGGACCAAAAAATAAAATAAAATTATATTGAACATGTGTTGCGATCTCGTTCGTAATGAAGGGGTATACCTGCCATTGGATCGTCTCAGGTTTTTAATGAGATCTGTTTCAATTTAGCGAATCATGCAACTATAAAAGCCTGCATTCATTATACTGAACCAATAAAAAGGCTTAGTAATATATTTTAACTGATATGGGCATATTTCGGCGATTTGAACAGTTCACGGCGACGTTTAACAGAATACATTTGTAAGTTCATTTATTTTGGGATACAGTTTATTTTTAGCGCGGCTATGAAATTTTGATGCGATTTTTATGATAATTAAGATCTGGATTAGGAGAACTTAAAACGAATGAATGTAAGTTACAGACAAAAATGGCTATTCCTGGTAAGCTAATTTCAATACCTCGTTTATTGCAAATGGAGTTGACTTTCATTGATTTAAATACGTATTTATATTCTCCATTTATAAGGCTGTTTAATGCACGCGACTTTGTCTGATTTTTTTCAAATTGGACTTGCAAACAAACTCTTCAGATTAATTTATTAGTATTTATACAATTTTATTAAAAATACATACACACCCCGACGGCTAGATAGTAAAATATAGATTATTTTATTCAAAACATCTATTAACGACACGCACCTACACGAATTAGAAAAGCTTACATTATGAATAAGCTTGGACCCAAACTGTTACCTTAAGGGACTCCAGATTCAAATCGAAATTTAAATGCAAAAATGATCACGTATTACTTGCATAATATTGATTCGATACACGTGGCGCTTTGCATGTAACGATGAATACAAATTGAATACAGCTACGAGCAACAATGTTGCTCTTAACATGGCATACTCAGTCAAAGGCTACAGCAAGATTTATTAATAAATAGTGTGAGACAATTGAAGATAATTGTTTTAATAGCGTGACTAAACTTGATTCTCTGTAATTCTGTACATGTTTCTCAAAACACGACAATCGTGTTAAACTTGACGTATCAATAGGAAAAATACATTCTAAGATGTAGTTTTTGCTCGTTACGTAAAGTCAAAGTCAAAGTCAATCAAAGTCAAAGTCAAAGTCAAAGTCAAAAGTATCTTTATTCGATTAGACTTTTACAAAGCACTTTCAAATCGTCAGAATGACACAATTATACAGGATTATACATGCTACCGCCAGGTTCGGAAGGTTGCTTTTACTGAGAAGAACCTGGCAAGAAACTCAGTAATTACTCTTTTCAAAAATATTATACAATTTAAAGAATACAAAATAAATAATTTAAAAAACGTAAGCTCATGTACAATGTTCCAATGCACAAATGTCGATAAAAATTAACATAACTAAAAATCTAGTACATCTACTTATAACTAAATGCGTAGCTTGAGATGACCAGCCCCCACAAGCAGCACCTGTTCACAAGTATGACGTGAATGCCAGCCATTGACCTCCTCAACCATCATAGAGGGAAGTGGACAACCCGTCATCCAGACGCCGCCGCAAGCAAAGGCATTTTAGTGAGCCTGACAACTCAAGCCAGTCAAACAAAGATCAAAACTAATAAATATTAAGAATTGTAACATAAGTACAGTGTCCATGAGACTACTTACAATATTTATCTGGTAATACATTATTCCAAGTTTCTTTATCACATATATAATCACTAACTGTATAATAACCCTTTTTAAGTAATACAGATTTTACAGTCTCTTTAAATTTATCAAAGGGTAAATTTACAATACATGTAGGTAACTTATTATAAAAGCGTATACATTGCCCTAAAAATGATCCCTGGACTTTCTGTAAGCGGTGTGTAGGTACTACTATTTTATTTTTGTGCCTTGTGTTGACATTATGTACATCACACTTCTTTTGAAAAGAATTAATATTTTTATGTACAAGTAATAAATTTGCTAAAATATACTGCGAAGCCACTGTTAAAATTCCTATTTCTTTAAATTTTTCCTTCAAAGATGCTCCAGATCCTAAGTTATAGATTGATCTTACAGCCCTTTTCTGTAATATAAATATGGCTTCTATATCGGCAGCTTTGCCCCAAAGCAGGATGGCATACGACATAACGCTATGAAAGTAACTAAAATAAACTAAGCGTGCCGTGTCTACATCAGTGAATTGCTTTACTTTCCTAACTGCATATGCTGCTGAGCTGAGTTTCCCAGCTAGACTAGATATATGTGGGCCCCATTGAAGTTTATTATCGAGTGTTACACCTAGAAAAACTACTGACTCCACAATATCCAGTTCTTCACCATTGATCATAATTTTGGTCGGAACAGGTTTGACGTTAGGTAAAGTAAATTTTAAGCATTTTGTTTTTTTTGCGTTCAAAACTAAGTTATTTACAGTGAACCATTTCAATACTTTGTCAAGGGCACTGTTTACATCATCATAATCCGTTTTAGCTCTGTTAACTTCAAACAGGAGTGATGTATCATCAGCGAACAGTACAATATCACAAGTATTCTGAACAAAATGCGGTAAATCATTAATGTATATCAGAAACAGAAAAGGCCCTAATATTGATCCCTGCGGAACGCCCATTAGAACCGGGGACCCGGAAGACTTAACGCCATTTACCTCTACTTTCTGTACCCTCTGACTTAAATATGAATTAATTAAATCGAGTGCAGTACCTTTGACTCCATAGTGTTTTAATTTGAGCAATAATGTCTCATGATGTACGCAATCAAACGCTTTAGATAGGTCACAGAATACACCTATCATATCATGTGATTTCTCCCAAGCCCTATATACATGTCGAAGAAGTGCAACACCGGCATCAGTAGTCGACCGACCTTTGGTGAAGCCATACTGCTCATTGTGTAAAATCTTATTCATGTTAAAATGTAAAACTAACTGATTTAACATGATTTTCTCAAAAATTTTGCTAAGAGCAGGTAAAATTGAAATTGGTCTGTAGTTATTGGGATCATTAATATCACCAGCTTTAAACAATGGTATAACTTTACTGTATTTCATCAAATCGGGAAATTTACCTAATTTAATACAATTGTTAAAAATTTCAGCTAGACTTGGAGCTATTATATCTATTATATCTTGTAATACTTTTAGTGATATATCCCACAGGTCACCCGTTTTTTTTAAATTTAAACTTTTAAATGTCTTAATCACTTCTAATGGGGTAACGGAACAAAAACAAAAGCCGGCGTCGCATTCTGACACACTTGACTTAAGAAGAGATTCGGCGTCTGAAGAAGATGAATGCAAGGAACAAGTTGTAACTACAGGAATGTTAATAAAAAAGTTATTAAACGTTTCTGCAATTTGAATATTATCGCGGATTAGATTATTATTAATATTTAAGGCTATTCGAGTATCGATAATCGATAATCGTAAATTTATGACTTAATAGATCGTTGACAATATAATAGGAAAAAACTGATTGTTTATTAATGACCTTATATCTGAAATTGAATTTCAAATTATGTGGGTAGTTATTTAGTTATGTAGGCAAGTAATAAATTGATACCTACTTGTTTTAAACCATAAGTACCTAGAGCTCAAAATGTAGGTTCAATATTTATTAACCGACTTCAAAAAAGGAGGAGGTTTCTCAATTCGACCGCATATATGCTTTTTTATGTTTGTTCGTGGATAATTTCGTCGTTTATGAACCGATATTGATGATTCTTTTTTGTTGGAAAGAAGATATTTTAAAGGTGGTATCCCATGATAAGGATATCAGGGTTTGATTATGGCAGACCAGAGAAATCTAGGGGAACCTTCAAAAACCTTACTGGCGACTAATTGTTAATTGTTTCCATTCAGTATTTGATTTTAATGAAGGTGTGGAGTCGATCTGATGATGGAGCCGAAATACATTCGAAGGTACTCCTAAACGATTTACAGCAAGTACCTAGAGTTTGGGCTTGATGGACTGGTTGGTGTACTTTGCAAAATGTCACAGAAAAGATCAAAATTAAAAAAAAAATATTTCAAATAAATTATACTTACTTTTGAAGTTGGTGCCAAGTATAGCGTCAAATTCGGTCTCAATCACTTTTCGTCTATTAATACACAATTTTTGAACACTTAAAACTAAATACAAAATCTTATTTCAGTAAAATGTGAATCGCTTTTATCCGAACATTTCGCAAGAAGAACTTTCATTACTAAACAAATGTTTTGTGTGATGTGAAAAAAAATGTTTTCAGCTTTCCATAGATGGCGCCAGCAGTCCCTGATGCATACAACGTCTACCGGGTTGTTAAAGAAGTTTGTACTCACTGGGCTGTCGACAGATGGCGCTCGGAGTCCAACCAGAGCGACGTTTCTGAAACATGGTTTTTATTAGTATCTCGTCTTATTGGTTTTGATGTTGGATTATGATTTATAGGAAATGTATATATGATTCTTATTAAAATTGCATTAATATGGTTTCACACCTTAACTTAGTATGTTGATTTACAAGATGACGTTTTAATATGCATCCAAAATTGATATTTTTATACTAAAGTTTAATATTGTAGCGGAATTTATGAACTCTAAGCAGATACATTGTAATTCCAAAATGACTGTTTTTCACTAAATGTATATTTTGTGTAAGAATTTTCATCATCATCATCATCATTTTGTGTAAGAATATACGGTACTGACATGACAAAATTTGTATTTTTATATTTTCTCCCTCTGTCTGTCTGTTTGTTCCGGCTAAGCTTCGAAACGACTGGTCTGATTTAAATGGGATTTTCACTGGCAGATAGCAAATTTTCCTTTAAAAAAGCATTAGGGTTCCGCGGGTCATCCATGAAATTAGCTCTACGAGGCATAGCTGGGTTATAATAAATCAATAAATTAAATCTAGAAACGTGAAAAGTGATTAAATTACACATTTAGAGAGTATTGAAATAATGCAAATAATAAATACATCGCAATGACAAAATGGTCACGAAATAAAAAACGTTACAATCCTCTACGTGCTGGGTACAATCGAATGGCATTTACAAACTTATAATTAAACAATATTTTATACTTAGTTGCCAAAATATTACTAAAATATAACTTTTACCCCCTAGGGGTACAAACGATTTAAAAAGCGGTACAAACCGGTACATACAGGGTACAATCGAATACATGACGAAAAATTTTTTTTTATTCACTTCAGTTGCCAACTTCACACAGGTCACCTAGGTGCAATTCATATTATGATTCACGAATGATTACAATAATTGTAGATGTTAGTCCCTAGCTAACTTTTTATGATGCTATTTGTCTCAAAAGCATTCATATATTGTGGACCATTTTAGGAATCTTCATAGGAAAGTGTGAAACAGGTGAATTGCGAAATATTAATAATTCGTGAATCATAATGAAAATTGCACCTAAGTGACCATTTTGTCATTTCGATGATGAATCATATTCGCACTTTATGATTCTCCCAAAGTGGCCTTTTTAGACCTACAGGCGGTGAATATGAATATAAAAGAAATTACTTCGAGTAAGCTACATTAATGGTTTAAAATAACTACAAGCTCATCTAATGGCCAGGTAATATCTAGATAATTATAGTAATATTCTACCGTAAGGTAATAGCAACCTATAAAATAAAATAAATATGCTCACGCCATCCCAGAAGGGTCCCCGAAGGGGTAAGCAGAGGTGTTGTATCAACAACACCCAAATTTCAACGAATATGATCAAGTGCCAACGTGACAGAGGATGAGTTCATCGTCGTCTCAAACACTATACATAAGTCTTTGAATTACTTCTCAGACATATGCAGGTTTCCTCACGATGTTTTCCTTCACCGTAAAGCACGTGGTGTTAAATAACTGCAATACCAACCTAATCTCAATAAACTTCTCCGTTGAAATAAAACCTTACGGGCTTAAGCTAATAACATTAGTCCGTTCCGTAACGGACGTGTGTCCAATAAAAAATGGATTAAAAAATCTTATAAGAACCGACAGCTGTCCCCACAAAAACTACCGGGGGTTGACACATCCCCAAAAAAATCGATGGGCGTCACCTAACGATAGTGGGGTGAACCAGCGGAAGGGCCGGGTTCAAACTATCGTCGAAATAAAAAAAGTTGAGGAGTAATTTTTGGAACACGCAATGTTCTGCGTTCAAATTTTAGGGGACTGGAGTAAAAAAAGTGAGTATTTTTTTTTCTAATTAAGTGTCTGGCCGGTAAATAATTTAGATTTCCGTTTGCGGTTCGCTGTTGTAAATAGGGTGTTTCTGAAAATGGAATTGTGTTGTTAATAATTAGTGGATATTAAATATTTTACGGTAATTATATTGGCTCCATCGCCGTCTTAGGCACTATACATACGTCTTTGAATTACTTCTCAGAAATATGCAGGTTTCCTCATGATGTTTTCACGTAAAGCACGTACAGTGAAATCACTGTACATAAGTTTTTTAGAAACACTCGTTGGTACAGGCCCCGCTGGGATTCGAACTTGCGTCGATTGCGTAGCAGGCGACTGCTCAAACCTCAAGGCCACCACGGCTCTTTATAGATATAGATATTGCCAATATTAATTAATAAGGGAAAAAACCTGAGTCCTTTTTGATTATAAATCGTCACTAAGATACATAAGTTAGCATACCTAAGTATTAGTCATACGATGATCTGCAAATCCTTTGTGTCGACAGTAAACAATCCATAATTCATGACAACTCCATTAAGTAAGTACATGGTCTCTATGACATAAGCACTAAGCACTTGCTTTGGCTTTTACTAACATGGTAACCGCTTACTGCGGGATTCGATCCCATAGATCCCATAAGGTAGTAGTCACACTGCTAAACAAGCGACACAAGTTTGAATCCCAACGACGCATCGACCAAAATCTTAGTGCAGTGCTTGACGATGAAAGAAAATATCGTGGGGAAACCTGCATATGTCTGAGATGTCAAAAATGTTAAAGTGTCTGAGACGGCGATAGACTCACCACTATCTTCGGTGAAATGTGAGTGTTATTACAACACCTCTGCCTACCCCTTAGGGGAATGAGCGTATGTCTGTAAATTCACTAATAATAGTAGGTAGGTAGATCCCTACTCAGTCACTTTGAGAACTTATATACGTAACTAAAACGTAGGTATTTAATTGGTATGTAGATATAGATATTCCAATAAGCAATTATTTTTGCAAAATAAATATTAGATTATGATTTATTATTTTCATAGAATATATGTCTCAAATTCGAAACTGTCAACTGCCGTGTTGAATAAAAAATAATTAATAAATATAATAACCGGTAACATATTTGGAACGGTCACATCACTATAAAACAATAAATAATGCCGCCTATTCACTGTCAGTGCCCACGTGGAATAAACAATTGCAATTAATATTTATTATAATAACGCGCGCGTACTGAATGGATTATGCATTGAGTTAATTAAAATATCAGTGTAAGTACGTATAAAATCTTATAAATATATATAGCTCAAAGGTGACTGACTGACTGACTGACTGACATAGTGATCTATCAATGCACAGTCCAAACCACTGGATGGATCGGGCTGAAATTTGGCATGCAGGTAGATGTTATGACGTAGGCATCCGTTAAGAAAGAATTTTGATTAATTCTACCACCAAGGGGATAAAGTAGGGGATGAAAGTTTGTCAATTAAACCGATATATTATTATATGAAACTAAATCTACGTGGGTGAAACCGCGGGGCACAGCTAGTTATATTATAGAGAGCTTTATTAATAGGTTTTGGTGAAAACCCCGATAGTATTATTGGTTGATAAATTTTGGATAGCATGACTAGGGAACGCTGACCGGTAATGAAAATGGATGGCCCTTTATAGACAAGACGTACTTAATATGATAAGTACCTTAAAAGTTACGGTTATGTAACATCACTTATGAAAAATAAATATTTCTCAAATTCGGAACACAAATATTTGATTAAAAAACATAATGTGATTTTTCAAATTAAAATTTAAAAAAAGAATCCTTGCAATCGAAAATCAAATTGGAATAACTTTTTTTGATTTTAAATTTAAAATGTATAATGAAAAAAATAAATACAATTTTAAATTCGGAATTCCATAATGGAAATTCGGACCCCACGTTGTTCGACCGACCAATAGCGGACATTACCGAGGGCTATTTGGAATTTGGAGGGTGTGCTATTTGGGTAAAAACGGACGAATGGGCCCTGGCTCCGTCAACCGGCAAATTGGCTGTTTTAATAAACCGGGAACTCGGATTGATTGATTGATTCAACTATTTTGGTCTTTTGCGGAATATTTTTATTAATAAGCTCGTTCAGTATTTCCAAACAAGAAGCAAATTCCAATCTCATCAGTCTTTACCAATGAGTTTTTCTCAAAGGATTAAGTATGTGATGTATGGTAAAGTTTCACTACAAGAAAATTTTCACTACAATACTTACTGTGCCTGAGACTAAACATTTTTTTTATAACTTAACTAGTGTTGTGCCCTGATTAAATTTTATAGGTGGCCCGTGGAACGCTAATATTTTTATTTATTTAATAAAAGCTTAAGTTACTCCTTGCAACACTAGCTATCCGCCGGAGATTGGCCGGGACAAACCGACAGGTTTTGACCGATCCGAAAGGGTTGGACCGAACAGGACTTTCACTGGTGGATAGCTAGAGTTGCAAGGAGGAACTTAGGCTAGAAATAAAGAAATAAAAATATTAGCGTTCCACGGGCCACCTATAAAATTTAATCAGGGCACAACACTAGTTAAGTTATAAAAAAAATGTTTAATGTTTAATGCTTTTCTGTGTCAGGTATCGTAAAATTTTATATGCATTTAGTCAAAAGGTATACTTTTGGAATTACACTGTTTATAATAGAGTATAGATGTATAGACACATTATACATATTAAAATAACACATTATTTTTACAATATAAAATAACAACTAATATCGAATAATATTCGATCATGTTATTTTTTTAAATATGTGATGTTTTTTTCAATTGAGTTATAACATTTGCAACATCAAGCTGACAACGGAAGCGAGCCAATAAATCACTTCAAAAATCAATAGGCCGTATTGATTATTGATGTCCCATAATCCGGACCCGGGCATGACTTCCTGAAGCGCAAATTTGCATTGGAATCGATGGATTTGCATATTGGGTTACCTTTTCTAATGTTTTTGCATAACAAAATGAACTATTGTTACACTGTACCTTTGGGCTTGGATAAGGGTCTGTAGGGTGAAGTTCTGGTGTGTTCCTGCGATGGTGCAAGTTTTATTACTCAATAGCGTCCCGCAGCATTCCCGCGGAACCCTAAATGTTTTTTAAATAAGCGTAATCTAAGTTACTCCTTGTAAAATAAGCAACCTGTCAGTGAAAGTCCCGTTAAAATCGGTCCAGTCGTTACAGAGATTTCCCGGAACAAACAGACAGACAGATATTTTTTTTTCAATATTTTATACGATTATGACAAAAAAACATTTTTTTCATAATCATTTTTCATTTTCGCATACTTTCATATGCATTTAGTGAAAAGCTGTTATTTTGGAATTACAAACAGACACTTCTACCTTATTTATCTGTATAGAATATAGGTTATTTTTGTTTTCAAAATTCACATTGGTCGGCGTAAATTCTCATTTTGTTACATATCAATAACCTGTCATACGAGCATTTATATAATTATCATAGTTCTGAATACAAATTACTATGAAGATTCTTTAAATACATCATTAACTATTTTAATTTATTAAAAGAAAAATAACAATATAATAATAACACAGGTACGTAAATAAAATCACGTCAAAACAGTATATAATAAGTAAAAAAATTGAATTGTTTAAAAAAGGAACACAGAATTAATAAAGCTAACCCTACACCGCGAGCACCGGTCCAAACGACCTCGAGTTCAACAATCGATCTCGCGATTCGATTCCTTCTCGATTCAAACGACCCTTCGAGACGCTAACGAACTCATACAAATGGTATGCAAATATAAATCATGTACCCACCAAATTACAATGGTGCATTGAAAATTTAACTCAGGTGTTCCGATCTGCAGTCACAATGATGTCGATGTAAAAACGGTTCACATTATTGTCCTCGGGCCGGGGGTTTGTCGGTAATCTATTTAATATGCGTGTGAACACTCCGTGTTATTCAAGAAACTTTTTAATCGCAACTGTGCTTCTTTTGTTTTGCGTTTCTTTTTTAATTTATTCGCAAAGCATTAGATAAATATCTATACAGATAAATACAATTGAAATGTGTGTTTGTAATACCAAATTAACAGCTTTTCACTCCATACATATGAAAGCATGTAGGATGCTGACATTAAGACACCAGTTTTTTTTTTGTTTCTCTGTCTATCTGAAACGGCGGGACCTTCACTGGCAGGTAGCTGATGTTTCAAGGAGTAACTTAAGCTACTTTTATTTATAAAAAAATATTAGGGTGCCGCAAAATTAAGCTAGAAACTAAATCTACACGGGTGAAACCACGGGGCACAGCTAGTGTATCCACATAAATTGTTACTATTAGACTAATTACGGTACATATATATGCTGCCTAGTTCTATTGAATTATGCGACTCTAAAAATATGCATTCTGTGACTAATAAAGTATGAAATGTATGTATGTACATTCCTATGTAACAGAAGCTTAGGCTATAAATAATGATATATAACATTCAGTTTTATCAATAATTGCTTCTGCTTTTATGTAGGTTCTTAAGTTTCATGGACGTTGCATCACTAGGAATAATAATTCGTAGTGATTTATTACTAATACTAATTGTAATCCTATTGATTTTGTGTTCTGAAACATTCCACTCTTTATATAAGTTTTGCTATACCTACTTAAAAATGTGTTACTACTGAGTTTTGTCACTCATATGAATGACTAGCCGTATCCTGCGGTTTCACCCGCGTAGACTTGTCTCAGCCCGATCGGCTTAAAATTGACAAAGTTTCATACAAACTTTCATCGCCTATTTTATCCCCTTGGGGGTAGAATTAATCAAAATCCTTTCTTAGCGGATGCCTACGTTATAACATGTACCTGCATGCCAAATTTCAGCCCGATCCGTCCAGTGGTTTGGGCTGTGATCGCAAAGCCCAAACCTATCTATCTATCATCGGATAGATCACTATGTCAGTCAGTCACCTTTGAGTTATATATATTTAAAGTTAATTGATACTATAGGTACCGAACATTATTGTTTTAAAAAAAAAGAGCATACCACTTGAAATCTTCCAGCGTGAGAAAAAAATATGAGCAGTTTAGTCATAATAAAAATCAACAGGGTATAAAACTCTTCGACCATAATTCAAAAGGATGTCGTTATCGATTTCAACCCGAATAATCGTTTAAAAAACTCGAGATAAATCATTGTAACGTACTGTACCGGATTCACTTTCTAACGCAGGTGGTTGACAGACCCAGAATCTTTACCCCACCGTTAAAGGGTTAACAAAAAGGGCCAAACATCCTTTTGTTAAAAAAAATCAGGTGACTCAAAAGCTCTTGTTGGGTTTTTTCTTTGCGAGTTAACGCAGGTTGTAGAGAAAGTGAATCACATTTTTTGCTGGTGGCATTTTAGGGTTGAAGATTTTTTCGTTTTCATTTGTTGTTCATTGTAAATGTTAATTGAGATTATTTTAAAAAACCTATGTGCTTATTATAATTTTTTTGTTTTAAAACTTTTAAAAATAATTATCGCTATAACGCTTAACTATAACGCTGTTTTCGAGAATGTGAGATAGAAAGAGGTTTTATTCTTTTAATTTTAGAATATATACAATCTATCTATATAATTAAAATTGAAGTGTCTACTTGTAATTTCAAATTAACAGTTTTTAATTAAATGCCTTTTATGAAAGTACGCTTCCTACATAAAAATCAAAAAAAATATATTTTTCTGTCTGTTTGTCTCGGCTAATCTCCGAAAACATTAATATAAATAATAATTTTAATAAATATTAGGCTTCGGCGGGCTACCTATGAAATAAAATCTTCGCGGGTGAAACCACGGGGCACTGCTAGTAAGACAAAAATGTATAATAATAATTAGCGAAGAATACAGGCTATGAATATTTGGAGTAGTTTTATTTTTGTCAATTATCGTCAACTAAATATAACAATTCCCTGCGGGTGCCAACTGCCGACGCCTATTAGGACAACTTTGTATTCAAACATCGAACTCTACCGGCATTTTTGCCATTGTCGAAGTAATTTATAATTGAATTAGTATTGTGAGCTTAACTGTACCATTCACGCGACATACCACCGCCATCTTTGGACTTAATGAGAAAACGTTATTCCAAGTAACAATAAAAACAGGGCGATTATAGTATCCTTTACCTTATTTGCGTACTAACCCTAAGCATTAAATAAAAAATATACAGAAGGCCAGCTTGCATATATTGACGGTAAGTAAGTTGTAAGATATAAGTTGCTGCGCGTCTGTCAGAGCTCTCATTTTTTGACTGTGACATATATACATATGCTCCTGTATCCCATGGGGGTAGGCAGATCATTACATACTTCTTTCGCTTTATATTTTGATGTGACATGTACAGACTTATCAAACTAATGCCTTGAGGCACAGCTTATTAGTTTTAAAAAAAGTTGAAAATACGGATCACCATTTGTGAAATAGTAACTTTCTGTGGATCTAGCCATGGGACTGTCTAGAAATGACGACTTCATGATTGACTTAACTTAATGAGATCATGGAAAAAAAACATCCAATGAAAGGAGCTGCCCTTCTGTTGCCACTCTAGTCTATGCCCTATGATGTATTGATGTGTTGTAATAGGAACGACAGATGTTAAAAATGTATCTGCCCTTTCTTTGATATAAAACGGAGTTAAAATGTCACGAGGCACTAGGCATTAGACTTGACTCGTTAGAACATGGTGTGTTCAAGGAACAGGGCTGATAGGTCAGTTCATTGGGTAATTAATATTAAGCCTTAACATAGGAGTATTAAGTTCATGTTTGATTGAAGATGGAATTTTTGCATGAAACTATTTCAAGATAAAATAAATATATAAACATATGCTCACGCCTGTATTCCCCGAAGGGGTAGGAAGAGGTGTTGTAATCACAACACCCACTTTTCACCGAAGATGATTAAGTGCCAACGTGACAGAGGACAGAGTGTGAGTCCATCGCCGTCTCAGCCACTATACATACGTCATTGAATTACTTCTCAGACATATGCAGGTTTCCTCACGATGTTTTCCTTCACTGTAAAGCATGTGCTGTGAAATGTAAAAAATGTATACTTTAAGATTACATTCTAGTCAATTTATTTGTCAACAATGTACATGATGCCAGCTGATTTTCTGTTCTCAGAAGCCTAGTTTCCGGACCGGTGGTCAATTGTTGGACCTTCATAAGTGCCTGAACTGAACAAATAATTTTCATTTACGGTCTAACTAATAGCTTGTCGAACAAAATATTCAATTCCCCGTTATGAAACTTGGCAAGACTTCGCACTTGTAAAAATCACTTAGGCCCATGAAGTACGGTACACGATTGAATCCATTTGTATATTGAAAACGGCTCATATTGCAGACGTAACAAATCGCAGTTGTGTCGCTATCGTAAACCTGTCGTCTCGACGAAAACTCAGACATTGCCTAGTAAACTAACGTACAGTACCGCAAGTATTTAACAAAATCAAAAATATCTTTATTCGATTAGACTTTTTACAAAGTACTTTCAAATCGTCAGAAAGACACGATTACATAGGATTATACATGCTACCGTCAGGTTCGGAAGGTTGCTTTTACTGAGAAGAACCTGGCAAGAAACTCAGTAATTACTCTTTAAAAAAAAATTATAGCTTTGAGCAATACAATATAAATAAAAAAATATATATAAGCCCATGGACACAGTTCCAGTGCACAAAAGTCGATATAAAAAAAAAAACGTTGCGTATTTCCCTCATTTTCTATGGGAACGTAAAGTCGGTACAAGCGGTGGCGTTGTTCTGTCAGGTTCTCAGTGTGGAACTCGATGTCAAGGGTCGGTTAAAATCATAGAATATTGATACATAATACGTAGATAATAATATTCAATTGAGCCGTGGCCTTGAGGTTTGACCAGTCGCCTTCTACGCAAGCGACGCAAGTTCGAATCCTAGCGGGTTCTGTACCAATGCGTTTTTCTAAAAAAACTTATGTACAGTGATTTCACACCACGTGGTTTTACGGTGAAGGAAAACATCGTGAAGAAGGCTGCATATTTCTGAGAAGTAATTCAATGACGTATGTAAAGTGTCTAAGACGGCGATGGACTCACCATCTATCACGTTGGCACTTAATCATCTTCGTTGAAAAGTGGGTGCTGTGGTTACAACACCCTTCGGGGAATACAGGCATGAGCATATGTATGTATGTATGTATAATATTCATTTTCGTATCTATGACACCGATACTCGTCGTCGTGACGCTGTGAAATCTTGCAGAATATCGCGGCAGAAAGGTTAACGCTAAGAATAGGTTTTACTTGAGGTTCAGTACTCTAGTTCAATGTTGCCGTCTTGAATTATGTTCAGTGAAAATAGTGGGAATAACTGCTCATATCTATATTTATATTATACAGAGGATAGATTTATATGTAAGCATGTTTGTAACGAATTGGCTCAAAAATACTGAACCAATTTGAAAAAATATTTCAGCAATGGATAACAACTGATGAATATAGGCTATATTTTATTCCCGTACTCCCACGGGAACGGGAACTACGCGGGTGAAACCGTGAGACGTCCGCTGGTTTTCATATAAAATGAGAGCGCTCAAATGGGCGGCACAGCGCGGGCTATGAGCGTTCTAAACCTTAAGATTTTCTTATTCAGCATGTTGTGCTTTATGCGTACTGAATCAATTATGTATTGTGGTCTTGGCAAGCCAACTGCAGTATCTTTGCAATTTGGTATCGTTTGTAAACCATTTTACAGTTGTTTACGATTTAGTTTTAGTACCAATTTTATTCCATTTGTAAGATTGTTTATGTGTCTGTCATGTCAGAGTGAAATTTTACCATACTTTGGCGTCGCAAGTTTTGAGCGCTGGCTTTGAATGCGCCTAAGCAGTGGTACCTATTTTTTTAAATAGAGTTATAACCTCAAGTGTGTAGTAACCTGTAGATTAAGTAACATTAACCTAACGCTTCGTTAGTAGAAACTATACAAAATGTACGGGAATGACATTTGTCATGTGACTGATTTACGTCATCTCCATACATTTTTTTATCGATTCTATTAGCGTAAGCGCGAGAGAATGTTACTTTGTCCAGGCCTACAGGTGTTTTAACGATTTAATTTTTTTTCCAAAATTTATCGTTTTGAAGTTTAAAAATGACTATACGCAATCGGCTCAAGACGTGAGACCTTTTCTGTCATTACGTATATTTCGCTTATTTTCGTGTAGATGCGCGTGTCTGTATGTCATTTCGAATGATTTCGAATGTTCCTAGATCCTGCTTGTAAAGCATATAATTAAACTATGACATCTGTCACGTTGACATACACCCATAGGTACGTCTGTATTCCCTGAAGGAGTAGGCCGAGGGGTTTTAATAAAAACACCCACTTTTCACCGATGATGTTTTAGTGCCAACGTGGCAGATAGTGAGTCTATCGCCGTCTCAGCCACTGTACACACGTCTTTGAATTACTTCTCAGAAATATGCAGGTTTTCTCACGATGTTTTCCTTCATCGTAAAGCACGTAGTGTAAATTCTATTGCACATAATTTTTTTTAGAATATCTCATTGGTTCAGGCCTCGCTGAGATTCGAACTTGCGTCGTTGTGTAGTAGGCGACTGCTCAAACCCCGTCCCCGGCTACAACGGCACGCTTGACCCTTTATAAAATGAAAATTTATTAGTTAATTATTTGAAAAACTTAAAGTTCGATAAGCCGTTAAATTCAAGTGAAGGTTCTTATCATATTTTTGACAAGTATTAAACATTGTTGTATCCACGAGCTAATCTCCGTTTTATAACAAAAGGAAACTTTGCGAAACCTTTTCCGGCATTAGGGTACACGTTATATTAGGAGACGTCTGAATTTTGGGGGATGTTCGATCGGACATCCTGCCAGACGATCGCCGATACGAAGGCTTTGTTGTGACCTGTTCAAATATCCTTATGTAGTCTAGGTACAGTATAAAGGACCTTATGTACTAGATGGATTACTGATAATGTCGGGTTAGATGCGGGGACGGTCTGCTATTAAATACAACAGATACCGTTGTATTTATTGACAGCATTTTCATATCATACATACATACATATGCTCAAGGCCTGTATTCCCCGAAGGGGTAGGCAGAGGTGTTGTAATCACAACACCCACTTTTCACCGAAGATGATTCGCCGTCTCAGACGCTTTACATACGTTATTGAATTACTTCTCAGAAATATGCAGGTTTCCTCACGATGTTTTCCTTCACCGTAAAGCACGTGGTGTGTAATGACTGCACATAAGTTTTTTAGAAAAACTCATTGGTACAGGCCCCGCTGGGATTCGAACTTGCGTCGCTTGCGTAGCAGGCGTCTACTCAAACCTCAAGGCCACCACGGCTCTTTTCTATTATTTTCATGTCATGATAATAATTGTAATAACAGACTCCAGCCCAGGAAGCTAGCTATCTATACAGATAAATAAAATTTGAGTGTCTGTTTGTGATTCCAAATTTACAACTTTTTAGTAAATGCATATGAAAGTATAAGAGGTACTTATATAAAAATAGATTTTGTTATTTTTTCTGTTTGCCTGTCCGTCTGTCTGTTTCTATAACGGTTGGATTGACTTAGCAGGACTTTCACTAGCAAATAGCTGTTACAAGGAGTAGGTGACTTAGGACACATTAAAAAAGTTGGGCTCCAAATAATTGGGTGTAATCTTTTGTATTCTTAAACCTTAATAATTCTGTAATAAGTCTGTTAACAAAACATTTATAAGTACGGCATATAGTAAGACGTTTGATAACACAATCAAATAAGTATTTAGAGTATCATTATAATACAGTTAAGACATAGTTAAGCGTTTCTCACCCTTATTCCTTTAGGTTTAGGGGCTGCACTCGCACGTGTATTGCATAACATAAATATCGCCTGTCTGCCTACCATGGCACAAATCTCAACAAGCTCGCAAATCAAGTATTAAACTACTAATTTACATATCACATGAACGCGCGTAAAGCATACGCAGCTCAATGTATCCTTGACACGGCAGCATTATGTTATGCTGCGTTCACATCGAGCGAGTTGCATGCGTGGCTTTCGTGTTCAGTTATCGAATTATACACATTATTTGATAATGATACTTATGAAGAGCTGTGGGGGCCTTGAGGTTTGAGCAGTCGCCTGCTACGCAAGCGACGCAAGTTCGAATCCCAGTGGGGCCTGTACCAATGAGTTTTTCTGAAAAACTTATGTACAGTGATTTCACACCACGTGCACGGTGAAGGAAAACATCTTGATGAAACCTGCATATTTCTGAGAAGTAATTCAGTGACGTATGTTAAGTGTCTGAGACGGCGATGGACTCACCATCTGTCACGTTGGCACTTAATCAAATTCGGTGAAAAGTGGGTGTTGTGATATCAACACCTCTGCCTACCCCTTCGGGGAATACAGGCGTGAGCATATATGTATGTATGTATGTATTATTATAGTCACCTCAATAGTAATACATACATATGTTCCTGTATTACCTAACGTGTAGTTAGAAGTTATGTCTTACCCACATTACGCCAGTTATGTTCAAGTCCCATGTGGGCGAACCTTGCCACAAGGCACTAATTCTCTGGGCTGCTTCTGGGCAATTACAGCTGGTGAAACCTCAATAACAATTTGCAAAGCCCGGGAATCGAGGTCAGGACTACCGACGATGCAGTCTAAGAATGTAAGTCCCTACAAATCGGAGGTATCCTTGTATTTTGTGTCTGAAGTCCTATATCGTTAAGGAGGCCTTGAAGTTTTCTTTGTCAAAATTTTGGCAAAACACTAAGTTAAATAACACAGCGTCAAATTTGGAACACGCTTCTTAAACACAGCAATGTTGTCACATTAAATATGCGAAATAAAGAAAATTACAATTTAAAAACTGCTTTTATTAGTTATTAGGATGTTCAAGTCTTCAGACAATATCTGAGGACCGTCAAGGGACTTTTTTAAATCAAGGAACTGGCTATGTACTCTAGTATGTAGTAGAGTAGTGCTATTTCCTAATGAAAAATTTAAATGATTTTTTATTTTAAGCCCTGGTAAGGCACTTATGAATGTCGAAGAATTGACTATATGACGCTGTTCAAGCTAATAATTAAAAAATACGTATACATTTACAGTCACAGTATAAGTTCGTCTATAGTTTGATTCATGCAAATTCTGACAGCATGCTTAAATATCCTAGCCCACTTGCTACAGACTTGTAGCTACACAAGCCCACTTGCTAGAGTCTTGTAGCTACACAAGCCCACTTGATAGAGTCTTGTAGCTACACAAGCCCACTTGCTACAGTCTTGTAGCTACACAAGCCCACTTGATAGAGTCTTGTAGCTACACAAGCCCACTTGCTACAGTCTT
Source organism: Watsonalla binaria (assembly GCA_929442735.1). Lineage (NCBI taxonomy): Eukaryota > Metazoa > Arthropoda > Insecta > Lepidoptera > Drepanidae > Watsonalla > Watsonalla binaria. The sequence continues at coordinate 2,394,072 of OV838929.1, read as the reverse complement.
GTAGCTACACAAGCCCACTTGCTACAGGCTTGTAGCTACACAAGCCCACTTGCTACAGGCTTGTAGCTACACAAGCCCACTTGATAGAGTCTTGTAGCTACACAAGCCCACTTGCTACAGGCTTTTAGCTACACAAGCCCACTTGCTAGAGTCTTCTAGCTACACAAGGCCACTTGCTAGAGTCTTGTAGCTACACAAGCCCACTTGCTACAGGCTTGTAGCTACACAAACCCACTTGCTACAGGCTTGTAGCTACACAAGCCCACTTGCTAGAGTCTTGTAGCTACACAAACCCACTTGCTACTGGATACTGTAGCTACACAAACGAGGCACGCGTGCATGTAGAAACCAAATACTTAAACGCGACGTCAACATTTAACCAGTGGCTTCCGTGAGCAGTGTTCATAAACTGACGTTGTATATGGATATGTTTTACGGCACTACGCATATATGCCAGATACAGGGTAGATATGGGAACAATAAAAATAATGTAGAGCAACATTCGAACCGTCATCGTTATTTTATTGAGCAGTATCTATCAAGCGAACGTATTTATTTACGTTATTACATTTGGTTTTGTTTACTTGTATCGTTAAGGCGTATTTTGTAAATAATTCAGTGATTTAAAAAAATATATGTTAGAATTTAGAGAAAATTTTAGGGTAGTATTCTCATGATCGAATGCGCCAATTATGATGGTTTTGAGACTTTCAAACGTTGACGAATGAGTTTGCGTTTTAACGTGACTCAAATATGTTAGTGCTTTCGATTTCTCGAATAAAATAATGTAATTTATTTCAATTGATAAAATGATTTTGGAAAGGCAAGACCGACATTATTTTTTACGGCTGACACCATGGTCTAGTCACGTGTGGTCTAGATCATGTATGGTTGAAGTACGCGAAAGTATTAAATCCAGCCTGCCGATAGTCACTCTCCCTACATGAATAGGATACCAGCAAAAAAATATTTTTTCCAAAATGATTTTTTTTTCTATAATTCTGATCCGTCTATGAAATTTCTTAAAAATTTCTTTGTTAAGATAGTACATACATATGCTCAAGCCTGTATTCAGAGGTCGGTAGGCAGAGGTCAGTTTTCACCGAAGATGATTAAGTGCCAACGTGACGGATGGTGAGTCCATCGCCGTCTCAGACACTTTACATACGTCATTGAATTACTTCTCAGAAATATGCAGGTTTCTTCACGATGTTTTCCTTCACCGTAAAGCACGTGGTGTGAAATCACTGCACATAAGTTTTAAGAAAATCTCATTGGTACAGGCCCCGCTGGGATTCGAACTTGCGTCGTTTGCGTAGCAGGCGACTGCTCTAACCCCGAGGCCACCACGGCTCACTTCAATTTCAAGAAATTATTCCAAAGATAGGCTCTTCTCACCCAAACTACAAAGAAGGAAAATGAATTGCATAAAAATAAATAACATACGTTACACCCATGGGTGCTATACATGTGCGTACGAAATTGCAATAGTATGTGTGCTCTAAGCCTTTAGTTGCGTATGTGTGTGTTGATCTCAGTTCCACAGAAGCATACTTAGCACACAAGCGTAACCCTTTTGTTAAGGTACAGCGTATCGCAAATATCTGATGGGAAATTTAATGGATCACATTTTGGGGTTTTGAGACTAACTTAAGGATAGAAACATTGTTGATGAATGTATATTTTGATGTCCATAAGCTTTACAAGGCAGGAAATGTATTATAGCTAGCTACCACATAACTATTACACTCATATACAAGTTCAAAAGCTCTCCTAAATTTAAATTCAAAAACCGGTCAAATACCAGGTACAAGTAGTATCTCTTAAACTTGTAAGTACCAAGAATAAACTTAATTTTCAACATTTCTTGAATTGCTCCCTTATTTGTGCTGTAAGATCTTGCATTGTTTTTATAAAATTTCATTATGCTAGGTCAAAATTAGCCTTTAGGTTTTTGACTCAAAATCTAGATAAGTAAATTTTTTTTTCAACTCCAAATTTATGTGTTTAATATTAATAGTGATATTGAAAACTGCAACAAAATCCAGCACAATATTATGATTTAACATTAAAAATAAAAATAATCTTTATAAAAATATTCCATAGGCTTCGAAGCCTTCCCCTTAACAACACGTATGTAACACTCACACGTGTGTGCGTAAAGGTAACTGGCATGAGTATTAGTGTGACTTCTATTCAATCTTCTTACGTTCCATTTCGCAGGGACATTTGATTCCATCCCCCTCCGCCGTGTGTACTTGCGTATACAACCGTCCCTGTCTATTCCTAACGGGCTTAGAACCGTGTGATATATTGTATTGGATGGATTTTTCGTTTCTGAAAATGGAATTTCTTTTCTGAGTCAGTACCTGACACGGTACGATGGCGGATCAAACCGCAATTTCCTATATTTGTAACGAATTTCGTTAAACACGGCGAATTCGGGTGATGTGTTTTGCCGGAGTTAATACATATTTCCAAGCCATGGAAGGGATTGTATGAAATATATATACCACTAGCTGTGCCCCGCGGTTTCACCCGCGTAAATTTAGTTTAATGTAATATACTTATCGGTTTAAAATTGACAAAGTTTCATACGAACGTTCATCCCCTATTTTATCCCCTTAGGGATAGATTTAATCAAAATCCTTTCTTAGCGGGTGCCTACGTATAATATCTACCTGCATGCCAAAAGTCAGTCCGATCCGTCCAGTGTTTTGGGCTGTGCGTTGATAGATCACTATGTCAGTCAGTCAGTCAGTCACATCATATTTCCCACCGTTTAAACCTTCCCTGAACTTCAACAAATGTATCAATACCAAAATCACCCGATACTGTCCATCCATTCTCAAGTTTTAGCGAGACCAACGAACAGCAATTAATTTTTATATATATAGATTACTATAACTAGATTTCACCTAAGGCATCGATGGCCTACATCAATTCATCATCAATAGAGTTCAATTATGCCATTAGATATTGCCATTGCTCATAATCTCCTTACATTTTATAGAAAGGAAAGATTTGTATGTAAGTATGTTTGTATTGAATAGTCTCCAAAACTATTGGGAGATTAGTACGACCATAAATAATACCTAAGAAAATAATGAAATTTAATTAATGAATTTTATGATAAATTTTAGTAAATAATATATGTGAATAAATGTACCGATTAGAAAAAATATTTTAGCAATCGATAGCTACATTACGTAGCCTATATTTTATCCCGGTACTCCAACAAGGACGAGAACTACACGAGTGAAACCGCGTGTCTGCTAGCATACTTATACAGCTGACGAGTTTGTTTGAACGCAAAATTCAGGAACGGGTAAAAAAATATTTCAGTGCCCATCAGGATAGCCCATTTATCAAAGAAGGCTGTATACTATACGTCATCAGGCAGACTAATCGCGGGATAAAGTTAGCGTTGGCCCAAAGTAACTATTCCACAAGGAGTCGCAGGCAGAAGCTAGTTATTAATACAATTGATTTTGTCAAACTGTTTGTTCATCACGGCGTTCACTAGAAAGGACTAAATATCCTTTTCTAAGTTTTTAGGGATGCCTTATAAAATATTCTTCAAGTCATCGTTCATTGTAAATGACGAGCTACGGAATACAACAATTCAAGCCACACCTTTTCCCATCTCCAATAATCCAACTCGTAACTCCGACCAACCCTTGGGGTATTCCAGAAAATTGGTACTTCCAAAGGAATATATTTTGAATTTTTATTATGTACTATTTTCTATTCCGCTCCCAAGGTAACCCTTTACAAAGGGGCGAGCGGAGACATTCTGTAGGTGAGGGGGCGTCCCACCCCCGAGAGGAAGAAAACTTGGGGTGTAATACCACCCAGAGCCATCCCGTTTCACTCTAAAGGATTTGGGAGCACGTGTATTGTACGTACGTACAAACATCCTTACTTCTGTATATGTCTTTGACAATAAAATGTACATTGTTATTCATTAGCGGTGTAGTTTGAATTGAGGCTTTTGGAAAGGTTTTATACATCTAGAGTTGTAGAGATGGGTTTTGATTTATAGGTAGGACTAGCTGTGCCCCACGGTTTTACCATCTAATTTAACGGTAACCTAAATGTTTTTTTTTAAATCAGATAAATTTACTCCTTGCTTTAGCTATGCCAGCGAAAGTCCCGTTAAAACAGACAAACTGACAGAGAAAAATTTAAACATTTATCTTCTATGATAGTCTCTTATATATAAATATTTGCAAAAACCTCATTATTTTCTATCATGTGTGTTTGCTTCCATCACATACATTTTAAACTCTCGTGTGTCTGATTCATCCCTTTCTCTACAAGGGTCAATGTAAAGGGACGGGATTACGACTTGTCAAAATCAGGGATAATCTTGTTCTAGGGCTGTTTGTGTAAACCTCATCTTGAGTTACAATACAAGTGTTTAGGGTACCCGTTATGTTAAACCTGTCTATGTATTTAAATTATCACATTCGAGTGTACATACAAACTAATTTTGAATGGAACTACTTTTGACAGCTGTCACAAACAAACGTCAAAATTAACCCTTCGTCTGCCACGTTGGTATTCCCCGGGGAAAATTTGTCGCGTTAATTTAAAATGGTATCATTATTTTGATATACATCTACACTGATAAATAAAATTGAGGTGTCTGTTTGTAATTCCAAAATTAATTAAAGTCTGCATATGTACATGGTACTAACGTAGAAAAACCAATAATTTTTTTTTTCTCTCTCTGTCTGTTTGTTCCTGCTAACCTCCGAAACGGCTTCACCGATTTTATCGGGACTTTCACTGGCTGATAACTAATGTTACGAACAGTAACTTATGGTATTAATAAATATGAGGGTACCACGGGCCACCCATAGAATTAAGTCTACGCAAGTCACATCTAGTTATACATATAATGTAAGTTCCAATTTTTCTAAAAAACTTATATACAGTGATTTCACACCACGTGCTTTACGGTGAAGGAAAACATCGTGAGGAAACCTGCATATGTCTGAGAAGTAATTGAAAGACGTATGTATAGTGCCTGAGACGGCGATGGACTCACCATCTGTCGCGTTGGCACTTAATCAAATTCGGTGAAAAGTGGGTGTTGTGATATCAACACCCCTGGCTACCCCTTCGGGGAATACAGGCGTGAGCATATATATGTATGTTTGTAAGTTCCAAGATGTTTTTGTTATACTAAAATACATAAAAAGGGACCGTTTTCGCAAGACATTCATTTGAACAACCAAGACATTGTTTCCTGACAGATAAATCCAATACCAATCCAATTTAACCAACACGCAAAAGGAGCCATTAATAAATAAGCCAACCGATTTGCACAGCTCAATGGTTAACCGTAATTTTATTGGATGTTTGCCTTTCTTAATAGTTATCAGGGTTGTTACGAATGCAAAAATGTTGACATCCGCGGATGCAGATGGGAATGCGGATTATTAGAAGTTCACATCCGCGGATGCGCATTTGTGCGGATTTTGGGATTTAAAAAAACTTATTTCAATTTTAAGTGCATAAATAACTTACAATCAATTTAACATTTTACTCCGCCCACTGTCTTTACATGTTGATGAGATGAATCTGCACCCGTAAAAACTCCGCATTGATCGATGCGGATGTCTGAATTAATGCGAATATTTCACATTTAAGGATGCGGATGCGAATATTCGTAACACCCCTGATAGTTATGCTGTCGCAACCAAATATGATTTAAATGTTTTATTGCCAGCTGTAAGGTGACTGAGTTCAAATTTTAGGTCCCAAACTATTATACTAAAGAGTTTACGGGGTAATATGCGAAATTATTGGGGTAATATAAATGTAAATTAGCTATACATTTCAAATAAGGTTATTTGATAATAAAGTATGTTAAGCTATAGTTTAAACTGTGTCCTTAAACAAAAGGTCATGTTTTCGTGAGTGAAAGAATTTATATTTTTGAGCCATGGTGGCCTTGGCAAGTTCGCATCCCAGCGGGGCCTGTACCAGGGAGTTTTTCTAAAAATTACATGCTGTGATTTACCACCACGTGCTTGACGGTGAAGGAAAATATCGATAGGAAATCTGTCACGTTGACACTTAATCATGTTTGCTGAAATGCGGGTGTTGTGATAAAACACCTCAGCTCACTCCTTTGGAGATGGCTTGATCATATATATATATATATATATATATTGAAAGCTAAGCTTCATGTATGTGGAAGTGAAAATCTTCAGTACCCAAAGTACTAGTTACTATACTTTGGGTACTGAAGATTTTCACTGTTGAAATTTTTTAACATTGTCGACATTCGATCACGTATTTACTGCAATTCATGTGTAAATCCGCCATTTTTGTTCAACAGAAACCCAAAAAAGTATCAACACCATTACGAGCCACACCTAAACGCAAACGAAACGGTCGCTAAAACATGTTAAGACCAATATTAAGGGGTACAGAATCCTCAATATCGATTTACAACTCATAAAACCAACTGACACAATGACCCCCAAATTGCCTGACGCCGCTTAATTTCCCTACCCCCATTTCCCGCGCGTCGACTCATTACGGGGGTCTAATAGACCCCGACCTACCGCAACCTCGTGTTCTACATTTAAAATTAACCCGAATACGAAACACAGCGAGAGAGTGAGAGCTAAATTAAATGAACGTAACGTCAGAATGAGATAGGGAATAAATGAGTGTTTGAGAGGTCGCTCGGGGCGTTCGTTCCATATTTAAGAAAAAGGCGGGAGAAAAATTGCCCATAAGTAATCGAGGTGGACGGGTTCATGCAACATTTATACCACATTTTTTTTTGGTCTTATAAAAAAATATATTACGGCGCATAATATATTAGTATTATCAAGTTTATATATCGATTCTTGCACTATAATCTATATGAAGAGGATTTGATAAAAGTAATGTTCTATTATAAGGCTTCCTTCCTACAATTGGCGTACATTGTTAAGTACAGTCTGTTGGAATCCACGCAAGGATCTCGGGAACTCCCAATCAAAAGTTTCCCACTCTCACTATCACATAACGCGGTCCCAAGGCGGTATAATTAAACGTTTCATGAATGGGGGCGAGAGAGAGGGATGTAAGAGCGAGAAGGAATTGTCTGCTTGTTGAGAAAAGCGTAATCAGTTTTACGGTAAGCGCAAATTATGTCGGCTGGGGGTGAATTAGCAAGGTCAAAGTTTAAATTGCGAATGTTCTCAGTTCGGGTGCGTTCGGGTTTGTTCAAGTTTGGAACAGCAGTTTAGGGTTGTCACGTGATATATTTTAATTGATTAGGATCTCTATAATAATAACCTATTAACACGATGTGCTATGATAAATTATTATTTGTATTGTTTAAAATGACGCATGTTGCGGTTATATATGCCTATGGTTTATGCTACCTACTCTGATGTACATACATACATACATATGCTCACGCCTGTATTCCCCGAAGGGGTAGGCAGAGGTGTTGTAATAACAACACCCACTTTTCACCGAAGATGATTAAGTGCCAACGTGACAGATGGTGAGTTCATTGCCGTCTCAGACACTATATGTCATTGAATTACTTCTCAGACATATGCAGGTTTCCTCACGATGTTTTCCTTCGCCGTAAAGCACGTGGTGTGAAATCACTGTATATAAGTTTTTTAGAAAAACTCATTGGTACAAGCCCCGCTGGGATTCGAACTTGCGTCGCTTGCGTAGCAGGCGACTGCTCAAACCTCAAGGCCACCACGGCTCTCTACTCTGCTCTGCTCTACTCTGATGTATGGAAGTGAATGTTGGATTTGGCAGAAGAAACATGAAAGTCGAGTGAATGCAGTGGAAATGCGGTCGTTACGAAGTATGTGTTGGGTCACCATTGTAGATCGAATTAAGAATAGTGTGATAAGAGACAGTTGCAAGTTGAAGAATGATGTGGTGACCAGAATTGAAAAAAGTATTTTGAAAGATGCCTCGATTATTAACGAAGGTTGGCAGTCAATTTGGAGTATTCCTCTCTATTTCGCTATCCCCGTCCACTCCCGGATATAAGATTTTTTCCTCCTACCGTCTTTTGCCCGCGATGTATTCATTACGGCAATCTTAACTGATTGATTCGACAAAATACATTCGCACACAAAAAATAGGACGCTCAAAGTAATATTTAGGTATTAAGTATCTTCTCGCCCCTTTTGGGGTAAGTAGACACTATAGTCTTTAAATAAAACCTCATCCAAGTAAGCTATAAAAATAATAAAGATTGCACATCTATGTACGACTGTCCTTACCATGAGCTCTTATTGCCATCATAGATCCACTGTGTGACAGTGACAGACTTATACACGTCATATACATGTGTGTCATGAAGAGTAAAACTATCATGGAAATAAGAGGTCTGCGATGAGAAACAGATTTAAGCAAACTATAATTTTCTCAAATTATGATAATCATATCTTTATATTCTTAACCGAATGTAAATCACATAAGAAATGAACCAGAAAATGTCGAACAATGGTTGTATTTTTGCCAATTATACATGAACATCGTTCGTCAAGGAAAAGTCACGTAACAAGTATATCTACAATAACCAAGAAAAAACTTGCCAAAGTGTTTTACGCTCGAACTGAACGCACCGTTTTCTGGTAAAGAGCAAACCGACAAATTACAAATGGAAACAAAACGGAACGTTCCGCGACAAAGGAAAAAATCGAACGCCACCCAAATTTGAATAAGGAATCATTTCTTTTTCGTCTTCTTTTTTATTTTTTATTTCTTTTTGCGTTGACTGTCAATCATTTGTCTGTGGCACGGCGAATCGTTATTTTCCCTGTTGATTGATGGGATTCTGCGAAACCCCCTTTTCTTGAGTGTCTCGTGTAGTGCCTAGTTCATATTTCATTATTCTTATCTGTAGCGAGTGTGTGAGCGCGATAAAGTATGGATTTGATAAAAGGCGGGGTGTTCTGCAGTTGAGCATCATTTGTTTACGCTTTTGTACTAGGCACGAGACACATTTCACGTGTTTCATATATTTGAAAGTCTCGTGTGATATGAGTTTTTTTTTGGTGATAGACATTGGCCTTTTTGCAGGGTATATACTAGGTACTAGAAGTATTTTTTAGCATTTAAAATTCTGAATATATTCTCAGAATGTTTGTTGATTGCATATTTCATCTCGCTAATTAACTGCTCGATAGATCCCGAGTGATAATTCATTTTTGCAGAAGTTGAAGAACTTTGTGGAGTGATAAAGGTGGCCGGGAAAAGGGAGAAGTCACTAAGGAATTTTGCCTAATTATTCCAACAATTGATGCAAAATATTCTGTCGACTAATTTAAATTAGCAAACGAGTCATTATTTAAAAGAGTAATTGTTGCGTTTCTTGCCGGGATACCTTGCAATCCTGTATAATCCTTCTGACGATTTGAAAGTTCTTAGAAGTCTAATCAAATAAAGATATTAAGAATTTGAAACTTATGGTTGGTACGAACCTCTTTGGATTCACTCAAAGTCACACAAAGTAACCTAACGCTACCTTTATAGGTGACGTATATGTGACCAAAGTATCTAATACCTGATTGGTAATATATAACCAGTTATAACCAGTGTGTACCGCCCGAGCGGCATGGTAATGCTATGCTTTCTTTATCACATTACCTATTCTACTCGGTCCTCTGTATTTGGAGGGTAGATTTACATTATAAGATCGAACCGTCTATATCGTATGTTTATTTTGCACTGAAATGAGGTGTATTCATATTTCTGTATAAAGTTGATGTTTTTGTAGACGGCGGAAAATTGGTAGGATAAAGAAAATTGTTTGAAATAATACAAAATTATGTTTGACGTGAAACGTTTGAAACGTTGTTATTTAATGTTTTATTGAATCATGCCCATATTCAATAAAATTATTGCGTATTTAACTGTTTTATTGAATATTAGCATGTATGAAAAACCTGATCACAAGAGATAATGGAGAACATGTAGGGGGTACATTTTATAAACTGAATAAAGAGCCGTGGGGGCCTCGGGGTTAGAGCAGACGCCTGCTACGGCCCAGCGGGGCCGGTACCAATGAGCTTTTTTAAAACTTATGTGCAGTGATTTCACACCACGTGCTTTACGGTGAAGGAAAACATCGTGAGGAAACCTGCATATGTCTGAGAAGTAATACAAAGACGTATGTAAAGTGTCTGAGACGGCGATGGACTCACCCTCTGTCACGTTGGCACTTAATCATATTCGGTGAAATATGGGTGTTGATGTTACAACACCTCAACTTACCCCTTCGGGGACCCTTCTGGGATGGCGTGAGCATATATATAAACTGAATATGAAAGTTAATATGTGTACATACACACATTTTTTTTCACTCTCCGTTTGTCTATCCCTCTGTCTGTATGTCTATTTGCTCTGGCTAATCTCCGAAACAGATGATCCTTTACATGCCTTTTACTAGTAGATAGCTAATGTTACAGTAACATAGGCAACGTTTACTTAAAAAAAATTGAGTTTTAAGTTAAGTCTATGCAGGTGAAACCGCGGGGCATATCTAGTAAGATATAACACTACAATCTAAACCTGTCAATATGTAAGTACTTACTCCAGCCACTTTGGAGCAAGGAATGAATGATGCATGCCTACATAATACCCTCATCGTGAATCAACCCGCGTAACCACACTACGTGCCTACCGAGGGTTGACAGTGGGGACACGTTCCACGGCATGACACACCGTCAGTGTCAATAGTGACAAATATGAATAATCTTACTGTTTTGGCACTACAATGAACATATAAATAAAATTGAAGTGTCTGTTTGTATTACCAAAATAACACCTTCTAACTGAATGCATTTGAACGTATACACGGTACTGAGTAAAGAAAACATTTTTTTTTATTTGGGTTCCTCGGGTCACCCATGAAAAGTCTATGCGAGTGAAACCGCAGGGCACAGATAGTATTCAATATTTTATCAATAATATACCTACAGTCAGTGTCAATAGCAACGAATATGAATTATCTTACTGTTTGTCACTACGATGCACAATATCGATACAGATAAATAACATTATTAATAGTGCTTATGAATTTATAACGGTTGGCACATTTTTTTTAAATGCACTGTCTGTCTGTCAGTCTGTATGTTTATTCCGGCTAATCTCTGGACCAGTTTGGTCCAAACATATGACTGATGACGCTAATAAAATGGCCGTTGTAAGGGACGTGATATACCTTCTGTGTCATTAGTGATAGATTTGAATAATCTTACTTTTTTGTCCCTGCGAAAGATTCCTTTCATATTTTTGTTGAACATGAAAATGAAAATAAAAATAAAATCAATAATTATTACAATTATAACATCCCAGACAACGCGCCAACCCTATTATAGTGCCAGCCTTCGTCGGTAGATGGCGGGCACGTTCGTTTGTCGGTCACGTGATCAGAATTCTAAATTCAAAGGGAGTTTTTAAACCTCCTGGATCCTGGCTCTTTAGCAAATATAACTGAATTGTGACTTGAATAAACGTCAATTGTTAAGCAAGGGAACTGTGGAATATATCTTAGGAATTTAACACGTCCTAAGGAAGGGTGGTCGCGATAGGATTTCCCTATATTTATACATACATACATACATATATATGCTCACGCTTGTATTCCCCTGAGGGGTAGACAGAGGTGTTGTAATAATAACACCCACTTTTCACAGAATATGATTAAGCGCCAACGTGACAATTGGTGAAAATATCGACGTCTCAGGCACTATACGTCTTTGAATTACTTCCCAGAAATATTCAGATTTTCTCACGATGTTTTCCTTAACCGTAAAACACGTAGTGTGAAATCACTGCACGTATGTATCAAGAAAACCTCATTGGTACAGGTTCTATTGCTGACTGCTCAAACCCTAAAACCGTCACGATTCTTATTTATAGCTATACAATCCTCCGCCAGCGACTTCGCCTGCAAAATCTCATTAACATGTTCTCTGCACAGAAATATTAAGGATAATTTTTAAATGCGTCGTGAATTATTCCATTATTGAATCAAGGTGCAGGTTTTCATATTTTGTATATTTGTATGTATGTTAATTTTTTTATCCATCAGCAAATGCTGTTATTCTCGTATTCGCATCTAGATTAAAGTACCAAAGTGAATAAAAAAAATTGTGTCATTTTCAATTTGTCACTTTTGCCAACCCTAGTCACAATCTAAATATATGCGAAAGCAAACGGTGACAATGATGTATTCAAATAGTTAGAAGTAGTGTGTTAACACGAATTCCGATAGCATCGATACAATGGCAATAGAATGTGAAGCACCTAATTGCTTTTACAATACGTAACACGTAACGTCCTACATTGCACAGTCTGGATATAAAGTATAACGGGAAGGGTTATTCACACTCTAAAGTCAAATACATGTTTGGTAACATTATACAAAAAATCTGTAAATTTCCAATCGGTTTGTCGCAATAGATTCGTCCTTATTTCTTGAGACATAAAACAAAACTGGAGAAATGTAGGTATTCAAAAGTTCACTAAGGGCACCTCAGACCTCTGGAACCCCTTAGACTACAGGCATATATGTATGACTAGCGGACGTCACGCGGTTTCACCCGCGTAGTTCCCGTTCCCGTGGGAGTACGGAGACTAAATATAGCCTATATTAATCAGTGATAATGTAGCATTCAAATTATGAAAGATTTTTTAAAATCGGTCTCGTACTTTTTTTACAAATATTTCCACTTTATAATATTAGTATAGATATCCCATTTGTCTTGATGTTTCATTGCAGTGGCAATCTTTTGAGAAAAGACCTCGTCAACGTAATATTACACCTTGCGAAAAGGTATCTCCATTCTAATCCTCATCTTAGAATTTCATAACGCCACACTCGAAATAGGAGAAAAAATCATAATACGCCTGAGCACGCGATACATTTCTTCATATCCGCTGTGTTCGAATGAAAAATGGGCAAAGAGTTGACTTGAGTCTTGAAGCTACCTACCTACCCCACACGGGGGGGCAACTACAAATCCGCCAGAGAAAGATGAACCTACACGTAAGAAAGGGACGGAACGCTAAACCCGAAAAGATGGATGGTATATACAATGTCACTGAGCTGAAATTGTATATTTTATATTCGGTATAAAAACGCCAACAACATACGATATTAAAAAGACCGCACGCGAACATTTTCTGGATACAGTAGTTATATTGTGAAGGAATTTAATCTTGCGGGACGGGAAGAGTACTAAAGTAAAGGATTATTGGAATGTCTCGGGCTTTTTGATTTTCGTCGTGTTATATATTATTATATTTTGCGAGGCGCGACTCAATTTTCAGTTGGGGTGATATTGCATGGCTTGGGGGATGGTATACAATTGATTTTTCGATGTCACCTACCAGTTTGGATGTTCTGCTTACAAATAGTAATGCGAATACTATCTACGATATTACTTCATACTAATTCTATAATCGGCAAAAAGCTATGTCAGCAGAGAATAAGTGTTACAAATGTTCATTATGTGGATTTTTTTTTTAGATTTTGATTTCACTTGATTCATGCTCACGCACTTCTCTTAGGAGTAGGCAGATGTGACCTTGCTGAACACCCACATTACCAGTTATTGCCGGGACTAATCCAGACTTCGGGCATAAAAACCCAATTTCAATTTGCCCGACCCTGGGATACATTGATAGTACACTAACTACTCAACAAGCATAAATAACCAGTAAAGTCAAAGTCAAAAGTATCTTTATTCGATTAGACTTTTTACAAAGTACTTTCAAATCGTCAGTATGACATAATTATACAGGATTATACATGCTACCGCCAGGTTCGAAAGGTCGCTTTTACTGAGAAGAACCTGGCAAGAAACTCAGTAATTACTCTTTTCAAAAATATTATACAATTTAAAGAATACAAAATAAATAATTTAAAAAACGTAAGCTCATGGACAATGTATAAGACGAAGTCAGTATTATACTGAACATTTACGATATAAAATAACTTGTGACTTCTTATTTCCAAAGTTGCGAAATTCCCAAAAAAATTTTGGAAAATTCTATACTTAACCCTCTTTTTCCGTTTTCTTGATCCATCAATCCCTCAGCTCCCTTATCACCAGACATAAAGGGTATATCGAGACCCTATCAGGATATGCCCTGGAGCGTCAAACATCAGCCATTATGTAGGAAATAACCCTATAACGGCTTATCTGAGTGCAAGATATAAGAGTAACCTTTATTATCTTGAGGATTTTAAGTTTGGAAATAATTTACGTGTCTTGGCATTTCATCCGACTTCATTGGAAGTGGTGTGTATGTAAAAAAGGTGGATATTCCGGTTATAAAAAAAAATTGGTAACGTCACTCCAAGGTTCCCCAAAGGGCTAAACAGAGGTTTGGAAACATACATAACATTGAAGTAGGTCCTAATGTCCACTTCCCTCTATGATGGTTGAGGAGGTCAATGGCTGGCATTCACGTCATACTTGTGAACAGGTGATGCTTGTGGAGGCTGGACATCTCAAGCTAAACATTTAGTTATAAATAGATGTACAAGATTTTTAGTTATGTTAATTTTTATCGACATTTGTGCATTGGAACATTGTCCATGAGCTTGCGTTTCTTAAATTATTTATTTTGTATTCTTAAAATTGTATATTTTTGAAAAGAGTAATTACCGAGTTTCTTGCCAGGTTCTTCTCAGTAAAAGCAACCTTCCGAACCTGGCGGTAGCATGTGTAATCCTGTATAATTATGTCATTCTGACGATTTGAAAGTACTTTGTAAAAAGTCTAATCGAATAAAGATACTTTTGACTTTGACTTTGAATGAAATCGATATCCTTAAAAACAATCTCAATTCTAAAATTATAAATATCCAAAACATTTATTCCCTAGAATAATACAGAGTGAGTAAAAAAAAAATTATACATGCGCTTTACCTCGTACTCGAACTAAACTCATATAAACACTGTTCCATAAACCACGCGAGTGTTTATAAAGCACACGAACCGTTCGAAAGGTGTATTTGAATATCAAAAGCATTGTTAGGCAAATTAGTAAGCAGATGTAAGCTCACATCCCTAGCAACAACTAATTGGAAATAATTTGCATGATAATAGTGATGTAGTTTGCGCTGGGAGTCCGATAGCCAGGTATGACGGAGGTGAAGCTAAATTTTATTTAGATATCGTTATATTAGAGAACACCAAGTCCAGGGTTCGATCCCCGAGTTTGACAAATTTTTTTTTTACTTTTGTGTATTGGAATTGTGTTCAAGGGCTTACATTCATGATATTCAAACCTAATGGTCAGGTTGTAGAAACTATTATTGAGTAGAGTAATTGCTGAGTTTCTGAGTAATCTTCCGGACTGTGGTTGCATATAAAAACATGTACACTGTATTTTTAAGTTTATAATCAAATAAAGGTACATTTGATTTCGTTGATGTATAATTCCATAGTAGCGGCCCCAGTTTAGTGTATGTTTACTGACAATAGGTTTGCCTCTATTACATGGAACTGTTACTGGGAAATTAAAGATGAATTAAACTAATAAACATATTTAAATGTTAAAGTGTAAGTTCGAATCCCAGCGGGGCCTGTACCAATGACTTTTTCTAAAAACTTATGTGCAGTCATTACACACCACGTGCTTTACGGTGAAGGAAAACATCGTCAGGAAACCTGCATATTTCTGAGAAGTAATTCAAAGTCGTATGTATAATGTCTGAGACGGCGATGAACTCACCCTCTGTCACGTTGGCACTTAATCATATTCGGTGAAATGTGGGTGTTGTTACAACACTGCTTACCCCTTCGGAGACCCTTCTGGGAAAAAAAATAAAAAAGCTATCTTTAATCGTGCTCTTAGTACGGATTATTAAATAAAATATTAATAAGATGATGAATTGCATTGCCGAGTGAAACAATCTTAAAGCAGTTGTCAGTTTGTATTGATGATTACAATCAAGCCCGTAAATCTAAGTTGTAAGCACTGGAGCCTCGGCAATATTTCATTCACTGAGCGTTCCGTCAAAAAACAGTTTTCTAAGAGCAAAACACTCATTTCCTATATTTAATATAAAGATTACATTACGTTATTCGTGTGGTATTGCCATGTTTTTCCCTCGCTGTGCGGGGAGTGTTCATAAATCCTTTCGCTCGCCTGTCAACCGCACGCCTAGTGCTACCCATATTTTATGTGTAAAAACGCATTATTTTTGTTACACTTCTAAATATAGGCAAGTTTACTTTTTGCTTTTCAAAGCATTGTCTATTGAATTAATATGAAAAGAAAGTTTACTAACTCAAGGTTTTGTTTGATAACTTTAGTGTTTTATGTTGAACTAGCGGACGTCACGTAGTTTCACCCGCGTAGTTCCCAGTCCCGTGGGAGTACGAGGATAAAATATAGCCTATGTTAATCAGTGATAATGTAGCAATCAAATGGTGAAAGATTGTTTAAAATCAGTCCAGTACTTTCTGAGCCAATTCGTTACAAACATACATACCAACTTTTTCTCTTTATAATATTAGTATAGATGTGGTAGCAGGGAAAAAGCAGTATCATTTTTTTTCCTAAATTAGGAATGGTTAGATAAATTCAAAGATTAACGAAGTGTACGAGAAGTACGAGAAGAGAAATTAATAAATTCTAATGTAAAATCACTCAGGTTGAAGCTAAACTGATTTGATTAATGGTATTACATTAGCAACAAAAAGTGCAATTATAGGAAAGGGTTAACGTTAAATACACGCGCTCTATAACTCACTTGAGCGTATAATTTTCCGGTTCTCTTGTTTAATATACACTTGTAAAAAGATGCCTTTAATCTTATCGACCATCAAAATTATTCACACAGTCGTTATCGCTGCGTTCTGTATTCAAATAAAAACGGAAACGCCACATTTTCCACACCACACCGCGGTGAAATATTCCCTGGCAGAGTTCCACTCGACGTTAGAGCGGGACGGAGCGATAGTTGGCGCATAAAATAAGGATCAATCAGAGTGGGATGACAACGCGTTTATTGGTTCCATGGCGTGGTTTGTGGCTATCGCCCCCGGCCAAGTTTGACTTTATTTTCTTGGCGAGAGGTATTTTTTCTTGCGTGATAGTAATGTGCATGCGGAATATATGTTATAATGGGGTTCGTTAGCCATTCTTGGGTTGTGTATAAGTGTTGCCTAGTGCATGACAATTACTCACACACGAACGCACTGCAATGCGTAACTCTTTCTAGTACTAAGTATATATACTTGACGAAGTAACGTTTTCGATACAGAATTCAAAGTTTACACGTTTTTTTAACCAACTTTAAAAAAAGGAGGAGTTTATCGATATGTTTTTTTTAATGCTTTTTTTCTATAGTTTCGTCATGTTAAAATGTAATTGCCAAAATTTTTTTTTAAATATTTTTATTGGTAGGTATGTATTATTTATTAAAAAATACAGACGTTATTATAATATCAATTTGACACTATGATAACCTTGGTAAACCAGCCGTTGTACCCCAAGTGTAGGTTTTAGCATGTATTAACGTTGACAATATCCAATACAAAAATATCTTAGTCTTTCAAATCATCAGAACGAAATGATTATAAAAGAACCCGGCAAAAAACTCAGTAATTACTCTTATCAAAAATATTTTTAAGTTCCTACACTCTTTACGTTCTCATAAGTACATATGAGAACGAGAATATGAGCTAAATACTCAATCGATATAGTCAATGTTTGAACCCATACATTGGTACTGTTACTAAATATAACAGTCATATTAAAATGGAAGCTACAATATTTTATTAAGTAAGTATCTACATTTGAAATACGGACTGAAATTCACAGACATCAAACGTCTCGCATAGCTAATAAGGCATCAGACGAGCATCGTACACTATCTTACAAAGGAGACGCTAGATCAATACTTACGTTTGATGTCGCACATGTGTCATATGTTATGTTTCTGAAGGCGTGGAGTCGATGTTGATAATGGAATATGTGTGAAGGGATGGAATAAAAGTATAGTAGAGCAGTCATCTGCTATGCAACTGTACCAATGAGTTTTCCAAAAACGTATGTGCAGTGATTTCACACCATGTGCTTTACGGTGAACGCGAACATCGTAAGGATACTTGCATATTTCTGACATGTAATTCAAAGACGTATGTATAGTGGCAGAGACGGCGATAGACTGACCAACTGTCACGTTGACACTTTATCATTTTCGCTGAAAATCCTTTATCCTTTTGTATGTAACAGAGTATTTTTTTATCTGTTCTCTTACAAATTAAAAATTAAGTAAGTAAGTAGTAGATACTATTAAAATTACGTAACATTTTAAGTTAAGTATATAAACTCACTTAAATAAATTAAATTGTATAAATTAACTCTGACATGTTTAGGTGATCCTTAAGAAATCTTATCCAGATTTTTTGGACTATTTTGCAATGTTTTACTACCTTTTTAACCGACTTCACATAAAATATTTTTAGATGACTGAGGCCCAAAAGGCTCTTAATCCAAGGATTAAAAAAAAAGTGGTTCAATATTCAAATTGTAGCGCGAAGCCATCTCTACAGACGAAGGCTTATTCCGTGATAGATAATGTGTAACGCGCATCTCGCATATGGCGGGGTGGCAAGCCAGGAGGGTTGTTTTGTCAAATGCCACCCGAATGTAGGGAAGTATACCCGATTCCTCACGCCTTTTATTTTGCAGACTATTTTCCCTAACATATGAAGGTTTCAATTTTTTCCCGGCTCCTTTGTATATTGTTTCGTATATTTTTTTGGATATTGAATGCTGTAGACGAACTCGTATCTACTCATATCTCATAGCCTTTTGTAACACGAGTCAAGACAAGTTGGTAATGTGTTTTTGTAACCAAATCTATATTTATACGTCTATACAGATGAGATAAATACAATTGAAGTGTCTGTTTTCAATTCTAAATTGTCAGCTTTTCATTAAATGCATATGAATGTAGGTATATGCGGTAATGAGTTAAAAAATCAAATTTTCAAAATTTTTCCCTGTCTTTCTGGCTGGCTGGACCGATTTTAACGTGTCTTCCGCTCTCAGATAGTTGATGTTACAAGTGGTAACATTGGCTACATTAATATTTTAAAAATGTTGGGTGTCGCGAATGAATTCAAATAAGTCTACACGGGTGAAACCGCGAGGCATAGCTTTGCAAATTACAATAGGATATATCAATTCTCACGCCCCAATGAGATTGACCAAATGAAAAGTTCCTTAAAGGATCAAATACCTTACTATTCTACGTCTACCAAGTATGAAGTTCTAACTTTAGTAGAAATCTTTTTCATATCTGTTTCTGCATTCTTACGAAAATAAACTTTATGGTCCAAAAAATACGAACTATTTACAAAGAATTAAATCTCCTCTCCATATCACAATCAGATTAATCCATAATCAAGCAATCAGTGTTTGACAGGTAAATAAGGAAAATACGTCACAGGGCGGAGATAATTAAGCGCCTTTGTATGCCAAATAAGGCAAAACATAGTGTTGCCAGTAACGTTATATTTACCATATAATATTATACTTGTAATACGCTAAAACTTGTAAATGGTTGGACCGATTTCGGTGATCTTGATTTATTTGTGAAAGTACATGGAAGGTTTAAACTGTGACTAAGATTATTGAAATTCCACCTCTAAGGGGTCAATTGGAGATTGAAAGTTTGTGAAAAAGCGCAAGCTTAATACTTAATGATGTGTATATTCTCCCGATGATCATTCCTGACAGATTCTTCTAGTTTAGTAAAATGAGGCACATATTTACAATTTAATTTAAGTAGACCTAATTATAAGCAGTTTCGAGCTGAAAGCTAGTCAAATAATGTCCCAATATAGGTATAGACAAAATCTGATATTTATAAAGTGGCAAAAAGGCATAGAAACTAAGTGCAAAGTTGGGTCGTTCGTTTGTCTGTTTATTATTGTACCGTGGCCATAGTGATGAGACTGAAGCGGGTGACAATCGCGCTCGTTGCGTCTGTTGCGTCATTACTTCAAACTGTTTTTTTTTCTATTAGTATGTTTTTTTTACTAGTAGAAAACTTGGCCCAAATCGGTGTCTCTCGGGATCGTGCCAAGAAGGCTGGCAGCATTGCCACGTTGAATAGCAATGCTGATTCTCTGAGCGAGAAAAGCCCCAGCCCGCTTGTCACGAGAAGCTTCTACCATACGACGTGCAACCTCTTTGAAAAGATGATGAGCATCTGGACCCCAAGGCCCCAGAGTTTCAACCGCAAACGCAGAAAATATGTACCCTTGACCGATGCAAGCATAATAAGATGTATGAAAGATTATTTTTCTAAATCTATGGTCTGTGGATTAATTTCATTGTAACAGTTCACATCAAACAATATCTAGTCATTTCATGGACAGTGAGATCAATAAATGCTCTAGCTACAGAAAAAAAACAAACAGTGAAAATAATAACCGTCTCCTTTTTCGAAGTCGGTTAAAAATAATCTATTTTGTAACAGAATTGAAGTACAAATTTTAACGTTCTCGTTTTTTTTTACATCGTAATCGCTCCTGCTGCTGCGAACTGCTGAGGATAGAGAAAGCCTTTGCCCAGCAGTGGGACACGACGGGCTAATAATAGTAATTAATAGTAATAATCGCTCCGCTACCCGCTCCGCTCGGCACTAGCCCACAGCACAGTTCCCATACGGTCGGCAGACAAATATATTGTTGGTGAAACTTCCCAACTTCTTGGAGTGGTTTCAGAAGTTGAGCATCCACATTTGTGAATATCTTATTTTATTTACGACGTACAATTTTGTACATAACTTTAGATTTGGCTGCGAAGACACACATTTTTGGAGTTGGAGCATTTTGTTTGGAACTCTTGACTTGGTATTTAAGCTTTATAAAAAAATAAATATATGCTCACGCCATCCCAGAAGGGTCCCCGAAGGGGTAAGCAGAGGTGTTGTAACAACACCCACATTTCACCGAATATGATCAAGTGCCAACGTGACAGAGGCTGAGTCCATCGCCGTCTCAGGCACTATACATACGTCTTTCAATCACTTCTCAGACATATGCAGGTTTCCTCACGATGTTTTCCTTCACCGTAAAGCACGTGGTGTGAAATAACTGCACATAAGTTTTTTTAGAAAAACTCATGGGTACAGGCCCCGCTGGGATTCGAACTTGCGTCGCTTGCGTAGCAGGCGACAGCTCTAACCCCAAGGCCACCACGGCTTTTTTTTATGGTTTATCTTTAATAATTTGCGGTTTAAGAAAATTTGTACCAATTAAATATGGATTAAGGTATCACTGATATAAAGAAAAATATTTTAAAGAATTTCGGAATAGGAATAAATCTTCTCGAATAAAAAAAATCATAATATTATTTTACAGAAAGATGAAAGTGTATGAAGAGATGCATGAATGTGGATGAAGCGAAAGAAGTATGTAAGGATCGTAGCATGTGGCAAACGGTGGTCTCTGCCTACCCACATGGGATACAGGCCTGTAAGTATTTTCTACAGCTCCTTGTGTCTTTAGTAAGTACTTTACCTCCAACTAATGAAAATTATTTATTTCAAAATTTCTAAGAGATATTCTATATTACAAATTAACTGCTGAGAGGCATATCATCTATACAGATAAATAAAATTGAAGTGTCTGTTTTTAATACCAAATTACCAGCTTTTACACTCTATGCATATGAAAGCATATAGGATACTGACTTAAAAACACCAATATTTTTTCTCCGTCTATCTGTTTGTTCCGGATAATCTGATTTTAACGGGACTTTATTCTTGCAGGTGGCTGATGCTGGAGTAACTTTGGCTAATTTTATTTATAGAAAATTTGGAAATTTTAAATTGAGCATGATACTAAACCTACGCGGGTACTACCGCGGGGCACAGCTAGTGCTAGTTATCAAATAAGATATCTAAGCAATGCATTTAAACCTACCTTCATTTATTTAAAAGCAGGTCAATAAAATACGGTTATTAAAAACTATATCTAGTAATATTAACCCGTTAAAAGATAAACATCTATCAACTTAACAAAATATAACCGGAAACATCTTCTAACATCCACGCTTTATTTATGGACATCGTTCAACATTCAAAAGTCGAAGCGGTTAATAGCGTATAATGTTAACAAAAAATGTAGAACACTCCAACCGGTGTTGCTAGTGACAATAAATTAAAATGACACAATAAGACCAACGGTGGCATCCCATTCAGCGTAAAGTGCCACTCAAAGGATTAAAAAGTTCGATACGCATTCGATATTCAAAAAAATCGTTACAACTGATTGGTTTATTTAAATAGTGTTTTATTGACTGTGCTTAATGTGACTGATATCGTGTTCTATTTTTAAACTTATTTTAAGCATGTTATTTTATTATTAATAAAAGTTAATTTTTCAAATCCCAGCCGATGTCACAGTTAAAATATATAAGCAGTAGGTATTACCTCATTTTTTTAAAAATCGTTTGCTTAATTAAGCGTGAGGGCTGGATTTAAAAAAATTATGCTTTATTTACTGTTAAAAAATGAAGATTTTTCGTTATGAAGTTTTTAAAAAAGTCGTAAAAACACGTAAATGACACCTCTTATGTTTTTACACGTCGGCTTATTTTCTCGTTGATGCGAGCGTATGTGTGAGTGTCGTTACGAATGATCTGTTCTTAGATTCTTAGATTACTTAGAATGCTCCCCTGTATTCCCCAAAGGAGTAGGCACAGGTGTTGTAATAACAACACCCACTTTTCACCGATATTGGCCAACTTTTTTTAACTGCTTGTATTAAACTGTGCCAATAAAACAAAGCTATATTAATAATGACCAAAGAGACCACACAAGAGGCTAAAATATAACTGTCAATTTAGCTAACTATGAGGGTAGTAACACAATGTTGCCAACAAAGAAAACAAGGGCAAAATTCACGACGTCTTCAAAGGCGAAAAAAGAGTATAAAGGAACCTCTTCAGCGAAAGTGCATTAAAAATGAGTGTGTGCGACAGGGACGGGGTTACAGCCCTCTGTATATCGCCATCCTTGTCTAGTGCTTCTAAGAAAATGGTTTTATGAATGAAAATTACTTTTTTCTCACGAGTTCAGGGGCGTTAGTTTTGCAGACTTTTTCCTGGCGAAAGTCCCGAGGGAGCTAGAAAGTGGGACAAGTAGAAACAAAGTACTTTTGCTATCACTAATGGAGCTTCGGGAAATGGGACGCTTTGGGAAAATCACCAGCTTATCTTATAGTTAACCAGATAGTTGTGTTGGCTGAATCGATTTTGAACTCCATGAAATGAATCGCTACTATGCAGTATTCGGCAGATAAATATTTTTTTATTCTTAGTAACTACATCAAATAACTATGTAAGTAAGATACGTTTTTTGTAAAAAAAATTATAAAAATTTTTTGCAAAATAAAAAAAAATTGTCATTGTAAAACAGTTTTTTTGCATTTATAAATTTATGACAGCCCTAGAATAATTAGGTACAGACGCCGTCTCGAGTTCTGAGCGCTGACCTTGTCGCTCAGTAGGAAATTTATGAGTCTGTCTGTATGGTGCAACGCGAAAAGTACATGCGCAGTTACCCCAAGTTTTCGCTGAGCGCTCATAACTTGTGAAGGCACCTGTAGTTATATTGCTGTCTAATAACTCTGCAGTTAGCACAGCAAATAAAATTACAACGGGAATAAACCAAATGGACTTGTAATTGATTGAAATTGCGATATAAAATTTATATTTGAATAAATTATTATTCTAATACCTAGTTTTATTGAAAAATTCAAGCAATTAAATTAACGGTATTTATGTATCTAGCTGTGCCCTGCGGTTTCACCCGCGTAGATTAAGTTTGATTATTTTTTCAAAGTCAAAGTCAAACATATCTTTATTCGATTAGACTTTTAACAAACTACTTTCAAATCGTCAGATCGACACAGATTACACGAATTATACATGCTACCGCCAGGTTCGAAAGGTTGCTTTTACTGAGAAGAACCTGGCAAGAAACTCAGTAATTACTCTTTTCAAAAATATTATACAATTTTAAGAGTACAAAATAAATCACTTAAGAAACATAAGCTCATGGACACAGTTCCAATACACAAATGTCGATAAAAATTAATATGAAAGAAGTCTAATAGTTCTACTTAAATATATAAATGCGTAGCTTGAGTTGGCCAGCCCCCACAAGCAGCAGATTCCCGCGGAACCCTAAATGTTTTTTTTAATAAAAGTAAGCAGCCTAAGTTACTCCTTGTAAGTTGTCTATTGTGACATGATTTGAACTGGCTTTATATGACAGCAGTCATCAAGACGTTTCTATCTGTCTGTCTCATATATATACATGGGTAAACTGCTAACATGTATTGTGTAAAGTATTATAGTGCACTCAGTAATTATCATTTACAACAGCTATCTGCATGTGAAAGTCCCGTTGAAATCGGTCCAGTCGTTTCAGAGATAACCCGGAACAAACAGACAGACTGAGAAAAATTGTTTTTTTAATGTCAGTACCGTATATAATTTCATATGCATTTAGTGAAAAGCTGTTATTTTGTAATTACAAACAGACACTTCAATTTTATTTATCTGTATAGATAGTACAGAGTCTCATAAATTCCCAACCCCAAGACATGTAATACAAAGTTTATTACACGGGTTTCACTGTGTTGACGCGAACAAAAACAATGTTAATGGCACTTATATTTCAACCTTCTGTCGATAAAACATAGGGACTGTGTTCTGTAAAACATTCTTGAATAGCTTGTTAGATGGCATTTGTCAATATACAAATACGAGCCGGGGTGGCCTTGAGGTTTGAGCAGTCACCTGCTACGCAAGCGACGCAAGTTCCGGCACCTGTACCAATGAGTATTTCTAAAAAACTTACGTACAGTGATTTCACACCACGTGCTTTAAGGTGAAGGAAAACATCGTGAGGAAACCTGCATATATCTGAGAAGTATGTAAAGTGTCTGAGACGGCGATGGACTCACCATCTTAATCATCTTCGGTGAAAAGTGGGTGTTGTGATTACACCTCTGCCTACCCCTTCGGGGAATACAGGCGTGAGCATATGTATGTATGTACAAATACTAGCTGACATACGGTTTCTGTTGGAATTAATAGTAGATGAAGTCGAGGATTTATTGTATAGGTATATACGAACAAACCGTCACAATGACAGACACGAGAGAGCAAGTCCCTACAGGACGAAGCAAATCCCTACTAGTCCCTACTAATATTATAAATGCGAAAGTAACTCTGATTTTGATGAAATTTGGCACAGACAATCTTTAGACCCTGAGAAAGGACATAGGCTACCTTTTATTGCGAAAAAAGTATTATATAAAACTAAATCTACGCGGGCGAAACCGCGGGGCGAAGCTAGTTAAAAATGAATTCCTCTGACAGGTTAAAACCTCCTTACAGAGCTATCCTTCACCCGCAGAGATTTCATTTAATTCACACGAAACCCTTAATGTTTTTTTAACTAAAAGTAGTATGTTACTCCTTGTAACATTAGCTATAAGTCCCGTTAAAATCGGTCCAGCCGTTTCAGAGATTACCAGGAACAAACAGACAGATAGACCGACAGAGAATTTTTCGAAAATTTGTTTTTCTACGTCAATACCATATATACTTTTATTACGCATTTTGTGAAAAGCTGTTGTATTGGAATTACAAAGAGACACTTCAATTATATTTATATGTATATATATAGATTAACTGTGAAAATCAAGAACAAAAAACGACACGATGACATTTCAAAACGGCCAGAGTTTTGAAATTACTGGAACAAATTTTTTTGTACTCACTCACGCATTTCGTAAAATTATTCGACGTTCGAAACTTTATCGATATCAAATTTAAATAATTTCATAAAAAGAACACACATACAAGACCGTTTCGCGCCATAGATCTTGACGACCGCACCCCTATCGATAGACATCACCTTTGTTGTCTATGTCATCGATAAAATATAACCAACATTTTTTAAATAACAAAGCGCATAAATTTTATCTACACATGCATTAATAGAAAGGGTTTAATAGTCTATAAATCAGTATTTTAAACAATGAGTAGTCAAATTCGGCAAAGAATGGAGGCATTGTGTTTTTTTTTTCGTTACCATAAACCCGTGAAATGTTTGTTTTGTTGGCAATGTGTAGTGGTCTTTTGGCATTTTTTATTAGTTGCCAGTATGTGCGGATGGGTTAATAGTCGTAAAGTGTTTTTTTAAGAATTTGGCAAATATTTGCGTTTGTTTTCGAGTGTGGTAACAAAAAGTTATGGACTAATTTTACTGCGCACACTAAAAAATGTGACTGTCTGTGCCCCGCGGTTTCATCTGCGTAGATTTAGTTTTATAACTATTAATATTACGATACATATTTAACGTAGTTTCTTTCTTCAGACGATTTAATATTTTGACTAAACTATGATAGTAAGATATGTGTTCTTGCGGACTTTTTTGTAGATCTTAATAAGACCTATAAACCCGTAGTACATCATTTTCATTCTATTGTCAATAGTTTTTGCAGCGCATGCGTAAATAGGTTTCGATTTTACACCTTGGGTTACAAAATCGCAATTTTCTTACGGATCCCAAATTTTTATGAAAATAAATGATAGCCCATAACATTCCTCGATAAATTGACTATCCAATACTGTAAATTTTTTTGAAATCAGACCAGTATTTCCTGAGATAAGCGCGTTCAAACAAATTCAAACTCATAAACAAAAAAACCACAAAATTAAATTTATAAGATCTCATTGAAGTTCACTAGTAATCAATACCTAGTTCAAATAATTTGAGTATTAATTTCCGCATCTACTGTTTAAGCGAACTGTCAATCTCTACTAATATTACAAAGAGGAAAGGTTTGTATGTATGTTTGTAACGAATTGACTCAAAAAATTCTAGACGGATTTAAAAAAATCTTTCTCCATGGGAAATACGCGGGTGAAGCCACGTGACGTCTGCTAGTTAACTATAATGTTGATAATATTGTAATACTAGCAAGATATTATTGTTGATAATAGTTTATAATTACAATACTATCAACTATTATATACTAGCCGTCGGTCCCGGTTGCCAATTTATCATCTTTGGCAATCGTTACAGGTCAGTCGGAGGCCTAAAATAATCTGACAACTGACTTAACTCAGATTTTCCTCGTTAAAGGGGTTGCGAAGGTCAGATGGTAGTCACTTCGTATAAAAATCTGGTGATCAGCCACATCGGGTTGAATCAAGTGCTGACCCCAACAATGTATGGGATAAGGCCAGGGAGATGATGAGGTTGGTAATTCAAGAAGGATCTCTTATATATGTTAAAAAAAAATAAGTAGTTGGTGTCCGTTTCGTTTCGTTTAATACGATTAATCGCCCATAGTGTCATTGCCCCCTCTTTGAAAGAAAAAAATAACGTCTTGAAATCTTGCGCAAGATTCGATTAATATTCCATTCATAGAGATAGGGTCAAAAGGGCCCAAATGAATAGGGCTAAGATATTGGATCGCCGGAAGGGTTTGAGTCCCGCCACAAAAGATGGAACTTCCGGTTCGTAGGATCCATTGTGGTTGTCTATTAATAATGATAGATAATAACTATGATCCGATCTGGTGCTATTATTAATATTTTTGTTATTATTTTTGGTATTGTATGCTTGTTTGTTATTTTGGTACGAAGTAGATGATTTGAATTTTATGAAAATAATATTCTTTATATTTCTAATGTCTATTAGAATGTGTAATGTTAACTATCTTCTGCCCGTGACTTCGTCCGCTTAGTATAGTTATTTTGGGCTAACGCTAATTTTAACCCGCGATTTGTTAGCGTTATGATAAATAGTCTATAGCCTTCTTAGATAGCTATCTAAACTGAAAGATTTTTTCAAAACGGACCAGTATTGTCTGGGAATGCCGTGATGTCATTGGGGTTTGAGAATTCGCCTGCTACGCAAGCGACGCAAATTCGAATCCAAGGGCCTGTACCAATGAGTTTTTCTAAAAACTTATGTACAGTGATTTTCACACCACGTGCTTTACAGTGAAGGAAAACATCGTGAGGAAACCAGCATATGTCTGAGAAGTAATTCAAAGACGTATGTATATTACCTGTCACGTTGGCACTTAATCATCTTCGGTGAAAAGTGGGTGTTGTGATTACAACACCTCTGCCTACCCCTTCGGGGAATACAGGCGTGAGCATATGTATGTAGTTCCTTAGAGTCATAACAAAAAAAAATATGTAAGGTCTTCTATTATTCCTTTTCTTTAAAAAGAAGTAAAAAGTGGTACCTTTTTATAAAATGCATTAAATTATTTGAAAATAAAAATACAAAAATAGATACGGCAACACTGACTAGATAAAACCCAACATTTTTTAAGTGCTGCCAACACTGTTTAACTGACAAAGTAGGTAACATTCAAAAAGCGAACTTAACCCTGTCACTGCCGCCGTAACACGGCACAAACCTCCATAATCCTTATTAATATAGCCAATTCATCAACCCAGAAACGCGTTAGCATCACAATGGCACCCTCCAAAAAATAAATAATAAACTAAAAATTATATGCAAATTCACGAGCCATAAGTTCCTATAGAAATAGTTAACCCTTTCACAAGGGACGTGAAATGGTAATAATTTATTCACATTGTAAGATAGAGGTTACGGGAGTTTTAGATCGCATTCAAAAATGTGCAATAACGGTGTACAGACGTGTTACTACTTAAATTTTTTTTGTATATATGTTGTTTTGACGTTACATTAACCGATTACGGGAATATGGTGTGAGTTGAGTGTTGTATACCAGTGATAATAATATAAAAAAGTCTACCTACCTATCTCTATAACATCGGTTTTTTTTTGTAAGTAGAATGCGGTGAAAATTTTACACTAACTTCTGCCTTCGACTTCGATCGTGTGGTATAGTTATTTTGGGCTAATACTAACTTTAAGTCACGGCCTTAGCGTGATGATGCCTTTAGCATTTAAAATGTTGTCAAACATATCGACAAAAAGTTTTGTTTATGAATGTGGATGGTTACAAGGGGAAAGGAAGGCCTAAGAAACGATGGATGGATTGTGTGAAAGATGATATGGCTAAAATAGGAGTGAATACAGATATGACGGCTGATAGAGAGAAATGGAAGTGAAGAACACATTGCGCCGACCCCAAATAACATGGGATAAGGGCAGGAGGATGAAGAGCCTCTAACATTTAAACATTTATTACTGATACGTTTTCAAAATAGTTATCTAAATCGGACCGGTAGTTCCTCAGATTAGCACGTTCAAGCAAACAAACAAGCTCTTTAGTTTTTTATATAGATAAGACTTATTAAATCAGTGTTTGTAAACGTGTATATTGAAAAGTTAACGCACAGACACATTTTCTCATTTTTTATACTCTGTAGTGGATATAACATCGTGTACACTATAGGCGTTGAAGGGTTAAATCATTCACTCGTTCGATTAACGAACTAAATAATCGGGTTCCATTTTCAAATAACGAGCGTTCTTTAGTTAAAGTCTCTTAAAACCAGCCATGATTGCTTTATTGGCTTTGGAAAAAACTATTGGTTCGTTAAAATAAATAAATGGTTCGTTAAAATAATGCGTTACATTGAATTAATTGTATGCGGAATTTATGGATGGTTTCATCAACAACTTCGAATGGTTGGAGATCGCTATCTTAATGGATTATTGTAATGTATTGGTGTTCTTCACATCAATTCCATTACAATGTAATGAAAATGAATTTACTAACAAGAGTGCAACTATTCGCCATTCTTGTATGTAAAATACTTAACATATTTTAATTATATATTTCAATGTTAAAGACTTAATGAACAGTGAGGTGTTCGTTAAAAAAAATTATTCATAAAAAAATAAATTAGATGTTTCATTCACTCAGTCATTCTCTTATCAGTTTAAAAATAACATACTTACGTAATGCTTATCGTCAATATTAATTAGGTATATGGTCCCGGTCGATCGATTCAAAAATGCTATCAGGCGACTGGGACCAGGTCTTCCAGGTCTTGGAAGCTCCAGTCGCCTGTATCCTCCTAAAAACGGATACACGGATAACATAAAAATACGTACAAATTATACTTACATATTTTTTTTATACATACATACATATGCTCACACCTGTATTCCCCGAAGGGGTAGGCAGAAGTGTTGTAATCACAACACCCACTTTTCACCGAATTTGATTAAGTGCCAACGTGACAGACGGTGAGTCTATCGCCGTCTCAGGCACTATACATACGTCTTTGAATTACTTCTCAGAAATATGCAGGTTTTCTCACTATGTTTTCCTTCACCGTAAAGCACGTGATGTGAAATCACTGTACATAAGTTTTTAGAAACACTCATTGGTACAGGCCCCGCTGGGATTCGAACCTGCGTCGCTTGCATAGCAGGCGACTGCTCAAACCCCGAGGCCACCACGGCTCACCCACGGCCACCATTTTTTTTTATTTGTTACTTTATTAATCACTTGAACTAAATATAGTATGTTATGAAATCGTAGTCTGCCTTGAAATACTTTGGAAAATATTCATTGAAGAGTTCTTATGACATTATAAAGAAAATCTTATTAGAAACTAGCTGTGACCATGATTTCACTCGCGTGGACTTATTATCGCGGAAATAAAAAAATATATTAAGCCTAAGTTACTTCTTGTTACACTAGCTATCTGCCAGTGAAAGTCTCGTTTAAATCGGTCTAGCCGTGCCTGAGATTTGCCGGAACAAACAGACAAACGGACAGAAAGATAAAAAATATAAAAAAACCCGTATATATTTTCATATAAATTTAGTGAAAATATGTTTATGTGGAATTACAAACAGACACTTCAATTGTATTTATCAGTATAGATAATGACATCTATATGAATTTGCAATCGATCGCTTTTCTAGTAAGACACCATCAAAAATATGAATACAATATCCTAATGGAACTTGTAACTCGATATTTGTCAATACATTTAGACTTATGTACATGAAATATGTCCAAATTGCAAATATTCATATATACCGAATTTTTCATCAAGGGAAAATGTACTCTAAGGTGAAGACAAGAAGTCGTATTAAGGCTTGTGAATTGTTTTGAACATAAGTCGTTGTTTGTATGAGTGCGTCCCTATGTTTGAACATGTTTGATCGATTGACATGACGAGGGTGGAGTCTCCTATAATAATATTACCCCGAATCCTATAACAAGGAGTGTTCAATACATTCTATTCCTATTTCAAAAAGATTTGCCAATGAAAAATATAGCCACAGAATTTAAATCATTCATTTGAGAAAAAAAACATTCATAAATTCAAAATTTTATATTCGAATTCTTTTTTCTAATTCGTATTAAACTAAAGTGGAACAAAGCACTTTGGACAGGAGAAAAAAAAAACAGAATTTATTTGATCGAAAACTAATAGTAACATAGATGACAATTAAAAAAATATTGACCTCCATTATTGATTGCCAAGAATTTGATTCAACATCACCTATAAAATTAACACGTAAAAGTATTTATTACTTACCGATATTATTATTTATTATAGCGACACTGTAGGAACGGTAATTAAATCATAACTTATATTTTTATGATTTTTATAACACTTATATTAATGAACCCCAAAACTTTACGAGCTCGAGTAAAAAGCCGTAAAACGATAATTCGGTTCCGATTAAATTAAATCATAAATAAATAATAAACAGTAATTAATGGCATCGTAAAGTATTGTTGCAAAGAAAGCAATCAAATATTAATGGCATTGATCGGGCTATTAATATTAATGGCTGGTTTCCATGGATAATTTCTTTATAACGACAGCGGTGATAATTCTAGCGTGATGAACAACTTCTAAATTTAAAAATTCCAAATTGTGGAGGAATCGATTTGAAAAAATGGAAAGTTTTATCGATGGTCGTCGGTAGCGATCATAGTCGATTAACCATGTTCTTTATTAGGCATATTTTAAATACAAACAAGAAAATAAAATTTTACGAGCCATCTACAAAGTTGAATAAATAGCCCCGTGTTCGATTCCCCGTTTGGTCATGCTATTAATTATAGCGAGACGTGTAAAAAATATCGTCGCTTCGTCAGGTAACGTTTATTTAAATACGACGTAGGTATAATACCTATTTAAGTAGTAAGATGTAACTAGGATAAAAATTAAGCCTGACCATGAGCTCTTATTGCAATGATATTACAGCTGTGTGACAGTGACAGATGTATACACGTCATATATATCTGTCTCATAATAAGAGCATAACTACCATGGAAATAAGAGTTCATGGTAAGGTCCCTGGGCCTCTGATTTGATTATAACAGTACTTACTCAATCAATAATACTTTCGATACTTATTCAATTTGTCTGTCTGTTTGTTCCGGCTAATCTCCGAAACGGATGAGCCGATTTTAGCGGGACTTTCACTGACAGGTAGCTAATGTTACAAGGAGATATTAAGACAACTTTTAATTAAAAAAAAATGGATACCACAGGTCACCCATGAAATTGCGCGGGTAAAGCCGGGCACAGCTAGTTCTGAAATAAGATTATTGAATTTAAAAAATGTAAAGTAAAATAATGTACGATGGAATTTGTTCTTAAAATTTGAAATATTTAATAATACTATAATTATATATAATACTAAAATATGTGAAGATCATAATCGCTTGAAAGTTAACGTGTTTTACTGCGACGAAAATATCTTCATCGACTTTACGAAGGACTCAATTACATTAACGGGTCATTAAAAGCATTATAATAATCGATGGATACGTTTAAGTTATTCAGAAGTTATTAACTTGTACATGTTTCTTGTCAACTGTCACTTATATCTATATCTATACATCTATACAGATAAATTGAAGTGTCTGCTTTTAATTAAAAAATAACAGCTTTTTACTAAATGCATATGAAAGCGTATACAGTACTGACTTAAAGAAGCAATTTTTTATTTTTTACGCTGTCTTCAAGGGTTCTGCTGGAATTAAATTAAATATACGCGCATGAAACCGCAGGGCACAGCTAGTAGTAATATTTAAAAATAAGAAATTAAAGAATTACTCAAATTTGAAAATCGAAAGACTCGTATCAAAAAACTAAATATGAAAAAAAAAATACGAAACTTTTTTTTCAAACACTGGCTGGTTTTATACAGTTCATGTTTTCAAATTGGAATTTCGAATATCCTATAACAGATCAAAAATCATGCAAAGCAAGGTACAAAGCAGTTTAGTCCTATCGATTTTGTCGTCAACCCTACGTGTATGTACGTACATGTAGAAATGTATTATGTATATGTATACGTGCGTCGGAGGGTTGCAAGGTACGAGGGTGGGCCCAACTATCGGTTGTCTGTACGTATGAAGTTTTGTGTGTATATAAATTACGCCGTTCACCCCATCTATAAGCGTAATGTATGGAGATTCGATATTATTTTGTGATCGGTTTTTACTTAAAGTATCTATTTTTAAGGGGAAAATTTTCGTTCGGAAATGTCTTTTAAAATAACGGAGTCCTAAATAAGTTCCTGTAATAGTTGATCAAAGCGGTGCGACCACCTAACTTTGACGTAGAACTTTCTGAATTTCGTCAACTTTTTTTTTTTTTTTTTGGCCTTGGGGTCCTGATTCTCATCAACTTTTCAAAGAGGTTGCACGTCGTCTGGTAGAAGCTTCTCGTGACAAGCGGGCTGGGGCTTTTCTCGCTCAGAGAATCAGCATTGCTATTCAACGTGGCAATGCTGCCAGCCTTCTTGGCACGATCCCGAGAGACACCGATTTGGGACAAGTTTACTAACAGTAATTAGTTGTATTTATAATAAAGTCTTTAATCAATAAATTATCTCATTCGATGTTACAGAACACGGTAAAAATATTGGCCCTCATATTACAATTAAGCTTGTTATATTCTGTAATAATGGCGGTGATATTAAAATCTATTCTAGAGTCGCCGCGTTTAGTCCAGTAACTAGATCTATATATCTATACAGATAAATTAAATTGAAGTGTCAGTCTGTCTGTCTGTTTGTTCCGGCTAATCTCCAAAACGGACTTTCACTGGTAGAAAGCACATTTTTCAAGGAGTAATATAGGCTACTTTAATAAGTTCACGCGTGTGACACCGCTGGGCACAGCTAGTCTTTTATTTAAAATTCTCGTGTCAGAATGTTAGTCACCAAACTCCTCTGAACTTATTTGTATGAACTTGATGGCTGGACTTATTTGTATGAAATCGTGTGTATATAAAGGTGATCCACCCAAAAAATATGGCTATACAACGATTACTGGACACAGGTAGAAATATCTATAGATCCACCTTCCAGTATTACTAAGTCATCATCGTCTCCCTGGCCTTATCGCATACATTGTTGGGGTCGGCACTTGATTCAAGCCGATGTGGCTGATCACCTGATTTATATACGAAGCGACTGTCATCTGACCTTCGCAACCCCTTTAACGAGGAAAATCTGTGATCTGGGTTAAACCAGTTGTCAGACTATTTTAGGCCTCCGACTGATCTGTAACGATTGCCAAAAATGATAAATTGTCAACCGGGACCGACGGCTTAACGTGCTCTCCGAGGCACGGAGGGAACTCGGGCGGTCACCAATCAGAATGATATACGCAATAGCAACTGTGCCACGAGCTTCCAGTATTACAAAGTACTTACAGAATATCATCCCACATTAAACAAGTAGTCGACCAAACCGGTTCAAACTAGTTGAACAGTGACAATATATTGCTACCGTCATTTATCGCCTACTGATTGCCCGGGCGTCATTGTCACTGTAACTTTTCGTCATAGTTGCTTGACAGCTGTGACGTGACCACGCCTCGAACGCTCAATCATTATAATAAAACCTGCTTTGAATTTTATAATCTCCTTACTCACTTTTACTGCCAAGTCGGATAAGCATAACTTACTGTTAAATTCCAAAAAGACATTCCGAATTATACATACATATGCTCACGCCTGTATCCCATGGAGGTAGGCAGAGACCACCGTTTGCCACATGCTACGATCCTTACATACTTCCCTCG
The DNA here is from genome assembly GCA_929442735.1 of Watsonalla binaria. Classification (NCBI taxonomy): domain Eukaryota; kingdom Metazoa; phylum Arthropoda; class Insecta; order Lepidoptera; family Drepanidae; genus Watsonalla; species Watsonalla binaria. Next base: position 2,358,980 of record OV838929.1, on the reverse strand, counting down.
CTTCATCTACATTCATACATCTCTTCATACACTTTCTTCGGTTACGAATTTGATCTTTCTGCAAAATACTATTAATTTGGTCATAGTAGTTCCCGAATTATTTCTATTAAAAAAAATTACACATAATATTAACATCTAAACAGATAAATAAAATTGAATTGTCTGTATAAACGTAACAATACAAAAAAAAAAATTTTTTTTTTCATCTGTCCACCTGCCTGTCTGTTCGTCTATCTGTCTGTTGGTCCGGCTAATAGACAGATAGCTGATATTTCAAGGAGTAACAAAGTATGTTTGTTTAAAAAAACCACTAAAGTTCTGCGGATCACTAAAAAAAGCTAGATTTACCTATAAATTGTAAACGTTTGAATTTTCAAGCTACAATAATTTTACCAACACGAAATCCTGAGTTCCTATTTGTTTAGTCAAATTAATATGCGTAATCTTTTAGTGCGGAATGACAAACAAACTGTCACAAATCACGAAGCGATTTATTTATGAACAAGCTTCGAGTGGGCGTTGAATGAATTCCTAAACGAAATAGACAGTGAACGGAAGCAGTTTCATAACTTTTGACATTTAGCAAAAGATAATATAGAACGGAATTTAAATACATTCGAATACTGGACGTAAAAAAAAAGAAAATGTTTGAACGGGAAACTTAATAACTCATGCCAGAATCTTGTCGGTGCTTATAAAAATTCAGAGCTAAGAAAAGTTAAAATAAAAAAAAAAACTACGACAATATTCTATTTTCAAAATACTCCAAAAAAATATGAAAGGCCTCACCTCTTTGCAGTGCAGGAAGTTTCTTCAAGTTCGTTTTCGCGGCGCGATTCTAAGAATTATATTTAAATTCACAACTTTTAAAAAATGATTCTATTCTGGAAACCAAAAAGGTCGCGTCACATTTCCGAACACCAATAAAAAAAGTAATCGAATAGCAAATTCAAATTTGGAAGAGACGCGGTCCCGAAGGAAATTCGAGAAAATCGTCATCTCCATGCGGCGTACGGTGAGCGAATGTCCCGCTCAAACTACGCTACAATTTCCTCCGCGAAAACCGAATCGACTGCGCTGTGTAAGTATAGGGAAGGGTGGTTTTTTCTTCGAATTTCATAAGTATCTACCTTTCTTTATATCTAAGCGCAAGAACTACGCTCACCCCTTGAGAATACCTCGTGAGACTCGATCGCGCGTCGGCCGCGCGTCACGACCAACTGTCAACCGCCGCGCGTTCCAATTTCAAATCTTTCCCAATTGGAATAGGGAGCCGTTTCAAACGCATTCCATTTCCGTTACGGTCTTTTTATTCGAATAAACATTTCTAGTAAGGCAACGGTAACATAGATAAAATGTATTGGGTGGTGAATAGAATATATTTATGTATGTAGATTCGTGAGTTCGAGAGTAAGATATGTGCGGGCTTCGTTCCACGTACCACTGCGGAACGCTATTTCCACGGACAGAAAAGCCTTATAGTTAAAATTGTGAATTCTGATAGAATGTCTCGCAATTTATCATATTGTGTCGAATGTAATACGATTTCCTTTTGTGTGTCTTTTCGCAATATGAAGGAAATTTTATCAGCGTATTTTATATTATAACGAAACTTTGTACTTTATTAAGGGTTCAATGGAGTTAATGGGCGGAAAATTATTAACCATCGGACGTGTTAATATTTACGCGCCAAAGCGTTCCGTTCGGGTGTAAAATTATACGGTATAATAAGTTTTACGGTTTAACGATAATGGGTCTAGGAAAATTCGGGTCACAGGATCTTCATACAATTTACAACCACGGACCGACCATAGAGACCGACTTTTTTAAAAAGAGAACTAGGTTTAATGACTTGACAAGAATTTGAAATTCGAATGAGTTTAAAATAAATGCGTAATGATTTGGCAAGCAACAAGTTCCATTCATTCACGGGCAAGAGAGAAGGCGATCCAATTAGAAAGGGAAAGAGAGGAATTTAAAAAGTGAACGCCCGGGAAGTTAGGCGGGAAAGCTCCGTACTAATAACCTGTTGCTTCCGCGCTAAATGAAATGTAAGAGCTACCAACAAAAACATCGACTATCGATAAACCACTGCGATACATTACAGTACGAAACGTACGTACATTTATTACATCGCCATCATACCACCCTTCACAGACTATCGATTTGAGAACCACATTCGATAAACGAGTCTATACCCCAAATTGCATACATTTATCATTTCACTATTTATAAGTTCCCGTCTCGCGCCCCGCCCTAGACTCGCTGTATTAACTTGAAATATCGATAAAGCGAAATTTTGATGCGGCCTACACCCCTATACTCACTCCTTAACATACAGCGAGAGTGAAACAGTATCACGTATTACTTGAAGTTAGAATGAGATGGGACTACAACCGCGACGAGATAAGTGTTCTAATTTATACTCAAATTGCGAACGTCGTCACAAGAAGCACGTGCTAAATAACGTATCTACATTAATAACGTCATATGTGTACGATTTATGACCTGCAATTTTGTACTTTACGCTGAGAGCGCAGAACTTAAATTAGTTGTTCGCTTCAAATGAAAAGTATTATCTTTCAATTTTTCATTTTTGAAAATCGAAACGAGTTGGTCTTCTTGAGGGGATTGCATTTTGGATCTTAGTATGTAAGCTTTAAGGTTGTTTTTGTTTGGTTGTAATTTTTAAATTAATACATCAGATTTTAAAATAAAGCTTGTGCATACTAAGTAGGGTTGTGCCAAGGTGAAGGTTAATATTAGTCGGTCACTGGGTTAACGATTCGGGGGTGTCTTGGTTGAACCCTTCATTAGTTAAGGGGCTTAGGGAGTTAGGTATCGATTTTCAATTGATATTATTAGTAAATTCTCATTCTTACTCACAGTAGTATAAGATTGTGATTCTAGTTGTGCCTCGCGGTTTCACCCGCACAGACTTAATTTCATAAGTGGCTTGTGGAACCAAATTTTTTTTTATTAGTAGGAGTTTAAGTTACTCCTTATAGAATTTGCTATCGGCCAGTGCATGTCCCGTTAAAATCGGTCTAGTCAAAGACAAAAATGAAAATATTTTTTTTACGTCGAGCATTTTTATTTTATAATTACAAACAGACACTTCAATATTTATCTGTATATTTTACTTTGTCTTTTCAGTCATGAAAAAATAACAATTTTAAGTAATAGCGGAACCCAAACATTAGCAAATTTTTTAAGATTTTTTTTTCCTTTCAAACCTTTTTTTGCTTTGAGTTTTTATATTCCGTATTCCACCGTGTCTGGCAACACTGGGGTGTACCCCTCACCTCTCGTGTACGTGTTTTGTACACATAACATACCTTTTTGATCGTTGGGTAAGATTTAGTTAGGGCTGGTTTGAAATATAAGTCCGCTCTTTGAATTCCATATTTTTGGTATTACATACAGTTATTTTATTTTGTCATTGTGTTATTTACTTGCGTTCTTACTGACATTTTGATGATTACCAACAGTAGGTAACTATCTATACATCTATACATATAAATAAAATTGAAGTGTCTGTTTGTAATTCCAAAATTACACCTTTTGACTAAATGCATATGAAAGTATACACGGTACTTAGACAAAAATATTTTTTTTTAATTTTTCTCTGTCTGTCTGTCTGTTTGTCCCGGCTAATCTCCAAAGCCGCTGGACCGATTTTAACGGGAATTTCACTGACAAGAAAAATATATATAACTCAAAGGACTGACTGACTGACATAGTCTATCATGACATGATCTATCAACGCACAGCCCAAGCCACTGGACGGATCGGGCTGAAATTTGGCCTGCAGGTAGATGTTATGACATAGGCATCCGCTAAGAAAGGATTTTGATAAATACTACCCCCAAGGGGATAAAATAGGGGATGAAATTTAGTATGAAACTTTGTCAATTTTAAACCAATATATGCACTATCTACACTAATATTATGAAGAGGAAAACTTTGTTTGTTTGGTTGTAATGAATAGGCTCAAAAATTACTGGACCGATTTCAAAAATTCTTTCACGATTGGATAGCTACATCATCAGCGAGTTTACTGTGCTTTATTTCATCCCCTTACTCCCACGGGAACGGGAACTACGCGGGTGAAACCACGGGGCACAGCTAGTTATTAATATAAGCGACCAACACACATACACAGGCACTAACATGCTAGGAAATAACTACGAAACTCGGTCTAAGTATGTATTGTAAAACTTATCCGAGTCGAATCCAGCGGTTTTCAGTACAATATTATAATCCTTCCGCATACGATCGCTGTATTGTCGTCTAACAAGCAACCCTTAAGATTTCGATGAGGGTGGCCGCGCTCCACCGCCAGAGGGGAGTACTTGACGGTTTATTGAGCGCTTTCATGAAATGGAACTGAATTTCAAAAAAAAAATTTGATGGACAAAAAAATTTTTTTTTTACAAACCTACATTCATACATATGCTCACGCCTGTATTCCCCGAAGGGGTAGGCAGAGGTAGATGATTAAGTGCCAACGTGACAGATGGTGGGTCCATCGCCAAATAAATAGTTTTTCGGTGAAAAAGCCATTGGTACAGGCCCCGCTGGGATTCGAACTTGCGTCGCTTGCGTTGCAGGCGACTGCTCAAACCTCAAGGTCACCACGGCTCATTTATACAAACCTTAAATTGTAATATCGTAAACCTAAAAAAAAATTACTTAAACTAACCGACTAGACAAAAAATATTTGGCTGTAATTATTCTTCTTAATAGATATTGAGATGGTGGCAAATAAAAAAAAATTTTTTAAATACTGTCTAGTACCTACTTAGGTACTTAAAAAATTACTTCGGAAGGTAAAAATAAAATGATTGTTGTTTAAAAGACAATACCTGTTCTCCTGAATTGATATCGAGATGGTGGTTAATAAAACATTAATAAAAAATATAAAAAACAGTGAAAAAAGTCCTCTTTCGTCCATCTGAACGAAAACCCACACGCCTGTCAAAACGAATGGGAAAAATGCGGGAAAGAATGACTGGATAACAAGCACATGCGCCCGCCATCTTAGAAACCATTCACTATCGACAAATTTAGTTTAGCTCCGATGGAGGAATAATATAAAAGGTACTAGGGGTAGCGTTCGGGAAATGTTCCCATAATGAGGGCATCTCTACTACTATTTTTGACTTTTTTTTGGACTATTTTTGGTATTGATCACAGTGTTAGTGAAATAAAATAGATTTTTGATTACCATCGTGCACGGGTTTCTGTAAATGTATGCAAGTTGTGCAGCGTCAGCGGTCAGCGCCGATGCATCATAGCTTTAAGTTACACAACCAACAAATTAAAGTCCTATAATATAAAGTAATAATAATATTGTGGCCTTGAGGTTTGAAGTTCGAATCTCAGCGGGGCCTGTACCAATGAGTTTTTCTAAAAAACTTATGTACAGTGATTTCACACCACGTGCTTTACGGTGAAGGAAAACATCGTGAGGAAACCTGCATCTCTCTGAGAAGTAATTCAATGACGTATGTAAAGTGTCTGAGACGGCGATGGACTCACCCTGTCACGTTGGCACTTTGATCATATTTGGTGAAATGTGGGTGTTGTTGTTACAACACCTCTGCCTACCCCTTCGGGGAATACAGGCGTGAGCGTATGTATGTAAATTAAAGTCCATTTATGAGTATATCAGTCGGACGGAGCGGTTATATTTCCCCGCATTCGGTACTTAATGTCATTATCATTTTATATCAGTTTTATCATTATCATTCATAGTGTCAATTTATATAAATTACTGACTTATAGAACGAGCCGTGATGGCTTCGGGGTTAGCAGTCGCCTGCTACTAAGTTCGAATTCGACCGACCAATGAGTTTTTCTAAAAAACTTATGTACATAGATTTCACGCCACGTGCTTTACGGTGAAGGAAAACATCGTGGGGAAACCTGCATATGTCTGAGAAGTAATTAAATGAACCTAAGGTTACATTGTTTTTTCAACGTAATAATATTGATCCCTGTATCAGGCACTATTTTTCGTGATATTTCATATGAAATTTGTGCGGATTATGATTGAATGGAAAAGATAGAGTATCAATACATATGAACCATGTTAGTGCAAGGTATACTTAGGATATGACTGGTGAGGTCAGAACGTGTCGCTTGCGTTTAGTGAAACCAATAGGCAACTAAGGCCTTTGTTACTTAAGCCGAAGTGATAGGGACTGAGTTAGCTTGGCAGGAAAGTAGAAATATGATCGTCATCACGCTAGATAAAGTCCCAAGCGGAGTTCTAGTAGGAAGGTAATTTGTCCGTCGATTTAGCACACGCGCATTCGGCGATCCGCCGCTACGGTCGGAATCGACTCGCGACTTAAACAAATGTCTTGTATCCGTTCACGTCACAGGGATGGGACTTTATCGATAGAAATAAATATTGGGGCCTTGGGGTCCAGATGCTCATCAACTTTTCAAAGAGGTTGCACGTCGTCTGGTAGAAGCTTCTCGTGACAAGCAGGCTGGGGCTTTTCTCGCTCAGAGAATCAGCATTGCTATTCAACGTGGCAATGCTGCCAGCCTTCTTGGCACGATCCCGAGAGACACCGATTTGGGCCAAGTTTTCTACTTGTAATTAGTTTTTAGTCCTGTTCCTTCTTGTAATATTAAAAAATATTGTTTTATAAAATTAAGAAAAAAAATAAAAAATTTAAGACTTACATACATATACACGCCTATAGTCCCCGAAAGGGTAGGCAGAAGTGATGTAATAAAAACACCCACTTTTCACCGGATATGAATAAGAGACCAACATACGTTTTTAAATTATTTGTCTGGCATATGCAGGTTTCTTCAGGCAACTGTCAAAGAAAAGGCATTGAACAAAGACAAATGGAAAAAAAATTGCACCAGATTCAAATATTACCAGAAACGTATGAACTGAAATATAGACTGTAATTTTTAGTAAGTATATATATCCTCACGCCATCCCAGAAGGGTCCCCGAAGGGTAAGCAGAGGTGTTGTAACAACATCCACATTTCACCGAATATAATCAAGTGCCAACGTGACAGAGGGTGAGTCCATCGCCGTCTCAGGCACTATACATAGGTCTTTGAATTACTTCTCAGACGTATGCAGGTTTCCTCACGATGTTTTCCTTCACCGTAAAGCATTGAAATAACTGCACATAAGTTTTTTTTTTAGAAAATCTCATTGGTACAGGCCCCGCTGGGATTCGATCTTGCGTCGCTTGTTTAGCAGGTGACTGCTCTAACCCCAATGCCACCACGGCTCTTTTTTCGGTCTAGATTAGTATATTACCCGGCTAATGACTCTCCCCTAATACATGGAACTTAAATATAACTGTCGTGCGTATACACTTCAGGGAATACAGACATGAGCATATATTTGTATGTTTTTAATTAAAAACATATTATATAAATCATATGTAAGAATAAAAAAAATAAAAACAAGGCGTGGTCGCCTCGGGGTTTGAGCAGTAGCCTGCTGCGCAAGCGACGCAAGTTCGAATCCCAGCGAGGCCTGTACCAATGAGTTTTTCTAAAAAAACTTATGTACAGTGATTTCACGCCACGTGCTTTACGGTGAAGGAAAACATCGTGAGGAAACCTGCATATTTCTGAGAAGTAATTCAAAGACGTATGTATAGTGCCTGAGACGGCGATAGACTCACCATCTGTCACGTTGGCACTTAATCAAATTCGGTGAAAAGTGGGTGTTGTGATAACAATACCTCTGCCTACCCCTTCGGGGAAAAAAATATTGCGTAACGGCAAAAAGTATAATAAATACCACAAACATTTCAATCTTGATTGTTCTGCTACGATTGAAAAATGTATCGTTAATTAACGGGTATTAAAGCAACATTATAGTTTTTCCCGGTCACAAAAAGCGTGTACCCTGGGGCTACGCGGTTACCATGCGTCCCTTTAACGCCTATTACACATCGCTTACCATAATAGTGATCGCGATCTAAACGGTTATCTTATTATTTTATCAGTATTAGTAACTTATGTATAAAATTATGTTATTAGTGAGTTTAAAGGTAAAAGGATGACAGATTACCTTTATTATTTACTAGCGGACCTCACTCGGTTTCACCCGCATAGTTCCCGTTCCCGTGGGAGTACAGGGATAAAATAAAGCCTATGTTACTCGATAATAATGTAGCTATCCAATGGTGAAAAAATTTTTGAAATCGGTCCAGTAGTTTTAATGCCTATTCATTACAATCAAACAAATAAAGTTTTCCTCTTTATAATATTAGTGTAGATTACTATATAATATTTATTCCGACTTGCTGGACATCATCCTCCACAGACAAAGATATTATGTGTATAACATCCTCGGCTCAGGGATTTGCCAGATAAAGTCCTGTTAAATCCTGCCGTTTTGAAGGTTAACAGCTTCCTGAGCACTAAAGTGCAGCACAAAGCATGGGGCCAGAGTGATGGTAAGCTGTTATCGTAGCTCCCCTCCCATATCTGCAACTTTGAAGGCATCGCTTACGCGTCGTCAACCCTGAAAATCCTTATACACAGACAGACACACAGACGGTCAGAGAAAAATCTCAAAATTAGTTTTTTCTAGTGCCGTTAGGAGCCGTGGTGGCCTCGGGGTTTGAGCAGTCGCCTGCTACGCAAGCGACGCAAGTTCGAATACCAGCGGGGCCTGTACCAATGAGTTTTTCTAAAAAAACTTATGTACAGTGATTTCACACCACGTGCTTTACGGTGAAGGAAAACATCGTGAGGAATCCTGCATATTTCTGAGAAGTAATTCAAAGACGTATGTATAGTGCCTGTGACGGCGATAGACTCTCCATCTGTCACGTTGGCACTTAAGCATCTTCGGTGAAAAGTGGGTGTTGTGATAACTACACCTCTGCCTACCCCTTCGGGGAATACAGGCGTGAGCATATGTATGTAGTTTTTTCTATATCTGTACCGTATATACTTTCATATGCATTAAGTGAATAGCTGTTTAATTGGAATTAAAAACATTAACTAAAATCTTATTTGTCTATATAGATTTTATCGATAAAACCATCGACACATCCCATCCCTAGCGCCCAGTAACGCACAGAAAACGAACAATTTCACGGCCACTACAAACGAGTACAGTTCTGTTTGTGACGTACCGCCATCAATTACGTTTTCGTGAACCGACACCCAACACCCATTTGTTTTATTTATGGCACCCACTCCGCGAGAAAGGTTTACTTACTATCCTGAGTGCTCAGTACCTTACTTGGGTTATTTCATTTGATTTACCGATTCAAGTCTCATTTGAATTTGAAGATTGATTTTTGCAGAGTTTGTAAATGATCCCCTGACGTAACGCTTATAGAGCTCAGTGATTTGGGATTCTAGTATGAAAGGTTGGGGTTCGAATCGGATCAGCTCTTAGTATAGATATAGATATTGGGGTGTTTTAACGTGCTTTATATTTACTTACCAGTATGTCTGTCTGTTTGTTCCGGCTAAACTCCGAAACGGCTAGACCGATTTTAACGAGACTTTCACTGGCAGATAGCTAATGTCACAAAGAGTAATTTAGCCAACTATTATTAAAAAATTCTCATAATTCACTAAACTACAAGGTGTGGGAGCCCATCATAGTAACAACTAGCTATACGCATATACTTCATTTAATAGGTAGTCCTCGGAACCCTAATTTTCAAATAAAAGCCTAATCTACTCCTTGTAAAATTAGCTATTCGCCAGTGAAAGTCTCGTTAAAATCGGTCCAGTCGTTTCGGAGATTAGCCGGAACAAACAGACAGACAGAGAATTTTTTTTACATTGGTTTTTGTGTCCGTGTATACATTTATATGCCGTCAAAAGATGTAATTTTGGAATTAAATAGACGCTTTATTTTTATTTATCTGTATAGATATAGATGTATAGATAAGGGACTCTGTTTATGCCTAAACAATACTTTCAAATCACGCAACATAATTTATTAACATATTGTAGGTAGGTACTTGAAGTAGGTACTTACAATAAATACAGGGAATCCAGTTTCAACGTAATATTGGTACGAAATTCAAAGAATTCCAGCAACCGGTGACATGGAAAAATGAATATTATTAAATCTCCCCCACGCACACAGACACACTCTACCAATGTCACATTTATAGGTAAAAATTCAACTCAATGTGACATTACCCTTTCTTTATCAAAAACCAACACACAAGCATTTATAACAAGGTTTTCTTCATACTTACAGAACACACACACACTCCAACATATTTTGAAAAATACGGGAAAACCTACCTTATTCAACTAACAATACAATTTATTTCAAAATGAAAGTAACGGGAATTTTCAAACGTAGAACTCAATCTATATTCGACGTTCGTTATTCAAAAACACAGTTACATTCCATCTGCGCTTGTTACGTCACATACGACATTTCTAAAATTACTCGTGGAAAAATACACCTACTCATATCCAAGGGAAATTAGATCTTAACACAGTGGGATAAAGCTTATTTTAGATCGTAGAGCGTGGTTGTATTAGTAAAAGCGCGCGTGGGTGAGTAAACTCGGCAACAATAGTGTCCGAATGGGGTTAGTTTTCGGACGAGTGCGCATCCATTCCGCGCATTTCCAACATGGCGGCCACGTCCGCGCCATTTTGCTTTCATTTCCACCAAACAACAGGCATTTACGCACTTTTATCGTGAAACATTTTGAATTGTAAGTCAAATATGAAATGTTAAACGTCGGTAAGTTTAACTACACTATTAACGGTTATATATTATCTGATTGTGTGTGAGTGAAAATAATGCTTGAGTGCAAATATCTTTTTGAAATATACCGTAGACGCAGTCGCGGTCAAACTCTTCTATAAGTCCAATTTAAACAATGGCTGTTCGATTTTTAGTTTATAGGTGGGTATATATAAAATTAAAATCCTTACTGACTTTTACCAACGCACATATGCTGGTCTCAAGACTTCTCTCGAGACTTTAAATATGGAGGGTGTGTTTTTGCGATGTAGTATTATAGTAAGCAAGGGTTTTTAGATATTCCATATAAGTAGGGATGCTTATTCTCTGTGTCGAATACCTCACAGACGAACCTGAGGCTGACGCTAGTATCTAGATATTATTGTAGTAGATACTATGTGTGTCACGCAGCTTCACCCGCGTTGAGTTAATTTCATGGGTGAACCACAGAAACCTACATACATATGCTCACGCCTGTATTCCCCGAAGGGGTAGGCGTTGTTATCACAACACCCACTTTTCACCGAATTTGATTAAGTGCCAACGTGACAGATGGTGAGTCTATCGCCGTCTCGGGCACTATACATACGTCTTTGAATTACTTCTTAGAAATATGCAGGTTTCCTCACGATGTTTTCCTTCACCGTGCTCAAACCCCGAGGCCACCACGGCTCTCTCACGAGAAACCTAATGTTTTTAAAAAAAAATTGTCTATGTTATTCCTTGTAACATTAGCTAGTTAGCTGGCAGATGCCAGTTAAAATCGGTCCAGCTGTTTCGAAGATTAGCCAGAACAAACAGACGGACAGATAAAAATTATAACGAGATTTTTATGTCTCTACCGTGTATACTTTCATATGCATTTAATCTAAAGGTGTGGTTTTGGAATTACCAACAGACACTTCAATATAATTTTTCTGTATAGATAAGCTAGATAACACTTTTCCATACTTATTGAAATATATGTCTGCTTTCTCTTGTTCCAGGAAATTTACAGATGACATCTATGATTAATAACAAAAATAAATAAAAATATGCTCACGTCATGTCAGGGTCCCCGCAGGGGTAAGCAGAGGTGTTGTAACAACAACACCCACATTTCACCGAATATGATTAAGTGCCAACGTGACAGGTGAGTCTACCGCTGTGTCAGGCACTTGACATACGTCATTGAATTACTTCTCAGACATATGCAGGTTTCTTCACGATGTTTTCCTTCACCGTAAAGCACGTGGTGTGAAATCACTGCACAGTGCCCAGTTGGGATTCTCACTCTGGGGACTGCTCAAACCCCGGGGTTACCACGAGTCTTTTTTAAATCTAATATATAAAATTCTCGTGTCACAGTTTTCGTTGCCATACTCCTCCGAAACGGCTTGGCCAACTTTGATGAATTTTTTTGTGCTTATCCGGTATCTATGAGAATCGGCCAACATCTATTTTTCATCCCCCTTAATGATAGGGGTAGTCCACCCCAAAAAAAAATGGCAATACAACGTTTGCCGGGCACAGCTAGTATTCTATAAAAAAATGGATGGGTGTTTGTTTATCTGAAAATGATTTATTCAGTTTCGGCCCTGGTAAGGCACTTATGAATGTCGAAGAATTGACCACCGGTTCGGAAACTAGTCCACTGAGAAGAACCGGCAAGAAACTCAGCTGGCATAGAATACAAATCTGATGAAAGAGTACATACAAAGGTTTCTAACCTGTTTTTCTACTTAAATTCAGTTTCAAAAGGTATACGAGGTCACAGAAAACCTCCTCATTTTCTATACATTAATAAAAAAAAAATCGTTACCAAATTCTTTATTAAAAATATCCAAATCGAATAATAATTGATAACATTGTAATATAATTTTAAATTGTAACGTTTGTTTGTATGTAAAATCAAATCTCACGCTCAAAAAGTCACTTGTCAAATAACAACATGAAAACTAGTAATGAAAAGGTTACCATACAAATTAAACTCCATACATTGTTAACAAATTTGAATAAATTAATTCATATTCAAATCACAATCTGTTCCCATGGGGTACAATGTATGGAACGAGACATCTTAAGGGTTAACCCATTCTATGCAGGTGCGTTGTAAGATGAGATAACGAATTATATTTCAATGAGGGTTATAATTTTTATTATGAGTTTTATAGAGCGTTTTTTTTTTAATAAAAATGCTCATGCCGTCTCAGAAGGGTCTCCGAAGGGGTAAGCAGAAGTGTTGTAGCAAGTGCCTACGTGACTGAGGGTGAGTCTATCGCCGTCTCAGGCACTATGCATACGTATTTGAATTACTTATCAGACATATGCTATATTTTTAATGTTGTTTAATCTGATATAAATCTTATAAAATAACTTATTTTTCTTCAACATTAAATCGATAATTTTCTTGCTGATACCAAAAGTATATTATTATTATGCCCACTGTGTCCCATTGCTGGGAAAAGGCCTCCCTCTTTCCATCCCTTGCGATCCAGGGCTGGCTCAAACCAGTATTAAATCATAAAAATAATACATGGTATATAGTGCAGGTGGCAGTTACAGAATTAACTTATATGTCATAACACAGATCTATAAAATGTAAGTGTCTGTTTGTAATTCCAAATAAATAACTTTTCACTAAATACATGTTCACTAAAAACATTTTAATTTTTGTTATCTGTTCTGTCCGTCTGTCTGTTTGTTCCGGCTAATCTCCGAAACGACTTGACCGATTGTAACGAGACTCCCACTGGTAAATAGCTAATGTTACAAGGAGTGATTTGGGCTACATTAATTAAAAACAACTTTAGGGGTTACGTAAGTCTAGGGTGATCCCGCGGGGTATATAGTATATTAGTTATAGACAAGCCGAAATAAAAAAATGTTTTTTTTTATTTCAAATTCTGTTGTAACATTTCCCTTTCGTAACAAAAACTATCAAATTAGTACATAAACACAGGATTGTAACATAAAACGGGTGTATTTATTCCTAACGGCCATTTTTTGCGGCCATCTTGGTATTAACCCTCTACTTTCATTATCGGGGTAGTTTTTAGCCGCTTCCTGATCTTCACACATCTGTGCAACAAAAAATGACAAACACTGACACAAAGCAAGTATTATTCTAATTATGCATAGACAACGGACCGTATAGGGGCTAGGTGCGATGATCATGCATTGCTCGATGGTTCTGTATCTTTAAAGACATAAAATATGGTGTGTGGTACTCATTATTCAAGATTTGTTTAAACAAAAAAAATCTACAAAAACTGAGTTTTTCTGGAAACCATACTTATCCTAGTCAAAGTCAAAGTCAAAAATATCTTTATTCAATTAGACTTTTTACAAAGCACTTTCAAATCGTCAGAAAGACATAATTTACAAGATTATACATGCTACCGCCAGGTTCGGAAGGTTGCTTTTACTGAGAAGAACCTGGCAAGAAACTCAGTAATTACTCTTTTTAAATAAATATTATATGATTTTAAGAGTACAAAATAAATCACTTAAGGAACATAAGCTCATGGGCACAGTTCCAATGCACAAATGTCGATAAAAATTACATAATTTAAAATCTAATAATTCTACTTATAAGTAAATGCGTAGCTTGATAGGAATAATAGAGACAAATTATTATCTGCTTCCATTACGATACGAAGCAGTTATAGTAAGTGTAAGTGTAAGTAAGGTGCAGAGATACTTCGATAGTGGAACTTAAATTTATAAACCTTATTATATTCAAATGAAAATGATTTATTTAGTTTGGGCCCAAAGTGATGAGTTCGATGTTCATAACATCGAAAATTCACCACCTTTTCGGTTACTAGTCCTCTGAGAAGAACCGGCGAGAAACTCAGACAGACATGTCATCAATACATAGTTGATTATTAGAACGCTTATATCTCAAAAACATTAGCAAAAAAAACCGCGCATAACATGTTCCGAAAAACCTTCCAAAATATGTGGACCATCACAGCATAAGTTCAAATCGAAAACTGCATTTTAATTTTACTTACAGAACCCTACTAATATAAAAAATGAAGCATGTAAAGGGTTAACTTTTTGCTTGACGATTGAAAGCGAGTACATTTATATTATGCAAATGACTTTGACATTTGCATAATTTTTTTTTTCTATAGAAAAAATCACGAACATCTGTCGGTAACTTCCGTTTCCTACGTTATTTTACTAGTAGATTCAAATGGTTTATTGTCTATGCCTAGTAATAATAAATGCGCTTTGTGTCACATATTCAAATTAGGTCGCTAGACCGGCTGCATGAATTTATGAATGGATTATGTTTAAGACATTATAAAATCAATATAGAACGCATGCATGTGAGTAGGTTCGATTTATAATACATACATGGGTAGGCAGTAGGCAGATACTTACAAGAGAGGGCATAACTGGATTTTTGTTTGATATTCGGAGCTGCCCGACTGAGGATTATACCTCCACCTTACAGAAGATCAACCAAATAATGCTACCTTGGAGTAGTATTCCTGAGGTGACTAAGGAGTTCTCCATGGAACCTATGGAGGGGAGAATTAGGAGTTTTGTCGCTTTGTGCTAGCAATTGTTAATAAGTAAAATATATTATTAAAAGGAGCCCCTGTAGGCAAGGTTCCGAAGATACTGGCAGCAGGAATAGGTATATAGGACACTCTTTAGATAAAGACAGCTGACAACATGAGCTCTTATTGCGATGAAAGTTTAATAATTATTATGAGACGGATGTTTATAACGTGTATAAGTCTGTCACTGTCGCACAGTGGAACTATGATGGCAAAAAGAGCTTCCGATAAGGCCCCTGGTGATTGAAACTGGGATCGCAAGCTAAGAGTATTAACACTAAACCTTCGAGTGACTGATTTTCTTCGTGAATTGTAAACGTATTATATTTATGGTCGAATGGCAAAAGGTATAAACGACAATTTTTGTGAAGATGTACAAAAAACATTAATCAAGCTAATTCGACGCGGTCTTACTTAGTAATTGGACGCGATAAAAAAACACGTACACTGTAAGTATTTACACAAATTGGCGCTTATTCTTTTTTCCTTTCAACCATTCATGGTATGTCGCTGGTGCCGTGGAGATTGGGGCCTCTGATGTGGGATGCCACGTGTCGAAACGCTAGCTCCATCCCATCTCCCACGCCACGGCTGTGGCGGCCGGTGCTGCTGCTGTCTACGGTCAAGGATACATATTTTCGTTTGCGGTTGAAACTCTGGGGCCTTGGGGTCCGGATGCTCATCAACGTTTCAAAGAGTCACGTCGTCTGGTGACAAGTGGGCTGGGGCTTTTCTCGCTCAGAGAATCAGCATTGCTATTCAACGTGGCAATGCTGCCAGCCTTCTTGGCACGATCCCGAGAGACACCGATTTGGGCCAAGAGTTTTATTTGTAATTAGTTATAAGTGCTCCTTGTATATAAACTTAAACATTGTTAAAAACCACACTGTCAATTAGACAATGTAGCTAAAAGATATCATGTAATTAAAAGAACGTTGTAGATTATAGATACGTCGACAGACTTCAAGAGCTGATGTGTAGATAAAAATAATATATCATTAAACACAATTATTCAGTCAGTAACATCACCCAAGTCTGATATGCCAACGAATGCACCGGGTTAAGCTTCCATTACACATTTGAATTTCAACCCTATTTTCAAGTGAATTAAAACAGTTTTTGTTTTGACATGTTACGGAGAAATGATATTTGTATTTGTAACTTGAAAAAAATGGAAAGAAGGAGCCGTGGTGGCCTCGGGGTTTGACCTGTCGCCTGCTACGTAAGCGACGCAAGTTCGAATCCCAGTCGGGCCTGTACCAATGAGTTTTCTAAAAAAAACCTATGTGCAGTGATTTCACACCACGTGCTTTATGATAAAGGAAAACATCTACATTAAGTAATTCAAAGGCGTATGTATAGTGCCTGAGACGACGATGGACTCACCCGTCACGTTGGCACTTAATCATATTCGGTGAAATGTGGGTGTTGTTGTTACAACACCTCTGCTTACGCCTTACCCTTCTGGGATGGCGTGATCATTTTTTTTTTGATTATTTGTAATTGTTTTCTAAAACCTTAGGCTATCTAACCCATCAATGCTTTCGGGTTTGAAGTCATTTATATTTAAAGCATGCACTTATTACAAGCGGATAAATAACAGCTTGCTGAATTCAAAAGCGTTAAATGTATGGTTTCAAAGATTACGCAAGGAATAAAATGGGAATTTTATTAACTTAACAAATTCGTTAAGTAACAGGTGAAGCATAAACTGGACTTACACTTATGTATTACTTTAAGTTATTTCAGCCTTTTGTGAATATAATTACGACTTTAATAGAAGGTGGATTAAATAAATATTTTCTGGAATAAAATGTGTTTTTTAATGGTGTTCCTTTGATAAAGTTTGCAAGGTGCATTAGGTTACACTCGACCATTTCAAATAGCAAATATACCTGATTATCTCCCGGGCCTTATCCCATACACTGTTGGGGTCGGCACTTGATTCATCCGATGTGGCTGATCACCAGATTTTTATACGAAGCGACTGCCATCTGACCTTCGCAACCCCTTTAACGAGGAAAATCTGTGATCTGTGCTAAACCAGTTGTCTGGCCTGACTAACTGACCTGTAACGATTGCCAAAGATGATAAATTGGCAACCGGGACCGACGGCTTAACGTGTTCTCCGAGGCACGGTGGGAACTTGGGCGGTCACCCATCCAATTACTGGGTAGGATTAGGGTTGCTTAACTTCGCTTATCGAATTATACACGCAATAGCAACTGTGCCACGAGCTCCTCAGAAATATACCTGATATTACTTTTAAAAAAAATGTAGGTAAACACTTTTTTTTTAAATGGGCCTATGCACCCGATCAATCTATCTAAAATATATATAACTCAATGGTGACTGACTGACAACCTACAGCCCAAACCACTGGACGGATCGGGCTGAAATTTGGCATGCAGGTACATATTATGACGTAGGCATCCACTAAGAAAGGATTTTGATTAATTCTAACCCCAAGGGGGCAAAATAGGGGATGAGAATTGGGGATGAAAGTTTGTATGAAACTTTGTCAATTTTAAACCGGTATATTATATAAAACTAAATATACGTGGGTAATACCGCGGGGCATAGCTAGTTTTACATAGTTGGATATTTATCTATATGACCTTACTGAAGTATAAAACTATATTTAAAAAACGGCCATTACTTGGCAAGTGCAAGTTACAAGTTTGTTGAATGGGACTCCCCGTAAATATTAATTTATTCCGTTTTTAGTAATTCTAGTTATACATACCAACAGAAATATCATCTGTGAAAATGTCAACTAACTATCACGGTTCATAAGATACAGCTTAGTAACAGACGGACAGATGGAGTCTTGGTAATAAATAGTTATATTCACTCAATACAATAGAATATTCAATCAAGTAGCTATCAACCTTGATATCTCAATAATACTCATAAGAAGCGATTTGGTACTAAAGCCACTGTGTGTGTATATGTATGTGTAATGTGTATATATGTATTTCCGAACTCTCCATTATAAGGTTGTCATCTCCGTGTACCATCGAGTACAGAAATGCTTACAAGAACTAAAAACTAACTGACAAAAAAATCAACTTCAGCAAAGTAACCTGATTCTATTGAAAAATAGAATGTGAATTAGCAACTAACTACGATAAAACTACAACTCAATTATTTCCTAAATATTTGCAAAACACTAGTAAGAAGTTACTGCCAGTTAAAATGGGCATAAATAGGCCATTTTTCAAAACATATTATAAAAAAAATTTAAACGTTTTCACTTCTGGCCTCGCCAGTACATTGCATATGCAAATGCATCCCGTGATTGAGCATGCACGGTAAACGGGTTTCTTATAGGAAGTGTATGAGATGTATGACTCACCGCCTAGACACCTCGGTAAGTAAACATTGTCATACAGGTACTGAGTTCCTTGTCGGTTCTTCTCAGGAAACTAGTGAAACGCTAGTAATTTCTACATTCATAAAAGTAATAACATAATAAAGAAAAATTTAACCTTATCCTGTATGTATTATGTATCAATTTCCCATGATTCAAACCAACGCGCGTCATCGAGTTCGACGCTGAATAACACCTTAGTGAATAACGCGGCTGTATTCCCCGAAAAGGTACGCAGATTTGTACATTTCGTCAGTTACGTGTAATAGGGGGCGAGTCCGGTCACTAATCCAGACTCCGGGCTGCTAATGGGAAATTACATACTTACATACATATGCTCACGCCTGTATTCCCCGAAGGGGTAGGCAGAGGTGTTGTTATCACAACACACACTTTTCACCGAAGATGATTAAGTGCCAACGTGGCAGATGGTGAGTCCATCGCCGTCTCAGACACTTTACATACGTCATTGAATTACTTCTCAGAAATATGCAAGTTTCCTCACGATGTTTTCCTTCACCGTAAAGCACGTGGTGTGAAATCACTGTACATAAGTTTTTTAGAAAAACTCATTGGTACAGGCCCCGCTGGGATTCGAACTTGCGTCGCTTGCGTAGCAGGCGACTGCTCAAACCACCACGGCTCTCTTAATTACTCTGGGAAATTACAGATAGGAAACCCAATAAAACTATATCTCCACACTTTATCAGACCTCGTGTTCCACAGTGGCGTTTGCGTTCACTTGAGTAACGAAGCACTGGGACCGCGGTCCCAGTTCATAGTGGTTCCAGCTGCCTGTATCCTCGTTATTAAGTATTATATATATCCAATTTAGATTATACTAAAAGCGGGTGGCGTTGTCTTGTCAATGACCTTCTCAAGCAATCCGCTAAAACAATAACACTGAATTTATCTAGAGATCTGATCCCAAGGCAGATAAGACGCGTGGGAATTCCCTCATGCCTGTATACCCCGAAGGGGTAGGCGATATGACAGAAGGTCTATCGCCGTCTCAAACACTATACTGTGTTTGAATTACTTCTCAGACAGGCAGGTTTCCTCACGATGTTTTTCTTTATCGTAAGTTTTTCTTCACCTTAAGAATAACTCATTGGTATAGACCTAGTTGGGATTCGAACTTGCGTCGCTTGTATAGCCATCACTTAAAAGTGAAGTTTAAATTGTATTTATGCAATAGAATACCCACTCAAATAAGACAATGATGGATCTTACTGGAATATATTTGAATGGAAAAAGAGGATCCAATAGCCTCTTTTTCCATTCAAATTATATTATTATCAATTATAAATATAATACTAATATTAAATATTAATAGCATTATTATTTCATGACATTTATTGACTGTACATTCAATTTAATTGAATAAACACATCTTATCATAGTTAATTAACAACAAACCTTAAAACATATAATCTTATAACTAAAATATATTATTAAAAGGAGTCCCTGTAGGCAACGTTCCGAAGATACTGGCAGCATTCCCCCTTTGGATGGCAAGACTAATTCTTTGTCCGAGGTAGCTGCCGGCGCTTCGGTCTCCTGTGATGTCGACTAACCTTTTAGTTATTTATTTAAAAAGCCTTATAGCGCTAGGACCCCACGGACCAAGGGTCTCGACTCCGAATGGGTCACAATCATATACGGAGCTTAGACCCCTGTATTTGCAAGCTTTGACTTTTTCAGCCGCTACAGCCGCTGTTCGTTTCATGACGCAATTGAACATCTTCCGGCTAAGAAAATCACGTGGGTGTGAAATCACTGTACATACGTTTTTCCGAATAATTATTTATTATAATAATCCGTTTTGAATAAGTTTTCATTAATAGTACCTATGCGCGAAAGACGTCTAGCGACATCTATTGTCATTTATGCAGCAACGATTATATAATATTAGGGGCGAACATGACTCCTAGCGCCATCTCTGTACGGGAGCAATAAACGTTGTTCCTATATTTTCTAATCAGATTAGAATATTGCTTTCATGTTGGAATATATAGAAAAATAATTTTATATAATATAAGAATAATTTTAAAAGTGGCTGAATTCCTTATTGTATATTCACCATTTAATTTTTTTAAATAATTACTTAAACATAAATTGGGGGCGAACATAACCCCTAGCGACATCTGTGTTAGGGTGCAAAATTGTCCAGTATTTTCAAATAAGCAACGGAATACAGATAAAAATAGGAGTTCCTAAAATGTTTTCTGAATAATTTCTAAATAGGCCTTATTCGTCACGGAACATTATTTACCCATTTCAGCATTTTAAACTAATTGTAAACTGTATGTAAATCTTCGTTATACCAATTTTTTTGTAGCGACGTCCATTATCCTTTCAGTAACTTCAAAAGATGTTCAAAAGCTTACCTAAAATATCTAGTTCTATATTAATAAGTACACTGTCCTATAAAAAATTATGTCACTTCATAATTCGTGTTGCTATCTCGTCATAAGTCACACACACTGATAAATAATTCTCGTTTCCTCCTTAAAATAAATAAAATTTAGAATTATAATTTTATACCTAAAGAATGCAGTACTAACCCATTTCATATTTTTCCATTAATATTTAATTTCCAATAAGAAACTTTTGAGTACAACTACCGCCATCTATTGTCGAGTAGCGTTCCTACTCTAGAGCCGGCTCCAAGCTACCAAAAATTCGCGATCGGTAAAGCAGACAAGCTGGGTAAGTATTTTCTCCTTGTCATAATGGTAAAGTGAAATGAAATTTCTGTCACTGTACTTGAAATAAACTTTGAAATTTCTATTTATTTCGTATTTAGGTAAATAATTCGACTTTTATTAAAAACTGTGAAGAGAAAGTAGCTTATTTATGAGATTTTTTTTAACTAGGTAAGTACCACCCTCAGAGGTTAAAAGTATTATTTCACATACATACATATTTGACATACATACATACATACATATGCTCACGCCTGTATTCCCCGAAGGGGTAGGCAGAGGTGTTGTTATCACAACACCCACTTTTCACCGAAGATGATTAAGTGCCAACGTGACAGATGGTGAGTCCATCGCCGTCTAAGACACTTTACATACGTCTTTGAATTCCTTCTTAGAAATATGCAGGCACGATTTTTCCTTCACCGTAAAGCACGTGGTGTGAAATCACTATATATAAGTTTTTTAGAAAAACTGATTGGTACAGGCCCCGCTGGGATTCGAACTTGCGTCGGTTGCGTAGCAGGCCAGTGTTCAAACCTCAAGGCCACCACGGCTCTTTGTTTTTAGATTATAGTAATACAATTATCGTGATAGATGTCGTGACTGGAAATATAAGTCTTATAATACATACGATGACATGATGGTAAGCGGTTACTTGAATGAATTTTAACGCTATTATACTTTCAATAGCTACCTATGTAATCTATACATCTTACATGTATATATGTATTGTGTGTGTTACAAATTAACGAAAATAATATTTTCAGATTGTTTTCAAAAAGTTGAAGTTGTTGGCTAATCTATACTAATATTATAAAAAGGAAAGGTTTGTATGTTTGTAACAAATTGACTCAAAAAGTACTGGACGGATTAAAAAGTATTTTTATCACTGATTAATATATGCTATATTTTATCCTCATACTCCCACGGGAACAGGAACTACGAGGGTGAAACCGCGTGACGTCTGCTAGTCACTAGCAAACTTAATTACTAACAAAAAAACCGGACAAGAAAAAAGTTTCTATAAACTTAACAACGCATTATTATAAAATAAAATGTCAAGCGGAGCCCTTAATTATGGCAACTGTCATAGGGCCCTGTAATTTAAGGGCTTAAGGCTGTCATCATTATGGGTAATTTTTGGTATATAAACATTTTATTTTCCTATCAGTGACGTGAAGCTGTTTTTAGTGACGTGAGTCTTTTTGTAACTGGAAAATAATAAGGTAATTATCACGATAGGTTAATTTGCAATTACAGTATGGTGGGTTCGATTCCTGGGTAGCTGTGCTTCGCGGTTTCGCCCGCGTAGACTTCATTTCAACGGGGGTGATTTTTCAACGGAACTCACTCCTTGTAACATCAGCTATCTGCCAGTGAAAGTCCCGTTAAAATCGGTGCAGCCATTTTAGACATTACCCGGAACAAACAGACAGACAGAGAAAAAATATTTTTAAATTTTTTTTCTGTAAGTCAAAGTCTAAAATATCTTTATTCGATTAGACTTTTTACAAAGTACTTTCAAATCGTCAGAATGACATAATTATACAGGATTATACATGCTACCGCCAGGTTCCGAAGGTTGCTTTACTGAGAAGAACCTGGCAAGAAACTCAGTAATTACGTATGTACCTTATAAATGCATTCAGAAGCTGTTCATTTGGAATTATAAACATACACTTCCATTAAATTTATCCGTATATATATATAGATTCATAGTATTTGGCTAAATATTATAACGAATACGTGATACATCACCCCTGCAATATTTGCAGTTCAATCATCATATTACTTAAGCTTAGAAGGATTCTTTGAAGTTTTCAATGGATCTAATGAACACATATTTTCTTAACGTTAATTATATATTACTTATTTACTTGTATTTAGGGGTATACTATATAATATCCTGTGCGTACCACTCTCAGAAGACATGTTGAAGCTAAATTCCAATCTATATGTTCTATATATCTATACATATAAATAAAATTTAAGTGTCTGTTTGTAATTCCAAATTAACAGTTTAGAAGAAAAGCCTAGAAAAAAAAAACTATTTTTTTTAAAAAAAATTCTCTGTCTGTCTGTTTGTTCCGAGTAACCTCAGAAACGGCTGGACCGATTTTAACAGGACTTTCACTGGCAGATAGATAATTTTACAAGCAACTGTGTCCGACTGAGAAGAAGAACATGATTCAACTGCTAGTATATTTGCGAACCGTGGAGTGTAGATTTATTAAAAAAATATTAATATTACGATACACATTTAACGTAGTTTCTTTCTTCAGACGATTTAATATTTTTTATGAACATAAAGCGGTTATTGTGACTAAACTATGATAGTTAGATGTGTGCTCTCGCGGACTTTTTCGTAGATCTTAATAAGACCTACAAACCCTTAGTACATCATTTTGTTCTATTGTCGATAGTTTTTGCAGCGCACGCATAAATAGGTGGTCGAGTTTACACCTTGGGTTACAAAATCGCAATTTTCTTACGGATCCCAAATTCTTTTGTAAATAAAATATAGCTTTATAATCTTCCTCGATAAATGGATTATCCAACAATAATTTCTTTCTTAAATGGCACTAGTAGTTACTGAGATTAGCACGTTCAAACAAACATACTCTGCAGCTTTATAGATTAAGCCTGAGAGCTAGGATCTATAGGAGATCTAGGAACTAGGAAATAAATGAAAACATACATATGCTCACGCCTGTATTCCCCGAAGAGGTAGGCAGAGGTGTTGTACCCACAACACCCACTTTTCACCGAAGATGATTAAGTGCCAACGTGACAGATGGTGAGTCCATCGCCGTCTCGGACACTTTACATACGTCATTGAACTATTTCTCAGAAATATGCAGGTTTCCTAACGATGTTTTCCTTCACCATAAAGCACGTGGTGTGAAATCACTGTACATAATTTTTTAGAAAAGCTCATTGGTACAGGAACCGCTGGGATTCGAACTTGCACCGCTTGCGTAGCAGGCGACTGCTCAAACCTCAAAGCCACCACGGCTTTAAAAAATAAATAAAAAATGCAGATATAAATAAAATTTAGACAAGGATAACTTAGATAAAGTTCACTTCTTAATTTTTGTGCTGCGGGTTCGTAGCAGAACAAATTTTTAGTAATAAATCAGGAAGAACCTATTAAAATGATGACTTTAATATATACTATTTAAATAAGATGTAAGTTTTTTCGCCATATTCACCCCACGGGATACCAACAAGGTGCAATATAGGGTGGAGCTCATTTCATCATGACTCCAAACTTTTTTTTGTTCAATCGATAACCGTAGCACGCGATATTGCAAATATAAATGGGAGGTAGTGTTTGAGGGGTAGCTACGAGCTACCTTGAAAATTACAGGAAGATGAGCCTTAGGGACACCGAATAAGAATGGAATGGAGAAAAAAATCAATGCCTCAAGTATTTTGAGTGAGGATTGACATGTTTCAACGTTGACAAATTAATACTTTTGACGTGAGCATATTTATTTTATTTGTATTATCTAAGAATATAGTATTCCTGCTAGATATTAAGAGGTTAGGTTTAACAACATCTCCCGTTCAGGAACTGTCCGTCTGGGGACTGTACCTTACAACAAATATCCAGAACTTCGTAATTTTTTTTTATTGACGAGGGGAAACCTTCAAGAAGTCCCCGACCGCCCTGGGAGAGGCAGATCGGGGTATGTGGGATTCTTTCCGCACTCAAACCCTTCCGGTGGCCATCCTCAGTGCTCAGGGGGGACTCAGGGTACTAGTGCATCATACTTACTCTAATGGGACCTTTTCGTCGTTCAATAAGTTGCCGTACAATAATTTTTTTTGAGATTACCAACTTTGCTTTAAACATTTACTTTTTGCAGTATAAACCATCTATAGGGTCTCTTATGTGCAGTGATTTCACACCACGTGCTTTACGGTGAAGGAAAACAACGTGAGGAAACCTGTATATGTTTGAGAAGTAATTCAAAGACGTATGTATAGTGCCTGAGACGGCTTTAGACTCACTATCTCTCACGTTGGCACTTAATCATGTTCGGTGAAAAGTGTGTGTTGTGATTTCAACACCTCTGCCTACCCCTTCGGGGAATACAGGCGTGAGTATATGTATGTAGATATTTTATGACTTGACATAAACATATATGCTCTGAGGTGTATTACACCCAAATTTCGCTCCTAATATTTAAGTCCCATGTTATAGTGTCCCTATCAACAATAACCGGGCACTGATCCAGAGTCTGGGGTGCTACTGGGAAATTACAGATGGAAAACCCCGGCTCGGGGATCTAAGCCAGGATCAAGTGTTCCGCATTAGTTCTTGCAAACCAGAATACAGGCTTGTTAAACCTTCTTGGAGTAATGTAAACTGTCCCTTCAATCGCTAAGACTAATAAATCCCTGAATAATGCGGCGGGGAGCTCCTGTGGGCCGGTGTCGCGTAATGCCCGCTAATTATCAATTAGATCCCCGTTTTATCTCAACAGGGAATTTACAGAGATGATACGATCCCAAACCATTTAGAAAATTTCCAAAGATTGCTAAGAATAGAGAAGATTTGCAGCTTATGATACAGTGGCATGCGTCTGCAGCTTTGCCTGCGTGGTAATAAGATTTCACATACAAACTTTATATACATATGCCCAACGTCTGTCACGTTCACACTTAGTGATCTTCGCTTAAATGTGTGTGTTCTTGTTACAACACCTCTGTTTACGGGGATCTCTTTAGGATGGTGTGCCCATATATTTTTTATTTTTTTAGATTTTAGTCAGCTTTGAATATTACACGGATTAATGCTTGAATTTCATATATTTGTAAAAGAAATTACACCAAAAGATTCAAGAACAACGCGATAGATGGCGCTAGGTTTCTCAAGCGGGTTCGTTATAAGGGTCTTGTCATTAAGTTTTTCTGATTCTACCCTCAATTTCTACGAGAAAACAGCAAGTCCACCGACGTGCCACCATTTTTAATGCAGTTTGCTTTTGGTTCAGTCCAGGTCGAGGCCGTTCCTCCTCGTGGTCCTCGTCCAGCTTCGTAAGCAGCTCATGTGTGACACGCGGGTCGCGAATTGTTATACACAGAATATAATAAACGATAGCTTTGAAAGTGAACTTTTAATATCGAGAAGAAGCTGAAACGTCTTTCAGACTACTATATTTTGACAGATTAACAGAAAACAACAATATATATCTATACAGATAAATGAAATTGAAGTGGCTGTTTGTAACTCCAAAATATAGTATTTCACTTAATGCATATAAGATACAGACATAGAAAAAAATTTTTTTTTGTGTGTCTTTTTGTTACGGCTAATCTCCGAAACGACTGGACCGATATTGACGAGACTTTAGAGCACATAGCTGATGTTTTAAGGAATATCTTAGACTACATTGAATTAAAAAACAAATTAAAGTTATGTGAGTTTAAGCATTTATATAAATATATGAATTTGTATAAAGCAGTTTTCAACAAGAAGGTCCTACATCGTCTGCGCTTGATCATCTCGGAATCAGCATTGAAGTGACAAAGGTAGCATATGTTCTGTGCATATATTCTTCTGTACTGTAAAATGTACGGTAATGAGATATGTCACGTGACTGATTTATGTCATCTTCATACATTTTGTATCGTTCCTATTAACGCAAGCGTGAGAGAATGTCACTTTATTTAGCCTACAGGTCAAGAGAATAGAACGCGCCGCGAAAGGTAGTGGGGATATTGCGCACGTTTTTATTGGCCTCGCGCCATACATATAGATAGAGACAGACTTTTGGGATATGATGTATTTGGGATATAATTAAAACATTACTATCTATTAATATCAAGATTTATGTAATGTAATATGTAAATTTTATATTTTCCCGCTCTACATTTTTCTTACTGTCTAAAATCTAGTTGGCTTTTTACAATCCTCCTGTCATTGATATTTGACAGATCAGTGGTCATTTGCGAGACGCCACAGACTCATTACTAGTTGAAAGGTACTCGTTCTTAACTCGTGACGGGTCTATATTAGTACTTTTTCAAGGGTCTTCGATAATGAACATACTTTTTCGTTACTTATCGACAAATAACTTGTTTTCTAATAATAACAAAAGTTAAATCAAATTCAACATGATATTTTTTTGTTTCTTTTCCAATTGGAAATAATAGACCATTGGATTTTCTTTTAATTAACTCTGTATATACTCAATTCAATGATCGTATGCGTTTTTAAAACCACTTCAATGGTATTATTAGGTTTTATCTTATACATCTATACATATCTATCTATACTGATAAATAAAATTGAAGTGTCTGTTTGTAATTCCAAAATAAAAGCTTTTCACTAAATGCTTATGAAAGTATACGGTACTGACATAAAAAAACACATTTTCAAATTTTTCCAAATTTTTTCTCCGTCTGTCAGTTTGTTCCGGGAAATCTCTGAAATGGCTTGATCGATTTTAGAGGGACTTTCACTGGCAGATCGCTACTGTTACAAGGAATGACAACACACTTTTGTTAGAAAACATTCAGGGTTCTGCGGTAATTACTTTAAAACTACGCGGGTGAAATCGCAGGGCGCAGCTATAACTTTGTATATTAAGATAATTATGATCATCATCATGAATTTAAGGAGGGAAGGTAGAAGGGAAGAGAGGGAGAGGAAGACCAAGGCTAACATACATGAGAAAATATTATTATATTATCGAGTAATTCATGTAGTATGAATTCTTTTAGGAGGACCCGGCAGGTTGTAAGGCTACAAGCCATTTAAAACCTTTTTCTTTGAAAATTTAAGCTTTATCTACCCTAATATTATAAAGAGGAAAACTTTGTTTGTTTGGTTGTAGTCAATAAACTCAAAAACTACTGGACCGATTTCAAAAATTCTTACACCATTGGATAGCTACATCATCAGCGAGTAACATAGGCTTTATTTTATCCCCGTACTCCCATGGGAACGGGAACTAGCGGGTGAAACCGCGTGAGGTCCGCTAGTGAAAGATATTCAAAATCAATATACACATAGAATCCAAAAGCTTTGTACGTCGTGTTTTTCAGGAAAGTGTTAAACACTACTTTAATACTGAAAAAAGTGGAAATTGTAAATTTCTAAAATTAACAATTTTGATCGAAATACCAGCTCTATAAAGATATCCCTCGGGGGTACGTTTGATTAGCAACAATAATTCCCGGTGATTGAGATATTCTAAGCGGGCATTTATTAAATATCCAGGGATAATGTTTCTTTTGGTATAATTACTTGAGGCATATTTTTATATAATGCTAATATTACTAAACAAGGGCATAAAAAAGTTGTGTAGTGATTTCACACCACGTGCTTTACGGTGAAGGAAAACATCGTGAGGAAGCCTGCATATGTCTGAGAAGTAATTCAAAGACGTATGCAGTACCTGAGACGATGATAGACTCACCTTCTGTCACGTTGCCACTTAATCATATTTGGTGAAAGGTGGGTGTTGTTATTACATCACCTCTGCCTACCTCTTCAGGGAATACAGGCGTGAGCATATGTATCATTGTCCCTCTAGCATTTCAGCCTAAGCTTCTTAGTTAGCTTAAAATATAGTTTTTTCTTAGCATATAAGTTTATTTGCGCTTGCTTTTGCTTTTGTCATATCTAAAATTTGGATAAAACCAGGATAAGACGCTAGATAACCCCGGATTTTTGAGCCCAGAACCCGGACATGCCAAAAAAATAGTAATAAAAATCAGTCGGTTCGTCGCGTCAGTCAGTCAATCGCGGCGTGCGAGCTCAGTGTGTGTATCGACCAAGGTTCAAATTTTAAAACGGAATCCCGCCTGGTCTTTTCCCGACTGCTAGACTAGGATAAATCCGGGAAAGCCCGGACGGATGGCAACCATTTCTAAGGAACTCTGTGATCGATAGAGATAAGTGGTACTTATCTAGTCTCCTTAGACAATGCAGCTGTATGAGAGGGGGTAAAATACCATTAATAACAGGATTAGGGGCACAAAGAATAAATTGGAAGGAAACCACAAAGGGGGCGAGATTTATCATGCGCTTACCATAAGTTCGACAGAGATGCGTATTTCATTAATTTTTCATTGGTTCGCTGTGGTTACGCTTCAGAGGGGTTTCAAAGTTAAAAAACTTTATCATTACCTATAATATTACTAGCGGACGTCACGCAGTTTCACCCGCGTAGTTCCCGTTCCCGTGGGAGTACGGGGACAAAATATAGCCTATATTAATCAGTGATAAAGTATCATTCAAATGGTGAAAGAATTTTTTAAATCCGTCCAGTACTTTTTAACCCAATTCGTTACAAACAAACTTAATAAATTTTTTTTTCTCTTTATAATATAGTATTGATAAAATTGAAGAGTTTGTTCGTATGTTTTTATATTGTTCTGGTTTGAATTGAAAATCATTTTTGTGTTCTTGAGTGAACTATCCAACATAACGAGAAAGGCTTGGCTTTATAGCATCACGTTGCGATCAATAGGAGTGAAGCATGGAAATTATTACAGAAACAGGAAAGATTATCACTAAGTAACAGATCTTTTGTTATTGGTATGCTCACGCCACCCAGAAGGGTCCTCGAAGGAGTAAGCAGAGGTGCCGTGACAACAACACCCACATTTAACCGATATGATAATGCCAACGTGACAGAGGATGAGTCCATCGCCGTCTCAGGCACTATACATACGTCTTTGAACTACTTCTCAGACATATGCAGGTTTCCTCACGATGTTTTCCTTCACCGTAACCTCTTCGTCTGTCTGTTTGTTCCGGGTTTTCTCTGAAATGGCTGGACTAATTTAAACGGAACTTTCACTGGCAGGTAGCTAAGGCTTCTTTTATTAAAAATATGCATTCCGTGTGAAATCGCAGGGCACAGCTAGTATATAATAAGCAATAACTCAAAGAAAATAATCAAAATACACGTAAACAAAGATAAATGCAGACCTCCGAGGGGAGCGTCTCATATAAAATGTATTTCAAATAAGAACCAATTTCATCCAACCACCCCCTTGTTATTAGAAAAATATTTAATACAATTCTCTAATAAAGGCTACATGCAAAAGTAGCCCTTATATTGTAGGGAATAGGGGATGAAATTAAATATAAAATGAGGGTAGACAAAAATATTTCCAAATGACTACTCATCAACATTGCGTTTTATTGGGATAGAGAAAAAAAAAGATGGAAATCCAAAATTGGTCTAAGTTGACTTATTACAGTTAGGGACAATATTATTGACACAATGTTTATTTGTGAGTTTCTTTATATATACATACAGATAAATAAAATTGAAGTGTCTGTTTGAAATTCCAAAATTACACCTTTTAACTAAATGCTTATGAGAAAATATATACGGTACTGACATAAAAAACTAATTTTCCATATTTTTCTCTGTCTGTTTGTTCCGGCTAATCTCCAAAACGACTGGACCGATTTTAACGGGACTTTCACTGGAAGATAGCTAATTTTACAAGGAGTAATTAAGGTTTTTTAAAGTTTTATTTAAAAGACACATTTAGGATTCCGCAGGAATGAAATTAAACCCTAAGCTTCCACCCGCATAGTTTATGTCGACCCTGAAATTTCACTCTATATAGGTGACACCATCTTTGAAATCGCTTCATTAATTTCCAATATTACCACTACACATAATTAAAAACTGTAATTTATTATATTATTTCCTAGATGACAAAATAAGGTTAACCTTAATCAAAAGAGGCTTCAACCATTATGTACAAATAGCAGCATTTACGTATTGGTCGCCATTGTTAGTCTGAAACAGCCTCGAGCCATGTTTTAATAAGATGTCACAGACAAAACAGGCCCACAGGATTTTATTATAACAAAAACTGTATTATCTACAAAGATCTCCGGCCATAATCTAGATACCCCAAAATAAAATTTTTACTCACAAATTTAACTTCCGATTATCCATCGATTTGAATCGCCTAACCAAAAAGGTAGACCCCAAGACAGACCCGAAATGGACCTTGCCTTTTACCTAAAAGTTGACCAGGATTAGTCCTCACTAAAGTATGCAAAAAGTAACATCAGGTGTTTTAATTGTATGGAAATTGGCCATCCCAGTTATAAATGTGAAAATGTTGATCCGCCATTTTTGGTATTCAACCACAACCCACCTCCTAAAAAGTATCAACACATTCTGAGCCACGCTAAAACTCAAGATTAAGAGTTTGAATTTTAAGCCTTATAAGTACTTACATGGAGCACTGATTTGTAATATTCTTTACGAAAGCTCACATATCACGAGAATTGAATATATATATATATATATGTATATATATATATACCAGCTGTGCCCTGCAAACGTTGTATTACCATATATTTTTTTGGGGTGGTCACCCTTATCATTAAGGGGTATGAAAAATAGATGTTGGCCGATTCTCAGACCTACCCGACCTGCACACAAAACTCATACAAATCGGTCCAGCCGTTTCGGAGGAGTACGGTAACTAACATTGTGACATGGAAATTTTATATATTAGATTAAGGTACTGAAATGCTGTCTCAGGCCCTCTTTGCAGAAAATCACTATGCAGGTTTTCATACGATGTTTTTACTCAGTGAAGGTATCTGCATTTTTGTATTCATAAAAAGTCATTCATACAAATTGGTGGGACTTTCCAAAGTCTCATTAAAAAAATCTCTATTTCGTGATAAACTTTACTTATATTAACATCAGAATTAAGAGCCGATTTCAAGATTTACCTAGGAGAAATAAAATTCCTAGGTAAACTTGCCATATTAGGAGAAATTACCGCTGGTTTTTATATATAAAGTATATATCCTACTAGCTATGCCCTGTGGTTTCGCCCGCGTGGATTTAGTTTCATGCTTTATTCCGCGGAACCCTAATATGTTATTCCGCGGAACCCTAATATGTTTTCTAAATATAAGTATTTTGTTCCTTGTTCCTATATCACTCCTTGAAACATCAGCTATCTGCCAGTTGACTTCCACGAAAAAATCGGTTCAGCCATTTCCGAGATAAGCCGGAATAAACAGACAAACAGACAGAGAAACAATAATTTTTTTGTAATTTTTTGTGATTTTTTTTATTTTGGAATTACAAACATACACCTCAATTTTATTTATATGTATAGAGTATAGATTTTAAGCAAAAAATATGCAACTCATTATAAAATACCACAGCTAAATGCTGTAAATACCAATGTAGTATCTTGTTTTAAATCTTGCATCGATGTCAATAACGCAAAAAGATATAAAATTATCTAGATCTTTTAATAGGGTCTAATCGAGCAGAGGTATTCCTTAATAAGATGATGGGGCGGGACTGCCCCTGGGTGTATTTATAATTCGACAGCCATAATGAGTGTATTAATTTCAATGGAACCGCAGTTAGGCGGGAGAATTTAGTGTTGAGACTTTTTGTAAGCGGTAATTAGCGGGATTTACACGTAATTTATTAAATTAGAGCCTGTGGGAAAATGTCAATGTCAAAACGAAATTTTGACGTAATTTTTTTTTAGTTGGAGATTTGTGTGGAATAAAGGCTTTCGATATCTGAAATCTAAAGAATGTAATTATATATTATGTATTGATAAACTGTAGTCCGCTAATAAAAATTTAGTTTGGTTTTCACGTTACAAATTTACAAAATTATCCCAAGGAAGATGATTTTTATGAGACATCCTAGGGCGTGAACAGGATATCACGTAAAAAATCCTGGAGTGTGATATAAAACTACTTAAGGGACTAATATCGCATTCAGATCAACTGTTATCAAAACTGTTTAAGCCCTGAAATCTCGCGAATATTAAAAATAATGCTAACATACATACCTTTACTTTTAAAGTGAATATTTTGGGCACAAGGTTTCGGCAGGTGGTATATATATAATATTAAAAATATACAAAAAACCTTAATGTTTTTTTTGTCGTTATATTTATATACTACTTGTTCTTAAGGTGTCGCAAAAAAACAAAAAATATGTTAAAGAGCCGTGGTAGCCTTGAGGTTTGAGCAATCGCCTGCTACGCAAGCGACGCAAATTCGAATCCCAGCGGGGCCTGTACCAATGAGGTCTTCTAAAAAACTTATGCAGAGTGATTTCACACCACATGCTTTACGGTGAAGGAAAACATCGTGAGAAAACCTGCATATTTCTGAGAAGTAATTCAATGACGTATGTAAAGTGTCTGAGACGGCGATAGACTCACATCTTCGGTGAAAAGTGGGTGATGTTACTACTTCTTCGGGGAATACAGGCGTGAGCATATGTATGTATGTTAAAGGTTTTTATTTATATTTGTACCACGAACGAATTCTCGTTACAAAAAATGTGCTCTCTATCTCTCTAAACATGTTCTAGGCCCTATACAGAGTGAATTTCTTTGCCCTTAAAAGAAGTAACGCAATACTTAAGTAAGATATTCCCTTTAAACTCTGTGAGTATTCAAGTGTATCGATCACACGTTGAGTAGGTAGGGGAAACAAGTGACGCGGTGAGAAAAGCAAAAATAATTTCAGCTCTACCTACCCCCGCAGTTAGCACGCATCCAATACTTAGCAGGCATTCTAATGTAGTATACGTTACGGGGGGAATGCAGATACTTTGACCAGTTTTTTTTTTTTACTAATATAATAATATTAATAAAGAGGAAAAAATTTTTATGAATAAATTGGCTCAAAATGGAGCGATTTGAAAAATTCTCTCAGAAATGGATAACTACATTATCAGTGAGATATATATGCTATACATTATTCCCGTACTCCCACGGGAACGGGAACTAACGGTTGAAACTGCGTGACGTCCGCTATACTTAATATGTGTTCGAAACTTCGTAATTATACAACAAAATCTATCTATACTAATGTATAAAGCTGAAAAGTTTGTTTGTTTGTTTAAACATGCTAATCTCAGGAACTACTCGTCAGATAGCCCATTTATCGAATAATTCTATTTATAGGCTACCTACACTAAGACTAGTCGCGGGTTAAAATATCGTTTTTTTTTAGAATGATCATAAGTTATCTAACTATTTAGAGGTCTTGATTATTTTAATATATTTGAGAAACATACATACATATTTTCTCCGAAGATGATTAAGTGCCAACGTGACAGATGGTGGGTCAATCGCCGTCTCAGGCACTATACATACGTCATTGAATTACTTCTCAGAAATATGCAGGTTTAATCACGATGTTTCCTCCACCGTAAAGCACGTGGTGTGAAATCACTGTACATAAGTTTTTTAGAAAAATTCATTGGTCTGGACTGCTCAAACTTCAAGGCCACCACAGCTCTTATATATTTGAGATATATTTGTAAATGTATTTAACTAGTTTTGGATGTTGGTAGCTTATATTATAGTGAAATATCGAAACATTCTAATCTTACATACACATTTGATGAACATTATAAATTTAAGAAAGACTGCGTAATCAAACCACGAATACAAAAGTTATGAAACAAACATTTTCAAATATTTTTCTAAACTTCAAATAGTATCTGATTTGTTCTGACATTCTATATCTAACGGTATCCACGGGGGAGGGTCGGTCCTCGCGACATTCGGCAGCCATTACTACGACCCTCACCCTCCACGTGTTTAGTAAAAACGCATTTTATATGCGGACTTATGTACTTTACTTACCCAACCTCCTCTCTCAAACAATGCTGTTTGCAGGATTATCCTTTTAAATAAACTCGGAATACATAGAGTTTTTTAAATGTATTGACAGAAAATCTCTTAGAATTATGTTGCTGGAGAGCCGGGCCTTGGGGGTTGAGCAGTCGCCTGCTTCGCAAGCGTCGTAAGTTCGAATCCCAACGGTGCCTGTACCAATGCGTTTATCTTAAAAAAATACATTTCACACCACGTGCATTACGTGTATATACGGTAATTGACTACAAAAAAACATTTTTAATATTTTTTCTGTCTTTCGGTCCGTGGATTTGTCTGTTTGTTCGGTGTATTCTCTGAAAGGGCTGGACCGATTTTGTATGACTTTCACCGGCGGATAGCGAAAGTTACAAGGAGTAAGGCTACTTTTATCTAGAAAAATAAGGTTCCATGAAATATCGACGCCCATTAAATTAAGATCACGCGGATGATATTCTTCTGTAATATGTTTTCATATCGAAGAAAATTTACCTCTTTAGCACTTTAAAAATACCAGTAACATACATCTATATAAGAAAGCTTATTATATAATTTCCGATTACATAAATGATAAAGACATAAGGAAATAAAAATAGTAAAATTCTGCACAAGTAGCTCCTGGCAATGAAATGGCATGCATACATGTTATGGAAATCATTTGGTATTGCTTTTACATTTTAATTATTATTTTTTACACATACATGCTGGTATATATCATTGTTTTCTATGTATTGAAATGTACATAATGCCAGCTGAGTTTCTTGCCGGTTCTTCTCAGAAGGCTAGTTTCCAAACCGGTGGTAAATTTTTCCACAAAGTGCCTTAGCAGAGCCTAAACTGAAAAAATCACTTTCATTTTCATTTGATTGCACAACCAGATACATTTCGCATTTTTAGCACTAAAACTCATACACTTTTCAGTCACTCACACCATTCCACTAGCCACAGCTGGTTGCCTCAAGCTTTGACACATTCGAACATTGTCGCTTGACCTAGCGTTTCACGCAAACGTGACACTTTCTATAATCGCCGCTTGGGGCGCTTTTATTATATTATATTAGGAAAATACGCATTCGATATCGTCAACGAAAAACACGTTAAAACCATGGTACACAGCACAGCTTTCCCAAAACACGTCACACACAAATCACATATCGTAACTCAATGCATGTTAACTCATCGCTTAAGGTACCGAAATGGGACGATTATTTTTTTTCTTAAACCCGTTGGGTGTGTGGTAATGAATTCCAGTTTTTGTGCGTATTACCGTGGCCGGGACAAATTGCGGACGCTCTCCTTATAAATATTCCGGCGGTTAAATAAAGGGTTGCGACTGTGGCTCTCAAACTGGAGTCGTTTAATTGGTGAATGTTTAATAATCAATACATTTGAAAAGATAAATACAATTTAAGCGTCAGTTTGTAATTCCAAAATTTATTTTGACTATATGTATATAAACGTAAACACGATACAGAAACAGAAAAACCATTTTTTTTTAAATTATTCTGTCTAGTCGGCAAGACCGATTTTAAAGGGACTTACACTGGCTGATAGCTAATATTACAAGGAGTAACTAAGGACTAACTAATTAATTAAAAAAAATATTAGGGATCCGCGGACCTCCCATTAAATTAAGTCTAAGCGGGTGAAACCGCGGGGCACAGCTAGTTATGATATAAAGAGTATGGCGACCAAGGTTTTCGCATTTCCGAATTTAACAAACTTTATTATGTATTAGATCGTGAGGTTTCAGCAGTCCCTTAATACGCAAGCGGCTCAAATTCGAATCCCAGCGGCCTGCGTCAATGAGTTTTTCCAAAAACTTATATGCAGTGATTTAACATCACCTGCTTTACGGTAAAGGAAAACATAGTGAGGAAACCTGCATATGTCTGAGAAGTAAGTAAAACACGTATGTATAGTGCCTCACCCTTTGTCCGGTTGGCACTTAATCATCATCGGTGAAAAGTGCCTACCCGATTCGAACTTGCATCGCTTGTGTAGCAGGCGAATGGTCAAACCCCACGGCCACTACAGCCGTTTGATACCTATTTGATATGTTCATAATATTAAACGGTAGCAAATATAAAAACGTTTCTTAAAAATATTTACAGACGAACCCAAAAATAGGTTTAGATTGAGCGCCTCAGGCAAAGTTGAATTCATTCAAGTTAAAGAACTCAAGATCTGAATGAAAGGCACGCCAAGAAACCTGTTCATTTCATAGTTGATTTTATTCCTGAGAAGTGTTTAATGGCTGCCTGGATTCCTTGGAATATTACTTCTTGTAGGAGTTATAATTAGAAATTAAATTACTGTGAATTACTGTCGGCGAGAAATACATGTGGAATGTGCTGGAACTTTGCTATAGGCTTGAACGTTTTTGATATGACAGTTTGCATATAAATATATTTAGTAACTAGCTTTCATAGGTAGCTTCAATAGCCTTAGTTACTCCTTGGAACATTAGCTATCTGCCAGT
Source organism: Watsonalla binaria (assembly GCA_929442735.1). Lineage (NCBI taxonomy): Eukaryota > Metazoa > Arthropoda > Insecta > Lepidoptera > Drepanidae > Watsonalla > Watsonalla binaria. The sequence goes on along the minus strand of OV838929.1, from coordinate 2,321,466 downwards.
GGGAGTCCAACCAATTCGGAGATTACAGACATCATCGTCCCTGGTCTTATCCCATACATGGTTGGATTCGGCACTTGATTCAACCCGATGTGGCTGATCACCTGAATTTTATACGAAGCGACTGCCATCTGACCTTCGCAACCCCTTTAACGAGGAAAATCTGTGATCTGAGTCAAACCAGTTGTCAGACTATTTTAGGCCTCCGCCTGACCTGTTACGATTGCCAAAGATGATAAATTGGCAACCGGGACCGACGGCTTAACGTACTCTCCGAGGCACGGACGGAACTCGGGCGGTCACCCATTCAATTACTGGCTAGGGTTAGGGTTGCTTTACTTCGCTGATAGAATGATATGCGCAATAGCAACCGTGGCACGAGCTTCTACAGGAGTGTACAGACAGTGTGAGAGAAATTATTTAAATTGGTTTTTTATGTGAATACCGTATATCTTTCATATGCATTTAGTGAAAAGCTTTTTTCAAAAAGCATTAATTTTATTTATCTGTTATTGAATTCTATATTCAGTACCACTATCAAGGGTTTACCACCGTTTTCGTAATCTATACTCGCTAGCATCACTCGTAATATTTGTATGAAATATTTTAGTTCTTCACGTCATCGCTGGGAGTCGCTGCACAATTTCTCATACTAATATTCGGCAGAGACCCTAGCGAGTATAAATTACGAAAACGATGAAAAACCCGTGATAGGGGTACTGAAAGTTTAAAAACGGGTATCAAATAAAAATGTATGTTTTGTTTTTTCAAAAGTAATATTATATTAATAGTTTTAGCGGGGCCTGTACCAATGAGATTTTCTTAAAAAACTTATGTGCAGTTATTTCACACCACGTGCTTTACGGTGAAGGAAACCTGCATATGTCTGAGAAGTAATTCAAAGACGTATGTATAGTGCCTGAGACGGCGATGGACTCACCCTCTGTCACGTTGGCACTTGATCATATTCGGTGAAATGTGGGTGTTGTTGTGGGTGCTTCTGGGTTGGCGTGAGCATATTTATTTATAGTTTTAGGGCTTTTGCGTCAAAAGCATTTGAAGTAGCATTTGCGTAATGTCTTAAAATAAATTAACTGCCAAAAACATCTGTTGCATAAGTTGTTAACAAAACAAAATACGAACAAAAACCGTATTAACATGTGAACGCGTTACTGTTATAATTCCTTTTGTGGGTTGTGTAAAATAATGGCTGGATCTCTCAAAAAGGGCGAAGAAAAAAGTTTATTAATGTCAAGAAAAAAATATGCAAATCAAATCGAGCAACACTGAAAGGGTTTATGCGTAACTAAAACTAGCAGTTGGGATTTACTTTATTATTTATCTGGGTATTTATAGACGTACTAAAAAACAATTATTAAAAAATAATAAAAAAAAATTGTAATTTTTTTAAGAGGATTTACACTGAGGATACAATTTTAACTGGAAATTTATTTTCCTTTATTTATTTTAATCATAAATAATAAATTACAATCATAATAAATTGACAAGACAGAAAATTGTTATCAAATATCCTGTATCTAATAAAATCAATCTATATATTAATACTTATTTTATACATACATAGTACATACATATTACACAGACTGATTTTAAAAAAAGCAATTATTATCTGTGTCTGTCTGTCTGTTTGTTCCGGCTAATCTCCGAAACGACTGGACAGATTTTAACAGGACTTTAATTGGCCGATAGTTAATTTAACAACGAGTAATGATTTTGCGGCCCACATTAAGTTTACGCGGGTGAAACCGCAGCTATTTATTACTAAAAATCTACACATTTTTTATATACTTTAATTGTTATCAAAAGTCTTGTTTCCTTCCTTGATCATCTCCATCTGGCAACATTAAATTCGAACATGTTGTGATTCAAATGAAGCGCTCGGTAAGTGGTAACCGATATCCCTGAGAGCGACATTCTAAATTCAAATTTAAAAAAACGCGCCATTCATAGAATCATTTTGTTTTTTTTTGTCTCAACTTCATTCAGAAGTGGGACACGCATATCATTAATGCCCTTAATTTTTTTTTAGTCAAAACCGGTAATGCTATGAATAAATACCTAATTTATTACTCGTATTTTGAAATTGGAACGCAGCTGCTGGCGTTTTTTATTGCAATAATGTTTTTTTTTTAGATTTTTGATTTCAAAATGTTTGCTTTGGCTTTTTGAATATTTTTATTACTTTTTGACTGCGGAGTCAAAATATGGTATTTTATCGCAAGGGACTTTGTGTGAATGGTGATTTTCGTACGTATTTTTCACTATATGCACTGGCATGAGCATATGTATGTATGTATCACAGAAAGAGATGGGACTGATCTTAAACCAAGAACTATCTTAGTCTTTGTAATCTATACATACATACGAGAGCCGTGGTGGCCTTGAGGATTGAGCAGTCGCCTGCTACGCAAGCGACGCAAGTTCGAATCCCAGCGGGGCCTGTATCAATGAGTTTTTCTAAAAAACTTATGTGCAGTGATTTCACACCACGTGCTTTACGGTGATGGAAAACATCGTGAGGAAACCTGCATATGTCTGAGAAGTAATTCAATGACGTATGTATAGTGTCTGAGACGGCGATGGACTCACCATCTGTCACGTTGGCACTTAATCATCTTCGGTGAAAAGTGGGTGTTGTGATTACAACACCTCTGCCTACCCCTTCGGGGAACACAGGTGTGAGCATATGTATGTACATACAGGTAAATAAAATTTAAGTGTCTCTTTGTAATTCCATATAAGTAGCTTTTCACAAAATGCATATGAATGTTTTTTTTTCCGGTTTCCCTCTGTCTATCTGTCTGTTTGCCCTAACTATATCTGACGGCTAGACCCATTTAAACGAAAATTTTGCGGACAGGTAGCTAATGTTACAAGGAGAAACTTAAGCTATTTTTGTTTAAAAAATAACGTCTAGAGTTCCTCGGGTGTCAAAACTAAACTTACTACTTTAGAAATATTAGCCATGTCTATCCATCCATCACAGCACCTGTTCACTAGAATGACGTGAATGTCAACCATCTCTAATCCAATTATTTACAAATTTAACTTTAGCATGTTATGCTATAAGTAAAATAAATATGCTCACGCTATCCCAGAAGGGTCCCCAAAGGGGTAAGCAGAGGTGTTGTCAACAACAACCACATTTCACCTAATAAGATTAAGTGCCAACGTGACAGAGGGTGAGTCCATCGCCGTCTCAGGCACTATACATACGTCTATGAATTACTTCTCAGACATATGCAGGTTTCCTCACAGCATTTTTCTTATAAAAATCATTGGTACAGCTCACTGGGATTCGAAGATGCGTCGCTTGCGTAGCAGGCGAGTGTTCAACCCCAAACGCCACCACGGTTCTTGCTATAATGCTATAAGTACAGTCTTAAACGAAATGGTTTCAAAAAAGTCATATTTTACGACATCATTACATCCACACTAAAATTACGTAATTAATTACAATTTACAGCGCTCACCATAAAAAAAACTACTTATGAAAATATTCAAAACAGATATCAACGTGTAAGGCTATCTTAACGACCGCTTAATACTGTTGAGTAAAATTACCTCCGATATCAATCACCCTATTTCTCACACTGGCAACACTGACTTAATAAATGTTTCAAAAAGACATCTGCCTCTTAATTGTCTAACGAGCGCTGCATAAATTGCTCGAAATTATTATGCTGTAGTTAAAAAAAGCGTCACACAGCGACAAGTCATTTATTTTTTCGTCTTTCAAAACCTGTCGTAGGCTCGAGCTCAAGGTGTGAAATATGCAAATATAAAAAGTTATGCCATTGGACGTTTAAAAAGCACAATCCATTCAAAACTCAATACCGTTACAGTTAAGACACAATTTAGTTCAATAACTTGGAGACGCTGGAGATATTAAAAAATTGTAAGGGTCGATATTCAAAATAGTTAACCCATTTCTTGAGTTGCCCTATAATTACGGTGATTTGCATATTTTTAAAGAATACATATTTATAAGGAAGTGAAATTTAAGAGCTTTTTTCTTTTAGAAGTCCCGTAAAACGTGTTTTGTTACTTGTTCCTGTACTTTTTTGCATATTTTAAGTTTTGAATGTTGTTATGCAAATATCTATTATTAATTTCGTGCGAAGACTCATTGCGGGAACGGTTCCCACGTTGACGTTACCGTTAATTAAAATACGGTAGTAGCGATTTACCGTCACTAATTCTCAATATCAAAAAAATTGCCAGATAATAAAAATAAATCACTTATAATTATTGTAACACACATCTTTGATTTTTGGAAAGTAAGAATGTCGTCAAAAGAACCGTAAAATTAAAAAAATTTTTTGAATAATTTTAAGTAGGTAGATTTTTTTCTTACTCTATAGTTTATGTAGGCTTAGATTATTATAAAATGAACCCTAAAAAAGTCATAATAAGGATTAAAAGTCAAATCTACAATGCAAAGATCATCTATATAAAGTGACATTATGTTTGACAAGTGAAACGTCAAAATATTACATCGAAACACAATACATTGTGCACAATAGTTACAATTGGCTGCTCGATAAATCGATTGAACACAATCGGAATCGAATAGGGCGAATTGAATCGATTCTATGCGAGTCAAGTGGCACTATTGATTCATTCTTTAACTATTAGGTTCGATCCTTTGTCGATGAAAATTGGGGTCCATTGTACTTTTATATTGGAGGTGTGGTTTTATTTTATATTATGGGTAATGTTTGCTATGTACATAAGATAGAATGATCCTTACTCAATGACATACAAACATGATACTCACGCCTGTATTCCCCGAAGGGGTAAGCAGAGGTGTTGTAATAACAACATCCACTTTTCACACAATTATTTGCCAACGTGACAGGTGAGTCTCCGTTTCAAGCACTACGCATACGTCTTAGAATTACGATGTTTTTCTTCACCGTAAAGCACGTGGTGTGAAATCACTGTAAATCAGTTTTTTAAAGGAAAACTTGTGTCGCTGGTGTAGCAGATGACTGTTTAATGAAAATTATTTATTCAGTGTAATTCTTACAATATAAACGGTGAGAAACGGCCAGACAGAGAATATTTTTAACTTTCACATGTATTTAATGTAAAGCTGTTATTACGGAGTTACAAACAGACACTTCAATTTTATTTATCTGTAGGGACTGGTTGTGTCACCCGCGTAGACTTAAAAATGTTATTCTCTCCTTCTAACATAATCTATCTAACTGCCAGTGAAAGTTACATTAAAATCGGTCAAAATAGGTCAAAATAGAAATAATTTCAAATTTGTTTTAGTTAACATCATTTAATTAGGAATTACATACATACATACATATGCTCACGCCTGTATCCCATGGGGGTAGGCAGACACCACCGTTTGCCACGTGCTACGAGCCTTACATACTTTTTAGCTTCATCCACATTCATGCATCTCTTCATACACTTTCTTCGGTTACGAGTGCTCCGAATTTCGTTAATCGCCTTTCACTAATCCTTTCGATATGTCCAAACCATCTCAACATACTTTTTTCAATTCTGGTCACCACATCATTCTTCAACTTGCGACTGTCTCTTATCACACTATTTTTGATTCGATCTACAATGGTGACCCCACACATACTTCGTAACGATCGCATTTCCACTGCATTCACTGTACATTCATGTTTCTTCTGCCAAACCCAACATTCCATACATCATATGTTAGTAAGTATGTATGTTATCAGTATTAGGAATTACGAACAGGCATTTAAATTTTATCAGCATAGACAATCAAGATTACCTATTTACTTCAGTAAGTAATTATTATTGTTATGAATTACACAAAAATATATAAAATCCCCTTAAAAAACATCTGCCAAATAAAGCGACGTAACTGGAATACTTTTTGAAAATAAATAAAAAAGTGGTTTATTTAAAATGTAATAATCTTTAATTTAATTATTACGGCCGGTGTCGTGTCAAATGTATATTTAATTACCTATACCAAGTGTCCCAACACTAATGGGCCCAGCCACCTTTGTCCACATTACCACAAAATAAAAAGGTAACCAGAAGACTGCTTCTGGTAGTCCGTACTCATCATCTCCCTGGCCTTATCTCATACATTGTTGGGGTCGGCACTTGATTCAACCCGATGTGGCTGATCACCTGATTTTTATCTGACCTTCGCAACCCCTTGTCAGACTATTTTAGGCCTCCGACTGACCTGTAAAGATTGCCAAAGATGATAAATTGGCAACCGGGACCGTCAGCTTAACGTGCTATCCGAGGCACGGAGGGAACTCGGGCGGTCACCCATCCAATTACTGGCTAGGGTTAGGGTTGCTTGACTTCGCTAATCGAATGATATGCGCAATAGCAACTGTGCCACGAGCTCCTCCCAAAATGAGTATGCTATTAAAATATACGTGGGCTGTAATAATAGCAGCCGATTTTATTTCGCCTACGCGGGCGGAGTCCAAAGAGAGTCCGTAAGCGGTGGTGGGTCTCTGCATGTGTCCCCGGCCCCACACGTCTCCGTGGTTCTATCAGCTTCCTAAATTGATCCAGAATCGACCCACACGCAAATGGACGCGTGTGTACAAAATAAGTATACAAAGTAATTATAAAAGTGTCAAAAAAATATATGGAAAGTCAGATGTGAGACGAAGAGAACATTTACCATATTTAAGAAGACAAAATCATTGCACTTAATTGACGTGTGGCGACATTTTGTGCAGATCTTTAATATTTAACTATTATTTTTACACATGCATGCTGATACAATGAAAAAGAAAAATATAATACAAATAAAAATTATAAATAAAACACGGAATTTTAATTAGTGTCTGCGGGAATGGTGCCCAGTAAGGTGGCTGCGTTACCTCGCTGGATCGCTAAGCTAATCCTCTGAACGAGGTAAGAACGAGCTCGACGGTCACCAGAGACGTCAACCAGGTGTTTTGAAAGATCCTTAAAAAGGACCTTCGCATTTGGCCCCCATGGCCCCAAAGTCTCAACCCCAAACGGCAGAAATATACAATTATGACTGATATCTGCATATTTCCGCCGCTTGAGGTTTTCTGCACACACTGCCGCCGCCCCTGCTTGCTTCGATGTCGAGTTAAAGTGGCAGCGAGCATAAATAAATTGTCTATTTGTTACCGTAAAATCATTAAGTTGAAGAATTCGCAGGTAAAATAATCTAGAATAAATTCGGTGTAATTCCAGTAACTATTATATGGAATCACCGTAAGTATGCGGTGATGTGTGTGTGATAAACTAATTACAAGCTGTAAGCAGTATGGTAACTAGGAAGTAATCGTTTGAAATAGCACACTACAAAGATGCGGGCTTTACGAGATTCTAAGCACCCCTGGCATATTAATAGGTGTTACATTGGTACATGTATGTATGTATTTAAGGAGTAAAATTATAAATATTGTAAGATTGAGAAACCTCGCGCCCCTAGGCAGCAAACGTTCTCATTTAAAAAATTAGGCCTATTTACCATACTGCTTGGCAATCTTATATGTATACTGTGCCGATAATGGGTGAAGGTGGGAGTTCACCTCCTGTATATTTTCATTAGCTTGTGCCTGCGCAGAGCCGTGGTGGCCTTGGGGTTTAAGCAGTCGCCTGCTACGCAAGCGACACAAGTTCGAATCCCAGCGGGGCCTATACTAATAAGTTATACTAAAAACCTGCAATTGTCTGAATAGTAATTCAAAGACGTATGTTTAGTGCCTGAGACGGCGATGAACTCACCCTCTGTCACGTTTGCACTTAATCATCTTCGGTGAAAAGTGAGTGTTGTTATTACAACACCTCTGCCTACCTCCTCGGGCGTGAGCATATGTTTTCTTTGAATCTATTAAATTTGGAAATTATATGTATAACTGATGGTGAGTCTATCGCAGTCTCAGGCACTATACAAATGTCTTTGAATTACGATGTTTTCTCTCACCGTAAAGCACGTAGTTTGAAATCACTGTACATATATCATAAGAAATTTTTATTTGTACAAGCCCCGCTGAGATTCGAACTTGCTTCACTTGCGTAGCAGGCGACTGCTCCACCCCAAAGCTACCACGGCTCTTCAAGAAAGAAAGCTTGTGTATATTATGAATTGAAATCAAAAGTTGAAACGAATCATCTTCAAAGATCTTTCCAAATTACAAGCACTGATTAGATGCTTATTCCAAATCATTCCGGCTTTATGGAACCAGCCAAGCGTGTGCGCACCTCACGAAATATGACCCCGGTCAAAGATAGGCCCCCCACCTTGCAAAAAACACAAACGAATTAGCCCCAAGCCCGCACAATTATTTCGAACGGGACGTACAAAAGAAAATAGAAAATATAAGCTTTGTTATCGAAATTGGAAAAGAACGAATATACCCCGTAGATACCTAAAAGAAGTTCGGCTTCTGTTAGGGTGCATTTTTTTTAAATCCAAACGTGTATAAAAAAAATACCCCTCCTCGTATGAGGCATTACCCCACAATACATCCAATGAAACCGTGGCCCATACACTACGGTCTCATTTTAAAAACAGATTTTTTTTGCCTGAGAAGGGGAGAAGTTCGGGGCGTAATTTGCGTGAGTTAGAAAGAGACGGCCGTAAAGAAAAAGTTACGGCGGATAAAGAAAGCTCAGGTATGGATAAGGGTGTGGAGACAAGAAAAAAGGGATACGTAGGGTGACCACCCCGCGGGGGTCGCAGTTTCGCGCCTCCGCCGGTAGATGGGGGTGTAAGAGAAAAGTTTTTTTTTTATTGAATTTCGGAGAGTTGTTCCATAATGATGATGGATTGTATCGTGGCTTTCCGCTGATAAGTTTTTGGGGAAACTCCTGTCATGGGTAATGTGTTTTGCGTATATTTTAAATTGGCTATAACATAGCTATACTTAGTGATTTTTTTATGTATATTAATATATAATTAGAAAACATAGCATATGTTAACATAGTTTTATGCAAAGCTATGCAAGTAGATTAATGTAAGCATAGTAATTATACTAATGCCTCTTTGGATAACTGCAGTCTTGTAAGAATTAAATATGACTATTAGACTTAAGTTCTATGATTATGTCACCGTAATATTATTAAAAAAGATATTTAGCCCTTGAAAAATAAGCATATTTTGCATCATGTAACAAATCATCAGTATCTATACAGATAAATTAAATTAAATTATCTGTTTGTCATTCTAAAATAACAGCTGTTCACTAAATGCAAACTTAAAAAAAGCAAATTTACTAAAAAAAATTATGTCAGTTTGTTTCGAGTAATCTCTGCTTTTACTAACTTTCATTTAAAAAACATCATTTAGGGTTCTGCGAAAATAAATCTACGTGGGTGAAACCGGAGGGCACTGCTAGTTACAAGCCAATTACTAGTTATTTTTAGTTAGTAACACAGTGTCAAAAGTCTAGCCAAACAAACTTGCAGTCAAAAATCTTTTAATTAAGTATGATTCGGAAGCATGCCCCTTTTAAATAACTAATGAGACAACCCTTTAAAATGTCTGACGTTGGATTTTTCCAGGATCCCGGCAATGTTTGGGATAGTCATGACGGGATAATTTAAGAGGATTTCATTTCTATATCCTTTGATATAATTTCAAAGAGAAAAGTGTTTGCTCCAAATGCAAACATAGCCTTAAAAATTGGTTTCCCTATATCAGTATCGTATATACTTTCTTATGCATTTCTTCAAAAGGTGTCATTTGGAATCACAAACAGACACTTCAATTTTATTTATCTGTATATTTATAGATTGTCACCATTCATTACTGCAAATCTATTACTAATAAATATTAATAAGACTAGTTTATAATTTTGTTCGTGTGTTTAATTACAGCTATTGTGTAAGCTATGTATTAGCCACTTAAAATATCACAAACACACATATACTGAGGGTTGTCTATGGGTCTTATTAGAAGTCAATTACATTTACGAAAAAAAAAATTAATACGTTTCAAAAATATCACAAACACACATATACTGAGGATTGTCTATGGGTCTTATTAGAAGTCAATAACATTTACGGGAAAAAAAAATGTTTTTTTAATACATTACAAAAATTTTGGAAAGTCCTCAGAATTCTCTAATTTATTTAAAATGGAAATCATTCGACCTCATTTGAGTAAACCCCAAATATTTCCCCATAGCAAAACAACTCAACCTTTCACAAAATATCCAATTCGGGCTTCGTATAAGCAATAAATAAGAGGAAAAGGCTTTCCAGACGGTGCCTGGGAGGGAAAAAAGGGAAAATAAGTAAAAAAGGCAACGGATCGAAGTCTTTCGTCCGTCGGATCCAATAATCCGGCCGTCTGTCCGCCCGCCTAATGTGATCGTAGCCTAATGAAAAACGCCCGTGCTCCAGCTATAGTGCTGCAGGCAACGGACATATCAAAATATTAATGCACAAACATCTCAAGCTACACAATTATACATAGTAGGTACTGTTAAGTTTTTAGGTATAACATACATACATATGCTCACGCCTGTATTCCCCGAAGGGGTAGGCAGAGGTGTTATAATCACAACACCCACTTTTCACCGAAGATGATTAAGTGCCAACGTGACAGATGGTGAGTCCATCGCCGTCTCAGACACTTTACATACGTCATTGAATTACTTCTCAGAAATATGCAGGTTTCCTCACGATGTTTTCCTTCACCGTAAAGCACGTGGTGTGAAATCACTGTACATAAGTTTTTTAGAAAAACTCATTGGTACAGGCCCCGCTGGGATTCGAACTTGCGTCGCTTGCGAAGCAGGGGCTGCTCAAAACTGAAGGCCACCACGGCTCTCTATCTATATGATCTATATTGTCAAACCAATAAGATGACATATAAATATAGGAAGGCATACATTCACATACATCAAAGCAATCACACATTAGAAATGTCTTATTGGGAAGTAACGTCTTATTAAATTGGAGTCCTGACTATGGATGGAGCACAAGCCTCGCGAATGTTAAAAAGAAATCGTGAAATGGGTTTGCGTTGGTAACGAAATCAACATAAATTTAGAAGAAAATTAAAAAAAGATACGTTTTGGAAACATGTAATTATTGAATCGACGTGGGATTGTACAATTCTACTACTATTACAAAAGCTAAATTAAAGATGTTTGTCTGTTTGTTACTCAATCACGCAATAACTAGGACTGGACCCAACTCGAACTAAAACTATGTCCATCAATTCAATTCAATTCAAAAATATCTTTATTCCATTAGACTTTAACAAAGTACTTTCAAATCGTCAGAAAGACACGATTACATAGAATTATACATGCTACCGCCAGGTCCGGAAGGTTGCTTTTACTGAGAAGAACCTGGCAAGGAACTCAGTAATTACTCTTTAAGAAAAAAATAATTTACAGCTTTGAGTAATACAATATAAATCATAAAATAGACATATATATATATATCACTTCTATCATCACTTTTTCATCCCTTATCTCAGAGAGAGATGGGATGCTATTGCGCATATCATTCGATCAGCGAAGTTAAGCAACCCTAACACTAGCCCACCGTGCCTCGGACAGCACGTTAAGCCGTCGGTCCCAGTTGCCAATTTATCATCTTTGGCAATCGTTACAGGTCAGTCGGAGGCCTAAAATAGTCTGACAACTGGTTTAACCTAGATCACAGATTTTCCTCGTTGAAGGGGTTGCGAAGGTCAGATGGCGCTTTGTATAAAAATCAGATGATCAGCCACATCGGGTTGAATCAAGTGCCGACCCCAACAATGTATGGGATAAGGCCAGGGAGATGAGTATGCTAACATTATATAGGATATTTTGTATCTTGGAAAATTGTAAGGTTATCATGCGAGTTTATAAATGCATACATACTGCTTATAATAGTTATAGTTATATTTTATACCTAGGTAATATATTATATAAGTAAGGATTGTTTTCTAAGGGTATAAATGCTTAACACACCAAGATTTTCCTAAATCTATTATCCTTGCTTAGTTTTTTTTAATATGTGAAGAACTCGCACACATACGTATATTTATGAGCGTATGGTTCTTATGTCAAACGACTTAATGCGAGCTCTTTGTATGTGTGTGTATCTGCAAAGATTCTTGACAACTACCTTCAAATGTCATTATTTAGGATTAGAGCTACCTGCTACGCAAGCGACGCAAATTCGAATCCCAGCGGGGCCTGTACCAATGAGTTTTCCTAAAAACTTATGTGCAGTTATTTCTTACCACGTGCTTAACGGTGAAGGGAAAACATCGTAAGGAAACCTGCATATGTCTGAGAAGTAATTCGAAGGCGTATGTATAGTGCCTGAGACGGCGATGGACTCACCCTCTGTCACGTTGGCACTTGATCATATTCGGCGAAATGTGGTTGTTACAACACCTCTGCTTACCCCTTCGGGGACCCTTCTGGGATGGTGTGAGCATATTTATTTATCTATATCATAAGGTATCTAACCGAGGCAATATCAATCTTATACCCAACAGAATAAATACCAGAATGGTTTAAATAAAGGTTCACCTTGACATTAAGTGCTCCAAGACACTGAACTTCCATCGACACGTTCTGATTTCGATTTCATTAGAACTTCTTAAGAAAATCTGTTCATTCAGTATCAGCTGATCGCCTTTCTCTTTCCTTCTTATATTAAGTACATTAAGAAGTGGCTGCCGTCTCGCTCTAGCGCAATGTTAAAGTAGTGACGTCATAACGAGACCGTCGTCGCTCCGATTCACTCATTAAATAAACAAGGAATGAAATTGGGCGTTAGCATGGCAGCACCAGTAATCGAAATATGAATTTTTAATTTCAACAGGTTTCCAAATCTAACAAGAATATTGTATAAGTTTATACTTATTTAATTCCAACTGGAATATAACAGTATCTTCTACAAATTTAAAATATTGTTGAATTTCAAACGAAATATTTAAGTAATATAAAATGGTCTCGCAAAAGTCAGTTCAAACTGAAATAAGCGTGCGATTTTTATAAGTTATATATAATTTGTTTTGTGTCGAAAATGTTCACAAACGTGTACGTCCAACATTTTACACATACAATACATACAGAATGTTTGTATAGCACATGCTTTTGACTTTTAATTTTGGATTAGCATTAAATCAGTATGTAACAAGTGGTTCCATACTTCACACAGTGTCCCATATAAAGCTTTTGACACCTTCAAATGTCGTCGCTTGACATTATATTTTGCGCTTTTTTTGTATGGAGACGTAAAGCTTCCTATACTCGCCACTTGGGGCGCTTCTTACTGTTCCCATACAAAATGATAAAAATATGAAGGCTATGTAAAAACACTTTAAGACACAGATAAGGGGCCTTACCATCATCGTCTTAAGCTGAGTATATTAACAACTCCCAAGCTTTGAAGTGTCATTTTAGTACCATAAGACGTCAAAGCTAAGAAGTTCTGCTTAAACGATCATAGTTGGCCCCAAGAGCTAGTTTAGTCAAAGTTGCACATTTTGGTTTAAATGCAACGTAAATTCTCTCTCCTAGTCCTGCAAGGTTAACGTTCACGTCTCTCGTTTTAATTCGAATCCCGACTCCGCTGTTCTTCATTATCTTATTACTTAGCCAACTTTGTCCACCGCGACCAACCCGCTGTGATACTTGAAAGGAAATATTTTACTGTTTAAATGTGACATTATTCATAAGCTGTACCCCAAATATATAGTTTTAGCATGATTCAACGTTGACGATATCGAATGCGTATTTTACTCATTTAAATGAGAACGTAAAAGCGTTTCTAATGGCCAGTGAAATAAGAATAATCTAATAAGAATAGAATATACTTTCTTAAAAAAACATATTTCAAACCCTTTTTCTATAGATAAATTAAATTGCATGTCTTTATGAAAAAACTATTTTCGTACGGCGCTGCGTAAATATATATAATATAATATAACCAAGTTATGTTTCAATAAAACGTTGGATCATAACAATAGATCTCTTTCGTAGAGCCTAATGGGACAGTAAAATATCCATATCAAATCAGCGGTCGTTACAACACCCACATCAATGTGACCGCTGGTGAGTCTATCGCCGTCTCAGGCACTACTTTGAATTACTTCTCAGACTTATGCAGGTTTCCTCACGATGTTTTCCTTCGCCGTAAAGCATGTTATGTATACACAGACCGCTGAGATTTATAACTGCATCGCGTATGCAGTAGATGGCAGCCCTGTCACCTGAAAGACAACATATTAATATAGACAATTTAATTATCCAAGTACCAAGAGAGCCTGAGCGGCGTATAAGTCTTAAGACGTTGGTTCGCAGAGTTGTTCCTAAGGAGCTGTTAATGGGCCGTTCACCTTGACCAGCTGTGAACTTTACCCCAGTTATGGGAGCCTAGTACCTTTCTTAGGAATTAGGTCGAACGATGGGGTTAATAAGTTATCTGGATGTTTTCTGTAATTTATATCTCTGTGTCTTGTCTTCTAGGATAGGCAAAGTACAAAGCAGTTTTTAACTATTTTAATTTGTATAAATACTCTTGGAAATTCATAAAGTTTCTGGTCATCAGCATGAATTTAAACATCAAGCTCTTGTCTATGAATCTGATAAAAAAAAATCTCTGTCCAGTGCCATCTCTTTGACCTCCTTATACGTCATGACAGACACCTTTTCCTTATCTTGTCTCGTGTATGCTAACCTTGGTCTTCTCCTCTTTTCTTCTACTTCTCCCTCTAGAATGTTCTTAAAGAAGCCATCATGTCGTACGAGGAGGGAAATAATCTTGGCTCTCCGGTTCTGATAGATGTCACTAATAAATTATCATCTTCTTGAAATAATATTTGTTGTTGAGTTTATTTCCTGCCAAAGCTAGGGTTATGTAAGTAGGGCTAAATAAGGGTTTTTTTGAACACGCTGTGTTGGTGGAGAACCTTTATTATTGTTTAATAACAAAGGTTTAATAAATAAAGGACATCGCAAATATAAAACATAAATTAGTGAAGACTTATATTATTAAATAAAATCATGTAAAAAAACCGTTTTTTTTTTTTATTTTGTTGCAAAAAACAATAACTTAAGTTTTTACAAAGCCCGCGAATAGTAGCATCAAAGGCGCATTTGCCGTCGGCCGCGGTGACATCAAAAGTGCCGCCGACGGGAGTCTCTTTGAACTTCGCCGACCGACGGCAATGTTTCGACAAGATCTGCGTATTTTCTTAACGCTATATTTATTGGACTATTGATTATGCCCTTAGATTTGGCAAAACTGAGAAATAAATATATGTGGAGAAAATGAGACGATGGAAATACTGTGATATTATTTACTTATTTCAAGAAGTTAATATGATCCTAAATTTGAAATCTATAACATAACATAACACCACAAATAACTCCTGACATGACATGATACGCAAACCTATTTGCTATAGTTTTAACTTTTTTTTTATTATAAGAATTAAACAATAATATAATAATTAACAAAAGCTTGGAGCATGCTAACACAATGTATATGAAATGTATTATTATTAATAATTATATATTCTGTGATGTACATGATGCCCGCTGAGTTTCTAGTCGGTTCTTCTCAGAAGGGTAGTTTCCGAACCGGTACTCAGTTCATCGACGTTCATACGTGCCTTACCAGGGCCGCAATCGAATAAAATTAAATCATTTAATTATATTTTAATCTTCATTCCTCGTCATTACTTCTTCTCTCTCCCGTTAAAAATGCTATCAAATTTTAACCCCCAAATATTTCCTCTACGATTCTTTAAGTATCTACAAAGTAAATGTAAGTATAATACTCTTTCTTAACAATGTCTTTGATAAATGCATCTACCAGTGCGTTATAACATATTGAAATATATTATACGTTCCATGTATATTTCAATATCTTATAGGAATAAGTTTGTTTAAGGGTTATGTTGTCATATCAACGAAACGCTAGTCAATTTAGTATTAGCTTAGTATATTTAGTATTTATCTACTTACTAATATTAATACCAGTAGGGCCTGTACCAGTAAGTTTTTCTAAAACTTAAGTACTGTGATTTTACACATGTTTTACGGTAAAGGAAAAGATGCATAAGTAATTCGAAAGACGTTTGTATAGTGCCTGAGACGGCGATAGACTCACCATTTGTCACGTTGGCACTTAATCATATTCGGTGAAAAGTGGGTGTTGTTATTACAAGACCTCTGCCTACCTCTGCGGGGAATACAGGGCTGAAAATATGTAGAAAACATGTAAAAAAAACGACCAATATTTTTTTGTTTTTAATTAACACAATTCTATTGTTTTTTCTAGCGAATGTCTTCAGATTTAGATGCTTGAGTTTAAACACTCTAACGCGTTATAAAATAAAAAAATAATAAATGGGTTTTTAATTATTTCTGATTAATGCAAAATTTTCATCACGGTAAACTTTATATTATAGTCTCAAGATTTATTGCTTAACTATTTCATATCATTGTTAAACTAATTAGATTCCCATGAAATTAAGTCTACACGGTTGAAACCGCGGGCCACAGCTAGTTATTATTGTAATCGACTCTACAGAACATACAACGCGTTTACTTAAAATATATATAGAGAAAGTGGGATAGAAGCATATATATATATCGTCTCAGAGCACTCACCCTTAAGAGAAAGGAGCGTTATTCCTTTGCCGAAGAAAAATCTACCCTGGATTAAAATGGGAGGCATCCGTGTGTGAACGCTACTGTATCTAGCCCCCGGAACAAAGGATGAGGAAAACATTTTCTTTTTATCCCCCCTACATACTTATAGACACGCTATACCTGCTTTAAGATGCTATGATGAGCTATACCTCACTCACTCACTTCCCTCTATAATGGTTGAGGAGGGTGATGGCTGGCATTCTCGTCATACTTGTGAACAGGTGCTGCTTGTGGGAGCTGGTCATCTCAAGCTACACAATTATACGTAGTTTACTTATAGTTTTTAAATTTTGTTTATTGACTTTTGTGCACTGGAATCATTATTCATGATTTATATTGTAAAAGCCGTTGTGGCCTCGGGGTTTGAGCAGTCGCCTGCTACGCAAGCGATGCAAGTTCGAATCCCAGCGGGGCCTGTACCAATGAGATTTTCTAAAAAACGTATGTACAGTGATTTCACACCACGTGCTTTACGGTGAAGGAAAACATCGTGAGGAAACCTGCATATTTCTGAGAAGTAATTCAAAGACGTATGTATAGTGCCTGAGACGGCGATAGACTCACCATCTATATACATCACATTGTCAACAGATGTGATTGCAGTCAGAGAAGTGTATTGCAAGCGTCCTCTGAATATCTTTACATTATCAGTAGACACTTCACTGGTATATGTATAATTTTTATTTTCTTAGATGGTAAGCCTTAAATTTGGAGGACTATCCTACACGGCGGCACTACTGCACACGACAATACCTGGTTCGGAGCATTGGCAAGCAAACGTGCGCAAAGGCGTGAGCGTGCTCTGAACCCATTAGCATTCCATGCCCCTCAGCGCTCCAACGTGTGCGCGTGCTGTGGTCGGATCTGTCGCTCCCGTATCGGCCTTCTTAGCCATTGGCGGAAGTGTCGTCAGAATTTCCTAAATGACGCTGCTTAAAACATCTGTCATAGATGCAAGAGGCCAAATATTATCATTATTAAGCCTGAAATACTATTTGTATCTCTTTAAATAAATTAATAAGGCATATATTTACACTCCCTTATCTCGTCCAAACTGCAATCCACGGCCATACTTTATATTAGCATCTCTTACATCGCATTCAGTGTACAACAAGGTTAATGTCGTACGGGTGTTTGTTTATACAGATACATACATACACCCTCTTTATAGGTACTTATCTCTATTGAGACGTCTCCCTTTAATTCCACTACAATATCCTTTTTGGATCGCTTTGTGTGATTTCCAATTCTATTCGGATTATTTTTAAGACATTTTGTTTTGGAATGTATTTTTCTAAGCCTAAGATTTAAATCTAAAGCTAGCTGCCTTATAACATCTACTATCTGCCAGGGAAAGTCCTGTTTAAATCGGTTCAGGGGTTTCAGAGATTTTCCGGAACAAACATACAGACAGACAAACAAACACAGAAAAGATTTAGTTTTATTTTTATTCAAGTATATTATACATTTAGTAAAATGCTGTTATTTTGAAATAACAAACAAACACTTCAATTTTATTTTTGTGTATGATAGATATTCTAGCTTGAATAGTAGGAAATACAGTTGGTAATAAAATAAACATCCTGAGTAACCGCTTACCTGTCTATTAGTATGTCTCTTACGCGTCTTGGTAATAGAAGAATAATTTCATGTAGAAATTATAATATTCTCAGCTAAGTAATCCTTCATTGTCTTGCGACATATTGCAAGAAAATAAACAGGGTAGAGGGCGGGAGTCCTGAGGGATACCCCTCATTACGTCACAGCTATAAATTCAACAAACACCAGGCATAAATCCACCGCACTAATGTGCTCCCAGTAATATTACATGAATTGCTAATGCAGCCTTTTTGTTCCGACCTTCTTTGTTTTGAGCAAATACTTAACTACTTTTTAGGGTTTCGTAGCCAAATGGCAAAAAACGGAACCCTTACAGATACTTCATGTCTGTCTGTCTGTCTGTCTGTGTCATAGTGACTTTTTTCCGTTACTATAAGAGCTATACTGTTGAATCTTGGTGAGTAAATGTATTCTGTGAACCGCAGTAAGATCTTCACACAAAAATAGAAAAAAAAACAATAAATAACACGTGTATAGACACGTGTTATTTATTGTTTTTTTTTTAAGACCTAACCATAGGGTTAGGTCTTCTCAAAATGATATTGAGGTTTCTGATATTTTTTTTATAAACTGAATAGTTTGCGCGAGAGACTTACAAAATGGTAATATGTGTGCTCCCTGTAACTTCTTAAATAAGATAATTATAAAAAAATACAAATAATGTACATTGCCGTGGTGGCCTCGGGGTTAGAGCAGTCGCCTGCTACGCAAGCGACGCAAGTTCGAATCCCAGCGGGGCCTGTACCAATGAGTTTTTCTAAAAAACTTATGTACAGTGATTTCACACCACGTGCTTTGTGATGAAACCTGCGTCGTGAGGAAACCTGCATATGTCTGAAAAGTAATTCAAAGATAGTGCCTGAGACGGCGATGGACTCATCATCTGTCACGTTGGCTTAAAAATCTTCGGTGAAAATTGGGTGTTGATATTGCAACACCTATGTCTGCCTATTTTTATATTTTTTAGTTCTAGCTAGCTAGTTTTTTCTAGATTTCATAGCAGGCTTTTTTTTCGCGGAAACCTAATTATTGTATTAAATAAAAAAAAGCTTAAGTTACTCCTTAAAATCGGTCAAACCGTTTCAGAGATTAGCGGGACAAATAGACAGACACACAGAGGAAAAAGTTTGTTTTTGTAAGTATCGTATATACTTTCATATGCAGTTAGTGAAGCTGTTATTTTGAAATGACAAACAGACACTTTTATATTATTTATCTGTAAATTTATACATAGATATAAATAGGTATTTCATAAAATCTTTGTATCTCTGAAAGTACTGATATGAATATCTTAGTAAGAACATCAAAAAAACAAAATATTTCAAAGCAAAATACATCTTGTTCCGTTCAGAGGAAAACGGCGGAAACGGGAGGCCGGAAGTGCGGCGCGGCCACAACCGGAACTGCCGCCCTACGAACGTTAAGAACGCGACGTATAAATCACTTTTATGACCCCGCCCGCCTAAAGGGTAGTCCTTTTACTAAATACCCTGGTTCGGTGACAAAATACGATATTGTGATATACCTTTCGCCCGCTACTTTCGTTATTTTTAACTTCCCTAAGGGCACTAAGGCCTCTCCTATTTTCCGTTCGATATTTTCATAAGTGGAAACATTTTTGACATTATAAGGTAAAGTCACCAGTCATGGACAGTATAAAAGAATTTTTTTTTCATATTTGCTCTGTAATTTCTTTATTTTTTTAAATATATTCTTAGGGATTTGGAGTTAAATTATAAGCTCTTTTCTCAATCAGTATTTAATGTTTAATTTCAGTTTAGTACTTAGTACAATGAAATAATATAAATAAACAACACTCCTACTTAGACACCAGTAATGGACAGTAAAAATCCAGTGTTGTGTTTTAAGGCTAAAATTATAATTTATAGTATGGGTTATATTATAAAATTGATGCATTTCTATTGAGAAATCATTAAATAATAATAATTTCAACAACGACAGTATACCAGACACAAATAAGTTGATAAGTGTACCTACATCGTGATTCTAGTAAGAAATTACGACACCAAATGACACCGCGAAACTTACAACCGTTATGGCCGCAATCAAAATGGGTGTCAGTTGTCAAAAACATTTGTTATGACAGCTAAAACACTGGCACAACTGATCGGTATTGACATTTGAAAAAAATACTGCGCGTTTACTTAATTTTGGTAGAAAAAAAAAAAAATGTCCATCACTGGTCCGCGTCCAACATATGTGCCGTTACCTTATATGACACGTTATTTTTTCTTCTCCAAGTGATTCACCAATTAATTAAAGGTGGCAACAAGCTTTGAATATTGCCATCCCTTGCGAGGTGGAGCTACTCCGCAGCGCTCTTGTTGCCGGTTCATTCCTCAACCTGGACTTCTCTCTGCGGCCAACTCCTCGTCTTTCGGCTATTTTGCCCACCATATGAGTTGGAGCAGCTCGTATCTCTCGTGACGAAAGTGTCCGAGATTAGCAACCTTTTGATGACACGTTATGAATGTATCTTTTTTTTTTGTTGACGAGGGGGAAACCTTCAAAAGGTCCCCGACCGCCCTGGGAGAGGCAGATCGGGGTATGTGGGATTCTTACCGCACTAAAACCCCCCGGTGGCCGTCCTCAGTGCTCAGGGGGGACTCCGGGTATTCTGATAGAACGCACCGGTGTCCCCCCACACTTTGCCGGGGAACATCCCCGGGGCAGCTGTGAAGCCGCCACTGAAGACCTCGCTGTGCAAGGCCGCGCTGCCACCTTCCCGGGCCCGCGGCTCGGTGGTCAAGGCTCCCACCTCGACCACCGCCAGCAGGCCCTCCGGCCCCCTTTTAGTCGCCTCATACGACAGGCAGGGGATACCATAGCCATATTCTATGAACGTATCTAATGTAATATAAGAATGCTGTTTGTCCCTATAAACATACATATCATTACACCCGCGTAGTTCCCGTTCCCGTGGGTGTACGGGGATAAAATATAGCCTATCCGTTGCTGAACATACACATACAGATCTTTTTTTTAATAATATTAGTATAGGTTACAGTCAAAAGTAGCTTTATAACTTTTTTTTATTTATAAAGTTACGTAATGGGCGAAAAAGAACAATGGGTAAAATTCGAAATAAAAACAGTTTATATGCGAACATTTAAATTAATTCCAAAAAAAAAAACATTCCATAACTAAAGACCGAATAAAAAGGTTGACTGAACACGAAAAAAGTAAAAAAAAAAAGTGAACAAATTGAGGGAAATCACACCCGTCTGCGACAAACGAGGACAATTCTCGCGCCATTAGCGGTAATCAGAAACAGACTAATCACTAATTACGAGGGAAAGAGAAACAAGCTGCAATCTTTAAGCAAATTGAGACAAAAAAGGAACGCTTCGGGCGGTTTAAATGGAACGGCGATGTCGGAACATTTGGAGGTGGTATAATTTTTTTGTTATATTAATGAGATGACAAAACACTTTTTTCAAATCCATTAGCTTCATTAGGTATTTACTAAATTCCGTGTTTAGAACGTATTGTTTACCTCTAAAACATATTTAGAATATTTAATAGATATAGTCGAAATATGTAACCAAGACTCAGAGTATACTGGAAGACAGAAAAATCAGTTTCTACCACTGGACAGAGGTTTATGAAAAAATATTTAGTGGGAATACTGCGCATGTTTTTTTTCGCCTCGCGCCATATATATAGACAGAGACAGATTCTAGAAATTACTACCTATTGCGCATTCAAAGGTACTCATTCTTAACTAGTGACAGGACCTGGGTGTCTATTCTCTTTCTCTGAAAACGAAACTTCGCAAAAACGTGTTTCAGTATCGCTTTGTTTTATTAAACTCAAATTGTCGTTGAATAATTTAAGTAAAGGAGGTTTAAACGAATATATAAACGTCAAAGAATTTTGTAGCAGACCAATTATATGTGAGGAAGAATAAAAACCGTGGTTGGAACTTTGCGAACTTTCGACTGAAGCTACGTTTTCGGAGAAAGCGAGCATCCTTGATGTTCTTAAGCGATTAAATAAAACTTTCCACATTGCTATAATATAGCACCGTACCAGTTAAATACTATTTCAAAGAGTCATGTTCGGGTTATTGTACTTTTAATATATTTTCCTTAATTGATACCTTCTCCATTGCTTCCTTGCTCCTGTACAGGCGAAATCGTTAAAAGTCTCCGGACGCAAGTAGAAATGGAATTATTAAGGAGCGCTGCCAACTCGTAACAGAGTTATCTTAGCAACCTGTTGATAGGCTAATTAATTCAATTTTAGAACATCACCTTTTTGTGTTTTTACCAAGGAGTTTGTGGCCAGTGAGATTTTTTTTTCTTTTTGCAAATAGGGCTGCAATGAGGTTTTTGTTTAGCAGTTTTAGAATATAATGTTTTTGTTAGAGTTATCTAAATCCAGGAAGTAATACTGTAGTGTGCTGTATTTTACCACTCTCGTGGTAGTGTAGTGTAGTATATAATAAAGAAAATAAGAAATACTTATGTTTAGCTTTAGCTTTTTATAGCCATCAAAAACCACTTTAATCCATGATTACTTTAAGGAAATTATGTATACAGCAAAATAAAATCAAAGTGTTTGTTTGTAATTCCAGATTAACAGCATGTGTAAGCCTACATACTTACACATAAATTGCATAATTTTTTTTTAAAACTTCTCCGTCTTATCTCTGAAACGGCTCGACCGATTGTAACGGGACCTTCACTGGCCTATATTCAAAGTCAAAGGCAAAGTCAAAAATATCTTTATTCGATAAGACTTTTTACAAAGTACTTTAAAAGCGTCAGAATGACATAATAATACAGGATTATACATGCTACCGCCAGGTTCGGAAGGTTGCTTTTACTGAGAAGAACCTGGCGAGAAACTCAGTAATTACTCTTTACAAAAATATTATACAATTTAAAACCTACAATAATACAATTAAAAACTAAAATTACCTTCCGAACCCGGTGGTAACATTTATAATCATGTATAATGTATTTTGTGTCCTTCTGACGATTTGAAAGTACTTTGTAAGAAGTCTAATCAAATAAAGATATTTTTGATTTTGATTTTGAAAAAATACAAAATATATAAATTGAGAAACTTAAGCTCATGGACAAAGTTCCAATGCACAAATGTCGATAAAAATTAACATAACTAAAAATCTAGTACATCTACTTATAACTAAATGCGTGGCTTGAGATGTCCGGCCCCCACAAGCAGCGCCTGTTCACAAGTATGACGTGAATGCCAGCCATTGGCCTCCTCAACCATCAAAGAGGAAAGTGGATATTATAAGAAGTAATAATTAAATTTGGGATTAATAAATCCACCCAAAAATTTGAGTCGGGTGAAGCCGCGGGGCAAGGTTAATTAAATTAAAATACAAAACCTAAGTGTATAACATCCTTTACACAAACGGACACAAAAGGTTGGTGAGCAAAGCTTGTGAGACAAATTCAAGCAGGTGGCCGGCGGTCATTAAAAACAGTTTATTACCCCTGCCCATCGGCTATCGCGGCAGCCATCTTGGACGCCATATTGTTTTTAAATTTATTACTGTAATTACGTCACGTTGTTACGAGTTCGCGCAATTGATATACAATGTTTACCGTTCTTTGCACTTTTCAAGAAAAAATATGTTATTTGGAAAGAATATTACATACATATATAATATGCTCAGGCGAGGAGCTCGTGGCACAGTTGCTATTGCGCATATCATTCGAATCAGCGAAGTTAAGCAACCCTAACCCTAGTAATTGGATGGGTGACCGCCCGAGTTCCCTCCGTGCCTCGGAGAGCACGTTAAGCCGTTGGATCTTTGGCAATCGTTACAGGTCAGTCGGAGGCCTAAAAAGTCTGACAACTGGTTTAATCCAGATCACAGATTTTCCTCGTAAAAGGGGTTGCGAAGGTCAGATGGCAGTCACTTCGTATAAAATCAGGTGTATGATATAAAGCCAGTGACGATGATGATATAATATGCTCAGGCCTGTTTAGCCCAAAGGGATAGGCAGAGGAATATTTGTAGTACACCAATACTTCGCCCATCTTAGTCCCATGTCATCATCTCCCTAACCTTATCCCATACATTGTTGGTGTCGGCACTTGATTCAACCCGATGTGGCTGATCACCTGATTTTTATACGAAGCGACTGCCATCTGTTCTTCGCATCCTCTTGAACGAGTTCAGAAAAATATATCATCTTCTGTGGGTCATTATTTCAAAACAACTAAGTATTAAAAAAGTCGATATTTAATCAATATTTAACGTCCACTGCGCGGGTTACTTTGACATTTGTGGGACAATTACGTTGTCAAGCTGTCACATCGTTCGATCAGTTGTCATATTGTTGTCAACGTCATTATCATAGACATGTTAAGAACTATTATTGGTCTAATTGGTCACTCGTATTACGGCAGTTTCAAACGAGAAGGTTAAAATGCACGTCATAGTTAATTGTTTAAGGGTGGGTTTTACGATAATAGATGTTAGTCAAAAAAAAAGTCAAAAATATCTTTATTCGATTGGACTTTTTACAAAACACTTTCAAATCGTCAGAATGACATAATTTACAAGATTATACATGCTACCGCCAGGTTCGCAAGGTTGCTTTTACTGGGAATCTCAGTAATTACTCCTTTGAAAAAAATATTATACAATTTTAAGAGTACAAAATAAATCGCTTAAGAAACATAAGCTCATGGACACAGTTCCAATGCACAAATGTCGATAAAATTAACATAATTAAAAATCTAGTAGTTCTACTTATATCTAAATGTGTAGCTTGAGATGACCAGCCCCCACAAGCAGCACCTCTTCACAAGTATGACGTGAATGCCAGCCATTGACCTTCTCAACCATCATATGTGTTATATATGTTATAGAATATAGTAACGCCATCCCAGAAGGGTCCCCTAAGGTGTAAGCAGAGGTGTTGTAACAACACCTAAATTTCTCCGGATTAGATTAAATGCCAACGTGACAGAGTAAGGCCTTCTCCCTCATAGGCACTAACACGTTTTACTTGAATTACTTCTCAGACGTTTTCCTTCACCATAAAGTACGTGGTTAGAGATGCACTTAAGTTTTTAGAAAAACTCATCGGTAGGATGACAGGGATACGAATT
This sequence comes from Watsonalla binaria, assembly GCA_929442735.1. Classification (NCBI taxonomy): domain Eukaryota; kingdom Metazoa; phylum Arthropoda; class Insecta; order Lepidoptera; family Drepanidae; genus Watsonalla; species Watsonalla binaria. The sequence goes on along the minus strand of OV838929.1, from coordinate 2,296,075 downwards.
TCCGTGAAGGTGACGGCTTGTTTCGATAGCTTTCACTTTGACTGCATAATATGTTGAACCATATTACGCTGTCAATTTAATAATTTCGTTGTCAGTGTAAATTTTAGTATGTGTCAAGATAAAAAAAGATATGACGTCATTTGACAGTTAAAATGCATTTTTGATTAACCAGTACATTAACAATTCCTCATAAAATTCAAAATTCAAATTATCTTTATTTGATTAGACATCTTACAAAGTACTGTCAAATCGTCAGAAGGACACAAAATACATTATACAGGATTATAAATGTTAACACCGGGTTCGGAAGGTCGCTTTTGTTGAGAAGAACCCGGGAACAAACTCAACAATTACTCTTTTAAAAAAAAAAACAATGTTATTGGTTACAGTATTTATATCTCATGAATATAAGCCCTTGGGCACAGTTCAAATGCTCAATTGTCAAATATAATAACTGAAATATTACAAATGTTTTGAGAAAATTTGTGAGCATGGCAAATTCCAGCCAGTCAAAGCAAAGATCAAACTAAGATTAATTATTGTAGCAAAAGTACAGTACCAATGGGATTATTTACAATACTTTTCCGACATAGATACATCCCAAGCTTCCTTATCACAAATATAATCACTTACAGTATAATATCCTTTTTTGAGCAAAACTGCTTTGATGGTCTCTTTAAATTTATTGAAGGGCAAGGTTACAATTTCTGTTGGTAATTTATTATAGAAGCGTGTGCACTGTCCATAGGTTTGTGCGTTGTAAGTACACACTATGAACCCCTAAGGGGACGAAAAGGGGGTTGAAAGGTTGTAATGTAATAAATCTCACATCAGATTTTAACTAATAATTCATAAAATTTTATTTATCATATAATTTCAGATAATATAAATAACAAGAAACCTTAAAAAATATAATCTTATAACTATATAATTACATAACATATTAAATAAAAGATATATAAACTAATAAAAACAATAATATTGCAAACATCAAGTTACAGTCTTACGACATTAATTAAGCACTTATTTAAGTGAACGTAACTTGAATGGCTTAAAAAAGTTAAGCATTGTTACTTAATTTATACTTCCGTGTACCATTTAAGCTTATCTGTATTTTTGTAATTATTTCAACAATGTATCAAAATATGCGTGTCGCTGTCAATCGTAAGTTTGTAATTTATCAAAATGTCCAAATATTTCTCTGGAAAAAGTGCGCGTCAGAAAGAAAGTTGCTTTTACTGAGAAAACAATATTAAACTAAGTTTAATGTATTTTTTTTACAATATTTCGATTTCAGAATTCTTGAGATTTATTTTTAAATCTACTATAGTGAGTTAAATAATATACATATAATTCAGTGAGCTTGAGTATGTTATGTTCAATAAATAAAAGCCATATTTTGGTGAATGAAGACGGGTCACATAGATATAAGATACAGGCAAGAAACGTTCAACGTGGCATTGCTATTCAACGTGGCAATGCTACCAGCCCTCTTGGCACAATCCCTGACACTGAATTGGGCCAAGATTTCCACTTGTAGTACTACTAGTTATACAATTATTGTCATTAAAAAAGGTGCCGTCACAAGTTATGAGCACTCAGCGAGAATAGTGGGGGTAACTGTACATGATAGATAGATAGATAAAACGTTTACTTGCCACACACTAATAAGTTCAACAAAACTACAATTATGAAGACCTACAAAATAAACATTAATAGTAAAAGAGTAAACGATAACAGTGGAACTTAGGCCTAGCAATATGACAGTGCGCTGCAGTGGTGCAAATAGGTTCAGTGTATCGGTTTGCTCTTACGACCAAAACACTGGTATTCTGCCACCACCCAAATGTTTGTATTATATTCGCGTCGCGCCATATATAAGGATAGAGACAGACTGATGAAATAACTACTGCGCAAGGTAGTGCACGGTAGCGTCAAGGTAATACGTATGGGTACTTATATATGTTACGGGCATTATATCAATACCCGAGAATCCCAACTTACCGTAACATGGGTATCGTTTAAAATTCAACACATTAACTTAATCTGAGTAAAAGATCATCGTCAACCGATGGTTATCGGTCATTCTTAACATGTTGACCAAAACCGTGGTTATATTAATTACGAACATTCGGCTTGTATAAATATTTATATGGAAATTTGTATGTTAATTTATGCGGAGTGAAAGCGTTAACTGAGCTTATTGCATCTTTTGCTTACCTGTTAGTGTTCCGAGGGGGTTATGGACTTGAATGTGTTTTGAGTTAATTAGATCGAAACCCAATGGCCGTATAGTTTGGTAGTCCCCTGCAATTTCCTCACAATCAAACTAAAACTGAAACTAAATCTGGTACAAAACCTTGAAAATGAAATATGTATTTATTAGCAGTAGTAAGTAGGTAATAGGTACATGCAGTCTTTACATATTATATGGCTACTAAATCTACTCGCGTATTTACATAATTTGAGTTATCCTGTAGTTTTCACACTAGGCAAGCCTGTATCGCGAAAACCTGTTTGATTTTCCTAATTGGATGCAGATAAGCAATAATGTGTCAACCCGCATAAACATGGTTTTGAGAAAATGGCGTCTTAAGATGATTGTATACGTGATTTAAGATTTGTTTTATGACATAAATCCATTTTTTACGTACTTTTATGTTTCAGATGACTTGAAACACTTTTTTAGAATGTTAAATACGTGATGCATTATCAAAATATATCAAAACCTTTGAATTTGACTTTTTGTGGGTTGACACATTATTGCTTATCAGCATCCAATTCGTTTATTGACACGTAAGTCGTCGTTTACTATTATCATTACATTCAGTTTTGGCATTTTCAGCAATACATGTTAAACATTATATAATAAAAAATAAAAAGAATAATAATAAACCAAAAGTAGGGGGGGTAAGAAGCATTTTCTGTTTATCACAAAAGAAGTAAAACTGCTTGAATTATCTCACCTTACGCAGTTTAAATTTTTTCGCTGAGCACTCATAACTCACGATGGCATTTGTATTAACTTTAATCGACATTGTTTTTATTTCCAAATCAAACAGCCGTTTATCAATGAAAATACATTATTTTAACTGACGTATTGGTGCTGAACTTCGTGACCCGTTTTACGACGAATATTGGTAATCTGGGTTTAACCAGTTGTCAGAATCTCTTAGGCCTCGGACTGATCTGTAATGATAGCCTGTATTGTTGGCAAATTGGCAATCGGGACCGACCGCTTAACGTCGTCTCTGAAGCACGAACATCGGGCGGTCACCAAGGTTAGGGTTGCTAAACTTCGCAATAGCAACTGTGCCACGAGCTCCTCGTATGATCAAGCTGCACGCAATGATTATATTTTCTTAAAATGTAAATGTTCTCCTTGACAACTTTTAGACTGTTCCTTTTTTATTTATTGATGCATCATTTAACTAACAGTCAATTATACTTAATTGTGGCTCAATTTCAACCGTAATGTTAACAGTTTGTTCAGATGGTGTTTAAATTAGGGGCTTACTTAAGTAAAGGCATCACCTGCTTGCCTTTACATAATTAGATAATGATAGTGGATATGATACTCGAGTAATTTACTAAATTTCGTGATAATTACTCAGTTGTAAGACGATTTAAGTTATCGTGAGGGGATGTATGTGTAACACGAATTAATTTGACATTAAGGAATATTTTTTTTCTTGTATTTTCTTTAAGACTTGGTTTTGATGAAATAGCAATACAGTCTTGACATTTCAGACGCCTGAATGTTACCTGAAAATAAAAAAGTAAGCATTTAGTCAAATCAAAACTCACATCTATATTAGCATTCCAATTGCAATTTATATATCATAATGCTAAAGAGTTTGTTTATTTATTTGTATGCTTAAACTAACTCAGGCACTATACATACACCTTCGAGTTTTTTCTCCGTGGTGTGAAATCACTGCACATAAGTTTTTAGTAAGGCCCCGCCGGGATTCGAACATGCGTCGCTTACGTAGCAGGCGACTGCTTAAACCCCGAGGCCACCGCAGCTCTTGCAATCTATTTAAATGTCATGTGACATAATATGTCATACCCATGCAGCTTATATAGTTTCAATAAGCGGTCTACAGGTCGTTATAAAAAAGGGTTAACTTGCCCGAAAATTAGACAAAAAATATTCTAACACCGCACATATTAGGTCTTCTTTATATAACAGTTTTAGTTACCCATATAACGGCGAGTATATACGCTCATTGCCTTTGCAATATGAACACAATGACGCTGATTGAAGCGATAACGTATAGTAATTACCGAATCTAAATTATTTACATGGCATTAGACAACATTAAAATATACATAGCAAAGCCTATAGTAATAAAAACATTGTGGTTGTTACTACTGCGTATACTACTCGGCTATAAAATTTTAAATAACAATAAACCTACTTTGGAATAACAAAACATACTCTAGCTCTGCTTAAAGTTGGAGATACATATGTTTTATGCAATGTGTCACACGTCATCCCATCATTGGAGGCGAAATATGAAGTACTTGAAGATTACATAGATTAGTCCCATGTTTCATTTCATCCCACTAATTTTATAAACGTAATAAAGTGGTAAATTCCTCGACATTCATAAGTGCCTTACTAGGGCCTAAGCTGAATAAATCATTTTCATTTTCAAACGTGAATGTTTGTGAGTATGGATGTTTGGATGTTTATTATTTACGCAAAAACTACTAACTGGGTTTTAATCAAACGTTACAATAATATTAGCTATATGATATGTTGTGTGAATTATCCTAAATATAAATATCAGGAGATGCAGGTACCAGCTAGCTTTTTTTAAATTTATTCATAGAAGATTTCATAAAGATTGCTTATTTCTTTTCTAACCCAAGCTCTTTTGCAATATTATCTAAATTTATGATAAAAATATCTCCTTTCAAGTAATATTTCCATATAATTTCCAAAATATAAGTAGTGAAGAGCCCACACTTCCAAAACACGAGACGAAAATATAAATTCAGCAATCACTTTAAATTTGACATTTGCGGATAAAAAAAAATTACTTGTCAAAAACCGAAAACAGGGCATTTAAAGTGCGTCAGATCACGTCACATGTAGTTCGTTAATGCCAACTTTTAACTGGTGTAGTATTTTTTCAACGGTCAATTTGCATTTGGTCAGTTATCAGCTCCATCTGAATAGTTTATTGTGCGCCGATGTAAACCGCGGCCTGTTATCTGATAGCTAACTGTTTAACACGCAACTCTTTAAGTTGGACTTACACGTGGTGATTTTTTTATTTAACTGGTTTTTTTCGAAAGCACTCTTCACAAGCTTTGACCGCGTAAACTATACAGCCAATTCGACCTTAGTTCAATTTAAATACACGTGAATTTTTTTTTTTTATCTGACAGATTGCTTCTAAGATTTCCTTACATGCAAACTTATAAAATATAACATTTTTATGGTATAGTTTTATATGTGGTTTGAAGCGGGCTTTTTTGAAGTGTTTTTGTGAATATTAGAATTACTCTATTACGCACACTTAATAAAATACTGCTTTAAGTAAAAAAATGCGTTTTGTGAGATTATAACTATATATATATATATATGGGTGTATTAAACGTACCCTTTCGGGGACCGTTCTATGAAGGAGTGCAGATGAATTGAAATAAAGACGTTATATACATACAATTTTTTAATCGCTATAATTTAGTTAACTTGCTCGCAATCAAGTTCAATCAATATTTGCCAGAAATACTATGTTTCGATAAACCTATAATTGTTTAGTCTCTATTTGTTTGTCAGTGTTTTACCTGGTATAAACTAGGTATTTGAAAACTTTAACTATCATATTATCAAGAACTATTTAAGATACTGAAATATTTTATTTTCCTTTCAAATAAATTAAATTGAAATGCATGTTTCTTTTATTAAATGCTTTTTGCTTAATACATGTGAATTAGAAGGTAAGTATGTTCAATATTCAACAAAATCTTATTTGGTTCTGTCTGTATTTATATGTCTACCCACCATCCTTATCGCCTATCGTATTTAACAACCTTTTCACTTAAGGTATGATTATGAAAATTTTATACCATAAAAAAATTTTTTTTCTTCATGTCTGTATGTCTGCTAAACTCTGAAACGTCTGAACCGATTTTAACGGGTCTTTCACTGGCAGATAACTGATGTAATGATGTATCACTGAGTCTATTTTATTTTTTATTATTAACAAATTATGACTATGTATTATCGTTTTTATTGTTAATACTACGCGGTGAAACCTGTTCCTCACCAGATATTTGCCACAATTAGGCAAATACCTAAATAAAATAATTAATATTATAATATTCATTATTAATAATCATAAAAAAGGTTTCAATAAAATATACTCTAATCGTGACAAACACCCGCCCCCCGGAAAATATGACTCCACAATAGTACATAAATAGGCCAAAAATTAGCCATAATTATTTTTTACGATCATTTAACGACCTTTATAAGTAATTAAGCAATGGACACGATACTTTAGTGGAAGCTCATTAATTCCAGGGCAAATGTTTATGACGTCACATAAAATATATCAACCGCGTTTTACGAGACGCCTTAATTACAATAATTTATGGAATCTTTAATACCCTTAGATGGTCATTTAAGCTAAACATTTTTAAGTGTTTATATGTCCTTTTAAAAAACTTGTAAATTACATATGACCTTAAAATTATCGGGAAACATTTTAACCAGAAAGATATAATGATTAATATTTTACGAAAATATATTTGTATAGTATTGAAATATGTACAATTTACAAAAATTTTAATTATGTAACTTTGAGTGACGTTAGCACTTGGCAATCCGAAAAAAACTTGCAGTGACAATAAAATTTGTAATCCGAAAATGTGCATTCATGAGTTATGAGCTCTCAGCAAAAACAGTGGGTTTTATTCGCATATGTATAATTACGCGTTGCTCCATACAAGACCCAAAGTACTACTGCGCATTTAAAGTCAGCGCTCGTAGCTCATGATGGCACCTATACTAAAGAGACATTAGTCAACGTTGATATACTATATTTGAGTGTACCACAAGTACTTCTTTGAAGACGGCTTTTTAACAATAAATTATAAAGTAATTAGTATAGATGGAGGAACTATAAAATAGTAAGTTTGATAAGAATTTCACGCGTGATGACCACAATGATAGTGATAATTTTAATTGTTCACGCCAAGATATCTCTAGCAGATAATATTGAAACCTCTACTGTGTGAGAGCTTTAGACAATGACTTTTAAATTTAGTTCACACTTTGTAACGGCTTGTAGGCAATGTTTAAAAATTACACTTATAAAGCTGAAAAGGGCATTTGGAAATGTTTGAGTCAACGGCATGGTAAGTGAGAGAAGTACACTGCTAAGAACGATCAAAAATAGAGGAGGAATTACTGGGCATTTGAAAGGACACGTTAATCTAATACAACTAGTACTGGAAGGGAAAATTTAAGGGAGAAGATGAAGACCGAGGAGAAGCTATGGACTAACTGAAGGAGAAGTCAAAAATATCTTTACTCGATTAGACTTTTTACAAAGCACTTTCAAATCGTCAGAAAGACATAATTTACAAGATTATACATGCTACCGCCAGGTTCGGAAGGTGACTTTTACTGAGAAGAACCTGGCAAGAAACTCAGTAATTACTCTTTTCAAAAAAATTATACAATTTTAAGAGTACAAAATAAATCGCTTAAGAAACATAAGCTCATGGACACAGTTCCAATGCACAAATGTCGATAAAATTAACATAATTAAAAGTCTAGTAGTTCGACTTATAACTAAATGCGTAGCTTGAGATGACCAGCCCCTACAAGCGTATTATAGCCTGGTATTCACGTCATACTTGTGAACAGGTCCTGTGTTCACAAGTATGACGTGAATGCCAGTGACTAGTGTCAAGTATCAAGGTACCAAGAGGTCAAGGATTGTGCCCAAACGAGGCAAGAGACAAGTGCAAAACTCGTAATTTGGAGAAGATCTTGGTCGCAAAAGTCTCACTGAAGGGAAGGCAAAGGTCACAATACCTACAGCCAGCAAGGTTTTACCAGCTTGTAAAGGCCTCAGCCTTACAAGCTGGTTAAAACCTTTTCCCTTTAATACTTTATGAAAGATATTTAAAATAATCCAGAAAGAATTCGAAAAAATAAAATAGTAGAAGTTGACAGAGATAGAACGAGGATGGAAGGAAAAGGAATAAAAAGTGAAAACAGGATATTAATTTTATTTTATAGTAAATAATAGTGATCCCGGAGAGCGAGTGACCCGAATTGAGGGTCGCTCGCCACAATACCTACATTTCACCGAACATGATTAAAGTTCAAATGAGTTCACCGTCGTCTCAGACTCTTAATATACCTCAATATGTGTGTATCATTTATAAATGAATACGACTTTGAATTTCTTGTCAGTAGTATCGAGGTTTCCTCACGATATTTTCCTTCTATATAAATCTTGCTGTGTCATCACTTCACTATCTATACTAATATTATAAAGAGGAAAGCTTTGTATGTTTGTTTGCAACAAATTTGCTAAAAAGTACTAGATCGATTTTAAAAATTCTTTCACTATTAGAAGGCTACATTATCACTGATTAATATTTGCTATATTTTATTACCGTGCTCCCACGGGAACGGAAACTACGCGGGTGAAACCGCGTGACGTCCGCTTCGTTTGTTCAGGAGGCCGCAACTCAAACAGAGTCACTCGGCCAGCACGGTCATATATTTTCTTTCTTATTGGGATTACATTCCAATACAATTTTCAAATGAATTTGTAAGCATAACGTTCATATTAAAACTATATTTTAAAGCTTACTTAAGTGAGTAGTTCAAAGACGTATGTATAGTGCCTGAGACGGCGATAGATTCACTATCTGTCACGTTGGCAATCATATTCAGTGAGTTTTTATTACAACACCTGTACCTTGGGGGAATTCAGGCGTGAGCATATGTATGTATAGAACTAACTTTATACACTTATGTTTCAAACTATAGCAAAGATCACCATAAAATGTCTACCACATACTTTCGAAAAATCAATTTAGCCCCCAAAAAACGTATCATATTTTGCGCCACCCTAAGCTGCGATAGTGGGACAGAGACGGAGCATAATTATAAGGATACGAGTAAAAGTGACGGCAAAACAAAAAATTGTAAAGGAAAAAACATGGTCGCGAAAATACGTAGGGGTTGCGAGTGGCACATTAGAGATCCCTACACTGGAAAAAAATGAATAATAACCACCCTTCCTTAGGGGGTAACTTTTACGACTATATCCCAGGATATTTCATAAGAATTGTAATGTAGAGCAATTTAATTTTTCTTAGTATTTGTTGGGGTCGATAGCCGATGTTTGACATTTCTTAAAATATACCAACATTTTAAGAGCTAAGTCAAGATTTTTTTTTTCACCTTCAATAAACACTGGTCAGATACTGAATGCAAAAACATTCAATTATTGATGATTTAAAAACAAATTGACTCTAATTGTAACTTAAAATATTGACTAGATGATGATGTCATATTTTTTCTTCGCTCGCAATCCTTACTTAGGTACGTTCATCAATGCTATGTAACACGCGCGTATTCAACAATTTCCAAATTAAAAAAAAGAACTGAAAATATAACTCCTTTTTTACAAGTAAAATACATACATACATATGCTCACGCCTGTATTCCCCGAAGGGGTAGGCAGAAGTGTTGTTATCACAACACCCACTTTTCGCCGTCTCAGGCACTAAACATACGTCTTTGAATTACTTCTCAGACATATGCAGGTTTCCTCACGATGTTTTCCTTCACCGTAAAGCACGTGGTGTGAAATCACAGTACATACGTTTTTTAGAAAAACTCATTGGTACAGGCCCCGCTGGGATTCGAACTTGCATCACTTGCGTAGCAGGCGACTGCTCAAACCCCGAGGCCACCACAACTTAGACAACTTATAACTTACAAGTAAAATAAGCAACAGAAAGCTAATCGATTAAAGAAATTACACACCCCCCTTAATTTGCAAAACTGGGTAACAATGCCAAATTAAGATGCCCAAGTTAAGTTCAAGTTCACGCAAGTTAAGAGGGAGTATTTAACACCAAGCTCCCCTAATTTCTTACCAATCAATATACAAATAAGGTACTGTTTGCATGATTGCTTGGGGCATTTTGCTATCAATGATTCAGAATTATCTTACAAGTTACAACGCAACGGTATAACCACAAAATAAAAAAAAAATGTTTTTTGTTTAAGTACTTCACACTCATTTTCAAAAGTACAGAATAGTGTTTTTTTTAAGATATGGCAAGATTATTATAATTACTTTTTACTGAGGTTGAGCAACCATTTTATGCGACGAGTTTGTATACAATATATTTGATATACAATCGGTGTAATTTTGATAGTACTCATAGTAAAAAATATCATAAGTACGAAATTTTTTTTTTTTCAAAAATTATATTTTTCCTATGTCTGTTAAAATTGCAAAAATACCCCAACAAACAAATAAATACGAGCAATATCAAAATTCATTGTAAGACATTCTTATACAGCCGGATAATCCGTCTGCTCGAACTTATGATGGTACTTAATGACGTCATTAAGCAGAAGAAAACATCTTTTCTTGGTTTCATTTAATCTCAATTTTGTTTTCTTCTAAACAACTGTATCTTTATTGCGGTAGAGTTTATTTTCATTTGCCTGATTTCAAAACCCACCCTTAGTTCTGCGGCTATTTGTTTAACTGCTAATTGTCCGTTGGATTGAGTAGAAGGTCTTTGAGTAGACATTATTTATTAATCATGTCACTTGTAGCTATTTGTGAGCATTGTCAGTAAAAATAATTAAGAATACATACATACATACATATGCTCACGCCTGTATTCCCCGAAGGGGTAAGCAGAGGTGTTGTATTAACAACACCCACTTTTCACCAAAGATGATTAAGTGCCAACGTGACAGATGCTGAGTCCATCGCCGTCTCAGACACTTTACATACGTCATTGAATTACTTCTCAGAAATATGCAGGTTTCCTCACGATGTTTTCCATCACCGTAAAGCACGTGTTGTGAAATCACTGTACATAAGTTTTTTAGAAAAACTCATTGGTACAGGCCCCGTTAGGAATCGAACTTGCGTCGCTTGCGTAGCAGGCGACTGCTCAAACCTCGAGGCCACCACGGCTCTTAATATAATAATTAGTATTTACATGAAACTTATCGTTAGTAATACCCACATTTGTTATAATCTCAATATTATGGTGTGTCATATATAATCTAATGGCATGGTATAATCTTAAATTTATTTAAAAATGTCGCTAAAATGTTTATTTGATATAGCTGCGCCCCGCGATAGTTTCACCCTATGTATTTTTCTAGCCTAAGTTATTCCTGTAGGATCAGCTATCTGCCATTGAAAGTCCTGTTGAAATCGGTACAGTCGTATTAAAGATTATCCGGAGCACACAGTAGTCGAAGAAAATAATTAAATTGTAAATTTTATATTTTACAATAGTTATATCATGTCATATGCATTCAGTGAAAAGTTGTTTATTTGGATTAACAAACAGAGACTTTTATTTATCTGTATGGATTCGCTTATAGCAACACTGTTCTCTGTACAATATTATTAAGAAAAGTGTGTTTGTTTCAACGTATGTTAAATATGTATAGAAGCTTTATTACTCAACATATCAATATTATACAGCCCCCTCTTAGCCTTTATATCTGTCGTAAGCTATCTCAGATATATGGTATTTATGTTCGAATCCGAGGCCTGTATCAAAGAGTTTTTCTAGAAACTTATGTGCAGTCATTTCACACCACGTGCTTCACGGTGAAGGAAAACATGACGAAACCTGCATATCTCTGAGAAATAATTCAAAAACGTATGTGCCTGAGACGGCGATGGACTCATCTGTCACGTTGTCACTTGACAACACCTCTGTTTCCCTTCGGGGACCCTTCTGGGATAGCGTGGGTATTATATATTTTATTTTTTATTTATTAATGCACCGTAAAGCTCGTATGTGACTATCCTTAGAGTGTTATATTACAAGGGGTAATCTTTTACGTTACCTAACTCTTGCAGTAGACTTTTTTCAACTAGCTAGCACACGACACGCTTATATCCACATAAGACTTTAAACTCGCATAAAATACATCCACAAAGAAGGAAAAAGTAATGCAAAGGAATCAGTACGGAATACTATCTTAAAATTGATCTGCTTTACTTCAAACAAAATTCAACCTTATAACTTCATGTTAAAGTACAATCTCTCATATCGCTTCTTGCTGCAAATTGGTTTTCAGCTCCAACGGGATTTCAACTTTAGAAAAAGGACGTTAGGGTAAAATTTTGTTTGCGAGCTGAATCTCGTATACCCTCACATAAGTTAAGGCCCAAGTAATACGGATGACGTAGCGAAGTTAGCAGAAGAAAGGGGAGGTGAGTGGGATAACTAGAGGGTGGGTTAGGGGGCAAACACCCCTGTTTCGGGTTTTCAATAGATGTTTGAGAGTTTCGCTTCCTATGCGATTTAAAAGGTAGACAGGTGTAAATTTTGAATGTTGTACGTGTGGTTTTTATGTTTTTCACCCGCGTAGTTCCCGTTCCCGTCGTAATAAGGGGATAAAATATATCCTATGTTACTCGCTGATAATGTAGCTATCCATTGGTGAAAGAATTTTCAAGATTAGTCCTGTATTTTTTGAGCTAATTCGTTACAAATGTAATCACATACAAATCTGTACACTTTCAAAATAATTCGGGTAAATGCACAAAAACCCATGGTAAAAAAAAGCTTCAAATATTTAATCTGGTTATTTTTATAAATTTTCCGAAATTATATGCACTGCACAACATATAATATTGTTTTCATTTGTTGCCACAGTCATTCCATTATTCAAAATATTATAGGAATTGCGAGAATAACATCCTTGGTGTTACAAGAATCAACGAGCCATTATCCCAATTCAAAATATTTATTTGGATTTTTTGTTTTTTTACATTGTTTATACCTTTTAAACTACTCAACGGATTTTAATACAGTTTTCAGCAAAAGATAGGTTTAAGGTATATGAATAAGTATCTAAGGTAAAGGCACCTATGTTGGACGCGGACCAATCATTGACATTTTTTGTTGTTTCCTCCAATATTAAGGAAACGCACAGTATTTTTTTGGAAATGTCAATACTGTATTATAGCTGTCATAACAACTGTTTTTGAGAACTGACACCCATTTTGATTGCGGCCATAACGCTCGTGGTGTCATTTAGTGTCGGGAATAGTATTTTTTTACTAGAATCGCGATGTAGGTACACTTATCATCTTATTTTGTATTTGATATATCATCGTTGTTGATATTCACATTATGTAATGATTTATCAATATAAATGCATCAATTTTATAATATAACCAATACTATAAATTATCATTTCAGCCTTAAACACAACACTGGATTTTTACTGTCCATTACTGGTGTCTAAGTAGGAGTGTTGTTTATTTATATTATTTCATTGTACTAAGTACTAAACTGAAATTAAACATTAAATACTGATTGAGAAAAGAGCTTTTAATTTACCTCCAAATCCTTAAGAATGTATGTCAAAAAATAAAGAAATTACAGAGCAAATATGAAATAAATTCGCTTATACTGTCCATGACTGGTGACTTTAACTTACATTCTTTTGAAATGTCGGTGTTGTTATTGCAATGATAATTCAGTTGTGTGACAGTGACAGATCTATACACGTCAAATACATCTGTCTCATAATAAGAGTAAAACTATCATGGCAATAAGAGCTCATGGTAAGGCCCCAGGTACGCTTGGGGGATGGCGTGAGCATGCATATTTATTTTTGCCGGTACTTCTCAGAAGGCTAGTTTCTGAAATGACGATCATAATACTTCAGCAGAGCCTAAACCGAATAAAGGATTTTCAGCAAGCGCTTAACATCATCAAAATATTATACTGTACGTACAATGTTCAGTATATACAAATATTCTGGTACCTCGGCAAGATATACGTCTCATCGCTGGAAACTCCGCGGTATATTTTTCAAGACACAACCCACCCTCGTTTCTCTTAACGTATTGTTGGATGGTACAAGCAAAAACTCTTTGCTATAATCTCAAAATACGGATGTATTTACGAAATTGACTATCGACCCGCCTCGGTTTCGCACGTGTAAGTGAAAATGAAAATTATTCTGTTTAGGAACTAGTAAGATACTTATGTATGTCAAGGAATTGACCACCGGTTCGGAAACTAGCCATCTAAGATCTTGCAATACAGCTTTTCACTAAATGCATATGAAAGTATGTAAGTATACACGGAAAAACCAATTTTTCTCTGTCTGTCTGTTTGAAATAATCTCCGAAAGAATGCCAGCGGATTCACTCGCGTAGACTTACTTTTTGAATTGAAGTAGTCTAAGTTGCTCCTTAAAACATCAGCTATCTACCAGTGAAAATCCTGTTGTAATCAGTCTGGCCGACCAGCAAACAGACAGAGATTTTTTTTTATTTGTAAACCGTGTATCTTTCCTACGCATTTTGTGAAAAGTTATTATTAATATTATTTATCTGTATGGATAACCTTATGCTTCGTGCGATCCCGCCCCGCCCTTATAGCTTGCACGGCAGTGTTACAGCCAAGTTCTTCCCTGTTCGCAGTTTTGATGCATCGCAATATTTTCGTGTCAGCCGCATGCGCCACCGTGACGCCGTGTGATATATTGACTTACGACACTTTTGTATTAAATTACTTATATACATTTTATACGACATTTTTATCTCGTAAGGTATTTTTTTAGAAGGCTCAGGGATGGAAGGTAATTCAATATTTTTTTGTTGAGAAGTATAATGCGAAATATGTATGTGGCTATATAAATTTACAAATAGTCCTTCAACAAAGATTGTTAAAAAAATCTTTTTAGCCGATAATTATCGACATTTAAACACAGGCTTTAACGCCTCAATCAGACCTGTTAAATATGTTAACTTATTAAAAAAAACAGACTGCCAATATTATTTTTAATAAGATAATAATAAAAACGTATCTAAATTACTTAAGTGAATTAATCAATTACTTTTAAAATAACAATTAAAATAATCTGATGTAAAAAAAGTTTTTACAATAAATATTTTTTTTTTACTAATTTTCATATGATTGAAAAAAAAATATGTTTTTTTTCTTACGTTTTTCTTTCCCACCAGATCATATAAGACGACTATTTATTTGAAAGTGAGCTTTGGTATTCCTTCAAAGCCTTTCGAAAACCTTAAATTAAACGTTGCCAACGTGTTCTAAGTACAAAGACGTGGCAGAGCTAGCCATCGTCTCCGCGGCGTCTACCTAATATGTATGGAAATGGCCTTAGCTTGGTCGTAAGGCGAGTGCATAATGAAAATATATCATATTATAGAATCGTTACATCTATATAGATAAATAAAATTGAATTGTCTGTTTTTGATTCCAATTTAACAGCTTTACTCTAAATGCATATGTGGGGGCTGGTCATCTCAAGCTACGCATTTAGTTATAAGTAGATGTACTAGATTTTTAGTTATGTTAATTTTTATCGACATTTGTGCATTGGAACATTGTCCATGAGCTTACGTTTTTTAAATTATTTATTTTGTATTCTTTAAATTGTATAATATTTTTGAAAAGAGTAATTACTGAGTTTCTTGCCAGGTTCTTCTCAGCAAAAGCAACCTTCGGAACCTGGCGGTAGCATGGATAATCCTGTATAATTATGTCATCCTGACGATTTGAAAGTAATTTGTAAAAGTCTAATCGAATAAGGATATTTTTGACCTTGACTTTGACTTTGAAACAATATACGATACTTAGCTGGAACAAACAGAGACATGGAGAATTTTTAAAAATAATAATTTTTTCATGTCAATACCGTATTTTCTATCATATGCATTTAATGAAAAGCTATTATTTTGGAATTACAAACAGACACTTCAATTTTATTTATCTGTGTAGATGTATAGATTTTCCCAAATATTCCGTATAAACATGAATCGCAAATATAGACGCGTCTTTATAAATCCATACATTTAATACCAAGTCAGGTGCGCTCGACTCTCGGTACACGAATATATTTTTCCCCAAGATATTGCGTCTTGGAGATTTGTAGCGTTCTATATATCATTATATGTTTATGGGTAACATATATCAAACGCCTATTGCATACATATATCACAGAAGAGCGTAACTTTTATACTCACGATGAAATATTGGCCAAGTTTGGGTTTTGATGAAAAGTTATATGTATGTATTTGAAGTTTCGTATCGTAGGTTCTTCTCGTGGAGGCCTACGACGTAAAGTTATGAAAAACTAGCTGTGCCCTGCGGTTTCACCCGCGTAGATTTAATTTCAGTCCCGCGGAACAATAAATGTTTTTTTTTAATAAAAGTAGCCTAGCTATCTACCAGAGAAAGTCCCGTTAAAATCGGTCTAGCCGTTTTAGAGATTATGCCGAACAACAGACAGATAGACAAGCAGAGAATTTTTTAAAAAAATTTTTTTTACAATCAGTACCTTAGTGAAAACGAATGAAAGAGCCCTAAGCTTATTCATAATAATAATATTTCTTTGTATTGATTGTGTCGGCAGATGATAATAAATAAACCATATCAATGTTTTACAAAACGATAATATTCAGAAAAATACAATAGCAATAAAGTTTCGAGAGCAATATGAATTCAATAACAAGAGCAATAGTAATACGTACCTTATACGTATTTAGTGAAAATTTTATTTTATCGATTGGAACTCAATTATTGTTTTTCTCATATCAGACTAACTACTCGAATCAATCAGAAACCTATTTTTTTTTGTATCTCTTAATGAACATACGTAATATATTATATACGA
Organism: Watsonalla binaria; assembly: GCA_929442735.1. NCBI lineage: Eukaryota > Metazoa > Arthropoda > Insecta > Lepidoptera > Drepanidae > Watsonalla > Watsonalla binaria. The sequence goes on along the minus strand of OV838929.1, from coordinate 2,279,148 downwards.
GCTTTATAGCGAAAGAAATATGAGAAAACCTGAATTGAAGAAAATTATATTCAATACTGTATCATAATTCTAAGTCGTGTATGATTATTGACAAGTTTATCAACATTCACCTCTGTTGGTACTTTATTGTTTTTTCTTAAAGCTCTACTCCATTCGTTAACTGTAAAGAAATGCCCATAGATTAAAAAACTCTCTATGCCTACATACTGCAGAATTACAATCAGTACCTAATTCTAAAGAAAATATTAGCTGTCAATTTCGAATTTAGAATCACAATCGCTAAAAAATAATCAAAGAAAAATGAAAGCGAAATTCGACGTTTCAATCCGCAACTAATTATGAGCCCTAATCCCCAGCTTTAAATGTGCTTTAAATATGACAATGCAAAATTAATTTCAGAAAAGGAATACTTTTTAAATTATTTTCTAATTTATGGCCACGATACTTTCCTAGGTGAGTTGCCGTCACGTAATACATCAACCGGTAATCTTCTTACATCGTCTCAATTTCGGCCTACCCTCCCCCCCCCCCCCCCCTCCCCACTCTGGAGATTACATTCCCCCGGCAGGATGATTTTTCTCCACTCTACCGAATAGACGCGGTAGAATTTATTTATTTACGTTTTAGTACAAAAATGTTGATTGCTCTAAAAAGTATGTGTCCTCGGCCTATTTCAAAGGGCCCAGTGTGGGCCCATGTATGTAAACTTTGGGCCCTTTATTTCCACAGAAGGGACGAATAAAAAAACAAAAACTTTGTCTTTGTCTATGTATGTCGAAGAAAAGTTATAAGGCACACTTTAAAATGAATGTTCTTCATTCCGGATTTTTACGACATTTCCTCGCCCTTATAAAGATTGCACGCGCCAAACTAGATACACACCCCCGTGTACGAAAAAACATAATTTACTTACATCCAACCATCCAAGACATTACCATCGGTCTAACAAGACACAATGGCTTCGCGAAATAGCGTTCCACCCTTGAAGACTCGGCCAGTAAATGTTGACCTCCTCTGCCCGTGGCTTCTAACCAACTTAAGGTGGAAACGGACACTGTTGGTAAGAAGTCAGGGGTCGTCAATAGTTGGTGGTCCCGCCACCCACATCGCGTCAGTCGTTGCTTGTGATTGATGACGAAGGCGGGGCAAATCCAATCATTATCCGTGATGCATGGGCGATGGTACGTCACCGCCGCCCGCGCTGCGAATTCCAAATTTGAAAATTCGTTTTTTTATATTAAATTATCTATTATCGATGGTACTGTAACTGGTGACATAGGATTTAAGAAAAAATATTTTGTGATTCTAATTAAATTATTTTCATTTTCAATGTATTTTTATATAACATGCTCCAGATAATTGTGTTTTTATTGAAATTACGAAACAAATATCATTTCTTCGTTATATCGTCCAAAGTTTTCTAGATTTTCACTACATATTTGATTAAAAGGAACGAAAATACTTACAGTTTATTTTACATCACCAAACTTTCTAATTCACAAAAACACTGTATAGGCAATTGAAACCTTTCACATACATTATTTTTACTGAAAACTTTTTTATAATTACGGCCATATTTGTGTTAATTTTAATCGACAAGATCCACTCTCGTCAAACCTCTGTGTTATACTGATTCTGTTCTCAAAAAAAGAACATATCTGCATAATTTAAAAATCGAATACCCCTTGAATAATTAAAAATATGCGTGAGTTCAAATAATCGCGAAGAATTAACCCTTCGTATGCAAATGAAGCGCGGATGCGACAATCACAACCGGTCTCAGAGACCCAGGTGTGTTATTATTTTAAAAATAATGCAGTATAATAATATGGAGGTATGGTAATGAAGTTAGTTTTGGAAAGGAAATATTTTTTGTAACCGTTGAGATTTTTGAGACATGTGATTATTTTAATTCAAAATTAACGAACTTTCATAATGTAATATTTTATTTTATTTAATGGAAGTAAGAAAGAAAAATAAAAAAAAATCTTGCACAGACAAGATAAAAATACAAAAAACACAAGAATTTTAAAGAATATAGGTAAAAATCAAAAGTTTTTTATAATACTTAAAACTAATTACAAGTAGAAAACTTGGCCCAAATCGGTGTCTCTCGGGATCGTGCCAAGAAGGCTGGCAGCATTGCCAAGTTGAATAGCAATGCTGATTCTCTGAGCGAGAAAAGCCCCAGCCCGCTTGTCACGAGAAGCTTCTACCAGACGACGTGCAACCTCTTTGAAAAGTTGATGAGCATCTCCAAATTCATGATTTGTTCTAATAATTTACTAAAGTAATGGCGATAATGTTGATAAATATACCAATTTTTTTTAATATCTAATTACACCGTTGTTAGATTACAACTTCCTCATTCACAAAACTTTTACAAATGACCCCAACTAGACAAAGTACGTTTTCTCCACAAAACGACGTAGACGGAAATTCTTTCAAAAGACAAGTACACCTGCCAGACTGACACAAGGGGGACAAAATTTGAATTTGAATGCACAGAGTCGCGGAAGGGTTGAAGACGTTTACTCTCTGACGTCGTTTTTTAAGAAACATTTTGTATTTACGATATTACACATTTTTTACTGCAAAGTGACGCGACTTTTTTAATCATTTTTACGATCGATATAGGTTCTCAGGAATCAATTTTTAATGTTGTTATCTGTATTTCAGTCTGTTTTTTTTGATCCAGCTAATCTCCAAAACAGCTGGACCGACTTTAATTGGACTTTCACAGTCAGAAAGCGGATGTTACAATGAGTATCTAAGAGTATATATATTTAAAAAAAATTGGTTTACTCGGAATTAAGTCACCCATGAAAATCTTCCTTCTTCCAAAGTTCCAGCCCCGTCTATTCGATACTTCGTATAGCCAACACGTTCCACAATAGAACTCAATCGAACTTATCGATTCCTACAAAGCAATCATTACCATATCACTCGGAATGTTGACACAGCTTTCCATAACACTAAACCCCATCGATTAGATAACAAAGAGGAATTTCTCACGATCATCCGTTCTCACGAAGACAAATCTATGAATACATTACGATCTTATTAAGAAAAAACCTCTTTCATTCAAATTATTCCTTAAAATAGTGTCTATGGTATGCCTAATTTGAATATGGAAAGGGGTTGTCCATTCTTACCGGTGTCAAAACGGAGAAAATGTTAGCTGATTTGAATATCGAACGATGGGTCGAAGATGGGCCTGTTTTGCATGTCTTTATATTTTTTATTTTTTTTTATAGCAACGTAGGGTTGTGCAATGTAACTTTTCACACAGATAACAAAGACGATCTTTTTATTGATTCAGATTTCGTTCGTATGCGTAATGAGATCAAATATTTTTGTTTGGCGTGTCATATTTGGAGTTTTATGGTCGGTAATGTATTCCAACTATTATTTAGAGGTGATAGATTGTATAATACAAGTATATTCTCACGTATATCCTTGTTGGGACGTAACTTACGAAATACTCACGATAATCTATACAGATAAAAAAAATTGAAATGTCTGTTTGTAATTCATCTAAAACGGCTGGACCGATTTAAACAGGACTTTCACGGGCAGATAATTGTTGTTATAAGAAGTAACTTAGGCTACTTTTATTTAAAAAAATATATGTAGGGTTCCGCGGGACACAGCTAGTACATACATACATACATATGCTCACGTCTGTATCCCATGGGGGTAGGCAGAGACCACCGTTTGCCACATGCTACGATCCTTACATACTTCTTTCGCTTCATCCACATTCATGCATCTCTTCATACACTTTCTTCGGTTACGAGTGCACCGAATTTGACCTTTCTGAAAAATTACACACAGCGGTATAATAATAAATTCACTCAAGTGCGTCATGCGTTCAAACACTTAACATATTAATATAAATAAAAATATATATAAAAGCTATATTATTAATTGCATTAATTACAATGACAATACAGTATCATTCTGTTCATCAGTCATGAATCAATGTACAATCGTGTATGAACTAAACGAAAAATAAACAATGACATCTCCAATAGTTGGCAGATAATAAAATAGGAGTATTGAATAAATTAACGAATGTTCCATTCAATTCAAATCGAATTTGGAATTCATAATTTATAGTCGCATTCGAATAATTATTCGATTGAGTTGATTTATTTAATTATTTTAATAAAATTAATTATACGCTTTTTTATTACTTGCAACTTTCTGACTCGAATCTACTGATTACCTCACCTGTCATGTCGGGACCAAAATATAACTGACTCGTTATCCTACTTCCTAGTCTAAATATATATAACTCAAAGTTGGCTGACTGATTGACTGACATAGTGATTTATCAACGCACAGCCTAGTATTGCTTTATTCTGGAGACCCAAACGAGACCCTTTCCGGAGAGCGTGAATACGTCAGTTCTAAATTTAAGGCTCTTTGTATTCAATGTAACTAATTATTACTAGGTAGCGCAGTACAGTTCAACATACATAAAATTAAAGTGTCTGTAATTCAAAATTAATAGCTTTTCACTAAATACATTTTAACCTAGGTATATATTAAAAAAAAAGCTCTTTCCGTCTGTCCGTCTGTTCCGGATAATTTGTAAAACGGCTGGACAGGACATTCATTAGACATAATTGTTACGAGGAGTAACTTGAACGATCAATAAAAATACTAAACCTACGGTTGAATAAAAAAAAACCTCTTATTTTTTAAGTCGGTTTAATTATTTTTTTGATTTTTTTGTTTAAATAGGCACAGCTTATACATATAAACATATTTTTATGACATTATTAAAAAAATATTTGAGAAATGTCATATCTTTACGACGTATTCCGTTCCCTAAAGACAACAGGTCTAAAGACAGCTTTAAACCGCAATAAAAGTAGAATAGAATAGAAAACAGTGGCGTTCCCTACTCCAGACATGTATAATGCAGGTTAATCGCTTGTGAATAACTGTTGAAATATTGCAATGTCTTTCCAACTAAGATGTCTAGGTGCTTGAACTAACAATGTTGCTATTATATACATTTGTTTTATATTATTTATACAACTAAACATCTATATAGATAAATTGTCTGTTTGTAAATCAAAATAACAGCTTTTCACTAACTGCATATGAAAATATAGAAGGTACTAATTGACATAGAAAAATCTATATTTAATTTTTTTTTTCTCAGTCTGTCTGTTTGTTTCGGCTAATTTACGAAAGGAGTAACTTAGCAATTTTCTTACGGTACCCAATTTTTTTAAATTATAATACATATAGCCTATAACCTTCCTCGACAAATCGACTATCCAACACTGAAAGTTTTTTAGAAATCGGACTAGTAGTTCCTGAGATTAGTGGGTTCAAACAAACAAACTTTGCAGCTTTATAATATTAGTATAGATTACCAAACAAAGATCAAAAAACAATACTTTTATCAAACCATAAAAATAAATTAATCAACACATTCATCTAAACAATACATTTAAAACAACTTTATCGGATGTATCAAAACGTAAATAAAAAAAAAAAATATCAAGGTCCCATCTCCGTGCCACGTCACATCCGCACTGCATTTACATATTTTAAGAGACAAAAGGCAACCGTCATAATTCTATATTTAATTTTTTACAGTTACAAGTACCGGTTTTTTTTTATTTCTAGTCTATTGTCACACTCGTATAAAATATTTAAATTGAGAACAAAATCGTTGGTTCGAAACAAAGAGTGTACCTTTTTGTCCCATGTCGCATTCATTTCCAACCACCGTGTTGTGTCAAGCTATTTTGAACTACAATACTCTCAGAATAGTGCTTAAATTCAGTTTGGCGACTTGTTAATTTGTAACAGACCGGATAATAAAAGTTATTACCACATACGGATGTTTACAAGTGGTTGGTAATTATTTTAATGAACTAACAAAAATTCAATAATTAAACATTTCATTTATTTATATAGTTTCATAATTTAATTACGTGCAAAATATTTTTGAATTCATTAACATCAGTTAACAGCTTTAGCACACAGTGAAGGCACAGAAATTTGTATGGACTCACATAAGCGTCGTTAGCATGTATGAAAGTTCGGATAAACGCGCAGGCGCGTCGTTAGCAGTGAACGCGTTAAGGCAATTAAAAATTATTTTCGTCCGCCATGCCAATAAAATCCAAAAAAAAAAATGTTATCCTACATATTAACAATGGCTGTTCAAAATCCTATGCTTCGTTTGTTAAAGGGTTAAGTAAATCTAAAACAATATTTCATAAACTTATGCAAAGCACCATAAAGGTATAGTACACCGGGCCGCATCGAATCGCGAACAAACACGAGTGCTCGGAACTAATCGCCGAATCACAATAAGATGATAATCTTTCACACCTTTACGTCATTAGCATAATGTTTGCACATCCTGTGTGAGAGTTTTGTAACCGACTTTTTAGTTTTTTCATTCCATTTTTAAATTCTTAATGACCCAATTCGTAGTTCTAAAATTTTTTTTTAACCCTTCTCATGCTCCTTTATATAACACTTAATTTCTAGTATCTACCATTTCTGTTAATAAATCTCATTTGAGCATTTTAAGCGCGTTTCTATATAAAACATTTTAATTATTAAAGTGAAAAATATATTAACTTACCAATAACTAGTTTTTATAATATGAGTGAGACAAAATGTATTAATTTCAAAAGAAAATTTTACATATGGTTGAAGTTTCGCAAACTATTACGAACTTTTCGTATGAGGAATTACAAAAAATATTGTCCACGCAAAAATATTTTTTGAGAAAAGAACGCCAAAATGTAACACGTCGAGTGCCGCATTATGCAAAAACACGAGCAGACCAAAACCTTTAAAAATGCGGCTCCACCACCTGAATGGGAGCATGTGCTGGAAAATCAATACGAGCATGTCGTGAACGCGTGATTCCAACGAAAAACTACTGCGGGGTGTAACCCACCCCACACCCACGCGGATTTTTCTTCACCCCACACCCCCATCGGGCTTAGGGGACGAGGGGACGACGCAAAAAGATGCCCGATTTTTTTCTCATTCGCGTGTGTTTTTGTTGACTGTACACGCACCATTCAATTGTCAACTGTAAGGGTTTAAGATTAAGCTGAATTTGGCATGCGCCTCGATGTTATATGTGAACGATTGTCACAAATACTCCTCATTAGAATGTCGACTGTAAGGTGTACGCGCTAAAGGCGAATTCAGCTCGATGTGTTTACTATCAAAAGTGCTTCTGCAAACGTGGTATATGAGAGTTACTCGGTCTTTGCAACGAAATTAGGGTCCGCAAGGCGTACGCTCGAATGCCTAATGACTTCTTATGATTTTCTGTGTCATGTTGCGTGCTCGATGCATCGCAATATTTGACTTGGCGTTGGAGGGTTGAACGCACTTTGTATTCGATTCGCGGGAGAAATTTGAAACGTTCGAGTGAATTCGAATTTGAAATTGGATTACTTTTTTAATTTTTTAAGCGATTTTTTATGTTGAGCAACCAAGGCATTCTGTTGTATTTTCCGACATGACCGATAGACAATATTCATAATAAATATATATAATAGCGATTTAGGTCAATGTTCCAACATTAAGATAACATCTTCGCTTAACCCTTTACAGAGTTTAATGAGCCAAAAGGTTAATGATAGATGAACTAGTGATGTGCTTAATATGATAGATATTAACGTTAATTCCATGAAAGAACCAATCAGATGGATCGGTTAATTAATAGAGAGTTACGAGACAATTTATTTTGGAACAGTTCCTTTTTTTTGTGTTTTTTTTAGCTCTCTACTGAAGTGGGTATTATACTTATAAACATTTATATTGTATAACTAGCTGTACTAGCTGAACCCTAAATGTGTTTTTAAATAAATGTAACCTTACTTACTCCTTGTAACATTAGCTATCTGCCAGTGAAAGTCTTGTTATTATCGGTCCAGCGGTTTCAGAGATTAACCGGAGCAAACGGACAGACAGATAGAAATATACTATAGACAGAGAAAAAATTTGTTTTTTTTTTAACTCAATATTTATATGCTTTCATATGCATTTAGTGAAGACCTGTTATTTTGTAATGATAAACAGACATGTCAATTTTATTTATCTGTATAGATGTAGATTTATTGTGGTTATTTTTCTTCTTAAGTAGCTATTGTCCTTATAAACGTATAATAATAATATAAATGTATAATTAAATTGTACGCAATTCCTGTACGTCGTAAGGTCGTCACAGAGTAATAACACGTACAGATACGTAATCAAGTTAATAAATCTACTCTGTGCTCGTTACTTGCGCCTACGCATTGTAAAATTACACAGTTTTACAATATACATGGGAATTGTTATGTTGACATTCCTATTCGCACGTTTTACCTATGTTTTATCATTATTATAATAATAGATAATGTATTATGTATATATACTGATGGTGTGATTTCAATAAAAAATAAAAGGAAATAGCTTCACCCGCATATAATTATTGTTCCACGAAAAAATATCAATTTACGGGTTGATATATAGCCTAAGTAAATAACGTAGCTTTCTTAACAATATTTCAGTAGATTCAGAGATCAGCCTCTACTTACAACCTTGCAAAATATTTCTTAAAGTTTTTTTTCTTATATATTGGTTATTTTATTTTATTAAGGCGTGGTGGTCTCGGGGTTAGAGCAGTCGCCTGCTACGCAAGCGACGCAAGTTCGAATCCCAGCGGGGCCTGTACCAATGAGATTTCCTAAAAAACTTATGTACAGTGATTGCACACCACATGCTTTACGGTGAAGGAAAACATCGTGAGGAAACCTACATATTTCTGAGAAGTAATTCAAAGACTTATGTATAGTGTCTGAGACGGCGATAGACTCACCATCTGTCACGTTGGCACTTAATCAAATTCGGTGAAACGTGGGTGTTGTTATTACAACACCTCTGCCTACCCCTTCGGAGAATACAGGCGTGAGCATATGTATGTATATATGTATTTTGTTATTTTATTTATCGTTAAGAGTAACAAATGTGTATTCTTCTAGAGGTATATATTTGTATTTATCTGCGAAAGATGCAGGTAGATGCTAGATCCGGCAAGCTGAACACTATGGCTATGGCTCTCATTATGGGAGGCCTATCTACAGTGGACTAATGTAGTTTGATGGTGATGATTATGATATTTTTTTCTATACAAGTCTATTTATAAGTATTTTTCTAAATCAAATTTTTGCAGCTTATGTGCTTTTATAAATATTACCACTTAGTAGACCCTTGTAGGAAGATACGCATTAATGTATTTATTGTACCTTATAATATGTTTATTCAATAATCCTAAATGTGATCGGTATTTTGGTGACTTACGAAAATAAGCATTAATCATCACTTAATATAATAATTCTTATTTAAGTTTATTATAACGGTAAAGATGATATTTAAACTGCGAATACGATATTTATTTAAATATAGAAGATATAAAAAAAATCTCAAAAAATAAATCTTGCTTTATACCATTGTTGACCACGGAGTTATATTGTAACACAAACGAATCATGCTAATCTCCTATAATAATGTAAATTGCCAGATTTTGACATTATATGAGAACGTACTTTATTCATTTTTTTTTATATTTTATTGAACAAATAATAAATAAGTAACTAAAAACTAATTACAAGTAGAAAACTTGACCCAAATCGGTGTCTCTCGGGATCGTGCCAAGAAGGCTGGCAGCATTGCCACGTTATATTGAATATAATGTCAAAATCTGGCAATTTACATTCTAGTTTAAAAGAAATCTTAATTAATTCGAATATGTATATGTTTTACCAGACTATAACTATTAATTTCATAGATTTTAGGTAGCTTCCTAATCTGGGTATTAAATACAGCAAAATTAAATGGGATCCATATTTTTAGTTTCAAGTTTAGTTTAATATTGTTTTATTCTCTCTATACACGTATAATATACAAATTAAACAACTAAATATTTCTAGAAAATCTATATACATATACCGATAAATGAAATTGAACTGTCGGTTTATAATTCCAAATAAACAGATACAATCGATGGACTCACCATCTGTCACGTTGGCACTTAATCATCTTACGTGAAAAGTGGGTGTTGTGATTACATCACCTCTGCCTACCCCTTCGGGGAATACAGGCGTGAGCATATGTATAAACAGATTTTTAGCTAATGCATATAAAAGTATATACCGGTACAGAAATAAAAAAAATATTTTAAAATTTTCGCTGTGTTTTTAACGGAATTTTCAGTGGCACAAGAAATATAATAGTCTATTTATCTATAGAAATAAATAAATTGAAGTGTCTGTTTGTAATTCCAAAATAACAGCTTTTAATAAAATGCATAGGCATGAAAATATATACGGTACTGACAAAAAAAATTCTTCTCTGTCTATCTTTTTGTTTCGGATAATCTCTGAAACGGCAGAACCGATTTTAACGGAACTTTCACTGGCAGATAGCTAATGTCACAAGGAGTAACTTAGGCTTTACTTTTATTACAAAAATCACTTAGGGTTTCACGGGAACTTAATTTAACTCTCGCGTATTTTCACCCACAAGGCACAGCATTATAAAAAGTTAGGCTACCCTGAAATAAAGGCACGCATGATATTAATTCAACGCAGGTGAAACCGCGAGGTGCATCTAGTGATCCATAATTAAACCTCAATGGAAATTGTTGTACCTATTATGTGTTTTAGCACCGCATTACTATCTCGTACGATCAAATTGCTTGCATGCATAAGGCCCTTAGCTTCACAACTCGCCACGAGGACCCAGGAACTTTGACCCGACCTCTACTGTGGTGTCTGAGATATAAGCAGTATGAACTATCAAATTGTATCCCTAATTTTATATCATACTAGCTGTGCCCCGCGGTATCACCCGCGTAGATTTAGTTTTATATAATATATCGGTTGAAAATTGTCAAATTTTCATCCCCTATATTATCCCCTTGGGAGTAGAATTAATCAAAATCCTATCTTAGCGGATGCCTACGTCATAACATCTACCTGCATGCCAAATTTCAGCCCGATCCGTCCAGTGGTTTGGGCTGTGCGATGATAGATCACTATGGCAGTCAGTTATATACATTTAGACTCAGCTAGTCTAAAGCTATCTAAATAAAGATAAGTTATGATAGTTTACAATTAAATACCCATGGTGGCCTCGGGATTTGAGCAGTCGCCTGCTACGCAAGTTAGAATCCCAGGAGGGTCTGTACCAATGAGTTTTTCTAAAAAACTTATGTGCAGTGATTTCACACCACCTTCTTTACGGTGAAGGAAAACATCGTGAGGAAACCTGCATATGTCTGAGAAGTAATTCTCACCCTCTGTCACGTTGGCACTTAATCATATTCGGTGAAATGTGGGTGTTGTTACAACACCTCTGCTTACCTCTTCGGGGACCCTTCTGGGATGGCGTGAGCATATTTATTTATATTAACTTATTTTACCAATTCACGCTAGTTACTTGAAGCTTACACCACACAGAGTACCGCGTTTATCTCAACAATAAACCCTTAAGAACGCAAGCTCATTAAACACATTTTCAACAATTCCACGCGTCGCTAATAAAATGGTTAAGGGTTGGGAATTTCAGTTTTATTGTGCCGTTGATGCATGTCTCCTTGCAGTGTTGCCACTTTATATATTTACCCATTGTACAGGGTATTTAATCAGCCTCAATGGAATGCGATATAACCTGCACCTTTCTTTAAAAAAAAGGTGTTATGCGCTTTTTTTTACATTTTCGTATTGTTTAATTTTTAACAAAAAAGTGAGCAAGCGATGCAAGTTCGAATCCCAGCGGGGCCTGTACCAATGAGTTTTTCTAAAAACTTATGTGCAGTGATTTCACACCACGTATGTGAGGATTATGCAGGTTGCATATGTCTGAGAAGTAATCCAAAGACGTATGTATAGTAGCGATAGACTCACCATCCGTCGTGTACTTAATCATGTTCGGTGAAAAGTTGGTGTTGTTATTACAACATCTCTGCGTTATTACAACTGTCTACCCCTTCATCGGGACAAAATAATAGATATATTTTTATTTCTCAATTATTAAGTATTTATTTCCCTAAGCCCGGGTCTAGCCATCTTTCTCCGGCTCGGCATGGCGTGGGTTTATTCCATATAAAATATATCTATCTATCTTCTATCATCTTAGCGTTTCCCCAGCATGGTGCTAAGGTCCGCTTTCCTGCTCTCTCTCCTCCACTTTGCTTGATCTTTGTCATCCTCCTCTGTGAGGTCGTTCTCTCTCATGTCGGCTTTAACGACGTCAAGCCAGAGCTTCTTGGGTCTGCCACGGGATCTAGGTCCTTGTATAACGAGGTTGAGACATCGGTGTCCAACGTAATCTGGTGGCCTGCGGCTTACGTGGCCAAACCAACGGAGTCGACTTTCTTGCAGCTTGTCCGCAACGTCACGTACACCCAGGCTGTGCCCCGGCAAAGTGTGGGGGGACACCGGTGCGTTCTATCAGAGTACCCGGAGTCCCCCCTGAGCACTGAGGACGGCCACCAGGGGGGTTTTAGTGCGGTAAAAATCCCACATACCCCGACCTGCCTCTCCCAGGGCGGTCGGGGACCTTTTGAAGGTTTCCCCCTCGTCAACAAAAAAAATAAAAAAAGGCTGCCACGGATGTATTCACTACGAATACGGTCAAGTCGCGTAACGCCACACATCCATCGCAACATCTTCATTTCCGCAACGCGAAGCTGTTGGATGTTCCTTCCGAGGGTTGGCCACGTTTCGCTGCCATACAAAAGGACCGGTCGGATGATGCTCTTGTATACAAGACCTTTTAACCTCACCGGTATCCTGCGATCACAGATTACGCCTGTGACTTCTCGCCGAAGTATCTATTTGTACTTAATTACAAATTAAGTACTATTCATACTTTACAGCTAGAGTTTAATTATGCAAATGATTTGCCGTGAGTAGTCGGTGATAAGCCATTAACTCATTGTTCTGAATCACAACACACACTTAATACCTTATAAGTTATATTGTATGGGACCGTCAGCATCTACAGATAAAAAAATAAACTAATATACTCACGCTCTAGAACGGTCCCCGTTACACCGAATATGATTAAGTGTCAACGTGACAGATGGTGAGTCCATCATCGTCTCAGGCACTATACATACGTCTTTGAATTACTACACAGCCATATGCAGTGAGGAAACCCTCACGATGTTTTCCTTCAACGTGAATCACGTGTGTTTTTAATACATACATGAAGATGAATAAAATTGAAATTTAAATGTCCACAATAACAGGTTTTCATTAAATGCATATGAAAGTATACACGGTACTGACAAAAATAAAGTCTGTATGTTTGTCCAGGGTAATCTCTGAAACGGCTGGACTGATTTTAAGAGGACTTTCACTGACAGAAAGCTAATGTTACAAGGAGTAACTAAAGCAAATTTTATAACAAACATAATATATTCACAGCTGGTATTTACAGAAATATGTATTTAGTAAAGTACCTAATATGCAAACCATACGTACATTGGTGATAGAGATCTGTTCACGGTAGCGAGTTTAGACAAAGGATCTTCTGGCCACTGACCAGCAAACATTTGATGAAATTGATGTCAATAAATGAATATTATTATTATTAAATACCTAAGTAACTAGTTGATGTTTGATCAATTAATTAGTCTGATGAAAAGAAGCATTAAATAAAATTAAAAAATATTTATTCGTCCACTAAATTGCTGGATGCGAAATTTTCTATCCCATACAGCTCACGCTTATATCCTCTACTAGCGGACGTCACGCAGTTTCACCCTCGTAGTTCCCGTTCCCGTTGGAGTACGGGTATAAATTGTAGCCTATACTATTCGCTGACGATGTAGCATTCAAATGGTAAAATAATTTTTAAAATCAGCACAGTAGTTTTTGAATTTATTAATTACAAAATTACAAATAAAATACAAATCGTTCATCATTATAATAGTAGTGTAGATGTAGATATAGGGGTAGGCAGAGGTATTGAAATCACAACACCCACTTTTCACCGAAGATGATTAAGTGCCACCGTCTCAGGCACTATACACACGTCTTTGAATTACTTCTCAGACATATGCAGGTTTCCTCGCGATGTTTTCCTTCACCGTAAAGCACGTGGTGTGAAATCACTGCACATAAGTTTTTAGAAAAACTCATTGGGATTCGAGCTTGCGTCCACGACCGGCAAATTGCATATTTACTAATTTCTACTCTTAGCTAATCTTGTACAAAAACATTTTTTTTATGAAATGCACTATTTTTAATATAAAATTTGCATACAACAGATACAGATAACACATACAGCACACAGACTCCTTAACTTTTTTAACTAAAAAAAACTCATCTTCATTTATTTAAGAGCTAGGCTCTTGTCCCTGAAGCAATCGCCAACCCTCTCTATTGTCTGCCAACACTTTAACTTCCTTGTACGACATGACGCTGACTTTTTCCTTCATCTGTTGTATATGACTAATCCTTGGTCTCCCTCTTCTACGCTTTCCTTCTATCTTCCCTTCTATGATATTTTTGACGAAAGCGTCATGTCGTAATAGGTGTCCAATCATCTTGCCCCTCCTGTTTTCTATTGTCCGGATTATCATTCTTTCTTCTTCTACTCTTTCCAATACTTCGTCGTTTGTGACCATCTCTGTCCAACTTATACCCTCCATCCTTCTCCAGCACCACATTTCAAATGCCTGCAGCCTTTCCCTATCCCTTTGCGTGAGTGTCCACGTCTCACATCCATTTAGAGCGATGCTCCATAAATATGTTTTTATGAATCCTTTTCTCACCTTTTTTGCTATCTTGGATTTAAATATGTATTTCTTATTAAAAAAAACTATGCTACCCAAAAAGAAATATCATTAAATCAACTCTTGCGCAGTACTAGATCACAAATAATAATGTCTATAAGCCCCACCGGCTTAAAATATCCCTACCCCTCTAGATTTTTTGCCGTTGAAGAAAAAATCTTTTGTTATTAAAAATAGGGGTTGTCCCAAACACAATGTTAGAAAGAGAAAATTATTGCAAAAACTAAAAGCCATGTATGTGTAATGATAGAAAGAGACAAATATATTTTTCAATAACATTAAAATTTGCTGTTCACCGTGGAGAGGGTTATTCTCAACTTTTTTCTTATATTATAAAGAGGAAAAAAAATTATGTATGTTTTAACAAATTGGCTCAAAAAGTACTGGACCGATTTTAAAAATTCTTTCACTATTAGAATGCTACATTATCACTGATTAATATATGCTATATTTTAACACCGTACTCCCACGGGAACGGGAACTACAGGGGTGAAACCGCGAGACGTCCGCCAGTTATACATTTTTGTTTTAATATTTTTTTGCATCGTTATTTTTACTAAATATCGTGACATGTTAAATAGCTTACCATGTCAGAAGTATGATCTCTTGTTCATCGATTAGTTGGTTAGAAGAAATATTTTTAATTCAAAACTCTCTAGAATTTTATAGTTTCAAAAAAAATACTTGGGTAATTAGTTCTCTCAAGGTCTGCGTTACTACCGAACTGAATCACAATTAAATTACTAAACATCTAATTGCAATTTGTCGTATTCAAGTCCAATTGGTCCATTAAATTCCAATTAAAATTTAATCGTTAGTTCTTATTGGATCTTATCACAGAACATTTATCTTAATACCTTATAAATGAATATAAATGCTTTAAACTTACTCAGTAAGATGTAATGTGGTAATTTGATTTCAAATAAGACAATTTAGCCTGAAGCTCACGTACTAAAGGCGTCAAAATTGGATTGAGTATTTTCTACGGCATTTATAAATTTGGTGACCAGTAGCGCCATCTAGTGTTGCTCTTAAAAAACTTGCATTTTATTTTTATTTAATATTTATACTACTAATAAATAATTTAAAAATATATTAAGGTTGTTGTCTTTTAATAAATAAAATATAAACATATTTTATTTGTAAATTGTATATGGAATAGCGCCATCTGTTGCCGAGTAGGAAACCTTGACTGTTTTATCATCATCAACGTTTTGACATCTCGTACGTACACGATAGAGAGTTGTGTATGTGTGCGAACAGCAAAGCGCACGGAATTCAAATGTATGTTAGCGACGAAATTTAAACTTTCTGTAAACCGGCAAAGTTAGACTTGAGAGTGTTTCATCTATATCTATATACAGATAAATAAAATTGAAGTGTCTGTTTGTAATTCCAAAATAACAGCTTCTCACTAAATGCATATAAAAGAAAATAAAAAATCAAATTCCAAAATTTGTCTCTGTCTGTTGGTTCCGGGTAATCTCTGAAACAGCTCGACCGATTTTAACGGGGCTTTCCCCGGCAGATAGCTGATGTTACAAGGAGTAACTTAGGTTAATATTATTAAAAAAAAACATTTAGGGAATGAAATTAAATCTACGCGGGTGAAACCACAGGATATACCAACTTAATAAAAATACAATAAAATAAATAAAGGTAATACGACACCAATGATATTATATTCAACTTAAGAAACTATAGTATTTATTAATTAAGCAACATTCATTAGCCAATAGCGACACACCTGTCCTTATGTATATATATAATTGTTCCAACAATTTGTCATTATTCATGTAATTGCAATTATATAAGTGTAAAGAGATCACGTACCACCGTAATATCAATCATTATTTTAATGACAACCTATGAGCATTTAACGCGTTAAGATGTCACTGTGACTTTTGAAAATGGAATTTTAGCTTTTTCTAAACGATTCGTGATAGGGTGACATTCTCGGCAGCCTTTATCATTCCAAATTCATTATTTATTTTGTCACGTGGTATTATTATCTTCAATAAAAAAATATGGTATGTATCCCACTTATCTATATCTATATTTCTATACAGATAAATAAAATTGTAGTGTATGTTAGTGTCATGATTTAAAAAACAAATTCTAAATGTTTCTCTGTCTGTCTCTCTGTCTTTTTGTTCCAGGTAATCTCTGTAACGGCTGGACTGATTTTAACGACACTTTCATTGACAGATAGCTGTTTTTACAAGGAGTAACTTAGACTAGTTTTATTTAAAAAAAACCTTTAGAGTTCTGCGGGAATTAAATGTAATCTATGCGGGTGGAACCGCAGGGCACTGCTCGCTTTGCTACTACCTACGGAAAAATCAGTAAATAGCCTTTGACCACATAATATGTAATTAATATCATATAATATATAAAATTTCCATGTCACAATGTTAGTTACCGTACTCCTCCGAAACGGCTGGCCGATTTGTATGAAATTTTGTAACAGATCGGGTAGGTCTGAGAATCGGCCAATATCTATTTTTCATACCCCTAAATAATAAGGGTGACCACCCCAACGTTTGCCGGGCACAGCTAGTATATTATTATAGTTCTACCTTTAAATAAACATTATTTATATAAATAAATGAACGCGTTGGGCACAAAACTTAATTTCTTGGTAGATTTAATAAAATTCCCGCGGAACACTCAATGTTTGTTTAAGTAAAATGTTACTCCTTGTAACATTAGCTATCTGCCAGTGAAAGTCCCGTTAAAATTGGTCCAGCCGTTTCGGAGATTATCCGGAACAAAGAGATTGACGGAATTTTTTCGAAAATATGTCAAACTTATGTATTTAGTGGAAAGTTGTTATTTTGGAATTACAAACAGACACTTCAATTTGATTTATATGTAAATCTGTAAAAAAAATATTTTAATTCTAGACGTCAAACAAGCTAAAAATCATACGGATCTTTTAATGAAAATTAATGTATGGTTACGGGGATAGGTAGTCTTTATCATGCCTAGAAAGGTCGGCGACCCTATAAAATTCACCCTTCCTTTAGGACCCCATGCTGTATCCACCTACTCGTTTGGGAAAACCGCGGTTCCTCGAACCAAACCTACTTTGGCAAATGCAGTTTGGCAGTTCGAATGTGAATTGCGAGTAGCCCATTTAACTAGTTTCTATCTTATTGCAATGCATTCTTGGCGAATTAATAGAAAATAATTTATTTTCTTATGTCCAAATCTGTAAGCCAAAACTTTCGTCCCCTATTTTACCCCCTAGGGGGTAGAATCAATCAAGATCCTTTCTTAACGGATGCCTACGTCATAAGATCTACCTGCATGCCAAATTTCAGCCCGATCCGTCCAGTGGTTTGGGCTGTGCGATGATAGATCACAATGACAGTCAATCACCTTTGAGTTATATATATTAACTAGCGGACGTCACGCGGTTTCACCCGCATAGAATTTTTCAAATTGATCTTTTGGGGGACTTTTAATGATGGATAGGTAATATTACAAGGAGTAGCTTAGGCTACTTTTAATTTAAAAAAAAACACAAGGGTTCCGCAGGTCACCCATGAAATTATATCGACGCGGGTGAAGCTGCGGGGCACAGCTAGTACTTAATATAAATATTTCTATATATCCATTGTAAGTATTTCGTTTTAAAATCGAAGCATACATACAGACAAACAGCGGGAAGAGACTTCGTTTTATATATAGTTAGTATATTATGTAGTAAGC
This sequence comes from Watsonalla binaria, assembly GCA_929442735.1. Taxonomy (NCBI): domain Eukaryota; kingdom Metazoa; phylum Arthropoda; class Insecta; order Lepidoptera; family Drepanidae; genus Watsonalla; species Watsonalla binaria. The sequence goes on along the minus strand of OV838929.1, from coordinate 2,260,577 downwards.
AGCGCCTGTACCAATGAGTTTTTCTAAAAAAAACTTATGTACAGTGATTTCACACCACGTGCCTTACGGTGTAGGAAAACATCGTGAGGAAACCTGCATATTTCTGAGAAGTAATTCAAAGAAATCTGTCACATTGGCACTTCATCTTCTTCGGTGAAAAGTGGGTGTTGTGATTACAACACCTCTGCCTACCCTTTCGGGGAATACAGGCGTGAGCATATGTATGTATGTAAGTATGTTGTGATGGAAAATACTGGCTGAAAACAAAATCAGATTGGAACATAATTTAAATGTTCACAAAGAGAATGTCAACGGCAAAAAATGCAACGTAATCCAAGTTTAAAAATCGAAAACTGCATTCGTGAAATTAAAAAAAAATCCTTTGTTTTGTCAGGATTCGTCTCGCTGCGCTCACACTTTGAGCTTTAAATCAAAAGTATCAAAAGATGTATTCGCGTTACATCTTTTGTTTCATTCGAAAAATAAAGGGGTCACGTTTTTTTTGCAACATTCGAATTTCGAACGTTCATTCGAATTTAAATTAAGTATTGTCACTTGATTTTTTTAATTACGAGGAGTCATTTTTCATGCTTCGTTTGCAATCTGATTTACTTGACAGCGCGGAGTTTTATTTAAAGTTTTTTTTTAATTATACACACAGGAGCTTGGGGATGAAAGGGTGGAATTTGCAATTGTTTAAAACTATTAATACAATGAACAAATGAATTAAGTTTGGAACGTTATAAAATAACGTCTTGTTAAAAAAACATGAATCATTCTGACATCACTATCACAATAGACGTCGATATAATAATATTTATTATTATATATATATATATATATATATATATATATACACATACAGTTAAATAAAATGTGAGTACCTGTTTTAATTCCAAAATAACAGTATTTTACTAGATGCATATGTACACGGTAAATTCAGAAAAAACTTTTTTTTTTGTCTGTTTGTCTATCTCCAAAACGGCTGGTTCGACTCTAACGGGACTTTCACTGGCAGATAGCAAATTTTAGGGTTCTACATGTCACCCATGAAATTAACTCCACGCGATTTCAAGAAACTGAAGCTCCTATTAAGTTTTCTATGCAATACAAACTTACATACAAATACTAAATTGTTTGTACGTTTGTAACACTGTTCATTAAAGTTTATTATCCGTATCGACGCATACATATATCGACAAGAAACAGCAGAAAAACCAAATAAAAAGATTCTAACTGATCGACTGTGGGTCCGATCTAGAATTAGAATACGACATAGATCAGTTGGAGAATCTAGATCTAGAAGAATCTAATATCCATCATCATCATCATTATAAACCTACCTTAGTCCACTGCTGGACACAGGCCTCGCAGATCGTCGTCATCCCACCAGCAGTCGTTTTCTTCTCACATCCCCTGTAGAGGAGCTGGGGATACCGTTTCGGGGCTTTTGGCCCCCTGACGGTGTTGGGTTGGTGCGCCTGCACCCGGAGGAGTGCTGGCCGATGACGTCGCCTTGACACTGGGCAACCAGTGAGTGTGACACGCGTGAGAGATCCTCTTCACACCGCCCTCAGCGCGGTACAAGCCAGCCGGGTGAGACCCCGTGCGGGGAGGCCCAGCGAATCCCACCAGGGGCCCTACCATGAACTCTTGTTGCCATGATACTTTAACTCTTATTATAGACAGAGGTATATGACGTGTATAAGTCTGTCACTGTCATATAATGGAACTATGGTGGCAATAAGAGCTTATGGCAAGGGGTCTAATATCAAGCTACACAATTACTTATACGTAGTTTACTTTTAGATTTTATATTTTCCTATGATTTATATTGTAATATTCAAATTGTAATTGTTTTTTAAAGAGTAATTACTGAGTTTCTCGCCAGGTTCTTCTCAGTAAAAGCAACCTTCCGAACCTGGCGGTAGCATGTATAATCCTGGGTAGTCTTGTTGTTCTGACGATTTGAAAGTACTTTGTTAGAAGTCTAATCGAATAAAGATATTTTGAATTTGAATTTATCCATACTAATAATATTAAGCTGAAGAGGTTGTTTGTGTGTTTGCTTGAACGCGCTAAGCTCAGGAACTACTGGGGGCCTAATATCAGCGTTATAGCAGTGAAGTCTTATTAACTTATTAGCCGTATTTGACGTTTCATTTTACGGTACCAAAATGAAACGTCAGAGCTCAGAAGTTCTTAATACGCTCCGCTTAAACCCATGATGGTAGGCTCTCTGGTTCGAATCGAAAATATCTTACTGTTAGATAGCCACGCTAAGACCAATCGCGGGTCAAATTTAGCGTTATCATCTCCCTGGCCTTATCCCATACATTGTTGGGGTCGGCACTTGATTCAACCCGATGTGGCTGATCACCTGATTTTTATACGGAGCGACTGCCATCTGACCTTCGCAACCGGAACGAGGAAAATCTGTGATCTGAGTTAAACCAGTTGTCAGACTATTTTAGGCCTCCGACTGACCTGTAACGGTTGCCAAAGATGATAAATTGGCAACCGGGACCGACGGCTTAACGTGCTTTCCGAGGCACGGAGGGAACTCGGGCGGTCAACCATCCAATTACGGGCTAGTTAGGGTTGCCATGAGCTCCTCCTATTAACAACCTGTGTGCAGGATTAATAATAAAATTATGCTAGTTACAATAGCTATAACATCAGCTATCCGCCAGTGAAACTCCGTTAAAACTGATAGCTGTTTCTGGGATACAAAAATAACAGGAGCAAAAAAACAAATAGGTTTTTTTTATGTACCTTACTTATTCATATCTCATACAATTTATCTGTATAGATGTACAGATATGGATGCATAGATGAAAGTTTTTCTTAAACATTTATGTGCAGTGATTTCACACCACGTGCTTTACGGTGAAGGAAAACATCGTGAGCAAGCATAGTGCCTGAGACGGCGATAGACTCACCTCTGTCACGTTGGCACTTGATCATATTCGGTGAAATGTGGGTGTTGGTGTTAAAACACCTCTGCGTAACCATTCGGGGACCCTTCTGGGATAAAGCGAGCATTTTTTTTTTATTTACTTGCTACTAGCGTTAGCGCCAGACTCTTCAGAAACATAGTTCCTGAATAAACCCTATCAATGTCAATTCTAAATATGTACACAGTGTAATGAAATGCAGCCAACGATGTCACATAAAACACAGTTAAGTGTGCGAAAGACATTCTTGGATACGCTCCATAGATAATATTTATTTTATTCCTTTGTTTCTTGGAACCATGTGGACAGTTAATCAAGTACTTGGAAATGTTGGAAATACTTGACTACTCGATAGGGATGCCTAATGAGTTCATACATAGATAAAAAAAACCGCTACGGTATAATTTATATTCTATGGTCTAATCTATGCATACACATATATAAAAGTGTCCATTAGTTATTTAAAAAAAATCAGCTTTACACTAAATATACATTTTATTCTCAAAAAACCATTTTTTTTTTAAATTTTATGCATCTTTTATTGTTAGTTTGTTCCAGCCAATATTTTATATTATTATTATTCATTATTATATATTATTTTCAGTGATATATCATATGTTTTACATTAAATATGGCAATATTATATCGAGTTTTGTACGTTATCTGTGGTTATAGAACTTTATTTCTCTTAAGAATTTATAATTCACTTACAGAGAAAGATAAGTTTAGTATGCATTTGCCGTTCCGTTAGGCGGAGTGATTTAAACATTTCAATGGTATTAAGTAAGTACTTGTAGTTTCTTAATGTTCATTAATATTTAAACATTACAGTTATTTTACTGGCTACCTATAACTGACTGACAATATTAGAAATATTAACTAATGTCATGTTACAATTTAGAAAACATGTGGGTATTCGGAAACTTTTACGGTAGCAAGTCGCTATGCAGTATGAAAAATCTGAAAAATAAACCTAGCTAGCTAGATTGCTTTATCGATCCCGAAACCTGCATACAAAAAATCCTGTAAATCGTTGTAGTCGTTTCCTAGATACAATTCTCACTTAAAGATATAAGATACTTAAAAAAATTCTTGTATCAAAGATTTTCCCTACATAACCCATTAATTTTCCACCATAAATAAGTTCTTCTTCCCGCATATTTCAAATTTTTTTTTACCCACAGTTTCTTAAAAAGTAAATAAAACATATCTAAAACCAGGGTTATAATTACAGCAATAACTAACACGGCAGGTGTTAGGAGCCGGTCTAACGATACCTAGATTGTAAAGATAGGCTTCCTACCTTCTAACACTAGATATAGGAACAGATAAGCGCACTTTATTACAGTAGTGAATGACTAAATTAATACGCAACGGTTGGTAACAAAGGATAGTGTTGCCAGTTTATTTATGGTGTAATTTTGTTTAAATTGGCAATCATTATCCTGTATTTACACATTTGCATAACGTCTCTCTGTCTTTAAATGGTAAGTTTTACTGTGTAACGTAGTTAGTTAACGTAGTAGAAGAGCACGTGGCACAATTGCTATTGCGCATATCAAGCATGATGTTAAGCAACTCTAACTGTAGCCTGAAATTGCATGGGTGACCGCCCGAGTACCGTCCGTGCCTCGGCGAGCACGCTAAGCCGTCGGTCCCGGTTGCCAATTTATCAACTTTGGCAATCGTTACAGGTCAGTCAGAGGCCTAAAATAGTCTGACAACTGGTTTAACACAGATCACAGATTTTCCTCGTTTAAGGGGTTGCGGAGGTCAGATGGCAGTCGCTTCGTATAAAAATCAGATGATCAGGCGCAAAAGAAAAACGCCCGGTCTGTTGTCAGATGACGGATTTTAGAGAACATTATTATGCTGGAATTCAAAATGGATAGCTTTCGCGAGGGTGGACAGTAGGGTATCCAAATAGGTGTGGCTTGTTAGCTTATCTTTGCAGTCGTGAAAAACACTTTACCAAATTAAGTGACTTAAGTAGAGCTTAGCAATAATTTCTGTGTCCGTGACCTTGCTGAATCGATACATTTCCTTACACTTTTCACCGAAAATTATTAGATCGAGCTTAAAAGTTTTGTAATTAAATAAAAAAAAAATAAAAAAAATTATAATCACTGTTGAGACATTTACACATATTGCCAACAACAATTTTTAAAATAAAGAAATGCTCCTTCTAAAAATTATCAACTCATACATACATACATATGCTCACGCCTGTATCCTATGGGGGTAGGCAGAGACCACCGTTTGCCACATGCTACGATCTTTACATACTTCTTTCGCTTCATCCACATTCATGCATCTCTTCATACACTTTCTTCGGTTACGAGTGCTCCGAATTTGACCTTTCTAAAAAATACTATTAATTGTGTCATAGTAGTTCTTCCTTGGACGCCCTCTACCGACACTTCCGCTCACATTCGCTCTATAAATTTCTTCCGCTAATCACCTTTCACTCATCCTTTCGATATGTCCAAACCATCTCAACATACTTTTTTCAATACTGGTCACCACATCATTCTTCAACTTGCAACTGTCTATTATCAACTCAAATTTCAAAACACACCTAGAAGTAAAGTGTCACAACTCGCATTTTCCAAAAATGGATTTATTCAATTTGTCAACGTGGCCTGTTTGTCAAACCGCTAATTTCAACTATGTCTATTAACCCCTACAATATTAATATTAAATATGGTCAGTTATAAGTGCCTAGTTATTGTAATAGCAGCTGTCAGTGCAGCAGACCAGTCGTGTGACAGTAATAAATTTGTGATCCTCTTAAACGTATATTTAATCTTAGGTTTACATATTACATAATTAACTTTATGCCCTATGAAATAAGACTGGGAATTGAATGTGCTGAATTCTATCGTCATTCAGAAACTATGTTGGTAATGATGGAAAGTGTTTAGTTGAGACGCGTACAGATTACCTGACTGCAATTACAAGGTGAAATTGTAAATTTGTTGCCATAAATTGTATTAAATTGGCATTATGATTGCCAACACCATTCGTGGCTAGCTGTGTTAGTGTCCTCACAGTGACGTAGTTCACATCTATACATATAAATAAAATTTAAGTGTCTGTTTGTAATTCCAAAATTACATATGCTCACGCCTGTATTCCCCGAAGGGGTAGGCAGAGGTGTTGTTATCACAACACCCACTTTTCACCGCTTTTTTGATTAAGTGCCTACGTGACAGATGGTGAGTCTATCGTCTATAGTCTCGTCTCAGGCACTATACATACGTCTTTTAATTACTTCTCAGAAATATGTAGGTTTCCTCACGATGTTTTCCTTCACCGTAAAGCACGCGGTGTGAAATCACTGTACATAAGTATTTTTAGAAAAACTCACTGGTACAGACCCCGCTGGGATTTGAACTTGCGTCGCTTGCGTAGCAGGCGACTGCTCAAACCCCGAGGCCACCACGGCTCTTATGTATATTATGTAAGTATACACGGTAGGTAACTGACATAGAAAATCCAATTAGATTTTTTTTTTCTCTGAAAAGACTGGACCGATTTAACGGGCCTTTCACTGACAGATAGCTAAGGTAACAAGGAGTAACTTAGGCTACAATTATTAAATAAACATGTAGGGTTCCGCGGGAATCAAATTTAATGTACGCGGGTGAAATCGCAAGGCACAGCTAGTTGATTATAAAATTAAATGCTAGTCTTCTGAGATTTATGGTTTAAATTTGAATTTATCTCCGCCTTTACTCAACAAGTGATCAATTACATTCAAGTAAATCATGTACTGTCAAAATATACTATTTATAACAAATTAAACGTTAAATTATACTAACAAAGTATTATTATAAATGGCAATGCAACTTTGATAGTGAACGCTCATCAATTTATCTAAAACATAGCATTTATGATTTTAAATACAAATGTGCTCACGCCATCCCAGAAAGGTCCTCCAAGGGGTAAGCAGCATGTTGTAACATCAACACCCACATTACACCGAACATGATCTAGTGCCAACTTGACAGAGGATGAGTCCATCGCCTTCTTAGGCACTATACAGCCTTTGAATTACTTCTCAGAAGTATGCATGTTGCCTCACGATATTTTTCTTCACCGTAGAAATGGAAAATAGAAGGTGAGAAATCACTGCACATTTCTTTTTAGAAAAACTCATTGATACTAGTTTCGCTGGGATTCGAACTTGCATCGCTTGCGTAGCAGGCGACTGCTACATCATAACATCATTATTTAATAGTTAAGATATACATACGTACATTAGACATTATCCGCATAAACAATAACGATTCAAAATGCAGTAATCGTAAATTAAAACTATGAATGTCTAATATTTTTTCGTTACGCATAAATAATGGCTTCCGTTGAAACTTAAAACGAAATGCAGTTACCGCCGACTTGTAATTAATGAGAATTATTCAAAACCTATGCAAATAAAGCGTGAACAATAATTTTTATTCTTGCCATGAAGTATCCATTCATACATTCATTCATACAGATATATAAAATTTAAGTGTCCGTTTGTAATTCAAAAATAACAGCTCTTCACTAAATGCATATGGAAGAATATACGTTACTGACTGAAAAAAATAAATATTGAAAAGAAATCTCAGTCTGTCTGTCTGTTTGTTCCGGGTAATCTCTGAAACGGCTGGACTGATTTTAACGATACAAGAAGTAAATTGGGCTATTAAAAAAAACCTTTTCGGTTTCGCGGGAATTAAATAAAATATACGCAGTTGAAACCATAGGATGCAGCTAGTCTAGTTATAAAAAAGGTTTTTTATATGAACAAAACATTGCTTATCTGAACAAATCATAATTTCCTGTTTGGTGGGAACGCAATGACAAACTATTTTTTGAATTAAAAAAATGTTATTGTCTATGAATTTAATAGACATTTGCATACGACGGCAGTCGGAGAACATTTATAATGAAATGTATGAATAAATTATAAGCAGGGACAATATCTTAAAGGAGCTGGGGATGAGGAAACTGTAATTAAAATTCGGGTTGAAGAATAGGGGTGTCAAAAGTTTTGGTTCGTTTAATATTATTTGAGATATACCGAGACCATATTTTGTTAATATTTGCTCAATTAAAAGCTTTTCGAAATATAGAAATTTAAATAGATATTAAACTAATTATGACATGAGCTATCAATAACAATATATAGTACCTTCATTAGAATCTGAAACGATGAAATATCTGATATTTAGGTTGAAGGAAATTTTCTACCCAATACTAACACAAAAATATTTTTGCTTCCCAAAATGACAACGATTTTTTAGCCAGACAACCCTAGCATTACGAACGTACCACTTCACTATAACATCTCACTTCGTCCATTGAGATGATAATTCAAACCTGTTCCAAGCTCGAGCAATATTTTTTTGTTTTAACTCCAAGGGGACCCTGTATAACTATGTCAACGCACTATTGTAACGATCATAAACAATAAAACGCAAGGGTTAGACAGATGTTGGATTCAGCAACATTGTCTTAATAACGAAAGGTGTAATATTCAAATGTTATTGAAATTAGTTTTTTTTTGTTCTTGTGCAGTTTTGCACATGGGAACCACTGACCCCTTTTGATTCGGACGTTAGAACTTCTTTGTTCGAATTTCGCTTTTGTTTTTTTTTTTATTTTGTTATATTAGCTGCCAGTACTTGGTTGAGAAGCAGATGTGCCTTATATCTACTTACTATGATTGTACTACCTAATCAGAGACACTTATTAAAAAGCGGTAATTGTGACGTAAGAATTCCGGCGACTGGGACCGCGGTCCCAGTAGACTGATTCAAAAATGTATCAGGCGTCTGGGACCACGGTTCCTGTTCTTAGTGGTCCGAGTCGCCTGTATCCTCAAATTCATCACTCTATACTAAGCTAAATTTGAGTGCGAGTTTCTTGCCGGTGGTAATTCAACGTCTATAAGGAAATGGCGATTTTATGAATAATAATCTTCGAGATACATACATACATATGCTCACGCCTGTATTCCCCGAAAGGGTATGCAGAGGTATTGTTATCACAACACCCACTTTTCACCGAATTTGATTAAGTGCCAACGTGACAGATGGTGAGTCTATCGCCGTCTCAGGTAATATACATACGTCGTTGAATTACTTCTCAGAAATATGCAGGTTTCCTCACGATGTTTTCCTTCACCGTAAAGCACGTGGTGTGAAATCACTGTACATAAGTTTTTTAGAAAAACTCATTGGTACAGGCCCCGCTGGGCCTCGAACTTGCGCCGCTTGCGTAGCAGGCGACTGCTCTAAACCCGAGGCCACCACGGTTCTCGAGATAATTTTTTAAATAAAAAAATCTAGATCTAAATACCTACAGTCAAGTCCGTAATAAGCAAAGATATCCCCTCGTCAGCCACAATCAATATCCACGCTGTAAAGCACATTTGCAATTAAATCGCTATGTCAAGCGAAAAATTACATTCCGACCCCAAACTGATACTTCGATAGGGTTCAAAGTCCCCTGCGTCCCATACACATAGTATATAAGGTATAGACGTTTGCTAACAAATCTAATAATAGGTACGTAATAACATGACGTGGGGGAGAGTGATTTAGAAAACTTATGACAGGACGAAGGGGGCAGTACGGGAACGTAGATTATTATATTTTTATTTGGTACAGTCGTGGAAAATGTTGTATGTGTAGCGGTAATTCACCTCTTTTACTAAAATGCTTTTTATATATATAAATATTGTCAAATTGGGTTCTGACACAAGCTGTCAGAAGGACTTAGGAAAAAATATTTTTATGTTAGTTTGTTGTAAATAAAGTGGGACTAATAAATTACCACGCCGTATTTAATTACTATAAATGTGTAGTTTTTAAAAGAGTCCGTATATTTTTTTTAAGTATTTTTAATTTCAAATCGTGAATTTTTGTTACATAACTATATACTTACCAATATTTTTTTCATGTAAGTAAACATTTTACTTTCAATATAACTTGTATTGTATTGCATGCAACTATTTTTAGACTTAATTTCGACAGTTATTTCGCGGAACTCCAGTTTTTGAAAAAAGTAGTTAGCTATCAGTGAAAGTCTCGTCAAAATCGGCCAGTCATTACAGAGATTAGCCCGAACAAACAGACAGACGGATAAACCGACTTTTTTTTCATTTAAGTACCGCATTTACTTACATAATGCATTTACTGAAAAGCTGTTATTTTGAAATTACAAACAGACACTTCTTGTATTTATCTGTATAGATATATAGATTATAACTCAGCTTTCGATAAGTAAGTAAAATAAAGAATTACCCACAATAGATATTTAAGTATATTTTATAATAGTTTACTTTTTGATACAGTTAGTTTGTTTTAATTATATTTATTGCAAATTTTAATTTTTATTATAAATTTATCATTAAGGCCTGTAACATCGCATTAGTAGAAAATACTGTAAAGAGGTTATAAGTTAATAAATAAAAAATAAAAATAATTAATATGCGGTTAACACCACAAAGCGACTCTAGTACTGCGTCTTATAACCCGATCAAAAGCGTTTCGTTTACTTAAGGCTTAATTTGGCTGCCAAATTATATATACCTGTTAAATTCTCGTTATTTTGCCTTCACTGTGTTCATTTGCAAGTTTTTCGTAAATTGTTGTTATTAACACCTGCCGTTTACTTTCATTTCAATTTAATAATTGGAACTGGAATTAAGGTTAACGGAAGTTTTATGAAATTAACGCCACATTATACCAGAGGACATAGAAGGTAGTTTCTTTATAAGGTATTATAACGTTTTTTTCAGAGCCGTGGTGGCCTTGAGGTTTGAACAGTCGCCTGCTACGCAAGTTCGAATCCCAGAGGGGCCTGTACCAATGAGTTTTTCTAAAAAAACTTATGTACAGTGATCACACCACGTGCTTTACGGCGAAGGAAAACATCGTGAGGAAACCTGCATATTTCTGAGAAGTAATTCAATGAAGTATGTAAAGTGTCTGAGACGGTGATGGGCTCACCATCTGTCACGTTGGCACTTAATCATCTTCGGTGAAAGTGGGTGTTGTGATAACAACACCTCTGCCTATCCCTTCGGGGAATACAGGCGTGAGCATATGTATGTACGAAAAACCACTGAGGTTTGTCCGGTATGCCGTACAGTCTGGTTTAATGCTAACATACTACATACACAATAGGTAAGTATTACAATTACTTATACACTAAAAATAGTAACAATGTCTGTGGGTGACTAAGTAAATAACATAGCTGCAATAATCGGTTGAACACAATTAAAACATTATTTTAGTATATTTGGATGCAGATAAGCAATAATGTGTCAACCCGCATAAACTTGGTTTTGAGAAAATAACGTCTTAAGATGATTTATTTATTTAATGTTTGTATTGAAAGTGGTGAATTTCCTGATCAAATGAAGTATAGTAAAATAATTCCTTTATTAAAAGCTGGTAGTATTAACGACCCTACGAACTTTAGACCTATATCAATACTGCCAATTTTCAGTAAAATTTTTGAAAAACTAATACTTAATCAACTTTTAGCCTTTTTTAATGAACATAATTTGATGCACACTAAACAATACGGTTTCACAAAGGGTCGCTCGACTACCGATGCAGGTGTCGAGCTCATTAGAAAAATTCTTGAAGCTTGGGAAGCTTCACAGGATGCTCTAGGTGTATTCTGTGATCTATCTAAAGCTTTTGATTGTGTGCACCATGAAACGTTGATCAGGAAGTTAGATCACTACGGTGTAAGAGACCTGGCTCTAAAACTTATATCTTCATATCTAAGTAATAGAATACAAAAAGTCGATATACATGGCGTAACATCTCCGGGGTGTCCAATAGAGATGGGTGTTCCACAGGGTTCAATTCTTGGTCCGTTTCTCTTTTTAACTTATATTAATGATTTACCTTACATGGTAAGCAATAAACACGATATTGTATTATTTGCTGATGATACTTCTCTGATTTTTAAGATAGACCGGCAAAAAGCTAACCTTGACGATGTGAATAATGCTCTCTCTGACGTAGTACATTGGTTCAGCGCTAATAACTTAGTACTCAATAGTAAAAAAACTAAATGTGTCAAGTTCACTATGCCAAATGTGAAACAAGTGCAAACCAATGTACTTATCAACGACGAAGTGTTGGACCTTGTTGAAACAACAGTTTTCCTTGGAGTTACATTGGATCATAAATTGCAATGGGGGCCCCATATAGCTGGATTGTCGAAAAGACTCAGTTCTGCAGCATTCGCAGTAAGGAAAATTAGACACCTAACTGATATAAACACAGCTCGGTTGGTCTATTTTAGTTATTTCCATAGTGTTATGTCTTATGGCATCCTTTTATGGGGAAATGCTACAGACATCAGTTCTATCTTTGTGCTGCAGAAACGGGCTGTTCGTGCAATCTATAAACTCAAATCTAGAGATTCTCTCAGAGAGAAGTTTAAAGAAATAGGGATAATGACTGTGGCATGTCAATACATATTTGAAAATTTGATATATGTAAGAAAGAATATAGATAGTTTTAAGAAAAATAGTGATATGCACAATATAAATACACGCAAGAGGGATAAACTCCGTGTCCCTGTGACTAGACTGCACAAAACTAGTAACTCTTTTGTGGGGCAAAGTATACGCCTTTTCAGTAAACTACCATTAAAAATGTGTGAACTACCATTTTTAAGTTTTAAGGCAAGCATCAAACAGAAACTTTGTGAAAAAGCATATTATAGTGTAACTGAGTATATTGATGATAGCCAAGTATGGCAATGAGTTGCTCACTCTTCCATTGAAATGTACTTAAGCAACCCTATGTATATAGAAGGGACACATGTAAAAAAAAAAAAACCGGGGAGTTTGTTTCGCCGTTTCTTCTCCTGACAGGCTTACTTTTGGAAACGGTAGTAAATTTACTTAAGTTAACGTAAGAAAAATGACGTTCAATAAGTGTTCCAAGTGTCCCTTATATTGAATAAAACTTTTTGATTTGATTTGATTTGATTTGATTGTATACGTGATTTAAGATTTATTTTATGACATAAATCCATTTTTTACGTACTTTTATGTTTCACATGACATGAAACACTTTTTTAGAATTTTAAATACGTGATGCATTATCAAAATATATCAAAACCTTTGAATTTGACTTTTTGTGGGTTGGCACATTATTGCTTATCAGCATCCATTTGTAGGTAGATATAATGGCGAGCTAACAAGCAATTTTTATAACAACTATGATGTGGGTATGTAGATTTCACATACAATCTCTCTTTTCCCTTCCATGTACTAGTATCTTAACCTATACATACATACATATGCTCACGCCTGTATTCCCCGAAGGGGTAGGCAGAGGTGTTGTTATCACAACACCCACTATTCACCGAATGTGATTAAGGGCCAACGTGACAGATGGTGAGTCTATCGCCGTCTCAGGCACATACGAATTTTGAATTATTTCTCAGACATATGCAGGTTTCCTCACGATGTTTTCCTTCACCGTAAAGCACGTGGTGTGATCACTGTACATAAGTTTTTAAGAAAAACTCATTGGTACAGGCCCCGCTGGGATTCGCTTGCGTAGCCGGCGACTGCTCAAACCTCAAGGCCACCACGGCTCATAAGTCAGCCAGTCAAGACTTAAATTAGGGTTCTGCGGGCCACTCTTGAAATTAAGTCTTCGCGGGTGAAACCACGGGGTACTGGTCGTGTTGATTATAAAAGTCCATGTATAATATTAGGATAACTTAAGTACGTTATAGTTTTTTGTAAATTTTATGAATTAGTTAATTACAATTTTTTAATTAAATAAATCTAGTTTTATCGTCGACTGTACCAATGGCCACTTATTTGAAAGTAACAGTGAATTTTCTTCAATCCCCTTTCAAATACACCTCGCTGCTCCCAACATCTTAGGGTGAGCCATTTTTCTGTCTCTCATTAAGCTATCTGACGTATTTGAATACTAGCTGTACCTCGCGGTTTTACCCGCGCATAATCTACACTAATATTACAATGAGGAAAACTTTGTTCGTTTGGTTGTAATGAATAGGCTCAAAAACTACTGAACCGATTTCGAAAATTCTTTCACCATTGGATAGCTACATCATCAGCCAGTAACATATGCTTTATTTCATCCCTGTACTCCCACGGGAACGGGAGCGCTAGTTAGCAATAAAAACTATATTACTTAGTGATATTTTAACCTGAACTCACGCGGTTTTACCCGCGTAGTTCCCGTTCCCGTGAGAGTACGGGTATAAAATAAAGCTTAGGTTACGCGCTGATGATGTAGCTATCCAATGGTGAAAGAATTTTTAAAATCGGTCATCTAGTTATTGAGCCTATTCACTACAACCAAACAAACAAAGTTTTCCTCTTTATAATATTCGTGTAAATTTTTAAAACTACTTTGTTATAATAGAGTATAAAATGTAACAATGCTTTATCCTCTATTATAAGCATACAAATGACATAGTTATCCTAGTGAAGTGCAGTCCAGTATGTGCTGGGGGTCCACCAGCCTGCTGACGTCCGTCTGGTCTGCCTGCAGTACCCCCTTGCTGTCTTTTATAACCTTTAACATGGACTTCTGTAAAATAACACCTGATATTCAATACTTTATTATACTCAAAGTTGACTGACATAGTGATCTATCAACGCACAGCCCAAACCACTGGACAGATCGGGCTGAAATTTGGCATGCAGGTAGATGTTATGACGTAGGCATCCGCTAAGAAAGGATTTTGATTAATTCTACCCCCAAGGGGATATAATAGGGGAGGAAAAAAAATTTTTTAGGCATAGCTAATCAAAGATGTTATTGAATTTGAGTAATGGCACAGTGTTTTCTATGATTTTATCGATTACCCAAGCACCCACCATGTTTGATGGGGTTTCGGTAATAAGAGGGTGACAGATTTTTAAAATGGGGTGCACTACCCTCGCCTGTTACATAGGATTTATGTGCGTCGAGAATTAAATGCGGGTAGGATATTGCTTCGGCCCTGTCAGTCGGTGTTACTCAATACCCTTGTGATTTTACTATCTAACTTAGAAACTACTGAGTTAAAAACTCTTACCGTCTGTCTGTCTGTCTGTTTGTTCCGGGTAATCTCTGAAACGGCTAGACCGATTCTAGCGGGACTTTCACTGGCTGATAGCTTATGTTACAAAGAGTTACTAAGGCTACTATTATTTAAAAATAAACATTTAGCGTTCGCGTTACGCGGGTGTAATCGCAGGGCACAGCTAGTTTATACTACGTCCCTCCCTTCATTATTTTTCCTTCACATCTACAAGTATGTATCTGGTAAAGACGGGGTGTTCAAATCTTAGCAAGAATTATTGTTTGAGATTGTTTTTAATGGCTTTTCTAAAAAATCTTCCCTGTTACACGATCTTTGATAAATAACTTTTTTTGATGGATGTTAGGGTGGGAATTATATTTAAGAGAGCCGTAGATATATATTTGCGACCTGCAGCGTGATATTATGGGTTCATCCCGGTCAGTAAAAAACTTGTTTATTTGTTAAAAAATATTTTTTTTTCTATAGTTACCAGTCAACTTTAATTCAAAAATGTATTTATTTTATTAGTTTCAAAGTTTTATAAATAAGTATAAAAACAGGAGAGAGTAAAAAAACATTGAAAGAAGAGTAAAGTCAACGCTTTTTTATAGTCTTACAAAATTGTATTTGGATAGGGCTAGTCTATACATACAAATAAATTTAGTGTCTGTTTGTAATTCCAAATTAAACGCTTTTCACTGAATGCATTTGAAATTATTTCCGGTAACTTACGTAAAGATCTGTTTGTTCCGGCTAAACTTGACTGGCTTCATCTGGACTTACAAAATACCCTCCTACGCCGGTAAAGCCATGAGGCATAGGTAGTATTAAATATAACAAAGACTATTGAAGGGACAGAGAAATCTTTCAAAACTTTTTTCATTATTTTTTTTTTTAAATCGTTAGATATTATTTGCATTCGTAATTGAATGCCTCAAGATGTGGAAGAAAAGAAATAATTAAAGACATGGTGAGGTGCAGCCTCCCTTATATAAGTACTGGCAGCAAAAATATTAGCTATTCTAAGCCGTGGAGGCCTTGGGGTATCTCAGCGGGGCCTATACCAATGAGTTTTTCTAAAAACTTATGTGCAGTGATTTCACACCACGTGCTTTACGGTGAAGGAAAACACCGTGAGGAAACCTGCATATTTCTGAGAAGTAATTCAATGACGTATGTAAAGTGTCTGAGACGGCGATGGACTCACCATCTGTCATGTTGGCACTTAATCATCTTCGGTGAAAAGCGGGTGTTGTGATTACAACACCTCTGCCTACCACTTCGGGGAATACAGGCGTGAGCATATGTATGTAGCGCCTTCAAGCAAACAAACTAACTCTTTAATTTTATATCTTTATTTATATATTTATCCAATTTAACTTAATTTATCCAAGACGATAATTATATATATTTTTTTATTTACTGTTTTGCCAACGCTACGTTCAAGGCGAAAATTATACCGGTAAATACCAAAATGGAACCCCAAAAATGAGCATTTCTTTCGCAATTTGCCATGCAATTATGGATATCAATGGGGGTGGCTCGCGTTGCCTTGTTATCGACACACCTACCTCCCTATCTATATGTATATTTACATTTATTTATACACTAACTGTACCCCGCGGGTTCACTCGCGAAGACTTAATTTCATAAGTGCCTTTATTTCGCGGACCCTATTTGTTTATTTAAATAAAACTAGCCTACGTTTCTTCGGTTATTGTTACGTCAGCTATCTGCCAGTGAAAGTCCCGTTAAAATCGGTTTAGCCGTAACAATCGCCGGAACAAACAGGCAGACAGAGACAAAGTATAGTATTCTTTTATTTAAGTACTTTACTTATGTACTTTCGTATGCGTTTAGTGAAAAGCTGTTAATTTTGAATTATATATAGACACTTTAATGTTATTTATCTATATAGAATACTAGCGGACGTCGCGTGGTTTCACCGGCGTAGTTCCCGTTCCCGTGGGATCAAATACAGCCTATGTTACTCGCTGATGATGTAGCGATCCAACACTCTCTAAAACTTCCTACACTCGCCGCTTGAGGCGCTTTTAACGTTCCAATACAAAATAAAAACATGCTTAAAACTATACTTGGGTATGGGTTCAAATTCACTGACTATATTTTCATCTAATTAATAAACATGTAACAAGAAAATTACTGAAGCGTCGATGAAAGCAACCAAAAAGTACTCGCTCGAACGATTTCAATCCGTGTGCTGTCTTATTTACGGGGGTGCGACTTATTTTTCGCCCCTAAGTTACCCTACAAACTTCAAAAGAGGGTAAAACACCCCCTAGTTAACGAACTTCGCATTTTTATTTAAGTTTCGGGAAACCCTCCCCTTAATTCAATTTTTTTTTCGTACAAATTAATTAGTAGACACGTTCGCTGGTTCATGATTTCCGCGTTAATTTTGAAGGGATTATGTACCAAGGGCTTTCTGTTTTAAGGTACTTATGGATGGAGGTGCAATCATTATTTTAATTACGAACCTATTAAAGACAAGAAACGTGGTGGCATTGATGTTTGAGCAGTCGCCTGTTACGCAAGCAACACAAGTTCGAATCCCAGCGGGGCCTATACCAATGAGTTTTTCTAAAAAACTTATGTACAGTGATTTCACACCACGTGCTTTACGGTGAAGGAAAACATCGTAAAAACTCATTGGCACAGGCCCCGCTGGGATTCGAACTTGCTATCGCTTGCGTAGCAGGCGATTGCTCAAACCTCAAGGCCACCACGGCAATATGTTTTATTGTAATAATTATTTACTATGTAATGAAATGTTCATGGTGCCAGCTGAGTTTCTTGCCGGTTCCCAGGAAGCTAGTTTCCGAAACGTTGGTCAGAAAATATTGGCCTAAACTGAATAAATCATGTTCCTTTTCAATGAATCAACTTCCTTATTTATACATTTTAAAAGTAAAACTAACTCAACATACATACATACATACATACATTTGCTCACGCCTGTATCCCATGGGGGTAGGCAGAGACAACTGTTTGCCACATGCTACGATCCTTACTTCTTTCGCTTCATCCACATTCATGCTTCATCTTCATACACTTTCTCAACTCAAAATATTAATTATTATCCCTTTAGAAAACACTTAGCCTGTTTTTTTTTTAAATGCTAATATAACGCAGTCGACTACCGAAAATCACACGTTCTTTTAGCTCAAAAAAAAAGGAAAAAAAGTTTTTGAGAAAAAAAGTTGGGTATCACAAACATCCGATTCATAGTACATCTACCGTGATGGAGTTAAGTGGAAACATATGAAAAAGTTGCCCTTTTAAAAAAATCACGTAATCAAAATTCAGTTCACACGCGGGCTCAATTTTGCGTCGACAAAAAGTCGTTTAAAAAAAGATTAAGCTATTTTTTTATTCCGACTCACCTTCGGTTATAAAAAAAAATTGCGGCTTAAAGTGATGTGAACTTAAAGTGATTGTGTGAAGATTGAAAATGCTTTGTTTTTTTTTGTATCGTACCTGTCAATAAGATGTCAATATTTATAAAGTTTTTTTTTTTATTGACACGAGCCGATACTACCTGCCTTACCCGTCGATACGTATCTATTGTAAGTTTGAATTGTTTAATAGATTATCCTTTAAAGTGATTTAGTTATGTAAGGGGATTATATCAAAAGGTGAATTGTAATAGAAATCAAATGGGTATTTTTGTATATTATTTGATGATGAAATGATCAGCACGATTTTTTTTTTGACATGAACAATGTTGCCGAAGCTATCTTTATACAAAAAATTGGAAAAATATAATAAACTTTGGGGCCATGGGGGCCAAATGCGAAGGTCCTTTTTAAGGATCTTTCAAAACGCCTGGTTGACGTCTCTGGTGACCGTCGAGCTGGTTCTTACCTCGGTCAGAGGATTAGCTTAGCGATCCAGCGAGGTAACGCAGCCAGCTTACTGGGCACCATTCCCGCAGACACTAATTTAAATTCCGTGTTTTATTTATAATTTTTATTTTTATTATATTTTTCCTTTTTCATTGTTAGCAATAAGTTACTCAAATGTTATATTTCATGTAAATAAAATAATCTAGACTACAAAAATTGGAAAAGTTCGGATATTTTTACTTTTTTATCCACATACAATTTCAAATCTTAAAATAAAAAATTAAATGACTGTGCATCACGGTAGGTTTAACTATACAATAAAATTAAAGATTTTGATTTCTAAAATAGTAGTAGGTACCCGAGTTATTCCTTATAACATCCGCTATATGCTAGGGAAACTAAAAATTTGTCCTGTCAACAGAAAGATTGAAAAAAAAATGTTTTTGCGTGTTCATACTTTCATATGCATTAAATGCAAAGCTGTAAATTTAGAATTACAAACAGATACTTCAAGTTTATTTATATAGAAGATGAACAGTTATGGGGAGGACCCCACCGATACAACCCTCGTGATGTACCGCTATGGACCTATTACCAGGGAGGTCTACGAACCTAACGGGGGGACCGGTTATATGAACTTGAACTTTGCAGTACTTAGAGTTAGGGATCCGTATATAAATTTATATCGCCTTTCATCATTTCGATATGTCCAAAACATCTCAACATACTTCTTTCAATTCTGGTCACCACATCATTCTCATTCGATCAACAATGCTGACCTCACACATACTTCGTAACGAACGCATTTCCACTGAATTCACTCAACTTTCACGTTCTTCTGCCGAGCCCAACATTCACTTCCATACATAAGAGTAGGTAATAGCTTAGGTACTAGTAGGTATTTTTAATTTTATATATCGCACTCTTAGAACGAGAGGGGCGCAACTCGAAAATTTGCGAAAATAA
The DNA here is from genome assembly GCA_929442735.1 of Watsonalla binaria. NCBI lineage: Eukaryota > Metazoa > Arthropoda > Insecta > Lepidoptera > Drepanidae > Watsonalla > Watsonalla binaria. The sequence continues at coordinate 2,240,707 of OV838929.1, read as the reverse complement.
TTATGTTAAGGTCATAAGACAGACCTCGAAATTTATTTCTACGTGTAGTTTTAACAAAGAAGTTAAATATGATTTTTTACCACTTATTGACAATATTAATATAACATTGTCAACCTAATACTAACAATAATAATAATAACCTAATAATAACATAACCTAAACTATACTTTAAAATATACAATGAATGCTAAAGTGGTAAAATAATTATCAATTCAAACTTGCCGAACTTACACTGCGATTTCAAAAAAAAAATTGATTTTTTGACTTGAGCCTCTCTTTTTCTGAGGGAGCGATAAATATAGAGATGTAAAATATATACTAAACAGCATTCGTTAGCTGAATCTTATTTAAAAAGCCCTATAAACAACACTCGGAACAAGTTTAATTAATTCAACATAAACTTAACAAGCGGAAACTCAAGCCAACTTTACAAAAAAAACATTAAAATTTATACGGAATCCGTAGCAAAGTTAGCAAGACCGGTAAGTCTTGTTTTGTTCTCTGTACTTGTGGATTTGTTCAAAGGGTATTTTTTCATAAGACTGGTTTGAGATCATTATGGGCTCATGTGAGGGAACGAATTCTACTTTAGACTTGTGTCGCCCCACGGCCACCACGGAACTTTCTCAGGGAAACTCTTTGAAATATTAATAATTTAAGAGAGGCAGAGGCTCCCCGACTGGGGACTATATCTCCTTACAGAAGATCAGCCAAATAACCTTTGAGTAGCATTGTATTCCTGCGACGAGCAAGGTTGCCAGTGCTCCATGGGGAGGAGAGTGGTGGAGTCACTGTATATAGTGAGACTCCTTTACCTTGTAATATATTGGCACAGCGATTCCATTCTTTATAAGGTGGGCACTCAGTGGCTGACACTTTGGTCGGTAATGTTCAAACACTGCAAAGCTATATAATTATGTCATTATAACGATTTGAAAGTAAAGTCTAATAAAGAGCCGTGGTGGCCTCGGGGTTTGAGCAGTCGCCTGCTACGCAAGCGACGCAAGTTCGAATCCCAGCGGGGCTTGTACCAATGAGTTTTTCTAAAAAACTTATGTACAGTGATTTCACACCACGTGCTTTACGGTGAAGGAAAACATCGTGAGGAAACCTGCTTATTTCTGAGAAGTAATTCAAAGACGGATGTATAGTGCCTGAGACGGCGATAGACTCACCATCTGTCACGTTGACACTTAATTAAATTCGGCCAAAAGTGGGTGTTGTGATAACAACACCTCTGCCTACACCTTCGGGGAATACAGGCGTGAGCATATGTATGTGTGTATGTATAATAAAGATATTTTTCAGTATGAGTTAAATATAATTATAGATGTGTATACCGTGTAAATCAAAATCTTTATACCCTCACCGTACCGACTATTATATAATTTTATACCATGACATAACCCTCTCATATATATCTAGCCAATATGTGTCTGTACCCATCAGATGAGAAGGCGTACCCTAAAATCAATACCTATTATGTACCAATATAAATGAGGAATCAAACTCGTGGGGTGTCGAATGAAAAGCAAAAAACAGTGAGGGTGGTTTGTGCCCCTGATTTTTTCATCTCTTTTCGAGTAGGGGACTAATCACAATGATTTTAAATGGTATTTCTTTATTTATCGTGGGGGCTTTCGACCCCACACATTTTTTTTATGTATTTGGTCATTTGTTCCATTCATTTGGTTTCTGTCGAGTTGTATTGTGATTGTATGTACGGATCTGTTTAAGTTCAAATTTCAGCGGTACGTCTGTATTTACCAATCAAATATATTTAATAAATAGTAAATTATATATAATAAAGTCTGTACTACCGTCAGTTTGACTACCAAATAAAGACTAAAATTGCGTTTTTTTGAAATAACAAAATTTTATTCATAATTATATAGAAATTGACAATATAAACGATCCTTAACATAACAGAATTCTAAACTCACCTGAAATGACAAAAAAACAACATTTAAAGCATTTATATATATTATATTTCTGATGAATAATTCCAAAGATTAAATGATAAATTTTTCACTTCTAGATGTCATCACCGACAGTTGTGACATTTACCTATTTTAATACCTAGTTTTTACCTAGCTTAAAAATAAATAAAACAGAAAATCATATAAAGAGGTTTTCTTTACATATATATATACAAGGAGTACTTAAGACTTACCATCCCCGTATTATGCATATGGAAGTATAAATGGTAGGAATTAGCGTAAAAAAAATTTATGTCGGTTCCAATTACACTCTGTTACTGCTATACCGATTTTAACGGGACTTGCACGGGCAGATAGCTAATATTTTCAAGAAGTACATAGGCTATAGTTTTTGAAAAAGATTTCCGCGAAAAAAGCCACTTATGACATCAATAAGTTGTTCTGATATCTCACCACGAGTAAAGGAAACTGGTGAAGAAACATTAAAGTGTTTGAGAAGAAATTCAAAGACTTATATATGGTTGACAGTTCCGAGCTCCATGAACTTTTCTGTCGGCTATTCGTGCCCAACAATTACCTACGCCATCGACCCAGCAGCCGGCACAGATTGTTCAGCCGACCTGCCGTACTGTAGCCAGGGCCCAGTCTCCAGTGTGCCATACCCTGACCATGCTCAATGCCCTCCTAGATGCCAACCCTGAATGTGATTTGTTTGCATGGAACTATATTTTGTCTGAATGTTTGAGATTCTGTGAGGTTAAGTATGCGAGAGTATCCACGATTTTATAAGTGTATATTTTATAAGGCATAAGATCCCTGTTCTAAAATGTCAATGTTAATTATTGTAATTGGTATGTCCGTAATAATTAACTATAAATAAATAAATATAGTGGTGGACTTACCATAAGTCGCTTTGGGACAAGCTAATCATCTTCCCCTAACCTTCGGGAATATAATTTTTCTCCAAAATAGCGAAACACGTCGTTGACACCAAACCTGCCTAGTTATCTTCATATCACTGAAAAATTGTCATTTCCAGTGCGATAGTTGCTTGTATTCCAGTATACTAGTTTCCAACGCACGTACAAACGATACGGTAGTAATTAACATACATTAACATTTATTTTCTGTATTTAGATCAAGTTGTAAGCATTCTTTACGACTTGTTATACTGTGTACGCCCACTAGCACAAAAATAAAATTTACAGAAGGTGGGCTTCTTAAAAGTGTCTTGAATTATCCGTAAATTCGGTGTGTAAGGTTAGCAGAATGAATTGAAAAATTGGGCGAGTGTTTTACCAAGAAAAGTAAAATTGTAAGCCCTAATAATTATATGGTGGAAGCCAAACATGATTAGGTACTTTGTTAACTTCATAATTGTCGTAACAATCATCATCTACATACACGCACACACACGTACGTGCGAGCTTGTACCAGTTTATATTATATTTATAATGTCACTTAACTTCTAATACCGTGGAAGTGAAATTGTGCAACTATTCATGAGAACAAAAAAAACCGTTTTATTTTTCATCAAGCAACTATGTAAAGTTATGTTTGATTTGATATGTGTTTGATTCGTCAAACGAGGCGGCTTTCGATTCCCTATTTAAATATATATAACTCAAAGGTGATTGACTGACATAGTGATCTATCAACGCACAGCCCAAACCATTGGACGGATCGGGCTGAAATTTGGCATGCAGGCAGATGTTATGACGTAGGCATCCGCTATGAAAGGATTTTGATTAATTCTACCCCTAAGGGGATAAAATAGGGGATGAAAGTTTGTATGAAACTTTGTCAATTTTAAACCGATATATTATATAAAACTAAATCTACGCGGGTGAAACTAGTTGAATGATATGCGAAACGTATTTCGGTCAAGAGTGTTATAACTTAAGCGACGATATGGAAGTCGACCTTGTGTATGTTTATATTTCTTGCCACTAGTGTCGACCAATAACTGACCACTTGTATAATGATGGTAACATAACTCCGCCTTACTTTACGATATCTCTTTACGCCATTAGCGTGATGGAAATTAACAATGTACTATGAACACGGAGGGGCTCGTGACACCGCTCCAACTGCGCATATCATTCTATCAACGTAGTTACGCAACCGCAACCATGTCAGTAGTTGGATGGGTGACCGCCCGAGTGCCCTCCGCGCCGTCGGTCTTGATTCCTAATTTCACATCCTGTAAAATTCCGACAGCTGGTTTATGCCAGATTATCGATCATAAAAGGGGTTTCGTAGGTCAAGGTTCTTATTGACATGATAGCTTGACTCGTATTATGAGACTGATGAGAGAGAGATGTATATGACGTGTATACATCTGTCACTGTCACACAGCGGAACTACCATTGCAATAAGAGCTCATGGTTGGGAACCAGATTGCAGTCGTTTTGTGTAAATATTTCGTACAGCGTCATCGGACTTAATCGAGATCCCCAAAAATATATGGGATAAGGGGGAGATGATGAGGTATAAAGACAGAATACAGGCACAGAAAATCGCAATTTGATATGCATACATACATATGCTCACGCCTGTATTCCCCGAAGGGGTAGGCAGAGGTACTGTAGTGACAACACCCACTTTTTACCGAAGATGATTAAGTGCCAACGTGACAGATGATGAGTCTATCCCCGTCTCAGGCAACATACGGCTTTGAATTACTTCTCAGAAATATGCAGGTTTCCTCGCGATGTTTTCCTTCACCATAAAGCACATGGTGTGAAATCATTATACATAAGTTTTTAGACAAACTGATTGAAATTTGGAACATTTGAATATGACTTGTCAATTAGCGATTTAAAAAGTTAAAAGTACCTAAATCCATAATAACAAACTTAAACTGGGTACCCGCAAAAAAGTTGCCTTTAAACAATACCGCCCAATTACCTTACACGCCTAAGGATGCGAAGAGTGTTCTAAAAATGCACTTACAAGGGGTGTGCATAAATAGGGGGTGGCAAGGATACAAAAATAGGGTGCTAAGAGGCTACGGCGGCCATCTTGGTTCGCCCCCGCTTGTCGATTCGTGATGGAAAAATTACTGCATATTTGCATTTTTTTGTATTTGAATTATTTATTTAATTTTTATAGTAGATCGAATGAAGCATAGTGTGATAATTCAAATTCAAAATATCTTTATTTTATTAGACTTTTAACATAGTGATTTCAAATGTCAGAATGACATAATTACACAGGATTATACATTCTACCGCCAGGTTCGGAAGGTTGCTTTTACTGAGAAGAACCTAGCAAGAAAATCAGTAATTACTCTTTCCAAAAAAAAAGTAAATATACAAGTTTGAGTAATACAATATAAATCATATAATATATATAAGCCCATGGACACAGTTCCAGTCCACAATAGTCGATAAAAAAAATTATAAAAACTAAACGTAGGTACTACGCATAATTGTATAGCTTGAGATGACCAGCCCCCACATGCAGCACCTGTTCACAAGTATGACGAAACTGCCAGCCACCGACCTCCTCCGGTAAGAGACAGTTGCAAGTTGAAGAATGATGTGGTGACCAGAATTGAAAGAAGTATGTTGAGATGGTTTGGACATATCGAAAGGATGAGTGAAAGGCGATTAACGAAACAAATTTATAGAGCGAATGTGAACGGAAGTGTTGGTAGAGGGCGTCCAAGGAACAACTACTATGAAGAATGAATATGCAGGAAGTGTATGAGGAGATGAATGTGGATGAAGCATGAGACGCGTTATAATTGTAAAACATTTTTTTTATTTACTCACGCGGTTATGGCAACATCAAAATAATCATATCGAATTTAAGTCACTATTTTCATACAAAACAGTTTACTTGAAAAACTCGATTCAGTCTTTTGGAAAACTCGATTTAAAAATAACAGATAGTATTGTGCAATCGAAGAGTCAAAAATTTTTTTTTTTAAATCGACTTTCAATTTTAAATTAAAATTAAGCCTCACCAGTTTTGTCGTACAAAATGTTCTTCATTTAAAAATATTTTTGAGGAAAATTAAGTTTGACACTTATCAAAAATGATCATAACATTTTGTAGGTTAATCCATTTTTTGACGTTATCGTGACGGCAGAAGATCGATGTTTTACCGGTTTCTTTCCTGTCAGTAAATGTTACTTCACATTGTCAAATAAACTTGACCGAGTCTTTCTTTTTGCTATATTTTATGCTAAATGCTAATTATTATTGCATTAACATGCCAAAACTCGCAGAGTGTGCTCAAAAGTATTTAGAGCTATTCATATAAATATGTATTAAGTTAGATAGATATTCAAGTATATTTTAAAATAGTTTACTTTTTAATACAGTTAGTTTGTTTTAATTATATTTAGTGCTAATTCTAATTTTAATTATAAATTTATCATTAAGGCCTGTAACATCGCATTAGTAGAAAATACTGTAAAGAGGTTATTAGTAAATGAATAAATAAATAACATACAGACGTATGTATAGTGTCTGAGACGGCGGTAGACTCACTATCTGTCACGATGGCACTTAATCATATTCGGTGAAATATGGGTATTATTGTTACAACACCTCTGCTTAAATATTCGGGGACCCTTCTGGGATAAGTGAGCATATATATTGTTATTATTTTGATTATTTTACTACGCTTGAAATTGCAGAAACGCTAACAGTTTTTAATAATTAAATCTATGCGTAGTTATGAGATAAATACGAGTAAAGATACATATAAGAAAGACTTACATAACTCCAAAATAAAAAAATACTTAGGTTCTTTTTTGTGCCAATAAACACAAAATGAACTATCGTATAATATATCTTATGTTTTATTACGACCTTTTCTAACAAACTTTTGTTGGCTTTTATTTTTTTAATTTACTAAACCGATGTGAACGCAGCACAAGGGCTTCACAAGGCGAGGGGTACGTTCACCCTCGCCGCGGGGCGGTGACCGCCAGGCAAGACACACCCCTAGCATCGGGTGCTTCGGGGTACAGTCGAGGAGCTAAATATATTGTGTTATAGTGAGCTAGTACGTTTATAAGTTTACTGTGTGATTTTAACTGTTAACGTGTCCTTGTCTCGTTATAAGTTTTATTTGTGATTAAGGTTTAAATTCTAAAATCTAACTCAATGTCTTTTAAATTTTTGTGATCTACGTTCATCTCAAATATAAATAATCTTTGTTCTAAGATAGAAAAAAAAATAAAAAAAAATTATTGCACACTCGAAAAAAAAAATATTTTACGACAGGCAACAAAAAATAATTGCCTCCTCTACGTCACCCCGAGCCTCCTTGAAGCTATTCGGGGGCGCACCCACGTCAGGTCTTTCTTTTATTTCCCGCTTTTTTCGCCCGCCATTTTTATCACGCACGCGCATTGCCCGCGAAACTCGGCCGACATCGATTAATTTCGATATGTAAATAAAATAGTAGGTAGGGTTTGCGGTAGGTTATTTAATGAGAAGTGAACTCTTTTTCTCGATCATTCTTTTAGTATTATTATCAATATTCATTTTGTTTACTAGGCAACGCTAGAATGAAAGGAAAAATTATATATGCTCACCTTATCCCAGAAGGGTTCCCGAAGATTTGAGCAGAGGTGTTGTAACAATAACACCCACATTTCACCGAATATGATTAAGTGTCAACGTGACAGATGGTGAGTTTATCGCCGTCTCAGGCACCATACATATGTCTTTGAGGTTTCCTCACGATGTTTTCCATCACCGTAAAGCACATGGTGTGTAATCACTGTACATAAGTTTTTAGAATAACTCATTGGTACAGGCCCCGCTGAGATTCGAACTTGCGTAGCTTGCGTAGCAGGCGACTGCTCTAACCCCGAGGCCACCACGGCTCTTATGTTTATATGGAAAAATTATGATTTTTTTTTAAACCAATTGACTTGGTTCCTAGTTCAGGGGCCTTACCATAAGCTTTTATTGCTATCTTTGTTCCACTGTGTGACAGTGACAGACTAAGGCAAGCAAGCGTGCAGTCCACCTGATGGTAAGCAGCTACTGCAACCTATGAATGCTTGTAACACCAAAGGTCACTCGCGCGTTGACTACCTATAGAATGGAATCCCTGACAACTATTGCTAGCAGCTCCATTCCTCCCCTCCCTTCCATTGAGCGCTGGCGACCTTACTCACCTTGATAACACAATACTACATCACACACACACATCTCCCTGGCCTTATCCCATACATTGTTGGGGGCGGCACTTGATTCAACCCGATGTAGCTGATCACCTGATTTTAATACGAAGCGACTGCCATCTGTCCTTCGCAACCCCTTTGACGAGGAAAATCTGTGATCTGGGTTAAACCAGTTGTCAGATTATTATAGGCCTCTGACTGACCTGTAACGATTGCCAAAGATGATAAATTGGCAACCGGGACCGACGGCTTAACGTGCTCTCCGAGGCACGGAGGGAACTCGGCCGGTCTAGCCAATTAATGGCTAGGGTTAGTGCTGCTTAACTTTGTTAGTTGAATGATATGCGCTGTAGCTATGGTCGCCTGGATAAATACGGACCAATCAAATAGCCAAACTATGGCTTTTTGGTTGCGTTTCCGGCCAAAGTAACGTAGTAAAACGGTGTCCGGACTGTCCGGCTTTTGTTACGCTTTTTACAATTCGCAAACGAGCAAGCGCCGTGCGAGACTGAGCTGGTTGATTATTAATAAAGAACTAGAACTGATTTGGGATTTGATGTTATTTATACTTCATTTGATCATATATAATACACATGTTCACGCCTGTATTCCCCGAATCGGTAAGCAGAGGTATAACACCTCTGCTTACCGAATAGCACGCGATCTGAAATCCCACGCTCTATTCTAATGTCATAGCTAATATTATCGTCAAATTTGCCTTTAGTTTTAATAACAATTATCGTGTACTCAAGCCTAACAGCATTGCAATATCCGGTGATGGTGTTGCCGGTAGCGGCTCAGACGCCACATCCGGTGTCACGGCGCGCCATATTGGCGTGCCTTGGTGCAACGCTGTTATTTACTTTCCTACCTTCACTTACAAGTATTTTTCCTTCAAGGGATACTAGAACACCGTTTGATGGTAAACGTTTACCTACTGTTACTACGGCAGCATTTGCTTACAAATTTAACCCTTATTATAATTTGGACCCTCATATATTTTTTTATTAATAGTAGCCTAAGTTGATGAGCTCGTGGGACAGTTGCTATTGCGCATATCATTCGATCAGCGAAGTTAAGCCAGTAATTGGATGGGTGACCCGAGTTCCCTCCGTGCCTCGGAGAGCATGTTAAGCTGTTGGTCCCGGTTGCCAATTTAAATACATATGGTCACGCCTGTATTCCCCGAAGGGGTAGGCAGAGGTGTTCTAATCACAACACCCACTTTTCACCGAATTTGATTAAGTGCCAACGTGACAGATAGTGAGTCTATCGCCGTCTCAGGCACTATACATACGTCTTTGAATTACTTCTCAGAAATATGCAGGTAAAGAACGTGGTGTGAAATCACTGAACTTAAGTTTTTAGAAAAACTCATTGGTACAGGCCCCGCTGGGATTCGAACTTGCGTTGCTTGCGTAGCAGGCGACTGCTCAAGCCCCAAGGCCACCACGGCTCTTTTAAATCCACCAATAAAATTAAGTCTACGCGGATGAAACCGCATTGCACAGCTAGTATAATATAGATATAAGAACTGACATAAGCTGCTTAGAATTAATAACGCGAGAGAAGATGCACGTAAAACCTAGTTCAAGATATAGAAAAATACTGTACCCTAAATTAAATGCAAGCAATTTCCATAACAAAATTGTAAGAGATACAAGAAAACTCAATTTTCTAGTCAAAGGACTGTGAGGGAAACATTATTACTGTAATTATGTTAACTATGTGATGCAATAGTCTGTGGTCTTAATACAACCTTCCGGTAGCCTCCTGTACCCCTAACTTATTGAATAAGGCTTCGACTGAAACGGTAAATAATAACGTTATTATTATAACGTTTATTTGGCATGAACAAATGTAACATTAAGCAGAGCAGTGGCTCTCAAATTAGGCAAGCCTGAACTGAGGGCCTGCTGGCGGTGGTCGGGGTGGGAGCTTTGACCACCGAGCTGCGAGCCCGGGAATGTCTCCAAGGGCGGCCATATAGCTGCCCCGGGGATGTGCCCCGGCTAAGTGTGGGGGGACACCAGAGTGTATCAGAGTACCCGGAGTCCCCCCTGAGCACTGAGGACGGCCACCGGGGGGGTTTTAGTGCGGTAAGAATCCCACATACCCCGATCTGCCTCTCCCAGGGCGGTCGGGGACCTTTTGAAGGTTTCCCCCTCGTCATCAAAAAAAAAAAAGGCAAGCCTGTACTATGAGAGACTGAGTTGAGTTCACAATAAAAGAAATCCTTAATTAAGTATTGTAGTTAAGTTGATAGTAATTTATATTTAAAACAAATGAAAATGATTTATTCAGGGTGTCTACTTTCATTCTCCGAAGGAAGTATCAATATATTTTTATCCGACTTAAAAAAAGAAGATTTCGATGGTTCTTTTTTTTATGATGCTTCCCAAGTGGTCTCATTTCAATTTGGTTCAGTTCTGTTGGTGGCATCCATGAGATATCGAGGGGAACCTTCGAAAATCTAACTGGCGACTAGTGCGTTTGTTAATTATATTCATTAAGTATTTGAAGTTCAAGGGGCTCAAGGGGGACCATAGTAAGGCCTGCCGTCTTGTATGGATCAGAATGTTGGGCCACAGGTGACGGATGAAAGAAAGCTGCATGCAACTGAGATGCGGATGTTGAGATGGATGTGTGGCGTAACGAGATAGGACAAGGTAAAGAATGAGTATATATGGTTGAAGAATAAACATTTGTCGTGGTATGGACATGTTATGCGGAGGGATGAGGATAATGTTGCCAAAAGTGTTTTGTTTATGAATGTTGATGGTTACAAGGGTAGAGGAAGACCTAAGAAACGATGGATGGATTGTGTGAAAGATGATATGGCAAAAATAGGAGTGAATACAGATATGACGGCTGATAGAGAGAAATAGAAGAGAAGAACACATTAACTTGCACTTGAAGCACTACATTTTAATGAAGGTGTGGAGTCCATCTGATGATGGAGCCGAAAGACAGTCGAAGGAACTCCTCAACGATTTTCAGCAAGTACCTAGTGTTTGGGCTTGATTAATTCGCATTGATGAGAAGATTACAGCTAGATGGGTTTGCAGAGAGTTACAAAAGTGAGATCGCCTTCAGAAAGAGGAAAATTTAATTATTCAAAATAAAGTACTTATTTCCAAAGTTGGTGTCAAGTGATGCATCAAACTCGCTGTCTGTATGTATTTTTTTGTATTTACATTATTGAAACAAAAGCACTGAAGCCTAAATCCAACATAACACGTGAATGCCTTCCAAAGGTTCTTGTCACGGAAAATTTCTTTAACATTTTCTGCAGGTCTTTTACGAAAAGGCTTTGAAGGTTTTTCCACTTGATCACGTGACAGGGCAAGGGGTGTTTTAAAAAGAACCTAACGTAGTGAAAGTTTAAGGTTCATTTAACTTTTAGCAATAATAATTTAAGCAAGAACATATGAAAATACATGCCATATTTTTACGGTGTTTTTGACGTAAAATCTTTTTACTTACTTATTTTGGGAGGGGTTCGTGAATTTTATGCCACTTAAACAAATTGCTGCTTATATAATATTATTTTCAAAGATATGTCATGTCTCTAGGAGCAGCGGCTTATGCTGTTCGTTATGCATACATACATACATACATATGCTCACGCCTGTATTCCCCGAAGGGGTAGGCAGAGGTGTTGTAATCACAACACCCACTTTTCACCGAAGATGATTAAGTGCCAACGTGACAGATGGTGAGTCCATCGCCGTCTCAGACACTATACATACGTCATTGAATTACTTCTCAGACATATGCAGGTTTCCTCACGATGTTTTCCTTCACCGTAAAGCACGTGGTGTGAAATCACTGTACATAAGTTTTTTTTAGAAAATATCATTGGTACAGGCCCCGCTGGGATTCGAACTGGCGTCGCTTACGTAGCAGGCGACTGCTCTAACCCCGAGGCCACCACGGCTCTTATTTACTTACTTACGGCATTATGCATAACTGGGTATTGAAAGTCGGCGCTCATAATTCATCCTAATATATAGTAAGTAATAATTCTCAGGAACAATCAAAACTCACGCGTTTATTCACATTATCAAAGGTTTTCAATCTTCTTGTAAATCTATACAGAAAAATAAAATTAAGACGTGTCCGTTTTAATACTATATATGGTTCTCGCAAAAAACAACCAATTTAAAAGTCTCTGTCAGTCTGTTTGTTCCGGCTAATCTCCGAAACGGCTGGACCATTACTAACAGGACTTTCACTTGCAGATAGATAATATTACAAGGAATATCATGGGCTCCTTTTTTCCCAAAAAAACAGGGTTGTACCCATGAAAATAAAACAACGCGGGTGAAACCGCGGGGCCCAGCTATACACAAATAAATATGTTCTCGCCATCACAGAAAGGTTCCCGAAGGGGTAAGCAGAGGTGACATTTCACCGACTATGATTAAGTGCCAACGTGACAGAGGGTGAGTCCATCGCCGTCTCAGGCACTATACATAATGTAATGTGCCTCATGCAAGTTTTTCACTGCCGCCGTCACATGTTACCGCGTTGACGTGAACACAGATTTTTATAGGATCGTAACAGCGCCATCTGTCGGCTCACAGATGGAATTATCTTGATCCTTTTACGTCAACGCGATGACTTGTGACGGCGATTTTAAAGAAACTCACACTGGGCATTCTGGTTGCCTAACGATGTTTTTCTTCACCATAAAAATATAGCATATGAGGTGAAATTATTTTTATATCAATTGATAATAAAACGCCAACAGAATCCCAAGTGATTATATTTTCATCATAGAATTCACAGAGGCGTTTGTTAAAATAAAAAACCTTTGATCTTTCCTGAGGCGAACTTAAAAATTCACCCCAAAAATATACCCCTAATACATTGACGAGTACACAACACATAAGAACGGTGAACGGGACTGCATTGGTTTGAAGCTCACCGAAAAAGAAAATTCCAGTGTAGGCACTACCCCAAGATCCCTCCTATATCCACTCTTTTCCTTATTAACGAGGCCTACTGCGACTGAACGGTTTTGATACCTTATAGTTTTCTTGTAAAAAAATATAGGAATGTTATATTATACAACAAATATCTTAATTATATCTTGCACAAAGCTCAAATCCAATATAAGTACATAATCTAAGAAAATATTGAAAAAATCCGGAAATTATTATTAGTTACAGTTATTTAATTTTATTCATTTATCAGGGACCCACTTATCTCGTTTTATTTATTATTATTATTATCACTAATAAATATAGTTTTCAGGATAGAAGCTCTGCAAAAGAGTTGTATTCAATAACATAATACCATGTATAATATACGTTGATTGTTACGTTGGCATTATCATATTCGGTGAAAAGTGGGTGTTGAAATTACATCCCCTCTGCCTACCCCTTCATGGAATACAGACTTGTCATATGTATGTATGTATGCATGTACTTTGACTGTGAAAACTTGGTTAAGTGCGAGTTGCACTCACGCAATGGGTTAAGTATAAAACTGTATTGAGGAACAAACATAAATTTGTCGAAATCTGTTGTTTCATTGTTTGTGAATAGTTATAGCCCAAGTAAAGTCGATATTCTCAGTCAAAGCAATCAATTACTTCGACATAACTGCTATTCAACAACTTGTAATTAAAATTGTATTTCCTACATTATCCTTAAAGAACCCGCAGTACGATAAAGGCTTAATTCGAAAGTAATTTTTTTTTGAAATCGCAATATTTTCGGCAAGTTTGAATAGACAGTATTTTATCAGTTTTGAAAACAATTTATTTCATATGTTTAAATGTATTAAAAAAAAAACATTTTTTACATATAAAAAGAAACCGTTGAAAATCATTTTGAGGTAGGTATGTTTTATGATCTTAATATTTTCGCAAAGTTTTGGGTTGAGGCCCTATAATCTGAGGGTGTGATATTTTGATCGCGTTGCGTTGATCAACAAGTCGGATTTTCTCATCTCCAAGGCGTTGCAGACAAGAGTTTACACTTTAATAGTATGCAGTCTTATAAATCCAAATTTTACAAGTCCTCGTCGAAGGTATCTACGTTGATCGGTCACGCTATACAGACACCCTGCATTCGGTTTCTTTTTGGCAGCGAACCTACCTCCCGTACATAATGGAGCTAAGTGCGCAGAGAACCTCGTAGGTACTCTTATATTACCTTAGCCACAAGGTACATAATTATTCTATATGTGGAATTGATATAATGAGTTTGTATGCGACAATGAAAGGCAATGTTTAAAAAGTTAAAAATAAAAAAGAAATGAGAATGACAGATAAGAAAGACGAGGGAAGACGTGAAAACAGGAGTAGTATTTTTATTTTATTTTATTGTGTTGTAAAGACGAAGTAAAGATATTAAAACGCTTATTATACTTTTATTATACGCCAAACTACATATATATATATAGAATCGGAATCTCGGAAACGGCTCCAGCGATTTTCATGAAATTTAGTACGTAGGGGGTTTTGGGGACAATAAATAGATCCAGCTAGATTTCATTTTTAGGAAATCATCCTTTTGACCATGTTTTCAGGCACTGAAAAACTAATACAATTTCACAAATTTTTTTTTCTGTTTTTAAAAGTTCAGATTACAACCAGGTCCTTTCTTTATATAGGAAGGGTTGGCGATTAACCACAATATCACCCGATGGAAAATAATTATATCGAAGATGGAGTTCACTTGCCCGTTATTAGAGAATTCACTCGCTTCTCAATACCCAAGTTATTAGTCCCAGGGAAGATATACGAAGGAAGGGAATTCCAATCCTTAGCTGTGCGTTTGAGAAAGAATGCAATCATACGAATAGAAATTCTCATCACATCTAGAAGTTCGATGGTCAGGATCAGGTCAGGATCAAAATATAATAAGTAGCAGACAAATATAAGATATTTTTACTGTGATATAAAGAGCCGTGGTGGCCTCAGGGCTAGAGGAGTCGCCTGCTACGCAAGCGATGCAAGTTCCAATCCAAGCGGGGCCTGTACCAATAAGTTTTTCTAAAAAACTTATGTACAGTGATTTCACACCACGTGCTTTACGGTGAAGGAAAACATCGTAAGGAAACCTCCATATTTCTGAGAAGTAATTCAATGACGTATGTAAAGTGTCTTAGACGGCGATGGACTCACCATCTGTCACGTTGGCACTTAATCATCTTCGGTGAAAAGTGAGTGTTGTTATTACAACACCTCTGCCTACCGCTTCGGGGAATACAGGCGTGAGCATATGTAACATTTACAAAAAAATACAGTGGAATTGAAAAATATTTAATGCAAGGACCGTGGGTACTCTAGTCTAGAAAAAATCTATACAATAGAGCTAAAACAAAGCTTTTTCCTTCATCATACAAAGAGGCTAATAAAGGAGGCAATCCCCCTTAAAAAGCTGGCTAATAATAAAGACTAACTTAGTTAAGTGACGGCGAAAATTGGAACTAACATTGCTTGCATAGATAATGTATGGAACATGGCGATACTAGCGCCACCAGAGAGCGACTTTACTATCTTGGTGTTTGTATCAAAGACACTTGATCACGTCTGATGGGTAAAGAGGTCTTTGGTAATGTTTTGAACTAGATTTTGTGCCTTAGGTACTTAATTATATCATGCATTAGCTGTGCCCGCCAGTGTCACCTGTGTATATTCAATTTCATGGATAGCTATCTACCAGTCCCGTTAAGATCGATCCAACAGTTTCCGTGAAACCGAGAATTTTTTTTAAATGGTTTTTTTTTTTTTCAGTACCTTATATATGGTAAAGTCACCAGTCATGGACAGTATAAGCGAATTTATTTCATATTTGCTCTGTAATTTCTTTATTTTTTGACATACATTCTTAAGGATTTGGAGGTAAATTAAAAGCTCTTTTCTCAATCAGTATTTAATGTTTAATTTCAGTTTAGTACTTAGTACAATGAAATAATATAAATAAACAACACTCCTACTTAGACACCAGTAATGGACAGTAAAAATCCAGTGTATTAGGGCAAAAATGATAATTTATAGTATGGATTATATTATAAAATTGATGCATTTCTATTGATAAATCATTAAATAATAATAATTTCAACAACAACTATACACCAGACACAAAATAAGATGATAACCTACTTGCATCGCGATTCTAGTAAAAATTTACGATTCCCGACACCAAATGACACCGCGAAACTTACAACCGTTATGGCCACAATCAAAATGGGTGTCAGTTGTCAAAAACAGTGGTTATGACAGCTAAAATACTGCGCGTTTGCTTAATTTTGGTAGAAAAAACAAAAAATGTCCATCACTGGTCGGCGTCCAACATAAGTGCCGCTACCTTACTTTCATATACATTTAGTAAAAACCTGTTATTTTGGAATTACAAACAGACACTTCAATTTTATTTATTTGTGTAGAGTTTAGACCAGCGGTCTTATCCTCGATTGATTAACAAAAAAAAATTTGTTTAAAAAAAGCATGCATTCGAATTGATAACTTCCACCATTTTCTAAGTCGATTAATAAACTTTTTTTTTCAAATGTAGCTATTGAACGTGGCAATGTCAGCCTTCTTGGCACGATCCCGAGAGACACCGATTTGGGCCAAGTTTTCTACTTGTAATTAGTTTTAAGAAATGTTCTTTGTATATATTTTAATGTAGCCTAAGTTACTCCTTAAGCTATTCGTTAGTAAACGCAGATAAATTTATTTCTAAAATTGCTGGCAACATTTTGAGCATTGTGTCTTCTCAATGATATTTGAATTAACATCTGACAAAAAACATCTAATAAGTAGCAAAAAACGGGTTTTATTTTCAAAATACGGTCAACCAAAACATTATCAACTTTTGAAACCGAACGCCAGGTGTCCATTAAGTCGAACGAAGAAAAAAAAACAATAGATCTCAATTATTCTTTATTCGAATTCCTATACTTACTGACCCTATGAACCCTCCTAACCTAAATGGACCACGCATTACCGACCTTATACCTTAATGATTAAGGTTCTAATTGAACTGAATAATGAACGTTTGGACAATATAACCCTACTCATAATCCGCGTATTGTATTAAATGCAGGTAAAAACTGTAAGCTATTTGTTTCATAAACAAAAGCGGTCAGCTTGCAGCTGGCCGAAAGTATTAGCATAATATACCTACTTACATTATAAGATTCTCAGTCATGCCTGACTGACTTATACATAACTAAGGCATGTCACGCGGTTTCACCCGCGTAGTTGCCGTTCCCGTGGGAGTACGTGGATAAAATATAGCCTATATTAATCAGTGGTAATGTAGCATTCTAAAGGTGATTTTTTAAAATTAGTCCAGTACTTTTTGAGCCAATTCGTTACAAACATACATACAGATATTTCCTCTTTATAATACTTGTATAGACTAGCTGTGCCCCGCAGTTTCACCCGCGTAGATTTTTATTTTTTATAAATAAAGTTAACGTTACTTCTTGAAACATCAGCTATCTGCCAGTGAAAGTCCCGCTAAATTCGGTCCAGCCATTTCATAGATTAGCCGGCACAAACAGACAAAAAAAACAGAGAAAAATAAAAAAATAAAATTCTTATGTCAGTACCCTATTTTCATTCAAAAGCTGTTAATTTTGGTATTACGAACAGGCACTTCATTTTTATTCATCTGTATAGACATTGTCGCGCCATCTTTTTAATGTATGTTACACTACGACGCTTAGGTTATGATAGATACTGTTTAACAGTTCAAAAAGTTACCACGACAAGATCATAGATGGCGCGCTAAGCGATATTATTAAATTGAGAAATTACAGAGTTAGTATAATCATAGCTGTGTGTGTGTGTTATGTTATTTCAATATACACATTACGCATGAAAAATATTATAACTATCTATTTAAATAATTATGCACATTATGTATTTTAATTTGCTAAAAGAACGAATTTTATGTATATATTCGCAAATTCGTCGACCTTTTTTATATGTTGGTATATTTATACACTATGTTAGGTTGAATGAAGGACGTTTTCAAGCAGTCGGCAAAATCATAATTACTAGTAATAAATTAAAATACACGGAAAAAAATAATACAATAAGTAATATGCTCACGCCATCCCAGAAGGGTCTCTGAAGGGCTTTCCCCTTGATGAACGCGCTAATCTCAGGAACTACTGGTCCGATTTCAAAAATCTTTCAGTATTGTGTAGTCCATTTGTCGAGGAAGATTATAGACTATATTTTATTTTCCAAAAATTGGGGATCCGTAAGAAAATTGCGATTTTGTAACCGAAGGTGAAAATTGAAAACCTATTTATGCGTGCGTTTGAACTATTGACAATAGAACAAAATGATGTACTACGAGTTTGTAGGACTTTCATGGTTTAGTCACAATAGCTGCTTTTATTTTCATAAAAAATATTAAATCGTCTGAAGAAAGAATCTACTTACGTTAAATGTGTATCTCAATATTAATCTACACTAATATTATAAAGAGGAAAACTTTGTTTGGTTGTAATGACTAAGGCTCAAAAACTACTGGACCAATTTAAAAAATTCTTTCACCATAGGATAGCTACATTATCAGCGAGTAATATAGGCTTTATTTTATCCCCGTACTCCCACGGGAACGGGAACTACGCGAGTGAAATCGCGTGAGGTCCGCTAGTATTATATAACACACATATAAGGCACAGCTAGTGAAGGTAATACAAAAGCGAATATTTCTGGTGTTTTTAAATATTTAATAATGAACCAACAACAATAATTAAAATAACAAGGTTTTTTTTATTTTCATAGTAGAAATGGCTAATTTGTTAAGCCGAGACTTACATATCGATTATACAGAAAAATTATCGATGCATTAGTTTAGACTATCATCATATCTTCTTTGTTGTAACTACCGATTGAAGACTTGTAAATGTCATTTTGTTTGTCCAGCCCCTGTTTACCAATACAATATGGGAAAGTGTGTTTAGTGGCCAAGAAATATATGCCTGGTTTGTTCCTATCTACCTTCAGACCAAGCAGGTTGGTCTCCAACTGCTTACCATCAAAGCACTTACGTTCCCTTGCATCACTGACTGAATCACACTGTACACCGATGAAACATTCGGGATTGAGCAGGGCTGCCAACCAAATGGTGAAAGACCTGCTATGGCTGCAGAACATGGTGCAGGGTAAAACAGCAAACTCGCTAATTTGGAACTCCCCGCCGTTAACGTAAAAATCGACGTGCCCTAAAGGCGTTGCCATTCCGTAGCCATCGATATTAGTATGTATAACATCTACGAAATCCGCATCAGACTTATCCAGCCTCCATTCTGGGCCAAGGGTCCTGAAACAGGGACCAGATGGGTCCAGTCCTGTAAGTCTCGTTATATTCGTACCAGTAAGCTCCCTGAAACTCTTAGCTATGAAGCTTATAGCCTGACCACCCAAACTAACGCCGACGAGTTCCAATTTTTTGGGGTCCAAGCCCAGTTTGGTGAACTTTGCTAGCATCTCCGCCAAGTGTCTGCAAACAGGCTGGATGACTCTAGAAGATCTGAAAGAATAGTAAGGTCATAATGTAAAAACAAAATTGTTGATTTTGTCGCAAAAAAATTCGTACCTACAAATTTGACCTGCAAGAGGTTATCCTCAAGATCAAAGCAAAATCGAATACTTTCATATATTAAATTGCTTCTTACGAAACCTTGTAATACCTGTAAGTTCCGGCAACGCGGTTTGCCGTCTTTGCTTGTTACTTTCACACAACATCTGGGAGCCTTACCATGAGCTGTTATTGCCATAATAGTTTTACTCTTATTATGAGACAGATGTATATGACGTGTATACGTCTGTCACTGTCCCACAGCAATTACATTGCAATAAGACCTCATGGTTGGGCCCCAGTTTTCAATAACGTCCTGACTAACTAAGTAACTTCAAGTCGGGAGACTTGAAGTTACTCTGGGAGATTTGATCCCCAATTCAATTCAAAATATCTTTATTCGATTAGACCTTTAACAAAGTACTTTCAAATCGCCAAAACGGCATGATTATACAGGATTATACATGCTACCGCCATGTTCGGAAGGTTGATTTTACTGAGCAGAACCCGGCAAGAAACTCAGTAATTACTCCTTTCAAAAATTATTTCTGTTTTTGTTCCAATGCATAAAAGTCGATAAAATAATAAAAACTAAAAGTAGGTAGGTACCTACCACGTTCTTCTCCAGACAGGCTTAAAGTTACAAACAGAAAATTACGCTAAGTTAGCTTTTTGACAATGAGTATTCCAAGTGTCAAATCAATTAAAAATTATTCACCCCCCCGCTTGTGCTTTTTTTATTTGATTTGGTGGAAGTCACACGGGGCCAAACCACTTTGTATTCACCCCTGTATACCCCAAAGGGGTAGGCAAAGTGCAGCTAGGGCGAGCATTCCAGACTCTAGGCTACTACTGCAGCATGACGGTTGGAAAAACCTAATTACACTTTGTCTGACCTGGACATCGAACCCAGGGGCCCTACCATACCCTCTTATAACCATGATAGTTTTACTCTTATTATGAGATAGATGTATATGAAGTGTGTACATTTGTCACTGTCACACTGCTTCACTAACATTACAATAAGAGCTCATGGTCCCCAGGTCCTTATGTCGCGCAGTAGTGCTTGCTACAACTAGACTGACGAAGCAGATAGTATCATCAAAATTTAATGAGGAAATCCTGGCATTTTAAGTGGAACATGATCTCTAATATTTCCTTGGGATGCTGCCCTTAAAATACTTACACAGGATAGGGATAGAGCATGAAGTAGTTCATATCCACAGACCACACGTTGTATCCCAGTCGTGTATAGAGAGTCCCAATGGACCTCGCGATCATTGATGTATCCACCCCGTAGCCAGCGACGAAAAGCATGGTCTTCTTGGTGAAGTCTGTGTTCGTATCCTTGGCCATCAGTCTGGTCTGGTGGTAGCTGTATCTGGTCTGCTTAGCTGTGAGCGCGGTGCCGTTGCTTAAAGTGTTTATACCAATGTATTTTAGATGACTGCGCTGGATTTTGGCAGGTTTAGTTACACCTTCACCTAATGAACAAAAATATTGGATATTGTAAGTAATTTTATGAGCTAGATACTCATCACGCGGCTTCACCCTCGTTCCCGTGGGAATATGGGCATAAAGTATAGCCTATATAAATCAGTGGCAATGTAGCATTTTTTAAATCGGTCCATTACTTTTTGTGCCAATTACAAAAATACTCACATACAAATATTTTCTCTTTCTAATAGTAGTATAGATACTTCCAGATATTGTGTTAATCGGTGTGTGTGTAACTACTTATTTAGTCAGGTACCTAAGGTAGTAATTTCTACAGCTGGCGTCATTCCCAGCAACCTCCAGACACACCTCAACACCCTCCAAATGCCCAAGTACACTCTATCTCTCTCCTACAAAAGGCTGCTATACTCAACACATGCCGTCTCACCCGGAAATTCCTTTCCACCTCATCAAACTATATATCTACAAATACATCTATTCTATTCTATTACCTATACAACTACATCTATATAATATCTAGTATTTACCTGTATCTATACAGATAAATAAAATTTAACTGTCTATTTGTAATTGCAAAATAATTTATTTTCACTAAATGCATATGAAAGACTGTGGGATTTTAACGGACTTTCACTGAAAAAACTAATGTTACAAAGAGTAACATAGACTACTTTTATTCATGTATAATAAACTTACTTACTTAAGTTCCGCCGGCCACCCATGAAATTAAAAATATGCGGGTGAAACCGCGAGTCACCACTAGTATGCAATATTATTGTAAAGTTACATCCATACTTACAAAGTTTATAATATTAGTAGGATACTATGGCTTGGTAAAGATTTTGCAATCATTTAGGTAGGTACTTACATTCCGACAAAAATCCCTGGGGATAGCCTTCATCTTCTTTTAAACTGAACACAAGCCCAATATCAAGGACCCAGAATAATAAAGTCCATCGTATTGGTTGCATTGTAGGTATCTTATTTTTTCCCCGAAATATTTTTAATATTTAATATTTTCTTATGAAAAATAATAGCGCAAAAAATTTGTTTGTCTTCTCGAGATTCACGCTACCCCATACATCTGAATACAATAGATGATGATATAACACTAATTTGTATGATCATTTAATGCTAGGTATATATTAGATTGAATACATTGTTCTAAGTTAATGGAGGAGACAACCACAGTTATTTTTATTATTTATGTTAAGGCGCTATAGATTCCAACTTACGGATTATTTGTAGTTTTCTGAGAGAAAAATATGATATTTGAGAACTAGCCACAGCTTCCATTTTTTTTACACAAATAACTTCAGCTTTTTATCTAGGTTCCTTCCTGACAGAATCACGATTGGTTAAATTTTCTCCATAGATTTTCGTTTTGATAATCAAGCTATTCTCAATTCTACAAGGTTTTTAACAAACATTTCAAAGCGGAATGAACTTCAAATGGAACATTTTGTCTTCTAAATGGAAGCTCATGAAGTTATCTATGTTCTCACCTGAGCTTAGCATTTTGCATTTAGCATGTAGCATTTTTTAAATCGGTCCATTACTTTTTGTGCCAATTACAAAAATACTCACATACAAATATTTTCTCTTTCTAATAGTAGTATAGATACTTCCAGATATTGTGTTAATCGGTGTGTGTGTAACTACTTATTTAGTCAGGTACCTAAGGTAGTAATTTCTACAGCTGGCGTCATTCCCAGCAACCTCCAGACACACCTCAACACCCTCCAAATGCCCAAGTACACTCTATCTCTCTCCTACAAAAGGCTGCTATACTCAACACATGCCGTCTCACCCGGAAATTCCTTTCCACCTCATCAAACTATATATCTACAAATACATCTATTCTATTCTATTACCTATACAACTACATCTATATAATATCTAGTATTTACCTGTATCTATACAGATAAATAAAATTTAACTGTCTATTTGTAATTGCAAAATAATTTATTTTCACTAAATGCATATGAAAGACTGTGGGATTTTAACGGGACTTTCACTGAAAAAACTAATGTTACAAAGAGTAACATAGACTACTTTTATTCATGTATAATAAACTTACTTACTTAAGTTCCGCCGGCCACCCATGAAATTAAAAATATGCGGGTGAAACCGCGAGTCACCACTAGTATGCAATATTATTGTAAAGTTACATCCATACTTACAAAGTTTATAATATTAGTAGGATACTATGGCTTGGTAAAGATTTTGCAATCATTTAGGTAGGTACTTACATTCCGACAAAAATCCCTGGGGATAGCCTTCATCTTCTTTTAAACTGAACACAAGCCCAATATCAAGGACCCAGAATAATAAAGTCCATCGTATTGGTTGCATTGTAGGTATCTTATTTTTTCCCCGAAATATTTTTAATATTTAATATTTTCTTATGAAAAATAATAGCGCAAAAAATTTGTTTGTCTTCTCGAGATTCACGCTACCCCATACATCTGAATACAATAGATGATGATATAACACTAATTTGTATGATCATTTAATGCTAGGTATATATTAGATTGAATACATTGTTCTAAGTTAATGGAGGAGACAACCACAGTTATTTTTATTATTTATGTTAAGGCGCTATAGATTCCAACTTACGGATTATTTGTAGTTTTCTGAGAGAAAAATATGATATTTGAGAACTAGCCACAGCTTCCATTTTTTTTACACAAATAACTTCAGCTTTTTATCTAGGTTCCTTCCTGACAGAATCACGATTGGTTAAATTTTCTCCATAGATTTTCGTTTTGATAATCAAGCTATTCTCAATTCTACAAGGTTTTTAACAAACATTTCAAAGCGGAATGAACTTCAAATGGAACATTTTGTCTTCTAAATGGAAGCTCATGAAGTTATCTATGTTCTCACCTGAGCTTTTTTTGATTAAACTAATACTTTTTATTTTATGACGATTTTCCCATAAACTAATCCCAAAATTGCCCTGCGGCCGTTCAGTACCGCCGTGACCGCTGTCAGCATTGGAATTATGTTTGGTTGCGAAATACGAATGCTACGTAAATTATTTGCGACCACAGACCCTTCCAATTTTCTTTAAAGAAAGAAAGAAAGAAAGTTCATAAACTAAAACCCTACAACTAAAGAAAGAATGGAAAGGAACTTATAAATTATTTTTGCGTAGTATCGTAATCGGGGTACAGGTCGGCCGCCCGGTCTGAAGTAAATAAATCTTAGACGTCATGATGTCACCTTAATTGTAAACGTCACTGCATTACATTATGAAAAGGGTTAAGAAGGCAAGGATTTAACGACGTCGTCACTTGTACTTGCCCTTTGTATTTGACCTTGCATTTTGCCCTTTATTTATAGAGACCAAAACTTCCTGCATTCGTCGCTTGCTATGCGCAATGATTTCACACCACTTGCTTTACGGTGAAGGAAAATAAGTGAGATAACCTGCATATGCCTGAGAAGTAAATTCAAAGACGTATGTATAGTATCTGAGACGACGATAGATTCACCATCTGTCACGTTGGTAGGTACTTAATCATCTTCGGTGAAAACTGCGTTTCGTTCATACAACACCTCTGCCTACCACTTCAGGGTATACAGGCGTGAGTATGTACTTAAGTTATGAGTGCTCAGCGACAATAGTGGGGATACTAAGCATGTATTTTACTCGCCTCGCGCCATACAGACAGACAGAGACTCATACATTTACTACAGCGCTCATAGCACGCGATTGCACCAAAAGGTAGGTGTACCTGTAATGAGAAATCACCACCTTTAGTAGAAGTTTACTCCTTAAACCCACTCGGAATTAATGGAATGACTACAGGGGGCCTACCTACCATTGGTTTAAGCAGAGGGTATTAAGAAAATCTGAGCCTTGACGTTTAATTTTTGTACCGTAAATTCAAACTTCGAAGTTGAAAAGTTCTTAATACGAGCTGCTTAAACGATCCCTTCTCCAGCGTTGAATTATCTAAATAGTATTATTTTCTCCAAATAATAAGTTTTGATTTTTAAATATTCACCGCCATCTCTAGTCTAACATTCAAACTACGAACATTCTATTCAGAATTGCAATGGAACTTACTTATAAGTAAAGTGTATAGATGGCGTAAATGTTTGCCAAAAAAAATTCACCACTTCAGTGTCTTAGGAAGGATGAAATTTTCATCACCAGTTTTATTTACTTATGGAAGGTGCGAATTTGTATGACTAAATTCAGAGTCATAATTAGATATGTAAGTTTTGTAACATTCATTAGGGCAAAAGAGAGTTTATTGAAAAAAATACGTCCTTAAAATTATTTATTTTATCACACATCTTACTATTTAGTTCATACAAATTCATTTCAACCAAAATTATGCATGGAAAAACAACATCCTAAATTGTTTTAGCAATAATCTACAACTTTATCAAACTCTCTTTATTGAGATTCCTAATAACTCCATCTATAAACCCGTTCTCTTTCCTCAGCCCATCCTCTCCCATGTAAAAAGGATAGGTATTCTGGGTTCCCAAATAATATATTCCAGGTTTTTTTTGGTCTACCTTCAATCCCAGAACATTAGTGACGCGCGGTGTTCTATCATAGCAATTCTTATGTCTGGCATCGTGAACAGAATCGCACTGTAGTCCTATAAACGAATAAGGGTGCTGTAGGGCCGCTAGCCATAGGGTATAAGATCTAATATGGCTGCATACGACAGTACAAGGAACCCACATAAACTCTCCCGGTTGGAATTCCCCCCCATTTGCGTAAAAATTGACATGCCCAACAGGGGCAGCCATTCCAAAGCCGTCAATATTAGTATCAACAACTTCAACGAAATCGGCGTCGGATTTGTCAAGTCTTTCGTCCGGACCTAAGTTCCTGAAGCAAGGTCCGGCTGGGTCCAAAGCGGTGAGCCTGGATATATTGTAGCCTGTCTGTAGTCGGAAGTTTTTGGCTATGAAGCTGATAGTTTGACCTCCTAGGCTCAGGCCGACTATTTCTATTTTCTTCGGGTCGACACCTTCTTCGACGAGGTCGACTAACATTTCAGCTGCATGCTTCCCTACTGCTCTCATGAAACGGGACGCACTGGAAGAAATTATTTTGGATTTAGATGGTGTGGTAATAAAATTAGGAATAAAAACTTAATCATACACACAAGGAACAGTACTTAAAACTTATAACAAGTAGAAAACTTGTCCCAAATCGGTGTCTCTCGGGATCGTGCCAAGAAGGCTGGCAGCATTGCCACGTTGAATAGCAATGCTGATTCTCTGAGCGAGAAAAGCCCCAGCCCGCTGGTCACGAGAGGTATCTACCAGACGACGTGCAACCTCTTTGAAAAGTTGATGAGCATGCGTCCGCAAGGCCCCAGAAATTCAGCTTAATTCTTACTTACTATAAAGGATTGTAGCTTAACTTCGATAAAATTACCGCTGGTCGGGCATAAGTAACTGAAATTATTATTAAGGAAATGGTCACGTATTACTGTGCTACAGAGAAAACGAGAAGGAGCCGGAATTATCCGATATTCTCTTTCCTGTGGTCAATATGCAATATTTAAACTTATTCCCAGCCCGCTTATCACGAGAGGTATCTACCAGACGACGTGCAACCTCTTTGAAAAATTGTTGAGCATCTGGACCCTATCTTAGTTTTTATATTCTCCTCCCGAAAAAAACAATATCTAAGCTGTCTTTAGAAACAGTTATTGGGCTAACTTGCACCTACCTATTGTCTCAATTAATTAAATCTAGCTAAGCCCCACGATTTTATTCACGTCGGATTAACATCACCTAGTGATATA
Organism: Watsonalla binaria; assembly: GCA_929442735.1. Lineage (NCBI taxonomy): Eukaryota > Metazoa > Arthropoda > Insecta > Lepidoptera > Drepanidae > Watsonalla > Watsonalla binaria. The sequence continues at coordinate 2,213,798 of OV838929.1, read as the reverse complement.
TTTTTTCCTAAAATAATAGTAGCCTTATTTACTCTTTTTAACATCAGCTATCTGCCAGTGAGGATAAATCCCATTAAAATCGGTACAACAGTTTCAGAGATAAGGTACAAAAAATATATAATAAAAATGGATTGCAAACAGATTCTTAAATTGTATTTATCTGTATAGAAAAGATTGACTTACATAGGATATTCCATGGTGGTAAACCTGTTAGTATCCAGCATCAGAACATTGAACCCCAATTTCTTGTACTGAGCTGCTAGCAGCAAAGCGAAGGGGTAATTAGGGCTGTCCAAATATCCCCCCACGTAGACCAGAGTCGTCTTGCCCAAGTCCAACCCTGGGTCTTTAGCCAGCTGCTTCATTTGAAAGTAATTGTATCTGGTCTTCTTGGCTAGGATGATGTCTTCGCCAACTTGGACAGTTAAGGTCAAGTGACGTAGGCTTTTCTTAGTTATTATTGCTGGTTTTTCGGAACCAGGACCTGTAACAAATAATATATACATATGCTCACGCCTGTATTCCCCGAAGGGGTAGGCAGAGGTGTTGTGATCACAACACCCACTTTCCACCGAAGATGATTAAGTGCCAAGTGACAGGTGGTGAGTCCATCGCCGTCTCAGACACTATACATACTTCATTGAATTACTTCTCAGAAATATGCAGTTTCCTCACATGGTGTGAAATCACTGTACACAAGATTTTTAGAAATACTCATTGGTGCAAGCCCCGCTGGGATTCGAACTTGCGTCGCTTGCGTAGCTCAAACCTCAAGGCCACCACGGCTCTATACAACAAATAATAAATAATAATATTCTTTATACAATTGAATCCTCTGGCAGAACTTAAGAAACAATAGATAAGTCTAAGCTTTGAATGTAAAGTAGCATAGGTAAACAGTCCTCATAATAATCAACATTATTCATCATCAATCTCAGAATTCATCACAATCAACTTCAATATCATCAACTTCATCGTCATCAACAAAAACTTCAACACCATCATTAATTTATCTGTGTTAAATATTGAGTGCTTGACTTGCAAGTTAAATCAGTACTCTGTTGAACTGAACGAATCTTAAACATGTCTAACTATGCACAGTTTTGAGGTTTATTTATGGCTCAGCAATACCTACGTGCTTAGAATCCGAAATGAGCTATTACATAGAAACTACTCATACACGTTTACATGAAAATCGTGCAAGATTTTTAATGATACTGCCTGTTTTACCAGCGTAGACCTAATTCCATGAAAGGCCCGCGGAACCCAAATGTTGTTTTTCAAATAAATGTAGCCTAAGTTACTCTTTGTAATATTACCTATCTGCCAGTGAAAGTCCCGTTAAAATGAGTCCAGCTGGACATTAGCCGGAAATCAGATAAACAAAAAGAAATATGATTACTTCTGTAGGCATGCATTTAGGGAAAAGCTGTTAATTTGGAATTGCAAACAGACTCTTAAATTTTATTTATCTGTGTGTATATAGACTAGCTTCTGAATAACGCTAATTCCAACCCGCGATTGGTCTCACCGTGAAGATATACAGCCTTCTAGCCTTCCGCGGTAAATGGGCTATCTAGCACTGAAATATTTTCCCAAATCAGACCAGTAGTTCATAAGATTGGCGCGTTCAAGCAAACAAACAAACTATTAGCTTTATATATTAGTATAGATTCGTCATATGATAGGTGTAATATTTTTAGGGAACTGCGCGTGAGAGAAAAGCTTTGGTGACCTTGAGGTTTGAGCAGTTGCCTGTTACGCAAGCGACGCAAGTTATGTACAGTGATTTCACACCACGTGCTTTACGGTGAAGGAAATCTTCAGGTTGTCTGCCTGCATATGTCTGAGAAGTGATTCAGACGTATATATAGTGTTTGAGACGGCGATAGACTCACCGCCTGTCACGTTGGCACTTAATAATTTTCAGTGAAAAGTGGGGATATTATTACAACACCTTTGATTACTACTTCGGGGAATACAGGCGTGAGAATATGTATGTATGTATGGCACTGCTTTTTTTTAACTGCTTGACTATTGTTGTTATTAAGCAGGTACCTTTATGTTGTAAGTAGGTTAACTTGAATGAAATGTTGAGGTTAAGGTCCGCGTTAAGTTGTTTAAGTCTATAAGACCACACTTAACATTTTTTTTTGTTAAAACCAATAACATAATATTTATACAATTTTGGAGACACAAAAGAGTTAGGTATTTTATTGTAAAAAATCATTGTTTTATTGACAGGTTTTCTCATTGGTCTAGTGGTTAGTTCGCCTGCCGATCACGAGGTCCCGGGTTCGATTCCTGGGTAGGGTCAAAAATTTATATTGGGTTTTTCTGTCAAGAAATTCACAATAAAATGCCCAGAGTTTGGAAGTTGGCGGTGTTTCCACCCCCGTGCCTCGGAAAGCACGTTGCACCGTTGGTCCTCCGCCTGATCTCTCTCCGGTCGTGTCGGATTGCCTCCCATCCCACTATGAGAGTGAGGGAATAAAGAGTGCACCTGTGTTCCCGCACACACTTGTGCACTATAATATCTCCTGCGCAGTTGGCTGATTCTCGTTGAGATTAGCCGCCGTAACCGAAATACGGTAGGAGATCATTATTGATATGAAGGAAGTACCTATCTCATTTAAGATAAAACAAACGGTCGAATTGAGTATTTTCGCCTTTTTGACATCGTCTGTTAACAATATCTAACACATACATTTTAAGTTGATACATAAATCAGTCGGGCAGCTCCGAGTTAAGAACTGTATTCCTAACATCTTCTTGCTAATTGGCGACAAACACACCATATGAGACGCGAAAAATCTTACCATTCTTAACTTGACACACATATTCTCACGCCTGTATTCCCCGAAGGAGAAACCAGAAGTATTGTAATAACAACACCCACTTTTCACCGAAGATGATTAAGTACAAGTGACAGATAGTGAGTCTATCGCCGTCTCACTCACTATACAAATTTTGAATCACTTCTCAGACACATATAGGTATCCTCACTATGTTTTCCTTCACCTTAAAGCACGTGGTATGAAATTTCTGCATGTAAACAGGCGTCGCTGAGATTCGAACTTGCGTCATTTATGTAGCAGGCTTATTAGTATGAGTACTAGGTAAATAAAAGACCATAATATGGCCTAAGACATAATATTTCTATGTCCTTAGTATTTGTTTTCTGGTAAATGCAAGTGTAATCCATCCTTATGCCACTCCCAGAATAAGCAAATATTATTTGTGAGACAAGGTTCGCTTTAAAGGATATCGACCGATATCGAAGTTTAAATATTGTCAAAGACAGTTAAGACAAAGTTCCCTGGAAGTAGGTCAAAACCACGAGTTATCTTTATCTAAACAACTATATCTACCCATCGGTAAGCCCATCGCCGTCTCAGGCACTATACAGACATATGCAGGTTTCCTTCACCGTAAAGCACGTGGTGTGAAATCACTGCATGTAAGTTCTTAGAAAAACTCATTGATACAGGCCCCGCTGAGATTCGATCTTGCGTCGGTTGCGTAGCAGGCGACTGCTCAAACCCCGATGCCACCACGGCTCATAAATAAGTACTTTTAAGAAATCGGATGAACAGGAAGTTAAAATACCAAACGTGTTTCTGACCGCCGAGGTGTTACTGACCGGCCATGATCAACTACTACTTAATCACCCCTACGATGTTACAAGACGACATCTCATTGGATTTTATAATTACCCCAGATGTAGCAGCTATTTTATCCCCTAGGGGGTAGAATTATAATATCTACCTCATAACATCTACCTGCATGCCAAATTTCAGCCCGTTGATAGATCACTATGTCAGTCAGTCACCTTTGAGTTATATTTAGGTGGAAACATGGTGGTACCTTCAAATAGTGCTTAAAATGTATCACTTAATCTTTGTGAGAAATTGTGTTAACACTTTCATTGCTAAGTTCGCTCACTGCTAAGTTCGCATCTTCTTCGTTAATTCGCTCACTGTTGGACGCAGATGCGTCGTTAGCAGTGAATGAGTTAAACGTAACGCATTATACCCAGACATCCACAGCCCATGTATTTTGAAGAATACATTTTTATAGTGTGTGGCATAGGGGTTAGAGCAGTCGTCTGCTACGCAAGCGACGCAAGTTCGAATCCCAGCGGGGCCTGTACCAATGAGTGTTAAAAAAAAACTTACAAAAACGAAAACGAAAACGAAAACATTGTGAGGAAACCAGCATATGTCTGAGAAGTAATTCAAAGACGTATGTATAGTGCCTGGGACGGCGATAGTCTCACCCTCTGTCACGTTGGCACTTGATCATATTCGGTGAAATGTGGGTGTTGTTACAACACCTCTGCTTACCCCTTCGGGGCCCTTCTGGGATGGTCTCAACATATATTTTTTTTAATTTTCATATAATTTTTTTGTTGGAAAGGATTACCCGAGTGCGGTCAACTTTCGAATATAGTAGGGATGTCTAATGCGATTGCTAACATTTTACCGACTTCAAAAAAGGAAGTTATTAATTCGACTGTATGTTTTTTTTCACATCTTAAAAAGTAATTTATATGACAACATTTTATACTTCTCTTTTTATTGTTTCAACAAGCACTATGTTTGAACAATAATTTTTGTATTGGACAATACACATTCATCGAGGAAGGCTGTATAACAACGTCATTTTAATAACTCATATAAAAAAAGGCTTTATTTTTTATTTTAAGGTCAGGAAAGTGTAAGGTAGCGATGTAGTGTTAATTAATGAACAGTCAACGAATGTGTAAACAACCAAGTTCACACAAAGAGGGTTGTGTGACGTCATTAGTTTGACAATAAAACCAATGAGCAGGTACATGAAGTAGGTATGTACTTCCTTACGCATGAATAGGGCTGTCAGATTTAACAACACAAAATCTGGACTCAGAATCGCTGGTATTAATAAGAATTATGCTCTCGGCATCACAGAAGGGTCCCCGAAGGGGTTGCCAGAGGTAATCATAAGAAAAAAAATCAATTCTAGTGTTACTATGCGGAAGTACATTGTCAATTTGTAACATTAAATCTATACAGCCGTGGTGGTCTCGGGATTTGAGCAGTCGCCTGCTACGCAAGCGACGCAAGTTCGAATCCCAGCGGGGCCTGTACCAATGAGTTTTTCTAAAAAATGTATGTACAGTGATTTCACAGCACGTGCTTTACGGTGAAGGAAAACATCGTGAGGAAACCTGCATATTTCTGAGAAGTATTAAGAAGCCTGAGAAGGCGATAGACTCACCATCTGTCACGTTGGCACTTAATCAAAATTCGGTGAAAAGTGGGTGTTGTGATAACATCACCTCTGCCTACCCCTTCGGGGAATACAGGCGTGAGCATATGTATGTACGTAAAATCTATACATACAGAAAAATGTATTCAAGTATCTGTTGTATTGTATGTATATACAGAACTATGAATGAATAAGCAGATAGCTGATATTAAGAGGAGTAACTAAAGCTGCTTTTATATAAACAACTTCTACGCGGGTAAAATCGCGGCGCACAGATAGTCTTTTCTACAAACAGATAAATATGTTATTTGACCAAAGCCGGGCAGGCCAGGCTTTCTGCATTGTAAATATTTGACTGAAAAAATCCAAACAAGTCATTAAACCTGGCAGCCCTACACACAAACCTACTCGTACTTTATATATATGTATACATTTTCGTGCCGCATAAATGGGAGGTCATAACCATATTTGTATATTTTTTCCATAAATGCCGCCGTTAGGCAAAATATTTCTACGGGTTGTTCTGAATGACAGCTTCTATACCGAAAGCTTCGGATACCAGTGATTATGCAATATTTTAGACGTCTTATGACTTTTTTACATGAAGTTATGATGGTCTGTCTGTATGGTGTAACTTCATAGGAGTACGACCTTTTTGATTGACTAAGATTACACTATTCAGAGCCGTGGTGGCCTCGTGTTTTGAGTCGCTACGCAAGCGACGCAAACTCGAATCCCAGCGGGGCCTGTACCAATGAGTTTTTCTAAAAACTTATATGTAGTGATTTCACACCACCTGCTTTACGGTGAATGAAAACATCGCGAGGTAACCTGCGTATGTCAGCGAAGTGATTCAAAAGACGTATGTATAGTGCCTGAGACGGCGATAGACTCACCATCTGTCACGTTGGCACTTAATCAAGTTCGGTTAACAGGGAAAACAGGCGTGAGCATATGTATGTAAGAATGTTTTACATTTGGTAGTCTTAAGACACCCATGCATTCTATTCTATGCATATAATAAAATTCAAAGTCATGACTGACTGACTGACTTAAATAGAGACTAAAATTTTTTTGCCGAACATTTTTGATATGGATCTTGGTGACTTCGAATATATAAATTAAAAAATTGCAGAAATCACATAACATTTTTTTTTTCGTCGGAAAGAACAAAGCCTTTTGAGTTAGTTTAGTGAAGTGCTAGTGAATATGGTACAGAAAATGCTATTCATAAAGAACACGAGAACAATGTGTCTTTCCCTCTATAGAGACAGTCAGAAAAGTATTAATAGACAGACACATCTTAATAATTCTCTTCTTAGCAGTTTAAGTCAAATTCAAATAGCTTATTAGTCTGAGATTAAGCTAGATTGATATCAATTTCGTGCCATTTATGACGTAGATAAGGACGTCATTAGGAAAAAAAAAATTTTTATCGTATTTTTTATAATTTTTTAGCAGCGTATAAAAAAACGCTCACAAAATTACTACTGCGCTCATAAATCGTGACGGTAGAATGAGAAGCAAATATACACAAAGACGTACAAAAAATATGAGTTCCTAGATACGTTTATAGACATCCATGATTTAATTACAACCATCTCCACAGCTTTTAGTATACAAATGAATTCTCACAACATCTTAGAAATTGAATGTCGCGAAAATGTATGTAAGGAAGTCTATTTTTCAAAATATATGGGTTGTGGATGTCTGGGAATAAGCCTTGTATATATATAGTAAGGGTAGGTTTAATTAAACTTACAATCAGGTAAAAATCCAGCTGGCTCACCATCTAAATACGTAGAACTGTTTGTTAACTTAAAACTCGAGAAAACAGCGAGAGCTCCGATTAAAAAAATTATGGAAACCATTTTTCCGACAAATTAAGGGTTAATTTCGAGACACGAGTTAACACTGCCAATGTCATTGCCTCTTTGTCGTATTGTTTTGGATACAAGCTTAACTGCGAAGGTCGCATGCCATAGTGTGAAACGATACAGTAAGTAAACTTCCCAAGTTAACAGTATTACACACTGATTTGGCTAAGTAATCAGCAGTTCGCCTTCACACTTATCTTCAAACTCAGTCAGGTCTAGTGGTAGGTCAAATATTGATATTCGGTTTTTCCGTAAAGAAATTCACATTAAACTGCCCGGAGTTTGGAAGTTGGGTGTGTTTCCACCCCCGTGCCTCGGAGAGCACGTTGCACCGTTGGTCCTCCGCCTGACCTCTCTCCGGTCGTGTCGGATTGCCTCCCATCGGACTATGAGAGTGAGGGAATAAAGAGTGCACCTGTGTTTGCGCACACATTTGTACACTATAATATCTCCTGCGCAGATGGCTGATCCTCGTTTCAGAGAAACAAATAGACAGACAGACGGACAGAGGAAGATTTTAGAAATTGGTTTTTCTATGTCAGTACCGTGTATAATTTCATATTCATTTAGTCAAAAGGTGTTGCTTTTGGAATTACAAACAGACACATTAATTTTATTTATATGTATAGATAAGAGACGTGGTATGAACTTTGCGAACTTACGAAGCGAGAACCCCTATAGTTCCTGAGTTTAGCGCGTTCAAGAAAAGAAACAATCTTTTCTGCCTAATATATTACTTTGGACGGGTCAAATATCATTAATTTAACGCGAATGCCCAATGAATGCCTTCGAAACCCCTTTTACAAAGTCAAAGTCAAAAATATCTTTATTCGATTAGACTTTTTACGAAGCACTTTCAAATCGTCAGAATGACATAATTTACAAGGTATATGCTACCGCCAGGTTCGGAAGGTGGCTTTTACTGAGAAGAACCTGGCGAGAAACTCAGTAATTACTCTTTTCAAAATAATATTATACAATTTTAAGTACAAAATAAATCGCTTATGAAACATAAGCTCATGGACACAGTTCCAATGCACAAATGTCGATAAAATTAACACGAATTACATGGAAATTGGTAAACTATTTAATATGGAACCTTATTTCTTATTTGAAACCAATGTATAATTTTCAATTAATGTCTCCACCCCCCAAAGACATTTAAGTTACAATACTGTTCAATTGTTAACTATGTACAAAGCGTCGCCGAAATGGATAGCCTCCAATCAGGGTTCCGTAATCGAAATATAAAAAAAAATAAAAACGGAAGAAGATATTTTTGACATAATAATTTTATTTGCTTCCTAAAATTATACCCTATCACGTATTTTAACAGCTGTCCTATTTTCCCTGACATCCTGTATATGTAATATATACGCCAAGACCGACACAGAATCAATGGACATTGTTACAAAAACGGGAAAATCACTGAGAAACATTGTTTTTATTGTTAGTCCTACGTAGGTAAAGTCGCAAGGCACATCTAGTGTAAATATTAAAAGTACTCACAATCGGACATATCACTTCCAATGAGGTCGAAAATTGAACTGAATCCATTTTGTGCGGAAGTTATTTGTACGAAAAATGAAATGAATAATATTATTTTATACATAATTTTTGCATTACGTGCAACTATGTTTTGTAAAACGATAATAATACTCGTTCGTGTTCAAGTCATTTTGAAAATATTTCAATAGATATGTTGGTATTTATTAGTGTTAGGGTTGTGCCCGGCGAAATGAATGTACTGAACAAAGTAGGGTGACTGACTGACTGACATAGTGATGACGGCCCAAACCACTGGACGGATCGGGCTGAAATTTGGCATGTAGGTAGATGTTATGACGTAGGCATCCGCTAAGAAAGGATTTTGATTAATTCTACCCCCAAGGGGATAAAATAGGGGATGAAGGTTTTTATGAAATTTTGATAATTTTAAACCGATATATTATATAAACTAAAACTACGCGAGTGAAACCGCGGGACACAGCTAGTTAAAATGATAAAAATATTATTTTTACATTCGCTTTACAGTGGTCCTTTATAATATGTTTGAATCTATACTTTTGAAGCGTACATTATATAGAAAGTAATTATAAACAAAATTGATAAAATGAAAAAAATATAGTTGGACATATCGAAAGGATGAGTGAAAGGCGAATAACGAAAGAGATTTATAGAGCGAATGTGACTGGAAGTGTCGGTAGAGGGCGTCCAAGGAAGAACTACTATGACCAAATTAATAGTATTTTTCAGAAAGGTCAAATTCGGAGCACTCGTAACCGAACAAAGTGTATGAAGAGATGCATGAATGTGGATGAAGCGAAAGAAGTATGTAAGGATCGTAGCATGTGGCAAACGGTGGTCTCTGCCTACCCCCATGGGATACAGGAGTGATTTTTTTGTGGTAGTTTTGTTTTTAAGATTTTGTTTTTAACAACAAAAATAAGATATTTATTTATGTTCTGCATATCATACAATAATTATTGAACCTTTAATAAGCTCTTATAACTAGATCAAAACATAAGTAAAAAGTAATATTTTTTTATATTTATGAATTGATATTATGAACTTCCACCTAACGATGGCCTGTGCCAAACATTTACACCTAATAAGTCTACACCTAGTATTTAAAAAATCAAAGTCACAAAATTCCTTGTCTCAAAAAAAAACAAAAAAAAATTACAATTACGTGTAAGTCAAGCAGGCCACATCAATTATAACCTAGATTTGCAACTAGGCTTGTAAATAAGTGATTGGGCAACGTTTTTGGCTGTTTTGAAGATTGTTGGTTACTGAAATCGTGATTAAATATGTTTTTTGAAATAATTTATCTCATTTAAGAAAAAAGGTGCTCTTACAGACAACCTTAAATGTATTCATTCGTTTATCTATGTATTGGGGTCCTTATGTAAAACACCCACATAAACACGTTGGCAGTAGGCTTAAATCTATCTAGTTGTTAAATCTATCGTTAAGTTACTGCCTTCGGCCGCGTGGAATAGTTACTTTGGGCTAAAACTTTAACCCGCGATTTGTCTTAGCGTAACGATATATAATTTTATTAAAAAATTCTCTTTATTCTATAAAAATATTAAAATTCTATTTATAAATAGCTTATGTTGCAAGGAGTAACTTAGGCTACTTTTATAAAAGAAAAACATTTACGGTTTTGCGGGCATTAAATTAAATATACGCAGGTGAAATCGCAGGGCAAAGATATTTTTGCGATTTTATATTTTTCGTCAGAGTTGAAAGTGCCTATAGTAAAGTCGGCAGCGAGACTATATGGCACGTTTTGTTGCTATGATTTTTGATCAGGCGTTCAGAGCTCTCCAGTACTGTTGATGTTGATTATTGATTACTCGACCTCTCATCGTTTACCCATTCATAATCCATAAGTGTAATTAAAAATTATTTAAAACATTTTATTAATCGGCAACTTACAGTATAATGGCCAGTGCGATAATAGCGACCTTGAATATGTAAAAGTGATGTTGCGTAAAATGCTGATAGATAAATTTCCTAACGTCTCCGACTCAGTTAAATACTTGGGGGCAATTATAGTTTACAAAAGGCATTGTTTATCGACACTGTAACTCCTCTTATTAGTGAAGAATACTTATTTACAACACGTCTTCGAAAAACCGAAATAGTTAAGAATTTTTACAAAAACACAATTATTGAGAACCGTGGTGGCCTCGGGGTTTAAGCAGTCGCCGCAAGTCGACGCAAGTTCGAATCCCAGCGGGGCCTATATTAATGAGTTATCTAAAAAACTTATGTACAGTGATTTCACACCACGTGCTTTACGGTGAAGGAAAACATCGTGAGGAAACCTGCATATTTCTGAGAAGTAATTCAAAGACGTATGTATAGTGCTTGAGACGGCGATAGACTCACCATCTGTCACGTTGGCACTTAATCAAATTGGGTGAAAAGTGGGTGTTGTGATAACTGGTCCTGGCTTTGTTTTTATTTATTATTTTTTTGTGTGTTTTTTATTTTCAGGAGAAGATCGTTGTGAAAGAAAAAAATAAAAAAAATTGAGCAGAAAATTAGAAAATTTAACAATAATTAAGCACCATATAAAAAGCGCTTCGGACAATATAAACTTTTTAATGTAACCTGACGTTTGACATACGAATTGACAGAATGCGAGCTGCAAATATCGCCAAAAACAGAATTGTTTATATAAAAAAAATTCCATGGGAGGAATCCAATGACTTCCTCCACATATTTTTAAAAATTTACAAGATATTTTTTTCAACAATCACTTGACATTGGCGGAATAGTTTTACCTAAGCTCATCGCCATTAAATAAATAAAGGATAGGAAAGGAAGAATTGTTTTATTGATAAATACATAATAGTCCTGTATATAAACGTCTGTGGGGTCAGTTCGTGATAAATAATAATTTGATACCATAAAGTAAGAGTAGAATAAGACTTTTATATAAATATTTTTTTCCATCAAATACATTGCGCGCGTCTTGCGTATCGCTCCGCATAGCTAAGAACACAGCCTTTTCTGTTTATTTCCTATTTCGGGGCCTCCCACCACTGAGAAAATGGCTACTCCTAACCAGTGTAGCGCGCCATTCGACGCGGGCGCACGCGCATGCCACGGCGCAAAAACGAACCAAATGTTGTGATCGATCGAAAATTTAATTTCAAAGTGTGAAGCTTGTGTCAGTGTTAACAAACAGTTCTATAATCAAAAGTGACGTTTGGAAGTGTTCTCTATTCGATTTGCATCAAACAACGGGTGAAGAAGGTGAGAAATGTTTTTTTTTTAATCGTAGGTAGTGATAATTTTTGTGTGGCAACATAGGTAATTTTGCAACTTATCTTGAAATGTGGGACTGGTTTTGTTCTGCAAAACTTTTATAAATACTTACCTATTTATGGCGTTTTTGTAATGTTTCAAGCTTGAAAAACCTGTTGCCATAATTCACAAGTTTTTTTACGAAGCTCTCGTCTCGTATACCTTCTCTTTTTCTGCAAAACAGATTATGGTAATTAGTTATGGAAAATATTAGATTTTTAAAACTACATACATTTTTATTTATAATCATAATCATCACTCGTCCCAGTACATCTAAAGTTACCTACCTTACGTATTATAATCACAGACATAGGTAACAACTAATAGAATATGAATAACTTTATATATGTAGATAGTTAAACAATCGAAGTGTCTGTTTGTAATTCCAAAATAACACATTTTGACTAAATATATATGAAAGTACAGACGGCACACACAACTAATGTTACAAGGAGTAACAAAGGCTAGTATTTATTTAAAAAAAAGTATTAGGGTTCCGCGGGACGTGCGTGAAACCGCAAGGCACAGCTAGTTAAAAATAAGTACCTTCCACGTGCTGCAAACATATCTAGATTACAATCGCGAGCACAATAATGTGGACACTACTTACACAACACGTCACAATAATAAAAATGTCTAAGGAGTATAAATTACTAAGTAGGTAGGTGTTAGATAAGTTCTGAGGTACCTAGGCTAGGAACTAGAATGGAATTGCGTAGTTAAGTTACTTGCCTACATAGGTGTAATAAACCTAGGAAGATAAAAACAAATCAAACTAAAATGTTCTAGCAAAGAATACTTACCTAATTTACCACAAAAAGTGCGTCCAGTCTTGTGATCTGGGGTCCAGCCATGAGCCCTTATTGCAATGTTAGTTCCACTGCGTGACAGTGACAGACGTTGTATACACGTCATATACATCTGTCTCATAATAAGAGTATCATGGGGTTATGGTATTGGCCCTTTACTTTCTTCCGTCGGGAAAAACCATCCACTTTTGACGTAGATATCTGAGTATCTCTGAGGTCCCCGAAAAGGTAAGCAGAGGTTTTGTAACAACAACACCCACATTTCACCGAATATGACTAAGTGCCAACGTGACAGATGGTGCCAGTCCAACGCCGTCTCAGGCACAATACATAGGTACGTCGCTGAATTACTTCTCAGACATATGCAGGTTTCCTCACGATGTTTTCCTTCACCGTAAATCACGTGGTGTGAAATCACTGCTCATAAGTTTTAAGAAAATCTGATTTGTACAAGCCTCGCAGGGATTCGAACTTGCGTAGCAGGCGACTGCTCAAACCCCGAGGCTACCACGACTCTACATACAAATAAATAAAACGGAAGTGTTTTTTTTGTAAATAACAAAATTTATTAATTCTATTCTGAAAGTAGTATTTCTGCGGCTATTATGTGTTTAGTTGTAATAATGTTTGTTCTAAATTAATAGAATATGTAATAATTCATGCTAATTTTCTCAAGAATTCATTTATTTGTCACAACTCATTTTTGACAGCTCATGTTTTTAATAAGTGTATAGTGGACTGTATTTACTAACTCTAAAAAGGTTGGTTATACCTATGAACTCATTAAACATTATGTCTGTTAATATACCAGGAATTTCAGAAATAACTGTACTATTTTTTTTTCGTAGAGGTAATAAATTTAGAGGATTTTTCCTTGGTGATATGTATGTATGAACTAAGAATGGGTTGTCAAAAATTCCACCCATAAGTTTGTTTCTAGAATCTTACTGCCACGCAAGTTGTGCACATTTGAAATGAGCAATCTTTAATGATCGCGAGTGTATCTATTAGCATTTCTGCTGCAAAACTAGTCGGATATTGTATATGGGTGAGTAAATTGTACCAAATATACGCTGGGGCGTGCATAAACGGTTACCTACCTACACAAAACATTGTTTGGTGTTTGATTCCCGCTTAGATTTAGGTCATGGGCCTGCAACTTTTAGGTATTAACGCATTTTGATGGCAGCCACTTTGTAACATTATGAGTTTCAACAATGAGGGTTGCGCCAACAAACTATGGCCTATAACAAATGGTTTATAGTATTTAGTCTGCATCAATTTAACTTTATCAAATGATAATTGATGCGGCCTACCTACTGCATTTTCCACAAATCCCCTAACATGACCCCCTACGTAGGGAATTTGTGGATTTGTTGTCCACAAAACCCCTGAGTATAAGCGAGTGTGAGTCGAATACAAGTATGTTTTATAATCAGTCTTTATATGAACAGTTTATTAAAAAATCCACAAATCCCCAGCTCAGAGGATCATGTAAGGAAATTAGTGGAATATCTACTGACTGGTATGGTATAAAGTCACCCACTTTTTAATCGTATACGCCCTAGATGGCGTCACTTGTAAATTACATCGCACTATGGTTACGTTTCCCTTTATATATAAATACTCTCCTATTATGACAGCCGCCTGTAGGTAGTGGTTCAGTCAGTGGTTTCAATAAACGTCACAAGTGTACAGTAAGTCAAGTGCTTTCATTCCAGTGAGTTCCTCGTTTTCCACCCATTTAGTATCTTATCCCGGCTCTGGAAGTCTCGCCATTGTCCGGTTGAGCAGCATTCGCTCCCGGAGCCAAAACTGTGGAGACGATGCCTAAAATCCTAGAGCTGAAAATTAATTAATTTAAGTATTAAACCTCTTGAAATGTCACCAACAAAATGTTATTCAGTGAAAGATACATAACATACAAACAGTATTTCACATCGTTATTAGCTTACCCTACAAAACTGTGACCATCTGCCGACGGTGACCACCGGGCCGTGACCATCCAACGGTAACCGTTGTGACTTTCCCACTGACTTTACGACAAAGACTATCATCTAGGTACCCGGTCATTATGCAATATTTATATATTGCATATTGACCTCAGAAAAGGGAAAGAGAATATCGGATAACTTCGGCTCGTTCTCGCTTTCTCTGTAGCCCACTATCTATTAGTAATACGTGGCCATTTACTTAATAATAATTTCAGTTACTTATGCCCGACCCAGCGGTCATTTTATCGAGGTTAAGTTACAACCCTTTCTAGTAAGTAAGAATTAAGCTGCATTTTTGGGGCCTTGGGGTCCTGATGCTCATCAACTTTTCAAAGAGGTTGCACGTCGTCTGGTAGAAGCCTCTCGTGACAAGCGGGCTGGGGCTTTTCTCGATCAGAAAATCAGCATTGCTATTCAACGTGGCAATGCTGCCAGCCTTCTTGGCACGATCCCGAGAGACACCGATTGGGGCTAAGTTTTCTACTTGTAATTAGCCTGAAGTACAGTTTCTTGTATAAATAGTATTTAAAAAGCTGAATGATAATTTTCTCCGAAGATGCTTAAGTGCCAACGTGACGGATGGTGTGTCTATCGCCGTCTCAGGCAAAATGCATACGTCTTTGAATCACTTCTCAGACATATTGTGGTTTCCTGACGATGTTTTCCTTCACCGTAAAGCACGTGGTGTGCAATCACTGCACATAAGTTTTTAGAAAATCTCATTGGTTCAGACCCCGCTGGGGTCTTCGAACTTGCGTCACTAGCGTAGCAGACGACTTACCGTTAGCTAATATCAAATATAAACAAAATTTTCAGACCTGTAGACAAAGTAACATTCTCCGGGAATGACATATGTCACTTGCCTGATTTATATCATGTCAATATATTTTGAATCGCTCCTTAGCGCAAGCGCAAGAGAATGACTCTTTATCTACGCCTACAGCTGTGCCTCCGGGTTCTCCCGATATTTCTTCCTCGATGATTTAAGTAATATCTGGTTCTTCTTCACACTAAAAGGAAAAAAAAACCGATGAACGTCAGTCTCGAACCGTGGTACTCTAGTTTCGTTATCGCCCCGGAAGCCTCACCTTTGAGCTACCGTAACTTGACAGATGTCGGCGGAATTTACTGTCGTATTGTAATGATATTTTATGAGTTTTTCAGTGCCTGAAAACATGGTCAAAACGATGTTTTCCATAAATTAAACCTAGATCAATTTGTTGCCTCTAAAACCCCCTACACGCAAAATTTTCATGAAAATCGTTGGAGCCGTTTCCGAGATTCCGATTTTATATATTATTAATAAGAATTGCTCGTTTAAAGATATAAGATGCAACACAAAAATATTTTATTTAAGTTCCTGAGATTATCAAACTCTTCAGTTTTACAATATTGGTATAGATTAACAGGGGAGT
Organism: Watsonalla binaria; assembly: GCA_929442735.1. Classification (NCBI taxonomy): domain Eukaryota; kingdom Metazoa; phylum Arthropoda; class Insecta; order Lepidoptera; family Drepanidae; genus Watsonalla; species Watsonalla binaria. The sequence continues at coordinate 2,197,626 of OV838929.1, read as the reverse complement.
CGTCTTAACCTTCAATCTGTTATCGTAACTAATACTCTAATTTACCTACTGAACACGCACCGTTCAAACAGTTAGTATTTTATGAAATCGTTTATAGGTAATTGGCAGAAGATTAAACAAATATTATCATATATCTGACCTGATTTCTGACTTCGCACGGTACGGCTAATTATAAATTACTGTAATATATCAGCATTTTACTGCATTATGGTTGCTAATAATTTATGAGGGTTTATCTTTATGTATATCAAAAATGGAGTGCCGTGGTGTCCGTGGGGTCCGAGCAGTCACCTGCCACCCTAGCAAGTTCATATCCCAGCGGGGCCTGTACCAATGATTGTTTCTAAAAACTTATGCGCAATGATTTCACACCACGTGCTTCAACCTTCACCGTAGTGAAGGAAAATATCGTGAGGATACCAGCATTTGTCTGAAAAGTAATTCAAAAGAGGCTGAGACGGCGATCGTCTCACCATCTGTACTAAATATATATTCTAAAATAGGTAGATCCCTGCCAATAAATATTGTGGCATTCTCGTCATACTTGTGAACAGGTGCTGCTAGTGGGGGCTGGTCATCTCAAGCAACACAATTATTCGTAGTACTTATTTTTAGTTTAAATTTTTTTTATGTCGACCTTTGTGCAGTGGAACTGTGTCCATGGGCTTATATATATATTTTTTATGATTTATATTGTAGTACTCAAAGATGTTTTTTTTTAAAAGAGTAATTACTGAGTTTCTTGAGAGGTTCTTCTCAGTAAAAGCAACCTTCCGAACCTGACGGTAGCATGTATAATCCTATGTAATCGTGTCTTTCTGACGATTTGAAAGTACTTTGTAAAAAGTCTTAATCGAATAAAGATATTTTTAATTGAATTGAACATTGATGCAGAGTGAAAAACGCAGAAACACTCCCCTTGCTTGAGACCAGCCTAATGAAATTCGTCAATGTCAAAATTTATACTTGAAGCACACTTGATGTATAGAAAAGCTCCAACCCACTTAATTACAAGCTTCTCGTGACAAGCGGGCTGGCACTTTTCTCGCTCAGAGAATCAGCATTGCTATTCAACGTGGCAATGCTGCCAGCCTTCTTGTCACGATCCCGGGAGACACCGATTTGGGCCAAGTTTTCTACTTGTAATTAGTTTTTAGTGCTGTCATTTTTAAATTACTAGGTTAATTTAATGTTTCCTCAACAAGTAGCAAATGACCAATTTGAAATGCAAAGAGGTAACCTGGCCCCGTGTGATCTCATCTCTTAGGTAATACTTTCGCCGATTGCGCCGCCGTGTACCGGTTTGATCAACCGAGCCACTTATAAAGACACTAGCGGACGTCACGCGGTTTCACCCGCGTAGTTCTCGTTCCCGTGGGAGTACGGGAATAAAATGTAGCCTATATTTCTCGCTGATAATGTAGCTATCCATTGCTGAAAGAATTTTTTTAATCGATCCAGTACTTTTTGAGTCAACTCGTTACAAACATACTGACATACAAATCTTTCCTCTTTATAATATTAAGTATAGATGGTCTTATAATGTTGCTATTTAAATATCTGAGGCCTTACTTAAAGCTCTTATTGCCATGATAATTTGGCTGTGTGTCGGTGACAGAGCTATACACGTCATGTATATCTGTATGGTAGTAATCGGAGGTCATATTAAAACGATGTTTTTTAAAGAAAATAAAATTAGAAATGACGTATTTATTAAATATTGAAACAATTTTTAACATACAGTACTCGGCGATAAATATTGCACATCGACGAACACACTCGGCTAATTTCGACTTCGTAGAGCGTTTATCTCTGTCGCACACAACCTATTCTACCCATATGACATTTTGTCAGTCGTATTCGCGAATCAGTACAGTACTCCAATTATAGGTGTTATCTCGTTTTAACATAGACGATATCGATTGCGTATTTTACTCATTTTGTATGGGAACTTTAAAGCACTACGAAGAGTGTAGGAATACACAGGTAGTGTGGGACGCTTTTTAAATCGAAATTACTGGATTGTCTCTTTCCTGAGGTCGATGTGCATATTGCTTATGCTTACAGCAGCTATTTAAAATAAAAAAATACATACATACATATACCCACACCTGTATTCCCCGAAGGGGTGGGCAGAGGTGTTGTAATAACAATACTTACGCACTATTCACCGAAGATGATTAAGTGTTAACGTGATAGATTGTGAGTCTATCGCCGTGTCAGGCACCATACATAAGTTTTTTGAATTACTTCCCAGGCATATGTAGGTTCGCTCACAAGGATTTCCTTCACCGTAACGCACGTGGTGTGAAATCACTACACATTTTTATAAAATTAAAGTCATACAATTCACTTCAATAAAGCACAGAGTAGGCTGTATTAACGACAAATTATAAAACGGTTTGCACCCACACACCGCACCTTAGGCGTTGACATTACCATTACGACACTGGAGGTCAACAGCTGACTGCTGATGTCACACAGCTTCCTAAACACCCACGTTTGCATTTCTTCATTCACCAAATTATAAGCACAATTATTGACGAGGGGGAAACCTTCAAAAGGTCCCCGACCGCCCTGGGAGAGGCAGGTCGGGGTATGTGGGATTTTTACCGCACTAAAACCCCCCCGGCGGCCATCCTCAGTGCTATCCCAGGGGCAGCTGTGTCTCCACCCTGGAGACCTCGCTGTGCAAGGCAGCGCGAGCCACATCGCGCTGCCACCTTCCCGGGCCCGCGGCTCGGTGGTCAAAGCTGGACCACCGCCAGATGGCCCTCTGGCCCCCCTTTAGTCGCCTCTTACGACAGGCAGGGGATACCATAGCCATATTCTTAGACCCTGGCTATTGAGTGGGAGCCTACACTAAGACAGGAGCCTGTATCAATATTTTTTTCTAAAAATGATTTGCAGTGATATCACACCACGTGCGTGCTCTACGATGAACGAAAACATCGTGAGGAAACTCTGTCTCAGAAGTAATTCAATGACGTATGTATAGTGCCTGAAACGACGATGGACTCACCCTCTTTCACGTTGGCACTTAATCGTTTTCAGTAAAGAGTGGGTGTTTTTGTTACAACAACTATGCCTACCCCTTTTGGGATGGCGTGAGCATATATAGTAAAGTATCATGCGAATAAGAGCTCATGGTAAAGTTTCTAACATTCCAAAGCAACGTAGCACAAAAACAGTTGATGATATCTCGAAATGACAAGCACTTTGCATGACGCAAATCAAATAACCTACCTCTTAGAGGAAATACTTGTTGAGAATAGCTCGGAGCAGTCGTTATGACATAATCAAAGACATAGCTAATCGATTATATGACTCATGTCATTTCGTCATTGTCACAATGACTATAAAAGTTATATGAAATGTCATATATGAAATGTATCACTGTCATAGAAATAATACATACATCTTCTTGAGCGTTTTCAACATATTATAAGAGCAAGTAATAGCAATATATTGAATCTGTATCTCGGAAACAGCTCCAACGATTTTCATGAAATTTTGAGTGTTGGGTGTTTCAGGGGCATAAACTAGATGAGAGAGAGAAGCTAGGTAAAATTTTTGGAAAACGTAGTTACTGAAAAAATTATTTAATTACAATAAGACAGCAAACTTCGCCGACATCTGTCATGTTATGGTAGCTCAGACGTGAGGCTTCTAGCTTACGGGGCGATAACGAAACTAGAGTACCACGGTTCAAGACTGACGTTCACCGTTTTTTCAGCATACTAAAACCCCATTGATAAGAAACCAAGCACAGCTCGGTCAACCAGGTTCTACTATAAAATATGACAGGCAACCACATGCTTACCGTCTTACCGAGGTACGGAGGGAACTCGGGCGGCCATCCATCCAACTACAGAGGGGTTTGGGTTCCTAACTTCGCTGATCGAATGATATACACAATAGCAACTGTTCCATGAGCTCCTTATGTATGTTATGATCCTTAGCAAAGTACGAAAATGTATCGTGCTTTGAGAATTACTTTAGAAACATGCGTTTAATTACTTACGCATGTACGCTGGATAAATGTTATGTACGAGAGGTCATGGTTATGGCCGTAACAAAATATAGGTTAAAGTTATTAAAACAAGGTAAATATTGTAGTTAAAGCAATTCTTGTAGTACGTGTATCATTAGTTTTAGGGCACGCACGAGTGAGGATGTGATTCCCACGTTGAAATTTATATCACGTCCTACTAGCTTTTAACCGCTACTTCACCCACATAATATTTATTTACGTACCCTTTGTCCGAAGTTATATTTCAGCCGTAAAAAGGTAGTCGCACTAAATTATGAAAATCTATAAACTAAGCGATTATAATTATTTCAGTAATTTGTACATAAACCCTATACCACATACCCAATAGACAGTGTCTATGATATCCACTGCCTGTCTACCCTAGCCTAGCTTAGTAAATCGATGGGTGACCGCCCGAGTTCCCTCCGTGCCTCGGAGAGCACGTTAAGCCGTGGTTCCTGGTTGCCGATTTATTATCTTTGGCAATCGTTACAGGTCAGTCGGAGATCTTAAATAGTCTGACAACTGGTTTAGTCCAGATCACAGATTTTCGCTTCGTATTAAAATCTGGTGATCAGCTGCATCGGGTTGAATCTAATTCTGACCCCAAAAATGTATATGATAAGGCTAGGGAGATGCTGATGATCCACTCCCTGTCGTAAGAGACTGAAAGAAGGTCGAAAGGCTCCTTTTTTGTAGTCGATTAAAATAAGTGCCTACAGGAACTTTGAGCTCTCAGCGAAAGTAGTGTGGGGGGAACTGCAACATGCGTTTACATGTTTACTTGTGTGTTTTATATGTATCCGCGCTCGCGCCTAACTAACCCAAAAAATGCCAGCGCTCAAAACTCTTGACGTGCTCTACTTATAACATGCGGGCAAAGCATATTGCGATCTACATAGTAGATGTGTTCATAACACTCCGCATGAGGTATCCGGCAATTGTTTTTAGCTCGACATAGCGAGACTCGACGTAACGCGACTCGACGTAACGCGACTCGGCGTGACGGGAAACGACGACAAGGGAATTATTCGTGAAATCAGACCACAATACATAGTATGCCGAGTATTCGTAGATATCCAATCCAAATATCGACATAAAAACCGCCGAGTCGAACCCACACCAGACACTCATCTACACACAATGATGTCATTCCTCCTATTTACGAAGCCTTATTTGGTTGACGTCCTGATAAGGACATCGTTTAGGGACAAGTTCTAAAAAGCATTTCATAATATAAGATGTAGAAATAAACGACTCGATGTTTAGAAACTCACAATCTTTAGTAAATAGTAATCGTAATGACACTGCGGGATTCGGGTATCGAACCCAAGACCATTTGTTCCGCAGTAGCGCAGCGACCACTGGACCAATCAAAAGCAAAAATAAAATGTAATATACCTATACTGTCTCATTCAAAAACAACTATTTCCTAGTTCTAACAAGCAAGTCTATCACGCATTAAATGACTGCAAAAAATAAAAATATTTTTCAACTTTTTATAAATTACTAGCGGACGTCACGCGGTTTCACCTTAGTAGTTCCTGTTCCCGTGGGAGTACGGGGATTAAATAAAGCCTATGTTACTCGCTGATGATGTAGCTATTCACTGCTGAAAGATTTTTTAAGATCGATCCAGTAATTTCGGAGCCTATTCAATACAACCAAACAAACACATATATATTTTCTCTTTATAATATTAGTATAGAAGTATAGAATAGATTTCGTCCGTGGCTTTGCCTACGTTTTACTACGAACCTTTAATTAACAATATGTTACTCAGCGATGTTACTGAGCCGTGGTGGCCTTGAGGTTTGAGCAGTCGCCTGCTACGCAAGCGACGCAAGTTCGAATGCCAGCGGGGCCTGTACCAATGAGTTTTTCTAAAAAGCTTATGTACAGTGATTTTACACCACGTGCTTTACGGTGAAGGAAAACATCGTGAGGAAACCTGCATATTTCAGAGAAGTAATTCAATGACGTATGTAAAGTGCCTGAGACGGCGATGGACTCACCATTTGTCACGTTGACACATAATCAGCTTCGGTGAAAAGTGGGTGTTGTGATTACAACACCTCTGCCTAGTCCTTCGGGGAATACAGGCGTGAAAATATGTATGTATGTAAATCAGCGATAATGTGGCATTATATCAGTGAAAGATTTTTTTAAATAGCTCCAGTATTAAACAAATATTTCCTCTTTATAATGTTGCTGTAAGTAGTAATATAATGAGCAAAACAGTATTTAATGCAGCCCAGGGTGTTTGAACTTCAAAATACTCAACTGCCTTGTATTCATATTAGTGTCCATTATACAGAACAATAAAGTCCAAAAATAGTTGAGCAATGACGTTCTTGCGTATTTCGGAGAAGTGTAAACTTACCGTAGCATTAAAGAGATAAAACTCCGGTTAGGTCAGTTAAAAATTGTTAAAAGACCTCATAACTCTAACTGCCACGTTCTTCAGTAAGCTTTCTCTCAACGCTGGGAAACTCGACGTCGAGTTTCGATTTCAATCCTAGGTCATCCACCCAATAGCCAATGTCTAAGAATATGGCTATGGTATCCCCTGCCTGTCGTAAGAGGCGACTAAAAGGGGGCCGGAGGGCCTGCTGGCGGTGGTCGGGGTGGGAGCTTTGACCACCGACGCGGGCCCGGGAAGGTGGCAGCGCGATGTGGCTCGCGCTGCCTTGCACAGCGAGGTCTCCAGGGGCGGCCTTACAGCTGCCCCGGGGATGTGCCCCGGCAAAGTGTGGGGGGGACACCGGTGCGTTCTATCAGAGTATCCGGAGTCCCCCCTGAGCACTGAGGACGGCCACCGGGGGGGTTTTAGTGCGGTAAAAATCCCACATACCCCGATATGCCTCTCCCAGGGCTATCGGGGACCTTTTGAAGGTTTCCCCCTCGTCAACAACAAAAAAAAAAAAGGTATTGATACATACAATCCATAGACGATAAAGTTCAATTTCGTAACCGTGAAACTGACACTCGAAGCCAAGTTTCCCAGTGCAACGCTGAGAAACAGTATAAAGCTGCTGGTCCATGCTTCTCTGGTTAAAGCTTTAGATTCTTCTTAATCTCCAAGTGCCTCTCCAATTAATGAAGGTTGGCAACCAGTTCTGAATATTTTCTGCCGGTTCATTCGCGAATGCTCCTCAACCTGGACTTCTTTCTGCCAACTCATCGTCTGCCAGCTATTTTTTAACATCATGATGGCTTGGACCATCTCGTACCTATATCTTGTTACGGAAGCTGTGTCCGAGATAAGCAACCATTCTCTGATTGATGATCTTTATAAATTTGCGTTCTTGTCAAACTCTCCGTAAGATTTCCACATTCGTCACTGTTTGCGTCCAGGTAACGGAAAAGACACGTCGGTAGGTCAACATCTCAAATGTGATGTGATGTGATGAGATGTTTACAGGGTCGGCAACGTGCGCGTGATGCCCCTGGGTCTGTTGATAAAGTATCATTATCCTCACGCTTGCGCTTATAGAAGTAATACACATTGTATGGGAATGACATATGTCACGTGACTGAATCAGTTTAAGTCCATATATTTTATATCGCTTATATTAGGGAAAATGCGAAAATTCTAGACCCACAATCAATAGGGTGCGGTGACCGCTTACCATTAGATAGGATACATGCTTGTTTGCCACCTTAGCCATATAACATGATGTCATTGATAGCTCAGTTCGTGAATAATTATTATAACAACGCATCGTATGTAACGATGGAAATTCTGGAATTTGTTTGGAATCCTTCCAGCTGCATTGTTTACAACACTCCTTTTGTCAAGTCGGGTAGATACGTAGCTGGAATTCTTGTACACAACTTTACGATCTAACTTTATTATACAGATAATAATTAAATTTTTAATTATCTTATACAAACTGAATCAAATTAAGGTTTCGTTTGATTTGTGAAATGGTATGGTAGAGTCGTGATCCTATATAATAAAGTTGAAGAGTTTTTAATATAACATTATAGTGGGTGTGACCAGTATTAAAATACGGTCTAACCTTGGGGTATTTGTTACATTCGTGTTCGTCATCTGTGTCAATACTTGTCTTGTGAATTAATTATGGATTGTGCTTTGAGAATGTCGTTCATTATTGTATGAGGTTCATTATGAAATGTATTTAATTTTTTTTAAAACACTCGTGCATACCGTTATAATATACCTAGTGAGTGTCATCATCACCCTGGCCTTATCCCATACATTGTTGGAGTCGGCACTTGATTCAACCCGATGTGGCTGATCACAGGTCAGTCTAGTCAAATGGTCTGGTATCGTAAAATAAAATAGTCTGACAACTGGTTTAACCCAGATCACAGATTTTCCTTGTAAAAGGGGTTGCAAAGGTCAGATGGCGGTCGCTTCGTATAAAAATCAGGTGATCAGCCGTATCGGGTTGAATTAAGTGCCGACCCCAACAATGTATGGGATAAGGCCGGGCAGATGATGATTAAGTACCAACGTGGCAGAGGGTGAGTTCATCGCCGTCCCAGGTACTATACATGCGTCTTTGAATTACATCTCAGACTCAGATATGCAGGTTTCCTCACCATGTTTTCCTTCACCGAAAAAATAATGTGTATAGATATTGATACATAGATAAAATAATTACCGGAGATCACAGTCAATTATTTATTGAACTTGCAGCGTATTTAATGCTCTGCAGATTGGATTGAAAGGCACATTTCAAGGTTCGCACGCGAGTGTAGAAAAGGAAGTGGGTATTTTATGTTATTATTTTAATACCTAGTAATACAATATACATATTTATATACTAGCTTTTTTTCGCAACTTCGTCCGTGTATGTGCTTCGGGTACATGCTATATAAGTAGGTATATAATTTTTTCTGCAAAATTATTTTCAGGAATGACGTCCAGTGCAGTGTACCTCCTATGTGACAGACATACAACTTATCTATTTCCTTTATTACTAGCTGTGCCCCGCGGTTTCATCTGCGGTAGATTTTATTTCATAGGTGACCTGCGGAACCCCAATGTTTTTTTTAAATAAAAGTAGCCTCCCTTGTAACATTAGCTATCTAGCAGTGAAACCCCCGTAAAAATTATACAGCTGATTTTTTTTTAATTCAAGTTATAATATTAGTACCGTATACACTTTCATATGCATTTCGTGAGAACCTGTTAATTTGGTATTACAAACATACACTTTAATCTTATTTATCTGTATAGATAGATGTTATTTTCAGTATCAATCATTAGCCCCGAAGTCAATAATAAAATACCAGCAAATCTATAAATATATTTAATTATATAATGGTCTCCTACCGAATTTCGGTTACGGCGGCTAATCTCAACGAGGATCAGCCATGTACGCAGGAGATATTATAGTGCACAAGTGTGTGCGCAAACACAGGTGCACTCTTTATTCCCTCACTCTCATAGTCCGATGGGAGGCAATCCGACACGACCGGAGAGAGATCAGGCGTAGGACCAACGGTGCAACGTGTACCCCAAGGCACGGGGGTGGAAACACCGCCGACTTCCAAACTCCGGCCATTTATTGTGAATTTCTTGACAGAAAACCAATATCAATTTTTGTCCCGACCTGAGAATCGAACCCGAGACCTCGTGATTGGTAGGCAAACTTGATAACCACTAGACCAACAAGGCAGTTAATTATAACAGTACATTCAACAACTACTCGAGGTCTTTATAAAATAAGCCCACGTGCTAGTCTAGCCTGGCGCCTAGCCTTGCTTGTACACCAATGGTTACAACCTTGAAGAATTGTGTTTGATCAGATGAACTAGACAATTAGTTTGTTATGGTGAGTATTAGGGCTGCCACCTTTATTGCAGTTAAAGTATATTGGTTGAGAGCCGTGGTGGCCTCGGGGTTTGAGCAGTCGCTTGCTACGCAAGCGACGCAAGTTCGAATCCCAGCGGGGCCTGTACCAATGAGTTTTTCTGAAAAAACTTATGTACAGTGATTTCACACCACGTGCTTTACGGTGAAGGAAAACATCGTGAGGAGACCTGCATATTTCTAACAAGTAATTCAAAGACGTATGTATTGTGCGTGAGGCGGCGATGGTTTCACCATCTGTCACGTTGCCACTTACCCCTTCTGGGAATACAGGCGTGAGCATATGTATGTGCGGTAACATGTAGAAAGTCGCGGCCAAAGGCAATATGGTAAGCTGGGAATTGGAGGAGTTTGTTCCCAATAAGTAAAATACACTATCCAGTCGAGACGAGGACGTTTTTTGACATTAGCTGAGGAGTGACCTACAGGACCAGTTCTTTATAAAGACAACGGAATACATTAAATAAACAGGTTTGATGAGGTCGGCTTTACTGTGGTACAATTTGGGGACCAAAGCGGAAAATTATTAAGATTTAAAAAATCTTGCCAAAAACCTATTATAGTGTTACTTATATGGAGGACCAGCTGTGCCCCGCAGCTTTACCTGCGTAGACTATGAGTGTCCCGCGGAAACCAATTTTTATTAAAGTAGCCTAAGTTACTCCTTGTAACATTATCTATCAGCAAGTGAAGGTTCCCTTAAGATCAGTCCAGCTGTTTCGGAGATTAGCTAAAACAAACTGACAAAGAGAAAGTTTTTTTTTAATAAATTTTTATGTCTGTACCGTATATACTTTCATAGACATTTCAATTTTATTTATCTGTATAGATAGCAGAGCATGGCAATGAGTTTGTTCAAAAAAAAAATTGAGGGAATCGAAGGGAAAATACCAGAAAATGTTTCGTCGTTTCTTCTACTATCAGGCTTCAATTTTGGGAACGTTGACGTTGCCTGACTAGGGCCCAAACAGAATAAATAATTTTCATTTTCATTTTCATTTTCAACCTCTTATTGACGTTTCGTCTTATAAATCACTGTCAATCAATAATTGCAATAAAATGGTAGAGCCCATACTGCCGTGGCATTAATATATTCCCTTCAATAAATTTAAAGAGACCATCAAAGCAGTTTCGCTCAAAAAAGGATATTATACTGTAAGTGATTATATTTGTGATAAGGAACCCTGGGATGTATCTTTGTCGGAAAATTATTGTAAATAATCCCATTGGCACTGTACTTTTGCTACAATTAATTAATCTTAGTTTGATCTTTGCTTTGACTGGCTGGAATTTGCCATGCTCACAAATATTTGTAATATTTTAGTTATTATATTTGACAATTAAGCATTTGAACTGTGTCCATGGGCTTATATTCATGAGATATAAATACTGTAACCAAAAACATTGTATAATATATATTTTTTTAAAAGAGTAATTGTTGAGTTTCTTGCCGGGTTTCTGGCCGCAACAAAAGCTACCTTCCGAACGCGGTGGTAACATTTATAATCATGTATAATGTATTTTGTGTCCTTCTGACGATTTGAAAGTACTTTGTAAGAAGTCTAATCAAATAAAGATGTTTTGAATTTGAATTTGAATTACTAAAATGCCGTTATCTGGTCGAATTTAACTTTTAATGCTATTATTATGAGAAAAAAAACGATCTATCTGTGTTTCCGAATTTTCAATACCTTGAATAGTTTTGGAAATAATCCAAACAATTTAGTCATTACAAAGTCACATCGGTTTAAATATTTACTGTGGTTTTAGCATCTTATTATACAACGGTTTTGGTTGATAACGGCAATAAGGTGCGGCCTCATGCAGCCGCTGTGGTCACGTGAACCCATTTAAAATTTCCCGTGACTCAACAAGGAACTACATCATGAAGCCGCTCCTATCACGTGTCGCTACATATGACATGACCACATTTGTCGCTGGCTTACATCAGGTTGCACCTTTATAGATATATCACGGCAGCATAGTATAAACTAACAACAAAATAAAAGTTTCTTTGGAAGGCATTCATTAAACTATTTTTACTCCACAATCTTATCACTTAAAGCTCATATAACGTATGCCATTTAAGAGGCATCCCTTTTAACGACCAGTGAAATATTGTTTAATAAAAGTGCACAGATAAAAAAGCTGTCGCAAGCTTAAATGTGTGTTGAATATCAAACCGTTTATTTATTTAAAACAGTTCAATGATTCCAAACGATTTAAATTCTTGAACGACAGAATAAGCTTTATTTATGAAGGTTTTAAGAAGGGAACATTGGTTTTAAATGTGCTGAAGAAGGATAATATCATTGGGTATGATTTACGTTTGGTATCTCGGCTTTCCACCCGAGGAGCTCGTGGCACAGTTGCTATTGCGGATATCATTTGATCAGCGAAGTTAAGCAACCCTAACCCTAGCCAGTAATTGGATGGGTGACCGTCCGAGTTCCCTCCCTAGTCACGGAGAGCACGTTGCCAATTTAACATCTTTGGCAATCGTTATCAGTTGTCAGACTCTCCTAGGCCTCCGACTGCCCAGTTGGAGGCCCAAGATAGTCCGACAACTGGTTTAACCCAGATTACCAATTTTCCTCGTAAAGGGGGTTACGAAGGTCAGATGGCAGTCGCTTCGTATAAAAATCAGATGATCAGCCACATCGCGTTGAACCAAGTGTCGACCCCGGCTATGTATGGGATAAGGCCAGGGAGATGACTGAACCGTAAGCGGAATGTGGGTATACTATAAGTGCATCTCTGCATACCCCTTCGAGGAGTACAGTGAGCCTAAGGTCCTGGGGTCCAACTATGATCGTTTAAGATGAGATGAACTTCTTAGCTTAGGTTACATTTCGTGCGAGATCTGGTGACTTTCTGGTAGTTCTGGTGACGTCATAATCAGTGCTCGCTATATCCCATCGCTCATCGTTGGACATTGGTAATGTTGGTATAATTATATCAAAGAAAAAACGGAATAGCTCAGTCATCGTCACAAAAACGTCGTATGGAATTGAAGTCCTGTAGAACTACGATTTCGGATCACGTGAAGACGACTTCGTTCGAATAACTTTAAACGTTCAACGATTTTTCGTTCGTTTGCTCGTCTTTCAACGAAATTAACGTGAATCGGAGCATAGTACACTTCCCACCCTCAGAACGATAGGGACTCAACACAAAAATTTTAAAAATACTTAATTATGTTAAATTCATAAGACAAACCTCAAAATGTAAAATTTTTCTAATAGAAAATCATTTTCGTTTAACATTTATCGACAATGCTTAAGTTTAACTATTGTAAAATAATTACTGCCTAAGTAATACATTTAAACTTGATCTTTGATTACTATTACAAAAAAATATTTATTTTTGAATTGAGTCTCTATCGTTCTGAGAATGCGACTTTTTAACATACATACATAATGCTCACTCCTGCATTCCCTGAAGGCGTAAGCAGAGGTGTTGTAATAACAACCACCTCTTTCACCGACGACCTCATCTCTGGACCATCTCAGGCATTATACGTCTTTGAATTTACTTCTCAGACATAATATGTTTTTAGAAATACCAGCACCGTTTTTTGGTACCGGCCCCGCTGTTATTCGAGCTTGCGTCGCTTGCAATCGACTGCTCAAATCCCAAAGCTCCTTGTTGTTAGTTATATTTCCTATCTAATAGTGTATCACACACATATCACGGTGTCGTTAAGCCGTTAAATAAATAGTTAATTGGCATACATTTCACGCTTCACACATTCCAGATAACGCGTTCCCGCATGTTTATTGTGATTCTGTAATTAATTGCCTCGAGAGACGCTCTGTACTGTTATTTTCTCGACAACACTCGTTAACTATAGATATTTACATCGAGAATTAATTACCTGTTTACTCTGTGACTTTTGCTCTTAGGTTTTATCATCTGTCGTCACTATAGTGTGAGATTGTGCGCCTTCAATTCATATGAGACTTGTGTTTGCAATGTCCGTTTGTTATGACAAATTAATAGCTTTTAACCCAATTCAGTAGTCGGATGGGTGACCGCCCGAGTTCCCTCCGTGCTTCGGAGAGCACGTTAAGCCGTCGGTCCCAGTTGCCAATTTATCATCTTTGGCAATCGTTACAGGTCGGTCGGAGGTCTAAAATAGTCTGACAACTGGCTTAACCCCGATCACAGATTTTCCTCGTTAAAGGGGTAACCTAGGTCAGATGGCAGTCGCTTCGTATTCAAATCAGGTGATCAGATGAATCGAGTTGAATCAAATGCCGACCCCAATGTATGGGATAAGGCTGGGAAGATGATGAGGAAAATACGCAATCGATATCGTCAACGTTAAAACATGGGGTATGATGTATTTTGCGGGCAATGAAAGTGTAAACTAAAAATACAATTTTAAGAAAACATTCACGGGCACTAAATATGTCATTTGTCAACCTCCATGGAATAAGCGCATACACTATATGCAGAGGCGTGCATTCCATATGATGATTGAATACACTCGTGTCGTGTATGTGTGTGTTCATGTTTGCGCGTCTGTCTATACCAAAACGTATGTACCTACGCCGCGCCACATTGGTGTGTACCTAACCTACCTGCTTTTTGTTTTTGCTTACCCCTTTGAAAAACCATTGCACACCCCTGCCTATATACATATATATATATAATGTGTAAATTGTTGCATATTGGAGTTGCCAACTTAAATTAAAAGCTAACCCATCTTCAGTTCCAACCTGTCAATTAATTCCACGGTGTGTTGCGAATCCAGTTAGGTTACCCACCTCGAAACATACATTCGCGGGTCGAAATAGCTCGAGCACAATACATACTTGAGTGTCACAGAATTACGGACATACCCTTTTTTTTTTTTTTTTTTTTTTTTTTTTTTTGTTGACGAGGGGGAAACCTTCAAAAGGTCCCCGACCGCCCTGGGAGAGGCAGATCGGGGTATGTGGGATTCTTACCGCACTAAAACCCCCCCGGTGGCCGTCCTCAGTGCTCAGGGGGGACTCCGGGTACTCTGATAGAACGCACCGGTGTCCCCCCACACTTTGCCGGGGCACATCCCCGGGGCAGCTGTAGGGCCGCCCCTAGAGACCTCGCTGTGCAAGGCAGCGCGAGCCACATCGCGCTGCCACCTTCCCGGGCCCGCGCCGGTGGTCAAAGCTCCCACCCCGACCACCGCCAGCAGGCCCTCCGGCCCCCTTTTAGTCGCCTCTTACGACAGGCAGGGGATACCATAGCCATATTCTTAGACCCTGGCTATTGGGTGGACGGACATACCCTATCTTATCTCACCGCCATGAGAGCGTGTATAGACGTATTAACCACACATCAATCGAGTTTAATGGCTGTAACCACCGCACGCTTCGTGTAACGTCCGTTACTTTGTGACATTGTGCGGTGTCTGTGACTGCCGCGAGCGGGTTAGGTGGCAAATTTAAATTTAGAGGGCTATTTTGATATTTGATGGGAACTTAAATTTTCAAATGCTTTAAAGACATAATTAGGTAAGGAATTTGAATTTGGAATGCTACAGATTGAACCAGTAAACGTGACGATTATTTTCAGTTGTTTAAATATATGCGAACTGTGGCTAAACTCACACAAATACATACGTACCGATTCGATTCTACGCTGAGCATCAATTCAACTATACCCCTATCACGGGTTTGCCATCGTTTTCGTAATCGCTAGCGTCTTCGCCGAACATTTGTATGAGAAATTGTGCAGCGACTCCCAGCGGTGACATGAAGAACTAAAATATCACATACAAATATTGAGAGTGACGCTAGCGAGTATAGTTTACGAAAACGATGGCAAACTCGTGATAGGGACACTGAAGTTTAAATTGGAATTCAATTTATTCATAATTGTTATAGATGTGAGTGATTCACTGATATATACATAAAAGACAAATAATACAAAATAATATTCGTTGGAAAGAGTATAATTTAAAAGAAACATTATCTCTTCCTCTTATGACTTGCACCTCACCCCACGGTATCTAGTTAAGATCAGTTGGCTTACGGTAAGCTCAATATTGTAAGTTAAACATATCGTTTTGACACAGCTCGAGATGCAATCAGGCATCCGTTAACCACACATTGTGTTCAATATGTCTATCCATCATCTGTATGTATAGATTAATAAAATTGAAGTTAATTATTTTTAATTTCTCTATCTATCTGTCGGTTTATTCCGGCTAATTTCTGAAGCGGCTGTACCGATTTTAATGGCTTGCACTGACAGATAGCTGACGGTACAAGGAATACAAAGAGAAATAGCCTAGTGGCCGTAGGGCCTTAGCAGCCGCCTGCTACGTAATCGACAAAAGTTCGAATCCCAGCGACCACTGCCAATGAGTTTTTCTAAAAGCTTATGTGCAGTGATTCCACACCACGTGCGTTACGGTGAAGGAATTCATCGTGAGCAAACCTGCATATGTCTGAGAAGTAATTCAAAGACGTATGTATAGTGCCTGAGACAGAGATAGACTCAACATATGTACACCACGTTGGCACTTAATCATCTTCGGTAAAAAGTGGGTGTTGTTATTACAACTCCTCTGCTCACCCCTTTGGGGAATATAGGCGTGAGCATATGTATGTATGTCATAAAATTTACACGAGTCACACAGAGTAAGCGTTTATTGTATGACCCCAAACTGTCGTGGTGTAAGTAGGTACATCACTAACTTAACCACAACTTAACCATGGGAACTCGGTGTCACGGCCTTTAAGTTCAAGTTAAGCCATTTACCTATCCAACATCTGCCTCGTTGGTTATCAGTCCGTGACGGATTTAGATTTAGAGCAAGTTAACTTTAACTTTGATGTTTGCGTTACTATGGTTTGTAGTTAGGTTATAATTTACGTTAGCTTTACCCACGACGTTCACGTAATTCCTATGTCTGTCCTCGAGGTCATGAAAATGGGATAACTTGGGAAGCATTACCTTTCAATTAAAAAAAGAAAAAACATAAAAAACATACAGTCGAATTTATTACCTCATCCTTTTTTTGAAGTCAGCTAAAAATAGGTTCTGCCCGCGAATTCGTCCCTCTGGAATAGTTCACTTTGGGCTAACGCTAACTTTAGCCCATAGCCTTCCTCGATTGGTACAAGCTTTTTACAAATTCGCATGAAGATTTTATTCGAATAACAATAGTGGGAAATTATTCCTATGACTGGGATTTGTCTGTCTTAAAACAAAAAGTAGTAAAACCACATACCACCCAAGTTCACCCGTCAACGGTCAGTGTGACAGCTCCCGTCAGTAGATGTCACCTGCTATGACATTTGACAGCTTAATGATAGCTTATCTTTGAAGTCATCGAAAGTGTTCGTTGAATTGTGTTTAATTATTACTCATTAGTAACATGGAGATATGAACAGATTTTTATTGTTGAATGGGTTTTATTATTCAGTAAGTTATTTAGGTTAGAATTGAGTAGTTGGAAAACCACAGCATTTTATTAAAATATTTCAACTGGACTAGATATAGGGGTAAATTTAAAATACATGCCTATAAATCTACGAATGTCTAAAAGTGTCTCTTGGTAATGTGTTCATAATGATTTTTATTCATAGCGCAAGAAACTGAGAACAAAAAAAAATTTCCCTTCTTGACTGACCGTCTCTTCGGACTGGATCGATTTTGACGGAATTGTTACTGGCAGATGTTGGATAAATGTTAATAAAACAAGACAATACTATTCTGAACATTATTTATTACCATCATACTACTACTAATTATGCAAATATTAGAACAGTGATTCTACTTAAAAGACAATAAACCCTTGGGAACCAAAATGTACACACAAATAAAATGATCTACATTGAGAAGCTATGGAATAGTGGAATATTTGAATGGTGATTAAGGATTACTTTTCACACATTTGCAAACGCAGTTATTGCATCCAATGATTTCTCCATTGTTGTCCTTGCGAACGCAGATGCAAGCCTTTCCATTAGTTTGAATGCAGAAACATCCTGCCTTGTCACACTTCTCCACAGATTTCTTGGATTCAATACAACTGCAATCAGTACAACGCTTGATGTCTCCATTGTCATCAGAACAGACGCAGATGCATATCTTTCCTTCTGTTGGGATGCAGGTGCAGTTGTCAGTGCATTTGCGCTCGCATTGTCTAGTATTTTCACATTCGCAGTCGCTGCATCTAATTATTTTTCCATTGTTGTCCTTGCGAACGCAGATGCAGTCCTCACCATTAGTTGGAATGCAGAAACATCCTGCCTTGTCACACTTCTCCACAGATTTCTTGGATTCAATACAACTGCAATCAGTACAACGCTTGATGTCTCCATTGTCATCAGAACAGATGCAGATGCATGTCTTTCCTTCTGTTGGGATGCAGGTGCAGTTGTCAGTGCATTTGCACTCGCATTGTCTAGAATTTTCACATTCGCAGTCGCTGCATCTAATTATTTTTCCATTGTTGTCCTTGCGAACGCAGATGCAGTCCTCACCATTAGTTGGAATGCAGAAACATCCTGCCTTGTCACACTTCTCCACAGATTTCTTAGATTCAACACAACTGCAATCAGTACAACGCTTGATGTCTCCATTGTTATCAGAACAGACGCAGATGCATGTCTTACCTTCTGTTGGGATACAGGTGCAGTTGTCAGTGCATTTGCGCTCGCATTGTCTAGCATTTTCACATCCGCAGTCGCTGCATCTAATTATTTTTCCATTATTGTCCTTGCGAACGCAGATGCAGTCCTCACCATTAGTTGGAATGCAGAAGCAACCTGCCTTGTCGCATTTTTCCTCACACTGCTTATCATCAACGCAGCTGCAATAAACACAACACTTCATGCTTACAATTTTATCAGGATAGACGCAGATGCACGTTATGCATTTACAGTCGCATGGTTTTATGTCGCACGTGCAGTCGTTGCATCTAATGATTTTACCATTGTTGTCCTTGCGAACGCAGATGCAAGCCTTTCCATTAGTCTGAATGCATCCTGTCTTACTACATTTCCCAAATCGCATAGTTTCATCAATGCAGCAGCAGTAGGTACAACGTTTGATGACTCCATTGTCATCAGAACAGACGCAAATGTATGTCTCTCCTTCTGTTGGAAGGCAGATGCAGTTGTCATTGCACTTGCTGTCACATGGTCTTGAATTGTCACACATGTAATTATCGCATCTAATGATTTTTACAGCAGTACCTTGTTTGCCATAATTTTCAGAGCAAATTTTTTCGTTGCTAATACATTTGCAATTATTGCATGCTTTTATCTTCCCTTCATTGTTCTTACACACACAGATACATGATCTTCCATCAGCTGGGATGTAAGTACAATAATCAGAACATTTATGAGCATTCTTGAACGTTCCAGATCGTTCTACGCAGCAGCAATCATCACAGTCTTTTACCTTCGTGTAATCATTTGAAGTGCCTTCTTGACTAGCGCACTCAGTAGTGTTGCCAACTTTACCTGTTTTCCCAGCTTCACTAAAACACGGGCAAGACTTTTCTTCAGTACCTGCGCAGGTACATATTTTCATGCATTTATTCGCCAAAGTCTCATTATCAGGTTCAATTCCACAACAAAGACGTTGATTCAATCTTGTGCTGGTGTTAGAGCAGGTCTTTTCAGCACCGCTGCTGGCGCAAATACAGTTGAAATAGAGAGTAATGTCTCGTCTATCATTCTTTGGCAGACAGTTGCAGCTACTGCTGTTAGTATTGATGCAGATGCAGCATCTGCAGCCATTGCATAGGAGGTCGGTTTTAATTGTCACGTTGAAGCACGGCATTTTGCAATCTGGAAATTGAAATAATGGTTTTTTTATCCAGTTGTTCATTTAGACACTTTTACAACGCCCATGAGATCTTGCAGAGTGGAACTTAGGATATTTATTTCAAACTCCATTTCAATTGATTGCAAGTAACTGAATTTGCAATATAAGTGTTATATTAAGTTACATATACAACATAAGTTTATAACAAATGCCTTGTTAGTGCGCTCACGTATACACATATTTTTAATTTAAATTAAAAAAAATCTAGGACAGTTTATGGTAAAATACACCTATCTTGTGACTTGCGTTATCATCATCATAATCATCATCCTCCTGCCCTTATCCCATATCATGTGCAGTCTGCGCAATGTGTTCTTCTCTTCCATTTCTCTCTATCAGCCGTCATATCTGCATTCACTCCCATTCTAGCCGTATAATCTTCCACACAATCCATCCATAATTTCTTAGGTCATCCTCTGCCCTTGTAGCTAACCTACCATTCATAAAAAAGCTTGACTTGTGTTAATAAATAAATTAAAAAAAAAATCTTACTTTTAAAATTCCCACGCAGAAATAATCAGCAAATAAAAACAATAGCAGCGTTCTTATCAATCAGTAGCACTTATCAACTCGCTCAGTGAACTGACACTGGATGCTGATAGCTGTCTTATAAAGGGATAGCAATTGTGCCGAGCGCAAACCTTATCGCAGACACTTTTAGTGTCGTGTGAGTTTCGTGCCGTGTGTTGCGACTTTCGAGCCGTGCGGAATGAATCAGATTGTGACGTCATTTTAGTATATATATGTACGACGTCACGTATTAATGCAATACTGTCTGTAATTTCAAAGCTGTTCATGCTGTATGTTCATTACTATCGAGCTGTGCTCGGTCTTTTTCTCACCAAAAAAATCAAGTTGAAAAAAAAACAAAAAAAAGGAAAACATAACAGAACTGATGTCATTTGGACTCGAACCGGGGTCGAGTTATTCGCCACTAGCGGATGTCACGTGGTTTCACCCGTGTGCGTGTAGTTCCCGTTCCCGTGGGAATACGGAGATGAAATATAGCCTATATTAATCACTGATAATGTAGCATTCAAATGGTGAACTTTTTAAAATCGTTCCAGTATTTTTGCAACATGCATACAAATCTGTATAATATTTATTCACAATCCGGACAGACAGACAAAATGACTACGTGCATTCGAGGTCAGCGCTCATAGTTCGTGTCTGACGGCGCCCTAAAGATAATTACATCGATCACAACTAGATATCCGAACACATACCATCATTACCGTCAGTATACCACACACACAAATGGTCAATAATCGTGTGTGAAGTCGACCAACCTTGGTCCAGTTTACCAAAACGGATGTAAGTAGGTATTCATGGCTGCGAATGTGTGTGGGCGATGGGCCAACCTGCCTTGAGATCGACTTATCTGGTGACATTTGGACCAATAAATCCGTCGATTTGGTTTATTAGTATCTCCGCCTTGATGTTGGAAATCCAGACCTGCCCGATTGAAAACTGTAGCATCTTACAGAAATCACGGCCAATACTTTTGTCTGAAATAGTTGAGGAGAGTAGGGAGTATAACGGAGCTGTAGTGGCTATGGGATTTGAGCAGTCGCCTGCTAAGCAAGCGACGCATCCCAGTGTGTACCAATGAATTTTTCTAACTTATGTGAAGGAAAACATCGCGAGGAAACCTGCCTGTATGTATAGTGCCTGAGATAGACTCACTATCAGTCACGTTGGCACTTAATTATTTTTGGTGAAAAGTGGGTGTTCAAAGTCAAAGTCAAAGTCAAAAATATCTTTATTCGATTAGACTTTGTACAAAGCACTATCAAATCGTCAAAATGACATAATTTACAGGGTTATACATGCTACCGCTAGGTTCAGAAGGTTGCTTTTACTGAGAAGAACCTGGCAAGAAATTCAGTAATTACTCTTTTCAAATTGCTGTTGTTATTGTAACACCTGCCCACACCTATGTATGTATGTATGTATGATATAACAGGACCTAACGTTCGAAGTTCAGAGTTACTGGACTCAGGAGAAGACTCTACCACAGTAAACATATGAACTTACTGCAAGGAGTTAGGAATCTAGGAAATATTCATTCGTAATTACATCATTACAAAGAGGCGTGGTGGCCATGAGGTTTGAGCAGTCGCCTGCTACGCAAGCAACGCAAGTTCGAATCCCAGTGGGGCCTGTACCAATGAGGTTTTCTAAAAAACTTATGCACATTGATTTCACACCACGTGCTTTACGGTGAAGGAAAACATCGTGAGGAAACCTGCATATTTCTAGAAGTGTAATTCAATGATGTATGTAAAGTGTCTGAGACGGCGATGGACTCACCATCTGTCACGTTGGCACTTAATCATCTTCGGTGAAAAGTGGGTGTTGTGATTACAACACGTCTGCCTACCCCTTCGGGGAATACAGGCATGAGCATATGAACAAAGAGGCGTGGATCTTCGTAGATAAAACTTCAAAACGTATTCCAAGTTAACAGAAAAATCGCCTAAAAGTAGGTATGTTGCAGTTAAAAGAGAAATTAGGCTTTGTGAGAAAGTATCCGTGTAGTACGCAATTTGCATGCTAAAGAGATGATGACGTCACCGTATCCTTGTGTGGTACATGTATCAATCAATACGTTTCGTAACTTTACTTCGAAATGGATGCAGATAAGCAATAATGTGTCAACCCGCATAAACTTGGTTTTGAGAAAATGGCGTCTTAAGATGATTGTATACGTGATTTAAGATTTGTTTTATGACATAAATCCATTTTTTTACGTACTTTTATGTTTCAGATGACTTGAAACACTTTTTTAGAATGTTAAATACGTGATGCATTATCAAAATATATCAAAACCTTTGAATTTGACTTTTTGTGGGTTGACACATTATTGCTTATCAGCATCCAAATAATGGTGAGTTTTTACAAATCGTTGCGTATGAGATGTAATTATTTTGACAAAAGTTTTGTGATGGAAAAGTGATGATATAGGATCAAGAATTTTTAGACATAAATTTTTTGCACTTATCTACAATAGATAAATAGAGAAACAGTGGTGAAGTTCGAATCCCAGTGGGGCCGCCAATGAACTTTTCTAAAACCGTATGTGCAGTGATTTAGGAATTCATCGTGAGGAAACCTGCATATGTCTGAGAAGTAATTCAAAGACGTATGTATAGTGCCTGAGACGGCAATGGACTCATCCTCTGTCACGTTGCCACTTAATCTTATTCGGTGAAATGTGGGCGTTGTTGTTACAACCACCTCTGCCTAACCCTTCGGGGAGCCTTCTGGGATGGGTTTTGACAAAATCAAACGTCGTCGCTTCCCGGTCCCACCCGAAGGCCCCTAGAGACCCCTAAAACTCTTATTGAAGGCGCCTGAAGGCCGACTTCAACACCATCAAGATCCCTTAAACAAACTAGTAATGTAAACTTTAAACGAAGCTGTTAGTATTCCAAATGAATCGTTTACCAACCTCGGCACCTTTGCACGACCTTCGACACCCATGTATGGGCTAATGACGTCATTCATTCATACATAATGCCAGATTGTATTTACCATCTGATTGTAAATCAATGGCATTTAATACGTAGGTGGTAGAGATTAAAATCAAACGGACTTTGAATGTTGCAATGCGTTTTAGGCTTGATTAATAGTTATAGCACCTGACTTTGTTTGTGTTTTAGAATTCAATTCATTCATACTTATATCTGAGTAATATAATAAAAGTGGTGGCCTCGGGGTTTGAGCAGTCGCCTGCTACGCAAACGACGCAAGTTCGAGTCCCAGCGGGGCCTGTACCAATGAGTTTTTCTAAAAAACTTATGTACAGTGATTTCACACCACGTGCTTTTCGATTTAGGAAAACATCGTGAGGAAACCTGCATATTTCTGAGAAGTAATTCAAAGACGTATGTATAGTGCCTGAGACGGCGATAGAATCACCATCTGTCACGTTGGCACTTAATAAAATTCGGTGAAAAGTGGATGTTGTGATAACAACACCTCTGCCTACCCCTTCAGGGAATACAAGCGTGAGCATTTGTATGTATAATAAAAAATATACGTAGACATATTTGTCTTCACACACTTTTCGCAGTACAATTTATATTTTATATCAAATTCACTTTCAGGTCTGTGTTCCCCGAAAGGGTAGGCAGAGGGGTTGTAAAGCACCCACTTTACACCGAAGATGATTAAGTGCCAACGTGCCAGGGTGGGTCCATCGCCGTCTCAGACACTATACATGCGTCTTTGAATTACTTAGCAGACATATGCAGATTTCCTAAGGAACGATGGATGGATTGTGTGAAAGATGATATGGCTAAAATAGGATGGAATGATAGAGAGAAATGGAAGAGAAGAACACATTGCGCCGACCACAAATGACATGGGATAAGGGCAGGAGGATGATAATGACATGCAGATTTCCTCATGATGTTGTCCTTCACCGTAAAGCACGTGGTGTGAACTAACTGCACATAAGTTTTTAGAAACACTCATTGGTACAGGGCCCGCTGGGTACTTGCGTCGTTTTTATAATTTGATTTATTTTGAATTCTTAATATTAAAATTTATTTTTATATTACAGGTACATCATCTAGTATATTTTATCCTCATCACCCTTTATCGGTAAGCTCTTACCTTTGTTGTTATTTATAATAGACGTTAATAGAATATAGACGGAGCCCGTTCTAGAATCGGGAACACCGCAAAGTGTTAGCTACCGTGCCCTGTGGACCTAGACAAAGTAACATTCTCTTGCGCATGCGCTAATAGAAACGATACTATGTATGGAAATGACGTAAATCAGTCACGTGACATATGTCATTCCCATACTTTTTTTATCAATTCTACTAACGAAGCGAGAGGATAATGTTCGTAAATGTAAAAATACGATCGAAATATAAGTAGTTGAACGATTAAAGTCATTCTATCAAAATCTCAGGAAGACCAACTGGACGGTTTGCTGAGGTCGTGGGTTCGAGACCCGCCTCGTGTTCGTATTTTTCTGTACTCTTTTTAAGGATTTGTTTTATTATGTCAGTACGTAGACGTACATACTTTCATGCATATTGTGAAAATCCGTTATTTTGGAATTACAAACAGACACTTCAATTTTATTTATTTGTATAGATATAGATACTATGGTTGCTTCTTCGACATTACCCCTAGAGGAAAGTCTGTGTGACTTAGTACATAGCTTTGGGGGGTCAAGTCGTGCGAGGTCGCGCGATGAAAGTAAGATAACCAGGTTCCCATCCCAACATATACAGAACGACCTAGTTAAATAATACGCTTTATGGGTAATACTAGCTTTACATGTGTTGCCACTTAATAAAACCTTGAGAGGCAGGTCGGGGTATGTGGGATTCTTACCGCAGTAAAACCCCCCGGGTGGCCTTTCTCAGTACTCTGATAGAACGCACCGGTGTCCCCCCACACTTTGCCGGGGCAGCTGTGCCACCCCTGAAGACCTCGCTGTGCAAGGCAGCGCGAGACACATCGCGCTGCCACACACCCCGACCACCGCCAGCAGGCCCTCCGGCCCCCTTTAAGTCGCCTCTAACGACAGGCAGGGGATACCATAGCCAAATTCTTAGACCCTGGCTATTGGGTGGACTTCATAAAACCTTTTTTTTTTTTTTTTATAGTGGGAAATCCTCGTAGGATATCTGCCTGCCACGGGTGAGGCAAGCAGATTATGTCAGACTTCTACTGACTAAAACCCACTGTGTTCCTCTCCCCGCTCTGTTGAGGGGCCACGGTTTCTGGTCGCATGAGCGTCCGCGGTCCGTCAGCGGCTGGCCTGTTGGGCCTCACCTTCGGCTGCCATGCCTGTGCAGCTTGCTCTTACGGTCGGTGCGCCGGAACACGTGGCGCACCGTTTCACCTCAGGGTCCAATATGGGTGGTAGGCGTCAGTCGCACCCGTTCCCGACGCCCCCGGACCCTTATTACGGTGGCATCAAGCGGGCATGTGCCCGTCTTCGACTGCCAGCTCTTTTTCGGCGGATTGCATCCGCGTGGGGATCTGTCTCACGGATCCGCTCCGCTGCCTCCTTCCGGCTCATCACCTCCTCGCAGAAGATCCGAGCCGCCCTCCATGCCCTGTCGCTGTCAACCATCGCACAAACCACGGTTGGTAGCGAAAGGTCTCCACCGATCTCTGCGACGAGGTCATGCCGCTGCTGTGCCCACGCAGTGCAGCTCTCCAAGGTGTGCTGTGCCGTATCCTCGACCCAGCCGCATTCCCAACATGCAGGGGTCACTTCTCTTCTGGCCACTTTGTGTAGGTATCTACCAAAGCAGCCGTGCCCCGTCAAGACCTGCACGAGCCGGAACGTAAGTGAACCGTGCTCCCGAGCCACCCATTCTGAGAGCACTGGGCGGACTGCCTCTATCGTTCGGTGTCCAGCTCCTGGTTCTGCAAGCCGCTCTTGCCACTTATGTAAAGCTGAGGATTGGGCTTGCTCTCGCCATCGCCTAAGCTCCTCCACCATTACACTTCCACCCGCTCTACGTACCTCTGTACTCTGTCTGTACACAGAGGCAAGCACGTCAGCTTCTAGGTCCCAAGGTAGGGATCCCGCCAATACACACGCTGCCTCGAAGGATACAGTGCGGTAGCCGCGGACTACCCTAATTGCCATGACTCGTTGCGGTCTCCGCAGAAGAGTCCGATTTCGGGCATTCAGGGCGTCCACCCACACAGGACTTCATAAAACCTAGCCTAACCATTTGGGAATAGTGGTGCTATATATCCGTACAAGTATTATCGAAATTGGATCAGGTTGAACAGACATGCACTACCAATAAATAAATACTATAGCTTTGAAATTACGTACGAAGCATTGCAACAGACTAGCTCCTTGGCCACACGGAATTTAAATGATTTTTCATTCAATAATTTCTAAATGTAAATTTCACAAAATATGTGACGTCACACTAGGGAATCTCACAAATGTGACAAGAACGAGGGGAGGGGCAGTAAAATCATGAAATCACGTGTGACGTAATATATGGATAGCCCCTTACATGTGGAATAGAAAATTGTTTCTTTACCCTGGGAAAACTCGTACGCAACATTACCATCTACGATACATACGTTTTTACACGTTACTTACGTATAGCACAATGAGAGTTACGACAATGAATAGGGGTGTCCCAAGAGGGCAATAAAAGCGTACAAACGCGACCACACGCCCTTAGAAGTGACGAGGAGGAGCACAGCCCTTCCCTCGCGGCGGTTGGCGTATATACGGATTTCAAAAAATCAAATAAATTTTTGTTAGATCTAAAAAAATTACTATGCAAATGATTCTACCCAGGTGCATTCCATATAAGCAGATAAGCAGTGCTTACCATTTGTGATGACTGAATACACTCTTGTCGTGCGTGTCTATACCAAAACGCAAGTACCTACGCCACGCCACATTGGTATGTAATTAACCTACCTACCTACTTATTGTTTATGTTTACCCCTCTGAGAATCCAATACAATGGTTCTACCCACCCCACAGGAGCCTTTATAGCATTGATAGTAGCCCTAGTCACTTTCTAGAACTACATACATACATATGCTGACGCTTGTATCCCATGGGAGTAGGCAGAGACCACCGTTTGCCACATGCTACGATCCTTACATACTTCTTTCGCTTCATCCACATTCATGCATCTCTTCATACACTTTCTTCGGTTACAAGTGCTCCGAATTTGACCTTTCTGAAAAATACTATTAATTGTGTCATAGTAGTTGTTCCTTGAACGCCCTCTACCGACACTTCCGGTCACATTCGCTCTATAAATTTCTTTCGTTAATCGCCTACTACATGCGTTGCGATTTTTTGTAAATTTTAAATATAAAAACTAAATACTTAAATAATGTAATGTTTTGTGCTAACCCTATTCTAATTATAATATTACACAATTGTGCAGTGTAACAGTCAAGTTAAAACTACAGTAAGAAAAACTCAATACACTTGCTAACTTCTTTTTTTCTAAGGAAGTAAAGTAATCTGTCAAGTAAGCGTACAGAGATAAAAACAAAAAAGCCTTGATTATGTATCTGTCTCACGGTCTAATAACTCTTATTAACTGGTCGGAGAGTATTTTTTTTTGCTGAGAATTTTTTTAGCAAAAAAATATTTGGTACGTTTGCCCTAGGGCTATAGCTGTATGGGTGTCGTCACTAGTATATGCGCAGTAGACATTCTATGTCGTTTTCTGTATGGCACGTCAAAACTATGCTAAGTTTACCCCCCCCCCCCCCCCCACTATTTTTTCTGAGCGCTCACAGCTCGTGGCGGCACAGCTTTTCACTAAATGCATATGAATGTACATACGGTACTGACATAAAAAAAAACGATTTCTAAATTTTTCTCTGTCTGCTTGTTCCGGCTAATCTCCGAAACGGCTACACCGATTTTAACGAGACTTTTACAGGTAGATAGCTAATTTTACCAAGGAATAACTTAGGCTACTTAATTGGAAACTATTCTGAAAATTATTTGTTTTTTTTTTTTCTATTTATTATGTCAAAATTACAGTTCTGTTGCCAATTAAATATTCTTGATGTCACCTGCTTCTCTGCTCTCGCACTAATTTATTTTAGTTATTCGCCATCGTCTATACTGACGTTCACAGGATTTTTTTCCTATTTTTTGTGTGAAGAAGAAACCGAGCACAGCTCAACCAGATATTTTAAGTTAAGGCAGCTAGACAAAGTAACATTCTCTCGCGCTTACGCTAATATAAGCGATACAAAATGACATAAATCTGAGCCCGAGGACAATGTTACCGTATCTACCCTGCCCACTATACTCTTTTTTTACTAAGCCACTAAATCCGTTAACATATCTTGATCCTTCAAAGATCAATATCTTAAATACAACTTTAGACTGCAAATCCCAAAATCATGAATCTATTTAGTTCTTTGTGCTGGCCAATGCGCCCACGCATGAAAGGCGAACCTTAAAGTTTTCAACGATCAAGTAGCTATATAATCTCTAGTCAATTAGTATCTTTATTGACACGGTATAAGGTCTATGTTTGCTTGCCAGCAATGGTAAGTTGATCGCTCTATACATTATGGTAATGTGATATGGAACGTGGTTTGGAAATCGAAAGTGGTGTACTTGTGCCACGGAATACAGGCGCGCAGAGAATTGTTTTATTGATTTAAAAAACAATTTATTCTCACGTCCCAGAAGGATTTTTTTTGTATTGAAGAAATGTAGAAGATGCCAGGCTGAGTTTCTTGAAGGTTCCTCTCAGAAGGCTAGTATCTGAACCGGTGGTAATTTTTCGACGATCAATAAGTGTCTTAACAGGGCCAAAGAAGAACGAATAATTGTAATTTCAAGGACAGAGGTATTTTACCGACAATGATTAGGTATCAGCATGACAGATGATTAGTCTAGCGCCATACGCATTTAAGTGTCTTCTCAGACACACTCAGGTATTTTCCAACTTCATTTCAAAGCAAATTATTAAGTTGCAAATTGTTGCGTTGAAGGCGCGTTTTTGTACTTTATAGTATTGGTTGGTTGATTTGTCCTTTCACGCAGGAACGGATCGACCGTGATTTTTGGACATGAGAGGACACAATGTTACTATTTAACAGACTTTTAACAACCGGTCAAGTGTGAGACGAACTCGTACACGAAGAGTTCTATGCCATCTATAAAACCGGCAAAAAAACACGTTTTTTTTGTATAGGAATGCCTCCTTAAGTATTTATTTTGTTGTGTGTTTGTTGTTGTAGCGTCTGCAGAAATACATCATCTGTGATAATTTCAACCGTCTAAATATTGCGATTCGTGAGTTACAGCCTGATGATAGACGGACTGACGGACTTGAAGGACAGACGGACGGACTTAGTAATAGGGGAGGCGTATTTATCTCAAAAAAGTGATAAGTGACAGAATCGCTGCTACATAATAGATGATAATACATTATAAAGTTGAAATATCTGGGGAAAAATAATGGCGTGAAAACTTTTTTTTTTTATAAATAAAAGTGATTTAACTTCAACAATTTAATAGAACCGTGGGAAAGTAATCAACAAAGGTTAAATGTCTACACCATAAATCCGAATCCATACCTTGATAATTAACTTGAAAATAGGCAGAAAATCTTATAAGGCTTGTCTCCACGCCAGTACATGCCTTAAAAGGTATTCTCTCATAGTTTGCCGGCCACTTTGCATAGCTAAGCCAAATCCATTGAAAATAATCACTTTATGTTACTAAGTGACATAATCGCCTTAGCATACCTACTTGCTTAGATTGGCTAAGTTATACTGGACACACTTGCTCGCTGCCACTTAAACTCTACTTCGAAGCAAGCAGGGGCGGCGGCAGTGTGTGCAGAAAACCTCAAGCGGCAGAAATATGCAGATAATTTCTGCCGTTTGGGGTTGAGACTTTGGGGCCAAATGCGAAAGTCCTTTTTAAGGATCTTTCAAAACGCCTGGTTGACGTCTCTGGTGACCGTCGAGCTGGTTCTTTCCTCGGTCAGACGATTAGCTTAGCGATCCAGCGAGGTAACGCAGCCACCTTTCTGGGCACCATTCCCGCAGACACTAATTTAAATTCCGTGTTTTATTTATGATTTTAATTTTTATTATTTTTTTCTTTTTCGCTATTTGATAAGGTTAAATAAACTAAAAACCTTTAAAAAAAGTTACACTGGACATATTAGCTTTCATCCGTGACTGCTCTGAATTGATTCCCACTACCCAAGAATAGAGAGAGCTTTGAGTGGAAATGATATACGTTCTCTCTGCCTACCACAGAAAAGTAGTAGGCAGATATAGTTGTGTGTTATATCTAAGTTACTGCTTTGCTATTCAGTGTGGCAATACCGCCTTTGGGATCAACGTGACTTTTACTGGCTAATGTTACCAGGCCTACTGTTTATTTAAAAAAAATATAGGACATACATACATATGTTCACATCTGTATTCCCCGAAGGGGTAGGCACAGGTGTTTGCCAACGTGACAAATGGTGAGTCGATCGCCCTCTCATGCACTATATAGACGTCTTTGAATTACTTCTCAGACATATACAGGTTTCTTCACGATGTTTTCCTTTGCCCGTAAAGCATGTCGTGTGAAATCACTGCCCATAAGTTTTTAGAAAAACTCATTGATGCCCCGCTGGGATTCGATCTGGTGTCGCTTGCGTAGCAGGCGACTGCTCAAAGCCCACGGCCACCATGGCCACCATGAAATTGAGGCATTATATATATTATTATTTTTTTAGAGCCGTGGTGGCCTTGAGGTTTGAGCAGTCGCCTGCTACGCAAGCGACGCAAGTTCGAATCCCAGCGGGGCCTGTACCAATGAGTTTTTTAAAAGAACTTACGTACAGAGATTTCACACCACGTGCTTTACGGTGAAGGAAAACATCGTGAGGAAACCTGCATATTTCTAGAAGTTTAATTCAATGAAATATGTAAAGTGTCTGAGACGGCGATGGACTCACCATCTGTCGCGTTGGCACTTAATCATCTTCAGTGAAAAGTGGGTGTTGTGATTACAACACCTCTGCCTACCGCTTCGGGGAATACAGGCGTGAGCATATGTATGTATATTTTTAACAAAAAAAAGTAAATCCGCCTTCAATAGGAGAAAAATAAAATTATGTGAAATAAATAACTTACTTATGAAGTTGATGTTTGACCTTGACCTTTGCGACACCTATATTTGGCAACAAATTTAAAAGTAAGAAATGTCACATAATTACTTATTTGTCTTTTTGAAGGCGGGTTTAATACCTGGGAATGTACCCAGGACCTCTTGTTCCGAAGTAGCGTTGTATATTAGTGTAGTTTTGAATTGAAATCTCGTCATTACATTTTGCAATTCTCGATAAAAACTTTCACTTGTAACAGTAAATAGTTATATACTGTATGAATGTCTATTTACTATATAAATAGTATACCATAATATACCCTTTGTTCACTTATCGCCTATTGTTTCAGTTGAGCTTCCGGTTTTGTATACAAAAATAGTTTTTCACTGTTATTATAGCGTTTTCTGTTATGTAAATATTTTCTGAGACGGATTTACCGTCTCTTTCCATCCAAGTGACACTAGTCTTGTGTACATACAATTATTTGAATGCATATTATTTTATATAACACTAGATAGAGAAAAAAAGCCGTGGTGGCCTTGAGGTTTGAGCAAGTTCGAATCCCTGCGGGGCCTGTACCAATGAGTTTTTCTAAAAAACTTATGTGCAGTGATTTCACACCACGTGCTTTACGGTGAAGGAAAACATCGTGAGGAAACCTGCATATTTCTGAGAAGTAATTCAATGATGTATGTAAAGTATCTCAGACGGCGATGGACTCACCATCTGTCACGTTGGCACTTAATCAAATTCGGTGAAAAGTGGGTGTTGTGATTACAACACCTCTGCCTACCCCTTCGGGGAATACAGGCGTGAGCATATGTATGTATGTAACACTAGATGTGCCCCGCGGTTTCACTCGCGTATAGTTGTTCATTGGTGGCCCGAGGGACCCTAATGTTTTTTTTACAAAAGTAGCCTAAGTTACAGACAGACAGAGAAAATTTTTTTTTTATGTTAAAACCGTATTTATTTTCATATGCATTAAGTAAAAAGTTGTTATTTTGTAATTACAAACACACACTTCAATTTAGAACAAGCAAACATCTGAGTTATACAATAATAGGGCTAATCGTGTCACGTGACTAGGACCATTGTCGCATCACACGTGACGTTAACATTGCTGCAAAATAAAAAAGTAGCAAATGTACGGCTTCCCTCAAGCTCAAGCTGAAAAATATCTTTATTTGATTAGACTTTTAACAAAATAGTTTCAAATCGTCAGAAGGACACGATTACACGCGATTATACATGCAGGTTCGCAAGGTTGCTTTTACTGAGAAGAACCTGGCAAGAAACTCAGTAAGTACTCCTTTCAAAAATGTATAATATATAAGCCCATAGACAGAGAGAAACGGGATGTTAATCAACTTCTTTGCGCAATATATATATGCTCACGCCATCCCAGAAGGGTCCCCGAAGGGGTAAGCAGAGGTGTTGTAACAACACCCACATTTCACCAAATATGATCAAGTGCCAACGTGACAGAGGGTGAGTCCATCGCCGTCTCAGGCACTGTACATACGTCTTTGAATTACTTCTCAGACATATGCAGGTTTCCTCATGATGTTTTCCTTCACCGTAAAGCACGTGGTGTGAAATAACTGCTCATAAGTTTTTTAGAAAAATCATTGGTACAGGCCGCGCATATCTATCTATACAGGTACGTAGATCTACTTAAAAATAAAGAGAATTGGCAAGCCTGTTACCGTTATTATATGGGAGCCGACCTTTTCTATGTTACTTTGTTTGTGTCATTGCGCAAGCTTCTGTAACTTAACTAATAGCTCATCTAATAGTGTGTATACATGCGTAGAAAAGCGTTCACCGCCACACGTTTACCTTTGAAACAAAAGATGCGCTTTCCCTTTTCAATATGTAGGTAGTATACATTACTTCGCTTATACAGACAAACAGACAAGTGATTGTTTGTTTTAACATTTGTAACGTGTTCATGAATATGTATCGAGATCATTTATAATTGTTTGAATATACAAGTATACAATACATACATTCATACATATGCTCACGCCTGTATTCCCCGAAGGGGTAGGCAGAGGTTTTGTAATCACAACACCCACTTTTCACCGAATTTGATTAAGTGCCAACGTGACAGATGGCCTTCTCAGGCACTATACATACGTCTCTTTGAATTATTTCTCAGACATATGCAGGTTTCCTCACGATGTTTTCCTTCACCGTAAAGCACGTGGTGTGAAATCACTAAACGTAAGTTTTTTTTAGAAAAACTCATTGGTACAGACCCCGCTGGGATTCGAACTTGCGTCGCTTGCGTAGTAGGCGACTGCTCTAACCCCGAGGCCACCACGGCTCTAACCAAGTATACAATATTCTCAGATATAAGCAGGCTACCTCACTATATTCTCCTTTGAAATTGACTTAAGTTTTTAGAAAAACTTATTAATACAGACTGGGTCGAACTTGCGTCGTTTGCGTAGCATGCGACTAGCCGACTATTCATACCCCATGACCATCACGGCTATATTATAAAATTATGACCGATGAGCGAAAATTCTCAGGCAGGGACAGGCTCATAAAATGACTACTGCGCAGCAGTCCGCGCTCATAACTCGTGACGATAAAAAATCAGTGTATTTAGTTTCAAAAACATATAATTTCGTTTTCATTCAACATCACTTCCTTAATACCTGAGTAAATCTGTAGCTTTTACTTCAATAAAATTATGTAAACTAGTGTTTTCTATGTAATTTCAAACGGGTCATTAATTTATGAATTTGGCTTGGTGTGTCGTAAATTTTGTATCCTTAACTACTAATTACTTCCTAGTAATAATTACGAAACTGTAGAATTTTTAGAAAGTCTTATTCAACGCTGTTTAAACACATCATTGTATTCCGCGAAGGGTTAGCCAGAGGTGTACCCATGTTTCACCGAAGATGATTAATTTATCAACGTGACAAATGGTGAGTCTGTCGCCGTCTTAGGCACTATACATACGTCTTTGAATTACTTCTCTGACATATGCAGGTTTCCTCACGATGTTTTCCTTCACCGTGCACTTGGTGTGAAATCACTGCACATAAGTTTTTTTAAAAAACTCATTGGTACAGCCATTGGGATTAGAGCTTGCGTCACTTGCGTAGCAGGGGACTGCTCAAACCCCAAGGCCACCACAGCTTTTTTGATCACTAAATGAAGACGAGAGATAATTCGTATCGCCACAAAATTATATATCTTAAAGTAAAACCCTAAAATGCTAAGTGCACACAAGACATTCCTTCACAACACACGACAAAAACCAACATGAATAAACATTTTTACGCCAACATAACGTAAAAACATGAAGGTGCCTTCAGCAGGGATATTACACAAACTATTAACATACAGAAGGCCAGCTCGCACACATTAGTAACAGTGAGTCTGTAACCCTATCACTCGCTATTGTCTCCGCCGAATATTAGTATGAGAAATTGTGCAGCGACTCCCAGCGGTGACGTGAACAACTAAAACAGCTTATACAAATATTGCGAGTGACGCTAGCGAGTATAGATTATGAAAACGGTGGTAAACCCGTGATTGGGGTACAGACTCACTCACGTGCACTTTGACGCAAAGACAAAAGTCTCACTTCTCAATTATGGTCTCCTACCGAATTTCTGTTACGGCGGCTAATCTCAACGAGGATCAGCCATGTACGTAGGAGATATTATAGTGCACAAGTGTGTGTGCAAACACAGGTGCACTCTTTATTCCCTCACTCTCATAGTGGGATGGGAGGCAATCCGACACGACCGGAGAGAGATCAGGCGTAGGACCAACGGTGCAACGTGCTTTCCTAGGCAAGGGGTGCGGAATTTCGTACCCTAAAAAACTCACATAAAAAACATTCAGGTAATCCATTATTATGGATTTAGATCGCCGTCTCAGTCACTATATATACGTCATTGAATTACTTCTCAGATATATGCAGGTCCTTCAACGTATAGCATGTGGTATGAAATCACTGCAGATAAGTTTTTTCTAGAAGAACTCACTGGTACAGGCCCCGCTGGGATCGAACTTGTGTCGTTTGCGCAACAGGACTGATCAAACCCCGAGGTAACCACGGCTCTTCGGCAGTCTACCAAAATATAAAATTTAATTGATTATACTATTTAAGTAAGGCACGATACCCACATGTATGGTATTCACATGATGACGACTAGCATTGTTTGTATAAACCTTATTAACACCACGAAAGTACGAAGTATTTCGTTCTTTGGTGGTGATTCTCGGCCACTAAAATAAAAATGAAACTGCCCTTGTGTAACCCTTCCATTTTGTATTATTTACACAACAGTCGTACTAAGTGTCGCACATCGCACTCATTCCGCAAGGAAGATGAAAGACTTTATATGGCATAAAAAAATGGTACGGGATTTATATTATTGCATGGATTCTGTAGATTATAATCATTTTGCACTAGCTATGCCCCGCGGTTTTCCCGTGTAGACTTAATTTAATTCCATAGGTCGCGAAACCATTTTTAAATAAATACTTAATACAGGCTTGTAATGCTGGTGAACTTAGCAGAACAAATCCCAGCAGATCAAAAAAAACTGAGTTCTATTAGCATGCGGAAAAGTTCTAAAGTTCCTTATACTTTTAAGAGATAACGCTGGCTCGGGAACCTGGAGAAAAAAATCATAACGCTGTGCTAACTTCCCTTAGCAGATCATTTACGAGTAAATCAAAAATGTTACGTATTTCAGGGTGCATATAGGAATAAAGGAGTTCTATAGCAGATAGCTGATATTATAACTAGTAACTTCGTGATTCACTAAGTCACACAGCTTTTATTGTTAATTCAACGCAGGTAAAACCGCGAGGTACAGCTAGGGGTAGCATTTAAATACTTAAGACCACTATGAGACTAATAAGGATTAATAGTATTAAAGTTTAACCGTTCTTGAAAAATCTCGCAGCAACCCTCAAGCAAAAATAGTATAAATAGCATTGAAAACCCATACATATGCTCACGCCTGTATTCTCCGAAGGGGTAGGCAGTTGTAATCACAACACCAACTTTTCACCGAAGATGATTAAGTACCAACGTGACAGATGGTGAGTCTGCTGGGATTGGCGACTGCTCAAACCTGAAGGCCACCACGGCTCTAAAAACTCATTTTCTTTGAAATCAGCGAAGAACCATGGACCATGCTTCTCAAGGAACCCTAAGCATTGCTTCAGGGCGCGGCATGTTAATGAAGAAGGAAGTCACGTAAACGGTGTTTATATGTTTTTATGTTTTTATTGCACCGCCTTCCTTGGAGAAACATTTTAATGCGATGTACAGCTGAACAGACTTAGGTCTAAATTGACCGTGTCATTTGAATGTTAGTGTTATGGCTTATGACAAAATAAAATCACACAGAAGGACTGATTCCGTTTGTTGAGGCGTGAATCTCAGGGAGAAGTAAAATTCGCACGTACATCAATTTGAATTTTTAAATATAATTATCATATTTTGTTGAGTAGGAACGAAATTTAGGTAGTTTGCTGTGCCCCGATCCGAAGAGTGCCGACCACATCCGGCTCCGGCGTGCGCAATGTCACTCTCACGCTGTTGACAGCTGACATTAATGACGTTGTGCGTTGGTCGGTTTAGCGCTCCTGCGCTCCCCGTCAAAGTGGAGCGTTAACACAGTTATCAGCCGAGAATCTTCGCAAGCACGAAGACGTGCGCTAACGATGATCCTGGAACCAGTCAGGTTAATTAGAAGCGAGGAAGCTGTCCGACTATGGACTGTGTGCTGGGATCTCCCTGTCTCTTACCAATACCGGTTCAGCGATTTGAATATTTGTATAACTAGCGATGAATGCGCCTAAAAACGTTACTAACACCAAAAGTGTCATGGTGTCCTAGGCCTATAGACAAAGTCACATTCTCTCACCCTTGCGTTAATAGGAACGATACAAAATGTATGGAGATGACATAAATCTGTCACGTGACATATGTCATTCCCGTACATTTTGTATCCTTTCTACTAGCGAAGCGTGAGGATGATGTTACTTCGTCTACAGCCCTGGAGCCTTACCACAAGCTCTTATTGCCATGATATTCTTACTCTTATTATGAGACAGATGTATTTGACGTGTATACATCTGTCACTGTCACACAACTGCAATAACATTGCAATAAGAGCTCATGGTTGGGCTGTTAGTCAGGTTTTTAATCTACGTACATATAAATAAAAATAAACTGTCTGTTTGTTCCACATCAAAAGATTTTCGCTAAATGCATATGAAAGAATATACGGTACGGCTAAATAAAAAACATTTGAACTATTTTATTTTTTCCCTGTCCGTTTGTCAGTCTGGCTAATCTCTCAAATGGCTGGACCGATTTTGACGGGTCTTTCACTGGCAGATTTCTGATGTTACGTAACAAGGAGTAACATAGACTCTATTGATTAAAAAATATATTATATTGTTCCACGAAATTAAGCCACCCATTAATCATACACACATTACTATTGAGAACCTGCATATGTCTAAGAAATAATTAATAGACATATGCTTTAGTTGAGTTGGCAATAGACACACCATCTGTCACGTTGGCACTTAATCATCTTTGGTGAAAAGTGGGTGTCTACTGTCTCTCTGTCTACCCCTTAGAAGAACACAGGCGTAAGCATATGTATTACTATTGAGAGTGAAATAATAAGACTATGTATGCTATTACTGCCAATGTATGGAAGCTGGCCTTTTGTATGTTTTTATTTTAATACTTACTTACTTAAGTACTTGCTTACGCTTTCTTTAGCTACAACATGATTTGTATGTGTCATTATGGACATTAATTTTATATTAAGCATGAATGAATGCAACGTCAAGTATTATACTTTTATAGTGAAGAAAGTTACATTATGCGTCATATAAAATAACCTTGGTGGTTAAGTGGTTCGAATTCAGACAGAAGACCGTACCAATGAGATTTTAACAGAGAAAATGATTTACATACCTTGGTAAAGAACTTATGAGCGTCGATAAGAAATTATATTCTTCTGAAACCAACAAGAACTAAACGTGCTACGGAAAAAATATTCTTTCTTCCCATGACACCACTAACTTTGGTACTTTTATCATTTGACTTTGGGGGGGTTAAGTTGAAGTATGTGAAGACATATCCCGTGCAACTCCCACTTAGCGACCAGAGGGAACACCGTAGAGTTTAGTCTACATAACCCTTCCGCTGTCCCCGCGGCGGTGGACACTAGACTTTTTTTCCTAATTTTGTCCGTCGTCAAAAGGAACAGTTGTCTTCTAGAAGATGTAGGGTTTTATGAATATATCAATATGTTCAAGTCGTAAAATATCTAGCTCCAACGATAACGTAGTTATAGGTTATGGTTGCTAAGGGCCGAAGAGCTCGCGGCCTTAAGCGATTGAATGAACGCGCGGCCGCGTTTACCTACATTACATAAGCGAGAAGGTTAATGATTTTATGGGATTATTTCATGAACTATTAACTATTAGTGGGAGAAAAAGAATCACATGAATAACTACGTTACCGCTGATTTTTATGCCAAAATAAGGTGTTGATATGGTCAACTTTGCAATTCAATTACTCGAAAAGGGAAGAAGATATTTTTATTATAATAGTTTTATCTGCATCCTAAAATTATACCCTATCACAAATTTTAACTGCTGTCCTATTTTTCCTGACATCCTGTATACATGTGCCGTTACGGTCTATGAGCGCTATGGGCAGTAGTCATTTGAATATGACTCTGTCTCCGCCTGTGTGTGTTCACTGAGCGCTCATGATGTACTCAGCTCGTGATCTTCTTCTTCTTAAGCTGTCTCTCCGATTAACGAAGGTTGGCAGTCAATTTGGTGTATTCCTCCTTATTTCGCAATCCCCGTCCACTCCCGGATGTTACGCAACCAAGATTTTTCCTCCGACCAACACGTCTTTTGCCCGCAATTTTTCCCATCATAATTAGTTGTAGTAACTCAGCTCTTGATGGCACCTGTAATAAGTACATACATACATACATATACTCACGCCTGTATTCCCCGAAGGGGTAGGCAGAGGTGTTGTAATCACAACACCCACTTTTCACCGAAGATGATTGAGCGCCAACGTGACAGATGGTGAGTCCATCGCCGTCTCAGATACTTTGCATATGTCATTGAATTACTTCTCAGAAATATGCAGATTTCCTCACGATGTTTTCCTTCACCGTAAAGCACGTGGTGTGAAATCACTATACTTAAGTTTTTTTTTTTTTTAGAAAAACTCATTGGTACAGGCCCCGCTGGGATTCGGACTTGCGTCGCTTGCGTAGCAGGCGACTGCTCAAACCTCAAGGCCACCACGGCTCTTAAGTACATGGGATGCGTAATATGTTTTCCTCTTCCATCTCAGTAGAATATTTGGTAGTACATAATTTACCACAAGCTGTATATAATCTGGAAACTGGTAAAACTTTTTATTTTGTTTATGAAACAACTTCTTTGAATCAAATGTTTATTTTTGCATGTTTTGATCTCAAACACGTGCCTACCCGAGAGTATATTTTCAATGCAATTAAAATAGTGTTATTAATATTAAATTTCAAAATACGTGGGTGTATTTGCCTCGTATCAGATAGTAATGTTCCGACTTAGCGAAGTTTTATTACGGCTTTTAAAATAAATGAGGAATGCTAAGAATCTAAACGGCGAATTTCTAATTTAATAAACTTTATGAGGTATGAACGCGTTCCTTGCATGCCCAGTATCACCAGGTACTAGCTGTAAATCGTTGAGGAGTTCCAACGACTGTCTTTCGGCTCCATCATCAGATCGACCACACCTTCATTAAATAGTACTACTTAAATTATTTTATGAAAATCTAAATATATAACTCAAAGGTGACTATTGTCATAGTGATCTATCAACGCACAGCCCAAACCACTGGACGGTTCGGTCTGAAATTTGGCATGCAGGTAGATGTTATGACGTAGGCATCCGCTAAGAAAGGATTTTGATTAATTTTACCCCCAAGGGGATAAAATAGGGGATGAAGGTTTGTATGAAACTCTGTCAATTTTAAACCGATATATTATATAAAACTAAATCTACGCGGGTGAAACCGTGGGGCACAACTAGTAATTATTAAACAGAGAAGTCGCCTCTGTAAGCCTCCGAAAATGTTAGTACATTTACGGAGGTTCCCCTCTATTCCTCATGGAATCAAATTAAAATGGAAACACTTGGGAACACCTTCCTTCAAATAAAAACAGGATCAATAAAATCGGTTCATCCAGTCAAAAAATCTGATAAAAATAACATACAGTCGAATTGATGGAGTTCTTCTTTTACCTTCATACCTTCTTTTAAGTCGGTTAACAAAGCCCAAGTCTCCTTTAGAAGGAGTTTTGTTTTAATCTTCATTCTTAAGTCAATCTTAAGTCGAGCTGTGCTCGGTATCTTTTCCTC
This sequence comes from Watsonalla binaria, assembly GCA_929442735.1. Taxonomy (NCBI): domain Eukaryota; kingdom Metazoa; phylum Arthropoda; class Insecta; order Lepidoptera; family Drepanidae; genus Watsonalla; species Watsonalla binaria. The sequence goes on along the minus strand of OV838929.1, from coordinate 2,156,843 downwards.
AATAAAAGTATTTAAAAAAAAAACGATCCGGTGAACGTCAGACTCGAACGGTGGTACTCTATATTCGTTATCGCCCCGTAAGCTGGCAGCCTCACTCTGAGATATCGTATCTTGACAGATGTCGGCGGAATTTGCTGTCGTATTGCAATGATATTTTATGAGTATTTCAGTGCCGGAAAACATGGTCAAAACGATGTTTTCCAAAAACGAAACCAAGCTATATCAATTTTTTCCCCTGAAAGCTCACAAAAAATTTCCGAGATTTGCTCGTTTGATGGACCTTTTGTACGTAAGATTACTCCCGCTCCTTTTTAAGTCGGTTTAAAAGGTCGAAGCAAAACAATGTTGTTTTTGTAAAATTCTTTGAACTCGGCCATTTCTCAGCTAAAAAGCTGTGTGTGTAATGTATAGATGCATCGTAATGTGCCCGTGGGCTACCACCATCCTTGGTCAGTCTGTCTGTCCGTCAACTCAATACAGAACTAACTAGATTATCATAATACCCTACAATTAGCTGCAACCTTTGTGTGAAACAATGGATGAATGCACATTATTTTTAGAAATTACGTGTCATATTCTATTGTATATTAGATACTACATTTGATTGATTGACTAACTTGCCCGCCCTGGCTTTGTCTTAAGCTAAAACAAAGCTAGTACTTGGTATTATGAGACCTGGCAACGGATATAATACCTACATATGCTCACGCCTGTATTCCCTGAAGGGGTAGGCATATAATAATAATATATATACACAGGCACTATACATACGTCTTGAAATTACTTCTCAGGCATATTGCAGGTTTCTCCACTATGTTTACAACAGTAAAGCACGTGGGGTGAAATCACTGAGATTTGAAATACATAATGAATAGTGATATATCTACTTAACTATTAAATTTATTAACGAATCGAACTGCGACACTTGTAGCAGGCAGGCATACTGTCCACTGAACCAATAGCGTCTTACCCTAAGCTTACCATGTGTTTTTGTGTTGAATGTTCTACTTGGTATGTATGTGCGAACATTTTCACGTAACAGCTCGTACAGAGCTAACGGTCCTTGAATCTAGATGAAATTATTTAACCCGTGCAATTGCTACGAACGGACAGACATTTTGATATACGGACTGGCAGGTGTTTGGTTTAATATATGAAAGTTAAATTGGTTCTATAACGGGCATAGGAAAATATTCAAATCCATACTAATATTATAAAGCTGCAGAGTTTGTTTGTACGCGCTAATCTCAGCAACTACTGGTCCGATTTCAAAAAATCTTTCAGTGTTGGATAGTCTATTTATCGAGGAAGGTTAAAGGCTATATTTACTTTAAAAAATTAGCGATTAGTAATAATGAGTTATTTGCTAAGTGCAAATGAAAGTATAAAAGAAATGACAAAGAAAACCCATTTTTTTTCTGTCTGTCGGTTTGTTCCGGTCAATCTCCGAAACGGCTCGACTGATTTTAACGGGACTTTCACTGGCAGAAAGCTAATATTACAAGGAGTAACTCAGCTGCTTTTATTTAAAAAAACATTAAGGGGTTCCGCGGGAATTAAATAAAATAAAGCTAATATTTATATAACTGTGTACCTAATTTGAAGGTTATGTTACGTGTAAAATGTACTGCCTCTGGTCTAGTTGTAAAACAGTGATTCTGAATTCGCTCCCCGATTCTTGCAATGTTTTATTTTGGGTTGTTCTCTAATTTCCCAGCCTGAAGTCTGGATTAGGGCCGGGCTAATGGCATTAGGCTTGTTTTTCATGTTATTTAAAAGCCGTAGAAGAACTTCGCTGAGTCAGAACATAACCGTCTGATACGGGGCAAATACACTCACGTATGTATTGATCTAGGTATACATATAAATAAAATTTATGTGTCTGACTTTAATTTCAAATTAACAACTTTTTACTGAATGCATATGACAGTAAGTATATGCGGTACTCGCATAATGTTTCCAATTTTCATAATTTTACTCTCTGTCTGTTTGTTCCGTGGTGGCCTCGGGGTTAGAGCAGTCGCCTGCTACGCAAGCGCCGTAAGTTCGAATCCCAGCGGGGCCTGTAGCAATGAGTTTTTCTACAAAAAAAAAACTTATGTACAGTGATTTCACACCACGTGCTTTACGGTGAAGGAAAACATCGTGAGGAAACCTGCATATTTCTGAGAAGTAATTCAAAGACGTATGTATAGTGCCTGAGACGGCGATAGACTCACCATCTGTCACGTTGGCACTTAATCATATTCGGTGAAAAGTGGGTGTTGTGATAATAAACACCTCTGCCTTACCCCTTCGGGGAATACAGGCGTGAGCATATGTATGTATGTATGTCTGCTTGTTCCGGCTAATCTCCGAAAAAAATAATTTCATGGTTAGCCCATGGAACACAAATGTTTTTTTTTTAATAAAAGTAGCCTAATTTCCTATTAGCTATCTGCTAGTGAAAGTCCAGTTAAAATAGGTGTAATCGTTTCGGAGATCAGCCGAAACAAACAGACACAGAAAAAAATTAGTAATTGGTTTTTCAATATCATTACCGTGTATACTTTCATATGCATTTAGTGAAAAGCTGTTATTTTGGAATTACAAACAGACACTTCTATTTTATTTATCTGTATATAGATAACGTTTTGAATAGCATTGAAAATATTCTACATCATACAAATCTCTTCTTTTTAAATACCTAGAATTGTCTCATACGATCTCAGGACTCTAGTCAACACAATAATTGTATAATGTTCATTCAATTCACGTAATAGGATAATATCTTTCCCTTTCAAAAACCTCAAATGTCAGTACTAAGCTATTCAGCTCAGCAGCAGAAATTTCATCGCAACCACGTACCTCAATCAATCACAAATGACCGCGCACGATAGATTCATAAAAAGCACAGATAAAAAACAAATCGATTACCTGACGTGACATGACATAGCCTGTCAACAATAAGTTAGAAAGTGACAGATGAAATTGAAAGTGCAGAAATGCAATATACGCGGAATATTGATATTTGATACTTACAATATAATGGCGGAAGATGAAAACTTTCTAATACTTTGACAAATTGGATACAATCTATTCGATGCTTTTACTCGGAAATTGACTTTGAATAATAGTGAAAATGTACAAGGAATAAAAACGCCTTCTGTGCCCCAAGTATAGGTTAACATGTTTTACATTGACGATACCGTCTGTGTATTTTCCTCCTTTCGTATGGGAACGTTAAAAAGTGCCCCAAGCTGTGTAGCTTCGTTTTTAGTAGTTAAAGCTCGGCTGGAAGCCCTTGGGTCCGCCCTGTTGCCCGGTTCAGCAGTGGAGGTAACCAACTGCAAGAGACCATATCACAATATTTAAAAAAAACCCATAATTATCGCTGTGCGCTCGTACCTCGTGGCGGCAGCTGTAAACAATAAAGCAATGACATCACGTGCCATGCCAATGCTACCTCCAAATCCATCAAGGATTATTCCACTTAGGTACCAGTAAAAGATACCATACTCCATAGTAATAAGGTCTTAAATCGTAATCAGTTCAGCGCATTGGCATGTTAAATGGTAACTTGTAGGCATGAGCAAGTAATTTGAAGAATAGAGTTCAAAAGTGATTTATTTGTGTTGCAGAAAAACAGATTATAACATGTTGAAATAGGTGAACATAACATACCTAATGTATGTTTAGTAAATGGTCCTGGAATTGTATTCAGAAGTAGCTCTGCCTCGCGATTTTACCTTCTTTCTTGCGGTATTTTTGTTTTGTGATAAAATGTTAAGGGTTAAAAGTTCAATATTTTTTTTAAATTGAATAAATATTGCCACTATGCCTAAGCTCTATCTGTATAAGATAGTTTATATATGTATACCTATTTTTTTAAGTGTCCGTGTATGCCTTAATATACTATTTTTTGCCAAAAGGAACGAAAGGCATTTCCCCTATCCAACTATTAGCCTTTAAAATGATTGCTTAACTTCGCCCTCGTAAACACAGACACCTAGACGGATCACGATTATTACATAATTATTATATACAATCCTTGCTCGAGGTTAACAAAACGAACCTTGCATGCAATTATCAAACTATTTAGCGTGTAGTACAATTTTGATAGTATCGCGGTGACATAACGATTAGCGCTTGTCAATGTCACTTTGACAGGTAATTATTAATAGGTTACATTGAAGTTCTTTTTAAATTATTTATTTAATATTTTTTACAGTGTATTGCCATATATTTTTGTGGTGGATCACCCTTATCATTTGGGGTATGACAAATAGGTGATTGTCGATTCTTATACCTACCCGGTATGCACACGAATATTTCATACAAATCGGTCCAGCTGCTTCGGAGGAGTTTGGTAACATACTTACTACACGACACTAGAATTGTATGTCACAGAATATTAATATACCTATGTGAATTATTTACATACTCAAATGAAATAGAGAACGCTAGAGAACGAAGAAAAAAGAGTTAGAGAACGAATTTTACAAATAGTCTCGTAACAAATCTCCAAACATTGAAAAAAATAGGGAAAAAAAAGTATTATGGAGAACAATCCAAAATCGAAGAGGGAAGATGATTGGGCACCTTGTGCGACATGATAGTTTCTTTAAAAACATAATAGAAGGAAAGCTAGAAGGGAAGAGAGGGAGAGGAAGGCCAAGGCATACATGAGACAAGTTAAGGAAAGGTGTCTGTCATGACGTATAAGGAGGTCAAAGAGATGGTACTGGACAGAGACAAATGTCAAAAGAGTTGCATCGTTACTCCTAAATTCTTGATGATGATTGAAAAAAAAAGTATTTAAATTTAGCGGAAATTTAGGAATCAATTTGAATGCTATAAAAATGCTTTTTTCGATATCCTGTTGTTCCAAAACCCACGGCTTCCTTGTTTGACTTGAGAAGCCTGCAGCTTGTAATTAATTGTTTTATTGGCACTATAGAGAACGTTATCTTCAGTTACCTAGATGCTTTTTCATAATTAAAAGTAGCTTAATTTACTGCTTATAACATCAGCTATCTGCCAGTTAAAGTCCCACTAAAATTTGCCCAGCCCTTTCAGAGATTATCCGGAACAAATAGATAGAAAAATTAATAAAAAATTGTCTTATTTGTCGGTACTATAGGTACTGTACATACTTTCATATGCATTTAGTGAAAAGCTGTTAATTTGGAATGACAAACAGACACTTGCATTTTATTTATCTGTAAAGATTTTTCCCATACATATTTTTACTTTAATCTCAACTTTAAGCTGCGTGTGTAAACAAACCGTTACTTAACCGGAAAGATGTAAATATTACCAGCGAGTATCTAATCAAATTACACGTGTCATGCTCACGACTCGCCTACCGTGTTTGTGTCCATAGGCAATGGCAGGGTTAAATTGGTATTTATTTGTTTAGGCGATCTTTAAACGTTACATTGTGTGATTACGTAAATATGAAACCGGCTAAACGCTAAGCCGTTATAAGATAGTCCTTTTTTAGAGGAGCTCGTGATACAGTTGCTATTGCGCATATCATTATATGGGTGACCGCCCGAGTTCCCTCCGTGCCTCGGAGAGCACGTTAAGCCGTCGGTCCCGGTTGCCAATTAATCATCTTTGGCAATCGTTACAGGTCGGTCGGAGGCCTAAAATAGTCTGACAACTGGTTTAAGATCACATATTTTCCTCGTTAAAGGGGTTGCGACGGTCAGATTTCGGTCGCTTCGTATAAAAATCAGGTGATCAGCCACATCGAGTTGAATCAAGTGCCGACCCCGACAATGTATGGGATAAGGCCAAAGATATGATGAGACTAAGCTTATCCTTTGTTTAAAAGTAGTTCCATCTCTTTCGCTTTCATAGTTTTAGTCCTAGTTTAGTCTAGTCTTCGTTTAAATGCGTAGGAAACAGGGGCCTTACTATAAGCTCTTATTACAATGGTAGTTCCACTTTCTGTTGTGAGAGGTAGGGCGGGAACAAAACTTGACTCATCTCAAGCTACGCATTTATTTATAAGTAGATGTACTAGATTTTTAGTTATGTTAATTTTTATCGACATTTGTGCATTGGAACATTGTCCATGAGCTTACGTTTTTTTAATTATTTATTTTGTATTATTTAAATTGTATAATATTTTTGAAAAGAGTAATTACTGAGTTTCTTGCCAGGTTCTTCTCAGTAAAAGCAACCTTCCGAACCTGGCGGTATCATGTATAATCCTGTATAATTATGTCATTCTGACGATTTGAAAGTACTTTGTAAGAAGTCTAATCGAATAAAGATACTTTTGACTTTGACTTTGACTATTGGGAGAGGTAGGGTGGGAACAAAACTTGACTGTAGTTCCACTGTGTGACAGTGGCAGATTTATACTCGTCATATACATCTGTCTCATAAAAGTTAAACTATCATGGTATTAAAAGTTCCGCAGACCTTTTGTTACATGAACATTTTGTGGTTTTCCTGGTTTACATTACTGTGGTTATAACGCGATTTGTAACATTGTATCGTGTTGCCTAAGCAATATCATGTCTTCTCGATATACTAAGGTTCTCTGAAAGGGTGAGTTCTACAAAAACCACATTACACCGAAAAGAATTAACCTTCTCATGACAAGCGGTATATCTGTTAGCATTAACACTATCTTGCAGATTCGGTAGAAATACTTGAATTCAAAATTAAATAATTTTCTATTAAATGCATATTTTACCATTCACTGTTGATTCCAGATGAAACCCTGATTTTATTTATGTTATGATAAGTCACCATCTCTCTCTTATCCCATACATTGTTGGAGTCGGCACTCGATTCAACCCGATGTGGCTGATCACCAGATTTTTATTCGAAGCAACTGCCGCCTGTCCTTCGTAACCCCTATTACGACGGTATTCGGTAATCTGGGCTAAACTAACTGTCAGACTCTTTGGTCTCCGACTGACCTGTAAAGATTGCCAAAGAAATTGGCAATCATCGTCAATGGTGGTCATCCATCCAAACTACTTTTTTTTTTTTTTTTTTTGTTGACGTAGGGGAAACCTTCAAAAGGTCCCCGACCGCCCTGGGAGAGGCAGATCGGGGTATGTGGGATTTTTACCTCACTAAAACCCCCCCGGTGGCCAACCTCAGTGGTGTTCCCCCACACTTTGCCGGGGCACATCCCCGGGGCAGCTTTGACGCCGCCCCTGGAGACCTCGCTGTGCCGGGCCCGCGCCGGTGGTCAAAGCTCCCACCCCGACCACCGCCAGCAGGCCCTCCGGCCCCCTTTTAGATGCCTCTTACGACAGGCAGGGGATACCATAGCCATATTCTTAGACCCTGGCTATTGGGTGATCCATCCAACTACTAGCTTAAGTCGATATAGCTTGGGATGATATACGCAATAGCAACTGTACTACGAGCAACTCATTTGTTTTATAATTATATAATCATATATACACAATTAATTAATTAATTTGGGTGCACTACAAGTACACCTCTGCCTACTCCTTCGTGGAATTCAGGCCGGAACATATTCTATTTGTATCTACATAAATCCAGACATTCGTGAAAAAACACGAAGAACGTAGTAATCAAAGAAGTTCTAAACTCTAACGACCTTTTCGTTAATTTTAATATGATACATCGTTAGCATATCTTTTTTTAGCAAAAGCAACAGATCTTGACTGGCGTCTGTTTACGCTTGTTATTTATTTACGTTGGCAATATGCAAGTAAATATTATAATGTACAGTGGGAAGTGTTGAGGAAAATATGTGCGTGTTAAAAGATCCGTTCAGAAAGTAAATTGGATTTGAATTTTCTCAGATTCAGGAATGTAAGCTAAGAATATATATGCATATATAAACGCAAACAAAACTTGACTATTGTGAGAGGTAGCGCGAGAACAAAACTTGACTATTGCGAGAGGTAGGACGGGACCAAAACTTGACTATTGTGAGAGGTAGGACGGGAACAAAACTTGACTATTGTGAGAGGTAGGGCGGGAACAAAACTTGACTATTGTGAGAGTTAGGGCGAGAAAGCTCGACGTCGAGCGTCGGTTTCAATCATAGGTAAGGCTGATTGAAACCGACGCATAGGTAAGGCTGATTGAAACGACGAATATTGGATATGTGTGCGCTGCGCCTCAAACTACTTTTTATCGTGCCCTTAAACCTTGCAGAATAACGCTAGAACACGATGCGTTGTCATCTACAGTTAAATACACAAGTTTTAAACAGGATAAGTATCAAACAATCATATAAAAACACCGGTGGTATTAAGATCTCGTCAAACAAACGGTACCTGTTGGTAGAGGAAGTACACATCCGTAACCAATTAACAAATACAAGATAATGTGTGCTTACTGTGTTATTGAAAACCACACTACCGTCTTTGCTATATACAGATAAATAAAATGTAAGTGTCTATTTGTTATACCGAAGCCGTGGTGGCCTTGAGGTTTGAGCAGTCGCCTGCTACGCAAGCGATGCAAGTTCAAAACCCAGCGGCGCCTGTACCAATGAGTTTTTCTAAAAAAACTTATGTACAGTGATTTCACACCACGTGCTTTACGGTGAAGGAAAACATCGTGAGGACACCTGCATATTTCCGAGAAGTAATTCAATGACGTATGTAAAGTGTCTGAGACGGCGATAGAATCACCACCATCACGTTGGCACTTAATCATCTTCGGTGAAATAGTGGGTGTTGTGATTACAACAGCTCTGCCTACCCTTTCGGGGAATACAGGCGTTAGCATATGTATGTATGTTATTCCAAATTAACAGCTTTTCACTTATTTTTTTGCTAAATGCAACAAGTGATGTTCAGACGATATATATATATTTTGGGATTTTTTTTATTAAATAACTAAAAACTAATTACAAGTAGAAAAATTGGCCCGAATCGTTGTCTCTCGGGTTCGTGCCAAGATGGCTGGCAGCATTGCCACGTTGAATAGCAATGCTGATTCTCTTTTGGGCTTATATATATTTTTTATGATTTATATTGTATTACTCAAAGCAGTAAATTTTTTTTTTAAAAGAGTAATTACTGAGTTTTTTGCCAGGTTCTTCTCAGTAAAAGCAACCTTCCGAACCTGGCGGTAGCATGTATAATCCTATGTAATCGTGTCTTTCTGACGATTTGAAAGTACTTTGTAAAAAGTCTAATCGAATAAAGATATTTTGAATTGAATTGAATTGATAGCCGTGATCATATGCCACGTACTCTAACAATACATTTCTAATAGTATAGTTAATTCTTACATTTGAATAAATTTAGTGTAAAATGGAGTTCTGTGGAAACATGAACATACATAACTACAGGTCAAAATCATAGCCTTCCTTTTTTCTTCATGCCGCAGTCGAGTAACAAAATTTATACAGTTCATCATCATCCTGGCCTTATCCCATACACAGTTGGGGTCGGCACTAGATTCAACCCAATGCGGTTGATCACCTGATTTTTATACGAAGCGACTGCCATCTGACCTTTGCAACCACTTTAACGAAGTACATCTGGGTTAAACCAGTAGTTTACTATTTTAGCCCTCTGACTGACCTGTAACGATTGCCAAAGATGATAAATTGGCAACCGGGACCGACGGCTTAACGAGCTCTCCGAGGCACGGAAGGAACTCGGGCGGTGACCCATCCAATTACTGGCTAGGATTAGGGTTGCTTTACTTCGCTGATCGAATGATATGCGCAATAACAACTGAGGCACGAGCTCCTCCTAGATATACAGTTAAGAAACACATACATGCATACACATGCTCACGCCTATATTCCCCGAAGGGGTAGGCAGAGGTGTTGTAATCACAACACCCACTTTTCACCGAAGATGATTAACCAACGTGCCAACGTGACAGACGGTGAGTCTATCGCCGTCTCAGGCACTATACATACGTCTTTGAATTACTTCTCAGAAATATGCAAGTTTCCTCACTGTTTTCCTTCAATGTAAAGCACGTGATGTGAAATCACTGTACGTAAGTTTCTTAGAAAAACTCATTGGTACAGGTCCCGCTGGGATTCGAACTTGCATCGCTTGCGTAGCAGGCGACTGCTCACACCTCAAGGCCACCACTGATCTAGTTAAGAAACGAAACGAAAAATAACTCGCAACTCCCATGTTTATTGTATCGACATAAAAAGTGCCTACCAAGCTCTTATAATCAACTAATTGGTTCTAATAGAACTGATTGATAGTAATAGACGTTAACTGGTTAATAAAACTACCGTTACATTGGATTTTCGTGGTTCCAACTCTTAATAGTAATAAAAAATATGCTCACGCCATCCCAGAAGAGTCTCCGAAGAGTTAAGCAGAGGTGGTGTAATAACAACACCTACATTTCACCGAATATAATTAAGTGTCAACGTGACAGAGGGTGAGTCCATCGCCGTCTCAGGCACTATACATACGTCTTGGAATTACTTCTCAGACATATGCAGGTTTCCTCACAATGTTTTTACAAACACAAAAACTAATTGGTTCAATCCCCGCTGGGATTCGAACTTGCGTCGCTTGCGTAACAGGCGACTGCTCAAACCCCGAGGCCACTACGGCTCGTTATAAAATTCGTCGTAATAAAATTGTTTTAGTCAAATGAAATACATGCCTCTATCTGTTTCCTAGGTCAATAGTGCTTGTATTTACCAGTTTACTCTTGTTAATCTGATCTAAGACGAGGTCCTAAGTTAGATCCTGGGTTGAGCATTGTTATTGTACTTTTCCATGAGTAATTTTCCAGTAGCAACCTGGATTGGTAACCGGTTAATTGCAATAAACTCACCCCCTGGTAACGCGCACAGCTAACTTCACTTCGATCGAAACGTTCCTAGCTGCTTGCAGCTAACTTCGCGTACTATACTTATCTTTCGTCCTCTCGCGGCGACCGACTAGGTACATAACGGCAATATAATAAACATAGAAAATATACCTATTGTAATATTAGAAAATAAAGGATGATGCCGTGGAGATTGGGCCGGCCGCTGGTGTGGGATGCCACGTGTGTCGATACGTTGGCTCCATCACCCCGGCACTGCTGCTGTTCAGCAGGAGTGCCTCAAGCGCCGGAAATATGCTTGCTACGGTCAAGGATACATATTTTCCACGTTTGCGGTTGAAACTCTGGGGCCTTGGGGTCCGGATGCTCACCAACTATTCAAAGAGGTTCCCGTCGTCTGGTAGAAGCCTCTCGTGACAAGCGGGCTGGGGCTTTTCTCGCTCAGAGAATCAGCATTGCTATTCAACGTGGCAATGCTGCCAGCCTTCTTGCCACGATCCCGAGAGACACCGATTTGGGCCAATTTTTCTACTTGTAATTAGTTTTTAGCTACTTATCATAAAATAATCTATACTAATAATATATATATAGCTTCAGAGGTTTTTTGTTTGTTTAATCGCGCTAATCTCAGGAACTACTGGTCAGATTTTAAAAATCTTTCAGTATTGGATAGTCCATTTATCGAGGAAGGTTATACTAGGCTATATTTTGTACTAAGGGGTATATGTTCTTAAGTGTGACACAATGGCATTCAATAAAAACCTATATAATTCATTATCTGCCACATCACAATGCAAATAAGGTACATAATGCAATGCTAAGCAACACACTTGCTCCACGCGGACATAAATAGTAGTGTTTGCTAACGTATAGGTGTCTGTTTATATTATTGATGTTAATCATTAAGGTTCCAAGGTTTTTACACGATACTATTGTTGTATGAATGCTGTCATACATACAACTATGTAACTCATTTAGTACCTATACCCCTATCACGGGTTTGTCACCGTTTTCGTAATCTATACTCGCTTGCGTCTCCGCCGAATTAGTATTAGAAATTGTCCAGCGACTCCCAGCGGTGACGTGCGGAACTAAAATATCTCATACAAATATTGCGAGTGACGCTAGCGAGTATAGATTACGAAAACGGTGACGAACCCGTGATAGGGGTACTGGATGACCTAGAATAGCTAGTTTTTTTCTGGTTTTCTGAAAATGAAACCTGCATACTAAATATCGTGAAATTCATTGGAGCAGTTTCCGAGATTCAAATATACAATTATTGTTCATTAAAAGGTATTAGACACCTATATTTGGATTACGTTGACTTGATATCCACGTGTGCTAGATCAAGAGTCTTGATAGAAAGACGGACAGACGACTAAAATTTGTTTTATCCTTATGAGGTACGGAATTCTAAAAATAGTTTTATGAAAGAGATCTGTCGGTAAAGTCTGTGAAGGAAAATATTGCAAAAATCTTTCATTATCTGAAAAGACGTTATCTTGATCACTTAAAACCATTTAATCCCCTTAGGGGTGGAATTTCGGCGTATACCTACAGTCCTACCTCCCACAAATCTCCTACCTACAAATGGCATGCCTCTGGGACCTAGGCGGTTTAGGTTGTGTGTTGATTAAAGCATCAGTCAGTCAAGTCATCTTCTATATTTATACCTTTAAACGAGCAGTTCTTAATTCTTAATATAATCAGAATCTCGGAAACAGCTAGCTAGGTTTAATTTTTTCAAAACGTTTTGATTTCGCCGACATCTGTCAAGCTCAAACGTAGGGCTTCCAGTCTCCGGGGTGATAACGAAACTAGAGTACCTCGTTCGAGACTGACGTTCACTGGTTCAATATTTTCTTTTTTTTTCAGCATACATATATGAGAAAACGTCATTGAAACGAAACCGAGCACAGTTTGGTTCTTGAATTTTAAATGACTAAAAGAAACCTATTTTTACATATGTTTAAAAAAAATCTTGTAACATTTCCCGTAGAATATCAAAGAGAACTGCATTTAAGACAATCTAGGCCATCATTTTCAGCATCACTCAAAAGTTAAACGTCACATCCTACCAAGCACATTAGAACGCCAGTCAGTCAAAGACTAGTTGACTGACTGTCGCCAGTCGTCAGTATGGCGGAAACCCTCAAATCCACTGCCACTATGATTAAATAGCTGATATTATACCAGAAGTATGTTCAATGGGAACGTATGTTTGATGTAAGTTACAAGCCTTTGATGTATTGCTATGATTATTATGTACTGGCCGACGTCTGGTTTCACCTGCGTAGTTCCCGTTCCCGTGGGAGTACGGAGCTAAAATATAGCCTATTTTACTCGCTGATAATTTAGCTATTCATTGCTGACAGATTGTTTAAGATATTCAATAGAAACAAACAAATTTTTCCTCCTAATAAAATTAGTATTGATATAGATGAAACACGGGCAATTTCTTCAAAATCTTGAAAATGGTTAGGTTAAATTCGAATACATGGTAGCATTGGAAACCAAAACCGTGTAAAAAGTGTAGTTGCTTTGCCAATTGAGCACATAGCGGTATAGATTCTTCAAAGCCGTTTTGCGACGTAGACATTGTGATCAAATGGAACACGATCCCTTGAAGTTTGCAGAGGCCTTCCAATTTGGGATCAAAATTCAAAATATCCTGATTTGATTAGACTTCTTACAAAGTACTTTCAATTCATCAGAAGGACACAAAATATTATACCTGATTATAAATGATACCACCGGGTTCGGAAGGTTGCTTTTGTTGAGCAGAACCCGGCAAGAATCTCAACAATTACACATTAAAAAAAAAATATACAATGTTATTGGCTACAGTATTTATATCTCATGAATATAAGCCCAAGGACACAGTTCAAATGCTCAATTGTCAAATATAATAACTAAAATATTACAAATATTTGTGAGCATGGCAAATTCCAGCCAGTCAATGCAAAGAACAAACTAAGATTAATTAATTGTAGCAAAAGTACAGCCAATGGGATTATTTACAATAACTTTCCGACAAAGATACATCCTAGGCTCCCTTATCACAAATATAATCACTTACAATAAAATATAATCACTTACAGATCAAATGGGATTCAAACGAGGGATCTTTATAAATAATTTTAACTGAAGCAATTTCACAATTAGGTAATCCTTTTCTAAATAGCTAAAAGGGAAACGAACTCCTACCTGGAACATCATGTATATGTCAATATCATTTTAAAGTGATCATCGGACACCTTTAAAGACGTAAACTTTTATTAATGATTATCATTATGAACTGCTGAAGTATGGGAGACGTCGAGTGGCTCCACATCGAGTCGCTTTACGTCGAATCTCGACATGTCGAGCGAAATAGTCTCCCCACGTCGAGTGGGTCTACGTCGACTCGTAATGTCGAATGTTGGTTAGAGAAACGCGAGCTCGAATATTGACAATCGCTTCAGCTTATGTCTTAAGTCAAGCGGCATAAAGAATAATGTTTATCCATAAATGTCCGGTCGCTTGTTTACTTTATAGATGACGGAGGAGATATGTCATTGCTCGCTGCCGGATTATAATAAACGTACTGAGAACAGGGACGGTAAGCGTTTATATACACATAGCTGTGCAACATTTTATTTCAAACTCCTTTTAAGATATTTCGTACTGCATTTATTTACAGTTAAATGGACGCATTTAGTTAAATATACCTAAACCTATACCATAGTATAAATAAAAGCTTAATTAGCAGTATGGAATCCAGACCAATTGTTCAAAATAAGAATGTTTGCTCCATGGTCGCAAGGGTTGTCAGTTTTAAAGTTTTTTAAATTAACTCCTATATTTTCTGTTTTAATAATGTCAATTTTAAATTTTGGTCACGACATGATATAATGACATTAAGCCGATGTCACTTATCTGGAAAAAGTGTGCGTTTGTGTGAGTGTGTAAATTCAAAAAAATTGTTCCTAGGTTTCGTACTGCTTAGAGAAAACTTACATAAATTAACTAACTGTGCCCTGCGGTTTCCCCCGCGTAGAATTAATTTCATTACCGCAGAGCCCAAAACGATTTTTTTAAATAAATGTAGCCTCGCTGTAACTCCTTGTAATGTTAGCTATCTGCCAATAGAAAGTTCCGTAAAAATCGGGCCAGTGAGATTACCGGGAACAAACAGACCAACAGAGAAAATTTTGAACATTATTTTTTATGTATAATTTACTTTCATATGCATTCAGTGAAATCTGTTTTTTTGGAATTACAAACAGACACTTCAATTGTATTTATCTGTATAGATATAGATGTATAGATGTGCCCATTATATGCGTTACGACTTTGTCTAAACTGTCACTTTTGACAGTTAAATATATCGCAAATTGATATACGTTTACGAGTATTTTACGAATCCCTAATCCTTGTAGCTCGTATATTTTGAGGAAGTGAATGCAAGCATTAAATAGAGACTTAAAACCTGCTGTTAGTCCAGTTTCAACAAAACTAGGTCTACCAGATACAATCTAGGTTGCCTAAGTAATATCTTCGGGCTACGTTGGGCCGATATTCAAGATTTTGCAGAAATTGTATGCAATACTTAATGTGGTTTTGGTACGAGTAATACCTGTTATTTTGTATACTATGTACGTATTTATTATACCTGGTATTTAGGTTACCTACAGCAACAGAAAAATATCCTCACTTCCTCTGCTTCTGGGATGGCAGAAGGGTCCCCGAAGGGGTAATCAGGGGTGCTGTAACAACAGCACCCACATTTCACCGAATATGATAAAGTTCCAACGTGACAGGGTGAATCCATCGCCGTCTCAGGCACTATACATACGTCTTTGAATTACTTCTCAGACATATGCAGGTTTCCTCACGATGATTTCGTTCACCGTAAAGCACGTGGTGTGAAATCACTGCACAGCACTATTAATTTTTTTTTTATGTGAGTACCGGATAATATTTTTTTGAAGTTGCAAACAAACACTTTAATTTTATTTATCTATATAGATGTATAGATATTGATTCTTACCCGACTCTGAAGTATTAAGTTTACATACAAACAAAACGCACAACTTTATAATATACATATATAATCGCACATATATCGGTGCGCGGTATGCCCTGACCAGGTGCGCGGAACTTCAAGGAAGCGCCCACCTGTCTGCACTGTCGAGTACAGTTACATACTACTGCCAGCATCCACCCATTGTGCCGCCGGAAACGGTGCACATACACCGATGGATGCCCACAATACATTCTAAGAAAGCTTTTAGCTTAATAAGGACAAGTTATGTTTGGAAATGCGTTTATCTTTCAAATTTAACCGACTCCAATAATTATATCTGGGTGATGGGTCACTTCACTCTATGATGGTTGAGGAGGTCAATGGCCGGCATTCGCGTCATACTTGTGAACAGATGCTGCTTGTAGGGAGGGGCTGGTCATCTCAAGCTACACATTTAGATAAAAGTAGAGCCACCATGGGCTTACAATCTTAAGTTATTTAAGTATTTTGTATTTTTAAATTGTATAATATGTTTGTAAAGAGTAATTACTGAGTTTCTTGCCGGTTTCTTCTCAGTAAAAGCAACCTTCCGAAGCTGGCGGTAGCATGTATGATCCTGCATAATTACGTCAATCTGACGATTTGAAAGAAATAATAATCTACCCGAATATATTTTTCAGTTTTGAGTATGCACCTAAATAAATTACACGTAGGTTATCATACAAGTTATATATATTCATTATAATTATTTTTGGTCTTCTTTCCCTCTAGTTAACTTTACAAATGAGAAAGTTACATTGTTCGAATCGAATCTCTAGTTAGCATTTTTTTGGAACACCAAACACGAAACTTACTATTTATTACATTTTGTTTCAGATTTGATTGAATTCATCATTCATCAACGAGAAAAAGGTATGTTTGACATCTAAAAACTAGCTAAAAATCTTCGAAAGTCGACTTGCGCCACCGACCTCCAGCATACAAACGGACATGAGGACTTTTTCATAGACCTTCTGCAAGTCCCACATGTATGAAAATTGCAGAAGGAAGTAGAAATCAGTAGACAATTTACTTCTGCAGGAAATAACGGCAATTATTTGCCAGTGGGCAATTTTCTTTGCAGATATTCAAGCGTTTTCTTAATCTGATTCAATTCAATTCAATTCAAAATATCTTTATTTGATTAGACTTCTTACAAAGTACTTTCAAATCGTCAGAAGGACACAAAATACATTATACATGATTATAAATGTTACCACCGGGTTCGGAAGGTTGCTTTTGTTGAGCAGAACCCGGCAAGAAACTCAACAATTACTTTTTTAAAAAAATATATTATACAATGTTTTTGGTTACAGTATTTATATCTCATGAATATAAGCCCATGGACACAGCACAAATGCTCAATTGTCAAATATAATAACTAAAATATTACAAATATTTGTGAGCATGGCAAATTCCAGCCAGTCAAAGCAAAGATCTAACTAATATTAATTAAAAGTAGCAAAAGTACAGTGCCAAAAAGATTAACAATGGAAACTATGTTACTTAGTTAAAATAAAAGTAGCTTTCTTTCTTACTCCTTATAACATCCACTGCCAGTGAAAGTTTAATTAAAATCGATCGAGCCGTTTCTGATAAGTCGGAACATACGGACAGACATCGATATTATTTAAAGCAGGAATTCTATTCAATCGATTGTTTAAATATTTAAATTGTTTATATTGAATACCAGTAAATATTATGTATGAACTAAGAATATCAATGAATCAACCTTCGTCATTCATTCTTATATAAACACAAAGAGCATTGAAGGCTGTGCGTTCGATAATGATCTTTAGTCACTAATCACTTTGGTATGTTTTTGCAATACTTATTCTAACGGTGTTGAACCTTTATAAGGGACGGAAAACAAGTTTAATTTCAAAGTTACATACATACATATGCTCACGCCTGTATACCCCGAAGGGGTAGGCAGAGGTGTTGTAATCACAACAGCCACATTTCACCGAAGATGATTAAGTCCCAACGTGACAGATGGTGAGTCCATCGCCGTCTCAGACACTATACATACGTCTTTGAATTACTTCTCAGAAATATGCAGGTTTCCTCACGATGTTTTCCTTCACCGTAAAGTACCTGGTAAATCACTGTGCATAAGTTTTTTTTTAGAAAAACTCATTGGTACAGGCCCCGCTGGGATTTGAACTTGCGTCGCTTGCGTAACGAGCAAATGCTCAAACCTCAAGGCCACCACGGCTCATAATTTCAAAGTCAATTCGGAATTATAAACAGACACTTGTCTGTTTATATGTAGATTAATGAAATTCAGTGGAATCTAAACAGGTCTACATTTATTTCATTTTCACTATAATTTAATAATTCCATACTTACTTTTAACATTTCAATTTCGCGTTACGTATTTTTTTTTAAATGATGTTATATTTTCTAAATAAGCTTTACTGCATATGTTCGTATTGTTTCCACAATTGAAGGGATTAATGTCAAGCTCAATTTTTTATAAATAATTAGTGCGTATAGATGTATAGGTGATATGATAAAATAATATCAGCCACATGGGGTTGAATCATATGCCGACCCCAACAATGTATATGGGATACGGCCTACGAGACGGTGATAATGATTATTTTATCTTTTGCATTGACTGAGGAATAATATTTTTTTTAAAGTAAAGTCCATTATATTAACAACACACGAAAATATCCATAAAGAAAACACAAGCCCTAAAATATTAAACCCTTTGCATTGCAATCAAAATAAAACCAGAATAGTGCTGCGATGGAACAGTAATGATAGTATGCATGACTAGTCGATACTGACTGACGTTTCAATTAAAAATAATTTATTTGTAAATCAAGCCACCCGTATCGGTGATCGATACAGATCTATTGTTCGGCGGCACATCACTAGAGGCTCTCTGGCTAGTGATGTCGCTGCTTTGTGTTATAGTAATATTTATGCTATGATGAATTTATCTTGCATTTTTTCTTGTATGAACTATCAATATTACAATATTACAATTACATATACATATATAGTCTTTATTTTCCCTTTTTGGGTAAGTTAATATACTAGCGGACAAGTTTCATCCCCGTAGTTCCCGTTTCCGTGGAAGTACCGGGATAAAATATTGCCTATATTAATCGGTGAATATCTGGTTGACGGAGCTGTGCTCGGTTTGTTCTTCACACAAAAAAAATCCAGTGAACTTCAGTCTCGAACCGGAGTACTCTAGTTTCGTTATAGACCTGTAAGCTGGACGCCTCACCTTTGAGCTACAGCTTGACAGATGACGGCGAAATTTACCGTCGTATTTGAATATTTTATGAGTTTTTCAGTGCCTGAGAGATATAGGATAATGTAGCATTCAAATGGCGAAAGAATTAAAAAAATCGGTCCAGTACTATTTGAGCCAATTTCTTACAAACACACATACATAAAAATCTTTCCTCTTTATACTACCGTATACCACAGTAATGCTAACATATAGAACAACTCATAAGAATAGTAAATACTTAGGTCACGTAGATATTATATCTTAGTTGTGGCAATATTGGGTGCGTCGACCCTTGGGATCTTTTATGCCGCTCTTGCCCTTTTGCTCTACGTACCTGACTCCTCAAATACTCCCTGAACAAGCCGGCAGATCTTGCCCATGGGGAAGAGCTTGTAGTCCTCTGGTTTCGGATACGCCTTACCCAGTAGGTTCATTCGCCATCTGGTCAGTGCGTCGCAAGTGCATAAATTCAAAATTCTAAATATCTTTATTTGATTAGACTTCTTACAAAGTACTTTCAAATCGTCAGAAGGACACAAAATACATTATACATGATTATAAATGTTACCACCGGGTTGGAAAGGTAGCTTATGTTGAGAAGAACCCGGCAAGAAACTCAACAATTACTCTTTAAAAATTAGGTGACTCATGGTTTCGGCTTCTGATTGGCAGTACCTACATACATACATAATCACCTGACGTCACGTAGATACTCCAATTGAACAGTTCCGAAGAACCTGAGTGAAAACAAATGAACGAGTAAGTGATTTAGTTCGTTTTTGAACGATTCCCGATCGCACTGCCCATCTCTATGGCCGCACTCGTCGTTATAAAGCAATAATCTATGAATCTCCGTCACGGAGGTTGTTTTCTATTTTCGAGCCAATTACTTTTTAATGAAATGCGTTTTGTTAGTTTATTCAATGATCAATGGCGGTTGATGTCAAACAGACAAAGCAATGAACTTTTTGGTTACATATAACGTTTTTTGATGATGATGTTATGACGTAGGCATCCGCTAAGAGAGGATTATTATAAATTCTACCCCCAAGGGGATAAAATAGGGGATGAAGCTTTGTCAAGTTTAAACCGATCGGGCTGCGACAAGTCTACGCGGGTGAAGCCGCGGGACACAGTTAGTTCCCTAATATAATAAATATAGAGCAATATTCATTTGTGACATCTAAAGAAGAAAGATTCCCACGCATACGACCTTGCGAGAAATTAGGGTAGGGCGTGAAAGTTAAGCGGTAGCGGGAGCGGAAACGTAAGCGGGAGCGTTTGATATAATAGTTGGTAGCATTTTTTTTTTTTTTCAAAAATTGCATTTTGATTGGATTAAATTTACAGTTCGAAATCTATATATATATAAAAGAAAGTCGTGTTAGTTACACTATTTATAACTCAAGAACGGCTGAACTGATTTAGGTGAAAATGGGTGGCGAGGTAGCTTAGATGGACTTAGAAGGACATAGGATACTTTTTATCCCGTGACGTATAGCATAGTATAACACAATGAAGTCTCCGAGGGTGAAACTGCGGGGTACATCTAGTTTTTAAATAAAATAAAGATTATGGGGACTTAGAAAAATACTCGAGTGAGTCTCGAAGCCGATTTTATTTATCTTATTGTTGTATATACTCACGATTTGCCAAAAGTACATAAACCATTTCGCCTACGTCACAGCTCTACCACACCAATCAAATTGTGGGCAAGATATGTAAAGCCTCAAAATGCAGTGTATCTTTCCCAGTTACAAAATAAAATTAATCAAAGCTTATCCTTAATAATCCATCCATTGTGTAATATAATCAGAGTAACTTATATGCAAATTGAAAGAGCACCGTTGTATACTCACGGTCACGACTCGAGTGGTTGCGACATAACCGCTCCGCTTCGCAGCTTATCTCGTCACTAAATCGCAGCCTTATCTCTGATGCTCAATGTCCAGTAAAGGCGATTGAAATATTAAATAAGTCTTATGTTTTTGAGGAAGAGAAAGACCCAGGCTTACATAAGACAAGTGTAAAAAAAGGTGTCTGTCATGACGTATAGGGAGGTCAAAGAGATGGCACTGGATAGAGACGAATGGAGGAAATTGCATGGACAAAAGTCTTAACTTTATGATGATTTTTTATACGTTTACTGCAACGATGAAAGATAATATAGCGCAGTATAAATATACGTTTTATTTGCAGTTAGGAATCTCTATACAGCGTGAGGGTTGTCAATCATAAATATGTTAAAATTTACTCTTTTATTTGTGTTTTGTCATCATAATGTAGATTTGTCGTTCTGAGGTTTTGTATATTTTTTTTTTATTTTAATTTTACCAAAAAAATAAGCAATGTCTGATGTTACACATAAAGGTTGAACCTTTACTAAGCCCTTACAAGTTACAAGTGCACTTAACCACAAAAATTAGTAACCTTAACTAGAATTAGTCCCTGATTAAGACGTTTTCCCTTCATTCATTAGCCTCTTCTGATGTTTTGAGACCGCTTAACTTCTAATTTTTATTATCAAACACTAATCAAGCACTCGTAAAATCCTTACATACACACACAACATTCTATAAATGTCGTCATTGATTCAATTGTTAACGGTATAAACGATTACTATATATTTCAACGAGTTAATTAACTTTTATCACCGTTCTAAACCTCCGCGTTAAGATCTTAACAACATTATGTGCCCTTTGGTTAACTTTACAGCTTTGAAATGTTTATTTATTTATTTAAAATGTTAATTAATTAAGTTACTTCAAAATAAGCGAGCTATACTCCTCGTATTATGTTAATATTTTTCCTTTTGTTAAAAGAAAATAAAATTTTCTCCGACAGATTCATTAATTTTGCAGAAAATGCATCTATATGTATACAGTACAGATAAATAAAATAGAAGTGTCTGTTTGTTATTCCAAAATTACACTTTTTGAATAAATATATACGAAAGTATATATGGCACAGACATAGAAAAACCATTTTTTTTAATTTTTCTCTGTCTGTCTGCTTGTTCCGGCTAATCTCCGAAACGGCTGGACCGAATTTAACGGGGCTTGCACTGGCTGATAGCAAATGTTACAAGGTGTAACTTAGGCTAATATTCATTTAAAAATATATTAAGGTTCCCCATAAAATTAAGTCTACGCGGGTGAAACAGCGGGGTACATCTAGTAATAACTAAAATTGATAAAAAAAAAGAGCCGCGGTGGCCTCGGGGTTTGAGCAGTCTCCTGCTACGCAAGTTCGAATCGCAGCGGGGCCTGTACCAAAGAGTTTTTCTTAAAAAAATATGTACAGTGACTACACACCGCGTGCTTTTCGGTGAAGGAAAACATCGTGAGGAAACCTGCATATTTCTGAGAAGTAATTCAAAGACGTATGTATAGTGCCCGAGAAGGCGATAGACTCACCATCTGTCTCGTTGGCACTTAATCAAATTCGGTGAAAAGTGGGTATTGTGATAACAACACCTCTGCCTACCCCTTCGGGGAATACAGACGTGTGCATATGTATGTGATAAAAAAATTATGTCTCACCACAATCAACACAGGGTATTGTAAACGCGACAAATGGAGATTCCATCGCTATATCTCAGCTCAGGAACTTAAACACAAAAAAAATATATTCTCAGAAAAATGCAGGCCAGGCGATGTTTTCCTTCGCCGTAGAGATCATTGTGTGATTAATTAAAAAAATATCATTGATATAAATCCGTGGGATTACAAATTGTGACTTTATAAGCAATTTACATGTTTACAAGTTAACGATACGTATGTATAGTTATCGTATTTTCATTCGGCTATCGTTAATGTGTAGGCATTCGTTAGCTGGTTATATTATGTTGTAAACTGTCGGGTTTGCAGGTAAAGAAAAAAGGCTAAGTTGTGAGATATGGCGTTTATAACTTTACTGTCTACGTCCATCAAAGTATTTATGAATCACGATCTTATAAATATGTTGTGTCCAATCGAAACATATTTTTTTGCCGAAAGCAAACCCGAACTCGAATTTTCGGTATCTGTTTCAGGTTCGGCCAAAACCAAAACCCATTTCAGACATAGGTGTCTGACATATTAATAATCTTTTGTTTACAAAGTTTGGCATATTTTCTATAGTCATATATTTTTCTACAGTGAACACACGTAAATTGCAACAAAAAACAAGGATTTAATTGATATTAGTTCTGCACATGTCAATGTATCTTCAAATATAGTGAAAAATATTAGCAGATGCTGTTAAATATTTGTATACATATATAATAAAAATATTTTGAATTACTATATTTATGTAACGCCTCCATACAAAGAACCTATAGTTGGGTTTTTTATAGGTTTTGACAAGTTCGAACGTGGCCTTTTGACCTAGCGTTTTGCTTTTTTTTTGTGTGTGTGACGTAAACTCCTTACTTTCGCCGCTTTTTATCGTTCCAACACTAAATGAAGAAAATACGCAGGCGATATCGTCAGTGTAAAAAAATGATCCTTTCCAACCTTCACTTGGGACATTAATTTATATGTATAGATTATTAGTCCTTCCATTCATAAATCGCTTCAGCTTGTGACTTCGACCTCACCACAAAAGACAGTTCTCACGAGCGGAATGTAATGTAGGGGCGTTTTCACACTGAGTGAATGAATGGTATCTAATCAATACTTGCCCGCGTCTTTGTCCGGTTTTTGTGTGAATTACCGTCACATTTACTTGTGAAATTAACGCAATACTTACGTGAAAATTACCGTTATTTTTCCATACAAATTTGCTGAATGTTATCTTAAATATCGAATTGTTTTTATCTATATCTTATCTTACTAATATATACTTAAAACTGAAGAGATTGTTTGTTTGCTTGAATCAGAAACTACGTGCCCGTTTTAAAAAAGTATTTTAGTGTTACGAGTACATATATCGAGGAAGGCTATATGTATATATAAGGCTATATATCGCCATAATAAGACCAGTTGCGGGTCAAACACAGTAAGCCCAAAGTAACTATTGCACAAATGTCAATTAAAAAAAAAACGGTAAATTCTGGTGTTCTGTGAGTTAAATACATACATACATATGCTCACGCCTGTATTCCCCGAAGGGGTAGGCAGAGGTGTTGTAATCACATCACTCTCTTTTCACCGAAGATGATTAAGTGCCAACGTGACAGATGGTGAGTCCATCGCTGTCTCAGACACTTTACATACGTCATTGAATTACTGCTCAGAAATATGCAGGTTTCCTCACGATGTTTTCCTTCACCGTAAAGCACGTGGTGTGAAATCACTGTACATAAGTTTTTTAGAAAAACTCATTGGTACAGGCTCCGCTAAATATTATACAATTTTAAGAATACAATATAAATCATTTAAGTAACATAAGCTCATGGACACAGTTCCAAAGCACAAATGTCGAGAGTTTTGAAGGTGTCCCCCTCGTCAATAAAAAAAACGGTATCAAATTCTGGTGTTCTGTGAGTTAAATAAAGTTCCAATATAAATCCTAGTTAGTTCTAGCAGTGTTATAAACGAGGTTTAAACAATTAAAGGCCGACCAAGTCTGTAACGGGATCGCAAGTCCACAATATAACCTCAACGCCTATTTACGATAAGTCATTAATTCGTACCGAGGTGCATCCCACTATAATAGTGGTATTTTGTACCTCTAGCACAGATGTTTCGCTAACCTAACAAAAACATTGTATTTTACACCCTATAGGCCTTGAAATAGGAATGAAAATTAGGCTTTCGGTAGGCTAGGGGTGTTACAAATTTAAAATAATAAATTCTCCATTTAATTACACTTTTTACAAATCTATACAGACACAGATAAATAAAATTGAAGTGTCTGTCTGTAATTCCAAAATAACAGCTATTCACTCAATGTTTATGAAAGAATGTAAGGTACTGACATGAAAAAATCAATTTTTATATTTTTTTCTCGGTCTGTCTATTTGTTCCTGCTGTTCTCCAAAACGGCAGGACCGATTTTAACGGGACTTTCACTGGCAGATAGCAAATTTTACATGAATTAACTTTGGCTACGTTTATTTGAAAAACATTACGATTCCGTGGGTGACTTAGGAAATTAACTCTACGCGGTTATAAATATATAATTTCATGAGTGGCCCGAGGACCCGTAATGTTTTCTACACTAATATTATAAAGAGTAAAGATTTGATTGTTTTTTTGTATGTTTGTATTGAATAGGCTCCGAAACTACTTGACCGATTTGAAAAATTCTTTCAGCAATGGATAGCTACATCATCAGAGAGTAACAAAGGCTATATTTTATCTCCGTATTCCCACGGAAACGGGAACTACGAGGAATCCACGTGACGTCCGCTAGTTTTTAATAAAAAAAGGCTAAGTTACTCTTTGTAATATTAACTATCCTATTGAAATCGTTTCGGAAATTAGCCGAAACAAACAAACAGACAGACTGTGAGTTCCGTATATACTTTCATATGCATTTAGTGAAATGCTGTTAATTTGTAATTATATATATTTATCTGTATATATTTATTAGCTGTATATATTTATTGCGACTATGCGGCAGGCCTCGCTGGAGATGGCGGGATGAGCTTGATGCTTTCAGGAGCGATTGGGAGAGGACTGCTGAGGATAGAGAAAGTTGGAAAAGTGGAAGGGAGGCCTTTGCAGCAGTGGGACACGACAGGCTAATAATAATAATAATAATATTTATTGATTGTGGCAGCCCTGTTGCGTAAAATGATCTAGAAATAAATGTAGCAGCAACACAAAGTACCAGGCGATCATGAAGTGCAAGCCGTTTATCATTTCGGCCCGTTATCTTGCTAACTGCGATTCGCTTCGTCAGTTCGTTCGCAGGTGTAGCCCTTTGATTCCCGGTCAATGGCCGCCGGTGATTAGTGTTGTGATGTAGTAGGACCACAGTATAATATTAATAATATGAAATAAGGCGTATGTTCTAACTGGAGTGTTTATATGCGCAATAATAGGGTCTAGTAATAATTTTTAACACATTCAACATGGACGATATCATTTGAGTAATTAGTGGATCGAAATTGGTTAATGTTCCAGGTGATTCTGCGTGGTGTTTTGTATCAATGAGTTTTTCCAAAAACTTATGTGCAATATACATATATATAGATAAATAAAATTGAAGTGCCTGTATGTAATTCCAAAATGACAGGTTTTCACTAAATGTATATCAAAATTTATAGGGCACTGAAATGTAAAAACATTTTTTTTCTCTGTCTGTCCGTCTGTCTGTTTGATTGTTCCGTTAACGAGACTTTCACTGGCAGATAGCTTACATGGAGTACCTTGGCTACTTTGATTTAAAAAAACATAAGGGTTCCGCGGGTCATCCATGAAATTAAGTCGATGCGGGTGAAATCGCGGTGCACGGCTAGTTTATAATAAGTTAGGCAATGCGTGAGCGGCACTCGTGTCTCGGGTCAACAGTAAAAGATCATCAACTCATTTCCAGCCCGGTGAATATGCTGACGAAACATATAATAAATAATAATAATAATGGTCTCCTACCGAATTTCGGTTACGGCAGCTAATCTCAACTAGGATCAGCCAACTGCGCAGGAGATATTATAGTGCACAAGTGTGTGCGCAAACACAGGTGCACTCTTTATTGGGTCACTCTCATCGGGGGTGGAAACACCGCCAACTTCCAAACTCCGGGCATTTTAGTGTGAATTTCTTGACAGAAGAACCCAATATAAATGTTTGACCCGACTCGGGAACGGGACCTCGTGATCGGCAGGCGAACGTACCAACCACGAGACCAACGAGGTAGTTAACGTTAAGACGAAACATTTATTCCATAATCGAACACGATATCTTACCTACCTGAGCTATAGGGGCAAAATAAGCATGCAATTATCATATAAATGACTATATAAAATGCACACTGCCAACCAGTCCGTCAATCATTAATCATGAATCACAAAAAGATATATGCGCAATAGAAGTTAATCAGTCAGATGGGTGTAATAGCACATAATTTTATTAAACTTACAGTCGTGTGAAAAACGTCTTAAATACAAAACAAAAAAATGAGCTGGTATCTAAAGAATTTCTTACACCACAAGCTGTTTAGTATACTTTTCGGTGATGGAGAATATAAACGCTAATTTTGGATGACAATGCATGCTTAGGTATGTGACGTCATTCTAATTCCAATATGGCGGATCATCCAAGATGGCGGACTAGTTGTCAAGGCGGACTAGTTAACAAGAGTTAACTTTTTACCTGTCTAAGGTGGAAGTACAGTACGGACAGACCATAATCAGGCAGCTCCGATTTCGAACCCGTATCCCGTTGTGCTCTACCTCTCTTATTCATAGTCATTTCAAAAAAAAACTAATTGCTTAAGCAATTTTCTTTTCTTAAGGAAATATTGAATACTTTAAAAACAAGGTTAAATGAAAATTTTGTAACAATTGAAGATAAAAATAAGAATGTTTCGCGTACCCCTCTGGTATCTACATTGTAATGTAATAAATAACCAATCCGCCATATTGGAATTGGAATGACGTCACAGCTAAGCATGCATCGTCATTCCAAATATGCGTGTATACCAATTTCAGCTGAATGAGATAACTGACTTAAAGTTCAGTTGCATCAATCTGACCGGACAAACTTGTATACATTGCAAGTTAAATAAACTAGTAATTAAATGAATCGATTTGATTAGTCTGTCGTCCATCTTAAATAATAAGCAGTGTAACATTTATATGCGCAAGTGTACGCGATCAATCGAAGCATCAACTAAAGAAAATAAACCATAATACGCTTTCTTATGACTTAACCAGCTATCCGACGCAAAAAGTACCGCAAAAACTCGAGTCGCCGCTAAAATCGATGTAATCTCGCGTTATTTATCGAATGATACGTAATAATCGGTGGCACTTGGCAAATAAAG
Organism: Watsonalla binaria; assembly: GCA_929442735.1. Taxonomy (NCBI): domain Eukaryota; kingdom Metazoa; phylum Arthropoda; class Insecta; order Lepidoptera; family Drepanidae; genus Watsonalla; species Watsonalla binaria. Next base: position 2,128,863 of record OV838929.1, on the reverse strand, counting down.
CTTTTGCATTGACGTCTTTATCGTATCAAGTCATCTAGAGAGGTATTTGAGTAGGAGAAATGAGGATGGGAAGGTTTGCAGAACAGGGGATTTCATTTGTTTAGTTGATGATAATGAAGCATTTTATAAGTCTGACTCTGTCTTTACATTGGCTTGTTTTACTTTACTTACCTACATTTTCGCTGAGCGCTCATAACTCTTGACGGCACCTATACTAACTTTTATACTTATATTCGCGTCATACTTGTGAACAGGTGCTGCTTGTGGGTGCTGATCATCTCAAGCTACGCATTTAATAAGTAGAACTACTAGATTTTTATTTATGTAATTTTTTTATCGACATTTGTGAATTGGAATCTGTGTCCATGGGCTTATATTTCTTAAGTGATTTATTTGTATTAAAAAAAAATAATTGAGTAATTTTTGATTTTCTTGCCAGGTTTTTCTCAGTAAAAGCAGCCTTCCGAACCGTAGCATGCATAATCCTGTATAATTACGCCATTCTGACGAAATTACTTTGTAAAAAGTCCAATCGAACAAAGATATTTTTGACTTTGACTTTGACCTTGACTTTGACTTTGACTTTGACTTTGAATATAAACAATGTTGAAACAGTATTATAATGTACTTAGATAAACTTCCGCACTCTGGGTGGCGTGGCACTGCAACTAGTAAAATAAGCCGTTGACCAGACAGGTGTGTCCCGCCCTTAATTGGGTAGCATGTTCGATTCTGTGCCGATATTGTATCGTGTGCAAGTGTACCACGATTACCGTATGGCATGAGCTTATATTAGTTAATTGACTTAGAGATTCGCCTGCCTACCTCTTTAGGATAAGGATTGTGGCATAGTTTCTCCAGTCGCTACATAGATGGCGCTACTCGCTGACATGCGCAAAGTTTGAGTACAAATACACGAGAACCTAAATCGCGCAATAAGAGTTTTTTAGCGCATACCATTTTTCCAACTAAAGAACCAACAAAAGAATGGTTGCGGTTCCCCAGGAATCACGTTCTGGCTGGAAGATCTTCTCCATTACTAGGGATGAGCATGATAACTTGTTCTCCCGACAGGATCACCAAGGGTGCACCAATACGTGAAGATATGAGTAATTTTGTTAATTTGAGCAGCGTTGGAATTGCTGAAATATTTTTTCATCAGATACATAAAAGCTCGTAATAAATTTCCGTCACTCACAATCACACACAAATCGATTTTATGCTTTCGCCATAATACATACGTTGGCCATGGTAATGATTACCTGCTAAGCAAGCGACGCGTGGTAACGGTGAAGGAAATTGAGAATAAACCTACATACGTTTGAAAAAAATATAGATGTTGAAAATATTTATTCTCCATTCGCCAAAAAATCTTTGTTTGCCCCAAATTACGATCCTATTTTGTCCCAAAAATATTTTTATATTTTCGTTTCTTGTTTCGCCTTGTGTTTATAATAATCTTTCTCTCTCTTTTATGAACCAACGTATTGTGAGGAAAAAAAGAAATAGAAAAATGTTCGAAGCGAAGAAATATTATATTATTATTATATATTTGGAATGTAGGACGAAAAAGCGGTGCGAATGCGGAAATCGTTGAAAATTGGTAAAAGACTGCGATCGAATCACAATCTGTCAAGTCAAGTCAAGTCAAGTCAAAAGTATCTTTATTCGATTAGACTTTTACAAAGCACTTTCAAATCGTCAGAATGACACAATTATACAGGATTATACATGCTACCGCCAGGTTCGGAAGGTTGCTTTTACTGAGAAGAACCTGGCAAGAAACTCAGTAATTACTCTTTTCAAAAATATTATACAATTTAAAGAATACAAAATAAATAATTTAAAAAACGTAAGCTCATGTACAATGTTCCAATGCACAAATGTCGATAAAAATTAACATAACTAAAAATCTAGTACATCTACTTATAACTAAATGCGTAGCTTGAGATGACCAGCCCCCACAAGCAGCACCTGTTCATAAGTATGACGTGAATGCCAGCCATTGACCTCCTCAACCATCATAGAGGGAAGTGGACAACCCGTCATCCAGACGCCGCCGCAAGCAAAGGCATTTTAGTGAGCCTGACAACTCAAGCCAGTCAAACAAAGATCAAAACTAATAAATATTAAGAATTGTAACATAAGTACAGTGTCCATGAGACTACTTACAATATTTATCTGGTAATACATTATTCCAAGTTTCTTTATCACATATATAATCACTAACTGTATAATAACCCTTTTTAAGTAATACAGATTTTACAGTCTCTTTAAATTTATCAAAGGGTAAATTTACAATACATGTAGGTAACTTATTATAAAAGCGTATACATTGCCCTAAAAATGATCCCTGGACTTTCTGTAAGCGGTGTGTAGGTACTACTATTTTATTTTTGTGCCTTGTGTTGACATTATGTACATCACACTTCTTTTGAAAAGAATTAATATTTTTATGTACAAGTAATAAATTTGCTAAAATATACTGCGAAGCCACTGTTAAAATTCCTATTTCTTTAAATTTTTCCTTCAAAGATGCCATGTTGTAACTATCGGTGAAAAGTGTACCCCTAGTCTGTCTACCCCTATGTGTCCTATACATACATATGCTCATGCCTGTATCCCATGGGGGTAGGCGAAGACCACTGTTTACCACATGTTACGATCCTAACATACTTCTTTCGCTTCGTCCACATTCATGCATCTCTTCATACACTTGCTGCGGTGACGAGTGCTCTGAATTTGACATTTCTGAAAAAGATTATTAATCTGGTAATGGTAGTTCTTCTTTGGACGCCCTCTAATGATACTCCCGGTCACATTCGCGCTATAAATTTCTTTCGTTAGTCGCCTATGTATCCTTTTTTTAAGTTCCTCAAAGCGATACAATTTACCCAAGTTATATATATGATAAAGTTCATTACTGAACAGTAATTCTCGCTGTAAAGCCGTTCACCTAAGTATTGCGCATACAGTGTCACACCTTATTTGCAATTCCGTTCTACTTATACATTCACACACCTAAATGTCACTAGAACAATCCTATCGGAACAAAATAAATGTTAGTTGTTAATGCGAAAAACATGTACAAGTCATTACAACAGTATGGGCTTTTTATCATTGTGAGATTTTATGGAGACACTGTGATTTCCATTGACTAATGCGAGAAGGTGGAAGGTAATTTTATTACGCCGGACTGGGGATGATTGCAGAACAGAGTTGTGTTCACGAGGTGAGTAAGGTCACCGTTGCTTCGAAGAGGGATTGAAGTCGGAGAGAATTTTTCGGGCACCACCCCGGGTTGCTCCTGGGCAATTACGGATGGAAAACCCCAATAACTCTGATCGAACTCAGGACTGCACTTGCGACGACTAGAACAACGAATGTATATTATTCTAGAGCAAGCCTCTGAAATTGTTTGGTACACAATAACAGAAACAAAAAACATAACTTTCTACGAACCGGTTGCAATGAGCAGTTAACGCTTGAAAATACCAAGTTCACGTGAGCAGTGGCACAAAATTCCATAGTTTCTAGTCAATGTGAGTGTGACCCACAGATGTGACCCCATGTTTACAAGTTACGTAGAAAGGTCAGTGCCGCCATCAAAAATCAATCCGACATGCATTACTGTTTGTTATAGTGAATAAAACGGTCGAATGCCAAAAATAACTATGTACATCCTTCATGGCATATAAACTTGAAGAAACACCGACAGTGCCGACATGTTTGTTACGCAAAATACAAAAGGAATATTCTTAATTACCTTCATGTATTATAATTTTTTTATGCTATCCTTACCGATTTACGGTATATTATTGATAATCTTTGGTTTGGGATGAATGAGGAATACGTTTAGGATGAGCTTAGAATAAATATCAATATAATACATAGGTTGCGGTATAGGATGTGACGTCATAGGATCAGAAAGGAACAACCCCCTATTTTAGCATAATGTAAATATGTAATAATTGTCTATAAGTGTCATAGACATTATTTACATATATGTCACTCGCGCGTTGCTCTCTTATAACCCTAAGATCCTCCAATTATTTTAGTAATCAAAGTGCCTAATGCGAGTTTTCTTAAAATCGCCGTCACAAGTCTTCGCGTTGCGCGCTGTTTCGATCACATACAAATCTGCGTTTACGTCAACGCGGTGAGGCCCTTTGGTAACTTCACACGACACTAGCCTAAGGTTACATATATATAACCTGGTCTTAGTAAAACCCATTTTTTTTATGACAAAGGCTGTCAGTAGCTCACCTGGTTGCACAGAACAATAATTTCGAAATAACAAATCAATTTGTGTATTGCCCTTTACGAATCGGATTGTTGGTAAAACAGTATTTCAATCATTTCATGCCCGTTGCCCTTGTTGCGTCACGGCACACACCATTGGACAAGAAGGGCGTGGCTGGGTGCAGTGTAGTGAATAAAGGCTGGTCTTATATTTACCTGATTTCTGTCTGATGACACCGCCTCGTTGGTCTAGAGGTCTCAATGGTACTGCTAAAGCTATATATGTATTGGGTTCGATATCCGGGTCGGGCAGTGTTATTGGATTTTCCATTGAAACACACATTTTAAACAACTTTTAAACCTTTATTGTTAAATTCACAAAAAATCTAAAGTTTTATCCTAGCACACACAATCAATACATCTATACTACAGATAAATAAAATTGAAGTGTCTGAAAGTTTATCTCGTACTAACTTCTCTGTCTGTCTGTTTGTTCAGGGTAATCTCTAAAACGGCTGGTCCAATATTAATAATACGAAAATGCGCTACGACATCGGTACGGTTTTGCATTTTGCACGAGAATCGGGCTACAGTTAATGACTATAGGCTCGTAGTAGTAACTAACTAAGGGGTAGGCTATATACATTCGTATATAATTGGACTTCTTACTCAATTAATCGAGATATCAAGCCGTGGTGGCCTTGGGGTTAGAGCAGTCGCCTGTTACGCAAGCGACGCAAATTCGAATCCCAGTGGGGCCTGTACCAGTTTTTCTAAAAAACTTATGTGCAGTTATTTCACACCACGTGCTTTACGGTGAAGGAAAACATCGTGAGGAAACCTGCATATGTCTGAGAAGTAATTCAAACACGTATGTGCCTGAGACGGCGATGGACTCACCCTCTGCCACGTTGACACTTGATCATATTCGGTGAAATGTGGGTGTTGTTACAACACCTCTGCTTACATATACGCGTGTTGTACGTTGCGTGTGTCACACATATGTACATCTTCACAGATTGAACTTTTAGGGGCAATTGGGAATGTCATTGTACTAAGCCTGAATGGCTAATGGTCGTAGTTTTGCAAATCGTTCTCTTGACCGGATGTACGGCCAGGTACATAGGCTTCATTCCCACGGTCCGTAAAATATCTCATTAGTTTTATACTTCAGTGTTGAATGGACACATTATAGGTATTTTTACAGTTATTTCACTAGGTAAGATGAAAGATAATGAGGAAAGTTAGCAGTAGAATGTTGCTCATTTACCTCATATTAAATCCTAAACATTTTTACCCGCTACATCGCTTATTTAAAAAAAACCTCTGTGGAACCTTGATGTTTTAGCTATCTGTAATTAACATTATTATTTGTCGACATCACAGGAGACCGAGGAGCTGGCGTCTATCTCGGTCAAATAATTAGTCTTGCCATCCAAAGGGGGAATGCTGCCAATATCTTACCTTGCCTACAGGGACTCCTATGCGTCAATCCGAAGCCAATTAAAAGTCCTCACTCCTCTCTCTGTAGTCTGCTTGCGGAGGGCACTTTCTTTCTTTGGACACGTGGCAAGAAGAGAAACACACAGCCTAGAGAAAAGCATAATGGTTGGCCGTGTCGAGGGAACGAGAAGTAGAGGCAGAGCTCCAACTCGCTGGACGGATCCTCTCCTAGAGGCAATTGTAGCACACAGTCCGCACTTCATCAGGCTCAGAACAGAGCAGCCTGGAGAGCTCTAACAGATAGAGCTACTTATGGTGGTCACGACCCTCAGCTGTGAGGAAAACGATGATGAAGAAGAATTATACTTCACAAAATCGGTCCCAATTTGTTAAATGTAGTAATAAATAAATATAAATATACCGAATGAGTGATAGCTTAGACATAAAAAAATTACGAATACACAACTAATATCTTGTGGGTCGAAACAGGATTTTTCTGGAATATGGGATGAAAACGCGGTCCGAATACGGAATGAATCGTAAAACCTAGTAAGTGCTTCTAAGTTTGACACTAATTATTCTAAACGTTGAAATTTAAACCTTTTATTTGAATGCACAGAGCTGTCTCGACACAAAAACAATTACGCCCCATGTCAGTCCAATCCGTTGACTCATCCTGCAATAGTTACATCAAAATATAGCCTGCCATTCATACACAAACCATACAACCCATACACCTATCCAAACAAAAGTACAACCGAAAGTGCACCTTATTGAAAGCTAATAAAGATTAGACTCCCAATTTTTCAAGCGCAGAATTATCTGTGGAACAAGTTTATTATTTACGGTCTCGAAATAAAACATCAATGGAATATCAACTTTAACGGCTTCTAATAAAGTAGTCAATAGTAGAACAGTGGGTGTAAATGATATGTTTGTCAAACAACGGTATGTGTCAAGGTTACGTTGGATGTGCAGGTTGCGTGCGTAACTAATTGCGCACACGACTACACATCAACCTAAACATCCAGTATAAGGTGACCTCTCACCCTAAAGGTATAGCGTACAATGATAGGTCAACCTATAGCTATGTATATGTGTGTAAATTGCTATGTCAAAATTGCATCGTAATACTCAACTCAATGACCTTGGAAATAAAAAAATAACGATTAATCGTTAAAAAAATTGTCACATTACTTTCTACCAGTATTATAGATTTTTAGGACCATTACTTGGTCCTAAAAATTAAAGAAAATATTTTACCCGAAAACGTTAAATTTGATGAAAAGTTCAAATAATGTTTACTTTCGATCCAACAGGTTTTGAAATTTGTGATAGATTACAAAATAACACGCTTCAAAAAATTTATTACATGATCGCGGTTCAGATGCTCATCAACTTTTCTAAGAGGTTGCACGTCATCTGGTAGAAGCTTCTCGTGACAAGCGGGCTGGAGCTTTTCTCGCTCAGAGAATCAGCATTGCTATTCAACGTGGCAATGCTGCCAGCCATCTTGGCACGATCCCGAGAGACACCGATTTGGGCCAAGTTTTCTACTTGTAATTAGTTTTTAGCTACTTATTAATTATTATATTTTACACGATAAATACACTTATATGAAAATTACGTTTGGAATTTCAAAAATAAAAAACTTACAAACTGCATTTTTATAGTACCTAATACTTGTATTAACGACTGTACGTCTCAGGACAAAGAAAGTTTATTTATAGCAACCAAATAACCTACTTTCAACTTCTACCTCGAAGCAAATCGGTAATTCTTCTTTATTTAAATCAATTTACCCATCGCTCTAAGCGCTTCGAAACATCTTCAAATTATTTGGGAACATAATTATAAAAAAGGAATATTATTTTTTTCTTGTTTCACCCGCGGACTCAACCTCGTGGGTCTATACTTAATCACTTAAAACATTATTTTAATATTACAAACAATAGGTAAAGTTTTCATTGTCCCCTCTGTCCTTATCCGCGATTAGTCTGAAAAACAAACTGCCCGAAAGAAAGTAAAATGATTTTAAGATTTGATTAGGGACCTACAGACTTGACCTTGAAGTAGCTTCGATCACTACTACGGGCAAAGCTTTTAAAATATATTTTTTTAATGTACGTACTAGTTTTATTACAAACTAACTGTGCCCCGCGGAACTGTTATATATTTTCTTATTAAAAGTGGCGTGAGTTACTCCTCGAAATATCAGCTATCTGCCAGTGAAAGTCACGTTATAATCAGTCTAGCCGTTTCAGGAATCCGGAACAGACAGACAGAGAAGAAAAAGAAAAAATGGTTTTTATGTCAGTGCCTTATATACTTTCATATACATTTAGTGAAAGCTGTGAATTTGGAATAACAAACAGACACTTCAATTTTATTTATTTGTCAAATTATTTGCGGAATCAGTGGAACGTTTAGGTTATATAAAAGAAAACAGTTAAATTTTTTAATAAAATAAAATAAAATGCATATTACAGTAAGTCCTCTTCCATATTCGATAAAGTCGATAACGATAGTCTTAGCGCAGCACAGCCCTACAACCACAGGAACAATTAACATTCCCTCACGCGAGATTTCAATAAATTCATATATTTTTTTGTTGTATTTATGTAAATGAAATGGATTCCTTACAGTGAGAGATAAAGTTTCTGGATAACAGCTCTAGTTCAAGTTAAGTACTTAAGCCCAAGTTAATTCTATCTATACTTAGAGTGCATATCTATTGATAGCCTTCAAAAACTATAGACATAGTTATATAATTATTGATATCCACATTGCAAATGATGTTTCTTCTACTCTGGTTTTCCGCACCATTGGTAATATTTCCGACGCATATTTAAGTACCAAAATATACTCTTGCCAACTTAGAAGGACCAACACCCACATTTCACTGAAGATGATTAAAGCGCTGATGCTACTAACGCCGTCACGAGATATGAGCGCGCAGCGCAAATAGTGGGGATGCTAGGCATGTTTTTATTCTCTTCGCACCATACATATAAACAGAGATAGACTCATGAAATGACTACTGCAATTTTATGAGGAGGGATGAGGATAATTTTGCCAAAAATGTAATTTCTATAATTTATCGTTTCTATTAGCGCAAGCTTTGTCTAAGCCTACTGAGGTCTATATATCGCCGGGTAATGTACATACCAACCAACGTCTTTTAATTTGATCAAGATATGATTTCTTCAATTAAATTAAATCATCGCATCTACGAATAACGCAGCAGTTAATGTAATAAATAAAGTTATCATAATCGATATCTCCACACTATCGAGTTGGGGCGGCGCACAATTAAAACTATAATGTTATCATTGTCGGCCCAACCCTACAAGTTGATTGATGCATCCAAAATAAACATATGCTTATACTCCAGAGCAAGCGATGCGGTGCGTTGCATATGCTTTCTATACAGTTAAATAAAAAATATGTCTATTTGACTTTCACTTTCAGATAGATAACACAAAGAGTAACTGAGGACTTACTCTGATTAAAAAAAAATGTGTTTCGAGAAAAGCTACCAATTAAATAAGAATAAAGTCTACCCGGCTGAAACCGCGAGGCACAACTAGCATTTTAATATAGTGTTTGAGGGTACAATATCTTAATCCTTTATTTATTACTTCGGTTGTTTTCTCTGAGGCAAATAATGTAAAGACCAATATTTGAGTAAACTAATCATTGTCAATGAGACAGATTTATATGACGTGTATAAGTCTGTCACTGTCACACAGTGGAACTATGATGGCAATGAGGGCTTATGACCCTGGAGTTTCTGTTGAGATTAGATTTTCAAGTTATTATATTTGCTCATAAACCACAAATTGTTTCATTATAGGTTATCCGTTGTTAGTCGATAATTATTTCTACAGCTAGGTAGTAAGTTGATATTCTAGTAAAAGCGTAGATCTACGTTCTTCTTGCGTGTATTGCATGCATGAGTTATTGAAAGTTATAAATTATGTCTATAAAATGGAGCTTGAATAGTCCAATCAGCGCTTTCATACGGATGTAACTCTCAGCCCTTAAAATAGTCGTAACCATATATTGGTAAATAACAGCTATTGTAAGTCACAAGATATAGTGACCTTGGATTTAGTACTATCCTCTGCTCAGCGACTTCTTCCTTCTGATGTTTAGAAATGCAGTCAAGTAAATAATTTAAAAAAGTTGTAAGGCTCTAAGCTTACTCCTTTGAATTTCTTCCCAGACATAACATCAAGATTTTCCTTCAACAGCTTGGTAAAAACTCTTGGGAAAATGTGAGATGAGAAATATATTGGCTTGCTTCGCACACGGCATCTATAAATATATCTTTACCTCCTAGAAATATATATCATAGCTTGCTCTAGACTGCAACCTTCAAGTCCATAAATCTGTGTTGATGAGAGTCCAAAATTTCCTCTGATGACTTTTTGATTGGTTCACCGTGACGATAAGATTAGCTCCTCAAATGAGGAGTTGTCTTCACATCTTATGTTATTATCGATTAGTCAGTCCATCTCTCCTTGTCATATCACTCATGTTAGTACTTAGGGTTCCGCGGTCAAAGATCGAGTGGAATAATTCTGGACTTTTTTATGGTACGAATGTGGAAAGTCAACAGTCCATCTGATTGGTGCAGCCTATGAACGCTTGTAATGCCAGCTGGCCTAGCATCAATAAACGCCATGGGAAAATGTTGTCGATCACTTATTTAGCGTAAATCTTTGAGAGAAAGCGGGATGGAATGAACGACAATATTTTCTCGCATGGATCAGTACTAAATTGTTGTTTACCTTATTAGTATTGACTGCCCTGTCTTTCTAATGATTGCAAGCGCTACTGAAAAATATTTATTAATATAAATATTAATAAGAAAGTAGCTTAAAAAGCTACGGAATCCTTACACTTAACTGGCTGAATTCAGATTACACCCGAACAATCATTTCTATTTGTAACTTAAACTGAGGAGGTCTATTTCTGAGGTTAATTAGATTTGTGTGGTTATTGAGATTTCATATCAGACTTATACGTAATATAGTGTAGACGGCGATGTTTTATTTATTTATATGGCATTCCATGCTAGGCACCAATTTTGGAGCAAGCTATTCTGGATTTGGTAGCCGTTAGTTGTATGTGTGTGTATAATTGTTTCCGCAACTAATTAGTGTCGAACATGAAATACTAATGTAATAATAATACAAATGATTATCATTTTATTGACGCACACAGTAAAAATGAAAGAATAAACATTAGTACCCAAAATAATTATAAAAAGATACAGGCATTGCTTACTAGGTGTAAATATAAGTAAGGTGCTCATTTTGGTGATCACAAATTGGTTCTAAATACAGAATGCCTTATTTTTTTAGTAGGTTATATTAAAAAACCCCTGTTGAACAAATATAAAACGGAAACCCTAAACAATTCAATTGGATTAAGTACTTAGGTAATTTTAAATTAGTGCTTCTATCTTAAAAGCGACATACATATGCTCACGCCTGTATTCCCCGAAGGGGTAGGCAGAGGTGTTGTTCTCACAACACCCACTTTTCACCGAAGATGGATAAGTGCCAACGTGACAGATGGTGAGTCTATCGCCATCTCAGGCACTATGCATACGTCTTTGATTTACTTCTCAGAAATATGCAGGTTTCCTCACGATGTTTTCCTTAACCGTAAAGCACGTGGTGTGAAATCACTGTACATTAGTTTTTTTTTTAGAAATACTCATTGGTACAGGCCCCGCTGGGATTCGAACTTGCGTTGCTTGCGTAACAGGCGACTACTCAAACCTCAAGGCTCTTAAAAGCAAGTAGTTCTATATATAAGTATTGCTCAATAGTTGAATTATATTTGCAAATGAACTATGAAATAGCACAGTGACCAACCGAGACAATATTCAAATACAATGGCTTATTGAAAAATGTGCATTTCATCGGAGGCGCAAGCCACAAGATTATGAGAAATAACATTAATTGAACAAAAACTCAAACTTATAAATCGGTGTTTCTCGGGATTAAACAAGAAGGCTGGTAGCATTGCCACACCGAATAGCAAAGCTGTCTTATTAACTGCTAAGTTTATTTATTTTTCTTTCAACGTTGCCGCCATAGAAAACGGAGACTTACTACGTTGATATAGTATATTTTCGAGTGGGACGAAACAAGAAAATGTTTGCGAAAAATTGGTCCGAAAACGGGAGACGATTGAGATTGTACGATCACGAAAATTTAAAATCGGAAATCAATTTATAAGTTGGTTCTATTTTTTAACTGACATTATAAATGGAGGAGTTTATCAATTCGACTGTATGTTTTTTTCTGGTGTGTTGGCCCACACAACACGGTATTTGTGAAATGTCTACAATAGCCTGCATCGACCTCACTATTTTAGTTCGATACCTGTACAACAGATATATATCTTTGTTTGTCGATAGGTATCAACTACACACATATATATTATACATAATATGTAAACATATTAAGCCGTGTATGCATGCGTAAATAGTTTGCAGTGGTCGCGTGGTTTAAATGATCGCCATACCCATAGTATCTGGCAGGTACCAATAGTAAAAGTTTTGTTTAGTTATATAGATACAAAAACTCGATCCATCTGTCTGCGGTATCCAGCCATCATGGATTCTGTCCCTTATAACACTCAATACAGGTGCCGTCACGATTTATGACCACTCAGCGATAGATAGTGTGGATAACAGTGCGTCCCGCCTTGCACACATGACTACTGGTTTCAAGGTCAGCGCTCATAAGTCGTTACGGCAGCTGTACTTATTACATTATCAGTATGTATTGATTACCAGCCAATTCTCCGTGAGATTCCGAATTCCAATACCTTCATAGTCACAATAGCGAGTGGCTATTACTTACTTAACTTAACATTCCAGTAAGTTTAAGTTACAGTTAAGTCACGAAGGAAAACATCCACTTTGCTATTTCAGTTGTATTTTAATTGAGAATCATGTATGCCTTAAAACTATAAATATTGAAAACGGTACGCGAGTAAAGTATATACGTTACTTACATAAAAATAAATAGTCTCAGGCAGTATACATACGTCTTCGAATTAGGTACTCTCAGACATATGCAGGTTTCCTCACGGTAAAGCAAGTGGGGTGAATATTAAGAAAAACTCATTTGTACAGGCGACTGCTCAAACCCCACGGCCACCACGGCTCTTGATAAACACATTTTCGCATTATTAAGGACTTATTACGAAACTCCGAACATTGCCTTTCGTTTCATACCTATCTTGTTGGCGTATCGGCCATTGGATATGCCTTAGATACATTTTATTGCAAGGTGACATTGGATGTTGTTGTTAGACAAACAATGTCGGTTCATTATGTCGGCCATGTTGAAATAGCTGTCAAATGCAGTATCATTGCCATAAAGTGTAAATATTGTTTTGTAACCATTCTGTATTGCTATTATACTTACTTATTTTTTAATAGAATAGATTCGATTTATAATAATTTGGATGTATTTTTTGCACAAATATTGCTATAAAAATAAGAATTACGTAATTGCGGTTATTGTTCTCATAATTCCACAAAAATCTATTAATATAAAATTATATTTTTAAAATTTATATTATAAGCTGAAATCACGCTGCTAGATGGTATTTATTATTTCAGGCTCTTCAGTTATAGTTTGATTGAAATTATTGAATAATTTTCACAAGTCGAAAGCTTCGAAAGGTCAGATGGCAGTCGTTTCGTTAAAAAAGCAAGTGAACAGCCACATCGGGTTGAATCAATTGCCTACCCCAACAATGTATGGGATAAGGCCAGGGAGATGATAATCTCGAAAGCCTAGTCACAGCTTTTAAGCCATGAATCAAAGCCAATATTACCTTATTTAACTTGAATTGTTATTATAATTAATCTTTGGAAAGTAGGTATATGTCACCCCAGAAGTAAGTTACTTACCATGAAATGCACTACATTCAAGTAATTTGCGGTTTATGCAGTTCCGTGCGACATTCACTGACTTTCACTTCAATCACTCCAACTGTCTCCAACAATATACCTCCTTGATGGAACTACCACAGTATATTTATAAACTTACTTATGCAGTGTTAAAACTAGACCAATTTTTTTAATAAGTTATTTGCTCCACAGGCACGTGACAGACTCAAAGTTTTTAAATTCAACTGTCAGAGTTTGTCCATTTGAAGGTCAATAAAGTCTTGGTTGATAGTCCTAATTCATACATCTTTTGGTGGCATGTGTTCGGAGTGTGTCCGTAAGGGAACAAATGTTCAGTTTTTTAAAGATGGCCTGGTTTTTAGGCGCGCTTGGTGCGCCAACCTCTGTTGTAGCTGGTAAATTCTTCTGGTTAATGTTTGGATTGTTCAATGATTGCTGAGTTCTGATGTGCGAGCTCAATGGAGTTAAATTTCCAAATGAATCAAAGAATTTAAAAACAGAAGGTTCTGTGTGAGTATGTCATTTCGAACGTTCCTAGTTTGCATACTGCTTGCAGTATGCTTGGATGTATAATAATTTATTTTGTTTTAAATACGGGTGCATATTTTAAACCAAAGAGTTTTTTTTTAAACTGGAGCCAAAAGGACCAACATCAAAATTATATTTTTTTTAAATGATCAATATCATCTCTCTGGTCCCATACATTGCTGGGGTCGGCACTTAATTCAACCCGATGTGTCTGATCACCTGATTTTATACGAAGCGACTGCCATCTGACATTCGCAATCCCTGTAATGAGGAAATTTTGTGATCTGGGTTAAACCAATTGGCACACTATTGAAGGCCTCCGACTGACCTGTAACGAGTGCCAAGGATGTTAAATTGGCAGCCGGGACCGACGGCTTAACGTGCTCTCCGAGGCACGGAGGGAACTCGGGCGGTCACCCTCGCGGTTCAATTACTGGCTAGTTTTAGGGTTGCTTAACTTCGCTGATCGAATGATATGCGCAATAGCAACTGTGCCACGAGCTTCTCAAGCAAGAACCGGAAAGAAATATCAAACTATTGGTGTAGTGCAAGGGGTCTAATGTTTCTGAAAACTAATCTTCCCAAACGAACGAAAATTAATATCGCTTTCTGTATATTATACTCCAAATTTCGTTTGTTTATAATTTTCTAGCTGATCACGTTGGACGTAATTTTAAAACGATTTTTGCGACTTTTGACCAATGCTTCGTTTATCTGAAAAAGCGAGTTTGGGATTTAGGGCGTGATTTTATCAACCATCCTTTCCCTATCCATAAATATATTAATATTCTATAGACCACAATATAAGACACTTGTATTAAACTAGAACGGTATTTCAAGTACAGAAGGTTATTATTTCAATAGCTAAATAGCGATCATAATATCGATAAAAACATATTATTTATTGCTTTATCGTTACAAGCAAATTATTCGGCCGCCTGTTCTTTTCGATTACAATCGAGTAGCGAATACGAGCATTGAATCGACATTGTCCATTAGGTACTGATTACTCAATTGATTTTGGCTATTGGAATATTTTATATTGTTTAATCTGCAATAACTTCAGGAAAAACACAGTTCGGAAACATTGTATGCTTTTTTTTGTGAATTATAAATATTTTGTTCCTTTAGTTTGACCTCTATCTTCGCAAATAAATTACCTGTTACATAGAGTATATAAAATAGAACGAATTTGAACAAAACTCAGTGCTCTGGCTTTCGAGTAGGTACTTGGGATCAAATAAAATACGATGTACCAAAGAGATGAAAGTTTTTTATTATATAGCGAGTCTAAGTATATACCGTAGAGAATCTCTATAGCGTGATTCACAATATAATTAGCCCCATCTATCGGCATTGATGTACACTACTCAAACCTACATACTTGGCTTGTACAGAATTGTTGTGTTTGTGTTTATCTGTGGATATGCCATTGGAACTCTGTGTGTCAATGTCAATTTATAGATATAGAGTATTTTTTTTAATATTGTCTACATTTAGACATAATCATTACGAGAGATTTTCGAACGTCTCAAGGGTCGTTACCGTCACGACTGTGCGTGCAATACCTTTCTGCAACTCCACCTTACGTGTTCAAAGTACTTGTATACTATAATATTGTACTACAATAAACGTTCCACAAGTTGATACCAGTGTCCTCATTTCACATTACCGGTCATCAATTCGTAGACCCTTAAATTTAAGGTTCTCATATAATGAGATAAAATATTTAAAAGTAATATTTTTTTTGTAATAAAAAAAAATCTTCGCGCTTCTCTTGACGCTCTGCGCTCTTTGACAAAACTTCCGCAACAAAATTTCCAGTCTATGCACTAATACCATGTTAATTTTTATTTATAAATGAAATGTATAGTGCATTCAGACAGACTAAAAGATTTTTATTAACAATAGATTCCAATTTATACGAATAGATCGATAAATCGATTTAGCGAATGAAATGGAATCGATAATTTATTAAAAGCTCGCATTTATTATTCGCAGCACCTACAAAGCATTGAAATATTTTCCATTACAGATTGCAAATGTACAATATTCTATTACTCAACTAAAACAAAGCAAACTTCAAAAAATGTTTGGTATCTAATTGAGCAAACCCTGAAGTGTCAATCAAGTTTTTGTGCGAGTTGCGACCTCAATCGATTTCATTAAAGGGAAAATCGGACTTCGATTACCGATTGAAATTTGAGGTCATCTCTAATCGATCAGTAAGAGTTTTAAGAACAACGATCATTTATTTTGTTGTTATTACTAAAATAGACACACCTCTATTCTAATTAGATAACGATTGATCGCAATTGAATCGAATAGGTCAGAATCGTTAAACACAAAAGCAGTAGATACAGGTAGTTGTTTCAAGGTTGATTGTAAAAAGGTTAAAATTGATCCCATAAAATAATAATTATCTCTCTTTGTTACAGATTTATCTGACCTACAGAAAAGGAATTAAGATCACAATCAATCGATTATGACTGATTAGAATCGAAAGAAAAGGAAAAAAAATGACGCAGTTTAGTGTGCCATTGATTTAAAGATATTCCATATTTGAAAATGAAAGTGAATGTCACCTGAGTTTGACAGCTGGGATAATCAAAATGGCGCATAAAGTGAAGAATAACCACTATGTGGCGACCCACCGGTCGGGTGTGGACTCTCCTTCGTCCGGGGGATATTTACACCGAGCATCACCCAGGGACGAGAATGACAGCCATCGAGCCCCTTCAGAACGAACGCTGTCTGAATACACGGTAAATATGCGTTTTAATAAGCCACTTGTGTTCCAATTATTTTAAATGTCAATTGGAAATACCCCCTAATTGTTTTTTGAATATGACACTCGTGTTCTTTTCTTGAATCACTCGTAATTACTCACACTTTTTTTAAGATGGTTCATAATATTTGGTGCCAGCGTCAGATATTAGCTTGCTTTTACATATTACTCGATTTCTTCAAAAGCTTTCCATCACATTTTTCCAATTTAAATTTGTTTTTTTTTTATATTTATCCTCTTTTATGTCTGCGTTTAAATCATAGATTACACTTTGATTTAAATTTTCAATCTGATGACATTGATCTGTCATAGATAAAAGTTGTCTCATTTTGACGATGCGTCCGAATGGCTTTCGAATTTCGAACACGTCGCTGTGTAAGATAACAGATCCAACAAAAGTTTATACCCAAATTATTTTTCCCTTCGCGTTTCATATTGTTCACATTTTTGTGAGGTTGCATAACGCTTCGAACAAGTTTTCGTTTCAAATATGTTTATTCTTACACAAGAATATAAAAAGTAATCGTAAAGTAGGACGTGCTTACATTACGCGATGAAATGTTGTTGTTATTACGTAATTTTACATTAATTATACATACACTAAATACATTTTTTATTAGTAGCTCTAGCTACCTTTTTTATGTCGGACTCGCACCGACTAAGCTTCAGAGTGTTCCTCCTGGTCGCTAAGACCCTCCAGGCGACTGGGCTGTCAGGCCCCTCCTTATGATACCAGGCTGTACCCGGCTTTTACACTATGGCAAGGCGCGTGGGAACACAAACGCGCCCTTCAACCGCGAGGGCCATGCGTCGGCGCAAGGTACTTTTAACTAGAGCTGCGAACGCTGGGGAGCGTTCGCAGCTCTAGTTAAAAGTACCAAAATATAAAGATCGTTTCAATAAGCATATCTCCTCATCAATCGTTTCATGGCTACAAATAAAAATCCGATGGCTAGTTTAACCCAGATCACCGATTTTCCTCTTAAAAGTGATTGCAAAGGTCACTTCGTATGAAAGGTGTAATAGCCACATCATCTCCCTGGCTTTATCCCATACATTGTTGGGGTCGGCACTTGATTCAACCCGATGTGGCTGATCACCTGATTTTTATACGATGCGATTGACATCTGACCTTCGCAACCCCTTTAACGAAATCTGTGTTCTGGGTTGTCAGATTATTTTAGGCCTCCGACTGACCTGTAACGATTGCCAAAGCTGATAAATTGGCAACCGGGACCGACGGCTTAACGTGCTCTCTGAGGCACGGAGGGAACTCGGGCAGTCACCCATCCAATTACTGGCTAGGGTTAGGTTTGCATAACTTCGCTCATCGAATGATATGCGCAATAGAAACGCTGCTACACTTTAATTCTGTGCAATAAAGAAATTTGTATTGCAGATAAATGTGAGAAACAGATGACATATATACATATATTAGAGTTTATATACATGACATAAATGTTTAAATCCTAAATTCTTAAACAGGCGGCCCCCCGCAGACAAGTGAAGGAAAAATTCGACGCATGAGGTAGGATCACGAGTAGCTCAGTTGGAAGAGCAACTGCACGGTTTGCAGAGGTCGTGGGTTCGAGTTCCGCCTCGTGCTCGTATTTTTCTTAACCCTTTTTAAGAATTTTGATGTTATACATTCAAGCTCATGACTTGTATTTAAATGTACAGTGCATGTCAATAAAAACGGTATACATTGTAGAAACGCTAATCTTAGCCCGCTCGTCTGATCGCCCAGTGTCCATGCATTTTATGATCTTCACGCGTTTTATAGCTTTAGGAAACGGTACACGATCGCCTTTATCATTGCACATTCTTGCTTTTATTGTGTTTATACAAGAATTCGAAGCCATAATAGGTGCTTTGACGTCTTTCTGGTGAATATTCAAATGATGAATCTATCTAATGTGCTGTTGATATACATATAGTAAAAAGCGTACATTATGAAATCGATCAGAGAATTTTCGTTCTTCGTAGTAGTCATTTCTTGTGTGGAGCAAGTGCGAAAAAATACAAGTGCAGATATCCCCACTAATTTCCCTCTTTTTTCTCGAGGGGGAAACCTAGAAAAGGTCCCCGACTTGCCTCTCCTGTGCTCAGGGGGGACTCAGGGTACTCTGATAGAACACTCAAATTCATCTGTCTTCATCAGAATTACATTTTGTCACAGGTATAGTCGCACATCCAATTTCATATATACAATAGCATCTATTGAAATTGGTAAACTCGCAATTGATTTTAAGGACAATTTGTGCCCAATTCTCTTGAAACGTTATAATCGGTGTTCAATAAGTATAACTAACAATTCGTCTCCCCTAGGCCCTGGGGCTGCTATTGAAACAGTAAAATCGTAACAGAATTTTGATGATCCTCAGTCATAATCGGTGTTCCGACAATACATCCTTACGTGACAATACGTCTATTCGGTCCTAATCGTATTTCCATAATGGTTTCGCGACCTAGCCTTAATACACTTTAACAGGTCGTGTGAAATCTTAATAGTGTAATTGAGCAAATACTGCTATTTGAGAATTGTGCTAAAGACGCTCGGTACCCCTATCACGGGTTTGCCACCGTTGTGTTATCTATACTCGCTAGCGTCACTCGCAATATTTGTATGAGATATTTTAGTTCTTCACGTCACCGCTGGGTGTCGCTGCACAATTTCTCATGCTAATATTCGGCGGAGACGCTAGCGAGTGTAGATTACAAAACGGTGGCAATATCGTGATAGGGGTACTGTTCGGTTGTTGTTTGTGATCGATCACTGTTGTAATTTCAGTTCGACACCAGCACTATTGCAGACCGAAACATAACAATCTTTATGGTGAATTAAACGATTGTAAGCCGTATGATTTAGAACGGTCCCGCTCGATACAATTCAGCCATGGTTTGAAGTAGTGATGTACCTAGCTCGGAGTTTAGAACCGAATATCGAATCAGATTATCCCAATGATATTAGACTTATTAAAAAGAGGAAGATATGTCGCTAATATGCCTAAATTGTGGCGTTACATTTGGAAGAGATCTAGCATCTGACTTCAGATGCTCTCAAATTTTATACTACTTATTTGATAACTAACAAACAGCGTAGTTACAAGAAAAAAAAATGCGGTCGTTATTTTTTTATCCGAATAATATGTTCATTGACTTTTTTTGCATGAGATTTTTATAGAATAATTCACGGCACTGCAACAATTATCTGACAAGATGAAGTGGCCTATGATGAATTAGACCCAAATTCGTATTCATCGAAACACCACAAATAGCAATACTGACGTATTATAAGCTATGCTGGGTTTTCTGAAAAAAAAACAAGCATGCATATAACTTAATAGTGTATGTTTATCGAAGACTATTGGGAGTGCAGACCCTTACCAGGGGCATAACTTTTGCGGTTCCATATACATTGAATTATTTGTGCTTCTCAGTACCTTGCGAACCCAGCATTTATTTTACTGTATAATTATGACATTCTGCCGAATTGAAAGTATGTACTTTGCTAAAATGCAATCAAATTTGTTAATTTAATGTGTTTAGTCTGAATTTACTTTTTTCTGGGTCATTGAAGTTACCTCTTTAATCTTCTGATGCCCTAGTACTTAAGATAAATCAGGGGACGAGTGGACCTCAAAAGTTTAAGGGGCCGAGTGGACACAGGATGCGAATTGTGGGGGACGAGTGTGTCCTGACCCATTTTTCTGAAATATGTCTACAGTGCTTGTGTTTTGTTTATTGCAATTTGTACCTCATCTTAGTCTCATGGAGGTTTGTAACATTTGGCGATATATTTTTATACATCGATTTAGAAATGTATCGACATACCCCATCTCTACACCCATGCGGCATCTGAATAGGGACAGCTATTTCTGTAGACTTGTGATGAACGCTTTTGTTCTGCGTTTGTGCCCAATACGTCACATTCGGGGCATTTTATTGACGGCGTAAATAAATAATAGTTCCCGTCGTCGAATTACATGTGTTTGTTAAAAATTTGATATCCAGCAGCTGTGCCATCATTCAGTATTTACAAGCAACTGGCATACTAGACGTGGCATGCGTAATATATTTGTTAATCTATTTATGTATATCTTTATTATTTTTTCTATATCTGCGTACTGTCTGAATGGCGATTTTTATTTTTAATATCCAAACTTATTTAAAAAGATATGATTTCTTCTCCATACTTATAATTCCAAACCGTAGTGCCTTAACAGAGTCTAAAGCTGTGTTCTAAGCTGAATAAATCATTTTCAATAGCAATGGACTTCTATCTGGCATGTCATATCGACACAATAATCCTTATGAGAGATATAAGCTCTTGGCAGACAAAGAAACACCAATCCATTGTAACTAAACCGATCATTTTCATATAAATATGATACGGTATATTATAAATACTACAAGAGACCTGATGACCACGAGCTTTACGATGGAAATATTGTGAAGGAACCTGCACATGTCTGTGAAGTAATTCAAAGACGTCTGCATGAGGTATATATAATCTTCAGTGAAAAGTGGATGTTCTCTCAGACCTTCCCCTTGGGGAACCCTGAATTAACCCGAAACCCTTAATTAATACGCTCGCGCCTGTATTCCTCGAAGGGGTAGGCAGAAGTGTTGTAATAACAACACCCACTTTTCACCGAAGATGATTAAGTGCCAATATTCATTTCCAAAACTATATTTCAGACGATGGACGAACGGACGCGGTCGCCATCAGGTGATCATAGGAATGGTGACCATAGGAACGGAGACCATAGGAATGGTGATCCTAGGAATGGTGATCCTAGGAACGGTGATCCTAGGAATGGTCGAAGACACCAACAGTCAAATGGCTCTCCTCGAGCCGATTCCGCCTCTGATGTCTACGTCACTAGCGCTGCCTACCGACCACCATCGGAAATTAGGTAAGTGTTTACTGTTAAAAAATTGTATTTTGAATCGGGACCTCCTTACCTCGTTATATATTCACGTGGCAATTTGGAATACACTGAAATTTTGAGTTGGAATTGACTTTTTAAGTGATGTAGGACGCCGTTTAGACATCTTACTTTTTGTTGAACAATTAAAATTCATACGTAATATAACTATTTTGTAAAAGAACAAAAACGATTTTAATAACTACTGTACCTAAATACAAGGTCAACGCTCAAAACTCATGACGGCATCGGTACGTTTAAAGCGTATCCATCGATGCTATCGATACATAAATTACAGCTCACGATTACACCAGTCATGTTCAATAATGAAGTGTATCTAACCGTCTAAGAGATCCAGGTAATGAAACGGCACAATATTTAGATTGCCCAGGAACCGTTAACCGTAACTGAATCTCTAATCCCTGAACGATTCCCCTAATTCCAGCCAACGGGTATCGAAACGTGTTGAATTGCGCGCTGCCCTGCGCTCGCGTCGCCGAAATCAACACAGACGGGCGGCTGGAACGCTGCGTTTTTAAATCTGTCCAGCAAGCCTAGACAAAGTAACATTCTCTCGCGCTTGTGCTAATAGAGACGATACAAAATGTATAGAAATGATCATCAGTCCCGTGACATATGCCATTCCCGTACATTTTATATCGTTTCTACTAGCGAAACGTGAGGATAACGTTAGAACGTTTATTACTTTAGTAGTATTATTTGTCTCTTTTACTCTACATAGTTTCATCGACTGTAATTGATTTAGTAGTTTTTATTAGTAAAGGGAAAAATTGATTTGCAATTTATACAATACTAAACGACTTGTAAACAAAAATAAATCTTAAAATATAGGTATTCAATAGAAAAATTAGATTCATTATTCACTTGAAAATGTACGAATCACAAATGAGAAACTATCAATGTAACGTAAAACTTAGGATCGGTTTGAGTAATAAACCGCCCGTCTGCACCACACGATCCACTAAACAAAACCTTTAACATGAAAGCCAGGCATTGATGGAAAATTACCGTGGTGTAATTTGATACTACGTTTATATGAGTCATCACGGCTTTATATGTTTACCGTCTTATCGTCTGGTGGGTACTATACTCCCTACACTTCTCAACACATAAGAACGAGGTTCTATTTTGGAGGCCAAGCTTTAAAACGGTGGTGGCCTTGAGGTTTGAGCAGTCGTCGGAAGGAACGCAAGTTCGAATCCCAGCGGGGCCTGTACCAATGAGTTTTTCTAAAAAACTTATGTACAGGGATTTCACACCACGTGCTTTACGGTGAAGGAAAACATCGTGAGCAAACCTTCATATGTCTGAGAAGTAATTCAAAGACGTATGTATAGTGCCTGAGACGGCGACGGACTCACTGTCACGTTGGTACTTGATCATATTCGGTGAAATGTGGGTGTTGTTGAAACACCTCTGCTTACCCCTTCGGGAACCCTTCTGGGATGGTGTCGCTAGCGTAGCAGGCGACTGCTCTAACCCCGAGGCCACCACGGCCAAACGTGATTTTGTTTATTTATGGCTTTTTTGTATTGGTGATCTATTTCTATAATAGATAATTATATGTCCATTACTTTCTTATTTTCCTTTTTGGATTAGCCATCGGTCGCCAGACCATTATCAAATGTGTAGTGCGGGTATTGTCGTGTGGGGAGTTGCGACCATTGTCACAAGGTCGTCATTCTTATTTTAACCTTAAATTATTTTCATCTAATTGAGGAACATACACGGAATAAATATTTACACAGTCCCAAATATTTAAACGAAAACGATCTAGCGGAAGTACTGTCGACCACATAAATATCCTGCCGAGTTCTAAATCCAGGCACAGACGTATCATAAATCGGGTGGTACGCTCACCGACAGTTCAATGATGTCGCGACGCGGGAATCGAACCCAACCATCTGCGGAACGATTTATTGACCTTTACGGTGCACCGAGCACTGCGGAACAAATACAGCTAAATGTTAACAGAAGGGCAGCTTCTTATGAGCGAATCGTCTCACGCACACATAGATACGCGTATACGAGAATTTCTAATGAATTTCCCGAACGAATTTAGCATAAAACGTAACGATACCGTTGCAACTTAGTCGTTGACAGCGTTTTCGAATACAATATATCGAAGAAAAACCGTTAAGATGCAACCACATGCAGCAGTCCGACGCTCGTTTCCAGCGACAAATGTGGTCACGTGATATGTAGCGATGCGTATTGGAGCGGCTTACATCAGGTTGCACCTGTAAAGAAAAACCGTTATGACAATTAATCGTTAATTGCGATCTTATTAAATAGTTGAAGTTCTATCGAACTATGATTTGCAACACTACTACTACTCATCATCTCCCTGGCCTTCATCCCATACATTGTTGGGGTCGGCACTTGATTCAACCCGATGTGGCTGATCATCTGTTTTTTATACGAAGCGACTGCCATCTGACCTTCGCAACCCCTTTAACGAGGAAAATCTGTGATCTGGGTTAAACCAGTTGTCAGACTATTTTTGGCCTGCGACTGACCTGTAACGATTGCTAAAGATGGTAAATTTTGGCAACCGGGACCGACGGCTTAACGTGCGATCCAATTACTGGCTAGGGCTAGGGTTGCTTAACTTCGCTGATCGAACGATATGCGCAATAGCAACTGAGTCACGAGCTTCTCTACTACTCCTTTCATTTGGATAGGACTAATATAGTCCAAGTTCGGTTTAGACTTGGTTTTAAACCATATTTTGTAATTAGGGGGTAGTTCAGCGGTATTTAGATTGTTTTTTTACGTAAATCGGGCTACAGAGTTACACGCTTACAAGTATAGGTATTAATGTTAAGTTCTACCCTTAGAACAACATTTTCACATACTTGTGTCTGGTTGTTTCGTTATATATTATAAGTACTTGTATACTAACGAAATAAATTTTATAGTTTGGGACTAAATAATGTCTAAGCGAAAAATTGGAAGCTATCGTTTGGAAGCGGACTTTCTGTATATATTTTCCCTGTGATTGCGGTTTTAGTTAAAACGGTATTTTGTAAATGTAGTGGAATTGAACGGCGGGTCTTTATTGCCTACCGCCTATATAGCTGCCTTCATTGATACAGCGATGAATGCCATTGTTAAAGGGATTCGCAAATTAACCTTATATTCGTATACTAGCCGTGCCCCGCTGTTTCACCGACGTACATAACGACGTAAACTTAATTTCATGACTGGCCTAATTCTTTTTTAAATAACAGCAGCCTAATTTATTCCTTGTGTGAACGATAAATGGTAGCACAGTTGTACTTGTCCACGTACATTTTTTATCTGTGGTTTATCTTATTAATTAATATGATTTGTCTGTGGGACGGATAGGCGGTCAGCGTGACATCTGACATTGACGTATGGAGTAATTTGATTATTGACGCGCGAGGGCGCTAATGTAGAAGAAAATATGGCTGATTCGGTTTTGAAATATAGTCACGTTCCCGCGCGTCCCGTCCGCACAGTTTTTGATAAAATTTTGTAATGTGTCCGAATAGTTTGGTTTTCCGTATATTAATAATTTTGCCTGTAAGTTTTTGACTTTTCCATTCAACCTGTCCCTAAAATCTACACCTTGTAATATTTGATATATGCCAGTGATACATAGACAGACACTTAAAATAGCTTTTTTTATGTGAGTACCGTATATACTTTCATATGCATTTAGTGAAAAAGTTGTTTTATGAAATTATAAACAGACACTTATTTATTTGTATAAGCTAGCTTGCGCTCAAAGCTTCGCCTACATGGCAGTAAGATTTCATATAACAAATTTCAAACCCTATTGAACCCCTTAGGAGTGGATTTTTGGAAAACTTATTTACAACTTACGAAGAACAAATTAATCCAAATTAATTTTATATATAGCTGCATATTTGATATATGACTTTGTAATTAATTCACAGTTACTTAGGCATATTTCTAATAAAAATGATTAATTATCTCGTAGTCACGCTATTACAGGATATAAAACATTATTTGGACTAATACGATACCCTGAAAAGTATAATATATACTTTAAACATTAACTATAATTTAGGGTTGGCAACACGCGCGTGATACTCCAGATGCCTAGAAAAAGTAACATTATCTCGCGCTTACGCTAATAGAGCAATACAAAATGTTTGGAAATGACATGAACCACGAGACATATGTCATCCCCATACATCCTAGTGCCAGGATAATGTTACTTTGTCTACGGACCCTGATATTGCAAGCGACCATAGGCTGCGGTAATACCATAGTGTAACAAAATCATCCTTACATATTTTTCTTTCTACTAAAGTCTTAAAATGTTACTATTGTGTTTCAGAATTCGGATTATATAAAACCTTAAGGAATAAATATAATATTATATAATTAATATAAACAATGTGCAATATCTACTAAAGTACCTACTAATGATTAAAATATAGTATTATATAAATAAAATAATATGCCTGGTTAGAGCCATGTTGTTTGCAGACAAAATGTTTGATATTTACATACCCAAAATGGGTGAAATATGCTATGTACCTTTTATTTTAAACAACATCTTTCGTAACCATATTTCATGTAAATAAATTATTCTTATTCTTATTCTAAAAACATTCAAAAACTTGACCGTTCCGTTGAGGCCTAGTACAGTCAAACTAAAAAATATTCGAACACTTATTCGAGATTAGTCTATGGTACATTACATTTGGGCATAACGAACAATTTCCGTGACCGTATCGAATTTTACTTTTTACTGTGTCCTTGAAAAAGCAGGGTGAATGAATGGGGTTGGCAGAACGCCAGTTATCAACGACACTGGAGTTTTGAATGAGAAGTAAATAAATGAGAGCCGTAGTGGCCTCGGGGTTTGAGCAGTCGCCTGCTACGCAAGCGACGCAAGTTCGAATCCCAGTGGGGCCTGTACCAATGAGTTTTTCTAAAAAACTTATGTACAGTGATTTCACACCACGTGCTTTACGGTGATGGAAAACATCGTGAGGAAACCTGCATATTTCTGAGAAGTAATTCAAAGACGTATGTATAGTGCCTGCTGTCACGTACTTCGGGGAATACAGGCGTGAGCATATGTATGTATGTATGTAAGTAAATAAATAATGATATTAAAAATGATTTATAGAACAAGAGCCCACGTAGTGGTTTTGTGATATCAACATTTATAATTTACATCCTCGTCGTAAAATTGTAAATATTTTACGGGTTTGTTATACTAATTGATAAAGAATGCAGATTAAGGGGTGTACCTCGTGTGCTGTGACTATAAAAAAATAATTGAAATTTTTTTTTTTATATATTTACAGACACAGAATATATTTTAATTGACGCGACTTATAAAGTGCTTTCTAATTGTCCGACTGACATAATTATAATATTATAATTAAATATAATATATTATTAAATATAAGAGTATAAATGTCACCAAGTATAGAAGTTATACTTATTGAGAAATGTATAAGTACATACATTAAAAAATCAACAGATTTTCTATTTCGTTTGCCTTTTATCGCTCAATCGGCTTTCTGGACTTATAAATCCATACAGATAAATAAAATTGAAGTGTCTATTTGTAATTCGAAAATAACAGCGTTTCACTAAGTTTAATTGAAAGTATACACAACTGTCATAGAAAAAAATATTTTAAAATTAGTCTCTGTCTGTCTGTCTGTCCGTCTGTCTGTCTGTTTGTTCCGGGTAATCTCCGAACCGGCTGGATCGATTTCAATGGGACTTCCACTGGCGGATAGCTAATATTACAAGGAGTTAATTAGGCTACAATTAATTTTAAAAATAGGGTTCCATTGGATTCCCATTAAATTAAGTCTACGCGGGTGAAACCGCGGGGCACAGCTAGTCATTATTATATTTTTAAGACGGTAATATTTTTACATTATTCACAAGTTGACAGCCCTGCGTCTATTACGGATAATTCCATCTCCTACACATTTTTCGGTAACTCAATTTCTCGGCATGACGTTAAAATCCTTTGTCATCCGACCGACAGTGGTCATTCTGATTGGATCACAAATTACTCGTCATAATGCCATTGTCGTCTAATAGCACCGTGGGAAGGAGACAAAAAATATATTGACTTGACATTGTTTCACATTGAAAAAGATAATCAACGTAAAGCTGAATGCCTAATCTGGAATTAGATGTAGTGTTTTGTGACGAATACTTTTTTGAAACAATTTTTTTAATACACTGGTTGGTTATCTAATTTGCTTATATTAATACGCGTTTTTTTTTACAAACACTTGTGTTATAAATCTCCACCGGATGGATGGGTGACCGCCCGAGCTCCCCCCGTGCCTCGGAGAGCACGTTAAGCCGTCGGTCCCGGATGCCAATTTATCATCTTTGGCAATCGTTACACGTCAGTTGGAGACCTAAAATAGTCTGACAACTGGTTTAATCCAGATCACAGATTTTCCTCGTTAAAGGGGTTGCGAAGGTCAGATGGCAGTCGCTTCGTATAAAAATCAGGTGATCAGCCACATCGGGTTGAATCAAGTGCCGACCCCAACATTGTATGGGATAAGGCCAGGAGATGATGATATTCAGTTGGTCAGAATAGGACGTAAATAAGTTTTCATACTTCCAAGTGATAAATTTGGATTACTTCAAAAAATTACGCCAATACAACGTAACTGCTAGTAGCATTTAAAACTCTAGAAATAATGCATTCAAAATTTATAGTATTTATTGTATATATAGAATTTCACGTTGGCTGGCACTTAATCACATTCAGTGAAATGTGTGTTGTTAGAACACCTCTGCTTACCCCTTCGGGACTTTTTGGGATAGCGTGAGAATATTTATTTATGTAAATCATACTTTTTCAAATATTAATAAAATTCTCTTATTACGTTGCCGACTGTACCAATAAAAACTAAATATAATTATCTACGCGGCTTCAATGAATTGACTTAAATATGTAACAATGGACCCATTCTTCGTTATTCTTCAAAATTAATTAAGATACAGAATTAATTGATTCACCGTTTAGAGTTACGTTCATAAAAAACTATTATTAAATTGGATGGTCCCTTATCCTTTGTAAACACTGCACATGGGTAGCTCTTGAAAGCATGTCAAATTGTTAACGAGGTGGTACTGTTGGTTGTGTTACTATGATCTTAGATCTCACATGAAACTCACGTCGAAAATCCTTTTTACATCCTTAATCATCTTGTATTTCAGGCAAACTCCTTTACAGTGCCTTGAGACTGAATTTTCGACAATTGTGCGCGATTCTCAGTTTGATACATGTTGTGATGTTATAATCGGTGTTTAATAAGTATTAACTGACAATCAGATGCACGCCGCATTCCATATAAGCAGATATGCAGTGCTTACCATTTTCGATGACTGAATACACTCATGTCGTGTGTGTGTGTCTATATCAAAACGTATGTAACTACGCGCCACATTGGTATGTGATTAACCTTACCTAGGTTAGGTAGATATGCACCTACCCTATATATTGTTATGCTTACCCCTCTGAAAGGACAATATCGGGCCTGAGTTTGCTATTAGTAAAATAGTAAATGAAATTTGATGATGAGAAAACTGACCCAGAATGGCAGATTTTAGATTTCCAGCCATTGTCTTACAGGAATTAAAAGATATATATTTACTCTTCATGTTACCACACCAATAATATAACGTGCATTTGTAATATGTTTTATAATATAACGTGCATTTGTAATATGATTTACTATATCTTATTACTCTTTAATTTACTATGTAAAGAAATGTACATGATGCCAGCTGAGTTTCTTGCCGGTTCTTCTCAGAAGGCTAGTTTCCGAACCGGTGGTCAATTCTTCGACATTCAAAAGTGCCTTACCAGGGCCTAAACTGATGAAAGTGTATAGTTTGCTAAGTAAGTGTCACCTACATTGTTTACCGACTCAAAAAAAAGGAAGAGGATTCTCAATTCGCTTTACATTATATAAACAGTCCTGCCGCAAGCTGTGACATGAACAAATGAGTTCAATTCGAGAGTCAAGTGACTTCGAGTACGTTAGTATGGCATCCACCAAAAGGCTTATTCAAAAGGGTTTTTTATACCAGCCCTTCGATAGTTTGACAACTCATTTATTGGTAAATATTTGTTCAAGCCCGTCATGACTTGGAGTTCCGGCTCGTTAGTACACGTTCCCAAACTTTCACGTACACCGTCCAACTGTCAATATAGATAGGTCGTGCCACGTTTTTGAGTTAAAGTTACGTTTTTTATCTGTATATTGACGGTAAAAAGTAAAGTTTAACTTTTTTTTAAATGGCTCGTTTACCTTTAGTTTTTTTTTTTTACTATTTATATCAATTTTTATTTTATTTATTTATTTTAGAGAAACAAACAGTATTATAAGACCTTACATATTAGTAAATAAAAATTATACATAAAACAGTGAAGGTTCTACTGATAAATTAAACATATTCAGAGGATGCTTGCAATAAAGGTACATTTCTGTGACTGTGATCACATCTGTTGACAATGTGATGTTTTTATATGTATGGTAATATATATATATATATATGTTATTATATATGTAAGGTAAACTAAGTTTATATAATATCGGTGTTTAGGTGACAACGTGACAGACGTTGAACCTATTTGTCGTCTTAGCTTTATCTACTACTTATTAGTAGGTACTAGGTCATTATTACCAAATTTGTTAATCAGTAAAAATTTTTTGAATAACAAACAGTGATACCCATCTGTACAGTTAAAGAAAATTTAACTTTCTGTATATAAATCCAAAAGTTTTTCGTGCAGATTATACCTAGGATGCTTACAAACATTTTTTTTTAAATTTTCCATTTGTTTCTCTCTTATCTCTGAAAAGGGCCGATTTTCATGGGTCTTAGCTGGCAGATAGCTGATCTCAGAAATAGTAAAATAGGGTGAGATTATTTCTAAAAGAAATAGGGTTCCGGGAAATATAAAACTACACATGAAATGCCGAAAAAACTTCATCATCGTCACCCTGGCCTTATCCCATACATTTTTGGGGTCGGCACTTGATTCAACCCGATGTGGCTGATCACCTGATTTTATACGAAGCGACTGCCATCTGACCTTCGCAACCTCTTTGACGAGGAAAATCTGTGATCTGGGTTAAACCAGTTGTCAGACTATTTTAGGCCTCCGACTGACCTGTATCGATTGCCGAAGATGATAAATTGGCAACCGGGACCGACGGCTTAACGTGCTCTTCGAGGCACGGAGGGAATTCGGACGGTCACCCATCCAATTACTCGCTAGGGTTAGGGTTACTTAACTTCGCTGATCGAATGATATGCGCAATAGAAACTGTGCCACGAGCTCCTCTTACAACATAAAAAACTATTATTTGAAGATAATATATTGATGTTCTCGAATACAAAAATGTATTTTATTGGAAACAACGTGTTTAATGTTGACATTCTACATCGACCTTGAACCGAAGCAGAATCGATCATGATTCGTGACTCGATCTGTATCATCGATCGATTTGATTGATGACAAATCGAGTGTTCCTATTTTGAACTAATAATCGCGGTTGCACCACGCAGGTATGCAATCGAATAACTGATCGATTTTTGAGATTTATTGATTTAACTTGTGCAATTCAACGTTTCGTAAATCGATTCATTTGTCAATGTATCGAATGA
This sequence comes from Watsonalla binaria, assembly GCA_929442735.1. Classification (NCBI taxonomy): domain Eukaryota; kingdom Metazoa; phylum Arthropoda; class Insecta; order Lepidoptera; family Drepanidae; genus Watsonalla; species Watsonalla binaria. Next base: position 2,097,287 of record OV838929.1, on the reverse strand, counting down.
ACAACAATAGCATACAAATGAGGAGAGAAACTTTATCATTTATCGGATAAATAACTTACGACAGTACTAAGGTCAATGTTCTCTAGACACGCGTGCTTACCAGCTACTTGGAAAAAATAATTAAAACATTAAATCTATAACTTACTTTTAATTTACTCCTACTAGCTCTGCCCCACGGTTTTACCTGCGTAAAGTTTATTTCACGAGTGACCCGCGAAACACTAATATTATTTTAAATATCCTAAGTTACTCCTTGTTACATTCATATGCCAGTGAAAGTCCCGTTAAAGTCGGTCCTGCCGATTCAGAGATCCATGAGAGAAAAAAATTGGTTTTAGAAAATAAAATTATGCATTAAGTGAAAACAAACTGTCAGTTATATTTTATATATCTGTATCCATAGATGAATAGATTAAGGTTCACGCAAACTTGTGAATCGACCTCACTTAACCTCAAACCAAAGCATCTTCAGTCAGTCTGTTTGTCACACGGTTTTATTACATTTGGCTGCAACAGTTTGACAAAGAAATATAAGAGTCACCGTGGATCAGCTACTTCTTACGCCAATACAGACACTAGAGGTTTCTATGAAAAGGTGAAATAATTTTGTGTTATTGTTCCAGTCGACAATCCCGGGCCCCCCGCAGCGTGTATTCCTACAGGAGTGCTGTAGCTCCCTCCGTCGCCTCCACACACCGCTCCAAGGTCTCCAGGAAGGTAATGAACCCCATCATCTTTCCATGAGGTCGTCGTCAATCTAAAAAATATATTTATTCGATTAGACTTTTTTACTTACAATTCGTCAGAATGACATACCAGGCTGCCAGGCTTTAAACCTTGAAAGGAACATGGCAAAAAGCTCTATAATTATTATTTTCGAAAATATTATAAAATACAAAATAAATCACACTAGAAATGTAACCCCGAATGTAGAGGCCTCTCGTGACAAGCGGGCTGCGGCTTTTCTCACTCAGGGATACAGCATTGCTATTCAACGTGGCAATGCTGCCAGCCTCCTGGTAAGATCCTAAGGCATAACAATGATTTAATTTCTAAAGTGTTATAAATCCGTGACGGTGGTGGTTTAAGTATGCCATGTACCTATGCGAGTGATGAATATGACGCAGTTCAAACCCCAGTGGTCTTTTATGAGCTTAGGTGATTGAAAACATAGTGAAGATAAACCTCTAAAGCAAATTTCTGAGAAATAATCAAAGACGTATGTAATGGCAGACACAGCGATGGACTCACAAACTGTTACATTAGCACTTAATAAATATCTGAGAGGAAATCCAATGACGTAGATTCACCTATCATATTTGCACTTAATCATCATTGGTGAAAAATGTCTGCCTATCCCTTCGGGAACCCTTCTAAGGAAGCTTGACGTCACGCCTATATATTTGTTCTTCAGGCGGGAGTGAAAGTGGACGCGATGGCTGCCCCGAACCCGTTCTGTCCGAATGTGAAGGGCATGTGCTGTCTGATGCTGCTCCTCAACCTGGGGCTGATCCTCGTCACGCTGGGCTTCGTCATCGTACTCCAGTTCTTCGAGCCACTGTTCGTCTGGTACGTGTGTTTATTTCACCAATATATCTTGTCCAATAAATAAATTGCCCTGTGGTTTTGTGATGTGAAGATCCTAAGAGTTTCAGACAGTTGTCAGATATACTTGCATTAGTATTTTTTTGGGTTTTTATACAAATACATGCACAGGATCTGTAAACAAAGTTGCTTAATCCTCGCGCTTCCGCTAATAGAAACGACACAAAATGTCTGCGAATGACCTAAATCTGGCACGTGACATATGTCGTTCCCGTGCGCAGGCATGTAAGAATGTTTCTTTGTCTGGGACTACTGTTCTCACCTCTATTTTCCTGCTATAAAGGCTGGATTAATTTGGAATGCAGCTTATAGCTTGTATATCGATGGTTTACTGATTACAAAATAAAAGATGCTATGCGAATTTTTCCATCAAACTCGAAGTTCGCAGACTCATCCCAAAAGGCAGTCCCGTTAGCGGCTTTCCCTCAAAAATGCAAAGTGATTTTTAATGATAACTACGTTGATCGAGTTCAGCAAACCACAATGTGGCACAATTACTCCAGCGGCCAGACGCCGTGTCTAATGTAATACAATTTGGCATACATGCGGGGATGTGGGGATAGTACGGTGAACAAGTCTAGAAGGTTAATTTACGGAAGGAAAGCCGTTTTTGTCACATCATTGTGTGGTCACTGCACTTAGCGAGCAATCACGAGCGTGAAATTGTGTTGCGAATTCAAAGATGGTTAATCTGTTCAGGGGACAACCATAAGCTTTTGTTCGACTGAGTGACATGGACTGATTTATACATTCATAAATGATACATTCATAAATGATACACTCATAAATATGTCTATCAACTATCATGGCAATCTGAATTCCATTTGGATAGAAAATGGGCTCCACATATTTTTAAAATTTTGGTTAAGAAGGTTTTTTTTTCATCAACAGCTTAAACATAAAGAACTTCTTGGGTATGACGTTTAATTTTACGGTAACAAAATGAAACTTCAAAGCTCAGAAGTTCTTATTAAATAAATAAAAAAAATAACTCCACTCAGAAATTTAAAAATCTAGCATAATGTGTCTGAATTTCTGAATAGGTTTGTTTCGCGCATTTTCATCAGCGTATTTTGATCGGTTTTATCTCCCTGTACGTTAGATAGACGTTGATGCTAATGACCCTATTCAAAAGATACCTTAATTCTCTTTCCAGGATTCTAGGCATCGTGTTCCTTATTTTCGGCTTCATCACCCTCGTGGGCAGTTTGATCTACTGCGTGGTGTTGTGTCGAGAAAATCCATACCCGAGGTATCCTGACGACTTCTACTGGACTCACCACTGGTCCAAGACCATAGGGCCCTCGGAGATACACTACAGTGCCAGCGAAAAACCGTACAGACAGAACGACAGATACAATAAGTATAATGGAAAGTATTCCGACCGAGAGAGCGCGAAAGGTTATTCCGATAGAGAAAGTAAATTGAGTAGGTATTAGCTGTTGGACAGGGATTTGGGGGTATATGGGTGCTAGGTCTAATTCAAATAATTCTTTAGTCTGGTTCCAAAGCTACAAAATATGTTGACTATTGAATGGATGCTAAAAGAACTGTAAATACTTTTAAAACCAGGATAATCTTAGGCCCTAAGAATCTTATTTATCTTAGGCCTAAGTGAACCGTACTCCTATCACGGGTTTGCCACCGTTTTCATAATCTATACTCGCTAGCGTCTCCGCCGAATATTAGTATGAGAAATTGTGCAGCGACTCCCAGCGGTGACGTGAAGAACTAAAATGTCTCATACAAATATTGCGGGTGACGCTAGCGAGTATAGTTTACGAAAACGGTGGCAAACTAGTGATAGGGGCACATCGCCTATGACTTAGCGGTGTTTTAAATAAGTCAAAATAAGATGACAGATGACACTTTTGACTGACTGTCAAAGTGATATTTTGACGTCTTTAATTGGTCGTCAGTGAACTATTATTTGAATAGAATTCCAAAGGGTTCCTCCACATATTCTTAATAATTTACAACTCAAGCTGGTTGCTATTTGAAAAAAAAGGAAGGGACATATAATTTGACCAGAATTTTCTTTTCTTTGTTTTTATGTTATGGTAACATTAGTAGCTAGCACCCTGTTTAAAAGCATCGACAAATTTGTATACTTAACTGAAATTTATTTTCAATTATTTCTAAGGATTCATTCCTTTGGTAGAAAAGTAAGTGAATGCAAAATGCAAATACAGCATATATAAGAATACTTAAACACTAATTTGTTAAATGAAACGAGTACCATTAGAACATTACCGTTCTGAGATAATTTTAATTTATAAAAAGTGATAAATACTTTGTTAATTCTTGTACCTAATTATATAGTAACATTTTGTACTTAATCTAGATTATATTATACTATTTTAAGAAGTATATAGATGTCTAAATGTCTAAGTAAACAAACAAAAATATAGAGTCAAGACTTTTGAGGCACAGAGCATAAAAAGTTCCATCCATTTTTATTTTACGCGTTCGTTTTTTTTATTTTACAAAAATTTGAGGCATTATAGTTTTTAAACAGCAAAAATGAGTATTGTCTTGTGTTCCACATATCATCCATTTGTTTAATGGATCGAATCTTTAGTAATCTCTAAAAACAAAATTTTACCACAAATATAAATAGTAAGTGTAATTACAAAAAAAATATATTTGCTCTAACTGACAAAGCCGCCCCTTCAAAACTTTCTTTCTATGTTATCATTATTATCTTTATTTTTGAAACTATAATACATTAGAACCTGTTTGATATATGTATGCATAAAAATAAGAAAAAAATTAACCGGTGAACGTCAGTCTCGAACCGGGGTACTCTAGTTTCGCTATCGCCCCTAGACTGCAAGCTTCATGTTTGAACTATCATAACTTGACAGATATCGGCGAAATTGACTGTAGTATTGTAATGATATTGTATGAGTTTTTAAGTGCCTGAAATCACGGTTTGAAACGATGATTTCCATAAATGAAAACCTAGCTACTAGAGCTATTTTTTGCCCCTACACACAAAATTTCATGAAAATCTTTAGAGCCGTTTCGGAGATTCAGATTATAGATATATACTAGCTGTGCCCGGCAAACGTTGTATTGCCTTTTTTTTTTTGGGGCGGACTACCCCTAACATTTAGGGGGATGAAAAATAGATGTTGGCCGATTCTCAGACCTACCCGATCTGCACACAAAATTTCATACAAGCCGCCGTTTCGGAGGAGTATGGCAACAAAAACTGTGACACGAGAATTTTATATATTAGATGTATCTTTAAACTTTAACCTTTAATTATCTTGTTATATTACAAGATATTTGTGTCATACAAAAATTTACGTCTTTTCATCTGAATTTTAGGCTGACATTCTGACATCTATATACGCGTGTATGTTTAAATGTAAATAATAATTACTTATTGTAAACAAACACTCTGAAATGCCATATTAATTATTGTATCCGTTAATTTGAGTGTTAACAGAACACAGATTATATCATTACTTATAATGAAAATATTAAATAACAAATATTATGTAAAATATTTCAAAGAAATTATCATCATTATTATGTGTATTAAAACATGAAATAAAACATATTTGTGTAATTACTATCCATTTTATTAATACCAGTAAAAAAAAAATACTGTTTAATTTTTCCTACAGAATAAAAATGACAAAAATATTTGTCAGAAGTGGGATTCGAACCCACGCCCTCAAAGAGGACCAGAACGCCCGGACCCGCTTTTCGCAGGCAAGTTGCCTTGAGTCTGGCGCCTTAGACCGCTCGGCCATCCTGACGATGACTGTGTTGACGAAATTAATAATTCTATTCTCTGATAACATAACGTATTTTTTTACTGTAGAAGGTTTGAATGAAATAAAAATATCTGTAGAGGGATTTTTTTTATAAAATGATAGTAATTGCTTTATGTTTTTTAATCAAAATCTTTTAAATCTTATCTTTGCTTTATTCAATATGACCTTGACTGCGCAGTAGTATATTCTGAATGAACGTATGCGTCATTATTGCCACTATTTTCGCTGAGTGACGGCACCTGAAATTTCAGATTTTTTCATTTATGTACCAGGAATGCATAAGCCGTAGGTTTATACTTGGAAATTTCGTTTTAATTATTACCAATTATATTTGTTCGCAACAGTTATTGTGAGATAGACTGAAGAATGAGTAGTACGCAGATAGTATTTAAGAGAATAACCTACCCTCTTTTGTATAACAAAGTAGTGAGAGAATGAGACAGACTCTGTGATGAGTGAGTAAAACAACACTACTTTTCGTCGTGCGTTTTCTCTCAGTATTTATTTATCTACCCTCGCATGCTTAAATAATAATATATAGTGTGAGGTGACAGACTCAGCGTAGAATGAGTAGTAAAGCGTTACTATTTAATTGATGTTTCCTCATCTACCCTCGCTTAATACGATAAGTACGTGGGAAAGAGGCTCAGTGGGCGAGTAGTAAGCATATAGTGAACACTACACACACCTGCAACCGTCTTTTGGTCTCCTGGTACTTCAGAGCTATTATTCTCATTCATCAACGTCTCAATACGACAACATACACTCGTTAGTATTGACCATCATGACCTCGTCACGCATACTAATTTATTGAATCGTAATTAACTACGATATTCGAATACTTACTTTTTATTTCATATTCTAGTATAATTTAATGGAATTGAAGGTTGATGGTTAATTTTCCTTAAAATTGATTCGACTATTATACGTCTGCCCAGCTCGGCTCCCATCATTTGCATTTAGGAGTAACTAGGCTCAGGGGGTATCGGTGAAGCATCCACTCCGCTGGCCCCGCGGCTGTTGGCGTGTCCATAACGGATTCACAAAGTAATAAAAAAAGAAGTTGCTAGGCTTTTAAAGGAAAAATATGTTTAAAGAATATGAATTTCCTGAAGGTTTTATAATCAACTAGCGGACGTCACGCGGTTTTACCCGCGTAGTTCCCGTTCCCGGTAATGTAGCATTTTAATGGTGAACGAATCCAGTATTTATTGAGCCAATTCGTTACAAACATACATACAACCCTTCCCTCTTTATAATATTAGTGTAGAAGATCTCCAAGTATGTAGGAAGTACGAGGAAGTAAAAATAGTTTAGAATTCTTTCATTTATTTACAATTTTTTAAACAAATTATCATAAAATTACAAATCCAATGTCTAGACAAAGACAATCGCTCAAGTATCATAATACTGAGAATCGCTCAGTTATCTTACAATAAAAATTGACGGACTGAATTTCATCCATAAACGTATAATGAGAGCATTCAATTAAAATATGAGAAAGATAAAAATTACACATAAATAAATAACCTTAATGAAAGTAATAAAATACTTTATGCAATGAAATAACAACACGGGAAAATACGGTACAAATTGAATGTGAAAATAGACAAAAATACGAAGAAACATTGAAGTTTACGTCACAACACATCAAATTCATTACTCTCATTAAAAACATTTACTAACATTGTATGTACAGGTTTAGAAAATCTATAAATATATAGGAATTTAGTCAAAAACATTGAGAATTCTCATTCATTTACTAACATTGGCGGAGCAGTACCAGCCGCAATGTCCTAAATACTTAGTTACTTAGCAGTAATTGTGCCTAATACGATACTGTATTTATTTGTAAAAAATAAAATTAAGACATTATGTTCAAAATAATTGAACTGAGAGGTACTGAAAATGTTTGTATATAGGCCAATAGTGTATATAAAAATAAATGTAGGGCATACGGCCCTATCGTCAGTACGTCACTTTAAGTACCTCCATTTGAAATGTCAAAACTGCTGTTTTCGCCTCATATTGCTTCCACAAACTAAATTTATTTCTTCCACGTCGAATACTGGATCTGTAAATAGAAAAAAAATAATATAAGTATATATACTAAAAATAAAACACGTCATTGCTTGGTGGTTGATTGCTTCGATGCGTGTGGTTTGAATCCCAACTAAATGCATGTTAATCTATACAGATAAATAAAATTGAAGTGTCTGTTTGTAATACCAAATTAACAGCTTTTCACTATAATATAATACTAACATTAAAAAACCAATTTTAATTTTTTTAGAAAGCTGTGGTGGCCAAATCAAATAAGATGCGGTTCCTATAAGCACAAGACTGCTTATCATCAGAAAGACTGAATAATTGATTTCAACGAAATTTTCCACTCAGACGGTAAGGAAAACACAGATACAACAAATATATTCTTCAAGAAGGATGTGAAGAGATTCTCAGAGTCATGGTATTGCAAGCGTCTTTAAGCAACTTGACAATGATAAAAAAGTATTACAGCCGACCTCGCGTTAGTTAAGCGGTCACCATAAAAGCCTTACCCCAGAGCTTATCACGTAGTGCTTTAATCAGAATCGGATCCGTCGCTAAAGTTGTACTTCTTTTGTGGACGACCGCGGGTGTTCCCGCGGGATGGGGGAGCGTCGCTCTCCTCTAACTCTGAGTCGCTCGTCTGGTGTTTTGCCTTCTTTTTAGGATTCACCTTCTTTTTGCCCTGGAACATTATAAGAATAAGAATAAATTTATTGTTTTTTGAACATTATAATTAATGTAGTATTGAAACGTGTTTGTGTGTGAGAATGACAGGCAATGTGAGAGAAGCTTGTGGCACAGTTGCTATTGCGCATATAATTATATCAGCGAACTTAAGCAACCCTACCCCTACCCAGTAATTGGATGGGTGACACCACGTGCTTTTCGATGAAGGAAAACATCGTGAGGAAACCTGCATATGTCTGAGAAGTAATTCAATTACGTTTGTATAGTGCTTGAGACGGCGATAGACTCACCATCTGTCACATTGGCACTTAATCATCTTCCGTTAAAAGTGGATGTTGTTATTACAGCACCTCTGCCTACTCCTTCAGGGAATACAAGCGTGACCATATGTTTGTTATCATAATAATTATAATCAACCAACCTTTTTACTGTCAAATATGCTGTCATCATCACTGTCCAAGCTGATCATCTTCGCTGGTCGTTTCTTGGTCTTCTTATCCTCGGCAGGCTTGTCTTTATCCATGTTCATCAGCTTCCTCTTAGGAGCTGGTTTCTTCTTCGGAGGTGACTCCACGGTCGGCTTGTCCTCGTCTGATGATAGGGTTGTTGGTTCGCTGTGGTTGTTCGGGTTTGAAGTCTCCTTTTTCGCGTCTTCGATCAACGAGTCGAATAGGCAGTCTGGAATGTACAGATATTAATTCAGCTGGTTTGAAAATGCCTTTGTTAACCGGTTTGAGTCTGGGTAAAGTATGTGAAGACAACACGTTTCCACAAGGATATTATAGTATAGGATAGGATATTATAGTCTATAGTATTAAGCTGTAGGTTTGGTAAATTTAAAGAGACCATCAAAGCAGTTTTGCTCAAAAAAGGATATTATACTGTAAGTGATTATATTTGTGATAAGGAAGCCTGGGATGTATCTTTGTCGGAAACTTATTGTAAATAATCCCATTGGCACTGTACTTTTGCTACAATTAATTAATATTAGTTTGATCTTTGACTGGCTGAAATTTGCCATGCTCACAAATATTTGTAATATTTCAGTTATTATATTTGACAATTGAGAATTTGAACTGTGTCCATGGGCTTATAATTATGAGATATAAATACTGTAACCAAAAACATTGTATAATATATATATTTTTTTATAAGAGTAATTGTTGAGTTTCTTCCCGGGTTCTTCTCAACAAAAGCTACCTTCCGAACCCGGTGGTAACATTTATAATCATGTATAATGTATTTTTGTGTCCTTCTGACGATTTGAAAGTACTTTGTAAGAAGTCTAATCAAATAAAGATATTTTGAATTGAAATGAATTGAATTAATTATGAATTTCTCAGTCGATATTTCTTAAGTCTTTCATTTTGAGTAACTAGCTGTGCCCCGCGGTTTTACCCGCGTATAGTTAATTTAATGGGTTACCCGCGGAAACTTGAATATTTTCTTAAATAAAAGTAGCCTAAGTGACTCCTTGAAACATCAGCTATCTGCCAGAGATTAGCCGGAACAAACAGACAGACAGAGAACATGTTGATATACATACCAGAGTCCATATCAGCCGGTTTCTTATGGGCATTCTTCTTGACGTTGAAAGCATCGTCATCCTCGTCGCTCAGCGACATGACGCGCGGCGCCAGCTCGGTGTCCGACTCCAGCTTATTGTCCAACAGCTCCACTTCGGACCCTGACGCCGACTCATCGGACCCATCTTTGTACTTTTGCACCTGGACAATTATTTTACCTTAAGGATTGTTGTTCTCAGACTCTCTTAGGCCCCCGACTGACCTATAACGATTGCCAAGAGATGCGCAAGAGCAACCGTGCCACCGTGCCACCGTGCCAGGGAGATGATGACTTCAAGCTGTATTGTATATGTATAGTAGTACCTTAGTAGCAGCTCGTCTTGCGGCGGCCCTCTCCCTCGGAGCGGGCGCCACGACGTCGGGCTCAGAGTCGCTCGCCTCCGACCCACTGCTGCCGCTGAAGGTCATCTTCTTCTGCAATCATACATGATTCTTATTAACCAACTTCAAAAAATGGGAGGAGGTTATCAATTAGAGAGTATATATTTTTCTATGTTACACATAAAATTTTAACTGAGTTCGGATATACCAACCAGCAGATGGCGCAAGGCTGCCCCTACACCGCAAAGACAAGGGAAGGAAAAACTCGACGCATGAGGTTTGGATCATAAGTAGCTCAGTTGACAGAGCAACTGTACGGTTTGCAGAGGTCGTGGGTTGGATTCCCACCTCGTGTTCGTATTTTTACTGACCATTTTTAACACATTCACTGCTAACATTTCAACTTCTTCGTAAATTCTCTAACAGTTGGACGCACATACGCGTCGTTAGCAGTGAACGCGTTAAGAATGATAAATTACACACATACATATGCACCCTGTATTCCCAGAAGGTGTGAGCATAGGTGTTGTAATAACAGCACCCACTTCAGACGACGATTAAGTACCAACGTAACAGATGGTGAATCTATCGCCGTATCAGGCACTATACATATGTCTTTGAATTACATCTCGGACACATGCAGATTTCCTCACGATATTTTCCTTTAGCCTAATATAAGTTACATAGTTTTGAAAAAATATTTCACTGAACTACTCCAAATCCATGGATTTAACAATATCATGGAGATGATTAACTTGTTTGAGTAATACATTCTAATATTATAAAGAGGAAACATTTGTATGTAGGTATGTTTGTAACGAATGGCTCAAAATGAACTGAACCGATTTAAAAAAAATCTTTCACCATTTTAATGCTAGAGTATCACTGATTAATATAGGCTATATTTTATCCCCGTGCTCCTACGGGGACGGGACGTACGCGGGTGTAACCGAGTGACGTCTGCTAGTCTAAATATATATAACTCAAAGGCGACTGACTGACGGACATAGTGATCTATCAACGCATAGCCCAAACCACTCGATCGGGCTGAAATTTGGCATGCAGGTAGATGTTATGACGTAGGCATCCGTTAAGAAAGGATTTTGATTAATTCTACCCCCAAGGGGATAAAATAGGGGATGAAGGTTTAGGCTAATTTTAATAAAAAAACTTAGGGTATGCGGGTGAAACCGCGTGACGTTCGCTAGTACTTAATAAATTACCTTCTTAGGTTCCTTCTTAAAGTTGAGTTTAGTTTGTTTCAATCCCTCTTTCTCCGGTTTGTCAGCCTTCTCCACCTTCTCCTTCTTGACCCGAGACCTCGGCTTCTTCTCACCGCTGGACGGACTGATGCCCGTCGGGTCGTCCTGGAATGTACAATCACAACCGTTACTATGCCACCCGAGTTTCTTGCCGGTTCTTCTCAGAAGGCTAATTTCCGAACCGGTGGTAAATTTTCCGACGTTCATAAGTGCCTTACCAGGCCCTAAACTAAAGAAATCACTTAAAAGAGAAGTGAGAACTTTGTCAAGAAGTGATGAATTGTTGATCACTAACGTTGCTGCGGAACACATGGTATTGGGTTCGATCACCAAATTATTATTGGATAGCGAGCCGGGAGTCTGAAACCTATTACATAGGATTTAAACATAGCTGGCGAAATTTATGTATATCAGGCAGATTGCCTCATTGACATCCTTCGCCGCATAGCTTGGCAATGTATCTTTTTGTAGCCTGCGACTACTTACATACAACACGCACTCCAAATTTCATATCTCTAAGATCAGGTTTAGGTTGTGCGTTTCGCTTTGAGTTTTATGTATAGATTCAGTCTAGATGTACGATACCCATGATTACATCCCACCCTCAGAACTATGGGGGCCCAACTGCAAATTTGCGAAATTAGTTAAGATCATAGCCAGGATTAAAAATGTAGATTCTACAAAATTTTTTTTAAAATAACGTATAACGTAAAATATGTTTTTTAATTTATCGACAAAGTACAACCTATACTTTACTATAAAAAAAATGGCACATTTTCTTCAAAACTAGTAAAATTAATACCGTCAAAGTGATTAATGCCAACTTGTCGATCTATGATTGCGAATTAAAAAAATAAGAACGATTTTTTTGTATGAGCAATGTTAATACTCACAGGATCGTATTCTTTCTTAGTCTCCTTCCTCGTCTTGGCCTTCTCAGCGGCCTGTATCCTCTTGATGAGATCCTCTGATATCTTGGGCTCCACCCGACGCCCGTTATCAGAGGGCGCGATGTCGAACAGAGATTTGCGGTTCTTCTTGTTTGCACCCTGTATATAGTGTTTGCAGTTAATGGAAAAAATAAACAGTGTAGAACAGTCTAAAGCATGAATCCTACTAATATTATAAACGTGAAGTTTGTGAGTATGTATGGATGTATGTTACTCCTCTATGCAAAACGATTGAATTAATTTAAATTAAACTTTACAATATATAAATATTTATACATCATAACAACATATAGGCTACAATTTAAGATATTGTATGAAATCAATTTAATTCAAAATGTGAAGACAAGTCTAAGCATGCGCAGACGGAGTCGCGGGCATCGGCTAGTAAGTTATCATTTTGAAAATGTTATATGAAAGAAAATATAAGAAAAATAGTAAGAATCATTTGAAAGTGTCTAAACAAATAAAGATGAGGCAAATATTTATTTTAACTTAAAAGTAAATGCTCTACTACTTAAACCTGTTGGAAGAAGTTACCTTAGTTTTTTGCATCTGCTGTATGCATGTGGGAATAGAGCAAAGTTGTTACGTCACGTACATACAGGATTAAATTTGAAGATTGGACACTGAGGGTATGTACAATTTTTTAAATCATAAATTCACTGATAAAATCTTCTAATCACTTTAAAAAAAATTTACACACGGAACACTGCACATACTTTTATTCACCTAACGCCATACATTAAGACCATTACAGACTCATACAATGACAACTGCGCATTCATGATCAGCGTTCAAAACTCCTGACGTCATCTGTATCAGAAAACCGTAAGGACCACATAAAGTTCGAGTTCCTAGCAATGTTATCATCTCCCAGGCCTTATCCCATACATTGTTGGGGTCGGCACTTGATTCAACCCGATGTGGGTGATCACCTGATTTTTATACGAAGCGACTGCCATCTGACCTCCGCAACCCCTTTAACGAGGAATATCTGTGATCTGGGTTAAACCAGTTGTTAGACTATTTTAGGGATCCAACTGACCTGTAACGATTACCAAAGATGATAAATTGGCAATTGGAGTACCTAGCAATGTTAAAAATCACAAAAAAAAAACTTCTAAATATGTTCATAGATCACATATCAAGAACCTTTACAAATTCCCTCAGTGCCCCATCCCAAATATAATCCTGTAATGTTTTATGGAGGGTAAATAGCCAAGGTACTTGATAAAGGTAAGCATACAGGTTTGATAGTTATAGTTATAGTTTGATAGTTATAGTTATAGTTTGATAGTTATAGTTATAGTTTGATAGTTATAGTTATAGTTTGATAGTTATAGTTATAGTTTGATAGTTATAGTTATAGTTTGATAGTTATTTGATAGTTACCTTTTTCTGTCTTTCCATCTGAACGCATTGGACAAACAATACAGAGTAAAAAAAAAAGTAAATTTGTTATTGCTATTATTGATCAACTGACAGGGTGGGTGATATAATATTATGGAATCATCTCTCCGGCCTCTTATCCCATACATTGTAGGGGTCGGCACTTGATTCAACCCTAAGCTGATTAACTGATTTTTATGCGAAGACTATTGATGCGGGATGAGCTTGATGCTCTCAGGAGCGATTGGGAGAGGACTGCTGAGGACATAGAAAGTTGGAAAAGTGGAAGGGAGGCCTTTCCCCAGCAGTGGGACACGACTGGCTAATAAAAAAAAAAATTATGCTACTGCCAATCTACTTATAATCTCGTAGTCTGCGTCATGTCATTTTGAAAGATTTGTTCCTAGATAGACTGCTTATATTTATACTGCCTTAACATTATTATAATTATCACAACTAAAATGTTCATCACCCACACTACGCCTGACTACCACAGCTCTAACTGTTAGCTCACTATCCTAACCTAATATTTATACCTATGTTTAAAATCTAACTTACAAATGCCTTGGAAGACTTCTTGTTGACGCTCAGTTCCTCTTGGCGTTCCTTCTCCTCGACATCCTCCAGTTTGATCAGCAAGGCGTCCAGGTCCTCGCGCCACAAGCTTGAAGGGGTTTTAGCCCTGGAAATGACATTCACGTCATATTTGTGAACAGGTTCTACTAGTCATCTTGAGCCTTATTCAGATTCAAAATATCTTTATTTGATTAGACTTCTTACAAAGTACTTACAAATCGTCAGAAGGACACAGAAAAAAATATACAGGTTTGTAGGTGTTACCACGGGGTTCGTAAGGTTGCTTTTGCTGAGAAGAACCCGAATACTCCTAGTTTTATAATTATAATCTACCTGTTAACATCGGTCCATACATACATATGTACTGTGTATTCTTCCATATGCATTTAGTGAAAAGCTGTTAATTTGTAATTACAGACACATTCAGATATCATTAATGGTTCCTGGGTACCCCTGTGGGATACTTGCGTGATCATAATATGTATATAGTTACTTGAGTATAGTTAGTTCGCTGAGCTTGTTGTCCCGTTGTTTGAGCAGCTCATCTTTCTTCTCCTTGGTCAGCATCCACATGGACATGCCCAGGAGATAGTTGAACTTCTTCACCTCTTTCAGCTGCTGGAACGCTTTCTCTGCAACCAATCATAAATATTAAAAGCATAGATACAACATACAGGTCGCAAGCGCTACTGCTGAACAAGAGGTCAGGCAAAGTGATATTGGATTTTTCCACCTGTAATTCCCCAGTAGATGCCCGGATCAGTGCCTGTTTAATGGCAACAGGCTCACCCCTATTACATGCTCATTCCCAGCAAAGAGAAGTTCTCCCAGCCAGGGGGGTGTTATGCCTGGGGAACACTGGCTCCAACTGTTCTAGTTGAAAACTTGTATATATACTGCAATGCACTAAAAAACTGTTATTGCCTGATTTTGGTTCTCTTGTATTTGTACCCAAATTGAGATTGTTAACGATTGGCGCCATCTATGTAGAGATTGGAGAAATATTTACCTCTTTAAGTCTAATACATACAATGATTTAATTTGGTACTTTCGACCTAGCCTCGAATTTTCTTCAGTTTTATGTAGGTTAAATATCTAATATACATACCAGGATCAACAGGTTTTCCCTTAGTCTCCTCTGGCTCCGGTTCATCCTCAGACTCTGGTTGCTCGTCCTCCTCGAGGGCAGTCAGCCCCTGGATCTTGCTGGCTCGCTTCTTCCACTCAGCTATGGGGTCCGGGGCATAACCTACGGACCAAAGACAATTTTTTAATCAATTTGTTCTTTGAAAAAAGCTAAAATACGAAGAAAAAATATTTTAAATGTATTTGTAGCTTTTTACTACATGTATATGAAAGTATGTAATATTTACGTAAATTTTTTTTTTTAAATCCTGGTCTCTGTCTGTCTGCTTGTTGCGACTAATCTCTGAAACCGCTCGCCCGATTTTTACGAGACTTTCACTGGCAGATAGCTGATATTATAAGGTTTCTCGAAATAAAGTCAACGCAATTGAAAACACATGTAGTACAATGATAATAAATTACACACTAGAGTTTCTTGCCAGTTCTTCTCAGACCGCTAGTTTCCGAATTGGAGGAATAAACTATAAGTAATAATAATTTATTCATAATAGCTGTGCTCCGCGTAGGCTTACCGGAACACATTTTTTTTTATTTTTGATAAAAGCCAAAGTCACTCCTTGAGACATCAGCTATCTGCCAATCAAAGTCCCGTTACAAGCGGTCTAGCGGTTTCGGAGTTTAGCCAAAACAGACAGACAGACAGAATTTTTTTTTAAAAACTGTTTTTTTATTCTGTACCATATATTTTTCCATATGCATTTAGTAAAAACCTGTTATTTTGGAATTACAAACAGACACTTCAATTTTATTTATCTGTATAGATATGTATGTACCTCTCTTGATAAGTTCCTCGACCATAGCTTTCCTCTTCTTGTTTTCAACGACCAGTCCCTTATCGCACTTCTCCAGTATGAACCTCGCTTGGTTGGACAGCTTGTCGGCTTCAGCCTGCAGCTGTCCCTCGAGGTAGTCCTTGCGACGCTGGTAGTACTTCACACGCAGGGAGTAGAAGTCGCGGAGGATCTCCTCCACTTTATCGTATCTATAGACAAATACGACACATAATACTGTCGTGATATATCTTTCCACAATCTACTAAAACCATTGTATTGAATAACTTGCAAAAACCACCTTAAAAATTTAAACCAATGTGACTTTTCAATGACACCTATTTGAGACTTGGAGGTGTACTTGAATTATTTCCAAAACTATTCAAGGTATTGAAAATGTCTCTCTTTCTCTCGATTCTCGACTCGATGGAAAATTGTACCGATTGTTTTGATAAGTACATACATACATATGCTCACGCCTGTATTCCCCGAAGGGGTAGACAGAGGTGTTGTTATCACAACACCCACTTTTCACCGAATTTGATTAAGTGCCAACGTGACAGATGGTGAGTCCATCGCCGTCTCAGGCACTATACATACGTCTTTGAATTACTTCTCAGAAATATGCAATTTCCTCACGATGTTTTCCTTCACCGTAAAGCACGTGGTGTGAAATCACTGTACATAAGTTTTTTAGAAAAACTCATTGTTACAGGCCCCGCTGAGATTCGAACTTGCGTCGTTTGCGTAGCAGGGCGACTGCTCAAACCTCAAGGCCACCACGGCTCTTTATATATTTGATAAGTGTTAAGTAAAGTATGGTCAATATAACTTACTTGTTGAGACAGCAGTTGTGATCGAAGGCATTCATACAAGTGACAGATATCGTTGTCTGCAGCTTGAACACCTTGTGGATTCCCTCTGCCTCCACTTCGGCCAGTTTGCCTGGTAACAGTGACACCACGAATCGCACCGTCGTGTCTGTGTTGTATTCCTGAGTTAACAGACATGAAACAATATATTTTTTTGGATACAATTTATAAATATTGTCTCTTAGTTCTTCCAAAAGACCATATTATCGGCTATACTTTATTTCAAAGTTAGAAAAGTTAATATTTATAAAGCATAAATTAACCAAGTGAAGTTTTTTGCAGATTTTACCAGCTTTATATAAAATTCATTTTTAGTTTAACCACGAGTATAGTTATATATTATAATTGTTTACTATGTAATGACATGTACATGACGTTAGCCGAGTTTCTTGCCGGTTCTTCTCAGAAGGCTAGTTTCCGAACTGGTGGTCAATTCTTAAACATTCAAAAGTGTCTTACCAGGGCCTAAACTGAATAAATCATTTTCATTTTCATAGGTGCCGACCATCACAAGTTATGAGTACTGACCATGAGTATGTCTGTCCGTATTTGCCTTTTTTATCTGACTGCCTCTATTTTAGCGAACTTTAGAATAACTCACCCTGTACTCAGATATGAGTGGCTTCACTTTATCAGTCCCAAGCATGGGTTCCAGTACATTCTCCTTGTAGTTCTGGGTCCAGCTGCCGACAGGAAGCTCTGTGATCTCAATTTTCTCCCCGGGCAAGATGGCCGCCTCGCCAGATATGACGTACTTGTCGCCGTAGCTCTCTATCGTGCCTTTGAAGTTCTTGTACCACGGATGCATGGGTTTGGGCTCTTCGCCGTCCAGCATTCGGCTGGAAATGAATTTTGCAATAAATTTAATTGGATTTTTACTTTACATTACTTCTACATTTAACCATACATAGATAAATACAATAGAAAATTAAAACAATTTTTGGTTTTCTCCTCAGTCAGCCCTTTCATTTGATACCCATACAGTAAGTAGTGCAGAAAAATAACTAGACCGCCATCTTGGATAATCCGCCATATTGGATTTGTGTGCATATTTCAACTCATGCGGCTAAAGATAACTGTTAAAATATTTAAGTTCAATAAATCGCAAAACAAGAGAAGGTAAAAATTCGACACATGAGGTAGGATCACAAGTAGCTTAATTGGAAGAGCAAATGCACGGTTCGTAGAGGTTGTAGGTTCGAATCCCGCCTTTCGTATTTTTCCTAACCATTTCTAAGAATATATATACATTTATAGTTAAAAAAAAAGCGTATATTGACTCACAAAATATTCTGTACAATGTCCCTGGGGTTGTAGTTAGGTATCTTCGTGGACCAGCCAGTACCGATGCCTTCAGCTCCATTGACCAGCACCATCGGGATGATCGGCAGATAGTACACGGGTTCAATCTTCTGGTTATCCTCGAATTCGTGCTGGAAGATCACATATTGGTTTAATTACATTTATTGTAATTGGCATGATTATAGGTAAAAGATATATTATATAGTTTATAGATAGTTTTGTAGCTGGGTCAGTGTAGTAAGATACTCCTTGTAACATTAGCTATCTGCCAGTAAGACTCCCGTTGATATGGGTCTAGCCGTTCCGGAAATTAGCCATACAAACAGTCCGAAAAATAAATTTAATTGTTTTTCTATGTGAGTACCGTATATGCATTTGGTGCAAAGCAGATAGTTTGGATTTACTAACAGACACTTCACTTTTATTTATCTGTATGTATAGACTAGCGACACGCCCTGGCTTTACACGGATACAACGTAGATACTAATATGGGCCAGTATTATATAAACCTTCCCCCTATAAATATTGAATCACTCTTTCTACTACTACTAAAAAGATCTAAGCGAACAGACAGCCGAAGCGATTTAATTGTATACTATGTAAAGATATACTCACAACAAGCAAGGGATCATCGTGCGGGTGGAATATGAGCCTTGTGAGCGGTGACATAAGGGTGAATATGTAACGCGGGCTCGCAGAGTCCTTGCCTCCGCTGAGTCGCGTACCGAATTGGCCTCTCGGCTCCAACAAGTTGATGTTATTGGAGCCTACGTAGTTCTGAGCCAGATTTACTATCGTCATAGCTAGGGACTGTTCACCTGGGGACAAGGAAACATTATGCTACATAACAAAACATGGTTTGGAGCAAGACTAGAACAAACTCGGACTAAGACTATGTCTATCCCTTTTTAAATCCGCATCACGGAAAGAGATGGAACTAATTTTAAAACAAGGATTATCTAAGGCGCTGTTTTGTAATGACACCCTTATGATGCTATATAGCACTTTCAGAATGATAGGTGCTTAACTAAAAATTAATTATGTTGGGAAAGACGGTCCTCAAAATGTTATTTTTAATGCTTATCCACAATGTACAACTTAAACTATACATTAAAAATATAAAATACAATGTATTCAAAACCGGTGAAATAATTACTGCTTAAGTTATAAATTAAACATGCCGATTTTGATTTCAAAAAAAGAAAATTGTTTGAATGAAGCCCCTATCATTCTGAGGGTGCGATATTTTATCCAAAAGTTCCGCAAGAAGATATAAGCAGAGGTGTTATAACAACAACACTTTTCACCGAATAATAGGTGCCAATACGAATGTAAGCCCATAGCCGTCTCAGGCAACGCCTTTGAATTTCTTCTCAATCATAAACAGTTATCTCTAGATGGTATCTATCCTTCACTATTGAGCTCGTAGTGTGAAATCACAGAAAATAACACGTAATACGGCTTTTATCTATTTAATAATTTTAGTTGTCAAGTATCATAATGTATTAAGTTACCATGATGGTAAGCAGAATGTTCGGCGACGGATCCAGCCAGCTGGGCCACCTTGACCTCTCGTTTGTCGTTCCTCTTGATGCACGTGAAGATCACCTTACGCTGGCCTGGCTTCAGACCATCTATCATGGACGGGATTGATCTGTAATTATCAAAGCTTAATTAAAAATGAGTTTGATTCAGAAAACTGCCTAGTTGGTTCAGTGGTCGAAAACGCTAATGCAGGATGAGGGGTATTGAGTTTTCCATTAGTAAATTCCTAATAGCAGCGCAGAGTCTGGATTGGTGCCATATTACATGGAGCTTGCATAACTAAAGAAATTTAGGTGTATAAGTACACCTCTGCCTACCCCTTCGGAGAACACAGTAGCGAGCATATGTACAGATCCCGTCAGAAGTTACGGACGAGGACTTTTGAATATGCCTGTAAAAAAATATTCTAGTAAGGTAATTCAAATAGTTTCTTACCTAACGTTATCCCCGTTTGAGAAGAGTACCAGCTCCAGATTGACGAAATCCGAATATGAAACAGCTTTCGTTTCTTTAGTGTAAAGATATCTCTCGGGAAGACCAATCTCCTTCCTCCTTTTCACCTCATCCATGTGACTTGTCAGCCACTCCTTGCGCTGGTCGGCACCTTTCTTAGAAAACGCCAGTTCAATATGATGGTCATCAGTAGGGCCACCATATTTGAACTTAATTCTATGCCTTTCCATATTCTGGAAGTATTCCTTAGCCTCCTTGGATGTGGAGGTACCCAAACCTTTGTAGTATTTGATGTTGTACGTGTGATGGTTCTCTGTATCTCGCTTCCACTCCTCAAACTCTGGTAGCGAGTAGAATGATATCTCCTTGTCTTTCTTCGTGGCTTTTACTATGGGCGTGATAAATTCCTCTAAGAATGGCAGTTTGAGCAACTCTGGCCAATTGTGATGAATGAAGTTGATAATTAGGCCTTTGATGTGGGATCCGTCTTGATCCTGATCGGCCATGATCATCACTTTGCCGTATCGTAATGACTTCAGATCATCTACAGAGTTGTATTTCTTCTTGTATTGTAAGCCAAGAATTTTGATCAAATTGTTGATCTCAACATTTTCTAGGACTTGCTTGTGTGATGCGTCTCGGACGTTGAGCGGTTTGCCCTTAAGTGGGAATACACCATAATGGTCTCTGCCGACCACACTGAGTCCTGACACAGCTAGAGTCTTGGCTGAGTCTCCCTCAGTAAGGATGAGAGTGCAGAGATGCGCGTTCTTAGTGCCTGCGTCATTAGCATCCTCTAACTTTGGTATTCCTTTGAGCTTGCTCTGTTTTTTCCCTGAAGCTTTCACTAACTCTGTCTGCGCCTTAAACTTAGCCCACGTCAATACAGACTCGACTAAACCAGACTTCGAAACTGCCGTTATGAATTTCTCCGAGAAAGTACACTTTGAACCAAAACTTTTCGCTTGTAAAGTCATATTCTCTTTCGTTTGCGAATCAAAGGTTGGGTTTACAATGAGACAGTTAATAAACAGCCACATGTGGTTTTTAACTTGGAATGGTTTGATGTTGACACCACCTTTGTTCTTCTTCTTTATAACTTCTAGAATGTTCTTCACTACGCTATCGGTAACCGTGTCAACATGTTTGCCGCCTTTAGTGGTAGCGATAGAATTAACAAAGGACACCTGTTGGAACCCTCTATCTGATAACGTGAGCGCGACCTCCCAGCGGTCATTCGCCTTTTCGTAAACAACCTTCAAAGGTTGTCCATTCTCGTCCTCTTTGCCTTTTATGTACAAATCTACATAATCTTTAAACTTGTTTATCTTTATTCTCTCACCATTAAGGTAGACTTTAACGCCTTGTGTAGAAGCCGCGACGTCATACGCTCGCCGTGACATCAATGCCACAATGTCATCCTCAAGTTTGTCCATTTTAAATTTGGCCAAATCTGGGCTAAATGTCACTTTTGTAAAATCATCATCCTTACCGGATTCCTTTATCTTGGGCTCGGAAGCCTTCGTCATGTTTGAACCCCAAGTTTGTTTGAAGTGTTTCTTGTATTGTTTGGATGCTGTTTCGACTGTGAATTTTGTTGAGAAGATGTTGCATAGTTTGGCACCATACCCGTTTCTACCTCCGGTAACTTTTTCTTCTTCGTCATTGTAGTTGGATGATGTCAGTAGGTGTCCGAAGATCATGGTGGGTACGTACATCTTCTCCTCCTTGTGCATCACCACGGGGATGCCGCATCCATTGTTGTACACTGATATAGTGTTCTGTTCTTGGTTAATTTCTATTTTCATAATGTCCATCTTGTTATCCCTCTGCTTATTATCAGCTGCGTTCACTAATATTTCGTCATAGATTTTGTATAAACCTGTAATGCAGCAAGAATATTTTTGAAAAATTTGACATTTCTAAACAGTAGGAACATATTCATATATTTATTGCAAGTTGTTCATGCTTTGCCAAAAAAATTATCATAGCATCTAGTACCCAACTCACAGAAAAGACAAATAAGCAGGCAGGCCACAACTTTAAAATTTCCTAGCTTTTACTTAAGACATCAGCCTAGCGGTAGTAAAATTGTTTATTTTTAGTTACGTAAATGATTGATGGATAGAATATTTAAAACCGCCATATGACCAACATACCTGGCACATAAGTCAATTCCCTCTGGACCATACACTCTTTTGTTTTGTCAAACACCCACATTGTCTCGGTGGCTCGCTCCACGGAGCCAATGTATGTGTCAGGTCGCAGTAGGATGTGTTCCAATTGTGATTTCTTCTGGTATATCTTCTCTATGGAGCCCCCCTTCTGCGCCTTCGGAGGCGCATCCCCAGTACCATTGTGAGTGGCTCCAGCCATCTTGTTGAACATTGACTGGAAACAAATTACATGTTGTTTTAAAAATATTATTTTATATAGTCTGACTGTTCTAGTGGTCATAAGTGCTACTGCGGACCATGAGATCTGGGTTCAATGATAGAATCCAAGATATCTTGGTCCTTGGGATCGAGGACAAAGGGTTTTTTCCACCTGTAATTTGCCAGTAGCAGCTTGGAGTTGTGATTAGTACTCTGTTAATATCAATAACATGGGATTTAAATTATGTGAGTGTATACGTGCCTACCCCTTTGGGGAGTACAGGCATGAGCAAAAGTATGTTTAAATCTATACTATTATTATAAAGGCAAGATTTGTATGTAACTATGTTTGTATTGAATAGGCTCCAAAACTACTGGACCATCGAGCTACATTATCAGCGAGTAACATAGGCTACATTGTATACCCGCACTCCCACGGGAGCGAGAACTACGCGGGTAAGACAGCGTGACGCTAGTTTAAAATAAAATTTCAAATAAATTGTTATTTAAATTTTTAAATAGTCTGAATAGCTATGTAGGTATTGACTATTCAGACTATTTAAAAATTTAAGATAATGTTTTAAATGTTGCATTTGTTATCAATGTTATTATTATTTTATTTATTCAATTCAATACTTAAAATGGAAAATGACTTTGAACGAAAGTCATTTTCCATTAATTACCTATACATACCTAAGCTGTTTTTACCCGCCTACCTACTCTCACGAATAATAAAAGCTGAAGCAATTTACGAGATTCTACGTAGCCGACAATCTCAAACCCATTATAAATCTTGATCACATGAAAACATGCTAAACAATTAGCAAATTATTAATATTAAGTAGGAAGTACATACATAATTGGACGGAATTTCTCAATGGTGATGCTATTATATCGAATATAACTACGGATTTCGACCCATTTTCAACATCTTACTTACTAATCGATCTAAAAAACACGCATCAGTAATAAAATACACAGCAAATTGCACCAACTGACCGTTAGCAATCAAAATGCCGCCAACTGCTAACAACACAACACTCACCTTTATATCAGCCATCTTGATAGTCGTGCTTAAAAAACGCAAGCGATCAACGCTCAGCGTCTTTTGCCTTTTTAATGTGATTAAACATACATTAATTTTATTGAAAATGGCAAAACAACATTTTTACCATGTTAAAAACTGTAAAATGTATTAGACCGTAACGCACGAAACAACGAAGACGCCAAGAATGGCCAAAGACAAACTTTGACTCTCTCTTTGATTTTTGATATTATTTTTTTCTTTTAAATGTACAATAAAAAGAAAGAATAGACAATATTTTAAATATGAGCTCGATCTCGTCAAAGTCTTTGATCAAATTAGAAGTAAATTACTATTATAGTGTTTATTTATATGACCCTTTAAATAGCATTTCCAACTGTCTGTGGGCTTTAGAATGAATTACTCTCCAGCGTTGTAGTTGTTGACTTCTTGTTTATTCAATTAAATAAAGATTAAATCCCATTTTGAAAGGGTTAAAAAAATAAGATTACGAAATATAAAGTGTGAAAAGTAATAAAGTTTGTTGGCCGATGGGCTGACAGTGACCCTAATTTCCCAACTTTTCTTTATTTTTGAGTTGTTCTTTGTCACTGAAATTTTCTACGATGGATATACTACATTTAATTCACACGAATACGAATTTAATTTTCATTATCACTCCCTCGCTTGACATGACACTTCTCTGTCAGCTCAGCTGTAATTTATAATCTGTATTAGGTTAGGCTACGAATAGAGGCTATGGTATTTTAAGTAGATTTGAGGTTATGTTTATTTTAGTTGATCTCTTTTCTTCAATATATTTTATTAACTAAAGTTAATAAGCCAAAATGTCTTTGTTATCTCACGCATCAATAATACTAAAGCGAGGCTTAGCATTTCGATACCCATTAAGAAGCTTCGAAGGCGTAAATAAAATTAAAAATGCAACCTTTAGTTCAATCTCAACCAAAAGGATTCATGATGTAAACACTAACGTTATTAAGGATGTAATTCTATTCAAATACGAAAATCCAAAGTTCTTCATGTACATGAATGTATTTGCGCTAGTGCAGTACATGTTTTGGACATATCTTGGGTTGTTTTCCTTTAAATCTCTGAGAGACGCGCCGGTGGACAAATCACAGATCACAGACGATACTCCGTGGTTTAGAAGAATTAACCTTGGGGAAAATAAATATAGGAATACATTAGGGTGTCTGGCTGTTGTAATAGGTAAGAAAATATATAAGAAACAACATGTTCCTCATAAGAGGAGCTCGTGGCACAGTTGCTATTGCGCATATCACGCGCAGTTAAGCAACCTTACCTCCAGCCAGTAATTGGATGGGTGACTGCCCGAGTTCCCTCCGTGCCTCGGAGAGCACGTAAAGCCGTCGGTCCCGGTTGCCAATTTATCATCTTTGGCAATCGTTATAGGTCAGTTGGAGGCCTAAAATAGTCTGACAACTGGTTTAACCCAGATCACAGATTTTCCTCGTTGAAGGGGTTGCGAAGGTCAGATGGCAGTCGCTTCTTATAAAAATCAGGTGATCGGCCACATTGGGTTGAATCAAGTGCCGACCCCAACAGTGTCTGGGATAAGGCCAGGGAGATGATGATGTTCATCATAAGATCACTGTGAACCACTTATATGACAAATGCCACTTGTTTTTAGTCCACTTACATTGTAAATTTCGTCGATATATTAAAAGCGACACCTAGTTTTTTAAGACCGTTGAAGTGTCTGTTTTTAATTCCAAAATAACAGCTTTTCAGTAAATGCATATAAAAGTATATAAAATATTGACATGGAAATACATTTTTCTTAATTTTTTCTCTGTCTGTTTATTACGGCTAATGTCCGAAACAGGTGAACCGATTTTAACGAGAGTTTCACTGGCTGATAGCTAATATGATAAGGAGTAACATAAACTTTTATTTTAAAAAAACATTAGTGTACCGCGGGCCACCCTTGAAATTGAGCCTACGCAAGTAAAACCGCAGGGCACAGTTAGTATGATATAAAATTTAAAGTGAAACATTGAAATCTAAGTTTTATTTTCCTCACTGAGTAATAGTAAATTACAATCAATGATAGTCAAAGTTATAAATGTTATAACATAGATTACTCTGAACATAATATAAATATTTCAATCATTATTTGCAGGCACTGGCTCCTTAGCTATGATATGGATGTACACACTGAGATCTGTGCGTTATTTGATCCTCAATAAAGGCGGGAAACATGTCACATTTGTTACATACTCTCCGATGGGCAAGAACCGCATAATGAAGGTACCTTTGGAGGATATTTGTAGTAAAGAGACCAGGAACGGAGCTAGGGTACAACTACCAATAAAGTTGAAGAATACATGGATGCACTATATGCTGGACATGAGGGGTGAATTTAAAAATCCCACCTTGTTTGATTGTACTGCAGGTCTTTCAAGAAAATGGTGATCAATTGTCAACTTTATCTATAAATATCATCCCCCTTATGTGGAGCATTTTCAATGGTCTTGAAAAATTATGATATTCTGTTTTTAGAGAATGTTTAGTACATTAACTTTAGCTTTAGTTATTTAACTGGCTTCTGCCCCACTGCTCAACTTGTAAGCAATTGAGTAATAGGTCATTGTTTGTATTACTGAACATTTTATGCTCTATAGCTCAACTGAGTTGAGTAGTAGGACATCATGTTATAAAATCAAACATATTACCTACTGCTCAACTGTGTCAAGTTGAATAGTGGTCAATACCCTCTGATGAATTAAAACTATATAATATATTTAAAAATAGACAAAGAATACTTCATATTATATTATTTGTATTATCTAGAAGATTTCCCGCAAGCAGTGGGTACATCAGAGGGTTTATCCACTGCTCAACTGAGTAAGTTGAGCAATTACCAGTTGAGCAGGGGGTATTAACCATTGAGCAATTTGAGTTGAGCAGTGGGGATTTAGAGGTTTATTTTCAGTCAATTTATATATTGTAAATATTATTTTGTATACAGCCTACCTAGTCAGACTATCAAATAAAGATTTTTGACTGACTTTGACATAGAAGTAAAAATAAAAATGTTTTTTTTATGGACAGCTTATAATGTTATAAATAAAATATTGGACTCTTGTCTCTGTCAATTTGTCTTTATGTTGTAAGTCTGTAAACATGGTTGGATTGCATAAAAGATCACATGGATAGTGAGTTAAGGGTTGTTGATGATAGCTGATAGAGATATATAGGAAAGAAAACTGCACTATCAGAACCCTGATCTACATGGGATAAGGACAGGATGTTGATGAAGCTTAGTACCCATTATTACAAAACAAAGACTTTGTTTAAAAGTAGTTCTATCTCTTTCTGTGCTACGGATTTAAAAAGCGATGGACATAGTTTTAGTAACGAGTTTAGTTATTAGTTTACTGTTTTGTAATAGTTATATAGGGGACTATGTGTAATTATACCAAATAATCCTTTTTTCATATAACTAAGTAGATGAAATGCGGTTTCATCCGGAACCATAATGTTTTTTTTTAAATAAAAGTAGCCTATGTTACTCCTTGTAATATTAGCTATCTGCCAGTGAAAGTCCCGTTAAAATCGGTCTAGCCGTTTCAGAGATTACCCGGAACAAGCAGACATACAGAAAAATTTTGAAAATTTGTTTTTTTACATCAGAACCATCAAAGCTTTCATTTGCATTTAGTGAAAAGATGTTATTTTGGAATTACAAACAGACACTTTATTTTATTTATTAAAGATAAAAATAACGGGATAATAATGCAAACATATTTGAGATTTATGAGAAAAAAAATCTTTATTTAATTATTATAATTAGGGTAACGGAAAAATATTTCTGTCAACACGAAATAAAGTAGTACAATTGATAACAAAAAAAAACATTTTCTATTTACAGTATCCTGATTTTCCATTTATTGTAGATGCAAAAAATCATGACCACAACCAATTAAAGTTATTTTTATAACAGTCAATTTATATTAAGTAATAATAAATAAATTATATCTTCACACCCACCCGGATCGCGATGGTGCAAGCATGGGTGTAACCACACCCACGATTCTCATTTTAAATCAATATTGACATTTGCATCTACGGAATTAATCAAACATTCATAACACATCGATTTCGAAGATAATTTTTATTCAACTTATTGAGAATTTTTATACTAAAGATCGTCATCCAGCTGCAATGCTAAGCTATTCAATACTTGTATTGATTTGACTTTTTGTTTTTTTTTATGTTTATTGAGTGATTTATTTTATATTCTTTAAATTGTATATTTTTTTTGTAAAGAGTAATTACTGAATTTCTTGCCAGGTTCTTCTCAGTAAAAGCAACCTTCCGAACCTGGCGGTAGCATGTATAATCCTGTGTAATCTTGTCGTTCTGACAATTTGAAAGTACTTTGTAAAAAGTCTAATCGAATAAAGATATTTTTCTGATTCAAATAATAATAAAAAATAATGATGAATAGCTAAGCCGTTGACATTGCAGTGAATGACACCGTATGACTTATACCTTAATAATATATATCTACTGACAAATTTTAAGTCTACAAATGCTTTAACTAGCTTGCTACACCAAGCTACGAAGGATCGACAGTGGTTGCACATATTATTTTCAACATTAAATATGTACAATTTTGACACTTAGCTAATTATGAACAACTTTATTTGTAACTCTACCGCTATACACATAAGATCCATTTCAGTGCGATCGACACAATAATCATTGAGATAACTCCGCTAATTCACATTTTAATCGTTACGAAGAGATCAATTAAGTTAAGAGCCACCATCGATCCAAGTCTATTAAATTAAGTACTGCGTTAAATTCTTATTTACAATAAAAACATAAATATTTAAGATACCATAAATAAGTTAATGTTGAGGCTTCATTCACGTAAAGCGGTGCGTAGGGTTGCCACGCGTCCGGATAAAGCAGATACAACATAGTTAGGCTTTTTGATTGCGGGTCTGGCCAAAATAAATGGTGTCCGGCTTTTGTTAAGATTTTACGAGCAAACGCCGAATTGACGACTTCGACTGATTGTTATTAGAACTGATTTGGAATTCTATGCCAATTTGGTATATTTCAAAAGAATTTAACAAGGTTCATGATAATAAAAAAAAAACTTTATTGTTATCGTACCTCAAAATCCTTTACCTTTTTGCCCAAATATCCGGCCAAACTGGCTGGTCTGTCCGGCTCTTTGGTTTGACGACCTGGCAACCCTAGGTGCGTAGTATTTTTTTAAATAAGGCGTGTATTTACTGCGCTTAGCGGCAATGATCCTTTTCAGTTCGTGTATTAAGCCTCGAGGTAGACCGAGCCTGGTCCCGGGTCAGAGCGTCGGCCTTGGTACGGTCAACTAGTATTATGGACACACTCGCGCTATACGGAGCGGCAATGGAGTTACGGTCGAATAACAACGGCCAAGTTCGGCTCGGACCCGATACGGTCTAGCGTGAAGCAGCCTTTACCCATTCGTAAACACACTGGACGCGTCACTGCACAATATTTTAATGACAAACTAGCTGCCCTACGGCTTCACCCGCGTAGATTTTTTTAATAAAAGTAGCCTAAGTTACTCCTTGTAACATTAGCTATCTGCCAGTAAAAGTCCTGTTAAAATCGGTCCAGCCGTTTCAGAGATTACCCGGAACAAACAGACAGACATAAAAAAAATTCAAATTCGTTTTTTTCAAGTCAGTACCATATATTCTTTCATATGAATTAAGTGGAAGGCGAAAGGTGTTATTTTGGAATTACAAACAGACCCCTTCAATTATATTTTTCTGTATAGATATTAGATAACGTTGATAGTGTAACGGTGACGTTAGCGAGTATAGATTACGAAATAGGTGACAGATTTTGTATATGTTTGATGGTTACAGCTATCACAAATGATTAAGTATGAAAAGAAATACATTAAGACAATTATAAGTTACATGCATTTCACACTGCATTGCAGTTACACTTACGTACATCACATCCCGATCTCCGCGTTTAATTAAAACATGATTATTAATTATCAAAAACCTAAACCGAACATCCATCAACGCGCTAAACTTATTTACAAAAATACGAGTGACATCTGAATAATCCATAATTTTTTGTGTCCAAGCAATATTTTACAGCATTATTTGTCATTTTTTTTTCGAAAATATATATATATCTTTTGTTACGATCACACGACAAGTATTCACATCTTTTTGTTGATAGAAAATAATCACCTACATTGAGAGGCAGTCTTCAAAAATATAAGTACATTAAAGAACATTTCTATCACTGCCTTCGCTTCCAAGAGAATTTCACCCTTTCTTCGTCAATGCCATCTATTTATACGAAATATTTTAGGGGAAAATCCCAAATGTATTTCCAGCGTGGAACTTTTCACGAGGCCTTCTTGTGAGCACTAAAGATTTACACTTATTGACTACAGCGCATTTGCACGGGAACGGTTAAAACTCTGGTCCCGTTCCTCTATTATCTCTATTAATCATTCATTCGTTCATTTAATCATTCATCAGTCTACATTACACCGTTCTCAGGCCGTAAATCCACATAATTAAAACAAATATGATCACAAAAATAACTAATAATATGTATACAAGAACTTTCTTCAAAATTCCTATCAATCAAGCATTTCTTGCCAGATACCATAACTATGTTTCCACGGCTCTCGAACCCATATTTATTATATTAATTACGATAATTTTAAGTTAAGTGGAAACTGACAGTTTATTTTTTTATTTTAATAAATCATTTATAACTGTTTAATCATAAAATGCAATTTTTTTTGATGCCGACGTAATTTTGTCAGATCTGAAGATTAGCTTTACTTTATTTCAGACAGAAACTAACGACCATCCTTTGTATTTTCATAAAACAACCTTTGCCCGGCATTTGGCCTTGAATCTTAAACAGATTTACTATTGGTCTTATAAAATTACTTGATCAATTCGCTTGATAACTGTGATTAATGTTACACACTTCCAATGCAGTAATATAACAATGCGTAAATTACATGCGTCGAATTTCAAAGTCAAACTGTTTCCAACTGACCAAATTATTTATTTTATATTAATTAGTCCTTCCTAAAAATTGTCGTTATTTCCTTCAAGACTTCATTCAAAATGCAGTGCCTCATTAAAAGATTACACAATAGAGGTACAGATGTCTCGGTCCAATCTTTAAACAGTCCACAAACGACGTCAAGTTGACAACTGACACATCAGTGACAGTTGTCAAGTGTCATAAATGTCAAATTAGTAGCGATGCGTGCGTCAGTCGGACAGGTATCGGTCGCGTGCTCGGGTGATCTCATCTCCGTCGTCATCGTGTGCTTGGCTGATGCTGTCGATGTCGTCCACCTCCTCGAGATTCTTCGTGTTGGGGTTGCACAGCCTACAAATATAATAGTATAAGAAGATCGTAATAGTACTTACAGATCCCGCCACGGGACTTATGTGCTGGCTTCAAATAAGCAGTAGTAGTTTTTTTGTCATGCGCAGTTACAGCTGCCGTCACAAGTTATGAGCGCTGACCGTTAATGCGCAGTAGTCATTGAAAAGTCTGTGTTCGTCTTAAAAAATATGCGTATTTTCACTGAGCGATCATATCTCGTGGCGACTCCTGTAGCAGAGTCAGAGACAAACGTGGCACATAAACAAAAAAATGGGCTTATAGCGGGCAGTGAGGTTACGATATGAAACATGATGAACTGAATAAAAACTGATAATAAATGGCGTTGCTTTTGATGTCCCTATGGTCCGTTCCATAATCTTTGAAATGAGAATCTACCATTACCCCTTTGCCTATGGTGTCCGAGTTTTTTTTTAATAATCTTGTTTATGAAAACATTGTATATATTACCTGCACTTGCAGCAGACGATGCAGGGTGCGGCGAGCAGCAGCAGCGGGCTCGCAACAAGCAGCAACAATCCGAACCCGGCGAATATACCCACCACCTACAAACAAAACATTGTATATACTACTTAATTCTATAAGGTAGTCTGTTTGAAAAGAGAACAGTCGCAAAATTTGATTTGCAGCTGCATTTCTCTTTTTCTCATCTTTTTTTCGCATCTTTTTTTCAAACTAGCACTCGATAAGTTTGACAGTTGTCTTACGTCAAACCAATGTCAATCCTTATGTTGCTTTCCTTATTGGTTAGAATATTATGAATGTGGTCTACAGATTAATATAAATTGGTCATTGGCCGTGTCTTTCTGACTTAAGGGTATTGAATTCAGGACCACGAGGGTTCGAATTAAGAGCAGTATTTGCGGTGTGGTTACAAACGCTGATGATGAACGCCTTGAATATAGAATATTAAAAAGGAGCACTGAATTAGCAGCTAAAACACATTATGCTCAGGCCTGTGAAGGGATAGGCAGAGGTGTGCGTTCACCATCTCCCTGGCCTTATCCCATACAATGTTGTGGTCGGAACTTGATTCAACCCGATGTGGCTGATCACCTGATTTTTATACTGCCATCTGACCTTTGCAACCCCTTTTACGAGGAAAATCAGTGATCTGGGTTAAACCATTTGTCAGACTATTTTAGGCCTCCGACTGACTGACCTGTAACGATTGCCAAAGATGATAAATTGGCAACCGGGACCGACGGCTTAACGTGCTCTCCGAGGCACGGAGGGACTCGGGCGGTCACCCATCGCTGATCGAATGATATGCGCTATTATAGAAACTGTGCAAGGAGCTCACAAAAACAGTTTAGTTATGGACAGTTAAGCAGTCATACGTTCCAGTAAAAAAACAAAATGTCAAGATTAGATATTCACCACAGTTGTGCGTAGAAACACCATATTATGTTCTCACAGCCGCAACCGGAGAAAGGAGGGCATACTTCCCACAATTCATCATTACACAAAGACAATACTCAAGGTTTTCGCGTTTTGTCATTATGTTTCGCACGAGCCTGTGTTTAAAATACGCAAGGAATGTCTCATTACGCTTCATAATTTACGGAGACGCGTTTGCGTTATATTTATAAACGTTAACAATGTAAATTTCGCCCCATAGCTGGGAAGGACACCTCTCCTCATTTTCCATTTGGCCTGGGTTACAAACACCGAAAAAACATTTATAGCATAATATGTATGTATGTCAAGCGCCACCCTTCACTAACTAACCGTCAGATGATTATCGCTCGTTTATATTTTGAATGTCTGACCTGATCGGGCATTACCATGTGTCTGTTCGTTATATTTATCTAAGTTTGCACACTCTCTCATTCAATCAATTGCATTTTCACTTTAAACTTCACAATCCAATAGGTCCCCAGGTTTAGCAACTACAGATACAGCATACCGTCCTCCCCTACTACTTGTTTTCTACTCTATTCACGCAGCATTGGCAAAATTGTATCTGGCAACCCCGCAGAAAAAATGCGCAGTTACCTATTCCTACTATTTTCGCTGAGCGCTCCTAACTCGTGAAACGTAAAAACTTATAAGGCGCCTGGTCTTCAACAGGTTTGCCAGCTGTCGTATGATATAGCGTTTTATTATGATAGATGATGTAGGTGTAAGCTGGTGAAGGAATGATACATTAAATAGAACCTACAGCGGCACCCACCTGTGCGCGGTGCCACAGCACCGATGCGCGGGAGTGGCCCAATTTGTTCTTGCACGGCCCCTTGTCGTAGTGACGGAGGAGGAAGTCATCCTGAAATAAATAACAATCACACTGATTACTAAACCCTTTATACCTTTAAGAGACAAATTCTTATAATCTTCTTCTGAATCTCGGAAAAGGATCCTACGATTTTCATGAAATTTTGTGTGTAGGGGGTCTCGGGGGTGTTGGATAATTTTTAGTTATTTGTGACAAAAAGAAAGCTCGGTCAACCAGGTACTTATTAATTAAACTAAGAATTCTATTTAACCCTCTTGAATCTGAGGTTACAGCCCTTATTGTACAGGTCAAGATCAATTTGAAAAAGTGTTTAGGACTTCGGACGTTAGATACATTTCTTAAATAATTGCGGGATGCATGGAGAACGGTAGATGCACTTGAGTTCATGATACTAGACTCCGAACAGAAGCAGAAGACTGCAGATACTCTATAGAGAATAGAGATAGAAGACTGTATCTAATCTTTGGACCCAAAAAATATCTTGGATCCTAATTTTCTTCTGATAATAAGTCCATTTATTCGATAACGATGGGGTAGACGTATAAGCAAGTGAATATAAATTGTGTTCAAAAATATTTCTTATTTGTGTACTATGGATATTTGCCACAGTAAAAAAATTGTCAATTAGCTGTAATGTTTTCCTACAACACTGTTGTAAATGAAGCCGTTCTATTGTTAATATTTCGTTGTCTGTGTATAAATCTGAGCCGATAGGTGTCAAGGGGAGTTGTTCCAAGAGCGACCCTGGTCTAAATAGTTTGCAGCTAGTCAATAATAATTTAATTATTTATTGTGCACTTATCAAATGATTGCATGTATCTTGACATTTCATTATTGATTGCTTGTGAGATGGCATCGCGTAACTCGAATATAATAGACTTAGCACGACCTATCACTTGGCTGGAATTTGATGACACTTTACATTTTGATAACCAGTTATGTTAGTGTCACTGTGAAGGAAGTACAACACTGGATCATAAACCGATATCCTGACTAGAGCAAGGTTCAATTCATGACAAAATTGAAAAAATCTTAAAAATAAAAGCTATCTTGGATATAGGATATGGATAAAAGCGCCGTGGTGGCCTTGAAGTTTGAGCAGTTGCCAGCTATGCAGCTGTACCAAGTTTTTCCAAAAAACTTATGTACAGTGATATCCCACCACGTTTTACGGTTAAGAACATCGCGAGTAAACATGCATTCTGAGAAGTAGCTCAAAAACGTCTGTATAGTGTCTGAGACGGCGAAACTTAATCATTTTCGGTGAAAAGTGGGTGTTGTTTTTACAACACATCTAGCTATCTCTTCGGGGAATACATGCGGAATAATTGATTAGACTTTTAACAAAGTACGGTTGCATTTAAGAAGAAACGAAAAAAGCTTTATTTACTTATGTAAGTTTTATCCAATAGTATACTTACATCAAGCGAGGCGAGGCAGTACCAGCAGAACACATGCTTGCATCGCTTGCACATCATCTGCGCACATCCCTCGTCCTTCTCGATGGGCACGCGGCACATCGGACACAGTTTGATCAGCTCCGAGTCTGGCAGCAGAGGGGCTCCGGCGCCGCCCGCTGACGACGAAGCCGCAGCCGCTTCACAGGTCAAACCACCGTGCCACTGAAACCGAGGGAACGTTCTTTTATTAGTTACCAGCGGACGTCACGCGGTTTCACCCGCGTAGTTCCCGTTCCCGTGAGAGTACGGGGATAAAATATAGCCTATATCAATCAGTGATAATGTAACATTCAAATGGTCAATGAATTTTCAAAATCGGTCCAGTATTTTTTGAGCCAAATCGTTACAAACATACTTACATACAATTTTTTCCTCTTTATAATGTTAGTATACACAATGTTATCTCCTCCTTATCGGATCGATGACAAACATATGCTCGTGTCTGTATGCCCCGAAGGGGTAGGCAGCGGCGTACTTATAGTACACACATGTTTTATTTTTAAGTCTCGTATAGTTGAGGCAGCCAATGGATAAATCCTCCCGTTACGGTGAAGGAAAAATCGTGAGGAAACCTGCATAATATTTTGAAGTAATTCACAAACATTTATGTCTAGTGCCTGAGACGGCGACAGATTCACCATCTGTCACTTGTACTAAATCATCTTCGGTGTAAAGTGGGTGCTGTTTTACAACACCTCTGCCTACCTACCCCGTCTGGGGTGGCGTTAGCATATATAATGATTAATCTCGCCATGTTCCCTATGGAGTAGATAATATACAGCACGATTAATTATAAAGACAAAAAACAACCACACCGTCCCCAACCACATATTCTTATTTATACGAATTTGTAGGGCGTCCAAGGAAGAACTACTATGACCAAATTAATAGTATTTTTCAGAAAGGTCAAATTCGGAGCACTCGTAACCGAAGAAAGTGTATGAAGAGATGCATGAATATTTATTTATTTATTTAACCTCATAGAACGGCTTGAAGCCACATAAACTAAAGGGAAAAATGGAGCACTTTCATGCAGTCTCCTCACAAAACTCCAAACATACACACAAAATATTCTTCCATTCATCCGCAAACAAATCACATTCAGGGTGATTATCCAGGAAAGATATGGATGAAGCGAAAGAAGTACGTAAGGATCGTAACATGTCGCAAACGGTGGTCTCTGCCTACCCCCATGGGATACAGGCGTGCGCATATGTATGTATGTTGTAGGTAGATAAGTATGCATGGCACAGTGAGGAGAAAATATTTCCCGTCACACAAACTTGTGTCTCAGAAAAACCCAGGCATAAAAGTATTTGGAAGAATTTGAATAAGTTGACGCGTGTATCTCATCATCCTTTACAACTAAGTATCTAAGTACGAGTAGTACTTAGATAACATAATAACTAGTACGACGCAATTGTCTTATGAACTTTTGAATATAAAAAAAAACCAAATGTCAATAGAGATGTATTATTGTCTTTGAAATGATGCGATACTTGCCTGCTGGAATTACCCAAAATTAATTTGGATGTTAATGTCATATCTATACGTCTATGAATATATATAGATACAGAGAAATAATTCAAGTGTCTGTTTGTGATTCCAAATAAACAGGATTTCAACAAATACATATGAAAGTATATATGGTACTCGATAAAAAAACTATTTAAAAAAAACTTTTTTTGTCTGTTCGTTCCGGCTAATGTTTGACCGATTTAAGCGAGACTTTCAGTGTCAGATAGCTGATGTTACAAGGAGTAAGATTTTTTTTTAATGGGGTACCTCGTGCCATCCATGAAATTAAGTCTACGCGGGTAAAACCGCGGGGCACAGCTAGTCATAGTAATAATAATGCCGTCAATTGTTGAGAATTCCCATTTTACAATATTTGCTTGACATGTCAACGAGACAAGCAATTATTTTAAACAAACAAGATAATTAATTATATGTTTTAAATTAATCTTATTCTGCTTCCAATACTATAGCAATTAACGAAGATTGATGCGTGCGTTGAAAATGCAAAACAATCGCAGCTATTTATTTTCTCATCGATCTAGGTACAAAATGTATGGAAGCGATACAAAATGTATGGAGATGACATAAATCAGTCACGTGACATATGTCATTCCCGTACATTTTGTATCCTTGCTACTAACGAAGCGTGAGGATAATGTTACTTTGTCTAGAGATGCATGCCTTATATATTATATGCTTGCATGCTTTATATATTAGTCTAGACGCGTACGTACGCGTCTAGACTAATATATAAAGCTGGAGAGTTTGTTTGTACGCGCTAACTAATGTCCAGAACGACTTACTGGTCGGATTTGAAAAATATTTTCAGTGTTAGATAGTCCATTTATCGAGGAAGGCTATATATAGTTTTGTTTTGATTACCGTTAGCTCAAATTTCATAAAATAAATATGCTCACGCCTGTATTCCCCGAAGGCGTAGGGCAGAGGTGTTGTAAACACAACACCCACTTTTCACCGAAGATGATAATGTGCTAACGTGACAGATGGTGAGTCTGTCGCCGTCTCAAAAGTGGGTGTTGTGATTACAACACCTCTGCCTACCCCTTCGGGGAATACAGGCGTGAGCATATGTATGTCTACGCTAGCGTCACTCGCATTATTTGCATGAGATATTTTAGTTCTTCACGTCACCGCTGGGAGTCGCTGCACAATTTCTCATACTAATATTCGGGCGAGACGCTAGCGAGTATAGATTACGAAAACTGGTACTATTATTAATGTTAGTATAGAAAGAATGGAATCGCTCTTTCTACCTATAGGTGGTTTTAGCGACAGGCTCACATCCAACCTTTTTGTAGGAATACAATGGTTGTATTATTTTTCACATGTAAAATATTATGAAACCTTCCAACAGATGGCGTTACGAGCTATTAGAGCTCACCTTGAATGTGCAGTAGTAATTTTATGAGTCTGTCCATCTGTATGGTGCGACGCGAGTAACATACATGCGCAGTTGCCCCCACTATTTTCACTGAGCGTTCATAACTCGCGACGGCATCTGTATATAGTGAAATCACGGCGCCTCCACAAAGAACTCTTATCAACAATACGATTAAAAAACAAATATTCAGCTCAGGTGTTCAAATGAGCCAATTAAGTAAGTTTGACGCGCCCATGACCTTGATGAATGTTCATTTACATAGTCATTTCCCAAATTCAAGGATTTTGACATTGAATAAAAATGTAGTGAATTTTACAAATTATTATTGCAAATAGGAAAGTGTGTCTATGTCTGTCTGTTACCTTTTCAGGCTGATAAATTGGCTCTTGTAACACCTTTACGGGTACCCATAGGTTATGTATTATTATCATTATTTACTATGCATTGAAATGTACATGACGCAAGCTGAGTTTCTTGCCGGTTCTTTTCAGAAGGCTAGTTTAAGAACCGGTGGTAAATTCTTTGACATTCATAAGTGCATTACCAGGGCCTAAACTGAAGAAATCATTTTCATTTTCATAAAAATCATTAAAAAAAAAATATCTTCTGAACACAAGTGTTAAACAATATTATTCTAGTATGACTAAGTTTTAGTAGCTAAGCTGAAGCTTTCGTACCTACGTCTTAAATCTTCAATAGCGCTATACGCTACCTATATATCTTTCTTTAGCCCTTGTATACTTAACACCATTGTAGCGAACATCTTCTACAAAATATAAATATAGAAAGCGTAAAATAATATGATTGAAAGTACATTGGGATTCACGTGTGGGTGTCTCTAGGAAATTATATAAAATTAAGCATTAGGAAAGTTTATACAAAAAGGTATTTTCATACAGGAACGGGACGGGGCGATAACCCGATTCAATCTGACGTAACCGATGCTCTAGTGGTCAGTATACCAGGACCTGTAGAAAAAGTTACGTTATCACGCTTCGCAAGTAGAAATTATATAAAATGTACTGGAATTACATATCGCACCCTCAGAACAATGGGAGCTCAACTCGAAAATCTTTTTTTTTCCGGATAACACAATCGGCAAGTTTGAATTTATAACTTAGGCAGTAATTGAACCAGTTTTGAACACATTGTATTGTACATGTTTAAAGTACCCTTAGTTTAGGTTGTGCATTGTCGACGCGCGCGGTCGACAGTGGACGCGATCATACGCGTCCGAACACTGTCGACGCAGGCAGTATCCCGGGGCGGTGTGGCGTTGGCAGTCAGTCTTGACATTGTCAACGCCTTTAACAGCCTGCCCTGGGATGCAATATGGGGGGCCCTGGTGTACCACCGCGTGCCCCCCTACCTGCAGCGCGTGGTCCGTGCCTACTTGCACGACAGGTGCGTGCAATATGTGGGCGTAGATGGACGACTTCACCGGAGGAAGGTGTACTGCGGGGTCCCACAGGGATCGGTCCTAGGGCCACTCCTGTGGAACCTCGCGTACGATGCGGTCCTGCGGGTCGACCGCCCCGACGGCGTTAGCATCGTCTGCTATGCGGACGACACGATGGTGCTAGCCGTCGGGGCGACATTCGAGGAGACCAACCGGCTCGCCGAGCTTGGCGTGGCATGCGTCGTGGAGAAAATCCACGAGCTGGGCCTTCGGGTAGCGCCGGAGAAGACCGAGGCGCTGTGGTTCCATAAACTCCCGAGGGGAAGGGAACCACCCAGCTCGTCGGTTCGCGTAGGTGACGTGGATGTCCGGGTGGGACGGTACCTCAAGTACCTAGGTCTCACCCTGGACGGTCGCTGGGGCTTCGAGGAGCACTTCAGCCGCATGGTCCCCCGGATCAAGAGGGTAGCGGGTGCATTGCACAGACTGCTGCCCAATCTCGGGGGGCCGAGTGAAGGAGTCCGCCGCCTCTATGCGGGGGTCGTGCGATCCGTGGCTCTCTACGGAGCACCCGTCTGGTCTTCCAGACTGGGTGTTAGGCGCTGCAGAACTATGTATAATAGTATGCAGCGTCCTATGGCCATCCGGGTCGCACGGGGGTACCGTACCCTGTCTTTTGAGGCGGCCACTGTCCTGGCGCGGTTTCCGCCCCTGGACATCCTGGCGGAGATGGATGCTCGTGTATACGACCGTCTCCGCCGGGCGGACGGAACCGCGCCTCCTAATGCGGCTGAAGTGCGGAGGCAGGAGCACCGACGTGCGCTCTTGGCGTGGCGTGAGCGGCTTCGTGAGCCGCAGAACGCCCGCCAACGCGCTGTCGGTGTAATTTTGCCGAGCC
This sequence comes from Watsonalla binaria, assembly GCA_929442735.1. Lineage (NCBI taxonomy): Eukaryota > Metazoa > Arthropoda > Insecta > Lepidoptera > Drepanidae > Watsonalla > Watsonalla binaria. The sequence continues at coordinate 2,057,219 of OV838929.1, read as the reverse complement.
TCGGGCCCTGGCTAAAGAGGAAGGACCACGTCACCTTCCGGCTGACGCAGGTACTCACCGGACACGGGTGTTTCGGTGAGTACCTGAATCGGATCGGTCGCGAACCGACGGCGCAATGCCACCATTGCGGCTGTGACCGGGATTCCGCACAGCACACGCTGGAGCAGTGCCCAGCGTGGAGCTCGGAGCGTCGAGTCCTGGTCACCAGGATCGGGCAGGACCTCTCTCTGCCACGCGTAGTGACGGCTATGCTGGCAGACAGAGAGGCATGGAGGGCCGTAGTCTCCTTCTGCGAGACGGTAATGTCCCAGAAGGAGACCTCCGAGCGGGATCGGGAGAGAGCCGATCCCTCTCGGAGACGACGGCGACGGCGGGGCGGAGGCAACGCACGCCCCGGTCCGTCCACCCAATAGCCAGGGTCTAAGAATATGGCTATGGTTTCCCCTGCCTGTCGTAAGAGGCGACTAAAAGGGGGCCGGAGAGCCCGCTGGCGGTGGTCGGGGTGGGAGCTTTGACCACCGGCGCGGGCCCGGGAAGGTGGCAGCGCGATGTGGCTCGCGCTGCCTTGCACAGCGAGGTCTCCAGGGGCGGCGTCACAGCTGCCCCGGGGATGTGCCCCGGCAAAGTGTGGGGGGACACCGGTGCGTTCTATCAGAGTACCCGGAGTCCCCCCCTGAGCACTGAGGACGGCCACCGGGGGGGTTTTAGTGCGGTAAAAATCCCACATACCCCGATCTGCCTCTCCCAGGGCGGTCGGGGACCTTTTGAAGGTTTCCCCCTCGTCAACAAAAAAAAAAAAAAAGGTTGTGCATTGTCCCACCCAACAGCCAGGGTCTAAGAATATGGCTATGGTATACCCTGCCTGTCGTAAGAGGCGACTAAAAGTGGGCCAGAGGGCCTGCTGGCGGTGGTCGGGGTGGGAGCTTTGACCACCGAGCCGCGGGCCCGGGAAGGTGGCAGCGCGACGTGGCTCGCGCTGCCTTGCACAGCGAGGTCTTCAGGGGCGGCGTCACAGCTGCCCCGGGGATGTGCCCCGGCAAAGTGTGGGGGGACACCGGTGCGTTCTATCAGAGTACCCGGAGTCCCCCCTGAGCACTGAGGATGGCCACCGGGGGGGTTTTAGTGCGGTAAAAATCCCACATACCCCGATCTGCCTCTCCCAGGGCGGTCGGGGACCTTTTGAAGGTTTCCCCCTCGTCAAAAAAAACGTGTTGAAATACATTTTAAGGTCTGTCTAACTTAATATAATTATTTTCGCAATTTTTCAGAGTTGATCCCCTATTGTTCTGAGAGTGCGATATGTCACTTGACTGATTTATGTGGTTTCCTTACATGTAGTATTCTTTTCTATTAGTGCAAGCGCGAGAGTAAGTTACTTTGTCTACGCCTACTGTTACATTAGTTGTCGGAGGTGTATATACAATGTGTATATAACTTGCGTAGCCCAAAGTAACTGATATGCGGACGAAGTCGCGACCACAAGCTAGCGTTATATATATAGGTCAACGTGTGATCGGAATGAATGGAAGAGGAAGAATTAATATGTGACGGATGACATAATAATGGTGGAGGACGAAAGACGTTTTGATTTTCTTAAGATGTGTTTATTTAAGTTATCAATCTAAGAAGAAGAAATAAAGAAGATTCAACCAAACACTCACAGTTATTTTATTTAAATCTAAATTTATATAACACAAAGGTGACTGACTGACATAGTGATCTATCAACACACAGCCCAAATCATTGGATGGATCGGGCTGAAATTCGGCATGCAGGCAGATGTTATGACGTAGACATACGCTAAGATATAAGAAAGGATTTTCATTAATTCTACCCCCAAGGGAATAAAATAGGGGGTGAAAGTATGTATCAAAACTTTGTCAATTTTAAACCGATATATTATATAAAACTAAATGTACGCGGGTGAAACCGCGGGGCGCAGCTAGTCCCACATATATGTCGTCAAGGTGTAAAGCGCCCCTAATGTGAAATTATCAAAATACGTTGCCACAACCGGTTTCAACATTCTAGATAATTAAAGTTGAATAAAAATTAAATATATGTTAATTCATTCGCATTTACTTTTCAACTCTTATACCTACTTAATTCCTAGTAATACACAGTTGCTGTTGTATTACTATTTATAAAAAAATCCACTTAGATTTAGTATACAGTCGCATTATTCTGTAAGGTTTTTCAGTGTCGCACTTGATGTAGAGTATTAGTTTCAAAGATACCAAATTTAAAAACACAAACACTATATTGTTTGTGTTACGTTTCAATTTCGAGTCAATGTCGAGTTCGACACTAAGAAACCTTACAGAATAACGCTGCTGCTGCTATCTATCTAATATATAAAATTTCCATGTCACAATGTTAGTTACCGTACTCCTCCGAAACGGCTGGACCGATTTGTCTGAAATTTTGTGTGCAGATCGGGTAGGTCTGAGAATCAGCCAACATCTATTTTTTATACCCCTAAATGATAAAGGTGGCTACCCCAAAAACTAAATATGGCAATACAGCGTTTGCCGGGCACAGCTATTTATATATTATAAAGTGTACAGGATCGATTTCAAAAAATTTTTTGCCGTTTGACTGTTTCAAATGCCACTATAGGATTAGGCTATATTTTATCCCAGTAATCCCGCGGGAACGAGAACTACGCGAGTTTTTACAAGTACAAGAGATGAAGAAACGATTGTAGATTATGTATGTTAACGAATGTAGGCATACAGTTATATCCCATTTATAATATCACTACATATTTCAAACCAGTGATTTTATTAAGAGTCGATGTAAATCGAATGCAGTCTAATATCATCTTTATCCTTATATAGGAACCTCTTCAAGTGGGCGGAGCCGCGAGCAACAAGCTGGTTAAATGTATTACCTAATCACTAAAAACCGGATGACATGCAACATAAATTAGTTTGAAATGTGCATGAAAATACATGAAGCATGCAACATAAATGTAAAGTTTTATAAAATGTTAAATAGGGAAAAGTAATTAAGAGTTTGTTACATTGCTTGATCGTGCTAATCACAGGGACTACTGGTTCGATTTGAAAAAATATACATACATATGCTCACGCCTGTATTCCCCGAAGGGGTAGGCAGAGGTGTTGTTATCACAACACCCACTTTTCACCGAATTTGATTAAGTGCCAACGTGACAGATGGTGAGTCTATCGCCGTCTCGGGCACTATACATACATCTTTGAATGACTTCCCAGAAATATACAGGTTTCCTCACGATGTTTTCCTTCACCGTAAAGCACGTGTTGTGAAAATCACTGTACATAAGTTTTTTAGAAAAACTCATTGGTACAGGCCCCGCTGGGATTCGAACTTGCGTCGCTTGCGTAGCAGGCGACTGCTCTAACCCCGAAGCCACTACGGCTCTTTTTCATAAAAGAAAAAATATTTCATTGTTAAATAGCCCATTTATCGAGGAAAGCTTATATACCATCACGCTAAGACCAATGGCGGGTTAAAGTTAACGCCGACGAAGTCGCGGGCAGCAGGTAGTAAAATATTATTTTAATATAACATTTAATCCATCGCCATCCCAAAAGGGTCCTCGAAGGAGTAAGCAGAGGTGTAACAACAACACCTACATTTCACCGAATATTATTAAGTGCCAACGTGAGAGATGGTGAGTCCATCACTCTCTGTCACGTTGGCATTATTTAAAAATATATTTTACCTTCTGAAATGATCGCTGAAAACGAGGTAAATATGCAAATGCATACAACCCGGCCTTGGCTAATGACTATCAAATTAAGACGTTGTTCAAAACATTAGTACATCACGTTTCGAGGAACATGATATTTTATTTCGTTGCCCAGTGGGCGAGTAAATCGCTTAATGGAGTTTTTTGTCCTTAGATGCTTGTCTAAGCCGAAGCAATCCCAGAGCGGAAATTACTTGATAATAAAAACATTAATACACAAAGTTATCGTTGCTTACCTGTTTTACATACATACATATGCTCACGGCTGTATTCCCCGAAGGGGTAGGCAGAGGTGTTGTTATCACAACACCCACTTTTCACCGCAGATGATTAAGTGCCAACGTGACATATGGTGAGTCCATCGCCGTCTCAGGCACTATACATACGTCATTGAATTACTTCTCAGAAATATGCAGGTTTCCTCACGATGTTTTCCTTCACCGTAAAGCACGTGGTGTGAAATCACTGTACATATTTTTTTAGAAAAACTCATTGGTACCGGCCCCGCTGGGATTCGAACTTGCGACGCTTGCGTAGCAGGCGACTGCTCAAACCCCAAGGCCACCACGGCTCTTTTAATTTACCTGTTTTAATCTATGCTTACGTGTCTGTCACCATGTTAATCGTTTACAGGATGAAAGAGAGCTCCCAATTGTATTGTTTGATTCATTCATTTGAAAGTTTAAAAAGTACTAACATAATGGCTAATGACTAAAATGGTTGGTAACCATTATTACAAATGTTGTAGGAAAGCATGTAAGCAATGTAACCCTATTCAACAAAATGTCCTGAACTCGAGAATAAAACTGATATAAACTCGGGTTGGACCACACACGAAACTGAAATTCACCGAACATTGAATTGTTGCTGAATTTAATTTCAAACTTCGCAAATGGGTGGCATTGTTTGTTGAGAATTTTGTTAAGTATTTAAATGATTTATAAAAATGAGATGAAAAAATCGGTAATATTATGATGGAAAATTCTTTCAAAAAACAAAGAATACTCTAATGTAAGCTTTGTAAGCTTATATTCCAACCTATGTATTAACTTCTCTTTTATGTGTCCTGTTTTTTACATATCCATCTATACATATAAAATTCTAAACCCAGACTGACCGACATTATTATACAACAACAGTCCAACCGCTGAAGAGACATGAAATTCGGAGGATATTTTTCTTAGTAAGGTAAGGCAAATTCCACCCCTGAGGGAGTTAAATGGGGGTTGAAAGTGTGTATGTGAATCTTACTGCCACTGAAGCTACTGGCAAAGGAAGAGAAAAAGAAAACGAGAAAGAAAGTAATTTTTCCACCACATCCACACTTCTCTAGAATTCTAATGTACGGTTACCACTTACCAGGCAGCCTGTCCACTGGAGGGGAGCGAGATGGCTGAACGGAGAGCGCGGTAAATATATACCAGTAGATTTCTTTCCGTTTCAAATGTATTGGTTTAATTTTTACCTCGCTCCGCGTCAGTGGACAGGCACCCCTTTTATACCATAGACACCGCAAAGATAAGTAACCAGTTCGTATCTTGAGTATCGATTTGATTCGATACTTCCTCTGGAATTTCCTATCAGTGTCGAGCAGAAGAGCTGTAAATCGATTACGGCGAGAGCTCTAGGAAATTGCGATGGGAATTGGGATAGATAGGAGGAGAAATAGATAGATATTCTGCTCGGAAACTATAATATTTTTAAGATTAACTATAATATTATTAATTCAAAGTCGTATGTAGATGTACTGCTAGAGCCGCCACTCCTATTGAGCGGCGGAACTTTACGGCTATTGACCTAATAATAACCATGACCACTCTGGAGTGTCCGAGTGAGAAGAATTAGAAAAGTCCAGTGCTAAGTAAGTGTATTGAGATCCAAAACAAGCTTAGAAATGATCAAACAGGTTTGGTAGACACGTAGGCTGCGCGTGCGACCGGTCGGGATAGATGCTAACTCGATCGCCAATGTTGGTATGAATGCATCCATTTTTGTGCCGATCTAGAATTTATATCATCCTAGGAAATCCTTTATTTATAAAGTCACAAAAGTTGTAAATAGTGAGTTGCGAAAAAAACAATCACATGTTATAAATTGAGATATGTCATTCTGATCTCCATTTATGATCCAGCGGGGGGTCAATTTTAATGCTGTTATAAACTGAACCAATATAATTTGAACTTCTTGTAATGGAAGTAATATACAGGCGCCGTCGCGAGTTATGAGCGCGAACATACCCTGATTGCGAAGTAGTAATTTTATGAGTCTGTCTCTGTCTATATGTATGGCGTAAGGCGACAAAAAATATTTATTATAAAAGCATATTTTTTTTGGCTACGCGCCCAGGCATCTTTAGGGCAAACGGCACAGTTAAAATAGACTCTTTACAAACAGTTAGGAATCTTCAAAATGATACACTCACACAGACGCGCACATCTACGAGCTTATAAGCGGAATGGTAGTAGCTTCAATAAGGGGTGTTTCTATACGACATTTAGGGACGTTAGTATTATACCGACTTTTTTCAGAACTTCAAAACAACAAATTTACATTATTTTGTCAGTAAATAAAGCAGTATTTTTTTTAATCTTTAAGATTGACAAACTTTAAAATGAGCAAACGTTCTTATTTAAAAAAAGTAGGCTAACTCCTAACTGCATACACCGAGATGCGAGTTACACCGGTGGATTAATTTTATTTTATAACAAGCTGTACCCCGCGGTTTTACCCGCGTAGATTTATTTTCAAGGGTTACCCGCGGCGTCCTAATTTTTTTTCATAAGGTAGCCTAAGTTATTCCTTCTAAAGTTTGCTATATGACAATTAGCCCGAACAAACAGACAGGCAGATAATTATTCTAAAAATAGTTTTATTCATGTCAGTACCGTATATACTTTCATATGCATTTAGTGAAAAGCTGTTATTTTGGAGATACAAACAGACACTTCAATTTCATTCATTTGTATGTATAGATATAGATTATTAACTATGCCGCTCTGATCCACCCTGCCATAGTCTAATCATTCAGTAACTGAGTTTTGGGACTGTCAGCAACAAAAAATAATATTATATATTTAATAAGGCGTGAGTGAGTCTGTAAGTCGGTCAGAACTTTGGATTTTATATGTATAGATTGCGAGTGAAACCGTGTAACGCAGACGAGTATTTTTACATTCCTTGGTGTACCGTATCTGGTCCCATTTGACACACAAGCAGATGGCGTTGCATCTGACCCAGATACTTCCCTGTTCATTTATTTATAGCACCATTTATGCACAAAGTCGTCAATATAAACTCTTATATTTACGATAAATACTTAAATAATAATACGACCAATGACCATAAATAATAAAATGAGAAATATATTTCAATAGTTACTAATATGACGACATAAAGAAAGTTTATGGTTTAAGGTATTTCTTTCTCAAAGGAATATTCGTTTGTTTGAGAAATACAATTTGAGTCTTATAGTATAGTTTACAAACACATACAAGTGCCGTAACGGCGTCACTAAAATTATTAAACATTATCACACTACTATTATAAAAAGGACGGATTTGTATTTTTGTGTGTATGTTTGTAATGAATAAACTCAAAATCTACTGTGTCAATTTCAAAAATTCTTTCTGCAATGGATAGCTACATTATCAGCGAGTAATATAGGCTATTCTCCTCGTACTCCCACGGGAACTACGCGGGTGAAACCGCGAGGCGTTTATGTTTCCAATTCAGAGCGAGATACTTATAATAACAGAAAAAAATAAGTTTATTTAATTTTCCTTTATTCAAATAACAACACGAAACGAATTTATTTCTTAAAGATCGAAGGTCTGAGGTACATAAGAAGCTATTATCCTGGAAAATAAAATGATTCCTTTGGGATAGTTACTCGACCCGTGTGAAAATTGATCTATTTACTGACTTCTAAAAAGGGTAGGAAAATACGAACACAAGGTGGGATTCCAATCCACGACCTCATAAAGCGAGCAGTTGCTATGCCAACCGAGCTACTCATGTGCACAATATTAGCCTAAGAGCCCACGACGGTCAGACCTCCCTAATTTTATAAAAGCTAAAAGTTTCTCCGTGTGTGAGTCCAACACAGGTAAGAACGACCCGTGACTGTGGAGTTTCGATGGTGGTTACTTGGGCAAGTATCTGGTAAGTAAAGGTGTATAAAATAGTACATTACTTTCCTTAAAGTATGAAGTTCAATTCCTACTAATATTATAAATGCAAAAGTAACTCTGTCTGACTGTCTGTTACGCTTTCCCGCTTAATCCTCTCAACTGATTTTGATGAAATTTTGCACAGACAATCTATAGACCCTGAGAAAAGACATAGGCAACCTTTTATCTAAATCTACGCGGGTGAAACCGCGGGGCACAGCTAGTATTTCTATATTTTCTTCGGAATATCTATAGAAGCCGTGGTGGCCTCCGGGTTAGAGCAGTCGCCTGCTACGCAAGCGACGCAAATTCGAATCCCAGCGGCGCCTGTACCAATGAGTATTTCTAAAAAACTTATGTACAGTGATTTCACACCACGTGCTTTACGGTGAAGGAAAACATCGTGAGGAAATCTGCATATTTCTGAGAAGTGATTCAATGAGGTATGTATAGTGTCTGAGACGGCGATGGACTCACCATCTGTCACGTTGGCACTTAATCATCTTCGGTGAAAAGTGGGTGTTGTGATTATTACACCTCTGCCTACCCTTTCGGGGAATACAGGCGTGAGCATATGTATGAAAGTATGTAATATCTTTAGAAATCACGTTATCCATAGCCGGACACTTTTAACCAACTCGACACACATTGAACGTGCACTATTATTAAAGCGGGGCTATACAGGTTGTAGTGCTCTCGACCTAGATACAGATTGCGGCGTGAAAGGTCCGGGTATCCAGGACTGTGTACTGTTGCCCGGGTCGCGCTTTATACCCGGCTGCCGGATACTAGGTCGTGTCAGCGGGTGATTGCACTGAGACAGGTGAACGAACTAAATGTTCTAGCTGTGTTTATTTCGTGGAACCATTTTGTTACGGAATAAAAGTAAACTAAGTTACTCCTTGTAACATCAGCTATCTGCCAGTGATAGTCCTATTAAAATTTGTCCTGCCGTTTAGGAGATAGCTAGGACGAACAGACAGATTTTTTATGTATGTCTCAGTAATTAAAAGCAACCTTCCGAACCTGGCGGTAGCGTGTATAGTCCTGTGTAATCGTGATCTTTCGATTTGAAAGTACTTTGTTAAGAATCTAATCAAAGAAAGATATTTTGAATTTGAATTTTGAATACCTACCGTTAAAAATGTCATATGCTTTTAGTAAAAACCTATTATTTCGGAATTACAAACAGACATTTCAACTTTATTTTTGTGTATACATATATAAATATAGGTTAGGTAATGACCGAATATACGATCGTACATCAGATTAAGTTTAGAGATATAATGTTATGATGGCAATTTTATTTATAAACAGTTTATTTACGGAAAACATCGTGAGGAAACCTGCATACTTCCGAGAAGTAATTCAAAGACGTATGTATAGTGCCTGAGACGACGATATACATACCATCTGTCACGTTGGCACTTAATCATCTTCGGTGAAATGTGGGTGTTGTTACTACAACACCTCTGCCTACCCCTTCGGGGAATACGAACGTGACCATATGTATGTAGAATTTAAAAAATCCTATCCATTTCTATAAAGTAAACTTTCAGCACGTTACCTAATTGGCAGTCATTGCCGTCAACGTTTCCAAAATCCGGCGTCCTTGGTGGTTCAAATTATTTGTTTGCGTGTTCAACTGCCAAGGAAAACAGCTTCAAATTAGCCGGTAAGCTGTATTTCGAAATGCCTAGCATGCCTACCTTACAGCGATATTAGATTAATCACGCTACCCAGGGTATTTTTTGAATACTTTGTTTATAAAGTAATCGATAGCATTTATAAGGCTCTTAAACTATTTTTCGTCTTGAGACTCTCTCGCACTGGTATAGCATCAAAGTCCGGTAATCCTACGTGAATTAGTACACTTCTCTTACTAATGTACCTTCCGGGAACTAAAAATAATTATTTAGGACTAGCTGTGCCCTGCGGTTTCACCCGCGTAGATTTCAATGAATTCCCGCGAAACCCAATTTTGTTTAAATAACATTAGCCTAAGTTACTCCTTGTAACATTAGCTATCAGTCATTTGCAAGTTACGTTAAAATCTTTCCATCCATTTCGGATATTAGCCAGAAGAAACAAGAGAGACAGAGATTTTTTTTTTAAATTGGTTTTTCTTTATCAGTACCTTTACTTTCTATATCATATACTTTCTATATCATATACTTTCTATATCATATACTTTCTATATCATATACTTTCATGTGCATTTAGTCTAAAGGTGTAATTGGAACACTTCAATTTTATTTATCTGTATAGATGTATAGAATTGAGTCTGACCAAAGACATTTCTTTCGTTTATTTCACTGAATGGCAATACCTATATTAAACACGGAGTGTTCATTCATGCAAAGAAACTTAAACTTTCACGAAATTCCACCCTTAAGAACCCTAAGGGTGGAATTTCGTGAAAGTTTTATAATGTTTGCCTGCGTAACCACATTCAAAACTCACAAACTCTCAGCTTTAGTGGTGGCAACTGAAACGTATATATGATCCTCTCCTCCTTTCTCTTTCCAAATTTTATAAACCTCATTAATAATATAAATAACTCACCTCCTGGTTACATTGGGAGCAAAAGTCGTGGCGGCATGTGGGACAGTGTGCTGGACTAGCTGCTCTGACCGACACCACCGTGTCGCATCCGGCGCGAGGACAAAACGCCCTCCCCGCATCCATTGCCACTTCTGTAAGAGATAGGGTTGGATGAGAACACGATTAAACGGTAATGTATGCAATTTTTTAAACCACAAACAAGCATACGACCTTCGTGGCTATCGACCGTAAGAATCACATGCTTTTGTCGCTTCGGAAGCCACTTGGGTGTAAAGGATCATTCCATACACTCAAGTTTCAGAACAAGTTTTCCGACGTAACTATGCAAAGTACCCATCATAAGGCAATTTGGAAGCACATAATCTCTCCCTATTCAATTTCAGCAGACAGAGGCATGTTTTCTTGTAGCTTTCAATCTTTTCACTCTTATACCGTTAACATTATCTGAACAAATTGCTTTGAATCATTTAATTAGTTAAAGATTGGAATTTCCTGCCCTCGTCAGTGTTCCCTGAATCAACTTTGGGGCAATTACGGGAAGACGAGCATTGTCTTCGGCCTCATCTACACTTACCATCAGGGAAGTTAAAGTTCAATCGCAGTCCCGTCTTTGATAAAAAAATACACAATAAGTAACACTGAGGGCGATATCTCGTTTAAACAGAATTCTAGACACTTACTAGATCAGGGGAAAGGTGATTGGGCACCTTGTGCGACATGACACCTTCTTTAAAAACATAATAGAAGGAAAGGTAGAAGGGAAGAGAGGGAGAGGAAGACCACGGCTAACATATTCATATATGACAAGTTAAGGAAAAGGTGTCTGTCATGACGTATAGGGAGGTCAAAGAGATGGCACTGGACAGAGACAAGTGGAAAGAAATGCATCGGTTACACCGACAAGAGTAATTACTCTTAAATTGATGATGATGACTAGATCAGACCAAAGTCGGGCTAAAACTATGTCCATCGCTTTTCAGATCCGTATCACAAAAAGAGATGGAACTGCTTTTAAGCCGAGGCGATCTTAGGCGATTCTTAGTAACTAGGGATTTGTGGTAACGCTTACAACGATTTCATGAAACACAGGCAGGATACAATATCGTTAGTTACCGGTTCGACCGGTCATTGATTTGTGAAGGTCACATCAGTTGCTTCGTATTAAAATAGACATCATTTCCGGTTGTCCACTAACAAAAACACACTTTGGAGCTATTATCGTAGTGGTTATGCAACCAATAAGAAATGCAGTGCTGGTCCGTCTTACCACCTGGTATTTATCTAATTCGCAATCCATATCCATAGAACACCCAAAATAATTATGGTATTTAAGGATTTTAGGAGTCGTAATATTTTTTTCCCGGTCGAACTGCTGAATCTGTTTGATACTTGAAAAAGAGGGATCTTTATCTCCAAGAACCGTCAATATCATCTCCCTAGCCTTATCCCATAATTGTTGGACCGACCTGAAATGCCGACCGCATTTGATTCAACCCGATGTGGCTGATCACCTGATTTTCATACGAAGCGACTACCATCCTAACCCCCTTAAGAGGAAAATCGGTAATCTGGGTTATAACCAGTTGTTTGACTCTCTTAGGCCTCCGAATGACCTGTAACGATTGCCACATATGATCAATTGTCAACAGAGACCGAAGCTTCTCCTTTCGAAAACGTATGATGCGTCAAGGATGTGTTTTTACATACATACATATGCTCACGCCTGTATTCCCCTAAGGGGTAGGCAGAGGTGTTGTAATCACAACACCCACTTTTCACCGAAGATGATTAAGTGCCAACGTGACAGATGGTGAGTCCATCGCCGTCTCAGACGCTTTACATACGTCATTGAATTACTTCTCAGAAATATGCAGGTTTCCTCACGATGTTTTTCTTCACTGTAAAGCACGTGGTGTGAAGTCACTGTACATAAGTTTTTTAGAAAAACTCATTGGTACAGGCCCCGCTGGGATTCGAACTTGCGTCGCTTGCGTAGCAGGCGACTGCTCTAACCCCGAGGCCACCACGGCCACCACGGATATGTTTTTTAAAGAACCAATAGTATTATAATAGCTTTATTTACATAATCTCGCTCAGCGCTGGTGGGAAAGTACCGGAAACAGGACCTATTGATATTAACACCGTTTATTTTCGTTGCTCGAATCTAATTTCAACAAATCAACAAATGGAATTGATTACGAATCCTTTCAAGTTGTTGTTGACTTTCAATTGGAACGGGTTTTGTTTCCGGATATTTATCAAGTCAAACACGCTCCAAGGGATTCCTACCTCGATATTATCACAAATGCTAGCTCCCTACACAGCAATGTGTACTATAAGGCAGATGTTTAGAGTATACATTTGAATAGCCCAGATAACTAGTCGGACCATTGTCACTTTAGAATTACGACTCTCTAAATTGAAATCCCTTAGAGATACGACAATTCTTGGGTCTTAACAAAATTGCCTGCAAATTGCTATTTAATAAGTATTTTTCATTTATTTCTCACTATCATCCGTCATAGCTGTATTCATTCCCTTTCTATCTATATCATCTTACGGACAATCATATCTAGTGATTCTTGAATGATTTAAATATTAAAAAATTCCCGCAACTTCGGCCGTAATCTGTACTATGTTCCTTTTGACTACCCTGAAGGTTCAATATAATATCGGTAAAAAATTTAAATCAGATGCATACTCTCGGATCCTATTCCCCCAAAATACGTACAGTTAGCACGCGAAACCCTGTTTTTTTTAATCTAAAACAGCCTACGATGATCTGCCAGTGAATGTCCCGTTAAAATCAGTCCAGCCGTATCGGAGATTAACCGGAACAAACAGACGGACACACTGACAGACAGAATTTTTTATATTTTTTATGAGAGTATATACTTTCCTATGCATTCAGTGAAAATCTGTTATATTGGAGTTACAAACAGAGACTTAAATTTTACGAACCTATCTGTATAGATTGTGACTGTGACCAACGGTGCTGTCAATAATAAATATTTTTTATATTCTACTCCGGTGAGATACCCTAGAGCCCTATTAACAGATTTATTCAGGCTATAAACTACCATTTCCTTCATAATATTAGTATTGGTATATTTTAATGTAATACAAAGTACCTTGTTATAATGTTATAGCATCGTAACAAAACAGATATAGCCGCCACAAGGATAAAAGGTCGAACAAAATGATGGCTTAAGTATATTATTTATGATTGGTTTACAATGATAGCGGCGCCCGAGTAATAACTGCCATTAACTCTTTTACTAACACTATTAACAGAGAAATATCGGTGATTACAGGTCTCGTTCATGTTGGCTGCTTGTGAAACCCATACAATTTGAATTGATATGATAGTTATTGTCTTTCAGGAGCAGGGAAATGAAAGCAGAGAGGGTATGCACTTCCACTGAATTACGCTCGTACGCAGCCTTTGGCAGATTGGCTTAGACTAGTCAGGAACTGTCATACGAACGGCGCACGTCTACCTCCATAAAATATTAAATGGCCGAACGCCAGTGTTGTGTTTAAATAACAATTTCTATCATGGAGGAAACCAAATGAATGCGTCGCTTACAATAGTTATACCAGTGTTGTTATGGTTTGAATGAAGAATCTTGTCACCTCAATCATTGTTGCAGTCAGCATTTGATTCAACCCAATGGCCAAATCACCAGATTTTTAGACACTGTCATCAGACCACCGCAGCGCCTTTAAAGGGGAAAAACTAAAATCTGGGTTAAACCAGCAATCAGAGTTCTGTACCCCATATGCGACTTTTGCATACTTATTGCGCTTCGTCTACTGCATCCCTTCATACATTTCCTTCGGATAATATGAGTTGACTCAAAAATTTACCTCTTTAGAATGATGATTTATTTGATGATAATCATATGATTTTTAAGTATGAGTAAGGTTAATGAGAAGTTTAAGAAAATATGCTCAAGTTTGTTAAGAAAGGGTTTTGTAAAAAATATAAGGGATGAGTTTATAGACGAGCAAAAAAAAGATTGAAAAGTCTGTGGTTTCTGTTTCTGTCAATTAAAAGGTATATCGGTACTTCTGGTTCGAAATTCAGAGCTGCCCGACTGAGAAATGTACCTCGGCCTTACAGAAAATTGCATAATACTACCTAATACCCTTGTAGTGCCTAGTCCTGCCCCTTCAGGGAATACAGGCGTAAGCATACAGTATTCGTATGAATAGCCATGAAAACTATTTCTCTCGAGACCGATAAAAGCGAAACCCTCTGGGCGGTCAAAACAAAAATGATGAGAGGTAAGCATACAACATCGTAATGTACTTTATATTTGTTCGAAGCAACAATTAATGGGCGCACATTTAATTAACATATTTGCTCATGCGATGTTGTTGCTCGGGTACAATCGAGACCGCGAGCTAAGTCAGGGTCGTACATTGCCTTTTGCCGTGTAAGGTCGCTGTTTCGCAATAGCAGCGGAAAAAATCGGATCAGTTGGGCCAAGGGGAGCACACAACAATGTCACCGTAGTCAGACGTAAGCTATCAAACTGGGCAATACCAACTTATCAGAATTTCCTTGGCACTGATTTTCAATGCTCTGTTCTTTCAGAATCAATGTTCAACGGTTATTCGCTTTATCAAACTGATTGAACCATTGTCATTTCATAAAGGTTAATTAGATTAAAATATTGTTTTCAATCAACGTTGGGCAATTGGGAACCCTAATAATATAGACTTGCGGCTTTCACGCGTAGGTCCCGTTCCGGTAAGAGTACTCGGATAAAATATAGCCTATGTTCACCCGAGTGTAGCTTCCCAATAGTAAAATTTTTTTTCAAATCGGTCAAATAGTTTCGGAACGTATTCAATGCAAACAAACAAACAAAAAAAACAAATCTTTCCTCTTCATAATATTCGTGTACACAAGTGGTTTAATTCAGGGACAATACTATGGATAGTACTTACCACGCACTTGAATATTACAACAACGTTAGCACATGAAACTCGGGTTGGATTATTATGTTGCCTGCAGCTAAAATCCTTACGTGAGATAAGTAACCTTGGAGATATACACCCACCGACCGATATTGGCACACAAAAGCTTTATATAGAGTACAATCTCATGATAATAATAGCTTGTTATTTCAACGAAAATGGAATGGAATCAGCTACTGTGGGCCAATTATTATTATTAAGTGCATGTTATCATGGAAGAGCTCGTGGCACACTTGCTATTGCGCATATCATTTGATCAGCGAAGTTAAGCAACCCTAACCAATTGGATGGATGACCGTCCGAGTTCCCTTCGTGCCTCGGAGAGCACGTTAAGATTGATACAGGTCAGGCAGAGGCCTATGAAAGTCTGACAAAAGGGGTTATGAAGGTCTGATGGCAGGCAAAAATCAGGTGATCAGCCAAATCGGGTTAAATCAAGTGCCGACCCCAAGAATACATGGGATAAGGCCAGGGAGAGGATGATGTGAGCACATACCGCAGTAGTGGTGCTCTAACGGGGAGACTTATATCCTGCAGTGAATTCAGCCCAATTTTTAATTCTGTAATCCTCTTAACATATCCTCTCAAAATCTAGGAAAATATAACAGGTAATCATTAGCTACTTGCGGAACCCACTTTTCAGTTCATACAAGCTCAGTTGTGAAATAAAATGCAAAAAATGAAAATCTTTATTTTTCGCAACAATGGCTTGTGGCCTCACTCTAGGTAATGCATCCTACAGTCTGGGAGGATTCACGCATCGTTGCAAATGTACAGACAGACATTATTATTGTTCAAGAAAATAAGATAAGCCAGCACTCACACACACACAGACACATTTTAATTTTAAAAGCGTTTTGGTTTTATGTTGATAGATATATTAATCTGGAACGTTTAAAGAAGATCCGTGGTGGCCTTGAGGTTTGAGCAGTCGCCCGCTACGCAAGCGACGCAAGTTCGAATCCCAGCGCGGCTTGTACCAATGAGTTTTTCTAAATAACTTATGTACAGTGATTTCATACCACGTGCTTTACGATGAAGGAAAACATCGTGAGGAAACCTGCATATGTCTGAGAAATAATTCAATGATGTATGTAAAGTATCTGAGACGGCGATGGACTCACCATCTGTCACGTTGGTACTTAATCATTTTCGGTGAAAATACACTGGGAATAAAGGCGTGAGCATATTTATGTATTTATGATTAAATACTAAAGTGAAATATATAAGTTCTCTAAATGTAGTCTGTCAGTCTGTCTGTAGTCTGTACAGACATTTCAAATAGGTAAAGTTAGTATGTTTATTTTTCGTCTGATGGACATAAAACTCTGGCTACTTAAAAACGCTGACAAACTCGTGGATGAAAACTAGTTCAATTCAGGAAAACAAAAATAGTAAAGCAACTAATAAATAACATTAATTAGTTACAACATTAATATCAACATATCGAGTTTCTGAGAAAAAAAATGTCGCGAATGAGTAATATACTGCGGAAACGGAAGATGAATGGCCGAATGTCCTTTATAAGTCTTCCTCGACTTTATGGGCTTTTGATAACACTGTTTAACTTATATATTCAACTTACGAATGCACCATTCTTCGCAGAGTTTTATCAAAGACATTTACAGCGTAAGAAGTATGTAAGGATCGTAGCATGTGGCAAACGGTGGTCTCTGCCTACCCCCATCGGATACAGGCGTGAGCATATGTATGTATGTATTTACAGCGTCGGGCTTCTGTGCAGAGATAGCTTTTTTGTGAACTAAACAACATAAATAATGCTCTGTCCCAGAAAAGGGAATATCTTCCAGCCAGGCGGGTGTCATGCCTGCAGAACCAGGGCTCCCTATTCTAGTTACAAACTTGTACATGTATAAACTGAATGCGCTCGAAAACACTCATAGCGCGATTTAGGTTCTGATCTATTTGTACCCAAACTTGCGATTGTTCGCGAGTAGCGCCATCTATGTAGCGAGCGGAGAAACACAGTATGAAACAAATTGTTGATAATTATTTTTTTATTAATTGCCCTAAGATTTTTGGAATCATTAATCGATATAGATAAACCGATGAGTTAGCGTAGAAAACGAATACGATCAATCGAAAAAATAAATAGACAGTGTGATTTGGTAGAATAATAAACGCAAGTTGAAAGGCCAAAAACCATCCAGATATAAAGCAAAACTATAAATAGCGTGTGTGAAATACAGAACGAACTTCGGGAACTAAATACATATCAAAATGGAAACGCGCACAATATAGGAAATAGCTGGGAAAGTTTATCTAATATTATTTCCATTTTTATCTGGAACGGAATCGATGTGATTGTTGAAATGTTACCGAATTCTCTCTGACTTTGTGAAAACGTATATACATTTTCTTAATTTTAGAGCAAAAGTCACGTAGAGCTTTTAGGTCTCTATCGGTCTTTATAGGTAAGTTCTTCTAGTGCTTCTGTAGGGTAATCGATTGGAAAACACTACATGTTAATACTGATCTATGGACTCACTGGATTCATCCTCTGTCACGTTGGCACTTAACCATATTCGATAATATTAAAATCAAGGATATTAAAATATAATACTTCCATACTCACTTCAGTCACACAATCCAGACTTACGCAGCGTGATGTATATAATAGCCTTCCTCGATAAATGGGCTATCTATCACTGAAATACTATTTCAAATCGGACCAAGTAGTTCCTGAGATTAGCGCGTTCAGTCAGGCAAACAAACAAATTCTATAGCTTTATATATATGTTATATAGATTACTGGAACTTAAATTAAGATGGCCACCGAAACCAGTTAAAGTAATAATAGCAATAATAATTATACGTAAGTATAACAGGCAGGTATGGAGCAGTATAAATTTGCAACACGTCCTTACTTACTTAATTAAACCATTCCATTAGCATACAAGATATTTAATTAACGATCCTTGAAATTTAGAGCGTATTTGATTTCCTTGAAAATATATATCCTAGTTTATGCTAAATGAAAAGGTACAATTAAAATATATTATTATTATACCTTTAAACGAGCAATTCTCGTGTACTTGTATATAGTGCATATATATTTAGAATCTGAATATCGGAAACGGCTCCAACTATTTTCATGAAATTTTGTGTGTAGGGGGTTACAGGCAAAAAAGTTGATCTAGGTTTCATCTTCAGATAACATCGTTTTAACAATGTTTTCAGGCAATGAAAACTTGCTACAATATCATTAACATACGAAGACAAATTTCGCTGACATCTGTCAAGTTACGATAGCTAAGACGGGAGGTTTGCAGCCTATAGATTATACCCAGGTTCGTGCCCATATTACATCGGTCCGGTTTTTCCTTTCTTTTTTTTCAACTTATGAGAAAACATAATTTTATTTTTTTGGGAGAAATAAGATACCAGGTAAACCAGGTTCTTTAAAATTAATCATACAATTCGTTCAATCAAAAGTATCTCAACACAATAATAGCTCGTCTATGCACCATCTTTCTCTTACTTTCATAATTTATTACTCAATTTTACTGTATCATAAAACCAACTCCTGTTAATTTGTTTCACACAAAAAATAAGTGGATTAATTATATAGTTTCTCTACTTAACCGTATAGATATGCGAAGTTTATTACTACTTATTAACCCAGTGCTTACAATCTAGACTAAAAATACAGCCAAGTATACAATTTTATCAGGCACATTGCGGATCGAAAATAAATAGTGCGTGACGATACGTATGGACAAAGGAGTTGTAAGCAAACAGACATACTGTCACACGCAACGCGTCTGACGTGCGCGTCATCTAAACGTGTTTCTACGTTGACGATATCACCTGTAATTTCCTCATGGGAACGTTAAAAAGCGCCTCAGGTGGCGCAAAAAAAGGGCAAAACGCAATGTCAAGCTACAGCGTTCGAACGTGTCAAAACCTAAACTTAGGGCACAGACACAGGTACGGTGAGTGGAACGCGCGACAGGGGAATTCACAAATGGATGCTGATAAGCAATAATGTGTCAACCCACAAAAAGTCAAATTCAAAGGTTTTGATATATTTTGATAATGCATCACGTATTTAACATTCTATAAAAGAGTTTCAAGTCATCTGAAACATAAAAGTACGTAAAAAATGGATTTATGTCATAAAACAAATCTTAAATCACGTATACAATCATCTTAAGACGCCATTTTCTCAAAACCAAGTTTATGCGGGTTGACACATTATTGCTTATCTGCATCCAAATAACAAACATTCCAAATACCATTGAACGCTTAAAGTCTCGATCGATCATCTCCCTGGCCTTATCCCATACATTGTTGGGGTCAGCACTTGATTCAACCCGATGTGGCTGATCACCTGATTTTTATATGAAGCGACTGCCATCTGACCTTCGCAACCCCTTTTACGTGGAAAATCTGTGATCTGGGTTAAACCAGTTCTCAGACTATTTTAGGCCTCCAACTGACCTTGCCAAAGATGATAAATTGGCAACCGGGACCGACAGCTTAACGTGCTCTCCGAGGCACGGAGGGAACTCGGGCGGTCACCCATCCAATTACTGGCTAGGCTTAGGGTTGCTTAACTTCGCTGGTCGAATGATATGCGCAATAGCAACTGTGCCACGAGCTCCTATGATCGATGTCCTATCCAAATGTGGCACTCACGTGTTCCAAAAAATATTTCGAAAGAACTTCAACTCCATAGAATCGTAACTAAACGGTTTCACGACGACGTTTTTTATTTGATAATATTCGTTACGCTTTTCACAACGTGATTCGGGCTATTGTTGAATGCGATTGTCTCTTGACACGAGAGTATCGCGGTCTCTCAGGCACAAATTTCAATATTTTGTCGCAAACTTACCTCTCAACCGAGGTTTCCCAGTAAAGTTTGTGGTTTCAAACTGCCGATTTGTTCGGAGAGTATTTGAGGTATCAGGTAAGTAGAGCATGAAGGGCTAGGGAGGCACGAACTATCCTAAGGATCGACGCCCCGTTTACCGGACTACAGTTTGGGATAGTATTGTGGTTTGTTAAATCGAAAACATTTCTCTAGCCACAATAAGGGTGCGTTTCTACCAGAATTCTAAAAGAATAACTGCGCTAAGGCTAGGTAAAATAAGCGATTGTAAAGATCCATTCACTTACCATGATTGAGTCTAAATTTGAGATGTTTCTCCATGAGCGAGGGGTCGACGAGGGCGGATATCTCGTCCAGAGCGAGAGCTGCGCCGACCCTGCAGCGGGCGTCGGGACAGGACACCTCGTAAGCGCCATTGCACACTTCGAACTCCACGTACGCATTCATACACTGCAAAAAGATAATTTAAGAGTTACTACTACATAATGTCAAGGATGTTAAAGGCTGGGACTGTTAATAGGGGCTTTACTATGAGAACGACCATACTGCACTCCTATCATGAGTTCCTCGCCGAATATCTTAACAGTATCACGGGTTTGCAACCGGTTTCGTAATCTATACTCGCAAGCGTCTCCGCCGAATATTTGTATAAAAATTGTACGTCATACAAATATTGTGAGTGACGCTAGCGAGTATATATTACGAAAACAGTAATACTCATTGAGTACTGATAACAATTAATCCATCGCATTTTAGGTATTCCAGATACATTAATTGAAATTAACTTGTTCAGCACAACATGAAAGTTTTATACCGAACTCTACTAATTTGGTAGTGAAGACAAAGTTTCAAAACTATAACATAATTGCTAATTGGTTTGGCTACTTGATTTCATGTCATCGCTAACCGCTTCTGCTTTTAAACAAAGCAAAATCTGTAACAAATTAATTTGCTTAGATTTTACGGCCAACAAGAGCTCAAAAGCCTTAAAAGATTTATTATATATAATTCCCAACATTACTAATTTTACTCCTAATTCATATTTAAGTTCAAAAGTCAAGAGTCCTCTGAATGATAGAATCGTTCTTCAATCACCCAAGTCAAAGAACTTAATCCTCAAAATTTCAAGCTCGTCTAGCCTCGTACATCTGAACTCGAGTTCATCTACCCCTTGTATGAAATATATGTAACTTTACGAAAATATATGCCTTAATACAGACTCTTACTCCTAAGAGAGCACTCATTCGGCATATAAATAGGAATTGGATATAAATAAATGTTATTTACGTATTTGCTTGATATCTGTATTGGAAAAGGAAATTATACAGGTAAAATACACTAGCACCCTTTCGCACGGAAGGCAATCTTTATTTCACATACAGATTTACGGTAGAATTCTTATACTTTTGATCTACCTTACGTGATATTTATGAAAATTATTCGTTTATGCAAATCCATGTCAGTTATTGTCACAATATCGAAACTAAATCTAAATCACCCTACGACAACAGTAATAAAAAGGCCAAAATCTGGTCTGAAAATAGCGTCCACTTTATCTGGTATACATCCAAATTTGGTCTCATTTCCTGCTAAGCCATCCGTGTGAATGCTATTCGCGGCTTGTTCGGCTGTGATAAGCCTTGCTTTACTATATAATTTATTAGCACAATGCCTTTGTACAAGAAAAAAAATTCAGCTCCTGTTCCATAGCTAGAGATTAAAATAACCAGTTCTCGCTCTGGACGATATATCCGTACTCGTCGACCCCTCGCTCATGGAGAAACATTTCAATTTAAATCAACCATTATTCTCGCAGATCGCACATGTTTACGTTTTTTTTAATCTGTATAATGAATCCTTCGCCTGACAACCGACAGGACAGTATTTCCATATATGATATGGATCGATGTTAATTTCCTAGATGTTCGAATAAATTATGTACGCGTCCTGCATCGTACTTCTGCGATCGTGTATCTTCTGTTTTTATTTTTTGCAGTCAATGAGTTTTGAATTTTTTAATTTTATCAGCGATTGAAGGACAACAAATATTTAAGGGCATTTTGAAAGGATCCAACTTCCTGAATAATATCTTGTCGTCAAACATTAGACATTCAGAAGGCAGATCGCCCCTACTTATCTATTCATATCAAATTCTAAACTTACTAAACTCAATGTGCCGCTGGTCTTAGAGACATGAAATTTGAGGGGTGTGGTCTGTACGAGGTGAAAATATACATTTAGGCTATTCTACATCTAAGGGGGTGAAATGAGAGTTTAAAGATCTTCAACCCCCCCAGAATCTCAAGAGGAACTGTGGTCAGAAAACCTTTTAGTGAAGCGTTTACTATGTGATTCCTTGTTGGGTAAATTCCTGCTCCATTATTAAGGTTCACACGACCTTTGTCCGACGCGTCTAGGTGATTAATTAAAGTTCCTTTCCGTTGCTTGGTTGAGCTTATATCAATATTTAACTATTACGGATATATTGTAACAACAGTTGGGCCAAAAAAAAATTCTGTCGTGTCTGTGCCCCTGTTTCGAAAATTTTTATAATTTTCTGCGTCTCATTTGAAAATAGGACAAATTGTTACTGATTCATTTAAAACAACTAGAATTATTCTTAATTCATTTTCCAAATTTAATATTATATGTACCTTATCTCTCTCTACATCTTTTTACAACCTTTGAACAGATTTTGTCGAAATTTTGCCCCTACTCTGGGGCTAGTTTTTGTCAAAAACTCACAAACAAAAAACTAGATGCAATGGTGTCTAATTAGTAAGCCTAGCCGATCGGTTTTCTCGCACAAATGTTCGGACTACTTGTTGGATCGAGCATGAAAATGTTCTTTTGACTACAGGAGTCCTATTACCTTCTTTGTAGATTTCGAAGACCTCATGAATAAAATGAGTATGATTGTATTGTAACTTGCAATGAAATAAACAGGCAATGACGACAGTCAAGTTCAAGTGTTTTACATATTTGGTCGAATCAAGGTCTTTACATTTAAAAGTACAATCCGAATTAACCATTTTTGGATACACTCGGCCAATAACCTGAAAATAAACAATGTTGCTTTATGAACCAAATGTATTTTTATATTTAAAGGTTACATTAACTTCCTCTATTTACTAGCTTCCGTGTATTGTTATGGTCGCATGGTGCGTCCTCAGAATATAACTATAGGTTACTCTGGTGTATCTTTCCTAAAATACGGAAAGGGAAGATTTAAAACCGCAAAAACAAGGGAAGGGTTAATTCGATGGGTGTGATCACAGGTAGCTCAGTTGGCATAGCAACTTTGCAGACGTCGTTGTTCGAGACGAAGTTCGAGTCCCGCCTCGTGTTCGTATTTTTCCTAACCGTTAATCTATATATATAAAAGACAGTCGTCTTAGTTACACTATTTATAACTCAAGAACTGCTGAGCCGTTTTGGTTGAAAATTGGTGGGGAGGTAGAACCAGGAGAAAGACATAGGATACTATATCCCGAACTATACATACCGATAAATAAAAATGAAGTGTTTGTTTGTAATTCAAATTAACAGCTTTTCACTTAATGCATGTGAAAGTATATAATGTAAGTACATAAATACACAAATTCTTTACATTTTCTCTGTCCGTCTGTTTGTCTGTCTGTTTGTTCCGGGTAAACTCTGAAACGTCTGGAACTATTTTTAAGGGACTTTTACTGACAGGTAGTTGATGTTACAAGGTGTAACTTAGGATACTTTATTAAGTTAGGGCTCCGTGAAAAAATCCACCCATAAAATTAAGCCTACGCGGGTGAAACCTCGGGTCACAGCTAGTCTATATATATTAATATATTAATTATAAATTAAATTGAGAGCCGTGGTGGCCTCGGGGTTAGAGCAGTCGCCTGCTACGCAAGCGACGCAAGTTCGAATCCCAGCGGGGCCTGTACCAATGAGTTTTACTAAAAAAAAAAAAACTTACGTACAGTGATTTCACACCACGTGCTTTACGGTGAAGGAAAACATCGTGAGGAAACCTGCATATGTCTGAGACGTAATTCAAAGACGTATGTATAGTGCCTGAGACGGCGATAGACTCACCATCTGTCACGTTGGCACTTAATCAAATTCGGTGAAAAGTGGGTGTTGTGATTACAACACCTCTGTCTACCCCTTCGGGGAATACAGGCGTGAGCATATGTATTAATTATAAATTGGTGGGGAAGTAGCTTAGACCCAGGAAAAGGACATAGGACTTTTTATCTCGTTCCCGTGGAACGTGACATAAAACATGGTACATATAAGACAATTCTACACGGTTGGGACCGCGGGGCACAGCTAGTTAGGTATAAGGAAAGATTTGTTTGTAACGAATAAACTCCGAAACTACTAGGCCGTTATAAAGAGTATCTCACTAATAGAATGCTACATTATCACTGAGTAAAATAGGTTATATTGTTAATCGAGGTTAATTAGGGATGGCTGGCATTCTCGTCATACTTGTGAACAGGTGCTGCTTGTGGAGGCTGGTTATCTCAAGCTAAGTTTTCATATTTTTTTATTGACTTTTGTGCACTGGAACTGTGTCAATGGGCTTATATATATTTTATTTATGATTTATATTGTATTACTCAAAATTGTAATTTTTTTTAAATATTAATTATTGCGTTCCTTACCAGGTTCTTCTCAGTAACCGAATCTGGCGGTAGTATGTTATAATCCTGTGTAATCTTGTCGTTCTGACGATTAGAATGTACTTTGTTAAAAATCTAATCAAATAAAGATATTTTGATCTGTAATAACAAGCAGCCAAGCCACCGAATGCATGATGAAATGATTAATTTAAAACAATCAACCCAATGTGCTCACTCACGCAAACACGATTACTAAAGATACTTTAAATTTAAACCATTTAGACTAAGTTAATTCGGACTTAAGCGTGTCTATGACTTTTTAATTGAAGATTACTAACAGAGCCGTGGTGGCCTCGGGGTTAGAGCAGTCGCCTGCTACGCAAGCGACGCAAGTTCGAATCCCAGCGGCCTGTACAAATGATGTTTTCTAAAAAAAACTTATGTACAGTGATTTCACACCATATACTTTACGGTGAAGGAAAACATCGTGAGGAAACCTGCATATGTCTGATTAGTAGAAAGTAATTCAAAGGCGTATGTATAGTGCCTGAGGCGGCGATAGACTCACCCTCTGTCACGTTGGCACTTAATCATATTCGGTGAAATGTGGGTGTTGATGTTACAACACCTCTGCTTACCCCTTCAGTGACCCTTCTGGGATGGCGTGAGCATATATATTACTAACAGAGACAGAGCTATTTCTAAACGTTCGGCCGATTACCATAAGTATGTTGGTAACGAATTGGGTCAAAAAGTCCTTGACCGATTTTAAAAATTCTTTCACCATTTGAATGCTACATTATCACTCTACTACACGCTACTCTCACGGGAACGGGAACTACGCGGGTGAAACCGTCCGCGACGTCCGCTAGGAAAATATAAAAAGGTATAATGTTAGATATTCAACCTTAAAGCCAAATTGAATTTTCCGCCCAATACAATTTCTGGTGCGGATACCTGAATTTTGGCACCGGTCCTAAGTAGGTATACTTTGTGCATAACTGTATTTGGCTGGCACAGACGTGTCTGGACTTCCTGATTACATTTCTACCTATTATTATTTACAACTAGCTGTGCCCCGCAGCTTCACCCGCGTAAATTCCACGGGTATTCATTACCCGGATAGTAGTTTTGAAATAAAAGTAGTAAAGTTACTCTTTATGACATCAGTGCAAGTCCCGTTAAAATCAGCCCAGCCTTTTCTGGAGTAGCCGGAACGAACAAACAGACAGACAGATAATTTATTTTTAAATTGTTTTTTTTTATACGAGTAGTAAGTACCGTACATACTTTTGAAAACATGTTTATTTAGACCTGTTTACAGAAACAGACACTTCAATTATATTTATCTGTATGTATACTTATATTATAAGTAATTGACTTGTCATATCGCCATGCCAGCGAAAGACAGCGGATATAACAATAAATACCTTAAAGACTAGCAAACATACAAAATGTATTATAAAAGAAATACTATAACGATTTGATATCCGTTTGACGTTCCTACACGCATCCCTATAACGCGGTACTCTATTCCTGTCGGCCAGAAATCCGGAGTGAACATATCTGGGTACTACGACTCAGCTATGATATTTATTTCTTCATTTGAAGAGTCTGTCGGTGCATTTGGTGAAGCTCTTTCCATTTTCTTGTCCCTCTCCAGAGGGACATATAGACAAATCCCAAACTAACGTGATGATGTCCAAACTATGTAAAAAAATATTCCTATTCTATATCATACATCCATACATACATACATATGCTCATGCCTGTATTCCCCAATAGTAGGCAGAATTGTTCTAATCACAATACCTACTTTTCACCGAAGATGATTAAGTGCCATTTCTATATCATGACAGTGAAATAGATAAAAAAATTATCAGTGATGCATTGCAACTGTCTATGTGTGTGTAAAATAAATTCAATATACGTCAGATCGAACATGTGATTGGTTGCTATAAATATGATGTACTATGATATTGAATTCGATTCAAATGATATAATGACTCGATGAATATATTGGTTTCAAAGTCGATCTGTTTTGTATTGTATGACACAACATTTAAATGTGCGAAGGGAAGCTTTGAGTACAGGTGCTGACACGAGTAATGAGCGCGCAGCGAAAATAGTGGGTATTGAGCATGTCTTTATTCGCCTCGCACCGTACATAAAGACAGAGAGAGAGTCATAGAACGCGAGTCAGTTGCCAGTCAGGGTCAGATGGCAGTCGCTTGCAATAAGCAGGTGATCAGTCACATCGGATTTAAGCAAGTGCCGATGCCAAAAATGTATGGGATATGGTTAGGGTGATGATGATGAAGCATGAATCTAAATCAACCCGGGAAAAACTGCGGGGCATAGCTAGTAAAAAATAGCTCTCGTCTTTTGTAGGTCAAAATTCACAAACGAGACGTGTTTCTCAAAAGATCAAACATCTAAAGAAGGCAATTTACTTAATACACGTTTCTGTTTCGGGGGGTAAACAACCCCTAGTGGGTACAAAAGCCTTTGTGACCTCTAGGTGTCTTTACCTTAAAATGAACACACATACATATGCTCACGCCTGTATTCCCTGAAGGGGTAGACAGAGGTGCTGTAATAACAACACCCACTTTTCACCGAACGTTTCAACGTGACAGAGAGTGAGCCCATCACCATTTCCTCACAATATTTTCCTCCACCGGTAAGCGTGTGGTGTGAAATCACTGCACATAAGTTTTTAGAAAAACTCATTGGTGCAAGCCCCACTGGGATTCGAATTTGCGTCGCTTGAGTAGCAGGCGACTGCTCAAACCCCAAGATCACGGCCTAAAAATTAACTTGATTAATCATTGACTTCTAAGAAACACACCTACGTTCGTTCGTAATTAAAAATATATCCGCTCTTTGTGTCCAATAATAAATTTCAGGGCAGTTTCAATACCTACTTGTATTCTAAGGTTTCAGCAATTTTTTTTGCTAATAAAATATTCACACTGTAATTTGGGTCTCACAAAAGTCTTTTAGTCGATGTAAGTGATCTTTTGAAAGTTATTTAGTGTAGTCAATTTATATTCTATGTGATACTGGCTATGCCCCGTGGTTTCCACAGCGTAGACATAGCTTCTAGCTGTATTTCACGGAACACATTTTTTTTAAATAAGTAATTCACGTTTCTCCCTGTAACACCTATTCAAAGATTAGCCGGATCAAATAAATAGCAAAACAGAGACGATTTTTCAAATTGTCTTTATGCATTATATATGCATTTTGTGAAAAACTGTTAAATTGGAATTATAAACAGACACTTAAATTTTGTTTATCTGTATAGATTTAAATATCGAGGAGGGATTAAACTCTACTCTACTCTAATGTATAATCTTGAACAAGCCATTTAAGCCTTATGTATACCTGTAAGCATTATATCTGCTCCAACCCAAAGACACTAAAGGAGCCTTGTTCATTCTTATCCGTTAGTGTTCCGTAACGAGGGTACCGTAAGAAACTGATGTTACTAAAATGTGCGCTTAACGCAACTTCTCCTTTATCTGTGCTATATGACGCTGCATCGTACCAAATTTCAAGATTTTTAGTTCCCTGTAGGTTTTGATTCCGTTACGAGTGTCGAAAATTTGCAGCATAAACGTATTGTTTGGAATTTTATTTATTTTCTTTATTAGGTTCACTAACAACTGTTTACACTACAGAGCTTAGATTTAGTAACATAGGTATTTTTATTTTATGTTAGTGAAAAAATCACTTATAGGCGAACACCGTTAATTACACATTTAAAATAAAAGTTAAACAAGGTAACATAAATAATAATAAAAATAAAACCTCAAAACCTTAGACATACACAAATTGTCGTACATACTACTCCAAAAAGCCGTAATCCTGAACACATGCCGTATAGTACGTAAGTTCATATCATTGTAGGTTTCATCTCATCCAGTAATATTTTTCTTTTCATCCCATTAATTCATATCATCTTTTTTTCCATTTCCGTTTGGCCAAAAGCCCGCGGAAAAAGAAACTCAACCTCGTATCTTACGAGAGAATAAAAATTAACTGGAATTTTGTAGATTAGAGAAGTATTCGCAAATGGATTTCTTTTTTTTTTTAAAGGAATCATGGTGTATATTTATATTGTTGCTGACCATATTGATTATCTTACATAGCCTTGCATAAGGGGAGTTAGAAGTTAGTTTTTGTCCTTCAAGGAATAGTAGACCAGAGTATTTGATAGCTCCACGCATTCCTGTGAAAAAAGGCCTTAACAGTCCTAAAGGTGGGCAACAAAGTGATCAACAAAATTTTCCATTTTATTCTTTTTACGTACGGAACCGTAATTTTGCAAGCCTCGTAAGAGTAACAATACCTAATGGAAATATGTACTATGGGTATGTTAAGCACAATAGAATACCGCTAGTGTGTTTGTTTGTTTACTAGGCCAGTAGACAGACAAATCGACAACATTAACATTATATTACTACAAGTAACAATGGAAAATGAACATAAATGCTTTACAAAGTCTAATTACAAATCCTTATCAGATAATTGACCTCGAATGTGTAAAATATTAAAATAGAGATGTTTGCATAGAATATGCTATTTTAACCCCCGACGCAAAGAGGGGCGCTATAAGTTTGACGTCTATGTTTGGCATGCATCTGTGCATTTTTATGTCAATTGAGAGCCAGTTTTCTTGCGTTATTTGTTTAGCTATGTTTGGTCAATTTTGGTTTATTAAATGAAAATTTACTGAGGTCCCGGTATCGGTAAGACGCTGGAATAAGATATCTATACAATTAGAGGTAAACTTATATTATTTAAAGTTATAACCACTTCTCACCGATGATGATTAAGTGCCAACGTGACAGCTTCTGGGTTTGAATTACTTCTCAGATATATACAGATTTCCTCACGATGTTTTCCTTCACCGTCAAACACGTGATATCAATGCACATAAGTTTTTAGAAAAACTCATCGGTACAGGCCCCGCTGGGATTCGAACTTGCGCCGTTTGCGTAGTAGACAACTGCTCAAACCTCAAGGCCTCCACGGCTCGGCTCTGTTTGATTTGTAGCCGTGTTTATACTCTCATAAAAGGCTTTACAGGATAATAAATCAAAACTGAAAATAAAACAAATATCTACTTCACAGATTGATTTCAGTTCAGTGACCGCCCTACAAACAACATGTGGAATTTACAATAGACTTTAGCACATACATTCAGTTGTTTGACCTTGTATTGTTACAATCACACATACAGGCTGTACCATAAGCTTTTATTGCCTTCATAGTTCCACTGTGTGACAGTAACAGACTTACACACTGCATATACACCTGTCTCATAATAAGAGTTAAACTATCATGGCAATTAGTCATGGTAGAACCCCTGCTTAACGTGGGCACTACGGAAAAATATGATTTTTAGAAAACCTTATCTTATATATTGAGCCTTGAATGACACCCACAAAAAATAGCCAAGCAGGAGGTAATCAGTAAATTCCCTCAATAATTTTCCTCAATATTATATATTTTTATTATTTCCCTACCTTTCAAATGTTAATTCAAAATAGATGGATTTCCCTCCAGACACGTTTCAACGAAGCGGTAATATCTCCCAGAAGCAAACATTTTCATGTTGGTACAAAGCCTACCTTTAAACAGGTTTACCTGGTACTATCAGATAGTTAGCTAGATTATTACTTTCAAACTATTTCTCATCATTTATAAATAATCATCCAAATCGGTTCACCCAATCGAAAGTTCTGAGGAAGCAAAAATAAAAAATACTACCGAGTTGAGAATCTCCTCGTTTCTTGAAGTCAGTTAAGAAGGTCAAAATCTTAAAAGGTAAATATTTTTTCTGCCAAATAATTAAGAAATTGACACCATTAATCTCTTACTCAGCGATTAAATTGTTCGGCTAGTACTTCATGTTCTAAAAAAAGACTATCCTTAGGTCCTTTCGAATCCTTGCAGGCTATTCAAGTACCAGGCTCGCATTTGTTCGTAGGAGGTGAACGTGGCTTACCGGTTGCGTTTCGGTAGTGCACACTATTATACGTCGCACGTTCACGAAGCACGTGACGTAACTTTCAACGCTGTGTGCGGCGTGCGGACTGGCTGGTTGTGCAAGTGTGCACGAAGGCGGTTGCAAAAACCTACTCGCTCGCTATGTGCCCCTAGTACTGACGACCTATCAAAACAGCTGCGTTACTGGGAAAAGGTAGTTAAAACGATTGGATCTAATTAACAAGTACTTAAACGTTACTTTTTAGCATTGGAAATACTAACAAAGAATATGCAGAAAAGATGTTGATGAATCACTATTAGTCATATATTTAGTATGGTCTTATAATGTTTCCTTCATTTCAGTTGTCATCCCTATAATCAGATCATTTCGCGCTGACATCATACAACTCCATCCATCTTTTGTCAGGGTCTTGTCATTAAGCTCAAAGATTACAATAATGCGTTCCTTAACGAATATTTGTAAACAGTTACCGTATCGTATAGGAATGATTGTGTATATTCTAGTGGCCATTTATTCTCGTGACGCAGTTCGCGTGTTGGCAACAATAATGTCGCGCTGATTGCATTGATTTAATCCGTAAATAAGTCACAGACTGAATACACAATGAGACTTACTCTTCTGATCAATACGTGTTGTTTGATTTTGAAAATGATTTATTCAATTTAGGCCGTTCATTTTGGACCGTCGACAAATTACTGAAATTCACCTCAGAGAAGAAGCTCTGCCAGGCATCATGTACATTTCGTCAATACAATACAATGCTTGTATGAAGTTACTGACTGTACCGTGCGGTTTCACTCGCGTAGACTTTATTTCATGGATGGCCCACGGAACCCTAATGATTTTTTTTAATAAAAGTAGCTTAGTTACTCCTTAACATTAACTATCTGCAAATAAAAGTAATTCAAATCGGTCCAGCCGCAGGTAATTTTTTTTTATGTAAGTACCGTTAATACTTCCATAGGCATTTAGTGAAAGCTGTTTATTTACATTACAAACATACACATACATTTTATTTATCTGTAGGTATAGATTGGTACAAATAGGTAGGTTTGAAAAACAAATGATACGAATTAAATGAAAACATAGCAATCACGCCACAGACAAGCAAACTTTAGTATAGTCCAAACGACCTCGACAACTAATGAGGTAATAAACCATATAGGAAACACACAGAACAAGGTTTTGATGTTCAAAACAAGAATATGGATCTGATAAAAAAATCGATTCGGACTCGCGCACCGAAGCTTCCGTAATTTTTTAATGTCTGTAGGAAGAACTACAAGCAGTTCGTCGCACAGTTGCTATTGCGCATATAATTTGATAAGCGAAGTTAAGCACCCTAGCCAGTAATTGAATGGGCGTCGGTCCCGGTTGCCAATTTATCATCTTTGGCAATCGTTACAGGTCAGTCGGAGGACGAAAATAATCTGACAACTGGTTTAACCCAGATCACAGATTTTCCTCGTTAAAGGGGTTGCGAAGGTCAGATGGCAGGCGCATCGGGTTGAATCAAGTGCCGACCCCTGTATGGGATAAGGCCAGGGACGATGATGTAGAACTACACATTCATGGTATTCGGATTGTTACAAAATTCCAGGATTCTGGATTCACGGGAAGTACCCGTACACTATAGAATCTATAGATTTTGATTCCCTTGCGAGTCGGAAAATATACTTCGAACAGCCGTATCTTTTGATTGTGTTAACTTAGAAGTTATACGTTTCACAGCTACCTGAAACAATACCCGACTAACAAAACCTGAAAAAAACAAAGCTGAAATTTTGTTTCTTTACTTGAACCCGCCATTCTCAGGAACAACTACTGGTCCGATTAGAAACAATCTAGATAGCGTATATGTCGCGGGTTAAAATCAGCGTTAGCCCAAAGTACCTATATATGTATCACGCGCACGAAGGAGCGGGCAGAAGCTAGTATTTGAAAATTACAACTTGTTACACCCACACGTTATTGAGAGACTTTAACTGCCTCGTTGGTCCAGTGGTTATCAAGTTTGCCTGCCGATCACGAGGACACGGGTACGATTCCCAGGTCGGGTCAAAAATAGATATTGGGTTTTTCTGTCAAGAAATTCACAATAAATGCACGAAGTTTGGAAGTTGGCGGTGTTTACATCCCCGGAAAGCACGTTAAGCCGTTGGTCCTAGACCTGATCTCTCTCCGGTCGTGTCGGATTGCCTCCCATCGGACTATGAGAGTGAGGGAATAAAGAGTGCACCTGTGTTTGCGCACACACTTGTGCACTATAATATCTCCTGCGCAGTTGGCTGATCCTCGTTGAGATTAGCCGCCGTAACCGAAATTCGGTAGGAGACAAATTATGATCATTGAGAGAGTATTCAAAACAGACAGCATAGTGGTCCTTTAGCGGTAAATTGTTCCTTTTGAACAAGTACGGACCCTAAAAATAGTTTTATGTAAACCACAACGCAAAAGCTCACAGAAGAATACAAAAAAGGAATGGAGAAAGCGGTTCTTGGCAATGGGGACGAAGTTTATAAGTCAGTTTAGCAAATTATACTCATTCAGAAGCTGTTGAGAATTACAATTACATACAATCTGTATTACGTGAGCGATGAACAGGAAACGACATTTTCTGGTATTATGTTTTTTATTCACTTCTGCCCCTGAATTATGTTAAAATGTCTGAATGTTTTCATCATGTTTGCAGTGGACAGGTATCATTGTTTATTATTATTGAAATAAAAATTACAAATTAATCTAATCTTATGTTAAAGTAATAACTGTGTCCGACAAATAAGGCTTTGTAAATTTTCTTTTAGAAATTTTTCTTTTGTGACATTTCTTTAGGGTGGACCACTCCTTTTACTTAGGGGTATAAAAATTGCTTACGTCATTCTCAAACCTACCAAATATCATCCATACATGTATACAGATAAATAAAATTGAAGTGTCTGTTTGTATTTCCAAAATAAAAGCTTTTAACTTCATGAAGTAATATTATTTATTTACATGAAATATAACATTTGAGTAACTTATTGCTAACAATGAAAAAGGAAAAATATAATAAAAATAAAAATTATAAATAAAACACGGAATTTAAATTAGTGTCTGCGGGAATGGTGCCCAGTAAGCTGGCTGCGTTACCTCGCTGGATCGCTAAGCTAATCCTCTGACCGAGGTAAGAACCAGCTCGACGGTCACCAGAGACGTCAACCAGGCGTTTTGAAAGATCCTTAAAAAGGACCTTCGCATTTGGCCCCCATGGCCCCAAAGTCTCAACTTCATGAATATTCAAGTATATACGGTACTTACTTACATAAAAAAATCAATTTAAAGATTTTTTTTTGTTTTCTATTTGTTCCAGCTAATCTCTGATACGGCTAGACAAATTTTAACGGGACT
The DNA here is from genome assembly GCA_929442735.1 of Watsonalla binaria. Lineage (NCBI taxonomy): Eukaryota > Metazoa > Arthropoda > Insecta > Lepidoptera > Drepanidae > Watsonalla > Watsonalla binaria. Next base: position 2,022,883 of record OV838929.1, on the reverse strand, counting down.
TTCACTGGTAGATAGCTGAAGTTACAAGAAGTTACAAAGGCTGCTTTTATTTTAAAAAAATGTGTTTCGCGAAATAAAGCCAATTAAATTAATTACGCGAATGAAACCGCGAGGAACAACTAGTTAAAAATAAAACAAAGATCGGTGAAACCGTTCCGTAGGAGTTTCGTTATAGACATTGTGACACGAGAATTTAATATGTATATCTTATATGTATCTGAATCTAATAATATAATTTTTTTTTTTTTGTGTAGGGGGTTTCAGGGGTTTGCCCCTGAAACCGTGTATATCTAGCTATTTTTCATTTTTGGAAAACATCGTATTGACCATGTTTTCTGCCACTGAATAACTCATACAATATAATTACAATACGACGGTAAATTTCGCCCACATCTGTCAAGCTATGGTAGCTCAAACGTGAGTCTCCCAACTTTACGGGGCGATAACGAAACTAGCGTACCCCGGTTCGAGAATGACGTTCACCGGCTTATTTTTTTCTTTTTTCTTCAGCATAAACCAACCAGGTTCTAAGAGAATAATAGAAAAGACATTATTTTCCGTTATGCCGATTCCCGGAACGGATTGAAACTATTTGATATACATTCCATAATCCAGGGGGCTGAACTTGAAATTACACATCAATATTGTTTAGTGGATATCACAGATTTCCATTTTCTCAAATGGTCCTTAAGTACCTACTGATTAATTCCATACAAGTCACCAAGTAATTACCAAGTACAGATATGCATTACATAATCTTGTGATTACAACGCACATTTCTTGAATGTCAGATATGATTGAAAGATATGTGACGCAGGTATATACTATTCATGATATGTGCCGTAATCGTTTGATTAACACGTGAAAGGTCAGACGGAATAATTGATAATACAATGGGCTTGTTGGAATTATTCCTAGCACATAAGAATATCTTTGATTAGTCAGGCAGAGATAATAGATCATCTCCACCCAAGAACAGACCGTAACGAAACCGTAAATATCTCATGCAAAAAAAAAAAGATCTTTACTCCTGCCTGTCTCGTTGTCTTGCGGGTGCAAGCGGAACTCGAGATCCTGGGTTCGATTCTCAAGTCAGGCAAAGTGGGTTTTTCATGGAACTTCAAGGTAACTGGTGAAATGTGGGTGTACTACAAATACGCACATAGTGCTTATTGCGAGAATACTTAAAATCGCCGTCACGTTATCGCGTCGACGCAAACGCATATATGTATGGGCTCTCAATAGTGTCATCTGTAGGCAGGTGGCGCTGTTTCGATCCTATACAAATCTGCGGTTACGTCAACGCGGTGACTTGAGACGGCGGCAGTGAAAAACTCGCCCTAGGCCTGATTGAAAACCACTTTGCGACCAACCAGGGCCTGTAGACAAAGTAAAATTAACCTCACGTTTCGCTAGTAGGAACGATACAAAATGTACAGGAATGACATATGTCACGAGACAAATTTATGTCATTTCCATATATTTTTTAACGTTTTTATTAGAGCAAGCGCGAGCGTATGTTACTTTGTTTTGGCCTGCAGGTAGTCTAGCTAACGTTTATACTATACAAGCAAATCGATTCAGAGGATTATCAGTGTAAAGGTAGCAAACAAAAAACAAACAGAAAGAGACATACTATTTATAATATTAAGTACTAGCTGTGCCCCGCGCTTTCACCCGCGTATACTTAATTTTATGGGTATTTTTTTTTTATTATAGCCTATGTTGATCCTTGTAAAATTTTCTATCCGCCAGTAAAAATTTCAGAAATTTTCTTTTGTGTACCTTTTATACTTTCATATGATTTCAGTCAAAAGCTGTTATTTTGGAATTTCAAACAGACACAACAATTTATTTATCTGTATAGATATATAGCTAAGTGATGTGCAATCTAAACCTCATACAACCAGCCTACGACACGACACACGATCACCTAATTGAAGTGCGCCTACGTCACTATAGACCTTCACGTGTTCAAGTAAGTGATGCTTACGTTACCGCACTCGCTTGACAAGTTAAAATAACAATACATAAACACAGAATGCAATACATTTTGTATGTCCCTATAAATAGATTCTGTTTAGAAGTAATCTGTCAAAAACTAATTGATCACCATTCATCACAATCACTCATGTCTTCATTCCCTTCTTAGCCATATGGTCTTTCACACAATCAATAATGCAATTATAAGCCGATACTAGATACTTAATTGAAAAAAAATATATCAGCAGATACTATCTACCACTATGGTGGTTAAAACGTAGTATAAGTTTCGTTGTTGTTTCTTTGGAGTGGAGTACACCCTACCCTGTTCAATAACCTTGCAATCGAGATATGGTGGGTGTGCTTTCATCGATGTTATGATCATATAATCGATATTAAAGTTATCAATGCGTTGAAAGGAAACAGAGCCATTATGCTTGTTAGAACTGATACGGTGATAATAGATCAGAAACATAAGTCAATAAGGATGATAGCGGAAGCTGGTTCACTGTAAATAACTTAGTTTTGAACGCAAAAAAAACAAAATGCTTAAAATTTTCTTTACCTAACGTCAAACCTGTTCCGACCAAAATTATGATCAATGGTGAAGAACTGGATATTGTGGAGTCAGTAGTTTTTCTAGGTGTAACACTCGATAATAAACTTCAATGGAGCCCACATATATCTAGTCTAGCTGGGAAACTCAGCTCAGCAGCATATGCAGTTAGGAAAGTAAAGCAATTCACTGATGTAGACACGGCACGCTTAGTTTATTTTAGTTACTTTCATAGCGTTATGTCGTATGCCATCCTGCTTTGGGGCAAAGCTGCCGATATAGAAGCCATATTTATATTACAGAAAAGGGCTGTAAGATCAATCTATAACTTAGGATCTAGAGCATCTTTGAAGGAAAAATTTAAAGAAATAGGAATTTTAACAGTGGCTTCGCAGTATATTTTAGCAAATTTATTACTTGTACATAAAAATATTAATTCTTTTCAAAAGAAGTGTGATGTACATAATGTCAACACAAGGCACAAAAATAAAATAGTAGTACCTACACACCGCTTACAGAAAGTCCAGGGATCATTTTTAGGGCAATGTATACGCTTTTATAATAAGTTACCTACATGTATTGTAAATTTACCCTTTGATAAATTTAAAGAGACTGTAAAATCTGTATTACTTAAAAAGGGTTATTATACAGTTAGTGATTATATATGTGATAAAGAAACTTGGAATAATGTATTACCAGATAAATATTGTAAGTAGTCTCATGGACACTGTACTTATGTTACAATTCTTAATATTTATTAGTTTTGATCTTTGTTTGACTGGCTTGAGTTGTCAGGCTCACTAAAATGCCTTTGCTTGCGGCGGCGTCTGGATGACGGGTTGTCCACTTCCCTCTATGATGGTTGAGGAGGTCAATGGCTGGCATTCACGTCATACTTGTGAACAGGTGCTGCTTGTGGGGGCTGGTCATCTCAAGCTACGCATTTAGTTATAAGTAGATGTACTAGATTTTTAGTTATGTTAATTTTTATCGACATTTGTGCATTGGAACATTGTACATGAGCTTACGTTTTTTAAATTATTTATTTTGTATTCTTTAAATTGTATAATATTTTTGAAAAGAGTAATTACTGAGTTTCTTGCCAGGTTCTTCTCAGTAAAAGCAACCTTCCGAACCTGGCGGTAGCATGTATAATCCTGTATAATTGTGTCATTCTGACGATTTGAAAGTGCTTTGTAAAAGTCTAATCGAATAAAGATACTTTTGACTTTGACTTTGGAACTTCTTACGTCGACCAGCATCGCCCGCGTGGCGTAATTACCATACTATGTAGCCTACCGAACAAGGAGTTTATCTTCTTTGATATAGCCTATACCAAGTACCCAACCACCCAGTACAGTACTTTCTTAAATTTCTAAATATTGATCATGCTTTTTAAATCAGATCCATTAATTCCATATTCAACTTTCTTACTTCTGTACTGTAGGTGGTAGAGACAATGAATACCATTTTAATCTTAAAAAATATGAATTAATACTAGTCACGCACACGCTAGATAATTTAATATAGCACTTGCATGCACTATCTAATATTATTGTTGAAGCACATCTCATTAACAAAGTGTGGTAAATATACATAAATGCATATGATCACGCCTGTATCCCATGGGGGTGGGCAGAGACTACCATCACCATCTGTAAGTATCCACCCAGGATACTTCGCCTTTAAAACAATATCTTTACTGAAGTCCCTGTGGTCGCTTTAGGGGTATACAGAGAATGGAGACATTTATATTTAGACTAAAAACTCTTTCTATTTCATTTCATCCTCTTCCTACATAAATATTAATTAAATGGGTAGTCGTATCAAGGTCCATCACAGGTCGTATTCATGATTCGTTTAAATTAATTACCATATCGTTATAATAATGCAAATATATTGTAAATATTCAAAACATCAAGGATGATAGGAGATGGTTGGTTCTTGGACGTTAAAAAGGAGTAGGTAATAACAGTAATTGATGAATTATTCAAATGAGCACGCCAAGACAGGCTTCTCTGTTAAGGTTTCTGCTTTGAACATTAATAAAAAGCCAGTTTATACTCACATTATAATAACTGTAGGGATGCTAACGAGAATTTTAATGACATTGTATAAATATTATGGTCAGTTCATCTAATAATGTCCACTTGGCTTCATATATCATCCATCATCTCCCCGGCCTTATCCCACACGATGTCGGGGTGGCACTTAGATCGAAACGATGTCACCTCATTCTTACTAAAAGCGACTGCTATATAACCTTCACAATTCATTTTGCGAGGAAAATCGGTAAAACGAGTTATCCGAGTTTCTCAGTCTGAAATGTAACGATTGCTATAGATGCTCAAGGCAAGGACTGCTCCTAGGCACGGGGACTGGTGCGGTCACCCGTTCAACTTAAGACGTGCCATGTGTTTAGTCGTCTAAAAACACAATCTATACATATATACACATAATTTATCTATATACAGATAAATAAACTTGTATTGTCATTTCATTGTAATTTCATAATTACAGCTTTTCACTAAATATATTAGAAAGTATAAGCGTAGAAAAACTATTCTTTTAAATTATCTGTCTGTTTGTTCCGGCTAATCTCCAAAACTGCTAGGCCGATTTTAACGGGATTTTCACATATAATTAGGGTTGTGCGGGCCACGAATGAAATTAAGTCTAAGCGGGTAAAAACGCCGGGCACAGCTAGTTCTTAAATATGCAGGTGATCTAACAAATGTCTTCCACTACCGCTATTTATTTAGTAAGACGATCAAAGTGTTGTTGATCATGATGACAGGAACGTCGAAATTAAAACACAATCACGAGGAACAATCTCAAACCACAATAAATACAGACGATTTCCTTTCCTACAATCGTCTGTGTGACAGATTTTCTCAGCTTATTAACATATATAACATGGACACATTGTTCGAAGACAAAGGTGAAGATAACAAACTGAAAACTGGATCTTTGAACAGTTCATACATACAGTTTTTCAAAATTTCAGATTTTTATTGTGTTAATCCAAAATTTGGATATTAGTCTTCAACAAATTACAGGGTAAATAAAACATTGAAGAACAGATATTGTTCAATTGCTAACTTAATTTGGTTGTTTACATGCGCATCATCCCGGTAACACTTAAACTCGCACATTTTATGATAGAGCTACAATTCCAACATCAAATAAAAGAATAACCCTAACAAAACTTCCTAGGTATATTTTAAGTAAGAACGCAAATACAAATGTAGCACGTAAACATGGAATTTCTCACCTTGAACGATATGAAAAGTCATCATCACAGTGGCTTTATCCCATACATTGTTGGGGTCGGCACTTGATTCAACCCAATGTGGCTGATCACTTGATTTTTAAACGAAGCGACTGACATCTGCCATTCGCAACCTCTATAACGACGAAAATCTGTGATCTGGGTTAAACCAGTTGTCAGATTATTTTAGGCTTCCGAATGACCTGTAACGATTGCCAAAGATGATAAATTGGCAACCGGGACCGACGGCTTAAGGTGCTCTCCGAGGCACGGAGGGAACTCGGGCGGTCACCCATCCAATTACTGGCTAGGGTTAGCAATAGCAACTGTGCCACGAGCTCCTCAGATAACGATATGAAAAGTAAGGAATCATAAACGGAAGAAACCCGTTTAAACAACATTACGTTGGATCATGAAATCTAAGGATAACAAATAAGATACTTTTACGATATAGATTATTCACAATGAAGCAAACTTTAAATTAATTTCTCATCATTCTCGTACTCAGTACGTTTCTACGTTATTATTGGAACTCGTGTCACCTCACCGATTTCCATCACAATTGAGTTTGACACCAAGGTCAAATTCTTATTCTACAGGGATTTCAATAACGTCATTTGCCTAAATAGACTTCAATGACGTCATATGAATTCTGACCTAGTTATTTTTAGGATCAGCTCAAATGATGAAACCCGTTAGTTGATAGAATAATTATCATAAACGTGAACGAGTCGTGGTGGCCTCGGGGTTTGAGCAGTGTTCAAATCCCAGCGGGGCCCGTACCAACGTGTTTGTCTAAAAAACTTATGTGCAGTGATTTCACACCACGTGCGGTGAAGGAAAATATCGTGAGGAAACCTCTGTCACGTTGGCACTTAATCGTCTTCGGTGAAAAGTGGGTGTTTTTATTACAACACCTCTGCCTACTACTTCGGGGAATACAGGCGTGAGCATATGTATGTATATGAGTCCGACATACGTCGCCAGTTTCAGATATCTTGATGATATCATGGTTTTCACAACTATTTCACGAGCAAAGTTTTGAACAGTAACACATCTCAATACAGCATTAATTCGAATAAACAATTCAACTAGAACCTTTAAAAGTTAAACATCTTAAGGAGAAGCTCTCGAGGCAGCTCATGCAATATGCAATCCAGAGCCTGCCGCTCGTGTACTGAATTATTTAATATGACGAATGTATTGTACTTTACGGAGTGGGAGTACCGTGGGCTTTGAGCAGTGGTCTGCTACGCAAGCAACGCAAGTTCGAATCCCAGCGGCCTATACCAATGAGTTTTTCTAAAAAAATGGTGCAGTGATTTTAATCCACGAGCTTTACGGTGTAGGAAAACATCGTGAGAAAACCTGTATAAGTTTTAAAAGTAATTCAAAAAAGTGTCTGAAACGGCGATGGACAATGCTTCTTCTTACCACTTCGAGAACCCTTTTAGAATGGCGCATATTATTTGTTTTTATTTTATTTTTGTACTTTACTTATTTACTTGGCTGGTGGTAGATTTGTCGACTGCCTCGTGAATCATGAGGTCTTGGGTTCGATTCTAAAAATAGCACTGACAGTAGTATGTGTCATGCACAATTTAAACAGTACTTTAACTATTTGTTACAGCTAAAGTTAGTTGGTGCAAACCACCCAACAGTTTTAATTCCAGAAGGATCTAAGCGAAATTTCAAAGCTTTTGATTGAAAATAATCAACCTGTAGATCCAGTTAGCTTTCGCGATAAGGTTGCCAACACTTGACACACATTCGTAGAAAGCTAGAACTAACGTTATTCCGTACTTGACGCATAAATCATTCAATTACTAAAAATCAAAATCAAAAATATCTTTATTTGATTAGACTTCTTACAAAGTACTTTCAAATCGTCAGAAGGACACAAAATACATTATACATGATTATAAATGTTACCACCGGGTTCGGAAGGTAGCTTTTGTTGAGAAGAACCCGGCAAGAAACTCAACAATTACTCTTTTAAAAAAATATATATTATACAATGTTTTTGGTTACAGTATTTATATCTCATGAATATAAGCCCATGGACACAGCACAAATGCTCAATTGTCAAATATAATAACTAAGATATTACAAATATTTGTGAGCATTACATCAGTGTTTTCCAAAGTGGGCGTTATTGCACCCTTGTGGGCGCTGGTGTAATTAAAATTTATATTTTAAAATTCACAGTAATTTGATATCGTTACTACGCAATTCATTTATTTATTAGTTCTTATTTATATCTCATCACAATTTTTTACTAGTAGTTATTCTTAAATGTTAAGATATAGATAGAGCCGTGGTGGCCTCGGGGTTTGAGCAGTCGCCTGCTACGCAAGCGACGCAAGTTCGAATCCCAGCGGGGCCTGTACCAATGAGTTTTTCTAAAAAACTTATGTACAGTGATTTCACATCACGTGCTTTACGGTGAAGGAAAACATCGTGAGGAAACCTGCATATTTCTGAGAAGTAATTCAAAGACGTATGTATAGTGCCTGAGACGGCGATAGACTCACCATCTGTCACGTTGGCACTTAATCAGATTCGGTGAAAAGTGTTATCACAACACCTCTGCCTACCCCTTCGGGCAATACAGGCGTGAGCATATGTATGCATGTTAAGATATTTAATTATTTGTATCAAACACTATAAAATAGCAGATTTTCAAAAGGCGTTAGACGAAATTAATTTGGGAACCTCTGCATTAATAATAATAATTGTATTTCTATATCAGTACTGTGTATGTATTTTCTTAACAAACTATTTAGTCGCCAGTTACGTTTGTGTGTTCAGCGGTTTCGTTCTCACTGCAATTGTTGGACATTGTTGGATTTATGATTCTAAGCACACATTGGTAACAAACATATTATTTGTTCAACAATAATTTGTTTAGATACTAACTCCGGTACAATGTAGTCCTGGACATTTTAAAATGGAAATATAATATAACCTACTAGCTGTGCCCTGCGGTTTCATCTGCGTAGATTTTATTTGATTCAAGTTTCCTAAGTTACTCTTTGCAATATTAGCAACCTGCCAGTGAAAGTCCCGTTAAAATGGGTTCAGCCGTTTCAGAGATTACCCGGAACAAACAGACAGACAGACAGAGATTTTTTTTTAAACTTATTTTTTTTTCAGTATTGTATATCCTTTCATATTAATTTAGTCAATTGCTGTTATTTTGTAATTACAAACAGACACTTCAATTTTATTTATCTGTATAGATGTGCCGTGTGATATAAGTAGGTATAATAAAAACATCATCGAGTAGCAAAATAGAAACATCTACATATCTATAAAAACAGAACCTTATCGGCGTCTAGAATCTTGACGCGACATTACCAGCTCTATCAACATGGCCAGCATCCGTATACTTGAGCTAGATAGTTATTAGACTCGCCAGTCGCAATGCAATATTCATTCACCGTGTGCGCACTGAATTATTCACTAAAACCAACTCTACGCGGATAAGTTACTACACAGATGCTAGAAGTGCCAAGATCTTAAGCTAAGAGAATGTTAATTTTATTGGGATTTGTGCCGAATATTGGCAATTAAGGCAGGAAGAGACATTCTATATTTCCTTGATATGGAAACCGCGAATTTATTATTATAAGACGTATTTCCACCATCATCTAAGATTGCTCTAAATAAGTTTTGTCAGGTAAAAAAGGTACTAACGGCACCGTTGGTATGACTGAAACGTTAGGAGTCGGGAGTTAGACCACATTTGTTAGTCTTGTTCATGCTTTCCTTTGTTCGGAATCAGGTGGCTCTGTGTTCTTCATCATTGATCCAGGTAATGGGAACGAGGTCTATCCGACTTTTCTGCCTCATTGCTTTAATGTGTATCGTTACACACGAAAGAATAAGCAGTATGTTTCTCAATACCCATCGGATGGTAAGAGGCTCCTGCCGCCTATATGTACCAGAGGCAACCTGATAATATCTCTTCACACCCTACTTGAAGAACCGCGTTGGGGAACTCATTCCACAACCTGAGCATCCTGGAAAGGAAGTTCCTTTAGAAACGAGCAGTAACTCCCCGTGTCAAAAAATATCATGCAAACTTTTTTTCTACCAAGGCAAAGAGGAATATAGTCCGTCTAATCGTAAGAGGCTTATACGAAGAGCGTCACACGCACATCAGCTACCTTATAAAGATTAGAATGATTGAGCTCAAACAGTCGAAGGGGTCTCAACTAGTGCCTCCACTTCACAGTTAACTAAAAACACCATGTAATCAGAATTTAGCGTTACCATAGTGACTCCACTCCGTGTAATCAAAACTTAATTAACTATCCCGAAGTAATAACGCTGACCTTTTAAATAACATCGCTTAATTAAGTAGTAGCTAGTTACACTATAAAGAAGGCAATAGTCACGCATACTAACTATGTTTTGTAGCAAAGTGTTAAAATGTCAATGTCACTAAAGGGCTTATTTCATCACCGGTACTAATAAAATAAAATTGTACACGAACATTTTGCCGAAATTAAGCTCAAGAAAATAATCCTTTCGGATATATGCGCCAAGTTTCATTCAAATTCGTTCAGAAATGTTTACGTTTTTACTAACATCACAAAAAAAATATAATTCTCTCATTTTATAATATTAGTCGATGCTTAAATTTTTTGGTCGCGTGAATGAACAGTACAAAAGTCAGGATTACTAAGCATGTGACGTGAGTATAAAAGGACAGTATCGTCTAAAAACGTCCCAATTAGGAACTTTCATGTGTTCACTTTACGTGCGTTATTGACATATAGACATAATAAGCAGACTATTAGTTGTTTATAATATCATTGACTGCATACCTCTTCCATAAATATACCTCATAGACAATGGATCGGCTCGTTTGGTATTCATTACGGTGAGTGAACATGTCGTTTCCAGTTGCACAAACACTACATCGGCACACGCGATGCACTCGAACACAGACAAACATCAATACATACCTACATTGTGATATAGAATAGATGCTTGCAATACAAACAGTAATGACATAGTATACTAAGTGTGTATACTAAGTGTATTTATGTGTGGCATGAAACAATGTACAAGAATACAAATTTGAAATGAATCATTGAATCAGTTTACGGTATGAAAAATAATTATACTAAGCATAGCATACCTACCAAATACTTATTTGATTATTTAAAAAGCAAATTGGACTTGTTAGATCCCCGCATTTGATCCACTCTTGGTTATTATTTTGTTTTAATACCGTTATGATCCACTTTTTTTTTTTTTTTTGATATGGTCTCTCGCAGTTGGTAGGGGGGGAGTTACCTCCACTGCTTAACCGGACTAAAGGGCGAGACCCAACGGCCTCCAGCCGAGCTAATACTTAAAAACTAAGCAACACAGCTAAGGGCACCCCGGTGCGGGGCTCGGACCTCGGCTTAGGGCGTTGCTGGGGGATGAGCTAGGGAGCTGGATCTGAGTGGTGTTATTTAGGGACATGTTTAAGGCTAGTGGCTCGGCGCGCGCCGGCCCTAGCAGAGGACGAGATTTGTCATTTAGGTATAATTCATGGCAGGGTCGATCAGAGCGGCATAGATAATAATTATAAAATAAAATTGAACCACCGGTCGATCATAACTGTGGATCAGAACGGCATAACTCATCTAATCTATACTCAGTCTTAACAAGGGGTTGGTAAACATGGTTTAAAGCAAAACTAGACCAAATTTTCCATCGCTTTTTAAATCTGTATCGCATATTGAGATAGAGCTACTTTTAAACCAAGGACTATCTTAGGCTACGTTTAAGTTAGAGTAAGTAGTCATTGACGAGTTCCGTTACCCACATTCCGAATGGTCAAACCAGCTCGTTGGTAGGTACAATATTATTGCATCGTGATTACATCTATCTCTAAAGTTGATAATCGAATAAACAGTAAGAAGCCAGCTAAAATTTATTTCCAAGATTACCTTGTTAGTTAATACAACTTGTTAGTTAATACAAATTTAGGTTTGTGAATGCAAAATACTTAGAAATAGTTCGATAAAGCAAATCTTGAAATTAACAACCACTTCAAGGTCTCGTCACGCGATTCTTCCCATAAAATCCTATGCTTCCTTGTAATATGATGGAGATACTCATTTAGAAGCAGTTGTAGATGATGGAAATTTTTCACCAACCTTTGTTCCAATAACAAACACGGTCGTTCACAGAAGTCATTAGCAAATCAAAACATGATCTGGATTTTACGAGACACAAACACTGCTCTCGCGATTTAAATATAAAACGTGAGCCCTGGCCGACGAACCCTGTGACTGGCTGAACCAGACGAAAATAATCTACAAGCTATCTCAAAACAATCTAGTGAAATTGCCGAGCCGACAACAAAATCAACTCGGAGAGATGTTTACAAACAATCACGAAAACAGTTTTAGAATTCAAAATGTTTCATTTTCTCTTTCAAAGTTTGGACAACGTTTATGAAATATCCTCATTGCAAACGATTACGCCATACGTTATATTTAAGCACTCATGAAATGGACGCCATAACTGACGTCACACTGTGACTCCAGACAAGTTCACGGCTGCGTCATTGTTAGCCAACACGTAAGGCTTAAGCTCTGCAAATATATAATAATTTAGATATAAAGTTTAGAGTCAGCTGAGGTTGCGAAGGCACACCTGCAGGCTGCAACACAAGCCATGTTTATGCCACCAATATTTTTCCTAGAAACAATGCAGTGATGCCTCCCCCCTGCGTACCTCTTTGGGACCCCTTCTGAAGGGAAGGGATGAAGATCAAAAAATGAAATTGTTAGGTAGCAATAGTTTTTTATTTTAAACAAGATGGAAGGTCACACAAGTGAAGTGGGAGGTAACCGTGGGATGAACAGAATGGAATGTGACGTATAACGCTAGAGACATGACTCGAATGCTAAATTACTGCTTAGATTTAAACGGGTTGTGATCAAGTTTGAAAACAACATTTACAAACGTTGTTATAAGTATATTTATTATAGATAATGTTCTTATTTATATTTACTTTCATTGGAAATTGAAGTCACATTTTTTTCCCAGAATGAACTTAAAATCAAGTAAACTTGTATAATTAAGAAAACCACTTCATCGAATTAAATAAAAGATAATATTATTTTAAAAAGAAACGCTAAAATTTCCTTATCGCCTTGTCGTTTCGTTTAAATTCTCACTTTCGGTGAAATATAGTCATTACTTGAAACACGTAATCTTAAGGAAGAGTTATAATTACATATTCATCTACAGAGTGTACTTGTAATTGTCGTATTTACATACACAACGGGATATAATCATCGTGTAATTGATGTTTGTGTTGAACGCATGTTTTTGGCAATTTGCTTAAAATTATCAACACTTACAATTTGACACTTAACGTGAGACGCGGTGAATTTTTCGTAGATTTTACTTCTTCATTAGTTTACATTGATGTTTTGAAATGTAATGTCGACATACATTTTTAGGGTTCATCAATTGGCAGTTAATGATAAGTACCCGATTTCTTCTTCACACAAAAGAAAGAACTTCTGCCTACCACCATGGGATATATGCGTGAGCATATGTATGAATGTATGTATTTTCAAAGAAAAGATAAAAGGAAAAACATCAGACCGGTAACATTAGAACCGGGGTATTCTAGTTTTGTTATCGCCGTTATAAATTTACTTTCGTATTGCAATGATATTGTAGGAGTTTTCATTGCCTGAACATAGTCGAAACCATGTTTTCTGAAAATGAAACCTAGATCAATTTCTTGTCTCCGAAACCCACTACATATCCAATTTCATTAAAATCAATGGAGCCGTTTCCGAGATTCAGATTGTATATACATATATACAACAATTGCTCGTTTAAAGGTATAACATAATGTAAGTTTTAATTACTTGAGAAACTTGATCTTTGTGAAGAAACCTCTTGAAAACGTCTTGAGCAATAGAGTCGAGTACCAGAAAAATGCTTTATTCCAGTTAACTAGTGCCTTACCAATCGAGTTCTATCAGACAAATCAAGAACAGCCTTCACCCTATGAATATATGTGAAGAGCTACCAAAACAAAAAACATTTTTCAGAATGGACAAACTGGCCAAGTGCGAGTCGAACTCGCGCTCGAAGCGTTCCGTAAAATATAAAAAAACGAGGAAAAAAAATTCACGTTCGTGTGGGACCTCCCCTTTAAATTGATGAATGAATGAAGTACTTTAAGTATTTGTATATATACAACATCTGTGAAAATGTCAACTGTCACACTATCACGGTGCATGAGACATATCCGTTAATCCTGCTGATCTGTTACCAAGATGGACGGACTAATAGACAGTGAAGTTTTTCACAGACAGACGGACAGTGAATTCTTTGTAATAGGGTCTTACATTGTAATTATAATAATATTCAGCTACAATCCACTCAACCATCCAATAAAGATGAATGAATAGAGGCGATAGAAAGCAATACCCTAAAACCAGCCCATATTAAATTCCGTGTCACTTCCACGCCACATTACATCATTCGGAAATACCAGACAGTTGAAAAGGTCCAAATGTTAAAAGCCATCGAGCACGTGAACATTAGTTTATTAATAGTAAACGTTTATTAATATCTGGAACACGTGGAGCTTATTGACCCGGGTTCAGAGGGTACAACACAGATGGATCTGTATCGACAATTAATTGGCGCTGCGTGGGTGGTTTGAGAGATTTGTTTGCTTTGTACAATTTTGCTCGAGACTTCAGGCTTTTGATCCTTTGTTCGGGCTATTTAATATGGCTTTTGTATGTACAAAAATAAAATACACCGTCTGAAAGGCACAATTGCTTGATTTAGAATCAGCTTATTTAAAGCAACATTTTCAATATTGGTTCGTTGGTTGTGGCAGTTTTATTGTTTGTCTACACGACTATCATAAAGAGGAAATATTTAATATTTCAGTTCTTCTACCATTGGAAAGCTACTTCATAAGGGAGTAATATAGGCTTTATTTTATCCCCGTCCTCCCACGGGAACGGGAACTACGCGGAAGAAACGGCGTGACGTCCGCTAGTTCAACATATTTACAGGCAGTAATGGCTTAATACTAATATTATCAAGAGGAACGATTTGTATTTAAGTATGTATGTATTGAATAGGCTCCGTAACTACTGGCCGATTAGAAAAATTCTTTCAGCAATGGATAGCTACAGTATCAGCGAAAAACATAGGCTATATTTTATCCCCGTACTCCAACGGGAATGAGAACAACGCGGGTGAAACCGCGTGACGTCCGCTAGTACCAAATAAAACTAAACAAATGCGTGAACTAAACCACGACAGTATAACATCAGTATTAACCAACACCTATACTTACGACTTGTGATCTGCCAACATCGTCTTAACTAAAGTAATCCGTCCAAAGTATCCACAGCCTGTCAAAGCAAATTAAATCGCGCACGATTACGACATTAATGTTCAATGTAGTCACATGCCATCAAATTGAACAACGAATCACCTTTTTATCACAAAATAAAAACATACATAAGTTCGGATCCCACACATTGAGCTACGATCGTCTCTGAGATCCTCGCACGGTTCTCGAATCTCGATGAATGTCGGACGTCGCCATTCTGTACGCTTTTATTTAGTGTTTTTGCCGTGATTGTCCAAGCAATTACATGAGCAACCGTGAGCGGATCCGTGAATGGTTTCGATAAGGATAATCTTTGCAATATCAATGCCATACAATGGAATGATCTAAAATATGAATGCTCCATAGTCAGGAGGAGGGATGGAGCTACCGGGCTAGCAACTATTGTTGAAGGTATAGCGCAAGTAACATCAGCGGTGTTGTAAAGGCATGCAAAGGCTGCAGTAACTGCTTTCCTTCAGGACCGTACGCCTGTTTACCACGTTCGGAGTCTAGAAAACCTTTCCGATTTAAAGTTCACCTAATATACTTTATAGATCCGTTATCTTTGATACAAGGTCTATCTTTAATGTCGTGTATATTTAACGGTAAAACGCCGCCGCTCCGAATTTCAATGAGTTTGCTTTTCTCAAAATGGCCATAACAACGCTATTGAAGCAAAGTTGTGTATGCGTAACCTACACTTTCGTCAAATAAATTTCCTTATCCTCATAAAAAGTATGGCTTTGGAACTTTTCCTGCAGAATTAGGTCACGGATATCTTGGGATTGGAAAAACATGATGAATTATTACAGTATTTATTTTGTTTATTCATACGTTTATAATAAATCAACAAAATAAGATTAGTCACACAAAAATACGAAATGACTCATTACAACCCGTTAGGGACGAAATTCGTAAAAGCCTTAGTGGGTGGCAGTTAGCACCCACAAAATACTCTCTATAGGCAAGAGTTTACGTCTAATTCTTTTGATAATGATAAGTAAATCAGACATTTGAGAACTAAATTATAAAATTATGTAAAAGGTAAAGAAGGAATATAACTTTTTGGGACTGCCCACCCTTATCACTATGTTATATTCTCAGACCTACAGAATCATCATCATTCTCCTGGCTTTACCCCATGTTATTTGGGTCAACGCACTGTGTAATTTTCTTCAATTTCTCTCTATCAGCCGTCATATTAACACAATCCATCCATCGTTTCTTAGTCCTTCTTACCCCCTTGTAACCGTCCACATGCATAAACAAAACATTTTTGGCAACATAATCCTCAGACCCACAGAATATGCACAAAAAACATAATTATCAGTTAAATCGGTGGAGTTCTGTTACAAGCACTCTGACACGAGAATTGTATGTATTAGATAGATTATTGTAGGCTAATATATCCTGACCTTGGTACAAAATGTGCATCCACATCCGCTGATGATGGTGATCTTGTCAGGAGTAGCGTCTTCCAAACACAACTTGCAGTTGATAGGAGCTGCTGGTACGAAGCCGCCACCGGCGCCGTCAAGGGAATACCTGGTGACCACAAATTACAAGATATTACATATTTTTTACGACTTCTACGATAATATAGACAAAAGATAGAAACGGTACACTTTAGCACATTTTATTTTCATTACAGGAGACGATATATGTATATATATTAAAAGCTCATGGGTTTAGCCCTTTGTCTTGCAGTGAGATGTATCGGGCTGACCGCAACTGGAAATTATTACATACTAGCTGTGCCCGCGGTTTCACACAGCCCGATCGGTTTAAAATTGTCAAATTTTCATCCCCTATTTTATCCTCTTGGGGGTAGAATGAATCAAAATCCTTTCTTAGCGGATGCCTACGTCATAACATCTGCCTGCATGCCAAATTTCAGCCCGATCCGTCCAATGGTTTGGGCTGTGCGTTGATAGATCACTATGTCAGTCAGTCACCTTTGAGTTATATATATTAGGTTGATGCAAACCAAAACACATAATCTTAATCAACGCAACAAACTTATCAAGGATAAATATGCACATACGATACTGGTTCTTCTTTATTATGGTATTCCCATAGTGTTATTTACAGATCTTTCTTTAAGGATAATTTAAGCTAATATATCTATACCTACCTACTAATATTATAAAGCTGAAGAGTTGGTTGGTTAGTTTGTTTGTTTGGTTGAATGCGTTTACTTAGGAACTAGTTTGAATTGAATATATTTTGGACATTTCAGTGATTAGTTTTTAGTGCACTCTACGACCAATGGAAAAGAAGTATCAATAGATGCTTTATAAAACGGGAAAAAATATCGCGAGTACCAGGAGTACACAGCTAGTGAGATATATTTGTGTAAAATTAACAAATAATGTAATTTGGGTTAAATTGATATGGTCACTACATAAGGATATTTCTGAGAAGTAATTCAATGACGTATGTGAAGTGTCTGAGACGGCGATGGACTCATCATCTGTCACGTTGGCACTTAATCATCTTCGGTGAAAAGTGAGTGTTGTGATTACAACACCTCTGCCCACCCCTGAGCATATGTATGTATGTACTACATAAGGATATCCTATGATTTAATGACTCTGTCTGACGTCATCGCCATCTGATTACATTTTCCCTAAGACCACTTAGTTCTCAGATAATATTAACGATCCTTCATTGATTCAAATTCGACCTTTCGAGTGAAACCCGCAACTTGCCCTCACTCGACTCAACTATGCTTAACTCGAGGGGTTCGAAGAGTCCAGTCAGAGGTCATACGATCACAAGGCTGGCTAAAGCTATCCACTTTAAAAAGTCACGGTGAGCGACAAAATACTTCACAAAGAGAATTTGCCCAGTTAATAAAATATATATTGTATTTGCCTCCTGTTACTGTACGCCATGAGGGGTGGATTAGGTGTGAAGTCTCTATGCTAGCAATCATTATCATTATGTTAGCACAGAGATTTCATTCCTTATAAGGTAGGCAACGTACAAATTGGTATTTCAAGCATTCATAGACTGAAGTGGCCACTTAACTTTAGGTGGAATGCATACATATTTGTCGCCTAACTTTATTTAAAAAAAACGTTCGATAAAACGATACAGGTAACTGGAACCGCAGTCCCAGTCGCCTGATAGCACTTTTGAATCGGTCGACTGGGACTAAATAGCCAATTAGCATCAATGTATTAGGTACAGAGGATTGTATGGATTGAAGAGACTATGAGGCTTATAAAATTACGAATGGTCCCACTCTCCTGATAATATAAATAAGTAAAAGGCATCAAGCATCTAGGAACGTGGTTCCAATCGCCTGAACCCTCGATAATATATCCACTTCCAGGGGTTCACGAATTCACGCAATATTTGTATTAACTCAGTTTGACAGTAGATGCAATTTACTTCAGTTGCTCGGTAAAAAAAATCCAGGAGTAGAAATAGATCGCGAATGTAGCTTTAGCGTAATTTCAAAGTAAGTGCAATTTACCTCGATCCACCGGCGCCGGCGAGGGACAGCAAGGAGGAGCATCGGGAGCAGACGGAGGGCGCGCGCAGGCGGTTGTGGGCTCGGATCGGCTCCAGCGCACGCTCACGATCCGTAAGAGCTAGCACTGTGGAGCACTTCCTCAGACCTGAGACAAAAAAACAACAAAGTGAAACTCCAATTCACAATCTATACTTCTATACATCTATATCTACACAGATAAATAAAATTGAAGTGTCTGTTTGTAATTCGAAAATTACAACTTTTCACTAAATGCATATGAAAGGATATAAGTTAATGAAGTGAAAAAACTAAATTTTTAATTTTTCTCTGTCTGTCAGTCTGTTTGTTTGTTTGTTTGTTCCGGCTAATCTTGGAAACGACTAGGCAGATAGCTATTATTACAAGGAGTAACTTAGGCTACTTTTATTAAAAAAAATCAAAAACATATTATGGGGTAGACGTACACGCGGGAATGAAAATAAATCTACGCGGATGAAACCGCAGGGCACAGCTAGTCTATACTAATACTATTAGCTGTGCCCGACAAACACTGTATTGCCATATATTATTTTTGGGCTGGATTAATCTTAATTTTCTCCGATATGCAAAAGATTTGTTTCCGTGTCGGGGGAGTTCAGTAAAAAAATACCACGACACGAGAATTTTATATATAAGATAACGCTGCACGAATTGTATTTTTTTTGTAACGAAGAAACTTAGTAACTATTGGACCGATTTCAAAAATTCTTTCAGCTTTAGTTACCTAAATTATCAGCGAGTAACATAGGCTATTTTATCCCCGTACTCCCACGGGAACTGGAACTACGCGGTTGAAGCCGCGTGAGGTCCGCTAGTTTAATTGTGGAGTCAGTAGTTTTTCTAGGTGTAACACTCGTAATATCATAATAAACTTCAATGGGGCCCACATATATCCAGTCTAGCGGGGAAACTCAGCTCAGCAGCATATGCAGTTAGGAAAGTAAAGCAATTCACTGATGTAGACACGGCACGCTTAGTTTATTTTAGTTACTTTCATAGCGTTATGTCGTATGCCATCCTGCTTTGGGGCAAAGCTGCCGATATAGAAGCCATATTTATATTACAGAAAAGGGCTGTAAGATCAATCTATAACCTAGGATCTAGAGCATCTTTGAAGGAAAAATTTAAAGAAATAGGAATTTTAACAGTGGCTTCGCAGTATATTTTAGCAAATTTATTACTTGTACATAAAAATATTAATTCTTTTCAAAAGAAGTGTGATGTACATAATGTCAACACAAGGCACAAAAATAAAATAGTAGTACCTACACACCGCTTACAGAAAGTCCAGGGATCATTTTTAGGGCAATGTATACGCTTTTATAATAAGTTACCTACATGTATTGTAAATTTACCCTTTGATAAATTTAAAGAGACTGTAAAATCTGTATTACTTAAAAAGGGTTATTATACAGTTAGTGATTATATATGTGATAAAGAAACTTGGAATAATGTATTACCAGATAAATATTGTAAGTAGTCTCATGGACACTGTACTTATGTTACAATTCTTAATATTTATTAGTTTTGATCTTTGTTTGACTGGCTTGAGTTGTCAAGCTCACTAAAATGCCTTTGCTTGCGGCGGCGTCTGGATGACGGGTTGTCCACTTCCCTCTATGATGGTTGAGGAGGTCAATGGCTGGCATTCACGGTGCAGGTGCTGCTTGTGGGGGCTGGTCATCTCAAGCTACGCATTTAGTTATACTAGATGTACTAGATTTGTTATGTTAATTTTTATCGACATTTGTGCATTGGAACATTGTCCATGAGCTTTAAATTATTTATTTTGTATTCTTTAAATTGTATAATATTTTTGAAAAGAGTAATTACTGAGTTTCTTGCCAGGTTCTTCTCAGTAAAAGCAACCTTCCGAACCTGGCGGTAGCATGTATAATCCTGTATAATTGTGTCATTCTGACGATTTGAAAGTGCTTTGTAAAAGTCTAATCGAATAAAGATACTTTTGACTTTGACTTAGTACTTTATAACAGCGGTTATTCAAAGACAACGTGCCTGAGAATCCTGAGATACTGCTCTCACTCAGCAACTTGGGCTTGGTTAGTAGTTGGAACCTTAACTTCATTGAAATAGTATTGTAAAACCTCAAGAACCTACACACAACGTCTGTTTTGGATCTGTCTTCTTAAAAAAAATCTACCCACTCCTCCTAGAGAAACATATTTGGTATAGCTATTCTGAAATGTGGGCCAATTCATTGTCTAAAACTTACTTAAAACAACTTTCTTTTCACATAAACCCATTGAGCTCTTGAAGAATGCAAGTTATAGAGAAAGTAGGGTCGGCTGATGCAGTTTGTAAATCGATCGACCGTGACCGGCCCACTGAATGCGTGATGTATTATGGAAAATTGTTAGACACTGCGCATTAGAGACAAGATACACGCAAATTGTGGAGAACATAACTGGGTTTTACGACATCATGTTACCGAACGAATATATATATATATATATATATATATATATATACTAGCTGTGCGCCGCGGTTTCATACAAAATTTCATCCCCTATTTTATGCCCTTGGGGTAGAATTAATCAAAATCCTTTCTTAGCGGATGCCTACGTCATAACATCTACCTGCATGCCAAATTTCAGCCCGATCCGTCCAGTGGTTTGGGCTGTGCGTTGATAGATCACTATGACAGTCAATCAGTAAGTCACCTTTGAGTTATATATATGACAAGAATTACTCGTTTAAAGGTTACACAGATGTTTGTAATCAGATAACAATCTAGAAGATCCGTCAAGACTTTCGTCCAAATGTTGCTGAGAAAGTGGTGAAAGGATTCCTTAGTGCCAATTTTCGCAAAGCTCTTATTAAAACTTGAACAGAAGGGGAAAATATTTTATTATGTCAGTACAAGCAATATAAGATCGCAGCGATAAGTTCTACGTATTGTTTTAAGTGAATACAAAGGTTAGCTGGGAAAATTAAAAGTGAATATTACTTTGAGAAATAACAGACTCTTAGGTCGTAAAGAAACACACATTAATAACGAGTAGCGAATAGCGATGCGCGATATCGAGATATTAATCGCGTTTGTTTCGATGTTTCTTAAAACATGAGGTTTTGACTGCGGGAACGGATTTCGATAATTCTTTTTTTTTATTTGAAAGGAGATGCTTCCCAAGTGGTGACATTTTAATTTGGTTCAGTTCTGGAGGTGGAATCCTTGAGATATCGAGGGGAACTTTCGAAAATCTTACTGGCGACTAGGGCGTTTGTTAATTACTTGCGTTAAGTATTTGAAGCACTACATTTTAACGAAGGTGTGGAGTCGATCTGATGTTGGAGCCGAAAGATAGTCGAAGGAACTCCTCAACGATTTACAGCAAGTACCTAGTGTTTGGGCTTGATTAATTCGTATGGATGGGAACTTTACACCTAGATGGGTTGTGGTGCAGGTGCACTTTGCAAAAAGTCACTGAAAACCACCTTCAAAAATAGAGAAATAAATTACTTACTTACTT
Organism: Watsonalla binaria; assembly: GCA_929442735.1. Lineage (NCBI taxonomy): Eukaryota > Metazoa > Arthropoda > Insecta > Lepidoptera > Drepanidae > Watsonalla > Watsonalla binaria. The sequence goes on along the minus strand of OV838929.1, from coordinate 2,000,662 downwards.
TTGAAGTTGGTGTTTTGCACAGAGTGTGATGCTATATTTCTCTCTTTTTGAAGTCGGTTTTGTATTCAATTATTCAAACAATTAAATGCATTGCCATTGTTTTCAATCGCAGGCAATGGTAGCGAGTACGCTTCGCTTGTATGTAATGGTCATTCATCGAACGATGCAGCGATCGACGATCGGTTCCAAACGGCTAGTTTCGGCGCGACTTGCATTAATCGCCATCATCAAAACAATCAAATCAAAGAGGGTTGTGGTGGTGGGGTTTGAGCAGGCGCCTGCTACGCAAGCGAAGCAAGTTCGAATCCCAATGGGGCCTGAATCAATGAGTTTTTCTAAAATCGTATATGTGCAGTGATTTCACACCACGTGCTTCACGGTGACGGCAAACATTGTGAGGAAACCTACTATGTCTAAGAAGTTATTCAAAGGCGCATAGTGCCTGTGACGACGAACGATGGCGTCTTGAGAAATAAGTAATGCTTTGCTGCCATCATCCACACTAATATTGTATGTAAGTATGTTTGTAACGAATTGGCTCAAAAAGTTCTGAACCGATATTGAAAATTCTTTCAGCAATGAATAGCTACATCATCAGCGAGTAACATAGGCTATATTTTATCTCCGTACTCCCACGGAAACGGGAACTACGCGGATGAAACCGCGTGACGTCCGCTAGTTAGTAGTGTAGTCAGCTATCAAGGATAAATGTCAAAGGACATGGCACATGGGTAATAAAAAATAAGGAAGAAAAAATAACCGTAAACAACTTTTCTTCTTACACAAAGGAGACAACAATGGGTTGTTTCGTGAGAATACATAATCTGTAAAAATAATTTCATGGAACCTTTTACACAACAGCACTGCACACTTGTCGTAATCAAGACAGAGGGAAAAATTTGGAAATTAAGATCTTTACTGGTCACGTCGCCGTCTCAGGCACTATACATACATCTTTGAATTACTTCTCAGACATATGCAGGTTTCCTCACAATGTTTTCCTACACCGTAAAGCACGTGGTGTGAAATCACTGCACATAAGTTTTTAGATAAAACATTGGTACAGGCCCCGCTGAGGTTCGAACTTGCGTCGCTTGCAGCCACCACGACACAGCGAAGCCACCACGGCTCCCTAAACTAAGATATGTAAAGTCACCAGTCATGGACAGTATAAGCGATTTTTTTTTCATATTTGCTCTGTAATTTCTTTATTTTTTGACATACATTCTTAAGGATTTGGAGGTAAATTAAAAGCTCTTTTCTCAATCAGTATTTAATGTTTAATTTCAGTTTAGTACTTAGTACAATAAAATAATATAAATAAACAACACTCCTACTTAGACACCAGTAATGGACAGTAAAAATCCAGTTTTGTGTTCTAGGAACTTTATAATATGGGTTATATTATAAAATTTATGCATTTCTATTGATAAATCATTAAATATTAATAATTTCAACAACGATGATATACCAGACACAAAATAAGATGATAAGTGTACCTATATCACTATAAAGAATTCGGCGCAGGGTAATATGCAGCACAGACGAGGAGATGATGGTAGCACTGAAAGTCTTTGTACACTATATACAAATCAGTTTATTCACACACACACAGTTAGTTCAGTCACAAGAAGGGATTATATACAATCAGGCACACACAATCACGATAAAGAAACTAAGTATGGTACAAATAAAGTTACGGCAAGAAAAGGTAAAAACCGCGGGAACGGGAGCGATTCAGAACGCACTTCTTTTCACTTGTTCACTCAACAACAGCCACGGCCCGACTCTATTGGCGCGTGGATTCAAATTCAAATGCCGCGCACTCATTGGTCGCCGTGCGCGGGAAACTTTGTTATATTTATTAAAATAGTATGGTGCAAAGCATAAATTAGCCGCATTCCTTACTTACTGCAGATACTAAAATGGCATTACACAGACGTACAATACGTCACCAATATCATCACAGAGCAATGCCACAGATAATATAATATTAACTTGCAGGCATACAATGTGTCACCACAGACAACAAACAATTCCCATCATTATATTTTCTACATACCACCCCCTTGTTAAGGCTTAAGCCGACAACAATACTGTCACGTAGAGAATACAATGACCTCAGTTACAGAACTAATCTAAAGTACTTCGAAGTAGTCCTAAATACAATAATTAAGTTGTAAGTTGACAACACTACACATAACATAATAAAATTAACACAACACTTTGGCTAAATTTGTAAGTAGGCAAGACAGAAAATCACACAAATATAATTTTCCTACTACGGCAACACAGTCAAAAACAAATATATCATTTGTTAGCTTGCAACACAATAACAGAAATAAAAGTGGCCTCTTGGAATACAACACACACGTAGGTAACAATAATAACAAAACATCTGACCAATAAAAAACAAAACACAGTATGAATATACAGTAAATGCAATATACAGTATGAATAAAATTGGCCATCGTGGCTCAGGCACTCTACATTAAAATGTGGCACTCATATAGGCACATAACTACTACACGGTTATTGTTCCTGAGCCTATGTTACCTAACTTCTCTGGCTTCTAAGACGCGCCAAAAGGGGCCTAACTGGCATTCACGAGATGCTATGCCAGGTTTCCATACACTGCGACAAATACAGTTAGATCCGCGAATTGGTGCAGTTACGTTACACGAATCAGTAACAATATGACCCCGCGCGCTGACAACGTTCAGCGGGTAATTCGGACCACTAATGTTGTCACTGATTTTACTGTCTGTTAGCGACACCGTGGATTTGTAGTCCAACAATGTGTAAGTAATACAACTATGTACACTACCGGCACCAATTAAGTCAGCAGGTATTTCTTTTAAAAATGTTTTGGGTGTTCGCTCACCCATGTTGATTACTGACTCTGTGGCGGCGGTGGCGTCCTTGGAGACCGAGCGCGGTGATCGCAGCGGCGCTGCCAGCGGGTTGTCCGCGGCGGCTAAAGTCGTGGAGGTCAAGCGGGTGGAGGCGGCCAGCTGCGGCGACGGCGCGGACGGTGCGAAAGCGCGCGCGTCTGCACTCACTCTCTTGCAATGCAGCAGAGTGTGATGTGAAAAATAACACTCATCACATCGTTTCGCGCGGCAATTTACGCACTGTGGTAACACACACAAGACTTCACACACGGGTGACGTTGTTGGCCTCGGCGATAAGAGCGGTTGCACTCTGTGCAACAGCTGTTGCAGCGACGGCGGCGGCGGCGGCAGCGTTCGGGAACTAAGCATCGGTAACGGCCACTCCTCGGATAATTCTACACTTGTGTGTACACGATGAGCGTCTCGATATCTTGTCCTGTTGTATGTGTGGTTCACACAATTACTACCGGGTAAAGGGCGTAATATAAACTTCGGCAGCTGGCATATTATGTTCCTGGGTATTTTCATATATCCCGGGTTGCTCGTTGCTCTGACCAATCCATCGAATATATCCTTTTGACAGACTTCTATATTCGTGTTGGCGGGAATCGGCGCGCTGCTGACGGAGTGCGCATGCGTGGGACATTTTGTATTGGCATACGGCGGGGACGCTGCCTGGTGCTTCGCGGGCTTTTCGGAAAGTGGCGGCAAAGCTGTCGATTTTACCTTCGACTCCAGCCACTCCTCCACACGGTCACCAAGCGGATGCTCTACAATTCCGCCCTCAATACTTCCTCTTTTCTCTAGCTCCCGCTCGTCAATCTCCGCGATTCTTAAAGCCAGCTTCGTCATGATGAGCTGCTTCTGTACCTTGGCTATCTCTTGCTCCGCCTCATACTCAGCTCGGAGTCTCATGGTTTTACTAGACCTTGAACACCTCGCTCGTGACTCTTTGGTGCCACTGCTTGTGCTTTGGCGTGCTACCCGGCGTGTTTCTTGTAACAACGCTTTTCGTTGGCGGGTAACACAACCCGTAATCTGTGTGGTGTCCGTCTCCATACCTCTGTACTACAAGTATCCGGCTCGAAGGACCAATTGTTAATATTTCGGCGCAGGGTATTAAGTACAGCACAGGCGAGGAGATGATGGAAAGTCTTTGTACAGTAAAATATCTACAGTTTATTCACAAAAACACACACGCACACACACACACAAATCAGTTCAGACACGAGTATTATATACAATCAGTTTATCACACAATCCACATAAGTCAGTTATCGTTTAATTCAAACTCAATCACAAAAGGCAAAATAGAAATATGAAAAAGCGCGGGAGCGGAGCGACTGCCGCGTTCGCTGCGTTGTTCACAGTACAATTTTGGCCGCGCAACTAAATTGGCGCGCAGATTTTAAAAACTCAAATGCCGCGCGCTCATTGGCCGATACGCGGGAGCTCCATTCCATGTAATGGAACATTATGGTACGTAGCATACATTTGCTACGTTCCATATTTGACCTCAGACAAAAACTTCCATTGAAGCATTATATTTTCTACATTCCACCCCCTTGTTAAGGCTTAAGCCGACAACAATACTGTCAGGTAGAAAACATTTGCATCTGGCATCATTTAAATCCAACGTACTTATTATACAATTCTAGGTAATAACAGAAGCAAAACTATTAGTGGTCAACACTAAACACTAGAACTTATTTGTGGCTTATTTGTGGCAACATAACAAAACAAAAACTTCAATATGTCAGAACAAAATATAAACATATGACAGTAAAAACAAAACACCTTCAATAATTTAGCCATCGTGGCAACACAAAATATAACAGAAACAAAAAGTCTGGCCTCTTAGTATAACACACACGTAGGTAACAATAATAATAATATCTGACCAATAAAAATCAACACAATCATAACATACAATTTAATAAAATTGGCCATAGTGGCTCAGGCACTCTACACTAAAATGTGGCACTCAAATAGGAACATACCTACTACGCGGTTATTACTCTCAACCTCGCATCGCAGAACATACCTACCAGAGCCTGAGCCTAAGTTATCTACTACCTACTCTAGCGTCTAAGACGCGCTTAAAGGGCCTTGGCACGAGATCATATGCCAGGTTTCCATACGCTTCGTGGTAGGATGTGCGACTTTATTATATACATAAATCCAAGGTCAAAGTACTCTACAATAAAATAAATCATGCCTATTGTCGTCACAATCCTACGACCTACATTTGTGTCAGGTGACCACCGTTTGATTGAGACATCAAACAACTGGTTGAAGGTCCTGGGTACAAATCCTACATCTAACGTACACTCATGACTACCTGGCGACTTGTCTATGGCAACAGAGCCAGACACGACAGCAGACAAGCCTAGTTCCAATATGCTTGTGAACCACCCCCTACTAGGAGAACCATCTGCAGCTTGAATCGAAGGGACGTCACTAGTCAGCTGACGCACCCTCTCCACTGACTCAACACTACCCAGACAGCCATTAACATAGTGGTTATCGCGGGTGGTCTGCATGGTACGCAGGTTCGATTCCTGATACTCGATGTCGGATAAATTCACGGTATCACGTGCGCACGGTCCTATTTCCCAACCACCGCCTACGCGGCGGCGGCTAGTGCTATCTAAAATACCATGGGCGCGTTCCGTCTCGACATTATTTGTGGAGGTCTCCATCATACCTACGGCCTCAGGTTCAAAAGGCACCTTCACAATGTCATGGCATTCACTAGTATACATGTTATACTCTAATGCTACATTTACAGACTCACAAATTGTATGTGAAGTCTCACCCGATGGCCCATGAACAACCCAACCTAACTTTGTAAGAGAGGCCACTGGTTGTCCGGATTTACCCCATCGCATATTCCGGTTAACTATCAACTCCCAATTATCCTGCCCTAATAATAACAAAGGTTTTGCATCGATCATTTCCTCAAAATCTACATCATGTAAATGCCTATTACTCGACATAACTGTGGCAGGTACGCTCTGCGACGGTAAATCAATATTACATATAGTTCGCAACGAAACACTATGACAAATACGGTTAGGTCCACGAATTAGTGTAGTTACCTTACGTGAATCGCTATCAGTTATAATATGACCCCGCGCGCTGACAATCTTCAGCGGGTAATTCGGACCACTTATAATATCACTGATTTGACTGTCTATTAGTGACACTGTGGACCCGTCGTCCAACAGTGCATAGGTACTTATTACTCGACCGGCACTAATCACGTCAACTGGTACTACCTTTAAAAATGTTTTGGGTGTTCGCTCACCCATGTTGGTTACCGACTCTGTGACAGCGTCGTCCTCGGAGGCCGAGCGCGGTGATCGCAGCCCCGCTGCCAGCGGCTCGGCCGCGGCGGCGGAGGTCGTGGAGGTCAAGCGGGTGGAGGCGGCCGGTTGCGGCAGTGGCGTGGACGGCGCGGAAGCGCGCGCGTCGGCGCTCACCCTCTCGTAATGCAGCAGAGTGTGATGTGAAAAACGACAATTATCACATCCTTTCGCGCGGCACTTATATTTCGAGTGACTTTTTACCAAACACTTAAAACATAGCTTATTTACTTTTATGTACGCCCACCTTTCGTCTACACTTTTATCACGGAACTTTACGCACTGTGGTAAGCTATGATTTAATCTACACAACGCACACATAACTTCGCCGGCCGATGAGGTCCTTGACCTCGCGGATAAGGGCGGTTGCACTATGCGCAACAGCTGTGGCGATGACGGCGGTAGCGCCGTTGTTCGGGAACTAGACATCGGTAACGGCCACTCATCGGATAATTCTACACTGGTGTGTACACGGTGAGCATCTCGATGTCTTGTCTTGTGTGTGTAGTTCACAGCATTACTACCGGGGGCGGTGCGGGTGGATATAGCAGTAGGTAATCGGTGCATATTATTACTTGCGTTTGTGTCGAACAATGTTGACGGCTCCATTATAGGTATATAATATGACGATGCACGAGCTATGTGTGTGACAAATTCCAACACGATATTTAAATTCGGTGACACTCGTAAATCCTCGGTGTGCAACGAGCCTTTTTTCATCACAAATTCTCCGTACTGAGCTCGTTGTGTCGATGTTAATTTGTACAATAATTCACTCACTAGTTGTGGGTTATTGATATAACCGTCAGCTCGAATGTTCTTCAACACTGATATGCAATTTCGTATCACTACTGCCATACTTCGTAACTCACGTCCAGATTCCGTAACTTTAGGTAGGTTACGTATTTTCGTTATCGCGCACTCTAATAATATGTTGGGATGACCGTACTCTTCCTCCAGGGCGCGGATGATCTCCAGCGGGTCCGAACTGGTCCGAAGAAGGTCCTCAACTGCACACCTGGCATCTCCATGGAGTGCAACCTGCAGGCGTGCTAGGTTTTCGTGGTCGGTATACTCGAACTCTGTTGACCTGTCGTAAGCGGCTTTAAACATCAACCACTCCACAGGGTTACCATGGAACCTCGGCAACTCGTACGTGTGCCTAGATACCGCTTTTTTATTTCCCAGGTTGTTGATTGCTCTGGCTAATCCATCGAATACATCCCTTTGTAAGACATCTATATTCGGTGTATTGGCGGGAATCGGTGCGCGGCCGTCGCAGGGCGCATGCGCGAGCGGACGGTTTATACTGTTATTTGGCGGGAACGCAGCCTGGTGATTCGCGGGCTTTTCGAAATGTGGCGGCAAATCTGTCGACTCTACTTTCGACTCCAGCCACTCCTCCACACGGTCACCAAGCGGATGAACTTCCTCTCCATCCTCAATAACTTCTCTGTCTTCCAGCTCCTGCTCTTCAATTTCTGCGATTTGTAATGCCAGCTTTTTCATGATGAGCTGCTTTTCCACCTTAGCGATCTCCTGCTCCGCCTCATACTCGACTCGGAGTCGCATGGTGGTGCTCGATCTTGAACACCTCGATCGCGACGACTCATTGGTGACACTACTCGTGCATTGGTGTGCTACCCGGCGTGTTTCATCCAACAACGCTTTTCGTTGGCGGGTAACACAACCCGTAATCTGTGTGGTGTTATCCTTCTCCATGACTGTACTACACTGATGCGGCTCAGAAGGACCAAAATATAAAGAATTCGGCGCAGGGTAATATGCAGCACAGACGAGGAGATGATGGTAGCACTGAAAGTCTTTGTACACTATATACAAATCAGTTTATTCACACACACACAGTTAGTTCAGTCACAAGAAGGGATTATATACAATCAGGCACACACAATCACGATAAAGAAACTAAGTATGGTACAAATAAAGTTACGGCAAGAAAAGGTAAAAACCGCGGGAACGGGAGCGATTCAGAACGCACTTCTTTTCACTTGTTCACTCAACAACAGCCACGGCCCGACTCTATTGGCGCGTGGATTCAAATTCAAATGCCGCGCACTCATTGGTCGCCGTGCGCGGGAAACTTTGTTATATTTATTAAAATAGTATGGTGCAAAGCATAAATTAGCCGCATTCCTTACTTACTGCAGATACTAAAATGGCATTACACAGACGTACAATACGTCACCAATATCATCACAGAGCAATGCCACAGATAATATAATATTAACTTGCAGGCATACAATGTGTCACCACAGACAACAAACAATTCCCATCATTATATTTTCTACAATCACGATTCTAGTAAGAAATTACGATTCCCAACACCAAATGAAACCGCGAAACTTAAAACCGTTATGGCCGCAATCAAAATGGGTGTCAGTAGTCAAAAACAGATGTTATGCAGCTAATAATGGCATAACTGATCGGTATTGATATTTGAAAAAAAAACACTGCGCGTTTGCTTAATTTTGGTAGAAAAAACAAAAAATGTCCATCACTGGTCCGCGTCCAACATAGGTGCCGTTACCTTAAATCAATTAAGAAGATATAATTGTGTAGCAACAAAAAATAAGAGAGAATAGCCGTAGCAGTAAATATTTTTTAGGCTAAGTTTACAAAACGCGCAATACGACCTTGAGTCAAGGCTATAATTCTATTGTATCGAATGAAATTGAAAGGTTTATGGTACAGGCAAGTTGATAATACATTTTCATCTATACTAATGTTAAAATTGGGGAGTTTGTTTGTTTGAACGAGCTAATCTCAGGAAGAGTGGATTTGGAAGGCTATAGGATAATATCATCACGCTTAGACCAATAGCGGGTGAAAGTGTAAGCCTATTCTCTAAATGCGGGCGAAGTCTCGGGCAGAAGCTAGTCAAATTATATATTTTAATAATGTCAATACGTGATCAACTAAAAACAAATAACAAATTTATGGACAGTTGAAGGCATATATATTTATTTGTTACAGATCCCCCGTAGTTCATCTCCTGTTTTTTTACTGACGAGGGGTAAACCTTCAAAAGGTCCCCGTTCGCCCTGGGAGAGGCAGGTCGGGGTATGTGGGATTTATATCGCACTAAAACCCCCCCGGTGGCCATCCTCAGTGCTCAGGGGGGACTCCGGGTACTCTGATAGATCGCATCGGTGTCCCCCCACACTTTGCCGGGGCTCATCCCCGGGGCAGCTGTGTAGCCGCCCCTGGAGCTCTCGCTGTGCTAGGCAGCGCGAGCCTGCCAACGCTGCCATCTTCCCGGGCCCGCGGCTCGGTGGTCAAAGCTTCCACCGCCAGCAGGCCCTCCGGCCCCCTTTTAGTCGCCTCACCGTAGTTCATCTCCTACACATCACGATTGTAATGAATAGGCCTAAACAATACTGGACTGATTTCAAAAATTCTTTCACCATTGGATAGCTACATCATCAGCGAGTGACATAGGCTTTATTTTATCCCCGTACTTTCACGGGAACGGGAACTACGTGGATGAAACCGCGTGACGTCCGCTAGTTAGTAGTGAAGTCAGCTATCAAGGATGTAAATATACTCTGCGAAACACGTTCCTAGTAAAATCAAACGCGATAAAGAAAACATTGAAATTACAAAGGTAATAAAAAACAAGGAAGAAAAAATAACCGTAAACAACTTTTCTTCTTACACAAAGGAGACAACAATGGGTTGTTTCGTGAGAATACACAAAACTATAAAAATTATTTAATGGAACCACAATTTTTACACAATAGCACTGCGCACTGAGACCGACTGGGAACTACGGGGGTGAAACCGCGTGAGGTTCGCTAGTATGGAAAAAAAAAATTATTCAGTAAAGATGTTTTTTTACGATATGGTCTCTCGCAGTTGGTAGGGGGGAGTTACCTCCACTGCTTAACCGGACTAAAGGGCGAGACCCAAGGTACTCCATTCAGTTAAGACCCTGGTAAGGCACTTATGAACGTCGAAGAATTGGCAACAATGCTATTTAAAGAAGGACATTATTTGAATATTACAAAAGTGGTAGTAAGCACGCAAACGGCCTACTTTGTGAGATAATAAACAAAATGAACGGTGTTCTAAACAAAGCTAAAAACGTAGCCAAACATAATGACAAAGCTAATTAACACTCAAGCGCTTGAAATTATAAGCCCTTGGGTGCCGGTGCGGGTGCGACCCAATTTCAAGGGTAATCGAAAATTAACGCGACGAAATATATTGGATATTTCCCTTGAGCCTGTAGAGGAGCCCGGACCAATGACTTTATTAATTGCCACACTAACGAGTGATGGCCTTGGGGTTTGAGTAGTAGCCTGCTACGCAAGTGACGCAAGTTCGAATCCCAGCGGGGCTGTACCAATTACTTTTTCTAAAAACTTATGTACAGTGATTTCACACCACGTGCTTTACTACCATTTAGTACCATTTCAGAATGGTCAAATTTGGAGCACTTGTAACCGAAGGAAGTGTAAGGAGATGCATGAATGTGGATGATGCGAAAGAAGTATGTAAGGATCGTAGCATAGGGCAAAAGGTGGTCTCTGCCTACACCTATGGAATACAGGCGTGAGCATATGCATGTATGTATGGACTAGTTAATTCTTTCTCCTAGATAGAGGTAGGGTACATGATCACTCGTTTGGGCAATCTTTATGTGATATATATTCACAGCAAAGTTTAGTTTTAAAGAAGCGATTACATCTTAAACACTAATCCGTGGTTAAACCACAGATATAAAATATATTGAGCACCGTTCGATATCTGGGGCTGCCAGACTGGGGTTGTATCCTGTATCTCATCTTCACAGAAGATCGCAACAAAATAATAAGATCTATGGCATGCGACGCTGCGGACACAAGCAAGTTAAATTCAGAAAAATATACACAACAGAGAAACTTTTATCAGCTGTTAGCCTGCATAAAGTATAAAGGTTAAGTACAAAGTGTGAAATGAAACTCTGCGGTGGCGAGTCTGTAATATGTAAACATAAATACAATCGTATAGTCGCGACAGCTGAGCCCTGAGTTTGCGGTTTGCCAGTTCACCGTTACTTTGTATGTGAGGAACGGAGCCGTGAGCCCTAAGTATTACTAAGTATACTGAGTTCAATAAACAATGCAATTCTCAAGACTTTGACGAATCTATACTTATAAGTAAAGCTGACGAGTTTGTTGTTTGCTTGAACACGCTTATCTCAGGAGATACTATTCCGATTTGAAAAATTATTTCATTCATGTTCAATCACGCTAAGACCGATCGCTGGTTAAAGTTAGGGCCAGCCTAATGTAACCATTGCACGCGGACGAAGTCGCGGGCAGAAGCTAGTATAATATATTTCCGTATGAGGTTACAGGATCTGATCCAAACAATAACACACTAATTAATGTCATTCTCAGTATCGTGAGATATAAAAGTATTAGATGTAACAAATAATTAATGTTCTCCTAAGTGTATGTGTTCAATTTAATATTAATAATTTGGTAGGAACTGCCTCGTTGGTCTAGTGGTTAGTACGTGCGTCTGCCGATCACGATGTCCTGGGTTTGATTCCCTGGTCGGGTCAAAAATAGATATTGGGTTTTTCTGTCGAGTAATTCACAATAAAATGCCCGGAGTTTGGAAGTTGGGTGTGTTTCCACCCCCGTGGCTCGGGGCGCACGTTGCACCGTTGGTCCTCCGCCTGATCTCTCTCCGGTCGTGTCGGATTGCCTCCCATCGGACTATGAGAGTAAGGGAATAAAGAGTGCACCTGTGTTTGCGCACACACTTGTGCTAAGATATATTATAGTCTCCTGCGCACATCGCTAATCCTCGTTGAGATTAGCCGCCGTAACCGGAATTCGGTAGGAGAGATCATTTGGTAGGAACAGTTAGTTGAGTACCTACAGCGCCAAAAATGTACATTTGAGAAGACCATATAAATATTTGAAAACTTCTCACCTTCGAGTAAGGGCTGCGGCTGTGATAGCACGGAGTCCCTAGAGGCAGCCCTGCGCACCGGCTTGGCGGGCCTCGCTAACGACTTGAGCCCCCCAGACAGAATCAGTTCCAGGGCCCGCCGCCCACCGGGCCCATTCGCGCCTGCTCCCATCTGCAAGAGACACAATATTTAACAATTGAAGAACTAGGCTGGTGCTCACAGCTTGTTTCAATATGATTTTTTAAAGTAAAGTGCTCGGCACTTTATTCAACCCTATGCGGCTGATCATCTGAGTTGTATACGAAGCTACTGCGATCTAACCGTCGTTACTCCTTTTACTAAAATCTGTAATCTAACTAGTTGTCAGATTACTTAGGTAAGTAATCTGACACTCGTTGACTAGTCTTAGGTCTGTTAGGTACTAACAGAGAAAATAAAAAAAAAATTAGATTTTTTTATCTCTCTGTATTTCTATATTCCATCTGCATTTAGTTAAAAGCTGTTAATTTGGAATTACAAATACACCTTTATTTGTATAGATGCTTTTTCACTTTAACTGTACCCGAATCCGAGTTGAACAATCGATATTTTTCAGTGTCAACGCTGTCCCAATAGCCTCAATATACTCCATCGTAAATCAATTCGATTGATTATAAATATTTTTAAACAAACATCAATAATATGAAAAGTTATTTGTTTTGCCTTTGTCGGAATCTTAGTGAAATAAAATAAATTATATAATCATAGTGCCTTGACTGACACAGGGTGTTCTAAATGAATGTAGCTTATGTGATACTAGCTTTGTGGACTTATTTCATAGGCTTTGTTTCACTCTAATTTTTGTATGCAAATAACAGTAGCCTAAACTACTACTTATAACCTTAGTTATCATAGCCAGTGAATGTCCCGTTGAAATCGGTCCAGCGTTTTAACAAGTAGCCGGAACAAACAGGCCGACAGACTGACGAACGGACAGATATATATTTTTTGTAACGTATATGCAGGTATACATTCGTATACATTTAGAAGAATTCGATTTTTTTAACCCTTATTTAATATGGTAGACGGGGCCCCTGCAAGTCCGACGGCCCCCTTTTAGTCATCTTTATGATTGTCGGATAAATCAAATAAACCAAAACATATTCTCGTAGCCTAGCTACAACATAAAGTGTGTATGGTTTAAATGAAAGAACCATGTTGACCAGCCTTTGGTAAGTCGAAAAAAAAACAGAAAAAAAGGAAAAACAACGAATCGTTATCATTTGGACTCGAACCGGGGTATAGCCAAACTTCGTTATGACTCGATAAGCTCCCGTCTGAGCTATCGTACCTTGACAGATGTCGGCGAAATTATCCTTCGTATTATAATGATATTGTGACAATTTTCATTGCCTGAAAACATGGTTAAAACGACGTTTTCTGAAGATGAAACCTAGCTAAATCATTTTTTGCCCCCTACACACAACATTTCATGAAAATCGTTTCCGAGATTCCGATTCTATATAAATATACAAGAATTGCTCGCTTACAGGTATTAGATAAGATTAATTTACCTTCGGGTGTAAAATGCAATTTCAAAACAACCTGTATACTAATATAACTAGAATTGATTATCTTAATAATTAGTTACAAAGTCAAAGTCGTATGGTAAGTAGAAGGATGCTGACAATTTCACAATACAATCGGAACCTTGAAACAAGTTGCAAAATTTTAATCAACACCATGACACAAATATTTTAAATATTTTTGAATAAATTACGATATCACATCTCGGTATTCGAATCAGTGACTTTGTACACCGGAAGAATTTGATTTTATAATACCTATCAATACGGATGTTTTCTTTAAGAATTCTAATTCTATTAAGTCTATGAAACTTCCTGTTAAGTTTCATAGACTTAATAGAATTTGAATGTAGACAAAGTAATATTCACTCGCGCTAGCGCTTATAGAAACGGTACCATAGGGCGATGGCATAAATCAGGCACGTTACATATGTCATCCCCATACATTTCGTATCGCTTCTATTCGTAAGCGCGAAGAGAATGTTACTTTATCTAGCCTATATAACGTTTAGCTGTATCTATCTATATATCTCATCATCTCCCTGGTCTTATCCCATACATATCTTGATTCAACCCGATGTGGCTGATTACCTAATTTGTATAAGAAGAGACTGCCATCTGGTCTTACTAACCCCTTTTACGAGGAAATCGGTAATCTAGGTGAAACCCGCTGTCAGACTATTTTAGGCCTGCGATCTACGTCATCTACTATCTGTAATCTCCCAGATATCGGAGTCTGGATAAGTGCCCGATACAGAATACAGGTGTCGTCACGAGTCATGAGCGCTGACCTTGAATGCGCAGTAGTCATTTTATGAGTCTGTCTCTATCTGTATGTATGGCGCGAAGCGAATAAAAACATGGGCAGTATCCCCACTATAATCGCTCGGCGCTCACTGTTATTTAAATGGCAATAGGCTTCCCCTCTATTTCTATTCCATGGAACTTAAAATAACTGGCGAAATTTAGGTGTACTACGAGTCCAGCTGTGCCTACGCCTTCGGGGAATACACTCACATATGTACGTCATTATAACCGTAATGAGCTAAGCTCCAAATAAGGATTTCTCATACGATTCAAGTTAATCTCGTCGCAGTTATTCACAATTTCACAAACAATTAACATTTCCTGATTCATTAAGCCTTAAAGAGACACAAATTAGCTTTAATATGCCTTAATGCGGAGGTCACGCAAATTTTCATAGCTTTTTGTCCCAGTGTGTTGTTTAAAGGCAATAAAATGACGTATAAGGTGGGGTAAAAAAACACAATTTTAAAAATTATTAAGAATTATAAATTACATGAATTATGGTAATATTCTTTCCAGTAGCAACACGGAATGGCCAATAATGGTTGAGAATATGGAACCTGGAAAATAATTTTGACACTTACCTACCACTAGCATTTATTCCGTTAAGGTTTCTTACTTTAATTGTAATGACTTGATGAATAAATAGATCAAATTTGAGGGACAACTGGGGATAGCAATCCATCTGTAATATTTAATAGGTTATTCAAAACCAAAATACCAACCAACCAACCCATCGGATAATCTATTTAAATTGCACACAACGGATTAATAAGTATGTATTTATGTACGTACACAATACAATACGTTTGTATTAGTGTCTGTTTACAATTCCAGAGCGATAGCTATTACAATGCATGTGACGTAACACTACTCGATAGCTGGCATATATGCCGATACCATGTATGAGAATTTATTACCTCCGGTTTGCTATAGAAAAAAAATGCTCACGCTATCCCACAGGATCCCCGATGGGATAAGCAGAGCAACAACTAATGAAGATGACTAAGTGCCAACGTGACAAATGGTGAGTCCATCGCCGTCTCAGGCACTACACATAATGTCTTTGAATTACATAGACAGACATATGCCTTTCTTGCCGGTTTTTCCAGAAGGCTAGTTTCCGAACGGGTGGCAAATTCCTCGACATTCATAAATGCCTCACTGAATAAACTGCATAAATAATTTTCATTTCCATAAGTATACAACGTCCCATACATACATATAACACGCGCCAACATATTACATCCAGAAACCTTTAAATTGCCATTATAATATTTTTTGGGTATACAATAACCATACTCCCACGATTTCCCTACCTTAGTACATTACCTACAACAATACAGACCCTTACGATCAATTTCTGAACGTAGGATTACGTAATAATAATAATATTTAGAGCAACCTTGCACAGTAATGCGAATGGGGGATTCATTGACGTGCTGACTAGATCTTCGTTCAGTATGAGTACCCCAATATTATAAGTAGAAGATATGAAGAAATCATGCCGACTTACAAACACTTCTTCCATATACTTATGCTACATACGCATAAATAAAATTGAAGCGTCTGTTTGTAATTCCACTATAACAGGTTATCACTAAATGTAAATAAAACGTATATACGGTACTTAGCAAAAAAAACTATTTAAGTATTTAATCACTGCCGGCTTTCTGGTACTGATAGTGCCTTAGTTAGCGATAGACTCACCATCTGTCACGTTGGCACTTCATCATGCACGGTGTAAAGTCTGCCTACCCCTTTGGGGAATACAGGCGTGAGCGTGTATGCCGGCATTGTGTCCTCTTTGATTGTTCCGGCTAAACTCAGAAGCGGCAGGAGCTTTCACTGGCATGTTCATAGCTGATTTTACGACGTGTAACTTCACCAAAGTTATCAAAATAGGTTTCTGATAAATACCACGCATACTAACTTTATATAGTGTCATTGAGGTACGGCCTTCTACAAGGAAGGTTCTCTTGTGCCTCTTCATTACATTCAATAGCGAATAGGCCCTTGAGTGGATCCTTGAAATTATGTTATTGGTAATATTGAACTATAACAATCCAAAGGTTACACAACTACTTTGCGTGTAATGAAACTTCGTAACACCTACTGAATGAAATTACCTATATTTCTCACTAGCGGACATCATGCGGTTTCACCTGCGTAGTTCCCGTTCCCGTAGGAGTAGGGAGGATAAAATAAAGCCTATGTTACTCGCTGATGATGTAGCTTTCCTATGGTGAATGAATTTTACATACAAATTTGTCATTTCACTTCTATCATCATTGACATCAGTCAATCGGTTGCCTTCTATATATATTATTATATTCATAGCACATTCGGGGAAATTAACATTGAAGATAAGGGAACCAATGAGAAAAATCATTGAGGTTATTTGTCAGTCGCTCATTAGCGTACCAATTCATTTAGTAGTTCTTAATTAATTTACTACAGAGCACACGCGTTCGTCGCGTGTTACAGCACTAATAGGTAACTATTTCCTTGACTTTTAATAGCTATAAATAACATGGGTTTGTCGTGTTAGTTTATGACTGTTTTCTCATATACATACGCGGTACTTTTGATGACCACGTGTCGATTAACTGCCTTTTTAAATAACCAATCAAAGTTTTCAAACGGGTTTCTGTTATCTGTCAGATTTGATCTATGCATACCTTCTATTCTATAATAATCTTAAGTAGCGATAAGTTATTGGGATGAAAGTAAGGACACGATGATACATTTGTTTATTTTTAGGTAGAAGATGAATAGAATATTGACAATGGCCGTAAGTCTGTAATTTATAAAAAACCTAAACATAAACCAACTTACATACATACATACATATGCTCACGCCTGTATCCCATGAGGGTAGGCAGAGACCACCGTTTGCCACATGCTACGATACTGACATACTTCTTTCGCTTCATCCACATTCATGCATCTCTTCATACACAAAAACCAATTTGTGCAATATATACGAATTCGTCAGGGAAATGAAACTTTGTTACTGAATTTAGGGCCTAGGAACTGTCTAATGTCGAGAAAAGAACAGGGTTCGGAGCTGACTAGCCTACTTTTTTTCCTTTTTTTATACCAACACGATATGCGACTACATTTAATCTGATGGAAAGTAAAAATATAGTCCACGACAGGTGGTAAATATAACATTCCCTGAGAGGCACCATTTACCTCTCAAGAATAATTATTGCCAATGTTGATTATATGTTACGTAAGAGCATATTTATTAGCACTGTCGAGGAATTTTATATTAGATAACGGGCACAGCAATAAAGTATGTCTAACACTACATTCAGTATTTTATAAATCCATTTCATTTCTTCCGCGTTGCGAAGAAATTGCTTTTAGGGTTCCTTAACGGTTACCACTATACTTAAAGCAAAATGGCTACCCATATTCAATATATGATACGACAGTGGCCAATTTAAGCTGAAGTTATTTTGATAATAATAAGATATTGGAACATTTATTGGATTAAGCAAAACGAACGAACCTTCCAACGAAAGCTTCGGTTCGTTTGGCGGATTAGATTAGATCCCCAGCTCATTGTCACATAGAATATCACGAGTTCAGTAACCAATACGACCTTAATTAAGAAGCTGTAGAATAAAATTATGTAACTATTCCATAATAAAAACTAGCGAGAATAATATTAAAACAAATCGCAAGCAACCTTCAAATTATAACACTTCAGTTATTAATAAACATGAAATTACCTCACGCCGAATTTTGTATGTCACTGCCACTAGAGCCAATCTAGTCTAGCCTGAAATACATTGGTGTAATACTGAAACATTTCAGTAACAGTATTACATAAGGCGGCCACTTCCGTATTGGCGAGGTGCCCTGAAAATCTACCATTTTTACTGAAACTTTCTTCAGTGTTTTTACATTGGCCTAAACGTAAACAAGCTTATAAACTTTGCACATTCTGCCGTCATAAATTTATACTTGTTAGTGTAGTTACATCACGTTGATTTATTTACATGATATGTAAGAATAAAGCTCAAAACAACTGTTTTTTAAGTAATTGAAATGGTAATAAACTAAAAAATACGCATTAATTGATTATTCTCGACACTCACATGGTTTTAAATAAGAAAAGGGGGATGCTCACGCTACAAAGATCGCCGAAGGGGTAAGCAGAGACACGCACTCTCTTTTCAAAGAAGATGATTAAGTGCCAACGTCACAAATGGTGAGTCCATTGCCGTCTCAGGCATTTAACAGTTACGTGAATTACTTCTTATACATATGCAGATTTTCTCACGATGTTTTTCGTCACCATAGAGTACGTAATATGAAATCACGGAAAACAAAGAACATAATTAATTCAGTTTGTTTAGGACCTGGCAAGGCGCTCGTGGATGTTGAGAAATTACTACCAGTTCGTAAACTAGCCTTCCGAGAAGGGTTAGGAGTATATTATAAGGCTAGCCTAAAAGCTAGCATGTACGCTTTCATTTCAAAAATACGCGGGCGTTACGCAGTCATGACTTATTTACGGCGTGCAGTTCCAAGCAAATGATTTTCCTTATTGACAAATTGAATAGCCTTTCTAGAAGTGCAATAAACGGTGATTCATGGACACGGTATCAATCATGAAATTATTTATAATTTCATTTATCATCATACTGTGAGTGGCCGTATAAATAGGTCACATTTGCCTTCCGTTGACATAAATAAAAGTCATTATAATAAGCTGTCTGACAGTAGCCCGCTTAAACCAAGACCAGACTAAAGTTCTAAAGCTATGTCCATCCCTTTTGAAATCTGCATAACTCTTTTAGATGGAAGCACTTTTAAAGTAAGGATTTATCTAAGGGAATGACGAATGACTAAATTTGTAAAAGGAGAAGGGGTCTAATCTACAGTTCCAAACAAGAACATCCTCAGATTAAAGTTACGTGGTATACGTGCCTCTACTACTGATTGCAGCTCGCTTAGAACTTGCATAATACACCATTGTAGTTCAAGATAACCACGTTCATACTTACTATCCAATGACTTCTTATTCCTTCAGGACTTCCTATTTTCGGGCCTGAGAACAATTAGAACTCTGGCGTAGTCCGTCCCAAGAGCTCAAGTCTATGAGAAAATGGGAGGACCTCTTCTTGTTTCCAATATTTAAATCCATTCAGTATGTCTGTTACAAAATTATGCAAAAATGGCTGAGCAGTTTTTTATAAAATTATATATTTCATGGATAAACTGATAGACAACTTTTAATCTCGAGAAATATTACGTTTCTGTGTGATGAATAGTAAATACCGCGTGGGCGAAACTGCGGGCGGTAGTTAATAATGAACAGTGAAACTTTCAGACTAAATAGATATCGATCAGATACATTCCATTGCCAATACTTTGAATGGTCCTTGCCAATATGCAACCTTCGAGAACAGCCTTGATCAGAGTTATGAACTGGCTAACTAAGGAATCCCTCTTAGTAACGAAAAAACTAATTTACATACATACATATGCTCACGCCTTTATCCCATGGGAGTAGGCAGAGACCACTGTTTGCCACATGCTACGATCCTTACATACTTCTTTTGATACATCCACATTCATGCATCTCTTCATACACTTTCTTCGGTTACGAGTGCTCCGAATTTGACCTTTCTGAAAAATATTATTAATTTGGTCATAGTAGTTCTTCCTTGGACGCCCTCTACCGACACCGACGCCCTCTACGGTCACATTCGCTTTATAAATTTCTTTCGTTAATCGCCTTTCACTCATCCTTTCGATATGTCCAAACCATCTCAACATACAACAACTTTTTTCAATTCTGGTCACCACATCATTCTTCAGCTTGCAACTGTCTCTTATCACACTATTTGAATTCTAATTCCGAGTCAGAGAATAAGAAGAATTAATTTTGTATTCGGCCCGCGTTTTTGACCCACATCCAAAAAATCCTGTTTCGTCCCACACGATACAAAGAATGAGGTCGAATCATTCGAGTTTCATTTATTTCATTTTTGTAACTGCATCTAATTTTTTATCCTTTGTGCACAATAGGTTATTTTTGTATTCCGAGCGTTTACGTCCGCATCACGGCTAAGCTACATTATTGTGTTTCTTTAAGCTTTTAAAAACAGCAAAAAAGATATTATTTCACATACTTTTCAACAGCTTTTCAGATTACGAAGGCCATTTTTTTTTTTCTTGCTGTATTACCATTCGATTCGAATACTTAACAAAAAAATGTGTTATTTGTATGTTCGCTTAAGAACTGAAGTAGATCATTTCAGAAATAATTTAAAGAAAAAAATCAGTATAAAACAAGAAAAAATAATTGTAAATTCGAAAGCGGAACTAAGAAGTATTCGAAAATGTTTTGAAATGTGCATCTGGATTGGATCTTCTTCAAGGTCCCAGTGACTCATCGCGTAATAGATCGGGTTTGATGCTTGGTCAGTGTAACACCGTTTCCACGTACATTAAATTGAGCAGATCATAAATACTTAATTTCTAATATTATAAGGGTTTATATAAAGTGACTTTTGAACTTCTTCACAGACGTCTGGCGTCTCAGCATCAGATTGCTTTTCGCATCATCACATCACGTCATTTCTATACAGCGTCATTACTGCTACTCAATTACAAATAACCATCATAGTGTTATATGATTCTTCATCAGTTTTTAAATGCTATTCTGGCATTCCATAGAGCTGTAATTAAGAACACCTGTTTGATAATTGAATATAACGGGATCTCACGTTCCCTATTCGGAAACGACCGACTGTGAGCTGTACCTTACAGGGTACGTACCCTACGTTCCACTTAACCCCCGCAACGATTGTAACACCCTCTGTATCGTTCCACCTAAGGCCCGTGGTCGTTGCGAGCGATCGCTCGACGTCATAGCTGAACTCACTGTTCGCGACCACATCGCGCCCACTTCGTACACAAAATATAGGTGGGTCAGAGTGGGCTTTCACTAAAATGTAGCGGGAATTTTAGAGATTCTTTTATTTTATTTTTAACCGACTTCAAAAAAGGATGAACCTATCAATTCGACTGTATGTTTTTTTATGCGGCGAGTAAGGGAAATATGCCGTCACGAGTTTTGAGCGCTGAGCGAGAATAGTGGGTATAACTGTATTAGTTCGGGTCGCGCCGTACAAAACCCTAAAAAATTACAGATGGTGAGTCTATCGCCGTCTCAGGCACTATACATATGTCTTAGAATTACTTCTCATATTTAATTTGTTATTTCTTCTCATTAATAAACACATCCATAATTCATGTCATATTGATCGTCTGTCAAACTCATATCGTAACAAATTTAAACAAAACCGGAAAGATTTTTTTTTACTCTAAAGTCATGCTTGCCTTCAGACATTCGAGTTCCTAGTTTAATGATATATTAAAACATATTTATATATCACAATATTATAATAATACATAATATTATGAATATATTAATATGCTGTATCGCTTCTAATTTAACTTCTAACCGGAAAGATGAGAGCATTATTATGATAATCAATAAGAACTTACTAAACGAGAAGGTAAATGGAATAGAAGAGTACAGAATAATTAATTATAAGTGTACCTTGATGACGTCATGTACAGATATAATATATAAACATATTTTTTTTTTCGTGTAATATAAAATACAGGTTACATACAATGAGCACACCTTAGAAACTATGTCTGTGTTCCTAGGGACGCGCATATAACATACATATGCTCACGCCTATATTTAGTAGGCTGAGGTGTTGTAATCACAACACCCAATTTTCACCGAAGATGGATAAGTGTCAACGTGACAGATGGTGAGTCTATCGCAGTCTTAGACACTATACATACGTCATTGAATTACTTCTCAGACATATGCAGGTTTCCTCACGATGTTTTCATTTACCGTAAAGCACGTGGTGTGAAATCACTGTACATAAGTTTTAGAAAAACTCATTGGTACATGCCCCGCTGGGATTCGAACTTGCGTCGCTTACGTAGCAGGCGACTGCTCAAACCTCAAAGCCATCACGGCTCTTCATCACGCACATAATTATAACAGTGTGGGAATTTGAACAAAATTATAAAGGCATTGATTTTCACAGGTTTTTCTGCCTACAGGTCCCTTCACGAGCAATGAGCGCGTATCTTGAATGCGTAGTAATCTGTTTATAAGTCCAGTCTCTGTCTGTATGTATGGCGCGAGGCGAATAAAAAACATGTGCAGTATTCCCACTCTTTCGTATCCTTTAGTTAAAATCCTAGAATTCTACCCAAACGGTATCATACAACTAGCTGCCATCATATCTTCTCATTACCAAGATACCATGACAATGATCCACAACATATGTATATGACGAGTATGAGACTGTCACTGACATACAAACTGTAATTGGCAATAAAACCTTATGGTGAAGCCTTAGAATGATATTCAGCTAGCCAAAACCTTAAATATTTGAAAGTGTATATGTCCGAAAAATACACGTCGCTTGGCCTTTACCGACGCTGTTTGACGTCATTGTTTATAATCATTAACATATTTTTTTAAACATACCTATTAGATAAGAACTTAGTTCTTTATTTAGCTATAATGTACACGTGTCTTTATGTTCTGCGGCTATTTAAGAATACGTTTATTATTGGAACAAAATAGCATTGCTGCTATGATTGTTGTTTAGGAAGGCAGTAATTTCCAAAGTGCTTTGCAAAATTTTCTAGTAATTCAGTCATTAAAAGTTGACTTTTATTTTATTAATTCTAGTGAAATAAGTCACTTTTACTAGCTAGTACCATCTATGAAAGAGAGTAGTTGTTCTTAGAGTTAGTTTCTTAATTTTAAATGTTGATCCCATACATCACTACTTAATACATTTATCAGATAAGCCGCAAAGTGCGTAGAAGGTACCTATATATCAAAGCAAACCGCAAATAGAAAGACGCAGGTCGCAGACAGACTGGCATTCCCGGATTTCTATTTATGTCCATTGAAAAAACATCACGTAATTCAATTCAGTACTCATTCGCATATTTCGTTATTGCAATGTCCCAAATGATCCATATTTACTTACCCTTGCGCGTCCAATGTCAGTGTTTGGCATTACGAATAGATAAATAAAAATGGCGATGACGATGTTACACTAAACAACAAACTATCACACGAATTATCACTACACCTCAGCACAAGTATTTGGTAATTTTCGCGTAGTACATGCGATGTGAAATCCACTACTATTGTCACTCGAGGACATTATCACTTTCGTAATAGAAACGAGTCGGGCGCGTCCACTCGCGTTCGCCACGCGCGACCAAATGTCACCAGCGGGCGCGTATCAGCTGTTACCACGCGTGGCATCCCTAACGATAACGATTTCCTACACAGAGTAAAAACAGTGGGAAAAGTCACTGTTAGTGTTGCAGAATAAAAAGACACTTTCCGTGTGCGCACTTTCAAGTACTCTGTCGATTTTCTATTCCGAGATGTGATGAATGACAGTGCACGATCACGCGTGACGTAATATAACTCTTTTTTTTGCTAATTGGAAAGCATATCGCTAGAAATTGTAAGTTGAATTGATTAATTACAGGTCGGCGTCTAATGAAACGTGTTTGAGTTATTCATAAATATAAAATTAATTATGATCGACAACAATTTCGTGCATAGCAATAAGGTCATAATTTATATCCCTGTTTCGTGAGTAACCTACGGTTCGAGTTATGAGCGATACTATCGCTAATTATGAAGCATTGGTGTCAAAAATACACCAGGTGGCAGGTTTAACATTTAAATAAGCTATAGACTAGTCACCATTAGTAGGCGATAGATTTTCACAGGCAAGTGTGATTGATTAAATGTACGAATCGAATTATCACACTTTTATTATTTTATTTTTCGCGAATCACACCTCATGGTAAGCAAATATACCCGGTTCCAAAAAAGATACTTACAAGTGCGAAAGACCGGCTCGAAAACTACCTTATACGGTTGTGATCTCCACTATAATCAACACATTATTGATTTAATTATTAAGACATCTCTTGGCGATTGTACCAATCCACGAAAGATCTCAAATTACTTTCAAGATCATTGGAATAAGAGTTAACAGGATAGATTTTACTATGAGTTAGAGACCCATTTCCATTAATGTAAACAGTAAAACATTTCTATACCAAAAATCTAAATACGAGACCATTTGCAAACCGCCATAACTAAAACATTAGTCATTATTATAACAGTTGCTTGCTATGTATGACTACAAGTAATTGAATGTTAATAGTCCTTTGTATTTTTTTTTCATTAGACAGCTGGTCCACATGAAACTCAATAACATGTTCAAATTTAATATACTTCTTTGAATCAATAATGCTTTTAAATTAAACGGTCCATATGATCGGTGTCATTTTATCCAGCTATGTAAGGAATTAACTTTTAACAAGTCCCCTATACGAATATTTTATTTACTTTTCAAATGTTTATTTAAACTTTTATATGTGTATTAACAGTTTCTAGGGTAGATGTGTAACTGTGTGCTACTGTAGCACCTAACAGTCTAGAAAAAGTGGGAGGCATTGATACCAATATTTGTTTCGGAGTAATTTCTGGTGCCAATGTATAAATAGCGTTCAAAAACGAGTTATGTTACTTTCACTTTACAAACTCATTAACGAATTGGTGTAAGTTGAAGATCCCTGTACATTCATGTTCACAGAAACTTTCATTTCAAAGAAGTCTTTTGAGGTATTCGTCTCAATTCGTTAGAATAATAATTGTTGATGCAGACGACACAGTTCATTTCTAAATAAGTATAAACACTAATTTCAGATTAACGCTAGCGAGAAATCAAGTTTAGCAGCCGTCCTTCAATATCATATGACACAAAAGCAGAAATGTCCGTATCTACAGTGTTGACATAGCTTGTCGCGATAAATGATAACAAAGTACACACGATCCTCGTTAATAGGTAAATAAAATACCTTATCGCTGTCCGTCGGTAGCGTGCCATAGCCGTACCAGCTTCTAGCTGTTCTCAACCGAGGTTCGTCGCGAGGAGACAAGAGGCCACTTCCCCATCTGACGAGACCCTCTGCCACAGCGGCCACGCTCGGGGTATTTTGACTTCCATTAGGGGAACTTGGAGATCCCACTCCCTTCTCAGCTACAGGAGGGAGAGTCGGCCGAGCGCAGCCCGTTCTCCTCTCGTATATCCTTTTACAAGGTTCATCGATATCTGTCTCGAGCAACCCTTTTTTATCACTGCCTCTTTTGACCTCTACCCTTTTCGTATCATCTTTCCGTTTCGTCTCTGTTTGAGTCTCTTTTCGTTTCGCGCTATCGTTCGAATCCTGTCTGGATAGTAATGTCTTCTTCAAGCTTTCACTCGAATCTTGCTTTATAAGTTTCTTATCTGATTCTTTGAGCGTCGCTTTTTTGTCATCTTTTGCTAAGAGTGCGCGTTTGAGACTGTCTGACGAGTCTTGTTTGTTGATGTGTTTCCTCGGACACTCTGTGTTTAGGGAGTCCGTGGTTTTGGAGATGAGTAGTTTAGGGTAGTCATAGGGAGCGAGTTCTGGTGGGTTGAGTTCGAGGGAGCGTCTGTTTTTGCGCTTGTCGACAGTCGGTGCTATCTGCGCCTTGGCAGGGAGCAGACGGCGCGGCAGCAGGCTGCGGTGGTCAGCGAGGGGCGACTCCGGGCGCAGCATCGTGGGCGGCGATTTGGAACTGCCGCGGTCTAATCGCCTGGAACAAACAAACACATTCATCAGAATTTAAGATTCTTAGGGATACTTTGTAGAAGGTATTGGTATTGGGTCACATAATCATCAATATCTGATACCTAATTATTGAATCTCTTCATTTAAGTATGAATAACAATAGGTTTGCAAGTGCGATGACTTGATGCAAAGGCCAGTCTACCGTAAGCGGACACTGGTAATAATGTTAATTATCATTACAATGTTAAATGGCCTCTGGACGGTACAGGAAGAATAAACGCGTTATTTGAATAAGCTAATATTCGACCTTTTATTTCCAGATTTTAGGCCTCTAATTTCCAAATATGAAAAATTTTATTTAATTTATGAAAATTTTAAAATCTTCTGAACATATAGCAACATTTTGCTAGTTCGCATTCAGTCAGTAACACTGTAAAAAATAACAATTATTGACAATGATAACACAACTCACGTTTTGAATATAAACGTCCGCAAGTAAGTACTTAACAATTAACTATATGTAAACCACAGATAAGACAATCTTCCAAATCATACCCCAGCTAGAACGTTATTGAACCGCTTCTAAGGTCTAGGTTATCGTAGTAGGTGTAACGCGGAATTTCGGACAAGTAAACGTAAACCCTATTCGTATGTAAAGTAACGTCGACAGTTAATTGATTAATCAACAGTCATGTTGGCTTGTTATCATCATAGTGCGAAATGTAAGTAATATCGGAGTGAGTAAATAGACCGTGATAGCAGAACGGTGGAGTTTATTTCCTTATCGTCTGCTATGCGGTGGAGAGAAATTACATGTACTCGACTCGTGTAATTGCTTGAAATAATTACATTATATTCATTTTAAACGGAGTCCACGCTTTCTCTAACCACTATTTTTGAATCTTAACTGTAATCATTTTGGCGTATGGCTAGTTGCTACCAGCGATCATTTTGCATTTTGATCTAAATATGAGCCGTGGTGGCCGTGGGGTTTGTGCAATCGCCTGTTACGCAGGTGACGCAAGCTCGAATCCCAGACATGCCTGTACCAATGAAATTTTCTCAAAACTTATGTGCAGTGTTAAGGTCTGGAATTTGACCGAAGAGAACTTCAGCCAGCTTTGTAGGAAATATGGTTCAATTTCAGTATTTCTATTAATAAACCATTCGCGCCGATTACGCCGATGACGCCGCCGCCGCCTTCGAATTATTCATCGGCGCATGCCGCCGGTCAAAACGGCATCGGCGCACTTATCTACTGCCTACCCCTTCAGAGAATACATGAATCTGGACGACACCCTAATATATTTGGTAGCTAGATTTGCCCCGCAGTTTTACCCGCGAAGATATATAGATAATTTCATGGATGGACCCGCGGAATCAATTTTTTTACGTTTACCTGCCAGTAAACGTAATAGAGATTAGCCAGAACAAACAGACAGACAGACAGAGAAAAAAAAATGGTGTTTTATGTCAGTTCTCGTGAGGAGCTCGTGGCATAGTTACTATTGCGCATATCATTCGATCAGCGAAGTTAAGCAACCCTAACCCTAGCAAGTAATTGGATGGGAGCCTTCGGTCCCGGTTGCCAATTTATCATCTCTGGCAATCGTTACAGTCGGAAGCCTAAAAATAATCTGACAATTGGTTTAAGCCAGATCACAGATTTTCCTCGTTAAAAGGGTTGCGAAGGTCAGATGGCAGTGGCTTCGTATAAAAATCAGGTGATCAGCCACATCAGGTTGAATCAAGTGCCGACTCCAACAATGTATGGGATAAGGCCAGGGTGATGATGATGATGTTTCAATGTCAGTGCCCTATATACTTGTGAAAAGTTGTGTAAAAAGCTGTTAATTTACTAATACAAACAGACACTTAAATTTTATTTATCTGTACGTACTGTATATATATAGATGTGTGATTTGGTACAATATTTACTGGCAAGATCTCTCGACACACTTACACCGATGAGTCAGTCCCTTTGCACACAAAACCAGCACCGTTATTATGAGAAACGCACCCGACACGCACCGACTAAAAACACTGGTGACGTCACCAAACAAAGGCCGTTTAAAAACAGATTTCAAACTCGACCGCAGAACTCGAGATAACATTCATTATTTAATATTTTTATCTACCGTTTACATAACTGTGAGCGAATGTTAAGTCCAGAGGGCTTACTCCACTGCCGCCGTCACAAGTCACCGCGTCGACGTACACGCAGATTTGTATAGGATCGAAACACTATTGTGATCCCATACAAAAGTGCGTTTACGACGACGCGATGACTTGTGACGGCGATTTTAAGAAAACTCGCTCTAGGCCCGCAGATGACTGCATAGGGAATTTGTGAAATAATATTCTTGTCTTCCCCATTTAGAATATTAAACTAGCTGTGGAACGCGACTTCGTTCACGTGAAGATAAATTTTCCCGATTAGGCAAAATTCAGCGACTTCCTCGAACTATTCAATACAGAATTATGTTTTAGTATCGAACTAGAGTGCCATGTGAGAGTTTTCTTAAAATCGCCCGCGCAAGTGATCGCGTTGACGTAACTGCAGATTTGTGTGGGATCAAAATAGTGCCCTCTAAGGGCAGACAGATGGCGCTGATTCGATTTCATACAAATCTGTGTTTACGTCAACACGGTGACTTATGATGAGGACAGTGAAAAACTCGTACTATGTTACCTGTGTAGTTCCTGAGATTAGCGCGTTCAACTAAATAAAGAAACAAACTTCAGCTTTATAATATTACTTGCAGACGTCACGCGGTTTCACCCGCGTGGTTCCCGTTCCGGTGGGAGTACGGGGATAATATAGCCTGTCACTCGCTGATGATGTAACTATCTATTGCTGAAAGAATTTTGAAAATCGGACAAGTAGTTTCGGAACCTATTCAATACAAACAAACAAAAAACAATCGAATCTTTCCTCTTTATAATATTAGTCCAAGTAATCCAATTATGTTTCTAAAGATATTTGTTTTGTAAAAAGTAATATTCGTTTATATTAAATTACTCGTATACTATACGAACAACCTATTAAAACAAAATAACTATGATAAAGTCGATCCCACTCGTATAGCTTAGGTTAGCTTTAGGGTTCGCGGTTTGTTTTTATGACCGCAAAACCTATTACTGTTAAAATACTTCTTTTAGTTATTACTATCGGACGTCACGCTGTTTAACCCGCGTAGTTCCCGTTCCCGTGGGAGTACGGGGATAAAATAAAGCCTATGTTACTCGTGGATAATGTAATTTTCGAATGGTGAAAGAATTTTTAAAAACGGTCCAGTAGTTTTTGAGCCTATTCATTACCACCAAACAAACAAAGTTTTCCTCTTTATAATATTAGTGTAGATAACATTTTGTTCAATCAGTAAATTTGATATAACTTCGGATTAGCGAGATATTTTTACGACGAGCTCGACGAGTTTTTGATTTCAATACAAAATGAATACTAAATACTTACGTTCACTGTTTATAAAGATTTATGCCCTTGCCGTATTCCCAAAAGGGCAGAGGTTTGATTGCCCTCGCGGTTGAAGGGTCCGGTGTTCCGACGCTCACAGAGTAAGCCAGTTAAAAAGGGTAACCTGGCTGATCGAGTGATATGCAATAGCAACTGTGCCAGGAGCTTCTCGTTAAGGTATACGTAAACCAAGTTAAAGAAAATGTGTCTGTCATGACATATAAGCCGGTCAAAGAAACGGCCTCGCTCAAAGACTTATTAATGGTAAATATTGTATCAGATACTAGCTCTGCCTCGCGGTTTCACCCGCCTAGATTTACTTTTATATAATACATTTTTTCGCAATATAAGGTAGCCTATGTCCTTTTTCAGGGTCTAAAGATTGTCTGTGCCAAATTTCTTCAAAATCGGTTGAGAGGATTAAGCGGGAAAGCGTAACAGACAGACAGAGTTACTTTCGCATTTATAATATTAGTAGGGATTGGCAAGAGTTACTCTTAAAATCATGATTAAGACGGTTTTAATAGCAAGAAAATGTGCGAATTGCCCCATAATTCTTACTTTTTTAAATTAAGTTTTATGTGGTATCTTGATTTCACAGCACTGTTTTATGAAAAATGCTGAGAAAGTGAAATTACATTGCTTTTAGTAGCTATTGTGTCATGATTGGTTGAAAAACATAATTATTTATGTAAGCGACTTAAAAATCCATACATACATATGCTCACGCCTGTCTGTATTCCCCGAAGGGGTAAGTATAGGTGTTGTAATAACCCACTTTTCACCGAGGATGATTAAGTACTAGCGTGACAGATGGTGAGTATATCGTCTCAGGCATTATACATACATCCTTGAAGTACTTCTAAGATATTTGCAGGTTTCCTCACGATGTTTTCCTTCACCGTTGTGTGAACTCACTGCACAAGTTTTTGGATGGGATTCGAACTTGCGTCGCTTGCGAAGCAGACGACTCCTCAAACCCCACGACCTACACGGCTCCTACAAAGTTCGTGACTATATCATGTGTTGATACGTTTTCTTGGTAACTTAATCAATTATTTTAATGTCAGTATTCAATGTTTAAAGTACAATGGATGGGACGACGCACTTGCATGCAAAAAAACTAATTAATCTTAATATGTATAATTAAATTATGTTACCAAGACTGACCTCGTGGTATATAATGGTAATAAGTAGTTACTTAGTAAACATAACTAAATTGTGAAAATAGTGACAAGTCGCCTCAGCACATCTTTCTTAATTCAAGATATCAGATACATATGCTGACACCTGTATTCTCCGAAGGGGTTGGCAGAGGCACTCGAATCGCCACATCTGTATTCTCTCCCTATCTATCAGGGGCGTGCATTGGATTTTCAGAGGGGTAAGCATAAACAATAAGTAGGTAGGTTAATTACATACCAATGTGGCGCGTAGGTACGTACTTTGGTGTATAGACACACACACACACACACGACATGAGTGTATTCAGTCATCACAAATGGTTAAGCACTTCTTATCTGTTTATATGGAATGCACCCCTGCTATATACAGATATATCATATTTTAATAAAGTTATTTGTTTTAAGCATAGGTAAAACTGCATTCTTTATTTTATAGTTAAATATGAGTATAAATTAGTGGAATTGGCGTATGTCGTTATAATTATTAATAAATACGTATATACAGACAAATACAATTTAAGCGTTTGTTTGTAATTCCAAATTAACTGCTGTTCACTAAATGTTTTATCGAAGTAGGTACCGCATAATATACTTAGATAAAAATACCAGTTTTTTATTGTTTTTTCTGGTCTGTCTGTTTGTTCGGGCTAATCTCAAAAACACCTGAAACGATTTGAACGGAACCTTTTCTGGCATCTTTCAAGCTATCCTGGATGGATTGTGTGACAGATGCTTTATTATTTTCTTAGGTCTTCCTCTCCCCTTGCAACCATACACATTCAAGTTGTAACATTGTGATATGTATGAAATATGTATGGTTCGTTGATTAATATGGATGATGTGTAAATGTTCAGCTAAGTGCTGTACGTGTAAACATCTACTGCGCGTTACTAACGTTATTTACAACTTAGTGCGTATTATATATTTTAATTTAATTATCACATCTCTAACTCTATTAACGTGCGCTCGCTACTTCGTTCAAGTTCTATCAATAAACGTTGACGCTTAGGGATTATATACTATTATTATATTGATTATATACTATTTATTGATTATTCTTATTAGTAAAGAAGAAAAGAGGAAATCAAGAAAGAATTTTATTCAAAACAAGGTAGCGGTTAAATTAACGAGATGAAGTAGACGATGGATATTTTATTTATGGCTATTTTCTTATTATATACTAGCGGACGTCACATGCTTTCACCCTCGTAGTTCCTGTTTCCGTGGGAGTACGGGCATATAGCCTACGTTACTTACTCGCTGATGATGTACCTATCCAATGCTGAAAGAATTTGCAAGATCGGTCCAGTACTTTTTGAGCCAATTAGTGACAAACATTCTTACATACAAAACATTCCTCTTTATAATATTAGTATAGATATACATCGTTCAGTCTGAGACGGCGATGGTCTCACCATCTGTCACGTTGGCACTTAATCTTCTACGTTGAAAGTGGGTGTTGTTATTACAATACTTCTGCCTACCTCTCGGGGAATACAGGCGTGAGCATATGTATGTATGTTGAGTCCACGAGATGGTAAGCGGTTACATCAGCCCAAGAACAATGTAAATCTAGCCCTAGTTTTTGAAATAAGAACGTTTGCTCCACAAAGAGTGAGGGCTGCCATCTTATTTTTTTTTATTTTATAACTAAATAATGTAGATATATTGTTTTGAAGTTTTAAAAGTATCTACGCGATCGGCAAGGACGTGACATCTCTTAAGCAATGAAATAATTACTAGGAAAGCTCCCTCACAAACGACCAGAAAACACAGTGGAATTTAGTCAATGCCGCTAAAAAATAAAATAATACGTTTATCGAATTAAACATATCTATATATAATTCGACTTCTTACGTAAATACTTTCAAATCGTCAGAAGGACAGAGGAAAATTTATACTATACAAGGATTATGAATGTTACCACCAGGTTCGGAAGGTTGCTTATGAATGACGCCAAGTTTCCCGAATAATAGGTTCGGGAGGTTTACATTGGGGTAGTTACTCTATTTATAGGAATGATTGAGATAGAGATTAGAAAGACGAATTCGCACGGATAAGGCATAATATAAATATGAAATACTAAGCAGTATGGAATTGAGACCATTTTTTTTAAATACGAACGTTTGCTCCAACGAACACGAGCTTTAAAACTTTTATTTATTATCAAAATAATTTCGATTTGATGTTTAGAAAAATGTCTGTAAAAATCGTAAATGACGTATACGCGAACGGCCACGACGTGACACTTACTGACATTATGCCAGAGTGCATAGTGCTAGTTTTCTCAAAATCGCCGTCACCAGTCATCGCGCATCTGTTGAGTGTGTGAGCGAACGATTTGTTCCTAGATTCCATACTGCTTGTAGTAACCTTATGTTTATAAGGCGTGGGTGGAACGCTGACAATCCCAAACAAGGTTGGCAAGAATATTATTATTTAGCTGTAAGCTACAAGCATTTCAATTAAATTACTTGCTGTGTTAGTTGTAGAGATTGACGTGTCAACTATGCAAGAATGTAAGACCAAAATATTATAATACATATATTTACTATTCACACAGATAAATAAAATACGGTATCAATTTTATTTATCTGTGAATATTGTTATAAAGTAAATATGTAATTACCGTTTATACCTTCATATGCATTTAGTGAAATGCTGTTAACTCCGAATGACAAAAAGAGACACGTCAATTTTATTTATCTCTACAGATGTACGTACGCTCTTGTCAGAGCGGTCGATCATGTAGTACTGTTCGGAACAGAAGTCATTCGCCGCATGATCTCTCGCCGTCGATCTCATCCGGTGCACTAGTGTAAGGGTCGACCCACGGCTGTTTGAATCTTGTCAGTCCATCGCTTCAACTCTACCTTGGACGACGAGAAGTTCAATAGATGCACCATCCCGCCTTGAAATGTCGACGCTGAGTGATGCCTAGGCTCTAGAAGTATCGAGGCCTTTTTACGGATCTATATCTCTCGATACCCAATGCCAATAACCAGGCGTTGACAGCCCTCGGCAAAGCTTTGCAGTAAACAAAATGAACGTGTACGCCGACCTGCAAATATTTGCCCGGCGCGATTCAATACCGGCGGAATATTATTTCACACATCCCACAGACTTTATGCCTTGTTATATGGAATGGCGACCGGTGGCAATAATATTGGGAATGATGTGAAAATATAATTTATATCTTCACTATCTTTACTTCTATAAAAATATATAAAGAGTTTGTTTGCTAATTCATTCATGGAACACGGCTCCAGACTTTCAAGACAAAAAATACTATTTGAAATAGGAATTAAGGCCAGTCAGTAATTGACATTAATCGTTCCCGATTTTGTTCAGAATGACTTTATCCTCAACTCAAGGACAAAAGTTAAATAATAAGGCTATGGCGATATATGTTGCACATCGACGAAGGAGATAATCGGTTTCATATAGCATTATTTCTGTCTCACACTACCTTTAAGTATAAGTGCCGTCAGGAGCTATGAGCGCGCAGCGTATATTAATTAATTATAGAGTCATACAAAAAAACGACTGAGACATACTCTCAAAATGACAGCTGTCACATTCAAGTA
Source organism: Watsonalla binaria (assembly GCA_929442735.1). NCBI lineage: Eukaryota > Metazoa > Arthropoda > Insecta > Lepidoptera > Drepanidae > Watsonalla > Watsonalla binaria. The sequence goes on along the minus strand of OV838929.1, from coordinate 1,966,147 downwards.
CTCATAACTCGTGACGACACTTTAGCTGATCGTTCATAACTTGCGACGGCACCTGTTTTAAAGTTACCATTAGTATCTAGTAGCTTGGGTGGTCAAAAATATCCATTTTATACGAACCCCTACGCTTATGTTGCAACAAATCTTGGAACTTAGATATACTTGTATGCTCAAAACACGAAACAAATTCTTAGGTTTAAGAACGTAAGTGCAAAGTAATGTTCAACTAATTGAAAATATTCAAGGTCCTGTTACGAAAAATTATTCAGAACTTTCAATATATATTATCATAGTCCATTGTGTTGCCTCACATTAACAAAAGATTAGATATCTATCTGGCTAGAATTTTCAAATGAAATTCTATAAGATTCATTTCATTTAATTACTTTGACTTTAATATTATTAGCGCCTGGATCGTGAGTATTATACATATAAAATAAATCAAATTGGAGTGTCTGTTCGCAATTCTAAATTACATGTTTTTCACAAAATGCATATGTTTATGATAGCCATTGGAGTTACCAATCAGTCTAGTTTTATTTAGGTATATTTTTTTCTATTTTTGCTCGTAGTCCCCTTTGTCACTCCTACAACACAGTGCAACATAAAATAAAATTCTATGTTGTATAACGTTAAGATGTATCTGTTTACTGTACATTAAAGCTACTTAGGTATATGGTCCCAAGTCTTAGTTGTTCCAGTTGCCTGTTATCCTCCGCTACGGATCTTACATAAAAACAATTAATATTTTTTCTATGTATGTCTGTTTGTTCCGGCTAATGTCTGAAACAGCTGCACTAATTTTAACGGGACTTTTACTGGCAGATAGCTGATGTTACAAGCAATAACATAGCCTACATGGATGCAGATAAGCAATAATGTGTCAACCCGCATAAACTTGGTTTTGAGAAAATGGCGTCTTAAGATGATTGTATACGTGATTTAAGATTTGTTTTATGACATAAATCCATTTTTTACGTACTTTTATGTTTCAGATGACTTGAAACACTTTTTTAGAATGTTAAATACGTGATGCATTATCAAAATATATCAAAACCTTTGAATTTGACTTTTTGTGGGTTGACACATTATTGCTTATCAGCATCCACATAGCATATAAAATAAGGATGTGTAGGAAATCGATTTAGAATTCAGGTGCAAAATTCCGCCAGTAGTAACATACATACCTACATTGAAAGTTAAATAAAAGCTTGTAATTAATATAAGGAGTTCTAGTTTTATTAGTAAAGCAATTCGTAAATTGAATGCAGACTGGGATTCCAGTTTTATTTTTGTACTTTATTTGTGTAAATACGATCTCCGCGACACAGCGATGACGGCGAATACATTTTGTAAACACTCCCACACATTCACAGTTATAATATTAACTTCACAAGCAGCTAGGAAACTAGGAACAAGCCGTTCGGAATGCCACACTCACACAGACGCGCACATCTACAAGAAAATAAGCGGAATAGGCGTAATGACAGTAAGAGGTGCCACGTTGTGGCCGTGAGCGTATACGTCATTAACGTGTTTTACTAACATTTTTAAAGTTGAAAACGACCAACCCTCACGCTCCATGGAGCAAATATTCTTATATGCTCACGCCATCCCAGAAGGGGTAAGCAGAACCGAACATGTGCCAGGTGCCAACGTGACAGAGGGTGAGTCCATGCATATCAGGCATTATACATACGTCTTTGAATTACTTCTCAGACATATGCATGTTTCCTGACTATATTTTCCTTCACCTTAAAGAACGTGGCGTCAAATCACTGCACATAAGTTTTTAGAAATTCATGCTTGCGTAGCCGGTTCTTATTACAAAAAAGATGTAAAGATTCCTTTCTGCTTGTAAAGATTATATTTATACTGTGGTTAAATTGTTGGAACTCTCCACACACGTAGAATTACTACAGTTTAGAGTTATTTCTGGCGAAATCATTAGTCGCTCGTTTATATTTAGCTCACAGTTCGTACATTTTGTTTAATTACAGTGACTCTTGATAAACAAACTACGTTTACGAGGCTTAACTTGTAAGTATTTGCACCACGGAATTTCCTTTCGGCTAGAGATCAAGGTTCCATTAAGTTAATTGATAATTAACTACTGATAAAAAAACACTACCAAGCAAAGTTTGTATCATCGGTACTGGACAACTGATATATCATACTCAGATCCTTTTTTTTTGTAAATACATACTTATCACCCAGACAAGGTAACCAAGCTGCGACCCCGCGACACCTTGTGTAGCGGTCGGGTATGCTAACTACTACACGAACAGGGTCGTTGAAAATTAAGTTTCACACATTCACTGCTAACATTTCACGGATAACCGTAGTCTACGTACCATACCATCATCTGAATACTTAAAAATAAAAAAAAACGAATCAGGCATCCGCGAACGCGGTTCCAATTAGCTTGTGGTCCCAGTCGCCTGAATTCTCCTTATTTCTTCCAGCTCTTCGTTCCAAAAACGATAGATTAAAATAGCTTTGTCATAGATCACGTATCCATAGACGAATATTGACTACGCGTGGATGCGTAGGTGGATCCGTCGTTGAACATCCAAAAGAGAACCCCCAACCCTTCGTAGATAAGGGCTCGTTAGTGTAACAAAGGTGCTTACCTCAAAGGTCCGAGCCATTAACCCAACCGAGGATGGAAGGAAACTGCCAGCGACCTTGACAAGGGACTGCTAATGTACCGTTTGAATACAAAGTATTATCAAATATTTTAGCAGGAAGTGGACTACATTGTACTGCGCACAATGTTTGTATCAATAGTAATGTGTTCGAGACGTGAGACGGTGCATATTAACCTTGCCGCACATATTACGTAGGTTTTAACATACAGAGAGCCGTGGTGGCCTCGGGGTTTGAGCAGTCGCCTGCTACGCAAGCGACGCAAGCTCGAATCCCAGCGGGGCCTGTACCAATGAGTTTTTCTAAAAATCTTATGTACAGTGATTTCACACCACGTGCTTTACGGTGAAGGAAAACATCGTGAGGAAACCTGCATATTTCTGAGTAGTAATTCAAAGACATATGTATAGTGCCTGAGACGGCGATAGATAGACCATCTGTCACGTTGGAACTTAATCAAATTCGGTGAAAAGTGGGTGTGGTGATTACAACACCTCTGCCAGGTGGTGTACAGGCGTGAGCATATGTATGTATGTTAACATACTTTTGAAGGTTAACATAGTCAAATATAATACGCTTCTGCCCGCGAATTCGCCTACTAGCGGACGTCACGCGGTTTAACCCACGTAGTTCTCGTTCCGTAGAATAAAATATAGCCTATATTTATCACTGATAATGTATGTATCCATTGCTGGAAGAATTTTTCAAATCGGTTTAGTACTTTTTGAGCCAATACGTTACAAACACACTTACATACAAATCTTTATGCATTTAGTGTAAACCTGTTAATTTGGAATTACAAACAGACACTTAAATTTTATTTATCTGTATAGATGTATAGATATAGATTATTCTCACGAGGTTCACATACACAAAAGTAAGTAGTAGCTCAGGAATAATATAAATAAAGATGTATTGGTTCAATTCAATCAAGCGAACGACATTTGGCGATAAACAAACACATTTGTTTATCTCGCTTGTTTACAAACACTTGGGCTTAGCCTTCGGCCCTTTTCATGGTTTATGTAATGACCTCACTTATCGGCTTTAGTGATCTGTGTTAGTGAACACTCAGAGCTGGTCTTCAAATAAAAGAGGGCAATTCTAAAATGCCGTTATCTGACATCTGGTAGATTTTTAAAATTAATGCTTATTATATATAACGAGAAAATAAACTATCGATCTGTGTTTCCGAATTTTCAATACCTTGAATAGTTTTGGAAATAATCCAAGTAGGTAATTAATTCATTAAAAAGTCACATCGGTTTAAATTTTTACGACATTAAAGATATACTACGGCAGAGAAAAAATTGTCCGTTTGTTCCGGCTAATTTCTGAAAGACTGGACCGATTGTATCGTGTTTTATGCTACATTTATTAAACTTCAATAAAAAGGGGAGGTTATCAATTCGACTATATGTTTTTTTTTATATAAAATCAAACATTAGAGTTCCGCGAAATAAAGACAGTCACAAAATTAAGTCGACGCAGTTGAAATTAAACCCTAGGCAATAGCAATCAATTAAAAAAATTGTATGCTCACGCCATCACACAAAGGGTAAGCAGAGTTGTTGTAACAACAACACCCACATTTCACCGAAGCTAATCAAGCGCTTACGTAACAGCGGGTAGGTCCATCGCCGTCTCGCCATACATACGCCATTGAATTTCTTTTCAACCATATGCAGTTTTCCTCACGATTTTTTCCTTCACCGCAAAGCACGTGGGTGAAATGACTGCATTTGAAACTCATTGGCGCAGGCCGTTGGTATTCGAACTTGCGCCGCTTGCGTAGCTGGCGACTACTCAAACGCCACGGTCACCAAGCTTTTTTTTTCAAGACATTAAAACCGCAAATAGCTACATGGCACAATAGTCACTGGAGCGTCTAAAGGGGGTCTGATTGTAACTGATAACATCACATTACGACACAGCGTGCCTAACAAACACTTTCGCATTCACAATATAACTAAGTATGATTAAGCAGTCACCTATAAGGAAAACAAAAATAACAAACGATCATAAATGCCACACTTTGCCACAGGAAAACCGACCTTAGCAACCACACCAACAATGGTTTATTGCGACACTAATAGTTTTGTTTACCTAGCAACACACGTGATGGATCAAATGATATTTTGAGCTGAGATAAAGATGGGCAGGAAGGTGTGTTCGAGCCTTTAAACCGAAGATAGAGGAATAATAAAAATGCCGTGGTGGCCTTGGGGTTAGAGCAGTCGCCTGCTACGCAAGCGACGCAAGTTCGAATCCCAGCGGGGCATTTACCAATGAGTTTTTCTAAAAAAAAAACAAACTTATGTTCAGTTATTTCACACCACGTGCTTTACGTTGAAGGAAAACATCGTGAGGAAACCTGCATATGTCTGAGAAGTAATTCAAAGACGTATGTATAGTGCCTGAGACAGCGATGGACTCCCCTCTGTCACATTGGCACTCGATCCTATTCGTTGAAATATGGGTGTTGTTACAACACCTCTGCTTACCCCTTCGGGGACCCTTCTGGGATGGCGTGAGCATATATATACATATATGCTATGAGGAATATTTTGTGTATTTGAACTTGAAATATGACTAACGAAAATCTAGGGGGCGTTGCGGAGGGGGGTCACGGCGAAGCATATGAAGACATAACACCTGATGGCAATATTTATATCCCATACATATCTGCGTTTACGTCAACGCGGTGACTTGTGACGGCGATTTTACGAACTCCGTGGAACATAGTCGGTGCGAGTCCAACATAACAAGTGGGTACAGCTAGCGCAATATAATTATTTCGTTAATTATAACTTCTACAGTGTTCCCTTCACATCAACATTCAACGTCACACGTTTGATCGGTTGCGCAACTCCATTATCAGGACACAATGCATGGGCCACACATCACGAGTAGTGGACAACACATTGTTTACGTTACGTCACACCACACAACATTGAGAGTGTCATCAACTTTCACTGTAGTGGTAACCCATAGGTCAGCTTCGACTGTAATTATTTACAAACTGCCACGAGGTTACACCCGCGGAGACTTCATTTCATGGGTGGCCCGGAACCCAATTTTTTTTTTATTTAATGTAACCTCCCTGTAACATTAGCTATCTGTCAGTATAGTATTCGGAGATTAACCGGAACAAACAGACAGACGGACAAACGTGACAGAGGGTGAGTCCATCATCGCCGTCTCAGGCATTATACATACATATTTTCTCACAATGTTTTCCATTACCGTAAAGCACGTGCTGTAAAATTACTGCACATACGTTTTTAGAAAAATTATATAGTACCTACAGGCCCTGCTAGGATTCAAACTTGTGTCGCTTGCGTGGCAGGCGACTGCTCCAACCCCAAGGCCATCACATCATAATATTTTTAAAATTGTAGCATTTCGTAAATATACATAGTTGCAATTGATAATATCCCAAAAGACAGATATTCGATGGCCACTGACATATGAAACTGGTTTTAGCTCGTCTTATTGGGCATACATTATTGAAATAACGGTCCAAAGATCATTTGGCAGGATATTCGACCGGCACTAAATTTAGAAAATTTGAATTCTAAAATTTATAATATAAAAGGCAAAAGTACCTGATGTATCAAATCAATGCACAGCATATACCGCTGGTCCCAGAAACCTGAAGGGTGTGTTATTGGTTAGGTGTAGGTATCAAGGTACCAAGAAAGGGTTTCAACAAGTTCGAATCTCAGCGGAGCCTGTACCAATAAGTTTTCTAAAAAATTTACTCACGTGCAGTGATTTCACACCATGTGCTTAAAGAAAAACATCGTGAGGCAACCTGCATATGGCCGAGAAGTAATTCAAAGACGCATTGTATAATGCCTGAGACGGCGATCTTCACGCCTGTATTCCCCGAAGGGGTAGGCAGAGGTGTTGTAATGACAGCACCCACTTGTTACCGAAGATGATTAAGTGCCAACGTGATTTATGGTGAGTCTGTCGCCGTCTCAGGCACGAAACATATGTCTTTGAATTTCTACTCAGACATATATAGGTTTCCACTCGAGGTTTTCCTTCACTGTAAAGCACGTGGTGTGAAATCACTGCACAAAAGTATTTAGAAAAACTCATTGGTACAGGCCCCGCTGGGATTCGAACTTGCGTCGCTTGCGGCCACCACGGCTCTCAAAAATAAATATCTAATATATAAAATTTCCATGTAACAATGTTAGTTACCGTACTCCTCCGAAACGGCTGGACCGATTTGTATGAAATTTTGTGTGCAGAGCGGCTAGGTCTGAGAATCGGCCAACATCCATTTTTCTACCCCTAAATGATAAGGGTGGAAAAAAAATATGGCAATACAACGTTTACCGGGCACAGCTAGCATCTATATAAAAAATAAAAAAGTCGGTTCTAAACTAATGTCATATAATTATGTAGTTATGACCTGACTAGTGGTGACTAATGCTGAAGCTATTATAGACAGACATAATGTATGTATATGACTCACCATTATGATTTATTTAGTTGTGCACCTTCCTCCCTCTGGAACAGGGAAAAGACAGGTAAATACATTTCTTTGACACGAACTAGCAAGAGCGAAAGTTCAGTTATATCTACGATATGGAAAACGCTTAAGTGCGAATCGGAACCGCGCATGGCTTCCGTGCCATTATCTATATATACGAGCAAAAAAAATCACGTTTGTTGTATGGGAGTCCTCTTAGTTTTTTTGTTGAAATATTTTGTACTAACTGTGCCCCGCGGTTTCACCCGCGTAGATTTAGTTTTATATAATATTTTCGCAATAAAAGGTAGCCTATGTCCTTTCTCAGGGTCTAACTAAAGATTGTCTGTGCAAAATTTCATCAAAATCGGTTGAGCGGTTTAAGCGGGAAAGCGTAACAGACAGACAGAGTAACTTTCGCATTTATAATATTAGTAAGGATTTGTTGTTATAGCGGCAACAGAAATACATCATCTGTGAAAATGTCAACTGTCTAACTACTGTAGGACCGCGACCCCAACTTGGGCCGCTGGTTACTCGGGATCTATTCAATCAATCAACTTAATTCAATGTTTTTCACGTTTATTCCATTATACTTCCATCATCCTTCTATTTCAAATCAATCTCTGACAACTTATCGTTTTTTTCCTTTTTCGAATTCTTTCATAAAACTTAATTTTTTTTTAAAAGGCTTAAAAAGGTTTTATGCCGCTTGTAAGGCTGAGGCCTCACACTACCATGTGATACAGCCTGGTGACAGACGGACAGATGAACGACGAAGTCTTACTAATAGGATCCTGTTTCTAACCCTTTGGGTGCGGAAAGCAATTCAGTGTTCTGTAGGTAAAAGCTGGTCAAGCGCAACGAGGGTCCTTAGGCCGTACCACAAAACTAATAAAGAATTTACAAATCTCATAATTATTTCAGTTTTTCAAGATCGTAATTTTCTGAGGCGAGTACCCATTATACCCGATTATTTTCTTAAAATTGAGCACAGTATATTAAATAATATTTTATCTCAAATGAATAATGATCGAACCATCATGTTCAGGCACATATTAATGTCGATAAAATTATCACCAGTTCGGATACTCGCCTCCTGAGAAACTCAGACAGAATGACGAATAGATTCGACACGGAATTAAAATTTTAAAGGTTCTGATTTTACCTTTTAACTGAAAATGTTCCGAAACTCTTCAGAAAGAATACCGTGTGCTGCATTCATCATCCTCCTGTCCTTATCCCATCTTATTAGTGGTCGGCGCAATGTGTTCTTCTCTTCCATTTCTCTCTATCAGCCCTCATATCTGTATTCACTCCTATTCTACCCATATCATCTTTCACACAATCCATCCATCGTTTCTCAGGTCTTCCTCTCCCTTGAATCTATATCTATACATATATACAGATAAATAACAATGAAGTGTCTGTTTGAGCATAGAAATTAGAAAAACCTATTTTTCTTTCTCTGTCTGTCTGTTTGTTCCAGCTAATCTCCGAAACGGCTTCACCGAATCAAACGGGACTTTCAATGGTATATAGCTAAAAGGAGTAACTAAGGCTACTTTTATTTTAAAAATAAGTAAGGGGTTCCGCGGACCACGAATGAAATTAAGCGCTACGCGAGTGAAACCTCGTGGCATAGCTAGTGTTGAAATATTTTTACTGAAATAATACAATCTAGTTTGTGCTTTTAAATGTCAAGAGAAAGAAGCAATCCTTGAATATTTCCTTCTCTGAGAAAACCAGAATAAAGTTAAGATCATTGCATCTTTTTTCTTTTTGTAACAGAGTAACATTAACTTGAGGAGCTAAACCTTGCAAAAACCAGTGACAATAAATTGAATAAAAAAAATTACTTCAGCGATAAAAACTGAAGGTAAATACAAATTTAAACCTACGTATACTTTACTTAATTGCAAGAAACCAATATGTGGTACAAAAAACTACAAAAAATCCAAAACATTAATTAAAGTTTGATAATTTGTTTATACAACAGCTGAAGGAAAAAGTCAGCGTCATGTCGTACAAGGAAGTTAAAGTGTTAGCGGACAATAGAGAGGGTTGGCGATTGCTTCACCGACAAGAGCCTAGCTCATAAATTAATGAAATTGTTCTATTTAGAAGGGGTGCGTAATGTACACCGAAAATCGATTCCTAGAGGAGTTCATTTCCACTTTCGTTTCTCAATAACTTCTTTCTTGAGGTGATTTATAGTCAAAGTCAAAGTCAAAAGTATCTTTATTCGATTAGACTTTTTACAAAGTACTTTCAAATCGTCAGAATGACATAATTATACAGGATTATACATGCTACCGCCAGGTTCGGAAGGTTGCTTTTACTGAGAAGAACCTGGCAAGAAACTCAGTAATTACTCTTTTCAAAAATATTATACAATTTAAAGAATACAAAATAAATAATTTGAAAAAACCGTGAGCTCATGGACAATGTTCCAATGCACAAATGTCGATAAAAATTAACATAACTAAATATCTAGTACATCTACTTATAACTAAATGCGTAGCTTGAGATGACCAGCCTCCACATGCAGCACCTGTTCACAAGAATGACGTGAATGCCAGCCATTGACCTCCTCAACCATCATAGAGGGAAGTGGACAACCCGTCATCCAGACGCCGCCGCATATAACCATGCGTATAATTACCCACTATATTTATTATACATACATATGCTCACGCCTGTATTCCCCGAAGCGGTAGGCAGAGGTGTTGTAATAACAACACCCACATTTCACCGAATATGATTAAGTGCCAACGTGACAGATGGTCAGTCCATCGCCGTCTCAGCCATTATACATACTTATTAGACATATGCAGCTTTCCTCAAGATATTTACCTTCACCGTAAAGCACATGGTGTGAAATCACTGTACATTAGTTTTATTAGAAAAACTCATTGGTACAGGCCCCGCTGGGATTCGAACTTGCATCGCTTGCGTAGCAGGCGACTGTGCAAACGTCAAGGCCACCACGGCTATATTTATTATTTAATAGCTTATTTCCTCGACGAGTCTGACATCTGATTTTACCTATTTCAGATTACCGATTTTCCTCGCAAGATCGTTTTCGAAAGTCAGATGGCAGTCGTTTTGTATAAAAATAGGGTGATTAGCCACATCGGATTGAACAACAACGAAGTATAATATAAAGACAGGAAGATAATGATAAATTTGTCTCGCTGAACACGTCTTGTCACAAGTCCCCGAAGTAGGTAGTCATCGGTGTAACACACATTTTATACCGAAGAAAATAACAGGCTAACATGATAGGTGAGCGTTCAACGTATCCCCAGACGTATGCAGATGATGTTTGCCTTCCGAAGGTTTTGATTAAAGATCGAAGAAAGAAGAGAATGCTCCCGTTAAGCAGTGAATGGCGCATTTTTGTTCAGTACGCCAATAATACTAACATTACGCCCACGACAGCTCTGCCACGATTAATAAGAATAAGGTTCCATCTTATGTACTTACAGAGAGTATATAGAACCTTCATCTTTCTCACTCCCTCTCATGAAAACGAGTCCTAAAATTTAAATTTCAAAGAGATTACGATGATCTCTCCAAACGGGGTCAATTGGAAAGTTTGACTAATCAGTCATTTAGTTTAATGGCGCAACCCTCAAGGATAGCAGAACAAAATCAGTTTGTAAATGGATGGACGCCGTAAAACAATGGTCTCGTTTTATGAATGACAATCCGATTTCTTTTAATAATGCTCCTGATCTTTTAAAGCTTAAACATTCATTTAAAGATTAATTGTGAGCCTAAGCAATGTTGCTTTTTAAAGTCAAAGAAATTCTGCATATAATTGTTAAAATACGTAGATATTTTTTTTTGTTAACAATCACGTCTCGTCACACTAGGTTTAATTATACTGAAATAAAACTTATATCTGTTCTTAAATTTACATGCCATACATACATTACATACAATACAACCACACAAACTTATTTATTATATTTTAACACTTTTTACAACACTCCAATCTAAGTATTAATTACATCACCAAAGTTTTTAGTCCAATGTAATTGTAGGAACTTACGAACGTACCTATTTCGACAAAAATTACTCTTATTATTAGTCAAATATAATATTTATTCACTAAAAACTACTAGGAAGTTAGTTCTCAAACAAACACAGCATTTCCTAATTGTGTTGCTATTACATATTAAATTATCGACAAAAAATACGCTATTATAAACAAACGCGTGCATATACGAGATTCTAAGCACCCCTGGCAGGGTTGTCACTACTAAGCGTATACGTCAAATACGTGCTTAACAGACATTGATCTAAACAATAAATTAAGAAGTTAATTTATAAATATTACAAGAGACAACCCTAACGCTCTCATCGAGTATTATATGTTCTCATTTCAATAATTAGGCAGTTTCCAAACTGGTAAACAAGCTTATACGTATACTGTACTATCTGTCACGGTGACACTTGATTATCCGCGGTGAAAAGTGGGTGTTTTAACACTTTTGCCTACTTATTTCGTGAACCTCTCTGGGATATATGAAGGGTCAGCTCACAAAAAATATCCTAGTAAAATTTAATAGCTCGTGAATAAATATTTGTTGTTTAATGAGGTGACATTTGTGAAGCAGCTGCTTTCTTGCATGTCATGATAATGACCTTATCGATCAGTTCTGGGGCCCTCTTATTGCCATGACAGTTTAACTCTTATTATGAGACAGGTGTATATGACGTGTATAAGTCTATCACTGTCACACAGTGGAACCATGATGGCAATATGAGCTTATGGTAAAGACCCTTTACATTTTTGCTTATTTTTGGGGGAAATTCTAGAGCCAGTTGTTGAGGTACTCATAAGATTATTTTTAATTATTTAACAGTATATTCAACTTTCACTACTTTTAACTACCTCTGAAAAGTCATGGACCATGATAACTACCAGTTATGCAAACTACGTATAAAGAACCGTGCTGACCAAGAGGCTTGAGCAGTCGCCTGCTACGCAAGCGACGCAAGTTCGAATCCCATCTGGGCCAGTACCAATACAATTTTAAAATTAAAAACTGGTCAAGTGCGAGTCATGCGAGTTCCTTACCGTACAACGACAAAAAAATCACGTTTGTTTTATGGGAGCCCCCTGATTTTTTTTCTGTTTTTTAGTATATACGGTACTAATAATAACGGGTGAAACTGCAGGGCACAGTTAGTCTTTTCTATTCGTGACTGCGCAACCATTAAGCAACCAGTTAAAATGATACATACTATTAGTTTTCAACACTTTTTGAGGACATCGAAACAATGAATGGTATACCACTGTCTATAGACAGTAAGTAGGTAATAGAACTACAATGCAATACCTCACAACCTTCAAGATATATTAACATGACAAGAGTTCAATGGCCTGACCCTCCCTTCTTCAAATTTCTCAACACCTTGATAATGTATACTGCCACCAAGTATTTAGATACGTTTTCTCTGTTGAAATGTCTCAGAAGTGGGAGAATGGAAACGAAAAGGGACCAAAAATATTTGTCGTGACATCTCGGAGGACCGGCGTAGCGTTATTACGCTCTGCAACATCGGTCCTGCCAGATGATACAACGATTCGCTCTTGACGCCGAAAGGCACAACAGAGCATGTAAGGGGCGGGTTCTGTTGAAATGCTACGTTTAACTCCTAGCAACTTATTTCAGGGATGTTATGATCTATAATTTGATGGCGAAATTTTAACCAATTTAGCCAAATTGAGTCGTGGTGGCTTTGAGGTTTGAGCAGGCGCCTGCTACGCAAGTTCGAATCCCAACGGAGCTTGTACCAATGATTTTTTCTAAAAAACTTATGTACAGTGATTTCACACCACGTGCTTTACGGTGTAGGAAAACATCGTGAGGAAACCTGCATATTTCTGAGAAGTAATTCAATGACGTATGTAAAGTGTCTGAGACAGCGATGGACTGACCATCTGTCACGTTGGCACTTAATCATCTTCGGTGAAAAGTGGGTGTTGTGATTACAACATCTCTGCCTACCCCTTCAGGGAATACAGGCGTGAGCATATGTATGTATGTTAGCCAAATTATGACAACGGATCTGTTATAAAAATAGGTAGGAAGGTATATATATGGCGGCTGGTTCATGAATCTTTAATTATTCGTCCCATAGTCCTTAAACCTTCAACCATGAAAGTTGTTCCAGATTATCTGGTGTACTCCCAAAGAGCTGATCTTAGCTGAGCTAACTGATTTTATACCTTTTCATCTTCGCAGTTGTCAGGTTTGAGCCAGTTATAAGATTTTTAGCTTACAAAGCTTATTCCCAGACATCCACAGCCCATAGATGTCGGAACATAAACTTTCATACATTAATTCCCGCGACCCCCATGACGATTCAATTTCTTAGATGTCGTGAGAATTCATTTGTATAGCAAAACTAAAGGCGTGGTAATAAAATCATGGCTGGGTATACAGATTGAGTGACGTCGATTACCTCGGCACAAGTTTTTAATCGTATGGTCGGAATGAGGATGCAGCGAATTGTGAAATTGACGCTATCGGTGAATCTGTAGCGAACATTTAGGTACCTACAGGTGCTAAGCACGCTGCGAAAGTCACGCCATAAATAAAAAGACGGAGACAGACTTATAAAATGACTACTGCGCATTAAAGGTCTGCGCTCATAACTTGTGACGAGACCTATACCTACTTTACCTTGTTAGTATGGCAGTTTTTAACGTAGGGTCTTAAGTACGTATTACGAAACCTCATAGGGCCATGACACCTAGTATCTCGGCGAAAGTAGACGCATGCGCCGGCGCCGGTTGAGCGCGAGTGAAAGTGGCGACGATCGCCGAACTGCTTTCTTGCAGGCTGCCACTAAGCAGATATCCTGTTGTGATTGGTCGATATCCAATGTGTGTTATGCAACATCGCTGCTTTGAAAGCTGCCTTATATTTGTATGTTGTTGGGCTTACTTTTTGTGCTGTAGCATTAGGTTTGCATACAAAAAAATATACGTACATTTGTATGGAATAATTGTATGACCGTAAGACGAATGTCATGGAAACTTCTGAATCCACTTATATTCAAATGATGACACCATCATGAGTTTTGAATGCTGACCTTGAATGTGCAGTATTTTGTGGAGCGCGAACAAATACGTGAGCAGTTATCCCCGCTATTTTAGCTGAGCACTCAAAACTCTTGACGGTAATTGTACTAGCCTGTATGTGTAACAACCTCCATTTTATTTACTATATTATGTCGTTTATTAAATTGGTCATAGTGATAGAGAGACATTAATTATTTCTTTGAAATTCTAATCAGAAGGATGATTTCTTATTTGCTGACGTTACTAGTCCCAAAATTGATCAATTATCTTTTTTTGTATGTACATATTAGTTCACCTAATAAGCAGCTACTACTTCATACCTACTCTTGCAACACTAAAGGTGCCACACCACCAGCAAGTTACCTTATAAAGGAATCATTGTTCTCACATGATGAGAGGGTCACAAGCAAGAGACTTTTGACATGTTAAAAAGCTAGATTCTGTTAGGTTTAAGACTAGTGACTCGGCGCGCGCCGGCCCTAGCAGAGGACGGGGAGGACGACGACGGAGAGTTCGCGACGAGCCATGCCGGCGAGGACGGAATGATGGTCAGTTTGGTGACCACTGGTATGGATTAGAGCACACTATATATATAACTAAAGGAGAATCTCAATAGCGTGATTTACAATGGTACAGTGCCATCTTGTGTACAAAAACGAAACTACTAATTTACATACTAAACTATGTTAAACAACAGTAATGTTTTTTATTTAAAACAAAATACCTAGTACTATGCTGTCTAATTACCTGTTAAATAACTGAACACTAACATACCTATCAAACATTTGGAACAGTCATGGTTCTTTATTAATACAATACTTTTATACAAGCACTGTTTAAATAGCTGCATAAATGCTATCTCATCTAATCTCATGAATATGACAAACAAACATCAGGGAAGAAATAGTGTCTAAAGTTGAGCAATTAAAAATTAAATCGTTTTTATATTGAGTTCAGGAATTATAGTGATAAAAAACTTGGTTGAGATACTTCCTTTACACTGCATATAATTAAGGCTGGTATTATGTATTGGTTATGTGGGTATATTTATGTTAATATAAATTATATGGGGGTACTTGTATGATTAAGAATAAATGTCAGTTTTGACTTCCACTGCAACTGTGTAGTATCTTTTAATGGCGACTGCGGATAATTAATAGTAATTGTGTGTAAAATGGCGTCAAATACGGCAAATATTGTATTTCCCGGCCAGTTCAACCCTAAGACTGATAAGTGGTGTGAATATAAGGAACGGTTACTTTGTGCTCTGGACGCCGCGGGTGTTACGAGTGATGATCAAGACAAGGCGCGGTCATTGTTCTTGTCTCAGTGTGGCAAAGATACCTATTCACTGATTGTTTCACTTGTGGTACCAAACCGACCAACCAGTCTCGGGTTCAATGACATTCTCAAAGTGTTGGACACATTTTATGAACCAGAAGTGAATGAAATATTGCAATCTGGGAAATTCCATAAACGTCTACAATTACAACAGGAAAGCGTGCAAGATTTTGTGGCGGCCATAAGTGTACTCGGTGTAAAGTGTAACTTTATAGACTTGAAACGCCAGTTGCGGGACCGACTAGTGTTAGGTGTGCGCGACGAGCGCCTGCGTCGAGAACTGTTGAAGACTAAACACCTCTCGTATGAGATGGCTGTTCAGATGTGTCTTAACTACCAGGCGACGTTCCCTGACATGTACCCCGATACTAGTGAATTGAAGCAAACTCCGTCCAGTGTCACAGAACCTATGGACATTGGTAGAATTAAGTCGGTGGATTGTCGACACTGTGCACGACGACACGAGGATGGCGAACGCTGTCCATTTGTGAGAGCTAGGTGCTTTTACTGTAAAAAATTTGGACACATCGCATCAGTGTGTATGAAGAAATCAAATAAGGTGCATCAGATCGAAGGGGGTGAAGGAAGTAGTTCCTGTTCTACGGATCCTGAGAAGATGATGGGTGTATATGTTTGTTCGGATAATTATCGATCGGCGATAACAACAGATGTAGCAATTGACGGCGCGAAGCTAACGATGGAAGTCGACTCTGGCGCCTCGAGGTCTATCATCTCTGAAGAGACGTACCGCAAGCTATGGACAATACCTCCACCTCTGCAACCTACCAATGTTAAACTGGCGACATGGACTCGTGAGACCTTGAAGGTGTTAGGTGTGATATACGTTCGAGTAGTGCTTGGTAATAAGGAAGCTCAGTGTGAACTGATTGTGGTGTCTGGCAAGGGACCGAGTTTACTTGGCAGGAACTGGTTTCAAGCGCTGAGTCTAGAAGTGGCAGGAATCTGTTGGAATGATGATCAGGTGTCTACATTAATACGCGAGTTTCCAGACTTGTTTAAGGAAGAACTGGGTGAATATAAGGGCCCTGAAGTTACCTTGCATGTGCGCCCTGATGCGACACCACGCTTTTTAAAGGCACGACCGGTGCCATTCCCGATGAAGAAACAAGTCGAAGAAGAATTAAATAGAATGGTGAAGACCGGTGTGCTCACCCCCATCAGGTATTCAGAATGGGCTACTCCATTGAGGCTGGTCAAAAAGGAGGATGGATCTTTGCGGGTTTG
Source organism: Watsonalla binaria (assembly GCA_929442735.1). Taxonomy (NCBI): domain Eukaryota; kingdom Metazoa; phylum Arthropoda; class Insecta; order Lepidoptera; family Drepanidae; genus Watsonalla; species Watsonalla binaria. The sequence goes on along the minus strand of OV838929.1, from coordinate 1,949,321 downwards.
TGGTGATTACCGCTCAACGGTCAACGCAGCGATTGAAGTCGATACGTATCCACTGCCAGCGGCGGTTGAGGCTTTTGTGAAGCTTAGTGGAGGGAAAGTCTTCAGTAAGGTGGACCTTAAATTAGCTTACCTGCAAATGAAGGTGGATGATGCGACCGCAAGGTTATTGACCCTGAACACACCCCTTGGTTTAATGCAGATGAACCGCTTAGCCTTCGGTGTGAACGCAGCACCCGGAATCTTTCAGAGAGTGATGTCAACAGCCCTCGCTGGTATGGAGGGGGTGGCATGTCTGCTTGATGACATAGCCGTGACTGGTGAGAATACTGAGCAGCATGACCAAAGGTTACGTGCAGTGTTACAAAAGTTGGATGAAATGGGTTTTCGCCTGAATGTGAAGAAATGCGTTTTTGCTTCTAACAGTATCCACTTCCTGGGCCATATGATTGATGCTGAAGGACTACATCCATCACCCTTAAAAGTCAAAGAGATCAAAGAGAAACCAGCCCCTACTAATAAAGAGTCGTTGCGCGCCTTTTTGGGATTGTACAATTTCTACGAAAAGTTTTTACCCAATAAGGCGACGTTGCTAGAGCCACTATATCGTCTGCTTGAAGCTAAAAGACAATGGGTGTGGGGCGATCTGGAGCAGAAAGCTTTTGATAAAGCAAAAGATATATTGTCATCGGATTTAACTTTAGTTGGTTATGATATGAATAAAGATTTACTGCTTATCTGTGACTCATCCGAATACGGTTTAGGTGCCATCATAGCGCATGTAATGGATGATGGATCAGAAAAACCGGTCATGATGGCATCGAGAACTCTACAGCCCCACGAGAGAAGATATGGACAAATTGACAAGGAAGCGTTGGCCATAGTGTTTGGTCTCAAAAAGTTCCATGAGTTCCTAGCAGGTCGGAAGTTCTGTATTTTAACAGACCACAAGCCCCTGGTTGGTTTGTTTAACCCTTCAAAACCAATACCAGATCAGATTTCTCCCAGAATGTTAAGATGGTCTCTGAAACTAAGTTGCTATGGATACAATATTAGATACAGACCGGGAAAATGTATAGGCAATGCGGACGCACTAAGCAGATGGACTACAATTGGGGCAGCAGAAAACGGTACAGATTCAGTCAGAGAAGTACTATTGCTGGAGGAACAACCAGAGGGTTGGAATCTTGATGCAAGCAGGATTGCAGCTGAAACGAAGAAAGATCAGTTACTGCAAAAGGTATTGTTTAATGTTCTTCATGGATGGCCACAATCCAACACTGACCCGTTAATGCAGCCATTTTGGATTCGTAGAGAGGCTCTTTCACACGATAAAGAGTGTTTATTGTGGAGCAATAGAGTCGTGATACCTGTATCATTGCAAGAGAGGGTACTAAAATTATTGCATGCACCGCATGCTGGCATTGTCCAAACAAAGGCGTATGCAAGAGGGTATGTGTGGTGGCCTGGTATGGACCAGCAAATTGAGAGGGTTGTAGCTGAGTGTGAGTCGTGCCAGGCCGTGAGGAACAATCCCCCTAAAGATCCACAAGCTTGGATAGTCCCGGAGAAACCATGGAGCCGTCTACATGTAGACTTTGCCGGCCCCTTTCAAGGAAAGACTTTTATAGTGCTAATAGATAGCTATAGTAAGTGGTTTGAGGCTGAGATAGTTCCGTCTATGAGTAGTGGAACTATAATAGCGATTCTTAGGAAAATATTTGCGTCACAAGGCCTCCCTGATGTTCTGGTATCGGATAATGGACGCACATTTACTTCTAATGAATTAAACATGTTTTTGAAAAATAATGGAATTAAACATTTGTACTCGCCTCCATACCATCCAGCATCGAATGGGCAGATTGAGAGAGCCATACAAACATTCAAAAATAAGCTAAAGAGGATGTCCAACTCGGATACACCATGGAGTGAAAAACTGCCGAAAGCTCTTTTTGCACTCCGTACCATTCCGAATAGTAGCACCAACAAGAGCCCGGCTGAGATGTTAAACGGGCGCAAGTACAAGACGGCAGTGTCGGCGTTGCACCCCGCCTCTGCGCCCAGTGCCGCTCACAGCCAGCTGCAGGCCGCGGCGCAGGTCGCGCCTGCCAGGACCTTCTCGGTCCACCAACCGGTGCTGGCGCGGATGTACTCCTCTGGGGACAAGTGGGCTAGAGCGACCGTGGAGATGGTGGAGGGCCCGAGCTCGTACAGGGTGAGAACGGAAGATGGTGAGCTACACCGCCGCCACACTGATCAGTTGCTAGCTCGGTCAGCAGAGCAGATGCGGGCAAGTACCCCACTACCAAGGAATAGGTCACCTGATAGTTCTGAGTCTTCGCAAGAACCACCGATTGTGATTCCACCTCCAGAACTATGGCCCGATATTATTGGCATACCTACTTCGTCATAATGACTCTTATGTGATTATAGATTGTACCTAATGTTTATATATGTAATTCTGATTTGTGTTATTATATTATTTCGATTTATGTTTCAATCCAATTGTTATGAGGGAAAGGTATATTATGTATTGGTTATGTGGGTATATTTATGTTAATATAAATTATATGGGGGTACTTGTATGATTAAGAATAAATGTCAGTTTTGACTTCCACTGCAACTGTGTAGTATCTTTTAGCTGGAATATAATTTCAAGAAGTTGCAATGAGTAATTTTAATAATTTTTATATTATGTCATATTACGAGCCATGCCAGATATGGACTGCCGCAACTTATTGTGATGTGCAAAGTGCCTGCGAAGGGACTAGTAGGTCGAAGGAAGAAATCATGGCTATGAATATCCGCAAGTGATGAATACTCGCAAATTATTAACAGAAGTTTACCGAACTGAATGCCAACCTTCAATAGCTGGAGAGGCACTACAAGAAGAAGATAAAAAAAAACAAGGGGAACTTTTAGGAAAAAAGTAATCAAAAGTGCCGAATAGATAGATAACTGGAAATAAAAAACAACTATTATTCAAATTCTAAGCTCACTAAATAGACAAATAAAAAAATTTAAGAAACAGAACACTGACAAATTCAAATGGAATTATTATGATGATTACATACATAAAAACTAAATAAAATATAATACTCAGTCCAACAAGTCAACATTGAAAACAGAACAGACATTGGAATAGTTAATGAGGTGATTAAATTAATAGATAATTAAATAAGTCCTCTGATAAACGACTCGTACGATTAACAAAGAATGTTATGTCTAAATAGTCAGGAAGGCTGAGAGTTGAAACGAAATATTTACGCAGATTGTTTTGTATCTTACCGGTTGTGTGTCGACGACTGGATAACACGAACGATTAGCCAGCATGGCTCACAGACACAGAGCACAGGGCTGCAAATCACTGACAAACTGGTCGCTAAACGAATTGATCACGAAAGTTGCCTTCACTGCCAATCACAACACGCACAAAAATATCGATCACACTAAAGAATACAAAACCTTTAACGTTTCACAAACATATTACACATATCACCGAATCCCAGCGGATATTTCCCACACAACGTACACAAATAAAACACCTTCGTAGAAACTGGAAACTACTTGCGAAATGTAATGTCAACTCAACTTGATACCTACGTCAAAATGATCTCGAGAGGAACGGGGAAAATCACCAACGTTCACCGTTATAAACTAATGGAACTGCTCAGGAGTACGCGAGTGTATCGAATTTATGGCAGTTCATTGTTTTACGACTTTATACAAGGATTTTTCTATAAAATGCGGTGGAGACATGAATACCCAACTACCGCTACGCGTATCTATCACGAACTGTCAAATCAAAAGTACGAAGTGACAAAATCAAAGACAAGAAAAGAAAAGTGGTTCAACTAGTGTTGCCAGTAAAAAATATTATCTTTGACAGGTCCACTGACAGAAGGAGAGATACCATTTCTTAATTTTTAAAATCTACCAATAATATGTGAACATTTTTTTATTCCACCCTTGTTTACATTTTCACATCATTTCATTTCACTAGGCTACATTTTAGTAGCGGGAAATTAAATGAAGTTATATATCCCGAGTCGTGGGGAAAATTTTATAATTTTAGTGGGACGGGAATGATCGAAGGTTGACGCGGTAATACCTATTACTGAATAACTTTCTAAGGTGCATGCATAAATATATTATTCTAAAAATAAAAGGCCTTGATGTGCAATTCTTACAATAAAATGTAATAAATTATTTTATTACTACCATTTTAGAAGTTTTATCTTCCCTTCAAATAATTTTTCTTTATGATAACTGGCAATAATGATGTCAAATATTTCACTGTTCAAACACAGATGGCGTTAACATAACTATCCCAAAATTCATGAAGGTTTTCTCAAACCGTAATCATTTTTCTAGTCTCGAAATTCAATAATCAAAAGAGTTTTGTTGTTACGAAGTTTATTTCTTCATTTTGGTTCTTCTTTTTAGAATAAAATCTTCGCGAATGCCTTTTTTTGTTTGAATTACACGGGTAGCACATTATAAAACAAAAAATTAAAATGTTTAAGGTTTAAGAAATTTATTGTTATAATTAGGTACTTATCCACTTTTAAAAGTTGTTTTTCTGTCCAATTGTGGACGAAAGTAATAGATCAGTGATCAGGAATTAACTACAGATTGTTAGGGCGTAAACATGTAGCTACAGGAATCGTCATGAGTTTTGTGCCCTATAATTTCAGTTTCACGCGTACTTCAGTATACACCTGCGCAAATTTCCTCAAAACTCATTTAGTCACGTGTAATGTAATAATTAAACTTTATACATTTCCCTAATAATGGTTTACCTACCCACACAAACTACCTTTATACATAAAATATTTATAGGTAAATACCTACATCATTCATGAAGTTTTATCGCAGTGTTACTGCCAGGTATTATGAATATTGTTTTACAACAGACTAAATTTACATTATTAACTAACGTGTCCTAAGATAAAATACAAAAGCTTTTTCATTAGGACGCACATAAATAAATACACAACAAAAACAAAAATCGAATTCTGTCACATTACACTCGTTCCGCCAACAATGTATGACACTGCAAGCGCACTCGATCAGTCATATTCCTCAGTAATCACAAATCAGTCTTACATTTTATTCAATAGTAGTATACTTCCCGGTAGACTAAAAGGTCCGAGTCGCGACCTAATGTCCACCGCCCGCACTGCAAAATAATACTTAAATCCTGCCATAAATTGAGTTAAGGTGCACGCCATCGGCAGAGGAAGGGCTTTAACGTCGCCAATTTTTTTCCACAACGCCGTGTTTGCCGGCGAAGTGGTTTCCTGATACGCGAACAGCTGGTAACTGGCTATTTCCTCGTAGCTGTCGTCTTGGTAACCTTCGATTTTCCATGATATAACTATACCATTTTCTACTTTAGATAATTTCAGTTCAGGCGCAGGTGGCAAAGCCTTCCAATTAGGAGGTTGGTACTGTTTCATAGGTTCTGGCAATGGAGCTGGATGTCTTCCGACGAACTTTTGAGGTCGTGGTGTATTTTGAGGCGCCCTAATTATGTGTGAGGGGCCTCTTTGTCTGGTAGCTGAAAAGATTATTAATTTCAATATTAGATGTGCATAGAGATATCTAGGCTCGACAAAATTTAGTGAGGACGTATCTTGACTTACCTACTGAAGGTACTGATTTGAGCATAATGGTCTGTCCTGGCCTAATTGCTTGACCCTGCTGACCACTTATGGGGATGTAAACTTTTCTAGGACTGGAGTTGGTGCCGAATTGTTGCCTTGCAGGCGCCAGCAGGTTCTGCGATGGTACTAATCTCACAGGTGGGGTGGCGGAACTTCTTGTAGCCACCTTCGCTGGAGGTTCATCGTCTGTCAAATCCACCGTGACAGATTGCGACCTATTATGAGTTCTTTTTTCTGCTGATTTCTGGGTCGCTGCAGGATTTTTGATGCCGTTTACGGGGCTGGTTGTTTTACCTTGATTGGCAGCATTTTGACTGCTAATTTTGTTCCCAGTGTTGGCTTGGGCGGCGGGAACTAGTCTAGGAACTGGTATAGGCTGATTATTGCTGGCAGATTTTTGTGCTCTTTGATTTGCAATTTTAGTTTGTCTACTAGTTTGTCCTGACGTACTTTTTTGTTGCTTCGGACTCGGGCTCTGGCCCTGTTCAGGTGATACAATCACCTGCATACCTACGGACCTGGTTATTTTCAACGGAATTATTGGCATGTCAGTTTTCTTCTTCTGTTCCTCTTGGATAGACTTTAATACAACTTGAAGGTCTCTATTCTGTTTGGTTAACACAAAAGCCTTTTTTCTATATTCTTCAATGCTCTGTGCCATTGTTTTGAGTTTTGTCTTAATATCATTTAGACTACTCCTGTCCACAACACCCTCAACAATTTTCAATATGCAAAACTCTTCGAGATCGTCCCTTGTCATGTCAGCCAGATTCTTCTTTGCAGTCTGCAAGAATTTTTCAGGGAGTAAAGGCTTATTACTATCAATTTTCAGTTGCTCCTTGGGTTTTTCATTTAAATTCAGTTTCAAGTCATCTGGTGGGGATTCTTCAACTATAGGCGTTGGTGTTGCTTCTGAAACGTACATAAAACATGTTTAATTTATGAATTAAGAAATACAGCAAATAAAAATAGCAGGCCCGGAACTTACCATTCCCTGTATCAGTTTTTACATCTTTCATTTCAACTCTATGTTCACTCTTATCTTCATTCGTGCTATCCGCCTCCACGTCACAGTTTTTCATTTTTAAATCCTCACTTATTGTTTTTTTACCTTCAGTTGTTTTATCTTTGGCAATGACGTCATCAATTACCATGACATCATCGTCGTCTTCAATGTTGATGCATTTTCCCGTTGCGTTTGCTTTCTCTCCATTATCAAATTTCGGCGTTTCTTCCTCTTCATCGTCATCCGATAAAATATCAAGAGACAGCTTTGACATTATAGAAGGTCTTCGCTTCGTAGGGTCATTTTTCTTAGCAACACTTGAAACATTTTCATGTGAAGGCGAACTAGGTTTTTCTAATTGTAGAGATTTGTTGTCGGCTGGAGGGGTACAATCTTTGGCATCTACAATTTCCTTGACTTCTTCATCATTAGTAGTTAAGTCCTCATCTCTGAGATCTACGGTTGCATTTTGTTCACTGTCTGTCGAACACACCACACTAACTTCATCACAATCCATAGCTATATCAGGAATATTCTTATCTTCTGTTTGCAACACTTCAGTGTTTTTATTGGCGACATCTTTCTCTGATAATACATCATCTATAGGCATCGCTTCCTCCGTTATAAGTTGAGCATCACCTGAATCTTCATCAACAGTTTTGACGGATGGCACATCCTCATCCATAGGGATATCTATTATATCTTTATTCACAATTCGGTCTTCTTTGTCTTCATCCGAGATCGTCATTTCTTCATCATCTACACAGTGTATCTTATTTTCAACTAGAGAAACTTCACTAACATCATTTTCCACGTCATCCACCAACTGTATGATATTTGCTTGTTGATCAGATTTTCTTCTATTTTCTTCATTTTTACGATCATTTTCAAGTAATACAGTATTTTCTGTTTCTCTTGGGTTGCTATCTTCATTTTCACCGTCATCGACAGTTTGTATTTCGTGTTCCTCTGGGATTGGATCTTTTTCATTATTTGCGTCTTGACTTGGTTCATTAATTTGGTGCAGAGTTTCATCAGGTCCTTTCTCATTGTTCGTAGATTCCTTTAGCTCTTCAGAATCAGATTCCTTATCTTTACTATTATCACTATCAGAATGAGATTCTTCCACCTTTTCAACACTATCCTGCCGTATGAATGGAAAATTTTCATTTTCCATATCATTTATAACGGCTGCAACAAGATTTTTAACACTTTGCGATGTTTCATCCTGTTCCGTGTTATTTTCTGTAAAAAGGTTACCGGCATTGATATCATCTATTAAATCATTTGTCGCTTTGCCTAGAGCATCTAGTATGACATTGTCTTTCTGTACGTTCTCCTTATTCCCATCACAAACTTTTTCGTTGATGTTTTCAGATAATCCGTTAGCTAGCTTATTTGCTAGAGAATCATCCAGGGTCGTCATGGTTCTTTTAATATCTACAGTAGGTTCTGTCTCAAAAATTAATTGCATTGTTTATCATTTCCCGTCGTTAGTCACGAAACTGGCGTAAAATCTGAAATAGAAACAAAAACATATTTTTATTCGTTACAGTGACTGGATTTAGAGAACGAATGAAACTGGTCATATAAGAAAGCATATAGCGACATCTAGCGGTCGATTTGTGTAAGAATCAGATGACCAGCAACATGGAGTTGAATCAAGTGTCAACCCCACCCAATAATGTATTTGAAGACCAAGGAGATGAGATATTAATGACATAGAAAGATCAACATACAGAAACTCCTAATCCTAGCGCGATACATTGTGATGTTTCTCGTTTACTACAATCACGTCCAAATGTCCGCACTTATGTATCAGAAAATAACTTTAAACTTGATTACGTTACACTCTCGCCATCTCGTGATAAAAGTACGAACCAACATCTTAAGACATTTTCGCTACGCCACAATACAATTTTACTCACCTAGTTTAAGTTAAAAGACATTCAATACATCTTTTTTAAATTTTATAAAGTGTGTAGTATGCTTAATTATATCTGCGAATTACCTAATCAAATACTAAAATAATGTACGATTCTTTTGTATAAGTCGTCTACTCCGTTATTCGCTTTTTTTCGTTGATCTACAAATGATATACAAATAGGCAGAAAGATGAGTCCTCGTCCAAATATTCTTGAGTCTCTTCTTCAGTTACCCGCGAATGGTTAATTTAAGGTTCCTTTCCTTTAATTATTTAATGGCGATGAGCTTAAGTAAAACTATTCCGCCAATGTCAAGTGATTGTTGAGAAAAATATCTTGTAAATTGTTAAAAATATGTGGAGGAACCCATTGGATTCCTCCCAGATATAAAAATATCCCTATAATTATCTAATTTAAGGTTATTTGGTTTTGAATTCGTGATAAGTCAGTTGTCACTCATACAATCACTCAAAATTGAAGAGCAAAAATGTTTGTGTCTCGCTCGGAGTGTATTTCGATAGATAAGGCAATGTTATTGTTCTGGCGGATACACTATTTTATGCACTTAATATGTATATTTTATCCAATCAATAAAATTGTGATTTGCAATACAAGAGTGTAAAACAAAACATTTTTTATTGTGACAGTCATGATATACAAAATGACATTGACAGTTCTACCATGGTTGATGAAGGTTGATCTTGATTTAAGGTCGTTTAACAAAAACAAAATATCATGCTCTCAATTTTTTTAGCTGGCTGGATTTCCCTTAAGAAGACAACCGGAGATAGGGTTCAATCATAGCGCAAACCTACCCTTTTATTTACACAACATAGTCCCTTCCGCTGTGCTTTCGGATCTTAATGCAGTTTTCAGCAATGGATAGAGTGAATCAATTGGAAGGTTTATATGTATAATACATACATATCACATCAATCTCATCAACGTAGATAATAAAAGTAGTAACCTACGTTGCAGCGGTGTGAACCCGAGGCGGGTCGCTGTTATAACTGGGAAGAGTCCTGTGGCCCTACCATGACCTCGCTTATATAATAGTTGCATAGTCTGATAAAGAATGATTGTGTCAAGACGAGGATGGCATTAACAAATTTCATATAACTTATGTAATCATTGTGCGATCTACCTGACGAGTGGCGCCATCTTGTGATGGTAAATAAGTTGAATCTGACTGCTACTACACGGTTGAAAATTGTATTAGGATAGCAAGAACGGACGTAGGTTTACTTACAAAAGATTACGAAGTCACGGATGCGGATTGAAGTACCTAATTGGATACTATAACTACTAATAGATGGACTGTGAAGCTTGCAAAAGATACACGCAAAGTATTGATTACAAGGAATGGAGGGACAGCAAAATATAGAATACGTTATGACGTATTGGCGAGCAAGAGTGAGAAGATTCATGCGTGGGTGGAGCGAAAGGGCAAGCATTTTTATCTAGCCCACGACAGAAGGCGCTATAATATATATTAATAGGTTTATATTATTTGCGATATTATGACGATCACAATTTAATAGATATAAACAGTTTCTAAAGAATGATTTCGGGTTTTTTATAAACACCAGCTTTCCAACCTTTGGTGATATATTATAAGAGTTATGTACAACAGTTTACTTGATCAATTAAAGATTTGAAGTGACATTAATTCAGACCACTAGAGAGACAAGAGAGACACAGAACACTAGAGAGAAAAGACACCGCGACAAGATTGTACGAAAATTTAAGCCAGCAAACGCACATAACCAATAAATTCAAAAGAATAAGTAAAATAACGAATAATATAAGAAAGGACATCATAATATTTTTATGGCAATGGAAATATTATTTATAAAAACCAACGATATCTGTCAAACAACGATAAATATTCGCTGTTTATTTACAAGCGTGTTGCAACATTATACACCGTGCTATATCTTAATATATAACAAAATATATGAATATGATCAGAATACGGTTGTATTTATATATATTATAGCGCATCTGTTACAGCCTTTATATGTATTTACACAAAGTGTACCTAGTAGAGATACGCATAACAGTAGGTTTTTCACCCCTATCAATTATTTATCTCTCTTATCTATTTATCGATAATTGACAGGCGTCCCGAGCTAAGTTAGCACCCCTAGCTAATTGTTAAGGAGTAATCACACACACGGCATTAAATAGATTTCATTTAATTTAGGATTTTTTAAGGAGTGATTACACACGGCATTAAATAGATTTCATTTAATTTAGGATTTTTTAAGGAGTGATTACACACGGCATTAAATAGATTTCATTTAATTTGGGATTTTTTAAAGAGTGATTACACACGGCATTAAATAGATTTCATTTAATTTAGGATTTTTTTAAAACTCATTAGGGGGCGTCCATAAATTACGTGAGGTGTTTAAGGGGGGGAGGGGGTCGAGTCAAATCTCATCTAATCTTACGTTGGAGAGAGGGGGGGTCTCGGCAAATATCACGCAATTTTTTTTCTGATTGAAACAAAAAAAAAATTATACTATTTTGGTCCATTTAATCCAGATTGTACGATTGTACAGACGGAAAGTCATTTGCTCCATTTCTAATACGCCACTGCCTACCGATTCAACCGCTAAATGCCTTCATCAGCACGCCTTATGATCTCTATTGCCCAAGTGTACGTGATGTTTTAGAGAAAAGATGCTGCAGTACATGCGGTATTTACTTTGCATCTAGCACAAGAGCTGCAGAGCATAGACGATCAGCCCACATTGCACCAGCTAAGCAAGCGCGTATGTTCCGAAAAGTGCGACCCACACGGATTGTCACAAGACGAGCTAATGAATTACTTTGTGCAAGTGCCAATGGCTTAGAGTGGCTAGATCAGAACGAAGTTGAAGGATCAGATGATTTTACTGAAAATCATATGGACATGTTGGTTCCAATAGTCTCTCTTGAGAGCGTGCATGATTCTCCATGGACTGAATTAGAGTAGATACTCTTTTTTAATCTAAGTAGTTACGATTTAAGTATTCTATTGTTAAATTTTTATTATACTTATAATTAAACTGTCAGCAACATTGATTACTAGTCATAACTAGTCGTAAATAAAAGCACGAAGCAAATTTGTTTTTTTTTTTTACAATAACAATCCAACACGTTTACGTAAGAAACTCACATTTTGAAAAATCTCACGTGAGATTGGGAGATGGGGGAGGGGGTTGAATAAAATCTCACGACATCTCACCAGGGGTGGAGGGAGGGGCAGAAGATTAAAAAAAACACCTCACGTAATTTATGGACGCCCCCTTACATCTTATGATTAATGACTTTTAAATTACATGTATATCAATTATACGAGACAGGTGGTATCAAAACCGAAAAATATCGATTAGACTTTTATAATAAGTAAGTATATTCAAGAATTACATAATTAATTATACAGTATGAAAATTGTCTTAATCTGAAGAATTTAAGAATAAAAATAGCCGTGATATTATTAAAACCGCCACTAAATAAGTAAAGTCAGCGTCGAAAGTAGTTGACGAAGTTCGATTTCGAACACTGTTATGGTGATAATATTTTTCTTAGTTCTGAAGTTATAAAGTGGATTTCCTATACGTAGAAACAATGGTATTGTATGTAAAACTAGAAATGTTCATAGTATCTAATCGAAATTTAAAATCTATTCGCGTGAATAAATATAATAAATAAGATACAAAAAATAGGATATAGACATTATTAGTCAAATTTCTTAATTGGGTCGTTTTCGAAATTGACATATCTCTTTAGTTGAAGAAGTTGTCCATGAATACCCATATAATACAGTATGCACCGCACGGCATTATGGTCCCAGACATGGTGATATAAGAGCTATAATGGTATCCGACCGTTTGACAAGTGCTGTCGTAGGCATGAAGTGATAATAATATGACGTGACCTGTTTTTATATAGCGAAATACATCTAAAATTTGAGGTGTGTAAATAAAGCAGGAATTGTTAAAAGGAATGGTTATTAGTATCCAAAAAATAAGGAATACAGAATTTTGCGATTAAATAGAACGCAACATTGTTGTACGAAATACAAAATGGCGGCCGTCGGCATCGATTGCCGGTATAAAGTCCCCACAGGCAGAGCTGCACTTCAAAGTGCTGTTCGCACCATTCGTAAAAGGAGATTCCGAGCTATGTATTCCGTTCTCGGTCACGCGCACAGCAGTTACACTGTTGCGAAAGAGATGACAGCGGGCAGCCGAGTATGGCCGAAAATAAAACGATCGAGGTGAAGGTAGAACATGAACATGACACGAGACTATCGAACGGATAGAAAATCTAATCGGATCGGACGGAGTGGACGAGAATCTTACAAAAAATAGCCTTTTGGTCCCCTATCCTTTATTTTGCTGGGTAACAAATGCAACGAGGTCGTCCATCAAAAAAAATCTTATCACATAAATTGTTGACTATTCTGGTCCCGAAATTGGAGCTCAGAAAATTTTAAACTCCCACTCCTTGAATAAGGGCAAGAAAATCATTACGATGTTCATCATCAATCATCAGGAGTGGTGATCATCAAATATGATGAATTTCACCCGAAGTGACCGTTTGCCGACAAAATAAATCAGGTAATTTGGAGAAACCATCGTCCATCCATCAATACCTATAGCCTATAGGTAAATGACCTAAAGAGACCCCAAATATAGCTTAATTCTAAAAGCAGGTCGACCAGATATACAATACAAGATATTTTTTTGTTAGTAAACAACAAAACAAAAAAGAAGAATAGACCAAAACACGGAAAAAACAAAAATAAAAAACACGTATTTCCATATAAATGTACGAAAGAGACAACAACAATATTAAAAAATATTAATAAACACAATACAACTCACCTAGATTACTAAGCAAGTGGATTGAGAAGAAGAGTGGTCGAGAAGAATACAAATACACTAAATACGGGCACACAGTTTCGCGTCTAAAGCGATACTGAGAGTGCAGAAAGAGAGAGAAGAAAATGGCGGCTCGGTCACACAACCAACACAACACAGTAGAAACTACAGAGCAGCCGTAGCACAGAGAACGCGGAATATTTTCAATATTTATCCTTAGCGAGGTTAGCATAGGACGGCAATAGCGCGTACAAACAGGATGGAAAGGGTGCGCACATAGTAGATAGTGAGCGGCTTCTGACATGCACATTAATCTGTGAACGAACAGTTTATAGCGAGGTCACATTATGATAATGGAGACTCGTTCTCTTGCGTTCTACTTCTGTATTTTGATTCGTTCTGGCGGGAAGCGGTTCAAAAATCATAGTCAAGTATAATTTGGACTTATTTAGTAGTTTCGTTGATGAATAATATTTGTTTTCTGCAAGATTTTATCACGATAGAGTCTCAGAAACTTTGGTTGGTTAACATTGTAGGTCGGAAGTAGGCTACCTGCCTATTATTACCATTAGGCAGTCGAGAATAAGCGACGCCTTGACTTGTCTGATATTATCATGGTGACTGTAGCGATGACGTTGACGCGCGCCGCACGTACAGAAGAAGAAAACGCAAGGAGATCCGCTTTGCTAATTTTATCCGATGAATATATGGTTTTTTGAAGCCAAATGCACCAAACTAAGATTACCCTTAGGAATAGTATTTGAATTATGGATGCCCATTCTATTTTTTCAACGGTACATGTAGGTATCTATGCACCAATACTATAAAAAAATTCAATAACAAGGCATGGCGAGAATTTGCGGCGTTGCCGTTCTTACGTGAAACGCCCGCGTCCGAGTCGATTGGGTCGTTTGACTGGTTGCCGACTTTGCACGAACGGTCCCGAATCCACCCGATGTATATACCTACTTACGTAAATACGTCACCGTGAAAATAAATGATTTCACAAAACCATCATAATTCTCTGCTTCTGCTCTGCTTTCTTCATCGCTCACCTACAAGTATAGGAATTGTATACACTCTATCTGACCAATTGCATAAGATTTGACCATTTACAATATGTAAAGGTAAACAAGCGGATTTTGATAAGATTCTTCCTTAAATTTATTCAAATAAATACTAATGTAATTCTCTTTGGTCCATTTATACCGACTTATCTAAGTCTTAACAAATCTTGCCGATTCTAAGAAATTATAAGTAGGTCAATAAAAAATATAACCCAGTTTTTACGAATTGACGATGCTGTAGGTGACTCTTCTTTGTGCCCAAAAATGCAAAATTTACTTAATTATAAAAATAATAACATCGACATGCGTTTCTAAACGAGCACGTCACTAAAACTAGGAAATCGGAATGTCGCTCAACAAACATTCAAGAGATAATTAATATAATCTTACTAATTGAGCAAATTTTACAGAAAAACTAAAATAGCTGTCAACGAAGAAATGCGTAGAACATTAATTTGCTAACAGCCAGATAACTGATCCAATAATAATAATCAGGACAAATTGAATAGAATGAATAACCTCAAATGAGAGACAGAGAGAACCGACACTGAACATTGGACGAATATTAAGAGCGTAAGGGACAGAAGACTAGAATAGACGGTACGAGACTCGTCACGACATGGAAACAAAATGGCGGATTGGTTTTGATGGAATATTTTGTATTGGTGACATGTAAAAAATTATGCTCAAACTAATTGGTAACAACCTGCTATCTTGAGGATTATAGTGATATATATAGTTATAATTTCTGACTACATAGATTATTGAATCACATTTTATATCATATATAGTGTTTTAAGAAATTAAACCTATTAATTACCTATTAATTAAAAAAACACAAGTACCCAACTAGATGGTAAGGAAGTACAAAAACATAAATGTGTTTATAACAGTTATCGATTCAGAAGTGTACGAGGTAATTTTTATTCGAATTTATTCGAAAAACAGGAGGAGGTTCAATGTTTTTTTTCCTTTTCCGAACGGAATTGCCAGGTCTGGTTTTAATTTGTTAATTGGTTACCATAATCATGTGAGCTAGTTACCATGGTTTTAATTCTGTGAATAACACAGACTTAAAAAAGTGGATTAGATCCGTGGTGAACAGATAATAATTTTTAGAATTGCTGGATTTTGGTGCTTCGGCCAATACAACTATTCGCAATTTTATTTCAATCTTTACAATGACTCCGGTAGACCTCTCATATTTTCCAGTCCAAGATATCATTTTTAAATTATATAGAGCCTCAGAAATGTATAAAGTTTTAAAAAGGAAGCTTGGAAACGTTTTGCGAAAGCTATTTAATACATAATAATAAAATCATAGATTTTTGAGGATATTTTTTTCTTTTATTTTCAGTAATTATTTAAGACAATTTTTGAATCTGCGCCAAAAAAATACTGATTAAGAATAAGTTTTTTGTGATGTAGATGTTAAAACTAAAGACAAGAGATGAGTAAGCTCCTAAGTGAAGAAGTATAAGACCCAAATACTTAAGTAGGTAGGTAGATCCAGTGGAGTTAGATAGAACATAACATACATACAAATCGTAACAATATTATGATCCAACGTAGCACGAACGATCTAAAATGCCATTGCCAGAAGTCTGGCAACAACGTTCAGTGACACCAAACGCACACATAGATATAAAGCGTTCATTGCCATGCGCAGTACTAGTTTCAACCGGATTCAACCCGAGCAATGTTCACATCAATGGATGAAAGTGATGAAATGGAACAACGTTCATCCGTCACAATAACCACACGTGTGTGTTAAACAGGTGTTGCGTCACGTCTCACACATGCGTCATAATAATAAGCCGACTTCATGCTATCGACCGACTTCAACTTCTGTACTGTCCCAGAAGAATATGAATGTGTGCGACGGTCACGCGTACGTAGGTAGGTATATCTAACAACGATGCGGCGTTGCCAGTTGTTCTCCTTCTCTGGTAGTACCCGTCGTTTTAAATATCTACATGAAGTCGACTTGACTTTATTATTCTTATCAATTACCTACCTAATATCAAGTGAGATAAGCAGCAGCGGCGGAACTGATTCATTCTTTCGCCTTTTTTCGATCATGGGTTACATACTTTGAAGTCATGTAATAATGGGTAAGAGCAACGCCCAAGGCGAAAATTGTATTGATGTCCTCCGCTCCTGGAAAGAAACAACCAATATTTACCTACTTTACTTACCAATCCAATCTCCAAAAGCTGGTGCTGACTACTGTTGCTCACGCTGATCAAGAAGAAAGTTGCAGCGCGTCGAGAATTGCACAATCCGTCCGTTCACGAGGAGAAGGGATGGGGGAATGCGCGCAAATATATTCATTGACACATACGCCACCGCGACGAATGGCAACCGTCGCCATTTTGTTATGTGCCCGTTTGTGAGTCTGAGCGAGACGGATATATCTCTTCGTAGCTCTCTCTATACAAGTCGTTGAAGTTCTTGACTTCTATTCTACCTATTTATATCTTTCTTTTCTTACATCCGTCGTCATACTTCTTGACTTCTTTTCTTTCTTCATTTTCAGTAGGTAAGTAGGTAGGCACCTAGTTTATTTTGGTCAGAAACTAGGCCTATTCTTTATTTTCAGCCACTAGTAGGTATTTTATTGACAGGTGCCTCGTGTCCTACTTAACTCACTTGTTTTGGAATTATATGCGACAGGCTTTTGTTTTTCTTCGCAAAATATTCCACGAAACCTGACTTAACCAATTTTTCTTTTCCCACTTGATTGGCCTTGACTGCCAGTACGTATGTACTAAAGTTTTTTGACAATTCGACGTTTAGTATTCTGAATTACTGTCCCCAACTTCCGTTCCGCAGGAAGGTTGCAACTCCTCACATAAATGTGACCTTCTAAATTTCATCCATGAAAATTAGGAAGATCTGCATTTATTCCGCCGATGTAGAGATAGTGTTAGATTTGAGTGAAATTGAAGGTAAATAGTAAAATTATATCGAAGGGTTCCACGATGACATTGCATTGTAAATATGAATAATATAACGAATACCAACCATAGTACTCAATCAATTTCGATACCAGCGACATCTAAGAATAAAATTAGAATAGTTTTATGAAGTTTCTCTTACATTGATATTGTGATTGTTTTGGTGTATAGTAACATACACAGATGGCGCTTTATAACTAACCTAGTATATTATATTTTTTTACGCCATACATAATATACAATCTAATGATAAACATCCTTCCAAATTTTCCGCTTTTCACCCGACTACGCTTCAGAAAAAACAGGGGTTATGATTTGACTAGTTTATCATAGGTATAATAAAGCTCTACTGACATAACATTTGACATGATTTTGATATGCTGAAGTCTGTTATCCATTACGGTTAACTGTGCTGGAATTGCATCTATTTGATCTATTTAAAATTTTTTGGTCATAATGCCCCGAATCAAATAGTAATCGTTTTCTGCGATTTGGCACGATTTTGTTAATAATACTGTGTATCACGAATTATTTTACTATACTTTTACAACACATATCATTTACATAGTTGAGGTCAAAGTCACTGTCAGATTTAATTGTCAGTCAAGAAAAATATAAACAAAACCACAATATACTAATTAGTTTTGTATGGTTATTTTTTTCATTCGCTTTTTGAAAGAATTTACGTAAGAGTTGATTGTAGTAATAAGGATGTCGCCAATAAATTATTGAATTAAATATATATCAGAAAATGCCTTCAAACTAAGGCAGAAACTTAGACTAACCTCTGATTTAGAAATACTTAGTTTTCTGTATGGTTACATACATGTCTTACAGGCTTTCATTTAAACTGAACCGGCAAATACTACTATATAAAAATGTTGATCAGAAGTGTTATTTCATCGGCACAACTGATGGTAAGTCATTTACAAAACATTCATATAGGGAATTAAATTAACTTATTATTGGTTAAGTATTTGCTTGCTTTTTGCAGTTTAAGTTATAATTGTTACTCAGGCATTGTTACTTTTCTAGAGTATAAGTCAGTGGTCGTCACACTTTTCTGGTCCAAAGTATCATTTAGTTGACCATCAGTTAATTGACGTAATAATTGATTACCAACTACTTTCTATGCTTTATTGGTGGTATGAATGACAGGGACAGACGACTTAAACTTAGCTTTAGTATTTTGTTTTTTATCATTATCATATACATTATCTACTAAAATTGTTTGCTGTGTCGCGGGCCGAAGATATATAGTCTGCGGGCCTCAGTTTGACAACCACTGGTATAAGTAATTGTAATACTTATGTATTGCATATGTAGTATGTTAGCATTAAAGCAGACTGTATGGCATACCATACACATGTTAAGTATAACCATTTGTCTTGCTTTTGTGAAATAAATATATAAGTGATATATACAGTGATTTCACACCACATGCTTTATGGTGAAGGAAAACATTGTGAGGAAACCTGCATATTTCTGAGAAGTAATTCAATGACGTATGTATAGTGTCTGAGACGGCGATGGACTCACCATCTGTCATGTTGGCACTTAATCATCTTCGGTGAAAAGTGGGTGTTGTGATTACAACACCTCTGCCTACCCCTTCCGGGAATACAGGTGTGAGCATATGTATGTATGTGTAAATATATAAAAAAAATATGTTGAATATTGCAAAGCGTGTGCCATGATTTGTCATGAAATACTTAAAATCTGACCAATCCATTTTCCAGTATAAAAGTTGCATACACTGTAGAGTGAATGCTCTTGTGAGAAAATCACCTAGGTGGTACAGCGATGGTGTGGAAAATAAATACTCAATTGACGAGAAGGAGACAATATTGAGAGTTATTAATGAATCCGATGTGAACACACTGTCTATGTAAGTGAGTACTTATGCTGATCATTTCTCTAGTCTATATCTATATACAGATAAATAAAATTGAAGTGTCTGTTTGTAATTTCAAAATAACAGCTTTTCACTAAATGCATATGAAAGTATATACGGTATAGACTTAAAAAAACTTTTCTTTTTCAATTTCTCATTCTGTCTGTCTGTTTGTTCCGGGTAATCTCCGAAATGGCTGGTCCGATTTTAATGGGACTTTCACTGGCAGATAGCTAATTGTATGTATGGTAATATGATATGGCAATACAGCTTTCATAATACCACTCAGATCCAGCTCCCTAGCTCATCCCCCAGCATCGCCCTAAACTCCGAGCTCCGCACTGGGGTGCCCTTAGCTGTGTTGCTTAGTATTTAAGTTTAAGCTTGTCTGGAGGCCCTTGGGTCTCGCCCTATAGTCCGGTTAAGCAGGAGAAGTAACTTCCCCTACCTACTGAGAGAGACCATATCGTAAAAAAAAACAGCTGCATAATTTCTTGGCTTGTCTTATTTCAGGTATGACCTAACCAAAGCTAGACTAAAGAAAGTCTCCCAATGGAAGTCAAATAGAGGTCACGCGGCAACATTGACAGATGTGGAGGTGATCGAAGGGTTTACAGAGAAAACTGCAAAGAAACTGTTTGATAGCATACTGAAAGGACCGCAGAAGGCTGCTAATATATCTAATAAGATCAAGGGGCAAATTCTGCATCCACATTTAACTGAGGCAGTTATAAAGGTAACTCATATTTTACATATGCTCACGCCTGTATTCCCCGAAGGGGTAGGCAGAGGTGCTGTTATCACAGCAAATACTTTTCACCGAATTTGATTAAGTTCCAACGTGACAGATGGTGTGTCTATCGCCGTCTCAGGCACTATACATACGTCTACGAATTAATTCTCAGAAATATGCAGGTTTCCTCACGATGTTTTCCTTCACCGTAAAGCACGTGGTGTGAAATCAATGTACATAAGTTTTTTATAAAAACTCATTGGTACAGGCCCCGCTGGGATTCAAACATGCGTCGCTTGCGTAGCAGGCGACTGCTCTAACCCCGAGGCCACCACGGCTCATATTATTGTTTACTTTCTGATTGTGACACCTTTGGCGTTTCAAGTGTTGGTGAAATGTAGGTGTTCATCCCCCCTGTTTGACAGTGATGGAACACCAAGGGTGTCACTTTCACGACTGTGTCTACAGAATAACATTAGGTTTATTCTTAACTCGCTTCTGTACCTGACTATACAGGTCTTAGTGTGATGATAATTATAGTCTAGCTCAGTAAATGAATTTTTAAAATCGTATCAGTAGTTCCTGAGATTAGCACGTTCAAGCAAACAAATAGCTTTGTTTGTTAGTGTTGGTAGATTATATGGTCAAATAGGGTTACAAGGCGAAAAAAAAATTTATTTATCCTCTAAACTACACAATTTTTTATAAGAAAAATATCTTTGCTTTTTATTTGTTTGATACTTGCTATGTCTAATTTAGCAAGGTTGACCACTTCTGGGGGTCACAATTTTGTACTGTGAAATTGAATGTCACAGCAAAGAAGTTATGCTTAGCTTAAACGATCATAGTTCGGCCCCAGGTTGGCCTTGTAAATATTTTGCTTGATATGACATCAATCAAATCACTATCTCCCTGACCCTTATCCCATACATTGTTGAGGATTCAACCAAGGGACAGACACCAATCAAATGCTGGCATTAAAACAGAATCAATGTTTTTTGAATTCCAGAGCTGCAAGACAGTGCTATCAGTGTACGTATCGGTGAACTCTGTCTGCTGGACGCTCATAGACAAGAGCAACTATGAGGTTCTGCAGTGGGAGTACTCCGCCATCAACTATCCTGATGGGAAGAAGTTGCAGATTACTGATATATTGGATATTGTGAGTATTCATAATTATACTAGTAATATTAGTAATATAGAGAGCCGTGGTGGCCTTGAGGTTTGAGCAGTCGCCTGCTATGCAAGCGACGCAAGTTCGGATCCCAGCGGGGCCTGTACCAATGAGATTTACTAAAAAAAACTTATGTGCAGTGATTGCACACCACGTGCTTTACGGTGTTGGTAAACATTGTGAGGAAACATGCATATATTCTGAGAAGTAATTTAATGACCTATGTAAATCATCTTCGGTGGAAAGTTGGTGATTACAAAACCTCTGCCTACCCCTTCGGGGAATACAGGCGCGAGCATATGTATGTATGTAATATTCTGCGGTTTTGGACTCTTGGTGCTTACTATCCCCTGAAAACTGGCAAATGTAATTATCCTAATAATGGTCAGGAAAAATCGATCTCTGCAAACCGTGCAGTCGCTCTTCCAACTGAGCTACTCGTGATCCTATCTTATGCGTCGAATTTTTCCTTCCCTTGTTTTACGGTTGTAGGGGTCGCCACGGTTTGCAGGATTCGAGTCTCGCCTCGATATTTACATGTAATGTATCATTGATTACGTAAATGTAACAAAACAAGAAAACAAACATTCAAATCTTTATTACACTCGCGTTTATAATATTAGTTAGAACTGTGCTATTTTTTAGTGCAGATTTTTAGTTATGTAATTAACATATTTATCGACATTTGTGCATTGGAACATTGTCCATGAGCTTACGTTTCTTAAATTATTTATTTTGTATTCTTTAAATTGTATAATATTTTTGAAAACTGAGTTTCTTGCCAGGTTCTTCTCAGTAAAAGCAACCTTCCGAACCTGGCGGTATCATGTATAATCCTGTATAATTATGTCATTCTGACGATTTGAAAGTACTTTGTAAAAAGTGTAATCGAATAAAGATATTTTTGACTTTGACTTTGACTTTGGCTGTTTTATTTGGCTTACATAGTTTCGAAAGTTATTATGAACATTTAAGATCGGAATTTGTTTGGATTATGAGAACTTTTAAACAAAATAAATCGAAACCCTCTGGAAGTTGACGTTTGTTAAAGCGTTATTAAATAATTATACCAAATCCCACAGGCGTGGCGTATAACCCACTTACTACCCGTGGCAGATATCTACGTGATGAAGGCTGAAGCAACGACCCTGCGGGCGGCTGGCAGCGACCCCAACAACCCCAAAGTGTTGGCTGTCAACTTACAAAAGGCACAGATGATAGCTATGATTGTCACCTTGATCAACGCACGGGCTAATAGGTAACTACCCTCAAATAAAAAAAAACTTTTATGATGTAGCAGCGTTTCTCTGCTCGCTACATAGATGACGCCACTCGCTAACAATTGCAAAGTTTTAGTACAAATACACGAGAACCTAAATCGCGCAATAAGAGTTTTCGAGCGCATTGCAGTATATATAGAAGTTTCCAACTAGAACAGTTGGAGCCGCGGTTCCCCAGGCGTGATACCAGACTGGCTGGAAGATCTTCCCTTTGCTGGGGATGGACATGATCACTTGCTCTATCGACAATGACAAAATAGTTTATAATTTTTTGGCTTCAAGGAATGCAAATCGGCGGAATATGTATGACGCGCTCGTGAACCTTAATATATTATACGCCATCCCAGAAGGGTCCCCGAAGGGGTAAGCAGAGGTGTTGTAACAACAACACCCACTTAACCCATTAAACTGAATGTGATGAAATGCCAACGTGACAGATGGTGAGTCCATCGCCGTCAGGGGCACTATACATACGTCTTTGAATTACTTCTCAGAAATATGCAGGTTTCCTCACGATGTTTTCCTTCACCGTAAAGCACTTTGTGTGAAATCACTGTACATAAGTTTTTTAGAAAACCTCATTGGTACAGGCCCCGCTGGGATTCGAAGTAGCGTCGCTTGCGTAGCAGGTGACTCGCAGGTAGCTCTAACCCCAAGGCCACCACGGCTTTTAATAATATATTTTTGTTATTAGATTATATTTTTTTAAGTTTTTCAGTTGGAGTCCCAGATTACGTTATTTTCGTAGATATAAATACAGTATTAAAGTGTATATTATAATAAGGTTAATATTTTTCAGAGTGGAGGATGAACAAACCACTAATGAGATGGTACAGTCTGTTTATTTTCTTCGACCGTCGCTTCCGTTCAGGTAATAATAATACTTATCTAGAAGTCGTAATGTTAAACTCAAACTCAAACTCAAAATATCTTTATTTGATTAGACTTCTTACAAAGTACTTTCAAATCGTCAGAAGGACACAAAATACATTATACATGATTATAAATGTTACCACCGGGTTCGGAAGGTAGCTTTTGTTGAGAAGAACCCGGCAAGAAACTCAACAATTACTCTTTTAAAAAAATATATATTATACAATGTTTTTGGTTACAGTGTTTATATCTCATGAATATAAGCCCATGGGACACAGCACAAATGCTCAATTGTCAAATATAATAACTAAAATATTACAAATATTTGTGAGCATGGCAAATTCCAGCCAGTCAAAGCAAAGATCAAACTAAGATTAATTAATTGTAGCAAAAGTACAGTGCCAATGGGATTATTTACAATAATTTTTCGACAAAGATACATCCCAGGCTTCCTTATCACAAATATAATCACTTACAGTATAATATCCTTTTTTGAGCAAAACTGCTTTGATGGTCTCTTTAAATTTATTGAAGGGCAAGTTTACAATTTCTGTTGGTAATTTATTATAGAAGCGTGTGCACTGTCCTAAAAATGAGCCATGTACTTTCTGTAAGCGATGCGCAGGCACTACAATTATGTTTTTGTGCCTTGTGTTTATGTTATGCACATCACATTTTTTTTGAAACGATCCAATGTTTTGATGCACAAATAATAAGTTAGCTAAAATATACTGTGAGGCCACTGTCAAAATTCCAATTGATTTAAATTTTTCCCTTAACGAATCTCGGGGTCCCAAATTATAAATTGATCGTATAGCCCTTTTCTGTAATGTGAATATATTCTCTATATCAGCAGCTTTGCCCCAAATTAAAATAGCATAGGACATAACACTATGAAAATAACAAAAATATACGAGTCGAGCTGTTTCTATGTCTGTATACTGTCTAACTTTACGAATTGCATAAGCTGCGGAGCTGAGTTTTCCTGATAACTTGGATATATGTGGGCTCCACTGAAGTTTGTTATCAAGGGTTATACCTAGAAATACTACTGACTCTACGATATCCAAAGTTTCACCATTTACCATGACCTTTGTATCAACAGATTTGACGTTTGGTAAAGTGAATTTAATACATTTAGTTTTTTGTGCATTTAAGACTAAGTTATTTACATTAAACCATTTCAATACCTGATCAAGTGCACTGTTTACATCTGCATAATTCTTTTTGGCTCTGTCGACTTCAAACAAAAGAGATGTGTCATCAGCGAACAGTACAATGTCACACGTATTCTTGACTAAATTTGGTAAATCATTAATATACACTAAGAACAGAAATGGTCCTAGGATTGAACCCTGTGGGACGCCCATTAGTACTGGAGAACCGGAAGATTTGACGCCATTTACTTCGACCGTTTGAATCCGCTGACAAAGATACGATTTGATTAGGTCGAGTGCCCTACCTTTGACACCGTAATAATTTAATTTAACTAATAAGGTTTCGTGTTGGACACAATCGAAAGCCTTGGATAGGTCGCAGAATACACCTATGATGTCATGAGCGTTCTCCCAGGCTCTATAAATATGTCTAAGAAGTGCAACACCAGCATCAGTAGTTGAACGACCTTTTGTGAAGCCATATTGCTCGCCATGTAGAATATTATTAAGATTAAAGAAGGCGACTATTTGATACAAAATATTTTTTTCACACGTTGTATTGCCATGTATTTTTTGGGGTGGTCACCCTTATCACTTAGGGGTATGCAAAATAGATAGTAGCCGATTCTCAGACCTAAACGATCCGCACACAAAATTTCATACAAATCGGTCCGGCCGTTTCGGTAACTAACATTGTGACATGGAAATTTTATATATTAGGTTTTAATTGCCTTTCGGGCGAATAAATAATCCATAACTATATTTACGTAATTTAATGTATATTAGTTATTGGGAAAAGACAATATTAGAAGAATTATTTTAAATCAATTTTATGGGTGGCCTGCGGAACCCTAATATTTTTTTTAAATTAATAGTAGCCAAAGTTACTGCTTGTAACATTAGCTCTCTGCCAGTGGAAGTCCTGTTAAAATACCTGCGGTAGCATGTATAATCCTATAGGCCTGTAGACGAAGTAACATTATTTATTTATCTCGTGCTTGCGCTAATAGAAACGATAAAGAATGTATGGGTATGTGATAAATCTGTCACGTGACATATGTCATGCCCATAGATTTTCTATCATTTCTATAAGCGAAGGATACTTTGGCCGTGTATAATTATGTCATTCTAATCGATTAGAGATATTTTTGAGTTTATTAAATGTTAAAAAACTCATCCAATTTATTTGCAGACTTTACGGCACTCTGGTGGGCAATGAAGAGGTAGCGACAGACCAAACAGTGGACATTTTACTTAACAATTTAAGTGAAAACCCTTCTAATAGCCACGTTAAAGTTCCTGACCACTTAAGGAACATGTTCCGGAATCAAAAGGACTTGCAGAAAGATATGTTGGGGCACTGTTTCCTTCTGTGCCTTACCTTCATGGATCTGTGTATATATAGAGATCAAGGCAAGATTAATTCCTTAGTGAAACGGGAACGTTGATTAATTCAAAAAACCTAATAAATTTGTGATTAAGAGTACTTTTTCTTTTCTTTACAATCAACTAGCTTCTGCCCGCGACTTCGTCAGCATGGAGTTACTTTGCGCTAACACTAACTTTAACCCGTGACTGGTCTTAGCGTGATCATATATTGCTTGTAGCCTTCCTCGAAAAATCGGCTATCTAACACTGAAATATTTTTTCACAAACAAATTCTTTAGCTTTATATATTCAGTATAGAAAAAAAACAAATTCGATTTTAAAATTAACGAAACAAATTTTTGTTGTAAACTGTTTTGTGGGAGATGTCCCAAAGGACGCCGTTGAAATCAAAATAAATGATTTTACTTCAGATTATGAAAATTATGAATGATTTATAAATAAAATTTAATAATCGTAGTGGCCTTGAGGTTTGAGCAGTCGCCTGTTACGCAAGCGACACAAGTTCGAATCCCAGCTGGGCCTGTACCAATGAGATTTTTAAAAACTTATGAACAGTGATTTCACACCACGTGCTTTACGGTGAAGGAAAACATCGTGAGGAAACCTGCATACTTTTGGGAAATAATTCAATGACGTATGTAAAGTGTCTTGAGACGGCGATGGACTCACCATCTGTCACGTTGGCACTTAATCAACTTCGGTGAAAAGTGGGTGTTGTGATTACAACACCTCTGCCTACTCCTTCGGGGAATACAGGCGTGAGCATATGTATGTATGTTGACGTGCTAAAAAAGGTAAAATAACTGAAACACTGACTGAATGTTTATTAATTTAAGAGAAAAAATCTGTATCTGTAGAGTTGTAACTAATATCCAATGACAAAAATAATTTACTTGACTACGTCTGTAGGCAGACATCAACGTTAGCGCCATCTATGAAAATCTACGAAAGCAGTAAATTAGGCATAGCAAGGTGCGGGTTTTATTCTTTGTGGAGGGTCTTTTTGTAAATATGTCTTTGCTTCAAAAACAATTACCGAAGAATAAAAAAATATTAAATAATTACGCTGACTTACTGTTTATTATCAAACATGCTGAGTTGTTTCTGACATGTATCGATAGATGTCGCTAGAGGTTACGATTAGTAAATGAGGGTAGTACAAAAAACACATACATTATATTGAAAATTAGTTATTCTAGCCACTATGGTTCATAACGCCGCCATAAAGGCTTTATAACTCCTTGACCATAAGGAGGGAGGCATCAATGGAAAATGTAAAACGCGAAAATTATTCACATGGACGAAGTGACAGGCAACCGCTATCTACACATCTACACTACTATTATAAAGAGGTAATATTTGTATTTTTGTGTGTATGTTTGTTATGAATTAACTCAAAAACTGCTGGGCTGATTTCAAAAATTCTTTCACCATTGGAAAGCTACATCATCAGCGAGTAACATAGGCTTTATTTTGTCTCCGTACTCCCACGGGAGCGGGAACTACGTGGGTGAAACCGCGTGACGTCCGTTAGTATTTTATAAAAAGGGGAATGATTGGATATAAATAAAAGCGAGTGTCTCAGTTGGACTAAAAAGTGTTTAATTGATAAAATACAACGAGCTTACTTTTTACAACATTTTACTCCTAATAATGACATAAACAAACAAAACCCCTAATACAATAATAATATTATACATAATTTACGATGGTATCAACTTCAAACGCATTGTAATTAACATAAATGCAATATTAGGCAAGATACGTTCAATTAACATAAATGTATTAAAGGTGAAATTATTTGTACTTACAAATAAACATAATAAGTAAATAATTAATATGTAATATCTTTGTAATTACACCAAGAAGTATCTAATTGAAAAATTCTCTATAGATCACACATACATTTTTGACCTAACCAAGTTGAATTTTGTATTTAATACTGATATTATCATTTTGGAAGAACTAGAAAATATATTTACAATTTTATATATAAATGCCAACGGTATAATTTTTCGCCTGGATGCATGTGACCATATCGCAACCAACTGTTTTTTTTTTAATTAAATAAGTATTTTTTTCATAAAATGAAAGACGACGTCTATTGAGAACGAAATATAATGTTTTAATCTGTTGTGTGTAAAAAGTTCGATCTTGTATTCTGGGATTGTCTAAAATCAATTTTATATATATGTAGTCTATTTCGGTGTCTCTGTCGGTATGTAAGAAAATATACTCTATTGTTGTAACATGTGGCAGGGGCCGTTGGAAACTGGTTCAATTACGATACAAAAAATAAATTAAATATGAAAATGCGCCTATTGCTATCTCATTCTGCTTGTAACTATGTGACAGAGATGGTTGACTAGTGATGTTAAAATGCAAATGATTAAATATATATCGATATAATGTTCAATTGACATTTCAAGTTGTCAAAGATCTAATTCGGAAATCTGTTGTACTCATAATGGTAATATCCAGTTTCCAGCAGCCCAATATTGATAACTCTGTAGAAACCTAACAACATTGTAAAATTACCAGTCTATTGTTGTATATTACAATAAATATGTACAATTAATGTTATAACAGCACCCATTCTTAATGAAAATCAATGTAGCCATAAGGTACGCCGCCCACCCTGCTTCTTTACAAACAAAATCTCTTGTATAATTATATCACCGTTTTATTGTATAAATCTATTGTATATTAATTGTATAATCTGTATATCTATTGTACTATATGTATGATAAAGTGTTGTATGGCTTCAAATAAGTACATGTAGCAAAAATAAGCCAAGCAGGCGACGTAGCTCCACGTAACACAGACACTGTATTTAATAAAATCTGTAAAAAACTCAATCCAGACTACAAGATCACTATCTAATATGTTATGTCCATACTTTATAAAAAATTCAACAACTCTTATTTTACTGTGTCAACAATCTATTGTGTTAAAAAATTAATAAGTAGGTATTATCTTGTTATTCCATTGACAGCGGTTGGCGACTGTGGCAGTGAGTATTATATAATGTGTACGATATATCTTACATGTAGTAAATGAAATACAATAGGCCATGTGTGTTGGCTACCAATTATAATGTTACCTACATTAATCACTATTTAAAAATAAATCGTTACAAATAAAATATACAAATATATAGCCAAAACATCAAAGTGTATTGCACTGGGCGCGCACTAGCTGCACATAGACACCTGTATATTATATAGTTTTATGTATATAATGTAAACTATACAAAATAAGTCAATAGCAACCGTGAAACCTAAACAATGTAGTTACAAATTAAAAATGTCTATAAAACTACGGCAAAATGGAAGACGTCCAAATAATTCGTAGCCAACTTGTAAGAAACTAAATATTATATCTAAGCTCTTTATCATGCAGGTATAACCACTCCCAATATTAATTATATTATATTAATTCATTTTAGAATTAAATAAAACACCCGGTTTGTATATCGTAAACAGAAACATTGGTTGGAGATTACCAAAAGGATTGTCTGAAAAAGTATCGATCACGTCGATACTCAGACATCAAACTTATTATAAGGTATTATATACGAAGATATTAGATCTTATAAAACCGTTATTTTTCAAATCGATGAAATATAAAATAAATAATGTAATCGTATACACTTAGGACAATTATCAACTTCAAGAACATGAATATGTTTAAAACATTACACAGTTTACAAGCACACAATATTACACCGGTCCATTAAATTAAGAATTCAAATGCCAATACCTTATAATTATAACAATTATTTCGATTTCTTAATGAGATCAAAACATATAAATGCATGCTGCAGGGTTAAGTATTAAATTTTTTAGTAATAATTATTGATTGTTTAAAAAAGCAATGTTTAAGTTTAACTATCATCGCTCAAACACATTGTATTTGATACAATTGACTTTTGATAATTACGACCATAATGCAAAGTATAATATTACAATTCTATCTTATTCTCTCCTTTTAATATCGTTAATAAACTTAAAGACAAAATTAGTAATGGTATTATGAAATATGGTTTGGATTACATTTATATATATTTTTCATTATTGCATACATGATTTTCTTGTCAATGATCAACACATTGTTGAATGGAATTTGATTCCACGATTTTTGAGACAGAACATAATCCTTATATCTATCGGCAGATCGGAAACTGAATTAGTATGTATTTGTTATTTATAAATTAATATTACGTATTTCAATGGCTAGGAACATGATTGAAACCTAATTAATTGTTAGCGAAATAATTTATGCGGATGTAATGCGTGCTAATTTGCAGGTAAACGACTTCCAATACATTGGACGGCACTCTTAAATATGGTAAGCATTATATTTTATTGTATAATGTGTTTTTATATCGATACAGATAAATCGTAAGTAAGTTATTATAAATATATTATTAATTTAACAAACAACTGATTTTGTATGTACTCCCATTGCTGACTTTGAAGAACGTGTTTTGAGGAACATAAATTGTGTTTTTTTTAAATAGTGCAGTTATATACGATTTATCGATATCGATATTTATGTGTCTTAGCACTTTTAATGAGATGATCCATGGAAATAAAATGATTCCGTCTCAGGGTACATCTATAAGCACTTAAAGATTAGTTTCATTAGAAAATAAAACCGTGCTCTAAATAAGTAGGTACCTATAGTACAAACAATCCTTCCAGATATAATAACTTATAAAGTAAACAAGTACATTATTATAACATTGAGCAAAAATTTACAAAAACAAATGAGCAATGCAAAGAAAACTGCCAAAGACATCATTAAAACTTATACATGAATTTATTGAAAAACATACGATTTATAAGATCATAATTTTGAACTTATAAATGTATGGGATGCCTAAAATCTATTGCGTGTATCAGTGCCTTAATTATACGTTTTAACATGTTTTAACGTTGTCGATATCGCGTGCGTATGTTCCGACGGCAAGTGTACAAAGATTTGAACGTGTCAAAACCTATAGTTGGGGCACAAGATCCGAAAGTTTACAGAATCATGCGTACTCTGCAGTTGGAAGATTGGCAATGTACAATGATATGTATATACAAGTACCAATGAAATATGTCCAAAGACATGTGTAACAATTGGTGTAGTATTTGTCGTTTAATAAACGCTTATGCCATCCATAAGTAACTTATGTACCTAGCACGATCCAAGTACATTTAACACTATTTGACATTACTGTACTCATTTTAATAATATTGTAATAATTGTATAAAATATAATCTGTATTCTCTGTATACTTAATCACCTTTGTTTATATTTAAAAATTAAATCCATTTGTATCGGTATAAAATCTATTAAGTATAAATCTGAGGTTATTTTATTATCTCGGCTATGGCACTATTTTGTATGTAGGTAATTGTATTCAAACTTTGTACTAAGATGCGTCGCGCCGGCCTCGGGGATTGTAAAACTGTAGTGTATATAAAAATACTTATCAACTATAACATTAAGTCTGTTTGTAGTGAAACGGAAACCAGGGCCGCGCCCGGCGCGCGCATCACGGGAGGATGACACGAAAAATTGTGGTTTCCACGGAAGTTAACTATAAATTCCTCGATATGGTGTTTTTCGTTTGTAAACCTCCAAAAGTTTGATAGGAAAATCAACCAGAAAATAAAATGCACAGAGGACGCGCTGTTATGCCGTTGGCCCATCGTTGACATGACGTTGCTTATAAGATATTAAAAAATGTTTATAAGATATTAAAAGATCATCTGGAGTGTGTTTTTTTTTTGTGTTTCAAAGTCAACGGCATAACACACGCGTGGCAAATTTCCATAACTGTCCAATGCGATAAATTTCTTACATAAACAACATAGTCTAAACCCATAAACATAGAATTTGTTGCGGTGAAATAATACAAATTGGTATCCATGTATTTCTGTGACTCCCACATATTAATATGTCATTATTTCTATGTTAACTAACACATTACGCGGTAGAAAACGAAACCATCACAATAATATAATAATAAAATAAGCTATATAGTCGAATATAGATACAAACACAGATGATAAAACGTTAAAAATTACGCGGGAATATCCTGGTGTTAATCTAGTTTATAGTCTGTGAGACTTGCCGTTTGTTGTTAAGAAATGGTATCGATATATCAAATATATCTGTCTTTATTCACGAGTATGTACAATTTGTAGGTATGAAGGAGATGGACGATAATCAGGACTCAATAACACCAAAATATTCCGACAACGTTACAAATTCATTAAAGGTATAATATTTACTCTCGCTAATTCTAAACTATTTCGCGATGAATGATCGAATTGCTTGGTAATTCGAGATAAGTCTAAGCTAAAATTAGAAATAAGATTACTCTGGCATTTCCAACCGTCCCTGGTTCCTACACAAAGCACTTGGCGACATCACACGCGTTACCTAATTGGTAAATTTCACTAATCTCACTCGTAGTAAGTAATTATTTTATCAAATCAGTCGATGAGTGACGAGCCGGCGTTAAAACTAGACATTTTTCAGATAATCAAAACATAAAACGTTATTTAGCAAGTTTGGCATTTCAACAAATTTTTAAACTAAGCGATTCTATGAAACACTAAGAGAAAGAAAAAGCTTTTCGAACGCATTCACTCGGCTTCCGATATATTCCGTCACATCACACGCAGTTTTAACGCTAAATGAGCGAATAGTCACCTAACCTACCTAACTATCACAGTCCTTTCTCAGTCTGACCCCTTCCACTTAAATGCATTTCAAATTTGTCACATCGTTGAAAAAACTGGTAACAATCTAAACTATAGGCCAACTAGAAGCTGGTAGATATATAATCAAAAAATCACTACTCTATTTGGCACCTATACGACCGATGTCGCGTCTAGTTCATTACAGTTAATGGTTCGAGCTCAACATAACATTCTCTGGTACTAAGAAATTGTTGATGGCTAAAGGTAACCTTTCTTTTTTGGTTTGCAAACTTTTGTATCTGACGGGGTCGCAGCGCAGACCCTATACGCACCGGTACGCGTTAATACTAGATTTACCTTTAATCTTGAGCATAATAAATTCATTAACCTCACCCCACGTCTGCCAGATATTAACCCTTAATAGTCGTAAATAAAATAACTTAACACGTCTACGAAATATGTATATCTATACGTTCAATATCAGTTACGAGGCACATCGAGGTACCGCAAACATTCATCGCGAAATATTGTTACGTGGTAAAAGATCAATTTTATTCTTAATTTTTAGATTTCGACGAAGTGGTTAAATGCTAATCTCTGGTTAGATTCGCTTATGAAAATTTCGATCGTATCAAGAATCACCGAGAAAACTAACTCTTAAGTGGTAACTTAATAATTACGGGCAAAACGCTACAATTATGTACGCGTTCCTTCGACGGTAACGCTACTCGTGTATCTAAATCCTGACAAACTGTACAGACAGACACAGCGACAGACCTCCATACAGTATAATAAACAGTCGTATATACAGATCGAAGCTTCTTTTACAGCGATCCGAATATTATAGCATAATAAGCTCGCGGGTGCGAGTCGTATACCGGTAGGGGGCCACGCCTTGGCAGCATCAGCTCTTCACACGTTCATCACTGAATGGTGACTCGTCCACAACTCGCCTGCTCTACCTTTGTGATATGCGACGTAAGGTGGATGAGCTTAGTGATTTAGTGCAGGGTGGTTAATTGTAGAGGCGATCGGAGACGTAGAGGTCGTGGTGATGATGGTGGTGGGGAGGCGCGGGCGGCGGAGGCGCGGGCCAGCGCGGCGGCGCGGGTCACTGCGCGGGCAGGCATGGCGCGCCCACGGTGGGCTTGAACTCTCCTCCGAACTGCTGGAACGGCGGCGCGTAGCACTGCGGGAAGTACAGCTCCGGCTTCACCACCGCGGTCGCCGGCGGCAGAGGCCGGGGCGTCTTCGAAGCGTCCGCCCTCCGCGCCTTTGCCGCGTGCGGGTTCATGTGGTTGTCGATGTGCTTCTTCACCTCCGGCTCCGTCGCGAACCTCCGCCGACAGTTCGGCATTGGGCAACAGAACGGCCTATCGCCCTGATGTGTTCGCGTGTGTTGATCCAGAATTGCTTTCTGCCGAAAATCTTTACCGCATTGCGTGCATTTGTACGGTTTTTCGCCTGTGTGGATGCGCAGGTGCTGGTTCAAAATAGTCCGCTGCCGGAAGAAACGCGGGCAGTACACGCACCCGTACGGCTTCTCATTGGTGTGGATGCGAAGGTGCTGCGTGAGATGGGACTGCTGCCGGAAGCGCTTGCCGCACTCGGGGCAAGGATATGGCCGCGATTCTATATGGATGCAGCCGTGCTGGAGCAGGGTGGACTTCTGTTTGAACTCTTTCTGGCAGATGGGGCAGCGCACGTATAGAGGCATGGCGCGGCCGCCGAGAACGTCCGGCAGCTTGCCACCCTTCAGGTACTGGAGAGAGAGGCTGGAACCGAACACTGTGTGGTTGAGGCCCTTGGTGTCCTTGAAGTAGGCGGGGTACTGCGCCGTGTCGCCCGGAGAAAAACATGAGCCGCGCTGCTCGCCGTTCTGCCCCTCGGCATCACCAAACGTTGACTGAATCTCCTCTTTATGCTCGTCTGGTGGGTAGGGCACATCTTGCGGCCACAGAGTCGGCGTGGTGCCATTCTTGAAGATTAAGTGTGGCGATACATCTGCAAGAACATAAAAGAACAGTTAGAAGGTGGTTTGCTAATGTAATTGGGTAACTACCGACGAGTGGGTTAATCGAGCTAAGGACGGTTACGGGAGCGTCCGGCAGTCGGTTCCGCGTCTCGCGAGCGCCTCGAGGCGAAGAGACCGAGAATTTTTCCGATAGGAGGGCCAATTGGGTGCGAGACCGAGTCGAACGGGCGGGGGCGGCGGCGGCGCGGGCGGCGCCGGCAGCGAGGACCTACGGGCGCCGCGCGCGCCCCGGGTAGAGGCATATATGTGTGAATAGCGCTCGCCTTGGTGTGTGCGGACGTGCTGGTTCAGGATGGCCTTCTGGCGGAAATGTTTGCCGCACTCGCCGCAGGTATATGGCTTCTCACCGGAATGGATGCGCAGGTGCTGGTTGAGGATGGCGCGCTGACGGAACGAGCGTGGGCAGTACACGCACGCGTACGGCTTCTCGTTGGCGTGGATGCGGAGGTGCTGCGTCAGGTGCGACTGCTGCCGGAACCGCTTGCCGCACTCCGGGCACCCGTATGGCCGCGAGTCAGTGTGGATGCGCTCGTGCTGCAGCAGCGTCGACTTCTGTTTGAAGTCCTTCCCGCACGTCAGGCATTTGAACAAGCGAAGCTCTGAGTTTGGATTGTGTTTGCGCGGCTTCGGTGGCTCGGGTTGCACGATGTCCGGAAGATGGCGCAGGTCTGGCGTTGAGTACTGGTCGAGCGGGCCCTCTAGCGATAACACGCCACCGTTCTGTTTCAGATAGTGGAGGGGGAATCCACCAGTGCCGAGCATGTGGCTCGCCGGCCGTGTCTCTTTGAAGTACGGCGTGTATTGTTGCTGGAGGTCAGGCTGAGGCACGAAGCAGGGTGTTCGGTCGAGGTGGTCCTGAGGGGGTGGTTGTTGTGCTTGTTGGAGTTGTTCCACCTGCATGTGTTCGGGGGAGGTCTGTTGCTGTTGGACTTGTTGCTGAGCTTGTTGTTGTGCGAGATGTTGGTTTGGGTCTTCCGGCGTGGGGTCGGGGGGCTGGGGCGCGGGGGGGTAAGGCGACGGCGCGGGCGAGGCCAGCTGGGGCTCGGGCTGTGGCGAGGGGCCCCCGGGGCTCTGGTGCTGCATCGGCTGGTAGCCGCCCTCGAGCATCCCTCCGCCCCACTGCGTGCCAGGAGGCGCGCGCTCCACGCCATCTTTGTAGAGCACGTATGGCGCTGTCGTGTCTGGAAAGAAATACAATATCTTAGTTATTTGACCAACTACTAGATTCTTGCTAAGTCTTACCAATGTCTGGGTAACCGATTATAATATCCAACGGATTTCTAACAGATAAATATCAATACTCGGTGAAAACATACAATATTAATGTTGAATCAGAAGGAACTTAAAATGACCGCATTTTCTAATGGTTTACTTTCGAATTGAATGTGGTATCACAAAAACGCGGGGAAATGCGTCCATTTTCTTTTCCCGCTAAAAGGGAAATGCAAATGGTGGTTTCTGCATTATATTGTTATCATTAAACCTACATACATCGGAGTATTTTTACTATTATGTGATTATTGTACACTTGGGTAAGGTACTTTTAAAACAGCCTACTCAAGGAGCCCAGACAGCCTTTATTTTAATAATACACAATACAGCATCGAAATAAATACAGAATTAGAGGTAAATATTAGAGCGCATATTTTTTTCTTATAGAAGACTAGCTCTGTCCGCATGTTCACTCGCATAGATTTAACTTCATTGGTTCATTTTTTTTTTAAATAAAAATAACCTATGTTACCATTTGTATTTCATTAGCTTTCTGCCAATAAAAGACCTGTTAAAATCGGTGCAGCATTTTCGGGGATTAGCCGGAACAAACAGACAGACAGATAATTTATTTTAATTTGGAATTGCAAGCAGACATTTGAATTTTATTTATCTGTATAGATGTATAATATTCAGTACAGTTCGTAGGGCTTGGCCACAGATAAACAAACTACATAGGTACTTGTCATTCAAACGTCATTGCAATGCTGTGGTTGTGTACGCTCGCCGAGTTTTAGACAGCCACTGTGCTGACTCGAGTTTCTGCTGCCTCGATGAACATGGCTTTTTTTATTGTAACTTGTATGTTATTGAGTACCAGCTATCTGTTTAGATCTATACTAATATTATAAAGAGGAAAGATTTGTATGTAAGTATGTTTGTATTGAATAAGTTCCGAAACTACTGGACCGATTAGAAAAAATCTTTCAGCAATGGACAGCTACATTATCAGAGAGTAACATAGGCTATATTGTATCCCCGTACTCCCACGGGAACGAGAACTACACGAGTGAAACCGCGTGATATCCGTTAGTGTTCATAAGCTTCTGATAATTACCCAATTCGAAAGTGACTAACAAAATTATTAAACTAATTAAAAACTTGAACTCTGCGAGTGACTGAAGATGTGTATCATAAATCTCACCAATATCTAATTAATAATGGATTATGTTGTTTGCTTATAATTACGTTTAATAAATTAGTAGACGTATCTTTTAACAATATCCTTTCGTATCAATCATGGATAGTCGTTAGAAGCTCATTATCGATAAAGAAGTTAAACAAAGACTTTTTTAAACGCGCTCGCTGTCATTCGTCATCAGTACGGACGCATCGACCATCTTTTTTTTAAACAGTACACCATCTATCATGCTCGGTCGACCATCGTTAATAACTCCCAAAGATCGACTAAATGCCGATAAAATCATGCTACTATGTATTTATCGTAGTCACAATCGAGTCGATATCTCGATGCAGGAACGTGACTGAACGTGGCGAACTCACTCTTTGCCACTATAAAAGATCTAATTATATTACGAGATTTTTTTTATTCGTTTTTGTTTGGTCATCGAAGGTCAATTTATATGGCTGCGTTTTTAATAACCAAGCTTAATATTTATATTGTAAATAATTGCAGAAGTATCTGATTTAAGTTGCTCCTGTTGATTTAGTAATTCTATTTTTTGGTGTAGCCATACTAGTAATATAATATTTACAGGATAAAGTTTGTATGTAAAAACACTTTACTTAAAAAGTAATTGACCACTCATGAAGTTTAATCTACGCGAGTAAAATAGCGTAGCACAGTTTGTTAATTAAAATATGATACAATTCATACATATACAATTCAATGCGGTTGAAACTCTGGGACCTTGGGGTCCAGATGCTCATCAACTTTTCAAAGAGGTTGCACGTCGTCTGGTAGAATTAGAACATTT
The DNA here is from genome assembly GCA_929442735.1 of Watsonalla binaria. Taxonomy (NCBI): domain Eukaryota; kingdom Metazoa; phylum Arthropoda; class Insecta; order Lepidoptera; family Drepanidae; genus Watsonalla; species Watsonalla binaria. Next base: position 1,911,372 of record OV838929.1, on the reverse strand, counting down.
GCATTTTCAGACTTTGAATTGTATAGATTTATTAATAATAAATAAGTAACTAAAAACTATTAACAAGTAGAAAACTGTCTCTCGGGATCGTGCCAAGAAGGCTGGCAGCATTGCCACGTTGAATAGCAATGCTGATTCTCTGAGCGAGAAAAGCTCCAGCCCGCTTGTCACGATCCCGAGAGACAGTTTTCTACTTGTTAATAGTTTTTAGTTACCTATTTATTATCAATAAATCTATACAATTCAAAGTCTGAAAATTCAAATGTTAGTTTAGGCCCTGAAAATGCTCTTATGAACGTCGAAAAACTGGTCAGCGGACTGACTTCTATATCAATGCATTTTTTATTTACTTTGACTCTACGTCCAAATTTAAATCAGCTGAGTTGCCGTACTGGGTTCATTTATTTACATAGTTAGTTAATTATTATTTATGAATAAATTATTATTATTAATTTATTTTATGTTCATTTAATTTGCTCTCAGATTTTATCCTATATTCTGATGGCACGGGCCAAGTGTTCATCAGGAGGTCTTACAACTTACTTGTTGTGTGTGTATTAGTGACATTAATTCTGTGGTTGGATGTGTGTGTTGTTCCTGATCATAATAGTCAAAAATAGTCTGACAACTGGTTTAACCTAGATCACAGATTTCCTCGTTAAAGGGGTTGCGAAGCTCAGATGGCAGTCGCTTCGTATAAAAATCAGGTGTTCAGCCACATCGGGTTGAATCAAGTGCCGACCTCAATAATGTATGGGATAAGGCCAGGGAGATGGATAGTGACAAAAGTTTCTCCCATGTGTTTTACAGAAATTCCGTTTATGAAAAACACCAGTTAACTACCGTAGATATATAAAAGTTGAATGCAAGTTGAACTTGAATCATTTCTTAATAACTTCGATATGAAAGATTATCACTTGGCATTATCTCGTAATAACGTGAGCCCTTTCTTTGTGCGGACAAAGATTTATTACTGAGTCACATCTGTTTATAATCGTGGAATAAAATAATACCAGAGGAAACGTAAGAGTATATGAGAGTCCAACCGATTTCTTCGTTTGACAGCTTGGTTTTAATGACTGTGGCCCGACCGGATGGCTACACATGTGGGGTGTCATTTTGAATTAACTTTTTTCTCTTAACCCTTTTTAAATTATAATGTTGGGATGACGTGATGGGAATGCAGCCACGAAACAGAAAGGTTACAGAACGACGGCCTCTTACGTAAGTCGAATAAATTCGTTAATAAGCTTAGCCTGATTTCTTGAGTTTGAGTAAAACGCATTTGTTTCCGTCGATTTCACTTCTTGTAGTAGTTTTGTTTTGATGGAATCTTCGCATATTTTTACTCCGGAATTTATTTATTTATTTATTTACGTCGCAAGTTTCTGACCGACGAAAGCTCCAATCCCACACCCAGAGATACTAATAGTTTTCTTAAAACATATGAAAATGAATACGATCTATTCAGCTTGGTCCTAGTAAGGCAATTATGAACGTCGAAGGATTAGCATCGGTTCGGGAACTTACTTACTTTAGGAGTCTTCTGTGAAAAACCGCAAGAAACACAGCCAGGTACCACGAGTTTTACGGTGAAGGAAAATACCGTGAGGAATCCTGTATGTCTGAGGAGAATTTGAAATTCTAATATATATGTATGGACAGCAATTGACTCATTATCTGTAACTCATGCGTATGTACGGGGTATTGGAACATATCGAGACCATTATAATGAAGAGCGTGTTGGAAATGTAAACGTGCGCGTGCGCATTCACCGTCAATGGAAGCTTACCTTCTGTATATTTTCATTTTGTGAGGCAGCCCTGTACTTGCGTCATACGTTCACACAAACTGAGTGTAAGTAAAGGGTTGAGACATGTGTGCCGATGAGAAAGTCCTGAGTTATCCTGCACATTATTGTGACACGGAAATAATTAGTTACGATAATATTTTGTTACGTCACGTTACTTATAAACGTACCACGTGTCCGAATTGATTGGAATGTGTTTAGCTTTTTTCTACAGCTTGATTTAGTTAATATTTTGTCTTGCTAAAACCCGTTTGATTTGATATTAGACGACCTGGAAAATGCCTGTAAGAGGCCCATAAAATGGGAGAAAAACCAAAGTTCTTTTTCAAGTATTCCAGCCCTAATAACCCTAGATTATTTAAGTATAAAACCAATAGTATGGTTCAGAAGGCTCGCGGGTGCCGAGAGCAATCAAGTCCTGTACCGAAACTGGTCCGAGCGGGACCGCCTCTTCCTGTGGGTACAGATAGCAACACAAAAAAAAGGAGAATAGATAAAGTGATCTGTGGTAAAAATATTACTTCAATTATCAAATCTCGATGGATGCAATAGTCTTTAAATGGTATATTGAAGTCACCATTTCCTACTAAATGATTATGTCTGTTTTTATTTTGTGTTTTATTTTACCCAGCATTCTTCTAAACAACATATTGATATAGATTTTACTAACGCGTAGGAGATGAAATCCTAAGTATGTAGATTTTTTTTTTAAATATATTTATACAGATGTGAACATAAAAAATCGTAACCCGAATGAAAGCAAGGCCTGGTCGTTAGTTATTTATATAAGAAAGAAAAAAACAACATTTATTTGCGGACGAATTACAAGAAAATATAGTGAAAGGAATGATAGTAAAACATTTTTTTGTCGCAAACCGGCTTAAATTTCGCGTTGTGTTGACCATAAGACTATTGCTGGTGATACATCACAAGCTTAAGGGTGAAGGAAAACATCGTGGGGATACCATTCACCTCCAAATTCTCTGTGAGATGTGGCACTAGTGCGAGGAAAATTATAATACTATACTTATAAGCTGCGCATGCGATCCGTACAGATTCACGGTTGGTCGGATCCGTCACCCGTTGGATTATAACCTGACAAACAATATTTCCACTCCAATTTAACACCTGAGCCTTACGACGTACACAATAGAGTCTAGGTCCCCATAGCAGTTTGTTTTATAGTGGCAATGATGGCTGGTGTAAATCAAGAATCGAAGTTGAAGATAATCTACATGTGTATTTGTGGCTTGTCCGAAGCATTTAGGGCAATTACTGTGTGATTGTTTGAAGGTTTGAAAAGCTTGGCTTGTGATCAGGTCCGGATTAAAAAAGACCGCAGCCAGAGCATGAAAAGTTGCATAAGTTCCCATCTGTATTCCTCGGAGGGGTAGGCATAGGTGTAATTCTAGCACACCCACATTTCGCCTTGTAGTAGGGAGCAAGCCTATAGCCACTACCCAGGCACTAAACCGTGTTGCTACTGGGAAATTACAGATGGCCCTGAATCCAGGATCTCGTTTTCTAAATAAGTGTTTGCGACCATAAGTTCAACGAAGCAGTCAATTATATAGTATTACAATTCCTAGCAATATCATCATCACCCTGGCCTTATCCCACACATTGTTGGGGTCGACACTTGATTCAACCCGATGTGGCTGATCACCTGATTTTTATACGAAGCGACTGCCATCTGACCTTCGCAACCCCTTTAACGAGGAAAATCTGTGATCTGGGTTAAACCAGTTGTCAGATTATTTTAGGCCTCCGACTGACCTGTAACGATTGCCAAAGATGATAAATTGGCAACCGGGACCGACGGCTTAACGTGCTCTCCGAAGCACGGAGGGAATTCGGGCGGTACTGGCTAGGTTAGGGTTGCTTAACTTCGCTGATCGAATGATATGCGCAATAGCAACTGTGCCACGAGCTCCTACTATTAAGGATTATACGTCCACAATTGCTAGCAATACATAGCAAATTATACGTAAAGGTATTTGGGAAGTGGTTTTGACAAATAAATCCATTCTGTTTAGAAAACTGTAATAATTTTAAGCGTTGTGAATTTTACGACTTACGACTGTTTTGTCTCAGTGAAGGACATAAATTATTTTTACCGTCGTAAAACTCTGGTGTCAGTTAGAACGGCGAGTTATAATTTTAACGTTATTTTTGTAATGTAATTAGCTGTCTTGGAACTAGATATTAAAACAATTTAGTGTGTTTATCTAATATATAAAATGCTCGTGTCACAGTTTTCGTTGCCATACTCCTCTGAAACGGTTGGCCCGATTTGTATGAAATTTTGTGTGCAGATCGGGTAGGTCTGAGAATCGGCCAACATCTATTTTTCATCCCCCTAAATGTTAGGGGGATGAAAAATAGATCCACCCCAAAAAAAATGGCAATACAACGTTTGCCGGGATCAGCTAGTGAACTATATTTTTATTTTAGTTGCGTGTCATACATCTTACTTCCCTTTAAATACTTCGAGACCCTTTTAGAATTATCTACGTTAGAATGAAAATAAATTTGTGGTAACAAATTCCATGGTATTGTTTGAACCCTACATACATATATATGCTCACGCCTGTATTCCCCGAAGGGGTAGGCAGAGGTGTTGTAATCACAACACCCACTTTTCACCGAAGATTATTAAGTGCCAACGTGACAGATGGCGAGTCCATCGCCGTCTCAGACACTTACATACGTCATTGTATTACTTCTCAGACATATGCAGGTTTCCTCACGATGTTTTTCTTCACCGTAAAGCACGTGGTGTGAAATCACTATTGGTACAGGCCCCGCTGGGATTCGAACTTGCGTCGCTTGCGTAGCAGGCGACTGCTCAAACCTCGAGACCACCACGGCTTCACAGTTGTTTGAACCCTATATTTCTTAAGGTTTAATCCCTTGTGAGCCCTAAAACTATGCTGTTAGAAACTGTAGCGAGTTCATCGCTACAGTTTCTCACAGCAAACCTAAATTTCGACGACTCGCACTTTGCTCATTCGTTGGTCATTCACGGAGAACGGCACCAATCACTTATGCTCCACCAATAAAAAACGTGATTAATTAAAGTCTAATAATCTAATACTGTATGAGCAGACATTCAACATTAGGTGGCAGTCAACAAGTTATTTCAGCGCAATGAATCAACGGTGTTACGTACAATGGTCCAGGATGCTTACTCATCTCAACGGCTGCTTTGTGACGGAGGTTTGCTAACGGCCAGCTTTTGGGTTGCTCAAACTAATGGATATTTAATTTAATTGATTGGCGCTACTTAAGTTTTTCAACGAATAAACTGGAAAAACGTAAAACCGTCACGATGGCCTCCAATTATGACCTAATTGACTTTTGTGCAAAGTGGATTCAACAATACTGCCTTTGAAAAGGTGTGATCCTAATAAAATTAATGCAACAATTTTTTTTATATTGTCCATGTTCTCGCTCCGTAAATGTCAATAAACTTCATTGAACTCACAACTGCAGTCTTTCGTTCAGTAATACTTCATCTTAAACGGACAGTTTATACGTATCGAGCCTCCTTTGTTACGAAAAACAACGAAATATTTTCGCACTGAATCATACGCACGAGCGAACGCGGAAATGATGCGAGTGAATGAAGACATCTCACAAAAAAACTACAATAAAATTGTCAGTCGCGTAAAAAGTTGATGACCAAGAATTTCTCCGGCAGATTGAAGTTGTACGCGTTACATCGCCGCGTCAACGCCAATTTGAAAACATTACTACGCCAATAAAAAGCTGCGTGCGACGTGCGTGGCCGAAAGTTCGTAGACTCAACGACAGGTCGTTTTGGCGGGAGCCCGCCCGCGTCTGGCATTGGGTTCTTTATAATATCTACACGACATCGGTACCGGTTGTACGCACCACGCGACACTCGCTCTGCGTCGTCGCGACAATTTATTTCGGTTCGGGGCAATGCACTTATCGCACGCAGCCCTGAGTTCTGCGCGTCGAATAAACGAGAGTAAACATGGAGCTCTAAGGGAAAAAATAAAGGCGAACGGAGACGGCGACAAATCAAGGCTGTTAAAATTAGTCGAGTAGGGCTGCGCCAACCACTTGCTGTGGGCGCACTGGGCGACTGGGCTAATGAACGCGGCAAGTGGCTCTGACCTTTCACTTTGCTTACGTTATGCGTCAAGGAACAGGCTATGGTTTACTTGTCATGATTTAACCAAGTTCATGTTACCCTGTCAGTACGGTCGACCAATTGTACTCAATGACGCGGAACGCTGAAACACCAAAAGTATGCGAATGCGTAACGGCGCACGTTAGGCATGTCACAAAATAAATTGCAGGATTTTTATGCTCTTTAAATTTTCAGAATAAATATAATAAATCTTTTAAATGGTTTCGGCTGTAATTAATGGTGTGTTCGCACACTCGCACCGACTAAAGAATGGCACTGAAGGCAATAAAAGTTTAATACAGCCGATGTAACATGGCGCACTTTGTTATTCCCAAAATAAGCGGACTTTATTCGCCCAAATCGTGCGATGGCACGGAAATGCAATCCGAGGCGTGCTAATTAAAATAAAATTCGATTGGGTCGGGAGCAAACAAAAAAAATATTGTACATTAATGAACCTGTTTTTGTAACAAGTCGATTTTGTGATGGCGATAGTATTATGTGGCAGGTTGTATAGTTTATTATCTTGGCGCACTTGGTGATCTGTCAAAAGTTCAAGGCGCGGGAAAATTGACAAGTGACAGATAAGTGACGTGACTTTAGTTCACAAATATAGTAGATTGGAGCAGGTTGTCAATTAAACGCGTGTAATAAGTGGGCATAAAGCATACGAAGCGCATTGATGACGCGCCGCCCGCGCTATTTCGGTCGCGACGCCCCTCGACAAATGCTAATGGCCGCTAGGACACTCCAGCAGCGAGCAGGGTGCTTCCATTGCTATTCAAATAACACAAGGTATCTACATGACCATTATACACTTTCGTGCCAATTTATCAAGTGGCTTATAAACTTCTCCATAAAGGTCAAATTCAAATTCGAAGTGTACTTATGAAGAGATGCATGAATGTAGACGAAGAGGAGAAAAGAAGTATGCCTACCCAGTTGGGGTACAGGTGTTGGCATATAATATATAATGAACATACATACAGATAAATAAAACTGAAGCGTCTGTTTGTAATTCACAAATAACAGCTTTTCATTAAATTCATATGAAAGTAAACACGGGGTAACATGGAAAAACCAATTATTAAAATGTGTCTCTGTCCGTCTGTCCGTCTGTCTGTGTCTGTCTGCCTGTTTTTTCCGGGGAATCTCCGACACAGCTGGACTGATTTTAGCGGGACTTCACTATCAGATAGCTGATGATCTGATCTTTTTCACTATCAGATAGCTGATGTTGCCAGAAGTAACTCAGGCTACATTGTTATATTTAATGTTACTCTGGACATATCACGATAATATTTTGAAAATAACATACCGCGACGTTTCGATTGGTGTAACCCATGTTGGTGTAAGATAAGTCCCTAGTACCTTTAAATATATACATTTATTACATATGCTCACGCCTATATCCCATGAGGATAGTACCTTTAAATTTGAATGTACATCGCGAAAGTTTAAGAAATACTATTACATTATTATATTTATTATTTTATAATTTCGCGTCTGTGTGGAAAATAAAACATTTATTTCTTCTTTCTTAAGAGCCGTGGTGGCCTTGGGGTTAGAGCAGTTGCCTGCTACGCAAGCGACGCAAGTTCGAATCCCAGCGGGGCCTGTACCAATGAGTTTTTCTAAAAAAACTTATGTGCAGTTATTTCACACCACGTGCTTTACGGTGAAGGAAAACATCGTGAGGAAACCTGCATATGTCTGAGAAGTAATTCAAAGACGTACGTTTAGTGTCTGAGACGGCGATGGACTCACCATCTGACACGTTTGCACTTAATAAAATTCGGCGAAATGTGGGTGTTGTTACAACACCTCTACTTACCCCTTCGGGGACCCTTCTGGGATGGCGTGAGTATATATATTCTTCTTTCTAATTTACTGAATTTCTAACCTTGTTTTTTTTTTAAATACCTAATAATATTTATTTTTTTGTTTTAGTAAGTAGCTAAAAACTAATTACAAAACTTGGCCCTAACCTTGTTGATATTGACAACACTACTCGTAGATTATTTAAACGTGTTGTATTGTCCTCTATCCAAGGTCTAGGTGCTGATAGCTCAATTGATAGTCATGGGCTGGTGAAGAAGTCATAATATGACGTCACAGTCTAGACTCAAATGTTACGTGAAATTAATTCAACGCTCAACCTTATTTTTAACAACTTCAAAATCTTTTGCCTTGTTAATTAAATTACTCAATCGTTTACTCATTATGTTAATGTTTACTTTTGTTAGTGAATACTAAATATTATTTTATTAAAATTTGTGCATTTATTTTTGGTTTGAGCGAAGCAAGTTCGAATCCCAGCGGGGCCTGTACCAATGAGTATTTCAAAAAACTTATGTCCAGTGATTTCACACCACGTGCTTCACGATGAAAGAAAACGTCGTCGAAACCTGCATATGTCTGAGAAGCACAATTCAAAACACGTATGTTTGACATGAGACGGCTATAGGCTCACCATCTGTCACGTTAGCACTCATCCTCGGTGAAAAGTGCCTACCCCTTCGGTTCTGCCTGCGACTGACCAACGATTAACGATTGCCAACCGGGACCGTCGGCTTAACGTGCTCTGCGAGGCACGGAGGGAACTTGGGCGGTTACCCATCCAATAACCGGCTAGGGTTAGGTCCTTAACTTCGCTGATCGAATGATATGCGCAATAGCAACTGTGCCACGAGCTCCTTAAACTCCTAAGCATTAATATATATATATTCTTAAACTGGATATACTGGTAACATGATTCATTAATCGCCAGGGTCACGAGCGGACTTCTAAGAAGGATAAAATAGTGATTAATAACGCGTTTAGGCAACCATGTAGGAAGCTTCATATTAATTTGGTTTTATTCGTTTATACTGTGTTATAATTGTAGATGGTGCTCCGAAGGTGACATACAAGCAATTCCGTCTGATGGTAAGCACACTTGAGCACTCATAATTTTTAAATAGCATTAGTTAAGTCACATTTTCATTCAAATTTATTTTTCTTTCATTTAAAACGTATTTAATAATAATCAGCATTTATTGACATCAACTTCACGGCAACAACAGAAATGAAGATGAGGAGAAAAAAAAATTAAAGCAATATAAAAAAGGTTGTTACTGATGCATTTATAAACTGCTAGCTGGTGCCTGCGACTCTGTCTGTGCAGGATTTAACATATCTTTATATTATGGACAATGCTCACACTTCCTTATAAATCATAGTATATTGTAAGTTTCATCAAAATCCATTCAGTAGTTTTTGCGTGTTAGAGCAAACTTCCATCCATACATACATTCTTACAAACTGTCGCGTCAGTACGTTACGCATACTTGTTACCTTTTTAAAAAATGTATGAAGTAGATGAACTCCGATAGGCTTATAAGGCAACTATGACTGTCTTAAGCAGCGCTTCAACGCTACATAACTTCTAAACTTTGACACAGTATAAATTTAAGCTTTACATGCAGAGCCGTGGTGGCCTCGGGGTTTGAGCAGTCGTGCGTAGCAGGACGCAAGCGACGCAAGTTTGAATCCCAGCGGGGCCTGTACCAATGAGTTTTTCTAAAAAACTTATGTACAGTGATTTCACACCACGTGCTTTTCGGTGTCGGAAAACATCGTGAGGAAACCTGCATATTTCTGAGACGTAATTCAAAGACGTATGTATAGTGCCTGAGACGGTGATAGACTCACCATCTTTCACGTTGGCACTTTATCAAATTCGGTGAAAAGTGGGTGTTGTGATAACAACACCTCTGCCTGCCCCTTCGGGGAATACAGGCGTGAGCCTGTATGTATGTACATGCAGTGAGGAGTCTGCGCTTTTTTTTGAAATAAGATCGTAATTATCAATGTTAATTTTTAAATGTAATCTATTATTTACTGCAAAAAAAAAAACATGTAAATAACGTATACGCGATCGGACACGACGTGCCCCTTATTGACGTTACTGCAGTCTGCTTATAAAACGTATATGTGTGTGTAATTTTGAACGATTTCTTCCTAGATTCCTGCTTGTAAAGTCTAAATTTATACTGTGGCTTTGACATTTCATATTGGTAGTATAAAATTAATCAAAGCTAATAAGTTTTTAAAAAGCGCTGTTATACGATCACAGTTGACTCCAAGTTATATATCTAATTATATTGAATACTAACCAGATTCTTCAAGTCTAACAAAGCGTTAGAAAATACACAAGTAGATGTGTGAATTAATGAGATACATCTAGAAATAGATTGTGTTCCTATCCATCCGCACTGTAGTTATTCATTAGATAGGAGCGTATTTGGGTGACTATTTTCCCTGGCGTTTCCGGGATACATTCATCTTCTGTTAGGAATGTAATTGGTTTAAAGAAAACGTTGGAGAGATTGTTACTTGCTCAGTCTGGCCTAACATTTACGTAATTGGCAGAACGAAAGTGGGTCCAAAAAACCAAAAATATATTTGGCAATAAAATATTTATATATTTTAACGTACACATGCCGGCAATAATATTGAGCGCTGACCTTGAATCAATATTTTTTTGGGTCCACTTGCGCACTTATCACCATTATTTTCGCTGAGCATCCAAAACTCGTGACACCTGAGTACCTAGTTACTGTAAGGCCTCAGCCTTACAAGCTGGTTAAAACCTTTTTCGCTATAGTTTAGACGTTATGAAATATATTTGAATTATCCAAAAAAGAATTCGAAAAAAGAAGAACCTACACGATACCGAGAACATGTATCGAAGAAATAGATGAATTACAAGTGAAAAAACATATACTAATTTTATTCGATACAAAAAACAGTAGAGATCCCGGAGAGCGAGGGACCCGAGTCGGGGGTCGCTCGCTACATTACCTATCTAAAGTTATTTGTTTCCACACATACATTTTAGATCATATTTCAGCGCAAATAAATATTGCCTCATATAATAGCTGTGAACTTATTACGCATAAAGAAGTTGCAATCTATGTTAAAGGCAATATATTTCAACCAATTACTTGCTAACTTTTTTATTTCATCGCCGCCGTATTAAATTCAATCAAATGATAGTCCAAATAATTATGCGAGACGTCAATTGGCCAAGTTAACGGATGGCCATTTACATCATTAGTGATAGAAAGTAAAGTAACTTTTTGCAAACTGCAAGTCTTTCTAGGAAGTACGAAGAAATTTCCTTTCTTTATTTCTCACGAATAAACGAAACATTATGTATGTGCTTTAAATCAATGAGTTTGCGAATTCCTTTTTTCGCATCTAGCATTTTAAGCTGGGAAATGTGTATAATTGGAGTCATATATACATTTTTTCTGATACTTATATTCTTTAGGTTATATTTTTAAGAATTCTGGGATATGATCTTGAATTGTGGTCAATTTGCGCCGTCAATGGGCTTTCTTCATCCAATATTCTATGTAATAACTTCAATTATAAACTGCCTACGCTGTATTTTATGCAATGTAAAATAATGTGTACCGTTCTTACTAGTTTTGCGAGAAATATTTATATACCAACCTGTTGTGCCTTGCGGTTTTACTCGCTGAGACCTAATTTCATGAGCCTTTATTGCGCGACACCAGGGTATTTATTACAATCAGTTCAGTTTCATAGATTAGCTGAAACCAACAGACATACCGAGTTATATTTTTTGGATTGTTTTCTTTATATAAGTAGAATATAGTTTCATTATGAATATTAAGAGAAAAACTGTTAATTTGTAATTACAAATAGACAGTTCGATTTTATTTATCTGTATGTATAGAATTCCTACAAAGTTCGTTATTTCAAAACGTACATATACATACATATGCTCACGCCCGTATTCCCCGAAGGGGTAGGCAGAGGTGTTGTAATCACAACACCCACTTTTCACCGAAGATGATTAAGTGCCAACGTGGCAGATGGTGAGTCCATCGCCGTCTTAGATAATTTACAAACGTCATTGAATTACTTCATTGGTACAGGCGCCGCTGGGATTCGAACTTGCGTTGCTTGCGCAGCAGGCGACTGCTCAAACCTCAAGGCCACCACGGCTCTAATTACAAATAGACAGTTCGATTTTATTTATCTGTATGTATAGAATTCCTACAAACTTCGTTATTTCAAAACGTCGTTTCAAGAATTCTTTTTAAAAAATGTATCTTCACGGTACACAAGAGCCAACGAAATTTTTTATTCAGCTTTTTCACACGGAACCTGTCAAAAGAAAACCTAGCGCTTTCCAAAACGCAATACCACACATAAAACATTTGGATTGGGTGAAAATAAACCTTAGCTCATTCAGAATAGGGGTCACGTGAAGTGAAAAAAGTCGGTCATTAAAAGATTGTACCTTAGGGGTGGTTAACGTGTGAAATTGCGCTTTATGATGATGGAATAAGGTGTATTTTGGTGGGTACTTGATTCGAAGGCGACTGAAAGTCTTGGAAGGTGAACGGCCTCTGAAAGCGCGCTGTTTCAGAACTTTGACACGCCATAGCTTCCTGTAGCTTCGAGCTAGAATTGAGTGGGCTAGTGTTTCGGGAATGAGAAAACACTTATATTTCAATACACAATTTGTCACTGTCTTGATAGTAGTAGAAATTATATAACTTAAAATACTACTTGTATTTTAAGTTTTATAATTTCAATAGCTTTCTCCTTATTTAGATATAATATGGATAAAAAAACCAAAATAAAATTACTCACGATTACGACTACTTTAGGCTTTTTATTTTTTCCAAACTCATATCGTAAATAATTTTCCTGTTTGCTGGCAATACTGGCTTTGTCATGTTCCTGCTTTTTAAAATGCTATTTTGTTGTGCTGAAAAGTACATAGTTAGGGAATTAATCGTAATTCAGGCACGTGAATATATCTTACCCTGTCACATAGATATAAAATAAAAATAAATATATAGACACTTTTCACAGAAGATGATTAAATGCCCTATACTCTATACATATTTGAATTACTTCTCAGATATATGCAGGTTTGATGATGTTTTCTTTCACCGTAAAGGGGGGTGAAATTCACAGAAAACGTGGAAGGAGTGAAGAAGTGCTGCTAGGATTCGAACTTGCGACTGCTCAAACCACGGCCACCATGGCTCAAATATCAAATAGAATTGTAAGTAATTTTATAATGACAGTGACCAAAGTACATTATCTGTCAAATCAAAAGCATCCATACAAATTACAACTTCATAAATTTGTGCTATCAATTAACTACTAATATGAACTTAGCCCAAAGTACCTGTAAAACATATACAAACAAACAAGATATATAATTTCGGACAAAATGCAGTAGAAAGCACTGTTAGTTTACATTAACGTCATAAGCTGTCAACCTGTCAAATATGACATTGACAGCTGGCTAGTGTGAACGATCATTGATTCTGTAAGCCAGTGGCTTGGCTACCATGTCTCTTTGACTATTGAGTTACAGCATTTGTAATGTAATTTGATATTGACGACCGTAAACAAGCAATTCTTGTTTGGGAGCGGGTGGGAATTAGTTTTTGATTATCTGATATGGTTAATTGATGTTGTGTTAATTGTTTGATGTCACATGCATACATACTAATTGACAGGTATCTAGTTATAATAGGAATGCGCCAGATGTATGGAGTGATTTGCCCAAATATTTTTTGTAAGACTTAGTATAAAATTTAAGTTTACATTTATGCCTTACCAAATTTATAAAGAATATAATAGCAGTACCAACACAATACCTCCATTGTTCCTCTTACCCCAAAGAAGTACTGGCGACCTCACAGCAACATCACAATTTTAAGGTAGTTTTTGCTAAGGGTATTAAAATAATCAAGATTCAATCGTCTACAGGAGGAAGAGCCTCAATTGAGCAACTCCAAATTTCGACCGGAGATCACGTTATGACCTAACAGGCAAGTTTTATTCTTTTAGAGGGGATTACGGGATTGTATAGATCCAAACAAAACAATATTCTCAGATCTTAACTTATGTACAGTGATTTCACACCATGTGCTTTACGATACATCGTGAGGAAATCTGCATATGTCTGAGAAGTAATTAAAAAAACCGTATATATAGTGCCTGAGAAGGCGATAGACTCACCATCTGTCGTTGGCACTTAATCATCTAGTGTGAAGTGGGTGTTGCTATTACACCACCTCTGCCTACCCCTTCGGGGAATACAAGCGTGAGCATATGTATTTATGTCATATCTTAAGTATTTATCAAATGAGTTATCAAATTAAACTGGTGGCCGTGTACCGTTGCCCTTGGCTCTGGCAAATAACTTAATGAGCGGGCTGCGAGCTGACATTGTAAAGTTGGAACTACTCTGCATCCCGAAAGGGAAAGTTACATGCCGCGTTCTTCTAGTGTGCTCCTAGGGTTGTACAAGATTGTTTTGCGATCTTCAGTATTACATTGTGGGGGCTGGTCATCTCAAGCTACGCATTTAGTTATAAGTAGATGTACTAGATTTTTAGTTATGTTAATTTTTATCGACATTTGTGCATCGGAACATTGTCCATGAGCTTACGTTTTTAAAATTATTTATTTTGTATTCTTTAAATAGTATAATATTTTTGAAAAGAGTAATTACTGAGTTTCTTGCCAGGGTCTTCTCAGTAAAAGCAACCTTCCGAACCTGGCGGTAGCATGTATAATCCTGTATAATTATGTCATTCTGACGGTTTGAAATTACTTTGTAAAAAGTCTAATCGAATAAAGATACTTTTGACTTTAACTTTGACTTTACATATTTTACACACACGAGCCGTGGTGGTCGAGTGCAAATCTCAGCAAAGATTTTTTGCGAGTAAAACTACATATGTCTGGATAGAAATATGACGATGAATGTATTAGGGTCTGAGAGGGCGATGGACTCACCATTTGTTTCGTTGACACTTAATCATCAGTAATAAAAAAAGAAAGAGTGTTATAAAATTCAAAATATCTTTATTTGATTCGACTTCTTACCAAGTACTTTCAAATCGTCAAAAGGACACAAAATACATTATACATAATTATAAATGTTACCACCGGGTTCGGAAGGTAGCTTTTGTTGCGAAGAACCCGGCAAGAACCTCAACAATTACTCTTTTAAAAATATAACCTTAACATGACCGCCGAGCCGCGGGCTCGGGAAGGTGGCAGCGCGATGTGGCTCGCGCTGCCTTGCACAGCGAGGTCTCCAGGGGCGGCCATACAGCTGCCCCGGGGATGTGCCCCGGCAAAGTGTGGGGGGACACCGGTGCGTTCTATCAGAGTACCCGGAGTCCCCCCTGAGCACTGAGGATGGCCACCGGGGGTGTTTTAGTGCGGTAAGAATCCCACATACCCCGATCTGCCTCTACCAGGGCGGTCGGGGACCTTTTGAAAGTTTCCCCCTCATTAACAAAAAAATAGGTACACCATCGGAGATCCTTCTGTTGGTTTTCTTAGTAATTTCTAATCAAATTTAAACATTAAGATTCCTTAAATATCTACTACTTAATAAAAAACCAAACCGCTTATCTTAGAAACATTTTTTCATGCGACTGTTCTGTAATCGCATTGCGTCGTCCGTCAGCCCTAAGAAATACAAATACGTAGTTCTCCATACAATGTAGTAACTATAAGCTGTGTTTTGCAAATTAAAATAATAGTAATACATCAAGAAACAAACCTTGAAGTTTATTTCTTTTTAATAACTTCTTCTAGAAGTAGTTATGTAAACTACTTCTTCACCAAAGATGATTAGGTGCAATCGCGACAGATGGTGAGTCCATCACTGTCTCAAGACACACGTCTTTGAAGTTATTGTCAGACTGAACCGTTGAGCCGATTTCGCTGAAATCTTAAATGGGGATAGCATTTTCCTCCAGGTATTTCTCAAGGTATTTAATAAATCATTACGTAGCCAAAGTCGCAGATAAAAGCTAGTTTTCAAGCTGAAACAAACATAAAAGCTTATTTGCTTTATGCGATGGCGTGTTGTAACGAGTCGGGGCCATTTTTCAATTATGCCAAATGTAAATGTCGTATAAATCATGTATGTACTTGTATATTTGTGTATGTGCAGGGGAGAGGGGACGCCATATAAACAGGGTGTGTTTAATTTGTAAACGGATTGAAATATATAGAGTGGTCATCAATGACGCAAGTTTTTGTTTATAATACACATAGATACATGAATACAATATGCTCATGTCTGTATTCCTCGAAGGGATAGGCAGAGATGTTGTAATAACAACACCCACTTTTCACCGAAGATGATTAAGTGCCAACGTGATATATGTAGTCTTTCGTCTTCTCAGGCACTATACATACGTCTTTGAGCTACTTCTCAGACATATGCAGGTTTCCTCACGATGGTTTCCTTCGCCGTAAAGTACGTGGTGTGAAACCACGTTAGTTTTTAGGAAAATGGACTGGTGCAGGCTGCTGGGACTCGAACTTGCGTCGCTTGCGTAGCAGGCAGCACCCGGTTGCCGTACATTGTTTGAAAAAACGTGGATGGTTATAAAGATAAGACCTAAAAAATTATGGATGGATTGTGTTAAAGATGCCATGGATAGAGGAGTGAATACAGTGCCTTAATGGTTTTGATACGTTTAAATCTAATGTCGTCGCTAGACCTTGCGTTTTAAATCCGTAAGATACTAATTTGTTGATTATCAACGATATTCGTCGACGTCTTAACAAGTTAAAAGCTATACTTGTGGTGTAATGTTGCCAGAGGTAAAAAGTTTAAAGGTTGAAAATATTTTATGCGTTCGGATATTTTTATGAGTGCTGGCTTTATGGTCGGGATAGTAATTGCTATTCACTTTACTTTTTGTTTTCCAACAGTTGCCCAATATCTGCAACATTGTTGTTATACGATTGTTGCGAACAATATGACGTCATCATACATAGATACATACATATGCTCACGCCTGTATTCCCCGAAGGGGTAGGCAGAGGTGTTGTTATCACAACACTTTTCACCGAATTTGTTTAAGTGCCAACGTGACAGATGGTGAGTCTATCGCCCTCTCAGGCATTGTACATACGTCTTTGAATTACTTCTCAGAAATATGCAGTTTTCCTCACGATGTTTTCCTTCACCATAAAGCACGTGGTGTGAAATCACTGTACATAAGTTTTTTTTAGAAAAACTGGGACTAGGCCCCGCTGGGCTTCGAACTTGTATCGCTTGCGTAGCAGGCGACTGCTCAAACCCCGAGGCCACGACGTCATCATCTAAAATTAATTCCGTACATAGAGATATGTATAGACAATTTTATTTAGCTATTTATATTCGAAGAACACTCGACACGATCCAAGAACAAAATTTATCATAAAAAAAACAATCATTTCACGTCTATAAAGCAAATAAACATAAACACAAATCTACATGAGAAATGCAAACGTGACCATAGACAAGGCTCAATCAAAGCTTTAAGTTTTGCTTTTTTAAGGATCGCTGTTCGAAATTCAAATTGGACGACCTAGGTGGGCGCAGTGCGCGCACGTTAATTCCATCGATCATTACTCCCGGTGCAATCCGCCAATCGCGGAAAAAAATGAAAACACAGGCCCCCACTGTGCCCCCCGGCCCTACCCCCTAACCCCCCGTCTGTATGCTATAGAGACGGGATTTTTCGACCGTCATTCTCGATTAGTATTATTATTCAGAGGCTATTTTGCAATCGTGTTGCTGACTTTATTGAAGTTATCACGGACAAGTTAATATTTTAGAGAAACCTTCATACGTATGGGAAGTACATTCACAGGAATTACATTAACACATTGGAAATATAAAATAACACCTACGATGTAAATTTAAGCGTGCAGATATCCCAAATGGGATAAGTTCACAAAACTTATTAGTGGTACTGAATAGATTATACAAATACAGACATCTCTAAAAGGTATAAGTGTATACCTATAGAGCCGTGGTGGCCTCGGGGATAGAGCAGTCGCCTGCTACGTAAGCAACGCCAGTTCGAATCCCAGCGGGGCCTGTACCAATGAGTTTTTCTAAAAAAAACTTATGCACAGTGATTTCACACCACGTGCTTTACGGTGAAGAGAAACATCGGGAGGAAACCTGCATATGTCTGAGAAGTAATTCAATGACGTATGTATAGTGTTTGAGACGGCGATGGACTCACCATCTGTCACGTTGGCACTTAATCATCTTCAGTGAAAAGTGGGTGTTGTGATTACAACACCTCTGCCTACCGCTTCGGGGAATACAGGCGTGAGCATATGTATGTATACCTATAGATTAATGTTCAAATGATATATTCATCACCCTACTTTGTATGCCTACTTCCCTAATGTAGTGTAGCATTAACAACGATCGCACGCGAGCTTGTGTGCGCTTGCAGAGCGAGCTCGACCTTACCCGGATCGCGTGCAAAGCCCATGCAAAAATGTGCATTACACACCAACACAAAATGACCCCCCACCCGACTAACAAAAACAACCGCTAAAACCAATACAGGATTCCAAGGGGGGTCATTTTTAACCGGTCGCGTTCGCGAGGGTTAGATAACGCCCCCCTCTGTCCTGTATCATATATCTAGTTTGAATTTGGAATGTTTTGTTTGATGCCTAATGAGATTTTTTTTATCGGTGTCCGACTGTGAAGTGACGGTTAGTAATTTGACAGTTATCACGTGACTCTTGAGTAGAAGCAGGCAGTCAAAAGACAGTTCTATTATAGTGTTGTGTACATGTGATGGATAAGGTTTCCAGAATTATTAAGGAGGTATTGTGATAGAGTAGGGGTTTCTTAAAGTGTCAGTTCAGTCACATTCCTTATCTACATTCCGGAGTAAGTTTTTCGTATGATAATATTAACTAGTAGGTACTAATATTGTAAATGCGAGAGTTTCTACATATCTGTCTTTCGGCTGAAATTTGGAACTGATATATTATCTTTGACTTGAGGAACTCGTGGCACAGTTGCTATTACGCGTATCATTCGATCAGCGAAGTTAAGCAATTCTAGTAAATTCTAGTAGCAGGTAATTGGATGGGTAAACGCCCGAGTTCCCTCCGTGCCTCGGAGAGCACGTTAAGCCGTCGGTCCCGGTTGCCAATTTATCATCTTTGGCAATCGTTACAGGTCAGTCGGAGGCCTAAAATAGTCTGACAACTGGTTTAACCCAGATCACAGATTTTCCTCGTAAAAGGGGTTGCGAAGGTCAGATGGCAGTCGCTTCATATAAAAATCAGGTGATCAGCCACAGGGTTGAATCAAGTGCTGACCCCAACAATGTATGGGATAAGGCCAGGGACGATGATATTATCTTTGACTTGACTCCAAGGAGGAACATCGAGGAAGGCAAGAGTAAAACAATTTTGAGCAGTTCTTGAAACACGCCTAAGTAGGTATTGAGTGCAAAACGTGATATTTATGAAAAATCACACGGTTCCGAAAACAATCGTAAATGAATGAAGCATGTTTACGAACTTCATTTCTTACGAGCAGTTTCGCAACGTGACCTGATTCATGGTTTTTGTAACAGGCAACACTGTACGGCTTCACGGGGTAACATAACAAACTTTTTTTACTTTTAATTAAAACTCAAACGATAGTTGTGTTCAAAAAAAAATAGTAGTCTATATAAATAGCGTAAATTCTAGATATTAAGTGTGTTGATAAAATCCGTCTGCAAAGAGTATTTACTTTCGATATCAACCACGTAGCAATTAACGAAAGTCATAATTATATTTTTCAAAAGCTATTTCATATTAAGCTTATGAAATTTCCTTTCATTAAAATGTGATGAAAAGACTTCACCGTTAGCGTAGTGCCTTCACGATTTAAAAACCCAGAGCAATTAGTTTTAAATAAGTAGTTTTAAGTATTCAAAATCGTCATTAATTGGTCTTTAATTAGAGGCCGGAGATTGTACCAAAATTAGAATCTTAATTAGGGAACGTCAAACAGAAACCCAGCAGTTATCCTTGTGTCTACAACTAACTTTATTTTATTTTATTATATAATATTCACTCAGCGTGATATGGAAAGAGCTATGCTTGGTGTCTCGCTACGAGATCGAATCAGAAACGAGGAGATCCGTAGACGTACTAAGGTGACAGCCAATCGGGTTAGCAGGCTTAAGTGGCAATGGGCAGGCCACATTGCTCGAAGGACTGATGGCCGCTGGGGCAGTAGAGTTCTCGAGTGGAGACCACGTACCGGCAAGCGCAGCGTAGGGCGCCCCCCCGCGAGTTGGACGGACGATCTGGATGCAGGCCGCTTCCGACCGGGTGAGGTGGAAATCATTGGGAGAGGCCTATATTCAGCAGTGGACGTCCTATGGCTGATATGATGATGATGATGATGATGATATAATATTATAAGTTACTAAGTTCTACTCGCGACTGCTTTGCTAATACATAGTATTATACCTGCTCAGGGATATTGTTACGTGAATTTCCAATATTCATACATTAAGCATAAAATAATTTGATTACGCTCTCCCTCAAGACTGGGAAAGTGTAGACAGTTTTCCATTATCATCCATACATCTATACAGATAAATAAAATTGAAGTGTCTGTTTGTAATTCCAAAATAACAGCTTTTCACTTAATGCATATAGAACATACACGTATACACGGTACTGAAATAGAAAAATCAAATTAAATTTGTTTTCTTTATCCCTCCGTCCGTCTGTCTGTTTGTCTGTTTGTTGCGACTAATCTCCGAAACGGCTGGACCGATTTTAACGGGACTTTCAGTGGCGGATAGCTAATATTACAAGGATTAACTTAAACAACACATGAATTCAAGTCTACGCGGGTGATACCGCGGGGCACAGCTATAATGATAAAATTCCAATTCACATAGTATTATTTATTTATAAAAAGTTTTTCAAAAGTGCGATTCCAATGTGATCCCACATACACACTGCCCTTTTGGAAACAAAACAGAAGGAAAGCGCAAAGTTAACTACCCACAAGTTTCTTCAAAGGACTGCGTTTCCCAAAGTTTCCACACACCCCGTCGGGTCAAATGGGTATAAAAAAAAACTGTGTTATAAGGTAAAGATCGCAATAAAACGCGTAGGTCGGGACTCGGGGTAGACGACTTCGCAATTTATTTTTTCTCTTTCGGTAGAGGGGTCGAAAGAAAATCTTCTCGGACGCTGGATTATTAGGTTCCACGAGCAAAATGTGTTAATAGGTTACGGGGGCATTTTTTACACTGGCAACATTACGTTCATATTTAAAAATTTTTGACGTCAAAGTCAAATGAAGTTCCAATTGATAATAACGGTATGTTCCAATACATTGGGGTGAGTAAAAACTTTATTTACTTTAAATAAAGTCCGACAGCCAATTAATTATTCGTTAAGCAAATTATGGCAAAGTGCATAGGTGTAAAATGACTCAGTCGTTTTTATACAAGTAGTGGATGCCGTGGTGGCCTTGAGGTTTGAACAGTCGCCTGCTACGCAAGCGACGCAAGTACGAATCCCAGCGGGGCCTATACCGATGAGTTTTTCAAAAAAACTTATATACAGTGATTTCACACCACGTGCTTTACGGTGAAGGAAAACATCGTGAGGAAACCTTCATATTTCTGAGAAGTAATTCAATGACGTATGTAAACTGTCTGAGACGGCGATGGACTCACCATCCGTCACGTTCACGGCTCTTAATCATCTTCGGTGAAAAGTGGGTGTTGGGATTACAACACCTCTGCCTACCCCTTCGGGGAATACAGGCGTGAGCATATGTATGTATGTTTAGACAAAGTTATCATAGAAAGTTAGACACACACTATTTTGGGAGCAGTTCTTACATGCAGAAGAGAAATGTGTTGTTTTTTGAACAATCGTTGTAACATCGTGTATTGTCGGTGCACCCACAAAAGCGGTTTCTTTCACGGTCAGATTCCTCCATTCAGAAACTTCAGCGGCTTGAAAAGAATACCCCGGTTCTGTCTGCGGTAGTGACCGTGACTGACTAATGCATCTTCAAATTGATTCGAAAATAATCATTTTCAAATTTGCGAATGTAACGGTCGACGCACGGTAGCAGTGTTGCTAGCTAATAGCTATTTGCTCGTCACGCGGCGATTGATTGGGGCACGCTCAATTTGGGTCTGTTAAAAAACATGCCTGGACCACTTGTTACCTTATGATTAACAGAGCATTAATTGTAGACGGGTGAAAGGTGTAGAGAAAGGTGCGCGAGTTTTTGCTACGTAACGAAAATAGATGCTCAATTCGTCTTCGAGATCGTCATGTGTGGCACTGCGTAGGAGGATGGCTAAATATTGCGATATATATATACATTTCAGCATCTTTGCAGATTTCCATAGTAAGCTTGGATTCGACATTATCTAACCGACTCCACGGACTGATGTGCCGTGTAAATTTTTCTTTCATTGTTACTTAAATAAAAAAATTTGTAAATATGCTCACGCCATCCCAGTTGGGTAACCCGAAGGGGTAAGCAGAGGTGTTGTAACAACAATACCCAAATTTCACCGAATTTGATTAAGTGCCAACGTGACAGATGGTGAGTCCATCGTCGACTCAGGCACAATACGTCTTTGAATTATTTTCTCAGACATATGCAGGTTTCCTCACGATTGTGTGAAATCACTGCACATAAATTTGTTACAAAAACTCATTGGTGCAGGTTCCGCTGGGATTCGAACTTGCGTCGCTTGCGTAGCAGGAGACTGCTCTAACCCCGAGGCCACCGCGGCTCTTACACACTTTCGAATCCATTGCAAAAGTTAGGACACTGTTTACCATCGACACGTAGGTTTTCTTTGTTCACTAAAATAGCGCAGTTTGATGAGTGGCGTGGTTGGTGTTATCTAGGCAACCCTGTGCGAGCATGTATTGACTTATGATCAGGGCAAAGCCCTAAAACAAATATTATCGCGGCGACGCACACAAGTGCAACACTGTAAACATGGAGCCCCACCCCGATTCGGCGTTTTTATATTTTTGCACATTCAAAAAAAGAACGTGGCAGACAAAGATGGAGTGATGACGAGCGCTGCGGAACAATACCGCGCAAGCGGGACGGAGCCATTTCTGTCACTGCGCGAAATAAAAATGTGCAAAGTGCTTCTTTTTTAAATGTGCTCCGTTTTTTTACGTTAGTCTGCGTTTGCAATTAGTGTTGTGCGGTTGTCGCGCGTATTGGGCATTAGAATGATACTCCCGGGATTCCGGATCGATGGAATTCTAAAGCTTTTATTGCTCTTTGAATTTGTTTTAGGATGGGCTTTATTCCCGGAAGCTATACAAGGTCGGCGTTATGTTGTATGCCTTAATAGAATTAAGAGTCCCACAATGCCCACAGGTATATAAAAGCCGTCTGCGTTTTCTTGTTCACTCCTTCCCTCATTTTACCGCAATCCATTTAAGAGCACGAGTTATGGCGATTTCTAGAAGAGAATCTGTACAAAAGCCCGATGGTAGATTGTTTTTAAATAGTTTTCTATACAATCCGAGATATTACGAAGATCTAAAGTATTATTTGAGGATACACTGATAGTATTTAATCTTTGAAAAAGTTTGGATTTATTAATACATGTTTTAAGTACATGTATACTTCTAAATTTAAAACTTGATAAAAGTGTTGCATGCATCCAATATTGCGTAACCTCATGTACTCCACATGAAACTAATCAAAGAGGTCCTTTGCGAGAAAATTTTTATGCGAACGGAAAAAACTGGCAGCCCGATGCAGCATGGGCGTGTGTGCGTCGTTCACACACACATCGGAGCGTCGTGTCGGTGCATGCTTTACGCGCGGAAAAAAGTGCTGCGTTATTGATTTTTCTGTACAGCCACCACTAGGGGGGTAGAAGGGGGGCGCCCGCGGCCTGAAAAACCGTCTGCTGAAAAAAACCGAGACGAAAAGGCACCCCTCCCTTTTTAATTGGTAACGTAGTGTCAATAGGGCTAATCCTGGGGCGGTAATAGCCTGCTTTTGTCTTTCGAATGCATTTTTGCAGTGTTGCCAGGCTACGTTTGAATAGGCATTGTAGTTTTAGGGAGGTTCAAGCTCGGAGCTATGACTCGCAAATATTTGAATGAACGCCTCGATCGTCGCTTTTGAGATCTCATTAGTGGTTTAAGTTGAAGATGAACTCCTTTGTTAAGATGTAGGTTAGATTGGATTAAGCTTTATTATAAAGCTATCGATATTGTTACGACAGAACATGATCTAGAAAAAAAAAGTGTCTATTTGTAATTCCAAATTAACAGCTTTTCCCTAAATCCAATATGAAAGTATACACGCTATGATATGGAATTCGTGGCACAGTTGCTATTGCGTATACCGTTCGATCAGCGAAGTTAAGCAACCCTGTCCCTAGCCAGTAATTGGATGGGTGACCGCCCGTGCCTCGGAGAGCACGTTAAGCCGTCGGTCCCGGTTGCCAATTTATCACCTTTGGCAGTCGTTACAGGTCAGTCGGAGGCCTAAAATAGTCTCTACATACTAATAGTCTAAACATACATACGCTTACGCCTGTATTCCCCGAAGGGGTAGGCAGAGGTGTTGTTATCACAACACCTAATTTTCAACGAATTTGATTAAGTTCCAACGTGACTGATGGTGAGTCTATCGCCGTCTCAGGCACTATATATACGTCTTTGAATGACTTCTCAGAAATATGCAGGTTTCCTCAAGATGTTTTCCTTCACCGTAAAGCACGTGGTGTGAAATCACTGTACATAATTTCTTTAGAAAAACTCATTGGTACAGGCCCCGCTGGGATTCGAACTTGCGTCGCTTGTGTAGCAGGCGACTGCTCTAACCCCGAGGCCACCGCGACTCATTGAATAAATTCAATCATATCTATTTGTAGCAGTGTTTAATTAAAATAAATAAACAAACATGATTAGTTCTACTATTAAGTATATTAACCAACTTATCCCATGAGTAGAAGGATGTCCGTCGCAGACGCATGCAATTAGCGGCGGAAGTGACGTCACGTCCGGCGAGACAATTGGACCACGGCAGGGTCAGGGTTTGCAAGTGGGTGCACATCTATATAGTTTTGAAACGAGGATCGTACTTTCATTTGCACAGATCTATACATATAAATATTCCCTCCGTGCCTCGGAGAACACGTTAAGCCGTCGGTCCCGGTTGCCAATTTATCATCTTTGGCAATCGTTACATGTCAGTCGGAGGCCTAAAATAATCTGACAACAGATTTACCTCGTAAAAGGGGTTGCGAAGGTCAGATGGCAGTCGCATCGTATAAAAATCAGGTGATCAGCCACATCGGGTTGAATCAAGTGTCGAACACAACAGTGTATAGGATAAAGCAAGATAAACAGGGAGATGAGATCTATACATATAAATAAAATTAAACTGGGAATGATAGTTAGACCCATCATCGGTTTAAGTCTTCTGTGCTTTTACGTTTCATTTTTGTACCGTAAAATTAAACGTCAAAGTTAAGAAGTTCTTAATACGCGCTGCTTAAGCGTTCATAGTTGGTCCCGTGTTTGTAATTCCAAATCAATAGAATTTCACTAAATACAAATGAAAGTATATACAGTAATAAAAAACCGTTTCATACTGTTTGTTGCTTGCGTGAAGGAAAACATCGTTAGGACTCTTGCATATGTCTGAGAAGTAATTCAAACACGTATGTATAGTGCCTGAGACGGCGATGGACTCACCCTCTGTCACGTTGGTCAAATGTGGGTGTTGTTGTTACAACACCTCTGCTTACCTTGTTTTTGACTACAAAGGGGTCAGATTTCGCATACAGAGCTGAAAATAGCCTAAAGGAATATTATAGACACGTATTTTATAAGATAAATTTTAATTAGCTTTTGCTGTGTATGACAGGAAAATATATTTAAATATAGTATTTTTTATTTATTTTGATTGTTCCATTATATTTTCACTGGCAATTATTTTAATTCATTGATATTGAGAAGATGAAAATCATGACATTTTTACGTCTGCTTAAATAAATGTTTCTATCAGGGTGTTATGTGCAAAGTAGATCGCATGAGTGATTTTTTTTCTCACTCAAAAAATTACTTTATATTATAAAAAAATATATTCTTTGTAAAAAGGATGTCCTCTTGTTTAATTTGCATATTTCTATTTGCTAACATAAGGTCAACGCACACTTATCAAAGCTGAAAGAATAAAATTTGGAAAATAGAAATTAAATCATAAGATCAACTCCCACAGTTTACCCGGATCCGCGCCCAATCGGACGACGACTGCGTTATGCTTTTTTAAAGATTAGAAAATCTTCAACGACCATTATCGAGTCTCTTTTCCAAATTTCTGCAATATCGGTTCAGCGGTTTGGCAGTGAAATGGATCTGGACAGACAGCTTATTTACCCACATAATTAATAGTGGAAAGTTAATAAAGGTCTGTAGTATGTTGTAACGAATAAACTTAAAAAGTATTGGACCTGTTTGAAAAAATTGTCAGCAGCTACGTCATCAGCGACTAACATAGGTTATCCCACGAGAACGGGAACTACGCGGATAAAACACGTGAAGTTGGCATAAATATCCAAATTGATATATAATAGTATATTTATGTCTACGAATGAACATAACTCGTGTAATTCTTTGAGTCAGTTCAGTAGACTTAGAC
This sequence comes from Watsonalla binaria, assembly GCA_929442735.1. Taxonomy (NCBI): domain Eukaryota; kingdom Metazoa; phylum Arthropoda; class Insecta; order Lepidoptera; family Drepanidae; genus Watsonalla; species Watsonalla binaria. The sequence goes on along the minus strand of OV838929.1, from coordinate 1,884,840 downwards.
ACTGTAACATTCACCTCGCGCTTACGCTTAATAAATGATAGAAAATGTACGGGAATGACATAATCTAGGCAAGTGACATGTGTCATTCCCATACATTTTTAGAAACTTTGTTTTCATTCGTATAAGTGTGCGTATACCCTTAATATACGTCAATTGTGTTGATATGAATGGTGTGAGTGGTTGCACAAAGCTTGCATCGACATTGACCGTCGTTACGCAAGTGGCACTTGACACCAATTCACCAGACAGACAGACAGACAGGGTAACGCACTCGCTACTAACGCGGTTCAATGTATCCAATGTGTCATATTTAGTTTTATGTTTTGCTCGATAATTGAGCTACTAAAGCTTTGTTTTTTTTAAACAAATTAATAGCCCTTATTTACAAAATATGATTTAACTCGACAAAATATATATTAATTCCTTTATAAATCTGTATCAGAAAGAGAAATAGAAGTCAGCAAAACCAGGTCTTAAATCATAGTCTATGTTTGGTAGTAGTTTTTCTTTAGTAAGATAATAAATATGGTGTATCGACTTTGCATTTTTGGTCTGCATCATTGGTCTAGTGGTCGCAAGTGCTAACACGAGGTCCTGGTTTCAATCTCAGGGTCGGGCAAAGTGGTATTGTGGTTTTCCATATTATGGTATTTCATAGTTGTAGCCTGGATTGAAGTCTGGAATTGTACCCGGTTTATGGTATGTACGCATTTTTTATGGGAGTGTTTTTTTTATTATAAATATCAATATGCTCACGTCATCCCAGAAGGGTCCCGATGGGGTTAGCCGAATATGATTGAGTGCCAACGTGACAGAGGGTGAGTCCATCGCCGTCTCAGGCACTATTCATACGCCTTTGAATTTCTGCGCAGCACATAAGTTTCGAGAAACAAACTTATTGGTACAGGCCTCGCTGGGATTCGAACTTGCTTAAACCTCAAGGCCACCACGGCCATAAAAAAATAATATTTTCTTTTTCTTACCCTCGCTTAAAAAAATGTGAATTCGCGCTGATGAAATACAATAACTGATTTCAATTCGAATTGACATCCAATACAACTGTTGTTTATTTATTTATTTATCTTATTTGTTGCTATCCAATTATAAGACGAATTTCCCACTTCAAGATTGATACCTGAAACTTCGTATTTGTGCGGTCATAAAGGCAATTATTTATTTTATAAGGTTCCCCATTTATGCTGTCGCGTTTTTTGTCCGTCTGTCGCAGACTGCATCTAAATTATAATTGAATAATTACCGAGTGTAAACCATATGGACAGAGCTATATCTATATTACATAATTTTTTTGTGTGTTTTATTAGATAAATTCCTTATGTTGTAATATTTCTATAATTTCCAATCAGACCAGTGAAAATGTAATGGAAGGACAAAATCTATAAATGAGTACATTTAGGTAGAGCAACTAGCACAGTTTTCAACGGCCCTACAATGACCTCTTATTGCCATGATAGTTAAATTCTTATTATGAGACAGATGTATATGATAGGTATAAGTCTGTCACTGTCACACTGTGGAACTAAAATGGCAGTAAGAGCGCATGGTAAGGCCTAATTATTAATTCCTAATTATTTCAATAATTGAAAATGTCGAGCAATAAAAGCACGTGACGTAAGCGTGTTCAATCATGATATAAAATACTTTCCGAAGTTTATGGCGTATCATATAATTCTAATTTCTTATGCGAATCATTTCTGATTTTTTGAATATCTAAAGTGGACTTTTAAGCAGTAGATAGAAGGTAATCCAACATATAGAATCTGAATCTCGGAAACGACTCCAACGATTTTCATGAAATTTTGTGTGTAGGGGGTTTCAGGGGCAAAAATGTATCTAGCTATCATCTTCAGAAAACGTCGTTATAACCATGTTTTCAGGCAATAAAAAATTGCTACAATATCATTACAATACGAAGGCATATTTCGCTTAATTCTGTCAAGTTACGATAGCTACAAGCCTATCGGATGATAGCGAATTAGGCTTTACCCCGGTTCGAATCCAAATGACACCGGTTCGGTTATTTTTTAACTTGCTTTTTTTATTAGAAAATGTCAAGTTTATTTTCTATTGTGGGAAAAGTTTAGTTTTTTATGAAAGAAAGAAACAGCTCGGTTAACCAGGTCCTAATGAAAGCAGGTAGCGATTATTTCGACGGAAAACTTTTAAGTTATAAATTATCGCTCACAGTGGCACCACGCCATACCCAGACTAGACAGACTAGTGGAATAATATTTATTACCTTCATGCCACAACTAGCGTGTCACGCGACTTCACGTGCAACTTATGTATACCTATATATAATGTCTTATTTATGTCCTAGACGAGACTATATTTTGCCACCATTGTTTCATGGAAATCTATAAAATTGTTATGACTAAGCTTCCAATGTTTTCAGGAGTTGCGATGCCATAAAATTAGCCTTGTTTTATCGCTTTTGTTGGGAATAAAGTATAAATGGGTATTTATTAAGAGGACAAGTTACAATGACATCACTCTCTTCTGTTTCTGGATTCCAGCTGATAAAACTGGATCATATCTTATACGATTAAACGAGCAATTCTTGAATATACCTATATATGAATCTCTGAAATTTTGAGTGTAGGGGGTTACAGGGGCAAAAAATTGCTAGGGAAATTTTTGGAAAACATCGTTTTGAACATGTTTTCACGCACTGAAACTCGCAAAAAATATCATTACAATACGACAGTAAATTTCGATGACATCTGGAAAGTTATGGTAGCTCAGACGTGAGGCTTCCAGCTTACGGGGCGACAACGAAACTAGAGTACTCGGGTTTGAGACTGACGTTCATCGTACAAAAAAACATGAGAAAAGCAATTGAAAAGAAACCAAGCACAGCTCCGTTAACCAGGTTCTTAATTTACCTAAGTAAAGTTAACTTACCTAAGTAAAGTGTAGCTCTATCTACTCTAGGTACCATACTTTAAAAAAAACATTAATGAGAAGGTACCAAAATTAATACATTTTTTTAAAATAAAAATGTTATATTATTAATCATACACCAGAACAAATTTAAATAATCACGAGCATGAACACACTGATTGATCAGACTAATCTTTAGGGCGTGTGCTCACTAATCTAACTAACCGAGTCAAATATAGGGTGCTTCTCTAGGGTGGATCTAGTTGTCTATGCGCAACTGTATTGTATTCATGACAGGAGCAGCTGGACTTATTAAAAATAATATAATGCCCTCGTTTGTCTTGTGGTTGTAGGCGTTGCTGCGGAACCCGAGGACCTTAATTCAATCCCCTGGTTGGGGAAAATGTTTTGGGATTTTCCATCCGTAATTTCGTAGTGGCAATAAACTAGCCTCCAATTACATGTGATTTTAATATAACTGGTGAGGTTTGCCTACCCCTACAGGAATACAGGCGTGATATGTATGTATGTTACGTACGTTGCAAAAACTGAAGCGAAAATCATTTTCCTTCTTAGTTGCGCGGGCGCAATATTCGCATTGTGACGTTGCTGTAAATAGCCATTTAAATACTAGTAAAACTCATAGGAAGATCTGATAGAAACTGGCGCCACTTACTTGTCAGTAATAGCAACCTTTCACCTCCAACCTCAGTAGCATGTATAGTTATAATCCTGTATACTCATGTCATATACTTACGATTTGAAAGTAATTGGTCAAAAGTCTATACAGAGCCGTGGTGGCCTCGGGGTTAGAGTAGTCGTCTGCTACGCAAGCAACGCAAGTTCGGATCCCAGCGCGGCCTGTACCAATGAGTTTTTTTAAAAAACTTAAAAATATCGTGATAAAACCTGCATATTTCTCAGAAGTAATTCAAAGAGGTATGTATACTGCCTGAGACGGCGATGGACTCACCCTCTGTCACGTTGGCACTTAATTATATACGGTGAAACGTGAGCAAATAAAGATATTTTTGAATTTACAAACTTGCGTCGCAAGTACTCCGCTCATCCACCGCGGTTTAATTCAGAACAATCAAATCCTTATATCTGTTTTAACTTCGTCAATATGTTATAATGAACACAAGTCATAGCCAATTCACGTCCAACCACCGTATCTGATGATACACTGGACATATGTCAAATAAAGGATAGACAAATAGACCCCATAGACTCACCCTCTGTTTGGGCTCGCAGATTAGCAATTATGCCGGCCGATAAACTTTAAAACTATTCAACGAAAGAGACACAGACTGAGTTTGAGTGTGTGTGTGAGTTTTCACACAGCGAGATGTACGGTGAAGGAAAACCTCATGAAGAAACCTACATACGTCTGTGAAGAAAATTAATATGATCACGTCGTCTTAGGAGAGTCCCCGAAAGTGTAAGCAGAGGTGTAATAACTACACCCACTTTTCACCGAAGATGATTAAGTGACTACGTGACAAATGGTAAACCGTCTCAGGCACTATACGTACATACATGTTTTTGTTTTTTTTCTGTCTATAAACTTAATTTTAATTATAATTTAATAAGGTGTACGCTTTCTTTGCACATTATCTGTGCGCATACGCTATTCATAAAAACTAATTACTTTGACTTTACATAATGCTGCTATTTTGTAATACCAATGATAACTGAAAAAATACAGCTTGCTTTTGTTTCTTGACTTTACAATGGGTTAATTGTGGAATAGCCGTGGTGGCCTTGGGGTTAGAGCAGTCGACTGCTACGCAAGCGACGCAAGTTCGAATCCCAGCGGGGCCTGTACCAATGACTTTTTCTAAAAACTTATGTACAGTTATTTCACACCACGTGCTTTACGGTGAAGGAAAACCTGGTGAGGAAACCTGCATATGTCTGAGAAGTAATTCAAAGACGTTTATATAGTGCCTGAGACGGCGATGGACTCACCCTCTGTCACGTTGGTATTTGATTATATTAGGTGAAATGTGGGCGTTGTTGTTACAACACCTCTGCCTACCCCTTCGTGGAATACAGGCGTGAGCATATGTATGTATGTATGTACAATGGGTTAAACTTTTGTAAGGGATAAGTTCCATGTAATAAAGCGTAATATGTTGTCAAATTTACTCTGAATCCGTTCAGCCGTGTTCTGTGAGTAGCCAACATCTTAAAATGTAATATTTATTAAATTAAATAACATCAGAAAACAAAGTATACATGAAAACAGACCGCCCCAACCCTACAAAGCAAGGGTAAAACATAATAATGATCGTCAGAGTATTGACCCGAAAGGCCCAAGGGCGGCAAGTTCAAGGGCGGGACGACCCTTACACTTCCTACAGGTGGCAAAGCCCTTTTTGGGTCAACCTAGTCGGTCTTAACTTTGCTGCTTTTCCAAATCTAACGTCTAAAGTGAAAATCTAGCTAGTGAATAGACTTCATATTTTTTTCATTAATATAACGTTTTTCTTAAGATTTCAATAGTTGATATCATTTATTAAAAGCTTGGGGTTTATCATTGTTCTTTAGGGATTTTGATAGTTCTATAATTGACAAAAAAAACCTCAAAATGAAAAAAGGCCTGTGTTACTTTTCATAAAACAACCTTTGCATTGCTAAAAACTGGTAATATTTGGAATAAGATGTTTTCGTTAAAATTTCAAATATTTATTTCTACAACAATTTTGTCCCAAAAAATACAATAAAAATAAAATCCTCCATCCGCCATTGGTATCTTAACGCATTTAAAATCAAACGCTGGTCGTAATGGCCCATTTCCACTTACGTATAAACAGCGGTGGTTAGGTTGCGATAACACACCGATAAGGACAAATTACTTGTTGAATTGGGCGCCCGTGCGCGGTCACGTGCTCACGTGTTCTTATCAAAATGAGCTTTCATTATGCTTTTGTTTAAGGAGGAGAATTATCTCGATTTATTCCGAAAATATTATGCCTGACTGTGCCCCGTGGGAAAAACCGCGGGCAGAGGGTCCAAGCTAATTCTCAATCCTAATGCTTTTTAAAATAAATAAAAAATTCAAGTCGAATTGATAACCTTCTCTTTTTTGCAGTCGGTTAAAAAGTAGCCGAAGTTAAATTAGCTATCTACCTGTGAAAGTCTCGTTAAAATCGGTCGACAATATTATGTCAATACGTACCCTACATACTTTAAAGCATTTAGTGAAAAGCTTTGACACTTCAATTTTTTTTATCTGTACAGATTACAATACCAAAAAAGGTAAAAACGCCATTTTCATTGCATAAAATATGATAAGTTAGATATGTGAACCTAGCACCCGGCTTGAAAAAAACCAATTTTTTTTGCTATTAGGAAGGCTTTCCTATGTAGTTGTTAAAAAAAAAGTTATTCCTCATGAAAAAATTGTCAGCACCCGACATTCGAAATCGAACAATTTTAAACGGCGCGTTTGTAGACAATCTTTTGTAGTTTTTTGTAGTAAAAAGCTGAATAATGTTGGCAAGTACGCACTTTAAAGTTTGTTCCGCCACGAAAGAGGCAATAGTGAATCTCATAATATTGTATTATAAGCGATGTAAACAGTCATAAACGGGCAATAAAAGTGCAAACGCACATTATCGCGTGCCCGGACGTGTGCTAATCACCAGAGTGGTGTTTGTAAACTTCGCTACGTGATGGGGCACGTGAGGAACTACACTCGGACCTAATATTTGATGCATTATATTTACTATTCTATCTACTAGGAGTTCTATCGACTTTAATTTATAATCTACTAGTTTTTACCAGCTACTTAATCCGTATTTTTCTTGAGATTAGAGTTAAATCAATTACAAATTTTAGCTGTTATGTATTACCTTTGAATATAATTTAATCAACCACAAAATTACATTCCACGTTACCTAGGTCGCCTTAGGATTACGTTTTCTAAAATCTGTAAAAGCTCTCCTGATCTCACAACCGACAAGACACTTTGTTTACAGAGCAACGCAATTGTTTATTTCACAATTCCTACCATATTGTCTTATGCCTGGTTGACGTCTCTGGTGACCGTCGAGCTGGTTCTTACCTCGGTCAGAGGATTAGCTTAGCGATCCATTGAGGTAACGCAGCCACCTTACTGGGCACCATTCCCGCAGACACTAATTTAAATTCCGTGTTTTATTTATAATTTTTATTTTTATTATATTTTTCTTTTTCATTGTTAGCAATAAGTTACTCAAAAGACACTTTTCCAGATTAACTTGTTGTACTTTAACTTTTTATACATGTCGATTTGATATCGAGCCTTAGCATTTTTAGCAAAACTAACTCATAATTCTTAAGGAGTAATTACTAGTAAAGTGAGAGGGTGTTAGGTACATCCTTTGAAATATGTGAAATATTTCAGAGTTAAATTGTTGTGGGAGGTTAAATTTTCGATGGACTATAACAAAAGTGGAGCGACTTATTTTTCTGCTGATTAGATGAATTAATTCTTGAAATCTTCTAAATGCATGTAGGATACAAGTTTTAAGTAGCCTTATGCATTCTTCTAAGCATTCGGTGAGTAAACGATTCATATTCCCACCCTGTCCACATTAAATGAAGGTATGATATGTTACGCCTCATTAACAAAAGTTTCACCAAACAAGTTATAAAAACTCAATTGAATATTTTTTATTACCATCGGCACATTAATCGGACCACTTGTCCACAAAAAGTATAGAGAGCGATTCACCAAAACGGTTGTGTTTTTCTAAAAATAACGCCAAAGTGGCTGTAAATTTGCGAAAAAAACTTCAATTATTTGTCGGACGGTCACCGTTACTAGTGTAAGCTACGGTTGGCTGCTTAAACCAGATTACTGTTGCTGGTTGCGGGGCGTGTACTGTCGGCAACAATGCCCACAAAGAACCACAAAACTAATACGTCGTTTATTGGACTTTAATTTTTAGTTATACTTTTTTGGCACATGTGTCATTGTCAAATGTGTCTGACTGTACATGGTTGTGCTTAAGTCTACATACATACATATGCTCCCGCCTGTATTCCCCGAAGGGGTAGGCAGAGGTGTTGTAATCACAACACCCACTTTTCACCGAAGATGATTAAGTGCCAACGTGACAGATTTCTAGATTGAACCGACTGCTGTATGCTTTTTTAAAAAGCAGTTCTTAGACTTCAGATATAGACGCTTATTGTGTAAACCCGTAAGCTTTATAAGAAAGATTAACAGCTGATTACCGTCGTGGCGTGAAGTAGAATGGTCGAGCGATCGCTTTGATCGTTGCGACCGCTACCAACGTTAGTGAGCGTCAATTTAACTAATGCTTTAATGGTCGTAATGCCCCTTAACTGGTGCGTGAGTTTGGCACGTCCGATTTTGTCCAATTAGGCAACTTAGAAAAAAACGAATCGAATGATTTCTCAGATGCCATTGCATTTGAGGAAAGGCATGAATCGTTTTAATACAGGTAGGTGTTCTTACACCTACTTTTCATCATATTTTTAGGTGTCAGAGGACTGATGGTGAATTAGTCGTGGCTTGAATTCAGATGTCTTATTAGGTTTATAAGTATGTGCATTTTCAGAGTTAAGTCACTTGCGCCACAGTAAGATTGGGCAGAAAACTTTGTATGTAAACCTGTCGAATTAAGTGAAGTTGCTTATATCCTACTTAGATAAATGCATAGGCTATATTCACACATGTGCTTTTCTTGGACAAGCAATGTTCCTATGAGCTTACAAAGGACCGTATGCCATATTCCTCCCTCAAAAGTTGGCAATGCATTTGCCAGCCCTACGGTGTTGAAGATGTTCATAGGCGGCTGTGTTCACCTTCTATCAAGGGAACCTCCGGCCCATTAGCCCCTTTATACATGAAAACAAACATGGTAAGGGTACCCAGTAAGTACCTTATAAAGTCAAAGTTGCAGACAGTAGGCTATTAACAACAAATAAGGCTGGAAACAAAACATTCGGGAAGTCCACAGGATTCTTTGAATTTCGCGACGGATTTGTGGGACGTTTGACGATGTAGCATTTTCTGTCGTCTCGGCATTTATAGAATCCCGTCCTATCTTCCTTGAAATCGACCTCGGCTTAGCTTCTAATTTATCTATCTGTCTATACTATTCCACCTTTTTTTGGCGGGAGAAATTCTTCAATAGCTACCCGACCGTTCTAAGTGGAACAGTCAGGTTGTGGGAGAATTATACTCACTAAAAATCCCCACAGAACAGCTCTGATATAAACCCCCGCAACCTCTCTACACTCAACGCTCTTCTGGATGCATAACCTGAATGTGATTTGTTTGCGGATCAATGGAAGAATATTTACAGTATACTTGGAGTAATGCGAAAAGACTGATTAAAAGTGTGTCCTATTAGTGTAAGTAACCCATAGCCGTTCAAATAAATTATTATCTCGGTGGCAGTCATTCCACCGTATCTGGAAGCCCCGAAGTTCTCTCTGTGGCATGAGCCACATCGTATGAGGTAGCAGAACTCATCTGGTCTCATCAGGATTGCCCATCTGATAGCTATCCTGGAGATTGTGGGTCCAATCCTAAAAATCTGCCTTCGTATTACCAATTATTATAACCTGTATTAATCTTAGCTCAGGGGGCCGCATATTAACAATTCCTGAGCTTCTACAATTTCTGATGTTTCAAAACATCAAAGCTTGGCATTTCTTAATTCGCGCTGCTTCGATCATAGTTGGCCCCAAGTACCCGTTTTATTATATGTACAACAGCGTCCTAAAGGCAATCTTACTTTAGTCTGAGACTAAGTTTTAAGCTTTCATTGAACAAAAAACTGCCATGCTGGCCTTTTAATATGTGCCTTCATGATCAGCAAGTTTGACTTCTTGGGCCTGACTTTTAATTTAATAAATACTAATGTAGATTTGCTTGTATGTCACGCCTTAGCTATTGAACCGTGGATCGTGAAATTTTGCAATCTGGTTGCTAGGGGTATATAAAAATCGGCCTGGTGCAAGTCCGACTCGCGCACGAAGAGTTCCGAACGTCCCATGTTCTATAAGCCCCATTAAATATGTATTTTATTCTGTTTATTAGTATTTGTTGTTATAGAGGCAACAGAAATATATCATCTCATGTGTCAACTGTCTATCACGGCTCCTGAGATACTAGCTGGTGACAGACGGATTATCTTAATGATAAGGTTCCGTGTTTTTACCCTTTGGGTGCGGAACCCAAAAAGGATTAGTGTAATTTTCATGAACACGCAAAAGCCACGAGCGGAAGCTAGCAATGTGATAAATAGTGTACGAGAGAGCAATCGTTACGGTAAGTGACTCACGGCGGAGTGACTAGTCACTTTTTACCCTCAGAGTAATTGACCGTCGGCACCCAAAACACTTTTTGTTCCTATATTAAAACTACAAGGAGTTTTTACGACTAGCTGCGCCCCGCCATTTCATCCGCATATAAATAATATCAGAGATTGCATTTTTCAAATTAAATTCAATTCTGCTCATATATTTCAGATATTATATATATCGCACAACGAATATATCGAAAACGAATTAAGATCATTTCTTAATTCCTTTTTTTCTATAGAATTTTTTTAAAAAATTAAAAAAAATATCATTTATCGATAAAACACAACCTAGAATTTACTATAAAAACATAAAAATAGTCTCATTGTACTCAAGTGTAATAAAGTAATTACTGTTAATATGAATCCAAACTCGCCGGCCGACTATTAATTTTAGAATTGAGCCTCTATCGTTCCGAAGGTGCGATATGTTTCTATTTTCATAGTTTCGTACGCATGAATAGCTTTTAATTTGAAATTACAAACGGACACTTTTTTTTTTCGCTAAGGATATAGATATAGATAACATACACATAGTCACATCGTTAAGTCCATGATCATAAGTAAAGCCTGCAATTTATAGACAAAATTATTGGTACAGGTCGTAAGATTTTTTTTATATATATAATATTTGCAAGATCTTTCTATTTCCAATAGTTGTGTGACGTTGATAGAGACAGAATATCACTCGTCTTATAACAAACTGTATTTAGGCCCTCCCTTAGAATCACTCGCAAAAGCTTCAAAAGTAATTAGTGAAGTACAGTCGAGTGCGAAAATGTTGAGCTAGTCGCGACCTTGACCTTATAGAGCGGAGATGCACTGCATTTGCATATTTAAACGCACGACGAGTGCGATTATCGCAAACTGGTTCTTGTAGACTGCGGAGCGACTGTACGCAACTGGTTTCGCTTGTGCACTCGCGTACACAAGTTATGGGTACAAGTTTTAGAACTCGTTACATTTATTTAAACTTTTTTGTACGCTACGAAGTAAACTATTGGTATTATATTAAACAGGTATAATCAAATGGCGCTCTCATTGATGTCTGCGATCTCTTACGGACTTTTATAATACCAAATATAATGATAAATAAATGTGTCACACTAACTGTTTTCCCCAATTTCGCGAAACACAGCCTTCTTAACGATGATTTTAAATGTTGATCAATCAGTTGGGGAATTGTTTTAAGTTATAAGGGGTTTAAAATTATAATCGTGCTTGTAAATAAAATAAGAACTAAGTTCTTAGTCAACTACAGTTACATTATTATTACTGGCGTTTTTTGGTCAACTAAGGTAGCAAAATGCTTATAGCTATTTCAATACTCGCATTTCAATCGTGCGCATCTTAGTAGTGAAGTAAAATAATACCCTTTTTATTTATGAAGCGTTTTTGTCGACGATTGTACTCGTCTGAAGTATAAGGGCATGGGTGGGACTGCAGTCTGAGATATCGATGATTTAATAATACTTATATTGAATTTATTTATGTTTATCGATAAAATGTAAAAAAAACAAGCTACACTAACCCCCAAAAAAAAACATGGACTAAGATAGTTCTTGATTTAAGAGTAGGTGCATCTCTCTCTGTGATACTGATTTAAAATGGGATGGATATAGTTTTAGTCCAAGTTTGTAATAAGGTACAACAAAACTAACATTAATATCGTTGGTTATTTTGGTATTTAAGTATTTGCATTCGATTATAAATACCAGCTAAGTTTAAGTTAATAGCAAGTGTAATTTGCCTTGAAAATAAGCAAAATGTAATTATTCCGAGAGACGCGTTGTTTTTCTCATTTTAATTACAGAAGTCGGTAAATCTTTATTAGGTGTGTAGTTTGTAATTAATTCTATTAGTCTGCCCACTGTTCTATTAGGGAGGGGGTTGTAGCTCATTTGCTATGGCTATGTTAAGCAACCCCAATCTAAGTTTAAGTTGTATGGGTGACCGCCCGAGTTCCCGTGTCTCGGAGAGCAAGTTAAGCCGTCGGTCCCGGTTGCCAATTTAACATCTTTAGCAATCGTTACAGGTCAGTCGGAGGCCTAAGACAGCCTGACTGGTTTAGCCCAGATCATTGATTTTCCTCGTAATAGGGGTGGTGAAGTTCAGGATGCTTTAATCAGTCACAATGTGTAAAAATCAGGTGATTAGCCGAACGGGTTGAATCAAGTGCCGAAACAATGTGATAAGGCCAAGGGGATGATGAGTCTGTCCACCATATTTAAGGTAGCAAACAATATACTGCCTTAACACTTATTTGAAGATATCAAGTTAAATAATATGATAACATCCGTTTTATTGTTTGTCTATTTAGTAAAGTAATTAGTGTTCCGACAAAGAAAAAATCATACCAATGCAATTGAGTTCACGCAGGTTACGAAACATTGTTAATACTAAAATACAGTTTATTCCGCGCGGTTTTTTTTACGATGAAGGGAATTTTATAAAAAACTAGCTGTGCCTGGCAAACGTTGTATTGCCATATTTTTTTTTGGGGTGGACTACCCTTAACATTTAGGGGGATGAAAAATAGATGTTGGCGGATTCTCATAGATACCGGATAAGCACAAAAAATTCATCAAAATCGGTCAAGCCGTTTCGGAGGAGTATGGCAACGAAAACTGTGACACGAGAATTTTATATATTAGATATGTCACGAATTTTCATGCGTTTTTTACCATGTGAAATTTTTGTATATTTTTTGCAAATTGGCTGAATCTATACATCTATTCTATACATTATATACATCAATATCTATACAGATAAATTAAATAGAAGTGTCTGTTTGTAATTCCAAAATAAGAACTTTTCACTAAATGCATATGAAAGTATACACGGCACTGACATATAAAAACCATTTTTTTTCTTGTGTCCGTCTATCTGTTTGTTCTGGCTAATGTCCGAAACGGCTTGACAATTTTAACGGGACTTTCGCTGGTATATAACTAACGTTACAAGGAGTAACTTAGGCTACTTTTATTTAAAACACATGTATACGCGGGTGAAACCGCAGGGCACAGCTAGTTGTTTATATTTTAATTATAATTGTAGATAAACTCATACGGAATAAATTGGGCATTAGAAAAATACAGTAACCGTTTTCTTTACCATAATCATCATCATCACCCTGGCCTTATCCCATACATTGTTGGGGTCTGCACTTGATTCAACCCGATGTGGCTGATCACCTGATTTTTATACGAAGCGACTGCCATCTGACCTTCGCAACCCCTTTAACGAGGAAAATCTGTGATCTAGGTTAAACCAGTTGTCAGATTATTTTAGGCCCCCGACTCACCTGTAACGATTGCCAAAGATGATAAATTGGCAACCGGGACCGACGGCTTAACGTGCTCTCCGAGGCATGGAGGGAACTCGGGCGGTCACCCATCCAATTAATGGCTAGGGTTAGGGTTGCTTAACTTCGCTGATCGATTGATATGCGCAATAGCAACTGTGCCACGAGCTCCTCACACCATAATATGTTATTATTTTATTTAATACATTTTTAAATTGAATTATTATTTGTTGCTTTAAAATACAGCTAAAGACCTTATCCTCTGCACTCATTTGTTGTGTTCAAAATACCGTTTATTATATGAAATAAATATAATAGGTACAGAAAACCGGATTTATGGAACCTGCCTCAACTTTAGTGAGGTGCATATCGATAGAGTCATTCGCATAATATTTTAATTCATTATATTATGCAAAAATAATAAACTATATATTTTTATATCGTCCTTATTCAACATTTATTTTCCAAAGATTTTATATCGTAATGCTTTTAATTTTGTAGTAGATTCTAAGATAATAGACGTTTGTGATTAAAACCCAAAGAAAATAAAAAATATTAAAAAAATAACTGAATTTATTACGTATGAAAAGACATATATATAAGTAAAATATAGTATACAAATATTTTTGAAAAAAGTAATTACTGAGTTTCTTGCCGGGTTATTCTCAATAAAAGCAACCGAACCTGGTGTTAGGATTATACATTCCTGTATAATCATGTCGCGCTGACGATTTGAAAGTACTTTGTTAAAAGTCAAATCAAATAATTATATTATGATTTTTTTTAAATGATCAAAACATTTACATCCTGTCAAATACTATAAAAAAAGTGTTCAATAATAAAAAAAAGTTCATTTAAATACTAGCGATAGTTGTTAATATGACAGCATAAATGCAGGACCATCTTTACTTCAGTGAGATACGGACAAACGATGGAAATGATGTTTTTGTAGCAAATTTCCTGCATTTTGTCGACGCATGAATTATATTTTTATGTACATAAATCAGTTTATACGATACACATAAACCATATTTATTCCTACAATCTAGATATTATGCCAAAGGTAAGGAAACCTTCTAATAATAATATATTTCAGTCTCGTTTCGGGTAATTTATTCGTCGATATTCTATTATGTATTGCCATTGGTATTAAACCACGCAATTTAAATAGTTTTTTGATCCCGACGGGTTCAAGCGACGCTGGATTGCAATACATTAAATTTATTATTCATCTTTATTGTAATTATATTGGGATAAAATTTTCCAACATTACTATCAAATTATTTTTTTTTTTCTTGCACGTGATTTTATTTGCGCTTAGAAAAAAATATCATATGACTTAATCCACGTAATAAAATATATATGTACAAAATTTCATCTAAATTAGTGCAGCTGTTTTTGTATATGTATAATCCGTCCCGTGCTGACGTTATGATTTGAAAGTACTTTGTCAAAATTCTAATTAAATAAAGATATTTTAGAATTTGAATTTGAATTGGATAAGCAATTGATGGAAAGGAAAGCATAAGTAATTTTCCAATCACATATTGCGCATATTTTTTTTAATTTGGAAGAGAAAAAGCAAACTAAGCGACTTCCATAAATGTTCCAGTAAGTTACATATTTTTTATTTCGACACGAAGATATCCGAAGGTTACCGAAGACTTTACGAACTAGTTTTAAAACCCTTTCTTCGTTTTCATCACATGAAGGTTTATAGGGCTAAGGTGTTTTACTCTCTACAATAGCAATTTCATATTAAACAAAACTTATCTACCGAAAAATCTACTTTTACGGCAGAGAAAAAATATAATTATGTTATTTTTTGCATCAAAAAGAGGTGAATTTTCTTTTAATATTTTTATTTAATTAAATTTTAGGATATATTTTGAAATGTGCCCTGGATTGGATATAAAAAAAAATTGTACTAAAAAACATAGTGGCGCTTTTTTTTAATTATTAAATATGTAAAAGTGTGTGACATACCTGTATGACAGTAGTCTTCTAAGTAGTGCCTCGCAGCTCGCTGTACTATCGAGTAGTACAAGCTCACAGAAGATGCCAGCGCCATCTTCTGTTCTGTTCTCTTCCTGCCTCCTCAAACTCCTCGCTCCGTGTACAGTCGTCTCTTACAGTTTGTTACAAACAAAACAACATAAGATATCTCAACAAAAACTTATTGAACTGCATTCGTTTGTGATTGTTTAATTTGAAATTAAATTGAGAAAACCCAGGGAAAAAAATCTAGTTTGAACTGCGTCTAGTTGCGGTTTACCAAAAATTTTTTTGCCGGTGAAAATTTTTCGAACTCAAAATGTCTGTTTGCTGTTCCATTTTTTTTTGTTAATTAATAATGATGTCCAAAGTCACAATTTGATGCACATTCCGCGCCGCATAACTACCGCCGTCCAAATGTCTACGCGAAATGAAACACGTAATGTAAAATAATATAAACTTTTGGATGCGGCCGGCGCGCGCCGCAGTTCCTGCGAGACTGGCAGCGAGAATCAGTTTTTTGTTTCCCTACTACGCGGAGGATGCGGCTCCAGTGACCACGGATTATCCTACATTTCAATATAAGAACATTTAACGAACATAAAACTAGACCTATACTTTTAAATATGGAAAACAAGTTTTGGAAATTCGAATTGGAATTGTTAATTGTATTTTATTTCCGTAATAAAACCTGTTCGAATTTCAATTTCAAGGGTAAATTTATTGTTTTATTTTTAAATTTAAAAAACTATATTGTCTTATTTTTAAATATTTTTCGAAGTCCGAATTGGATTGTTCCAATTAGATTCACATTGGTGAAAACAAAACAAACATGGTGGGTGGGTGAGAAAACGCGGGAAACTGATTTTCCCGCCGAGACGATTCACTCGAGACATGCGTACGGTAACGCAATGTTTACGTCCGCCTTTTTGCTTTCAACCTCTTTACTTAATTCTTACATTTTATCGTGTTGTGTTCTTGCTAAGTTGGCGCGTTCACTTGTCGTAGCAGTTTTAAGGTGGTACTTTGGTAAGTTATATTACTTTGAATGTGAATGAATTCATATTAAGTAATTAAGTATTTAAGAAATGAAAGTGTGTTTCAAATTAAATTTTTTTTTTCGTTGAGCTTTTTACAGAAGTGAGGAGAGTGACGTAAGTATTTTGTTTTATGTCGAAAAAATTGTCTGAGCCCGTGAGATTGTACCTGATGCAGATGAATTCGGGGTTTACAGCTAATAAATTGTAAATTATATCATCCTTTTTTTCAAATGTAAATTATTTAATATTAATCATAAGGTAAGTATGGTTATGAAGAAATAAAAAATATATCTGTAAAATACATTTAATTTGAGTGTGGTATTCATAAGTGTTGCCATGATTAAGATGCCAATCGGCTTATCACTCGCGCTAATATAATCAGGAGCGGCGACGCAATTATGACGAAACCCTTTTTAAAAACGATTCGCGTAAAATAAAGAAAAAATGAGAAAAATGTTCATCAACGCGACACGGCTCCCTAACCCTCCCCCTGCGCCCCGAGCGGCGGGCGGCGCGACAGAGACAGCCGTAGACTCTTTCTATCTGTCCTCGTCTCTGCATCTCGCGCCACTATGTTTCATACGAAAACTACCCGCGGCGCGCAGCCTCTCCCTTAACACGGAACGTATTATATCTCCCGCGAAACATACTAATTTAGACCATACATGTACAGCGATAAAGTTTATTGGAGATTGTACGAAAGCCAGGATTAACAACACCACCGATTACGCTTGAAGTTTGGACTCTTGCAACTGTGAGCTGCACACACGTGTATGCTAAGTTTAGCCCTAATATAGACGTGGTGCACTCACGCATACATGCACAACTTCCTTGTACCTCCCTATGTGTGAGGGGGTTCTTTATGTGTGGGTGCAAAAGTTCGTATTGAAGTTTTCGGTGGACTTTCTTTGTGTCAGTGATTTTTTTCGCGGCTTTAAGCGTGTGTGCGCGGGTCAGTGTATTTTTTTTCAAGTTTTTATAACACAGCGGGGGTTGTGTGCGTGTCTGTTGGTGTGTGGGTGGACGCCCGTTCTTTGTGCCCGGGGATTGTAAAAAATGTCGTATTGGATTCTACCGCGCTAATGAATGATAGGTACGAATCTAGAAAATGCATACATGCTCTCAAAAATCTGACGTGGGGCTTGAATGCTGGCATTTTTGTTACTTTCATTACGCACCGATACATTTTTCATCAGAGAAGTGTCGTGTGGGCATTCGCGAAATGACTGATTGATTAGGTGTAATATTTAAAATTCGTTTTGCGTTTAGTTTTGCCAACTATTTTCGTTATAATAGAATAGACATCAACGCGTCACTATTTTTAGATTTGGGCGTTTGAATAAATTAGATTAGATTTTTTGCTCATTTGCCCATAAGTATATTATAAATTAGTACTATTATCAATGTAATGGACATATTATAACATGCAATTGCTCTTCTATATACTCGATAGAAAGTGTGCTTGAAAACTTTCTAAAAATGATTGAAATTATTCTTGAGTGAGTGGCATCCCTGTTGAAGGCTTTCAGAGGCTTCAGTAAGCGTTTATCATCAGTTATCAAGCACCAGTTTATTATTACTAGCCTTCGCCTCCCGGATTTGGTTCCAAGGTGTATGCTGATAAATAAAATTGAAGTGTCTGTTTGAAATACCAAAATAACAGCTTTCCATTAAACGCATATGAAAGTAATAAAAAAAAAATTTAGTATTTTTCTGTCTGTCCGTTTATTCTGGCTTTTCTCTGAAACGGATGGACTGATTTTAACGGGACTTTCACTGGCAGATAGCTAATGTTACAAGGAGTAACTTAGGCTACACTTTTTTTAAATTTTTTTTTAAATGGTAAATTAAATCACAAATTAAACAAAATACACGCGAGTAAAACTGCGGGGCTTATCCACTACGTTTATAGTATGGATGGTTACTTATATTTTTATAAAAATAAAATAAATATGCCGTCCCAGAAGGGTCCCCGAAGGGGTAAGCAGACGTATTGTAACAACAACACCCACATTACAATGGATATAATTGAGTAGCCAACGTGACAGAGGGCGAGTCCACCGCCGTCTCAGGCACTATACATACGTTCTTGAATTACTTCTCAGACATATGCAGCTTTCCTCACGATGTTTTCCTTCACCGTAGAGCACGTGGTGTGAATCACTGCACATACGTTTTAAGTAGGATTGAACCCATACTTAATCCAGTGGCAGAGCAATCTCCCTAACCACTTAGCATCATAATAACAATCGGAGCCCTTTAATAAATTGGCTACTCAGAACCGTTTGAAGAATTCAAGTGTCAAGTTAGGCTGGTCGATAAAAGTGAAATGTAGGCACGCGCTCGGTACCATGAGCTTTGTGACTCACTGTTTGCTTCTTACTGTCTAATAACGCTTACATTATATAAAGGCGTCGTTATTTTATACCTTTAGACGAGCAATTTTTATATATATAGAGCCGTGGTGGCCTCGGGGTTTGAGCAGTCGCCTGCTACGCAAGCGACGCAAGTTCGAATGTACAGTGATTTCACACCACGTGCTTTACGGTGAAGGAAGACATCGTGAGGAAACCTGCATATTTCTGAGAAGTAATTCATTGACGTATGTAAAGTGTCTGAGACGGCGATGGACTCACCATCTGTCACGTTGGCACTTAATCATCTTCGGTGAAAAGTGGGTGTTGTGATAACAACACCTCTGCCTTCCCCTTCGGGGAATACAGGCGTGAGCATATGTTTGTATATATATAATATATTCTTAATTGTTTTGACTAAGCTTGCAATGTTTTCAGGAGTTGCGATGCCATAAAATTTGCCTTGTTTTATCGCTTTGGTGGACGAGCAATTCTTGTATATAGATTATATATATATTATCTGAATCACGGAAACGGCTCCAACGATTTTCATGAAATTTTGTGTGTAAGGGCTTTCAGGGGCAAAAAAATAATCTAGCTAGGTTTCATTTTTGGAACATCGTTTTGACCATGTTTTCAGGCACTGAAAACTCATTAAATATCATTACAATACGACAGTAAATTTCGCCAATAAATATGCCAAGTTGTGATAGCTCAGACGTGAGGCTGCCAGTTTACGGGGCAACAATGAAACTAGAGTACCCTGGTTCGAATCTGACGTTTACCGGTTCGATTATATATATTTTTTTCTTTTTTTAATGTTAAGTTTTTTGTGAGGAGAGGAATCCGACCACAGTTCGGTGAACCAGATTCTAATACTTAATCAGTGATAAACTACATTAGGGGAGGAACTGTGGTTATTTCAAAATAGTTGTGCCCTGCGGTTTCACCCGCGTAGGCTTCGCAGTAGGGCTTCTGATCATCATCATCTCCCTGGCCTTATCCCATACATTGTAGGGGTCTGCACTTGATTCAACCCTGCACTGATCACCTGATTTTTATACGAAGCGACTGCCATCTGACCTTCGCAACCCCTTTAACGAGGAAAATCTGAGATGTGGGTTAAACCAGCGGTCAGACAATTTTAGGCTTCTGACCGGCCTGTAACGATTACCAAAGATGATAAATTGGCAACCGAGACCGACGGCTTAACGTGCTCTCCGAGGCATGGCACCCATCCAAATACTGGCTAGGGTTAGGGTTGCTTTATTTAGGGTTGATTTGTCACATAATGAGTGTCAAACCAACATATAACAACATAGCGATAAGGCAAAAATATTTTCATTCTCGACTAACTATATATTTAATTGTAAGTTTGCCATCATCGTTTGTGGGAATGAAAGACTTGACTGATATTTCAGGAACCAATTCTTACATAATATGACCCAGGAAAGTGTCTAATTATGACCACATTTCCGGAGGATACAGGCGACTGGGACCGCTAGCTAACTGGAACCGCGTTCCCAGATGCCTGATTCGCTTTTATCAGGCAAGTGGGACCACTAGTAATTTTAACCAGAAATCCATTGTTTAAATCGGTTTTGTGTAACGATAGGAGAAAAAGTGTCGTAAATAAAATAATATACATAATGTACCCAATCAAAGATTATATTTATAGAAAGTATATCGTGTTTTTAAGAGTTCCTATTCTCCATTCAGAGTCAATTGGATGCCAGTCCGGTGCGGATGGTCCATCATAGCACACCGCATATTCAAACACATTTTACCATCCACTCAGAGTAATGATATGCATTAGGCGGCTGAGTATTAATCTTACAAATACTACGTTATTAGGCGAGAGAGACAAAAAATGTTGAAAAAACGAGGAGAAAGAGGTCAGTAACTGGATCGAGAGTACGGTAGCTCTCGACTGCATACACACAGGGGAATGTGGTCAATAACACAGAGAATTCTACATAATATATGAAGACTAACTGTGCCCAGCGGTTTCACCCGCGTTGACTTAATTTTATGGTAGGCACAAGGAATCCAATTTTTTTTATAAGTTTATCTTTGAAACATCAGCTATCTGCAGTGAAATACCCGTTTAAATTGGTCCATCCAGAAAAAACAGACAGGCTGACAGGGGGACAGGGGGACAATAATATTAGATTTTTTATTTAAATACCGTATATCCTTTCATGTATATTTAGTGAAAACCTGTTAATTTGGCATTACAAACAGACACTATAATTTTATTTATCTCGTATCGTAGACTGAACGTAGTGTTTCTGAGAGGCACAATATTTTATTTTATCTAAAATAATAGTCAACTTAAGTTATTTCTTGTTAAATTTGATTAATTTATTAAACACACCGCTAAATGAGGAGCTCGTGGCACAGTTGCTATTGCGCATATCATTCGATCAGCGAAGTTAAGCAACCCGCCCGCCGGTGACCGCCCGAGTTCCCTCCGTGCCTCGGAGAGCACGTCGGTCCCGGTTGCCAATTTATCATCTTTGGCAGTCGTTACAGGTCAGTCGGAGGCCTAAAATAGTCTGACAACTGGTTTAACCCAGATCAAAGATTTTCCTCGTTAAAGGGGTTACGAAGGTCAGATGGCAGTCGCTTCGTATAAAAATCAGGTGATCAGCCACATCGGGTTGAATCAAGTGCCGACCCCAACAATGTATGGGATAAGGCCAGGGAGATGATGATGAGGGTACCGCTAAGTAAAGTTACCCAGGAAATGAAGGCTTCGCGGGTTAAAACTCTTAATCTTAGACGCTCTCCACCAATTCGAGTTGCAAAAGCCATTTGCTTCTGTGTTCATCATTTACAAATGGATTGATTGATATTTATAACAACATTATACCTTTTTGTTTAAGTTACACGTCTATGTATCAATCACACAACGCAAGAAGCGTCAATTACATATTTTAACGTAAGTAATTCTGTTTCGAAACAGTTATGTAAGCTTTGGTGTAATGGCGCTTTTCTGGCTTCCGTATTTTTTAAAACAAGTGAAGCTGGTGGCAAGCCTAACCTTAGCCAGTAGCTGGATGGTAGAAGCATGGAAAAATGGGTGACCGCTCGAACTCCCTCCGTGCCTCGGAGAGCACGTTAAGCCGTCGGTCCCGATAGCGAACTTATCTTTACAGGTCAGTCGGAGGCCTAAAATAGTCTGACAACTGGTTTCTTCATAAAAGGGTTTACGAAGGTCAAATGACTATCGCTTCGTATAAAAATCCGGTGGCAAATTAGGTGGAAATAAGTGCCGACCCTAAGAATAAATGGAATAAGTCTAGGGAGATGGTAAACAAGAATACGGTCCACCGATAGTAAGTGGTTACCGCAGCTTTGCAATATTAGGGGTATCGCGTGCGCGTTACCCTAAAACGTCTTTGCAGTTGGGGTGGCTTCCTAGTGTCTAGGCATTCTAAGGAGTCCACAAGTTTCAGTGTGTGTACATACACTAGACGCACATCACATATGTAAACACTGCCAGATCAAGATGTGGACAATACGTGTGAAATGTCTTACTGTGGATATTACTGTGTTATTATAACTATTTACCTCACTAAACAATTTATTTTATATTTAGCTTTTTATACTTAGCATTTAGATTACTTTATGAAGTTTTTATTGTATTTTAGTCCAGTTTCAGAATAATTTTATCAAATTAGATTTTTAAATTGACATTTTAAAGTGCGAAAATATTCGACACCAACTATAGGGACACTTTGAACACTCATTGAACGTATATTTAAGCTTACTTACGTTACTTTACTACCGTTTCCAAATGTAAGCTTGTCGAAGGAAAAAGTTCATGGCGTCTTATCCACATAAACCTAGCATAGAGTGAGACACAATTACATGAGCGTCGCTCCCAAAAAGCGCAATTATTGTACGTAGCTCAATTAGCTCACCTACTCGGAGTCAATTGGCTCACACACGAGTCGATTAGCTCACCTGTTGCTCGCGTGCCTAGACTTTTACTTGGATGATGTTTTAATTGATTCAATTGTTAGAAAGCAGTGTACTGAGTCTCAAACAATTCCGATCACCCGTATTTACAGAAGGACACTGATTTCCGGCATTGTAGGCTTATTTTTAATTACCGTGGTGGCCGTGGGGTTTGAGTGGTCTGCTACGAAAGCGACGCAAGTTTTAATCCGTTTTCTGAAAATTATAGTGCAGTGATTTCACACAATCGTGAGAAAACCTGCATATATCTGAGAAGTAATTCAATGACGTAGGTATAGTGCCTGAGACGGCGATAGACTCACCATCTGTCACGTTGGCGCTTAATCATTTTCGGTGAAAAGTGTGTGTTGTTATTTCAACACCTCTGCATACCCCTTCGGGGAATACAGGCGTGAGCATATGTATGTAGATTTGTGCACTTAGATATTAAAATGTATGTCGCTTGTTTCTTAAGAGCACCACTCTTCTCTACTTCTTTCACTCCATACAAATATTCATTTATCTTCATACAACCATTCAGTTTCTAGTTGTTACTCTCTCGGCGGTCGATCACTTCGATCAAGGAGATTAGTAAGTACGTGTTCTATCTCGGCATCTTCCAGACACGTTTGCATTGTGGATCTCTTTTGATAATCTATCCCTCATTCATACTTCTATATATATAAAATTTCGTGACACAGTGTTTGTTTCCATATTCTTCCGAAACCCCTTTTGATGTAATTTTATATTCGTAGTTCTGAGACATACATACATATGCTCACGCCTGTATTCCCCAAAGGGGTAGGCAGAGGTGTTGTAATCACAACGCCCACTTTTCACCGAATACTGAGCGGAGAGGTGATGGGATGGTGAGTCCATCGCCGTCTCAGACACTTTACATATGTCATTGAATTACTTCTCAGAAATATGCAGGTTTCCTCACGATGTTTTCCTCCACCGTGCACATGGTGTGAAATCACTGTACATACGTTTTTAGAAAAACTCATTGGTACAGGCCCCGCTGGGATTCGAACGGCCACCACGGCTCTAGTTCTGAGAATTGTTTGTTATCTAATTTTCATCCTACTAAGTGATAAAGGGTGGCCCATCTTAAAAAATATAATATGGCTATACAAGGCACAGCTAGTATAC
Organism: Watsonalla binaria; assembly: GCA_929442735.1. Taxonomy (NCBI): domain Eukaryota; kingdom Metazoa; phylum Arthropoda; class Insecta; order Lepidoptera; family Drepanidae; genus Watsonalla; species Watsonalla binaria. The sequence goes on along the minus strand of OV838929.1, from coordinate 1,860,800 downwards.
TATAATGTTTTCTATATATATATAAGTTGTGTCTTCTCCATATAATTTTAGTTTTATCTAACTTATTTTTCTGTGGTAAGTAGGTACTATACAGATTTTTATTTTCACCTATTTATACCTAATTATGCAAAAAAGTAAATTTCTTTCTTAATAAGTGTCTTGTTTTATCTTTATAACAACGTTTCAAAGTCAAAACATGCCTTTCTCAAAATTAGACCTAAATTTCACTAACATATTAAGCACTAACGTCACGCAGTTTCAACCACGTAGTTCCCGTTCCCGTGGGAGTACGGGAAAAAATAAAGCCTATGTTACTCTCTGATGATGTAGCATTCCAATGGTGAAAGAATCTTTGATATCGGCACAGTAGTTTTTGAGTTTATTCATTACAAACATACACACAAAAATACAAATCTTTCCTCGTTAATAATAATGGTCTCCTACCGAATTTCGGTTACGGTGGCTAATCTCAACGAAGATCAGCCAACTGCGCAGGAGATATTATAGTGCACAAGTGTGTGCGCAAACACAGGTGCACTCTTTATTCCCTCACTCTCATAGTGGGATGGGAGGCAATCCGACACGACCGGAGAGAGATCAGGCGGAGGACTAACGGTGCAACGTGCTTTCCGAGGCACGGGGGTGGAAACACCGCCAACTTCCAAACTCCAGGCATTTACTGTGAATTTCTTGACAGAAAAACCCAATATCTATTTTTGACTCGACCTGAGTAACGAACCCGGGACCTCATGATCGGCAGTCAAACTTGATAACCACTAGACCAACGAGGCAGTTAAACTTAACTTTATTCTTTATAATAGTAGTGAAGATAGACTACAATTAATGTTATTCAATCCTAAGTTCCGAGCCGTGAAAGTATTCACAACCTAACTCAAACCAATATATTATTCCCTATAACTTTCAATCGCGAATGGTAAGGATAAACACAGGAGTGTGGAGGGAAAGATGGAAACGGAAAGTGGTCGGTGCAAGGACGACTGGTCTGGACGCACCAAGCTTCCTAAGATACGCCTCAGGTTATGAGCGGAGAGCGGTACTCACATTGTAATGAGGAGCTGTAGTACTATTTATTAGAGGTTTTATTCATGACATACATGTTTACATATGCTCGCGCCTGTATTCCCCGAAGGGGTAGGCAGAGGAGTTGTAATCACAACATTTTCACCGAAGATTATTAAGTGCCAACGTGACAGATGGTGAGTCCATCGCCGTCTCAGACACTATATGTCTTTGAATTACTTCTCACAAATATGCAGGTTTCCTCACGATGTTTTCCTTCACCGTAAAGCACTGTTGGCACTTAGTAATCTCGGTAAAATGTGGGTGTTGTTGTTACAACAAAGTCAAAGTCAAAAGTCAAAAGTATCTTTATTCGATCAGACTTTTACAAAGCACTTTCAAATCGTCAGAATGACACAATTATACAGGATTATACATGCTACCGCCAGGTTCGGAAGGTTGCTTTTACTGAGAAGAACCTGGCAAGAAATTCAGTAATTACTCTTTTCAAAAATATTATACAATTTAAAGAATACAAAATAAATAATTTAAAAAACGTAAGCTCATGGACAATGTTCCAATGCACAAATGTCGATAAAAATTAACATAACAAAAAAATCTAGTACATCTGCTTATAACTAAATGCGTAGCTTGAGATGACCAGCCCCCACAAGCAGGAAAACACTTCTGCTTACCCTTTCAGGGACCCTACTGGGATGGCTTGAGCATGTATTTTTTTTAATATTAACGTGTTTGTGCTCATCGCTTTTGAATTAAGTCCTGACGTCAAGCTTAGTATATTTGTAGGATGCACATAGAAAACTTTCTGTTGCGTAATCCATAATTTTATCTATTTATCTTTTCTTCTATTCTATTTATCTATATCTTTTTTATTCAACGCAAAAACTAATGTATACAGTAGAAAGTTAGATTTTGTAGAACTACATATTGCGTTCGTTTGACTCCTTTTATATCAACTGAGCTTTTATATAATATTCTTAATTGAAGCCATCGTAAAAGGTTTCAGCCTTATATATTTTACTAGCGGACGTCACATGGTTTCACCCGCGTAATTCCCGTTCCCGCGGGAGTACGGGGATAAAATATAGCTTATGTTACTCGCTGATGATGTAGCTATCCATTACTGAAATAATTTTTCAAATCGGTTATGAAGTTTCGTAGCCTATTCAATGCAAACAAACAAAAAAACAATATATTTTTTCCTCTTTATGATATTAAGTATTTTATAAGGGAATGCATACGATCATGAATGTCAATCAATTATATTCTAGACTAGGTTCTACCCGCGATTTTCCTAATGTGACAATACACCTCCATCTAAGGACAAATAAACAAAATAAAATCAAACTTAAACAATAAACGCTACCGTTACAAAGTTAACAATTTAAGCATTGATCAATCAACGGCTAGAACTCTTATTAAGCACCAAAGCTGCTAAGTGAACTAACTTAATGACAGCCCAGTGATAAATATCAGAACCAACCCGAATTCACCGAATAAACCAACAATTACATATTCTTTGCTCGTGGTTATTACTCTGGTTTTCTAATGGTATTCCATCTACCTCGTGCACTCATTCACCGTCTAACTAGAAGAGCCATCCATCTTCGTCAGCCACCAGACGAACTGCATTAGCGAGATGCACAACTTGACATTCGTCTCTTTCTAACACCAGCGGAAAACAAAGCTTTTGTGTCTATCCATCTCTGTCGGGCTGGTGGATGATTCAGCACTTTACCGCTCGTGAAAGAATATAACTTCAACTTTGCGTAGTGGATTTTGAACTCTGTGCTTTGAAGATAGGGTAGTGTTTGGATGGTTTATAAGTTTTGAATTGAATTTCCGAAACAAGTGTTAGTAGTGAGTGCAACAATCTCTATGGACACTTCTTGTACGGGTTTCGTTCTGTGACGAACTCTGATGCACTTATTAAGTGGTTATGTCGCTTTTAGCGTTTTGTTTGTGTATTTAACATCTTTGTATCTCGTTAAGACTACTGCGTACTGAATGCCAGGTTTACTTTTTACTTGGATGAGGTTTTGCGATATTGTTTATGTTTTTTTTTTAATTTCACATTTTATGAAAAAGTTCTAGTTTCATGTCATTTAAAGGATAAGGGGCTTTACCCAGTAGTGGGTTACTAAAGGCTTTAAAGGGATTCAATAAATAATTAGTTTTAATATCTCGCGGATTCACCCGCATAGACTTGATTTCATGGGCAATTATTTCTCCTATAAAGTACAGGTTAAAAAATGGTTATTGGGGATATAGATAGACATATGCCATTCGGAACTTTTTGTAGATCTTTTTTAGGTGCACAATTCTGTAATACATTATTTTGATCTATCTCGTAGCGTTCAGTCAGCGTTTGAATAGTAAGCGTAAAAAAAAATATTTGCGACATCACATTAGAAACTTCTTAAATGATCAGTGTTTCTATACTATTTTGTGAATGTCATACATAAAAATAATAATACCGCATCAAAATACGTTGCGTTCTTTTAAAGACTCATACATATATAGTCACAAACAGACAGCGGGCAGCGATTTTGTTATATAGTGACAATAATATAACAATGTATTAAGTATAACGCAATTTGTGACACCTCTAAGACACACCTCTAAAAACGCAAGAAGAGAGGAGATATCTAAGAAACTATGGATGGATTGTGTGATAGATGATATCGCTAGAAAGAGAGTGAATACAAATATGACGGCTGATAAAGAGAATTTGGAAGAAAAGAACTCTGCGCTGACTCCAAATAAGGCCACGAAATAGGGTGATGTAAATTAAAAAAATATATCTGACCGGTTACCAATTTAACATATTTAGTAATCGTTACATGGTTTAACCCAGAACACCAATTTTCCTCGAAATAGGGGTTGCGAAGGTCAGGAGGCAGTCGCTTCGTATAAAAATCAGGTGATTAATCACATCGGGTTGAATCAAGTGCCGATCTCAACAATGTATGGGATAAGGCCAGATGATGATGACGATGATAGTTTTGGATGACCTCGTCCAATTTCCATTTAAGTATAAGTATTTGCAATTGCTGTGACTCACGACTTGGTCCTAGCGGAAGATCAGTGATGGTCGTCATCACATCATCACAACTATAATCTATTGTTACGACAAACCTTTTCGCTCCTTTACGTATGCTGTTATGAATAAATTTATTTTCTATCTTCTTTCCTTCTTCAATTCCTCTATCCTTACATCTCTCTACTTCTTTACCTTGTAAGAACATTACCAGTAAGTAATTACTTACCATTGACCAACAATGGATTCCTCGTTCATTAATCGCATAGATTTTTCAATTTAAAGTAAGAAGGCTAGGCGGGGGCTGTATAAGTATAAGTTATAGTAAAGGGTACAACAGACGCTCAGGACTGTAATCCATCTACTTCACGACGCGATGGCTGGGGCCAGGGTCTGAGTTGCGAGCGATAAGCGGGACGGCTTGTATAAGGTCCCTTACGATAATGGATCCTGGCTGAAGAGAATAGTAAGTGACTTGGTTTCATAGTACGACTAGCTTTTGACCGCGACTTCGCTGCGTGGAGTAGATGTATGCGCATATAGCATTATATCTATGTCATGATTCACACCATTTTACAGGCTGCACAGGAATTTATCGAAGTTCCAACTCGATTGAAGAACGATTATAGATACTAACTATTACATTAAATCAATTGTAAACTAATTAGGTATGTACGAACTCTAAAAAGTAATGTAGATATACTTAGATACTAAGAGCCGTGGTGCCGTGACGCAAGTTCGAATCCCAGCGGGGCCTGTACCAATAAGTTTTTCTAAAAAACTTATGTACAGTGATTTCACACAACGTGCTTTACGGTGAAGGAAAACATCGAGAGGAAACCTGCATATTTCTGAGAAGTAATTCAATGACGTATGTAAAGTGTCTGAGACGGCGACGGACTCACCATCTGTCACGTTGGCACTTAATCATCTTCGGTGAAAAGTGGGTGTTGTGATTACTACACCTCTGCCTACCCCTTCGGGGAATACAGTCGTGTGCATATGTATGTAGGTATACTTAATATTATAAAGTTGTAGAGTTTGTTTGATTGAATGCGCTTATCCCAGGAACTAAGAACTGGTTGGATTGAAAACAATCTTCGTGTATTGGATATTTCATTAATTTACGCATTCGGATCTTTTAACACGCTGAGAATAGGAGCAAATAAAAATACTTAATTACTCCAGATGCTCATCAACTTTTCAAAGAGGTTGCACGTCGTCTGGTAGAAGCTTCTCGTGACAAGCGGGCTGGGGCTTTTCTCGCTCAGAGAATCAGCATTGCTATTCAACGTGGCAATGCTGCCAGCCTTCTTGGCACGATCCCGAGAGGCACCGATTTGGGACAAGTTTTCCACTTGTAATTAGTGTTTAGTATTGTTCCTTGTAAAGTATGATAATATAACTTAATTACTATTTTTATTCCTAGGTGTCTCGTCTTTCTAGAATATTATTAGTACCTTAAGCTTATTGTTTACTTTCTTTATAGAAAAGTAGTTGCGCGCAGTGGATTCGCTATCGGCCGCAGATTATCTTTTCTTACTTTAGATTTTCTACTGGTAATATCATAGGTAGATAGCCAACGGCTGTTTCATATACGACAGGCCCTATCAAACACATTGACAGATACAATATAGATACATATGCTCACGCCTGTATCCCATGGGGGTAGGCAGAGACCACTGTTTGCCACATGCTACGATCCTTACATACTTCTTTCGCTTCATCCACATTCACATGCATCTCTTCATACACTTTCTTCGGTTACGAGTGCTCCGAATTTGACCTTTCTGAAAAATACTATTAATTTGGTCATAGTAGTTCTTCCTTGGACGCCCTCTACCGACACTTCCGGTCACATTCGCTCTATAAATTTGTTTCGTAAATCGCCTTTCACTCATTGTACAAATACGCTGGTCTCTTTCATTGGGAGCATACGTAACTGCATGATGCATTAATCCCTTTCCCGCGGGACGGATCCTTAATATATGATCGTGGTTCGACGCGGTCACGCCGCGATCACTTTAAACCTGATCTACACTTTCAATTATCATATTAATTATTTATAATAATTAAGTAAATAAGAGAGCCATGGTGGCTGTAGATTCTGAGCAGCCCTGCTACGCAAGCGACGCAAGTTCGCATCCCAGCGGGGCCTGTATCAATGAGTTTTTCTAAAAACTTATGTGTAGTGATTTGACATCACGTGCTTAAAGGGGAAGGAAAACATCGCAAGGAAACCTACATATGCCTGTGAAGTATTTGACGGCGATAGACTCACCATCTGTCACTTAAGCACTTAATCATCTGAGGTGAAAAGTGGGTGTTATTATTACGACACGTTTGCTACTTCGGGGAATACAAAGCTGTCTAGTTTATTAAGACCATGATCTTCATACGAATATTTTTTCGTATGTCTGACTGTGTGTTCTTCAACTGGATCGATTTTGCATCCCACGTGACCTGCACGCTGTAGCAACATACAAAACATTTATTTATATGAATTTACATTATTTCTGCTAATCAACACAATATTACGAAAACAACATTAAAACTTGTATGATAATATGAAATTCCCACACAATTATAATTGGAACTAGTTTTTTTTTAAACGGATTCTCAAAACGCATAATATTAGTATTTCTTGGAAAGGTCGCATCGATCGTGATGACGCCAAATCTGTCCGAGTGTCCTTTTTCGATGTAATTGGCTATTTTGAAGGACAGTCAATGATCTTAGCAATAGTTGCACAGTAAAAAAAGTCAAATTAAAGTCTCATGAGGAACGGAAATTTCCTCATGAGGCACGGCACAACATTTTCCACCTTTCGACGCACCCTCCCATAAAACTATAAAACCTGGCTGAACCCGGCGTTCAGCCAGGACGTTGGGGGGACCGTGAAGCATGTGAAGACATATCCCGTGCACCTCCCACTGAGCCATCAGAAGGAACACCGTGGAGTTTAGTTTTTTCGAGTCCAACATCACCCCCCACGGGCCCCGCGGCTGATCGAAGTACGAATCAGATAACATAATTCCTTGTATCCAGCCGACTTGGTTGGAAGTATGGATTTACACATTTACAGTTGAATAAATACATACATACTCACAATGGAATGGTATTAAGGTTGAAAGTTGGGAATCATCGTCATCATCCTGGGCCTTATCCCATACATTGTTGGGGTCGGCACTTAGTTCAACCCGATGTGGCCGATCACCTGATTTTTATACGAAGCGACTGCCATCTGACCTTGGTAACCTCTTCTACGAGGAAACTCGATAATCTGGGTTTAACCAGTTGTCAGACTTTCTTTGGCCACCGACTGACCTGTAACGCTTGCTAAAGATGTTAAATTGGAAATATGATTGTCGTTTAAACCTTAAACTGTCCTAAAATAGCAGCTCTTTATTAAAGATCATAGTCTAATAACACTGCTACCTGTTTGTGATATATTCTTGCGTATGAGGTTTCGAGAGCTCCTTCGAACGGCGATGAGGTGTTATATCAAAGGCAAAAGTACCCGTGCAATGGATGTATTCCCAGGTATTCAGAATTATGGGGCTATAGTGGAGGTTAGTGATTAGCATCTATAAAAAATACGATTATATAAAACGGGGCACAACTGCTACGATGCACTGCATTGACCTCAGTTCGTCCTGACCTCGCGAATGTGAATACATAATTAATGTATACTAATATTATAACGCTGAAGAATTTGTTTGTAATCTTAGATACTACTGGTTTGATTTGAAAAATATTTTTGTGATAGATACTTCATACAACGAGGAAGGCTTAAGGCTCTATAACATCACGCTGCGACCATTAGGAGCGAACCATCAATGGATAATGTTTCACAAACAGAAATAAATATCACTAAGTAACATAGTACTTGTTCTGTGATCTTCCGTTATTTTTGCTGCCTGCCTGAAGACTGGACCTCCCTACAGAGGATAGGAGCCAAGAGTATAATATTTTTGAAAAGAGTAATTACTGAGTTTTTACCAGGTATTTACAGTAAAAGCAACCTACCGAACCCGGCCGTAACATATATAATCATTTCATTCTGATGATTTGAATGTTAAAAGTCTAAACAAAAAAAATATTTTTTTGGATTTGAATTTGAGTGAAGTCGCCAGGGAACCTATTATCTCCACTAAACTGCTTAAGCAAATAGCTGCTTACCATCAGGTGGCAAGTTCGTTGAGTAGTATAAACAATAATTAAAATTCATCCAATTGTGAATACCATAAACGAACAATATTATCGCAAGCAGATTTAATTAAAACACCAATTAATATTGCAGCCCGACTCGTTAATTATTAAAAGGCCACGTTCACTAGTTATATTACCTGGATCTGCCCACCCCATATACAAGATGGGAACGTGAAGTGTACTTGTAACCTAGGGCTTGTGCGAATGATGAATGTGGACGAAATTAATGAGGGCTTTGATTTGAAAATTGCGTTGTATTTTTCTGTCTAAGCTAAGAATAGGCAGAGGCTAAAGCTGACGTGTTGTAAAAACTACACCCACTGCTAATATAGAAGATGATTAAGTGCCAACGTGTCAGGCACTTAATCTACTTGAATCTATTTGAATTACTTCTCAGACATATGCAGGTTTCCTCACGCTGTTTTCCTTCACCATAAAGCACGTGATGTGAAATCACTGCACATAACCTTTTAGAAACTGATTGGTACAGGCCCCGCTGGGATTCGAACTTGTTGTCGGTATATGATGAATCGTTTATAGGTGTAATTTAGTGGTTAGGATGTAATGAAGTGGGATTAAATACTTACTTTGAAAGCTATAAAATGTTGTATTCCCTTTAAGTTGGTCTCCTGGTGTACTTTCATAGTGTACTTTCGTCATCACTTCTTGAGTTTATGCATTGAGCGTTATTTATCCAAAGCGGATTAGGATTGTGTGAAAATGTCCGGACAATATTTTTTGAAGCACAATCCTTGACAATCGAATTGATAAACTTTTTTGAAGTCGGTTAATAACAAAAGTAAATGTAGATACACGATAATTAATGACGAGTGCGGGACGGCAATATCCTCCCTCAACCACACCCGAGAGGGAGGCATCCGTCAAATAATCAAGAGTTGATTTTCATCTTTTTGATAACATGTCATACAGACAATCCTGTTACAATTGTGTGACACAAACACAGACTCGCGTACATTGTATACACGAATACATGTGTTCGTGTTGGAAGCGCACTTGTGTTGATTTAACCGATTAAGCGCAATGCAGATCGTCTGACTATTGGACGCGATGGGTTCCCTACGACAAGAGTTTTTCATCATCAACTTTTATATATTCATAATTAACTATAAATAAATAGATAGAATTTGCGCCTGTGTAGCGGTAAAATTTAACATACAGGAAACACTTAACCGACCTTTAAAAAAGAGGAGGTCAATCAATTCCACCATATATATTATTTCAAACTAACTGTGTCCCGCGGTTTTACCTTTAAAAACACCCTTAGCTTCTTAGCTTCCAGAGATTGGTCGTAACAAATAGATACAGCGAAAAATAAAAAATAAAACTTTTTATTCTTTAACTTCTAAACATTCATATATTTAGTGAATAGTTGTTTAATTGAAATTACAAACAGACACTTAAATTGTATTTATCCGTAAAGATAATGGTAGAATAAATTATACATCTACACTAATATTATAAAGAGGAAAACTTTGTTTGTTTGGTTGTAATGAAAAGGCTCAAAAACTACTGGACCTATTTAAACCTATTCTTTCACCATTGGATAGCTACATCATCAGCGAGTGACATAGGCTTTATTTTATCCCCGTACTCCCACGGGAACGGGAATTACGCGGGTAAAACCGCACGAGGTCCGCTAGTTTATGGAATAAGTAGAAAATCCTTTTGTTTTCATATTTAAACTCCTACGGAACCAACGTCATTATTGGACACATCACGTCTTGACAATTTTTTCAGCAATTGATTGGCTCTGGCAAATAAAGCAAAAAGCATTCCGATTGAATTTGTGATGAGCTTTCGCCGATTTATGCTCAGTGACGGTCCAACCTGATTGCAATCATTTTGTACATTATATACTTACGCTATTTACCATTACATAACTTGTGTCGTAAGTGCCATTCATTTTCAGAAACCAATTTAATTACAGGCGCAAATACATGGGGTGGGCAGGGACTACATTTCCTTGCACATTTATTTCGTCTCATCTATATCTATACAGAAAATTAGAATTCAAGTGTCTTTGTAATTTCAAAATAACAGCTTTTCACTAAATTCATATGAAAGTATATACAGTAGGTACTGATTTAAAAAACAAATTTTTCAATATTTTTCTCTGTCTGTCTGTTTGTTCCGGGTTCTTTCACTCAAAAACATTTAGGGTTCCGCGGCAATGAAATTAAATCTACGCCGGTGAAATCACTGGACATAGCTAGTTGCTTAATAAATCTTTATCACCAGGATTGTCCAAGGCTGGTAGCATTGCCACGTTGAATAGCACTCTTCCCATCTTAAGCTGATATCTGAAGCTGTTTAATGCCTATTTTCCGACCCGACGATTAGTTCATCAACATCATAAGTGTCTTACTTAGACCAGCTTCTGCGTTATTCTGCAAGGTTTCTCAGAGCCTAAACTAAAAATTTTTTTTTAATTTTAACCTATAAATATTATTTTATTTATAGCTTTATTTTCCTCTTACACTATATTTACAATTGAATATTTCTAATTTGATAAATATATATTTTCCTATTACTATTTAATATCATATTTAAGTTTTAACTATTGGTTGTGTAAGGGCCGCCAAGTGCGGTAAAAGCCTCCTTCATGTGTTTCCATCGCTCTCTGGCTCTAGCCGCCCTGCTCCATGTCACCCCTGCTAGTTTGATAGAGTTGGTAAGTATTCTGATCTTCTATCATATATCCTTCTTTACTAGTTTCAGAAATACCTATTATATCCCATTTTATTCCTGATAGGGCATTCTCTAGCTCTATTACTCGTGTTTCATTTGCTAGAGATCTGACATTAAAGGTCCTATAAATATATATAGATATAGTTAGTAGCGAAGGTTCTAAGATTTTCTTGTGAGTTGCATTGTACCTCGTGTTGGTAATTCCCAAGTCAATAGCATGATAGGTAAACTAGGCACGTCACAGCCCAGCACAAGTTGGTGCCCGCGACTTTACTTTACCATAAATTAGCGCAGTGACGCCGCAATACAATGCCGGACAGGAAAGTGGAACACCCGGGAATATTTAATTAATGTCAAGTTTAAGAGAATCACCGAAGATGATTTGAGAACTCTACATATTATTCTGTTGTTCGCGAACTTATTCAGATATTGCTTAGATATTTTCCTTCACCGTAAAGCTCGAGGTGTTGCATCACTAAAGTATTTAGGAAACTACTGAAGTATACACCAGCACTGCTGTGGCGGCCGGTGCTGCTGCTGTTCAGCAGGAGTGCCTCAAGCGCCGGAAATATGCTTGCATCGGTCAAGGATACATATTTTCTGCGTTTGCGGTTGAAATGGTTGAAACTCTGGGGCCTTGGGGTCCAGATGCTCATCGAGTTTTCAAAGAGGTTGCACGTCGTCTGCTAGAAGCTTCTCGTGACAAGCGGGCTGGGGTTTTTCTCGCTCAGAGAATCAGCATTGCCATTCAACGTGGCAATGCTGCCAGCCTTCTTGGCACGATCCCGAGAGACACCGATTTGGGTCAAGTTTTCTACTTGTAATAAATTTTTAGTACTGTGCCTAGTAAGTATAGACCTAGGTAATTCAATCTCTAGCAAATGAAATGATAACCCAGATAACATCCCAGATAGATATCAACTAAGGTACGTACCTTGCGATGACCAGTATTCACAAGCGAAATCGTTCGCAATTATTTATTAATTTTGGTTTTTTTTTTATTACTTTTAGGACTTTCACTGAGGTTTATCAAATGTTACAAGGAGTAACATAAGCTGCTATTAATAAAAAAATATTAGGGTTCCGCTGGCCACCCATAAAATTAAGTGAGGCACAGCTAGTATATGTATATAATCGCTCCACCATCATCATCGTCATCATCGTCCCTGGCCTTATCCCATACATTGTTGGGGTCAGCACTTGATTCAACCCGATGTGGCTGATCACCTGATTTTTATACGAAGCGACTGCCAGCTGACCTTCGCAACCCGTTTAACGAGGAAAATCTGTGATCTGGGTTAAACCAGTTGTCAGACTATTTTAGGCCTCCGACCGACCTGTAACGACTGCCAAAGATGATAAACGCTCCTCCATAAATATGTTAATGTAATGTTAGTATGTACTATTTTTCTAACTTCAACTGTACCGATCTGTCAGTAACTTTTCCTATGCATCGCGCGAAAACGAATGACTGAAGTTTGGTCGCGCAAAAACTGCATCAAGTTACTCCACACAAATATCCCTCACTACTTTTGAAATACCTTTAGCTATGAAGAAAAGCCTCCCAACAGAAGGAAATCTTTAAGTTTACTTATCGGCAAGCTTATACGAGAAACAGATGTGTGATAAACAGTACTTCATGTATTATGATAAGCTTCAGTAATAATTTGGGATACATACGTGCATATGGTCACGCCTGTATTCACCAAAGGAGTAGGCAGAGAACTCAGGAGTATCTTAGGCACCTATATTTCAAAAAAAATATTAGGGTTCCGCGAAATACAGTAACATAAGTCTACGCGGATGAAACCGTGGGGTACACCTAGTACAATCACATAAATATATAAGCCCATAGACGCAATACAAAGGCACAAATTTGATAAAAATTTAAACTGATGGTTATAATATAATAATGATCTACTACCGAATTTCGGTTACGGCGGCTAATCTCAACGAGGATCAGCCATGTACGCAGGAGATATTATAGTGCACAAGTGTGTGTGCAAACACAGGTGCACTCTTTATTCCCTCACTCTCATAGTGGGATGGGAGGCAATCCGACACGACCGGAGGGAGATCAGGCGTAGGACCAACGGTGCAACGCGCTTTCCGAGGCACGGGGGTGGAAACACCACCAACTTCCAAACTCCGGGCATTTTATTGTGAATCTTGATAGAAAAATCCAATATACATTTTTGACCCCACCCGGGAATCGAACTCGGGACCTCGTGATCGGCAGAACGCACATAATACAGTTGTGAAGATTAAGATGATCTTTTAATCACGAATGCAGAGTGCCTTTCATTATGTTAATGAAAGGACCAAAAAAATCATAGATTGTCTTTGGTCACCTTAGTAATATAAAATGAAATAAACACGTGCAGAATTACAATTGATAATCCGTGAGTAGCCAACATATTGGACTGGCTTGACGTTTGACATTATAAATAGGTACAACAACAGGAAAAAGTGTTTCTCAAATTGTCTTAGACCAGCTTCATTAAAGGTTGAAATCTATCTGATACGTTTAAACGAGCAATTCTTATCTTTATACATATGTAAAGGATATCACGATCTACGCTAGTGGCATTCCTTTTCCATTGTTTATGCAGTGAGTATATAACCTATGGAACTATTAGCTGTCAGTATGACGTGAGTGACACCGACGATAAATTTTAGAAGGTAAAAGTGAGGTTATGTGATCTTTAGGAAAACGTACAAAATATTATAAAAAGAAGTACCTATAATATAATTTAAACTAGAAGTAAAGGCTTTATTAATGTTGTTTTTGTTATTTCAGGTAAGCTATTCTGTTTAAAATATGTTAATTGTAGTAGAACTTGTGTATAAGTGTGATATGAATAAAATATTTTTATTTTATTTCAGAAAACGCAATTACGTCTTTATTTTGCCTGAGCATATGCTATTATACATATATATAATCTGATTCTCGGAAACGGCTCCAACAATTTCTATTAAATTTTGTGTGTAGAGGGCTTCAGGGACAAAAAATTGATCTAGGTAGGTTTCATTTTTGGAAAACATTGTTTTGACCACAGAATAACTCATAAAATATAATTACAATCATCATCATCATCATTTATTTAAGAGCTAGGCTCTTGTCGGTGAAGCAATCGCCAACCCTCTCTATTGTCTGCCAACACTTTAACTTCCTTGTACGACATGACGTTGACTTTTTCCTTCAGCTGTTGTATATAACTAATCCTTGGTCTCCCTCTTCTACGCTTTCCTTCTATCTTCCCTTCTATGATATTTTTGACGAAAGCGTCATGTCGTAATAGGTGTCCAATCATCTTGCCCCTCCTGTTTTCTATTGTCCGGATTATCATTCTTTCTTCTTCTACTCTTTCTAATACTTCGTCGTTTGTGACCATCTCTGTCCAACTTATACCCTTCATCCTTCTCCAGCACCACATTTCAAATGCCTGCAGCCTTTCCCTATCCCTTTGCGTGAGTGTCCACGTCTCACATCCATATAATGCGATGCTCCATAAATATGTTTTTATGAATCTTTTTCTCACCTACTTTGCTATCTTGGATTTGAATATGTGTTTCTTATTATAAATGCTTGTTTTGCCCTCCTATTCTTGTAATTATGTCTTGACTGCATACGTTGCATAATTACAATACTTGATGCATAATTACAATACGACAGTAAATTTCGCCGACATCTGTCAAGTTATGGTAGCTCAGCTTCCAGCTTACGGGGCGATAACGAAACTAGAGTACCCCGGGTCGAGAATGACTTTCATCGGTTAAATATTTCTTTTTTTCTCAAATATGTATATATGTGAGAAAACGTCGAAAAGAAACCAAGTTCTATATAGTTATTTCCCAAGTTAAATTCGATTCTCTTTTGATCGGAATCGATTGCGTTCCCGATTAAAAGAGATTATTATTACTTTAAATAATCTAGGTACGGGAGGTACTTTACATATGGCGCTATCAATATTTTATGAAAAAGTAGCCAATTAGAGTACCCTACATTCTAGAAACGGTTCTACCTGCTCATACAGGTTCCGCCTAGATGGGTATAGCCGCGTTGATAAGCCTGCCCAAACACATCAGATGAAAAATGTGAAAAATAACCGTTAAGTAGCTTTTGGTATAACTATAAATATAGTAATATGAAGGTTAAGTCTAAGCCCTTATGTTTTCCCGTTGTTCTCGTTAAATCTTCGACTGTCATAAACTGCTTTAGCGTTAAGTCCTTGATTGCGTAAATATTATATAAAAAAATAATAAAAACAACATTCTAAAAATTTATAATAATATTCAAACAATTCTGTCGTCACCTGTACGTATCTATCCAGTTATGTATGCGGCAATCACCTTGTCCACGACCTACCCTAATGTAAGCAAAACACGGGCGAAACAACGTGACGTTACTAGATAATTTATTGTCAAACCCATTATTTATGCTTTAATTTAAAACTTTTTTAACAAAATTTACTTTTGATGTTGGTGTCTGATACTTCCAAAGCAAATAGCCAAATCATGCAACCTTGGCACCAACTTCATATTAAGTATTCATTATTGATGATGAACGTTTAAGTGATGAAATTCGACTTCTGGCAATGTTGTATCTTTTAAACCGGGTGGCTATAGGACGCATTTTTTTTATTCGATCACTCTATCTATCTATATATGCATACATGTATAGATATACATAAAACTGAAGTGTCTGTCTGTAATTCCAAATTAACAGCCTTTCACCAAATGCATATGAAAGTCGACTCTTGCATTAAAAATATATATTTTTTTTGTATTTTCTAATCTTTCCTTTTCTATGGCTTATCTCTGAAACGGCTAGACCGAACGGCACTTTCACTGGAAGCTGCTGTTACAAGGAGTAACTTAGACTTATTTGAAAAAAGATAAAGAGAAGTAAGGCTACCCATTTCTTACCAGGTTCTTCTCAGTAAAAGCAACCTTCCGAACCTGGCGGTAGCATGTATAATCCTGTATAATTATGTTATTCTGACGGTTTGAAAATACTTTGTAAAAAGATATTTTTGACTTTGACTTTGACATGACAAGTCCACGAGGGTAAAACCGTGGGGAACTGCAATATTTTTATATATACATACATGGCCACATAATGCGAAGGGGTAATGGGAGCCTAGAGAAATTGATCGTAGTTGGGAACACAAATGACAAACGAGCCCGAGGCCGGTCTCCTACCAGATGGACCGACCAAATAAAATACTCCAGGTTCCCCAGGTATAGCTCTATCGTCAGGGCTGCGATGGACAGAAGCCGATGGAAACAAATAGTTCACTCCAAGTGTGGACCTCTCGTTGATGACCACGATCCTCAGTCATGAGGGAACGACTAGTGAGAGACATACATACATACATACTACATACAGATAAATAAGATATAAGTGTCCGTTTGTAATTCCAAAATTACAGCTTTTCACTAAATACGCATGAAAGTATACACGGTACTCACATTTTTTTTCTCTGTCTGTCTGTTTGTTCTGGCTAATCTCCGAAACGGCTGGACCGATTTGAACGGGATTTTCACTGGCAGATAGCTAATTAAGTTACAAGTAACTTCGACTACTTCTATTTAAAAAAACATTAGTGTTTCCGCCCACGAAATTAGGTCTGCGAGGGCAAATCGCGGGGAACAGCATATTATAAAAAATAAATGTGATGTGTGTGACTATAATACATAGAACTTGATTTACCAACAGCTACCGATGAATAAATAACGCGGTTACATTGATACATACCGCCTTGATATTGAACCGAGTGAAGGGTAGTCAGTGGCTGGTCTGAGAGTGACTGACTTGGGTTGACCTCACGCTAATGACGTCTGCATTATCTTTTACTACGGACGCGGACGTCACGCGGTTACACCCGCGTAGTTCCCGTTTACGTGGGAGTAACGGGGATAAAATATAGCCCATATTTTTTGCTGATAATTGGATGCTGATAAGCAATAATGTGTCAACCCACAAAAAGTCAAATTCAAAGGTTTTGATATATTTTGATAATGCATCACGTATTTAACATTCTAAAAAAGTGTTTCAAGTCATCTGAAACATAAAAGTACGTAAAAAATGGATTTATGTCATAAAACAAATCTTAAATCACGTATACAATCATCTTAAGACGCCATTTTCTCAAAACCAAGTTTATGCGGGTTGACACATTATTGCTTATCTGCATCCAATTAAGCTATGCATTGCAAATCTTTCCAAATCATAATAAATAGATGATTAGATATAGATAGATGAATATGCCAAATGCAAAATGACGAAAAGATCCTTCTATAGCTAGCACAGCGCCTCCTCTCCTCCCCATGGAACACTCACTTCAGGAAAGCAAAACTAGATAGCATTATTTGCGATCTTCTATAAGGTGGAGGTATAGGTTCCATTCCGGCCTACTTTAGAACGCCTTTCTGCCAAGAAAACTGTAAATTTTGTTCTATTCGAGAATAAGTAACTCAATATTAGATGTTAATGTAAATGTTGAACAGCAGACGCCTTGGTAATGAACGGGCAGAGGCCGGTTGAATGCTACTGACTTTAAATGACCCCGTGATTCAGACGTACGCGATTTCTGCGCAAGCTTGGGGTAAGATAAGGGGAATTATGTAGTTATGCAATGCCCTGGGGTTTTACTCGATTTGATCTTACTTGTGGTCTTATACTAAATATAACATTCATCTAATATATTATAACAATATAATACATAATATTATATCTATATACATCATCAATCTACAAATCTTTACAGAAAAATTAAATTGAAGTGTCTGTTTGTAATCCCAAATTAAGAGTTCTTCACAAAATACATAGAAAGTATTTACGATGCTTACATATAAAATATATACATCTATATCTATGCAGATAAATAAAATTGAAGTGTCTAAAAAAAAGTAGTCTAAGTTGCTCATCATATAATCAGTTATCTGCTAGTGAAGAGCTTGAAGAGCTTCCAGATTCAAGGTAAGCATCCAGGAAAAGTTGATAGGCATACAGTCAATATGATTCACTGTTTTGCTGGTAAGAATTTCTAGAGAAACTACGTGTTCCTAATTAGGTTTGAGTGCATTCTTCAAGGATGATGCAGTTGGTCGTAAAATGTAAATTTTTGTTGCGTTTATCCTTTAAGATTATTATATTCTATCAGTTATTGAAACTTAATTAGTACATTAATTATGAAATAAGGGACCAGTTTACACATAAATTCTTACGCCTGCATCCTACGAGAGTCAAGTTTAGCTATGCACCAAATTGCGAAGAATCGGTCTCCATACACGAAAAACTTTCACTTTATTTGTATAATAAATATGAATAATTTTTAAATATAAGATTTGTTCTAATTTTTTTATAGTAAACCTTGGGGTGGGTTACATTAACTTAAGCTATAACCAAGTAAGTAGCCTAAGTTACTCTTTGTAATATTAGCTGTCTGCCAGTGAAAGTTCCGTTAAATACGATCCAGCCGTTTCAGAGATTACCCGGAAAAAACAATCGGAGATACATTTGGAATCTTTGTTTTTTACGTCAGTATCGTATATACTTTCATATGCATTTAATAAAAACCTGTTATTTTGGAATTACAAACAGACTTTTTTTAAAAAATCAACCGTCTAAAGAAACACAGGGGTCTCGCTGCAATAGTGTAGTACTTAACAAACCAGAGACAAGGACCGAATTTGGTCCCAAAACTTTGGAATGTCTAATCAATCTTAAAATATGAATACATTATTGGGGCATTTGATTCTTTTTGAGCGCAACGGCTCCGAATCGCCACAACCAACCGGTCTGACTGCTTTTTGTCGGATTCCACCCTCATCCGTCCTAGCCTCATAAGACGCGACCCGTCACACTATAAGCCTTAAAAACAAGAAACTAGGTCTCAAAATCCATTACACACAGACCCATTTGACAGTCACGACCTAAAGGCAAGGATAAATGTAAGGATGCAGACTTGTTACGCAATATTCACGGCTATATTAAAACAAATAGAGTTGGAATTAGGTTCATGTGTGGTGATGAATACCTTCTTTGATTTTATCGGAAGGTTGACCCGTCATGTCGAATGCCCTGGGAATGTTCGGTAGGCGATATAATAGTTTCTGATCGAAATTATCAAATACTTATTTCCTTGCTCGACCTCGTTCACGTGCATATGTCCTATTTTGATTCTGAAGGTTCATACTAAATAACGGTGTAAGAATTTTTGAAATAGGATAAGTTGTTTCTAAGATTACCACCCGCGTACAAACATACAAAATCTCCTTCCTTGGCATTTTAAATACGCATATATATAATTTAGTAGCTCTAGTACGAGGAGCTCGTGGCATAGTTGCCAAGTTAAGCAACCCTAACCCTAGCCAGTAATTGAATGGGTGACCGCCCGAGTTCCCTCCGTAAGGCCGGTCCCGGCAATTTATCATCTTTGGCAATCGACCACTGGTTTAACCCAGATCACAGATTTTCTTCATTAAAGTGGTTGCGAAGGTCAGATGACAGTCGCTTCGTATAAAAATCAGGTGATCAGCCACATCGGGTTGAATCAAGTGCCGACCCCAACAATGTATGGGATAAGGCCAGGGAGATGATGATATGGTACGCAAAGTACCAGGCGCACATAACGGACAAGGAGTTAATAAGTTGATTTCGACTAACATGGAGCCACATCGGGTTGAATCAAGTGCCGACCCCAACAATGTATGGGATAAGGCCAGGGAGAAGAAGAAGATATATAATTTAAATTTACGGAAGGAAAACATCATGAGGTAATCCGTAGTGATTTTTGTTGCCGTTTTTATAGATAATGGTAGCGAACTCTTCGAGCGCGAGTCCGACTCGCACTTGGCCACTTTTTTAAAGATTGATGTGACTATAATTGCCAGAACCAAACACATGTTGCCATAACGTATCGTTAACGATCTTAAAGAAACTATGGAGTGATCATATTTGACAGAAATGGGGCTCAGAACCTGTCATTAAAAGGTGAACATTTTGTAAAGTGGTTACCAAGTTCCATCTAATGTAACAGAATAATTTTAGCCCTTAAACCTCACGCCTGTATTCCCTGAAGAGGTGAGCACTAGGCACCTATACTTATCGTACACCCACATTTCGTCATTTATATGAAACTAGTCGTGTCCCGCGGTTTTACTAAGTCTAAGTTACTCCTTGTAACCTTAGCTATCTGCTCGTGAAAGTCCCGATAAAACCGGTCCAACCGTTTCGGAGATAAGCTGGTACAAACAGACAGCCTGATAGGGAAAATGTTTAAAAATTGTTTTTTTTTTATATCAGTACCGTATATACTTACTTTTATGAGCATTTAGTGAAAAGCTGTTATTTTGGAGTTAAAAACAAACACTTCAAAGTTATTTATCTATATAGATTATAACAATAGCTTTGTGCAACTAATGTAGCCTTAAAGCCAGTTAATACAGCCTACATAATATCCATTAAAGCTTACAATATGGTAACAGCTCGCTACATAATGACCGTTCGGTCATCCATCACCGTCCCCGCCGCATCTATCTTAAACACTGCATTACTGCAAGCCACTGCTCAACGATCGTGTTCCCCTGGTACTTTCTTACACGTATATTGGTTGTAGTTTAGAAAATAAAAATATAGAGGGCCTCGTGGCACAGTTGCTGCATATCATTCGATCAACCTAATTTAATAACAATCGTAAAAAGTATGAGAAGTCAGTCATACGAGTAACTGGCATGGGTAAAATGGTGACCGCCCGAGTTCCCTCCGTGTCTCGGAGAGCACGTTAAGCCGTCGCCCCTGGTTGCCAATTTAACATCTTTGGCAATCGTTACAGGTCAGTCGGAGGCCTAAGAAAGTCAGACAACTTGCTTAACCCAGATTGCTGATTTTCACAGCCACATAGGGTTGAATCAAGTGCCGACCCCAAACACGTTCCAAATTAGTGTCTCTCGTATGTATTACTTACATTCTGTAATAATCATGTTCCTTTATCATCTCCTGTAAGTATTACTGAACGTGAATCATTAGTATTACAAATCGTGAATCTCAAGCTTGAAGGAGTACAAAATATAGATAAAGGAGAGCCGTGGTGGCCTTGGGGCTTGAGCAGTCTTCTGCTACACAAGCGACGCAAGTTCGAATCCCAGCGAGGCCTGTAGGTACCTATAACTTTTTCTAAAAAACTTATTTGCAGTGATTTCATACCACGTGCTTTACGGTGAAGTGATGAAACCTGCATATGTCTGAGAAGTAATTCAAAGACGTATGTATGTATAGTGTAATGTGGGATGGCGTGAGTATATAAAAAAAAAATATACTGATATGATTTTTCACACAAGTGTAGTTCAAGCTTCAAAACGCATTTTTTTGTAACCTTTTTATATTTTGAAACTTAATTTTTTAGTTGCGTCATTCAAGTCACCCAGCTTACATAGAAATCCACTGCCGTATATTTTAACTAACTCATCATCAGCACTATACTATCAAACTTTTCCGGAAAATTCTTTTTTTTACAGTTTTTTATTAGTATTTTTTACAGTCTTCATAAAATATAAAAACCGGAGACAAAACATGTAATTAACACGGGGTTGTAATGGCCATCAGGAGACAATGACGGAGACAATGCGAGTCCCGACACTTCGCAAGGAACGCGAAGAAAGCACTTTTGTTTGGAAGAATTGTAAGATTTTAGGCTTATTTCGTTGCTTGAGGCTCTCCCCTTTATTAATATACGTGGTGTACGATAAACGTAAAGGCATTATAATTAGTCTGGGGTCTTACCTTAACCCCTTATTGCCATCATAGTTCTACTGTGTGACAGTTACAGATTTATACATGTCATATACATTTGTCTCATAATAAGAGTTAAACTATCGTGGCAGTAAGTCATGGTAGGCCTCTGGTTCTAGCAAAGTTATCGGTCAAATAGCTTTGATTGAAGGAACAATATGACTTTTGAAAAATTTTAAAAATGCTTTATTTCGTTTACATTATGGTGGTGTTTCTTGTATTGTGTTCAATACTAGCTATGCCCCGCGGTTTCACTCGCGTAGAGTTTCATGCTTTAACACGCGGAACCCTTATTAGTTTTTTAAATAAAAGTAGTTATTCCTTGAAACATCAGCTATCTTCCAGTAAAGTCCCGTTAAAATCGGTCCAACCATTTCGAAGTTTTTTTTTTAAGTTTAGGCGGCCTTATATGTATACACTCTTCTTATAATTTTCTTTCTTACTGCATCTTTTATTATTGTTTTCTTTATGATGTATAATAAAGAGTTTTATTATTTATATATCTATCAAAATATGACCTTCCATTTTAGTGGGGAAGAATTGCTGGTACACGGGCCTTAACCTTAATTGATGTCAGTTTGATGAGGATCATGATGATAGGAATTTTCGGGTGAGACGGCATGTGTTGAGTATCTGCATTTCGGGGTATGTGTTTGAAAATTCGCGGTGTAATTACACCTTACAACTATTGTTCTAAACAATTATTTAGATTCATTTTTTTCGCGCATTTTATTATTAATGTATAATGTTCTTCCCCACTACCTTCTCCTGAAGTCTTCATTTTGAAAGGTGTATGCGGACTGAACAAGCTGAAGCCCGGATATTGTCGCCGGAGATTGTTTTAGATACCTTACCTTGGGTTTATTGGAAGTTACTGGAGTACCGGTGCGATCAATTATTGTACTTTTATCTGCATTTAAAAAAAATACTTCTTAGTTACCTTAATATAGTGGGGGTAACTGCGTCTGTGTTTTTATTATCACGTCGCATCATATGTACAAAAAGAGATGGACTTATGAAATGACTGCCCAATCATGGTCAGCGCTCATAATTAATGATGGCACCTATAAAAATGTACCTTTAATGCTTTGATTGAATTGATACAGTGGATTTATAACTTCTCCGCATACCCCTTCAGGGACCCTTCATCATTATGCTTTAACCGGTGTCGGTGTAACCGATGCAACTCTTTCCACTTGTCTCTGTCCAGTACCATATCTTCGACCTCCTTATATGTCATGACAGACACCTTTTCCTTCACTTGTCTCATGGACGTTAGCCTTGGTCTTCCTCTCCCTCTCTTCTCTTCTACCTTTCTACATACAAACATACATACATATGCTCACGCCTGTATTCCCGGAGGGGTAGGCAGAGGTGTTGTAATCACAACACCCACTTTTCACCGAAGATAATTAAGTGCCAACGTGACAGGTGGTGAGTCCATCGCCGTCTCAGACACTTTACATACGTCATTGAATTACTTCACAGAAATATGCAGGTTTCCTCACGATGTTTTCCTTCGCCGTAAAGCACGTGGTGTGAAATCACTTTACATAAGTTTTTTGGTAATCTCATTGGTACAGGCCCCGCTGGGATTCGAACTTGCGACGCTTGCGTAGCAGTCGGTTTTTCCAATAATCCCCATTGAAAATCCCCATCAATGAGAAACAGTGGAAAAAAAACCAGAAATCCCCATTGCGATCGAAAGCAGCTTGGAATGGGGATTTTTGAACAAATTTTCCACAAATCCCCTTTAGGTTTGACTATGATTTGATTTCGTTCTTCAACATTAAATAATTTAAATTTAGGTTTTGCCTTATACATGAATTGGTTTGATTTCTAAAATAACTTCGCCTTCCTCATTCTTATACAGTATGTTGTTCATATTTAATTTTAAACCTAATGGGGATTTGTGGAAAATTTGTCCAAAAATCCCCTTGGGGATTTTCAATGGGGATTATTGGAATAAACCTTTACTTAGGTTATTCCAACGAAGGCTAAGTCGTTATTTTATCATTTACTAGCGGACGTCGCGCGGTTTCACCCGCGTAGGTCCCGTTCCCGTGGGAGTACGGGGATAAAGTACAGCCTAATCAGTGATAATTTAGCATTTTAAAGGTAAAATTATTTTTAAAATCAATTCAGTACTGCGAATTCGTCACAAACATACATACAAACATTTCCTCTTTGTAATATTAGTATATATTTAAATAAAGAACAGATACTTAAGCGTTTTAAATCTCGCTATACATTGGACAATACAATGCCAAAAACGGTTACCTAATTTATACAACACTTAGAGATTTCCTTTATAGAAGTCAATAGACTTTGTAATACCATTTATCAGTCTGATGACCACAACTACACGTAAATAAGCTGAATTACAGTTTGAAATTCGTTAGAAATAATTATTTCAATGGTTAAAAAGGTCTAAATTGATCTTAAACTAACGGATTTTAAGAGTCAACTGTCATTGAAACCGAATAGTTCTTGAGTAAGTTTGAAATGTGTAAAACATTAATCCCGGGAAACAATAAGAATATTTTTTCTTTTATATAAATAAGAAGTTCATCATCATCATCTCCCTGGCCTTGTCCCATACACTGTTGGGGTCGGCACTTGATTTTCATACGAAGCGACTGCTATCTGATCTTCGCAACCCCTTTAACGAGGAAAATCTGTGATCTGGGTTAAACCAGTGGTCAGACTATTTTAGGCACCTGACTGACCTGTAACGATTGCCAAAGATGATAAATTGCCAACTGGTACCGACGGCTTAACGTGCTCTCCGAGGCACGGAGGGAACTCGGGCGGTCACCCATCCAACTACTGGCTAGGGTTAGAGTTGCTTAACTTCGCTGATCGAATGATATGCGCAATAGCAATTGTGCCACGAGCTCCTCGTAAGACGTTATTCATATGAAAATGATATTGAGCGTAACATTGTATTAAAATTCTCATATATATTTTTTTTTATGAAAAGTATTTCCTTACTCTATAAACTAGTATACTTATTGTAAAAACTTTGTAGTTTTGTCTGTAGGAGGTAAGTTTATTTAAATAATTCTTATAGCCTGGTCCCGAGGTAAGCAACGCTTCTACTATACCAGACATACGAAAATATCCTTCATTTGATTATAATTTCAGGATGGACATAGGACATGACGCGAGCGAATAGAAGAAAAACTTAATTAATATAAAATAAAAAATATGTAACACACCAACACATTCACATAAATATATATGTATATGTAGCTCAACACACGCACTGAACAACGAACGGCCAAAAAGGTTGCCAGTTAAAAAAATGCATTCTGTCAAAAAATAGTAACAGGAATAATTATGGGGAACACAGCATTAATCAAATTCTGCGCGTTGCTATCGAGGGTGGCGCCTCGTGGGGGGAGGTGGGGGTGAGAAAAACGAACGTTGCGGGAACTGGCGAAAAAACCTGGCAATGACCAGTGCACACGTGGTAGAATGGAAAGCAACCATTCTAAACATTATTATATTTATTTTATATAATATTTTAAGCCTGTTGAATGTGGACGAGGCGAAAGAAGGACAGTAGCACGTGGCAAATGGTGGTAGCTGCCTACCCTATGGAATACCGGTGTGAGCATATGTATGTATAAAAAAAATCCGGCGAAATACGAGTCGGACTCGTGTACGAAGGGTTCCGTACCATTGTAAAAAATACCATGTATAAAAACCGCAAATAATTTATTCTGTTGTTTAGTTTTCTATCCCTATCTGTGTATTCTTTCTATCACGGTTCGTAGGATATAGCCTGGTGACAGACACACAGACGTACGGACAGCGGAGTCTTAGTTAAGGGGGCGTTTTACCCTTTAGGTAAGGAACCCTAATCCAAAGATGACTAGGTGCCAACGTGAATAGTATCCATACGTGTTTGATTTTGTTACCACTGTAAAGCTCGTGGTGTGATATGACTGCAATTAAGTTTTTAACCGCTGGATATCTTCAGATAAATCTCCTAGTGTTTTCGCCCTGTGCACCCGTTAGTCCATCCCAGGGCACCTAGCAGCTATAGGGTAAAAAAAGCACCCCCACACACCCCTAGTAGGGTGAGGGATGGTGCATCCATTAATTGGTAATTTACAGATCGCGACTCTGATGTGATGTACTGCATTAACGTGACATATTAATGCCACACAGGATGTAGGTTTCTGTACGAAATGCACGTTTGGTTTTAATTTTTTAAGCTGTTTATTGGAAGCCATAGGGCTGTTTTTCGTTTCAACTCTCATTGATCTCTTCAGATTTTGCAAATCATTACAGAGACGTTTACAAAACAAACGTATATAATATATACAAAATATATAATATGGCGTATGCTCAAAACCCAACGTTCAGATTGATTTTTTTTAATGAATCCTACGTGTGTGAGTTACACTTTGAGCTATACGGTGAATGAAAACATGATAATATGTTTTCCTAGCCTGAGACGGTGGACTTACTATATATTTTTTGGGTGAATAGTAAGTGTTGTAACACCGATATAGGAAAGTGAGAGTATTCTATGTATTGCGTGCATATCTGATATGCATGTGTGATTATAACAAAAGTGTCTAGATATAATTACCCGCGACAGGCTGAATTGAACGTAAACTATAATTCGATTTTCTCAGCCGTTTTTCTCAGAAGTGTACCCAAAGGTTTTGAAATAAAAGTTACAAGTGTAACGTTAAATTGGATCACTACCGCCATAATGACGAAGCCCACGTGACATTATGTATGAAACATACTCGTATTTACTACGTCATACAATTTTCTGCGTCATTTATTCAAAATATTTTGGAAAAAATAAAGGTCATAAAAATAACATATAGGCTAATTCATCATCATCATCATCATATCAGCCATAGGACGTCCACTGCTGAACATAGGCCTCTCCCAATGATAGGCTAATTATAACTTTCAAATTACAGTCACTTAATGTTTTTCTAAATAAAAGTAGTAGTACTCTATGTAACTCCTTGTAACATTAGCTGTATACCAGTGAAAGCCCTGTTAAAATCGGTCCAGCCTTTTTGGAAATTAGCCGGAACAAACATACATACAGACAGGCAGAGAAAAATTTGAAAAAAAAAATTCTAAAAAGTCAGTACCGTATATACTTTCATATGCATTTAGTGAAAAGCTGTTATTTTGGAATTACAAACAGACACTTCAATTTTATTTATCTGTATACATGTATAGATATAGATTCCTTAATTTTTGGCAACAAATCGCTAGCGTAACTGCGTAGCGCCGTAGCGGATACTACGGGCCCTATTAGAGCTACGCTCGAGAATTTTTCACGACCTACTTACATTTCTACACTAAAGAGGGAATATTTGTATGTATGTTACGAATTGGCTCAACAAGTACTGGACCGATTTAAAGAATTCTTTCACCATTTTATTGCTACATTATCACTGCTTAAAATAGGCTATATTTTATCCCCGTGATTCCACTGGAACGAGAACTACACGGGAGAAACCGCGTGACGTCCACAAGTATTAAATGTAATATGAATCTTTACGCATCCTATAGTTATCTATGCGGTATGGTTGTTCAATGCACACTAATCACAGATGATAATTTGTTTATGTAAGTTTTTTTGGATAACTTCGAATACAGGTGAACAGGTGCTGCTTATCGGGGCTGGTCATCTCAAGCTACAGAATTAAACGTAGTACCAACTTTTAGTTTATATTTTTAATCGCCTTTTGTGCGCTGGAACTGTGTCCATGGGCTTATATATATTTTGTATGATTTATACTGTATTACTCAAAATTGTATTTTTTAAAAGAGTTTTTACCGAGTTTCCTGCTAGGTTCTTCTCAGTAAAAGCAACCTTCCGAACCTGGCGGTAGCATGTATAATCCTGTGTAATTGTGTCGTTCTGACGATTTGAAAGTACTTTGTAAAAAGTCTCATCGGATAAAGCTATTAATGAATGGAATACATTTTTCTTATCAAGTGTATTTCGTGTCTTCTGCTTCATTGACTACTTTCTGTGTGAACTTAATTAGCACTAAAAAAAAAGTTGAATGAAATTTAAAGACTTTTTTATTTTGCTATGGCGGCTATGGACTCACCCTGTCACGTTAACCTGCGGTGAAAATTGGGTGTTGAAACATTTCTACCTACACCACACAACTATCTTTCGTCCCCGAGGATCCCTATGGTTGTAAACGGACAGAGGCCATTGCACAAGTAATTGTAGTGGTAGGTATATACATACTTATGTACAGTAATGTCACACCACGTGCTTTACGGTGAAGGCAAACATCGTGAGGAAACCTGCACGTCTGAGAAGTAGTTCAAAGACGTATGTGTAGTGCTGGAGATGGCAATAGACTCACCATCTGTCACGTTAGGACTTAATCATTGTGCAAAGTGTTGTTACTAAAACACCTCTGCCTACCCCTTCGGGAATACAGGTGTGAGCATATGTATTTATGATGATTTCTGAATATAATTGAAAATAAATGCAGGAAATAAGTAAAAAATATCGATGTTCAATCTAATTACGCCCGGGAAGCGTGGCCGCCAGGATGAGTGACGTCCCAACCCAACACGATATGCATATGCAATAATATTGTGAATTATAGTTGTGTCTGAGTGACGGAAGGCTGGCCCCAGATCGATCGAGCTCTCGCCGATCGGACGCATGTGTGCAACGAAATAAACGAAAACATGCTGTGGGTGGGAAAAAATCGCCACGTCAAAATGGACGCGGGTGTACTTGGGATATAATGAATTGGTCAATATTCATATTTATTTAGAGTGTTGCTATGTTATTTGACTGTCTGTCAGTTGGTATGTTAGGGGACTATCGGACGTATACATAAAGTAGGGTCTAAGTTCTAAGCGTCTAAGTTCAATTTAATTTATTCTTAAATTCTTCTCATGAATAGATCATTTAAGTTTTCTACAAATTACTGAAAATAGTTCCGGCGATAAGAGCCGTGGTGGCCTTGAGGTTTAAGCAGTCGCCTGCTACGAAAGCGACGCAAGTTCGAATCCCAGCGGGGCCTGTACCAATGATATGTACAGTATGTACAGTGATTTCACACTACAAGCTCTACGGTGAAGGAAAACATCGTGAGGAGACCTGCATATTTCTGTGAAGTAATTCAAAGACGTATGTAAAGTGTCTGAGACGGCGTTGAACTCACCATCTGTCACGTTGGCAGTTAAATATAGTCGGTGAAATGTGATTGTTGTTGTTTCACCTCTGCTTACCCCTTCGGGGACCCTTCTGGCTTGGCGAGAGCATATTTAATCAATAAAATAAATAAGTAATTCCAGTGGCCAGTTTCCATCGAGCCGACAACAGAGGTGCAACCGTCACCTAGCGCCCTAAGGGGGGCTTCCATAAAAAAATTGCACCGCCGAGTGGGGTCAACTCTGACGGGGTCTGCCCCTGTTTACCCTTAATTGGTGCGCGATCACATTACAATTTGATTGCAGCCTTGTTTGACTTGAATTTAATTGGCCAACGCAAGTTGCTTAGTGAAAGAGCAATTGAAAGATGAAAATTCATATTATCCATGCATATTTTTATATTCTTGTGCTTGAAACAAATGCTTTGTTTATAAATATTTAACTTAAATCTAATAGTTAGTAAATTGTGGTATATTCTTTATATCTTAGGTATATGGCCCTTGAGTCTTTACCTAGAATCAACCAATCTTTACCTGCTTTTTCCTTGATATACGGTGAAACCAAATTGTAATGGAAAACTACACATACATACATATGTTCACGCCTGTATACCCCGAAGGGGTAGGCAGAGGTGTTCTTATCACAACACCCACTTTTCACCGAATTTGATTAAGTGCCAACGTGACAGATGGTGAGTCCATCGCCGTCTTAGGCACTATACATACGTCTTTGAATTACTTCTCAGAAATATGCAGGTTTCCTCACGATGTTTTCCTTCACCGTATAGCACGTGGTGTGAAATCACTATACATAAGTTTATTAGAAAAACTCATTGGTACAGGACCCGGTGAGACCCGACGAGGCCACCACGGCTAATGGAAAACTGTTATTAGTAAAATATATAAAAATATAGGTGATTGTAAATTTCTTAAAGTTCCATTTACGACCTAATTCATTGTTGAAAGCGCGATGTATACCACGCCACACGCCCATAGAGTGGACATAATATTTATTTTTGCAGATTTGCACAGAACCAACTTTTTATTACGTAAATCTTTAATTTGAATAGAATATAAACGAACTAAGTATATCAAAACAAATTATTATCTCTCTTTACGTATTTTCTCATCTTACTTACATAATGCTCACGCCTGAATTTCTCGAAGGGGCTGGCAGAGGTGTTGTGATAACAACACCCACATTTCTCCGAAGATCTTAAGTGCCAACGTGACAGATGGTGAGTCCATCGCCGTCTCTGACACTATACATATGTCATTGAATTACTTCCCAGACATATGCAAGTTTCTTCACGATGTTTTCCTTTACCGTAAAGCACGTGTGAGTTAGCTGAGAATCGAACTTGCGCTGCTTGCGTAGCAGGCGACTGCTCACACCCAAAGGCCTGTTAACTTTCTGCATATTGTATCAATATTAAATAGTGTTAGGAATAAATATATATTCATTATTCTGTCACAATTTATCCCCAAAATAGATAAATAGCTGGTAACTGTATTCGTACATAAATTCGTCACTGGCTGAGCGCCAACGACCGCTAGCGTTAGCGCCTTGGGACCAACATTAAGATATATTACTTATTATATAATATACACACAATGTTTGTATGTACTAATGATATCCCTAGGAGATATTGTATATCTCAGCTCAGCTCTTTTCCCATCTAGATCTTATGATTCCGTACAGACATACCTACAAACAGGATAGCTAGCTAGATATTTTGAAATTAAATACATATACATACTCACGCCTGTATCCCATGGTGTTAGACAGAGACCACCATTCCCCACATGCTACGATCCTTACATACTTCTTTTGCTTCATCCACATTCATGCATCTCTTCATACACTTCCTTCGGTTACGAGTGCTCCGAATTTGACCTTTCTGAAAAATATTATTCATTTGGTCATAGTAGTTCTTCCTTGGACGCCCTCTACCGACACTTCCGCTCTCATGGAAGGAAGGGAATGAAGGAAATGAATCCAATATTTACTTTACTAAAATAGAAAAAGTGACGCTTTTAATAGAGCCGTGGTGGCCTTGAAGTTTGAGCAGTCGCCTGTTACGCAAGCAAGTTCGAATCCCAGCGGGGCTTGCACCAATGAGGTGCTAAAAAACTTATGTCCAGTGATTTCACACCACGTGCTTTACGGTGAAAGAAAACATCGTGAAGAAAGCTGCATATTTCTGAGAAGTAATTCATAGACGTATATATACTGTCTGAGACGGCGATGGACTCATAATCTGTCACGTTGGCACTTAATCATTTTCGGTGAAAAGTCGATGTTGTGATTACAACACCTCTGCCTACCCCTTCGGGGAATACAGGCGTGAGCATATGTATGTATGTACGTAGGCTTAAGAAATATCGCTAATCAACAAAGTTAATATTACTACAACCGCGGGGCACAGCTAGTTGAAAATAAGTACCTAATTGGTCTGTGAGCATACTAATATCCGATTATAAAACTATATAATTGTCCTAATCCCTCCTACTGCTGTTACATAGACGTCGTGGTCCTTTTCAACATATATGAGCGATGACTGAGTCCCTGGCATTGAGCCATCGACGACGGATATACGGTCGTTTGGCTATTAACGTTCACTTATTTGCAGATAGCACACACTGTTGTGACGGTAAGCGCTTACCAAAGCCCCTAAACAAATTTAATATAACTCGAACATAATAATAAATAAATGTTCATCAAGCTTATGAAATGAGCAGTCGCCTGCTACGCAAGCAAGTTCTAATCCCAGCGGGGCCTGTACCAATCAGTTTTCTAAAAACTTATGTGCAGTGATTTCACACCACGTGCTTTACGGCGAAGGAAAACATCGTGAGAAAAACTGCATATATCTGTGAAGTAATTCAAAGACGTATGTATAGTGCCAGAGACGGCGATAGGATCAGTGAAGGGTGTTGTTATTACAATACCTCTGCTTACCCCTTCGGGGAGTACGGGCGTGAGCATATGTATGTATGACACTGGTGTCAACCTGTAGAAAGTTTATTGTAGTACAATATGATAGTATACAAGTACTTTGAACACGTTAGGTGGAGTTGCAGATAGGTATTGGTACGCACAGTTGGAACGGTGCGGCCCTTGACACGTTCGGAAATCTCTCGTTATGATTCTATAAAAAGGTAGACAATATTTTCAGAAAGTATTAAATGTTTCCTCAGACACTACAACTCTATATCGATAAATTGACATTGACACACATAGTTATTAGGATAAAGAAAGATACTTATGAAATAGAAGACAGCGAGGAATCCAATGGGTTCCTCCACAAGATATTTTTCTCAGCAATCACTTGACATTGGCGGAATAGTTTTACTTAAGCTCATCGCCATTGAATAAATAAAGGAAAGGAAAGATACTTATATCTAAACAAGGAAAAAATAGATCACAAGAAAAACGTAGGAGGAATCCAATGGGTTCCTCCACGTATTTTTAACAACCACTTGACATTGGCGGAATAGCTGTACTCAAGCTCGTCGCCATTAAATAAATAAAAGACAGAATGGAAAAAATAATTTGTAATTTTATGTGAGTACCTATCATATACATTTACTGAAACGTTGTTAATTTGAAATTACAAACAGACACTTCAAGTTTATTTATCTGCTTGTATAGATGTAAGATTATTTCATTAATGTGAATGTCCTTGATTTATCCCAAATTAACCTCAAAACCTGCTCCTCCCGATCGCTTATTGAAAGTAGATCACATTTCAAAAAAACTGGTTTAAGTACGACACTTCCTTGATTCGCGTTTATTTTAAAATATGACGCGAACAAAGGCTTTTTTAGGTTGTTGCCGAAAATAATCACAATAGACTTTCATTACGAGCCTCTTTTTCAGGAATTGTATTCCCCGAAGGGGTAAGCTGAGGTCATGTCAAAGTCAAAGTCAAAGTCAAAAATATCTTTATTCGATTAGACTTTTTACAAATTACTTTCATATCGTCAGAATGAAATAATTATACAGGATTATACATGCTACCGCCAGGTTCGGAAGGCTGCTTTTACTGAGAAGAACCTGGCAAGCAACTCAGTAATTACTCTTTTCAAAAATATTATACAATTTAAAGAATACAAAATAAATAATTTAAGAAACGTAAGCTTATGGACAAAGTTTCAAAGCACAAATGTCGATAAAATTAACATAACTAAAATCTAGTACATCTACTTATAACTAAATGCATAGCTTGAGATGACCAGCCTCCTCAACCATCATAGATGCTTTAACAACACCCACTTTTCACCGAATTATTAAGGGCCAACGTGACGGTGAGTTGCCATCTCAGGCACTATAATACTACTAAAGTCTTTGAATAACTTCTCAGACAAATGTTTTCCATGACCGCCACGTGGTATGGAATCACTGCACATAAGATTTTTTAGAAAAACTCCGCCCCGTACAGGCCCCGCTGGGATTCGAACTTGCTTCGGCTTTGCCATTGCCATTTTAAAACACGACGGATTTTTTTAGGTTATTGTCGAGAATAATCACAATAGAATTTCATTACGGACCCTTTTTTCAGGAATTCAGTTGCATAGAGTTCACGCACATAAATTCATCAGGACGAGGTTGGCTCGAAGCCAACACGCGCCGAGTAACGAGCCAGAGAAATGTTTTACTTAGATTTTTAACATTGCTAGTGATATACACGCAGAGGAACTCGTGGCTCAGTTGCTATTGCGCATATCATTCGTACAGTTAGGTTAAGCAACCCTAATCTTAGCCAATATTTTATGGGTGACCGCCTGAGTTCCCTCCGTGCCCCGGAGAGCACGTTAAGCCGTCGGGCCTGGTTGCCAATTTATCATCTTTGGCAATCGTTACAGGTCAGTCGGAGGCCTAAAAATTGTCCTCGTGATTAGCAGACGAACTCACAGACCAACGAGGCGGTCACGGAATATTACATTATCATGACAAAGTTCCAACGGGACAGCGGGTGAGTCCATCGCCGTCTTAGGCACTATACATACGTCTTTGAATTACTTCTCAGACATATGCAGATTTCTTCGTTGTTTTTAGAAAAACTCATTGGTACAGGCTCTGCCGGGATGTGAACTTGCGACGCTTGCGTACCCGACAGCCAATTTTTTTTCTTTCAATAAAAACTAAATTTAGTATCGATATCGTCGCCGTAATAATAGCTACTACCTAGATACACTGTTAGGAAGTGTAGCAGAACTAATTTAGAAATGAGACGAGTCGATCGTTTTAGTAATAACGGTACGACTTGATGGAATTGAATAATAGACTTTTGTATATTGTATACATATTTAGTCTACATTTAATGGTAGAAAAACTAACGCATTTTTTACGTGACTCTAGCTGTTGAAGCGACTTTACTTAAATAATTTGTTTTTTATTTAAAACAAATAATTTGAAAAATAAATAGTTATAGAGAAGATTTGTTTTTCATAATGCATCTTGTTAAACCGTGCGTTTTACATATTGAAATTCGTCAAATAAGATATCCTTTACGAACAAATGATACTTAACAGCTTTTTTCTAAAGCGGATCTACAGTTAAAATATTTTTTTCTGCGTATGTCTGATTGTCCAATGGCGGCGATGGATACTTAGGTCACAGTTCTTTCTTCTTATTATATTTTTAACTAGCTGTGCCCTGCGGTTTCACCCGCGTAGATTTAATTCCGACACATTTCATTCCGTCAGTCGTTAGATGACAATGTTTCATACAAACATTCATGCCATATTTTATCGACTTGGGGGTAGAATTAATCAAATTAATTTCTCACCAGATGCCTACGTCATAACATCTACCTGCATGCCAAATTTCAGCCCGATCTGTCCAGTGGTTTGGGCTGTGCGTTGATAGATGTCAGTCAGTCAGTCACCTTTGAGTTATATATATTTATATAAGAAAATTTAAATCTGTGAAAAGAAATACGCAAGGCACAGCTACTCAGAATACTTGTTCAGTTATTACTTAGTTGTTACAAATCCGTAAACTGTTTATCCTTTTTTCACTCTTACAAGAATTACCAACACTATGATTCAAATCATCATCTCCCTGGCCTTAATCTCCCATACATTGTTGGGGTCGGCACTTGATTCAACCCGATGTGACTGGTCACTTGATTTTTATACGAAGCGACTGCCATCTGACCTTCGTAACCCCTTTTTAACGAGGAAAAATCTGTGATCTGGGTTAAACCAGTTGTCAGACTATTTTAGGCCTTCGACTGACTTGTAACGATTGCCAAAGATGATTAATTGGCAACCGGGATCGATAGCTTAACGTGCTCTCCGAGGCACGGAGGGGACTCGGGCGGTTACCCATCCAATTACTGGCTAAAGATTGTGGTACATCTTTAAATGGTATTCATTAAAGTCGGTTTTTACTAAAATGTAGGAGATGAACTCCGATGGGTTTATGGCTAAGAAAATCCATATTTATATATAGTAGAGAAAAGTCAATATTTTCTAATGTTCTTAATAAATAGTAACCCAAAGTGAAGCGAGGGTGGGTCGCTAGTACATTATAATATCGATATCAATGTGAAAATGAATATGATTAATTCATTGTAGGCCGTGGTAAGGCACTCATGAATATCGAAGTATTTACCACAGGTCCAGAATCTAGCCGTCTGAAATGAACCGGCAAGAAACTCATATA
This sequence comes from Watsonalla binaria, assembly GCA_929442735.1. Classification (NCBI taxonomy): domain Eukaryota; kingdom Metazoa; phylum Arthropoda; class Insecta; order Lepidoptera; family Drepanidae; genus Watsonalla; species Watsonalla binaria. Next base: position 1,825,146 of record OV838929.1, on the reverse strand, counting down.
TATAATATATTAGATAGTTTCAAAATAAAAATCATATAAAATTTTTCACAAAAGTGAAAATTGTATCAAACATAATGATAAAAAAAATAAAGACAAATGATTTACATAATATCATTTTGGATACCATATCATTGGCAGGAGCTACTTGTGCAGAGTTTTAAGTCCATATGTCTTTATCATTCATGTAATCCGAAATTGTGTAATAAGCTTAGTATATAGTACCTAAGATATGGGGAAATCTATAAATTTTCAAGACCCTGGATGGGCCTTGATGGGTATGAAATGTTATGTTCTTATTTCTGTAGCATGCATGACAAATGGTTTAATATTGTATGTTTGCTTAACAGATGCATGAGATCAATATCAATGTACAAGATAATAGCAACTTGGAAGGACATAATAATAGTGAAGTTAATTTATAGCATGCGCAGGCGCCGGTTATATCAGCCAATTAGAAGCTAGGACGAGAATTATCAACCAATCAGTGCTCGGCATTCATATCTCCCATCTCCAACGGGCGGGATGGGTAGATAAATCTGCGCAGAGGCAAATGTTGGATTGTGACTAGAATATTAAGACGGTTTGCATGATAAGCAGCTTCTATAAAAGACATACATGCATACTCACGCCTGTATTCCAAGGGTAGGCAGAGGTGTTGTAATAACAGCACCCAGTTTTCACGGAAGATGATTTATGAGTCACTGCGGCCGAGAGAGCCGTGGTGGCCTCGGGGTTAGAGCAGTCGCCTGCTACGCAAGCCACGCAAGTTCGAATCCCAGCGGGGCCTGTGCCAATGAGTTTTTCTAAAAAACTTATGTACAGTGATTTCACACCACGTGCTTTACGGTGAAGGAAAGCATCGTGAGGAAACCTGCATATTACTGAGAAGTAATTCAAAGACGTATGTATAGTGCCTGAGACGGCGATAGACTCACCAGCTGTCACGTTGGCACTTAATCAAATTCGGTGAAAAGTGGGTGTTGTGATAACAACACCTCTGCCTACCCCTTCGGGGAATACAGGCGTGAGCATATGTATGAGTCACTGCGGCCTAGACAAATTAACAAGAGAATGTTATACAAACTCGCGCTTGTGATACAGAGTATATGGAAATTACATAAATCAGTCACGAGACATATGTCATTCCCGTACAATTTGTATCGTTACTATAAGCGAAGCGCGAGGATAATATTACTTTGCTTACTGTGTCTTGTCTGTCTGTGGAGCCTGCCGCCGTCACAAGTCACCGCGTCGACGTAAACGCAGATTTCTATAGGATCGAAACAGCGCCCTCTGTCGACCAAAAGATGACGCTCTTGTGAGCCCATACAAATCCATGATGGCGATTTTAAGAAAACTCACACTGGGCACTCTGGTATTGCAAGTGACCATATAATACGGTGATCACTTACCATCAGGTGGGCCGCATGCTTGATTGCCTTAGTGAAGAAAAGTACAATAGAGAAGTCTTAAAACTTTCTTAATTTATGGACCCTCGTCAAATCAAATATCATCAAACATCATTCAGTATACAAGTGTCAGTGTAAAATAATGTAGGGAGAAATAAAAAATAACTTTATATGATGACCATTATGGCTGGTAGCACAGAATTAAGTCATGAGTTTGAGTACTAGTACAGTAAATCCGAGCAAATGCCTAGGTCATTTAACATGCTAAGCTTTGTGCACATAGTTGAATGTGGAACAGTAGCTCAAGTTAGTAATATTTTTGCGAAAACACCCAACTTGGTATTACAAAGTTGAAGAACTCATATTATGACCAAGTAAGTAGTAGTCCATATACATACATATTAACAAAATTGAAGTGACTGTTTGCAAGTCCAAATATACATCTTTTTAAAGTATATGCGGTAGGTACATACTGCATTTTTCAATTTAGTTCTAGTTTATCTCTAAAATTGCTGAACCGTTTTTAATGGTTTTTTTTCTGGCAAAGAGGTAATGTCGCAAAAAGTAAATAAGATCATTTATACCAACATTTATGTGTTCGATGAAATAATAAGTCATGTCTACGCGGGTGAAATCGCGGGCTACGGCTAGCTAACTATTTAAAAAATATACATTCGAAGTTATTTAGTAAATCGCTGAATCTAAAATAGGTTCGGTAATTTCACTACGTTTATGATACTGAATTCAACATGTACTAGGTAAAAAAGAAAAAATAATTCGACCGTAAGAGTTGAGGTTTTCAGCATGTTCATAAGCGTATAACGCGACATATAGCCGTGTAACTGTACATACACAACAGACAGACAGACTAACCTAATCGTATATTAATGACGCTTGGTAGACACAAAAAACGGCGAAAAACCTAATGTACTTACCTAAATCATGCTGTTTTGAACCCGTCACTGTCCGATGCAGTGTGTGTGAACGAGATGGATGATACACCGTTAGTTAGAATCTAGATTAGATTTGGTTTTGTAAGATAAAAAATCATTTTCAAATGCTAATGCAACCGACGTATAATTAAAATTATAGAAACTGCCCCGCGGTTTTACCCGCGTAGACTTAAATGTGAGGCCCGCGGAACCCTGAACTGTTTTTTAAATAAAAGTAGCCTAGTTTACTCTTTGTAACATTAGCTATCTGCCAGTGACAGTCCCGGTAAAATCCATCCAGTCGTTTCGGAGATTAGTCGCAACAAACAGACAGACAGACGGAGAGATTTCAGAGGAAAACAAAGTTTTTTAACCGTATATACTTTCGTTTGCGTTTAGTGAAAACCCGTTAGTTTGAAATTACAAACACACTACAATTTTACTTATCTGTATATAGACATTCTTGATCTATTTTTACTACTAGCAACATTTTGACCATATGCTAAGTACAGGTCACAGGTAATGAGCGCTCGGCGAAGATAGTGGTACCCCCACTGCTAACAGACAGAGACAGACCCATAAAATATCTACTGCACATAGGTCATAACTCGTGACGGCGCATGATTTTTAGAGGGGCCGGGGGTGTAGAATATACTTACAAGCTCATTAATGTTTTGTACATTGAAATTTAAAAGATTTCTTTGGAATATATACATACTCACATGCGCCTGTATTCCCCGAAGGGGTAGGCAGAGGTGTTGTAATAACACCCACTTTCCACCAAAGATGATTAAGTTAACGTGACAGATGGTGAGTCTATCACCGACTTCTCAGACTTCTCAGACTTCTCAGACTTCTCACTTCAGAACAGAGCCGCATTTGACGACTACTGCCTTAGTGAATAACGCTGCAGTACTTAGATATAGTGTAGACAAAATAATATCTTCATAAGATGAACTTATCTAACGATGTGGTGTGTAGGTGCTGTCAATCAGAAGCCGAATCCATGAGTCACCTAATATGCAATTCCGACGCACTGGCCAGATGGCGAATGGACCTACTGGGTAAGGCGTATCCGAAACCAGAGGACTACAAGCTCTTCCCCATGGGCAAGATCTGCCGGCTTGTTCAGGGAGTATTTGAGGAGCCAGGTACGTAGAGCAAAAGGGCAAGGGCGGCACAAAAGATCCCACATGCTTCCGGGCAACCGGACCCAATAATGCCACAAACAAGATATGGTGTAGTTACTGTATTTACTGCCAAAATTTCCACAATGACGTTTACCTCTATCTGAATGTTAAGAATGAACTCAATATTATAATTAGAGTTATTGTAACATGACTGGGGAATTCCGTCCATGGCAGAAGCACTTGTTTGGATGGGTTTAAGCGATATTGTGCAACTTACTCTATATATATATATATATATATATATAATAGTTGGCATGTCTATATGAAATCAAAAATGTATTTCCTGCTGTCTGTTACTAGCTTACCTTTTTATGGCTCAAACCAACAAAACTTCCGCTCTATAATTTAGTCTCTGCGACCATGAATCAATCAGTCAGTCAGTCAGACAGTCTGGACGAATAATTATACTTATTACTAGAAGTATAGACTAGCTATAAAAACTAAGTTATTTGGTGATAAATTGTATGTTTATAGAAGTGCGAAGGTATATGAAACTATAAGCTTAAATTTTATACAAAAACGTTACGCGGTTTCACCCGCTTAGTTCCCGTTCCCGTGGGAGTACGGGGATAAAATATAGCCTTTGTCACTAGCTGATGATGTAGCTATCCATTGCTGAAAGAATTTTTAATATCAGTCCTGTACTTTTTGAGCCAATTCGTTACAAACAAACTTACATACAAAAATTTCCTCTTTCTTATATGAGTATAGATTATTATTATTTCTGTTTGTCCCGCTGCTGGGAAAAGGCCCCTTCAGTCCCTTCCACATTTCCAACCGTACCTGACTTCAAGAGTCTGCTAATAATTAGTCTTGAAAACATACATAGCTACATAATGGCAACACTTTTATTCCTACCACAAATGCAGTATCTGTCAGAAAAAAAAATTCTTACGTGTTTTTTTGAAATAAGGTTTTTTTTCTTACATATCCGTGGTGGCCTTGTGGTCTGCCATTCGCCTGCTACGCAAGCGACGCAAGTTTCAATCCCCACGGGGCCTGTATCAATAAGTTTTCCTAAAAACTTATGTGATGTGATTTCATGTGCTTAACGGTGAGAAGTAATGCAAAGACGTATGGCTGGCATTCTCGTCATACTTGTGAACAGGGGCTGCTAGTGAAGGCTGCATCTCAAGCTACACAATTTTACGTAGTACTTATTTTTAGTTTTTTTTTTTTTATATAGACTTTTGTGCACTGGAACTGTGTCCATGGGCTTATACATATTTTTTATGATTTATATTGTATTACTCAAAGCTGTACATTTTTTTTTTAAAAGAGTCCTTACTGAGTTTCTTCTCAGTAAAAGCAACCTTCCGAACCTGGCGGTAGCATGTATAATCCTATGTAATTGTGTCTTTCTGACGATTTGAAAGTTCTTTGTAAAAAGTCTAATCCGATAAAGATATTTTTGAATTTGAATATGCCTGAGACGGCGATGGACTCACTCTCTGTCACTTTGGCACTTAATCATATTCGGTAAACTGTGGGAGTTGTTGTCTCGGCACCTCTGCTTGCCCATTCGGGGACCCTTCTGGGATGGCGTGAGCATATATATATTCTCTCATATCTCAATGGAACCAGCATAAACATATGTACGTACAGAAACACTCTTAATTTCAAAGGTAATCGTCATAGCACTGTTAACCTAGCCACAAAGAAGAAAATAAAACCTTACTGGTTTTCTCTTGCGTAACCGGTTCACGTGTCGCACTACTAACTGAGTGTTGTTATTTTTTGCCAGTAGTTATGTTTATAAATAGGAAGAGGGTCACTAACACACAAGGATCATAGTTAACAGATATCTGCAGTAACAAAGACATACTCGTGTGTTTATAAACATACAGTGGGGCGAATAAAGCGCCATTCGATTATGAATAATCTCAAGCTACACAATTATACGTCGTACCTACTTTTAGTTTTTATATATTTTTTTAATCGACTTTTGTGCACTGGAACTGTGTTCATGGGCTTATATTTTTTATGATTTATATTGGATTACTCAAAATTTTTTTTTTTTTTTTTTAAAAGACTAATTACTGAGTTTCTTGCCACGTTCTTCTCAGTAAAAGTACCCAATTTCAAATACTGTCTCCTATTAAAATATGTTATATAAATTTATATAGAATCGCAATATGTTTTGTAATTTTTAAGACTAAAATATAAAATGGGATCTAAGACACATATTCTAAATTTAATCGCAAATAATACAGTAAAGTTCAACTGCGTAGTTAAACTACTGTCAGTGAATATTTACTGTGTCGTAGTCGACTCATTCAAGGTTATCAAAAATTATAATTTAACGTCACGAGTGTAATAAATTTGTTGTTTTGTGAGTAATATTTAAAATATCTGTTGTTCGTCTATTGATAAATATAAAAATGACCTATCCCAATTCAAAAGCAATTATGCAAGAAGTAAAAGAGACCGCCTAGTACCTACAGCTAGGCATTACTATGAGCCCTTATTGCCCTTATAGTTTGACTGTACCCCTATCACGAATTTGCTACCGTTTTCGTAATCTATACTCGCTAGCGTCACTCGCAATATTTGTATGAGATATTTTAGTTCTTCACGTCACCGCTGGGAGTCGCTGCACAATTTCTCATACTAATATTCGGCGGAGACGCTAGCGAGAATTGATTACGAAAATCGTGGCCCCATGATAGGAATACTGAATCAAACACGTAATTTTTGTTATGTGGAAAACAAACATACGGCATATCTGATGGTAAGTGGTTACCACAGCCTTTGGTCGCTTGCAATACCAGGGGAATCACTCGTTACCCAGTAAACATCTCTTCACCCCCTTGAAGAACCGCATGCGTCCACGAGTGTCCGGGGAAAGAAACTCCTCTGGAAATATACATAAACAAACGCATGCTCACGTCAGTATTCCCGAAGGGGTAGGCAGAGGTGTTGTGATGACAATACCCACTTTTCACCGAAGATGATTAAGTGCCAACGTGACAGATGGTGAGTCCATCGCCGTCTCAGACACTTTACATACGCCATTGAATTCCTTCTCAGAAATACGCAGGTTTCCTCACGATGTTTTCCTTCACCGTAAAGCACGTGGTGTGAAATCACTGTACATAAGTTTTTTAGAAAAACTTATTGGTACAGGCCCTGGGATTCGAACTTGCGTCGCTTGCGTAGTAGGCGACTGCTCAAACCTCAAGGACACCAAGGGTAGGCAGTGTGATTATAGTACACATTTCGCCAGTTATGTTAAGTATCATGTAATAGGGATCGGGCCTATTGTCACTAAACGGACGGTTCCATAGCTGCGGCTGCTATTGGGAAATTACAGATAGAAATTACAATTTTTCCTACACATTCTTGCGGAGTGTGTCCGGAATGAGACTGAGAGATGATCCTTCCACTTACAATATTGTTGCTGTAGTGAGTACAATGTGGGTATATACAATTCAAAATTCAAAATATCTTTATTCGATTAGACTTTTTACAAAGTACTTTTAAATCGTCAGAAATACACGATTACATAGGATTATACATGCTACCGCCAGGTTCGGAAGGTTGCTTTTACTGAGAAGAACCTGGCAAGAAACTCAATAATTACTCTTTTAAAAAAAAAATTACAGCTTTGAGTAATACAATATACATCATAAAAAATATATATAAACCCATGGACACAGTTCCAGTGCACAAAAGTCGAATTAAAAAAATATTTTAAAACTAAAAATAAGAACTCCGATTAATTGTGTAGCTTGACATGACCAATAGTATTATGTATGCCCCTTTTGTCACGGGAAGCCAGGATGCTATGTAAAGTTGTGAATGCTGGTATTGGACGACGATAGAAGTGGTATTTGTACGATCGAGGGTGGCATTAATTTGATTAAGAACCCTTAATAAATAAATGATTAAAAAAAAATTCAATTTTTTCCAACCAGGATTGGAACCCAGAACCTCATGTTTCAACGAGACAGTCGCCACTTGAAATCCACATGATATAATGCCAAGTAAAAAGCAAACATTAACACAACAAAATGAAGCTCCAGTCCAGCGGAAGTGCAGTTGGCAAGCGGTCCTCAGCGCGGTGCCAACCACCTGATTTATGGTGATTTCTTCAATAACGCCATGGTTTGCATCTCGCCTTTATGGTGGTTAATTCTCAACGGAATATTGAAAAATTTTAAAGTCAAAGTTAAAGTCAAATATATCTTTACTCGATTAGACTCTTTACAAAGACAAAGTGACATAATTGTACAGGGGCCCAACCATGAGCTCTTATTGCAATGTTATTACAGTTGTGTGACAGTGACAGATGTATGCACGTCAAATACATCTGTCTCATAATAAGAGTAAAACTATCATGGCAATAAGAGCTTATGGTAAGGCCCCAGGACTAGCTGTAACCCTGCCATGCTTCGCTGTGGTACATTTTGAAGCGTATAAAAACCAACATAACATTTTTGTATATTATATAGATGAAAAAGAATTGACAAAACAATCCTTAATGCGGATCGATCGGTGCAGAACTATATAAAAACTTATGTGCAGTGATTTCACACCACGTGATTTATGATAGAGGTAAACATAGTGAGGAATCCTGCGATAGACTCACCATCTATCACGTTGCCACTTTATCATCATCGATGAAAAGTGGGTGTTGTTATTACAATACATATGTAAGATTTTACTGGATTTTGTATCAGAGATAGCTTGAACTTTTCGTTCGTACGCCGTCGATTAACCGTGCGTTTTGCGTTTGCTTTGTTTGAAGACGAAAAACTGCCTACACTCGCCGCTTGGGGCGCTTTTTAACTTTCCCATATAAAATGATGAAAATACGCTGGTTAAATCGTCAGCGTAAAATACGCCCACAATGATTTCCACTTGTTCATCATTCTCCATAACATGAAATCGTAAATAATATCACATTTCCTTTCACCATATTTTTACGCCCATTCTTCTCTTTCTATTTTGAATCAACATATTTTATTTCCGATACTCTATTCGCAACTATCTGTCTGTTTTAGAGATTTTCATGATGGTCGCAGGATGGAAATAACAAGCGAAATTACACCTTAAATCATTTGCATATACGGTCATTTTCAAATAAATTTTGCTGTCATGTCGATTTTGATGTTACTGCAGCAAATACTTCATTGGAAATTTGGCTGTATAATGTGGGTTTTAAGGTTTATTTTAGTTTGTATGTTGGTGAGTGGCAAGTGTTCTATGGTTGGTTAAGTGCGAAGAATGCTTCCGTTAATAGAATTTTAATGAAGTAATGTCAGACGAGATGCTGAGGTTGTGCATGTCATGCCCATCTCCTTACGTGCTCTGACGCGCATGCGTCCAATAGTACCGTCCGCAAATAAAATGGAGTATTATCTTATCTTATATCTTTAAAAGAACAATTCTTGTATATATATTATCGGAATCTCGGAAACTGCTCCAACGATTTTCATAAAATGTTGCATGTAGGGGGTTTCAGGGGTAAAAAATGTATATAGCTAGATTTCATTTATGGAAAACATCGTTTTGACCATGTTTTCAGGCACTGAAAAACTCATAAAATATCATTACAATACGGAGGGTAATTTCGCCGACTTCTGTCAAGTTATGGCAGCTCAAAGGTGAGGCTTCAAGCTTACGGGGCGATAACGAAACTAGAGTACCCCGGATCGAGACTGACGTTCACCGGCATTTTTGTTCTTTTTTTTTTCCTTTTTTTTTGTGTTAAGAGGAAACCGAGCACAGCTCGGACAACCAGATATTTTACATTATTGATTGACGGATGAGTATATCACAAGGTAGCATCGAATTCTAGGATAAATCGGTGTAGCTCATGTTATACCTAGTCTGAATCATTTGCGACAGCCATCCAGCCAGACTCCAGAGCTCTCAGAGGAGCTCATGGCACAGTTGCTATTGCGCATATCATTCGATCAGCGAAGCTTAGTAACCCTAACCCTAGTCAGTAATTGAATGGGTGACCGCCCGAGTTTCCTCCGTGTCTCGGAAAGCACTTTAAAGCGTTGGTCCCAGTTGCCAATTTATGATATTTGGCAATCATTACAGGTCAATCGGAGGCCTAAAATAGCCTGACAACTGGTTTAATCCAGATTAGGGATTTTCCTCGATAAAGGGTATAAAAATCAGCCGCATCGGGTCGAATCAAGTGCCGTCCCCTACAATGTAAGGGATAAGGCCAGGGAGATGATGATCCAGCTAGACTTCCACCAAGCCTCCTAGTTTTTGCATGTCGAATTAAGTAGTTTTTCTTTCACCAAAGTATTTATCGGTGCACCTAAGCTCTGCTTACCCCATTATTCATTTCAGCAGAGGTGCAAAGACAAAAAAAAAATATGCAGCAAATTTTCTGCGAACGCTACCGAGTTGAGAGTGGGCATCTATATTTGCCGAATCTATTCCATCAAAGAGAAGATAATAATTACATGGATACTGTTATAGATGGCAGAGCGACTGATAAGAATACCTCTCGCCGTGCTACCGACGTCTCCATCGAATGTTTTGTACTTGGCGCTTCAACCACGACCCAAATTAGTTTCGCTTAAGTACATTAGAAGGGCCGTAGCAATTGTAGGGGTATTCTGTGAGCCGAACTCGATATCGAGTCGCGTTCTAGTAACGAGATATCAGTAGTTGCCTGAGCAGTTCGGTTATAAATTCAAAATATCTTTATTTGATTAGACTTCTTACAAAGTACTTTCAAATCGTCAGGACACAAAATACATTATACATGATTATAAATGTTACCACCAGATTCGGAAGGTTGCTTTTGTTGAGAAGAACCCGGCAAGAAACTCAACAATTACTCTTTAAAAAAAATATTATACAATGTTATTAGTTTCGCCCATCGACACAGTTCCAATGCTCAATTGTCAAAAATAATAACTAATATATTACAAATATTTGTGAGCATGGTAAATTCCAGCCAGTCAAAGCAAAGATCTAACCAAAAATTAATAAATTTTAGCAAAAGTACAGTGCCAATGGGATTATTTACAATAAGTTTTCGAGAAAGATACATCCCTGGCTCCCTTATCACAAATAGAAGTCCGGTTGAGCCTAAGCGGCTGATGACAGCAGGGTCTCTACCAAGATATCTTATTGCCATGATAATCTAGCTCTTATTATAAGACAGATGTATATGACGCGTATAAGTCTGTCACTTTCACACAGTTAAACTATGATGGCAATAACTCGGAACTTATGGTAAGGCCCCGGGGCCCGTGGACAAAGTGACAATATCCTCGCGTTTCGCTTAAAAATGACATATATCAGTCACGTGACTTATGTCATTTTATATCGTTTTTATTAGCGCAAGCTCGAGAGAATGTTACTTTATCTAGGCTTGCTGGAGTATCACTCCCGCGCAGTCGACGTTATTGAGTCTTAACTGCCGGCATGAGTTATGAGTGCTGACCTTGAATGCACACTAGTCATTTTATAAGTCTGTCTCTATCGATCTATGTGTAGTGCGACGCGAATGAAATATATGCATCGTTACAGCTACTTTTCTGCTAACGTCCGCATCTATAATATCTTTATATATAAAAAGGAATTGCTGTTCGTTAGTCTCGCTAAAACTTGAGAATGGTTGGACCAATTTGGGTAATTTTGGTCTTGATATATTGGTCAAACTTCTTGGAAGGTTTAAACGCTGAAAACATAAATAATAAGCAAGGGAAAAGGTAATAAGAAGGTTCACCAGGTCAACTAGTTATAAATAAAAATGAGTCCTTCTAATTACAGATTTTTATTAATTATGTTTCTTTATTTCTTTTAATTCCATTTTTAATTTTAGAAAATAAACATGTCTGTCGTGCGTAAAAAATTAATATTTAGTATTTACAGACTCTTAAGTCTAAATAATAAACACAAAATATTAAACACAATCATCTCGCGATCTAATTTACAAGTGCCACCATTTTGCCTTTCAACCAATTCCACTGAAATTAGGATATGCTTAACGTTGGCCAATCATTGTAAAGCTTCCTAATATTAATACTCGTAACTCAAAGTCCTAACTGTTTTCACAAAGAATTATTTACAGACTGGATAGTGCAATGAAATGTTCATAGATAATCTATTAATATCTGGTTTACTGAGCTGTGCTCGGTTTCTTCTTCATACAAAAGAAAGGAAAAAAAGAAAAAATAATCCGCTGAACGTCAGTCTCGAACCGGGGTACTCTAGTTTCGTTATCGCCCCGTAAGCTTGAAGCCTCACCTTTGAGCTACCATAACTTGACAGATGACGGCGAAATTTGTAATGATGTCGTATTGTAATGATATTTTAAGAGTTTTTCAGTGCCTGAAAACATGGTCAAAACGATGTTTTCCATAAATGAAACCTAACTAGATCTATTTTTCTGAAACCCCTTACACGCAAAATTTCATGAAAATCGTTGGAGCCGTTTCCGAGATTCCGATTATATATATGCAAGAATTGCTCGTTTAAAGATATAATATTACGATATGTTACAACGTTCTCCCAGAATAAGACTATGGTCGAACCTATTTCATCTTATGGTTTATTTTCGATGCTTTAATTGAGTTGTTGTTGTCGTGAATGTGTTTTGATAGTGTGAATGCGAGCAAAGTGTGGTGATGTAAGTCGTATAAGTACATACTTTCTATAATTGCCGAATGGTTTGAGTACTCACGTGCCATGAAAGCCTCCGAAGCCTTCTAAGAAGAACCGACAAGAAACTTCCAAATTCTGCGTCATAGCTTTTTTGCTTGTCTTAAAGAACTTGTATACATTTTAACACGTACACTGCCGAAGGTAGGTCCCGTTTGTCTATACTTACCTTTTCGTCCAAGCCTAAATAAAAACCACGAGACCGTTCATCGAATGTAGGCGACAAAATAAACTTTTTAAGGCGGTTAAAAAGAGGTGAGATTACATGCAAATGTCAATATTCTACAATTTTGCGGTGAGACGAGAGCATTCGACCAGCGATTAGCCCATTTGAGTCAGTGTTATGTCAGTTAGCATATGTATAGTTTGGTTTATTTTTAAGGCTACGAATTCTGCAATAATTGATTGTTCACTCCCGTCGACGTGTCTTTATTCCGCGTAAAACTTTTTTTTAATAAATACCGTATATACTTGATACCGTATATTGTATATACGTAGAGCCGAGGTGGCCTTGAGGTTTGAGCAGTCGCCTGTTACGCAAGCGACGCAAGTTCGAATCCCAGCGGGGCCTGTACCAATAAGTTTTTCTAAAAAACTTATGTGCAGTGATTTCACACCACGTGCTTTACGGTGAAGGAAAACATCGTGAGGAAACCTGCGTATTTCTGAGAAGTAATTCAATGACGTTTGTAAAGTGTCTGAGACTATCTATCACGTTGGCACTTAATCATCTTCGGTAAAATGTGGGTGTTGTGATTACAACACCTCTTCCTACCCCTTCTGGGAATACAGGCGCGAGGATATGTATGTATCTATGTACCGTATATACTTCCATATGTGTTTAGTGAACAGCTGCTATCTGGAATTACAAATAGACACTTCAATTTCATTTATCTGTATAGTATATATATATTGACTTTCGTGCTGTTATATGACTTCAGCTTTTTGGTATAAGTGACTACCCAAACCGCTCTGCCACCGCTATTATAGTATTTTGTGTTATTAATTCATGCACTTGTGCCACAATTACCTAAAACAAAGTCAACATGCGAGCGTGGCCTTAATGACGGTACAACAATAGCAAGCTAACTGTCAGGTTCATTTCTGTTTTTGCACGCGCGCTCAATGATTCCGTAGCGCGGACCACGTCGCTGGGACGCGTGCGCTGTTAACGGGTTAATCTTGATATCTACATCGTCACCCAATAGCCAGGGTCTAAGGTCGGGGTGGGAGCTTTGACCACCGAGCCGCGGGCCCGGGAAGGTGGCAGCGAGGTCTCCAGGGGCGGCGACACAGCTGCCCCGGGGATGTGCCCCGGCAAAGTGTGGGGGGACACCGGTGCGATCTATCAGAGTACCCGGAGTCCCCCCTGAGCACTGAGGATGGCCACCGGGGAGTTTTACCTGCATCTCCCAGGGCGGTCGGGGACCTTGTGAAGGTTCCCCCTCGTCAAAAAAAATATATATATCCACATCGTGAGGAAACCTGCGTATGACTGAGTGGTAATTATATATGCGTAGCTTGAGACGGCGATAGACTCATCATCTGTCACGTTGGCACTTAATCATCTTGTTAGTATTGTTATCACAAGACCTCTGCTTACTCCTTCAGGGACTACAGGCGTAAGTATGTCTTGATATCGAGGATAAGGCGTTGTGGGCTTGAGTAGTCGTCTGCTATGTAAGCGACGCAAGTTACAATTCTAGAAGTCTGCACCAATAAGATTTTCCAATATCTTAAGCGCAATTTCCACGTACTTTACGGTGAAAGAAAGCGTTGTGAGGAAACCTGCATATGTCGGAGAAGTAATTCTAAGATTTTTTTCTGAGACAGCGATGAACTCACCTTCTGTCACATTCGGTCAAATCTGGGTGTTGTTGTTACATAACCGGTCGGCACTTGATTCAACCCGATGCGGCTGATCATCAGATTTTTATACGAAGCGACTGCCACCAGACCTTCGTAACTTATTACGAGGAAAATTTGTAATCTGGGTAAAACCAGTATGTTTTCACTATATCATTAGAAAAAACATATCCCGAGAGCCGTGGTGGCCTTGAGATTTGAGCAGTCGGCTGCTACGCAAGCGACGCAAGTTCGAATCCCAGCGGGGCCTGTACTAATGAGTTTTTAAAAAAAACTTATGTACAGTGATTTCACACCACGTGCTTTACGGTGAAGGAAAACATCGTGAGGAAACCTGCATATTTCTGAGAAGTAATTCAATGATGTATGTAAAGTGTCTGAGACGGCGATGGACTCACCAGCTGTCACGTTGGCACTTAATCATCTTCGGTGAAAAGTGGGTGTTGTGATTACAACACCTCTGCCTACCCCTTAGGGGAATACAGGCGTGAGCATACGTATGTATGTATAATCCCACTTAAAATACTTCCCGGGAGAAATTTAAGCTATAAACAACAAATCGATTAGTTGAGCTTAAATTAGCACAATTTTAAGGCTTTTAGCTACAAGAGCACGAAAAATAGTGTTTCACGATCTAAGTACCGTAGTAACTTAAGTACGTCTAAGTAAGTTCATGATGGTATTTTTTATGGCGTTCGAGTTACAAGAATCGAATGGTGAGCTGTCGAGATGCTAATCGATCAAGTATTTCGAATGTAAGCGTGATCGTATATTAGTCGGTGCTATCACGGAACGAGGAGCGATTATGTGAAATGCTCTTACTTGGTTACCGGTAGCTTTTGGTGTAAAGCTTCTTGTGTATCGAAAGCTATAGGTATAAAAGTATGCCTGCTATGCAAGCGACGCAAGTTTGAATCCCAGCGGAGCCTGTACCAATCAGTTATTGCATGTGCAGTGATTTCACACCATGTGCTTTGTGAGAAGTAATTCAAAGAGGTATGTATAGTGCCTGAGACTCGATGGACTCACTCTCTGTCACGTTGGCAATTAATCATTTTCGGTGGATTTTGTTACAACAACTCTGCTTACCCCTTCAGAGACCCTTTTGGGATGGCGTAAGCATATTTTAATGATTCCTATATCCCTTGGTCACGCTATCACGCGTGAACGGCTGGGCCGATTGTAAGGGGACTGGCACATAGCTGATGTTTCAAGAACTAACATAGGATCATTTTATTTAAAAAAAATAGGGATCCGCAAAATAAAGCATAAAACTAAATCTACTCGGGTGAAAACGCGGGGCATAGCTAGTAAAATAAAAATTATAGACAGTATAGCTTTGTAGCTTTACTGATGACTCGCCCTTACTGCAGTCACGCTTCGCAGACGGAAGCCATTCTTACTCCGAAAATTCTGTCAGTCCAGAATCAAAAGTTAAGTGCCTACAATCACCGCTTGGTAGCCGCATGGTAGTCGGGGTCATAGGTTCAAATCAATACTTTGGAAAAAAAGTACATAAAGGGACGATTAGAATGGAATTCACTCTTGATTAAGGTGTGAAAATGTATTATGTTATTAATACCTACCGGTGTCACAAGTTAAGAGCGCTCAGCGAACTCAAAAATAGTTCGGATTAAGTACTGCGTATTCAAGGCCAGCGCTCAAAACTCGCGACGACACCTGTATTTATATTTACAAGTTAGTATAATCTATATCTCTGGGGCCTTGGAGTCATTGCTCATCAACTTTTCAAAGAGGTTGCACGTCGTCTGGTAGCCTCTCGTGACAAGCGGGCTGGGGCTTTTCTCGCTCAGAGAATCAGCGTTGCTATTCAACGTGGCAATGCTGCCAGCCTTCTTGGCACGATCCCGAGAGACACCGATTTGGGCAAAGTTTTCTACTTGGTATTAGTTATAAGTACTGTTCCTTGTATATATAATTAAGTCTTTATTCATTAAATGTTAATCTACATCTATACTAATATCATAAAGAGGAAAGATTTGTATGTAATTATGTTTGTAACGATTTGGCTCCAAAAGTACTGGCCTGATTTTAAAAATTCTTTCGCCATTCGAATGCTGCATTATCACTGATTAATATAGGTTATATTTTATCCCCGTTTTCCCACGGGAATGAGAACTACGCCCATAAAACCACGTGACGTCCGTGAGTACTTATATATATTATTGAGATTCGTGGTAACACGTGAGGATTACTAAAATGATTAGCTTCTAAAAAAACTAAATAGGCTTCTTAATAATGCAATAACATATACGTAGGTCTTAAATGCTTAGACAGCTCGTCTTATGTTAAAAGCAGTAGGTCTAAAAGGCCACTTTGTGAGAATCATAATGTGATCCGAATATGATTCATCATAGCAATGACAAATCGTCACATTGGCGCAATTCATATTATGATTCACGAAAATCTATATTTTGCCATACATTTGTTTCACACTTTCCTATGAAGATTTCTAAAATGGTCTACAAAATATGAATTGCTTTTGTGACAAATAGCATCATAAAAAGTTTAGTGAGTACAATTATTGTAATCATACGTGAATCATAAATATGAAGTGCACCTAAGTGACAATTTTGTCATTTCGATAATGAATCATATTCGGATCGCATTATGATTCTCCCAAAGTGGCCTTTTTAGACCTACTGATCAATCAATCAGATTTATTGAATTAACCACAACTATCTGTGAGTCACGGATGAGATTTGGATGAAATCATTATTTTATTCTGATCACGATTTTAATGGTTGTACCTTGCTCATCCTAAGATGTCTGATCCAGAAGATATTTTTTTCTGGAGTTATTTATACATGTTAATAAAATTGAAGTGTCTGTTTTTAATTCCAAAATAACAGCTTTTCACTAAATGCATATGATAGTATATACGGTACTGACATAAAATAAACAATTTTAAAAACATTCACCTGTCTGTCTGTTTGTTCCGGCGAGTCTCCGAAACGGCTGGACTGATTTTAACGGGACTTTCACTGGCAGATAGCTGATGTTGCAAGGAGTAACTTAATTTTTATTATATAAAGTCTACGCGGGTGAAACCGCGAGGCATAATATATAAAATAATAAATAAAATCTTGTTGTGTTCACTTACAATTAGATAAGCAAAAATTTAGGTTGTATTGCTTTTAAAAGTGTTTTCATCTGCTGATGATCCCAATCATCATCATCATCATCATCATCATCTCCCTGGCCTTATCCCATACATTGTTGGAGTCTGCACTTGATTCAACCCGAGGCGGCTGATCACCAGATTTTTATACAAAGCGACTGCCATCTGACCTTCGTAACGTAAATGAGGAAAATCTGTGATCAAGTTATACCAGTTGTCAGACTATTTTAGGCCTCCGACTGACCTGTAACGATTGCCAAAGTTGATAAATTAGCAACCGGGATCGACGGCTTCACGTGCTCTCTGAGGCACGGAGGAAATTCGGATGATCACCCATCCAATTACTAGCTAGAGTAAGGGTTACGTAACTTCGATGATGGAATGATATGCGCTATAACAACTCTGCCACAAGTTCCTACCTCACTAATATTATAAAGAGGAATTTGAAAGAAAAGAGTGATTTGATTGTTTTTTGTTTGTTTGTTTGCATTAAATAGGCTCCGAAACTACTTGACCGATTTGAAAAATTCTTTGCGCAATGGATAGCTACACTATCAGCGAGTAACATAAACTATATTTTATCCCCTTACTGTCATAAATACGGTAATAAAATAACGAAAGTGTCAATCTGATTATCAGTTACCTACACTGAAATATGGACTCTACTTACACTCCAAATATAACGCAGACTAAGTCGCAGGTGAAAGCTAGTGTACATAATAAGCTGTCACTTACGTCAAATGATTCGACCAGGATCACAGAATACTGGAGCAAGTCGTGCCCGAGTACAATGGCCACCGACAAGTAAAGTTATAATTATGACATTAGTGGTCAAATTAAGTAGATGGTAGCAAATACTAGACCAAATAAATATGATTGCTGCCAAATTGAACTAACTGTTCGTATGTGGTTCGTGTGTTTGAGACTAGTTTTATTGAGGGAAAAGATTTATGCTCACGCCTGTATACCCCCCGAAGGGGTAGGCAGAGGTTTTGTAACAACAACACCCACAAATCATCGAATATGATTAAGTGCCAACGTGACAGAGGGTGAGTCTATCGCCGTCTCAGGCACTATACATACGTCTTTGAATTACTTACATACGTACATACATATGCTCACGCCTGTATTCCCCGAAGGGGTAGGCAGAGGTGTTGTTATCACAACACCCACTTTTCACCGAAGATGATTAAGTGCCAACGTGACAGATGGTGATCCATCGCCGTCTCAGACACTTTTCATACGTCATTGAATTACTTCTCAGAAATATGCAGGTTTCCTCACGATGTTTTCCTTCACCGTAAAGCACGTAGTGTGAAATCACTGTACATGAGTTTTTTAGAAAAACTCATTGGTACAGGCCCCGTTGGGATTAGAACTTACGTCTTGCGTAGCAGGCGACTGATCAAACCCCGAGGCCACCACGGCTTCACTACGGCAATACTCTGATTGTTTTATATTATTTAAAATGAAATACAAAAGTGCGGTCTAGCGAAATGTTTTAAGCGATTAGACCATTCTAACATTCTAACTTGGTAAAGTGCTACAATATAACTACTGTCTGTCCGTACCACTTATGTACCATTAAATACTTTTATTTATAAATCATTAGAGTAAATAAAACCTCTTTCATTTCGAACCTAAATGTAGTAAATATATTATTCAATTAAATACTTGTTTTTAAACATTGTTAATGGCCATTAATGGACTGCTCATGCGGATGAAACACTAATTCATTTAAGACATAGTGAAAGAAATAATTATTTCATTCAGGCTCTAAGATAATGATGATGAAGACAGCTGTTAAACACACATACATCACCTCTGACATTGCGTGTTCATTATTATTTTAGTAAGCGATTTTTTCGCGTTTAATTTCATGAGCTTCATTTCGTGTATTTTTTTAGCCTAATTCTTCAGCTATATACAGAATGAAGTTTGAAATCAGTCTGGACGGAAGCAACAGACTGACAGACGGAGGGAGAAAAAATATTTTTATATACATTTAATGAAAAGTTATTAATTTGAAATTACAAAAAGACACTTCAATTTATGTATCTGTATATATTTTGTAAAACTTTCTCGTTGGTCTAGTGATCGCTAGTACGAGGTTCCGATCCCCGGTTGGGGCAACATTTATAGGGTGGAAGATTTGTAATATCCCAGTGGAAGCCCGGAGTCTTGATTAGTATCCGGTTGATGGCAATAGGCTTGTCATATTACATAGAACTTGAGCATAATTGGTGGGCGTACTATAAGTACATCTCTGCCTACTGCATAATGGCAAGGGTATGTATTTAAAGATGTTGCGGCAGCTTCGAACACCTCTATTTTCTACAAATTTTCTGGGAGGAAGGGTGACATACTGATAAGTAGCTAGATAATTAATTAAGTCATGAAAACTTTCTCTGATTTTCTGAATTAAATCTACCCAAAATACAAAGTATAAGAAAAATATTTATTTTCCACCGACCATTTGATTTTTTTGCACATAGTACACGCCACTATCATTGGTACTACTTTAAGGAAACGAAAACAATAGAAAGAAAGAAAGAAAAAGTATTTTTCATAAAACAAAAATGGATGGTTATTTTAAGTACATTATAACGTCACAGACATACATTAGCTCTTGAAATAAATGAATTAAAAAACTACCTGTGGTGTAAAACTGAAAATGCAAAGCCAAGGGCCCCAAGTATCGCTGCCGGGCAACTCACCTGTCACTGGTAGCCTAATTGAAAACACTTACCAACACGCGAGTGCTATTA
Source organism: Watsonalla binaria (assembly GCA_929442735.1). Classification (NCBI taxonomy): domain Eukaryota; kingdom Metazoa; phylum Arthropoda; class Insecta; order Lepidoptera; family Drepanidae; genus Watsonalla; species Watsonalla binaria. The sequence continues at coordinate 1,805,196 of OV838929.1, read as the reverse complement.
ATACTATACAGGATGTCGGCGAAAATAGAACAGCTGTTAAAATATGTGATAGGGTATAATTTTAGGAAGCAAATAAAATGATTATGACAAAAATATCTGTTTCCGTTTTTAAGTAATTGACGTTCGAATTTGACCATATTAAGACATTATTATCGTATAAAAATCAGTAGTAACGTAGAGTTATTTACGTGAAATGTAACTACGTTTTTATTTTTTTTCTCCCACTAATAGTTCCTGAAATAATTCCATAAAATATATTTTTCGAAACCTGTAACCTTCGCCTTAACTTAACAATTTGAATTACCGCGTACGTAATGTAGGTAAACGCGGCCGCGCGTTCATTCAATCGCTTAAGGCTGCGAGCTCTTCGGCCCTTAGCAACCGTAGTCTATATCTACGTTATCGTTGGAGCTAGATATTTTACGACTTCTACATACTGATATATTCATAAAACCCTTAAACTTCTAGAAAAAAACTGTTCCTTTTTCTCCGACACCCTGTATATAATAAACCTTTGCATTTGACCAAGGAAAAAGGACTCTCAGATAAACTCTTTTACTTTTTAACCGACTTCATAAAAGTGCAAATGCCTCAGGACTTTTGACTGGGAAAAACGATTTAGAAAATTTTATTTGGTGCAGTTCTGACAATGGCATCCATTAGAAATCAAGGGGAACCTTTGAAAATCGTAGTGGATCGTAGCGCATTTGTTACATACATACATATGCTTACGCCTGTATTCCCCGAAGGGGTAGGCAGAGGTGTTGTAATAACAACACCCACTTTTCACCGAAGATGATTAAGTGCTAAAGTGACAGATGGTGAGTCCATCGCCGTCTCAGACACTTTACATAAGTCATTGAATTACTTCTCAGACATATGCTGGTTTCCTCACGATGTTTTCCTTCACCTAAAGCACGTAGTGTGAAATCACTGTACGTAAGTTTTTTATAAAAACTCATTGGTACAGGCCCCGCTGGGATTCTGCTCAAACCTCAAGGCCACCACAGTTTCCTCCTTTTGTTAATTTTTGCATTAAATAATTTAAAGCACAGCTATGTAATGAAGGTCTGGAGACGGCGTTTGACCGGCTTGAGTTGTCAAGCTCACTAAAATGCCTTTGGTTGCGGTGGCGTCTGGATGACGGGTTGTCCACTTCCCACTATGATGGTTGAGGAGGTCAATGGCTGGCATTCACGTCATACTTGTGAACAGGTGCTGCTTGTGGGGGCTGGTCATCTCAAGCTTCGCATTTAGTTATAAGTAGATGTACTAGATTTTTAATTAAGTTCATTTTTATCGACATTTGTGCATTGGAATTGTCCAAATTATTAAGATAAGTCCAATCCTACGGAGACGGAGTCGCGGGCACCAGCTAGTATATTTTATATGTTGGTATGGTACCATTAATTATAAGGTAATTCTGTTCAGTGCTTACGCTAAAAAGCGTACCTACTGTGATAGTTCGTAGGGTGAGAACTATCATATAACTAGCTGTACCCTGCTTTTACCCACATCAAGTAAATTTCACGTTTTTTTAAGTAAAAGTAGCTTAACTTACTCCTTGTAACATTAGCAATCTACCGGTGAAAGTCCCGTTAAAATCGAACCAGCAGTTTCAAAGATTACTAGGAATATACAGACAGAGATCGTATGAAAAAAAGTGTGATAAGAGACAGTTGCAAGTTGAAGAATGATGTGGTGACCAGAATTGAAAGAAGTATGTTGAGATGGTTTGGACATATCGAAAGGATGAGTGAAAGGCGATTAACGAAACAAATTTATAGAGCGAATGTGACCGGAAGTGTCGGTAGAGGGCGTCCAAGGAACAACTACTATGACCAAATTAATAGTATTTTTCAGAAAGGTCAAATTCGGAGCACTCGTAACCGAAGAAAGTGTATGAAGAGATGCATGTGAATGTGGATGAAGCGAAAGAAGTATGTAAGGATCGTAGCATGTGGCAAACGGTGGTCTCTTTCTACCCCCATGGGATACAGGCGTGAGCATATGTATGTATACAGACAGAAAATATGTCTGTACCGTACTTATATACTTTCATATGTATTTAGTGAAAAGCTGTTATTTTGGAATTACAAGCAGACACTGCAATTTTATTATCTGTATAGATTAAGCGAGTTGATGAAGTGATCAAGAAAGACAATAGAGCGAACTGCGAAAGTAAAGATCCGTTGCGCAGATTTTTTCCGAACTTACCAGTAGTATCTGGAACCTAATAAATACTTCCCGTAACTGGTTGAAGATGAAAAACGACAATATTGTAACAAAAAGCGTTCGTAACGGCACTATACAGACGTTAATCCGGCCATTAAGAAATCAACGGTGTATATAAAATCTAAAAACAAGCCGTACCAATGTCCACCGCAGTCCACGATGACAATAGATATCCACAAAAAATAAAGAAAATTACCAAAGAGATTGGTCCGAGACAAGCAAGACGCGAGCCAAAAAACTCGATTATAAAAAAGAAAAAGATGATGAGAAAAAAAATCGAATCGATATCGAATCGCGCGGTCATCGAGATCGGGCGGCGGAACGTGCGTGACAGAGCACGCGCAGAGAATCGAATCGAATCGATACGAACTGCGCGTGGCGATCTATGCAAAAATCGATTTTTAATTCCGTTGGAGACAAAAAACGCCTTTTAGCTGGAAAGTCTAGATTTTTTGGTCATTAACAAACTTAGTTGATTCATCTAACTTTCTATCATCCAAGTAAAAGCGTGAAGGGAAATTATTGCCAGGATTAAATAATAAACAAGCACTTAATTCTGCGTTAATACGAAACTAAGAAGTGTATTCCTACAGTTGTCAGTAATATAGCGGTAATTGTTTTGTATATTTGAGATTTTACCGATAACCAAAGTGGGTTCTTCGATACAAGAGAAATGACGGTCGAACCTGTGTATTTTTTATCTAGACATAATTATATATTACCTAGAACTAACGCACATACCTACACCTACGTGGTACGTGAAGTGGGCCATAATAAATTATCATTATTATATTATTCTAATAAGCTATTTAATTTTAACTATAAAATTTTAATCTCGGAAACTGCTCCAATGTTTTTCATGAAATTTCGTATGTAGGGGGCAAAAAATTTATCTAGCTAGGTTTAATTTTCAGAAAATATCGTTTTGACAAGGTTTTAACTTTGACGAATTTCCTTGATTACTAATACTAGTGCGGCACGAAATCTGTTGATCTATCTTTGTAATTCAAATGATATGAGACTTTTTGAAGCTGCCATCATTCAGTACTCCTATCACAAGTTTGTCACCGTTTTCGTAATCTATACTCGCTAGCGTCACTCGCAATATTTGTATGAGATATTTTAGTTCTTCACGTCACCGCTGGGAGTCGCTGCACAACTTCACATACTAATATTCGGCGGAGACGCTAGCGAGTATAGATTACGAAAACGGTGGTGAACCCGTGATAGGGGTACTAGTCACTTTCCTGAGTCGCTATCACTACATCTGGAATTATATTTCCTTATCGTATCTATACTTTTAATATCATTGCCTATGTCACAAAATACACAGTCGTCGAAAAATCTGCGCCCTAAGTATAGATTAACACGTTTGAACGTTGTCGCTTGACCTTGCGTTTTGTTTTTTTGTATGGAGACGTAAAACTTCCTACACTCGCCGTTTGGGGCGCTTTTTAACGTTCCCATATAAAATGAGGAAAATACGTAGACCGTCTACTTAAACATACATATGCTCACGCCTGTATTCCCCGAAGGGGTAGGCAGAGGTGTTGTAATCACAACACCCACTTTTCACCGAAGATGATTTAGTGCCAACGTGACAGATGGTGAGTCCATCGTCGTCTCAGACACTTTACATACGTCATTGAATTACTTCTAAGAAATATGTAGGTTTCCTCACGATGTTTTCCTTCACCGTAAAGCACGTGGTGTGAAATCACTGTACATAAGTTTTTTAGAAAAACTCATTGGTACAGATCCCGCTCGAATTCGAACTAACGTAGCAGGCGACTGCTCAAACCTCAAGGCCACCACCTATACTATAGGTGTTAGTGCCTCTAACACCTATCCAAACTTTAAGCAATTTTAAGTATTACAATGTTCAATATAAACGAGATAAAAGGATGAAACATCATATCATAACACACTCACAATTATTCATAACAAAAGAAAGAACTTTGCCCTCGGTAAAATCCGACCTAGGTTCGTGTAAAGGGGGCACATAGGGGGTGATGCCCCCCTGCGCACACGCCAGTGTTATTCTTCGCTTACGAAGCCCAATATTTTCCAAGAGCCTAAAACAACATAGGCTAGAGGGAGATTTTCGCCAGTGTTTTTATATCGTGATGTCGTTGGTTCATTTGTCGAACCTATTATCTTTGTAATCTCGTATCTCGAAATACGAGTGTTGCTCGCCTAAAAATTGCTTCATTTTTTCCACGCGTAGGTATAACCCTATTTCGTTTATGATTTTTTTAATTGAATAAGCCGTGGCAGCCTTTGTGTGTGACTAGTTGCCTGCTACGCTAGCGACGCAAGTTTGAAGCCCATCGGGGCCTGTACCAATGAGTTTTTCTAAATATATTTATAAATATGAAATCACTGTACATACATTTTTAAAAAAACTCATTGATACAACCCCGCTGGGGTTCGAACTTGCATCGCTTGCTTAGCAGGCGACTGCTCAAACCCCACGGTCACCACGGCTCTTTACTATTGTACACATAATCAAGTTTTTATCCAAAAATAAAAACAATTATGAAATAGAAAATTTAAATTTTTTTTGATATTTTTTTACCAGGAAAGTGACAGGTATCTCCTGTAGTTTCGGGGCGTAGGTACCTGAACTAGATATAATAAATGCGAAAGTATGTTCGTTTGTCTGACCTTCTTGCACGCATCACCGCTTTGATAGACGTGGCCGACCCTTTACTTATCTCTTCATTAGAAAGTACTTCGATTCTATTTCATGCCAAGTTTTTTTATGTTACAAAGTAGGCAAATAAATGTACAGTCCGTCTGTTGGTTAGCGGTTGCTACGGCCTATGAGCGCTTATATAACCAAGAGTGACACTCGCACGTTAACTTTATACAGAGTTAGCCGAGCTTAGCAGTTTCACGAAAAAGTCTCTCTGCAACTTCACAAACTTCATATATTTTCTTTAATTTTACTAGATTTATATAATTTATTTAAAGTTTATGCACAGTTAAAAAGTACAATGGTTTACTTAATGCTTAATCATTTTCTACCAGTTCACCACCTCTGACAGGAGATAATTTCAAGCGGGTGTGCATCAAGATCCTGCAGAGACAAATAAACAACACAAGTAGGAGAAAGGCAGAAATTATGAAAATATTATAGAAAAATATATTTATAGAAATAATACATATAAAGCAATTATGTTTTATTATGAATCAATCATTGTTTGTTCCATAAATAAAACCTTCTTTATAATATTAGTATAGGTACTATTTATGGTGCACTATGATCAGTGGTCTAAGTTCTAAGGTCGAGTGTGCATCATATCTCACTGTTATCACAGACAAGCTGTGCCCAGCAGATTTACGCGCATAAACTTCATTTTACGGTGGCATTATTCCGCGGAACCCAATATTTTTTTAAACAAAAGTTACCATAGACAGACAGGCAGGCAGACAAAAAGATATAAAACAATTTACGTTTTTTAATTAAGCATCGTATATACTATTTTTTTTTAAATTAAAAAGTCCCCAACCTGCCTCTTCCAGGGCGGGTATGTGGAATTTTTACCGCATAAAACCCCCCGGTGGCCATCCTCAGTGCTCAGGGGGGACTCCGGGTACTCTAATAGATCGCACCGGTGTCCCCCCGCACTTTGCCGGGGCACATCCCGACCTCGCTGTGCAAGGCAGCGCGAGCCACATCGCGCTGCCACCTTCCCGGGCCCACGGCTCAGTGGTCAAAGCTCCCACCCCGACCACTGCCAGCAGGCCCTCTGGCCCCCGTCTAGTCGCCTCTTACGACAGGGAGGGGATACCTTAGCCAAATTCTTAGACCCTGGCTATTGGGTGGAAGCATCGTATATACTAACATTCACAACATGTAGTGAAAGGCTGTTCATTTGGAGTTACAAAACGACACTTTAATTTTATTTATCTATAAAGATACGTCTCAAATTGGATAAATCACAGATAATGATTTTGGACAGGTCTTTCCTCGTGTTAATTCTATTCGGATGGAAGGTGGGTACTCTCATTTAGTGGGCTAGTCACTGTCGCTTCTACAACGGAGGATATGGTTCCTAGGGTTGGCACTGCAGGGATACATCTATATACATAAATAAAATCCCACGATACACAATAGAAACATAGAAAAAACTAATTTAAAAAAAAATCTCTGTTGTCTATTTATTTGTTCCAAGTAATCTCTTAAATGGCTCGACCGAATTTAAGGATCTTTCACGGCACATAGCTCATGTTACAAGGAGTAACTTGGGACTTTAGGTGCTTTTTTTAAATTAACGTTCCGCGAAATAAAGAAAACACGGGTGAAACCGCGGGGCACAGCTAGATAATCATAAAATAATTAATAAATGTCTCCAGTGAGCGTATGCGGCAGCCCTACCATCACAGGGTGGTGGGCTGCTGTTTTTTCATTTACGAATATTTTCCTTGGCGCACGATATTTTTTCAGCATGTTTTCCCAGTTGTAAGATAAACTACTCTCCATCAAACGTATATTTTTTCCAGTCGTCTCGCTCCGTTTAAATTTTTACATGAAACACGTTAACAATTTAGGTTGTACGTTAATATCGTGTTTTTATCGAACAGTCTCCTTTGAGCTAACGACGCCATATTGTATTTTCTGTCAGAGTTTTATAACGTTGTATTCATTTTGTATGCTTAAGCTTTTCAGAGTAAGTATCTAATTATACATACATACATGGACCTCATAAGAGGGCTCAAAGTCAGTCAGATGGCAATGGAGACGGCTCGGAGTGTCATTGCGAGATCAAATCAAAAATGAGGAGATCTGCAGGAGGACATAGCTTGAAAAATCGCTAAACTCAAGTGGCAGTCGGCGGGACACGTCCCTCGTAGAGCAGATGGCTGATGGGCCTAAAGGTCCTTGAGTGGGGACCTCGTGCCGGCGCAGTGTAGGTAGGCCCCCAAAAAGTTACACCGACCACCTGCTGAGGATCGCCGGAACCCGCTGGATGTAGGAGGCACAAGACCGGTCGGCGTGGAGATCGTTAGGGGAGGCCTATGCCCAGCTGTGGGCATCTGTCGGCTGAAATGATAAATGGTACATACATATGCTTGAGTCTGTTCCAAAGCCTACTCCTAAAGGGGTAGGCAGCGGTGTACTTTTGATATACCCACATTTCGCCAGTTATGTTTAAGTCCTATAAAATACGGACAGAAGGCGATCCTATTGCCATTATCCATTGGGAAATTACAAACGGGAAACCCAATAATGAACAAGCTTACTATGACAATCCATCTGTAACAACTTTGAAGTTTTCGTAAAAACCTAATTCGCTCCGTCTCATACTATTCCATTGCGCAGACGCAACCATCTGTTACGTCACGGCGACAATTGCTTTTGTCTCCAATGCGATTCAATAACGGATTAATTATCTAGTTAGTTAATTCCCCGAATTTCTTTACACTTTAATAATTTTGCCATAGTGGCCTTGGGGTGGACCCAATTATAATTATAATTATAATTCATCATTTCCCTGGCCTTACATTGTTCAGGTCAGCACTTGATTCAACCCGATGTGGCCGAACACCTGATTTTTATACGAAGCGACTGCCATCTGACCTTCACAACCCCTTTTTACGAGGAAAATCTGTGATCTGGGTTAAACCAGTTGTCGGACTATTTTAGGCCTCCGACTGACCTGTAACGATTGCCAAAGATGATGAATTGGGACCGACGGCTTAACGTGCTCTCCGAGGCACGGAGGGAACTCGGGCGGTCACCCATCCAATTACTGGCTAGGGTTAGGGTTGCTTACCTTCGCCGATCGAATGATGTGCGCAATAGCAACTGTGCCTCGAGCTCCTCTTCCATTCGAGTCCAATTATAATTATAATTATAAGACTTAAATAATTTAATTATAATTTATCTTTTTACAATATTTTTTTTGAAAACAAATTTTATGTAAACAGTCTGTAAAGTAAATATGGTGCTTACATAAAAATATATAAATCTCTTTCTGTCTGTCCGACAGCATGTTCGTCCGGATAATCTCCGAATCGAACGGGTGTTTCGCTAGCAGATAGTTAGGCCTTAGGTCTGATTTTATAAGCAGTAACTTAGTAAATTTTTTTTAGAAAAAAAAAGGATAATAATATATTTAAGAGTTAGACTCTTGTCGGTGCAGCTGATGAAGCTCCCTCCACTTGTCTCTGGCCAGTGCTGCTTCTTTGACCTCTTTATACGACGTGACAGTTATTTTATCCTTTACTTGTTTGATGTAGCTTATCCTTGGTCGGCCCCTGCCACGCCTTCCTTCTATGTTACCTTCCAAAATGGTTTTCATAAAGCCGTCATGCCGTATAAGGTGACCAATCATTTTTCCTCTTCTGTTTTCTATATTTTGTACTAATGTTCTCTTTTCATTTACTCTTCTTAGCACCTCCTCATTTGCTACTTTTTCTGTCCAACTTATCCTTTCCATCCTCCTCCAGCACCACATCTCTATATAACTAACATTAATTGTTAATGCTAATGGTGAATCTGCGGGGGACACTGGGTCTTCTATCAGGTTGAGGTATAACGTCTAGAAATAAAATAATTCGAGATTCTAAAATCCCATACCATAGTTAATATTCTTCTATGCACTTCTACGCTAGTTTAGCTTTAGAGCATAATATGCACTTCCCTTATTACAGAGATAGCCTAAGATTGTTTTTGTTTTAATAGTAGCTCCAAATTGCATAAAAATTAATACTGCATTAATTTTGCAAATTGAATTAGTACATTTTACAGTAATTATTTTACTAGTTTCAAGTACAATAAAAATTTGTCGATAGTTTAAAAAACGATTATTAATCACTTTTAAAAAAAACTTTGGGTAGAGCATACATTTTAGGTCTGTTTATAATCTAAAAAAATTCGCTGAGTGTGCGATATGGATATAGAAAGAAATGGTTATAGTTTTAATTCGAGTTTAATCTAATCTTGATTTAGACTAGATTTTGAAAAGCTACGAATTACTTATGGTATTTTTTTGTGCCTTATATTATGTTTAAATTTTTGTATTAAAAGTAGCCCAAACTTTCATCCCCTATTTTATCCCCTTGGGGGTAGAATTAATCAAAATCCTTTCTTAGCGGATGCCTACGTTATAACATCCACCTGCATGCCACATTTCAGCCCAATCCATCCAGTGGTTTGGGCTGTGCGTTGATAGATCACTATGTCAGTCAATCAGTCAGTCACCTTTGAGTTATATTTAGATGATAGTCCTGAGTTTGAATTTAGTTCCATCTCCTTTTGTGATACGGATTTAAAAAGGGACACCTAGATATGTCCGACCTTGTTTATCAAAAAAAATTCAATCGGCAAACTGCATACTCCTTTCCTACATTTATTCAAATTATATTTATATTTAAATTAATTATATATTTTTTAAATACCCTGACTATACATATCCATTAATTATATTTTATACATTGGAATTTTAATTATATACTACTGAACTCAACGTACATACATCTAAAGTTGCGAACCTCGCTTGTTTAGCAGGTGACTACTGGAACCACTTGATCATGAGCCTTTAAGTAAATTAGAACTATAAGGGTTTATGTGGGTTCGAACCTAAGACCGTGATGATCTTCAAACATCTAAGCATCACTGCTTCTGTACATAGGTACCGTGACATATTAAGGAAAGCTGTAATCTGCTGAGAAGATAGTAATAAAAATAAGAATAATTGAGTCGAGTCTAACATGAAAGTATCAAAATTGTCTAGTTCTTCTACTTTATATTTTAACTGATCTGAAGCCCTCAGCGTCCGGCCAAAGATGGATAACGCACCTGTTCGCGCCGTGGGCGTTCGGCAATCTTCGGCAAAGTCCGGACCACTTCGGCTCAGTCTCACACAATACTATAATTCACACACTGCGCTTTAGTTGACGTTTACTGCAAAGTATTAAGATTGTTTGGAGAGACCATTTTGGTAAGTACTGTGATGTTAACTTCACTAGGGCTGATTTCGTGTAAAACTTATTTCGGATTTTATTTACTAAATATAGTTTCATATTAAGATTTACGTACACCTGTAAAGGTGATAATGTTTGTAAATCTCCTGCGTTTTTTAATTCCAGGGTATTTTTTATGAGATTTATTGATAAAGGAGAATCAAATAATTTAAAGAATATAAATTTTAATAAGGATCGTATAATGAGGCACGCGGTGGCTTCTGCCTTATAGGACATGGGATACATGTATGTCAATTCAGAGTATTAGGTTACACACGGTTAGGTTAGTTAGTCTTTTTAATTCATTTAATTTAAAGCATTTATTCTCTGAGCCTACTAGAATCACAGCAACTACAGCCACATGTTTAGATAATATATTTTGCGACTGCGAAGCCATAGATAGTGCTATTATTAGTGATATCACATCTGACCACTGTGGTCAAAAGATGACTGTTTTATATAAATGTCAATCAGATATACAAAAAGTAACATGTAGACCTATCACAAAGAAACGGTTAAATAATTTTAAATCTAATATAGAAAGTAAAATTCCATATTTGCGATGTTCACAAACTGATCCCGATAAACGTTTTAAAAGCCTATTTCACCTTATAAAAAATGAGTTTAACAGTACCTTTAAACTTAAACCGGTCCATAAGAACATTAAAGCAAAATTTAATGAATGGGCAACTCCAGGTATATGCATTAGTAGAAATAGGTTGTATGAGCTATATGGGTTGAAACAATGTAATCATAACCCTGAATTTCTAACTTATGTACGGGCTTATTCAAAAACCTTTAAAAAAGCTTGTATAAAAGCTAAAGCTCTATATCTCTCGTGCAAAATTAAAAATGCTGATAACAAGATTAAGGCTACATGGAATATGATCAATGCGGAGACAGGGAAGGTAAAAAGTCGCGATACTCGAATAGCCTTAAATATTAATAATAATCTAATCCGCGATAATATTCAAATTGCAGAAACGTTTAATAACTTTTTTATTAACATTCCTGTAGTTACAACTTGTTCCTTGCATTCATCTTCTTCAGACGCCGAATCTCTTCTTAAGTCAAGTGTGTCAGAATGCGACGCCGGCTTTTGTTTTTGTTCCGTTACCCCATTAGAAGTGATTAAGACATTTAAAAGTTTAAATTTAAAAAAAACGGGTGACCTGTGGGATATATCACTAAAAGTATTACAAGATATAATAGATATAATAGCTCCAAGTCTAGCTGAAATTTTTAACAATTGTATTAAATTAGGTAAATTTCCCGATTTGATGAAATACAGTAAAGTTATACCATTGTTTAAAGCTGGTGATATTAATGATCCCAATAACTACAGACCAATTTCAATTTTACCTGCTCTTAGCAAAATTTATGAGAAAATCATGTTAAATCAGTTAGTTTTACATTTCAACATGAATAAGATTTTACACAATGAGCAGTATGGCTTCACCAAAGGTCGGTCGACTACTGATGCCGGTGTTGCACTTCTTCGACATGTATATAGGGCTTGGGAGAAATCACATGATATGATAGGTGTATTCTGTGACCTATCTAAAGCGTTTGATTGCGTACATCATGAGACATTATTGCTCAAATTAAAACACTATGGAGTCAAAGGTACTGCACTCGATTTAATTAATTCATATTTAAGTCAGAGGGTACAGAAAGTAGAGGTAAATGGCGTTAAGTCTTCCGGGTCCCCGGTTCTAATGGGCGTTCCGCAGGGATCAATATTAGGGCCTTTTCTGTTTCTGATATACATTAATGATTTACCGCATTTTGTTCAGAATACTTGTGATATTGTACTGTTCGCTGATGATACATCACTCCTGTTTGAAGTTAACAGAGCTAAAACGGATTATGATGATGTAAACAGTGCCCTTGACAAAGTATTGAAATGGTTCACTGTAAATAACTTAGTTTTGAACGCAAAAAAAACAAAATGCTTAAAATTTACTTTACCTAACGTCAAACCTGTTCCGACCAAAATTATGATCAATGGTGAAGAACTGGATATTGTGGAGTCAGTAGTTTTTCTAGGTGTAACACTCGATAATAAACTTCAATGGGGCCCACATATATCTAGTCTAGCGGGGAAACTCAGCTCAGCAGCATATGCAGTTAGGAAAGTAAAGCAATTCACTGATGTAGACACGGCACGCTTAGTTTATTTTAGTTACTTTCATAGCGTTATGTCGTATGCCATCCTGCTTTGGGGCAAAGCTGCCGATATAGAAGCCATATTTATATTACAGAAAAGGGCTGTAAGATCAATCTATAACTTAGGATCTAGAGCATCTTTGAAGGAAAAATTTAAAGAAATAGGAATTTTAACAGTGGCTTCGCAGTATATTTTAGCAAATTTATTACTTGTACATAAAAATATTAATTCTTTTCAAAAGAAGTGTGATGTACATAATGTCAACACAAGGCACAAAAATAAAATAGTAGTACCTACACACCGCTTACAGAAAGTCCAGGGATCATTTTTAGGGCAATGTATACGCTTTTATAATAAGTTACCTACATGTATTGTAAATTTACCCTTTGATAAATTTAAAGAGACTGTAAAATCTGTATTACTTAAAAAGGGTTATTATACAGTTAGTGATTATATATGTGATAAAGAAACTTGGAATAATGTATTACCAGATAAATATTGTAAGTAGTCTCATGGACACTGTACTTATGTTACAATTCTTAATATTTATTAGTTTTGATCTTTGTTTGACTGGCTTGAGTTGTCAGGCTCACTAAAATGCCTTTGCTTGCGGCGGCGTCTGGATGACGGGTTGTCCACTTCCCTCTATGATGGTTGAGGAGGTCAATGGCTGGCATTCACGTCATACTTGTGAATAGGTGCTGCTTGTGGGGGCTGGTCATCTCAAGCTACGCATTTAGTTATAAGTAGATGTACTAGATTTTTAGTTATGTTAATTTTTATCGACATTTGTGCATTGGAACATTGTACATGAGCTTACGTTTTTTAAATTATTTATTTTGTATTCTTTAAATTGTATAATATTTTTGAAAAGAGTAATTACTGAGTTTCTTGCCAGGTTCTTCTCAGTAAAAGCAACCTTCCGAACCTGGCGGTAGCATGTATAATCCTGTATAATTGTGTCATTCTGACGATTTGAAAGTGCTTTGTAAAAGTCTAATCGAATAAAGATACTTTTGACTTTGACTTTGACAAAATGAGTCTAGTCTCATATCTACACATTGAAGTCGCTATTTTGATACAAATGTTGAACCCCCATGGAATTGTAGCTAAAAAAATATATAATGTTTATATATACTAGAGAAATTCAACGTTTAATAAATACATATGCTCACGCCTGTATTCCCCGAAGGGGTAGGCAGAGGTGTTGTAATAACAACACCCACTTTTCACCGAAGATGATTAAGTGCCAACGTGACAGATGGTAAGTCCATCGCCGTCTCAGACACTATACATACGTCTTTGAATTACTTCTCAGACATATGCAGGTTTCCTCACGATGTTTTCCTTCACCGTAAAGCACGTGGTGTGAAATCACTGTACATAAGATTTTTTAGAAAAACTCATTGGTACAGGCCCCGCTGGGATTCGAACTTGCGTCGCTTGCGTAGCAGGCGACTGCTCAAATCTCTAGGCCACCACGGCTCTACGTTTAATAATCGTCTCAATAATGTGTAACCTGAAGAGAAGTGAGGGAGGGTAGCTAGTCTATATATATATATATATAGACTAGCTACCCTAGCTAGCAAAATAACAGCTTTTCACTAAATGCATATGAACGTATATACGGAACTGACGTAAAGAACCAATTTTTAATTTTTTCTCAGTCTGTCTGTCTGTTTGTTACTGGTAATCTCTGAAACTGCTTTACCGATTTTAACAGGACTTTCACTGGCAGATAGCTAATGTTACAAGGAGTAACTTAGGCTCCCTTTATTTTAAAAAACATTTAGGGTACCGCGGGAATCAAATTAAATCTACGCGGGTAAAATAAATTGTTTGTGGTTTTAATTAAGATATTTTGTCTGAAAATATAAAAAAATGGGAAATATGCCCACGTCATCCCAAAAATCTTCCCGTAGGGGTATACAGAGGTGTCGCTGCTTTAACATATACTTAATTCTGCATTTTTTATATGTTTTAAATCCAGAAAATTTATCGTTATGAGACTTGCAACAATACCAAAGTGAAATAGAAACAGATGAATAAAAATGTTAAGGCAATTAATAAAAAGACGTATCTCGCCGTGGTTCCTCATTTAATAAAAGTGCAGTTCAAATAAAACAACAGGTTCACAGGAATTTCTGACCAACCCTGCATTGACACCGGGAGATATGTGTCAACCCTAACCATATACAGGTTGGTTACAAAAATAAAAGTCTTTTTTTTATCAAAAATGAAAATATCAAAAATAACCACATGTTCATACACCTTCATCATCATCATCATCAGATACTATTCTGTAATCTATACATCTATACATATATCACACATCTGTTTATAATTCCAAATTAACAGCTTTTCATTAAATCGATTTGAAAGAATATACCTACTGTATAGATATAAAAAAAATGTATATTTAATATTTTTTTCTCATTCAGTTTTTTCCGGGTAATCTCCGACATGCTGGGCCGATTTTAACGGCAGATAGCTGATGTTATAAAGAATAACTTATGTCAGCAAAAAAATTAAGAATTTTTTTTTTTCATAATTTAAAAATGTGACGCAGCGTTAATTAAATTTAGATAAGGTAAGGTACTAAATATATATATGGTTAATTTAAGTACATTATAACGTAACAGACATACATTAACTCTTGAAATAGGGTTTCGCGAAATAAAGTTTACAGGTAAAACCGGCTATGATAGTAGCGTTATACACTTAATTATTATTCTGTGGTATCCAAAAGAACGCTGGAATTAAAAGCGACAAGCATTATTACGCATTTTTTTATTTCGTACCAATTCGAAAGGCGTTACTCAAGGAACAGGGATATTCGATACAGTTTTAAAATACAAAAAAATATATTAAGAATCCTGCATCGACAGGAAATATCAAAATAACAATCTAAATGTAAGTAACAAGTATATTTGCGAGAAAAATATAAATAAAAACCGAGTCAAAGCCAACGGTACACAAGTTCCCTATAAATAGATTGTTCAACTTTCGATCTCATGGACCACATTCTTACGAGACAATAAGAAGTACGGAGCATACGTTTTTCTTGTGTTTTTGTACTTTGCTCTCAGGCATGATTGATAGCGTATTAATGTTTAACCGACTTCAATAACAGAAGGAGGTTTCTCATTTCGACCGTAAATTTGATAATTCTTTTTTTGTTGGAGAGGAGATACTCCGGGTGTGGTAAGTGATAAGGAAAACAGGATTTCATGATGGGAACTCGAGGAGAACTTTCGAGAATAGTAGCGACGGCTAGTGCATTTGTCAAATATTTTATAAAGTCTTTAAAAGCAATACTATTTAATGAAGGTCTGGAGTTGATCTGATGATGGAGCCCAAAGAATGTCGGGAAGATTGAAGAAAAAAATAATTGTTATAATAAAAAAACTGCTTTCAAAAAGAGTAAATAATAATAATATATTAAAAAAAATATTTTTTTTTTTGATAAATACAGAATTTTACTTCTTTACTGTGACAATTATTGTCTATATGATTGAGAATGTCAACATGTCCAAAAAAAAATTTGTAAAAAAAAAAAAAACAAAAATTTTATTTTATACTTCAATTACTTACCAAGAAATAAATGTATGCAAAGTAATCCAAAAAAACAAAAAATTTTAAAAATCGTCATCATCATCATCATCAAAAAAATATAATGCAAAAACACTGTTGCTCTTCGATAAATAGTATCGTAACGTAAAACAGAACATTGAAGTTAGAAGTTATAAGAAAAATATGTGTTCATAAATACAAGAATATACTCACGTCATCACAGAAGGGTCTCCGAAGGGGTAAGCATAGGTGTTGTAACAACAACAACCAAACTTCACTCAATACGATTAAATGCCAACGTGACAGAGGGCGAGTCGATCGCTGTCTCAGGCACAATTTGAGTTACTTCTCAGACATATGCAGGTTTCCTCACGATGTTTTCCTTCACCGTAGTGTAAAAAACGAGACGAACTTTAAAAATAAAATGACCGAGTACAATGAAGCAACCTGTACCATCGTAACCCTTTCTTCGACGCATCTTATTTCTTTTTTATCAAATCGTTCCTTTTTTTGGCCATTAGCTTTTTTTATTCGTGTGGCTATCGTTGTTTTTTGTGGGGATCCCAAATTAATATAATGTTTTTTTGTGTGGATGCTATCAGAACAGGTTTACTCAGAAACTTGGTGGGAAGGTTTAATGAAAGTGCTTTTTTCTGGTTTTGACTACGGTTAGTAGTTTACTTTCGATTTCGACCGTCACAGGTTCATATGGTTTGTTTGGATGTTGATATATTGTTGACAGAGCCGTGGTGGCCTTGGGGTTTGAGCAGTCGCCTGCTATATGCAGTATTTCTAAAAAAAGCTGCCTGAGACGGCGATGGACTCACCCTCTATCACGTTGGCATTTAATAATATTCAGTGAAATGTGGGTGTTGTAGTTATAACACCTCTGCTTACCCCTTCGGGGACCCTTCTGGAATGGCGTGAGCATATTTTTTTATTTTTCTAAAAAAAAACTTATGTACAGTGATTTCACACCACGTGCTTTACGGTGAAGGAAAACATCGTGAGGAAACCTGCATTTTTCTGAGAAGTAATTCAATGACGTATGCAAAGTGTCTGAGTCGGCGATGGACTCACCATCTGTCACGTTGGCACTTAACCATCTTCGGTGAAAAGTGGGTGTTGTGATTACAGCACCTCTGCCTACCCCTTCGGGGAATACAGGCGTGAGTATATGTATGTATATTGTTGTGGGGCTTCGATTATTGTTTGAGGAACTAGCTGTGCCCCGCAGTCTGTTCACTCGCGTTGGCTTTTTGGTGGGTTTGTGGAAATGGGATAAGTTTTGTTATAGTCCGACCAGTCGGTACAGAGATTAACCGGGACAAACAGACAGACGGTAAATAAAAAATGTTTTTTTTTTTTCAATAGAATAAAAAATTGTCATATGCTGTCAAATATATAAACTAGTAACTAAGTACATCTTATCTAATTTTATATCTTTAAACGAGCATTTCTTGTATCTTATATTTATAGCTTTAAACGAGCATTTCTTGTACATATATATTCGGAATCTCGGAAACGGCTCCAAATGATTTTCATGAAATTTTGCATGTAGGGGGTTTCAGGGGCAAAAAATAGATCTAGCTAGGTTTTATTTATGGAAAACATCGCTTTGACCATGTTTTCAGGCACTGAAAAACTCATAAAATATCATTACAAATTGCGCCGACATCTGTCAAGTTATGGTAGCTCAGACGTGAGGCTTCCAGCTTACGGGGCGATAACGAAACTAGAGTACCCCAATTTTTTTTTCTATTTTACTTTTTTTTTGTGTGAAGAAGAAACCGAGCACAGCTCAGTCAACCAGATATTATACCACATAAAGTATATACTTTCGCATAAATTAGTTGAACTGTTTATTTGGAATAACAAAGGACACTGTTTTATTTATTGATATAGATATGGATATTTTTTGCATCTTTCAGATCGAGTTTATAGGGGTGGATGTCAAAGTCTACTGCGTAGGTGTTATTATACTTAAGTAAAACTGGTCTTGCTACTGTTATAATTAGCATTAAAATATGATTGTTGATTGTACGTAAATGTATTTCGAGCAGTTCCTTGTTTGTCTATTTTTGTATTTTTTATTTTTAAAGCTGCCTTTTTCGCAGTTCTATAATTAAATCAAAAACGCAATCAATTTTTAAAAAATTATCTTATATAAGTAAACAATCCCTTTTCAGAATAGATATTGCTGTGCCCTAGATTTCACCCGCGTAGACTATATTTCATGGGAGGCTAGCGGAAACCTAATTATTTTTCTTAATTAAAAAAAGCTTAAGTTGCATTATCCACCTGCCAGTGAAAGTCCCGTTAAAATCGGTCCAGCCGTTTCGGAGATTAGTCGGAACAAAGAGACAGACAAACAGACGGACAGAAAGACAAAATTAAAAATTAGTTTTCGATTTCAGTACCGTGTATACTATCATATGGATTTAGCGAAAATCTGTAATTTTGGAGTTACAAACAGACACTTCAATTTTATTTATCTGTATAGATGTTGCTTCCTACATTTAAAACCAAAGAGTTTTTCTGACATATTTTTTGTTAATTAGGGATTTTTCAGTATACTTCAGATCCAAAAATACATAATTATCAATACGAACGACAAGCGGGCTGGGGCTTTTCTCGCTCAGAGAATCAGCATTGCTATTCAACGTGGCAATGCTGGCAGCATGCCACGTTGAATATCCTTCCTGAATAGCCTGTGCCTTCTTGGCACGATCCCGGGAGACACGGATTTGGGTCAAGTTTTCTACTTGCAATTAGTTTTTAGTACTGTTCCTGTTCCAAAGAGGTGCGGCCAGGTGCGCAACGGCAACCGTGATTTTTTAGAATCTTTATATTAATTACCGTGATGTAGATGTTATTTTATTTAAAAAATAAATTAACGAAATTTTTTACCAAAAATCAATTAAAAATAATTAAATTAAAAATAACGGCGGCCAAATTTTTATAGGCACCCTAGTAAATATATATTCTCCTAATTATAAATAAACATAACAATTTGATTTTAATCAAAAAATCGATGAACGCACAAATCCTGCAGCGGGATCTTAGACTATGACGGCAGTCTGTTACGGGGATGTAGGGGAGGTCATTTGCAACCAAATTAATCCTTATAACCCCGAGCGCCTAAAAAGTCTTGACTCTCTATGGAGACGATAGCTAATAACTAAAATAAATTAGTACGAGAGCAGAAAAAAAAGGAGCTTACATCCAGAATATTTTATCGACAGCTAACTGTCACTTTTGACATATAAAAAGACTAATAAAAACCATACATAATTACATTAAATACTTCAATGTAAATAGTTTTCAACACTCTATAAGCAAGTCCTGCAAATGCTGTCCTTTAAAGCCTCCTTATATTATAAACGCGAAAGTATGTATGTTTGTTACCCCTCCATGCAATAATCTACACTACAATTATAAAGAGGGAAGATTTGTATGTTTGCGTGTATGTTTGTAAAGAATAAACTCAAAAACTACTGTGACGATTTCAAAAATTATTTCACCATTGGAAAGCTCACCATCATCAGCAAGTAACATAGGCTTTATTTTATCCCCGTACTCCCACGGGAACGGGAAGCGGGAGAGGAGCTCGTGGCACAGTTGCTATTGCGCATATCATTCGATCAGCGAAGTTAAGCAACCCTAGCCCTAGCCAGTAATTGGATGGGTGGCCGCCCGAGTACCCTCCGTGCCTCGGAGAGCATGTAAGTCGTCGGTCCCGGTTGCCAATTTATCATCTTTGGCAATCGTTACAGGTCAGTCGGAGACCTAAAATAGTCTGACAACTGGTTTAACCCAGATCACAGATTTTCCTTGTAAAAGGGATTGCGAAGGTCAGATGGCAGTCGCTGCGTATAAAAATCAGGTGGTCAGCCGCAACGGGTTGAATCAAGTGCCGACCCCAACAATGTATGGGATAAGGCCAGGCAGATGATGACTCCCACGGGAACGGGAACTACGCGGGTGAAACCGCGTGTCGTCCGCTAGTAGCTTATAAATCAGAATAACATACGAGATATGTGAATTGTCCATAATAGACGAAGTAGTTTTTAATGATTCTTGTGTTATTTTTAAGGTAAGTCATTACATTCTTAGTCTATACCAGTAGGACAATATATCTGCGGCCCGCGACACAGCAACCAATTTTAGTAGATAATAGTCTGAACTCCTAACAAAAACACGGTAAGTTTAGGTCGTCTGTCACTGTCATTCATACCACCAATAAAAAGCATAGAAAATAATCGGTTATCAATTATTTTGTCAATTAACTGATGGTCAACTAAATGATACAAGAAAGTGCGACCGCAGTGATGCCTCACATTGTCCTGTGAAAAGTATGAAGAAATTTTTATAGGTCATTAAAACGAGATTTAATCTTAATTAGGTATACCTAACACTTAGAGGTATTTAATGAAGCGCGATTTATTCGCAATATAAACTGTTTTATTTAGTTTTGTTTGTCATTGACAAGGTGATTCCTCACTGGTACGTCTGTTGCGTCCCATTGTGTTTCCGAAAATCACAATCACAGGCCAAATCTCAACTTTTTATATTACGGAGCTATACTTTATCCCGAACTCGCCAAATCTCCAGACGCAAACCATAAATCCTTATTTAAATATACCTTCTATCCCTTTAAATACATAGGAACTTAAACACCGTTATAGCTTAGAACAAATTCATACTCTAAAGCTGTGACATTAGGATTTGTTATGGCTTAGGCGTGCTTGTAACGTCGCAAGCGCAAGAAGATTCTAAGATTTTCATGAGACAGTAGAAATTCTACTCTATTGAGTGGGAAATAAGGTTGGTATACCCTTGTAGTTGTTTGAGGGTTTTTATAGCAATAAATAAAGGAATATCGAAGTTGGCTGTGTCAACAACGCGTTGCATTCTTGTGCAGCGTGTACAACGCACACATGTTTGTTGAGGTGTGTGTGTGGACACAAATACTTATTGGTAAACGTTGACTTGGGAACAGAGAAGATGCACTGTGGAGTCGACATTTATTCTCAAGTCATAATTTCGGGAGCGGTGGTAGGATGACGTAAGCTAGATTTAAAAAATAAGTTCAATGGTTACTGAACATGTTTCCATATTTTTTTTAGATTTTAGAATACTTTAATTACTTTGACTATATAAGGAAGTGAATTTTTTGAACTTTAAGAGTGACAACCCTCATGCACGATAGAGAAAAATTCTTATTTAAAAAATTTGGTACTTATCTGTGGTATTACAGAAAAAATAACTAGTCCGCCATTTTGGATGATCCGCCATGTTGAAATTAAGCAATGTATACCAAATTTCAGCTCAAACTTTTTAAATATTTTGTTGCAATTTCAAGTTAGTAAAACGCTTGTGTAAATAGTTAAATGTCCTCTCCACCCCACACTTGTCCATGTTCCCCTGACCTTGAGCCGGGTTGACCCTTCTCGCGAATCAACCCGCCGCCGCGGCGAGTTCGGAGTACCATACCGTATTCTAATTAACACTGGACCTACTGTATTTCTTTCAACTTACTAAGTAGCCCTTAACTTAGTACTTACTACTGTCTTCTAGCTTGCTTACGAGGACTTAAATAATGTTTTCTAATCCTTGCTTCATGCAGCAGTGGCTTACGAAGTCCCCGGCGGGGGCTACGCTAGCGACGCAAGTTCAAATCCGATCGTTTGTAACAATGAGTTTTTGAGTGGATGAAAACATCGTGAAGAACATACATATGCTCATTCCCCGAACGGGAGACAGGGGTGTAATAACAACACCCACTTTTCACCGAAGATGATTAAATGCCAACGTGACAGATGGTGAGTCTATCGCCGTCTATCGTGAGTAAACCTGCATGCCTGAGACATCGATAGACTCACCCTGTGCCTACCCCTTCGGGGAATACAAGCGTGAGCATATGTATTATATGTATAGCCTCAGTTATTTTAACTTCATTACCTCCCGACGCCGTCCAAGGCACGTCCTTACTGACCCTGACGACGATATCACATTGCTTCAGCAAGCAATGTCTCAAAAGCACACACCAAACCGACCATTGTTCCGTCTTCGGCGAGGCTCGTCGCGAGCTTTGCGTCATCGTCCCCCCGTCCCTTGCTAGAGCCACTTGCTTTAAACATGTCTCTAAATAATACCACTCAGATCCAGCTAGATGAGCTAGGGAAGCTCCTGGAGGCCCTTGGGTCTCGCCCTATAGTCCGGTTAAGTAGTGGAGGTAAGGGAGGGTCCCCCCTACCAACTGCGAGAGAACATATAGTAAAAAAAAATTTGAACTTCATAGACGGATACATTCTTAGAGCGTGGTTCAGTGTAGGCATCTCAAGTCTTCGAAGTGTTCAAGTAGGTATGTAGGTATATAGACATATAATTTAGAATCACTGAGGATGAACTGAATCCTGAATGAATGATGAGTAGCAACAGCAACCATAAACACCTGCTACTTCTTGACTTAATACCAATCTATATCTATCTATACTTCTTCTTCTTGCGGTGCCTCTCCACTAATGGAGGTTGGCCGTCAGCTCCGCATCTATCTATACAGATAAATAAAATTGAAGTGTCTGTTTGTAATTCCAAAATTACAGATTTTGTCTAAATGCATATGAAAGTGTAGGTACAAGAAAAACCAATAAAAAAAACATCTCTGTCTGTCTGTCTGTTTGTTCCGGCTAATCTCCGAAACGGCTGGACTGATTTTAACGGGACTTTCACTGGTGATGCTTCAGGAGTAACTTGAGTAGTAACTTAGGCTACATTTATAAAGAAACACGGGTTACGCGCGTAAAACCGCGTTGCACGGGCAATAAAATTTGCGAGTCAAATTATTCACAGTACTTTCAAATGACAAGTGGAAATTCTGTATTTACAGAAACTGTGCATTTATTGATTGCAAACTGACATAGGTACCTTTTTTTTATTGACGAGGGGGAAACCTTGAAAGGTATGTGGGATTTATACCGCAATAAAACCTCCCCGGTGGACATCCTCAGTGCTCAGGGGAGACTCCGGGTACTCTGATAGATCGCACCGGTGTCCCCCCACACTTTGCCGGGACACATCCCCGGGGCAGCTGTAAAGTAAGTAAGTAATTTCTCATAACATCCAGTAGGTCTAAAAAGACCACTTTGTGAGAATCATAATGTGATACGAATATGATTCATCACAAAATGAGAAAATGGTCACTTAGGTGCAATTCATATTATGATTTACGAATGATTACAATAATTGTATATGTTAGTCCCTAGCTAAACTTTTTATGATTCTATTTGTCACAAAAGCAATTCATATTTTGTAGACCATTTTAGGAATCTTCATAGGAAAATGTGAAACGGATGAATTGCAAAATATCGATCATTCGTGAATCATAATATGAATTGCGCCTTATTCATTTTGTGATGAATCATATTCGGATCACACTATGATTCTCCCAAAGTGGCCTTTTTAGACCTAAAGTTATGCGATTTTCTAATATGTAAATAAAATACTAGGTATATCGTATTTTTATTCGAGTAAGTACTTACCGTAAAAGCTTTCATTATTCATTAGCTGTTTTCTAAATATTTGCAGCATAATTGAATTCTCTGCTTATTGGTTATACAATAAAAAAAGTAAATTCTAATTTGTAGGCTGACTGATTATTTTGAGACATATTTGGGACTCAATCAATCTGTAGTACCAGATTATAATTTATTTTATTTTATTTATCTGTATATATTGTATTGTTTTTAATAATCTTACAGCATAACAATCACATAATAATCTTAAATCAATACATATTAATAAAATATCCACATCCAGCTTCAGCGTGGACCATGGTCTCGAGCCCTTCAAAATTAACCGGTTCCATTCTCGCATCTCTGTCTCACACAAGTCATTACGCATATAACCGTCCTCGTCTGCCCTTCGGTCATTTTTTTATCTCACTCTCACCAGTGCTGTAACTAGCACTTTCCCTTTTTAAAGGACGAAGACACGAGATGTGCCATCTCTGTGTGTTTAGTGCGTGGTTGTATAAGTGCGTCTCTGTCGCAAGGAGTCAGGATTTGGCCTTGGGATGCGGAGTCTGGTTGGGCTATTTTTACTTTTTCCTCGGAATGATGACTAAATACGTTAAGCTAGTGGCGAGACCATGGCCTGTTATATTGTACCAACATTGGTATATAGGTAGATGCCGTATACGATGCGATTTTAGGATTCAACTTTTGAGTAGCATTTTCTTGCATATTCACATGTTTTAAGGATAGTTATGAAATACGAGTAGGTAAGTGAATATTAGGTTTTTATGCATGACACACATGTTTATTTATATCTTAATATTTTTTATAAATGGTACTAAAAACTAATTACAAGTAGAAAACTCCCAAATCGGTATCTCTCGGGATCGTGCCAGGAAGGCTGGCAGCATTGCCACGTTGAATAGCAACGCTGATTCTCTGAGCGAGAAAAGTCCCAGCCCGCTTGTCACGAGAAGCTTCTGCCAGACGACGTGCAACCTCTTTGAAAAGTTGATGAGCATATCTTAATATATAACTCAAAGGTGACTGACTGACATTGTGATCTATCAACGCACAACCGAAACCACTGGACGGATCGGGCTGAAATTTGGCATGCAGGTAGATGTTATGACGTAAGCATCCACTAACATTTTGATTAATTCTACCCCCAAGGGGATAAAATAGGGTATGAAACTTTGCCAATTATAAACCAATATAATTAATATATTATATAAAACTAAATCTACGCGGGTGAAACCGCGGGGCACAGCTAGTTATATCGTACTCTCAGAACGATAGGGGCTCAATTCAGGAATGAAAAGTTTTTAGAAATCGCAATTTAGATCGGCCGGCATGGCGTTATTTTGATAGTCTTGAGTACAATGAATCTTTTCTTATATCTTTATAGTAAAGTCTAGGCTGTGTTTTGTCGATAAATGAAAAAAAAACCGATTTCTTAAAGAACTTTAAAAACATAAATTTGTAGGTCTTAGGATCTTAATTTGTTTACACAATATTTGGAGTTGAGCCCCTACAACATTAGCTATCTGCCAGTGAACGTTCCGTTAAAATTGGTCCAGCCGTTTCGGAGGTTAGCCGGGACAAATAGACACACAGACAGACAAGTTTATCATCTTTGGCAGTCGTTACAGGTCAGTCGGAGGCCTTAAATAGTCCGACAACTGGTTTAACCCAGATCACAGATTTTCCTCGTAAAGGGGGTTGCAAAGGTCAGATGGCAGTCGCTTCGTATAAAAATGAAGTGATCAGCCACATCGGGTTGAATTAAGTGCCGACCCCAACATTGTATGGGATAAGGCCAGGGAGATGATACTCATGTTGCTCCGCGCAAGGTTACGCAGAGATGTACTTATAGTACACCCACATTTTTCCATGGAGTGGCTAGCCACCACTAGACCAAGGAAGGAGGCTGTCAGTCATATATTAAGCTAAATCGATAGGTAACCAAATTCGTATTCAAGCAAGCAGCTATTTAACAGGGTCTTGAAAGTAATATCAAACACAGAATTTGTTCATAATACTTATCTACACTAATATTATAAAGAGGAAAACTTTGTTTGTTTGGTGGTAATGAATAGGCTCAAAAACTAATGGACCGATTTAAAAAACTCTTTCACCATTGGATAGCTACATTATCA
This sequence comes from Watsonalla binaria, assembly GCA_929442735.1. NCBI lineage: Eukaryota > Metazoa > Arthropoda > Insecta > Lepidoptera > Drepanidae > Watsonalla > Watsonalla binaria. Next base: position 1,779,568 of record OV838929.1, on the reverse strand, counting down.
GCGCGTAACATAGGCTTTATTTTATCCCCGTACTCCCACGGGAACGGGAACTACGCGGGTGAAACCGCGTGAGGTCCGCTAGTAATTTATATAAAGGACGAGTATGCTTCGCAGAAGTAAAATAATTGTAATCTAGGAACGTAATAATAGCTATATTAATATCATATTTCTTTGTAAATAATAAATTGAATAACGACTGGAATGTATAATATGAAAGACAAGGTTTTTGCCTTACAAACGTACGTATATATCTTAATTTAACGTTTAACTGCCTCGTTGGTCTAGTGGTTAGTACGTTCGCCTGCCGATCACGAGGTCCCGGGTTCGATTCAAATTTTTTTATTGGGTTTTTCTGTCAAGAAATTCACAATAAAATGCCCGGAGTTTGGAAGTTGGCGGTGTTTCCACCCCCGTGGCTCGGGGCGCACGTTGCACCGTTGGTCCTCCGCCTGATCTCTCTCCGATCGTGTCTGATTGCTTCCCATCCCACTATGAGAGTGAGAGAATAAAGAGTGCACCTGTGTTTGCACACACACTTGTGCACTATAATATCTCCTGCGCAGTTGGCTGATCCTCGTTGAGATTAGCCGCCGTAGCCGAAATTCGGTAGGAGATCAATATTATTATTATTAATTTTACGTTTTGTAGAACATAACAAAGTACATTTCTCAAGAACGGAATACGGAACACATTACATATTATTTGTTAATTTGATTTCAATATGCGCGAAATATATAAAAAAAAAATTTCCACTAGCTGTGCCCCGCGGTTACACTCGCGTAGACTTAATTTCATGGATGGCCTGCGGAACCCTAATGGTACTAAGTTACTCCATGTAACATTAGCTATCTGCCAGTGAAAGTCCCGTTAAAATCAGTGAAGCCGTTACGGAGATTACCCGCAACAAACAGACAGAAATAGATTTAGGTGATTTTATGTCATCTCCATATATATGTTAGTATGTATTTAGTGAAAAGCTGTTATTTTGGAATTACAAACAGACACTAAAATTTTATTTATATGTATAGATGTATAATACGGCACTGGATTTAAAAAAGCAATAATAAAAAAAAATCTGTTTGTCCCGGCTAATCTCCGAAACAGCTGGACCGATTTGAACGGGACTTTTAGTAGATAGCTGATTTTACAAGGAGCTATTTAGGCTACATTTGCTTAAAAAAAAATTGGTTTCCGCCACCCATGTCCACGGGGGGTGAGAACGTGAAATTAATTATGCTGTGTCTTATTAACTCCAAATTTTCCTTAATTCAAAAAAAATCGGAGCCCTCGTAACCGACGAAAGTGTATGAAAAGATGCATAATGTGGATGAAGTGAAAGAAGTATTTTAGTTATTATATTTGACAATTGAGCATTTGTGCTGTGTCCCATGGGCTTATATTCATGAGATATAAATACTGTAACCAAAAACATTGTATAATATATATTTTTTTAAAAGAGTAATTGTTGAGTTTCTTGCCGGGTTCTTCTCAACAAAAGCTACCTTCCGAACCCGGTGGTAACATTTATAATCATGTATAATGTATTTTGTGTCCTTCTGACGATTTGAAAGTACTTTGTAAGAAGTCTAATCAAATAAAGATATTTTGAGTTTGAGTTTGAGTTTATGTAAGGATCGTAGCATGTGGTAGCGGTGGTCTCTTCCTACCCCCATGGGATACAGGCGTGAGCATATGTATGTATGTTCAAAAAAAATCATTTCAATGCTAATCATAGTTAATTATCAAGAAGCGAATTCAAAAATAGAGCCCGTAAAGTCAAGAGGCTAAGTATCAACTCTTTTTGCGATGGTTCTTCGATTGAGTGACACTGACAGGTACACGTCAGATACATCTGTCCTTTAAGGTGCAACCACATGTTTTTCTAAAAACATATGTACAGTGATTTCAAACCACGTGCTTTACGGTGAAGGAAAACATCGTGAGGAAACCTGCATATTTCTGAGAAGTAATTCAAAGACGTATGTATAGTGCCTGAGACGGCGATAGACTCACCATCTGTCACATTGGCACTTAATCAAACTCGGTGAAAAGTGGGTGTTGTGATAACAACACCTCTGCCTACCCCTTCGGGGAATACAGGCGTGAGCATATGTATGTATGTAACATACATACATACATTGTATTACGCTTGCGCTAATAGAAACGATACAGAATGTGTAGGTATCGATTCTATTAGCGAATCGCGAGGATAATGTTACTTTGTCTACAGTCACAGACTACATAAAGTTGGCAACGAGTAGGTTACCCGGCAAGCGGCCATGAGCTTCAATAACCGCTTACCATCAAGCTGAACGTGTGATTGAACACATTCATGATAACAAAATAAAATAAAATTAAAACACTATAAAATATTCAAATATAATCATAATATCTAAATATTTTTAAAAATCGAAGTACAATAAGAAAAAAAATCTTTACTTATAAGCATAAACAATTACTTGTATTCTAACTAAAGCCGTTAAACCATAGACAATGAAAAAAAACGCTTTCTTACATTATTTATGTTTGAGTATAACAATATGCAGAGTTGGTTGTATTCCCGTTCAACATCACAAAGAGTGACAACTTTAAATGTCTCCAACAAAAACTGTCAGAAGAGAAAAAGTATTCCATAAGTGGTTCAACGCACTTCCATAATTACGCGACTCATCACAAAACAACATGGCGTCGACCTTGCCTGCGACCAAAAAGATCACCCAACGTTCCTGACCTACATACGAAGCTTACACGATAAAAAGACAAATAAAACAAAAATTATAAGACTAAATAATAATAAAAAAAGGTTCAAACGATTCCAAAATAAAAATAATAACGAGATTACGGTTACGCGGGCGTAGTGAGCGCGTTTTTCATTCACGCTCCGGTAGAATAGTTTTCTTTTTAAAAAGACGGTACGTGCCGCAAACTCTTAGCTCCTTTTCTTTTTCTTTTCCGTTCTTTCTTTTTTAATCATTTCACGAATATGGAGCGTCGTCGTTTTTATCGTTTTCCCGGTTCGGTCTCGCCCCATTCATGCGGGATCGTACACTTGCTTAACGCTTTTTGTTTCTTTGAAACAATCACGAGGCAAGCAACACCATGTTTACACTTTTTATCGTTACGTAATTGGAGTTAGCTTATAATTTGATTGGCTTATAATCTGTTTGTTTTATCGTTTTACTTCTTATGCGATCAGACAATATCTCTCTCCGACTATTTTGTAGATGAACATCTGAAGTTATCTTGCAAATAACACTTAGATGAAACACAAAAGCTTTTTTTAAATAATCATAATTATATTATTCTTTAATTTATGCTGCTAATGTGGCATGCAGACCACCTTATGGTAAGCGGTTACCGCAACCTGCAACAGCAAGTTCATCACCTGCGTTGCCTATGAAAAATTTGTTATTACACCCTTCATGAAACACCATATTCTTAATTCTATCTTGTTTATAGCAGATTGTGAGTTCATCTCCGTCAAGCAATATACATTTTTACTTCTCAGACATATTCCTGCCTGCTTTCTTTAATGTTTTCCATTACCGTCAAGCTAGTGGTGTATCAGACCATGTGTTTATACTATTAAGGTGACAAACAAAGTTACAGTCAGTAGTAAACAGCTACTGAAGCCTATGAGTATGTAAGGAGACCGAGTGATATATGCTCATCCCTAGAAAGGGAAACATCTTCCAGCCGGATCGGGTGTCATGCCTGGGAACTGCGGCTACAACTGTTCTAGTTGGAAACTTGGATATATATGGCTGGCACTCACGTCATACTTGTGAACAGGTGCTGCTTGTGGGGGCTGGTCATCTCAAGCTATACATTTAGTTATAAGTAGATGTAGTAGATTTTTAGTTATGTTAATTTTTATCGATATGTGTGCATTAGAATTTTGTCCATGAGCTTACGTTTCTTAAATTATTTATTTTGTATTCTTTAAATTGTATAATATTTTCGAAAAGAGTAATTACTGAGTTTCTTGCCAGGTTCTACTCAGTAAAAGCAACCTTCCGAACCTGGCGGTAGCATGCATAATCCTGTATAATTATGTCATTCTGACGATTTGAAAGTACTTTGTAAAAAGTCTTATCGAATAAAGATACTTTTGACTTTGACTTTGACTATACTGCAATGCGCTCGAAAACTCTTATTGCGCGATATAGGTGCTCGTGTATTTGTACTAAGCATCGCATTTGTTAGCGAGTAGCGCCATCTTTGTAGCGAGAGGAGAAACGCTGCCACAAATGCTTGTAACACCAAGTGACACTCGCGCGTTGTCTGCCATATAGAGAATGGAATCTCTGTGCTAACATAATGACAACTCTTGCTACCAAAGCGACTCCACTTCTACTCCTCCCGCCTCCTTCCATGGAGTACTGGCGATCTACTCACCGCAGAAATACACTACTTGAAGATAGCATTATACGCGATCTTCTGTAAGGTTGAGGTACAATTCCCAGTTGGGCAGCTCTGAATACATTTGGGTAAGTACCTCTCTTAAAATTTTGTAAATTTCTGGAAAAATGGTGAGAATGGACTTGTGCATGACTTGTTAACGTAGCATGCAGCCACTTGGTAGCAGCTACCAATCTCCTGACTTCATTTTTGGGGTGCCGTACCTCAAAGAGTAAAAAAGGGAACTCTGTCCATCTGCATGTCCAAGTTAAAATGTATACCAGATACTGAGGCCTATAGTTCTTGTTAAGTGTAGAAAAATCAAGGTCCTGAGTCCACACGATAAAAAAATATCGTCAAATTGAAATTATCGCAAAAAGTTGTAAGTACCAAAATCTTAGCCCCATTCTTTTTATTTAGATATTGGTACGGAACTCTTTGTGAGGAGCTCGTGGCACAGTTGCTATTGCGCATATCATTCGATCAGCAAAGTTAAGCAACGCTAGCCCTAGCCAGTAATTGGATGGGTGACCGCCCGAGTTTCCTCCGTGCCTCGGAGAGCACGTTAAGCCGTCGGTCCCGGTTGCCAATTTTTCATCTTTGGCAATCGTTACAGGTCAGTCGGAGACCTAAAATAGTCTGAAAACTGGATTAAAGTTTTGCGAAGGTCAGATGGCAGTCGCTTCGTATAAAAATCGGGTGATCAGCCACATCGGGTTGAATCAAGTGCCGACCCCAACAATGTATGGGATAAGGCCAGGGAGATGATGATGATGATTGGTCTATGTACACTTGGTTGGTTTACCAAAGGCGTGTAAGCAGATGTAGTCAACTTGTCTTGACTTCAAGTGGAGTAATCTACGAACGAGTGACTAGTGGTATTCAAAGCGGTTTGGGATTACAAATAGAAGCTTAGTTAAGACAATTGACAGTCAACTCTAACACTAAACATAGCTTATAGAGAGCTGATGACTCAGTCAGAAGCTGGTACAGAAATAGTCGTGTGACCAAAATAGTGAGATGAACTCGTTCGCCGGTCGCTCAGACCGCAGAGGTAGAAAGTGTTAGCTCCTGACTTCCAGGCAATAACAGCGGCACAACAAATTGTTGTTTTTTGTACATCTCCCCTCTCTGTGTACCGTCATGGTTTTTTTATTCAGTTTTTTCTCCGAGTCCAATTTAACACTTGTCGCGCTCGCGTGGCGCCTTCGTGCTGTTGGGACGGTTTGACGTGGTCGTTGTGGATTCCGTCGGCAGAATAAAATTAAACTTCTATATTGTGCATACTTACTGAAAATCCAAGAAATCTTTTGCTTTTATTATTTAGACATGCTTTATATCTTTATTTAGGTTCTTGGCACTTACTTCTAACATCATAAGGTATGAGGGCTGGTCATCTTAAACTACACGATTGTATAACCTAAGCTACTATGTTATTTTGTTTTTAGATCCCGTCCATGGGCGTATATTTTCTTTGGGATGTATACATAGATTATTTAATAATCAGGATTGAAAACATAGTAGATCTTAGATCGCATTTTTATAAACTTTTTTAATTACTCTAAGTCCATCGTTGGGATCTAAGCTTAGAAAATAAATAAAAATGAGATCAGCAGTTCAGCCGTGACATGGTGTCGCCACAAGTCAGTTATCGCAATTACTTTTTAAATCTATTAAATGCCCCTCTCATTTGACAGCTGACAGAAAACTTTTCCCGTTCATCATATTTTTAAGACGGATAAAAACTATTATTTTTTTTAAACTGTAATTGCAGTTTCGGGATCTTCTCAGTAAAAGCAACCTTCAAAACTCTTTTTCGCTTTCGCTTCTCAATGTTGTTAGTAATAAAGTGCCACCGTCTTATATTCTATCATCTACGGTCACTCCTCAGAGTCCTCAGTGACCAATGCATGCGGGCGTGACTGCACAGCGGTCAAATCAAAACTTTTTGCGTCGAACAATGTTCGTAGATAAAAAAAACTGTACCGTGTAATGACAATCTGATTTGTCAGCGACCGTTAGCGCAGTGATGGCGCGATCTTGCACCCATTGTCCGAGGTTCGAGTCCGGACTCGGGTAAAAAGATCGCATTGCCGATACGTGAGCAATTATAAGTTTCATTCAACTCGCGAAGATTGATTTTTGTTACATTTTGTTTTTTTTTTATTACAAAATGTTGTCTTTAGAAGTGGTCGAAACTTGAAGATTTTGTTTATGGTTTTGTGTAATAGGTAAGAGTATCTTATTATAACGCTTTCACCGAAATTCTTTTTTTCTGTCACTGACCGAATAACTTTTTTATACCAGTACCACCTACCTATGAATTAGGAAGATAATATTCACAAAAGTTTACATTTAGAACTTAATGTGAGAGACTCAGGGACTCTACTAGAATATATATGCACGTTTAAAAAAAATTGGACATTTAAAATCCACCAATAACATGAAATCGGTAATAAGACACTTACAATAATTAACGACAAGTAGCGCCATCTCTCGTCGATTTTCCGTACCAACCATTAGTTGTATCGACAAAAAATCAATTACGGTTTCAATGTGTAATTCAAAGATAATTAGAACTACAATTTACTTTTAAGTTCGTCCAGCTGTCCAAATGTGCTTATCGCGTGTGTAGAGCCGAGGAACTGCTACTACATACATAGTTACTATCATAAGTGTAACGCAGTGTATAATCTGTGGAACGATGTTGAAGTAAAAGCAACTTTGATAGGGGTACCCGATTAGGCGCTTTCACACTGCGACGATCACGACACCGACATGGGACATACTTCTTCTCAGTAAAAGCAACATTCCGAACCTCGCGGTAGCGTATACAATCCTGTGTAGTTATGTCATTCTGACAATTTGAAAGTACTTTGTTATAAGTTTTTTTTTTATTACGACGTTGAAACCTTTAAAAACCGCCCTGGGAGAGTCAGGTCGGGGTATGTGGGATTTTCACCGCACTAAATCCCGGATGAGGATGGCTACCGAGCCATCCTCGGTGCTCAGGGACGATTCTGATAGATTGCTCCGGCACATCCCGACCTCGCTGGGCAAGGCAGCGTGAGCCACATCGCGCTGCCACCTTCCCGGGCCCGCGGCTCAGTAGTCAAAGCTCCCACCCCGCCCACCGCCAGCAGGCCCGTCCGGCCCCTGCCTAGTCGCCTCTTACGACAGGCAGGGGATACCATAGCCAAATTCTTAGACCTTGGCTATTGGGTGTAATCGAATAAAGATATTTTTGAGTTTAAGTTTGATATCGGACAACGACATCGAACGACTCGGACGATATCGGTCTAAATTTTTTCCCCAAATATTATTATTTCTGTTCTTCCTGAACGCCCTTTACTCACCCTAATTTTTTTCCACATGACGCTGTCGCCTAGTACTAAGCGGAGCTTAACCCTGCACTGTGACGTCACCCGACTACGACACAGTGTGAAAGCATTTAGTAGTGTGTATCAAACTAGCTGCCCGACGATATCGTGTCGTTACCGTTACCGTCTAATGTGAAAACGCTCATTACCGTAACCAAAAGGTTTGAGTAATTTATCTTCATCAACGTGTTTCGTAGTTTTCTTAATAATGTTTAGCTCTACATATCTACATGAACAATAAAATAACAAGTTATTTGTTATTAACATTTCTTTTGACATTAATAAAAATAAATATGCTCAAGTCCATCCCGGAAGGGTATACGAAGGGGTAAGCTGAGCATGCTACTGAATATGATTAAGTCCGTGACAGAGGGTGAGTCCATCACCTCGTGAGGAAACCTGTAGATGTCTGAGAAGTAATTCAAAGAAGTATATATAGTGCCTGAGACGGCGATGTACTCACCATCTGTCACGTTGGCACTTGGTCATCCTCAGTGAAAATTGGGTGTTGTTATTGCAACACCTCCGCTCACCCCTTCGGGGAAGGCTGTCACACAATGGAACCATGATGGCAATTAGAGCTCATGGTAAGGTCCCAGATACTTGATTCCACCTAAATTCAATGATACAAATCTTTAAGCAAGGTCAGTGTTGCTAGATAATAATATTTTTTGTGAATACATTTAGGTATTCAGAAAGCTCGTTCCGAGAACGTCTGTAGGTCGCCTGCGAACATTATTTCTAGAATCCCATAAAAAGCAAAGGTCAAAACGACCCTAAAATCTAAGTTATGGCGTCTGACACCCAATCACTGATAAAGGTGGTGTAAAAATGCAGTTTGCTTGGATTATAATCGTAAAAAATATAATGCTGCCAACAAGATCGGAATGTTATTTTATTATGTGAATATTAGTACATACTTAAAATGCATTCAAGCCCGGGGCCTGACAATGAGCTCTAATTGTAGTGTTAGTGCAGCTGTGTGACAGTAACAGATGTATGAGCGTCAAATACATCTGTCTCATAATAAGAGTAAAACTATCATGGCAATAAGAGTTCATGGTAAGGCCCTGCTTCCGTCTAGATAAAACAACATTGCACAAGTCTCCAGGATTTAAGAAACTCAAAGACAAAATTTTACTAAGAACTTAATTATCGTAACGAATTGATTTATAAATAAAAGCAATGGTTAATCTGTGTTTTAATAAATTGATAATACAGGGTAGAATACCACCAATAAGTTATCTAAGGTAAAGGCACCTATGTTGGACGCGGACCAATTATGGACATCTTTTGGTTTTCTTCCAAAATTAAGGAAACGCGCAGTATTTTTTTTCAAATATCAATACCTATTTTGACAACTGACACCCATTTTAATTGCGGTCATAGCGGTTGTTAGTTTCGCGGTGCCATTTGGTGTCGGAAATCGTAATTTCTTACTAGAATCGCGATGCAAGTAGGTTATCATTTTATTTTGTGTTTTTAATATTATTTAATGATTTATCAATAGAAATGCATCAATTTTATAATATAACCCATACTATAAATTATAATTTTAGCCCTAAAACACAACACTGGATTTTTCCTGTCCATTACTGGTGTCTAAGTAGGAGTGTTGTTTATTTATATTATTTCATTGTACTAAGTACTAAACTGAAATTAACGTTGAATTCTGATTAAGAAAATTAAATTTACCTCCAAATCCTTAAGAATGTATGTTGAAAAATAAATAAATTACGGGTGACTTTAGCTTACCTTAAAACTAGAGTATTATGTCACACCGCGAGCATAATGATGAAGGAAACGTCGTGAGGAAATCTGCATACTTACCTACGTTTCAGAAGAAATTAACAGAGTAAGGCCTTGTTACTGAGGTCTGAGCGTATATATATATTTATATGTATAAATTATAAATAAATCGCAGTATATTTAAGCAAATTTATTACTTGTACATAAAAATATTAATTCTTTTCAAAAGAAGTGTGATGTACATAATGTCAACACAAGGCACAAAAATAAAATAGTAGTACCTACACACCGCTTACAGAAAGTCCAGGGATCATTTTTAGGGCAATGTATACGCTTTTATAATAAGTTACCTACATGTATTGTAAATTTACCCTTTGATAAATTTAAAGAGACTGTAAAATCTGTGTTACTTAAAAAGGGTTATTATACAGTTAGTGATTATATATGTGATAAAGAAACTTGGAATAATGTATTACCAGATAAATATTGTAAGTAGTCTCATGGACACTGTACTTATGTTACAATTCTTAATATTTATTAGTTTTGATCTTTGTTTGACTGGCTTGAGTTGTCAAGCTCACTAAAATGCCTTTGCTTGCGGCGGCGTCTGGATGACGGGTTGTCCACTTCCCTCTATGATGGTTGAGGAGGTCAATGGCTGGCATTCACGTCATACTTGTGAACAGGTGCTGCTTGTGGGGGCTGGTCATCTCAAGCTACGCATTTAGTTATAAGTAGATGTACTAGATTATTTTGTTATGTTAATTTTTATCGACATTTGTGCATTGGAACTTTGTCCATGAGCTTATGTTTTTTAAATTATTTATTTTGTATTCTTTAAATTGTATAATATTTTTGAAAAGAGTAATTACTGAGTTTCTTGCCAGGTTCTTCTCAGTAAAAGCAACCTTCCGAACCTGGCGGTAGCATGTATAATCCTGTATAATTGTGTGATTCTGACGATTTGAAAGTGCTTTGTAAAAGTCTAATCGAATAAAGATACTTTTGACTTTGACTTTGACTTTGACTTTGAATGTCAATGACTAATGAGGGTAGAACGTCGAAGAGCGGTCTCTGCAGTTTGTAACGTCGGCATCCTAAGTAGGCATAATAATTAACATTCGAATTGCTAATTTAAGATTGCATTATCCATGATATCGATAACAAACAGGTACTAGATCAGGTCGTAGAAAACATCTGCAGCACCATCTCGGTGAATTTACCATTTAATTTGATATCAGTAGATCGAAATTGTTATCGTAAGCAACCTATGCTTTCTAAAACACCAATTTCTTTTACATTGTCATCGAACGAACGCCCATTTCGTTCGGTATTTAATTCCTTATCAATGGTGCCACCGGCCGGCCCGTTATCTCATTTCTGAACGAATGGAGAGCACTATTTTGCCGCCAACCGTGACCAATGGCGAGAAGCTTTGTTGCCCGATTTTTTTAAATCCATTCGTGGCGCTAGTGCATTCTCCTATACAGCCTGCAAATGTTGTTTCACAAAAAACTTCATTTGGGTTAATATGTCGCAAATGTTTGTAAATAATGCACCTACGGGGTCATTAGCTCATTTAAATGTGAACTATCTAGTTAATTATCTATTTGTGTCGTATATTATAGAGTTCTTCATATTGTAGTAACAGTTTATTTTTAAACTAGCTAGTTAAAAAATAAGCTGTGCCCTGCGGTTTCACCCGCGTAGATTTAATTTAATTCCGGCGAAACCATAAATGTTTTTTAAATAAAAGCCTAAGTTACTCCCTATAATATTAGCTATATGCCAGTAAAAGTCCCGTTAAAATCGATTCAGCCGTTTCAGAGATTACCGGAACAAACAGACATACGGACAGAGAAAAAAAAATTGTTTTTCTATATCAGTACCGTGTATGTATTCATATGCATTTAGTGAACAGCTGTTATTTTGGAATTACAAACAGACACTTAAATTTTATTTATCTGTATAGATATAGATTAACTGTGAGTTGTTAGTTAAGTACTTAATAGGCAATCTTTAGAGCCTTAGAATACTTAAGTACGAAGGTGAAATTCGTAAAAAATCGTAAAGAAATCACAGGAAAATTGTTGGAAGACGCTGTGTATTCTGCAGTCGGAACTGTCTAATAAATTTTACATACATACATGACATATGCTCACGCCTGTATTCCCCGAAGGGGTAGGCAGACGTGTTGTATTCACAACACCCACTTTTCACCGAAGATGATTAAGTGCCAACGTGACAGATGGTGAGTCCATCGCCGTCTCAGACACTTTACATACGTCATTGAATTACTTCTCAGAAATATGCAGGTTTCCTCACGATGTTTTCCTTCACCGTAAAACATGTGGTGTGAAATCACTGTACATAAGTTTTTTTTAGATAAATTGGTGCAGGCCCCGTTGGGATTCGAACTCAAGGCCACCACGGCTCTTTAGTGTATAATACCTTAAATTAGCAGGTACCTACCTAGTTAGTTAGATATAGACACACATTTTTGGTGCAGGGCGAAGTGCGGCACGGCATGGCAACGTGGTTGTTTTGCCGATCGCGCGTTGTCTATTCATTCTAACTTTTTTACTTTTTTCGCCGAAATATACGAACAGGCACCGCCGAAATATCCATGGAAGCCAGACAGAGCCTTTTACATGCCCTATACATATTACATAACGTTTATGTGTAGGGCGCTTGCGTTATTTTGAATGAAATTTATTTAGCTAAGTATATATTAAGCTAAGATAGATAATTTTTTAGTATTGTAATGAAATTGCTCCGTTGGTTTACTTTAAGTTAATTTAGCTTACGCCGCCCAGGACTCGTCCCCGGAGGGTTAGACAGAGGTGTTATGACACCTATTTTCACCGAAAATGAATCCAACGTCAAATGTAATGAGTCTATTTAGATAAGGTAAAGTCACCAGTCATGGACAGTATAAGCGATTTTTTTTCATATTTGCTCTGTATTTTCTTTATTTTTGAACTTACATTCTAAAAGTTTTGCGGGTCAGGTAAAAGCTCTTTTCTTAATCAGAATTTAATGTTTAATTTCAGTTTAGTACTTAGTACAATGAAATAATATAAATAAACAACACTCCTACTTAGACACCAGTAATGGACAGTAAAAATCCAGTATTGAGTTTTAGTTCTAAAATGATAATTTATAGTATGGGTTATATTATAAAATTGATGTATTTCTGTTGATAAATCATTAAGTAATATTAATTTCAACAACGACGATACACCAGACATACAATAAGAGATGATAACCTACTTGCATTAAGATTCTAGTAAGAAATTACGATTCCCGACACCAAATGACACCGCGAAACTAACAACCATTATGTCAGCTGTAATACTGGCAAAACTGATCGGTATTGACATTTGAAAAAAAAATACTGCGCGTTTCCATAATTTTGGAAGAAAATCAAAAAATGTCCATGATTGGTCCGCGTCCAACATAAGTGCCTTTACCTTATGTCCTTTTCAAACCAGAGATAGTACTTCTAAATTAAGGGATATCTTAGTCTTGCTTGTATTACCTACACCCCCTAGATTTCTTCACGACTCGCGACCATTTGGACCAGGTGGTAACATTTATAATCCTGTATTTGTATCCTTCTGACGATTTGAAAGTACTTGGTGGAGAAGTTTAATCAAATAAAAATATTTTGAATTGAATTGAATTGACCCTTTCTGCGAAGTTCAAGATACTACATGACTGCACTTAAGATTATAGAAGAACTCATTTGTGTACTTACTGGACTTGAACTTACGTCGCTGGCGGCAACTCAAACCGGCTACCGAGGTGTGACAAGGTCCATGTATCAAACTATCATCTAGAGTCTATACTGGAAAAGGTACCTTGGTATTTCGGCTCATTTGGTACATGTAACGACATCTGCTGACAAATTTAAGTAATTACGAATGCTATTAAAAATGTTTTCAAAATTTGCATCTATTCTATACTTGCTATGTTCAGTTGCAACAGATACATTCGATTGCCTGTCATAAAATAACAGGCGTTATTGATGTGAAAGACGTTATATTTGCTATCAATGGTATTTTAAGCATTTTCTTGAGTTCCAAAATCAATCATAAATTTTCTAATTTAGGAGGAAAATAAAATTATGATTTTTCTATAAAGTTTCTTATTCCGGTTAAGAACCATATTATGGCATTGCAATAAAGCATAACTTAAGGGATCCGTTCAGAAACACCATACGTTATGTTATTTTAATAGGTAGAATTTAATGATATTTTAAGAAAAGAATTATCCGAACATTTAGATTTTTGCAATAACAGTTATATTCGGTAGTAATAGGATAATAATATTAAATACAATTCTGCGAATGTCAACGAAATGTACTTGAATAAGGCATCGTTCAGAAACACACCTGTCAAACAAAGCAAGTTATTTTGTTCGCGAACAGTGGTTTCGCAATAAGTTTTCATTAAAATCTTGTGAAAACAAATTAATTGACGATGCTGTCCAGCCTCAGGACAGGAGCACAAAGCTTGGTAGGATGCCTTATCAAAAGATATTAAATTAATCGTGGGGTTATTGTAAACAGTCGTATTATATAACAATTTGACGTATGGGAGCCGTCGTGATGTGAAAATTGTGGTTTTCCAGTGGCGGGCTTCTTCAAGGAGCCTGCAGACGACCACAGCCCTTCAGCATGATAGCCTTTTCGTCCACCGAGACAGTCCTGAGGACAACGCTAACACTCCCTTTGAATTTTCACCCGCTAACCAAAAGGTAACCATATTCACTTGTTTTTATTACAATATTTTGAATATTCTATTCTAAATTTCGTGTCTTATTTCGTGCGATGACAGAAGAGTCTTTTGGTTACTATAGATACGGTTTTGTTTAAATAAAATGTTAACTCAGTTCAAATAGAGGTTATCACAAAATAGGTTACAATAAAAGACATAATATTTACTTTCAGAAATATGTTGTATCCCATGGTTGTATTAGTCTTCTTACTTACAAATTACTTAATTAATATGCAGGCGAAATAAAATTGTATATTAATTCCTTTGAATTAAAACCTTTTTAATAATTTTGATTAATTTACACATTATTTTACAAAAGAAAGCTAACCTATTACAAAATCTCAGGTTGTTCACTAGCTTCTCTTCTCAGATATTATATATTAGCAAACATCACTCGCTTTCACCCAAGTATATCTCTATCCCATGTGTGCATGAGGATAAAATATAGCCTATGTTACTCGCTGATAATGTAGCTATCCATTGCTGAAAGATTCTTTAAATCAGTCTAGCACTCTTTGAATCAATTTATTCCGAACATACTTCCATTTGATTCTTTTCTCTTGATATGAATGAAGTCTTACAAACAATATATAATATTCACGGCAGATTGCACTGTCGTATAACATACATAAGTGGTATCTTTGGTAGCTAATGAATAATTTGTACCTCCAATAATTACTTACTAGGCCTAGATTTTGTCCATTCCGTGTAGGTTGTAAGCCAGCAGACGAAGTCGGACAGGCAAGCTCCTCCTTCAGCAGTCCAGCAACTCTTTGTCTGACCCAGAGATTGAACCTAGGACCACAAGACCAATAAGGCAACACATGTTTTAATAAGATCTCATTATTGTAATTGCAGAGAGTAGATGCTTTGCTAGCTATATACCCCGAGGGCCACAAACGAGCAGCTATGATCCCGCTGCTCGACTTAGCCCAACGTCAGAATGGAGGCTGGCTGCCTATCTCTGCCATGCACAAAGTTGCAGAGGTCCTCAACCTGCCCCGCATGAGGGTTTATGAAGTTGCTACCTTCTATACTATGTTTATTAGGTAAGTTTTTGACTGACAACATTTTATTGAGATTTGACAATCATCTTCTCAAAGATTGGTCAGATTCCTTCACCATACATTTTTCAGGGTTGAATTTGTTGAGGTTAAATGCTTTTGAAATTCATTGCAGGCAAATGTATTTACCAGTTTTGTTAACCAATTTTTAAACTATACATACTCAATATACAATTTAAAATCCTGATTGACTGAAATTGTGGTTTAGGCTGTGTGTTGATTTTAGTCAGTCAGGATTTTTAATTGTATTTTTGTTGTGTGTGTCAAACACAGCATAAACCGCGTGCCTCTAGACATGACATTTTGAGGGTATGTGCTCTTGGTTGGTCATCAGAAGCTACGCATTTAGTTATAAGTAGATGTACTAGATTTTTAGTTATGTTAATTTTTATCGACATTTGTGCATTGGAACATTGTCCATGAGCTTACGTTTCTTAAATTATTTATTTTGTATTCATTAAATTGTATAATATTTTTGAAAAGAGTAATTACTGAGTTTCTTGCCAGGTTCTTCTCAGTAAAAGCAACCTTCCGAACCTGGCGGTATCATGTATAATCCTGTATAATTATGTCATTCTGACGATTTGAAAGTGCTTTGTAAAAAGTCTAATCGAATAAAGATACTTTGACTTTGGTGAAGTATGCACTCAGAAATTCCACCCCTAAGGATACTGAAATGTTGCAAGTTGTGTATGTGAAATTTTACTGCAGGTGAAGCTGCCGGTCGAATCTAGTAGTCTCAATATGAGGAGGTATTTATACACCAAACGCTGTTGAATAAAAAGACCTGGTTGGTGTTGTGGTTGAAAACCTTACTGCAGTATATGAGGTTTTAGATTTGACCCCCAGGTTTTGACAAAACGTCTGGATTAGTGCCTGGTTAATGGCAATAGACTTGCCCCCTATTAACTGGCAAAATGTATCCTATAGGTATGATACATACACCTCTGCTTACCGAATACAGGCGTGAGCACATGTATGTATATATGTTGTAATAGAATATGATGTAAATTCCAGACGTCCCATAGGCAAGTATCACCTGCAGGTGTGCACGACCACGCCGTGCTGGCTGCGAGGGTCGGACGCCGTGCTGAAGGCTATCACCGACGCCACGGGCTGCCACGTCGGGGGGAACAGTCCTTGCGGAAAGTTCTCCTTGACTGAGGTATGGATATATTTACATTAAGCACAAGGATATTACACTTATAAAGAAGACTAAGTCAGAACTCTACCACCCTCAGGGGTGCGATATGTTTACTGAAAGAATATGGGCTGAATCAAATAATTTTCTTTTTTAATTGCCATAGCAGTTTATTTTACCAGTTTTTAATACAATGTATTATATTATTTTAAGGTATAGTTTAGGTTGCGTATTTTGGATAAGTCGTAAAAAAATTTTTTTTTAATTTTATTAAAACTAGTTGTTGAAATACATTTTAAGGTCGTGTCAACATAATGATTTACTCAAATTTTCGAGTTGCGCCACTTTCGTACTGAGAGTGCGATATATGAGGTTACAAGCCGTTAGGAATCTAGGAACAAATCATTCGATATGACAGACTCATACATACGTGAATATCTATGAGATTTATATGCGACCTTGGTGTAATGTGAGTAAGGGGTTTCATAGACATTGTTTTAACTTCTAATCGAGTTCTCGACATTATTTCATTCTTTTATTTATTTAATGGCGACGTGCTTGAGTACAGCTATTCCGCCAATGTCAAGTGATTTTTGAGAAAAAGTCCTGTAAATTGTTAAAATATGTCGAGGAAACCATTGGATTCCTGTTTCTCGTTATCGATATTACTTTGTAAAAAATTTAAAACTTCAACAGTGACAACTCTTATACTCGATGGAGATAACATTCTTATAAGAAAAAAATGGTCTAGATTCCATACTGGCTGGTAAGCTTTATAAATACTGTGACTCTAGTCTCTGTCCTCATCGGCTGGAGGCCCTTGGACGCCCCTTAACACCCACTCCAACTGCGAGAAACCATAACTGAAAAAAAAGCCTGTCCTCAGTTACTCTCAAGTTGGATAGATAGCATATTGTGCAAGTTGAAAAACGAGCAGGCTACATTTAAGGTGCAGATGAAAATAAACAAATGAATATGATTAAGTGCCAACGTGAAAGAGGCTAAGTCCATCGCCGTCTCAGGCACTATACATACGTTTTAGAATTACTTCTCAGGCAGGTTTCCTCACGATGTTTTTCTTCACCGTAAAGGACGTGGTGTGAAATCACTGCACATACATTTTTAGAAAACTCAACTGCTAGCAAATTCTTCGTAAGTGCTGCTCTCAGATCTTATAATATACATGTCGCCTCATACATTACCTCATACAAATGTACCTCGTGTAACGATTAAGTAGGTAATGTAATTAAATTGTGTGATATTAACTTCCAGGTGGAATGTCTTGGCGCTTGTGTCAACGCACCAATGGTTCAAGTTAACGATGATTATTATGTAAGTACTCTCAGATACGTTACTTCATATAATATGTCACGTGTCTGATGTATGTCATTTCCATACATTTTGTATCGTTTCTATAAGCGCAAGCGCAAGTAGATAATGTAAAAACGTAAATGTATAATGTCAGTGGCAGTACTATGTAAAAAGTCTAATTGAATAAAGATATTTTTGAATTTGAATTCAAGTACAATCATAATCCCAAGAAGGTCTTAAGATGAATGTAATAATTAGCTCTAAGCATTGAAGGAAAGTTATTAAATAAATATTAAAATTTTCAGGAGGATTTAAGTGTAGAAGACACAAAGGAGATTATTGAAAAACTGAAGAAGGACGAGAAACCAAAACCAGGCCCCAGGTATGACGTAACATTTTTTTTTTACACTAAACATTATGTTTAGAGGGCTGTAGTGCCTGCAGGAACAGTCGCCTCCTACGCAAGCGACGCAAGTTCGAATCCCAGCCTGCACCAATAAGTTTTTGCAGAGAACCCTACATATGTCTGAGAAGTAATATGTATAGTGCCTGCGATGGACTCACCATCTGCAACATTGGCACTTAATCATATTGGGCGAAAGGTTGGTGTTATTGTTACAACATCTCTGCTTACCCCTTCGGGAACCCTTATGGAATGGCGTGGGCATATTTTTGGTGCACTTTATAGCCAAATTCTCAAATGGAGTGAAGGGAGTGAAGGGAGTCTGTTTTTCTTATGCTGCTGGTAATAATATCTTGGTGGTGAAATTTACTAAAATGTTCATGAAAATATTAAATAAATCGTGTAAAACGGGTGAATATTTTTTGCAAGTTCCCTGGGTTACAGCTGTACTATATATAGCTGTACTATATATAGCTGTACTATATATAGCTGTACTATATAGTATACTCACCATACCGTAAGGAAATGTACACTGTCTGTTTGTTCCGGCTGATCTCTGAAATGACTTGACAGATTGCAACGGGACTTTCGCTGACAGATAGTTGATATGACAAGGAGTAATTTAGTAATTTTTTTTATCATAACTGTATATCACCTATTTTATTTAAACTATGCTAATGCAATCAAAGGCAACAGCTAGCACATAAATAATTATTGATGTATATATAACTAGCTGTACCCTGCCACACTTTTCTGTGGCAGATTGTGATTGAACATACATTTTTAAGCGTACACCAATCTACATAAAATTTATATCTATATATATAAATTTTATATATATAGATGAAAGAATTTATAAAAACAATCCTTGATACGAATTATATATATCATGCTAAAATTTCATCTCGATTGGTGCAGAACTTTTTGAGTTTTTGGAGCGCACACAAACCAACGTAACATTTATATATATGTATACATATATATAAATGTTATATATATATATATAATAATATAAGCCTATGAGTCTACCAATATATTTGTACCATACAAAGTCGCGGGTAGAAACAATTTTTTTGCCATTGTTCACAGGAGCGGCAGATTCGCGGCGGAACCTCTCGGCGGATTGACGTCCCTGACAGAGGAGCCCAAAGGACCTGGCTTCGGGCTACAGGACGCGCTCAAATCCTAATGTTGTTGTTTTGTACATTTATTCTTAGGAAATATTTAAATAAATCATGTTAGAACCATTCTTTGTTATTTATGGTCGCTCTTTACTTAATTAAATTTATAAATAACTGGACTTCTTAGGCAAAGCAGAAGTTTTATAAGATTTTTTTACTCTAATCTTTTTTTAATCTAATATCTTCATACATGGCAGCCTGTTACGTAACGTTATTAACCTAATTGGATGCTGATAAGCAATAATGTGTCAACCCACAAAAAGTCAAATTCAAAGGTTTTGATATATTTTGGTAATGCATCACGTATTTAACATTCTAAAAAAGTGTTTAAAGTCATCTGAAACATAAAAGTACGTAAAAAAATGGATTTATGTCATAAAACAAATCTTAAATCACGTATACAATCATCTTAAGACGCCATTTTCTCAAAACCAAGTTTATGCGGGTTGACACATTATTGCTTATCTGCATCCAATTATCTTTTAATACATAAAACACGCACATTATTTATGCCTTCCCTTTATTAATCAACCTCTATATTAGAATGAAACAGGATTGATATGACTGGAATTTACTGGTTGCTGAAGATAAAATAGGTATGAATAATTTACAGAACTACATAATATCGTGCTACTATGAGGAAAAATTCTTTGGATATCCTTTGGCATAAGCTGTATATAGCATACTTAGTAATAGAACATGATTATTCGTTATAATACGACCTTATCTCCTTCTACGACTATTGATAATAGCCACCGATAACGGATTTTTATACATTGTGTTACTCAGTATATCATTGATTATGATAAAAACGTGTGTACTCTGCATTGTGCTACTGCTATGAAAAAATATCGAAAAAGGTTTTAATAAAAATTGTGAGTGAAGTGTTAATTTTTTCTCCCTTTGGCGTGTTATTAAAAAGTAAATATTTTTCAACATGGCGGATTTCAGATGTATCGTAGAAGTTTGAAGAATGATTACAAAGAGCACACAAAAATATCAATATGGGAAGAAGTTACGACAGTCGAAAATGTAAGTATTTAGAATTTACTTTCTTTATTTTTTAAATTAGTCGTGAAATGTAGCTTATCTAGTTTACTTTATAGATAAATCGCCTATGATTCAAGCCGCAAGGTAATTGGGTAGTCGTATCATAGCGTATTGCAAACCTAAGCAAATATAAATAATAAAAATATTTTATTCAACTTTAATAAATTATAATAGTACTATTGTATTTTCCATCACTAATGTCAGAATTTAATTGTCAGCTGTCAGTCCAGTGTCACGTCACACGCATTAACTGTCATGTGTCAGTTTGCTTGCTTGTTTGCTTGTGTGTCGGACGCAGTTCGTCCGTCTGTACTTGTTTCTGCTGAAAATTCAGTGAAATTTCTTTCGTTGGTGCTTCGTGTTGTCTAGTCGGTGTAAAAATGTCTCTTGAGGCTTAAGCCCCGAGGCAGGTGTGAACAATGAAAAGCAGCCCAACACGTAAATATGAGAATTTCTCCAGCGATCATCACGGAAAGGAAACGGATAAGTACTCTTTAGACAGGCAAGACACCGCCAGTGTGGTTAGTTCCCAGTTGAAATTATTGATTTTGTTTGTGTATTCTTAAGATGCTATCGATTTGCCATGTATCACGCTCGGATTGGTGTTATGATCCAGATATTTAACCGTGTAACGTTAAAGCTTTCTGCGCGATATGCCGATGACTAGTATTAGAAAAAAGACTATTATTCACACAACGCGCGCACTAAATGTTTCTTAATTGTACTTACACCATTCAGTATGTTGCCTTTCAATGAGATTTTAGCTTTTTTTGGAGCTGTCAAATCACAATTAGCAACTTTTCCAATAGGTACTTTCATTGACAACACGCATTCACTTTCACCGCGATACGCGAGGCACCCTGTATTCTAAGGCGAGGCACTTTATTATTTTAGACATCTGGTTTCTCAATGGTCACATATTGGTTTAAAGCACAGGTACCTTTATGTATTTATTAAAATGTTCTAGATATATTCACATAACATTTTATCTGCTAATATAACACAATAAGGATAAATGTATGTTTTTTACAACATTAATTACAGCGGTTCTAATTTTAAATAATTTTAGTGCATACCTTTTTAGTAGTGGTAGTTGGTATATGTTTTTGCAGTGTATTATAAATTTTCTCACACAATCTTAAAAACTCTTTGTTCTCCATGAACTGCATAATTCATTGTCTGTATAAAGGACCATTATTTGTTGAGGCAACAATGCTACCATCTTTACATCTTCACAAATTGCTTATTATTAACATGTCTAGACTCAATGTCAGCGTAATTGCTCATATTGTTATCAAGTTACAACTCAGTCGGCCAACTTAGTAGTCATGTACTTAGCATGTATAAACACCCCATCAATACTATAATTATGAAGAACAATTTGTTTGTGTGTGATGAATACACTCACAATTTTCTGGTCCAATTTAAGCAATTCTTTCAATAATAGAATGCAATATTTTTGTCGAGAAACTGAGCGTGTATATTTAATCAAGGTTAATTAAGGATTAAATAAGGATAACATGTGCTCGTTGTTACATATTTTATACAATATAGCAATTTATTTAATGAGTTTATATTATCAGTAAAGAAATTTTTTTTTAATTCTGTTGTTTCATGAGTCTGTATGGTGCCAGACAGACTTATATATGCTCACATTAAATAATTGAGCGCACTCTTAACTCCTGATGGGACCTATAGGTACTTTGGTTGGTGATAGAAATTAAAAGGGACAAAATAATGGAAAATTTAAGAACACAATGATTAAGCTGTCAGCCATTGAATGCTAGAGCACATTGCAAACTTAAACACTAATAAAAACATAGCTAGGGGTCCTACCATCAACAATTAAAGCAGAGAGAGAACTTCTGAGCTTCTGAACTTCAAAGCTAAGAAGTTCTTAATATGTGCTGCTTAAACAATCATAGTTGGCAGATCCTTATAGAAGTCTTAAATAAACAACATGTTCATAAAATCCATTAATCAAGTGATGTGAAATGAAATGTTAAAATCCAACTAGCAATGCCTAAACTCGCGGAACCCTAATTTGATTTTTAATTAGAAGTAGCCTAAATAAAAGTTACTCCTTGTAACATAAGCTATCTGCCAGTGAAAGTCCTGTTAAAATCTTTCGGAGATTAGCCGGAACAAACAGACAGACAGACAGAGTTTTTTTTTTTTAATTGGTGTTTTAATGCCTGTATCCAATACACTTTCATATGCGTTTAGTGAAAAGCTGTTATTTTGGAATTACAAACGGACACTTCAATTTTATATATCTGTATACATATATACAGCCTAGAAAGGCTGATGATTACGGGACGGGTTGAGGGCAAAAGAAGCAGGGGTTGTTCGCCAACACGATGGACGGATGCGACCCAGGCTGCAACGAGGACTTCTCTTCAGGCTCCCATCCAGATGGCACAAAATAGAGAGGCTTGGAAAGCAATGTTAATAATGCAGATGTCACACCATGGTCACGTCCCTCAGTCATGAGGTTACGACTAAGAAGAAGAAGAAGATACATATATAAAATGTACCTATGAATATATTCACGCTACGAATCACCTGAAATTGAGATCTCATCTATTTAAAGCTTGAAACATTTTCCTAAGTAAACACCGGTGTGTTATTGATATACTTTTGCTATTACTAACACGAAACCGTTTTGGCCAGCTCTGTTTTCTATCAACATTATTTCTTAGTTTTATTGCATTTTTCGGTTTTACATATTTACATTATAATGTTCACCTTGATCCAATGTTTTTTTACATAAAGATGTTTATTCGTTTCAATAGTTTATCCAGCGCCATCCATATTTCTTCGTGTTTTATTTTCGATCTTTGAAGATTCTTCTTGTTTGTTAACTAAAATTTTCTCTCAGTCAATTTGTGGAAGAATTAAAGTTTATAGTTCCATGCAAGTGGGTGCTCAGGTTTTTCTTGATATCTGCTTTTATTTTTTAATCAGCCCGAATACTTAGTTACTACGCAATTAACGGCTGAGGTGGATATTAGCTTTCGACGAATCTATATCTATACAGATAAATACAATTGAAGTGTCTGGTTGTAATTGCAAATTAAAAGCTTTTCACTAAATGCATATGAAAGTATATACGATACTGATATCATCATCATCGCCCTGGCCTTATCCCATACATTGTTGGGGTCGGCACTTGATTCAACCCAATGTAGCTGATCACCTGAATTTTATACGAAGCGACTGCCATCTGACCTTCACAACCCCTTTAACGAGGCAAATCTGTGATCTGGGTTAAACCAGTTGTCAGACTATTTTAGGCCTCCGACTGACCTGTAACGATTGCTTAACGTGCTCTCCGAGGCACGGAGGGAACTCGGGCTGTAACCCATCTAATTACTGGCTAGGGTTAGGGTTGCTTATCTTCGCTGATCGAATGATATGCGCAATAGCAACTGTGACACGAGCTCCTCTCATATATACGATACTGACATAAAAAGAAAAAAAATCTTTTTCTGTCTGTCTGTCCGTTTGTTCCGGATAATTTAAGGAACGGCTGGACCGATTCTGACTGGACTTTCACTGACAGAAGATACGAGGAGTGAATTAGGCTTGAGCTTAACGGTATATGAAAAAAATACCCATGATTTAAGTCTATGTAGATTAAGTAAACTAAGTAGTCAAGTCAGCCGACTTATCCAGACCATTCAATATTCTAAAAAAACGTTAGCTGAGTAGTGGAATTAACATTTGAACTTATTAAGTACCTATTAGATATGTGCACTGATGCCGTTCAGACCGGCGGCGTGCGCCGGTGAAAAAATCTTCGTCGGCGGCGGCGTCATCGGCGTAATCGGCGCGGATGGTTTATTGATAGAAATACTGAAATTGAACCATGTTTCCTACGAAGCTGGCTGAAGTTCTCTTCGGCCAAATTCCAGACCATGGTGATACACGGAAGGCGCAAGTTATAATTTTTCATATCATTCCTCAGTGTCTAGAATGCCGAAGCACATTATGGCGTCTTTTACGACTTTTAGTACCTTGCTGCCTCAATATCGAGGATATTGAGGTATAATTTTTTGTTTGTAAGCGTAACTCAAGCGATTTGCCTAATATTTAATTGAATTTGTGGCGCCGATTTCATTTCATAACATAGTCGGCGGCGCTGATCGGCGCACACGTCTAGTACCTATTCGGTAACTTTTTTTTACGTGGAGAATCCGTTATTGATTCACCAACCGCCGCGGGCCCAGCGGAGGGGTTATGTCGTACTCGCACCGAGTAAACTCCACGGTGTTCCCCCTGGTCGCTAAGTGGGAGGTGCACGGGATATGTCTTCACATGCTTCACCGTGACCCCCCAGCGACTGGCCTGTCAGGCCCCTCCTTACGATACCAGACTGACCTATTAGATACCTACCTACTTAAGTTTTTAAATTGTATTCATACTTTTTCAACTTCAATAGCCAAGAAAGTCTATAAAGAATGTTATCAGTCATCGGTCCTATCATTGATAACGCGTCGATAACAAGCGCATTACAGACGAATCTGTGCCAAATAGTCGTAAGATTAGACAATCCAGATACCATTTTATCACTTAACGGATTATTAGGGATTTTAAACAAACCTGTACGAACAATCGAGTCGGCAAAACACTTATAAATATATACATCTCAATAAATAAAGACATCTTAAATTTTAATCATGTGATTTGATACAGATTAGCTCGTGAGAGGAGCTCGTGGCACAGTAGCTATTGCGCATATCATTCGATTAGCGAAGTTAAGAAACCTTAACCCAAGTCTGTAGTTGGATGAGTGACCGCCCATCTTTGGCAATCGTTATAGGTCACTCAGAGAGTCTGACAACTGGTTTAACCCAGATTACCGATTATCCTCGTAAAAAGGTCTGTGAAGTTTGGATGGCAGTCGCTTCGTATACAAATCAGGTGATCAGCCACACTGGGTTGAATCAAGGGCCGACCCCAACAATGTATGGGATAAGGCCAGGGAGATAATAATAATGATAGCAAATCTCTACTCTCGTTGCGTCTTAACGCAAGTTAAGCTGTTTTTATTTCTTGTGACAAATCAATTATTGAATATCTCATATTTAATCATCATTCATCAAATTTTGCATCACTTTTTCTCTTACGAATATAATTTGTTACAGCTAAAGTTAGTCGGTGCAACTCTTAATAATTTTACTTAACTCTTAATAATTTAACCCTTAGTAATTTTTGTTTAGTAAAGTGGAGGTTAAGTAGGTAGTTTCCGATCCGGTGGTAATTTTTGGACGGTCATATCGCCCTAGATCTAGGGGAGGGTAAAACCGGGGCACCCACCTCCCGGCGGCAGTTTCAGAGGCCACCGAAATCTTAACGTTAGTTATGAGCTTTAATTGTAATGCTAGTTCAGTTTGACAGTGACAGATTTATACTCGTCATATACATCTACACCTATCACGAGTTCACCAGGTTATCCTAATCTATACTCGCTAGCGTATCTGCCTCTCTCTGAAATGAGAAATTGTACAGCGTTGACGGGACGAACTAAAGTATGTCATAAAAATATTGTTGGTGACGCTAGCAAGTATAGATTACGAAAGCAGTGCAAAAGTCGTAATAAGGGTATGTGCAGTCTCTTAATATGAGTTGAAACTATCATGTCAACATTTTTGTATGTTTGGTAAAACAACTTGTCTTACAAAGCGCCTAGCATCTCACATTTCTCTATTAATTATAATATTCACCCGCGTATACTTAATTTTCATGGCTTTACTCTAACATTAACTAACGATTTTTATGTACCTTCTTATCTAATTAGGTAATGTAGCAATAGAAACGTGACTAAGTTAGGTTTAGACACTTGTTGTACCTATGTTGTAACAAAACGCTCAATAAGTAGTAGTATGGTGGCGGCAGTCGCGATGCCATGACGAATAAATTGAGTTTAACACGCATTTGGTCCCGCGCAAATAATAAAATTAGGACGAATAAGCCGCGACGCTGAAGTATTTTATTGGTCCATCATTAAAGATCGCTGAAGATCTGATCGGGGAACAGATTGGTACGAAAGTTTAAAGTTTTATACTAAAAGTACCACAGTAGAAATATCGATCTTCGTTCCACTGGGTTACGGGGGTAAGGTAAAATGAGGGCACCTGCGGTTGCGCAACCGCTATTGCACTTACAAATATTCCTGCTTTCGGCGAAAATAGTGGGGGTAACTGCCGCATGTATTTTTTTGTTCGCACCATACAGACAGACAGACTCATAAATTGCCATTCAAAATCAACGCTCATTACTCGTAACGGGTCCTAGTTGAGTATGTATGGGTATGATATGACACTGTATGGATTGTTGCAGCATTCGGAGGAGGGCGGCGGGGGGAGGCGAGGTGCTGGCGACGTGAGTGCAGGCGCCGGAGACATGTGGATCAGTGCCGTCGAGAGCTCCATCCTCACCTGGGAGGAGGTCAGCAATATACATTTTTTACTCATTATCACGCTAACTTTATCACACGTCTTGTAAGCGGACGTGCTAAGTAAACTCCAAAATATGTTTATTCGATTAGACTTTTAACAAAGTACTCTCATCTCGTTCAGAATGACAGGATTGTACATGCTACCGAAAGGTTGCCTTTACTGAGAAGAACCTGGCAAGAAACGCTAAATTGCACTAAAATCACTAACATATATACAAGTTGAAAAAAAAAACTTATAAGTAGGTACTACGTATAAATGTGTAGCTTGAGGTGACCAGTGTCAACAAGCAGCACCTGTTCACAAGTATACATGGTGTCGGAGAAAAAGGAAGAGTTGTGTTCTAGAAGTTGTAGGGTTTTATGAATATATCACTACGATAACGTAGTTATGGGCTATGGTTGCTAAGGGCCGAAGGCAAGGCCGAATACATTACGTACGTGGTCATTCCACTTGTTAAGTTAAGGCGAAGGTTACTGGTTTCGAAAAATGGTTTTATGGGATTATTTCAGGAACTATTAGTGGGAGACAACATTTAAAACGTAGTTAGATTTCAAGTAAATAACTCTACGTTACCGCTGGTTTTTATGCAAAAATAAGGTCTTGATATGGTCAAATTAAACGTCAATTACTCAAAAACTGATATTTTGTCATAATAATTTTATTTGCTTCCTAAAATTATACCCTATCACATATTTAAACAGCTGTCCTATTTTCGCCGACAACCTGTATAAGAAATGTAAAAACTACAAGCAGTAACTTTGTCAACAGTCCTGCAAATTTCATGTTACCATATCATTTCCAGGGCCTGTAAACAAAATACTATAATACTCGCACTTCGCTAATAGAAACGATACAAAATATATGGTAATAAAGACATACGTCATGTGCCTGGTTTATGTCATTTTGTATCACACAATGTATCGCATATAATAACTAATATAAGCTTTAAAAGCAGAAACGACTCAGAACAAATCGTTCTAAATGACACACACACACACACACACTCACACACTCACTCACACTCACACTTCAACGAGATTATAATCAGATTTTTTTTAAACATCAATATTATTCATATTCATATTCATATATTTATTGCAAGTTAGTATCATATTACACATAATATTAACATAGTTATAGTGGTAATAACATATAGCTAACAACCCTGTTAGGACACAGCAATTTATTATAAGGTAGGTTGCGCGTAACAGAGGTAAGCAGTAACACCAAGAGGTTTTAGGTGTTCGCCACCTTCTAGCATAATGCTCTCGCCTGTATTCCATCAGGGTGCCGGCAGAAAATACTGTTCGCCATAAACTACGATCCTTTCATACCACCTACTCTTGCTTCCCGAGGCCGGTCTCCTATCAGATGGACCGACCAAATAAAAGACTCTAGGTCCCCGAGGTTTAGCTCCGTCGTCAGGGCTGCGATGGACAGAAGCCGATGGAAACAAATAGTTCACTCCAAGTGTGGACCTCTCGTTGATGACCACGATCCTCAGTCATGAGGGAACGACTAGAGGGGGACTCTCGCTTCTTCTACATTCATACACTCCCTTCGGCAATGACTGCTTCGAATAAGACTTTTATGGAGATCGTTAATTTGGTCGTGATCGTCTTCCTTGGATGCCCGCTACCGTTTTTCCACTCGCATATTCGATCTATAAATGTCCGGACCATCTAAAATTTTTAGCATAAAACGTTGTAGCTTGGAAATATATTTACCTATCTTCGTTATGTACTTATCTGATTCATGCGTAAGTCCGTATTTACGACAGTGATAGTCACGAAATGACGACGTCATTTATTAAACAGATATGTATGTGTATTGTACTCTGAGATAGCACCTGTAATATATGCTCTGATTGTGTTTATTGTTTGAAATGTAATGAGAGAA
This sequence comes from Watsonalla binaria, assembly GCA_929442735.1. Lineage (NCBI taxonomy): Eukaryota > Metazoa > Arthropoda > Insecta > Lepidoptera > Drepanidae > Watsonalla > Watsonalla binaria. The sequence goes on along the minus strand of OV838929.1, from coordinate 1,750,744 downwards.
GTCTGGTGGATTTTTTGTTATTAATAGGTTTGATAAGGCGAAACGCGAATTATTGTGATATGTTTATTAATTATGGAACTATCTGGATTTTTCTGCTGGTTGTTTATTATACGTATATAGTTATAAACGCAAGAGGAGCTCGTGGCACAGTTGCTATTGCGCATATCATTCGATCAGTGAAGTTAAGCAACCCTAGCCCTAGTCAGTAATTGGATGGGTGACCGCCCGAGTTTCCTCCGTGCCTCTGAGAGCACGTTAAGCCGTCGGTCCCGGTTGCCAATTTATCATCTTTGGCAATCGTTACAGGTCAGTCGGAGGCCTAAAATAGTCTGACAACTGGTTTAACCCAGATCACAGATTTTCCTCGTTAAAGGGGTTGCGAAGGTCAGATGGCAGTCGCTTCGTTTAAAAAACAGGTGTGCAGCCACATCGGGTTGAATCAAGTGCTGACCCCAACAATGTATGGGATAAGGCCAGGGACGAGGATGATGATGTTTATTAATTATGGAACTATCTGGATTCTGCTGGTTGTTTATTATACGTATATAGTTATAAACGCACAGCTGCTGATCCTAAAGACATGAAATTTGGAGGCTGTATTATTTCTTGGTGAAGAGTCACACAGAAAGGGTTTACTGAAATTCCACCTCTAAGGGAGTTAAATAGGGGTTAAAAGTTTGTGAATGTGAAATCTTACTGCCACGCAGATGAAGCTGTAGAAGCAAGCTAGTCCTAATAATAATAGTGACTTATCTGTGAAGTGCATGTCTGAGAAGAAATTCAATGACCTAAGTTTATAGTGCCTGACGAAGCGAAGGGGCTTATGTTCGCTATGTCCCAAAATTCCTCCAATTTGAACACATGCATACATTTTTGTCCGTTTGCTACATGCTACGATCCTTACATACTTTTTTCGTTTCGCCCACATTTATACATCTCTTCTCTCTTTCAAACATAACATACTATGCTCGAGCCTGTATTCTCCAAGGGGTAGGCTATTTATTTATTTATTTATTAAAACTTCATATACACAAAGTATATAGGCGGACTTAATGCCATGGGCATTGTCTCCCAGTCTACCTTAGACTGGTGCGGAGAGAAAATAAGTAGGTGCATTGTATAGAAACAAGAAACGAAAAATATTTATAAAAAAAATAACAATACATAAATCTCATATTATACAAAGGATATATATTATATAACTTATAAGATTTTTATATACCGATACATATAGATACCATGTTTATGTAGCAAAATATAATTAGGTATGGTAATCTTATCGGTTCAGCCAACAAGCGCTCTTTAATCCTTGCCTTGAATTTAAATTTTATATTGCTCATCCTGATCTCGGGAGGGAGGGGCATTCCATAGATGAATAGATTGAACAGTAAACGAAGAGTGACTGCTAGGCTACTTATTAGTGCGTCCACATTTCGCTAGTTATGCTTTCATTCAGCGATTGGCGAGCTTATTGCAATACCGCCTTCTATATCAGAGTTCGGGCTGCTACTAGGATATTACTAATGGAAACTCAAATAACACTTCTCCAGACACGATATGAGAAGACATAGACCACTATAACACCTTTTCTAGACCGCTTGCAACCACTAAACCAACGAGACAGTGCACTCACTTTATTAATACTCAAGCGGTTTCACCCGCGTAGTTCCCGATCCCGTGGGAGTACGGGGATAAATTAAAACCTATGTTATTCGATGATGATGTAGCTTTCCAATGGTGAATGCATTTATGATATAGGCACTGTATTTTTAGTTTATTAATTACAAACATACACACAAAAATACAAATCTTTACTCTTTATAATGGTAGTGTAGAGGACAATTTGTATGAAATATTTTTGAGATTATTTGACTACTAAACCCTAAAACAAAATTAAGGCCTTCAGAGATAGCTGTTCATTCGTCACGCTGCCGTATAAGTGCCAATTGCGCGTTAAAATGCAAAATGTATGAATTAATTTGCTATGGTGCCGACAGACGCGTTATTGAGTCGCTTGTGTAGTGTGGTTATGCGGGTTCGTTCATGACAGCCATGTCTCGTCCCCTCATTGGATCACTAGTGATCTACACTAATCTTATAAAGAGGAAAGATTTGTATGTAAGTATGTTTGTAACGAATTGGCTCAAAAAGTACTGGACCGATTTGAAAAATTCTTTCAGCCATGGATAGTTACATTGTCAGCGAGAAATATAGGATATATTTTATTCCCGTACTCCCACGGGAACGAGAACTATGCGCCCGAAACCGCGTGACGTCCGTTAATCTCAGATATTTTGTGAACACAGCACTACTTAGGTAAGTAGGTACTAGCCACTAGATTTTTCCACTTCTTTTTAGTGTTGTAAAACTCTATTACTAAGGGTCCGTCTGTCTGTCTGTCCGGCTGTCACCAGACTGTATCTCATGAACCGCTATAGTTAGTCAGTTTATATTTTCACGGATGAGTTGCCGCTGTAACAACATATACCTACTATAGACAGAATAAAATAAATATTTAAGGGGGCTTCCATGCAACAAACGAGACTACAGCTATCTTTTAGACCAAATGTCAGCAAAATCGGTTCAGTTATTCAAGATAGCAGATATACACAGTTACCTTGACATTTTTATATTGATAAGTACAGACCATTTTTCGCATTTGACATACAAACCATCATACCCCCTTTCACCCCTTAAGAGATGGAATTTTGGAAAACTATTACCTAATGGATACCTACACCACACAAAGCACACACCTTACAAAATTAATTTCTCTGAGAACAGTGGCTTTGACATATAAGTCAGTCAATCAGTCAGTCAGGATTCTTAATTTTACATGTATATGTAGAGGCAAATATGGTACGAAACTATACCTGTAAACGTAGTCGCCAGGGTATTAATAAAACTAGGTAGCGGATCTAAATTTACAGGTAGCCTGCATATGAAAGCATTGCATTCGATATAGAACGCTTGACCTAGTTTCATCCGATATTAATTTCTGTATCGTGGTATTTTATTTGATGGGATTCGATGAAAAATGTACTGCATTAAATTGAAATACACCTATGATGATGATTATTATCGGTGTGGAATCTAGCTTTCTGAAAACGATCGATAAGAGAGTAAGAGCTGTACATTAAGTATACTAATTAGGTACACGTGAAAGTATGGCAATTTAAATAAGAATTTTGTATATATTATGTGCATTATTCTGCAATTTTTATAATGAAAGATGCTGTACATAACATTTATGTGTGTCATGGTGACGGCATTTTAGGCCACAGTCTTTTAGTCTAACATTTCTTTTGTCGTCATAATCGGTATTCAGTACTCGTGTCAAAAATTGCGAAGCCCATTCTGTGGATAACTTAAATTACTAAACATATGCTCACGCCTGTATTCTCCGAAGGGTTATGCAGAGGTGTTGTAATCACAACACCCACTTTTCACCGAAAATGATTAAGTGCCAACATGACAGATGGTGAGTCCATCGCCGTCTCAGACACTTTACATACGTCATTGAATTACTTCTCAGAAATATGCAGGTTTCCTCACGATGTTTTCCTTCACCGTGAAGCACGAGGTGTGAAATCACTGTACATAAGTTTTTTTAGAAAAACTCATTGGTACAGGCCGCTGGGATTCCAAATTGCGTCGCATGCGTAGCAGGCGACTGCTCTAACCCCAAGGCCACCACGGCTTACTCTTTATGTAATTTACGAAGTCCAAATCCTTGGGTTGCTACATGCTATAGTTATATTAATAACCTAACTGTTCCACCCGTGTTGACTTAGTTATATTAATAACCTAACTGTTCCACCCGTGTTGACTTAATTTTAATGGGTGGCCCGCGCAACGCTAATGTTTTTTTATACATGAAAGTAGCGTACATTAATTACTCCTTGCAGCACTCGCTATCCCGTTAAAATCGGTTCAGCCTTTTCGGAGATAAGCCGGAATAAACAGACAGACAAAGACGAAAAGAGGGAAAAAAAATTACATGGTTTTTTTGTCTGAATACCGTACTATACTATACTTTCATTTACAAACAGACACTTTAATTTTGTTTATCTGTATGTATAGATGATACAGATCAACATTTTACAAGGTAAATGACAGCGCAGCCCCACACCACAGTCCGGCAAATTATCGAGATATGCCTTTCTTATCCCTATTTATGATCCACCGGGGGATAATTTTCTATTGATAATTATTTTCTATGCCGCTGTGATCCACCCTGCCATGCTGTGATAGTCTAGTCATCGCTTAACAAAGTTTTGGGACTGTCAGCAACAAAATGTTTTTCTGTTGACCGTACTTAATTACCAATGTTATAAAGCCATAAAACAAAAGAGTAACCAAGAGTAGATTAAACAAGGGGATCAGACCGGAATAACTCAAATTATCAGGCCACTCATTTATGCCACCCTGCAGATCAATTCGTTATGGAATAGCAGTGTATTCAGCCTTGGGGTAAGCGGTGGTGGAAAGCGGTTACTGCAGCCTATGTACATGACTAACGTGTGAATACGGAGTGTTCGGTATTATACAGTCATATCACTATTAACGCTTTTAATTTAAATATGCAACGGCATATTTTAATTAAAAGCTCTTTGAGCAAGTTACATGTATTAAGATACAGCAATAAGATCGTTCTTAAGCAGGTTACAAGCCCATATTAGCACTGAGATCGTTTCTACTAAGCTGAACAGGATGTTGGCGTCATGCCAGCAACAGTAACACCCCTAAATGCCTAGCATGGACGCAGCGAGATAATTCTGCCGAACGGATTTTCGGCGCATATTATGTTTGAGTGAGTGACAAACTTTTCCCGTGACGAGATACCTGCTAGGCCTACTAAGCGGGCTGTATGTTTGTTTGCTGTTAAAAGTAATAGTGATATGTTCTTCCCAGTTTAAAAGTGCAACCACATGCAGCCGCTCGATGCTCGTTTCCAGCGATAAATGTGGTCACGTGACCCCATTTTAAATTTCCCGTGACTCAAAAGGGAACTACGTCATGCAGACGCTCGTCGCTCGTTTTCAGCGACATTCAGTCGCTCGTCGCTCGTTTTATTGATGGTGGCATTTTTCGTGATTCAAGGATGGGCCAAAAGTTCAAGTAGAGAGAAATGAGTGTATGAATGGCTTTACCATATGTGGTAGTTGGTGACGAGGCATTCCAATTAACAGACTACTTACACTATCGATACTTCCCAGCGATAAAGCTCAAGATTTTCAGCTTTGTCGCTACATATCACGTGACCACATTTGTCGGTGGAAACAAGCGTCGGGCTGCTGCATGAGGTTGCACCTTAATAATGATGTTCTAAGGCGCAAGAGGTCACTAACACTAAGATACAATCACATCTATTTAAATTTAACGGTACCGTAAATTCTTCGCTGCACGAATTACTATAATACCTATCTATAACGGATAAGTCGCAGCAATATCTCCGACTAGAATTATAACTATGAAGTAGATGATTCCAAATCAAAATGAGTTTTGCGTGATCGTAATCCGATAGGTAGGTTCAATGATTGTGACCATTCGATATTTAACCTGAAGGAATCGTGCAAATTCTTTGGCTGATTTTGTAACCAACGGACATCGAGACCGCAACCATATACGAGAATACATACTTTATTCATCATCATAGAGAGAGAGAGAGAGAGCCGTGGTGGCCTTGAGCAGCCGCCTGCTACGCAAGCGACGCAAGTTCGAATTCCAGCGGGCTGTACCATACCAATGAGTTTTTCTAAAAAACTTATGTACAGTGAATTCACACCACGTGCTTTACGGTTAAGGAAAACATCGTGGAGAAGCCTGCATATGTCTGAGAAGTAATTCAAAGACGTATCTAAAGTGTGAGACGGCGATGGACTCACCATCTGACACGTTGGCACTTAATCATCTTCGGTGAAAAGTGGGTGTTGTGATTACAGGCGTGAGCATATGTATGTATGTCCATCATCATCTCCCTGGCCTTATCCTATACATTGTTGGGGTCGGCACTTGATTCAACTCGATGTGGCTGATCACCTGATTTTTATTCGAATCGATCGTTTAAACTGTAAAACGAAAATACTAAAGTAACTTATATTTTGGTGTATAGTAGCGTATTCTTAGAATATCACGTTAGCTTCCCGTTTATTACAATATGTGATGTCAAATACCGAAAAGCTGTCAAACTTCTAAGATAAGTAATTAATATAGTGGCACGCAGTAAGTATTTCTATGTCTATTCTGTTCGACGAATCTAACACCACGTCATTTAGATAACGTGCCGAATATAATGCTATTCGTTTTGCAAACATGTTTAGTATCATCCTTTATTATCTTTCGGAATTAATGGTGGTAATTTATACTTGTTCATGTCGACGAACAAATCTTCTATACATTATACAATTCAAAGTCCTCGGGGCCTACTCTAATATAATAATAACAACACCCACTTTTCACCGAAAATTAGTGAAGTGCCAACGTAACAGATGGTGAGTCTATCGCCGTGTTAGAATTACCATCATACCGCCATACAAACGTCTTTGAGTTACTTCTCAGACATATGCAGGTTTTCTCACGATGTTTTCCTTCAACGTAAAGCACGTGGGGTTAATCACTGCACATAAGTTTTTAGAAAAACTCATTGTTACAGGCCTTTGGGATTCGAGCTTGGGTCGCTTGCATGGCAGGCGACTCCTTACACCCCACGGATCTTTCTCATGTATCCTGTATTCCCAGGTGGCGGAGCGTCTGAATGTGGACGTGCGCCGCGGGCTGTCATGGCGGGAGGCCAACGATCGGATGAACTTCGTAGGCCCCAACGAGTTCCAGGTCAAGGAACAGGACCCACTATGGAAGAAGTACATCGAGCAGTTCCAGAACCCGCTCATATTGTTGCTACTGGGTAAGTTGCAAAAACACATATCTATACTAATAATTAAAGAGGAAAGATTTGTAAGTATGTTTGTAACGAATTGGCTCAAAACGGGATCGTTTTGAAAAATTCTTTCAGCAATGGTTTATCAGCGAGAAATATAGGCGATATTCTATTCTGAACACCTACTTAGATATGTATACATATTTCATGAAGCCATCAAGTTGATATGTGGAACAGCTGTGTAAATATGTGAAATTAATATATTAAGGTGTTACATAGGTCTCTGTACATTTAATTACGAATATCTTGGGAATCTATTAGGCTGTCATATACAGATTCTTTTATCGCAATCTAATGTATGGAAAAGTATATGATGACAGGTACCGTAATCTTGGAGATGTAGGGATTATAGAGATATAAAATATATACTTTTATAAGATTTGAGACTTCATTTGTATTAGTGTTTGAGTAGCTATGCAAGTTAAATCTCTTGAGAATTTTTAATACTTACATATTATGCTCACGCCTCTATCCTAAGGGGGTAGGCAGAGGCCGTTTGCCACATGCTACAGACATCATGTTCATCATCAAAACAGTAAAACTATTATATGTACACACACATCTAAGATAGGATTAAGTGTAGTGATGAAACACCAAGAGTTTTACCGTAGGAAAATATCATAGACATATGTGTGTATAGTGACTGAGACGGCGATGGATTCAACATCTGTCACTTTGGCGCTTAACTAATTTGCAACGATAGTGGGTGCCGTAACACCTCCGTCTACCCCTACCTTCTACTCGAGTTGGAGACGCGAGCTTATGTAAACTAATTTGGTAGTTTGTTTTGATCACCGCGTTTGTCTTGTGACACATTAGCCCTGTACCCCTATCATAAGTTTGCCACCGTTCTCGTAATCTACACTCGCTAGCGTCACTCGCAATATTTGTATGAGATATTTTAGTTCTTCACGTCACCGCTGGGAGTCGCTGCACAATTTCTTATACAAATATTCGGCGGAGACGCTAGCGAGTAACTCGTTATGGGGTACAGATCAGAGTAGTGACGGTGCTTGAGACTAGACACTACCGGACTTCATACGAGTCAAAATAACTCCTAATGAGAATTAATTTGAAAACATATAGCTGTATTGTCGCATTTAGAACCTTATTTGATGATGCTTAAAGTACAATCCATTCAACATAATTAATCCCACACTTTCAAACAACAAGAGTTCGTTGACATGTTGTGGTACCGCAATACCAGCTCGGACTAGACGTGAAAGATTTATCTAGAATTCTAGTGCGCATGCACGTAGAACAAGGTATAGAATAATTGATTGGCTGTTGGCCACCTTAACGATGGATATCGACGTGAGGCTTCAGTTGTTTCGATGAAACATGATGCCTGCTGAGTTTCTTGCCGGTTCTTCTCAGAAGGCTAGTTTCCGAACCGGTGGTAAATTTTCGACATTCATAAGTGCCTTATCAGGACCTAAACTGAATATTTTAGCTGGGTCCCGCGGTTTTACCCGCGTAGACTTAATTTCATGAGTGACCCGGGAAACCCTTGTCTTTTTTTAAATAAAAGTTACTCCTTGTAACGTTTGCTTTCTATCAGTAAAGTCTCACTAAATTCGGTCCAGCCGTTTCAGATATTAGCCGGAACCAACAGACAGACGGACAGACAATCAGACAAAACTTTTCGAAAAGGATTTTTTTATGCTAGTACATGCATATGCATTTAGTGAAAAGCAGTTAATTTACCGGGGTACCGTCGTAAATTACATTGTTTGTGTGAAACATACGTGTAGGTAATTATCTACAACAGCTTCCAACTCCCTCGACGGTTCCCGTTATCTTTATTACGTTTGCAAAATGGTTTCTTTCTTACGAATATTTTGCACAACAGTTGCCTGTCATACAGTTTAGGTAATAGGTGAAGACAAGACAGGGAAAAATGTGTATCCATACATACATATGCTCACGCCTGTATTCCCCGAAGGGGTAGGCAGAGGTGTTGTAATCACAACACCCACTTTTCACCAAAGATGATTAAGTGCCAACGTGACAGATGGTGAGTCTATCGCCGTCTCTGGCACTATACATACATCTTTGAATTACTTCTCAGAAATATGCAGGTTTCCTCGCGATGTTTTCCTTCACCGTAAAGCACTATGCCTCCACCTTATAGAATATCGTAGCTAAAATAATGCTACCTAAGGTCGCCAGTTTGCTATGGAGGGCTTCATCTTTTACTGTGGCAGAGCATAATTCACAATGTTTCTGACCAAAAATTTTTTATCTTATATCTTTAAACGAGCAATTCTTGTATATATATAATGGGAATCTCGGAAACAGCTCCAACGATTTTTATGAAATCTTGCATGCAAGGGGTTTTCAGGGGCAAAAATAGATCTAGTTAGGTTTCATTTATGGAAAATATCGTTTTGACCATGTTTTAAGGCAATGAAAAACTCATAAAATATCATTACGATACGACAGTAAATTTCGTCGACATCTGTCAAGTTATGGTAGCTCAGATGTGAGGCTTCTAGCCTACGGGGCGATAATGAAACTAGAGTACCACGGTTCGTGTCTGACGTTCACCGGATTTTTTCTTTTCTTTTTTTGTGTGAAGAAACCGAGCACAGCTCGGTCAACCAGATATTAAGTATAGAATAAATGGAAAAATGCAAACAAAAAAAAACGTTTGGGAAAGTAAATATAGGAAATGGTTACCTTGGGCATCATGACAGCTTCTTTAAAAACATATCAGAGGGAGAAGTAGAAAGAGAGGAATAGGAACGCCGAGGTTAACATATATGGGAAAAGCTTTACCTTAAAGGTGTCTGTTGATGGGTGAGCTTACGATTCTTAAATTATTTATTTTGTATTCTTTAAATTGTATTATATTTTTGAAAAGAGTAATTACTGAGTTTCTTGCCAGGTTCTTCTCAGTAAAAGCAACCTTCTGAACCTGGCGGTAGCATGTATAATCCTGTATAATTATGTCATTCTGACGATTTGAAAGTACTGTTTAAAAGTCTAATCAAATAAAGATACTTTTGAGTTTTGTCATGACTTATAGGAAGGTCAAAGAGATGGCACTGGATAGAGACGAATGGCGGAAATTGCGTCAAAGTCAAAGTCAAAGTCAAAAGTATCTTTATTCGATTAGACTTTTACAAAGCACTTTCAAATCGTCAGAATGACACAATTATACAGGATTATACATGCTACCGCCAGGTTCGGAAGGTTGCTTTTACTGAGAAGAACCTGGCAAGAAACTCAGTAATTACTCTTTTCAAAAATATTATACAATTTAAAGAATACAAAATAAATAATTTAAAAAACGTAAGCTCATGTACAATGTTCCAATGCACAAATGTCGATAAAAATTAACATAACTAAAAATCTAGTACATCTACTTATAACTAAATGCGTAGCTTGAGATGACCAGCCCCCACAAGCAGCACCTGTTCACAAGTATGACGTGAATGCCAGCCATTGACCTCCTCAACCATCATAGAGGGAAGTGGACAACCCGTCATCCAGACGCCGCCGCAAGCAAAGGCATTTTAGTGAGCCTGACAACTCAAGCCAGTCAAACAAAGATCAAAACTAATAAATATTAAGAATTGTAACATTAGTACAGTGTCCATGAGACTACTTACAATATTTATCTGGTAATACATTATTCCAAGTTTCTTTATCACATATATAATCACTAACTGTATAATAACCCTTTTTAAGTAATACAGATTTTACAGTCTTTTTAAATTTATCAAAGGGTAAATTTACAATACATGTAGGTAACTTATTATAAAAGCGTATACATTGCCCTAAAAATGATCCCTGGACTTTCTGTAAGCGGTGTGTAGGTACTACTATTTTATTTTTGTGCCTTGTGTTGACATTATGTACATCACACTTCTTTTGAAAAGAATTAATATTTTTATGTACAAGTAATACATTTGCTAAAATATACTGCGAAGCCACTGTTAAAATTCCTATTTCTTTAAATTTTTCCTTCAAAGATGCTCTAGATCCTAAGTTATAGATTGATCTTACAGCCCTTTTCTGTAATATAAATATGGTTTCTATATCGGCAGCTTTGCCCCAAAGCAGGATGGCATACGACATAACGCTATGAAAGTAACTAAAATAAACTAAGCGTGCCGTGTCTACATCAGTGAATTGCTTTACTTTCCTAACTGCATATGCTGCTGAGCTGAGTTTCCCCGCTAGACTAGATATATGTGGGCCCCATTGAAGTTTATTATCGAGTGTTACACCTAGAAAAACTACTGACTCCACAATATCCAGTTCTTCACCATTGATCATAATTTTGGTCGGAACAGGTTTGACGTTAGGTAAAGTAAATTTTAAGCATTTTGTTTTTTTTGCGTTCAAAACTAAGTTATTTACAGTGAACCATTTCAATACTTTGTCAAGGGCACTGTTTACATCATCATAATCCGTTTTAGCTCTGTTAACTTCAAACAGGAGTGATGTATCATCAGCGAACAGTACAATATCACAAGTATTCTGAACAAAATGCGGTAAATCATTAATGTATATCAGAAACAGAAAAGGCCCTAATATTGATCCCTGCGGAACGCCCATTAGAACCGGGGACCCGGAAGACTTAACGCCATTTACCTCTACTTTCTGTACCCTCTGACTTAAATATGAATTAATTAAATCGAGTGCAGTACCTTTGACTCCATAGTGTTTTAATTTGAGCAATAATGTATCATGATGTACGCAATCAAACGCTTTAGATAGGTCACAGAATACACCTATCATATCATGTGATTTCTCCCAAGCCCTATATACATGTCGAAGAAGTGCAACACCGGCATCAGTAGTAGACCGACCTTTGGTGAAGCCATACTGCTCATTGTGTAAAATCTTATTCATGTTGAAATGTAAAACTAACTGATTTAACATGATTTTCTCAAAAATTTTGCTAAGAGCAGGTAAAATTGAAATTGGTCTGTAGTTATTGGGATCATTAATATCACCAGCTTTAAACAATGGTATAACTTTACTGTATTTCATCAAATCGGGAAATTTACCTAATTTAATACAATTGTTAAAAATTTCAGCTAGACTTGGAGCTATTATATCTATTATATCTTGTAATACTTTTAGTGATATATCCCACAGGTCACCCGTTTTTTTTAAATTTAAACTTTTAAATGTCTTAATCACTTCTAATGGGGTAACGGAACAAAAACAAAAGCCGGCGTCGCATTCTGACACACTTGACTTAAGAAGAGATTCGGCGTCTGAAGAAGATGAATGCAAGGAACAAGTTGTAACTACAGGAATGTTAATAAAAAAGTTATTAAACGTTTCTGCAATTTGAATATTATCGCGGATTAGATTATTATTAATATTTAAGGCTATTCGAGTATCGCGACTTTTTACCTTCCCTGTCTCCGCATTGATCATATTCCATGTAGCCTTAATCTTGTTATCAGCATTTTTAATTTTGCACGAGAGATATAGAGCTTTAGCTTTTATACAAGCTTTTTTAAAGGTTTTTGAATAAGCCCGTACATAAGTTAGAAATTCAGGGTTATGATTACATTGTTTCAACCCATATAGCTCATACAACCTATTTCTACTAATGCATATACCTGGAGTTGCCCATTCATTAAATTTTGCTTTAATGTTCTTATGGACCGGTTTAAGTTTAAAGGTACTGTTAAACTCATTTTTTATAAGGTGAAATAGGCTTTTAAAACGTTTATCGGGATCAGTTTGTGAACATCGCAAATATGGAATTTTACTTTCTATATTAGATTTAAAATTATTTAACCGTTTCTTTGTGATAGGTCTACATGTTACTTTTTGTATATCTGATTGACATTTATATAAAACAGTCATCTTTTGACCACAGTGGTCAGATGTGATATCACTAATAATAGCACTATCTATGGCTTCGCAGTCGCAAAATATATTATCTAAACATGTGGCTGTAGTTGCTGTGATTCTAGTAGGCTCAGAGAATAAATGCTTTAAATTAAATGAATTAAAAAGACTAACTAACCTAACCGTTAATGGCCCACTGTCTAGCAGATTAACGTTAAAGTCGCCACAAACTATTATATTTTTATTAAGTACACTAACACGCTTAATAGCATCTTCTAACAGAGATTCAAATAAACAAAAGTTCCCTGAAGGGGGACGGTACACGCAAATAATAACAAATTTGTCGAGTTCGATGCACGATAACTCAGCTGTGCGCTCAACGGAAATATTAACTATGTCTTTACGTTCCTTAAATTTTACTTCATTTGAAACAATAATCAATGAGCCTCCATGTATTGCTGAACGTCTGACAAATGCACTCGCAAGTCTATACTTAGTATTAGTGAGCAAAAGCTCATGCTTCTTTAGCCAATGTTCAGTTAAACATAAAATGTGAACATTGTGATATTCTAAAAACAAGTCTATCTCTAATTCTTTGCCAGCTAAGCCCTGTATGTTCTGATGAACTACATTTAAGCGACAACGCTGAGAGACACTGGGCTCAGCTATTGTCTCTTGTACTAGTTTAAAACACCAATAGGAGTGTTAACAGTACTGTTATGCTCAGATACATTCCTTAACCTATGTTTTGTTATATTTGCTATAACGTCGTTAATATTGTAAGCTACCAAGGTAGCAATCAGTTTGAGACATGATTTAGGGATATAAAACGAATCCCTAGTTACTCTAAGTCCACTAATAAATTTATTAGTGTCAAAAAATATAAAATCGTCACTATGACGGGACGTCGTGTACAGTAGGTTATTTAACCTACTTATGTATTGGTTCTGCCTATCTGTGTAACATTCAGAATATGGGAAAGCACATAACATTATTTTCCCACAGTTTAATTGGGAGAAAAGCTCCAAGCTACTTAATAGATATTTTTTGTTAATACCTAGACCATTTCCTATTAATATTACAATATTTACATGGGCACCAAGTGAGAAGCTTTTAATTTTATGAACTATTTGGTTGTATGTGGCCCCGGGCATGCAATAATTAATTACTTCGCCTGTTATATGGGTGTACAATAATTGACCTAGGTTTTTCCCCATACAGTCTGAGAATACCACAGTTTGTGTCGTTGTGTTATGCTGAGCTTGGGGCAGGTTGTTGCTACTATTATGAAGCGCCTCACACAAACTGTCATTAACCTGTGATGTGGTGGTGGAGCATGGGGATATTGGAGCACACTGACATGAATGTTTGTTTACTAACGAATCAAATCTATCCTCATTGTACTTACTAAGCTCCAATAAGTGTGAGGTTGCTAAAATCTGTTCATTGATAGTCTTTTGAGACATATCATATTTGGCAATAAGATTTTTTATGTACAGTTCTTTCTGTTGTAGTTCAAAGTGCAGGTGCTCCATATCATTGTCGTGCATTATTAAAGTGTCTTTTAATTGCTTCTTACAAGAATATAATGATTCTATAAGCTTGACACGTTCTACTCTATTCTTATTCAATTTAATATTCTTATGCTGTAATTTCATTAATCTCCTAGTTCTAGCTATTGTTTTATTAATCTTAATATATTTCTTAAGTTTATTATGACTGCCCATTATAACAGGCTTCCCACAGGACATAGTACTATCATCAGTTAAATCTATGGTGTCCATGCACTTTGGAGACGGCGCTGCATCGGTTCCCAGCAGTTCATCGTATAGGCTATGTACGCTAACCTCCTGTCGGCAGTGCTTCTCTTGCTCTAGCTGGATAACAAGGTGGTGGGCCTGGCACAGACTCACTTCAAGTTCTGAGATGCGGGAGAGGGCCCTCTCATGTGTGTCACTGCACTCGCTGAACCCGTCCACCACCTGTTGTAGGTGATCCCGCTGTTCTTGGATGTCCACATAGCTCTGGTGGAGTGTAGCCAGCTCCTTTTTCAATAGACTGTTGCGGTCCACAATACTCTTGACTTCCTCTTCGCTGTCATCTCGCTCCTGCAGCAGCTTAGCACAGAGGTCTTTACATGTCTTGAGTTCAGCAAGGGATGTCCTTAGCTTATTCACCAGCAAGAGTCAGATTCAAAGTCAAAGTCAAAGTCAAATTCGACTGATAATTATGAAATATAGGAAAAAAGTTAAGTCACATAACGTGTTTCCACTTTGTAGGGTTTAAAAGGTTCGTGACAAACTTGGAAGGAGCACCTGATGCTACCCACTCACTATTATGGCTAATTGGCATTTACGTAACAAGGGTTGCCTCTTAAGCCCGCGACAGAAGCTAAAATACACCCTATATACTATGAAACAAGGGTCAGTATCGAAGATTCCATTTATAATTGAAGTGCCTAAGCTTGTGACTCATTGTATTGATGTAGACATGAAGCGCTGGACTTTATTGATCAGTAAGCTATTTTGATAAAGGTCTTATGAAGTACTTATGGATTAATTACGTTTGAAGTTTACCTTTATAATTATAAGGGTTCTTATCGCACGTTGTCGTCGTATTGAAGGTAAGGTCGGTCGGCATGGGTAAGGCCGTTTGGTGCACATTTGCCGATTGAGTGTTAGAGGTAAAAAATTGTATGTTCATCCCTTTTTGAATCTGGATCGCAGAAATGATGGATTTACTTTTAATTCAAAGACTATCTTAGGCCATGATTTGACATAAGGTTGAAGGTGAAAATTATGCGGAGAGAGAAGACATAATATTTATCTGCTAAACTTTATAGGAAAACTAACTGTGCCCCGCGGTTTCACCCGCGATAACATACCCTAAGTTTTTTATGAAAAATAGCCTAAACTTAGCCTAAACTTTCATCCCCTATTTTATCCCCTTGGGGGTAGAATTAATCAAAATGCTTTCTTAGCGGATGCCTACGTCATAACATCTACCCTGCATGCCAAATTTCAGCCCGATCCGTCCAGTGGTTTGGTATGTGCGTTGATAGATCACTATGTCAGGTCAGTCAGTCAGTCAGCTTTGAGTTATAATTACTTTGATTTAAAAAAAAACATGAATTATATTTTACTAGAATTCTTTGCAATACTGCGACAAAAGTACAATAATATTTCGACCTGCGCAAATAAATAAATTGGCCTGTAGCAAATTTTACTCGTGCCTTGGTATTTGCGGTCATTGCCATTTGCACTTGAACTGCTCTGCCAAAGTTTTTTCCAGTATTACACGGTCTATTTTAAATGGAAGTAAAAAATATGTATATACTTATATTATTTAATTTAGCAGTTTACTTATTACGGATATCTATACGTCTATACAGATAAATAAATTTCCAATTCCGTCTGTGTTTGTTCCGGCTAATCTCTTAAAGAGCTGGACCGATTTTAACGGGACTTTGCAAGGAGTACCATAGGATACCTACTTATATTAAAAAAAAAATGTCACCCATGAAATTAACTATACGCAGGTAAAACCGCGGGGCACAGCTAGTAGGTATATAATATAGTAATTTTTTATTTTACCAATGTTCACAATTATAGTTTATTACTGATTATTTTTGCTAATGTTACAAGGAGTAACTTCCTCGTTAAAGGTTGCGAAGGTCAGATGGCAGTCGCTTCGTTTAAAAATCAAGTGATCAGCCACTTCGGGTTGAATCAAGTGAAAAAAGTGCCGACCCCAACAGTGTATGGGATAAGGCCAGGGAGATGATGATGATGTTACAAGGAATAACTTAGGCTACTTTGATTTAAAAAAAAACAGAGTTCTATGGGTCAACCGTGAAATTAAAATCTACGCGGGTGAAATCGCGCGGCACAGCTAGTTGTCAATATAAACATTCATCTCAATTTATAGTTTATATTTGACTCGCTTATACATGTTGTATTATTTAACTCTCAACTCTTATTGGTCGTGTTACACACTGTTTTCATAATAGCCGCCGTGAGCGCAGCAACAAATAATGTTTTATAAATGAACTCGTGATCCAAGGGCGAGTGTTTGTTTTGATTTCATCTATGACCCTTGAATGGAGCAGGTTTTGCATTAGATTTTCAGATGGTTGAGCATAAACAATAAGTAGGGTAGGTAGGTTAATTACATACCAATGTGGCGTACGTATAGGCATTCACACATATACGACACGAGTGTATTCAGTCATCACAAATGGTAAGCACTGCTTACCTGCTTACATGGAATGCACGCCCCTGGAATGGGGTCTGCTCCTACTCCTTACCCCGTGAGATATGAAAATGATTTATTCAGTTTAGACCCTGTTAAGGCACTTATGAATGTCGAAGTATCTACCTATACCTGTTATTATATGTAGGTATGGCACTTTAGAAGTCAAATAACCCATGAGCCGTGGCCGTGGGGTTTGAGTAGTCCCCTAAGCTAGCGACGCAAGTTCGAATCCCAGCGGGGCTTGTACCAATGAGTGTTTGTAAAAAACTTAAGTGCAGTGATTTCACATCGTGAAGGACGTGCTTTACGGTGAAGGAAAACAACATGAGGAAACCTGCATATGGCTGAGAAGTAATTCAAAGACGTATGTATAGTGCCTGAGACGGCGATGGTCTCACCCTCTGTCACGTTGGCACTTGATCATATTCGGTGAAATGTGGGTGTTGTTGTTAGAACACCTCTGCTTACCCCTTCGGGGACCCTTCTGCGGTGGCGTGGGCATATTTTTTTTATAAAATTCATATTTTTATTCTCTCCGTTTAATCACTCAACGTAGCTGTCACTGACATATTACTGATGTTTACAAGGAGTAACTTGGTCGACGTAGCTTCCCAGGAAATTATAAGTCTAAAAAACTACATAAAACTGCGTTACACTGTGTTCGCCATAATAGTCATGTAATTCCAGCGCAATTACTGAACGATCTCTCCCGCAGTTCCACCAACAATTTCAACTAACCTTGGCGTCAAATCAGCGACTATGAAACGCTCGCAAGTAATACAACCAAATTATCTATCTATATCTATACATCTATACAGATAAATACAATTGCAGAGTATGTATGTAATTTATACATATAAGGTTAAATATCGCTAAAATAACATATTGTATACAAAAATCCGTGTCTAAATTACTAACAGAAAATTGTTTATAAGACTGAAGTTTACAGAAGTTGTGACTCGATTCTGTTTAAGTAAGTAACAGGTGGAATATCAATTGTTGATTTTAATGATCTCTCGAGTGGAACCGAAATCGATAAACATCTCCGATTACTTTCTTTAAGCTAGTACCCATATGTGCCTACTTAGTTGGAGAAATTCGAATCAGGTTGTTCGATTTGGAATCGAACCGCGTACTTATTCCTTCTAAGTAGCACGTAAAATGATGACTAGTTTTTATAGTTTAAATAAAAAACATTGGTTTTGGTACAATTAAGAATTTTTTTTAAAAATTCAAAGAAAAATAATTGTTCTTCAAGTAACAAAATCAGGCAACATTCAACACAGCTGAACACAGTCAGAAGTAGTTTTCTCTGAAAGTAATTGGAAATATTGTTATTTTACCAGCAATTTACTTTGCGGGCAAAAAAAACCATCCGTCTGACTGTCTGTCTATCTGTTTGTTTCATCTAACCTCCGAAACGGTTGGACCGATTTTAACGGGCCTTTTAGGCTACTTTTATTTAAAATAAACTCCATAATATTCCGCGGAAATGAAATTTAGTCTACGCGGGTGAAACCGCGGGGCACAGCTATATTGAATAGAAAGATAGTTTACATGTCGTGTTGTCCACAGGCTCAGCGGTGGTGAGCGTGTGCATGCGTCAGTACGACGACGCATTCTCCATCACGGTAGCCATCATCATCGTGGTGACCGTCGCCTTCGTGCAGGAGTACCGCTCGGAGAAGTCGCTCGAGGAGTTGAACAAATTAGTGCCGCCCTCATGCAACTGGTGAGATCACTTATTTACATACTTTTCCGACTGTCCCTGCCCTCAGCAGTCCGCAGCCAATCGCTCTTGAAAGCATGAAGCAGATCCCGCGATCTCTTCGGAATCCTGCCGCGTTGTCGTTTCCTGCCATTTGGGGTCGATTTCGTAATGGTTTTCGCCCATAGCTCATCTGACATGTGGCAGACGTGGCCAGCCCGAGGAGGGGAGGCCTTTCCAGCAGCGAGACAACAGGCTACTAATAAATTAATTATTTACATATATACGGCGCTCTTAACTTATATTAATATTGTACAGGATTATTTGGAAATGCTACGCCGGGTTTGGAAGGATGAATTTACTTTGAATAATTCGGCAATAAATTGCTATTACTTTTTGCAGAAATAATTTTGCAAACTGTAATGGTTACAATATATTTCATAAATATGAATCCATGGACGTAGTTCCAATGCTCAATTGTAAATAAAAGTAACTGATTTATTAAATACTGGGGGGGCTTTCTCCGGAAAACGAAGCTACGGTAGAAATTCCGCAAAATCATTCCACGGTTCTAGTTTGCAATTTTTTTTTGTTTTTAAGTGATTGGGTCCCCTAGTCCCGTCACGAGTAAAGAACGTGCAGTGACATTTTTGGGCATACTGCGCATGTTTTTATACATACATATAGACGAAGACGGACTCATACACTACCTGCCATTCTGGGTGACTCGTCACGGGACCTGTACCATGTAAATTTGTTTTCAGTCTCCGCGAAGGCAGCCTGGAACACTTCCTTGCTCGCAACTTAGTTCCTGGCGACATAGTCCACCTTAACGTCGGTGATCGTGTGCCAGCCGATTTGCGACTTTATGACTCCACGGACCTCGCCATAGACGAGTCGTCGTTCACCGGCGAGACTGAGCCGGCTGTGAAGAACGTGATGCCGAACAAAGCCGCCGCCGGACGAGTCAATAAGGACAATATTGCCTTCCTCGGCACCCTGGTTAGGTGCGGGAATGCTAAGGTATCTATATCTATACATCTACAATAATTAATTCCATATTTACTTGGAATTAAATTCATTTGGAAGTATTTACATTTTAAATAAAAGACTATTTTTAATTTTCTTCTCCGTCTGTCTGACTGTGTGTCTATTCTGGCTTATTTCTGAAACGGCTGAGCTGCTTTTAACGGGACTTTTACTGGCAGATAGCTAATAAATATATGCGCAAAATGAAGCAATTAATCCAATGCACAAATGTCGATAATTTTATACGTTTATACACATACTAGCTGGTTCGCGCGACTCCGTCATATATCATATGATGTTTCATCAAAATACATTCAGTAATTATTGTGTGAAAGAGTAACAAACATACATACATTGTTACAATCTTTCGCGTAAATAATATTAGTAGGATTCTTTAATCCCAAGGATGTGCCTAGGGTATTTAAGAATGCCTATGTGGACCAATGATTATTCTGTAATATTATCCTCAGGGTATAGTGGTGAGCACTGGCGAGCGCTCTGAATTCGGAGACATATTCCGCATGATGCAAGCTGAGGAGGCTCCCAAAACCCCCCTCCAGAAGTCCATGGACACCCTCGGGGCTCAGCTGTCCATGTACTCGTTCTGCATCATCGGGTTCATCATGGTCGCTGGATGGCTCCAAGGGAAGGCACTGCAGGACATGTTCACCATTGGTGTCAGCTTGGCTGTTGCCGCTATACCTGAAGGTGAGTTACGGTCTATTGTATACGAATATTGAACGGAAAATCTACCCGATGTGCTAAATAACGAAAAAATTATGACAAAGTCCGGTAAACTATATTTATTGCTAATAAATTATAAATATGCTCACGCTATCCCAGAAGGGTTCCCCGCAGGGGTAAGCCGAGGTATTGCCAAATTTTACCCAATTTTTACCGTGACAGAGGATAAGTCCATCACCGTCTAAGGCACTATTCATACGTATTCTAATCACTTCTCAGACAAAGCATGTGTTGTGAAATCACTGCACTAAATTTTTTAGCAGAACTTACTGGTGTAGTCTGAGATTGTAACTTGCGTCGATTGCGTAGCAGGCGACTGCTCAAACCCCACGGCCACTACGACTTGACTTGAATTTTATATGTATAGTTTCAGGTAATCACAGTGTAACATTGTTCCAGGCCTGCCAATAGTGGTGACGGTAACGTTAGCTCTCGGCGTGATGAGGATGGCGAAACGTAACGCAATCGTTAAGAAACTGCCTACCGTTGAAACACTCGGCTGTGTTAACGTCATATGCAGCGATAAGACTGGTTTGTTATATTATAAACATATTTTGAACTTCATCATCACCCTGGCCTTATCCCATACACTGTTGGGGTCGGCACTTGATTCAACCCGATGTGGCTGATCACTTGATTTTTATACGAAGCGACTGCCATCTGACCTTCGTAACCCCTTTAACGAGGAAAATCTGTGATCTGGGTTAAACCTGTCAGACGTTTTTAGGCCTCCGACTGACCTGTAACGACTGACAAAGCTGATGAATTGGCAACCGGGACCGATGGCTTAACGTTCCCTCCGCGGCACGGAGGGAACTCGGGCGGTCACCCATCCAATTACTAGCTAGGGGTAGGGTTGCTTAACTTCGCTAATCGTATGATATGCGAAATAGCAACTGTGCCACGAGCTCCTCATATTTACATACATACAATATTTTGAACTTCATCCTGATTTATATACTAAATTGTAACTTCCAACTTAATACTAAGTTCGCATAAGTCCTAATATGGAAAAGGTCTTTAAAACGGTGTCTCACTATTTCGGATTTAAAATTTGTAGGTATTTTTATCTTGTACATAAGTAAATGACAGTTATATTATGTTAAGCAGTTAGGTATCTAAAATACTTTTACTATAAAATTTTGAGTATTTACCAACATCATAGTACGATGAATTGCTAACTCTGTGAATTACACTCATTTCAAAATGTAATTAATCTTAATCTAAGATACATTTCAAATGCTGATAGTTTACTTACTGAGACTTTAGGCGTACTTCAAAGCCATATTTAAAAAGTTTCGGTACCTACCTACGCCCTATACGGTTAGAATTTACCAAACTTGACAGGGTTATTTATTGCGAGGCACCTTGACGGACCAAATTTTACAGTTATTTATTCAATAATTAGAACGGCATACAATGCCAATTACACTAATCAGACACATAAAATATTATATAAAAACTAAAAATAAAATATTAACGTTCATCCTTTCTCGCAGAACACCATGCACTCTAACAATAGCTTGCTCCATCCGTCATCAAACACATCCACAGTAGGGTTAGACTCCAGGAGAGCATTGAGTGCAGCCAACGAATATAATTTCCAGGCACTCTGCCGTACCAAATTTGACAGTGTCTTATAATTTCTAGGTACATTGACGGCGAACGAGATGACAGTGACGACCATATCGACATCTGGCGGCCATATTGCGACAGTCACCGGCTCGGGGTACAACAACCGCGGGGACGTGCAGCTGCGAGCTTATAAAGGAAGGGATCTCGACGTCGCTCGGATGGGAGTGCATACTATGCTCGAGGTTCATATTTATATTACTTTACTAGAACCTTCTTCTTCTCACACAAAAGAAAAAAAACTTGACGTTTTCTCAAGTTGAAAATAAAAAAAAATATTTTTAAAATGGAACCGGTGAACGTCAGTCTCGCACCGGGGTACTCTGGTTTCGATATCGCCCCGAAAGCTGGCAGCCTTACGTCTGAGCTTCCATATCTTGACAGATCTCGTTGAAATTTACTGTCGTATTGTAATGATATTTTATGAGTTTTTCAGTGCCTGAAATCATAGTCAAAACGAATTTTTCTAATAATGAAACCTAGCTAGATCTATTTATTGCCCCCGAAACTCCCTACATACAAAATTTCATGAAAATCGTTTGAGCCGTTTCCGAGATTCAGATAGAAAGAATACATATACATTTGAGGGATAGAATTGCTCGTTTTAAGGTATAAGATACTTACTAGCTGTTAGATCCGCATAGATTTTCATGGAGGCCCGCGGAACCCTAATGTTTTGAAATAAAAGAAGTCTAAGTTACTCCTTGTAACATCTGCCAGTGCTAATTTCATAAAATTGTTCTTATAAACTACGTCACGGATCTTGATAAAGATTTTTGTAATATGAAAAAAATTCAGTAAATGTGTATTATTAATGTGGAAGAGAAGAACACATTGCGCCGACCACAAATAACATGGGAAAAGGGTAGGAGGAGGATGATGATGAATATTATTATTTTTAATTTAGTTTGTGGCCAGAGACTGTAAGATTTATTTGAATAGATGCATTTGTATGATATAGTATATACTGTGTTGGTAGGTGGGTGTGTTGTGCAACAACGCGACCATTCGCGATGACGTGTTGTACGGGCAGCCCACCGAGGGAGCGCTGCTGGCCGCTGCATACAAGCACGGGCTGGGCGATGTGCGCGATAACCATACCAGGCTGCACGAGATACCGTTCAGGTTATACACATACACAGTTATATACACATTATATATATACAAGCACGGGCTGGGCGATGTGCGCGATAACCACACCAGGCTGCACGAGATACCGTTCAGGTTGTACACATACACAGTTATATGTACATTGTATACACGGTAGCATGTGACAAACGGACTGCAAATGATCTCTGCCTATCCCATGGGATACTGGCGTGAGCATATATGTATGTATATACAGTTTGTGGTTACTAATAAAACATAAATCAAAATCTAAAAGGAGGACAGGAATCACCCTCTGTCACGTTGACACTTAATCATATACGGTGAAATGTGAATGTTTTGTTACAACACCTCTGATTAACCCTTCGGGGACCCTTTTGGGGTAGCGTGAGAATATTTTTTTTAAGAAACCTAAACCAATTTCAAAATAATAGGCGTAGTTTTGGATGGGACGAAATTAAAAAGAAACTTTTGTTTATGTATTAATTTTTGCATACAAAAGGTAAATAAGACTCGAGTGTGCGACGATGGCAACGAGGTCAGTGACCTGAGCCAACATGGGATTTGCTCGTACCATACATATAAAGAGCTTACATCTTTCATTTGATGATTGATTTTTGTAAAAATGGCACGCTTACCTGTAGGTATGTCTCAATTCAAATTATCTTTATTCGATTAGACTTTTTACAAAGTACTTTCAAATCGTCAGAAAGACACGATTACATAGGATTTATACATGCTACCGCCAGGTTCGGAAGGTTGCTTTTACTGAGAAGAACCTGGCAAGAAACTCAGTAATTACTATTTAAAAAAAAAATTACAGCTTTGAGTAATACAATATAAATCATAAAAAAATATATATAAACCCATGGACACAGTTCCAGACAAAAGTCGATATAAAAAAAAAAATTTAAACTAAAAATAAGTACTACGAATAATTGTGTAGCTTTAGATTAACAGCCCCTACAAGCAGAACCTGTTCACAAGTATGACGAGAATGCCAGCCATCACAATAATGTGTATTTTACTTATACTCAACTGATTATTTCAACAGTTCAGAAACAAAGATGATGGTGGTGAAATATGCTCCGAAGTTCACCGAAGGGAAGGAAGAATTCTTCGTGAAGGGTGCCGTGGAGAAGGTCATTCCCCTGTGTACTCAGTACATCGACAGCGCCGGGAACTACGCACCGATGACTAAGGATAAACAGAACGAATTACTCAATGAAGCATACAATATAGCTAGGACCGGTGAGGCATATTTATAATTTTCTCTTCATCTTCTATGGTGCCATAGTGGCCGTGGGGTTTGATCAGTCGCCTGCTAAGCAAGCGACGCAAGTTCGAATCCCTGCAAATGTATAGTGCCTGAGACAGCGATGGACTCACTATCTGTCACGTCGGCACTTAATAATGTTCGGTGAAAAGTGGGTGTTGTTATCACAACACCTCTGCCTACCCCTTCGGGGAATACAGGCGTGAGCTTATGTATGTATGTTGACTTTCTATTGAATGATGATATCTCTGCTGTAGTGACTGGTATACCTGACTGCTACCCTAGGCGTCGTGGGTTTGATTTCCTCGACAGGGCAAACATTTGTGTTACATTTACAAACAGTTTTTAAGTATTATATCCGTTGTCCAGTACCCATAGTACAAGCTTACTTTGAGACTAGATGGTGCTGTGTGCCCGAATATTATTATCATTATTAAATTATTATATTTTGTGTCGAGTGTATTGAAAGATTTATAGTGTCTGACATGGCGATGGACTCGTCATGTGTTGCGTTGACTCCCATTCTAGCCATATCATCTTTCACACAATCTATCCATCGTTTCAAGGTGTTCCTCTTTCTTTCCAGGTCTTCGCATGATAGGTCTGAGTCGCGGCGCTCGTATGGAGAGCCTTGTGTACTGCGGAGTGGTTGGTGTCTGCGACCCTCCGCGACCCACCGTTAGAGACGCTGTGGCGACGCTCAAAAGGGCCTCTGTCGATGTCAAGATGCTTACTGGAGACGCTAGACCCACCGCACTGGCTGTCGGTCAGTATATTTTACCCTAAAAGATAGGTCAAATGGTGGATTCTGAGAGAAAACGTGAAAAAATTACGGTTCGAAGGACCATTTTTTGATTACGGGCAGAATACTTATTAATAGAGCCGTGGTGGCCCGAGGTTTGAGCAGTCGCCTGCTACGCAAGCGACGCAAATTCGAATCCCAGCGGGGCCTGTACCAATGGATTTTTCTAAAAAACTTATGTACAGTGATTTCACACCACGTGCTTTACGGTGAAGGAAAACATCGTGAGGAAACCTGCATATTTCTGAGAAGTAATTCAATGACGTATGTAAAGTGTCTGAGACGGCGATGGACTCACCATCTGTCACGTTGGCACTTAATCATCTTCGGTGAAAAGTGGGTGTTGTGATTACAACACCCCTGCCTACCCCTTCGGGGAATACAGGCGTGAGCATATGTATGTAAGTACTTATTAATAATTTTCGATTCGAAGGACCATTTTACAACGAAACGATTCACCGCGCTTATTGCTGGGTAATATACGAAACACAACAAATTTTAATTGTGAATATAATATTTTTAGGTAAATAGAGATAGTTTTGACACAATTTCTTAATTTTACAGCTCAAATGATAGGCCTTGACGTGCTCCATTCTCAATCGCTCTCGGGAGATCAGCTCGACGCCATGTCTGACGATGAACTGGACAGGATTATCGAAACTGTAAGTACATACGTACACACACTATCCATCTATACAAGGAGCTGTGGACAGTCGCTTGTTAAGCAAGAAAATTCGAATAATCGTTATCGCCTCGTAAGCTGGAAGGCTCACCTTTGAGCTACCATAACTTGACAGATGTCAGCGAAATTTCCTGTCGTATTGTAATTATATTTTATGAGGTTTTCAGTGCCTGAAAACATGGTCAAAACGATGTTTTCCATAAATGAAACCTAGCTAGATCTATTTTGTACCCCTGAAGCCCCCTAGATGCAAAATTTCATGAAAATTGTTGGCGCGCTTTCCGAGATTCAGATTCTATATATATATACATACATACATATGCTCACGCCTGTATTCCCCGAAGGGGTAGGCAGAGGTGTTGTAATCACAACACCCACTTTTCACCGAAGATGATTAAGTGCCAACGTGACAGATGGTGAGTCCATCGCCGTCTCAGACACTTTACATACGTCATTGAATTACTTCTCTGAAATATGCAGGTTTCCACACGATGTTTTCCTTCACCGTAAAGCACGTGGTGTGAATTCTATATATACACAAGAATTAATCGTTTAAAAATATAAGATATAAATTATAATCTGTCAGTTACGACAAATGATGGAAGTCAAAAGATTTTCATGGAATAGTCATTAACTTACATGGTGTGAATACAAGCCTTACTATTTTGTAGGTGAGCGTGTTCTACAGGGTGACTCCGAAACACAAACTATCTATAGTCAAGTCGTTGCAGAGACTCGGCAATATCGTCGGCATGACTGGTCAGTATGGCTGCATTTTATTTAATTTATCATATTTTTTTATTTTAACGGTAGACGGAGGTGTACTTATAGCACTCCCACATTTCGCCAGTTACGTTTAAGTCCCATATAAAAAGGAACGAATATATTGCTGTTTCCTGAAGGTTACTTTCCGAACTGTTTGTCAATTCTTCGACATTCATAACCAGTGCCTTTTCATTGACCCGGCATTAATCGGGAATCTCGGGAAATAACCGATGGAAAAGTCCCAATTATATTGCTCGACCCGAATCTAGGACCTCGCAATAGAATAACAAGGCGGTCAAAGTCAAAAATATCTTTATTCGATTAAACTTTTTACAAAGAACTTTCAAATCGTCAGAATCACAATTATACAGGATTATACATGCTACCGCCAGGTTTGGAAGGTAGCTTTTACTGAGAAGAACCTGGCAAGAAACTCAGTTATCACTATTTTCACAAATATTATACAATTTAAAGAATACAAAATAAATAATTTAAGAAACGTAAGCTCATGGACAAAGTTCCAATGCACAAATGTCGATAAAATTAACATAACAATAAATCTAGTACATCTACTTATAACTAAATGCGTAGCTTGAGATGACCAGCCCCCACAAGCAGCACCTGTTCACAAATATGACGTGAATGCCAGCCATTGACCTCCTCAACCATCATAAAGGGAAGTGGACAACCCGTCATCCAGTCGTAAGGCAACGTGTAACGAAATGATGGGACTGTTCAGGTGACGGTGTGAATGACGGCGTGGCGTTGAAGCGGGCGGATATCGGCATCGCCATGGGCAAGAACGGCACAGACGTATGCAAGGAAGCCTCCGACATGATACTCGTCGATGATGATTTTGCTACCATCATGTAAGTATTACTAATGTTTGGGAAGGCGATAGGAAAAAAAAAACATTTGCAATGCGCTTAGATACTAGACTCGCGTCCCATTCAAAATTCAAAATATCTTTATTCGATTCGACTTTTTATAAAGTACTTTCAAATCGTCAGAAAGACGATTACATAGGATTATACATGCTACCGCCAGGTTCGGAAGGTTGCTTTTACTGAGAAGAACTTCATTCTAAACATCTATACAGATAAATAAAAGTGTGTTTGTAATTACAAAAGAACATTAGCTATATGCCAGTGAAAGCCGTTTCGGAGCCTATTTGTTACAAATAAACTAACAAACAAAATATTTCCTCTTTATGATATTAATATAGACTAGCACCCGCCAGCGGCTTTTCTTGAGTGGTATTCGACTGAAAAAGTTCTCAGGAAATTCATCCCCCCATTGCACCCCCTTATGGCTGACTGATTATAATAATTTTTTTTCCGTATTAAATCGAGTCAGATTATCCGCGTATGGAAAGTAGTGTAACATAATTTAATTATAACCATTTTTTATCTCCAGTGCCGCAATAGAGGAGGGCAAGTGTATATTCTACAATATCCGCAACTTCGTGCGGTTCCAGCTGTCGACGTCGATCGCCGCCCTGTCGCTGATCGCGCTCGCTACGCTCATGGGCATCCCCAACCCTTTGAACGCCATGCAGATACTATGGATCAATATTATCATGGACGGTACGTACATTTTCATACATTTTTTATTCATATTTTTAACATGAAAAATCATAATCATTTATTCAGTTTGGGCCCTAGTTCATATGATGCAATGTGCAGTGATTTCACACCACGTGCTGCACGATGAAGGAAAACATCATCCGCAAACCTGCATATGTCTGACAATAAATTACATGACGTATGTATAGTGCCTGAGATGGCGATGGACTCACCCTCTGTCATGTTGGCACTTAATAATCTTCAGTGACATGTGGCTACTTATGTCAAAATAGAATGTATTATTATGTTGTATAGTATTAAGCTTAAATTAACCCGTATTTATGTCACGCCCTTTACACATAATAGATAAACAAGCTTACATAAGGCGCTCGCCGGCAGTGAGCTAAGTAACTCGAGCTGGCCAAAAAAAATACGTATATAATTTATGTGTTATATCCAGGTCCTCCAGCACAGTCGCTGGGTCTGGAGCCGGTGGACCACGAGGTGGTTCGTCAACGACCTCGGGACACGTCCCGGAGGATCCTGTCGCGATCATTGCTGGCCAACGTGCTGCTCTCCGCCGCCATCATCATCGCTGGCACGCTGTGGGTCTTCAATAGGGAGGTGAGCTGCACTTTGATGCATCATGTTTACTGACCACTCATTGCTGGAAAACGTGCTGCTCTCGGCTGCCATCGTTATCGCCAGCACGCTATGGGGTTTTCAAAAATATATAGGGAGGCGAGCTTGTCCAGTGCCCCAAGTATTAAGGTTTTGACACTCTCACACGTCGACGAAATGACCTTGCGTTTTATCGTGGCTCAATATAATAACTATCTGTGCCCCGCGGTTTCTCGCGCGTAGACTTAAAATCAAACAGATAAACATTTATTTACGTAAGTACCGTATATAATTTCATAATACATTTAGTAAACCGCTGTAAATTTGGAATTACAAACTGACACTTGAATTTCATTTATCCGTATAAACTAGCTGTGCTGCGCGTTTTCACCGGCGTAACATTAGCTATCTGCCAGTGAAAGTCCCGTTAAAATTGGACCAGCCGTTTCGGGGATTAGCCGGAACAAACAGACAGACAGACAGACAGAGAATTTTTCTTGTTGGTTTTTCCATTTCAGTACAGTGTATACTTCAACATGCATTTAGTGAAAGCTGTAATTTTGGAATAACTAACTAACACTTCAATTGAATTAAATATAAATCTTTCCAGATGTCGGACAACAAGATCACCCCTCGCGACACAACAATGACGTTCACGTGCTTCGTGCTGTTTGATATGTTCAACGCGCTCTCCTGTCGCTCGCAGACCAAGTCCGTGCTGCAGATAGGACTCTTCTCCAACAGGTGACCTTGAACCCATACCTATCCCCTATACTTCTATACTATAAAAAAGAGAAAAGATTTGTATGTGGGTATGTCTGTAACGAATTGGCTCAAAAATATTATACTGATTTTAAAAGTTCTTTCATCGTTTGAATGCTAAATGATCACTGATTAATATAGGCTATATATAATTATCCCCGCGTGTGAAACCGCATGACGTCCGCTAGTTTATTTCAATTCAAATTTAATTCAAAATATCTTTATTTGATTAGACTTGTTACAAAGTACTTTCAAATCGTCAGAAGGAAACAAAATACATTATACATTTATATATGAAGAGCCGCAGTTTCCGTGGAGTTTGAGCATTCACCTGCTATGTAAGCGATGCAAGTTCGAATCACACAACGAATTCGAATAACAGCGGCCTGCACCAATGAGGCCTGGACAATTTAGAGTTTGGCTTGTTTTGGGGACGTCTGTATGTGTGTCAACTGCTTATAGTAAGCTTATATACATACATACATATGCATATGCTCACGCCTGTATTCCCCGAAGGGGAAGGCAGAGGTGTTGTAATAACTACACCCACTTTTCACCGAAGATGATTAAGTGCCAACGTGACAGATGGTGAGTCTATCGCCGTCTCAGACACTTTACATACGTCATTGAATTACTTTCTCAGACATATGCAGATTTCCTCACGATGTTTTCCTTCACCGTAAAGCACGTGGTGTGAAATCACTGTACATAAGTTTTTTTAGAAAAACTCATTGGGAAAAGCCCCGCTGGGATTCGAACTTAGGCGTAGCAGGCAACTGCTCAAACCTCAAGGCCACCACGGCTATACATATACACTGTGCTCATACATGATTTGTTACACAGAATGTTCCTAGTGGCCGTGACGCTCAGCTTGGTGGGCCAGATGTTGGTGATATACTTCCCACCCTTGCAGCGCGTGTTCCAGACCGAGGCGCTCACCTCCCATGGTAAGCACTTCCTCCTTTATTACCGCTTGGCTTAAAATTTGTTTCATCTCTTTCTGGGATACGGGTTTCAAATGGGATGGATATAGTTTTTAGGCCGATTTATTGGTTTAGTCTTGGTGTAAATCATGTTCTGTATTAAGCTTAAATTAACAAGCACTTGTCAAACTTCATAGTAATGTCATGTGTCAGTAGAATGCCATGGTGTTCGACTGGTTTCAATAGCCTAAGTTGAAATCCCAGCGATCTGCACTAATTAGTTTTCCATAAATTAAATGTCGTGACTGTTAACAACGAGTTTAACGGTGAGGGAAAACTTTGTGGTTAAACCTGCATGTATAAAAACAAACAACAATATAAATACCGTATGCGAAAGTGTGTAAGACGCTGATAATCCTCCCATCTGTCACGTTGGCAATCTTCGGTGAACATTGGGGCAATATTCGAATTTTTTTTACTAATATAACTTTTGTGATCTCGTTCCAGATCTGATATTCCTGGTGTGTCTGACGTCGAGCGTATTTATTGTTAGCGAAGTGAAGAAGCTGATCGAACGTACCCTGAAGAAGCGCTCCTTTGGCAAGTTCACGGCGAAGGGCCACGATGCCATGGACTTTGTATGACACGAGAGGCCCAAGGCGCAGTAAGCGCGGGGCCAGCATCAGATCCCGGGGGACACCAAGGTCCCTCGGAATCACCTCCCCAGGAATCTGGTCCCCACGACTCCCTCGACCCCCAATGCACTCGACCATCGCGCCCCCTACCGTTTGTTATATACGACGGACAAATTAATATTCCTATTCGTTTCTAGGTAATTTATTGTATCCTTGTTACACCAAAATGCTGATATTGCGCTGATAAAGGAACTATCTAAAGAGAACCATTAAACTGCCGTTGGCACCTGCAATTAAGGTTATTGTCGATTAAATTAATTTGTTTCATAATAGTAATTTCGATAAAATGTGAACATCTAGTCCCTATTCCTGTGGTCCCCTGAGAGTTAGTCTGCCTAACCTAACTCAGAGAAACCTTTTGCAAGGGAAGAATATAATCCAACAAAAATCCATTTTAAATTCCATCATAAATCTTTGAAAGATTTATTGTCGCATAAATTATCAGTTTCTTTATCAATGCATTTGGTCATACAAGAGGTAATAGTGGTGTTTCTAAGGGCGCGTGGTAATTTAGACATTGAATAGTGAGTGTACGGTGAAACCAGTGTGAAGACGAACGCTCTTGCGAAATTAGTGTTGTTCGTAGATCGTGTATTGGTGTTTTATTGCCATCCAAGAACGTGACAGCTTAGAAAACACGTGATATCATTGAAAAATAATGTGTATCCCCTTAACTTTATGGCTCAAATTCCGCTGTTTTTTTAAGCTGTCTGATACTTGAGTGGGTAGATGTGCTTTAAGTTTTAATATTAATTGTTCCGTGTCCTATTTGTGAAATATTTAATTGTGATTTTTTTGCAATTTTTTTTTGTCGAATGATTGTGTATCGTTAATAGCTGCAACTTGAATGTGTGCCAGTGTTAGTGAAAAGGGTAAATGTGAAACGTCAAATGCGAGTGTCTCTTTCACTCACTTGGCTTTTGATATGAGTGAAAGAGATGAGAATATGGGTGACGTTTTTTATTTTATCCTAATGTGGTCATGACAAGATGATTAATTATAGAAATATAGACGTTAAGTTAAAGTATGTTTATGTGAATAGTTTAAAAATGCATTTTATCAGTCAGTAGCAAATTTATTTATTTCATTAGCATGTTGTGTTGTAGTATAAATAT
This sequence comes from Watsonalla binaria, assembly GCA_929442735.1. Lineage (NCBI taxonomy): Eukaryota > Metazoa > Arthropoda > Insecta > Lepidoptera > Drepanidae > Watsonalla > Watsonalla binaria. The sequence continues at coordinate 1,718,298 of OV838929.1, read as the reverse complement.
TAGGTTTTATAATTAAATAGTATTTTTCGAATAACATTTTGTGTTATAATCATTTTATATTTTTGAATTCTTTTTTTTTTAAATGTAATTAATAAAAATGATTTATATTGTGTAATCTCATATGATTGTAAATTTCATGTAATTTTATTTCAAACATTCTTTTTTTATCATTCCGGTGTTTTTTTTATTTGTCCTTGAACAATGTTCTTCTGTAAGTGTTTGTGTATACGTATTAGGTGTTTAGTGTGTGTAAAAGTGGTTCGTACATTTAAGATGAAAATACATGCGTCACACGCAACTGTCCCACATCACGACAGATGCCCTCAACACGTGCTTTTGGGTATGTATCGAATGGCATTGCTTGTAACAAATATAATGCCATCCCGTGTATATTGCATGTCGTTAGTAAAATAAAGAGTACTAAGAGTACTATTAAACGTGATCGGTGTTTAAAAAGTAGTGAACTTGGTAATATTCTTAATACTAATGATATTAAAGAACAAAATGTAACAATCGTCGTTTTATAAATTTATAGTATGTAAAATGTTAGTTTGAAGTATTAGCTTGTTGTTGCATCGCAAAAGCTCTTCGCTTCGCTCTTTCGATCTAGTAAGATTCGTTATTAATGACGTTTCGGTCGCGGTTACCAGTCGATAAACGATTATTGAGTAGGCTTTATAATTTTTATCTGCGTACTTCGCTAATATAATTTAGAGTGAATGATTGGCTGTGATATTGGGAGTACCGGATCGTCTGCACGGTTTAATAATTTATTGACTTCAATAATCAAACTTTCAACATCATCAAGACAGGTAAAACAGTAAACCAGTTAACATCAAAATATACTTTTGGGTAGAAACAAAAATGTCGTCTACATACACTTTGTCCGAACTGAAATGTAACTGTTGATACGCCTTTGTTTCACTTTGACGACGTTATTACACATTGCAGGCTTTCTAATCGATCAGTTTATCCATCCTGTCCAATATTGAAGTTACAGTGTCTGCTATTCAGTGATATTTAAGTGTATTACTATTTGATGATAACCGGACGCGAGGTCTATACTTGTGAATTATTTCTTACATTCTTTCTTGATATTGGATGGATAGATTTCGATCGTAAGCATATTGATGTAATATTCTTTCATCAAATGAAAGTAGTGGTTGTTAATATAATAAAAATGGTATTTATTAATGCACGTGCTTATTTAATACATCTTAAAACACGGGTAATAAACTAATGCTGAGCGTACAATCAAATACCCCACAGGTCGTTTTGGTCTAAGGATGGTGCTTGTTATTACGTATGAGAGTTTTTGATGGTGTTCATTTTGAAAAAAAAAACAATCTTGAATGTATTCTGAATACTTTCCTTGTCTTAAATATATCTATTTCAAAATCTTTATCATCTACTTGAGCATGTCGCCATCTTGTCGAGCTTAAACGTCATATCATAATGGCACCTTAATTTTAATATTTATTTTAAATTACATTATTCTGTTGTTTTAAAAACATTAGTATAAATCTTTGGTGTGCTCTAGTAATACTGTCACTTTGTTTCCTTGGTAGTAATGTAAGAAGTTATTGGACTAAAGTAGAATATTATATCAGTTAGTAACATTTTATTACAACTATTTATTAGGGTGTTTATAGTCACCATGTTTGTATGTGTAATTAAAAAACAAAAAACTTAATTGAGATTGCATTTCGGTATGTAAAGTTTGACAGATCGAGAGAAAGAGCCAAATTGCAAATCTGAAATATCTTTATTAGGAAAGTTTTGAAAATGGAAGGGTATTATTGAACCATCGTAAAGGGTTGTTTACTCGGTACGGATGCCGCGCAGTAATTTCACTTACACCGTAAAGAGTATCGCCTCGTCCTCGTATGCACAGACCTTATATTAGGTCTCAGGATAAAGTGATGACTCGTATTTCTGCGAAAATCGTGGAGTTTAATCTGGTTTGAAATAGAATGCAGTTTGTTTAAACGTATTAAGAAGGCTTAATCAGGCTTTGTCGGAATTGCGTCGGTTAGAATGTTGACTAAAAAACCTGAATGTTTTGGAAAGTGTCTGCATCTGGCTAAGTAAAGTGTGTTAACTTCCAGCGATTTTCGCAAAGTTGCGTGTTGTCCGGGTAATACGAAATAGTTTCGGTAATAATTTTTATTGGATGAGCATTCTTGGATGAGATGTAGTCTTTGACTTTGAATCTAATAGATGTTAAAATGTAAATCTTTTGATTTTAGCGGATAAAATTGTAATGAGTACAATGGATAAATTATTGTTGTCATCATCCGGTTATATATTTATGATGAAAAAAGTTTGTCATTGACAACTTTAGGTGACAGAATCTCCTTAAAAATGTGAGTGAAAAAAGCCTTTGAAATTTAGTGAATCAGCATGGCAGAACTACTGTCATGTAATTTCTTTTTTTATCTTGGTAATTTTATTCGCTAAAATATGAGAGTCGTAAGTTTTTGATGTTTCAAACCTACAGTTGATGAGAATTAGGGGGTCGACTCTTTGTAGCTATAGCTATTAAGGTAAGGGCATTTGAAAAATGTACGATGTTCTAAGTAACGCAAATTAATAACCGTTTTTATAAATGGCAACTTGTACTTAAGAAGCAAAGTTAGCAAAATAATTATTCTATTTGACTTATTATTTTAATGAAAAGTATGATCAAATCCGCTTTATGTTTACCATACAATTGATATGAAAATGTAGGGCATACTAAATACTTGATGTTTTATACAAAGTACAAATTGAAAAAAATATATATTTTTTGGTTACATTGCTCACTCAATGAAAAATATACATAGTAAACAATTGTTTTGTCTGCTAAGAGCGCTATAATTGGATTTTATTAGCGTGTGAGTATATCTAGCAATATCGTGCGAGAGAGAAGACGGCCCCCATTTATAAAACGGTTGTTTATTGACGTTGATTACACACATTTTCACGTACGTCACTTGTATTGATAATATCTATTTAAATGATCAAAGTACTCGTAGTGTTTTATAAATTTGATTGCGGTTGTGAACGGTACTATGAAAATCATGAAACAAATTTTATTTTTCGGACACTATTGATGTTAACCACACCTCCAAATCCTTTTTTAAGTGATCATTGATTCTTAGCTACGTACAGTTTTCGGCGTACACCCATACTAGTGCCGTCAAGAGTTTTGAGCGCTGGACTTGAAAGCACAGTAGTAATTTGTGGGTCTTGTTATCCCCACTATTTGCGCTGATCGCCCAAAACTTGTGTTAACGCATTCACTGCTAACGTTGCATCTTCTTCGTAAATACGCTCACTGCTGACGCGCAGATCGTTTAGCAGTGAACGCGTAGATGTTCAATAAAGTCGGTACCGTTCACAACCTTAATCATTAATTTTGTATTCTGAATAAGACTCTCGTCTGTTTTCATATCTATTACATTAAACCTTAACGTAAATTAGTGGAAATTGTATTGAAATTTAATAAACCTATCGACTTCTATGTGTTGTGTCTACAGGAGGAAACTATTTTACATCCTTCAACTTCAGAATTCAGTATAGATTTTTGGCCTAAATATTTGAATAATCCTGGTAAGAAATAACACTAAGGATAGGTTGCACGATAAACAATAATGTATTTGTTACACAAATTTGACAGTGACATTAGCGTTAATAGCAGAATACGTTGCAGCAAATAACGCTGGCAATAGACAAATTTAGCTGTCAGTGTATTTTTTTTACCAGTAGCTTAAAAACAAAAATAAGCTGCTGCAACTCATCCCAGGACTAAAGATAGTTCCATCCTTTAGGCAAACATATAGAATGCTGTGATTACAATATTCTAGTGTCGAAGTAAAAGTACTGTAAAAGAACTTTCCATTGTCGTCATTACATCATGAACACAGTGCAAATTAAAATAGTCCAAATAAATTTGGCATTCAGCCCTTTTATTTTTCTCCTTTTATACAAATACATTCCTCCGCCCGAAGTATCCCGCATTTATTTCGATAAGTGTTGGCAAAAGTTAGTCTTTTAATACAAAATATGTAAGGTTTATTCTCGTTTAAGAATTCAATATGACACATAAATATGTACGTCTTTCCAGCATGGCCTCCCAGAATTTGCAGTTAAGGTGTGCACCGAAGGAATTTACTTCTCTCTAGGAATATATGATAGACTCACCATCTGTCACGTTGGTACTTAATCATCTTCGGTGAGTGATGTGTGACGGTTTAATTTTCAGTGTACCTTTGAATTTTTGATGTTATTTATGCATATGCAAAAGGACAGTCTAAGTGGAAAAGGTGAAATGTAGGACAACGAAACCAATGATATGAGAAAAGAAACTTCTTTGTTGACTAGACATAATATATTTACAAGGCAACGACCCTGACGTAGTCGACGATCAGCTGCGCCTGCGTCCAGGAGGAGACCCAGTTGGCCATGTCCTGCCAGAACATGAACATGGCCTTCCGACCCTGGTTGTTCCACGGCTTGCTTCTGCCCTGGGAGACAAGGCCATCGTTGAACTCCGTGATGCCACCCGTTGCTACACCAAGAGTTATGTAGAACTGGGGAATATGGTGAAGGAAGATTTAAGCAGCATTATTTACTTGCGCCAGTAACAAATTACAAAACATTGTAGCATAAAACAATCTCAAACGAGTATCCCATTCAAATTCATGAAACTGGGGTTGAATTCGATCGTTTAAGCAGCGCGTATTGAGAACTGAGGTTTGACGTTTCATTTTTGGTCATATTTGGCCCCTGGAGTCAGCTAAGCCAGCAGAGGTTCTCGTGGCACCCTCAGCAAAGCCACTAGTTGCATGGGTAACCACCCAAGTTTAGACGTCTGGTCTGGTCGCCAATTAAACAGCTTTGGCAATCGTTACAGGCCTAAGAGAATCTATTAACTAGACCTAACCTAGATTAACGATTGTACTCATGAAAGGGGTTGCAAAGGACTGACGGCAGTCGCTTCGTATAAAAATCAGGTGATCAGCCACATCCGATTTAATCAACAGTACAATGAATGGGATGATGACAAGGAGATGATGATGAGCCTCTGGAGTCGTATGAAGTTGTTACTTACATGATCATCGAAAGGAGCCAGCTTGGTACCAAAGCCGAGCAGTGTCCTGGGTAGGTGTTCGCAGTGGTTCGGGAACCAGCCCCGAAGGCCCCCCACTGCAGGTTCTATCCGGGCCCACTCCTTGTGGTCCACAGATAGGATTATACGCTCTACAAATAAGGACCACAGCAATCATAATCTATTGAAGCATTCTAACCGAAACATTACCTAATGAAAATAAATTATATAGTATTTATGAACGTCAAGTAATTGACCACTAGTTCGGTCAAGCTATGAGATGAATGCGAAAGGATGTTGCATCCATGGTGTCTGTCAATTCAGGGTCGGGAGTAGTCTCAAAATATAGTGCCTGCAGCACTTTTCTGAAAGACTGGGTAAGTACTTAGGTGGTACTAGTTGCAAGGTCCACCACCTACAAATTGTAGGTCGAGTTTTGGTCATGCTTCGGTCACTAGCTTTAATGTAGTAGGAATTCTTGCTTACCCGTACCACTCACCGGTGGGTGAAGCTGGTGGGTGAACGAGTCGCGACCCCGTTATTAGATAGAAGAGATTATGATCGGTACTTATCAGTCTGATTTCCAGTGGCAAAATTATAATATAAAGGGGCGTGAAACGTGGTCTTAGGAGCAAGTATCGAATGTAGTTTTCTTACCAGGTTCCCATCGCAACGAGTAGGTATGGAAGTCGTCTCCCCACTGAGAGCCGTCGTTGAGGACGTTAGTCTTCAGCAGGGTGGTCCTGCAATCTATGTCCATTACTGGACCTCCGTACAGCACCTGAAAGATTCAATTACAAGGACATGGTGGAGCCAAATGGCTGATAACATTCGATCTGCCATGTTGGTTCGTAATCTAAATATAGTGTTCTATCAACGCACAGCCCAAACCACTGGACGAATCGGGTTGAAATTTGGCATGCAGAATTTGATTAATTTACCCCCAAGGGCATGAAAGTTTGTATGAAACATTGTCAATTTTAAACCGATATATTATATAAAACTAAATCTAAGCGGGTGAATCCACTGGGCACAGCTGGTACCTAATAATTTTAATGTGGGTTGTGGGTAATACCTCTGCCTTCGATTCCTACCTCTAGCTACCTCTCTTCTGGAAAAGCGTGAGCTAGGTATTCACATTTTGTAACTTTCTGTCGTGTTATTCTCTCGAACGAAATTAAATACTTCAAAATTCTAACCTCTGGTTTGTAATTTTTTTTTATTGACGAGGGGGAAACCTTCAAAAGGTCCCCGACCGCCCTGGGAGAGGCAGATCGGGGTATGTGGGATTCTTACCGCACTAAAACCCCCCCGGTGGCCATCCTCAGTGCTCAGGGGGGACTCCGGGTACTCTGATAGAACGCACCGGTGTTCCCCCACACTTTGCCGGGGCACATCCCCGAGGCAGCTGTAAGGCCGCCCCTAGAGACCTCGCTGTGCAAGGCAGCTCGAGCCTGCCAACGCTGCCACCTTCCCGGGCTCGCGGCTCGGTGGTCAAAGCTCCCTCTGTTTTGTCCTATGGTAACTATGCCCCACTGCCCAGCAACATGTGTTTTCTCTAGGTAGTTTTTTATTAGTTATTCTTAAAATACGTAATTTTTTTTGGTGCATCTTTTTTGTAAGAAAAACATTTTACTTTATTTCTTACGTATCAGGTTACCATTTATAAACGTACCTGGTTTCCGAAAAGTTCTGAGCCCTGGACCAACTCCTTGTTCCCCCGAGCCGCTGCTATCTTCATCACACCAGAGGCAAATCTCGAACTGCCGTACTTCATTGTAAACGGTTCCAGTAAAATTTCTGTGAAAAAAAGCTTGTATGTCACCTTCGTAGTATAAAAAAATAAAGAACAATCGCCGGCTACTGGTCGACAGGGCGTATAACCCCTATAACCTCATACCTGGATAAAGCCAGTCTCCTTGCGGTAACTTGGCTCTGACATGCACGGTTCCGTAGGTGAACGCGAACTGCTTACTGCTGATCCGGCCGCTGACGACCGGGTGCAGAATGTCTGGACCAGATGCTTGGCGGTAGCACGCTTCAGCTACAGACGTGCATCTGAAATTATACACCTTTTAAATAATTTCTAGTATTATGCTTATCACTGTAATACTTGTGATTACCATAAAGTAATGTAAGTATTCGGTAGCTGTTCAGTGTAGTGCTGTTGACAAATAGTTCTAAAGAGTAGTCTGTTACGCAAGCGATGTAAATTTAAACCTCAATGTCCTTAATTGAGATTTCATAAATTTTACAACACGAGATTTGTGGTGAAGGAAAATATCGTGAAGACCCGCCATCGAGGAGAAATTTAAAGACTTTATGCGATGGATTATCTGTCATATTGTCGCTTTGGTGAAAAGTGGGTGTTGTTGTTACAGCACAAACTTTACACCTACCTCTTAGGAGAGTTTATGAAGGCTTGAGCTCGTATAAAATCTTTTACCCAGTAAATAGGTTAATTGATCCAGTTGAAATAGACTCCTGGTTGAATCCAGGCATGTTCTGCTGAAGCTTTGGCGTTATTTTCAGGGAGCCATCCTGAATTGAAACCGTGGGGTCTTGATCGAGACGCTGATATGAGTTGAATGGGAATTCCTGAAAAAAATATATATCGTTACGAAGTGAAACATGAAAAACGTTTAGGAAACTCGATCCATAGCCAAACATGCTCAGATTTCCAGATTTTTTGTAGTAAGTGTTGTGCTAATAAAAATAGATATGCTCTCTTATAATGCTGTCATATTATTACACTACAGAAATGGTTGTATAATAATATAATAAAACATAGGTAATAGAATGTATTAGTATTGTAAGAATAAATAAAACAGAAATTATATAATTAAATATATAAAAATATAGGTACCTATAAGAAGTAGCCATATAATATAATAATATAAAATGTAAATATAATATACCTAATTTAAGCCCTCTCTCAAAAAATTGCTGTGCCCAACAGGTTACTTATTGTTAATTAATAGTGTTACCGCTCACTACCTGTAAGTGCTAAATTAAGAATATGTTTTAAAGCAATAAATTGAAATTGAAATTGAAATTGGTTGGTAACCTGTATTGCTATGATAGATCTGCATTATTTTGAGACTGATATATAATAAGACGTGTGACCAAACTCACGTGAAATAAATCCTTGTATTTTTATTCTTCGAAATCTGATAATAAGTGGTTAGCTAAAGGCGGCTTACGAGTGCCAGCGACACCTATAGCGTCACTTAATGAGGTTTTAAAGAATATAATAGGACATAGCAAAAGAGCAATTCTGCCGTGATATATCTATAATGCCGTTATCTACCGAAACAGTTGTGTAGAATAACATGAAAAACTATTCAAGGAATTAAACATTCGGAAGCACAGATCAATATATTTTTTAAAAATCGACCAGATATCGGACAAGGGCATTTTAATAATGCCACGGCAGAATTGGTCTCATTATACTTAGCACAGCACTTCTCATGCTGCTGTACCTTACCATCGGTTCCCCTATCATGAGTTTCCTACTGTTTTTCTAATCTATACTCGCTAACGTATCCGCCGAATATTTGTACGAAAAATTGTATAACGCCTCTTGTCAGCACTTGATTCAACCCAATGTGGCTGATCACTTGATTTTTATACAAAGCGACTGCCATCTGACCTTCGCAACTCCTTTAACGAGGAAAATCTGTGATCTGTGTTAAACCAGTTGTCAGACTATTTAAGGCCTCCGACTGACCTGTAACGATTGCCAAAGATGATAAATTGGCAACCGGGACTGACGGCTTAACGTGCTCTCCGAGGCACGGAGAGAACTCGGGCGGTCACCCATCCAAGTGCCACGAGCTCACGTGAAGAGCTAAAATATCCCATACATATATTGTCGGTGGCGCTAACGAGCGTATATTACGGAAACAGTCCAAAACTCGTGATACAGAACTCTCTGTGACGCGATTCTCTGCGACTAGCTGTGTCCTGTGGTTTCACCTGCGTATATTATTTGGTTTCAAGCTTTATTTCGCGAAAGTACAAAGTTACTCCTTGAAACATCGGCTATCGGCCAGTGAAAGTCCCGTTAAAATCGGTCCATCCGTTTCCTAGATTAGCCGGAACAAGCAAATAGACAGAAAAAAAAATTAGAATTGTTTTTCTAGTTCAGTACCATATTATATATTTTCATATGCATTTAGTGAAAAGCTGTTTTTGGAATGACAAACAGACACTTCCATTTTATTTATCTGAATAGATAAAGTTAAAAATAATTGTACTTCTTACTTGATGATAGAGAGGTATATACTGCTCAATCTGCCAAATATCTTCTCTGAGACGGTCGAAATTGTCCTCAAATATCGTCTGTCCCGCACACACACTCGCTCCTCTCACTCTAGTTACTGTCTGTTCACATTTGGAAGGATCAGGAGGGCTGACGTCGGTCTCCTCGAATTCTAAAATGAGTAGATAAGAACAGTTAACATCTCTCATCATCAGCGATGCAAGTCCGAATCCACTGTACCAATGACTTTTTCTAAAAAACTTATATGCAGTGATTTCACACCACGTGCTTTAGGAAAACATCGTGAAGAAACCTGCATATATCTGAGAAGTAATTCAAAGACGTATGTATAGTGAGACGACGATGGACTCACCCTCTATCACGTTGGTACTTAATCATATACGGTGAAATGTGGGTGTTGTTGTTACAACACCTCTGCTTACCCCTTCAGTGACCCTTCTGGGCTGGCATGAGCGTATTTATTTATTCATTAACATCTCTTTTTAATATAATGCTGGCAAGCGTGCAGTCTGTCTGGTAAATGCCTCATCAACTTTTCAAAGAGGTTGCACGTCGTCTGGTAGAAGCTTCTCGTGACAAGCGGTCTGGGGCTTTTCTCGCTCAGAGAGTCAGCATTGCTATTCAACGTGGCAATGCTGCCAGCCTTCTTGGCACGATCCCGAGAGACACCGATTTGGGTCAAGTTTTCTACTTGTAATTAGTTTTAAGTATCATAATTATAACATATAAGTTTTTTTTTAATTATATTTTACGTAGGAATATAATAATAGAGCCATGGCGTGACTAGGTGGACAAGTGCTGCTCTTCCACGTAGCTAGAATTAATATTCCTTTTAAATACTAGAATAGATGTTTCACCCCTTAAGGGGGTCACGATGAAAACTTTTTATTACGTCGAAAATCCGTTATGGATACATCAACAGCCGCCGGGCCAGCGGAGGGGTTATTTCGGACTTGCACTGACTAAACTCCACGCTGGTCCTCCTGGTCGCTGAGTATGCTTCACCGTGACCAGTTTCGGTGAACAATTGACTCATTACCCCTCCGTAGACCCTTCTAACTTACCAGTAACAGTAAAAGTCAAGTTGTCTTTCAAATAGCCAACTCTGTCGATGGATAAGAAATAGTAGTAATTGACAACGTCGCCGACTTTCAGTTCAATATTCCTGTTCTCGTACATCCACCGGCCGTTGGTAGCTTGGAGCACCTCACCGGATAGTCTGCCCACTTCATCGCCGGCTATTGGACGATTTACATTCCCTTGGAACACGAATAAGGTTACTCTTGGATTATCTGCAAAGGAGAAAAAAACTCGTAAACTTTTAAGTTACATTCAACATAACGTCTATATTCCTCGAGGAAGCAAAGATGTACTTAAAATACATAAGTAAAAATAAATATGCTCACGCCAGCCCATAAGAGTCCCCAAGGATGTAAGCAGAGGTGTTACATCAACAACACCCACCTTTCACCGATTATGATTAAGTACCAATGTGACAGAGGGCGAGTCTTTGAATTACTTCTCTTTGTAGGTTTCTTTACGATGTTTTCCTTCACCGTAAAGCACGTGGTGTGAAATCACTGCACATAAGTTTCTAGAATAACTCACTGGTACAGGCCCCACAGGGATTCGAACTTGTGTTGCTTGCATAGCAGGCGACTGCACAAACCCCACGGCCGTGGTGACGGTGTGCTTACAATACCATTTGCCAGTTATGTATAATTTAAAAGGGGGAAAGCCTATTGCCATTAACCGGGAACTCATCCAGAATCCTGGTTCCTGCTAGGAAATTACAGATGGAATAACCCAATATCCTATAGTTTACCCTTTATAATAATTAAAAAACAAGAGAGGGAGATTAGAATTAAGCTGGAGGTGTCAAACGCAACCTGAATTCAGCTTATAACACGGCAAGTGCGACCATACAGTCCAAACGATTTGATGGCAACTGTATGAGATAGGACTTCTCATCCAAAGGTGTGCTATCCCGTGTGTTATTTGTATTAGTACCCTTGAAGCATAAAATAAGGAAAGATAGAAGAGAAGAGAGAGGGAGAGGAAGACCAAGGCTAACATACACGAGATAAGTTAAGGAAAAGGTGTCTGTCATGACGTATAAGGAGGTGTATAAGAGATGGTACTGGACAGGGACAAATGGAAAGAGTTGCATCGGTTACAAGAGTTATTACTCTTAATATCATGACGATGGTGAAAAAAAATTCTTTACATTTTAATTCATAATATGGGGTCCTACCATGACGTCTTATAGAAATCACAGATTGACGATTATGAAACAGATGTATATGATAAGTCTGTCTTACACACAGATATATCATAAGAGCGTACGGTAAAGCCCCTGATACCTCGGTGTAAATTAAATAATTACGTGATGACGCTCTCATAAATCCACTTCGGAGAATTAGCAAACAGGAAAATTGCGTATCGAAAATCATAATTCAATTTACTTCAACTTGATATCAAAATGTATTATATCTATTTTACATATAATAATGATAACGTGAGGTCAGTGGCTTAGCCTCCGATGCTAAAGGTCGCGGGTACAATCCCCGACGAGAATACGTATTATATAGTGTGATTCATTTCCAGAACCATTCTGTTCAATGGTCTCCGATTTTCTCAAAAGTATGCTTTAACAGTATTTTAATTAAATACAATGTAATCAAATTTAACGTCACTCGAAATAACATTCAATTGAAAAATGTTGATAAATATCCGTCAAAAATGGTACAATAAAATTACCTATAATTCAAAATTGCCATAATAAGAGGAGCTCGTGGCACAGTTGCTATTGCGCATATCATTCGATCAGTGAAGTTAAGCAACCCTAAGCCTAGCCAGTAATTGGATGGGTGACTGCCCGAGTCCCTCCGTGCCTCGGAGAGTATGTTAAGCCGTCGGTCCCGGTTTCCAATTTATCATCTTTGGCAATCGTTACAGGTCAGTCGGAGGCCTAATATAGTCTGACAACTGGTTTAACGCAGATCACAGATTTTCCTCGTTAAAGGGGCTGCGAAGGTCAGATGGCAGTCGCTACGTATAAATGTACGTATCAAGTGATCAGCCACATCGGGTTGAATCAAGTGCCGGCCACAACAATGTATGGGATAAGGCCAGGGACGATGATGAATTCAAAATTGCCATAAAACAAATAGGCATGGTTCGCCTGTTGGTGACCACTATTTAGCGAGAATAAGTTTGAGATGATGCCAAAAGCGAATTCTGTCTAAGCCTCACTATAAACAAGTTTATTTACTTGCCTTGAGTGGTCCAAAATTTGGAGGTTGACATTGATCTATGATAAATTTTATGTTGTTAATTATAATTCGAATGTACTGTTTGTTAACTAGTTAGGGCGGCTGCATGTGGTTGCACCTTTAAACGTTTGATTAAAATTAGTTTTTATTGGTACGGTTTCCAATCATTCGCTGGGCAAGTAAGCAACTATAGAGTTGAAAAAACGACATTAAATAAAGTTATTACCAACATCGAAATATCAAAAACAACTTTGCAACCCGAGTCCACATAACACAGTCTATTGAACTTATCAAGACTAAGTTTTATTTATAAACGTAAGTATAGTGTTACTAACCTTCAATGTAAGCCCTAAATCCTCTCGGTTTCAAAGCTTGAAGCTGGAGTTTGGGAAAGTTTTGAGCACATGATAAAGGTATTAATAAAATAAAAAAAATGTAAACACGACTGCTCTCTGTAAAAGCCATGATGATACTAAACAAGATCAGAGCTGTACCAACCGTATGTATTCGATACCGAGTAACAGGTTGGCCATCTAGTACCGAGTAACGAAACGTGACATGCGAAATTATTAATTTATTTATATTAATGTTATTATTAAATTAAATTTATGTACATTGTTTCACTTTGATTTTGATTTCACACCACGTGCTTTACAGGGATGGAAAACATCGTGAGAAAACCTGCATATATCTGAGAAGTAATTCAAAGACATATGTATAGTGCACGAGACGGCGATGGACTCACATCTGTCACGTTGACTCTTAATTATATTCACCTTCGGGGACCCTTCTGAGATGGCGTAAGCATTTATATATTTTACTATACAAATTTAAATATAATATAAATAATGTAGGTTCCACATACACATCAATTGAATAGTAATATACAAATGCATTTTGTTGCTCCAACAATACATAGTATGCCATGAGGTATCAGAAGTAACGTAACGATACGATAGTAACGAGTACTAATTGCTTTAGTAACGAATACATACGGGTACGTTTATTTTCGTACAACTCTTAACAAGATTAACAAAGAACTGGTTTTGAATCCTCGATTTATTACCAACTTATTTCTGCTATCAAAGGTGGCGCTAGTATCGCGACTTATAAAGCGATTCTTTGATAGTATTTAGGTTCAGGGGCCTGACCATGAGCTCTTATTGCAATGATAGATCAGCTGTGTGACAGTGACAGATGTATACATGTCAAATACATCTGTCTCGTAATAAGAGTAAAACTATCATGGCAATAAGAGATTATGGTAGGGCACCTGATTTTATCAGCTGTCTAAAATATGTTTGTTGAAGTTATGATTCATGGTTGAAACGTCATTCTGTGATAATCTTTTGACTTTTGTACACTATCTTTAGATATATAGAGGAGTTCTTACAGAATGAAGGAAAATAGTATATTAGTTAGGATTAAGGAATAACTAACACAAGTATATTTTAAAAACAAATTTGATTACTAACATACATACATATGCTCACGCCTGTATTCCCCGAAGGGGTAGGCAGAGATGTTGTAATGACAACACCCACTTTTCACCGAAGATGATTAAGTGCCAACGTGACAGATGGTGAGTCCATCGCCGTCTCAGACACTTTACATTCTTCATTGAATTACTTCTCAGAAATATGCAGGTTTCCTCACGATGTTTTCCTTCACCGTAAAGCACGTGGTGTGACGTCACTGTACATAAGTTTTTTTTAGAAAATCTCACTGGTACAGGCCCCGTTGGGATTCGAACTTGCGTCGCTTGCATAGCAGGCGACTGCTCTAGCCCCTAGGCCACCACGGCTTCTGCTTGATTACTAACATAACTAATAATTGTTTGTAAGTAGAGTAACTTCTGATTTTTATAAGCTGTAAGAAATAAAAGGCTTTTTTTTTTTATTATTATTTATTTCACTATCTTTTGATATATTTATCGGGTTCAGTAACGGGTGAACACTTCCCCAATCCACTACATTCTGTAAATCATCACTTTTGTCAATAACCGTATCACAAAAAGAGATGGAATTACGTTTAAACCAAAGATTTTTTAATTTATGTTTTGGCCATAACGGTTATCATTTAACGGAGACCTTGGCATATTTTTTGTTTAAAGACTCTGAGGTTAAATCAATAGAGAACTTGCTTGTATAAATAAATCCAGTGTCTCGAGGATTTTTATATTCTGTTTTCCTTAACAATTAATTCTCTTGTTGTATGTTTTTGGTATAATTCGTGTTATCACTCAATTATTTATACACATCTACACTACTTATAAAGAGGAAAGATTTGTATTTTTGTGTGTATGTTTGTAATGAATAAACTCATAAACTACTGTGCCGATTTCAAAAATTCTTTCACCATTGGAAAGCTACATTATCAGCGAGTAACATAGGCTATATTTTATTCCCGTATTCCCACGGAAACGGGAACTACGCGGGTAAAATCGCGTTATATCAGCTAGTGTCATATACATCTGCCTCATGATAAGAGTTAAATCTATCATGGCAATAAGAGGTCGTGGTAGGGCTCCAGTAGTCATAAGTCAGATAATATGGCAATATTGACAGAAAGTCCAGGGATCATTTTTAGGGCAATGTATACGCTTTTATAATAAGTTACCTACATGTATTGTAAATTTACCCTTTGATAAATTTAAAGAGACTGTAAAATCTGTGTTACTTAAAAAGGGTTATTATACAGTTAGTGATTATATATGTGATAAAGAAACTTGGAATAATGTATTACCAGATAAACATTGTAAGTAGTCTCATGGACACTGTACTTATGTTACAATTCTTAATATTTATTAGTTTTGATCTTTGTTTGACTGGCTTGAGTTGTCAAGCTCACTAAAATGCCTTTGCTTGCGGCGGCGTCTGGATGACGGGTTGTCCACTTCCCTCTATGATGGTTGAGGAGGTCAATGGCTGGCATTCACGTCATACTTGTGAACAGGTGCTGCTTGTGGGGGCTGGTCATCTCAAGCTACGCATTTAGTTATAAGTAGATGTACTAGATTTTTAGTTATGTTAATTCTTATCGACATTTGTGCATTGGAACATTGTCCATGAGCTTACGTTTTTTAAATTATTTATGTTCTATTCTTTAAAATGTATAATATTTTTGAAAAGAGTAATTACTGATTTTCTTGCCAGGTTCTTCTCAGTAAAAGCAACCTTCCGAACCTGGCGGTAGCATGTATAATCCTGTATAATTATGGCATTCTGACGATTTGAAAGTACTTTGTAAAAAGTCTAATCGAATAAAGATACTTTGGACTTTGACTTTGACTTTGTATTGATTTTTTTCTCGTTTCTAAACTCTAGTTCGTGCCTTTAGAGAAGGGTCTACAAAAAGATACAAAATATTATCATTTAAGTTATTTGCGAGATTATTAAGTAGGAGAGTAGGTAGAATAATAATAAGAAGAAATAATCATATTTTTTTTATTTAAATGTAAAAATATATAAGTTATAAATTTATAAATTCTCCTTGTTGATCTGAAATAAAAAAAAATTGTCTTTTGTAGATACATTCATGACATTGTAAATTGATTTTGATTTCACCGTGTATTGTTGGGTTGTCACTTCAACGAGTACTTATTGAGCGATTCATTTAAGTTTCATTGATTTCGAAATGTATGGGGGGCAAATAAAATGATCAAAACCAAATTTGATCCATTCGATTGGAAGCCACAATAATAAAATTATGGTTAAAAAAAGTTTTTATGGATAAGCTTCCGTGCTCTCCTCAGCAAGCCCTCTATAAAACTAACTAGTCCGCCATCTTGGATGATCCACCATATTGGAATTTAAATGACGTCACATAGCTAAGCATGCATTGTCATCCAAAATAAGCATACCAAATTTCAGGTCATTGGGTTGTAACTTACATTCATTGCAAGTTAAATAAAGCTTGTAAATTCAAAATCAAATCCAAAATATCTTTATTTGATTTAAATTTTGGTAAAACTTTACCTTTACCGCAAACAAATGTTATTTATGATACTTACATAGCTAAAGTGCATAAACTCTAACGTAGTCGACTTGCAAGGAGCTGGTGTCAGCATACCAGGTCGGCAGCCATTGGTCCTTCGCCTTCCAGAAGTTAAGCATCGCTTTAGTGGCCGTGTTCACCCATGGCTTGTTAGGCTCATCGGGAAAATCGTTGACCCCTCCTACGTTTAAACCCAGGGATATGTAGAACTGGGGAGGGAAACGAAGTAATTACAATATTTTGCTTGGAGTATCGTGGTGGCGGAGTGCTACTGACGTAAGCTCCATCTGTAAGGTACCTTTCTATTCTGAACACCTTCTTTGCATCATAGATGATTACCACTACCAGTGAGTAACCTTCTCAGGCATTAAATATATCCTTGAATTCCACGACTTCACTGCACTTCATCAAGGATCAGTAAGATTTTAACTAACGTTGCTACTAAAACGAGTCTTTGCGTTTTAACATAGCCTTCCTCGATAAATGGGCTATCTAACACTGAAATAATTTATTTGAATTCTACTGAAAGTAGTCATGAGCGTTCAGCCAAACAAACAAATAATCTATTCAGCTTTGTACATTCGTTTTATGCTACGGTAATATACAACTAAATTCTTCAAAAACGATACATGTTAAAACCTCATAACCTATACAAGGCTCATTGGAACCATTAAGTCGTACCATTTCGTCAAAGGGCGCCATGATGCTGCCTTTCTGCCATCTGTATGCAGCCTGAACGTTGTGTTGACTCGCTGCCTGTGCGAATCCCTCTCCAGCTGGGATCTCCCCATACTTCTCACCATCCACGTATACCGAGATACCATCTGGAGAACGAGACATAATGGTTCATATACGTATGCTTACGCCTGTATTACCCGAAGGGTAGAAGAGTACACCCACATTTCTCCAGTTATGTTTTAAGTCCCAGTTAGTGTTAGGGACAAGTCTATTGACATTAAACGGGCACTAATCTAAGCTCCGGAAAATAGACATTGATTTCAGATTTCAGGGTTCGTAATTGTCCTGATTATTTAAAGCATTTTGTTATAAAAATGAGATAAAGATTAGGCAGCAATAGCGGACAGTTACCCCTTAAGATTCGTTAAGCTACGTACAAGCTTAACGGCCTCTTCTGGACAAATGAGAGCTGCTGAATTAGAAAGAATTCTTTGGTATAGGACTCAGACATAACTGGATGATAGTTGGAACTCGGCACCATTGTAATTAAAAAAATATTGGGGATCAAGTACCTGGCCTCCACTCCAAACTGTAGTTATGGAATTGTTTACTCCAACCGTCATAACCAATCTTTGACTGCAATAGAGCTGTTCTGGAAAGAATTTAAAGGTCACAGACAAAACATTTTTTTTAAATGGTAAATATCTTGCCGGGTTCTTCGAACTAAAAGAAACTTTAAAGTCCAATCAAATAAAGATATGTTCAAAGTCACATTAAAGGTGTCACAGTGTCCGTTAACTTGTCAATGATACAGATGATACTGAATAAAAATATCAAAAGAAATTACGTACTACTGACCAGGAATTCAGAAATATATACGGGTCTGAGGTTGACTCATACTAAAAACATTATGATTTATTATTATATCATTGGCGGATCGCGGATGATCAGTTTGACGCCTACTATGACGCCTGCAAATAAAGGTATGAAATTATAACATGAACCTAAAGGTCTTACCTGTATGGTTCAGCATCGCATACAATAGGCCCAGCCTGGAGCTTCTTGTCGTAAGCAATGTTGCCCTTCACCATTGCAATACGCATGAGTCCCGATGCGTAGCTCCTGATGCCGTAAACGTTGTCACGAGGTTCCAGTTGTATCTCTAAGGAATTAAATAGTTACCATTTATATTCAATTCCAAGTTAAAATATTTTTTTTCAACATAGGGCACACTTCGAACACCCATGAACGTAATTTTTAAAGCTAAACTTAAATTTACTACCGTTTCCAAGTTTAAACCTGTCAGGAGAAGAAACGGCGAAACAAACTCCTAGGTTTTTTTTCATGCCTTCCCTTTTTAGAAATAGGGTTGTTTTTGAACAAAAAATGCATTGAAGAGTGTAGCAACTCATTGACATGCTTGGCTATCAATCAATATAACGAGTTACAGTATAACATGATGTTTCACTAGCCGTTTTTTAAGCCGTGGTGGCCTTGAGGTTTGAGCAGTTGCCTGCTACGCAAGCGGCGCAAGTTCGAATCCCAACGGGGCCTGTACCAATAAGTTTTTCTAAAAAACTCATGTACAGTGATTTCACACCACGTGCTTTACGGTGAAGGACAATATCGTGAGAAAACCTGCATATTGCTGAGAAGTAATTCAATGACGTTTATAAAGTGTCTGAGTCGGCGATAGACTCACCATCTGCCACGTTGGCACTTAATCATCTTCGGTGAAAAGTGGGTGTTGTGATTACAACACCTCTGCCTACCCCTTCGGGGAATACAGGCGTGAGCATGTATGATTTTCCACAAAGGCCTGGCTTGTAGCCTTAAAGCTTATAAAATGGTCTTGGGACATGGTGTGGCAACACACCGATTCCTCAATAGAATACGGTAGAAAGTTAGTTCCTTTCTCAAGCCGTGTCTAGATTGACAGTTAATCCTGTCTTGTGCAGCCCTTTTTAACCACTTACCAGGAAGGATCCAATCCCCTTGAGGTACTTTGGCTCCAACTTCAATGCGTCCGTATTTGAAGGAGAACTTGTTTTTAGTGGTGACCTTGGCTGTGATGATGGGCGGCAGGATCTGAGGACCAGACGCGTTTCTGGCGCACTGCATCGTGCCTACTATACCTGTGCATCTGGGTAAAAGGGTACTCAGTGTTATTTAAGGAGAACTGCTACGAAACCGGCATTATTATGTCCCAAAAGGAATTGCTAAAAAAGTGGGTCCCGTTTTGTTTTTTCGGAAAGTATGTAGGGGGTTTCAGGGATTTTTCACCGGTTCGATTTTTTATGTTTAGTGTTTATGAGAAAAAGAAACCAAGTCAACTAGGTCCTTAATACTTAACACTCAATACAAGCATTCGCAATGGAAAGAACTAAATATGCCCACGAAATCTTTACTTAGTATCTCAGAAGTATTTGGATGTGAATTAACCGAAATCCGTTTCCTTTACAATACCTTTTTGAACATTTAAAAATTCTCACAAATGTCCAGTTTATAGAACCAGCTTCTATGTTATTCAGTTTAACTGTTCAGAACGACCACACTTAATCAATATAGAATCTTATATAAATATTAGCTATCTGACAAACTGTTTCCGAATAGCCGTGGCCTTGAGGTTAGATCAGTCGCATGCTACGCAAGCGACGCAAGTTCGAATCCCAGCGGGGCCTGTACCAATGAGTTTTTCTAAAAAACTTATGTACAGTGATTTTTACACCACGTGCTTTTCGGTGAAGGAAAACATCGTGAGGAAACCTGCATATGTCTGAGAAGTAATTCAAAGACTTATGTATAGTGCCTGAGACGGCAATAGACTCACCATCTGTCACGTTGGCACATAATCATCTTCGGTGAAAAGTGGGTGTTGTGATTACAACACCTCTATTTTCACTTCGGCCTACCCCTTCGGGGATTACAGGCGAGAGTATATGTATGTATGTATGTATGTTTCCGAATAAGCAGAAGATGCTAGCCATAAGGCTCTCAAGTCTTCCAAGTCTTAGAAACTTTGAGTAGTTAGATTAATTAGATTAATGTAGTGAAAAAAGCCCCAGCCTGCTTGTCACAAGAGGGATCTACCAGACGACGTGCAACCTCTTTGAAAAGTTGATGAGCATCCGAACCTCAAGGCCTCAGAGTTTTGGCTGGGGCTTTTCTCGCTCAAGGAGTCAGCATTGCTATTCGACGTGGTAATGCTGCCAGCCTTCTTGGCACGATCCCGAGAGACAACGATTTAGGCCAAGTTTCCCATTTGTTATTAGTTTAAAATACTGGGAACCAACTATGATTGTTTAAATGCTGCTTAAACAATCATAGTTGGCTCCCATACAATCAAGAACTTCTCAGCTTTCAAGTTTGAATTTACGGTACAAAAATTAAACGCCGAAGATCAGAAATTCGTAATACGCTCTGCTTAAACCATAGTGATGATGGCAAGCCCCTAGTTCCTTTTGTATATAATTAAGTTTTTATTATAAAAAAATATTTTAACTTTAAAAAATTATGTGAATCGAAAGCAGTCATACATTCAATAATTGAGAAGACGTACCTTTGGGAAAGATCAAGGGACTGTCTGACAAAGTCTTCACCGTACTGCGACTCCAGGGTAATTGGCTTTATGATCAACTTGCTGTCCTTCACGTACATGTTCGTGTCGTACATGTACACGTTGAAAGGGAAGTCCTGGTGATTAACGCCTTTATCATCAAATAAGTTTATATTATCATGATCACTAGAGAGAGGTTTGGTATAGTTAAGCAACTCAAATCCAAGTCATTAGTTACATGGGTGACTGTCCTAGTTCGCTCCGTGCAATCAGATGGCGATCTAAACTTGGGAAAAGGCCAGGTTTATGACCATAACTGGACACATAGTCGAATGGATTCACATGGCCACTATGGGAATAATTTGAAGAAGTTTTAACCTATTTTTGTTTTTTGGTCTATATTCGCTTATCACACAACTTCACAGTACCTTTTTTTTTTTTTTTTTTGTTGACGAGGGGGAAACCTTCAAAAGGTCCCCGACCGCCCTGGGAGAGGCAGATCGGGGTATGTGGGATTCTTACCGCACTAAAACGCCCCCGGTGGCCATCCTCAGTGCTCAGGGGGGACTCCGGGTACTCTGATAGAACGCACCGGTGTCCCCCCTCACTTTGCCGGGGCACATCCCCGGGGCAGCTGTGATGCCGGCCCTGAAGACCTCGCTGTGCAAGCCACCTTCCCGGTCCCGCGGCTCGGTGGTCAAAGCTCCCACCCCGACCCCCGCCAGCAGGCCCTCCGGCCCCCTTTTAGTCGCCTCTAACGACAGGCAGGGGATACCATAGCCATATTCTTAGACCCTGGCTATTGGGTGGAACTTCACAGTACCTACCGTATCAAATCAACCATAGCTTCTAACGAGTGCCACACATTTATTTCTGTGTTCACACATCTGTCTACCCTTTCGGAGACCCTTCTGGGAAGGTATAAACACAATTATGAATGGACTTACCGGTTCTGCAGGGAACTTAACCTCACGGGTCCAAATTTTCCCTTTATCAATATCAGAGTTGAAATTATCTTCAAACAGCAGCTGGCCTTTGCAGACGAACCCTGGCACAGAGACCTTGGACTGCGAGACCTCACAAGGATACCCATCGGTGGCCTGGCTCGGTTGGTTCAAGGGATCTGTTGAACTTGGAACGGAGGCAACTGAAGAGTAGTCTCCCGTGTTTGAATTGACTTGAGAACCGGACTCATCCACAAATCCTGGAGAGGAGCAAAAAGATTGCGTTACTGGAAAATTACTGAGATATGAGGAGCTCGTAGCACAGTTGCTATTGCGCATATCATTCGATCAAAGAAGTTAAGCAATCTTAACCTTATTCAGTAATTGGGTGGGTGAGCGCCTGAGTTCCCTCCGTGCCTCGGAGAGTACGTTAAGCCGTCGGTCCCGGTTGACAATTCATCATCTTTATGTGGTTATAGAACTTTATTTCTCTTAAGAATTTACAATTCACTTACAGAGAAAGATAAGTTTAGTATGCATTTGCCGTTCCGTTAGGCGTGGTGATTTAAACATTTCAATGGTATTAAGTAAGTACATGATTTCTTAATGTTCATTAATATTTAAACATTACAGTTATTTTACCGGCTACCTATAACTGACTGACAATATTAGAAATATTAACTAATGTCATGTTACAATTTAGCAACTGTCATGTTAAACTTTAGCAGTCGTTTAGAGGCCTAAAATAGTCTGACAACTGGTTTAACCTAGATCGCAGATTTGCCTCGTTAAAGTGGTTGCGAAGGTCAGATGGCAATCGCTTTGTATAAAAATCAGGTGAGCAGGTTGAATTAAGTGCCGACCCCATCTATGTATGGGATAAGGCCAGGTTGATGATGACGTGAGCAATTCAGATTATCCAAATTGTAGCCGATTTCGTCCGATTGTCAAACTTCTTGTCAAAAATATATAAGTTATACTTTAAACCACGATTTAACAGCAGCTAAATATCAGATTTTCTTTGGAAATAGTTTTTACGAAGAGATTTAAATTAAAGTAAGCTTATTAAATGAGAGTGCAATCCCGACATAACTGATAAACTTGTAACCTTATAGATTATAATATATGTAATTATAATAATAACGTACGTGTTACATAACAATAACAAAATAATATATATACCTAGTTGCAATCATTGTACGGAGCCGTAGCAATGTTTACAAATTATCGAACAGGAAAGTGTTGATTTATGAACCTACTTCCTCCTTCTCCCACATAAATCATAGTAATACACGTGGAATCCGAATGGTAAGGGTGGACCGTAGAAGTTTGCTATGCAAGCAATCCAAATTCCAAAAAGAATCACCAATGAGTTTTTCTAAAAATCTTAAGACAATGTTTATTGTATCCTTCTGAAGATTTGAAAATACTTTGTAAGAAGTCTATTCTAATAAAAATATTTTGAATTTTGAACCTTTTGAACTCAGCAGCAATTACAATCTTATCTATCCATGCCGGCCTGACGATTTTTTTTTAGCACTCAGTTAGCTAGTACTAAAATATTATATATCTTATCAATGGAATTTACTTATATCTAGAACGAAAAAAAAGGAAAAAGAGATATAAAAATTATAAATAGAACACAGATTTTAAATTAGTGTCGTTACCTCGCTGGATTGCTAAACTAATCCTCTGACCGAGGTAAGAACCAGCTCGACGGTCACCAGAGACGTCAACCAGGCGTTTTGAAAGGTCCTTAAAAAGGACTTTCGCATTTGGCCCCCATGGCCCCAAAGTCTCAAACCCAAACGGCAGAAATATACAATTATGACTGATATCTGCATATTTCCGCCGCTTGAGGTTTTCTGCAACACACTGCCGCCGCCCTTGCTTGCTTCGAAATAGAGCTTAAGTGGCAGCGAGCAAGTGTGTCCACGCGTCTGACGATTTGAAAGTTATTTGTTGAAAGTCTAATCAAATATAGATATTTCTATTCTCTTACCTGTGACAGTCCACTCCCCATTATCCTGTCTGTATCCCAGCCCGTTCTTGATGACATACGTCCAGAAGTAGACCTTGTCTCCCAGTTTGAGCTGTGCGTTCTTATCACTGAAGGTCCAACGTCCTCCTTTTGCTTGTGTGATATCACGGGACCACGTGCCAGCCTCTAAGCCTTCCATCTCCTCATTCAACTTGCCGTGGAAGGCGAATAATGAAAAGCCATCGTCTAGAAGGGATTCGGAAGATTAATTATGTAATTTAAAATGCTATTTAGTTCAGGCACTTATGAACATCAAAAATTACCACTAGGGAACTAGACTTATCAAAACAATAGTATTATTATCATTTACACAAAATGATAATTATTTCGCCAGATTAAATCCTGCATGGGATGCGAATATCCTGACGGATTTCTTGAGATGGTGATCACAATGATAAATGTGTTATTCAGAGCTAGTCGTTCGCTGAAGCCGGTTTTGCCAGCGTACCCAAATTTACTAAAGAACCTCGTCCTTTTTTGAGTATATTTGCTCACACCATCCCAGAAGGGTCCCCGAAGGAATAATCTGATTAGGTGACAGATGAGTCTAGCTCACGAACTATACATACGCTTTTGAATTACTTCTCAGACATATGCAAGTTTCCTCACGATGTTTTCCTTCACCGTAAAGCACGTGGTGTGAAATCACTCCACATAAGTTTTTAGAAGAACTCATTGGTACAAGGCCCGCGCTGGGATTCGAACTTGCGTCGCTTGCGTAGCAGGCGACTGCTCAAATCTCGAGGCCACCACGGCTTTTTTTTGAGGTGGGTTATAAACTATTGATAGTTAAAGTTATTTCTTATAGACTACCTTGAAAAACTCCCGTCGTAGTTGGAACAAACAGGCTGATAGGGAGACGGTTTTGTTTTAATATGGATCGTACTTTTATTTATACCTTTCAATACTTTATTTAACTAATGTTTATTGACTGCATCAAAAAGTGTTGCAGAAGCGTTGTGATTAACTACTAATCTACGTAATGTATGACGAGAATTCCGTTAGGTAGACTTTGTCAGTCATTTTAAAAAGCGTGCTTTGCGTGATTAAATTTCACGTAAACGTGTTGAGCTTGGAAAGTGTTATTTGTCTGTGGCCATTTTTAGATAACCATTCATTTACCGACTTTTTAAAAACGAGCGGGGCCTGTCATGAGTTTTTCTAACTAAAAAACTTACGTACAGTGATTTCACACCACGTGCATTACGGTGAAGGAAAACATCGTGAGGAAACCTGCATATGTCTGAGAAGTAATTCAAAGACGTATGTATAGTGCCTCAGACGGCGATAGACTCACCATCTGTCACGTTGGCACTTAATCAAATTCGGTGAAAAGTGGGTGTTGTGATTAAAACATCTCTGCCTACCCCTTCGGGGAATACAGGCGTGAGCATATGTATGTAAAAAACGAGGAGATTTCTCAATTAGACCGTATATATATTTTGTTGAGTTCGCAAGACTATAGTGATTACCTATCGTCTCGACTAACAACCAAGGTTATTATGGAATTCTAAACTGGTTATTAAAGAACGTCTATTAAATTATTATTGAACTATTATGTCATATTAATTATGAGTTGTGGTTAGTGACGTCATGTTGATATAGGCTCCGGTTTGCGCCTGATCGTTTCTCAGGTATTCTGAGACTTTATATATATATATATATATATATATATATATATATATATTGACATGATGAAACTAAGGAAACGAAGGAGCCGTTGCGGCCTCGGGGTTAGAGCAGTCGCCTGCTACGCAAGCGACGCAAGTTCGAATTCCAGCGGGGCCTGTACCAATGAGTTTTTCTAAAAAACTTATGTACAGTGATTTCACACCACGTGCTTTACGGTGAAGGAAAACATCGTGAGGAAACCTGCATATGTCTGAGAAGTAATTCAAAGAGACGTATGTATAGTGCCTGAGACGACGATAGACTCACCATCTGTCACGTTGGCACTAAATCAAGTTCGGTGAAAAGTGGGTGTTGTGATTACAACACCTCTGCCTACCCCTTCGGGGAATACAGGCGTGAGCATATGTATGTATGTATGTATGATGAAACTAACAACTCCCAGTATTTTACTCATCATCATCACCCTGGCCTTATCCCATACATTGTTGGGGTCGGCACTTGATTCAACCCGATGTGGCTGATCACCTGATTTTTATACGAAGCGACAGCCATCTGACCTTCGCAACCCCTTTTATGAGGAAAATCTGTGATCTGGGTTAAACCAGTTGTCAGATTATTTTAGGCCTCCGACTGACCTGTAACGATTGCCAATGATGATAAATTGGCAACCGGGACCGGCGGCTTAACGTGCTCTCCGAGGCACGGAGGGAACAACTACTGGCTAGGGTTAGGGTTGCTTAACTTCGCTGTTCGAATGATATGCGCAATAGCAACTATGGCACGAGCTCCTCTAAGTATTTTACTCATATCCTTATAATATTAGGTACAAGTTGTGCCCCGTGGTTTCACCCACGAAGACTTAATTTCATGGGTGGCCCGCTGAACGCTAATTATTATTTTTTAATTAAAGAAAGCCTATGTTACTCCTTGTAACATTAGTGTCTGTTTGTAATTCCAAAATTACGAGAAAATGTATTCAATGTTTACATGGAAAAACATTTTTTTTTCTCTGTCTGTTTGTTCCGGCTAATCTCATAAACGGCTGGACCGATTTTAACGGGACTTTCACTGGCAGGTAGCTAATGTTACAAAGAGTTACTTAGGATACTTTTATTTAACTTTAAGCGGGTAAAAACACGTGGCTAAGATAGCAATTTTTTTAGGTCACATGATTTTATTTCACCCAATTTTACGGCATGTAAATAGTTACCTAATTAGTTACCTAATTGGGACTGCTGTTAGATTTAACCATATATTAATCTATGCAGATAAATAATATTGAAGTGTCTGTTTGTAATTCTAAAATTACAACTTTTGACTAAATGCATTTGAGATTATATACGGTACTGACATAGAAAAACTAATGTTTAATTATTTTTTTCAATCTTTCTGTCTTTCCGGCTAATCTCTAAATCGGCTGGAATATAAGGAGGATAGCAATAAATATATACTTTTTTACTTTTTAATAGATATGTACATGTGTGTTACCACTCTTATAAACAACTCACCTGGTATAGAAACCCTGAATCCTTTGGGGTAGATGGCTTCCAACCTCGCTGGCGGCACCTCATAGGTCGAACTTAACTTACATAAAGTACAAATAAAAAATAGTTTAGCTAATAAATGCATGTTTATCAACACATTACCTACAGTTTACAAAAATCAATATCGTTCGAAATTCGACCGTAACTTAGACGAAAACGAACGTGCTGCTCGTATGGCCGTCGATCGCAAACTGGCCATTGGATTAAGTATTCTCGCAAATATCTAGAAAAGAACGCGGTGAATAATTTTGTCATATGAATTTGAACCTTACCGTTTATTCATTAAGTATCAATTTGTGCCTTAACACTAGCTAACTCGTGGCTAATGCTTATGCTTACAGAATAACACTGCCAGTGATCTTCACAGCTATGATAATTGCTTTACAAGTGAGTTTTTTGTTTATTTAATATGTTTACTCGGATATTGCTTGGTTTTTACGCGATGTCTCTGAGTATTTCGGCGAAGATGTGTTCCTCTTTCGGATCAATAGTATCTGGCATTTGTTTAAATTTCTTAGAATCTGATAAGTGACGTGATGGTCGAACGGTTTGAGTAGTTGCAACACAAGCGACGCAAGTTCAAATCCCAGTGGTTTCAACCAAAGGACTCGTTGAAAAACTTTTCTTTCGCAGTTTTAAGTGACGGGTTACCAACTTCCTTATTTTTGATGGTGGCTGGCATTCACGTCATACTTGTGAACAAGGGTAACTATGGTCGTTTAAGCAGGGCGTATTAAAAACTTCTTAGCTTTGAAGTTTAATTTTATGGTACCAAAATGAAACTCCAAAGCTCAGAAGTTTTGATATGAATTAAAAAAAATCATCAAGGAAGGCTTTATAACATCACGCTACGACCAAAAGTAGCGACGAATCAATGGAAAATATTACAAAAAATAATATCACTTTTTTTTGTAAATATTTATTGAGGATCTCGGGGCACAGTTACTATAGCGCATATCATTCGATCAGCGAAGTTAAGTAACCCTAACCCTAGCCAGTAATTGGATGGGTGACCACCCGAGTTCCCTCAGTGCCTCAGAGAGCACGTTAAGCCGTCGGTTCCGTTTGCCAATTTATCATCCATATCACAGATTTTCCTCGTAAAAGGGGTTGCGAAGGTCAGCCACATCGGGTTGAATTAAGTGCCGACGCAACAATGTATGAGATAAGGCCAGGGAGATGATGATTGTATTACTCAAAATAGTAATATTTTTTTTTGAAAAGATTAATTACTGAGTTTCTTGCCAGGTTCTTCGCAGTAAAAGCAACCTTCCGAAATTCCTGTGTAAGCTTGTCTTTATGACGATTTGAAAGTACTTTGTTAAAAGTCAAATTAAATAAAGATATTTTGAATTGAATTGAATTGTAACACAGTTTTTAATTCTACAAAAGCAAAATCGCGAGACACAGCTAGTCAGTTAACACGGTAGTCCCTTTTATAGTTATTGATGGTCCCAATTTGTGGACAGTTTAACCAGAAGCCCCTTTGAAGGGTCATATCAAACTTGTGACCTCTAAATGCTTGAAACTATTATTATGAAATTCAACCTTTCGTGGTTCAGTTAATGGTTTTCAAATTAGGTTATTAATTATTGACATCTATTTATTTTTGGACGATCAATGAAATATTTTATTTAGTTACACTTAAATGAGGAGCTCGTGGCACAGTTGTTATTGCGCATATCATTCGATCAGCGAAGTTAAGCAACCCTAACTCTATCCCGGTAATTGGATGGGTGACCGCCCGAGTTCGCTTCGTGCTTCGAAGATCACGTTAAGCCGTCGGTCCCGGTTGCCAATTTATCATCTTTGGCAATCGTTACGGGTCAGTCAGAGGCCTAATATAGTCTGATAACTGGCTAATGTGGTCTAATATAGTCTGATATGTCGCTTCGTATAAAAAACAGGTTATCAGCCACATCGGGACGAATCAAGTTCCGATCCCCCAAAGAAGACATGGGATAAGGCCAAGGATTTCCATTTAAGCCATCCTCGGTTTAAATGGAAGTAAACTTTAAGGGTGAGGAAGACCTATGAAACGATGGATGGATTGTGTGAAAGATGATATGGCTATGATGATAGAGAGAAATGGAAGAGAAGAACACATTTCGCCGGTAACAAATAACATGGGATAAGGGCAGGAGGAGGATGATGATGAAGTAAACGATGATATTCCAATAAATCAACCTGCCATTAGAAGTTTAGTCAAATTCGGACCAGCTGCTTCAGATAGACAGACAAGAATATTTTTAAATACATTTTTAATATTAGTGCCTGCATTCATATGCATACACTGTTATATTCAAGATAAAAATAGAGTCCATTTTTTATATGTATTTTTACAATGTATTTGTACACTGTATTTTATATATGTATATTAATGTATTAATGTATTTTATATATTCAATGTATTTGTACAATGTATTTTATATGTATTAGTAACTACTTAATAACTAATAGATAAAATAAATTACACTTAAAAAGCGACGATCACTACGGACACCTGTCTTCTGTAAAGAAAAAGCAAGAGAAATTTTGCTTTGCCAAAAAAAAATTTTAATTTCTAAAAATACACACCACTTGCCTTACGGTGAGGAAAACATCGTGAGTGACCATATAGTTCCTGAGACGGCGATAGACTCACCATCTTTCTCTTTGGGAATACAGGCATGAGGTTTTAATGAAAGAACATCAAAGTTATAAAAAATATCATACAATTTAATCTCATGAGTTACAATAATCTTATGACCTAAGGCGAACATAATAATATCACATTATCAAAGGGGCCAACCATCTTTAACAAAGCAGCTTAACTTCATAATTATGGCCATCACGAATTACGAGCGCTGATTTAGAATGGGCAATAGCAATTTTCATAAGGTCATGGTTTTTTTTTATTTATTTATAACTAGCTGTGCCCGCGGTTTTACCCGCGTAGAGGTAATTTCATGGGTAACCCGTGGAACATTAATGTTTTTTTAAATAAAAGCATTATAAGTTACTCCTTCATTAGCTAACTGCCAATGAAAGTCACTCGGAACAAACAGACAGACAGACAGAAAAATTGTTTTTTTATGTCTATACCATTCATACTTTTATATGCATTTAGTGAAAAGCTGTTATTTTGGAATTACAAACAAATACATAAATTTTATTGATCTGTTTCAGTATAGATTTACATAAACAAACTAGTAAAGTTTATTCAAATAATGCTATCGTCAAATTTCAATACAGTAATGATATGCACAGCACCACTATTTTTATTGAGCGCTCATAACTCCTGACGGCACTTGACCTATGAAAAGTGAAAGCTAAGTTAATAGGAGCTGCTAAAACGATGGTAGTTGGCTCCAAGATCAGCTATGAGACCACTTTAAAGGGCATAGATCCTAATGTAGTCTACCTTCATGTCTCCATCATACCAGGTAGGGTGCCAATTGTCCATATCATTCCAGAAGGTCAGCATAGACTTGATGGCTCGGTTCCGCCAGGGCTTGTCAGCAGCGTCAGCAAAGTCGTGGATACCCCCAACACGAAGACCCAGAGACACGTAGAACTGTGGATCAGTTAGGAGCTTGTATCCCGAAGCTTTAAGCACAGTTTAAATGTAAGATTACAAGCAAGGAACTTTGGAATAAAGCCTACGAAATTATACACTCGCACAGATACGCATCTATGAGATGATAGGCGGCCTTGGCCTGATGTAAATAAGAGTTCGTCAAATCAGCAAATCATCATTACTTTGACAGTAAATGAAGGACTGACTTTTAAAATCTTTAAGATGGATATAAATGATATAGCAACAACCCTCACGTTCAATGGAGCAAACGCTCCTATTTCCAAAATTTCGTCTTGATGCGACACTTCTCGGTAAATTAATCTTCTATTTTACTCTGTGTTTTAGGCCAGATAGTTTCTTTATGAGGGGTAAGGCGTGATGGCCGATTGGTTTGAGTAGTCGCCTGGTACGCAAGCGATATAACTTAAAATACCGCCAGTCCGTACCTTATATTCTAAAAACTAGGCAACGTTTGCTTTACAGCGAAGGAAAAAAATTCTGAGAAAAAAATTATTATTAGTGCGATCTCCAGTCGGGCAGCTCGAAAATTCGAATCAAATATCCCGTTACAGACCCTCTTAACATTAAGTTTACTATTAATGCTAATGGGTAAACCTAATTGCTTGTTCACGACCTCAGTGGTAAGTACTTACAAGCTGGTCTAAAGGCGCCATGACAGTTCCTTTAAGCCATTGAGTGGCGTGAGGAACCGCGTGCTCCCGGCCGCTGGCGTAGAACCCTTCACCAGGACTCACGGTGCCGTAGCGCTCCCCGTCCACAAATAGGTCGATGCCATCTATAATTAAAGATTAAATATTTACTACCTCTCGGGTCTAGTGGTTGTAAATGCTACTGGGGAACACGAGCCAGTTCGGGCAGTGTGTGTTTCCCCATTGATAATTTTCCGGCCCGGATTCTCGTCTAGTACCCGGTTGATGGCAATGAGCTCGTCCCGTAATAGGTGACTTAACTATGGGGGACTAAGCATAACTATGTAAATGTGGGTGTAAATACCCCTCACTACCCCGTTGGGGAATACAGGCATGAGCATATGTACATCATATATTTCAATCATGACTGAGATCTTGATATGAGTCCACCCTAGGTTTTATTTTAGGTTCCAAGAGCTATTTGTGAAGATGCTCAGTTAGGGACCGACTTCTCTGGTATTACAACTATTCATACGTGTAAGCTCTTTTATTTACATTAGCTACCTTTAACGTCATTATAATCCCAACAGTTTTAATACCTGGTCTCCAAGTCATAGTGTAGTTGTGGAAGTCCCTATTCCAGCTTTCTATACCGATCTTCTCCTTCATCAGGAACGTCCTAAAAGGTTCCGTGTCGGACAGCACTGGTCCTCCGTACAGCTTCTTGGAGAATGTAGGATTGCCTTTAGAGAAGGCCACACGCATCAGACCAGACTCGTACCGACGGCTTCCGTAGATATTTTCTAGAGGTTCCAAGTTGATTTCTGAAAGAGAAATACGAGAGGTAACCAAGTTGAGTAAGAATTTACCCAATAGGCAACGAAACAGATCGTGAGTCTATCGCCGTTAAAGGCTCTATACATGTAAGTATGACATTGAATATTTTATCAGAATAATCCAATTTTCCTCACGATTATTTTCATCAAATCAAGGCAGCTAACTGGTAAAGGCCTATGGTGTTTGAACTTGCATCGTTAGCTACCCCGTCTCAATTAGCCATTGCAGCTAGTGGGATTACTGGATATATCATAATTAAAAGATAAATTATTTTTTAAATTAAGATATATTATTGTTCTTCCTTGGAGGAGGTCCAAGTATGGCAAAAAATTTGAAGCACTCTTAACCGTATAAAGTGTATGAAGAATGCATGAGTGTAGACGAATCATAAGAAGTATGTAAGGATCGTAGCATGTAGCCAGCAGTCACTTCTTAACCCCACAGGATACAGAAGTGAGCAAATTATTATTTATGTGTTTAGGTATGTATGAATGTTTATGAGTAAGATATTGTTGCAAAGATTGTAAGAATGTGTTTGAATAATAATTTACCTGGTAAAAGCCAATTGCCAGCGGGCAACCGAGCCCTGACTTCGACTCGACCGTACTTGAAACCAAACTTATTTTTGGTTGTGATCTTGCCGGTGACTACAGGAGGCAGGATCTGGTATCCTGACGCTTGCCGTCTGCATTGCGTTGTCTCAATCTGACCTGTACATCTGGAACATTCAAGCGTTTGTGTTTTAGAATTGTCCTTCAGAGTGCTAACTAATCTAACTACTGACCGTAATGTCTAACGGCTGAGCATATTCTCTCCCTA
The DNA here is from genome assembly GCA_929442735.1 of Watsonalla binaria. Classification (NCBI taxonomy): domain Eukaryota; kingdom Metazoa; phylum Arthropoda; class Insecta; order Lepidoptera; family Drepanidae; genus Watsonalla; species Watsonalla binaria. Next base: position 1,685,390 of record OV838929.1, on the reverse strand, counting down.
TTTTCCAGTTCGTCCTTTGTATTTTCGTTGGCCAATTGTTACTAAATACACCAAGGTCATCGAAGACCGAACAAAGAGGATAATTGGTCAACAAATTACTCCTAAACGGGGATTAGGTAGATGGGGATCGCCCTATCACGTTAGGTTAGATGCGTTCACGGTATTCGATGGGTGCCAGAAGGTAACAATTTTAACCTTGTCGTTAAGTTAGAGTACTCGTATAATTATTTTCATATGTTAAGTTATTATAGATACAGAAAGAAAGCTTGTAAAGCATAATTTGTCAGAGCAAATTTGTAGTTGGGACCCATCCGGTACTAAAGAAAATCTTCGTGAAATGAATGAGTTGGAAATGCCAAACGTTCTTCTCGTGAGACAATTTTGTTATTCTGAGAATATGAGATGTTTAAGTAACGTTTGTAATCTTTTCACACCACTTGGCCAAGGTCAATGTTCGATTGCAATCTTGTGTGAATGTTTGACGTCATCACAATGTTCATATCAAATTCGTGTGTTTGTATATAATTTTTATTACCTGTTGGTTAAATCCAAGGATTCCGATACAAATCCAGCATGGTACTTAGTTTCCAGCAGTATAGGAGATATTGAGAGAACGCCGTCTTTAATATTCAGCGTGTCTTCTGCCATGTATAGGTTGAAGGGATAGTCCTGGAAGAAGCAATGATGGTAGTTAAAGATCTTGTTCTTTCAACTCCAGGACCTTAACTAGTCACTGCCTTGATCAATTAATTCATGGGGACCCTTTATATATTTAGTCTGTTTGTCTCTCTGTTACCCTTTAAACTTTGAGGAAGAAGCATCTATTGAGTTTCACTTAATATTTGTTGCAAATGGTAGATAATTAGCCTCAGCCAACGAAAGAACCTTCTTATAGGCTTCTTACTTTGAAAACTTCATTCATGAGAATATATTAACTAATCACAATGTTAAGTAGGTACGCTGAACTGCCAATGGCTATACCATTGACTTTATATGCCAATTTGATGCACACCATTTTGGAGTATATACACGAGGTCTGCTTCAGTTCTCAAGATAGAAAGAGATGAATCAACAATTTGTTCGTGAAATTTGTATATAGTAACCTTTCCAGCAAGGGTTCCTATATTGGCCTGTAGCAGCATCTCTTATCTCTATTTGGTAACAATTGCAAAGTTTGAGTGCAAATTTACAATAACCTAACTCGCACAATACGTGTTTTCCAGCACATTACAGTATATTATATGAGTTTTTGACTAGAATAGTCGGAGCGTTTCCCCAGGCATGACACTCGCCTGGCTGGAGGATCTTCCCATTGCTGAGCATGATCACCTATCCACACAGGTCAATAATTACAATACTTTTTTTTAATACTTACAGGTTCCTCAACAAATTTGACCTCAGGCGCCCAGTTAACAAGCTCCTTGATGTCATTCTTCTCAAACTCTTCACCGAATATGAGAGACCCTTGACACACGGAGTTCTTGCCTTGGACCGTGGTCTTGGAAGCTTCACATTTGGGTGGCTGTGGTTGTGGTTGAGGCTGTGGTTGAGTGGGACCAGGAGTTGGGCCTGGGGTCGGTGGAGGTGGCGCTGGGCTGCTGTTTTCATCCACGAATTCTGTTAATACAAACAATCGCCTTGGATAATTCATGGTTTGAAAGTAATTCCACCTACATATACTCACGCCTGTATTCCCAGAAGGGGTAGGCAGAGGTGTTGTAATCACAACACCTACTTTTCACCGAAGATGATTAAGTGCCAACGTGACAGATGGTGAGTCCATCGCCGCCTTAGACACTTTACATACGTCATTGAATTACTTCTCAGAAATATGCAGGTCACGATGTTTTCCTTCACCGTAAAGCACGTGGTGTGAAATCACTGTACATAAGTTTTTTAGAAAAAGTCATTGGTATAGGCCCCGCTGGGATTCGAACTTGCGTCGCTTGCGTAGCAGGCGACTGCTCAAACCTCAAGGCCACGGCTCTAGTTCCATCTCTTTTTGTGATACGCTATTGAAAAGGGATGGACATGTTTTCGTCCGAGTTTCAGTGTCTGAATCTGGTGCAAGCCATGCTTTGTGATGAGGGGGCTATTGTCTTATTATTGGATGTTGTTTATTTATTCTGGGAGTCATGAATACCTGGATCATTTGAACCTGCTTAGACCATCAGCGTAAGCATAATTATTTAATTCTTAGTGAATTCAAAGGCTGTCAATCCATCTCAAAGTTGTGGCTACTTCAGTATCTCAAGTATAAGATCACAATTCTCATAGAATGTTGACAGAAATTTTGACATTATAAATATTCAAAGAGGCCCAAGTTCTGAACAGTCCTTACCTGTGACAGTCCATTCCCCATTATCCTGTCTGTATCCCAGACCATCCTTAATGACATACGTCCAGAAGTAGATCTTGTCTCCCAGTTTGAGCTGTGCGTTCCTGTCTCTGAAAGTCCACCGGCCTTCCTTCGCCTTCGTGATGTCACGAGACCAATGACCTCCTTCTAGACCTTCCATTTCTTCGTTCAGCTTCCCGTGAAATGCGAATAGGGAGAAGCCATCATCTGGAATTAGTTAAATAACATTATCGTATTGACCTTCTCCATATATTGGAACAACCCTAAGGTTGTCTGGTAGAGATCGCCTTTTGTTACCATACTTTAAAATGTTACTCAAGCATATCTGTACAATATTATAGTGTGCTATAAAGGATATATTATTGTTATTGTTAGGGCTGCCACTAGGCATTAGCTTTCTTAGCCTATTTTAAGCAGGGAAACACTGCTTTCTAAGTCCAATATTTCTTCATGAAAGCATGTATGATTTCGAAATAGAGTAGATATCATGTCGCATTTAAACCCATCACAGCATGAACATTCTCCTATAGTATCTAGTTTCTGCCGGTGGCTTCGTCTGCGTGGTATTTGACATAGAGTATGAACAGTTTATATTTGACCCCCATTTGACCCTCATAGTGGGTGAATTTGAAAAAACCTTTTCTATGTGTATACCAACACCATACAAAGAACACACCCTCCGAATTTCATGTATTTAGGACCAGCGTTTTAGGCAGTGCATCAATATATTTATTTTTAAAAGGAGGCTTACCGACAAATTACATTAATATAAATGACAGTGTACCTACATAATAAAGATTGCTATTAACAAGCCTCCACAGAAACAGAATATATAAGACTATCAATCAGACTTTTATTTAACAGTGGCTTCGCGGTATATTTTAGTTACTTGTACATAAAGATATTAATTCTTTTCAAAAGAAGTGTGATTGATGTACATAATGTCTACACACGGCACAAAAATAAAATAGTAGTACCTACACACCGCTTACAGGAAGTCCGGGGATCATTTTTAGGGCAATGTATACGCTTTTATAATAAGTTACCTACATGTATTGTAAACTTAACCCTTTGATAAATTTAAAGAGACTGTAAAATCTGTGTTACTTAAAAAGGGTTATTATACAGTTAGTGATTATATATGTGATAAAGAAAGTTGGAATAATGTATTACCAGATAAATATTGTAAGAAGTCTCATGGACACTGTACTTATGTTACAATTCTTAATATTTATTAGTTTTGATCTTTGTTACTAAAATGCCTTTGCTTGCGGCGGCGTCTGGATGACGGGTTGTCCACTTCCCTCTATGATGGTTGAGGAGGTCAATGGCTGGCACTCACGTCATACTTGAGAACGGGTGCTGCTTGTGGGGTTGGTCATCTCAAGCTACGCATTTAGTTATAAGTAGATGTACTAGATTTTTAGTTATGTTAATTATTATCGACATTTGTGCATTGGAACATTGTTGATGAGCTTACGTTTCTAAAATTATTTATTTTGTATTCTTTAAATTGTATAATATTTTTGAAAAGAGTAATTACTGAGTTTCTTGCCAGGTTCTTCTCAGTAAAAGCAACCTTCCAAACCTGGCGGTAGCATGTATAATCCTGTATAATTATGTAATTCTGACGATTTGAGAGTACTTTGTAAAAAGTCTAATCGAATAAAGATATTTTTGACTTTGACTTTGACTTGGACTTTACATATAGAAGATATATTTGTATAGATATAACATACTAAAAGTTGCCTCACAGCTAATAAGCCAGCTGTAACTCATTATGTCAAAGAACAGCTACGTAACAATTACCAGTTCGTTTCATTATTATTCCAAGCAAGTGGTCAACATTAAGTTTGGCGAACAATTAATTTTATCCCATCATCGCGTCTGGTACCCGACCATGAATTATCGATGGCGAGTTCATTGGCTCTCGAGTTTGAGATTAACGGTGAGTTTGTGTGGAAAGTCGATGACCATTTATTAAAAAAATACCAAAAAACTTGCGTTAGAAAGGTTTTTATAACGAGCGTTTTTAGACTGCAGAGTAGCTGTTAAACATAAACGAACTTAAAAACTTTAAGGCTGGTAAAGATACAAATCTATATCTATAAATATATACGGATAAATAAAATTGAAGTGTCTGTTTGTCATTCCAAATTAATAGCTTTTCACTAAATACATATGTTTAAATTTATTGTAGCATTCAAGACGGCCAGGACCTATTTTGTTGCTGGGAAATAATAATAAAAAATAAGAGTAAGTTTTAAATTTCAAATAGCTTCAGTCCTCTTTTGTTTTAACTTCACTTTTTCATTATTGCTGTTGTTATTACATTAATATATTGTTCTTGAAACTTTATTGTTATGGTATTTATCTGAATATTATCGTTTTGTAAAACATAGACATGGTTTTTATTATCATCTGCCTACACAAATAATAGGTACAAAAATTATTCATATGAATAAGCTCAGGGTTTATTCACCATATGAAAATATACACTATAAATACAGAAAAAAACAAATTAAAAATACATTCTCTGTCCGTCCATCAGTCTGTCTGTTTGTAAAAAAAAATTAACTTTAAATTTGTAACCTTTCACTGGCAGATAGCTTAGCGTACTTTATTTAAAAAAAACATTTTTGTATTCCACTGGCCACCCCTGACATTAAGTCTACACGGGCGAAACCGCGGGGCATAGCTATTTGTGTAATAAAATGGTATTATTGACTAACTTGTTTTTCTTCATTGTTCTGTTGTTATCTAACATGAGTCAATTGCGTTTACTTGAACTACAAAGGATTTTTTCTATAATGTTTTATACCAAATCAATGACCAAATTAATAGTATTTTTCAGAAAGGTCAAATTCGGAGCACTCGTAACCGAAGAAACTGTATGAAGAGATGCATGAATGTAGCAGATATCAGTCATAATTGTATATTTCTGCCGTTTGGGGTTGAGACTTTGGGGCCATGGGGGCCGAATGCGAAAGTCCTTTTTAAGGATCTTTCAAAACGCCTAGTTGACGTCTCTGGTGACCGTCGAGCTGGTTCTTACCTCGGTCAGAGGATTAGCTTAGCGATCCATTGAGGTAACGCAGCCATCTTACTGGGCACCATTCCCGCAGACACAAATTTAAATTCCGTGTTTTATTTATAATTTTTATTTTTATCATATTTTTCTTTTTCATTGTATCAGCATGACATGCATGCTGATACAATGAAAAACCAAAAATATGCAGGATGAAGCGAAAGAAGTATGTAAGGATCGTAGCATGTGGCAAACGGTGGTCTCTGCCTATTCCAATGGGATACAGGCGTGAGCATATGTATGTATGTATTTTATACAAATGCCATCACGAGATTTGAGCGCACAGCCTAAAATAGTACGGGTATTTGTGTATGTATTTTATATCGTGATTTAATCAAATTTGTAGTATTTATTTCACTTCGCTGTAGGATATCTTTGCCATTTGCTTCTCTGTGTGGGGTTTTATTTGTGTCAGTTAAAATTGAGACAGTTTTACTATTAAAGGTAAGTATAATTATATTACGGAAAGTGCCTGCGAGAGAACTAGACTAAACTTAATCTACATACATACATACACATTCTCACGCCTGTATTCCCCGAAGGGGTAGGCAGAGGTGTTGTAATCACAACACCCACTTTTCACCGAAGATGATTAAGTGCGAACGTGACAGAGGGTGAGTCCATCGTCGTCTCAGTCACTATACATACGTCTTTGAATTACTTCTCAGAAATATGTAGGTATCCTCACGATGTTTCCTTCACCGTAAAGCACGTGGTGTGAAATTACTGCACATACGTTTTCAGGAAAACTCATTGGTACAGGCCCCGCTAGGATTCGAACTTGCGTCGCTTGCGTCGCCTTACCTGAACTCTTATTGCCATCATATATTGACAATAATTGTGAGACAGGTGTATCTGATGTGCCTATCTCTGTCACACAGTTGAACTATTACTGCATTGAGAGCTCATAGGCCTGTGGCCATATGTACATCGATAAAATTACCACACCGTTTAGGAAAAACGCCATTTGAGAAGAACTCAATCAGGCATCTCGTACATTGTATCAAACCAATACATGTTTCTATAAAATAAATAATATTAACCATCATTACAGCATAAAACGTTCCTATAGCACACCTATAAAAATACATAAGTATTTTTTCCATTAAACCAATGACATTTTCCTCAATAAAACAAGACAAAGTTGCCTCAGATAAGGATAATGTTATGATAATGATCTCGATAGTAATTTAAAGACGTTACCTGGTATGGAAACCCTTAATCCTTTGGGGGAGAGAGCTTCTAGTTTAGCCGGTGGCACTGTGTACTGAGCAGCTCGTGGTTGACCGCCGCAGACCGCCGCCAGAGCAAGTAAATATAAAATTTGTTTCGTCATGACGTCCACACCCGACCACGGTAGCCGGACGAATGCCCTGAATCTAGAGCTGTAGCAAACCGTATGCTTTCGTTACTGAGTAACGGGTACTCCATCTAGTACCGAGTAACGAAACGTTACTCACAAATACTTTTCGTTACTCGCATGTTTCGTATCATGGTTACATACGCTGTTTCAATGACGTAATATAACGCTGCGTTGATGCGTGAATAAAATGTATATACTTGTGAAGAAGAGTTTTCATAAAATGTTGAAATTATTTCACTGTAAGCCGCGCCGGGTTTGTATACTGTACGCGTACGCAATACGAGTCGATTAAGGTTGTTTTTTTTCGTTGTTTCTTTAGCATAACATAGCATGTTATGAGGTATTACGAGTAACGAGTAACGATACGATAGTAACGAGTACTGAATGTATAGTAACAAATACATACGGGTACGTTTTTTTTCCGTTCCTTTTACACCTCTAGCTGAATCTAAAGACGACAGACTATTGTCATGCGCTTGCGCCTGTGAATTTGAAATGTGCTAGATGTGTAACTTGTAACTCTTACATAAATAAATATGCTCACGCCATCCTAGGTCCCCGAAGGGGTAAGCGCAGCGTAAAAGTGTTGTAATATCAACACCCACATTCACTGAATATGATTGAGTGCCATTGTGACAGAGGGTGAGTCCATCGCCGTCTCATGCACTATACATACACTACGTTTACACGGAGGTGGTATAGAAAAACCATTTTTTTTATTTTCTCTGTCTATCTGTCTGTTTATGTATTTGTTCCGGCTGGACCGATTTTCACGGGACTTTCACAGGCAGCTAATGTTACAAGGAGTAACTTAGGTATTATTTAAAAAAAAACATTTAGGGTTCGGGGGAATGAAATTAAATCTACGTGAAACCACAGGGTAGAGCTAGTCTAAAATAATTTATGCTGGAGATATGACAGGAAGAATGTCTCCAAATGAGTATTTTGAAAAGAGTAACTACTCTGTAAGCCTATGATATCATGTAAACTGTGTAAAAATGAGTGTTCCGTGCAAATTGTGTCTCCTCTACTGCTACATAGCTCTGTGGCGGTGTAATAATTATCAGCAGGTTTAACCGGTAGTTTGTATAGAGCCACCGCGGTCAATGAATTTTAATTTTATTTGTATTTACTATAAAATTTATCGCCACGTAGCTTTTTATTTAATTTGTATTTGGCGAAGAGTTCAATCGATTTTTTATTAGACTCCGCTGTCCGTTTGTCTGCGTGTCTGTCCGTCTGTCACCACGTACTTACTTAGTACTTAGTTAATCTCATGAAACGCGTTATAAAAATAGTTGAAATTTCATAAAATTATTGTTTTTCTTATTTTAAATGAAATAGCGTAACATAACGTTCCTTTTAATGAATAAGAAACAAGATTGTACTGAACTTAAAAAAAAAACTCGAGCCGTGGTTGCTTTGGGGTTTGAGCAGCCTGCTACTCAAGCGACGCTAGTTGGATTCCCAGCGGCCTGCACCAATGACTTTTTCTAAAAAACTTATGTACCTACATCGTGAGGAAACCCGCATATTTCTGAGAAGTAATTCAAAGACGTATACAGGGTGTCGGAGAAAAAGGAACAGTTGTCTTCTAGAAGTTGTAGGGTTTTATGAATATATCACTATGTTGAAATCTTAAAATATCTAGCTCCAACGATAACGTAGTTATAGGCTATGGTTGCTAAGGGCCGAAGAGCTAGCGGCCTTAAGCGATTGAATGAACGCGCAGCCGCGTTTACCTACATTACGTACGCGTCCATTAAACTTGTTAAATTAAGGAGAAGGTTAATGGTTTCGAAAAATGGTTTATTTCAGGAACTATAATTGGGAGAAAAACAAATTAAAACGTAGTTAGATTTCACGTAAATAGCTCTACGCTACCGCTGATTATTATGCGAAAATAAGGTCATGATATGGTCAACTTTGAACATCAGATACTCGAAATTGGAAGTAGATATTTTTGTCTTAATATTTTATTTGCTTCCTTACATTATACCCTATCACATATTTTAAGAGCTGTTCTATTTTCGTCGACATCCTGTATATAGTGCCTGAGACGTCGATGGGCTCTCCATCTGTCACGTTGGCATTTAATCATTTCGGTGAAAAGTGGGTGTTGTTAAATATAACAACACCTTTGCCTACCCCTTCGGGGAATAAAGGTGTGAGCATATCTATGTATGCTAAAACAATATTTTTACAATTTAGAAAGGAAGAATTCCGAAGTTTCATACCTAAATATATCAATCCCATAATAATCAACCCCATGGACATAATTTCTAAATGGAATAGTACTTATATATAAGTAATATACGATAAGAGTTATTTGTGGCAACGGAGGGGAAATTCCCGCGCTGTAATTTAGTTTATTTTATACACGCAACATAATATGGCGTTTATGTATTTTACAAGTGAACTTGACATTTTACGTTAGGTATCTATACAAAAAGGTCTTGACACTTTCTGTACACTTAAGTGGCAGCGAGCAAGTGTGTCCACGCAGGTCGCGTCCCTCTCAAGGGAATTCCCGACACTCCAGGGAACTAGCTACTCTTATTAAATAGCTGTGCCCAGCGTTTACCGTTTTGGAGTTAATTTCATGGGTGAACCGCGAAATACTCATGTTTTTTCAACCAAAGTAGCCTAAGTTACTCAACAAAAAATAAATAAATATCCTCACGCCATCCCAGAAGGGTAAGCAGAGGTATTGTTACAACACCCACATTTCACCGGTTTGATTAATGCCAACGTGACAGAGGGTGAGTCCATCGCCGTCTCAGGTACCACACATACGTCTTTGAATCACACCTCAGACATATGCTGGTTTCCTCACGATGTTTTCCTTCACCGTAAAGCACGTGATATAAAATCACTGCACATAAGTTTTTAGAAAAACTCATTGGTACAGGCCCCGCTGGGATTCGAATTTGCGTCGCTTACGTAGCAGGCGACTACTCTCACCCCAAGGCCACCACGGTCCAACCGTTTCAGAGATTAGCCGGAACAAACAGACAGATCGGCAGAAAGACAGACATAAATTTTTTTAAATTGGTTATTCATGTGAATATCGTATTTTCAAATGCTGTGAATTGATGTTAATTTGCAATTACAAACAGTCACTTAAATTTTATTTATCTGTACTTTATACATAACGTATTTCCATTTGCTTATTTTCCATCCCCTAATTCTAGCTATGACTAAAATAATAGACATGGAATACTCTACAAAACTAAGACGAAGTCGCGGGTAAAACCTAGTCTACACTTTTACACTATAAAGAGGAGAGATATGTATTTTGTGTGTATGTTTGTAATTAATAAACTCAAAAACTAGTGTGCCGATTTCAAAAATTATTTCATCATTGGAAAGCTACATCATCAGCGAGTAACATAGGTTTTATTTTATCCCCGTACTTTCACGGGAACGGGAACTACGCGGGTGAAGCCGCGTGACGTCCGTTAGTGAACAATAAAGCATGACGTCACCCACGACCTAATCGACCTCATTCAGCTATCAGTATCGTGGGCTTGTATATTGATTAATTTATCGCGCCCCATCCACACCGGGAAATCCACCGTCCATATTTTTATACAAATTGTACTGTAAACAAGCTTTCAAAGGAAATATTTGTAGGTCTGAATATTGTTAGTGATTCTTAATAAGATGTTTTTTATTTGCTTAAAATCAAAAATAATTTTGATAAATTCTAAAATGTAATGTCGCCCTACCAAACCTACTCTTTTCTTTACGTGACGATAATGAGTGTAGGAATAGGAAGGATAAAGGTGGATAGGAATCGGGAGTCGGAGGGATTTTGACAACCCCACCATGGCATTAATAATTGCTTTTGAGGTGGAAAAATGGGACCGCCAGCGTGGTCCCGATAGATCATCTGGAATTCATAATAGTACTGTCGGGAGAGCGAGTGATCATGCTCATCCCCAGTAAAGAGTTCCAGCCAGTCGTATGCCTCGGGAACTGCGGCTCCAACTGTTCTAGTTGGAAACTTATGTGTATACACTACAATGCTTTTGAAAACTCTTATTGCGCGATTTAGGTTCTCGTGTATTTGTACTAAAATTTCGCATTTGTTAGCGAGTAGCGCCATCTATGTAGCGATAGAGAAACTCCGCTATAGTAGGATGGAACGCTCGTGGTCCCGATATTCCCCTCAAATATCCAAAGTGGCGCTGAGCACCGCGGTCCCGGTCCCAAAAGCCTCCCGACTTTTTAGTAAGTAGTCACTAAAATTATTTTAAAAACCTTCAATCTGCCGCCTGACCTTTCAGACACAAACTCAAAAATTTAAAAAATATTCGATTAGACTTTTGACAAAGTATTTTCAATTCATCAGAATGACATGATTACACAGAATTATTATGCATGCTACCGCCTTTCACACTTAAGTAATCTGTTAGTTGAATTAGTAAGTACTTATATACCAACTGTCCCGTAGTCATCATCTCCCTGGCCTTATCCCATACATTGTTGGGGTCGGCACTTGATTCAACCTGATGTGGCTGATCACCTAATTTTTATACGAAGCGACTGCCACCTGACCTTCGCAACCCTTTTAACGAGGAAAATCTGTGATATTAAACTAGTTGTCAGACTATTTTAGGCCTCCGTCTGACCTGTAAAGATTGCCAAAGATGATAAATTAGCAACTGGTACCGACGGCTTAACGTGCTCTCCGAAGCACGGAGGGAATTCGGGCGGTACTGGCTAGGGTTAGGGTTGCTTAACTTCGCTGATCGAATGATATGCGCAACAGCAACTGTGCCACGAGCTCCTCACCAACTGCCCCGTAGTATAATTAGTAAATAATAACACTTAACTACCTCGTAATAATGGTTATACAAACACACAAGCAATTACTATATATATCTGCAATTTAGCCACGAAATTGATTGTAAACAACCGATCCTGTGGTATTCAAATAGGTAGTAGGTACTTTTTCGTGTACGTTTCATTTACACCGACGTGTTATGCCAAACCTTTTGTCTATGGTTCTGAGAGAGTAGAGAAAACACCAAAGATAAGCGACCTCTTCGACTAATTGAACTGTCCTTATGACATATCTATATTCTATACATATCTACTCTATATACTCTATACGTACTCTGTATATTCTCTACAGATAAATAAGATTTAAGTGCCTGTTTGTAATTCGAAAATATACACGGTACAGACATAGAAAAAACTAATTTTGAAATTTATCTCTGTCTGTCTCTCCGTCTGTCTGTTTGTTCCAGCTAATCTCTGAAACGGCTAAACCGATTTTGACAGAAATTTCACCTGCTAATGTTACAAGAACTAACTTAGGCTACCTTTTATTTAAAAAATAAGTAGGGGAAGCCGTGGTGGCCTTGGGATTAGAGCAGTCGCCTGCTACGCAAGCGACGCAAGATCGAATCCGAGCGGGGCCTGTACCAATGAGTTTTTCTAAAAACTTATGTGCAGTAATTTTATACCACGTGCTTTACGGTGAAGGAAAACATCGTGAGAAAACCTGCATATGTCTGAGAAGTCATTCAAAGACTTATGTATAGTGCCTGCGATGGACTCACCCTCTGTCACGTTGGCACTTAATCAAATTTGGTGAAATGCAGGTGTTGTGATTATAACACCTCTGCCTACCCCTTCGGGGAATACAGGCGTGAGCATATGTATGTATGTATGTACCTACAATTCGGTTCGGTGTAACGCACGGCCAATCCCCTCAGCGCCCAGCCGATCGGCTGGTAGCCCACTGAAACACGATATATGACAAACATTTGATCACGTACGCACAACTGGGTTGCGAATGCAAACGAAAATAAACCTAGATTGTTGCTTACGTAGGCTGCGATATTTGTTGGTATTCGCTGTGTATTTAGAGATCAAAATGGGTTAATTTGTGGGGATAATGACAGGAAGATGAATTGTCATTCCAGTTCTTTGGTAATCGATCCCATCTATATCATCTCCCTGACCTCATTCCCTGTATTGTTGGGGTCGGCACTTGATTCAACGCGATGCGGTTGATTACCCGATTTTTATACTAAGTGACTGCCATCGACCCCCTTTTACGAGGAAAATTGGTAAATTGGTAACTTGGTTGAACCAGTGGTCAGTAAGCCTCTGACTGACCTGTAACGATTGCCAAACATGTTAAATTAGCAACTGGGACTAACAACAAGGAGAAACTTAGAAATCATTTATTTAATAAATTATCAGGGTGACAGATGGTGAGTTCATCGCCGTCTGAGAAACTATCCATACGTCATTAAATTACTAGTAATAAAGTGTTTCTAACAGTTAGAATTCTAGGAAGTAACAAGTTTTGAAGCATTAATTCCGCGTCCAATTTTCGTTCCAACGCAGGAACATTCCGCGGTATTTTTTAAGTTGGCTACATGCAACTATGTTCCCGGAATATTATTTATTAATGAGGCAGCACCGAGATTTATAGCGCGATACAAAGCAACTCAAGTTTTTAGTTGACGTATTACTGTTGTACAAAACTTTTATTTTATAAGGAAAATAGTTGGTTGTTAGTGACCCGGATTTTATTGTTATTTACTGAGTAGTTATTGGAGTAAATTGTTATTTAATGAGTGTCTATTCCTTACTTTATAACAATTACATAGTTACATATATACATATGCTCACGCCTGTAGGGGTAGGCAGAGGTGTTGTAATAAAAACACCCACTTTTCACCATAGATGACAGATGGTGAGTCTATCACTATACATACGTCTTTGAAATACTTTTCAAACGTATGCAGGTTTCTTCATATAGTAATTAGGTATTGTAAATACTTATAATAATGATTTCACCCGCGTAGACTTAATTTTATTGGTAACACTATAAAACTGTCCGTCTGTCTGTCTAGTTTGTTCTATTCTAACAGGACTATTTTAACAGGACTTTCTCTAGCAGATAGCTAATATTACAAGGAATAACTTAGGCTACTTTTATTTAAAAAAAACATTTAGGGTTCCACGGGGATTAAATTGAATATACGCAGGTGAAACAGCTGGGGACAATTAGTTAAATTCTATTTTTTAGGAATAATTGATCCAAAATATATTCGTAGTCACATCAAAAAAGTGAGTGGTTTTAGTTAAGTCAGTATTACTTTAGATTAACCCGTCCCCTCTATCACACCATGACCTCATTAAGTAAAGTTAAAACAAATCGCACATTCAAAAGTCAAAGTCAAAGTCAAAAGTATCTTTATTCGATTAGACTTTTTACAAAGCACTTTCAAATCGTCAGAATGACATAATTATACAGGATTATACATGCCACCACCTGGTTCGGAAGGTTGCTTTTACTGAGAAGAACCTGGCAAGAAACTCAGTAATTACTTTTTTTAAAAATATTATACAATTTAAAGAATACAAAATAAATAATGTAAGAAACGTAAGCTCACTGAGCATTCAGAACCATAAGGGCTCAACTCCAAATTTTGCGAAAACGAATTAAGATCATGCAGACCTCAAACTGTATGTTCTAACCAAAGTATAAAAAAAAACAGCAAATATAATTGTTTATGTATCGACAAAACACAACCTATTTTTTACTATAAAAAGTCTCACTGTACTCAAAACTAGTCAAATAACTACTTTCAATGTAAATCCAGAAATATTAGATTTTCGAATTGAACCCCTTTCGTTCTGAGGGTGCGAAATATTCCACTTTATACATACATACATATGCTCACGCCTGTATTCCCCGAAGGGGTAGGCAGAGGTGTTGTTATCACAACACTGTACTAACAATTAATATACTGTTTTTCACTTTTTATTCCATCATCGTTCTATATCTGACAACCTCTACTCTTTTCTTTCTCCGAATTCTTTCTGGATTAGTTTAAATATCTTTCATACATTTCAAGTATTAAACGAAAAAGATTTTATCTAGCTTGTAAGGCTGAGGCATTACAACCTGCTATACATACGTCTTTGAAATCCTTCTCAGACATAAGCAGGTTTCCTCACGATGTTTTCCGTCACCGTAAATCACGTGGTATGAAATCACTGCGCATAATTTTTAGAAAAACTCATTGGTACAGGCCCCGCTGGGATTCGAACTTGCATGGCTTGCGTAGCAGGGGACTTCTCTAACCTCGAGGCCACCATGGCTCATGAAATAACATCTCTTTATACGACTTTTAATAACTATTTGTGTGTGGTTCAAAGACAATTGAATGAGAAAATTAAATTTGCTGGTACCTCCAATATTGGCTAACACATTTCACAGCGATATTGTACAAAAGCTGTCTAGACGAACTAATACCATAGCAGCTGCAATTTGTATGCGACGTTACTTTACAATACCAAATAGTTGGAACACAAGCATTTATTTATCTCTACGATTTCATAAAACAAATTCTACTAACATCAGATACTTGATTTAAAACTAAAGCTCCATTAAAACGTGTTCCGTAGACCGTGAAGTATTAATAAACAAACATAAAGATTCTAATAATAAACATGTGTGCGTTCACGACACGAATAGAATAAAATAATAGGGCACATAGACACACCTTACACTACATTCACAGTGATATTGATGCGTATACATGCATAAAGTGTGAAGCTTCATTGCGTGAAAGCCTGAAATTAGTGACATTTAGATATATCTCATAATCGGATGCAACAAGTCCCCCGCGGGGGGAGGCCGGCTGAAATTCAGCGTCGAGTCAGTAACGTCGCGACTATGGCCACGGACGGACGTACGAAGCGGTCGCAGTCGATATGCGCGCCCGCCTCCGCGAGCATGGAGGCGCTTGCCGCTCCTATGGAGACCACGCCGGCTCCTCGGCGAAGGCCAGCGGCGCGGTCACAGTCCGCGCGAATCACTGGAGGCCGGTCGGTCAGACACCGTCGTCAGCAGCAACAGCAGCTGGATAGGGAGACGAGGGCTCGGTACAGCTCGGAACCAAGACTTGCAGAAGCTGAAACTCCGCCCCAAGTACGGCGCCAGGCCTCAGCCCGCCGGCGCCCCCCACCAGGCCAGCATAACCAGCCGCGCCGCTCCAATGCCTTCCTCGACGTCCCGCGCAACTCGCACCAGCCAGAGGAGGAACCTGACGAGGACTCCTACAGACTCCGCACCTTCAACACCACACAGAAAGGAGGTCAGTGCTACGTTCGTTCACCCGACTATATTTAAATTCGGAAAAGTTTTTTTTTTATAATGCGACTTCCACAAATGTTCACAAACTTGGCAGTCGGCCCGATAACACCGATGAGTTTTTAAGTGCTCCCTTCGATTTTCCGCGTAAAGTCCGGAAGAGACCGTCCGGGGCATGAACGCACTAAACCGGGTTAAATAAGCCAGCGCTGTAATATTTTTGTGTTATCGTGAATCATGTACTACATGTAGCGGGGCATCATAAATCAAGTTACAGATCGCCTGGGTTTACTTTTGTGGTATAAATAAAGCTGAGAATTGAAAGACATGAAAAGTTATTTCTTTGTAGAGTGCGACGTTGCAATCCTACGGGAAAGGCAAAGTTTAGTTGGTAAAGCCGCGAGATCCTTTGCAAAATCCCTTGCTCTGGATAGGGATATTCGGCTGTTTTTTGTCTGTGAGTGTAGTTAAACAGCATCAATGTGGATAAATAATCTTTTTTATCTGTGGTCATAATTATTATTATTTTCAAACAATGTCATCGATGACTGAAATTATATATAATACGACGTTATATGCAATTCATTTATATAGGTTTCCTCACGATGTTTTCCTTCACCATAAAGCACATGAAATTACTGTACTTAATATTTTAAAAAACTCTTTGTAGTGCAAAAACTCGAACTTGCGTCGCTTGCGTAGCACGCGACTGCTCAAACCCCATGCCACCACGGCTCTTTCAGTATCAAACAGCGTTAAAGCTATTGTATACAGACAGACAAAAGGTGTCGTATCTACTTAGCATAAAGCACGATGAACATAATACGATATTGTCAGTTATTGTTAGAGAAGGCTTTTGATAGCGATGTGGGTCGGATTGTTCACAGCACAAGTATTTTATTGTTTACCTATTTGTGACTGTAAGTCATTACTCAAAGTCTCTATGTATTCCGAAGGGGTAGGCCGAGTGTACTTATAGTCCACCCACGCTATGTTTAAATCCCATGTGATATGGGGCGAGCTGTTATAACGCGTACTTTGTGTAAATTGTGTAAAATCTGTTAATTGAAATATCTTCATCCATCATCACTAATATTATAAACGGGAAAGTATGTATGTTTGAAACGAATTGGCTCAAAAAGTACTGGACCGATTTTATAAATTCTTTCGCCATTTGAATCCTACTTTGTTACTAATTAATAAAGGTTATGTTTTATCCCCGTACTCTTACAGGAACGGGTACTACGCGGGTGAAACCGGGTGACGTCCGCTAGTTATTAATACTATAGCTAAACATTTTTTTTTTAAAAACATTCATATGATGGTAAGCTATTAAAGATTGATAAAACCAACCTTATTGTGTTTAAGATTGAAACTATATTTTCCTGTAATCTAAACCGAATATTACTTAGCTTAATCATTAATTTAGTGGGGTGTACGTAGGACCGTAATATCCGGGACAAAGGGACGAGAAGCAAGAGTTTCCGCCCCATGTAACTTTAAGCACAATGACTCAACATAAGGGCGGATTCCTACATTTGTGAATTATCATAGCATACTTACTTAAAGACCCGTGGTGGCACTGGGGTTTGAGCAGTCAACTGCTACGCATGTTCGAATCCCAGCGAGGCCTGTACCAATGAGTTTTTCTAAAAGCTTATGTGCAATGATCTCACACCGCGTGCTTTACGTTGAAGGCTGGCATTCTCGTCATACTTGTGAACAGGTGCTGCTAGTGGAGGCTGGTCATCTCAAGCTTCACAATTATACGTAGTACTTATTTTTAGTTTTAATTTTTTTATCGATTTTTGTGCTCTGGAATTATGTCCATGGGCTTATATATATATTTTTTTTAAAGAGTAATTACTGAGTTTCTTGCCAGGTTCTTCTTAGTAAAAGCAACCTTCCGAACCCGGCGGTAGCATGTATAATCCTGTGTAATCGTGTCTTTCTGACTATTTGAAAGTAATTTGTAAAAAGTATAATCGAATAAAGATAGTTTTTAATTTGAATTTGAATTTAGGAAAACATTGTGAGCAAACCTTCATATATCTGAGAAGTAATTCAAACGTATGTATAGTGCTTGAGACGGCTTTAGACTCACCATCTATCACGTTGGCACTTAATTATATTCAGTGAAAAGTGGGTGCTGTTATTACAAAACCCTGCCTACCCCTTCAGGGAATACAGGTGTGAGCATATGTCCACCATGGATCTCGTTGTTTAGATGGAATACTTTACATGGAACGATAAATAAATAAAACCAGTTCAAGCTTCTCTTACCGCCACTGAATGAGAGTTAGCCCTATGTTGATATTTTTTTTCCTTTGATCATTGTACCTTCTAAAGATATTCTTTGATCATCAGCTGTCATAGCCGTTATCAAAGTATTTTTAATTTACCAAAAAGCATCGCCGTCTTTTCAACGCAATATATTCTCCACGTTTTTCTATAGGAAACTCATAATCATTTCACTTTGTAAGTCTGAATTAATTCTGTAGCTACAGAAGCGTAATTGGGATGAGAACAGCGTACACAGACATGACGTTAACGAAGTACAATGGATATCACAAGTTCCTTCAACTAATTGGGTATGAGTTAAAGATTCTTTGAGGAAAAAGAGACTTATGCAGACTATTTTTGTATTAATAACTAGCTGTGGAACACTAATGTATTTTTTTAATTAAAGTAGCCTAATATATACTCCTTGTAAAATTAACTATCTGCCAGTGAAAGACCCGTTAAAATCGGTCCAGCCGTTAGCCGGAACACACAGACAGACAGAGAAAAATCATAAAATTGGTTTCCTTATAGTGCAGTACCGCACTTTCATATGCATTTAGTAAAAAGCTGTTATTTTGGAATTACAAACTGACACTTCAATTTTATTTATACGTACAGATGTATAGATACAAGTGCCGTCACGAGCTATGACTGTTGACCTTGAATACGCTGTATTCAATGTCAGCATTTCATCAGTCTGACTCTGTATGGCGCAACGCAAATAAAACACAAAGTATTTTTTTATTTTATTTAAAAACTTTATGCACAAAGTACACAGGTGGACTTAATGCTAAAGCATTTTCTGCCAGTCAACCTTACAATACAGGACAAACATAGAAGCGGGTGTGCTATATCATTAGGAAAAATAACATTAAAAACTGATTACATACTTAAAAACTAAACTAGTCTAACAAACACACATATGTCAGAGAATATGAATAAATATAATAATGAGAAGATGCAAATAAATATATAAACAAATTATACATAGAGTAAATAAATATTTAAAAATAAAACAATATAATATATAAATATTATATAAATAAATACAATATAAATAAATATATAGATAACAGTGACACAGAAAAAAAAATAAAAATAAAATGCATCAATAAACAGCAAAATTTAGGTGGAAATTTTTTGGTAGTGTTCTTTCACAAGACTCTTAAAAATAGCCTTGGAAGGACTTTTCCTTATTTTTGATGGAAGCTGATTCCATAGACGCACCGCAGTGACTCCGAAGGATTGATGCTCGCGAGAGGTAGAGTGTGTAGGAGTGCGAAGAAGAAGTGAAACAGTTGATCTGAGATGTAATTCGTGGGAATCGGAGAGGAAACTGAAAGAGTCTCTAAGGTAGATAGGAATTTTGGGATCATTAAGGATTGAAAAAAGCATATTGAGAATCCTGACATTCCTCCTCTCCCGGATCTTGAGCCAACCAAGTTTAATCCGGTACTCAGATACATGATCAAACTTGCGGAGACCGTATATGAAGCGGATGCATGTATTGAGCAAACGGTCCAGCTTGTTTAGCTGCTCTTCCGATAGATCGAGGTAGCAAATGTCAGCATAATCAATAATAGGGAGAAGAAGAGTGTTCACAAGAGATATTTTGGTCTTATGTGGAAGAAACTTTTTAAGAAGGTAGATTGAGTGAAGAGAAGCATAGAATTTCCTAGAAACCTCGTTCACCTGTGCTGACCAGGAGAGATTGGAATCGATTAGTATTCCGAGGTCTTTGACATCAGGCGAAAGAGGGATACTACATTTGTCAAACGTTAAGGCAGTTAAATTACTGTAGTCAACTTTGCAGAGCTGTTGCCTATTTCCAAGTAGAATTGCTTGACACTTTGTGGGATTGACTTGGATGCCGAAACGGTTGGACCACTTCAATAACTGATGAAGATCTCTATTCAAATACTCTATTGCAGAATCTATATCCTGAGTTTCTGAGTGGTAGTAAAGCTGAAGGTCATCGGCATAGAAATGATAGTTACAGTGTAGGCTAGGAGAGAGCATGTTAATAAACAGAGAAAAAAGGAGTGGGGATAAGATTCCTCCCTGAGGGACACCAGCAACCAACTCGCACCAATCAGTGAGAGTCTGACCAGAGCGAATGGCCTGCTGACGCCCTCTCAGGTAGGATGCGAACCAGGAAGAAGACTCTTGTGAGAAATTAAGGTGATCAAGTACAGAAAGAAGAACATCATGGTCCACAGCATTGAACGCATTACTGAAGTCGATAAGGACAAGGATCGTTACTTGAGCTTTAGCCATGCTGATACGTATATCCTCAGTGACTTTCAGTAACGCAGTAGTTGTGCTATGTCCAGCTCTGAAACCTGATTGGAGAGGGTTAAAGAGGTCCGCAGTGGTAAGGAACTCAGTTACCTGCTTATGAACTAATGATTCTATTATTTTTGACAGAAAAGGTAAAGTTGAGATAGGGCGAAGCTGATTAGGAAGGAGTGGATTCGGGGTCTTGGGGAGTGGTAAGACATATGCCTTACGCCATAAATCAGGGAATAGGCCACTAGAAAGGGAGAAATTAATTATATGAGTCAGTGCGGGGAGAACATAATTAAGAATAAGCAGCAACATTGAGCGACCGATGTCATCGCAACCAATAGCTTTAGATTTAAGAGAGTGGATAGTTTTAAGAATAGCATCTTCAGTAGTGGGAGAGAAAAAGAAAGGAGGGACATCACGACGAGGCAAGCCTTGGATCTCGGAAATGGCTACTTGTCTATTCTGAGGATCTAGGGAAGAACAGGAAGAAAAGTGCAAGTTGAGTGTGTTAAGATCGAAAGATAGGATGGAATTGGGAGAACTTTGTTTTCCGATGCCGATAGACCTCAGAAACTTCCAAATACCAGCAGGAGTTGACGTCTCAATTTGCTCTGCAATGTGCCGTCGCTTAGT
The DNA here is from genome assembly GCA_929442735.1 of Watsonalla binaria. Lineage (NCBI taxonomy): Eukaryota > Metazoa > Arthropoda > Insecta > Lepidoptera > Drepanidae > Watsonalla > Watsonalla binaria. The sequence continues at coordinate 1,664,245 of OV838929.1, read as the reverse complement.
ATTACGCACTATCATATTGCAGCGGTTTCTAAGTTTTTTGTAGAGATCCCATTTTTCTTCCGACCTATCGCTTTTGTATTTACGAAAAGCACTGTCCCGTTTGGAAATAGCTTTACGCACTACATCGTTCATCCAGGGGGATGGTTTATATTTCAGCTTGAATGGATGAAGAGGAGCATGACGATCAAATAAACTGATAATGTTAGCTGTGAGGAAATTTACTTTGTCGTCGATAGTACTCATCTCTTCAACCGAGGACCAAGGGATTGAACGGGCGTCTTTACTCAGGTTATCAACATTAATGCGACTTAAACTACGAACATTGAGAATTAAAGATTTACGTTTAGGTGTTCTCAGGCGTATCGAAACATACAAAAGATCGTGGTGGGAGAAAGCAGGAGCGTCCAACTGACCGTGAGTAGATATTAAGTCTAAATCCGATGTAACAATTAAGTCGAGTAAGGAACTGTTTGAGTGGGAGTGATGAGTTGGGGAAAGTGGTAATAGATTTAAATTGAAAGAATAAATTATTGAGTTTAATTTGGAGGAACGAGAATCGGACTTCAGAAGGCAAGTGTTGAAGTCACCCATAATATGAACCCTGTTGTAGTCTGGGAGTAAATTTCCCAAAACAGATTCGAGCTCAGAGAAGTAGTCGATATTTGGAGGGCAGTACACTACACCAAGTAATAGTTTTGTGCCTACATCAATTTCTAAGAAAAGATACTCGGCAGAAGAATTATAATGAGAAGGTGATTGAAGAATGGTTTTATAAGGGAAGTGACTTTTAAGATATATTGCAACGCCGCCTCCACCTTTACCCGTGCGGTCGTTGCGAATTAAGATGTAGTTAGGAATAGGATAAGAAGAAGAGGGTAAAGAGGGTTTAAGCCAACTCTCGGACACAAGCAGCGCGTGTATGGAATCAGAGTCAAATGTGTCGTAGATTTCATTGAAATGAGCAGGTATGCTCTGGGCATTGATATGGCAAACATTAAAATTATTGCAGTAAGGTGCGAAAGTGACATTAATCAACGCGCCAAGCGAGGGACCTATGCCGTCAGCGCTAATGAAAGAAGTATCAGAATCAGCTGTTAAAAAAGATTCGTCACTAGAGTTCATAAATATTATAAAATAAAATACAAAAAATACTTATAATAAACTAAAATAAACTATAATAATAGACAAAAATGTATAAATTATAAACTTACTTCAAAAACTGTTATATGTACCTAATTTGATATCCACCTGCCAATGTGTTTACGTATGGTGTTATCACTGTATACACTATGTATACCATTGGATTGTTAATTACGCTACACACTCACGCCATTTCACTGGTTACAAATATGCATAAAAATGAGAAAACAAAATAAAAAGAAAATAGTAGTAGACAGGAAAAACAAAAAAAAATACAAAAAAAAAAAGCTTAATATTAACACATGTAAGTTACTCACTCGGTCGTAATCCGTGAGCATCATTCATTAATAAAACTACTCAAAAATAATAATAATAACAGCAACATTTAAACTCACTTGGTAGAACATAACGCAACACTGAATGCAGTACCATAGATAACAATATAATATTGTGTTAATTTCTTCATCTATGCACAGCAAGATTGACAAACCTTTATACTACTTTACTGTACTGCTCTGTGGCAGCTGTCAGTTCAAATGAAAACATGGTTTGACAACTTTGGCGTTTGATTACGGTAATGTCAAATTAAACAAACAAAGCAAAGCAAAACAATACTTAAAATGGGTAGGCACTCTCACAACTTACTCTGAATATAATTAAAGTGGAGTCATACGCGATACAATAGACTGAAGGAAAATAAAAAATATACCAAGAAAAACGTGAGGAAGAAAGGGTACCCACCTAAAGCAAGATACAAACACCCGACCAACATCGACACAAGCAAGATATAGAAGCAAACACGCAGTTCAACTATTATTTCTTGGAAACTACTGCTCTTCTTCTCTTCGGGAGTCCGGCAGCTTCATTGGTGGCAGGCATCTGTTGTGCGGTCTCTTTTTGATGTACAATCGCGTCAAAGGCATCCTGACTGTGAACGCGATGTCGAGTTCCATTTGGTCCAAGAATAAAGATGCTGCCATCCTTTGTCCAGCATTTCGTAACCCCAAAGCGTAGACGTGCAGCCATGAAAACATCATGCCGAGCCTTAGTGAGGAACTCAGATAGTGTTACCCCAGAGCCCTTAAGCTGGGTTTTCGAGAACCAAATTTTGCTGCGGACGTCAATATCGCGAAGTTTAAGGAGAATAGGGCGGGGCTTGTCTGATGCTGCAGCACGTCCCATCCTATGACACCTACTCATATTGCTAGTTGTGAATCCTGACAATTTCAATTTGTCAGTCAACAACTTGGCAACCGCGACAGCAGTATCCTCCTTCTGGGCCTCAGGAACACCATGTAGTAGGAGAAACTTATGCCTGGACCGCATCTCTACATCATCAGCCTGTTGCCGAAGCATTCTGATCTGGCTTTGCAGCGCCCTCAATGATGCAAGCACAAATGATTTGAAAGAGGCCAGCTCATCTGCCAGATTTGTGGGACCAGCTGGTGAGGCCTTCGGAAGCTGCTCTTCAATTGTATCCAGTCGCTGGTTGAATGCAGACATCATTTGGTCCAAGGATTGTTGAATGGTGTCCATGCTTGTTTGAGGTTATGTTGTGTTATGATAAATATCTCAGTGCACAGTAAGACGATTAAGGAGATAACACTTAATGGCAGGTAGAGTAACCTAATACATATAATTACCTTTATATTACTCTTTTATGTGGAATAATTATGAATTTATTAAAGACTAGTAAGATTCTAAGCTGTTAACTTTATTACTCCTACCCGCGGAAAAAAGTATCTCCCCTATTTTCACTGAGCGCTCCTAAGTCGTGACGTGAAAATGTAAATAATGGGTATCATCGTCTGGAATAAGTTTCCAACATTCTTTACTTGTGTCCTATTGATATCGATCACACTTCGGTGTAACATGGTAACTATGAAATTTTATCGTGCATGAGTTACGCACACGGCGATATCCGATATGAGGTTAGTTAAATGAATAATTTTCAGCGAAGCTTGGCATCCCTAAACCGCCACTAGTTGCATGGGTGACCACCCAAGCTCCCTCCGTGCCTCGGAGAGCACGTTAAGCCGTCGGTCCCGGTTGCCAATTTATCATTTTTGGCAATCGTTACAGGTCAGTCGGAGGCCTAAAATAATCTATCAACTCGTTTAACCCAGATCACAGATATTCCTCGCTAAAGAGGTTGCGAAGGTCAGATGGTAAAAGTAAAGATATTCTCGACTTTGGAGCAATTCGGAACCAATAGGTTCTTTTCAAGTCGGCAACTGTACCACCAAGATCGAATATAAGTAATTTCCACCTTATAGGACGACAAAGTCTATTTTCGTTTGCATATTTAATGTGACAATTAACGCTTTAAGGTTGAACAAGAACATTCAAGTGAATTCCAAATTTAATCCGTATTGCTAATAGAGTTTGATTTAACTTTGTCCAACGCATAAATAGCCCTTAGGTAATGTCTGAGAAGTAATTCAAAGACGTATGTATAGTGCCTGAGCCGGCGATGGACTCACCCTCTACCACGTTAGCACTTAATCATATTCCTTCGGGGACCCTTCTGGGATGGCGTGAGAAGGTTTGAAACCTAAAAAAATGCCTACTTTGAATGGCTTTCTTACTGGTTCAAGGTCACCACTGAAAACACGTGACCACATCTGTAAACGACTTTCATTTCATTACCGACCTTGACCTTCACGATTCAAGGTCACTACGTGTTGCCTTGAAATACAGCAGTCCTTAATTTATAGAAATCACGAACACACTTTTATTTTTTATGGTGGAATTAATAAATATGTATTAGGAATATCATAAAAGCCGTAGTGGCCTTGGGGTTTGAGTAGTTGCCTGCTACGCAAGCTCGAATCCCAGCGGGACCTGTACCAATAAGTTTTTCTTGAAATTAGTATGCAGTGATTTCACACCAAGTGCTTAACGGTGAAGGAAAACATCGTGAGGAAATCTGCATCTGTCAGAGAAGTATTTCAAAGACGTATGTATAGTGCCTGAGACGGCGATGGACTCACCATCTGTAACGTTGGCACTTAATCATCTTCGGTGAAAAGTGGGTGTTGTTATTTAGTCCTTATCTTGGTTTAAGCCATGTTTTGTAGGAGAATTAATGTATTCAAAATGTACTTATTAATTAACCGGTATTCTTAACTGTAAATAAAAATACACTCAATAACGTACTCTATATTCTTAATCCTATGCGAGAAAAACCGCTTGGCATAGTTAGTGCACATATACGTTGCTACCTATTACTATTTTAATTGAAGTAATATACATACATGCATATGCTCACGCCTGTATTCCCCGAAGGGGTAGGCAGAGGTGTTGTTATCACACCACCCACTTTTCACCGAAGATGATTAAGTGCCAACGTGACAGATGGTGAGTCTATTGTCTCAGACACTTTACATACGTCATTGAATTACTTCTCAGAAATATGCAGGCTTCCTCACGATGTTTTCCTTCACCGTAAAGCACGTGGTGTGAAATCACTGTACATAAGTTTTTTAGAAAATCTCATTAGTACGGGCCCCGCTGGGATTCGAACTTGCGTCGCTTGCGTAGCAGGCGACTGCTCAAACCTCAAGGCCACCACGGCTCTACTAATGTCGCCGTGAATAAATATTAAGCAGGCGAATTATGGTAATGCGTGCCAAGGCGCGTAAGTTCCCTAAGCTATTCACGAAATTACCTTCTGAAACCGCACACGTAGTAACTATTAGCGAATCCGTGCCAATAGTTTGGTAAGACGAATTATAAGTTCATTGCAACCACGGGAATATTGGGGCTCAGGCGAATATTTGTTAGTCAAATTATAGTGAATTAGTCGCAGCGAAATTTATAGACTGGTTTACATTCACTTAGATTGCTTTATAAGCTTCGCTTGTGGTCACACACCATTTTCACTGAAAATGATCAAATGCCAACGTGCCAGATCGCCGTATACACATACGTTTTTTAATTACTTTTATATAAATAAGTTTTAGAAAAACTCATCGGTACAGGCCCAGCTGGGATTCGAACTTTCCTCGCTCACGTAGCAGGCGACTGCTCTATTCCCACGATCACCACGGCACTCTCGCTCTTATACTTAAACTGAGTTCATCATCACCCTGGCCTTATCCCATACATTGTTGGGGTTGGCACTTGATTCAACCAGATGTGGCTAATCACCTGATTTTTATACGAAGCTACTGCCATGTGACCTTCGCAACTCCTTTAACGAGGAACATCTGTGATCTGGGTGAAACCAGTTGTCAGACTATTTTTGGCCTCCGACTGACCTGTAACGAATGCCAAAGATGATACATTGGCAACCGGGACCGACGGCTTAACGTGCTCTCCGAGGCACGGAGGGAACACGGGCAGTCACCCATCCAATTACTGACTAGGCTTAGGGTTGCTTAACTTCGCTGATCCAATGATATGCGCAATAGCAACTGTGCCACGAGCTTATTTATATTTAAACTGAGTTATGGATGATTTAATTCTCGACATCAGAGCAATAGGATCCGATCATATGGCTCTGATGTCGACATATTTTCTAGACATGGCTGTCATTCTTGTCATACTTGTGAACAGGTGCTACTTGTGCTCAAGTGCTGGTCATCTCAAGCTACACAATTGATACGTAGTACCTACTTTTAGTTTTATATTTTTATCCACTTTTGTGCACTGAAACTGTGTCCACGGGCTTATATATTTTTTGTGATTTATATTACATACATACATACATATGCTCACGCCTGTATCCCATGGGGGTAGGCAGAGACCACCGTTTGCCACATGCTACGATCCTTACATACTTCTTTCGCTTCATCCACATTCATACATCTCTTCATACACTTTCTTCGGTTACGAGTGCTCCGAATTTGACCTTTCTGAAAAATACTATTAATTTGGTCATAGTAGTTGTTCCTTGGACGCCCTCTACCGACACTTCCGGTCACATTCGCTCTATAAATTTCTTTCGTTAATCGCCTTTCACTCATCCTTTCGATATGTCCAAACCATCTCAACATACTTTTTTCAATACTGGTCACCACATCATTCTTAAACTGTCTCTTGGTCTACACTATTTTTCATACGATCTACAATGGATTTTATATTGGATTACTTAAAATTGTAAATATTTGTTTTTGAAAAGAGTTATGATTTTTGCCAGATTATTCCCAGTAAAAGCAACATTCCGAACCCGGCTGTAGCGTGTGTAATTAATGCTGTATAAATCATGTCGTTCTGACGATTTAAAAGTGCTTTGTTAGAAGTTTAATCAAAAATATTGAAGATATTTTGAATTTGACAAATCCTTTTTAAGGGTCTGTTACGAAAGGAGTTGGTTCTCAATTAAATCTGTTTTTTACAATCTGCGATGGTTATGAAAAACGAGCACGCGAAATGAAACGTGAACACGAACACCGTATATTCCACTAGTCAAAAGTTACACAAACAAGTCGTAACTTCATAATGTACTTTCGAGAGCAACGAACTCAAGGTTACTTATATAAACCTACCCTATCTATACTTATATATTACTAGTAGAAAACTTGTCCCAAATCGGTGTCTCTCAGGATAGTGCCAAGAAAGCTGGCAGCATTGCCACGTTGAATGGCAATACTGATTCTCTGAGCGAGAAAAGCCCCAGCCCGCTTGTCACGAGAAGCTTCTACCAGACGACGTGCAACCTTTCTCAAAAGTTGAAGAGCATCTATACTAATAATATATACAGCCGAAGCGTTTGTTTGTTTGCTTGAACGCGCTAAACTTCTACTACTGGTTGGATTAGAAACATTCTTTCAGTGTTAGATAGCCCGTTTATTAAAGAAGGCAAATATTTCTTAAATTTTCGCGATATATATTAGTTTATAGGAGCCGTGGTGGCCACGGGGTTTGAGCAGTCGCCTGCTATGCAAGCGACGCATGTTCGAATCCCAGCGGGGCTTGTACCTATGAGTTTTTCTAAAAAAAACTTATGTAGTGATTTCACACCACGTGCTTTACGGTGAAGGAAAACATCGTGAGTAAACCTGCATATTTCTGAGAATTAATTCAAAGATGTATGTATAGTGCCTGAGACGGCGATGGACTCACCATCTGTCACGTTGGCACTTAATCGAATTCGGTGAAAAGTGGGTGTTGTGATTACAATACCTCTGCCTACCCTTTCGGGGAATACAGGCGTGAGCATATGTATGTATGTATATTAGGTTTTAGATAGTTATCGCGATAATATTTTGAAAATAACGTTGGTACCTCGACGTTTCGATTGGGTTACACTAATCGTGGTCGCGAGCAGACTGATATTCAAAATATTATCGTGATAAGTCCCGAGTAACTTAAAAAAAAGGCTTTAAGGCTATATATCAATACGCTTAGACCAATCGGAGGTTAATGTCAGCGTTATCCCCAAGTAATTTTCTTTGAGATAAATTCCGTGTACTGAGAATAGACATATAATCAAATGAAACAGGAAAATAATCCACAAGATCCGTATCTTGTGTTTCGGCTCTCAGGTTGTGTTTGAATGCGAAAGTTGGTGGATCAACACATTTATTTATTCACAAATCAGCACGACATAACATCAAATACGCTAATTAGACAAAACTCAAGACATATATTCACACAGATGATAAAATACTCGAGACAATTCTATAAAACGGTAAAATAGATGAAGGTAAGAATACATTAACCATTCATTCAAAATCACCTTCCATTCACCACCAGCACAGCACAGTAGGGACTGGAGCCACGGAGGCAGACAGAGCGTAGACAGCGATCTTGGAACTGTAGGTCTAAAAAGGCCACTTTGGGAGAATCATAATGTAATCCGAATATGATTCATCATCGAAATGACAAAATGGTCACTTAGGTGCAATTTATATTATGATTCACGAATGAACCTTCACACTTTCCTATGAAGATTCCTAAAATGGTTCACAAAATATGAATTGTTACAAATAGCATCATGAAAAGTTAGTTAGGGACTAACATTTACAATTATTGTAATCATTCGTGAATCATAATATGAATTGCATCTGAGTGACCATATTGTCATTTGACGATTCTCTCAAAGTGGCCTTTTTAGACCTACTGGAGATCGAGCTCGCGCGACAGTTCGGCATGAAGGTACCGAGAATATACTTTCTGTAGCGACATTGTGCCATTTATTAGAAACGCTAAAACACAAGGTCAAGTGAGGACGTTAGTACATTTACAAACAATATTTGGGGTACTGTAATTTCCATCGAAATCATGTCCAGCGAAAAGTATTATATTTACTTAAAAACTGCAAATTATTTTTTTACGATATGCATAAAAAAATATTTGCGTCCTAAAATTACACCATAGTGAAAAAGAAAAATATAATAAAAATAAAAATTATAAATAGAACACAGAATTTTAATTAGTGTCTGCGGGAATGGTGCCCAGTAAGGTGGCTGCGTTACCTCGCTGGATCGCTAAGCTAATCCTCTGACCGAGGTGAGAACCAGCTCGACGGTTGCTGTCAATTAGCTAATGAAAATATTCAGGGTAATAATCCAAAGTTGATACAATTTCTGTAAACTTAATCAATTGTAAAATTCCGTAGCAAATCAAATTAAAATACCCCGTGGAGTTCAAGTTTCATTAAAAGTTACTTGTCTTTCAGTTTTACAATTTCCATTTCAGGCCACTTTGGAGTTTCAGCTATTATTGAAATTACTTTCACGGTTGTTTAAATGTTGTGTCGATCTTTACGTAGTCTTCCAAACAAATTAATTGAGATTGATTTGAATTTTTGATTAATGGATTGTCTTGTATAGAAAATGTCAATTTAATTTGATTGCCGAGCTTTCTTGGCACGATCCCGAGAAACACCGATTTGGGCCAAGTTTACTACTTGTAATTAGTTTTAAGAACTGTGCCTTGTATATATATGATTTAAATCATGATTGAATTTAAGGGTACAACTTTTTTAAGCAGTAACTCACGTTAATTTCACACGGACGCTTACTTTTTTTAAATTAGAAGTAGCCTTAGTTATTCCTTGTAACATTAGCTATCCGCCAGTGAAAGTCCGGCTAAAATCGTTCCAGCCGTTTCGGAGATTAACCGGAACAAATAGACAGACTGACAGGCAGACGGACAGAGGGACAGAAAAAATGATTTTTAGCCAGTATATACTTGCATATCGATTTGGTGAAAAGCCGTAATTTTGGAATATAAAAGGATACTATAATTTTATTTATCTGTATATATATAGATCAAGAGAATCTACATCACCATTAATAACATCAATCAATAATATGACATCAGCTGGTCTCCTCACGATGTTCTCCTTTACCGTTTACCTCCTCACACTAACTGCACTAAATAAAAAAAAATCTCATTAGTGTGATTAGAACTCGCGATGCTTGCGCTACACTTCCACCACTCAGTCACCACGACTCTATAAATGCTTGTTTTAAATGTAGGAACACTAACTCAGTTGGTAGAAAAACTGAACGGTAATATGAAGCTCGATTTAAAAGGCAAAGTTTTCACAAGAAGCTATAAATCGCTAAGTTAGTAAAACTTCTGATGGGTGATAGTTTACACGTTGGATAAAACTCTGTTGCTACTGAACAGAAACTTGCAGAATATTTTATTTTGTAACTTATATTCTTACACTTCACTGAAGGTAATCTAAGTATTGCTTGAAGTTTAAGTTACTTACATGAATTTTGTTTGCGGTTGAAACTCTGAGGCCTTGGTCTCCGGATGCTCATCAACTTTTCAAAGAGGTTGCACGTCGTCTGGTAGAAGCTTCTCGTGACAAGCGGGCTGGGGCTTATCTCGCTCAGAGAATCAGCATTGCTATTGAACGTGGCAATGCTGCCAGCCTTCTTGGCACGATCCCGAGAGACACCGATTTGGGTCAAGTTTTCTACTTGTAATTAGTTTTAAGTACTGTTCCTTGTATATACAGGGTGTCGGAGAAGAAGAAACAGTTGTCTTCTAGAAGTTGTAGGGTTTTATGAATATATCACTGTGTTGAAGTCATAAAACATCTAGTAGTAGTAACGTAGTTATAGGCTATGGTTGCTAAGGGCCGAAGAGCTCGCGGCCTTAAGCGATTGAATGAACGCGCGGCCGCCTTTACCTACATTACGTACACGGTAATTCAAATTGTTAAGTTAAGGCAAAGGTTACTAGTTTCGAAAAATGGTTTATTTCAGGAACTATTAACGGGAGAAAAAAAACGTAGTTAGATTTCACGTAAATAAATCTACGTTACCGCTGATTATTATGCGAAAACAAGGTCTTGTTTGATCAACTGTAAACATCAATTACTCGAAAACGGAAGAAGATAATTTTGATATAATAATTTTATTTGCTTCCTATTATTATACCCTATCACATATTTTAACAGCTGTTCTATTTTCTCCAACATCCTGTATAATTAAGTTTACATTACGGTGAAAGAAAACATCGTGAGGAAAACTGCATATGTCTGAGAAGTAATTGAAAGACGTATGTATAGTGCCTGAGACGGCGATGGACTCACCCTCTGTCACGTTGGCACTTGATCATATTCGGTGAAAAGTAGGTGTTATTTGTTTATATATTTAAAAAGGAACGGACATAGATTTAGTCGAGTCATCGTTTAAATCATGTTTTGTAATAAGGGAGAAAATTCTGTTGCAAATAAATGTATTTAATTATTTTAATGCTATATGTATTATGTCGCGGGAATCAAACCTGTATCGGTCAGGTATACTAGTCACTAGACTAACGGTATCGTGAAAAGGTTTTGCCCTTTAGGTAAGTCTATAACCTACGGACGTAAATAGCATCCCTTAAAAGTTCTCTGTTACAAACCCCTTTTGTTTCGGAACATATAAGACTTTATTGCGTTGTGATAAAGTCTATAATTTCTTTCGAAACAAACCCAATCAACTTTTACAGCAGCATGTGTTGACGGTACCCGGAAGTACAAAATAAAAAAGTTACAAAAAGGCATCTTCCCTTAATGGTCGATAAACACCGCAATTCACATGTATATGAATATAAGTTTAAATGAATATGGTGGCTTCGGGGTTTGAGCAGTCACTTGCTACGCAACCGATGCAAGTTCGACCCTATAGGGGCCTGTATCAATGAGTTTTTGGTGTGCTTAATGTAAGGAAAATATCATGAAGAAACCTGATACTGAGAAGTAATTCAAAAACGTATGTATAGTGCCTGAGACGGCGACGGACTTACCATCTGTCACGTTGGCTTCTTAATCATCTACGGTAAAATGTGGGTGTTGTTGTTACAACACCTCTGCCTACCAGGCGTGAGCATCTGTAATATGTGTTATAAGTTTAGCGACCTTGTTGTGTGTAGGCCTTGACAAAGCCACATTATCCTTATGTATGGAAAGGATGATATTATGTCACGTGCCTGAATTATGTAATTTCCATACATATTGTATCGTTTGTATTAGCGCAAGGATAGTGTCACTTTCCATAGGCCTAACAGTGATATAGATCGAAACCAAATAAAAGTTGACACTCGCTAGACCGTATTGGATTCGAGCCAAGCGTCGGCCGTAGCACGGTCAACTAAATATTATAAATATTTTGTATGGGCACACTCACACTATACCGAGCGGCAACTGAGTAACAGGCAACAGCCATATTACGGCCGAAGCTCAAACACGAACCCAGTACGGTCTTGCGTGAGACATTATTAAACCTACTTCAGAATAACGGCGGAAAAATGGAGGTGCTGTTCTGATTCTCTTCTTTATAGCATTTAGGCTGCAGTAGTTATGACCATCAGGAAAGTTACATAAATACATTCATATGCTCACGCCTGTATTCCCCGAAGGGGTAGGCAGAGGTGTTGTAATCACAACACTTTTCACCGAATTTGATTAAGTGCCAACGTCTCAGGCACTATACATACGTCTTTGAATTACTTCTCAGAAATATGCAGGTTTCCTCACGATGTTTTCCTTCACCGAAAAGCACGTGGTGTGAAATCACTGTACATAAGTTTTTTAGAAAAGCTCATTGGTACAGGTCCCACTGGGATTCGAACTTGCGTAGCTTGCGTAGCAGGCGACTGCTCAAACCTCAAGGCCACCACGGCTCGTTATATAGTGAAGAGTAAAACGTGTTGCAACTGGCATTATGTCTAAGATACATCAAAGATTATGTAAAATTCCTGGTACGGGGACGGACTCATCATCTGTCATACTATCAACCTTCAATCGCGAAAAGTGGCACCCCTTCAGGGATACACTGTGTTTTGTGTGACTCACGAAATGAGTTAAAAAAAAACAATTCCAGTCATTTCCAGTATTAAACCTTAGAACAAGATCCACGCACATATATATGCTACGTGTGTGGGTGAGTTCCCGTTAATGTTGTAATGAGAGCTGACCTCCTGATTGTTACTTTGTGACGGCAGCTCGGGAGCCGGCCTAACGAGTTCAGTTATTGCCTCGAATATAAGGAGGTAATCGCCTCTAGCCTTCCTTAACGACTTTTTTATTGAGCCCTTGAAACACACGCTGTGATAATAATGATTAGTTTGTGTATGCTTGTGTACTTAATAAAGATGAACAAATGGCACGTAAAAGACATTGTCTAGCAATTTTTTATTCTATTAGCTTGTGTCACGTGACAGGTGCGTGATTCATTCCCATACATATACAGCGACGCTCGAATCCAATCCAAAATCCAAAGTGGGTGTTGTGATTACAACACCTCTGCTTACCCCTTCGGGAACCCTTCTGGGATGGCGTGAGCATATTTTACATACTTATGAATAAACATTTTTGAGCCACAGATAAAATTGGTGGATATATTACCTTTCCATGAAATACACAAATCAAAAAGCTCTAAAACTTCGCAAAATATAAAGATCCTACAAATCTTTCGTGGAGGTATACAATGTTACCGACGCGGGCTGTAAAAGAAACTATAATTTTGTCCGAACTGACGTTTACTTTCAATTCCCATGAATAAACGCAAATACCGCACATTATACAATCAAACAACAATGAACCGTTTTCTTTTGATCGTGCGATCAAAACCTTGTATTTTCAAATAAATTGCTAGAGGAAAAATATCCCGACATTGGAAAATATTCGGTTCTTTTTCCTGTTCGTTTTTTCATGCTCAGATTTTAGCTCATCTTGTATAGATTTGGTATCAGTGGTCTCCTACCGAATTTCGGTTATGGCGGCTAATCTCAACGAGGATCAGCCAACTGTGTAGGATATTATAGTGCACAAGTGCGTGCGTAAACACAGATGCACTCTCTATTGCCTCACTCTCATACTCCGATGGAGGGTAATCCGACACGACCGGAGAGAGGTCAGGCGGAGGACCAACGGTGCAACGTGCTTTCCGAGGCAATGGGGTGGGAACACCGCCAACTGCCAAACTCCGGACATTTATTGTGAATTTCACGACAGAAAATCCCAATATCCTCAATATCATTCAACCTCGTCATGTAGGGTTTTTCCCCAGGAGTCGAGGTCTTTGCAAAGATCCTTTGAGGTTTGGTATACATATTTTAAATAGTCAAAAGCACTAACATTTTGTGACCAAAGCATATTCAATGTATACCGAATAGAGTTTCCAATATCGTTTTCTTTAAATTCTACCTGTTCGAAAAATCTCAATCATACTCAATAGTATGGTAATGCAAGTGAAAGTATATACTATAGTGAAAGTATATACTTATATAAGTACCTATACTTAAAAAAACTATTTAATAATCATTCTGTCTGTCTGTTCCGGCTAATCTCTGAAATGGCTGGACTGATTTTAGCGGCAACTTCACTAGCAGGTTATTTTATGACAAATCAATATTTAGCCAGTAATTGGATGGGTGACCGCCCGAGTTCCCTCCGCGCCTCGGAGAGCACGTTAAGCCGTCGTTCCCGGTTGGCAATTTGTCATCTTTGGCAATCGTTACAGGTCAGTCGGAGGCCTGAAATAGTCTGACAACTAGCTTAACCCAGATCACAGATTTCCTCGTTAAAGGGGTTGCGAAGATCAGATGGCAGTCGCTTCGTATAAAACTTAAGTGATCAGCCACATCGGGTTGAATCAAGTGCCGACCCCAACAGTGTATGGGATAAGGCCAGGGACGATGAAATAATTATATATTTTAAAAAAATGTATTCACGATATAAAGTCACCCGCGAAATAAAATCTACGCTAGTGAAACCGCGGGGCATAGCTAGTAAAAACTGAAATCGCTGGAAAAAAAAAACTTGTCAAAACTAATAAAAGGGTGTTACCAACTGTATAAGAACACGTGTTTACCGCTTTGAAGTCCTATACAAGTTTGCGGGAATACTTAGTTGTGGACATTCCCAAAAACTCGTTATAAGTTTGTAAAGACACTCGGGGAGGCAATCTCACCATTGGGGATATCCCTAGGGATACAATAAGGGAGGAAAGATTGGATGTACCCAGAACGGGGTATTTCGGGGTTCGTGACGTGGCTACGAGAGGGTATTTTTGCGGTATTTTGTTTCAAAGATATTTTTTAAGGGCCTCGAAATAAAAGCAACTGTATCTATGTAGAAGATTCTGATATTCAATGATTTGTGTGTGAAGTATTTGTGTGAAGAAGGACGTTCTGGGTATCCTGGGCAAAGTGTTACTGGGTTTTCTATAATTTGCACGTTTTAAGTTTCTTAAATTGTTTATTTTTTATTCTTTTAATTTTTTTGCCAGGTTCTTCTCAGTAAAAGCAACCTTCCGAACCTGGCGGTAGCATGTATAATACTAAAGTATAATTATGTCATTCTGACGATTTGAAAGTACTTTGTAAAAAGTCTAATAGAATAAAGATATTTTTGACTTTGACTTTGTAATTTCTTAGTAGCCGCCCAGAGTCTGGATTTAGTGCCTGTTGAAAACCTGCAAAAGGGTCGCCTTCTATTACACCTTATACCTATGGGTATATTATAGTATATATATATATAGATTCGGAATCTCGGAAACGGGTAAACGATTTTCATGAAATTTTGTGTGTAGGAGGTTTCAAGCGCAAAATATTGATCCAACTAGATTTTATCTTCAAAAAACATCTAAAAAATTGCTATAATATCATTACAACGCGTTAGTAAATTTCGCCGACATCTGCCAAGTTATGAAAGCACAGACGGGTGGCTTCCAGTCTATTGGGGATACTGAAATTAAGCTATACCCCGGTTCGAGTCCAAATGTCACCGGTAGGGTTTTTTTTCAATTCAAGTAATTTTTTTTTTCTATTGTGGTAAAAAGTTTAGTTTTTTGTATACAAAAATACACCCAGCCTACTCCTTCATAGAACACGCGCGAGCATATGTCTGTAAATGTGTATATATGTATTTCTGTATATATATATCTCAAATTGTCCGTACCGCTTCTACGTGCCAAATAATTACTTGCGCGGCAGGAAGCACAAGTTATTCTGTGTGCCCACGAGTCGCACAGTCGCTCGGGCCCGTTCGCCTGTCCCGCGCACTCTCTCCGTATTCAACGCTTTCCTGGATAATCACCCTGAATGTGATTTGTTTGCGGATGAATGGAAGAATATTTTGTGTGTATGTTTGGAGTTTTGTGAGGAGACTGCATGAAAGTGCTCCTTTTTTTCCCTTTAGTTTAAGTGGCTTCAAGCCGTTCTATGAGGTTAAATAAATAAAATAAAAATAAATAAATAAAAAAAACCATCGTGCCGGACTGTCGCCAGGGCGCAGTCCCCGATATGCCACATAGTGAGCACGCTCAATGCCTTCCTCGTTGACAACCCTGAACGCGATCTGTTTGCTGACGAATGGAACAAAATTGTATCAGAGTGTCTGGAGTTTTGTGAGAATCAGTTTGCAAGGGTGTCCTCTATTTCATAATGTTTTTAAGTCCGCATTTTATAATCTTGAATAGTATTCCTAGTTGTTTTGTATATCATGTTAATTATTTTAATTGGTGTAACCGTTATAGTTAACAATAAATAAATAAATAAATGTGTATTCCTATCTGTCTGTCTGTCAGTAGCCAAAGTTTACAAGGTCTGGAAAATAACAGTTGAGATTTTTCCATTCGAATATTATGTGTTTGTTTATTTGAAATATCACGAACTATAAATACTGGTAGAATTTTGTGGTAATAATAATACGTCGATGAAATACAATTTATTATCATCAATTGATGCGAATGCCTCAGTTTCCGATTACCGGAATTTCAATTGATCAAGCGGTTACTGCCAGTCGTTTATCGTTGTCAAACCCGCCATTTATTCATAGGATTACGGCCAAATCCCGAACACATACATTTCCTCACTGCATCAAGTCAATGGGCCACGGAAAGAATTTAGTTTTTATTAACCGACTAGCAGACGTCACGCGGTTTCACCTGCGTAGTTCCCGTTCCCGTGGGAGCACGGGGATAACATATAGCCTATGTTACTCGCTAATAATTTTGCTGAAAGATTTTTTAAGATCGATTCATTAGTTTCGGAGCCTATTCAATAGAAACATACTTACATACAAATATTTCCTCTTTATTATATTAGTATAGATTAGCTGGACCCGCGGTTATACCCGCGTAGACTTTTGAACAAACGTTTTTCATTACTTTTTACTTCTTGTAATATACACTATCTGCCAGTGGAAGTCCCGTTGAAATCGATCTAACCGTTTCAGAGATTTGCCGAAACAAACAGACGGGTAGAGAAAAAATTATTGAATAGGTTTCTGTATAAATATCGTATAAACTTTCATATACATATAGTGAAAAGCAGAAAAAGAAAAGTAAAGTATTTTGAAATAATAATAATGGTCTCCTACCGAATTTCGGTTACAGTGGTTAATATCAACGAAGATCAACCATGTGCGCAGGAGATATTATAGTGCACAAGTGTGTGCAAACACAGGTGCACTCTTTATTCCCTCACTCTCATAGTCCGATGGGAGGCGATCAGACACGACCGGAGAGAGATAAGGCGTAGGACCAACAGTGCAACGTGCTTTCCGAAGCACGGGTGTGGAAACACCACCAACATTCAAAATCCGATCATTTATTATGAATTTCTTGACAGAGAAATACAATTAATTTTTGACTCGACCTGGGAATAGAACTAGGGACTGGCAGGCAAACTTGATAACCATTAGACCAACGAGGCAGTTATTTTAAAATAATTAGACAAAGTCGACCGTAAAAGCAAAACTCCTTATAAACGAGATAAAGATGAGGGTGTTGTTTTGTGAGAGATTTTGTGAGGTATGAAGAAAAGTAAATGATTTTGTTAGCTTTCATAATTTTTCATTTGAAATTATTATTTTAGGCAAGATGAAAGTTACTTTGAATGCTTAATTAACGCCGTGGCGAAGACTTAAATATAAAATTCGTTTTTAATTTTTATTTAAACGCACTTTGAATATGTTCATTAATTTATCTACTTTCTCAGTAGGGTTTCCGAAGGGGTAGACAGTGTTACACCATATCATGAACACAGTACTGTAAGGCCCCATCACGAGTTATGAGGTAGGAAGAACGATAGGCAAAAGGCAAGAAACAGGACCCTTATGGATTCGTCATGTCTGTCTGTCAGTCCGTATGTCACAGTCACTTTTTCCCGAAACTATAAGAGCTGTTTAACTATTAGAGCTGTAGCAAACCGTATGTATTCGTTACTGAGTAACGGGTACTCCATCTAGTACCGAGAAACGAAACGTTACTCTCTTCGTTATTCGCATGTTTCGTATCATGGTTACATACGCCGTTTCAATGACGTAATGTAACGCTGCGTTGATGCGTGTATAAAAGTATATACTTGTGTTAAAAAAGTGTTTTTATAACATTTTGCGACTACAATTTCATAAATGTTTATGTCGCACGTTGTTTTTTTTTTTTTGTTCCTTCAGCATAACATAGCATGTTATGAGGTATTAGGAGTAACGAGTAACGATGCGATAGTAACGAGTAACGATACGATAGTAACGAGTACTGAATGTATAGTAACGAATACATACGGGTACATTTTTTTTTCGTTACTTTATACCTCTATTAACTATACTGTTAAAAAATGGTAAGTAGATGTATTATATGAGCCGCATTAAGATTTTCACACAAATGCAATAAAAAAAACTATTAATTTTTGGGGGCATACTTAGAACTGAAACACAATTTCTTTTTATTTCATCAATCCCATAAATGTGGGATAGGTCTTCAAAAATGATATTGAGGTTTTTGTGTATATGAATGGTGTGATGCGAATAAATCATGCGCAGTATCCCCACTATTTTCGTCACTCTAGTGACAACACTCTCAGCGTAGAACTCGCCGACGAACGTTGGTTTCAATCATAGGAAATTGGTACATTTCGTTTCTTTAAAACCGACACTCGACGACGAGTGCGACGCTGAGAAATCTTAGTGAATAACGCGGCTGTAGGTAGCATTATTTGGCTGCAATATTCTATAAGGTTTAGGTAGAAATCCCAGTGATGCATTCGAACTAGAGATTCCGTTATTCCCTCCAAATCCACATTAACCCACTAACTGCGTATCTGTGCCTATATAGCAAGATCAGAAAGGTTCTCCCAAGGGGGTGAGGTAGAAAGTAGTGTAATAGAAACGCTAATATCTATTAGGATAGTTCAATCACGTGTAGCAAATGAACGCCAAGGGATTTGTTCGATATTGGAATGAATGACGTAAGAAAATGTGCTTTGGTTACGAAATTTTAACGTGTCGGTTGCTTGTTAGCATTTCGGGTACCATTCGAATCGTAAAATTAAAAAATATGTTATTTTGCTAAGAGGACCCGTGGTGGCCGTTGGATTTGCGCAGTCACCTGCTACGCAAGCGACGCAAGTTCGAATCCCAGCGTGGTCCGTACCAATGATTTCTTCTGAAAACTTATGGGCAGTGATTTCACACCACGTGCTTTACGGTGAATATGTCTGAGAAGTATTTCAAAGACGTATGTATAGTGCCTGAGACCGCGGTAGACTCACCATCTGCCTGTCTTCGGTGAAAAGTGGGTGTAATATTTTGATATTTGAATTCGATCTTGGCGTAGTAACTAGGCGGTGCTTCATAGATAATTTTCGAAACAGTCTGAAATAGTTTGACTGCTTCATTGGTGTAGTGGTTGCAAGTGCTAGTGTGGAACTCGAGGTCCTAGATTTGATCCCCAGTCAGGCAAAGTGATATTGGATTTTTCCATCTGGAATTTAATTATTAGCAGCGAGGAGTCTGGCGCAATATTTTACGGAGAATACAGGACCGATTTTCTCAGGACTTTGACTGACAGATAGCTAAAATTACAAGGTATCTTATCTTGTGTGTGGCATTATTAGGTCCAGTTGCCCGGAAGCACGTCGACCCTTGGGATCTTTTGTGCCGCCCTTGCCCTTTTGCTCTGAGTACTTGACTCCTCAAATACTCCCTGAACAAGCGGGCAGATCTTGCCCATGGGGAAGAGCTCGTAGTCCTCTGGTTTCGGATACGCCTTACCCAGTAGGTTCATTCGCCATCTGGCCAGTGCGTCGCAATTGCATATTAGTTGACTCATAGTTTCGGCTTCTGATTGACAGTACCTACACACCACATCTTTAGATAAGTTCATCTTATGAAGATGTAAATTACAAGGCAAAAATGTAACTTTCATTACTTTTATTTAAAAAAAAAACATTAGGGTTCTGCGGGCCACAGCTATTCTTTAATAAAAAGTCTCTCAACAGAATCAAATAATTATTTTCGGGAGGAGGCTATGTGTGAAATATGTTTTCCTTCATATACGAATGAAGAAATATATGTGAGGATCATAGAGAAATTGAGACTTCACGAATGTATGAAGGGATTTACGAGCCGTAAATCGTACGTCGTGAGTTTAATAATACTTACATTATGTTGACGGCTCCAGGATGGTGCGCTAAGGCCTAAGCATAAGAGGGAGATCCTATTGCCATTACCGGGCACTAATACAGCGTCCAGACTGCTATTGGGAAATTACGGATGGAAATCCAAAAACATTTAGCTGGGGTTGAAAGCCAAGACCTTGTGATCCGCAGTTGCGTTTTGTAACCACTAGACCTAGGCCGTTATTTTATGATACTTGCTTATCTATACATCTATACAGATAAATAACATTGAAGTATCTGTTTGTAATTCCAAAATAACAGCTTTTCACTTAATGCATATGAAAGTATATACGGTACTGATGTAAATAAAATAATTTT
This sequence comes from Watsonalla binaria, assembly GCA_929442735.1. Taxonomy (NCBI): domain Eukaryota; kingdom Metazoa; phylum Arthropoda; class Insecta; order Lepidoptera; family Drepanidae; genus Watsonalla; species Watsonalla binaria. The sequence goes on along the minus strand of OV838929.1, from coordinate 1,643,926 downwards.
TGAATGTTATTCTGTCCGTTTGTCCGTCTGTTTGCCCCGGCTAAGCTCCGAAACGGCTGGTCCGATTTTTACGGGACTTTCCCTGGCTGAGAGCAAATTTTTCAAGGAGTAAATTAGGATAAATTTTTATTTGCAAAAATATGATTTCGCGGTTCACCCATGAAATTAAGTCCATTCGGGTGAAACCACGGGGCACATCTAGTAATTAAAAAATCTCATACATCTCTACTATGAATTTGAATATGAAACTTTGATAATCTATGGAAATGGACTATATATTAAGAGGAGGTTTAAAATTAAATTTTCGGTGACCGAATGCTTTTTCCAAGCGAATAATTCGGATCCCTTTTAGGGTCCGGGGCTTCATGAGAGCTGACCTTTCCGTTAATAAGGTTTAAATGGAATATTATGTTACTTTATAATCATGTAGGATACCCTAATTTACAAGCGAGCAAGTAATAAAGGTTGACTCATGGTAGACCGGACCGGGTCCGAGCCGAGTGCCGTCGTTAGCAAAGACAACTAATATTGCGAGTACATATATTATTTAAGCATGCGACGCAAGTTCCAATCCCAGCGGGGCCTGTACCAATGAGTTTTTCTAAAAAACTTATGTACAGTGATTTTATACCACGTACTTTACGGTGAAGGAAAACATTGTGAGGGAACCTGCATATTTCTGAGAAGTACATAATTCAATGACGTATGTCAAGTGTCTGAGATGGCGATGGACTCACCATCTGTCACGTTAGCACTTAATCATCTTCGGTGAAAAGTGGGTGTTGTGATTACAACACCTCTGCCTACCCCTTCGGGGAATACAGGCGTATGTATATATGTATATATTATTTAGTATGGCACGCTCACGAAATACATCACGGTCTCTTTACTGCTTCGTTGGTCAAGCGGTTAGTAAGTCCGCCTGTCGATCACGCGGTCCCGGGTTCGATTCCCGGGTCGGGCTAAAATTAGATGGGTTTACTTCATAATTAATGACTCGGAAAGCACGTTGCACCGTTGGTCCTACGCCTCTACGTATCTCTCCGGTCGTGTCGGATTGCCTCCCATCGGACTATGAAAGTGAGGGATTAAAGAGTGCACCTGTGTTTCCGCTCACACTTGTGCACTATAATATCTCCTGCGCATGATGGCTGTTCCCCGTTGAGATTAGCCGCCGTAACCAAAATTCGGTAGGATATCATTGTTATACCTCAGCGCAATCGAGCGACGGCCGAGCTTAAGCTCGGCTGACGGTTTAAGTTCGGCCGAAACTCGGCTCGGGCACATCTTAAAACTTTACATGCTGTTACCTTACAACGATAAATCTACATTATTTTGATAGTAAATACAAGAGTAATGTCTGAAATCTTTAAGATTGACAACCCTCACGCTCAATGGAATAACACGTTCTTAATTTCAAGTTAAGGACTCTATTTCTTACTGCAAAGTAAGCTTATGATATAATGTACCATTGTTCAGAAATATATACGAATTACCAATTATTCCGAAAACAACAAATCCAGTTTGATAATAAAATTATTATTGTATTATTGAAATTTAACCCACCTTAAAAATAAAAAATAACTAGCGGATGTCACGCGTTTTCACCCGCGTAGTTCCCGTTCTCGTGGAGATAAAATATAGCTTATATTAATTCAAATAAATAAAATTAAAAAAAAATAATTCAAAGTAAAAAATAAAATGATAAAAAAAAAAAAAGATTTAAAAGATATCACAGTGAAGAAGTAATTAAAGTAATTTTGAACTTAAATTAGAACCCTTTTCTCTTATCCCTAAATAGGAAAGTTTGTTTTCTTGTAAATTTCCCAACAAATCCCGCCACAATACGCCTCAATGGTTAGGGCACTTATAATTTGTGCGGTTACCCTCTGGCTACGAACTTTAAGATACAATTCAATATCCTTATAATTATACTGTTCGAATTGTACCTTTAATGAGTATGTTTTAGTTTCATTCTTTGTAAGTAGATGGCGTGAGTAGTAAAATAGATCGCGCTATTGAAAGTTGTATCGCGTTACATAAATATTTTCTTCTTCTTTGACGCAACATTATAACAGATCTTTGTATGTGAGTGAGTGTATGTTGTATGAGAGCCGTGGTGGCCTTATGGTTTGAGCAGTCGCCTGCGACGCAAGTTCGAATCACAGCGGGGCCTGTGAGTTTTTGTAAAAAAAACTTATGTACAGTGATTTTACACCACGTGCTTTACGGTGAAGGAAAACATTGTGAGGAAACCTGCAATATGTCTGTGAAGTAATTCAATGACGGATCCATAGTGTCTGAGACGGCGATGGACTCACCATCTGTCACGTTGGCACTTAATCATCCATCGGTGAAAAGTGGGTGTTGTTATTACAACACCCCCTTCGGGAAATACAGGCGTGAGCATATGTATGTATGTATGTATGTATTGTATGTGAACCCTACTTTTATTTAGTTCTTGCAATCTTCAGAAGCCCAAAAGTTTGACGTTTGTATGACAGTTGTTGTTGTGTGGGGGAAGCGAGAGGGTTGGCGGGAGGACGTATACGAGGAGGTGTGAAAAAGTGTTCGAGGAGTTGTTATTATATTTTATTTAGTGGAATTTGATTATCTTCATAGTAGGAGTTCGGATAGTAAATAAGTGAATCCATTTACTTGGCTTTGACACGTTTGAACGTTGTCGCTTGAATGGAAACGCGAAACTTCCTACACTCGCCGCTTGGGGCGCATTTTAACGTTCCCTTACAAAATAAGAATAATACGCAAGCGATATCGTCAACGTAAAACTATGTTAGAGCCTCTTCGGGCACGCGTTCATATACACAAGTACCAGGCGATCATAAATAAAGCAGAGGTCGCAATTCGCAAGTCATTGCCGGTCCGCGCGTGTCGGAAATATTGTTCTTGAAGCTTAACGTTGGTCCTTTGAGCTCGCCGATTACAATGTCATGTCGTATTTTTATTTAATACTTAAGCAGACGAAATTAAAAGTAAATATATACAGATACATAAAATGTAAGTGTTTGTTTCCGTACAATTTAACAGCTTTTCACTAAATGCATAATATTATATACAGTATATACAAAAAAAATCTCCGTTAATCTGTTTGCCTGTTAATCTCTGAACTGAGCTTTACTGGCAAATAAAACTGGTAACTCTTTTGTGGGGAAAGTTTACGTTATTCAATAAATTACCATTAAAAATGTGTGAACTACCATTTTTAAGTTTTAAGGCAATCATCGAACAGAAACTTTGTGAAAAAGCATTATAGTATAACTGAGTATATTGATGATAGCCAAGCATGACAATAAGTCAATAAACCAGCCTTATGTATTACAAAGGGACACATGAACAAAAAGCCGTGGAGTATGTTTCGCCGTTTCATTTGGAAACTGTAGTAAATTGACCTAAGTACGCGTAAGAAAAATGACGTTCAATGAGTGTTCCAAGAATCCATTGTGTTTAATAAGTTATTTTTAATTTTGAAAGATAGTTGATGATATAAGGAGCATCTTGGACAAATTTTATTTCAGATAAAATAAAATAGTTTCTACTATAACTACACTGTTAAAAGAAAAAATGTTGTAAGATTCACTTGTTTAATATATGTGTTATCTAGTAAGCCGGACACAGCCCGGACCATAGTAGAGGCCCAATCTTTAGGGGCAACGTAAGCTTGCAAACGCGATCGCCGACATAACCCAACATAGCCCCTGCGCTGCCCCTGCGGCGAAACAAAAGATGCCTGATACTGAATCTAATACTTAATAGGTACCAACTTAGAACGCCTCATCTATTTGGCCTTATCCCATATATTGTTGGTGTCGGCACTTGATTTAACCCGATGCGACTAAACACCTGTTTTTTTTCAAAGCGGCTGTTATCTGACCTTCGTAACCCCTTTTTGCATCAAAATCGGTAATCTGGCTATCAGACTATCTTAGGCCTCCGACTGACTTGTAACGATCGGATAAATTTGGCAACTGGAACCGATGACTTAACGAGCTCTCAAAGCACGGAGGGAGCTCCGGCGATCACCAATCTAATTACTAGCTTGCGTTACGCTTGTTTAACTTCTGATCGAATGATATGCACAATATGCTCCATCTAGAAGACGAGATATGGATTTAAAAGGATGGACATAGTTAGGACCGAGTTTAGTTTTCGAGTAAACGTAGATTTGAAATAAGGGAGCTTAGGTTAGGTAATTGATTGAAATATTCCACGTTCCCCATTTAATACATAAACACATTTAGCTAGTTAAAATTTAATGGTAATGTTTGCTTGTGAATAAAATTAACGAATGAAATCCCTGAAATGTAATTTGTATTCTTTGATCTCTGATGTGATTCAATTAACGCTCGGAGCCAAATCAAATTACAACTCGTTTCATTTCGAATCAAGTAATGTGGTTATGTTAGTTTGATTGATCTTATCAAACACTGGGATTCCTTTTAGGGAAAATCGGTAACTTTCGAGTGACTATAAATAGTTATTTCAAACATACATTATGCTCACGCCTGTGTGAGATTTCGCCATAGCCTTCTCACCTAAGCTATTCGAGTCAGTTTTACTGTTAACCAGTTACTCTTTACAGAAAACTCGCACTAGGCATGGACCATAATTTATGGTGCGAATTTTCTTGAAATTGCTCAATATGGGATCAAAATAGTGCCACGTAAGGGCCGACAGATAGCACTGTGTCAACGCGGTGACATGTGATGGCGGCAGTGAAAACCTAGCTCTGGGCCCTCTGGAGTACTTTTGACTAGCGATGCCCGATTGCGAGGTGTTCCAACAATCAAAACAATCAGTCTGCCAAATTTTTCATCGAGTCGACCATCGATTCGCCCTGGCGTTAAAACAATCGAAACGTTTATCGATTGTTTTGATGCCAGCGATTCGTTTGAGTTGCACCAAATCTAGCCGAATTGACCCGAACAAGGACAACGCGCTGCATCGCGCCGTGTTGAGGGCTTTTAAATTGGACGATAACGGTAACGACACGATATCGTCGGACTTGTAGTTTGATACAATTACAACTGAACGCTTTCACAATGTGTCGTTGTAGTCAAGTATCCGCTGATATTGTGGCAGTGGGAACAAGCGAGTCTGACTCACTACCATCGACTGCAGTTGAAAACAATCGCGATGCATCGAGATGTTTGAACGATCGAAATAATCGCGATTAATCTCTCGCCATCGCGCATCTCTACTTTTCACTGCAACATATATAATTACTACGTATTTAATTACACTTGGCAAAGTAAGCATGTGGATTTCCTTACAACATTTTCTATAATTTTCTCCCTGGCACTATAGTTGGAAGAGGAGATATTTCTATCCGCATAACAAACTACATAACATTCTATATGAGACGGTGGTTTTATTTGAAATGTCAGCGTGTCAAACGGAAACAAATGTTGCGTGGGTGTACCTACTGCAGCTATAGACTCTATTGTCGATATAAATAGAGTTGACTTTGGAACACGCGAGGGCAGAGATGTTTCCTCTGTTTATAGGAAATGGATTTTTTGCGCACCAGTGGAGTAAGCTTTATAATTTTTAGGTTTATCGTCTACGACATACATTTTTCTTTTGGCAATGAACAGATGCCTTCGGTTGATCACTCGCAAGTTAAATTACTCAATTTTCAGTTAGACACTCACAGTTTACGATATTCTCTTACTGTCAGATTGTGCAAGATGGCGACTATTTGAAGTTTCAAAACGACAGTAAAAATAGCGTATATAGAAATATCATTCTTATTTTCCCATCTTCTATGAGATTAGAAGATGGGAAATGGACAGTTGATTTTTATTGTTGAATCTTCTTGAATCAAAACGTAATAAAATCCTGTTAAGACAGCCAGATTCGCTGGTATTCTTACATCTAAAAATGAGAGCTTATTTCAACCCAACCTACCCAAAATGTATTGTAATGTACATTATTGATAGACCTTTCGTCGTGCTTACAAAACATGGTTTAATGTCAGACTAGACCGAACTCTGACTTAAACTATGTCCATCCCTTTTTAAATCCGTATAACAAAAAGAGATGAATCTACTTTGAAACACAGGACTATCTTAAACGATTTTTTGTATTCATTACTGCTTTGGTGGCCTTGGGGTTTGAGCAGTCTCCTGCTACGCAAGCGACGCAAGTTCGAGTCCCAGCGCAACTTTACGGTTTGCAGAGGTCGTGGGTTCGAGTCCCGCCTCGTGTTCGTATTTTCTCTGTCACGTTGACACTTAATCATATTCGGTGAAAAGTGGGTGTTGTGATAACAACACCTCTGCCTAACCCTTCGGGGAATACAGGCGTGAGCATATGTATGTGAATAATAAGGGGAATTCGCCTGTGTATGTACACAGGTTTGTGAAGGAGATGTAATGTTAGGTTAGTCAAAGCACTCCCTGCAGACTCTACGGTGTTAATTTTAATAACGTGTCATAGTTAACTACTCCAGTTAATTGGTAGCTCTCATAATGTCATGACATGGGAGCGCTGTAATTTAGTTTACTACGAAATGCAGAGACGCCAAGTTTTCATCGGTTCAAATTCAATTCAAAATATCTTTATTTTATAAGACTTTTAACAAAGTACTTTCAAGTTTTGTTTAAATTTTAAATGCAAACAACATTCATAGTTTATTTATTATTTCGAATTCAATATTAATTGGACAAAAAAACATTCTCGTTAAAATGGGGCGCTTGGTATATTCTGGGAATATTTGATATTGTGGACACGCTACGAATACCGCGTTTCATAAAATAATATTCGTCAAGTGTTGAAAAGCGAAGTCAGGCATGATGGCACAAGTTTTATACTAAAAAAGCTATACAAGTTCTAAGTGAAGCTTTTTTATATTAATGACATACTTATAAGGTTTTAATAAGTATCTAAAAACTAATTACAAGTAGAAAACTTGGCCCAAATCGGTGTGTCTCGGGATCGTGCCAAGAAGGCTGGCATTGCCACGTTGAAAAGCAATGCTGAGTTAAATTGTAAATCAATAATAAAAAATACCAGTTCTTCTGAAAAGAAATCCTGCAGTCCAGAAGTTAGAATAGAAGAACGTGTACCTATTTTCAGGCGCCACACAATTGATTTAACTAAATCAACTAAATAACATTCCACAATCTAATAAGGTCTACCAAAGAACTAAAACCAACAGAGGGATTCCGGACGGGTCAAAGTAACTCTCTTTATCATAAAAGGGCCGAACACGGATCGTCCCATCTCACCAAAGCTATCTCGCGAGAAGTAATATCGCAAAAAAATACTTACAAAAGGTAAGCTCCCGTACATTGCCGGTGAACGTACGCATACGCATTGATGTTAAAAGCTATGTACTACAAAACGAACGCGAAAAATGTTCCGCAGGCAATGTGAAAGTAACGGTAGGCAGATGCCTGAGTACTGACAATTATGTATTGTAATAGTAAAAGTGTCTGAGAACACTATAATTCTCAGAAACTTTTCTTTTCATGGCACAGGATCTTAGTTTGGGACTAAATAGCGTGGTTATGTTACGAACATTGCCCGAACATTACGATTGCAATTAGCACGAGTTGATCCAAGATTCTGGTACGCGTATGTCTTCGTTATGCGCAGACTAAGCGTGACCAAAGAGAAGCCCTTCTTATGTATTATTATTTTCTGGTAATATACAACCTTATTTCGTTTGTGTCGTAAAATCTTTGTACACATATAACGAAGATATTCAAGTGATGCTGAGATAATGAGATTGTGGCGCTAATTGATGATCAATAAACGTACGTAATAATGCTTAGCTTTATTATATTCCTTGCTTTCACCCGTGACTTCGCCCGCGTTAATTAAAAATAAGTGCCTGGTTGACAGAGCTGTGGCCATACCTTAACCACCTATTGCCATGATAGTTTTACTTTTATTATGTGACAGATGTATCTGACGTGTATAAGTCTGTCACTGTTGCACAGCTGAACTAACATTGTAATAAGAGCTCATGGTTGGGCTCCTGTGCTCGGTTTCTTTTTCGCATGTGGCAATTGGTGGTCTCTGCCTACCCCCATGGGTTACAGACGTGAGCATATGTACGTTTAAAAATTTAGGCTCGAACCAGGGTACTCTAGTTTCGCTATCGCCCCGTAGGCTGGAAGTCTCACGTCTGAGCTATCATAACTTTACAGATGTCGGCGAAATTTACTTTGTAACGATATTCTTGGAGTTTTTCATTGCCCGAAAACATGGTCAAAACGATGTTTTCTTAAAATGAAACCTAGATAGATCAATTTATGGCCACGATTGTCAGAAATGTGGTTGTTGCAGTCATAACATTTCTGTTTCGGTGACCGTCCTCACGATGTTGTCCTTCGTCGTAAAGCACGTGATGTGAAATCAATGCACATAAGTTTTTAGAAAAACTCATCACAAACACTCATCCGCTGTGATTCGCACTTGCGTCGCTTGCATAGCAGGTGACTGCTTAAACCACAAGGCCACCATTTTTTGCATTATTTTAACATTGTATTATTAGTAATACGTAATAGAAAATGATGCTGTATTTAAGGTAACGTTTGGAACGGGGCGCTAGTGTGCTAGTAATGAGGCTGTCAAAGGAATGTTATCTTTCAATTTAAAATTGTTCGTCACAGGGTTCGTTTGAGCTCTGCTATCGTTGTTATTACTGTGATATCGATGTGATTATAAATCTAGGTTAATTTGCTGTTATTGTTGCGGAAATTTCCAGCGAAACATTGTTATATTGTATGTCTATTCAGATACATAAAATTGAAATGTCCATTTGTAATTCAAACTTAACAGCTTTTCATTAAATGCATATGAAACTTTCCCGTACTCGGATAAAAAAAGCAATTAATTAAAATGTGATTGTCCGTCTGTCTGTCGGTTTGGCTGATCAATTTTACTACTAGAAGTAGAAACTTAAGCTAGAAAGCTACTTCTATTTAAAATTAAAATTAAGGTTCCACAAATAAGCCATACATGAAATTAAGGCTACGAGTGAAACCGCGTCACGGCGCGGCTCTACATAATAATTTTGGAAACTTTATTGGTTTAATTTTATTTTAAATATGTTTAGTTTAATTTATATTTCCTTTTTTATTTATGTTTCCTTTACATAAAAAAATAGAGAAATAAAATAAATAATGTTTATAAAACGTTTGCCTCAAACGAGTGGTAGAACGATGCAGATGAAGCCGAGAGGCACAACTAGTGGGAAATGAAAATCTTCATAATTTTCCGCATTCGACTTAGTAAAAAAAAAAAATTATACTCCTTCGCCGGACGAATTCGCCGTTTACCTCATAAACTGGCTGGAGATGGCCCTGGATCGGAAGGGTTGGAAAGAGGGAAGGGAGGCCTTTGCCCACCTACACCCACGACATATCGGGCTCTAAATAAAAAATAAATAATATACTCATACTCAGTTTTGTTCGTTAATATAATCATCTTCCTTATCCCATACATTGTTGGGATCGGCACTTGATTCAAGCCGATGCGACTCCATGTTAGTCGCAATCAACTTAATAACTCCTTGTCCGTTATGTGCGCCTGGTACTTCGCGTACCATATCATCATCTCCCTGGCCTTATCCCATACATTATTGGAATCGGCACTTGATTCAACATGATGTGGCTGATCACCTGATTTTATACGAAGCGACTGCCATCAGACCTACGCAATCCCTTTTCCGAGGAAAATCTGTGATCTGGGTTAAACCTGTTGTGAAACTATTTTAGGCCTCTGACTGACCTGTAATGATTGCCAAAGGGATCAACGGCTTCACGTGCTCTCCAAGGTACGAAGGGAACTCGGGCGGTCACCCATCAAATAACTGGCTAGAGTAAGGGTTGCTTAGCTTCGCTGATCGAATGATATACGCAATAGCAACTGTGCCACGAGCTCCTCGTGTTCCTTAACACAACTTGTATAAAACCAGATTTACCTACTCTTTCCCTTTGGTTTCATTGGTAACATCATTAAAATATAATTAACCTCGAATCCAAGATAATTATACGGTCCACATCGAACTTTGAAACAACAATAAACGTCTATTTTATGCTTACACGTGGCAACATTTCAACGAATTTAATTCTGATCTACCTAATAAAAAAATCAACGAGTATTTAGAATCACACACTCAGAACAATGGGGTGCAACTCAAACAAAATGCGAAAATAAATATGTTAAGATGACAGACCACAATAATTCTTATTCCCAGACATCTACAACCCATAGATTTTGAAAAATCTACTTTATTACATTCATTCCCGTGACATCCACTACAATTCAATTTCTTGGAAGTCGTGAGAATTCATTTGTGTATACAAAACAAAAGCCGTAAAAAAAGGTAATAAAATCATGGATGTTTGGGAATAAACCCTCAAAATGTATTACTGAACGTATTTTAAAAATATATATAAAACAGTATTTTTTAACACTTATCGGCAATGCATAACCTAAATTGTACATTAAAAATATAAAATACATTGTAATCTAAATATATATAACTCAAAGGTGATTGACTGACATAGTGATCTATCAACGCACAGCCCAAACCACTGGACGGATCGGGCTGAAATGTGGCGTGCAGGTAGATGTTATGTGACGTAGGCATCCGATAAGAAAGGATTTTGATTAATTCTACCCCCAAGGGGATAAAATAGAGGATGAAAGTGAGTATGAAACTTTGTCAATTTTAAACCGATATATTATATAAAACTATATACAAAAAAAACTAAATAAAAAAGTAAAATTTAAACTTGCCGATTGGTTTGTCAAAAATAAAACGATTTTTGAATTGAGCCACCATCGTTCTGAGGGATGATCACGCCTGTATTCACCGAAGGGTAAGGCAGATGTGTACTAATAGTACACCGAAATTTTGTCAGATATGTAAATCTCATTTAACAGGTAGCGAGCTATTACCAATGCCCCGGCACTAATCCAGACTCCGAGCTGATACTAGGGAATTGCAAATGGAAAAACCTAATCACATTTTGCTTGACCCGGGGATCGAACTTAGGACCTCGCTTTCACACTAGACTAACGAGGTAGTATACCTTAATGGTGATGTTAAATGGTGTGGATAAAAGTAATGGCTGGTAATAAACATATGAAGCGCCCTTAATATATAGGGGGCAAGAAAGGGCGGCACATTTCCCATTTATTTCGATAAGAAGACCCCATCAGCAACGTGTTATCTGTATTGTATAAACCAAGCCTTTGTTGCACATGTAATAAGGTAACCGAAGGGAGAAAAGATAAATATATACAAATAAATAAAAAAAAGTGTCTGTTTGTTATTCTAAATTAACACCTTTTTACTATATGCATATGAAAATACAAAGGATATTTGCATAAAAATTATCACTTTAATTTTTTGTCTGTCTGTATACCTGTTTGCTAGTCTTTGAAACGGCTTCACTGATTTTAACGGAACTTTTCCATATAGGCTACTTTTATTTTAACATTTACAATATAACAGCGTTTGTCCACTCGCTACATAGATGGCGCTACTCATTAACAAATGCAAAGTTTAAGTACAAATTCACAAGAACCTAAATCGCGCAATAAGAATTTTCGAATATTCCAACTGGAACAGTTGGAGCCGCGTTTCCCCAGACATAACACCCGCCTGGCTGGAAGATCTTCCCTTTGCTGGGGATGAGCATGATGACTCGCTGTCCCTACAATACAAATGGCAATGGTGTCCTGTCATTTGTTAGATGTCGAGAACATATACAAATTTAAGGGCTTATCCACAGCCAAATAAACTCTCGTACATTGATTCCCGCGACCTCCACTACAATTCAATTTCTTTGATGTTGTGAGAATTTATTGAATTATATATGTATACAAATAAATGTCTGAGAACACCTGATGGTAATAACATCGTTGATGTCTGGGAATAAGCCGATTTAAGGAATAGTTATCATTGTGAGATTTAACGGACACGAGGCGACATCTTATCTATACGATAAGATGTATGTATGTGTATGCTATATTTTATAGTGTTGTGTAAAGCACGCCGTGTTGTAACGGAAAATCAACCCACAGGCGAAGTAATACGATCCAAGTTAGCGTATTGATTCAATGCTTCTGTTATTGTTGATAACAAAGGCTTTGAGCAACTTCGGCAGTCTCGAGCAGTGTTGAACATTATTGTAAGAGTTATACAAACAGTTGTTATGTTTCAACACCTTGTTGTTGGAGTTGGATAACTTGGTCTCCAATTAATTTATCAGCTTATATGTACAATACCCGGATGACCGAGCTTAGCTTGGTATATTTACTCACCATCTATCACGTTGGTACTTGATCATTCGGTGAAATGTGGGTGTTGTCTCACACCTTTGCCTACCCCTTCGGGAAACACAGGCATGAGCAATGTATGTATGTATTTATGTAAATATGAATCGATCCCGAGACCTAGTGATCGGCAGGCGAAGTTACGAACCAAACCAACGAGGCGGTTCAGTTTACGTTCCAAGCTTTAAAAGTCTTTATTGTTATTCCAATAAGAACGCAATTCGAATACAAAGTTTCCAATGAAGTCAATGGTCAGCAAATTGCGTATAAATATTTGAGTACCATAAAAAGACCTCATAGTGCAACGTAGCACATCGTAGCCGTGTAGCACTCTCGTAGCACTTTCGTAGCACTTTGTGATTCTGGCGTAGCGGGGTTAAGTGAATTTTTATTGGAGGTCCTTAGTCATTATAGTTTAGCACAAAATATAAATGTTAATTCCATTTAAAAAATAAAAATAAATTTTATTTGTGCACTAACAAAACCTATATCTATATCTATACAGTCAAAAATTTGTGTCTGTTTGTAATTCCAAATAAACAGATTTTCACTCAATGCATATGAAAGTATATAGGGTAATCAAAAACATTTAAAAACATCTCTAAAAGATAGCTAATGTTACAAGGAGTAACTAAGGCTTTTTATTAAAAAAAAATTGGGTTCTTGTAATAATATAGGAAAAAAACAATACCAAAGTCCATTCTTTTGAGGATATTGTTGCGTCAAACAGACACATAGATCGGATGGTTCCATATACCTGAAGTATCCAGACTCTCCAGATTAAAAATGCCAGCTATTCCTTGTACGAATATAATGTAATAAGAGACAATATGAAGCAAGCACCTGGGACCCAACCATGATCTCATATTCCAATTATAGTTCACCTTTGTGACAGTGACGGATGTATACACGTCATATATATCTGTACATACATACATTTACTCACGCCTGTAATCACCGAAGGGGTAGACAGAGGTGTTGTAATCACAACACCCACTTTTCACCGAACATGATTAAGTGCCAACGTGACAGATGGTGAGTCCATCGCCGTTTCAGACACTTTACATACGTCATTGAATTACTTCTCAGAAATATTCAGGTTTCCTCACGATGTTTTCCTTCACCGTAAAGCACGTGGTGTGAAATCATTGTACATAAGTTTTTTTAGAAATACTCATTGGAACAAGCCCCGCTGGGATTCGAACTTGCGTCGCTTGCGTAGTAGGCAACTGCTCAAACCTCAAGGCATCATGGTATTAAGAGCTGGTGGTAAGACACCTGATCTCACTAAACAAAGACGGGAAAGTTGTGACGAAGCGACGCTTTTACATTATATCTGTGTGTGTGTATATTGTGCGAATGTGCGTGCGAGATAAGGGACATCTGCTGCAGGATATTAATGCATTCATTTACTTGCTTCTCTACATGGAACCAACAACAGAGTTGGTGCGGCATGTGAAGCGGCTGAAAAAGCCAAAGCCTGCAAATACAGGGGTCTCGGCTCCGAATATGACTTTGTCCCATTCGGAGTCGAGACCCTTGGTCCGTGGGGTCCTAGCGCTATTAGGCTTTTTAAAGAAATAACCGAAAGGTTAGTCGACATCACAGGAGACCGGAGAGCTGGCAGCTACCTCGGTCAAAGAATTAGTCTTGCCATCCAAAGGGGGAATGCTGCCAGTATATTCGGTACCTTGCCTACAGGGACTTCTTTTAATAATATATTTTAGTTATAAGATTATATATTTTTAAGTTTTAAGGCAAGCATCAAACAGAAACTTTGTGAAAAAGCATATTATAGTGTAACTGAGTATATTGATGATAGCCAAACAGGGCAATGAGTTGCTCACTCTTCCATTGAAATGTACTTAAGCAACCCTATGTATATAGAAGGGACACATGTAAAAAAAAAAAAAAAAAACCGGGGAGTTTGTTTCGCCGTTTCTTCTCCTGACAGGCTTACTTTTGGAAACGGTAGTAAATTTACTTAAGTTAACGTAAGAAAAATGACGTTCAATAAGTGTTCCAAGTGTCCCTTATATTGAATAAAACTTTTTGATTTGATTTGATTTGATTTGATTAGATTATATTTATAAGGTTTTTAGCTATATAGTTCTTGAATTTAATAATCTATATTTACTGTTATGACTTACTTCATGTATGCATCTATGTATATAGAGATAAATATAATTGAAGTGTCTGTTTGTGATTCCAAATTCCAAATTCCAAGATCTGACGAAAAGTACTTTGTAAGAAGTCTAATCAAAAAAAGATATTTTGAATTGAAATTATTTTTTTAAGCTAAATGCATATCAAGGTTTTTATTTTTCTTTAAGTATCTGGTTACGAAAAAAAATAAAAATTGAGCAATCGCCTGCTACGCAAGTAAAGCAAGTTCGATCCCCAGCGGAGCCTGTACCACTGAGTGTTTCCAAAAACGTATGTACAGTGATTTTCACACCACGTACTTTACGGTGAAGGAAAACATCGAGAGGAAACCTGCATATCTGGTCTAAAAAGGCCACTTTGGGAGAATCATATTTTATCCGTCATATCATATATGATTCACGAATGATTACAATAATTGTAGATCCCTGACTAACTTTTTATCTAACAAATAGCATAATAAAAAGCAATTCATATTGTGTGGACCATTTTAGGAATCTTCATAGGAAAGTGTGAAACAGGAATTGCGAAATATTAATCATTCGTGAAGCATAATATGAATTGCACAAGTAACCATTTTATCCAGTCTGAGAAGTAATTCAAAGACTCAGATAGACACAGATTTTTTTTATGTTAGTTAAGAATATACTTACTTTGATATACATTTAGTGTTAATGAAATATCAAACATACCTTTCATCTGTTTATTTACGTATAGCTTATTTTATAACTGACCGCTTTTTACCGGACTTTAGCCTCAACACATAACATTAGAATTACATTTCACAATTTTTCTTGCTCAGGTACATGGTATACTTTAGAGACAAGATTTTACACAAACTAATCTGACCCAACCCTTTTAATCCGACCCTTTTTCATAAGATAACGAACGAGTCGGCAAATATAACGACGTGAGGGAAATTCCAAACGTTCGAGGGAAACTGAGCTTTGTATCAATAACATAAAACTCATTTTCCTTTTTTATCTAAACGTACGTCGTGTGTTTTCTAAAGCTAATGTCATGCTAAGTTCTATGAGAATTAGTAACATCCTTTATAATGTACTTGCTGTGCTCCGCGGTTTCACCTGCGAAGACTTGATTTAATGGGTGTCCCACGCGAAAATATCTATACAAATAAATAAATTTGAAGCGTCTGTTTTTTATATCAAAATAACTTTTTTTTACGATATGGTCTCTCGCAGTTGGTAGGGTGGAGTTACCTCCACTGCTTAAACGGACTATAGGGCGAGACCCAAGGGCCTCCAGCCGAGCTTAGACTTAAATACTAAGCAACACAGCTAAGGGCACCCCGGTGCGGGGCTCGGACCTCGGCTTAGGGCGTTGCTGGGGGATGAGCTAGGGAGCTGGATCTATGTGGTATTATTAAGGGACATGTTTAAGGCTAATGGCTCGGCGCCGGCCCTAGCAGAGGACGGGGGGTCATTAATTGATACTTACTTAAACTATATATACAACGAAAAGAGCGCAATGATACCGTGTATAAAAGGGGTACAACTCCATCTAGTGACAGAGACACGAACTAAAATCAAACTTAAACAATACGTACATACGTTGGGTTGAATAAATAAAAAAAAACTACTTTCTACTGCCTGCTTCTTCCGTGTAATCTCTGAAACGGCTGAGCCGATTTCAGCGGGACTTTCACTAATGTTACAAGGTTACTTTTATTAAAAAAACATTACTGGTCCGTGGGTTACTTATGAAATTAGCTCAATGCGGGCAAAACCGCAGGGCACAGTTTGTCTAAGATAAACTTACAAAATTCAAAATATCTTTATTTGATTAGACTTCTTACAAAGTACTTTCAAATCGTCAGAAGGACACAAAATACATTATACATGATTATTAATGTTACCACCGGGTTCGGAAGGTTGCTTATGTTGAGAAGAACTCAACAATTACTCTTTTAATAAAATACTATACAATGTTATTGGATACAGTATTTATATCTCATATAACTAAACAAATATTATATTATTGTATTCCATCGCATTAGGTTTACATAATTATGCGGTTTATAAAAAATGGTAATAAAATTATTAACTTAAAAAAAGAAATATTATCAATAGAATCTTTTACCACTTATCATCAGATTTACTATATGCTTGTTTGCAACCTTACCCACTAAAAAAAACCGGCCACGAAGGGTTCCTTAATACTATCTATAAAAACGGCAAAAAATCACGTTTACCACATAAATACCTATTTCATTCTTTTTAACATACATATGCTCACGCCTGTATTCCCCGAAGGGGTAGGCAGAGGTGTTGTAATCACAACACCCACTTTTCACCGAATTTGATTAAGTGCCAACGTGACAGATGGTGAGTCTATCGCCGTCTCAGGCACTATACATACGTCTTTTGAATTACTTCTCAGACATATGCAGGTTTCCTCACGATGTTTTCCTTCACTGTAAAGCACGTGGTGTGAAATCACTGTACGTAAGTCTTTTAGAAAAACTCATTGGTACAGGCCCCGCTGGGATTCGAACTTGCGTCGCTTGCGTAGCAGGCGACTGCTCAAACCCCGAGGCCACCACGGCTCTTCTTTTTCTATTTCAATTTATAGCGTCAACAGACATACTGTAAAATGTAAATCTGTGAAAATATCAACGGTCTAACTATCACGGTCCATGGGATACAGTCTGGTGACAGACGGACAGACAGACGGAGGAGTTCTTGGAATAGGGTCCCGTTTTACCCTTTGGGTAATTTATCTAGTAAGTTCTTGCCAATAAAGTTACACACAGTTTGGATACAGGAGACAGTGACCCACAAACTTTCACATAATACAAGGCTGTAGGTGCGTTCATCTATATCTATACCTGTATATATATGTAAATAACATTAGGGTGTCTCTTTGTTATTTAAAATTAACAGCTTTTCACTAAATTCATTATGATAGCATGATTGTACTGATATAAAAAACCAATTAATTTTTTTTCCGTCTCTTATGGAGAAGACAGACGGAAGTCTGTCAGTTTGTTCTGGCTAATCTCCGAAATGGCTCGACCGATTTTAACGGGACTTTCACTGGCAGATAGCTAATGTTACAAGGAGTTACTTAGGCTATTTTTTTTTATTATGACCCATGAAATTAAGTCTACGCAAGTAAAATCACGGGGCGCAGTTATAGACATCTATGTTAAGTGTATATTGAGGTAAGAGCGGGCCACGAGAGGTTCTTGATTGGAGTACCTAGGAGCACCTGCCGACACGAGTCCTCCGCTAAACAGCCGAGTTCATTGATCTTGTCTTCGAGGTAACGGCGGCCATCTTTTGTTTCAACTTCAATTGTTTTCGTAATAATGTTTACGTGGTTTGTTAACGACGGTAATTTTTAATAACACGCACTTTTTTTGGATGTATTTAATCGACTTCAAAAAAAGAGTAGTTTATCAGAACACATTGCGCCGAGCCCAGATAATATGGGATAATAGGGCAGGAAGTTGATGATGACCTCAGAACTTTTGACTGAGTCAACGAATTTCGATGATGTTTTTTTATTTGAAAGGAAAAGAGCCGTGGTGGCCTTGAGGTTTGACCAATCGCCTGCTACGCAAGCGACGCAAGTTCGAATCCTAGCGGGGCCTGTACCAATGAGTTTTTCTAAAAAAACTTACGTACAGTGATTTCACACCACGTGCTTTACGGTGAAGGAAAACATCGTGAGGAAACCTGCATATTTCCGAGAAGTAATTCAATGACGTATGTAAAGTGTCTGACACGGCGATGGACTCACCATCGTTGGCACTTAATCATCTTCGGTGAAAAGGGGGTCTCGTTATCACAACACCTCTGCCTACCCCTTTGGGAATACAATAATATGTTGAAAGGTAATGCTTCCCAAGTGGTCCCATTATAAATTTGGTTCAGTTCTGATGGTTGCATACACCAAAAATCGAGGGGAACCTTCAAAAATCTTACCGACGCTAGTGCAACACGCTTCGCTTATAGAGACAATACGAAATGTATAGGAATGACATACGTCATATGATTGATTAATGTCACATTAATGTCACATGATTGATTAATGTCACATGATTGATTAATGTCATTTTCATACATCTTGTGTCGTTTCTAGTAACGAAGCGTAGGATAGTGTTACTTTGTCTAGGCCTACTGGTGAGATTATAACGTGCGTCTGTTGCGTAGCAAGTGCCTACCCAAACCACGGTTCTCTAAGATGAATTATTTCAATCGAACAAACCCGTAACAAATCTTCTTCCAATACCAGACATTTATTGGCCAAACTTACGCAGAATAACTAATACCAATTAAGTATTCACCACAGAGTAACTTAACACAAATTTACGAGGTGTTCTCCATCGAACCACATTTGGGACTGTGATGGTACGAAATATAAAGGTAGCAGAAAGTCGGCTTCCTACTTTGGTCGCGAATCGTCCTACGCACACGAACAGGAATAAAAATATCTCGAATCATCATCATCATCATAACTTCAGCCGACAGACACCTACTTCTGGGTATAGGCCTCCACCAACGATCTCCAACATCCAGCGGGTTCGCGCGATCCTCTTGGGCTTCGAGGGCTTTGAGGTTCTTGAGTGGCAACCCCGTACCGGCTCAGTTTGGGTAGGCCCCCAACGAGGTGTACCTCTATCACGAGTTTGCCACCGTTGAGGAACTCGAATCAAGTCGGGCTAATTCAGCCGACCTGACTGCATCATGGATCCCAAATGACCACCCTTGTATCCACTCTTCTATTAATCAAAGCGCGTGCGCCTGTCAGAGGTATCGTCAAGCTTTAAATGCTCAGGAAAGTATTACGGAGTAGAGATCTGCGCTTTTGTTACAATTCAAGGCACTCGAGCAACACTTGTGTCGGTACCTGGGGGCCAACTATGATCGCTGAAGCATTAAGAACTTCTTAGCTGTGACACGTTAAAGCTAAGAAGTTCTTAATACCCCTGTACCGCCAATGTGTTGGAGTATTAGGGGCAAATTCACCGATCGCTATAAAATCTTAGTTTAATGAAGCTAAGTTTCCGGTAATCTGGTTTACAGATCAGTGTTGATCTCGTTTAAAGTCAAACTGATTTCACCAGCACCATTTTAAACGCGTTTACGAAAGCCATAGATAAAACAAACATTTCGCTTGGCGAGAGCCCTAAAATATCGTAGCCGCGTTTCATTTTACGGCAAAATCTACGATGTCATACGTATTTCATGTATAGAAGTAATAACGAAACGTGTTTGATTGTTCATAGTGCTACAAGCTCAGAAATTTTTCTCTTATTAAATAGGTAATGCGATAAAAAAATATTTAGAGTGAGGTATATATCTCATTTTATAAAAAAATTAAGGATATTATTCCAAACATATTGTTTTACCTTTACTTTAATGTAATAACTTATGAAATATAATTATTCGTGACGAACTTTTTTTCACTATTGGCAATATTGTGTTTCTTCTTAGTACGAAAATTTTTACATCTTTCTTTATATAATTTTAATTTTTAGCGTGTGTAATTTTGTTTTTCCCTGTTATTATTTACTCTTTATAAAGAATGATTGCATCAATAATATACAAAGCATTTTTATGTTAGTTATTATTGTGACATTTACAACAAGTGACAGCGGCTAAACGCGTTTAAAGCAGCTAACTGGCCAAAATTGGGCGTTTAGAATGAAAACTAAGCTTAGCTCGATCCAAGTTATGTTTGTGCTGGTGAAATGCAAAATGTGCCTCTAATCTAGATTAAGCTCTAAAACTGCGCTTCGTTGGAACTAATTGCGATTAGTTTCATCGGTGAATTTGGACTTTAGAAGTCGATCTTTTGTGTGATTTAATTTTATGGTGATGACGTCTCCAGTTTTATTATGTACCTACATTTCCGACCCGCTATCTATACGATTCGTCACCTCTGAGCACATCTTCGGACCGAACTCGTAAACCACTATATTGGTACTCAGGCCATTAATTTTCTACCTTTAAGTACGGTAGCGACT
The DNA here is from genome assembly GCA_929442735.1 of Watsonalla binaria. NCBI lineage: Eukaryota > Metazoa > Arthropoda > Insecta > Lepidoptera > Drepanidae > Watsonalla > Watsonalla binaria. The sequence goes on along the minus strand of OV838929.1, from coordinate 1,623,447 downwards.
TTTACGGCTTAAATGGAATGTTAGTATTTTCATGAATTTTATTTTATAGAGCTCGTATTTGACTTGCTCTTAATGTGGTATTTAAATGAAAATAATTTATTCAGTTCGAACTCTGATAAGGCTTTTGAAAAAACCACCGGTTCGGAAACTAGCCTTCTGAGAAGAACCGGCAAGAAACTCAGCTAGACATCATGTACATTTTATCAATACAACACAAATATTTTATGTTAGTACGTTTGTACCAATCAATTAGGTACACCGTAAGTACATTATCTAAAAAAACAAATTTGAAGAGTTAGTTAACTAGGTGACCCTCGGAACCCTAATGTTTTATTTTTAAATAAAAGTAGCCTATTAGAGAATTTAAAAAAAATATTTATAGTTTTTTCAATATCATTATTGTGTATAGTTTCATATACATTTAGTGAAAATCTGTTTTGGAATAACAATCTCAGAAATACAAAATACCGCATCCAAACAATGCTACGTTCGTTACGTTATGTTCCTGCAGTGAGTATAGTCGCCAGTGCTCCATAGGGAGGAGTGGAGTCACTATGCATTTATATATTTTATCTTCTAATATGTTGGAACAGCGTTTCCATTCTTTTAAGTTGGGTAATACGTGAATGACACTCGAGTGTTGGTCATGTTGATAGGTTGTGGTAGCCGCTTACCATCAGGCGAACTGTGCGCTGGCATGAATAATAAAATTGTTCAGTATCATCCATTATTTTCATATATTTCTGTACGAGAGCCTTGGTGGCCTTGGGGTTTGTACAGTCGCTTGCTACGCAACTATGCAAGTTCGAATCCCAGCGGGGTTTGTACCAATAAGTATTTTTAAAAACTTATGTGTAGTGATTTCATACGACGTCCTTTACGGTGAAAGAAAACATCTTGAGGAAACCTATATATGTCTGAGAAGTGATTCAAAGACGTATGTATAGTGCCTGCACCGGCGATAGACCTTCCATCTATCACGTTGGCTCTTAATCATGTTCGGTGAAAAGTGGGTGTTGTAATTACAACAACACCTCTACCTACCCCTTCGGGAATACAGGCGTGAGCATATGTTCTGTATGAATGCAGAGTAAAGCCAAAAACATTTCTATTATTTTATTGTTTTAAACATTTATTGTTTTAAATCTACTCTCGTCTATCAATACAATTTACGAACTGAATTCTTGAAAATTTTACTCAGTTAATGATATAGTTGCGCGATTCGCATGTGTGCCGTACACACGCAATATCATGGTCTGTTGAGTTGCGAAATATTTTTGTGCCAATTATTTTAATTTGAGACCTCTCGTGTTTTATACTGCGATCAACCGTTGACATTTATAAAATATCAAATTCCGATTTTAAAATGTATTTTTTTTGTTAATACTGATTTTGCGTAGTAATAAACTCCGAAGGGGTATGCAGAGGTGTTGTTACAACAAAACCCATACTTGACCGAATATGATTAAGTGCCAACGTGACAGAGGGTGAGTTCATCGCCGTCTCGGACACTACATACGCCTTTGAATTACTTCTCAGACATATGCAGGTTTCCTGATGATGTTTTCCTTCACCTGCACATAAGTTTTTTTAGAAAATTAATTGGTACAGGCCCCGCTGCATTACTTTTTACTTCGAAGTATCCTAATAACTTAATTACTATGTTTGATACAAAGTATTTTTAGAGACCATCGCGGCATATTTAGAGGAGTCCTTCATCCAATAATGGGGTTCCTACAACATATGTCTACTTATAAGATAATTATGTTAACTAAGTTAATAATTAATAATTGACGTCTCTGGTGACCGTCGAGCTGGTTCTTACCTCGGTCAGAGGATTAGCTTAGCGATCCAGCGAGGTAACGCCACATTTTTATTTTTATTATATTTTTCTTTTTCATTGTATCAGCATGCATGTGTAAAAATAATAGTTGAATATTAAAAGAATGTACGCAATCAAGAACTATAAAGTCAATAAAACAAATATATTTTTGAGTTTAAGAGATAAAGAAATATTTACGTTACATATAATAATACATCTATACAAATAAATTTAAGTTAAGATATAGGAATACACTAAATAGATACTAATTTGAAATTAACAAAGAATAAGTAACGTGTTTAATTGTATACAAATTTAGCTAATACTCCTAAAACAATGTAAAAATGTGTATGTAAGTAGGAAATAAAGAGGCTTTTTTATTTTATTTCATTTATTTATAGAGAAAATTTGAATTCTGTCCGTGCTTCGGTAATTGCCTGTGGGTTTATTATGTAGGTAACAGTAAAATTTACATTTCCCAACTTTAATAGTCGTATAATGGAAGTTGAACCGACGCTTCCACTTACGAAACCTTACCTATTTTCAGTTAAGCTTTCAATTTCAGGCTGAAACTTCTATAAGCTTCGACTTTAGGCTATGAATGCTGTAAAATAGATAATGTTACCTGTATTTTGCGAACGTAATTGAATGTTATTTATTGAAACAAGTAATTCCCACGTAATAAGTTTGCGAAACTGTTACGAAGAATCTGTCTAATCTGATTCTAATGGAACGCTAGTATATTGCAAAGTTGCAAATAATTTATAGAAAATCATGTCCCTTATCCCATACATTGTTGGGGTCGGCACTTGAATCCGATGTGTCTAATGACCTGATTTTTATACGAAGCGACTGCCATCTGATCCTCTAACCCCTTGAATGAGAAAAATCTGTGATCTGGGTTAAACCAGTTGTCAGACTATTTTAGGCCTCCAACCGACCATGGCGATTGCCAAAGATGATAAATTGGCAACCGGGACCGACGGCTTAACCCATCCATTTACCGGCTAGAGTTAGGGTTGCATAACTTCGCTGATCGAATGATATGTGCAATAGCATCTGTGCCACGAGCTCCTTCATGCGCGGCAAAGCATAAACAATAAAGCCTTTATTACAAAGCCTCTATACAAAGTAAAATTACCATCACGCTTCGCTAATAGAAACGATACAAAATAAACGGGAATGACATATGTCACGTGACTGATTTACGTCATTAATTTTTTTATCTGTTTCCATTAGCGCAAGCGCGAGAGAATGTTACTTTGGCCTGCTGGTGCTGTCACAAGATATGAACGCTGGCCTGCACAGTAGAAAGCTTTTCACTGCTTTGTCGAATTCGGTTAAAAATGGAAGGAAACACCCACCAAGGAGATGCCATTAAAATCATATTTTCTAAGTAACAATGAGCGCATTCTTCTATATTCGTTTGGTCGCTTTGTTTGATGAGCCGGCAGTAAGCTTGCTCTTAGTGGCTTTTGTGGCTATTGTGTGGCTAAAGAATTAAAGTAGAGGTATTGTGGCCATTGGTCAGTGTGGCGTCAGGGGAAATTATACTATTGTCATACATCTTCTATACAGATATATAAAATCGAAGTGTCTGTTTGTAATTTCAAATTAACAGCTTTTCATTGCATATGAAAGTATATAGGATACTATATACATACATATAATCACGCCTGTATTCCCCGAAGGGGTAGGCAGAGGTGTTGTAATCACAACACCCACTTTTCACCGAATTTGATTAAGTGCCAACGTAACAGATGGTGAGTCTAAGGCCGTCTCAGGCACTATACATACATCTTTGAATTACTTCTCAGAAAGATGCAGGTTTCCTCACGATGTTTTCCTTCACCGTAAAGCACGTGGTGTGAAATCACTGTACATAATTTTTTTTTAGAAAAACTCATTGGTACAGGCCCCGTTGGGATTCGAACTTGCGTCGCTTGAGAAGCAGGCCGAGGCCACCACGGCTCTATATATATACGGCATAAAGGATGCTGACAAATATAATTGTTTTTTTCATCTGTTTGTTTTGCTGGAGTTGATTTCAAGGCTGAAAGTTACTCCTTGTAACATTAGTTATCCGTCAGTGAAAGTCCTGTTAAAATCAGTCTAGCCGTTTTGGAGATCAGCCGGAACCAAGAGAACGACCGTCAGATAAAGAAAATTTAAATAAATTTGATTTTTCATATCATTAACGTATATACTCTCATATGAATTGAGTGCAAAGCTGTTAATTTGGAATAACAAACGGACACTTAAATTTAATTTATCTGTATAGCTGAAGATTAGTCCCTATTTCTCCCAGTCATGCTGTGACTTGACAACTTTACCGAATTCATTCATCTTTTTTTTTATGCTTTGGGATACGTGGCAGAATACCAGTGTTGTGCACTAGTGCAACGCATTGTCATATACTAGACCTAAGATCTATTGTTAATCTATTGATATTAATGTTTATTTTGTAGGTCTTCATCATATTGTTTTGTTTTGACTTATTAGTGTGTGACAAATAAACGTTTTGTCTATCGTATCGTATAGTGATGCCTAAGCCACCCATGGAATTTAGTCTACGTGGATAAAACCGTAATATAAATACATATACCCATGCCTGTATTCCCCGAAGGGGTAGGCAGAAGTGTTGTAATAACAACACCCGCTTTTCACAGATGGAGTCTATCGCCACATCAGGCACTAGACATACGGCTTTGAATTACTTCTCAGACATATGCAGGTTTTCTAACAATCGAAATCACTGCATATAAGTTTTTCGAAAAACCCATTGGTACAAGCCCCGCTGGGATTTGAACTTGCGTCGTTTGCGTAGCAGGTGACTGCTCAAACCCCAAAGCCACTACGGCTCCTTATCATTATCTCTGAAATATATATATATTAGGGGTACCTACTCCTTGTAAACTAAGCTATATTAGTATGGATTTAAAACACTCAATATGACGACAAACCCACATGACGCCAACAGACTGCCCGTGACGTCACGACCCGACCCCCGTCAACCGCTACGAGTGACGTAGCGCTACGCCGTAGCCACGTAGCGCTACGAACATGCTACGTTCATTAAAATTCCCTTGGTACCTACTTAGGAGTTTATTTTCTTCTAGCGGAGCCTGATGGGTTCGTGCGCGCGGATACAGTGGGATATTTCCACGTAATATATTTATACTATATACCCGCATATTATTCACAAAATCAAAATGAAAATCAAAATATCTTTATTTGATTAGACTTCTTACAAAGTACTTTCAAATCGTCAGAAGGACACAAAATACATTATACATGATTATTAAAGGTTACCACCGGGTTCGGAAGGTAGCTTTTGTTGAGAAGAACCCGGCAAGAAACTCAACAATTACTCTTTTAAAAAAAAATATATTTTACAATGTTTTTGGTGACAGTATTTATATCTCATGAATATAAGCCCATGGACACAGCACAAATGCTCAATTGTCAATTATAATAACTAAAATATTACAAATATTTGTGAGCATGGCACAGTTTACATATCCTCTCGCCTGTATTCCCCGAAGGGGTAGGCAGAGGTGTTGTAATCATAACACTCACTTTTCACCGAAGATGATTAAGTGCCACTTCAATTTTATTTATCTGTATGTATGTATAGATATAGATGGATGGATGTATAGATAGACAGAGATAGAGATAATCCTGTAGAACCTGGTTGACCGAGCTGTGCTCGGTTGCTTTTCAATTACGTTTTCTCATATACGTATGCAGAAAAATTTACCGGTGAACGTCACTCTAGATTCGTTATCGCCCCGTAGGCTGGAAGCCTCACGTCTGGGTTACCATAACTTGACAGATATCGGCGAAATTTACTGTCGTATTGTAATGATATTTCATGAGTTTTTCAGTGCCTGAAAACATGGTCAAAACAACGTTTTCTGAAGATGAAATCTAGCTAGATCATTTTTTGGCCCCTAAAACCCTCTACACACTAAATTTCATGAAAATTGTTATAGCCGTTTAAAGGTATACGATTAATTATCTTGTCATTCTGACGATTTGAAAGTACTATGTAAAAAGTCATGATATTTTTGACTTTGACTTTGACTTTGAAAGATGAATGCATTGTTGGTTGTGTGCCTCACTTAATGAATGTCCCCTCATAATTTACGTATTAAATTATCTTCAAAACTTTCTTCATCTAAACGAACGCCAGTTGTTCAAATAGACCGTTCCGTGTTATTTACAACTTAATATATTCGCGTTCCTGATTTGACTTCCGAAACCCAGTCCTTACGGTTCCGTATTCACCATAAATATTGTTTTATTACCATCGTTACGGGACCCTACGGCCCTTAGTTACTTAGAGAAAGCAAGGAGGATTTATATATCAGCCATTAAAGTAGACGTTGAATTAAATTATGTTAGACTAAAAACTAATTACATGTAGAAAACTTGGCCCAAATCAGTGTCTCTCGGGATCGTGCCAAGAATGCTGGCAGCATTGCCACGTTGAATAGCAATGCTGATTCTCTGAGCGAGAAAAGCCCCAGCCCGCTTGTCACGAGAAGCTTCTAGCAGACGGCAATTAGTTTTTAGTACTGTTCCTCGTAATATATTACTTATAACATTAAACAAAAATTTTAGAATAATTTATTATTTTAACTCTAGCTGTGCCCCGCGGTTTTACTCGCGTAGATTTAGTTTCAATCCCAATATTTTTCTCAATGATATTAGCCTACTCCTGGTAACATCAGTTATCTGCCAGTGAAACTCCCGTTAAAATCAGTGCAGCCGTATCAGAAATTACCCGGAACTAAGAGACAGGCGTATATTTTTTTTTAATAGTTTTTTTTGGAATCACAAACAGACACTTCTATTTTTATCTGTATAGATGATATTGGTGTCGCAAGACCCTAATGCAAATATTTAAAAAGTCGATCATTTACTACTACAATATCACCAGTTAATACAAAATTAGAAGGTTTTCCAGCTTTGTGTCGGAAGAAATCTGCCTTGTTTGTATACAACTTTGTTCGCCAGTGTGAAGTTGAAATGTCAAAGTTGAGGCTTTACGAAGTAAATGCAGTTAGCTCGGAGTTCCTTGTAATACAATTTATTCGGAGACGATTAAGTGATTTCACCACTTGAGAGACGAAATTTGATTATTATGGCCGTTTTTAGATGTTAACGGTTGAGTTTTGGAGTATTAAATATTGTTCTAGGGATAAATATTTCAACAATTGCAAGATATACGGGGTACTTGATTCAAAGTAAAAGTATCCTCACGCTTTGCTAATAGAATCGATTGAAAATGTACGAGAGAGAATGACATATGCCACGTGCCTGATCTATGCTCGTGCTAAGTCCCCCATACCTCGCTCGTTGGCTGCACTCAATGCTCTCCTGGAGTCTAACCCTACTGTGGATGTGTTTGATGACGGATGGAGCAAGCTATTGTTAGAGTGCATGGTGTTCTGCGAGAAAGGATGAACGTTAATATTTTATTTTTAGTTTTTATATAATATTTTATATGTCTGATTAGTGTAATTGGCATTGTATGCCGTTGTAATTATTGAATAAATAAAAAAAAATATATCATTTATGGAAATTATATTTAAATCATTATTTTGTATCGTTTATAATAGCGCAAGTCCGAGAAAATGTTACTTTGCCTACGGGTCGGAAAAAGTGATAAAGGTTTTTCCATTTGTTATTTATATTAATTAAAGTTAGGGTCCAAAGTAAAAGTAATTCCGTGCAGACGAAGTCGCTATGTATGTACTTTCCGCCAAAAAAAGCCGTGGTGACCGTGGTGTTTGAACAGTCTCCTGCTACGCAAGCGACGCAAGTTCGAATCCCAGCGGGGCCTATACCAATGAGTATTTCTAAAAACGTATTGGCAGTCATTTGACACCACGTTCTTTACGATGAAAGAAAACATCGTGAGGAAACCGGCATATGTCTGAGCAGTAATTCAAAGACCTATGTATTGTGCTTGAGACGGCGATAGACTCACCATCCGTCACGTTGGCACTTAATCATCTTCAGTGAGAATGGGTGTTGTTATAACAACACCTCGGCGTAGTCCTTCGGGGAATACATGAGTGAGCATATGTATGTATTTCCCATTAATCCTTCTCCTTTGCAGCATGATGTTATAAAGCCTTCATCGATGAACGAACTAACGGAAACTTTTTGCAATGCAACCCTGTACCTGAGCTTACCGCGTTCTAAACAAACAAACTCGGCTTTATATTAATAATACTGGTATAAGCTTCTCGTGACAAGCGGTCTGGGGCTTTTCTCGCTCAGAGAATCAGCATTGCTATTTAACGTGGCAATGCTGCCAGCCTTCTTGGCACGATCCCGAGAGACACCGATTTGGGCCAAGTTTTCTACTTGTAATTAGTTTTAATTACTGTTCCTTGCAAATAAACATATTGGTATAGCTTCACTACTCGGTGTAATATATTGTGATTGTGTGTTTGCGGTGTTCTGGAATATATACAGGGATACGGCAACATGTGGACCATTCTCACCGCAATTATGGCATGTTCATCTCACTGGAATAATTCGATATCCGCAAAATTATACCCGTGTGCTATGTCATGCAATAAACTACGGGCTTTTAGATCGAACTCGGACTAATACTATTTCCATCCCTTTCTAAATCCGTATCCCAGAAAGATTTGGAGCTACTCTTAAACAAATATTATAAAAGGAAATATTTGTAATATATGTTTGTAACGAATTGGCTCAAAAATTACTGGATCGATGATACCTCTGTCTGCGGTCACGTCAATATTCCCCGAAGGGGCAGGCAGACGTGTACTTATTGTACCCACTTTCCCCAGTTATGTGTAAGTCCCATAATAGTAGGCGAGCCTATTGTCATTCATCATCATCTCCCTAGCCTTATCCTTTGTATTGGGGTTCAACCCGTTGTGGCTGATCACCTGAGTTTTATACAAAGCAACTGCCATCTGACCTTCGTAACCCTTTTTACGGAGAATTTCGGTAATCTGAGTAAAACCAGTCAGACTTTCCTTAGCCTGCCAACTGACTTGTAACTTTTGCCAAAGATGTTAAATTGACAACCGGGCCCGACGGCTTAACGTGTTCTCCGAGGCACGGAGGGAGCTCGGGTGGTCACCCATCCGACTACAGGCTGCCCCTCGGAAAATAGGATACAAAATCACACACCCCTTTACAATGTCATGGCCAACAGCCTCGTTGGTCTAGTGGTTCGCCTGCAGATCTCGAGAGTTCGAATCAAAAAAAATATTTTGTGTTTTTCCGTAAAGAAATTCTCAACAAAGCGCCCAGAGTTTGATGTTTCACCCCCGTGCATCGGAAAGCACGTTGCACCGTTGGTCCTGTGTTTACGTACACACTTGTGCACTATAATATCTCTTGCGCACATGGCTAATCCTCGTTGAGATTAGCCGCCGTAATAGAAATTCGGTAGGAGATCATTATTATACACTGTGTTTTTATTATAAATAGTAATTATTATATTTCTATGCTAACGATGTTATTATTGTTCCAGGTAAATAATAAATACGAGCATCAACCGAGCATAAATAAATATTCAAGGTATTTTGAGAAAATTCAAGTGCGAGTCGGACTCACGCACGAAGAATAAAACTGAAGTGTCTGTTTGTATTTACAAATTAGCAGCGTTTTACTAAATGCATATGAAATTAGAATACGGTACTTATACTAAAAAGCAATTTTCAAAAAACTTATATCAGCCAGTCCGTTTGTTGAGGCTAATCTCTGAAACGATCGGAACGATTCTAACGAGACTTTCACAAATAGTTGATGTAATAATTTTTTATTTATTTTTCCGTCATTTAACCCATCTATGAAATTAAGTCTACGCGATTGGAACTGCGGTGAACTAGTCTACATTTACAAAATTACTAGCGGACATGCCGCGGTGTCACCCGCGTAGTTCCCATTCCCGTGGGAGTACGGGGATAAAATAAAGCCTACTTTTTGATGATGCAGCTTTCCAATGGTGAAAGAATTTTTGATATCAGCACAGTAGTTTTTGAGTTTATTAAATACAAATATACAAACAAAAATACAAATCTTTCCTCTTTATAATAGTAGTGTAGATGAAAATACTGACTTGTCGAAATCATTGTTTCACTAATCAAAACGTTAACAGCTGGTCTTAGAGACCTCACATTTGGAATATAATTTATTCTTGCGGCTGTAGTATAGACTAAGAAAGGGTTTATCAGAAATCCCACCGTTTAGCGGCTTAAATGTGGGTTGAAAGTTATGTGAAATCATACTGCCTCGTATAATACATTTTTTTTCAAATTCAATGTCAAAGTCTAAAGTCAAAAATATCTTTATCCATTAGACTTTTAACAAAGTAATTTCAAATCGTCGGAACGATCGGATTCCACAGGATTATATATGCTGCCGCCAGGTTCGGAAGGTTGCTTTTACTGAGAAGAACCTGGCAAGAAACTCAGTAATTACTCATTTCAAAAATGTTATACAATTTTAAAATCACTTAAGAAATAATTTTCACACGCAAACCAATATTTCCCAAACTGCCATTACATGAAAATTTTATTGCAATAACACCTTAGCCTCCTTATCTAGTAGTTATTTGAAAAATAACTCTGTCAAGTCATGAAACAGTATACAAGCTTACTATTCGTAAAAACTGTATCTCGTGTGTTAGAAGCAGGGTGTTCACACTCCATTTACCCGCTGGCGCTGTGTACCTACAAACTGCGAGCCACTGGGCTAGAAATATGGTTTCTAGCAAAGCGACATGTATGCACAGTGTAAATATGAGCATGGTGCTAGCAGTAAGGAATTAATGAACAAACCCTTCGAAATCACACACTCATATGCATAGACGCCCGATTACGCGACTATAATCGACCCCGGCGTGATGTTAGTAAGGTCACGTCTTGGCCATGTGCATGTACGTCATTTACGTGCTTACTGACATTTTTTCTATACTTCAAAACGTCATTTCTTTGACAGTAAATCGATATATACCTATACGTATATATCATACAGATAATTTAAAGAGAAATTGCAGTGTCTATTTGTAATTTCAAATAAACAGCTTTTCACTAAATGCTTATGAAAGTATATATGGTACTCACATTAAAAAAAGCAATTTAAAAGCCTTTTCTCTGTCTGTCTGTATATATGTCTGCCTGTTTGTTCCGGGATTTAACAGTAATTTCACTGGCAGATAGCTAATAAAGGGAGACAACTACGGCTACATTTATTTTAAAAAAAACTTTGGGGTTCCGCGGGCCCCCCATCAAATTAAGTCTACGCAGGTGAAACCGCGGGGCACAGGCAGTTAAAAAATATAATAATAGTGACAACCGTCATCGCTCTAAGGAGCAAGTGTTCTTATTTCAAAAATTTGGTCTAGATTCCGTACTGGTTAGTAAGCTTATATACTGTGGCGTATGCCCGACGTTAGGTAAAATTGCCACTCGGATTTATTCGAATTATGAATTTGAAGTATCCGTATACTGACAGTAACGCGCGTTGAATGACATATTTACGTCGAATACGTTTAAATAATAACGGCTTTTTGAGTATAATTTGAATTTGAACACGTAAATTCTCTATTTGACGAAAAAGTATAGACGGTTTACTTAGCCCGTATATTTTTGTTTATGTACATACATACGTATGCTCACGCTTGTATTCCCGAAAGGGTAGGCAGAGGTGTTGTAATAACAACACCCACTTTTCACCGAAGATGATTAAGTGTCAACATGACTTTGACGAGCTTGTGGCACAGTTGCTATTGTGTATATCATCGAATATAGTATAAATAATTACGTCACTTTGTTTATGTATATATTTTTTGAGAAACTAAATATATATGAAATTTTAAAAAAAATAAAATACCTTTGAATATATTTACTAAAAACAAAAGGACAAATGTTTTCTCTTTACATTATAGTATCGTATAAAACGCAGGAGAAGTCGCGGGCAAAGTTGACTTCTCTAACCCAAACGTTTCTAAATTCAAATACTCAGAACAGAAATATAAAATACTTTAGGCTAGGTTAACAGCATAACGTATACATCGACGCATAAACAACATTTGTTTCACATCAAACGAAGCGATTTCCAATTTTAAACTGGCCAACCCGCATCAGCGACCGCTCCGAGAATAGCCGAACTCTGCCGAAGCGAGCCGGGAATAGCCGAACGCACTGCCACCGACGTAATTCTTGACCCTATTTCAGAAATGTCTAATTTCTAAAGTTAGATTTTACGAGCGCCACGCATCGAGTGTTTTACAAGGATATTTTATAATACATTTATGTTCATTTGAATCTCATGAACCGTAGTGGTAGAATGGTAAAAGTCGTGGCAAGTTGAAACTCCGCAGTCTCAGTTTATTTAGTAGAGAATAGAATATGAGCGAATGTGAGCGGAAGTGTCGGTAGAGAGCGTCCAAGAAAGAACTACTATGACCAAATTTAAGCATTTTTCAGAAATGTCAAATTCAGAGCACTCGTAACCGCAGGATGTGTACGAGGAGATGCATGAATGTGGATGAAGCGTAAGAAGTATGTAAGGATCGTAGCTTGTGGCGAACGGTGGTCTCTACCTACCCCTTCGGGGAATACAGGCGTGAGCATATGTATGTATGTATGTATCTTTATCTTATCATTACACTAGCTGTACCCCGCGGTTTCACCCGCATATTTTCATGCTTCATTTCGAGGAACCCATATATATTTTTATACATAAAAGTAGCCTAAGTTACTCCTTGAAACATCAGCTACCTGCCAGTTAAAGTCCCGTTAAAATTCCAGCCGTTTTAGAGATAAGCCGGAACAAACAGACAGACAGACAGACCGATAGACGGACAGAGAAAACCCTTTAAAATTTCATATGCATGGAGTGAAAAGCTGTTAATTTGGTATTACAAACAGACACTTCAATTTTATTTATCTGTATAGTGAGGTATCTATTTAGATGTATACATGAGGGCGAACCCCCTTTAAGACATACATATGCTCTCGCCTGTATTCCCCGAAGAGGTAGGCAGATGTGTTGTAATCACAACACCCACTTTTCACCGAAGATGATTAAGTGCCAACGTGGCAGATAGTGAGTCCGTCGCCGTCTCAGACACTATATAAACGTCTTTGATTATTATAATATTACTTATTAGACATATGCAGGTTACCTCACAATGTTTTCCTTCACCGTAAAGCACATGGTGTGAAATCACTGTTCATAATTTTTTGTAGAAAATCTCATTGGTTCAGGCCCCGCTGGGATTCGAACTTGCGTCGCTTGCGTAGCAGGCAACTGTTCAAACCTCAAAGCTGGTGGCCTGCGATAACCTCAAAAATAACTATCTAAATAATGTAAATACAAAATGGAGGCAAGACATTTGCGTTGTATCATAAAATACACAATGTGTCGTCGATAAAATGAAGGTAAACAATATTCCCCTTATACATAATTCATATCGTACCCTTTCCCCGAGAACCTGTTTCCCGTAATTTGAGGGACACAAACCATCATTGTTAATCCTTTACTGAGTTTGAATTATTATTACTTATATAAGATTTATTCAAAACTATACTATACTAATATACGAAGCAACCTTCCGAACCTTGCGGTAGCATGTATAATCCTGTATTGATGATTTTAAAGTACTTTGAAAAAGGCCAAATTGAATAAAGATATTTTGACTTTGACTTTGACTTACAAAGCTGGAATGCTTGTTTGTATGATCCGATTTGAAAAAATATCAATATCAATAGCCCATTTATCGAGGAAAGCTAAGTAAACCAAGTTACGGCATAATGTTAGAGTTAGCCCAAAGAATATTTTCCACTCGGACTTCGCAGGCAGAAGCTAGTCAAATCATATTTAATTATTAAACATTATGTATATATTAGTAAACAAGATTTATCGATGATACTTACTATTGACGTACCCACAGCCTAAAAATTGCAATTTCACCAAACATGATTATGTGCCAACGCGACAGAGGGTGAGAGAGGAGCTCGTGCCACAGTTGCTATTGCGCATATCATTCGATCAGCGAAGTTAAGCAACCCTAACCCTAGCCAGTAATTGGATGAGTGACCGAGTTCCCTCCGTGCCTCGGAGAGCACGTTAAGCCGTCGGTCCCGGTTGCCAATTTATCATCTTTGGCAATCGTTACAGGTCAGTCGGAGGCCTAAAATAGTCTAACAACTTGTTTAACCCAGACCACAGATTTTCCTCGTTAAAGGGGTTGCGAAGGTCAGATGGCAGTCGCTTCGTATAAAAATCAGGTGATGAACCACATCGGGTTGAATCAAATGCCGAACCCAACAATGTATGGGATAAGGCCAGGGAGATGATGATTATGTTGATGCAAAATATTTATTGACGATACCTACTATTCTACGCCATCCCAGAAGGATCCCCGAAGGGGTAAGCAGAGGTATTGTAACAACACCCACATTTCACCGAATATGATCAAGTGCCAACGTGTCAGAGGGTGAGTCCATCGCCGTCTCAGGCACTATATATATGTCTTTGAATTACTTCTCAGACATATGCAGGTTTCCTCACAATGTTTTCCTTCACCGTAAAACACGTGGTGTAAAATAACTGCACATAAGTTTTTTTTTAGAAAAGCTCATTGGTACAGGCCCCGCTGGGATTTGAACTTGCGTCGCTTGCATAGCAGGCGACTGCTCTAACCCCAAGGCCACCACGGCTTTTTTTAGCTGCGCCATAGTATAATATATAAATACGGGGAAATAATATTTGGCAGTGCAAACATACATACTATGGAAAACTGTTCAAAAAACTGTTGAAAACTGTGTTGTATCAGAATGCATGGTTTACCTACAATATTGTGAAATGTCGAACGTGGTATTGGGCAAGAATGCAGGAATTGTTCTCGTCTCCTGCTACGTCAGCACGTGCAGTAAACTATTTATACACCCGGATTGCGACATATTATTCGTACCTATAGAATAATATAGTAAAGCTGCTGAGTTTTTTTGTTTGAACGCGCTAATCTCAGGAACTACAAGTCTGTTTTCAAAAAATCATTCTGTTGGATAGTTCGTTTATCGAGGAAGGTTAATTGTATTTGATCAAGTCGATCGTTAGAAAAGCTGGAATGAAAATAAAGTGTCGGTCAATGCGAGCAAAGCCGCGATTAAAAGCTAGTCTTTATCTATACACATAAATAAAATTAAAGTGTATATTTTTAATTCCAAAATAACAGCTTTTTACTTAATTCATATGAAAGTATATAAGGTACTTACTGCTGTAAAAAAAAACAAATTTAAATACATTTGTCTGTCTGTCTGTTTGTTCCGAGTAATCTCTGAAACGGCTGAACCGATTTTAACGGGACTTTTATTAGCAGATAGCTAATATTACAAGGAGTAACTTAGGGTACTTTTATTTAAAACTAGCTATGCCCGCGGTTTCACCCGCTTAGACTTAATTTTATCGATGGCCCGCGGAACCCTAATATTTTTTTTTAATTTATTGTAGCCTAAATTACTCCTTGTAACATTAGCTATCCGCCAGCTAAAGTCCCGTTAAAATCAGTACAGCCGTTTTGGAGATTAGCCGGAACAAGCAGACGGACAGACAGACAATCTGAGAAAAATTCTAAAAATTGGTTTTGCGTGTATACTTTAATATGCATTTATTAAAAAGCTGTTATTTTGTAATTACAAACAGACACTTCAATTTTATTATCTGTATAGCAAAACATTTCGGGCTCCGCGGAAATGAAATTAAATCTACTCGGATGAAACCGCAGGGCACAACTAGTAGATAATATATTCGAGAGATCATAACAGAGCTAATACGACGTGTGTCTGACGCAAGCACTCGCAAAACGCAGCTAAGAATCGATTGAAGTATGAAGGTTATAGCTCACGTATCGAATCAATATTCCTTGTAGCCATGGAGAATGTATTTCTTAAAGAAAGCACTGAATGATCGATTGGATTCGTAAACATCGTATCAATCTTTGATTTCTGTTTGAAAGTGTTTTCTTTGTAAACATTCGCTTCCTTAAGCGTACATACATTATTGCTTAGTATTCTTATACTGGCAGACGTCACGCGGTTTCAATCGCGTAGTTGCCGTTCCCGTGGGAGTACGGGGATAAAATATAGCTTATAGCAAATGTGCCTTGGGCTCTCCAAAAAATTTTGTAAGTTTTTACATCACTACATGCTAAAAAAAGCTTGTAGTATTTGAACAAAACTCAGTACTATGGCCTTCGAGTAGGTACTTGGGATCGTAATGAAAGAACGATGTACCACAGAGGAAAGTTTTTTTATTATACAGCGAGTCTTAGTATATACGTATACCGTAGAGAATCTCTATAGCGTGATTCACAATATAATTAGCCCCATCTATCGGCATTGATATACACTACTACTCAAACCTACATACTTGGCTTGTACAGTATTTTTTTTTAATTAATGTTCGAAGATACATACATAGATAAAATCCCATAAATCTATTTACTACCATTAAGAAACACTTTCTTTTTTATGCTCTAGCCAACAACAAAGGTGCGTTGAAAAATATCTCTATCTCTCAAATCCTGTGAATCCCTGTTGACGCATTACACCGCGTGTGCCGCTGACGGGTTCGCAAATAATTTCCTATTTCTTTGTTGAAAGTATTACTGTCACAACGATGCCGGATACGTTAGTACTGCGGGATTTTTAAACAAGAGAAGTTACCTTCTTGCGGACCTTCAAGACTAGCGTACAGGTATTCTGATGGTAAGTGGCTACAGTCTGATGTTGACAAAGGCTCGCTCGACAAAAAATATTCTAATATTTAATTATGATTTTGCTGAAAACTAGCTAAGCTGGGCCTGAGGGCCTAGTGTGAGTTTTGTTAATATCGCCGTCATAAGTCATCGCGTCGACGTAAACGCAGTTCTGTATGGGCTCACTCAGTGTCATCTTTAGGCCGACAGATGTCGCTGTTTCGATCCTATACAAATCTGCGTGTACGTCGACGCGGTGACTTGTGACGACGGCAGTGAAATGCTCGCGCTAGGCCCTCAGGTCTAAGTTGAGGTCACAGTTGAGTGTTGACCTGTTGGTGAAGTACATTTTAACACCAGGGGCCCAACCATGAGCTCTTATTGCAATGTTATTACAATTGTGTGACAGTGACGTATGTATACTCGTTATATACATCTGTCTCATAATAAGAGTAAAACTATCATGACATTAAGAAATCATGTTAAGGCCTTTTTACTGATACGCGAGTGTAGACTTAATGCCTTTTTTATTTAATACATATGTCTGTTGTTGTGTATCTGTCACCAATAAATATAATGTATTACATTATTATTTTCTTATTTTGTGGAGCTCGTAGCACAGTTGCTATTCCGCATGTCATTCAATTAGCTAAGTAAACAACCCTTACCCAAGCCAGTAGTTGGATGGGTGACCGCCGAGTTCCCTCCCTTGCCGTCGAGCCCGGTTACCAATTTATCATCTTTAGCAATCGTTACAGGTCAGTCGGAGGCCTGGGAAAGTCTGGCCACTTGTTTAACCCAGATTACAGATTTTCGTCATAGAAGAGGTTACGAAGGTCAGATGGCAGTCGTTTCGTATAAAAATCAGGTGATCAGCCATATCGGGTTGATTATTATTTTCTTATTTCTAAACTGGTTCTTATATATACTCGTATTACATCTATTATGTTTAGTTATTCAAGTTAAAATCTTGACTGAACAAAATTATTCACTGTCACTCGGAAAAATACACACGGTGTTAGCAATTCTTCTGTCAGCAATATTCTTAACGTATAAATTACTCAACAGCAATATATAAACTTGGCGCTGTCCGCTGACAATGCAAATTACCCGGGTTTTATGCAAACTTTACGGGCGATGTGGCACCAGCATTAATTAGGGCGGAAGAGTTCGCTCTCATTATAACGGGAGCCTTAAAATGTCTGATCAAAGTGGTTGAAAAGAAAAGTGCAATAGTCATTTTTAGGGTCTTGTTTGTATATAATAAACGTGAGGAAGTCAACTATTTTCGATGAGCGCTCGTAGATCACGAGGGCACCTTTAAGCACGTTTATATCCCACGAATGAGTTTATCAAACATACAAATGCCGTCAGGAGTTTTGGGCGCTGGAGTCGAAATTATTATATCTACACTGCTATTATATAAAGAGGAACGGTTTGTATTTTTGTGTGTATGTTTGTGATGAATAAACTAAAAACTACTGTGCCGATTTCAAGAGATCTTTCACCATTGGATAGCTACATCATCAGCAAGTAACATAGGCTTTATTTTATCCCCGTTCTCCTCCCGGAACGGGAACTACGCCGGTGAAACCGCGTGACGTCCCCTATTAAGAAAACATGCGAAGATAGTCAATTTTATATTTACATATAAGATTTTATATTATAATTACATAATACATTTTTACTGAGTGCTCATTACTCGTGATGTATACGCAAGTTGAAATCACACCAGTGTGTTTCATTCATTTCTCTCTATCATTCGTCATATGTATATATATCCTTACACACGATCCATCCATCGTTTTTTAGGATTTTCTCTCCCCATATTACCATCCATATTCAAATCAAAACTTTTTGGCAACATTGTACACATCCCTCCGCATAATCTATATATACAGATAAATAAAATTGAAGTGTCTGTTTCTTATTCCAAAAAAGCTTTTCACTTAATGCATATGAAAGTTTATACGGCACTGACATAAAAAAATCTAATTTTAAAATTTTGTCTGTCTGTCTGTTGCTCTAATCTCTGAAACAGCTGGACTCATTTAAACGGGACTTTAACTGGCAGATAGCTAATGTTTCAAGGAGTAACTTCGGCTAATTAAAAAAAAAAACGTTAGTGTTCCGCCGGTCATCCATGAAATTAACTCTAAGCGGGTAAAACTTCGGGACACAGCGTCAAATAAAAAAAGAATAATATTATTTCAAATGTCAATACCAAGCGCCTGTCAGAATAACATGTATCCAATTTGTATCGAATGACAGACAACACAACAAAGGGTTTTAGTTGGGACACAATAGAATTGTGCGCGGAATATTACTTTTGGCCAAACGTACATACATATGCTCACGCCTGTATTCCCCGAAGGGGTAGGCAGAGGTATTGTAATCACAACACCCACTCTTCACCGAAGATGATTAAGTGCCAACGTGACAGATGGTGAGTCCATCGCCGTCTCAGACACTATACATACGTCTTTGAATTACTTCTCAGAAATATGCAGATTTTCTCACGATGTTTTCCTTCACCAAAAAATTTTTATTTTTTTTGAGTACTGTATATACTTACTTTTATATGCATTTGGTAAAAAACTATTACTTATTTTAGAATTACAAACATTTATCTGTATATGAATATAGATATAGATTAATTGTCAATATTCCTTTTGTCTCTCCTATAAGGTAGATATCATCCCGGATAACCAGACCAAGTTACAGGCGCTTTACCGTTTAATCTTAATTGGTTGGATGCGGTCATTCGACGGTGGCTTACTACTGTGTATTCAGGAAATTGCCTTATAATCGAGGGATCATGACAACGTCGATAGCCATAACTAAATATATAATTTCAGGGTTATTATTGGTTCTATCAAGTTTAAATTCTTAAAGGTAATGCCGTGAAGAGCCGTGGTAGCCTTGAGGTTTGAGCAGGCGCCTGCTACGCAAGCGACGCAAGTTCGAATCCCAGCGGGGCCTGTACCAATGAGTTTTTCTAAAAAACTTATGTACAGTGATTTCACACGTGCTTTACGGTGAAGGAAAACATCGTGAGGAAACCTGCATATTTCTGAGAAGTAATCCAATGACGTATGTAAAGTGTCTGAGACGGCGATGGACTCACCATCTTTTACGTTGGCACTTAATCATCTTCGGTGAAAAGTGGGTGTTGTGATTACAACACCTCTGCCTACCCCTTCGGGGAATACAGGCGTGAGCATATGTATGTATATATGTTTTAGTAATGCTGTATACTAATTCCAGCTGTGCCTCTGGATTTTGCCAGCATAGACTTAATTTGCGGAACCAACTATGTGTTTTTTTAAATTAAAGTAACATTAGCTATCAGCCAGTGAACATCCCACTAAAATCGGTCCAGCGGTTTTATTGATTAGCCGAAATAAACAGACAGACAGACGGACAGACAGAAAAAATTAAGAAAAAAAATGTTCAACACCGTATATACTTTCATATGTATTTAGTGAAAAGCAATTTTGGAATTACAAACAGACACTTCAATTTTATTTATATGTATAGATTAACATTGAAAGTATCGTATTCGCTCTTACCCTTGTGTACCCACTCTGCTTAGTTAAAGGTTTCAACTTTGTAACGATAATAAAAAGGTTTTGATGTGGTTTGAGAGAAGCAGTTATGTTTACGTGATTAAATGTGTTGCGGGCTTGAAATACTCCTAAGAAAAGAAATAGCGCTTGTATTTCTCGCTTCAACTCAATGTATAGAGTACTTAACATACATACATACACACACACCTGTATCCCATGGGGGTAGACAGAGACCACCGTTTACCGCGTGTTATGATCCTTCCATACTTCTTTCGCTTCATCCAAATTCATGTATCGCTTCATAC
The DNA here is from genome assembly GCA_929442735.1 of Watsonalla binaria. Classification (NCBI taxonomy): domain Eukaryota; kingdom Metazoa; phylum Arthropoda; class Insecta; order Lepidoptera; family Drepanidae; genus Watsonalla; species Watsonalla binaria. The sequence continues at coordinate 1,602,984 of OV838929.1, read as the reverse complement.
ACTTCCTACGGTTACGAGTGCTCCGAATTTGACCGTTCTGAAAATTACAACGTTATCGATAAACGGGTATCATATCCATACTGACAGATTTGCAAGTGCAATTGATATGCGGGATAGCTGAAGGACGCGGGCACGGTTATATCGATAATATTAATGATTAAACGAACTTACCTGTAAGTGAAGTTCTATCATAATTATACGATCGCCTCGTCCGAAGAGATTCAAAATACCGACACTATCGGGTGTTTGGTACCACCGAATATGATTAAGCTCCAACGTGACAGAGTGTGAGTCCATCGCCGTCTCAGACACTTTACGTACTTCATTGAATTACTTCTCAGAAATATGCAGGTTTCCTCACGATGTTTTCCTTCACCGTAAATCACGTGGGGTGAGATTACTGCACTGGGTTCGGGCCGCTGGCATTCGATGTTACGACGCTTGCATAGTAGGCGACTGCTCAAACCCCAAGGCCACCACTCTCTCTCGGCTCTTCAGAAGTTACAAATACATACATATGCTCACGCCTGTATTCCCCGAAGGGGTAGGCTGCGGTGTCGTAATCACAACACCCACTTTTCACCGAAGATGATTAAGTGCCAACGTGACAGATGGTGAGTCCATGGCCGTCTCAGACACTTTACATACTTCATTGAATTACTTCTCAGAAATATGCAGGTTGCCTCACGATGTTTTCCTTCACCGTAAAGCACGTGGGGTGAAATTACTGCACTTGGTTCAGGCTGCTGGCATTCGATCTTACGACGCTTGGATAGCAGGCGACTGCTCAAATCCCACGACCAGCACACTCTCGGCTCTTCAGAAGTTTCAAATACCTTCTTAAAATATGCATAACAAATGCACTTAGCGATATCCCAAATTGCAATAAAACAAACAATAAAGTAGCCACCAGATCCAGGACTAACTCGATTGTCGCCGCATGTCTACAATGCAATTTAAACTTTAACCCAACTTAGTTGAGTTGAATGTTACTGACAATGCACGCTGGTTTTAATTAGTAGTTCCAGGTATGTAAGGCGTTATTATCTTCTATACATACAGATAAATTAAATTGAAGTGTCTGATTGTAATTGCAAAATAAAAGCTGTCCGTCTGTTTGTTCCGGCTAATCTCCAAAACGGCTGAACCATTTTTTTTTTTTTTTTTTGTTGACGAGGGGGAAACCTTCAAAAGGTCCCCGACCGCCCGGGGAGAGGCAGATCGGGGTATGTGGGATTCTTACCGCACTAAAACCCCCCCGGTGGCCATCTTCAGTGCTCAGGGGGGACTCCGGGTACTCTGATAGAACGCACCGGTGTCCCCCCACACTTTGCCGGGGCACATCTCCGGGGCAGCTGTGACGCCGCCCCTGGAGACCTCGCTGTGCAAGGCAGCGCGAGCCACATCGCGCTGCCAACTTCCCGGGCCCGCGCCGGTGGTCAAAGCTCCCACCCCGACCACCGCCAGCAGGCCCTCCGGCCCCCTTTTAGTCGCCTCTTACGACAGGCAGGGGATACCATAGCCATATTCTTAGACCCTGGCTATTGAGCTGAACCAATTTTAACTGGACATACTCTGGTAGATAGCTAATGTGACAAGTAGTAACATGGGCTACTTTTATTTATTCATATTCATATTCATATATTTATTGCAAGTTAGTATCATATTACACACAATATTAACATAGTTACTTATAGTGGTTATAATATATAGCTAACAACCCTGTTAGGGCACAGCAATTTGAGAGGCACTACTTAATTAATATATATACAATTTATCTTATATTTATTACTTCTCAATAGGAAACATTTATATACTTATTTATTAAATTATGCAATTAGGTTTATTTATATTTAAATTAAGATTCCGCGAATTAATTCAACGCGGGTGAAATCGCGGGGTTCAGCTAGTTTTATGATATTTTGCAGTAATCAGTATGTTCAATGGATGTGGACGAAACGAAAGAAGTGTGTAATCACACCGGTGTCCCCGCATTTTACCGGGACCCAACCCTGAAGACCTTGCTGGGTCTGGCAAGCCTGCTTAACCCTTCGGGGACCCTTCTGGGACGGCGTGAGCATATATACATAGATTTTCCTCTATAAAAGGGTTGCGAAGGTCAGATGGCAGCCGCTTGGTATAAAAATCAGGTGAGCACCCACAACGGGTTGAATCAAATGCCCAACAATGTATGGGATAAGGCCAAGGAGATGATTATCACTGATTTACGTAAAAATTTGTGTGTCAACGCACATTTCCCAGTTAAGTGGGTTACAGATAAATATTGAAGATTTTGGATCATTTTCAGGATGTATACGATGGTGTTGTTGACTAGAGTTATGAGATACATAAGACATATTAGAGAAGAAATTCTAAGCTGTACTGTTCAAAACTAGCCGTCCCCTGCGGTATATAAAAGTACCCTAAGTTAGAGGATCTCGTGGCACAGTTGCTATTGCGCATATCATTCGATCAGCGAAATTAAGCAACCCTAAGCCTAGCCAGTGATTGAATGGGTGACCGCCCGAGTTCCCTCCGTGCCTCGGAGAGCACGATAAGCCGTCGGTCCCGGTTGCCAATTTATCATCTTTGGCAATCGTTATATGTCAGTCGGAGGCCTAAAATAGTCTGACAACTGGTTTAACACAGATCACAGATTTTCCTCGTTAAAGGGGTTGCGAAGGTCAGATGGCAGTCGCTTCGTATAAAAATCAGGTGAGCACCCACATCGGGTTGAATCAAGTGCCCAACAATGTATGGGATAAGGCCAAGGAGATGATTATCACTGATTAATATACACTATATTTTATCACCTACAATTACGGGAACGGGTGAAACCGCGTGACGTCGGCTAGTTGTTCCGTAACAATCATTCAAAATTCAAAATATCTTTATTTGATTAGACTTCTTACAAAGTACTTTCAAATTCATAGGTAGCACCCGGTTACCATCAGGTGGATGTGGTGGAAGAACTCACCAGAGTAGTTGTTACAACTCTCTTACCTCATCACAAACTTTTAGTTGAAGTAGAGATAAAGATTGCAATACTTTGATAAAATCATATTACGCGCCAGCTCTGATATTTATAATTCAATATTACTTTTGAATACGTACCCGACATCATTTACCAGTCTCTTTCCAACCTCGCAATTTTACCTCGGGAATAAGGGACAGATATACATATCGAAATGATTTGTAATGTCGACGCGGACCCAATGATTACGTTAGTCGAGTTGTTGAAAAATAAATGGAAAACATAATTTTATTATTTACGAAGTAAATTAATTTTCATTTATTTTTAAACATGACTGTGGGAGGTCTGGTACTAATATAACTATGAATGAATTGGCTGCTTGAGGAGCTCGTGGTACAGTTGCTATTGCGCATATCATTCGATCAAGTTGAAAACCCTAACCCTAGCCAGTAATTGGATGGGTGACTGCCCGAGTTCCCTCCGTGCCTCGGAGAGCATGTTAAGCCGTCGGTCCCGGTTGCCAATTTATCATCTTTGGCAATCGTTACAGGTCAGTCGGAGGCCTAAGATAGTCTGACAACTGATTTAACACTGATCACAGATTATCCTCGTTAAAGGGGTTTCGAAGGTCAGATGGCAGTCGCTTCGTAGAAAAATCAGATGAGCCACATCGGGTTGAATCAAGTGACCCCAACAATGTATGGGATAAGGCCAGGATGATGACGAATGAATTGGCTGCTTATTATGTTTGAATCATATTGATTTAATGGAAATTATAGCAAGGTTGAGTTTTTTCACCCTCGTAGACTTCATGGGTGATCCACGGAACCCTAATGTTTACAGGCGCCGCTAGGATTCGAACTTGCATAGCTTGCGAAGCAGGCGACTTCTTTAACCCCGAGGCCACCACGACTCTATTTGTATATATATATGTATATTAATTATCTTGGTTAGTAAATTCAGAGTCAAAGCTTTAACAAATTTGAGAAGGGTCCCGTATTGAAGGTTCTATTCTGAACGACCATAGAGGTAAACTATTTGCCGTGGATCGGATTATTTCATTCCGAAGGCTAAAAGGTGAGCAGTGTCCCGGAAAAACGTGTTAGTCCCTCGGGATGAGCTTGGCTTAATGGTCCTTTAGCGATGAAGGTACCATTGTCACATTATTATAACGGATATTATATTTGATATATTGTCATTGGTCATATTGCTTGCCTTCTCTATGACAACGGGCCTATGGTTGTATCCCAACCAAAATATGAATGTAAATATGGCAGACATTATCTATACAGAAAAAATAAATTAAGTATCTGTTTGTAATTCCAAATTAACAGGTTTTTCATTAAATGCATCTCTGTCTATCTATCTGTCTTTCTCTCTGTTTGTTCAGTCTAATCTCCAAAACGGCTATACCGATTTTAACGGAACTTTCAATGGCAGATAGCTAATTTTACAAGGAGTTTCTTAGGCTAATTTTAAGGCTTTAATTTTAAAAACATATACACTGTATAGCTAGAAAAATTACTTTTCCGAACTTTTGATACTTTACCGTCGAAGGACAACATACCGCAAATTGGGATAACTGAATTCCAAGCAGACGAAGTCGGGAAAACTAGTAATAACTAATAAGGCAAGAAGCTTCCTTTTGACTGTATTTTCCTCGATCTAACTTCCAAAGACATACTGCTATCTTTAATTGACACTAATTATGCTGCTAATTAGGCCCTTTTAACATCGAAAAAAAATCTAGCGGTGTGGAAATTCTCTGCCGAAGTACCGTACTAACGAAATCTCATTCGAAACTATATCGATATGTGAAAGACCGCCTCTTTGGTCTTGGTCGCAATTGCTACTGCGGAACACGAGGTCCTGAGTTCCATTCCCGGGTCGGGCAAAGTGCGGGCTTATCCCAGTAATTCTCCTAATGTATCTAGGACGGACAAACTTTCTTTGCACGATCCCGCGAGACACCGATTTGGGCAAAGTTTTCTACTCGTAATTAGTTTTAAGTTCTACCTAAACAAATATTGTGTGAACGAAGTTGTGGGTAAGGCAAGTAGGATAAAATATTCATATTCATATATTTATTGCATTTATGTTACTTATATGTACGATAGAGCCGTGGTGGCCTCGGGGTTTGAGCAGTCACCTGCCACACAAACGACGCAAGCTCAAATCCCAGCGGGGCCTGTACCAATGACTTTTTCTAAAATACTTATGTACAGTGATTTTACACCACGTGCTTTACGGTGAAGGAAAACATCGTGAGGAAACTTGCATATTTCTGAGAAGTAATTCAATGACGTATGTAAAGTGTCTGCGACTGCGATGGACTCACCATCTGTCACGTTGGCACTTAATCATCTTCGGTGAAAAGTGGGTGTTATGATTATAACACCTCTGCCTACCACTTCGGGGAATACAGGCGTGAGCATATGTATGTATGTATGTATGTATATACATGTTCGATACAAAATAATCTTAATTATAATAGTATCCCTAGTACAGATTACATAAACCCTGTTAAAGCACAGCAACGTGATAGGCACTACTAGAGCTATTAATATTAATATATTTATCAATGAGTACCTAATATATATAACATTATTTTTCACTAATTAACAACGTAATATCTATTATTTTTTATATTATATTATCAAAGGTATTAACGCAGTGTATTGAGATCCTATTCTATTTGTCCTTCTCTACCTACTATATTTAATATTAATTACTTCTTTATTAATAACATTTGTTTTTATTTAGTTATTCGGTAATTTACCTCGACAAATGTGCAAGTTTCCTCACGATGTTTTCCTTCACCGTAAAGCACGTGGTGTGAAATTACTGTACAAAAGTTTTTTAGAAAAGCTCATTGGTACAGGCCCCGCTGGGATTCGAACTTGCGTTGAAACCCCCAGGCCACCACGGCTCTATTAAGTTCATCATCGAAATATGGGAACCTAGCCTTCTGAGAAGAACCAGCAACAGGTAAGGGTAGGTACAGACGAACAGATATACAAAGGCTCATGCACATACTCTAAAATAAAAAATAACATGAGAGAGACACGAAACAGAGGCGTAATAAAAAAAACTATATTAGTTAGAATATTCAATGGTCCTAGCAGTTAAAAATACAATTTCAAAGCCATTTTAGCACCGTGTAACAGATGGCGTCGCTTTGACGTAAGATCAATACTGGTTTGATCGCAGCCTCGTGATTTGCATGGAAATCGAACGGACACTATTTGTATAAGAGCCGTGGTGGTTCGAGCAGTCGCCTGCTACACAAACGACGGAAGTTCGAATCCCAGCGGAGCCTGTACCAATGAGTATTTCTAAAAAACTTATGTACAGTGATTTCACATCACGTGGTTTACGGTGAAGGAAAACATCGTGAGGAAACCTGCATATTTTTGAGAAACAATTCAATTAAGTATGTAAAGTGTCTGAGACGGCGATGGACTCACCATCTGTCACGTTGGCACTTAATCATCTTCGGTGAAAAGTGGGTGCTGTGATTACAACACCTTCGGGGAAAACAGGGAATAAGGCCTTTTCTTAATAAATCATTTAATTTTTTTAATATAATTAATCGTGCAGGATCCCTCAAGATTTGCCTTGTCCATAAAGCTTGTTAGGTCAACACTGAACTTAAGTTTGAAAGTCCTTGATACAGACCAGTGAGATTGGAATTTTCCTCCCTTGCGAAACAGAAGATCAAACCATTACAATACTGAGCACAGAAATGTTTATTTATTTTTATTTATTTAGTAACAAACGGTCATACATATTATTATGAGATTAACGGTAGGTATACAAGAAACAAACCTATAGTTTCCTTAAGGAAAACGTTAAAACTTTTAAGAGTGCTTACTATTATGCATAGATAAGTAAAAAAGGCTTCTTTGGAAATAAAAAGTACTGTAACAAAAATGTATAACAAAAGAAAAATAATAATAATTATTATTATTTATTATAACTCGTTCAATTAGATGTTAAATACTTGTTTTAATGATGTAATAGAAGTACAGAAAATATCTTCATCTTCTAATCTGTCACTCTTGTTATAAAGTGTACAGGCACGTTTTATGAACATATTATTAGAGTGATGAGTCCTACTAAACGAAATGTAAAAAAAATCTTTGCTGCGATTGATACGCTCAAGTCCACGGGGTATTCTGAAGTTGATTTGATGAAATAGTACAGCAGCATCTACAATATTGTGAATTAACTTGTAAAGAATGACAGATGACAGCAGTCGCGTCTTAATTGTAGCGGTTGCATTTTATGATATTGCAAGGAAAGTTGATAATCGGAAAATGCATGACTGGTTCTGTAATTAAGGGTCTATATAATTTTTTTTTTTACACGTATAATGTTGACGGTTGACGGGTCCCTCCCCCCACTTCAACCCCACCTCACCCACCACTTCATATCGACTTCACTCCCATTTCACCCTTACTTCACCCTCACTTCACCCATCACTTCATCCCAACTTCACTCCCATGTCACTCTTACTTCATCCCCAGTTCACCCTCACTTCACTTCCCTAATTGACCCCCTACTATAGCTCTGTCAAGTCGGTTTCGCTAGCAGACGGTATGTCTATAGAACTGCTTATAAATTAAAATCTTACATTTTAATATTCTGTAATAAATTTACTCGCGTCATCGCAAAAATTATAGTTCATCGGATAACGTGTTCAATGTTTAATTATTGAACATGCTATTAATGACTTCAAAGGCATGTCAGTTTGTAAATATATTAATATTATAAATAATAAATAACTTTTCTTTGTAATATTTTAACAGAGTTGATTTTACGACAGTTTAATTAGCTTTTTACGGGTATATTTTTATTATAGTATGGGAATTAAAGTCGCATTTTTCTTGTGACATCACATTACGCCCCTCTTGGCAATAAATAATACTATATCATTTATCTTCCTTTTTTTTTTTCTCAGAAGTTGTAATTTTCCTATGCCGCAAAGCTTGTGGTGTGATAATATCTGATTTATATTAAGTATTTTACGTAAGTACGAGTACTTATACTCTTCCACGCTTGAGTATAAAATAACTTTAATGGTGTGAATTTTATATGTGAATATATTACTGCATATACTCACGCCTGTATTCCCCGAAGGGGTAGGCAGAGGTATTGTAATAGCAACACCCACTTTTCACCGAAGATGATTTAGTGCCAACGTGACAGATGGTGAGTCTATCGCCGTCTCAGATACTATAAGTACTTAGCGAATTACCTCTGAGATTTGCAGGATTCCTCACGATTTTTCACCATAAAGCACGTGACATGAAGTTACAGCACTTGTGTTTTTAGAAAAACTTATTGGTAGGTGCGTCGCTTACGTAGCAGGCGACTGCTCAAACCCTAAGGCCGCGGATCTCTGTATATATTATTTGAAACTATGGAGATATTTATGACACACACACCTGTTTCGCTAAGTCCAAGTTAAACAATCTTTATACAAGCTAGTTCTACAACTATCGCAATAAACGTTAAAGTAGTAATCTTAATGTTGCCAGTGTCGCGTGACAATTTAACCGCTTTCACTGTTATTGTGGCAATAAAAACCTTCCACGAAGATTGTCCATTCGCCCATTTTATAGCCACTCAACTCGAGGTCCTATTTACAAACATATAATGTGGCCAACGCCTTTTGTTATATACTGGCAGCACTTCACGAATAAAACTCCAACATCATTTTAAAATGAGGATTTCATGCTTTTTCTGGGGTCCTTAAATATAAATTTCATTGTGACAAAAGCCCATCTATGCACTTGACAAAAAGTTCAATAAAAATATTTTAATCTAGCTGTGCCCTGCGGTTTTCACCCGCGTAGATTTATTTTCATTCCCGCGGAACCCTAAATGCTTTTTTAAACAAAAGTAGCCTTAGTTATTCCTTGTTACTTTAGCTGGCTGCCAGTGAAAAGCCCGTTAAAATCGGTCCAGCCGTTTCAGAGATTATCCGGAACAAACAGACAGACATTTTTGAAAATATGTTTTTTTAAGTCAGTACCGCCGCTTCTTTTAGATCTACTATATACTTTCATATTAATTCAATGAAAAGCTGTCATTTTGGAATTACAAACAGACACTTCAATATCAAACTTCACTATTTATCTGTATAATGAGATGAGTTTTCCAGGATCTTTTGGGATCTCTATATCAATCTTATTGAGCGAGCCACGTCGCGCTGCCACCTTCCCGGGCCCGCGGCTCGGTGGTCAAAGCTCCCACCCCGATCACCGCCAGCAGGCCCTCCGGCCCCCTTTTAGTCGCCTCTTGCGACAGGCAGGGGATACCATAGCCATATTCTTAGACCCTGGCTATATAACCTATGTTATGGAGTATATATGTCCCTATCTAATCGACGCTTGGCGCCATCTTGTGGGCTAATAAGCGAGTGGATCAAATGAGGGGATCAGACCGGAATAACTCGATACCTGTCTTTTTGGCTTTCAGGGGTGTACTGCTAACTTAAATTTGTTGAAATATTTAATAGCTGGCCTTGGAGTTTGAGCAGTCGTCTGCTATGCAAGCGGCGCAAGTTCGAATCCCAGCGGGGCCTGTACCAATGAGTTTTTCTAAAAGCTTATGTGCAGTGATTTCACACCTCGTGCTTTACGATTAAGGAAAATATCGTGAGAAAACCTGCATGTCTGAGAAGTAACTCAAATATGTATAGTGCATGAGACAGCGATAGACTCACCATCTGTCACGTTGGCATTTTATCACCTTCAGTGAAAAGTGGGTGTTGTTATTACAACAGCTCTGCTTACCCCTTCCGTACCCATAAAATGTTTGGGAATGACATATGTCATGTGCCTGGTTTGTATCGTAATTTTTCCATGCATATAGTATCGCTTCTATTAGCGCAAGCGCGAGGATAGTTTTACTTTGTCCGGGTCTATAGAAATCAATTTGATTCGCAAGTGTGATTCAAGTGTACGATGTCAACAGATCGTCAACTTCACGCCGTTTGCTTAGGCCACAGTACACCCTTTATCTGAAAACCATTTCAGAGTACGGTTTGTGAAGTAATTCCTCATAAACCAACCATTAACATCTGTGCCAGTTTTATCTATACTCTATAGAGTCTATAGAGTATAGATAAAACTGGCGACAAAGAGACACTTGAATGTTATTTGTCTATACTCTTCCACGCTTGAGTATAAAATAACTTTAATGGTGTAAATTTTATAAGTGAATATATTACTGCATATACTCACGCCTGTATTCCCCGAAGTGGTAGGCAGAGGTCTATACTATAGACAAATAACATTCAAGTGTCTCTTTATAATTCTAAAATTATACCTTTTGACTAAATGCATATGAAAGTATTCACGGTACTGACATAGAAAAACAAATTTTTGAAAAAATCCATTATGTCAGTTCGTCGGTCAGTCTGTTTCTTCCGGATAATCTCCGAAACGGCTAGACCGGCTTCCACTGGCTGAAATCTAATGTTACAAGGAATGATTCAGGCTCCTATAAATTAAAAAAACATAGGTTTCCAAGGGCCACCCAACAAAAAATCTGCATAATATGTCTGATAAGTAATTCAAAGACGTATGTATAGTGCCTGAGACGGCGTGCGACTGCCTGTGCCTACTAACCCCTTCTGGGATCGAGTAAGCATATGTATGTATATAATTTTAATCTTACTTTGACATGAGTAAAGCATTGCATACGTTATTCAATTACCTATACTTTTATAATGTGCTTGAAACCTCTGTATTTTAGGCACAATTTCACTCTAAATTCATGGATCGTTAAGTGAGTAAAGTCTTTAAAATTGAAGCTAAATTCAACATTGTTTTTTATCTACTTTATAAGTATTTTATTCATTCTTGAGATAAGGTCGGATACTGTTTTTACTTACCTACTTCATAAATCACTTGAGTATAGTCTATACTAATATTATAAAAACAAAAGGTTGTATGTTTGTAACCACTTGGCTCAAAAAGTACTGGACAAATTTTAAATTTTCTTTCACCATGTGAATACGACATTATCACTCATTAATACATACATATGCTCACACCTGTATTCCCCGAAAGGGTAGGCAGAGGTGTTGTTGTCACAACACCCACTTTTCACCGAATTTGATTAAGTGCAGATGGTGAGTCTATCGCCGTCTCAGGCACTATACATACGTCTTTGGATTACTTCTCAGAAATATGCAGGTTTCTTCACGATGTTTTCCTTCACCGTAAAGCACGTGGTGTGAAATCACTGTACATAAGTTTTTTAGAAAAACTCATTGGTACAGGCCCCGCTGGTATTCGAACTTGCGTCGCTTGCGTAGCAGGCGACTGCTCAAACCTCGAGGCCACCACGGCTCTATATATCACTCATTAACTTAGGATATATTATATCCCCGTACTCCCACGCGAACGAGAACTACGCGGGTGAAACCGCGTGACGCCTCAGGCACTACATTACGTAATTGAAATGCTTCTCAGACATATACAGGTGATAAACATATTTTTTGTATCCAATAATAATTATAATTACAAATTACACAGCAAAATAATTATTATTTAAACATCAATTAGTTTTTGTGAGCTAAAAAAAATGAACGCTGAAGCGCGAGCTTACAAAACCTCCAAACATCCAATTATCACATTTACCACACAGAAATAAATATCATAATTTAATTTCCAAATAAATTTAATATATTATGCTTCGAAAAGTAAAATCCACTGAACAAATTGGTAAAGAAAAATAGACGGTAATAGAACTTTACGTAGCAGCCGGAATATCCGGATTTGTTACATAATTTACGTACGACCGGTAATTACTTTGTAGGTACTTTCATGTTATTTATTACGGAATATTTGAAACTAATGGCAAATGATTACTTGAAGGCTAAAGTTTATTTATTTGTATCAGCCATCTTTACGAGTCCTGTGGAATCAGTCTGATGGAGTTTGTTGGGAAAAAGGGCTGTCGTGGGATTTAAGAATGAGAATAAATGGAATAATAATAATAAGGTTTATATTAGTGTATCTGTGGACGAGTCCTGCAAAAATTATCTATAATGGAATATAAAATACCAACATGTTATACACATGCCTATATCACATGGGGGTAGGCAGAGACTACTGTTTGCCAGTGGTTTCAATTCCGGGATTCGGGTAGGGATCAAAAGAGATATCGGATTTTTCTGTCAATAAATTCACAATAAAAACGGGGCGCACGATGCACCGTTGGTCCTCCGCCTGATCTATCTCCGGTCGTGTCGGATTGCCTCCCATCGGACTATGAGAGTGAGGGAATAAAGAGTGCACCTGTGTTTGCACATACTTGTGCACTATAATATTTCCTGCGCTGGTGGCTGCACACATTATTTTTATATCGCAAGTACAGCGTTGCCAACGCACCTTATTTTAAATTAGATCTACGTATTTAAGGCCTTTCCTGCAAAGCTACTAATTTCAGTCCAGAATCTACGTATAATGTAACAAATTTCCAAAACAGGTCTCATTAGTCTAAATGGGCGTAATTAGTAGTAAGTACCTTTATTTTTATTAGTTATATCCTATAGGTACCCAACCAACAAGAGTTTTTTTTGCGACCTAATTTTACAAAGTTTTCATAAGCAATTTGTACTAATTGTACGTATTTGACAAACCCCGGCTACGCATTTTTCAAAATATGAGTTAGCAACACTGCGCAGACGCGAGAAATTTGCGTAATTATTTTCCGCTGTTTTCTCGATTGGTGAAGATTTTTCGCTGTATATTATTTTACATACATACATACATATACATATGCTCACGCCTATATCCCATGGGGGTAGGCAGAGACCACCGTTTGCCACATGCTACGATCCTTACATACATCCTTATATTATTTTAAAATAAAAATATGCTCACGCCATCCCAGAAGGGTCCCCGAAGGGGTAAGCAGAGGTGTTGTAACAACATCCATATTTCACCGAATATAATCAAGTGCCAACGTGACAGAGGGTGAGTCCATCGCCGTCTCAGGCTCTATACATACGTCTTTGAATTACTTCTCATACATATGCAGGTTTCCTTACGATATTTTCCTTCACCGTAAAACACGCGGTGTGAAATCACTGCACATAAGTTTCTTTAAAAACTCATTGCTACAGGCGCCGCTGGGATTCGAACTTGCGTCGCTTGCGTAGCAGGCGTCTGCTCTAACCCTAAGGCCACCACGGCTTCTTAATATTATTTTATACTTGTAATTATGATTTAAAAACGTCCTTCGTTTATCCAAACATATATAGTGTATCCGCGTCATTTGTACTAGAACTCCTCGGAACATGAGTTAGGAATCAGGGAAGTGGTAGCGCACGTAATTAGCCCAGATTTAGCTTCACGTCCATACACACCAAGGGCCGAGTGTTAGTAAACATCTCGGCATTGACGTCAGCTCTCAAGTGCACTGTGCACTCTGACTCACAACCGGTATAATTACCACAGAAATTGGAGGAATTAAAACATTAACGTCAAACAAAATTATTTAATATTCATATATTGAGAAACCTGCTGAGTGCTGCTAACCCTAGCCAGAAATTGGATGGGTGACCGCCCGAGTTGCTTCCGTGCCTCGGAGAGCACGTTAAGCCGTCTGTCCCGGTTGCCAATTTATCATCTTTGGCAGTCGGAGGCCTAAAATAGTCTGACAACTGGTTTAACCCAGATCACAGATTTTCCTCGTTAAAGGGGGTTGCGAAGGTCAGGTGGCAGTCGCTTCGAATAAAAATCAGGTGATCAGCCACATCGGGTTGAATCAAGTGCTGACCCCAACAATGTATGGCATAAGGCCAGGGAGATGATAATGAGAAGCCTGCTAGACAAGCGACGCAAGTTCGAATCCCAGCGGGGATGAGTACCAATGAGTTTTTCTAAAACTTATGTACAGTGATTTCACACCACATGCTTTACGGTGAAGGAAAAAATCGTGAGGAAACCTGCATATTTCTGAGAAGTTATTCAAAGACGTATGTATAGTTCCTGAGACAGCGAGAGACTCACCATTTGTCACGTTGGCACTTAATCATCTTATGTGAAAAGTGGGTGTTGTGATAACAACACCTCTGCCTACCCCTTCGGGGAATACAGGCGCAAGTTACACTACAAAGATACATTGGTGAATATTATAATAAAACCTGTAGGCAAGGTTCCGGAGTTACTGGCAGCATTCTCCCTTTGAATGGCAAGACTAATTCTTTGACGGAGGTAGCTGCCAGCTCCTCGGTCTTGTGTGATGTCGACTAACCTTTTGGTTATTTCCTTAAAAATGTATGTATGTGAAATGTGACAGGCAAATCTGCGGGTTGAATTGAATAATTGTGAACACACTGGAAATATAAAAGCAGTGGAATCCTAGTTTGAATCGAGATAATGTTGAACAAACGTTATCTGTGGAACACTTTACTTAGTGGCACAAAATGAATCCGAAATGTTATCAGTATTTTTTATACAAAAAGCCCGCATGGCCTCTCTATCTTAGTTCGGGACTATAGTTGGTTTGTAGTATATTTACAACTAGCTGTGCCCTGCAGTTTCACCCGCGTAGATTTAATTTCATTCCCGCGGATCCCTAAATGTTTTAAAATATCCTAAGTTAGTCCTTGTAAAATTAGCAAGTCCCGTTAAAATTGGTCCAGCCATTTCAGAGATTACCAGAACAAACAGACAGACAGACGGACAGAGAAAAAATGGTTTTTCTGTCATTGCTGTGTATACTTACATATGCATTTAGTGAAAAGCTGTTATTTTGGAATTACAAACAGACACTTAAATTTGATTTATGTGTATAGATTGTAGTGAATAGGTATTATACTACTAATAGACTAGTGGTCGAGTGGTTTAAGTAGTAACCTGCTCTGCAAGTGACGCAAGCTCTGTACAGGTTCCGTCAGGAGTTATGAGCGCCCAGCCAAAATAGTGTTTAAATTGCCTCCTGCCATACATAAATACAAAGTCAGGACTCACAAATTGACTACTGTGTATTCAAGGCCATAAGAGGTCATGAAAGAAATGTATGTATAGTGTCTGAGATGGCGTTGGACTCACCATCTGTCACGTTGGCAATTAATCTTCAGTGAAAAGTAGGTGTTGATAAAGTAAATCATATTACACGTTTAAATCTTCCTCTAAAAAATAAATGCAGCAACAGAAGTGAATACAAAGGAACCTTTTTTACCGTCAGCAAAATGGTGTAAACGTATGTAAATAGCTTTAGGGGGTGTAGTTCGGCAGTTTGCTATCGCTACTGCCCCCATGGGGGTTGTTGCAGGGGTGAAATATTTACCGTCTCAATATCGCACGGTGGAACTATTTGCCAAACTGTAATTCAATGATCGTGAAACACGTTCAAAGGGATATTCAAAGAGTTGTTTAATTATTATATCTCTTTTAAAGTGTCTACGAAGCAATATATTCGTAATTTACTGTTGATATACGTATTTAAGTAACTTTCGATGGAATAAAATTCATATTTATACATTTAACTAGGACGTCACGCGGTTTCACTCGCGTAGTTTCCGTTCCCGTGGGAGTACGGGGATAATAAAAAAGCCTATGTTACTCGCTGATAATGTTGCTTTCCAATGATGAAAGAATTTTTGTAATCGGCACAGTAGTTTTTGAGTTTATTAATTACAAACATACACACAAAAATACAAATCTTTCCTCTTTATAATATTAGTATACAGTAGATGTAGATAAATATGCTCACGCCATCCCAGAAGGGTCCCCGAAGGGGTGAGCAGATCACTTTTCACGGAAGATGATCAATGCCAACGTGATAGATGCTGCGTCTATCGTCGACTCAGGTACTATACATACGTCGTTGTATTACTTCTCAGACATATGCAGGTTTCTTCACGATGTTTTCCTTCACCGTAAAGCACGTGGTGTGCTGCACATAAGTTTTTGGGCAAATGTCCTTGGTACGGGCCCCGCTGGGATTCGATACATATCTGGTGTGATTACTTTTTGAATTTTTTTTTTCAAAGCATTTTTTTTTGTATACAGTTGCAAAATAACTATTATAAATATTATTAATATCTTCCGTCGTACCCACAAGGAAACTAACTAAAATGTATCCTAACTAATGAACAGTAGCAATGAATTTCCATCAACAAACTTCGGCCAAACAAAGCGGGCAGTGACTCATGTTTATTGCTAAACGTTCCTTGAGACGTCAGTAGCCTCGTAAACATGCACTTTGTAGCTGAAATACAGGAACTAGTGTGCATTTATCAAAGGAATACAATATTATATTGTATAAGCTGTGCCCCGCAGTTTCGCCCGCGTAGAGTTAATTAATCTCTGAACGGCTGGACCCATTTGAGCCGGACTTCCACAGACATAGCTGACGTTAAAAGGAGCAACTTAGAATAAGCCTTTATTTAGTAAAAAAAAATGGGTTTCGGGAACCAAATCCACCCATATCAATTGGTGAAATTAATTAATACATCTAGTTCTAAAATATTACTAAGTATCATTAGGTAACATTGATAATGGAGATTATTTAGGTATTCGTACACATCACTTCCCTGGCTTTATCCGTTATTGGGGCGGCACTTGATTCAACCCTATGAGACTGATCACCTGATATACGAAGCGACTGCAATCTGACCTTCGCAATTCTTTTTACGAGGAAATTTGGTAATCTGGGTTGAACCAATTGTCAGACTCGTTTAGGTCTCAGACTGTCCTGTAACGATTGCCAAAGATGATGAATCATATTCGGATCACATTATGATCCTCCTAAAGTGGCCTTATTAGACCTACTATAATACACATAGCCGTGGTGGCCTTGAGGTTTGAGCAGTCGTCTGCTACGCAAGCGACACAAGTTCGAATCCCACCTGGGCCTGTACCAATGAGTTTTTCTGTAAAAAACTTATGTACAGTGATTTCACACCACGTGCTTTACGGTGAAGGAAAACTTCGCGAGGAAACATGCATATTTCTGAGAATTAATTCAATGAAGTATGTAAAGTGTCTGAGACGGCGATGGACTCACTATCTGTCACGTTGGCACTTAATCATCTTACGTGAAAAGTGGGTGTAGTGATTACAACACCTCTGCCTACCCCTTCGGGGAATACAGGCGTGAGCATATGTATGTATGTAATACACATGTAAGTAAATAAAAATGTTGTCGCACACTAAACTTTTTTTTTCTTCCACAGGCATAGTGAACCGAGGTGATTCGTTTCGTCGCCGTCGTTCGCGGTCGGGATCCCTCGCGCCGTCTCCTGCGCAGGCGCCGGAGCCCCAAGAGCGGCGGCCGGTCGCCTGCCACCGCGTCGCCATGGTCGGCGCGCCCGGCGTCGGCAAGACTGCTCTCATCAGCCAATTCCAGACATCCGAGTGTATCAATGCTTATGACGGACAGAGGGGTTAGTTACTTTATTATTTTTGTTAGTTTTGTGCATGAACTAGCTGTGCCCCGCAGTTTCACCGGACTTAATTTTATGGGTGGTCCGCGGATACCTGATATTTTCTTTAATTAAATAAATATGCTCACGTCATCCCAGAAGGGTCCCTGAAGGGGTAAGCAGAAGTGTTGTATTAACAACTCCCACATTTAAACGAATATGATTAAGTGCCAACGTGACAGAGGGTGAGTCCATCGCCGTCTCAGTCACTAAATATACGTCTTTGAATTACTTCTCAGACATATGCAGGTTTCCTCACGATGTTTTTCTTCACCGTAAAGCAATTGGTGTGAAATATCTGCACATGAGATTTCTAGCAAAACTCATTGGCAACAGGCCCCGCTAGGATTCGAAGTTAAAGTTTATTTCTTTAATTAATAGTAGCCTAAGTTACTCCTTGTCACATAAGTCAGCCAATGTAAGTCCCGTTAAATCGGTCCAGCCGTTTCAGAGATTAGCCGTAACAAACAGACAGACAGACGGAGAAAAAAATTTTGTTTTTCTATGTCAGTATCGTGTAAACTTACTTTCAAATACATTTAGTGAATAGCTGGTAATTTGGAATTACAACCACACTTCAATTTTATTTGTCTGTATGTATAAATGAATGTATAGATTGTAGAGCTATCACAGAATAGAAGCGCTTGAGTAAACCCTGCTGTTACTGTCTTTTAAAACAAAACCGCTTCATTCCAGTTTGTTTTGTTTCCATTACAACGGGAAATGCAATTATCTGGCATTCTCATCCCGTTGGAAAATATTGCGTATCCATAATCATGATTAGTTACCAGATTGTAAATAAGATTGTGTTATCTAGCTTGATTGTTAATTAGGGTAAAGGCTCTAGGTTGCCTCGTTAGCCTCGTGGTTGGTGAGTTAGCCTGCCGATCACAAGGTCCCGTGTTATATTTCATATATATTTTTTTTGTAATTACTTTCTTCTCAGAAGGCGGAAAATGATTTCTTTTTATTCAGTTCAGGCCCTCGTAAGGCACTTATGAATGTCGAGAATTTACCACCGGATCGGAAACTAGCCTTCTGAGAAGAACCGGTAAGAAACTCAGCCAGGCATCATGTACATTTCATTGAAACAATATAAACAGGTATAAATATTCACAATAGTGACAAATTGTATTAGCATGTAGGTATCAAAGTATAAAACATAATCAAAGAGAAAAAAGAACATACATATGCTCACGCCTGTATTCCCCGAAGGGGTAGGCAGAGGTGTTGTGATAACAACCGAAGATGATTAAGTGCCAACGTGACAGATGGTGAGACTATCGCCGTCTCAGGCACTATACATACGTCTTTGAATTACTTTTCAGAAATATGCAGGTTTCCTCACGATGTTTTCCTTCACCGTAAAGCACGTGGTGTGAAATCACTGTACATACATTTTTTTAGAAAATCTCATTGGAACAAGCCCCGCTGGGATTTGAACTTACGTCGCTTGCGTAGCAGGCGACTGAAAAAAGAACAATACCAGATATATTTACAAGTGTTTACATACCATGTATTTGCCAGAAGCTAATGTGCGCAGAGATGTACTTAATCTTTGTCATTTATATAATCCGAAATTTTATAATAGGCTTTCATCATTAAAACAGTTTTGAAATGTGTTTTAAATTTAGCATAATTTAACGCAATAATTGATCGTGGGATAGGCTAGTTTCCGAACCGGTGGTAAATTCCTCGACATTCATAAGTGCCCAGGGCTTAATATACAGTGTACAGGAGTTTATGTGATGACGCCAGTCAAACATTTGCATGCTATAATATAAGTTAGCTAAACATGTATGTTCTATTATACCTCACACCACCTTTATACCATGTTTTTAGCGAATAAATTTATTAAACGGTATAAATAATTTTCATTCCAGTGTGAATTGCCACAATAGACACAGGTTTTATTAAAAAACACCGGGAATTTAATAAAAAAAAGAGAATAACCTTGGTTTCATTAAGAAGCTACATTGTCCGTACATTGCCGTTTTACATTTTGAAACAAAGGTTTTTCAGACAATAACTTGCGGAATGCACCAAGATGCTCCAATTTCCTTCGTAAACTCAACGAGAGACGTTTTATTTCTGACCTGAATATTAAGTAGTACTAACTCTCGCCCCAGACTTTACGTGGAATTAAATTATCCGTCATTACGAATTTTTGTACCCGAAAAAAAGAATGAAATCTTTTATTTGTACTTTTAAAACGTTCACTAAAATCCGTTGTTGCACAAACCGACTGTATGACAAGTTAGACCTGGGAGCCAGGATCAGTCGGAGCAGACCTTGGTTGGTTGAATGAAACACCGTAACTTGGGCAGTCCTGGTATTTATTGATTCCACAACTGTATTGACTTGTTCCCATGACGACCACTTGAAGACCACACTATTGACGTTTGACACCGAAATATATAAACAACTAAAAGAGAATCCTACCATCGAGATGTAAAACAATACAACGCCATCTTGTGATAAGATGGCTAACTACTACGTTAAACACCGACGTAACGATAATTTCGAAACGGAGAATTATGACACTTGCATTTTAGCTTTGCGGCTTCATCCGCGTAGGTTAAACTTCATGCTTTCATTTTGCGGAACCTTAATATTTTATCCAAAATAAAAGTAGCCTACGTAACTCCTAGTTATATTGACTATCTGCCCGTGAAAGTCTTATTACAATCGGCCCACCCGTTTCAGACAGACTGGTGGTTTGGTCGGAGTAAACAGACATACAAATAGAGAAACAAAACAAATATTGTTTTTTTATATCATTACTTTCATATGCATTTAGTAAAAAGGTGTTAATTTGCAACTACAAATAAACATTTCAAATTTATTTATCAGTATAGAATTACACATAAGATATCTGCAGCAATGATTTTATCTACCAAATGATAGCACACTTTTTCTATTTAAAATATAAAAATACATACAAGGAAGGAAGTAGACAAGTACAATATTTGGCCCAAATAGTTGCAATGAGTGCCAAGAAAGCTGGCAGCATTGCCACGTTGAATAGCAATGCTGATTCTCTGAGCCAGAAAGCTCGCCCGCTCGTCATTAGAAGCTTCTACCAGACGACGTCAATGTACAACTAATTAAAAATACAAAAGCTCAAGAAAGCTTTGGATATTGCCGCATTGTTTGGATCAAACATTAAACAACAATACAACTTTTTAACAAGCTGTTCCAAGTTACATCATTATTCTGTTTTAATACCTCACAGAATGATAATTACGATTCGGTTCTTTGGTCTGTGAATTTGTCATTGTCTGTGCTTGTAAGTATTTATTGGTAACATTTATAATCCTGTATACTGAGGAGCTCGTGGCACAGTTGCTATTGCGCATATCATTCGATCAGCGAAGTTCAGCAACCGTAACCCTAGCCAGTAATTGGATGGGTGACCGCCCGAGTTCCCTCCGTGCCTCTGAGAGCACGTTAAGCCGTCGGTCCCGATTGCCAATTTATCATCTTTGGCAATCGTTACAGGTCAGTCGGAGGCCTAAAATAGTCTGACAACTGGTTTAACCCGGATCATAGATTTTCCTCGTTAAAGGGGTTGAGAAGGTAAGATGGCAGTCACTTCGTATAAAAATCAGGTGATCAGCCACATCGGCTTGAATCAAGTGCCGACCCCAAACAATGTATACGATAAGGCCAGGGCGATGATGATTTATAATCCTGTATACTGTGTTTGCGACCTTGTGACGATTTGAAAGTACTTTGTAAGAAGCTAATCAAATAAATATATTTAGAATAGATTTTAAAATATTTTTGAATCTATGCACCCTTCTAGGGAATCGTCTGCGTGTTATTTAAATAATATAAAAATATAATTCAACCGTATAAAAATCGATAATTTTCATCAAAGCATCGTTGTATTTACAAAATTTCTCTCCATTATAGATTTAGTAATACGTCATCAGGAATTCCCGTCATTAAAATTTGGAAGAATAGTTCGTGACCAAACGTTATTATAAGAAATATAACACAATTCTATTGATAATATTAAAGCAAAAGTTATCCCTACGCTTTCCTACATTTAATACAAATTATGGTAATAATAGCTTTGTTTTAGGAGGCCTTACTCTTACTCTTATTGCCATGATAGTTTTACTCTTATTATGAGACAGATGTATTTGACGTGTATACATCTGTCACTGTCACACAACTGATCTATCATTGCAATAAGAGCTCATGGTTGGGCCCCTGTATCATTTTAAACTATTATTTTGTTATATTTTTCACACCTCGCTGAGTAAATTTAAGTCTTATATTCTTAAATATGCATTGTAATAAGTATTATTGAAAGAATTAGAAAATGTATTAGTTATATTTTTGGATCTATGACTAATATAGGAGTAGGTATATTTATAATTTTATAAAATTTGATACTATTTTTGGACACTGTTTGCCATATAATTAAGTATCTTAATTTCTTACTTTGTTTCTCATATACTGTTTGTGTATTATTGAATATTAAAAATAAAAATAATAACTAGACGAACGCAATAAGAGAGTTGTCCATTCTAAGGACACTGACAGCCAATACCAGGCACCCAGGGGTTAACTGTACATTGTGGCCATTAAAAAAGGGATGATTAAATATATTAGTATCTTATTTCTTGCGTTTAATAAATATAACATCTATTCAAAGTCGTCATCAAAATCAACAAAGCAAAATATTCATGAATAATTTTTCGAATCAGACTTGTATCTCTATATACTACATACATACAGATAAATAAAATTAAAATATCTGTTTCACACCACGTGCTTTACGGTGAAGGAAATATCGTGAGGAAACCTGCATATTTCTGAGAAGTTATTGAAAGACGTATGTATAGTGCCTGAGACGGCGATAGACTCACCATCTGTCTCGTTGGCACTTCAATCAAATTCGGTGTGAAGTGGGTGTTGTGATTACAACACCTCTGCCTACCCCTTCGGGGAATACAGGCGTGAGCATATGTACATGTAAAGTGTCTGTTTGCAATTCTAAAACTACACCTTTTCATTAAATGCATATGAAAATATACAGAAGTAAGCATATAAAAAAAATCTCTGTCTGTTTGTTCCGGGCAATCTTCTAAACGGCAGGGCCAATTTTACCGGGACTTTGACTGACAGATAATGTTACAAGGAGTAACTTAGACTAGTATTAATTAAAATTATATTACGGTTCCGCGGGCTAACAATTAAATTACGTCAACGCAGGTGACAGCTAGTAAAGAAATAAATTTACATTGACTCACAGAGTTCCAGTGGCATATCTACAGATAAACATAAACACTATACGTCCTATTTTCTACTCTATATAACAATAATTAAAGTTTTTATTACGTTAATCGGGTTACAGTACTTATTCCCCGCTGGTTTGGTGACCTCAAGTAGTAGAAATACACCCATGTCGTCGACAGCGGAAAATTCAATCAACATCCAGACGCGACCCACATCTGTTCATCCACTTTCTACTCTCAAGATTAATGCCTACTCGTTTACTGCAGTTTTATTTCATAGAGGGATGTCGTTTAATTTATACAGAACCTGGTTGACCCAACTGTACCCCTATCACGAGTTTGCCACCGTTTTCGTATACTATGTGGGGGCTGGTCATCTCATGCTACGCATATAGTTATAAGTAGATGTACTAGATTTTAAGTTATGTAAATTTTTATCGATATTTGTGCATTGGAACATTGTCCATGAGCTTACGTTTCTTAAATTATTTATTTTGTATTCTTTAAATTGTATAATATTTTTGAAAAGAGTAATTACTGAGTTTCTTGCCAGGTTCTTCTCAGTAAATGCATGTATAATTCTGTATAATTATGTCATTCTGACGATTTGAAAGTGCTTTGTAAAAAGTCTAATAGAATAAAGATACTTTTGACTTTTGACTTTTATACTCGCTAGCGTCACTCGCAATATTTGTATGAGATATTTTAGTTCTTCACGTCACCGACAGGTGTCGCTGCACAATTGCCCATACAAATGTTCGGCGGATACGTTAGCGAGTATAGATAACGAAAAAGGTGGCAAACCCGTGATAGGGGTACTGTGCTCGATTTTCTTTTAATGACGTTTACATATATGTATGCTGAAAAAAAGGAAAAAACATAATAACCGGTGAACGTCTGTCTCGAACAGGTACCCCTGCTCTAGTTTCGTTATCGCCCCGTAAGCTGGAAGCCTCACGTTTCAGCTGCCATAACTTGACAGATGTCGGCGAAATTTACTGTCGTATTGTAATTATATTGTATGAGTTTTTCAGTGTCTGAAATGTTTTCCACAAATTAAACCTAGCTAGATCTATTTTTTGCCAATGAAACCCCATGCATACAAAATGTCATGAAAATCATTTCCGAGATTCAGATTCTATACATATATCACCATTCATTTAAGAGTACTACCCTTGTCGGTGCAACTCTTTCCACTTGTCTCTGTCCAGTGCCATATCTTCGACCTCCTTATATGTCATGACAGACACCTTTTCCTTAACTTGTCTCATGTATGTTAGCCTTGGTCTTCCTCTCCCTCTCTTAGAGATATATATACAAGAATTGCTCGTTTAAAGGTATAAGATTTATATCGTTAAAGATGTGACCCCATTATAGATATACAAAGCTTAATCCAGTGAGCCATGGCGGAAAGCTCAGTGGTCTGTAATATTGTCTCAAAACTTAAGTGCAAAACTTTACGTTGGAGGAAATCTGCAGATGTATATATTATGTTCAAGCATGCGCCCAAAGAAGCAGAGGTGTACTCATAGTACAGCCTCTTTTTGGTAGTTATATTTATGTCCCATGTAAACGGTGCCTATTGCCATAAACCGGGCGCTAATCCAGTTTCCGAGCTATTGGGAAATTACAGGCAAAATCCAGGACGCATCAGCGGTTACAACGAGGCGGCCTGCATTATCTGAGAATAAATTCAAAGTATCAGTGCCTAAGTCGCCGATAGACTCAACAGCTGTCTAACACCTAATCTTCGGTAAAAATTGGGTGTAATCTACCCTCTCGGAGATCCTTTTTAATATTACGAATTTAGTTGAGTGAAATACATTGGGATTTAATAGGGCTCCCGGCAAATTTGTGGTGTTGCATTAATTAAAATATACCTTCCATTAGGGACTGTTCATATGCTCTTATGTTTACGGACATGATGTACTTAAGAGAGGCTAATAGGATCCCCGACCGTTATGGCCATTCAAACATTATATTCATAGATTCATCATAATGTTTTTATTATATATATAAGAACCTGGTAGACCGGTTTCTTTTTAATAACGTTTTCTCAAAAAAAAAGGAATAACGTTTTTTTTTTACCGGTGAACGTCAGTCTCGAACCGGCGTACTCTAGTTTCGTTATCGCCCCGTAAGCTGGAAGCCTCACGTCTGAGCTACCATAACTTGACAGATGTCGGCGAAATTTGCTGTCGTATTGTAATGATATTTGCCTGAAAACATGGTCAAGACGATGTTTTCCATTCAGTATCCGGTCCGTTCAGTATGAATACGTGGCAACCGAGTGATAGATGGATCACGTGGTTTAAAACTATTCATTATAACTTTATTCACTTTTGTTATGTTAAAAGCTGGAAACTAATGCGGTTTTGCGGGACGAGTGTAGTTTGTTGGTTTGGGCACGTGGGAATATCATGCTTTTTTAAACAAAAGTAGTAGGAGTATAAAGTTACTCCTTGTAACATTAGCTGTCTGTCAGCCGTTTCAGATTACTCTGAACTAACAAACGGACAATCAAACGGATTTTTTTAAATGTAATTAGCGTACACACTCTCATGTGTATTTAGTGATACGCTGTTAACTTGAGATTAAAAAATAGACCATTCAATTGTATTTATCTGTATATATATATTTTATCTATTATTTTATGATGCGGCCAGGACTTTTATAGTAGGATAGCAAATGATACAAGGGCTATTAATCGAAGGACGATTACACGGGCCGTCCATGACATTAAGTCTACGCGGGTGAAACCGCGGGGCACAGTTAGCATAATATAAATATTAAATTCGAAATATCCATCTAAAAATTTTGGGTATTAATTAAAATCATAAAAAAAATATATAAAAACTTAAGAGTAAGTACTACGTATAATTGTGTAGCTTGAGATGACCAGCCCCCACAAGCAGCACCTGTTCACAAGTATGACGAGAATGCCAGCCAATATACAAATCCACCTATGTTTCAGTCACAAAAGATACATACTTACGTGTTTAAATATCTTCTGAGACTTATGTATCCTCAATGTTTTCCTTCAACTGTGCAACTTCATAAAGATATACTTAATCCAAACTCGTACACGTCAATCAAACCCAGTTAAAACTGCCTGAAAGTCGAGCTTAAAACGGCGTGAAAGCTGTATAAATATTGTAAGGGTACAAATAACCTCGCATGTGATATTCTCTCTCTGTAATGAAAACCGCCTTTTTGGAACGTCAAGCCGAATTGTTTCGCCGAAAAGGGTCATGCGAAACCGTGTATATTTAATATTTCACTAGTGACCTCGCCTGACTGCGCACGGGTTTAAGTGGTATAGCGGGCATGCTTTACGTCAAAGCTACTAATATTTTTGGGGTTGTCGTTCAACATTAAAATAGTAAAAATTTCCGGTATTTAAGGTATTTTTAGCGAGACCTTCGAACGTGGTTTCACACGGTTTCCTCCTTATAACATCAACTATCTGCCAGTGAACGTCTCATTAAAATCGATCCAGCCGTTTTATAGACCAAGAACAAACAGAGAGACAGGCAGACGGACAGTAATAAGACTTTTTTTTCTGTTAAATTGTAATAACAAACAGACTTACAAAATGTAAGTCATTTTATTGATCTGAATGGTTTCTGCTGTCACGGTGTTTACACAAAACTCCGAAACGGTTTGACCGATTTTTATGATTTTTTTGAATATATTCGATAGATCTGAGAATAAGCCGTATATTATTATTCATACCTCTAAGGCTTAAGGCCTTCCTACTACAAAATAATCAACGTTTGCCAGGCGCGGCTTGTCTATTATATAAATACTCATTTTGCGGTGTTTGTTACCAAACCCCTCCGAAACGGCTAGACCAATTTGTATGAAATTTTGTATACATATCGGGTAGGATTGAGAATCGGCCTACATTTATTTTTCATACCCGTAAAGCTCGTGGCACAGTTGGTATTGCGCATATCATTCGATCAGCGAAGTTAAGCAACCCTAGCCCTAGCCAGTAATTGTATGGGTGACCGCCCGAGTTCCCTCCGTGCCTCGGAGATCACGTTAAGCCGTCGGTCCCGGTTGCAAATTTATCATCTTTGGCAACCGTTACAGGTAAGTCGGAGGTCAGATGGCAGTCGCTTTGTATAAAAATCAGGTGATCAGCCACATCGGGTTGAATCAAGTGCTGACCCCAACAATGTATGAGATAAGGCCAGGGCGATTATGATGAAAGAATAAGGGTGATCCACCCCAAAAAAATAATATATGACAAAACAACGTTTGCCGCGTACAGCTAGTCTAAATTTATTAACTAATATTATAAAGAGGAAAGATTTGTATGTTTGTAACGAACCGAACGAAAAAACTGAGCCGTGGTGGCCTCGGGGTTTGAGCAGTCGCTTGCTACGCAAGCGACGCAAGTTCGAATCCCAGCGGGGCCTGTACCAATGAGTTTTTCTAAAAAACTGTGTACTGTGATTTCACACCACGTGATTTACGGTGATGGAAAACATCGTGAGGAAACCTGCATATTTCTGAGAAGTAATTCAAAGACGTATGTATAGTGCCTGAGACGGCGATAGACTCACCATCTGTCACGTTAGCACTTAATCAAATTCGGTGAAAAGTGGGTGTTGTGATAACAACACCTCTGCATCGATGTTCTATGTAAGTTCTATGTAAGATCTAAACATTATCTACTCTTTCTTCGATATCTTTATCTTCTATATATATATAAAAGAAAGTCGTGTTAGTTACACTATTTATAACTCAACAACGGCTGAACCGATTTGGCTGAAAATTGGTGGGGAGATAGCTTAGGACCACGAGAAGGACATAGGATACTATATCCCGAACTATACATACAGATAAATAAAAATGAAGTGTCTGTTCGTAATTTCAAATTAACAGCTTTTCACTTAACGCGTATGTAATGTAAGTTCATAAATAAGCAACTTCTTAACATTTTATCTGTCCGTCTGTTTGTTCCGGATAAACTCTGAAACGTCTGGAACAATTTCTACGGGATTTTCACTGACAGGTAGTTGTTGCTACAGGGAGTAACTTAGGGCTCCGTCCACCCATAAAATTAAGTCTACGCGGTTGAAACCGCGGGGCACAGCTAGTTTAATATATATCCTAACTGTACCCCGTGATTTCACCCGCGTAGACCTAATTTCATGTATTTTTTTTTATTTTATTAACCAGCTATCTGCCAGTGACAGTCCCGTTGAATTCGGTCCAGCCGTTTAGGCGATTAGACGCAATAAACAGACAAACAGACAGGCAGAAAGACATTTTTTATTTAGCTACAGTAAGATGGTACAACCCGCCTCCGACACAATCACATTAATAAGACCAGGGGCCCAACTATGAGCTCTTATTGCCATGTTATTACAATTGTGTGACAGTGACGTATGTATACACGTCAAATACATCTGTCTCATAATAAGAGTAAAACTATCATGGCAATAAGACCTCATGGTAGGGTCCCAGTACCTCTGTCACGGGTTTGCCACCGTTTTCGTAATCTATACTCGCTAGTGTCCGCTGAATATTAGTATGAGAAATTGTGCAGCGACTCCCAGCGGTGACGTGAAGAACTAAAATATCTCATACAAATATTGCGAGTGACGCTAGCGAGTATAGATTACAAAAACGGTGACAAACTCGTGATACCCCTACTATATATTTTTAATTTTATAGTACACGGCAGTTGGGTGCTGCGACTTCTACGGGTTTATAACAGTCATTCGGGAACCTTAATAAGACGGTGTATAAATGCTCAGATTTAATTATGTTATCAAAAAGAAGAAGCCTCAATTACATTTGTGTAAAATCTACTTAACTGCTTACAAATGGTATGAAAAAAGTAATAATCCCTCTTTTGAAGTAGAAGAAGCCTCTTGGCGACCTATTAACTTTATCATAAGGAACAAAATTAAAAATGAAATAATTTAATTGGGGAGAAAGTTAATAGCCATTTCGTTGAATCAAGACTCACTTAATTGGTCTGTTCGGCTCAGAAATTATATTTAAGATCGAAATCTATACAGATAATTAAAATTTAAGTATCTGTTTGTAATTCCATATTAACAGCTTTTCAATAAATAGAGATACACACACACTGTACTTACATAAAAATTTCAAGTTTATTTTTCTCATTCTATGTGTCTGTTTCTGTTAATCTCGGTAACGGCTGCGCCGATTTTAACGGGATTTTAACGGGCAGATAGTTAATGTTACAAAGAGTATCTTAAGTGCATATTATTTATAAAAACATTAGGGTATGTAATAAACTTGCCTTACGGGGAAGGTAAACATCGTGAAGGATCCTGCATACGTTTGAGAAGTTATTCAAAGACGTATGTACGTATATATTTATATATGTGTGTAATATATAGAAATAGAAATAGAAATAATATTTATTCACAAGAAATATGGTACAAAGGGTAGGTGTTATTAAAGGTTACAAGAATCACATATTTCACCCAATTTTAGGGCATGTAAATATTAACTTAATTATCTAATTACATTACATTTTAACCACATATTAAACATATCTAGATAATATATATTTATTCATATATAGATAATATATATTTTATATTATCTTTTTCTTACTAATATACTAACTACTTACCCATAAATATTACTAGCTTTAGCCGGCGGGTCCGCCCGCGTAGGTAATACGAACTTTAATCAATTGTTATCTCTGACATTGAATGCTAAGTAGTCAAATAAAAATTTAGAGAGAGCCGTGGTGGCCTCGGGGTTACAGCAGTCGCCTGCTACGCAAGCGACGCAAGTTTAAATCCCAGCGGGGCCTGTCCCAATTAGATTTTCTAAAAAAAAAAAACTTATGTACAGTGATTTCACACCACGTGCTTTACGGTGAAGGAAAACATCGTGAGGATACCTGCATATTTCTGAGAAGTAATTCAAAGACGTATGTATAGTGCCTGAGACGGCGATAGACTCACCATCTGTCACGTTGGCACTTAATCAAATTCGGTGAAAAGTGGGTGTTGTGATAACAACACCTCTGCCTACCCCTTCGGGGAATACAGGCGTGAGCATATGTATGTAAAATTATATGACTCACAATTTTCTTTCGTAAAATTGTAGAGATTTAAGTTGAAAACCATCAAAATTATAATTTAATAACTAAAATATATTATTAAAAAGAGTTCCTGGAGGCAAGGTTCCGAAGATACTGGCAGCATTCCCCCTTTGAATGGCAAGACTAATTCTTTGACCGAGGTAGTTGCCAGTTCCTCGGTCTCCTGTGATGTCGACTAACCTTTTTGTTATTTCAATATTTTAAAATATGACGATTCACATTCATACTTTCATCCCCTAGTCACTCATTTTTTAGGGGCTGAATTTGTACTTGACGTCCTTCCTAGCAAATTTCAGTTGTACGGGGAACTAATTAGGGTCGAATAAGTTAGGGTTGCTACCTTCGAATAGTGTTGTATATAAGGCCACTGCTCGTAATATTCCGGCGAACACGAAGCGGCATGAGTTGTCATGATATAAGCCACTACAAATTGACTCTATTCAAATACGAGTGGAGCCATAGAATAAGAGAGAACCTGGTTGACAGAGCCGTGCTCGGTTTCTTTGTAATTACGTTTTCTGGTAGGCCAGCTGTTCAGCATTCGGCTAATCATAGGACCGCCGCATTTCATGATGGCCCTATTTTAGGTAACAACTAGCCATTATCTAATACGGCGGATTATACAATCCGACTGCGACATATATATAGAGCAAGGTATGTGGGGAGAGCGCGTTATCGTGTTCATCCCCAGCAGAGGGAAAATCTTCCAGCCAGGCGGGTGTCATGTCTGGTGAATCACGGCTCAAACTGTTAGTTGGTAACTTGTATACGAGTATATACGGCAATGCGCTAAAAATCGCTCTTATTGCGCGATGTAGGTTATAGTTCAGTAACCCTGCTACATTTACAAAATTGCAAAAGAGTATCTACTTTGCATATCCAGGACAGATAGTCAAGTTATAATTCCAACATTCAAATCGCCTATTTCATGGCCTGTATATATACACAGTAAGGTATACTGATATACTAAACACTGTGAGCACGCGATGCCATTGCCCTCAATTTGGCATGCATCTGACACCCGTGATTGATGTCCAAAGCTAACATTGTTAGACTGTGTGCACGTAGACATGCTATCACAACGTTGCCACAGTATATATATAAGCATACTACTAACAGTACGGAATTTACGGACAAGTGGTTCGAAATTACACACGCACACTGACACGTACATCTACGAGGTAATAATACTTTTTCTCACAAAGAAAAAACTAGACGTTTTCTATAAAAAAGATAAAATTTAAAAAAAACTGAAAAATGAATAACAAATACCGGATCGCTGTCATTGGGACTCGAACCGAGGTATAGTCTAATTTCGCTATCACCCGAAAAGCTGGAAGCCTTCCGTCTGAGCTATCGTAACTTGACACATGTTGGCGAAATTTACCATCGTATTGTAATGATATTGTTGCAATTTTTTATTGCCTGAAAACATGGTTAAAACGATGATTTCTGAAGATGAATCCTAGCTAGATCAATGGTTAGCCCCTGCAACCCCCTATACACAACATTTAAGGAAATCCATTGGAGCCGTTTGCGAGATTTATATTCTATATATACAAGAATTACTCATTTAAAGGTATTAGATAGATAGATAGATAGAATTACGTGTTTTACAGACATTTTCTCAACTTCTAATCGTCATTACATTACATTATTACATATTACTTTATCTCGGACATGTACTACGACATGAGCGCTACAACCTTCTCCAGAATATAATGATGGGAAAAATTGAGGGGAAGAGGCGAGTCGGAAGGAGGAAGTTATCATGGCTCCGAGACCTAAGGCAATGGACTGGGATAAACAGCGTCGAAGATTTGTTTAAGCTTGCAAAAAATAAGGACAAATTTGCGGAGCTGACGGCCAACCTCCATTAGTGGAGAGGTACCGCAAGAAGAAGAAATCGTCATTACTTTGACAGTTAATAAAGAAATATAATCAACTCTTTAAAAGTGACAACCTGTAGGCCTATAAAGCAACTTTCGCTCGCGCTTGCGATAATAGAAACTATACAAATTTTGCATGCAATAGTTGCATACTAATGTGGGGCGTAGGTACATACGTTTTAGTATAGATATTCCACAGGTAACACACACACACTCGAGTGTATTCAGTCATCACAAATGTAAGCACTGCTTATCTGCTTATATGGAATACACACACCTGTTAGATATATAAAGATAAAATTGATATACAATTGTAGATAATATTCCCCATTATATTGTATCCAATCTTCATGAATAAATTACCTGGGGATGAAATGCGAGATTGTATAGATAGTGGATTTGCTAAAGAGATTTTCGCAAACAGAAACGCTATCTGACTAATGGTTACTCATTTTGTTGCATTTTCTTTGCAGACGGCGATGGATCGGAACAAAAGGTGTCCATTATGTTGAACGGTGAAGAGTCAGAATTATACTTCGTGAATTGTACCAGCACCAAGGTAGGTGCTATAACTTATACAAAGATATATAGAAAAATCATCTTTTTCTCGCATATACAGAACAAATAAAGAGGAGCTCGTGGCACAGTTACTATTGCGCATATCATTCGATCAGCGAAGTTAAGCAACCCTAAGCCTAGCCAGTAATTGGATGGGTGACCACCCGAGTTCCCTCCGTGCCTCGGAGAGCACGTTAAGCCGTCGGTCCCGGTTACCAATTTATCATCTTTGGCAATCAGCCACATCGGGTTGAATCAAGTGCTGACCCCAACAATGTATGGGATAAGGCCAGGGCGATAATGCTACAGGACAAATAAAAATGTCCATA
This sequence comes from Watsonalla binaria, assembly GCA_929442735.1. NCBI lineage: Eukaryota > Metazoa > Arthropoda > Insecta > Lepidoptera > Drepanidae > Watsonalla > Watsonalla binaria. The sequence goes on along the minus strand of OV838929.1, from coordinate 1,570,416 downwards.
AATAGTTCAAAGTAGGTTAGGTTTTTTCTACAATAGAAAAAGATAATAATAAAAATAAACGTTTCCATATCATGCTGAAGTTTTTTTTTTAATCACTTATTTGTGAGAAGTTATCCATCATTAGCGTTTATTTTTTTTTAAATCATTAAGTAATTATTAAAAAATATATATATTTTCGGTTCTTGTGATCGTGTCACGTATTCAAATTAAAAATAACAATAATATTTAAAACAATAACTCAATACAAAGCGCGGCATCTTTCTCGGCTGTGATCTTCTGTATGGCGCAGGAATACAAAGTAGTATACAATTTATAGATGTACATTGCATATGACTAGCTCTGCGTTTCATCCCTTTTATGCGCAGTCAAGTATATATAATATCGTCTTTGTACTTAACCCGTTTTGTCCCTTTTCCTCTTATGCCGTACCACTTGAAATATTTTTAGCGCAAAGTCTGCGGAAGGTCAAAGAATTTGCAACGGTATTTATTAAGGGCATTGAATATATGTTAAACTAGCTGTGTCCTGTGGTTTCACCTGCGCAGACATAATTTATGGGTGGCCCGCGGAACCTTAATTTTTATTAAATTTAAAAGTAACTTAAGTTACTCCTTGTAACATTAGCTATCTGCCAGTGATTAGCCAGAACAAACAGACAGACAGACAAACGGGCAAACAGAGAAAATAAAAAAAAATTGCTTTTTTATGAAGGGTAAGTAAAGTGCATTTAGCGAAAAGCTGTTAATTTGAAATTACAAAACACAGACACTTGAATTTTATTTATCTTGATATATTAGGGACCTGCTCTCTATTCACGGGGTACGATTTTTAATACTATTATAAGGATGCATGAATGTGGATGAAGCGAAAGAAGTATGTAAGGATCGTAGCATGTGGCAAACGGTGGTCTCTGCCTACCCCCATGGGATACAGGTGTGAAAGGGATGTCCACTGGCAGAAAAAATAACATTAGGGTTCCGTGAGCCACCTACTTATATTAGTATAGAGCAAAGCCAGTACCTATATTAGTATAAAGATAATTTTTGAATGTCCCTTTAGGAAGAGATAGAACGCTCGGAGCCTCCAGACGCGTTCGTGGTCATCTACTCAGTAGTAGACAAGGCGTCGTTCCAGAAGGCTGAGCAGGAGCTCGCCAGGCTCCTGGACTGCGACATGCTGCGAGCGAGACCTGCACTCCTGGTCGCCAACAAAATTGACCTGGCAAGAAGTAGGGCTGTCTCCACTCAAGGTATTAGAATTAACATACATATGCTCACGCCTGTATTCCCCGAAGGGGTAGGCAGAGGTGTTGTAATCACAACACCCATTTTCCACCAAAGATGATTAAGTGCCAACGTGACAGAGGGTGAGTCCATCGCCGTCTCAGACACTTTACATACGTCATTGAATTACTTCACAGAAATATGCAGGTTTCCTCACGAAGTTTTCCTTCACCGTAAAGCACGTGGTGTGAAATCACTGTACATAAGTTTTTTAGAAAAACCCATTGGTACAGGCCCCGCTGGGATTCGAACTTGCGTCGCTTGCGTAGCAGGTGACTGCTCAAACCTCAAGGCCACCACGTCTATAAAGTGCATATATACAATCGAATTACGATTAATAATATCATAGAGCTTATGAAAGAGATGATGACATTATAACTAGGACAGTGTATTTCCCTCATTATTCCTATAAAGGCGGATAAATTTCCCTTGAGGCCGTGTGATATCGCCAGCCATTTGTAGCCATTCTTCTGGAGAAATGGCCCTGTAGGCATAATTGGACGGATTTTAATATCTGCCGTTTGGTCTTTGTCCTGTGATTTTTCATTTAAGAATTACATACAATACCGTAGTTCTACTGTAGCTAGTAGATAGCCGTGATGTTGCGTAAGCGATGCAAGTTCGAATCCCAGCGGTGCCTGTACCAATGGGTTTTTTCTAAAAACTTATGTGCAGTGATTTCACACCACGTGCTTTACTGTGAAGGAAAATATCGTGAGGAAACCTGCATATGTCTGAGAAGTAATTCAACGACGTAGGTATAGTGCCTGAGATGGCGATGGACTCACCCTCTGTCACGTTGGCACTTAATCATATTCGGTGAAATGTGGGTGGTGTTGTTCCAACACCGGTGCTTACCCCTTTGGGGACCTTTTGGGGATGGCGTGAGCAATTTTTTTTCTTGCCTTTATTGTGGAATAGGTTGGAGGTTACTTACTTCAGACAGATGAAAAATGTATATATGTACATACTAATGCTAGAACAGTAGGCCTACACAAAGTAACATTCTCTCGCGCTTGTAAACGATATAAAATGTATGGAAATATAATAAATCAGTCACGTGACATATGTCATTCCCGTACATTTTGTATCGTTTTTATAAGCGAAGCGTGAGGATAATGTTACTTTGTCTACAGGCATCTAATAAGTTTTTGGAAAACCATAGTACAAATATGAGCAGAATAACAGTAGCTTCAATAAGGGCTGTCGCATCATTATTAAGAAAATTTCACTAAAACTAAACTAAAAGTTTACTTTAATTTTGGAAACTTAATTGGTTTAAGTTTATTTTAAATATGTTTAGTTTTATTTATGTTGCATAAAACTGTATGTTTCCTTCACATAAATTGATAAATAAAATAAATAAAAAAGTAAATTTTTAAATCTTTAAAATTGACAACCCTCAAGCTCGATGGAGCAAACTGGTGTTACTGGTAAGGCGTGATCATAAAGGTACAGACGCCCACATATTTATTCTCCTCTTATTTTTCAGACGGCAAATGTCTCGCATGTACGTACAAGTCGAAGTTCATAGAAGTGTCAGTGGGCATCAACCACAACGTGGACGAGCTACTTGTGGGCATCCTGAACCAAATCAGGTTGAAGAAACAGCAGTATTCTGCCGAAGGGGGGAGGGAGTCGTCCCCCGCCCATTGGTACAAGTCTCGGGGCGTCGTCAGAGCAAGCATGAAGGCGCGACAAATGATCACATGGATCTTTGGCAAAGAAGATTCCAAATTCAAAAACTGTGAGAATTTACACGTCCTGTGAGTAGAAAAAGACGGACCTGTGTTCGTCTAATCGAGAACAGACTTTTGTGCGTGAGTGTTCGGTATTAGAATGTATCGGATTTTTTTTTTAATTGTATTCTGATATTTTTTGTATGTGGCCGGCAGTACTATTCTGTGATACTCGAAAATTTAATCGACATTAAGTTATGCGAAATTGATTCTTCTAGAATACACCGAAAGGTTCAATTTCGTATATTGATCAATAAGCACGAATTGAATTTTCCAGGTATCTACAAAATAGGACTGCAATATTTTAAGTGTAGTATATTTCAACCATTTTATTTAGAAAATAAGCATATTTAAAGATTTTATATTGAATAATTATTTCATGAATGGATCAAGTCGGTTTGTTTAACTATAGATTGACTGGTGTCCCATTATACAAGCATCATGATTGGTATTTTTTAATAATTATGTGCCAATTTAAGAGAGAATTTAATATATAAACTAAGTGTAAAATAAATTTATTAATCAAAATAAGTGAGAAGTATATCCCGTAAATATGATCATATTAAAATATCATCACAGCAATATACTAATTTAAGATATATGGAGTCTTTAGATACTATATAAAATATAGTTATTGGACCACACGTACCTATATCATAAGTATATAATAAATATTAGTTACAAAGGTATTAGGTATCTACTATAACATATTATACACCAAATATTTAAATATCACACGTAATTTTATTGTACTTATATAAAATTTAAATTTAACCCTATTTTATTTATACTTATAATATTCAAAGCCCTGTAAACAGCCTTAAACAATGATCATAGACACGAAATTAGTATCGACTATTGTAATCAGAGACATGAAATTTTAATCCTCTAAGTACCTAATGGTTATATAAAATTCCATCCTTGAGGGGGTTAAATTGGGGTTGAAAGACAAATATTCAACCCCTCTTCAATCCCCTTGTAAAATCTTACTACCACGCGGGCGACGCTGCAGACGCGAGCTAGCAATATTATTAAAGTGAATGACTATATTTTCGCAATTTATCCCCATTGGAAACTATTTCATGGTTTCTATCTATCAAGTAATCTTTATCTATATATATATAAAAGAAAGTCGTGTTAGTTACACTATTTATAACTTAAGAACGGCTGAACTTATTTGGCTTAAAATTGGTGGAGAGGTAGCTTAGAACCAGAAGTCAAAGTCAAAAGTATCTTTATTCGATTAGACTTTTTACAAAGCACTTTCAAATGGTCAGAATGACATAATTATACAAGATAATACATGCTACCGCCAGGTTCGGAAGGTTGCTTTTACTGAGAAGAACCTGGCAAGAAACTCAGTAATTACTCTTTTCAAAAATATTATACAATTTTAAGAGTACAAAATAAATCGCTTAAGAAACATAAGCTCATGGACACAGTTCCAATGCACAAATGTCGATAAAATTAACATTATTAAAAATATAGTATTTCTACTTAGAACTAAATGCGTAGCTTGAGATGACCAGCCCCCACAGGAAGAAGGACATAGGATTATCCCGTTCGCGTGAATCCTGACATAAGTCGTGGTATAATACAATAAAGTCTACGCGAGTGAAACTGCGGGGTACAGCTAGTATAATATAATTGTTTTTTAATGTACGACAACTTTCAATAAATAAAATCCAGAGACCAATATTTTATTCATTTATCAATACATCTATCCAGCTTACTCTATGGGCTAGAGTGATGTGACTTCAGAATTTTTTAATCCAATACCTAACAGTAAAAGTTATTTAGGGTCCACTGAATTCCTTGCATCAATGCCAAACACACCAATGGTAATTGAATTGAACATTCAGCGTTCAGCAAAGGGAATTTTTTGTGTTCCGACTATATACAAAACCCAATTTTATACGTCCCAAAAAAAATATTGCTTTTTCAATCTAAGTAAAGTGTATATACTCGTAATATTCTATAAAATATCTAAGCCCTTATTCTCTAAGACAAACTCAGATTGAGAGTAGTTTGTTAAAATCTAATCATTATTTGATTAGACTATTAGAAAAATCAGATCTTTATTTGATTAGAATAGTAGAAAAGTATAATTATTATTGAATTAGACTTTAACGAAGCATGCGGATAATGTTATTTTGTCTACAGGCTCTGGTTACATGTCCAATTATCCCATTAGTTTTCGACATTAACATTATCGACTATAGTTTCTAAATGTCTGAAAATCTGTTGTTCCAACAGTATCAACATATATCGAGCTCAATCAAATCAAATCAAATCAATTTATTAATAATATAAGTACATAACATGTCATATCGCCATCTAATCCCAAACTAAGCAAAGCTTGTACTATGGGTACCAGATAACGGTATAAAATAATACAATACATACCTTAAAGACTAACATACATAAGAGCTAATACGCAACAAAATTCGTCTGCATTGAAATATGTCAAAACCTTGTTTTACCACATGTTGGGGCTCTGTACAAATGGATACAATACAAATGACACGCTATAACGTCCGTCACCGTGTTTGATATGTGACGACAAGGGCAATCTTACCGTACCGCATCCGGAGGCGAACTTCCGCTTGCGTGTTCAATAGAAAGAAGGGGTCTACTCTCTTTCTCCGAAAACGAAACTTCGGAACCGAACGAAAATCAAACGTATGTGTTTATTTTTTTATTTATAGCTTATTACAACTGATATATCAATTACGCAATATGCGAGAGATTTTGTAATAACAACACCCACTTTTCACAGCAGATGATTCAGTGCCAACGTGATAGATGGTGGGTCCATCGCCATCTCAGACACTATACACACGTCTTCGAATTACTTCTCAGGCATATGCAGGTTTCCTCACGATGTTTTCCTTAACCGTAAAGCATGTTGTGTGAAATCAAATTGAAATCGAATTTGCGTAGCAGGCGACTGCACAAACACCACGACCACCACGGCCCAATTACAATAATTAACATGATTTTAGTGTAGTTTCAGTATGGGTTGTTTTTAACAAACCTAAGTTTAATTTAATGAATAATTCAACTAAAGAAGGTTTTAAATATATTTATATACGTCAAAGACTTTTCTAGAAGACCACGTTCGAACTTTGCGAACATTCGGCCGAAGCTTCGTTTTTCGGAGAAAGCGAATAGGCCCCCTGTTTTCCCCTCGAAACATGCATGGATTTGTCGTACCTACATTCATATTGCATGTTCGTTATCTCTTCCTTAGTAAAATGCCTTCGACGTATCTGTTTTGTAATTCTAACTTATATTTTATTACCTTTTACCTACAACTTCTTCCATTCTGTTTGTGTACAAGCGTAGAGCTATCTTTATTGCAAAGCAAAATCGATCCAGCTGCTCTTTGGAAAAGTAGCATATAGACATTTTTTACTCAAAAGATGGCGCCACACGTCAGTTAGATCGCGCAATGATTGCGTTTTATTAATTGTATAAATGCTCATCTCATTTGACATTACAGTTATATCATTCGCTAGCTTCTGCCCGGTACTTCGTCCGCGTGGAATGGTTACATTGGGCTAACGCTACCTTTAACACGTGATTGGTCTTAGCGTGATGATAATAGCCAATAGTTATCTAACACTGATTGAATTTTTCAAAGCGGACCAGTAGTTTCTGATTATAAGCCCATTCAACTGTTCAAACAAACAATTTCATTATTTCTCTGGCTTTATCCCATACATTGCTGGGGTGGGCACCTGATTATATAGTTGTAAAGTGTATATAGTCGATGCGAACGCACTTAAGGATTTGACGTTGTATTTTTAAACTTTTAAAATAGTTATTAGGTTATATTTTATATTTCATACAATATATCGAGAATAATTTAAATACCTGTCCTTTTGATATCAATAAAAGGCGAAATATTATTTCTTCTGTGATATAAAGAATCATGTACAATTTTCACAAATCAAATATCACTTTTACGAGCTATACATAAGGTATGTCACTATGTCATGGAAATAAAATAGATATAATGTTATTAAGTTATACTGTCATTTTGTATATTTATATCCATACAGATAAATAAAATGTAAGTGTCTGTTTGGAATTCCAAAATAATCGTTTTTCATTAAATGCATTTGAAAGTATATCGGGTAGAAGCGATGTGGATGAAGCGAAAGAAGCATGTAAGGATCGTAGCATGTGGCAAACGGTGGTCTCTGCCTACCCTCATGGGATACAGGCGTGAGCATATGTATGTATGTATGTATAGGGTAGAAACATAAAAATTATTTATGAAACAATCTCCATCTACCTGTCTGTTTGTTCCTGCTATCATTGGCAGATATTTAGAAAAAAAATTGGATTTCGGAAAATAAAGCTTTACTTATCTACTGTTATTAGTATAAACTAGCTATGCCCCGCGGTTTTACCCGCATAGAGTTCATTTCATGGGTGACCCGCTGAACCTTAATGTTTATTTTTAATTTTACTTTACTTTTTTGTACTATCTGCCAGTGAACGTCCCGTTAAAGCCGTTTCGGAGATTAGCCGAAATGAACAGACCGACGAAAAATAGGTAAATACATTTAGTGAAAATATTTTATTTTCGAATTACAAACAGACACTTCAATTTTATTTATCTGTGTATGTGGCTACTTTATACCTATGCCTTCTATATCATTAACATATTCAAAGTTCATAAAGAATGCTTTTATAATGTTGCTTTGAAACTCGCAAGAGTTGTAATAAGGAGTATTACTGTATCAATTTCACCTAAAATATAAGCAAGTATTTGTACAATATTAACGTTTTATATAAAATAATAATCCTTTTGAAGTTTATTTGTTTATATCCTTAAATAAGTGTAACCTATTTTGGATTACGATTCGATACAGTGCCTTTTAATTGTTAAAATTGTATTATAACCTTGCTACTTTTGTTAATTTTGTGAAATGTTTATATAATATATATAAGTGTATGTTCACCCGCCCCTGAAGTGTAATATAATAAATAATTATATAAGATTTAGATTGTAATTTTCCTTTGTATTTTTGGAAAAATAATTTTTTGTTCAGAGTTCGCAATGAAATGTTATTTATTATAAAATGTATGTATTATAATATTATAATAAAATTTCCGCAAAATTAATTTTGATCCGCATAATTATTTTCATTTTTTTTATTTATTTAATAGGTTTACTAACAGTTGTTACATCTTTACATGATTATAAGATACATTTTGTTTATAATTATCTTAATGCACAACTAATTATAAGTAAACACATCATGTATATAATTCTATACAATAACATTACAGTTTATACATAAATCTACATTGAGGAAATATTGGATTATGGCTACTTTAATTATTATTTCTAATTATTATTGTATTTTATGCCACAAATATTAACAAATTGTTAAGCAATTAAATAGTAATACCTGGTTCACCGAGTAAGGCTCGGATACTTTTTCTAACAAAAGAAAAAAATTGATATTGTCTAATCTAAAAAAACCGAAAAAAATTTAAAAATTCTGGACCAGTGTAATTTGGACTCGAACCCGGGTATAGTCTAATTACGTTATCACCCGATAGGCTCTCTGTTGAATTTTATATATTTTATATGAATTATATATATATATATATATATATATAGATCGCACCCTCAGAGCGATAGGGTCGCAATTCAGGAATCAAATGTTTTTGTAAATCGCAATCATAGATCACCCGGCAATTTTTTTACTAGTTTTGAGTATAATTAGGTACTTTTTTTATGTTTTTGTAGTCTAGGTTGTGTTTGTACATAAATGAAAAAGGAAACAGATTTTAAAAAATTTGGAGTAGAACATAATTTTTTAGAGTCTGTCTATGTTGATCTTTTATTAATTAGATTTAATTTAATTAGATTTCGTAATATTTGGAGTTGAGCCCCTATCGTTCTGAGGGTGCGATATATCTAATATATAAAATTTCCATGTCACAATGTTAGTTACCGTACTCCTCCGAAACGGCTGGACCGATTTGTATGAAATTTTGTGTGCAGATCGGGTAGGTCTGAGAATCGGGTGACCCCTACCCCTAAATGATAAGGGTGACCACCCCAAAAACATATATGGCAATACAACGTTTGCCGGGCATAGCTAGTATAATTATATAATTAAACGAGTTTAAGCTCGATAAGATAAGATTTGTACCGATTGATATATTCGAATAACATTAGATTTGCGAACTCGGAATAAAAATCCACATATTACTCTTGTAATTACGCGCAATACAAGTTTGACACGCGTACTTCAATGTGGTTTATATAAGTAGTACAATTAATGTAGTAAATATACATAATTATTTAATTAGCGTTAAGTAAATGCATTTTGCAGAATGTATGAGCTTGTATTTGTATTAATTAGGTATGTATATGAGTAGGAGTGGTGCGATTCTGGGGAGTTTAATATCTTTACTTTTTTTTCAAATTATATTTTTAATAACGTATCCAATCATATACCTCTGAAGAGGCAGGTAAATAGCACGCGTAAAATGAAGCCATACTCAAATATATCTTTATTCGATTAGACTTTTAACAAAGTACTTTCAAATCGTCATAAGGACATAATTATACAGGATTATACATGCTACCGCCAGCTTCAGAAGGAGCCTGGTCAGAAACTCTGTAATTTATCTTTCCAAAAATATTTAAATAATACAAAATATGTCGACAAAAATTAACATAAAGAAAAGTCTAGTAGTTCTACTTATATCTAAATGTGTTTGATGAATGACTATTGACTCGCGCTACTCGATTTTTAATTTCAATTACTTTAATTGTAACATAATATATACTGTAATATAACAGTAGTATTGTATTTACCACTGAAAGATATACAAGGGGTTGCAATGTTATGTATTGCATTGAGCTCTGACAACCTCATAAGTGTGACCATTGGTAAAATGTCACAGAAGTTATAGAAGCCTAAGTGAACATTAATGAAATGTTACAGAAGTTTCGAAGCCCATGTGACATTGGTGAAATTACACAGCAGTTTTGAAGTCCATGTTATATTCATTGACAACTTTAATTACCAATAGCCAACTTCATATATCAAATATACTGAATTCAGTACAAAATTATATCCTATTAATTAATGAGAAAATATCACTAGGACCAAACTGCGCTAGTCTTTCGTAATTTAGTCAAAAGACTTAGATGTTTTTGTTCACACCCTATCATCTGTAATCTGTTATTTTTAACTCAAGGCAAAATGTATGTGAATTATATTATACGTCATTATAGCGTAAGGTTAAATTTACATTAGGCAACAGTTTTTCTACTAGCTTTTAATATTGAGTTTCGACTTGCGTAAATCTCCGGTCAGAAAAAAAATCTATTACATAATTAAATTGATTCCGTAAATTTGTCTTTACTTTATTACCGACTTTAAATTAGGAGGATCTCGATTCCACTGTATGTTTTTTTTATATGTCCATCGCACCATCACTACATTAGTCTTAAGATATACTATAAACACTAGTGTACTATACTTGTAGTTAGATTTTATTGTAAATAAATGTATTGACAATAAATTTGATTACTTTAACTGGTTCAATATGTTTTCCTTGCCGATATTCCCGTTCCTATAAATATGCTCACGCCATTCCAGAAGGGTCCCCGTAGGGGTAAGCAGAGGTGTTGTAACAACAACACCGAAATTTCACCGAATATGATTGAATGCCAACGTGACAGAGGCTAAGTCCATCGCCGTCTCAGGCACTGTACATACGTCTTTGAATTACTTCTCAAACATATGAAGATTTCCTCACAATGTTTTCCTTCATCTTCCTTTTTCCTTCTTCCATATACACACATGCTCACGTGTGTATTCCCCGAACGGGTGTTGAGGTGTATTTACAGTACACCCACATTTCGCCAGTCATTGTAATAGGGGGCGAGTCTATTGACATTAATCGAACACTATTCCAATGGGAATTTACAGCAAATAAAGTTCCACGAGCAATAGTTACAATTTTCTTTCAATCGTCAAATAAAAATACAATTTATTCGAAATTGGTTGACATTTGCCCAAGAGTTATTATAGATATTTTTCTTGCAAATCACCCCCCTATTTCCTATCAACAGATTGCCTTCTCATTTGCAGAAACCCAGTATAAAGGGTCTGGAATTTTTACCCGATAAATGTTTGTCACAGAGCAGAGCATCGGTTGGGGGCATTAATTTAAAAATGTATAAATAGTCCCTTAATATATTTTTTCATATTTATATTGTTTATTATATAAATTTTTCAGTCCTTTTAGTTTCCAGACTTTCATTTTACAACCAAAATAAGCATTGTTTTATGTTCCACATGTCGTCCAATAAGCATCGAATGTTTAATAACCTCACAACTACGCATTACCACAAAAATAAATATATACATCTAGACAGATAAATAAAATGGAAGTGTCTGTTTGTAATTCCAAAATAAGAGCTTTTCACTTAATACATATGATAGCATATACGGTACTGATTATCTCCGAAACGTTTGACCGATCTTAACGAAACTTTTACTGGTATATAGCTAATGTTATAAGGAGTAACTTGGGCTAATTTTATTTACAAAATAAATATGGGGTTACGCGGGCCACCTTCAATTCAATTCAATTCAAAATATCTTTATTTGATGAGACTTCTTACAAATTACTTTCAAATCGTCAGAAGGACACAAAATACATTATACATGATTATAAATGTTACCACCGGGTTCGGAAAAAAGTATATAGTTCTTTTAAAAAAATATATATTATACAATGTTTTTGGTTACAGTATTTATATGTCATGAATATAAGTCTAAGTAAGTATAACCACATGTGTGGTGGGCACAAAATATTCTCACTTTATATTGTGTGAAATGACCCCAGAGTAATGTTACAGATTTCAATCAAACCCATAGTGTCGTAACATGAATTCAAATATCATCATAAACATCGACGCTCAAAATCGATCAGTGCAAACGTCAGAGATTTGAGTAATAAAACAAATTCACTCCGGAAAACCACGTCTAAGAGCTGTATCCGCTCTCTGCAACCATAAAACTGATATTCGGGTCAGATCGCGGTTTCACGCGTATTCAGTGGTCTGTGCAATGACGTCATTTCATCATACATGTATTACAGATATGAGCTTCTCTCTTACTATGTTTAACCCTCGTTTTCATCTGAATATATTACTTAAATTCTATCCTTACAGAATTTACGCAGAATCTATTCTGCTGCCCTGATAAATCTTATCCTAACAGCTGAATAGAAATTAAAAATATTTCTATTAAAATTTTAAGGTGAAGATTTATACCAGACAGACGCAAACTTTAAAATTGATAATATTACTATCAACTATAGAGAGAGATTATATAGAGATCAAGGTATACTTTAATTCTCTGCTGATTTAAAAATGCAACTCCCATTTTTGACACTTCTGCGAACCAATTTGGAAATCTTTGTGGTATGTTTGAAGAACCGATTTGAGACGAGACGACATAGAAGCATCTTTATCATTAAACGAGCAATTCTTGTATATATATAATCGGAATCTCGGGAACGGCTCCAACGATTGTCATGAAATTTTGCATGTAGGGATTTCAGGGGCAAAAAATAGATCTAGCTAGGTTTCATTTATGGAAAACATCGTTTTGACCAAGTTTTCAAGCACTGAAATGTCAAAAATATCATTACAATACGACAGCAAATTTCGCCGACATCTGTCAAGTTATGGTAGCTCAAAGGTGAGGCTTCCAGCTTACGGGGCCGAAACTAGACGACCCCGGTTCGAGACTGACGTTCAGCGGTCATTTTTTTTCTATTTTAGCCTTGAAAACGTCATTAAAAAGAAACCGAGCACAGCTCAGTCAACCAGGTTCTATATATGTATGTGACATAATTATTTCGTAAAATTCGATCCATTTCGTGTCAAGCACTTTGTGATCAAATTCATTTCGCTCGCGTGAAAATTTAAGGTATGCGACGTTCCATATTATATTATATCGAGTAAACATCTGGTTACGATTGAGATAAGAAGCGTATGTCAACGCTATTAAGGTGTATTTTAGCGTGAAGTTTAGTTATTTGTTAACGGAGGATATGGGAAGTGAAAGGTGCGAAATATGTGTGCCTTAAATGATCAGAGTTACGAAAATAACAAAACCTACGAAAGGTAAATGAAATGAAAATGATTCATACATACACATAAATAACGTTTATGAAAAAAAAGGTATTTTTTATGTACTTAAGTACTTACCGTACTTTCATTTCATTTACATTTAGTAAAAGCTGTTATTTTGGAATTATTTACAATTAATTAAAATTCAATTTTATTTATACATACATGCATATGCTCACGCCTGTATTCCCCGCAGGGGTAGGCAGAGGTGTTGTTATCACAACACCCACTTTTCACACAAGATGATTAAGTGCCAACGTAACAGATGGTGAGTCCATCGCCGTCTCAGACACTGTTCATACGTCATTGAATTACTTCTCAGAAATATGCAGGCTTCCTCACGATGTTTTCCTTCACCGTAAAGCATGTGGTGTGAAATCACTGTACATAAGTTTTTTATAAAAAGTCATCGGTACAGGCCCCGCTGTGATTTGAACTTGCGACGCTTGCGTAGCAGGCGACTGCTCAAACCTCAAGGCCACCACGGCTCTTAATTACTTTTATTTATCTGTATAGATATAGACGTAAAGACATTCACTTTATCTATGCATCTATATCTATACTCTATACAGATAAATAATATTTAAGTGGCTGTTTGTAATCCAAAAATTACACCGTTTGACTAAATATACATGAAAGTACACACGGTACTGATACAGAAAACTTAATTATTCAATTTATCTCTAGCTGGACCGATTTGAATGGGACTTTCACTGACGGATATCTAATTTTACAAGGAGTAACTTAGGCTACTATTAATTTTAAATTATAGTGCTAAATAAGAGAGCCGTGGTGGCCTCGAGGTAGAGCAGACGCCTGCTACGCAAGCGACTCAAGTTCGAATCCCAGCGGGACCTGTACCAATGAGTTTTTCTAAAAAACTTATGCACAGTGATTTTCGCATCACGTGCTTTACGGTGAAAACATCGTGAGGAAACCTGCATATTTCTGAGAAGTAATTCAAAGACGTATATATAGTGCCTGAGACGGCGATAGACTCACCATCTGTCACGTTGGCACTTAATCAAATTCGGTGAAAAGTGGGTGTTGTGATAACAACACCTCTGCCTACCCCTTCGGGGAATACAGGCGTGAGCATATGTTTAAATAATATTGGTGATCCGCGATAACAATATTATTGACAAATATGATAACATTAGCTTTGAAATGATTATCGTGCAACCAAGCTTACATACGTTCTGAGACCATGACCTCTTATTGGCATGATAGTTTTACTCTTATCATGAGACAGATGTATTAGACGTGTATACATCGGTCACTGTCACACAGCTGAACTATCATTGCAATAAGAGCTCGTGGTTGGGTCCCTAGTTTTACGATAATACTTGGCCGCCTGTTCGCTATTTGTCACCTTTTGCTTTTCTTTGTATTAGAGATAATTATACAGGCTATGTATAGTGCCAACACATTCAGTAATTAATAGACCGTCCGTCCTAGACCTAATGTAACAAACTGCGCACAGCTTTTTAATTACACGACCGTGTAACGAGGACTAAATAAAAATTACATACAGCCTCAGCGCTTAAGGTAGTGTCATACAATAAACTATAATTTGATATAATTAAAACTCATATTATAAAAAAGAAATATTTGTTTGTTTGTTTAAATTGAAAAGGCCTGCAAACTAAACGACCGTTTAAAAATCTTATAATAATACAATGCTAAAATATTTCTAAATAACCTAGGCTATACATATTTATAATCAGGTAAAATTAACGATCCCGAATACAACGCAGGCGACGCAGCGGACGGACGCTATATTTAATTCAAAGACGTATATCACATTGGCACTTAATCATCTTCGGTGAAAATTGGGTGGTATAACACCTCAGTCTACCCCTTCGGTGACATTGGGATTGCGTGAACATTTTCTATAAAGTGATTTACGAATTCACACTTATAAGAAAGAAGAGCCGTGGTGGCCTTGAGGTTTGAGCAGTCACCTGCTACGCAAACGACTCAAGTTCGAATCCCAGCGGGGCCTGTACCAATGAGTTTTTCTAAAAAACTTATGTACAGTGATTTCACACAACATGCTTTACGGTGAAGGAAAGCATCGTGAGGAAACCTGAATATTTCTGAGAAGTAATTCAATGACGTATGTAAAGTGTCTGGGACGGCGATCTGTCACGTCGGTAAGTGCCAATCATCTTCGGTGAAAAGTGGGTGTTGTGATTACAACTTCTCTGCCTACCCCTTCGGGGAATACAGGCGTGTACGTATGCATTTATGATTTACAAACTCACAGTTATAACTCAAGACCCCAATAACTTCTCCAACACAAGAAATGACAGACAAGGCCTCCGACCACCAAAGGTTAAGTCAAATGAAGAGGTTGTTTAATATTTCAGAGCAGTGTAGCACCGCCCTTATGGGACTTTTGGAACGGAGAGGTGCAAATTACAGAATATCCATCTTACCCTTGTTTACCTTTTGAGAGAAATGATGCCCATTTATTTGATGTGTCCATTTAGGTACTGGGAGATCGTGATAGAGAGAAATGGCGTGAAAGAACACATGGTAATATCACCGTATATATTATATAGGGTCTAGACTTTTAATTTAATTTAATTTATCACACAGCATCGGTTGGTGATACATATCAATTAAATGAAAAGTCCCTTTTTTTCTATAATTAATATATGTAAAGATCAAAAAAAAAAAAATATATATATATATATATATATATGTATAGAAAAATAAACAATATTATATTTAGGTGTAGATTAAGATTGTATTAGATTTAACCAATATTATAACATTATTTTGTATTCCATCGCATTAGGTTAATAAATATCTGTAATGATGGTTTATAAATGATAAATAAATAAATAAAATTTAAGTGTCAGTACAGCTTTTCACTAAATATATATTACACCCTCAGAACGATAGAGGCTCAAATTTTTTTTTTAAATAGATCGTATCTGGGTAAAATTAGGTTGCGCATTACCGATAAGCCTTAAAAAATATATTTTTGAGGTTTGTCTTAATGTTAAATAATATATTTTTTTTAATTTTACGAGAATGCGTTAAGATCATAGACAGACCCAAAAAAATTATGAGGGTTTTAAAAAAAACTGATTTTTTTATTTGTCGACTAATCCCAACCTTTTCTATAAAAATATAAAAAAGTCTCATTGTACTCAAAACTAGTAAAATAATAACTGTCAAAGTTATGAATCCAAACTTGCCGGCCGATCTATGATTGAGATTTGCAAGAACAATTATTTTTTGAATTGAGCTTTGATTGGCTATGATTGATATGACCTATCGTTCTGAGGGTGCGATATGAAAGTATATAGGGTACTGTGACAAAAGCACATTTTTTTTTATTTTTCCCTGTGTCAGTCTGTTTGTTCCAGTTAATCTCTGAACAACTACAAGGAGTAAATTAGGCTACTTTCATCATCTCTCTGGCCTTATCCCATACACTGTTGGGGTCGGCACTTGATTCAACCCGATGTGGCTGATCACCTGATTTTTATACGAAGCGACTGCCATCTGACCTTCGTAACCTCTTTAACGAGGAAATCTGTGATCTGGGTTAAACCAGTTGTCAGACAATTTTAGGCCTCCGACCGATCTGTAACGATTGCCAAAGAAGATAAATTGGCAACCGGGACCGACGGCTTAACGTGCTCTCCGAGGCACGGAGGGAACTCGGGCGGTCACCCATCCAATTACTGGCTAGGGTTAAGGTTGCTTAAATTCGCTGATCGAATGATATGCGCAATAGCAACTGTGCCACGAGATCCTCTAACTTAGGCTACTTTAATATACCTCAGGGCACGGCTAGTTTTGAATACAGCTTAGAATTTCTTCTCTAATATGTCTTATGTATCTCATAAATCTAGCCAACAACACCATCGTATACATCCTGAAAATGATCCAAAACCTTCAATATTTATCTGTAACCCACTTAACTGGGAAATGTGCGTTGACACACTCATTTTTACGTAAAACGTTTAATAAACCCCAAATTAATTTTCCCTGTTTCATCTCATATTCTGTGAGCCCGTCAATATTATTTACGTCAAAACATTTCGATCCTTATTCCGTACAAGTGGGGTTCGAAATTGCGCGTAGCATTTCCATGAGCAATTTCTCCATATTTTTTTCAAATACCGCATTTTATTACTGACGGCTGCCAAAGGGATTATCGTGTATTTTCGCAAGGATACTTGCCTAAAATTCCAATAAAAGGGCTTTTAAATATATTATGGAGGTACTGCCCTTAAGAATTGGGATAATTCGGCTATGTTCGGTAATAATAATAGAGAGTTTCGTTGTATATACATTTTACCGAATACACGCAGTACTTATATAGCTTCTGACCAAACAATAGTATATCTATACATATATATCTATCTATACAGATAAATAAAATTGAAGTGTCTGTTTGCAATTCCAAAATAACAGCTTTTCGCAAAATACATATGAAAGTATAATAATTTGTTTTTTTTTTTCTTAATGTATTCTCTCCGTCTGTCCGTTAGTTTCGGCTAATCTCCAAAACGGCTGGACCGATTTTAACGTGACTTTCACTGGCAGGTAGCTAATGTTACAAGTAGTAACAAAGACTAAGTTTATATAAAAAAAAATTTGGGCTCCACAGATCACCCATAAAATTAGCTTTAGGCGGGTAAAACCGCGGGCACAACTAGTAATATAATATGTACAGAAGGGGTCTCCGAAGGGGTATGCAGGTATATTGAAGATACAACACCCCCATTTCACCGAATATGATCAAGTGCCAACGTGACAGAGGGTGAGTCCATCGCCGTCTCAGACACTATACATAGGACTTTGTATTACTTCTCAGAAATATGCAGGTGTCCTCGCGATGTTTTCCTTCACCATAAAGCACGCGGTGAGAAATCACTTTTTTTTTCACAATATTATTATACAGACTTAAGTGGCAATGGGCAGGCCACATTGCTCCAAGGACTGATGGCCGCTGGGGCAGTAGAGTTCTCGAGTGGAGACCACGTACCGGCAAGCGCAGCGTAAGGCGCCCCCCCGCGAGATCGACGGACGATCTGGTCAAGGCCGCGGGGACCCGCTGGATGCAGGCCGCTTCCAGCCGGGTGAGGTGGAAATCATTGGGAGAGACCTATGTTCAGCAGTGGACGTCCTAGGGCTGATATGATGATGATGATGATGTATAATAATATCGAGAAGGCCCCAAATTGCGTGTTTGTATCCAAATGTACGAGCACGTAATGTAAATTAAATATACCTATGTACAACATGTACCTATATGTATATTGTACCATTGAAATTGCCGTCGTCACAAAATGTATAAAGTAGCTCGCAGAAACGTACAATTCATTTATTATGTACTGTATTTGAATTACTTCGCTTTTCGTTTTCTTGATTGTCAAAAGGAGAAGTGATGTGACTTACATCGGGATTTATAATAATACTAGCTGTGCCCGGCAAACGTTGTATTGCCATATATTTTTTTGGGGTGGACTACCCCTAACATTTAGGGGGATGAAAAATAGATGTTGGCCTATTCTCATAGATACCGGATAAGCACAAAAAAATTTATTTGATTGATTACAACACCTCTGCCTACCCCTTCGGGGAATACAGGCGTGAGCATATGTATGTATGTTATAGTTTTCAAAACAACACTATCTCATAATTCTATATCGTCGGCAACGTAATCAAACACCAAACGAAACTTAAATATCGAGGGTTGTAATAAACTCTTGTTCCAACATCGATAATCGATTTACCGAGCGCAAGCAGAGCGCTTAATTTCCGGCCGGGATTCCCAAACATTACCGGGATTCCTCCCCGGTAAGTACACGTACATCCCTAGTTCAACAGAAAGCACTGTCTTCATTTTATTGTCATGTTACTGAGGACTTTTAATCATAAAATATTCATTTTGGGCGTTACGGTGTGCACACGTGTTCATGCCATTATGTCCTTAATATTCTCATTTAGATTAAAGGTGCGTTTTTATTGGGCTTGTATAAAGCAAAGCCTTTAATAATCATACATTTATTATGATAAAGAAGCCAGGGTGGCCTCGGGGTTTGAGCAGTGGCCTGCTAAACAAGCAAAGCAAGATCGAATCCCCGGGGCCTGTACCAATTAGTTTTCCTAAAACACTTTTGTGCAGTGATTTCACACAACGTGCTTTACGGTGAAGAAAACCATCGTGAGGAAACCTGCATATGTCTGAGAAGTTATTCTATGAATTATATATAGTGTCTAAGACCGCGATGGACTCACACTCTATCACGTTGGCACTTAATCATATTCGGTGAAATGTGGGTGTTGTTGTTACAATACAACACTCCTGTGATGACGTGAGGTACTTATATAGAGGATAAGGTTCAATTTGGATTCTGTAAAACCAACACTCGAAGTAGTGAATAACGCGAAAGGTACTTCACCATAAGAATCATAGTTTAGCTAAAAAAAATATAACCTATGAAATAGGCCAGTTAGTATGTAGTATCCTCTCCCTGGCCTTATCCCATACATTATTGGGGTCGGCACTTGATTCAACCTAATGTGGCTGATCACTTGATTTTTATACGAAGCGACTGCCTGACCTTCGCAACCCTTTTAACGAGAAAAATCTGTGATCTGGGTTAAACCAGTTGTCAGACTATTCTAGGCCTCCGACTGACCTGTAACGACTGCCAAAGATGATAATTTGACCACCGGGCCCGACGGCTTATCGTGCTCTCCGAGGCACGGAGGGAACTCAGGCGGTCACCCATCCAATTACTGGCTAAGGATATTGATATGCGCAATAGCAACTGTGCCACGAGCTCCTCTCGAGTTAGTATGTAGTATAATGTGTGTAATTCAGTTACGTAGTTGGTAGGTACCCGATGTTAATTGGCTCGCTCTTCAACAACGGGAAACCCTAGGGCGGCGATTGCCTCCGAATTCGATGATTGACCCCTTCTACTTGCTAGGGATACCATTACTTATTGGATTCGTGGGATATTACTCTACTACTGATTTGATCATAATAGAATATAGTAGTTTATATTGCTATATCGAATCAAGCTTAAAAAAAGCTATATCTATACAGATAAATATAATTAATGTGTCTTTTTGTAATTCGAAATTAACAGCTTTTCAATGAGTGCATAAGAAATTATATATATACTCAGTAAAAAAGCAGCACCATTTTTGTATTATCTATTGAAACAAACTATAAATGATGATACTATACAATTTTCTTCTTTTATGATTATTCTGAAAGATGATTGGGCACCTTGTGCGACATGACACCTTCTTTAAAAACATAATAGAAGGAAAGGTAGAAGGGAAGAGAGGGAGGGGAAGACCAAGGCTAACATACATGAGAAAAGTTAAGGAAAAGGTGTCTGTCATGACGTATAGGGAGGTCAAAGAGATGGCACTGGACAGAGACAAGTGGAAAGAAATGCATCAGTTACACCTTTTACAAGAGTCTTAAATTGATGATGATGATGATTATTCTACACAATAATTCAAAAAGAAGAATGTACAAGGTAAGGGATTTAATGATGGAAAGTCTGAAATTAGCGCCAGTGACCGGGAAGTTGAAAAATACCAATAAAGTTACATACATATGCTCACGCCTGTATTCCCTGAAGGGGTAGGCAGAGGTGTTGCAACCACAACATCCACTTTTCACCGAAGATGATTAAGTGCCAACGTGACAGATGGTGAGACCATATAGCCGTCTCAGACACTTTACATACGTCATTGAATTACTCCTCAGAAATATGCAGGTCGCAAAGGTATGCAGGACCAAAGAAACGATAGATGGATTGTTTGAAAGATGACATGGCTAGAATGGGAGTGAATACAGATATAACGGCTGATAAAGAGAAATGGAAAAGAAGAACACATTCCGCTGACCAAAGACATCATGGGATAAGGGCAGGAGGATGATGACGAAATTTCGAAAACGTTTGAAAGTTTTTGAAGTTGTTTTTGTGTTTTTACTATATATAAATTTACAGTTAAATATAAACATGTAAATACTTATATTATTTCAATTATATTCATTTCGTCCATCCCTCCATCACCACACATTTTTTTTTTTGACAATACTGGTTACCCTTTCTTTGTAAAGTAACTAAATACGATAAATAGTGCCTGAGACGGCGATGGACACACCGTCTGTCACGTTGGCACTTAATCATATTCGGTGAAGTGTGGGTGTTGTTACAACACCTCTGCTTACTCCTTCGTGGACCCTTCTGGGATGACGTGAGCATATTTATTATTTATTTCTTTTTAAGTACGAAAAAAAATTATGAAGTTCCAACTAGGTTTATTTATACAATTAATTAATCTTAGTTTGATCTTTGCTTTGACTGGCTGGAATTTGCCATGCTCACAAATATTTGTAATATTTTAGTTATTATATTTGACAATTGAGCATTTGAACTGTGTCTATGGGCTTATATTCATGAGATATAAATACTGTAACCAAAAACATTGTATAATATATTTTTTTAAAAGAGTAATTGTTGAGTTTCTTGCAGGGTTCTTCTCAACAAAAACTACCTTCCGAACCGGGTGGTAACATTTATAATCATGTATAATGTATTTTGTGTCCTTCTGACGATTTGAAAGTACTTTGTAAGAAGTCTAATCAAATAAAGATATATTCTTTGTGTTTGTCTTAACACTGTGTTGAGATACAGTCACCCTACCAGGCTAATATTGCTTTAGATACAATGGTGTATCGAAACGACTTCGATGCCCAATAACACCATGTACCCACTTAGAATACAGGCGTGAGCATATACATATATATCATATGAGAGCATATGCATATATATATATATATATATATATATATATATACTAGCGGACGTCCCGCGGTTTCACCCGCGTAGTTCCCGTTCCCGTGGGAGTAATGGTATAAAATATAGTCTTTGCGACTATAATTTGAGATTTAAACTATCCTATCTCTCAAGTTGGATCGAACTGCACATGGTGTGCGAATTTTATTATAATCGGTTAAGTTGTTTAGGAGTCCATTGAGGACAAACATTGTGACACGAGATTTATATATATTAAGATATATATATCTTTGTGAATAATAAAACTCATTTTTCTTACATATTTTCTTTTGTTTTATTTTCTAGTACATTTAAATACATACAATGTAGACGGATCGAAAATTAGCAAAAGGAAGATCAAATTCAAATTCAAAATATCTTTATTCGATCAGACTTTTAACAAAGTACTTTCAAATCGTCAGAATGACATGATTACACAGGATTATACATACTACCGCCAGGTTCGGAAGGTTGCTTTTACTGAGAAAAACCTGGCAAGAAACTTACTCTTTTAAAAAAAAAGTAATTTTACAATTTTGAGTAATACAATATAAATCATAAAATATATATATAAGGATCCGTGTCATAGTGTCGACCGTGACAGGACACGAACCTGCGATCTTCGGATTTATGGTGAATGGATTTCAACCGGTAATTTGTGGAAATAAAAAAGCTCTTTTGAATTAGAGTCAAGAACACAAGTGGCTTGTAAATGATTTTACTCAGTGAAAGGTCGAAATAAATGGATTTAACATTTCACTTCTCCCATTAACCTTTTGAATAACGGGAAGGTAATGAATATTTATTTTAACATTCAAAAATAATTTAACTTTCGCGTCGAGTTGAAAATTTTAACTCATTTCCTTTGGAAGTCTGAATACGCCTCTGAAATAATTAAAACATCGTTTATGATTTTCCGTCCAAGGATTCCGTGTATCTAGCGTACAATCACAAGTTATGAGCGCTCAGTGAACATAAGGGGAAGAAAATTTCAACTGTTCAACAAAAAAATACTTACGTTTATGAGATTCAGCTTGGTAACAGACAGACAGCGAAGTCTCAGTAATAGGGTCCCATTTTTACCCTTTGGGTACGGGGCCCTAAAAACTAAACCCGTGACTATACAGACTTCGATCCCAATCTATACAATCAAATATCATAAATTACATTCCAGTCACAGCATATCGGTAGCATTCGGCAAAGTCACAAGGGCGCAGTCACGTACTGAACTGAGCTGGTTCGTTAAACACAAACGTTGCCTCACATACGAGTATAGCCACAGTATATATATATACCCTAAGCAGTATACCAACTAGCCATAATCTATACACACTGATAAATAAAATTTAATTGCTTGTGATGGCTGGTCATCTCAAGCTACGCATTTAGTTATAAGTAGATGTACTAGATTTTTTGTTATGTTAATTTTTATCGACATTTGTGCATTGGAACATTGTCCATGAGCTTACGTTTCTTAAATCATTTATTTTGTATTCTTTAAATTGTATAATATTTTTGAAAAGAGTAATTACTATGTTTCTTGCCAGGTTCTTCTCAGTAAAAGCAACCTTCCGAACCTGGCGGTAGCATGAATAATCCTGTATCATTATGTCATTCTGACGATTTAAAAGTACTTTGTAAAAAGTCTAATCGAATAAAGATATTTTTGACTTCGACTTTGACTTTGAAGTGTCCAAATTAACAATTTTTCACTTAAGGCATATAAAAGGATATACGGATATATTTCATGGATGTCGTGAGAATTCATTTGTATACCAAAACAAAAGCCCTGGAAGAGGTAATAAAATCATGGATATCTGGGAATAAGCCTTACAAAACATGGCTTAAACCAAGACTAGTCCAAACTCGGGTTAAAACTATATCCATCCCCTCATGTTCAGTGATAAATGATTGCAAAGAGGTTGAAATTCACTTCTTTATTTTCTGTCTAAATAATGTCTATTAGTCGATTTAAAGTTCATGTTCATGTTCGATCGGCCATGACGTGACAGCCCTTACTGACATTACGCCGATGCCTATAACCTCGTTGATATGCGCATCTGTGTGTGTAATTTCGCACGATTGGTTCCTAGATACAATACTGCTTATATTTATTTTGTGCCAAAGGGATGTGCTCAAACACAATTCATTGTTCAAATTACGCTTTTGACTTCAAAGGGTTACATTTATAATTTTTTTACATAAGGTGAATAAGGCTCAATATACAGTTGCCTACATAGATACATACGCTCACGCTTTTATCCCCCGCAGGGGTAGGCAGAAGTGTAAATATAGCGCAAACAGACACTTCAATGTTATTTATCTGTATAGATATTGATTTAGATTAGAATACGTGTATAATATAATACTTAAACAGTACATAATACTTAAAATCCGTGGCGGCCTCGGAGTTTGAGCAGTCGCCTGCTAACAAGCTACACAAGTTCTAATCCCAGCGAGGTTTTCTACTTATTGCAATGATACATAAATTGCAATGATATCACACCCCGTCAAGGAAAACATCGTGAGGAAACCTACATATATCTGAGAAGAAATTCAAAGGCGTATAGTGCCTGAGACGGCGATGGATTCACTCTGTCACGTTGGCCCTTAATCATATTTGGTGAAATGTGTGTGTTGTTACAACACCTCTGCTTACCCCTTCGGGGACCCTTCTGGGATAGCGTGAGCATATATATTAATTACATAAACAGTTTGTTTGTAATAATCGCTGTGAAAAAATAAATAAGAATGTTACTATTTTATGAAAATCCGGAAAAAAACATCAACAGATGGTAGGTCTACTTAATATAAATATACAGCTTCCATATTTTGTTGAGAACAGACATACGCACACGTAATAACTTGTGCACTACAATAAACTTTCTGCAGGATGACACCAGTCTCATTTTACAAAGGTTGTTTTAAACACTAACTTTTCTTCATATGTTATCGGCGGTCTTACTAATAACGTTATATTTTGTATAGGGTATCCCCAGGTAAGTACTAAGTCAATAAAGTAACGTACATAAATATGCTCACGCCTGTGTTCCCCGAAGGGGTAGGCAGAGGTGTTGTTATCACAACAACACCCACTTTTCACCGAAGATGATTAAGTGCCAACGTGACAGATGGTGAGTCTATCACCGTCTCAGTAGGCACTATACATACGTCTTTGAATTACTTCTCAGAAATATGCAGGTTTCCTCACGATGTTTTCCTTCACCGTAAAGCACGTGGTGTGAAATCACTGTACATAAGTTTTTTAGAAAAACTCATTGGTACAGGCCCCGCTGGGATTCTAACTTGCGTCGCTTGCGTAGCAGGCGACTGCTCAAACCTCAAGGCCACCACGGCTCTCAGCATATACATTATTTACTTAAACAGTTTTTTTGTTATAATCGCTGTGAAAAAATATTAGAATGTTACTATTTTATGAAAATCAGGAAAAAACATCAACAGATGGTAGGTCTACTTAATATAAATATACAGCTAGTCTCATCATTTTACAAAGGTTGTTTTGAACACAAACTTTTCTTCTTATGTTAGCGGTCATCTTACTAATAACGTTATATTTTGTGTAGAGTATCCCTAGGTAAGTACTAAGTCAATAAATTAACGTCATAAGCAGAAAGGGAATTGCCAAATTGGAGTAACCAAGTTATACGTAAGCTTCGTTTGTAAGTTCCACTCAAAGGACGGTTGATTGCACTAACTTAGCAAATGGATGTTGTATTTAAAACTTTACTTAAGTCACATTAAATACGTTATGTAACTTAACTTGACTTTGCGTAAAATTATTTCGGGCATTTAGAAAGTACGAGTAATATATTTCTATATATACTGTTTATAATCTTATACCTATACCAGTGATTTCACACCACGTGCTTTACGGTGAAGGAAAACGTCGTGAGGAAATTTGCATATTTCTGAGAAGTAATTCAAAGACGTATGTATAGTGCCTGAGACGGCGATAGACTCACCATCTGTCACGTTGGCACTTAATCAAATTCGGTGAAAAGTGGGTGTTGTGATAACAACACCTCTGCCTACCCTTTCGGGGTATATAGGCGTGAGAGTAAGTATATAACGTTGGATTTAACTATAGACTAATAACTAATATATACTAATAATATTATAAAGAACAAAGAGTTGTATGAAAGTTAATGTCTGTAACGAATTAGCTCAAAAACTACTCGGCAGAATTGTTTTCGCCATTTGAATGCTACCTTATCACTGACTGAGCTATATTTTTTCCGTACTCTCACGGGAACGGAAACTACGCGGGTGAAGCCGCGTATCGTCCGCTAGTTGGATGCAGATAAGCAATAATGTGTCAACCCGCATAAACTTGGTTTTGAGAAAATGGCGTCTTAAGATGATTGTATACGTGATTTAAGATTTGTTTTATGACATAAATCCATTTTTTACGTACTTTTATGTTTCAGATGACTTGAAACACTTTTTTAGAATGTTAAATACGTGATGCATTATCAAAATATATCAAAACCTTTGAATTTGACTTTTTGTGGGTTGACGCATTATTGCTTATCAGCATCCAGTTAAGAATAACCCAGGCGTAACGATTTTCAATACATTTGTTTTACATGTGTTTGTTTAGGTAATGCCGCCGACCCGTGTTTGCATTTTAAATACGTGTCATGCATTAAACATTCTGTACTCCAATTTGTTAAACTGTTTAAATGGATGCTGATAAGCAATAATGTGTCAACCCACAAAAAGTCAAATTCAAAGGTTTTGATATATTTTGATAATGCATCACGTATTTAACATTCTTAAAAAAGTGTTTCAAGTCATCTGAAACATAAAAGTACGTAAAAAATGGATTTATGTCATAAAACAAATCTTAAATCACGTATACAATCATCTTAAGACGCCATTTTCTCAAAACCAAGTTTATGCGGGTTGACACATTATTGCTTATCTGCATCCAAATATGGCAGCCAATGTTTGAATTTCAATGACAATTTTGTTAAGTCTTTTACGTTTTGTTAAAACCTATTCGCACACACGTTTCAGCAATACATGCATATGCTCACGCCTGTATTCCCCGAAGGGGTAGGCAGAGGTGATGTTATCACAACACTCACTTTTCACCGAATTTGATTAAGTGCCAACGTGACAGATGGTGAGTCTATCGCCGTCTCAGGCACTTTACATACGTCTTTGAATTACTTCTCAGACATATGCAGGTTTCCTCACGATGTTTTCTTTCACCGTAAAGCACGTGGTGTGAAATAACTGTACATAAGTTTTTTAGAAAAACCCATTGGTGCAGGCCCCGCTGGGATTCGAACTTGCGTCGCTTGCGTAGCAGATGACTACTCAAACCCCGAGGCCACCACGGCTCTTTTCAATTCTGTTCTTATATTATTCTAGAAAGGGTTTCTATTTTCAGTCTTAAAGTTTGAATTTATTCCTTAACTAGCAGTGTCCTGCGGTTTCATCCGCGTAGAGCTAATTTCATAGGTGACCCACGGAACCCTTATGTTTTTTGATACATAAAAGTAACCTAAATTACTCCTTGTAAAATATATCTGACAGTGAAAGTCACGTTAAAATCTGTACAGCAGTTTCAGAGATTACCCCAAACAAACAGACAGACGTACAGACAGACTGACAACAGACAGAGAACATTTAAAAAAAATGGTTTTTGATATTTCAGTACCGTGTACACTTAAATATGAATTTAGTGAATAGCTTTAATCTTGGAATTACAAACAGACACTTAAATTTTATTTATGTGTATAGATAGATGAAATCTACATGATGCCTAGCTGAGTTCCTTGCCAGGTCTTCTCGGAAAGCTATTTTCCAAACCAGGGCTCAAACTGAATAAATAATCTTACATACATACATACATATGCTCACGCCTGTATTCCCCGAAGGGTTAGGCAGAGGTGTTGTAATCACAACACCCACTTTTCACCGAATTTGATTAAGTGCCAACGTGACAGATGGTGAGTCTATCGCCGTCTCAGGCACTATACATACGTCTTTGAATTACTTCTCAGACATATGCAGGTTTCCTCACGATGTTTTCCTTCACGGTAAAGCACGTGGTGTGAAATCACTGTACGTAAGTTTTTTAGAAAAACTCATTGGTACAGGCCGCGCTGGGATTCGAACTTGCGTCGCTTGCGTAGCAGGCGACTGCTCTAGCCCCGAGGCCACCACGGCTCTTTATAAATAATCTTTTTCAATTAATTAAACTTCTGGAAGTATTATTGTATTGCCTAAGATATTTACATTGACCTGTGGTGATGGCCGCCGGAATTTAGTCAAAACAATGTCAAGACCAGTGATTGTTAGAAGATACTCGAAGTCACTTGATTACAATATAATGCAATTTGTTCTGATAATGTAGGGCGTCAGTGTGAGCGGGACAATTAACTAAACGAACTTACCTGTAAGTGAAGTTCTATCATAATTATATGAGCGCCTCGTCCGAAGAGATTATTTTGTTTATATGACTGAGTACTAGAGCAAGAGCCCACGACGGCCAGACCTTCTTTATTTTATAAAAGCTGAAAGTTTCTCCGTGTGTGTGTCCAACATAGGTAAAGCTGTATAAAGCCTTACTTTCCCTAAAGTATAATATTTTTTTTATATTTTCATCAGAATATCTTTACAAATCACGTTATTCATTGCCGGACACTTTTTACAGTTACTTCCCCTTGCCAGACACTCCTAAACTGTAATAAATTTTAGGTATACGTACTTTCGTTCGAGGAGATCGTGGCACAGTTGCTATTGCGCATATCATTCGATCAGCGAAGTTAAGCAACTCTAACCCTAGCCAGTAATTGGATGGGTGACCGCCCGAGTACCCTCCGTGCCTCGGAGAGCACGGTCGGTCCCGGTTGCCACTTTATCATCTTTGGCAGTCGTTACAGGTCAGTCGAAGGCATAAAATAGTCTGACGACTGGTTTAACCCAGATCACAGATTTACCTCGTTAAAGGGTTGCGAAGGTCAGATGGCAGTCGCTTCGTATAAAAATCAGGTGATCAGCCACATCGGATTGAATCAAGTGCCGACCCAAACAATGTATTGGATAAGGCCAAGGAGATGATGTATATACGTACGTATAGATTCACGTACTTTCGCTATAGTACAAAAGCTGAATTTTATCTTTGTTACTTGGGGAACTATAAAAATATGTTACCTCAATAGCCAGACAGTTTCAATGGTTTTTACATCTTGCCAGACACATTAAGAGCCCGCTGTTGGTGCGAGCGCGAGGTAGCAACTGTTCAAGCGGGTGCGAGTGAGCAACTTTCATAGGCCGAAAGCGATTAGATGTTAATCAAATAGCCTTAACGCTCACAGTGCAGCCCCACCCGATCCCATTCAACAGTTATTGCATCAATCGTCCTCTAGTGGTGTGTGATTAGTATTAAAACACACAAACCCAGCTCTATCCCGCATTGATACAATTAGTTCGTTATGATTTGCACTCAACCTGTGATTTCATTACACCTACATTTTCTTAAGTAGTTTAATTATTTTATATAGTGCCATGGAGAGAATAGCTAATGGTTACACCTTCTGGGACTTCAAAGGGCAAGGTATTTATTTTAATTACTACACTAGTCAAATAAGCATACCATCCGGCTGATGGTAAGCAGTAACTGCTATGTATGAAATTCGGGATTAGTTACTTTTGACACATATTCTCTAAATAGTACATGCAGGTCCCGTCACAAGTTATGAGCGCTGACCTTGAATAGACAGTAGTAATTTTATGGGTCTGTCTCTGTCTATGTAGGGTGCGAGGTGAATATTACACATGATTTCGTTGCGCGCTGATTGCGTCAAAAATATAGTCTGTTTATATGCACTAATAAGTTACTATAAGCTACTTTACGGATCTTAATGCTATTTTTCTCACATGTATTAAGTAAACTCCGATGGGTTTATAGCTAATAAAAACCATATTAAATCCAAAAATAAAAGAAAAAAGACAACGTTTTGTTCGTAAGGGAATAGTCTTAATAATCACAGCAAAGTTAAGGTCGCTAGACTATACTCGTATATTATAATAAAGAGGAAAAAATTACATGTATGTTTGTAACGAATTAGCTCAAAGAGTACTAGACTGATTTTAGAAATTCTTTCACCATTTGAATGCTACATTATTACTGATTAATATAAGCTATATTTTATCCCCGTACTCTCACGGGAAACCACTGTATAAGAAACTACAGGTTCCCGTGTCCAAGTTACACAATAGTGCTAGCTTATTTAGGGATTTTTTTTATAAAAGGTAGAGCAATAAAACGGGATATTTGGTTAACAAAATCTTTGAGGTAGCTTAAGAGCTGTTAACAATATCTATTTTCAGAGACATACAGCGATGCAAAACTCCTAATGAACTCTCCTGTTAACATCACCCTGATTCTTTCCTTATACCTGTGGTTTGTTCTCAAATTTGGGCCTAAATTAATGAAGAACAGACCGCCTTTCAAGTTGGTCCGGTTGCTGGTCGTCTACAACGCTACACAAGTTGCTATTGCTATGTATCTTTGCACATCGGTGAGTAGAAATAAATTTCCATATATTATGTTTTTTTCTTGTACAAATTCCATCATACATACATATGCTCACGCCTGCATTCCCCGAAGGGGTAGGCAGAGGTGTTGTAATCACAACACCCACTTTTCACCGAAGATGATTAAGTGCCAACGTGACAGATGGTGAGTCCATCGCCGTATCAGACACCTTACATACGTCATTGAATTACTTCTCAGAAATATGCAGGTTTCCTCACGATGTTTTCCTTCACCGTAAAGCACGTGGTGTGAAATTAACTGGCATTTTGCAAATTCCAAGTAAGTATTTGCAAATGGATTTTTTCGCTAATGGCACAGCCATTGTCCATGGTCATATTTTATCTATAGAACCTTTGTTAAATTTATATTGCTTGTCTATGGGTCGCATATGCAGTTAGCGTGACCCATAGATATGACGTTGATGTATAGGTAATTTCAATTTTGGCCCAAATACACGGCATACTTTATATAAACTCAAACAAATAAAAAAAATATACTCACGCCATCCCAGAAGGGTCCCCGAAGGGGTAAGCAGAGGTGTTGTACAACACCCACATTTCACCGAATATAATTAAGTGCCAACGTGACAGAGGGTGTGTCCATCGCCGTCTCAGGCACTATACATACGTCTTTGAATTACTTCTCAGACATATGCAGGTTTCCTCACGATGTTTTCCTTCACCGTAAATCACGTGGTGTGAAATCAATGCACATAAGTTTTTAGAAAAAACTCATTGGTACAGGCCCCGCTGGGACTCGAACTTGCGTCACTTGCGTAGGCGACTGCTCAAACCCCGAGGCCACCACGGCTTCCTTCTTATATAAACTTGTTTTCGTCAAACACCTAATCATTACAATCCTATAATATAATCGCACTATATTGTATATCTATATGCTATAATGTAAGCCTCCCATCTTTCTACTGCGTATCACGATGTTCTTAGTAGCAGGAGTCACTAATGTAATGTAATAATATTTTATATTTAGTATATTATTTATTATTATTGGTTTGTTTTTATTTTTTTAATGTAAAACTAATAATTACATGTTTATTTTTATTCAAATTAACACCTGCCATTATTGTCTCTGCAACACCCAAAGGTTATCTGGTGCAGAATTCCTGGAATTAAGTCCGCCTGTGATGTGACTGAATTTTTATAAATAAATAAAATAAATAATACTAATTTAGCACTAAGCAACCATATGCGTATTGTGATTCGTATGTGGGCAGAGAAAATTCGTGAATTAAACATATTTAAATACTTATGTTTTCAGGGTTTCCGGTTTCTATGGCAACACGGTTTCTTACACACAACATGTTTTAGTTGCAGAAACGATGATATTAGAAAATATGTAAGTATTTTAACATTTTCTTGGTTTGTGGTCCATCTCTTTCTAAAATACGGATTTAAAAAGGGATGGACAATGTTTTAGTCCGAAATTGATCTAGTCATTTAAACCATGTAATAAAGGGTAACTTTGTTAACTCGGCTGCTACGGCGTAGCATCGAATGTGCTACGGTGTAGCGGCTATTAGCCACGCAACTCTACACAACGCTTTATAATGCACAGTGCATAATAAAATCTACTATACTATAATATTATAAAGCTGCTGAGTTTGTTTGTTTGTTTGAACGCGATAATCTCAGGTACTACTGGTCCGATTTCAAAACACTTTCAGCGTTGGATAGTCCATTTATCGAGGAAGATTATAAGGATTTTTTTTGTTTTTCTTATTTGAGATCTGTAAAAAAATGTGATTTTGTAACCCAAAGTGTAGAATCCGAAACGTATTTAAAGCGTGCTCTGCAAAAAATATTGACAATAGAACAAAATGATGTACTACAGGTTTGTAGGTCTTAGTAAGATCTACAAAAATGTCTCCCAACGGGGCCTGAACCAATGAGTTTTTCTAAAAAACTTATGTACAGTGATTTCACACCACGTGCTTTACGGTGAAGGAAAACTTCGTGAAGAAACCTGCATATTTCTGAGAAGTAATTCAATGACGTATGTAAACTGTCTGAGACGGCGATGGACTCACCATCTGTCACGTTGGTACGTAATGATCTTCGGTGAAAAGTAGGTGTTGTTATTACAACACCTCTGCCTACCGCTTCGGGGAATACAGGCGTGAGCAAATGTATGTATGTTACTAGGCAATTTTTTGGAATTATTTAGTTATGAAGTGGGTGCATATTATACTCGATTCCCCCTTTGAATGGCAAGACTAATTCTTTGTCCGAGGTAGCTGCCAGCTCCTCGGTCTCCTGTGATATCGACTAACCATTTTGTTATTTCTATTATTATGTTATTTTCTTTCAGATATCAGATATGGCTCATATATATTTCCTATCAAAAGTAGTGGAACTCCTAGACACAGTATTCTTCGTGTTGAGAAAAAAACAGAGTCAAATTTCTTTCCTCCACGTGTACCATCACACGTTAATGGCATTTGGTACGTGGGCAGTTGTGAAATACAGCAAGACAGACAGTATTATATTCATAGGCATGATTAATGAATTCGTTCATGTTATCATGTATTCTTACTACGCCCTCTC
Organism: Watsonalla binaria; assembly: GCA_929442735.1. Lineage (NCBI taxonomy): Eukaryota > Metazoa > Arthropoda > Insecta > Lepidoptera > Drepanidae > Watsonalla > Watsonalla binaria. The sequence goes on along the minus strand of OV838929.1, from coordinate 1,537,226 downwards.
TGTGTTCCCGAAGGTAGCGCCGTATTTATGGTGGAAGAAATACATCACTATTTTGCAGTTGGTAAGTATTTTAAGATTTTAAGTCATATCTGTATTTACTCTCCTCCTTGCCATATTTTTACACATCATTATATATTTTTGTGTAAAAAATATGGCAATGAAGGCGTCTGATAGAAATGGAAGAGACGAATATGTTGCACAAGTGTAATTACAGAGTTTCTTGCCAGGTTCTTCTCAGTAAAAGCAACCTTCCGAACCTGGCGGTAGTATGTATAATCCTATGTAATCTTGTCGTTCTGACGATTTGAAAGTACTTTGTTAAAAGTCTAATCAAATAAAGATATTTTGAATTTTGAATTTTATATCTATACAGATAAATAAAATTTAAGTGTCTGTTTGAATTGTAAAATAACAGCATTTCATAAAGTGCCTATGAAAGTATATACGGTAATAACTTTATGTTATTTACAATAAGATATTTTGCACACAAAATTATTTTGTCATCAAACAGACACTACATTGTTTCTTCTAAAAAATGTCATTGCCAAACATCCCAGAAGGGTCCCCGAAGAGGTAAGCAGAGGTGTTGTAACAACACCCACATTTCACCGAATATGATCAAGTGCCAACGTGACAGAAGGTGAATCCATCGCCGTCGCAGGCACTATAAATATATATGTCTTTGAATTACTTCTCAAACATATGCAGGTTTCCTCACGATGTTTTCCTTCATCGTTTATTCTAAACTACGATTATAAACACCATTCTTGATACCGTTTTACCTAGCATGTAGGAAATGAACTCCAGTGTATTTATAGCTAAATGCGCTTTGAAGATAACGTTTTACAAGTTCTTAATATTAATCGTAACCAGAAGCAAATGTAAGCATTCGCCCTTATCCCATGTTATTTGTGGTCATCACAATGTGTTTCTCTATAAAGAGCCGTGGTGACGGGCTTCGAGCAGTCGCCTACACAAGTAACGCAAGTTCGAATCCTAGCGATGCCTGTATCAATGATTGTTTCACAAAAAACTTTAGTATATAAGATGTGCTTTCATAACACGTACGGTCACGGTTAAGGAAAACATCGTAGGTAAGCCTGCATATGTCTGAAAAGTAATTCAAAAATGTATAGTGCCTGGCCTGGGATAGACTATCTGTCACGTTGGCACTTAATCATCTTGGGTGAAAAGTGGGTGTTGTTATTACAACACCTCTGCCTACCCCTTCAGGGAATACAGGCGTGAGCATGTACGTGTATTAATGTTTTGGCCATACCATCCCTAATGACAGAATATACAAGTAGTCCAAATGACACCCTTTATAAAGCAACAGCTGTTGCTATAATGGTTACACTCATTACCGTTTATTACAACATTTTTTAACATCAATCTTACTAAGGCTCGTGTCATAATCTTTGATAAAGAACAAAAGATAAATTCAATTTCATTTCCCCCGCGGTTTTACCCGCGTGGGGTTAATTTCATGGGAGACCTAAGGATCCCTAATATTTCATTTAAATCTTAAAAACCTTCGACTGTTTTTCTGCTCCATCATCAGGTCGACTCCACACCTTCATTAAAATGTAGTGCTTCAAATGCTTAACGCAAATAATTAACAAACCCACTGGTCGCCAGTAAGATTTTCGAAACTTCCCCTCGATTTCTCATGGATTCCACCATCACAACTGCACCAAATTAAAATGGGACCACTTGGGAGGCATCACCTTTAAAAAAAAGTCATCGAAATCGGTTCTCTCAGTCAAAGGTTCTGAATTAACAAACAAAAAAACGTACAGTCGAACTGATAACCTCTTTTTTAAAGCCAGAAAAATTGTTGTTTTTTTTTTACTAATCGATTTTGTGGACCTCGATTATTTTGGGAATTGATGCATTTGGGTACGATTCGAATCGATTCAAAAATCGATCTTTTTTCATCCCTAGGCTGCGCGTTCATTCAATCGCTTAAGGCCGCGAGCTCTTCGGCCCTTAGCAACCATAGCCTATAACTACGTTATCGTTGGAGCTAGATATTCATAAACCCTACAACTTCTAGAAGACAACTGTTCCTATTTCTCCGACAACCTGTATATAAGTTATGTATATTTTTCAGGTACAATTCACTCTGATGTTCCTGCATATAATATACAGCCATATATACTCGGAATGTCCACCTTCATATATACTCCTGTCTGCAGTGTGCTTCAATACCGTGCTGTTTATGTATCTATTCGGAGACTTCTACCTTAAGTCTTACAGGAAGAGAAGCGGGAAGAAAAGTTTCCCAGTCGAGAAGAGCTGTAAGAGTGGCTTAAACTATATTATTGAGCATCGTAAGTTAGCTAGTAACATTAATTAGGTATGTGATACACATTTCTGATGGAGATAAAGAAATGTATACAGATGAATAAAATTATTATAATTAAAGGCTTTTTAGCAAATGCATTATGATAGTGAATACGGTACATTTAAAACAAGTCTGTCTGTTTGATCTGACTTCTCGAAAACAGCTGGATCAATATTAACGGGAATATCATTGACAGATGTCATGTCATGTCATTGGGAATATCTTAGCCACCAAAGAAATAATATCCACGCGGGTAGAATCGTATGGCACAGCTAGTATAGATATAAAATTAATGTCAAACAAATCTGTCATTTATTAATTAATAATTATTATTATTATAGATATTGACATAAATAGATAGTGAAATAACAATATTGAAATGTGATTGTTTATATAATTTTTTGTAACTTTATATAAAAACATGGATTATATTTTGTTTATATATTATGTTTTAGTCATTCGAATTAATTAATATTAATTTATAAATAAGATGTTCTTAAATATATTTTGTATTTCAAAATTATCAAATTGTATTATTTGTCTCCAATTAAAAAACGTATAAGGAACATTCAATTGCATGTTTTAAAAGGAATGTAATTTTTTTATTAGTTAGCCCAAGCCTTTAAAAAATGGTCCCCGATTGCGCAGTATACATATAAGCTCGAAATGTCACGAACACAGACGGACCCATCTACGAGATTATAACTCTGGTAATGTCTGTAAGAGGTGTCACGTCGCGGCCATGATATAAATGATTATTATTATTATTTACCTGTTTTATATACAACTTTCTGATATAAACTTCAAATCAACAAATTGACATGTTTACTGTCAAAGAAATTTTAAAAACTTTATAGAGTGATTCATTCACGTTGGAGCAAATGTTTTCAAAAATTTTGTCTAGATTTAATACTGCTTATAGAGCTTATATATACTGTGCCGTAGGGTAGACAGGAATAAAAAAGTAAGAGTAACCTAATAGAAGAAAAATATCTCCTCTATTTTACTCTATGATGGTTGAGGATGTCAATGGCGGGCATTCTCGTCATACTTGTGAACAGGTGCTTGTGGGGGCTGGTCTTTTACTAGAGTTTACTTTATGTTTATTTTTATCGACTGTGACCATTTGCTTATAATTCTTAAGTGATAATAGATTATTTAATATTTTTAAAAATGTATAATATTTTTGAAAAGAGTAATTACTGAGTTTCGAGCCTTCTTCTCAGTAAAAGCAACCTTCGAACCTAGCGGTAGGATGTATAATTCTGTATAATTATGTCATTCTGACGATTCGAAAGTACTTTGTAAAAAGTCTAATCAAATAAAGACAATTTTGACATTGACTTGACTTTCGACTTTGCCTTGTGGATAATCCGGGCCTGGCTAGTATCACGACACCTACATAGATTAGTCGTTGACTATTCAACATTATCCTCGATTCAGAGCCAACAGGGTCACACTATAATGAATTCGTCAAGACAAGAGTCCAATCTGAATATATTTACCGCAAATTGAATATATTTGCATTGACAATGATCCGAATTCAAATCTACATTTAAATTTCATTCACTCATTCGCTCATTCGCTCATTCATTTCGAAATTCGAATTATTGATGTCATACAGCGACGGTGATTGGATTATGTCGCGTGGAACTGGTGGCAGCTACAAATTTAAGTTCGAAATACATTCAATCATTCATTCTCTTGTCGATTGTATAATTTAAAGGTCGATCATATTGTTTGTCTCGAATTATTCGAGTGGAATACTCGTATTCGTTATTGGAGATATAAAATAACATTGTAAATATTATGCCTTTTGCTACCATAAAAATATCGCAGTCCAGTGGGTAATGTGGTTGTTTATATTTGTGTAAGTGACCTTCTTAAGTATAAAGTTAAGTAAGGACTCAATATAATAGCTACCTGTGCCCCGCGGTTTTACCCGCGTATAGCTAATTTCATGGGCGACCCGCGGAACCATTGTTTTTTTTTAATAAAAGTAGCCTTAATTACTCCTTGTGAAATTTGCTACCTGCCAGTGGCAATGCAATCCCATTAAAATCGGTCGAGTCGTTTCGGAGATAAACAAACAAACAAATGGACAGGTAAACAAAGAAAAATTGTTTTTATGTTAGTTCCGTACCTATATACTTTCATAGGCACTTTATGAAATGCTGTTATTTTACAATTCAAACAGACACTTACATTTTATTTATCTGTATAGATATAAAATTCTAAATTCAAAATATCTTTATTTCATTAGACATTTAACAAAATAATTTCAAATCGTCAGAACGACACAATTATACAGTATTATACATGCTACCGCTAGGTTCGGTAGGTTGCTTTTACTGAGAAGAACCTGGCAAAAAACTCAGTAATTACTCTTTTCAAAGAAAGTTATTTATCAATTTTGAGTAAATCAATATTAATCATTAAAAAAATATATGGATGGGACCATGGACACAGCTCCAGTGCACAACATATATATGGATATAAATATATATAGTAAAAATGAATAACTTAGAAATAATAAAGACGAAACTTACAATATCGTCTCAAACATTTGCACAGCAATTTAATTTATTTATAAACTAAGTGACACTTAATTTAAACTTAGCGCAACTTGCCCTCGGTGCATAAAGGTCCACTTTCTATTCAATTTAACTTAATTGGTTTCTTAATTAACCCATTCCTGATTTTAATGTTTTTTCTTACGAATATTAATTTTGTTTAATTTATAAAATTCCTAAATTATTATGAGGCTTTTACTGCGACTCAAAATAGATATGCTCACTCCGTCCCAGAAGGGGTAAGCAGAGGTGTTTTACAACACCCAGATTTCACCGAATATGATTAAGTGCCAACGTGACAGAGGGTGAGTCCATCGCCGTCTCAGGCACTATACATACGTCTTTGAATTACTTCTCAGACATATGTAGGTTTCCTCACGTTGCTTTCCTTCACCGTAAGGCACGTGGAGTGAAATTACTGCACTTAAGTTTTAAGAAAAACTCATTAGTACAAGCCGCTGGGATTTGAAGTTGCGTCGCTTTCGTAGCCGGCGACTGCTCAAACAACACGGTCATCACGGCTCTTTGTTTATTTTTATATGTTGAATTCCAAACATGGCGGACAAATCACTTTTCCTTCTCCACACATCTCATATGACTATTCTGAGGTCTACTAAATATTCATAAGCTACTTCTAAGAACCCACATACCTACCACTTTCAAGCGAACAATTAAGCCGATAAGCCACTACCCAACAAGCCACTGCGCTAATATCCAATATACCTACACTTTAGACTCGGTCACACCGTGAACACAGTATAAATATAAGCAGTTAGGAATCTACGAACAAATCGTTAACACACGTCGCGCACTTCTACGGGATTATAAGCAGAATTACAGTAGCGCCAATAAAAGGTGTCACGTCGATCCGATCGCGTATACGTCGCGTTAAGTGATTTAAATACCGACTTTTCCAAAATTTCAAAACGACAAATCATTGCTTTTCACAAAATGTATATGAAAGAATATACGGACTAACATAAAAAATCATTTTCAAAATTTTCTGTCTGTCTGTCCGTCTGTCTGTCTGTTTCGGCTAATCTCCGGCACGGCTGAACCGATTTACCAGGACTTTCACTGGCAGATTGCTAATGTTACAAGAAGTAGCTACTACTACAAGGAGTAGGCGACTTTTATTTAGGGGGTATATTGGGTCACCCATGAAATTAACTTTCCGCGGGTAAAACCGCGGGGCACAGTTACATATATAAATGTAATAATAATAATTAACCAATTATTTGCAATCAAAATATATGAATATGAATATAAAGATAAGTCAAATACTGCGCAGACGGTGTTGCAGGCACCAACTAGTCTTAACAATAACAAAGTCAATACTAAAATCGTTAAGATTACAACCCTCACGCTCAATGGAGTAAACGTTCTTATTTAAAAAAAAGGCAAGGATTTCCTTACTGCTTGTAAGCTTATACATATTTGTACTGTGACTATAGTCTCGGTCACGCCGTGATTTTAATTACTCTCCGTGCCGCCTCGCCCGCTTTGATGAAACATGAACATTATTACCAAATAAGATAATACGCACGACTTTGCCTGTACTTACAAGCTTCTAGTATACAGGATGTTGGCGAAAATAGGACAGCTGTTAAAATATGTGATAGGGTATGATTTTAGGAAGCAAATAAAATTATTATGACAAAAATATCTTCTGTGGTTTTTGAGTAATTGACGTTCAAAGTTGACCTTATCAAGACCTTATTTTTGCCATAAAAATCAGCGGTAACGTAGAGTTATTCACTTGAAATCTAACTACGTTTTTTTTTTCTCTCACTTATAGTTACTGAAATAATCCCATAAAACCAATTTTCGAAACCAGTAACCTTCGCCTTAACTTAACAAGTTCAATTACCGCGTACGTAATGTAGACAAACGCGGCCGCGCGTTCATTCAATCGCTTAAGGCCGCTAGCTCTTCGGCCCTTAGCAACCATAACCTATAACTACGTGATCGTTGAGGTTCTGCACCGATCGAGCTGAAATTTTAACATGATATATAATCCGCTACAAGGATTGCTTTTGTCTATTTTTTCATCTATATATATAAAAAAAATATGTTGGTTTGTGTACGCTCAAATGTATTTTCAATCACAATGTGCCACAGCGAAGCGTGGCAGGGTACAGGGGCCCAACCATGAGCTTTACATGCAATGTTAGTGCAGCTGTGCGACAGTGACAGACTTATACACGTCATATACATCTGTCTCATAGTAAAAGTAAAATAGGCAAGGCAATAAGTGGTTATGGTAAGGCCCCAGCTAGTTGTTACATATCTGTGTATGAGCTGCGAGTGAGAGCTTGCTTCAAGATACCATAGCCCCACGTACAAGGTTTAATTACCCCGTTAGCTAGTCACGTCTTGATTCAAACTATTTTGTACCTGACGTGAGGTTATTAAGTCATCATATTTGTGTTCAAACATGTATATTGTACCGCAATTTAAATGAAGAGGATTATTAGCTGCGCCGAAGTTTCCTAAGGCAGAATCTTAATATCTGTATATAAAAGAACATATATATGTATATATAAAAGAAAGTCGTGTTAGTTACACTATTTATAACTCAAGAACGGATGAGCCAATTTAGCTGAAAATTGGTGGAGAGGTAGCTTAGAACCAGGACATAGGATACTATACCCGAAAAATATACATATACAAATAAATAAAGCTTTTTGCTAAAGAGCCGTGGTGGCCTCGGGGTTTGAGCAGTCGCCTGCTACGCAAGCGACGCAAGTTCGAATCCCAGCGAGGCCTGTACCAATGAGTTTTTCTAAAAAAACTTATGTACAGTGATTTTGAAGGAAAACATCGTGAGGAAACCTGCATATTTCTAAGAAGTAATTCAAAGACGTATGTATAGTGCCTGAGACGGCGATAGACTCACCATCTGTTACGTTGGCACTTGGCAATCAAATTCGGTGAAAAGTGGGTGTTGTAATAACAACACCTCTGCCTACCCCTTCGGGGTACACAGGCGTGAGCATATGTATGTAAAGCTTTTCATTTAATGCATATGAAAGAATATACAGTACTGACAAAGAAAAATCTATTAGCTTAGCGATCCAGCGAGGTAACGCAGCCAGCTTACTGGGCACCATTCCCGCAGACACTAATTTAAATTCCGTGTTTTATTAATAATTTGTATTTTTATTATATTTTTCTTTTTTACTATGTGATAGGGTTAAATAAGAAAAATCTATTATTGAAAATTTTCTCCGTCTGTCTGTTTGTTCCGGCTAATCAACGAAATAGCTGGACCTATTTAAACGGGACTTTTTTAATTAAGTCTCCATGGGTACCTACAGCTAGTAACATTTATAAGAGGGCGAGTTCTTGCCGGTTCTTCTCAAAAGGCTAGTTTCCGAACCGGTCAGGCCTTACCAGGGCCTGAACTGAATAAATCATTTTCATGCTTTCAAATTCAAATTCAAAAATATCTTTATTCGAATAGACTTTTTACAAAGTACTATCAAATCGTCAAAAAGACACGATTACATAGGATTATACATTCTACCGCCAGGTTCGGAAGGTTTTTACTGAGAAGAACAGAGAAGGGGGTATGGGCCCGCTGTAGTTTCTATGCCCACCTATATATGTACGTCACTGACCGCAAGCATAAACTCTGGGTATCCAATCAATCAAATAACCCACGTTAGTAGTAAAAACACTTTCGAAGCTTTTAGTAGCGGTGAAACAACAGCATTGTTCCAAAAATGTACATAAACACTCAAGCCTAAGTGATAAAGTTTAGATTGCCACCCCAAGCTCCCGCTCCCTCGGTCGACTGGTGAAGCTAATTCATAAAAACGCATACCTTGGTATCTTTATTTGGTTAGACTTCAAAGAGCCGTGGTGGCCTTGAGGTTTGAGCAGTTCGAATCCCAGCGGAGCCTATACCAATGAGTTTTTCTAAAAAACTTATGTACAGTGATTTCACACCACGTGCTTTACGGTGAAGGAAAACATCGTGAGGAAACCTGCATATTTCTGAGAAGTAATTCAATGACGTATGTAAAGTGTCTGAGACGGCGATGGACTCACGTTGGCACTTAATCATCTTCGGTGAAAAGTGGGTGTTGTGATTACAACACCTCTGCCTACCCCTTCGGGGAATACAAGCGTGAGCATATGTATGTATGTATGTACTTCAAAGAGATAGCTTTTGATTTTTACAGGAGTGTTTCAAACCACAGCATAAATGTACGCTTAATGTATTGGAAGACAGACATTATTAAAAAGAAACACTGTTTGTTCCATCGAGCGTAAAATTTCAAAAAATAATATATCGCACCCTCTGAACGATAGAGGCTCAACTCCAAATATTGCGACAACTAATTAAGATCGATAGCTACATTATCAGCATGTAACATAGACTATATTTTATCCCCGTACTCCTGCGGGAACGGGAACTACGCTGGTGAAATCGCGTGACGTCCGATAGTATGCTTTAATGTGAAAGCATGCTAATGTTTGAATGTTTGTTGAACTTAAAGTTAATAATTATCCTCTCGTCTGTTTTGAAAAGAATACGTGTCACAACGAAACATATAAAAAAAATCATATTAGGTATTAAAATCAAATTGCCATACTAAAATCACCAATTTTACATTGTGTTTGAAACGGAGTTCACACATTCGCCCTTAAAATTATAGTCAAAATGTAATCTACTTGGAAGAAGGCAAGAAGTCGCTATTTTACGGCTCGAAACTGACCTAATAGATTTACTCTTATTATGAGACAGATGTATATAACGCGTATACATACGTCACTATCACACAACTGTAATAACATTGCAATAAGAGTTGGGCCCCAGAAGTGAAATTTTCTCTTCTATTTTTATGACATTTCACTATCTGCTAAGCACACACATGAGATAACTTCCACAAAATGTTAACTACACCCGGTGATATTGTTATAACGTTTGCTAAAAGCGTTTCAACCACATTATTCCGCGTGGTTAAACTATAATGGAGCGTGTTCATCGCTCGTGGATTGTATAATGCACCAAAGGTACTTGTGTCCTGATAAATTATTCACGTGCCATGTACCCGCCGTGTTGTGCGGTCGGGCCCTGTATGTCTAAAAAGGCTACTTGGCCTTAGTGATCCGAATATGATTCATCATCGAAATGACAAAATAGTTACTTAATTAGCCGTGGTGGCCTTGGGGTTAGAGCAGTCGCCTGCTACGCAAGCGACGCAAGTTCGAATCCCAGCGGGGCCTGTACCAATGAGTTTTTCTAAAAAATCTTATGTGCAGTTATTTCACACCACGTGCTTTACGGTGAAGAAAAACATCGTGAGGAAACTTGCATATGTCTGAGAAGTAATTCAAAGACGTATGTATAGTACCTGAGACGGCGATGGACTCACCCTCTGTCACGTTGGCACTTGATCATATTCGGTGAAATGTGGGTGTGGTTACAACACCTTTACTTACCCCTTCGGGGACCCTGGTGGGATGGCGTGAGTATATATTTATAGTTACTTAATTATTAGAACCTGGTTGACCGATCTGTGCTCGGTTTCTTTTGAATGACATCTTCTCATATATGTGAGCTGAATAAAAAAAAATCCCGTTGAACGTCAGTCTCGAATCGGGGTACTCAAGTTTAGTTATCGCCCTGGAAGCCTCACGTCCGAGCTGCCATAATTTGACAGATGTCGGCGAAATTTACTGTCGTATTGTAATGATATTTTATGAGTTTTTCAGTGCCAGAAAACATGGTCAAAACGATGGTTTCCAAAAATGAAACCTAGCTAGATCTATTTTTACCCCCAAAACTGAAATTTCATAAAAATCGTTGGAGCCGTTTCCGAGATTCTTGTATGTGTAGAATAAACAAGAATTGCTCGTTTAAAGGTATATTCACGAATGATTTCAATAATTGTAGTGTTAACCTAACTTTTTATTGTGCTATTTGTCACAAAAGCAATTCATATTTTGTGAACCATTTTAGGCTTCATAGGAAAGTGTGAAACAGTTGAACTGCGAAATATCAAACATTCGTGAATCATAATATGAATTGCTCCTAAGTGACTATTTTGTCATTTGAATGATGAATTATATTCGGATCATATAATGATTCTCCCATAGTGGCCTTTTTACACGCTTTATATTAGCTTCACCTGTATGTATGTATGTATGTATGTATGTAACCGACCCCTTTGAGCTCGATTTTGTCCTACTTTGTACGATCAGATTTAATTAAAACTTTGCACACCTGTCAAAAGTCGATGACAATGCAATAATCCGATCGAAGCATCCGATTATCCTAATTAGATTCGCCAGGATTAATTAATTTCTTTCCGCATCCTTTGCATGCGAGTAAGAGAGATAGAGCTAGTGCGCGAACTACGCATGCGTGCAGTTCCACACTTACTGTTCCGACAAATCTAATATATATTATGTATATATATATAGTTTAAAAAATTAACTAAAAAATGAAAAATAAATAATAGTTTAAAAAAACACGCTTTCATAAAAAATCCAACTAAAAATCAGAAAATAAAATTTAATAAATTTGGATTAAGAATATTGTAAATTAGAAATGAATGTACATTTTTGTAAAAAACGCGTTGGGTGCATAGTGTTAATACTTATAAACATTTTATTGACAGATAATGAGTAGAAGAATCATCACTTTGATAATATAATATCTTAAAAAGCGCTTTGAATACACCCCACGCTTAGAATTTACATGATACATGATACATACACGATAACAACACATCTGCCTACCCCTTCGGGGAATACAGGCGTGAGCATATGTATGTATGTATGTACGTCGACCCTTGGGATCTTTTGTGCCGCCCTTGCCCTATTGCCCTAAGTACCGGACTCAAAATTTTAGAGCGCGAGAATGTTACTTTGTCTGGGTCTAATGGGGCCCTACCATGACCTTTTTTGCCATGATGTCTGGAAATAATGGTAATATTCAAATACTTGTGTCGCCATCTGTTACCTCTAAACTGTACTATAATATCTATAAGTATACACCAGTTACGACTCAGCCATTACGTTCATAATGACAAATATTAGTTCGTTACGTGAACACTAGGTGGCGCTCGCTGTAGATTACGCGGCTTTTCCCATACATATTTTGTATCCGTTGACGACACTAAATCATATTTTGTTTAGTAATAGTTTTCTGAGTGCCTGGTGCGAGTTTTCTATAAATCGCCGTCACAAGTCATCGCGTCGACGTAAAAACGCAGATTTGTATGGTATCACAATAGTATCATATTTAGGCCGACAGATGGCGCTGTTTCGATCCTATACTAATCTACGTTTACGTCGACGCGGTGACTTGTGACGGCGGCAGAGAATTCGCACCAGGCCATCTGTACCTTGGTGTAAATGACGAAAACGAAGACTTCATGGACATAGCACTGCGATGTTTAAAACTTATTAAGGACTTCATATACCTACTCACTTCATGTAAGAGAAGTGAGGTTTACAAAACTGTTTCTACGCTTGTTTTGTTTATATATGATTGTCTTTCATTGTTAGTAGCAAACAGACATGCAGTCAGCCTGATAGTAAGCTGCTACTGCAACCTATGAAGTTGCGGCCTCATGCAGCCGCTCGACGCTCGTTTCCAGCGACAAATGTCGTCACGTGACCCCATTCTAAATTTCCCGCGACTTAAAAAGGAACTACGTCATCCAGCCGCTCCTATCACGTATCGCTACACATCACGTGACCACATTTGTCGCTGGAAACGAGCGTCGAGCGGCTTACATCAGGTTGCACCATGAAGTGACACCAGTGTCACATAGAAGGATAGATAGTTTGAAGTGTTAGTTTGTTATTCCAAATAAACAGCTTTTCACTAAATGTCTATGAAAGTATGATACATACATGAAAACACATTTTTTCTCTGTCTGTCTGTCTGTTGTTCCTTTCTGGGACTTCCACTGGCACATAGCTTATGTTACGATGAGTAACTTAGGCTAATTTTATATTAAAAAAGCCGTGAAACTAAGTTTACGCAGGAGAAAATGCGGGGCACAGCTGGTATGGAATAAATAAAGAATACTTAACATACATTTATTTACATCTACACTCAACAACTACAAAACTAATCCCATCTACTTTCTAAAGGTCCCTTTTGGCTTGAGTCTGTTGCCTATAATTCTCTGTCTCTCTTCCTCCTCGGCCTGTGTTAATTTCTGGTGCCTTTCCTTAGCAAATTCTAACTCGGAGCTCATCTCCACTATTTGTGATGCAAATTCCCTTTGTTTCATCATTCTGAGCTTTTGTTTGTGCTGAAAAAGATTAATATGTGATTTATTTTTACGAACTCATTTCAAACAACATTGTAACATAATACACAAGCCCATTTAACACATTGACTGCTAACATTTCATCTTGTTCGTAAATTCTCTAACAGTTGGACGCACAGACATGTTGTTAGCAGTGAACGCGCTAATCCAGTTCCAAACCATAATGATATCTGAACAATACTAATAATATTTTGCCAGAAATTTCTATCAGTGTCTTATACTAGCCTCAAACTTACCCCAACAATGGCCCTTAGTATACTTTTTGACACATTTGAATATCTTTTTTCATTTAATTCACTTTTGCTCTTTTTTTGTATGGTGATGTAAAACTTCCTACACTCGCATTTAGGAAGCTTTTTAACATACCCATACAAAATGAGGAAAATCAACATCTCCCTGGCCTTATCCCATACATTGTCGGGGTCAGCGCTTGATTCAACCCGATGTGGCTAATCACCTGATTTTTATACGAAGCGACTGCCATCTGACCTTCGCAACCCCTTTTATAAGGAAAATCTGTGATCTGGGTTAAACCAGTTGTCAGACTATTTTAGTCCAAAGATGATAAATTGGCAACCAGGGCCGACGGCTTAACGTGCTCCCCAAGGCACGGAGGGAACTCGGGCGGTCACTCATCCAATTACTGACTAGGGTTAGGGTTGCATAGCTTCGCTGATTGAATGATATGCGCAATAGCAACTGTGCCACGAGCTCCTCTGAACAAAATGAGGATAATATGCATGTGATATTGTCAACGTTAAAACACGAATTCTATACTTGGGTCCCTTATATTTATTTTTGCTTGAAAAGGTAACCCACATTCAATACTTAGTTCAAGTTCAAAATATCTTTATTTGACTATACTTCTTACAAAGTTTCAAATGGTCAAAAGGACACAAAATATACATTATTATAAATGTTCTGAAGGTTGCTTTTGTTGAGAAGAACCCGGCAAGAAACTCCACAATTATGCTTTTAAAAAAATATTATGTTTATAGTTACAGCTACAAACCTCTTTCTAGGCCAAAGCTTAAAACTACCAGGAAAATTAATAGTAATAAGTTACCAGTAAAGGTGTAGGTCTTCCATCTAAATAGGTATAGTCAGGACCATCGGTAAGTATACCTTCAGCGTTTTTATTTGCCGATAAACCTTTAGATACTCGCCATTGCTTAGTATCCAACGCTGGGGTGCTACTGAATGCACGAGAAAACCCTGCGAAAATAAAAAAATTAAAAAATGTTTTTTTTATTTAATCCATTATACCTTTGCAATATCGGTTCCACTATATCAGACATGAAGCCCTTTATCAGACCTGTTAATTGGTGATATCCTAATTTGCTTCTTAAAATAACATTCATCGTGTGTTCTGCACAGTGCCGTGATGTTATTCAAGTTAAAAAGCTTAGATTTCTACTCTAAATGAACTATAAAGAAGTTAATTTCTATGGTTCTTAATTTTTAAGGTTACTTTATTTTGACATTTCCTTGTAATGACAGCAATTAACTTCATAAATTTGTGAAATAGGCTAAGGCACATCAACCATACTGCCTCGTCTTTAATTTGCTTTAATTTTAATCTGTTATCCTAATTTATGCAATGATTTATTTAAAACAATACGCTCAAGCCTGCCCTTCCCAGGGATTCCCGGAGATATAGGTATATAATATTATAATTATCCTCTTTTTTTTCATAGTGTTTTCCAAAACTCCTTGTGACTTCCAAAAGTTTCAAGCATTGCTTTTGTTTGATTGTCTTGGTTGTGAAATCATAGGCATTAAAAAGTTAAATCCCTTATAACTTCTCCTGAACTCGAACTCTATTCATAGGGAATACCCTGTTATTCAGCTCGCTACATCAATGATATTTGATAACATGAATGATGAATTGATATTATTATACCAACCCGGAAAATAGTGGTGTTCTCAGCTTTAAATTTGGCATAGTAAAATATATAAATGTCACGCTGTGGTAAATAATTATATCAAAATATGATGCAATGCAGCTAATGTTGTGAGTTGTCCCTGTGAGTTAACATCGTAAAATTAACTAGTTATTTCTAATTGTCATCCAAAGAGTCGTATTGGTTTTGTGGGCTAAATATTTAGAATCAGTAAAATTTCATATGATATTAAAATATTTAATAGTGTAAAAATTAGTAGACGTTGTTGCCCCCGAGACACCGAGTAAAGCCTCGAGGCGAAAAGACCATGTTCGCTCGGTTAATTTGAACCTGAAACGAAATGCGCGCGATGTAAGCAAATTATTTTTAAATATGAATGTCCATCACTAGTTAATAAACGAACAGATTTGAACGAAGGCGAACGAAACGAACGAATGAACGAATAGTTTTTTCATAACAGCGACAGAAGAAGGACGTGTTGTTTGTTGAAGTGAAAATAAATAATTCTGTGCACAATAATTTCTTAATCTGCAGAAGTCGTTCATTTAATTAACGATACATAAAAACACCATCTCCGATTGGGGTTAAATATAGCTGGTAAGCAAGCAAATCGCATATAAATTATTACGAAAATGTCATGTTTGAAAACAGATCGATGGATTGTTGCGCCATACATTTTGTCTAGCACTTTCCATTACAGACTCTCTTTTTACGTTCATTATGAGTATTAAGTTGTATTATGCTATATTCAACGTAATACTAATACTTCATTTGGGTTTTTTAACTAGTTCACCCACGCTTCAACGGGGAAATACCGTGTAAAATTCCAAGTAAAGCAAATACGACTCGTCTTGGCACATACATACGTTTTAAGTTATGACGCATACTCAAGATCAGTAATAAAAAGAACGGATGCCGTATTAACATCCACTTCAAGTCTACTCTAAGGTTTTTAGCGCAGTTTTGTTATTTTTTACATTTCAAAATTTACGTGAAGCACTTAGGGTAACTATCGAAAAAATAACGAGGAAACGAAATCGAATATCAATTTTGTACTAGAGTTTAATCGATTCTGTATAATCGAATGGTACGGAATAGAGCGGGGATGGCGAACCCGTAGGTATCAAAATGTACTTCTAAAGGAATGTTTTATGAAGCAATAAACATGCCATTGATACATTTTTAACTTTGTGATGCTAAAGTAAAAGGAAATTAATAATAATAATAATAACTACAAATATTATATAACTATAAATACTATTAACTCAAATATTTTATTTAAAACGAAAAAAATTTGATAATATTTACAATGTTTCAATTATATATATGTAATTTATACCTTTATGTAACATATCCTCATGCCTTTATAGCTGGAGAAGTGTCCTTATATGACACCTCTCATCTCGCCAGTTATGGGTAAGCTCCATGTTATAGAGCATGAGCCTATTGCCATTAACCAGGCTCTTATATGTGCAAATGCCTGGGTTTTCCATCTATAATTTCCCATTAGCTAGCACTACATAGTCCGGGCTGCTACTGGGATATTATAGATGGAAAACCCGTTTGCCAGACCCGGCGATGTAACTCAAGACATTGTTAACCACAGTAACATAATTTAATAGTGCATGATGAATTTTGTGCCTAAAATAATCTGACAACTGGTTTAACCCAGTTCACAGATTTTCCTCGTTAATGGGGTTATGAAGGTCAGATGGAAGTCACTTTGTATAAAAATCAGGTGATCATCCACATCGGGTTGAATCAAGTGCCAACCCCAACAATGTATGGTATAAGGCCGGGGAGATGATGATGAATTTTGTGATCAGTGACATTCCCAAAATATTGTGTCTTTGGTTCGCCATTCTTGGCTTAGGACTTCACTTTATGGCTGTATCTCAGGGGTCCAGCTCAAGGGGAAAGATTTAGGTTTTTTGTTTGTTGGTTGCAATGAATAGGTGCCGAATTTGGTCAGAATAAAAAAACAATATCACTAATAATATTCTAATTATGTTATTATGGTCGAGGATCCCAAATAAAATGTGGGCAACACCGCATACGGAAGCTAGCCAATTAAATTTTTTTTATGTAGGAAACAGCTTTTGTTTTGTATGTTCAAATAATCAAATATGATTTTAACTTGTTTTATATTTCGTTTCAGATTGTCAGTGGTTATTGTAAGTGATCTTTCAAAACGGCTACCGAAAACCTTACGTCCAAAGACCAGCCGAATTACAGCACAATGTGTATGTATACTTTTTTAATTTTATTCTAAAGCAATGGTTTTCTGTACAGCCCAAACATTTGGAGATGTGGCAGAATCCAGGAGTATATCCCGGAGGAGGTTTTTAGATTTGAATAATTATACATGTTGCACAGATTCAATTCCATGATAAAACATCACTATTTAGTTCACAAATGAGATGGATACAGCTTCACTGATTCACTTGTCAGCAATTTTACATTCCTTTTGCTATAGCAATTGGCATACGAACTTAAAGATACTTTAAATAATTATAATGGTGTCATTTTTACTACCTAATACACACATACATACATGTGCTCACGCCTGTATTCCCCGAAGGGGTAGGCAGAGGTGTTGTAATCACAACACCCACATTTCAACGAATATGATCAAGTACCAATGTGACAGAGTGTGAGTCCATCGCCGTCTCAAGCGTTATACATACGTCTTTGAATTACTTCTCAGACATATGCAGGTTTCCTCACGATGTTTTCCTTCACCGTAAAGCACATGGTGTGAAATCACTGTACATAAGTTTTCTTGGAAAACCTCATTGGTACAGGCCCCGCTGGGATTCGAACTTGCGTCGCTTGCATAGCAGGCGACTGGTCTAACCCCGAGGCCACCACGGCTCTCATATATTAATACACACATAATCAATAACAATGGCTACTGTGTAACTCAAGGTCCTGGGTCCGATACCAGGGTCAGGCGATATGTGTTGAGTTTTACCATTGGTAATATCCCAGTAGCAGCCAGAGTCTAGATTACTAGTTAGTGGCAATAGGCTTGCACCCTATTAAATGGGTAAAAATAACTGGCAAAATTTGGGTATACCATAGGTACTCTATCCACCCCTTGAGGGAATACAGGCATATGTATGAAATATTGAAGTACTTAGATAGTATTAAGTATGCATATATATTCAGCAACTGCAAAGCTATTTATAAAGTCGATCTAGTGCGAGTTTTTCACTGCCGCCGTCACAAGTGCGTCGACGTAAGCCCAGATGTGTATAGGATCGAAACAGTGCCATCTGTCGGCCCTCAAATGGCACTATTTTGATCCCATATAAACCTGCGTTTACGTCTACGCGATGACTTGTGACGTCGATTTTAAGAATAGTCTTTCTCAGGTTTATACATTTCAATGTCATTATACATGTTCAGCCTAGAGTTGAGTATGTCTCTGTCTGGCGCAATATAGACAGAATAATATTTATTATTCTGTCCCAAGAGCCATTTCTCGGGTCATTTGACCCGAGAAATGGATCTTGGGACAACTTCACACCATTGGGCAGGCTGTATTATTTTGTGTTATAATCAAAAGTAAATTAAAAATATGTTTAATGATGGAATTGAATCACTTTGCACCCAGCATGGTTGCTTACTTGGCTGCACCATCAGGGTATGCTTACCTTCTTCCTTACACCATGTTCTACCTGGGTAGGCATTCAGTCACTTATCTGTCGGCAATACATACCTTTAACAATATTAGCCCGTTAGCACTATTATATAAATCATATTATGGTACAGAAATATACATAATATTACGGCATACTGATTCAGCGTCATCTGTTGTGGGCTTATAAAATAATATATGTATAAAGGTATTATTGAATTATACTAAAATGCTCTGATTTAATGGAATAATATCTATGGGAAATGGTATTGTCATATAATAAATAATGTTATCTATAAGGCTAGCCGCACACAAAAATAATAAACCTTTATCCAAATTCATGTGCTTTTTTTAAGTGTAGTTTCTTCATGTGAGTTTCTGTATGTTATTGTTGCTTTCATGTAATTATTGTCTTTGTACATGTCCTGTGAAACATCTGCACATATAAAAATAGCACATAAATGAACATCTACACTACTATTATAAAGAGAAAAGATTTGTATTGTCGTGTGTATGTTTGTAATGAATAAACTCAAAAACTACTGCAACGATTTCAAAAATTCATCAATAGAAAGCTACATCATCAGCGAGTAACATAGGTTTTTTTTTATCCCCGTACTCCCACGGGAACGGGAACTACGTGTGAAACCGCGTGACGTCCGTTAGTAACAATAAATATATCATTGTTCACCTCAGAAAATCTCACTCAGGCAGTGAATTGATTCATGATTGTACATACCTATTTCAATGCACAGATAACATTAGTCAAATTCGTTACTGATAATATAAATATTGCACAGTTGCACAGAGCAAACAGAATGCATGTCTTATCTGTCACATTGTTGGGTCAGCAGATAACACATGATAAGGTTTTGAATTACCTTCTGACCATCACACTGTGCACATATTCTGAGCTGGGGAAGTCCCATTTTCATTAACGCGTTCACTGCTAACGACGCGCCTGCGCGTTTATCCGAACATTCCTATATGCTAACGACGCTTATGTGGGTCCATACAAATTTATGTGCCTTCACTGTGTGCTAAAGCCGACTCTGCGCGTCTATTGTTTAAACAAGACCAAGTTGTAAGGGCCCTTACCCACCTTGCTATATAGAACAGATAAGGAATTTGCCTACATGAAATTATACCGGATATGTACCGACCCTTTTCCTTTTCGCATGTTTTTATTGCCTGTCGTAAACAAGCGAGTGTTTTATGACCTGCCATAACAATAGTCAAACGCGCAAAAGCGCCGAATAGCACTGGGGAATATGTTACGTACGTGGACGCTATGTTGAGGTTTTAGCACAGAGCGAAAGCGTATTTGTACAACGATATGCGTTTGACGCACTGGTGTAAGGTCCGATTGTGTAGCACACGGTAATTACTTTTTATTTAGCTGTAGCAGTGAATGCGTTAAAAAACTATTTGTTTAATGAAAACCTTATGTAATAATATGTATGAATCATCAAAGTTACATGTTTTGATATCCCCATCCTAATGCTTATATGAATTCAAGATAAGTAGTTACGTAACAAGTCTACGCAGATGAAGAAAATAGGTGTCATTCAATTAATAGTCACAACATTCAATTATAAGTTGATATGTCAGTGTCAATCTGACTGAAAATAATATTTTATTGATAGGCAATCCAAAAGATACAGGATTTTTTCTGATAAATGCCTTGCAAGAGATGGAATGACATAAGAAGTCTTCTGACAAATCTGACAGGAATACTATTCTTTCTTTCTTTCATAAGTGCTTTACCAGGGCACGAGAGAAAGTTACATTGTAACGTGACTGGTTTATGTAATTTCCATACATTTTTGTATTAGCGCAAGCTCAAGAGAATGTAACCTTGTCTAGGGCTACCGTGACTTCTGATTGCCATGATTGTTTAACTCTTATTATGTGACATGTATATAGTCTGTGACAGTCACACAGTGGAACTATATTGGCAATAAGAGCTTATGAGCCGTGGTGGCCTTGAGGTTTGAGCAGTCGCCTGCTACGCAAGCGACGCAAGTTCGAATCCCAGCGGGGCCTGTACCAATGAGTTTTAAAAAAACTTATGTACAGTTATTTCACACCACGTGCGGTTTACGGTGAAGGAAAACATCGTGAGGAAACCTGCATATTTCTGAGAAGTAAATCAATGACGTATGTAAATTGTCTGAGACGGCGATGGACTCACCATCTGTCACGTTGGCACTTAATCATGTTCGGTGAAAAGTGGGTGTTGTGACTACAACACCTCTGCCTACCCCTTCGGGGAATACAGGCGTGAGCATATGTATGTAAGAGCTTATGGTAAGACCCTAGGGCCTAAACTAAATATATCATTTTCATTTTCACCATAATAATAATCGATAAAAAGTGTTGTCATACCTCTATCCCTTGGTGCTCCATTGCATAAGAGCGTGATGTTAAAGTAATTACCAAACCCATGTCATTTGCTACAAGGTGCTTTTACCACCACGTAACAATTTACTAAACTTGGGCAACATTAAGAAACAGAGCAGGTTTACTTCATTTGTTAGTCTAATTAGGAGTTCCTCATATAATAAAAAATCGGTCGTATTCATATACAATGTATCGAGTTCTCGCACACACTTAGCAGACGAGGTTTCAGACTACTGTTATTTATTCATTTATTTAAACAAGATATAAACTAACAGCTAAAGCCAACGCATTTATACATTTAGATTAACATTGCCGTAGAGCCGTGGTGGCCTTGAGGTTTGAGCAGTCGCCTGCTACGCAAGCGACGCAAGTTCGAATTCCAGCGGGACCTGTACCAATGAGTTTATCTAAAAAACGTATGTTCAGTGATTTCACACCACGTGCTTTACCTGCATATTTCTGAGAAGTAATTCAATGACGTATGTAAAGTGTCTGAGACGGCGATGGACTCACCATCTGTCACGTTGGCACTTAATCATCTTCGGTGAAAAGTGGGTGCATTGATTACAACACCTCTGCCTACCCATGCGCAGTAATTTTTAGGTCATGTTTGGAGCGAGCGAACAAATACATGCGCAGTTATACCCACTATTTTCGCTGAGTGCTCGCATCTCTACATCCAACCATCACTACAAAAAATCCCTCCATATTCCAAGTCATTGACCAGCTGCATAGGGCTCTACGCTGATGAATCAGGCTTTAGCGTCACGCACGGCAGGCTATTAGCCCACTTTTATAATGACGTCATTTAAACTACGTCATGAATGAAACTGCTACGTTTTCTTGGAGTATTGCATCAGACAAGTTGCGCAATAATAAAGTCTATCGTATTAACGTATTCTACAAATGCCGAAAGGTTTTGGCCTGTAACGCAAGCGACGCGAATAGCTATCTAGCTTAAATTTTCAATACATATTCGAGGCGGCTACTGGGAAATTGCAATTGAAAATACTCACTAAAATTTTATCCGACCTTGGAACGAATTCAGGACCTCATGCTCCGCACTAGTGCTTGCAACCACTAGACCAACGAGGCAGTGTAAAACATAAATGATACTGTACTTATCCTCTTCAGCACCATCTTCCTGGCCTTATCCCATATATTGTTGGGGTCGGCACTTGATTCAACCCGATGTGGCTGATCACCTGATTTTTATATGAAGCGACTGCCATCTAACCTTCGCAACCCCTTTCACGAGGAAAATACTAAACTATCTAAAGACTCCGAATGACCTGTAACGATTGCCAAAGATGTTAAATTGGCAACAGGGACCGATGCTTAACGTGCGAGGCACGGAGGGAACTGGGGCAGTCACCCATCTAATTACTTGCTGGGGTAGGGTTGCTTAACTTCACTGATCGAATGATATGCGCAATAGTAACTATGCCACGAGATCCTCTTATGAAGACGTTATTGTCTTAATGCTGCGCACATACCAGTTTTGGCTCGCTCCTTAGACCAATCTATTGTGGAAGCGTTCTGCGCTAATTTCTGCGTTGAATGTTTTTATGAAAAGGAAACCCACACATTGTCATATCTTAATATGACAATGTGTGGGTTATCTTTATCTATAGAACCGTAATTTTTATCACAATTACATGCAAACAATATGAAACCTTATCACTGAAAGCACTGAGCTTACTATTGACTGCCGGTAAAATTCTTATAATCGGTTTATTTATACAAACGGACGTCACGTGGTTTTACCCGCGTAGTTTTCGTTCCCATGGGAGTAAGAGGATAAAATGTAGCCTATTTTATTCGCTAATAGTGTAGCTATCCGTTGCTGTAAGATGTTTTCAAATCGGTCCATTAGTTTCGGAGCATATTCAACTATAACATACTTACATATAAATCATTACTCTTTACTATAGTAGTACAGATGGGATCAGTGCATGTACCCATGTGTTCAAGAAATGTATATTGATCAATCCTGAAATCTTTCTTTAAATATGTTAAACAGATTTGATTTGATCATGCTCTCAGTACGTGTAGGAATTGATACCATTTTTGGCAATTGTTCAAATAAACTTGTAATTTGGCACCAGCTCAGCCTTATGCCGAGTATAGAAAAATATATTGCAGTCATTGTATAAGGAAAATGGTTATTTATCGCAGTAAAGTGGGCCACATCTTTCTTTGAAGTCAGCTCTGCCTGACTTATTACTCAATAATCTATACAGATAATTAAAATTGAAGTGTCTGTTTGTAATCCCAAAATAACAGCTTTTCACTAAATGCATATGAAAGTATATACGGTACTGACATAGAATGAAAACAATTTTAAAATGTATGTCTGTCCGTTTGTTCCGGCTAATCTCCGAAACGGGATTTTCACTGACTGACAGATCGCTAACTTTACAAGGAGTAAGTTAAGCTACTTTTATTTAAAAAATACATTAGGGTTCAGCGGGCCACGCATGAAATTTTGTATACGCGAGTGAAACAGCGGGGCACAGCTAGTACATAATAAAGTTAGACTACGAATCTTTGAAACCGACTCGACGTCGAGTGCTATGTTATTTACTTCTACACTAATATATTATAAAGAGAAAATATTTGTATTTTTGTGTGTATGTTTGTAATGAATAAACTCAAAAACTACTGTGCCGATTTCAAAAAATATTTCACCATTGGAAAGCTACATCGTCAGCGAGTAACATAGACTTTCCCACGGGAACGGGAACTACGCGCATGGAACCGCGTGACGTCCGCTAGTTTGAAATATAGGGGGGAAATATGCATGAAAATCTTATAGTGGAATATAGGAAAAGCACTTCACGGTTATACGGGCCTTGGACCTTATAAGTGATATTACGTGTTCCGATTTCTTGTCACGGAATTATAAATAGGCATCTAGTAAGCAAATGTTCTAATGGGCAAACTGGTTTGGGCACTCGTGAAATTATTCTTACGTGAATTTATACTGCTGGTTATTGGATTTTAATAGCTTGAAATGAAGTAAAAGCCACTGAGGTCGAGTGGTTTGTGTAGCCAATCTCTCCGGCCTTTTTTAACCGACTTCAAAAAAAGGCGGAGTTATCTGTATTTTTTTTCTTTTTTTTATGTTTGTTATCTCAGAATTTATGACTGGATGAAACGATATCGATATATTTTTTTAATTTGAAAGGTGATGGCTTCCCAAGTAGTCCCATTTTTTTGCTTCAGTTCTGTTAAGTATTTGAAGCACTACATTTTACTGAAGGTGTGGAGTCGATCTTATGATAGAGCCGTAAGACAATCGAAGGAACTCATCAACGTCTGGAACTCCTCCGTCAATCGTCCGATTTCAAAAATTATTTTACCATTGGAAAGCTACATCATCAGCGAGTAGCATAGGCTTTATTTTATCCCCGTACTCCCACGGCAACGGAAACTACGCGGGTGAATACAAATACACCAGCATAGAGACTCCCCTCCTCCCTTTCCTTGAAGGAGCCCTGGCGACCTTACTCTAGGAATACAATGCTACTCAAAGGTAACATTATTTGGCTGCGATCTTCTGTAACCGTGTGAGAGCCGTGGTGGCCTTGTGGTTTGAGCAGTCGCCTGCAACGCAAGCGACGCAAGTTCGAACCCAGCGGGGCCTGTACCAATGACTTTTTCTAAAAAACTTATGTACAGTGATTTCACACCACGTGCGTTACGGTGAAGGAAAACATCGTGAGGAAACCTGCATATGTCTGAGAAGTAATTCAATGACGTATGTATAGTGTCTGAGACGGCGATGGACTCACCATCTGTCACGTTGGCACTTAATCATCTTCGGTGAAAAGTGGGTGTTGTGATAACAACCCTCTGTTTACCCCTTCGGGGAATACAGGCGTGAGCATATGTATGTATGTATCTGCTGTAATGTGGAGGTACAATCCCCAGTCCCGCAGCTCCGAATTTCGAACGGGAATGCCCTATCTATCTTACTTTGTAATCATCTTCGGTGAAAAGTGGGTGTTGTGGTAACAACCCTCTGCCTACCCCTTCGGGGAATACAAGCGTGAGCATATGTATGTATATATCTTCTGTAATGTGGAGGTACAATTCCCAGTCCCGCAGCTCCGAATTTCGAACGGGAATGCCCTACCTATCTTGCCTTGTACTGTCCAGCAAAGATAATTTTATCCGAAATTAGCTATTACAACACAAACAATAAATATTTTCTTAGATTGCAAGCCTTCACGATTTTTTTATCGTAATAATTATCGTCCATGTGTTATCTGCTTACGTGATGTACGATATTGAACCTTATTCTGTTAAGATAAATCTCTTTTCACAACAAAAACGTAAAACCCACACATACACCAGTCTAGTATCTCATTAAGTACGCATAGGTGTTGCGGTTGACTATCAGGTGACGCAGCGTGATATGCGATTGTGAATCATATGTTAATTTACGATAACGTCGATAATGGCGTACATATTTGGAGAAGTGGTGTTAAAATATCCAACTGAACCCTGCTAATTTGTATAGTAGGAAAACAGATCTTGTGGCGTTCGCTTGTGTTGTGCTCACCTTCAGGGTGGAATGGCTGAAACGAGAGGTGTGTGTATATATCTATGCAGATAAATAAAATTGTAGTTTTTCTCTAAATGTATATAAAGTACCGAAATGCCTGTTTGTTCCGACTAATCTCAGAAACGGCTGGACCGATTGTTACGGGACTCTCACTGGGACTTAACGTGTAACTTAGGCTACTTTTATTTATAAAAACATTAGGGCTCCGCGGGTCGTCCATAAAATTTAGTCTACGCTGGTAAAACTGCTAGTAATTTATATAATCTAATATATAAGAAGAAGTGTGCAGATCGGTTAGGTCTGAGAATCGACCAACATAAATTTTTCATGCCCCTAAATGATAAGGGTGACCACCCCAAAAAAGAAATATGGCAATACAACGTTTGCCGGGCATAGCTAGTAATTATGTAAGTTTGTATAGCTATAACAAACGTTGGTGTAATGACGTTCTTATTCCAAGGCCTGTAAACGAAGTAACATTATCTTCACGCTTATAGAAACTATATTTCGAAATTCACCTGTTTCACACTTTCCTATGAAGATTCCTAAAACGGTCCACAAAATATGAATTGCTTTTGTGACAAATAGCGCCATAAAAAGTTAGTTAGGGACTACAATTACAACTACAATCTACAATTATTGTAATAATTCGTGAATAATAATATGAATTGCACCTAAGTGACCATTTTGTCATTTCAATGATGAATCATATTCGGCTCACATTATGATTCTCACAAAGTGACCTTTTTAGACCTACTGTGTTTTGTAACAGTAAGTGTCAATCCTCACGAGGTGGAGAATACATTCTTATTTAAAAAAAATGCCTGTTTTCCATTCTGTTTAGCTGAGCTTATATTTATACTGTGTCTGTGTGTTGATGTGCTTAGTGAACTGTGGAGTGTATCTACCTTAAAAGCTTATCTTCAACTGCAAATATTCAGTCAGTTACGTTGTCTACATCAAAACTTCTACACTATTATTATATAGAGGAAAGATTTGTATTTTTGTTTGCAATGAATGAATTCAAAAACTACTGTGACGATTTCAAAAATTCTTCTCACCATTGGATAGCTACATCATCAGCGAGTAGCATGGGCCTTATTTTATACCCGTACTCCCACGGGAACGGGAACTACGCGGGTAAAACCGCGAGACGTCCGCTAGTATGGTCATAAAAACCGTGGGATTTAAGGGCGTCACTACCTATGGTAATTAACCTTTGTTTATTTAGAAACGCAATCCATACACTTATGACATACATTACAATTTATAATAGGTAGTGTGTGAAGCTGGCTGGATATTTGTTTTATTTTACAACTCATACACGATAATTCTTTAATATTACATACAAATGCTCACGCCTGTATTCCCCGAAGGGGTAGGCAGAGGTGTTGTTATCACAACACCCACTTTTCACCGAATTTGATTAAGTGCCAACGTGACAGATGGTGAGTCTATCGCCGTCTCAGGCACTATACATACGTCTTTGAATTACTTCTCAGAAATATGCAGGTTTCCTCTTGATGTTTTCCTTCACCGTAAAGCACGTGGTGTGAAATCACTGTACATAAGCATATACACTACATAAGAAATAATAAATTCTATAATATTGTTTTTTATATTACAAGCAAGTGTTATATGTGCTGCGTAATATATATAATGTATACGTTAAATATTTTAAATGCATGAAAGTCTCAATAATTTATAAATCGACCTTGTTTATATTCAATATTTCATAGTTGAAGGAAAATTTATTGTGTTTTGGATAGATATTTTGATTTATAAATTGTAATTCTAGCTATTTATAAGACTTCGTCTACGCGGAATCCGAATGTTATGGAAGGATAAACTATTATAATTAAGCAGTAACTACTTATTCACTTTATGCCAAAAATCTTCACATCCAATTTACGAATGTTCATCAAACTATCTTTCTCGTTATTATCATCACAGTTAATGTAAGCTTTAGAGATTTTTATTTATTTATTTATTTATTTTACATACATACACTATCATTACAGGTTAATAGTGTAGCTACGTTATTACAGTTACATGCCATCGAATTACATACTATACACTAAACAACAAAAGTCTATTTATTCACTCACTGAGTTATATGTAGCCTTCATGAAGTCGTTCAGATATGAGTGTTTACACAATTATTATTTTCTCACTTCAGATCAGAATCAGGGTGGTTATCCCCAAGGCGGGTATCCTCAAGGTGGCTATCCCCAAGGTGGCTACCCGCCCCAGGGTGGCTATCCGGCGCAGGGAGGCTACCCGCCCCAGGGCGCGTATCCCCAACCTGGGTACCCGGCCCAACCGCAACCTGGCTTCTATGGCGCTTCAGGATACGGAGAGGTAATTACGTAATATCATCAT
Source organism: Watsonalla binaria (assembly GCA_929442735.1). Taxonomy (NCBI): domain Eukaryota; kingdom Metazoa; phylum Arthropoda; class Insecta; order Lepidoptera; family Drepanidae; genus Watsonalla; species Watsonalla binaria. The sequence goes on along the minus strand of OV838929.1, from coordinate 1,509,098 downwards.
AATATAATATCATAGATAAATAAAACTGCAGTGTTTTGTAATTCCAAATTAAGAGCTTTTAATAAATGCAAATAAAAGTATACATATGCAACACTCGCAATAAAAAAACTATTTTAATTTTTTTATGTCGTCTGTATGTTTGTCTGTTCCGGCTAATCTCAGAATCGGGTGGACTGATTTCAACGGGGAGTAATTTTTATTAAATGTGGGGCCCGCGTTATAAAGCCACCTATCAAATTAAGTTCACGCGAGTAAAACTGCGGGGCACATCTAGTGTCAACCATATTAGTAATTTTGACATTGACTTTAGCTTTGACTGCGGAATATGTTGGACCAAATTAAGTTATAGATTGATACATTTTGCTGGTATCGTAAAGGTGACGTCACGGCTTATGAGCATGCAGCGAAAATGGTGGGGATACGTGGCGCTCAGAACTCATGATGAGAACTGAAGTACATCAAAGACTTGTAACGTTCCAATATTCAGATAACAATGTGTTTGTAAAGAAAGAAAGTTGACGGCCTTGTACATAATGTTGCCCTATCGATTTATACATTATCAACACAATGCTTTCACTGCCTTGGTGTTTATTTTGGGAATATATTTAGACCGATTTAAAATAAAAAAATACATTAGGGTTCCGCAGGTCACCCATGTAATTAACTCTACGCGGGTAAAACCTCTGGGCACAGCTAGTTTTAAATATGTTCAATATCAAAATGTGTCACGTTGCTGTGAGGGCAACGTTTTTTATACCTTTAAACGAACAATTCTTGTATATATCATCATCATCCGGGACCGACGACTTAACGTGCTCTCCGAGGCAGGGAGGGAACTCGCCCGAGTTCTCCCATCGAATTACTGGCTAGGCTTAGGTTTCCTTAACTTCGCTGATCGAATGATATGCGCAATAGCAACTGTGCCACGAGCTCCAATTCTTGCATATATATATTATATAGAATCTGAATCTCCCGAACGGCTCCAACGATTTTCATGAATTTTTTTGTGTAGGGAGTTCCAACGGCAAAAAATACATCTAGCTAGGTTTAATTTTTGGAAAACATCGTTTTGACCATGTTTTCAGGCACTGAAAAACTCATATAATATCATTACAGTACGACAGTAAATTTCGCCGACAACTGTCAAGTTATGGCAGCTCGGACGTGATGCTTCCAGGGCGATAACTAAACTTGAGTACCCTGATTCGAGACTGACGTTCACCGGTTCAAATTTTTCCTTTTATTCAGCATACATATATGAGAAAACGTCATTGAAAACAAACCGAGCACAGCTCGGTCAACCAGGTTCTATAGAATGTGTCAAAACCCTAGTGCTACTAGATTTTAGACAGGAAAAATTACGAGGTTCTCAATTGAATGGATTTCGCTAATTTAGCAACACAATGCGGAGTGAGTGTTCAGAAATGTACTTTGCATTCATTAGGTGACTCATGTGACATATAGACGTATTATTTGTTGTTTACACAAACGTACAATACACTTATAGACATGTAGAATATTAATTAATACCATTGCCAAGAAACGTGTACATATGCATGACATTTTTACGATCGACTCGTGTAAAAAGTTGCAAGTTGATCTGAAAATCATTGAAAGGAAGCAGAGAACTAGGCTGAGTGGGTCGATTTCAATGCAAGCGATGCAAGTTCAAATCCGACTCGTATCAATCGTTTTGAATGACTCAAATTTTTGGTTCACTCTCGCTAGACCGGGTCCGAGCCGAGCTTAGGCCGTCGTCCATTACTCGGCGCGGCCGCCGGTCAGCACCGAGTATAGCTTGAGCTTGTCCATACAAAATACATATAATATTCAGTTGACCGTGTGACAGCCGACTTTTGAGGAGCATATCTTTGGCACAGAGCATTTGCTCTACTATAAATACGACATCTAAATTTTATTTCATGTTTATTTTACGTCAATAATTTTATTGAAATTAAAATCATTATAGTTTAAAGAATTTCATTTTATATTACATATCAACTTTCCCCATATTACATATCAACAGAGTGAGTCATAGAGCTTTTTATCGATACGGATGCATTCCGGAAAGTAGGAGTCATTGGAATTGACTCCGTTTAGAAGGCACTTGTATCTACTATCTTTTGTTTACAGTATGTGTAAACAGCCCAACTCATTGATATAGCAGTCCCTAACACCCACAACCTACTAACAACAATAAGTGAGAAACTCGGCAAGTACGAAGATCTAAAAGATGAAATAACCCGCATGTGGCATTTACATAAAGTAACAATAGTCCCAATAGTCTTATCTACAACTGGCGTGATACCAAAACAGCTACACCAATCCATATCCACAATAGATCTGCCTAAACTCACCTACCTCACCTTACAAAAAGCCGTAATATTAAATACTTGCCGAATCACTCGAAAATTTCTCCAAATTGATCGCTCTCTACACACGCTCACTACACACAATCCCATTTGTGATACTCACTTGGCCTAGGCCCGTGAATATCCAAAAAAAACCGGTTAATGACGCCGAGATGAGTAAATTACTTTAAAAATAAATAATAATAATAATAATAATAAACTAAAACTACTGGACCTCCCACCACATTCACTAAAACTACTGGACCTCCCACCATCATCATACATAAACATGCAAAAGGCCTCTATCCTAAATACATGCAGGATTGTCAGAAAATTCATGGATTTAACAGAAATAGAAGACCCAACCAGACACAATCCATCCCAATGATATTCACTTGGTCTTGACCCGTGAGTATCATTTATTACCGGCCTCGGCTGAGAAAAAGAAAATATAAAAAATAATAATAATAATAATAATATATTCTTTATTGCACACCATAATATAGTACAGGTATTATAGTTATATTAATAACGTATGGTAACAAAAGGCGGTCTTATCGCTAGAGCGATCTCTACCAGACAACCTTAGGGTACTAGGAAACAGCGAAATGAAAAATATTAATGGCAGGTGTGGGAGACAAAGAAAGTAAGACTAGGTATAAATAAATATAATATATAATATACATACAATATAAGGCTATATATGAACAAAATACAATGTACTATTTAAATAGATATATAATAATCATACAATAGTCTTTTAAAAGAGTTTATAGTCTGAGCTTCTCTGATTGCTGAAGGAAGTGAGTTCCAGAGATGAACAGCTTGCACAGTGAAGGATTTGGAGTAAGAAGAAGAAGAGCAATCTGGGACTTTAAGAAGGAATTGTCTGGATTTGCGGATCGGGTGTAAACTGGAGGAGTGAAATTCAAAACGTTCCTGAAGGTAGACAGGAGATTTGGGATCGAATAGAACCTTGTAGAGAAGCGTGAGGATGTGAGTATTCCGGCGAAATCGTATGGGGAGCCACTTGAGCCGAAGGCGAAATTCAGAAACGTGGTCATATTTACGTAAGCCAAATATGAACCGTATACAGAGGTTTTGAATGCGGTCAAGCTTGTTTAGTTGCTCCTCAGAGATATTAAGATAGCTGACGTCAGCGTAGTCAATGATAGGAAGGAGCAAGGATTGTGCCAGTGTAATTTTGGTGTCTATAGGGAGAAAATTACGCAGTCGCCTGAGGGAGCCAGCTGCTGCAAACACTTTACGGCTTACCTCTGCTATTTGTGGTTTCCACGATAGTGAACGATCAACTAGGACACCTAGATCTTTTTTTATATTCTTCTTTTTTTCTTTCTTTTTAATAATCTTATACCTTTAAACGGCAATTCTTGTGTATAGTGAACTGAGTCTGGGAAACGGCCCCAACGATTTTCATGAAATGTTGTGTGTAGGGAGTTTTGTCAAAACTTGAGATTTACGTTCACCGGTAAAATTTTCCTTTAGCATACAAATATGAGAAAACGTCATTGAAAAAACCAGGTTCTTTGTGGAATTTTTTAACAATCAGTACTTTTTTATCGCATGATCATTATGTACTTATAATAATATGGATGATAATAATTTGAAAGTACTTTGTAAAAAGTCTAATCGAATGAAGATTTTTTGAATTTGAATTAGTGTATCTTCATGGGCAATGCGCCACTCTTTCTACATGCCTACGGCCCATTTGGGACGACTTGACAAAAATGTAAATAAATTATATTTTCATTCTGCATAGTTATATTTGTATAAAAAATTCTAATACTTAATCCAATTTTGTATTCAAAAGTTTAAAACTATTACATAGTAAAAAAAAATACAGTTGTATTGATTGATGAACCTCCTCCTTTTTTGAAGTCGGGTAATAAGTATTATCAAGACAATATCAGGAAGCGTTGATTTAAAAATGTTTATCAAAGCACTTTCGCGAACATTCTTATCACAGTTGAACACGGATTGATCAATTTGTTCAAACACGGATTGATCAATTTGTTCAAACACGGATTGATCAAATTGAACTAAACACACACATGCGGCTTCCCCTTAATTTGACTAGTTTTTAACCAAGGACTATTTTAGTCAGGTTTTGTGAAATTATTTTATAATATTAATTATATGTTTTTTACACTGAATGACAAATATGACATCTTTCGAATTCCTTTTCTGCATTTTTTCTTTATATTAAACCGCCGATCATGAAGGTTGGATTGTAACTCCTTACAGTAGGTAGGTTAGTACACATACACACGACATGAGTGCGTTCAGACATCACAAATGGTAAGCACTGCTTATCTGGAATGCACGCCTCTGGTAAGAGGGGGCTTTTACTGTGCTTATCGTTTCTATTGTATTTATTTCTATCGACTAGATGTTAAAAGCTGATTTCAAATTTTTTTTAAACATTTTTTATTTTGAATTTTGATTACTATGAACGGAACATTCTAGTGCTACAATATCATTGTACTCACGTCTGTATCATCCGAAGGGGAGATGTACTTACATAGTAGTACGCCCAAATTCCAGCTACAGCGAATGGTATCACTATTAAAATGATTATGACTGATAGCGCTATCTTATCGATATGTTCCCGTTATGAATACTCACAGCTAAGCCGGCGCTCACGCAGCGTGTACAATTATAATATTAGCAATCAGTTTATCCGTTAAACTAATAGTTTAAAAAAAATTGTGGCTTCAAGATGGAAGCGGTAATGTGAAGTTTTGTATTTATCATGTATAAAGATTGAAGGATGAAGTGAGAGTATGTAAGTTGAGAATTGGGGGTGGATGGCGCTATGCTTACCAGTAGTCACGGCGTGATGTGTATAGTGTTGTGATAATCCATTAAGGATGGTCCCCGCTAGACTGTGTTGGGTCCGAACCGAGCGTGAGCCGTAGCACGGTCAACTAAAATATATATCTATACAGATAAATACAATTGAAGTGTCTGTTTGTAATACCAAAATAACAGCTTTTCACTAAATACATGTGAAAGGATACCCGGTAGGTGTTGATTTATAAAAAAAATTTTTATCAATTTTTCCGGCTATTCTCTGGCTGGACCGATTTAACGGGACTTTCACTGGCTGATAGCTAAAGTTACAAGGACTAACAATCATTAAAAATATATTAGGGTGCCGCGGGTCATCCATAATATTAACTCTACGTGGGTGAAACCGCAGGGCGCAGCTAGTTAATGAATACATTTTGTGTGAACTCACTCACGCGGCATGAAGACCGAAGAACGGCTCGGGCTTGATACGGACTAGACGGCTCCACTCACCTTCTAAATCCTTGGCTCATTTTTTTACGCTTATGATATAAGTCCTCCTATCCTATTATAATAGGTCCTCGAAAGAATAACATAACCCTTATCTAAGATTAAGATATCTTCGTTGTGCGCCTGACTGACAAGTCCTTTGACCTCATGTGAATGTTAATCGTACTACGTTAAGAGTTCTAGTGTTATTAGAAAATAGCACCAATGTCAATGTGTAATGAGGTTGAAATTGTGTTTTCCAGCCCGCTGGCTACGCCCCGCCCAACGCCGCCACCGTGGGGGAGGATGGGGAGGTCAAGGGATTCGACTTCACTGAGCAGAGCATCAGGAGATCATTCATCCGCAAGGTAATAACATGATGCTATAATTAAATGTTGCTAAGGAATAGTTCAGCTCGCAGATGTTTGTTTGTCTGTCCGTGACAAGCAGACATCTGAGAAAATAGGGGGGTAGCATCTATAATCAGGTATGTCGTTCTGACGATTTGAAAGTACTTTGTTAGAATTCTAATGAAAAAATATATTATTGAATTTCATTTAGAATAACACTAGCTTCATGCTCACAATGCCTCCATTCCCGGAGCGGTAGGCAGAGAAATTGTAATAACAACCCCCACTTTTCACAGAACATGATTAAGTCGTGGCAGATGTTCTGTCTATTCCCGTCACAGGCACTCGCTATACATACGTCTTTGAATTACTTCTCAGACATATGCAGGTTTCCTCACGATGTTTCCTTCACTGTAAAGCATGTACAGGCCCCGCTGGGATTCTAACGTGCGTCCATTGCGTAGCAGGCGACTGCTCAATCCCCACGGCCATCACGGCTCCTTAACCCACTCGTAATTAAAGGTAATTAGGTGCGATCCACTGGTCGGGTGTTGACTCTGAGGCATGGGTTTCATACGTATCTCGTGTGCTCCAGGTGTATTCCATCTTGATGTGCCAGCTCCTCGTGACCATGGGCTTCATCGCGCTGTTCCTGTTCCACGAACCTACTAAGATGTGGGCCCGAGCCAACATGTGGACCTTGTGAGTATGACGTTAAAACAATTTTTACCTTGTTAAGGCTATTTAGCCGTCTTCAAAAAAGGAGGAGGCTATGAAAAGCAAATTTTCACAGTAATCTTAAAAAAAAAACAAAATCATAAAATAGGCCTTATTTCCTTGTTGCTTCTAATGCTTTTATTTACACTGTCCTCACAAAAGTATGAATAGAATATGTATTTTAATAACTGTAAACATCTGGTTGACTTCGTCACACAAAAAAAAATCCTGTGAACGTCAGTCTCGAACCGGGGTACTCAAGTTTCGTTATCGCCTCGTAAGCTAGAAGCCTCATCTTTTGAGCTACCATAACTTGACAGATGAGGGCGAAATTTGTTGTCGTATTGTAATGATATTTTATGAGTTTTTTAGTGCCTGAAAACATGGTCAAAACGATGTTTTCTATTAATGAAACCTAGCTAGATCTATTTTTTGCAACTGAAAACCCCTACATGCAAAATTTCATGAAAATCGTTGGAGCCGTTTCCGAGATTCCGATTATATATATACAAGAACCAATTGGGGCTGCTTTCTATGTTGTGAGCTTCATAAAATATGGCCTATTTCACTGGAAAGGTCTACTATACTTAAACCAGTCTGTACGAACTTACTCCAATGTACTATATAGAGTTCTAAACATTCTAGGCGCACATTTTTGATACAGAACATCGTTTGATAGTTCATATAAAGTTAAGAAAAATACTTTATTTAAAAAAAAAATTCCTTTTTTTTATTTTTATTCATGTGTAAGGACTTATTAAGGGTTCGATGTTTATTTGATGATATATAGAATAATTCATAGTTTTAAAAATTAATATCAATTAAAAAAAAATTTATGATGAAAGGATTTTTCATTTCATTTTTAAATTGATTACTAGGGACGGGTGCGTTATTATGTAGGGTATCTCTGCGTCGAACTCGACGACGAGTGTTGGTTTCAACCATAGGAAATTGATACATAATACATATAGGATAAGGTTCAATTTCGTTTCTTTAAAACAGACACAGACAGCAGAAGCTCTGTGTCAATGATGTGCACCCTGAATAATTGTTTTTTTTTTCAACAGTTGGGTAGCGTTCGTGGTTGTGTTCGTCTGTCTGATCGCGATGGCTTGCTGCCCGAGCGTGCGGCGCACGGCTCCCATGAACTTCATATTCCTCGGCATCTTCACCGCCGCCGAGAGTTTCCTCCTCGGAGTCACCTCCAGCGTCTATGACGTGGATGCGGTCAGTACCAAATCTTATAAAACTGGTCACGTCATCCCAGAAGTGTCTTCGAAAGGGTGTTGTAACAAGAACCACAATTCACCGAATATGATTAGGTGCCAACGTGACAGAGGGTGGGTCCGTCGCCGTCTCAGGCACTATACGTAGGTCTTTGTATTACTTCTCAGACATATGCTGGTTTCCTGACGATGTTTTCCTTCACCGTAAAGCACGTGAGGTGAAATCAGTGCTCGTAAAATTTTAGAAAAACTTATTGGTACAGGCCTTGTTGCGATACAAACTTTCAAGCGACTACTCAAACCCCGAGGCCGCCATCGGTGAAAAGTGTGTACCCCTGCGGGGAATACAGGCGTGAGCATATGTATGTATGTAAAACTCAATAAACATATATAGAGTTTCTTGCCGGTTCTTAGAAGGCATGTTTCCGAACCGGTGGTCAATTCTTCGTTCATAAGTGCCTTATCAAGGCCTAAAATTATTAAATAATTTTCATTATCATTTCAATTTCAATTTCAATTTATAGCTTTAAAACATATTCTTAATTTAGCACTTACAGGTAGTGAGCGGTAACACTATAAATTAACAATATGTACCCTGTTGGGCACAGCTATTTTTTGATCATGGTCTGTTGTCGTATCCAGGTGATGATGGCAGTGGGTATAACTGCAGCGGTGTGCCTCGCGCTGACGCTGTTCGCCTTCCAGACCAAGTACGACTTCACCACCATGGGGGGAGCACTGCTCTGTGCCGCGGTCGTCCTCATGCTCTTCGGTTAGTAAGCTATTTATTGTTGAGTTTCATCAAAATCCATTCAGTTGTTTTTGTGCGAAAAATGCATACATACATTTTTACAAAATTTCGCGCCGATAATATTACTAATATAGATTCACACAATATCTTTATGAATAATAGCCTATGTGTTATTCTGCAATAGTATTGTAAAATTTCATCAAAATCCATTCAGTTGTTTTTTCGTGACAGAGTAGCAGACATGCATTGATACATTTTTTTTTTTTGGAAAATTTCGCGTTTTTAATTGGTTAAGATGTAATCAATGCGGCCCACCTGATGGTAAGTGGTTACCACAGCCTATGGTCGCTTACAATACCAGTAGATCCATCAAAGTAACATTTTCTCGCGCTTGCGCTGGTGGAAAATACAAAATGCATGGAAATGACATAAATTAGTCACGTGACATATGCCATACCCGTACACTTTGTCTACATGCCCATTTAAAGAGTCGGCAACAAGTGCCGCCCCAGCATCACTTGTTGCCGACACTGTAAATAAATATAAACCCTTGAAGACCCTATGCCACAGTATAAATATAAGCGTTTTATTCAAGAGCCCAGAAAAAAAAATTAAGTACAAAATACAGTATATCTATAATAAAACACACTCAGAATTTTGTAGACACGAAGTGACGTTTATTATACTATAGACAGTTCTACCAACATAGAGAGTACACTTAACAGTATAGGCAACTTAAGATATGATACAGACTAAATATCATTTTAATAATCTACACTACTGTTATATTATAAAGAGGATTTTTTTATTTTTTTTGGAATGAATGAACTCAAAAACTACTGTGCCGATTTCAAAAAATTGCTCGCCATTGGAAAGCTACATCATCAGCGAGTAACATAGGCTTTATTTTATCCCCGTAATCCCTCAGGAATGGGAACTACGCGGGTGAAACCGCGTGACGTACGCTAATAAAATATAAAAATACAACAATATTCAATTTTACTTTTATTTTTATTTACTGTTAAATAGTGTACATTTGTTGTTGTGAGTATTTCATTCACACATTCACTGCTAACATTCCAACTTCTTCGTAAATTCTCAAACAGTTGGACGCACATACGCGTCGTTAGCAGTGAACGCGTTAAAAAGTCAGTCACCCCCTTATTGACGCTACTACTATTCCGCTTATAATCTCGTAGATGCACGCATCTGTCTGAGAGTGTCAGTTCGAATGTGTTCCTACTTGGTTTACTACTTGCAAAGTTTTTGGGGAATTCATTCCACAACTTGAGGGTGCGGGAGAAAATCTCTTTTGGAATCGTACAGTAAGATTTTTTATTTGCAGGTATAATCGCAATCTTCATCCCCCGCAACAACATCGTGACTCTGGTGTATGCTTCGCTGGGCGCACTTCTCTTCTCCATTTACCTGGTGTACGACACCCAGCTCATGATGGGTGGAAAGCACAAGTACTCCATCTCTCCCGAGGAATACATCTTCGCAGCTCTCAACCTGTACCTCGACATCATTAACATCTTCCTCTACATTCTCACCATTATTGGCGTCGCTAGGGATTAAAATGCTTGATTTAAAATGTATTAAAAGGAAGCTAATTCGAAATCAATAGTTGTTTGTATGGTTAGGGTATTATCGTCTCCAACGCGTGATAATAGAGTGCATATTCGTGTGCATTTAAGATGCTACACAATTCTGAACTTATAAAATATGATCGTTAACACTTCTCATTGAATTCATCTTATACACGACTCTATTATCGGAAACTTAAGTTATCAATGAATTCTACTTAGATTATTATACCGGTTATGTCGGTGAAAATAGGACAGCTGTTAAAATATGTGATAGGTTATAATTTTAGGAAGCAAATAAAATTATTCCGACAAAAATGTCTTTCGTCCGTTTACGAGTAATTGACGTTCAAAGTTGACCATAACCTTATTTTCGTATAAAAAATCAGCGTTTAAGTAGAGTTATTCACGTGAAATTTACGTTTTAATTTTTTTCTTCCACTAATAGTACTTGAAATAATCCCATATAACCATTTTTCGAAACATCCTCAATTTCATTCAATCACTTAAGGCCTCGAGCTCTTCGGCCCTTAGCAACCATAGCCTATAACTACGTTATCGTTGAGCTAGATATTTTACGACTTCAACATAGTGATATATTTATAAAACCCTACCACTTCTAGAAGACAACTGTTCCTTTTTCTCCGACACCGTGCATATTTGAAATAGATTTTTTTATACAAACTAATTAAAAAAATAACTAAGTATTATTGTTTTTTTTAAATGGTAGAATCTAAGCGTTACATTTTAAGTTTACATGCACAGTTAGTAATTTATTCTTGTTTTGTATTTTTAATTTGATTTCGAATTAGGCTTCGAGCGCGGTGACGCTATTGAATTGAAAAGCAATGATATATGCGGACTTTCCCGACGCTTGACATTGACATGTGTCATGTGTCACTTTGACATTAAACGTCAAAAAACGGGGAAATAGATAAGACTGGTCAAGCGGACGTACCTAGATGGAATATTGTTTAATTAGCATTCTTTTTGAATCATTAAAAAAGGGTTTGACTAATATTTTTTGGTATCTTCAAACACATTCTGTCCAAATGAATATGTTTAAGGCGATGTACAAATCTTAAGTGCTTACTTTGTGTATGCAATTTAGAACCTTATTGTGTATCGATTAAGAGTCGAATTGCATTTAAAAACGTTCCCTAACTAAATGCTTATCGTTGGCTAATCACTAATGTCCCTTGTAAAGCCCACAAGGCATAATCGTTTTGTCTCGATCTTTCTTATTAAAACTGTCTTATGTTAGAGTGAGTCGGCAACATTGAGATTGTCTTCATTTACGTATGAATGTTGCGACTGAGTTTAACCTTTACGGTATTCGGCAAATAAGTGGTCTATTTTGTTTCAAATTCGATTACTCATAAAGTCTATTTTCGCATACAAATAAAATCTGTAATTTCTTAAATTTACTTCCAATCTATGCGCCGTGTTCTAAATTTGAATTGGACTTACGTATTATTTCGATGGACCACTTATATACCAGGAATCATTATCTCGCTCACTTTCTAAACAATGAGCGAGACGGAATGAGGTGTGACGTCATTTGCAAAATCATTCTTGGCATCTGCTCTAAGTGCTATACTGTTATCGAGGAGTTTATAGGAGTCATCAGTCATAAGTTTAAAGCTTTATGTATGTATATATATAAATTTAGAAAAATATAGAGACGTGCTGCCCGAGTGGTTATAACTGCAACCTAAGTGAAGCATGTTCTAATCTTACCGGTATGTACCAAAGACCTTTCAAAAACTTACCTACCTGGAAACCTGTATTATGTCTGAGAACAAATTCAAAGACGTATGTATAGGTCCTGAGATAGCGATGGACTCGCTTCGCTATCTGTTACGTTAGCAATTGTAATGTAAAGTGGGTGTTATCACACCCCTTTGGGACCCTGATTGAGTGACTGACAAATGTTTGAAATGTGTCTTGAACAATAATTCAGTATTAAAGAATATTTCGATACATTCCATTTAAAAAGTCTGTAAATTTGAACATTTCTGTGAAGCTAGTATAATCAATGCTAATATAATTTTTTTATGTATGTTAAGGTGCAACCTGATGTAAGCCGCTCGACGCTCGTTTCCAGCGACAAATGTGGTCACGTGATATGTAGCGATACGTGATTGGAGCGGCTGCATAACGTAGTTCCTTTTTGAGTCACGGTAAATTTAAAATGGGGTCACGTGACCATATTTGTCGCTGGAAACGAGCGTCGGGCGGCTGCATGTGGTTGCACCTTCAGTGACACTGATCACTCATTGAAAGCCATTAGCTTATGTTAATGTTACCACCGTTCAAGAAGTCAAGGGCAAAGAAACATAATTGGTTTTTTTTCATGGCAATAATTTCTATGACTGGTGACTCCCCTTGTATGCTTTATAAATTGCGAATAGAGTGTATTAAACAAATATAATTATAAAATACCTTTAGAATAAGTATTTCTGTTATTATTAATTAAAATACATATATTAGTAAAACATTCTATCTTTTCACAAACACTTTTCAGTACCTCAATTATATTACAGGCTGTTTTTATCAGTATTACAATGCGGTAGAAGTTACCGTTTATAAAAAAAAACGTATTTTTTTTTTCTACTTGACAGCTATGAAGTTTGAGTATACTTGTCAAAACAAATGGAGTTACCATTATAAAATAAAGTTTTTTTTAAGTAATGTAGTTGAGTGAACAGGTATGAGTTGATATAAAAACAGCCTGTATGATACCCATTAAATACATGCTTTCATAAGCTTTAATGAACGCTGTTAAACTTTAATAGATTGTAAGGTGTTTATTAATAAATGTGTATTTATTAAAATGGCGGACAATACCAATCAAGAAGTTTTTTATTTATCTTTTTTATAAACCTTGTTCTTGCCGTTCAAAAATATCTATGTATAGAAAGATTTGTATGGAAGTATGTTTGTGTTGAATAGGTTCCGAAACTAATGGACCGATTAAAAAAACTTTCAGCAGTGGATAGCTACATCATCAGCGAGTTACATAGGTTATAATTTATCCCCGTACTCCCACGGGAACGAGAACTACGAGGGTGGGTATAAACGTACTTATAGGATTCTGTTGCATGCAGTCAGGTTACGTTGTTGCCTGTTCTTACTGTTTTACCTGAAAATCATTGAGTCACATAGAGCCGTGGTGGCCTCGGAGTTAGAGCAGTCGCCTGCTACGCAAGTGACGCAAGTTCGAATCCCAGCGGGGCCTGTACCAATGAGTTATTCTAATAAACTTATGTACAGTGATTTCACACCACTTGCTTTAGGGTGAAGGAAAACATCGTGAGGAAACCTGCATATTTCTGAGACGTAATTAAAAGACGTATGTATAGTGCCTGAGACGGCGATAGACTCACCATCTGTCACGTTGGCACTAAATCAAATTCGGTGAAAAGTGGGTGTTGTGATTACAACACCTCTGCCTGCCCCTTCGGGGAATACAGACGTGAGTATATGTATGTATGTGTACAATTGAGTCATGAAATTACATGTTACATTGTAATGACAATCACTAATCTAATTATCTAGTTATTAATTATCGATTAAAATGTAAACTCCACGCTCTCACGTGATGTCACCTCGTGTGAACAATGGAATCGGCTAATTAATTTCCTACTGTGATTGGATCAAGTATTATTATTATTTTTTAACTAGCAACGCCCCGCGGTGCTACCCGTGTTAAGAGTTCATTTCATGGGTGACCCGCGCAACTCTACTGTATTTTTTTTTAAATAAAAGTAGCCTAAGGTAGTATGCGGTAAATAAACATAACCGACTTTCAAACGAAAAACTCAATCAATATTGTCAACGTCAACAACCAGGGTTGTTACGGATGGAAAAATCTAGACATCCCCGGATGCTGATGCGGATGCGGATTATTAGAAGTTCATATCTGCGGATGCGGATTTTGGGATTTAAAAAAAAAATTATTTAAAATTTAAGTGTATAAATAACTGAAAATCTATTGAAAATTAACTTTTTATTTAGTTAATCATAAAAAATTGTGTGCCACTCTTACTACACCCACTTTCTTTACATGTTGTTACTTGTTCATGTGAATCTGCATCCGTAAAAACTCCGCATTGATTATGCGGATGCAGATGTTAAGAATTAATGTGAATATTCACGGATGCGGATGCGAATATTCGTAATAAAAACCCATACTTGAGGTACTTACTTACCTACATTGTTACTTATGTTACTTATCTTATTGTTACTTATCTACCTTGATTTGTTCGCGGATGCATGGAAGTATATTATGTCTGAATGTTTGAGATTCTGTGAGGTTAAGTATGCGAGAGTATCCACGATTTTATAAGTGTATATTTTATAAGGCATAAGATCCCTGTTCTAAAATGTCAATGTTAATTATTGTAATTGGTATGTCCGTAATAATTAACTATAAATAAATAAATAAAAAAAAAAAAAAAATACACAAATTTCAAAGCCAGTTCGAACTACTTATCGAACCTCTTAGAATGCGTTGTTATTCATCGCTTATTGCTATACACATAACTTTACTTTACATTTCGAGTGCATTGCACGAGTCGTGGTCACATAAATACATTTAAAAAAATTTCCTCACATCTGTATGAAGTAACCGGCAATTTTTTTAGGCTCGATATGACGAGACTGCGTAACGCGACTCGGCGTGGAAAGAGTCGACTACAAGATAATGATTCACATAAATTACGAACAAAGCAAAAAAATCAAGACCAAAATTTTAACCGTCACGAGCTTGACAGGTGCAAAAATCATTCGGACACTATAAAAGATTCGTTATAACATTACCCACAACCGCAATATAATCTTATCTAAAAATAGGCAAAATACGATTAAAAAGTCTGCTGTGTTTATCATTATCAATGAGTTACTTCTTCTTTTAGTTAAGTCCGATTGATCAAAGTGCAACCATGTCGGTGCTGTGTGGATCAATATGTGTGTCTTTAATTAGTTTAATTATATACGCCTGGAAGAAACCGGAGCCTGAGAAAATATTTGGTGTTTACGCCGTCCCCGGCAAGTGGTACTACTTGAAGTATGCTGTATTTGCGTGTATTTACTATTATAGAAAGGTTAGTACGAACGCCATCAAAAATATAACTTGTAAAAAACCAAGCATTGCTACTTAGTTCTTCTACCGTAAAAAGTTGTGAGACTAAGTTGGTAATTTATTCAGTTTATTTGAAGTATGCGCTGTCTTTACATGTATTTAACAGCGAAGTTAAGCAACCCTAACTGAAGCCAGTAGTTGGATGGGTGACCGCTCGAGTTCCCTACGTGTTATTATTAACCGGGCACTAATCCAGTCTCCGGGTTGCTAGTGGAAAATTCCTAAGACATCACCGGCGACCTTACCCATTGCGAGGCTCCGGGCGGCAGGTCTTTGCGAGGCCCTTGGTCCTACGGAAAAGGACTTATGTAATGTGAAAGCAAGAACGAACGAGACAGTCAACATGAATTATATCTGATATTACATATGCTCACGCCTGTATTCCCCGAGGGGTTAGGCAGAGGTGCTGTAATAAAAACACCCACTTTTCACCGAAAATGTGTCAGGCACTAAACATACGTCTTTGAATTAATTCTCAGACATATGCAGGTTTCCTCACGACGTTTTCCTTCACCGTAAAGCACGTTTTGTGAAAACACTGTACATAAGTTTAAATGCGCATAAGTAAAAATATTCTATTGTATTAACTGACTTTTAAAAACGATGATGTTGTATATTTAAAGACTCATTAACAGTTCAATCCCTTGCCCATATCCTATGGCAATATATTACATATCACATTTCGGATCGAAGCATTATGTTTAAAACCCTGGTTAAAAACTCATCATGGACCGATTAATATGGGAGCCGTGGTGGCCTCGGGGTTTGAACAGTCGCCTGCTACGCAAGCGACGCAAGTTCGAATCCCAGCGGGGTCTGTACCAATGAGTTTTTCTAAAAAACTTATGTACAGTGATTTCACACCACGTGCTTTTCGGTGAAGGAAAACATCGTGAGGAAACCTGCATATTTCTGAGAAGTAATTCAAAGACGTATGTATAGTGCCTGAGACGGCGATAGACTCACCATCTGTCACGTTGGAACTTAATCAAATTCGGTGAAAAGAGGGTATTGTGATAACAGCACCTCTGCCTACCCCTTCGGGGAATACAGGCGTGAGCATATGTATGTATTTTTTATTAATATACGTGGGCAACTACTCACAATGGATCGTCCTAATATAATCTCGAACTAACAGTAAATACGAAACAAGAACTGATATGGTTAATGTTTTATACTTTCTATAAGTACGGTTTGGAGTGTAGTTATTTAATCATTAATATCTGGATGACGGAGCTGTGCCCGGTTCCTTCTTCATACAAAAGAAGGAAAAAAAATTCCGGTGAAGTCCGGTCCTAGTTTCGTTATCGCCCCGTAAGCTGGAAGCCTCACCTTTGAGCTACCATAACTTGACAGATGTCGGCGAAATTTGCTGCCTGAAAACCTCGCTAGATATATTGTTTTTCCCCTGAAACCCCTACAAGCAAAATATTATGAAAATCGCTGGACCCGTTTCCGAGATTCCGATTATATATATACAAGAATTGCTCTTTTAAAGATTAAAGAGTATCTGGTGCGCGCGACTCCGTCTGCACAGGAATTGAGTTATCATCATTTTGAACAATTTATACAATCTAATAAATTATTGCTTGTGTTATTTTGACGTCTAAGCTATTTAACTGTAAAGTTTCATTACAATCCATTCATTACTTTTTGCGTGAAAGAGAAACAAACATCTATTCGCGTTTATAATATTAGTATGATTAAGATTCAGGCTACATTATTATATTACTAATTGTGCCCTATGGTTTCACCCGCGTAGATTTAATTTCATTTCCGTGGAATCCTATATGTTTTTTTTAAATAAAAATCGTCTAATTACTCCTTGTAACATTAGTGATCCCGTTAAACTCGATCGTGCCGTTTCATAGATTACCCGGGACAAACAGACAGGCCGAGGAACATTTTGAAAAGTTGTTTTTTTAAGTCTGATTCAATATACATTCGTATGCATTTAGTGAAAAGCTGTTATATTGGAATAACAAACAGGGACTTCAATTTTATTTATCTGTATTCTATAGATATAGATTTATAAAGATTTATAGAGCCCTGGTGGCCTTGAGGTTTGAGCAGTCGCCTGCTACGCAAGCGACGCAAGTTCGAATCCCAGCGGGGCCTGTACCAATGAGTTTTTCTAAAAAAGTTATGTACAGTGATTTCACACCACGTGCTTTACAGTGAAAACATCGAGAGGAAACCTGCATATCTCTGAGAAGTAATTCAAAGACGTATGTATAGTGCCTGAGACGGCGTTGGACTCACCCTCTGTCACGTTGGCACTTGATCATATTCGGTGAAATGTGGATGTTGTTACAACACCTCTGCTTACCCTTCGGGGACCCTGCGGGGATGGCGTGAGCATATTTTAATTAGTTTTATAAACTGATATGTATTACCAGCCGATGATCAGGGTCCTTACCATGACCTCTTATTGCCATGATAGTTTTACTCTTATTATGAGACAGATGTATTTGACGTGTATACATCTGTCACTTTCACACAGCTGAACTATCATTGCGATAAGAGCTCATGGTCGGGCCCCTGAACTATCATTGCAATAATACCTCATGGTTGGGGCCCTGTGCCATAAATACGCCTTCAAAGTTCATACCCTATATAACAATGCTTACTGTACCTAATTATGATATATCAGTTAGAAACAGTTGGTATGTAATCACAAGGACACGTCATCTAACACCTGCAGCTAATGACTGATAAGTGACCAAATGATTTCACATATTTGTCCGAGTAGGCACTTCAGACGATCACGTTGATACTTTACAACATTGTAATTTTATTTATATATGTAATAAAATTTTGCAGTATGCCAAGAGGAACTCTGCGGCCGGTACTGACGGCCGAGCGGGCCAGGGGGTGAAGGCTATAGCGGATCCTGCTGACATGGAAAGGGCCCAGCAACTTAGCGACCATCCTAAGGTAATGTTATTGTTGTTTCTACTCTTAGACCCTCACGGTCATCATCTCCCTGGCCTTATCCCGTACATTGTCGGGGTCATTGATTTAACCTGATCAGCTGATTATTATACGAAGCGACTGCCATCCTTTATGACCATCTTTAACGAGGAAAATCTGTGATTTCGGTTAAACCAGTTGTCAGACTATTTTGGGCCTCCGACCGTCCTGTAACGATTGCCATTGATTACTAGCTAGGGTTAGGGTTGCTTAACTTCGCTGATCGAATGATATGCGCAGTAGCAACTGTACCACGAGCTCCTCAAATCTTAAACTGAGGATATAAGATAGATATTCTATACTGCTCTCACTCGATGTTCTATCTGCTTTTGGGGCTATGGCGCTGAACCGATTTTGATTACGTAAGTTGGTAATCGTAACGTAATTAAGTACTACCGCCTACAGGTGCGCTGCACTATTCAAGATTTAAGAATAAACCATAAGGCTAATCTAATTCCCACGAAGTTCGTATTAAGCGGGGACTGATGGCCAACTAAACTCGAATTAGGAACTTCTCGGCTTTCACTTTTAATATTATGGTACCAAAATGAAACGTCAAAGCTCTGAATAGCGTATCTTTATAGCCAGCCTATCTAGCCGGCCATCTCTCTTCGAGATCAAAATGTTTATTTCATGCAGGCATTCGACGCGATCTTCTTCATCGGCGCGGTGAAGGCTGATGACGGCCAGAGCCTGTTCGTGACGGTCGGCTGTGAACGTCGACCCATGGGCATCTGTAACTCGCCTATTTATATTTCTGTGAGTTCCCATTGTTTATTCTGCATGACTGCAAGACTTTGAAGTGAGGAAGTAATTTTATTTATTCATCGAAAGAAGATTTAAAAACATTGAATTTGCAAAAGTGAAGGTACGATATTTCGAGAGCGGAATAAGGCGAAGAATATATAATTTGTTATGGCAACCATATTATAATTTTGACATTAGATTATGTTATGTTCATAGTACACATCTACCTAATCGACGCCTAAAATATGTTCCTGGAATTGATCAGTTCAAAAGACAGGATAAGCACGTGCGATAAAGAGTTGAGTGCGAAAACTATCCAATTCCACTTTGCCATCTGATTGCAAAAAGTATAATTGTGGCTATCCATGTTCCTGTTCAACGTGTGAAGTTAACTAGTCGCTAATTCCCAACAAACTGTGAACCAAATTGTCTTAAAAATGTACCCCGTTATCAATAAATAATAACTAGCTCTATATACCAAATTCCTAGGTCCCCGGCAAAGGTCTTCTGTGCGGCAAGAAGATTCCAGACACAGTGATGTTTGGTGCCAATATAGCCGAATTTGGTGCTGAGGGGCTTAAATTCACACCAGTCAAACCTATGGACACGTGGACAATCTCTTATAAGGGGCAGATGTGGTGAGGATATTTACTATAGTAGTGCAGTGCTAAATAATAAGATGGCAAAAGAAAGTCACTGGACAGAGACACATGGAAAGAGTTACATCGATTACACCGACACGAGTTATTACTATGAAAGATGTAATATGATGAAGTAATAACTTCCGGGATTGGAACTCGATAAAACTGTTCACAGTATTCTTGAAGAACCTGTATAAAGTGTACTCGCATAGGAAATCAATGATGAAGAGCTTTTTCTATGGTTGAATGGTAGGCGGAAGGAAACTTTTTTAAAATAGTACAGTCCGAGACCATTTTAATTGCTAGGTTTGGGGATGAGGTCCTCCACGATGGTGTGAGTTGCGATGGTAGAATGTTACTGTAGGTATCATCACAAAATGCTCCTCAGAACACTACCTAAACATACAACCAGTTAGAAAACGCACGGAGACAATGTCTCTTCTTAGAATGAGGGATTCTTCCTGAATCGTGCGTTCAGGATCATCAAATATTCTGCAGGTACCAAAACGACCCTTCAAAGCTCGTGGATGTAGAGTTCCAAGCTGAATGGAAGGCCACGTCCAAGTATTTTGACTTCGACTCAGATCTCTACGGACCCGTGATCATCAAATCCATTGCTCAGGAGACGTGGAGCCGGGAGTACTTTGAGGCTCTTAAAACGTGAGTTCATAGATTTTACGCCTTCCCGTTGGGATCCCTGATGGGATTAGTAGGAGTATTTCCCTGGAAAGCGACGAGGAGGAACTGCCGTGGGTTTTGCCGGTAAAATGCGGAAGAACCCGCTCGCCCCATGGCCAGTGTAGTACCTAATAAATTTTCACATCGCCTCAAGTCCTCCCCTCCATGGAGCACTGGCGACCTTACTCACAGCAGAACAGCAGGAACACAATACTACTCTACTGCGTTATTTAGCTAGGATCTTCTGTATGGTGGAGGTTCAATCCGCGTCCTCCCCCAATTGGGCAGCTCCGAATTACGAACCAAAAATTTCCCACGACATTTCACGGTTAGCTTAATTTGTGGTATATAACTTCAATTACCGCATACTTAGTTAGGTACTTAGTCATTAGTCACGCATCGATCAATGGATAAGGTCGGCCACAAAAGTGCTTTATCAGATTTGATAAATACGTTTAGTTAATAACAGTTTCTAAATTATATTATCCTATACAAACGTACAAATGGTATTCGATCTTATGGTAGTAAAGCCTTTTATCGCCGACTCTACCTACCTACCTTTTTTTGCGAAATAGTAGCAAATACTTATGCGTTCTTAAAAACACTTATGGGTTCTCTAAAATTTCTTCCTTCGTTTATCGTGCAGCGGACGACATCAAAACCACTAAAATATAATATTTTTTTATATTCATTCATACATATATTATTTCAGAGCGCACCAATCTCACTACGAACAGTTCGGGGCCATGAAGTGCAAAGTTAAAGTGGAAAATCAAACATACGAATACACTATGCCTGCTTTTAGGGACCACAGTTTTGGTAATAAGAATATCTCCAATTTTCTTTTATTTATGCTATCTCTGAAAAAAAAAATTGAATTGATTAAGGTTTCTTCTATCTCTGAAATTTTTTTTTATTTAATTTAATAACAGCTAAGTAAGGACTATCTCAAGTGGAAGAAATCTAAATGTAGATAAGAAATAAAATTCCAGGCCACAAGCGCGACTGGTGCCTGATGTATAGATACTGCTTCCACCACATATTCCTCGAGAACGGAGTCAGCATGAGTGTTGGTGTCATCTGCCAGCCTTCCACTGCTTCTGTGTAAGTTTAAGACTACGCTTTTGAAATTTGTGAGATTTAAAGGAAAAATGCATTGCATATATACTTAATATATTCTGAAGGGAAACTGAGTACCTAGTGCGAGTTTTCTTAATATAGCCGTCACATGTCATCGCGTCGATGTATACGCAGATTTTTATTGGCTCTCAATAGTGTCATATTTTGACCGACAGATGTCGCTGTTTCGATCCTATACAAATCTGCGCTTATGTCGACGCGGTGACGGCGGTAGGGGAAAACTCGCCCTAGCCCATCTGAGGTGTTTCAACGTCATGTTTTCAAAAGATGATTAAGTCAATGTGACAGATGGTAAGTCTATCACCATTTTAGGCTCTACACAGTGTCCTTTACTCTGTAAAGTACTGCTTAATAGCCGTTCTAATATGGTTTCAAATAAATGTCGTCCTCATAAATATACTTCCTTACGCTGCTTTTCTTCACTGTTAAGCCTGGGGGTGAACTCACGAAATCACTGCACATTATATTATGAAAAACCACCCAACTACGGTTTAGATATGCAAAGTTAAAATATAACTTTTCCTTCAGCATGGAAATGGGTGTAGTCGCACTGGCGAACGGTGACGTTCTACCAGCGAAGTGGGTGGACATCAAACTGTACTCGCACGGCGAAGGAGGCACTCCGCCCAAGGACTACGCCTTCCAATTCCAAGCGGGTGATCAGGTTTATACCGTGCAGGTCAGTACGGGAAATACTCTAACCCCAACACAGATATAAATAACATTGAAGTGTTTGTTTGTACTAATAAACAGCTTTTCACTAAATGCATATAAAAATGAAATGAAAGAAAAAACAAACGGGCTGAGGCTTTTCTCGCTCAGAGAATCAGCATTGCTATTCAACGTGGCAATGCTGCCAGCCTTCTTGGCACGATCCCGAGAGACACCGATTTGGGCCAAGTTTTCTACTTGTAATTCGTTTTTAGTACTGTTCCTTGCATATTATTAAAATATAAACAAAACAAAAAACTATTAAATTTTTTTCTCATTCTGTCTGTCGATTTAATCCTTATCTCGAAACTAGTTATTCCCTGTGGCTTAATAAAAAAACCCACATTACAGGTCCTAGTAGAAACTGAATCGACTCACTACGTGACTCCAGAGTGGGAGTGCCGGATGGTGGAGCGGTTCTGCAAGTACAAAGTGAACGATATACCAGGCCTCGGCGTCTCCGAGTTCCAGTACAACCACAAAGGCGGCAGGCCTGAGAGCTTTGCCAAGAACGACCCTGAGTGGTTTAGGAAAATTAAATCTACCTCATAGGTTGTTAAGGTCGAATATTTAATTTTGAATAAAAATATTTAAGTATTCTAGTTAGTTTTTTTTCTATCTCTAAGGGGGAGTTATGACAGATGCATGAAAATGACTCGTTGTTTAGGGAATTAAAATCTGCCTCATAGGCTACAAACACTGTAACACGAGATTTTTATTTATTAGATGGACTATCTATCTATCCATGTAGTTCCATCTCTTGCTGTGATACGGATTTAGAAAGAGATGAATAGTTTTATTGCGAGTTTGGTTTACATTTCGCTTATAAGTACCATGTTTTCTAATATGGGTCTGTAGCTAAGTCTTAAGACATTTCCACAGTAACCCACTAAGGCTGATGGATGCTTGGGGCGCCAAAAGAAAATAACCTAATACTAGGAACAGGGGCCATACCATGAGGTCTTATTGCCATCATAGTTTTACTCTTATTATGAGACAGATGTATTTGACGTGTATACATCTGTCACTGTCACACAACTGTAATAACATTGCAATAAGAGCTGATGGTTGTGCCCCAGTACTTAAAACTAATTACAAGTAGGAAACTTGGCCCAAATCGGTGTCTCTCGGGATCGTGCCAAGAAGTCTGGCAGCATTGCCACGTTGAATCGCAATGCAGATTCTCTGAGCGAGAAAAGCCCCAGCCCGCTTGTCACGAGAAGCTTCTACCAGACGACGTGCAACCTCTTTGAAAAGTTGATGCGCATCCGAACCCCAAGGTCCAAGGAGAGTTTCAACCGCAATGACCTAATACTAAATATCTCAAGCCTATAATTTCCAGAGTTACTAAGCCGACGAATGCATAGTGAATCCCGAATGTTTTCCAATTAGGCATCGCTACTCATCCACTTCTAAACCCCCCTAATAGAATAGTATAAAATACTAAATGACCATGACGGGACCTTGGGCACAAATTGATAACTCGTATTTTCCATTGCGCAGTTAATCAGGAGTTTTCAAGTTTAAACAACAGAAAAACACCAATGTACTGCTATTTTGCCGTTTCCAACCTTGATCGTGCGGTTGTCCTTTCGCCAGCCAATTAGAAGGCTAATCAAATTGTCTGTTTGTATGGAGAATGAAATAATTGCCCACGCGCATCCTATTGTGACTACATGCGGTTCATTTGAATATTGAAACATGTTTGAAAATAAAAATCCTTTTTGGAATAAACATGATTTTCTGAGCCATCTGATAATAGGAGTATTTGTACAATTTTACTTCTACTCTACTAAGTTTGAAATGCTCTTAATTCTTCTTGAAAAAAGAAACTAGCTTGCTGCTTCTTCAACTGGATGGCATTAAGATTCCACATACAACCTAACAACCCTCTTAGGGGTGAAATTTTCGAAAACCCCTTCTTATATGTATACCTGCCTTACTAAGAATACGCCATCCTAATTGTATGTATCTTAATCCAGTGGTTTGGTCTGTGCGATAAGAGTCTGGTAGTTAGGGGCGTGCAGTGAATTTCATAGGGGTAAGCAAAAACAATAAGTAGGGTAACAATAATAGATAGGTTAATTACATACCAATGTGGCGCGTAGGTACATGCGTTTTGGTAATAGACACACACAAAGATAAACACACAAACACAAAGATAAACACACAAACACGACACAAGTGTATTCAGTCATCGTAAATGGTAAGCACAGCTTATCTGCTTATAAGGATTGCACGCCCCTGCTGTAGTCAGTAAGGGTTTGTGTCCCTTTACCGTTTTAACCCGAGGGGCAGTCGCATACTTATTAGTCTCCTAGAACATAAATACTATTGTTAAGTTAATTTATATCTTTTCAAAGAGGTTGCACGTCGTCTGGTAGAAGCTTCTCGTGACAAGGGGCTTTTCTCGCTCAGAGAATCAGCATTGCTATTCAACGTGGCAATGCTGCCAGCCTTCTTGACACGATCCCGAGAGACACCGATTTGGGCCAAGTTTTCTACTTGTAACTAGGTTTGTAGCTTTTAGTACTGGCGCCAACTATGATCGTATTTCTTAGCTTTGACGTTTAATTTTACGGTACCAAAAACAAAAACGTCCAGAAGTTTCAGAGATATTTAAAAAAAATGTTTATGTAAATACCGTATTTATTTCACATGCATTTAGTGAATCTGTCAATTTAAAATACTAACAGACACTTTTTATTTATCTGTATAGATGTATCTATATAGTATCTGTATAGAGCTTCTCTATCATATAGCCGAGTAAATAATAAAAAAATAAAGTATACCTATCTTATGCATATACCGTTCCACGACGATAATTTGGAAGCAGCCTGTATAGGTGACCGGTAGTAGCCAGAGCAGTCAATAGGTTTACTACGCTCTCAACAAACCAACAGTCGAACTGCTCCCGTTGGATGCGCGGGACCATAGGGACGCAGCTACAAGTGCCGAGCAAAAATAGTGGAGATAACTGCACATGTACGTATTTTATTCGCGTCACACCATACTGATAAGCGCATAAAGTGACTTTGTGCATTCAAAGTCAGCGGTCATAACTCGTGACGGCACCTATAAATTAATTTTACGTATTTACCTATCTACTTTATCGCTTATCACAAATAACGAATACTGTCAAGTGATGTCTGCTAAAAATATTAAGTGCATAAAAAGCATAAAATTATTAATAAAATAACGTATGATTTTCGGCGCTCTAAAAGATATGATTTCACGCCCATAAGATCGGCACTTTATTAAGAGTTACCCGATTTGCACTTTTTCCCGTGATGCCATTTGGTTAAGTGTCCTGTCCAAGAACTCTTTATTTTACAATGGGAGCTTTGAAAAATCCGCTTATTAAAGAGCAATATTTTTTTTCGAAGAGAATTCGTTCCGACCCGGAATGGGACCATAATGTCTGGCCCCCATCTCGCTGCTTAAGATTATCAAACAAATACAAATCTTAATGTAAAACCAGAATATTCCCCTTTTAGAATGGACTTCGACGCAATCTTAGAAGACGTGGGTCCTTTTGGGCGATACCAGAAGTTGGTGATCTATCTGGTCCTCCTACCAGCCGTGATCCCCTGCGGCTTCCATGCGTACGCGCAGCTGTTCATGGCAGGAGGCGTGAAGCATTGGTGCAGGGTGCCTGAGCTGGAGCACCTTGGAAATTCTGCTTTGGTTAAGAATTTGAGGTGAGGTTTTTGCTGTGAATAACGTTCTGAGCAATCCCATGACGTTCGCGTTGGGATAGGCTATTATATTTTTTTTCAGATTTCTAAATATTACGGTGTTCATCATCATCGTATTCATCTCTTGAGTTTCGCATTTAACGACATATATGACGGTAAATTTTTCACTATAAGTCGGTGTGAGTAATTAAACAAGTCTTATATCTACCAAGGTCTTTTTAATCAGCGTCAACGTTTTTCCTAGCATCCCCATGGAGGTTCGGAATGGTAACCTCCAGTACTCGGAATGCACCATGTACAAGTTGAACTACACTGACATTGTGAAGAACTACCAGAATTTGGAGGACGCTGTGCGTGACGTGGTCCCAGGGGACATTGTGCCTTGCTCCAACGGGTGGAGCTACGATAGGAGCGTTTATACAAGCACTGTTGTTACTGAGGTAGGTACTTATGTCTTTTACGCAACTGCGCGATGTCACAGGCGCTGATGAAACGTGGGGGCCTTCAACAGAGCGGGTAGAGGAACATAATGGGTCTCATCCTTGGCATATGGCTTTTAGCAGTTAAGTAGCATCTTTGAAGGATTGCCCACTTATAATAGAAAATGTTACCAAGTGCGTGTATGCAGTGCAATCTCTCAATTTCCAACGCTCGAATTTATTTGAACGAACTCTTTAGTGATCAGCTCGCTTTTTGAATGTTTGTTTTATATTTCCTGTGTGGTTTTTATTATTAAGTGACTGTAAGCGCCGGAACACCATAAAATCTAGATCTGTTTTCTAGTCTACTAGAATATTTTGTATAATATGTTGTGGCATGCACTTAATGACATGCATATAAATATAAAATTCTCTTCCAACAGTGGAATCTGGTGTGCAACAGAGACTTCTTCCCAACACTAGCCCTGGTCCTGCTCGCAGTGGGAGGAATAATCGGGAACTACATATTTGGCTACCTGCAGGACAGCATCGGCAGGAAGCCTTCCTTCTTCATCTACCTGCTGATTGAGTGCATCTTCGGAGTAGCCACGGCCTTTGCACAGAACTACTACGTTTGGAGCATTTACAGAGTCGGTGTTGGATTCACCGTACCCGCTATTATGGCCACTCCTTATGTTTTGGGTAAGCTTAAGCTTAGTGGTTGCAAACGCCACTGCGAAATACGTGGTCCGGAGTTCAAGCAAATGTTCCAAAAAATATTTAATAGACCTTCCTCTCCAGCCATAGAATTAGTGGGCCCTAAATGCCGCACGCTGTGCACGATCCTGTCCAACATAGCGTACTCCTTGGGGCTGATCTTCCTCGCCGGCGTGGTGTACCTGATCCGTGATTGGCGCCACCTGGCCCTCGCCACTACACTGCCTTTTGTCTGCTTCTTCCTCTACCTCTGGCCGATGCCTGAGAGTCCTCGGTGGCTGCTCGCACGAGGACAGTTCGAAAAGGCCGAAGTGATTTTGAAGAAAATGGCCAGGTTTGTCACTTATTTATTTAAAACTTCTCCGATAGTGTCTAATACTTTTAATGTGTCTGACTTCTGACTTTACTGTATATCTAAAATCCATGTGAACTCTTCTATGCGCTTAAATATCAAAAATTGTGACTTAGCCTTTGATAAGGACTCAGATTGAAGCTGATTCCTGCATCAATCATTAGAATTTATATTATTACTTTGCATTTCCCAGAATCAACGGCAAATCCTTACCAGCCAACTACATGGTGCACCTCAGACGCAAATACGAGTCAGACAAGCTGCAGCAAGACATTGAAAGGGAGAAATCACGCAAATACGGTATCTTGGACCTGTTCAGGACGCCAAACTTGAGAAAGAAGACCATTATAATCACATTTATCTGGTTCACAAACACCAGCGTCTATGTTGGACTCTCGTATTACGCGCCCGTGCTAGGTGGTGATGAGTTCCTTAACTTCTTCCTGGCAGGAATAGTGGAACTGCCAACGTATTTGTTCCTCTGGCCTTCCATGGAGAGGCTGGGGCGGCGGTGGACGCTCTGTATGAGCATGGTGGTTGGGGGCGTCGCTTGTTTGACAACCTTCTTGGTACAACATGGTGAGTCACTAAAGATCTAATACTTCTTACTAAAACGTCGTACTTAACGCGATGTTCCCAGTGAGGTAACTAATAAACATCCTCTATCCCCATTGATGTGGATTATCAATGGGGATAAGTGGAACAACTCCTGAGGAATTACACGCAGAGCCCGTTAAATAATCAAATTTCGTAGAAGTTCCCAAAATTTACATCAGCTTTATGCAAGTACCTATTTTGAAAAAGCTTATAGCGAGTACCTATTAATTTGTTTTAATTCTGAACTTTTTTGTCAGAAACGAACGTAACCCTGGCGCTATACTGCGTGGGCAAGATGGGTATATCATCATCGTTTGTGGTGCTGCCACTGATGGCATCTGAATTGTACCCCACGGTGGTCCGGGGACTGGGCATGAGTCTCAGCTCGGTGTTGGGCATGCTGGGCCCAATATTTATTCCGCTCGTCAATTATTTGGTACGTATTTAAAACAGCTAAGTATTAGTAATTTATATCTTATACGACATTTGATATTTTGTCCTACAGTGTCGTCCATTACGGAGCTCCACATATGGATGCACCTACTGCTGATATAACAAAAGACCTAAATGAACAAACAATAAGCACGATGTCACACTATTTCCTCAATAGTAATGCTTTCCGTGTGGGTATCAAACTAGCGTCTTTGGTTTGGGGCTTTGGATGGGAACCGGGGTTGGGATATCTTATTAATGATTTACTTTTTTCAGGGTTCAGACATTATGGTGCTGCCGCTTATAATAATGGGTGCGCTGTTAGTAGCAGGAGGAATCGCCAGTTTACTCCTGCCAGAAACGTTAAACCAACATCTGCCACAGACATTAGAAGATGGAGAGAAAATGGGCCTTGATACAGACTTCTGCTGCAACCCACCAGTTAAAGAAATTATACCGAAAACTGGAAAGGATAAGGATAATGAATTGCCCAAATCAAATTGTAATGCATGCAACGCTTTATGTGCTTGTCAAATGGTTAACGTATCTTTAGCTGAAAATGAATCCATAGGCTCGGAAAAGAACTGTGAGAAAATTGATTATATTATAGTTAAATAAAATAAATTTGGGCGTTTTATTGTAATATATATTTATACGTACTGATATTCGATATGTACAGCAGATACTACATCTTTAAATTTAGCTGTTAATAACAGGGCTAAGTAAAATAAAAAGACGATAAATACACAAGAAAACTGTTACGTTAGGTACGAGTAATACGGTTAAGCAGTATATTCATAAAAGTATACTAATGACACACTGAAAACAAAGCAGTATTGTCTACGACGCTAGCTTGGTTTCAATAAAAATTCGAAGGAAACAATAAAACAAATGTCAGTTAGCTGTCAAACTAAACTGTCATTAACAAGCGATGTGCGGCTTAGCTAATATTTTTGCGATTATGAAATGAATTAAACTGAGGAAATAATAATAATAAAATAGGCGATAGAAAGTTAGTATCTCCCATAAATAAATATGGCTTTATCATTTTTTCGCAGTAACATACTAAGCCGACATGTTATAAAGAGGCAATTTTACCAAAACAAACGGAGCGCTGGATACCTCGTTCTGTAAGTATCAAATTGTAACATAATATTGATCAATGGATTACATTTGAAATAAAGCATTAGAAGTATCAGTAGCGACATTAAATTTGTAAATGAATGTTACGCTGTGATGTAAGTAGGTACTTAATGCGAAGTCAAATATTTTTAAGGATGTTTGTTGGTTATCTATTACTGGTTTGCCCTGCAGGTTCACTCGCGTTAAAATTGGTCCCGGTGTGGTATTATATAGTCTTATTACCATCCCCGATGAACAAACTCCAAATCAACGAGAATTTTCCAAACCAATTTAGATGCTATTATTTTAGCAATTATTAGTCCAAATTTGTTCAAGTCCAATTGACGGCAGAAAACGAGGTCCTGGGTTCCATCTGCGTCAATGAATTATTGGGGTTTTCCATCTGTAATTCCCCAATAGCCTGGAGTCCAGATTAGTGCCCGTCTATTGGCATTAGGCTTGTCACATGATTTGACATTAAGACCAAACCAGGTAAAACAATTAAAAATAGGACTAAAAAAATATTGAAGGAAAGTCTTAAGTTATATTTTTTTTATATCTATAAGACTTGTCAATTACTCTGTTTCATTGTCACAGTGGGACACCTGTTTAATGTATTAATGTATGTGAAAACAATCAAATTTCAACTGAGCTGAGTCTAGGCAATATCAATATTGTTCTAATATAGTGTGTGTATCTAATGTTCCTTGTACTCAAAGTTAGCCAAAATGATTTTCATAGCTTTGGAAATCAAATCTATAAGCTCAGTGATTCAGTAACTGAGAGTTTGGAAATAACATAATTAGTGTTAGCCATTTTATCCTTGATTTGCTATGACTGAATGGCAGTAAGTTTCAAACCTCTATAGCGTTTAAGGTAGAAATTCAGAAAATCTTTGGAAACTTTTCTGAGTACCTCATAAACAACATACTCTCTAAATTACATGTAGTTTAAGCTACATATAATTATGATGAGGCACTCTGTCAGGTCTGAGAGATTTATATGTATAGAAAATATGAATATAACATGTTTTTTTGTCCTTCCAGTATTCCAGAAATAGGTGAAGATGCCGATAAAAACACACTGCTATCAGAATCAGGGCTGCCAGAATTCAATGACATAAGTATAGAGACATGCATAGCCACAATCAGCAGGCAGAGTTTAGAGTACGAAACAGGAGTGAGACAAATAGAACAAACAGCAAATGAGTGCAAAAATGCCTTTGAAGAAATCTTCCAGCCATTGGAGAAGATGGATAGGCAATTAGAGCTCACCTGGGGAATGGCGAAGACTCTTTACCTAGGGAACAGCTCGCTAATGCCCACAAAATCCTATCTACAAATACATGAAAGAGCTCACCAGGCTCGCTCCTCCAAATTCAACAGCATCCCAATATTCAAAGCTGCAGTCAAAGAGAAGAATCGCCTGAAAAAGTTGACAGATGAAGAACAGAGATTGTTAGACAAGTATATTCTAGAAGGAAAACTAAATGGGCTAGATGTTAAAGGCATGAAACGGGACAGGTTGAAGAATGTGCTAGCAGGTATACAAACTGAGAGGCAAATGTTCAGGGATAAGGTGAATGTTGCTAACAAACTGTTCACTAGTACCATAGACGATATAGAACTGGTGAGGGAATTCCCAGAAAGTCTAGTCAAGTCCATGGCCATGAGCAACGACCCCACCAAGGGCCCATGGAAGGTGACACTTCAGCCACACATCTTCGAACCCTTCATGCAGTACTGTCCTGACCGTAGGATGCGTTGGAATGCGTGGCAGGCACATGTACAGCGATGCTCCAATTATGTAAACAAAGAACTGGAAACTGCTTCACATGTGGATCAAATACGAGGTTTTCGTCAAGAACAAGCTACAATATTAGGATATGAAACTTATGTAGACATGAGCATGGAGACCAAAATGGCTGGTTCTATGGAAAATGTCAACAATGTTCTCGACACCTTACTCGAAAGTGCAAGGTCAATGCAAGAGGTGGAAATTGAGTTGCTGCAAAGGTTCGCACTGGAACGAGGCTTCAACGTCAAACTGGAGGAATGGGATATCCCATACTGGCAACGTAAACAGAAATGGACCCTATACAACTTTGACGAAGAGAAGATTAGAGAATACTTCCCCCTGCCGAGAGTAATCAGCAGTTTGTTCAAATTATGCAGTGTTCTGTTCAATATCAAAATTGTGGAGAGATCCGGTGTGCACACGTGGCATAAGGATGTTAAGTTCTATGATATTTACGATGAGACAAGTAGTAAGCCTATAGCTGGATTCTATTTGGACCCATATGCCAGGCTTGATCAGAAGATACGCGTGTACGACGACGCAGGCTGGCACGTGTCGCTGCGTAACAAATGCGGTATCACCTCAACCAACCCACTCTCCTCGTTAATATTCAACTTCCAAGCTCCAGTTGATGGGAAACCTTCCCTCCTGTCATTCAATGAGGTGTCAATTTTATTCCAAAGATTTGGCCACTCACTACGTCACTTGCTAACAACAGCGAATTATTCTGAAGTAGCCGGGCTATCGAACGTGGAGTGGGACGCGGCTGAAGTGTGTGGTCACGTGATGACGCATTGGCTTTACGACCCGACCACCATCCAAGCAATTAGTGGACACTACAACACGGAGGAACCATTACCAGAAAATATTGTGAAGCATCTCCAGAACATCCGCAGTCACATGGCTGGCTTCAACTTGTGCAAAGAACTGTACTTATCCAAGTTGGACTTGGAGTTGTACTCAAAGAAGACTTTCTGGCGCGACATAGTTAAAGAGCTGTGGCCGAAGTACCACACGCTGCCATTCGACAAATACGACTCGCATCCGCTGTCGTTTACGAAGATATTCTGCGAGGAATGGGGCGCGGCGTACTATTGCAGGCTTTGGTCTCGCATGCTCGCAGCAGATATCTTCGGAGCTTTCGAGGAGGCTCGTCAGGCTGATCAGGATGAGAGTGAAGTGGGGCGGCGGTATAGAGACACGTTTCTGGCCGTTGGAGGCAGTTGCCACCCCAGTGAAGTGTTCCGCAGATTCCGAGGAAGAGATCCATCCCCACATGCTTTGCTGAAGAACCTCAGCTTGCCCAAAAAGGTTGCAATTGAAGAATAATGCCATTTTATAAAATATTCCTATTATTATAATGTTTATGGTTTTAAATGTTTCATTGATTCTTTTGAAACCTTATGTTGTAATATTAAATTTAGAATTAGAGTATATTATTTATTTTATCTTTTCTTAATATATTTTACTGATAATTAATATATTATTGTATTTATTTAAATGCTGTAGGAATCGTAGGGGTAAACCAGGCTAGCGGTCTGTTTCATAATGAATAGGGCATGTGGCAAACGGTAGTATCTGCCTACCCCCATGGGATACAGGCGTGAGCTTATCTATGTATGTAATAGGCATTACAGATAAAATTGTTCAGCATTTGTGCAAATGACCTATTCTCTTACTAATTTTGCAGCCGCTTTTTTTAAGATTAGCACTTAATAGACTCGTATTGCAAGCTCCTTAAGCACCCTGCGTACATAGATACAGAAAAAACATATCTTTACATGACATTTATCTTTGCGTAGGTCCTACCGCATAGACAATACAATATTTATATATCTTTATGCCTCAGTTCTTAATACTACATATTGTGCTTGCACCTGAATGATATCTTATCATATTTATCAATTTTAATTACATAAAAATATTAAAAACGATATTTAATTTTCAGAATATTTGTATAATATTATATAATACTTTTACATTACTTATAAATGATTTGCTAAATCGGAACGTTTATCGCCATGACAACAAACTGTTACTTTTTCAAGATAAATAAATTCACGTCGAAACTCTCCCTGTGAATAGAGAGTGATAGATTTCTGTGTAGCAAATTTCATCCCTGCTTTAGTATCCATAGTTTCCTGTGATTTATTCTGTTTTAAAGCTGAAAGTAATAATATATAAGCATGCCCATACTAGTAAAGGACTTTACTTGGACCCAAACAAGCAAGTGCATACATATACGAGTGCCTATATCTGATGTTCATCGCGAGAAAGTTGATCTCTTCACCACCGACTCTTACATTAAAGCACATTTCAGTCCATTTCTATTCGAAGTATTCCTGTTACACGACGTCGATAACGATAAAAGCAAGTGCATCATCAAAAAAGACATGATAATGTTAGATTTGGAAAAGAAAGAAGAGCGAGAATGGGAGTGTCTGGGGAAAGAATTGACGAAGAAAGAAAAGATGGAGATGAAGGAAGAGATCCATAGAAAATGTCAGGAGCAAGCCAAGCAGGAGTCTGAGGACAGGAGGATAAAGAAGAGCCAATTGGACAGGTATGCTGTACAACAGGCGATGGACTTGGACACCAAACAACACAACCTAATGGACTCCAGACGGGACCATGAAAGGAATAAGGCTATGAGTCAGTTAGATGAATGGACAAAAGGTATTAATAACCCGCGTGCTATCAAAAGCGCAGGTATTACAATTACTGAGCTTGAAGATGACGCGGATGAGATAAAAGATCAACCAAAAGATGAAGTTAAGGTACAAAAAGATGAAAGCGTCCGAAAGAAACCGAAAGAGAACGAAGGAAATGAGACGAATAAAGAAGGGAATCAAAAGAATGAGAGAAAACAGAAAGAAATAACCAAGTTCACGCGTGTCGTAAAAACTCCAGTTAAATCAGAATACGTTGAGAAGAAGAAAGAAGAGCTGAAGAAGAGAGTTCTGCCTAGATTGAGGGAGATG
Source organism: Watsonalla binaria (assembly GCA_929442735.1). Lineage (NCBI taxonomy): Eukaryota > Metazoa > Arthropoda > Insecta > Lepidoptera > Drepanidae > Watsonalla > Watsonalla binaria. The sequence continues at coordinate 1,474,666 of OV838929.1, read as the reverse complement.
GGTGAAGTTGAAATAACTCATACTCCGCGGACGTTCCCCACACCGAGTCGCGAGTCTACCGCGGATGAGGAGCAGGCTTGGCTGAAGAATATCACGCAGGCGAGGCGAGCCACAGGTCTGAAATTCATTATGATAAGTATTAGTAGGAATACCGGAAAATTACAGGTTCTTTGTTATATAGGACCACTGGGGCCTAAATCCTCATGTTATAAAACATAGTTCAAACGAAGGCTAGACAAATCAAGATGGGTACCAGGTCCCGTCACGAATAAAGAACGCGCAGCTAAAACTTGTGGGTATACTGCGCTTGTTTAAATTAAGTATTTCAAGAAATATACGTAATATGTAATGTAATATGGGAGTCCTGTGTTAGTCTTTAAACAACGATGTTTTAACACATTAGAATAGGCATCTATGGTAAACCCCTCAGGCTTCGTGTCCGAAGACCTGCGCCCAGAAGAGCAAGACCCCCAGTGGTGCAAGGAGAAGGGTGACGAGTTCTTCCGCAGCGGGAACTTTCTGGGTGCTATCAGCGCCTACTCCCACGGCATCACGCTCTCTGACAAGTTGCCCAGTCTGTACGCCAACAGATCCGCCACGCACTTCGCACTTGGCAACTTTAATAAATGTGTGAGTATAAAGGCAGAGCAAGAAAAATACGTAGTTACTAGCTAAGCCTATTAAAAGTAGTCCAAGTTATTCCCTATCATTAGCTATCTACCAGTGAAAGTCCCGTTATAATCGGTCCAGCTGTTTCGGAAATAAACCAGAACAAACAGACAGACAGATTTTTTTTTTAAATTGGGATTTTCATCTCAGTACCTTATATCCTCACATATACATTAAGTCAAAAGTTGTTATTTTGAATTTACAAACAGACACTTCTATTTTATTTATCTGTATAGATTAAATATTTTAATAACTGCCCACGGACGCGATGACAGCCAAGTGATGTTAGCTATCACTCAATTTTCTACCGCGACAGTAGGTATTGAGGGTATTGTCAATAGGGACATACTTTCACACAATAACGTTATAAATTACCAGCGTCTCCGTCCGCGGATTATTTGACTTTGACTTAGTAGTTATTGCCTGAGAGTAAAAAACATACAAACTTACGCGTTTATAATATTACTAGACAGTAGGAAGTTTAATAGTACCTCACTATAAGCTATTCTGATGTTTTAAATGTAAATACTTAATAGATTTATAGGGAAGTGCCTACGCTTAGAAAAACGACCGGCAATAAAATTTACATTTAAATAAATTAAATAGTTCTGCGTGATAGAGTAACAAACAAAACAAAAACTGTGGCATTAATAATATTAGTAATAAAGTTTCAAGTTACGTGAAAGGAAGCGTAGGAGCCCGCTTATGTGCACCGAGTCTCTTGTCCACCTAGCTACGCTATTGGTACTAACTGTTGGTCAAGGTGGATGTGAGATTTTAAGTAAGTAACTACTACTCATGCAGATGAACGACTGCTCAACGGCATTGGAGTTGATGCGGCCCGCGTGTGAGGCGAACAGGCGGAGCCGGGCGAAGTGCATAGCCCGCCGCGCGGCTGCACTCGCCCGAGTCGGGTACCTCAACAAAGCAATAGACGAAATGAAGGCAGCTGCCAAACTGCTGCCCGACGACGAAACTATTAAAAAAGATATCTATGACATGGAACGTGCTTGGGAACAAAATCCGGATTCTGATTGAGATTTAAATATACGAAATTATGGCTAAATATTAGTTAGGTACTTACTTACCCGCCAATTGTTAGATTGAATTAAATTCTAACTTCGCACCGAAGTTGATCAGGTGACAATTAATCTAGATATTGAGATAGATAAAAAATAGATGTTGAGCCCATCGCCACGCAGCGCCGTAAATTTTCATATTAAATGGACACGTAAATTTTAGAATTAAGTTGTTTTAATAATCCTTTAAAGTATGTAATAAATTTATTTAAAAACAGTTTTCCTTGAGCTTGTTTCAACTTGCCGCCAAATTACCTTTCTTGACGTTCCGTTATACATACTGTATTTGACGTAATAAATATAGACGTCACATTACTCCATCCAATCCGTCCAATATTTTAGTGCCATAGACAAAAAATACTATCATATCATTCGTCTATTATTTTTATACACATCCTATAAATACTTTACGGATTTTAGTATTGTGAAAATATTTCTCTAAATCATAAAAAACATTCCGTTTTCTATGTGTTATATTATTGTTTTTGCGTGTGTAGGAATCACATGTGTATATTTGGTCCATAACAACACTTCCACAGTTTATTACTGCTGAAGTAGTGTGTGTTTACTTGACACCATTCCGACCATTCCATTGATAAATAAATTGATAGGACGAGAATAATATCGTTTTTAGTAAGAAGGTTTGGAGTAATTGTTTTGTTTTTATATTTACTGTGGTTTTCTTAATTGGTGAAGTTTCTTTGAAGAATGGGAGGTCGAGTGCAAACCGGTGAGTATTTTTACATCTAACTAAGTTTGTTAGTATTATGCATGTCTCAGACAAATGAAAGTGATAGGTATATGGGACTGAGATTGATTTAGGTACCTAATACAATGGTACATTTTTTATATCAGTAAGTGAAGGTAAGGTAGGTAAGGTATAATATTCCCCTTAAAATAAAAGTACTTAGGTAACTATAAAAGTATTGATACTAGAGATATCACAACAAGTCCCCGTTTATTGCCCATTTTATATTGCCAGTGTAAATTGAGCTCCATTCTCAAGAAAATTCATATGAATGAAAGACCAGTTTTTAACACATCTACAACTAATATGATAATATAAATTGTCTTTTCGTGAATTCGTCGAGTCGCCGCCGACACTGGTGTAAAATTAACGTTGACTCGCGGGGCGAGTCGGTGACACTGGATGTGTTTAGAATATGTAGACGTAAAGGTTCGTTGAGCGCTCATAACTCGTGACGGCACATGCCGCATTGTTTTTTAAAATCTTATCTTAGTACTAAGTGTGACGACTATGAGTGGGTAAAAAGAAAACTCAATCACGAGTATTATGCTTCAAAAGAGAAGCATTTCAAAAATTCTTTATTATATAACGTTCAGTAAATAAACGAACGTAAGGAACCTAGTGCCATCAGAGTAACGAAACCACAGCGTGATTTAAAATGCTACTTGCGCCATCTATCGGCGAAGTATTTATACCAGACAACTTGGATCTACGCCACCTCAGCCGCGTAGTACATACCTACATGATCCCTATTCCCCGAAGAGGTGGGTACTTATAATACTCCCACTTTTAGCCAGTTTAATAGGCTCGCCCTATTACTTACCGGGAAATTACAAATGGGAAAAAAATCCCGGGGATCGAGCCCAGGACATCGAGTTCCACAGTAGCAGGCGTCACAAGACCAACGCGGCACAATTAAGTTCTTTTTATTAATTACAGTGTTAGGAGACATAGATCCTAGTGAGCTGGGACGCACACTCACGCACGAACACCTGCAGATGGAGTTTACACACTTCTACACAAAACCACCTCCATATCTGGAGCACTATTACAAGGGGAAGATACTTTTGGATAACGTTGGGTATCTCAGACAATACCCTTACAGCTCCAATTATAATCTACTTCTTAACGATGAAGACGCTAGGAAAGCTGTGCTTGCAGATGTTAGAAATTATGCCAAGTTTGGCGGAGGTGAGTATAATTAACTTTTAGCGTAGTCTGTTCAGAAAAAGGTTCTCTAAGTTCGGATTATTTTGCATTTTTTTTCTCCAATTACTTTCAACTAGTTAGATCTGCGCTCTATACCCCTATCACGAGCTTGCCACTGTTTTCGTAATCTATACTCGCTAGCGTCACTCGCAACATTTGTATGAGATATGTTAGTTCTTCACGTCACCGTCAGATGTGGCTGCACAATTTCTCATACAAATATCTCAGGCAAAGACGCTAGCAAGTATAGATAACGAAAACGGTGGCAAACCCGTGATAGGGTTACTGTGCCCCAAGTATAGTTTTGATACGTTCGAACGTCGTCACTATTATTCTTTTTTTTTTACGATTATTTTGTCTTGTTGTTTTGTTGGTCTTGTTGTTACGATGACGATATCGCCTGCGTGCATGTTAAAAGCTACTCGGGGCATTGAGGTACAGTCAATCATAAAAAAATAACATATTACTTATTACCCACGTTGGGTGCCAATTTTAACCGAAGTTAACGCGAATAATATGACGTTATGCAAATCGTTAATTTTTAAAGGTATGAGGTCTATGAAAAATCATATTATTATCAATATTGCTATAGTAACTGCTTTTTGTCTAGTAAGTTGAAACAGTACGGAAATTAGGTACTTATGATTTAACGCAGATAACGCTTAACGCAGAAAATGCTTGTTTCGAGATTAATAACGCTTTACACTATCGGAAGCGGTCCAAATATATTAATTTATAACATGGTAGGTTCATTTATCGCTGTATTGTTGGATAGTTAGGAAATGCATAACATGTTCTATGCGAACAAAATCATAGCGAGATATTAAATACTAGTGGCACCATCTGTCGTAAAATTACATGAAACTTACTGAGTACAACTGACTTATTGCAGAGTATAAATATAAGCGTTACACGCAGTTAAGAATCTACATCAAACCGACCATTGTTCCGTCCTCGTCGCGAACTCTATACGTCATCGTCCCCCCCGTCCTCTGCTAGGGCTGGCGCGCGCCGAGCCACTAGCCTTAAACATGTCCCTAAATAATACAACTCAGATCCAGATCCCTAGCTCATCCCCCAGCAACGCCCTAAGCCGAGGGCCGACCCCGCACCGGGACGCCTTTAGCTGTGTTGCTTCGTATTTAAGTTTAAGCTCGGCTGGAGGCCCTTGGGTCTCACCCTTTAGTCCTGTTAAGCAGTGGAGGTAACTCCCCCCCTACCAACTGCGAGAGACCATATCCAAAAAAAAGCAATTAGGAATCTGGGAACAAAGTGTTCGATATGTCACACTCACACAGATATCACGAGAAAAGTTGATGTGATTAGAATTCATTCACCATCACTTAAGTAAGAAATCCAAAACTATGGTTTAGATTAACAACGCCATCTATTGCCTAACAACGAAACCCCTTCCGTGTTTAAAACACGTAAGGGGTTTCATTCAAAATCATTTTTATTCTTCTTTCTCATTAAACTTATAAACAAAACATTTTATTAATTAATAATATGAAATATACTTTGCATTTAATCATAATCACAAAATTAACACAACAACAAAAGCACACGCGCAGTTCTCCCCACTGTTTTCGCTGAGCGCTCAAAACTCGTTACGGCAACTGTACGTTGGTTCTCATTAATTTTAGGAGCAATAGCTGAGAATTCCACAGAAGGCTTGGGGAGAGATGTAGCCTTTTGCAGGGAAGTGTCGAAGGAGACTGGAGTGCATATACTAGTTGGTACTGGGTACTACATCGAGGACGTGCAGAGAGACGTGATGAGGAGTCAAGAAGAGATGTATGACCACATGTTGCGGGAGCTGGTGGAAGGCTGTGCTGACCAGCCTGGGGTAAAAGCTGGCTTCATGGGGGAGATCGCCAGCGTTTGGCCTTTGAGAGGTGAGAAAGTTGAAACAAGTCATTTAATTAGAGAAAAAGGGATCTCCGGTTAGATATTCGCAGCTGCACTCCACCTTACAGAAGATCGCAGCTGCCTTAGAGTATTGTTGTAGTGAGTATTATAGTACCTAAGGTCCCCAGTACCTCTATTACGTCTTTTGTAACGTTTTCGTAATTTATACTCGCTTGCGTCTCTGCCGAATATTTGTATGTATGATACATACATACATATGCTCACGCCTGTATTCCCCGAAGGGGTAGGCAGAGGTGTTGTAATCACAACACCCACTCTTCACCGAAGATGATTAAGTGCCAACGTGACAGATGGTGAGTCCATCGCCGTCTCAGACACTTGACATAAGTCATTGAATTCATTCTCAGATATATGCAGGTTTCCTCACGATGTTTTCCTTCACCGTAAAGCACGTGGTGTGAAATCACTGTACATAACTTTTTTAGAAAAACTCCTTGGTACAGGCCCCAGTGGGATTCGAACTTGCTTGCGCTTGCGCAGCAGGCGACTGCTCAAACCTCAAGGCCACCACGGCTCCTGTATTTGTATGATAAAATGCAAAATAAGTAAAAATTTTAATATTTCATGCAAATTTTGTGGGCGACGCTAGGGGCTAGGGAGTATAGATTACGAAAACATTTTTTTAATATTTTTACAATATATAAGTACTTACTAGTTTCATCATACATTTTGTGAAAAGCTGTTATCTTGGAATTAAGAACAAACACTTCAATTTATCTACACCAAAAACTACAAAACTCAAAAGGCATGCCTGGTGGCTTCTTCTAGATTTCGAGAAACGTGCAATCCGCGCTGCTGGCGAAGTGCAGACTTCGACGAGATGTGGAGTGACCTTCCACCCGCACCGTGACGCCGCGGCGCCCTTCGAGATAGTGAGGCTCTACCTGGAGGCCGGGGGGAACGCCTCTAAAGCCATCATGTCGCATTTGGATCGTTCGTATTATTTTGTTTCTATCAGGCCATTGGCTAACTTAACGTACGTTCTCAACGCCAAGGCGACCAGCGCAACCCTTTTTTTTTTCAAATATTGTCTGCGTTACTGCTTGTACCATTAGCTACCTATCTGCCATTGGAAACCGGTCCAACAGACAGACGAACAGAGAAACATTATGAAAATTCTTCTTTATGTCAATACCGTACCTATATAAAATCATAATAATAATCTCCTACCGGCTAATATTAACGAGGATTAGCCAACTGCGCAGGAGATATTATAGTGCACAAGTGTGTGCGCAAACACAGGTGCACTCTTTATTCCCTCGCTCTCATAGTGGGATGGGAGGCAATCAGACACGACCGGAGAGAGATCAGGCGAAGGACCAACGGTGCAACGTGCGCCCCGAGCCACGGGGGTGGAAACACACCCAACTTACAAACTCCGGGCATTTTATTGTAAATTTCTTGACAGAAAAACCCAATATAAATATTTGACCCGACCCGGGAATCGAACCCGGGACCTCGTGATTGGCAGGCGAACGTACCAACCACTAGGCCAACGAGGCAGAGGCATCATAAAATCATATACATTTAATGAAAAGCTGTATTTTGGAATTACAAAGACACTTACATTTGAATTATCTATACCTATAGATTTATACAAAAAAGATATATGCGAACGTTTTCTTTGTAATTCGTAAGAAAAAAACTGGATTTTGTCAAACAACAAGGAACGTGTGGTACTGAAACTTTATTTTACAATCAACAGGTACGTTAACAATAGACGACAAGCTTCTGGAGTTCGCAGAGCTGGGCACGTATTGCCAATTGGACCTGTTTGGTATCGAAGTGTCCCACTACCAGCTGTGCCCAGCAGTGGAGATGCCCTCGGACGCCCAGCGGATCAGTAAAGTGAAACTTCTCGTCGATGAAGGCAAGGCGGACCGCGTGCTTATGTCTCATGATATACATACCAAGCACAGATTGGTAAGTGACTTATTCAATGCCGGATTTAAAGGTCTGGAGGCCACGGGGCAAACAAATTGTTTTCTTTTTTTTTCAAGCCGTGGTGGCCTCGGGGTTGAGCAGTCGCCTGCTACACAAGCGACGCAAGTTCGTATCCTAGTGGGGCCCGTACCAATGAGTTTTTCTAAAAAACTTATGTACAGTGATTTCACACCACGTGCTTTACGGTGAAGGAAAACATCGTGAGGAAACCTGCATATTTCTGAGAAGTAATTCAATGACGTATGTATAGTGCCTGAGACGGCGATAGACTCATCTACCTGTCTGTTTGTTCTGGCGACTTTCACTGGGAGCTAATGCTGACAAGGAATAACTTAGGCTATTTTAATTATTGTGTAAGTTTTAATTATTAATTCTACGCGGGCAAAACCGGGCGACACAGCTAATAATAAGAGTGGTCTTATATTATTAAAATTTTCAGAGCGAATTCGGGGGTCATGGCTACGCACACATCATAAACAACGTGTTACCACAGATGAAGGAAAAGGGATTCTCACAAGAGACCATAGACAAGATAACCATTGAAAACCCGGCAAGATGGCTGACCATCGAAAACTGATACTTAAGTATATAAGTTTATTTTCGCATAGGCTTTTAAACATGTCATAGATAAGCCCTGATATACTTAAGGAAATATGTTATTGCTGATCTGAACTGGAGAAAATGTTGCATAATTAATAAGTACTACGTAGATACCACTGAGATTTTCTATAAACATAGTGCAGTGATGTCACACTAAAATTACGGTGAAGGAAAACATCATGAAAATATGTTTGAAAATAAATTCAAACTCGTATGTATAGTGCCAGAAACGGCGATGAACACACCATCTGTCACGTTGGCACTTAATCATAAAATAAATTAATAATAAATATGCTCACGCCATCTCAGAAGGGTCCCCGAAGGGGTAAGCAGAGGTGTAGTAACAACACCCACATTTCAAGTGCCAACGTGACAGAGGGTGAGTCCATCGCCGTTTCGGGCACTATACATACGTCTTTGAATTACTTCTCAGACATATGCAGATTTCCTCACGATGTTTTCCTTCACCGTAAAGTACGCAGAGTGAAATCACTGTACATAAGTTTTTTAGAAAAACTCATTGGTACAGGGCCCCGCTGGGATTCGAACTTGCGTTGCTCTTAATCATATTCGGTAAAATGTGAGTGTTGTAACATTTGACCTTAATGTAAATAAAAGCGGTGTTTAATAAAATTATATTTTTATTATTTACAAACAGTATTAACTTTGTATTGAATCAACTGTTATGCGATAGGCCTAATACTCAAACACCACACAAAACAACGTCACTTGTTCCAGGCGTGTTGTTCTCTCTATTGAGGGAACATAAATAACAATAATCCGTCAGAACGAAACGAGATACTCTTTCGAATGTGAAACGGGAACTATTTAGTCTAACACTATGATATGTAACTAATAAGTATGATTTCGATAAAATATTAGTTCTCAGTAAAGGCAACCTTCCAATAACATTTACAATTCAGTATAATGTATTTTTGTAGTTCTGATAATTTGAAGTAAAGATAATATTTTGATAGCGCATATTATTCTGATGAAATTGTAAAAAACAGTAAATTAAATAATTCAATCTTCTAAATCTAAATTCTGTAGCTCTTCATCGAGGTCTTCATCAAGGAATAGGTTCTCGTTGATGGGTACATCTGGGGCGGGCGCGGAGTCCCCATCGCCATTCTGGAGGCCATTCTCTTCGAGGTGCTGCAGCCGATCCTCAGCTGCCTTCGTACCAGAACCATCCACCTGGAACCATTTATTAATACCCTTACACTCGGCATTTTGACTCAAATCTTATGAGTGGTCCCACTCGCCTTACGTAAAAAGTGGCCTTGAGGTTTGAGCGGTCGCCTGCTACGCAAGCGACGCAAGTTCGAATCCCAGCGGGGCCTGTACCGATGAGTATTTCTAAAAAACTTATGTACAGTGATTTCACACCACGTGCTTTACGGTGAAGGAAAACATCGTGAGGAAACCTGCATATTTCTGAGAAGTAATTCAATGAAGTATGTAAAGTGTCTGAGACGGCGATGGACTCACCATCTGTCACGTTGGCACTCAATTAGTTTCGGTGAAAAGTGGGTGTTGTGATTACAACGCCTCTGCCTACCCCTTCGGGGAATACAGGCGTGAGCATATGTGTGTCAAGCAACTAGGACCGCGGTCCTAGTTATGAAGCGGTACTTTCTTTCTTCACATTTATTTTACGGGGCTTACACGAGGAGCTTCTGCCACAGTTGCTATTGCGCACATCATTCAATCAGCTAAGTTAAGCAACCCTAACCAGTAATTGGATGGGTGACCGCCCGAGTTCCCTCCGTGCCTCGGAGAGCACGTTAAGCCGTCGGTCCCGGTTGCCAGTTTATCATCTTTGGCAATCGTTACAGATCGGTCGGAGGCTTAAAATAGTCTGACAACTGGTTTAACCCAGATCATAGATTTTTGCAGAGGGTTGCGAAGGTCAGATGGCAGTCGCTTCGTATAAAAATCAGGTGATCAGCCACAACGGGATGAATCAAGTGCCGACCCCAACAATGTATGGGATAAGACCAGGGACGATGATGATTACAAATTTCGATGAATATCTATGACAAGATATGTTTTATAACTTATTACTTGTCTGAGCTATCGAAGGAAATATAAGAAACCCTGCATATATCTGAGAAGAAACTGAAAGACGCATGTTGTCAGAAATGGCGACAAAGTCACCTTCTGTCACCGTGTTAGTTTGGTTGAATAATGGGTGTTATAGCACCGTTTCCCATTTTCAAAATAGGGTGGTACACTATTGGTACTTTGAATAGATTATTTTAGAGAAGGTGTGAAGTTAGAATAGAGTCAACATAATGAACATACCTCTGAAGCCTCCATGCCAATGAGGTCGAACTGCACTTCCCTGTATTCGGTGGGGTCTGGTTCGTCCCCGTAAGTGCCGAGGTCGAATTCGTCCCCTTCTTCGTCCCCGTCGTCGTCGGCCGCCAGTGCGGGGTCGAACGAGAACATCTCCCTTCCGGACAGACCCACCGCGCGGCCAGCCTTGAAGTCACTACGCTTTTGGTCCTCCGCTTTTGTCATCGCTTCCTGTAAATATCACGGAGTTTATTAGATTAAAGAGCCTGGTGAGAGTGGTGGCCTTGAGGTATGAGCAGTCGCCTGATACGTGATTTACGGTGAAGGAAAACATCGTGAGGTAACCTGCATATTTCTGAGAAGTAATTCAAAAACGTATGTATAGTGTGGACTCACCCTCTGCCACGTTGGCATTTAATCATATTCGGTGAAATGTGTGTGTTGTTGTTAAACACCTCTGCTTACCCCTTCGGAGACCCTTCTGGGATGGCGTGAGCATATTTATTTATCTCATTTTATCAAAGAATCTTTGAGCAGGCTACGTTCGGATGTAATGTTAGTACGAATAAAAACGGTGAACTTTCGCCCGGAACTTGGTTTAACGGAGAAAGCGGGTAGGCCCCTAGTTTAGAACCTGGTAAGGTACTTATAAAGGTCTCAGAACAGACCACCGGCTTGGAAACTAGAATTCAGAAGAACCTACCTGTTTCTCCTTAATCTTCTTTTTCTTCCACGCCAAGAACGTTTCAAGAGTAATCTTCGTTTGATTAGGTCCTAGAGCCGCTCTCTCCCTCTCTATCAAGTCGACGAGAGATATCTCATTCTTCTTCTCCTCCATCTTCTTCTTGTCCCTCTTCAGCACGAAGCCAGGAGGCAACGCGTGTCTGTATATACACTTGCCACCGGCTGGACACTCCCAGAACCAACCATACTTCGATTTCTCTACAGCTTCCAAGAAATGTTTACAAATCTGAAATTATGACAGAATTAGGTATTAGGTAATTTCGAAAAAAGTCTTGAAAGCAATGATTCATATATAAGTATAGACATATATAAAATTCAGTCATGACTGACTGTCACTAGATGGCGTCACTCGTAAATTACATCGCGCTATGCTTGCGATACCTTATATATATAAATACTCTATTCAATATACGTCACGATTGTGAAGTGCTTTCATTCCACGTAAATTCTTGTTCATTGTGGTGTGTATACGATTATACATTGTCTGACTGACTTATATGACAAACGGTACCACCAGGGATGTCGCTCAGACAGCCAAGTGACAGTTTATCACTCCGGCCGACAGATGGCGCTGTTTTGATCCCATACAAGTCTGCGTTTACGTCAACGCAATGACTTGTTGCAGAAAACTAGCACAAGGCACTCAGTTGGTGTCGAGTGTATTAAACCTTCTTAACTCACAATATCAGTAGTGGGCCGCTGCTTATCCTCAGCACTGAGTTTCTTCTCCACCACTTCCTTCAGCTTCTCCTCGTCCCAGTTGTCCATGTTGTCATCATCATCACGCATGTCCACGTACAGAGAACGCTTCTCGGCCTGAACAAACAATAAAACTTGAAAAATACATACATATGCCTGAATTCTCCGAAGTGATGTACGGCCATTGTCAATAACCTATCAAAGTTTATAGAAATTACAGATGAATTTGCTATCCCCATTTTCTATCAGATTTGATCAATCCTTACGTTCAATTTCGTAATAATATTAACTAGCAATAAGTTATTGAGCTGACTGACAAATGATCACAGATGGATAGAATATTGAAAACGGCTGTTATAGTTAACCAGATATGCAAGCTCCATGTAACAGGGGCTAGCCTATTGCCAATAACCGAACATGAATCTAGACTCCTAGCTTCATGGAAATTACAGATGGAAAAACCCAATAGCACTGCACAGCCTGGGAATCGAACCCAGGACCTCGAGTTTCGCAGTAGCTTTTAGGACCAAGCAGTTGATTATTACGAATTTTCCTTGTAACATTACCTTCCTCTCAATAGTCAAGTCGTGTGAGAACTTGCACTTGTCTCCTTTAGTGCACTGGCCTTGCTTGAAGAATGCACACACTACGGACTTCGGGTCCGTGCCTGGAACCAAACAGGATTAGTCAGTGAGGTTATATAATTTTTTTTTTATTTGTGAATTTACTATCGGTCGTCAGACCATAATCAAATGTGTTGTGAGGGTTATTGTCGCGTGGGGAATTGAGACCATTGTCTCAAGTCCGTCACATTGCCTTGTTTCAGTCTATAATATGACTAGTGGATGTCATGCGGTTTAACTCCTGTAGTTCTCGTTCCCTTGGGAGTATGGGGATAAAATACAGCATATGTTACTCGCTGATAATGTAGCTGTCCATTACTGAAATATAACTTTTCTGATCAGTCCAGTAATTTCAGTGACTATTGATATGAATCTCTCTCTCTGTGGATTATTTATATGGTGGAACTTGATAGTGTGGGTGATGTGTGTGAACTGTCTAGAAAATTATTACACCCTGAGGTTTTAGACCTTAGGGTGTAATAATTTTCTACAAAAAACAACACCGCCCATGTAATTTTTTTTTTACTTTATCTACATAGACATATTTTTTATGTACCAGCTTTGCCCTTTAACTACATAGAATTAATTTTATGGTTGACTTAATTTGTAGCACTAAACTTTTTTCTTGGAAATAACCTAATTTACTCCTTGTAACATTAACTATCTGAAATTCCTGGTAAATTGGTCCTACCATTTCAGAGATCATACAGACACATCATTTGATGCATTTATTTATTACTATAAATAAAACTGTGCCGTGGTGGCCTCGGGGTTAGAGCAGTCGCCTGCTACGCAAGCGACGCAAGTTCGAATCCCAGCGGGGCCTGTACCAATGAGATTTTCTAAAAAAACTTATGTACAGTGATTTTACACCACGTGCTTTACGGTGAAGGAAAATCGTGCAGGATTCCTGCATATTTCTGAGAAGTAATTCAAAGACGTATGTATAGTGCCTGAGACGGCGATAGACTCACCATCGGTCACGTTGGCACTTAATCAAATTCGGTGAAAAGTGGGTGTTGTGATAACAACACCTCTGCCTACCCCTTCGGCGAATACAGGCGTGAGCATATGTAAATAAAACTGAAGTGTCTGTTTGTAATTTATGTGTTGAAATGTTTATGGGATCATAAGTGTTTTCATTACCTTTCTCAACCTTCTGTGTCTGTACGGGTTTGAACAGCAATGCTAGCTCCTTCTGTTCTTTCAGCTTAAGTTCCTTGTCCTTCTTCTTGTCCTCCATGGGCTTGGCAGGGTGGATGCCCCCACTCTTCACCTGCTTCTCCACTTGTTGGATGAACTTCTGCTGTTTTGCACCCTTCTTGTTCTTCAGACCAAATGTTTTGTCCTGGCAATTGGAAAAATGTCTGAATAATCTCATTCTTATATCCCTTGAGGGTAGACAAGGCCTACAAATTGATCAAATTGTTCACAAAGGTGGAATTCAAAGCACTCATAACCAAGGGGAGTGTATGAAGACATGCACAAATGTAGAAGGAATATAAGTATCATCATCATCGTCCCTGGCCTTATCCCATACATTGTTGGGGTTGGGACTTGATTCAACCCGATGTGGCTGATCACCTGATTTATATATAAAGCGACTGCCATCTGACCTTCACAACCCCATTGGCGAGGAAAATCTGTGATCTGGGTTAAGCCAGTTGTCACACTATTTTAGGCCTCCGACAGACCCTGTTACATTAACCAAATTTGAATAACAACCTGTATGGAGTTTGAATGTGATCTGATACAATTGAATGGTGAGCAATGTGGACTTTGACACATTATGTTGGGTAAGACAGTTACAAGAGCCATCACGAGTTATGAATCCTGACCTTGATTAGGTAGTAATCTAAACAGACACATAAAATCAAAGTGTCTGTTTGTATTTCCAAAATAATAGCTTTTCACAAAATGCATATGAAAGTATAGAAGGTACTGATATAGGTAAACCAATTTTTTTTATTTTTCTCTGTGTTCAGCATCTCAAAAATGGCTGGACCGATTTTAACGGGACTATCACTCAGATAGCTAATGTTACAAGGAGAAACATAGGCTACTTTTATTTTAAAAAAAAACATTAAGGTTCTGCAGGTCACCCATGACATTAACTCTACGTGGGTAAAACCGCGGGGCACAACTAGCCACTTAATAAGTCTGCCCTATGGCGCCCCCTCAATTGTGGATGAGCGCTCATAACTCGTGAGGGCATTTTGTTTGTTTGTGTTTTAAGCATATAATTATGGTTGAAGCAACCTGCTCAGGAATAACGGTTGTGGATGTAATGTGACAGTTACCTCTATCACTTTCTCCTTCTTCTTCTGTTCTGTCTTTTTGCTGGCGCCCCCACCGCCACCAGCACTGCTCGTCTTCTTTGGCGGCATGGTTAAGTTTTAAGATACTTACCACGAACAATACTAAATAAATCTAACGCTGAAATAGATTAAGCACTAGGTTTTAACCATTTACTACTTTAAAACGTTGTGTATTTCCCGTTTAAAACAAGACGTCTTTCTTTCTATTTCCTAAATAAAAATTCCACCGTGGACAGCATGCGACAACGTCCGTCATGATAGGTAACAGGCTGACAGCTGTCAGTGGTTAACTGTCGTATGTTACAGAGTATATATTATTCTGACTGTCTGACGACATACAGTAAAAAACATAAAAAAATAGAAAATACAAATAGCTTATACCACCAAACAGAAGTGCACTCGTCACGCACTCGTTTGTATCTAAAATATTTGCCTGTAATTATTATATGTTTAAATTTTTTTATTGTTACTTTAGATAAATAGCGGTAGGGTACAAACAATTAATGTTATTCTGTGACAAATACTTCCTAGTATCGCGCTGTGGGAACACGAACAAATTTTGTGACACTTCTTAGACACCATTGACAGCATTGACAGACAGTAATGGAATACGGAATTTAAAATAATAATAGAAAGAAAAATAAGATAGTCTGTGGTTAAACGTCTTGTTGGGTGGTCGTTTCATGAATATTTTCATACCTTTCTTGTCGTGTAGGTACGAAAGTGAAATAAACAGTGGCTGAAAGTAGGCCATGGCGAAAGATATTCCGTGCGAAATTAAACAGCATCCAGGCAAATAAATTGTGTTACATCTAATCGGCAAATACACAATGGAGAACGTCGACGTCGAAGAATGCCAGTCCGACCCCGGAGTGGTCACAAGAAAGAAAAGTTTATGGGCTAAAATTAACAATAGGACGACATACAGCTATTTATTTAACGTTGTTGTTTCGATATTATTGCTTACGTGTTTGGTGTTGTTATTGTACTTCTTCAAGGAGTATTTAAAGACTATTTTAATATGGGTGGACGCACAGGACCCGTGGATAATATTTTTATTATTTATGGGTTTGTTTTTGATCGTAAGCTTTCCGGTGACGATTGGATATTTGGTGTTGATAATAACCAGTGGATATTTGTTTGGGATAGTGAAAGGGTTGGGTACAGTGTTAGTTAGCGCTAATTTTGGTGTGGCCATAGCGCATTTTACGCTGAAGTCTTTACGCGCGTACTTGCCCCTCGACCGGCTCCTGAAGAATGAAACTGCGAGGGCGCTGCTCAAAGTCATCTCAGGACCTCAGGCCTTCAAGATAGTGTTCTTCGCGAGGCTCACTCCAATCCCCTTTGGGCTTCAAAACACTATATTTGCTGTAAGTTTTCTTTCACTTAACACATAATTTATTCAGATCTATACAGGAAAATCATTTATGTAATATAGATAGTTAAATAAATTGAAGTGTCTGTTTGCAATGCCAAATTACCAGCTATTCACATGATGCATTTGAAATTTCAGTGTAGGTATACTAACATAAAAAACAAATGTATAATTTTTATCTGACTATCTGTCCATCTGTAAATCTGTCTCTTTTTTCCTAGTAGTCCCTGAAAACACTTTGATGGGGAGATAGATGATGTTACTAGGAGTAACTTAGCTGACTAGTATTTAAAAAAAAATTGGATCTGTGATATATACATACATACATACATATGCTCACGCCTGTATCCCATGGGGGTAGGCAGAGACCACTGTTTGCCACATGCTATGATCCTTACATACTGTGATATATAAAGCCCATGAAATTACTTATGTATTTATGTAGGTGAAAACAGAGGGCAGAGCTAGTTAAATAATATAATTGTATTGCTTTATTCACACAGATATGTATTTAACAATAAGAAGTTATATTATAATCTGTTAAGGAAAATAATCTTTATAAATTCAAACAGGCACTTACTTTGAACAAACCCAGTATTTCCTCATGATTAACTCTAACACTGCACAATATGTTGGTTTGTCATTATATCATAACTAGCTTGTCCTGTGGTTTTACCTGCGTAGACTTAATTTCCTGGGTTGCCTGTGAAAAACTTTGTTTTATTTTTAATAAAAGTGACCTAAGTTACTCCTTGTAGCATAAGCTATCTGCCAGTGAAAGTCCCGTTAGAATTGGTCCAGCTGTTTAGCTGTTTTGGAGATTACCCAGAACAAACAGACATAAAGAGAAAAAAAAATTAAAATGTTTTTTGTATGGGTACCGTAAGTACTTGCATATGCATTTAGTGATATGCTATTTGGAATTACAAACGGACACTTCAATTTTATTTATCTGTTTAAATGTATAGATATTTATATCTGTATAGATTACTACCTAATCAAGGTGTATATATTTATGCAGGAATAGAGGTAAAATTTTTGAAATAAGCAAGTTTTCTCCATTGAGCGTAAGGGTTCAAAAATAACTTTTTATTTACTGACAAAATAATTTATCCTTTTGAAGTTTTCAAAAAGTTTATAAAACACAATGATGTATACACAATCTGACACAACATGACTATTCTGCTCATTATACTTGTGTTTATAAAAAAAAATTGTGTCACTTTTAACTATTAATTCTTAGATTCCTAACTGCTTGTAAGACCTTTAAATAAACTGTGGCAAATAGGTAAAAAACTCATAAAAAAATTGGTAGCTATTTCCGCCAATTAATCACAACCACAGGTAACTAAATACCTAAATACTTGGCGCAGTTAATACCTGCATGTAGGTATTACCTGCGGTAAGCTAAACTGACCCAACCAGTTTAAAACTAAGAGCAAAGATTTATATTTTTGTGTGTATGTTTGCAACGAATATACTCAAGACTTACCGTGCCGATTCCAAAAATTCTTTCACCATTTTAAAGCTACATTATCAGCCAGTAACATAGGCGTTATTTTATCCCCGTACTCCCACAGGAACGGGAAATACGCGGGTGAAACCGCGTGACGTCCGCTAGTTATTTAATACTAAATTGTGTCTTTGACCTTATGTACAGTTGACATTGAATTAACAGTCGCTGTTTATCTTATCGTTATTCTCGTTATTATTATTTTTCGTTCGTTATAATATTTTTATTTTATGTTTGTTGGTCTGTTATTCAAGTGTCAGTCAATCATTTTACATACCAAATATTATTTTACTTACATACCACATTGAATAATGAAATAAATATGCTCACGCCATCCCAGAAAGGGTAAGTAGAGGTGTTGTAACAACAACACCCACATTTCATCAGATATGAATAACTGCCACCGTGACAGATGGTGAGTCCATCGCCGTCGCAGATACGTCTTTGAATTACTTCCCAGAGATATGCAGGTTTACTCACAATAAACCACAAAGCATGTTATTTGGGGATTATACGCGTGAGCATATGTATGTTCTTAATAAACTGAATATTCATACTTCATAGTAATCTCTACATTTATATGAACCTATTATATCATATATAGCATAGTTTCAATCCTAACGAACATGCTAATTCAATTGGAGATGTCAACGGGCATGTCAATTAAATTGACCCCCGACTTGTGTGACGCCGTCTAATCTGTTACAACTTGGTTAATTAACCGACAAGATAATTTGAAATTTTATATATATAATAGAACAAAAATCACACTAAACTTTGCAAAAAAATACTATTCAATGTCACTAGCGATAAAACGTTACCCTAAATAGTCAAAATCAAAATCAAAGAGTTTTATTCCAAATGTAATCCTGTCAGGAGAAGAAACGGCGAAACAAACACCTCGGTTTTTTTTACATGTGTCCCTTCTTTATACATAGGGCTGTTTTAGTACGATTTAATGGAAGAATGAGCAACTCATTGCCATGCTTGGCTATCATGTATATACTCACTTACACTATAATATGCTTCTCGTCTATTCGAGGCTCAAGGCCTTCTCTGAGAACTTCAAACCTAACTTTAGTTCTTCAGTTTATTTCTGAGCTCTTGCTACAAGTAACCTTCTCCGAATACTATTTCCGGAAAACGGTGGTAAATTCAGCCTTCACGACGCCCATTGAATTAATTATTTTCATTTACTCAAGACTTGCACGGGTCGCAATGTGTTAAAGCTAATTCGACTCTAATACCGGTTAATAGGTCTTGTTTCTAAACGCACCTAATGGTAAGTTCCCATAGGGAACACACAAAAAAAGATAGCGGAAGGGCGGCTTCCTGGTGTTGTGAGATCGAGAATCTCGAATCTCGATTTATGCGACGAAGCGGGATGATCGTAACTAAGAGACGAATTTATGTAACTTTTTATTTAGTGACGATAGCTTGCGTGTACACTAACGTATTAGTTAAAGTATGTTAGTATGGGGACATCTGGCCATTGTTGCATTATCTAGGTTGGTGACAAGTACCTATAGCTTTCACTGTCTTTATAACAATCCATGCTATTGTAGTTCTTATAATGACATTAGTAAAGCCCATTATGCTATAAAACTAAGCTTTAACAAGTGGCCGGTTGGTCCCAGGTGTGCTATTTATTTTTCAAGTCTCAAGGGCCTTGCATGAAGTAACGAGCTGTTTAACCTTTCGTTGGTTAAGTGCTAACTAGAGTGCTATAATCTATAAATATATAATCGACTAGCGGACGACACGCGGTTGCACCTGCGTGTTTCCCGTTACCGTGGGAGTACGGGGGTAAAATATAGCCTATGATTTTTTCAAATCAATACTGATGTTTTTGAAATTATTCGTTACATACAAAACGGCTTATCTTTCCTCTTTATAATGTTAATATAGAAGTAAAACTCTCTGGTGACCTTTCACCAGAGAGTTTTACTCCCAAGCCCTACACCTCTGTATCGATCAATATAGTGTTTAATGTGTCCTTCTCTAACAACTCTAACTCTAACAGCTCCATTTTTTCGCGTATTACGTAAAAAAGAGTATTTAAAGAATTACTACATGGACGAAGTCACGATAAAAGTTAGAATGTCCTAAGTGATTGACGTTAGCAAACCGCTACAATGAGCTGAATTCAAAGCTTATAGACAAACTTATAAAGAAGTAAGTAATTCATAAGATGGTACATTTCTAAATTCCCAAAATAAAGTCGGAACACAAAAATAACCCGCAAAGTTTTCGTATCCAAGCCAGTGAATATTAAATCAATGAGTTATTTCAAGACCAACTGAGTGTAGAACCAGATTATTCTATATCAGAATACATTGAATGTAAAATACATGCTCACACCTGTATTCCCCGAAGGGGTAGGCAGGCATAGGTGTAATTATAGTACACCAACATTTCGCCGCCTTTTCACATTAATCGAGCACTAATCCAGACTGCGGGCTGCTACGAGGAAATTATAGAGAGTAAAAATCCAATAAAACTTTCAAAACGGATCAAACCCAGGATCTCGTGTTCAGTAGTAGCGCTAGTACCACTTAACCAGCGAGGCAGTCTTGTAAAATAGCTTGACTTAATTATATGTACTATTTGATAAGCTGGAATGTGCGATACGTTACTTTGTATTGTATCATAACCTAGCCAAATGCAATGCTAAACATATCAAATTAAAATCCTGAGTGACTAATACATCTACACTACTATTATAAAAAGGAAAAAATTGTATTTCTGTGTGTATGTTTGTAATGAATAAACTCAAAAACTACTGTGCCGATTTCAAAAATTCTTTCGTCGTTGGAGAGCTACATTCACCCTTAGTTACATAGACTATATTTTATCCCCGTACTCCTACGGGAACGGAAACTACGCGGGTAAAACCGCGTGACGTCCGCTAGTAATTAATATATCAACGCCTAACCTTAACCGCTGGTCTTAGGGATATAACATTTTCAATTTCGCTAAAGGGTGGATTCTTTCTCACACCGTCAAATTTGTCTTTACATTTAGCTTTAGTAACTATTACAGTGTAAGCATTTTATTAAAGCATGTTATGTTGACATTACAAGCAGAAACTTTATAGTATTTCTTTGTTTAGTTGGACTGATTTGGTATGATTGCTTTCTCTTGATTCAGAAAGTTCTAAACCAATCCTTATCTAAGACGCGGCGCTGCGCTATCTCACATCTATAGGACAAAAATAACTTAATCCAAGGTTGCCATTACAATCGATATTTACGTAGTCTAAGTAGTATTATTAAGTGCATGTTGATAGTTTCTGAGAAGCGCGAGTGATTTGCATATCATACTATGTCGCCCAAATAATTTAAGCTTCAAATTGTATTTGGAGGAAAGCAACCGCTAAGTCGAGGGTGCTGTATATATTGCAATCTAGTTCATATAAAGTCAGATTCATGTTCATTTGTTCTGCGTTGTGTACATTCTCTCGCTTACAACGCTTATCTTAATTAAGGCTACTTTAATCCACTGCAGGGCAGTAAACCTGGCGCCATTTTCTTGATCCCACGCCAAAAGCAACGGTGGTCTCGATGCGTCTGGATGAAAGTGATTTAATCTTGTAATTATTTTTACATATACTGTGTTTGGTTCTCATATTGCAAGACTAATATGTGTCCTTGCATCTGCTTAATCACATCAGTTTATGAGGGGATTTAACGACCATCGATTGCTTCTGCCTTGTCGTAAAATTAATGTACGTAACGCACTAAGGAAACAACGGAATAATGCGCTGACGACACGGCATTGGATCACATGATCACAGTCATCTTTATTTCGACGCAAGGAAATCCTAACAGTGAGAATCGAATACAGGAACATCGTATGCGTCTTGCCAAAATGCCCGCTGTTTCAGTTTACATAAAAATGTTTACTCTACCGTCGCCCAACATGTGAATTCCTTCAGTATTTCACTACACGCTACAAGAGAGCAATAATCTAAAAATATATGCCTTTGAATAACAAATATAATCCGGGGTAATGTTATTTTATTACTGAATCACGACATAAATCGTTTAGATTATGTATTTTACTAAATGTGCTAGACGGAATTAGCACCTTGCCTGCAGACGCTGATGTAGTGAAAAACACGTGTAAGTTTGTCTGGCATTGAGGGATCAATTTTCCAATTACACCGTTCCTTACCAACAATGTTGTCTCCCGATCGTGTGACTGTCAATCGCGAGTATTATTTATGTTGCGCGAGTGTTCGACTAGGTAATGATAATATTTCGCGTGTCCGTTTCAAATTTCATATAGTTGTTTTTTCCGGGTGTCTCTTTATCACCATCACCCACACAAACTTTTTGTTTTACGTATTAATACAATTATGCTATTTTATCATCTACGTATACAAAATTCAATATCTTGATTGAATACATATATGAATGCACAGCCTAAACCGCTGCAGTCTAGCAGCTGGTAAAGACATACAAATTGGAGTGTATTCCTTATAAGGTGTAAGTATCCAGTAAGAAACTATTTTCCAAAATTCCACTCCTAAGTGGATGGAAAAAGGTATGAATTAATGGCTGTGTTTGAAATCTTACGGCCACATAGGCGAAGCTGTGGGTGGAAGCTAATAAATCGATTAACTGTCCACAACATAATCCCTAATCAGAGTTTTCAGTCAGCAACATTCCGCACCCAACAATTACAATTTTAATACAGACGAATTAAAATATATATTTTTTTTAATCTAATGATAGATGAATCTAGATCAAAAATCTTAATCAAATTTTATTTTAGTAGGAGTCACTCAAATCAGAGCAATTACTTTTTATTAGCACGCACGCGATTAATTACCCTTGATTAACTTTTTAGATGGCTGGCTATGTCAGAACAGTGACTACTACATTGTACTAAAGCCATGATTACAGTGTTAATTGGAGACCCAGTACCAGTGGCACAGGCACTGGCGTGATGCCGTGCGTGCCGGCTAAAAGAGGTAGGCAATAAAAACAATTGGCTCGATCCATCCACTTGTTAAATTCTCGACAAATGCTAATTCATAAACTTATCGCGTTCTAGTTTTCCCTTTATACCGCTTGACTGTGCCACCGGGAACAAATAAATAGCACGCAAGTCACAATTGAATAAATGATGCTTTTTGATAGTCGTAATTTTGAGAAATTTGTGATTCAATGTCAACCGTTTCCCTCGGGTTTCCGGGATATTAAATTTGCATACAAAAGTCCAAGGTCTACGGAAAAAACTTTGGAGTGTTTACAAAATTAAAACGGTTTGTTAGCTGGTGCACGCTGAGAGTATTTTTAGATTATTTACATGACTTTAGTTCATCGACGGAAACTTTGACTTCATATTTTCCAACTTATCAAACAGCTCTATGCTATTTTGTACGTTCTCTATTGTATGGTTGACCCACGTGCGGATACTGGGCAATATTAGGCCATGGAATAGTGACAATGATGAATCGATCTTTAGATAAGGCCGTCGCGATGATAATGATGGATGAAACATTGCAGGTGAGCGATGTCCGAGGCTGCGGGTACCATCTGGCGACCCTGCTAGGCCTGCTCCCGGCGCAGGTTATCAACGTGTACTTGGGCTCCACGCTCCGGTCGATGCACGACGTGTTGCACGAGTCCCACTTGACTGGATACGTCGTGTTTGCATTCCAGGTAATTTAACCGTTTTATTTTTTAAAGCAATGATGTCAAATAAGCTTACGGACCGCCTGATGGTAAGTGGCCACAGCTTTGCTTACCATATAAAGAAACAGTAGTAAAAGATAAAGAAAGCCCAAGCTATTGATTTCTCATCCTCATATTCTCAATTTCTCTGTCCAGTGCCATAATTTCACATTCTAATACGCATTGAAAGGCAAAGCTCTCCCTATATCAAGTTTAAGCAAATTTGCATTTGTAATAATGAGTTAAGATACTAACTTAGATTTTCCTGTTCTTCAAAGACTCTGGTATGGCCATGAAACAAATGTTAAACAAGGATAATACTAAGAACTTGATTCAAATAAAGCGTTTAGTTAAGTAGTTGCATACCCTTGGGGCGTGCTTCAACTCGTTTGTTCAGTACCTAAAGCCTGTTTGAGAAAGTATAGTAGAGACTTGTTATGTTGATAATGAAAATTTATCAGACAGAGACACTTGCTTTTAAGCGACAAGTTTAAAACTGCTAATAAAGGAAATTCTAAATGACGTCACTTTTTTTATCTTAATGAGATGATAGAGAGGCTTAAGAATCTTGTAGATGGTGTACAAAATAGTATGTAACCTTCTCTCCGCGTTATTTTGGCAGACAGTATCCTCCTCAATATTCAGGTCATGTGCATATATCACAGTCGTGTTTACAACACTGTTTACATAATGTAGATGTGTGTCACGATGAATCGACATAATTTTATCTGGTTCAATGAATCTACTCTCCGTGATACGTTTATCAGTTTATTGAGTAGTAACTGTCACCGTAATCCTTATATGGCTTGATTATTTCACCGGTGGTGATAGCTAGAGCTACACAATATTCAATAAGTTGAGTCACTATTTTGGTATTGATAAAATAAGTAACACTTAGTTCCTATTTATTTTTATTGGCGTTTTGATAGTCATAAGTAAAAATATAACCAATGCTAAACAATTATGCTGTTCGCCTGATAAGTATCGAACTAATATTTTGTAATCTAAAAGGCCTCGCTCTTCATTTACTATATGTCTTAGTTGTTTACGATGTACTATTTTTAACTCTGCTTCTATTATTTATTCTGTGCTCTTACTGAAATGTCACTCAAAACTAAGTCTATTTCAAAATGAAGCTTCCTTCTATTTTGCTTGCGAAATTGTACATTGACGACATCTTAAATACAAGGCTGGTTTCACGTCTTGTTTTAGTGTTAAGCTCGACTATTTCGAAGTAAAACATTGGCTTTCATGTAACTATATCATACTGACAGAAACCAGCAAACAGTAGGGGCATAAACGTAGGGGGGGCTTAAGTGAGGTTTGGTCCCGGACGACCAATTGACTGATCAATAATTGACACCAATCGCAATGATGCTATAGCGCTTTGTAATCGACAATCGCGGAACGATTGTGAAACGTCCGTACGCAATTACAACATGTACTGGTCCTATGATTATTACATTGTTTCTCGCCCTTCACTTGGACTTGATAATTAATAAAGTGTAGAAATATCAACACTGTATTAAGCAAAGTACCTAGGTGAACTTCGGTGTTATTTTTGAAGTTTTCTTGAAATAAAACCTAGCTAGATTGATTTAACCCACCGAAACCCTTTGCATACAAAATTTCATGCAAAATCGTTGGAACTGTTTCCGAACTTCACATTATATACATACATATACAAGATTTTATCTTTTATATGTATAAAAAATTGTCGTGATTATCTTTCTGACTGAGATATATAAATGCTGGGACCGTTGGTTCGAGCAGGATTTTCCAAAGTTCTACTCCTACCTAAAAGGAGAATATGATAAATATTATCGTCTGCTTGATGGTAAGCGGCTACTGAAAATATAAACGTGACCAATACTAAGAGTCACACTCGCTCATTGCCTACCTTATAAATATTGCACTGTGCCTAAAAAGTCTAAATGGTGTCAGACTCACAGGAACACAATACTTCTCTAAGCTAGCATTTGTCTGCAGTCTTCTTTAAGATGGAGGTTTCCAAACGATCAGCTCAAAATTACGACGGGGGCTGCCGTTATACCCTACCTCTCTTGAATGTCTCTCAGAAAATGTTTATCTATAACTAAATTAGCTAGGAATTTGTCTAATCATTGTTCTAGTCTACTTTTGTATCGCATCTACGTAATTGTCAGACCCGTGCTTCTAGACGCAACGCTAACCTGAGCTCTATTTATATAACAACCGATTTTATCTCGGGTAGACATAATTTATTCAATGTCGTACGCAGTACTGTTTAGATCAGTTATCATTGAAATATTCTCGTATCGTTATTTGTTTTGTGGTTTATTACGTCGTTCTTACCCAAGAGATTTTTTTTCTATTGCTATTTGGGACTCAAGCACACTTTCGCTAGAGACTGAATGGGCTACAACTTCATCGTGTATAGGCACTTGAATATTGAGCAATGGCTCAAAAACACTTGTATTCATATCATATTCAATAGTTCAACCTGTGCCGTTATGGTTGAATCTTTATCTTACATTCATTACTGTACTTATGTGGTAGTGGTGTACGCAGTGCGGTTTCACTTTAATTGATAACCTACATACAAATTGTGAGTTGAATCAAAGCTTATTTTGATTTAAATTATGTTCGTGTGATTAAATTAAAATGCCTACTTTCTCTTGACGCTGCATTTATATTAGACATCTGGTACTTCTGACCTTTCATACCGTGATATCAAATTTAGGAGAAATCATAGTTTTATATTGTTTTTTTTTTCTAATAAATCTCGATCCGTTTCCTCAGAATAAGTTTGTGCGGGAAAGTTGACGTCTTATTGGATTGAACGAATGGTAGCACCACAAAACATGAGGTTCGAACATAGAATCTCTAATTTTATAAGTGGGTCATACATTTTTTCCTGCCAACCGTAGTTTTTATTATTTCGCCAAATATCCAAGGGATTAGGCATTAGGGAATAGGGGCTCGTGGTACATGTACCGTCACGAGTCATGAGCGCTCAGCTGTAAAATTGTTGCAGTAACTGCGTATGTATTTTATTCGCGTCACGCCAAGCAATCAGATAGAGACAGACTCATAAAATGAATACTGCAAATTCAAGGTCATCGCTCAGGATTCGTAAAATTCCTGTTTTGTTTTTATAATTTAGGACTGTAGACTTAGAAGTAGCGCTTTATTCTTGTGTTAAACACGTACTGCACAGTTATGTTACTTTAAACTTTACCGTATTCATTTATGACGGTAACTCCTTACGCTATACTAGAAATGTACTGTACTCGCAACCAATTACTGGACTAGGAGTGTATAGTAAATTTCCTCTACAGGTTTTCCGCCATGACGCAACCCTGTGTGTTTTACTTACCCACGGCTCTATTGTTCCATAAAGCCTATCATAAAATATTGTTATACTTAATATCCTAATGCTATGTAGAGACTCAACTCAATTTCATTTACGTTAAAAATGTAGAGTGTGCCTTCATCATGCCGATACCGGTGGAAAATCGATGGTAGTATTGGTCTCGAAGTCATCCATTTCAATACTTTATTGTGGGCGTCTCTCTATACACACGCGAAATATACTTGTATTGAAATCACACACGTCGATTCATATACGAACAAAAACTGTATAGACTTACAGGTGTATGAGCCGTGGTGGCCTTGAGGTTTGAGTAGTCGCCTGCTACGCAAGCGACGCAAGTTTGAATCCCAGCGGGGCCTATACCAATGAGTATTTCTAAAAAACCACTTGCTTTACGGTGAAGGAAAACATCGTGAGGAAACCTGCATATTTCTGAGAAGTAATTCAATGAAGTATGTAAAGTGTCTGAGACGGCGATGGACTCACCATCTGTCACGTTGGCACTTAATCATCTTAGGTGAAAAGTGGGTGTTGTGATTACAACACCGCTACCTACCTCTTCGGGGAATACAGGCGTGAGCATATGTATGTATGTATGTATAAATATTATGTGATTTGAATAAGCGTTTGACACAAGTTCTAATGTCTCCGGCACGGATAACTATTTAGAATCTCACGTACTGCAGTTATTAGTCAGGCAGGACTTTTCCAAAAAACATAGACGTATGTATAGATCTTAGTGCCTGTGATAGATTCTATCACGTTGGCATCTCAATGTCTTCGGTGGAAAGCGGAGAACACCTTTGCTTACCCTGGGACCTTTGTGGATAGGCGTGTAAATATATTCATATACATATAGTAGCAATTTTACTTCAGACACTAAGTCAATACTCGCTTCATTGTTAGATATGCCCGATAAGATAATATTCCTTTGTGTTGATAAAACTGTATTATTGCCATCAGTATAATTGTCTTTGCCGTGCTTCGAATAATATTTATATTGGTAAATGGAATGTGCGCGGCCCCTATAAATTACATTGTCATCTAAGTAAAAGAGGGCCCGATCAACGTTGCTTTAAATGTCAACGTATGTTAATTTGTACTTAGTGATTAATTATTTTGCTACAAGGAATGTTAGGAAAAAAATGTTTTGATAAAATTATACTGTGCACAGTAAAATATTTCGACTTGTCAATCCGTACTTGATGAAACGCTTTCGATGAATCTAGAGTAGTAGCACTGAAGTAAAGGTTTTTTCATCTGTAATTTCCCTGTAACAACTTGGATTAGTACCCGGTGAACGGCAATAAGCTCTTTTATATGGGATTTAAATATATCTGTCGAAAAGTGGATATCCTATCAATACGCTTCTACGTTGCCTTTCGGGGAATACAGGCGTGAGCATGTATGTTTTATCAAAAATATTATATCGGGATATTGAAATTAAAACGCACAAACGTGCCGCAATATTGCTATTAGCTTGTATTTATACCAGCAATTGTTTGTTATATATACACGTGATGATTGCGGTGTTTCTACGTAAATACTGTCCTTCTGCAATATTTTTTTTACGAGTATTAACAAAATTGTAGGTCTCTCTCCACTTAAGGAGTACGACAATGATTTGATTATGAGCAATTCTGCTATGAAAACTTTTTCTAAAACCTATTTCTACAAGTCAGACTTCACACAATACATAACGTATTGTGTGTAGCGTGTTCTATACGGTGCTACTGTTTTATATTCTTTCTAATTCTGATCACTTTCCGTTGCACGATTTACACGCACGGTTTTTTTTCTGTGTAGGTAAACGTAACTTTATTGTGTATCTCGTCATGGAGTCATTGTACTTTAAACTGTGTAATGTCACGAACTGTGCTCAATTTGACGCTCTGATTACCGGCGTTTTTTGTTCACCTCGAAAAAGAATTGGTATTGTCTGAGAATATGTATACTAACGCCCTCGTATCTGTTATCTTATGCCTACTCATTTTGACTTCTAGTAGTTTAATATAATTATTGATATATGATAGGGAACACCATTTATGTATTGTTAGCTATCGTTCCAGAGTGGACTGTAATTGAATTTATAGGTGATGGTGTACTGTAGCTACCATGGAGGGAATATTTAAATAAAATTCTTTATACTGAATTGCACGACTTTACTTATTTACTACAATTTGCACGTCTTTACTTGACGACCACTTTTTCTCAACTGACATCAACCTGCTAGCGCAAATTGAACCTTCCAAACATGGAAGCATCCTGTTAAACAATGTCTTGGGAGCATCGTGTTGTACTAACTAATATTATTTTATTTAGTTTGTTCCGTAACATGTATGGATGATTATTCACTATAGACTTTAAATCCTGATCGATCAGGAACATCACTGTCAGGAATAGGTAACACTTTAATCATTCCCTGTGGCAAGCATAAGCTATCACAGCAATCTTAGTCTGTCTTAACAGTCTATCCGAAACCTAAGAGTCTTAACGACAGCTAGATTAAGCCTTGTCACATCCTTCAGAACTTTTTCTGTAAAGTACCTTTGTTCCTAATAGCTATGGTCGTACAGACTGCAGACGGGATGAGTCGTGATCGCGCAGACGGCGACCAAAATGGCGATGATCTAAGTCTATCTAAGGCGATCATTACAAATCTATCAATAATCCTAAAAACAAAATGTTTGTCGTTTTCACCTTCTGTTTGTTTACCATACATATTTGGGATTTTTAAACAAGTGTTGTGATTACAAAGAACGGTTAAACAAACAATTCGTTGTGCGTGTCAACTATTAACGCGGCGGGAAATATTCGTGCCTTAGGGTTATTTAAACGGGCTCATTATTGTGAGTACCAATTTTTGTAGATTTTGCGGACGTACGCGGAATACTAGCGGACGTCACGCGGTATCACCCACGTAGTTCCCGTTCCCGTGGGAATACGGGAACAAAATATAGCTTATATTAATCAGTGATAATGTAGCATTCATATGGTGAAAGAATTTTTAAAATCGGTTCAGTACTTTTTGAGGCAATTCGTAACAAACATACATACAAATCTTTCCTGTTTATAATATTAGTATAGATTACAAATACGGGAAAAGTGTGCGGCCACTTGTCAGATGAAGAGATAATTTACAGGTTTTATAAGAATGAATCATTGTATGGCTCACGTCAAATAGATTCTGACGTGTGGTGTCATCTTGTGGGTCAATAAGGTGCTGAAATTTGGAATATAGATAACTTTTAGCTTTAAGGACAGACAATGTGTACCACTATCTACTTAAAAAATGAGCTTACGTTTTTTAAATTATTTATTTTGTATTCTTTAAATTGTATAATATTTTTGAAAAGAGTAATTACTATGTTTCTTGCCAGGTTCTTCTCAGTAAAAGCAACCTTCCGAACCTGGCGGTAGCATGTATAATCCTGTATAATTGTGTCATTCTGACGATTTGAAAGTGCTTTGTAAAAAGTCTAATCGAATAAAGATTTTGACTTTGACTTTGACTTTGAAATCGTTAAGTACGCTGAAAAAGCAGCAGGTAAAATCTAGCAGACATAATAATGCGTGTAAGAAGAAATTATTTTATTCGGGTCGGATCCTCTGCTTGTTATCATTATATTATATTTTTAATTCCTGTCTGATCTTCTTATCAATCGTTACACTCTTGGCAGAGTGGTCGTGGTCGTAATGTCAGAATTGGTGGCTTGCTGAACAAAACGGCGCCATTCATTTCGGACTGCTGCTTTACGGGAGCATTCGTTGATAGTAGGAACACCCATCACAGCCTCAATCTGGTCCGTCCATCTCATTGGTTATCTGCCACGTGCCGTCGAATGTACCCTGCACCACCAGACGCTCTATGGATACGTCTCCACGTTGCGACACATGTCCAAAGATCTACTCTGATCTATTAAATCACGCCGAGCCGTTTACTTCGAGGATCTTTATGAGATCAGCAAAAATTTTACTTCGTTATCGCTATCCAATATTGCATAACCAGTATCTTATCAATGAAACCATGTTCAGACGCTTCCGAGTATTATCTGACCTTCTGCAAGGTAGCGTTCATTGCGTGCAAAGTAAGTACATAACACACGCTAGTTCGCGTTATCTGACCAGGAAAAGAAATGAATACGAAGTTACTGTTTCATTAATTGTACGGTTATACCTACGTTGATTATAATCCCACAGCATACATACATACATATGCTCACGCCTGCATCCCATGGGGGTAGGCAGAGACCACCGTTTGCCACATGCTACGATCCTTACATACTTCTTTCGCTTCATCCACATTCATGCATCTCTTCATACACTTTCTTCGGTTACGAGTGCTTCCAATTTGACCTTTCTGAAAAATACTATTATTTTGGTCATAGTAGTTCTTCCGTAGTACAGGGTCCGACACGAGTTATGGTTTTTTCATTCGATCTGTCTCCCTGTATTAAAGCAAGGAAAATTAATAGTTATACAGAATTTATCCGGTTGTTCTTGGTCATTGACTGCCTCGTAGGTCTGCGTATCAATATCTTGGGTTCGATCCCCGGATCGGGCTGATATTCAGTTTTTCTATCTATAACTTCCCAGTAACAGACTGGAGTCAGGATTTGTGCATGGTCAATAGCCAGCCCTCTATAAACATGGAACTTTAAGTTTAACGAGCGAAATGAGGGTGTACCAAAAGTGCACCTTTCGCGGAATACAGACGTGTTTTTATATATTTCGACATTGTCAATGAAAAGTCTGTTATAAAATTAATATGACGAGCCGTGGTGGCCTCGGGATTTGAGCAGGCGCCTGCTACGCAAGCGACGCAAGTTCGAATCCCAGCGGGGCCTGTGAGTGACCAATGAGTTTTTCTAAAAAACTTATGTACAGTTATTTTCACACCACGTGCTTTACGGTGAAGGAAAACATCGTGAGGAAACCTGCATATTTCTGAGAAGTAACTCATAGACGTATGTATAGCCTGAGACGGCGATAGATTCACCATCTGTCACGTTGGCACTTAATCAAATTTGGTGAAAAGTGGGTGTTGTGATAACAACACCTCTGCCCTACGCCTTCGGGGAATACAGGCGTGAGAATATGTAA
Source organism: Watsonalla binaria (assembly GCA_929442735.1). Taxonomy (NCBI): domain Eukaryota; kingdom Metazoa; phylum Arthropoda; class Insecta; order Lepidoptera; family Drepanidae; genus Watsonalla; species Watsonalla binaria. Next base: position 1,442,773 of record OV838929.1, on the reverse strand, counting down.
TGTATGACGACAAATATATTATTGTAACGGCTGGGTTCATAACAGGCCCATATTCTCAGGGCCTTTTATCACGTCATCATTGCCCATCGATGCCTGAAACATGTCTTACAAACAGGACCTAGTTGACCGAGCTGTGCTCGGTTTATTCACGAATAACTAAACATTAAAAAAAATTTAAAAGTTCCTTATCGCCCCGTAAGCTGGCAACCTCACTCCGAGCTATCGTATCTTGACAGATGTCGGCGAAATTTACTGTCGTATTGTAAAGATATTTTACGAGTTTTTCAGTGCGTGAAAACATGATCAAAACGATGTTTTCCATAAATGAAACCTAGCTAGATCTATTTTTTGCCCCTGAAACCCCCTACACACAAAATTTCATGACATACATTATGAATAGTTATACATGATTTTATATATACAAGAATTGCTCGTTTAAAGGTATAAGATTTATGCGTTTATTCAATTGTTTTGAAGCTTATAGCTTATCAGCTTAATGAGGCAGAGATAATGTACTTATCATTCAAATGCGAAATTGTATTTATCTCTCTGATTATTTAAGCTGCCTATTAATCCGATATGGTCAATGGATTTGATTTTATGGGTGCACTTTTTATATGGAGACTAGCTTTGTGGTTTCACTCGCTTAGGTTTAGTTTCATGATTCATTTCGCAGAACCCTAATTTATTGATTGATTTATTTATTAAAACAGTTTATCATAAAAACATTGAATTTTTAGTCACAGTTCAGTATAGGATTGTTTTAAATAAATAAAAGTAGCCTATGTTACTCCTTGAAACATCATCTACCTGCCAGCGAAAGTCCCGTCAAATCGGCACATTTCAGAGATAAGCCGGAACAAACAGACGGACAGAGAAATTTTTTTTTTTTATATCATTACCGTATATACTTTCATTTGCATTTAGTGAAAAGCTGTTATTTTGGAATTAAAAACAGACCCTTGAATTTTATTTATCTGTATAGGTATAGATAGATATAGATTATGTCAGTTACCGAGATTTTTACGAAGTTAAAACATGTTTTTTTTTATTTATTAATTACTAAATTCGTTGACGTTTATGCAAGTCACGTTTCCTAATGAACTTGAATAATGTTTCCAGATACTGATAGGCATCACTCTGATGGTGTGGGTGGTGCAGAAGGCGCGCAAGGAGTTGACGATCGCGATAATGGCGGCGGAACTGGGCCGCGAGACGATGTCCTCGTCGAGCAGCTCCTCCATCAGCTAGCCGACGGCCCGCGCGTCCACTGAAGTGGACAGCGTATCAGAAGACCGGTGCAGCTAGCCCAGCGTCCCCTGCGCACGCGAGACATACGTGTGACGCACGGGCCGCGCTCGTACCCTGTGATATTATTGATATAGCCACGTTACCTCCAAGAGGATAGCCACGTCACGGCACGTACACGCGAAGTGAAAAACCTTAAGGTGCCGCAATGGAGGATAGTCGTGTACACTCGCGGTGAAAAGGGGTTTTATAAGGTACGTCATACATACCAAGTCATGTGTTAATAACTGGTCTGTCATCATGTCACATCATTGACATGCGTCGTGTTACCTTCTACGATAGTCACAGTTCATTACGTTTGGAACTGACGGGAGTCAAACGTCGAAATGCAAGCAAAAACAACTACTCAATTTTTATGTGTTTAATTTAAAATTTAACATTCAGTTCTGTTACTCATTTAACAAGGTAACGAGTATTTAAGGTCGGCGCTATTCGTAGGCTGATAAAAACATATGCTAATCAAAAATAGCTCTTAAATGTACACTTAATTAAACTTATTTCAGTTTTATTGTTTGCGTCACAATCGAGCCTAAGCTAATTGCCTAACACGCCTAGAGGTGTATTAACAGTGCATTGTTTTCACCAAAGAAAAAAAACTACGTGTGATTTATGCGTTTGGAACATATCCAAAATATTTTTCGACCGAATTAGTTGCTATAAAAACGTAAACAGGCATCGTAAATGGGTCAGGCGCCGTGTTAATGCCACCAGAAAAGACAATGGCAATACCAAACAGATTCCACAATATTCGTAGCGGATTCATCACTTTGTCACAGCACATCTGTCCAAATAGCAGCATAAATCTAAATGTATACTGAGAATTATTCGTTAAGATTGTGTTTCAAAAACGTTTATATTGTGCGAATATTTAAATCGATGATACAAATATATGAAGTGCGACATTTGTGACGGTTCATAGAAATAGCCTCTAGCGCCATCTATCGGCGTTGTGTGGAAATACACAAAATTAAGATATTAGTTAAGTGCAATATAATGCTCAAGTAACATCTAAAGAAGATGCGAAATAATATGGCAACTATGCACTATAATGGTATTGATTTTTTTAATGTATTATGATGTGATATTTTCCAACAGATACAGATTGTGAATTTTGATAGTGCTGTGTCATTTCAGAACATTTTTTCAAGGCAATATTAAGTTTTTTTCGGAATGACACTGAAACATTTTCCTCAGCGATTTTCGATGTGTATTGACAAACTGGCTAGGTTAACGCGCTCAGACACCGATCAATTTGCGTGGAGCCCAATTATAAGACTCACATTCGTGTTTTATTTATATTGTTGAATGAAAAGATTTTGGTTTGACTATGATGCCATTTTTAGGGAATTAAATTCTTTAACTCCAGAGTACTTTAAGTTTCTTTAGTGAATTTCATGCATACTAAATAACATTTTCGCGATAATGCACGAGCACAAAAAACGTTAAATTTAATTGATCAGGTTTCGATGTTGCGAATGTTATGTGCAAAATTATTCTCACTCTTTGTTTCGGCCGCAGTAATAGAATTTAGATAAGGAGCCGTGATGGCCGTAGGGTTTGGGCTGTCGCCTGCTACGCAAGTGGCGCAAGTTCGAATCCCAGCGGCTTGCACCATTGAGATTTTCTTTATGTTAAAATCTCCATGGTACTCTTGGGAAATTACTAATGAGACCCTATGACACTTTTCCCGACCCGGGGAACGAACGAAAGACCTTATGCTCCGCAGTAACCATGTGACCAATGAGGTGGTCACAATGTGTTTTAATAATTGCGATAAATTATATAATATTATTGTTATGAACAAGCGTCATTTGTACACTTTGACGTTTAATAACAGTTACTCATGCGGATAACTGCATAATATATTTATCACATTATGGTTAACTGACAATAGATAGGGCAATTCATAAACCAATTTGGGTGAGTGTTGATGGCTATCACGGAAAAATTAGTTGATATTCATATAACTGGTCACGCTGTCACTTAGTTCATTGGTAATCTATACTAATATTATAAAGCTGTAGTTTGTTTGTTTGTACGCGCTAATCTCAGGAACTACTGGTCTTATTTCAACAAACCTTTCAGTGTTGGATAGTCCATTTATCGAAGAAGACTATATTTACTTTCAGAAAAATTTGGGTCAGCCAGAAAATTGCGATTTTGTAACCCAAGTAGTACAATCGAAAACCTATTTATTCGTGCGCTGCAAAAACTATTGACAACAGAACAAAATGATGTACTACGGGTTTGTAGGTCTTATTATGATCTACAATAAAGTCCTCGAGAGCACATATCTAACTATCATAGTTTAGTCACAATAACCGCTTTTATGTTCATAAATAATATTAAATCGTCTGAAGAAAGAAACTACGTTAAATGCGTATCGTAATATTAATCTACGCGGGTGAATCCGTGGGGCGCAGCTAGTTATTTATAATGGATTAAAAACTCTTTTATCAAATTGAATACTTGATATCATGATAATAATATTGATTTATTAAGAAGACCTAGCCATTATTTTATTTTTTAATCATTGTTTTTATATTTATAAATATGACAAACAATTTAATGAATTCAAAAGCTATGCTAGTGATAAGTACATAATCCTGTCGGTTACGTGATGTACAATTTTAATATTCATTAAAGATTGACGAACTGTTAACTGCCGATATAATAAATATAATGCGTCATTGCACATAAAAAATATACATAACAACATCAACTACGCACGTCACACGACGCTATATATATATTGTTACTTTGTTACACTGCCACAGTTAAAATGCGTAACAGTATTCAAGTTATTTATTGGTGAATAAATATACTTTCCCGTGCAGCTAAGTAATTTAAATTTTAAAAGGTTATAAATAAGTAAATCGAAGTGAAATGTTACATATGCTGCACAACTATAGCGTTTATTCATGGCACTTACAACTTTTTGTGACATATTATGTCGCAAACACAAAGATAATTACAGTATTTGTATCATTGTCGCAGCAGTTGCTATACTGCCATCGAGTTGTAAAGATCCCATAAAACCTTGATTATAGTTCCGCGAATCATAGCATCGTAAAATAGCAAATTCTAAGTGTTATAGCGTCGCATAAAAATACGTCACACTTTTTATATCCTGCCCGACCTTATTTATACCTTCAGAAAGTTGTGTATTATAAGATTTCAAACATACTGTGTTATGTGGAGGAATCAATCAACATTTCTCGGGGGAATTTCTCGCAAGGCCTGTCACGATTTCTATAGTGTTGTTTGTGATATCAGCTTAAACGAATAGCGAAGACTCAATCTGACATATAAAGCACTTGTTATATTTTGACACGAAGCATCTAGCTATAGCGAAAGATTTTTTTTCCACTACGGTTTAAGGCCACAACAGACGGCGCTATACGATATAGCATGGTATATATCAAATAACCGCATTCTAGTTATATTATAGTCAATACGATATGAGTGCTATAACTTGAAAAAAAAATATTTATTATATTTTATCTCCCAAAGTTGGCAAGAAATTGGTCAAATAAGAGACCATTTACGAGCAAATGTGTTATAAATATATTACTATATCGTGGTGGCCTTGTTTGAGCAGTCGCCTGCTACGCAAGCGACGCAAGTTCGAAACCCAGCGGGGCCTGTACCAATGAGTTTTTCTAAAAAACTTATGTACAGTGATTTGACACCACGTGCTTAACGGTGAAGGAAAACATCGTGAGGAAACCTGCATATTTTTGAGAAGTAATTCAAAGACGTATGTATAGTGCCTGAGACGTGATAGACTCACCATCTGCCACGTTGGCACTTAATCGTCTTGAAAAGTGGGTGTTGTGATTACAACACCTATGCCTACCCCTTCGGGGAATACAGGCGTGAGCAGATGTATGTATACTATATCGCCGTCTGTTGCAACCTTAACTATATATTTTTGGTCCTAGCAATATTAGCGCCCCTTAAATCAAGTTTCCACTCGTATTATCCTATGGTTTAATATAATTCTGACATCCTAATGTAATATTTATCGTTGCATTGTATAAGTGTAATTTGTGTGATACTTACAGTGTGCTTCTGGATTCTAAAATAATATCTATAACTTCCTAACATAATTATTTACTTACTTATTCCATTTTAAACTTAATACTCTTACTAATAAGGTTGATTTTTGTTACCGGCTACACGGTTAGACTCACAATGTGTTTATGATAATATTATTTATAGATAAATACAACAAAGTTTTATTTTATAACACGAGATAATCAATGTACTAGAAACTCGAAATGTATAAATAATATTATCAAAAACAGTTACAAATGTCTTCACGATAAGAATAGTAGTTCTCTACGTACACTACACTGATTTAATATATACAGATAAATTAAATTGAAGTGTCTATTTGTAATTCCAAAATAACAGCTTTTCACTAAATACGTATGAAAGTATACACGGTAGGTACTGACTAAGAAATAACAAAAAAATCTCTGTCTGTCTGATAGCCTGGCGGATAGCTGATGTTACGAAGAGTAGCTTAGGCTAACTTTATTTTAATAAACATTAGGGTTCCGCGGGGCACCCGTGAACTTAATGCTTCACGGGTAAAACCGCGAGCCACAGCTAGTATGGAATATTATTAGACATTGGACCACTGCGGTGCATATGTACTATGACGTCATTGAACATATTAAGCAAATATTTGCATATATTATATATATAATATATATATAATATATGCAAATATTTGCTTATATATATAATTATATATAAGTGTATGAAGAGATGCATGAATGTGGATGAAGCGAAAGAAGTATGTAAGGATCGTAGCATGTGGCAAACAGTGGTCTCTGCCTACCCCCATGGGATACAGGCGTGAGCATATGTATGTATGTATGTATGTATATATATATATATATATATATACATAAAATTACTAAAAATGTATTTAAATTGCACCAACAAGATTACACCTATTTTATTTAATATTTATGTGCAATACATTTGTGATCTCAAATTTAAAAAGGGTATGTATACTGCCAATTTGTGTGTATGAAATGTAACATTATACTTAATGGTTAGAAAAAACATTGGTATATTCCTCAGTTTGTATGGGAACATTAAGAAGCGCCCCAAGCGGCGAGTGTGAGAAAGTTTCACGTCTCCATACAAAATGGCAAAACTTAAGATCAAACTTATACTCAGGCACTGAACAATAAATGGGATTCGTACCTACCGTCTCATACAAACCATACATACCTCTGCAAATTGAGCTACATTTCAACCCCATAATTTTGACGTGTTGAAGAATAGGGATTTTGTATTTTTCTAACCATTTTAATCTTATATCTATATATATAAAAGAAAGTCGTGTTAGTTACACTATTTATAACTCAAGAACGGCCAGAACCGATTTGGCTGAAAATTGCTGGGGAGGTAGCTTAGGACCAGGAGAAGGACATAGGATATCTATATCCCGAATATATACATACAGATAAATAAAAATTAAGTGTCTGTTTGTAATTTCAAATTGACAGCTTTTCACTTCATGCATATGATAGTATAAACGGTACATACATAAAAAAAAACATTCTTTTTTTACATTTTCTCTGTCTGTTTGTTCTGGGTAAACTCTGAAACGTCTAGACCGATTTCTACGGGACTTTCACTGACAGATAGTTGATGTTACAAGGAGTAACTTAGGATACTGTTTTTATATTAAGGTTCAGTGAAAAATCCACCCATATAATTAAATCTATGCGGGTGAAACCGCGAGCACAGCATATTATAAACAAAAAATGTGTTTAATGTTTCAATGCTACATTACGCTCTTCCTTTTATAACATTAAGACTGATTTATTTGTATTTTCAGTCCAAAAATTAGACTAAATATAATAAGACTTTTGGAATAATTTTGTAGGTATCTGAATACATTGAATGACATTAAAAAAGTAAACAAAATCATCCTGCTTCCTTAATTGGCTTATTCCCAGACATAGCCCATAGAATTTGAAAAAATATCTCTCGTACATTAATTCCTGGGAGCCACGACAGTTAAATTTCTTGGATACCGTGAGAATTCATTTGTGTAAGCCATGGTTGTAATAAAATCATGGATGTCTGTGAATAAGCTATTAATTGCCGGTTCTTTCCAAATAAGCATTAATATAACACTCATTAAATAGGGTACCAATACCCATGTATACTGAAATAAATGTGTATGTATGAGTGACTTAATATTACTAGTTATATACCCCTTTTATTTTAAAGGGATTCTTGCAACGATAATAATACTTGTGCCATTTTACTTTTCAATGTATAACTCGCTTATTTATAAAAATCTGTGCCAAATTAAGCAAATTATAGTTTTGTTAAACTAATAATAATTTTCTATGACGCAACTACAAATTATTATGGTAGGTCTATCAATTGAGCAATATCATTTGAAACAAAGCATATTTACGCCCATACCAAATGTATTGGTGAACGTGATCATCATCCAGAGGACCTAGTGCGAGTTTTTCACTGCCGCCGTCACAAGTCACCGCGTCGACGTAAACGCAGATTTCTATAGGATCGAAACAGCGACATCTGTCGGCCTAAAGATGCGTTTACGTCGACGCGATGACTTGTGACGGCGATTTATGAAAACTCGCACTAGGCACACAGCCCAGCCGCGTTATTCACTGACTATTCTCAGTGTCCAACTCGACGACGAGCGTTGGTTTCAATAATAAGAAATTGATACATAATACATAGAGCACAAAGTTCAATTTCCTTTCTTTAAAAGCCGACACTCTACGAGTGCGTCGCTGAGAAACCTTAGTGAATAACACGGCAGCTATGGCAGGGGTTTGAGAATGTATTGATGACGTAAGCTTGATCAATCGTGGGAATTGCACAGTTTATATTACTGTCAAATACTCTTATGCTTACTCTATGGAAATTATCGCAGAGTGCCTAGTGCGAGCTTTCTTAAAATCGCGTCGACGCAGATTTGTGTGGGCTCTCAATAGTGTCATCTTTAGGTCGACAGATGGCGCTGTTTCGATTCTATACAAATCTGCGTTTACGTCGACGCCATAACTTGTGACGGTGAAAAACTCGCACTAGGCCCTCAGATAGATTATAAACAATCAAACGATCACATATGTAAGAGATACATATATTGAATCATATTAATGTTTTGATGCGACCGCAGTGATATAGTGGCTTCCCACGTGTCAAACCCTTACTACTGTAGTTTTCAAGATTTTTTTCCTTTGTTATAAGAAGTCGATGGAGTATTGCCCTTACGGCCACATCACAAGGAGTGCTTAGCCAATTTCGTTAAATATTTATTAATTATTTATTGTGTACATAATTATTTGGGGTAAGGTAAAATACATTACGCGTTTACTTGATCGATAAATAATAGTCATGTCCAAATTAAGTGTAATATATCAAATAGGTTGGTAAATCATTCAAATGAAATAGTAATTATTAATTATAACTAAATTATTGTAAGGGTTTATAAAAGTGTGATGCTTATAAACTATACCTATGCTCAGAATCTGTAAATTATTTCAATATTTTTATATTAAGGAACTTAATATTTAGACTATGATATGCATTTATTGTTAACGAATTTATTTTGTGTTAATAATTTAATAAGATTATTGTTATTGTAATACTTGTTGAAAAGTATTTAGCTAAACATTGTGTATTATGTACATAACGGAGAAGTAAAAAGCCTTAAAACACCTACATGTAATAAAAGATTTCTCTATTACCTACAACTTTTTTTTTCAATCGCCTTTACCCAAATATATACCTACTTAAGTACTAGGGTAATTTGTTTTCTGTGACAGAGTCACAAGGACTTATTATTCCTACTTATATACCAAAAATATGGCAAAGATGCACACAGCTCACCTGATGGTAAGCAGTTACTGCGCATATTCATGACGCTGGCAATACTATTAAATATGAAGGAAGTATTTTAAGTTTTATTTTTCATCATTTCTACTTTTCAAAGCACTTGCAGTAGGTCGCATTATAATTTAATGTTAACGTAGTGTCAGGAACAGAAACACCTATTCCCTGATACCGCCATTAGTAATTGTGTAGGTATGTGCGTCATTCAGCTTTCTTGTTATTGATCAATACCTTACTTGACGTATTATGTAATGCTAAAAAGATAATGAATGATTTGAATGTACGCTTTAAATTAACAAATAAATTATTAATTATTTAAATTTACCTGTAAAACTCGATTTTTTTTAAACTTGTGAAATTTTCCGAACGAAAATGAATGTAACGAATTGTCAATTTAAACAGTTACCGAACGAAATTTCTACTGTCATGTCATATTTCATTTCATTATCATGGCGGAGGACGAAGACGGTGTTTCGAATAAAAAATCGCCTCAAAATTCAAATAATGAAGAGGACTCCCCCCAAGATAATGGACAAAATGTGACCAGACCAGATCTAGGCATTGAAGAAGCAAAGTATAATAGCAATGAAAACGGCAACAACTCGCCGTCACAGCCGAGAAGTTCGTCTTCCAGTGAGTGTTTTACTGAGTTGTTTTTTGTCCTAAATATAAAAGCATTCCTAACGTGCGGTTTCGTTTTAGAGTCAACAGCGGCGACACGTAAGGATGAGAATCCGTTCTCGTTTCGACATTTCCTGAAACGGGACTTGTCGTTGCCAGGGAACTCGACGTACGAGAACACGGGCGCGCGGCCCAAGGTGTACGCGAACACCGTGCAGCACTCGCCCACCAAGCTCGACGTGCACGCCGAGCCGCGCCGGGAGCGCGCCCGGCCCGAGCCACCCAAGGACAGCGACAGCGGCCACCGCGCTAGTGATAACACGTCCTCAACCAGTTCTGTAGAGATACCTTTTAGTGTAGTGGACAATTCCGAGTCTAAGCATAACTTTTATACAGACAGTGCAGAGGAGCCCTTCTATCACAGGCCCAATCTGGCATCCGAGCCATTAGGCATGCCTTCGTTGCCAGATTTTGTGCAAGACCACATCCTAGTGGAGCAGGCATACTTGAACTCTAACGGGCCATTATCTGTGGACTTGGATAATTTGCCAGACTTTACATTCAATACTAATTACAATGCTGGAACATCGTCACGGGGGAACCGTGGTTATAATAACTACGAAGCGTATGGGGCAGCTTCAACATCTGGTGAGGGAGGCAGTGCGCGTAGTGTGCCCCTGGACCTGCCGGCCGGTGCGGAGGCTGCGGGGCCCCTGCCACTTGACCTACCGCCGCACCTCAGCCTTGACCTCACTGAATCTGTCAACCCTGCGGACCGCAGGAACAACTCCCCACGGAATACTTTCCCATTGGACTTGCCCCTAAATGCAGGTAAGCATACATATAATTTTGAATACTTTGGAACATTAAAAATCACTATTATCTTCAGAACAGTCACAACTAACAAACCAATAGGGGTTTGTTAGTTGTGACTGTTCTCCATATTAAAGGCATGACCTTGAATACAAAGTAGGTTATGTTAGTGTAGTTTCTAAAGAGCCTCCTGAATACCACTCAAAATTCCGTCTGGAAGTTATTGTGTGGTTATGAATACAATTAGTGTAAATATGTTTTATGCTGATTTATGTATTATATATTATGTATGCTAGTGTCTTACACTGTAAGGACAGGATTTGCCTTCTCTGGGACCCTAGGCAATACCCGGGGCCCTTTTTTTAGTTTATTAAACATATTTCTGACTTAGGGTCTCATGGCTCCCCTTGACAGTTACCTAATCTGCCTTGTAGATAAATCCAACCCTGGTTGTAACACCTCTTCTTACTCCTTGTAGGTGTTCCATTTAACAATAATATGCAGAAGATATCACATTTAACTTGAAGTTGGCATTTTAATTTATTGTACATCCAAAGGCACACAATAATTACTTAATATTCAATCAATTAAATACTATTCATTAGCATATAATACTGTGTCCATTCTACATTCCACAGTTTCACATAATATAAAATGTACAGTTTAACCTCTAACTTAGTTTTATTTTAAATTACTTCACCGAAGTATTGTAATTTGTATGAAGGCTAGCATTACTTAGTTGTTAATTACATACATACATATACTCACGCCTGTATTCGCCGAGGTGTAGGCAGAGGTGTTGTAATCACAACACCCACTATTCACCAAAAATGATTAAGCGCAAAAGTGACATAGTGAGTCCATCGCCGTCTCAGGCACTATACATACGTCTTTGAATTACTTCTCAGAAATATGCAGGTTTCCTCACGATGTTTTCCTTCATCGTAAAGCACGTGGTGTGAAATCACTGTACATAAGTTTTTTAGAAAAACTCATTGGTACAGGCCCCGCTGGGATTCGAACTTGCGTCGCTTGCGTAGCAGGCGACTGCTACGCAAGCGGTGGCCCGAGGCCACCACAATATCATAGTAAAAACTTTACTTAGATCAGAGCAAGATGACACAGTGTATGTTGGCACATTACCTACTCAATCCACTTATTTGTGCAAGCCAGTAAGGCAGAGTATAAATAGGTTGTGACATAGAATGTAAATTTATTCTGATGTACTCAAACTTTCAGTTGACATTGTTGTGTATTTGTAAGGCAAGTTTAAAGTAATGTATGTATGTATGTGAAGAGTCAATGAGGCTGCCAGACTTCCTCCCGGTGCACCCAGGCAGGACCTCTCCAGAACCAGAGCATTCCGATGAACAACTACAGCAGATCATCCTAGAGCTGCATCATACCAGGTATTGGCCTTGTGTTGATCCAATATCATATATAGATGTCACCTGCAATTTGGCCAGATTTTATTGAATTGATTATTATGTTTTAGTTAGTTTAGGCCCTGGTAAGTCACTTGAAGTGTTCGTCGATTCAAACACGGTGCGAATCGAGATCGTAAATATTTGAATGTTTTGTTTCGAACAAAAAAGTATTTCCCTGTCTCATAACCTCAAGGAAGCCTCTCGAATATTCAATACGGAATAAGTAATACTTTTTTATGTTCCAAACAACCCATTTAAGAAGAAACAACCTCTATTCGTACCGTGGTTTGAATCCCTTGTGATATGAATCGACGAACGCTTCAAGTGACTTACCAGGGTCTAAAGTGAGTAACTTTAATTCCAACGAAATTAATTAATGAATTTTTAATAAAAGTTGTGGTTCGAATTCCCCATGGTAAGAATCAACGAACTCTCCAGTCACTTGTGAACGTAGGAATATCCACCGGTTCGTAAACTGTCGCATTACAGTACTTAGTTCTGATTCCTTAGTCTTACTCAAGTCTGAATAATGATATTTCTTAAACTTTCGCAATTAAAATTGATACATATTTAAAGTTACTTGGGAGCTATCGCGATATTATTTTGAAAATAACATTTCGATTAGGTTACACCAATCGTGGTCGCGAGTAGACGGCGAGGCCGTCTTCGCATTGGCCCTGAAAAAGGTGCGTTATTTTCAAAATATTATCGGGATAAGTTGCTATTGCGCATATCATTCGATCAGCGAAGTTAAGCAACTCTAACCCTAGCCAGTAATTGGATGGTTGACCGCCCGAGTTCCCTCCGTGCCTCGGAGTGCACGTTAAGCCGTCGGTCCCGGTTGCCAATTTATCATCTTTGGCGTTTCAGGTCAGTCGGAGGCTTAAAATGATCTGACAACTGGTTTAACCCAGATCACAGATTTTCCTCGTTAAAGGGGTTGCGAAGAAGATGGCAGTCGCTTCGCATAAAAATCAGGTGATCAGCCACATCGGGTTGAATCAAGTGCCGACCCCAATAATGTATGGGATAAGGCCAGGGTGATGATGAATCGAGTAACTTTAATCAGAATAATGACTACAGATCTGAGTTATGTGCGGAGCGCAATCGTCGTTGTCGAGCGGAGGGCGAGGCTGCAGCAGCGCGGGCCGCCGCCGAGCGACTGCGGGACGCGCAGCTGCCCCCGGGGCCCCCGGCGCCCGCGCTGGGGCCCCACGGCCCCGTGCTGAGTCCCCACGGCCCCGCAACGGGCCCCCATTGCCCCCCGCTGGGCCCCCACGGCCCCGCCCTGCACTCCACAAGACCTACTCACTCTGCGAGACGCACGCACTCCGTTGATACTGACCACGCTGATGCGGTATGCAACTTAATTGGTGCTTTTATATTTTACCTACAAGTTCAAACCCTCCCAAACAAGACCAGCCCAGCTGCCTCGCTCGCGCACCTGCAACGCCCTAAGCCGTGGTCCGAGCCCCCTATGGGGGGGCTAGAACTTGCCTGGAGGCTTAAATTAGTCTCGTCATAGTCCAGTTAACCATAGCTACCGAGCTGTGAGAGCCAACAACCTTTGTGCCTGACAACTACACATGCGCTAGGAAACACAGGCTGTTTCGATATCGGCGGGTCGTACTAAGTCGCGATCATACTCTCCTGGCCCTCGCACTCTCTCTGCGCTCAACGCTCTCTTGGAGTCACACTCTGGGTGTGATTTGTTTGCGGATGAATGGCAGACGATCATATCGGCATGTCTGGAGTATTGTGAGGCGAATGTTTGATTGTGTTTGTATTTTTATAATATGCTGTGTATATAATTCAATATATTGTGTAATATTGCTACGTTTTGTGTAATTGGTTACTGGCCGTTCAAAATGTATATTTCAAATAAATAAATAAATAAAATAAAAATTATGAATTTTGAGCGCTCACGGAAAATTCAAGGTTAGCTCTCAAAACTCTCAATTTTATCAAAAACTTGCTAATGTTATCGAAATGTACACGCCGCGTCAGTCATATATGTTTGATCAAGTATACAGCGCCTCTAATGGAAGCGCTAGAAACTAAAATTTATCAGTGACATGACAAATAAATATACCCAGAGTCTGAATAAGTGCCTGGTTAGTGACAATATGCTCGTCCCTTATTACACGGGACTTAAACATAACTCGCGAAATGTGGGGGTACTATAAGTATATCTTTGCGTACCCCTTCAGGTAATACATTAAGTGCCAACGTGACAGATGGTGAGTCCATCGCCGTCTCAGACACTATACATACGTCATTGAATTACTTCTCAGAAATATGCAGGTTTCCTCACGATGTTTTCCTTCACCGTAAAGCACGTGGTGTGAAATGACTGTACATAAGTTTTTTTTTAGAAAAACACATTGGTACAGGCCCCGCTGGGATTCGAACTTGCGTCGCTTGCGTAGCAGGCGATTACTCAAACCTCAAGGCCATCACGGCTCCGACATGCAAAGTATATCTTTACATTAAGAATGAGTGGTTGTATATATTGTTGGTGATAAGTATAATATTTCCTTTACAGAGCAGAGCTGCCGCGACCGAGAGTACCATTACGAAACTGAAGAACCAAATCAAAAAGCTCAAGGTAATAACATCAATACAGATAAATTGAAGTGTCTGTTTGTAACTCCAAATTAACAGCTTTTTTTTTTACTAAATGTCATCAAATTTATTTTTAAAAATTTTTTCATTTAAACTTGACACATTGGCTGATAACAAAAGAATATTTACACTACTTGTAATGAATAAACTCAAAACTACTGTGACGATTACAAAAAATCTTTCAACATTGGAAAGCTACATCATCAGCGAGTAACATAGACTATATTTTATCCCCGTACTCCCGCGGGAACGGGAACTATGCGGGTGAAACCTATAGTATTATATAAAACTAATTTTATAAAAAAATTGGTGCTGCATAACATCTCCCTGGCCTTATCGCATACATTATTGGGGTCGGCACTTGATTCAACCCGATGTGGCTGATCACCTGATTTTTATACGAAGCGACTGCCATCTGACCTTCGCAACCCCTTTAACGAGGAAAATCTGTGATCTGGGTTAAACCAGTTGTCAGACAATTTTAGGACTCCGACCGACCTGTAACGATTGCCAAAGATGGTAAATTGGCACCATCTCCAATTACTGGCTAGGGTTAGGGTTGCTTAACTTCGCTGATCGAATGATATGCGCAATAGCAACTGTGCCACGAGCTCCTCCGTGCCGCGAAACAAAGCCACCCAAGTTCTACTATTCTAGGTCATCTCAAGCTACGCATTTACTTATAAGTAGATGTACTAGATTTTTAGTTATGTTAATTTTTATCGACATTTGTGCATTGGAACATTGTCGATGAGCTTACGTTTTTTTAATTATTTATTTTTTATTATTTAAATTGTATAATATTTTTGAAAAGAGTAATTACTGAGTTTCTTGCCAGGTTCTTCTCAGTAAAAGCAACCTTCCGAACCTGGCGGTATCATGTATAATCCTGTATAATTATGTCATTCTGACGATTTGAAAGTACTTTGTAAAAAGTCTAATCGAATAAAGATACTTTTGACTGGACTTGACTACGCGGGTGAAACCGCGTGGCACAGGTTGTATACAAACATATAACATAATGTTGTGTATAGGAGGAGCTAGCTGCCTCTCAGGAAGAGGTACGTATGCTCCGCGCGAGGCAAGCCGGCGCCGCCACGGACCTAAGGACCGCCACGAGCGTCGCCGAGACCTCACTCAGGTATAATCTATATATATTCAATTTTATTCATCTAGATATACTATCAGGTATATCTAGATGAATAAAATTGAAGTGTATGAGTTGTCAACAAAATAACAGCTTTTTCCTAAATGCATATGAAATTATATACGGTACTGACTTAATAAAAGTAATTTTTTTTTATTCTCCCTTGTGTGTCTGTTTGTTCCGGCTGGATCGATTTTAACAGGACTTTCACTGGAAGATAACTGATGTTACAAGGAGTAACTCGGGCTACTTATATTTAAAAATCATTAGTATTCCACGGGCCGCCCATGAAATTAAGTCTACGCGGGTGAAACCGCGGGGCACAGCTAGTATTACAATAATAATAGAGCCCTAGTGGTCATAGGTCTCCGCAGTTGCCTACTTCGCAAGCGACGTGAGTTCGAATCCCAGCCGACTGCACCAATGAGATTTTTCTAAAAACTTAATTGCAGCTATTTCATGCCACGTCGTGATGAATTCTTCATATGTCTGAGAAGTGATTCAAAGACATATGTATAGTGCCTGAGACGGGGATAGACTCACCATGTCCCGTTGGCCTTTTAATCATGAAAACGTTGGTGTTATAACTTTGCCTACCTTTATTGCAGGGTGTGAGAATATTTATTATTTTAATTTTATAAATCTCACCTTCCAGAGAGCTACTAGCGGGCTTGGAACAGCTGAAAACGCTCGGATCTTCCCTCGACACGACATGATTGCCTTGACTGGTGAGTGGGGGTTGATTCCCGTCATACAACATACGTCATTACACATACCTTATATACGAGAGACTTAGAACAAAGATTATGTAGCTGGAAAACTATATTACACGCGTAAGAATATCCTTCCGATATTTAGGAATTTCATAGAAAAATAACCCATGTTTAATAATGCAATGGCTGGCATTCTCGTCATACTTGTGAACGGGGGTCTTACCATAAGCTCTTATTGCCGTCATAGTTGCACTGTGTGACAGTGACAGACTTATACACGTCATATACATGTGTCTCACAATAAGAGTTAAACATCATACATATGCTCACGCCTATATTCCCCGACGGGGTAGGCAGAGGTGTTACAATTATAACACCCACTTTTCACCGAAGATGATTAAGTGCCAACGTGACAGATGGTGAGTCCATCGCCGTCTCAGACACTTTACATACGTCATTGAATTACTTCTCAGACATATGCAGGTTTCCTCACGATGTTTTCCTTCACCGTAAAGCACGTGGTGTGAAATCACTGTACATAATTTTTTTAGAAAAACTAATTGGTACAGCCCCCGCTAGGATTCGAACTTGCGTCGCTTGCGTAGCAGGCGACTGCTCAAACCTCAAGGCCACCACGGTTCAGTTAAACTATCATGGCAATAAGAGGTCATGGTAAGGCCCCAGGTGCTGCTTGTGGAGGCTGGTCATCTCAAGCTACACAATTATATGTAGTACTTATAATTTTTGTTTTATCGACTTTTGTGCATTGGAAATGTGTCCATGGGCTTTATGTTTTTGTGATTTATATTCTGTTACAATATATATTCGTCTAAATTCTTAAAATGGTCAGGAATCATAGTTTTCACGAAGCAGGACTCAAACCCACGACCTCTGTACACCGTAACGAAACGGTGTAAGCATTCAGAAACAATGTATGCATTAAAATCGTGAATTCAACTAAAAAATATTCATGTACAAAAATATAATAATACTTCATTTATGAAAGCTTTAAATATTAAATTGAATATTTTTTTTTTCATTTCTTAAAGAAAACTATACACCTTAATAAAAACTTTATGGGAATTACATGTCACGTGACTGATTTATGTCCGTTTCCATACATTTTGTATCCCTTCCATAAGCGCAAGTAGCGCGCCTATAGATATTCTCCCCACGATTGAACAAGATTACGTCACGATCAGTGCTGGCATTGATAGACAATTACACGGTGACATAGCCTTGGACTAATCACGTGACCTAGTTGACGGGAATAGCATAGAATATGATGGTATCATGGATTAATTACTTCTAATTGTTTAATAGACTTTTAGTTTTTTTTTATTGAGAATCTAATATTTAAAAAATACTCTCAATGTATTTGTCTGTTTGTATGTTACAGACCAAATTAAGAAATCTAAACCTTGATTTAATTTAGATATACTTTATCTGGACAATAATTTACAAAGAGCTTTGAGTATCAACTTTGTTTAATAAGTAACTAAAACCTTAACATCTACAATCTTATAACCAACAAGTTAGTTTCGACAATTTCTTCGTATATACATACCTCACCAAGTTTCCAAATTTCATGTCTAGGATCAGCAGTTTAGGCTGTGCATTAATATCCGTCGGTGAGCTCTTCGAATTGTATAATAATAAAATACATCGACATAATATTACAGTTAATACTTTTAAATTTGAAATCTCATCGTGAATATTATAGAATTTCCGAAGTAAAATTAAATAATTACAGAAACATCCATTGTACAAGGTATACATTTGAAGATTTACCTGCGAGCCACACAATGTTCTCAGATTGATCCGTTAGTGAAACTTAGTATTTTATTTGTTAAGGGCTCGGCTTATAGGTACCTACTTGAATAGTGTCCTGTTAATATATGTAATTAAATTAATGACATTTCATTAACTTGAATTTGCCTTCTATATCTATTGTTATCTGTGGAAGATGGTAGAGGGCGCAATCAAGTGACGTGTGAACTATTTTTCAATGGCGGATGACGCTTACATTATTGTGTATTGTTATAAAACGTAGAGAGACAAACCGAAGGATACAATTGAGGAAGCGATATTATTAAACTTTAAACGTCGTTTCTTTGTATTTTCAGGTGAGATAGAAGTGTGATTGTCATAACTTGATAATAGTTGTAACTTTGTATTTTCAGAGAAACAATTTGTGGTTTATTTTGAAGATCCTCAATAATATTCCTTATATATATTTTTTTTTTCCTTCTGCCGTTAAAATTATCTATGGCTGTGTTGTCGTCAAAGTACCAAACTTTCGCTGAATATCACACACCTTGTGTATTGTATACTTTTCACGCCTGTCAGGGATTACACACACGGTGTGTTTTAAACAATAGCATTCACAAAGTTCAAGTAGATACGACAATGTGAACTTTAAATATATTATAGTATGATTTGATTTACTAAAATCGACGGCAAAGCGCAGCCTCAAGGCGACCTCCTAACTGACATTTTTCCTAAGGTATTGATTTAAAAAAAAATTTAAAGACGTCCTCAATTTGTGTAAATTCTTGACCGCGATAATTAAGTGATGTTGCTTCATGCTTCACTTCGCCGTCGATATAAATCCAGGGCTATGTAGAAGAGTGTATTCAGTAAATTACATATTGTCTGTAAATTATTATTAAGGTGTATATTGATGTTATTAAAGAATAGATACGATCGTTGATAAATAGAAGCTAATGGTATATTATCTGAACAGGGCCTGTAACAAAATATCATTATCCCCACGCTTCGCTAGTTTCGCTACAAAATGTACGGGAATGACATATGTCACGTGACTGATTTACGTCATTTCCATACATTTTGTATCGTTTCTAATAGCGCAAGCGTGAGAGAATGTTACTTTGTCCAAGCCTATAGTAAGAGAAATTTCGAATGCTATAATAGAGTTTTTATTTAGATATGAAGTTTTATCGATAAATACATTTCAAGCTTTGTGCATCTCTACACTAGTACATATAGTAAAATCACAGTATAAATATAAGCTTTATAATCAGTAATTAATTTAGGCATATTTTTTTTAAATAAGAACGGTTGCTCCTTTGAGCTTGAGGGTTGTCAATCTTAAGAATTTAATATTTACTCTTTATATATTGTAAAAAAATTTTGTCGTTTTGAAGTTTTGAAACACGTGAATGACGTATACGCGAATGGGCGCTTTCACATGACAACGACACGATGTCGTCAGACTAGTAGTTTGATACAATTACACTGTGTCGTTGTCGGTAAGTATCGGTGGACGATATCGTGGCAGTGAGAATGCACCCATCGGCTACTACGTAACACCTTAAGGTGGAACCTGATGTAAGCCGCTCGACGCTAGTTTCCAGCGACAAATGTGGTCACGTGATATGTAGCGATACGTGATTGGAGCGGCTGCATGACGTAGTTCCTTTTTGAGTCGCCGCAAATTTAAAATGGGGTCACGTGACCACATTTGTCGCTCGAAACGAGCGTCGGGCGGCTGCATGTGTTTGCACCTTTACTGGCATTACCCTTTTACCGCTTATTTTCTCGTAGATGCGCACGTCTGTGTGAATGTGTTATTTCGAACAATTTATTTCTAGGTTCCTAACTGTTTGTCAAGCTTATATTAAAACTGTGATAATGTCCGTTCTTAAATAAATCCATGTAGCCAAATTTTAATAACATAGATTATGCCTTGTCTTCGATGATCGTATCCATTGTATAGTGTAGTCTGTGATATAGAGTTGCACTGCTTTGCAATAAAAATACCCACAACAAATTTTATTCTCCCAAAATAAATATGAAATTCCTGAGGCATCTTGTAAAATAAAAAAAATATGAAGCATTTTTATTGCAACGCATTGTAAATTTACGGAACTCGATCTGTAACATAATTTGTGTAATGATATCGTCTCTGTTTAAGTCTTTATGTCGATGTAATATGGGATATATTAGCATAACTAAATAAATAATTACTAGGGTTACAAGAAGATTGAAGAGAACTCTTGTGTTAATAATATATTTATGTATGAGAAAGGAGACTCGAAATGTAACTAATGTGAGAGCCTGGCAAAATAAATATTGATTTTCACAATGTTTTTTTATTTTTTAACCAAAAATTTTAATAGACATATGAGATTTTTACAATACATATTAAAATATAGCTCTAAGCTAAAGGAGTGCATACATAATCTTTGATCACTAATACTTTGATAACTTACATACATACATATGCTCACGCCTGTATCCCATGGGGGTAGGCAGAGACCACTGTTTGCCACATGCTACGATCCTTACATACTTCTTTCGCTTCATCCACATTCATGCATCTCTTCATACACTTTCTTCGGTTACGAGTGCTCCGAATTTGAGCTTTCTGAAAAATACTATTAATTTGGTCATAGTAGTTGTTCCTTGGACGCCCTCTACCGACACTTCCGGTCACATTCGCTCTATAAATTTATTTCGTTAATCGCCTTTCACTCATCCTTAAGATAACTTATAAACAACAATAATATTCGTGGAGCCAAACTAATCGGTCACCCATCTATCAGCCGTCCGCGAGGAATGTTGCGTACTTCCATCACAGCTAATCTTTACGCGCAGCTTTTAGCAAACAAAGCTAGCAAAAAAAAAATCTTAACAATCTTATAACGAGATAGAATATGTATTTTAAGATTGCACACGAGAATCCTGATACTTAAAGGTTATTATGGTAACCGCTTACCATCAAGCGTACATAGTGGGGTAGAGATGGTCCCAGTGGTCGGGGCACTGCAGGAAGTACTTGCGACAAGCGGCCTGGAACCTCTGCCGGTACTGCTCCGGGGACACCACCGTCGGCTGACCTGATCCGAGGTTCTTCTTCACCAAGTGCTCCAGCTTCTTGTCCCATGTGAAGGTGCGGATGTAATCTAAGGAGAGTAACCTCTTTCAGTGGAACATGTAATTTTTTAACAAAATCTGCTTTTTAGCAGAACTGGGGAAAACGAGGTCCTGCATTCTACCCCGAGTCAGGCAAAGTTTTATTGGGATTTTCCAACCGCAATTCTTCCCGTTAATGTTAGTGCCCGTTTAATGGGAACAGGCTCGCCGTCTATTACATGGGACTTAAACATAACTGGCGCTATGTGTATATACTACATGTACGATACAATACAGGCGAGAGTGATTATGTATGTATATTTAAAATAAGTGAGACATACATACATATGCTCACGCCTGTATTCCCCGAAGGGGTAGGCAGAGGTGTTGTAATCACAACACCCACTTTTCACCGAAGATGATTAAGTGCCAACGTGACAGATGGTGAGTCCATCGCCGTCTCAGACACTTTACATGCGTCATTGAATTACTTCTCAGAAATATGCAGGTTTCCTCGCGATGTTTCCCTTCACCGTAAAGCACCTGGTGTGAAATCACTGTACATAATTTTTTTAGAAAAATTCATTAGTACAGGCCCCGCTGGGATTCGAACTCGCGTAGCAGGGGACTGCTCAAACCTCAAGGTCACCACGGCTCTTTTAATAGATATTTATATACATGCTCACGCCATCCCAGAAGGGTCCCCGAAGGGGTAAGCAGAGGTGTAGTAACAACACCCCCATTTCACCGAATATGATCAAGTGCCAACGTGACAGACGGTGAGTCCATCGCCGTCCCAGGCACTATACATACGTCTTAGACATATGCAGGTTTCCTCACGATGTTTCATTTCACCGTAAAGCCGTAATAGATATATAATTCAATAAATAAATGATAGTAACCGATAATGCCAAGCACGAGTTTCCTGTCATCGAGTCCCAGCAGCAGGGAGTAGTCCATGACGCCGTGCGCCGCGAGGAAGGCCGTGTCGCGGCCGGCCGCGGCCCACACCACGCTGCCGCTGTGGGAGCGCACGTACAGCTGCTGCGACCAACGCACTGCAACATATTACTTCTACATATAACTTCTATATTCATGACATACATCTTTAAATTCTAAATTATTAAATGTCTATTGGCTATCAAGTTTGCCTACCGATCACAAGGTCCCGGGTTCGATTCCCAGGTCGGCTCAAAAATAGATATTGAGTTTTTCCGTTCACAAGAAATTCACAATAAATGCCCGGAGTTTGTAAGTTGGGTGTGTTTCCACTCCCGTGTCTCGGGGCGCACGTTGCACTGTTGGTCCTCCGCCTGATCTCTCTCCGGTCGTGTCTGATTGTCTCCCATCGGACTATGAGGACACACGGGATTCGAACCCACGACCTCTGTTGGTCGGTGTAACAGATAGAGCAAGGCTGCCCCTATACCGCAAAGACAAGGGAAGGAAAAGTTCGACGCATGAGGTAAGATCACAAGTAACTCAGTTGGAAGAGCCCCCGAGCCACGGGGGTGGAAACACACGCAACTTACAAACTCCGGGCATTTTATTGTGAATTTCTTGGCAGAAAAACCCAATATCTACATTTGACCCGACCTGGGAATCGAACCCGGGACCTCGTGATCGGCAGGCAAACTTGATAACCAGTAGACCAACGAGACAGTTTACATATGACACCTATGTACGTGTACATAATAGTGTGATATTACTAAAGATACGCTGGTAACTATTACAACAAACTTTAAAAAAATATAATCTTATAACTAGAATATATTATTAAAAGGAGTCCCTGGAGGCAAGGTTCCGAAGATACTGGAAGCATTCCCCTTTTGAATGGCAAAACTAATTCTTTGACTGAGGTAGCTGCCAGCTCCTCGATCTCCTGTGATGTCGACTAACCTTTTTGCTACTTCTTTAAAAAGCCTAATAGCGCTAGGACCCCACTCCTAGCGCTATTAGGCTTCGGACACGATACCGAATGGGACAAAATCATATTCGGAACCTAGACCCCTGTATTTGCAAGCTGCCGCATTTCAGCCGCACCAACTCTGTTGTTTGTTCCATGTAGATGGGAGGTGGCCAGCGTGTCTGAACAGTTCCCGCCCTACCCTCCTAGAATCAAGGTCATAGCGTGTTGTACGTACGGCTGAGCAGATGGTCGTCCGTGAGCACGTCGTTGTGTGTGAGGGCGGGCGGCGCGCGGCGCGGGCGCGAGGCCCCCTTGAGGTCGTAGCGCGCGCCCCCCGCGGCCCCCGCGCCCCCCGCGGCCCCCGCGCCCCCCGCGGCCCCCGCGCCCCCCGCGCCCCCCGCCCCCCACCACACGTGCTCCGTCACCAACACGCCTCCCGCGCCCCCCACGCTGAACACGCCCACGATACGCGCTGCAACAAAAGGACCACACTGATACAGAAGCATATATGTAGAAGCATAGATAACAGGGGAGAGCCGTGGTGGCCTTGACGTTTGAGCAGTCGCCTGTACCAATGAGTTTTTCTAAAAAACGTATGTACAGTGATTTCACACCACGTGCTTTACGGTGAAGGAAAACATCGTGAGGAAACCTGCATATTTCTCGGAAGTAATTCAATGACATATGTAAAGTGTCTGAGACGGCGATGGACTCACCATCCGTTACGTTGACACTTAATCATCTTCGGTGAAAAGTGGGTGTTGTGATTACAACACCTCTGCCTACCCCTTCGGGGAACACAGGCGTGAGCATATGTATGATAACAGCGCTAGCAATCATGGCTAGCACTCAAAATTCGTGACACCAGCGATACATTTAAGTAGAGGAATAATATTTAGACGAGCTCACGATGCTGAACACGCAACGCGTGTGCGTGAAAGTAAATGTGAGATAAACACGCATCCTGTGTTGTTTAGAAACACGTGTCTTTTAAGTAGATATTTAGGCGGGAACACGGTACTGAACACACAACGTGTGTACGCGTAAATAACGTGAATTTGATTGCCTCACTAATAAACACACACCCTGTGTACTTTAAGCATACATTTTATTTGCATGTTATAACGTCGCCGCTTATTACCGAGCGAAATATTTTGTCTGTGCCCGTTCGGTGATGGAAGGAACGGTCCCTCCCCGCTCCCGCGCCCCGCGCAGTCGCGAATGAACCGATAGGAACGTCGGTATCGCGCGACGCGCAAGAACGGCAACCGCGCCGTACGCTACATGTTGTGAACTTTATATTTTACTAGCGGCCCGGTACGTGCTTCGCTACGTATAAGGCATAGTAATAAAAATATGATTATTAAGTTCATTTATTCGAACAAAAAAATAATTTAAATTGCTAGCTAGTAAAAACTAAAAAATAAAAAAGAATTGGGTACTCTTACTATGGTGGGTCTATATGGGTTGGTCAAAAACATCTGGATAACCAATATTTTTTGTTTTTCCATTTTGAGCATGAGTAAATAAACAGGTGAACTTTATATTTTATAGTGTGTTTCCCTTTTGTGTTCATTTTATTACTTTATTATACCTTCTTTGATTGCAATTTTACACGTAATTTTTTTTGCGTAAAGTCACCACGAACTCATACGACCCACAACGAGGAAGAGAACCTCATGCTCACTACAATGTCCTATTTCTGTGAGCTTTTATAAACACACGGTGCATAGTTTTGATCACATTACTATAAATATGAAATGTCACTTCGCATAACTCACCCAAAAGACTAGGCAGATTGTTTTGCCGACAGCTGATGACGTAGTTGAAGTAATGGGGCGCGAACTCCAAGAACTGCTGCCACTCCGGTTTGGTCATCTCTTTCAGAACGTATCTGTCATCTGGTTCAAAGTTATTCGGAAGCTTTATTTCAGCACAAGTTCTTAGAAAGCGACTTATTAGAAAATAAAGATTAAAAAATAAACATATATTAAATTAATTTTACATACATACATACATATGCTCACGCCTGTATTCCCCGAAGGGGTAGGCAGAGGTGTTGTTATCACAACACCCACTTTTCACCGAATTTGATTAAGTGCCAACGTAATACAGACGTCTTTGAATTACTTCTCAGAAATATGCAGGTTTCCTCACGATGTTTTCCTTCACCGTAAAGCACGTGGTGTGAAATCACTGTACATAATTTTTTTAGATAAACTCATTGGTACAGGCCCCGCTGGGATTCGAACTTGCGTCGCTTGCGTAGCAGGCGACGGCTCTAACCCCGAGGCGACCACGGCTCTCATAAATAAATTCATTTTCTTAGCGAATTAATCTATCTAGGGTGAAATATGAAATCACATGAATATCTGCAGGTAAATATGTTATACCCAGATGACAATTTTAAACTTTTTTCGGGGTCAAATGAAGCAAATTCACGTTAGCTATCAAATCACACCTTTCCGCTGTGATTATACTGAAAGATAGTGTTCTGTAATCTATGTATCAGCTTATTTTTATACTTTCTTTTAAAATCTGGCGAATGATAATGATCTTCCCCACAAATTATTAAACCACAAGCTAGACAACTGCAATTTATTGAAATAAAGTAAAAAATAACATACCTGTGGTCTTACAAAACGTAGAGCCAGATTTGCCTCCCTTAGCAGCCCAAGGGACGCAGTGAGCCAGCGATCTAATGAACTCTTCCTCCACCTCGCAAAGACCTTCTGCAATACACGGTATGCAAATTCAATCCCTGTTCACATGATTTGAAAAGAGAGGCGTTGATTTTGTCTTCTTCAATACAACCCAATTTTTTTTTCTACGGCTTCAATTATCATGTGAAGGTGCAACCACATGCAGCCGCCCGCCGCTCGTTTCCAGCGACAAATGTGGTCACGTGACCCCATTCAAAAAGGAACTACGTCATGCAGCCGCTCAAATCAAATCAAATCAAAATATCTTTATTTGATTAGACTTCTAACAAAGTACTTTCAAATCGTCAGAAGGACACAAAATACATTATACATGATTACAAATGTTACCACCGGGTTCGGAAGGTAGCTTTTGTTGAGAAGAACCCGGCAAGAAACTCAACAATTACTCTTTTAAAAATATATATATTATACAATGTTTTTGGTTACAGTATTTATATCTCATGAATATAAGCCCATGGGACACAGCACAAATGCTCAATTGTCAAATATAATAACTAAAATATTACAAATATTTGTGAGCATGGCAAATTCCAGCCAGTCAAAGCAAAGATCAAACAAAGATTAATTAATTGTAGCAAAAGTACAGTGCCAATGGGATTATTTACAATAATTTTTCGACAAAGATACATCCCAGGGTTCCTTATCACAAATATATCCAATCACATATCACGTGACCATATTTGTCGCTGGAAACGAGCGTCGAGCGGCTTACATCAGGTTGCACCTTTAGAATTAACGGCTTTGGACTACAGATTTGATTTTCTAAATTATAGAATAGTAATTCGTCATACGACGGTGAGTGAAGGAGGAAACATCATGAGACAGCCTGAAAACGACTATAAAAATTTTTTTATTCGTATTTAAGGCCAACCGAGTAGATAGCAACAGACTTGACATCTATCACGCAATACCTTTGACAGTTCCTATATCATAGTTGACATTCAAATTGTATCAATAAATAAATGTTAGGTGAAATATGGGAACTGACTATCCCCGCGTTCCCTGCCCTCATCGCAGCAGCACCGAGCCTCGGAGTGCGGTGGTGGGCCGCCGGTGCAGTAGGTGTCCGTGATGTGAGGGTTGGAGCTGAGAGGTGATATCAACATGTGGCGGAGACGCTGGAACTGGGCGGCGTAGTACACGCGGCACGATAGACCGTCCTTAAAAAAACAAATAAATCTCACAGTTGCTATTGCGCATATCATTCGATCAGCGAAGTTAAGAAACCCTAACCCTAGCCAGTAATTAGATGGTTGACCGCCCGAGTCCCCTCCGTGTCTTGGACGTTAAGCCGTCGGTCCCGGTTGCAAATGTATCATCTATGGCAATCGTTACAGCTCAGTCAGAGGCCATAAAATAGCCTGACAACTCGTGAAAGGGGTTGCGAAGGTCAGATGGCTGTCGCTTCGTATAAAAATCAGGTGATCAGCCGCAACGGGTTGAATCAAGTGCCGACCCCAACAATGTATGGGATTAGGCCAGGGAGATGATGACTCAAATAAACATTAGGTACTTTGTTGTTTTCATTATAGAAAATGTTGAAAATGCAGGACAGTGCCTCAATTACCCATGACCTTGCGTTTTGAGCTTTTTTGTATGGAGACGTAAAACTTCCTACACTCGCCGCTTGGGGCGCTTTTTAACGTACCCATACAAAATGAGGAAAATACGCATACGCACCTATACTTGGGGCACTGGTGGCCTTCATAATCACTTTAGATCTGGTATGTAAATTCAGCCCTTTTATTAGCATCAATGTTTTTTTTTAAAGGTCTTTGTTTTTGCCTTCTTTTTGGATATAAAAAAGCATAGACAATGATCGTGACGTGTACCTTCAACAACACTTCCACGTGTTCATGACTCTTCCCAGCCTTGGACTTGTCACTGTCGCTTCTCTCCTTGCCGTTCTCTATATCCTCTTGTTCCGCTTGCGTACTGTTAATACACATAATGTTAAAAATATTATTATACTATGTTTATAGCTTGTAGTCTTATTACTATTGATAATCAAATAAAGGTGAAGAATCAAAAAACCCAAAACAACAAAGAATACATATAAATTAAATCGATATGTAAAATGGAATCGGTACATCATAGGGCATTACTTTTCAGTTTACAAATCTGTCATAGTACAACTAATTTGCAGGAAAAGGTATTAGCGGGTAAGTAAGATATGTATATCTCAGCGGTTTGAAGTCACGTGTTTGTACATTATCTGTGCTAAGCTGTGTAATAACATATTGAGTGAGGCAGCACATTTGTTTGGCGAGAAACACAGTGATGATAACGCAACGTGTATGTGGCAACATTTTGTAACGGTGATAGCACACAACTCGCGTTACGAAACACGTGGTGTGTGTTTTCTCGCAGCGAATGTTAAAATGAACACGTGGTGCGTGTTTTCCTACAGCGAGTGTTAAAATACACACGTGGTGCGTGTTTCTCCACAGCGTCGTTAAAATGAACACGTGGTGCGTGTTTTCCTACAGCGAGGGTTAAAATGAACACGTGGTGCGTGTTTTTCTACAGCAAGTGATACTGTTATAACATATGGTGTGTGTGTGTAAATCATATGTATCACAATACACAACGATTATTTATAAGCTAGACAATATGTGATAATAATATACGGATCCATTTTGTAACATAAAACAAGAAAATTCAGCGTATAACCTGCCGTCACGAGTTTTGAGCGCGCGCCTTGAACTTGAGTTTGGACAATTATATGCGCAGTACTCCCCACTATTTTCGGTGAGAGCTTAAAACTTGTGCCGGCACCTCTATCTATTTATAACTAGCTGCGCCCCACGGTTTCACCCGCGTAGACTTTATTTCATTGGTGGCTCGCAGAACCCTAATGTTATTTATAATAAAAATAGCCTAAGTTACTCCTTGTAACATTAGCCTATCTGCCAGTGAAAGTCCCGTTAAAATGGGTCCAGCTGTTCCGGAGATTAGCCGGAACAAACAGACAGAGAAAAATATAAAAAAATTGGTTTTCTTTCTTTACACATACTTTCATAAGCATTTAGATAAAATCTGTTAGTTTGGAAAAAACAGACACTTCTGGGAGTCTGGAGGTGACGTCACTCACCAGTGTTTGACAGCGGTGCGGTAGGTGACGGAGGCGAGCGCAGCCGCGACTACGGAGCCAACCTCGCCCGCCGCCACCACCACTGGCACCAACCCACTGGACAGGATTATACTGCCCTGCACATATCAAAATCAATATGATTCTCTCAATTCAGGTCCTGGTGAGGCACTTATGAACGTCGAAGAACTACCGGTGACTCATCATCATCATCATCATCATAGGGAGAATCATAATGTGATCCGAATATGATTCATCATCGAAATCACAAAGAATCATAATGTGATCCGAATATGATTCATCAATGAAATCACAAAGAATCATAATGTAATCCGAATATGATTCATGACAAAATGGTCACTTAGGTGCAATTCATGTTATGACTCACGAATGATTAATATTTCGCATTTCACCTGTTTCACACTTTCCTATTAAGATTCCTAAAATGGTGCTCAAAATATGAATTGCTTTTATGAAAAATAGCATCATAAAAAGTTAGTCAGGGACTAACATCTACAATTATTGTAATAATACGTGAATCATAATATGAATTGCACCTAAGTGACCATTTTGTCATTTCGATGATGAATCACATTCGGGGATCACTTTATGATTCTCCTAAAGTGGCCTTTTTAGACCTACTGGAAACAACCGACAGGAGTGGCCTAGTATAGGCCATAGCTTTGCTAAATTAACGCAGTTTATATTATGTTTCCAAAATTCTTGAAATTTGTACCCAAAATACGACTGCCTTGTTGGTCTAGTGGAACACGATGTCTGGGTTCGATCCCTGGGTCGGGCAAGTTATTGGGTTTTTCATATTATTTTTTAAGTCTGAATTAATGGCAAGGGGCTCGTCCCCAATTACTTGGTCAAATATGGGTGTATTATAAGTTACCTACATCTTAGAGGAATACAATATGTCAGTACGAACAGACGCAATACAAATTTGTTACTAACCTGGTTAGCCGGCTGGTTGTTAGACAGTAGCTGCGATAATATCTGTCGCGCCGTCTTCTTGTCTCCCCTCTCCTCGTCTTCATCAGGTCCTTTAACAATTACACCACTTTTCGTTAGTTGGTTGTGAAGAGACCGGTGATATGATAGACCTCCTTATACGTCATGACACCTTTTCCTTAACTTTTCTCATGTATGATAGCCTTGGTCTTCCTCTCCCTCTCTTCCCTTCTACCTTTCCTTGTATTATGTTTTAATGACGCTGTCATGTCGCACAAGGTGGCCAATCATCTTTCCCCTTCGATTTTGGATTGTTCTCCATAGTACTCTGTTTTTGCAGTACAATATAAATAATAATAATGTATTTGATACTAATAATTATAAATTATAGTATACAAGTACTTTGAACACGTAAGGTGCAGTTGCAGCAAGGTTCACGCACAGTCGTAACGGTCACGGCCCTTGACACTTTCGAAAATCCCTCATAATTATTATATCTCAAGGTAGACAAAATTTTTTCTTTGGCAATCGTTACAGGTCGGTCGGAGGCCTAAAATAGTCTGACAACTGGTTTAACCCAGATCACAGATTTTCCTCGTTAAAGGGGTTGCGAAGGTCAGATGGCAGTCGCTTCATATAAAAATCAGGTGATCAGCCACATCGGGTTGAATCAAGTGCCGATCCCAACAATGTATGGGATAAGACGAGGGTGATGATGCAGGTAGACAACATTTTTAAAAAGTAGAGAATTTCCACAGACACTATTACTCTATGTCGATAAATCGTCTTTGATCTACGGAGTACCAAAAAAGGAAATATCCACAGATAAGATAAACACAAATATTCGTTCTATTTTCGGTTAATTGCTTGGTAAGTAGGTAGGATGGTTCATGTCAATTCAGGCGTGAGCATATGCATGATATTACAATCATGTTAGTACCTGTATGGTCTTTGTCGACATCTTTAGCTAGGTTGTCCGTAGCGAACACGTATGTTGTACCTGGAATATTTACATATAGTTTATATAATGTTCCGACATTATCATATAGCTCCATTTACTCCTATACTAAACAAACCTTGTACGATGGGTACCAAACATAATATAATACTTATACACACGTGCACACACACATGTGCACCCATAACACACATACATACACGCCCAAACATGGTTATTATTACCTCTATTCATCTTTATCTTTACAGATAAATAAAATTGAAGTAAAATTGCATTTGAAAGTATTCACGTTATTGACATAGCATAATGAATTTAAGAAAAAATCTCCGCCCGTTTGTCCGTCTTTCTGTCTGTCTGTCTATACTCCGAGATGGTTGGAGCGGGAATTTCATTTCTCGGATTGCTAACGTTACAGGGAGTCACTTATGCTACTATTATTTAAAAAAACATTAGGGTAATAAAATTTTTATAATATATATCAAACACAAGAGCTCATCACATAAAATGTTTGACGCGGGAATCGTGCCCGCTACACCCAATGTACCACAGACCACTAGGCCAATGGTGTAGACAAATATGTTCACAATTACCTGTGCTCTCATCCCCAGCCGAGTCCTCCAAGTCTGATTTGTCTTCAACTGTGAAATAAATTACATATTATAAACATATTTTATTTGTTGACGTTAATTTGTTTATAAATTTGGGTATCCATTAGTATCTCATTGAATAATGGTTATTATGGGTACGTTCCACTTAACGCCAGCAACGATTGTAACACCCTCTGTATCGTTTCACCTAACGCCCACTTCGCCCAAAAAATATTGGTGGGTCAGAGTGGGCTTTCACTAAAATGTAGCGGGACTTCGAAAAAATAACAATGGCCACGAGACAAATAACGTTTTACAACCCCGAAACTGCCATTGCAGTAGAATTGACAGTGTCAGTGGAAGATGCTAAACGTGCCGAAAACGATGGGACGGGAATCGATGTTGAATTAAATTTTACTCCAATGGCGAAATATTTACTCACAAACCCGACAGCTGTTACGTTTTCACCATGCCGCCATATTGCGAGCACACAGCGCTCAAGTTGTGCGTTCCACCTATAACATTCGCCTATAACGCCCGCGGCGTTTTTACGTTAGTGGAACGGCAACTTCAGCGGTCGTGGTCGATGGCGTTGCGGCCGTTAAGTGGAACGTACCCTATAGGGAGTATACGGCTAGCCGCGCACACACAATATTATTGCCAATATGCAATATATTATATGTAATATATAAAAAAATAATTGCAGTTCGTTTGGCTTGCTCTAAGAATGGCCGGATCGATTCGGCTAATTTTGATCTTGAAATATTTGTGGAAGTTCATGGAAGGTTTAAACGGTGAGAAACAAGAATAAAAATATTACTATATTATTGTGTGCGTGTGCGGCTAGCCTTAAGCAAGCTAATAGCATGTGTTACCGCTATTGTCGGGGATTGTCTTGGCAGGTTTGGTGGGCGGACTGGACCATTTGTCCTGTGCGTCTCGCAGCATCTTCTCGCCGAATATTATGCGGTCCGACACGCTCCACAAGCTTCGCACCACAGCTAGATATTTATAAAACATAAAAATATGCAGTCACGCCATCCCATAATCGTCCCCGAAGGGGTAAGCAGAGGTGTTACAACACCGAATATGATTAGGAACGTGCCAACATGACAGATGGTGAGTTATCGCCGTCATCCCAGGCCCTATACGTCTTTGAATTACACCGAGTCCCAGCGAGGCCAGTACCAATTAGTTTTAGAAAACCATCGTGAGGAAACCTCCATGTCTGAGACGTCATTCAAAGACGTATGTTTAGTGCCTGTCACGTTGGCACTTATATATTAGAATCGTCTTCGGTGAATACAGGCCTGAGTATATGTATGTATAAGAGTAATCCAGGGGGTGATAAGTGCAATAATTGGGGTGTTATGACTAATCAATGGGGTAATAAGAGTAATAAATAGGTCGATAAGTGTAAATAATAAGATAGCTTACCAGCTATAGTGTCGTGTTCGTGTAGACTATCAGCGGTGAGGGCGAGGTGTAGTTGTTCCATGTGTTGTTTGAACGACATGTAATCCTTCTCAGCTTCACCGTCCGCCAGGCCGCTGAACGTTTCATGACCTGACAAACAGATTGACCTCTACTATATAAGACTGCTTGACTACCTATTACATACAAACTAACATTTATAATAGGGAGAGCGAGGGTTCATGCTCATGCCCAGCAAAGACAAAATCTTCCTGGGGAACACCGGCTCCAAGTGTGCTAGTTGGAAACTTGTATCAATACTGCAAAGCGCTTAAAAATTCTTATCTTACTTTAATTAAGACAAAAATAATTCCTCACCTTTAAGCATAAGTTCATTGAGTTGGTTTATAAGATTGTCCCTCATTTTCTTGGTGTCGTATTTGATTGATATCATGTCTGGAGGCAGTTGGATGTCGTAGTGAGTTATTTTGTTGATCCTGTTGAGTGATAGTAAATTAAATTAAGATTTCGATAAATATATAAAAGGAAGGTGTACTAGCCAAATATATCTTTGTGCGGCGGCAGGCTGCGCAGGCGCACGCAGTGGCCCAGCGACGGTAATGTAGTAGCCTAGTTGGAGGTGTGTCAGTGACCTGAAGACGGCGGTGGTGAGGTTCTCGACGAAGGCGTGCGCGTGCGCGTGCAGCGCGTGCGGGCAGGCGCGCGAGGCGAGCGGGCGGGCGCGCGGCGGCAGGCTGCGCAGGCGCACGTAGTGGCCCAGCGACGGTAATGTAGTAGCCTA
The DNA here is from genome assembly GCA_929442735.1 of Watsonalla binaria. Lineage (NCBI taxonomy): Eukaryota > Metazoa > Arthropoda > Insecta > Lepidoptera > Drepanidae > Watsonalla > Watsonalla binaria. Next base: position 1,408,890 of record OV838929.1, on the reverse strand, counting down.
GTTGGAGGTGTGTCAGTGACCTGAAGACGGCGGTGGTGAGGTTCTCGACGAAGGCGTGCGCGTGCGCGTGCAGCGCGTGCGGGCAGGCGCGCGAGGCGAGCGGGCGGGCGCGCGGCGGCAGGCTGCGCAGGCGCACGTAGTGGCCCAGCGACAGGCCGCGCGCGCTCGCGCTCAGCCGCCGCGCGCGCCCCGAACACCCGCACCGCTCGCACCGCGACCAGAACATCACCTTATTACAAAACATACATAGTCCATTGAAATGTTACATTTTTTAGGTCCAACCTTGCGTTTTTTAGAGGACGCCCCTTACACATTATTTATTTAATGTGTAAGGGGGGTCATTATTATTAATAATTAAAAAAATTATAATAACAAAATAAAAACAATAACTGATGACACATTATTAGTACACACGTATAATATAAGTCTAGTTAAGAGTACTGAAAAATAGTACTCACTTCGAAGCGCTGTAAAACCTTAACTATTGACTTAATGTAAAAATGTTGCTTATAAAAGTTGTTCCTCAAAAAACGATCTAAAGAAATGGTCTGATATAATTTTTTCGTAAAATGATAAAAAAAAAAGTTATATCGAAAAATATACCTTTTTTCTCGAATTTCTAAATATTTTCGCTTATAACTTTTTTATTTATAGTTCTACGACAAAAAGTTACTCAACCAAAGTTGTAGAGAATTTAATTTGCAACAAAAAATGTTAATAATTTTTTTTTATCAGATAAATAGTTTAAGAGATATATTGTAAAAACCATTTGAACCCCTATTTTCAAGATGGCGGCCGTGGGACAAGGGTGGCGAGCCCACAAACTTGGTTTTAGCTTTACACTGACCCCCCCTACACATCAAAAAAATAAAATTGCGTCCTCTAAAAAACGCAACCCCAAATGTAACCTTTCAATGGACTAACACTACGTTAGCTCTAGAACCTAGACCGTGTATCAATAAGTCGGCACGGTATCCACGGGCAAATCCCCGTGCGCTACCAAAAGTAGGACCGCGGGCGCCGCAGTGTTCAATACACAATCATCGTGTGCGTGCGAGTCTTGGCATTGAGAATCCGATCTAAGACTCCGCTTGGCGCTTTTGTTTGATGTCACGGTCGGTAATATTATGACCCCTTTATAAAACTGTAAATCTATCAACAAGCTACTTATACTAGCAACTCGCAAAAAAATTGACTCCATAACTTTAGATCTTAATGTGATACGGATTTAAAAGGGAAGGATATAGGTTTGGTTCGAGTTTAGCAATGAGGAGAAAATAAAGTTTTTTTTCCGAAATTCCTTTCGGATACCTCGAAGGCAGTGGAAGGCATCAGGTTATACTGGACCCATCCCAGCTAAAAAAATCCCACGGGTGTTCCTCCTACGATCGTGTTTGCAAACTAAATTTGGCCGTTGGTCTCCTTTTTGGTAGCCAATTTCAATGAAATTACTATCAAGTAACACATTGCAAAAGATTATATATTACATGACACCATTGCCTTCAATTCATATGCTATTAATTTAGTCCTTCGAGCCACCTTACACTGACTATTTAGTTGGTCCTTCGGGCCATTTTTCCTGCAAAAATTAAAACGTACCTGTTTGTTCTGTGGTTCCTTCGGCTTGTCCACGTTACTGTGGCCGATTGTGTTGCACGTTATTGTGATACACACGTCACCGTGTACAAATCTGTAGAAAACAAATAGAGCCATATTTCATAGCAATAGAGTCCAATATTGTTTCATGGCAGAATGTAGCCTTCCTCAGGGTATTGGTAAATTTGAATGCTCTATGCTCACACCTATATCCCATGGCGGGCTTATTCCCATGATTCATGACATCCATGATTTATTACCAGTGTACAAATGAATTCTTAGATGCCTAAGAAAGTGAATTTTAGTGGAGGTCACGGGAATAAATACAAGGTGTCGGGGAAAATAGGACAGCTGTTAAAATATGTGATAGGGTATAATTTTTGAAAGCAAATACAATTATTATGACAAAAATATCTTCTTCCGTTTTCGACTTATTGACGTTCAAATTTGACCATGTCAAGACCTTATTTTCGCATATAAATCAGCGGTAACGTAGAGTTATTCACGTGAAATCTAGATACGTTTTATTTTTTACTCCCACTAATAGTTCCTGAAATAGTTCCATTAATCTTCTATTTAATTTAACTACCGCGTATGTAAACGCGGCCGCGCGTTCATTCAATCGCTTAAGGCCGCGAGCTCTTCGGCCCTTAGCAACCATAGCCTATAACTACGTTATCGTTGGAGCTAGATATTTTATTTGGAATCGCCTATTACTGATCATGAATTCAAATTTAGCGTTTCTCCACTCGCTACATAGATGGCGCTACTCGCTAACAATTGCAAAGTTTGAGTACAAACACACGGGAACCTAAATCGCGCAATGAGAGTGAGAGATTTTCGAGTGCATTGCAGTATAAGTTGCCAACAGAGAAAGCCTTGTAAAAGTCGGCTCAGACGTTTCGGAGATTGGCCGGAACAAACAGACAGATAGACAGACAGACAGACGGACAAACAGCAAAAACTTTCAAAGATTCATTTTTTAAAGTTAGTACCGTATATACTTGACTGTACGACTTGACCGTATTCGTAACGAATACATCCGTGGCAGCCTGAGTGTACGTGACGTTGCGGACAAGCTGCAAGAAAGTCGACTCCGTTGGTTTGGCCCCGTAAGCCGCAGGCCACCAGATTACGTTGGACACCGATGCCTCAGCCTCGTTATACAAGGATCTAGATCCCGTGGCAGACCCAAGAAGCGCTGGCTTGACGTCGTTAAAGCCGACATGAGAGAGAACGACCTAAGAGGAGGATGTCAAAGGACGAGCAAAGTGGAGGAGAGAGAGCAGGGAAGCGGACCCCAGCACCATGCCGGGATAACGCTAAGACGAAGAAGAAGAGTACCGTATATACTTATATGCATTTAGTGAAACACTGTTTTGGAACTACAAACAAATACATAAATGTTATTTATCTGTATGTATATATGTATAGATATGACCTGCGCACATGTTGGTTCATAGACACGGTGCAAGTGTTGGAAGTGCACTTGAATTCAGGATTGAAGCAGTACTTGTCGAGGAACGCGCCCAGAGATATGTCGTGGCGGCCGTACAGATCCATTGTCACTATCCTGCAAGTAACGAATTTGAGGAAGTTAAGCAAATAGTCGCGGCGATGGACTCACCATCTGTCACGTTGACACTTAATCATCTTGAGTGTTATAATAACATACATACATACATATGCTCACGCCTGTACTCCCCGAAGGGGTAGGCAGAGGTGTAGTAATCACAACACACACTTTTCACCGAAGATACAGTGACAGATGGTGAGTCCATCGCCGTCTCAGACACTTTACATACGACATTGAATTACTTCTCAGAAATATGAAGTTTTCCTCACGATGTTTTCCTTCACCGTAAAGCACGTGGTGTGAAATCACTGTACATAAGTTTTTAGAAAAACTCATTGGTACAGGCCCCGCTGGGATTCGAACTTGCGTCGCTTGCGTAGCAGCCGACTGCTCAAACCTCAAGGCCACCACGTCTCATGTGTTATAAATAAATGTTATTATCATACAAAGCCTATCTTCCTATCTTACTTTCATTATACATTTTGCCGTAGTGGCTGTGAGGTTTGAGCAGTCGCCTGGTACGCAAGCGACGCATGTTCGAATGCTAGCCTGCACCAATTTTACAGCACATAAGCATCATTAGAAAAACTCATTGCTACAGACTAGGATTCAAAATTAAATAAATATCTTTATTTGATTAGACTTTTAACAAAGTACTTTTAAGTCGTCAGAGCGACACGATTACACAAGATTATACATACTACCAGCCAGGTTCGGAAGGTTGCTTTTACTGAGAAGAACCTGGCAAGAAACTCAGTAATTACTCTTTAAAAAAAACACATTTTCGAGTAATACAATATAAATTATAAAGTCCATAGACACAGTTCCAGTGCACAAACGTCCAAAAATATAAAAACTATAAGCAAATATCTTTATTTGATTAGACTTCTTACAAAGTACTTTCACATCGTCAGGACACAAAAATACATTATACAGGATTACAAATATTACCCGGGTTCGGAAGGTTGCTTTAATTGAGATCTAATTTAAAGAGTATATTGAGACAAGGTAGTTACCAAGGGTTGACACAGAAGTCAGGCACGTTGGGAGACTTGTTGCTGTAGCTGTACAGCAGCAGTGACAGTCGCTGGTGGCTCTCCGGGGAGAGGGGGTCGAGGGGCTCACTGTCACTTTGCTTCTCACTCGCCTCCACTTCCACTTTGGGCTTCTTCTTCACTACTGATGGGTTGTATTGTGGACACGATGCTGCAAGTAGTATGAACAATCATTTATAATCCCAATCTATACTAAAAGCCGTGGTGGCCTCGGGGTTTGAGCAGTCGCCTGCTACGCAAGCGACGCAAGTTCGAATCCCAGTGTACAGTGATTTCACACCACGTGCTTTACGGTGAAGGAAAACATCGTGAGGAAACCTGCATATTTCTGAGAAGTAATTCAAAGACGTATGTACAGTGCCTGAGACGGCGATAGACTCACCATCTGTCACGTTGGTACTTAATCAAATTCGGTGAAAAGTTGGTGTTATGATAACAACACCTCTGCCCACCCCTTCGGGGAATACAGGCGTGAGCATATGTATGTATGTATCTATACTAATATATAAAGCTGAGGAGTTCGTTTGTTTGCTTGAACGCGGTAATCTCAAGAGCTACTTGTCCCATTAGAAAAAATATTTCAGTGTTAGATAGTCCATTGTAGATCGAATCAAAAATAGTGTGATAAGAGACAGTTGCAAGTTGAAGAATGATGTGGTGACCAGAATTGAAAAAAGTATGTTGAGATGGTTTGGACATATCGAAAGGATGAGTGAAAGGAGATTAACGAAAGAAATTTATAGAGCGAATGTGACCGGAAGTGTCGGTAGAGGGCGTCCAAGGAACAACTACTATGACCAAATTAATAGTATTTTTCAGAAAGGTCTAATTCGGAGCACTCGTAACCGAAGAAAGTGTATGAAGCGATGCATGAATGTGGATGAAGCGAAAGAAGTATGTAAGGATCGTAGCATGTGGCAAACGGTGGTCTCTGCCTACCCCCATGGGATACAGGCGTGAACATATGTATTTATGTAGATAGTCCATTTATATCGGAAGGCTATATATCATCACGCTAAGACTAATCGTCGGTTTAAGTTAGCCCAAAGTTAGCGTTAAACAGACATCTATACATATACAAATAAATAACATTGAAGTGTCTGTTTGTGATTCCAAAATTGCACCATTTGACTAAATGCATATGAAAGTATACACGGTATTGACTAGGGGCGTGCATTAGATTTTCAGAAGGGTAGGCATAAACAATATGTAGGTAGGCAGGTTAAGTAAGTACATACCAATGTGGCGCGGCGTACATACGTTTTGGTATAGACACGCACACAACACACGAGTGTATTCATCACAAATGGTAAGCACTGCTTATCTGCTTAAATAGAATGCACGCCCCTGGTACTGACATAGAAAAACCAGTTTTAAAATGTTTTCTCCGTCTGTCTGTTTGTTCCGGCTAATCTCCGAAACGGCTGGACCGATTTTAACGGGACTTTCACAGGAGGATAGCTAATGAATACAATGAGTAACTTAAGCTACTTTTAATTTTAAAAAATAATTATGGTTCCGCGGGTCACACATGAAATTAAATCTACGCGGGTGAAACCGCGGGGCACAGCTAGTGGATGAATAAATAAAAAAAATATTAGGGAATATAGATAAAATTAGATGTCATGCAGTTTGTCAGGTGTTTTATAATGCTTCAAGAAAAGAATTATAAACATACGTTTATGTTTATCAGCCAGTATCCGGCCCCCAGTGGCGCGGTAGTTGGCGAGCGCGGCCTTCACCGCCGGGTCGTCCGCCGTCGCTCGTATTGGGTTCTTTATAAACGGATGCACTTCCTGAAATATTAAAACGGACATACCAATTACAATCATTTATATAGAAATTGTATAATTTAAATATTATAATCATTATTATTTTAAAGTCATCATCTCCCTGGCCTTATCCCATGCATTGTTGTGGTCGGCACTTGATTCAACCCGATGTGGCTGATCACTTGATTTTATACGAAGCGACTGCCATCTGACCTTCGTGATCTGGGTTAAACCAGTTGTTAGACTATTTTAGGCCTCCGACTGACCTGTGATGATTGCCAAAGATGAGACATTGGCAACCGGGATCAACGGATTAACGTCCTCTCCGAGGCACGGAGGAAACTCGGGCGGTCACCCATCAAACGTTTAGTTTGCATTAGGGTTGCTTAATTCATTGATCGAATAATATGCGCAATAGCAACTGTGCCACGGCCTTATTTTACATACATACATACATATGCTCACACCTGTATCCCATGGGGGTAGGCAGAGACCACCGTTTGCCACATGCTACAGTATTTTATTATATTACAATTATATATAACTATAAGGAGGCAGTAGTAACTATAGTGATAGCCTTAACGCTCCAATCGGGGAAACATTCTAATTAAACTTGTTTTTCCGTACTGCTTAGCTATGTTCTACACGGTGCCGTCACTTATGAGCGCTGACCACAGGCTGGTGAGGGCGCCTGCACCGACCTTGAGGAGGACATGGTCCTGTGGCGGCTTGCTGGTCCTCCTGTGGGGCGGGCGCGGCGTGTGCGGGGGCGCGGCGGGCGGCGCCAGCAGCGGCGCGGGGAAGTAGCGCCGCAGCGGACACCTGCGGCCCGCCTCCGTCTCCAGGAACGGCGCCGGGATCACCACGTTGGGGGACATCGACAACACCGCGTCGTCTGCTGACCATCTACATACATACATTTGCATCATTAACCTTCATTTGCCTCTTTTTAAATCCACCTGTGTATTTTGTGCATCAAATAAAAAATACTTTTTCCAGTCAAAATAACACTTTATGTGCCAGTTCTAAGCTTCCCTAACTCTAGGTTTTAGTAGATTTCGTTTTATATAATACTAGCTGTGCCCGGCAAACATTGTATTGCCATATATTTTTTTGGGGTGGACTACCCCTAACATTTAGGGGGATGAAAAATAGATGTTGGCCGATTCTCATAAATACCGGATAAGCACAAAAAATTTCATCAAAATTGGTCAAGCCGTTTCGGAGTAGTATGGCAACGAAAACTGTGACACGAGAATTTTATATATTAGATATCGGTTTAATCCCCTATTTTATCCCCTTGGGGATAGAATTAATCAAAATCCTTACTTAACGGATGCCTACGTCATAACATCTACCTGCATACCGAATTTCAGCCCGATCCGTCCAGTGGTTTGGGCTGTGCGTTGATAGATCTCTATATCAGTCAGTCAGTCAGTAGGGTCGGAAAGGAAGTGATCATATTCTTTTTACCTGTCAGCATGTGTATCAGCTTTGAGCATCTCTTCTTCTTTGGGAAGGAAAACCTCATCATCCACAGACAGCGTGGACCGCAATGGATCGCTAAAATCCCTAATAGGGACACCACAACTCAAGTTCTTCTCGCTATCAGCTTTACGCACATACTTTGTCTTCTGTAAGGGGTCCTCATCATTTTTCATATCATTATCTGCTACATCATTATCATTCGACGCATCATTATTTTCTACAGCTTCTTTATTATTAGCACTAGTATCATTATTATCAGCATCATCTCTACTAATACTTTTAGCGCTAGTCCCGTCGAATATAGTGTCACTACCAACGGAATCATTCTTGGGACTTTCACTGTTAGTACTTTTTAAATCATCATTAACTTTCTCAGTATCATCATTGCCATCGTCATCGTCATTATCAAACGCCATTCCGGGTTCTGGCAATATGGCGTCGATGTCGGTTAAGAATGCTTTTTCAACTTTCCAGTTGTAACAAGCTAGTAGCATGAATTTGACGACTTTTTTAACTTTGATCAGTTCTGGTAGCGACGCCCCGCGGAGTAGTATACAGCAACCGAGGTTGGGTTCCGCACAACCTTCCAGGACCATCAGAGTTTTGGTGGGATCTAGAATAATTAAGTTTTTAATGATGTTGAAAACCTACAATGGCTTATTTCTAAATATTAGATAAGCTCGTAAACATCGTGAGGAAACTTGCTTACGTGAGTCTGATTGAGAAGAAAATATACCGCGTACATGAAATACCCAACAACGCTTTGCTCGAGCCGGGCATCGAACCCGGGATCTCGTGTTTCGCAGTAGCGTTTGCAATAATCCTTTCAGAAGCTGTACAGGGTGCCTATTATGGTATCGGAGTGTTGACCACTTAGATGATTCGTGGTGACTCACAATTGCTGATGTAGAAGTTAGCACACGTCCCGAGGCGCGGGGTGCCTATCCTGGCATCAATGGAGGCCAGCATGTCTGCTCGTAGACATCGCGCGGCGCGAGCTAACGCGGCGGGTCGCACGTGCGCCGCCAGAGCCGATCTCGAGCGCAGCCCTGATACCACCCCGCGCGCCACCCCTCCGCGCACCAATACCACGCCCGCTTGCAGAGCGCTCACTCGCGCCGCACACCGCACCAAGTACTCGTGCTCCTATATAAGAATACTAACCCTTCAAATGGTTACGAACACAATACAAAGTTTTTAAGAATGGTAAAGTAAAATACGAACACGAGGCCCGACTCGAACCCACGACAAAACTGTGCAGTTGCTCTTCGAACTGAGCTACTCGTGATCCGCCTAACAATACTGGTGTAAGGATGAACGAAGGAAGTAATCAGTATCTGGTCCCCCAGGATACAGGCTCAGCCTAGTTTGGGGACCCCTGGAAATTCCATGTAACAGTTACTCTTTCCCCACACCCAACTCACTGTATTATGAAATTTGTATTATATATTGTATCCATCACATAGATTTTTTTTATTATAATGTAAACCCTTCTCCATGTTTACTAATGTCTAAACTGTGAATTGTATAACTCTGTACTTTAATAATCCATATTTAGAATTTTTTTTTTCATGTATCTTATTCGACGTAAAAAGAGTTGATGGAATTTTCCAATGAAATACGTAAGTCATAAGCCCCGAATTCATTAAGAAATGCCTACATTGCATGGAGCACGGAACACGTGATGCCCTGCCGATCAAACTCCGTCACTTCCCTTTGTATGCCCGCTGCCACTCGCGCCGAAAGCGGAGACAGCATAAAGACACGGTTTTCTCGCTCCTTAATTAATGTGTAATATCTGGTTGAACGAGCTGTGCTCGGTTTCTTCTTAAAACAAGTCTATGACCTAATCATCTAAAAGTACTAGGGCATTAGAAGTTAAAAAAGGGAGTCTTCAAAGTTTGTTTCAGCAATTTTTATTCAATTATTATACTTACTTACTAAATCGCCAAGATATGAAGGACATAAGAGATGGAGGAAAAAAATCTTTACTTAGCACTTACATAATTGAGTAGCAACTGACCTGCAACAACACCGGCTCCAATGAAGTAAGCTTCCCTTCTACACGCTGATACGCGATAGAGCAATCTAATAACAGCACCGTAGGGTTTGATATCTGTTGCGGCATACCCCTGTGAATAACATTATTCAAGTAAATTGCAGCACCGTTCCGCCGTTCTCTAGGAAATCGTGCCATTTGATTTACATGAAAGAATACATGTAGGTAATGACGTCATTCACTGCTATTCCCGGAAACCAGTACCCCAAGTACAGGATTTTACCTGTCTATTTCGTTTTCATATTGGTTCAGTTCGAAATGTGTTGATACTTTTTCGGAGAGGGACTGTGGTTGAATTCGTGAGATGGTTAACTACTGAGATGTAGTTAGTTACCTATGTTCGACATTCTTGGTGAGCACGACGCCGTGTATGAGACAGCTGTCGCGCGGCGACCCGCCCGGCACCTTCTTCACTTGCACGTAGTTGCGGACGTCTATGTCGTTGCTGTGAGCCTCTGGCCACAAATTTATAATAATAATGCATAAATACATAAAGGAAAGCATAGTAGAGTGATTCATGTTGTTATATAATGGGGGCACCTCGGCGGCAGGCAGTACGAGGCGAGGCAGTGCCTCATCAGCAGCCTAAGGCGTGGCGAGGCAGTGCCTCATCAGCAGCCTCAGGCGTGGCGAGGCAGTGCCTCATCAGCAGCCTCAGGCGTGGCGAGGCAGTGCCTCATCAGCAGACTCACGCGTGGCGAGGCAGTGCCTCATCAGCAGCCTCAGGCGTGGCGAGGCAGTGCCTCATCAGCAGCCTCAGGCGTGGCGAGGCAGTGCCTCATCAGCAGCCTCAGGCGTGGCGAGGCAGTGCCTCATCAGCAGCCTCAGGCGTGGCGAGGCAGTGCCTCATCAGCAGCCTCAGGCGTGGCGAGGCAGTGCCTCATCAGCAGCCTCAGGCGTGGCGAGGCAGTGCCTCATCAGCAGCCTCAGGCGTGGCGAGGCAGTGCCTCATCAGCAGACTCACGCGTGGCGAGGCAGTGCCTCATCAGCAGCCTCAGGCGTGGCGAGGCAGTGCCTCATCAGCAGCCTCAGGCGTGGCGAGGCAGTGCCTCATCAGCAGCCTCAGGCGTGGCGAGGCAGTGCCTCATCAACAGCCTCAGGCGTGGCGAGACAGTGCCTCATCAGCAGCCTCAGGTGTGGCGAGGCAGTGCCTCATCAGCGTGGAGTGTATCACCTGGCACGATAATGGCGGCCGCCTGGTGGCACAGCGGGTAGAGCGCGTCGAGCCAGGCGGGCGGCAGGCCGTGCGAGGCGAGGCAGTGCCTCATCAGCAGCCTCAGGTGCTCCTCGCCAGCCGCCGCCAGAGCTCGGCATGTCTTCACAGATGCTTCTTGACCTACACGATAATTTATAAGACATCTTAAAATACAGTCGACAGCGCACAAGTGATATTCAGGTACAGATGATATGAACGCCGTGAGAAAACTTAGTCGATCTGTTTTATCGGACAAATGTTTGAGAGCTCAAATGATTTGCTGACACAAATAAAATAAAAACACCTCGAAATAAAGACTATGAAAGTTGGTCACACTTCATAGATAAGGCAATATCTATTAAATTCTTACCTTCATTTTGATCTGACACTGGGGTCTCCTCATCATCACTGGACAAAGATTCTTTTTTCTCTGAAATATGATAGATTTGGTATAGTTTTCAATACGACAATAACTATGTTTAAGGCATAAGTAGCTGTGCCACGCGGTATAACCCGCGCTGAGTTCAATTCATGGGTGACCCGCGGAACCCTAATGTTTTTTTATTAAGTAGCCTAAGATACTTTTTGTAACATTAGCTATCCGCCAGTGAAAGTCCTGTTAAAATCGGTCCAGCCGTTTTAGAGATTAGCCGGAACAAACAGACAGACAGACAAACATTTTAAAAGTTTCAGAACCGCATATACTTTCATATTTTTTAAATTTTTTAAATTTTTTTTTAAATTTTTTAAATTATTTATTTTGTTTTCTTTAAATTGTATGATATTTTGAAAAGAGTAATTACTGAGTTTCTTGCCAGGTTCTTCTCAGTAAAAGCAACCTTCCGAACCTGGCGGTAGCATGTATAATCCTGTATAATTGTGTCATTCTGACGATTTGAAAGTGCTTTGTAAAAGTCTAATCGAATAAAGATACTTTTGACTTTGACATATGCATTTTGTGAAAAACTGTTATTTTGGAATTACAAACAAACACTTCAATTTTATTTATCTGTATAGATATATAGATATAGATACATACCTGCCTTAGGTGTCTTGATAAGCCTCGCCGAGCTCTCACCTAGGTTCAAATCCAGGCAGTATGATGACACACTCTCCACCATTCGTTGAACTTCTTCAGCTAATAAAACAAATGTGGGTGATAGACAAAATTCTAATAAAATATTACACAAGGTTGTCTAAATAATTACGTTCAATGAGCGTTCCAAGTGCCCATTTTGATAAATTACTTGATTTAAATTTTACTTGTGAAAATTATATATATTAGTAAAAAAAACATCTACAAAGATATTATGTCAAAACAATTTATTATAATTCTAATACCTACATTTGTACATAAATTATTCTGAACGCAAATAAAGTTCGAACGACATTGAAGGAAGTTGTGAATTTAATTTGATATTGATAAACGTATGTGGGTGTGTTCTACCGTAAAAGGTATGTTTAAGTTCGGTTTTAGTTCGTGTTTCCGTCACTAGATGGAGTTGTACTCTTTTCCTACTAGGTATCATTGTGCTCTTTTCGTTGTATATATAGTTTAAGTTAGTATCAATCAATGCTCCCCCCGTCCTCTGCTAGGGCCGGCGCGCGCCGAGCCACTAGCCTTAAACATGTCCCTAAATAGCAGCAACGCCCTAAGCCGAGGTCCGAGCCCCGCACCGGGGTGCCCTTAGCTGTGTTGCTTAGTTTTTAAGTATTAGCTCGGCTGGAGGCCCTAGGGTCTCGCCCTTTAGTCCGGTTAAGCAGTGGAGGTAACTCCCCCCTACCAACTGCGAGAGACCATATCCAAAAAAAAAAAAAAAATCAATCAATGCTCTCTATGGTTCCGGAGTTTGAAGTATATCCTCATTTTCCACGGCCCTCCCGACCATGAACAGGTATGAGAACAATTTGTTATATGAAGGCCGATCTCCAACACAATGACTTAAGATGAAAATCGCGAACACCCGAACGATAAAGCACACAAAACCGAGTCTCACTAAAAACTTTCATTAAGCCGCCAAAATAAATAAAACAAATCCATTTTTTTTTTCTTCACTAAAAGTGAACAACACATTAAAATACAAATTTTACTCTATGCTCGAGTCCCGAAAAAAACCCGTGCACAATATTAACTTTTTTTACTTATTTAAAAGTAATGACACATTGGAAAAAACTTGCCAGCATAGTGGCATTGGGTGTTGTGAACTTGTGATTCCCGCCAAAAACCAGAGTACAATTATTAATAAAAAAAATTGTTATTTTTTTGTTAAGGTGCGGCCTCATGCAGCCATGTCACTCGGTTTCAGCGACAATCCGTCGCTCGTCGCTCGTTTGGTGATGGTGACATTTTTCGTGATTTTTCTAGAAAAGCTAACAGTTGATGGAATGGCTTTACCAAGTGTGGTAGTTGGTGACGGGGCATTCCAATTAACAGACTACTTACTCTCTCGATAATTCTCAGCGATAAAGCTCAACATTTTCAGCTTTGTCGCTACATATCACGTGACCAGATTCGTCGCTGGAAACGAGCGTCGAGCGGCTGCATGTGGTTGCACCTTTATAAACTTACGCGTGTCTTCGAGCGGCGGATTCGGTGGTATCATTAAAGGGCGATAGAGGGCGTAGTCCGCAAACTGAGGAAGCTCAGTCATACACTCCATGTACCCGCCGCTCAGCAGGTTCTGGCAAACCATTGACGCTTGAGCCCTGCATACATTTACCAATTCCATTGTGACAACTTAAAGGCAACTCCCATGCCCAACCCAACTTGAGAAATTGTAACCAAATTAGTGGTTGCCATATTTTTAAAGCAAAAATATCAAAATTCTAAATATTACAGATCTTACAAATTACTTTCAAATTGTCAGACGGACACATAGATACGTTATATAGGATTATAAATGTTAGCATTAGGTTCGGAAGGTTGCTTTTTGAACCCAGCAAAAAACTCAGTAATTACTCATGCCAACATTTTTTACAGTTTCTAATGGTTACAGTAGTATAAGCCCAATGAGATATCATTGGGCTTATATTCCAAGGACACAGTTCCAATGCTCAAATTGTCAAAAATCTATAAAAATATTATAATTATTTATGTATGTGTGTGGTCAAAAAGAAACTTAATATTTAGTTAGTACATACCTAGTTTTATTGTTGGTATTATCTATCAGCCATTGCAGAATGTCACAGCCGCGCCACACGCCGTTGTATCGAACCAGTCTATATCTAAATAAGCAAAATCATTAAAAAGAAAAAAAAATTGACGTACAATCTTCCACATATATTACAAAGCTATTCTAAACAGTAACTCTGCCATACAAAATATCAGTCCGGACATCCTACCATAGAGCATTATGAAGTGGGACTTGATGGAAGTAAAAAAACCATATTCTTGAAGTATTTTCTGAACCATAGAGAATTTTTTTTTACCTCTAGATGCTCCAGAGAGAGGCGCTCGTGGCACTATTAGTATTGCGCATATCATTCGATCAGCTAAATGAAGCAACCCTAACCCTAGTCAGTAATTGGATGGGTAGCCGCCCGAGTTCCCTCCGTGCCTCGGAGAGCACGTTAAGCCGTCGGTCCTGGTTGTCAATTTATCATCTTTGGCAATCATCACAGGTCAGTCGGAGGATAAAATAGTCTAACAACTGGTTTAACCCAGATCACAGATTTTCCTCATTAAAGAGGTTGCGAAGGTCAGATGGCAGTCGCTTCGTATAAAAATCAGGTGATCAGCCACATCGGGTTGAATCAAGTGCTGACCCTAACAATGTATGGGATAAGGCCAGGGAGATGACGAGATTCAATAAGCCATCATATGTGACAGAACTTACCTATGTTGCTGAGTGGGTAGTGTGAGCGATAGTTGTTTAAAAACATCTTGCAACGTCTCTTTGGGCGAGCCTCGCGCCTCACCCCGGTCTTCCTGTTCACGTGCGAACATGAAGTTATCACGAGTCTTGCTCAATGCCTGTTGGGACTTGTTCTCCGGGAATTTTACCTGGTGAATGACACATTGAGCTTTATTAAAAAAAGGAGGGCTAATTAAATACAAGTGCCACAGATGGTAGCATTCCGTGGCGTAGCTACACGGTGGCAAGTTGGCAAAATGCCACAGGCCCCTCGCAGGAATTTCCCACAGACCTTGGAAGGTATAATAATAATAACATTTTTCAAAAAAAACATGGTATATACAGATGTTGTTGATGTTCAGTATGCAAATTGAAAATGAAAAATATTTATTCAGTTTAGGCCCTGGTACTTAAGAATGTTGAGATAATTACCACCGGTTCGGAATTTACAAATTAGTATAGGTGTAATTATATTGAAATTATATTCAAGTAAATGTTTAATAGAACCATTTGTTCTTCAACCAGTCACATAATTTAATCATAAGCTGTGTATAGTTACGCCATTGCTGGTTTGTTAGTACTTAGTAGTGATGTAACGAATATTCGCATTCGCATTCGCGGATATTAACATAATTTTGGATATTCGTATTTGTATTCGCAATCGCAAAATTTCTGCGAAAAAAAAACCGTTTGAAGATGAGAAGAAGTAACTAAGCCTCATAAGCACATAAACAGTAAGTAAGTTTTAATGTTATATATAGTGATGTAACAAATATTCGCATTCGCAAATGTCAGTAGCAGACATTTGCAAATGTTTAAAAAATGAACAAATGTCATGTTATGTACTTTAGAACTCATCACAATGTTTTCCTTCTCTGAAAAAGTTTGATGTATTACATAATACAGTTTCTTTATCTTTTTATTTACATAGACAAATATCTAGTTTTTGTAAGCAATTGGTCCAAACACCATCATTCTCATTCATGTGTCACTAATATCACAAACAGAGGAATAATCATAAGAAACTTAGTACGATAACATGTATGTACTTGCAAATTTTCCTGTAAGGTCCTGAGATCCGGTGATATCTCTCCAGTCAAGTCATTCTCTTTCAGATAACTGAGGACCACATTGCAACAGTAATTGCATACACGAAGTCCACCAGTGCAGCCAAATATGTGTCCTGTAGAAAGGAGTTTAGGGTATAAGTTTTATCTAAATATATATAACTCAAAGGTGACTGACTGACTGACTCCCCAAGGGGATACAATTTTTATTAAAAGTAGCCGAAATGGTGAAATGTAGGTCTTGTTGTAGCAACACCTCTGCTTACCGCTTCTGGGATGGCGTAAGCAAATATTTTATTTTTTTATTTTATGTACCTGGAACTCTTTGACTACAGCAACGGGAGCAAAATATCTGTCCACAAACTCTACAGTGATGTCTCCGACGGAGTGTGCTGAACCGAGAGGCACACTCATAGCATTCACGAGATATGTCGTCTGGCATCCAGTACCGAGCCAGCTCTGTGTCTGCATAGCGTGTGCTTTCTACCCTATTCTGAAAGGCAAATGTCAAAATACAAGTTATTTAAGTTTATAATGCATTCACTGCTGACAATGTGTCTGTGCGTCCAACTGTTAGAGAATTTATTAATAAAAGATACTACACAGTTGCAGTGGAAGTCAAAACTGACATTTATTCTTAATCATACAAGTACCCCCATATAATTTATATTAACATAAATATACCCACATAACCAATACATAATATACCTTTCCCTCATAACAATTGGATTGAAACATAAATCGAAATAATATAATAACACAAATCAGAATTACATATATAAACATTAGGTACAATCTATAATCACATAAGAGTCATTATGACGAAGTAGGTATGCCAATAATATCGGGCCATAGTTCTGGAGGTGGAATCACAATCGGTGGTTCTTGCGAAGACTCAGAACTATCAGGTGACCTATTCCTTGGTAGTGGTGTAATTGCCCGCATCTGCTCTGCTGACCGAGCTAGCAACTGATCAGTGTGGCGGCGGTGTAGCTCACCATCTTCCGTTCTCACCCTGTACGAGCTCGGGCCCTCCACCATCTCCACGGTCGCTCTAGCCCACTTGTCCCCAGAGGAGTACATCCGCGCCAGCACCGGTTGGTGGACCGAGAAGGTCCTGGCAGGCGCGACCTGCGCCGCGGCCTGCAGCTGGCTGTGAGCGGCACTGGGCGCAGAGGCGGGGTGCAACGCCGACACTGCCGTCTTGTACTTGCGCCCGTTTAACATCTCAGCCGGGCTCTTGTTGGTGCTACTATTCGGAATGGTACGGAGTGCAAAAAGAGCTTTCGGCAGTTTTTCACTCCATGGTGTATCCGAGTTGGACATCCTCTTTAGCTTATTTTTTAATGTTTGTATGGCTCTCTCAATCTGCCCATTCGATGCTGGATGGTATGGAGGCGAGTACAAATGTTTAATTCCATTATTTTTCAAAAACATGTTTAATTCATTAGAAGTAAATGTGCGTCCATTATCCGATACCAGAACATCAGGGAGGCCTTGTGACGCAAATATTTTCCTAAGAATCGCTATTATAGTTCCACTACTCATAGACGGAACTATCTCAGCCTCAAACCACTTACTATAGCTATCTATTAGCACTATAAAAGTCTTTCCTTGAAAGGGGCCGGCAAAGTCTACATGTAGACGGCTCCATGGTTTCTCCGGGACTATCCAAGCTTGTGGATCTTTAGGGGGATTGTTCCTCACGGCCTGGCACGACTCACACTCAGCTACAACCCTCTCAATTTGCTGGTCCATACCAGGCCACCACACATACCCTCTTGCATACGCCTTTGTTTGGACAATGCCAGCATGCGGTGCATGCAATAATTTTAGTACCCTCTCTTGCAATGATACAGGTATCACGACTCTATTGCTCCACAATAAACACTCTTTATCGTGTGAAAGAGCCTCTCTACGAATCCAAAATGGCTGCATTAACGGGTCAGTGTTGGATTGTGGCCATCCATGAAGAACATTAAACAATACCTTTTGCAGTAACTGATCTTTCTTCGTTTCAGCTGCAATCCTGCTTGCATCAAGATTCCAACCCTCTGGTTGTTCCTCCAGCAATAGTACTTCTCTGACTGAATCTGTACCGTTTTCTGCTGCCCCAATTGTAGTCCATCTGCTTAGTGCGTCCGCATTGCCTATACATTTTCCCGGTCTGTATCTAATATTGTATCCATAGCAACTTAGTTTCAGAGACCATCTTAACATTCTGGGAGAAATCTGATCTGGTATTGGTTTTGAAGGGTTAAACAAACCAACCAGGGGCTTGTGGTCTGTTAAAATACAGAACTTCCGACCTGCTAGGAACTCATGGAACTTTTTGAGACCAAACACTATGGCCAACGCTTCCTTGTCAATTTGTCCATATCTTCTCTCGTGGGGCTGTAGAGTTCTCGATGCCATCATGACCGGTTTTTCTGATCCATCATCCATTACATGCGCTATGATGGCACCTAAACCGTATTCGGATGAGTCACAGATAAGCAGTAAATCTTTATTCATATCATAACCAACTAAAGTTAAATCCGATGACAATATATCTTTTGCTTTATCAAAAGCTTTCTGCTCCAGATCGCCCCACACCCATTGTCTTTTAGCTTCAAGCAGACGCTATAGTGGCTCTAGCAACGTCGCCTTATTGGGTAAAGACTTTTCGTAGAAATTGTACAATCCCAAAAAGGCGCGCAACGACTCTTTATTAGTAGGGGCTGGTTTCTCTTTGATCTCTTTGACTTTTAAGGGTGATGGATGTAGTCCTTCAGCATCAATCATATGGCCCAGGAAGTGGATACTGTTAGAAGCAAAAACGCATTTCTTCACATTCAGGCGAAAACCCATTTCATCCAACTTTTGTAACACTGCACGTAACCTTTGGTCATGCTGCTCAGTATTCTCACCAGTCACGGCAATGTCATCAAGCAGACATGCCACCCCCTCCATACCAGCGAGGGCTGTTGACATCACTCTCTGAAAGATTCCGGGTGCTGCGTTCACACCGAAGGCTAAGCGGTTCATCTGCATTAAACCAAGGGGTGTGCTCAGGGTCAATAACCTTGCGGTCGCATCATCCACCTTCATTTGCAGGTAAGCTAATTTAAGGTCCACCTTACTGAAGACTTTCCCTCCACTAAGCTTCACAAAAGCCTCAACCGCCGCTGGCAGTGGATACGTATCGACTTCAATCGCTGCGTTGACCGTTGAGCGGTAATCACCACAAACCCGCAAAGATCCATCCTCCTTTTTGACCAGCCTCAATGGAGTAGCCCATTCTGAATACCTGATGGGGGTGAGCACACCGGTCTTCACCATTCTATTTAATTCTTCTTCGACTTGTTTCTTCATCGGGAATGGCACCGGTCGTGCCTTTAAAAAGCGTGGTGTCGCATCAGGGCGCACATGCAAGGTAACTTCAGGGCCCTTATATTCACCCAGTTCTTCCTTAAACAAGTCTGGAAACTCGCGTATTAATGTAGACACCTGATCATCATTCCAACAGATTCCTGCCACTTCTAGACTCAGCGCTTGAAACCAGTTCCTGCCAAGTAAACTCGGTCCCTTGCCAGACACCACAATCAGTTCACACTGAGCTTCCTTATTACCAAGCACTACTCGAACGTATATCACACCTAACACCTTCAAGGTCTCACGAGTCCATGTCGCCAGTTTAACATTGGTAGGTTGCAGAGGTGGAGGTATTGTCCATAGCTTGCGGTACGTCTCTTCAGAGATGATAGACCTCGAGGCGCCAGAGTCGACTTCCATCGTTAGCTTCGCGCCGTCAATTGCTACATCTGTTGTTATCGCCGATCGATAATTATCCGAACAAACATATACACCCATCATCTTCTCAGGATCCGTAGAACAGGAACTACTTCCTTCACCCCCTTCGATCTGATGCACCTTATTTGATTTCTTCATACACACTGATGCGATGTGTCCAAATTTTTTACAGTAAAAGCACCTAGCTCTCACAAATGGACAGCGTTCGCCATCCTCGTGTCGTCGTGCACAGTGTCGACAATCCACCGACTTAATTCTACCAATGTCCATAGGTTCTGTGACACTGGACGGAGTTTGCTTCAATTCACTAGTATCGGGGTACATGTCAGGGAACGTCGCCTGGTAGTTAAGACACATCTGAACAGCCATCTCATACGAGAGGTGTTTAGTCTTCAACAGTTCTCGACGCAGGCGCTCGTCGCGCACACCTAACACTAGTCGGTCCCGCAACTGGCGTTTCAAGTCTATAAAGTTACACTTTACACCGAGTACACTTATGGCCGCCACAAAATCTTGCACGCTTTCCTGTTGTAATTGTAGACGTTTATGGAATTTCCCAGATTGCAATATTTCATTCACTTCTGGTTCATAAAATGTGTCCAACACTTTGAGAATGTCATTGAACCCGAGACTGGTTGGTCGGTTTGGTACCACAAGTGAAACAATCAGTGAATAGGTATCTTTGCCACACTGAGACAAGAACAATGACCGCGCCTTGTCTTGATCATCACTCGTAACACCCGCGGCGTCCAGAGCACAAAGTAACCGTTCCTTATATTCACACCACTTATCAGTCTTAGGGTTGAACTGGCCGGGAAATACAATATTTGCCGTATTTGACGCCATTTTACACACAATTACTATTAATTATCCGCAGTCGCCATTAAAAGATACTACACAGTTGCAGTGGAAGTCAAAACTGACATTTATTCTTAATCATACAAGTACCCCCATATAATTTATATTAACATAAATATACCCACATAACCAATACATAATAATTAAGAATATGAAATGTTAGCTGAGAATGTGTTAAAGAAAAAGGGGTACTCAAAATAATAAATCCTTCACAACAAATTTATAATCAACCCACTCATCATTCACCTGCCATTATATCATGTAATTTAACATGAACGCAATATGCTTATCTCTTCTATTGTCCCATATCAGTTGTATATTCTATTATTATTAATATTAATAACTAGATGTGCTCCATGGTTTCCAATAGACTTAATTACGTGAGAAGCCATTTTTTTTAATGTTGGTTATATTACTCCTTGTAACAACAGCTATCTGCCAGTGAAACTCCCCTTAAAATTGGCCTAGCAGTTTGAGAGATTATGCAGAACAAGCAGACTGACAGATAGAGAAGATTGTTAAAGTTTGTATGCTATTTTATATATATAAACCAGGTTTGTCTATATATTTGTATTTATGGTTCACTTTTGAATTTTCACGTCGCTGTGTTGTTTTTACTTGTCATGTGCTGCTCCTTGTTTTTCTGTTGTTGATTTTACCAGTTTTACGTAATTCAATATATATTACTCAACTCTCACATTATTATTAACCAATCCTGATACGACCTCTAATAGGTGAAGTTGAAAAGCTGTTAATTCGGAATTACAGGCACTTCAATAAATTTATCTATATAGATTTATACATTGTCTTACCCCAGTGCCCAAAGCAACTAAACTACTAATTCTTCTCAACACATTGGGTAAGCTTCTTCCTTCGTATTCTGTGGCATAGCTGCCTTGATCGGTCTTCCCCGACTCATAGTCGGTCTTGGATTGGTCACTGGACTGAGGGGCGTCCTCCTTATTATCACCAGATTTATTCTGCCCTTCTGCTTCCGTTGGTGAAAACATAGGAAACTTCCACAACTTATTGAAAAACGTTGATACCCCACTCTGCGTGGACTCTGGTTCAAAGCGAGGAAACTCTGTGAGCTGAGAAGTATCATATTTATCCATAATAAAGTGCGAACTGCGATTGATAGGAAAATTATTTTCAAAACATTTATGTTTAGAAGAAAGTTTAATGATGATGACAGCACTGTCAGCACTGACAACATTGACAGCACACAGCTGAGAGAAAAATCATATCAGACAAGTCGGATTTTTTTACGAGAGAGGAATCCAATGGGTTCTTCCACATATTTTTAACAATTCACAAGATATTTTTCTCAACAATCACTTGACATTGGCGGAATAGTTTTACTTAAACTCATGGCCATTAAATAAATAAAGGCAAATCAGACAAATGACAGAATGACAGACTACCAATTTAATTTGGATCAATGATTGGACGTTCTCAATTGTCTATGGTCAAAATAATACTTCACCTTAGTGTCAGTCTACTGTCACTGTCAGTACTCAATTAGTGAAATTTGTTAAATGGGATCGGATTCCGAGTCGGGAATTCATGATCAACTTGGTTTTTAATTTGAATGCAAGGAAATAATATCTAAACAGTATACAAAATGGGAGAAGTATCGATAGAAACCTCTGCTTATGCCAAAATAATGCTTCATGCGGCAAAATATCCACACTGTGCTGTGAACGGTATACTTCTAGCTGATGCCTCCAGGATAAAGGATGGGGCTAAAAACCAGGACTTGGATATCGTGGACACCATCCCTCTATTTCACCACAGTCACTACGTTTCGCCCATGGCTGAGATTGCACTTACACAGGTACTATATTTAACTTTTTCTTGGTTATGTTTCTTAGTTACAGTTATAGGTTGTTGTGGCCGATGATGTAAATGAAAATGAAAAATATTTACTAAGTTGGCAAGAAACTCAGCCAGGCATCATGTCCATATCAAATCTTCCTGGCTTAGTAGCTGCCTGCCTTGACATTCATAAGTGCCTTACACTTATGAAGTTTCTTTGATTTTTGACATTCATAAGTGTAAGGCTCTTATGAATATCGAAAATTAAAGAAACTAGTCTTCTGAGAAGAACCCGCAAGAAACTCAGCCAGGCAGAGTTGATATGGACATGATGCCTGGCTGAGTTTCTTGCCAACAACAATGTACAACAAACATTTCCAAAATATTGATGTCCTCAATGTTTCAATAAGTAACTTTAAAAAGGGGGTTAGAGACTCTTTGTTGGATTTAGATATAGATATTATATAAACTTAGTTTACCTTACATATACTTAAAAACATCACATTGTCAACAGATGTGATCACAGTCACAGAAATGTACCTTTATTGCAAGCATCCTCTGAATATGTTTAATTTATCAGTAGAAACTTCACTGGTTTATGTATAATTTTTATTTACTAATATGTAAGGTCTTATAATACTGTTTGTTTCTCTAAAATAAATAAAATACTTCTTTAGCTTCATCCATATTCATGCTTGTCTTCATACACTTTCTTTGGTTAGGAGAATAACCGAAGAACAAAATATTAATGTCATTAAACATTTTCAGATAGAATCAATGGCACAGGTTGATAACCGTGTGATTGCTGGTTACTATGCAGCATGTGAGAACTTCAGGGACAACACAGTGGACAAGTGCCCAGGCCAGAAGATAGCTGAGAAAATTGCTGAACATTTCCCGTCAGCCATTTTTATTGTGGTGAATTGACTTAATTACTCTTATAATCACTTTACCAATGCCTAGCTGCTTCAAAGCTGTCACGATGACTGAATCCAAACAAAATTTACCAATATTCTGCTGCTCCAAAGTCTTGGACTGCCCCGTACTTGTTAGTAAAATAGATGTACCAACAATGTACAACAATGTAAAAAAAAAAAAATGCTTACGCCATCCCAGAAAGCTCCCCGAAGGAGTAAACAGAGGTGTTGTAACAACACCCACATTTCACTGAATATAATCAAGTGCTAATGTGCCAGAGGGTGAGTCCATCGCCGTCTCAGGCACTATACATGTGGTGTGAAATAACTGCACATAGATTTTTTTTGGAGAAACTCATTGGTACAGGCCCTGCTGGGATTCTAACTTGCGTTGCTTGTGTAGCAGGCGACTGCTCTAACCCCAAGGCCACCACAGCTTCTTCAAAATGTTAAAGAAACAATATTATCAGTAAGCTGGGTAAGCTGTGTCCATAAGGTCAACTCATGATCATGTCCAATGCAACTTGGTCGTAAAGTTGAGGTAAATAAAATGTTTAAGACCCTATTTATTCTATAGTATTTGTTTCAAAATGTGTAGGAGCTTCGAAAGTGTAACATAAAATATAGTTGAATCTCTGTCTTTGAACTTTGCAGTGTACACTGGAACTATATCCCATGGGCTTCTCTTTGTACTTTATGTTGTTTTTTGAACCACATTGGGTTGCCAGTATAAGGAAACAATATTCTTGTGTGATTAGGGGCGTGCATTGAATTTTCAGAGGGGTAAGCATTAACAATAAGTAGGTAGCTAGGTTAATTACATACCAATGTCGCGAGTAGGTACATACATTTTCGTACAGACACACACACAAACATAAGCACACACACACAAGTGTATTCAGTCATCACAAATAGTAAGCACTGATTATCTGCTTATATATAATGCATGCCCCTGTGTGTGATCCTTTTTAATGTCAAGTGACCAAAAAGTTTTAAGTTACCATAATGTGTTTCCAGGTGGACAATAAAAGGATGATGCAGCATCTGGACACTCCGGCCATCAAGGTGCACAAGTACAGCGAGGGGAAGTGGAAACCCAAGGATGCCCTCAAAGTTGTGTTCCGTGAGTAAACTTTTTGATAAATTTTTCAGCATTCATCAATTTAATCAATGAGAGTTTTCTATCATTCTAAGTAACTTGTCATCAAGGGCGTGCATTGGATTTTCAGAGGTTACCACTCATAAAAATAAGTAGGTAGGTAAAGTACATACCAATTTTATGCTTCATTGTTTAAGCAAATTTACTTATTTTGTATTTCAATTTCAATTACAATTTCAATTTATTGCTTTAAAACATATTCTTAATTTAGCACTTACAGGTAGTGAGCGGTAACACTATAAATTAACAATATGTAACCTGTTGGGCACAGCAATTTTTTGAGAGAGGGCTTAAATTAGGTATATTATATTTACATTTTATATTATTATATTATATGGCTACTTCTTATAGGTACCTATATTTTTATATATTTAATTATATAATTTCTGTTTTATTTATTCTTACAATACTAATAAATTCTATTACCTATTTAATATGTTGTATTAGAGATTAGAGATTTCTAAATGCATTGGATTTATCATCACAATTTCATCAAAATATGTTGTGCCCTGTTGTCCAGACATGTACACTGTTAAATGTATTTCAGAATCTCAATATGTCCTGGAGACCGTGTCACACCTGCTCCAGCGCGGTGTTCAGAAGGATCTGGTGGACTTTGACAATTACCTGGATGATATGACCCAAGACTGGTCAAACCTTGGCATAGAGAAGTTGATCGCTACAATAAATACTAGCGATGAGAAGGATAAAGATGATGAATATGATTGAAATGTAATATTATTGCAGGTGCCGTCACGAGCTATGAGCGCTGACCTTGTATGTGCATTTAGTCAGTTTACGACGCTGTTTGTATGGCGCGATGTGAGTTAAATACATATGCAGTATCACCAATATTGTCGCAGAGGGCTCGTAACGGAGTACAATCATGATTTTTAATCGCTGGCCTAATGCCTAGTGCACGTTTTCTTAAAATTGCCGTCACAAGTCATCGCGTCGACGTAAACGCAGATTTGTATGGGCTCACAATAGTGTCAGCTTTAGGCCGACAGATGGCGCTGATTCGATCCTATACAAATCTATCTATCGACAGATGTCGCTGCTTACGTCGACGCGATGATTTGCGACGTCAGTGAGAAACTCACTCTAGAATGCGTAGCTGTCTAATGCTGGCTGCATGCAAGACACAAAAATTACTGCAAATTCAAGGCCAGAGCTCAAAACTTGTGTCGCCACATACACCTTTAGAGTAATTGTGTGATGGAACTTGTTATTGATTATTAAGTGGATTAATAAGTTATTAGTAAATATAAAATGCATTTTATATATGTGCAATTACAATATAAGCAATATGTGTTCGAGCAGGCATTTACTGAATTAAAAGCAGTTTTCATACTTGCTTTTGATGATACAGGTTTAACACAGCAATTTAGAGTTTATATACATATATATACGTTCCCTTACATTCCTCGAAGGGGAAGGCAGAGGTGTACTCATAGTACACCCACATTTCGCCAGTTATGTTGAACATAATGTTAATTGAGCAAAGAGCCGTCGCGGCCTTGAGGTTTGAGCAGTCGTCTGCTACGCAAGCGACGCAAGTTCGAATCCCAGCGGGGCCTGTATCAATGAGTTTTTCTAAAAAACTTAAGTACAGTGATTACACACCACGTGCTTTACGGTGAAGGAAAACATCGTATGTAAAGTGTCTGAGACGGCGATGGACTCACCATCTGTCACGTTGGCACTTAATCATCTTCAGTGAAAAGTGGGTGTTGTGATTACAACACCTCTGCCTACCCCTTCGGGGAATACAGGCGTAAGCATTATGTATAATGTTAATGTTTTTATTAAGAGTGCAATGTTTGGTGTTGGATGAGGTGTATCGAAGTTTTATTAGTATACTTATGTATAACATAACTGGCTTTTTTTTATCAGCAATTTCTATTATTGCCATAACAGAGAATTCTGGAACACTAATTTCTTCACTGATGAAGGAATTGGTGCTAACCTCATGAACGACACATTTTCCTTGCCGTGTAAAAATGATGGAAGTACCTAATGGTATTAATCACTTTAACTAACCGCCGAACTACTATGACCAAATTAATAGTATTTTTCAGAAAGGTAAAATTCGGAGCACTCACTAAGAAAGTGTATGAAGAGATGCATGAATGTGGATGAAGCGAAAGAAGTATGTAAGGATCGTAGCATGTGGCAAACGGTGGTCTCTGCCTACCCCCATGGGATACAGGCGTGAGCATATGTATGTATGTATTTAACCGCCGTTTTCAATATTACATCCTTAGGTAACTATAGATAAAGAAATCTGTATTCTTATCGTGACTTTCATTTCAATAATATTTCGCTGGTAAGCATTATTGTGGAATTGAAAGATATGGATAGATCAAATCTGACAGATATCAGGGATAGTAATCCACTTGTAAACTTTGATTGATAACGACCGTAAATCTGTATATATAAAAATGAATTGCTGTTCGTTAGTCTCACTAAAACTTGGAAATGGCTTGACCGATTTGGATAATTTTGATCTTGTTATATTTATGAAAGTTCAGGGAAGGTTTAAACATAAACATAACTAAAGTAAAAGGTGATACGAAGATCACCGGGTCAACTAGTAATTTAAATATTTTATGGTTACCGGTTTTTCATTCCCTAGGTTGTAAGTTTTATTAATAGCTTGACGGCCGCTAGTGTGGGATGCCACGTGTGTCGATACGTTGGCTCCGTCCCATCTCCCCGGCACTGCTGTGGCGGCCGGTGCTGCTGCTGCTCAGCAGGAGTGCCTCAAGCGCCGGAAATATGCTTGCATTGGTCAAGGATACATATTTTCTGCGTTTGCGGTTGAAACTCTGGGACCTTGGGGTCCAGATGCTCATCAACTTTTCAAAGAGGTTGCACGTCGTCTGGTAGAAGCTTCTCGTGACAAGCGGGCTGGGGCTTTTCTCGCTCAGAGAATCAGCATTGCTATTCAACGTGGCAATGCTGCCAGCCTTCTTGGCACGATCCCGAGAGACACCGATTTGGGCCAAGTTTTCTACTTGTAATTAGTTTTTAGTTACTTATTAAATAAAAATAGCTTGACTAAGAGACATTTACATTGTTTTATCTTATTTATTTACAGGATATAACATTCGGAGTGTTTGTTTAACTGTTGTTAATAAAGTATTCTTCAATCAACTTCTTGCATTTGTTAATGTTGCCCATGTCCCCAGCCTTTCCTTGGAACTTGCCATTTTTGAATGCACCTTTGGCTTTCAGGAGATCAGTTATTCTGAAAAGGATTCACAAAAAATACATACATACGCTTGTATTTCCCGAAGGGGTAGGCATAGGTGTTGTAACAACAACTTTTCACCGAAGATGATTAAGTGCCAACGTGATTGATGGTGAGTCCATCGCCGTCTCGTGCACTTATACATACGTCTTTGAATTACTTCTCAGACATGTGCAGGTTTCCGCATGTTTTCCTTTACTGTGAAGCACGTGGTGTGAAATCACTGCACATAAGTTTTTATAAAACCTCATTGGTACAGGCCCGCTGGGATTCTAACCTGCTTCGCTTGCTTAGCAGGCGACTGTTCAAACAATACGGCTCTATAAAAAACCTTAAACATTATGAAAAATACTTCCTTTGTACCCCTTGAAAATTACATAATGTGACAATATTATGGAGGTACTTACTTCTGCCCTAAAGCGTCGCAATGTTCGTGGGGCCCTTGTATAATAATCTGCCCTTCTTTAGGCTTATCTGGGTCTTCAGATGCCAGAAACATGAACAAACTCTCGCCCTCGAGCCCTTTGATAACAGCCCTGTTAAATTCAGGAGTAGATTCTTTTTTAAACATGAATACGTATTTGGGTTTGGGCTGAGTAGTTTTAATCCTGTCAATTTCACACTGAGCGAGCTCCAACAACACATTTTGTAGATTTTTGTTGGTAACCTTCAAGTTCTTCTGTAGTTTCTGTACTAGCTCCTCATGTTTGCTTGGTTCGTTTCTGAAATAATAATCAATATTTACCTCTTGTACATACATACATATAATAACACCTGTACTCCCTGAAACGGTAGGCAGAGGTATTGTAACAACACCAAAATGAATATCCCGAGCAATCACAGTTTGGGGTTCTTTAGAAGAGATTTTCACAGGGTTGACAACACGAAAGTCCTGCCTTTGGGGCCTCAGGCATCCATAGACTACGGTAGCCAATAACCATCTGGGGCACTGCCATGTGTTAATGTAGTTAGGTTTGGGGGATATATTTAGTATGACAGTATGAGAGTACATTTCATCTTTATTAATAAATAATGTGGATTAACGCATTCACTGCTAGAGCTAAATAAAAAGTAATTACCGTGTGCTACACAATCGGACCTTACACCAGTGCGTCAAACGCATCGTTGTACAAATACGCTTTCGCTCTGTGCTAAAACCTCAACATAGGGTCGACGTAACATATTCCCCAGTGCTATTCGGCGCTTCTGCGCGTTTGAGTATTGTTATGGCAGCTCATAAAACACTCGCTTGTTTACGACAGGCAATAAAAACAGGCGAAAAGGAAAAGGGTCTGTACATATCCGGTATAATTTCATGTAGGCAAATTCCGTATCTGTTCTATATAGCAAGGTGGGTAAGGGCCATTACAATTTGGTCTTATTTAAACAATAGACGCGCAGAGTAGACTTTAGCACACAGTGAAGGCACATAAATTTGTATGGACTCACATAAGCGTCGTTAGCATATAGGAAAGTTCGGATAAACGCGCAGGCGCGTCGTTAGCAGTGAACGCGTTAATGTGGGTAGCTAAGTAACACAATGACATAACTTACTTCTCTGTGTGGGATACCTAGCTGAATACACGTTCTACAATTACAATGTGTTTCAATTAGCATTCGAACATAATAGGTACCATATAAAAAAAAGTAGGGGTCAGTGGTATCTCAATGATGCAAACCACCAAGTCCAAGTACTAACTTTAAGAGCCCCGTGAGAGCTTTCGCCCGGTCCAGCATCAGTTGCATGGTCCTCGTGACTCTGCTACCTACCAGGAACCTTACATTGGTCTTGCCCTTCTTTCCTGGCTCGGCTCCCAGGAGCTTTATCATT
This sequence comes from Watsonalla binaria, assembly GCA_929442735.1. Classification (NCBI taxonomy): domain Eukaryota; kingdom Metazoa; phylum Arthropoda; class Insecta; order Lepidoptera; family Drepanidae; genus Watsonalla; species Watsonalla binaria. The sequence goes on along the minus strand of OV838929.1, from coordinate 1,379,597 downwards.
TGAAGTTGGCTGGAAAATTAAAACCACACAAAAAATTATGCAAAAAAATTATGTAATAATAATAAAAAGAGCCGTGGTGGTCTCGGGGTTTGAGCAGTTTGCTACGCAAGCGACGCAAGTTCGAATCCCATCGGGACCTGTACCAATGAGTTTTTCTAAAAAACTTATGTACAGTGATTTCACACCACGTGCTTTACGGTGAAGGAAAACATCGTGAGGAAACCTGCATATTTCTGAGAAGTAATTCAAAGACGTATGTATAGTGCCTGAGACGGCGATAGACTCACCATCTGTCACGTTGGCACTTAATCATCTTCGGTGAAAAGTGGGTGTTGTGATTACAACACCTCTGCCTACAACTTCGGGGAAAACAGGCGTGAGCATATGTATGTATGTAATAATAATAATAATAAACATCACAATAAATAGCAACAATAGATATGAAGAATACTAAAAAAGAATACAAAGAAAAGGTGTGGTTATTTGGTGAATAGTGGTTTACCAATACATGGCGGGAATCGTCAATCTATATCTATATTAATATTATAAGGAGGAAATTTGTATATTATAAAATTATGAAAAATATTTGTATGTAATTTGTTATGTGTTCGCGAATAACGTCATCATGAACCGAATTTGATAATTTTTTTTAGATCAAGAATACATACATACATATGCTCACGCCTGTATCCCATGGGGGTAGGCAGAGACCACCACATGCTACGATCCTTACATACTTCTTTCGCTTCATCCACATTCATGCATCTCTTACACACACACTTTCGCACACACACTCGCATACACTTTCTTCGGTTACGAGTGCTCCGAATTTGACCTTCCTGAAAAATACTATTAATTTGGTCATAGTAGTTGTTCCTTGGACGCCCTCTACCGACACTTCCGGTGACATTCGTTCTATAAATTTCTTTCGTTAATCGCCTTTCACTCATCCTTTCGATATGTCCAAACCATCTCAACATACTTTTTTCAATTCTGGTCACCACATCATTCTTCAACTTGCAACTGTCTCTTATCACACTATTTTTCATACGATCTACAATGGTTAGACCAAGAATTATATATTAATCAATGTTTTGAATTTGAGGTATACCTAGTGCATGGGTTCCATACCTGAGGTTAGAGACATGTGTGCCGCAACACATGTTCTCATCAATGTCTCCGATGCAGATAATCCTGATAGTATCCATGCAGTCTTTGGGCAGCCCTCTGGTGTGAGCCTGTAATTCATTACAACTTATATATTTAATAATAATGGTCTCCTACCGAATTTCGGTTACGGCGGCTAATCTCAACGAGGATCAGCCAACTGCGCAGGAGATATTATAGTGTACAAGTGTGTACGCAAACACAGGTGCACTCTTTATTCCCTCACTCTCATAGTGGGATCCGACACGACCGGAGAGAGATTAACTGTAGGACCAACGGCTTAACGTGCTTTCCGAGGCACGGGGGTGGAAACACCGCCAACTTCCAAACTCCGGGCATTTATTGTGAATTTCTTGACAGAAAAATCCAATATAAATTGTAGACCCGACCCCGGAATTGAACCCGGGACCTCGTGATCAGCAGGCGAACATACTAACCACTAGACCAACGAGGCAGTGTTTTTTGTATATATTTTATTTTAGCTTTAACCGTCCATTCTTTGCCGTTACAATTATAGTTTCTGAACTTGAGGTCAATTCTTCGACGTTCATAACTGCCTTACCAGCCACGTAATTCTGTAATGGTTCCAGCGTCGAACTCGGCGTCGAGCGCGTTCAGTGATAGGAAATCGATACATAATACATAGAGGACAAAGTTTAATTTCATATCTTTGGAACTGGAAGTGCCTAAATTGATTAAATTTAACACCTAGCTCTCTAATCGAATCTCTAACTCGACTTTATTAACAACTAGCGGACGTCACGCGGTTTCACCCGCGTAGTTCCCGTTCCCGTGGGAGTATGGGAATAAAATAAAGCCTATGTTACTTGCTGATGATGTAGCTTTCCAATGGCGAAAGAATTTTTGAAATCGGCACAGTAGTTTGAGTTTATTCATAACAAACATACACACAAAAATACAAAACATTCCTCTTTAAAATCTCTAATAGTAGTGTACATATAACCTATGCATTCTATTATTGAAATATTTTTTTAAACTGGTTTAGTAGAAGCCTATTCAATGCAAACAAGAAATCTTTCATGCCAGTTCTTCTCAGAAGGCTAGTACCGGTGGTCAATTCTTCAATGTTAATAAGTACCTTACTAGGGCCTAAACTGAATAAATCACTTTCATTTTTATAATTTTTTTTTCCTCTTTATAATATCAGTATTTCTTCTAGGGAAACGAATTTCAAGTCCTACGTCCTCAAGGTGTCTGCAACGTATCGCGACATGTTCTTCCAGTCGGATATCTGGCCGACAGGAATAGTTTATCGGCGTTATAGGGATGCGCACAGGATCGCCAAACCCTAACTATAATATATTATAATTGTTATTATTCTATTATAAATGTTATATGTATATTAGTCTTTAAGGTATGTATTGTATTATTCTTATACCGTTATCTGTACATATACACATTTTAGTACACGCTTTGCTTAGTTTGGGATTAGATGGTGATATGACATGTTATGTACTTATATTATTAATAAATTGATTTGATTTGATTTGAGTATAGAAAAGTTACCTCACTCAAATCGGGGTCATCAGCCTTGCATATCTTAACATGAACAGGTATAGCTTCCCTGATGAGTTGGTTGCAACGATCCTCAGCTGATGTGAGGGTGTCTTGGGAGACCCTAGCAGAGTCCAGCTCTATGTAGCACTCGTCCGCTCCGAGCCACCAGGAGGTCGTTGGCAGGTTGCATTCATTTTCTAGGATTGCTGACAGCAGATGCTGACCTGAATATAGACATTATAGTTTATTGAAAAAAATAACTCTGTTAATAAATATTTGTGACCTATAGTTTGAGACTTGTTACTCTGTGTGAAATTAGCAGAATAAAATTAATGCAATTTTGAAATATCTTGGTTTTTGAAAGATAAAGAATAAAAGTAATGCATACCAGAATGCTGCTGCATGTGATCAAATCGTCTGTCCCAGTTGACTTTCTGTGTGACCACGGTCCCAACATCCAGGGGTTCCCTCAGGAAATGTATTGCTTCATCTCCCTTCCTCAACACTTGCAACACTTCCTTATCATTCAGATAGCCTATGTCATGCGGCTGGGAAAAGAAACTTATTTATTTTTCTCCTGTTCGTTCATATTTATGATTTAAGGGCAGTGAAAGATAATTTATTTCCAAATATAAAAAAGCATAAAAAAGGTGCAGGTTTTTTTTTATCTCTTTCATGAAAACTAAAGTATTTGTCTGAAAATGTATTGTATTATGCATGTATGACATTGAAGAGTTAATATATCAAATTTATCCCATATACCAGCAGATGGATGCATACATGGCACAGCAGAGACATGGTAAACCAATAGGCCTTTCTTTTTTTAACGTGGAGAATCCGTTATGGATACACCAACCGCCGCAGGGGCAGCGGAAGGGTTATGTTGGACTCACACGGACTAAGCTCCACGGTGTTCCTCCAAGTCGCTAAGTGGGGGGGTGCACGTGATACGTCTTCATATGCTTCGCCGTGACCCCCCCAGACAAAGTAACATTCTCCTCACACTTGGAGTCATAGAAATGGTAAAAAATGTATGGGAATGACATAAATCAGGCACGTGATTTATGTCATTATCATACATTATGTATCACTTCTGAATGGAAAGGACCAGGATAATGTTGACTACAGGCCCAAATTATGTAAAGTTCATGATTTTTGGAGGACTACCATTGAGTGCAAAGTTTTTTTCACCCCATTATTCGCTCAGTACTTAAAACTCGTGACGGCACAATGTTATATATGTATAGGTACTAACTAAAAGATAAGAAAAAAGAATTTTAAAAGAAAAATATTGTAGTCTAATAACTTGATAAGAACATACCAACCTGTCCTCCACCCGCTGGGAACAAGATAGTGTCCTCCAACGTTATCTGGTAGCCTTCGAACTTAGACACCTTCCCATACTCCACGATGGGCTCCGTGGTGGGCTCACATTTCACCACTTTTGACGAAAACTAAAAAATAACAAATGTTTCAAAACAGCGGCACAGGAGGTTAAGTTTTTAGTCACTCTTAATATAAACTCACCTCGGTCAGAAAACTGTCCTCTTGGCATTTGAAAACCATTTTATACTTAAAGTAATATAAATTGTCACGAAATAAACGAATTAGGCAAAAAAAAGATATCCCTTCCTATAAAGGAAAAAAATAATAAATAAAATAGATAATTTTTTGAGTTGTCAAACTGACAGTTCTCATATTACGTCAAGTTCTTTTTTTTTTCAATTATGCTAAGTTGTACGACTATACTGCCTCGTATTTAGGCTTACGAAAATGTCTATGATCTAGACTAGAAAACAGGATGTGAAGCTTAAGAATAAAAGAATAAAAGAATAAAAGAAAAACTGATGGGAGTGAAAAAGTATTTTAATAAATAGTTTCATAGAAACATTTTTCTTATCGTTGCCCTTTTTAAAGCAAAGATTTCGGATTTCAGATTTGACGATATTATAGTTAGTGATCGACACTTCACGATGTTTGATAATAAGGATTAGCATGTTTCTCATTCTGATTAAAAACCACTAATAGTAATGTACATTTTACTTTTTAATCGAGAACTTTTTAAATACTTGATCCAATACTGCCACGCTGAAATCAACATCTTCCTTTGTGATGCACATTGGTGGCTTTATCCTCAGTACCTAAGAAAAAAAAGGTAATAATTTATTTATTAATCACCTATTAATAAATAAATGAACTAAGTATATAGCAATAGATGCTTAAGATGACGAAAGACGAAATATTGAAGTGAAAACCCACATTACTATACTTCCCACCACGTCCAATCAAAACCCCAAGGTCTTTAATATCTTCCATGATGATGTCCATGTCATCTTTAGAAAGGGCCTGCTTAGTTCCCGACCGGACCAGCTCTAGGCCCAGCATCAAACCTTTTCCTCTGACGTCACCGACCAGAGAGTGAGCCTTCTGCAGTCCCATGAGCTGTTCTATGAAATATTTTCCAAGGTCTTTGCATTTAGATTGAAGCTGCTCTTCTTCCATAACCTAGAAAAAAATGTAAATAATTATATTTAAGAGTAAAGGTCCCCGAACCCGAAGGGGTAGGCAGCGGTAGTTACAACACCCACTTTATCACTGAAGAGTTAACAACGTGACTGATGGTGAGTCTGTCGCAGTCTCAGGCACTAAACATACATCTTTAACTTTCTTCCCAAACATATAATGCAGGTATCTCGCGATATTTTCATTCACTGTAAAGCGCGTGGTGTACTTAGATAAATCACCGCTATAAGATTTTTTGAAAAACTTATTTTAACAACCGGGTTTGAACTTGCTTTGGTTGTGCACGTGACTACTCAAACCCAATCGGTTTAGGCTACCAGGGGCTCCTGATAGACGGCGATGACCTACAATTACCTAAGTCTTCTTAAGTAAGTCTTCTCTGCCCATGCTTAACATCTATTTAGTAAGAAATTGATGTACCTACTAAGGTAAATATATTTTTTGGGCTTTGCAGCTATTGTATATATTAACCCTATAAGTAAACATGAAATCCAATATTTCCTCAATATAGATTTATGTGTAAACTGTATTGTATAGAATTATATACATGATGTGTTTACTTATAATTAATTGTGCATTAAGATATAACAACTGTTAAGTTAACTGTAAAGATGTAACATCTGTTAGTAAACCTATTAAATAAATAAACCTTACTTCTAAGACAGCTTTTCCAACAGCTGCAGACAGCGCATTTCCCCCAAAAGTATTGAAGTAACATGCTTTAGTGTGTGCATCAGCTATTTCTTGCGTGGTGACCACAGCCGCCAATGGGAACCCATTCCCTATCCCCTTCGCCATGGTCACTATGTCCGGAGTCACGCCGTGGGTCTGGAAACCCCAAAAAGCGTCGCCAGTTCTGCCGAACCCTGTTTGTACCTGTAATGAAATAAAATTAGTTGATCGAGCTCAGTACCAGCAAAGACAAGATCTTCAAGACAGCCTTCACATACGTAGAAAACTTTCGTACCGTGAACAAGGGTGGCGTCTTGTTTTTAAAAATAAATTTTGAGTAGTTGGATAGGTACTGTTATTTACAACATAAGATAAGAATTAGTACTTAAATCATAGTTGTCGGTTTATCGGTTACCTATCACTTGCACCCATCTGTATCTAGGTTTATGTTTATTGTTAATCCTATGCGGGTAAAACCGTAGAGGTACAGGTATTTTCTAATATAAGTACATACCTGAATTGAGGAGCTCGTGGCACAGTTGCTATTGCGCATATCATACGATCAGCGAAGTTAAGCAACCCTAGCCCTAGCCAGTAATTGGATGGCTGACCGCCCGAGTTTCCTCCGTGCCTCGGAGAGCACGTTAATCCGTCGGTCCCGGTTGCCAATTTATCATCTTTGGCAATCGTTACAGGTCAGTCGGAGGCCTAAAAATAGTCTGACAACTGGTTTAACCCAGATCACAGATTTTCCTCGTCAAAGGGGTTGCGAAGGTCAGATGGCAGTCGCTTCGTATAAAAATCAGGTGATCAGCCACATCGGGTTGAATCAAGTGCCGACCCCAATAATGTATGGGATAAGGCCAGGGAGATGAAGTACCTGAACTGTAGGAAAGGATCCAGGGATTCAAAGATTCTTAAAACCGAAGTATTTGTTAGAGGTCTGGGTCTAAAAAATAATTCTCATATCCTTACTTCGTCCGCAACGTAAACTCCTCCATACTGCTTGATGAGTTGGTGCGCTTTTCTGAGGTACCCTTTCGGGAACTGTACTGTGCCATTTACACCCTGAATGGACTCCGCAAATAAAGCTGCTACTCTTCCTGCTGGCACTGAGTTTTCGAGAAGCTACAAAATAAATACAGTAGTCTTTGAAAAGTGACAAATAAATATTAGGTACCACAAGTTTCTACTACACGAGTATACAATCTGAAATCTATCTATCCATATCAATGTTGTCAAAACTCATTGGTACGGGCCCCGCTGGGATTCGAACTTGCTTCGCTTGTGTAGCAGGCGACTGCTCAAACCCCGAGGCCACCACGGCTTCTTCTCCCTTCAAACTTCATAGCTCTTTATTATAAATCATGTTGTAAGCGAAGACTAGATCAAACTGGGACTTAAGTTATATGTATTAGTTTTGTCCATTTTTATGCACGCACTCATAATTCATATCATGAAAAGAGATGTAGATATTTTTAAACCAAGTACCTACTTGTGTTCATATTAAGTGCTATCACTCCTGATTAAATGTTTATAATTCAAATTCAAATTTCCTATCTACACGTAATATGCTGTTCATTTAAAATGGTACTTACATCTTGCAGCTCCGAGACATATTGATCTGACGTCACACAGTCGCCCGGACAGGAGCAGGCTCCTTCGATTTGCGACAGTGAGTCCCTGCACCCTCCAAATATGCCTCTGTAAGGGTCTGGCAACATTGCCTGCAGATAAAAACATATAATCAGGGGTAGCCTGACGCCTAGTTAGTTAAACTAGAAATAAGCGAGCAAGCAGTGCGTATATTGCGATTCTTGTAATATTAGGTTTCCAGGCAAATACTTAACCATCAACCAGTTAAATGTATGGTCGAAAGGAAGGCTTATCCAGAAGCTGCTTTACCAAACCTCCCTTTTATCGAAGAAGAAAATAATTATTGTTTTCAAGGAACCTATACATTGAAAATGAAAATCATTCATTCAGTTTGGGTAAGGCACACATAAAGGTCGACAAATTACCACCGGTTCGGAAACTAGCCTTCTGCGAAGAACCGGCAAGAAATTTAGCCAGGTATCTTATACCTTTTATCATACATACATACATATGCTCACGCCTGTATTCCCCGAAGGGGTAGGCAGAGGTGTTGGTATAACAACACCCACCTTTCACCGAAGATGTGCCAACGTGACAGATGGTGAGTCTATCGCCGTCTCAGGCACTATACAACATACGTCTTTGAATTACTTCACAGACATATGCCGGTTTTCTCACGATGTTTTCCTTCACCGTAAAGCACGTGGTGTGCAATCACTAGACAATAGTTTTTTGGAAAAACTCATTGTTACAGACCCCGCTCGGATTAGAACTTGCGTCGTATGTTTAACCCCAAGGCCACCACGGCTCCTTTCATCATTGTAAGAAAATATTTAATGCAGGTACCTAGTTCTTGGTGCAAATAGGTGACTACAGCGCAACGACAATCATTCAAAAATTTAAAATTTTTCTATCTTTGGTCCTATTTCGATCCTAAATGTATGACTCACGTGATGAAACCCAGCTGGGGCGGGCATGGGCATCCTGTATCCCTGCGTGCCTGTGAGTGCCATCATGGCGCTGGAGTAGCCGTGGTAGCTGCTCCTCAAGGAGATTATGTCGTGGTTGCCAGTGTAAGACTTGGCTAATAACGTGGCCAGATCATTCGCCTCTGTGCCACTGTTGACTAGATACACCACCTGTGACCAATTTTAATGGTTGATATGAAATACTCATACTCATGTATCATCATATATATATTGCCTGATGTAAAAGGTTAACGCCTACCTTCAATTTGTCTGGCATCTTAGAGGCTAATTTCTCGACGTATTCATAAATCTTAGGATGTCTATAGATGTTAGTCGTATGCCACAGCGTATGGATTTGTTCTTGCAACGCTGCTACTACTTTCCTGAAAAAAAGAGCATTCAAAACGTATTTAAATTTATCGTACCTCAAGCATGCCATTAAAGTTAATTTTTGGATTCTAATGAGGTAGGAGAGGACGAGCTGATGAACGACTACATAATGGAGGCAGCCGGAGCCCCCACTCTGATCATCTGCAAACCCGTCAGCCCCCATGTAAGTAGCCTTCTATCCATTTTATTCAAAAATTAGGGGATACCATAGACAAGTTTATTGAACCTTGGATTTCGGGTGGGAAGTAGTTATATAGCAATTTTGAGGTGGCTTTCCACGGTGCATAATCCTACGAATTGACAAGCACGTCCGCGACTACGCGGTCAGCCATGCATCTTTGAAACTGCCATCGACAATACCGATATCACATCACGCACCGTGGGAAACGACCTTTACTTTGCATTATATTGTCAATTTACTTGACATCTTTTGCAATCGTTATGTAAGCATACGAGAGTCTGACAACTGGTTAAACCCAAATTACCGATTTTCCTCGTAAAAGAGGTTGCGAAGGTCATATGGCTGTCGCTTCGTTTAAACATCAGTCGTATCAGTTTGAATGGGATAAAGTTAAGGAGATGATGATGTATAGGTACTCACGGATGGCAATGTCCAACAGAGACGGTGACAATACCACCGAACAGGTCGAGGTACCTCCGCCCTTCGTGGTCAAAGAGCCACTGCATGTGTCCCTGGTGCAGTAGCACCGGCTTCTTGTATATATTGTACACGGCCGGGGGTATGTGGGAGGCTTTGATCTGCTCTGTCAACGGCAAGGACGGGCCCTAAGGAGTAATTAAACAGAAGAATTGTGAAGTGCAGTCTGTGCTCCAAGGTTCGAACATCGTCGCTAGACCTATCGTGTTGCGCTTTTTTGTCATCATCTCACTGGCCTTTGTTGGGGTCGGCACTTGATTCAACCCGATGTGGCTGATCACCTGATTTTTATACGAAGCGACTGCCATCAGGCCTTCGCAACCCCTTCAGCGAGGAAATCAGTGATCTGGGCTAAACCAGTTGTCGGACTATTTTAGGCATCCAACCGACTTGGATGGCCAATTGGACGACGAGTGTTGCGCTTTTTTCGTTTGGATACGAAAAGCTTAAAACATAAAACATGCAGGCCATACCATTTACGTCGGGCACTTTACGAATATGCCATATATAGTATAGGTACCCGTAAACCAATGAACTGCCTTCCTATATTAGGTACTCTGCGATAATTATTTTTTTAATTCGGTTCAAATATTTAGGAGTCTTTTCGTTGCAAACAGACAAATCTTATCACTTTATAATATTAGTTAGTACCTATTGATATCTTACTCAGAACCTACTAATGTTATTAAAACTTACCGCATATTTTTTCGGGGTAAAATCACATCGCGGTAACTTTGGCCCGGCGGCCAAATGCCTCGCAACTGAAATATCATACATAAATATAACCGAACCATTTTAAATGATTATATAAATAAAATTGTTGTAGATAAATCTGAAGATAAAGGAACCTCTATTTATCATTGTATCGTAGCGTCAACAGCGAAGGCAAAATACAACTGCAACAAGATCTTTGAAGTTTTGTTGTTTTGAATTGGTAATCATGACGATCGTGACCGTTGACTTTTGCTGAATAAATCTTCATTGCATTATGTTTGGGGCTTGGGTACAATGGACCTAATTAAAATTGGTTAACTAATTAAAAAGTAGGTACTTACTTACCTACTTTCAACTATTCACGCAGAATGCAGAGTCCCTTAAGTATAGGTACTTGTACTTTACCCCTAGTCGTGGTGGCCTTAGGGTTAGAGCAGTCGCCTGCTACGCAAGCGACGCAAGTTCGAAACCCAGCGGGGCCAATGAGTTTTTCTAAAGAAAAAAATTTATGTGCAGTTATTTCACACCAAATGCTTTACGGTGAAGGAAAACATCGTGAGGAAACCTCTATATGTCTAAGAAGTAATTCAAAGACTTATGTATAGTGCCTGAGACGGCGATGGACTCACCCTCTGTCACGTTGGCACTTGATCATATTAGGTGAAATGTGGGTATTGTTGATACAACACCTCTGCTTACCCCTTCGGGGATCCTTCTGGGATGGCGTGAGCATATTTAATTATTTATATTTTTTTTACCCCTAGTTAGGTTAACGTGGTCGTTAGACTCAAGGGTGGATCCAGGATTTTTTTCTGGGACACAAAAGGCAGACGGGCAAAAAATCAACAACTAACTATTAGGTACATTTATATATTTAATAACTCTAATAATTTTGATTTGCTTCTTAGTAATTACTGTGCTGTGAAGTGAAATACTGTAGAGATTCCCCACAATAAGTACTGTAAGGAGTTACAATTCAATCTTCGTAATCGATGGCTTGAAAAAACAAAAAGGAATTGGAGAGACGTCTTGTTTTGTCACTCAGTGTTAAAATGTATAATTAATAAAATAAAATATAACATGGACATGAGGATACATTGTATTGACAGTGAGGAATCCAATGGGTTCCTCCACATATTTTTAACAATTTACAAGATATTTTTTTCTCAACAATCACTTGACATTGGCGGAATAGTTTTACCTAAGCTCATCGCCATTAAATAAATAAAGGAAGGTAAAATATAACATGGTTGAAATTAATCCCCAATAAATAGTGTAATTCTAATTAATTGCTACCCATCTAGAGCTACGCCACCACAGTATTTACACAACGCCAGGGAGAGAGAAGAGAGGCTTACTGTGTGTGTGATATATGTTGCAAGTATGATAGTCCGCAACTGATATAAAATGATAATTGGATAGGGTCTAGTAATTGATATAAAACGACCGCTTTGATAGAGTGCTTTATTGTCACTGATACTTACTTACTAATTTTGCTTACGCTATGAAATGAAATGAGTGCGAATGAAAAATATTAATGTGCGGTAACCAGTACACTTACCGAGACCTCCAGCAGCCCATGCATAGTTTTTAACGTGACGTTTGCGTATTGGTGTGTCGCGGAATGTGTGTGATACTTTTTAGAAGACGGTTTGTGGTTGAATTTAAAAGATACTATGCTCAACTGCTCATTTTGAATCACGTTTTTTAAAGGGTAACGCGCGATTTTCTCTTGGTGTTGGTCACATTTAGCTACAGTGACCGCTTACTATAAGACAGACTGTATCATTCTATGTCTACTTAACTGTACGTTTTCAAAAGTCGGAATTAAAATATTTCGTAAAAATGAGGTTCTATGTTCGACGCATATTTTCCTCAATGTGAACTCTCAAATATTCATCAAAATACCTACGTGGCCACTAGCCTCTTATCTCCTGCTTAGAGATAACACTAATAACAAACTCATTGACAGTTATGTAGGTAATCTTTAGAGGCTCCAAGCAATTAATATCGCTTATTTATTGTAACATTCGATTTGCGATGATAAGCGACCTTGCTGGCGGCCATGGGCGTGTACATAGTTGACCATATCGAAAAACTCGTACTAAGCCTAGACAAAGTAAGTAACATTCTCTCTCGCTGCGGTAATAGTAGAAACGATAAAAAAAATATGGAAATGACAAATCAGTCACGTGACATGTGTCATTCGCGTACATTTTACTTTGTCTGCTTTGTAAAGCTCTTTCTTTCTTTCGTTTATTTATTTAATGGCGATGAGCTTAAGTAAAACTATTCCGCCAATGTCAAGTGATTGTTGAGAAAAATATCTTGTAAATTGTTAAAAATATGTGGAGGAACCCATTGGATTCCTCGCTGTCCAATCTTTTTTCTGTAAAGCTCTTATTGCCATCACAGTTCCACTGTGTGACAGTGACAGACTTATACACGTCTGTCTCATAATAAGGTTTAAATCATAGTTAGCAGGGCATTAGTAGAGCCCCTGATGTCGTTACAAGCTTTGAGCGCTCAGCGAAAATAGTGAGGATAACCGCGCTTGTATTGGCTCGCATTTGCGCCATTAAAGAACCAAACAATGACTGCTGAACGCTCAAAGCTCGTGACGGCTCCTGTGTATAGGTTCTGACATGTTCGACCGTCGTCGGTTGAACTTGCGTTTTGCGCTTTATTGTATGCAGACGTAAAACTTCTCTCGCAATAATTGTATGAGAGAGTTTAGTCACCGCTGGGAGTCGCTGCACAATTTCTCATACTAATATTCGGCGGTGACACTAGCGAGTATAGATTAGGAAAACGGTGGAAAACCCGTGATATATTCAGACTTACCTAGTTTGCATTTTAGTGGAAATTACTTTAAGTAAGTGTAATTAATTATAAGTAAGTGGGTACATATTTAATTATATTTTAAACGCTATATACCCCAACTATAGTTGTCATCTTGAAAATAGCAAGTTTAGTTATATGCGTAGGATCCATGAACGCAGGCGCATTTTTTATGCTTAAAATAAAACAATAAAAAAAATTTAACATTGTTTTTATTAAATAAATCTTATAATCGCACATAACAAAGCTCTCACACACTTTGTTCCATAAGTTACTCACGACACCACAATGTTCCACACACTCGACTAAATAATAATAGGCTTGGAAGACTTTCGTTTATTTCACCGGTTATTAGTAGTTACTAAGCTCTGGGACATCACTACCAAATTTAAAAAAAAATACTTTTTCATGTCAACCTTAAAAAGTTTTTGTTATATTTAATAAGCGGCTTCTTTGTTACGATATATGTATTTTTAATTCATGTGTCAGTTTCTCTGATGACATTTGATCAATAAAATCGTTCTTGCAAATATCTCTGCCATGTAAAGCCCAGAAATTGGATTCCATGTTTGTAAATCGCACTTATTTGTTTAAGTTTTATCAAAATAGGTTTTAATCGAATCTATATCTATACAGAAGGACAAAATTGAAGTGTATGTTTGTAATTCCAAAATAACAGCTTTTCACTAAATGCATATGAAAGTATATTCTCTCTGTCTGTGCTTTCCCGCTAATCTTGGAAACGGCGATTTTGACGGGACCTTCACTGACAGATAGATTTTTTTGACAGATAGTTACAAGGAGTAACTTATGACAACTTTTTTTAAATACATTATTGCTGCGCGAGTCATCCATGAAATACTGAATGAACTCCAAAACCAGTAATTGAAAAAAAAAAAACAGTATATATTTTATGCGGTAACGCAATTTTAGCGTGCCACTCAAAAAGTTAACTTATTAGGTATTACGCATATATTAGTTAGTTTAGGTGCGTGGTTGTTCAGTCTGTCTGTGTGTAGGCCTATTATTATTGTTGCCGCACTAGGTCCGCCCTTCAAGACGACGCAGCGACCTAATCATCGCCCGCTGTTCTCTTCGCTTTCCTCATGCGAGGTGACTGTTTGGGAGTTTTAGGTGACTTTTCTGGAATACAAAATGTTTATATTAATTTACATACATACATATGCTCACGCCTGTATTCCCCGAAGGGGTAGGCAGAGGTGTTGTAATCACAACACCCACTTTTCACCGAAGATTATTAAGTGCCAACGTGACAGATGGTGAGTCCATCGCCGTCTCAGAAACTTTACATACGTCATTGAATTACTTCTCAGAAATATGCAGGTTTCCTCACGATGTTTTCCTTCACCGTAAAGCACGTGGTGTGAAATCACTGTACATAAGTTTCTAAGAAAAACTCATTGGTACAGGCTCCGCTGGGATTCGAACTTGCGTCGCTTGCGTAGTAGGCGACTCTGCTCAAACCTCAAGGCCACCACGGCTCCCTTATGTTTAAATTTATGTATATTGTTTTTTATTATTTAAAGCTGTTCTCAAAGAAACACATTTTGTAGTTCTAAGGAAAAATGATACGGAGACACTTTCTATCAGAGACAGTCACTCGTTTGTAAGAAAAAAAAAATAGTTATTATATATAATCTTTTTAGCTTTTTAGAAACTAGACTTTAATTTTAACTCTTCCTTCCAAATCTCAACCCATTTATTGCAAAACGTAGCTTAAGAAAATCCTTTGCTTAGAAAGCTTGCTGTCTCTTTCTGTTATACGGATTTAAAAAGGGAAAATATCGTTCAAAAATTCCGTTACATAAATACATATATACCAAGCTTATAAAACAGTGTTAAGAAGAGATCGACAGATCTGTTAAACCGTGTATCGTAATAATGGAAATATACTTCATTAAGAAATGTATACAATCGAATTGAGAAACCTCCTCCTTTTTTAAAGGTGGATAAATAAAGTTGATAGTATTCTTACTGAGTTGATTAACAATCTCCTTGGGCAGCCAGTCATAGTCCACGTCGCTGGGCGTGCCGGCCTCGGGCGCGCGGGCGGCGGCGCGCGGAGCCCTGCGGCGCGCCAGCGACGCCAGCGCCTGCTGCCCCGCCACCAGCGCCAGCACCGCGCCCGCTCCCAGGAACACGTACAGGAAGAACGTCTCGCCGTCCAAGCCTGACGACACCTCTACTATGTTCAGGGTCTGGTTGTATACTGCTTCCTGGAAAATTAAAATATGTGTTACTTTGAATTTTTTCAACAAAGGTCTACGGGATTTGGAAGATTACGAATGGCAGTTGCTAGTAAGTGTAAGGCGATCGGGATTTTGATTAAAAAAAATATTTAACCAGTCATTCTCTGCTTTATGTAAAAAAACTAATGATCAGCCCCCAAGTGGTAACCCCAACACATGGGCATATTCCGTGCATTGTTGGGGTTGGCAATTGGCCAGGGAGATGATGAATAAGTGGATTATATCAGCGCAATATTCATTAATAGCAATATAATTGATATTAGGATGGTAAGATGCTTCCCTAGAATCTAGAGACGAGAATTAACGAACTTCAAAATTTATTAAATTTATAAGCCTAAAAAATATGAATCTTATATTAGAGCAAGCTTACACTATGCATCACTCACTCTACCACAAAAATGATTAGGTACCAACATGACAGATGATAAATACATGTCAGTATCATCACCATTGTTTATCCTCAACAACCATGTGACATTGGCAAAATAGCTTTTCTAAAGATTTTCGAATTTACTTCACAAACTTAGTCGTACATACCTGATAATAGACACCGCTAGCATCCCTGTAGTTCAACTGTACATTAAGGCCAAAAGGTCTGCCAGCGAACGCTTCATTCGGTACAAAAGAGTATGCGAAAGTAGCCTCCTGTTTCGGTTTCACTTCTCTGTTGTAAGGCAATGCGGTGAAGTTCTGGATGTAGTATGTGTAATCCATCGGGTAGCGGAATGAGGCCTCCATGGATTCAACCACATAGTCATCGGATCCCTTGTTGGTGAAACCGACGAGGAATTCCACGGGGAAACCAGCTTGAATGTCTGTTGGGTATAATTATATTTTTCTTGAGAACATTCAATAGGTCATACAGTTACTTAGTACAGTTTGTTGCATAGAACATATAGTAAAATCTGCATAAAGGTGTTTTCTACATAACTAACAATTTGAAAAATATGGAATAACACCAATGTTGTCTGTATATAAAAATATGCATGACACACAAAGCCTTATCAAAGCTAAGATTATGCCCAAAACATTAATTTCAATGATACATTTTATAGTTATAAGCTGTACCCTTGTTTCGCCTGCACCCCCCAAGATGATTAATTGTCAACGTAACAAAGGGCGAGTCCATCGCCATCTCAGGCACTATTCATACGTCCTTTAATTACTTCTAGGACAAGTAAGGTTTCCTCACAATATTTCCTTAACTATAAAGCATGTGGGGTGAAATTACTGCACATAAGTTTTTTAGATGTGATGCAGGCCACTGGATTTCCAATTTTGGTTGCATACTTAGCGGGTGACTGCCCCAGAGCCACCACGGCTCTTTCTAAGATGATATGAAATTTTATGAATAGGTGGGAAAATTATGAGCTTACCAAACACACTATCTCCATAACTCGGCACAGGTTTGGTGAACAGAATGGTTGTTTCTATATCTTCCGATGACTTGACTAAAGTTTCATCCTCATCTCCCAGAGCATCCTCACCGACCACCTGGTTGTCTTCTCCCTCAATGTCCACCACATCATCATCTAGTTCGTCTTCCTCTGCTCTCGCGAGGATTGTGTTTGCTGGAAACGAGAAGTAGTTTCAAGATAAGTTTATTTTTCCCTTCTGCTATCACTACTGTGCTCATAATATATCTGAAATAATGTCTTGTTTTTATAATACATAGCAAAGTAAGATCAAAAGACAAGTTTTGCTTGAATTTTTGTATATCATGAAAGAGGTGGCCTGATGGTAATGAGGGTATATGAGGCAGTCAGAAATATTTATAGTACATAATAAAGATCAATGCTCCTATATAACTTAAATAATTCATACATATAAACATACATTATGGTACTGCCTACATCCCACAGAGGTAGGCAAAGACTAAGAATTACCACATGCTATGATCCTTACATACTCTCTCACTTTGTAAACATTCATGAATCACATAATATTCTTCATAATGAGTATGTAATAAACAAAGAAGCTAATTTATAAAGTTGGTAATAGGATTACTTAATTTGAAAGTAGACATTAGCAGTAATGTTCCTTTCACATAATTAAATTTATAATATTGACCACATGTCTTGAAACAGACACATATGGTACAATTTTATGTATTAAATTGATTAATATACAGACTATAAAGGCTAGAGATATTTGGTATGTTTATAAATGATGAAAACATTATTTCCCGTACTAATAGAAGTTGTTACTATGAAAAAAAAAATTGTGTGCAGTTAATTAGGACCTAGTTTCAGTGATGACACATTTATATGTTAAAACATAGGAAGGCAGGCTAGAGGTGATAGTTAGATGTAAAGTAAGAATGCGCAGACAAATGGACATAACCCATTTATTAACCACCATATGGCAAATAACTAAAGGTATTACAAGACAAAAATGTCTCCAAAGTGAAGTGGTATATTTTTAGCTTGATAGACTTACTGAAATATTGTCAAATGACCTAATATTCTAAGTAGAGGTTACATTGTAATGTTCTATGAAATACTATACATTTCTCAATGAAAACGGATCATACTTGCTTCTTATAGGATTCTAATACTATCTACAGAAGTTACATAGTAACTTTCTCTTATAAAATGTACGAAATATGATGCCACGTACTACTGATATACCCTTACGACACCGAATTAAGGAGTTTCAAAAAAACTTACCGCTTTGAAAGCATAGCAAAGCTGCAGGCAGTACTAGTAATGTTAAATATATTAGTTTCATATTGATTAAATGGCTACTTTTTACAATTATACTATAAATTCACGACCACTACAGTAGATTGCAGGCCATTCACTTTTGTCACAAACAGCCAAGCGGTATGAGAAACTCGACACAAAATGCCAAATTTTCTTTCCAACTCGATTGACGTGGAATAATGTGTCACGAGAGATGTGCTTAATCGTAATTTAATCGGTAACGGTAAACCGGTAATTAAGAGTATTTAAATAAATAAAAGATATATGAATGATTAGACCTAAGTTATAAATAAAAAATAATACGAGAGTACTAACAAACTAGATTCTTATGTGAACAAAATATTTAAAACACTTTTGTGCTTTTTAAGTCGCTAGTGAATTCATCGGTATAAGTATATCGGTTTGTTATTGTTTGCCATTAAAAAAAAAGGGAAATATTTTTTATGATAAGCATTACAGACAAATAACTCCTAACCTAGGGCAAGAAAATCGGGTTTTTTGTAAAGTAAATTAAGTAATGTTTTGTTGTGATAAAATTACAGAAATTCTCAAAAAAAACATGTCAGCAAACAACAAGAACGGAAAATATTACTGGCAAAAATCAAAACACTTTTTTTTACTTACTTACTAAATAGTAATGTAAGTGAATTTACAATGTATAGAACTATAATATTAAGTTTTATTTTTATGTATGTTCCAAGATAGTGTTTGCTTAATAGTCGATTCATTTCGAGTTCGTCGCACTAAAACAAAATTATATTTCCACTTACATTTTACGTGTGACAACACTATAACTGTCAAACTCTTTTCGCTTCACGCCAGCTTTGGTGCACGTGTATTTTGCGCATTTCACTGTGAAAAACCATCTAAAATGGATAAGCCCAACGTTCTCGCTCGTGTCGTCAAGGTCCTGGGCCGTACCGGCTCTCAGGGGCAGTGTACTCAGGTGAAGGTTGAGTTCATCGGAGAAACTAGCCGACAGATCATCAGGAATGTGAAGGGACCCGTGCGCGATGGTGACATTCTTACTCTCCTCGAGTCTGAGCGTGAAGCCAGGAGACTGAGATAAACGGTAATTGGTTTACAATTCTTACACACGTGAAGGCTACAATAACAATGCATTCTAAAAGTTTAGTTTTAGGTTATGTTGCTGTCTTGGTTTGCATTACTTACTCTTTGTCTGAATTTACTAGAAAATGCTTTGGAAATATGTTGTTTCCGGGTTTTTTGATAACATTCTACATAATTTTAGGTTGTATTCAAATATCAACATAACTTTAGCACTTGAGATAATGGGGTCAAAACGGTCCTTTTTAACTTAATTTAAAAATTCTAATGGAATAGAGATAACTTAGTTTTTTTTGTCAAGATTGAAGGTAATTCTGTTCAGCCAGTAATGGTTTGTGTTCTAATATTTTTTTTTCATTGTTACAGATCCAGTCAGGCATTCATTAGGTTAAGGCCCAATATGTAACACTAATCTAAATGTTTGTGTTAATATTATAAGAAACCGTCAAAGATGACCATCTACATTTTCAGCTCGTAATAAATTACTTAATTACTCAGTATTTTCTTTAACTTTTCCCTAATTAATATTTCCTTGATTACCATGATAAGTTCAGAAATATAAGTGTCATAACTCTCTATCTACCCTTGATAAAATTGAATTTACTGAAATATTTATTCTGGGGCCTAACCATAAGCTCTTATCACCATCATAGATCCCCTGTGAGACAGAGACAGTTTTATACACGTCATATACATCTGTCTGATAAACAGAGACAAATATCATGACAATTTTCTTTCCCTACATATTTTGAAACCTCCATAAAATAATTTCAAGTGTTTGAAATCGTTTAAAAATCACATTAGAATTCGACGTAAAATTTCCGCCTTAACTTCAAAGTAGTACCTGACAATTACAATAGATGGCGCTAACTGTTACAGCTACTTTTGTACTGATATTTTCAAGTACTTTTCTAGCTAGATCTATAATAACAACATAATTTACGCAGGTAGGTAGGTACGGCAGTTGGTTTACAACGCACGTTTAACGCTTAACGACAATGTTAAGTATGCTAATGTCTATGCTTCTAATTTTCCTCGCTTGATACTCCTCATCGAGGTCAGTCTCAAATTAATATTTACGTACTTATAACTGCCGAAGTGGCATCGCGGGTTTCTGTAATGTGATTTATTTTAGTAGGTAACCTATCTTTACTAGTAAAATAATTGATTACTGATGTCACAATATCGACATAAAAATTGTAACTAGAAACCCGTCGATTACTTCACATAGGGTATCGTGAGTTTTACGACGTCTGTAACTTAATTATATACTTAACTATATCTGCTATAGAAGTCACTCTGAGTGGAATCATAGTGCCAGCAGGACAAGTAGCCAGATTACTGCTACCAAACATATACTACCTATAATTTACATGACAAAATTTGAGATTAAGATTGAGATAGAGAGCGGGGCCTGTACCAATGAGTTTTTCTAAAAACTTATGTGCAGATATTTCACATCACGTGCTTAACCTGCATGTCTGAAAAGTACCTACTTCAAAGACGTATAGTAAAGTGCCTGAGACGGCGATAGACTCACCATCTGCCACGTTGGCACTTTTTAACACCTCTGCCTACCCCTTCGGGGAATACTCACATCAGTATTCACCATATATATGAAAAATATTAATAACGTCAAACATATCTTTGTACGTATGGTTAAATATGATAGTATCTTCCTAAGCATTTTTTACTTTATGCATCACTGAAATATTGTCTTGCGAAATCACACATAACAATATAACTAGCAAATGTGCTGATTATGCATCAGGACTAACCAACACTTTTTCACTTACTAATATTACCTACTTAGTAAAGATAGATAATAAGGAGCCGTGGTGGCCTTGAGGTTTGAGCAGTCGCCTGCTATACAAGCGACGCAAGTTCGAATCCCAGAGGGGCCTGTACCAATGAGTTTTTCTAAAAAACTTATGTACAGTGATTTCACACCATGTGCTTTTCGGTGAAGGAAAACATCGTGAGGAAACCTGCATATTTCTGAGAAGTAATTCAATGAAGTATGTAAAGTGTCTGAGACGGCGATGGACTCACCATCTGTCACGTTGGCACTCAATCATCTTCGGTGAAAAGTGGGTGTTGTGATAACACCTCTGCCTACCCCTTCGGGGAATACAGGCGTGAGCATATGTATGTAACTTATAAATAAAATTATGTATTTTGATGGAATGTTGGCAACATGTTATCTTTGACCATTCCTAGTACTATTTGATATAATAAAGATACCTATTTATAAATGTATGTGTGATATGTCTTATTATGTATAAGGTAGGTATTAGTGTTGAGCAAATACCTAATTGAGATAAATGAGTTTCTTAACAGGTGCATGTACTACATTCAAAGACTCAATAGAATATCATTAGGTAAATACTTACATTACTTATAATAATGATTTTATTCATATTTATATTTGACATAATATTAATAATTATGTAGTATATTATACTTAGCTAATATGTAAGTATTGAATAAAGTAAGTAGATTTCTTTTTTGTGGACAATGAAAATAAAATCCAATATTGATAAAAAATATAGTATTATTATCAATTAGCTACATACTTAATACAGAGGAAAAAGAGACAAAATAATAACTTAAATTTGTCTAATTAACTAAACAAAAATACTTAATAATAAAAATACCTGTTTCTAAATCGCATAGATCATCACAGTAAATAAAATTCATAACTATTCTGAAGTTATATTTGACATTAATATTACTGATAATAGTCATTAACAATATTTGTACATAATATTATTATACATTATAACAAAACATAGTAACAAGAAACTTAAGTACACATCGGCACATTCATTTTGGACACCATTTAATTGATTTTAGAAAAAGTCCACTAACAATCAACATGAGACCAAATAAACAAAATTAAATTTATATACAAAAATATACAATGTCATATTTTTTACTATATAATTACATTGTCCTTTCAAAAAGGGTCTGCGAGGATGCAGCCCCATCGCGAGTTTCCCGCCTTCAAGGAAGAACTCAGGTTGCACTTTGAGCGCTCAGGAAGGTATCTCTGGAAGATTTTCGTGGCTAAGTATCATATTTCTCTCCTTCGCACTGAGTTGCCCAAAATAAACAGTTTCCGATTCCGCTATAACAAATAAGTATTACGGCGGCAAGGAAGACGACGCTGCACACAGTACACGGCTTTCTTTCGAGGAAAAATCCTATCAGGTACAACACCATGAACATAACGTGTGTATTCACTAACGCCGGGTTCACTGGCTTCGGTATCAGCAACACGGGAATCAGCCATTGCAAACAATACATTTCGTCGAAGATGCGTGCGCCTACAGAAGGCTATCGTGGAAGATTGACGCGAATTAGCATTGATGCCGCAATCGACATGATTTGAATGATAGCTCCATTATTTTTGTTGTCAAGAGAGAATAATGTTCTTTATTCCAATACAAGATAATTAGCGGTTAATTTTAGTTAGATGACTGACTGACCTGACTTGATTGACTACTAAACTAACATGGAAAGCTGGACAGATGTCAACTCTGTCAGTGTCAGCGCTGTCACTGTCATAGCTTGACATTTGATTTTGATTTATGTTTATTCGTTTTGGGCTTGCTAGGATCAGAGTTGATTCTGCTCTGAGCCTTATCATGGTTGGGAGGCCCGTGGAAATGAGAATACACATCATCAAACTCTGGATGCATAGAGAATTTATTTTTATGAAAATATACTATACATACAACAAAAAGAGTGCAATTAAATGATGTATATGATCAGTATAACACCATCATGTGACAGATAAACCAAATAAAATAAACCTTAAACTCTACTATGGACTGAAAAGTCCTTTATAAACCAAACGTATAACAAAAGTATAACTGTTATGTAGAATAGAAAATAATAATTTATTTACATGAAATATGGTTACAAAAGTGTTGTTTAAAATAAATGGTACATAGCATATTTCACCCATTTTGGGTATGTCAATATTAATAACATGTTAAACATTTTGTCTACAAACAACATGGCATATTATTTTAATTATATAATACTATATTTTAATAATTTGTAGGTACTTAAGTAGATATTGCACATTGTCTATATTAATTATATATTTATTATTTAAGGTTTTATAGATTCCGTAAGGAATTCTGAAATACAATAGTAACATTTTGAGACTAGGTAGTTATACAAGGTAGGTGTGAATTTTTTTTGCATGTAATGATTTCCATATCTCTGGTAAATTATTATAAACTGTTATACACATTCTGTAACTATTTCTAGAAAAACATTGGGTTTGTGAGTTTGGTACTGTTAATTTATTTGGGAATCGTGTATTGAAAAAACAACGTGACTTCCTTTTTTCAAAAATACTTGAAAAATATAGAGGCATGGTAAGCTTAATATGTTAAGTGCCTGGAATAAAGGTTTACAGGAGGTAGTGGGATCTACTCCACAGATGGCACGGATGCACTTTTATTGTATTATAAAGGCACGATTAAGATCTACTGAATTTCCCTACAATAGAAGAGCATCGCAGCACGGACCCAACATAGCCATGGTATGCAATGAGAGCAGCTTGTTTACCTACCGTTTTAGCTATGCGGTACAGAGCAAACACAACTCTATTGAGATTCTTGCATACATTATCTAATTTAGTTTTCCAAAGTCAACTGTTCCACCAAACAACCACTTTGCAGCAGCTAAATTGATCTCTTTAACTAAAACCATCATAAAAATGTTCGGAGCCAAAAGGGCAATACAGTGCAACCTTAATATAACGTACCTCAATATAACGACATCCTCGATTTAACAAATTCTTCGTAATCCCCTTGAATTGTCCATAAGTCAATATTAAATATATCTTTACATTGCGAACAATCTTTGCGTACAACCTCTTTATAACGAATTTTCAACTATCAAGAAAAAGTATTCATACCTCTAATGAACGAATTTTGTCAACCCAAAACCTTTATATAAAGTTTCCACCAATAATATAACTCTTAATCTTATAATGTGATTCATGTCTCGTCTGACTTTTTTTTCTAATCAATGTATAAAATTGAGATTAAGCTACTATATAACCACATTGTTAATTGTTTTTGATTATTAATGTAAGAAAATAAAAATATTATCTACCTAATTGTTTTTAAATACATAGCAAATACATATAGTAATTTGATAAAAATGTGTTATCATTTATTAGTAGAAGTTGTTCGCTATAACAAGATAAGTACGTAATATTGAGGTGAATAAAACGATTATTTTACCTCTTTATAACGAATTTTAGACCAATCTAACCTCAACATAACAAACCTCAGTTCAACGAATTACTTGATATTACGAATATTTTCTTGTTCCCTCCGATTTGTTATATCGAGGTTGCACTGTATAATCATTTGTCTGACTAAATTATCTAGTTTAATCATGAAATACTGAATGATAATAGGATGCATGTAAGTTAATAGATATAAACCTAGATATAAACAGTACCTGTATCGCTCGTATCCAAAAAAGGATTCATAGCTTTATGTTCAACTATTTGTTTTTTTTTTAATAAATACTTACTATTTATGTTTCTATTTTAAGACGAGACAAAAAATGGAAAACAATTACGACGTACAAACTATTATTATTTCGACAGGAATTGGAAATACGCAATGAACGTACTTAAGCCGTCTTAATGAAAAGACTTTTTATGAAGAGGTTATGAAAAGTCGTTAGTGAAAAGAAAAATTAAAAAGCAACTGAACTTTATTTTCCGATACCGGGAATCGAACCCGAGCCTCCTGGGTGAGAGCCAGGTATCCTAGCCACTAGACCATATCGGAGATACTAAAACATTTGAATTTGTGAGTCACATTGTAATTTTTTGGGGGCCCGATTATATTTTTCATTTTTTGACGGCTTATTTTTTTTCTCTCGATAAAAAATAAAAGGCAAAGTTATAATGTAAATGTATTTATAGAATCTTTCTAAGTTTCTATGGAATATCAACCTTCGGCAGAGTTCCATTTTCAGCGCTAAATAACAACTGCAAGGAACTTTGCTATTTTGCTAATCATCAGTGATTAATGAGCAAATCTATGATAAAATGTTAAATGCTTTAAAACAAATAGATTTTGAATCAAATGGTTTATTATAAAAAATCTTTCAAATGGAATGCTTTTTTATCCATAAGTAACATAGGCTATAATGTCAATTAAGAAACTGTAATACCACGCGGGCAAAGCCGCGGACGGAAGCCAATATATAGACTTTAGGGTAACAGACAGATAAATAAACTTTCGTATTTATAATAGGTGCATATATTATATTGCTATACTTAATCGATAAAAGATTAGTGAACGTCTGTAATATGTATCAAATTCCGTGATTTTAAAGAGAATATAAATTTACAAGCTACACAATTATTCGTAGTATTTATTTTTAGTTTTCAAATTTTTATATCGACTTTTGTGCACTGGAACTGTGTCCATGGGCTTATATATATTTTATATGATTTATATTGTATTACTCAAAGCTGTAAAATATTTTTTTTATGAGAGTAATTACTGAGTTTCTTGCCAGGTTCTTCTCAGTAAAAGCAACCTTCGGAACCTGGCGGTAGCATGTATAATCCTATGTAATCGTGTCTTTCTGACGCTTTGAAAGTACTTTGTAAAAAGTCTAATCGAATAAAGATATTTTTGAATTTTGAATTTGAATTTGAATTAGTTATATACTTATGTCTTATTTCACAATTTAAGTACTCAACCAAATTCGACGCTAGCGATGTGTTCTACAAGAAATATTGAACAATTTGGTTAACCCCATAGTGGTTTCTGTTAAGGACCGTTTTAGAATGCCGACTTATTTTCGGAGTATTTCAATCCGATCTCATTGAAAAGGGAGCATAAAGGTTTTGGGTAGGTGGGACGAGAGAGGTAAACTTCTGCGCATGTGCGAACACCCTTATTCTTTACTCAATCAGTTGCCCGTCAGCATCGAACAAGATTACCCGCGTGCCGTGGCAAAATAAAAAATGATCACAATCAAAGAGGTTTAATTCCCTCCTAACACGCAATCGTAAAGTACACAGATACGATAATTAATAAGTGATTAGTACAAAAAAATGTCCATTTACAAATCAATACGGGTCCCATTCAACCGCCATACAATAAAGGCAGCCGTAACTTTCACGTGCAATTTATTGTTTCTCATTACGTGCCACGACGGTGAGGACGAGTCGTTTTAACATTTAAAAATTTATATTAAAACATGACAATATATTGACAATAATTAGGGTTAATTAATCGGTTTAAAATGGCGAATACCGCTCATTTGATGAGGCGACAGAGTTCGCGAGACCTATATGCACAGCGGTCCATTGATCGGATGGAGATGAAGGAGTTGCGGGGGAGACTGGTCACCATGGAGAACGGGCAGCCTTCCCATCGACACGTCATGTACGGCGCGACCAACGAGGCCTTTGAAGACACCAGTCCCAACAGACGTTCTTCTGAGACGCCCACAAGCAAAGCCAGCTCCGTCGAAGACAGAGGAGCTTTGAAACCTGAAGGGGTGGCCGTTGAACGAGAATCATGGGACAGCAAGTTGACTTTCCTGCTGGCGACTGTGGGATACGCTGTTGGTTTGGGAAACGTGTGGCGTTTCCCTTACCTAGCCCAAAAGAACGGAGGCGGAGCGTTCTTGATACCATACTTTGTCATGCTAGCAATCGAGGGCATACCTATATTCTACTTGGAGCTGGCCATTGGGCAAAGGTTACGCAAAGGTGCTATAGGGGTATGGCACCAAGTGTCGCCTTATTTGGGTGGGATAGGCATCAGTTCCGCCGTGGTGTCTTTCAACGTGGCTCTGTATTACAACTCTATCATCGCCTGGTGTCTGTTCTACTTCGCCCAGAGCTTCCAAGCTGAGCTGCCATGGTCCGAGTGTCCGAGGAAGTACTTTCCCAACGGATCTTACATCACTGAGCCGGAGTGCGCCGTAAGTAGCCTTTGCAACCCTCCTGTTATGTAACTCCTAGCGAATACGTGGAAGCTGCGAATTACGCAGCTTGGAGCTGCACATTAGTAGTTAACTGAAGATTTATTTATCATAATCCCGTAAGTAATTAAACCGATAAGTTTGTTTCGCCGTTTCTTCTCCTGCCAGGCTTTAATTTGGAAACATACATGCATAATGCTCACGCGTAGGCATAGACCACTGTAATTTGGTAACGTTCGAACATTAACGTTCAATTTTTATTCCTTGTGTCCACTATATTGAATAAAATTATTTGATTTGAATTAAGAAAAACACACACACACACACACACACATATTATGCTCATGCCTATATTCCACGAAGGGGTAGGCAGATCTGTACTTACATATAGTACACCCACATTTCGCCAGTTATGTTTAAGTGCCATATAAAAGGGGACGAGCCAATTGCCATGAACACACTAATCCGGACTCCCGAAATCCAAAATCCCATTTTTTTAATTTAAAGAAAAAATGTTACAATTGGGAGGGTTACATAACTAGAAAACTTGATGTCTCTAACACGTTGTCTACATTATGTAAATGGTAAACCCTTATACCTTCCAGTGACATTTAGCGTCAGCATAATTTAACATAACTATGCCCTTACCCTTCGGAAATAAACATTTAGGATGCCTTGGAGTTGGGTTACATTCGATTAGTGAGTACGTCGTATCGTGTAGTAATGTATACCTACGAAGTTAGAAAAACCGTCTTTCTGTCGAGTTCATTACTCTATTCACTAGTCAAGGGATAATTGAGAATGAGATTAGCCGCCGTAACCGAAATTCGGGAGGAGATCATTATTATTATAATCAAGGGATGTATTACCAATGGCTACTGGCTGAGTTACGTGCCGGTTCTTCTCAGAAGGTTCGTTTCCGAACCAGTGGTAAATTTTGTTTCATTATCGATGTGAAAAATCATTTCTATACTAAATTATTATAAAATGGAAAAAAAATCTTTATTCGTCACGTATAGTCTCTGAAACGAATGGATTAATTAAAAGAACTATCAGAGTAACAAAGACTTGAATAATATGAAAGGAATATTGTTAATCGAGTTTAAATAGGGATCCCCCTAATAAAACGTGTAATTATATTTTTATAACAGTCATTTATTTAATTGGAAAGAACATTGCACAGTAGGTACAAGATAAGGAGATAAAAAAATCCGCATCTCTCGGTATAAAAGTTATCAAATATCCCTTGACTTTGTAATCGAATTTCCAACCCACGAATATATTTTTTTGTGTATAACCTTTGACACAGTAGTACGATTTTAATAATATTTTTTTATTTGAAAGTCATGAATTGGTATTTATTTCATTTCGATAATAGATCAACAATTTTCGTAAATTTCGTAATAATTATTGATCATCTAGCTAGAGCATAATTATGGGTTCTGATGAAGGTACGTATATACTTTGCCCGCAAGCACTGGAAAGTGTAAAAATAGCTGTGACAGAAAATCGACTTTTATCCTTACCTTTCCTTTATTTATTTAATGGCGATGAGCTTAAGTAAAACTATTCCGCCAATGTCAAGTGATTGCTGAGAATAATATCTTGTAAATAGTTAAAAATATGTGGAGGAACCCATTGGATTCCTCCTATGTATACTATCCAAGAAGAAATCCCGACTTTTATCGATTGACGCCCAACATAACTGACAGTTAACGTCAAAATAACTTCAATATTAATCTTTCATCGATTTTTTTTGAAGAGACTTTTTTTGATAAGAATTAATTTCGATAGGAATCCAGTGGATTTCTCCACATATTTTTAACAATTTACAATATTTTTTCTCAACAATCACTTGATATTGGCAGAGCTCGTCGCCATTAAATAAATAAATGAAAAAGAAAGCTTTTTTTTCTTAGTGTGAGATATTTCATATGTCGTTGATATGAATGACAAGCGTGAATGTGACGTCAAAAGCTTAATGAAGGGAGAACAATGCCCGGGGCGTCTGATGGATATTTATTGGACTATTTGACATTTTGCTGGGCAAAGACAGGGGTGATTACGGCGACAATTTTTTTGTGTAGTCATGATCTATACCATGTTTGATATGTCGATACTGCCTCGTCGGTCGCTAACGCTACACGAGGTCTTAGGTTCTATCTCCGACTTCGGGCTTTGGGGTGGATTACCCTTATCATTTAGGGGTGAAATAGACGTTATCTAAAATCTCAGACTTACCCGATATGCACACAAAATTTACTCAAATCCATCCGTTTGAGGTGATTTATATCAAACAAATATAGTACATCTATACATATACATACAGATAAATACAATTTGAGTGTCAGTTTGTACTTCTAAAATAACAGCTTGTCAATGCATATGTTATTCACCGTATGTGCTTACATACGGTACTAACTAATTTGCAAAATTTTCTCTGTCCGTCTGTCTGTTTTAACGTGATTTTCACTTGTAGATAGCTTTGTTACAAAGAGTAACTTGGGCTTAACTTTTATTTAATAAAAAAACATTTTGGGTACTGCGGGAATTAAATTAAATCTACGCGGGTGAAACCGCAGGGCGCAGCTAGTTATGATATAAGTGTGGTAGCTGGGGATTCGAACTTGCGTCGCTTGTGTAGCAGGTTGCTCAAACCTCAAGGCCACCACGACTCTATACGATAAAATACTATTAGTAGTGGAGATTGGGCCGGCCGCTGGTATGGGATGCCACGTGTGTCGATACGTTGGCTCCGTCCCATCTCCCCGGCACTGCTGTGGCGGCCGGTGCTGCTGCTGTTCAGCAGGAGTGCCTCAAGCGCTGGAAATATGCTTGCATTGGTCAAGGATACATATTTTCTGCGTTTGCGGTTGAAACTCTGGGACCTTGGGGTCCAGATGCTCATCAACTTTTCAAAGAGGTTGCACGTCGTCTGGTAGAAGCTTCTCGTGACAAGCGGGCTGGGGCTTTTCTCGCTCAGAGAATCAGCATTGCTATTCAACGTGGCAATGCTGCCAGCCTTCTTGGCACGATCCCGAGAGACACCGATTTGGGCCAAGTTTTCTACTTGTAATTAGTTTTTAGTTACTTATTTATTATAATAAAAAACTGGTATAGTTAAAAATATTAATAAATAAAGCGCATTAAAAAACGAAGAAGTCAAATATTAATCGAACATGAGGTATGTAATAAGAGTGAATGAAAAAAAGGGTATACGAAAAACGTATTGAGCCCTTATATTATTGCCTTAAGGGCCTTTACCTTCTCCACCCTCATCAATCTCTCTAATACTCATTTACTCCCAAATACCCATTGTTGCTTTAACTACTACCAAACATGTACATAGCTACATATACAATTCAAAGTCCTGATTGATTGACTCATATACCAACGGACAGTCTTCCGCTTGTCGTAGATATTCAATTTGGAAGGTGTGTTCTTGGTGAGGAGCCAACGAAGGGTTTTCTAAAATCCCACCATCATCATCTCCCTACCTGGCCTTAATCCCATACATTGTTGGGGTCGGCACTTGATTCAACCCGATGTGGCTGATCACCTGATTTTATACGAAGCGACTGCCATCTGACCTTCGTAACCCCTTTAACGAGGAAAATCTGGGTTGCCAAAGATGATAAATTGGCAACCGGGACCGACGGCTTACCGTGCTCTCCGAGGCCCTGAGGGTATTCGTGCGGTCACCCATCTAATTACTGGCTAGGGTTAGGGTTGCTTAATTTCGCTGATCGAATGATGCAACTGAGCCACGAGCTCCTCTCCTAAGCAAGTCAACTCAAAATCCCATCCTAACCAAGGGGATTAAATAGGGGTTGAATGTATGTATGAAAAAATCTTATTAGGCGAAGCTGTGTGCGTAAGCTGTACATTTATATAGGTAGGTAATTAATGAATTCCTTTACAAACATTGGCAAATACGTATCCCTTAAAAACCCTTGCAGACCCTTGCGGTGTCTATCGGTGAAATAAAAAAAATATGGAAATCTATTTCAAACGATAAAAATTACTTGCATCAATTAAAGAAATATGCCACCGTCCCCGCTCCCTATTCACATAACATAACAATGAACATTTTTAAGGCAATTAACCAGAATCTCTGCGTGGAACAATAAAATTTACGGATAAATAAAATGGTTATGACAACGGAATTTATTGCTTTCATCGAGCTCGGGTTTTATTTAGTGGTAATGTTACCGTAACGAAAATATTTTTCGGTTTTGGTCGACTTTCCGAGAAACTTCGACCCAAAAAAAATTTACTTGAGTTTTTTTTTCTACTGCAACTGGTGCCCAATCAAGCAGCCAGCACGAAATTTGACATCTGACCATAGACATATTTTCTTTTACTTTAGCTTATAATTTTTCTAAAGACCAACAATATTACAACATGACCATTTCATTTAAATTTCCCGCCTATTTAAAAAGCATTTATGATTTATTATTTAACTTAATGTATACGAATTATACGTTATCATCTGTCTGTTTTTTCCGAAGTCTATATAAACCATCATCAAAATAACAATTTTACACGTGACCGAGAAGTTAATCGCAATTGTATTGATTGTTAAAACATCTCGATGCATCGCAGTCGATGCAAGCCCTTAGTCGCCACTCATATCGACCGACGCTGGATTATATTCGACTAGTTACGGCGCGACTCGGATTAATCGCTTGCAAAAATACAATGGAAAATCCTCTTGATTGTTTCATCGCCAGGGCGAGACGATTGTTGGCTCGATGGAATATTTGACTGAATGCGATTGTTTTGATTGTTGAAACACCTCGTGTTGAAACAAGTGACATACGAGTGCTACGACATGTATGTGCTACGGACTCTGGCTACGACGTAGGCGTCACGAGCGCTACGTCACAGTATACAAGCCTTACAAGCAGTAAGGAATCTATTTTAAATTAAAACGTTCGCTCCATTGAGCGGTTGTCAATCTTAAAGATTTTAATATTTACTTTTTTATAATGAAGATTTGTCATATATAGAAAATGTAGTTAAAATACGTGAATTACGCCAATACGATCGGCCACGACGTAACACTTCTTACTGAAATTGCGCCTATTTCGCTTATTTTCTGTGCGAGTTAATTACGGAAGATTTGTTCATACACTCCTTACTGGTTGTTAAGCTTGTATTTGTACTGTGGCTACGTGGTGAATGTCAGAACGCGTAGGAGTGTACATAGTAGCGTAGGCGTTATGAAGACAGGCAGTAAACAGAGTTCATTGATTGAATGAAACAAACAAGTTACGGTTAAATCGCTAATAATGTTTCGCTTGAACTTTGGCAACCTACGTGTTATGTATAACAGTGTTAATATTGCATAATACATCAAAATAGATACTGAAATATAAATAAAATTAATATGCTCACGCCATCCCAGAAGGGTGCCCAAAGGGGTAGGCAGAGGTGTTGTTACGACAACACCCACATTTCACCGAATATGATTAAGTGCCAACGTGACAGAAGGTGAGTGAGGCACTATTCGTACAGAACCCGCTGGGATTGAACTTACATCGCTTGTGTAGCAGACGACTGCTGAACCCCAAGGACACCACAGCTCTTTTACCCGTACACTCTTATTTTTAAATAATTTAACATTCTAAAAAACTTATTGCTGCAAATATCGCTTTGAAAACATTAAGAAAGTTTGCGACGTGGTGCGAAAATATGATAGAATTATAGAGCCAGGGGTAGATAGGGGTCTGTGGTGGGAACCCAAGTCACTTAGGGTTGGTACTTGTATATTTTCCCCTAAAAAAGTGCTGAGAATTATTTTTTAAATAAAAAAAATATGGTTCTGCAGCAGAAGTGCTGTAACAACAACACCCACATTTCACCGAAAAAGATAAAGTACCAACGTGACAGAGGGTGAGTCCATCGCTGTCTCAGGCACTATACTCTCGTTGAATTACTTCTCAGACATATGTAGGTTTTCCTTCACCATAAAGCACGTGATGTGAAATCACTGTACATACATTTTTAGGCAAACTCATTGGTACAGCGCTCGGAAATACTCAAAGCCCACGATCTCTTTTTTAATCCTGTAATAAGCCCACGCCTTTCCAGAACTAGGCAGAGCTATTTACAGCAACACTTTTACCTAAGATGGTTTGGTCCACGTGAAAGTTAGTCAAGCACCTTGAATTTTAACAGAGCATAATTTCAGTTATATTTCTTCTATAATTATATTAATAATAACCCGACCGGTTTAAACTTTCATTCTCTATTTTATCCCCTTGGGGTTAGAATAATCAAAATTCTTAGCGGATGCCTACGTCATAACATCTACCTGCATTCCAAATTTCAGCCCGATCCGTCCAGTGGTTTGGGCTGTCCGTTGATAGATCACTATGTCAGTCAGTCAGTCAGTCAGTCAGTCACCATTGAATTATATGTATTTAGATATAACTGGCCACATTTATTTTTTATGAGATTATTATTATTTGTTTATGAGAATTCGTCGTTTAATTTTTATTAGTAAAAATTATTTGCTCGTTTTTCTAGTTTTATTGTTATAGTACCCGGTTTTACCCGGGTGACCCGCGGAACCCTAATGTATATTAAGAAAAGTAGCGTATGTTACTCTTTGTAACATTAGCTGTCTGCCAGCGAAAGTCCCGTTCAAATTGGTCCAGACGATTCGGAGATCAGCCGGAAATATCAGACAGACAGAGAAAGCTTTTAAAAATAGTTTTTTTTTTATGTCAGCACAGTATATGCTATTTTGAAATTACAAAAATACAATTAAATTGTATTTATCTGTATAGATTTATGCCGTGCCAGCCCTGGAAATGACCCATAAATTCTGCGTCACGTGTCTGTTTGCATCTCTCCTCTCGCGGATTATTGCGAGGCCGGGTCCACACGGCTTCCAAATCCGACGCTTCATAAGTATAAAGTCAGCCTTATGTACATTGTTAGGGGTTGACAAAGGGGTTTTCCTCGTTGTTTCCTTCTTTAGAACCCAAGTTACCTTCGAAGCAATTTTTTAAGCTATCAGATTGAGAGTACCTGGGTTTGATGATAAGGGTTAGTAGAATAAAGTAAATATGTTCACGCTATCCCAGAAGGACCTCCGAAGGGATGAGAAGGATCTTACAACACCCACTTTTCAAAGACAAATTAAGTGCCAATGTTACATAGAGTATATAAAATAGAACGAATAGTTGTGTTTGTATTTATCTGTGGTTATGCCATTTGAACTCTGTGTGTCAATGTCATTTTATCGATATAGAGTAGTAGTGTCTGTGGAAACACTCTACTGTGTAAGAAACATTGTCTACTTTTAGATGGAATCTTGACGAGGGATTTTCGTCTCAAGGGTCGTGACCGTTAAGACTGTGCGTCCAATTCCTTTCTACAACTCCAACTTTACGTATACTATACTAATTAAACCACCTAGGCACCATGACTTCTTTGGGGGTGATAAGGGGTAACTTTTCTGTATACAATGTACAAAATTGGCAAAGACGTATCGATGTAGTGTGTGACGCACTTTCTCCCGAGGCTTGTGTGCTTTAGTTGGGTAAGAGTTATTATTAAAGGGTGTTGTTATTGTAACAACTCTGCCTACCCTTCGGGGAATACAGGTATCGACACTGCACCTAAATAGTCGTAGCATTAACCCGACACTCCCGCGCCCTACATTTTGACTGGCTGGAATTTGCCATGCTCACAAATATTTGTAATATTTTTGTTATAATATTTGACAGTTGAGCATTTGAACTGTGTCCATGGGCTTATACTCATGAGATATAAATACCAATAGCATTGAATAATATATATTGTTTTAAAGTGTAATTGTTGAGTTTCTTGTCGGGTTCTTCTCAACAAAAGCAACCTTCCGAACCCGGTGGTAGCATTTATAATCATGTATAATGTATTTTGTGTCCTTCTGACGATTTGAAAGTACTTTGTAAGAAGTCTAATCAAATAAAGATATTTTTTTTTTATTTGGGATTACACTACATGGCGACCCTATCAGTGCCACCGCGTTGACAGCATTGGTATGCATATTTGGACCAGTTATAGGAGAAACGTGATAGTTATTACGGAGAATTGGTGAAAACTGGGCGCAGGCCACGTGATAGTAAGCGGTTACTGCAGCCTATGAACACTTATTTTGTGCATCGGAACTGTGTCCAAGGGCTTACATTTCTTAAGTGATTTATTTTGCATTTTTTAAATTGTATAATATATTTGAAAAGAGTAATTACTGATATTCTTGCCAGGTTCTTATTTAAACAACCTTCCGAACCTGGTGGTAGCATGTATAATCCTGTATAATTATCTCAATTTGACGGTGTGAATTCGAGTTTATAACACTCGTAAGCGAGCTATGCCCCAGAGCATCATTGGGCTCTAGTAACCGCTTAGGTATTATACCAACACAATTGAGACTTATTATACTTTAAGCGTTAACAGTATAAATCAGTTTTTTGTAGATAAATCTTCTTCTACAAAAGGAATTAGAAAACTTTTATTTGAAGAAAAAACAGGCGAATTTGTTTTTTACGAATAAAATATGAATTACCGCGGTCTTTCAGACGTTTGTACGTGCTCAGGGCAATCTTATTTCCAAATTGACTTTGTATTTATTAGCGTAATTAAATACGTAAGAAATAATTCAAAATTCTTCCCGTTTTCCCTTACAAACTTTTTGTAACTCGGCCATTAGAATTGACGAAACTTTTAACATAATTAAATAAATTATGCCAGCTCTTGGCATGACGTCGCTTTGTTTATAATCTGTTTTATTACTGTTTCAATCCTACCGTCGTACTAATTACTTTTATTAAACGCCACATGAGCTCTTAGAAGGAAAACATCGTGAGGAAACTTGCATATACTGTGGGTGACGCTAGCGAGTACATACATATGCTCACGCCTATATTCCCCGGACGGTTAGGCAGAGTTGTTGTAATCACAACACCCACATGATAAAGTGATAACCTGACAGATGGTGAGTCCATCGCCGTCTCAGACACTAAAAAAACTTATGTACAGTGATTTCACACCACGTGCTTTACGGTGAAGGAAAATATCGTGAGGAAACCTGCATATGTCTGAGAAGCAATGCAAAGAAGAAGTATAGTGCCTGAGATGGCGATAGACTCACCCTCTGTCACGTTGGCACTTAATCATATTCGGTGAAATGTGGGTGTTGTTGTTACAACACCTCTGCTTACCCCCTTCGGGAACCCTTGGAGGATAGCATGAGCATATTTTTGAAATTTAATTTTTCTTTCGTAACATTTTTAATTACTGTTTTATTCTTATGGGCAGTATTAAAACGCAAACCAAATAGTACTTTTTTGATCTTATCTTATGTAGTGGGTTTCAGGGGCAAAAAATAGATCTAGCTAGGTTTCATTTATGGAAAACATCGTTTTGACCATGTTTTCAGGCACTGAAAAACTCATAAAATATCATTACAATACGACAGCAAATTTCGCCGACATCTGTCAAGTTATGGCAGCTCAAAGGTGAGGCTTTTAGCTTACGGGGCGATAACGAAACTAGAGTTACCCCGGTTCGAGACTGACGTTCACCGGAATTTTTTTCTTATTTTTGTGTGAAGGAGGAACTCGGTCAACCAGATATTTCCATAAATATGTGATTTTGTTAAAAAATATAATATTTTCGTTAAACAAATTACTATAAGTACTTATTACATGTTTTAATAAGCATTATTTTGCTTATGTTTATTATTGAATACCCGTCATAGTAGAGAACATTACTTCTCATAGACCAGTTTAATTATAGTGTTTGAGTATTTGTCAATAGGAACGCTGATAAGTAGGCTTATGCCTATAAAGATGAAAATACTCTGCTAGAAGGCACGTCTTCATGTAAATTATGACTTTATTGCATTGTGTTAGAGCACATAATATTCATCATACCGACCAACCCGAACCCTTATCTACGGTACACAGGACTCAGTTATTTTCCTAGCCGTTCCAACTTTATAAATAAAACAGATGTCAGACTTATAAGGGTGTGACTGGGTTGGTTTCTAATTGTATTGTATGGTTTTGTTTGTTTTATATGAAGGGGTAAGCAGGGATGTTGTAACAACAACACCCACATTTCACCGAATATGATTAAATGCCAACGTGACAGAAGGAGAGTCCATCGCCATCTTAACATTATACATACATCTTTGAATTACTTCTCAGACATATGCAGGTTTCCTCACGATGTTTTCCATCACCGTAAACGTAGTGTGACCCGGTGGGACTCGAACTTTCGTCACTTGCGTAGCAGGCGACTGCTCAAACCCCGAAGCCACCATGGCTTTTAAGAGTAGGATAATTTGGAATTATGGGTTTAGTCTGGGAGAAAGTATTCCCCGAAGGGGTAAGCAGCGATGTATTCTTACATTATACATTTTGGCAGTTTTATATAAGTGCCCGTGGGAGTACGGAGATAAAATACAGCCTATGTTATTCGCTGATTATGTAGCTATCCATTGCTGAAAGAATTTTCAAGATCAGTCCAGTACTTTTTGAGCCAATTTGTTATAAACATACTTACATAGAAATATTTCATATTATAAATAAATGAGATACCAATAATATAGATTTGCAACTACTTGAATGAGCAGAATGAAAAATTAATTGATTATAAAATAAACCGGCCCGCAAGATTCACCGAGATTAAACGAACAAAGATTTCGTGGGTAATATTGAAATAATGGCAATCTTATAAACTCTTTGATAATAATCGCTTAGGCAGATTTTGCAAGGAGGAAAACATTTTTACGGTTATAAATTTACTTCGAAAGAAATACGTATTACTTTTGCAAGTGAAAATGATTTAAGCTTACTTAGTTCGAATATTAAATATAATATTTTCTACCTTCTACTCGAGGCTTTCTCGGCGAAGTAATTGTATTTTTTTAATACTTGGTCTATAAATATCCTTCCTTATCGTTACAGATATCTTTGCCACGTTTTGGCACGTTCAAACGTCGTTTGGCCTTGTGTTTTTTTTGTATGGAGACGTAAAACTCCTACACTCGCCGCTTGGGGCGCTTTTTAACGGTCCCATACAAAATGAGGGAAATACGTAGACCATTCCGTCTATTTAAAAACACGTACAAACCTTTGGGCGTCGCTACACGTCAGTTAGACCGCACAATGACAGATGTCAGTTTCTGAACCAATGGTAATTTTTGACGTTCATAAGTGCCTTATGGGTCCAAAATTGAAAATCATTTTTAATTTCAATGACTAATCGTCAATCTCTGTGCAAAATCGTATTATAAAATCCGTGTAGCAGCTTTTGCGTAACAAACGAATGAACTAATTATACTTGCATCTATACAGATAAATAAAATTTAAGTGTCTGTATGTAGTAAAAAAAAAAGCTTTTATCTAAATACATACATTTTCCAAAAATTATGTCTGTCTTGCCGTTTGTTTGTCTGTCTGTTTGTTCCGGTTAATCTCAGAAACGGGTGGACCGATTTGAACGGAATTTAATACATAACTGATGTTACAAGGAGTAACTATGGCTACTTTTATTGTAGAGAGAGTTTTTACTATAAGTCCCACGCGGGTAATGCCGCACAGGGCACGGGCACAGCTTGTAGCAATTATAATTGAGGATAAAAAGTTGGCTCGGAGTGAAATACTTTTTTGTCTTCCCTCTGTAAAAGCCAGCTATCTGCGATCGGCAAGCAACCCCACCGGTTAAGGGTTAATTCGTGTAATATAATGTATATGCCATAGACTATGGTATAAAGGTGAATGGCGGGAACTGACAGAAGATGGAGGCCACCACCTAGTACATGATAGTGAATTACTTGTTTGTTTAAGTTTAATAAATAAAAACACTAATAAATGACACTGATTATTAATTAGCTCTGGAGAGCATCTCAATTCGGGCCCCAAATTTAATTGAACGCACATTTTGAATGAATTCGCTCTTCAAACGAAATTTTATTTGAATCATTTGAGTGTCTCTCCATACAATACAATTTTACTTAGCGCGGGTTGATCACGTGCTTTCATTACATACGCAATGAGATGTAATAATACATACATATACTCACGCCTGTATTCCCCGAAGGGGTAGGCAGAGGTGTTGTAATCACAACAACCACTTTTCACCGAAGATGATTAAGTGCCAACGTGACAGATGGTGAGTCCATCGCCGTCTCAGACACTATACATACGTCATTGAATTACTTCTCAGACATATGCAGGTTTCCTCACGATGTTTTTCCTTCACCGTACAGCACGTGGTGTGAAAACACTGTACATAAGTTTTTTAGAAAAACTCATTGGTAACAGGCGACTGCTCAAACCTCAAGGCCACCACGGCTCTTTTGTAATAAAACTTTTAATTTAACTCATCAGGGGCCTTACTATAACCTCTTATTCCCATCATAGCTTTACTCTTATTATGAGACAGACCTATATGACGTGTATACATCTGTCACTGTCACACAACTGTAATAACATTGCAATAAGCGCTCATGGTTGGGCCCCTGTCTACGAGAGGTAAGGCATAACAGGATACGTTGTATATAGAACGTTTTCATTTGCGAGGTTGTGGTAAATAATGCTACTCGAGAGTAGTTTTGTGGTCCTTACGGTGAGTGAGGTCGCTATAGCCCTCAAAGGGTGAGGAAGGGGAGGGCGAAGGGGAGCAATACCGTAGCCCTTATTTTCTTCCTTTATAAGCTCGCAAAACGAATGAAAAAAATATTCTGTACAGAGTTTATCATTTGTCAAATTACTCTTTTTAGACAAATATTTCACAATGTTTACTGGTTGCTTAATGGTTACAGTATTTATATCTCATGAATATAAGTCAAAGTCGAAGTCAAAGTCAAAAGTATCTTTATTCGATTAGACTTTTTACAAAGTACTTTCAAATCGTCAGAATGACATAATTATACAGGATTATACATGCTAAGCCCATGGACATATTAGCATATGGAAAGAGTTGCATCGGTTACATCGATAAGAGTAATTGCTCTTAAATTCATGATGATGACGGCACTACGCTAGTACCACTCTTGGTGTTGATCATAGGCTGATTACCATCAGGGGGGCTGTACTCTTAATAGCATAAAAGAAAACAAATTTATTATAAACTCTTTCTTTTGTTCCAGGTAAGCAGCCCTACCCAGTACTTCTGGTACAGAACCACGCTCCAGATCTCTGAAGACATCAACTACCCGGAGACGTTTAACTACAAAATAGCCCTCGCCCTCGTCATAGCCTGGATCCTCGTCTACATGTGCATGATCAAAGGCATCGCCTCCTCAGGGAAGGTCGTCTACGTCACAGCCACCTTCCCTTACATTGTGCTAGTCATCTTCTTCTTTAGAGGAATCACTCTTAAAGGCATGAGTGATGGCCTGGTCCACCTATTCACGCCGAAATGGCACACGATTTTAGACCCTGTAGTCTGGCTGGAAGCAGGCACACAAATCTTCTTTTCCCTTGGCCTTGCTTTCGGAGGCTTAATTGCGTTTTCCTCTTACAACCCGGTCGATAATAATTGCTACAGAGATGCGATAATGGTCTCAATGACTAATTGCTTAACGTCCATGTTCGCGGGGATTGTAGTGTTCTCAATAATTGGTTTCAAAGCGACTATGGTTTATGAGAAATGTTTGGACGTGAGGAATGAGACGTTGTTGGAGTTGTTCGGGTCTGGGTATGCGTCCATGGTGCTCCCTGAGGCTGGGCAGGAGGTGCTCCTGGACCGGAATGGGAATCTCACAAGGCTGGTCATGCCGCATTTGATGGAGTGTGACTTACAAAAGGAACTTGACAACGTAAGTACTTATTTGGTAGAGGTCCTGTCATAAGTAATGAGCGCTGACCTTGAATACCCAGTAATCATTTTATAAGTCTGTATGTATGAAGAGATGATGAATAAAATACATGCGCAGTTACGCTCAGTATTTTCACTGAGCGCTCATAACTTTTGACGGCACCCGTATTACATATGCTCACGCCTGTATTCCCCGAAGGGGTAGGCAGAGGTGTTGGAATAACAACACCCACCGTCGCCGTCTCAGGTACTATGCATACGTTTTTGAATGATAATGTCAGACAAATGCAAGCTTCCTCACGTTCCTCACTGCGTACAATAAAACAGGAAGAAATTCCAACGCTCATAAATAATACTAATATTTAACTTTTACTAGCGGACAAGGGTTGGCGATTGCTTCACCGGCAAGAGCCTAGCTCTTAAATAAATGATGATGAAGTACAATATGATTATATTGACTGCATCCACATTTGAACTTCCTCAGATCATTTAAATCTCTATGTTGAAAAATACATAATAAACAAAGAAAGCTTCTTAAAATAAGAGGATTAAAAAATAATTCGGAGTCGCCCAACTCCTCGAGCACAGATGATCCCGGATCGTAAGCGTTTATTCGTATAATTTATCACGAAAATATTGTATGACTGCGCAACCCCTCGTCGTGGAGTAATTATTCTGTAATTCTTGTAACTTGTAATTTTTCTGGCTTATTATTTTTAAGTTGTTACTTTATTGCCTTAAAAGTATTTGATTAACTTTGCTGAGTATAGCGAAGCGAAGTGTTTAATGTTGAAAAAATTCTAAGAATTCAAAATTCATAATATCTTGAACTGATTAGATATCTTACAAAGTACTTTCGAATCGTCAATAATACATTATACAGGATTATAAAATTTTTACTCTTAAAGAGTTATTATTGACTTGAAAAAAATACTTGAAAAAAGAAAAAAAAACTAAACCTACGTGTTGCCATACAAAGAAACACAAATACTATTTACCTAGGTAAGTACTAAATAGTATTTTACGCGGTCATACTTGTATGTTTATCATGATAAACATACAAGTATGCCGACTGTGATATTCTGGCTTGCAAAGAATCCTCAAATTTAATAAAATTTACCTTTTGTGGTAGCCGAGGAAATATTTACTTACGTATCGTTTCGGACCCGAGCCCATATTGCCTCCGTAAACGGAATTCACTACTCTATTTTGGAATAATAATAACAATGAATACACGAAACCAATCAGTTTGGCTTGTGTTATTTTATATTTAGAACGTTGTTATTTGAATTTTCTTTTATGTTTTATTTTATTTTTTTATTTTTTATTCGGTACCTAGTTTTTGTTTTGGTTTTAATTTTATAACACAACTCAAAGGCCTTTGTTGCCGGCTAATTAAAAAAAAACTGCCTTTTATCTGTCTACTTTCGGAAACTTTTCTAATTTGCTCTGTTCGATAACTACTAATTTGAACAAAGAATTTTCAATATCAATTGTGTTCATTGTAGGCGAAAATTACAGCCCTTTTGTTCTACGATACCTACTCTAGCTCGCAATTAGGCATTTAGTCAACAGCCGGCTTAAATAAATCTTTTCATTTTACTTGTCGACTTGGATCAAGATTTGCAATTCATGAAGCGACGTCTTTATCAGTGTGCAAACAAGATTTAAATTTCAAATTTGTTTGAAATATTCCTGCAAAGTATGTCTTTATTAATCGTTTGGAAGTGTTCACAGGTTTTTCAACACCCAACGCAAAAAGATAGGCTTACTCAACGGGGTAGTGAAAAACGGATGTTTACTGTATTTTGGGGTGACATTGGCAGTGAAATTTTTTTTTTAATTTACGTTTACTTACTGTTGCGAAGAGTCAAAATATATCTACTATCTATTATTAAATTTAAAGTCTGTGCCGCAATTTTAAAACCGAGCTTAATGTAACATTAGCTATCAGTGCAAGTTCCATTAAAATCGGACTAGCCGTTTCGGATATATGCCGAAACAAATAAACAGAGAGACATTTTTTTTTATCATGTATGTGATTATCGTATATGCATTTACTGAAAAACAGACACTTCAATTTTATTTATATAGTTACTAACACTCACCTGTAAGGTACCTTCATCATCATCAATTTAAGAGTAATAACTCTTGTCGGTGTAACCGATGCATTTCTTTCCACTTGTCTCTGTCCAGTGCCATCTCTTTGACCTCCCTATACGTCATGACAGACACCTTTTCCTTAACTTGTCTCATGTATGTTAGCCGTGGTCTTCCTCTCCCTCTCTTCCCTTCTACCTTTCCTTCTATTATGTTTTTAAAAAAGGTGTCATGTCGCACAAGGTGCCCAATCATCTTTCCCCTTCGATTTTGGATTAGGTAAATGACAAAACCACAGACTAAAAAGAACAATAACAGCATTAATTAACTATCCAATTTCGTTCAATAACATTTAGATTAGCTTCAGAAATAGGAGAACTTAATAAAATATCTAAAAGCAAATAGTAAACTTGATACACATAATATATAGCAGCGGTACGTAACTATACAATTTAATTGGAGTTTTTATTTGCCCCAGTTATGTGAGCCTCGCCGAACAAACGGAATCGAAGCAATATATTTGTCGGACGGCCAATAATGTTACCTTTATCATTTCTCTTAGCCAAGTTCCCAGCTTGGTCTTATAATATAGACCAGATATTCCCAAACTTATTTCGGATAACGCCTACTTTGAAACCCGTTATTATATTGTTCTTTTTTATTTCTGAATAAATTTAGCAGCCTGGCCTTGAGGTTTGAGCAGTCGCCTGCTACGCAAGCGATGCAAGTCTGAATCCCAGCGGGGCCTGTACCAATAAGTTTTTCTAAAAAACTTATGTACAGTGATTTCACACCACGTGCTTTACGGTGAAGGAAACCTACATATTTCTGAGGAGTAATTCAAAGACGTTTGAATAGTGCCTGAGACGGTATATAGACTCTCCATCTTTCACGTTTGTGAACGATAAATGGTAGCACAGCTGACCTTGTGCACGGTCATATTTAATCTGTGGATTATTTGTTAAATTAATATTGTTTGTCTATGGGACGGATGCGCGGTCAGCGTGACGTTGACGTATGAGTAATTTGAATAATGTTGAAAAAAGTATCATAGCAAATTTTGGTTTTGAAAAATGGTGACATTCCGCGCGTC
Source organism: Watsonalla binaria (assembly GCA_929442735.1). Taxonomy (NCBI): domain Eukaryota; kingdom Metazoa; phylum Arthropoda; class Insecta; order Lepidoptera; family Drepanidae; genus Watsonalla; species Watsonalla binaria. The sequence goes on along the minus strand of OV838929.1, from coordinate 1,335,495 downwards.
CTTTTCTGACAGTGTTCAAATAGTTTTGTTTTTCGTATATAAATAATGTTGCCTCTTTAATTTTGACGTTTCTCTTTTAACCTGTCTCTAAAATCGATACTTGGCTTTGCGCACTGCCGCGTTATTCACTAAGGTTTCTCAGCGTCGCATTCGTCGTCGAGTGTCGGTTTTAAAGATACGAAATTGAACCTTATCCTCTATGTATTATGTGTCAATTCCCAATGAATGAAACCCAGTTCGACGCTGAGAAACCATACAGAATAACGCACCTGAGCATATATAACCTACCCAAAATGTATGAATTTTAGGTATACTATATTTCTCGTAAATAAATAATTCTTATTCCTAGCAAAATCTCAGCATTTTTGTAAAAGAATTAAAGGTAAACCTTTAGAAAACCGTTTTCTTTTCCAGACTGCCTCCGGCACTGGTCTCGCGTTCATAATCTTCACGGAAGCCATAAACCAGTTCCCCGGAGCCCAGTTCTGGTCGGTGCTGTTCTTCCTGATGCTGTTCACGCTGGGAATCGACTCCCAATTCGGGACCCTGGAGGGAGTGGTCACCTCCATCGTGGATATGAAGTTATTCCCCAACTTGCGCAAGGAGTATTTAACTGGAGGATTGTGCCTGCTCTGCTGTTTGCTGTCCATGGGCTTCGCTCATGGGTCTGGGAGCTACATCTTCCTGCTCTTCGATATGTACAGCGGCAATTTCCCTCTGCTGATCATCGCTTTCTTCGAGTGCGTGGGCATCTCCTACGTGTATGGGGTTAAGAGGTTAGTGAATGATGAATGATTGTTTAAAAACTACTGTGCTTTGACGTTTCATTTTGGTACCGTAAAATTAAACGTCAAAGCTAAGAAGTTCTTAATACGCGCTGCTTAAACGATCGTAGTTGGCCCCGAGTAGCATTTTCTAGTTTTACTCCGAATGTTATACATCTGCCGCCAAGACTTTTGAGCGCTCAACAAAAGTGGTGGACAGACTTGCAATATACTTAAGATTTATTTAAAAAAATATATTGAATATAAAATATTGGGATATTAATAAAATAATCATTTAGGTACAGTAGCAAGGTGCTAGAGTTTTCCGTTGAATAAAATTACAAACTGAACTGGTATGAAAGTTATATCTTTAAATATATTTTGTTTTTGTGGCAGGCTAAATGAATAAAAAAAGACTCTTATTATTATTTTTTTTATTAACTTTATTTTAAAGGACGGTTTGAACCCACTTACACTACAAAAACTAAGAAAGCGAATACTTTCAAGCAATTTTCTCATAAAAACCCAAACATACAAAGAAAAAACATTCTCTGTGACCAAAGCAGATTCTTTTAATTTTTTTTTAATAAACCTGTAAGTAGCCCGTCCGGAGACTTCTCAAAATTAAAGTTGTTGACGTCAAGAGATTACTTAAAATGTTAACATTACGAAAACTTCAAGAGGCACCCTTCAGGGTAAACATTTACCTGTCCCTACCCTAATCCCAAGGGGTACTTAAAGTATCAACGGTGATTTGTAGGTACTTTGTAAAGCGGCGATCACATTTTATCCGGGATATAAAAAGGATGACTTTGTATTTACGTCCCCGTGACGTAAATACAAAGTCATCCTTGTTCACCGCTTATCATTCGATCAGCGGAGTTAAGCAATCCAAACCCTTCGACCTTGGACGGTCATCAAAGCCGGTGACCGTCCGAGTTACCTCCTTGCCTCGGAGAGAACATAATCCGTCGACCCGGTTGCCAATTTAACATCTTAGGTAATCGTTACCATCATTGGTTTAAGCGTATTAAGAACTTCTGAGTTTTGACATTTGACATATAATTAAACGTCAAAACGAAGTTCTTAAAGGTGCAACCGGATGTAAGCCGCTCGACGCTCGATTCCAGCGACAAATGTAGTCACGTGATATGTAGCGATACGTGATAGGAGCGGCTGCATGGCGTAGTTCATTTTTGAGAAATTTAAAAATGGGGTCACGTGACCAGATTTGTCGCTGGAAACGAGCGTCGAGCGGCTGCATGAGGCCGCACTTTAATATGCTCTGTTTAAATCGATGTAGGCTCCCAGGTCTGCCGAAGGCCTAAGAAACTTGCGTTAGCATATTTATAATTAGCTATGCCCCGCGGTTTTACCCGCGTAGAGTTAATTTCATGGGTGACCCGGAACCCTAATGAATTTTTAAATACAAGTAGACTATGTTACTCCTTGTAATATTAGTTATCTAAAAGTCCCGTTAAAATCGGTCCAGCCGTTTCGGATATTGGCCGGAACAAACAGACAGACAGACGGACAGATAGATACAGAGTTTTTTTTATGTAAGCTCCGTATATTCTTTCATATGCATTTAGTGTAAAGCTTTAATATGGAATCGCAAACACACTTAAATTTTATTTATTTTAATACATTATGTATGTGCCTATGTATTTATAGGATGAAAGTGTAAAAAAAATTACAACATCAATATAATTTTATGTTCCCTAAGGGATTTTGTAACCAAATCCTTATAAGGACCGCTATTTAAGGGCACTCTTAAGGATTCACTCGGGTGAGTAGGATGCGATCGTTTTGCGAACCTGTACCAAATGGTCCACTTAAGGTAATCTTTGTTAAATCGTAAGGACTTAAGATTGTGTAGAAAGACAGCCGTGGGATGAGACGGCGCTGTTGACATTAATTACTTTTTTTGGGCATAACGGGACCCTGTTACCAGCTGTCCGTTTGTCACCAGCCGAGTTATTCACCATGGTATTTCATCGTCGAGCTTGACGAGCTTTGGTGTCAATCATAGGAAATTGTTACATAATACATAGAGGATAAGGTTCAATTTCGTTTGACTACGAGTGCGACGGTGAGGAATCTTAGTGAATAACGCGGCAGGCTGTATCTTATAAACCATGATATTATAGTAACTGTGTATGTTCATACGTGTGGTTTTAAATAACTTTTTTATGCATGTCCCATATATACATTCATATTATGCACTTAGTGAAAAGATGTTAAATCGGAATTACACACAGACACTTCAATTTTATTTATCTGTGTCCAAAGTGTAGGTTTTAACGTTGTGTTTAATGTTTTTACGTTGACGGTATCGTCTGCGTATTTTCCTCATTTTGTATGGAACGTTAAAAAGCGCCCCAAGCGGCGAGGTTAGGAAGTTTTACGTAAAATAATAAAATAAATATGCTCAAGTCATCCCAGAAGGATCCCCGAAGGGGTAAGCAGAAGTGTTGTTACATCAACACCCACATTTCACCGAATATGATTAAGTGCCAATGTGACAGAGGGTGAGTCTATCGCCATCTCAGGCACGGAACTATACATACATCTTTGAATTATTCTCAGACATATTCAGGATTCCTAACTATGTTTTCCTTCACCGTAAAGCGCATGGTGTGAAATCACTGTACATAAGTTTTGCGTAGCAGGCGACTGCTCAAACCCCGAGGCCACCACGGCTCGGAAGTTTTACGTCTCCATATAAAAAAGCGCCTTGGGACCCTGTGAGTGCAATAATAATAATTTTATATGAATTTTATTGTAACTAATCATTATCTTACGCTTGGAGCATCGCACTACATGGATGTGAGACGTGGACACTCACGCAAAGAGATAGGGAAAGGCTGCAGGCATTTGAAATGTGGTGCTGGAGAAGGATGGAGGGTATAAGTTGGACAGAGATGGTCACAAACGACGAAGTATTGGAAAGAGCAGAAGAAGAAAGAATGATAATCCGGACAATAGAAAACAGGAGGGGCAAGATGATTGGACACCTATTACGACATGACGCTTTCATCAAAAACATCATAGAAGGAAAGCGTAGAAGAGGGAGACCAAGGATTAGTTATATACAACAGCTGAAGGAGAAAGTCAACGTCATGTCGTACAAGGAAGTTAAAGTTTTGACGGACAAAGAGAAGTTGAAAGAGAGTTGGCGATTGCTTCACCGACAAGAGCCTAGCTCTTAAATTAATGATGATGAATAATTATCTAATAATGTAATGAAATGAACATGATGCCAGCTGAGTATCGTCTCAGAAAGGCTAGTTTCCGAACCGGTGGTCAATTCTTCGACATTCATAAGTGCCTTACCATGGCCTAAGCTGAATAAATCATTTTAATTTTCATTGTAACTAGATGCATGCTCCTGTTTTCAAGGTAGGCAACCAAAAATAGCTGTCAAGGTGTCGTCAAAGATCTGTGTATCGCGTTTATTGGATCCTCGTAATATTTCAGTGCCACTTTGCGAATATTAGTGACTTCCCTTCAATAGAACACATAAATCTCAGCATTTGATAGATTGCAGAATAACTTCGCAGTCTGTGGATGATTTACCTGAGTTAAGCGTAGTCGCGCGTAAAATTACCAAGTCGTTGGGATTTGTAGGTACTTGGTGTATTATGAAAAATGGCTGGTGATATTTTATGCGTAAGAAACGGGCTAGAATCTAATATATAAAATTCTCGTGTCAAAGTTTTCGTTGCCATACTCCTCCGAAACGGCTGGACCGATTTGTATGAAATTTTGTGTGCAGATCGGGTATGTCTGAGAATCGGCCAACATCTATTTTTCATCCCCCTAAATGTTAGGGGTATAAAAAAATGGCAATACAACGTATGCCGGGCACAGCTAGTCATTTTATATCTATTCGGCCAGTTGAAAATTATTTTTTCTTACTAGTAAGGTAAACAAGCATATGGCCCACCTGTCTACCTGATGGTAATTAGTTACCCCATGGAGAGGATTTTAGTGATATAAATAAGACGATAGACTCTCCTGTCACGTTGGCAGTTAATCATCTTCGGTGACAAGTAGTTCGGGGAATACAGGCGTGTAAATAAGTAATATAAGACGTGCAGCATAATACCTTGATTACTAACTATGACCTACATAACAATATACAATGGTTTCGATTTGGTAATTTTACAGGACAAAAATAAAGAAGAATTCGCAAAAATGAAAGTAAAGTCTAAAGTTAAGCATTTTGGTAAATGTCGGTAAAACTTAAAAGTTCTAGCATAAATATATATTTGCCCATATCTTTTTATCGTGTTGATCAGGCCTTTTTCTATACTAATACTAGCTGTGCCCGGCAAACGTTGTATTGCCATATATTTTTTTGGGGTGGACTACCCCTAACATTTAGGGGGATGAAAAATAGATGTTGGCCGATTCTCAGACCTACCCGATCTGCACACAACATTTCATACAAATCGGTCCAGCCGTTTCGGAGGAGTATGGCAACGAAAACTGTGACACGAGAATTTTATATATTAGATTATAAAGTGAAATATAGAACGAAATGATGTATTACGGGTTTGCAGGTCTCATTAAGATCTACTAAAAATGATGTATTACGGGTTTGCAGGTCTCATTAAGATCTACTAAAAATGATGTATTACGGGTTTGCAGGTCTCATTAAGATCTACTAAAAATGATGTATTACGGGTTTGCAGGTCTCATTAAGATCTACTAAAAATGATGTATTACGGGTTTGCAGGTCTCATTAAGATCTACTAAAAATGATGTATTACGGGTTTGCAGGTCTCATTAAGATCTACTAAAAATCTGCGAGAGCGCTTAATATCTAACTATCATAGTTCAGTCACAATAACCACCTTTATGTACATTTTTTTTAAATCGTCTGAAGAAAGAAACTACGTTAAATATGTATCGTTATATTAATATTATATAAAATTTAATCTACGCGGGTGAAGCCGCGGGGCACAACTAGTTATAGATACGGCCCCCCCTTCTTGAACCCCTAAAACTAAAACCTGGCTACGGCCAGTGACCCCAACCGATGGCTTGTAATGCCAGGAGCTTCCCTGTACCAATCTCTTCTCATATTTCTTCAAGAAAACATACATACATATGCTCACGCCTGTATTCCCCGGAGGGGTAGGCAGAGGTGTTGTAATCACAACACCCACTTTTCACCGAAGATGATTCAGTGCCAACGTGACAGATGGTGAGTCTATCGCCGTCTCAGACAATTTACATACGTCATTGAATTACTTCTCAGAAATATACAGGTTTCCTCACGATGTTTTCCTTCCCCGTAAAGCACGTGGTGTGAAATCACTGTACATAAGTTTTTTAGAAAAACACATTGGTACAAACCTCGCTGGGATTCGAACTTGCGTCGCTTGCGTGGCAGGCGACTGCTTAAACCTCAAGGCCACCACGGCTCTTTCAAGAAAACCTTTTTCATAAATTAACGACACCCTTAATTAGGTAGCTGTCTGTACAATGGTTGGTAATTGCACAGCAATTTTCCGGCTTAGTACAATACTGAATATGAATACCGACTAAAGGTGTCGTTAAGGGTATTCAGGTGGTTATAATCCTTTGACTGCCAATTCGCAATGATCTCTGAATTATTAATAAGATGGTTGATATTCATAACTTTGCCGGCACGAATAGGCAATGTACGCACCGGAACTACGAATATATTCAGGGTTATTGGTAATGGTGACGGCAGTCTGTTACGGGGATGTATAAACCCTAGGCCGTATAACCATTATCGTGTTAAATAACTTTATAATTATACTAGCGGACGTCACGCGGTTTGAACCGCATGGTTCCCGTTCCCGTGGGAGTAAGCGGATAAAAATATATAGAATTAATCAGTGATAATGTAGCATTCAAATGGTGAACTTTTTTTTAATTGTTCCAGTATTTTACGAGCAAATTCGTTACAAACATACATGCAAACCTTTCCTCTTTATAATATTATTGAGAATAGATAAAAAAATATATTAATTCTAATCTTACTCACCGCCAAGATCAGAACACCTTTTTTTTATTTAATTTTAAAGACGTGGGGATACCTTCAAGTACCCGACCGCCCTGGCATAGTCAGGTCGAGGTATGTGGGATTCTTACCGCACTTGTGGGGGCTGGTCATCTCAAGCTACGCCTTTAGTTTTAGGTAGATGTACTAGATTTTTAGTTATGTTATTTTTTATCGACATTTGTGCATTGGAACATTATCCATGAGCTAACGTTTCTTAAATTATTTATTTTATATTCTTTAAATTGTATAATATTTTTTTAAAAGAGTAATTACTGAGTTTCTTGCCAGGTTCTTCTCAGTAAAAGCAACCTTCCGAACCTGGCGGTAGCATATATAATCCTGTATAATTATGTAATTCTGACGATACTTTTGACTTTGACACTAAACCCCAAGTGTTTAGGGAAGACCCTAGGAGCACAAAGGGAGCATTTGGCTGGGATCTAAACTTCAGAAAAATGGGAAACAGTCCTCAGCTCCGAAATTCGAAGCTCGAGAGCTCGCATGACCTTGCCACTATACTATCTGATATTGATGTAGGAAATCTATATCTATGCGAATATTATAAACAGGAAAGTCTAGCTGTGACCTGCGGTTTCACCCGCGTGGCCTAAATTGAATTCCTGCGGTACCCTAAATGTTTTTTTTAAGTAAAAATAGCCTAAGTTACTCCTTGTAATATTAGTTATCTGCCAGTGAAAGTCCCGTTAAAATCGGTCCAGCCGTTTCAGAGATTACCCGGAACAAATAGACAGACAGACAGCGAAAGAATTAGATTTTTTTAATACATATAATACATGTGTGCCATTCAACGTGGCAATGCTGCCAGCCTTCTTGGCACGATCCCGAGAGACACCGATTTGGGCCAAGTTTTCTACTTGTAATTAGTTTTTAGCTACTTATTATTTTATTCAAATGAATGGATACATATATGCTTTCTAATGCATCTAGTGAAAAGCTGTTATTTTGGAATTACAAACAGACACTTCAATTTGACGTGACGACCGCTACTTAAAAATAATTTATATCACATTTCCAAGTCAAGCTGGAAAGCCCTCCAAATTTCGCGTCAAGTCAACGCATTTAACACGACGATATTTCGTCTTACGTCTCGACACACGGTGGGTGTAAGATAAATGGTTCTCACATAAAGGGTGTTTTATTTTAACGTCTCTCCCTTCCCTGTACAATATCCAATATTCAATGTGACGTAGGATACATTCTGAGTGATTTATGACCACAATTTGATAGCTTTAAAATTAAACGGTACCTAAGGTAGAAACCCACACTCACGCCTACATAGAAGGGTCTACAAAGGTGTAGGATAGGTGTTAGAACACTTTTTCACGGAATATAACTTTTCACAAATGTCATGTGCCTACAGTCAATGAAAACTTGCTGTTCTTGTTAAGTACATATTTATAGGAAACTAGCGGACCGGTACGTGCTTCGCTACGTACAAGGTATAGTAATAAAAAAATGATTATTAAGTTCATTTATTCAAACAAAAAAATATTTTAAATTGCTAGATAAACACAAAACAATAGTTATCGCTGCTAATATGAAATGACATATGATGACATTGAATGTGTTTGACAGAACTATCGTCACTTCTTTTGCCTTTGATTGTTTTGCCTTCCCGAAATCTTTTCACTAATAACTACTTGAACTTTACAGTATGGTATTAAGGTTCAAATTAGCTTTTAAGTATTAGTACAAATTGTTTATATACGGTAGTATAGAAAAATGTTGATTTTGCACTTTTTCAAGACTTTTTTAAAAAAATTCTCTACGTACAAACCTTCCCTGGACCTCCACGAATAATTCAAGACCAAAATTAGCCAAATCGGTTCGTGCGTTCTGGAGTTATAGCGCCAGGAAGGAAAACCCGACTTATTTTTATATAGTAGATAATAATCATTTATTTGAGGACAAAATCCAGGTTTCCTCGATATTTTCCTTGACCCTAAAATTCGTGGTGTGACTGCACTTTTTTCCTCTGACTCCCTATACGACTGTTATTAGAAATCCTCCACCATTTTTCTCCTTACCCAATATAAGTGTAGTTGTTCACTTGAATATTATGCGAAGCTTGTACCTATTCCCCAAAGAGGTAGGCAGTAGGCACAAATTTCGCCACTATAAGTCCCATGTAATCTATTACCGGGCTATAGGTTCATCGTCGACTCCGGGAAATTACAGATTGTAGGGAGCATGAGGTTCTCTTCCTCGTTGTGGGTCGTATGAGTTCGTGGTGACTTTATGCAATAAAAAATACGTGTAAAATTGAAATCAAAGAAGGTATAATAAAGTAACAAAAGGGAAACACACAATAAAATATGAAGTTCACATCATTACATATAGCGCATAGGCAGTCTAATCGTACGGCGCGGTTGCCGTTCTTGCGCATCGCGCGATACCGACGTTTCTATTGGGGAGGGAACGGGCACAGATAAAATATTTCGCTCGGAAATAAGCGGCGACGTTATAAGATGGAAAAATGGATTACTCAAACAGTGGTAGGTAAACTCGTTATTGCATCATAAGAATATATCCTTTCGTTCCAGATTCGCCGACGACATAGAGCTAATGACGGGCCAAAGACCAGGCATATATTGGCTGATCTGCTGGAAGTACCTGTCTCCGCTGGCAATGCTGGCCATCCTGATTTCTTCGTTCGCGGACCTGGCTATGAAGGGCTCGGGGTACGAGGCGTGGATCAAATCTGATGGGGACACGGTCACCAAACCGTGGCCCATGTGGGCTGTCCTTCTGGTGTTGGTGCTAGTACTGGCCTCCGTCTTGTGGATACCTGTCGTCGCTGTTTTCAGGTATGGTGGTAATTCGTACCTATTTACAATACAATAGTAATACTCTTTATTGCACCGACGTAGCAGTATCTATATATTTTTGTGTTTTATGGAATAATTTTTTTGAGATCAGGAAGAGTCATATTGTAGCCGTATTTCATTGCCTGAAAAAAATATTAAAGATGAAACCTAGCTAGATCAATTTACTGCCCCGGAAACCCTTGAGCTGGAGGATTGACGCGTTGGGATTCAAACTTGTTTCGCTTGCGTAGCAGGCGACTGCTCAAACCCCAAGGCAACCACGGCTGGCATTCCTGTAGGCCTAGATAAAGTAACATTCTCTCGCGCTTGCGCTAATAGAAATTATACAAATCGTATGGAAATGACAATAATCAGTCACGTGACATATGTCATTCCCGTACATTTTCTATCGTTTCTACTAGCGTGAGGATAATGTTACTCTGTTTACAGGCCCTGATCGTTTTGTCAATAATTCTAGATATTTCAACGTACCCATCATAGAGGACGAAGAGCGTGCCTGGTTCCCAGCGGATGACCTGCGCGACTTCCACGGAATTGAACCCAGGCCTGTCTCAGCTGCAGAAACATTACTCTTCTGCACCAAGCCCGACGGCAGCGAGAGGTGTTGTTGGCCGGGCTGCTGTGAAACTGATGACGAGGAATAGACGACAGATGGCACTGTTTATTTTGTGTAATTCTTGGTGTCACACATAGATGTCGCTGTTATCGTTTTACTCAGAAGAGCACGTAAAAATCTTATATTTGGAATAATGCAATCCAATTCTAGATTATATCCACTCCATAAATGCATTACTAAAAAAGCTCCAAGGTAAATAAAATAATAATGGACAATATTATTGTAAGGAGGAGCTAGAGGCACTGTTGCTATTGCGCATAACATCAGCGACGTTAAGCAACACTAACTTAAGCCCGTAGTTGGATGGGTGATGTTCGAGTTTCCACAGTGCCTCGGAGAGCACGTTAAGCCGTCGGTCCCGGTTGCCAATTTAACATCATTGGCAGTCGTTAAAGGTCACTTGGAGCCCTAAGGCAGTTTGACAACTGGTTTGACCCAGATTATCGATTTTCATCCTAAAAAGGATTACGAATGTCAGATGGCAGTCGCATCGTATAAAAATCAGGTGATCAGCCACATTGGGTTGAATCAAGCGCCGACCCCAATAATGGAAAGGATAAAGCCAGGAACGATGATGAGACAATATTATAGAAATACTATTTTGACTTGCAATATGTTCCCTCTTTTACCCCATTCGGTAGAGGGGCCGATACTATATAAACGAACACCATATCATAAAACATACATATGTTAATAATAAATGTTGATATCTTATGAATTCTTCTAGTCGATCATATCCTGCCATATCATTGTGTATTAAATTTTTACTAAAAGAAAATAATCAAGTTGAAACGAAAACGCTCTTTTTATACACGGTGTAACACCAAAGTCTAATCATACTTACTATTATAGAAACAGATAATCAAACAAATCATAAAACAATTCCTAGTAATTACGAATAAGTATAATAAGTATCTTTTACTAGCTGTAAAAGTAACGAATGTAAGCATACACGTATGCATTCGTTATTATGGCAATTAGTACTCGTTACTTTCGTATCGTTACGTTACTCGTTACTTCTGATACCTCATAATATACTATGTAATGGTAGTGGAGCAACGAATCGAGTCGAAGCGTATCGCGTACGCAATACGCTACGACCCATAACACGAAAAATTCGAGTAACTAATCGTATTCGCGTGTAACGTTTCGTTACTAGGTTCTTCTCAGTAAAAGCAAGTTTCCGAACCCGGCGGTAGCATGTATAATCCTCTATAGTCGTTCTGACGATTTGAAAGTTTGTTAGAAGTCTAATCAAATAAAGATATTTTTGAATTTGAATTAGATGGCGCAGGCGTTATTTAGTACCGAATACATACGGTATTGCTTTTTTTATAAGTTGATTTGTACTTTGGTGTTAGATCTTGCATATCTAAATATAACAATGACTATAATAGTTGAGTTCTATATAGATATTTTGTTTTACATGGTTTACAGCTCAATTGTAAATTTTGTATCTAATATTATCATATTAGCAAAAGAAAAGACAATAAAATGACTTTACAATGTTCCGTAGATCTAAATATATTCTAAATTACTTGTTATATCAATATTAAACTGATTTTATTGACAATAATGATTTTAGAAATGTACTTTTCATATAACTATACCAACTTTTAATATACCTAGTAATTGTTGTTATTCAGATATTTAAGAATCGCTGTTATATGCTTAAGTATGTAGTCAGACAATAATAAGTATTTATCATACTTGCCAAGAGTTTGGACAATAAATAAAAGTAGGTGTATTGTGTAACCATTAGGTATAACTGATACAATATTAATCATAAATAACTAAGTAGATATGTTTTTCGTAATATTATCTATATACCCACTTTCGTTACCATGTACCTATTAAACTATTAGAAAACATAACTGTCAGTCTGTCACTTTTTGCATTTATTTTTGAAAAATATGACAATGAAAGTATTATAATTAAAATCAAAGATTCCGCTACATAGATACCAAACTAATCAAAACGTTTTAAAATTGATTTTGCAAAAATTCCTTACTTAATTTAAGTAGTGACAATAATAATTTTATAATGTAATTAAACTTGATTTAAAGACAATAAATGCGCGAAGTATTGCCATAAGTAATATTAAGAAGAATAACCTTTCCACCAAGGTTGGATGTGATAACTATGAAATGATGTTTGTTGTATTTTCGACTAATATTTACTAGATTTAGTTCATTTGTAGCCATATTATATACTATACATATCTGTTATAATATATACTTTAATTATATTGTTTGAACTTTTTTTGAGCCGCATAAATTATGTAATAAGTACCCCTATCACGAGTTTGCCACTGTTTTCGTAAACTATACGCGCTAGCGTCACTCGAAATATTTGTGTGAGATATTATAGTTCTTCACGTCACCGCTAGGTGTCGCTGCACAATTCCTCATACTAATGTTCGGCGAAGACGCTAGCGAGTATAAATAACGAGAACGGTGACAAACCCGTGATAGGGGTAAAGGTCTCTAATGTTATGTAGGTACCACTGTAGTACCTGTTAAATTATCTGTTACATAAATATAACTGTTAAAGTAGTATGAAGAAAACGATCGTTGTCTATGGATAACGAAAGTTTCTATGATTGGCAGCTAGATGGCGCTGCTTACACCTCATGCAAAATGTATTGTAGTTTTAACTTGACTTGAAAACTGTACCCCTATCACGAGTTTGCCACAGTTTTCGTAATCTATACTTTAACTTACATTTTCATTATTATATTTCTTGGCTCAAAAAGATATTACTAAACAAACGCACATTAACTTAGTATTTACTGTAAGAATAGGTGAAAAATCAACAATTTATGAATAAGCCTCATTTAGTGAGGAGTTATAAGCAATAAAAGCCAAGTGTCAAATGATTTATTTAAAAATTACTTTATATGATCTATGCAAAATACATATCTTGAGTGATTTCATTATTAATTATGCAGTGTTAAGATTTCGTATAAAAAATAAAGCTGGCTGCTGCACTGAATATTATTGTTGCAACATCTAACTACATGCATTTACACGTAATGTTATAAATGAAAGATTACAACATTGAATATTTTAGAAAAGCACGAGTCGGTTCTATACCACGACGCCATCTAGTGAGAGCAAAAGTAAACTATAAAGGAAATTAAAAAATAGTAAAATATGAAGTTATGATATTTTATTTTTCATTCTTTATAGCAGTTTTTTAAATATGACATTTACTTGGAATTGCAACTAGATTCTTACAATGAAACGAAAAACATAGGATATGTTTACAAAACGATAAATAAAGGTCAATTAAAAATCAAGCTAAAATCCCCGACATTCAATAATCTAAGTATTAAACGTCAAACATTTAAAGCGCCTCTTAATAAATTTGTTTTTAGATTTTGTTTGTAGATTGTGATGGTAGTGGGGTGCGTAATTATAGGTTTAAGTAAATAAATGTTAACTTATTTAATACACAATCTTTAAATGCCTGTACCACTGGTTTGTTAAATAATTGGCAAAGTAATAATAACAGCTGACAAGTACCTACAAGCTTAAAACTTTGCTAGTAATATTTGCAGCTATTCGTAGCCATATTTTGTAATGTTTCGCACTTGATAATCAGCGCCTGTAGACAAATTGACATTAAGGTGCAACCACATGTAGCCGCTCGACGCTCATTTCCAGCGACAATCAGTCGCTCGTCGCTCGTTTGGTGATGGTGGCATTTTTCGTGTTTCAAAGATGAGCCAAAAGTTCAAGTAGAGAGAAATGAGTGTGTATATGGAATGGCTTTACCATATATGGTAGTTGGTGACGGGGCATTCCAATTAACAGACTACTTACACTCTCGATACTTCCCAGCGATAAAGCTCAACATTTTCAGCTTTGTCGCTACATATCACGTGACCATATTTGTCGCTGGAAACGAGCGTCGGGCGGCTGTATGAGATTGTACCTTTTTACCCTAGTAGAAACGATACAGAATTTACGGGAATGACATATGTCACATCTCTGATTTGTCATTTCCATATTTTTTTTATTAGCGCACGCGCGAGAGATTTTTACTTTGTCTAGGCATAAAGTAGGCCAAAGTAACATTCTCTCGCGCTTATGGTAACGATACAAAATGTATGGAATTGACATAAATCGGTCACGTGACATGTCATTCCCGTACATTTCGTATCGTTTCTACTAGCAAAGCGTGAGGACAATGTTACTTTATCTACAGGCTTAGGGAAGCAAAATGAAATAGGTACTTATTTAAGAGAAAATCGTGGGTAGTTTGTTAATTAAATTATTGTTTTGATATTTTGTAAACATATATGTTTTAGTTTTATGCTTCGCTGGAGAAGAATAGGTGTAAGGCCTAATTATTCACGTGTTGATGGTAAATAAAAGTTCTAAAAAAAAAAGGATTTTCATTTCAACTGAATTTGCTTTACCCATTTGGAGGATAACAATATGCAAAGGCCTTATTTCATCCAATAAAATAAAAACTCACCATAATTTTGAGGACATTGGATTAGTCCAATCAAGAGACGAAGAAATACATTTAGGATTTTTATGCAATAAAACTTCAAGTCTGTAGTGAATTTTAATATTTTATTCCTTCAATTATCACTAACTAAAATTATTCCAGATTTATTAACAGAGGAAAGAACACAATACTTTTTAATTAAATTCTATATTAAAGCTATGTGGCGCCTTAATTTAATGCGTTAGAGAGAAATGTACACCATTTTAGCACTTTATCATCCTTCTGTGATATTATTTAACAGTAAAAGTCCTTCCTCTTAGATCAAACAGTTTTATTTATTTATTTATTTACTTATAACCTCTTTAATGTATTTTCTACTAATGCGATGTTACAGGCCTTTGTTACAGTTCTTTGATCATGTATTATACTTACTTGTATGCTAATACAATTTGTTACTATTGTGAATATTTATAGCTGATATTGAATTTGATTTTTGTATGATGATTTCATACATATGCTCACGCCTGTATTCCCCGAAGGGGTAGGCAGAGGTGTTGTAATCACAACACCCACTTTTCACCGAAGATGATTAAGTGCCAACGGGACAGATGGTGAGTCCATCGCCGTCTCAGACACTTTACATACGTCATTGAATTACTTCTCAGAAATGTGCAGTTTTCCTCACTATGTTTACCTTCACCGTAAAGCACGTACTGTGAAACTCAGTGGTACAGGCCCCGCTGGGATTCGAACTTGCGTCGCTAGCGTAGCAGGCGACTGCTCAAACCTCAAGGTCACCACGGCTCTATGATGATATGATTTATATTATTTGGATGAAATTGACATTATGCCTGGCTGAGTTTCTTGTCGGTTCTTCTCAGAAGGCTAGTTTCCGAACCGGTGGTAAATTTCCGACGTTCATAAGTGCCTTACCAGGGCCTAAACTGAATAAATATCATAAATTTTCTTTTTATTTTTAGTTAAACAAAGCAACAAGATTGCCCTTTTGTTAGTAAAGGTGCGAGTAATAGAAGTATTTTACAAGAGGGTTAATATCACCCATCTCTCATGCAGAAGGCAAACTATACATCTATATAGATAAATAAAATTGAAGTGTCTGTTTTTAATTCCAAATTAACAGCTTTTCACTAGATGCATATATGAAAATATTTACGTAACTTAAACAAAAACAATTTTTAAAATTGTCTCTATCTGTCTGTCTGTCCATCTATCTGTTTGTTTCGGTGTATTCGGCTTTTCTCCGAGACGGTTGGATCGATTTTAACGAGACTTTCACTGGCAGATAGCTAATGTTACAAGGAGTAACTTTGGATACTAAGGGCCACCCTTGAAAGACTAAAATATAATACTTCACTGATAATAAATCTAGGTTTACTTATAACAACAGAACTAATTATTGCTATGTAACAATATGTTAAGCGAACGCAATCCAGTCTTTCGTTAAATTTGTAGGTACAAAAATAAAACTATATCTAATGTCGGACACTATTACTCGGTAAAGTATAACTGTTCCTACTATAATCCACTAAAGTTTATATAGGACTGCACACCTTCAAACAAGGGTTCCGAATGGATATACATGCATAAGTATAGGTGTCACGGGTTTCGTAATCTATACTCGCTAGCGTCACTCGCAATATTTGTAAGAGATATTTTAGTTCTTCACGTCACCGCTGGGAGTCGCTGCACAATTTCTCATACTAATATTCGCCGGAGACACTAGCGAGTATAGATTACGAAAACGACTGCAAACTCGTGATAGAGATAAAGGAAGGAAACCTTATTACCATGACTATGTAATGAACTATACATAGTCAGATGATACCAGCTGAGTTTCTTGCTGGTTAGCTCAGAAGGCTAGTTTCCGAACCGGTGGTCAATTCTTTGACGTCAATAAGGTGGCCTTGGATCGTCAACTGAACAAATCATTTTCATTTTTAGTGATCATAAATCAATATTATAGTAACAATGTTAGTAGTTTAAAGGCAACATGAACATCTTTAAGTTAACATTGAAGCGAGGTGAGTAAAATTTACAATAGTATGCAATAATTTATAATTCATCTACTTAGTATTTAAATTTGACCTAGCCTACCAAACAAAGTATTGCTTTACGTCACAATAAGTCATTAATAAGTGCAATCTAACATTAAAAACCACTTCACACTCACTGCTAACATTTCATCTTCTTCATAAATTCTCTAACAGTTGGACGAATGTGTTATTCAACTTCAAATAATTCGTGCCAAGTGCTAGTTTTGCATAGACGTAACGCAGATTTATAGTGGAAACAACGCCATCTATTGCTGTAATGAGAAAACTCGTACTTGGCCCTCAGGTCTCAATTCGTTAGAATATTATTTGTGGATAACATATGTACTAGCAAATATACAAGGTGTCGGAGAAAAAGGAACAGTTGTCTTCTAGAAGTTGTAGGGTTTTATGAATATATCACTATGTTGAAGTCGTAAAATATCTAGCTCCAACGATAACGTAGATATGGGCTATGGTTGCTAAGGGCCGAAGAGCTCGCGGCCTTAAGCGATTGAATGAACGCGCGGCTGCGTTTACCTATATTACGTATGCGGTAATTACACTTGTTAAATTAAGAAGGTTTATTGGTTTCAAAAAATGATTTTATGGGATTATTTTAAATTAATTTAATTAATTAATTTAAAAAAAAATAAAAACGTAGTTAGAGTTCACGTAAATAACTCTACGTTACAGCTGACTTATATGCGAAAATAAGGTCTTGATATGGTCAACTTTGAACGTCAATTACTCGAAAGCGGAAGAAGAAATTTTTTTCATAATAATTATATTTGCTTCCTGAAATAATACCCTATCACATGTTTTAACACCTGTCCTATTTTCCCCGACATCCTGTATGTATAAGAACTCCCAGTTCTGAAACTAAGACACATTAAATTCCATAATAACCATACACTACTTACGTAATGTAAACACTAGGTTTTCACCAAGTCCGCATCTTCTTTATCCCTATCTGTTTCAGCTTTCTTGATCTTCTTGGCTCTTATATCAGCCATGGTCTGTTCGATGGAGCGTTGATCTTTTTTATTTTCACTAGGAACCTCACCGTAACTCTTATTTACATTTGTTTTATGAGCTGCGTCTAAAGCTGCTTCTTCGCCAATCAAATGTGCATATTTCTGTTTATAAAAAGTGCCGCTAAGTTCCTCTTGTCCTTTCTTTCTTTTTCTGTTTTTATCTTCTTCGCAATCAAGAGCAGCTTGCTTTCTCATCTCTATATGCCTCTGGGCCATTTCAATAGCCTTTTCTTCATCCCACACTCCGCCTCCTCTGCGTACTGTAAGTTCGTCATCTGAAGGGCCATTGTCTTTGGTGTATAGTACTGAGTAGCGATCAACACCTTCCTGCCCAAACGTGTAGACCTGCACTCCGGCAATCTCAGCTACGTCTCTTATTATAGCTCTATACATTTGATCCATTGGTTCAAACTGCAGGTATGGTTTAGTAGGATCCTTGATAAAATTACTGATCTTCTCCTCAATCCGCTTTCGAAACCTATTAATCATCCCTTTTTCTTCCTTTTGTTTGCGTTCCATAGCTTCCTTCTGTTTTTTCATAGCATTTTTCTGTGCTTCGCTGGTAGAAGGCGGACTTTGCATGGAATTCAAAATTGAGTCTAGAAAATCCATGTTTGTATGTTATATTTGATTTTCAGAGCAGAAGGATGTGTATGTGAGTATTTGTGTAACTTTCCTTTGCCAGTGGGTTGATATTCTAAAGTTATCAATGGGTATTTGCGTATGGAGCCCTTTTTGCGTCAGCACATTTAGTGTATTCTCAATTAGGGCGCATATGTGGCTGGCAAAAGTGATTGTGTCGTCAGCAAAGTGCAGCAGTTGGTGTAACGGTGGTTGGATAGCAGTGCCTTTTACAAGAGGAGAGTTTTCATCAGTGTTTAACTCTCGGCAACTGTCTCTCAATACCTTATTTTTGTGACAGAGTTTATCGAACAAGTCTTCTAGTGTTGATCTGGAAGAGATAAAAATAGGTTGAATAAGTTTTCATAACTCAGTAATCATATTGGGGATTATAAGTGATCCAGTACAGATTTAAAATTCCTGTACACCAATATTTTCTTGATATGATCTATTTATTTAAAAAACTTATGCACAAGCAAACTTAATGCTGTGCTCAAATTGCTGTGTCCTAACAGGGTTGTTAGATATATGTTATTATCACTATAACCATGTTAATATTATGTGTAATATGATACTAACTGGCAATAAATATATGAATATGAATAATGCCATAGCATTCTCTACCAGACCTTTGGGCGATGCGGAGACAGACATGGCAGGTGTTAATCTAAATACATTATAAAAACTGTAGCTCATTTAACTCAATTTAGTCAAATACATAAATATATTTTTTTACTTATCATCTTAACTGTAATACTTAATTTTATGCCTCTTTTATTTATGGAATAAATATTTATTATTATATAAATAACATAATTACATTTCAAGTGTAAGAATTAATTCACTAAATAGATTATTTCTGTGTTTCATGATCACTTTTAAGTCAACAATATCTAAATACGCACAAATTATAAGTTAAGTTTGAAACATATAAAATGATTAGTAAAAGTTACGTTAGAACATGAAGACAGTAACATAAAGTATAAACTTACAGTTTGCTCCGTATTTCTTGTATATCTTCCGAAATAAGGTTATGTATGGAGGCACTTAGAATGTTTTGAAGCCCGTTGAATTCCTCCAATGGTGTGCCGCTCAATTCGGCTCTATAACAACGATAGTATTGAACACTCGTAAAACACAAACAATAATCATTTATTATTACTGCACTCACTCTTTTATGTTCCTGCAACGGTTTATCAGTTTATTTATAGATGCTGCGCAGTTTTGGCTGAATTTCAAACTCGTTTTGGATGCGTTGTGGAATTCTTCGAAATACGAAAAGTAGTCAATTATTTGTTTTTGAATTTTAGATTCCATTATACCAACTCATATCCATATCCGTATTTTGTATTCCCTTGTTTGTTATGTTGTAGTCAAAACTTGGGTAAAAAGTGAGAGAGAATTCCTCAACAATAGATACCTAATACCTATTGTAAATTAAATAATCAAATTTCAACCAATCCAAGCCAAGCAAAGAATCAAACTCAAACACGAGAAGCAAAATAGCTAGCAAACGGTTTTGCTCGTCGTGACTGACAGGCCGACGATGACATTACTCTGGCATAAGGTTGAACGATACCATAATTTGCCGTTTAAATTTGAGGCAATTTGAAAAAGGCTGAGTTTATTAGCCCAACATTGTTTTCATAAAAAAAATAAACAAATATGAAATAAACATTTAAATACTTTTTTTTTCATTGTAACTTTCCATTCGTGTTTTATCTGTCACAGAGTTTGCCAAATGTAATCCCGATCATTTTCTATGGTAGGTAGTGGTTGACAAATAATCGGTTTTTGCGTAAAACCGTAAATTGTTTTATGTTTTACAGAAATAGTATAAACAAAATTGTGCTTTAATAGAAATGAAATAAGTTAAATAAATGTAATGTGTGGCTAAATCAATACTGACATATAGTTTTGTTTGGATCCAGAAAGAATGGCTTGTTCTGCTGGTCGATTGCATTGCAATCTTAGGACTGTCAAAATCGGGTTAAGCTAACCAATGGCAAGTCGCCTCAAATGTTGATGTGATTCTTCAGTCTTGACTTTCTCTCGATGAGGAATGGATGTCTTGTCTCGCCGCGATTTATTAGATATAAACACGTCAAATATTAAATAAAGCGAAAGTGTACAGAGTTTTTTTTTTAAATAGCTGGTGATAGAAATGTGTGTGTGTGTGATGCAATGTTCTAATTAATCTGCATATTGCGACCTTGTTATAAGCTTCCGTGAAAATGAATGGTAAACTGCATAGTGAAACCGGCGCTTTCTCATCTGACGGGATGCGTGCCGAAATATTAAACCCTTTCGTTCACAAATTGGAACTAGACAACACATACGATAAAATAAAGGTATGACTGGCGATTACAGGTTGCATAACTGTGTATAGTGAAAGTTGTGTATAGGTAAAATGCTTCATGATTACACTTGAATGCTTTGCGCAGACTCCGATTGGAAAGTATTTGGTTTTTATTTATTTTAAGACTAAAGGTTTATATAAAATAAAACCATTCGTGGCCAAGCCTTAAAAAAATATTTTCTAGCAAATTATACTCTTTCATGTAACGACTCTATGAATTTTTCATTAATTTAGTATTCATGTTGTATAACCCAATACGAGATGGCCAATTTTGGATGTAATAAGAACTAGATTGTGTCTTTGAAAGGCCTTGCAATTGTGTCTGGCTGAATTGAATAGAATACTAATAGACGAGGAAGACCTTGTGATGGGTGTATACATACCGATCTACCTACTAATTGGACATGATTAATTACCATAACTAAAGTAAACAAAAATGTAACGATCAAGCACGTCACTTGATCATCATTATGTCTAGATTTATCTCTACTACCTAACGTTTTCCTAAATGTTCTAAATTATATAACAAATGGAGTTATGAAATATGTGTATGAATTACCTAGCTTCTGCCCACAACGACGTCTGCGTGGAATAGTTACTTCGGGCTAACTTAAACCCGAGATTAGTCTTGGTATGATCATATATAGCTTCCTTTTTCCTCGATAAATAGGCTATCTAACACAACACAACAACAAAGAAAAAAATTATTCAGCTTAATATATTAAAAATAGCGCACGTTACTAGTTTTCACCCGCGTAGTTTCCGTGCCCGTGGGGGTACGGGGATAAAGTGTAGCCTATGCTAATCAGAGTAAATGTTGCTTTCCAACAGTGAAAAAAATATTGAAATCGGCGCAGTAGTTTTTGAGTTTATTCATTACAAACATACATACAAAAATACAAATCTTTTCTCTTTATAACAGTAACGTAGATGTAGGTTGTAATTAGATCGTCCCTTTAGTACGTAGCTTCATTGAGTTAGTTGTTAGACGGGTCATAAACATTTAGATTGATAATAGGTATTTACAAACAAGTTTCGATTGAATATAATCATTAAAATGAGTTTAGCATCGACTTATTATTTTGATATTGCTGCAAAGTGTACCCTTTTCTTAAACTTTATTGTTCTTATTCAAATTTGTCAAAGTGTCAATGTCAATATACTAAAGTATATTGTTTATCGTTACGAAAAAACCTTGTTACCTACAAATTTTCATTAGCAATAATAATTTACGTATGGCTTTTGTTTTATCTCAAGTCTAAACCTTTAAAGAGAGTTATGAACGCTGACTTTGAATGTGCAGCGGTAATTAGCGGTAACATGGACAATTTACCCCCACTATGTTCGTTGACCGTACTTAACATGTGACAACACTTGTAAGAACTAGGTCTACTGTCTGCGTTAAAGTATATTTGAAAAAAAAAAGCATTATGAGAAACGCAACTATAATAATTGTCAGCAATACTTTTCTTTTTATTTGTTAAATGGTACTAAAAACGAATAAGTGGAAAACTTGTCCCAAATCGGTGTCTCTCGGGATCGTGCCAAGAAGGCTGGCAGCATTGCCACGTTGAATAGCAATGCTGATTCTCTGAGCGAGAAAAGCCCCAGCCCGCTTGTCAGCAATTCTTAAACCTTGCAAAATGTTAATGCAAGTTTGGAAATATCTCCGATGAAATGTCAAATCTATTAGTAAACATAATCAAGATTGTTCCGTCGCCTAAGAAAGCTGTCGAGTCAATTGCACAATCTCAAACGAGGGAAAGTCGGCAAAATGTACACACAGGTAGCATGAACTTACATTCACGTTACGATAAAATAAAACCATGACATATCATGTACATCAAAGAATGATTCAAGGAAGAGATTTATGCCGCACATGAATTTGGCCATCATGTCTTTTTATATAAATTAAAATGAATATTATTTTTAAAAGAGTATTCAACAGTTATCTATTATAGATAGCCGATGAATATATAATGTGGATATAATATCCATTTTAGAGTCTGAAATTATAATTCATTCACGATTGTTTTTTAAAGAAAAGTAATTTGGGCGCGTTCCTATATTCGTTTCACGTTCATGAGCTGCCTTCATTTAACAGGAAAGTAAAAATGTGACTTTCAAATTAGACGCAAATGTACCTTACGTGATATACGCACGAAAACAGTGTTACGTGTACAGGCAAAGTAAAGAAAACCTCAACAGTAGTATTTTATAGTAACCTATTTCGTGGATGTCATCAGTTGAAGATATCCGATGGATATCAACAATCACGGCACGTGTGCTTTCACTTTGGCATTCCGAAAACAAATTCATTCCTCCTTGCTCAATCTTGTTTTAATTTGAGGCTCCTTGTCATATCTATAATACCTACCAATATAATATAATATATTTCAATAAAAATATCAATGCACACATTATCAAACTCCAAGTTCCAAATAGGAGTTAAGAGGAAGCACGATCCTTAAACCTTATTTTACATACAAATTAATCAATATCTAAGAAAATGTTGTAATATCAAGTTATTTGTAACTATCTACGTAAGAGAATACAATTCGGATTCCATTAGATTTATCTCTTATTGATATATATCTTTATGAATATGGATCTAAAATATACTAAATTAATAAGGGGAGTTGAACTTCGAGTCGAAGAACCTACATTTTCATACATTGATGGATGAAGATAGCGCAAAAAGATATTGTATTGCATGAATTGTACGATTTAATCCATCCACATTAGATACATACATATGCTCACGCCTGTATTCCCCGAAAGGGTAGGCAGAGGCTTTTCACCGAAGATGATTGTGTGCCAACGTGATAGATGGTGAGTCTCGCCGTCTCAGACACGTCTTTGAATTACTTCTCAGGCATATGCAGGTTTCATCACGATGTTTTCCTTCACTGTAAAACACGTGGTGTGAAATCAATGTACATAAGTTTTTTTTAGAAAAACTCATTGGTACAGGCCCCGCTGAGATTCGGACTTGCGTCGCTTGCGTACCAGGAGACTGCTCAAATCATCCACTTTAATATATAATATTATATTCTATAGCTGGTATCTATATAAAATGAACATAATTCAAAGAGAAAGTACTATGAGTGAAATTCTAGTTTATTATTATTTATTCCCATTTTTATTACTAAGCATAAGAATTAGCATGTCATCCGCTGTCACTATACTGGCAACGTTAACACTATTTGGGTGATCAAAATAATGAATGAGAATATAATCACCATTTTGGACTACAGGTAATTGCATATTACATGGCAAAAGTCCTTTGTAAGAACGAAATACTTAAAAGTACGTAAGGTAAATAATTTTTCAGAGATTAATACCTACTTTTTTCATATTGTTGATTTTTATACGGTAAAATACTATGTTCATTTGCTTAAGGTTCGTTATATCCATCTGTATTGTTGCAGACGGCGATATTCACCGTGATATTGCTGCCTTTTCGTGTGGTTGTAATATGCTACCTCATTGTCACGGCCTGGTTCCTCGCTTGCATTGGCCTTTATGGCCTCAGTGAAGACGATTTGCGGAGACAGCCTATGACAGGATGGAGGAGGTACGTTCCAAAACGATTATCAGTAAAATACACACAAAATTTTAATTTCCATCACATACATTTATTTTCCATTGTACTAATAAGATCTCATTCTTGCAGATGCTAAAGATTCAGTTTGATGTATTAATATTGTATAAATATAGATATTATTAACATCTACATGTTAATTTGTAATGTAAACCAGAATGGTCATCAAATGTGTCAATAGAACTAATTATATCGTTAAAAAGTGGTCTTTATTGACTGGCTGTAATGTAGACATGTAATTAAGTGGCTATAATGTATATTTATCTATTCCAATTCTTATTATATGTATTAACAAGAATATTTCTTTAAGGATCTAATTTCTGTGGAGAGTGATTTGAAAAAGTCTCGACTTCTAATGGCAATGGCAACAGGGTTCAAGGATTTATTTAAGTAATTGTTTGTTTCACCGCGAAGGTTTTCCAATTACTTTGTATTCTTTTAAATTTAAACGATTTCTACAGTTTGATGTATTTCAATGCCAGGCGCGTCACAATACTATTTCGGGGCGAGACACGTTAAGGCAATGCCAATTTTAAAACATCGACGAAATAATTCAATCTTTAAATACATTTGCAGGAACGACTTGAGTGCAGCGCAAAAACGAAATATGAGTAATTTTATGAATTCATTTTCTTCACCTTTAATGTTCTCCATAAGCAGAAAGTGCATTCTCGGAAGAAATAATAAAAAAAAACAATGTGTCGCCTTTCGTTAAATAAAAACGTTTTATAAGTTTGGCATTTACTCAATTTGCATACTACGAATTATGATGTTTTACTAGACGCATCATTCCCACTGTGAAAGTTATCATTACAGTTATATTCAAGTAGTAAAACTACTTAAAACTCCATAGCTCAGTTGAAATCTATCCGCACCTTTGATTGCTGTTATTACTTTTACATTGTAAAATAAATAGCAGCGTTCCTTTGTATTCATCGTAATAAATACTATGACCATTATTGCGAAAATCTAATCTCCATCTGTCAAAGATTGATCAAGTATTTTTTTTAATTATTCGTGACTTTAATTTGGACTATGACCTAAAAAAAGGTTAAAAACTT
Source organism: Watsonalla binaria (assembly GCA_929442735.1). NCBI lineage: Eukaryota > Metazoa > Arthropoda > Insecta > Lepidoptera > Drepanidae > Watsonalla > Watsonalla binaria. Next base: position 1,310,029 of record OV838929.1, on the reverse strand, counting down.
TACAAAGCACATATTGCATACAAATTCAATCCTGTATGGCATAAAGGACACACTACTATTGGTAGTTTAGTATAAAACTCATATTAAAGAAAAAAATATTGTCTATTATTAGTACCTGTCACAATTTTAAGCATCGTCTTAAAATGAATGCATCGGTAATTTCGGTAAAAACCGGTTCTATAGAGTTTAATAGGAACATTATTTTGGCGGGAATCATGACATGGCGTGACGTAAATTATCATAATGCACAGATATTTTACAAAGTTTAATATTTACTAGCGATATCGATGCCTAACTGCTTAATGATCGATTTGTTATATTAGAATGTGATATATTTAAGTAAGTAGTTTAATTAATAGATTTGCCTCGAATCTACAATCATATGGGAAAAAATTGCTACTCGTTATGAAAAATGTGTTTACTTTGTTTCATGTTTGTTTGTTGATTTTTTCATCAATATAGATAACTAACCTACTGTTATTTATTTTTTTAATTTATAGTGTAGCAAATTTAAAAAGGAGTTCCTACTTATTGGAAATAATGTATGTAGGTACTTACTCACACACAAGTAGATAGATAGACACCTACACATACATGTGTAGATGTAAGTTGTAGTGCAATGTGCGCGTAGTGATTGCCATACATATTTACAGGACTCGTCACGAGCTACGAGCGCTGACCATGAATTTAGTAGTCATTTTATGAGTCAGGTCTGAGCCAAAACTCGCGACAACGCCTGTTTTTTTGAAAGAAATACGTTTAGGTAAAATGGCGTTGGGTTTCTAAACACTTTTAAGTAATTACTAATTGTATATACTTATCCAAGACTGTTATCAAAGTGCGAAAAATATTACATTTGTTTAAATAAAATACCGCATTGCATGTTTCAGTAACTGAAATCGTATATTTCATTAAAGTTAGCGTGACTGAGAAATTGTTCACACAAATCCAACATGGTTGCGGTAAAATTCCAGTTATAAAGTTAACCATTAATTAAATAGTTCATTCACCTAGTTTATACCTATGAAGTTACATACATTATTGGAAAAATCATAGTGTTTTAGTACGTTACGCATCTCAGGCAAGAGCAAAAATCTTTATCGTACCCAAAAACCAAAAAAAAAACTTTTCCATGAGGTCTTTTGGCATTATTGTGTGATTCAAATGATGAGATAGATGTATACGAAGCCAGTATTCCAAGTACCTACCTACTATCTATACATGACGTCGGTTTAATATGATGTTACGTTGACGATATCGATTGCGTATTTTCCTCATTTCGTGTGGGAATGTAAAGCTTTTTACATTCGCCGCTTTTAGGGGGAACAGGCGGAAAAAATATAACTTTTTTTTGTTTTTATACCTAACTTTATAATAATAATACTTTCATTCATATGTATTTAGCGAAAATAAGTTAATTCGAAGTTACACAAAGACGCATACATTATATGTATAGTACATACTTAATTTCTATCTTTGAAACTGACGCTCAACGTGAGGATCGTCGTTATTGTGTAAGGTTCTTCAGCGTTCAAAGATATGAAATTTAACTTTATCGTCTATGTGTTATGTATCAATTGTGTATGATTGAAACCGAGGCTCGTCGTCAAGTTCGACGCTGAGAAACCTTACAGAATAACGAGGCAGGTAATGACATAGTATGCTAACACAATGATGTAAATCTTCAGGTATTATTTTTGCTTTTATAAAGCAAGATTTTATACACATCATGCTGATACAATAATTAAATGTATATGATGCCAGCTTAGTTTCTTACCGGATCTTCTCAGAAGGTTAGTTCCGAACCGGTGGTCAATATTTCGACGTTCACAAGTGCCTTATTAGGGCCTAATCTGAATAAATTATTTTCATTGTTACGAGTTGCACTAATGTATACCACAGACTGACAAGCAATGGGCATAACTTTCCTCTATGGTATCACATTTACAGCTCTTGACTCCGATCGTCTCGTTTACTAGAAAGCGAATGCGAAAGTAAATGACTGTTCTTGCTTAGGACCGTACGCTGCCACAGCGGTGACCTACTTAGCGACTCTTAAAACTACATTTGTATAATCCTGGGGCCAACGCTGATCGTTAAAGCAGCGCTTATTAAGAACTTCTTAGCTTTGACGTTTAATTTACAACGATATAAATGAAACGTGGTGGCCAATCACAGCGGGGCCTGTACCAATGAGTTTTTCTAAAAAACTTATGTACAGTGATTTCACACCACGGTGAAGGAAAACATCGCGAGGAAACCTGCATATTTCTGAGAAGTAATTCAATGACGTATGTAAAGTGTCTGAGACGGCGATGGACTCACTATCTGTCACGTTGGCACTTAATCATCTTCGGTGAAAAGTGGGTGTTGTAATTACAACACCTCTGCCTACCCCTTCGGGGAATACAGGCGTGAGCATATGTATGTATGTTTGAACTGTTTTTATATTAATTAGCGTGCAGGCTATCTGATGATAAGAACGGTAGCCAAAGAACGTGACCAACACCAGAGTCACTCACACTTTACGTGTATTAATATGAAGATTTTATTCATTTTATTTTTCATGTTGTATAATATTTTATTTGAGCTAAAAAAACCGAAAGGTTAGTCGACATCACAGGAGACCGGAGAGCTGGCAGCTACCTCGGTCAAAGAATTAGTCTTGCCATCCAAAGGGGGAATGCTGCCAGTATCTTCGGTACTTTGCCTACAGGGACTTCTTTTAATAATATATTTTAGTTATTAGATTATATTTATAAGGTTTTTATTCATTTACTTTACTTATTTTGTTTCATTCAACGCTAGGGGCGCTTTTACGTTTCCATACAAAATGAGGTAAATATCTAATCGATATAGTCAACTTGGGGTACTGCAAGGAACACATCTACGTGCAACCCCAAATCTTCGGGCAGCTCTGAATTTCAAACGGGAGATTCCGTCCGATTCCGACCTTTCTTAAAGTCTGCACATTGAAGTCTTAAGGTGCAACCACATGCAGCCGCTCGACGCTCGTTTCCAGCGACAAATGACCCCATTTTAAATTTCCCGCGACTCAAAAAGGAACTATGCCATGCAGCCGCTCCTATCACGTGATCACATTTGTAGCTGGAAACGAGCGTCGAGGGGCTTACATCAGGTTGCACCTTTATGTAGGTAGGTACTCAGTTGTAAATTAAGAAACACACAATATTCTGTAACGAAATAAAAATGGAAATCATAAAAATATTGTGAAAGGATCGCTTAATATTTTCCCATGACATTTTCGTTACCAAAAATTGTTTATAACTTGACTATATAACTCACCGTTTTCTCTTAGTTTATTGGTCGAGGTAGTTAAATTGGTTAAAATTTTGTTTTATGATTACCTGCGCTACTGCGGACAAAGTGTTGATGGGTGGGTAAAATTTTAAAATTTAAACATATCCAGTACTAGATAAATTTGGTTTCCTTCAAATCTTGCTTAGGAACTCAGACAAATTGCAATGTAATAAGTATCCCACCGAACAATCTCCATCGTATATCCTCAAGACCCACGTGCCATTGGCGGAATAGCTGTACTCAAGCTCGTCGCCATTAATCAAGGAAGAAGAAACATAACTAGTAAAATACGACAAACCAATTTTGAGTACCAAAAATAAAAGACTGTGTTTACGCCACTTAGAGGGAATTCGTAAATAACTTAATACGGGATCATTTTCTTTTACCAATGTAATAGTATGTTGTGACGAGCCCACTTTATGTAAGTGCTACGGTGTAAATACAGCAAAGTGTTCTAAGAACCGTTTATGTTATTGATTGTTGTTGATATTCAAATTGCTGTGTTATTTGTATTCGACGTAGACATCGTGTCCAACCGTGGTTTCACCTATCTGGTGATGATAGGTACCTCATGTATGTCTCTCTGAAGAAGTGTGTGCAAATTTTCATAATAATATCTTATTACCTAAGTAATTTTCTTTCTGTTGTTAAAATGATATAAGTGAGTAGTTGTTGATTTAAAAATAGTTCCGTATAACTAACATAAGTGAACTTGTCTGCTTAATACAGAAATGTCACTAATATCTATTCGTAAGTCCACTTCAAATCGTCCACCTATATTTATAGAAAATATATGTGTAATTGTTTTTTAATAGTTCGAAGAATAATATGGGATAAGGGCAGGAGGTTGATGATGAGTTCGAAAACCTCTAAAAATTCGGAGTCGTTGACGTAATTTGCAATTGTCTTGTAACCATAATTCAAATGAAACAACAACTGTACCCCTATCACGAATTTGCCTCATTTTTCGTATACTACACTCGCTAGCTTCACTCGTAATATTGTAGTTCTTCACGTCACCGCTGGAAATCGCTGCACAATTTCTCATACGGCGGAGACGCTAGAGAGTAAAGATTACTAAAACGGAGACAAATCCGTGATAGGAGTGTGTATTCCTATATAGCACTATTGTGTCTGAAAACCAGTATTACCTCCAAGTACTTACCTAATAAAAGAAAAGTAATAACTCCCTATAAGTAATAAAAGACATTGTGTGCATATTGTGCGTAAACTTAGCTACTTATCAAGGTTTAACCAACGTTTATAAGTATGCTAAATATAAATTCAGAGGTTATAGCAGCATATTTTGCCCAACAGCAAACTGCGCTTCTCAATCCTATCTCTTATGCGGCTGGTGGTGGTCACGGCTGGGTTCCACCGCGTGCGAGTGTTGGGCAAACACCACGTGCCGACAAACCATAGAGATGCGCCTGTGGTGGTAATGGCCCCGCATTCCACCTTCTTCGACGCCATCGCCATCGTCTGTCTGGGAGCTCCGAGCGTTGTCGCCAAAGCTGATACAGCGAGATTGCCCTTCATCGGACGTAGGTTATACCACGAAATTTAAACTTACAGAAGTTGGGCTTCGTTGCATTGAGGGAAACAGGCGCATACACACATAGGCACTTATGTTACCGTGGTTAATAAGCGCTTACGGGCGTCACACTTCAGGCTAAGCGTATGCTAGTGCCATATAATTAGTGGAGGTTTTGATACATTCAAACGTTCTTGCTTGACCTTGTGTTCTACGTGGCTCAAAATGTATTGATATATTTCGGAGTCGCGTTGTCGTTGCATGCTAAAGATGGCGAATCATTACGTTTTGAGCCAAGGTAAAACGTAGAGTCAAATGATGGCGTTTGAATAAATACAGTCGCATTATTCTGTAAGATTTCTCAGCGTCGCACTCGACGTCGAGTGTCGGTTTCAAAAATACGAAACTGAACTCTAACATCTAAGTGTTATGTATCAATTTCCTATGATTGATCGGTTTTAATTATAGGTTCGACGTCGTGTTTGACGCTGGGAAACCTTACAGAATAACGAGGCTGCTGTCGCAAGCTATGCACGTTTAGTGAAAATATTGGCGGTAACTGCGCATGTGTTTTATTTAGGTTACGCCATACAAACAGACAGAGACAGACTACGACGCATTTAAGGTCAGCGCTTATAACTCGTGACGGCACCTGTTCAATCCTATACTTGGAGTACGGATCCTAATGCATTGAACCTCCTTATGTGACATTTTATGACGCATAAACTTAGCCTAACTTATTGGAATTAGCTCAAGATACTCAGTATGCCGAGATTAAGTAACATTCACTCGCGCCAGCGGTCATAGTAACGATAAAAATGTAAGTGGAATGACATCCATCAGTCACGTGACATATGTCGTTCCCGTACATTTTGTATTGTTGCTACTAGAAAAGCGTGAGGATAATGTTACTTTTTACTGGGGCTGAGATCCTTTGCGTGTGTGCGACGTTTCTAAACCAATGTACGAAGTCAACTTTCTGCAATCTTTCTATTTTGTGGTCAAATAGTTGCGTGTGCGTTTGTTTTCTGTGTTGTTGCTAATTAGCTGCACAGTACTTAGCTGTTAGCTCAAATTTAGATTCGTTTTTGTTCTCATTTTCGTTCACCATTCTCGTCATTGTGTTGTCATTAAACAGTTGAGAATAGATTTGAAGATGAGTGGAAAAAATAGGCTTCATGACCTATGGTTAATATTTGAATTCATTTAACATCTTTCACAGCAACCAACCAAGGGGTCAAACTTGTTTGAAGCGCTAAAGCGCAGGGGTATTTATAGGCGCTTCAAACATTCTCGGTGCATTCATCTATTCACTTATGTCTTAATGACAAACATTTTGCATTCAGTACCCCTATCACGGGTTTGCCACCGTTTTCATAATCTATACTCGCTAGCGTCACTCGCAATATTTGTAAGAGATATTTTAGTTCTGTACGTCACCGCTGGGAGTCGCTGCACAATTTCTCCTACAAATATTCGGCGGAGACGCTAGCGAATATAGATTACGAAAACGATGGCAAACCCGTGATAGGGGGGGTACAGGCATTAGGCGACCCCAAAACCGCAAAAACAAGTAAAGGGAAGGAACAATTCGATGCATGAGGTGTGATCACGAGTTCCTCAGTTGGCAGAGCAACTGCACAGTTTGCTGAGCTCGTGGGTTTGAGTCCCGCCTCGTGTTCGTATTTTTCCAAAGATTTTTTTAGAATTTTGCATCGTCTTCAAATCTGTTATTGCAATGCTTTGTTCATCTATCTCCCCATTCATTGTGTAGCATTTTACTTAATACTTTAATTCAAGAGTTATAACAAAGCTTATGCAATGGAATAGTTTCGTTGGCTTCTTACCTATGTGTTCCAAATAGCAACGATTAAATTATGTGTAGAGAATATTGCTTATCGTAACGATACGTACGTTTGTAAACAAGTGCCATTGAAATGGTAAGCAAAACGTGTTGTTGAAGGTAATTTTCAATTTAGTCCGGTATCGTCATAATTGTGTATACCGTTATGTAAACCATACTTATGTTTGCACTGTGTTCGTTTGTTCCGTTGTGTTTGCACTGCTTGGATTTTAAATATTGTTTTTTTTTTCAACTCGTTCCTAATTTTTCATTTATCTAATCAATATAGCCTTAAAACTGTTTACAAGTAGAAAATTGGGCCAAATCGGTGTCTCCCGGGATCGTGCCAAGAAGGCTGGCAGCATTGCCACGTTGAATAACAATGCTGATTCTCTGAGCGAGAAAATCCCCAGCCCGCTTGTCACGAGCTTCTTTAATCTTGTTTAATTTCGTTGCTGAGTAGTTTTTGTCCTTCTCGGCACTGCGTTTGAGACTTCCTGTTTTGTGTGTCGCTTGTTGTGTCAGTCTGTTTGCATTAGATTAATGTTGATACTTGGTATGGACTCAACAGTAGATATGTGCGCCGATGCCGTTTAGACGGGTGGCGTGCGCCGATGAAAAATTCGTCGGCGGCGGCGGCGTCATCGGCGTAATCGGCGCGGGTGGTTTATTAATAGAAATACTGTAATTGAATTATATTTCCTACGAAACTAGCTGAAGTTCCTAATTCCAGACCATGGCGGTACACGGAAGGCGCAAGTTAAAGTCTTTCATATCACTTTGACTCCTCAGTGTCTAGAATGCCGAAGCACATTATGGCGTCTTTTACGACTTTTAGTACCTTAATGTAGAGGATATTGAGGTATACATTTTCGTTTGTAAGCAAAACTCAAGTTATTTATCTAATATTTGATTCGAATTTGTGGCGCCGATTTCACGCCGACAAAATTGTCGGCGGCGTCGGCGTCGGTAAAATAGTCGGCGCGTGCGCCACGCCGATCGGCGCACACGTCTACTGGACATCATCAAATGTAGAGTTTTTTTTATTAAAACTATTGTATTGTTTGGTTTCTCATACGAAAATAATACAAATTTGTTATTAGAGATTATTTTCAATAATAGCATATAATTATTAATTAATCATATTATTTACAGTTTTTTAAAATAAACACCTATAATATGTAATTTCGTTGCGCATAACGTTAACCTACAGAAAATTTCAGTAGCAAGGTTGTTTTTTTCATGCATTACAGATTGTGCTATACTTATGGACCCAGATTTTATATCAACATCAGAATAATAATACTAATACAATATTGTGGGACTTGAATTGATAATTTCAATATTACGTTTCCATAGACACGCAACCTTCCTCAGGGCCACTTCATGACAAGTATAATAGAAACAACAATAATGATAAGCATAGATAACCATAGATACTAAATACTTATACCTAATGCTAGAATATTATTAACCTACTTTTACGGATACAATTAGTGCAATTAGCAAATATTTGTACAAATAATGCTGACATAATGCTGACCTTAAAACGTAGTCTTACTTACCTACACTTAACCTCAAACGTGACCTACAGTGTAGTTGATCAAAAAACCCATGGGGCGATTTTACAATGGCCGATAAATTTAACTACTAGATAACGCACGATATCGTCGAACTCATAGTTTGATACTATTACTACTAAATGCTTTCACACTGTGTCGTTGGAGTCAACGATATCTTCGCAGACTGATTGTCGTGGCGATATCGACTGACGACACTGTACAGGTGAAGCCTTGCTTAGTTTAGCACAAGAACAAGGATGTGAAAGTGCTTTGTAAAAGTCTAATCGAATAAAGATACTTTTGACTTTGACTTTGACTTTGAACAAGGATGAAAAAAACACAGAGTGAACTTGGACGGAATATTCACTAGAGAATGTCCAAGGAAGAACTTAATTAATTATCGTTTTCATAAAGGTTTAATACTAACCGATATCGTTGTCGAATGTCGTGTCGTAAAGACTTAAAGTTACATTGAGATTTTTTTGTCGAATCCGAAGTACCGTTGGTAACTCGTTTTCAATTCATGTTAATTTGATTATTGTAAATTTATTACGCCCAAGATTTGCAATTTGACAAAAATACATATAATAGAATTCATCACTGAAACAGTAATTGTGAATTTAGTCATTAAATATGATTAGATGACTTTTGCGATAATTTTAATCGTTTTCTCTGGTAAATGGATCTATCATTTTCCAGCATACCACTTGAAGATTAATGTTGGTCCCGCGGCCTCGATATATTAGTAAAAAAAACTTGGAACTTCCCACTCGATTCTAAGGTAATATTAAGGATTTTATTCACTTGTTTGTTTTTCTAAGTACTCTGTTTTTGCTTAACCGAAAGTCCTAGGGTTTCCTAGGACTTATAAATATGAAATTGTGTTCACTCATAAAAAAAATTATATTGAAGCGTTCCCTTACTTAAGTATGAATAAAAGCTCAATGATACCGTGTTTTAAGAAATTGTATATCGCCATCTTCTGGTGTGAATTTGAATCGAACATACTTACCTCAGGCTTGGGACCAAAGTCGTCCTTTGACCGAATTTTAGGAGAATTGGTTCTGTTGTGAGAACGTAGTAGACAAACAGACAGACTTAGCAACTATATTAGTGTAATAGATTAAAAAAGATTGTCGATTTATCTAATCCCACTATGTATTACTTAGTTGGTTTTTAGTATTAAACGTCTACAATAATAGGTATATACCTTGCGTGTTCGGAGTTTTAGATGTTTCCAAGATGCCAGATAGGACAAATCTGGAACCAAAGCGAAGGAACAACCTGCCTAGTGCGAGTTTTTCACTGCCCCCGTCACTAGTCACTAGTATGGGATCTGGGGATGGGAATAGTGGTATCCGTGAGCGCTGATGTGACAACGATTTTAAGAAAACTCGCACTAGGCACTCTGTGTCTGTTTATTAGCAACACTAAATTAATATTGTGTACCCTTTCCTATCGATCATGTCTGGCGTCTATAATCTCTACGTCAGCCGCGTTATTCTGCAAGGTTTCTCAGCGTCAAGTGTCGGTTTCAAAGACACGTAATTGAACTTTGCTGCCTATGTATTATGTATCAATTTCCTATGATTGAAACCGGTGAGTTCGACGCTTAGAAATCTTACGGAATAACGCCACTGTATGGCGTAGGTCTTGGAATATTGATTTGTTTACACAAATGAGCGATGGGATCTTATTATGATACAAACAATTTTGTTACTTTTCATCATCTACTCTTACCACAAACCCTACTATGAGAACATTTTACACACCAAATTATCTTGCATATTATCATTAACAGAAACATTACCCCACAATTAGAAGAATATGGTTACCAAAAACATGATATTTAAAGGAATTTCTGATAAAAATGGGTTGCATCAACTAACTATAGCTATAAAAATATATTTAATTAATCAGTTTTATACATGCAGCTTTCCCATAACTGACGATGAAACTGACAGCAAAATATGAAAATGTACGTTGTAATCTGATGCAATACATTCGGCAGTCTAAGCTGAAGTTATCGCTATTGTTAACATCAAATTCGATGACATTACACCTACTATGGTGCAACCAAGCCTAACTTTATTCGTGTGTGTTGTTCCATTCAGGGCGCTGAAGCCGTTGATATGCTTCATCGGCAAAATGTCTTACCTCGCTGGAGGCATGGCGATCACTGTCCGAGGCAAGCAGGCGAGCCGCAAGGAGGCGCCGATCCTGGTCGTGGCTCCTCACTCGTCCTTCCTTGACAGTTGTATCGTCTACGCCACCAAGATGTCCTCGGTCATCGTCCGCAAAGAATCCATGGACAACTACGTTGGAAGTAGGTGATGAGTTCACTCTGGGTCTGGTGTTGGGTTTCTTGACGTTCTTTCCTTTTGGTGGTGGTGTTTCTGTACCCGTGCCCCTTTTTACAAAACATCACCTCGAATAGTTCTTGGTTTAAAAGTAGTTCCATCTCCTTTCGTTATACAGATTTCAAAAGAGATGGACATAGTTTTATTCCGATTTTGGTTTAAACCATGTTTTGTAATAAGGGGGTTGATGTCTTGAATGTTGGTGTTAAAATAGATTTTACTAATTTTATACGCTTTATTTATAACTTTAAAAGTAGGGCATAACGAAAACTCCCGTCTGAAATTCGGAGAGGCCCGTCAGGGAACTGTACTACCACATTACGAGAGTTTGCAGCCAAATAAAGCTACCTTGAAGTACCTAGTATTATGTTCCTGTAACTACTAAGGTAATCAATGCTCCTTAGGGAGAAGTGGAGGCACTGTGTTCTAGTAAGAAGGGAATGTTGGCAAAATGTGACATCCTGGTGGCTGCAGTAGCCGCTTACCAATAAGTGAACTGCACTTTGCTTGCCAACATTGTAGAAAAAATCGTTGGTCCTGTTCAAGCTAAATTATTTCGATGCTCGAATGATCATTAAAAGTCTGAAAGTTTGCCATTGCGCTAAAAGATATATATCAAGCCATGACACGTTACATATAGGTCTATTTGAACGACGATTTTCTATTGTGCTTTAGCTTTTGTCAGGAGGTTGTGTATACTCTTTGTACCCATTGTACTGTATCCGGAACAACCCGGAACAATACATTGGTACACGCTTTTTATTCCTGTTATAAATTCTCTGAATGTTTAACATTGACTGTTTCACATATAAGCATTTGGTCTTGTAGCAGCGTTTCTCCAGTCACTAAATAGATGGCGCTACTCGCTCACACATATGATGTTTGAGTACAAATACACGAGAGCCTAAATCGCGCAATAAGAGTTTTCAAGCGCATTGCAGTGTAAATGCAAGTTTCCAACTACAACAGTTGGAGCCGCGGTTCCCCAGGCGTGACCCCCGCCTGGCTGGAAGATCTTCTTTTGCTGGGAATGAGCATGATCACTCGTTCTAACCACAGTCTCGTATCTTCACTACTGTTATGAATTCCATACAAATTAAATGATGGAAATCATATTCCAAGAAAAAAAAGAACTGTAGCCTTATTACGTGTTTTGTACCGATTTCGTAGGATAAACTCGCTAGCGTCTCTCACAATATTTGTATGAGATATTTTGGTTATTTACGTCACAGGTAGAAGGCGCTGCACTGTAGAATTTATCATACAAGTATTCGGCGGAGATGCTAGCGAGTATTGATAGATGGTAGTAAACTCGTGATAGGAGTATTAAACGAACATTGAAGCGAATATTTCAGATTTAAATGTAGTGATGCCACTATTGTAGACTTAAATTTGTCAGAAATCTAGTCCTCAGTTGTCCTTTAAACTACTTATTAAACAAACTGCGTATGGTAAAAAAATACGTTCGTTTTGTGATCTCATAACGTAATAATATTTTTAATATCATTGGATTGAATCCAAAACAGCGCCGAAACTACGACCAAGCAAATAATATGGGGTAAATAAAACCGGCTTTTCTTATTAGAAAGCCCATCACTTGAGAATCAAAGCCTTGTACTTAATGGAAACAGAAGATTGATTTATACACATGACAAAAAATATACGACTGTCAAAGTTAATTGCCGGTCGAATGCCTAAGGCACAGTATAAAATTGTAAGCAAGCAGTACAGAATCTAGGAACAATGACACACGCTCGTTCGAAATGACACACGCACACAGACGCGCACATCTACGAGAAAATAAACAGAATAGGCGGCAATAAATTATAGTTAGGGGTGTAACGTCGTGACCAGTCGCGTATACGTCATGTACGTGTTTTGCAGACGTTTTTTTGAAACTTCAAAACGATAAAATACCTATATAAATTTTTTTTACAGTAATTAGAAGAAACATTTTGAAATCTTTATGATTAATAACCGTCACGGTCAATAGAGCAATAGTTCTTATCTATACATCCATACAGATAAATAAAATTGAAGTATCTGTTTGTAACTCTGAATGATCAGCTTTTCACTCAATGCATATGAAAGATACGGTGCTCACATAAAAAAAATATTGTTTTATTATTTTCTCTGTCTATCTGTCCGTCTGTGTGCTTGTATCGGCTAATCTCTGAAACTCTGATTTTAATAGTTGGTTTTAAAAATAAAGGCCTACATTCCTTACTACTTCTATAGCTTATATGTATACTGTGCCTAAGGCGTGAATATAATACAAAAGAATTTTGATTGAAGACGTGGATGGTGTGTTGACATAACACACTTTGATGTTTGGGCCCTGTCAAACGGTGAAAGTCTTACGAAATTCGGCCAGTTGAAGCAACATTAATTCAACATAAGTGCGGAACGAATTACCTTCTTAAATTTTCAACTTGTAGCGATCTTGAGAATATTTGAATATTTCTTTTCTGATCAAATCGGAGAGAAATTATCGTGATCTTGATGAGTCGAATTCATAAAACACAGACCATGGTTCTTAAGTAGATATATGTAGGTAAGCTCCCATCACAACACCCGAATATCACCTTTATTAGGTTATATTTTGGTACTTTGGCACTTAATCCTCTTAAGAGATCAGATTATGTTATTTTATGTAGGTATAAAAATAGGTATAAAAAAATTCTTAGGCATAATATGCAGGTTTCATGATGATTGGTGATGATGACGTGGTGGCCGTGGTGTTTGAGTAGTCAACTGCTATTCGTCACGCATATATTCCCCGAAAGGGTAGGCAGAGGTGTTGTAATAGCAGCACCCACTTTTCACCGAAGATGATTAAATAACGTAACAGATGGTGAGTCTATTGCCGTCTCAGGACCCTACATACGTCTTTGAATTACTTCTCAGATATATACAGGTTTCCTCACGATGTTTTCTTTCACCATAAAGTTCTTAGTGTCAAATCTGGTACGGTACGCTAGGATTCGAACTTGCGTCGCTTCCGTAGCAGGCGACTGCTCAAACCCAACGGCCACCACGAACTTTTCTTCTGAAAGCGTTCCATCAAATTCATATAAATTATTTACAAAGGTCATTGACATCTTAGCATTTCTATAAATAACGATATCTTCAATAATTGTATTAGGTATCTAGATACGTTCTTGTTAGATGTAGATTAGTACATATTTCACAGTTTCTCTAAGTACACTGTCATATAAACTAGAAAGTGTATGTCATGTGTTACGACATGACCGATATAACTTGCTACAACTTATCATGATGGGAAAAGAAGCTGGCAAAAGAAAGTCTGGCCGTAGGAAGAAGTCGTGGCTACGAAACATCAAAGAGTGACCGGGATTGCGAGTGCCGCCGACCTGTTTCGCCGCGCTAAGGACAGACACAAATGTTCGGAGCTGATTGACAACCTTCAGTAATTGGAGAGGCACTTTAAGAAGAAGAAAGTGTATCAGATAGAGGAGAACTTACTATGTACTTGTTTATAATGATTATCTTGGAAGCAGTGATCGTGTATCTTGGTCTTGAATACTGTGTCACATATTGTAGCATATATTATGCATAAAATATATTATTAAAAGGAGTCCCTGGAGGCAAGGTTCCGAAGATACTGGCAGCATTCCCCCTTTGAATGGCAAGACTAATTCTTTGACCGAGGTAGCTGCCAGCTCTTCGGTCCCCTGTGATGTCGACTAACCTTGTAGCATATTGTTATGTTGGCATCCTACTTGTGAAGCGGCTTCGAATGGATGCAAGTTCAAATTGTTTACGGATCTTCACAGTATAAATATAAGCTTACTAATCAGTATGGAATAAAGACCAATTTTTGATAATTACAAGAACATTTGCTGCATCCATGGCCATACTTTTTTGGGGTCGGCACTTGATTCAACCCGATGTGGCTAATCACCTGATTTTTTACGAAGCGACTGCCATCCGACCTTCGCAACCCCTTTAACGAGATAAATCTGTGATCTGGGTTAAACCAGTTGTCAGCTATTTTAGGCCTCCGACCGACCTGTAACGATTGCCAAAGATGATCAATTGGCAACCTATACTTGTTTGTTCGATAGAGCGGGTCACTCGTAAAGTTTTTAAACTATAAAAAAAATGTTTAGAAAAAATTTCAAGTACGGAAATGACGTTGGTCGCTGTCAAACAATCGATGTATCATGGCAATAAGAGCTTTTGCCCTTGCGTTACCAATTATTATAAAGTTGTATTTAGGAGATAATTTTCGAAAGTTCTGATCAGATTTCTAATGTATTTTATCACTATGTTGAATAAATATACACCACGAGGGCAATTGCTGGTAGGAAATAAATCCATATATATAAACATGTTATGTTGGTTTGTGTACGCTTCAAAAACTCAAAAAGTTCTGTACTGCAATCCGCATCAAGGATTGTTTTTATCTATATTTTTCATCAGTCACAAATCCGCGACCGCGAAATACTGATTTTTAACGTGTACCGCGCCATCTGCCGGATGCGAGGAAAACACTCGCTGACAACCGCAATAGTAAAGGCGCAGTCACAGCGAAGCGTGGCAGGGTACCGTTAGTAGTAAATAATTTTAATAACATACTTATTGATATAAGTGATTCGAGTTGACTGTTGCTAATTTATTATTGTGTAGATAACATTGAAATAATCTGGTGGACCGCGATATCGGGTTTAGTTCTGGAGCCCTACCATGAGCTCTTAATGCCATGATAGTTTGACAGATATATATGACGTGATACATCTGTTACTGTCACACATATGAACTATCATTGCGAATTACACATATTCCCTCATTTCGTGACTTTGTGGGGTCGCCACTCAGCACTCGATCTACGGCTGACCTTAGCTACAGGGACGAGTGAAAAGTATTGCCAATTCCATAGAGGTCAATCTTCGCAGTGAATTATCTATTCTTCATTAAAATAATCTCACGCAATTTTCTTGTCGTTAGTTAGCTACTCTCGAGACACAGTAATGACTGAATTAGAAATTGATTAAATGAATAAAAACTAGACTTGCAATTTCATTGAACTAATGAACACCAGTTAATACCTACCTTTAACTTATAATAACGGTAGACAATCTGTAATTCACAGACATAGCTGTCCAGTGTCAGATAAATGTAATACCTATCATAGATTAGTTGATATGTAACTTTTAGAAGCGAACTAATGTCATTGTTGAGGTTTTTGCTAGTATTGATTGCATCTAGCCTTTAAGTTGATAGTCATCAGCAGAATCTTGTAGACTAATAAATGAATAAGTGACAAGGATCTAGCGACCGACACCGAAAGTTAGTTAGCTATTGATCACATGACTGAATTGGAATTTGGATAAAATTTACAACTTGTGGTAGGATTATTAACAAGGTTGGCCCTGTAAATAAACGCGCGTGGTTCCTCTGATACACTATTTACCATCAGAGGCCGCTTGCTGGATTGCACCAGGGTTATATAAAAAATGGTATATTTAAGGAAAAAATTGTGAGGGAACCTGCATAATAAGTCTGAGAAATCTTTCAAAAGATGAATGTGACTGAGATGGCGATAGACTGGTGAAAAAGTGGATGTTGTTACAACACCTCTGCCTACCCCTTTGGGGAATACAGGCGTGCTCACGCCTGTATTGTATGTATGTATGTGTGTATATTGCTGGAATATCCATCCTAGATAATAACCAACGACAATTTTTTTTGTCGACGTATTAAAAAGGAGAGGATCTTTTTTCTTTATGTGATACACGGATTTTGGGCTAGCGTTGCACGTATAAAAAAATAAACTGAGTTCCATAGAGAAGTAATTGTTAATTCTCTACTTTTTGAAATCTTGATTTTTTATCCATATAATTTCGATAAAAAATTCTAATACCGGAGCTAACTTTCTCATTCGAGTTAGACTACTTTCTTATAATCTTTATTTTTTTACAATGAAATTTGTAATAAAAGTTCTCTATTGATTTGGTGCCTGCATTCTGACGTTAATAAAAATATATGTCAGCTTAGAAAGTAACGAGGCGTATTCCATTTAAGGCATATTCCAATAATCTCAATGTATCATTTCCTAATGAGTTTTCTTTTACATGTAAGCAGAAGGTTTCTTCCTTATGTTTTCTCCATCGTTGTCGTTATTATTAGGACTACAGAAAAACTGTCTTAAGCTTAGAATTAGTAGGAGATCCAATGCAATATAGCTAGGTATATTAAACTTATCACCAGCAATTTATTAAATGCATTTTTCATAACACCAATGAGTTTTTCTTAAATCTTTAATGCAGTAATTTCACCCCACGTGTTTTACGGTGAAGGACAACCTCAACAAAATTCAAAGACGCATGTATTGTGCCTAAGACGGCGATAGACTCACCACCTGTCACGTTGGCACTTTATCATCTTCGGTGAAAAGTGGGTGTTGTTGTTACATCACCTCTGCCTACCCCTTCGGGGAATACAGGCGTGAGCACGTGTTTTTTATAAGTACTTAGATCGATCATAAAACATCAAGGTTCATTTACATGGTTAGTTCACGTGTTACATGCGACGGTAAGGCTTCTTGGCGCCTCTAGCCCTATTAATGTCATTCTAGCTTACAGTTAGACCAAGGCTAGCGGCTAGCTACGACGGCATTACATACAATATACATAGATACAATTAATAAAATATCCAACTTACAAAAGGTGACAAAAGTTTTCTATGAACAAATCAACAGCTGGTTTTATTAGTTTTTTTTAAACCGGCTTCAAAAAAGGAGGAGGTTTGTCTATTTGACCGTACTTACGTATATATTTTTTTTATTCTATCGGATTTCGATAGCAAAATGTTCAGTGCCGTCGCGTTATTCACTAAGGTTTAAAGCTTCGAACTCTACGACGAGCGTCGATTTCAATCATAGGAAGTTGATTCATAAAACATAAGGATAAGGTTCAATTTGGTTTCTTTAAAAGCGACACTCGACGACGAGTGCGACGAGTGTCGCTTTTAACGAGTTCAATCTTGAGGTGGAAATGAACTACCGAGGCCATAATGTTTTTTAACTAAAAGTTGTTAAAAAGTAATGTCCGTCTGCTTTCTCCAAAACAACCACTTTTGCATGCCCTTTTCTCTTAGTCACTTCTTCTTATTATTTATTCGTGCTTCGCTGAATTGAGTAAGTATTCTGATATTATCTGGATCAACTCAGGGGACAGGGATTCCCAAACTTTTTGCATAGAATTTTTTACTTTTGTGAATAAAATAAGCTTAGTAAAGGCTAATTCTATACATATCCTATGAAGTTTGGGAATGATCTAGCTGTAAGAAAAGTAGTGAATGTTGTGTGAGTAAAACTTGACATAGAAGTCAATTGATAATGTCAAAGTCTAGTTATTCGACTCATCAGTTTGACCATAATAAGTTTAACACTTACGCATTTATCTATACATCTATACAGATAAATAAAATTGAAGTGTCTGTTTGTAATTCCAAAATAACAGCTTTTCACTAAATGCATATGAAAGAATTTTGCTTTGTCTCTATCTGTTTGTTCCGGGTTAAATCTCCTAAACGGCCGAATTGATTTTAACGAACGCTTCACTGGCAGATAGCTAATGTTACAAGGTGTAATTAAGGCTACTTTTGTTTAAAAATAAAACGTTTAGTGTATACATAATTGTATGGAAATGGATGCAATAAATAAAGTTATTTATAAGTATCGCACCCTCAGAACGATAGGGGCTCAACTCCAACTTTTGCAAAAACGAATAAAGATCATTTACATACATACATATGCTCACGCCTGTATTCCCCGAAGGGGTAGGCAGAGGTGTTGTAATCACAACACCCACTTTTCACCGAATTTGATTAAGTGCCAACGTGACAGATGGTGAGTCTATCGCCGTCTCAGGCACTATACATACGTCTTTGAATTACTTCTCAGAAAATATGCAGGTTTCCTCACGATGTTTTCCTTCACCGTAAAGCACGTGGTGTGAAATCACTGCACATAAGTTTAAGTCTAAGATCATTTCTCAATTCGTTTTTGTTTTATACAGGAATTAAAAAAAACCAAAAATTATTTATCGACTAAACACAACCTAGACTTTTACTATGAACATATAAAAATAGTCTCATTGTACTCAAATCTCATAAAATTATTGTTAATATGATTCAAAATTTGCCAGCCGATTTGTTGATTTTTGAATTGAGCCTCTATCGTTCTGAAGGTACGGTATATTGTGTTGTATTTATAAGTGCCGTCACGAGGGTGACTTAGATTACTTAGCAGTAGTGTAGATTTATGCCGGTGGTATCCACATTTTTGATCCACCAGTGGATCAATTTTATTTTATAAAAGGACCCGCGTCGACTTAAATTCATAGCTTATTAACCTTAAAGTTTTTAATGGAAGTAACCTGAGTTATTCGTTGTAATAGTAGCTATCTGCATCCACCCAATAGCCAGGGTCTAAGAAAATGGCTATGGTATCCCCTGCCTGTCGTAAGAGGCGACTAAAAGGGGGCCGGAGGGCCTGCTGGCGGTGGTCGGGGTGGGAGCTTTGACCACCGACGCGGGCCCGGGAAGGTGGCAGCGCGACGTGGCTCGCGCTGCCTTGCACAGCGAGGTCTCTAGGGGCGGCCTTGCACAGCGAGGTCTCTAGGGGCGGCCTTACAAAGTGTGGGGGGACACCGGTGCGTTCTATCAGAGTACCCGGAGTCCCCCCTGAGCACTGAGGACGGCCACCGGGGGGTTTTAGTGCGGTAAGAATCACACATACCCCGATCTGCCTCTCCCAGGGCGGTCGGGGACCTTTTGAAGGTTTCCCCCTCGTCAACAAAAAAAAAAAAAGTAGCTATCTGCTTGTGAAAGTTCAGTTAAAATCGGTCCATATGTTTCAATGATTAGCCGGACAACAGACAAACAGGTTTTATTTGTGATTTTTTTTCTGCATTACCAACTGACTTCCATTTTATTTAGATTACTGACTTAAATTAAGACAAGTTTGAGTCGCGAAAGGCCTTGAATTTGACTTTCGATTCACGCTAGACTGGCGTATTGTAAATATTTAAAGGTCGCCATAAGTATTTGCGTTATTATTTTATAAAGTTTGATTGAAGTAAATAGGTGAGTACCCAATTGGGTCCCAGTTAAAGTAGCTCTCATTTAAATTATCTGTAAGTATGTATAATATTGTAAAGAGGTCAGTGGTCAGAGGTCCCCGAAGGGGTAACCAGTGTTATAAGCACAACACCCACATTTCACTGAAAATGATTAAGTGCCAACGTGACGGAGGGTGAGTCCAACGCCTTCTCAGGCTCTAGACATAGGTACGTCTTTGAATAACTTCTCAGACATGCAGGTTTCCTCACGATGTTTTCCTCCACCGTAAAGCACGCAGTGTGAAATCACTGCACATAAGTTTTTAAACTAATTGGTACAGGCCCCGCTGGGATTCGAACTTGAATTGCTTGCGTAGCAGGATTTGATGCATTATTTAATACAAATGCAATGTGTTTGTTTTCAGAACTAATCAACTATACGCAGCCAGTATACGTATGGCGGGATGACCCCAACTCCAGGCAGAATACCATTAAGGAGATCATCGAGAGGGCTACTTCCAAAGAGGATTGGCCTCAGGTATGGCAATAATATCGCACCCCCAGAACGAGGGGCTCAACTCGAAAATATTTTTTTTTAAGGTAATCACAATCGGCAAGTTTGAATTTATAACTTAGGCAGTAATTGAATCAGTTTTGAATACAATGTATTTTACATTTTAAAGTACCTTTAGGTTGTGCTTTGTCGATAAGGGTTCCATTTTTTTTAAACTGCATATAGAAAAACATGTAAAGGTCTGTCTTTATTAATATAATTATTATGGCAATTATTTGAGTTGCACCCCTATTGTTCTGAGGGTGCGATATGGTTAGTATATCTTAGCTAGCGTGCCTGAGACTGACTTACCGTCTGTCTCGTTGGCACTTAATCATCTTGTGTGAAATGTAGGTGTTGTTATTACAACACCTCTGCCTATTGCCCTGTTTATGACCTGTATATGCCCTTTGGGGAATACAGTCGTGAGCATATGTATGTACGTATAATTCAAATTCAAAATATCTTTATTCTATTAGACTTTTGACGAAGTATTTTCAAATCGTCAGAACGACACGATTACACAGGATTATACATCCTACCGTCAGGTTCGGAAGGTTGCTTTTACTGAGAAGAAAATATAGTATAAGTAATATAGGTAAACTACGGGCGAAGCCGTGGACAGACGTTAGTATAATATAATGTATATGGTGCATTCCGGCCAAAGTCGAGTTTTTGTGAACTTCCTGTTTTGACGGACGAACTTGACCTTTTAAGTACGACCAGAATTGAATATTAAATAAATCTGGTTTAAGATTTATTGCCCTTGCACGTTCTCAACTTCACCGTTGCTTCCGCTCAAGTTCCCTGTATAATTTACAAACATCCGACAGTGGCTTTGCCTATTAATAATAATCTCCTACCGAATTTCGGTTACAACGGCTATTCTGAACGAGGATTAGCCGTGTCCGTAGGAGATATTATAGTGCACAAGTGTGTGCGCAAACACAGGTGCACTCTTTATTCCCTCACTCTCATAGTGGGATGGGAGGCAATCAGACACGACCGGAGGGAGATCAGGCGTAGGACCAACGGTGCCACGTGCGCCCCGATCCACCGGGGTGGAAAAACCGCCAACTTCCAAACTCCGGGCATTTTATTGTGAATTTCTTAAAGAAAAACCCAATATACATTTTTGACCCGACCCGGGACCTCGTGGTCGGCAGGCAAAGTTACTAACCACTAGACCAACGAGGCGGTTACGCCTATTAATAAAGGTGAAGTAACGTGTGCATAAGGGTTAGGTCGTTCTTTATCTAGTAGATTAAGTAGAATGGAATGGATGTCGTTTTATAGCGCGTAAATCTAAACCGGGCTGGTCCACCAGTTTAAAGTTCCTCAGCGAGCTATGGGAAGAGCTAAACTCCGAGTTTCTCTAAGTGCCTATTGTGAGTTTTCTTAACATCGCTGTCACAAGTCACCGCGTTGAAGTAAACGCAGATTTATATGGGAACAGTGCCATCTGTCGGCCGACAGGTGGCACTATTATGAGCCCATACAAATCTGCGTTTACTTAACGCGGTGACTTGTGACTGCGGCAGTGATAAATTCAGACAGAGACAGAGAACTACTGGTACGATTTCAAAAGTTCTGCCTGTGTTGGATAGTTCATTTATCGGGGAAGTTTATAGGCTATATTTTATTTTCAAAAAAATTAGGGTTCCGATAGAAAATTGCAATTTCTTAACCCAAGGTGTAAAATCGAAAACCTATTTATGCGTGCGATGCAAAAACTATTGACAATGGAACAAAATGAAGTACTACGGGTTTGTAGGTCTTATTATGATCTACAAAAAAGTCCCCGAGAGCACATATCTAACTATCATAGTTTAGTCATAATAACGACTTTTATGTTCATAAAAAATATTAAATCGTCCGAATAAAGAAACTACGTTAAATGTGTATCGTAATATTAATTATTATCCAAATGAAGCATTATGTTATCAAGGGCATTTATGTAGAAGTAAAATACTTTTTGGTATATTCCAATCGGACATTTCGTTGATTAATTATTACGAGTATAAAAACGCAAAGAATTTATATCTAATAATGAGTTATTTGCTAAGTACAAATGAAAGTATACAATGTACTGACATAGAAGAAACAATTTATAATTTTTCTGTCTGTCTGCCCATCTGTCTGTTTGTTTGTAAAACATTTAGGGTACCGTGGGAATTAAATTAAATCTACGCGGGTGATGCCGCAGGCGAAAGCTAGTTTCAAAATTTTTTTGTGGAAAATCCCTTATCATGCAATTTTTTATTTTCCGTCGTTTATTTTATTAAAATTTGAGGTAAAAACTATAATAGTATTTACAATTTCATTTTACATTAAAAATAAATATTTTAATATTATATGTTCCACATACATACCACCCAATAAGCATCGAACCTTTTTGTAATTTGTTACACTTTACCACCAAAATAAAAGCTACTTCTAACTTCGAAGAAATAAAAAAAAAACGGTATTTTTTTTATTTTTTTTTATTTAATGTGTACCACTGTAATACTATATGCCGAATAATGTACGTCGAAAAATTCCTGTGTATACCGTATCTATATAGTTTCATTGAATAGACGCGTAATTGTAAAATATGCGCAATGACAATGAATATCGAAGTAAGTATTGTATGTACGCAGCGTCGCATATATGTGTCATATTCGATCTAATATTAGCCTGGTATGTAACATTACAGCTATAAGCCATTGCACACATAGAGATATCTATATATCATACAATGTGTAAAGTGAAAATGTGTGTTGTTGCGATATTTACGATCTATCATTCCAGAACTATACGACGGAGTTATGATCGTTGTTAACGATAAATAAACCTGGATATGTTTGAGAAATATTTCAAAGACGTATGTGTAGTAAAGACTCACTATCTGTCCCGTTGGCATTTAATCATTTTCGGTGAAATGTGGCTGTTCTTATTACAACTGTTCTGCCTTCCTATTTATGGAATACTGGCTTGATCATATGTATGTATGTACGATAGTATTTTTAGCGTCTATGTATCTCAACAAAAAATGTCTACGATGGGATATTTTTACATATGCTCACGCCTGTATTCCCCGAAGGGGTAGGCAGAGGTGTTGTAATCGCAACACCCACTTTTCACCGAAGATGATTAAGTGCCAACGTGACAGATTGTGAGTCCATCGCCGTCTCAGACACTTTACATACGTCATTGAATTACTTCTCAGATATATGCAGGTTTCCTCACGATGTTTTCCTTCACCGTAAAGCACGTGGTGTGAAATCACTGTACATAAGTTTTTTAGAAAAACTCATTGGTACAGGCCCCGCTGGGATTCGTACTTGCGTAGCAGGCGAGGCCTGTACCAGGAGGCTCAAACCTCAAGGCCACCACGGCTCTGGGATATTTTTAATAAGTATATAAAGCTGCAATTTGTTTGTTCGTTTGAATCCACTAATACCAGCAATTTTGCAAATTAAATGGACCATTAGGGTCCGATTAGCAAAATTATTTTAGTACTAGCTGGGTCCCGCGGTTTCATCCGCGTTAATTTCGCGGAGCTACAATATAGTTTCCAAATAAAAGTAGCCTAAGTTGCTCCTTGAAACATCTGCTATCTGCCAATGAAAGTCCCGATAAAATCGGCCAAGCCGTTTAGGAGATTAGCAGGAACAAACAGACAGACAAACGGGCAAAGAGAAATTCTAAAGCTTACTTTCACATAAACTTATTTACTTTCATACGCATTTAGTGAAAAGCTTGTTTATCGAAGAAGCCTATAAGATCACTTAATTTACTTCGGTGAAAACCAAATATTAACTTAGCATGGATGTGTACTAATGTCCTCTTTAGTTGTATATAATATCATTGCTTCAATACAATATATTAGGTGATTGTTAATTAGGCGTTGAAAATAAAAGAATGTAAATGAATGACTTCATTACTTTCGCACCAGAACAATTTGTTATTCTGATAGTACATTATTTAATCAGTAATTCGACTATTAGTTTGACGTATCTAATCAACTTGTATTCATTCATTGTGATCAATCTAAATTGTAAATTAGTAAGCGATATTTGGATTGAGATTCGATTATCGATAACATAATTTCTTTTCGAGATCTCTTTTCTTTAGCATTGGGTTATGAGGCTTACCGAAAGATATGCCTTATTATAATTAGAATTTCTTCTGGGAGTAAGGATACTATTCTTTAGATATACGAGTATAGTACGCAATGCGCAAGAGACACTCGAAGATTAGAATCTTTAAATTAATCTATGAGCGCAAACCTTTGTTATTGTTCATCTATATCTATACAGACATACATACAGACATAAATTAGTGTTTGTTTGTAATTCCCAAATTACAGCTTTTTACTAAATTATAAGGTACTGAAATTTAAAAAAAAATATTTTCACATTTTTTTTTATATTTTTTTCTGTCTGTTTGTGTGTTTGTTTCGGATAATCTCCGAAACGGCTTACTGATTTATCGAGTTGGTTGAGTATTTTGACTTGAGTATTCACGAGTATAATAAAAAGAAAAAAAATAGTTCTCAATGACCGTCTGTTCCACTTTCTTATAAACGGATTGGACATTGATAAATATTATAACGTGTTTATAAATGTTGATTGATTAACAATGATGATAATTTTATGCAAATAAACGCTTATAATATTTTTGTTTAGGATGATAGTGTAGCCAGTACAAATTATAGTTCATTCCGAATAGTAGGTATCGGGGGCCAACTCTGATTGTTTAAGCGGGAAGAATTTCTGCCCTCTTATTACATTAAGAACTACGATAGTCCTTCGTTTGTAGCTCCATCTCTATCTGTGATACTTATTTAAGAAGGGATGGACACAGTTTTAGTCATAGGATTTTATATTAGCTGTGCTCCGAGCTCGTAGACTTAATTTCAAGACTGGAACTCTAATGTTTTTTTTAAATAAAAGGAGCCTAACTTGTAACATTAACTATTTACCATCAAAAGTCCCGTTGAAATCTGTCCAGCTGTTTCGGAGATTTCGGAACGAATGTCCTAACCATCATCGCCCTGGCCTTATCCCATACATTGTTGGGGTCAGCACTTGATTCAACCCGATGTGGCTGATCACCTGATTTGTATACGAAGCGACTGCCATCTGACCTTCGCAACC
Source organism: Watsonalla binaria (assembly GCA_929442735.1). NCBI lineage: Eukaryota > Metazoa > Arthropoda > Insecta > Lepidoptera > Drepanidae > Watsonalla > Watsonalla binaria. The sequence continues at coordinate 1,284,626 of OV838929.1, read as the reverse complement.
CCTTTAACGAGGAAAATCTGTGATCTGGGTTAAACCAGTTGTCAGACTATTTTAGGCCTCCGACTGACCTGTAACGATTGCCAAAGATGATAAATTGTCAACCGGGACCGACGGCTTAACGTGCTCTCCGAGGCACGGAGGGAACTCGGGAGGTCACCCATCCAATTACTGGCTAGGCTTTGCAATGCAATAGCAACTGTGCCACGAGCTCCTCACGAACGAACGGATAGATAGGAACGAAACGAACAGACAGATAGGCAAAGAAAATATTTATAACTCTTTTTTTATGAAAGTACCGTACCGCATATACTTACATTCATAAGTGAGACGCTATAATTTAGGTATTACAAACAGACACGTAAATTTTAGCGGGGTCTATACCAATGAGTTTTGTAAAAACTTATATGCAGCGATTTCACACCACCTTCACGGTGAAGGAAAACATCGTGAGGAAACCTGCATATGTCTGAGAAGTAATTCATACACGTATGTATAGTGGCTGAGACGGCGATGGACGCACCATCTGTCACGTTGGCACTTAATCATATTCGGTAAAATGTGTTGTGATTATAACACCTCTGCCTACCCCTTCGGGGAATACAGGCGTGAATATAAAATTTTTATTTATCTGTACCTATATTTATATTTAGGATGTAAGGCGGCTAAGGTTTGACGTATAATTTTAGTTTTTATCAAAATTAAACGTCAGAGCTAAGAAGTTTTAATACAATCATAGTTGACCCCTAGGTGGTAGTATGTTGGCGGATATTACACTTGATAGCGGTAAAGTAGGGCAAGCGTCGTCAGCGCGTTTCTAATGCCATCAGTGGCCCAATTTTCGTGCAAGTCTGTGTGCAAGTGCAAGTACTTACATAGTTACAGTGAAGGTTAATATAACAAAAGCGGAGAATTTCATTACGTTTTATTCATAGTTTAGCGGTGTGCTAGATTCAATCAATCTATCAAATATTTAAACATAACATTAAAAACATGAAATATTCGTTAAAAACTTGAAATTGCCGTCAAAATTCTAAATTCCTAGAACCAGAAGAGTAGGTTTTCTATATTATGTCACTGAATGTGTTACTCTTATGTATACACACGGGCTGATTCATGGCACCAATATAAGAAGGTAATATGTTAATATATATATATATAAAGATAAATAAAATTGAAGTGTCTGTTTGTATTCTAAAGTTAAAGTTTTTCACTGAATACATATGAAAGTATACACAGTAGGTGATAGACAAAATTCAATTATTAAAATTTTCTCTCTCTTGTTTATCCGTCCGTCTGTTTGTTCCGGGTAATCTCCGAAACGCCTGAACCGATTTTAACGGGACTTCCACTGGCAGCTAGCTAATGTTACAAGGAGTAACTTAGGATACTGTTTTAAAAAAAAAAACATTTAGCGTTCCGCGGGAATTAAAATCAATCTACGCGCGTGAAACCGCAGGGCACGGCGTAAAGGTCTCACATAATGTGCTCACGCCTGTATTCCGCGACGAGGTAGGCAGAGGTGTCCTTACACCCTCATTTCACCACTTATGTCTAAGCCCCATGTAATAGGGGGCGAGCCTATTGCCATTAATCGGTCCCTCATCCAGACTCCGGGCTGCTACTGGGAAATTACGAATGGAAAACTCAAAAGAACTTTGTATACATACATACATACATATGCTCACTCCTGTATCCCATGGGGGTAGACAGAGACCACCGTTTACCACATGCTACGATCCTTACATACTTCTTTCTTTCGCTCGAACTTAGTATAATCAGAGTCAAAGTCAAAAATATATTTATTCGATTATACTTTTTACAAGGTACTTTCAAATCGTCAGAATGACATAATTATACAGAATTATACATGCTACCGCCAGGTTCGGAAGGTTGCTTTTACTGAGAAGAACCTCGCAAGAAACTCTGTAATTACTCTTTTATGCAATTTTAAAAATACAAAATAAATCACTTAATAAATATAAGCCCATGGACACAGACACAGTACCAATGCACAAATGTCGATTTACATATAGAAAAATCTAGTAATTCTACTTATCTAAATACGTAGCTTGAGATGACCAGCCCTCCTGTTCACAAGTATGACGCGAATGCCAGCCATTGACTTCCATATTCTGTTGATTCCAGGTATTAATATTCCCCGAGGGTACGTGTACGAACAGGTCGTGCCTGATCACCTTCAAGCCTGGAGGCTTCTACCCCGGGGTCCCAGTACAGCCAGTTACCATCAGGTATCCTAATGCCAGGGACACCGTCACTTGGACCTGGGAGGGTCCTGGAGCGTAAGTAAATCTATCAAATATTTTAAATTATCTGTCAAGAGGACCTCGTGCCACAGCTGCTATACAGGGTGTAGGGGAAAATAGGACAGCTGTTAAAATATGTGATAGGGTATGATTTTAGGATGCAAATTAAATTATTATGACAAAAATACCTTCTTCCGTTTTCGAGTAGTTGACGTTAAACGTTAACCATATCAAGACCTTAATATCGCATAAAAATCAGCGGTAACGTAGAGTTATTTACGTGAAATCTAACTACGTTTTTATTTTTTTCATACACTAATAGTTCCTGAAATAATTCCGCAAAACCATTTTTCGAAACCGTTAATGTTTTCGATAAATGGCTTCTTCTTAATTTAACAAGTTTAATTACTGCATATATAATGTAGGTAAACGCGGTCGCGCGTTCTATCAATCGCTTAAGCACTTTGGCCCTTAACAACCATAGCCTATAAATACGTTATTCTTGGAGCTAGATATTTTACGACTTCAACATAGTGCTATATTCATAAAACCCGACAACTTCTAGAAGACAACTGTTCCTATTTCTCCGACATTCTGTATAATAAGCAGCCGCTAGTAGTCTTTCCATGTCTCGGAGAGCACGTTAAGCCGAAAGTCTGACAACTGGTTCAAGCCAGATTTTACTAGTAAAAAGGGTTTACGAAGATCAGATGGAAGTCACTTTGTATAATAATCATTGACATTGGGTTGAAGCAAGTGCCGACCCCCCAATGTATGGGAGAAGGCCAGGGAGATGACGATGATGATTTTAAATTATCATGACACAGTATTTGTTACAAAGATACACCGCACTTAAGTATTTCTTAGAAAAACTCATTTCTACAACAACAAAATTGTTTAGTTTGACCTTCTTATGAAGAACTAGCAGACGTCACGCGGTTTCACCCCGTAGATCCCATTCCCGTGGGAGTACGGGGATAAAATGAAACCTATGTAACTCGCTGATAATGTAACTTTCCAATGGTGAAAGAATTTTTGAAATCGGTACAGTAGTTTTTGAGTTAATTCATTACAAACATACGCACAAAAATACAAATCTTTCCTCTTTATAATAGTAATGTAGATGGAATCACAGTGTATGTTACTACTAGTACAGTGTGTGCGCTAAGAGTACTAGTAAGAGATAAAATAATTCTACCATAGAAGGCAGAACGCTTTTTAAAACTCTTATGTCATTTTCCAGGTTAAAACTCCTCTGGCTGACGCTGACTCAAGTGCACAGTTCGTGTGAGATAGAGTTCCTGCCAGTGTACTACCCCAGTGAGGAGGAGAAGAGAGACCCCAAGCTGTACGCGAGGAACGTGCGTGATGTGATGGCAAAGTATGTGATCAATAGCTAATCTATATGCTAATACCTACTATTTGAGTGCTAATCATATTCAAGTAAAAGTGTATCTCGTCGGTGTATGATCACGAAAACAAGAAGGGGAACGGATTTGGAAGAGATTTGGATTTATATACACGTAGCGGTGATTCTCTTTACGTCGAGTCTGTGAATTATTCCCTTGTCGTCGAGTCCCTCCACGCCGAGTGGATTTACGCGGAGTCCCGTTACGTCGAGTCTTGCTATGTCGAGCCAAAAACAATTGCCGGCTACTTCATGTAGAGTGCGTGCTGTTATCAACATAACTGCTGCGTAGATCGTTATGAGTGAATGACGCAAGTTCGAATCCCAGCTGGGCATGTAACAATGACTTTTTTAAAAAACCTATGTGCAGTGATTTCACATTATGTGCTTTACGGTGAAGGAAAACTTCGTGAGGAAACCTGCATGTGTCTGAGAAGTAATTTAAAGACGTATGTATAGTGTCTGAGACGGCGATAGACCATCTGTCACGTTGACACTTAATGCTATTCGGTGAAAACGTGGGTGTTGTTCTCTGCCTACCCCTTCGTGGAATACAATCGCGCAGCATATGTATGTATATTCGGTGTAAAAAGTAGTATATGTCGTTAAGATGTTTATGGTATTGCATCTGTTTCAGAGCGCTTGGGGTTCCTGTATTGGACTACACATATGACGACTGCCGGCTGATCGCACGCGCTAAGCACCTTGGTCTACCCGCAGCCCCTGCCATCAGAGAGGTGGCTGAATTAAGGACACAACTCGGGTGAGTATAACAACGATGCTCCAGTCCTTCATGAGCAACTGTGCCGTTTCCATGTGCCCGATAACTATAATAATAATAATGGTCATCATCTCCTTGGCCTAATGTATGGGACATTGTTGGGGTCAGCACTTGATTCAATCCAATGTGGCTGATCACCTGATTTTTATACGAAGCGACTGCCATCTGACCATCGCAACCTCTTTGATGAGGAAAATCTGTGATCTGGGTTAAACCAGTTGTCAGACTATTTTAGGCCTCCAACTGTGCTTTAACGATTGCCAAAGATGATAAATAGGCAACCGGGACCGACGGCTTAACGTGCTCTCCGAGGCACATCCAATTACTGGCTAGGGTTAGGGTTGCTTAACTTCGCTGATCGATTCTCGAGTGAGTTTTACACAAATACACAATAAATGCCCGGGAGTTTGTAAGTTGGGTGTGTTTCCACCCTCGTGGCTCGGGGCGCACCTTGCACCGTTGGTCCTCCGCCTGATCTCTCTCCGGTCGTGTCTGATTGCCTCCCATCCCACTAAGAGAGTGAGGTAAGAGTGCACCTGTGTTTGCGCACACACTTGTGCACTATAATATCTTCTGCGTAGATGGCTGATAGCCACCGTAACCTAAATTCCGCAGATCATTATTATATTTATTGAGAATGCATTGTTCGTTTAGTGTACAAATTACTTTTTACTCGTCAGATATAAAAAATTACGCAGTACAGGATTATAAATGTTACCACCGGGTTCGGAAGGTTGCTTTTGCAGAGAAGAAACCTGGCAAGAAACTCAGCAATTGATTTTTTAAAACGTGTATGATGGTAGTTTGGAGCGGTCCCAGCTCGAGCTGCACTTGGGGACTCGCGGTGCGGGCTGGGTGGGCAGCGAGGACTTCGCGCGCCGCCTTGGTCTGCCTCACGACCACCGAGCACAGAGACTCTTCGACATATTCGTACAGGTGAGACTATATTACTCATATACATATATACATTCTGTCTATCCGTTTGTAATTCCTAAATAACAGCTTATCACTAAATGCATCATCATCATCTCCTTGCCTTATCCCATACATTGTTGGGGTCAGCACTTGATTAAACCCGATGTAGCTGATCACCTAATTTGTATACGAAGCAACTGCCATCTGACCTGGTCTGGGTTAAACCAGTTGTCAGACTATTTTATGGCCTCTGACTGAGCTGTAACGATTGCCAAAGATGATAAATTGGCAACCGGGACCGACGGCTTAACGTGCTCTCCGAGGCACGGAGAGAACTCGGGCGGTCACCCATCCAATTACTGGCTATGGTTAGGGTTGCTTAACTTAGCTGATCGAATGCTATACGCAATAGAAACTGTGCCACGAGCTCCTCTTGTCACTAAATGCATATGGAAGTATAAACGGTCATTACGTAAATAAAATTATCTATCCGCCCATCTGTTTGTTTTGGCTCCGAACTCCGAAACGACTGAACCGATTTTAACGGGACTTTCTCTGGCAGGTAGCTAAAGTTACAAAGAGTAACTTTACTTTTATTAAAAAAAAAACATAGGGAGTCGTCCTCGGTAGGTATGTAACGATAGATGGATTGTAAGAATTATGATATAATTAGACTATATGAATTGCATGATACGAATTGCACCTAAGTGACCATTTTGTCATTTCAATGATGAATCATATTCGGATCACATATGATTCTTCTAAAGTGGCCTTTTTAGGCCTACTGTTCACAAGTATGACGTGAATGCCAGCCATTGACCTCCTCAACCATCATAGAGGGAAGTGGACAACCCGTCATCCAGACGCCGCCGCAAGCAAAGGCATTTTAGTGACTCAAAATTCAAAATTCAAAATATCTTTATTTGATTAGACTTCTTACTTTCAAATCGTCAGAAGGACTCAAAATACATTATACATGATTATAAATGTTACCACCGGGTTCGGAAGGTAGCTTTTGTTGACAAGAACCCGGCAAGAAACTCAACAATTACTCTTTTAAAAAATCTCTCGTACTCAATAGTACATCTGTTCCAGCCATCCAGCGGTCTGGTGTTCTTCCCGGACTACCTCCTATGCGCAGTGTTCCTCACGTTACAACACGAGCCTCTAGCGCGTTTGCTCTCCTACGCTTTTAAGGTAACATTATATATTATGGTGGCCGAGGGGTTTGAGTTCGCCTGCTACACCACAATGGACGCAAATTCGAATCCCAGGGGGTCTGTACCAATGAGTTTTTCTAAAAAACTTATGTACAGTGATTTCACACCACGTGCTTTACGGTGAAGGAAAACATCGTGAGGAAGCCTGCATATTTCTGAGAAGTAATTCAATGACATATGTATAGTGTCTGAGACGGTGATAGACTCACTATCTGACACGTTGGCACTAATCATATATAGTGAAAAGTGGGTGTTGTGATTACAACACCTCTGCCTACCTCTTCGGGGAATACAGGCGTGAGCATATGTATGTATATATGTAGAAAGACCTAAAAATGTATGTTCTACACCAAGTTTTAAAAAAAAACTGGTTTTATTTCATTTATCGACAAAACACAAACTAGACTTTACTATAAAAATATAAAAAAAGTCTCATTATACTCAAAACTAGTAAAATAATTACTTGCCGGCCGATCTATGATTGCGATTTACAAAAACATTTGATTCCTGAATTGAGCCCCTAGCGTTCTGAGGGTGCGATAAATGGGCATTTTAGGTTAGCATCTTTTACATAGGATCATCATCATCACCCTGGCCTTATCCCATACATTGTTGGGGTCGGCACTTGATTCAACGCGATGTGGCTGATCACCTGATTTTTATACGACGCGACTGCCATCTGACCTTCACAACCCCTTTAACGAGGGAAATCTGTGATCTGGGTTAAACCAGTTGTCAGTAAACATAACTTGTGAAATTTGCTCTGCCTGCTGCTTCGGGGAATACAGTTGAATGTATTTATAGTTGTTCACGAGTGGTCCAGGAGTGTCGGCGGTCAATTTCGAGGAGCTGGCCCGACGCTGCCTCGGGCTGGGGAGCGAGGATGCTCGCGCACTGTTCCTGCAAGCCGACGACAATGAAAAGGGATACATCACTTACGGTAATCCTATTTATTTAGGTATTTCCGAAAAAAATAAAAAAAACAACTTATTTACAATTTAAAGAAAAGAGCCGTGGTGGCCTCGGGGTTTGAGCAGTCGCCTGCTACGCAAGCGACGCAAGTTCGAATCCCAGACTCTTTAATAGTTTTTCCAAAGTGTTAAATGAGCTTCCTTTTTAATCCGGGTGTTTATTATATATTGATGTGTATAAATAGTGTTAAATACCTTGGTAACTCGTGTCCCAACCTGTAAAATAACATTTTTTAAATTCCAGATGAGTTCATATCATTCGCCCAGAAGAGAGCTGACCTGTCGTTCATCTTCACTCAGGACAACGTTCACTATAAGCCGAAGGCACAATGAGACTTATCACACATACCCACCGTCTGCAGTCAAGTGCCACTCACATAGATACAAGAGGCACTTCAAGTCTTATAAGGTCACTTAAAGTAGCTTAAGGTCACTTGCAACATTGTGAGACATCGCTGTAATCATGATATAACTGAAAGGTCATAATAAAGGTGCAAACTGATGTAAGCCGCTCGACGCTCGTTTAGGAGCGGCTGCATGACGTAGTTCCTTTTTGAGTCGCGGGAAATTTAAAATGGCGTCACGTGACCACATTTGTCGCTAGAAACGAGAGTCGGGCGGCTGCATGTGGTTGCACTTTAATAGGCTAGTAGTTAATTATTAATTTAATGTCTAATTTATCCAACTAGCGAACGTCACGCGGTTTCATCCGTGTAGTTCCCGTTCCCGTGGGAGTACGGTGATAAAATAAAGCCTATATTACTCGCTGATGATGTAGCTTTCCAATGGCGAAAGAATTTTTGAAATCGTCACAGTAGTTTTCGAGTTTATTCATTACAAACATACACACAAAAATACAAATCTTACCTCTTTATAATAGTAGTGGAGATAACCGTCGCGTTGCACGTCGTCTGGTAGAAGCCTCTCGTGACGAGTGGGCTGGGGTTGCCTCGCTCCGACAATCAGCATTGCTATTCGACGTGGCAATGCTGCCAGCTCTTCCACGATCCCTAGGGACGCCAATTTGAGCCAAGTTCCCTACTTATAATTCGTTTCAAGTACTGTTCCTTGTACATATCGTAAGTTCGCTCAGAGTAACATAATAGTATTATGAGGTTACTAAATCAACATTGTGGCTCTAAGCTATTATCAAATAATCATGGTAAGACAGTGATATCATGATATCAAATACAGTCATAATTTGGAGTTATTAATTGAATCGTTGCGTCACTTATTGTATCGTTATGATATCATAGAGTCACTTATCATACCGTTATGATCGTATGATCACTCACAGTTGATTACTTAAAGCTACATTTTGACACCGAAATATTATCACACAATAATGACAAAACAGTCAAGTAATTATGTCAATAATGTATACATTTTAAGAGTTTAAGGTCACTTATCGTTTCGTTATGACATCATACAGAACCGAACTTTTATCAAACAATCACGGTAGCGTAGTGAAATCGTGATGTAAATACAGTTGCAGTATAAGAATTAATGCAATCTAATAATATCGCAATGAAAACATAGATACTTATCATATCGATCTGATATCATAAGGTCACTCACAGTAAGGTACATTGTAGCACTATTAAGTGAGTTGTACTTAAGGAAATTGATACCTAAATATTCCCACACAATAATGTCAGCACAGTGAAATAATGGTGTCAATACAGTAACGTTATAAGATTTTAAGGTCACTTTTGTATCTTAGTGATATCGTAAGGTCACTTATCATATCATAATGATATCATAAGTTCACTTATCATATCATAATGATATCATAAGTTCACTTATCATATCATAATGATATCATAAGTTCACTTACATTAACAGTGACATCATAAGGTCATGATGGCACTCAAATGTCATAAATAAGCTGACTTTTTCATTGTAAAGAAAGCTTTACTTAATAACTTGAATCTGCAGACTGGGTCATGTGAAAATATGACTAAGTAATTATTAAGTATCGACGTAAGTTTTAAGTTATTTATTTGATGTGAATATAGAGTAATTACGCCTTACTGTAGTATAGTTAATTTATTATAATAGTTATTAGGACGCCATTTTGAATGTGATAATTTTAAGTGATCTTAGCATATCGATTCGTGAGGTAAAATAAACATATATAAAATAAAAAATTACAAACTTATAAATCTACGCACAAGCTAAAAACTGTTCCTAGATTAATTAAACTGAAGCGTTTGTTCTAGCTGAGGTGTAAGGAAAAAGGGATATCAGAAATTCAACCCCTAAGGGGATGGAATAGGGGTTGAAAGTTTGTATGTGAAATTTTACATAGGAAGCGAGTTTATTTGCATCTAAATCCTTTTCTTTTTCAGTTCAATGGGATAAATTAGATGGTGTAGGCAGAAAAGTAGGTGTAACTGTACCTATATTTCACCTAAAATAAAATGACCGAAAAGCATGTCCAAACTAATTTTGTCTATGATGACATTGAATATTTACTTATATTATGATTGTTATGAAATACTCAGGACTATATATGTGCCTGACAAAAACAGTTCCCGTTTGTCAAGGTTTCTCTTTCTCTATTGTTACATCAACCCCTTGAGGGACACTATAAGAAAAAAAAAATTACTGTCAGAGTGGTGTCGATATGCTAAGATCTAAAACTTGTGGTAGAAAAACAAAATGTACAAGCTAAAATGACGCTAAAAACAATGTACTTTGAGATTATTTTCCACTTTTGTGTGTCTACGTAAGAATCTTCCCGTAGTTTTCTATTAAGATTGTACAAAATTTCAAGAAAAAAACCTGATATATTACAAATTTTCTATATTATTATACAGTGTCTAAGAGTCTCTGAGCGTCAAAAGATTTTCAAAATTCGTTTCGTGTAATGCCTGTGTCGCAACTATTCTCCACTCGCTCCATAGATGGCGCTACTCGCTAACAATTGCAAGTTTGAGTACAAATACACGAGAACCTAAATCGCGCAATAAGAGTTTTCAAGCGCATTGCAGTATATATACAAGTTTGCAACTAGAACAGTTGGAGCCGGTGTTCCCCAGACATGACCTGCCAGCCTGGAAGATCTTGTCTTTGCTGGGCATGAGCATGATCACTCGCTCTCCCCACACCTGTATGTCTGTGTATTGTACAGACTTCAAGTGTTTCTTCCTTCATGTACAAAAAAAATTGATTTATGTCCATTCATACTTCAAAATCTTCCATACACTTTCTTAATTAAATAATATAAATCAAAGTCAGCCAACGAATTTCCAGAATATAAAGAAATTCATAGCCTTTGCCCGAGACTTGAGGCGAATCATAAACAGGCATAAGTTATTTAATACAATGCAGGCATAGTCGTCGTCAAAAGTTAGTATAGCGTATTGAGGCTATTTACAATTGAGAGCAATAAATTTGTTTCACCAAACCCTTAATATCTCAGAATATATACGATGTAACAGAAGGCCATTTTAAGGAAGGAAAATAATTTTGAATTCTAAGTAAGTTCCGTAATGCCTGGGCAATTTGTATTTTTTAGGCGGTAGCTGTTATTATGAATAAACAAAGGAGAAAAAAAAAAATCTAGATCCTAAACTATAAGCATCGTTTAATGCATGTATAGGGGGTCATTCGGGTACCCCATAGCATCAGGCATCTAAACGATTCTTATAGACGTCTGTGACTGGGCCAACTTAACTATTATCCAATGGTCCAATATATTTTAGTGCCTGAGACGCGTAGCACTCACCACCTATTACATTTGTATCTGTCATATTCGGTGAAAATATTGTGTTGCAACAACCCTTCCGGGCCCTTCTGTAGGATGTGAAGATAATTCTTGGATTCAATAATATTAAGGTTTCTATTCATCATCTCCCTGGCCTTATCCCAAACATTGTTGGGGTCAGCACTTGATTCAACCCGATGTGGCTGATCACCTGATTTTTATACGAAGCGACTGCCATCTGACCTTCGCAACCCCTTTGACGAGGAAAATCTATGATCTGGGTTAAACCAGTTGTCAGACTATTTTATGGCCTCTGACTGAGCTGTAACGATTGCCAAAGATGATAAATTGGCAACCGGGACCGACGGCTTAACGTGCTCGGAGGGAACTCAGGCGGTCACCCACCCATAGGGTTAGGGTTGCTTAACTTCGCTGATCGAATGATATGCGCAATAGCAACTCTACCACGAGCTCCTCTATTGGTGACTCAAATTAAATGCTCGCTACTGTATTTCATAGTAGTGATTGATATTTTCAGCTTGTAAATTTTATATGTGTTATTTTACTTTCGATTTAAGTGCACCATGTAATAGTGGCTTGGTTTAGAAACCAAATAGTTATCCAAACGACTTGTACTTCCATATCTTAAAAACTATAGTTACATATAACATGTTTGTATGTTTGTTTATATTTCAAGTACTTATAATAATCTATTAAAAACAATTATAATTCACAGATATAACTTGGAGCATATTAAATAATTTTTTTTGAAATGTATATTGCGGTAAACAGACCAAATTTGAATTTTTTGATTATTTAAGGTGAACTTCGAAGGTGAAAAGTATAGTAAAAAACTGTTATACATATCGCACCCTCATAACGACAGGGCTCAACTCCAAATATTGAGAAAATTTATTAAGATCATAGATAGGCTTAAAAATGTATGTCATAGTCAGTGTTCGGAACCTGAAGTGGACTGATTATCGTACCAGGGGCTGGCAGTGGCGTAAAATTATCGTACACGGATCGAAATTATCGTACTTTTTAGGATAATGTCTATTATAGATAAATAAATCATATAAAATGTAATATAGATATGTATGCAAGTGCTAATCAAAATTTTGCTGCTCTAGAAAATGACTTTTTTTTTTAGAAATAGACAATATTTATTCACATGAAATATGGTACAATGGGTAGGTGTTATTTTACAAGAATCACATATTTCACCCAATTTTCTTCATTTAATCTAAAAAAATCGTGCTACTGCGATTTAGACTATCAGCGCATGAGTGAAATAATATACATTCTCAAATTTTGCATCATGATAGAAATTATCGTACAATCTGCGTACGATAATAATATGCTCTCGTACATCGTACGTAGGCACAAAATTATCGTATCTGTACGATAATTATCGTACGGTTCCGAACACTGTGTCATACTAAAAGTTTTTTAAAAAAATTTTTTTAAATTTATATACATACAACAAACTAGACTTTACTATAAAAAATATGAAATAGTCACATTGTACTCAAAACTAGTAAAATAATTACTGTAAAAGTGATTGATTGAATTTTGATTCCCATAAAAATTTGTGGATTTTTGATTGAGCCCCTAACGTTCTGAGGGTGAGATATAATAAAAACAATATTTCCATAATTATGTCATCCATTCAGTGATAATAGTACCATAAGATAATTCCTAATAGGTCCTGAAAAGGCATTTATTAAATAGTTTACAACTTAAATACTCATGCAAAATTTAGGTACTTCATTGTTGATTTGATCCAGTTATGATAATTTGTTTGAAGGTCTTCATTACAGTTGAATACTTATAATTATTTTAACTTATAATTAAGATTATACAAGATTTTTTTTATTGGGAATTAACGTTTCCTTAACGCAATAACTTATTTTATATAATATAAGTATATATGTAAATTATAACTAACAAATCTGTATATAAAAATTCACATTTCAAAAGTTGTTTTTATTTTTCTCAATGTTGATAATCTATGAACTGAATTCTTTCAAATACAATTATCACACTTTGATTCAACGCGATAAGGTTCAAAATCCTAGAATATTCGTTAAATTTATAGCGTTTGTTGAACAATGAAGATTCTTACTACTTGTTAATGTTTTTATTTTAGTTCTTGATGTTATTTTGTTGCCTAATGTACCTTGTACTATTAAATACACACTTATTAACAAAACTATTTCGTTTGATTTTACAATCGTCGGAAATTAAGGATTAATAGCGGACGTCACGCGGTTGCACCCTTGTAGTTCCCGTTCCCGTGGGAGTACGGGGGTGAAATATAGACTATATTATTCAGTGATAATGTATCATTGGAATGGTGAAAGAAATTTTTAAATCGGTCTATTAGTTTTTGAGCTAATTCGTTACAAAGATACATACAAATCATTCCTCTTTGGGTGGATGAAAGTTTGCAGCCAGTAAGTAAATATTGGCAAACAAACACACTGCAGTAGTATTTATCTGCTATCTATCAAAGGGATTATCTTAAAGTGAGCGTTATCAATTGTATCATAACAGCTGATTTCTGCAGTCAGATAAAATACAAGATCTCAACGCATGCACATTTATCAGACACAAAAATATTAAATAAAAATGAATAAACATAAAGATAGTGTTAGTGATGTAAAGGAAATTGTGAATCCTAGAAAAATATTGGACACAATACTAACAGAAGAACTCGGCCAAATTGGAAAGTTCCAGATACTGAATGGAGTTCTATGTTTCCTCGTGGTCATTACCGTCGGCTGTACTTCCAATGAGTATGTCTTTACCACAGCGAGGATCAGTACCAGGTATTTATTATATATCAATGTCCGTAAAAATAGAGAAAGATAACAGTAAGTAGAGACGTATGTATAGTGCCCGAGACGTTGTGTGAAAAGTGGGTGTTGTTACAATACCTCTGCCTAGCCCCTCAGGGAATACGGAATAATCTATGTACTTATGTATGTTTTTACAAGCTGTGCCCCACGGATTTACCCACGTAGACCTAATTTCACGGGTGGCTTTATTTCGAGGAACTTTTATTGAAAATAAAAACTTAAGCCGGGCGGAACAAACAGAAAGACAGAAAAAAATGGTTTTTAATGTAAGCACCGTTTATTACTTGCATGCTGTTAATTTAGAATTAAAATTCTAAGATGTATATAGTAAGGTGTCCAAAGTGGTTTACCATTCGTAATGTCAACCTTATCACCACCTAATCATCTTCGGTGAAAGTGGGCGTTGTTACCACTACCCTACACTGCCCTTCTGAGAAGACATTCTGAGAAGGCGTGACCGTAGAACATTTTTCAAAAATCTGGTGGTGTAACTGTCGCACCCTGATGAAATTTAGTCAGAATTGAAGTCCCTAAGGCTTTTATATGCTTAAGTGATATTCGATTGCGTATTTGGTGTGACTCGAAATGCTTAATTTGCCATCTTTGGAATTCGACCACAATCTGTCTTCTAAGAAGTATCAATACATTTTGAGCTACGCCATAACGCAAGGTCACTCGTCAGCGTTTGAACCTACAAAACCTATAATTGCAGAATAGTAAATCAGTAGTCCAAACCCTGATAATTCCACAGGTGTGCGATCCCTGAATGTGACTCGGAGAACCCTGAGTTCTCTCCACAATGGCTGGCGAATGCAGTACCATCTGACGGCGATTCCTTCGAGAACTGCCTCCGGTTCAGCAGTACCAATATTACAAGTGTCAATGAAGGCATATGTGCCGCAGAACTCTTCGATTCTAGCATCCTCGTGAAGTGCGACCAATACGTTTACGAGAATAACGAAAGTATAGTCTATGATGTGAGTAATTTTATCTTTAAATTCTTTGTTGAATCAATCCTGAAGACAGGTTGTATGCACGTGACCTTAATATTGAAGGGTACAATATATTGTGATTGTGAATGACTAACCATATTTAATACAAAGTATGAAGGAATAGGATGGC
The DNA here is from genome assembly GCA_929442735.1 of Watsonalla binaria. NCBI lineage: Eukaryota > Metazoa > Arthropoda > Insecta > Lepidoptera > Drepanidae > Watsonalla > Watsonalla binaria. The sequence continues at coordinate 1,269,369 of OV838929.1, read as the reverse complement.
CTTCATTTTAAAAAAGATATTCATCTTAGGTATCTAAGAGGAACGGTCAGCTATATTAAGCTCTAGCACCATTTACTCGAAAACTACTGAACTGATTTGGTTTAAAAATTATTTTACAATGGTAAGTACTAAGGTGGTCCCATATTATTTATGGTATTGAAAAATAGGACGTTTTCAAAAATCTGTCATATTCTGACTTCTCAAAGATTGGGTCGGTTCCCCGAGCCCTTCTGTAATTCATAATTATTTTAATGCTACATTGAGAGGATCTGGGTCTCGATTACCCCATAAAAATGAATGCAAGGTAGCGTTTGCGACCGCGGTCTTGGTCCCAAAAGCTTCCTTACTAATCCCAAGATTGGAGTACATTCGAAATTATTGAATTCTTTCCAGTTTGATCTCGGATGCAACGACTGGCTCCGGACATTGGTGGGGTCATTTCGCAAGCTAGCCTGTGTGTTTGCGTTACCCATTACAGGGTACATTTCCGACCGGTGGGGGCGGCGAGCGGCCATCGTCTTCAACGCAATCAATTCTGCTTGTTTTGGTATCATCAGGTACTGGGCTGACTCTTACGTCATCTACGTCATTTCTGAGTTCATCGAGAGCATGTTAGGAAGCGCTTTGTTATCGAGCATCCATATTTTGGGTGAGTATGGTTCAAACAAATAACCTATTGTTTAGTTTAAATGTTGTTATTTTATTTCATCTTATCTTCTAGCTTATTTGCATAAGGGTTCTCAATAGAATAGTCTCTATTCATAATAAAGGAGGTGGTTTTTTTGGTTTTATCTGTGATATGTAGAGCAATGCTCCCAATTTATAGAAACAAATCTAAATAAACATATAAGTGGTCCAGTTAAATACTTCCAATCCTCATATTTCTTTGAAGGTCTGAAGTCGTTAATGTAATACTGTTTGCAGTGATGGAGCTCGTGGGTCCTCGGTATCGAGTCATCATGGGGGTTGCCACAAAAAGTGGCTATTCCATAGGACAAGTTGCGCTGTCGTTGATGGCGTGGGCTGTGCCTACATGGAGAGAACTCACGCTTGCCATTTATATCCCCCAGCTTGTAAGCATTACCTACTTCTGGATATTCACCGAATCAATCCTTTGGTACATGAGCAGTGGGCGTTTTAAGCAATCCGAAAAAATTCTTAAAAAAATCGCTCTAGTCAACGGGAAACAGCTGTCTCAGGCATCATTGGACGCGTTGCGAAAGGCAGCTGAACAGGAGATCAACACAAAGGATTTGCGGCAGGAGCAGGTCAATGAACCATGGTTACTAGTGCAAGTGTTTAGGTATAAGAAAGTGCTGATAATGTGTCTTGTTGCGCCTGTGTGGTGGATTACATCGTCCTTAGTTTATACTGGGATGACGATCAACGCAGTAGGTCTCTCAGGGAACAAGTACTTGAACTACGCGGCGGTGGCTGCAGCGCAGATCCCCGGGATGTGTGTAGCGGCAGTCCTCCTGGACCGGCTGGGAAGAAAGCCAGTGTTTATCGCTTCCTTCTGGATGTGCGGCATCTGCCAGTTCGCATATGTTTTCATACCGATTGGTTAGTAAATTTATTACATAGCTCTGAGTCTGATTGCAATCTGAATCTCGGTAAAGGTTCAAAAGATTTACATAAAATTTAGTAAGGGGCTTTCGGGGGTGATAAGTAGAATGAGCTAGGTTTTATTAAAAATAATATCGAGGGTAAAAAATCTTATTAATATACAATGAGTTTACATTTAGCTATAGTAACAATGCATATTAATATTTATTTTAAAAGAGCCGTAGAAAAGAGGAGTCTATCAATTCGACTGTATGTTTTTTTTATTGTATCGACTCTTGAGTTTGCTCATGTAATGAACTATCAAAAATTACTAGACCTCACGGCTTCGTTATAGAAAAAAAGAGTAACTCTTGTCGGTTCTTTCAAGACATTTCTGAACCGGTGGTAATTTTATCCACTTACAAAATGATGTGTGCTTCGTTCTATCAATTGCGTTGGCTTACACAAAGCAGAATATCTAGACTTGCGCTAACTGCATAGTACCATTAAGAGCAGATATAATTTTATAGATATTTTTTTGTCGTAAAATTATCTCGCACCAATTTATTTTATCTTGCTTATCGCGTCGATTTAGGGCATGTCGTCTCGAATTATGTGATATTGATATTGTTTGACTTAGATGTCAAAATATGCATTATTTTTATGCAAACCCGATTATAGTTATCAAAAATTACATATGATAAAATATTTTTGATATTGAGTAGAGTAGTCGTGAAAAATTAAAAATACAAATCGTTTATGTAATCGGAAGGTTACAAGGAGAGAGGACCTAAGAAACAATGAACCTTATTTTTTTTTAAGTAGACCCAGCTCGAATTATTCCTTGTAATGTCAGGGTTGCCAGTAAACACAGTGACAGAGTTTAGCCGCAACAAACATATACGTATTAACAGATAATGATGAATATTTTTTTATTTAAGAACCTCACCGCACCTTCATAAACATTCAGTGAAAAGCTGTTAATTTGAAATTACACACAGACACTTAAATTTTATTTATCTTCATAGATATTATATACTCTTTTATTCTAGATTTGTACGCCGCCTCATTGTCGGTGTATTTGGCTGGTAACTTCTTCATATCAATAGTGATGACCACAGTATACGTGTATACCGCGGAGCTGTTCCCCACAAAGTACCGCCATAGACTATTCGCATTCTCGTCTATGGTGGGGAGGATAGGCTCCATCGTAGCGCCGCTCACGCCTGCCCTTGTAAGTGTTCCTTTACTACAAAGAATATACACTCACGGCCTGACTTGACTATCAATTTTGAATTCCTGCTAAATACTCGATTCGGGCTAATAGAAGGAAAGCTAGAAGGGAAGAGAGGGAGAGGAAGACCAAGGCAATCATACACGAGACAAGCTAAGGAAAAGGTATCTGTCATGACGTATAAGGAGGTCAAAGAGGTGACAAGTGGAAAGAGTTGCATCGGTTACACCGACAAGAGTTATAACTCTTTAATTAATGATGATGACTTGATTTCGTTGTGTTTACAGGCCGCTGAAATATGGGACAAGCTGCCTTTTGTGCTGTTTGGTAGCTTCTCTCTGGTGTCAGGCCTATTGGTGTTCCTGACTCCGGAGACGCTCGGCACCAAGCTGCCTACCACCATGGAGGAAGCTGAACACATGGGAGACAAAACATATGTGTGTAAAAGATAATCACTGTGACTATTGTCTAAGTTCGAAACTAAGTAATAAAATGGGGAATAAAACCAATATGAAGGTTTCTTGTTTGTTTATAATAACAGTCAGACAGAGATATATATTTTTTTAAATTTGTTTTTTTTATAAATGCTATAATTATGTAACGGTAGTGAACCTCTTTCGCTATAACGTTTCTTATTTATATTAAATTTAAATATTCTTAAAAAGTGATTTGACACAAGATGTCAGAATGACTTGAGAGGAAAGATTTTTGTGTTTTCTGGTTGTAAATAAAATAGCTAAGTGAATACTCCAAATACAGCAGACTCAGTACAGTATTTAATTACTACAATTATCATACTTAAAACTAATTACATGTAGAAAACTTGTCCCAAATCGGTGTCTCTCGGGATCGTGCCAAGAAGGCTGGCAGCATTGCCACGTTGAATAGCAATGCTGATTCTCTGAGCGAGAAAAGCCCCAGCCCGCATGTCACGATACGCTTCTACCAGACGACGTGCAACCTCTTTGAAATAACAGTTATATATATTCTATAAAAAAAAAAAAAACAAAATTTTTTAACTTGTCCTCTGTCACGTTGGCACTTAATCATGTTCGGTGAAAAGTGGGCGTTGTTATAACCACATCTCTGCCTACCCCTTCGGGGAATACAGGCGCGAGCATGAGTATGTATCGAAATTTGTTTTTAATGGCCTGTGTCTAAGGATTTGAATTAATTGTGTATTTATGATTTGAATTTACAGTGTGTAGTCTATTTATCTATGGTTCCATAGACTACAAAGAATAAAGAGCTCAGTCTTCCCATGTCCACTTGTTCTTCCTATCAGTAGCATGGGCCTCCAGTACCTTTTTGCAATTGAGGTCATTCCTCTCTATGACGTCAGCGAGTAGGTCCAAGTCAAACCACAAATTAAGCAGTCTTTCTACTGACATGACAGTTTTAACAATGCCTAAATTACGTATCCTTTCAAACTTCCTATAGGAACATAACTTGAATGATCTATAAGCGATTTTTGAGAAGGTTTTGGCTGCCCAATCGGCTTTAGCAGTAACGAAGCCCATTTTGTAAATCGGACTGTTTTTGTATTTCTGCCGTTTGCTCGTCATGGGAACCATTTTGTTTCTGACGTCGAAGATCACTTGTTTCATGAGCTCGTAGAACCTGAAGCGGTAATTCCATTTATCCCTTTCAACAGCTCGCAGCGGCAGCGGTCGGTAACGGCGCGCGTTGACATCTGTCATGTTGGACGATGTCACCTTAAATCATAGATTAAAAAAAATACGCGTCAAACTTTATAATCATCTCTTTTTTTTCAAGTCGGTTTATAAATTTACTACGTTGTATACCTTAAATAGGGCGAACGAATTAATTAATATTCTCAACTAGCTGTGCCCTGCGGTTTCACCCACGTAGATTTAATTTCATTCCGGCGGAACGCTAAACGTTTTTATAAATAAAATTATATACTATTTTACTCCTTGTCCAATATATCTGCCAGTGAAAGTCCCGTTAAAATGGATCCAGCCGTTTTAGAGAATATCCGGAACAATCAGACAGACAGATAGAGAATTTTTGGAACAATTTTTTTTATGTCAGTACTGTAAAAACAGTATGTAGTTTATTTATCTATGGTGTGAAAATGTTCATGCAATTTAGTTTTCTTTTATTCGTAAGCGGTGTCACTTACCTTCAACCGCAGTAACTCCTCGGTTGCATCAATACTATCAAGGATCTCTTCCGTCTCTTGTTCAATGCTAATCTTCTCTCCCTTATAACTCCTTCTCCTGTCTATCTTCTCCCATATATTAGAAGGATCAAACTTTTGTATGTAATCTTGGAATGTGTATGAACTGAACTCTTTTTTTGGTTTTGAAGCATACAAGCGGTGAGTTAGTGACAGGAGGAATAAAGTTTCTGAAAATCAAAGTAAGTTATCTTGGTGATCTTGGGATATGACCATTCCCCAGGTTCGAATCCCGGGGCCTGTACCAATGAGTTTTAAAAAAACTTGTATGTGCAGCGATTTCACACCACGTGCTTTACGGTGAAGGAAAACATCGTGAAGAAAATTGCATTCGTCTGAGAAGGGATTCAAAGACGTATCTATGGTGCCTGAGACGGCGGTAGACTCATCTATCACGTTGGCACTTAATCATATTGTGTGAAAAGTGGGTGTTGTTATTACAACACCACTGCCTACCTCTTCGGTGAATACTGGCGCAAGTTAAAGTTGTCTGTGAAAAACAACGTTGGCAAGAAAGTTACTGTTTTTATTCTAATAAGGACGCAATCCCAATAAAGCTAAAAGTGTTGAAAATTCATAACGGGTTTCCTGAGCTCTTTTTCAACGTTCGTCAATATCTACAAGTATAAAACAAGACTGACTCGTTGGTCTAGTGGTCGCAAACGCTACTGCGGAACACGAGGTCCTAAGTTCGATCTCTCGGGCAAAGGTATATTTTGTATTCATCTCTCATTTCTCAGTGTCAGCTCGGAGTTTGTATCAGTGCCAACTTCAAGGCAATAGGCTCACCCCTTATTATATGAGACCTAAACATAACTGGCGAAAAGTGGGTGTACTATAAGTACACCTACGGGGAATACAGGCTTGTCAATGATGGACGAGGACCATGGGTACGGTGGCTAAACTTAGTCGATCGATCTAAATTATAACAGTGCCAGACGCCACCTGAGATTTTCAATCTACTAATATTAAATAAACTATAGGAACTTACGAAATACTTTGAAATTCATTTCAGCTGAAATATCGCTGAATATTATAAAAACTTAGCACACAGAGTCCGTGTCCACAGCATGCAATAGTGACAATATAAAACAAAATTTACCGCTTATATATAGGTAATTAAAATTTACCGCTTATATATAGGTAATTAAAATTTACCGCTTATATATAGGTAATTAAAATCTACCTACTTCATAATCATCAAATTACTTGATTGAAATTAACTGAATGACCGGTTTAAACAATGGATTTTTAGTTAAAATTACGAATGGTCCCACTTGCCTGATAATAAACATAAATAAAAACGAATCAGGCATCTGGGATCGCGGTTCAAGTTAGCTAGCGGTCCCAGTTGCCTGTATCCTCGAATAATCGACAAAATAACTACATTATGCTTATTTGAAACTGGAATTCGAAAAATAAATAAAAGCCGTCAAGTGCGAGTCGGACACTCGCACGAAGAGTTCCGTACCGTTATCTATAAAAAACGGTAATAAATCATGTAAGTTGTATGGCAGCCCTCATAAATATTTATACTCTTTTTTATTTTATTTTGATAATTGTGATTTTGTTGTTTTCACACCACGTGCTTTGCGGTGAAGGGAAACATCGTGAGGAAACCTGCATATGCCTAAGAACGATTTATGTATAGTGCCTGAGAGTGTAATAGACTCACCATCAGTCACGTTCTTACAACACCTCTGCCTACTTCGGGGAATACAGCCGTGAACATATGTATACAAAAATTTATGTATATATGTAAAACTATATTCATCCCTTTTTAAAAACGTATTACAGAAAGAGATGGAGCTACTTTTAACCCATGGACTAGGTTTTGTAATACGGGGTATAAAGTTCACGAGGGATTTAAAACTAAGTTTCTGATCTGTTATTGATTTTGTTCAAACTTTGTGACTTTCTACGACTATCAAGGTACTGCTTTGAGAAATGAATGATGCAATATACAAGATGCCGGAGATGCCTTAATTACAATAAATTATTCGTTGTGGGAAAAGTGAACATTTGAAAGGACAATTTTTTTTGCCCCTTTTGATGGAATATAATAAAAATTCCGACTTACATATAAATAGCTTAATCTATATCTAAACTAATATTATAAGGAGTAAATATTTGTTTGTTTGTAACGGCACCGAAAGTATTGGATCGATTTTAAAAAATATTTCACTAAAATAGTGCTTAAATATCACTGAGTAACGTAGGTTTATATATATAACGTAGGTTATATATTGGGTATATTGCAATTTATTGGGCGTAAATCCCTAAAAAAACGCGGACAACGCCGTGATTAGATAGGCCAGTCGAAGCTTAAATGATTAACTAGGTAGGTAAGTTTGATTATCTCAAGGTTATAACCCCTTTGAATGATATTGATTTAATATCATTATACAGGTAATTCATACACCATTTAATTCGTCAGCGGAAAGGTCTCATATTTTATTTGAACAGAAAGAAAAGTTGGTAAAACCGACCACACTCGTCAATATGTGCTGGCTTTGCCCGCGGAGGCTTTATCTATCTGCCCTCTCGCTTTAGCCCCGGCGGCGGCAAAGATTAATACACATTGGCTGTGAGACATGAGTGCCTATGCAGGCTTTTATTCTCAGAGGCTTAGAAGTTATGAAAACTTACATGACCTTAACTTGTTCTAAAGTTAAGTTTTATTGTCAGTATAGAGGTTGATAATCCAACGTTAAATCTGTAGGGCCCAGAATAGTGTTTAAGCTTTCAGCTAGTATTTGCCGTATTTCTCGAATACTCATCATATTACATAGTCATGTTTAAGTTTCATGTAATACAGTGCGCATTAACGGGGCACTAATCTTGATTCCAGGATGATTCTGGGAATTTAAAGGTGGACCGTTTACCACTAGACCAATGAGGCAGCTCATTTATTATAAAATGATACTTTACAATTATATGAGTATCGACTACGTTATTGCAAGAAACGATGAACTAGCAATCTCACGTTGACATAAATATTGAATACTATTTACATTGCATTTATTCTTTTGTGTTCGGAAACACTTTTACATAACCTTACTGTAACTTCCTGTATGTTTTTATATAGTTAATTATGAGTATTGTGTTGAAATAATTTTAAAATTCAACTTCATCACCTGCATACACATTAAAATACACATAAAATGTCACGTAGGTGCTCATCAAGCTGGTTATTTTTAATTGCCGACAGAAATTCATAATCTATGACCTGTAGTAAAGGAGCGTACGACACGGTATTCCTATCCTCAGTTTGACAAGCAGAGAGTGCGCGACAGGACGCGTCGTCCTCCCCCACGACCCCTGTCTGGAGAATAAGGAAAATAAACACGAAGATATTTCACTACCCGGCTATTAAGTTTTCTCAGCTAAAACGTTCAAAGCACGCGATCTGTGCAAACACCGTAGAATCTGTGTGCAAGTGGCGTACATTAAAATTTAAGTTCGCATTGTGGTCGTGTTATGTCCTGTGCAAACGTACAACGTTACTTTCGTATCAGGCTTTTTCATAATTACAGGTGAGTCGCTTTGAATTTGTTTGAATTTGCAGTGATACGGCCTATTTTGGGGATATTTAGCCTTCGCATTGCTCGGCGGTTCCCAAATAAAAAGGAAATTACAATATTATTTTCTTTTTTATGTCAAAATATGAATTTGAATTTGGAATTTTATTGTTTCAATTAATTATAAGGGGACGTCAGATATAAGTCTATTGTTATAGAAAACAGAAACGAATCGATTTATAAATGCAGAACTTATAAATAGGCGGAATATTTGTATAAATAATAACTCAAAAGTTATCACAATCATTGAATGGATGTGTGGGAATTAATATAACAACGACCATATGACTAGAACATGAAAACAAAAGCTATTAAGTTAGCAACAAAACAATACCAAATACAGGCACAATACACATATATGATATTTGCCAAAATCACTCTATGTGGTCAGTTTTTCGACTGCCTTACGGCACTCTAATTATATATATATATATCGGATTTAATTTAAAACTTTGGCTAGACTTTTCAGGTTACTACGGTTTTTTGGCATTTAACTAGAAGTTGAAAAGAACAAAGGCCTTTTTTAAAGGAAAAAGAACATGATTTTGTTACTTTAATTGGGATTTCTTTAATATTACATTATCCCTACTCATCATCGTCCCTGGCCTTATCCCAAAAAATTGTTGGGGTCGGCACTTGATTCAACCCGATGTGGCTCCATGTTAGTCGCAATCAACTTATTAACTCCTTGTTCGTTATGTGCGCCTGGTACTTCGTGTACCATATCATCATCTCCCTGGCCTTATCCCATACATGGTTGGGGTCGGCACTTGATTCAACCCGACGTGGCTCCATGTTAGTCGCAATCAACTTATTAACTCCTTGTCCGTTATGTGCGCCTGGTACTTCGTGTACCATATCATCATCTCCCTGGCCTTATCCCATACATTGTTGTGGTCGGCACTTGGTTCAACCCGATGCAGCCGATCACCTGATTTTTATACGAAGCGACTGCCATTGAACCCCTTTAACGAGGAAAATCTGTGATCTGAGTTAAACCAGTTGTCAGACTAATTTAGGCTTCCGATTGACCTGTGACCATTGCCAAAGATGTTAAATTGGCAATCGGGAGCTACGGCTTAACGGTCTTACGGTCACCCATCCAATTACTGGCTAGGGTTAGGGTTGCTTAAATTCGCTGATCTAATGTTATACGCAATAGCAACTGTGCCACGAGCTCCTCTCGCTACTTTCTACTAATTATCCCTAACTATTATTAATAATTAATATAAAATAGGTCATGTTTTCAAATTATTAATTCTTCGCAAACAATGTCGTTTTCAGATGTTATTACCTATTGGGATCTTATTTCACGGTAATAAAATTAACTTGACCTTAAACAAATTAAACGTCAAAGCTAAGAATTTACCACAACGTCACTACTATAACGATAGTGAACCCCTAGTACTTAAAAATAATTACAAATCGTGTACAGAATTTATTATTTTTATTTGCAAGTAGAAAACTTGTCCCAAATCTCCCTCTCTGACGTAGTACGTGTTATTTCAATGTTTAATTATGTTAATCTCATTTTTTTTAATTGTTAAGTAATTGACAAGAAGCCGTTGGTAGTAGGTATTGATTTTGACTTCCACGAGTAGTATGGAAACATGAGTTTTCTTGGTAACACAAAGAATACGAAGTACGATGAATTCCTAATAAGTCCGTCCATTATGTAGCCCGGGGCGTAGCGAGGCCTCGTGCAAATGTCAGGAGTCGCGGCTTTATATCTGTATGCCTATTTTTTATACAAAGGTTTCAAAGCACAAACCTCTTGATAATAAGCAACTACTGTGGTTTCAACAACAAATATAAATACTTACAAGCTGTATTTTTGATATAGGCACGTTTGCTCCTTTGAGTGTGAGGGTAGATATTAAAATGTACTCTTTTATTTTTTCATTCATTCATATGCTCACGCCTGTATTCCCCGAAGGGGTAGGCAGAGGTGTTGTAATCACGACATTCACTTTTTACCGAAGATAATTAAGTGCCAACGTGACAGATTGATCTTTAAATTACTTCTCAGAAGTATGCAGGTTTCCTCACGATGTTTTCATTCACCGTAAAGCACGTGGTGTGAAATCACTGTCCATAAGTTATTAGGAAAACTCATTGGTGCAGGCCCGCTGGGATTTGAACTTGCGTCGCTTGAGTAGCAGGCAACTGCTCAAACCTCAAGGCCACCACAGCTTCTTTTATTTAGTAGATTTCATGATTGAAAGCTTTTGAAAACGTCTGTAAAACACGTGAACCTCTTACTGTTTCCTGTTCCGCTTAATTCCCTGTAGATGCGCGAAAGATTTGCCCCGGATTCCTTCACCTAGAAATGATATGAACTTCTGCTTAATTCCGCCAAGCAATGTTGATAAAAAGGGTCAGGACAGACATACAGACGGACAACAAAGTGATCCTAAAAGGGTTTCGTATTTTCCTTTTGAAGTACGGTACCCTAAAAATGAGCACTTAAGTAATCACAGCGTTTTAGGTTTACGACGAATCGTAGGTGATGTTCGTACGATCGAACTTCAAGCTGGCTCTGAGCCAAATTACTTACAAAAATAGGGTTTGTCGGATAGGCAATTCCTGTGCTATCAGAATAAATGTCTCAATGAATCATAACAGTCTGAGCATAATGATTTAATGGAGGAATATGATTATTATAAATCAAATCAAATAAAATCAAAAAGTGTTTTTCAACATAAGGGACACTTGGAACACTTATTGAACGTCATTTCTCTTACAATAACTTATGTTAATTTACTACCGTTTACAAATGTAAGCCTGTCAGGAGAACAAACGGCGAAACAAACTCCCTGGCATTTTTTTTACATGTATGTAAGTAAGGTGGATCAGACCTATCATTTATCGATATAAAAAATAGATATTAACCAATTCCTAGACGTAATCGAAATGCACACAAAATTTTCCGGAGGAGATTTGTGTCAAATACCGCAACACGAAATTTTTATATTTTAGATTTGTGAAGTTTGAAACAGATTCAAGATTCTGTCAGAGAAAGTAGCTGCTATACATAATATAGGTTACATACATACATATGCTCACGCCTGAATTCCTCGAAGGGGTAGACAGAGGTGTTGTAATAACAATGCTCACTTTTCGCCGGACATGATTAAGTGCCAACGTGACTGATGGTGAGTCCATCCCCGTCTCAGGCAACAGCACAGTCATATGCAGGTTTCTTCACGATGTTTTCCTTCACCGTTAAGCACGTTGTTCATAAGGTACTCCTAAGACCCTTTAAAATCTAGCAGTTTCAGAGAATAGCTGGAATAAGCCGACAGACAGAGACAGAAATATAAAAGTTTTTAAATATTCTTTGTTATAAGTACCATTTAAAGTTTCAATTCAAACAAACACTTCAGTTTTATATATTTGTATAAATGACTAAGCTTTTCCAGAACAAGATTTTGAAGGTTATAGTTTATGCTATCCCTCATAAATCATAGTAGAATTGGTTCAGCGATTTAGCAATGAAAAAGTAGCAGACAGACAGACTCTTTAGTATGTATAATATTAGTATAGAAATTACAATGAACTTCGATATCAATAACGAAAATTGTCAGTACCTTCGAAAAATTCCCCAATAGTTTCAGACTCGCTCGTATTGCTCCAACTAGATGGATCGCACGACTATATAATAAGATAATAGAAGTAGGCTTCTATTAACCATCTTCCTGAGGTATCTATATAAATAAAGTTAAAGTGTCTGTTTGTTATTCCACATTAACAGTTATTTTGACGGTGTTTTAACTGGCAGACAGGCGATGTTGCAAGTTGTAGCTTAAAAATATTACTAAGAAACATAATAACAATACTGTATTATAAAGAGGAAATATTTATTTCTTATTTTGTATTGAATACGCTCCGAAACTTATGAGCCGAACTTAAAAAAAAAATCAGCAATAAATAGCTAAATCATCAGCGAGTAACATAGGTTATATTTTATCCTCGTACTCCCACGGGAACGGGAACTAGGTGAGCTCCGCTAGTTTGAAATAAAAATTAAATAAATATGCTCACGCCATCCCAAAAGGACTTTTATCGATTATGCCAACGTGGATGGTGAGTCCATTGCCTTCTCTGGCACTATACATACTTCTTAGAATTACATAGACATATGCAGGGTGCAGGTTTATTCACGATATTTTCAACTTTATTACTTCACCATAAAGCATGTAGGGTGTAATTACTCTATGTAAGTTTTAAGAAAAATCATTGGTCAGCAGGCGATTGCTCAAACCCCATGGTCGCCACATATATCTTATACATATAATATACTTTGATTTATAGAGCGAAAGTGACCGGAAGTGTCGGTAGAGGGCGTCCAAGAAGAACTACTATGACCAAATTAATAGTATTTTTCAGAAAGGTCAAATTCGGAACACTCGTAACCGAAGAAAGTGTATGAATGTGGATGTAAAGAAGTATGTAAGGATCGTAGCATGTGGCAAACGGTGGTCTCTGCCTACCCCCATGGGATACAGGCGTGAGCATATGTATGTATGTATAATATATTTTTTATTGAAATAGCGTACTATTTCATTTACGTCGACGCGGGTGATACCGTAGGACATACATACGTATACTGTCGTATTGTCGGTCTGTATTGGTATAGCAGAAGGCATCCGCGGTATGTTCGAGGGAGCTTTATTGGATGAAGTCATTCGTCAATTGATTCACCCCGTGAGTTACCTACCTATCAAAACTTTTTAAACGGAATTGTTCGCATTTGCAATGAAATCGTTATTTTTTACATTCTTAGCTTTGAAAATGGATTTAATTCTTTTCTTTTCTATGAGTTTTTACCCGACTTCAAAAAAGAAGGAGGTTATAAATTCGAGTGTTTGTTTTTTTTTCGACCGAGATTTATTAGGGATCACTAATCATCCCGATTTAATTCGAGTAACAACATAGTTATTCAGCTAAATGTAGCATTATATTATTGAAAGAATGTTCGAAATCGGTCCAGTAGTTTCGAAGCATTATTATTCGTTACAAACATACAAATATTGCTAAAAATTTACGTTTTTTTTTTTATATTTGTTTATAATTCCCTATGCATTTAAAGAAAATTTATATTTTTGGAATTATAAAGAGACCTTCAATTGTGTTTATCTGTATAAATATATATGTATAGATAAGTAGGCCATAAGTAAACTTCCTTATATTAAACAGTTTAAGGCTAACTTCGTAATATTAAACAGCTTTACTGGTTTATTAAACAACTTAACAATTAAATTAAACAACGTAATATTAAACAACAATTAAACAACGTAATATTAAACAACTTTAAAAACTTTACAAAAAGCTTTTAGCTTTAGCTATACAGTAACCGCTCACGAAGCGTAATTGACTGCAGCAGTCGCTTGATTGCCAATTTTGTGGTAAGTATTAAAAATTACTTTAATAAAATAAAATAAAAATAAATAAACATGCTCACGCCACGCCAGATGGATCCCCGAAGGGGTAGACAGAGGTCTTGTAACAACACCCAGTTTTTCACTGAAGATAATTAATCGCCAACGTCACAGATGGTGAGTATATCGCCGTCTCAGACACTAACCATACGTCTTTGAATTACTTCTCAGACATATGCAGGCTTCGTCACGATGTTTTCCTTCACCGTAAAGCGTGTGAAATAACTGTACATACGTTTTTTAGAAAAACTCATTGGTACAGACCCCGCTGGGATTCGAACTTGATTCTCTTGCGTAGCAGGCGACTGCTCAAACCTCAATGCCACTATGCTAAATGTAACTTATCTCCTTTAAGTATAGCTTAGGTACATTTTAGATTATGAATGCAAGCAACACAATCGAAGAAAGCTTGGTAAAATTTTGCCAGTCGAATCATGCCGCGTCACCGCCCAAATACATGGTGTTGTTGAATGGCTTCCATTAACTTTTTGCTCACGCCATTATGCCAGCGGCGAATGTTTTCCGGCCACCCTATATAAGTATTAATGTTCATCCCTCGCTGTATAATGGCTAATCTTTACGAATACTTATTTTTAAGTGCCGCTACGCCATCTTAGCTGCAGGTTTTTGATAAAGTTTTAAAGAATTTTAATAATTTAGAGTGTTTTTTATAAAAAAATGTCTAATATTATTTTGTATTAAGAGGAGCTCGTGGCACAGTTGCGATTGCGCATATCATTCGGTCAGCGAAGTTAAGCAACCCTCCTTAAAGGGGTTGCGAAGGTCAGATGGCAGTCGCTTCGTATAAAAATCGGGTGATCAGCCACATTGGGTTGAATCAAGTGCCGACCCCAACAATGTATGGGATAAGGCCAGGGACGATGATTATTTTGTATGAAACCTAAGCTTAGTCTTGTTTTTTGATACTCTCACAGCATCCGAAAATATTTCTTGGATTAAAATTGCCTATGTAAAATGCAGGTGAAAAACAACCTTGTGCCAAATTTCATCATAAATAGTTCAGTGATTCATGCGTCATTGATTAACAAACATTCAAACATTAAAAGTCATATTTACAATATTAGTAACTTCGTTTCGTCCGCGTGGAATAGTTACGTTGGGCTAACGCTAACTTTAGCCTGCGATTGGTCTTAACGTGGTGATGAAATATACCCTACCAAAGACAATCTTTTTTAAAATCGGACCAGCAGTAGTCATGAGATTGGCGCGTTAAAGCGAAGAAACAAAAAAAAAACAAGCATTATAATATTAGTATATAGATAAAGAGAATTTTTTTTAAGTAGATTAAAGTAATATATTGCGTCAAAAAAGTTTGGTTCAAGTTTCTTAATAAAAGAAAAAGCGAATGATGTTTTCTTTTTAAACAAGGAACTGTCAAACATAACGAAAGAATGAGAAATCCTATTATGTCAAAATGGTATTATGATAAAAATGATATTGCAATAATGCGCGGGTTCTCCGCGGGAATTTATACAAAACGAGAAACAACGCGAATGTAAAAATTCCTTGGTATTGCGCTTTAATGGCTTATGACGGATCTGGCTCATAAATATATTATGCTGAAAATAAATTGGAAATTGCGAGTGTGGTAGAAATAATTTATTTAACATAATCCTTGGATCGTTATGTGTATTTTGGTTTATAAAGTACGTAAAGCGTGTTATAATTCTATTGGTATTTGTTGGTATTATAGTTGACCTGTGCTCGGGTTCTCTTTCTAAAAAAAAACTAAACTTGTTAAACAAACTTGACGTTTTCTTATAAAAAAAAATTATTTGAAAAAAAAAGTAAAAATAACCAGACCGGTGCCATTTGGATTCGATACATACATACATATGCTCACGCCTGTATCCCATGGGGGTAGGCAGAGCCCACTGTTTGCCACATGTTACGATCTTTCGATCCTTACATACTTCTTTCGCTTCACCGACATTCATGCATCTCTTCATACACTTTCTTCGGTTACGAGTGCTCCGAATTTGACCTTTCTGAAAAATACTATTATTTTGTTCATAGCAGTTGTTCACGTCCAAACCATCTCAACATACTTTTTTCAATTCTAGTCAGCACATCATTCTTCAGCTCGCAACTGTCTCTTATCACACTATTTTTGATTCGATCTACAATGGTGACCCCACACATACTTCGTAACGAACGCATTTCCACAGCATTCACTGTACATTAATGTTTATTAAGCCAAACCCAACATTAACTTCCATACATCAGAGTAGAACCGGTGTAAAGTCTAATTTCGTCACCACCCGTAGGTTGGAAGCCTCCCGTCTGAGCAATTATAACTTGACAGATGTCGGCGAAATTTACTGCCGTATTGTAATTGCAATTTTTCATAGCCTGAAAACATGGTGAAAACGATCTTTTCTGAAGATGAAACCTGTTTAGATCAGTTTTTGCCTGAAACCCCCACGCACAAAATTTCATGAAAATCGTTTGCGCCGTTTCTGAGATTCAGATTATATATATCTATACGAGAATTGCTCGTTTAAAGGTATCAAAATAGGATGTTTAATTTCCATACCTTTGGTCTAAATATCGCTTTGATTGTGGTTAATAATATAATCACGCTTATTACGGACGGAGCAATGTTTGCCCCAGGCGTGTCATGTACACGTGACCAAAGGAGACATGTGAACTATAAATAACTATTTATATTATGTATACGTATGTCGTACGAGTATTGTCCTGTGTTTTGTTCGTCGAGCTCTCAGAAAAGTTATTTAAAATCACTGCACATAAGTTTTTAGAAAAACTCATTGGTACAGGCCCCGCTGGGATTCGAACTTGCGTCGCTTGCAAACCCCAAGGCACCACGGCACTCAGGATGAATATCTATTGCAACAATTTCAATGAAAAGTTGTCCGCCATCAATTTCCAGAACAACTTTATTGAATGTGACTTCATTATTGAAATGTTATAATAATCTTCTTCAAAATACGTTTGAAGATTGGACGAAGTCGCATAGAGGAACTAGTATTCCAATAAGTTACCGTAAAATACTGCCCATTATAATCCATTCTGTTCTTAATAATTCTCTTCTTTAGGAATATCAAATTATCATATCTTGAGTCGTGTCATTCTATGAAATTTTCAAATAGCTTTTAAAAATAATTCTCCGTTTTATCTTTACTATAGCACATGAACGACTTTCAAAACGTTGAACCATACAAATATATAGAACGAGTTCTCGCGAAAGAAGTTATATGAATAAAATATTCCGTGAAGTCAAAGAATTTTTCAGAATTTCTCGTAACTTAACCCCATTTGCCGTAGAAATATCGCTTTGTTTCGAATACTTGTGATATAGTGTGGTATGTTTTATTCCTACTTACATGTTCTGAATGCCAAGATTTATACAGAAAACTATAGACTTTTCTGCATGAAGTTATTAGCCAGTGTTACCAGACATCATAAACAAAAAAAATTACGTCAGTTTGGTACGATAAGGTAAGCTTTGCATACTTATTGTGTGCAAAGGATGGTGCGAGCACACGGGGTTATTTCAAAAAGCAACGTTGAACACGAGTGAATTTTTTTCGTACCAATTGCATGAATGTATTGTATGAATATATAAAATCACAAACTGTATGGGAGTTGTCCTTCATTACGCTATGGTTTTATGAGTTGTAACGATTGTAAGACGTATCGTTATGATAGAGCTATCCTCCACGTGCCGTTCTATTCCCGCGGGATTACACTGCCAGGAAAGACAGACGTATTGTTTATCTAAAGCCTTTGTTGTCGGTTGTCTGTTTATTTGTCATAGTATATACGTATCTTAAGGGGTCTCTGGAGGCAAGCTTTCACATTAAAGTGAAGTAGGGCATGAGGGAATCTTCGAAATTTGCAGCTGTGTCTCGTCAGAATAACGCGTCTTGAGAACAAGTCTGTTCCTGTATGAGGTCACCAGTGGGAGGGAGGACTGGAGACGGTATCATAGCGGTTTTCAATGTGGGCCTTTGCCCAGCAGTGGGTCACGTCGGAATCTATATGAAAAAAAATCTATATCCGTAATATACGTACTTCTCATATATTTTAATATCAGATGGAGTTATATGATATTTTTTATATATTATTCTCCTTTATTAAATGAGAAGAAACCCGTAAATATATAACATAAAAATTGAAATATATTATTCAATAGAGTCGCTTGCTACAGGCGTGAGCATATGTATAAAATTAAATTTAGTATCTTTGAAACCGACTATCGACGTCGAGTGCTACGTTAAGAGAGCTTACAGAATAACGCGGCAGTTATTTTTAAGTCTCACGTAATACAGCGAGCCTATTGCTATTAACTGGGCACTTGTTCAGACTGCGGGCTGCTTTGAAGAATGAACTAAGGATCTCGTAGCGTTTGCGCCACCCAGCGAGGCAGCATTATTTTAGATTATATCCCGCTTCGCAAGCGACGCAAGTTCAGATCACTCCATTACTAATGAATTTTTCTTAAAACGTATGGGCAATGATTTCACATTACGTGCTTTACGGTGCAGGAAAACAGCGTGAGGAAACCTGCATGTGTCTGAGAAGTAATTCTTCGACGTATGTATAGTGCCTGAGACGGCCATGGACTCACCCTCTGTCACGTTGGCACTTGATCATATTCGGTGAAACGTGGTTGTTGATGTTGCAACATCTCTGCTTTCCCTTCCGGGGACCATTCTGGGATGGCGTGAGCATATTTATTATTATGTATGTTATCGTGAAATATACAGCAAGATGAACCTATGTTGGACGCGGATCAATCATGGACATTTCTTGTTTTTTCTTCCATAATTAAGGAAACTAGCAATATTTTTTTTTCAAATGTCAATACCGATCAGTTCTGCCAGTATTATAGCTGACATATAGTCATATTCACACTACAGAAAAGGGCTATACGATCTATTTATAATTTGGGACCCCGAGATTCGTTAAGGGAAAAATTTAAATCAATTGGAATTTTGACAGTGGCCTCACAGTATATTTTAGCTAACTTATTATTTGTGCATCAAAACATTGGATCGTTTCAAAAGAAATGTGATGTGCATAACATAAACAAGGCACAAAAATAAAATTGTAGTGCCTGCGCATCGCTTACAGAAAGTACATGGCTCATTTTTAGGACAGTGCACACGCTTCTATAATAAATTACCAACAGAAATTGTAAACTTGCCCTTCAATAAATTTAAAGAGACCATCGAAGCAGTTTTGCTCAAAAAAGGATATTATACTGTAAGTGATTATATTTGTGGTAAGGGAGCCTGGGATGTATCTTTGACGGAAAATTATTGTGAATAATCCCATTGGCACTGTACATTTGCTACAATTAAATAATCTTAGTTTGATCTTTGCTTTGACTGGCTGGAATTTGCCATGCTCACAAACATTTGTAATATTTTAGTTATTATATTTGACAATTAATTTGTAAGAAGTCTAATCAAATAAAGATATTTTGAATTTGACATAACTGTTTTTGACAACTGACACCCATTTTGGTTGATTGGTTACCTTATATTCCCATTACTAGCAAATGTACAAATCGTGTTCCCTGCCTAGACTATCGACTATCCACTGACAGCGGTATCTATAGATAGATCATATAAATATTAATCTATTTGTGACTTGATTCGGCGCGGTTAATATTAAATCTGCGTTAATTGGTTGTGGTAGCCTTCCATCAGACAATTTATTTACTTATAGCTGAAAATACTGAAATGAAAGGTCTACATCAGCACCTGTGAAAATCCAGTTAAAATCGGTCCAGCCGTTTCATAGTTTAGTTGGAACAAATAGACAGACAGACTGACAGACAAACAGAGAGAAAGAAAAATAAAAAGAGGTTTATTGATGGAGGTTCAGTGTAAACTTTCATATGCATTTAGTGAAAAACTGTTAATTTGATCTAAACTATGACAAAAATATAATGTCATCCTGACAGCTACCGGAACACTTAGACACAGTAAGGCCTTACAAACAGTAAGGAATCTAGGCCTTTTTATAAATAACTAGCCGTGCCCCGCGGTTTCACCCGCGTAGACTTGTTTTCATGGGTGGATTTTTTCACGGAGCCCTAACTTAATAAAGTATCCTAAGTTACTCCTTGTAACATCAACTACCTGTCAGTGAAAGTCCCGTAGAAATCGTTCCAGACGTTTCAGAGTTTACCCGGAACAAACAGACAGAGAAACAGACGGACAGAGATAATGTTAAGAATTTGTTTATATACTTTCATACGCATTAAGAGAAAAGCTGTTATTTTGGAATTCGTACAGACACTTCATTTTTATTTATCTGTATGTATAGATCGGGATATAGTATCCTATGTCCTTCTCCTGGTTCTAAGCTACCTCCCCACCAATTTTCAGCCAAATCGGTTCAGCCGTTGTTGAGTTATAAGTAGTGTAACTAACACGACTTTCTTTTATATATATAGATAACGTTTGCTCCATAGAGCGTGGGGATAAAATGTCCTCTTTTGTTTACTGCCATAGAATGTACATTTTAAGTTTTAAACTTTTGAAAAAGTCATTAAAACACAACTTAATTGATGTACTTACACACGATCGGACGCTAAGTGACGCCCTTGTTGGAGCTACTGTCATTATGCTAATAATCCCGTAGATGTGTGATTTCATAGACCCTGGCTGCTGGTATGTGAACCTTACACGCTTTTAAGTAACTTGTGCTACATACATACATACATATACTCACGCCTGTATTCCCCGAAGGGGTAGGCAGAGGTGTTGTTATCACAACACCCACTTTTCACCGAATTTGATTGAGTGCCAACGTGACAGATGGTGAGTCTATCGCCGTCTCAGGCACTATACATACGTCTTTGAATTACTTCTCAGAAATATGCAGGTTTCCTTCACCGTAAAGCACGTGGTGTGAAATCACTGTACATAAGTTTTTTAGAAAAACTCATTGGTACAGGCCCCGCTGGGATTCGAACTTGCGTCGCTTGCGTAGCAGGCGACTGCTCAAACCCCGAGGCCACCACGGCTGTTTTTGTGTAAACATAACATAGTTGTTGAAAGTTATTTATTTTGTTGGAATTGATTACAACTTCCGAAGAATAGATTTATGAATAAACTTAGGGGTTAGTCACCGTGAATCTAAGTAAAACAACTGGGGCAAAGCTAGTATATATATTTACATGTAACCCCAGCGAAGCCAAGGTCTCGGCAAGCAGGTGTTGGTGGTGGCCGACCTTGCCACTATCGACCCAAGGCATATCCATTCCCCACTCAATTATCGCTGCGTTAAGGGCCTATTGTGGAAAGTCTACCAATACAGCATCGCACGGTAAACTTCATATAGCATTCAACCTCACTTGAATATTATAAATAGGTTAGGTGGTTATGTGTGGGCTTAAATTAATGTATTTAGAATGGATAATAGGGGTTGTATTTTTGATCACTTTTTTAGGCCTATTGTGATAGTTTATTATTATTATTATTATATTGTTTCAAAGTCTATACAGTGATTTCACACTACGTACTTTACGGTGAAGGAAAATATCGTGAGGAAACCTGCATATTGCTGAGAAGTAATTCAATGACGTATGTAAAGTGTCTGAGACGGCGATGGACCCAACATCTATCACGTTGGCACTTAATCATCTTCGGTGAAAAGTGAGTGTTGCGATAACAACACCTCTGCTAACCCCCTCGGGGAATACAGGCGTGAGCATATGTATGTATGTACACAAAAACAATAGTTATAAGAAGATTTACAACACCAATATGATTTCAAATCAAGAGCAATCTTCTCTACTATATAAAAATAAGTCGGGTTTTCCTTCCTGACGCTATAACTCCAGAACGCACGAACCGATTTGGCTAATTTTAGTCTTGAATTATCCGTGGAAGTCCAGGGAAGGTTTGTACGTAGAGAAAATTAAAAAAAAGTCTTGAGAAAGTGTAAAATCAACATCTTTCTATACTCCCATATACAAACAATTTGTACTAATACTTAAAAGTCAATTTGAACCTTAATACCATACTGTAAAGTTCAAGTAGGTATTAGTGAAGAGATTTCGGGAAGGCAAAACAATCGCAGACAGAAGAAGTGACGATAGTTCTGTCAAACACATTCAATGTCATCATATCTCATTTCATATTAGCAGAGATATTTTTTTATTACTATGCATTATACGTAGCGAAGCACGTACCGGGCCGCTAGTGATGAATAAAAAAATATATAACAATCAATAATAATTAAATAATTGAATTATTTATTTGTCTTCATTTACATGGACAGCCATGAGTAGGTTTGAACCTTCTTGTCTCTCACAATAAATTAGACACACGGGTAGCTTTATTTTGCGGAACCCTAAGCTATACATCTATACAGATAAATAAAATTTAAGTGTCTGTTTGTAATTCCGAAATAACAGCTTTTCACTAAATCCATATGAAAGTATACAGATATAACATTTTTTTTTAATTTCTTGACTTTTTTGACTTTCATTCATATTTAATAATACCATTTTCAACTGCCAAACTTCACCTTCAAAACTATAATTGGACACTGAAATAAGCTTGCTTTAGAAGTAAAAGAAAAATCTAAGTTAGAAATATTTTACTCTTATTAACGTATTGCATGCTATTCTCACATGCAACCGAGTAATTTCAAACATTCGTTGATGGTTTTACAATAATGACGGTTATTGTTAAAGAAATATTACGTAAATATTCACCCTAGACTTAATATATGGAATAGGCTAAATATTATGCGCAACCCTATTTCTTTAATCAATATAGACTACTAGTACTTAATTACATAGTATATTTTGAAGTGTGCAATAAAGAAATATGTATATAATGTTCATATATAATTATTAGAGGAGCTCGTGGCACGGTTGCTATTGCGCATATCATTCGATCAGCGAAGTTATGCAACCCTAAGCCTAGCCAGTAATTGGATGGGTGACCGCCCGAGTTCCCTCCGTGCCTCGGAGAGCACGTTAAGCCGTCGGTCCCGGTTGCCAATTTATCATCTTTGGCAATCGTTACAGGTCAGTCGGAGGCCTATAATAGTCTGACAACTGGTTTAACTCAGATCACAGATTTTCCTCGTTAAAGGGGTTGCGTCGCTTCGTATAAAAATCAGGTGATCAGCCACATCGAGTTGAATCAAGTGCCCCAACAATGTATGGGATAAAGCCAGGGACGATGATGATGATGACATAATTATTAGAAAAAATCTGTTATTTTTAATATGGTTTATGTGGTTAAAATGTACCTGCAGTACTTAAATAGATAACTAAGTTAATATTTACATGCCCTAAAATTGGGTGAAATGTGTGATTCTTGTGACCTTAATAACATCTATTTTGTACCATATTTCTTGTAAATAAATATTATTTCTATTAAAATCGGTCCAGCTATTGCAGAGATTAGCCGTAACGTGGCAATGCTGCCAGCCTTCTTGACATGTATAATATTTTTGAAAAGAGTAATTACTGAGTTTCTTGCCAGGTTCTTCTCAGTAAAAGCAACCTTCCGAACCTGGCGGTAGCATGTATAATCCTGTATAATTATGTCATTCTGACGATTTGAAAGTACTTTGTAAAAAGTCTAATCGAATAAAGATACTTTTGACTTTGACTTTGACTTTGATCCCGAGAGACACGATTTGGATCAAGTTTTCTACTTGTAATTAGTTTTAAGTACTGTTCCTTGTATATATGATTCAAACTTCAATCATATGCAATTAGTAAAAAGCTGTTATTTTGGAATTAAAATAAAGTTACATACATACAAATATCTTAACAGGTTCACCTAAGGCGATAGTGTGGGTACCAAGGTGTTTATACTTAGCAATATTTCAAGTTACATCAAATATAATTCAAACGGGTAGGCACTTAACAAAATGGCTTCTTGATACTAAAGTGCATTACATGACTTCGAATACATGATATTTACTATTCCATATGCAAGTCCCCGCTAAGTAAACACGACGAATGGAGGGCAAACTCTCCCGATGTTTATTTTTCAAAGTGGCAAGACTGCTATACGTTTATTCAGTTTTATTTTTCCAAGCAATGTTGCCAGGTTTTGTTTAGGTGCTAATTTAAAGACAAAATTGGGGTTACTTATAGCACAGAACAGAATCTAACTCGTTAACTATACTATTTGGGCCAATGTAACGTATTTCAATAATCTTCAATACTATTATAAATAGGAAAGATTTGTATTTTTGTGTGTATGTTTGTAATGAATAAACTCAAAAACTACTTTGCTGATTTCAAAAATTCTTTGACCATTAGAAAGCTACATCATCAGCGAGTAACTAAAGATTTATTTTAGACCCGTACTCCCACGGAACGGGAACTACGCAGGTAAAACCACGTGACGTCCGCTAGTATCTAAATAATTTTCTATGTCTTGTGGACTCGCGTCGACTACTGAGAGTTGTTGCCAATATACCAAAAGCAAATGACTCATGATTTCACATCATCATCTTCCTGAACTTATCACATACCAAAAATCAACAATTAATGGGTACATTGTTGATTTTTGCCACCCTTATTACGAGGAGAGTCGGTAATCTGGGTAAAAAAACTTGTCAGATTCTCTTAGGCTTCTGAACGACCTGTAACGATTGCCAAAGATGTTGAATTGCCAACCGGGACCGGCGGCGTAACGTGCTCTCCGAGGCACGGAGGGAACTCGGGCGGTCACCCAAACAGCTACTAGTGGACGCGATCGGTCACGACGTGACATTCCTTACTGAAAGCACCTGGCACTGTACTTAGGATATTTTAGATGCGTCTGTGTGAGTGTGCTATTTCGAAGAATTTCTTAGTTACCATACTGCTTTTAGTAAGCTTGCATGTACTGTGACTGGAGTATGTCGAATTAATGTTCCTCTTGAATTTTTCTTTTAGAATTGTACGTAATTCGATAAAAATGTCTCATCCAATGCGAGACCATGTTATACCTATGTAGCATTATTCAAATTAATTTTTACAATGTCTGTTTCCTCCACCTGAAGCTAATATGTCCCTAGGGATGACAGAAAATGATACGGCGAAGTTATTAGCTGGCGTACCCTATTTATCTTGAACGTACTTTACACAATATACTTTATGTGTATTATGTTTAAGAGTAATTTTGCTTAAACAAAGAGCGTGATAATTTACTTTGACTAATATAACGTGGGCATAAACAATGATTTATAATTCGGGCTTCTATTCTTTGTTCACAAGAACCGTGGTAGCTGTGGGGTTTGAGCAGTTGCCAACACAAGTGACGCAAGTTCGAATCCCAGCGGTCTGCACCGATGAGTTTTTCTAAAAACTCAAGTGCAGTTATTTTACCCCACGTGCTTTACGGCGAAGGAAAACATTGCGAGGAAATCTGCATATTTCTGAGAAGTAATTCAAAAGTCGTATGTATTGTGTCTGAGACGGTGATAGACTCACCTTCTGTCACGTAGGTACTTGATTATCTTCTGAGAAAAGTGGGTGTTGTTATTAGAACACATCTGCCAACCACTTCAGGGAATTTGGTTTGAGCATATGTATTTAAAATAAATGTATGTACGTTCATTACTATGTTTGGAACATACAAAGGACTGATGTTATATTTCTTTACAGGAATAAGTATCTTATGTTGTTTGAATAAGCCTCGTCTCCGAACTCGCCTCAGAGACATACATACGTCGCGTTTTAATATTCATCTACCATTGTTGTATCATTATTGTTGGGCCAACATTGTAAACGTTACCCTTTCTATTATACAACGACAGACTGATGATTGTAAAAAATATCAAATCTATATAATTATATTATATATATATAAAATAAAGTCGTGTTTGTTACACTATTTATAACTCAAGAACGGCTGAACCGATTTGGCTGAAAATTGGTGGGGAGGTAGCTTAAAATCTGGAGGAGGACATAGGATACTATACCCCGAAATATCTATACATACAGATAAATAAAAACGAAGTGTCTGTTTATAATTTTAAATTAACAGCTTTTCACTAAATACATATAAAAGTATATAAGGTACATACATAAAAACAACATTTTTACTGTCATGTTTGTTTCGGGTAAACTATAAAACGTCTGAACGGATTCCTACGGGACATTTACTGACAGGTAGTTGATTTTAAAAAGTATAACCCGCCTCCTTATTATATGTACAAGGAACAGTACTTCAAACTAATTACAAGTAGAAAACTTGGCCCAAATCAGGATCGTGCCAAGAAGGCTGGCAGCATTGCCACGTTGACCTACTGGAAAATCACATTCACAAAAGTATGAAACAACCGATGTTTAGAGGATAGCCTTTATTGGTAGTTTTGATATTCCGTTAAAATCATAACCTTGTTCGCCGTAGTCGGGTAAAAAGTTACAACAATCCCATTTCGATAAACTCGTCAAGAACTTCAGTAACCCTTTTCTGAAATCTCTTATCGAACTTCACATGTTTCTTAGCTGGATCACCTAAGTCAATATCATTGTTATCAACAGTCATCAACGGCGGTAGCACAACGAGGGCAATGATCAGACCATAGTCCAATTTTTCATTAATGTCACTTTCAAATACCCCCCTCGGATAAACAGAGTTGACATCAACGTTGAAATATTCCAAGAACATTGACAAATGCTCGTAATAGGTACTCTTCAGATCTTCCATATGTTGCCTTCTGAATTGCAAGTCTGTGCAATTGTATATGAAAAATAAAATATCTATACCTGGACACCCGTAGTATAGGAGCTGGTAGTCGATTGGTATCAGATCTGTCACTTTGCCATTCTGAAAGGGAATAAATAAATTGCAATATCGGTTAAATCCTTTTTATAATTGTCACACCACGAGCTTTGCGGTGAATGAAATCATCGGGAAGATTACATCTGAGAAGTAATTAATTATTTATGTTAGAAATGAGGACGAGTTATCCAACATCGCATAGTTACTTTGCGAACACCTATGGTTGTGGTTATAAATAATATCATCATCTCCCTGGCCTTATCCCAGACATTGTTGGGGTCGGCACTTGATTCAACCCGATGTGGCTGATCACCTGATTTTTGTACGAAGCAACTGCCATCTGACCTTCGCAACCCCTTTTACGTAAATCTGTGCTCTGGGTTAAACCAGTTGTCAGACTATTTTAGGCCTCCGACTGACCTGTAACGATAGCCACCCATCCAATTACTGGCTAAGGCTAGGGTTGCTTAACTTCGCTGATCGAATGATATGCGCAATAGCAACTGCGCCACGAGCTACTCTATGGTTAAAAAAAATGGCCAAAAAATAAAGAACAAAAACATTATAAATAAAACACAGAATTTAAATTTGTGTCTGCGCGAATGGTGCTCAGTAAGCTGGCTGCGTTACCTCGCTGGATTGCTAAACTGATCCGCTGACCGTGGTAAGCACCTGCTCATGGTAAGCTGCTGCTGCTGCTGTTACAATAGTCTACGGATATACCCGATGATGCCCCGTAACGATGCTGTGTGCAAGTGCATGGTCCTTGGTGAAGGCAGGCAGGCACGGCAAGGTCGGGCAGCGCATACTGAACTTCAGTCATTGATATATTTGTAATAGTGGAATGAAGCATGGGAACATTTTATAATTTCTATAACCAAAGATAATGTCTAACTTACCATCTTCTTCATCAATATATTGTTGGGTCTGAAATCGCAATGGCAGAGGCACCTCGCATCGTCTTTCAAATAGGTCCGGGATTTGTGTACTAGAACCGGAGTGAGGGCATGCACCTTCATCTTGTATTCCTCATCAATACAGCCACTAACCATCTCACACATGCTTTGAACATACGACACGTAAGTTTCGTTCAAGTTGAATGAGTGCTTAAAATCTATTAGTTTGCTTTGGAAATATTCAGGTCTCTTTTCTTGTAGGGCGAAGGAGAGGCCGTGTAGCTTTGCGAGTTGCTTCATGGCTAGACTTGCGTAGTTCAGATCCATCACGTCAAGTCTCGATGGTGTTTCATAACCTTTCTTCACCATATTCTCCAGCACTATCATATCAGGACCACACGCTTCTCTATAACACTGTACGAATTTGTATCGTTCTTCCTCTGGCACTTTGAACTCATTTTGAAGATCTTGAAATACTTGTGACAATTCTGTATAAACGAACTTTTCCTTTAAAAAAAGATCTTCAACATTAAATAAGTTAATTTTTTCGTTGCTTTTCATGAGTTTACAGAATAAATGTAATTCCTTATCCCCATCCCTGGTCACGCCTTTGATGTCAACTGAAACCAACCCACCGAAGTTACTCGCACCGTCCAACTTTCTATCTTCTTTGATTGCTGTGTATGATATAAACTCTTCTTTCTTAGCTATAGCATGGATGGATTCCTTCAGTTTGTAAGGCAATGTTTCTTCGTAGTCCTGAACGTGATTCTCATGCGTTCCCATCTTGCACAGTGTGATAGCTGTTGTAGTTACATGTACTGACACGACTATCTAGTGCGCGTAAATATCAGAGACGGGGTTATTTATATCGCGATGCAGGTATTTATTGTAAAGCGCATTTCATACTTGTGAAAATCGCCAAACATCGAAATATATTCCTTGAAAAGCGTCATTGTTACAGCTAGGGTGATTCATCTAGAACACTCACACCTTACTCTGCTTACTTCTTCGGGGAATGGCGTGTCATAGTCAGCAAATCTTTATAGGGTGGGTAACATTCAAGTGCCGCCCTTCATAACACTCATAGGCTGTAGGTAGCTACCATAGTACTGTGCGACAATGATATACTGAATATACGTCACGTTTACACCCAATCGGGCTTATTTAAGACGAAGCGTGGGCAGCCAGAGGTGGGGAATACCTTCTAGGTATTGTGGGCATATTCTCTTCATATTTCATTTTCATTCGTAGATTCCCGAAATTGTTTACGGCAGGGAAATGACAAAATTCTATATATCTCTATCTAAACAGATAAATAAAATTGAACTTTATATTTGCATTTCCGAATTCCGAACTGGTATTTATTTCACTAATGAAAGTATAGTTGCGAAAGTTATTAAAAAAATAATCAAAATACAGTCTTATCTGCCTGTTTGTTACAGCTAATCTCTGAAACGGCTGAATCGATTTTAACGAGAGTTCATTGGTAGATAGCTAACTAATATTTTTTATTGAGTTCCTACCTTGAAATTAAGTCCATGCGCGTGACAGCTAGTTACAAAATAATTATTTACTTACCAATGTAACTCTACTTAGGTATGTAAATAACTACATTGAATAAAAGCCTTAATCAGTCATTGTTTCGTGTTGTCTGTGTGGATAATTATGGAAGACCTACTTTCTGAATCCAGGTATGATAACTCGATGTCTGCGTCCCTTAACATAGAATAAACATTCCTATCTAAGTCAATATGCGTACTTTATTAATATTGCTTTGCCCCGCGGCTTTATCCGCGTAAAGTTAATTCCATAGGTGACTCGCGGAATAATTTAAAATAAATGTAGCCTAAGTTACGTCAGCTATTCGCCAGTGAGAGTTACGTTTCGGAAATTAGCCGGAACAAACAGACATACAGACATACAGATAAATATTAAAAAAATGGGATTTTCTATTTCAGGACCGTGTACATTCATATGCATTTAGTGAAAAGTTCGGATGGTATGTCGCTGGTGCCGTGGAGATTGGGCCGGCCGCTGGTGTGGGATGCCACGTGTGTTGTTGGCTCCGTCCCATCTCCCCGGCACTGCTGTGGCGGCCGGTGCTGCTGCTGCTCAGCAGGAGTGCCTTAAGCGTCCGAAATATGCTTGCATTGGTCAAGGATACATATTATCTACGTTTGTGGTTGAAACTCTGGGGCCTTGGGCTCCAGATGCTCATCAACTTTTCAAAGAGGTTGCACGTCGTCTGGTAGAAGCTTCTCGTGACAAGCGGGCTGGGGCTTTTCTCGCTCAGAGAATCAGCATTGCTATTCAACGTGGCAATGCTGCCAGCCATTGCCACGTTGCTATTAATAATTAAAATATAATAAAATGAAAAAAAAAAGTGAAATCGTGTTGTTTGGAATTCCAAACAGACACTTAAATTTTATTTATCTGTTTGTATTTGTATAGATATATAGATAAATAAAAGTAGCTTACGCTACTCCTTGTAATATTAGCTATCTGAATGTCCCGTTAATTTCGTTCCAGTTTCAGAGATTACCCGAAACAGACAGACAGACGGACAAATTTGAAAATTTGTTTTTTATGTCAGTACCGTGTAGACTCGTACTTTAATATGCACTTAGTGAAAAGCTTTTGGAATTACTAACAGAACACTTCAATTTTATTTATCTAAATAAGTGTAATATAAATTTGTAATATTAGTAGGAATTTATTTATTATCACAGAGTAACATAATATCTCTCAAAAAATTGCTGTGCCCAACAGGGTCCATATTGTTAATTTATAGTGTTACCGTTCACTACCTGTAAGTGCTAAATTAAGAATATGTTTTAAAGCAATCAATTGAAATTGCTTTATTGCTAATCTTACGCGGGCAAGGACACAAGACACAACTAGTGTAGTATGTATAATTATGTACTCCAAGCAAGGAATGATTCACTTATATATTCCTTCTATGAAACGGAATTAGAAAAAAGTACGAAATTGAATTTCAAATGGAATAAATTCATATTAATTTCACTAATGGAAATGTTGTTCGCTTAATCGGCAGATGAGGAGAACATTTACATATTTTAGATAACGTAATCTGTGTTTACTGACGTGTGGCGACATCTACATCTAAATATATATAACTCAAAGGTGACTGACTGACGACATAGTGATGTATCACAGCCCAAACCAAATACGGGATGAAAATTTGTATATTTTAAGCCGATCGGACTGAGACAAGTCTACGTGGGTGAAACCGCGGGGCACAGCTAATACATACATATGCTCACAGCCGATAATAATAAATTGTTCTTTTAATTTGTAGCCGCTGGGAACAGCTTTTTGGAACGCTCGCGAATAAGCCATGCTCACGCCACCGTTTGCCACATGCTACGATCCTCATACTTTTTTCGCTTCATCCATGTTCTGTGAAAAGTCGGTGTTGTTATTACAACATCTCTGCATACCCCTCGGGGAATACAGGCGTGAGCATATGTATGTATGTATGTAAACTTCTGATATAATAGTACCTTTAAAATATCTCCTGACCTATAACTTCCGTATAAAGATAGATGTAACTAATGGTGCATTAATAAAACGTCAAGAATTCAATTAAAATGGCCAAAACTTCTAAAGATCTCAGGCTGGAGAGTCCGTTGTCAGGAATTCTCAAGATGTTATTATGAGAAATGGCCAATAACTTATATAAGTTACTAGCTGTGGCCCCGCGGTTTCACCCGCATAGATTTTTATATAATTTAGCAATAAATTAAAATTGCGACTATAATTGGAGATTTAAACTATCCTATCTCTCAAGTTGGATCGAACTGCACATGGTGTGCGAATTTTATTATAATCGGTTAAGTGGTTTAGGAGTCCATTGAGGACAAACATTGTGACACGAGATTTATATATATTAAGATTGTGTTATTTATGAGGTCAATGTATCGCAAACACATCGATTTTCCTTTGTTGATATGTTATTTATACGGGTCGAGAGTTCACGTAACATTTATTTAGTGCAATGGACAACATGCTAGCTATTTTTCTGGGGCGTATCATTATCACCTCCCTGGCCTTATCTCATACATTGTCGGGGTCGGCACTTGGTTCAACCCGATGTGGCTGATCACCTGATTTTTATATGAAGCGACTGCCATCTAACCTTCGTAACCCCATTGACATTAAAATCTGCGATCTGGGTTAAACCTGTGTGTCTGGGGCCTACCACCATCGGTTTAAGCAGATCGTATTAAGATCTTTTGACGTTTCATTTCGGTACCGTAAAAATAAACGTCAAAGCTAAGAAGTTCTCAATACGTGCTGCTTAATCGACCACAGCTGGCGCCCATTTCTTCTCATACTGCTCGTCTCCGAATAGTTTTCTCGACATGAATTGAATAAAAAATTACAATTAAATTTTTGTGAACGCAAATAATTATTGAGGTTTAAAATAATACCCTTAGCAATGTAATGATTAAAACTGCGCTTTTATTAGTAACAAACAAAAAATATACATTTAACAAACTTAAAATACTAAACAATTTTTGAAATAATTATGTCATACTTTTGAAGTCTCGTATTTTATCAATATTTTACACAAGAATGTTTCAAAATTATGAGCAAACGAGCCTCATGGCCCTAAATTATGAGCAAACGAGCCTCATGGCCCTAAATTATGAGCAAACGAGCCTCATGGCCCTAAATTCTCAAACGAGCCTCATGGCCCTAAATTCTCAAACGAGCCTCATGGCCCTAAATTCTCAAACGCAAACGCAGTAAATATGTATCCTAGACCAATGCAAGCATATTTTCTGCAGTTGAAGCACTCCTGCTGAGCAGCAAGGGCATTTGCCTTTACTGCGATGCTAGAGCGATGGGATGGAGCTCGTGTTGATGCACATGGCATCCCATACCATTGGTTTGATTTACTTTAGTTAGAATTTTTCAATAACCTTATACAATTTTACGACAATGAACCTACGACAATAACGCTGGCTAAACGCCTTGATTAATTATGCTCTCAAAAGAGAGAAATATGCATAAAAAATATCCTAGATAACTTCAAATTTGGCTTCAAATCAACACAATTTGTAGATGTAACATTGAATGAAGTAGCCAGTCCCGCTAGCTTGCATGTTAGAGGCCTGAGTCAGTGGCTGAACATGAGTAAATATTTCACTTGGGTTGTACGCATGCGCTCAAAGACATTTTATTTTAATATCTATGCCTACATAGTTTGTGTTCCGCAGTAACATCGCCGGGTCCGTACATGAACCAAGCTGGGTCTGTTGAAGTTTGTCAAGCTGGGTGAAGTTGGGTCTTGTATGAGCGAGCGCCAACAAATACATGCTAAGTTATACCCACTAGTTTCTCTAAGCGCTCAAAACTCGTGATGGCACCTATACTGCACCTAGGATGAAGCTTGAGGTATATCATCGTCCTGGCCTGATCCCATTTACTGTTGGAGTCAGCACTTTATTCAACCTTTTGCTGGGCTGATCACTTGATTATTTGATTTACACAAAGTGACTGCCATCTTAGTATCAGACCCTAATAACCCCATAGATGAGGAAAATCAATAATGTGGATTAAATTAGTTTCTTAGGCTTCTGATTGACTCGTAAGTCCAAATACGTATGTCCTATTGGCAACCGAGGTCGTGCTCACCGGAATTCTGGCGGTCATCCATTCACGGCTTTAGACTTCTTCGCCGATCGAATAATATGCGTAATAGGAATTATGCTACAATTCATCTGGTGGAATATTTACTTGTAATTTTATTGTTATTTTTGTCGACAAATTTATTACAAAAATCCCATTTCAACAAAATCATCAAGGATCTCGGTCATCCTCCGTTCAAACTTTTCATCAAACTTTACTTGTTTCTTCTTAGCAGGATTAGCAAAGTCAATATCATTATTATCAACTGTCATCATTAACAGTAGCACTATTAGAGATAATAGTAAACCATGGTCTTGTTTCTCATTAAATTCACTTTCAAACTCCTTCCTGGGGTAGACTAAGTTGACATCAACGTTGAAATATTGCAGAAATGTTTCTAAGTGCTTGTAGTAGACACTTTTCAGTTCCTCCATATGGTTCCTTCTGAATTGCTGGTCTGTGCATAAGTATATGAAGTATAAAAGATCTTGGATTGGATTCCCGTAGTACAGGAGCTGGTAATCGACCGGAATCAGATCTATTATTTGACCATTCTGAAAGGAAATAATCTTTTATGTTACACAAACCATAGAAGACGTAAAACAGAGTGTCCATGATGTTCGAGCTTGAATTTAATATGTATTAAATTACAGACCTTGAAGTGTATGGAAATCCGAATTTATTTTTAAAAGAGCTTCTTTACAGATTTTAAGGGATTTCTTAAAATTTTATTAGGTAGGGTAAGATAGATACGGTTTATGTTCGCATTTATGCTAAGTCTAATAAGTCTAATATGCGAATAGGTTGAATGCAGTACAAATAATATTTTAGAAAAAAACACTTTAAGATAATACCATAATATTATCGACTTAGGGACCGAATCTACCTAGACCAACTGGGTTGAGACGAAGTACAAAATATTTCACCATCTATGTGTAAGTACCATGTAATACGAGGTGGGCCTATTGCCAATAACCGGGCACTAATCCGGAAACAGGAAAATTAAACAGTATAATATTTATAAACTGCACACAAGTTTTTAGAAAAATGCCAGCTAATTCAAATCCCAGTGGGGCCTGCACCAATGAGTTTTTCTAAAAATGTATATGCAGTTATTTCACACTACGTGCTTTACGGTGATGGAAGACGTTGTGAGGAAACCTGCACATGTCTGAGAAGTACATACATACATACATATGCTCACGCCTGTATCCCATGGGGGTAGGCAGAGACCACTGAGAAGTAATTCAAAGTCTTATGTATAGTGCCTGAGACGGCGACAGACTTACTCTGTCACGTTGCAAGTTGATCATATTCGGTGAAATGTGCGTGTTGTTGAAACAACACCTCTGCTTACCACTTCGGGGACCCTTATGGGATGGCGTGAGCATATTATTTATTTATTTGTATTATATTTTGCCTGACCCGGGGACCGAGCCGTTGAGTTCTGTAGTAGCCCTTGTAACCACCAGATCAATGAGGCTATCTTTAAATTTGATTGTTTTCTCATATACTTACGTTGATCTTCATCATAATGTTGTTAGGTCTAAAATCTCCATGGACGAGACTCCGTTTTACTTTATCTTCCAAATGACCGTGGTATGTATCCATTATTTTCAACTTAAATGCCTGTACTAATTCCTTATGTTTATCATCAATACTAGTGCACGCCATATCACATAGAGAATGCATAAATAACTTAAACGCATCATTGAAATGAAATGGGTGTTTTAAGCTTTTGATTTTTCGATTGAAATATTCTGGTCTTGTTTCTTGTAGGGCCAATGAAAGGCCGTGTAGTTTTGCGAGTTGCTTCATGGCTAGACTTGTGTAGTTCAGATCCATCACGTCAAGTCTCGATGGGGTTACATAACTTTTCTTCACCATATTCTCCAGCACTATCATATCTGGACCACACCCTTCTCCGAAGCTCTTCACTAGTTTATATCGTTCTTCTTCTGGAACATTGAACTCTTTTTGTAGGTCTTTAAATACTTGAGTCAACTCTGTGTATACGAATACTTCTGTCAAATAAAGTGCTTCAACACTAAATATTTCCAATTGTTCTTCAAGTTTCATGAGTTTGAAGAATATGTTTATTTCTTTATGGCCATCCTTTGTTTTGCCTTTGATGTTGACTGAGGATAGTCCAGCGAGATAATTGGCTCCATCCAATTCGATGTCCTCTGTGAAAACTGTGTAGGTTACAAATCCCTCTTTCTTTATTATAGCGTTGATGGACTTCTCCAGCCTGGAAGGCAACGTATCTTCGTGTTGCAAAGTTAAGTTACTTAGACACTCCACGTGACACTTTTCTTGTAAAGCCATGATTTTTATACGTTAAGTAAACAGTAATGTGTCTTGATACGACGAGTTTCTGTACGTAGCGCTCTAACGATGAAGTATTTATACAGATGTAGTTATTGTAAGGCCGTTTAATACTAGATATGTCAACACCTGAATTTTATTTACTCAAAGATTGTTTTTCCAATTAATAAATCCAATCCAAAATTAATAAAATGTATTAAAATCGGTAGCGGTTGTTTCTTTGCGGTTCACATCCCAAAGGCCAGTACTAAACACTTTCTAAACAGAACTTAAGTGTAATGATGTCACACCAGTCTAACGTTGAAAGAAAACATCGTGAGGAAACCTGTGCCCTGATTCTCGTCAAACAAACAATCTAATATATAAAAGTTCCATGTCACAATGTTAGTTACCGTACTCCTCCGAAACGGCTTTACCGATTTTTACCAAATTTTATATGCGTTTTCAGGAGTTCTGAGAATCGGCCTACATCTATTTTCCATACCCCTAAGTGATAAGGGTGAACACCCCCAAAAAATATATGGCAATACAACGTTTGCCGGGCACAACTAGTATATATATATTATTGAACGATTAAAGTCATGCGATCTAAATCCTTTCTCAATGTGCTATTCACATGATTAGAAGACGTAGTTCGACAGGATTTCAACTCTAGGAAGTTTTTAGGACGGAGCTATTCCGTTTTTACTTTGAATATTTATTGAATACCAAAACACTGTTCATTAAGTCGCACTTATGTGCAGGTATTTCACACCACGTGCTTTACAGTGAAGGAAAACATCGTGAGGAAACCTGCATATGTCTGAGAAGTAATTCAAAGACGTATTTATAGTGCCTGAGACGGCGATGGACTCACTCTCTGTCACGTTGGCACTTCATCATTATCGGTGAAATGTGGGTGTTGTTACAACACCTCTGCTTACCCCTTCGGGGACCCTTCTGGGATGGCGTGAGCATATTTTTAAGTCGCTATGACATCGATACGGTTTACTAACGTTAATCGGGCTACTGCATATATCTGAGTTATAAGGTACGCAACGCGCAATTAACACTTATATGTTACAAGGGTTCACCTACCAAAATCAAAATCATTTTTTGATCTGACTTTTCACAAAGTACCTACTTTAAAATCGACAGAACGACATGATTGGATGGGATTATTAAATGTTATGGAAGGTCGCGTTTACTGAGAAAAAGTCTTTTCGATGACTAGATGTGCCCCGCGGTTTCACCTGCGTAGACATAATTTCATGGGTAGCCCCCGGAACCCTAATATTTTCAGCTATCTGACAGTGAAAGCCCCGCTAAAATCAGTCCAGCCGTTTCGGAGATAACCCGGAACAAACATACAGACCGAAAGGCTGACGAAGAATTTTTTTAAATAGTTTTTTCATAACAGTACCGTTTATAGTTTCATATGCATTTAGTGAAAAGCTGTTTTTTGGGACTTTCAAACAGACACTTAAATTTTATTTATCTGTATATATATAGATGTATATAAAGATATATTATTGACCAAGCGGACAGGGGCATGAAAATGATTTAACCTGAGGACTATGTCACTGAAGGTTGAATTGTCCCAAGATAAAATTATTAATGATTGCATGGAATATTTTTCCAAGACTTTTAGGACCGTCATAACCAAGTCTTTGTACAACATTCCGCGAACAACAAGATTGACGTGTATTTAAGTTACTAAATAATAGAGCTACGTCTCGCTGTTTATGTTCTTTACTGCAGTAGCATGACAAAGAACTTTTCCATAGTTCTTTGATAGTAAATGTTAGCGCAAACCTATACTTACAGGTATTTTTATGAGGTCACAATGAATGCTAGTCGGACGGTGCAAACCAGAAGCAGTAAATGCTGTTCGTGCAACGAATGCTCTTGATACGCAAATTTATGCTCGTGTCGCAATTTCAAGGTATTCCAAGCTAAGCACCAATTTTTAACCAACGTCAAAAAAACGAAGGAGGTTCTATGTTCCTTCGTTCCGTATTTGGCATCAGTTGTGTGTTGTAACTATTTTCGCAACTAACGGGTGCTGTAGGTAGGTGTCATGTACTAAAAATGCAATGAATTTGAGACGCGAGCAAAATTTTGCGAATCAAATCTATCTTCGTAAGCTTTAGCTAAGAAACTAATTCTAGTGAGAAGAAAGAAATTGAAGTAATACCGATCTTAATTAGTCTGGTTTTTATAGTGTAACCTTTCCTTAACTGAGGTCTAGAACAGTTTGTGCGCTGTTGACCTATGATATCTATACAGATATATAATATTGAAGTGTCTGTTTGCAATTCCAAATTAACAGCGTTTAACTAAATGCCTATGAAAGCATATACGGTACGGATTACAAAATATATTTTTTTTTAAATTCTCTGTCTGTTTGTCCGTCTGTTTGTCTATCTGTTTGTTTGTTCCGGGTAATCTCCGAAACGGCGGGACCGATTTTAACGACACTTTCACTCTCAGATAGCTAATGTTACAATGAGTAACTTACTTAGGCTACTTTTAGTTTAGCCAAATGAGGTCGACGCAGGTGAATCTGCGGGGCACTGCTATAGCTACTATGTATTATATTATAATATCCAGTAAAATAAGTTTTTGCGACTTCACCCGTGACATGACTTAATACAATACGATTCCTGTCATCGATAATAAATGCTTGTTAGGCTGCGGGGCTTAGTCCCGTGGTATGTTCGTAATAGTCAAATCCATGTAGACTTCAAAATTCCCACCATCAAACAGTTTATGAAAAGCGCCTCTAAGCGTTTTTTCGAATCTGCTGAAAGACATCCCAACCCACTAATAGTATCGGTCGCCCGATATACCCCCTCTCAAATCTCCACCCGACGCCGTCCGAGGCACGTCCTTATTGACCCTGACGACGATATCACATTGCTTCAGCAAGCAATGTCTCAAAAGCACACACCAAACCGACCATTGTTCCGTACTCGCCGGCGAGGCTCGTCGCGAACTCTATGTCATCGTCCCCCCGTCATCTGCTAGGGCCGGCGCGCGCCGAGCCACTAGCCCTAAACATGTCCCTAAACAATACCACTCAGATCCAGCTCCCTAGCTCATCCCCCAGCAACGCCCTAAGCCGAGGTCCGAGCCCCGCACCGGGGCGCCCTTAGCTGTGTTGCTTAGTTTTTAAGTTGACTGGAAGCCCTTGGGTCTCGCCCTTTAGTCCGGTTAAGCAGTGGAGGTAACTCCCCAACCGCGAGAGACCATATCGTAAAAAAAAATGTGTTTTATTCTTCTTTGACATAACATTTTAACAACCCATTCGATTTGAACCTTAGTTTTATTTAGTTCCTACAATCTTGAGAAGCTCGTGGCACATTTGCTATTGCGCATATCTTTCGATCAGCGAAGTTAAGCAACCTTATCTCTAACCAGTAATTGGATGGGTGACCGCCCGACTTCCCTCCGTGCCTCGGAGAGCACGTTAAGCCGTCGGTCTCGGTTGCCAATTTATTATCTTTGGCAGTCGTTACAATTCATCTAGTGGAATATTTACTCATGTGTTATTTTTGTCGACAAGATTATTACAAAAATCCCATTTCGACAAAATCATCAAGGATCTCGGTTATCCTCCGTTCAAACTTTTCATCAAACTTTACTTGTTTCTTCTTAGCAGGATCAGCCAAGTCAATATCATTATTATCAACAGTCATCATTAACGGTAGCACCATAAGAGATAATACTAAACCATAGTCTTGTTTCTCATTAAATTCACTTTCAAACTCCTTCCTTGGGTAGACTAAGTTGACATCAACGTTGAAATATTCCAGAAATGTTTCTAAGTGCTCGTAGTAGACGCTTTTCAGTTCCTCCAAATGGTTCCTTCTGAATTGCTGGTCTGTGCATGAGTATATGAAGTATAAAAGATCTTGGATTGGATTTCCGTAGTACAGGAGCTGGTAATCAACCGGAATCAGATCTATTATTTGATCATTCTGAAAGGAAATAATCTTTTATGTTACACAAACCATAGAAGACGTAAAACAGAGTGTCCATGATGTTCGAGCTTGAACTTAATATGTATTAAATTACAGACCTTGAAGTGTATCGAAATCCGAATTTAATTTTTAAAGGAGCTTCATTGCTGATTTTAAGGAATTTCTTAAAATTTTATTGTGACTTAGGGTAAGATAGATACGGTTTAAGTTCGCATTTATGCTAATGTCTAATATGCGGTACAAATAATATTTTAGAAAAAAAACGCTTTAAGATAATAATATTATCGACTTAGGGACCGAATCTACCTAGACCAACTGGGTTGAGACGAAGTACAAAATATTTCATCAGATATGTTTAAGTACCATGTAATACGAGGTGGGCCTATTGCCAATAACCGTGCACTAATCCGGAAAAAGGAATATTAAACAGTATAATATTAATAACTGCTCAAAAGTTTTTAGAAAAATGCTTGGGGTTAGAGCAGTCGCCTGCTGGTTCGAATTCCAGTGGGGCCTGTACCAATGAGTTTTTCTAAAAACTTATGTGCAGTTATTTCACACCACGTGCTTTTCGGTGAAAGAAGACGTCATGAGGAAACGCATATGTCTGAGAAGTAATTCAAAGACTTATGTATAGTGCCTGAGACGGCGACAGACATCATATTCGGTGAAAACAAGACCTCTGCTACCCCTTCGGGGATCCTTCTGGGATGGCGTGAGCACATTTTTTATTTATTTATATTTTGCCTGACCCGGGGACCGAGCCATCGAGTTCCCATATACTTTCTCATATACTTACGTTGATCTTCATCATAATGTTGTTAGGTCTAAAATCTCCATGGACGAGACTCCGTTTTGCTTCATCTTCCATATGACCGCGGTATGTATCCATTATTTTCAACTTAAATGCCTGCACTAATTCCTTATGTTTATCATCAATACTAGTGCACACCATATCGCAAAGGGAATGCATAAATAACTTAAACGCATCATTGAAATGAAATGGGTGTTTTAAGCTTTTGATTTTTCGATTGAAATATTCTGGTCTTCTTTCTTGTAGGGCCAATGAAAGCCCGTGTAGTTTTGCGAGTTGCTTCATGGCTAGACTTGCGTAGTTCAGATCCATCACGTCAAGTCTCGATGGGGTTACATAACCTTTCTTCACCATATTCTCCAGCACTATCATATCTGGACCACACGCTTCTCCGAAGCTCTTCACTAATTTATATCGTTCTTCTTCTGGAACATTGAACTCTTTTTGCAGGTCTTTGAATACTTGAGTCAACTCTGTGTATACGAATACTTCTGTTAAATAAAGTCCTTCAACACTAAATATTTCCAATTGCTCTTCAGGTTTCATGAGTTTGAAGAATATGTTTATTTCTTTATGGCCATCCTTTGTTTTGCCTTTGATGTCGACTGAAGATAGTCCAGCGAGATAATTGGCTCCATCCAATTCGATGTCCTCTGTGAAAACTGTGTAGGTTACAAATCCCTCTTTCTTTATTATAGCGTTGATAGACTTCTCCAGCCTGGAAGGCAATGTATCTTCGTGTTGCAAAGTTAAGTTACTTAGACACTCCACGTGACATTTTTCTTGTACAGCCATGATTTTTTTAACGTTAAGTAAACAGTAATGTGTCTTGATACGACGAGTTTCTGTACGTAGCGCTCTAACGATGAAGTATTTATACCGCGATGCAGTTATTGTAAGGCCTGTTTCATACTAGATGTGTCACCATCTGAGTTTTATTTACTCGAAGATTGTTTTCCAATAAATATTTTTTATAATTGGTAGCGGTTGTTTCTTTGCGGTTCAAATCCCAAAGGCCAGTACTAAACAATTTCTAAACAGAACTTCAGTGTAATGATGTCACACCAGTCTAACGTTGAAAGAAAACATCGTGAGGAAACCTGTGCCCTGATTCTCGTCAAACAAACAATCTAATATATAAAACTTCCATGTCACAATGTAAGTTACCGTACTCCTCCGAAACGGCTTTACCGATTTTTACCAAATTTTATATGCGTATTCAGTAGGTCTGAGAATCGGCTACTATCTATTTTCCATACCCCTAAGTGATAAGGGTGAACACCTCCAAAAAATATATGGCAATACAACTTTTGCCGGGCACAGCTAGTAGATACATATTATTGAACGATTAAAATCATGCGATCTAAATCCTTTCTCAATGTGCTATTCACATGATTAGAAGACGTATTTCGACAGGATTTCAACTCTAGGAAGTTTTTACGTTTTTACTTTGAATATCTAATGCATACCAAAACATTGTTAGTTAAGTCGCTATGATATCAATACGGTTCACATTACGTTAATCGGGCTACTGCATATATCTGAGTTATAAGGTACGCAACGCGCAATTAACACTTATATATGTTACAAGGGTTCACCTACCAAAATCAGAATCCTTTTTTGATCTGACTTTTCACAAAGTACCTATTTTAAAATCGTTAGAACGAAATTAATTTATTTTTTTAAATAAATGCAGCCTAGATTACTCCTTGTAACATCAGCTATCTGACAGTGAAAGCCCAGCCGTGGCGGAGATAGCCCGGAACAAACAGACAGACCGATAGACTAAAGAAGAATGTTTTTAGAAATAGTTTTTTCATAACTGTACCGTGTATATTTTCATATGCATTTAGTGAAAAGCTGTTATTTGGGAATTTCAAACAGACACTTCAATTTTATTTATCTGTATATGTATAGATGTATATAAAGATATATTATTGACCAAGCGGACAGGGGCATGAAAATGATTTAACCTGAGGACTATGTCACTGAAGGTTGAATTGTCCCAAGATAAAATTATTAATGATTGCATGGAATATTTTTCCAAGACTTTTAGGACCGTCATAACCAAGTCTTTATCCAAATATAATTAATGCTAATTTCTCATTTCCTGTGTCAATATGTTATGAAACAGTTGAAAATTATCTTAATCAAACTTATTGTTTAGTTTAATAATCCCAGGTGTCTTTGTTATGTTTTTGTTGTTATCGGGTTATTTTTTTTGATAAGCGACGTTTGTATAATCTCGTATTTACTTAACTGACATTACAATGCAAAAAGCTGATTCTACAGTACATATACGCTATATTCTAGTGTTATTTGTGTCTGAATAGTCATGATTACGTACAACATTCCGCGAACAACAAGATTGACGTGTATTTAAGTTACTAAATAATAGAGCTACGTCTCGCTGTTTATGTTCTTTACTGCAGTAGCATGACAAAGAACTTTTCCATAGTTCTTTGATAGCAAATGTTAGCGCAAACCTATACTTACAGGTATCTTTATGGGGTCACAATGAATGCTAGTCGGACGGTGCAAACCAGAAGCAGAAAATGCTGTTCGTGCAACGAATGCTCTTGGTTCGCAAATTTATGCTCGCGTCGCAATTTCAAGGTATTCCAAGCTAAGCACCAATTTTTAACCAACGAAAAAACGAAGGAGGTTATATGTTCCTCCGTTCCGTATTTGGCATCGGTTGTGTGTGTTGTAGGTGTCATGTACTAAAAATGCAATGAATTTGAGACGCGAGCAAAATTTTGCGAATCAAATCTATCTCAATGCGTCGTAAGCTTTAGCTAAGAAACTAATTCTAGTGAGAAGAAAGAAATTGAAGTAATACCGATCTTAATTAATCTGGTTTGTATAGTGTAACCTTTCCTTTACTAAGGTCTAGAACAATTTGTGCGCTGTTGACCCATGATATCTATACAGATATATAAAATTGAAGTGTCTGTTTGCAAATCTAAATTAACAGCTTTTAACTAAATGCCTATGAAAGCATATACGGTACCGATATCAAAATACATTTTTTTTTTAATTTTCTCTATCTTTCTGTCTGTTTGTCCGTCTGTTTGTCTGTCTGTTTGTCTATCTGCTTGTTTGTTCCGGGTAATCTCCGAAATGGCGGGACCGATTTTAACGACACTTTCACTGTCAGATAGCTAATGTTACAAGGAGTAACTTGGGCTACTTTTAGTTTAGCCAAATGAGGTCGACGCAGGTGAATCTGCGGGGCACTGCTATAGTTACTATGTATTATATAATAATAGTAAAACAAGTTTTTACGACTTCACCCGTGACATGACTTCGATAACGAGTAAACTGAATACAAAACGATTCCTGTCATCGATAATAAATGCTTGTTCTTGATATGACAATTAACTGCTCAGGACCTCCGAATAATCGATTAGATAAATTATCTTTTTTTAATGCCACGTATGTCTAGTGGTCGCAAGCGCTACTGCAGTACACGAGGTCTAGGTTCGATCCCCGGGTAGTGCAAACATTTTCGGTTTTTTCCAGTCACTCGGAGTCAGAACCAGTGCCCAGTTAATGGTAACAGGCTCGCCCCCTATTACATGGGGCACACACAACACATTACATAATAA
The DNA here is from genome assembly GCA_929442735.1 of Watsonalla binaria. Classification (NCBI taxonomy): domain Eukaryota; kingdom Metazoa; phylum Arthropoda; class Insecta; order Lepidoptera; family Drepanidae; genus Watsonalla; species Watsonalla binaria. The sequence goes on along the minus strand of OV838929.1, from coordinate 1,225,338 downwards.
AACATACTCATGTACGAATCGTGCATGAGTATATTTTAGTTTAATTCTTTGCAAATGGATGGCGTGAGTAGTAAAATAGATCGTGCTGTTGAAAGTCGTAACGCGCTACATAAATATGTCTACCATTATTTTGTTCTATTATTTGACATAACATTTAAAAAACCATTGGATTTGAACCTTAGTTTTATTTAGTTCCTGCAATCTTGAGAAGCTCGTGGCACATTTGCTACTGCGCATATCATTCGATCAGCGAAGTTAAGCAACCTTACCTCTAACCAGTCATTGGATGGATGACGGTTGCCAATTTATCATCTTTGGCAGTCGTTACAGGTCAGTTGGAGGCCTAAAATAGTCTGACAGCTGGTTTAACCCAGATCACAGATTTTCCTCGTTAAAGGGGTTGCAAAGGTCAGATGGCAGTCGCTTCGTATAAAAATCAAGTGATCAGCCACATCGCGTTCAATCAAGTGCCGACCCCAACAGTGTATGGGATAAGGCCAGGGAGATGATGATGAATCTTGAGAAGCTCAGTCTCAAACAATGGGACTTACTCATAACTGGCGAAATGTGGGTTATAAATATACTTCTGCCTACCCCTTTGGGGAATAAAGGCGTGAGCAAATGTATGTATGTAGCCTTACAGCGAAACGCAAATTAATACTGGTAATTAGACAGTGACCTTTATTTTTTACATTTCTGCTAATATCTTAATGATCTGTCAATGTCTAATTGCTATAATCCCAGGATGCGTGAGAGCCTTGTCCAAGGCTTATCTTTACTACTATTATAACGAGGACAGATACGTATTTGTGTGTATGTTTGTAATGAATAAACTCAAAAACTGCTGTGCCGATTTCAAAAAAAAATTCCCCATGTGGAAGCTACATCAAAAGCGAGTAACATAGGCTTTATTTTATCCCCGTACTCCCACGGGAACGGCAGCCACGCGGGTGAAACCGCGTGACGTCTGCTAGTATCGAATAAAAAGATTCATGAAATAAAATTGTCCTCGAATCACTTCACAGTTCGTTTTGGAAAGGATAATTTGTAATCACAATACCTCTATTATTAACTTGGCGCGGTTGATGTCCTAATATTGCATGTATCTATAGGATACTATGAGCACTTGGTATCAGGATCAGTCTGACGCATTTTTGCATGTACTTCCCTAAATTCGTTAAAAAATTCCAGCTGTTACCACACGTTTCTTATTAGTGGGGGGTCATAAAAATAATGCGTCGAACATATCCTAAGTATTTTTTGCAGTCATGAAATGTAGTTAAACTATACATGTATCCCATGGGGGTAGGCAGAGACCACCGTTTGTCACATGCTACGATCCTTACATACTTCTTTCGCCTCATCCACATTCATGCATCTCTTCATACACTTTCTTCGTTTACGAGTGCTCAGAATTTGACCTTTCTGAAAAATACTATTAATTTGGTCATAGTAGTTCTTTTTTGGACGCCTTAACTTAAACTATAGGTTTATGTAATCTAAGTTTCAGTTAAAAACATTCTGCAAAAAACATCTAGAAAGTAAAACTTCAAAAATTAAACCTTAACTGTATACGAAATCATTTTAATAGTTTAGTTTCCGAGATTTGCTCGTTCAATATCTTATTAAATAGGGAATTGCGGTTCATGCCAAATGGGAGAGCTAATTTATTCCCCTCTTTACAGATAAGGAGAAGGCATCATGGACATAAAGGCCGGATCGCAAACATAATGGCCTAAACACAAACATGGCTTCGAAAACCCAATCGATGAATTTCACTCCCAAACAGAAATGGGTCACGCGCAATCCGACCAAAATGAAAATGGCCAAGTGCTCGGCGATGCTTATCGTCACCGTGGTCATTTTCGCCTCGCTGCCTTATAGTTCCAGCTTGAACCTGCCCAGTGGGGACCCAGCTCCTGGAAGATCACCTGGACCACCTAAAATAGAACTCAGCTCTGAGGGTGAAAAAGTAGATATTCCTTTGAGTACTCAATCTAGTGACTATGATGAAACGACATCGTATGACGTAGAAATGACAAGTAGTGAGGTGACAAGTGAAGTGAGTGACGCGTGTACTTTGGCGCGTATTCCGAGTGACAGCGGTAAGGTTGTCACTGTCAGTGTGGATGACAGTGACGTTAACCTGACAGTCAGTCATCCGGTGTTTGAAGCGAAGGAGTTGGTTCGCGGAGTTACTTATGACGGTGAGTAGATAGGATTAAGTTCATTTGTTTTTTGCGGACTTCTTTGTGTTTTCTAAACACAACCTCTAAGTCTTACCATCAAATTTTAAATCGCGAATATTATGTATTGACATATTATATAATGCCACCGACATATAAAAGAGCCTAGGTGGCCGTGAGGTTTGAGCAGCCTGCTACGCAAGCGTCGCAAGATCAAATCCCAGCGCGGAAAAGCTTAAATACAGTGATTTCACACCACGTGCTTTACGGTGAAGAAAAACATCGTGAGGAAACGTGCATATGTCTGAGAAGTAATTCAAAAACGTATGTATAGTGCCTGAGACAGCGATAGATTCACCATTTGTGACGTAACTTAATCATCTTCGTGATATTACAACACCTCGGCCTTTGTTGCCTAGGTCACAAGAATATAATAAAAATAATATTATATTGTTTGTTTGCATAGCTACATTATATATATAGCACGCGGACTGAAGATAATATTTTATGCAACTCAAGAGGCAGATATTATGACATTAGCCAGCGTAAAGTCCTGATAACGACCAAAGTCTTCACCTTACGTGATTATATTATCTTTTGAACTATTTCGCGCGGCCATAATTTTATTCGAAGATTACTGTGAATGAAAATAATAATATATATTGTGACAATTTAATTGTATGGACAGAATAAAGAAACAAAGTAATAATAAAGAAATACAAAAGAGCCGTGGTGGCCTGGGGGTTTGAGCAGTCGCCTGCTACGCAAGCGACGCAAGTTGGAATCCCAGAGGGGCCTGTACGAATGAGTTTTTCTAAAAATGTTATGTACAGTGATTTCACACCACGTGCTTTACGGTGAAGGAAAACATCGTGAGGAAATCTGCATATTTCTGAGAAGTAATTCAAAGACGTATGTATAGTGCCTGAGACGGCGATAGACTCACCATCTGTCACGTTGGCACTTAATCTTCTTCGGTGAAAAGTGGGTGTTGTGATAACAACACCTCTGCCTACCCCTTCGTAGAATACAGGCGTGAGCATATGTATATATGTAAAGAAATACAACGCAGTATGCAAACAAGGCCTATTTCTTGAATTGAGAGTGTTTGCTCCATTGGAGTGTGAACGTAGTCACTCTAATTGTAAAATGTAAATTTGACTCATTTGTCGTTTTGAAAAATGTGTGTAGAACACGTAAATAACGTATACGCGATCGTATACGTCGTGAGACCTCTTTACGACCACACTGCTAAACGGGCTTAGAATCTCGTACATCCGCGCGTATGTGTAAGTGCGGATTCAAACGATTTGTTACGAGATTCCATACTGCTTCTAGGCTTAAGGCTTTATAGGTTCCAAATTGGTAGTTTTCTCAGAGAAAATTATGATACTTGCGAAGTAGCCAGCTAGAACAGCTATCATTTGTTTACACAAATAACTTCAACTCTTTATCTAGATTCCTACTTGACAGAATCAATATTGGATTAAAACCAAGCCTTTCTCAATTTTCAACGAAAATTTCATGCTTCGTCAAGGTCAAAGTCAAAAATATCTTTATTCCGTTAGACTTTTTACAAAGTACTTTCAAATCGTCAGAATGACATAATTATAGGATTGTACAAGCTACCGCCAGGTTCGGAAGGTTGCTTATACTGAGAAGAACCTGGCAAGAAACTCAGTAATTACTCTTTTCAAAAATATTATACAATTTTAAGAATAGTACGCTTAGGGTAGTGCTTTTACCCTAAGCCTAGCATCGGGGTACCTGTCGGCCGCCCGGCCTGGGGAAATAGCGTGAATTCTAAAAAACTGACGCATGTCACCCTAAATGTTTACGGTGATATAGATGTCATGAAATTTCCTCCACTGGGAAAACAACTCAACCGGGTACCTTAAATAACGTAGGTTACGTATAGTAGCGATAGATGGCACTACTTGTATTTTATATCACGCTATGTTTTGTATTTTCTAGTTGATGTCTTCGCGGACTTCCGAGCGAGCCGTGTACTGTGGGCATGCTAGACATTAAGGCGCATGCTAGATTAAGGTCATAATAATACCGTGTAATGCGCGGCGATGCTATATCGTTGCGAATTTTTGAAATGCTTTAATAGCATTATAATCCATAAATACATACATATAATCACGCCTGTATTCCCTGAAGGGGTAGGCAGAGGTGTTGTAATCACAACACCCACTTTTCACCGAAGATGATTAAGTGCCAATGTGACGATGGTGAATCCATCGCCGTCTCAGACACGTTACATACGTCTTTGAATTACTTCTCAGTAATATGCAGGTTTCCTCACGATGTTTTTCCTTCACTGTAAAGCACGTGGTGTGAAATCACTGTACATAAGTTTTTTATAAAAACTCATTGGTACAGGCCCCGCTGGGATTCGAACTTGCGTCGCTTGCGTAGCAGGCGACTGCTCAAACCTCAAGGCCATCACGGCTCATTATAATCCTTCAGATACATATCTATCTATCTAATACCTTTAAACGAGCAATTCTCGTACATACCTATATATATATACTAGCTGTGCCCCGCGGTTTCACCCGCGTAGACTTATCTCAGCCCGATCAGTTTAAAATTGACAAATGTTCATACAAACTTTCATCCCCTATTTTATCCCCTTGGGGGTAGAATTAATCAAAATCCTTCTTAGCGGATGCCTACGTCATAACATCTACCTGCATGCCAAATTTCAGCCCAATCCGTCCAGTGGTTTGGGCTGTGCGTTGATAGATCACTATGTCAGTCAGTCAGTCACCTTTGAGTTATATATATTTAGATAAAATCTGAATCTCGGAAACGGCTCCAAGGATGTTCATGAAATTTTGTGTGTAGGGGGTTTCAGGGGCAAAAAATGGATCTAGCTAGGTTTCATTCTTGGAAAACATCGGTTTAACCATGATTTCAGGCAATGAAAAACTCATACAATATCAAAACAAAGTCCTATGTCCTTCACCTGGTTCTCCACCAATTTTTAACCAAATCGGTTCAGCCATTCTTAAGTTATAGATAGTGTAACTAACACGACTTTATTTTATATATATAGATTTAAAAAAAATATCTATTGGAATTTAATGAGATAACTTAACTTCCTGTTGTTAAGCATCAAATTTAAATGTGACCATATAAATTAGTTTTTGACGCTGTAACTCCTGCTACGAATAATTAATTATAACCTTTGTACACATAATAGGGGTAGGTACACATTGAGGCATTAATTATGGGGACGTGACGGACAGACGGTGTAATGATACCGGCACATACTTATTGTTCTGTGTGAGTTTAAGCTGTTACAATTAAATTGTGTGCATTCATAATAAACCTACCCTTAAGATAATTTAGACTCTCTATGTTCGTTATAAAGTAGAGTTTTAAATAATTGTAGCATTTTATGGCATACATACATACATATGCTCACGCCTGTATTCCACGAAGGGGTAGGCAGAGGTGTTGTAATAACAACACCCACTTTTCACCGAAGATGATTAAGTGCCAACGTGACAGATGGTGAGTCCATCGCCGTTTCAGACACTTTACATACGTCATTGAATTACTTCTCAGAAATATGCAGGTCTCCTCACGATGTTTCCCTTCACCGTAAAGCACGTGGTGTGAGATCACTGTACATAAGTTTTTTTTTAGAAAAACTCATTGGTACAGGCCTCGCTGGGAATCGAACTTGCGTCGCTTGCGTAGCAGGCGACTGCTCAAACCTTAAGGCTAACATGGCTCTATTTTGAATTAACAATAGTTTATACTAGTATCATAAAGAGGAAAGGTTTGTATGTATGGTTGTGACGAATTGGCACAAAAAATACTGGACCGATTTAAAAAATTCTTTCACTATTAGAATGCTACATTACCACTGATCAATATAGGCTATATTTTATCCCTCTACTCCCACGGGAACGGGAACTACGAGGGAGAAACCGCGTGGCGTCCGCTAGTTTTGACATATTCTGGTTGCATCAAATGATTTTATTTCAGCATATTTTAAAACGCAGGAAAAGAAATATGTTAAATTTTCCACATACTAAAAATAACACACAAAAATACATAAGCTCACACCTGTATTCCACGAAGGGGTAGGCAGAGGTTTTGTAATAACAACACCCACTTTTCACTCAAGATGATTTAGTGCCAACGTGAAAATGGTGAGTCTATCGCCGCCTCAGGCACAACATACGTTTTTGAATAACTTCCCAGTCAGATATTATTTTATTTATTGAAAAACTTAATAATAAATGCACAGACGGACGGAATGCCATAGGCATTCTCTACTAGTCAACCTTTGGGTGATGCACAGACAGATAGGTGTTAATTGGAAGAGAGAAAACAAAAAACATGTAAATATTATTTTTAGAAAAAAATTATACAAATACATATACTATATAAATAAAAAATAAACTAAAAATAAAACACCTAAATACTTATATATTGTCTCCATAGAATAAATAATATATGATAGAAATAAATAGTCGGATAAATAAATACATAATACTATATATAACTGTAATATATAGTATACATCCTTGATGTCATACTGATACAGGTTTCCTCTGCTGCTTTCCTCCACGTGGGATGATATCACTGCCATCAGGACATACATACAATAAACTTAGATATATAAAGATTTTTTGTGATAGTGATAGTCTGTGGCTATGTGAAGTTGTTGAATGGACCAAATATTATATTCTGGGAAACTTGATGATAAATGCCGAGATTTATTGTGGCCATAGAGTTCCATAATCCCAGGATTGACCGACTGAATCCTGTAATCCCGGATTGGATATGGAGCTTTACATCGTATTCAGACTGGGAATTTCTTTTTTTCGGTTTGGGCGGGATTTTTTTAATATAGAGCGTAAATGAGATTATTTAGGTCGAAAAAAGAGGGTGTTTTCTGTTCGACTCGTCTTAAATATTTTCTAACCTTTTCTAGTTTAAAGGGAAAAGGAATATCTAAGAAACGGTGGATTGATTGTGAAATCTATATAGATAAATAAAATTGAAGTGTCTGTTTGTAATTCCAAAATAACAGCTTTTCACTAAATGTATATGCAAGTATATAAGGTACTGAAATGAAAATACAATATTTTAAAATTTTTCCCTGTCTGTCTGTCTGTTTGTTCCGGCTAATCTCCGAAACGGCTGGACTGATTTTATCGAGACTTTCACTGGCAGATACTTAATTTTACAAGGAGTAACTTCATATTCATATTCATATATTTATTGCAAGTTAGTATCATATTACACATAATATTAACATAGTTATAGTGGTAATAACATATAGCTAACAACCCTGTTAGGGCACAGCAATTTGAGAGGCACTTCTTAATTAATATATGTAAAAATTTTCTTATATTTATTACGAACCTTAGCTATGCTTTTAACTTTTTGGAAAATGAAATTAACTCGACGCGGGTAAAACCGCGGGCATACACAAAAGTCGATCAAAAAATATAAAATCTAATAGAAGGTAGGTAGGATACTATGTATACTTGTGTATCTTGAGATGCCCATCCTCCACAAGCAGCACCTGTTCACAAGTATGACGCGAATGCTAGGACATTGACCTCTTCAACTATTATTGAGGGAAGTGAGCGACCCGTCAAAGGTATTTTAGATAGCATGACAACTCCGTACTGTACAATTTAAGTACATATGCCTACCCCTTCGGGGAATACAGGCGTGAGCATATGTATGTTTATAAATTACCGTGTCAGGTTGTCAGTTAAATCTCTTTCAGTAAATGCTCTGATGACAAAATAACAGGACACATTTCCCTATCAAAATAGTATTAAGGATCATAGACATCGGAATTGAGATAATATTTAATTTAACGATTGATATTTACTTACTCATCATCGCCCTGGCCTTATCCCATACATTGTTGGGCTCGGCACTTGATTCAACCCGACGTGGCTGATCACCTGATTTTAATAAGAAGCGACTGCCATCTGACCTTCGTAACCCCCTTTGACGAGGAAAATCTGTGATCTGGATTAAACCAGCTGCCAAAGATGATAAATTGGCAACCGGGACCGACGGCTTAACGTCTCCGAGGCACGGAGGGAACTCGGCGGTCACCCATCCAATTACTGGCTAGGGTTAGGGTTGCTTAACTTCGGTGATCGAATGATATGCGCAGTAACAACTGTTCCACGAGATCTTCCACGAGATATTTACTTACTATCATGAAATTAATGTAAATCGTTTTAAAGGCTTGAACATTCATTCAATTGTTCAAAGTGTTTCAATCAGGCGAAAAAACTAATAACGAATTTAATAATTAAGCTAGCCCCAAATATTTTTAATATAAAACCATCTTATATAAAGTAATCTATCTGTCTGTCTGTTATCTTTTCACGGGTAAACCGCTCAATAAATTTTACTGAAATTTATCAAAGGGATAGCTTCGACACATATGGACATACGGTACTTAGGTTCTTAAATAAGACGGACGAATTAGCGGATAAAAGCTAGTGCCTTATATAATTACTAGCAGTGCCCCGTGGTTTCACCTGCATATACTTTATTTCATGGTGATCATGTAAGTTGGAGTTGCAGAAAGGTATTGCACACTATTATTGATTCTAAGTAAAGGTAGACAATATTCTTAAGAGGCTTCTACAGACACCAGGAGGCCTAGTTTTTCACTGCCGCCGTCACAAGTCATTGCGTCGACGTAAACGCAGATTTGTATAGAATCGAAACAGCGCCATCTGTCGGCCTAAAGATGACACTATTGTGAGCCTATACAAATTTACGTCGACGCGATGACGTGTGACGGCGATTCTAAGAATACTCGTGAGTTGCGTGTATTGGATTTTCAGAAGGGTAGGCATAAACATTTGGTTGTCATACTTCATTGCTCCATAGAAGAGGTAAAGTGGTTGGGCACAATTACAACTAGTACTGGAAGGAAACATCGAAGGGCGAAGAGGAAGACGAAGACCGAGGAGAAGCTACATGGATCAAATTCAAATTCAAAATATCTTTATTTGATTAGAAAAAGTACTTACAAAGTACTTTCAAATCGTCAGAAGGACACAAAATACATTATACATGATTATAAATGTTACCACCGGGTTCGGAAGGTAGCTTTTGTTGAGAAGAACCCGGCAAGAAACTCAACAATTACTCTTTTAAAAAAAAATATATTATACAATGTTTTTGGTTACAGTATTTATATCTCATGAATATAAGCCCATGGACACAGTTCAAATGCTCAATTGTCAAATATAATAACTAAAATATTACAAATATTTGTGAGCATGGCAAATTCCAGCCAGTCAAAACAAAGGTCAAACTAAGATTAATTAATTGAGGCAAAAGTACAGTGCCAATGGGATTATTTACAATAATTTTCCGACAACTTAAGGAGAAAGAGGTGTACTGTCGTATCAAGAGGTCAAGGATGGTGCACAAGAGAGGCAAGAGTGGCGATTGCTCCACCGAAGAAGAAGAGGCATAAGCAATATGTAGGTAGGCAGGTTAAATAAGTACATACCAATGTGGCGCGGCGTACAAACGTTTTGGTATAGACACGCACACAACACACGAGTGTATTGAGTCATCACAAATGGTAAGCTATGCTTATCAGCTTATATGGATTGCACGCCTCTGACAGATACTACTATTCTGCGTGGATAAATTGACATTGACACATTCAAGAGCATATAAAACAAAAATACAAATATTCATTCTATTTGGTTCTATTCTAAGTGACAGTAGGTTGCTCCAACAATACTGGTGTTGAAAAAAATCTTAAACTATTATCGTGCTCTCTAAATTGTTACCCCATCTTCGTGTAAACCAAGCCTTAGTAAACGTAATTTCAATTCAAAGCATAGCTGCCTTGTTTGTGCCCTTTGTGGTCATCAAAGGGGTGAGTAGAGAAATGTGTTGCTTTATTGTCGACGTTGCTTTGTCTTGTTGACAACTACGGTCCGTTCAGGAACACGTCAAGGGAATTGTCACATAAATACATACGCTCCCTCCTGTATTCCCCGAAGGGGTAGGTAGACTTTTCACCGAAGATGTTTATGTGCCAACACAAGTCTCCTCACGATGTTTCTCAAACACGTGGTGTGAAATCACTGCACATAATTTTTAAGAAAATCTCTATAGGCCCCGCTGGGATTTGTACTTGCATCGCTTGCGTAGCAGGGGACTGCTTAAACCCCACGGACACCACAGCTCTCTGTCGTGAGGGTTGTCGATTGGTATTTAAGAAAATTTACTGTAAATCACGTAAATGACGTATAGGCAATAGGCGACAAAATTCACTTAATAATTGTTCCAGCCATTTTAAAGATTAACGAGTCAGAAAACCATTATGAATATGCTCACGCCATCCCAGAAGGGTCTCCAGAGGTGTACAACACCCACATTTCACCGAATATTATTAAGTGTCAACGTGACAGAGGGTGAGTCCATCGCCGTCTCAGGCACTTACGTCTTTGAATTACTTCTCTGACATATGCAGGTTCTCTCGATGTTTTCCTTCACCGTAAAGCACGTGGTGTGAAATAGCTGCACATAAGTTTTAGAAAAATTCATTGGCACTGGCCCCGCTAGGATTCGAACTTGCGTCGCTTGAGTAGCAGGCGACTGCTCTAACCCCAAGGCCACCACGGCTGCCATTATAATTTCTCTTCTTTCTGCACTTACCGTATATATTTTCATACCTGTAATAATTTGTTAATTTACTGCTAGTGCTATTGCTAGTGCTGCTAGTGGGGGCTGGTTATTTTTTTAAAAGAGTAATTAGATACTGAGTTTCTTGCCAGGTTCTTCTCAGTAAAAGCAACCTTCCGAACCTGGTGGTAGCATGTATAAATCTTTGTAATCGTGTCTTTCTGACGATTTGAAAGTACTTTGTAAAAAGTCTAATCGAATAAAGATATTTTTGATTGATTAATTTGAAATTACAAACAGACACAGCAACTTTATTGGTCTGTATACTTGATGACGTGAATAATACCCTTAACACAGTTTCCTCGGTGTATTATTAGTTAAAACGGTGCATTGTTGCCCAGCTCTATCCAATGATCCATCACGTAGCGAGACAATCGGGTACACAATAGACCATGGGGTGGATTGATTCTTTTGTCAGCTCTACATAAAAGCATGTTGCCTTTTAACCCACCCCTGCATAATGAAAGAATTTTCTGGTGTGTGGGTAAAATATTTTCTTAAAAATTCTTCTGAAAAATCGAGTCCCGTCTCGTGTTCGTATTTTTCCATACCATTTTTAAGAAGACGCAAAGATGAATTAAATTCAAGTGTCTGTTTGTTATTCCAAATTAACAACTTTTAACTAAATGCATATGAAATTAAATACGGTACTGATATAAAAAAATCTATCTATTTGTTCCGGGCTACCTCTCAAACGGTTAGGCTGATTTAAACGTAACTTTCACTGGCAGGTCTGATTTCACAAGGAGTAACTTAGGCTAATTTTGTTATAATAATAGGTTTTAGCGATCTTAAACCGTCCATGAAATTAAGTCTATTCAGGTCTAAACAGTATTTTTTTTAAATATATTACTAACGTATACTTTCATAAGCTTTTAGTGAAAGGCTGTTAATTAAGAATCACAAAAAGACAATATAATTTTATTTATATGTGTAGACTAGCTGTGCCCTACGATTTCACCAGCGTAGACTTAATTTCATGGCTGACCGACGGCCGCAATCCCAGTATCGCATACCGCAATACTCCTTGTTAAATTAGTTATCTGCCAGTGAAAGTCCCGTTAAAATCGGTTTAGCCTTTCCGGAGCAAACAGACAGATAGAGATTTTTTTTGAAAATTTGTTGTCTTCCAGCGCCGCATATACTTTCATTAGGATTTAGTGAATAGCTGTTAATTAAGAAAAACAAAAGACAATAAAATTATATTTATCTGCATAAATATAGATTAGTATACACAAACTGCTTTGAATACATTGTGGCAATATACGAGATTCTAATGTGCTGAGAGGTCGCTCGGATGTTCGGACGCTGATCCATCACTACACAATAGGGTGTCTCGAAACACAATGGGATGAATAATGCCTTTACACACTTGCTATATTTTAAAAGAGATATATACCCATTATTGTTTTAAAAGGAAAATTGTGTTGTAAAAAATTCACATCTTTATTAACGTTGCTGTTAATCGACGGGGATAGATGGTCAGATGAAATATTCACGCCCGGGAAGGTGGCATCGCGAGTCACATCTTGCACAGCGAGGTCTCCAGGGGCGGCGACACTACCCCGGGGATGTGCCCCGGCTAAGTGTGTGGGGAGAGGTGCGATCTATCAGCTTACCGGAGTCCTCCTAAGCACGGAGGATCGCCGCCGAGGGGGTTTTAGTGCGGTAAAAATCCCACATACCCCGACCTGCCTCTCCCAGGGCGGGGACCTTCAAAAGGTCCCCGCCTTTTGAAGGTCCCCCTCGTCAATAAAAAAAAATTGATATAAAAGGTCAAGTACCTTTTATTTTTAATTATTCTTTTTAAAAAAAGGGGCCTTTGTTAGAGCAGTCGCCAGCTAAGCAAGCAGCGCAAGTTCGAACCAGTGAGATTACCTAAAAACTTACACGCAGTGATTTCACACCACGTGCTTCACAGTGGAGGAAAACATCGTGAAGGAACCTGTAATATGTCTGAGAAGTAATTCAAGGACGTATGTATAGTGCCTGAGACGGCAATGGACTCACCATCTGTCACGTTGGCACTTAATCATGTTCGATGAAAAGTGGGTATCCTTATTACAACGCCTCTGTCTACCCCTTCTGGGGATACAGGCAACAGCATATTATGTATGTATTTATGAATATAATTAATACATAAGTAAATAATAACTATCTTTTTTTATTTATCTATCTCGGAGGACATATATATAATCATTTATATGAAGTATATAGAATATAGAACCAATAAGTAACATTAATATCTGACCCAAGACATCAACCCAAGCGTAAAGAACTTGACAAAAAGACCGATCTCTTACAATACAGCCGCCATTGCCTCTTTCAGGGACGTTATTTATCAATGTAATGTTTTTATTGAGTAGATATTTACCCTATCAATCATAGGTTCGATAACAGCAGTGCAAAATATAAAAGCAACCGAAGACCGGCTCCGAATGTCGAGAGTCGTCAAAAGAGACACACACAGATAAAAAATAGACGTACTTCACTTACTATAATTTTCATTTATGAGAGTTGCAATATATATGACTATACATGAATAAGAAAATGCCTTACCAGGGCTTAAACATAATATATAATTTTCATTTTCGTTAACATTTAAGCAATGAGAAGAATCTTAAATCAAGTCGACCATTTTTGCAGTAAGCATACTGACCGCGTACTGACCCAGACACCAGGGTGCTACTGGGAAATTACACATCTATCCTACCCTTATCACGAGGTTGCCACCATTTTCGTAAACTATCCTCGCTAGCGTCACTGGCAATATTTGTATGAGATTAGTTCTTTATGTCACCGCTATGAAGCGCTGCACAATTTCTCATACAAATGTTCGGCAAAGACGCGAGCCAGGGGTATTACCGTCAATGGAATCAAGCCTTCTGTATATATTAATTTTGTGGCAGTCCTTCGAAATAGTTGTTGGGTTTTCAACGTTACTTGGAGGCAATTTATTGTCGGCTTTAAAAATTGATACACTAAAATAAAATAACGGTTATTTTAAGTAAAAATGGTGATATGAATAAATGGATTCGTGACTTTTTCAATAGCTTTGCGGATTTGCAAAAAGGGATTCAAGATAGCCAAGGTGGCCTTGATGTTTGAGTAGTCACCTGCTACCCAAGCGACGCAAGTTCAAATTCCAGCCGGGCCTGTACCAATGAGTTATTCTAAAACAACTTATGTACAGTGATTTCACACCACGTGTTTTATGGTGAAGGAAAACATCGTGAAGAATCCTGCATATGTCTGTCTAGTGCAAAGACGTGTGTATAGTGCCTGAGACGGTGATAGACTCACCATATATCACGTTGGCACTGATTCATCATCGGTGAAAAGGGGGTATTATATGCCTACTGACATTTTTTTTTTAATTCCGAATTTTTTTTTCCGAATAAATTATTATAATACAGTTAAGTCATCGTGGTTGCGTGGATACATACAAATTTTGTAGGAATATTTTTTCCTCAACATTTCAGTAACATTATTAAGGCGTTCGTGTTCTCAAATTGGGCTGGATCATCCCTTAGGGTGGCAGCGACTATAGCTCACGTGAAAAACTTTCACAAGTATTCAGGAACCTGCAGACTGGCTTGAAATATTTTAATAAATAAATACTTACCTTAGTTTACTTACAATAGGCACAAGTACTTTGAACACGTACGATGGTGTTGCAGAAGGGTGTTGTCCGCAGTCCTTAAAGTAATGATCCTTGCGACGTTCAAAAATTCTTCGTAAAGATTATATCTAAAGTTAGACGATATTTTTTTTAAAGCTTTGTGTTCCATAGACAATAATACTCCATATCGACAAATTGTCATTGATACAAAGAGGTCCAAGGGCATATCAACAGTTTAACAATTACATTACTAAGTATTCGTCATATTTTATATTAGCTGAGCTTTTTTTAGTTTCATGTTTAATTTCAAGGAACCCTGATATTTTTATAATCAAAAGTAGCCTATATTACACATTGAAACATCAGCTACCTGACAGTGAAAGTCCCGTCAAAATAGGTCCACCCGTTTCAGAGATTAGCCTGAACAAACATACAGACAGAAAAAAAATTTAAATAATGGTGTTTAATGTCAGTATCCTATAAACTTGCCTATTCATGGAGTGGACAGCTGTTAATTTGGTATTACAAACAGACATTTAAATTTTATTTATCTATTTAGAATTAGATGGTAGGATTAGATTAGATTTAGATTAGAACATGTATAGATACTCTATGTAATGAGGTGAAGGACGAAGGTACAGTCCTCAGGCAGCTCCAAAGATCAGCAGATCCCGTTATGCCCTACCTTTTTAACTAAGTATTTCTAATTCAGAGATAAATATATACGATACGATACAAGTGAACAATACATTTTAAAAATACAAGAAAAGAAATAGCCGACTTTCCAAAATTGCCGGATACACCCTACGCATTTATCATGCCAACAATCGCTGGCGAACGGTAGATTTATGTTCACCCCGACCTTGTCCTAATATCATTCCCTTCCATACACACAAATACCATTCCATACATACTAATGTCTTTAAAGAAATACATACAGAAAGTCAGCTTTGCGTTGACCGTAATATGACGTGCAGACTTCAAGCACGTAAACGCGTAAAGTCAAAGTCAAAAGTCAAAAGTTTCTTTATTCGATTAGACTTTTTACAAAGTACTTTCAAAACGTCAGAATGACATAATTGTACAGGATTATACATGATACCGCCAGGTTCGGAAGGTTGCTTTTACTGACTGTAAACGCTCACAGTTACCGGGGCTTGCCACTATCGGTTTAAGCAGAGCGTATTAAAACCTTCTGAGCGTTAACGTCATATTCATATCATTATTAATTATCATGGTATGGCCTCCTGTGTGACTGTGCTTTCGTTTGTGTTGAGTTTGCTTTTATCCTGGCTCAGTAATGGATAAAGAAAGAAGAGCTCGTAAATCGTTACAGGTCAGTCGGAGGCCTAAAATAGTCTGACAACGGGTTTAACCCAGATCACAGATTTTCCTCATCAAAGGGGTTGTAAAGGCAGTCGGTTTCGTATAAAAATCAGGTGATCAGCCACATCGGGTTGAATCAAGTGCCGACCCCAACAATGTTCAGGAAGATGAGTAATGGATAAAATAATTACAGATGTTTTTTATATATTAGTATTCCTTTTGGATGATGTACTTACTTGCATCCAATTCCTTGTAAATACCGATTATTTTAGATATTGTATCGATGGACTGTTCATGATGCCTGAGTTTCTTACCGGTTTTTCCCAGAAAACTAGTTTCCAAACTGAAAAAATATTAATCATTTAGATTTTCTCCCTTTGCTATTCATTAGCAACCTAAATGATAGCTAGATAGAATATTCAAAATATCTTTATTTGATTAGACTTCTTACAAAGTATTTTCAAATATTTAGAAAGACACAAAAATACATTATACAGGATTATAAATATTAACACCGAGTTCGCATGGTTGCTTTTGTTGAGAAGATTGAAAACCTACAAAATTCTAAAATATCTTTATTCCATTAGACTTTTTAATCGTCAGAAGGACACGATTACACAGGATTATACATGCTACCGCCAGGTTCGGAAGGTTGCTTTTACTGAGAAGAACCTGGCAAGAAACTCGGTAACTACTGTTTAAAAAAATATATTTTACAGATTTGTGTAATACAATATAAATCATAAAAAAAATATAAGCCCATGGACACAGTTCCAGTGCACAAAAGTCGATAAAAAAATTTAAAAACTAAAAATAAGTACTACGTTTAATTATGTAGCTTGGGATGACCACCTACCTGTAAGTATAATCGAGGTCTGTGTACGAGCGTCAATGTTTCCGTGCAAGTATTCTCGCCCATTGTTGGAGAAAGGAAGCTGGCTTTGTGTTTGATTTATATTTCGTGGAAATGTAAGAAGCGAAATTACGGTAAGTGTGAAAGTTTTCTGGCCGTAAATAACATGGAATTAGGCAATTTGTGACGAATGTCGCGTGTCTTGAGTTCGATTCCATTCTGTGCGACAGCATTGCCATTGTGCGAGTCTCATTTTACTTATGTAACGTAAGCACGGGTGGTATTTGTTTTGTTTTCCTTGTTATCATTACATACACTAAATGTGTGTGTGTAAACGCCGTGGGGTTTGATTCCCCTGCTATGCAAGCGACGTAAGTTCGAATCCCAGCGGCCAGTACCTAAGAATTCTTCTAAAAACTTAAGTGTATTGATTTTACACAACTTTACAGTGAAGGAAAACATCGTGAGGAAACCTGCATATGTCTGAGAAGTAATTCAAAGATGTATGCACAGTGCCTGAGACGGTGATAGACTCACCATCTGTCACGTTGGCACTTAATAATATTCGGTGAAAAGTGGGTGTTGTTACAAAACCTCTGCTTACCCCTTCGGGGACCCTTCTGGGATGGCAGAAGTGTTGTTATCACAACACCCACTTTTCACCGAAGATGATTAAGTGCCAACGTGACAGATGGTGAGTCCATCGCCGTCTCAGACACTTTACATACGTCATTGAATTACTTCTCAGGAATATGCAGGTTTCCTCACGATGTTTTCCTTCACCGTAAAGCACGTGGTGTGAAATCACTGTACATAAGTTTTTTAGAAAACTCATTGGTACAGGCCCCGCTGGGATGCGAGCTTGCGTCGCTTGTGTACCAGGCGACTGCTCAAACCTTAAGGCCCCCACGGCTCTGATATTTGACGGATATTTAATATTATATGAAACGAAATCTACGCGGGTGAAACCGTGGGGCACAGCTAGTATTGTATATACTTACCGTCGAAAGCCCAGTAAGTATATTTCGGTTGCCACAAACTAAAGTCTAATATAATATGTTAATACCAAATACACCTCTTCTGTTAATCCTTACATAAGACGAGACGCAATTAAGCTAAAAGCCTTCCTATTGATAATCCAACTCTGTTAACTTTACAATAATTAAGTTGTTCCATAAAGTAGATTCTCATAAATCATAAAGTTTATGAGTAATGACTTGATTGAAATTTGTTTTCGACAATTTTACGTCCTGGCAACTGGTTCGTTTAAGTTTGGAGCGTTCATTACTACTTGAAACTACAAATTTAGTGTCAAGTGTAATTTGATGAGAAGAGTAGTGGCCTAGGGGTTTGAGCAGTCGTCTGCTACGCTAGCGAGTTCGAATCCGAGCGGGGCCTGTTACAATTACCTTTTCTAAAACCTTATGTGCAGTGATTTCACACCAAGTGCTTCACGGTGACGCATAGTGTCTGAGACGGCGATGGACTCACCCTCTGTCACGTTGGCACTTAATCATATTCGGTGAAATGTGGGTGCTGTTATCACAACTCCTCTGCTTACCCCTTCGGGGACCCCATATTTTTGATGAGAATAAATCAATTTAATAGATTTTCCGTTGGTCAGGTTTGTACTGGCCCCACTGGGATTCGAACTTGCGTCGCTTGCGTAGCAGGCGACTACTCAAACCTCAAGGCCACCACGGCTCTTTAACAACATAAAACAATTTGTATAATTTTCTCTGTCTATTGCGGCTTATTCAAAAATGCATTTCCGGGTTAGTTAGAATCATCTAACTTTTACTGGCCAATAGTAATGTTATAAGGTGTAAATAATGTTACTTATATTAAAAAAAATTTGGGTCGAGTGAAACCGCAGGGCACAGTTAGTATTTACTATAAAAAAAATAAAGAAGCAATGTTTTCGTCCCAATTTTGTGATGACTACATCACTTCTCCGCGACTAATCCCCGAGGTATTTATCAATCTGGGACTTGATTTAGGGCCCATTACCTGACCCTTGGGCCCGCGACCCCCGGGGTAATTAGCTGAGTGAGCGCGAACATTTAGCTACGTTAGGATTCAAAGTCTATGAAATTACTAGCCCTTGAAGGTAAAAGGAGTAAGGTAAAGCTTTATATTATACTTAGATTTTCTTCAAAACTTTTTGGATCACAAACTTTCGAACAATAAATAAAATAAAAATGCCCACGTCATCCCAGAAGGGTCCACACTCAACAACACCCGCATTTCAACGAATATAATTAAGTGCCAACGTGACAGAGGGTGAGTCCATCGCCGTCTCAGGCACTATACATAAGTCATTGACATATGCAGATTTCCTCTCGATGTTTTCCTTCACCCTAAAGCACGTGGTGTGAAATCGCTGCACACCCTTTTAAAAATAAACTTTCGTTATCTCCTCAGAAAGCCCTTTCATTTGATACCCAGTGCAAAAACCAATAACTAGTCGGCCATCTTGGATGATCCGCCATATTGGAATTAAAATGAAGTCACATAGCTCTATGCATGCATTATTATCTAAAATAAGCGTTTACACTAATTCAGCTCAATCGGTTGTAGATAACTGATTTGAAATTCATTTAAAATATAGCAAGTTTATAAAAACCCTGTTATGTTCTATTGTAATTTTTACTTAAAATGTCCTTCATCCAAAGGGTTCCAGAAGGGGTAGGCATAAGTGTTAGAACACTCACTTTTGTCGAATATAAGCTGAGCCCCGCGGTATCACCCACGTAAAATTTTGCTGCCACGAAAAAGGCTTTTAATTTTCTGGGTTAATAAGTCGGTTTATTAGGTATTACTCTCTGCAACCTAACAAGCCCATAAACCTCATTATAATGCTCTTGAAATGTGGTGCTGGAGAAACTTGGCATAAAGTGGACACAGTTCCGCACCAACGATTCCATACTGCAGGAACTCAGGATCAAACAGCGTCTGTTTTCCACAGTTCAATCTCGCATTCTCAACTTCTTTGGACATGTGTCGCGACGTGGAGACGCATCCATAGAGCGTCTGGTGGTGCAGGGTAAATTCCATGGTACTAGGGCACGTAGCAGATAACCAGTGAGATGGACGGACCAGATTAAGGCTGTGATGGGTGTTCCTACTATCAACGAATGCTCCCTTAAATAAGCAGTCCGAAATGAATGGCGCCGTTTTGTTCAGCAAGCCACCAATTCTGACATCACGACCACGACCGCTCTGCCAAGAGTGTAACGATTGAGAAGAATAGATGTATAGATGACAACGTGACCTACGTTTCAAATACAAATCATCCACAAAATACGTGAAACTTTCCAACTAACTAGCGCTCGCTCGAACACCAGTAACAAAAGCTGAGTAGTAAATTGCTAATTAAACTCAGTTAATGAGCTGAGTTTATCTGAAGCCGTAGTTAAGAGCCTACGAGAGCAAACTGGAAACTAATTTCCTTCTCTTGTGCAGTGTCGTAACTTATTGACGTGTTTATGTATTCCACCTACGTGATTCTGTGTCGGTTTGGCTTTGAAATGACAGTGAGTTAATAATACTTTCTTCACAATGTAACACTGTTTTTATTCAGTTCAGCTTGTGTTGCACCAAATGACTCAGTCAACTGGCAAATTTGGCTGCAAGTGTCATTATTGTATGTAAAACTATTTATCAATAGCTTTAACCAGAAAAACATCATGTCATGACTTTGACAATTGGTCAAAGTGATGTTCAAAATAGTGAAAATCCAAAAAATATGTCAAATATGATCAAGTTATACATACATAACTACATTGATATGATCATGCCAGTATTCCTCGAAGGGGTAGGCAGAGGTGGCGTAATAACAACACCCACTTTTCACACAAGATGATTAAGTGTCAACGTGACAGATGGTGAGTCCATCGCATTCTCAGACACTTTACATACGTCATTGAATTATTTTTCAGAAATATGCAGGTTTCCTCACGATGTTTTCATTTTCACGTTTTCACACCACGTGCTTAACGGTGGGTAAAGCACGTGGTGTGAAATCACTGTAACTAAGTTTTTCAGAAAAACTCATTGGTACAGGCCCCGCTGGGATTCGAACTTGCGTTGCTTGCGTAGCAGGCGACTGCTCAAACCTCAAGGCAAGGAAAACACTCTAAACAGTTGTGTAAAAAATTATAATAAAAAAGTTAAAACATAACAAATAGATTTAATAAAGTCTCAGTCAAATGATTCACAGATTCATAGACCCTTAAAGGGATAGCTGTTTTATTTGAAACCAATACCGTTATGTATTCATACGGGTTGGAGTCAGGAAACGTCCGGGACATTACTGCGGGACATTTGGGACATAAAGTCTTCCTTACTCACTTTACTGGACATTACCGTCGTAAAGGAAATGCCCAGAAGTATTAAATTAGATTTACTGTTTCTAAGATATTTGGGGAATCCATTTACGTATCGGGAATCGGACGAGTTTCTTCAAACCATTATAATTAATTATTTATTAACTGTAAACAAAATATTTTTTCTACACTAATATTATAAAGAAAACTTTGTTTGTTTGGTTGTAATGAATAGGCTCAAAAACTACTGGACCTTCAAAAATTCTTTCCAATGGTGAAATGTGATGCTGTAGCTAACCAATGGGATAGCTACATCATCAGCGAGTAACATAGGATTTATTTTATCCCCGTACTCCCACGGGAACGGGAAATACGCGGGCGAAACCGCGTGAGGTCCGCTAGTAAGATATAAAAATGTATTAACAATTCGTTTAGTTTGTGTTAAAAAACACTGAGAGAGCCGTGGTGGCCTTGAGGTTTGAGCAGTCCTGCTACGCAAGCGACGCAAGTTCGAATCCCAGCGGGGCCTGTACCAATGAGTTTTTCTAAAAAAACTTATGTGCAGTAATCTCACACCACGTGCTTTACGGTGAAGGAAAACATCATGAGGAAACCTGCATATGTCTGAGAAGCAATTCAATGACGTATGTAAAGTGTCTGAGACGGCGATGGACTCAGCATCTGTCACGTTGGTACTTAATCATCTTCGGTGAAAAGTGGGTGTTGTTATTACAACACCTCTGCCTACCCCTTCGGGGAATACAGGCGTGAGCATATGTATATATCTAACACTGAATAAACGCAGTCAATTACAAAATTAAGGTTGTAACGAAAGATAGGGTTTTGCTAAAGATTTCCGCCTAAATCGCTGGCTCTATGCCTCGTGCACTCGACGTTCCATGGGTCGCGGTTCCAATGCGAATAGGTATACTCCATGTACATTCTTAGTCAGCGAATATGAATATTGTGTAGGTGTTAAATTGTGTTTAGTTATAAATGACTTTCCGTATGAAGACAAGTGCAGTTATTATAGAAGACTGCTGCGAAGCAAAAATGAGGATTATGATTTTGACCGGCATGTTCATCTGTTCCCTCAGAACTCCAAAACCACTTACCATAATTTGACAAATCAGGTATCGTTGGATGCATCTTAATTGTCCGCTGATTATAGCTATATAAAGTCAAATAAAATTTCATGTGGCGCCCTCTAGGGGCGAAAAAGGGGTGAAGTAAATGTATATTTTTTCTAATCGTAAAAAAAAATGGCATAATGGGGATTTAAAAAAAAAGGTATTTGAAAACCATGTTATGAATAATATATTATGACCACGGCATCACTTGCTTTAGCTGCGTAAACTTCATTCATACGAAAGAGCGAGATTTTTCAGTAGTCAGCAAGTTACTTTTGTTGAGAAGAACTCGGTAAAAAAACTCAGCAATTACTCTGGTCACGCCATCCCAGAAGGGTCCCCGAAGGGGTAAGCAGAGGTGTTGTAACAACAACACCCAAAATTCACCGAATAAGATTAAGTGTCAACGTGACATAGTGTGGGCCTTCGCCGTCTCAGGCACTATACATACGTCTTTGAATTACTTCTCAGACATATGCAGGTTTCCTCACGATGTTTTCTCAAATATTGTCGGTGATGCTAGCGAGTATGCTGCTGATGATATATACAGATGATATGCGAGATGCTAGATCACGCAGATGCAATACTCGTGATCTAAATAAATGAATAGTTACATAAGTCGTGAAGAGGAGCTCGTGGCTCAGTTGCTAATGCGCATATCATTAGATTAGCGAAGTTAAGCAACCCTACCCCTAGCCAGTAATTGGATGGGTAACCGCCCGAGTTCCCTCCGTGCCTCGGAGAGCACGTTAAGCCGTCGGTCAAAGGCTTGAAAGCAAAAAAGTTAGCAAACTACAAAGCCTGTAGAATCCTGCAATCCAAATCCGTTGGCATGTTTTCCCATAGTATCTACAAGTTATACAAACAGATAAAATCTCTGTTTTGGTTATAAATGGTCGATGTGTGGATTTCTCCTGACTCTCGGCATGGCTGTAACGTTAATTCATAATCATAACCCTTTTATTGAATAGAATCAGGTGTTGCTTTGTGGAAGTGTACAGTGATTTCACACCACGTGCTTTACGGTGAAGGAAAACATCGTGAATGATGTCGTATGTAAAGTGTCTGAGACGGCGATGGACTCACCATCTATCACGTTGGCACTTAATCATCTTCGGTGAAAGCGAGTGTTGTGATTACAACACCTCTGCCTACCCCTTCGGGGAATACAGGCGTGAGCATATGTATGTGTATGTATGTATAGAACATTACTTAGCTTCAAAAATCTAATCCTTGCCCGAACATATTATTACGAAGTTTTTCTCAGCCTGAATAATTTATCCATTTTCCTAGAACGGCTCGCCTATATCTAGGTATTAGTTAGGTCGTTGAACCGTATCGATGGCGCTCGGCCGTTATACCTTAGTTAAGGGCTCATCAAACATTGCCGGAACGTACATTAACATGTTTAATGATATTATCACAGGTTTTGACATAGACTAAGATGTCTATTTAAATTCTTATTAAAAAACATAGTTTAACCCCGGACTAAATCTATGTTCACCCCTTTTTAAATCCTTATCACAGAGAGAGATAGAGTAACCATTAAACCTCCTCTTTCAACGGTATTTTGTTTTGTTCTGTAGGTAATTTATACCTTAGTGTTTTTTTTGCAATATAGAGAAGTTCAGTGCAAAAATGTCTCCCACACTTTTAATTCAATTTCTAAAAAGAGTATTTGTCTCACATACTACTTGTAAACCAGGAATTATTTGTGACGTTTTTGTGTATCTATATCTATTCATCTATACATATAAATATCATAAAAGTGTCTGTTTGTAATTTCAAAGTTACACCTTTTCAATGAATGCATATGAAAGTATACATGGTACTGACATAAAAAAACAATTTTTATAATTTTTCTCTCTCTGTCTGTTTGTTCCGGCTTTATCTAACGGGACTTTCACTGGCTGATAACGAAAGCTACGAGGAGTAACTAAGGCTACTATTAATTAAAATATGAGGGTTGCGCGGCTCACCCATAATAATTCCACGCGGGTGAAACCGCTAGGCAAGTATATAATATTTTGGCTGTATGTATTGAACACTTTTGTATGAGATTGTCTCATGTTATTTTATATCTACTATTTATGTGAATATATTACGAATCTCAGTAGCTCTAAAAAGGCCACTTTGGGAGAATCATAATGTGATCCCAAAGTGGCAAAATAGTCACATACTTGCAATTCGTATTATGATTCACGAATGATTAATATTTCGCAATTCAGCTATTTCATACTTTCCTATGAAGATTCCTAAAATGTTCCACAAAATATGAATTGCTTTTGTGACAAATAGCATCATAAAAAGTTAGTTAAGGACTAACATCTACAATTATTGTAATCATAATATGAATTGCACTTACGTGAACATTTTGTCATTAAAATGATGAATCATACACGGATCACGCTATGATTCTTCCAAAGTGGCCTTTTTAGTCCTACAGTAATATCAACGTAAAATTCTTACAAGTACAAATTCTTGTATAAGAAAAAAATATACAGTGTAGAATGTTTATGTGATGTCGCCAGTCAAACATTCGCATGCTATAATATAGGTTAGCTAAACATGTATGTTCTATTATACCTCACACCACCTTTATACCATGTTTTTAGCGAATAAATGTATTATTATTATTATTATTAAAAAGGGGACCAAAATCGCTTTGATAATCACAATCCGTTGTGTTTGGTCAACGCTCCGTTCCGATGAATGTAGACGCCCCTTAACTCTGACGTCATGGCCGTTAACTGCAATCTTACTTTCCAGAATAACAACATTTGCGTAAAGTTTTGTTGGAACGAGTTAAAATAATAATAGCTTTGGAACACTTTACAAAGCAGTGCACGCTATTTACTACCTTACAGTTACAATAACGTGCAGGGCATTTTATTCGTGTATCAAGAATGTATATAGAGTGCATGTTCGAATGGCCTGTTTGTTGCCAGCGTAGCAATTCCTTTTGAATATGGTTGGCAGCGCAGAACTATTAACCCTAATCTGCATTGGCTTCAGTAGTCGAGCTCTGTTATGTGGGAATGCTCGAGTGACACCCCTGGCACTTTGTCCGTCCGTTACCACACAAAAGACGTTTATCTATTTCTTGTATAGCATAAATATACAGCATATATACACATCCCCACGCCTGTATCCAAAGGGGAAGGCAGAGGTGTTGTAATCGACCCAATAGCCAGGGTCTAAGAATTTGGCTATGGTATCCCTATCGTAACAGGCGACTAAAAGGGGGCCGGAGGGCCTGCTGGCGGTGGTCGGGGTGGGAGCTTTGACCACCGAGCCGCGGGCCCGGGAAGGTGCCGCGCACAGCGAGGTCTCCAGGGGCGGCGACACAGCTGCCCCGGGGATGTGCCCCGGCAAAGTGTAGGGGGATATCGGTGCGATCTATCAGAGTACCCGGAGTCCCCCCTGAGCACTGAGGATGGCCACCGGGGGGTTTTAGTGCGGTAAAAATGCCTCATACCCCGATCTGCCTCTCCCAGGGCGGCCCAATTTTCACAAAGATGATTAAGTGCCAACGTGACTGATGGTGAGGCTATTGCCGTCTCAGGCACTATACATACGTATTTTTGATTACTTCTCAGACATATGCAGGTTACCTCACGATGTCTTCCTTCACCGTAACGCACGTCGTGTGAAATCACATAGCAGAAGTTTTTAGAAAAACTCATTGATGTATAGAGCCATGGTGGCCTCGGGGTTTGAGCACTCGCCTGCTACACAAGTGACACAGGTTCGAATCCCAGCGGGGCCTGTAACAATTACTTTCCTAAAAACGTATGTGCATATTTCACACGTGCATTACGATGAAGGAAAACATTCAAAGACGTATGTATAGTGCTTGAGACGGCGATGGACTCACCCTCTGTCACGTTGGCACTTAATCATCTTCGGTGAAATGTGCGTGTTGTTATTACAACACCTCTGCTTACTCCTTCGGGGACCCTTCTTTTTATTTATCGATGCCCTTCTTGGATTCGTACTGCAGTCATCACTGCTGTAACCCCACGGCCACCAAGGTTCTTTCGAATAATATTCAAAGGACTTACGCAGTTAAGGTATGACGCGACTTGTAACTGAATGCATGCAAAGGACACAGTGTAGGTTCGAATCGATACTACTTGGACGGCTGCCAGCCAGTCACCGAACCATAATAGTCATGGTACATAAAGCATGCACATTACTTTTGTTGTACCATTTATGTCACTATGGCTTAGCGGTTGTGGAGTTAGGGTGGTAATTCCTAAGTTCGTTCCCGGTTAAGTTTTTGGATACGAGAACGTTTTACGTTTGATCTCTGGTTAATTTCTTGTTGTAAACTGATAATATATATACAAATAAATAAAATGTATGTGTCTGTTTTAATTACAAAAATAACAGCACTTCTCTAAATGCTTGTATATACGATACTCACTGTGAAACTGCAGGGCAGTTAATAATATAGTTTGCACATTAGAATAACACATAGAGTATAACTTATAAAGGTATTGTGTGAATTGTCCAATATGTAAATATAAGTTAAGGAAGTTGTCGAGAAGTCCTGCTTAAGTAAAGGGAGTCGCGGGCACCAGAAAGCAGGTTTACGACATTTTATGACATGTTTGCGGGGAAATAAATAAAACTCGGACGATAAGGCTAAGCGCACGGAATATTTTCTACATGTTAACAAATATAAAGAGCCGTGGTGGCCTCGGGGTTTGAGCACTCGCCTGCTACGCAAGCGACGCTAGTTCGAACCCAGCGGGGCCTGTACCAATGAGTTTTTCGAAAACACTTATGTACAGTGATTTTACATCACGTGCTTTACGGTGAAGGAAAACATTGTGAGGAAACCTGCATATTTCTGAGAAGTAATTCAAAGACGTATGTATAGTGCCCGAGACGGTGATAGACTCACCATCTGTCACGTTGGCACTTAATCAAATTCGGTGAAAATTGGGTGTTGTGATAGCAACACCTCTGCCTACCCCTTCGGGGAATACAGGCGTGAGCATATGTATGTTAACAAATAAGCGATCTTTTTTTTCAACGGCACAAAAACAGTCAGTGTTACCAATAAAGTAAAGGAATATTTATCTCTCAAAGTTAATTTAATTCATGAAGTGTTGACCACTTTTCTGTCATAAAAACTCAGTGCTTACATTCGCTACCGGTCGTCTAAAAAAGTACCGTTTATTTTGACGGAGCATCTTGATAAACCGTAAAAGAACTTCATGAGACACAATATGATACTGAAATTGGTGAAATAAGAGACCCTTTACGAGCAAATGTGTTATAAATAATATTGCAATTGTCATTACAACGGGATTTATGATGCTTTAACAAAATGAAGGTATACAATATATACTCTATGCATACAGATAAATATAATTGAAGTGTCTGTTTGTAATTCCAAAATAACATCTTTTCTCTCAATGAATCTAATTTTCAGAAAAATTGTGTAATCTCCGAAACGGTTGGACTGATTTTAACGGAATTTCACTGGCTGATAGCTAATGTTACAAGGATTAACTTTGTTCACTCTTAATTTAAAAAAAAATTGTGTTCCGTGGGAATTTTATTAAATCTACGCGGTTGACACATAAATCACGCTAATATAATAAATCGCGTAAATCAAGCGACAAGGACAAGTAAATAGGACGCCGGTAATGGAGACCAAACATTAATCTATATTAAACATAATAGTAGCAAAATTAAGCAGAGAATATAATTCATAAAAGTCTGAAACAGTATCCCTATCACGGGTTTGCCACCGTTTTCGTAATCTATACTCGCTAGCGTCACCGCCGAACATTAGTATGAGACATCGTGCGGCGACTCCCAGCGGTGACGTGAAGAACTAAAATATCTCATACAAATATTGCTAGTGACGCTAGCAAGTATAGATTACGAAAACGGTGGAAAACCCGTGATAGGGGTACGGCTATAAATGGCACTCTCGTAGCCAAAAAGCAGGACCCTATTACTAAGGCTTCACTGTTCGTCTGTCCGTCTGTCACCAGAATGTATCTCATGAACCGTGATAGAACTGTTGCCTTAAAAACAATACTAAAAAAACAGTATAAAATAAATAATTAAGAGAATACGAGATGGCATATATGATCACTCTAAGAGAGAGGTTCCCGAAGGGGTAAGTAGAGGTGTTGTAACAACAACACCCACATTTCGCCGAATATGATTAAGTGCCAAATTGACAGAGGGTGAGTCCATCAACGGCTCAGGCACTATACATACGTCTTTGACATATGCAGGCTTCCTCATGATGTTTTCCTTCAACCGTAAAGCACGTGGTGTGAAATCACTGCCCTTAAGTTTTAAAAAAATCTCATTGGTGCAGGCCCTGCTGGGATTCGAGCTTGCGTCGCTCGCGTAGCAGGTGACTACTCAAACCCCAAGGGCACTACGGCTCTCGATTCGATTATGTAAATAGATACCCAGCGTCTATCTCTGGTTTTAGCATGATTAATGACTAAAAGTGAGAGCGGATGCGGATATTCCGGACCAATCCGTCTTCCCTATCCTACGAAACTACACTTACATTAATCAACCCGGTAATTAGGACTTTACTTTGGAAGTAATAAAGGATTTATATATTTTTTGTGCTCGACCTGCTTTCATTACTTTTTTGGTCGTAAGACGAGCAATTGCAAGATGTTTCAACCATAGAGGTCTTTCGATTGTTGATGCAAGTGATTGGTCCAAGTCGCGCCGAATGTAGCCGAATGGTCACGATCGTCGGCCGATGCCATCGACTGCGATTGAATTTAAACTCGACGCACGGGATCCTAAATCGCGCAATAAGAATTTTCAAGCGCATTGCAGTATATATACAAGTTTCCAACTAGAACAGTTGGAGCCACGGTTCCCCAGACATGACGCTCGCCTGGCTGGAAGATCTTGCCTTAGCTGGGGATGAGCATGATCACTCGCTCTACCCATAGATCTGTCACGTTGGCACGTGTTATTATTACAACACCTCTGCTTACCTGTGTATATGTCTAATAGGCTCGCTTCTTGTAACATGGGCCTTAAACATAACTGGCGATATGATGCTGTACTACAAGTACCCCTACCCCTTTGGGGAATACAGCCAACGTATGTTTGTATGTTTTCGCTTATTTGATGCTTTGACTAGAAAGGGGTGAAAGATAGGAAGGCGGAGAGAAATAGAAGAGAAAAACATATTCTGACGACTACGAATAATATGGGATATTGTCAGGAGGATTATGAAGATACTAAATATTTTTTACATCCTTATCAAGCCCAAGTTTATTCCCAGAAGGTTCCCCGAAAAGATATGCAGAACCCTAATTTTATTGAGAAAATTGGAATTCGCGAAGGACTTAAGATTTAACGTCTTACGCGCGGGTGATACCACGGGCATAGCTAGTAGTATAATAAGTTTTGAATAATGGACCTTAATACATACGTAATAAGGCTGACTTGTAGTTGCTCATGATATCTTCATTTCGCACACCATTTCACTGTCATCTATTTGGCACTGACGCCTCATTAAATTGATATACAATGTTATGAACTGTAAGGTAAATGTAATTGGGTTCAAATTGGTTTCTGACACAATAATTATAGGAGGTCGGAATTAATTTTGTTTTTGATATTCTCATTTAATGTTGGAACTAGAATAATATATTTTCCTTATAACGCCTTGCTTTTTACCTCTACTAATGAATCATCTCCCTGGCCTTATCCCATACATTATTGGGATCGACACTTGATTTAACCAGATGCGGCTGATCACCTGATTTTTATACGAAGCGACGGCCATCTGACCTACGCAACCCTTCTGACGAGGAAAATCTATGATCTGGGTTAAACCACTTTTTATTATCTCTACTAATAAATTTTACAAAAAAATTATAATGTATGTTTGGAATGAAAAAATCTCAAAACCAACAGGTATTTTTATAAGAAACTCCTTCACTAATATAATGCCAATTAAGACTGAGTAACATAGGCTATACTGGTAATCTTACGCGGGTAAAACCGCGAGGCACAACTGGCTGAAAGAAATTAACAGTCACATTTCAAAACACACACCGAATAAGTTTTTGTGATTATGCCTTCACATCACACCTGCCACAGAAAGAATTACTTACTTGCATCGCGAGTCTAGTAAGAAATTACGATTCCCGATACCAAATGACACCGCGAAACTAACAACCGTTATGGCCGCAATCAAAATGGGTGTCAGTTGTCATGACAGCTATAATACTGGCACAACTGGTATTGACATTTGAAAAAAAATACTGCGCGTTTTTTTAATGTTGGAAGAAAAAACAAAACATGTCAATGATTGGTCCGCGTCCAACATAGGTGCCGTTACCTTGCCTGCGTAATGATGAAGTCTACGAACTTGCTATGACTGACCAGTAGCACTTTGCAGCTATGTAATGCGATACAAAACAGTCTACAATTAAGTTCCCAGCGGTCTGTACCAATGAGTATTTCTAATAACTTATATGCATGCATATGCTCACGCCTGTATTCGCCGATACTATACCTCCATTTGCCAGCCAGGTCCCATGTAATAGGGAGCAAGCCTATTGACATTTACATATGCTCACGCCTGTATTGCCCGATACTATACCCCCATTTGCCAGACAGGTCCCATATAATAGGGAGCAAGCCTATTGACATTTACATATGCTCACGCCTGTAGGTGGGCAGAGGCGTTGTAAAAACAATACCCACTTTTCCCCGAAGATGGTTAAGTGCCAACGTGGCAGATGGTAAGTCTTTAAATTACTTCTCAGACATATGCAGGTTTCCTCACGGTGTTTTCCTTAACTAGGCCAACGAAGCGGAATAATATTAAATAGATAATGAACTGAGTAACAGAAAATAGATTCTAACTGTAAAATCTATTTCATTCTTTCAACAACTGCAACTGAATCAATCCCTTAAACTAAACCAGGCCAATTAAAAATATCTTTCTGAATTTTAATACACTTCTGTAAGTCTATTTTA
Organism: Watsonalla binaria; assembly: GCA_929442735.1. Classification (NCBI taxonomy): domain Eukaryota; kingdom Metazoa; phylum Arthropoda; class Insecta; order Lepidoptera; family Drepanidae; genus Watsonalla; species Watsonalla binaria. Next base: position 1,194,169 of record OV838929.1, on the reverse strand, counting down.
CTCCCGTTGTGTGCGCTTCCAATTACACGGGACTAACGGTAGGGTTGGTACAAAGGTATAAATAAAAAGATACATGATAGCGTTCTTGATACGGCTTCATTCTAATTCCAATATGGTGGATCATCCAAGATGGCGGCCTAGTATTTTTTTTTACACTACTTCATTATGGGTATCAAATGGGTTACACTGAAAACCATCTCCGTTAGACTTAACTGGATCCTAGTTTGGTCTGTGGTTATAGTTGAGTTGTGTCTCTTTGCGAACAATGTGTTGCATTTATTTATTTTGTATTTTTTTCATGCTTTATTTATGTTGTTGAAAGTATTGGTTGAAGTCAATTGCTTATTATTATTATGGGCTGGTGTTAGATGCCACGTGTGTCGATACGTTGGCTCCGTCCCATCCCCCGACACTGCTGTGGCGGCCGGTGCTGCTGCTGTTTAGCAGGAGTGCCTCAAGCGCCGGAAATATGCTTGCATTGGTCAAGGATAAATATTTTCTGCGTTTGCGATTGAAACTCTGGGGCCTTGGGGTCCAGATGCTCATCAACTTTTCAAAGAGGTTGCACGTCGTCTGGTAGAAGCTTCTCGTGACAAGCGGGCTGGGGCTTTTCTCGCTCAGAGAATCAGCATTACTATTCAACGTGGCAATGTTACCAGCCTTCTTGGCACGATCAAGAGAGACACCGATTTGGGCCAAGTTTTCTACTTGTGATTAGTTTTTAGTACTGTTCCTTGTAATGTATTATTATTATTAATAATAAATGAAAAGGCTCGTTGAGAACTCAAGAATATTATTGTTTATTGTTGATACGAAATTTTCGTATGAGCTTGCTTTAAATATTGCATGCACTTTAATTAAGTGACAGCCCTAGCGTGGGACGAATCAATTTGGTGGTTATAAAAGACTCCAATAGTTCCAGAACACGTCACTTTTTAAACAAACCATTTGTTCTATTCACATTGGCTCCCGCTATTTCACTTCGGGAAAATATTGGACATTGTTTTTCATTGTGCGTTTTCCAATGGAGTTGAAAAATGTTCTCATACATGTGTGTGTTTTAACGTACCTATTCATATTTTTATATTCAGACTAGATCTGCCCCGCGGTGACACTCACATAGACTTATTTCATATGTCCAGCCGTTTCAGAGATTAGTCGGATGAAACAGACGATAGATTTTTTTAGTTAAAACCGTAAACTTGCATATGGATTTAGTAAAATGCTGTTATTTTGGAATTATAAGCAGACACTTATATTAATTATTAGTTAAAGCACATAAAACTAGGTAGGAATCGTATTTAAGTAGCTAAAAACTAATTACAAGTAGAAAAGAGCCGCGGTGGCCTTGAGGTTAGAGCAGTCGCCTGCTACGCAAGCGACACAAGTTCGAATCTCAGCGGGGCCTGTACCAATGAGTTTTTCTAAAAAACGTATGTACAGTGATGTCTTACCACGTGCTTTACGGTGAAGGAAAACATCGTGAGGAAACCTGCATATGTCTGAGAAGTAATTCAAAGACGTATGTATAGTGCCTGAGACGGCGATGGACTCACCCTCTGTCACGTTGGTACTTGATCATATTCGGTGAAATGTGGGTGTTGTTACTACACCTCTGCTTACCCCTTCGGGGACCCTTCTGGGATGGCGTGAGCATATATATATACAACTAGAAAACTCGGCCCAAATCGCTCTCTCGGGATAGTGCCAAGAAGGCTGGCAGCATTGCCACGTTGAATAGCAATGCTGATTCTCTGAGCGAGAAAAGCTCCAGCCCGCTTGTCACTTAAATAGACAGACACTTAAATTTGATTTATCTGTGTGTATAGATAAAAGATACAGTCATATTTTGGATTGAACCCGCGTCCTCTGGCTAGCAAACCGTTTATCAATAACAGGTGGATCTGGGATCTGGGTCAAGATTCATCTGATCCATTTTGCATGCAAATTGCGGACCTGGCTGTCGTTTAAATATGCATTTCATTTGCCGACTGATAGTGTCCATAAAACAAAGATTGGCTGTTAGCTGTTTTATTGGCAAGTGTTTTTTTTTGTCTCTCCGGCTTTTATGATATGATGTGGCTTGGGCAGATGAAGGATAAGAAATCGTTCCTCCATTGATGATTTAATGATCAGTAGGTCTAATAAGGCCACTTTGGGAAAATCATAATGTGATCCGAAAATTATTCACCATTGAAATGACAAAATGGTCACTTAGGTGCAATTCATGTTATGACCCACGAATGATTAATATTTCGCAATTCACCTGTTTCACACTTTCCTGTGAAGATTCCTAAAATGGTCCACAAAATATGAATTGCTTTTGTGACAAATAGCATCATAATAAGTTAGTTAGGGACTGACATCTACAATTATTGTAATCATTCGCAAGAGACGCAAGTTCATATCCCAGCGGGGCCTGTACCAATGAGTTTTTCTAAAAACATATGAGCAATGATTTCACACCACGTGTTTTACGGTGGAGGAAAACATCGTGAGGAAACCTGCATATGTCTGAGAAGAAATTCATGTATTGTGCATGAGACGGCGATGGACTCACTCTCTGTCACGTTGGCACTTCGGTGAAATGTGGGTGTTGTTGTTACAACTCCCTGCTTACCCTTCTGGGATGGCGTGAGCGTGAGATGTATATATGATTTATGACGTTTCATACATTCAGCGCAAGCGCGAGAGAATGTTAGGTACTTTGTAGAAGTGGCGGGCAGAGGTTAGTTCGGAAGCAGCTGGTGTTTACTTTTAATTAAGCCTGATGGACGACCGCCCAGCCTGTTTGTGTTGAGAAAACTCCGCAACTCCAAGTATCTCATATAATTGAGATAAATACGCAAAGTGAAGATTTTATTTTAATATTACATGTGCAGCACATTGAGGAGCTCGTGGCACAGTTGCTATTCCGCATATCATTCGATTAGTGAAGTTAAGCAACTCTAGCCCTAGCCAGTAATTGGAAGGGTGAACGCCCGAGTTTCCTCCGTGCCTCGGAGAGCACGTTAAGCCGTCGGTCCCGGTTGCCAATTTATCATCTTTGGCAATCGTTACAGGTCAGTCGGAGGTCTAAAATAGTCTGACAACTGGTTTAACCCAGATCACAGATTTAACTCTTATTATAATATTATAGTAGAGATAGACATCTTATTCCCTCTCTTATCATCATTTTCTTATTCTCAGGAAAAATAGAAGAATAACATTACATTCAAACGTTATACATTTCTTTCCGTTGTTCCTGCGCGTACATAGAGAGGTTCACTTCAAATATTTAATACACGGAACTTCGGTTACATGTTCCGGATTAACATAAGATTTGTGGTAAGACCGTCGGAACTTAAAAAGTAAATAAAACGTGTCGAAGACAGTCGTATCGCGGTCCCAAGTCGTAAAACGAAGGCCCTTGGGAGTGTACTACAAAATAAAATATAACAAGAAGGTCTTCCCAAATTGATTATCCACGGACGGAGGCATGAGGAGAAATGCGGCTATATTGTAGTTGTATTGCATGGCATGATAAAAAAATGCAAGGTGATTTATACATTTCTTGCCATCCAAGCTTTGCCACCTGTCAAAACGCAACAATTAAAACTGTCCAAGATCGAGTCAGACTTGCGCACGATGGGTTTCATGCCATCTATAAAAACGTGCAAAAAAAATCACGTCTGTAACGTGATTTTTTTCATTACCTTAAAGTTGTTTTATAGTATGCATTGTTATAGCGACAACAGAAATAGATAAAATTTTCGACTACCTAACTATCACGGTTCATGAGATACAGTCAGGTGACCGACGGAGAGACATGGACAGCGAAGTCTTAGCAAGGGTCCCGTTTTTCACTATTACATTCTTCACCCTAAAATCTTATTTTCACGATAGTTTGACTCGCATGATAGAGATGTAGGTAAGATGAAGCGTTTCCGTGTGTGCGATTATCTTTTATTTGTTTGCGTGCTCCTTTTGCCAGGAGCTGACATTGTGTGTGTTTTTATTTTGCGGTTGTACTGCGGTTTGTTGCGCCCTCCAAATTAAATATTAATATTTTATTTTGTGGATTCCAAGTCAGAAATTCCTCGAAATTGGAGTTTCTTACTCAGAGAGAAATGTATTTATTTTTAATTTTAAGTACACGACTCTACTTGATTGTACTTTTTTTATTTATATTCACACATATACTGACAGCACTCTTTTCTCGCTCAGAGAATCAGCATTGCTATTCAACGTGGCAATGCTGCCAGCCTTCTTGGCACGATCCCGAGAGACACCGATTTGGGCCAAGTTTTCTTCTTGTAATTAGTTTTTAGTTACTTATTAGTTACTTAATAAAGAATGAATTCAACTGTAAAAAAAAAAGTTTATTTAACTTACAAGTTTAGAATGACAGTGGTTGGGACATCTTCTGGTAAGTTACAATAACCTGTATTAGAAGAGTCCCCTCTTTTCTATGGTCCTTAATTATGTAACACTTGTAAATATTTACATAGTATATAATGACAGGTGATGTACTTAGAAGTAAGAAATAATAATAATAATATAAAGTTTATATTGTACCAATAGTTTTATCCACAACTGGTGTCATCCCAAATCACCTATCATTCACTAAAGCTACTGGACCTCCCACCATCATCATACATAAACATGCAAAAGGCCGCTATCCGAAATATATGCCGGATTGTCAGAAAGTTCATGGATTTAACAGAAATAGAAGACCCAACTAATACCAGACACAATCCATCCCAATGATATCCACTTGGTCTTGACCCGTCAATATCATTTATTACCGGCCTCGGCTGGGAAAAAGAAATTAGAAATAATAATAATGATGTTTATGAGTGTGTGTCTTTATGTGTGTTTGTGTTTGTGTGTATGAGTGTGTGTTTGTGTGTATGAGTGTGTGTGGGTGCGTGGGAGGTCCGTGTGCGTGTTTGTATGTGCATGAATGTGTGTTTTTCTAAGTATTATTTGTGATGAGTAGATAAATAGTACCATTTAATTGAATAATCATAACACATTATCGTAGTTTATTGAAAACTATAAAAAATATAATTTTATTACCAAAATATCTTTATCTATATCTTTAAATAGTATACATAAAATTTGCCATATGTATACAACATTATTTTTCTTATAAATTTATCTATATTTGTTCTAAGCGAGTCTGGGTGACGGGTTGTCCACCTCTATATTGGTTGAGGAGGCCAATGGCTGGCATTCACGTCATACTTGTGAACAGGTGCTGCTTGTGGGGGCTGGTCATCTCAAGCTACGCATTAAGTTATAAAAAACTACTAGTCTTTTACTTTATTTTAACTTTTATTGACATTTTAGTGACATTCTTAAGTGATTTATTTTGTATTTTTTAAATTGTATAATATTTTCAAAAGAGTACATATATATACTCACGCCTGTATTCCCCGAAGGGGTAGGCAGAGGTGTTGTGATAACAACACCCACTTTTCTCCGAATTTGATTAAGTGCCAACGTGACAGATGGTGAGTCTATCGCCGTCTCAGGCACTATACATACGTCTTTGAATTACTTCTCAGAAATATGCAGGTTTCCTCACGATGTTTTCCTTCACCGTGAAGCATGTGGTGTGAAATCACTGCACTTAAGCTTTTTAGAAAAACTCATTGGTACAGGCCCCGCTGGGATTCGAACTTGCGTCGCTTGCTTAGCAGGCGACTGCTCAAACCCCGAGGCCACCACGGCTTAAAAGTCCACGTTAAGTAAAATTCTTAAAAAATCGTACCCCGAATTAAGCGAAGGCGGGTCGCTAGTTAAATATAAAAAGCATATGTTTCAGTATTCAGCACAGCTTTTGGCAGATATCAGGCCAGACTCATTAGTGCCGTTCATACTGAAATGCTTAGGTCTAAATCTGGGGTTGCTTGGCTAAGGGTGGCGAAAAACGCGCCACTGCGACTTTCAATTATAATATTATCCAAATAATATCCATATTTATACAGATAAATAATATTGAAGTGTCTGTTTGTAATTCTAAAATAACTGCATAGATAGATAGATTCATGTTTTCAGTATTACTGGAGCCATGATCACGATACTAAATTCGCGCGGGGATGGGTAATTAAAGGCGGAAATATTTGTCTACCCTCAATCTTCGCTGACTGCAATCACTATTGGTACTCACTCGAAACTCACATCTACTAGAATGACTAGGGTATTGAGAACTAGTGCTCCAAGTGTGTAATCATTGATATACTAATATTATAAGGGTGAAAATTTTATTTGTTGGGCTAGTCTCTAGGTTTGAGTTGAAAATTATTTTTGCGTTTAATAGTTCATCGAGGAAATCAAAGAGGTTTTATAACATCAAGCTGCGACCAATAGGAGCGAAGCAAGAATGGCAGATATTATTGAAACTGGAGAAATTTTCACTAAAAAAATAGTGTTTATCTATACAGATAAATAAAATTGACGTGTCTGTTTGTAATTTCAAAATAACACCTTTTCACTAAATGCATATGAAATTATATACGGTACTGACGTAAAAAAAACAATTTAATGAAAAAATATCTGTCTGTCTGCCTGTTTGCTAATCTCCCAAACAGCAGGCCCGATTTTTACGAGACTTTCACTGGTAAATAGCTAATATTACAAGGATTAACTTAGCCTAATTTGAAACCAATTGTTCAATAAATTAATTTGTGAGGCACAGGTTATAATTACAGGTAGTAAGAGCCGTGGTGGCCTTGAGGTTTGAGTAGTCGCCTGCTACGCCAACCAATGAGTTTTCTAAAAAAAAAAACACTTAAGTACAGTGATTTCACACCACGTGCTTTACGGTGAAGGAAAACATCGTGAGGAAACCTGCATATTTCTGAGAAGTAATTCAATGACGTATGGAAAGTGTCTGAGACGACGATGGACTCACTATCTGTCACGTTGGCGATTAATCATCTTCGGTGAAAAATGGGTGTTGTGATTACAACACCTCTGCCTACCCCTTCGGGGAATACAGGCGTGAGCATATGTATGTGTAGGTAATAATTAATATAGACAATACGAGATGCATAGTAGTAGCTCCGCGTGTGAGAACCCTTAGCTCGTTTGCGGGTGAAGTGGCTGGTTGCAATCCCGCAACCATTTCACTTGGTGTCTACTTCACGTTGGAGCATCTACAAATGTGTTCGTACTCTGTCAGCAATGCTTTAGCTTGATCATTAATTACGGAAGCCTTCCCAAAAGGTTTCTTAGAGGGGTAGGCAATTTGTTCGTAAGAAAACTTTTAAAGTTTTTAAAGTGTAAATTGTCCGCGTAAATTTTTGAATACTCTGTCCCAAAAATCATGCCACCTTCAGATAATCTTATTTACTATAAGAAGAGGTGTTACAACACCAACTTTTCACCGAAGATGATTAAGTGCGTGACAGATGGTGACTCGCCGTCTCAAGCACTATACATACGTCTTGAAATTTCTTCTCAGATATAGCGGGTTTCCTCACGATGTTTCGTTCAACGTAATGCTCGTAGGGTGACAAAATAATACTAAGTTTTAATTACATACCTTTATTCCCCGACGGGGTAGGCAGAGGTGTGCTTACAGTACCTATACCCATACTTTGGTAGTTATGCTTAAGTCCCGTGTAATAGGAACGAGCCTATTGTCATTAACTGGGCAAAACTCCGGCCTGTTCTTGGAAATTGCAAATGGAAAAAATACAATAACATATTTTCCAACCCAGGTATCAAACTCCATTATATTACCAACTTAATCATCTTTATCATCATTCGTATCTTAGTCTTTCAAATCAATTATCTGCGGATGATATAACCAAGACTGAAAAGAACTGAAATTCAAACAGTTTATGTAAATCACGCTTCATTCAACACTAGCTGTTAACCGTGACTTTGTCGATATTTCAGAAATATGTGCTGATTTTGTAAAGGCTATTATTTAAGTATTGAATCTTGTATATCAACAGAAGAGAGTCAAGATTGAGAAGTATGGAATTTGGTTGGACACATAATATCTTCATTGTAACCCTTACCAAATTTTACAATGGTGCAATTTATTGTATGTATAGATGCTCAGATAACGTTGATTTGCAATTTTACCTCGGTGTTAACCGTGAAGTATGATCGGCTAAATTGATTGATGATGCTGATCAAACAATACTCGATACTTGCAAACAAAACGTACGCACTGTCAAATGATGGAACTAAAAACAATCACTATAATTCTCGCCGTAACGATAACTGGTAAATACGCTGACCTAATTAAATTGAACAAATTCATACTACCCGCTAATGATGCAACTGTTGTAGAACAAAACACAAATGAAAATAACCATTTTGAAAATAATGAAGAAGTCTCCACTGGCAGTGCAGAAACAAATGAAATCAAAGTGGATATTAAAAATAAGGTGATGAGATTCGTCCAGAACGCAATCAATAATCTCACATTAGATGATGTTACAAATGAAACGGAATCATCAGAGTGGCTCTCCGTTTTAATAAAAAGTTTGCAGATAAAGCCAAATCATCTTCATGAAAACCACACAATTTTAGATGAATTTAACAATACATTGGACACCATTGGAACGAATAAAGCAGATCACGTTACCAATATAACTAAAACATTAAAAGTAAATGACAGAATATTTAACGAAACAGTAAAAGCAGTTATAAGTCAAAAAAAAGTTAATAACGATACCATAAATGACACAGTTAATCATACCAGACGAACAGATATGGAACAACGAGCAGTTGGAATGAATTCAACAGTGGTTAAGGAATTAACATCAACGGATACTTTGGTTAATAAAGTAACTGGAAATGTACCAAACAATACGACAGCAATAGAAATCAAATCAATTAATACCGAGGCTCCAAATACGGCTAAAACAATCCAAGCAAAAGATTCACAAGTTATCGCAAACTTAGGAGAGAATCCAGTTATATCCGCGGCAGAAGTTAGAAACAAAATAAATACACCATTAATTGATATAACACAGCTGAGAAGGGTCGAAGAATACAATACTTACGTGCCAATAGTGGAAGATATGGGTTATGAACAGCTACAGTTGAGAGAGAAACTTTACGGGCGAATGGACCCGCTCCTTTAGGCCTAAAGGAAAATGCGTTGCGTGTATTGTTATTTGTTTTTGCTTTGATAGAAAGAATTGTTCAATAAGGCATCTTCATGGTCATTGAATAAAGAATTATAAAAAGGTTAATCTTGCTCAATTTGGGGGTTGAATATATTTTTACTGAAATCTATATATTAAAAGTTATGTTAATTACACTATTTATACCTCAATAACGGCTGCACCGATTTGGGTGAAAATTGGTGTGGAGGTAGCTTATAACCAGAAGGACATAGTATACTATATATATTTATCCCGTTCCCGTGGAACGTGACGTAAAACGTGGTATAACACAATAAAGTCTACACGAGTGAGACCGCGGGGCACAGCTAGACTAATATAAAAATAAAATAATAATAAAGTTGTGCTTTAAATTCTGTTAAGTCTAAATAGCATTCGAAACCTGTACTGCAAGTATATTCATGACGTGATCATTTCGTTTGCGTATTGATGTGGATCGAAATGTGTTGATACTTGCGACGATAACGGATCAATACAATTCCTAGCCAAAACGATTATACCAAATACGCAATCGTTCAAACCTACTTGGGGTTATGTCCAGCCACTAATTGACAATCATCTTAGGGAAATGCAAAAGGAATCACGTATTATTTCAAATTCTCAAAACTCCGAACTAGAACAAAGTAAGCGACATAAGAACTGCCAGGTATAATATTTTGGCACTATCCGAACAATATCCATCCATTCAGGCTCCGTTTCGAACGAAGTGCCAAATCCCTCGGTTGGAAACTGTCCAATACCTATGACATGCATCGTGGCTCACAGTCTGAGCCAATTCTTACAGATACCGAGGATTCTACTGTTCCATAAATTGGACCTACTTTTGCCAGTTTGCCTAAAGTTATTCTCGCAATAGACTTTAGTAATCAGTAGGTCAAAGACCTTTGGTATTCAGATTATTCCGAATGCAGTAAGAAATATATTCCCCCAAGTTAGTAGGAAAAGGTTAGTTTGCGAGGAAAACTTGACGAGATACGTACCTATGTGACTTATGCGAAGTAATATAAAGCTAAATTGCTTACAGTTTTCGTATCTTTTGCCCAAATGTAGTTGAGTAAGACGTTACTCAAACCCAAATACTGAACCGTGCTTAAACGCATAAGAAAATCCAGAAATAAGCCTTGAAGAAAAAACTTGAAGCGACCTATTTAAAGACAACATCGACTTGTAATCTTGTAACCTGAACACGCTTCGTTGCGAAGAGGTTTTATTTTAATGTGAAAGCCGGAGAATAGGCTCCAAATGGCGACGTAATAGGCAGGTAATCGCCGAGGACGGGGGAAGAATATAACAAAGTTACCGAATTAAGAGGTGCCAAGTTTTAAGTGAGGTGTCTTATGTCACCGTTTCGGGGTAATAAGTTAGCTTATGTGGGTACTAATGAGTTGTCTCCTTTGAGTACTAAATGAAGTTTTGCCACGGAATTACACTTTTGATGGAGGTGTTCAAAAGCTTGCAGTCCGTTTAGTGGAGTACTGCCTATGACCACTTGCAAAAAATGTCGTCTATAATAAATATTTCGCTGTAATAAAATTAGGTATAAATATGCGCCTGTATTTCTCGAATGGGTAGGCAGAAATGTACTCATAGTAGACCCAAATTTCGCCTGTTATGTTGAAGTCCCATGTAACAGGGGGTGAACTTGTCATTTACCGGAGACTGATCCAAACTCCGGGCTACGGGGAAACGATAGATGGAAAACCCAGTTACTCCTTTACCGCGTTCCGGAGATCTAGCCATTTACCCCTGGTTCACAGAAGGGCTTCCAACCGCTTATGAAATATATGCCTCTTTAAGTGTATGTAATAAATACCATTGCTATTAAGCTTGGGTTGCTTCTGACTATCATAAAATAAAATAAGGTTCTGGTCATATAAAAAATTACACTGACAGCAAATTTTGCCAATTAACGGCGTCATTTAGTACAACGCATTTCGCCGTCAACGTCATTAGAATCTTTTGACATTGTCAAATTTGCCTTTAGTATTGACAGCTTATATCATGCTACAGGGGAGCCAAATATAATTGCTTAAGAACTTCTTAGCTTTGACGTTTACGGTACAAAAATTAAACGCCAAAACTTAGAAGGTCTTAACAAGTTCTGCTTAAACCGATGGTGGCAGGCCTCTGATCTTAATTACATTCATTTCCTTGTCGTAACCCACAGTAAATAACAAAACACCATGAGGGTGTAAGTCACGCATAAACTTTGCAGTTTTTTTTTAATTTAACTGTAAAAGTATCACAAAACATACGTCGAAAGTAAATTTCCTTTACAATTACAGCGCCGAAGTGTACTAAAGAAAAATAAAAGTACCATAAATTTTAAGTTGGAGCCCTTGAGAGAAAAGTTGCTTATTATACGGTTTGCGTAAACTTATTGTAATATAGCACAAGACGTGTTCTACCTTCCTACCTAAGGGAATTCACTCGTATTCCCTTTGTTTTTATCGTTTTATTCAAGTTGAGTAATTTTGTATAATATAATATTCCAGGTAAAACATAACTACGAAATTTGGAATTAAATTTAAATTTGATGTTAAATATAAATAACTCGTAGATTTAATGTCATGGGTTACGCGCTAAGGTTTTTTTTAAAGTAGCCTACAAAATTAAATAAAAAATTATATCAGTACAGGCAGAGTGAGTCCAACGCCGTCTCAGACACTATACATACGTCATTGAATTACTTCTCAAACATATGCAGGTTTCATCACGATGTTTTCCTTCACCGTAAAGCACGTGGTGTGAAATTACTGCACATAAGTTTTTAGAAAACTCATTGGTACAGGCCCCCCGAACTTGCGTCACTTGCTTAGCGTAGCTCTTTTACTAACTTGCATTTAAACTGTGATTTAACCAAATATTTCAATCATTCGTTGTATTTGTATTGGTCTTACAAACTAATTCAAAATTCGATCTCAGTCGCTCAAGTATGTTCAAAACTTTAATATAGTCCCACTCTCCTGCTCATATGTTCGTTCGATCGGTTCATATAGATGCGACTCTACAAACTCATTGTGAAGTCGTCAACTTTATCGTTAAACGCAAATGCTAGGTGGAGACAACTTTGCCCATCTACCCTCAGTGAGTACTATCTAGTCTTTTTGTAATAGCTCTTTTAGTGATGTGATCTTTTCAGTTTCAGCCGTGTAGTATTTTTTTTATTTCCACGGAAAAACTAAATGTTTTTTTTAACAAAACATTAACTAACTAAAATTAACATTAGCTACCCTCCAGTGAAAGTCCCGGTAAAATCGGTCCAGTTGATTCAGAGATTACCCGGAACAAACAGACAGACAGGCAGATAAAAAATTGAAAATTGTTTTTTTTAAGTCAGAACCGTATATAGTTTTATATGCATTTAGTGAAAAGCTGCTATTTTGGAACTACAAACAGACACTTCAATTTTGTTTATCTGTAAAGATGTATAGACTAACTCGATTTCCTACATTTTTCTGTGAAGGAATCATAATTTCTTTGTATAAGTAATTTTATAATAACAACTAGCTGTGCCCGGCTAACGTTGTATTGCCATCTATTTTTTTGGGGTGGACTACCCCTAACATTTAGGGGGATGAAAAATAGATGTTGGCCGATTCTCATAGATACCGGATAAGCACAAAAAATTTCATCAAAATCGGTCAAGCCGTTTCGGAGGAGTATGGCAACGAAAACTGTGACACGAGAATTTTATATATTAGCTAACAATAACTGGTTATTTGTCTCTGACAGAAGTTGAACATGTTATATTATAGATTAAGATATGAATATGATATTTTTAACAATCTATCTATTAAGTAAACCAATTAGCATAATCTTGATAAGTTCATATTTGAGAGTAACGTTCACCTAAGTTACATTTTCATCATCATCTTGCCCATACCTATGTTATTTGGGGTCGGCACAATGTGTTCCTCGCTTCAATTCCGCTGTATCATCCACCATATTCACTCCCAGTCTACTCATATCATCATTCATACAATCCACCCATCGTCTATGTTAGCATAAAATAAAACTCCAAGTATCAACTTCAGTTATAATTAGATGTACTAGATTATTAGTTATGTAAATTTTTATCGACATTTGTGCATTGGAACATTGTCCATGAGCTTACGATTCTTAAATTATTTATTTTGTATTCTTTAAATTGTATAATATTTTGAAAAGAGTAATTACTGAGTTTCTTGCCAGGTTCTTCTAAGTAAAAGCAACCTTCCGAACCTGGCGGTAGCATGTATAATCCTGTATAATTATGTCATTCTGACGATTTGAAAGTACTTTGTAAAAAGTCTAATCGAATAAAGATACTTTTGACTTTGACTTTGACTATCGATAACATCGAATGCTTCCATCCCTTTCGGTCCAAGTCGGAGGTTTCGTGAGCGTAACGGAAACTTTCTTGCTGTAAGTAATATTATAATAGTGTCTGATAAGTTTTTTTGGCACCCATTTTGTTTTACCAAGTTGGTATCTTATAACTTAACCAACCGAGTTGTAAGATTCCAACTGTTAATAAAAATATGCACTTTTATTCTTTGCATCTCAAACTCGAGTAGCTCGTGGCACAGTTGCTATTGCGCATATCATTCGATCAGCGAAGCTAAGCAACCCAGCCAGTATTTGGATGGGTGACCGCCCGAGTTCCCTCCGTGCCTCGGAGAGCACGTTAAGCCGTCGGTCCCGGTTGCCAATTTATCATCTTTGGCAGTCGTTACAGGTCGGTCGGAGGCCTAAAATAGTCTGACAACTGGTTTAACCCAGATCACAGATTTTCCTCATTAAAGGGGTTGCGAAGGTCAGATGGCAGTCGCTTCGTATAAAAATCTGTTGATCAGCCACATCGGGTTGAATCAAGTGCCGACCCCAACAACGTATAGGATAAGGCCAGGGCGATGATGATGACATCTCAAACTATTGTCCTTTATTTTCCTTTATTTATTTAATGGCGATGAGCTTCAGTAAAACTATTCCGCCAATGTCAAGTGATTGTTGAGAAAAATATCTTGTAAGTTGTTAAAAATATGTGGTGGAACCCATTGGATTCCTCGCTGTCAAAAAAAAAGAGAGTCTATTGTCGTCTCAAACAATATACATACGTCATTGAATTACTTTTTACAAATATGCAGGTTTCCTCACGATGTTTTCCTTCACCGTCAAGCACGTGGTGTGAAATCACTGTAAGTTTTTTTTTTTTAAACTTCTTATTCATTTAGTGTCAGCTGTTATTTTGGAATTTCAAACAGACACTTCAGTTTTATTTATCTACATAGATAACAAAGATTAAACTTAACACAGTAAGTAAGTTACGTTCGATTAAATTATAACAGCCTTCTACATAAAATCTACAGTTATGTAATTTTTAGACGCAAATAATAATCCTATCTACTACATAAGTTTTTATCAAGCGTGAAACGTGCTCGTTGTAATCACTTTAGCCGTTGTATTTTGTACTCTATGGGCAAGAGAATAAGGGCCGAATGAAGGTTACAAAGGGCGAATAAAATAATGAAATATGGATTCAGAAAATTGATGTTCTCACGTTTGTTATGAAAAATGGATGGCAAAGAACGACAATAAATTCTGTGGAGATAAATTATACGGCTCAATCTCCTTAGCAGGATGTAATTTACGATATTTAGTTATGACGATAACATACCTTAGCCTTCATAATACAAAATATTGTTTAAACGAAGACTAGACCCAACTAAATCTATGTCCATTAATATAAATATGCTCACGCCATCCCAGAAGGGTCCCCGAAGGAGTAAGCAGAGGTGTTGTAACAACACCTACATTTCACCGAATATGATCAAGTGCCAACGTGACAGAGGGTGAGTCCATCGCCGTCTCAGGCACTATACATACGTCTTTTGAAATAACTGCACAAAAGGTTTTTTTTTAGAAAATCTCATTGGTACAGGACCCGCTGGGATTCGTACTTGCGTCGCTTGCGTAGCAGGCGACTGCTCTAACCCCAAGGCCTTCTTATGTCAATTATTATTCTCTATTCTATTATTCTCCATTATTATTATCTATAACATTATTATTATTATTTCAGAAAGAAAACTTGTACTGAGTTCTTATATTCATTATCATTTATATGTGCATATAGCATATTATGAATTATACATTCAACTATTAATGTTTATATATTCAAATTATAAATAAATAGGTGTATTACATTATATCGTAAGTGTATATATTTATGTTTATTTGTACTTTACCTTCATGCTCGCATGTTCCAAACCATTATCCCATCCCAGGATATCTGGAAGAGATCGCCATTTGCGACAATACCGCTAATTCTACATGAATTTATATTTTCTCCCACTTGTGTAATCCTCGTGTGCAATAAGCTTTAAAAATAAATAAGGGTTCGGAAAAACTCATTGGAACTGATCGTAAGAACTCCGTTCCCTTCTGCGAATTACTTCAAACATATGTCTCTTACTGAGGACTATCTATTCTGCGCGACATATTAACTTAATTAGCGCCATTTGGCAAATGTCGCGTAATTACCTGAAGATGTGTCGTAAATCACGGATTGCTCGTTACGGAATCGGAATTTGGATGTGCGCCAGACATCGTGCCTTCTAACTACCCTCGGGACTTGTGGAACATGTAATAGAGCGCAGCTCATTTACCTAGTAAGGACACTCATAGGGGCATTCGCTTCTCGATAAATACTTTTGCTCACGTCGCATGCTAACGAGGCGCGATTGCGAGACGTTTTGCAGACGGTCAAATTTTCCATCGAGTCAACCATCGACTCGCCCTGGCGATGAAACAATGATTCATACACACATAAGGGCTCACACTTGTATTCCCCGAAGGGGTAGGCAGATGTGTTGTAATCACAACACCCACTTTTCATCGAAGATGATTAAGTGCAAACGTGACAGGTGAGTCTATCGTCTTAGGCACTATACGTCATTGAATTGCTTCTCAGAAATATGCAGGTTTCCTGACGATGTTTTCCCTCACCGTAAAGCACGTGGTGTGAAATAACTGTACATAAGTTATTTTAGAAAAACTCATAGGTACAGAGACCCAGGTGGGATTCGAACTTGCGTCGCTTGCGTAGCAAGGCACTGTTTAAACCTCAAGGCCACCACGGCTCTCAGTGAAACAATGATATGTTTTGATTATTTTTGTAAATGATGGAACCGATCGTAGGCCGACGCGATGCATCACGCCGGATTCGATTAGTAGCGACTACGCGTGAGTCAGACTCGCTATCATCCATTACGATTGAAAATAATCGAATGTAACGAGATAGCTGAACAGTAAAAAAAATTGTAGCTAGCTTCTGGCCATTGCGTATCGCTACTCCAGCTCATAAGGCACCGAGGTTTAAATCGTAGATGAACCCATGCGTAGAAGTTTTTTCATACCTATTAATTCAACTCAAGTCAACTCGCTCGCTCATAAAGATTGAAATTCCTTTAACATAATGCCAAATATTGTTAGGACAGCACTATTCAATGACATACACTACTTAATACTCACCACGGGAACAGTACACTATTCAAAGGCAGTAAGGTATAGTCCCCTGTCGGGCGACCAGATATCGAACGGGACATCGCGTTATGTCCTACCTTTCTTATTAATGCTCTCAGGATTTAAGGCATCTCAATGCCTTCAGATACCTGAGTCTTTCTCATATTTAAAATCAACGTTAAAATGTATTACCGCTTAAGCAAGATTGTATTTTTAAATCGAGGCTTTATGTAATTATCATAATTTTATTCAATTCACCGCACAAGGGATTATTCTGTGCCATAATTGATTGATTTTATGCCGTCGAAAAATTGCCTGTGAGATGAAATATTCATCATTATAATCCCTTATGCATAAGCTGATCGAATTTTATTCAATGAAAACGTGAGATTATGTTTCTCGTATAGCCTCATTGTTAAAGTGGTCTAGTTATAGTTCGATCCCCGGGTCGGGCAAAGTGTTAGTAGGCTTTTCCATCTACAATTCCCCGGTAGAAAGAAAGAAATCACTTGTTCTGATGGATTATGAGTAACAAAATAAAAGTTTCATTACGATAATTTTAGATCAGTTTATTTCGATGTTGCACGCAGGGCGAGGAAAGTAGAATAGGGCGATACAAGTTTTGACACTACATACGTCAATGCTCTAAACACTGACAGCTGTCAGTCATATTGTCAGATGGACATTGTGTTTGCATACTTAATTAATCACAGACGTAGTCTGTGGTTTACCAATAAACCAACAGATTCTACCTGATGTGGCTGATCACCTGAATATTATACGAAGCGACTGCCATCTGACTTTTTTCTTGACATTAGTCTTTTTACGAGGAAAATCTGTGATCTGGGTTAAGCCAGTTGTCATACTGTTTTAGGCCTCCGACTGACCTGTAACGATTGCCAGAAAGCATTTTTAATAAAGGCAAGCTAATTCTGTATTATAATTTACGTAACAATAGAATTTTGTTGCCGTTTAAGAATGGAAATCATTTATTTATGCCTATTGGAGCGTCTTCAGACAATGCCGTGAAGGTTTTATTATAAATTAATCTTCGGAACATTGGTGCTATTACCAGCTCCTTGTTTGAGAAAATTATAAAAAAAATAGTTTTTTTTTTGTCAGGCTCTTAATACATTTTTTATCTGTATGCTAGTGTGTTAGTATTAAACTCTATTGATTCATTTAACCTGATTTGTGCTGCCAGTCACGCACGTCATTACATTAATCGATAGATGTTTAGATTTATAGATGTATGTAAGTATGTATAGATACGTCTTTGCATTACTTTTCTGACATATGCATTCTTCATCACTGCACTTAAAGGCTTATTCCCATGATTCATGACATCCATGATGTTATTACCGCCACCTCCACGGCTTTTGTTCTGTAGTTCTAAAAAGGCCACTTTTGGAGAATCATAATGTGATCCGAATATGATTCATCATTGAAATGACAAAATATATATCGTATAACAAAATAAATATATATAGCGAATACAATACAGTGTTTATTTATGTCATTATATTATAGAGAAGAAGATTAAATCAAACATTTATAGTCATTTCGCATTTAAATACCACAATTTGATTAAGATTATGACTGGAAATGGAATTTAAGTTTATAGAAAAACACATTGCTGAGATTGGATCTTGTGTGTAAGCGACTATTCAAATCACTCGGTCGCCACGGCTGCTTTAAATAGCTTTTAACCAGCGGTTTTTCAATGAAAGCTTTCGTGAATGATACATGCTGGACTAAAAGCTCTTTGAATCACGTCAAGAGGAATATTCAATTGAAAAATGCCAATGAAACGCTTAAAAAAGCACAGGTATACGGAGTAGAAAAATGATCGAACTATTTATTTAGAGCCACTATCCTGGTTTTAAAGCAGGATTGATTTAAAAAAATAGTCTCATCATCCCCTTGGCCTTATCCCATACATTATTATTTTTAGTACGTGGGGGTCTTGGGGTTTTAGCTCTTACCTGATACGCAAGCAACGCAAGTTCGAATCCCAGCGGAGTGAGATTCTCTAAAATCGTATGCGATCCGGCTAATCTCCGAAACAGCTAGATCGATTTTAACGGGACTTTCACTGGCTAATAGCTAATATTATGACGAATAACTTAGACTACTTTTATATTAAAATAATCAGGGGTTCGCAGGCCTCCCATAAAATTAAGTCTACGCAGATGGAACCGCAGGGCACCGCTAGATTGTAATATTTAAATTATTATTTTTGACAATTGAGCATTTGAACTGTGTCCACGGGCACATTCATGAGATATACTGTAACCATTAAAAATTGTATAATATTTTTTTAAAAGGGTAATTGTTGAGTTTCATGCCGGGTTCTTCTCAACAAAAGCTACCTTCCGAACCCGGTGGTAACATTTATAATCATGTTTAATGTATTTTGTGTCCTTCAGACGATTTGAAAGTACTTTGTAAGAAGTCTAATCAAATAAAGGTATTTCGAATTATGAATTAATTAATTACACTCTGGCCCTCTAAAATAAGTCCCGAATTCTTGGTGTTATGCCAGCTATCGTGATATATTTTAATCAACGGTCACGTCCAAAGTAGCTCCATCATGCAGGTGGTATTCAATATCCTAAGTTTAAACCAGAGGCCGATCTATAAAGTTATGTAAGGGATATTGGCTCGGCTGTCTAAACAGCTGACCTAGGCTGGTTTCAGATATTCACCCGCTTTTAGTCTCTAAAACTTTCTTATTATACATACATATGCTCACGCCTATATTCCCCGAAGGGGTAGGCAGAGGTGCTGTAACAAATTCACCCAAATTTAACCGAATATGATTAAGTGCCAACGAGACAGAGGGTGAGTCCATCGCCGTCTCAAGCACTATACATACATCATTAAATTACTTCTCAGATATATGCAGGTTTCCTCACGATGTTTTCCTTCACCGTAATGCACGTGTTGTGAAATCAAACAAGTGCCACCACGGCTCTTATTATTTGGCATTTCAGTCTAATATATATAGATATGCTCACCCATGCAAGAATTATTTCGTAAGCGTATATACTTTCAAATCAAATAAAAAAAAATAGACTTTTTACAAAGTACTTTCAAAGCGTCAGAAAGGCACGATTACATAGGATTATACATGTTCGGACGGTTCGGAAGGTTGCTTTTACTGAGAAGAACCTGGCAAGAAGCTCAGTAACTACTCTTTTAAAGAAATAATTTTACAGCTTTGACACAGTTCCAGTGCACAAAAGTCGATATATTTTTTTAAACTAATAATGCGACCCGTCATCCTTTCATATGCAATTGGTAAAAAGCTGTTAATTTAGAATTATAAACAGACATTTGCATTTATCTGTATAGCTTTAGCAGGTAACGAGTAAGTGTTAAAGTAAGTAGCAGGTAAGTACTTGACCGACTTTTATTATATTTAGCTGCTTTTAACAGCGTAACGTAAAAAATACCCGGTTTTTATGACAGCCATAATGAAGAATTGTTTGGGCTTTTAGAAACTCTAAAAGCTACATACATATGCTCACGCCTGTATTCCCGAAGGGGTAGGCAGAGGTGTTGTAATCACAACACCCACTTTTCACCGAAGATGATTAAGTGCCAACGTGACAGATGGTGAGTCCATCGCCGTCATATACACCTTACATACGTCATTGAATTACTTCTCAGAAATATGCAGGTCCCGAGAGACACCGATTTGGGCCAAGTTTTCTACTTGTAATTAGTTTTTAGTACTGTTCCTTATATATTAAAGCTTTTTTTTATTTTAAGTGCCAACGTAACAGAGTGAGTCTTTCGCCGTCTTAGGCACTATACATATGTCTGTGGATTTCACGACGAAGTTTGCTTTAACGTAAAGCACGTGGGGTGGAATAGCTTATTACCTCGAACTTGCTTCCCTTACGTAGCAGGCGATTGCTAAGACTCCTCAACGGCTCAAGAGTGAGTTCACTTTTTGAATGAGGCTCTGTGAACGAGTTGATCAAAGTAAACAACATTGCCTAGCCGTAGATAAATGCAGACGGCTTTCGAATGATATACACTGGTCATTAAGTTGCAGCAAACCAAAATAAAAGTAACACGATGACCTGCTCCCGTCACGTTTCAAATATTGGACCAGTGTTATGTACTCCCGACCCATCTGGACATATTCCAACATGAATAAGTCATGGGGAACATGTCTCCAGAGGAC
Source organism: Watsonalla binaria (assembly GCA_929442735.1). NCBI lineage: Eukaryota > Metazoa > Arthropoda > Insecta > Lepidoptera > Drepanidae > Watsonalla > Watsonalla binaria. The sequence continues at coordinate 1,173,331 of OV838929.1, read as the reverse complement.
AATATGTGGTTGTTGTGTAATCGCTATTGGGAACACGGAGAATAGGACACCGTGATATATGAGCAACGATTTACGTAACTGCGCTTGTTGTGCTGGAATCGAGGACAAACAGAAACTCTTTGATTTTTACGATGTTCTTAACATTTAAGGGCCAAGGTACGCCAAAAAATATTTGCTTACTACCTATTCATCATCGTCCCTGGCCTTATCCCATACATTGTTGGGGTCGGCACTTGATTCAACCCGATGTGGCCGATCACCTGATTTTTAGAAGTGACTGCCATCTGACCTTCGCAATCCCTTTAACGAAGAAAATCTGTGATCTGGGTTAAACCAGTTGTCAGACTATTTTAGGCCTTCGACTGACCTGTAACGATTATAAAAGGATCGCAAAAGGAAAGGCATTGCGTGCTATCGCTACCTTTACTTATTGATCCAGCGGTAGAACAATAAAGACTGGTAAACAGTCGACTTTAATATAGCTCCATTAACAGTATGATTATGAAAGAAATGAGCTGATAACAAACTATAAATCGCTGTAAGAGGGTTACTTTTCCGACGCGTGTTACGGTACAATGCGTGCTATTATCACACGCACTCCCTTTCTTCGTAAGTCGGTGCGTGAGGAATCTCTATCGGACTATGGTATAAGCGGTAGCGATTTCAACTAGAATCAAATTCAAACAATTTTATTGTGCTTCACGGTTTTACTCGCGTATACTTCATTTCATCGTTGGCCCGAGGAACGATATTGTACATACACACATACATATGCTCACGCCTGTATTCCCCGAAGGGGTAGGCAGAGATGTTGTAATCACAACACCCACTTTTCACCGAAGATGGTTAAGTGCCAACGTGACAGATGTTGAGTCCATCGCCGTCTCAGACACTATACATACGACATTGAATTACTTCTCAGAAATATGCAGGTTTCCTCACGATGTTTTCCTTCACCGTAAAGCATGTGGTGTGAAAACACAAGTTTTTTTAGAAAAACTCATTGGTACAGGCCCCGCTGGGATTCGAACTTGCGTCGCTTGCGTAGCAGGCGACTGCTCAAACTTCAAGGCCACCACGGCTCTGTTTGATACGATGATGATGACCGATATTTTTTATTTTTTAAATAAGAGTATCTTATTTTCACCTTGTAACGTTAGCTATCTGCTAGTGAAATTCGCGTAAAAATTGGTCTAGCCGTCAGACATTAGTCTCATTTAAGAGACAGACAGACAGATGTTTTTTATTCGGAATTACAAACTGACACTTCAATTTTATTTATCTGTATATATGTATACATAGGGGACACTTGGAGCAGTTATTGAACGTTATATATAGAGGACGCAGTATTACATGCATGGTTATCATGCTCATGTCTGTATTTCCTGAAGGGGTTTTTAGGTTCCATGTTATAGGGGGCGAACTTATTGGCATTAACTGAGCCCTCATCCAGACTACTGAGAAATAAAAAATGCAAAGACCTTGCAACACTATCCGACCCGGGAATCTAAGCCAGGACCTCGTATTTCGCAGTAGTATGTACAACCACAAAACCTACGAGGCAGTCTTTGCAAAACATTACTCACTTTCATTAAAACTGGCAGTGCGTATTAAGAACTTCTTTGCAAACTTTATCTTCTTGTCAAAGTTTAGAAATGACGCCTAAGCCCATGATAGTAGGCCCCCTGTTAACGGTTAATACTAAAAACCTTGGGGTAATGTGTCCGCGTTGATCTTAATGATTGACCCACAGTCGAACTGGGCCACTGGCCCATTTCCTGCAAGGGTAGCGGGTAGAGTCTGCGTGCTCGAACTTAAATTGCCAATAAAAACATTACCAAAACGCAGCGCCCCACTTAATGAACAAATAAGATTACGCTAAATATCCACATTGGTTTGCATTCATTGTTTGTATGAACACACATACATATGCTGACTCCTATATTCCCCGAAGGGGTAGACAGAGGTATTGAAGTAACAACACCCACTTTTCACCGACGATGGCCAAGTGCCAACGTGATGGTGAGTCCAGCGCCGTCTCAGGCTATACATACATATGAATATATAAATGAACGAGTCATTAGCAGAAGTTGCCCAAATAAGAGATCTGGGGGTTATCCTCGACAGCAGGCTGCGTTTTAATGTCCATATCGAACGAATTGTGAAGACCGGGTTTAAAATGCTTGGATTTGTTCATCGCAATCTCACAGAATTTAAGAACCCAAAGGTGAAGATTTCCATATTCACGTCACTAGTTCGCAGCAATCTGGAGTATTGTAGTGTTGTCTGGAACCCCCATTACGATACTTACAGAAAGAGGCTTGAACACATACAAAAACGCTTCCTATGCCATTTAACCTATAACTGCAATCTCACAAAAAAGTTAACAACCTACAACGAGCGTTTACAGTACTTTCGCCTTACATCTCTCTGTTCTCGACGGAAGGAGCTGGACAGCATGTTCCTCTATAAAATTGTTAATGGTATAATTGATTCTCAACATCTACTAAGTCTAATTAATCTCTCAGCCCCAAGGAGAAGACCCAGATCCCTTAATCACAAACCTTTTGGTGAAAATTGTACACGATCACGTCATTGTCGATACTCTCCAATTAACAGATCTATAATACAGTATAATGCGCTCCATAGATCTACTGCATCAAAACCAGTTAATCACAACATTGTCAACATTGATATTTTCTCTGATAGCCTCATTAAATTCAAACGTAATATTCATAAATTATTAAATTAATTAAGTTTATTTTATATTAGTTCACTTTTTCGATTACTTATGTACTTTTTAAACATACTTATGTATATATTTTTCTAATGCATGCAGTCTTTCACCTGTAATTAAGATAACATTTGCTACGTTTAAGCTTACTTGTCACTATATTCCTTGTCTTGATGTATATCTTGTTGGTGAATCAATAAATAAATAAATAAATATACATAGCCAATAAATAAATGATATGGGGATCAAAATCAAACATATTGGGGATAATTTCCGTTCGAACCTTCGGACCTTACAGAAGACCGCAAGCAAATAATGCTACCTTTAAAGTAGTACTGTGTTCCTGTATGGGGAGGAGTGGATACGAAAATTAGAGTTATGAAAAAATATTTCAGTGTTATATAGCCCATTTATCGATGAAGGCTATAGGCTATATATTATCACGCTAAGACCAATTAAAGTTATAAAACCCAAAGTTACTATTCCAAGCGGACGAAATCACGGACAGAATCTTTTCAACAAATATAAATTCGAATTTCGGGAACGTTGAAATAGGTCAATACGTTGAAAGAGGAGATTGTGGCACAGTTGCTATTGCGCATATCATTCGATTTGCGAAGTTAAGCAACCCTAGCCCTAGCCAGTAATTGGATGGGTGACCGCCCGAGTTTCCTCCGTGTCTTGGAGAGCACGTTAAGCCGTCGGTCCCGGTTGCCAATTTATCATCTTTGGCAATCGTTACAGATCAGTCGGAGGCCGCAAATAGTCTGACGACTGGCTTAACCCAGATTACAGATTTTCCTCGTTAAAGGGGTTGCGAAGGTCAGATGGCAGTCGCTTCGTATAAAAATCAGGTGATCAGCCACATTGGGTTGAATCAAGTGCCGACCCCAACAATCTATGGGATAAGGCCAGGGAGATGATGTTGAAATAGGTCAAAGCCTACAATTATGTCTACATATACTGCGATCTTTTGTAAAGACTTCTTAAACGACAGAATAATTTATCAGCTAACAAAGGAAGTGGAAGGAAACCTAGTGGCGCTCAATGTGCAAATTTTTTGCCCGCCATTGTTTAAAACAGGCGTTAATTTTAATTAGTTCCTTTACAAGCGGCCATTTTGAGTTTCCTTAACTACGTGCTAGTCATTGCTGCGAGTTAAAAAAATAAATACGATCGTAAATTTGGAACTTGTTAGGGTGTATGTTTTTTTTTTAATTCGTCTGCTTTGCAGTAAGGCTACTGCGGACAGCCCAGAGTGGGTTAGTAACTGGTTAATGGCGATAGGCTCGCTCCTTATTACATGGGTCCCAAACGTAACTGGTATCTATGTATATATAAATGAGAAGTTTGAGTACACGATGACCTAAATCACGCAAAAAGAGTTATCAAGCGCATTGCAGCATAAATACAACTTTCCAACTAGAATAATTGGATTAGTCCTGTTAATCAGTGGAGGTAACTCCCCCTTTTTTTTTTCTTTGATGTGGGGAAATCTTCAAAAGGTCCCCGACCGCCCTGAGGTCCAATGAGGTTTGAGGAGTACCAATGAGGTTTTCCAAAAAAACTTATGTTCAGTGATTTCACACCACGTGCTTTACCGTGAAGGAAAACATCGTGAGGAAACCTGTATATTTCTGAGAAGTAATTCAATGACGTATGTAAAGTGTCAGAGACGGCGATAGACTCACCATCTGTCACGTTGGCACTTAATCATCTTCGGTGAAAAGTGGGTGTTGTGATTACAACATCTCTGCCTACCCCTTCGGGGAATACAGGCGTGAGCATATGTATGTATGTATATATGGTACATACAAAAAAAAAGATTTCTCTTGTTGTCTGTTTGTTCCGGCTAATCTCAGAAACAGCTGGACCGATTCCAACGGGACTTTCAATGGAAGATAGTGAGTAACAAATGTAACTTATACTTTATCCTTAAATAATGTTCCGCGAAATATTAAGTCTATATAATGGTCTATATAATCAATTTATATAATGGTGCTATTATTTATTTATTTAAAAAATAAATATGCTCACGCCATCCCAGAAAGAGTGTAAACACAGGTGTTGTAACAACAACACCCACTTTTCACCGAATATGATTAAGTGCCAACGTGACAGAGGGTGAGTCCATTGCCGTCTCAGGCACCATACGTACGTGTTTGAATTACATCTCAGACATATTGCAGGTTTTCTCACGATGTTTTCCTTCACCGTGGTGTGAAATCACTGTACATAAGTCTTATAGAAAAACTCATTGGTACAGGCCCCGCTGGGATTTGAACTTGCGTCGCTTGTGTAGCAGGTGACTGCTCAAACCACAAAGCCACTACTGCTCCCTCTTTTAAATGTACTAGATTTTTAGTTATGCTATTTTTTATCGACATTTGTGCATTGGAACATTGTCCAGTAGCTTACGATTCTTAAATTATTTATTTTGTATTCTTTAAATTGTATAATATTTTTGAAAAAAGTAATTACTGAGTTTCTTGCCAGGTTCTTCTCAGTAAAAGCAACCTTCCGAACTTGGCGGTAGCATGTATAATCCTGTATAATTATGTCATTCTGACGATTTTGAATGTACTTTGTTAAAAGTCTAATCGAATAAACACTTTAGGCTTTGACTTTGAAAATGAATTATTTGCTATGAAACTGCATGATAATACGTATAGTCGCAAATCCGTACATCTATCAAAGTAGTTACCTTCGTATGTAAATGTATTAATTATGTTGTGTATTAGACAATTCAAATAGTTATAGTACTAAAGGAATAGTTAGATTATGTACGGATTCCTCAGAATTTGATTACACATTCTGTATATGTAATTAAGGATTGCACAAATTATAGTATAGTAATATTGTACCATTCCGCGTCGCTCGGAACATTAAATTAACGAATGAATTGTGCAAAATACATTAGTTTGGTAAACCGGAGTAAACACATTTACAAGGATTGCTTACTCATCATCATCATCATCATCATAGGCCACTTCATCTTGTCAGATGATTGTTGCAGTGCCGTGTCCTATATCTTGCATCTTCTCTTGTGGCTTAGAAGACCAATGGCAGCACGGCATCTCTTGCCACATTTGTCGCAAGTGAACCGTGGATCTGAGGGATTGCTTACTATCAGTACAGTATAATAAGCATTATAAGCAGTATGGAATCTATCACTATTTTTTGAGTTCCAATAAAATTAATCCATCGGTGAATCACAACTCGAGTCATCAATCGTAAGGATTAAAAATATAATCTTTTATTTACTGTAAAGAGTGGTAGGAGCAAACGCCTGCTACGCAAGGGGGCCTAAGTTACTCCTTGTTGCATTAGCTATCTGCAAGTGAAAGTCCCCTTAAAATCGGTCCAGATTTTTAGCCGAAACAAACAGACAGAAAGACGTACAAGGAGATTTTTTCAAATAAGTATCATAAATCAAGGAGAAGCTCGTGGCCCAGTTGATATTGCGCATATCATTCGATCAGCAAAGCTCAGCAACCCTAACGAAAGCCAGTACTTGGATGGGTGACCGCCCGAGTTCCCTCCGTGCCCCGGAGAACACGTTAATCCGTCGGTCCCGGTTGCCAATTTGTGATCTTTGGCAATCGTTACAGGTCAGTCGGAAGCCTAAAATAGTCTGACAACTGGTTTAACCCAGATCACAGATTTTCCTCGTAAAGGGGGTTGCGAAGGTCAGATGGCAGTCGTTTATAAAAATTAGGTGATCAGCCACATCGGGTTGAACCAAGTGCCGACCCCAATAATGTATGGGTACACAATTTATCTCTATAAGCGCACTTATGGGTACTATTCATTTCTTTACCCCACAAATTTCCTGCTGGGGTGCCTGAATTATAATTCCCTTAAAGTCAGAAGGGAGGTTGACCAGATTGCTACGTCATGTAAGGTTCTCCGCGGGATGATCGACGCCCCCGAGCTTTTTGGTGAACTGTGTCGACTCTTCGTTCCTGACAGGTACCTGCGTAGTAGGAAACACAAGCTGTTCGCTGTCCCCAACAGTCGAACAGTAGCTCGTGCGAAGTCCTATACCTCGTTCGTTGACTGCACTCAATGCTCTCCTGGAGTCTAACCCTACTGTGGATGTGTTTGATGACGGATGGAACAAGCTATTGTTAGAGTGCATGGTGTTCTGCGAGAAAGAATGAACGTTCATATTTTATTTTTAGTTTTTATATTATATTTTATGTGTATATTGCATTACCTGTGTCTGATTTGTGTAATTGGCATTGTATGCCGTTTTAATTATTGAATAAATAAATAAATAAATGGCATAAGGCCAGATGATGAGTTTTTTATATGTCAAAAGTTACTGTACAGTTGTCAAATTAATGTATTATATGTCAGCTGCTTTTTTGTCTGCTCTCTCAGCTATCGTTAACACCGGGGAGATGATGAAGTATCATAAATCTAATAATGTTCATTGTAATCTGTGTGTCATTTTGTAATATCAAATGGTTTGAATATCATGACACGAGAAGGCTCGAATTCAATTTCCTTTCATTAATGTAGAATGCCTGCAAACATCAATGTAACTTCACTTCCAGTCAAAATTAGTTTAAGTTAGTTCATTAAATTTACCATCAACCTATCGTGAATTTCATTAAAATCGCTATTGCAAAATTTACTTTCGTCTTGGAAGGTTCAGAAATATCTTTATTTTCTTAGACTTTTCATTTTACTAAGTTATTTAATAATGCATATATGTATATGCTGACGCCATCCCACGTCTCATTATACAGCATACATATGCAGGTTTCCTCACGATGTTTTCCTTCACCGTAAAGCACGTGGTGTGAAATCATTGCATATAAGTTTTTTTAGCAAATCACATTGGTACAGGCGCCGCTGGGATTCAAACTCGTTGCTTGCGTAGCAGGCGACTTTTATTTAATAATAATAAATTATATTACTTCCTTCGGGGAGCCTTCTGGGATTGCGTGAGCATATTTATTTTTTACTAGCCGTGCCCTGCGGTCACCCGTGTAGAGTTAATTTCATGGGTGACCTGCGGAACCCTAATATTTCTTTTTTCAAATAAAAGGAAGCCTAAGTTTCGCCTTGTAGCATTAGCTCTCTGCCAGTGAAATTTCCGTTACAATCGGTCCAGCCCCTTTAGAGATTTTTTTTATTTTTTTTTGCGATTTCTGTATCGTATATACTTTCATATGCATTTAGTTAAAAGCTGTTATTTTGGGATAACAAACAGACACTTCAATTTTATTTATGCGTATAGAAGATGTATAGATAAATTCTACATTTTGCTGTTTCAACTGTCATTCATCTCGATTCTAGACAAACAAGAATATTCAAAGACTGATTCAAAATAAATAAAAGACTGTCTTTCTACAGAGGACATAATGAAACGTCTATCTACAACAATGGCGTTGTCATTGAAGTTTTCAGTTCCCTCATCACGAGTATTGCACCGTCTTTGTGAGCTATACTCGCTAGCATCACCGACAATATTTGTGAAAACATCGTGAGGAAATCTGCGTATGTCTGAGCAGTAATTCTAAGACGTATGTATAGTGACTGAGACGGCCATGAACTCACCCTCTGTCACGTTGGCACTTAATCATATTCGGTGAAATGGGTTGAATTCGACGAAAATGTGTTGTTGTTACAAAACCTCTGCTTACCCCTTTGGGGACCCTTCTGGGTTAGCGTGATCAATATTTGTTTGATAACTTTTTATTGTTTAAATATTATGGCTTATATAATTTATTGATATATTTTGTATTACCAACTCAGAGCCGTGGTGGCCTTGGGGTTTGAGCAGTCGCCTGCTACGCAAGCGACGCAAAAACATCGTGAGGAAACCTGCATTTTTCTGAGAAGTAATTCAAAGACGTATGTATACTGCCTGAGACGGCGATAGACTCACCATCTGTCACGTTGGCACTTAATCAAATTCGGTGTAAAGTGGGTGTTGTGATAACAACACCTCTGCCTACCCCTTCGGGGAATACAGGCGTGAGCATATGTATGTGTATGTTACCAACTCAAAATTGTAAAAATATTTTTGAAAAGTGTAATTACTGAGTTTCTTGACATAACTCAGTAATGCTTCTTTTCAGCAAAATAAACTTTCCAAGTTATTGAATTTGAAAAAAGTGTTTTCCAAAATACCACCCTGAGGTTAAATGTGGGTTGTATGTCAAATCTTACTGCCTACTACATAATTTTCCCCTTTGCCTGCATTTACATACATATGCTCACGCCTGTATTCTCCGAAGGGGTAGGCAGAGGTCTTGTAATCACAACGCCCACTTTCACCGAAGATGATTAATTGCCAACGTGACAGATGGTGAGTCCATCGCCGTCTCAGACAATTAACATACGTCATTGAATTACTTCTCAGAAATATGCAGGTTTCTTCACGATGTTTTCCTTCACCGTAAAGCACGTGGTATGAAATCACTGTACATACGTTTTTTAGATAAACTCATTGGTACAGGCCTCGCTGGGACTTGTGTCGCGCGCTCAAGGCCACCACGGCTCTTATTGCCTGCACTTGTTAAAATAATTACATATTTCAAAGAACGCTTTAGTCACCAAAACCTGGTTTATGCAAAGTAAAACAAACAGGGTTTCAAGGTAACGGTCCCACGGCATTATTGTTATTGCTTATAAATGTTACAATCTATGAACAATACAGGCGCAGCCCTGAGTCGTACCAACCACGGTCAACCACCGTTTTAACAAACCACGCTAAACTTTACTTGATTTACATTATAATTTATATTCTACTGTCTAACTGTCTCGACTATTAATTATCTTCTATTTTAATGTTGGTGTATTGTTTTGTATTACACTTAGTGTCGCTGGTATCCACTCAATGGCCAGGGTCTATGGTCAGGGAATTTGGCTATGGTATCCCCTGCCTGTCGTAAGAGGCGACTAAAAGAGGGCCGGAGGGCCTGCTGGCGGTGGTCGGGGAAGGCAGCGCGAGGCCTCCAGGGGCGGCCACGGGGATGTGCCCCGGCAAAGTGTTGGAAGACACCGGTGCGATCTATCAGAGTACCTGGAGACCCCCCTAATCACGAAGGATGGCTACCCGGGGGGTTTAAGTGCGGTAAAAATCCCACAAACCCCGACTTGCCTCTCCCAGGCCGGTCTGGGACATTTTTAAGGTTTCTCCCTCGTCTAGATAGCTCATTTATCGAGGAATGTTATATATCACACTAAGACCAATTGCGCATGAAAGTTCGCGGGTATAAGCTAGATTATAAATGTCTAACTTTCTGCCTATAATATCCTCGCAATATTTATCGCTTAGTCTTGTATTACCTACAAAGTCTAGAAAAAGGGTTTCAAATCGTCTGCACGACGCTTATGAGCTTTTCTAAGCTTAAGCACAGTCATGTGTCATACCACGAGCTTTACGTTGAAGGAAAACATCGTGGAGAAATATCCCTGAAATATGTTGGATATAAGAATGACGGATAGAAAAAATATACTATAACGGCGGATGACGGACAGATTATGTGTCTCTCTGTAATAATTCATTTTTGTTTTATCTATACTAACACTTAATTTTTCATTTTGTTCTCCTCCATATTTTTTTTTCTTTTCCGTAAACTATTATTAGAATTTAGGTAATTTATATTTACTTACTTTGTCTAAAACCGTATTGTATAAGATTAATTAATCGTAAGCGAGTTCGTTAGAAAGTTCACATACGTCATTGAATTACTTCTCAGACATATGCTGGTTTCCTCGCAATGTTTTCCTTCACCCTAAAGCACGTGGTGCGAAATCACTGCACATGAGATTTTAGAAAAACTCATTGGTACAGGCCCCGCTGGGATTCGAACTTGCGTCGCTTGCGTAGCAGGCGACTGCTGAAACCCTACGGCCACCACGGCTTTTAAGCTACCATATATCTAAATTATAATAAAAAGGAGTGCGGTTATCCGGTGCACTTTATCCGTAGACCGGTCGCGGCTAGCGGGACCAACGATCGATTGACCTACAAACGATACTATGGCCGCCCCGCGGCGTGAGGTGAATAACATCACTTAACACAGCACTGGTTAAATTAATCATGCTAAGTAAATACTCTTCCTGCGATGGAAGCAACACGGGAAGGGCTTTCCTGGGTTAATAATTTAACGGGGCCTTGAGATTTAAGCAGTCGCCTGCTATGCAAGCGACGCAAGTTCCAAACGCAGCGGGGCCTGTACCAATGAGTTTATCTAAAAAACTTATGTACAGTGATTTCACACCACGTGCTTTACGGTGAAGGCAAACATTGTGAGGAAACCTGCATATTTCTGAGAAGTAATTCAATGACGTATGTAAAGTGTCTGAGACGGCGATGGACTCACCATCTGTCACGTTGGCACTTAATCATCTTCTGTGAAAAGTGAGTGTTGTGATTACAACACCTCTGCCTACCCCTTCGGGGAATACAGGCGTGAGTATATGTATGATTGAAGTTTTATTTAAGTAACTAGATAACGGATTCACCCGCGTAGATTTCGTTTTATATAATATATCGGTTTAAAATTAACAAAGTTTCAAACACACTTTCATCCCCTGTTTTATCCCCTTGGGGATAGAATTAATCAAAATCCTTTCTTAGCGGAAGCCTACGTCCTAACATCTACCTGCAAGCCAAATTTCAGCCCGATCCGTCCAGTAGTTTCGGCTGTGCGTTGATAGATCACTATGTCAGTCAGTCAGTCAGTTACCTTGAGTTATATATATACGTATTTTGGTTTTTTGGTAAAGTATAGTTGTAAGGTTCGATGTGTATTGGATGATATGTGGACCATGAGCCAACATTTTTTTTTAAATGTACTTCTGAAAACGGCAATTCCCTAAAAATAAATGACATTTTTTTTCTATTCATTCAATTTCGAATAAATATGTACCACCATAAACTATCTGCTATAATTCATAACTTAAAAACTAGGCATTTTTCTTTTTACGGAACTGGAAAGTATAGATCAATGAACGCATATTGCGAGGCAGTAACACTTGTAATATCAAGGAGTCTGCGAAGTTATAATATGGATATGAACACTTGCAGACGATAAAGAATATTTAGTGACGTCATAAGAATAGCGTTGTGCAATACCCGTGACGCAGTATCTCATCTCAGAAAGGTATGACGGCCCCGGAACTAAAAAATAATACAGAAGGACAACATTTCTATATTTGTAAGGAATCTTAAAGAGCCGTGGTGGCCGTGGGGTTTGAACAGTCACCCAAGCGTCGCAAGGTCGAATCCCAACGGGGCCTGTACCAATGAATTTTTCTAAAGACTTATGTGCAGTGATTTCACACCACGTGCTTTACGGTCTGAGAAGTAATTCAAAGACGTATTACAGTGCCTGAGTCGGTGATAGACCTGAACTGTCACGTTGGCGCTTAATCCTGTTCAGTGAAAAGTGGCTGTTGTTATTACAACATCTCTAACCTTTCGGGGAATAGAAGCGTGACCATATGTCTTAGAGAAAATACAGGGCATATTGGGTCACGTTTGAAAGTTGTAGCTGACCATCAACAATTTCTTGAATGTCTATTTTCAAATTGTCAGGATGACATAATTAAACAGGATCATACATGCTGCCGCCAGTTTTGGAAGGTTGCTGTTACTAAGAAGAACCTGGCAAGAGACTCAGCCATTACTCTTTTCAAAAATGTTGTACAATTCTATAAATCTACACTGAAATCTTCTACATCTATATTACTATAATAAATAGGAAAGATTTGTATTTTTGTGTGTATGTTTGTAATGAATAAACTCAAAAACTACTGTGCTAATTTAAAAAATTGTTTCACTATTGGAAAGCTATTTTATCCCCGTATTCCCACGGGAACAGGAACTACGCGGGTGAAACCGCGTTACGTCCGCTAGTACAAAATAAATCGCATGAGAAATGTAAGTCCATGGACACAATTCTAATACACAAATGTAGATAAAACCCAAAAATTTAAGTCTAATAGTTCTATTTATATATAAATGTGTAGCTTGAGATTAAAAAGCAGTACCTTGGGACCTATCATCATCGGTTAAAGTTAGGAACTTCTAAACTTTGACTGAGCGATCATTTTTGCTGTTCACTAGTATGGCGCGATTGCCTGCTATTGACCTCCTCAACTAATTCAGAGAAGTGGACAACCCGTCACATCACTACACCAATAAGGCGATCATGGAGGACGTCCTTCTGTATATTTTTTTTTATAGCCTGGGGTGTGACATTTTATGACGTAGAACTATCTCTGTAAAAGCTCTGGGGCCTTACCATGAGCTCTTATTGCCATGATAGTTTTACTCTTATTATGAGACAGATGTGTTTGACTTTCATACATCTGTCACTGTCACACAGCTGAACTATCACTGCAATAAGAGCTCATGCTTAGGCCCCTGTTTTTGTCTTCGGCATTTATATTGTTGTCCTGTATCTAGTATCATATTATGTATATGTAGCGGTAACGCACCTCTTTTACTAAAATGCTTTTTATTTATAAATATTTTCAAAGGGGGTTCTGACACAAGATGTCAGATCGATTTGAGAAAAAGATTTTCTTGTTGACATTACGTACGAGTGAGGAATCCAATGGGTTCCTCCACATATTTTTAACAATTTAGAAGATATTTTTCTCAACAATCACTTGACATTGGCGGAATAGTTATACTTAAGCTCGTCGCCATTAAATAAATAAAAGAAAGAAAGAAAGATTTTCATGTTTTCAGTAAAGTTGGTTGTAAATAAAGTAGGACTAATAAATTTCTAAACTTTATTTAATTACCACATCTAAGTAAGCCTGACTCGTTCTGTTCACAAGTAATGAAGTCACATAACTTTGTATGATGTTTCGTTTGATATATCTATACATATTGTAAATGTGTACGAGTACTTCCATGAACTACGAGTATTTTACACGAAAACGGGAGAAGAACGTACTTACTATCTGTCACATTTGAATATAATTTTATCGGCAATGTGAATTTTTTCGCTGGCCATTCGGGACCGTCACGTGAGTTTCTCACGAGAATTTTGAAGGGTAAAAGTGCTATGGAACGATCAACATTTTATTATTAACTGGGTCATGATGGCCGAGCGGGTTAAGTAGTCCGCGCGATCCAAGTTCAAATCAAACAGTGCGGTTTTTAATAAAAAAAAAACACAAAAACTCGATTTTACACACTAAATTACTGCCACCCCTCTTACGAGCAAAACCGTTAATCTGGGTTAAACGAGTTGTCAGACTCACTTAAGACCTGTAATAATTGCCAAAGGTGTTGAACTGACTCCCAGGACTGACGGCTTAACGAGCTCACTGAGGCACGGAGATTAATTTAATAAAATATTCTTTACATATATAGTTCCTGAGATGGCGATGGACTCACCCTCTGTCACGTTGGCACTTGAAGTGAAATGTGGGTGTTGTTACAACACTTGTGCTTACCCCTTCGGGGACCATTCTGGGATGGCGTGAGAATATAAAAAAAGAAGAATATTCTCTGCCGAGTATATATCAATAAATACTATTTATAGAAACCATACGGGTGAAGCCACGCGCGGATGCTAGTTTGCGAGCAAAACATCATTGATCTGTGTTAAAAAAAAACTCAGGAAGTTCCAGTTATCAACTAAAATGATAAAAATCTTCACTCAATATTTTCGCAAAAATATTACATTCATTTATAATAATGAAGGGCCCTAAACTCCGCCCTTAATTAATTAAAATCGCCCCGCTCTTGTTAATGAAAACCCTTGATCGTATCTCAAATTCTAGTGTTACATAAAAGGCTGTGTTTTAATCCTTTTCCTAAGGGTTTCCCGGTTTTATTCACGTTCCAGGAGCATTGGAATGTACATACGCTCACGCCTGTATTCCCCGAAGGGGTAGGCAGAGGTGTTGTAATCACAACACCCACTTTTCACCGAAGATGATTAAGTGCCAACGTGACAGATGGCGAGTCCATCGCCGTCTCAGATATTTTACATACGTCATTGAATTACTTCTCAGAAATATGCAGGTGGTTTGAAATCACTGTACATAAGTTTTTTAGAAAAACTCATTGGTACAGGCCCCGCTGGGATTCGAACTTGCGTCGCTTGCGTAGCAGGCGACTGCTCAAACCTCAAGGCCACCACAGGCTGGGAAACATGTACGTATTTTGTTCACCAGCAACGAGAAGACAACTTTGAGTAGACAATAAATTCATTTCAGGAGGCTGGCTTGAATGCGGTTCGTTAGGGCAATTAAAGGGAACGATAAATTACAGAAGTCTTACGTAGTGAACAACTGGCGCTGCATATTCATGTAATTAAAACTGCAACCCTCTCTACGAGATATTATAAAGGGGGGAGATAGGGGTATGTCGTTAATGCAATTGGATGTAGTTTGCTGTATAAATTACTTACATAGTCGATTTTAAGACCTGTGCTGGCCACGGGGTATGAGCAAGCTCGAGCCCCAGCGGGCTGTACCAATGAGTTTTGCTAAAAATGTATGTGTGTTTCCACGTTGAAGGAATACATCTTGAGGAAACCTGCTTATCTGAGAAGTAATTCAAAGACGTAAGTATAATGCCTAAGATGGCGATTGACTCAACATTTGTCATTAACACTTAATCATCTTCGGTGATAAGTGGGTGTTGTTATTACAACACCTCTGCTTTCTTGAATACAGACGTCTTTGTATTTATCTGTTAACTTATTGGTGGCAATATGTTTTGTATCTTAGAGAACGGAAATAAATAACTAAAAACATCGTAAACGGTGATGTACTCATCTGTCAGATTGCCGGAATGAATACATGTGACAAACAGTTTAATTAAATTTTAGATTAATTATTAAGCCCATTTGACTCATTACGATCAATCGCTGTTTCTCCCACTAGCCTTAGTGCTTCTAGTAACATCAGCTATTTGCCTATTAATAGAGAAAGCAGTTTCAAAGATTTACACAGGACAAATAAACAGACGGACAGATTTTTTTTAAATAATTGTTTTTCGTGACGTTCATCGCGTGTAGTCTCGTGGTTGTCCCCTAAATTGTTGATAACGAAATACACATACATATGCTCACGCCTGTATTCCCCGAAGGGGTAAGCAGAGGTGTTGTAATCACAACACCCACTTTTCATCGACGATGATTAAGTGCCAACGTGACAGATGGTGAGTCCATCGCCGTCTCAGACACTTTACATACTTCATTGAATTACTTCTCAGAAATATGCAGGTTTCCTCACGATGTTTTCCTTCACCGTAAAGCACGTGGTGTGAAATCACTGTACATAAGTTTTTTAGAAAAAGTCATTGGTACAGGCACCGCTGGCATTCGAACTTGCGTCGCTTGCGTAGCAGGCAACGGCTCAAACCTCAAGGCCACCATGGCTCGAAATACACATAAAACTTTTTTGTTTATTTTCCATCTGTCCGGTTTGCCCCGTCCTCCCCATAACTCTGTACACAAAACAAATTGCTGAAAAGCGGACTGCATACTTTTGTGTTTAAACATGGTGTTGGTAACAAAAATGTGATGAAGACCGCAAACAAAGGGCCTCGATTTATAGGGAAGGGCTCGACCCTTTCTGCGTAACACGGGAATATTTCAATATGACGTATCCTTCTGTTAGATGTAGATTTAAGTTAAGGTATGGTAATGAACTCGTGGCACAGTTGCTATTGCGCATATCATTCGATCAGCGAAGTTGAGCAACCCTAAGCCTAGCCATTACTTGGATGGGTGACCGCCCGAGTTCTCTCCGTGCCTCGGAGAGCACGTTAAGCCGTCGGTCACGGTTGCCAATTTATCATCTTTGGTAATCGTTACAGGTCGGTCGGAGGCCTAAAATAGTCTGAAAACTGGTTTAACCCAGATCACATATTTTCCTCGTTAAAGGGGTTGCGTCGCTTCGTATAAAAATCAGGTGATCAGCCACATCGGGTTGAATCAAGTGCCGACCCCAACAATGTATGGGATAAGGTCAGGGAGATGAATGAACTGGGGGTCTAAAGTTAGCAAAGTTCGTTTTCTTAGGCCCTAGTAAGGCACTTATGAATGTCGAAGAATTGACCACCGGTCCGGAAACTAGCCTTTTGAGAAGAACCGGCAAGAAACTTAGCTGGCATCATGTACATTTCATTGCATAGTAAACTATGATATTCAAAAAAATATATATTATTATTATTTATAGTTATAGCATCAACAGAAACACATAATATGTGAAAGCCTGGTGACAGACGGACAATGGAGTCTTAGTAACCCTAAATAACATGAAATCTCATACCTTTAAACGGCTCCAAAGTTTTCATGAAATTTTCTGTGTAGGGATTTTCAGGGGCAAAAAAATTACCTAGCTAAGTTTAATTCTTGGAAAATATCGTTTTGACCATGTTTTCAGGCACCGAAAAACTCATAAAATATCATTACAATTAATCATAACGACAGTAAATTTCGCCGACATATGTCAAGTTATGGTAGCTCAGAGACTCCAGCTTAAGGGGCGATAACGAAACTAGAAACTAGAAACTAGAGTACCCGGTTCGAGACTGACGTACACCGGTTCGATTTTTTTTCCTGTTTTTTTCAACATACATACATTATGCTCACGTCTCTATCCCATGGGGGTAGGCAGAGACCAGGTCAACCAGGTTCTTACAATGTATTTGTCAATGTCAACTGATTAATGAAACAAATTTATAGAGCGAATGTGACCGGATGTGTCGGTAGAGGGCGTCCAAGGAAGAACTACTATGACCAAATTAATAGTATTTTTCAGAAAGGTCAAATTCGGAGCACTCGTAACCGAAGAAATTGTATGAAGAGATGCATGACTGTGGATGAAGCGAAAGAAGTATGTAAGGATCGTAGCATGTGGCAAACGGTGGTCTCTGCCTACCCTCATGGGATACAGGCGTGAGCATATGTATGTACAGTGAACTGTAATGCACCAAGTAACATGTTGATAAAATTATCATAACGGTTATAGCGTCAAGACGTGCCAATATCGGGGGGTGTTAACATCGGTTGGCACATTTTGTATTCACTGAACGACGCCGACGTGACAACATTCATGTGATTTCTTTGAGTGGATTTCAGGCAAATGAAATTCATAGCGGGCGGCCATAAAAAAACAAAATACATAAGTGAAAGATATGTGTAAGTGAATTAGGGGTTTTATGGCAAACAAGCTCACAGACCGCCTCATGGTAAGCTAGTGAAGCGTATGTGATATTTCCCAAGAATGGTATTTATGCATTTCCATATATATCTATACATACATATGCTCACGCCTGTATTCCCCGAAGAGGTAGGCAGAGGTGTTGTAATCACAACACCCACTTTTCACCGAAAATGATTACGTGCCAACGTGACAGATGGTGAGTCCGTCGCCGTCTCAGACACTTTACATACGTCATTGAATTACTTCTCAGAAATATGCAGGTTTTCTCACGATGTTTTCCTTCACCGTAAAGAACGTGGTGTAAAATCACTGTACATACGTTTTTTAGAAAAACTCATTGGTACAGGCCCCGCTGGGATTCAAACTTGCGTCGCTTGCGTAGCAGGCGAATGCTCAAACCTCAAGGCCACCACGGCTCTTTTATCTATACATATATCTATATCTATACATCTATATATATAAATAAATAGAATTGAAATATCTGTCCGTAATTCCAAATTAACAGCTATTCACTAAAAGCTATGAAAAGCACAATTGGGATTTAAATATAAAAAAAAAAACACATTTTTTTTGATATTTCTCTGTCTGTTTGTTCCGGCTAATCTACGAAATGGCTGGGCTGATTTTAACAGGTCTTTCACTGATAGATAGCTCATGTTACGAGGAATAACATAGGTTACTTTAACTTCAAATAATTAGGGATCCGCGAAATAAAGCCAGCCAAGAAACCAAATCAGGAAACCTGGCGGTAGCATGTATAATCCTGTATAATTATGTCATTCTGACGATTTGAAAGTACTTTGTAAAAAGTCTAATCGAATAAAGATATTCTTGACTTTGAAAATCTACGCGAGATGTCCGCAAGGCACAGCAAGCTGTCTAAATTAAAGGAAGTCAAAATAAAATATCAAAAGGTCCCACTGCACCACGGAACCCTAAAACCTTAACTAGGACCCGAGTCCCTAAATCAATCACAAATTACCCACCCTGCTGAGCGCTTCTGACATGTAGGTATCTAGCTCCCACTATCCCGTATCAACGAGACCGGTCCCAATTCCACCGGAAATTAGTCCGTTTTGTGGACGTTTTTGGGCCGAGTCCCTGTTTCCGGTTCCACTAAGCCACATCCGCTGGTTTAGATGACAGTTTGAATGATTGGGTTCGACCAAAGTTGATTTGGTTTGTTCCATTTTGATGTTTGATTATATATTTTTAGGACACCTTTTCTTTTCTAGGACACTCTATATACTATCTATATCTATAAATGTATGTATACATATAAATCAAATTTAAGTGTCTGTTTGTTTTACCCGCGTAGAGGTAATGGGTCCATGGGTGATCCGCATAACCCTAATGTTTTTCTTAAACAAAAATAGCCTAAGTCTATAATATGCCTCCTTATAATATGAGCTAACTGCCTAATGGAGATTTGCCGGAACAAACAGACGTATAGACAGACAGAGAAAAAATATTTGTATTAGTATATGCTTAGATATTCATTTAGCGAAAATGTGTTATATTCGAATAACAAACAGACACTTACATTTTGTTTATCTGTGTAGATGTAGATGCACATGATGCATATGATGAATGTATATAGAAGAGAGAAAAACATTCACTTTCTCGCACAGATAAATTATGAAAAAACTATAATAAAAAGAAAATATAATATATAAAAAAACAGACTATATTTAGATAAAAAAAATCATACATAATACTCACGACTGTTTTCCCTGAAGGGGTAGGCGCAGGTGTTGTAATATCAACACCCACCATCATCGACTCAGGCACTATACATACGTCTTTTAACTACTTCTCAGACATATTCAGGTTTCCTCACGATGTTTTCCTTTATCGTAAAGCATTTGGTGTGAAATCACTGTACATAAGTTTTGTATTAGTAAAACTCATCAGTACGTTCCCCGCTGGGATTCGAACTTGCGTCGCTTGCCAAGGCCACCACAGCTCTATTTCTAACATCACTTTTCTATCTTTCCAGTGCACCTTCAATACGAAGATTCATCGCTGCGAGACTTCATCCTCCACTCCTTAGTCGGGAGCTTCATCAGGGGAAACTTCACCCCCCTGACCCCATCGGAGCGACCGTGTCCGGAAGACCCCCTGCCCTACTTCTTGCCGAAGCGAGAAGAACGATCAAAACATCGCAAGACGCCGAGACACCAAAGTGATTTCCCTTTCAGGACAAAAAGTGAAGTTAACTTCGACGGGTATTACTTTAGGCCCAAGTTTAGAAATGAAAGGGCAGTGGTCCGTCGGTATGCTAAGAGTCGGTTCAAAAGGCGGTTTCTACCAGCTCGAGTGGTGACCGGACCCCTGGGCAGCAGGGACAGTGTTGTCTTGAAGTGGTCGCTAACGGACTCCATGCATCTGGATAGTGCGGAGACTAACGTCGTTTTTAGGTGAGTTTTTGTATTTTTAATCACTAATGTCTTAATATTTAAAGGTCACTCAAGGAGGAGCTCGTGGCACAGTTGCTATTGCGCATATCATTCGATCAGCGAAGTTAAACAACCCTAACCATAGCCAGTAATTGGATGGGTGACCGCCCGAGTTCCCTCCGTGCCTCGGAGAGCATGTTAAGCCGTCGGTCCCGGTAGCCAATTTATCATGTTTGGCAATCGTTACAGGTCAGTCGGAGGCCTAAAATAGACTGACAACTGGTTTAACCCACATCACAGATATTCCTCGTTAAAGGGGTTGCGAAGGTCAGATGGCAGTCGCTTCGTATTCGACGGCTTAACGTGCCCTCCGAGGGACGGAGAGAACTCGGGCGGTCACCCATCCAATTACTGGCTAGGCTTAGGGTTGCTTAACTTGCTGATCGAATGATATGCGCAATTACAACTGTGCCACGAGCTCCCCTGTTTATTACCATCGCATAAGCATCGCAAGCAAAGCTTGAAAATTCAATTTCAAAGATAATCACATAAAAGTTCAAGTTTGATTTCGAATAAATTCAGCTAGTAGTCTCTAAAATGTAATTTGTTATATCAGAAACGGATTAGGGGTCGATCCACGAGCCATTTATCACTTTGTTCATTGTGTTTACACCAGTCTCATTGAAAACATGACCCTCCTACACAGGACCCGAATAATTGAAAGTAAACACAACTATAAAATAAAAATTTTACACATGGGCGGCTGTACATAAAAATACACGGTGTAATCTATACAAACCGATATATTAAATTTAAGTGTGTTTGCCCAAAATCAACGCTTTTCAAAGCTTTAAAAAGTATATACGGTACTGATTTAAAATAAGTATTTCAATATTTTTCTGTCACGGTTGGACCGATTTTAACAGTACACTAGCAGATAGCTTATTACAAGGAGCAACTAAGGCTTCGACTTAGGCTACTTTTATTTTAAAAATAAATAATGAAATATAATAAATTATATAAAAGAAAGCCGTGGTGGCCTTGAGGTTAGAGCAGTCGCCTGCTACGCAAGCGAAGCAAGTTCGAATCCCAGCGGTGCCTGTACCAATGAGTTTTTCTAAAAAACGTATGTACAGTGATTTCACACCACGTGCTTTACGGTGAAGGAAAACATCGTGAGGAAACCTGCATATGTCTGAGAAGTAATTCAATGACGTATTTAAAGTGTCTGAGACGGCGATGGACTCACCATCTGTCACGTTGGCACTTAATCATCTTCGGTGAAAAGTGGGTGTTGTGATTACAACACCTCTGCCTACCCCTTCGGGGAATACAGGCGTGAGCATATGTATGTATAAAAGAATAAAAATAATGAAAATAGTTTAAAAAAAGAAATAAAAAAATCCTTAATCTTTTTTTAAGCTTTTCGTCGTTATAAAAACGGTGCGCCTAAACAGTCTAGACCCTATATAATAGACCCTTTATAATATACCTGTATGGAAGCTGCCCTTCCGCATGTATTTATTTCGTGACACAATTTTCCCGAAAGGGTTGTTCGTGTCAAGCTGTGAATATTATCACGTACCATAGAAATCACACTTTAATATTACACATAATTTTCATTCAACATTGTGCCCTTTCACCGTATAATTAAGACCCAAAGTCGTTTAACTTTGGCACAATGTTTATTTAACAATGGCATATTTCTTCAAATATTATTAATATACAGGAGCAGTTATTATGTAAATAAACTCTATTGTTAATAGTGTAAAGTTTAAATAACTTTGATTTATTATTTTGTAGCTGTCCTTATATGTTTAATGAATCTTTTAAGAAGCCGTGATGGCCTTGGGGTTTGAGCAGTCCCCTGCTACGCAAGCAAAACAAGATCGAATCCCAGCGGGGCGTGTACAACTGAGTTTTTCTATATCTATACTCGATAGCGTCACCCACAATCTATCTAAATATAATATATAACTCCAAGGGTGACTGACTGACATAGTTAGTGATCTATCAACGCACAGCTCAAACCACTGGACGGATCGGGCTGAAATTTGGCATGCTAGATGTTATGACGTAGGCATCCGCTAAGAAAGGATTTTGATTAATTCCACCCCCAAGGGGATAAAAAAGGGGATGAAAGTGTGTATGGAACTTTGTTAATTTTAAACCGCGGGGCGACAGCTAATATTTGTAGTTCTTCACGTCACCGCTGGGAGTCGCTCTACAATTTCTCATTCAAATATTCGGCGGAGACGCTAGCGAGTATAGATTAGAAAAACGGTTATAGATATTTTGAATTCTGAACACTTTAATATCATTTATTTGTAGAAAATTATATCATCTACCAAAAAAGATACTCCACGCCCATTTAATAATAAGCTCTATCTTCAGAATGTTAAGCTACAAATTCCCAGTTTACTTGAAGTATTTCACTCGAGAATTCTAGAACGTGCTTGAAGGCACATTACTAAGGGTCTTGACATTCGTTAAATAATTGATCCGATATATAACTGATAACATTCATATCTATACAGATAAATTGAGTAAAAATGTCCGTTTGTATTTAAAATAAATAGATATAAAAAAAATTGTCTCTTTTTTTCTATCTTTCTATTTGTGCCGGCTAGTCACAAAAACGGCTGGGCTGATTTTAACGGAACTTTCACTGGCAGACAGTTGATGTTATAAGGAGTAACTGAGGCTACTCCTTAGGGATAGGAACCCAGGTAGGAAGATGAGATTAAGTGCCTTACGACGAAAATATTGTTCTAAATCCTAGTTCCGATTACCTCTAAAGCCTCAACTAATAGACATGTAAACCAGGAACCTGATACAGTCTCCGTAACAGTTCCAAAAGGGATTATGTAAGGGTTTACGATGTTTTTTCATGTTGCCGTAAAAGGTTCGCTCGCCTGGGAAATAAGTGAGCAGAAACGTGGATTGGTTCGTAAATAATACTTGTTAAGCGATACGTCAACTGTCAAGTGGGAACTGCCTTGCTTATGGTATTCGATTTTGAATTAAAAAAATATATATTTTATACAAACTTAATAAATACAATATAGGACAGCTATTGAAATATGTGATAGGGTTTGATTTTATGAAGCAAATAAAATGATTATGACAAAAATATCTTCATCTGTTTCCGATTAATTGACGTTGAAAGTTGACCATATCAAGACCTTATTTTCGCATAAAAATCAGCAGTAACGTAGAATTATTCACGCGAAATCTAACTACGTCTTTGTATTTTTTCTCTCACTAATAGTTCCTGAAATAATCCCAAAAAAACATCGCGCTCTTTGGCCCTTAGCATCCACAGCCTTTTTTTTTATCGTGGAGAACCCGATATGGATGCACCAGCCGCTGCGGGGGCAGCGGGAGGATTATTTCGGACTGGCACCGACAAATAATTACGTCATCAGACACGCTGTATATACAAGGCACAGTACCTTAAACTAATTACGTTGTTAACTAAGTCGATAACTTGGCCCAAATCGGTGTCGGATCGTGCCAAGTAGGCTGGCAGCATTGCCACGTTGAATAGCAATGCTGATTCTCTGAGCGAGAAAAGCCCTAGCCCTTGTCACTAACTAGAACAGTTGGAGACGCGGTTCTCCAGACATGACACCCGGCTGGCTGAAAGATCTTCCCTTTGTTGGAGATGAGAATGATCCCTAAAGAGCCCCCAATTCCCTAAAGAGGGCGACTTTCCTCGCTATAGCGAGACAATAGATGAGGTCACTACTAATGTACCAAAGACGATAAATATATAGCTTGAAAATTAATTTTGGAGACTGCCTCGTAGTTCTTGTGCTCGCACGCGTTATAGCGGAACACTAGGTCCTGAGTTCGACCGCCGAGTAAGGCTAAGTATTATTGGGGTTTTCATCTGTAAAGTGCCTAATTAAAGCAATAGACTCACCCCTATTCTAGTGGTTAGCGAGTTTGTCTGCCAAACACGAGGCCCTGGATTCCATTCCAGGTTCGGGACAAAAATAAATATTAGATTTTTCTGTCAAGAAATTCACAATAAATGGCCGGAGTTTAGAAGTTGGCGGTGTTTCCACCCTCGTGGCTCGGGGCACACGTTGCACCGTTGGTCCTCCGCTTGATCCCTCTCCGGTCGTGGCAGATTGCCTACCATCGGACTATGAGAGTGAGGGAATAAAGAGTGCATCTGTGTTTGCGCACACACTGGTGAACCATAAAATCTCCTGCGCATATGGCTGATCCTCGGTGAGATTAGCCGCCGAGACCATTACATTAAACGTAAATGTCGAAATAATATGTACTATACGCACACCTCTCCCTATCCTTTCGGGGAGTAAAGGCGTGAGCATACGTAGAAAATTATAGGGTATAGTTGATTAGGATCATAATATATTCTGCTTGTCACGCGAGACCTCGATTACACGACATTGAGTCGGTAACAATGTAACAATAGTAAAGCCTTATTGAAGCCTCCATTGTGCCGGTAAAGCGGTGTGAATGCGTCACTTACTCAACTTTGTCTCAACGAACTTAGTTTAAAATATAGCTTGACGAAGATAAATGATCTTCTCTTAAGCTACACAGTGTCGTAGAGTGCGGATAACAGTAATTTTCTAACGAAATTTTGAATTTGAATTATTTTAGCTTCGACTCTGGCACTTATTAACATCGCGGCGGATAAAACTAGGTTTGATCCAGAGCTTAGGTTTAAACGAATTTTTGCAGGAAAATTGCAGTCAAAAGCACAATTTTTGACAACCCAGTTCTATTATTCAATCTAAATTATTGGTGTCTATCTTTTACAGTTATAAATTAAAATTTAATTTCATGGGTTATTTGTGTTAGTTACAAAATCGGTCGAGTAGTTTTCGTGTATATACATATTAAACAATGATAAATACTGATCTTCTAGGCCAAGGAGATGATGGCAAGTTCGCCATCCATCCATTCCGTGTGTCCCATTTCGAAGGATTAATGTAAGCGTAATTACCTTCAAACAATATTGTATCGCGAAATCCATTTTCAAAGGGTAGTGATCAATAACCAGTAATAAATAAAGCTATATTGTTGTTTTAATAGCAATTTTATTCTATAATGGGTAAAATTAAACACCAATCAATATACATGGGGTCTTACCATAAGCGCTTATTGTCATCATAGTTCCACTGTGCGATAGTGACAGACTTATACACGCCATATACATCTGTCTCACAATAAGAGTTAAACTATCATGTCAATAAGGGGATCCTGCTATTGGTAGGGATCCTGCTCTTCCAATACGTTTTTATTAATTAAGATGTATTTTCAAATAAATAATAAACTTAAATTCATATACTTACACCATAATAAAAACCATAAAGGTAATATGTATTTATTCAAAGTAATAATTAAAAAAACGGAATAAATTATTCCGTTTTTTCAGGTAATGAAAATAATATTTATTGTTAAAAAACAGTCTTACTTACTTAATTAACTCCTTGTTCGCCAAATTATTTTGAACCTAATTATTTTAACTGTTTTATTTATTTTTATTGAAACTTTGCTATTATGAAGCTATCAGCGATTACTGAGAAGTAATTCAAAGACGTATGTATAGTGTCTGAGACGGCGATAGACTCACCATCTGTCACGTTGGCACTTAATCATCTTCGGTGAAAAGTGGGTGTTGTTAACAACACCTCTGCCTACCCCTTCGAGGAATATAGACGTGAGCATATGTATCGATTGCTTACTCTACTTATTATCTGTAATTTCTCAAAAATTTGGTAGCTTTATTAGCTTTATGATATTCTAAAATATCGAGACCCGTTTTCGCACACTGTACATTGTAGATCGTATGAAAAATAGTGTGATAAGAGACAGTTGCAAGTTGAAGAATGATGTGGTGACCAGAATTGAAAAAAGTATGTTCAGATGGTTTGGACATATCGAAAGGATGAGTGAAAGGCGATTAACGAAACAAATTTATAGAGCGAATGTGACCGGAAGTGTCGGTAGAGGGCGTCCAAGGAACAACTACTATGACCAAATTAATAGTATTTTTCAGAAAGGTCAAATCCGGAGCACTCGTAACCGAAGAAAGTGTATGAAGAGATGCATGAATGTGGATGAAGCGAAAGAAGTATGTAAGGATCGTAGCATGTGGCAAACAGTGGTCTCTGCCTACCCCCATGGGATACAGGCGTGAGCATATGTATGTATGTATGTTTTCGCACACTCTGTTTAGCACGCAATGTTGTAACGAATAATGCAGCGTGAGGTATTAAGCGGGGCTCATTAATAAGTGTCAAGAGTGCCATGGCCGGTGTTTACGCTGGGGTCATAAATAAACTTGATTGAAGGCTCATATAAGGGTAACCGTAATCGGAAAGGGGATATTGATTTTTTACCATGAAAATGTCAGATTAATTAATTTTGCAATGGAGTAATTTTTATTTTATTTTATTTAATTAAAGATTAAGGCGTGGTTGCACCATAGTACTAGTATAAAGTAGTGTTTACATTGGCGATATCGCTAGCGTATCTTCTTATAAAGTAACATTATCTCGCGCTTGCGCTAATAGAAACCATACAAGTATGGAAATGACATGAATCAGTCACCCACTCAGATCCCTAGCTCATCCCCCAGCAAGGCCCTAAGCCGAGCCCTGAGCCCGGGGCGCCCTTAGCTGTGTTGCTTAGTATTTCAGTTTAAGCTCGGCTGGACGCCCTTGGGCCTATTAGTCCGGTTAAGCAGTGGAGGTAACTCCCCCCTACCAACTGCGAGAGAACATATCGGAAAAAAAATCAGTCACGTGACATATGTCATTCCTGTACGTTTCGTATCGTTTCTACTAGCGAAGCGTGCGGATAATGTTACTTTGTCTAAAGACCTTGGGACGTTAAATAGCGCCCCAAGCGGCGAGTGTAGGAAGTTTTACGTCTCCATACAAAAGTGCAAAACCTGGGGCACTGTAGACTTTGGCATTGGCTACTAAATTACTTGCAAAGATAATTGGTGCACCTTTTAATCGTAAATTTTGAAGATTAACTTTTAATCTTTACTTAAATGTTATGACTTTAAAAATGCTAATCGATTATAAATGATTTTTATTTATAAAAGTTGTCTTAATTACTCCTTTACATTAGCTATCTGCCAGTAAAAGTCCCGTTAAAATCGATTCAGCCGTTTCAGAGATTACCCGGAACAAACAGACAGACAGAGGAAAATTTGTTTTTGAAATCAGTATCGTATATACTCTCATATGCGAAAAGCATATAAGTGAAAAGCTGTTATTTTAGAATTACAAATAGACACTTCAATTTTATTTATCTGTATAAATGTATGAATTTCAGGTTTAATTGAGTTCAATAAGGGATATTACAATAACACATGGGTGAAGCCAGTGGCGGAAGTTAGTTGTAGATAAAAATATATTGGCAGAGCATGTCATATTCTGCGGGTCGCCGCTCGTGCCGTGTGTACCCATACGTACGCTACCCTTGACATAGTATCATGACCCTTTGGGGTGGGGCCCTTTAGTGAGCAGCTGCAGGAGAAGTTGGGTCCAAAGTGCAGTATAAAATATCACCTTACTACAAACAGTACGGAATCTATGCCTAAATCGTTCAAAGTCAATGTCAAAAATATCCTTATTCGATAAAACTTTTCTCAAAGTACTTTCAAATCGTCAGAATGACATAATTATTTTATTTATTATTTTTATTTTATTTATTAGGGGTAAAAAACAGATATACAATAACTAATTGGTAGATTATTCTAGAATTTAAAGTTTACTTATTATATACCCAACACCATTACCCACGAATTATAATATAGACAAGTACAGTGGTTTGCTGCTATTATAGTAAACTTATGTAGTAAATTATATATAATATGTGTGACTTTGATACATAATTATGAAGGCAGTAAGTGTGAATACCCTCAGTGCATGAAAATCTAATCTAATAGTTGTGGGTGTGTATTGATATCTGCAAGTTTCCTAGTAATCTGAGTTTTAAATGAGTGAAGAGGTGAAGTGAATATATCAATATCAGTGAAAAACTCATTATAAGACTGCATTATACGGCGCAGAGGAGCGCGCTCACCTGCAATGGTGCGACATAATTTTGGCGCAAAAAGTCGTTGACTACGCGTTCCTCGTATGCCTTGTGAGCGGCTTGGTATTTGGAGGTATATTTGATGTGCAAGTTGATTACAGTCAAACTTATTGTGGCAAATATTGTGAAGTATTGTCTGATCCAGGAGCAATCTTCTCGAGCGCAATGTCTGGAGAGAGTATTTCTCTAGAAGAGCCTTATACGTAGACTTGGAGCGAAAACATCTGTAGTTGAGGGACCGAAGGAATTTTCGTTGTATTATTTCTATGGAATCTATATATTTAGTGAAAAATGGATTCCAAATGGCGGAGGCATATTCTAAGTGGCTTCTTAATAGTGATTTGTATAGCAACAGGTAAGATGAATGTCGTTTAAAGGAAGTGCAAGTGCGCATAATGAAGCCATACAACTGATAGGCTTTAGTAACTATTTTCCGAATGTGGGCATCAAAGTGCAATTTTGAGTCAATTAGAACTCCAAGGTCTTTCATTAGGTTTACCTTTTCAAGAGGAGTGTTACAGAGACAGTAAGTGTAGTTAATGGTATTGGTTTTTTTGGTAATACTGATAAATTTACATTTTGGCAGGCTAAGGTACAGTTTATTATCCATACAGTAAGATTGAAGACGACTTAGATCATCCTGTAGCTTCCTGCAATCGTCTATTGTACGTATACGATGATACATTTTAAGATCGTCTGCATATAACAGAAAGTTAGTATGTCGAAAACACTGAGAGATGTCGTTTATGAATAATATAAATAATAATGGTCCAAGTATGGAACCCTGGGGGACACCAGAGGTGACCTTTATTTGCCCAGATGTATATCCGTGGATCACAACCTTTTGAGTTCTGTAATTTATGTATGACGAGAACCATCGAAGGAGATTTCCGCGGATGCCGTTAAATGCAATTTTCCGAAGTAACAGGGCATGATCTACTTTATCGAACGCCTTGCAGAAATCAGTGTACACTACGTCCACTTGTTCACGGCCATCAACACTTTCAAATAAGAACGTTGTGAATAATAAGAGATTGGTGACGGTTGAGCGCTTTTTTACGAATCCGTGCTGCTCTGGTATGATAATATTATGTATACTAGGATAAATAGCTTTATGCACTAATCTTTCAAGTATTTTCGATAATATAGACAGTAGGGAGATGGGTCGGTAATTTGTGACGTCGTTCTTACAGCCACTTTTGTATACTGGGACTATATTCGCAATTTTCCAGATAGACGGAACAATTCCTTCACTTAAGCTAAGATTGTAAATTATGCTCAGCGGTAGGCTAATTGCTTCAGCTGTATGTTTAAGGAAGAGTGGGGGGATGAGATCAGGGCCAGGTCCCTTGGTAATGTCTAGTGATTTCAATTCATCTAATATTTGTTCTTTAGATAAGTAGATATTTGATAAATGTACATTGCTATCTGTAGAAGACGGTAAAGAATCTAATGAAACGTCAATGGGGTCACTTTTTTCATATACAGAACTAAAGAAGTTAGAGAATGAGCCGCATATATCTTCAGGGTTGTTTGCTTTATTGTCTCCATATATTACCGTGCTTGGTATACCGGAATTCTTCTTCTGATAATTAACAAAAGACCAGAACTGTTTTACATCATTGCGCAGGCTTTCTTCAATTGAATCGATATAATTATTAAAACACTTGATGCATAGCGATTTAAATCTACGTCTAAAAGTTGAGAAAATTTCGTAATCAGATTTATTACGATACTTTTTCCAATTAAGCCAGGCTTTTTCTTTATTTTTAAAAACATGAATTAGACTACGAGAGAACCAAGTAGGGAAGTCTTTAGACTTATTGTAACGAAGGGGGACATGCTTTTTAATAATACTATATATTATTTCATAGAAATTATTAGTAGCCGACTCAGCAGACAGATTGCGAAGAATGACATTCCATTCAATATCTAGAATATCCTTGTTAATACAGGAGTAATTACCTGCCTCAAAGTGATACCTGGGTAAGTCGTTATGCGCCATGCTCCGACCCAATTGTTCAAAATTAATAGCTGCAGAGAAGGGAGGGTGTAAACAATCAATTGGCACCAGTGAAGAAATGGGTGCCTCGCATATTGTAGTGTTGTCGTTGGTCAAGAAAAGATCCAGAATACGATTCATGTTGTTGTAGAATGTATTATATTGTTTGCAGTTGATTAGGGATGCAAAGTTCATGAACGTTTGGTTGATTGGGATTGTACTACAAGACGGAGAAGGAATGAGAGCAGTAGGGCTACTTTCTAGCCAATTCAAATGTGGTAGGTTAAAATCACCGAGAATATATATTTTGTCTGTCGTAATAGCCGAAAGTTCACTGTGTATGGCACCGAAAAGAGCATCATATACATGTAGTGGTTGGTTGGGAGGTATGTACAAGCTGCATATTATGTGGGAAACACCTTTAGCGTTAGAATCAATCTTTAGAAAGACATAGTCAACAATCGGAGGGATAACTGACATTTCATCAATATTGGAGTCCGGTGTTGGCTTCAATATACAACGAGTGAAACATAACGTGTGTCGTACTGCCACTAATGTGCCCCCACCGTCCATTTTACCCGTAGCAGTGCGGTCGCGATCGCAGCGAAATACTTTATATCTCGAGTCGATAAATTCGCCATCTAAGATGCCAGGTATTAACCATGTTTCAGTAAGTACTATAACATCATAACACTCAGCCAGAATATTATACAGGATTATACATGCTACCGCCAGGTTCGGAAGGTTGCTTTATTGAGAAGAGAGGGCAAGAAACTCAGTAATTACTCTTTTGAAAAAAATTATACAATTTTAAGAATACAAAATAAATCACTTAAGAAATATAAGCATGTTCCAATGCACAAATGTCGATAAAAATTAACATATTTAAAAATCTAGTAGTTCTTCTTATAACTAAATGCGTAGCTGAGATGACCAGTCCCCACAAGCAGCACCTGTTCACAAGTATGACGTGAATGCCAGCCATTGGCCTCCTCTACCATCATAGAGGGAAGTGGATAACCCGTCATCCAGACGCCGCCGCAAGCAAAGGCATTTTAGTGAAAATGACAACTGTTCAAAATGACATTAGACATTATAATTGAGATAAATAGCTGTGTTCAAGCTCGTCACCATTAAATAAAGGAAGAAAAAACGGCCTGGCGTAACTTACGTGTTTGCAGCTATTTTCAACTTCAAATCGAAAGCGACACTGGCAACATTAAGATTACTACTTTAACGTTTATTGCGATAGTTGTAGAACTAGCTTGTATAAAGATTGTTTAACTTTGACTTAGCGAAATAATTCTGCGTGTCCTCAAAAATTTAATCTCATAAATATCTCCATAGTTTCCACTAATATATACAGAGAGCCATGGTGGCTTCGGGGTTTGAGCAGTCGCCTGCTACGCAACTGACGCAAGTTCGAATCCCAGCGAGACCTGTACTAAAGAGTTTTTCTAAAAACTTTTGTGCAGATTTCACACCACGTGATTTACGGTGAAGGAAAACATGGTGAGAAAACCTGTATTATTGTGCCTGAGACGGTGATGAACTCACCAATGTTACATTGGCACTTGATCATCTTCAGTAAAGTGGGTGCTGTTACTACAACTCTTCTGCTTACCCGGGCACCTTTTTGAGATCGCGTGAACTTAAATATATATAACTCAAAGGTGACTGACTGACTGACATAGTGATCGATCAATCTACCAAACACTGGACGGATCAGGCTGAAATTTGGCATGCAGGTAGATGTTATGACGTAGGCATCCGCTCAGAAAGGATTTTGATTCATTCTACTCCGAAGGGGATAAAATAGGGGATGAAAGTTTGTATGAAACTTTGTCATATTACGACTGCTGAAATTACGGGGCACAGCTAGTGATATATAAAACCCAAGTAAAACTAATGACAGACATTTGCCAGCTATTTGTTTGACATGTAACATCGAAAAACGTATTTCTACAATCCATCGGTGTAATCGCGTAGCTTGTCCAAACTTGCTGATTTATACAACTGATACTGGGGCCTGGGGCCAGTTATTGATGGGCCAAATTTTCACCCACTCAATGTAACTACCTCAACTATTATCGGACTTCCAAATGTTCAGATTAACGTACCCAGGCTCACTTAGGCGCGATCGATGTTCAGTATTATTTATTCGGGAAATTTACAATCTATTCATCTATATCTTCTATACATACTTTGTTTGATCTTTGACTGACTGGAATTTGCCATGCTCACAAATATTTGTAATATTTCAGTTATTATATTTGACAATTGAGCATTTGAACTGTGTCCATGGGCTTATATTCATGAGATATAAATACTGTAACCAAAAACATTTTATAATATATATTTTTTTAAAAGAGTAATTGTTGAGTTTCTTGCCGGGTTCTTCTCAACACTAGCTACCTTCCGAACCCGGTGGTAACATTTATAATCATGTAGAATGTATTTTGTGTCCTTCTGACGATTTGAAAGTACTTTGTTAGAAGTCTAATCAAATAAAGATGTTTTGAATTCAATACAATTTTGAATTGAATACATTCTACATACAGATAAATAAAATGTAAGCGTCTGTCTGTAATTCCAAAATAACAGCTTTTCACTAAATGCATATGGAAGTATACACGCTACTGACTTAGAAAAACCAATGTTTAAGTTTTTTCTCGTCTGTCCGTCTGTCTATCTGTCTGTTTGTTCCGGGTAATCTCCGAAACGGCTGGACCGATTTTAACGGGACTTTCACTGGCAGATAGCTGATGTTTCAGAACAAAACTTAGGTTTATAATAATAATAAAAAATATTAGGGTTCTCGAAATGAAGCGTGAAACCGCTTATAACAACGGTGCCGGTTGAACTTAAAGTATAATAAAGCACCTTTTCGGTCGTTAGTGCCTCCAATATCGAAGTCGCGCAATCAAAAAGTCAATTTGAAACAAAAATTCCAAGTAAAATAATTCTTTCCAAATTTCCCTTTCCCACGGCACTTTGCTGGGATATTGGAAAATCATTTTCCTCTTGGTTTACTCATGGAAATCTGAGCCGTGACACGTGGCCGGAATGCTTATCAAACGATTTTTCTTTAACGGCGGAATTATTTTGTAACCCGTTTGAAGGGTTTTCTGAGTTTATACGGCCAGTTTGCATACATGCTTAGAATCTATATATCTACACTGTATACATACATACATACAGATAAATAAAATTGAAGTGTGTGTTTGTAATTCCAAAATAACAGCTTTCCACTAAATGCATATAAAGTATATACGGTAGTGACATAAAATAAAAAATTTTCAAAAAAAATTTTTGTCTCTCTGTTTGTTCTGGCTAATCTCCGTATCAGCTGGACCAATTTGAACGTATGTAATGAACCGTGGTGCCCTGGGAGTTTGAGCAGTCGCTTGCTACGCAAGTTAGAGTCCCAGCGGGGCCTGTTCCTCAAAGTTTTTCTAAAAAACTTATGCACAGTGATTTCACACCACGTGCTTTACGGTGAAGTAAAACATCGTGAGGAAACTGAGAAGTTATGCAAAGACGTATGTATAGTGTCTGAAACGGCAATAGACTCACCATCTGTCATGTTAACACTTAATCATCGTGCGGAAATCTGCATATGTCTGAGAAGTAATTCAATGACGTATGTAAAGTGTCTGATACGGCGATGAAATCACCCTCTGTCACGTTGCAACTTATCATATTCGGTTATATGTGGGTGTAGTTATTACAACCCTTTTGCTCTCTCTCTCTGAGCATAATTATAATTTTTTTAACGTTTCTAACCCTTGGGGCATAGAAAATGCGTGAACATAACGCGAATATTCCCATTAAAATTTTCACGCTTGCCCTCACCACTTAACCTTACCAAACAAGTTCAGTTAGAAAGAGGTTTATTAATCCAACAAACAGAATAAGTATATTTTATAGAGAACCTTCTGTGTTACGTAATCTGCAAAAACATGGGCCTATTGTCCCGCCCAGGAAGCCTGCGAATGCCAAAGGTAAAATGAACTCTATTCTTTAAGAAATAAAGATGGTAAAATGTGTTCTCGCAGCGGTAATAACTCAAGATTGTTTTATTTTGCCTCGTTATTTTTTAAACGTAAACACGTTTTGCCTTAATCGGCTTATTACGCTTCATCGGTTTGAAAAAAATGTTGTTGGTGTCGGCGTTGGAATATTGTTTTTATTGTCAGTGAAATAATTCTCACCCCCATTTCACCCCCTTATAGGTAGAGTTTTGGAAAACCCTTTCTAAATTGACAACTAGGTACACCTTACAAAGAACACACCCTCCATATTTAATCTCAATTCAATTCCATTAGAAATTGATGATTAGACTTTCAACAAAGTACTTTCATATCATCAGAATGACATAATTATACAGGATTATACATGCTACCGCCAGGTTGCTTTTACTGAGAAGAACCTGGCAAGAAACTCAGTAATTATTATTTTCAAAAAAAAAACAATTTTGAGTAATACAATATCAATCAAAAAAATATAAGGGCCAAACTCGACCGATTTCAACGGGACTATCACTGGCAGATAGCTATCTGATTTTAAAAGGAAGATCTTAGTATACTTTTATTTTAACAAAAAACGTTAGGGGCAGCTATGAAACTTTACGCAAGTAAACCCGCGGGGCTGGCCCTGTGTAGCCTAGTATATAGATATATTTTCCCCTCTCTATCATCACGTGCTGCGTATTGGACTACAGCGACAAAATAGCGATGGCTAAAAAGTGTTAAGCTGAATAAGATTCCCAATTTTGCTAAATTTTGTAAACTAACAGCGTGTAACATTAGTACCTAAATGTCCCCGCGGATGTCAAAGCACTTAGTTGATTGAAAAGGTCATCAAAGTACCTTGAATTAATTAAATTAAACTTACCCACCCTGTAGAGTGATTACCCAATTAATTATGCAATACGGTCGTCAGTAATTTTTTGTCAAAGGTTCGAGTAAATATTTTCCAATGGCAACATTATTATCAAAATTTATGGGTAGGTATTATGAATGTGACTCGGTCCAGAAACGTGGTGCGAAATTGTTGGAAATCCTAGGCAGTGCCTGAGAGAGATTAGAGCCTCTGAGTCTAAAGAAATTCAAATTATTTCTTTAGTTTAGGCCCTGGTAAGGTACCTATGAATGTCGAAGAATTGACCACCGGTTCGGAAACTAATTTTCCGAGAAGAACCGGCAAGAAACTCAGCAGGCATCATCATATTTCTTCATTACATAACAAATAATGATTGATTACAATACATTTCATATAAAATTATTCACAATAATGAAAATTGCATCAGCATGCGTGTACAAAATAATAATGATGGCGTGAGCACATATATATACTGTGTCCCGCGGTTTCACCCGCGTAGATATAGTTTTATATAATATTTCGGTTTAAAATTGACAAAGTTTCATACACACTTTCATGCTCTATTTTATCCCTTTGAAGGTATAATTAATAAAAATCCTTAGCGGATGCCTACGTCATAACATCTACCTGCATGCCAAATTTCAGCCCGATCCGTCCAGTGGTTTGGGCTGTGCGTTGATCACTATGTCAGTCAGTCAGTCAGTCTTTGAGTTATATAAATTTAGATTTCTTTTAAAGTCTTATACTTATTTACTCGACTCTGTATTTGTGTATCATAAAGATTCACAGAAAAAAGTTACGAGTCAGAAAATACGGGAAAATCATGCCAGGGTCATACACATTTCTATACTGCCAACCCAATATTAGATCGCTAATGGCCTCCAAAGTTACTCAGTGTTACTCAATGCCATAGTACCAAATTATCCACAAAAACGCACAATAATCATGGAAAAATTACCATAATTTTCATGGAAATAAACGGAATAGAAAACACAACTCGTAGAATCATGATTGATAATAGACTAGGCGGTGTTAGGTCACAGTAAATAATGATGTGCAGTACCTTAGACACAGGTGACGTCACGAATTTTGAGCGCTGGCCTTTGGTAATAATAATAAATCATTTATTGTCAAGTAAATTCATACCTTACAAATTAGCAAATACATACATACATACATACAAAGTGTATGAAGAGATGCATGAATGTGGATGAAGCGAAAGAAGTATGTAAGGATCGTAGCATGTGGTAAACGGTAGTCTCTGCCTACCGCCATGGGATACAGGCGTGAGCATATGTATGTATGTACATACATATAAAACATTAGGTTTAATAAATAAATACATATGCTCACGCCTGTATTCCCCGAAGGGGTGGGCATAGGTGTTGTTATCACAACACCCACTTTTCACCGAAGATGATTAAGTGCCAACGTGACAGATGGTGAGTCCATCGCCGTCTCAGACACTTTACATAAGTCATTGAATTCCTTCTCAGAAATATGCAGGTTTCTTCACGATGTTTGCCTTCACCGTAAAGCACGTGGTGTGAAATCACTGTACATAAGTTTTTT
Source organism: Watsonalla binaria (assembly GCA_929442735.1). Classification (NCBI taxonomy): domain Eukaryota; kingdom Metazoa; phylum Arthropoda; class Insecta; order Lepidoptera; family Drepanidae; genus Watsonalla; species Watsonalla binaria. The sequence continues at coordinate 1,136,472 of OV838929.1, read as the reverse complement.
AGAAAAACTCATTGGTACAGGCCCCGCTGGGATTCGAACTTGCGTCGCTTGCGTAGCAGGCGACTGCTCAAACCTCAAGGCCACCACGGCTCTAAATAAATCAGGGTTAATAGAATACAGTATACATTTATTTGCACTATACAGGGGCTGTGTGTTTCTGTGGCACTTATGCGCGAATAAGGTGGGTTTGGTTGCTTGGTGAATGAGGCAATAGGGGGCCTACCATCATCGGCTTATGAAGGGCGTAAGATCTTCTGAGCTTTATCGTTTCATTTTCGTATCGGAAAATTCATCGTCACAAATAACAATTTCTTAATACGCGCTGCTTAAGCGATCATAGCTCTACGTAATTGGCGGCAAGGTTCAGCCTAAAAGAGTCGGCAACTCCTTTAGCCAATACAGCTCTGCAGGTAGTAACTCTTGTAGACCAAGTTGTGAAGGCCAAGAGGAGACTATGGATGCTAAGTAAGTTCATAGTCTCATAAATGCGTCCCAGGTGATGATGTCCACGGAAGTGACGGAAAACCACATCTTGAGGTCAGAAGTCCTCCAGCGCAAGGAAGAAGCATGCATTAATATGCAGTAGTAATTTTATGAGTCCCCTCCGTCTGTATGATGCGAAGTGCGATCTTAACTCGTGACGGCGCCTGTACCTAATACGAGAGAGCGACTCTCGTCACAATAACGAGCAAAGCGAAGCGAGAGCGGGTCGCTAGTAATTTATATGATGCAAACAAATTAAATTGCAGTTTAGATACTGTATGTACATTGTATTGTGCACTATGATAGTGGTTCGTACATAATTTATGTTGTGTATAGGTATTATTATGGCGGGAGCACGTTTCATGTGCTTCCCAATCAATATTCAGGTACTGTATTAAAGTTAGCGGCAATTTCAGCCTCGTTTGCACTTACTTTCTAAGTTTCAATAAATGGAATTGGCAAGTGGTTAAATCATATTATGGTCGTATGTGTTTAGTATTCCTGTTATACAAAATTTTACTGTAGTCATGCAATTATTCATTTTCATTAGGATGACGGCATGAAGGAGTTCAATAATATTAAAAAAAATCTAAAGAACCGTGGTGAAATGCTAAGTCCAATATCAAGTTTCCCTTAAAACTTATTTGTGCAGAAGTCATCATATTATTTTTATGAGATATGTCAGGTATGTTCTTATGTTTTCAACTCGATCCTATCCTGTTAGTGTAGGACCCTGAGCACTGTTTAAAGACCGTCTTTAAGCGTTTCTGAAACGTCAACGAGAATAACTGGGGAAACTTGCCAATGCTGCCCAGCTTAAACAGGTTTAGATAGGTTTGCTGGGCAGCTGAGTGTCTTGACAGTCTCAGAACGCTATTTTCTGAACCAGTGGTGAATTTTCGACATTAAAACCTTACCAGAGCCCAATGTGAATAAATCTTTTTTGGCAACAAGTATCGTTCCTTACCTCAAGGTCTTTTTCGAAGTTAGATTGCTCTTTTGTCTTCCTTACTTAGAACTAAACAGTAAAGTGAGTGCAAACGGTGCACAAAGCCAAGGTCCACGGCAGTTCACACCGAAGCTCATCGATCACGTGGCCACTCACACACCCTATGAACATTGATACAACGAACTTCATTATTCATTTGGCACTTAATACTTTTGTATTCCGATCTTTTGTTTGCAAAGGGAAATTATAGGGCAAAAGGGAATCTCCCGTTCGATATTTGGAGTTGTTTTCCAAAAGGGCTTTTGGTATCATTGGCCTCTATAACTCCCTGGGAAATAATGATTAAATCCAAAGTATTACACTGGAGACCGCGGTTCCGCTCACAATAGGTTACTCGATATTTTAGCTGCCCAACTTAGGACAGTTCACGCCTAATTTGAGAACCCCTGGCTATACTTTGCTTTTCTCCCATACATTCACTATCACATACCCCTTAAAAGTTAGAAATAAGCTATTTTTTACCATTGTTTGAACTGTTTTTAACCCGCCATCTGTTGTCAAATCAAATCAATGATGCGCAAGGCGGCCCCTATACCGCAAAGACAAGGGAAAGAAAGATTCGACCCATCAGGTAGGATCACAAGAAGCTCAGTTGGAATAGTAACTGCACGGTTTGCAGAGGTCGTGGGATCGAGTCCCGCAATTTTCCCTCTTAAAGAATTTAGAATCTAAACATATATAACCATATATAAGAATAAAAACTGTAATATCTGTTATTAAGCTCAGTATTAAAAAAAATTTGTAATTATTTTGTGTAATTCTGTCGAATATTATTATATCCAAGCCCCTCAGCGCTCCGACGTGTGCGCGTGCTGTGGTCGGATCTATCGCTCCCGTATCGGCCTTCTTAGCCATTGGCGGAAGTGTCGTCAGAATTTCCTAAATGACGCTGCTTAAATCATCTGTCATAGATGCAAGAGGCCAATTATTATTATTGTATAATTATATATTTTCCATTAAATCATGTTTTTGTGTTTTTCCATTGTTGCAGGTTACGCTATAGGAAGTCAACGAGTACCACCTTGTATCAAGTGTTCTTTACAAAAATACTAAGACTGGGTGAGTAGTTTTGTGTTTGTGTTAAGCCTAGCGTTAGTCCAAAGTAACTATTCTAAACAACTCCGTTCGGAAACGCGCAACAAAACTAGCATAGACTCAAATATTTTGACCATAGATCTGTGGATTAATATTAAGTTTTTTTCGTATTTTTATCGTATCCATTTTATTACTATTGTGTAGTCTTGTCCAATATAGTCATATTGATTTATTTAAAGTTTACTCCACCGCTCACTAGATGGCGTTGCACCGTTTTAGAACGCGGTATGGTTTCGTTTAAAGTGTAACGTAAATAGTTTTTGAAGGTTTAATACACGAGAGTTATTGATCGACAGTGTAAGGTAGTGTTTTATTTACATTCAATAGTGCAGTGATGACATCTGGTGCCGAAACCCGGGATAAATTAATTTGGACTTGTAATAATCTTGAGTAAAGTTATTTTAACCGTTTCGCGTCTGTGTGAAAAATAAACAATTTATTTCTGTCTTAATTCCACGCGTGCGAAGTCGCAGTCAGACGCTAGTTAATTAAATAATCTAACTATTAGAGGTGTAAAAGTAACGAAAAATAACGTACCCGTATGTATTCGTTACTATACATTCAGTACTCGTTACTATCATATCGTTACTCGTTACTCGTAATACCTCATAACATGCTATGATATGCAACAACGAAAAAAAACAAAAAAACCTTAATCGACTATTGCGTACGCGTACAGTATACAAACCCGGCGTGGCTTAATAAAGAAATAATAAATAGTGGAAATAATTTTGGAATTTCATGAGAGACTAAAACTTTCACTTTCGTTTATTTCATACTATTACATAAAAAAATATGACATTTTAGTGCCAAAATTTTACGAAACCATGATACGTAACATGCGAGTAACGAAAACTATTCGTGAGTAACGTTTCGTTACTCGGTACTAGATGGAGTACCCGTTACTCAGTAACGAATACATACGGTTTGCTACAGCTCTACCAACTATAACGTAACAATGTATCCTCAAGGTAACATTATTTCCAAAACAAAAGTTGAACAAGAACACAAATAAGAAGAACATAATGTCGGGACATAAAAGTTTATCATATCGCAAACTAAGGGGCTGAATCACATTATGGCCACTCCAACTTTATAGGTTGACAACCCTGCAATGATGTAGAACCTCTATTACACTACTTTGTGTTGGACCAACCCTCAAAAGTATCCAATACCTCTACAACTAACTAGCTGTAACCATCTGTCACGTTGGCACTTAAACATCTTCGGTGAAAAGTGGGTGTTGTTATTACAACACCTCTGCCTACCCCTTCGAGGGAATACAGGCGTGAGCATATGTATGTATATATGTAGCTGTGCCCTGCGGTATCACCCGCGTAGATTTAATTTAAATCCCGCGGAACCCTAAATGTATTTTTAAATCAAAGCCTATGTTACTAATTGTAACATTAGCTATCTGCCAGTGGAAGTCCCGTTAAAGATTACCCGGAACAAACAGACCGATAGACAGACGGAGAAAATTTTTGAAAATTCGTTTTTATAAGTCAGTACCGTATATAGTTTCATTTAGTGAAAAGCTGTAATTTTTGTATTGCAAACAGACACTCCGATTTTATTTATCTGTATAGATAGGATGAAGACAGCGAAACAACACCCATTTTATCCTCCATCCTAAGATTCTCACGTAGTTTCCTAGTTATGATCAAACTAAGGTAAAGTTTGGTCACGTGTGCTTCAGGATTTGGAGAAGTGACGCGATTCGTGGCGTACGGGGACTTTGATATCATTGCTTTTGTTTACAAGGTGAACATGTAGTGTTGCGGATACGAAATGCGTCCTGTTTTCAAGATATCATCTTCCTGGCCTTATTGCAGCAGACTAATATAGGACAGTTTTACAGTGATAATATACTTAAGTACTAAGCAAAAGCAATAAACATGCAAGTAAATAGAAATAATAATGGTGCCTCTCCAATTGCTGTGCCCTAACTAACCCTAGTTTAGTTACTTTTAGTTATGTTAATTTTGAGCTTAAGTTTATTAAATTATTTATTTTGTATTCTTTAAATTGTATAATATTTTTGAAAAGAGTAATTGCTGAGTTTCTTGCCAGGTTCTTCTCAGTAAAAGCAACCTTCCGAACCTGGCGGTAGCATGTATAATCCTGTATAATTATGTCATTCTGACGATTTGAAAGTACTTTGTAAAAAGTCAGGGTTGTTAGTTATAAGTTATAACTAAGCATTATAATTAAGTTTATATATCTATGTGTGTAAATGTAACTAACTTGTGCAATAAATATAATGAATATGAATATGAATTGTTGAAGTGGCCAACCGTTATGTATTGTTTCAATACTATTCCCAGTAGTTGTCATGACGACAAGACCAATCTTTTTTTTTTTACTCAAACTAGAAATATGTCTAGCCCTTTTTGAATCCATATCACAGAGAGAGATGGAACTAGATTAAATCCAAAAACTTATTCTACGTTTTGTAATAAGGGAGTTTATTTATGGTTATAAAAAAGTCTTCTAATAAAAAAAAATATTTAAAAAAAAGCGAGAGTGCTTTTCAAGATATTAGCGAAATGATAATCCTTCTCATATCTGTCAATTAAATATTCATAACTATTGACACCATGTAACCTACGCTTTATTTACAATAAAAAAAAATCTTATACTAACTATTAATAACTTATATTTATAAAAAAAAATTGCATTGTTCTTAATTAATATTTATTAAAAAAAAATCCGTTTTATTGTTTAATTTTCTATATAAAGCGTGTTGTCTAGTTTTTTGAAACTATTATTTTACTCAAACTAGAAATGTCTAGCTCTTTTTGAATCCATATCACAGAGAGAGATGGAACATTAAATCCAAAGACTATCTATTATATTATTCTACGTTTTTTAATAAGGGAGTTTATTTATGGTTATAAAAAAGTATAAAAACATTACAATGTTTTTATTCCGCTATTTTATAAGTATACTAACAGTTATCCTAGTGAAGTGCAGTCCGGTATGTGCTGCAGCCTGCAGACGTCCATCTGATCTGCTTGCAGCACGCCCTTGCTGCCCAAATTCTAATTAAATAAATATATTTTGAATTGAATCTACACTAATATTATAAAGAGGAAAACGTTGTTTGTTTGGTTGCAATGAATAGGTCCAAAAACTGGACCGATTTCAAAAATTATTTTACCATTGGATAGCTACATCGAGTAACATAGGCTTTATTTTATCCCCGTACTCCCACGGGAACGGGAACTACGCGGGTGAAACCGCGTGACGTCCGCTAGTAGTAAGAAGTATACACGATACAAATTCTATAAGTGACTTGTCACGCGCAGGGTTCCAATGGCTCAATCGCTTCTAGTTGGGACTTGAGACAACAATGTTACATGTCGAGATAAATGCGTCGCTACTTTATTTTTCCGAGAACTTAAGGGACTTCGGAGGCATGAATTCCCATACAATCGTAATATTAATATGCCATTGTGGCCGAGTTATTTATTAATTTTTGCCTCTGTAAAGAGGTGTTACAATACCCATTTTCACCGAAGCGTTCGTGCCAAAAATACAGTTTTAATTTTTTCACAAATCTACTTGTAGAGCAGACTAGAGCAGTCGCCTGCTACGCAAGCGACGCAAGTTCGAATCCCAGCGGGGCCAATAAGTTTTATGTTTTATTTAAAAAAACTTATGTACAGTGATTTCACACCACGTGTTTTACGGTGAAGGAAAACATCGTGAGGAAACCTGCATATGTCTGAGAAGTAATTCAAAGTCGTATGTATAGTGCCTGAGACGGCGATGGACTCACCCTCTGTCACGTTGGCACTTGTTTATATTCGTTGAAATGTGGGTGTTGTTACAACACCTCTGCTTACCCCTTCGGGACCCTTCTGGGATTGCGTGCGCATATTTTTTTTATATCTACTTGTAAGGCTTATATTTAAACTGTGGCTGGGATTTGCACCTTTGTCGCTGGCTTACCGAAATACAAATGCTTTCGGTTTTACATTAGTATGGCAACCCTGTCTCTAGGCCTTTTAAGGCTTATTACTGTCTCGGGGGTGACAAGTCTTATCGAGTATTTGTACGTGTAGGAAGGTTGTTTGGATGTCGACAGGTTTTGTATTGGGTTGTGTTGTCTATTCATTCTTGTATTATTCTCCTCTTTCCCTAATCTTTTGTTATTTAGGGTCGCTATATAGTTTAATGTATCAACTAACTGTGTATCGTAGATTTAATTTCATGCCCGCGGAACCCTAACAGCTTACCACTATATGCATATAAAAGCATTATATATACGGTACTGTACTTAAAAAATAGTTTTATTACATTTTCTCGGTCTGTCAGTGTGTTTGTTATGTAATCTCCAAAACAGCCGGACCAGTTTTGACGTGACTTTCTCGGGCACATACCTAATATAACTAGCAGTAACTTAAAATTAAAAAAAAAATATAGGTAGAAAATAGGTCCACGGAGGTGAAATTGCAGGGCATAGTTAATAATAATAATGGTCTCTTACCGAATTTCGGTTACGGTGGCTAATATCAACGAGGATCAGCCAACTGCGCAGGAGATATTATAGTACACAAGTGTATGCGCAAACACAGGTGCACTCTTTATTGGGTCACTCTCATAGTCCGATGGGAGGCAATCCGACACGACCGGTGAGAGATCAGGCGGAGGACCAACGGTGCAACGTGCGCCCCGAAGCACGGGCATTTATTGTGAATTTCTTGACAGATATAATTTTTTTGGACCTCGTGATCGGGAGGCGAACGTACTAACCACTAGACCAACGAGGCAGTTAAGGGCACAGTTAGTGTATATATGTATAGTGTGATTTGTTCTCATTGTTTTATGATCGCCTAGCAGGCCTTATTTTTTTTATTTTGGTTGACGAGGGGGAAACCTTCAAAAGGTCCCCGACCGCCCTGGGAGAGGCAGATCGGGGTATGTGGGATTCTTACCGCACTAAAACCCCCCCGGTGGCCATCCTCAGTGCTCAGGGGGGACTCCGGGTACTCTGATAGAACACACCGGTGTCCCCCCACACTTTGCCGGGGCACATCCCCGGGGCAGCTGTGGCGGCGCCCCTAGAGACCTCGCTGTGCAGGCACATTCTCTCCTCCCATCCACTCGGTGGTCAAAGCTCCCAACCCGACCACCGCCAGCAGGCCCTCCGGCCCCTTTTAGTCGCCTCTTACGACAGGCAGGGGATACCATAGCCATATTCTTAGACCCTGGCTATTAGATTAATTCCCGTACATTTGGTATCGTTTCTACAAGATAATGTTACCTTGTCTACAAGCCCTGATAGCTTAGCAGCTCTAAGGCGCTGAGGGCTCTCTTTAGCTTGTTTAACAAACAAATAATATTCGAACAAAGATGTTCCTTCAAAACGAACCCCATTTCACAAATTAAATATTAGCCAAAAATATTATTATAATAAAAGAGATCGTGGAATAATATTTTCAATAGCAAAGCTTATAAGATCATCAATGCCATTGTTTGGTTCGACAGCCCTAAAGGGACTTGAAAGAAAACGTTGGATTTTTAGGCCATGTTTTTATTCTACATCTGAGTATAAGGTCGGCAGTGTGTAAAGTCTCAAGGGGTTTTGGTAAATAATACATACATACATATGCTCACGCCTATATTCCCCGAAGGGGTAGGCAGAGGTGTTGATATCACAACACCCACATTTCACCGAATTTGATTAAGTGCCAACGTGACAGATGGTGAGTCTATCGCCGTCTCAGGCACTATACATACGTCTTTGAATTACTTGACGACTGACCTATAACGATTGCCAAAGATGATATATTGGCAACCGGGACCGACGGCTTAACGTGCTCTCCGAGACACGGAGGGAACTTGGGCGGTCACCCAACCAATTACTGGCTAGGGTTAGGGTTGCTTAACTTCAGATCGACTGATATGCGCAATAGCATCTGTGCCATGGGCTCCTCCTCCATTTTGAAGTCTGTGTTCATTATTTTCGCAAATATTTCAGTTGAGCCCCTATCGTTCTGAGGGTGCGATATGTAAAAATATATTCCAAAACAATTTCTATAGAACACGTAGTCCACGATCGGGTCACAAAGATATTTATTTCCGCAACGAAATAAAATATAGCTGATAAAAGTGTCTGTTTGGAAGTTACATACATACATATGCTCACGCCTGTATCCCATGGGGGTAGGCAGAGACCACTGTTTGCCACATGCTACGATCCTTACATACTTCTTTCGCTTCATCCACATTCATGCACTTTCTTCGGTTACGAGTGCTCCGAATTTGACCTTTCTGAAAAATACTATTAATTTGGTCATAGTAGTTCTTCCTTGGACGCCCTCTACCGACACTTCCGGTCACATTCGCTCTATAAATTTCTTTCGTTAATCGCCTTTCACTCATCCTTTCGATATGTCCAAACCATCTGAACATACTTTTTTCAATTCTGGTCACCACATCATTCTTCAACTTGCAACTGTCTCTTATCACACTATTTTTCATACGATCTACAATGGTGACCCCACACATACTTCGTAACGACCGCATTTCCACTGCATTCACTCTACTTTCATGTTTCTTCTGCCAAACCCAACATTCACTTCCATACATCAGAGTAGGTACTAGCACCCCGTTATGAATGGCCAGGCGCGCATTTTTTGTTTGGAAGTTATGTCACCATATTCCTGTTGAGTTATGCTACGCTTTGTTGATACAAATAACAAATAGTCAGTTGTTTTACATTTATTCAATGTTATCAGGCTTTCATTGTTTGCTGTGCGTTTGGCCGTGATGGCCTCGTGGTTTGAGTGGTCGCCAGCCAAGCTACGCATTTTCGAATCCCAGCGGGGCCTGCCCCCCGACCATGAGCTCTTATTACAATGATAATTCAGCTGTGTGACAGTGACAGATGTATAAACGGTAAGTAGTAAAACTATCATGCCAATGAGTTTTTCTAAAAAACTTATGTACAGTGATTTCACACCACGTGCTTTACGGTGAAGGAAAACATCGTGAGGAAACCTGCATATTTCTGGGAAGTAATTCAAAGACGTATGTATAGTGCCTCAGACGGCGATATACTCACCATCTGTCACGTTAGCACTTAATCATCTTCGGTGAAAAGTGAGTGTTGTGATTACAACACCTCTGCCTACCCCTTCGGGGAATACAGGCGTGAGCATATGTATGTATGTTGAAAATACCTTGTACGATTCTAATACCGAGTTTGATACTACAGCTGGCACCAAAACCAATAAAGTTCAAAAGTTTTCGAGGAATCTGTATCATGCGTAGAACCTCCTTTATTGATGTCCTTTACATTTTCAACATACTATGTATCACCAATAAACTTACCCACTTCATAATTCTTACAGCACTTCCTTTAAACCTTTCGACCCAACCCTTGCCCAACGTTCACCTGCAACGTGCGTTGTTTTTATGCGTGTGTGTGCAGTTCAGACAATGTACACCAGTTGCATCGTTCCACAGTATTGTACATTGTTAACAAGAGATCCAACGATGTAGCAACACTCAAGCTCTGCGAAATTGCTCGTTAACCTCAACAGCGTAAAGTGCTTTTTGTTATGAAATGATGGGATTTTGTTGCATCGTCCCGCGTTCCCTGGGATATTGAGAAAAGTGCATGCGCTTACAAAGTATTCACGAGGTTAAGCCTAATAGGATTGCTGATAAAATCCCCTTTTATCTCTGTATTTTTTCTATACTACATAGTAAACCGTGGGGTTAAAGTTACGCAATCTCGAATCCCAGCGGGCCTTGTACCTATGAGTTTTACAAAAAACTTATGTACAGTGATTTCTCAGCACGAGCTTTACGGTGAAGGAAATCTGCATATGCGTGAGAAGTTACTCAAAGACGTATGAATAGTGCCTGAGACTGCAATAGACTCAAATCTGGCACGTTGGCACTTAATGACCTATTACTACATACTATTTACTACGTAAGAGATCGCGTGGCGATCGCCGCAAGCGGGATCAACTGCCATTAATGTATTGCCTACCTTAATGTAGGTCATTGAATCACTGTGCCAACATTTGAAATGTTTATACCTTTGAGGTCGCTTGTGGTCGAAGCTAAGCAACACGTGAGTGACACTAGTCATTACAAGCATTTACAGGCGAACTGAGGGCAAACTATCGTTTCTCTCTCTCTAGTCGTTCCCTCATGACAGAGGATCGTGGTCATCAACAAGTGGTCCACACATGGAGTGAACTATTTGCTTCCATCGGCTTCTGTCCATCGCGGCCCTGACGATGGAGCTAAACCTCGGGAACCTGGAGTCTTTTATTTGGTCGGTCCATCTGGTAGGAGGCAGGCTTCGGGCTCGTTTGCCATTGGTGATCTCAACTACAATCAATTTCTCCAGACTCTCATTACCCCTTCGCATTATGTGGCCAAAATACGAAAGTGTTGGTGACATATCGTAGACAGACGGGTTTTTATCTTGAGCTGTGAGAGGATCGACACATTTGTTCGTTTGGCCGTCGAAGGTATCCTCAACATACGCCTCCAGCACCACATCTCCAAGGCATCGATCCTCTGTACTTCTCGAGCCCGTATTGTCCATGACTCAAAAATACAGAAAAATTGGGAATATCAAAGCACGTACTAACCGGATCTTGGTGTTAATTGTGATTCCCCTCTTTTTCCATCTTTTGTTCAGGCGGGTCATAGCATCCTTGGTCATACATCTTTTTATCTCCGGCATGATCGTTTAAGCAGCACGTATTAAAAACTTCTTAGCTTCGAAATTTGAATTTACAGTACAAAAATGGAACGTCAAAACTGTAAGTTCTTAATACGCTGTGCTTAAACGATGAAACTTAGTAATATAATAAATAAACCAACTCCTCAAATACCGTCTTATAAATCTGTCTGTTGTTCCAGAATGTGCTATACACCTCCGCGCGACGCGATCTGGTCGCGTCCACTCCGGCCACTTGCCTCGGACCCACGGCTGTCGGCTGATCCTGCCCACGCCACCAGCAAAACACGCCCTTCTTCTCGAGCTACATAAGCTGAATGTCCCATGCAGCTCTGGCTTTATCAGATTTGCACCCAACACGCCGTCTCTTTGCGGGAAGTTGGAGCAAATACCCTTTCAGAATAGAAGGTTTCTATACTTAGGTAAGTTGACAAACATCTCATGTAATTACCTAGACATGGCACAGCTTCAATGAAATCAGCTCAGTTATGCTCAAACTCAAGGTTGTCACATCTAATGTTCTTGTCCAAATCTTAATATATATAAATCTCGTGTCACAATGTTTGTCCTCAATGGACTCCTAAACCACTTAACCGATTATAATAAAATTCGCACACCATGTGCAGTTCGATCCAACTTGAGAGATAGGATAGTTTAAATCTCAAATTATAGTCGCAAAGACTATATTTTATCCCATTACTCCCACGGGAACGGGAACTACGCGGGTGAAACCGCGGGACGTCCGTTAGTAATGTAATAAAGACTAACAACGCCCACTTTTCACAGAAGATCGTTTAGTACCAATGTGACAGATGGTGAGTATATAGCGGTCTGAGGCATTATGCAGGTTTCTAGGCGATGATTGTACTTGACTGTTAAGAAGAGAATCAACAGCCTTTATTTTTCTCTAGCTTCATCAAAGCCTTCAACAGTGGAACTTCACGGCCGACCCACGTTCGCCGCAGTATACCGCCTAGTAGACCATTGCCACAACGTTCTACTGACGAGTAGAAACGGCTCGTTCGAAGTCGGCCCCACCTACAAACTCCTCTGCTCCTACCACATCCACTTACCTTACGGCAACAAAGTCGCTCTGCGTCTCCAAATGGGCACTGGGTCTTTAGAAGCGAAAGAACATGATTTATCCAATATAATACATGAAGACGGCTCAGATGTATGTCGAGGTATGGAGCTAAGTCTTCAAGATGGCAATTCGAAATGGAGACATTGTTCTCAGCCTGGTGATCCTTTGAGGAGTGTCCAGATAGTGTCCGAAGGGAATTCAGCGCTGCTGAACATAAGTGTGATAGCATCTTCTGCGATGTGGCTGAAGGTATGGTGGATGGATAAGGTGGTGGAAGACATTGTAGGGCATTGTGAGTACGGATGGGTGCTGTCTGGTGACTTCTGTATATCGGCCGTAAGGGACACGAAAAGAGCGTGGCGGCAAGCGGAGGCGGAGTGCGGAAGGTTAGGCGGTCACCTCGCGAGCCTGCTGAATGACAGACAGCAACAAGTCTTAGACCAACTTTTATTGAATGCGTGAGTATAACCTACTTAGTACATCTACTATAGATGAGTCCTTGAAAGGTTACAGCCAATGCCTTTGAATTTTATTTTCTAAAAAGCAGGCTTCCTTTACTTTATACTCGTGTAGCGGTAACGCACCTCTTTTACTAAAATGTTTTTTATTTCATAAATATTGTCAAAGGAGGTTCTGACACAAGCAGTCAGGAGGACTTGGAAAAAAGATTTTTACGTTTTATGTTGGTCGGTTGTAAATAAAGTAGGACTCAATCATAACACCGTATTTAATTACTATACTCGTGTACTTATGTTTTGAGAGAAAAACATTGCCACAGATCACTGGGATTTGAACATGCTTGGCACTCAAATAATGTTATCCATCAAATGACAATAGGAATGAACTCAAGTTTATCCTTGACGTTACTGAGCTAATGCTGATGCTTTCAGGCCCGGAGCAGGCGTGGACGATGTGTATTGGATTGGAGCTACTGATGCTGTTCACGAAGGAGAGTTCCGCTGGTCGGATGGACTGCCTTTCACTTATGCGCGTGAGTATACTAATTCTATTCTTTTTTGTACTGAAATATGTATTGGTTACTTTCATATTCGTGCTACGAGGGTTCCAGAAGGGGTAGGTTTAGGTGAAGGTGGGAGTTTTTGCGCTGGTTTCACTTTTCATTGAAGATCATTAGGCGTCAAAGGCAGGTCTACTCTCGTATCTCAGAGAGGAGAGGAAAAAGATTTAGTAGCGAATCCGCATCCATCTTATCTTCAGATTTTAGTTTTATTAGCTGTGGATAGCTTGTGGATATTAATTGTGAATGTGGATATTCTCAGTAATAAAGTTTTATCACGCGGAGCGGATTAGGTCGGTCATCATCATCATTAATTTAAGAGCTAGGCTCTTGTCCGTGAAGCAATCGCCAACCCTCTCTATTGTCCGCCAAAACTTTAACTTCCTTGTACGACATGACATTGAATTTTTCCTTCAGCTGTTGCATATAATTAATCCTTGGTCTCCCTCTTCTACGCTTTCATTCTATCTTCCCTTCTATGGTGTTTTTGATGAAAGCGTCATGTCGTAATAGGAGTCCAATCATCTTGCCCCTCCTGTTCTCTATTGTCCGGATTATTATTCTTTCGTCTTAGGTCGGTACAGCTAGCTAATAAGTATACCGAAACAATTAGTCTAAGCTTGTAACCTTTAATTATCCCCTCGTTATAGCCTAAACCGCATTTTGAGCGAGCACTCGAACCCATTGAAATCCAATTCATTTGATAGTCCTCGAGCGCGAGCACTTTGCGGGTGAAACCTTCGTGACTCGAGGGCTCTAGAGTAACATGCTATCTGCTCATTGATTTATTAATCAATACTAATTTATATCTTCTGTATCTATTCTAACACTAAAAGAGTATAAAATTTTTCTGCTACCTCGTTGGTCTTATGGTCGGAAAACATTACTGCGGCACACAAGTTCCTGGGTTTGATCGCCGGGTTGGGCAAATAGTTTTCGAGTTTTTGCATCTGTGATTTTCCAGCCGGGGGTTTGGATTAGTGCAAATGGTAATAGGCTCAATAGGGTCACCTCCTATTACGTGAGACGTATTAACTGGCGAAATGTGTGTATACTATAAGTATGAGTGCCTATACTACCCAGCGTTTGCGATCATCGGACGATATCGTTGTCGTCTGTCGTGTCGTTATCGTGGTAGTGGGAAAACGCCCCATGATGCAGTTTTCTTCTAGATAAAACTTCTGCATTCATCTTTTTTATACTCAGCATATAAGATACTTCATACTAACAATTAAAGACGTTCATCATCATCATCATCTTCCTGTCCTTATTCCACGTTATTTGTAGTCGACGCAATGTTTTCTTATCTTCCAATCCCATCCATCACCTTCCTATCCGTATATATATACTCTCATTCTAACCATGTTGTCTTTCACGCAATCCATCCATCGCTTTTTACGTCCTACTGTACCCTTACAGAGGTGTCCATGACATCATTACCTCCCTGGCCTTATCTCATATATTGTTGGGGTCAGCACTTGATTCAACCCGATGTGGCTGATCACCTGATTTTTATACTAAACGACTGCCATCTGACCTTCGTAATCTCTTCTACGAGGATAATCGGTAATCTGAGTTAAACCAGTTGTCAGACTTTCTTAGGCCTCCGACTGACCTGTAACGATTGCCAAAGATATTAAATTGGCAACCGGAACCGACGGTCTAACGTGCTCTCCGAGGCACGGAGGGAACTCAGGCGGTCACCCATCCAACTGGCTTGGGTAAGGGTTGCTTAACTTCGCTAATCGAATGGTGTGCGCAATAGCGACTGTGCGACGACCTCCTCACAGGTGTCCATGACATGCTGTCATGAAATAACCACTGGTCATGTATCATAAACCTTTATGTGCACTACATATGCCCTTTCTGTCGCAAATTAAATATAAATACATATAATAGAATGGAATAATTATTTTAGAATAAAAGTCATACTTATTTTAATGCGAAAAGTTCTGCTTCGACTGACAACAAATTTATTGTTATAATCAAATAAAATAAAATTTAACACTCGTTCTACGGCCCGTTAGTATAATTTATACTAACAATGTGAATAATATTTTTTATAATAATTGTAAGACTCGAGACACTACAAAATAGCTTTGAACTTTTCTCATCAGATAGTAACATGTAACAGTACCAATTTACATAAAGTATTCTACAAAACGTGGTGTTCGTAAACTACAGTAGACATTTTCATCTTTATTCAAAATTGGCTTTAGCGGGGTTGCATTTACATTTCATTTTTAAACATCACTAGCTATTCCGTGAGATACTAGAGCCGTGGTGGCCTTGAGGTTTGAGCAGTCGCCTGCTACGCAAGCGAAGCAAGTTCGAATTCCACCGGGCCTGTACCAATGAGTCTTTCTAAAAGATTTATGTACAGTGATTTCACACCACGTGCTTTACGGTGAAGGCAAACATCGTGAGGAAACCTGCATATTTCTGAGAAGTAATTCAATGTCGTATGTATAGTGTCTGAGACGGCGATAGACTCACCATCTGTCGTGTTGGTACTTAATCATCTTCGGAGAAAAGTGGGTTTTTTATTACAACACCTCTGCCTACACCTGTATGTAAGTTATGTATTAAAATATGAAGTTCGCGTTAAACTCAAAATTCACAGTACCAACAACGCCACAGAACAGCTACACACAGTAAACCAAATGCACTGAAACTTCATAACTTAAAGCTTGTTTCATAAAGTGGCGGTGGACAAGTTCAAAGTTTAGCTTAACTCTTCCTCTTAGAATGTCCTTTGAATCTTGTATGAGCGTTGAGTCAAACTTTCGAACTGCAGAATTTACGAGAGGACAAATCAAATCAAATCAAAAAATCAAATCAAAAAGTTTTATTCAATATAAGGGACACTTGGAACACTTATTGAACGTCATTTTTCTTACGTTAACTTAAGTAAATTTACTACCGTTTCCAAAAGTAAGCCTGTCAGGAGAAGAAACGGCGAAACAAACTCCCCGGTTTTTTTTTTTTTTACATGTGTCCCTTCTATATACATAGGGTTGCTTAAGTACATTTCAATGGAAGAGTGAGCAACTCATTGCCATACTTGGCTATCATCAATATACTCAGTTACACTATAATATGCTTTTTCACAAAGTTTCTGTTTGATGATTGCCTTAAAACTTAAAAATGGTAGTTCACACATTTTTAATGGTAGTTTATTGAAAAGGCGTATACTTTGCCCCACAAAAGAGTTACTAGTTTTGTGCAGTCTAGTCACAGGGACACGGAGTTTATCCCTCTTGCGTGTATTTATATTGTGCATATCACTATTTTTCTTAAAACTATCTATATTCTTTCTTACATATATCAAATTTTCAAATATGTATTGACATGCCACAGTCATTATCCCTATTTCTTTAAACTTCTCTCTGAGAGAATCTCTAGATTTGAGTTTATAGATTGCACGAACAGCCCGTTTCTGCAGCACAAAGATAGAACTGATGTCTGTAGCATTTCCCCATAAAAGGATGCCATAAGACATAACACTATGGAAATAACTAAAATAGACCAACCGAGCTGTGTTTATATCAGTTAGGTGTCTAATTTTCCTTACTGCGAATGCTGCAGAACTGAGTCTTTTCGACAATCCAGCTATATGGGGCCCCCATTGCAATTTATGATCCAATGTAACTCCAAGGAAAACTGTTGTTTCAACAAGGTCCAACACTTCGTCGTTGATAAGTACATTGGTTTGCACTTGTTTCACATTTGGCATAGTGAACTTGACACATTTAGTTTTTTTACTATTGAGTACTAAGTTATTAGCGCTGAACCAATGTACTACGTCAGAGAGAGCATTATTCACATCGTCAAGGTTAGCTTTTTGCCGGTCTATCTTAAAAATCAGAGAAGTATCATCAGCAAATAATACAATATCGTGTTTATTGCTTACCATGTAAGGTAAATCATTAATATAAGTTAAAAAGAGAAACGGACCAAGAATTGAACCCTGTGGAACACCCATCTCTATTGGACACCCCGGAGATGTTACGCCATGTATATCGACTTTTTGTATTCTATTACTTAGATATGAAGATATAAGTTTTAGAGCCAGGTCTCTTACACCGTAGTGATCTAACTTCCTGATCAACGTTTCATGGTGCACACAATCAAAGGCTTTAGATAGATCACAGAATACACCTAGAGCATCCTGTGAAGCTTCCCAAGCTTCAAGAATTTTTCTAATGAGCTCGACACCTGCATCGGTAGTCGAGCGACCCTTTGTGAAACCGTATTGTTTAGTGTGCATCAAATTATGTTCATTAAAAAAGGCTAAAAGTTGATTAAGTATTAGTTTTTCAAAAATTTTACTGAAAATTGGCAGTATTGATATAGGTCTAAAGTTCGTAGGGTCGTTAATACTACCAGCTTTTAATAAAGGAATTGTTTTACTATACTTCATTTGATCAGGAAATTCACCACTTTCAATACAAACATTAAATAATAAAGCTAGATCAGTAGCAACAATATCAATAATACTATTGAGTACTTTAACAGAAAGTCCCCATAAATCAGCTGAATTCTTCATATCTAGCGTTTCAAAAGTTTTGACAATGTCTCTGGGGGTAACAGTTTTAAACTTAAATGCAACGTTACATTTATCCACATGCATTTTTAAAATGGCTTCTGCTGCTGCGGGAGACGAATTTAAGGCTTTGGTTAATGAAACTGGTATATCAGCAAAGAATGTCTCAAAAGTAGTTGCCACATCAATATCAGTCTTAATTATATGATCATTAATTTTTAGAGTTATTGAGTCATTCTTAAGAGAAGTTTTTCCAGTTTCAGAATTAATAATGTCCCAAGTTGTTTTAGTTACATTGGAGGACTTCAAAATTTTATTTCTCACAGCAATAGACTTGGCGTCTGAACAAACCTTTTTAAATAATTTTGAGTAATTTTTAACATAATTTGTAAATTCCAAATTAAAATTAATAGATTTTTCTTGATAAAGTTCATACAGCCTTCGTCTACTTATGTGAATGCCTGGGGTAGCCCACTCACTAAACGACAAAGGTTTTCCCAATAGAACCGTCTTCGGGGTAAATATGCGCTTATGTTCTGCGTGTACAATTTGAAAAAAAGAATTGTACATTGCATTACACGCAAGGTGGTTATTTATTAAAGGAAACTTACTTTGGACATTACCTCGAAAACGGCTCAAGCGATTTGCATTTATGGGAATATAAGTAACTCTTTTCTTGGGAGCTTTCACATTTTTCTTACTGAAAGTTATTAATTGGCCACAGTGGTCAGAGTCTAATTTACTTATGATTTCATTACTAGTGGGCCGAAAGTTTGTGAACACGTTATCAATGCAAGTTGCTGATGAACTTGTTATTCGTGTTGGCTCAGAAAATAAGTAAAATAAATTAGAGGAACTAAAAAGGCATTTTAATCGATTGCTCATGGATGAATTTTCTAAAATATTGACATTAAAGTCTCCACATATGATTATATTTTTACCTGAAGTACAGACTTTTACCAAAACTTCATCCATGATTTGTTCAAAATGCTCGAAAGCTCCACTAGGGGGTCGGTATACGCACACAACAATGTATTGCTCTAACTCTATACATGATAACTCAATAGTACTCTCCGCAGAAAGGTGCACAACATCCAGACGTTCTTTATATTACATGCGTTTTTCTAAAATAATCATGGAGCCTCCTCGTATTGCAACCTTCCTGCTGAAGGCACTAGCAACCTGATGGTTACAGAAGTTGAACATGAACTGCTCGTCCCTAAGCCAATGTTCTGTTAAACATAATACATGAATATCATTACAGTCCATGAACAACTCCAATTCTAATTCTTTATTTAACATTCCTTGGATGTTCTGATGAACAAGTTTAATAAAGGAAGTAGCATTATTATTCATAAAATCGCCAGAGATTGTCTCTGTTGTCTTATAACTTAATTTAAAGTATTTGGAACATATTCCAAAGAATCATTACATATAATGTCCTTGTTTGCCTGCTCAATAGAAGCAGTCTTGTTAGCCAATGATTTGGCTGTGTTCAAATTAAATACGTGTATACAATAATGTAGCATGCTTGCTACTTGTCGTTTATATCTAAAGGAAAGATAAAATCTTTCACTTGTCACATTAAAATATGAAATAATTGAATTGTTATTTATGTCAATAAATGTAAAAAAAATATTATAATTGGTTATTGTTTGCATGCAACAATTCAAATTATATCTAATATTATTTTCCCTCTGTGACAATCCTCTGCTGTAGGGAAATGCAAATAATAATATATTTTTCGCACTAAGGCAACTCAGCGAATCCATTAATTTAATTAATTCATTTTTATTCATATTTCCCCTTCTCCCACATAAGATAGCTAAGGTTGAGCTGGTGCTGCATTGGTCGCTCAGGATGTTTGCCACAAGATGTTTAAAATCTGCACCAGGTATACAGTGGTTAGTACCATGACCAACACTGTGCGATAAGTGCAACCCCATATTTTGTCCCAATTCATCACTATACAATGTCAAGATATTATTATGTTGAACACAGTTATGGGAAGTACTGCTTGTGAAATGCTTGGTGGAGCTGTCATTCAGTACAGACTGACAAACAGGTGTTTGGACTTGTTGTAGATCCGAGTCGCAATCACATTTATTTGATAGTGATATAAAGCGGTCATAATTATATTTGGACATATCAACTACCTCAGTTAGTGCCATAATGTGCTCCTGAATTTCTTTGCGTGAGCACTCATATTTTGATGTCATTTTATCTAATGATATAGTTAATACTGAGATCTCTGCCTGCAGTCGCTGAATGACATCATGCAAGACCGCGAGATATGTAATTTAAGTTAGTCTTGAAACTAGCTGTACCCGCGGTTTTACCCGCGTAGGCTTAATTTCATGGATGACCTGCAAAAAATTATATTTTAAATCTAACAGTTAAATCTTCTAGTTATCTACCAGTGAAAGTCTCGTTAAAATCGGTCGGGCCGTTTCGGAGATTAGCTTGAACAAACAGACAGAGATTTTATTTACAATTGGTTATTTTATGTCAGTACCGTTTATACTTTCATATGCATTTAGTTGATTAGCTGTAATTTTAGAATTAAGTCAAATTCAAAGTCAATAATATCTTTATTCGATTAGACTTTTTACAAAGTACTTTCAAATCGTCAGACTGACTGACATAATTATACAGGATTATACATTCTACCGCCAGGTTCGGAAGGTCGCTTTTACTGAGAAGAGCCTGGCAAGAAACACAGTAATTACTCTTTTCAAAAAATATTATACAATTTAAAGAGTACAAAATAAATCACTTAAGAAACATAAGCTCATGGACACAGTTCCAGTGCACAAATGTCGATAAAATGAACATAATTAAAAATCTAGTAGTTCTACTTCTAACTAAATGCGTAGCTTGAGATGACCAGCCCCCACAAGCAGCGCCTGTTCACAAGTATGACGTGAACTGCAAACAGACACATCAATTTTATTTATCTGTATTAACTGTCTTTATTTAATTAATTTCATTTCTGAATAAAAGTAGCTAAAAACTAATAATCTGTTTAGATTTGTATTATCACATTCAACTATATGTAGCTTATTTGTCAGACGGCGGTATAGATATATGCCTGTTTGAATATTTAAGTAGCTGATGTGAACAAGCCTGTGTAAGTCTAGACAACTTGGCGACAGCTCAGACCGCGACCACAGTATCAATATAAGCTTCACAATCAGCTAGGAAACTGGGAACGAATCGTTTGAAACTACACACAAACGCATCCACGAGAAAATAAGCGGAATTTGCGCAGTGGACGCAATATGTCACGTCGTGGTGGTTCGCGTATGTCATTCACGTGTTTTATTAGTCACTTTTTCAAAAAAAAACAAAAGAGCCGTGGTGGCCTTGAGGTTTGAGCAGTCGCCTGCTAAGCAAGCGACGCAAGTTCGAATCCCAGCGGGGCCTGTACCATTGAACTTTTCTAAAAAGCTTATGTACAGTGATTTCACACCCCGTGCTTTACGGTGAAGGAAAACATCGTGAAACCTGCATATTTCTGAGAAGTAATTCAATGACGTATGTAAAGTGTCTGAGACGGCGATGGACTCACCATCTGTCACGTTGGCACTTCGATCATCGGCAATCATCTTCGGTAAAAAGTGGGTGTTGTGATTACAACGCCTCTGCCTACCCCTTCGGGGAATACAGGCGTGAACATTTGTATGTATTTATGTTTTCAAAACTTGAATACGACAAATTTAGATTATTTCCACAGTAAATTTTCAGGTGTGAGATTGACAACCAATATCAAAATCATATCAAAAGTGTTATTCAACATAAGTGACACTTGGAACACTTATTGATCGTCATTTGTCTTACGGTAACTTAGGTTAATTTACTATGCTCACGCCATCACCGAAGGGTCCCCAAAGGGGTAAGCAGAGGTGTTGTAACAACACCCACAATTCACCGAATATAATCAAGTGCCAACGTGACAGAGGGTGAGTCCATCGCCGTCTCAGGCACTATACATACGTCTTTGAATTACTTCTCAAACATATGCAGATTTCCTCACGATGTTTTCCTTCACCGTAAAGCACGTGGTGTGAAGTAACTTTTAGAAAGACTCATTGGTACAGGCCCCGCTGGGATTTGATAGTTTGGGAGTTGCTTGCATAGCAGGCGACTGCTCTAACCCCAAGGCCACCACGGCTTCTACTATCGTTTACAAATGTAAGGTGAAGAGACCCTGACGCTCAATGGAGCAAACGTTTTTATTTCAAAGCTAGCTATGCCCTGCGATTTCACCTGCGTAGACTTTCATTTGTGACTCACGCGAAACCCTATTTTAAACCCTCCAGATAAATCTACTAGCTATCTACCAGTGCAAAGTTCCGTTAAAATCAGTCCAGCCGTTTCGGAGATCAGCCGGAAAAAACAGACAGACAAAAAGCGAGAGAAAAAATATAAAAATAGTTTTTTTTGTATCTTTACTTTAATATGCATTTAGTGGAAAACTGTTACTTTGGAATTACAAACACTTCAATTTTATTTATCTGTATAGAAATAGATTCCTTACTGCTTATATATATACTGTGCCGCGACTGTCCTCCGTGCCTATATTTGTCTCTGTGATAGACCTAAGTTAGCTTAACAGTAACTTGTAAGTTCAAAAGTTACTTATAGAGCGTCGTTAGTTGGCAAGTAAGCTTGGCTTAGTGGTAATGTATATGCTTAGATTTAAAGGTCATGGGTTTAGGGTAAGGTCGGACAATCTGAGAGGTGGCATGAAGATATCCCCTTTAGATATGTTCTGGGATCGGTATTGGGATAGGAATATACCTTACTGAAAATCGCAGACCACAGTGAAAATTAAAATGATATCGGAAAATTACAACCGGTTCAGAAACTAGCCTTCTGAGAAGAACCGAGAAGATAAACTGTAGTAGCAAATATTTTGTAACGAGCAATTGTTGTACATATATATATATACTAGCTGTGCCCGGCAAACATTGTATTGCCATATATTTTTTTGAAGTGGTCACCCTTATCACTTAGGGGTATGGAAAATAGATAGTAGCCGATTCTCAGACCTACTGAATACGCATATAAAATTTGGTAAAAATCAGTAAAGGCGTTTCGGAGGAGTACGGTAACTAACAATGTGACATGGAAATTTTATATATTAGATTAGATAATCTGAATCACTGAAACGGCTACAACGATTTTCATGAAATTTAGCTTCAGGGGAAAAAATTAACTAACTAGGTTTCATTTTTGGAAAACATATAGATACCATCGATATAAAAACCGAATTCCTACATAACTAACATACGTTCTTCTAAGTTAAGAGGAGCTCATACCACAGTTGCTATTTGCGCATATAATTTGATCAGCGAAGTTAAGCAACCCTAACCCTAGCTAGTAATTTAATGGGTGACCGCCCGATATCCCTCCGTGCGTCGGAGAGCACGTTAAGCCGTCGGTCCCGGTTGCCAATTTATCATCTTTGCAATCGCTACAGGTCAGTCGGAGGCCTAAAATAGTCTGACAACTGGTTTAAGCCAAATCACAGATTTTCCTCGTCAAAAGGTCGCTTCGTATAAAAATCAGGTGGTCAGCCACATCAGGTTGAATCAAGTGCCGACCCCAACAATGTATGGGATAAGGCCAGGGAGATGATGATATGGTACACGAAGTACCAGGCGCACATAACGGACAAGGAGTTAATAAGTTGATTGCGACTAACATGGAGCCACATCGGGTTGAATCAAGTGCCGACCCCAACAATGTATGGGATACGGCCAGGGAGATGATGATATGGTACACGAAGTACCAGGCGCACATAACTGACAAGGAGTTAATAAGTTGATTGCGACTAACATGGAGCCACATCGGGTTGAATCAAGTGCCGACCCCCCAACAATGTATGGGATACGGCCAGGGAGATGATGATATGGTACACGAAGTACCAGGCGCACATAACGGACAAGGAGTTAATAAGTTGATTGCGACTAACATATGGAGCCACGTCGGGTTGAATGAAGTGCCGACCCCAACAATGTATGGGATAAGGCCAGGGAGATGGTGATATGGTACACGAAGTACCAGGCGCACATAACGGACAAGGAGTTAATAAGTTGATTGCGACTAACATGGAGCCACGTCGGGTTGAATGAAGTACCAACCCCAACAATGTATGCGATAAGGCCACGGAGATGATGATGAGTTATAACATAAGTTATTTCAACTCGCAAGGGAAACTAACCACTATTTTCAAAGCTAACACAACCCTAACATAATTCAATGTATATTAACATTTATTACGAACAACAAACCAACTGACACAGCATTGTGAGTGGTGTATACGGGGTGAGTCAAAGTACTGTAAATTGACTCCATAAATTACGCTGGCCACTTACACCGAGTGATTTATACTTCGTAACATTTGGTGTCGGTACCAAGGAACTAGTTCACTATTTGTGCTTTTTTTATTATTACATAGCTATGCCACGCGGTTTTACCCGCGTTAATTATGTTTCATGTTTTATTTCACGACACCGTAACAAAATAAAAATAAAAAAAAAGGAGTAATTTTTTTCTTTTTATGTTATTTCTTGGTACATCTGCCAGTGTAAGTCATGTTAAAATCCGTTTCGGAAGACAGAGACACAGGCAGACAGAAAGAGAAAAAAAATAAAAATTTTCAATATCTGTACCGTGTATACTTTCATATACATACATATATAAGTATGCACACGTAATCACAACACCCACTTTTCACCGAAGATGATTAAGTGCCAACGTGACAGATAGTGAGTCCATCGCCGTCTCACTTTACATAAGGCATTGAATTACTTCTCAGAAATATGCAGGTTTCCTCACGATGTTTTCCTTCACCGTAAAGCACGTGGTGTGCAATCACTGTACATATGTTTTTTAGAAAAACTCATTGGCCCCGCTGAGATTCCAACTTGCGTTGCTTGCGTAGCGGGCGACTGCTCAAACCTCAATGCCACACGGCTCTTTCATATACATTTCATGAAAAGCTGTAATTTTGGAATTACAAACATACACTTAAATTGTATTTATCTGTGTAGATATATATGGGTGTATAGAGGTACGAACCTTAAAAAAGATATAACAAAATACAGATAAATAAAAGCCCGGTGAAATAACGCCGCAGGCAAAATAAATAAATAATGTTGAAAGCAATGAAACCATCCACTCCAATAGGTAAATGGTTGTATTTAAAAAGCGCAATTTAATCATTCTCATGGGCAGTAGCCGACCGTGCTTAACGACAAACACGGTTAATAATTCATTTCGCCTACAACATTATCATGGATGTGGTTAAAATATACACGTACTTACTTATGTTATACATAATTTGTTTGTTAAATACTGATGGATACTAAGCAATAAAAATATCATAACTAACATTATTGGCTCTGCATAATTTATTGTTATTATGTATATTAGTTATTGTTATGTATAGATAAACTAACTAACTAGATAAATAGGAATGGAAAGTTATGATCTCAATAAGCTGGGTTACATTTATAATTAAGTTTATGTTGTATCATTGTAACTAAATAATTGCAGTAAAATATATGAATATGAATATGAAATATTATAAAGAGGAAAACTTTGTTTTTTTGGTTGTAATGAATAGGCTCAAAAACTACAGGACCGATTTCAAAAATTCTTTCCCCATTGGATAGCTACATCATCAGCGAGTAACATAGGCTTTATTTTATCCCCGTACTCTCACGGGAACGGGAACTACGCGGGTGAAACCGCTTGAGGTCGGAGTTTACAAATTTTATTTCCAATTATATTTTAAACATACTTACTGATTGGTGGTCATGGTCCGTGGTGGCCTTGAGACGCAAGTTCGAATCCCAGCGGGGCCTGTACCAATGAGTTTTTCTAAAAACTTATAAGCATTGATTTCACGCCGCGTGCTTTAGTGTGAAGGAAAACATAGTAATGAAACCTGCATATGTCGGAGAAGTAATTCAAACACGTATGTATAGTGCCTGAGACGGCGATGGACTCACTATCTGGCACTTAATCATCTTCCGTGAAAAGTGGGTGTTGTTCGAGAAATACAGGCATGTGTATTGTTGAAAATTACTTACATTGAAGTATTTCATGTAATTATATATGGTTTTTATTAGTTTTTTATATACGTCGAAAGAGACAGTTGTTTTTGTTTTTAGTTGTCAATAAATATTTTTCATGTCAGCTGCTTTTTTCCCTGCTCTCGTACTAATTAATTTTTAGTTTTAGCTATCGTTTACATGTATGCATGTCTTTAAAAACACTTTATAACATGAACACATTCCTGACGTAAGCCGCAAATGTCTAAGATAGTTACTGGATGAAAGGTCTCAAGGGATCTGCGGTGGCAAACTTGTTGAACATTATGTAAATACACACAATTACGCCATAACTTTATAATGCATACAATATACATACAAGATTCCAAGCTAGAGGTGCGACATGATAATTTTTTAGAGTTCCGTACCTAAAGGGTAGAAAATGGGACCCTCGTAGACAACGCTGTTCATCTGTCCTCTCTTGTTCATCTGTCTTACTTGATTCAACCCGATGTGGCTGATCACCTGATTTTTATACGAAGCGACTGCCATCTGACCAACGCAACCCCTTTAACGAGGAAAATCTGGGTTAAACCAGTTGTCGGACTATTTTAGGCCTCCGACTGACCTGTAATGATTGACAAAGATGATAAATTGGCAACCGGGACCAACGGCTTAACGTGCTCTCCGAGGCACGGAGGGAACTTGGGCGGTCACCAATCCAATTAATAGCTAGGCTTAGGGTTGCTTAACTTCGCTGATCGAATGATATGCGCAATAGCAACTGTGCCACGAGCTCCTCACGTCTGTATGTCATGAACCGTCATCATGATTCATCAGATACAAGCTGATGACAGACGAACAGACGAACAGTGACGTCTTAGTAATAGGGTACCGTTTTTTACCATTTGGGTACAGAACATCAAAAAATTAAAATTATTTTTGTGATCAAAAATACCTTCGGTTGAAATCTGGTGTTGTAACACCCCATCAGGGTCCTCTTATTGAAATTATGTCACTTTAATATCTTGAAGTTCGGCCAAAATAGCCATATTTGGCGTTTTATTCCACTTAAAGATATTTTATCTCAAGCAACAGCCATGGTAATATCTTAATTCAAAACACAATCTTTTACAGCTGCGTAATATAGTCGTTAACACGATGGAATAAAGCACACCATGCTAATTGTGAATTTATAGACTGCGTTAAGCGTTTCAGCTGAACGTAATCATCATAAAAAGCAACAAAGCATTTTTTATTCGCTACTAAAATTTGCCATTGGCGTAATTATAATACAAAATTATTAGCCGTAATTGTAAGCATCGTAGCAGTTTTCGTAGCAGCGTAGCGTTTCGTAGCCTTTTCGTAGACTTAGTTGGGGTAGGAGATAATATCTCAATACATACATACATATGCCAACGCCAGTATTCCCCGAAGTGGTAGGCAGTATAATAACAACACCCATTTTTCACCGAATATTATTAAGTGCCAACGTGACAGAGGAGTTTCGCCGTCTCAGACACTATACATACGTCTTCAAATTAATTCTGTAACATATGCAGGTTTCCTCACGATGTTTTCATTTACCTACTAATATCTGAATATTTTAAATAAATAATCCATACAGATAAATAAAATTGAAGTGTCTATTACTTAGGATTACTTGCGGTTTCGTTATCGCCAATACGGATCTCTGGCTTAATTAATTACAGCTTGTGATTAGCACGAAGAGGGAGAGAATTTAAAAAATATATTTCAGAAAATCGCTGATTATAATTTAATATATCTAACGCTTAATTTCTTTTGAGGGATTCATAGGATGAATTCATTCTTAATTGATAAATCGTTGATCAACCTTCAATAGGCCCGGTCTACCATGACTTCTTATAGCCATAATAGTTTGACTCTTATTATGAGACAGATGTATATAACGTACGTAAGTCTGTCACTGTCACATCATGGTAAGGACTCTGATAAGAAATCTGATCTTACTCGAACTTATACTAAAAAATATCTTTATTTGATTAGACTTCTTACAAAGTATTTTGATGCGAAGAACCCGAATCGAATCCGATTCTGTAGGTTCGATTCCTTCTGGGGGGGTGTTATATATTTTTACAGGCCAGTAAACAATATCACTAATTGCAGCAGTACACGATACATCGTTTTATCTATATCTAAACTAATACTACAAAGAGGAAAGATTTGTATTTAAGTATGTTTGTGACGAATTAGCTCAGTAATGGACCGATTTTTTTTTTAAACATAATAAACGTTTATTTACTTACAAGTTTAGAATTACAGTGGTTGGGACATCTTCTTTTAAGTTCAAATAACCTGTATTAGAAGAGTCCCCTCTTTTCTGTGGTCCTTAATTATGTAACACTTTTAAATATTTACATATTATATAATGAGAAGTGAAGTACTTAGAGGTAAGAAATAATAATAATAATAATGATGTTTATGAGTGTGTGTCTTTATGTGTGTTTGTGTTTGTGTGTATGAGTGTGTGTGGGAGCGTGGGATTGTGTCCATGTGCGTGAATGTGTGTATTTCTAAGTATTATTTGTGAGAGCAAGCATGAAGTTGATGGGTGGATGATTTAGACAGTAGTACTAAAGAGGTTCAAGTATCATCGTGTTGTAGTAAGTAGATCTTCTGTTTGTTGATAGGTAAGTGATTTCAGCCAAATCGTTAACGTTTTTTTGCATCTAAAGTTAGTCATGTAATAAATATTCAAACATCGGTTAATTTTGTTGTAAATTTTTATCGACTGGCAAGTAAATTATTTGGATGCAAATATTGATTTTGGTATTCTTTTCATGGTTACGATGTGAGGTTTTCGTTTGTGAGTTTTGTCTGAGTCACGTGATATAGTTTTATGCCGTTTTAAAATGCATTGTAAAATATACAGCTTTCTGACACTTAGTACATTCGCTTCTCTATACAACGAATTAGTATGAAATGTTCTTCCTTTACGTAACATAATTTTTAGAATTGTTCGTTGCGCTCGTTCAATGCTGATAAATTTAGTTTTATATGTCCCTCCCCAAATACTTATGCAATATAGCAGTACCGACTGAACTAGCGTTTTGTAAATATAAGTGATTAGCTTCTTGTCGCAGATGTCACGGAGATATTTAAATATCCAGATCAATTTCCTAGCTCGGTTGGCAACCTGTGTCAATTGAGGATACCAGGAAAGGTTTTTATCTATTATTATTCCTAAATATTTAGTTGTGTATGTTTTTTCTATTGTTTTACATTCACATGTTACATCACTTCTTTGACAAGAGTGAGCAGTAATGGTTAAGTCGGGTGGTGGAAGAGAACTATCACGGATCGATTTGAAAAGTTCTTTCATCAATGGATAGCTACATTATCAGCGAGAAATATAGGGAAGTGACTGCCATCTGACCTTCGCAACCCCTTTAACGAGGAAAATCTGTGATCTGGGTTAAACCAGTTGTCAGACTATTTTTGGCCTCCGACTGACCTGTAACGATTGCCAAAGATGATAAATTGGCAACCGGGACCGACGGCTTAACGTGCTCTCCGAGGCACGGAGGGCACTCGGGCGGTTGCTTAACTTCGCTGATCGAATGATATGCGCAATATCAACTGTGCCACGAGCTTCTCTGCAGCAGACGCTTACCATCAAACGGATTGCACTTGTTGTCTGCGTTTGCCATGTAAAAAAATGTTCTTGTCTTCAGATTGGTTCCCTGGATGGCGCAAACACAGCAGCCAACCCAACGACGACGGCACATCAGGCCAGGACTGCGTGGAGGCTCGCAGGGAGTTCCCTCCCCGACCCCCTGCCGCCGCCCCCACCTTCATGTGGAACGACCGAGGATGTCGGGAGCATAACTACTTCGTCTGCGAAAAGCCTGCTGTTCCAGGTAAGGCTTTTGACATGTTTTCAAATAGCCCATTACATTTTGGAAAGGTACTATTTGTAAAATACTATTCCCGGTATAGCAAATCGGGTTAGCAGGCTTAAGTGGCAATGGGCAGGCCACATTGGTCGAAGGACTGATGGCCGCTGGGGCAGTAGAGTTTTCGAGTGGAGACCACGTACCGGCAAGCGCAGCGTAGAGATGGACGGACGATCTGGTCAAGTCCGCGGGGACCCGCTGGATGCAGGCCGCTTCCTACCGGGTGAGGTGGAAATCATTGGGAGAGGCCTATGTTCAGCAGTGGACGTCCTATGGCTGATATGATGATGATGATTCCCGGTATAAAAGAGGCAAAGAGTCTATACATGTATATCTATACAGATAAATAAAATTGAAGTGTCTGTTTCTAATTCTAATTTATAAAGTATGCATATAAAAGTATACACGGTACTGATATTGAAAATCCAATTTTTATATTTTTTTTCTGTCTGTCAGGCTTTTTCTAATTGGACCAGTAGTTTTGGAGCCTATTCAATACAAACATACTTACATACAAATCTTTCCTTTTTATAATATTAGTATAGATAAATATTCTTCAGATTAGCACTTTCGTCGTCCATTCTGACAGTAAATTTATAAAATGTGGCAAAATAATGTTTCAAGAGTGTTTTCTAAGATTACCGCCTTCATACAAACATACACACCCTACCCGACTTATATGCATATTTCATGACGTGCGCTAATCTGAGTGTAAGCCAACACAATCAAAACTTTTAATTGCCTTGGCAACACTTAAGTGTGTCTCCTCAGAAACTGACAACACCTGTATATTATATTAAGACGGGGAGTGTTGTGGGAGTAATGACGTGCTGGGAAGAAAATTTGTTCTCGAACTCTACTTTATTATCTACTAGCGGATGTCAGGCGGCTTCACCTGCGTTCCACGCAGTTCCCTTTGCCGTGGGAGTCATCTGCCTGGCCTTATCCCATACATTGTTGGGGTCGGCACTTGATTCAACCCGATGCAGCTGATCACCCGATTTTTATACGACGCGACTGCCATCTGACCTTCGCAACCCCTTTTTACGAGGAAAATCTGTGATCTGGGTTAAACCAGTTGTCAGACAATTTAGGCCTCCGACTGACCTGTAACGATTGCCAAAGATGATAAATTGGCAACAGGGACAGACGGCTTAACGTGCTCTCCGAGGCACGAAGGAAACTCGGGCGGTCCCATCCAATTACTGGCTGGGGCTAGGGTTGCTAAACTTCACTGATCGAATGATATGCGTTATAACAACTGTGCCACGAGCTCCTCACGTACGGGAATTAAATATAGCCTATAATAATCAGTCATAATGTAGCAATCAAATGGTGAAAGATTTTCTTAAATCGGTCCAGCGCTTTTTGAACCAATTCGTTACAAGAGAGACGTTCGCCAGAGAGCCGTGGTGGCCTTGGGGTTGGAGCAGTCGCCTGCTATGCAATCGACGCAAGTTCGAATCCCAGCGGGGCCTATACCAATGAGTTTTTCTAAAAAACTTATGTGCAGTTATTTCACACCACGTGCTTTACGGTGAAGGAAAACATCGTGAGGAAACCTGCATTTTTGCCCCCTAAACACACAAACTTTCATGAAAATCGTTGGAGCTGTTTATTTACAAGAATTACTCGTTAAAAGGTATTAGATTAGATTATATTCATAACTGGAAATCATAGATTGCATACACAGTCTAAACGAAGTTTAACCATAGTGGTATTTGAATTTGAGCCCACATGAATGCAGGCTCGTTCCAAGCTCGAACTAGAAAAGTGCAAACACGACCAGAACATGGGGACACGGGAAACCTGTTTTCCTCGTCTCCCCACAGTACGAGTTGCTAAAGGGAGGTTCAAGCACTAAATAAAATACATACAGAAGACCAGCACTTTTAATAGAAATATAAATAATATTGATTCACGTTAAATATACTTATTTTGTACTATTAAAGTCCGAAGAATCAAATATATCATAAAAGGACCTGGGTGACTGAGATTTGCTAATTTGTTTGACAATTTCTAAAAAGGAAACCTAGCTAGATTGACTTATCAATCGCCAGTACGCCAATTTCATATGTAAGGACCTAATATTTCACCCAAGTTTAGATCATGTAAGTATTAACTTACATACATATTCTCACGCCTGTATTCCCCGAAGGGGTAGGCAGAGGTGTTGTTATCACAACATCCACTTTTCACCGAATTTGATTAATTACCAACGTGACAGATGGTGAGTCTATCGCCGTCTCAGGCACTATACGTACGTCTTTGAATTACTTCCCAGAAATATGCAGGTTTCCTCACGATGTTTTCCATCACCGTAACGCACGTGGTGTGAAATCACTGTACATAAGTGTTTTAGAAAAACTCATTGGTACAGGCCCCGCTGGGTTTCAAACTTGCGTCGCTTGTGTAGCAGGCGACTGCTCAAACCCCGAGGCCACCACGGCTCTATTATTAACTTAGTTATCTACTTAGATACTTCAGTTACATTTTAACCACATATTAATATTATATATATAGTACTTTTTTGATTTAATACTTATATTTGAGCAATAACATTTTATAAAACACGGTAACGAACAGGCATACTCAGACAAATCAGTTTTACGAAGGCTTTTACGAAATTCTCGTGATATACACAGGATCTCATAATATATTGCAAAATTTCTTATTAATTTAAAACTTCTCTTCTCGGTACAATATCATATTTCAGAGTTAACAACCTATAGAATTCATTCTTTTTTAAAAAACACTTGTCAAAACCTAAAACGAAATCCCAGTATATTTATTCATATTATGAAACACAAGCACGGGATGTTTTGATTCGATCAAAAATACGGTAAGCCTGTATGAAGTATGTCTGAGAAGTAATATGTATAGTGCCTGAGAGGTTCACGTTGGCGCTTAATCTTAAAAACAGGTATTGTTTCGCCTATCCTTCTGGAACGGAGCTTACACCGATCCGAGATCCTCAAATGCGCGTCATTTCATTAATGTAATTATCAACCGATTTAGGAATCACAAACTCGTTCGCACTTATTCCTTAAAAGTGTTGCTGCTCTCAAACCTTCGGGGATTCTTCTGGAATAGCGTTTATGCCGATCCGAGAACCTGGTATCGATTATTATGATTCTCGACTGATGTAGCAAGCCGCCCTAGTGTTACGTTTCAATCTGATGGTTCAAGTAACGCTGGTCTCCGCCACTTTGACGCCGTATGACCCAGTTGTTGGACGGAACGGAACGCACCCGTTGTTCACTAAATGACTGTCTGTATGGCTCCGGCCACAACTACTTCACCTAACATTAGTGGCAAAGTGAGTTAACGGTTCCATGTATTCTCACAATTAAAAAAATAAATGGACGTTGAAGTTGCAACATTAAGTCGAGTTGGGCATAGCGTAGTGTAAAATTAAGATCTAAGTGCTAACGTGACAGATGGTGAGTCCATCGCCGTCTCAGACACTTTACATACGTCATTGAATTAATTCTCAGAAATATGCAAGTTCCTCACGATGTTTTCCTTCACCGTAAAGCACGTGGTGTGAAATCACTGTACATAAGTTTTTTAGAAAAAGTCATTGGTACAGGTCCCGCTGGGATTCGAACTTGCGTCGCTAGCGTACCAGGTGACTACTAAAGGCCACCACGGCTCTTTTTATTGTATTTTTTTATTTTTTTTGTAATTATATTTATTTCTTCTCATGCTTTATTTCTGTTGTTGCCATGTGATTGAAGTCAATAAATGCTTATTATTATTATAAAATATTTTTCTTGAGCACACAACACTATCCTGATTTGTGCAAAATTAAAATCCGACTAGATTAATATAACTGATACTGTCAATGAAAATAATAAGAGGAATTAAGCCTGATTTCTCTTCTTTTACTTTGAAAATGCTCCATTGAATAGAAAAACGTAAATTTTAAATTGAAATCTACTGTAAGCTTTAAGAGGTTGTTTGAAGAGCCCTAAGATAAATAATGTTCACTAGCAAAGAGCTAGATTCAAATTTAATTAAAAAAATAATTAGAATTACTCATTCAAACTGCTGAATGTGTCATATTCAAAATGGCCAATTCGATAAAAAAGATTTTCATGTACCAAAAGCATTTACTTAATTATAATATTAATATTTCTATCTCCTTAGTTATCGTTTTTAACATTTTGTAACACTTTCCCACAAGCCGTGGTGGCCTTGGGGTTAGAGCAGTCGCCTGCTATGCAAGCGACGCAAGTTCAAATCCCAGCGGGGCCTGTACCAATGAATTTTTCCTAAAAACTTATGTGCAGTTATTTCACACCACGTGCTTTACGGTGAAGGAAAACATCTTGAGGAAACCTGCATATTTCTGAGAAGTAATTCAAAGACGTATGTAAAGTGTCTGGGACTCACCATCTATCACGTTGACACTTAATCATCTTCGGTGAAATGTGGGTGTCGTTACAACACCTCTGCTTACCCCTTCGGGGACCCTTCTGGGATGGCGTGAGCATATTTATTTTATTTTGACTTTCCCACATTTATTTCATCATTTCATGTTTAATTAGCATACATAAAACGCCATAACTAAACTAAAAGCGTTGCCAGCAATAAAAACAAGTATATTCCTTTTTCATATTCCTTATCTCGAAGGATTATTGCTTACTGGCAGCATTGCATCAACAGTTTAAATATAAATTTTAAATACCAAAAAGAAGTAATTCAAAGACGTATGTATAGTGCCTGAGACGGCGATAGACTCACCATCTGTCACGTTGGCACTTAATCAAAAATTCGGTGAAAAGTGGGTGTTGTGATAACAACACCTCTGCCTACCCCTTCGGGGAATACAGGCGTGAGTATTTGTATGTATGTACCAAAAAGATTTTTTTTTATTCAATTTTTAATCTGCATGCCATGTGCGAGGTACCGCTGGGATAATGACGTCTCTTTGTAAATTATCTCGCGTGAAGCACCACATCTAGTTTTACAACCGACAATAAAACAGATATGCTTTTATGTTTGAACTTTTAACCTGGTTCAGATAGACATTAACGACCTATACAAACCTACATAAGGCGACCTATGCAAACATACATGTTGGACGTGGACCAATCATGGACATTTTTTGTTTTTTCTTCCAAAATTAAGGAAACGCGCAGTATTTTTTATTCAAATGTCAATGGTCACCGTCGGGGTGCCTGCTGTACTGGAACCAGTAGGTTTGGCGCGCGGCGATGGCTGGAGGCCGGATGGTATGTCACTGGTGCCGTGGAGATTGAGCCGGCCGCTGGTGTGGGATGCCACGTGTGTCGATACGTTAGCTCCGTCCCATCTCCCCGGCACTGCTGTGGCGGCTGGTGCTGCTGCTGTTCAGAGGAGTGCATTGGTCAAGGATACATATTTTCTGCGTTTGCGGTTGAAACTCTGGGGCCTTGGGGTCCAGATGCTCATCAACTATTCAAAGAGGTTGACAAGCGGGCTGGGGCTTTTCTCGCTCAGAGAATCAGCATTGCTATTCAACGTGGCAATGCTGCCAGCCTTCTTGGCACGATCCCGACAGACACCGATTTGGGCCAAGTTTCCTACTTGTAATTAGTTTTTAGCTACTTATTAGTTACTTATAGTAATGTTAATACCGATCAGTTGTGCCAGTATTATAGCTGTCATGACAACCCATTTTGATTGCGGCCATAACGGTATTTAGCAGTAAAAAATTGACCTAGCTAAATCTTTTTTTGCCTCTGAAA
This sequence comes from Watsonalla binaria, assembly GCA_929442735.1. Lineage (NCBI taxonomy): Eukaryota > Metazoa > Arthropoda > Insecta > Lepidoptera > Drepanidae > Watsonalla > Watsonalla binaria. The sequence continues at coordinate 1,100,782 of OV838929.1, read as the reverse complement.
CCCCTACACACAATGCCTGCCGATCACGAAGTCCTGGGTTCGATTCCAGGTGCAGGTCAAAAAATTGACAATTGGATTTCTTGTCAAGAAATTTACAATAAATGCCTGGAGTTTGGTAGTTGACTACTAAAACCTCCAGGATCATGAAAAATGCGATGCGCGATGGCGAGGGGCTACGCTCGATTGTTAAAAAATCTCGATGCATCCCGATTGTTTTCAATTGCAATCGATTTTAGCGAGTCCGACTCACGTCTAATTGCCACGATATCTCGGCCGACGGTTGGTTCCATTCGGCTATCTTCGGCGCGACTCGGACCATCGCTGATATCAAAATAATCGAAAAACCTTTCGATTGTTTCATCGTCAGAGCTAGTCGATGGAAAATTTTACTGAATTCGATTGTTGAAACATCTCGCACATGATACTACCTCTACAACAGAATAGTCATTGGGATCCTCTTTACAATTTTCAAACGTACTACCAGTGAAATAGAATACAATTTTATTTGAAACCCAGTTTAAGTTTCTTGCAACAGACTCACACTAATAGAAAACCTTTTAGTTTCCATTTACGTAGTGATGTTACGACCTCTTACTTGTCTACGTTTTTAAAAATAGAATGAAATAAAATCTATTATTTCACTTCAAAGATAGAGACTAAGATCGCTGGCATACATGCAACACGCGATGTAAGTGTAAAAAAATACTGCCTTGTCTTTGAATTCGAAGAAGATTGATACTAACGAAAGTATCGTGCACTAATATTTCAAATTTAAAAATAAAAACATTTTTCGTTAAAAATTCAAATGCGTTTCATCCATTCAAGAACATTTAGACTTCAATATAAGCATTGTTTTTCTAAATAACGTACATAAGAACACTGTAAGTTTTTGGCTATGCGATTATAATTTAAGCAATAAATTTACCAACAAATTACTTCTTATAAATTTCCTTTAATCGAAGATGTTCCTACTAAAAAAATATAACCGCGTGACGTCTGCTAGTTCAAGAATAACATAGTTGATAGTTCCTTAATGTTGGTAATTTGCTACTTAAAGTTGGCACTGGAGTTTGAATCTGCGAACTCACACTTATCATAGTACGACTAAGCCACACGTGACACCAGCATGTTAGGGAATAAATTGGTCCCCTTTACCATATAATAGGGAAATATTACATCTTTAAACTTCTTAAGTATAACGACTTAAGTATTCCTCAACTCAGTCACAAAACGAACGAGAAAAATGTTCTGTACGCAGTTTCTCAAACGTGGTGCCTCGGGGTTTGCAGTCGCCTGCTACGCAAGCGACGCAAGTTCGCATCCCAGCGGGGCCTGTACCAATGAGTTTTTCTAAAAAACTTATGTACAGTGATTTCACACCACGTGCTTTACGGTGAAGGAAAACATCGTGAGGAAACCTGCATATTTCTGAGAAGTAATTCAAAGACGTATGTATGTATAGTGCCTGAGACGGCGATAGACTCACCATCTGTCACGTTGGCACTTAATCAAATTCGGTGAAAAGTGTGTGTTGTGATTACAACACCTCTGCCTACCCCTACGGGGAATACAGGTGTGTGCATATCTATGTATGTATGTATGTTTCTCAAATAAGTAGTTAAAAAAATTTCAACGGAGGAGAGAGTCCACAGGCATCACAATAGGTCATCTTTTCTAGCATAACAGAATAAATGGAGTCAAAATGCCCTCTCTCCCTATTCTTCCTGCTATTATTCAAGGAAGATGTTTAGGTAAATCGGTGTAACTCTCAAAGTACCCGTCGACCTTTGCGAATCGGTATCGCTAGCCTGCTCACACTGACAGCGTTGGACAGAGACAAATATAAGTATACAAGTCGATAGAAGCGCGAACGAGGGTGGAATACAAAATGTATATAATAGAGTCAAGTCATATAATGAGAAGGATCTTAGTGTTATGTAATGTGATCTAAGCTATACATATAAAATTAAATGTCTTAATTAATTTTATATGTATAGCAAACATTTTAGCCGTAGTGGCCTCGGGGTTAGAGCAGTCGCCTGCTACGCAAGCGACGCAAGTTCGAATCCCAGCGGGGCCTGTACCAATGAGTTTTTCAAAAAAAACCTATGTACAGTGATTTCAAACCACCTGCATATTTCTGAGAAGTAATTCAATGACGTATGTAAAGTATCTGAGACGGCGATGGACTCACCATCTGTCAGTTGAAGTTGTTTTTGTGTTTTACTATATATAAACTTGCAGTTAAATATTAGCATGTAAATACTTATATTATTTCAATTATATTAATTTCGTCCATCCCTCCATCACCACACAATTTTTTTTTTTGACAAAGCTGGTTACCCTTTCTTTGTAAAGTAACTAAATACGATAAATAGTGCCTGAGACGGCGATGGACTCACCGTCTGTCACGTTGGCACTTAATAATCTTCGGTGAAAAGTGGGTGTTGTGATTACAACACCTCTGCCTACCCCTTCGGGGACTACAGGCGTGAGCATATGTATGTATGTATGTCTTAATTAACTGATTGATTGTCTCAACAACAGCATAAGTCCTAGAGACGTGACATTTGGAGGGTGTGTTCTTGGTGAGGTATACCAAAATTTCAAAATATCTTTACTTGATTAGTCTTTCAAATCGTCAGAACGACATGGTTGTATAGGATAATAAATGCTACCGCCGTTTCGAAAGGTTGCTATTCCTGAGAAGAACTTGGTAAGAAACCCAGTAAGATAAAGTCACCTGTCATGGACAGTATAAGCGAATTTTTGTTAATATTTGCTCTGTAATTTCTTTATTTTTCAACATAATGTCTTAAGGATTTGGAAGTAAATTAAAAGCTCTTTTCTTAATCCGAATGTAATGTTTAATTTCAGTTTATATATAATGTAAATAAGCAACTCTTACCTAGGCACCATTAATGGACAGTAAAAATCAAGTGTTGTGTTTTAGGGCTAAAATTATAATTTATGGCATGGGTTGTATTATAAAATTGATGCACTTCTAGTGATAAATGATCAAATAATATTAATTACTACAACGACGATACACCAGACACAAGATAATATGATAAGTGTACCTACATCACGATTCTAGTAAGAAATTAACACCGCGAAACTTACAACCGTTATGGCCGCAATCAAAATGGGTGTCAGTAGTCAAAAACATTTGTTATGACAGCAGAAATACTGGCACAACTGATCAGTATTGACATATGAAAATAAAATACTGCGCGTTTGCTTAATTTTGGTAGAAAAAACACAAAAGGTCCATCACTGGTCCGCGAACAACATGGGTGCCGTTACCTTAAATACTGCAATACGTATGAAAACTCTTATTGCGCGATTTAGGTTATCGTGTATTTGTACTCAAATTCGCATCTGCTAGCGAGTAGCGCCATCTATGTAGCGAGTGGAGTAACGCTGCTAATGAAAAAAAACTCTTACTGACATTACGCTTGACATTGACATGAATCTCGTCGATGCACGCGTCTGTGTGTGTGTAAATTTAAACGATATGTTCTTACATTCTGAACTGCTAGTAGTATATTTATTCTGTGGTTGAACAGCTCGTGTGCTCGGCCGTACGTGAAACAATACATACACTCCCCGAACAATGATACAGTGGACAATGACTAACTATCGCGGAATTGTTTCTGAATAAACCGTTGTGTTGCGTTCAATACAATATGGACTCATACTGAAGTGAATAAAGTTTACAGTCGTGTGTGATAGCATACTTAAATTGTCCATGTTTGTTTTTACATAATTTTTTTCGCGACTCTGGTCGTGTTGGAGAATTTTTAAATGATCTATATATTTTTTTTTGAGAAGGCCACAACGTAACATCAAGAGTTCAGGACTTATTTTAGCGGGACAGAGTGTAATACACCCATTTAAATAGATTTAAAAATGTACGGGTTCACAATTCGGTTGAATTTTTGGGAAATGTATAGAATTGAAAACGCTTGTTTCTTGGTGTAACTTAGTAGTTGTGCCCCGTGGTTTCACATGCGTTTTAAATACCCTTCCTTGTTTATATAATTAAGTTTTTATTCAATAGAAATAAAGACATATGGAATTAAAACTATAATAATAATAATAATAATAAATCTTTATTTCAGGCAAATGAACAATAAAGGCTTAACAGTATTTTTACTACCAAAAATTACATTGCTTCTAAACAAGGCTCATTAAAAATAAGATAGGTTATATACATCGATTTCCTTAGTGAATAGTTATAGATATTATATTGCGAGTAGCACAACTCTGCATATGTAGCTCCTGGCAATGCCATGGTATGCAAAAATTACTATGTAAATCATTTGGTATAGTTTTCACTTATTTTTACACATAAATTTTTACTATTGCGAATAATTTTAAATGAATTGCATTGTAATAAATAATTATTTACAATGTATTGAAATATATATGATGTCAGATAAGTTTCTTGACGGTTCTTCTCTGAAGGCTATTTTGCGAACCGATAGTAAATTCGTCGACGGTCATTAGTGCATTACCGGGGCCTAAACTGAATAAATCATTTTTATTTTTATTTTTAGCGAATAAAATATAAGTAGAACAACCCAAGAAAATAATGCTGGAATCACGCGCAATTTGGGCGAGATAATTATCCGTCAAGAGCAGCTGTCTTGTCAATTATATACTAAACGTGCTCTGAGGTATATTTGATTCGTTCAGCAAGTTTCTAAGGCGGTTAATGAAAAAAAAATAAGAATAATATTAATATTAATAGTACTGCGCAATTTGTTAATTTTTTTACACTTCAATACTTCTGTGGCAGCGTTTCTCCACTCGGTACATAGATGGCGCTACTCGCTTACAACAGCGACATTTGAATACAAATACACGAGAACTTAAATCGCGCAATAAGAGTTTTCATGCGAATTGCAGTATATATGTAGTTTGGCGTATTTTCCCAAACAATAATAAAAGTAATTTATTAAAAGTATAATAAGCGTTTCAATATATTTACTCCGTCTTTTCGTCCCCTTTACAACACAATAAAATAAAAATAAATACTACTCCTGTTTTTCGTCGTTCACGCCTTCCCTCGTCTTTCTTATCTGTCATTCTCATTTCTTTTTAATTTTCAACTTCCATTTTTAACTTTTTAAACATTGCCTTTCATTATCGCATACAAACTCATTTCATCAATTCCACATATATGTATATACCCGCCTGGCTGGAAGATCACCCCGTAGACATGAGCGCGATCACTCGCTCTCCCTACACTTCCAGCCGTCATTCCAGTGCCCTAACGTGGCGTCTTATTGTCATTATAGATTGCCAATGAGAGAGACACCTATCACACAGCAAAACTATCATGACAATAAGAACTTTTGGTATTTCCTTGACATTATTACTCAGCATTATGTAAAAGAAGCCAATTTTTTTTTATATATGCTTGATTAGAGTGTTGGGATCGAGGAGAGTGTTGGGAATTTTCTCCTTATCAATTATTTCTGGATTGATGTTTAGAAAAATGTCCCGACGTGATAGCCTGAAGTACTTAGAATCTCGTAATACGCCTGTGTGAGTGTACGCTTTTGGACGATTTGTTCCTAGATTCCAAACTGTTTTGTAAGGGTCTATGTGTTCTTTACTTATGCCTTGTTCCAGATCCGTACACAGCGTCGAAGGTGCAGTGTAACGAGACGATCGTGCTGTCCCACTCGCACCCGCACACCATTGTGTCCAGCCCAGGATTCCCTCGAGCCTATCCTGATGACGCGGAGTGCGTGACAGAGATGCGCGCACCTCCTGCTCACTCGCTCACACTACACTTCGAAGAACTCCTCACGGAACACGAGCCTCAGTGAGTACTTTAGAACATAGGCAATCCAATCAAGTCACCTTGCAACCAAAATGGTCTCACACTCCTCTTACAACAATGATGTTAAAAGTATAGATACGTTATGCACTTACAAAACGACAGAAAATTATTCCGTGTGATGATGATACTGTTCTAGTCAGAATGGTCTAGATGGAAACTTAGTCGAGTCTTGGAGTCAGTTCAGGTTGGAAGAAAGATTCATTTTCTATTTGCAGTATTTTATTTATCAAACAAGTAGCATAAGAATTTGAGAGCAACTGAGAACAGAAGCTAAAGATCTGACATCTCTAACACCTCAATTTCAGCACGCTAGTAAGATATCTTTCATAATAAGTCTGATATAATTTTCATGATTTAAAACAAAATGTTTTTATCATTTTGCGCACGATTTGACTATAGCTTGTACAGTACTATAGTACAGTCTCCAACAGGGGTTTGAAAAAAATGTATCAGGGTCGACAGGCGCAAGTTATGCCTTTAGTGTTGTAGTTGTCATGGGCAGCGGTAATCGTTTACCATCAAGCGGGTCGTATGCTATTTTGACACTTTATTGGTAAAAAAAATATCAGACCAGCCCAGCTTCGCCCCAAAACGCTCCGAGCCCCATTTCGGTATTACTGAGGTGTCCATCTAACTATCTAATACCTTTAGGTCCGATTTTTCAATGCTCAGATAACTAGACAGGTAACGTTAATTCGATGAATAGCAAAAAATGGGATTCAGTAAGATAAATAATAATAATAATGATCTCCTACCGAATTTCGGTTACGGCTGCTAATCTCAACTAGGATTAGCCATGTGCGCAGGAGATATTATAGTGCACAAGTGTGTGGGCAAACACAGGGGCACTCTTTATTCCCTCACTCTCATAGTCTGATGGGAGGCAATCAGACACGACTGGAGAGAGATCAGGCGTAGGACCAACGGACTTAACGTGCTTTCCGAGGCACGGGGTGGAAACACCGCCAACTTCCAAACTCCGGGCATTTTATTGTGAATTTCTTGACAGAAAAATCCAATAAAATTTTTGACCTGACCCGGGAACCGAATCCGGGAAACGTGATCAGCAGGCGAACATACTAACCAGTAGACCAACGAGGCAGTCTCTCTCAGTAAGATAAGAAAAGCTCGATCACCGAGTACTTTTGTTGGAAGAGCATCCATGAAACTGAGTGGTGGTTTTGTAGATTTTTCGACCACAGGTCATCGTAACCTATCATTTACTGGGTCGGGTTAGATTGACGTCACTGGTATAATAATATACCTCAAAGCAACTCTGCCACGAGCCACTTAATAACAACATGGTAATGACGATGCTGTTTCAAATTATCGACTGCAAAGGGTATGCCGTGGCCTTTCCAAATCCCACCCATATGGTCCAAGGGTTATATAATTCGAAGGTCGCCACACTATAAATATAAGCTTAGTTTAACAGTATGGAAACTGGACCAACTTTTTCAAATAAGAACTCTATCGAGGCTGTCACTCTTAAAGTTTTATACAATTAACTCCTTCATACGTATTAATTAAGTAAGTATACGCGATCGGCCACGATGTTACTCTCCTTACTGACAATACGCAGATGCCGCATATTTTTTTGTGTGAGGGGGAGAAGTGAAGTCGCTGAGATAGCAGCAGTTGTCATAATATTGAGTTGACGTTGTGACAAGTGGCATTACGCCGCGATCGCTTATAATCTCGTAGATACACGTGTGATCCTGCCAAGCGGGTGTCATGCCTGAGGATTGCGGCAGGAATACGGCACCTACTGTTTTAGTTGGAAACTCTAATTGCGCGATTTAGGTTCTCGTGCAGTTATACTGAAACTTCGCTTTTGTTAGAGAGTTGCGGCATTTATATAGCGAGTGGAGAAACGCTGCAACATCGATGTATCTCTCATTTCGAAGGATTTGCTTCTAGATTCCGTACTGCGTGTAATTAGCTTATATTTATTCTGTGCCATAACATTTCTTAATCACCCCTTACGGCTTATCTCGCGTATAGCCGCGATCAGCTGATTCGATGTTATACGACCCATAAGCCCTCCATGTTATGGACCCATAAAATTATCATAACCTAGATTTATAGTGGGATTGACCCCGCATCCGATTTGAATTATCTGTTTATTTATTTAGGAAATGATTTCGTTTGACCTCATAGTATCGCGGAGTTTGAAACTGAAAATAAGTCAAGCTACACAGAACCTGTGGTAGTCGTTTGGCTTAAGCAGATTCGAATCCCAGCAGGGCTGGTACAAATAAGTTATTCAAAAATTGTATGTGCAGTGATTTCACACTTCGTGCTTTACGGTGAAGGAAAATATCGTTAGGAAATCTGCGTATGTCTGCGAATCAAGTCAAAGACGTATGTATAGTGCCTGGGATGGAGATAGACTTATTATGTGTCCCGTTGGCACTATTAGTAAGAGATTTTTCTTTGTCGGTGAAAACCGGGTGTTGTTATCACAACACCTCTGCCTACCCCTTTGGGAAATACAGGCTTGAGCAAATGTATAAGTATGCTACATAATTAATTGTATAATAATTATTATTTGGAGTTCTGCTTTAACCGATGGATTGGAGCACCAGGGCCCAATATTGACAGATTCCGGGCTGCTCCTCGGAAATAACAGATGGAAAAACCCAATAACACTTTGCCCGAACCGGGAGTCGAAACCAGGACCTCGTGACCACTAGACAAACAAAGCAGACCATTTTAACCCAGATTCTAGATTGTCCTCGTAAGAGGGGTTAAGAAGGTTATATGGTAGTCGCTTCGTATAAAAATCAAGTGATCAGTCAAGGTTGAATCAAGTGCCGACCAGTACATGGAAAAAGGGAAGATGATCTTCGTTTAGCCTAAAACAATATTTATAAGAAATAGTATTTTCTCGCAAAACTTAACTATATATTTTTTTTTTGACATGGTCTCTCGCAGTTGTTAGGGGGGAGTTACCTCCACTGCTTAACCGGACTAAAGGGCGAGACCCAAGGGCCTTCAGCCGAGCTTAAACTTAAAAACTAAGCAACACAGCTAAGGGCACCCCGGTGCGGGGCTCGGACCTCGGCTTAGGGCGTTGCTCGGGGATGAGCTAGGGAGCTGGATCTGAGTGGTAAGGTGCATATTGATATCACACATTATTTAAGTATTCACAAAATCAGCGCAATGCTACCCTTTTTCAAGATATGGTATAACGCCATCTTGTGGTGTGAATTTGAATCTAACAATCTTGACCTTAACCATTAGATATTTTATTCAAATCTAACTAGAAAGTGAATCAACAATTTATTAAATTATAGCTGTGCCCCGCGATTTTACCTGCGTCGAGTTCATTTTCATGGCCTAAGTTACTCCTTGTAATATTAGTTATCTGCCAGTGAAAGTGCCGTTAAAATCGGTCCAAGCCGTTAAGGATATTAGCCGGAACAAACAGACAGACCGACAGAGAGAGAAAAAAAAAATTATTTTTATTTTTCAGTTCCGTGTATACTTTATATGCATTTAGTTAAAAGCTGTTATTTTGGAATCACAAACAGACAATTCAATTTAATTTACCTGTATAATTATACATAGATTATGGGCGGTTAAACAAGCGTATTTCATCACAGCCTTCAATTGTTTGCAAAACAATATTGGTAAGAGCCATGATGCCTTCGAGAGGTACCAGAAGCTTCAGACTGTTTAATGTTCGCAAATAGGTACTTTCGGCGGCTTTACAACATTTTATGGGATCGTTAATATATTTATAACAATGATAACAAAATCGGCGATTAAGTGTAACACAATGATGTTTACGAGGAAGGAAACCATCCTGAGGAAACCTTCGTCACAGGAAATAATCTTACAAGTGGTATGGAATACTTTCACCTCTGCTTACCCCTTCGGGTACCCTTCAGGGATGACGTGAGCATATGTGCAAGAAACCCAATAGGAAGATCAGGCATCTATGGACCTTATACGTCCACTACACGTACATTATAAGAGCTTTCGTAAACCTAACGCTTAAGTTAATGTCTTCCGGGGCTACCCCAGTCTGTGCGAAGGAGAATTTATTACACCGAATACACTTCGCTGTAACAACATGTCTTTGGCGGAATGATGTATGAGTTTTATTGTATGGGACATTATGGTCAATCATTTCTCATCTTATGAAAAGAGAGTAGGGAGGATTTCGCGTTCGGTAGCACTATCACGAGTTTAGCTACGGTTGAGCGGCAAGAGTTGAGTTACGGTAGCCACCGTTTTCGTAATCTACACTCGCTAGCGTCGTAGTTCCTTTCTTCAGACGATTTAATATTTTGTATGAACATGAAAGTGGTTATTGTGATTAAACTATGATAGTTAGATATGTGCTCATGTAGACTTTTTTGTAGATCTCAATAAGACCTACAAACCCGTAGTACATAATTTTGTTCTATTGTCAATAGTTTTTGCAGCGCACGCATAAATAGGTATTCGGTTGGGTAACCTTGGGTTACAAAATCGTAATTTAATAATTTCTTACGGATCCCAAATTTTTTGAAAATAATATATTTGTATATAACCTTTCTTGATAAATGGACTATCCAACACTGAAAGTTTTTTTTTAATCGGACGAGTAGTTCCTGAGATTAGCGCGTTCAAACAAACAAACTCTGCAGCTTTATAATATTAAATAGATTAAATCCCAAATGACGTCGTCGCTTCAAAAACAATAAGTTATACATACACGAATATACAGAACACACTTTGTATACATTTTGACCCAACACTCCGCCAAATGCGCCAACACAAATTGCTTTTTGATGTTAAATCCTAGCTCGAGAGATCTTACTTCACATAAAAGATTGCATCATGTGATAAACAGTCTCCCAGAGACAGTTTGAGATATAGTAGATAAATGTACGTTTAAAACGGACCATCCCAGAAGGGTCCCCGAAAGGGTAAGCAGAGGTGTTGTAACGGTATCTTCCGCTCAAAATCTGTCTAAGTACTTTATTTGCATCGTACAGAAGATCTCACCTAAAAAACGCTATTTTCGTTTTATTTATATACCACAAATAGTAAGCCATTACTATATGACCAACACTAGTGACACTCGCCCATTGACTACTGCAAAAATAATGATTATGGTAAACGGTAAGCGGTCACCGCATTGTATATTATATTATGTCCTTATTCCCATAATATACATATATTATACTATATGTATATTATGTCCTAGGAGACGTAATATACATATAACGACGATTTTGAAGACTATCAGACAACGTTGATTTTCCTCCACTATCATAAAATTAAACATGTACGTATTTTTAACATATATACATATGCTCACGCCTGTATCCCATGGGGGTAGGCAGAGTTTACCGTTTGCCACATGCCACGATCCTTACATACTTCTTTCGCTTCATCCACATTCATGCATCTCGTCATACACTTTCTTCGGTTACGAGTGCTCTGAATTTGACCTTTCCCAAAAATACCTCTAAGTTTTCCTATAAACCAATGCCCTCTTATTACAGGATTAACCTCTTAACTAAAAGTATGTCCATCCCTTTTTAAATCTGTATTACATAAAGTGATGGGGCTACTTATAAACCATGGACCTTAATCTATGTTTTGTAACTAGGGGATGGTGTTGAACTCCTATGAACGTACTTTAAAAGAATATTTCGTTCAAGTAGATAAATCAAATGTATGGGATTGACGCCTTCAATATGGTTCCAGCCGTGTTATTCCGTAATGTTCCTCAGTGTACGAACGAAATTGAACCTTATCTTCTATGTATTATGTATCAATTTCCTATGATTGAAACTAACGCTCGTCGTCGAGTACGAGAAACCTTAGTGATTATCGCGGCAATTGAGCGATTCAAAAATGCTACCAGGCGATGGATAGCTGGCTTAAGAGCCGTGGTGGCCTCGAGGTTTGAGCAGTCGCCTGCAACGCAAGCGACACAAGTTCGAATCCCAAGCGGGGCCGCAGTGCAGTGATTTCTCACCACGTGCTTTACGTTGAAGGAAAACATCGTGAAAAATCCTGCTGATGTGTGAAAAAACCTGCTGATGAGTATTCCGAGAAGTAAGTCACAGACGTATGTATAGTGCCTGAGACGGCGATGGACTCACCCTCTGTCACGTTGGCACTTAATCATATTCGGTGAAATGTGGGTGTTGTTACAACACCTCTGCTTACCCTTTCGGGGACCCTTCTGGGATGATGTGAGCTATCAGGCGACTGGAACCCCAATTCCAGTTGCCTATATTCTCACTTTTTCAAGATGATGACAAGGGAGATGGCATGTGAGTAGTGCGTGTGATGGTAAGCGGTTACTGCAGCTAAAACCGTTGAGAAAAAACATTCATCAATTCCTAATTCCCTTACAGCTGTTACAGTATCGGAAATCAATCAGATATAATCTAATAAAAATTCATGTCCGCAGTGTACCGAGTTAAATCGCGAATCGAGTCATATCGATTGCTAATCGAATAGCGGATCGCCGGATGCGATTCATTACTGCGTATCACCGGGATCGTTTCACACCGGGATTCACACTTCGATAAAGTTATATAGATACTGTTTGATAATAATAATGCCGAAAAATAATAGGCGCTATTCGTACTATTAGCTATATCCCGGGGTTTTACCACCATAGACTTAATTTTATTTGTATTTTTATTTCGTAGAATATACTTAATAATATAAAGAGGATAGATTTATATGTAAGTATGTTTGTAACGAATTGGCTCAAAAAGTACAGGACCGATTTTAAAAATTCTTTCATTACATTATCACTGATTAATATAATATATATTTTATCCCGGTACTCTCACGGGAACGAGAACTACGCGGGTGAAACCGCGTGACGTCCTCTAGTTTTAAAAGTTACCCCTTGTTACTTCGGCTATCTGCCAATAAAATTCTCTTTAAAATCGGTCTAGCCCTGTCACAGGTTAGCTGGAACAAAGAGATAGACAGCCGGTAATTTTTTTTTAATATCATGTACCTAAGTAAGTAAGTATATACTTTCATGTGCATTTAGTGAAAAGCTGTTAATTTGGAACTAAAAACTGTCAATTCAGTTTTATTTTTCTGTATAGATAAAGATAGATATAGACATGTATAGAAAAACTATTCCACGTGTATTTCGAATAGGATCATACTTAGGCAATAATAAATAATATCATAGGCGTGTTCGGAATGTTACTTTTAATGAGAAGAACTAAAATACACAAACGCATATGTTCCTGTGACCAAATTAATAATATTTTTCAGAATGGTCAAATTCGGAGCACTCGTAACCGAAGGAAGTGTATGAAGAGATGCATGAATGTGGATAAAGCGAAAAAAATATGTATGGATCGGAGCATGTTGCAAATGGTGGTCTCTGCCTACCCCCATGGGATACAGGCGTGAGCATATGTATGTATGTAAATAGTTACTATATAAAACAGTGCACAGTTTAAGGTCGAAATCGACTATTCAAATCCTATGAATGGACTTAGTCGACCTTAAAGAAATGAATCGACATTGATCGACATTGGCGCGAAGTCACCCGTCCGCAAACAGCCTGGGTCCACAAAAGAACTCATTTATTATCGACAACACGCTCTCGGACGGGAACTGAACTTATCCGTTATGTGGATTTCGTTGGCTACGAAATGATTTCAAAGGTTTGGACTTCAAAGTACAGACCTACGCCTTTCACTTCGCGCTTTCCCTTACACTTCGCCAGTTATGTAAAAGAGGCGAGCCTATTGCCATTAACCGGGCAGAAATCCAGACTCCGCTACTGGGAAATTGCAGTCCCATCACCCAAATGTCAGCCCTCCTTTGGTTCTTTCACTCTTGGAAGCATCAAGCTCATCCCGTCCTCTCCTCGAACTGCTCCTCCAAGCCCTCCAAGGCCTGCCGCGTTGTCGTTTCCTGCCTGTAGCGTAGAAAAGTAAAAAATATCTGTCATGAATTTAATTTGTCATGATCACTAAAATGCCTTTGCTTGCGGAGCCTGGGTGACGGGTTGCCAACTTCTCTCCATATTGGTTGAGGAGATCAATGGCTGGCATTCACGTCATACTTGTGAACAGGTGCAGATTCTGCTGGTCATCTCAAGCTACACACTCATATATAATAAACTACCATTCGTTTTTACAACTTTTTCAACTTTTATGCACGTGACGATGTCAGCACGTGACGATTTGAAAATACTTTGTTAAAAGTCTTATCAAATAAAGATATTTTGATGTTTTCGAATGGATCAGATAAAATAGCTGCTGTGTTTAAAATAATAAGCAATGGAGCTCCCTAGCGTCGGTCAATAGTAAACAATTTCCGAGACCATTCGGACTCGAGTTTGCTCAAAGCAAACGTATGGGACAAATATTATACGAGAAATGATCTTTGAAAATATTTTTATAGGACGGGTCTACGTTCCTTTTCAATATGACTGTTTATGTACTTTGTACAAAATTATCGGCCTTGACCCAGTAGGGTCCCCGAAGGGGTTGGCAGAGATGTTGTTTGGACCTTGATTTTATTATCGGCTAAAAGGATAACTTCTGGCTTATTTTTGCAAAACTTACAAAAACCTATACTTTCTTTGAATGATCGACAATTCAGGAAAATTTAATAGGGTTCCCTGAACTCGGGCGGTCACCCATCCCATTACTGGCTAGGGTTAGGGTTGCTTAGCTGCGTTGATGGAATGATATGCGCAAAAGCAACTGTGCCACGAGCTCCTCTGAGAGCGAGTGATCATGCTCATCCCCAGCAAAGAGATGATCTTCCAGCCAGGCGGATGTCATCCCTGGGAACGCCGGCTCCGATTGTTCTAGTTGGAAACTTGTATATATACTGTACCAGTTGTAAATTAGTAGGAATGCCTAAGGACGGGAGTGTTATTTTTACTATCAAATTCAGACGTCACGTGGTTTCACCAGCGTAGTTCCTGTTCCCGTGGGAGTACTGAGATAAAATGTAGCCCATGCTACTCACTGATGATTTAGCTTTCTATTGCTGGAAGAATTTTAGAGAACGGTCCATTAGTTTCGGAGCCTTTTTCTAAAACCCCCCCAGTGCCCATCCTTCGTGCTTAGAGGGGACCCCGGATACTATGATAAATAGCACTGGAGTCCCCCCCGCACTTTGCCGGGACAGCTCTGTCGCCAGTCGCCACCCCCGTAGGCCTAGACAAAGTAACATTCTCATACAAAATGTACGGTAATGACATAAATCAGTCACGTGACATATGTCATTTCAGTACATTTTGTATCTACTAGGGAAGCGTGAGGATAACGTTACTTTGTGTACAGGCCGTGGACACCTCGCTGTGCAAGCGAATTGCGCACACACCTTCTTGGGCTCGCATCTGAGTAGTCATATCTCCGACTCCAACCATCGCCGCCAGGCCAGTTCTCTAAGTCGCATCCATCTATATCTATATCCCCTACAGCTGGAGATCCCATAGCCAAATTCTTAGTCCCTACCTTTTATTATTAGTCAATGCTCTCCTGGAGTCCAACCCTACTGTGATGTGTTTGATGACCGATGGAGCAAGCTATTGTTGGAGTGCATGGTATTCTGCGAGAAAGGATGAACTTTTTATTTTAATATATTATATTTTTATATATAAATCTCGTGTCACAATGTTTGTCCTCAATGGACTCCTAAACCACTTAACCGATTATAATAAAATTCGCACACCATGTGCAGTTCGATCCAACTTGAGAGATAGGATAGTTTAAATCTCAAATTATAGTCGTAAAGACTATATTTTATCCCATTACTCCCACGGGAACGGGAACTACGCGGGTGAAACCCCCGGACTTATCCCATTACACCCACGGGAACGGGAACTACGCGGGTGAAACCGCGGGACGTCCGCTAGTATATTATATTTTTATGTGTATATTGCATTACCTGTGTCTAATTAAGTGTAATTGGCATTGTATGACGTTGTAATTATTTAAAAATTAGGTGCAGTAGTATCGGAGCCTATTCCATACAATCAATCGAATTTTTAATCTATATAATATTAGTATAGAAGTATAGATAAGGAGAGGCATTGAAGCAAAATCTAGGATACATATTACTCTCGAGGGATGCTAGACGGACGGACGATTACTGTGCAATAGATACATTGCCATAGATCACACGATTAATCAAGATTTGAATTGATCTATTAGCTGTCAATTCAGGGAACAATATATTATCTTACACACTCCCCACACGATAGCTAATCATCTATAGTAATATAAAGAGGATTATAGAGGGGTTATGTTTGTTTGTCTGTAGCGAATAGACTCCAAAAACTTCTAAACCGATTTGAAATATTCTTGCACTAATATAATGTTGTATTATCGTTGAGTAACATACGCTATATTGTTAATCGAATAAAATTTAAGTTTCCTAGTAAAAGGCGGGTGGACTCCGTGGACTAGCATTAATATAGTATACCAAATAGAGGAGCTCGTGGCACAGTTGCTATTGCGCATATCAAAGCAACCCTAACCCTAGCCAGTAATTGGATGGGTGACCGCCCGAGTTCCCTCCGTGCCTCGGAGAGCACGCTAAGCCATCGGTCCCGGTTGCCACTTTATCATCTTTGGCAACCGATACAGGTCAGTCGGAGGCCTAAAATAGTCTGACAACTGGTTTAACCCAGATCAAAGATATTAAAGGGGTTACGAAGGTCAGATGGCAGTCGCCTCGTATAAAAATCAGGTGATCAGCCACATCGGGTTGAATCAAGTGCCGACCCCAACAATGTATGGGATAAGGCCAGGGAGATGATCACCAATAATGGTACCACATTTGGAAGTCAACTTTTTTTATTTAACAACCAAAATTGTGACAAACACGCGTGCACTCCACTGATGGTAAACGCCTACCCATGAACGCGATCAACACCAGAATGCTACTCACGAATTATCCTTTTAAAGAACTAGCTTCTGTCTGCGACTTCGTCCGCGTGGAACAGTTACTTTTGACTAACGCTAACTTTAACCCGCATTTGGTCTTAGCATGATGATATATAGCCAATAACCTTCCTCGATAAATGGGCGATCTAACACTGAATTTAAAGCGATTCGATATTTCCTGTGATTTAAGAAAATATACAAACTGTCCAGCTTTATATTAGTACAGATGAAAGAGTTGACTAGAGAGCATTTACAGATTCAGAACCTGGTTGACCGAGCTGAACTCGATTTCTTATCAATGACGTTTTCTCATAAAAACTTTAACCATAACTTGACTGTTGTCGGCGAAATTCACTGGCGTATTGTAATGAGATTGAATGCTTGAAACATGATCAAAATTATATTTTTCAAAAATGAAACCTAGCTTGAGCTATTTTTCACCCCTGAAACTTCCTACATAAAAAAATTCATAAAAATCGTTGTAGCCGTTTCCGAGATTCAGATTCTATATACATATATACACAAGAATTGCTCGTTTAAAGTTATTTAAACTATTTAAGATAAAATGTCATCCCTTGGCCGTTTAGTTAAACCTTATAAAGATTTTTGGTGAGTAAAATAACTATAGTTATTTATAATTACAAATATGTTTTCGGGGACATGGTTCCAACCATGTCCCCGAAAACATATTTGTAATTTCTTAATCTTGGAGATACAAAAAATTGTATTGAATTTGTTAAGAATATTCTAGAAGTTAAATTTAATACATGATGCTGCAAAAAGCGCTTGCATAAGCTTGCAGTTTACAGAGCAGATGGCAATTTTAGCTTCGTAGAGTAAAATAACAATGCTTATGTAAATTTTTATCGCGAATGTCGTCTAGACGTCTCCCTTTGTTGGCACAAGAAGTTTTATATTTGATATTTTTTTATTCCAATATTTATCAAGTAGAACAGCTATCGAATCTGCAGGTCGGAATTAAGCAACACATTGTTTGAAATTATGCACTCACACATACGTGCACATCGACAAGATTATAAGCGACCCCGGCCATAGCATGGATAGGTATAAGCTTTGAAAACAGTAAGGAATCCTTGTTTTCTGAAATAATAAATTTGACTCGATTGAGCGCGAAGCTTGTTAATCAAAAAGACTATAAATTAACTCATATTAATTACACATACTTACATACATATGCTCACGCCTGTATTCCCCGAAGGGGTAGGCACAGGTGTTGTAATAACAACACCCACTTTTCACCGAAGATGATTAAGTGCCAACGTGACAGATGGTGAGTCCATCGCCGTCTCAGACACTTTACATACGTCTTTGAATTACTTCTCGGACATATGCAGGTTTCCTCACGATGTTTTCCTTCACCGTATAACACGTGGTGTGAAATCACTGCTCATAAGTTTTTAGAAAAACTCATTGATACAGGCCCCGCTGGGATTCGAACTTGCGTCGCTTGCATAGCAGGCGACTGCTCTAACCTCAAGGCCGAGGCTCCTCATATTAATTACTGTCAAAATGTTTCTCTGTCATTCTTTTTAATGACGATGAACTTGAGTGACTATGATTGACTATTCCGCCAATGTCAATTGGTAGAGGAAAAATTTTTTTTTTTATTTTTTCGTAGATTCTGCGTGATCGTGTTATTTTGAATAATGTTTTCCTAGATTCCGTACTGCTTGTTGTAAGCTTAAATTTATTATGTGACCATAATGTTGACTTTTCTCTACTATCTTAGGGTTCAACCCCTACAAATTCTATAACTAATTATACTACTATAACTAAAAAATATATAATATAATTCAAAAAATCTATAACTTAAAAACTGTATCAAGATCCGTGACGTAGTTCAGTAAAATGCGTTGAAATAGAAAAAAATATTGTCATGCAAATGATGATTTAAATTTATCTTTAAACGAAATTCTTGTATATATATATATAATCAGAACCTCGGAAAAGGATATTTTGCATGTTTTCAGGGGCAACAAATAGATCTAGCTAGGTTTCATTTATGGAAAACATCGTTTTGACCATGTTTTCAGGCACTGAAAATATCATTACAATACGACAGCAAATTTCGCTAACGTCTGTCAAGTTATGGTAGCTCAAAGGTGAGGCTTCCAGCTTACGGGGCGATAACGAAACTAGAGTACACCGGTTTGAGACTGACGTTCACCGGATTTTTTTCTTCTCTTTGCGTGAAGAAGATACCGAGCATAGTTCGGTCAAGCAGGTACTTGTATTAAAAGAAAGCATTTATTACGACATCTCAAGGGAAATTCGCGTAGCTTAAGAAAAATACTTTGACCAAAAAATATCAGTGTAAGGAATATTATCGTTTCCCCAACCAACGTGGGGGGGGGGGGGTTGGCTCCATTTGGGATCTAATGGGTGATATCCGATATTTTAGATCGTCTAAGCTACCGGCACTTAACATACTTCGGTTTGCGCAGATTTTATTATTTAAGAAACGCCCGTACCGTTCTTACTAATATTATAAACTAGCTGTGCCCCGCGGTTTCACCTGCGTAGACTTAATTTTATGAGTGGATTTTTTACGGAACCCTAATAAAAAAAAAGTATCCTAAGCTACTCTTTGTAACATCAACTACCTGTCAATGAAAGTCCAAAAGATAAAATGTAAAAAAATTGTTTGAAATTACAGAGTGTTAATTTTTATTTATCTGTATGTATAGATTTTTCGGGATATAGTATCCTATGTTCTTTTCCTGGTTCTAAGCTACAATTTTCAGCCAAATCGGTTCAGCCGTGCTTGAGTTATACATAGTGTAACTAACACAATTTTTTTTATATATATATATAGATATTTGTAATGTTCTGAACAAATGCAAGTAGGTCTGTAGATATATATTTGAATTGCCTCGTCGCAATTCGAATAGAAGTCGCAAACACTAATGGACAGCACACGAGATCTGGGGCCCAACCATGAGCTCTTACTTCAATGTTATTAGGTACAGTTGTGCGACAGTGACAGATGTGTACACGTCATATAGGTCTGTCAAACTACACACAATATTAACATAGTTACTTATAGTGGTAATAACATAAGACAAAGTCAAAAGTATCTTTATTCTGACTTTTTACAAAGCACTGTCAAATCGTCAGAATGACATAATTATACAGGATTATACATGCTACCGCCAGGTTCGGAAGGTTGCTTTTACTGAGAAGAACCAGGCAAGAAACTCAGTAATTACTCTTTTAGCTAACAACCCTCTTAGGGCACAGCAATTTGAGAGGCACTACTTAATTAATATATAAACAATTTATCTTATATTTATTACTCCTCAATCATGGCAATAAGAGCTCATGGTAGGGCCCTTGGGTTCGAGCCCCAGGTAGGACAAAGTGTTATAGAATTTCCGTCTATTGAACGAACTGACTGCGATCGTTGGATACATGTCGGGTGATAATACGATATGCTTCGATGAGTTTAATTTTGGTAACGAATGCGTTTGGGCCTATTTTGTGATGTTAGATAAGCTTGTGAGATGGGATTACACTAGTGATATTCAATGAACAAGTATCCAGTACCCCTATTAGGTGGTTGGAATTAGTATACACTAGCCGTACCCCGCGATTTCGCCTGCATAGACTTAATTTCATGTGTGGCTTAATTTGAGACAGCAAATTTTTTTTAAATTAATAGTATATAGCCTAAGTTACACCTTGTATTATTGCTGAAATCGGTCGCAACGAACAGACAGACAGATAATGTTTTAGAATAATTCATAATAGTTCTTATCATCGGTCAAAATTGGGTGTTGTTATTACAATATCGCCCCGTACCCCTTCACAGGCGAGAGCATATGTTTGTAAAACTATGTAATGAAATACATGATACCAGCTGAGTTTCGTGCTGGTTCATCTCAGAAGGTTAATTTCTGAACCCGTGGTCAGTTCCTCGACGTCCATAATTGCCTTCCCAGGGCCTAAACTGAATAAATAACTTTCACAGTACTCTTAGGAACTCCTTCTCGGGATTGCTTGATTTACCCTTGTCATTTGTCCACAGTTGTAGTTATGATTTCTTGGAGATACTCGAGGAGGGCGCAGACAACACCTCGGAGTCCCACGAGTGGGATAGCCTTGAACACCACTCCTTTGGCTCTGACAATGAGGTATTTACCGTCATTCTATTCCCAAAGACATTCACAATCAAGGTTGTATAAACATTCACACATTACGAATTTTCGCACGTATTCAAACATCACAATATTTATTTATTTGGGAAAAGTATTTGTGTATTTTTTTTATTTATTTGTATAAATAATTCTAGTTCTTAACGTTATCGCTAGGAGGCCCTTTAACCCGGTTTAACCCGGAATAGCGATTTTCGTCGTAAAAGGGGTTACGAAGGTCAGATGGCAGTCGCTTCGTATAAAAATCAGGTGATCAGCCACATCGGGTTGAATCAAGTGCAAAGACAATGTATGGGATAAGGCCAGGGAGATGATGATATCTTACTTACATACTTTCATATGTATTTCGTGAAAAGCTATTATTTGGAATTACAACCAGACACTTGAATTCTGCTTATAGATGTATAGATTTAAATAATGTATACCTACAGGTTTGGGAAGAAACAGAGGCAGAGCTCCCGCAGTCAGACGCAACGAGCACGGGGTGGGTGCGGGAGGGGCACGGGATGCGCGCGCGCCGCCTCTGCGGCGACTGGGGGGGGAAACTGAAGCTGCTGCGGTACAGGTCCAGGGGGAACGTACTGCGACTAAGGTTCCGGTCCGACCACTCCAGGCACTTCGCTGGCTACAAGGCGAAGGTCACGCTTGCTGATTGTAAGTACCAGAAAACAACTTTTTAAGTTTGAATATTCGTGGATCATGCTGCATATATGAGCCATCTGCGCAGAAAATATTATAGAACACAGGTGCACTCTTTATTACCTCACTTCACCGGAGAGAGATCAGGCGTAGGACCAGCGGTTTAACGTGTTTTTAGAGGTAAGGGGGTGGAATCTTCGCCAACTTCCAAACTCCAGGAATTTGGCGACGGGAATAAAATGCTTAGTTACCCCCACTATTTTCGCTGAGCGTTCATAACTCGCGGCTGCACCAACACTTAATTTAACAAATTTCAAAAAAAGATTTAACCCAAATCAAATCACTTCGGATCGTGTTAAAAAGGCTGGCAGCATATATAAATATAACATCATCCACTTTTCGCCGAAAGTGATTACGTGTCAACGTGACAGATGGTGAGTCTATCGCCATTTCAGGCGCTACACATACACATACGTTTTTAGAAAAACTCATTGGTACATGCCCCGCTGGGATTCGAACTTGCATCGCTTGCGCAGCAGTACCGTTTAAATACTAGGGACATACATACATATGCTCACGCCTGTATTCCCCGAAGGGGTAGGCAGAGGTGTTGTTATCACAACACCCACTTTCCACCGAATTTGATTAAGTGCCACCGTGACAGATGGTGAGTCTATCGCCGTCTCAGGCACTATACATACGTCTTTGAATTACTTCTCAAAAATATGCAGGTTTCCTCACGATGTTTTCCTTCACCGTAAAGCACGTGGTGTGAAATCACTGTACATAAGTTTTTTAGAAAAACTCATTGGTACAGGCCCCGCTGGGATTCGAACTTGCGTCGCTTGCGTAGCAGGCGACTGCTCTAACCCCGAGGCCACCACGGCTCTTATAATACTAGGGGCGTACATTCCATATAAGCTGATAAGCAGTGCTTACCATTTGTGATGACTGAATACACTCATGTCGTGTGTGTGTGTCTATACCAAAACGTATGTACCTACACGCCACATTGGTATGTAATTAACCTACCCTACTTATTGTTAATGCCTACCCCTAAAATCCATTGCACGCCCCTGATAAATACAACCTACAAAAACGTAAAGGAAAATGCTTTTAACTTTTACCATGCAATAAACCCTCCTTCGAATAAACATACAAAATAAGTAAAGCTTATGGATCGAATAAAAATAGAAAGCTAAAAAGGTGCTCACAGCTGCATTAAAGCGACGGAAATACCTATACCTGCCAATGATTCCGGGAATAAAATTCACCATCAAGCAAACACGTTCTGCACCTTAACACAAACGAACAAAGCTCAATTTACCCCAGCAACCGCGGTACTGTAAACTGCCTTGCATTGCATTTCAATATTTGCAATTGGCAAAGCCTTAACTCGCTATGTTTAAGAGCGATTTTTGAACGACCGCGAAGCAGCCAGTAGCTTTTGTTGCCTGGACATAAAGTTCATTGTTGCACGAAACTTGCGTTAACTTGTATACGGGGTAGTTTTAATTAACATCGTTTTTCCGTTTCTATTAGCTATTGAGTTTATGCGCTCAGCGGCAGGTGCCATATTTGTTGTGGAAGTTTATGAAGAAAACTCCTACATTTCTCCTGTAGTATTTCATTGTTTCACGCTTCTCTGTATTATTACAAATAACCTAGTTTTAAATTTTATATATATATATATATAGATATATATATATATATATATATGCTCACGCCATCCCAGAAGGGTCCCCGAAGGGGTAAGCAGAGGTGTTGTAACAACACCCACTTTTCACCGAATGTGATCAAGTGCCAACGTGACAGAGGGCGAGTCCATCGCCGTCTCAGGCTCTATACATACGTCTTTGAATTACTTCTCAGAAATATGCAGGTTTCCTCAGGATGTTTTCCTTCACCGTAAAGCACGTGGTGTGAAATAACTGCACATAAGTTTTTTTTAGACCAACTCATTGGTACAGGCCTCGCTGGGATTCGAACTTGCGTCGCTTGCGTAGCATTTTAAAATTTAATTACATTTAATACTAACTGTGCCCGGCAGTTTCTTCCACGTAGACTTAACTCCTTGTAGCATCAGTACCCCTATCACGAGTTTGCCACCGTTTTCGTAATCTATACTCGCTAGCGTCACTCGCAATATTTCTATGAGATATTTTAGTTCTTCACGTCACCGCTGGGAGTCGCTGCACAATTTCTCATATTAATATTCGGCGGAGACGTTAGGTAATGCTAGGTGGCAAACCCGTCACCCAATAGCCAGGGTCTAAGAATATGGCTATGGTATCCCCTGCCTGTCGTAAGAGGCGACTAAAAGGGGGCCGGAGGGCCTGCTGGCGGTGGTCGGGGTGGGAGCTTTGACCACCGGCGCGGGCCCGGGAAGGTGCACAGCGAGGTCTCTAGGGGCGGCGTCACAGCTGCCCCGGAGATGTGCCCCGGCAAAGTGTGGGGGGACACCGGTGCGTTCTATCAGAGTACCCGGAGTCTGCCCTGAGCACTGAGGATGGCCACCGGGGGGGTTTTAGTGCGGTTAGAATCCCACATACCCCGATCTGTCTCTCCTAGGGCGATCGGGGACCTTTTGAAAGTTTCCCCCTCGTTAATAAAAAAAAAAATGGTGCCAAATGATAGGAGCCAATGTTACAGAGAGTATCGGGATCGAACAAACAGAGAATAATTTCCAACCCTATGACTCCGATATCGAGGGTTCAAAATTGCTTTTTTATCTAAATAACGTATGACTGCCTTACTGTAGCCAGGGCCCAGTCTCCGATGTGCCATACCCTGACCATGCTCAATGTCCTCCTAGATCCCAACCCTGAATGTGATTTGTTTGCGGATGCATGGAACTATATTTGGTCTGAATGTTTGAGATTCTGTGAGGTTAAGTATGCAAGAGTATCCACAATTTTATAAGTGTGTATTTAACAAGGCATTAGATCACCGTTCTAAATTGTCAATTTTAATTATTGTAATTGGTATGTATTATAAATAAATAAATAAAATGACGTATGTATATTACCTGATATGGCGATAGAATCACAATCTGTCACGTTGGCACTTAATCATATTGGGTGATATGTGAGTGTTGTTATTACAACACCTCTGCCTACCTCTTCGGGGAATACAGGCGCGAGCATGTTTGTGTATGTAGATTTTGAAAATAAAATATTGCCTAACCTTCCTCGATAAATGGACTATCTAACACCGAAATATTTTTTTAAATCTAAAGTATCAACTTAGAAGGCATTTCTCAAAATCCACCAAGTAATTGGTTGAACTGAGGTCTAATGTTTTTTTCCGTATATAAAAAAGGGGGAAAATATAAAATTGAATTGGAAACATTTTTAGTTTCCGATATTAATAACAGTTCTGGTGATTTAGCCACATATTTGACTTAAATACACAAAACAAATAACTATATTCAATCCAAATATATTTGCCATTTCATTAACAGCACTTTTTAAATAATATTAAATTTTCGTGAAATATTCAGAGTGCAACGTTTTAAATCACTCGCAATTTTAAAAATAAAACTTTTTGAACGATAAAATTTTTGTTATCCGTTAAACAATTGTATGAATGAATGAATTTTCGTTCGTATTTCGTGATGCATTAAGCGAATTGATTTGTAAACAAAACAGTTTTTATAATGTTTACGTATGTTGCTATCAATATAATTATACAAATATCGAATATTAGGTACTAGAAGTGTCTGTTTATAATTCCAAAATAACAGCTTTTCACAAAATGTATATGAAAGTATACACGGTACTGACATAGAAACAATACAATCTATCAAGGGTCCCAATGTGGTTCTAATTTTATTAAAAAAACCGAGGCAATTTTTTCAATTAGTCGCCTGCTACGAAAGCAACGCAAGTTCGAATCTCAACGGGGCCTGCACCAATAAATAAAATAATCACGACAACCCAGAAGGATCCCCGAAGCGGTAACCAGAGGTGTTGGAACAACAACACCCGCATTTCATCAACATCGTGAGGAAACCTGCATATGCCTGACAAGTAATTCAATGACGTATGTTAAACGTCTGAGACGGCGATGGACTCACCATCACGTTGGCACTTAATCATCTTCGGTGAAAAGTGGGTGTTGTTATTACAACACCTCTGCCTACCCCTTCGGGGAATACAGGCGTGAGGGACAATATTAAAATTGATTTATTCAGTATGCCCTCTTAGGGCTCTTATGAACGTCGAAGAATTGACCATAGATAGCTAAAGTAGGTACTATACTTATAAAATTCTTCTCCTCCTTCGGGTAATACAGGCGTAAGCATATGTACGTGTGTATTAAAAAGACGGTAATGGTTATTCGCTTGACTTAAAAACTAATCAAATTGTTACCGATTTAGTAAACACCTAGTGCCACCAAATTACACAATAATCTACATTAACACAATGTACATCTCTCGCGCGCTCTATACAACCGTGTAATTGCTTTTGCAACTAGGCAAGCAATGTAATTAGATTTTGGCATGAATTTTGCGTTTAGCGTCGAACTTAGCTTCTGGTTTGCTCATAATAAAATAGAGCTGTGAATATTAATGTATTTACATACACAAGCGTCCCGTTACAAGTTATGAGAGGGTACTTTAAATGCACTATAGACAGTATACATACTATTTACGCTGCGAACTCATAGCTCGTGAGGGCACCTATATAATACATGTATACAAATTAGTTTCAATATATTCCCCTTTCCCACAACAGACCTTCTTTAAAAAAAATATCTCGTTAAAAGTCCCCGAAGGAGTAAGCGTAGGAGGTGTTCCAACACCCACTTTTCACCGAAAATTATTAGGTGTAGGGTGCTTTACGGTGAATGAAAACATCGTGAGGAAACCTGCATTTGTCTGAGAAGTAATTCAAAGGCGTATGTATAGTGCCTGAGACGGCGATGAACTCACCCCATGTCACGTTGGCACTTGATCATATTTGGTGAAATGTGGGTGTTGTTGTTACAACACCTCTGCTTACCTCTTCGGGGACCCTTGCGGGCGAGAGCACATTTATTATTTTTATTTTACAAAACGCGATTGTTTGTGCGTAATCCCGTTTTCTTGAATATTTAATTTCCGATTACACAATGCACGCTAGATGAATGCTCTGTTATCATTATATTTCACCAATAACGAACACAAACAGACATAAATTATTCCTTACATCTTTTCCCTTTAATTCCCTCGGGATTACTTTTTCAATTACGTATTGCGCGGACGTTCCGTTGTTTAGGGTCGATATGCAACGTTTATTTTGTCTTATAATCCTCATAGGGTTAACGTTCCATACCCGTAGAGTTCTCCATACATAATTGCCTTTTTCAAACCCCCAACGAAAAAAGAGGAGTTATGTTTGACGTGTGCAGGTAATAATGTACCGAAGTATAACAATATACTTTACAACCAGTAAAGAATTTAGAACTATTTTTTAGCTGAACGTTTACTCCAGTGAGCGTAAGAGAAAGATTTCAAAATGGACTCTTTTATTAACTGTCCAAATAACCCATTTCTGAAGCTTTAGACTTTTTACAAAGAACTTTCAAATCGTCAGAAAGACACGATTACATAGGATTATACATGCTCAAACCGTCAGAATGACATAATTTACAAGATTATACATGCTACCACCAGGTTCGGAAGGTTACTTTTACTGACAAGAACCTGGCAAGAAACTCAGTAATTACTATTTAAGCCCATGGACACAGTTTCAGTGCACAAAGTCTAATTAAAAAAATTTAAAACTAAAAATAAGTACTACGAATAATTGTGTAGCTTGAGATGACCAGCCCCCACTAGCAGCACCTGTTCACAAGTATGACGCGAATGCCAGTCATCGCCCTCCTCAACCATTGTAGAGGGGGGAAGTGAGTAAAAAGTCGGTAAAAATGACGTATATGCGATCGAACACGATGTGACCCCGGCGGCGTAATGTCAGTGGTATCATCAGGTACTGACATTACGCTGGGGTTGCTTATATCTCGTATATAACGCTCTCGTGAGCATCTATGTGATTGTGTAATTTTAAACGATTTATTCCTTGATACCTTACTGCTTGTATATATTTATACTGTGAAATAATGAGAGTAAGTGTTCAATTTCTACGTGATTGAATAAAAAACCATAAATACAAAAAAATCTGTACCTTCAATATCTGATTTCATCATCACACAAAAAAAAAGTAAATATTCCGGTGAACGTCAGTCTCGAACCGTGGTACTCTAGTTTCGTTATCGCCCCGTAAGCTGGAAGCCTCACCTTTGAGCTACCATAACTTGACAGATGTCGGCAGAATATACTGTCGTATTGTAATGATATTTTATGAGTTTTTCAGTGCCTGAAAATGTGGTCAAAACGATGTTTTCCATTAAGTAAACCTAGCTAGATCAAAATTTCATGAAAATCGTTGGAGCCGTTTCCGAGATTCCGATTATATATATACAAGAATTGCTCGTTTAAAGATATAAGATAGATTTGTAATAGACCTATATATAATAGCAATTGTGTTTGCGTAATACTGGCTTAAAAATAAAAACTAAATACGTTATTTACACCAAATGTGGCTTATTACATTTCAGTTTCTTACCGGTTCTTCTCAGACGGCTAGCTTCTGAACCGGTGGTCAATTCTTCGACGACTAAGTGCCATACCAGGGCACATTTTTAAAACATTTTATTTGGCCTTTTTTTTTTTGTTGTTGCGTACATATATGGATGCAGATAAGCAATAATGTGTCAACCCACAAAAAGTCAAATTCAAAGGTTTTGATATATTTTGATAATGCA
This sequence comes from Watsonalla binaria, assembly GCA_929442735.1. Lineage (NCBI taxonomy): Eukaryota > Metazoa > Arthropoda > Insecta > Lepidoptera > Drepanidae > Watsonalla > Watsonalla binaria. The sequence continues at coordinate 1,072,400 of OV838929.1, read as the reverse complement.
TCACGTATTTAACATTCTAAAAAAGTGTTTCAAGTCATCTGAAACATAAAAGTACGTAAAAAATGGATTTATGTCATAAAACAAATCTTAAATCACGTATACAATCATCTTAAGACGCCATTTTCTCAAAACCAAGTTTATGCGGGTTGACACATTATTGCTTATCTGCATCCATATATTGTTTTTTGGTTAAAAAAATAGTATCAGTTAAAATTAAGCAAAATCTCTGAATTAAAGACAGAATACACATTCCTACCAACAAAACATTCCCAAAATATTTTCACCCTAAGCGTGAAAAGAATTTCGGAAGATATTGATATTCGATCAGTTGGAGCCGACCTCCTATAGCAATATATTGTATGTGTGTGCCGCAAAATAAATGCATACACAAGGTCAATTCCCACATACCGGCAGTTATATTTAATATTTAATTTTTGGCATTTGATCATTGGAACTGTGTCCATCAGACATATAAAAACTTAATTACATATACAAGGAATAGTACTTAAAACTTAGACTTGGCCCAAATCGGTGTCTCTCGGGATCGTGCCAAGAAGGCTGGCAGCATTGCCACGTTGAATAGCAATGCTGAATCAGATATATTGTAACAATATAAACATTAAACATATTTTTAAAAAGAGTAATTGATCAGTTTTTTGCCGGATTCTTTACAGTTAAAGTCTTGATTTGATTTGACACAGTTACACAAGCATTTTCATAAGCCTATCAAAATACTTCTGGGAAAATATTCAAACTTGTTACATTATCAGCTACTTTTTGAGACGTTATATTATACGTTTATGAAAAAAAGTTCAATTAGTTATTCTATAAGGTGTATCAGCGGCGCACTCGACGTTGAGCGTCAGTTTCAATCATAGAAAACTGATACATGTTCAAAATTCAAAATATCTTTATTCGATTAGACTTTTTGCAAAGTACTTTCAAATCGTCAGAAAGACACGATTACATAGGATTGTACATGCTACCGCCAGGTTCGGAAGGTTGCTTTTACTGAGAAGAACAATGAAGATGAAGTTCAAAGTCGTATCTTTGAAACCGACACTCGACGTCGAGTGTGACGCTGAGAAACCTTACAGAATAACGCGGTTGGCTAACTTAAGTTTAAATTGTGAGTTATTATTTGGCAGGTGTTGCATACAAATAAATTATACTCAAATTGACAGAAACAACGAAAATTTTAATTTTGGTGGTCACTGTATGCGTCTTTGCGTGTAAAATCATTATCGACAAGATTCTTAATTAATATGGGAACGGGCTTGCTGTTACATTTTTTTTTCGTATATGTGATGCTGCCAGAGGTCAGTTGCTGCGTGGAACTCGTTACGTCACATTGCACCCCATTACACGGACATACATGATTCATGAACGAACAAACATGTATACATATACATATAGGATTAAGAAAAGAGCCGAGCGGCTTAAGCAGCCTGCTACGCAAGCGACGCAAGTTGGAATCCCAGCGCAATGTACGGATGAGTTTTTCTAAAAAACTTATGTGCAGTAATTTCACACCACACGCCTTACGTGCGTAACCGAAATTCGGCAGGAGAACATTATTATTATTATTACTTATTTATATACTTTCATGTGGTCAGTGAAAAGCTGTTATTTTGGAATTACAAACAGACACTTACATTTTATTTATCCTTATAGATAGATATTCATCAAACCCATGATTCCAAGCCATTAATATCTTGTTCTCCGTCATCACACAAAGTCAAAAGCCACGACGGGCCGTTTGTATCACGCCCCATTACCTACACGGGAATGTGGTGTAAATATTACATGCTTACTACCAAAACAAAATACAAAAGTAACATAAGAACGGCTTCCTCATGCGTATAAAGTATAGAACCTGGTTATTTTTTTCACAACAAACTAAACTTAAAAAAGAAATTGAGCTTTATAGATATAGGCGAATTTTACTGTCATATTGTAATGATTTTTTCAAAACATGGTTAAAACGATGTTTCCCGAAAATGAAACCTAGTTAGATCTATTTTTTGCCCTTGAAACCCTCTACACGCAAAATTTCATGAAAATCGTTGGAGCCGTTTTCGAGATTCAGATATATATACAACAATTGTTCGCTTAAAGGTATAAGATAAGATGTGGATACTATTTCGAGATATTCTTATAGGCAACGAAATACATCGTCATTTAAATATATCTAAATCTAAACTTGGGCCATGATTGTTTCAGGAAAGAGTGACATTTCTCAAATTATATAGGATTGCGCAAAATATTTTATTATTTTCCAAGGTACCTATCGAAATCTTGGATAATTTACAAAATATAATCAATGAAAAATTCATTAATATTTTTCACAAAGATTTCATTCTACGACCGCGACCTTAAAATCAGGCATTTTAATTGTTTTAAGCAAATTGTATCTAACCCTCCTCAAAGCTCGAATTAATCAAATTAGACCAGTTCAGCTCACTAGCTGTATTGCCGAAAGCTTTTTGCTTGTCTAGAGGCGGCAAAGATTTCTGGAGCTCAAGCTACATTTATTAAGAGATTTATTTTGTATTTTAAAATTATATACAAATATGCTCACGCCAGTATTCCCCGAAGCGGTAGGCAGAGGTGTTGTAATCACAACACCCACATTTCACCGAAGATGATTAAGTGCCAACGTAACAGATGGTGAGTCCATCGCCGTCTCAGACACTATACATACGTCTTTGAATTACTTCTTAGAAATATACAGGTTTCCTCACGATTTTTTCCTTCACCGTAAAGCACGTGGTGTGAAAACACTGTTCTGTAAAATTATATAATAGTTTCAAAAATAGTAATTACTGAGTTTCTTGCCAGGTTCTTCTCTGTATAAGCAACCTTCCGTACCTGGCGGTAGCATGTATAATCCTGCATAATTATGTCAGTCAGTCTGACGATTTGAAAGTACTTTGTAAAAAGTCTAATGGAATAAAGATATTTTTGACTTTGAGTTTGAAGGTCAGAGAGACAGATATATCAATATATTTTACGATTTTATTTTCATTAATATCTTGGCTCGATAGCTGACCTTCAGTGAGTATTTATTTATTATCTTCTGCTTCGTGAGAAGAATAATTGATATTTCGACTCTCGCAAAAGAATCGGTGCAGAGGTTATGTTTCTATCGATGTTTTATTGGCAGTAAACCTAAACGCGCTCTTACGGAAGGTATATTGACCATTTAGAGGCGAATCGAAGAACGTGATACGGAATATAAGGATACAAGGAGACCTGATTTTGACCCGATATTTTCATTATTTTCCTCCGTGCGAAAATGATCTTGATATAAAACAATTCTGTAAGGAATTGCAATCCAACCTCCATAATTGATGATTTTAAATAAAAAGATAAAATTTTTGAGAGGAATTCGGTGATAATAAAAATATATATATATAATTGGAATAATCCCCAATAAACAGTTTAATTCTGAGAAATTTAGTCTCTACCAAGTGCTACGCCGGTAAAGAACCATACCATACACGCTCACGCCTGTATTCCCCGGGTAAGGGGTAGGCAGAGGTGTTGTAATAACCACACCCACTTTTCACCGAATATGATTAAGTGCCAACGTGACAGATGGTGAGTCCATCGCCGTCTCAGGCTCTATACATACGTCTTTGAATTACTTCTCAGACATATGCAGGTTTCCCCACGATGTTTTCCTTAACCGTATATAAAGTACGTGGTGTATAATCACTGTATATAAGTTTTTAGAAAAACTCATTGTACAGGCCCCGCTGGGATTTAGAACTTGCGTCGCTTTATTCTTAGACTCTCAAATGCATGTAAAACTTATATTTAAATTTTTCCAAAGGCTTCAAGACGTTCTGTCTATTTTTCATGGACGTTCATAATTTGTAAGATTACACTACTCTTTGTTTTAACTGCAATAAACTCTTTCATAGTGGAATTAAAATGTTTCAGAGCTCGATCCCATCTGCCTGCTCCCGATTATTCAACGTTGAGCTGAAATTTATTCAACGTTGAGCTGAAATTTAAAATGTTAATGTATTTAAACATGGCCTAACATTATTCTTGGTTCAAAATTAGTTACATCTCTATTTGTCATATGCGATTCAAAAGGGATGAATGCAGATTCAGTCAGAACTTGGTCTTGGTCAGTCGGGCAGCTCCGAATTTCGGGAAACCCCGTTATACCCACGTCGCTTGGAATCGATAATATTTGAACTGGGGGTTGAAAGTTTTTATATGTTATAAAGGCTGTCGGAGAAAAAAGAACAGTTGTCTTCTAGAAGTTGTAGGGTTTTATGAATATATCACTATGTTCAAGTCGCAAATTCGTACATACATACATACATACATATGCTCACGCCCGTATTCCCCGAAGGGGTAGGCAGAGGTGTTGTAATAACACCACCCACTTTTCACCGAGGATGATTAAGTGCCAACCTGACAGATGGTGAGTCCATCGCCGTTTCAGACACTATACATACGTCATTGAATTACTTCTCAGAAATATGCAGGTTTCCTCACGATGTTTTCCTTCACCGTAAAGCAAGTGGTGTGAAATCACTGTACATAAGTTTTTTTTTTTAGTAAAACTCATTGGTACAGGCCCCGCTGGGGTTCGAACTTGCGTCGCTTGCGTAGCAAGCGACTGCTCTAACCCCGAGGCCACCACGGCTCTCGTCGCAAATTCGTCTCCAACGATAATGTGTTTATAGGCTATGAACGTCAACGGGCGAAGAGCTGGCGGTTTAAACGATTGAAAAAACGCGCGGTCGCGTTTACCTACATTACGAACGCGGTAATTAAACTTGTTAAATTAAGGAGAAGTTAATCGTTTCGACAGATGGTTTTATGGGATTATTTCAGGAACTACGGGAGAAAAAAAATAAAATCGTAGTTAGATTTCACTTGAATAACTCTACATTACCGCTGATTTTTATGCGAAAATAAAGTCTTGATAATTATGGTCAACTTTGAACGTCAATTACTCGAAAATAGAAGAAGTTATTTTTGTCATAATAATTTTATTTGCATCCTAAGATTATACCATATCACATATGTTAACAGCTGTCCTATTCTCCCCGACACCCTGTGTAAGTATTTCACAATTTATGTATGTATGTAATACGTGTCGTCCGCAGCCCAGTCTTGCATGGATGTGAAGCAGGTCTTGTTCAACGGCCTCTGCTACCTGTTCTCCGGTTACCCGAGAGCTTCGTGGTCTACAGCTAAACAGGTAACCTCATTTTCTTCGTTTCTTTATACAGTGTTGCCGTTAAAACTATCACAACATCGTAATTTTAATAAATAGTTTGATTTTTATAAGATCCGTGGTGGCCTTGAGGTTAGAGCAGTCGCCTGCTACTCAAGCGACGCAAGTTCAAATCCCAGCGGGGCCTGTACCACTGAGTTTTTATAAAAAACTTATGTACAGTGATTTCACACCACGTGCTTTACGGTGAAGGAAAACATCGTGAGGAAACCTGCATATTTCAGAGAAGTAATTCAATGATGTATGTAAAGTGTCTGAGACGGCGATGGACTCACCATATGTCACGTTGGCACTTAATCATCTTCGGTGAAAAGTGGGTGTTGTGATTACAACACCTCTGCCTACCCCTTCGGGGAATACAGGCGTGAGCATATGTATGTATGTTGTTTGATTTTTTTAATACAATAAAAAATATGTAAATTTCCTTATCGGTTCTACAAAATCAATTACTCTGCTAACTTGGGGCGAGTGTCCAGACTCGATTTAAAATATGCATTGGCTTCCCAATGCATAATTTCAAGTCATTGAAGTCATTGAACGTCATTTGCTCAATCATCATCTCCCTGTCCTTATCCCATACATTGTTGGGGTCGGCACTTGATTCAACCCGATGTGGCTGATCACCTGATTTTTATACGAAGCGACTGCCATCTGACCTTCGCAACCCCTTTGAGGAGGAAAATCTGTGATCTGGGTGAAACCAGTTGTCAGACTATTTTAGGCCTCCGGCTGACCTATAACGATTCCCAAAGGTGATAAATTGGCAACCGGGACCGACGGCTTAACGTGCTCTCCGCACGGAGGGGACTCGGGCGGTTACCCATCCAATTACTGGCTAAGGTTAGGGCTGCTTAACTTCGCTGATCGAGTGATATGCGCAATATAATAGCAACTCCTCCGTCATTTGCTTAATACCAGCTGGTTTTACAAGTCGGAGGCATTAGGGACCGCGATCCGCCACCGTTTACAAGTTAATGCCTGTCAGACATAAAATGTATTTACACTATTATGTATAAAAATAATTATGTAGGAAAAGCAAGGAAACGATTTATGGATTGTGTGAATAGAGATATGATGGAGAGAAACGGGAGAGGAGCACACATTATATAATAATAACCTAGATAATAACATGGGATAAGGACAGGAGGATGATAATGATGTAGGAAAATCAATAAGTTTTCCCTGCAGAAGGTTTGAGGAGATTTATTTGGAATACGTCATCTTTGTGTGATTTAGAAATACTTATTATATTTAACTTTAATCCTCTTGAGTCTTCACACCGTTCAGTTTCAACGAATTAATTATGGCAGAGAAAATGTTACTTCTAAACTATAAATTGGACAATATCTATTTACTGTCCCATTTTATAATAACAGCTCTTAAAATATGACCTCCAGACACCGTTATTACAATAATACACCTTATTAGTATCCAAAGAGATTCGAAATTATATTGCAAAGTAAAGTAGGCAAAGTGTTGGAAACTTTGGTGCTCTCGTTAAATTATAATTTGTGGGAGGAAGGAGTTTTAGAATTAATCCTTTCTGTCAGGCGACCTTCGTGGTCTTTACAATTCCCATTTTGTTCTCAATATTTTGTAGGTATTGGGAATTGGGAATTTTACGTTACAATAATTTGTTACCTTTTATGAAATAAAATTTTCGTCCTAAATTTTTTCGACAATCAGTTCGGCAACATTATTTTTACAGATTATAAAAATCGACAACGACGATATAATATCTCAAAAGTACGATAAAATTGTGATGTTCAGCGGATAGCTGTATGTGTGTGAGACAGACAGATACACAATTTTTTTTTTGTTATTTTTACATATAACATACACACATACATATGCTCACGCCTGTATTCCCCGCAGGGGTAGGCAGAGATGTTGCAATCACAACACCCATTTTTCACCATAGATGATTAAGTGCCAACGTGGCAGATGGTGAGTTCATCGCCGTCTCAGAAACTTTACATACGTCATTGAATTACTTCTCAGAAATATGCAGGTTTTCTCACGATGTTTTCCTTCACCGTGAAGCACGTGGTGTGAAATCACTGTACATATGTTTTTTTAGTAAAACTCATTGGTACAGGCCCCGCTGGGATTCGAACTTGCGTCGCTTGCGTAGCAGGCGACTGCTCAAACCACCACGGCTCGATACACATTTTTTTTCATATAAGTTCCGCACAATATACCTACGTATGCATTTATTGAAAAGCTGTTAATTTGGAATTACAAACAGACGCTTCAATTTTATTAATGTGTATAGATTGTTCACTATCCTCCAGGTATGCGACGGTCTGAACATGCACTTATCATCAGTACACTCGTCTGAAGAGGAACGCTTCATAGTCTCCGGCATCAGACAAAGCAGCGATTACAGCGCTGGATCGGTGTACTGGTTGGGAGCGCGTCTAGCTGAGGGTAGCTTCACCTGGACTGATGGAAGCGCTGTAGAATACACCGGCTGGTCCTCTTATAATGACACAGAGGAAATTGATGACGCGTGTTTAGGTGTTCAGGTATCATCATCATCATCATCATCATTTTAAGAGTTTGACTCTTGTCGGTGTAACCGATGCAATTTCTTCCATTCGTCTCTATCCAGTATTATCTCCTTGACCTCCCTATACGTTGTGACGGACACCTTTTCCTTAAGGAATATTGCCGTAAAAAAAGTTGTTTAAAAAATTATCTACTAGGTGTACCCCGTGGTTTCACCCGCGAAGGCTTAATTCGATGGGTAAATTTATTTTACGGAGCAGTAATAATATTTCAATAGAAGCTTAGGGCCTTGTATCATCAGCTATCTGCCTGCCGTGAGTGATTAGACGGAACTAATAGACAGACGGACTAGAAAAAATAAAAATATATTTCTTTTCTGCAGCGTTTATACTCTCATAATATGATTAATTTTATTCGTGTGATATCATTATATTTGATATACATAAGTGCGTTACCAGCGCTTAAACGGAATAATTCATTTGCATTTTCAGTATGCATTTATTGGTAATGAATTAAATCACAAACAAGTACTCCAGTGTTTTATTTATCTGTAGAAAGGTACCAAGCAGTGAGGCCACGGGCAGAAACAAGTGTAAGATGAAAGACAGTGAAGAAATGTTTTGTATTTATTAATCAAATGTGTTGAAGATCTTAAACCAATTCCAGTGGAAGTCATCGCCAGTCCCCTCCCAGCCCAGTGGTCTATATTGGACATTTCACAAATGTGCCGCAACTGGGGGCTATGTGTGCAAACGAGCTCTGAACCCACAACACGTAGTCAGGAACAGAACTGTCGAGGGTAGTTCAGGTAAATTGCCTCACTCGTTTGGTCTACCTAATGATTGATGTCCAGTGTAGGACTTGGCGCCCAACGTGGGATTTTTGCTTTTGATCTCTATTTAATTATATATTACTAGCTGTGCCCCGCGGTTTCACCCGCGTAGATTTAGTTTTATGTAATACTTTATATGTAATAATTGTATGTCCTTTCTCAGGGTCTAAATATTGTCTGTGCCAAATTTCATCAAAATCGGCTGAGAGGTTTAAGCGGGAAAGCGTAACAGACAGACATAGTTACTTTCGCATTTATAATTTAAGTAAGGATTTCGGCGCTACTGACAATTGTCGGGAGCATTTACGATGAGCTGGTTGCCTTGTTTCCTGGCATAGACAAATTGTTGCCAGATACTGTGTGAAAATTACTATTTATTATTGCTAGTGTTGCCAATTTTTTTTCTACTTCTACAAATCCTATTAGTTAAAACTTAACTACAATAGAAATAAGATTGAAAATATTTTTCCTCAGGCTCTCTGACTAGCCCGAACCACCCGGGCATGTACGACAATGACCTGGACTACTGGGTCCACATCGTTGGCCCTGAGGACACAAGGGTCGTGGTCGTCTTCAAGGTCATTGATCTTGAGTACCAGAAGGACTGTCTTTACGACTTTATTGAGGTGAGCATCGTGAAGGTTTTGCTGCACGTTGCTGTAAGAAAGAGGGAAAGAAATCTTTGACCTTTAAACTAGGAATTCAATGGAGCCACGAGCAATATAAATAATATATCTGAATCTCGGAAACGGCAACCAACGATTATTATAACGATAGATCTAGCTAGGTTTCATTTATGGAAAACATCGTTTTGACCATGTTTTCAGGTACTGTAAAACTCATAAAATATCATTACAATACGACAGCAAATTTTGCCGATATCTGTCAAGTTATAGCTATAGTTATGATAGCTGATAGCGAAACTAGAGTACCCCGGTTCGAGACTGACGTTCACCGGATTTTTTACTCCTTCTTTTTGTGTGAAGAAGAAACCGAGCACAGCTCGGTCAACCAGATCTTAATCTTTATTACACACATGGTGCAATGTTGTGATTCCTAGTATCTCCTCAAAGAATTTTTTTTACTTTGCTATTTAACTCTACCAAAAGTCTGGAAGAAATTTGTATTTTCCCAGCAGCAACCCGGAGTCTTGATTATTGCCCAAGTACAAAGGACTCGAACTTGTGAATTGTGGGTCATAAGTGCCTACCGCTTCGGGTATTTCAGGCGTATGTATTGATAATCATGTTTCAGCTGAGAGATGTGAGTAACATGAAATCGTCAAGGTACTGCGGTTCGGTGGGTGAGACCCAGTGGGTCGCCTCCGGGAACAAGGCTATACTACATTTTCACTCCGATTACAAGTGAGTTAAGATTCCAAATGACACTTCTATCCCCTCCGGTTCAGAATAGAATTTAAAAAAATTACTGGTATCGTTAATGATTTAATTCCATCTCATATTTATAAACTCGTACCCCTTATTACAAAAGTTAATTAAAACTATGGTTTACACCAGTACTAGACCAAACTTTTGAAACCGTATCATAAAAAGAGATTTTAGAAGAATGATCTATAATCAAGAATGATATAAATTATCTTAGGCGATGTTTTGTAATAAGGCGATTGTAAGCTCTCTCTATACCAAATATTGAATGATTCCTTTCATATTTTTCTAAGTCTAGTACGTAGTATTTTTATTTTTTCCCCTTCCAGCACCCAGGGCGAAGGCTTCTCAATGTCATGGCATGCGGTGGAGCTGGTCGGCTGTCCTTCACAGACCCTCACATCCAAGGGGGGTGTACTTAAAAGTCCCAACTACCCGCATTTTTTATTGCCTAATCTGGATTGTGTTGTCGATATCTTGGCTCCAACTGGTAAGTGCATTTTTTAATTAACTAATTCTAACTTTCTGAGTGAAAGACAAATTTGGGTTGAAGGACCAAATTTCAATTCACTGCTCATTTTCACAACAGTAATGCGATTTTTACAGCTATAAATTATTGTCCTGATAAATTTTGTTAATAATAACATGAATGCATCTCCTTAATTTCGTTATTTTTTAAAAATAAAACATATACAATATTTTTTATTAACACAGATTGCAATTTGTGTCGTCCATTCCTCTGACCACCGTTCTGTCAATTATTCCTTTCTTTCTCCTATTCCCTCCGCTTAAACGTTCCTTTTCAAAGTCAAAGTCGAAGTCAAAAATATCTTTATTCGATTAGACTTTTTACAAAGCACTTTCAAACCGTCAGAATGACATAATTTACAAGATTATACATGCTACCACCAGGTTTGGAAGGTTGCTTTTACTGAGAAGAACCTGGCAAGAAACTCAGTAATTACTCTCTTCAAAAAAATATTATACAATTCTAAGAGTACAAAGTAAATCGCTTAAGAAACATAAGCTCATGGACGCAGTTCCAATGCACAAATGTCGATAAAATTAACATAATTAAAAATCTAGTTGTTCTACTTATAATACACATCTCTCTCTTTTTACACCTCCTTTTTGAAACGTTAATAAAAAATCGCCGTATATAACTCAAACTCAAACTCAAAATATCTTTATTTGATTAGACTTCTTACAAAGTAATTTCAAATCGTCAGAAGGACACAAAATACATTATACATGATTATAAATGTTACCACCGGGTTCGGAAGGTAGCTTTTGTTGAGAAGAACCCGGCAAGAAACTCAACAATTACTCTTTTAAAAAAATATATATTATACAATGTTTTTGGTTACAGTATTTATATCTCATGAATATAAGCTCATGGGACACAGCACAAATGCTCAATTGTCAAATATAATAACTAAAATATTACAAATATTTGTGAGCATGGCAAATTCCAGCCAGTCAAAGCAAAGATGTACAGTACAGTACAGTGCCAATGGGATTATTTACAATAATTTTTCGACAAAGATACATCCCAGGGTTCCTTATCACAAATATAATCACTTACAGTATAATATCCTTTTTTGAGCAAAACTCCTTTGATGGTCTCTTTAAATTTATTGAAGGGCAAGTTTACAATTTCTGTTGGTAATTTATTATAGAAGCGTGTGCACAGTCCTAAAAATGAGCCATGTACTTTCTGTAAGCGATGCGCAGGCACTACAATTTTGTTTTTGTGCCTTGTGTTTATGTTATGCACATCACATTTTTTTTGAAACGATCCAATGTTTTGATGCACAAATAATAAGTTAGCTAAAATATACTGTGAGGCCACTGTCAAAATTCCAATTGATTTAAATTTTTCCCTTAACGAATCTCGGGGTCCCAAATTATAAATTGATCGTATAGCCCTTTTCTGTAATGTGAATATATTCTCTATATCAGCAGCTTTGCCCCAAATTAAAATAGCATAGGACATAACACTATGAAAATAACAAAAATATACGAGTCGAGCTGTTTCTATGTCTGTATACTGTCTAACTTTACGAATTGCATAAGCCGCGGAGCTGAGTTTTCCTGATAACTTGGATATATGTGGGCTCCACTGAAGTTTGTTATCAAGGGTTATACCTAGAAATACTACTGACTCTACGATATCCAAAGTTTCACCATTTACCATGACCTTTGTATCAACAGGTTTGACGTTTGGTAAAGTGAATTTAATACATTTAGTTTTTTGTGCATTTAAGACTAAGTTATTTACATTAAACCATTTCAATACCTGATCAAGTGCACTGTTTACATCTGCATAATTCGTTTTGGCTCTGTCGACTTCAAACAAAAGAGATGTGTCATCAGCGAACAGTACAATGTCACACGTATTCTTGACTAAATTTGGTAAATCATTAATATACACTAAGAACAGAAATGGTCCTAGGATTGAACCCTGTGGGACGCCCATTAGTACTGGAGAACCGGAAGATTTGACGCCATTTACTTCGACCGTTTGAATCCGCTGACAAAGATACGATTTGATTAGGTCGAGTGCCCTACCTTTGACACCGTAATAATTTAATTTAACTAATAAGGTTTCGTGTTGGACACAATCGAAAGCCTTGGATAGGTCGCAGAATACACCTATGATGTCATGAGCGTTCTCCCACGCTCTATAAATATGTCTAAGAAGTGCAACACCAGCATCAGTAGTTGAACGACCTTTTGTGAAGCCATATTGCTCGCCATGTAGAATATTATTAAGATTAAAGAAGGCGACTATTTGATTCAAAATAATTTTTTCAAAAATTTTGCTGAGGGCTGGCAGGATAGAGATCGGTCTGAAGTTGGTAGGATCACTATTATCACCACCTTTAAATAATGGAATAACTTTACTATATTTCATGAGGTCCGGGAATACACCGCTCATAATACAACTGTTAAAAATTTCAGCTAAACAGGGGGCAATTATGTCAATAATATCGTGAAGTACTTTCACTGATATATCCCACAAATCACCAGTCTTTTTGGAATTCAAACTTTTAAATGTCTTTATTATTTCAAAAGGCGTGATAGTACAAAAACTAAAGCTAGTGCCACACTCAGAAACATTTGATTTCAATAATAATTCGGCGTCTGTGGGAGATGAATTTAGGGAACTAGTAGTTACTAAAGGAATATTTACAAAGAAGTTGTTGAAAGTTTCAGCTATTTTGTTATCATCTTCGATTACTTTGTTATCAATATTTAAAGTAATACGACAGTCGCGACTCTTTGCCTTTCCCGAGAATATCAATTCTCCTTTCGCATCCCAGGCAAACGCGTCTTCCTCAACATTACCTTCTACGATTTCGGCTACGGAACGTTCAGCCAAGGCGTCCCAATCAACGTGTCGGAGACCATCCCCGACGACACCTACCTGGAGGTGCAAGTACACCCACAGGGGGCACCCATCCGCCCCTTCCTCAACCCTGCGGTGCTGACCAATGGCCTGTTCGTGTCCCAATCAGAAGTGCTACGGCTACGTTTGAGAACTGGAGAAAATGTCACCGGGCGAGGGTACTTGGCGTATTTTGAGACTAGTAAGTTTTACGAGTATTTTATTTAACAAAATCCACAGCTCTTAATATTTAACATATACATATATTATGGTGTGTATCTTCTAGCCAATGTCGGATTTACATTTTGTAGAAATGATTTACTTTAATTGAGATTTAGGTACAGAATGAGTTCAGAACAGGATCGCTCGTAGTTACATATCTACAAAATTGCCATTATGTGTGTGAATGTGTATGATTCTGTGTGCATGAATGTATGGGAGCGTGTGTGTGTGTGTGTATTTATTTATTATATTATTTTACATTTGCTGTGCCCCGCGGTTTGTGTCCACGTAGACCTAATTTACGAATGTCAAATGTCTCACCACAGTCACTTTTTATATGTAGATTATTTACGCAATATTTTCCCTTCAGTACGGTTTAAAAGATATTTAAATTTGTGCTTTTGCAACAGATTCCAAGAACATGACTAGTATTAAATTTATGTCATTTATCTTTGAGATCAAAAGCTTCAATTCAAACCATTAAAATATGTACCCCCTGCTTCAGTAAGCTACTTGAACGCGTCCCGAGTAGTGGCCCTAGCGGCGGGCCAAGCGGGCCTGGTGTCGGGCCTCAACTGGCCGCGCGGCCCGCCGCCCCGCGCCACGCTGCGCACGCGCCTCGTGGCGCCGCACCACCACACGCTGGCCCTGGCCTTCGCGGGGACCAGGCTCGCCAACACGGCCGACGCTCTCGAACCTTGCGGGGAGGGGGCGGGGTGGATCGAGGTACGTGTTCCACACAAATACCCACTAAGAACTATCACCAGTTTAGGTGATTGCACCGCAGTCTATATACGTTTGAACCTGGGAGATCACAAGGTCACCGAACCTCTGTAAGTTCTACTGACTTTAGTTATCAACCCCGCACCTACTCACTCTCTTAAAAACTACGTCTGGGAATTAATTGACTGAAAATAAAGCTTGACTATCCGGGACAGAAGGAAACACAAGATATCTTAACGTGCTCCTTGCACGTTAAAATTAAATTACATTTCAGGGGGACCATTTGCTTTACGGTGAAAAAAAACTTCGTGAATAAGAGAAGAGAAATTCTAAGAAGTATATTGGTACATAATCAACAATCAGAAATGGATGCTAGAACACATCTGACCTCGTACTATGTTACCGTTCTGGAAAGGCTTGGATTTACCTAAAATTTAAATTTCCTTACTTACTTTTTCAGGTTAAAGACAGCTACACAGATAACAACGGCACGGAATGGACTCTGTGCGCAGTGGACAGGATACGAAGGAAGCTGGAGCCAAGTGCTCCTCTGGTCATTAACTCTTATCTCCACTCACTTCTGTTGACGCACCACTCTGGGAAGAAAGGGAAAAACATAGACGTCACCCTCCTTGTTAATAAAGGTAACGATTACAAATATATTTTAGTATTGAAATCTTGGCGGGGTTGCCAAGTAATAAAAATATGTAAAAAAATATGGACACTCAACATGTCCTGATTCATTCAGAACAGGTCGTTAAAAATCGATATGTCCGGTTTTTGTTCAAAACTATACATTTTTATAACCCATTTTTACAATCAAATGAACGGTAAGGCAGTAAAATATGAACAAACAAATTTCCTCATTATATGTTCTTTTCTTGGCTGGTAGATTGATACCGTGTATCAGGTAATACCTCGTCAAGGCGCTAACAACATTTACGCATGAAGTAAGCTCATGAATGACTGGTCACAAATGGGCATTTCAGGTCTTTGAGGTAAAAACTGTATTAAAATTATGTCACCCAACCTTTTTATCAGCAACTCGTGGTAATATTCCAGACCCTAACTACCACAGCAAAGTGCTGCTGATGTCAGATGACACCAACCTGGAGTCGTGCTACCCAAATCCCTGCTTGCACGAGGGTCGCTGCTCCTCTGAAGATGCCAGGAGCGTTTGCCAATGTTCTGGATACTATACAGGTAATTATTATGGTATTATGTGTTGGCATAATGTTGAAAAAAGAAACAAATTACTATTATACTTTTAAAAAACTACTTCCAAATCTTCAAAATGATTGATTTAAAAAAAAGTGAAAGAGCTTTCTTCCCAACCTCTTCTCCACCTCTTTATCTCTGGGTTTTATCAATGTGTCAAATGTCAAAAATATTTGACATTGATTCTTACAAGTGCACGTACACACATATAAGTCCATTAGCTATAAGTATAAATAAAAACGAACTGCTTCCAGGTGTATTTTGCCTGGTGACGGCTTGCGAGAGGTCTCCTTGTGTGAACGGGAACTGCTCTCTATGGGCCGGGGAGGTGCATGGCGCGGGGGAGGGGGCCGAGCAGGGGCAAGGGGGGCAAGGTTTCCGCTGTGTATGCGCACGTGGCTGGCGCGGGCGACGATGCGGGGAGAGAGCTCGCGCCTGCGCTGCAAGACCCTGCAATAGTCGAGGAGCCTGCTCTGAGAGAGATGGCAACTTCCTCTGCCAATGCAACCCTTCTTGGAAGGGAAAACGGTACGGGATATTGAATCTTATATCGAAGTACAGGTAGCTTTAAAGTTGAATGCGTAGAGGATTCTCTGGTACAGATACCATTCACTTTTATGATAGACTAGCATATATGAATTTGCTACTAATGTTACTCAGATGAACACTAAAAATTTTGCATTAAACGCACTTAACGTTATTTCCTCTCATTAATCATTGACCACTTTCAATAATTAGTGTCAAATTATGAAGATTGTCTGCGATAAAAATGACCTCTGTGAAAAGCTCTTTGGTGAAAAAATATCGATATTGTTGAGCAGTTGCGACATCGCAGTAAATTACAAATCGTTTCTTTTATATTCAGATGTGAAATCCCCAACCCATCTCCGAATATCATCAGCCTCGGCCAGCGCATGATCAACGAGCCGTTCTGGCTTGGCCTAATTGCTGTCTTCGTGGTCCTGGGCATCATCGGTCTGGTCTGGTGCGCCAAGAGACACTTCCCAGAGAAGATAGAGAAACTTCTCGCGGAAGAAGCCGACCGCTGCGCCAGACGTAAGTTCCATACAATTATAAACCATGGAGGATGAATCTTTAGGGTCCAAATTAAGAAGACTCCTTCCCAGCACACCTAACGTTGAAGCTTACCACGATCACTTTAATACACGATAGTGAAGGAAGCCGACTTTGTGATACACCGTATATAAATGATGCTTTAAGCCAATTTGTCAGATTTACTCATGTATTTTGTCAATAACGCACTGTCTCTGGGATGGTAAGGACACGTTTTCCGTAACTTTTACTTTCTGATTCTATTCTATTTCTATCGTTTTCTGTGTCTTACGCTCGCGGGCACAGAAACTACGTTTGCACGTAGATATTTTTTGAACTTTAGCCTTATATGAATAGTGTCTATATTAGCAGTCTATGCATGACTGTTACTAGGTTTGTGGATAGTTCTGAATAGTTTCTGAAGCCCGCGGGAACCGCATCACTTTTAACTTGGTCTTAGTAACTCTCTCACGAAGAACACTTAATAGCATTGTATATGTTTCGCCAACAAATATAAATGCCACCAAGTTTAAAGCTGCTGCGTTAAGTCAAAAGGATTGCCAGAGAACCATCCGTCATGAAACAATTGGCGTTCCCGGTCCCGAAGCCCTCAATTATTCCAAATTAGTTTCGGCCAAATTTTTTGCCAAATTGCCGGAGTCAAATTGTTTGGGAAGATACTTCATCATATTTAAATTAACATTTATAATTCCTCGCCCCCTTATTTTCGATAATTGGTGATACATAATAATGGAAAAAAATAATCTCTATATTCATATCCATTAAAAAAAATATGCCTTAGACCTGTTTGCCATTGTTGAATTGGTACAAGAAACGCCCCCATACATATTTTTGAATGTAACCCGCGCGTGGATGCGAGTCTGGCAATCCTGTATGTGTGGGGCTAGCGACGGCGCGGCAGCGGTACGCCGCGGTGCCGCAGACGGAGCCGTAGCAGCGGGAGGCGCGGCGGGGGGCGAGGAGGGGGGCGAGGGGGCTCACGGCGCGTTTGTCCACAGCGCCGCCGCCGGAGGGGCACCGCACGCTGCTCACGCGGCTCGGTATCCGCAAGCCGTCGGTGGCGGGGCTCGCGAGGCATCCGCGAGCCGCGCGCACCTTTAGCTTGGACGATCTCTTAAAGCCGCCGCTCGGACGTAAGGACTGGAGCAGGCCCCAGCGCGCTCCGCAACTCGCAACACTAGCCCCCTCATTCACAACTCTCGGAACTTTTAGTTTTTCTCATGGATCTTTTTACACCTCAAAAGTACCGAGGCATAACATTAGAGGTTACCATTAGCTCTTATTGCCACGATAGTGTGACTGTGTGCCAGTGACAGACTTATACACGTCATATACATCTGTCTCACAATCATTGTCAACCTAAGATGACATTAAGAGGTCATGGTTAGCCCAAGGCTTCATTCTAATACACTCCGAAGTAGTCTTCCTACACCTTCAAAGCTTAGAAGCTAGTGCCAGTACAGTTTCATGAAGTTATATGAAGGCCACTGTAGAATGTTCTAGAAGTTTCGCGCGACTTACGATATTTATCAATATTTGCGAATTATGGGGCAGATCGACTCCATACATCATGTGATATGTCTAGACTTAAAATTTTGAGCTTTTAATAGTTCTGTTAAAATTGGAACAGCTTTTCCTAGCAAAGGTACTTTTAGATGTTAGAAAGCAATGATAGATAGAAACATGTTCTTTTGTAGAAAATTTACAAAGCATCATCAGTCATATGAACTTTAAGCCTTATGTCTTTTGGCATAGAGATCCAAACTCCCCAAGTACGTGGTATTTATGACTAGGGCTTAAAGTAATGTTTCTAAAGAATTTGTTGCGGAGCGCGTGGTAGGGACCGCAGCACTGGATGTGAATGACTCGATGTGGAATGTTCGACGTTACGCTAACCCTTTATCTTAATGTGTGCACTCTTGACTCTGCACAAACGTTTGAAGCATCTGTTACGTAGCCGCTCCTTCCTTCGTTACACCTTTTTAGATCGTCCAACTAAACTGAGCCTTTGAACTGTCAATAATTGCTGTGATTCTGCTTACTTTCATTTCGGTTTCATCAAGATCTTCTACAACGTTTAGTACTTATACAGTGTGTAAGTATGAACGAAGCACAATTTTCAGGAGCGTAATCAGTATCTGATTCTCATCGTAAATATGTTGGTACCGAACCGTCACGAGTTTTGAGCACTAAGTTTGTTTTGCGTGAGCCGACTGCGAATAAACACTCAAAACCTTTTACGGCTCGGCAGCGACAAGGCTGGGTGAGAATATTGCGTCATTCTTTTCTGTTATCATTATTAAATGTCCCTCATTAGTAAATGAGGATTTTTTCGGTCTATTTTAATCGATTACTTGTCAATATGATTTATCGAATGCTTGAAAAAGTCCTTCGTTCATCATACCATGGTGTATGTAAAATTGATTCTACTAATTCATTAAAATCTTCAACTTAATTGAGTAAATTTATGATTCTTTTTTGAGAAATGTAAGCAGATTACAAATTGTGACATCACAAAGGCTCTATTTCTGTCTGAAGTTAGTTATAGCATGCTTTATTATACTATAATCTTGTGCATCGTGTGTCTATATCCTTACCTACAACCATTCTTAAAGATACTGTCGTAATTTTGTATGGATGTTGGAAGTTATCTTAGTATCAACAAAAACTGACGTTACTATGCTAAGTAGTACTAACTTAGTATCCCTTATTTTCTCCAATAAGTATACAATGTTATCTCTGGATGATATATTTATATTACCTGCATCCATAACACCACATACAAACATACCTACTACCCATCCAAAACCAATTCATAATTGGCACTTTCAATTTAAAATTACTTCAATTCAGGCACTATCCTAAAGAATTGGCTTCCTTTAGACGCACTGGGATCAGCGCATGAGGTGATCTCAAAAAAAATTGTACCATCGATGTTGTAAAGCCCAAAGCTGTTAAGCTTCTGTTATATCGATGTCGTACCAAGTGGCTTATTAGAACAAACTTTAGACCCGAAATAATTGGTATATTTGAGAATTTGGACACAGGTACGCCGTCACCGCGCAAAAAACGTAACAATTCCACTCCAACCAAGAAAAATGCTGCTGAGAAGAAACAGATTTTACAACAGCTTATAAGTCCAGCTCCTAATGATCATTCCAAGAAGATAACGATGGGAGAACTCATCCAAATGTCTGAGAAGAGAACGCTAAGCACTGTAGAAAGTGCACCTGCGTTTGTTGACTACGGGAGTGAAAATAAGGAGACGTCATTTGCAAGTGAAGCGTCTACGCCATCAACGTCACCGTCAATGAGGCATATCTCGGATCCTAAGTTGGAAAAGAAGGTAACCTTTGCGAGGTTATTGAACAAAGTATCCGCTGAGATGAGTTCGAGCTCTGAGGTGGATATGGTGAATACGATAGCGATACCAATGGCTGTGATAGCCAATAGAGGGATGAAAGCTAAAGCATCCAGCACTCCACCGTCGCCCGGGGTTGAAGTCAGGTCTCCGCACAGTACGTCCAGTAACCAAGGCAGTGATTCCATGTCCAGTTTGGATCTGAATCTGAATCTAGCGAATGTGGCTTTGAAGAAATATTCAAGGTAAATTCACGGATTCCTTTAGATTGCAGGCAAAGACAGCGGGTTGAAACTAGTCATTACCTTGATATCCTACCGCAATATCATGTCTCAATCCAATTTGATTAAATCAATGATCGTAAATTGTTTTGTTCTCTGGAATAAAGGGAGACTTCATTCCCAAATTTCATCCTTTTATCATCCCCCTGGCCTTATACCATACATTGATAGTCGGCACTTGGTTCAAACCGATGTAGCTGATCACCAGATTTATACGAAGCGACTGCCATCTGAACTTCGCAATCTCTTCTACGTAGAAAATCAGTAATCTTGGTTAAGTTAGTAAGTTGTCAGACTTTGTTAGGCCTCCGACTGACCTGTAACGATTGCCAAATTTCATCCTTATATAAGAATATCAATCTAAAATATTTCATATCATCCGCTTAGTATTACATTCATACGGATGCCTTTTTGTATCCAGTGTTCCAGTACGATAAGTAGTGGTATATTGTCTGTTTACAGAACCCCGAAAATCTCAAGCGCTGATTCGATTTTGGCGATGTTTCGTAACTTCTCATCGTCATCAGCAGCCATCGTATCTAGAGCATCATCCGGCGGAGTGTCAATGTCCAGTAGTCCGTCAGCGTCATCGCCACAAGACGACACCGGTGATGCTGATGATATATCATTAGCGTCATCACATATACCGTCTCTGGCTCCTGATTCACCAATCGCCAGACCGCATAATACAATTGAAATTCAGGTACGAGTTTTTGGATTATTTGCTTTGTTTTAAACATGAGCATTATTGAGAAAGACGGGTTATTAAGTAACTTGTTTCGATGTTATAGTCTTGGGTTAAATTCTCAGTTTGAGTTCTTATGTATTCATTGGTTTTCATATTATGATTCTTTCATATCCACTTACGCATTATGTAAGTGAAATAGTTTTATTATGTTAATTAACAAACAATTAAAACGTAAATAATGCAACAACAACAACGCTCTTAATATTTGTCTTCTATTTGTGAAACCTAGACACACGTAGAAGACACAATATTTCGAGTATCCAAAAAAAAGTTTTATATTTAGATTTTTATGGCGTTAACAAAAATACATGGGGTTGGAAATCTAATTGCAGTTATAATAGGATAGCGATTCGAGGGTACTTTTTTATTCCAATCAATCAATGGCAAATTTTCCCATCTGATTATAAACGTACCGTAGCCCGAGTGTCGACGTTACAAACAACAACTTAGTAAATAAACTCTTTTCCCAGGTGTTAGACCCACTCAGCGCGCACAAATGCTCACCATCAGGCAACAGCTTGCTACACCCACCATCCATCTTACTCGAAGTTCCCAGCGGGATCAACAAATGTCTCTCCCCCATCAGAGAACTGCCCACACCCCTCCCGACCCCCCTGCCAACACCCCTGCCCACTCCCCTCCCCTCCCCACGTATGCCCAGAGCTTGTATGGAGCTGGATAGTAAGAGCGAGTCGATAGCCACCTGTATCTTGCCAAGTGAAGATGAGTTGGATGAAATTAAACCGGAGAAGCTTGAGAGACCTACGTCTGGGCTGAGGTTGAGAGTAAGTAAAACTATTTTATGTATAGCTAAGATTTCAAAGGAAGTTCGCTGTGTAGTGAGATCTCACAATATTTTGATACATACAATCCTTCAGGACTTTATAAAAGATTTTCTATACAATATGAATATTTGAACTCAGACAAAAATAATCATAATTTCCCACAAGATATGATGCAGGTACAAAGGTCCATGCCCGTGATGACTAAAGAAAGACTAACAATTCCTCTCCTCAGCTCCGTCAGCCAGCCACCACCAGCCTGGATACGCCTTCAACGCAGCTAACAGACTCGCCGAGCCCCAGCTTCACTCACAGCCAGGACTCGGAGCGCGAGCTGTCCTCCCCCTCCCCCGCGCCACCCTCCCTCCGCGTTCCCGTCCTCACCATCGAACGACCCTCACCAGGCTCACCCCCTCCTCGACGCACCCCACCACACCTAGAATTCCAACCCCCTCCATTAATAACCGTTACATATAACGCCAGCGAAGAATCGGACGAGCCCCTGTCTCCAAGACCACCACCCCCAAGTGGAAATATGTGCTACTTGAGCCCGTTCTCCATGTCAGCTCGGGGGGAAAGAGCTCCTTCTGAATCCAATTTGTCCTCATCGGGTTACAGTTCCATGGCTAGTCCCGGACCTTCGAGATGCGGATCCAGTAATCCCCTATGCCCCTCGGAGATGGAAGATCCCGGGTCAGGTGGTGGTCCCTCTTGTTTTCAGTCGCGAAGACGGCCACTTATGAAGACCAATTCTAGTCCCGCTGGTTCCAATGATGACACTAAAGAACGGAGACGCGGACGTTCCGATTCAGAGACACTGTCAGATGATCCCTTATTAGAATCCAATGATGAAGGCATCGGGACAGATGAGAGAGTGGACGACGTGCCTTCAAGTGCAAAAGAGATGGAGCTAGTCGTTTTGAAAGAGACTTTAGAGGTGCCACAAGCGGCCTTGTGTTCTCCTAGCGGGGTGACGAAATGCTCGATAGTTAAGTGTATAAGTGTGGAGAGAGGTTTGGATGAAAAGGCATGTTTAAGGCCTCCGACTTTACTCTCAGACTGCAGTAGACCTTTAAGTCCTGTCAGCTCTAGAAGCGAGAGTCCATTAAGCGATAAGACTGGATTGGGACGGTTTTCTCCTCAATTTTACGGACGGCAGCTACCGTTTACTGATTCTGATGGGTTATACGACTTCCCAAGCTCAGAGTGTGTGAGAGGCAGTAGTTGTAAGACTGGGAACAATTCGCAGAAGAAGTCAGGGAGGAGAAGGGACAGGAGGACGTCTAGAACGGCGTCGCATGAGGTCGCAGGGACGGCAAAGTCGACACTCCCACACATGCCACATTCGATGCATAATTTGTTAGAGGTATGCCGTTTTGCATCAGCACGTATTTAGGATCGCCTTGCTTACTGTCATCTTTTCGTTGAAAATACTAAGTTTCTGATACAGAGTCGTTCGAGCCTCGACGCGAGTTCGTATTTTTCTATACCATTTTAGAATTTTGTAATAAAATAAGTACGATCGGTCTCTGCCAATGAGTAATTCTAAAAACATAAGTGCAGTGATTTCACACCACGCGCCTAGCCGTTAAGTAAAACATCGTGAGGAAACCTGCATGCGTCTGAGATGTAATTCAAAGAAATATGTACCTATTTTGCCTGACTCGGTGATGGACTTTCTAACGTTGGATCTGTCACGTTTGCACTTAATCCTCTTCGGTGAAATGTAGGTATTGGAACACCTCCGCATCGTGTACATTTGTTTTACGTAGAAATGTAATACGTATCTTAGGTGCCTGGTCGCGTGGAGGCCCGCGGGCGCAAGGGAGGGCGGCGTCGCTCACGGTCACAGGCCCCTGCGCCTCCGAGCTCGTCCTCCGAAGACTCGGCCTCCAACGCCTCCGTGGCCTCCGTGGCCTCCGCCAGGGAACTAAGACTGCCGGATCTCGAAATGCAGGTAATATTTGGAAAAGGTATCCTTATGGAAGTTATTTTTAAAAGTAAGAATAATATAAGAATATAATTTATTAATTTCAAATAACAATTAAATTTATTACCTAATACTTTCACATTTAATTACGTGTAACTAAAATAAGAAAATAAAAATTATAAACTAAAACTTGACCGATAGAAACTGTTACAGTCACAACTATGAAATCACACTTTTACTAAAACGACTAGTTTAAAAGTAGATTATAAAATTCAAACTTAGCATATAAGATAAAAAAAACTTTGTTAGTATAACGTCTGAAACGTGAGTATTTATGTACGTTAATTTAATTACGAGCAGGTAAAGTGTATACACGTTACTTGTAAATTGTAAATACACAAATCGCTCCACCGTGGGTTCTCCACTCCATATTGCACAAATTAAATACTTTTGCCCCAAATAATTGTTTTCTAGCACAGTTGCAATTTATTTCAAATATACACTTTTAACAATATGTAAAAACAATATATACAAGACATACATTACGTTATATTTATTGATATAGTATATAATAGCATAAGTATCTAACGGTTTATCGAAAAATAATCCCGGTATAATAAAAATCGTCCCTTAGAAACTTTATATACGAATGTCACTGATATTAAGAGAAAATAATAGTATTATTGCAAAGAATAAACTCAGAAACAAATGGACTAATTATTTTAAAAAATCGTTCACTAACAGAATGCCACATACATAATATCACTGCGCAACATACTTATATTTGTTCAGTACGAGACGTCACGCAGTTTCACCCACGTGGTTCCCGTTCCCGTGGGAGTACGGGGACAAAATATAGGCTATATTAATCAGTGATAATATATATATATGCTCACACCATCCCAGAAGGGTCCCCGAAGGGGTAAGCAGAGGTGTTGTAACAACACCCACATTTCACCGAATATGATCAAGTGCCAACGTGACAGAGGGTGAGTTCATCGCCGTCTCAGGCACTATACATACGTCTTTGAATTACTTCTCAGATATATGCAGGTTTACTCACGATGTTTTTCTTCACCGTAAAGCACGTGGTGTGAAATAACTTCAAATAAGTTTTTTTTTTTTTTAGAAAAACTCATTAGTACAGGCCCCGCTGTAACATTCTAATGGTGAAAGAGTTTTTAAAATCGGTCCATTAGTTTTTGAACCAATTCGATACAAACATACATACAAACCTTTCGTCTTTATAATATTACTAGCTGTGCCCCGCGGTTTCACCCGCGTTGACATAATTTCATAGGTGGATTTTTTCACGGTACCCTAACTTAATAAAATTATCCTAAGTTACTTCTTCCAACATCAACTACCTGTCAGTGAAAGTCCCGTAGAAATCGATCCAGATGTTTCAGAGTTTACCCTGAACAAACAGACAGACAGACAGAGAAAATGTTGTTTTTTTTTATGTATGTAGGTACCTACCTTAAATACTTTCATATGCATTAGTGAAAAGCTGTTAATTTGAAATTACTAACGGACACTTAATTTTTATTTATTTGCATTTGGGATATAGTATCCTATGTCCTTCTCCGGGTTTTATGCTACCTCCCCACCAATTTTCAGCCAAATCGGTTCAGCCGTTCTTGAGGTATAAATAGTGTAACTAACACGACTTTCTTTTATATATATAGGTTATAGATTACTACGCAGGTAAAACTGCAAGGCGCTGATAGTCTTGTATATATTGTTGTAACATAAATTCGCAACAAGGTTTATTTTGTACAATTATGATGAGTTGTGCTTATTATGATTTGTTAGTATGTGGCTACTTTCAGCGGTGTGACAGCGGCAGGACGAGAAAACCCCTGCGGAGACAAAAGTGCCGCAGCTCTGAGGTGATTGTATGACGTGAATGATTCACATACACGTGTTTCTGCTTGGGGGCATACAGGTGCCGTCATTAGTTATGAGAGCTCAGCCAAAACAGCGGCATTTGTTTGCGCTCGCTCCATACAAAGCTCAAAAAGATACTACAGCGCCTTATCCCATACATTGTTGGGGTTGGCACTTGATTCGAACCTGGTTTTAACGAGGAAAATCTGTGTTCTGGGTTGAACCAGTTGTCAGACTATTTTAGGCCTCCGACCGACCTGTAACGATTGCCAAAGATGATAAACTAGCAACCGGGACCGACGGCTTAGCGTGCTCTCCGAGGCACGGAGGGAACTCGGGCGGTGACCCATCCAATTACTGGCTAGGCTTAGGGTTGCTTAACTTCGCTGATCGAATGATATGCGCAATAGCAACTGTGCCACGAGCTCCTCCTCAACTCGTGATCACCTTGAAATACAAAAAAATTAAGTTGTCCTTTCGAAAGTTTTGTGAGTCTATAGAACTGATATAAAAAGGAAAGATTTGTTTGTTTGTAGAGCCTTGGTGGCCTTGGGGTTTGGCCAGTCGCCTGCTACACAAGCGACGTAAGTTCAAATCACAGTGGGGCCTGTACCAATGAGTTTTCCTAAATAAAACTTATGTGCAGTGATTTCACACCACGTGCTTTACGGTGAAGGAAAACATAGTGAGCTAAGTCTGATAAGTAATTCAAAGACGTATGTATGAGTATAGTGCCTGAGACGATGCACTCACACTCTTTCACGTTGGCACTTAATCATATTCGGTGAAATGTGGGTGTTGTTATTACAACTCTGCTTACCCTTCGGGAACCCTTCTGGGACCCTTGTGGGATGGCGTGAGCATATTTTATTTGTTTGTTTCTTGAGCTTTCTCACTATTTTAGCTGATCATAGCTCGTAACGGCACCTGTGAACAATTTTGTTTATTTATATTTGCTGGTTATCAAAATATGCCTCTTTTATAACTCAAATTACTTTTTCCATATTACTCCACAACAATACTTCTTACCATCAGCATTTCATGTAGACTAGCTCATCGGAATGCCTAGTTTTAACGTTAATGCATACAAAATAAGTAACAAAATAATTTAGCACCTTGATACAGGTATATTTATAGTATTTAAAGCATGTCTGTTTACAGGAAACGCCATCAAAAATATCGTCCAGCTTGGATCTTACAGAGGATTCAAAGAAACCGCCGAAAGTGAACAAATTGAAGACTATCAGTAACCAGATAAGGTATAAAATCCTTTGTTCCCTGTATATTTACTTACATACTAGTGATGTAACGGATATTCGCATTCGCAATCGCGAATATCCGCGTATTTTCCAATATTCGCAATCGCATTCGCGAATACCCGCGTATTTTCCAATATTCGCATTCGCTTTCGCAAAATATTGCGAATATTTAGCTAATGTTTTTATGCAACTTTGTCCCTTAAATATCAGTTAAATTTGAAAAACAACATAAAACTAACCTCAAAACAAAACAAAACAGAATGAACTTTCTGTGACTAAATTCATTCAATTAACCAATATCGGCTTGGCTATGTTCAATTTAAACATGGTTGACACGAAACGTCAAACCTGTCAAACATTTTACGCGCGATTTTTTTGAAATTTTAATATATACGCATTCGAAAAATCCAGCATTCGTTACATCACTATTACATAGCTGCATATGCCTGTAATCCCCGAAGGGTAAATGTTGATGTTGTAATAACATCTACGTTTCACAGCAGATGACCAAGCGCCAATGTGATACATGGTGAGTCTATCGCCCTCACAGACACTATACATACTTCGGCTTTACTTACTTTTATTTTATATATATCTATAAGAGCCGTGGTGGCCGTGGGGCTTGAGCATTCGCCTGCTACGCAAGTGGCGCAAGTTCAAACCTCAGCGGGACCAATGAGTTTTTCTAAAACCTTATGTGCAGTGGTTTCACACCACGCGCTTCACGGTGAAGGAAAACATCGTGAGGAAATGGCAATATGTCTGAATAATATTTCAAAGTCGTATGTATTGTGGTTGAGATTTAATTATTGATTAATCATCTTGTTATTACAACATTTCTGCCTACCCGTTCGGGGATTACAGGCGTGAGCATATGTATGTATGTATATAACTTCAATCTTCTGTAAGGCATTGACCTCAGACGGATAGCAAGATGATAGATATACGTAGATTATAATATTATATTAGTATCTCAATTATCAGGTTCCTCCGTCGCCTGGAACGCAGCCTTAAAATGAAGGAGAGCTACCCAGCCATCTCTGACGATGAAGGTGACGAATCTTCGAGCGTAACCTCGCCCTTATTGCAAGGGAGGAAGGATCTCAATCGTTTGCCAAGCCACGCGACTTCAGCCCCTCTGCTCAGTAGTATAAGACCTAAAATAACTCGACAAAGACGCTACGACAGGTCGCTGATCAGTGAGGATACAAGGACTTTAAACACTGCAGCTGGTCAGGACAACTCTGATTGACTTTAGATTCTATCGCCATGCCTTAAAGTGTAATTTGCAATATAACTTTTTCGAAGGTGTTTTCTTCACACTGCCTATACATAGATGTTACGGTAATGTAGTTATATTCGACATCACCAGAAATGTCCACATTGTTAATAACTGTCAATGTGACACGTATACAAAATTCTAATCTAATGTGATATAAAGTAAGAGACACGAAACTGTAGGTAATTTATTGAATAGATATTATTATATAGGAATTTTTTAAAACGTAACTATATTTTCATTTCCTTCAGTTACGTTTTGATGTCTCGAGCTAATTGTAAGCTTGTTGTAAATAATTATTTCGATAGCAATAACATGTTTGTAGGGATTTTTAGGTCGATAGATGATTAATTATAAGTAAATTAACTTATTTATTAGGTTATCTACTGATAACTACTGTAGGACCCTCATGTTACTTTTCATCATACGCACGTATGTCAGAATTCCGTAGAAACCCTTCGTTATCTAGTTATTGTTATGTAAAATAATATTATTTCAATTATTTCTAGTAATGTCACGTGTTGATACACTTGTTTATAAATGCTTTTTGTAAATATATTTAACATATTGCTCAAATGCATATTTTGTGAAATCGTTTTTTGCGCACTTTTTGCTATTTCATGGGTGAATAAAAAGATTAAATAACAATAAATTAAACTAAAATATTGTACATAAGGGAATATGAGAGAAATTCTTTTATTTCTTATAATTATGAGGATGGTGTAAATTGTTTAGATCGTAAGTTAATAATTGAATGGCCCAAGAAAAAGATTAACGGTATACCAAATGCACAATTACTACTTATACAACTATTATGTATTAAGCACTCACGTGTTAAGATATTTATTACCTTGAACTTAACTTAACTTATACTGACGCACCAATAGAATAGTCGACTGCAATATTATCTATATAAATATTACCTTTAAGCAAATAAAAAGTATCCCTTACATTTCTTCAGTATATTCCAGTATTTGTTTCAAATATTAGATCCGCTAACAGTGTAGAAATTAATCAAAATTATTGGAATTAATTAACCCCATCTATACTCTATCCATACAGATAAATAAAATTGAAGTGTCTGTTTGTAATTCCAAAATTACATTTTCACTTTTTGACTAAATGTATATGAAGTTTAAAAGTACATAAAAAAAATATTTTTTTTAATTTACTCTGTCTGTCTGTCCGTCTGTTTGTGTGTTTATTCCGGATAATCTCTGAAACGGCTGGACCGATTTTAACAGGATTTTCACTCGCGGATGGCTAATTATACAAGGAGTAACTTAGGTAACTATTATTTTAAAGAAGTATTAGGGTTCCGCGGGCCAAACATAAAATTGAGACTACGCGGGTGAAACCGCGAGACACAGCTAGTTGAATAAAAATATCATGTTCCATAGATGCCTACTGTAGAATACCTTAATAACACCATATTAGAAAACCTGCAGTAGAATATATTATTAAATCAAAATCAAAATCAAAAATATCTTTATTTGATTAGACTTCTTACAAAGTACTTTCAAATCGTCAGAAGGACACAAAATACATTATACATGATTATAAATGTTACCATGTTATTAACCTCGCAACTCATATATCATAATATTATTATAACTTCATCATCCACCTTTCTGTTATATAAGTCACTTGATAATGAAATAATGAAGATTTCTAAACAGTCGTTTAAATTAATTTCATCGGAAATATTATAAGGTCATAATTTATAATGTATGTTCACGATTGTACCCAGCAATAATTCATATGTGATTTAACTATTCAAAGACTGATGCTTGTCTGTGAGTGCACAAACCAACGTAGTTTACGCATATTGGTGTTGTAGGTACTGCACTTAAATACTATATCTTGTTGTACCTTTAATGTTTCTGTTCAATCCAACTTACCTTACATACATTGTAATTATTGCTTCTTTAAACAAACTGAAAAAAAAACATTTTGGTAACTTTTCAAAATATCTGGTTTTACAACAATGAAGGCCACATTTTCGTTCCTTTTATAAAACTAAGGCACAGTATAAATATAAGGAGCAAGGAAACTAGGCCTTTTGAATATGGACATTTGCTCCATTGAGCGTGATTAAATATAATATTAAAAATTTAAAAATTTTCTTTTTTATTCACATGACCTCTTACTATGAATACGTAGATGCGCGCGTCTGTGTGAGTGTGTCATTCCGAACGGTTTGTACTTAGATTCCTTACTGCTTGTAAAGCTTATAATTAATTTTTACTAAGAGCATACCAATTTAGAAAATTGATATTCCGAACAAAAAATATATTCGAAAGGAAGATGAATCTCAAATCGATACGGGTTGTTCCAATAATACCCGTTGAAAATCCTCATCGATGGGGAATACTGGAAAAAACGTCCATAAATCCCCATTGCGATCGAAAGCAGCTCGGAATGGGGATGTTTGACCAAATTTTCCACAAATTCCCATTGCATTAAAATTATCGTGCAAATCACTCAAAGTGTAAGTACTTGAAAAGTTGAAAACACAATACCTATTTATCTATACTATATACAGATAAATAAAATTGAAGTGTCTGTTTGCAATTCCAAAATTACACCTTTTCACTAAATGCAAATGAAACGGTGCCTATTTAAAAAAAATCCTCTGTCTGTTTGTAAACCGGCTGGAGCGATTTTAACGGGACTTTCACTGGCTTACAGCTAATGTTAATTTACAAAAATATCCGTGATACCGCAGGGCACAGCTTGTATAATAATAAATACTTTTATTTCAATGCTGTCCACATTATTCCACAGTATGCATTGCTTAGGGTGTGTTATATGTAAACATAGTATAAAATATATGAAATACTAAAAACAATGGCCTGTTCATTGAGACTGATTTTCTAAACTTAACTCTTAAAATCGTTGCTTATTATTCTCACGATTGGTGGATCATGTGATAATTTTATTTGTATAATTATTCCGTGCCTTCGGAACTGGGGCCTTACCATATGCGCTTATTGCCATCATAGTTCCACTGTGTGACAGTGACAGACTTATACACGACATATACATCTGTCGCATAATAAGAACTAAACTATCATGGCAATAAGGGGTAGGGCCTTTATAGCGACTTGCTTCTAAATGCAGAAATAAAATAATTCCAATAAAAGAAAATGTTAGTTAATTATCTGTTAAATGTGTATTATTAGTCTGTGTACAATTTAGAAGTCCTTTAATTCGTCATATTTTTTCGCGCTTTCTTATTTATATATTTATTATTTACCCGGTGATAAATATTGCACATCGGATATATTCGGCTAATTTTGAAATCGGCTTGGTCGGTAACATATACAATATTAATACATATAAATAAAATTGTAGTGTCTGTTTGTATTTCCAAATAAACAGCTTTTTACTAAATGCATATGAAAGTTTATAAAATATGGTACTTACTAGCATATGGAAAAAAAAAAAATTTTTTTTTCTCTGTCTGACTATCTGTTGATTCCGGGTAATGTCTGAAACGGCGGGACCGATATTAACAAAATTAAATTTTTTTTAAATTCAAAATATCTTTATTCGATTAGACTTTTTACAAAGTACTTACAAATCGTCAGAAAGACACGATTATATAGGATTATACATGCTACTGCCAGGTTTGGAAGGTTGCTTTTACTGAGAAGAACCTGGCAAGAAAACTCAGTAATTACTCATTTAAAAAAAAAATTACAGCTTTGAGTAATACAATATGAATCATAAAAAATATATATAAGCCCATGGACACAGTTCCAGTGCACAAAAGTCGAAAATTTTTTTTTAAAAACTAAATACAGGATTTTAACTGGCAGATAGCTAATGTTCCAAGGAGTAACCTAGGCAACTTCTATTTATAAAAAAAACAAGGGCTCCTGTGAAATTAAGTCTATTAGGTAAAATCATAAGCTTTTCAATCTTCTCATTTGACCCTAGACTGAAAATTGCCACTATATATCGCGGCTGCAGCTATGATTACATTGCAATTAATGCTAAAATCTATACTAATATTATAAAGAGGAAATATTTGTAAGTATGTTTGTAACAAATTAACGCAAAAAGTATTGGACCGATTTAAAAAATTCTTTCACCATTTGAATGCTACATTATCACTGATTAATATAGGCTATATTTTATCCCTATACTCCCACGGGAGCGGGAACTACGCGGGTGAAACCGCGTGACGGCTGCTATAATCAATAAATTAACTTTAAACATTGATTTCTTCTATGTAACTTGGAGCTAATGAAGCAATGGATACCCTACTTTATAGTTTTGAAACTTAACTCTGTATTTTTATACTGCGGGTGGACCAGACGACAAAAATGCATATAGATAAAAATTAACTTGTTAATAAATGGCGAATAGTTTTGTCATTTCGTCCAAATTGTTTGTGAAAAGTATAGTTCGTGAGAGCACCCAATTATTATAAGCAATACTTAAGTACGTTATGTTATAATATATGGGGCCTACCATCAGGGGCGTGTATTCTATATAAGCAGATAAGCATACACTCGTGTCGTGCGTGCGTCTATACCAAAACGTATGTACCTACGTTTCGCCATATTGGAATGTATTTAACCTGCCGACCTGCCTACCTACTTATTGTTTATGCCTACCCCTCTGAAAATCCAATACAAACCCTTCCCTAACATTTAAGCAGAGCGTATTAAGATCTTCTGAGTTTTTCGTTGCATTTTGCTACCGTACAACTAAACGTAAGAGCCTTGGTGGTGTAGAAGTCGCT
Source organism: Watsonalla binaria (assembly GCA_929442735.1). NCBI lineage: Eukaryota > Metazoa > Arthropoda > Insecta > Lepidoptera > Drepanidae > Watsonalla > Watsonalla binaria. The sequence continues at coordinate 1,039,492 of OV838929.1, read as the reverse complement.
TGCTACACAAGTGACGCAAGTTTGAATCCCAGCGGGCCTGTACCAATCAGTTTTCTAAAAACTTATGTGCAGTGAATTCACACCATGTGCTTTACGGTGAAGGAAAACATCGTGAGGAAACCTGCATATTATGTCTGAGAAGTAATTCAATGACGTGCCTAAGACGGCGATAGAGTGGGTGTTGTTATAACAACACCTCTGCCTACCCCTTGGGGGAATACAGGCGTGAGCATATGTATGTATGTAAGTTCCTGATACGCGCTGCTTTATTATAGTTGGTCCCCAGGTCCCGTCACGAGGTAAGTACCTTTGAATTGAGTTATTTTATGAGTCTGGCTCTGTCTATATATATGGCGCGAGGCGAATAAAAACATACGCAGTATCTCTATTTCTTGCTACGCGTTCTTTACTCGTGACGGGCCCGTAATATTAATAAACAGCTCCAAAAAAAAGATTTTTTGTTGCCCTGGATATAATTGCAAATTATTACGAATATATTCATGAAGATCCGTGGTGGCCTCGGGGTTAGATCAATCGCCTGCTACGCAAGCGACGCAAGTTCGAATCCCAGCGGGGCCTGTACCAATGAGTTTTTCTAAAAAAAAAAAACTTTCGTACAGTGATTTCACACCACGTGCTTTACGGTGAAGGAAAACATCGTGAGGAAACCTGCATATGTCTGAGAAGTAATTCAAAGACGTATGTATAGTGCCTGAGACGGCGATAGACTCACCATCTGTCACGTTGGCACTTAATCATCTTCGGTGAAAAGTGGGTGTTGTGATTACAACACCTCTGCCTACCCCTTCGGGGAATACAGGCGTGAGCATATGTATGTATGTATATTCATGAAAGTTCTCAATGTACTCGTGTTTCATGATTTTTGGATGAACAATTATCGGCTCATTAAAAATTTAATTAAACTTTCCAGATAATTATGAAAAAAGAAATCAGAGCAAATCTTACAAAATCATTGATAGTTTATAAATAGACCCAAGATCATTATCATATGAAAGTGAAAATGAAAAATATTTATTCAGTTTAGGCCCTGGTAAGGCACTTATGAATGGCGAGAATTTACCACCGGTTCGGAAACTAGCCTTCTGAGAAGAACCGGCAAGAAATATATCCATATCCAGGGCAACAAAATCACTAGACCAGTGATGTGATGAAAGAAAACAGTTAGCATTAGCGCGGTTCATAGGTAACCTTTATTATAATTTAAATACATTTTCTTTAAACGTGTATTCGCATATTAAATAATACCAGAGTGATGTAGGTATTGTGATATTTGATTAATTGAAACAGCGGTGTTCTATCCAAATGGTAGATACGTCATAATCCTATAAATATTAATGTATCTATCTTATAAATTATCGTAATTTATATTTGAATCGATGTTATGTTTAAAGGTTTCTTTATGGGGAAGTCACGAGTTATGATGTGTGACCTACCATGTTAACCGACTTCAAAAATAGGAGGAGGTTATCAATTCCACTGTACGTTTTTTTTAAGTTTTAAGGCTAACGAAAACTTTGTTTAAAAGTATATTATACTGTGATTGCTTATATTGACAGCTAAGCATGGCAATGAGTTACTCACTTTTCAATGTAATTTTATTAAAACAACTCCATATAAAAAGAGGGAATACTTGTATAAAAACCCGGAGTTCGTTTCGCCGTCCTGACAAGCTTAAACTTGGAAACGGTAGTAAATTTATTTATTGTGTATTCTAAGTGTCCCTTATGTTTGAGAAGTAATTCAAAAACATATAGTGCCTGAGATGGCGATAGACTCACCATCTGCCAAGGGACTTTCGGGGAATACAGGCAATTCGATTTGATTTGATTAGCACTTTAAATGCAGTACATATTTTTTGGGTTTTGTCCATAGCAACGCCCAAAAAAGCAGAGTTATCCCCACTACCTTCACTGAGAGATCATTACTCGAGACGTCAGAATCTGATGTACTCATATATAGAGGAAAGATTTCATTGTTAGTTTGTTTGCATTGAATAGGCTCCGAATGCAATGAAGCTCTTCGGTCCTTAGCAACCATAGCCTATAATTACGTTATCGTTGGAGATAGATATTTTACGACTTCAACATAGTGATATATTCATAAAACACAACAACTTCTAGAAGACAACTGTTCCTTTTTCTCAGACCCTCTGTATATATGGCGCGAGTAGAAACACGCAGAATCCCCACAATTTTTGGTTACGCTTTCTTTACTCGTGATGGAATCTGTCGCTAATTCTACCATTCAAATTTTTTTTTATTTTGTGAGAAAGATTTGCGATTCCTATTATTTATATGTAACTTTGTGTTTATGATATACTTTTCACAGTACCTAGTTCCATTGAGTAGTTAGTTGTAAGGAGATCTACATGTAGATATGTTTTACACTGTAACGTAAGGGTGAATTCATTAATATTATAAAATGCATCTTATTCACTACGTAAAATAATGGTAAAATAAATTTTGCTTGTTATTATTACGACTTTTATTGCCTGACTAGCTATAAATTTTTAAATAAAATAGCATAACTTATTGAAATATCAGCTGCCAGTGAAATTTCACAGTTGCTATTGCGCATATCATTTGATCAGTGATGTTAAGCAACCCTAACCCTAGCCAGTAATTGGAAGGTGACCGTCCGAGTTCCCTCCGTGCCTCGGAGAGCACGTTAAGCCGTCGGTCCCGGTTGCCAATTTATCATCTTTGACAATCGTTACGGGTCGATTGTAGGCCTAAAATAGTCTGACAACTGGTTTAACCCCAGATCACAGATTTTCAATGCTTTTTAAATGATTTTTATACATTTAAAGCTTAAAACTTTTTATTAATTTGTTGCCATATTGACAAATCTCCTGCGGCCACATTTCGCAGGAAATGTAGCGACAAAGCTGAAAATGTTGACCTTTGACGCTGGAATCGCTCGTCGCTCGTTTATGGCGACAAATCTGGCCACGTGATAGGTAGCGATAAAGCTGAAAATGTTCAGCTTTGTCGCTGGAAAGTATCGATAATATAAGTAGTCTGTTAATTGGAATCCCTCGTCACCAACTAGCACATATGGTAAAGCCATTCCATCTACCGTTAGCTTTTCTGGATCAGGTACACTAATTTTTCTTTTGGCCCATCTCTGAAGCCACGGAAAATGTCACCATCACCAAACGAGCGACAAGCGACTGATTGTCGCTGAAAACGAGCGACGAGCGGCTGTATGACATAGTTTGTGAGTCGCGGAAAATTTTAAACGGGGTCATGTGACCATATTTGTCGCTGGAAACGAGCGTCGAGCAGCTGTATGAGGTTGCACCTTCAAGCAGCAAGGGAGGCAATGATACACCGAAATGTCATGTTTGATGTTTATTTAATTCAAAATATTACAAGCTACTATTTACAAATAACTTAAGCACAATATACATTTGAAACTCTCATATCACATTCATGAGAATTCCTTTAAATATTACGCCTAGACAAAAAAACATTCCCTATCGCTTGCGCTAATAAAAGCGATACAAAATGTGACATATATCAGTCACGTGACATATGTCATTCCCGTACATTTTGTACAATTTCTACTAGCGAAGCGTGAGGATAATGTTACTTTGTCTACAGGCTCAGGCCCCATCTCGAGTTATGAGCGCTGACGATGAATGTGCAGTGGACATTTTACAACTGGCTTAACCCAGATCACAGATTTTCCTCATCAAATGGGTTGCGTAGGTCAAATGGCAGTCGTTTCGTATAAACATCAGACGATCAACCACAAGGGTTGAACCAAATGCCGACCCCAACATAAAACCTCATTTTTTTTTGTATCAGTTATAAAACCAGTTATAATGATTGTCGCTACTGCGGAACATGAGATCCTGGGTTCGATTCCCGGGTCGAGTGTGTTATTGGGGTGAAACAGCGTTGGACTCGCTACATAGAGGGCGCTACTCGCTAACAAATGCAAAGTTTGAGTACAAATACACGAGAACCTAAATCGCGCAATAAGAGTTCTCAAGCGCATTGCAGTGTATATACAAGTTTCCAACTAGAACAGTTGGTTACTCAGATCCAGCTCCCTAGCTCATCCCCCAGCAACGCCCTAAGCCGAGGTCCGAGCCCCGCACCGGGGTGCCCTTTAACTGTGTTGCTTAGTTTTTAAGTTTAAGCTCGGCTGGAGACCCTTGGGTCTCGACCTTTAGTCCAGTTAAGCGGTGGAGGTAAAACCCCCCCACAAGAGAGAGACGATATCAAAAAAAAATAGTACAAAGCCGGTGTTCTCCAGACATGACACACGCTTGCCATTAAAGTAAATTTGTCTAATCAGGGCTTCTTATGAAACCTTCCAACTCCTAAAACATGCCATCATGAATACCTATAGGTACTAGAACCGCTAGGAATATAGCGAAATTCCTTAAAACTAACCTCCAATCATCGGGCACGGCGTAAGGTAAGATAATTCCAGTCAACTTATGAATCTCGTGACATGTACAAACGAAAATATACGAGGTTATTATTAAGTTTAACACCGGCGCTCCTGGTACCAGGACCAGAACACCATGGGTGTCAGCCGCCAACCATATATGGGATTGGCTAGCGAATAACTCCAACGTAATCGTTCCAAACCAGGCGAAAAGGCTGGAATGCCGCATTCGCAACGCTCCAGAAACGTTCCTAAGTATAATATAGCTTACAATAGGGACGAAAGTCACGTAACTGTGTATTTCGTTGCAATCAAATGTATTTGTACAGAAAAACGTGAATGTTACATAGCTCCCAATTCCTATGAAGGCAAGCAAGGTCGCCGATAGGGAGATGCCGGGAGTGAACAGGTTACTGTGATTGTTGTCGTCCAGCAAGTTGTACCGCTGAGCCAGTAGGTACGCCAGAGCGAATATTATACCGTATGCCATTGAATATCTGGAAAAATATTGTTTGTATCATTTGTCTATACTCATAGTACAAGGTTTCCTTAGTTTGGGACTAGATGGCGCTGTAAATATCTGGACGTAAGTACCTTAACGCATTCACTGCTAGAGCTAAATAAAAAGTCATTACCGTGTGCTCCACAATCGGACCTTACACCAGTGCGTCAAACGCATATCGTTGTACAAATACGCTTTCGCTCTGTGCTAAAACCTCAACATAGCGTCCACGTAACATATTCCCCAGTGCTCTTCGGCGCTTCCGCGCGTTTGAGTATTGTTATGGCAGCTCATAAACCACTCGCTTGTTTACGAAAGGCAATAAAAACATGCGAAAAGGAAAAGGGTCGGTACATACCTACCTAAGCTCTACCTGTGTAATAGGTTTTAATATGTTCACTAAATTTCATGTAGGCAAATTCCGTATCTGTTCTATAAAGCAAGGTGGGCCCTTACAATTTGGTCTTATTTAAACAATAGACGCGCAGAGTCGGCTTTAGCACACAGTGAAGGCACAGAAATTTGTATGGACTCACATAAGAGTCCTTTGCATATAGCAATGTTCGGATAAACGCGCAGGCGCGTCGTTAGCAGTGAACGTGTTAAATTTTCAGTTTTTCTGCCAACTGAGGAGTTTGCAAGAGGGTTCGAATTCCGCATCGTACTCCATTTTTTTCTAACAATTTTAAGGTGACGCAAATTCGAGTCTCAACAGCCGGAACATTACTTCTCAGACAAACGCAGATTTCCTCACGATGTTTTCCTTCACCGTAAAACACGTGTTGAGAAATTACCATTATTTTTTTAGAAAATATCTTTGGTAACCTCAAGGCTATGGAAAATAATGTATTTCTTAAAATACATACCGATCCTGTTTCCACTGCAACCACCACTGGTGTATGTCGTCATCGGAGTTGACAAACAGCGCCTTCCAGGGCCTCGTGACGAATATCTTCTGGAAGAACACCTCGCTCATGTAGAGCACGGTGACTATACACAGTAGACCCAGCACCTTCGCCGCTATGTACAGGTATTGGTACGGCTTCGACTCCAGCGTGTGGCTCGACGACGGACTTATGTGCGGCGGGAGGGCGAAGATTGCGAACATCTGGAATTATTAAAACCTACTCATCCATACATATACATACATCTATATATAAGAGAAATATAAGCCTCATCGGGGCCTGTACCAGTGAGTGATATGTATAGTGCCTGAGTTAGACTCAACCTCTGACACGTTAACACTTAATCATATTCGGTGAAATGTGGGATGGCGTGAGCATATACATACATACAAATAGATAAATAAATTTAAAGTGTTTGTTTGAAATTTTAAATTGAAATTTTTTCACTAAATGCATATGGAAGTACATACGGAACTAACTTTAAAATATATATACATATCTCTGCCTTTCTGTCTGTCTATCTGTTTGTTCCGGGTAATCTGCGATTCAGTTGGAAATGTCTTTCATCAACGTTGAAACATGGCAAAACCGTTATTTAGTTTTTAGATAAACTAGCCTAAGTTACTCCTTGTGCCTCACTAATTTAGCTATCTGGCAGTGAATGTCGCGTTTAAATCGGTCCAGCCGATAGGAGATTTGCCGGAACAAACACAGATCAGATAAGAATCTTTTTTTATATTAAGTTTTTTTTATATACTCCGTATATACTTTCATATGCATTCAGTGAAAAGCTGTTTATATTAAATTACAAACAGACACTTCCATTCTATTGTATATATGGCCAACGTTGCATTGCCATATATTTTTTGGGGTGGTCTCCCTTATCATTTAGGGGTATGAAAAATAGATGTTGGTCGATTCTCAGACCTACCCGATCTGCACACAAAATTTCTTACAAATCGGTCCAGCCGAAATTTTATATATTAGATAGATTACAGTGATTTCACACCACGTGCTTTACGGTGAAGGAATACATCGTGAGGAAACCTGCATATGTCTGAGAAGTAATTCAATGACGTATGTAAAGAGTCTGAGACTGCGATGGACTCACCATCTGTCACGTTGGCACTTAATCATCTTCGGTGAAAAGTGGGTGTTGTGATTACAACACCTCTGCCTACCCCTTGGGGGAATACAGGCGAGAGCATATGTATGTAGAAATGTGTAGAAATGCATAGATTATGTAAAAAAACACTTACCAAAGTAAACCAAAACGACACTAGTGGTATGAAACTGTAAAATTGATATGGTCTATTCATGGCCAAACACAGTACCACTGTGAGGAAATTCAACCGAAACACTACTCTGAAGTAGCGGACAATTCCCGTGTCTCCTGTCTTCCACATCCAGTAGAAGTGGCCGTAGCCAGTGATGAACAGGTAGGCAGACACTAGTGCCCTGACCATCATGTATATAGGCAGCACCTTACTAGCCCCCGTGACCTGGTAGACCAGAATTACTAACTGCATCCAACCTTTCCATTCGTTCGTCTGGTCCCGATGCAGGACTCTGCAAAATAAAACGCTCTTCAAAACCCGACTGATTGGTTTTTGACAGACTTCAAAATATACACTAACTGGTGCCCGCGACTCTGTCTGCGCAGGATTTGACTTTATATTTTGGAGAATTCACACAATCCAATCTAAATATATATAACTCAAAGGTGACTGACATAGTGATCTATCAACGCACAGCCCAAACCACTGGACGGATCGGGCTGAAATTTGGCATGCAGGTAGATGTTATGACGTAGGCATCCGTTAAGAAAGGATTTTGATTAATTCTACCCCCAAGGGGATAAAATAGGGGACGAAAGTTAAGGCTACTTTTAATAAAAAACTTAGGGTATGCTAACGCGGGTGAAACCGCGGGGCATAGCTAGTATGTTTATAAATTGTTAAATGGGAAACTCACCGATTAGACCTCGATTCGTCAGTAAAGAACAGTCCCAACGCGAAGACATATCCGACGGGAAGCCAGAAGCTCCACTCGGAGTAGTATTTATTCTCCTTCATAAAGAAGTTGGTCCGATCGCACAGGTAGAAGTATGACATGATCATGCCCAGCTTGGCCACGGCCGCCAGGGGCGACGGGGGGGGGTGGGGGGAGTGCACCAGGCTGTACCCCCCCAGCCGCTGGCGGATGGTCGCCGACCACCGCCATACGTACCGCATCGATGATACGACTGCGCTACAAGCAATTTATTATGTTCTTATAGTTATGTAGTCGCTATGAGGAGCTCGTGGCACAGTTGCTATTGAAGTTAAGCAACCCTAACCCTAGACAGTAATTGGATGGGTGACCGCCCGAGTTCCCTCCGTGCCTTGGAGAACACGTTAAGCCGTCGTCCCGGTTGCCAATTTATCATCTTTGGCAGTTGGAGGCCTAAAATAGTCTGACAACTGGTTTAACCCAGATCACAGATTTTCTTCGCTAAAGGGGTTGCGAAGGTCAGATGGCAGTCGCTTCGTATAAAAATAAAGTGATCAGCCACATTGGGTTGAATCAAGTGCCGACCCCAACAGTGTAAGGGATAAGGTCAGGGAGATGGAATCATCATTGAAAAGGGGGTGTTGTTGTTACAACACCTCCGCCTCCCCTTTCGGGGAACACAGGCGTGAGCAGCAAGTATCTATCATTGGATTGAGAAGGCTACGTCGGATTTTCTACACGAAAGTTCGAATAAAGTGGACTCACCAGAACAGGAAGAGCGAGAAGGTGAGCAGTTGCAGGGGCGTGTGTTTCTCGGGCTGCGCGCAGCAGGAGCCGTCGGGGAAGTTCATGTGGTCGTTGCAGAACATGTTGAGGAGCACCTGCGCGCCGCGGGCCAGCGCCGCCGCGCCCAGCGACCGGCCGTCCGCCGCCAGCCCGCCGCGCGCGATCAGCCGCGCCGAGCTCCACACGGCAGCTGCGCTGTGCTGCACTATCTAACGGGAAACGACCACTCGCCACTTGAGGAACTCAGGAAACACCGTCGAAACAAAGAAACTACGAAAATAGCTGAGAAAACGGAAACTAAAGGCAAAAGAATGACTTTAGCTTTGACGGCGAAATGCTGTGCACCTAAAAACGCTGTGTTTTGATTTGCAAATGTTTGTCATAGCATAAGATCAGTATATCAGTCGCCAGACCCCCACGGATGATCAGCCGCGCCGGGCCCCGTACCTGGGCTGCACTATCTAACGGGAAACGGGCACTCGTCACTTGAGGAACTCAGGAAATACCGTCGAAACAAAGAAAAGCTACGTAAATAGCTAAGAAATCGAATACTAAAGGCAAAACAATGACTTTAGTTTTGACGGCGAAATGCGTTGCACCTAATAACACTGTGATTATGCTCACACCATCCCAGAAGGGTCCCCGAAGGGGTAAGCAGAGGTGTTGTATCAACAACACCCACATTTCACCGAATATAATCATGTGCCAACGTGACAGAGGGTGAGTCCATCACCGTCTCAGGCACTATACATACGTCTTTGAATTACTTCTCAGAACTAATCAAACGGCATAATATATTTATTTATGTAGAACTACATACCTTACCTATAAACCTTATAAATATAATCTAATAACTAAAAACCATAAAAATATATAATCTTATAACTAAAATATATTATTAAAAGAAGTCCCTGTGGGCAAGGTACCGAAGATACTGGCAGCATTCCCCCTTTGGATGGCAAGACTAATTCTTTGACCGAGGTAGCTGCCAGCTCTCCGGTCTCCTGTGATGTCGACTAACCTTTCGGTTATTTCTTCTTCTCAGACATATGCAGGTTTCCTCACGATGTTTTCCTTCACCGTAAAGCACGTGGTTTGAAATCTTTAAACATTTTTTAGTCTCACCTCAATAGCTGCCATATTGTACGCGTCGATATCACTATTACTGATCTTAACCTTCGCCTTAGACGTGTCAACCGGCTCTAGAAGTTTCCATAGCACCTGTGTATTCTTCGCGACAAGCGAATCTATAGCTTGCACCAACCGCGTAAGGTTCCTTTTGTATTCCTCCAACACTAGCTCGGTAGTGTTACGGTTATTCAGCAGCTCTAGGCCTGTACTGGCTACTATCACCGACGGCGGCCGGTCTGAATATTGCCTGCGATGTAAATTCAGCTTTATATGAGGGGTGTTAAGGTGCATATAGATTTCTTTTAAACGAGACATTACGTGTAACATTTTCTCGCGTTTGCGCTAATAGAATCGATACAAAATGTATGAACATGACATAGTCAAAGTCAAAGTCAAAAGTATCTTTATTCAATTAGACTTTTTACAAAGTACTTTCAAATCGTCAGAATGACATAAATATACAGGATTATACATACTACCGCCAGGTTCGGAAGGTTGCTTTTACTTACCAAGTCCTAAACTGATCGACCATTGTCTTAGACACGTCATCACTCCACACGAAGCTGACAGACAGACGCAGTTTGTTATCCACATATGTATAGTTGGGCATGTGATGGTCTATGGTTGAGTACGATGTGTCTAGGTCCAGACGGGTCTTTAGTACACCTGCAAGGAATATACAGTAGTATAAAATTTTTGTGCCCAACAAATACCTATGCAGCAGGAGGCACATGTGCGAGATCTCAACCTTATTTAGCGAGATTGATCACGGCCGGAATTAAAGGCGAGGTGATCTATAGTAGTAAACGATAGACTCACCATTTGTTACGTTGGCACTTAATCAAATTCGGTGAAAATTGGGTGTTGTGATAACAACACCTCTGCCTACCCCTTCGGGGAATACAGGCGTGAGCATATGTATGTATGTAAACACACCAAAAGACCAATCTTGCGAGATCTCGCAATTGTGAAAATCTCGCGGTATTTGTATTCAGAGACTGGCGAGATCTCGATTGAGGCCCAATCTCACGAGATTTTCATTCCCTAGAAGCTTGCAAACGCAATCGCACGCCCGCCCCCCCCCCCCCCCCCCCCCCCCCATCCCTATAAAAGCGACGAGAAGAAAAACCCGTGGGCTTTAGCCAGTATGAGTCCGACATAACCCTCCTGCTGCCCCTGCGTTGGTTGACGTATCCATGACGGATTTCCCAAGTAAAAAAAAAAAACCGCGGGACTCAGCTGGTGAGTAATATCATGACAATTTAACGGCTTCGTCATTCACTCCGTCAAGTACTTCAGTGAGGCTGAAAAGCATAATCTAATCAGTGTAATCACTATTTATACAGAGCACCACTCACCTATAAAATATTCATACAATTGTTCCAGCCGTGAGTCACCTATGAACGCGAAGCTGTTGTATTTACCCCAAAAGGCCAGGTACCGAAGGCAACGGCGTGCGTCACTTTAAAAAAAAAGGCCGATCAATAGACAAGCATGGGGAAAAGTATTGATCTATACAAATATTATAAAGAGGAAAGATTTGTATTTTTGTATGAAATAAATAAACTTAGATGATAAAAACGTATGGAATAATTTGAAAAATTATTTCGGCTATGGATAGTTACATCACCATCGAGAAACATAGTACTTCCACGGGAATGGGAATCACAGGGGTGAAACCATGTGATGTCTGCTAGTGTTTAATTGCAGGAGTCAATACATCTATACACATTAATAAAATTGACCTGTCTGTTTGTAATTCCAAAGTAACAGCTTTTAACTTAATCTATATACTTAAAAAAGGCTTTTGTTTTTTTTTTTTCTCTCTCTGTCCATCTATTTGTCTGTTTGTTCCGACTGGACCGATTATAATGGGACTTTCACTGGCAGATAACTGATGTTACAAGAGCTAGGCTACTTTTGTTTAAAAATGGTCACCCATGAAATTAACTCAATGCAAGGCACAGTTAGTAATAGTATAAATAACTTGTGGTGAAGTAATAATTTTTATCAGCTATTTGATTAAGTTACAACAGACAAATATTTGTTATTAAGTAAGTAATTATTGTAAAGCTTACGTCTTGGAATATCTGTGCAGCATGCATCCATAAGGTTGCCATTCATGGTCACCCTTGTATCGCCCTGAAGACAGGAGCCATGTACACGAATCAGACCCTGGTAATAATATTATTATGTTCAAATGTTAATTAAAACACTTTGTAATTGTAGAATGTGTATTCAGCTAGGTAGCCCACACAGAGAAGTAAGTAATGTCATTGTGTTACCCACATTAATCCACATTATTTATTAATAAAGTAGAAATGTACCCTCATACTGTCATACTAAATATATCCCCCAAACCTAACTCATGACAAATATAGAACAATATAATCTATCTAATCTAATACAGTCTGTATTGTCCCACTGCTGGCCTCTCTCCCAATTTCCAGTTTACCCAGATTTGTTCCTGACAGTTCATTACTGACAAGGTAAGAATTTTTATTGGCTGCTTATAGGGGCTGAAAAGTACTGTAGTGTGTGATGCACCTCCTCCCGAGCCTCGTATACATTAGTAAGAATAATATTAACATTATAATAAACGGTGGTAATATTTATAATCCTGTATAATGTATTTATGTGTTCTTCTGACGATTTGAAAGAAGTTTGTAAGCAGTCTAATTAAATAAAGATATTTTGAAAATAAGTTGTATTATTTATACAACACTCCCGTGCCCCACATTGTATGGAGACCCTGCCAGGATTCGAACCTAGAATCTTCTGATCTGTTAGGTGCAATGTCTGGTTAATACTGTTCTTGCTAATGCATACAAGGGTTCAGAGGTGCATCACACACTACAGTACCTCTAGGGACTGAAAATTGAAGAATATTTTTTCTTTGTGCTATGGACACTATATGCAAAGGACTAGGAAATTATTGTTAAAAACATTGTTTTTTTTAATTTGGATGGTTGCAATGAGAGGAAGTGATATATGGATTGAGTAAAAAATTATATAGCTTTCGACGATAATGGAAATGTAGTGCTAGTTAAGCCGACAAGTGTAATACGAAGATATATTAAAATACTTACCATATCTAAGGTGCAACACACCGTGATAGCCAATAAATCCAATAACCAACACAAGAGCCACTAGTTTCGCATTCTCCACATTCAGCTGGTCTATAATCCATTCCGCTGATGACTTCTTTGTATACGAACCCATTTTAAACGCAAATTATATAAGATTTCCTGTAGTCTAGCAGGTAAACATTGTAAAAAGCAAGGACCTTATTATAATTATGTATTTAATTTTAATGTTATGGCTTTGATTTTATGATTTATAGTCACTTTTATCGATATTTCAATAAAGTATTGCTTCTCGTGAACTTCGCGAAAAGAAACAAATAAATAAAACTAGACAGAAGTCCACTGTTCCGCAACTATTTTTTATTTGTATTTTTTAAATTTTACAATATTTTGGTTTTCTTTCATCCACAGATCACAAAAAAGTAATACCCAGACAGATTCCATATCCGATTTTGTTCTTTGTGTCACGTGCGTTTCGTTCCATTGGAGCCGAGTCTCTGCATATCTTTCTTTTATTTTTTTAATGGCGATGAGCTTGAGTACAGCTATTCCGCCAATATCAAGTGTTTGTTGAGAATTTTTTTTTGTAAATTGTTAAGAATATGTGGAGGAACCCATTGGATTCCTCTAACGTTGTTCTCTGTATATCACAAACATAAATAATGTAATTTTCTCTTTGTCTGTGGCTTATCAAGATCAAGAAAGAAAATAAATAGTGCCATTGACCACTGTCTCTGGATTACATCTGTCATCTATCTATGTGATAGTAATGTCACGTATGAAAATATGTCAGTCAACATAACAAAAGTCAAAACCAGCCGATGAGACAAAATAGCCAAATAGCTGTTCCTTACTTACTCAAAATCATCCACGTAAAATAAACAAACAAATCATACCTTTATCAAATTCCCCAAAATGAATTTCGGAGGAACGTTAAGATTGAACAAATTTGCTTGTTTTTCGCTAGTGTTTGTATTATTCCTTATAATATATTGGCGAACTGGACGCACGAGTTACCCTGCAGACAAAAGTGACTTAGTTAATTTAAAAAGCCTTTTAAAAGCTTCTATTCAAGCGGCAGAACGGGGTGGTAAAAAAGTTATAGATGGTAAAAATCATGATTTAAATGTAAAGAGTAAAGGGAAGACTCTGGAAGGGGTGAACGATCCTGTGACTGATGCTGATTATGCATCTCATTGTGCAATGTTCTATGCCTTGAAGAATACGTTTCCAAAACTGACTGTGGTGTCAGAGGAGCACTCCAGAGGCGAGGCAGGTTGTGAGGACCAGCCTGTACTCAACACAGATGAGATATACGCTGATCGTGAGCATCGGATCATAGAAATGTTAAACGATGAACATGTGTATGCCAAAGATGTTACTGTCTGGATAGACCCTTTGGATGCTACTAAAGAATATACTGGTGAGCTTTTCATATAGAAATCTATGGAGAAGATGATGTTGAATCACCATTTTCGGCCATGGGGCATGTTTCATCATCAAAAATGTAGAGTTTTTATACTATTATTTTAATGTGAAAGCGTGTTGGTCTGTGCATTTGCTCCATTTCACATCTAATCAATAAACTTATTTTGCTGGAAATATAATAGAGCTTTGATCACAAGAATGAACATACCCTATGTTCGTTCTTGTGATCAAAGCTCTACTAAATTCTTTTACCTTTAAATACTCGATTCTGTTTTATATCTGAAATGGCTTCAACAATTTTCATGAAACTTTTGTGTGGTTTTAGGAGAAACAAATAAAAGCTAGCAGGTTTCATCATCAGAATTGTTTTAACCATGTTTTCAGGCAGTGAAAAATAGCTACAATCATTACAATATAAAGGTAAATTCGCCGAAATCTGTCAAGTTACGATAGCTCAGATGGGAGGCTTCCAGTCTATTGAGTGATAACGAAATTAGGCAACACACTGGTTCGAGTCCGAATGACACAATTTTTTTCTGCTGTTTTTTTCATCTTGCTTTTTTTAAAAGAATACGTCAAGATTTTTTCTTTTGTGGGAAAAGTATAGTTCTTTATGAGTTAAAGAAAGGGAGCACTGCTCCATCAACCAATCCCGCAGATTAATTAAGCTGTGGTTATTAGTTCTTTTATCAAATTCAAATATATTAAATAATGCTCATGCCATCCCTGAAGGGGCAAAGATGTTGTAGGTGTAATTAAATTCAAGAAATTTTATTTGGATGAAATACTGCTCATATTTATTTTTAAGCTTCAGTGTGATCTACTTTCAGAGGGTCTATACCAGTTTGTAACAACAATGGTGTGCGTTGCAATCCGAGGAATACCGATCATCGGTGTGGTGCACTACCCCTTCCCTCCACGCACCTACTGGGGCTGGTACACCAAGAAGACCTCCAGTAACATCGCTAATGTACTCCATGTGAGTATCAATTAATTACTACGGGTTACATGTTATGACCGCTCAGCGAATCTAGTGCGGGTTACGGCACATGTATTTTATTAGTGTCGCATCATACAGACAGACATAAACAGACTCTTAAATTACTCTGCAATCAAGATAAAGCTCATAACTTGTGGCAGATGTACACTTGATTATACATAGAGTGATACTATGCAAGTGAAGCAAGTTCAACTCCCAGTGGGGTCTGTACAATGAGTTTTTATGAAAACTTATGTGCTGTGAATTCACACCACATGCTTTATGGCAGGAAAACATCGTGAGGTAACCTGCATATATCTAGATAATAAACTTTTTGATAATTCACAAAAATTTATGTATTAAAAAAGTGTTATAAAGAGACAATAAAACATGCTTTATCGTTGTATAATAAAATGAAAATGGTTGCATTTATAACTATGATATTTACAAACTTCAACTGTCTAGAAACTAAATAATGGCCAATAAATTGCTTTAAATGAGATAATAATTAAAGCAAAAGAACACGTCAACTGGGCACGTGGACAAGGTAACTTCAGCTATTTTCATGTGCCCGACACATGTCACGTGCCTGTTTGACATGTAATTTCCATACATTATGTATCGTTTATACATATTAGTGCAAGTGCGAGGATAATGCGTGTCTCTCCGCCGAGTTTAATTTGGAAAAATAAATATTATATTTTTTTTACATACATACATACATATGCTCACACATGTATTCCCCGAAGGGGTAGGCAGAGGTGTTGTAATCACAACACCCACTTTTCACCGAAGACGATGAAGTGCCAACGTGACAGATGGTGAATCTATCGCCGTCTCAGACACTTTACATACGTCATTGAATTACTTCTCAGAAATATGCAGGTTTCCTCACGATGTTTTCCTTCACCGCAAAGCACGTGTTGTAAATTTTTATTTACAATAAAATTTTGTAGAATCAGATTATGTTCCTTATATCTCAATAATTATATCCTACAGAAAGAGGAGAACAAGGAACATCCCAGGGTGGTTGTATCCAGGTCACATCCAGGCAAAGTGGCAGAGCTGGCAAAGGAAGCGTTTGGGACCAAGACTGAAGTCACTCCTGCTGCAGGAGCTGGCTTCAAAGTCATGGAGGTTGTCAACGGAACATATGATGTGTATCTCCACAACACTGTGATAAAGAAATGGGACTTATGCGCTGGTGACGCTATTATAAAAGCAGTTGGCGGACGAATGACCACGACAACTGGTCATGATATAGATTATTCCCCTGATGGTAATCTAAAGGTTACAGATGGTGTGCTGGTCACAAGGTACGACCATGATTATTACTTAAGTAAAATGCCAAAGGTCATGGACTCGTTGCATTGATGTGCCAATGAGGTGGAAATCTCACAGTATAGTTTATGGTTAGGGCTAAAGGCTGATTGACTGGTATAATTTTGTGATACACTTGTAGCAGCGTTTCTCCGCTCGCTACATAGATGGCGCTGCTCGCTAGCAATCGCGACTTAAATCGCGCTATGAGTGTTCGAGACGCTGTAACCCTGGTCCCACGGCTATTAATTGACCTTTGATAGGCTATTGAGATTGACCCACAGTGAGTCCACGGGTAATATTTTTTACCCATAGACCCACTGGTCTAGTTTTAATTTATTACATACATACATATGCTCACGCCTGTATTCCCCGAAGGGGTAGGCAGAGGTGTTGTAATCACAACACCCACTGTTCACCGAATTTGATTAAGTGCCAACGTGACAGATGGTGAGTCTATCGCCGGCTCAGGCACTATACATACGTCTTTGAATTACTTCTCAGACATATGCAGGTTTCTTACGATGTTTTCCTTCACCGTAAAGCACGTGGTGTGAAATCAGTGTACGTAAGTTTTTTTGGAAGAACTCATTGGTACAGGCCCCGCTGGGATTCGAACTTGCGTCGCTTGCGTAATAGGCGACTGCTCTATCCCCGAGGCCACCACGGCTCTCTTTAATTTATTCTTTTTTTAATATGTTACCTTTTGTGGGCCCTCGAGCCATCCCTCTGATAATGGAAATACATTAAGGCCTTGGGGTTTAAGGCTATACCAATGAGTGGAGTGATACCACACCACGTGCTTTACGATGACGGAAAACATCGTGAGGAAACCTGCATATGTCTGAAAATAAATTCAAAGTCGTATATATAGTACGCTGAGTACAGCGGCGATGGATTCACCCTCTGACACATTGCCACTTAATAATTTTCCATGAAATGTGGGTGTTGTTTTTACACCACCGCTTACCCCTTCGGGGACCCTTCAGGGATGGCTTGAGCATATATTTATATACGGGATGGCCCATTTTTAGACATCTAAAAGGAAAACATTATAGCTAGAATTCTGGTCCGTGGCCTCACAAAAACTGACAGATGGAAAAGCATTAATTAAAACTATAGCAGTGGGTCTATGGGTAAAATATATTACTTGTGGACCCACTGTGGGTCAATTGTAGTGGGACCACAGTTAATACGTCGTTTTCGAGCGCATTGCAGTATATATACAAGTTCCCAACTAGAACAGTATTTGGGGGTGTTCCCAAGGCATGACACCCGCCTGGCTGGAAGATCTTCCCATTGCTGAGGATGAGCATGTTCACTCGCTCTCCTTACACATTGGAATAGTTTTGTTTTTAATCAATTAGCGCCGGAAATATGCTTGCATTGGTCAAGGATACATATTTTCTGCGTTTGCCGTTGAAACTCTGGGGCCTTGGGGTCCAGATGCTCATCAACTATTCAAAGAGGTTGCACGTCGTCTGGTAGAAGCTTCTCGTGACTAGCGGCTGGGACTCTTCTCGCTCAGAGAATCAGCATTGCTATTCAACGTGGCAATGCTGCCAGCTTTCTTGGCACGATCCCGAGAGACACCGATTTGGGCCAAGTTTTCTACTTGTAATTAGTTTTTATCTACTTATTAGTTACTTAATAAAATGTATATATTCAGATAAATACAATAAAGTTTGAAGAAAAAAATCAATTTAAAATAAAAGGTTGTTGTTTTATAAGTAGACTACACAATTGGTGTTGATACCACCCAAGATGCAGGGAATAGCATTGGGTGTGAGTGATAAGCATTTATAGGAATTAGGAAACTACAGTACTGTATTTAAGAAGAAACATTCTTATTATATATATATTACTAAGCAATAAGCTAAATCTTTCAAAAACATTCTTAAGTTAAATCAATTTGAAGATACTTTAAAAATATTACATGGGCGGCAAACGCCCTACCTGAAGTGATCTCAAACCAACTGAAATCCTTATAGGTAACGTAATAAAGGTGAAAATGTTGTAAATCTAAAGAATTATATCAAAATATGTACATATTTGTCTATTTTAGCGCCGTACCGTGACTGCAATCAGTGTGTATTTTGTGATTTTCGCGTTATCTAGTCCTAAGTCTGCAACAATTATATAAATTAGATTCTTATTAAAAATATATTTGTTATCATTGTGTACGTACACGTGCGTGGGTTGAACAGTTGCCGTCGCGAGCTATGAGCGCTGATTTTGAATGCACAGTAGTCAGTTTATGAGTCTGTCACTTTCTATATATATGTCGCGAGGCGAATAAAAACATGCGTTGGCATCCTCTCCTTGGCCTTATCCCATACATTGATGGGGTCGGCACTTGATTCCACCAGATTTTTATACGAAGCGACTGCCATCTGACCTTCGTAACCTTTGGTAAATTGGTAATCTGGGGTAAACCAGTTGTCAGGCTTTCTTAGGCCTTCGACTAACCTGTGACATTTGCCAAAGATGATAAATTGGCAACCGGGACCGACGGCTTAACGTGCTCTCCGAGGCACGGAGGGAATTCTGGTGGTCACCTGAATAACGCTGGACATCCTTTAGATATCCAGGTGAAACATATCTTTATCTTTAATTTAAATAATTATTATGTAGTACGTTATATAATTACATAATGTATTTATTTAAAGAAACTTAATGCGTTGTGTGAATATTTTTATTTCCTTAGAGGTGTAAAAAAAGATTTATTTTAGGTGTAGGTTATTAATTTTAAGTATTAATGTTAAGACTTGGAATATTTAAATAATCCATCCACCATTCTTTGTGTATAATAATAAAATTGTCTTATTACAAATCTTTAGAAACAATGCATAATAATTGTAATGTTGTAAATAAAATTAATATATTTATATTGTGTTAAAAATAAATTCTTTTGCTCACTTTTATTGTTGGTGCCGTGGTGGCCTTGAGGTTTGAGCAGTCGCCTGCTACGCAAGCGACGCAAGATCGAATCCCAGCGGGGCCTTATGATTTCACACCACGTGCATTTCGATGAAGGGAAACATCGTGAGGAAACCTGCATATTTCTGAGAAGTAATTCAATGACGTATGTAAAGTGTCTGAGACGGCGATGGATTCACCATCTGTTACGTTGGAACTTAATCATCTTCGGTGAGAAGTGTGTGTTGTGATTACAACACCTCTGCCTACCCCTTCGGGGAATACAGGCGTGAGTATATGTATGTATGTACTTTTATTGTTATCTTCATTATTGACGATATATTCTTGTCCTCATTTTCTTGGAAAATTAAAAACAAACAAGTAATTTTTATCTATATTTTATTTCAATAAATTAAGCGGATTGTCTCAATAATACACAAGTTGAATGCATTTCAACAAACAAGGGTTACCAACAATTTTAAGGGAATGTTGCCATCCCTCAAATGACATAAAAACAAGTTATAAGACATGTTAGCACCCCATACAAAAATATAAAACAAAAAGCTTGTGAAATATACATAGGTTACATCACTGCATTGTATTGCCTTATATAAAATATAATTATTTCGCAAGGCAACACTGCCTGTTAATATTATTACCAATTGGAATGATTTTTGTTATGAAATGTGGTCGGTGTAAATTCGTGAATTGCATTGATAAACTCGATTTTGAATCTTAAGTTTTATGATATTAGGTTCATTACTCTATGATCATTGACTTCAGTTAATGTTGAACGGTTTAGACTCATTCAAAATAGTTTGAACTTTAATCAGACACAATACGGATTAATTTTCAATAATACGCTATCAATACCGCGCGGTCTTATCTGCGTTCAAAATGAGAGTCGCTTGTAACTTTCAATAAGATGCAACCACAAACAGCCGTCCGACGCTCGTTTCCAGCCACAAATGTGGTCACGTGACCCCATTTTAAATTTCCCGTGACTGAAAAAGGAACTACGTCATGCAGCCGCTCCTATCACGTGACTACATTTGTCGCTGGAAACGAGCGTCGAGCGGCTTACATCAGGTTGCACCTTTAGTTGCGGTTTCACCCGCGTAAATTTAATTTCATTCCCGCGGAACCCTAAATGTTATAAGTTACTCCTTGTAACATTTGCTATCTGCCAGTGAAAGTCCCGTTGAAATCGGTCCAGCCGTTTCAGAGATTACCCGGAACAAACAGACAGACGGAGAAAATTATTGTAAAATTTGTTTTTTAAGATAATATCGTATGCATTTAGTGAATAGCTGTTATTTTGGAATTACAAACAGACACTTCAATTTTATTTATCTGTATTCAACTCGACGTTGAGCATCGGTTTCAATCATAGGTAATTGATACGAAATACATAGACGATAAAGTTCAATTTCGTATCTTTGAAAACTCTCGACGTCAAGTGCGACGCTGAGAAACGCTACAAAACTCTTGCCGGTTCTTCTCAGAAGGCTAGTTTCCGAACCGGTGGTAGATTCTCGACATTCATAAATGCCTTACCAGGGCCTAAACTGAAGAAATATTTTTAATTTTTCATTCATTAACAACCTTACATACACTGTAATAGTTTCTATAGGAAATACAATTATCAAAACAGAATTTGAATGGTAATACATGGGTTTCAAAGAATATTATGTAACTCGGTTATAAACAACATACATAGGTATAAAAGAAAGATATAATAAGTATATTTATATATTTTATCTATTCCACACAGTAGATGTAACAATTTTAATATTACGTCTTTTAAATTATTGGTTTGGTACCGAAATGTATGTAAATATCTTCGTAGGACTAAAATAGTAGATATTACATACATACATATGCTCACGCCTGTATTCCCCGAAGGGGTAGGCAGAGGTGTTGTAATCACAACACCCACTTTACACCGAAGATGATTAAGTGCCAACGTGACCGATGGTTAGTCCATCGCCGTCTCAGACACTTTACATACGTCATTGAATTACTTCTCAGAAATATGCATGTTTCCTCACGATGTTTTCCTTCACCGTAAAGCAGGTGGTGTGAAATCACATAGTAGATATTATGGATGGTAATGCAAATATACGTATTATTTATACAGTTTGTCAAAACACTTGTTCAAATACACGAAAATAATAATATCTCTTATAACGTGTCTGATTTTGACAACTTTTGATTACGGATTAAGTTGCTATATATATTACTTTTGTCGTTGAGAATATCAGCTCAATTGTCCACACACGTCTCACTATGGTTGGTGACTGTAGACCGAGCCGAGTCTACCTTAGCACGGTCAACTATTACATACTAGCTTCTACCCGCGACTTCCTAGATACTTTGACGAAACGTGAGACAAGCTTAGTAGGTCTCGCGGACAACACAAAGATTAACTTTAGCGTTATTATCATAGCTTACGGTATTTCCTTTGTAATTGTAATATGACTTTAGCATTGATATAATATCCCTTAGTATGTTAAGATTGCTTCACCGACAAGAGCCTAGCTCTTAAATGATGATGATGTTAAGAGTGTATTTAAAACTTATATTCAAATAACTAGCACTATAATGCTGATTGAACAACTGATTATGGTAAACATAATTTACTACTGCTCAGGATTTAAAGAATACATAATCAAGGCCAAGGTCACATGACACCGCTGTGACTGTAACGAAATGACATCACCAGTTAAGGAGCGTCTTGAGAACAATTACTAAAATATTCCACCAGAGAGCTTACTCTTTTAAGCTAATTTCTCTATCTCTCGGTCTGTCTTCGCCATACGGACAGACAAAATTACCGAATGAAAAAACCATTAAGTTGCGGCCTCATCCAGCCGCTCGACGGTTGTTACCAGCGACAAATGTGGTCACGTGACCCCATTTGAAATTTTCTGTGACTAAAAAACGAACAACGTCGTGCAGCCGCTCCAATCACGTATCGCTAGATATCACGTGACGTGATTACGTCAGCAGTTATTATTTACTCTTTTACACATATGGCAACCCATGTCTAAAAAAAACGGATTACATTTAACGAAAAATGCATACAGGAACCAATGATTACGTAATGTGAGGGGGGGGGAGGTTTGCTTACTTTTGCTGACCAGGGGAGGGAGGGAGGAAAAAAATTGAAAGGCCCCTTTACCTCTGGTACATATTTACTATTAACTCATTTATGTGCATCTATTGTATTAAAAATACATCTATAGTACTGTTGGTGACGTCATCTTGCTTCGACAGACTACGTTACGTGTCAGTAACATGATTGGCCTGAAGGGATTAAGGTAAGTAATTCTATGAGATCTGGAGTGGAATGGACTGCCTACCGGCTTCTTTGCCTACCCCTCTGGGGACTCGGCGTGATGATAAGATAAAATCACCACACAGTTGTCTCTAAGACAACATCCTACTAATATTATAAACGCGAAAGTTTGTAAGAATGTATGTGTATATGTTTGTTACTCTTTCACACAAAAACTATTGAATGGATTTTGATGAAACTTTACAATAATATAGCTTACACACCAGAATAACACATAGGCTATAATTTATGACGATATTGTGGGCATTGTCAAAAATATAAATATAAGTCAAATCCGGGCAGACGGAGTCGAGGGCACCAGCTGGTACTTAATGTAATACAAATTTTATAAAGAGCTTTTGGAACAGATATACGTGTACGAAGTCGCGGGTAGACACGAGTATTTAATCAGAAGACATTCCTAAAATGATATGAGGAAAAGCACACACTTTATAATGTAACAAAACTATTGAATAATATCGCATCCTCAGAATGATAAGGCTCA
Organism: Watsonalla binaria; assembly: GCA_929442735.1. Taxonomy (NCBI): domain Eukaryota; kingdom Metazoa; phylum Arthropoda; class Insecta; order Lepidoptera; family Drepanidae; genus Watsonalla; species Watsonalla binaria. The sequence goes on along the minus strand of OV838929.1, from coordinate 1,016,174 downwards.
ACTCCAAATTTGCCAAAACGAATTAAGATCATTTCTCAATTATTATTTTTTGCTATAGGAATTTAAAAAAAAATCCAAAAACAAAAATTATTAATCAACAAAGCACAACCTAGACTTTACTATCTAATATATAAAATTCTCGTGTCAGTTTTCGTTGCCATACTCCTCCGAAACGGCTGGACTGATTTGTATGAAACTTTGTGTGCAGATCGGGTAGGTCTGAGAATCGGCCAACATCTATTTTTCATCCCCCTAAATGTTAGGGGTAGTACACCCCAAAAAAAATGGCAATACAACGTATGCCGGGCACAGCTAGTAAAAATATAAAAATAGTCTCATTGTACTCAAATATAATAAAATAATTACTGTTAATATGAATCAAAACTTGCCGGCCGATCTATTGGTTTTTGAATTGATCCTCTATCGTTCTGAAGGTGCGGTATGGTTCTCTTTATGAGTTCCAGTTTATAAATACACCCCTAACGGTATCATAATAGTTGTGGTTAAAATGACTATTATTTTTACAAACATAATAATTTCAATCTCAACCTTATAATAATCAAATAGACATTTTCAATAAGTATCTAACTTCACACCAATAGAGTATTCTAATCAGGAATTGTACATCTTATGCTGAATTGTAACAAATATTTTTTCATATAAACTTTATTACAGACGAAAAATTATATACATTCCTTGATGGGTATATTAAATCAATCTCACGAATTCACTGCAAAAAAATTACCAACAAACAAAAGATGTTAAGAAGTCTTTTGCATTTAAAAATAGAGCCTTCACTATACCAACCATTATCGACATAATCCAACGCACGTATCTAGACGCTGACTGCGCGCGCCATCTCGCGACAGTCGACGTAAAGTATGTATCTAGGCGTTGGCCACTGACGCCATCTCTTGTAAGGGGACGTAGTGTGTATATAAGCGTTGACCGCCAACGCCATCTCTCGAAACTCGACGTTAAGTGTCTTGAAGTTCGCCGCCAGCGCCATCTCTCGCGTGTCGATGGTAAACTGCATATTAGTCATTTTAGTCACATTGCTGCTCCACGCGTGAATTTAGCCGCACTCGCACCACTATTTACACCTCCATATAACATACCCATTCGATAATATAACACTTAACACGTACTGAGATTTTATCGTCCATGCTCGATACAACGACGCACATTTGCGTTACACGGAGTCATCTGGAAAGAAACAATTGCACTATAAACAGCTGATGGTTCACCATTTATGATAAATGTTATAGAGATAATATACATTTTATACAACAAACGTTACAGGGCCTGTATACAAAGTAACATTATCCTCACGCTTCGCTAGTAGAAAAGAAAAGTAGCTTCGATACAAAATATACGGGAATGACATATGTCACGTGACTGATCTATGTCATTTACATACATTTTGTACCGTTACGTTTTCACTTTTAGCGCACGCGGGAGAAAATGATCCTCTGTCTAGACCAACTGGTCAGCCGGAGGCCTAGGAGACTCTGGCAACTGATTTAACTCAGATGACCGATTTTCCACTTAAAAGGGGTTGCGAAGGTCAGATGGCAGTCGCTTCGTATAAAAATCAGGTGATCAGCCAAATAGGGCCAGGGAGATGATGAGTTGAACTTTTAAATAAACACTAAATTCTGCATGTTTGGTATGCGGCGGTATCCGAATTGCCATCCTAATTACCAGAAACAGGAATTATTGAAATAAATGTGTCACTTACCATGATACCACCATTTCGTTTTCTTAGGATTTTTATTGCATGTCTTTACATAAAACGAATTGTCCGGTGGCCGTTTCTGAAACATTACACGTTCATTCAATCACAGTTTTGTATGCTAATATTATAAAGAGGAAAGATTTGTATGTATGAAACGAATGGGCTCGTAAAATTCTTTCGTCAAAATATAGCTACTAATATAAGCTATATTTTATTCCCGTACTCCCACGGGAACGGGAACGGGAACTACGGTCAAACCGCGTCACGTCTGCTAGTTATAAATAGTGGTATCGAAAATTGGAGCTGCCTGCTTCCAGATGTTAGCTGAACAAATTTACAGAAAATTTCTGCAAAATAATGCTAAAATATATGCTTAAGTCATCCAGAAGGGACTCAAAAGGGGTAAACAGCGGTGTTTTAAAAAAAAACATTTAACTGAAGACAATTAAGTATCAACGTGACAGACCTTTGGTAATCTCTAACAACTACACCATAATATTTTGATAACGACGAACGTATAAAAAAAAAGGGATTTTTTATTTTATTATTTAATTGACATATACACATTCTCTGTGCCAAAAATGTTTGCCTAAAAAGTCTAGACACTATGGTACTTAAAAAAAATTATCTGTCTGTTTGTTCTGACTAATCTCAAAAACAGCTGATGTTCCAAGGAGTAACACAGGCTAATATTGCATTTAAAAAAAAAATACTCGACATTAAGTATGAAACTAAGTCTGCGCTGGTGTCTCTGCATCTGGCATCCCTCCACCAATAAAGAACCTGCATTGTTTACGCAATTTCAGAACCAAATTAAAGAAATATATCTCTGACATTCAGAAAACTCACGGGGCTCTAAAGTTTTTGTTTTTATCACATTGTATTCAGATTATGTTGTATTGTGGCCATTGGCAGTGTGACCGTGCTGTGACGTCTCGACTTGGTCCTAACGGAAGATCAGTGATGGTTGTCATCACCGTGACAGCCAGATTATGCTGAGTTGGGTCCAATTCATAACAACTATAATCTATTGTTACGACAAACCTTTTCGCTCCTTTATGTATTTTGTTATGAATAAATTTATTTTCTTTCTTTCTGGTGATACCGCGGGGCACAGGTAGTATGTAATACGACTGACCTTCTCCTTACAGCTACTCAGCATGGACACGATGGACAGACAGACGGACTGCACGGAGAGCGCCGGCGACCAGTCGTCCGTCAGGATCGACAGACAGATATGTCCGTTGGAGTACACGTGCGGGTGTACCGGGATGTTGTTGCCTATGAATGTTACCTGCACAAACAAAAAGAAAATTCACACAATGTTTTCCTTCACCATAAACCACACAAAGTACCGCGACATCCCCGACCCCTCCTCGATATCCCCAGATGTCGCAAACCTTGCAAAACATTCACCGGTTGCAAGAATGTCTTAAATATACAATGACATATCCATCGACTCTGGAGACATAGACCTTTTCAATAACAGTCTGAGAGAATTTAAAAATGGTATTATTACTAAACTGTGAAGTTGAACCACTGAATGTAGATTTGTAAACAATATCGTTATGTTAAGTAATGCATGCTGTGATTTCCTATAATTGAGGAAACATATATATTGAAACCTTTTTGGATAATTAGTTCTAAGCTTGTAACAATGTATTCCTTGTTGGAGGTCCAAATTAAATAAATAAATAAAGCTGTAGTGTGAAATCACATACTCGTACATACATATTTACATAGGTGCATAGCAGATGTGTTGCATGTTAAGTGCCAACGTTCACCGTAATGCTGTGGTGTGAGATGACTGCACGTAAGTTTTTAGAAAAACTCATTGGTACCAGGCCCGCTGGGATTCAAACTTGTGTCACTTGCGGAACAGGCGACTGCTCAAACCCCACGGACACCACGGCTCTATATTATCTATTAATATGACTCCATATCAGTGTACTTACTAACCCACATTCTAATCTAATCGCACCTAATCTAGGCCTAGGTGTTACAATATTAAACCTTATAATCTGTCATTTGCATATATCGTTTATTTGTATCATAAAACTAGCTTCTGCCCGCAACTTCACCCGCGTGGAATAGTAACTTTAGACTAACGTTAACTTTAACCCCCGATTGGTCTTCGCGTGATGATATATCAAAGGTGACTGACTGACTGACATAGTGATCTATCAACGCACAGCCCAAACTACGGGACGGATCGGGCTGAAATTTGGTAAGCAGGTAGATGTTATGACGTAGGCATTCGCTAAGAAAGGATTTTGATTAATTCTACCCCCAAGAGGATAAAATAAGGGACGAAAGTTTGTATGAAACTTGTCAAATGGGCTTCCTCGAGAAATGGGCTAACTATAAAATATTTTTTTAAATAGGACCAGAGACCAGCCGCGTTATTCTAAAAGGATTCTTAGCGTCGAGCATCTGTTTGAATCATAGGAAATTTATACGTAACACATACTTAAGAAAGTTAAATTTTATGCATATGAGAGTATGTATTATATGTTAAATAGATAAAAAAAAGAGAGCCGTGGTGGCCTCGGCGTTTGAGCAGTCGCCTGCTACGCAAGCGACGCAAGTTCGAATCCCAGCGGGGCCTGTATCAATGAGTTTTTCTAAAAAAACTTATGTACAGTGATTTCACACCACGTGCTTTACGGTGAAGGAAAACATCGTGGGGAAACCAGCATATTTCTGAGAAGTATTTCAAAGACCTATGTATGGTGCTGGAGACGGCGATAGACTCACCATCTGTCACGTTGGCACTTAATCAAATTCGATGAAAAGTGGGTGTTGTGTTAACAACACCTCTGCCTACCCCTTCGGGGAATACAGGCGTGAGCATATGTATGTATGTATAAAAAAAGTTTTAATTTCACTTTGTTCTGGCTTATCTCTGAAATGGCTGGACCAATTTTCACGGGACTTTCACTGGCAGATAGCTAGAGTTACAAGGAGTATCTTAAGCAAATTTTACTGAAAAAATAGAGTTCTACCCATTAAAATTAAGTCTACAGAGCACAGCTAGTTAATTTTAATGTTATTGTAACTTCTATGAAGTAATTGGGTATTCTCACCTCTGGAGAGTCGAAGGGATACTTATTTGTGAATTTGAACTGCAATACGAATTGTTCCCCCTCATACAGCGTGCCTGGTACTCCTTCCATATGTACTGTCCACCTGTGACAGATTCACATATATTAGATCTTCACTTGGCCTTGAGGTCACGAGGTTCATGGTTGAGGTTCACGGGACCTGCACCAATGAGTTTTTCTAAAAACTTATGTGCAGTGATTTCACACCACATGCTTTACGGTGAAGGAAAACATAGTGAGAAAATCTGCATATGTCTGAATAATATATATATTTTTAAATTTCGGTATTATATATACATTCATATGTATTTAGTGAAAAACTCTAATTATGGAATTACAAACAGATACTTATATTTTATTTATCGGTATAGATTTTAAACAAACCAATAAAATCATGTGAGCCACTTAATCTACACTGACTCGGCCTGAATACCCTATTGATAAATTATGACGCATTGTCAACTTAACATTGATAAACATGCTTTTTAGATGTAAGGTATATTGACCTATTATATTACTTATAAACAATGTTGCTTATTAGAAACTGTTGCTTTCAATCAAAACAACATTGATATGTAGAATATTTTTATCTGTTTTTTTTGTAGATTTGCCATCTAGTGCATGTTATTGTTGTGTGGGCAATTGAGACCATTCAAGTCCATCATAGGACATTGCCTCGCTTCAGTCTCCTGGCCACATTCGCAGTCCCAAGCAATACTGATACGAAGAGGTTAGGGCGAAATTAAAGGCATTCTCGATAAGACTTCTTCAGGTGATCAATCTCATTGTAGACTTTGTCGACATTGTGGGTACATTGAGGTAAACGTGAATTTCATCTGTTCTTGAAAAATGGGGTCCCCAACGTCGTTTAAGGAAGAACAGCACAAGGTTCTTCGGAAAAGGGTGTGAAGAGATTTTATTAGGATTGGCAAGAGAACAGCAGTTGCTTCACTTCAGGTTACAATTTCTAAGTAAATGTTAATAAATAACAAAACATTTCTTTTTCTCTACTATCTATATATATAAGAGGATATAGATATAAGAGGACTATAAGCTCTTCCCCATGGGCAAGATCTGCCGGCTTGTTCAGGGAGGATTTGAGGAGTCAAGTGAAGCAAAAGGGCAAGGGCGGCACAAAAGATCCCAAGGGTCGACGTGCTTCCGAGCAACCGGACCTAATAATGCCACAAACAAGATCTATATAATTATATAATATGCATTGTATTAGCTATAAACCCACCAAAGAACAACTCCTGCATGATAGTACAAAACCATTTCAAGATCCAGAACATAGTTTAGAAGAATTATGGGATTGAATGGAAATTACAAATTAACAGCTGTTCACCAAATGCATATTATAAAAGTATAAAATGTACTTGGCAGCAGTCTAGTCTGGATTAGACCCTGGTTAGTGGTAATAGCCACAAACCAGGGAGCCAAAGCAGAAAGCTAATACAGTTGACTAGATGTCAGCTTAGGCAACTCACGGGAGCACGAGACAAAAGAACATCTTCAAAAGATGAACTTATCTAACGATGTGGTATGTAGGTACTGTCAATCAGAAGCCGAATCCATGATTCACCTAATATGCAATTGCAACGCACAGGCCAGATGGCGAATAGACCTACTGGCTAAGGCATATTCGAAACCCGAGGACTACAAGCTCTTCCCCATGGGCAAGATTTGACGGCTTGTTCAGGGAGTATTTGAGGAGTCAGGTATGAAGCAAAAGGGCAAGGGCGGCACAAAAGATCCCAAGGGGTTGGTGTGCTTCCAGGCAACCGGATCCAGTAATGCCACAAACAAGATAACATACTGGCAATAGGCTCATCCCATAATACATGAAACTAGAATATTTATATTCACACCATCCCTGAAGAGGTGTTGTAAAAACAACATCCACTTTTGACCCAAGATAATTAAATGCCAACAAGACATGCCATATGGTAAATGCATTGCCCTCTCAGACACTATACAGACCATCTGTGAAATACTTCTCTGAAATATGCATGTTTCCTCATAATGTTTTTCTTCACCGTAAAGCTTGTAGTGTGAAATCGATGCACTTAAGTTTTTGGATAAACTCCTTAGTGTAGGCCACTGGGATTACTCAGAACCCCATTGCTGTATTTGAGCTGTCTTTACATGAAGCTTTGAACATAATTAGTGTAATGTGGGTGTACTTAAGGCCATGTCTGTCTACGTCAGGGCAATAATATAATAAATGAGTCTCTTTGTCGAAAAAATCCCACAGCAATATTGTTCAACCTTTGGGACATTACTTTTACCATACTTTAAACAAATCACTATAGATGACATTGGGGAATGTTAATACATAAATTTATTGGTGTTATTGAGTATATGTTAACAGTCACAAGTCATAATTTACACATACTTATGACCTCTGCCTACATACTAATAGAAGAGTCAACAGAGTCACCTTTCATGTGCATGAATTTGAATAAAATCTCCTTGAATAATAACTTTCATTTACAAATAAAAATACAGTTTTTCCTCATGTTTACTATTCGAAGCACAAAATGCTGTTGCGACCTTTTTTTGTCACGTAGGTATGATGTTGGTGTCACGCAAGTTTTAATTAGTATTTGTGACAATGGAAATTGATGAACTCACAGTGTTAGATTTTGGCTGGCCTGATCTCCGTCTACGGTGACACCTGGCGGAGGCTCCTTCATCAAAGACATAAGCTCTTTTTGTAATCTCCGCTGAAAAATTAATTCAACTATGAAAATTGCGAATTACATCGGTCACATTAGGTTTAATTTGCCTGCAATATGTGAATGTTATTATAATTGTATGTGTGACTGTGGTGATAAATTGGCGAGGAATACACACAAGATATACTAAAATATGAAATAACTTCTGTAAAACATATTTTTTTTGACAAAATATCATCTGTGAATCCTGTCACTCAGATACACTCACGATATTTATTAGAGAACATAATGTAGTGGGTATATTTTAGATTATATGTTGGGAAAACTAATTAGTAGAACCGAAATATTATTGAAAATACGTTGCTGAAAGTTGTATTTTCTATTATTTTCTACATACCTCAGACGGGGACATAGCCGCCATTGTAATCCAATTAGACGTTTAATGTTGCTATAAAAGAAAAAGCGTAATATTACATTATAAAAGGAATGCGATTTCTCACAGATAACTTATTATAATAGGCATAGACATAAGCCAACTGACTTCTAGTTTCTAGTGTTTTCTACGTCTGTGGTGTGGTTTAAGAAAAAAATTATCTTTCTGGCAATAAATATTTAAGAAAATTGTTTCTACTCTGTGGTTTATATTGAACTTGATTATTGCAGGACAGTTTTCGCGATCCTATACTCATAATTTATTTTAATAAAATCGCCGACAATGGCGAAAAGGATTACTTCTAGCTCGGTAAACTGGGCCGCCCTGGCTGAGAGGGTGCCAGCCGAACAAAAGGCCAGCCTGACTGCTTTCAAAATCAAGTCCGATTCATATCTCCGAAGGTTAGTTTCGTGAGGTGGTTACATAATTTTTGTCTTGTGGTGTTTTTGATTTGTGTGATAACTGTGCAGGGTGCTGGCTAACCCACCGGAGCCACCGAAGATCAACTGGGCTGTTTACAAACAGGTGGTGCCTATTCCTGGCATGGTAGACACTTTCCAGAAACAGTATGAAGCTTTGAAGATCCCATACCCAGCAGATACTCAGACTGCTAAAGTGGACGCTCAGTGGGCTGACATCAAGAAGTCCATCGAGGCCTTCATCCAGGCATCAAATGCCAGTATTGTTTCGTAAGTTATTCATTTTACATCATCACTATCTTAAGGTTACCAACTTCCTCCAAGTATTTAAGCCTTTCTTGGATTAAATAGTTTTTTAATGTGTAGATTGTGTTGTCTATTCTTGTCTACAAAAAGGATAAAGTAGTTAGGAAAATATTCTTGTTGAAAATTTATGTACACAATAATTTTTCCCGATATTTATATCTGGCACTACCAATGTTTTATCAATCTCGTTGAATAATAAAATGAAGTTGATTCCCCTTAATATTTTATAAAAAAATGTTGATGTCCCAAAGATACCAAAAGGAAATTGATGAAACCAAGGCTCTGCTGCCATACGAACAGATGACAATGGAGGACTTCCGCGATGCTTACCCCGAGCAGGCTCTGGACCCGATCAACAAGCCTACCTTCTGGCCACACACCCCCGAAGAACAGGAGGGATATGTCGACCCGGAAAAACAAGTCCAACAGGCACACTAAAGCCCATAATTTTATTGGCAATTTCTTCTATTCAACACATGTGTCACCAGAGAATAATCATGTCCTGTTATTTATGTAGGAATAAAGTGTATTGATCGCTAACATTTGTTTTTTCTACACAACCTCCTGTAGTATCTCATTGGGTTGTACCAAAGGAAATTAGTAATTTCCCACACTAGCACTAATATTACCAGACAGCGACGTCACCTCTATATAGATAAATAAAATTTAAGTCTGTTGGTATTACCAAAATAACAGCATTTTAACAAACGCATTCGAATGTAAATATGGTACTGACAAAAAACTATTTTTAAAATCTGTCTGTTTGTTCGGGCTAATCTCCAAATCGGCTGGACCAAATTTAACGGGACTTTCACTGGCAGATAGCTAATGTTTCAAGGAGTAACTTAGACTATTTTACTAAAAAAAAACATTCAGGCAACCGCAGGGCATCGCTAGTACATAAAATCAGTTCATCCGTCTCGGAGATTAGCCTAATCAAACATAGATACAAAATTTTATATTAAATTAGTTTTTTCTATGTCTGTACCGTGTATACTTTCATATGCATTACGTGTTAAGTTGTTATTTTGGAATTACAAACAGACACCTCAATTTTATTTATACATATGCTCACGTCTGTATTCCCCTAAGGGGTAGGCAGAGGTATTGTAATCACAGCACCCACTTTTCACCGAAGATGATTAAGTGCCAACGTGACAGATGGTGAGTCCATCGCCGTCTCAGACACTATATGCAGGTTTCCTCACGATGTTTTCCTTCACCGTAAAGCAAGTGGTGTGGAATCACTGTTCATAAGTTTCCTCAAGGCCACCACGGCTCTTTATTTAATTGTATTATATATATATTAAATGATAATATATGGTATGAAATAAGAACACACCTTATCAATACAAAATGAAAAATCACATAAATGTGTCCTCATCAAATTGTATCAATATGGAAGTAATGTATTATAATATTACATTTTATTAGTTGAATTGCACATTTTCAGAAAACAGGTGCCTTACCATAACCTCTTATTGCCATGATAGTTTTACTCTTATTACGAGACAGATGTATATGACGTGTATACATCTGTCACTGTCACATAGTTGGAATATCATTGCATTAAGAGCTCATGGTTGGGCCCCAGTACTATTGCGAGATTCAAAGGAATGTAGCAAATTAGGGCAAGGCTTATCCTATGTGTATCTGGAAGGAAATATTCCGGACAAATCTAAATCATTCTTTATTATTTTGATTAAAATCGGAAATAGCTACAGTGAATTTCAACCGTAAGGGCTTTAATAAAAAAGCCGTTTTCATATAATAGGGCAATAAAAACGAATTCTTATTAACTAATGCCCTACACTTTGAAAACTTACTTTGTGAATCCTGGTTAGTATAGCAGGTGACCAAATAAAACAATATTTATCCTAACACTTAAAAATTAGGGTCGTTCAAAATTGTATGCCGATATTGCTTATAAATTGCGTAAAATGAAGATTTTTTTTATTAGTAATGCAAAATCTCGGCATAGAGCATTCGCGATATCTATAAAAAAAACTATCGATAGTTTGATGTTCGATGTCGAAAGTGCGAGTGAGCGCGTTATATTGTCAGCACTCACACGGCGAGATTTTGCCTTCAAAACAACGTTAATGAAAAAATTTTTTATTTAAAATCGCCATTTACATTTAAATCTAGATTACTTATTCGCCGGTGGTGGGGGAGGTTGGGAGTACATGTTATAGTAGCTAGTGGGGGGCAAGGCGTTGAAGCTTTGTGGTTGACTGAAGGTGGATGGGTTACTAAAACCTTGGTTACCGAAGCTTCCACCCCCAAAGCTCGCCCCGCGCGTTCCCCCCCTGCCCCCCCTCCCGCGGCCCCTGAACCCCGAGCTATCCCCCCTATTGAACCCCCCGCTGCTCTCCCTGTTGAAGCCGCCCCGGTTGTCGTAGCTGTTGTCAGACGATTCGTCCCACCTGGATCCTGGAAATTAAATTTAATTAGTTATGGTGTTATTAAGGAAGTCGAACAATTGCAGTCTTAATACAAATACACGGGGATCCTAAATCACGCAATGAGAGTTCTCAAGAGAATTGCAGTGTATATACTGGCTGGAAGATCTTGTCTTTGCTGGGGATGAGCATCTCGCTCTCCCCGCACATACATTATTGATAAAAAGCTTGTACTCACCCCCCCTGTCGGACCCAAACCGCCCCCCCCGGCCTCCATCTCGGCCGCGGCCGCGACCCCGGCCTCCATCGTCGCGGTCACGGAACCTACCACGCCCTATAATAACAACAAACGTACAAATGCCGGACACAAGATTAGCGCGCAACGAAATTAGCCACACCATTTATTTATTTATTGTGCCTTTATTAAGGTTTACAATTCCATGACATAATTGTGATTTATAACCAGGTGATCCTTGTCTTTGCAGACATTTGTACACATTTTTATCATTAGACTAGCTTTGCTCAGCGGTTTCACCCGCGTAGATTTAATTTCATTCCCGCGGAACCCTAAATGTTTTTTTTAAAGTTACTGATTGTAACATTAGCTATCTGCCAGTGAAAGTCCCTTTAAAATTCGTTTCCGAAATTACCCGCAACAAACAGACAGAAAGACAGAGATTTTTTTTTTACTTTTTTTTTATTTAAGTACCGTACCTATCGCACCCTCAGGACGATATGGCTCAACTCCAAATTTTGCTAAAACGAATTAAGATAATTTCTTAATTTGTGTTTTTTTCTACAGGTTTTTTTTCAAAATCAAAAAAAAAAAATTCTCGCCAAAACACAATCTACACATTACTATAAAATGGATGCAGATAAGCAATAATGTGTCAACCCGCATAAACTTGGTTTTGAGAAAATGGCGTCTTAAGATGATTGTATACGTGATTTAAGATTTGTTTTATGACATAAATCCATTTTTTACGTACTTTTATGTTTCAGATGACTTGAAACACTTTTTTAGAATGTTAAATACGTGATGCATTATCAAAATATATCAAAACCTTTGAATTTGACTTTTTGTGGGTTGACACATTATTGCTTATCAGCATCCAAATATAAAAAAAGTCTCATGGTACTCAAATGTAATAAAATAATTACTGTTAATATGAATCAAAACTTGCCGGCTCTCATATTCGTTGGAATTACAAACAGACACTTCAATTTTATTTATCTATATAGATTTGGTCCAGTCTTAGTTTAAAGCAGATGAGAATGCTAGGGAATGCCTATGCCATTTATTAGCAGTTCACTTACAGGAAGATTTTTTATAACCATATTTTTATCTATCTAAAGACATACCGTATTTCCCCTTGAATCCCATCCCGCATTGCGCTAACTCCAGCAACTTTGGATTGACCACTTGGTTAGCTTCTTGGAGCACCGACATCAGATCTCTAGCCTGGAAGGAGCATTATATCATTAAAACAATAAAGATTGGTAATGTTTTTATCATAAATACAATATGAAAATAGTAAAAGGACAATAACCGACTCATGTCGGTTTGAAAATTCAACAAACACTGTGAATGAAAATACTTTATTTACGCCTGAATAAAGTCCATTAGCGTAAATAGTAATGATTATTTCATGAGGAGCTCGTGGCACAGTTGCTATTGCGGATATCCAGTAGTTCGATGGGTGACCGCCCGAGTTCCCTCCGTGCCTCGGAGAGCACGTTAAGCCGTCGGTCCCGGTTGCCAACTTATCATCTTTGGCAATCGTTACAGGTCAGTCGGAGGCCTAAAAATAGTCTGACAACTGGTTTAACCCAGATTACAGATTTTCCTCGTAAAACGGGTTGCGAAGATCAGATGGCAGTCGCTTCGTATAAAAATCAGGTGATCAGCCACATCGGGTTGAATCAAGTGCCGACCCCAACAATGTATGGGATAAGGCCAGAGACGACGATGATTACTTCATGAAACATAGACAACAAAGTGGGACTCGAACCTTCGACCTTTCAGAAACATTGCTGTGAATTAATTCCAATGGTTACCTTAGCTGAATTATTAGGCGTGAAGAGAGTGTACGCAGTCCCCGTATTTTGCGAGCGTCCCGTACGACCGATCCGATGGACATAGTCTTCGGAGTTATTCGGATAGTCATAGTTTATAACAAACTTCACATCTTCCACATCTGCACGCACAATCAAACAATTAACACGTATACGCAGTAACACATTTCAGTAAACACCAATAAAATAAGTACATTACACATAAAAAGCATATTACTATAAGTACACATAATTTTGGGAGAATCCTTCTCTATAAACAGTTGTGGGCCCATGTGAGAGCCCTGAGGGATCCCACTCAATTAAACCATCTCTTCTTCTAAACCACACGACTTTTTCTACATTTTAAACGCAAACCGTAATAACAAAATACAAAAACAATTCTTACTGACTAATAAAATACTTACACTGAAAGCAAATGAAAAAAAACCATTACTACAGTTCACTCGAAAGCTTGACCGAGATCACCATATAAAGAAAAATCCTCCCATTGGATAAATGGACATAATAATTACCTTACAGAAGGCAAGATGGCAGGTCGTTGAGCTGGAAATAACTGTATTATGCCCTTCAGTGGTCCCGGAGTGTTGAAGGCCAAGAGTGGTGTGTGTGGTGACTAAGTGCCCCATATAATTAAGTTTCTAAAGCTGTCAGGTCGCGTAGGGCAGGAGCTTTTACAGTTCACAAATCTCTCATGACAAATAACCAAGCATATATTGCTCTTATTGTATTCCTTCGGTTGGTAAAGTTCATATTTACAGGGGTTTCATGCCAATTTAACCGTAAACCATTCGATACTTTACGTGTTACTCAAGTTTGTTATTTAAATTTTCAGTTTCAATTATATGTTTCATCTTCTCTAGTGATATGAAGACACGGAACCCCTTTAAGAGCAAATAGAACCATGGCCCCACTACCCATGGATCCCCTCAATATAACTTTACAAGAGGCAGCATGCTCATTGAAAGTGTGCGCTGACAGTTAATCTGTCACTACTGGTTCCATCATCAGAACTAAGTGAAGTCAGCAACACACCAAGCTAGCCCTTCTGCACGCATGCGCCTCTGAAATGAAAAACAACAGCCGAGAATAATGCCGAGTCAGTCATGGAAATTTATAGGTACTGTCGGGGATATGGTAAGCTTCTGATGGCTTGGGTCAAATTTGGAACAATTCGTCTCCTTTTGGATTAAAGTTCTGATTGTACAGCTTTTGAAAGCGTTAAGAATAATTATGGTCCGAATATCTTTGACATTCATCTGCGTTCAGAAGCTTATATCGTGATAGATGTTTGCAACTTAAATCGTACAATCGAAGATTTGAACAGAATGTAAACAAATGCCTTAAAAAAAAAAGATATTACTATACATTTCGTAAAAATCTACCACAAATCCGTAAACATCGCCCGATAAATAAATCTACCGAGTGTCAACGATCCATTGCTTATTTGATCAATTATAGGGTTCCAATATTCACCAAAACGGCTCCAAATTCAACACACTTAAAGTCTAATTTACTGTACCTAGTAAATCTTCCAGATTACCACTACTAACAAGGTCATTATAAAAGCTCATATACATGAATACTGGAACTAAATCTTCATATAGAATACATAATACGTTAGCAATGGCATCAATTACCTCCTCTACGCCCCTGACAATATCTCTTAGACCTTTGTAACACCCCGGTTGAACAGTGCGAGGTGGTTCTATCAACATCGCAACTGTGTGTTCATCTTCTGTTTGATGCCTTATAATATATTTGGCGGGATTTGTCACCACCTACTGAACAGTGTCTTTACGACATTTGATTGTTACTGGGACGCGTTAGAATAGACTTGTGCCTTGAATCACATTAGCATCATCATTTATAACTTACAATAAAAGAGTATCATCAAAATACGCATCTATACCATAAACATTATTGGGTAAAATCTCATTATTCAATTCGGTTTACAAATTGTTGCATGTAGTAAAAACACTTGTTATTTTCGTAATGTGTACTGAAATAACGAGGGTTTCACGAGGTTAACTTGATTAACTTGACCAGGAACTCGCAAAAAGCACCATGTTTCATTTCGATGTATCCCGTTGAGTTGGTACACATGACGAAATCAACATGCAACACTGAACATTTTTTGTTCAAAGCCCTAAAAAAAGTAATTTTTGATAGTCAACACTTCTAACTACAAATAACATATATATAAAAACTATAATGTAAATCTGTCTGTAACATTATAAATCTTATAACGCTGAGCCTGTGAAAGGTCAAATAAATTATTGCGATTTGGAATCCATTCGTAACGCGTCCGAGTGAGTATTGTCGGCTCAAACATAAGATACAATACGCAACGTCTGGGCAACTTACAGTGGTTACTACAATCGAGCAGTGCTCACTCCTTATTGCTGCATATTTACAACATTATACCATCTTTCTTTAGGTTATTCCAATATTTGACGTATGCCTTTGTTTAGTTTCGCCTTATGACCAATGTAATTTAGTCGAATTGAGACCATTATTATTCAATTCCACAGCAAAATGTCACACATGAGTAAATATTCCACCAGAATCCATACAAGCGGCACGCATTATGCTCACACACGTGCCTCGCCGTGGTGGCCTCGGGGTTTGAGCAGTCGCCTGCTACGCAAGCGACGCAAGTTCGAATCCCAGCGGGGCCCGTACCATTGAGTTTTTCTAAAAACTTATGTACAGTGATTTCACACCACGTGCTTTGCGGTGAAGGAAAACATCGTGAGGAAACCTGCATATGTCTGAGGAATAATTCAAAGACGTATGTATAGTGCCTGAGACGGCGATAGACTCACCATCTGTCACGTTGGCACTTAATCACATTCGGTGAAAAGTGGGTGATGTGATAACAACACCTGTGCCTACCCCTTCGGGGAATACAGGCGTGAGTATGTACGTGCCTCGCATACTCACGCTCCAAAGTTAGTCTGTGTGAGTATTTTGGAACGGTGTCTATGGGCTTGAATATTTTTTTGTAATTGATTTTGTACTCATCAAATTAGTGTAAACATCATTTTGGAAATGAGTTTCTTGACGGATTCTTCTCAGTAAAAACACCTTCCGAACTCAACGGTAATCCTGTATAATATTGTCGTTCTGACGATTTGAAAGTAATTTGTGAAGTCTAATCAAATAAAGATATTTTAAATTTGACTGCAGCGCGCCGCTACTACAAAGCTTGCCTAGGCTTAGGTGGAATATTGCGTAGCTAAATTTCAAGACATTGATCATATTGCGATCTTAAATGGCCATTAGAGTAAGACGTTTCACCACAATAACCCGACCCTTGCGTCACCCCTTAGGTATGTGTTTTACTTACCCAGCCCTCTAGCGGCGACGTCGGTGGCGACTAGTATACCACCAGTGGACTGTCGGAATTGGTTCAACACGTAGTCGCGGTCCTGTTGGTTCTTGTCTCCGTGGATCGCGAGGGCTCGCCAGCCCGCTCGGTTTATAGTCTTTGTTATATCGTCCACCTACGTGCGACGGTGATGAAAACACATTGTGCGGGTCCCCTTAACTCATCCCAAAGTTAGACGGTGATTTGAAACTAATTTGTGGTGTTATATTTGCCATTTGATAAATTATAGAAAAGGAAGATAATGTGAAAAAAAAATGAGAGCCCAATATTGCCAAAATTACAAATTTTATCCCTGTTTTATTTAAAATCAAAATGTCTACCAAACTAATTTTTCCGTTGTTTAAAATTGTTCTTTCCGTGTTCTTCCCCGTTGAATTGAACAACTTTGGTAATCGTAACGATTGATCGTGACGAGTTGTCCTGACCAGTACACCTATCACGGATTTGCCACCGTTTTCGTTATCTATACTCGCTAAGTTCTCCACCGAACATTTGTATGAGAAATTGTACAGTGACATCTAAGGGTGACGTGAAGAACTAAAATATCTCATACTAGCGGACGTCACGCGGTCTCACCCGCGTAGTTCCCGTACCCGTAGGAGAAAATAGAGCCTATGTTACTCGTGGATAATGTAGCTTTCGTATGGTGAGAATTTTAAAAACGGTCTAGTAGTTTTCAATCCTATTCATTACAACCAAACAAACAAAGATTTCCTCTTTATAATATTAGTGTAGACAAATATTGTGAGTGACGCTAGCGAGTATAGTTTACGAAAACGGTGGCAAGCTCGTGACAGCGGGACAAAAGGTCAGTTCAACTAGTTTAAGCCAGATTACCTATTTTCATCGTTAATAGAAGTTACGAAAGTCAGATGGCAGTCGTTTCGTATAACAATCAGATGACCAGCCACGTTGGATTGAATCAAGTCCTGACCCCAACAGTGTATGCATGAAATAATCAACTCACCTTCCGTTTAGTCTCAGCAAATATAATCGTCTTAGTTTCCTCCTCGGAGGAGATCTCATTGAGCAGTGTGAGGAGTTTGTCATTCTTCTCCCACTCCTCGCACACATCCACAATCTGCAGGATGTTGTGATTGGCTGACAGGCTGAGCGAGCCTATATTAATTTGGATGTAATCATGAAGGAACTCCTCGGCTAAGTTCTTCACCTCCTTAGGCCAAGTCGCTGACCACATGAGGACCTGACGTGGAAACATGTTGCATTAGTAAACGCGGGAGAATGTCCTACGTAGGCATAACATCTAACATTGTTACCCTTGCGCTAATAGAAGCCATATAAAATGTATGGAAATGACAAAAATCACGCAAGTGACATGTCATGTCCCATCATCTACAGGCAGAGAATCGTCTACAAACAGACACATATACTGACTGAAACATATTCAAGGTCAGCGCTCATAACTCATGACGGCTCTTTTAACATTAGAATAATATGTCAATCATACAGTGCCATCTAGTCCCAAACTAAGAAAAGTTTGTATGTAATACTGCCGTGGCATAACTGAAATGCCACTATCATCAATAAATGAAGTCACATCGGTTTAAATCATTTACCACTTTTTGCATGTTATTTAATACAAAGGGTGTGGTAGATAATGGCGTTATAGATATATCACAGAGAATATAGTACCTGTCTGTCCGGACGTATCTGCTCGATGATTTTCCTGATCTGTGGCTCAAAGCCCATGTCCAACATGCGGTCGGCCTCATCCAACACCAAGTATGTGCAACGACGGAGATTTGTTGTATCTGCAATGGATAAATACTTATACAAAAATATCCTCCTGGCAGAGACCGCTCACAATTTGATTAGCATGAAATATGCAGTTAATTACAAAGTAATTTCTGAGTTTCTTGCCGGGTTCTTCTCGAAAGGAACCTTCCGATCCCGGTGGTAACATTAATATTTTTCAGTGAAATTTGTTGTGACGATTTGAAAGTACATTGTAAGAAGTCAAATGTCAGTATTTTTGTCTTACCCCTCTCCAAGAAGTCAATCAGCCTCCCAGGAGTAGCAATGATAATCTCCACACCGCGCTCCAGGCACCGCCCCTGTGGGCCCTTAGGGGCTCCACCAAATATGCATGTGTTACGTACTTGCACGTTCTGACCAAAATCTGTTGCGACCTAAAATCAAAGAACTTCTTAGTACCACAAATAAGGGGACAACTTGCTGGTTATACTAACAATGATCCATGATAGTGTCTGGACTACATAGGATGTATATTATATACATTGTTTGACCAAAACCAATCAAAAGTCTATGTAATCCAGTTATGAAAATGCATGATTCCAAATAGACAAATGATTTTGTTATCTATCTCAAAATAATTAAATATTTTTCATATGAGTGATGTGACAATACTATTACGTAATCTATATATATGAAAGAAAGTCGTGTTAGTTACACTATTTATAACTCAACAACGGCTGAACCGATTTGGCTGAAAATTGGTGGGGGGGTAGCTTAAAAGCAGCAGAAGGACATAGGATACTATATCCCGAACTATACATACAGATAAATAAAAATGAAGTGTCTGTTTGTAATTTTAAATTAAAAGTTTT
The DNA here is from genome assembly GCA_929442735.1 of Watsonalla binaria. Taxonomy (NCBI): domain Eukaryota; kingdom Metazoa; phylum Arthropoda; class Insecta; order Lepidoptera; family Drepanidae; genus Watsonalla; species Watsonalla binaria. The sequence goes on along the minus strand of OV838929.1, from coordinate 997,039 downwards.
TCACTTTATGCATATGAAAGTAAGTACATAAATAAAAAAAATCTTAACATTTTCTCTGTCTGTCTGTTTGTTCCGGGTAAACTCTGAAACGTGTGGAACAATTTCTACGGGACTTTCACTGACAGGTAGTTGATGTTACAAGGAGTAACTTAGGATACTTTATTAAGTTATGGCTCCGTAAAAAAAATCCACCCATAAAATTAAGACTATGCGGGTGAAACCGTGGGGCACAACTAGTAATAAATAAAAATGATGTTTCTACATAGACAAACAAAGCTATAACGCACAGAAAGCATACAACAATAATAGAATTAGAAAAATACTGGTGCTCAAAGGAAAATAACTACTGAGAACATAAGGTTACGTTCAGAAACCTTACCTAACACAAAACATAATAGTGAACCTTATTTTAATAACAAGAGACAAATATAATCATTTGAGGTTTTAGAACATAGCCTGCCCGTAATGCTAATGTCTACAAATTAATCTGAATAAGTTTACTATTTCCAAGTCGCTGGGACCGTCCATCATCTCCGCAGCGACTCCGTTCATTGAGATCAATGCCTGGCGTTGCATGAACAGAAACAAATGATTTTACCTTGCTGTTCATGAAAAATATTTACAGAAGTTTTGAGATACATGAAACATTTATATAAAGGGGCAAGTATTAATATCAGGCAGTCACATGTCTAAATAGTAAATGACAGGCCTAAATTGATGAAACATCTATTAGATAAAGTATGTAAATAGTAACCTGTTGAATTTGTTGGGCAAGTTCCCTGGTGGGAGCCAGGACAAGCACTATTGGTCCCTCACTCCTCAACAGTCTCGGCTGGTTGATGATATGCACAATAGCCGGCAGAATGTACGCCAGAGTTTTGCCAGAGCCTGTCTGTGCTATACCAACAAGATCTCTGCCCGACAGAGCTATGGGCCAACCCTGGGCTTGGATTGGAGTGGGATGTGGGAAGCCTTGCTTCAGAATCTCTTTCATTGCATAGTCAGGGAAACCACCTTCTTCAAAGTACATGCTGGGAGCAGGTACATCGCGCCCTTTCACGGTGATCTGGTGCTGACTGCGGTAGGCTTCTATCTCCGCCTGACTGCGGAGTTGGACGTTAGGATGCGGCACATAAAAGTTCTTTTGGAACGGCGTGAGCTCTATGGTATCCCAGCGAATCCTGCGCAGGTTCCCGCCTGGTTGTTCGTTTTTGAAATTGCTCCTGAAGTCATCGCGACCGCCTCGGCCTCCGAAACCCCGTCCGCCATCTCTCCCGCCCCTGCCCCCGCCGTCCCTTCCCCCGCGGCTGCCAAACCGACTTCCACCGCGATCCTCAGACCGATCGCTCGACCTGCCACCTCGCGACCCTCCCCGGCTGCCTCCACGGCCCCCTCGGCCTCCGCCCCGACCGCCACGTCTGTCGTCGTACCTAAATCGCCATTACGTTAAAAAAAAACAAAGCGAAACCATACAAAATCAGGGCACGGTTGAAAACTTACATTATATTCCAAGAAAAATTACTATTGCACTAACTAATCCACGTTATGAACGAGTTATTATGCCAAATACTTTATCTACAATATTTTGAATGTTTAACTTTATTTCACACAAAAAATTGGGCGAACAACATAAAATCACAGCTTAGTTGAACGCTAGCCGGCCGCCATATTACATTTCATGTCATGCAGTCAGTCACAAAGTCATGTCATTTCAGCTTTGATTTTTGATGAAATGTTCCTGCGGTCCGCCCATAGATAAAAAAAAATATTGGATCGGCCATTCTAAGCATAAAATTTAATAAAGCGACGCACCTACTAACACACGCTACAATTTTATTCATGTTAAATTACGGGCAAAGCAATTTCTGTATGAACTACTACAGCTTTAAAGATATCTATAGTCAAACCACTATTCAAAAAGGGCAATAAGAAAGATGTAAACAATTATAGACCTATCACACTCATACCTATATTATCGAAATTATTCGAAAGAATATTTCATAACAGACTGTCATCATTTCTAAATAAATGCAACATAATATCTTCAAATCAATTTGGCTTCCAAAAGGGAAAGTCCACTACCCTTGCTATATTTCAACTTATTAAAGAAATATCGGAGTGCATGAATAAAAAATCACCAGTATCTGCAGTTCTCTTTGATATGAGCAAGGCCTTTGACTATGTTTCACATTCAATACTCCTTGATAAATGTGAACATTATGGTATCCGTGGAGTTGCATTAAAGTGGATCGATAGTTATCTGGCGCATAGAATACAACATGTTGAAATAACACATTTAAATAAAGAACTACGAACAATAATTCATAGGTCTGAACAAAAACATAATTCTTCTGGCGTACCTCAAGGTAGCATATTAGGCCCCCTCCTTTTCTTGATATATATTAATGACCTCCCTCACATAATTGATCAAAAATGTATACTATATGCTGATGATATATCGCTCATTGTAAAAAGTGATAAGAAGTCGAACCATAACGAGGAGATAAACAAACAAATTACACAGATTGACAAATGGTTAGTTAATAATAATTTACAAGTAAATGTAAAAAAAACTACCTACCTACAATTCATTAATAAAAACGCGAAATTAGCCAAATTGAATGTTACACACCAAAACCAACCCATAGAAGAATCTGCTTCTGCAAATTTTTTAGGATTACTGATAGACAACCATCTAAACTGGAAAATACAAATAGATAAAATATGTAAGACACTAAACCGATTTGTATTCGCGTTGCACCGTATCTGTAAAACAGTGAGTCAACAAGCTGCGCTCACAGCATATCACGGCTATGTCGGCTCCGTCCTCCGATATGGTGTACTGTTATGGGGTAACTCTGTACATATGAACCGTGCCTTCATTATACAAAAAAAATGTATCCGAGCCATATGCGGTGTACATCCTCTAACTTCTTGTAAGCCCCTATTTCAGACTAACAATATTCTTACTTTACCATGCCTATACATATTTGAAGTATGCATTTTCGTTCACTCCCATCTGACCATTTTTGAGAAAAGAAAAGTACAATGTAAATTTAACACAAGGTTCCCGAATAAGTTAACTTTACCCTCATCACAAACTCAATGTTTTTCCCAAAATAGCTACAGGATGTGTATTTCAATTTACAATAAAATACCGGAAAAATGGAAAACTTTACCCCCAAATACATTTAAAAGTACATTGTTTAAATGGCTAGTTAAAAAATGTTTTTACACAATACATGATTTTATGGACGATCTCATGCAGATATAATATGTATATATATGTGAACATTTAGAAAAATAATTATAAATTCTAGTACTTAATTACGTAATATATTTTGAAGTGTGCAATAAAGAATGATGTATATAATGAAAAATAAATGCTGATATGCTGATATGTTTAATATGTTGTTAAAATGTAATGTAATTAGATAATTAAGTTAATATTTACATGCCCTAAAATTGGGTGAAATATGTGATTCTTGTAACCTTTAATAAGACCTAACCTTTGTACCATATTTCTTGTGAATAAATATTATTTCTATTTCTATTTCTATTTCTATTTCTAATTAAATTAATTTTAAAGCGACCGTCTATTTAAAATTTGTATAGATTTGTGCACCAAGAAAGTAGCGTGTGTCTAGTAGTAGACCGATTAAGGCTGATTGATTAAAATTTAATTTATGGGCTGCCTTACTCATTCATATTAAGGTATATAGGGGACAAATTATTGTTGCTACGTAAGTATATCGATCAAACAACCTCGTTGCATAACACCTAGTATACTGATTCGCATCGTTAAAAAAACAGGGTACCAAACGCCATGGACTCTTCAATCCCTGTATTTGAGAAACCTCACCCTCGTTTGACAGTTCTAGACTGGACTAGGAACATTCAGAGATTGCAGAACGAGGCGAGAGTCCGTCGGTTTGAGTCGTACGAACTACGACAGAGAGCTAACCAGCTGAGGAATGAATCTTCAGTCACTACTTATTGGGATACTTACGTCAATAATGAGCTGCTACGGGATCGGTGAGATTGTACATGTGTCTATCTAGAACCTGGGGTCTACTCATTCTCCAAAACGAAATTTCGTAAACGAACGAAAGACAGAAAAAGTTTCAGTATCACTAGTTTAGATATTTATTTCTAAATCTTTGAACAGTTTGAAAATATTCCAGAATATTCGAAGTGCAATCGTGGCGGGAGAGTCAGCGTTACACTCGCGAGAGCGTTCGAGACGAGCTCAGGGCTCTGAAAGAAGAAAAAAATGCCACTGAGCTCCATTTGGAGTCGCTGCAAGTGCCTTTGATGGTGGTCTCCCAGTGTTTGTCTAACAGGGACCAGAGGGTCCCGCCAGAGCTGACCAGGGACCAGTTGGGAGAAGAGTTGAATAGGGTACTTTGGATAATACTGAATTATTGCTGGTTAAGCATGCCTGCTTAATCTCTTAGAAATGCTGTTTCTTTCTGATAATTGCGATTACTTATTTTAACTTTTACTTGGTTACTAACAGGTGTAAGTTAGTAGTTCTGTTTGCCGTGACGATACTGGATATTGAAATATACCTCCTCTTCAGCCTGTTAGGTACTGAAAGCAGTTCTACTTTTTTTTTTAAACCTACGCATACGTCCCTGTCCAGCCCACCTGATGATGCGTTGCTAGGTACCTCAGCATACCTTAGTACAGCTACCAGAGTAGCGCCATCTATGTAACAAATGGAGAAACGCTGCTGCAAAGCTAATGGTTTTTAAGTAAGATGTGTTTCAGGAGCTGCATGTAATAGAGAACAGCAAACGTGTGTTGATGGACGTGTGCCACATGGGATGGGAGAAGATAAAGGAGTTGACCAACGTCCTGTGCCGCCTCGAGAGGGAGATCCAGAACAAGGACGAGACAATCAATTTAGACTACCACGTGAGGGACCTTACGAGAGACAGTTCTGATATATCTTACAAGTTGGATCCTACTAGGGTGCCTAATGAGTAAGTTTGGAATAGAAAAATATTATTCACTGGGAGGTAAATTATCGCGCAGCCATGAAGAAAAATGCTGCACTCTTAATTTATATATAAAACATAAAAAATATTATAAGGCAAGTCAAATTCTTAGTGTGTCATCGATATTATTTTCATCGCAAGGGTCTCCGAAAGCACCCCTCCTGACTGCCTCATATGCTCATGTGATGACTTTCGCTCCTTTCCCCGCTTTACCCATCCATTAAAGCCTAATCCAGATACGCCTAAGAACATGTCGTAGCTACTTTAAGTCTTTCATGCAGTAAGGATAAGTTAAAGATAATTCCAAAACTCCATCAGGTCGATGTCAGAGCAAAGCCACGTGAATTGCATAGAGAACACAATCAAGATCGCTGAGCAGTTAATGGCCGAGTCGAAGGAGCTGCGTGCGACGATGTTCCAGAGCAGAGAGCAAGCGAGAAATCAGATGTACGCGCAGCATCAGCAGGTAGAGATGGTGATGAGGCGAAGGGTTTACGACATACAGCGGGCAAGGAACGAAATGGAGTGGCAAAAACAGAAGGTACCTAAGGTTTGGCCTAAACGGGCTAACAACTAACTTGTTCACACGTTTTATTATGCATTTTGTAAGCGACCTCTTAAATACAGGAAATACAGGCATGAGCATAAGTTAGTAGAAACTCCAGTCACTCGTAACGCGTTTAAAAACACGAGAGCTGCCTGTTCACTGGCCAACGGGAGTTGTCCGTTTGCGCCAAGCTTATTTCAATTAGCATATAAGACACGAGGTTTTTTGATGGTGATCAGTAATGAGGCATCCACTTAACTTTAGAAAGATTGATTTTGTTCTTTGGCAATTCAGTGAAGTTGAGACAGAACGAAATCAAAATATAAATATAATCTTTATTCCTGTCTAAGAGTTCTATATTAATTGTATAATTGCAGTTAGAACAAAACATGCAGAAGGTAGAAAGGGAGATCGACTCCCTCCGAGCAGCTGTTGCCGACAAACTGAACCCGACCAAGCTGGTGGAAACCAGGCTGGAGACTAGGACACGGAGACCTGTTCTGGAGCGGGTGCAGGTCAACCATATTGTTTATATTCGTATGATATAGTTATTCAAATGAATTATTGAATTTAGATCCATAAAAGTTGAGTCTCACCACACGTACCAATGTTTAAAATTATATCTTTCAGTGGGTTCAGTGGAGAAATATGATGATGAATAATCTATATTATACCTAGTAGGTACTTGCGTACCAACCTAGTTGCTTTGATAATGTAATAACCTAGGTACCCCTAGGTTATTATTATCCCTCCATTATAACTAAGTTTCCGCTACTTACCACGTATATCGGAAAACTATTTTTCGCTTTGAATACTATTGTATACAAATATGCGAATGTGTCTATAAAAGCTAATTAATTTAAAAAAAATATGCAAGGAAGGAAAATAGTGAAGTGAAGAACTATAAAAACTTGTTACTTTTGTTTATATAGGACAAGCCAATGCGTGGTTTGATAGAAGAGTTCGAGAGAGTTCACATGAGTTACAATATGCTTGAGAAGAAATTGGAGGAGGCATTGTGAGTATTTCCTGCGTTTTCTATCTCCTTGGAAAAAAAAACGACTTGTATCTTTTTGTCTACTGCTGCCTTTTTGTTTTTCTCTGTGAAACGGATTTTGCGATTTTGACAGATAAGTGAAGAAAGATTTTTTTTATAAATAATACACCATAAACTCAATAACCATAAATTGAATTTATGGTTTAAAGGTACTGCGCAGGAGAAATTGCGTAATAGGAAATATATAATATCTGAAGGCGCGTCTAATATCTTTATCGAAAAACAGAATTCGCAAATTTTATTAAAGTAGGTTTGAAAAAGACTTTTCTAAAGAACGAAAAAGAACCATGGCAGGAATTTTGCAATTTTCGGCCGAAGCTTCGGAGAAAGCGAGTAGACCCTTAAACTGAATCAAAATACTCAAACAGGCATTTTATGAACATTATTCTTAATTTCTAGAACAACGTACCACGGCATGTCGAACCATCACGAGCGCGTGACTAAGGACTTGGAGCGCAAGAACCAGGCCCTGGAGACTGACCGGCGGCTCGCCGAGATCAGGAAACCCATCCACGGACCTGATGATACGGAGTTCAAGAGGAACGTAGGCTACTGCCACTTGAGAGATGAGCTCGTGCCTGAGTTTTAAGCTTTGAGGCGTAACGTCTGTTATAAAATTGCAAAACCATTAAAACAATACGTTCCATCGGCTTTTTACGACCGAAGCGGAGAGGTGCACGAGAATTTCACTTCAAACGGTGGATTTTTATCTTGCTCACTGTTCCGCCATTTCGCTCCGCACCAGAGGACAGCCAGTATAAAGGAGCACAGAAATAAAAGCACGCTCTATACTCTAAAGGTGTCGTCTCGAGTTAAGAGCGCTGAGGGCCTACTGAGTTTTTCATTGCCATGCCGCAGTCAAAAGTCACCGCGTTGACGTAAACGCAGCGCCATCTGTCTGGCAAAAGGTGCAACCACATGCAGCCGCCCGACTCTCGTTTCCAGCGACAAATATGGTCACGTGACCCCATTTTAAATTTCCCGCGACTCAAAAAGACCAATATCACGTGACCACATTTGTCACTGGAAACGAGTGTCGAGCGGCTTACATCAGGTTGAACCTTAAAGATGGCACTATTTTGATGCCATACAAATCTGCGTTTACGTCAAAGCGATGGCTTGTTGCGAGGGCGATTATAAGAAAACTTGCACTAGACACTTTTATTGGCTTACGTTTAAGATGTTATTTACCGAAATTGTTACGTCGAATAAGAATATTTGTTATCTAAGTATTGTAGCAGCACCATTGTTAGGCAAATTGCACTCATTGTTTACGTTTTGCTTTCGATCGTAAGTAATGCTATTGTTCTTTAGATCTTAGTGGAGGTTAATAGGTACTTAAAGTACAAACAGACGTAATTTTAACGGACTGAACAACCACCAGAGAAATGTGTTCATAAAATAATTTCTAGTACATTATTATAACATATTTGCGAGGAAATAAATAAAACTCGGACGAAAAGAATAAGCGCGCAGAATATTTTTTCTTGTTTACAATGTAGTGATGCGCGCGCATCAGCGTGCAAAGGCACAAAAACAGCCAGTATTACTAATAAAGTAAATTAATATTTATCTCCCAAAGTTAACCTATAAATTTATACAGATAAATAAAACGGAACTTCCAAAATAACAGCTTTTCACTAAATGTATATGAAAGTATATACGGTATTGACATAAAAAAACAATGTTTAAATTTTTTCTGTCTATTTGTTCCGACTGTTTGACGATTTTAACGGGGCTCATTGGTAGATAGTTAATTTTACAAGGACTAACTTACAGTTCCGTGGGTCAACCATAAAATTAAGTCTACGCGGGTGAAGCCCTAGGGCACACCTAGTACTAAAAAAAAACCACAATATTAATATATAAATGCTTTATTATTAAATAATATTTACGCACTAGTTAATAAATACAGTTAAGAGACAACACAAAACAATAATGTATTTAACTGTCACAGAATTATACAAAAATAAAATAATACATTATTAATTCATATCTTATTTCATTATTATTAAGTAAATATTGCGTGCGATGCATTGAAAATATGTGGATTTAATAATACGTTAAGAATTGTAGGAATGTGTTCGTAGCCGCCATTTTGTATATGGCTCTCGCTTCTATATATGCAGTGTGAACAAGATGGAAACATAAAATGGCCGTCGTTCGAGTGTGATACAGAACTTGCCGCGATCTAAACAAGATTACCTACATGTTGTTCGTGGGGTGTCAAACTATCGACCTTTAGAAGGTTGCAGAAAAAAAAATTGGGTTAATTACCAAAGGCTTTCCATCAAAAAGGGATACAAACAGATTATACCAAACATTTGTAAATATATTGCGCAATTCTGACGCTCGTGGTTCTTATTTTAAAAAGTGATGTAGGTGTGAGTGAAGGTGTTGACACCTCACATATACTTACGTGCAAATATATAGAAAAACTTAACAATGTTCCCGCAAAATCTTTAACTGTATTCATGATAAAAATATATCATCTTCACATCATAATACTTATTATAATAACAATTAAAACGCATACATCCTCTATTATCGTTATTATTAAGTAAGGCAACAAGTTTCCATACGTATAATGTATGAAATGTACGGTATATATATAATTATAAGTATATTGTGAACACCGTTAGTGAGTAATGTTTCTAGCGAGATTGTAAACTGTGGATGAATTGTGAACTAACTATAATGTAAGTATTCAATAATGAAACCGTCAAATTGTGAACTGCGCGCTGATTAGATGATATATTAATTCGCTGCGCCTTTTATTGGCCCTAAATTGCATCCACTTCACGTTGCCCGTCATTGGAACGAAAATGAAAAATATTTATTCAGTTTAGGCCCTGGCAAGGCACTTATGAATGTCGAGAATTTACCACCGGTTCGGAAACTAGCCTTCTGAGAAGAACCGACAAGAAACTCAGCCAGGCATATTGTATATTTCGACGGTACGACGACAACGGTCGATATACAAGGGTAGTACTGGGCTGCGAGGTACAAATATAATAAACGGATATATGGTAAACTAAGCAATGTGTATGTAAACACTTGTAAATCTATCTGGTATTGTTATTTTATTTCTATAATTATGTTTTATGCCTACTTGCATGCTAATACAATTTGTCACTATTGAGAATCTTATTTTATTGAAATATATTTTCATCAAATTTTGTGTGTAGGGTGTTTCAGGGGCAAAAAAAATATCTAGCTAGGTTTAATTTTAATTAAACATAATTATGACCATGTTTTTAGGCACTGAAAAACTCATAAAATGTGATTGCAATGCGATAGTAAATTTCGCCGACATCTATCAAGTTATGGTAGCTCAGACGGGAGACTACCAGCCTACGGGGCTATAAGAAACTAGAGTACCCCGGTACGTGCACTGGTTCAATTTTTCCATTTTTTTCAGGTAACTTTGTTATGAGAAAATGAAACCGAGCACAGCTCGATCAAATAGGTTATATTTAAATGATAATGAAGTGGATTTTTGTATGATTTCATATGATTTATATTGTTTCGATGATACATGATGCCTGGTTGAGTTTCTTACCGGTTCTTCTCAGGAGGCTAGTTTCCAAACCGGTGGTAAATTTTCGAACTGAATTATAATTTTTCATTTTCAAAGTGTTCATAATCTTACGGTGACACTTATATTCGTTGCTTACACACACAGTGAAGAAATGAAGCATAACATTCAAAAACTTACAACTACTTACAAGCTAAATTGAAAATGCATTCATTGGCCATATTGTAAAATAAAATAACACCTATTTGTATTTATATAAAATATGTTATTGCTTGATTACTATTTCGTTGGTATATTTGGAATATATGTTGTACTTACATATACAACAGCAAATTAGTGATATGTATTCTTATACATTCACAGCTCAATGTATTAAAATAAGCTTTTAAGTTAATATTTCATTGGTATATAATAGGTCCCGACACGAGCTATGAGCGTTGACCTCAAATCCGCACTAATAATTTTAACAGTATCTCTGTCTGTATGGCGCGACGAGAATAATACACATGTGTAGTTAGTTACGCTTACTATGTGCCGAGACGTGGTCTCTAACTGTAGGCCTCTTGAATAGGCTCCAAGTCACTCAGCGTGCCATGGAAAGAGCTATGCTTGGTGTCTCGCTACTAGACCGAATCAGAAATGAGAAGATCCGTAGACCTACTAAGGTAACCGACATAGCCAATCGGGTTAGCAGGCTTAAGTAGCAATGGGCAGGCCACATTGCTCGAAGGACTGATGGCCGCTGGGGCAGTAGAGTTCTCGAGTGGAGACCACGTACCGGCAAGCGCAGCGTAGGGCGTCCCCCCGCGAGATGGACGGACGATCTGGTCAAGGCCGCGGGGACCCGCTGGATGCAGGCCGCTTCCAACCGGGTGAGGTGGAAATCATTGGGAGAGGCCTATGTTCAGCAGTGGACGTCCTATGGCTGATATGATGACTATTTTCGCTAAGCGCTCATAATTCATGACGGCACAGTCCAAACAAATACTAACTATCAATTTACTTATCTATATTATATAGCGATTAAGTTTGTAAGTATGTAAGAGGTAGTCTTCGAAAATACTTATATATTTAAAAAGAAACTTTTCCTACTTAGAATGGACTTTTCAAATAGCGATAAACTAAATATAACGTGCGGGTAAACCCGCTGGTATAAGTTAGTGAGTATGGACTTTGAATACCGAGGTATTTAGTTATTAATTGAAAGAAGTATGTTGAGATGGTTTGGACATATCGAAAGGATGTGTGAAAGGCGATTAACGAAACAAATTTATAGAGCGAATGTGACCGGAAGTGTCGGTAGAGGGCGTCCAAGGAACATGGCCAAATTAAAAATATTTTTCAGAAAGGTCAAATTCGGAGCACTCGTAACCGCAGGAAGTGTATGAAGTGATGTATGAATTTGGACGAAGCAAAAGAAGTATGTAAGGATCGTAGCATGTGGCAAACGGTCTCTGCCTACCCCCGTGGCATACAGGCGTTAGCATATATATGTATTAGCTAGTAAAGTACTATAATTTCATACATTCTTGTAACTCAACAAATGAAAGGGGTCGGCACTTGATTCAACCCGATGTGGCTGCCATCTGACCTTTGCAACCCATTTACGAGAAAATTCTGTGATCTGGGTTAAACCAGTTGTCAGACTATTTTAGGCCTCGGACTGACCTGTGACACTTGCCAAAGATGATAGACCATCCCTGGCACTTGATTCAACCCGATGTGGCTGATCACCTGATTTTTTATACGAAGCGACTGCCTTCTGACCTTTTACAAGGAAATTCTGGGTTAAGCCAGTTGTCAGACTATTTTAGGCTGACTGACCTGTAACGATTGCCAAAGATGATAAATTGGCAACCGGGACCGACGGCTTAACGTGCTCTCCGAGGCACGGAGGGCACTCGGGCGGTCACCCATCCAATTACTGGCTAGGGTTAGGGTTGCTTAACTTCGCTGATCGAATGATATGCGCAATAGCAGCTGTGGCACGAGTTCCTCTCCTCCTCGAGCGAAATAAATATACATATATCCATAATATTAATATACTAATTTGGCTGTGCATAATATTAATACTATGTTAACATTGTGACAAATCTTTCATCATAGATAGACAATATTGTAACTTCATATAATACAAAATCATTATATTTATTTTGCATTTAACTATTATATTTGGAGATTATAGAGCCGTGGTGGCCTAGCGGTTTGTACAGTCGCCGAGTTGTTCGAAGCTACATTCGAATCCCAGCGGCCTGTACCAATGAGTTCTAAAAACATATGTGCAGTGATTTCACACCACGTGCTTTAAGGTGAAGGAAACCATCGTGTGGAAACCTGCATATGTCTGAGAAGTAATTCAAAGACGTATGTATAGTGCCTGAGACGGCGATAGATTCGCTCAGTCAAGTTGGCACTTAATCACCTTCGGGGAATACAGGAATACAGACTCTTGGATTTGTCAAAAATGTATATTTAGTTTAAAAGCCTTAACCATCCAAATATAATAGCCAATTGCATAAAAAAAAGCTATACTTTTTAATTAACGGGCACTAATTCAGGCCTTGGACCAACCTTATCATAAGCTTCGTCTAAAAGAGTGCATATAAGAGATATATTATCGTCATTCAACTTGGTGCTGCAGGCTAACCTTATAGAAGGCTCTGGGCAATTGTGATCAGCATCTCTCAGATACGCTGCAACAGTCATAGCAACACCCTTTTCCATTATATAACTTGTAATGTTTTTGAGGTAACTATGTTTCAAACGGTCGGTGAGGTCTGCCTTATTGAGGTATATATGCTTTACAGGAGACAGCTCTGCGCCTCTGAACGTGTAATGCTGTAGGTTGGATAACGCTCTGGAATGTTAGTTAATTAACATTAATATATCTGAGTATGGACAAAATGGACCCCAAATGGCAACGACGCGGCAGGCCTCGTAGGAGATGACGGGATGAGCTTGATGCTTTCAGGAGCGATTGGGAGAGGACTGCTGAGGATAGAGAAAGTTGGAAAAGTGGAAGGGAGGCCTTTGCCCAGCAGTGGGACACGACAGGCTAATAATAATAATAATAATATCTAAGTATACTGATATTATAAGGAGGAAATATTTGTATGTAAAGTTTGTTTGTATTGAACAGGCTCCGAAACTACTGGACCGATTAGAGAAAAATCTTTCAGCAATGCATAGCTACATTATCAGCAAGAGCCGTGGTGGCCGTGAGGTTTGAGCAGTCGCCTGCTGGGCCTGTACCAATGAGTGATTCTAAAAAAAACTTGTGTACAGTGATTTCACACCACGTGCTTTACGGTGAAGGAAAACATCGAAACCTGCATATTTCTGAGAAGTAATGACGTATGTAAAGTGTCTGAGACGGCGATGGACTCACCATCTGTCACGTTGGCACTTAATCATCTTCGGTGAAAAGTGGGTGTTGTGATAACAACACCTCTGCCAACCCCTTCGGGGAATATAGGCGTGAGCATATGTATGTATGTATCAGCAAGTAACATAGGCTTTATTATATCCCCGTACTCCCACGGGAACGGAACTACGCGGGTGAAACCGCGTGACGTCCGCTAGTCAATTATAAGAGCCATGGTGGCCGTGGGGTTTTAGCAGTCGCCTCTTATGCAATCTACGCAAGTTTGAATCCCAGAGGGGCCTGAAGAAAAAGTCATTGGCACAGGGATTCGAACTTGCTTCGCTTGTATAGCGGGCGACTACTCAAAACCTTCCAGAGTTGACTGTAATAGCAGGTATTTTTTTTAAGATTTAAAGCATTCTTTAACATAAAAAAATTTGGTTTCTCGATTCTGGATATTGGATTCTGAATACTGGAAATATCCGTAAGAAACTGACCTGTTGACCTTCTTCGAGATATCATTGAGCTGTTCAATAAGGCGTGGGTTGTCTTCAAGTATGTCCAGGGCTGAGATCGCTGCCTGAGTGAGCATCGGGGGCAGAGATGCGCTAAAGCAGTACCCTGGAAATTATGTATTCTATTTGGATTATGATCATTGATCTGAAATTATTATCTGTGGCCAACCGTGGTGACCGTGGGGTTTGAGCAGTCGCCTGCTACTCAAGCTAGTTTGAATCCCAGCGGGGCATGTACCAATGAGTTTTCTAAAATATATACATTGATTTCACACCACGTACTTTACGGTGTAGGAAAACATCGTGAGGAAACCTGCATATGTCTGAGAAGTAATTCAAAGACGTATGTATAGTGCCTGAGACTGCGATAGACTCATCATCTGTCACGTTGGCACTTAATCATTTCCGATGAAAACTGGGTGTTTTTATATAACAAAGCATCTGTCTACCCCTTCGAGGAATAAAGGCATATTCGAAGCTTACTTTTTATGATTATAGTAGCTTCTGCCCGCGATCTCGTCCGCGTGATATAGTTACTTTGGGCCATCCTCGATAAATGGGCTATGTAACACTGAAATATTTTTCCAAATCGGACCAGTAATTCCTGAGATTAGCGTGTTGAAGCAAAAAAACTATTCATTTATACCAGCAAAGTAGCCTAAACTTCCATCTCCTATTTTATCCCCTTGGGGGTAGAATTAATCAAAATTCTTTCTTAGCGGATGCCTACGTCATAACATCTACCTGCATGCCAAATTTCAGCCCTATCCGTCCAGTGGTTTGGGCTGTGCGTTGATAGATCACTATGTCAGTCAGTCAGTCACCTTTGAGTTACATATATTTAGATTTATAAATACTCACCCAGCCCGGACAGTCTCTGGTGTTCTATGATGAAGTGTGTCCCAGCACAAAACCCGCCGATGGTTGCGAATGAGTGCTCTAACGACCCGACAATAAGGTCTATTTCATGACGGGGCACGTCCAGGTATTCTGTTAAACCACGCCCGTGTTTGCCTAACACCTGAAATTACATAACACGAATAATTTTATTGGTAACTCGCTTTGCCTTGCGGTTTCACCCGCGTAGACTTAATTTCATGCGTGACTTTTTCACGGAACCCTAATTTATAGTATACTAAATAACCCAAACCTAAATAAATAGTCTAAATTATTCCCTGTAAATGTCTAGATAGCTATCTGTCAGTGAAAGATTACCCGGAACAAACAGACAGACAGATTGTCAGACATACAGACAGAGTAAAATTAATAAAAATTGGTTCTTTTATGTATGTAAATTGATATTATGTACTTAACAAACACCCAAGTCCAAATGATCATCGTATAAAAATTATGCTTTACAGGAATTCAAACAAAATCACTACTGTGTATAATTTTATTAAAAAAATTAAATGTACATGATGCCAGCTGAGTTTCTTGCTGGCTCTACTCAGAAGTCTAGTGTCCGATCTAATGGTAAATTTTTCGGCATTCATAAGCTTTACAAGGGTCTAAACTGAATAAATAATTTTCATTTTCGGACCTGTGGAACCTAGTGTAGCAGTAGGGTATACTACTAGACCATCACCCTGGCCTTATCCCATACATTGTTGGGGTCAGCACTTGATTCAACCGGATATGGCTGATCACCTGAATTTTATACGAAGCGACTGCCTTCTGACCTTCGCAACCCCCTTTTACTAGGAAAATCTAGGTTACGCCAGTTGTCAGACTATTTTAGGCTGACTCACCTGTAACGATTGCAAAAGATGATAAATTGGCAACCGGGACCGACGGCTTAACGTGCTCTCCGAGGCACGGAGGGAACTCGGGCGGTCACCCATCCAAAGCGGCTAGGGTTAGGGTTGCTTAACTTCGCTGATCGAATGATATGCGCAATAGCAACTGTGCCACGAGCTCCTCTGACCAATGACACTAGACCGTCGTAAATGATTTAAAAGAACGGCAATTTTAATTCAACAGCTAATAATGTAACCCATAAGTTAACCATAGCAAAACCGGTTTCAGTAATTACAAACCAAAACGAACCTTGACACAGTAATCAGTGATATCAAAGTTATAAAGTCAATAAAACATTTAGACGCGTGCGTTTGGACGCGCTCTAATTGCTGTGGTCAGACATATTATGTTAATTGATCTGGATTGGTAGTATTCTTAAGGTACGGCCTCATGCAGCCGCTCGACGCTCGTTTCCAGTGACAAATGTGGTCACGTGACCCCATTTTAAATATCCCGCGACTCAGAAAGGAACTACGTCATGCAGTCGCGTGTCGCTGAAAACGAGCGTCGAGCGGCTGCATGTGTTTGCACCTTTAGGTGTGTTGATGGGCGAGTTAATTTATTAATTGTTATTGTAAAGCCCACAATACATGGCAATGTAATCTATACAGATAAATAAAATTTAAGTGTCTGTTTGTAATTCCAAAATAACAGCTTTTTACTAAATGCTTATGAAAGTAGTAGAGACAAGAGTAGTAACTTCGGCTACTTTATTTTAAAAAAGCATTTCCGCGGGTCAACCATGAAACTAACCGCAGGGGTAAAACCGCGGGGCACAGCTATTGTATTAATATACTGTAATATACCTTAACGTCTCCAAGTACCAAATTATGGTTATTTTTATATTTCATAAGGATAGAGGCTCAATTTAAAAATCAATAGATCGGCCGCAAGTTTGGATTCATATTAACAGTAATTATTTTATTAGATTTGAGTACAACGAGACTATTTTTATATTTTTATAGTAAAGTCTAAGTTGTGTTTTATCAATAAATATTTTTAGTTTTTGGATTTTTTTTAAATTCCTGTACAAAAAAAACTAATTAAGAAATGATCTTAATTCATTTCGCAAAATTTGGACTTAAGCCCTTATCGTTCTGAGGGTGCGATATATTATAGCGCCGTCTGATGGGCTACATTAACACTTCCAATGTCAATGATACATCTGTGACAGTTCTAACTTTTAGTGGCACTCATTTGTAACTACTAACTATGGTAGGAGATCCTAGATTCAAACTTCGGCAGTGTTTTTAGGTTTTTTTTTATCCGTAGCAGCCTGGAGGCTTCTATGTTCACTTGTCAGTAAACAAAGTATATGCAAAGGGAGATACTGTCCCTGACTTTACTGACCAGTAACATGAACGATGGCTTAACATGTACGGAGGGAGCTCCAACGGTAATAAGGTAAATATAGCAAAATTATTCTTACACCAATAGTTAAGCTCTCATCCAAGATAATCCTCAGCTTAAACCTCCGAGCGAGTTCCACAAGTTTTTTCAAAGGACACATTTCGCCAGTGTTGTAGTAAATGGCTTCGGCGACAAGGAATGCTCGTCTTTTAGGGTTCAGCTCTTTCTTACGTGTAGCTTCGGTGAGTAGCTCCTCAAGGTTGTCCATGTCATTGTGTTTGAAGTATCGGATTGTGCTCCGTGATGCTTCAAAGCCTTTTTGGATTGCAAACCAGACATTTTCATCGCTGGAATAAGATAAAGATGATGTACACAACAGTCCATGAAGGAATCAAAAGATATAATTGTTGCTAAGGATGTTGTATATTACAGGAAAATTGGTTTTTCAGAAATTTCAAAATTTTTGAGATTTGCCTTAAAATCGGTTGCATAACATTCTATAAGGACTGTAGCTTCTTACAGAAGACCACAGCCAAATAATGCTACTTTTTAATAGTAAAGTTGCCAGTGTTCCATAGAGAAGAGGTTAGTAGTTTTATTAGAGAAGTAATGTGCAAGTGACCCTTGGTGTTGAAAAGAATTCATAGGCTAAAAGCAGCTTACTAACAGGCTGTGGGTTGTTTTATAACCTAGAAGCATTAAACAAGTTCTAAGCAATTCCTGATAACTACAACTTTTTTATAAAAAACTCTTTACAAGTAGTAAATACATATGCTCACACCTGGATTCCACAAGGGGGTACGCAGAGGTGTTGTAACAACACCCATTTGTCACCAAAGATGATTAAGTGCCGATGTGACAGATGGTGGGTCTAGTGCCATGTCATGCACTATACATACTTCTCAGACATATGCAGGTTTCCTCACTATGTTTTCCTTCACCCTAAAGCATGTGGTGTGAAATACTAATAGATAAACTTACGCGAATATAATATCTTGTCTCTTAGCATAAGATGGTATAGCACTGGCTATAGTGGAAAATCCATATGAGTACACAATTGTCTCCTCAACTTCTAAGAACTTGGCCAGCCGTTCCTCCAGCTCCAGGTGCACGTCAATTGTGCCGTAGAAGCCTCGTGGACCACAGGAACCCACCCCGTATTTATCAAGGGACTTTAACGCACTATCCATTATCTTTTCCTCCTTGTCCATGCAAAGGAAGCTAGTGGCCCCCACATTCAACACGTTCTCGTCGATCTTGCCCATTAATGGAGGCTCTTCGACCACCACGTTGCTGTTCACCAGCGGCATAGGGTTCCAATCCACTTTTTCATAACTCGCCGGCTCGTATGTTTTCGATCTTTTAGATTTCTTTTTACTAAACAAGAAGTACGTTGATACTAATAACACTTGCGCGGCGATTATCAGAGTCCACCAGCTCGCCTGAAATGGTTAACGATGTGGTATTTCCGCATTTTACACATTATTACTGAATGTAGGAAAGAATATTTAAATTGTTCCTTGAATACTTACCATGTCGTAAATGTCAATTAAAATCATTTTGATAAGTTTTTCAACGTTTTCAATTGGCAATGTTATGAATGAGTCGGGGGCGTGGAAGGAAAAATAAACAGATGGGACCAAGAAGACGATAGAACAAGAATTAAATTATTAGGAAAATATTAAACTTCCCGAAAGCTACACTTACACCACACGGCCTACACTATACTGACAGCTGACTGACTGACGATGGTAATGAAATGAAATGTAATGTGACCGTGTCTGACACACTGTCAATGGTTCTGTCATTTTTTACATTTTTGTTGTCTATGGACACACTATTGTACTGACCACATCCATCGTATGTAGGTATGTACCGAGTCTGTTATACATTTATTTCATTGTGCAAATTTACTTACATGGTTTGGCATGCCGCCGTGATTTACCATCATCACATTATGTATCGCACATACCACTGCTGGGTAAAGGTCTTCCCGGTTTTACGCCTTTTCTCGGTTCTGGGTTAGTTTCACCAGTTTCCCAGCCGTCTGAGTGTTAACGTCTGCCCGTACGTAGTAGCTTTTGAAGTAGGTATTCTTTAGTAGTTAAATTTGAAAAAAATCGTCGACTTCTTTATTCAATCCATGTATACGAAATTTTATTTGAGTATGACCTAAATATTTACTATACTTAGGTAGGGATCTTTACTTGATATAATTGGATTCATCAATGAGAATTAAACAATTTCTTTGTATAAATACGTTTATTTTACCTTTGGTTCGCTTAATTTACACTTGTAAAACAATACAAATAAGTTACAATATATTTTTCTATGCACTAATTAAACAAAATACAAAATGCTACTCTAATCTATTTATATCAAACAATAGAGCAAGGTATAGTATTTCTTAGACATAAAATATAAGTAATGAGCCCGTAACATATATTTGTCCAGCAATCAATCAGCTGGGGTAACCGCTTGCCATAGAGTTGTTAAGCAATTTTACTACATTTTATAAATATATAAATAAATGCATGGGAAATCCTCGTATTCAAATATTTATAAAAAGTAAAGATACATAGTTGGTGTCCAAGAAAAATAGCTCTATGGTTTAAAACGGGCCCAAAATAAAAAAAAAACTTGGCTTTCATGCCCCAGATTAAATTATCCTAATTGACTTTTTCATATCAGTCTTTATAACGATTATTAGATTGATAAAATATTCTTGAGATACCTAATGTACTTATATTTATATAAGTGTAAGGTTACGTCTAATAATCGTTTACTATCTTTATATATTCGTGAACTAAAATTGCATTAATCAGCTACAAGAAGTTTAATAGTCTGTAGGTATTGCATTTTTTTAAAGTAATTTTGTAGACTGTTCAGAAAGAGATCCGTTGCTAAGAAATTTACTACTAGGTACTAATTAACGTTTTTATTTCCACATGTCAATTTTGCAACCTATCCCTACCTTCTCGGTCCTTAAATGTTAGACCCTGGATGATCGAGCTTTGTTCGTATTTTTGACGTTTTCTAAAAAGGTATCCAGATCGATTTACCGCCCCTGAAATCCCCTGCACATAACATTTCATGAAAATTGTTGGAGCCGTTTTAGAGATTCAGATTATTTATATATTGCAATTCAAGAATTACTCGTCGAAAGGTGTTAGATAAATACACAGATAAGCTTATTGATTAAGAACAAATAAGGTTAAAAATATCCAAATGGTGCAGACGAGCTTCCATTGCTAGCTAAGCAACGCCTTCCTTTCCAACGACGGTTTTATTTCTGAACAGCCTACCGAACTTTCCTAAATCTAAGTTAAAATAACATTTTCTATATAAATATTCAACTTATCTATCAGGAATGCCATTTTTGCTCTTATTGGGGTAAAATAAGACTGAATTTACATTGTGATTGAACAAAAAAAAATATGTTTTTTTTAAATTCCAATAACAAAAATAAGTATCGCCTTTCAAGCATTATGATATTATAATCAATAAAATCATCAATATGTAGGTTCATTTTTGATTTTAAATGAAAGCAATTATTATCTATGGTAAAAATCAGCTTTGGTTAAGTTTAATGGTAGAAATGTGCTAAGTATTTGGATTAACGCCTCTATAAATATATTAAGTATTATCTAAGTACAACTTACTATTACTTAAATACTTAAGTCGTTATATTTTCATACAAAATATTTACAACAATTACAATATTGGAATAGTATTTACATCAAAAGAGAGTATAGTCTTGGATACGTAGTTTCAAAGCAATCAAACATAATAACTTTTTCATCATTTAAAAGAAGGGTGTATTCTCCAATGAAACAGGCAGAGGTGTACTTATAGTACACCCATAAGTGCCAGTTATTTATACAATATGCCTATTGCCAACCTCGCACTAATCCAAATTTCAAACTTCAAGCTTCGAGAAATCACAGATGGAAAAAAAACAATATCATTTATTATAAAGCCTTAGCGTGGTTGTCTATGGATTTATTTGTGGAATACGGCACTAACTTCATAGACAATCATAATAGTTTGCATTTTATGTATCACACTGAGATTCATTAGTGTTTGGTTTTGTTGATTTTTTTAGGGAAGCTCGTGGAACAGTTGCTATTGCACATATCATTCGATTAGTGAAGTTAAGCAACCCTTACCCTAGCCGGTAATTGGATGGGTCACCGCCCGAGTACCCTCCGTGCCTCGGAGAGCACGTTAAGCCGTCGGTCTCGGTATATAATTTATCACCTTTGGCAATCGTTACAGATCAGTCGGCCTTAAATAGTCTGACGACTGGTTTAACCCAGATCATAGATTTTCCTCGTTAAAGGGGTTGCGAAGGTCAGACGGCAGTCAGAAAATCAGGTGATGAAGCCTAATTGAAACATATAAAAAAACTTAGATATAAAATTCCCTCTGCAATACACATCATATGAACCATAAATATTAAACAATGATTTGTCCAATTTAATAAGTTGCCGTATTTACAGGTGCCGTCACAAGCTACGAGCGCGCAGCGAATAGTGGGATAGCTGCGTATATTTTTATTCACCTCGCACCACACATATAGACATAGACAGACTCAAAATTGCTACTCAAGCTCATAAATATCTTAATTCTATTAGACTTTTAACAAAGTACTTTCAAATCGTCATAATGACATAATTATACAGAAGTATACATCCTACTGCCAGGTTCGTAATGTTGCTTTTACTGAGAAGAACCTGGCAAGAAACTCAGTAATTACTCTTTTCAAAAATAATATACATTTTTAAAAATACAAAATAAGTTACTTAAGAAATGTAAGCCCATGGGCACAGTTCCAATGCGCAAATGTCGATAAAAATTTACATAAAGTAAAAGTCTAGTAGTTCTACTTATATCATTACTACTGGGCATTGAAGGTACGCGGTCAGAAGTCATGACGGGACCATACGATCAAATACAGTGCGAATCTATTTAGCTCTAACCTACGTATTCAATTTGGTTTCGTACCCCACAGGTCAACTTATTAATTGGATAAAGTTATCTTCACTAATATTATAAAGAGGAAAGATTTCTTTGTTTTTTTGTTTATTTGCATTGAATATGCTCCGAAACTACTAGACCGATTTGAAAAATTCTTTCAGCAATGGATACCTACATCTTCAGCGGGTAACATAGGGTATATTCGATCCCCGTACTCTCACGGGCACGGGAACTACGCGGGTGAAACCTCGTGACGTTCATAAATTTGCCGGTTTATCCTTCCTTTTCTCAGCAGAATTAGAAGACTGCCCCATCGTTCTACTACCCCAAGTAGTTCTCTTAGTAACTGGGTTGTTCTTGCAAAACTTTAAAAGGTTAGCGTACGCTGCTCTATATTGTCTATTGGTCGCGGCGTATATGAGAGGGTTAACTACACTGGAGGCCCAAGCTAAAATGGACGCTATTATGTGGAGCCAAGGGTATGTAATCCCGTCGTCGGCTACGTTCATGATCATCAGAGGGAGAAAGCACGCTAGGAAACAGAGGAAAATGGTCGCCATTAGAGTAGTGAGGCGGGAATCTTCTTCCTTTTCCTTTGCTGTCTGACCGCTTAGTTTGCTGTGGAGAAAAACAAAGTTATAATTTTCGAAATTGAAGTCATTTTACATGTCCCGTCACGAGATATGAGCGCTGGCTCTGAATTCTCAGTAGTGATTTTTTGTATCTTATATGGCGCGAACAAATAAATACAAGCACAGTTATATCAAATATTTTCGCTAAGCGCTCATATCTCGAGGCGTTGTCCCACAACTCGAATAGCCAGTGTTAGATAAATTTGTGAGCATTTGCAATGACAAAGAAATATGTGCAATTTGATAATAGCGAAAGTATAGACCAAAGATATTTATAAAAACGTTTTTTTAGAAAAATCCTATTACTGTACAATCGACGCACTGCATAATATTTGTACGAGGTAAGCTCAGTAGTAAGGTTCTGCTTAAACCGATGATGCCCCTAGGCCCCCAGTTACCTGTGCGTACTCATGCAGATATACTTATTTACATATTATATTTTGAAGTCTGCAATAACGACAGATGTATATAATGTTATTGTTCATATATAATTATTAGGAAAAAAAAACTGTGAAATGTGGCTAAAATGTAACTGCAGTACTTAAATAGATAACTAAGTTAATATTTACATGCCCTAAAATTGGGTGAAATGTGTGATTCTTGTGACTTTAATAACACCTATTTTGTACCATATTTCATGTGAATATATACTATTTCTATATCTATTTCTTATAAAACAAACATTTAGAAGAAAACGTGAGAGTACCATCCCCAAATACGTGACGTAATGATATCTCACCCACATACACACCTGCGGCCCTCTAGCTTCTTCTTGCTCTCTCTCACGCGCCAGTATATGCAAGAGTAGGACACAATGATCACCACGCAGGGGAGGGCAAAGCCGAATACGAAGAGGTATTTTTTGGGCGACCTCCCGTTCTTTGGGAGGATTGTGCATGAGAATGTGTGCGGGTCTAACCCGAGTTGGCCCCAAACGCCAAGGAGAGGCGGCACCTGGAATGATGACGGTAGGAATAAGAAAATATATACGGATAATTATATTCAATTCAAAATAAAAAAATATCTTTATTCGATTAGACTTTTTACAAAGTACTTTCAAATCGTCAGAAAGACACGATTACATAGGATTATACATGCTACCGGCAGGTTCGGAAGGTTGCTTTTACTGAGAAGAACCTGGCGAAAAACTCAGTAATTACTCTTTTAAAAAAAAAAAATTACAGCTTTGAGTAATACAATATAAATCATAAAAAATATATATAAGCCCATGGACACAGTACCAGTGCACAAAAGTCGATATAAAATTACAACTACGAATAATTGTGTAGATGACCACCCCCACTAGCAGCACCTGTTCACAAGTATGACGAGAATGCCAGACATATGACAAACATGCGTCGCAATTCGAACTTGCGTCGCTTGCCTAGCAGGCGACTGCTTACCCTTATGCATAACCTAAACAGCAATGACATGAATTAGTACTCGTGATCTAGGGTTGATCACCTAATAGAGGATGTTCCCTAATTCGGACAATTGAACAAGGTATTAAGTAGAGTGCATTGAACTAATTGTGGCATCCTGTATGCGGGACTTGTTTATTTATGTAAGGATAGCTATTAAAACTTTGTGATCACTTTTCTCTATTCCATGATCAACGCAAATACTGATAAATTAATTGGCTGGATCAATAATTCAACTGTGCCATAATTAATACCAAATAAACAAATTTATTATTAACAATATTACATTTATTTATAGATACAGTACCTAACGATATATATTGCACATCGATCCCAGGAAAAACACATAACATTCGTATAATTTCGCGTCATCTCTGTCACACATATATCGATACTATTTCCGCTCTGCGTTCAAATCTCGAGACGGGACCTGTACCAGATTATTTGGTAACTCACCATCAAGCCGAAGGAGACGATCCAGATCAGCAACAGCTGGATCCAGATCTTGGTGGTGGTGTAGATCTGGGAGTACATGTCGTAGTACGCTATCAGGGTGTATCTGGAATGCAAAAAACATTCAATTAATAAAGGTATTCTCATAATATCTCTTAGGCTAGTTAAATAGGAGCTAAAAGTTTTATGTTAGGCTTAACTGCGGCACTCAAATGAGGAAACCTAATCATAATGGGATTCTAGTTTATGATCTTTCTTGATCTGATGATCATGTATATATCTGATTCTTTCTTCTGAGTGAAAGGCGATTAACGAAAGAAATTTATAGAGCGAATGTGAGCGGAAGTGTCGGTAGAGGGCGTCCAAGGAACAACTACTTTGACCAAATTAATAGTATTTTTCAGGAAGGTCAAATTCGGACACTCGTAACCGAAGAAAGTGTATGAAGAGATGCATGAATGTGTATGAAGCGAAAGAAGTATGAAAGGATTGTAGCATGTGGCAAACGGTGGTCTCTGCCTACCCCCATGGGATACAGGCGTGCTTATGTACGTATGTTCTTTCTTCTTTGCAGACGAAGTGACGAAGAGACGAAAAAATTTTGGTAAACGGTCTGCTACTCGGAGAGCTTGAGGGACCAGAAGCCGTAGATAATATAATAAGCTCTTGCCATGATAATTAGTCTGTCTGACAGATTACGTGATCTACGTCTGTCTCATGATCATTGTCAATATATCATGGCAATGAGAGATCATTGAGGGCCCCAAGTCTGGCTGCCAATTTGAATCAAGTATTTGTTAGGGACAACCAAGACCAATAATGATTATACTTAACCTTCTAGCTCATTGACCATTCAATAGGATTCAAAGAAGATATACAATTCAAATTGGATAAAAATCACATCTAGATCTCACCGGGCGCTCAATCAGAAACATGTGAGTTTGAGGATATCAACTATCGTGTTTTATTTGCGATCGTAACCAGAATAATCTTAGGTGACCCAAGTGCCAAGTGGAGCTTGCGTGGTGATAGTGTTTGCTTCGCTT
This sequence comes from Watsonalla binaria, assembly GCA_929442735.1. NCBI lineage: Eukaryota > Metazoa > Arthropoda > Insecta > Lepidoptera > Drepanidae > Watsonalla > Watsonalla binaria. The sequence goes on along the minus strand of OV838929.1, from coordinate 971,336 downwards.
AAGAATATGATCGATATCTTCAAGTGGTTTGGGTCCGTAACCCCTTAACAACATTAGATTATTCATCCCACTTTTATGGGACATTGGTATTGGCACTTGACTCAACCCGATGTGGCTGGTCACTGATTTTTGTACGAAGCCATCTGATCTTCGTAACCCCTTTAACGAGGAAAATCGGTAATCTGTCTTAAGCCTCCGAGTGACCTGTACCGACCGGGACAGACGGCTTAACATGCTCTCCGAGGCACGGAGGGTACTTGGGCAGTCACCCATATAATAACTGACTTGGATTAGGGTTGCTTAACTTCGCTGATCCAGTGATATGCGCAATAGTAACTAATTAAATGACAAGGCAATAAATAAGGCTGAAAAAATATATATTGAAATCTTAAAACATATAAATACTTAACCAAGTTTTATCTTGACATTATCGCGGGTTAAAGTCTGTAATAATAGACCTTAGCTTCCACTATCTATAGAAAGAAATGCAAACACTCCCAAATCATAAATGGTGAGCGCCACTTAACATTCAATCAAAGTGGCGTGGAATCAGAAAGCACTCAGCTTATCTGGCGTGGGAACCGGAGTGTTTGCCCACTAAACCACGATTAGATACTGTCGTTTACACACTTTACTGCACTCGTTGGGAGTCTGGGGTGGAGTGAAGCAATCCTCTTATTTCACTCTTTTTAGGAGCAGGGCGTCTACTGGTAAGTAATATAATAAGCTCTTGCCACGATAGTTCGTTTATACATACATATGCTCACGCCTGTATTCCCCGAAGGGGTAGGCAGAGGTGTTGTTATCACAATACCCACTTTTCACCGAATCTTTGATTAAGTGCCAACGTGACAGATGGTGAGTATATCGCTGTCTCAGGCACTATACATACGTCTTTGAATTACTTCTCAGAAATATGCAGGTTTCTTTACGATGTTTTCCTTCACCGGGAAGCACATGGTGTGAAATCACTATATAGAAGTTTTTTAGAAAAACGCATTGGTACAGGCCCCCCTGGGATTCGAACTTCCGTCGCTTGCGTAGCAGGCGACTGCTCAAGCCCCGTGGCCACTACGGCACTTCTACTACTTCACTAGTTCGTTTATCTGACAGATTTATACGTGATCTGCATCTGTCTCATAATCATTGTCAATATATCATGGCAATGGGAGGTCATTGAGGGCCCCAAGCCTGGCTACTAATTTGTATCAAGTACCTATTTCTTAGGTAAACGGGCAACCAAGATATATAATAATTATACTGCCTTAATATTCTAGCTCATTGACTGGTCAATAAGATTCAAAGATGTAAAATTCAAATAGGATAAAATCACATCTAGATCAGGCCGTGCGCTCATAAGATACATACACAGGAGCCATGTTATGTTAAGCAAGGCATATTACACTTTTAATAACTTAAAGGTCCATTAAAGATCCATTGGTAGCATTGCCATAAAGTATCATGTCAACAAACCGATCTTCAAGGAGTCAAGTTGCATGTAAACGAACAGTGGTTCTTTATACGCAGGCTACTGACCTGCCCTCATCAATGGATTTATTTTTGTTAAGCCGCGCCCTTTGCATAAGTCACTAGCGGAGAGCGGATTTTATATTAAGTTTTTTTTTTGGAAAGAGTTTTTTAGTTATGTAATTTTTCATCGACATTTGTACATTGGAACTTTGTCCATGAGCTTACGTTCCTTAAATTATTTATTTTGTATTCTTGAAATTGTATAATATTTTTGAAAAGAGTAATTACTGAGTTTCTTGCCAGGTTCTTCTCAGTAAAAGCAACCTTCCGAACCTGGCGGTAGCATGTATAATCCTGTATAATTATGTCATTTCACAGACGATTTGAGAGTGCTTTGTAACAAGTCTAATCGAATAAAGATATTTTTGACTTTGACTTCATGTCTTTGATTTACTTTTGAGTCACATGCACGTTTCCTCACGATGTTTTCCTTCACCGTATAGTACGTGGTGTGAAATCACTGCACATAACTTTTTAGAAAAACTCATTGGTACAGGCCCCGCTGGGATTCGAACATGCGTCGCTTGCGTAGCAGGCGATTGCTCAAACACTAAGATCACCACTGCTCTCTCTCTGCTGATAAAAGAAGTAGGAATCGCTATTCGCTCCTGACAAAGACCATCCAGACATCCGGCTCACTGCATTTTGTTTCAAACTGTTTTGCGTCAAGATCTGCGGTTGGAATATGAGCCTTATTGCTTAGTATACAAGAATGATTCAACCACTAAGGGTTGGTGCATACATATTTCATGTTGACGCAAAGTAATATTTATGTGCATACGTTGAAATGTTTACGTCAAATAAAAGTCATAACACTTTTTTTACGGGTGAAGGATATTTTATGTGAAGAAAAACAACTTTCGGATCACCTGTGAAAATACTCTGTCAGTCCTTCTTTGTATATCTCTTAGCAACGAATGTTTAAAAGAAAGAGAGTGAACCAGGAAAGTGAATCAAAGCTTGATTTTTGGTTTTTTGGGGAGTCTGGGGCCCGACCATGAGCTCTTATCGCAATGTTATTTCAGCTGTGCGACAGTGACAGATGTACATAGAGTAGGTAGAGACATTGAAAAAATAAATATAAAAAAAATTCTCGGTCTGTCTATCTCCGAAACGCCTGGACCGATTTTAGCGGGACTTTCACCGACGGATAGCTAAAGGGTTCAGCGAGCCACATTATGAAGTCTACGCGGGTGAAACTGTGGCGTACAGCTAGTAAATAAACCTTAGGTAGGTACTTGCCGCATTATTCACTAAGGTTTCTCAGCATCGCACTCATCGTCGAGTATCAGTTTAAAAGATACGACATTGAACCTTATGCTCTTTGCTTTATGTATCAATTTCCAATGATTGAAACCAGCGCCCGTCGTTGAATTCGACGTTGAGAAACCTTACAGAATAACGCGGCAGGGCCAAAACTGAATAAGTATTTTTTATGCTCACAAATATTTGTAATATTTCAGTTATTATATTTGACAATTGAGCATTTGAACTGTGTCCATGGGCTTATATTCATGAGATATAAATACTGTAACCAAAAACATTGTATAATATATATTTTTTAAAAGAGTAATTGTTGAGTTTCTTGCCGGGTTCTTCTCAACAAAAGCTACCTTCCGAACCCGGTGGTAACATTTATAATTATGTATAATGTATTTTGTGTCCTTCTGATTTTTAAGTACTTTGTAAGAAGTCTTATCAAATAAAGATATTTCAAATTTTGAATTTTATTTTCGGATGACGGTACTGTATTGGAGCCTATTCAGCTCCGAAACTATTGGACCGATTAGAAAAAAATCTTTTAGCAATATCAGCGAATGATATAGGCTATATTTAATCCCCGTACTCCCACGGGAGACGGTCGGACCAGATGCTCTATGGAGACGCATCCATAGAGCGTCTGGTGGTGCAGGGTAAATTCGAGGGTACTAGGGCACGTGGCAGATCACCAATGAGATGGACGGACCAGATTAAGGCTGTGATGGGTGTTCCTACTATCAACGAATGCTCCCGTAAAGCAGCAGTCCGAAATGAATGGCGCCGTTTTGTTCAGCAAGCCACCAATTCTGACATTACGACCACGACCGCTCTGCCAAGAGTGTAACGATTGAGAATTGGAACATTGTCCATGAGCTTATGATTATTAAATTATTTATAAATTGTATAATTTTTGTATAACTTTAAATTGTATAATATTTTTGAAAAGAGTAATTACTGAGTTCCTTGCCAGGTTCTTCTCAGTAAAAGCAACCTTCCGAACCTGGCGGTAGCATGTATAATCCTGTATAATAATGTCATTCTGACGATTTGAAAGTACTTTGTAAAAAGTCTAATCAAATAAAGATACTTTTGACTTTGACTTTGAGAAGAACTCCCACAGGAACAAGAACTACGCGTGAAACCGCGTGATGTCCGCTAGTTTATATTGTACCTACGATGCTCTACTGAGAGTCAATATAAGTCGTGCAAGACAAGATCTTCACCTAGATTCCTTGAGCATAACTTACGCATCGATGGCCGTGCTAATTTATAAATTAACGGTATATACGCTTAAGAAAACTATTTCATTAGAAAATTCCCAACTACACCGCAATATTCGTTTTTACAGCCTACTGATTACTATCGTTAGAAAGCAATAAATAGCCGTTATCATGAACATACGAAACAATATAACAAGTAGAAAATGGTATGAATTAGAAACGGATTTTACCAATGAGTTTTTCTAAAAACTTATATGTAATGATTTCACACCACGTGCTTTACGGTGAAGGAAAACATCGTGAGGAAACCTGCATGTCTGAGAAGCTATTCAAAGTTGAAAAAATTCAAAATTCTACATTTTTTTATTTGATTAGACTAACAAAGTACTTTCAAATCGTCAGAAGGACACAAAATACATTATACATGATTATAAATGTTACCACCGGGTTCGGAAGGTATGTATAGTGGACGTATGTATAGTGCTGGGACGGCGATAGACTCGCTATCTGTCTTGCACTTAATAATTTTGGGTGAAAAGTGGGTGTCGTTATAACCTCTGCCTAGCCCTTAGGGGAATACAGGCGTGAGCATATGTATGTATGTATGGTATAGTTATGGACTCGGAGAATCCAATAGGGGGATATCCACCTTACCATAGTTATAAGATACTAGCTGTGCCCCACGGTTTCACCCGCGTTGATTTAGTTTTATTTCATATTAATATTACGATACACATTTAACGTAGTTTCTTTCTTCAGACGATTTAATATTTTTTAAGAACAATAAAGCGGTTATTGTGATTAAACTATGATAGTTAGATATGTGCTCTCACGGACTGGGGTCCAACCATGAGCTCTTATTGCAATGATATTTCAACTGTGTGACAGTGACAGACGTATACACGTCAAATACATCTATCTCATAATAAGAGTAAAACTATCATGGCAATAAGAGGTTATGGTAAGGCCCCTGTTTTGTAGATCTTAAGTTTTTGCAGCGCACGCATATATCGGTTTTCTATTTTACACCTTGGATTACAAAATCTTAATTTTCTTACGGTACCCTAATTTTTTTGGATAATAAAATATAGCCTTTACTGTTCTCGATAAATGGACTAACCAACGCTGAAAGATTTTTTGAAATCGGACCAGTAGTTCCTGAGATTAGCGCGTTCAAACAAACAAACTCTGCAGCTTTATAATAATAATAATGGTCTCCTACCGAATTTCGGTTACGGCGGCTAATCTCAACGAGGATCAGCCAACTGCGCATGAGATATTATTGTGCACAAATGTGTGCGGAAACACAGGTGCACTTGTTATTCTCTCACTCTCATAGTGGGATGGGAGGCAATCAGACACGACCGGAGAGAGATCAGGCGGAGGACCAACGGTGCAACGTGCTTTCCGAGGCACGGGGGTGGAAACACCGCCACCTTTATAATATTAAGTATACGTAGATATAATACTAGCTGTACCCAAGTAGTTTTACCCGCGTAGGCATTATTTCGCGGAAACATCCTACCTACCTTATGTAATAAGGGGTAAAGAGGTTTAGTTCACTTTATTTAAAGACTTCACTTAAAACACACTTAAATCTAAACACTCAAACCTTTTCCAACAATAGTGAAGTGTTAACTATTTCAATTAATTGTAATAGCGTGTGCTTTTATTGAATCGTTCCCAACATGCCCCTTAATGGTGGTTCGTATTAATAATGCGGGTTTAGTTTGAAGTGCATTTCAATAAACTTCTATATCTCTTTACACATTACACTTCTCAGCATTGCAACTGTGTCCACGGGTTCACATTCATGAGATACTAGCGGCCCGGTACGTGCCTCGCTACGTATAATGCATAGTAATAAAAAAAATATTATTAAGTTAATTTAGTCAAACAAAAAAATATTTGACAGAACTATCGTCACTTCTTTGGTCTGCGATTGTTTTGCCTACCCGAAATCTCTTCACTAATACCTACTTGAACTTTACAGTATGGTATTAAGGTTCAAATTGGCTTTTAAGTATTGGTACAAATTGTTTGTATATGGGAGTATAGAAAGATGTTGATTTTACACTTTATCAAGACTTTTTTTTTAATTTTCTCTGCGTACAAACCTTCCCTGGACTTCCACGAATAATTCAAGACCAAAATTAGCCAAATCGGTTCGTGCGTTCTGGAGTTATAGCGTCAGGAAGGAAAACCCGACTTATTTTTATATAGTAGATAAATACTGTTAACCACATTGTATAATATTTTTTCAAAAGAGTATCTAATTGTTGAATTTCTTGCCGGGTTCTAATCAACAAAAGCAACCTTCCGAACCCGATGGTAACATTTATATTCATGTATAATTTATTTTTGTGTTCTTGTGACGATTTGAAAGTACTTTGCAAGAAGTTTAATCATATAAAGATATTTTGAACTTGAACTTGAACACTGAATCTTCACAGATAAATAAAATTAAAGTGTTTATTTGTAATTCCAAATTATCAGTTTCTCACTAAATGCACACCCCCACTTTTTCGCAAATGTAAGAAGGCTACCAGAAACCATCAGCAACACCTGTTCTCAAGTATGACGTGCAAGTCATTCCTAAAATAACTTTCTTGTCGTATTTCCTACCACAATAGTCCAAAGTGTAAACTGATTGAATTAATATAAATGCGTGTGTGTAACCGATCTCAACTATCCCCACCTTTGATTTGAATTTCTAATATCGCCTGTTATTTTGTTTTGTATTTATTATTAAGATCAGTTGCAAGGAGCGGCTTGCATTTTGTGTTGCAATGGCTGAAAATTGTGTTATAAGACTCATATCCCTTATTCAATTTATAAAATCATTTGATAATAGAACGATGGACTCACCATCTGTCACGTTGGCACTTAATCATATTCGGTGAAAAGTGGGTGTTGTTATTACAACACCTCTGCCTACCCCTTCGGGGAATACAGGCGTGTTATGTAAAATCGTTTGATATTGTTTTTACTTTTTTAATTATATTTTTTTATACATGCTGATAAAATATTAATTGTAATTAATCATTATTTATTATGCAATTAACAGTGTATGATGCCAGCTGAGTTTCTTCATCATTATGAGTTGTAGCAAATTATACAACATTAAAACAAAGAAACTGCTATTCACTGCAAGTCGGCAGATCCCGTTATGTTGTGATCTCTTGAAAATTATTCCTTGTGTGTTCTTTTCGTAATTACAAGTGGATTAGTAATCCGAAGCCGTAATCATTACATTGAAGACAGGCTATAAAGCTAGAGTTGACATGTGACCAAAATTAGGCATTCGTGCATCGTATTTGGAATTAATAATGGAAGATATTACGTAACAGCTGATTCGAGTCGATGTTTGAATAATAAACATGGTGACGTTTTCCATGTCCTCCACATTGACGCAAGTAGGTAATTCTATTTTACTCTTCAGTTATATGTTCTATCCGAAAATGTATATTATTCAATATCTTATTCAAAAATTCAAATTCAAAATTATCGTCCGAAAGACACGATTACATAGGAGTTACAGTGTGAAATCACTGTACATAAGTTTTTTAGAAAAACTCATTGGTACAGGCCCCGCTGGGATTCGAAGTTGCGTCGCTTGCGTAGCAGGCGACTGCTCTAACCCCGAGGCCACCACGGCTCTTTATAAAATATTTATCATTTTAATAGCTTTGTCACACGGTATACCTATAAAAATAGAAATAATATATTTCTTGTGATATTTTTGCCGCTCCTATTGGACGCAACGTGATGTTATAATATTCCTCAATGAATGAACTATCCACAAAATAAATATCTTAAATCATGTGCTTCAAGCTTTGAAACACGAAGAGCTATTTCATTCTAAAATCAGAAGCGGGTATATCCCACCCAATGTATCACTGTTTTCATATTATTGTTTATTACTATTGCGGACTAGAACACCATTTTTATGATACACTTTCAAAGAGATCCGGTCCAGTTACATCACGTCATAATAAATCAAGTCATAGCGCTCTCTCCCGAGGCTATGTTGAGCATGCATCACTTTATAAAGGATGCCTATATTTTTCTTCTCGGAAATGTTTGCATACTTTGCATTGATACGGTTTTTGAGAAGTTCACCTTAACTCATGCGGGTGATTCTACGAGCACAACTAATGTCCCGTTAAAAATCAAAACAGGCGAAAATAAACATAATGCATACAGCCAATCAGATGATAAGAAATGGTAGGTAAGTGGTTACCGTTTGAAATACTAGGTGCTGACTCTCTAAGAAGCCTTTGAAGAATACCTCTTTATTTATCTTCATCATCACTAACAGCTGCGCTATTATGTTGATGCCGTATTACAAGCACAATGCGTGCATACAGATGGAGCAGATCATCTCCCTGGCCTTATCTCATACACTGTTGGGGTCAGCACTTGATTAAACCCGATGTGGCTGATCACTTGATTTTTATTCGAAGCGACTGCCATCTGACCTTCGCAACCCCTTTGACGAGGAAAATATGTGATCTGTGTTAAACCAGTTGTCAGACTATTTTAGGCCGACTGACCTGTAACGACTGCCAAAGATGATAAATTGTCAACCGGGACCGACAGCTTAACGTGCTCTCCGAGGCACGGAGAGAACTCGGGCGGTCACCCATCCAATTACTGGCTAGAGGTAAGGTTACTTAACTTAACTTAAAGATGGAGGAGAATGAACTCAAAATCCAGTGAAAGATTGACCATTGGAGTTGCTTGCGGTGATTCTGAAGAGTTTGTATTTCCGAAGATATAATGCACTATTAAGCTTCTAGACCGATTTAAAAAAAATATAAGTATTGTAAGCATAACAGCATTGCATACGAATCAAATTGTTTCAGAAACCCTTAGTTCCTCTAAAAATAATTTACCATCAGAAATTCTTTACACCATTCAAACGTGTTCGTTCCCCAACAGCAGTATTTATAGTGAGGTGGCGAACGAGGAATTATTTTCCGGGCTGCGTTTTGTTTTACAACTTCACGCGGAGTGGCCGCGATAAATAACGATGACGTTTATACTAGCCACAACTAAACGTATGGTTTTTTTACGATACAACAGTTACATGGTGCTAGGCCGTGTAGAGAGAGATACAATCAATAAACTTGAAAGCGTGGAATATGTCTCTCTCTGTGTTAATATGTTATGCTAGTCAATATTATGTTGAGATAATTAAATGACAGTGAACCTCAGTCCATTGAATAACTTCGGCAATCGCTGTCAGAAGCTTAAGATTAGCGATGCGTTGTTGGTGTTGTAATAACAACACCGACTTTTCACCAAAGATGATCAAATGCCAACGTGACAGATGGTGAGTCTATCGCGTTCTTAGGCACTATACATACGTCTTTAAATTATTCCTCAGACATATTGAGGTTTCCTTACGAGGTTTTCCCGCACCGTTAGGCACGGGGTGTCATATCACTGTACATAAGTGTTTAGAAAACTCATTGGTTCAGGTCTGATGGGATTGGAACTTGCGTCACTTGCGTAGCAGGCGATTGCCCAAACCCCATGGCCACGGCTCCGTTTCCCCCTCGTCAACAAAAAAAAAATGGTTATATCAAAAGCATACGCACCTATTAATAGTGATAGCGACCATAGAGAGAAGTGAAACAGCTTCGTTTCCATAGAAAACGAACGCGAACATCTGACAGAGCCGAGGGCCCAGCCCCCAGTGCTGCTGGATGTACCGGCTCGCAGTCAGAGGCAGGTTGATGCTGCAGAACAGCAGGTCAGACACGCACAGGGACAGCACGAACATTGTCGTCACGTGCCCTCGGAGCTTCGGGTGCATGAGGAGAGCCACTGTTGTTACCAAGTTACCTGGAAAAGGGAAGCTTGGGGTTAGGTGTGACACGAAAAGGGATCTACCAAGTCTAATCGTTGGCACTTCCATTATCCACTGGGCAAATCAACACACTTATATTATAAAGAGGAAAGATTTGATCCTATCACATAGTGAAAACGAAAAATATAATAAAAATAAAAATTATAAATAAAACACGGAATTTAAATTAGTGTCTGCGGGAATGGTGCCCAGTAAGCTGGCTGCGTTACTTCGTTGGATCGCTAAACTAATCCTCTGACCGAGGTAAGAACCAGCTCGACGGTCACCAGAGATGTCAACCAGGCGCTTTGAAAGATCCTTAAAAAGGACTTTCGCATTTGGCCCCCATGGCCCCAAAGTCTCAACCCCAAACGGCAGAAATATACAATTATGACTGATTTCTGCATATTTCCGCCGCTTGAGGTTTTCTGCACACACTGCCGTCGCCCCTGCTTGCTTCGAAGTAGAACAGTATTTTGTTTTTGTCGAAATTTTATTGTTTTTTGCATTGAATATGCTCCGAAACTACTTGACCCATTTGAATAATTCTTTCAGCACTGGATAGCAACATCATCAGAGTAACATAGGCTATATTTTATCCCCGTACTCCCGCGGGAACGGGAACTACGCGGGTGAAACCGTGTGACGTCCGCTATTTTCTCTTTATGTAAATAAAACTCCAGCTGATTCAGAGATTACGGAATAAACAGACAGAGAAAAATTTAGGAAGTTTGTTTTTTTTAAGTCATTATCGTATATACTTTCATACGCATTTAGTGGAAAGCTGTTATTTTAGAATTACAAACAGACACTTAGATGTATAGATACAAAGGTGCTAGTTTTTTTGTTTGAAATATAATATGATAAACTCAAAAACGAGTCCTTTAATTATTATTTTAAAAAGTTCTGTGTATTAAATATACGAAATTAATTCCTGTTCTATCACTTTTCCTATTTTAACATAGACTTCATTCCCATAGTTATTGACACCTGGATAACAGTAGAAAAAAATTGGTACGAAATCTCGTGTTAGCAATGTGGTTATCCAATTCAGGTTACCAAATTTTAATAATGTCACGCCATAAGCCCAAATTATGGAATATAACAGGAGGCGTTGTGACTTTGAAGTTTGAGCAGTCGCCTGCTAAGTAAGCGACGCAAGTTCGAACCCCAGCGGGGCCTGTACCAATGAGGTTTTCTTAAAAACTTATGTACAGTTATTTCACGCGTGCTTTACGGTGAAGGAAACATCGAGAGGAAACCTGCATAGTGTCTCAGACGTGATGGACTCACGCACCGGTGAAAAGTGGGTGTTGTGATTACAACACCTCTCCCTTCGGGTATTTTATTTTAACAACCTGAGTTTAAATCACTGGCTGGATCTATTATATTATGAAAAACATTTGTTTTCAGTTTAAATAGTTTATTGCGCTAGCGCCGGGCGCCTCGGTAAGCGCTATTATGTACGTTGTTATAATTCTATTCGCACGTGACTTAGATTGGAACAAGCTAAAAATAATTTTGTGTAGTTTATGAAATTACGCCCCCGCATCGATCTTCAATATCACATGGAAATATAACTTTTTTTTACTAGAATAGTTTGTTCTCTTATTTTGTATATGTTCATATTTGTCTCGTGTATTTTATCATCAGTGTTAATATTTGTCTTGAGTTTATAACTATCGTTTTGTCTAATTAGCGTAATTGATGTTATGTCGTGCTGATTTATGAATACATATATAAATAACTTCTCAATATTGTCTGTGACGACATCAAATCAAAACAAACTTGCTGAATTTAAGCTATAATTTAATATGTAGTTGGAGTTATGTTCAACTGAATACATGCATACATTAAAAATCTGTCTGAATAAATTTTTTTACTAGTTTAACTTAAAGAAAAGGTGCCTCTCATAAAGTATAGGGAGGTGAAACAGATGGCACTGGACAGAGACAAATGGAAATGGCGATAGCATGTATAATCCTGTATAAGTATGTCATTCTGACGATTTGAAAGTACTTTGTAAAAAGTCTAATCGAATGAAGATATTTTTGACTTTGACTTTGAGCATTAGTTAAAGCTTTTTATATTGAAAATAAGTATGATGAAAAGTTATTAGCCGAGGAAAAACTAGGTTTCTTAAACAAGCTAAAAACTCTATAACTATTACCATAAGGCCCATGTATTATTAAAATAAAATAAAATAACCCTATTGGATGGAACACAGATTAATTAAATGTTGCAATTACTTGGAGTAGGGAAAATATCGTGACATATTCCAGACATGAACTTAGACATAACCCAATCGAGCACTTAGCGAATTGAACCGATGATATAAATGGCTTAATGGATATATTGATTGAACCTTCGTTTCACATTGGAGGGATATACCTGGCTATTATTATAAAAGCTATATTAATAATATAATGGATAGGATGGGAGCCGTGGTGGCCTTGAGGTTTGAGCAGTCGCCTGCTACGCAAGCGACGCAAGTTCGAATCCCAGCGGGGCCTGTACCTAGTCGTTCTAAAAAAACTTATGTACAGTGATTTCACACCACGTGCTTTACGGTGAATGAAAACATCGTGAGGAAACCTGCATGTTTCTGAGAAGTAATTCAATGACGTATGTAAAGTGTCTGAGACGGCGATGGACTCACCATGTGTCACGTTGGCACTTGATCATATTCGGTGAAATGTGGGTGTTGTTACAACACCTCTGCTAACCCCTTCGGGGAATTCAGGCGTGAGCATATGTATGTATGTATAATGGATATTTAGCGTATCTATACAGATACAGAGAATTCTCGAGAAGCTTGGGACCGCAACAAGTGGAGGCGCATCGCAGGGGCTGTTAGCCAATCAAGTTGCAACATCGTCAACCACGACCACTCTGCCAAGAGTGACCGACTAAGAAGAGAAGAAGATACAGATAAGTAAAATTGAAATATCTGTTTGTAATTCTAAATTAACAGCTTTTCACTAAATGCACTTCAATTAGTATTTGGTAATTACTTTAAAAATAAGATGTTTTTCCGGTCTGTTTGTTCAAGCTAATCTGAAAATGATTTATTCAGCTTAGGCCCTGGTGCACTTGTGAATGTCGAAGAATTGACCACCGGTTCGGAAACTAGCCTTCTAAGAAGAAACACCAAGAAACTTAGGCATGTACATTTAATCATGATAGTAAATAATGATTAATTAAAATTACATATGCTCACGCCTGTATTCCCCGAAGGGGTAGGCAGAGGTGTTGTTATCACAACACCCACTTTTCACCGAATTTGATTATGTGCCAACGTGACAGATGGTGAGTCTATCGTCGTCTCAGGCACTATACATACGTCTTTGAATTACTTCTCAGAAATATGCAGGTTTCTTCACGATGTTTTCCTTCACCGTAAAGCACGTGGTGTGAAATAACTGTACATAAGTCTTTTAGAAAAACTCAGTGGTACAGGCCCCGCCGGGATTCGAACTTGCGTCGCTTGCATAGCAGGCGACTTCTCAAACCCCGAGGCCAACACGGCTTTTAATTAAAATTAATATAAAATAATTCACAGTTGTGAAAATGTTATCAGCAGATTAAGATATATTGATACGGATGTGTGTATGTACATATATTTACAGGCCTCCTTAGTAGATGTACTTACCAATGTGCAGAATTAATTAGCTCTTATTAGCAACTTTGTGTGATTAATTATCAGTGTGATGTTGATTAAATATGTCTGTGGTCTGATGACATGTGTCCATAACGCCAATTAAGCTTCCAGAAGCATTCTTCATCTCACTTGGATCCCAAATATCTTTGGATGATGATGATTATGGAAGCACTCAAGTACGCAGGATATATTAAGGTACATAGATTTACGCGCAAGAAATAGGTGCTCATATTCGTCTTGTCCTTCTGAGCCCAGTGGAACGGGAACCGTTACGACCAGAGAAAGACTCGGACAGATGGACTAGTATCAAGGTAAGAAAGTTACAAGGGGTCAGTACTTTCCAATACTCCCATAATCGCCTTTTACGATACCCACGGGAAGATATGGGGAGGTGCTATACTACTCTACCGACACTACACTCTTTGGCTTCCTAATATAAGTATAAATATAGGCGGACTGTTTTCAATATGCTATGCATTTATCATCAAGGTATTCCATATTACATACTTGCTTTTTTTTTAAGTTAGCAAGTTTAATTAAGGTACTCTCATTTCTACATATTTATTTATTGATCACCAACAAGATGTACATCATCACATGCAAAAACAAACATTGAAATCACTTTGAGAGCATGCTTAATGCCATCTTAATTATAGGTGAAAACTGCTTTCTGCTGAAAAAAATTTCTTTTACATCTCCTATATCAATACTCTTCTAGTACAATAAACTACGAGAAAAAGAAAAATAAAATAAACAAGAGAGGCCATGGTGACCAAATTGGTCGACGTCTTCCCCGCAGACACAGTGATGGGGCTCATTGGTTTTGCAGCCAAGTCGCAGGCTGGCAGCTAAAGAAAATGAACCGTACGTTACCTACTAAATATTTCCAATAACGTTATAATGAAATTGAAGGTATGTATAGATCAAATCTGACAGATAACTGGCGACAGCAATCCATCTGTTATTGATAGGTTATTGAAAATGAAAATGAAAAATATTTATTCAGGTTAAGGCCCTGGTAAGGCACTTATGAATGTCCAGAATTTACCATCGGTTCGGAAACGGCCGATAGTATTTCATTAATATCTATGTTCGCAAACGCTACGTGACCTAAATGTGTTACTGTTTAACGTCATTATGTAAGTAGTTAGCCATTTGCTCACAAGATGGCGCCTAATACAATTATTTACGGATTAATTATATGTATAACAGTGATTTTCAAGGATTTCTAAGTCAGCATTTCTATTGATCGACTAGATAGCTGAGCCCGTGGTTTCATATATAAAATTGAAGCGTTTGTTTGTAATTCCAAAATTACAGCATTATACTATAAGTATATGAAAGTATACATGGTACTGAAATATAGATGTATGGTATAGAAAATGCAATTTAAAAAATATATCTGTCTGTCTGTCTATTTGTTCAGGGTGGATCGATTTTAACGGGACTTTCACTGTCAGATAGCAAATGTTACTTTTATTAAGAAAAAATATTTTGGTTTTCGCGGAAATTTAATTGAATCGACGCATGTGAAACCGCAGGGCACAGCTAGCTTTGTATTTATAAATTGTCAGTTAGAAGTGATTTTTACGAAAATGATGACGTGTGACGTTATTGCTGACACGTGACCTAGTGGCATACATATTAACATATTTCTAAGAATTTATGAAGAGCAGTTCCTCCTTATTATTCGTTCGCTGTTCATATTATTCATATAAAATTAATAAAATAAAGAGCCGTGGTGGCCTTCAGGTTTGAGCAGTTCGAATCTCAGCGGGGCCTGAACCTATGAGTTCTTCTAAAAAACTTATGTACAGTGATTTCACACCACGTGCTTTACGGTGAAGGAAAACATCGTGAGGAAACCCGCATATGTCTGAGAAGTAATTCAATGACGTATGTAAAGTGTCTGAGACGACGATGGACTCACCATCTGCCATAAGCTCTTACTGCATAGGTTCACTCACATTATGCGACAGATGTATATGACGATACATCTGTCACTGTCACATAAATATAATAACATTGCAATAAGAGCTCATGGTTGGGCCCCTGGCTGAGTTTCCAATCAGGTGGTAAATTTCGACAGTCGTAACCTTACCAGAACCTATACTGAATAAATGCTTTTCATTTAAATTTCCCCCTTAAGCGTATTCATGTTTGAGCTCTCAGACCAAAGGTTTGAGCTCTCAGTCCAAAGGTTTGAATTCTCAGACCAAAGGTTTGAGCTCTCGGACCAAAGGATTGAATTCTCAGACCAAAGGTTTGAGCTCTCAGACCAAAGGTTTGAGCTCTCAGACCAAAGGTTTGAGCTCTCAGACCAAAGGTTTGCAGCACTCAAACGCGAAAGTTGAAATCTCATGTTCATGCACGTTACGGCCCTTGGCTTGAAGTGAAGCTCTTTACAAAACAAAAAGCTGATTACTTACAAAATTACCCGTTATCTACGTATACTACAAATAAAATTGAAGTGTCTGTTTGTAAGCTTTTCATTATATGCATATGAAAGTACAAACAAAATTCTTTCTTTGTCTGTCTATCTGTTTGTTCCGGCTAATCTCCGTAACTTGCAGATAGCTAATGTTAAAGCAGTAACTCAGGATAACTTTATTTATAAAAATACGTCTATTATAATAATCTACGCGGGTAAAACCGCGGGGTGCAGCTATATTATATAAATGATATATTTTTCCAACCAGTTGAACATCCGGATGTGGCAAATTTTGCATAAAAACCTCGTAATACTCTGAATATTTTCTAATTACTCGCGTTGATTCAATTTTTATTACTGTTAATTGTCTTTTTGCATATTTTACGGAATCACTGGATCATAATCTTGTGTTTTCCCTCGTTATATGTGATTTACAACTTCATTTTGTTTTTTAAGTTTTTTATTGGCTTCAAAATATCTTTATACGATTAGACGTTTTACAAAATACTTTCAAATCGTCAGAAAGACACGATTACATAGGATTATACATGCTACCGCCAGGTTCGGAAGGTTGCTTTTACTGAGAAGAACCTGGCAAGAAACTCAGTAAGTACACTTTTAAAAAAAAAATTACAGCTTTGAGTAATACAATATAAATCATAAAAAATATATATAAGCCCATGGACACAGTTCCAGTGCACAAAAGTCGATATAAAAAAAATTAAAACTAAAGATATGTACTACGGATAATTGTGTAGCTTGAGATGACCAGCCCCCACTAGCAGCACCTGTTCACAAGAATGACTACGCAAACGCTATTATTGAACTTGTGAACCTAGGAGATAGGATCGGCACGTAAAGTATTGATTTTATAACATTATGTACGCAATTTTCGAAAGCATTGATATAGCATCGGTGGTTCAGTGGTAGAATGCTCGCCTGCCACGCGGGCGGCCCGGGTTCGATTCCCGGCCGATGCATAATAGATGTCTATACTCTTTTTTTTACTTTTATAATATACTTACTACTAGGTACAACCGGCGGTTTTACCCAGCCGGTTTTTTTAGCCCTTTAACTCCACGAAAATTTGATTTTTATTAAAAGAACCTGGTTGACCGAGCTGTAGGTCTAAAAAGGCCACTTTGTGAGAATCATAATGTGATCCGAATATTATTCATCATCGAAATGACAAAATGGACACTTAGGTGCAATTCATCAAGCATTATGATTCACGAATGATTACAATAATTGTAGATGTTAGTTCTTAACTAACTTTTTATGATGCTATTTGTCACTAAAGTAATTCATATTTTGTGGACCATTTTAGGAATCTTCACAAGAAAGTGTGAAACAGGTGAATTGCGAAATATTAATCATTATAACTATAAATTATTTATTCGATTTATGCGTATTAGATTTGTCGGAACATATATCTAAGTACCCGAACAAGACGCAACATATATACACATGCTCACGCCTGTATTCCCCGAAGGGGTAGGCAGAGGTGTTGTAATCACAACACCCACTTTTCACCGAAGATGATTAAGTGCCAACGTGACAGATGGTGAGTCCATCGCCGTCTCAGACACTTTAAATACGTCATTGAATTACATCTCAGAAATATGCAGGTTTCCTCACGATGTTTTCCTTCACTGTAAAGCACGTGGTGTGAAATCACTGTACATAAGTTATTTAGAAAAACTCATTGGTACGGGCTCCGCTGGGATTCGAACTTGCGTCGCTTGCGTAGCAGGCTCAAACCTCAAGGCCACCACGGCTTTTGAACAAGACGCAACTACCATATTAAAGCCTCTACGAGGTTGTGCTGAGCTGAGTGCCCGAAAAAGTAAGTCTGGAGCGTGGGGTGCATGGTGTCAATTGTTATGAATATAATTGACAGATATGAGAAGGATTATCATTTCGATAATATCGTGAAAAGCATCCCCGCTTTTTTAAAATAAAAGATTTTTTTTCTTATTCAAACTATGAATAACTTATATTTATTAAATTTCGTCTTTCATTATTCATAATTAATATTTATTAAAATTTATATTCTGTTCTTAGTTATAGTCCATTGAAAAGTTACATTTGCGGCTGCGTTTTTTAGAGGATGCAATTTTATTTTTTTGATGTGTAGGGGGGTCAGTGTGAAGCTAAAACCAAGTTTGTGGGGTCGCCACCCTTGTCCCACGGCCGCCATCTTGAAAATAGGGGTTCAAATGGTTTTTACGATATATCTCTTAAACTATTTATCTGATAATATGGTATATATATCCCCAACACATCAAAAAAATAAAATTGCGTCCTCTAAAAAACGCAAGGTTAGACCTAAAAAATGTAACATTTCAATGGACTATTAAGTTTTCTATATAAAGCGTGTTTTCTAGGTTTTTAAACTATTATTTATTTTTCATGTATATATTATATGTCATTTCCAACATAAATAATATACATAATATTATTTATTTTGGAAATGACAAAACTATTCTTTCACGCGTGGTTTTTACAAATAA
Source organism: Watsonalla binaria (assembly GCA_929442735.1). NCBI lineage: Eukaryota > Metazoa > Arthropoda > Insecta > Lepidoptera > Drepanidae > Watsonalla > Watsonalla binaria. The sequence goes on along the minus strand of OV838929.1, from coordinate 952,864 downwards.
TAAGGCAATAACAACACCACTATATCTATTAATAAACTCCGATGGCAGCAAAATAAACAGGCGCCTACCGAGGGTGGTCAAACACTTGTCAGCATACGGATAGGCAACTTGATTGATCGGACGATGAGACTGCCTACTGAACCCTATAGAGAATTGTTTTCGTTATTTCGAGTCTATTATGAACTAGCTGTGCCCTGCGGTTTAACGCGTAGACTAAATTTCATGGGTGACCTGCGGAACCCTAATGTCTTAAATAAAAAGCCTAAGTTACTCCTTGTAATATTAGCTATCTCCCACTGAAAGTCCCGTTCAAATCAGTCCAGCCGTTTCGGAGATTATCCGGAACAAACAGAATATTTTTTTTGTGATTTAATTTTTTGTTGAAGTTAGAATTTAGTGAAAGGTGTTACTTTGGAATTACAAATAGATACTTCGATTTTTTTTAATCAATTTATCTGTATATATATATATATATATATATATATAATAGCATTTCACTAAATGCATATGAAAGTATAAGGTACTGAAATGATAAAAGGTACTATTTTTGAATTTTCTCTGCCAGTCTGTCTGTTCCGACTAACGTTTCGTCCGTTCCGGATTTAACGGGACTTTCACTGGTAGATAGCTAATGTAACAAAGAGTAACTTAGGCTACCGTCATTTATAAAAACATTAGAGTTCCTCGGGTCACCCATGAAATTAAACCGCGGGGCACACCTAGTAATAAATATATCCACACCACCACCTACAAAGCTTCACAGAGTCCGTATAAATTTATGTAATTTAGCTCCGTTCAACAGAGTTCCTTATCTGTGCCACATACTCTGTGTCGATGCGACTAGGGAATATAGATAGATCGATAAGATCCTCCCTATATGGCGCTAATTGCGTCCAATACACGTGTCTAAGGGAAAGTTATTAATTTGATAGTGTTTGTGTGCCAATTGCAATTACTGCATGTTTGTCTACGACCGACGGCTTGGCTAATTGATATTGGACGAATGGATGTCGTATGGCTGTATCCATAGATAACATTCTACGTTTGTGACTGGATGTGGCTATAGACGCGGGACTATGGGCATATCTTTTCATCCATTACGGTCCCTGAACTAATTGTGGTTTTCACTATACATACATATGCTCACGCCTTTATTCCCCGAACGGGTAGGCAGAGGTGTTGTAATAACAACACCCACATTTCACCGAATATGATTAAGTGCCAATGTGACGGAGGATGCGTCCATCGCCGTCTCAGACACTATACATAAGTCTTTGAATTACTTCTCAGAAATATGCAGGTTTCCTCACGATGTTCTCTTTTACCGAAAAAGCACTTGCGTAACAGAGCAGGCGACAGCTCAAACCCCAAGGCCACCACGGCTATTGAATTGAATTTGTTTTCAGTGAATTGTCAGACTTCATTACCCGAGTTGTGTAGAAGTACTAAGGCAAACAAGAAGGGGAATATATAATGTGACTTCATCTCATGAGAGCAGTAGGTCTAAAAAGACCACTCTGGAATTAATCATAATGTGATTCGAATATGATTCATCATCGAAATGACAAAATGGTCACTTAGGTGCAATTCATATTATGATTCACGAATGATTACAATAATTGTAGATGTTAGTTCCTAACTAACTTTTTATGATGCTATTTGTCGCAAAAGCAATTCATATTTTGTGGACCATTTTAGGAATCTTCTTAGGAAAGTGTAAAACAGGAGAATTGTGAAATATAAATCATTCGTGAATCATAATTATGAATTGCATCTAAGTGACCATTTTGTCATATCTATGATGAATCATATTCGGATCATATTATGATTCTCCTAAAGTGGCCTTTTTAGAGAGCACATCTGTGGATGTTCTTAAGGATTATTCACGGCCTATCAAAGGGCTCTTTCTCTGCGGGTTCGTCGCTGTTTTAATGCACATTTTATTGAGACAGCCGGTTTAATTACTTTTAGGAGTATCTCCATGCTTGCCGTTGAGTAATATGTTGTGTTTATGAATATTATTAGCTCAGCGATGAACAGATTTTCAGTATAGTTACTAATGCTTTGAAATCTGCCGGGAAATGAACCAATATTATTTTGTTAATAGTTGTTTGTGAAGTTTTTTGCATAACCGACACAAATTAGTACACCAATCACTCACCTACTTCAGTGATGATGCCTTTCTGGGACCCTTTTGTACCCCGAGTATAGGCTTGGTATGGTCAAATTTCCTTGCGTTTTGTAGTGGCTCAAAATGTGTTGATCCGCCAACTTTGGCATTCAACCACAACCTGCCTCGTAATAAGTACCAAAACATTTTGATCCACACTAAAACGCAAGTTCTAGCGACGACGTTTGGACTTGTCAATACCTATTATAAACCCTTACCAGTACCCCAGTACTGGCAAGGCGTCCCTAAGCGTGATCACTAGTAGCGCGACTGACTTTTCAAATATTAACCGGATATTAAAATTACATACATACATATGCTCACGCTTGTATTCCCCGAAGGGGTAGGCAGAAGTGTTGTAATCACAACACCCACTTTTCACCGAAGATGATTAAGTGCCAACGTGACAGATGGTGAGTCCATCGCCGACACTTTATATACGTCATTGAATTACTTCTCAGAAACATGCAGGTTTCCTCACGATGTTTTCCTTCACCGTAAAGCAGGTGGTGTGTAATCACTGTACATAAGTTTTTTTTTAGAAAAATTCATTGGTACAGGCCCCGCTGGGATTCGAACTTGCTTCGCTTGCGTATCAGGCGACTGCTCAAACCTCAAGGCCACCACGGCTCTTATTAAAATTACACAAATACAATAAATATTATAGTCTGTGAAAAACACATTTACAAAAAAATGTGAGTTAAACTATGGAATAAAAAGTTTTTAATTTCAAACATGGAACATGTGTTTAGTGTTGTGCTGTTTGTTTATCTAGTTGCTGTGTATATCGATATCCGAGTAAGCATTCGAAATTCGAACTCGGTTTGTTGAGATCGTTTGATGTACGTTACAACTTTAGAGCGGCACTTACCGTTTAATGCCAGGTTAGTGGTAAGTGACTGATTATTGACCGGTTTTCACTGATAACGTCGCAAGGAAACGTAAATAAACTCTACAAATATTTAAACTGTGCTTTCCATCGTACTGATAAACTTACTATTGGTAAAGCAGGAAATGCTTATTAGGAGTTATAAGGTTTTCATGTGGTCCAATTTATGTGTGATTAGTTGAACCGGTGAACCTTCTTATCAACTTTTCCTTTACTTATGTTTTTACTTCATGTTTTTCAGTGTTTAAACCATCCCTGATCTTTCATAAATAAATCAAGACCAAAATTACCCAAATAGGTCCAGCGATTCTCATGTTTTAGCGAGACTAACGAACAGCAATTCATTATTATATATAAAGAAGATCATATATTTATGGTACTTACTGGTTATATGTCAAAGAAATTTGAAAAACAATTCGTACAGGTACCAAGCCGTGCCTCGCGTTTCACCCGCGTAGACTTTATTAGCTATCGGCCAGTGATAGTCCCGTTAAAATCGGTCCAGCCGTTTCGGAGATTACCCGGAACAAACAGACAGATAGACATACAGAGAAAAAAATATTGGTTTTTCTTCGTCAATGTACCGTTTATATTTTTATATACATTCAGTCAAAAGGTATAATTTTGGAATTACATACAGACACTGCTGTTTTATTTATCTATTGAGTATATAGAGTATACATTTATTCGGCAAATAGTATGTAATATAGGTATCGTTTAGTGATGTTTTTAATGATATTTTGCGACCTTCCAGTGTAGGTCACGTGGGCTATCAAATAAGTGAAATATATTGTTAAGTTACTTATGTCATAAACATTTTATCAATTGATAATTTTTGAAGAAGTACTAGAAGCGAGCGTCTTCACGTTAAAAAAAATATATGCTCACGCCATCCCAGAAGGGTTCCCGAGGGGTAAGCAGAAGTGTTGTAACGACAACGCCCACGTTTAACCGAATATGATTATGTGCCAACATAAAAGATGGTGAGTCCATCGCCGTCTCAGGCACTATACATACGCCTTTGAATTACTTCTCAGAATTATGCAGGTTTCCTCACGATGTTTTCCTTCACCGTAAAGCAGGTGGTGTGTAATCACTGTACATAAGTTTTGAGAAAATCTCATTGGTACTTCGCGTCGCTTGCGTAGCAGGCGGCTGTCCAAACCGCGAGGCCACCACGGCTCGATAATTAAAAAATAATTTAATTAATTACTTAATTAAAATTTTATTGAGTAAATCAAGACAGTATTCAGTGTAATATCACATTAATATTTTGTGTAAACTGCAATTTATATTCAATGAAAATAAATATTAATCATCAGTTTGCAGAAGAATTTAGTTCGAGAGCACCACATGTCTCTAAATGTCAAAGTCATCTCAGTGACTAAGCTCGGTCTAAATTTGGCGATATTTCGTATGTAAATGTTTTATTGTAATATTTATGTCCTATTTTAAAAGATTTTCACTACTCAGGAAACATTCGATTATTCAGTTATCAATTAGGATCCATGTCATATTTTTTTTTGGATCTACAAGCGGACGTCACTCGGTTTCACCCGCGTAGTTCCCGTCCCTGTGGGAGTGCGGGGATAAAATATAGCCTATATTAATCAGTAAAAATATAGCATTCAAATGGTGAAAGAATGTTTAAAATCGGTCCAGCCCTCTTTGAGCCAATTCGTTACAAACATACATACAATCTTTCCTCTTTATAATATTATATTAAAAAATGCTACTAAAGTCCATTGTGGTATGTTCAAACTTAAAATAAAAGGTTACACATGTCGATTGATAGATAATAAAGGACATATTTCCTAGAAGTATTTGCCAATGCGTATGACAAAACACGATAGCCTGTTTGGGTAACCGTACTCCTGTAAACAAGGTTTCATCGCCTACCTCCAATAGAGGTATACGATAAGTCGATCATCGGCTGTAAATCGATTCTGTAAACACATTGTATAATTGTATACAAAATCAGAGGGACTATAAAAGGGTACGTACCTACAACACCGACAAAACTGAATATACAAGCACACACCGCCGCCAGGATGGTAGCTTCGGTAGGGTAGAATGTAGTGTTGTGCATACCCATTTTTGTTATGTTATCGTACATTTTGTTTATCGATACTTTCACTTCACTAGCACAATATTAAAGTGTATTGTATTGTTTAATTAACATTTTAATGGTGGATTTGTCTATTGTCGTATTTTGTTTCTCGACATCTTGCTGCGGGATCTGAAACAAAGATAAATGGTGTTCAATTACCGTACATACATATGCTCACGCCTGTATTCCCCGAAGGGGTTGGCAGAGGTGTTGTAATCACAACACCCACTTTTCACCGAAGATGATTAAGTGCCAACGTGACATATGGTGAGTCCATCGCCGTCTCAGACACTTTATATACGTCATTGAATTACTTCTCAGACATATGCAGGTTTCCTCGCGATGTTTTCCTTCACCGTAAAGCACGTGGTGTGAAATCACTGTACATAATGTTTTTAAGACAAACTCATTGGTACAGGCCCAAACAGGCGCTGGGATTCGAACTTGCGTCGCTTGCGTAGCAGGCAACTGCTCTAACCTCAAGGCCACCACGGCTCAGTAATTACCGATTCTTCGAAAAGCACGTGTGCAGTGCGACTATTTTGATAGTAGATAAATAGTAATTATGTGATATTATCTATGTTGGCCCAACGTCTTTTTTTGTTGTCTGTGGTTTGTTCATCTTTTATTTTAAACTGGCATGAAATATTCACTCATATGAACTGTTTTTCAATTATAAATTCTGAAGTTGCGTTCTTTTATAAATGTAATCATCCTGCCGTAACATTTGAAACGGAATCTTTTTTATAATCTCATGGCAAATATGTAATCACGTCGAACTATGCTAGTGGGGGCTGGAGATCTCAAGCTACACAATTATTCGTAGTTCTTAATTCTAGTTTAAAAAAAAAATATATCGACTTTTGTGCACTGGAACTGTGTCCATGGGCTTATATATATTTATTTTGATTTATATTGTATTACTCAAATATGTAAAATTTTTTTAAAAGAGTAATTACGGAGTTTCTTGCCAAGTTCTTCTCAGTAAAAGCAACCTTCCGAACCTGGTGGTAGCATGTATAATGCTATGTAATCGTGTCTTTCTGACGATTTGAAAGTACTTTGTAAAAAGTCTAATCTAATAAAGATATTTTTGATTTTGAATAAACTCTTATCCAGAACAACCACGTGACGTTTGCGCAATAGCTGTACTCGAGCTCGTCGCCACCAATAAAAGAAGAAGAGAATATGTGTTCTACCCACAAGATGGCGCCAATAGCCCGTTAGATTGCGGACATGAATTTTGCGTTTGCATCTGTATAATTTGAAATAAGAAAAAGAGTCCCCTCGCTTAATCTCTCCTTGAATTCGTACATCATTGAGTGCTTATTTTGAGTGGAATTGACTATTTCGACAGGGCTAAGTGTTTATTTAAACACATTTAGACATATTTATGTTATACTCCGAGCCGCTTACATGTTACTTATAAATTATTGTGTCAATACAACACTTAGGGGTTTACTTAAAATTTCTTAACGCTTCGGACGTTTCCATCGTAATCTTCTGTATCTTTTATACTAGCGGACGTCACGCGGTTTCACCCGCGTAGTTCCCGTTCCCGTGGGAGTACAGGGATAAAATATAGCATATATTAATCAGTGATAATGTAGCATTCTAATGGTGAAAGAATTTTTAAAATCGGTCAATTACTTTAGAGACAATTCGATACAAACATACATACATACATGCTCACGCCTGTATTCCTCGAAGGAGAAGGCAGAGATGTTGTTATCACACCACCCGCTTTTCACCTGAATTTGATTAAGTGCCAACGTGACAGATGGTGAGTCCATCGCCGTCTCAGACAATTTGCATACGTCATGGAATTACTTCTCAGAAATATGCAGGTTTCCTCACGATGTTTTCCTTCACCGTAAAGCACGTGGTGTGAAATCACTGTGCATAAGTTTTTTAGAAAAACTCATTGGTACAGGCCCCGCTGGGATTCGAACTTGCGTCGCTTGCGTAGCAGGCGACTGCTCAAACCCCGACGCCACCACGGCTGATTTACAAACATACATACAAAACCTTTACTCTTTATATTAATGTTATTATTAAATTATATTTATTTTATGTATATATATATATAGGTATTATATACTAGTTCACCCCCGTAGATTTAATTTCATTCCCGCGGAACCCTACATGTTTTTTTTTATAAATAAATGTAGATATTGTCCAGAAAATTGCTCTTGCTAACAATATGAGAGATAACCTCGTGAATCACGTGCATATAGTGCGTTAATGGCTTGACTTCGATGTGTATTTGATATGTGGAAGTAAACAATGAATGATCAAACCACGAGAAAACGTTCCTTTGATGATTCGCTTTATACATTTGGTGTCACTAAATTGTGTTAACTTCCAACTTCGATTAAATTCAAATCTATACAGATAAATAATATTTAAATGTCTGTTTGTAATACCAAATTAACATGTTTCACTAAATGCATATGATAATATATAACTATTCCATATAACTATTTCACGTGCTTTACGGTGAAGGAAAACATCGTGAGGAAACCTGTATATTTCTGAGAAGTAATTCAAAGACAAGTTAAGTGGCAATGGGCAGGCCACATTGCTCGAAGGACTGATGGCCGCTGGGGCAGTAGAGTTCTCGAGTGGAGACCACGTACCGGCAAACGCAGCGTAGGGCGTCCCCCCGCGAGATGGACGGACGATCTGGTCAAGGCCGCGGGGACCCGCTGGATGCAGGCCGCTTCCAACCGGGTGAGGTGGAAATCATTGGGAGAGGCCTATGTTCAGCAGTGGACGTCCTATGGCTGATATGATGATGATGATGATGATGAATTCAAAGACGTATGTATAGTGAGACCTGAGACGGCGATAGACTCACCATCTGTCACGTTGGCACTTAATCAAATTCGGTGAAAAGTGGGTGTTGTGATAACAACACTTTTGCCTACCCCTTCGGGGAATACAGGCGTGAGCATATGTATGTATGTAACTATTTAAAAAAATATAAATTTTTTCTGTCCGTCTGTTTGTTCCGGATAATCTCTGAAACGGCTGGTCTGATTTTAACAGAACTTACATTGGCAGATAGCTGATGTTTTAAGTAGTAACTGGTGCTACTTCTATTTTGAGAACGTATGAGAGTTCCACGAAATAAAGCATGAAATTAAACCTACGCGGGTGAAACCACCGGACACTGCTAGTTTTTAATATCTTTTTGGAGTGCTTTAACGTCACATAGTCCGAATGACGAGTGGAGAGAGCGAGTGATCATGCTCATCCCCAGCAAAGACAAGATCTTCCAACCCGACGGGTGACATGTCTGGGGAACTGCGCCTCAAACGATTCTATTTTTTATTTTTTTTGGATACTATCTCTCGCAGTTGGTAGGGGGGAGTTACCTCCACTGCTTAACCGGACTAAAGGGCGAGACCCTAGGGCCTCCAGCCGAGCTTAAACTTAAAAACTAAGCAACACAGCTAAGGGCACCCCGGTGCGGGGCTCGGACCTCGGCTTAGGGCGTTGCTGGGGGATGAACTAGGGAGCTGGATCTGAGTGGTATACCAACTATTCTAGTAGGAAACTTGTATATATACTGCAATGCGCTCGAAAACTTTTATTGCGCGATTTAGGTTCTCGTGTAATTGTACTCAAACTGTGTTATTGTTAGCGAGTAGCGCCATCTATAATAATACATAATAATAATAATGTTTATTTTCATATATACATAAAATTTTATAAATTCCCTTACTTCTGAGCTAGGCTTGAGTGCCTGTGTTACAGAAATCAGTGTCTTCTCACATTAGTTTTCCTAAATAATTTCTGGGATAACAAGGTACAAAGTATATGTGTAGTATAGTTTATTTAAGTGTATATTCATTCATACAACATACAAGTAAATATACACTTTTGTTCACCTATATAATACATAAATAAAAATATACTTATATTCATTTATATAACATACAAGCAAATATACACCTATAATAAAAGTTAAAATGCTATGTAGCGAGTGGAGATGGAATAAAATATTCTTGATACATCTGTTAATGTTGTGCTTTTATATATCGGTCAGTCAGTCAGGACTTAGAGTTTTATAGATGTAGTAATGTATCGTCACGTTCCTGTTCTATTTATCCCCTCTAGTCACGTTTCATCACGCGGACATTAAGCTCCCCTCACCTTACTTTCATCCCTACTTAATGGAATGCCCATTCTATTCTCAACATTTTATTGCCAGCAATAAATAAGTTATTGCTTTTATATTACGTAAGCTAATTCGTGGCTGGTATGTTCAGTACAATAAGTATTATTTTTAATGTATATTAAGATTTTTACCCATGTAGGATTAACAATAAACACTATGTCCCTTTATGATATTTTTCCTTAAGTAAAGTAGCCTATGTTACTACTTATAACACCAGTTTTATGCAAGTCCCGTTAAATTTGCCGGCACAGACAGACAGACAGATTTTATTTTTATTTTTATTGAAGAGCTGTATAATATATTTTCATAAGCATTTACTTAAAAGCAATTAATTTGGAATTACAAACAGACACTTACATTTTTTTCATGTGTGTATTCTAGTTAATGACAATTAGTTAAAAAGAAATTTTTTTTTTTTTTAATAAATCTTGGTAAATTAGTCCTATATATATATATATATATATATATATTCTTTATCTTAATTTGAATGTTGTAACGATCAACTCAAGGTCTCGGTTTGTTTACTATGCACGTGTATTGTTCGATTACCCATCGCTCCTCACTACAATCGATATGGCATACAAATTGTCGATAATAATATCGATAATGAGCGGGTGTTCTCTTAACTGGCGGCTCGATGTCATCGCATCCTTATTAAGATCGTTCCGAGAAGCCGTAGGATGTTTGAATTAGGTATTCTAGCTTTCTTTATTTTTTAAAAGCAGGATGCATCACTCATCGGCAACATGTTGTAATGAGATTGCGAATAATTCACGAGATTCTGATGTCGAGTAAAAAGATAATTTTTATTCAACATCAGAAATTTTGTTTTTGGTAAATCGTGCTCCTTGGTAATAATTTTTAGACACGAATTAAAAACTGATGAAATATGAATAATATTTTTCCGATTTTAATCTATCTATATAAATATTTGATACGATCTATATAAAAATATATAAGTGTTATTAAAATGAAACCTAGCTAAATAAATTCATCTCCAAAATCCCCTCTTTTTTTTATTTATCGTGGAGAATCCGGCATGGATACACCAACCGCTGCGGGGACAGTGGAAGAGTTTGCGGACTCGCACCGACTAAACTCCACGGTCGCTAGTGGGGGGTGAACGTGATATGTTTTCACATGCTTCACCATGACCCCTGGCGACTGGCCTGCCAGGATCATACCCGGCTTTTACACTATGGGAGGGCGCGTCGGAACACGAACGCGCCCTTCAACCGCGAGGGCCAAGTATCGGCGCTAAGACCAGCGGCCCTCTTTACGGAGGCATCAGCAGTCCCTCAGCCCGCCTCCGTCGGCCGGAGTGGGTCAGTGGGTCGGTTAAATGTTATAGATATTGGAGTTTAGAACATTGCATTGATTATGTTATAATTTGAATCTTTGTCAGTGCTTTGGTAACTAATCTGTCCATCTATCTAATCGTAAAGTAGAGTAATTATTAATTGAATGGATATTTCTGAAATTGTATGAAAGCAGGTAAGGAGGAGCTCGTGGCACAGTTGTTATTGCGCATATCATTCGATCAGCGAAGTTAAGCAACCCTAACCCTAGCCAGTAAATTAATGGGTGACCGCCTGAGTTCCCTCCGTGCCTCAGAGAGCACGTTAAGCCGTCGGTCCCGGTTGCCAATTTATCAATCCAAATCACAGATTTTCCTCGTTAAAGAGGTTGCGAAGGTCAGATGGCAGTCGCTTCGTATAAAAATCCGATGATGAGCCGCATTGGGTTGAAGCAAGTGCTCTCGCCATCTTCATTATACCTCGCCATAACGTTCGCTTCCAGTGTATTACAGCTATTAGCAATGTAAATGTTGTTTAGTAGAACGTGATAATGAGTAAACCAGGATGCAATAACTAATACGCATAATGGATACTTGGATATCATTCTTTGTTTCATGGCTTGTTTAACATATTTAATTACCTACGCGCGTTTATAGGCTTTATCTTTGCTGATTATACTTATGGAGATTTTTTACGCGTTTACTTTTAATTGAACTCAGTTTCGACATGTATTACGTTGACGATATCGCCTGCGTATTTTCCTCATGTGAACGTTAAAAAGCGCCCCAAGCGGCGAAAGTTGGAAGTTTTACGTCTCCATACTAAAAAACCCAAAAACTTACTACACAAACAAAGAGGCCTTACCATAAGCTCCTTTCCTTTCCTTTATTTATTTAATGGCGATGAGCTTAAGTAAAACTATTCCGCCAATCAAGTGATACCATAAGCTCTTATTGCCATAATAGTTTCACTGTGACAGTGACAGATTTATACACGTCATATACATCTGTCTCATAATAAGGGTTAAATCATCTAAGGCAATAAGAGGTAATGGTACGCCCCAGGCCTATTTATAAATAATTTATATTTGTTAGTATTTACTTAGCACCCCATGGAAGGACGATCTGGTCAAGGCCGCGGGGACCCGCTGGATGCAGGCCGCTTCCAACCGGGTGAGGTGGAAATCATTGGGAGAGGCCTATGTTCAGCAGTGGACGTCCTATGGCTGATATGATGATGATGATGATGATGAGTATTTACTATCTTGTTAGGCGAACCGAGTATGCATTTGTTATGAAACGGAACGTTAATCAACTTTTTGCGCGAATAAACCCATTTAGCCTAATGAGACCTGTTTTGGAAACTTGTTAAAAATACGTAGATTCTGGACTGAAGTCAGTAGCTTTGCAGGAAAAGCCTAAAATACGTAGATCTTAAAAATAAAGAGAGTTGGCCACTCTGTCTTCGGCCCCCTTTTAGTCGTCTCATACGACAGGCAGGCCATAGCCACATACTTAGACCCTGGCTATCGGGTGTTCCTATCATATGTATGTTATCCTAATCTATTATAATATTAGTAGGTAAACATTGTACTGTGGATAACAAGTCTTAGTAACGCACATTACATTTACACACCATAGATTATACAATTTGGGAAGATGAGCGAATAAAAAAAAGGTGACTGACTGACTGATTGACTGACATAGTGATCTATCAACGCACAGCCCAAACCACTGAACGGATCGGGCTGAAATTTGGCATGCAGATAGATGTTATGACGTAGGCATCCGCTAAGAAAGGATTTTGATTAATTCTACCCCCAAGGGGATGAAAGTTTGTATGAAACTTTGTCAATTTTAAACCGATATATTATACAAAACTAAATCTACGCGGGTGAAACCGCGGGGCACAGCTAGTTGGACATAAAATAGAAATTACAGCTTTCAAGTTAATTAATAAGACAGAGATACAGTGACTTATGATATCGTGTGCGTTTCGACTAATATAATGATTGTCAGTCACACGAGTGTCGTAAATAACTATTATTTATTATCGATGTCACTTATGGATTGGATGGACTTGTTGGTACTCTAAGGGTGGTCTCACGTCTTCTATACAGATAAATAAAAATGAAGTGTCTGTTTGTAATGCCAAAGAAACAGCAGTTTAGTAAATGCATATGAAAATATAGGGTACTTATATAAAAAAAATACTGAGCCGCGGTGGCCTTGAGGTTTGAGCAGTCGCCTCGCAACGGGGCCTGTACCAATGAGTTTTTCTAAAAAACTTATGTATAGTGATTTCACACCACGTGCTTTACGGTGAAGGAAAATATCGTGAGGAAACCTGCATATTTCTGAGAAGTAATTCAATGACGTATGTAAAGTGTCTTAGACGGCGATGGACTAACCATCTGTCACGTTGGCACTTAATCATCTTCGGTGAAAAGTGGGTGTTGTGATTACAACACCTCTGCCTACCCCTTCAGGGAATACAGGCGTATGTATGTAAAATACTAATGTGAGTTTTTTTTCTGTCTCGTGTTTGTTCCGGCTAATCTCCGAAACGACAGTACTGATTTTAATGGGACTTACACTGGCAGATAGCTAATGTTAGAAGGAGTAAATTAGGCTACATTTATATAAAAAAACATTGGGATTCTACGGGCCTCCAATGAAATTAAGTATACGCAAGTAAAACCGCGGGGCAAATTTAATAATATATTTAAATATCTGTTTCGTTAGGCTAATCTCTGATTCTGCTTGAGATTGGTCTGATTTTGGCAGTTTTTCTAACAGATAAATGTCGTTAAAAAGAACACCAAAGCCTCTATTAATTAAAAACATATAATGATACGGAATTGAGCCTACGAAGGTGAAACAGCGATGCATAAGTAATAGCATAAAAGCGATAGATGCTTTGCCATCATTTTAATCGATAATTCAGCACTAGTAGCAGTAATGACAGATGTCAATTATATCGAGTGGCTCTTGTTTGTATTCATCACTAATTCGCTAAGAGTCGCGATCGGTGACATCACTATTTGATGGAACGTCAAAGTTTAGAAAAAAGAACAACCGGGTTTTACCGATGGTTGGATAAACTTTGATTCTTAGGTAGATATAAAAAAAAGATGTCCAGCCTTACTTAATCGGAAAAATTTTATGTATAAATATATATTATTTGACATGAATTTCAGCTTTGTAGCTCCACGCGTTCCTGAGAAAATGGCTCTCAACAGATGGACTACAAACAGATCTTAAAAGCGTTCCGTTTTTGAGATAGGGAACCATAAAAAAGCTATGTTGGCATCGAAAAAGCAAATTTTTGTAGTAATCGATATGTCTATAGCAAGATAATTTACGCACATTACTTGGCGGTAAGTGGGCAGTCGGTAAATCACTCATGAACTGTTTGTTCACTATTGACCCTCGAGGGGTTTACATTGCGACGGACGAACCTATTTACTTACGGTAAGGTATGAAACTATAGATGAGAAGTGAATCTTTTATTCGTATGATAATAGAATAAACATAACACCTTATCGTAGTTAATTAAGAACAAACCTTAAAAAATAAAAATTAAACTGAGACGGCGATAGACTCAACATCTATCCCGTTGACACTTAGTCATCTTCGGTAAAAAAATGGGTGTTGTTATTACAACAGCAATGCCTACTCCTTCGAGGAATACAGGCGTGAGCGAATTTTCGTAACTTCGATTGGATTTTGGTGTGGTATCATGTTTGTAGATGAATAAAGATTAATACTAAGAATTTGGTGGTTTTGTAAATGTAAACAGTTTTTAAACAGTCATGCTGTGGTATTTTTCACTGGCAGTGCTTTCGAAGGTGTCACGTAGACATAGGAGTGTGCTTAACCACCCAATAGCCAGGGTCTAAGAATATGGCTATGGTATCCCCTGCCTGTCGTAAGAGGCGACTAAAAGGGGGCCGGAGGGCCTGCTGGCGGAGGTCGGGGTGGGAGCTTTGACCACCGACGCGGGCCCGGGAAGGTGGCAGCGCGATGTGGCTCGCGCTGCCTTGCACAGCGAGGACTCTAGGGGCGGCCCTACAGCTGCCCGGGGGATGTGCCCCCGCAAAGTGTGGTGGGACACCGGTGCGTTCTATTAGAGTACCCGGAGTCCCCCCTGAGCACTGAGGACGGCCACCGGGGGGGTTTTAGTGCGGTAAGAATCCCACATTCCCGAATCCCGAATTCCCCGAGTAGAAACCTTCAAAAGGTCCCCGACCGCCCTGGGAGAGGCAGATCGGGGACCTTTTGAAGGTTTCTACTCGTCAACAAAAAAAGAAAAAAAAGGGGTGTGCTTAAATCACGTAACAGGTAAAATCTGTTCGCGTGTTTGTGGTTATTCTTAATAAGTGCATCATCGTGACTCGTGTTGGAAATAAATTTTCGTACTATATTTCCATTAAGTTACTGATAAGCAATGTAAATAAAGCATTGCCTATCAGTAAATAAGTAGCTGTGCCTTGCGGTTTCACCTGCGTACATTTCATTTGATTCCCACAGAACGTTAATATTTTAAAAAATAAATGTAGCCTATGTTACTCCTTGTAACATAAGCTATCTGCCAGTGAAAGTCCCGGTAAAACCGGTCCAGCCGTTTCAGAGATTATACGGAACAAACAGACAGACAGACAAAGAAAAAATTTGAGTTTGTTTTTAAGTCAGTACCGTATATACTTTCTTGGTATTTAGTGAAAATCTGTTATTTTGGAATTACAAACAGACACTTCAATTTTATTTATCTGTATAAATATAGATGTATATATATAAAGATAATAAACAATAAGGTCTTTACACCGTTATTTACTAAACTCAAATGAAATGAGTAAATAAGGAAACTGTAGGATGGGCAAAAACCCCACTTTATAATCATTATGACTCGATGCTTGAATACGTCAGCAAATAAGTTAAACATTATAAAGGTTCCCTTCGGGGGTATTGCTCCTTGGTGTTGACTTGAGTATGGAGAACGGGGGCTTTACCATGAACTCTTATTAACATTATTGTTTTAACTCTTATTGTGAGACAGATGTTTTTGACGTGTATACATCTGTCACTTTCGCCCAGCTCAACTATCGTTGCAATAAGAGCTCATGGTTAGAACTCAAACTCAAACTCAAAATATCTTTATTTGATTAGACTTCTTACAAAGTACTTTCAAATCGTCAGAAGGACACAAAATACATTATACATGATTATAAATGTTACCACCGGGTTCGGAAGGTAGCTTTTGTTGAGAAGAACCCGGCAAGAAACTCAACAATTACTCTTTTAAAAAAATATATATTATACAATGTTTTTGGTTACAGTATTTATATCTCATGAATATAAGCCCATGGACACAGCACAAATGCTCAATTGTCAAATATAATAACTAAAATATTACAAATATTTGTGAGCATGGCAAATTCCAGCCAGTCAAAGCAAAGATCAAACTAAGATTAATTAATTGTAGCAAAAGTACAGTGCCAATGGGATTATTTACAATAATTTTTCGACAAAGTTAGGCTCCAGAAAGTTACGTTACGTCATGATAAGTTCAAGAATACTCAGCAATTTCACAAAGAAATGTAAGTGAACCCGGATATGAAATACCTTTGTGACTAATATTCTATCTTTACATACATACAAATAAATATAACTTACTGTTTATATTAACTGTTTCGCCCCGATTCACGTCAAGAAGGAAATGTCTTTGAACGATTAGAGTTATTCGATCGAAACTCTCGTCATACTTGTGAACAGGTGCTGCTTGTGGAGGCTGGTCATCTCAAGCTACACAATTATACGTTCTACATGCACTGGAACTTATATATATATTACTAGCTGTGCCTGGCAAACGTTGTATTGCCATATTTTTTTTTGGGGTGGACTACCCCTAACATTTAGGGGGCTGAAAAATAGATGTTGGCCGATTCTCATAGATACCGGATAAGCACAAAAAAATTCATCAAAATCGGTCAAGCCGTTTCGGAGGAGTATGGCAACGAAAACTGTGACACGAGAATTTTATATATTAGATTTAGGATGTATTGCTTAAAATTGTAATTAAAAAAAAAATACCGAGTTTCTTGCCAGGTTCTTCTCAGTAAAAGCAACCTTCCGAACCTGGCAATCGTGTCGTCCTGACGATATGAAAGTACTTTGTTAAAAATCTAATAAAAGAAAGATATTTTGAATTGAATTGAAATCATCATCCATTGGTGATGCGATATCGTAGTTCGATAAGAGTTCAACTGGGATTTCGCTATGACGACCGTGCCCCCAAATATAAGGTTTTGACACATTCAAACGTTGTCACTTGACCTTTTTTGCGCTTTTTTTGTATAGAGACGTAGAATATCCTACACTCGCCGCTTGGGGCGCTTTTTGACGTTCACATACATTATGAGGAAAATATCGCAGGCGATGCTAACATGTTAATAAAATACTTAGGGCATTAACTTCTTTGATATAACGAATACGAAAAGACTATATAACTACGACATCTTGACGGTTTTCATAACGTGAATCGAACATTACTGTTCGTAATAGCATTTTACTAAATACATTAAAAAATATTTCCGCCTGTCTTTAATAAAGAGCCGTGGTGGCCTCGGGGTTAGAGCAGTCGCCTGCTACGCAAGCGACGCAAGTTCGAATCCCAGCGGGGCCTGTACCAATGAGTTTTTCTAAAAAAACTTATGTACAGTGATTTCACACCACATGCTTTACGGTGAAGGAAAACATCGTGAGGAAACCTGCATATTTCTGAGAAGTAATTCAAAGACGTATGTATAGTTCCTGAGACGGCGATAGACTCACCATCTGTCACGTTGGCACTTAATCAAATTCGGTGAAAAGTGGGTGTTGTGATAACAACACTTCTGCCTACCCCTTCGGGGAATACAGGCGTGAGCATATGTATGTATGTATCCTTACGTCGGCGAAACCGCGGAGCACAGCTAGTATAGATTAGCAACAGACTCTCATATCATCGCCCTCGTGCCATATACCATATTATTTGTGGGCTTCCCAATGTATTCCTGTTCCATTTCTCTCTATCAGCCGTCATATCTGTATTCACTCCCATTCCAGCAACATCATCTTTCACTCATCCATCGCTTCTTAGGTCTTCCTCTCCCCTTGAAACCATCCATAAACAAAACTTTTTTTCCAACATTATCCTCATCCCTTCGCATAATGTCTATACCACGGCAAACTTGTCACTGGTGCTACTCAGACTTCCCCTTATAAACTCATTCCTTACCTTGTATATGAGCTGAATCATCATCATTTATTTAAGAGCTAGGCTCTTGTCGGTGAAGCCGCCATCCCTCTCTATTGTCCTTTAACACTTTAACTTCCTTGTACAACATGACGCTGAATATACCGATCATGTAAAATATCAGTCCGAGTAATCCTCACGAGCATTTCAACTGAGGTGAGTAATCCTATATACATTCTATTCCTCATTTGACACGGCACACTGCCATTACAATCGGACAAGCATATTAGAACTGCTCTCATCCACAACGAAGTTTCGTAACCAACAATAATACTTATATATTTGTAATATAGACTTATTTTTTGAGTGTCAAAGTGTTCATATTTTATGCCTTATCCAACACTGCCTGAAAAACCATGGGTAATTTGCTCACTAATCTATACATCTATACAGATAATTAAAAAAATTTAAGTGTCCGTTTGTAAATCCAAAATAACAGCTTTCCACAAAATGCGTATGAAAGTATATACGGTACTGGCTTAAACTTTTTCTCTGTCCGTCTGTTTGTTTCGGCTAATATCCGAAACGGCTGAACCGATTTTAACGGGACCTTCTCTGGCAGATAGCTACAAAATAAATGGTTAATTAAAGTACATTATAACGTCACAGACATACACTAACTCTTGAACACAGACACTGTCACTCGCTCTGTTACTTATTAATTGTATCATCATCGTCCCTGGCCTTATCCCATACATTGTTGGGGTCGGCACTTGATTCAACCCGATGTGGCTGATCACTTGATTTTTATACGAAGCGACTACCATCAGACCTTCGCAACCCCTTTAACGAGGATAATCTGTGATCTGGGTTAAACCAGTGGTCAGACTATTTTAAGCCTCCGACCGACCTGTAACGATTGCCAAAGATGATAAATTGGCACCGAGGCACGGAGGGAACTCGGGCGGTGACCCATCCAATTACTGGCTAGGGTTAGGGTTGCTTAACTTCGCTGATAGACTGATATGCGCAATAGCAAGTGTACCACGAGCTCCTGCTTATTAATTATATACTAATACAGAACACGGAAACGGAGACGTTTCTCTTCTAAATTCAATCTCTAATATTCTCAGTGGATCATAAATTCAAGGTCAAAAGCTTCCTAATCCCAATAAATATAGAGTATACAACCCCGTTGAACCTAAATACTCCCGTTCTGTCGATTGTGAAACTAGTGACGTCAGTATCAGACAGCTGGTCTGATGAAGCCACAAGTGTCGATATTTCTGGCGCCCATCGATACTTGCCCCTGTTACATTACGCACGATATTAGTATTCCAATTAGATATGATCAAAGAACCGTTGTATGTAAACCAAACGGATATTGCTAGACATATAAATATTAACACGACGCGGGATTTACTACTGAAAACTCATCGAGCCGTGCGTAAATTGCGGTAAATGGGTTTGCGTTTTGCGGACTCGGATTTTTTACTAGCGCAGGAATCATTTACGATACCAAATTTTCCAATGAATGACCTGGAGAGGATTTGGCATACAACAGACGAAAAAAGTCATCGTGATGTCGTTAGTCAAAGTATTAGCGAGAGAGGGTTGGATTGCTTCATCGACCAGAACTTACAGAACGCGACTTTGTCTAATAATGTCTTTGGATAATTCAGCTTGATGTTATAAAGCCTAAACCAAAAATATTGTTGCAATGCGAATTAGTTCCTGAGTGCAGCACGTTCAAACAAAAAAACTCTTCAGTTTCATAATATTAGTATAGAAAATGAAAATGATTTCCTCAGTTTAGGCCCTGGTAAGGCACTTATGAATATCGAGGAATTTATTCGGTTCGGAAACTAACCTTCTGAGAAGAACCGGCAAGAAACTTGGCATCATGTACATTATAGTAAACAATGATAATTACAAAATGAATATTCATAATAGTGAAAATTGTATTAGTGTAAAAAATTATAATTAAAAAAGTAAAGGCAATACCAAATGATTTACATAAGATGTTTGTATACCATGTCATTGTCAGGAGCTACTTGTACTGAGTTTTCCCTGTCTTTATCATTTATGTATATCAGTTGTCATGCTCACTTCCATCTATAATGTTTGAAGAGGGCGATGGCTAGCATTCTCGTCATACTTGTGAACAGGTGCTGCTAGTGGGGGCTGGTCATCTCAAGCTACACAATTATTCGTAGTACATATCTTTAGTTTTAAAATTTTTAATATCGACTTTTGTGCACTGGAACTGTGTCCATGGGCTTATATATATTTTTTATGATTTATATTGTATTACTCAAAGCTGTAAAATTATTTTTTCAAAAGAGTATTTACTGAGTTTCTTGCCAGGTTCATCTCAGTAAAAGCAACCTTCCGTACCTGGCGGTAGCATGTATAATCCTATGTCATCTTGTCTTTCTTACGATTTGAAAGTACTTTGTAAAAAGTCTAATCGAATAAAGATTTTTTTGAATTTGAATATGGATATAATCGATATATATCTTAAAATTTCATTTTAGTTTGTGTCTGTCACTAGATGTATTTGTACCCCTTTTAAACACGGTATCATTGTACTCGTTTTATATATAGTTTAAGTTAGTATCAATAAGTACTCTCTACTTTCCGGAGTTTGAAGTTCATCCTCATTTCCACGACCCTCCCGTCCATGAACAATATTCTCTTCAAATTGCCTAGTGCCAGGCTCCCGTACAAAAGGGTCAGCTAACACAGTTCACTTATCTAGTAAGTAAAGCGTTTCTCAAGCAACCAATTATGTTATTTAACATGCTAGTGTTGTGATAATACAGTCCTGTGATATGTAGGCCACTTGTTCGTGTCATAATTAGTGTTCCAGTGGTCGTGACGTAATGCCGTATCTTATTACTATTTGCTCAATGTCCATTTCGGGGGTTATTGGTCATTTGATCGATAATCCATGTACTCACGAGATATTAAAATCATGGCTCTGATACTTTTTTGGAACCTGCGTATGGTTGAATTACTAAGATGGATTAAATCAACACATTTCCAGTCACATTAATTTCATCAAATACGCAATCGAATATCGACAACGTTTAACCATAGCAACCTTGCAGTTGTAGATCCACAGATCAAATTCGGAGCACTCGTAACCGAAGGAAGTGTATGAAGAGATGCATGAATGTGGATGAAGCGAAACTAGTATGTAAAGATCCTAGCATGTGGCAAACGGTGGTCTCTGCCTACCCCCATGGGTGAGTGTATGTATGTATGTATTCATCTACAGATAGAACTAATGTGTTAAAAAATATAGAATAGTCATCCAAATTTGACGATGACGCTACATTACAAGAACTCTTTAACGAACAATTCCTGCACTTTTCGTGATTTCCTGTGACGTCACCATGTAAACATAATATCATAAGCGTTTATCGCTTTACGAGGGTGTTACGCACTGGGATAATTCGGTAGTCGGCTAAGAAAAACGGATGATGAAAGAAATGTAAAATAATTTTTTTAGTGACTTAAAACTAGTAAATGGAAATACCTGAGACTTTATAAACAACCAAATTACAGTAGGTGTTTTACACCCACTATTCACCGAAGATGAGTAAGAACCAACGCGACGGTACGGACACTATACACAGCTGAATGTCCCATCAGCATACACTCAAATTCAATTATATCTTCATTTGATTAGACTTCTTACAAAGTACTTAAAAATCTTCAGGACACAAATATTCACTGTACGGGATTATGAATGTTACCGCCGGGTTCGGAAGGTTGCTTTTACTGAGAAGAACCTGGCAAGAAACTCAGTAATTTCAATCACTCTTTTCAAAAATATTATACAATTTCAAGAATACAAAATAAATAATTTAAGAAACGTAGTATACGTAATAAGCTTCCGAACCTGGCGGTAGCATGTATAATCCTGTATAATTATGTCATTCTGACGATTTGAAAGTACTTTGTAAAAAGTCAATCGAATAAAGATAATTTTGACTTTTGACTTTTATGCCGAGGGATTATAACTTGCGTCACGCGTCAAAGCTTATAATGGGAATATTACTTTTTTTATTGACTTTTGTGCACTGGAACAGCTTATGATTTATATTGTATTACTCAAAAACGTAATTTTTTTTTTTTGAAAATTGTAATTAGGTACTGAGTATCTTGTCAGGATCTTCTCAGTAAAAGCAACCTTCTGACGATTTGCAAGCACAGTAAATAAAGATATTTTGAATTTGAAATTGAAATGTAGTTAAGAATGCCGATTGAATCCTTTAAAGGGATGTAACAAGCCTTCTCAAAACGTGATTGGCCTTATTTCATATTGAACAAAAGCAGTCCTCAACGGAAACTGGATTAATTCATATCAGAGCGCACTAGCACATGGTAATCTGGGCTTTGTATGCAAATGTTATATCTCGGGAATTTAAATTCATTGTTGTCGCCTGTCAATGCACTTGGCTGATAAAGTGTCAATTATTTCTAGTATAAATCTTAGCACAAGCATTCGGTAACTTGTAGAAATTGTATGTAAAAGAACCGTGGTGGCCTTGAGGTTTGAGCAGTCGCCTGATACGCAAGCCAAGCAAGTTCAAATTCGAGTTCTCAGCAAGCCCCAATGAGTTTTTCTAAAAATGTATGTGCAGTGATTTCACACCACGTGCTTTACGGTGAAGGAAAACATCGTGAGAAAACCTGTCTGAGAAGTAATTCAAAGACGTACGTATAGTGTCTGAGACTGCGGAATAAACGCATTAACCGTATATCGTATTGAAAAGCTGTTATTTTGGAATTACAAACAATTTTATTTATCTTTATAGATATACATATGGTATAATCGTATAAAATGATTTTAGGATAAGAAAAACGTGGGCCTAACGATTGTTTTACTTGAAGGTTTTTGGTGCATATTAGGAATGGGACACATCATCGTGTCTTATTCAGGCATATATCAAGGTTATAACATTGGTTATAATCGCTTTTTTGCTTTGCTCACGGTATATTAAACATTCCAAACATAGCATGTAGACTCCAAGCATTCGTTCACCACAGACTCAGAGAAGGGAACGAAGGATTCTCGTATTTTAGTTGAAATAATTGTACGTTTGTATATAATTTCAGAGTTTACTTGATTTAATTAAACTTTGGTCCAATCAAGCACATAATCAGTTTTATTAGCGTAAGATGGTGTGTGCGTCAAAATCACGCTACATCTCGGCCGCTGTTAGTAATGGCATATTTTTGCAATGTTATCGAGGGGTCGGGAGCTATCGCAATTGAACTGTATCGACGGCGCGCGCGCAGAGTGCGAAAGACATGGAGCAGGCTATGTAAATAAACGTGTAAAAATGTACCTTGCATCCGCGGTTGTGGCTAGACGTCGGCGCTTTATTTAACTTTCCTATACGTCGGTGCTTGAAAGTTGTTTGGAATTGAGGAAGAAAGAAATATTTCAACATTTTCGACTCTATTCCAAGATTCAGGACTCTCCTCGTCACGCCATCATAGCGTGTGACGAGTAGATAAAATATCACCCATGTTGAATCACTAATTGAATACAGTTGCTTAAAATTTTAGATTTAAATTATTTTTTTACTTACTTATCTGCAAATTGTTCTATGGATTTTCTACTTAGCTAATTACTTAGCTCATCATCTCCCTGGCCTTATCCCATACACTGTTGGGGTCGGCACTTGATTTAACCCGATGTGGCTGATCACCTGATTTTTATAGGAAGCGACTGCCATCTGACCTTCGCAACCTTTTACAAGGAAAATCTGTGATCTGGGTTATACCAGTTGTCAGACTATTTTGGGCCTCCGACCGACCTGTAACGATTGCCAAAGATGATAAATAGCAACCGGGACCGACGGCTTAACGTGCTCTCCGAGGCACGGACGGAACTCGGCCGATCACCCATCCAATTACTATGCGTAATAGCAACTGGGCCATGAGCTCCTCCTGTTGATATTATTTCTACTGGGCTTAAATTGTCCACTCTGTGGCTAGAAAATATTCAGATGAAAGTAAACATAATCATAGTGAAAAAAAATCCTAATATATTTTTTTGTCCTTTTATTATGATTTATTAGAGTTTTCGCTATTTAGTTACTACGAAGACTTTGCTTCGCTCATGTGTTCATAAATTTTACTAGAGGGGTTATCTTGGTTTGGGTTTTTGATACATATTTGATCGACCCATGGATTAGCTACAATACCAAGGTCTACTAATGGTGACGTGTGGCGCCTTGTGGGTAAATACTATGTAAAACGATTTCACTGGTGAACACAGAACCCATTATTCTGAAATTATGATTAAAACAGTAGTTCTAAAAAGGCCACTTTGGGAGAATCATAATGTGAACCGAATATTATTCATCAGCGAAATGACAAAATGGTCACTTAGGTGTAATTTATATTATGATTCACGAATGATTAACATTTCGCAATTCACCTGTTTCACACTTACCTATGAAGGTTACTAAAATGGTCCAAAAAATAGCTTTTGTGTCAAATAACATCATAAAAAGTTAGTTAGGTATAAACATCTACAATTATTGTAATCATTCGTGAATCTTAATATGAATTGCATCTAAGTGACCATTTTGTCATTTCGATGATGAATCATATTCGGATCACATTATGATTCTCCCAAAGTGGCCTTTTAGACCTACAGCTCTATACTTAGGACAGATATAAAATGTAATTGTATGGTTATTCCATTGTTTGCTTGTAATTTGACAGGTGCCGCCATGAATTATGAGCGCTCAGTAAAAATATTGAGGTTACTGCACGTTTTCATTCACCTATTCGTGTAGACAGAGACCGACTGATTACTGCGTATACAAGGTACACGATTATAGCTGGTGATATTAAGATTTATTGTTTGTTAAAAACATTAACATAACGCAACATTGCGTACGAAAACATATAAATATCCTTCAGTATAATGCGTGCATTTCCTCCATCAGTCCGCAATCTATTCGGCGAGATAATTTGTTTACAGCTCAAAGATACAATTGCGCAATCAATGCTAATGTATCTTAATACATATCACCATTCTTATACTATTCTCTACTAATATTATAAATGCGAGCCGATGAGGTTAAAATCTTTAATGTACATTTACAGAACCCTATTTGTTTTTTATAAAAGTTGCCCAAGTTACTCATTGTACATACATATGCTCACGCCTGTATTCCCCGAAGGGGTAGGCAGAGGTGTTGTAATCACAACACCCACTTTTCACCGAAGATGATTAAGTGCCAACGTGACAGATGGCGAGTCTATCGCCGTCTCAGGCACTATACATACGTCATTGAATTACTTCTCAGAAATATGCAGGTATCCCCACGATGTTTTCCTTCACCGTAAAGCACGTGGTGTGAAATCACTGTACATAAGTTTTTAGAAAAACTCAAACTCATTGGTACAGGCCCGCTGGGATTCGAACTTGCGTCGCTTGCGTAGCAGGCGACTGCTCAAGCCCCGAGGCCACCACGGCTCTTACTCATTGTATCATGAGCTATCTGCCAGTGAAAGTACCGTTAATCGGTCCAGCCGTTTCAGATATTGAAACCAACATACAGACAGACAAAAAAAAAAAAGGGTTTTTTACTTTTATTATTACCGTATTTAATTTCATTTAGTGAAAAACTTTTGATTTCGAATTACAAACAGACTCTTCAAATTGATTAATCTGTATATTATCGATAGTTTGTTTCCAGAAACGGATATATGGTACTTACTTAAAAAAATATTATAATGGACAGTGGAAGTTGCGGGTAAAAGCTAGTATTCATCAAAACGTCTTTGATCAAAAGTATGTAAAGAGCGGCGAAAGTACGACGGGCACCCAGGCGCAGCGCGAGCGCATCATCATTATTAGTAAGCTAGAAACAAAATACTTTCGACAGGTGTGTATGGCACGTGCTCTCGAGTGTAAAAAACGTCGAGCTTACTCGGCTATATTATAGACATGAAGAATTGGCTATGTTACAGAGCCGTGGTGGCCTTCAGGTTTGAGCAGTCGCCTGCTACGCAAGCGATGCAAGTTCGAATCCCAGCGGGGCCTGTACCAATGAGTTTTTCCAAAAAACTTATGTACAGTGAATTTCATACCATGTGCTTCACGGTGAAGGAAAACATCGTGAGGAAACCTGCAAATGTCTGAGAAGTAATTCAAAGACGTATGTATATTGTCTGAGACGGCGATAGACTCACCATCTGTCACGTTGGCACATAATCATCTTCGGTGAAAAGTGGGTGTTGTGATTACAACACCTCTGCCTACACCTTCGGGGAATACAGGCGTGATTATATGTATGTATGTATGAAGAATTAATCGATGCGCTCGTACCTTGAAATTACACCAAAAAAATTTACCAACGTCTAAATAACATGACCGCTTAGAGCAAAAGGCTATTTCCAATAAAAAAAAATAGTCATCATGGTTAGGTCTATGTTAATTTTCACTTACGCAGTAACTGCAGATTGTGGTTGGGCTATCAACATTGGGCAACATATGTTCACGTCTTTAGTCCCCAAAGGAGTAGGTTGAAGTGTACTTATAGTACACCCACATTTCGCCAGCTTTTTTTATGTCACATGTAAAAAGGGCCGAGTCATTTGACAATTATTAATATTTATATTCGAAACTGGCATAATAATCTATATCTATGCTAATATTATAAAGAGGAAACATTTGTATGTAAGTATGTTTGTAACGAATGTCTCAAACCATTTCTTTGCTACATTATCACTAATTAATATTTTATCCCGGTAATCCCAAGGGAACGAGAACTATTTTATAAAGATTGATGAAACGAAAAGTCTAATTATATTATATTCCCCATAGTGGGTAGGTACACCTTCAGGTGCCGTCATGAGTTATGAGCGCGCAGCGACAATAGTGGGGATACGGCGCATGTTTTTATTCGCCTCGCACCATACATATAGACAAAGACAGACTCATAATTATTTAACTTAATTTTTTGACATCGTTTAAGATACGAAAAAGATAGGTTTTCATGCGAGTCATGGATTTATTTACGTAAGCATTGTCAACACTGGTGGAGAATCTGGAATTCTGGACTATAGGTGGACCCGTATAATCCTAGATTTGTATGTCTATGGGTATGACGTAACAGATCTGTAGCGTCACCCTTTGGTTGGGCCCATCTTTTTTTTTCGTTATGAATTAATGTAAAACTTTTTTATCAATGGGCCAGGTGGGCCGGCTCACAATCGACCATTATAGCACCGGAATCGTACTAGGGTACATTGTACCGTATAACCACTGGGATAATAATAAACAATATTAATAATAATTATTTGTACTGTAGTTAGTAGCTACTACATATACAGATAATCTATAGTATCTATACATCTATACGGATAAATAAAATCGAAGTGTCTGTTTGTAAATACAAATTCACAGTTTTTCACTAAATGTATACGAAAGTACGGCATATAGTTATAATATTTCTTTTCTCTCTCTGATCCGTCTAATCTTTGGAACGGCTAACCGATTATTTCCTTTCACTGGTTGATGTCACACGAAAGTAACTTCAGGCTATGCTTATTAATATAATAATATCTCTGTCGTTAATCCAACGCGGGCAAAACCGCGGGGATTGTTTACAATAGTTAGTAACTGGTACTCTGTTAATTATAATTTGGTTAATTTTTGGTTATTTAGTCGTTAGCTATGCAATTGCGTACTTACATATTTACCTATTCTATTTAGATTAGATTGTACAGTGATTTTCAAACAGAAAATTATTCCTATTACTTACATATACACCATTATGCAAAGTGCGCGTAGATAGACAGGTATCGCCATGACATAAAATATTTATACCTATCATAATATTTATCATCAATATCAATATATCACATCAACCATAAACTGTGGTGTTTTAGTTTTCATCTATTTTGTAATTCAATAGATAATTTTCGGCAGGTAGAGTGACTACTTAAATATATTTTTTTTAAATCATGAAATTTAGAAACCAAGTTATTTAGAGGGTAGGCGACTAGACATTAGGCTACATAAATCCTATAAATTTTTACGTCCTTCCTAGGTGTAACTCAACTACCAAACTATGTTGAATAGTTTAGTTATTGCTGTGGTACTCACAAAATAAACGTTGAAAGAAAATTAATATGACTTACCAATTCAATAATTAAGTCACACCCAATCCAAGAAACAACGAAACCGATACGATAATGTTTCACCGTAAGTAAACACGAGTTTTAATAATAACAATAAGCATAACGACCACCTGCCACCGTATATATCTAACAACTGGCGCGTCTGGCGCGGCCGCGTTCCGTTCCTTTGCTGCGTGCGTTTTGTTGCGTCTATTGCAGCCTGCGCTTTCGTTACTTTCCCTCCCTGCTGCTAGAGTCAAATGTAGTATCAAAATAGTTTTAACATTATATTATGATCCAAATAATATTTTTATGGTCAGCTCCAAGATCTTCCTTAAAAATTAGAATACAACAAAGCCGTTTAATTTTATTGTTTTTATTTATTTACTATATATATGCTCACGCCATCCCAGAAGGTTCCCCGAAGGGGTAAGAGGTGTTGTAACAACAACACTCACATTTGATTAAGTGGCAACGTAACAGCGGGTGAGTTTATACATTTATTAATTTAATCGTTTTATTAGTATTGATAAAATATAATTATTAGAATAAATAATTAGGTATGTTGGTAATCGAAACCGTACTCTATCTCTACTGTCAAAAGTGCCAATGTCAGTTGCATTGACACAATTTAAAAAAAAATCTGTCAAACTAATGTGTCAAAACATCGCCAACTAAAAAAATCACAAAATGCCAGGTGCTTTTTCGGAAATAATTGATGATATTGAAGATTTAATATCTTCCCAGGATATAACACCGAAAGAACGATATGCCAGTCGAAAGAACGTGAGTGTGAGATCCAGGAAACGCGAGAAGAGTGATGTGGAATCTGTCGAAAAAGTTATTTTGGAGAGTGTAGTGCCAGGTAACCTAAAAGTGTTTATTTACTTTGTTAGAATGTGTATGAAAACGAAATATCTGACGACTGGGTAGCCGATAATATGTAAGTACTAGGTTTTGTTTCTAAGTGTGTCACATTTAGTCTAGTTTTGATCAAGTATCACATTTTTATATGCATTCTGAAAGTTATCAAAACAATGCCTTCAAGTAGGTTCAAATTATTTTATACACTCTCAATAAATTACAGGAACTCAAACAATATATGTTAAGACATGGGGCTGTGCACACAACAACTCAGACTCGGAGTACATGGCTGGGATGCTAGCGGCCAACGGTTACCGGCTGACAGAGGATAAGTGGGATGCACAGTTGTGGTTACTCAACTCCTGCACTGTTAAGAGTCCTGCTGAGGATCATTTTAAGTAGGTATTATGTGCATGCACGTGATCCAAATAAAGATTTTCTTATGAAAAAGAAACTAGCAAAAAAATTTTATATTTACACTTAAACAAAAACAACATGAAATATATTTCTTGTGATTGCTCAAGCTTTGTGTGGGCTCGCATGACTTTCTAGGAGGGTAGTTGAAGGTGTAATGTTTACACCGAAGATGATGACAATGTGTCATATAGTCCATAGCCGTCTCAAGCACTATACATACAACTTTTTCGTGATCACTTGAAGGTTTCATAAACAACGAATAATAATTGGATTGGTCAGTTAAAAATATTTATATAATTTGGTCATGAAGGGCCGTGGTGACCTTGAGGTTTGAGCAGTCGCCTTCTACATAAGCAACGCAAGTTCGAATTCCGGCAGGGCCGGTGCCAATGACTTTTTCTAATATCGTATGTGGAGTGATTTTACACCTCGTGTATTACAGAGGAAACCTGCATATGTCTGGGCAGGCTCTAAATCAACCAATCCAATTATAAAAGAGCCTCCCCTTGGATTAGCCCTTGGGTGAAGTATACATACCTTTAAAAAACTCATTTTCGTTGAGAATCTATAAAATATTGTTATTTCAGAAAAGGAAAACAAATTGATTGCAGAGTATTTTTTGTTCAGCACTTTTCATCAGGACTTTTATAATGAAGGGTAGATTTGTAAGGGACTGAAATCTAAGATACGGGTTTATTAGTTTTTAATTTATTTTAAATTCTTCTTAGCCGGTCACTCTTGGCAGAGAAGTCGTGGTTGACGATGTTGCTACTTGATTGGCTAACACAGCCCCTGCGATACGCCTCCACTTGTTGCAGTCGTAAGCGTCTCGGGAACTCTGGACTACGGAGGTTTTAGTTGTTGTTTTAATAAGGTCTGTCCAACTCATAGGTGATCGACCATGTGACCGCTTGCCCTACACCTGTCCTTGAACAACTAGTCGCTTCATAAAATTTTCCTTTCGAATAATGTGTCCAAAATATTTGAGGATTTGTACTTGCACAATTGACGATAACCTCTCTTTGATTCGTAATTTTAAATTATAATGTATGCATTTGTCAGTATAAGTTGTTACAACATTCACCTGTATTTTCCAGGAATGAGATAGATCTAGGCCAAAGCCGTGGCATCCACGTGGTAGTGGCCGGGTGTGTGCCGCAGGGTGCTCCTCGTGTGGAGTATCTGCGCGGGCTGAGTGTGGTCGGGGTGCAGCAGATTGACCGCATTGTTGAAGTTGTGGAGGAAACTCTTAAAGGTATGAAAGTAGGGTGATACACTGCTTCTTCTATCGTCAAAAAGCAGTGATAGGTAATGTAGCGTGGCTGACCGTCTTGGGGGCAAGACGGTTAATCTCGCTAGCATAAAAGATATTTATTTATAATTAGTTACAGCCGAAATCATATCAGAAACCAAAGAAGACTAAATCAACCACACACAATTCACGAGGCACGGAATTCCACCAACAATATTTCAAAGATAAAATATAACGTGTGTCTCAAAAGCGAACAAAATTATTTAGTTTCCCGACACCAAAACCAATTCAGAGCACGTGATTCCAACGACGATATTTTTTAAGATAAATAACGCATATATCACCAGCGAACAAGCGTTATTTAATTTCCGACACCAAAAAACGACCCTTCACCACGACCAAATTTTTCAACCTCCTGAAAAAATGCCAAACAAAACCAATCACTCAAATTTTGAATTTCAAACGCTTCCGCGTTACTACGACACGATAATATTGACGGCCAGGTGGAGCTAATCTAGAAAAAAAGGTTTATGATAAAAGTATTAACATGCAGCATTATAATGCTGCAGTAAGTGGCTAACATTTGTAATCATGTATAATGTATTTTGTGTCCTTCTGACGATTTGAAAGCAATTTGTAATAAGTCTAATCAAATAAAGATATTTTGAATTGAATTGAATTGAATTGGCTCCAGTGGTTGCCAAACTACAAGTTGCTATGAATTGATTTTCAGAGGGGTAAGCATTAACTATAAGTAGGGTAGGTAGGTTACTAACATACCTATGTGGTGTGTAGGTAGGCACAAATGTTTTGGTATAGACACACACAACACTAGTGTATTCAGTCATCAAAAATGGTAAGCACTGCGTAGTTGGAATGCTGGGAACCTTAGGCATAATTTTCTTCTCAGACACAATGTCATCATC
This sequence comes from Watsonalla binaria, assembly GCA_929442735.1. Taxonomy (NCBI): domain Eukaryota; kingdom Metazoa; phylum Arthropoda; class Insecta; order Lepidoptera; family Drepanidae; genus Watsonalla; species Watsonalla binaria. Next base: position 921,352 of record OV838929.1, on the reverse strand, counting down.
TTCACAATGCTTTCTTTGATTTGATTTTGGTGTGACAAATTTGCGCTTATGTTCTAGAAAAACTCGTATCATACAGACCTCTGGTATTTAATATTGTGTTTAATACAGGTGTGAGCAAAAAAGCTTATTAATACTGTGCCAACGACTTAGTCACCTTGGGGTCTAATTCACTAAATATTTGCCCTTCTCATTCAGGAGAGCCGTGGTGGCCTTGAGGTTTGAGCAGTCGCCTGCTACGCAAGCGACGCAAGTTCGAATCCCAGCGGGGCCTGTACCAATGAGTTTTTCTAAAAAGCAACTTGTGTACAGTGATTTCACACCACTAGCTTTACGGTGAAGGAAAATCGTGAGGAAACCTGCATATTTCTGAGAAGTAATTCAATGACGTATGTAAAGTGCCTGAGACGGCGATGGACTCACCATCTGTCACGTTGGCACTTAATCATCTTTGGTAACAGTGGGTGTTGTGATTACAGCACCTCTGCCTACCCCTTCGGGGAATACAGGTGTGAGCATATGTATATGTATTCAGGTCATACAGTCCGACTATTCGGCCAGCGCAAGACAGACGGACGAAAGTCGGGCGGTGCATCGCTGTTACTGCCAAAAGTGCGAAAGAACCCGCTGGTGGAGATAATACCCATAAACACGGGGTGTCTCAACCAATGCACTTATTGTAAGACGAAGCACGCGCGGGGGGAGCTGGGCAGCTACCCGCCCGAGGAGATAGTGGCGCGGGCCAAGCAGTCCTTCGAGGAGGGAGTGTGCGAGATCTGGTTGACTAGTGAGGATACTGGTAAGTTGCAATGAATTTTGTTTCAACTGGGATGAAAATGAATATGACCAGGATCAGGATGACCGGTCGCTCATTTCCCCCTATAAAGGTTGAGGAGGGCGATGGCTGGCATTCTAGTCATACTTGTGAACAGGTGCTGCTAGTGAGGGCTGGTCAGCTCAAGCTACAGAATTATGCGTAGTATTTATTTTTAGTTTTAATTTTGTTAGTATCGAATTTTGTGCACTGGAACTGTGTCCATGGGCTTATATATATTGTTTATGATTTATATTGTATTACTCAAAGCTGTAAAATTACTTTTTTTAAAAGAGTAATTACTGAGTTTCTTGCCAAGTTCTTCTCAGTAAAAGCAACCTTCCGAACCTGGCGGTCTTTCTGACGATTTGAAAGTACTTTGTAAAAAGTCTAATCGAGTAAAGATATTAAGGATTAGTGCAGGCTTAGGATTTGTTTTCAAGTTACATCTTGGTTGTTTAAATTTTATCCGTCTGCGAAGGCGATATTTTAGTGCATAAGACAAGTTTGTGTGCAAACACAGGTGCCCTCTTTATTCCCTCACTCTCATAGTGGAATGGGAGGCAATCCAACACGACCGGAGAGAGGTCAGGCGGAGGACCAACGGTGCAACGTGCGCCCCGAGGCATAGGGGTGGGAACACCGTAACTTCCAAGCTCCGGATAACAAAAGCCCAACATCTATTTGACCCGACCCGTTAATCGAACCAGGAACCTCGTGGTCGACAGCGGAACTCACTAACACAAGATCATCTAAGCAGTTATTTTTATTATCTTATCTATTCTTATATTCTATATGTATGACAAATTAGGCCTGGGACCCAGGATCAATTGGAGTTGACAATATGGAGAGAGATTCAGCATCGAGATGTAAAATTATACTGCGCCATCTTGTGAGAAGATGGCCTACTACTTATATTATAAACTACGTTAAGCACTACTAATATTCTAAAGAGGATAGATTTGTATGTGTGTATGTTTGTAAGGAATTGGCTCAAAAAGTACGGGACCGATTTTAAAAAACTTTCATCATTTGAATGCTACAATATCACTGGTTATCTTATTATATCTTTTGTGGCATTATTGGGTCCGGTTGCCCGGAAGCACGTCGACCCTTGGGATCTTTTGTGCCGCCCTGCCCTTTTGCTCTAAGTACCTGACTCCTCAAATACTCCCTGAACAAGCCGGCAGACCTTGCCCATGGGGAATAGCTTGTAGTCCTCTGGTTTCGGATACGCCTTACCCAGTAGGTCCATTCGCCATCTGGCCAGTGCGTCGCAATTGCATATTAGGTGACTCAAATTATCACTGATTAATATGGGCTGTATTTTATCTCTGTGCTCCCACGGGAGCGGGGACTACGCGCGTGTAACCACGTGACTTAATATTCGGTAGACCATTGCAGGTGTAAGCAAGCAGATATTGCAGAGTACATGATTGTATAGGTACATACGGGCGCGACATAGGCTCGTCTCTGCCGGCGTTGCTGGAGCAGCTGGTGGCGGTGATCCCCGAGGGCGGGCGGCTGAGGCTCGGCATGACCAACCCGCCCTACATACTGGAACACCTCGCTGCTGTCGCACACATCATGCACCATCCTAGAGTCTACAAGTATGTAAATTATACTACACCACTAACTATTCAATTATATCCTTAAAAAGTACAAATTGAAGACATCATTTCCAATAAAAGCTAGCTGGGCCTCGCGGTATCACCCGCGTAGACTTAATTTCATGGATGGCCCACGGAACCTTAATGTTTTTTTTTAAATAACAGCTTGTTACATCAGCTATCTACCAGTGAAAGTCCTGTTAAAATCGGCCCAACTGTTTCAGAGATTAGCCTGAACAAACATAAACAGATTTTTTCAAATTGGCTTTTTAGGTCAGTACTGTATATGTATACTTGCATATGCATTTAGTAAAAAGCTGTTATTTTGGAATTAATTACACTTAAATTTTATTTATCTGTATATATTTCATCAGCGAAGTTAAGCAACCCTAACCCTAGCCAGTAATTGGATGGGCCGCCCGAGTTCCCACCGTGCCTCGGAGAGCAGGATAAGCCGTCGGTCCCGGTTGACAATTTAACTGGTTTAACCCAGATCACAGATTTTCCTCGTTAAAGGGGTTGTGAAGGTCAGATGGCAGTCGCTTCGTATACAAATCAGGTGATCAGCCACATCGGGTTCAATCAAGTGCCGACCCCAACAATGTATGGGATAAGGCCAGTGCGATTCTGCCTACTTCTCTACAAATGATAGGGACCGTCAGTTCACCTAAGACCCTTGTAACTATAATGGTGTACGTCAGGTTTCTCCACGTGCCAGTGCAGTCAGGCAGCGACCAGGTGTTGTCGGACATGAAGAGGGAGTACACCAGGGCTGACTTCGAACGTGTCGTCGACTTCCTGAGAGACAAGTTAGTTATATATCTAGACTAGCAAACGTTGTATTGCCATATATTTTTGGGATGGTCACCCTTATCACTTAGGGGTAAGGAAAATATGGTAGCTGATTCTCAGACCTACTGAATACGCATATAAAATTTGGTAAAAAATCGGTAAAGCCGTTTCGGAGGAGTACGGTAACTAACATTGTGACATGGAAATTGTATATATTAGATAACTGATAGTGGAGCCGTAATGACCTTGTGGTTTGAGCAGTCGCCTGCTACGCAAGAGAAAGTTCGAATTTCAGCGAGGCCTGTACCAGTGATTTTACACCACGTGCTTTACGGTGAAGGAAAACATCGTGAGGAAACCTGCATATTTCTGAGAAGTAATTCAATGACGTGTGTAAAGTGTCTGAGACGGCGGTGGACTCACCATCTGTCACGTTGGCACTTCGGTGAAAAGTGGGTGTTGTGATTCAACACCTCTGCCTACCCCTTCGGGGAATACAGGCGTGAGCATATATGTATATATATATTTTTGAATTTGAAATTATAAATGATATCTGCAGAGTGCCAGGGATCACGATAGCAACGGATATAATCTGTGGCTTCCCAACGGAGACGGAGAAGGACTTCGAGGACACAATGAGGCTGTGTAATAAGTACCGGTTCCCGTCCCTCTTCATCAACCAGTTCTTCCCGAGGCCCGGGACTCCCGCTGCTAAGATGACCAGGGTAACTTGCCATGCACATGTCATATTTATTTGTTAACTGTGACTTAATTTGAACGGCGAACGGTGGTCTCTGCCTACCCCCATGGGATACAGGTGTGAGAATATGTATGTATGTGAATTAATTTCATGGGTGGCACTTTTTTCCAGTAAAAATAACTCCTTGTAACGTCAGAAAACTGCCAGTAACCTTACTTATCACCGAATATGATTAAGCGCCAACGTGACACATGGTGAGTCTATCGCCGTCTCAGGTACTATACATACGCCTTTGAATTACTTCTCAGAAATATGCAGGTTTCCTCATGATGTTTTCCTTCACCGTAAAGCACGTGGTGTGAAATCACTGTACATAAGTTTTTTTAAAAAACTCATTGGTACAGGCCCCGATGGGATTCGAACTTGCGTCGCTTGCGTAGCAGGCGACTGCTCAAACCCCGAGGCCACCACGGCTCGTAGATAATTATCAGTTTCTCGTTATTCCCAGGTACCGGGACAAGAAGTGAAAAAGCGTACTAAAGCCCTTTCAGAACTTTTCCGCTCATACGAGCCGTACGGCCATAAAATAGGCGAGACGCAACAAGTCCTCGTCACGGACATATCGCACGACAAACAATACTTCGTGGCCCACAACGAGTTCTACGAACAAGTATTAGTGCCCAAAGAGGACAAGTATATGGGGAAAATGGTGACAGTTAAAATAACGAGCGCAACTAAATTCTCTATGGTCGGCGAGCCCATAGACAAGCCAAAGATGGCCGGTTTGACAGCTCCATTGAAAAAAGGCCAAGTGTCAGGAGTTACTGAGACGAAGCTAAAAGTGCCTGTGCCTATCTATGTATTACTTTTTGCTGTGTTCGTAAGGTTGATTTGGATTTTTTTGATATAGATGAATGGTTTAAAAAACTTTTTTGTTTTATTTTACCGAGCACTCTTATGGGAGTGTACAGGTGCCGACACGACTTATGAGCGCTCAGCTATACTAGTGGTGATAACTGCGCATGTATTTGATCGCGCTCGCTCCTTACCACACCCAATATATTACTAATGGGGATTCAAGGCCAGCGCTTAAAACTCGTGGCGGCACCTATATCTGCTTTGAAAGATTAAGATTTGGAATATGCTTGAATCTAGTTTAGACGGCATTGCATATAATTTATATTGAATGCAAACTTAAATAGATCTTATAATCCTTTCAAAATTTGCACCAAATGTATGATATTCAAGCTCCAACGATTTTCATGAAATTTTGTGTGTAGGGCTTTCAGGGGCATAAAGTAGATCTAGCTAGGTTTCATTTTTGGAAAACATCGTTTTGACCATGTTTTCAGGCACTGCAAAACTCATAAAATATAATTACAATACGTCAGTAAATTTCGCCGACATCTGTCAAGTTACGGTAGCTCAAACGTGAGGCTTCCAGCTTACGGGGCGATAACGAAACTAGAGTACCACGGTTCGAGACGGACGTTCACCGGTTTTTTTTCAGCATATGAGAATACGTCATTAAAAAGAAACCGAGCACAGCTCGATCCACCTAGTTCTGCTTATTATGCACATGATAAACATCTACCTAAAAGCTAAATTACTTGAGACAAACGGAGGATATAGGACGCAATTTAATTCTACAAAAAACGTTTTGACACAAATAAAAAAGTCAAGTGCGAGTCTGACTTACGCACCAAGCGGTACTTACTACACAACACATTGATGGTCAAGCTTATCATTGCCGTTGGGGAAACTGCTGTGATTCACAGGATTCCTTTTGAGGTACCATACTGCTAGCTATCGTTCCAGAGTGGACTGTAATATAATTTATAGGTGATGGTGTACTGTACCTCCTATGTGGAGGAGCTCGTGGCACAGTTGCTATTGCGCATATCATTCGATCAGCGAAGTTAAGCAACCCTACCCCTAGTCAGTAATTGGATAGGTGACCACCCGAGTTCCCTCCGTGCCTCGGAGAGCACGTTAAGCCGTCCGTCTCGGTTGCTAATTTATCATCTTTGGCAATCGTTACAGGTCAGTCGGAGGCCTAAAATAGTCTGACAACTGGTTTAACCCAGATGACAGATTTTCCTCGTTAAAGGGGTTGCGAAGGTCGGATGGAAGTCGCTTCGTATAAAAATCAAGTGATCAGCCACATCGGGTTGAATCAAGTGCCGACCCCAACAATGTATGGGATAAGGCCAGGGAGAAGAAACCACTTTTCCTCAACTGCTGTCAACCTGCTAGCGCAAATTGAACTTTCCAAACATGGAAACATCGCGGTTAAACAATCTTTGGAAGCATCGAGTTGTACTCATCTAATATTATTTTATTTACTTTGTTCCGTAACACATACCTTAAAAAATACCTATTATATTTCACACTTACAAAACAAATAAAAAAACAAAATAAGTACTTACTTTGTCGTAACAAAACGATCCTGTTCCAACAAAGGGTCGACACGGATACGCTCCAAGTGTTCCTTTCATGTGACATTATATAAGCGAGGGCGTCGGGTTAGATCACTAGTGTTACTGTGAGCGTCATCAGCAATAGGGTTAGAGTGAGCCATGACATCATACAGTCAAGGAGCTAAGAGGCAGAAGCGAGAAAAAGTTGGTGAAAATGTTGATTATTTTCAAGGTGAGTTGGTTGTCAGTGGGGAACGGTTCAATTCTTGAATTGTTATACTACAGAGTTGGCAAACAGGAGCTCTAAAAAAGCCACTTTGGGAGAATCATAATCTGATCCGAATATGATTCATCATCAAATGACAAAATAGTCACTTACGTGCAACTCATATTATGATTCTCCAATGATTAATATTTCGCAATTCACCTGTTTCACACTTTCCTATGAATATTCCTAAAATGGTCCATAAAATATGAATTGCTTTTGTGACAAATAGCATCATAATAAAGTTAGTTAAGGACTGACATCTACAATTATTGTAATCATAATATTAATTGCACCTAAGTGACCATTTTGTCATTTCAATGATGAATAATACACGGATTACATTATAATTCTTCCAAAGCGGCCTTTTTAGACTTACAGTCCAGCCGCGCTATTCACTAAGGTTTCAGCATCGCACTCATCGTTATCCTTTAGTTATATGTATCAATATAAACCGACTATGATTGAAACCGACGCCCCTCGTCGACTTCGACGCTGGGAAACCTTAGTGAATAACACGGCAGTCCGCTTGGTAAGCGGCTACCGCAGCCTATGAACCTGACCAACAGCAGTGTCACTCACGCATTGCCTACGACGTCACGCGGTTTCACCCGCGTAGTTCCCGTTCCCGTGGGAGTACGGGGATAAAATAAAACCTATGTGGCTCGCTGATGATGTAGCTTTCCAACGGTGAAAGAATTTTAAAATACGGCACAGTAGTTTGTGAGTTTATTCATTACAAACATACACACGAAAATCCAAAACTTTCTTCTTTATAATAGTAGCGTAGAAGTGTAGATATAGTAATAGACCAAAGAGTCCCACTATAGCTAGAATGCCTCCACTCTATCGTTAACATAGATATTTACAAACTAATCAGATGATATGTAGGTACTTATCCGACGGTAGGTACTTAACCTTCTCCAATTTTGATGTTACACTTATATTTTCAGCGTTGCATTTTTATTAAAGTCTTAACACTTAAGTCGCATTTTAATGCTGCAATTATTTTAACTTCTGTTTCAATACATTAGCAATGCTATCTACCCTCAATAATACTATTCGTATATAACACAGCTCGGTTGGTCTATTTTAGTTATTTCCATAGTGTTATGTCTTATGGCATCCTTTTATGGGGAAATGCTACAGACATCAGTTCTATCTTTGTGCTGCAGAAACGGGCTGTTCGTGCAATCTATAAACTCAAATCTAGAGATTCTCTCAGAGAGAAGTTTAAAGAAATAGGGATAATGACTGTGGCATGTCAATACATATTTGAAAATTTGATATATGTAAGAAAGAATATAGATAGTTTTAAGAAAAATAGTGATATGCACAATATAAATACACGCAAGAGGGATAAACTCCGTGTCCCTGTGACTAGACTGCACAAAACTAGTAACTCTTTTGTGGGGCAAAGTATACGCCTTTTCAATAAACTACCATTAAAAATGTGTGAACTACCATTTTTAAGTTTTAAGGCAAGCATCAAACAGAAACTTTGTGAAAAAGCATATTATAGTGTAACTGAGTATATTGATGATAGCCAAACAGGGCAATGAGTTGCTCACTCTTCCATTGAAATGTACTTAAGCAACCCTATGTATATAGAAGGGACACATGTAAAAAAAAAAAAAAAAACCGGGGAGTTTGTTTCGCCGTTTCTTCTCCTGACAGGCTTACTTTTGGAAACGGTAGTAAATTTACTTAAGTTAACGTAAGAAAAATGACGTTCAATAAGTGTTCCAAGTGTCCCTTATATTGAATAAAACTTTTTGATTTGATTTGATTTGATATATAAAAAAATAACTCTGTCTTCTAAGTTTAAACCAACTACCCACATTTCACACCATATTGACAGTCAGACGTATCAAAACGTTTATCAGTATACTGGCTATCTTATAATGTATACACGCCAGTATAAAACCCGTCTAATCGCTAGTATTAGTCCCGACAGAAAATGTTCACAAAAACCTAATAAAATAAATAAATTGATAAATACTCGTAGGCATAGACAAAATAGAGTACAACAATATGGCGGGCCCAGCAGAGACCACTGCCTACCGCTACTACAGCGGAAGTGAGAGGGTCCACTCGCGGCCCATGGAAGAATGGCTTAAATACTCAATATCTTTCACACACTTCAGGAGTAACGGTGAGTTATTTTGATATCTTAACACCTATTTGTTTCCGAAATGGTTCAAGGTTTACGGTGAAGGAAAATACGGTAAATTTGAACAAATTAAATGACGTGAAAAATAACGGCTATGAAAAGCAATGAAGTAAAATAATGTTAAATACTATGATGTGACATAAAATAAAAAATATGCTCACGCCATCAGGGTCCCCGAAGGAGTAAGCAGAGGTGTTATAACACCCACATTAAGTGGCAACTTGACAGAGGGTCCATCCCCTTCTCAGGCACTATACATACGTCTTTGAATTACTACTTAGACACATGCAGGTTTCCTCACTATGTTTTCCTTCACCGTAAAGCTCGTGGTCTGAAATCACTGCACATAAGTTTTTGGACGAACTCATTGGTACAGCACCCGCTGGGATTCGAACATGCGTCGCTTGCGTAGCAGGCGACTACTCTAACCCCGAGGCCACCACGGCTCTTGATATAACAATCATGTTTATTAAATTTAGTTAATCATGAATTTTGTTTACCTAAATCATTCAATATTGTATCGGCAGGATCAGACTCCCTTGGCAGACCAACTCATAACCGTCCTTGGGATGACCACACGAATACCATAGACAACCACAAACGCTGTCTAAAAGCCATGTTCGAGTTCTGTACGAAGCTGGGAATCAAATATTGGACCGCATTTGATACCGACCTTATTCCTTACTCTGAAAGTTGGGATGAAATGAAAGGAAATTGGGATGAAATAGTGGAATATGCGCAGGAGTTGATACAGAGATACCATGTTAAGTTGCTGTGGTTGGCGCCCGATCTACATTCACATCCGAGGTACCAATGACATTTTTAGAAACACGAGCAATAAATATAAAACAAAAATATCTTCCTTTTTCGTCAATTACTCGAAAACGGAGGAAGATATCTTTTTCATAATAATTTATTGGCTTTCTAAAATGATACCCTATCACATATTTTAACTCTGTATATAGTAAATTAAAGTTTAATCTAATTTCAAAACCTATACTTTTATTACAAAGACGAAGATAGTCCTCGATTTAAAAGCTCCATCTCCTTCTGTGATAAGGATTTTAAAAGAGATGGATATAGTCTCAGCTCCGAGTTTGATCCAGTGTCGGATAACTTTTCCACAGATACTCGTCAGGTGCTATGACGAGCAATGATGCGACTACATTCATCCAAGCAGCCGCACAGATAAAGAAATGTCTCGAAGTATCCCACAAGCTAAACGCCGAGTGCTTTCTTCTCTGGCCCCATAGAGAAGGATATGACACAATATTCCACACAGACGTCGCCAGAGAAATCAAATTGTTCGCCAAATTACTGAAAATGACAGCGGAATTCAAAGACAAATTGAACTATCGCTGTCAGTTGCTAATAATGCCTTACTGTCGTAATTTTTGCGGTAATTATTACTACGGTATGTGGCAACACTCTCAGTGGCGGGAGAAATGGGAAGTGTCTGATAATGTGGATATTAATAGTTACATTTGGGACGTGACTAGTTGTTTGTATTTGCTGAAGAATTATGGCTTGGACCGGTATTATAAAGTGTGTTCGCCGCCCGGACATCATTTGTTTATGGCTAATGTGTGAGTAAATCATTATATGTAATGTTAACACATACAAAAAATACTATATATAATACTAAAGCAGTGGTGGCTTTGGGGTTAGAGCAGTTGCCTGCTACGCAAGCGACGCAAGTTCGAATCCCAGCAGGGCCTGTACCAATGAGTTTTTCTAAAAAAGTGATGTGCAGTTATTTCTCTCCACGTGCTTTATGGTGAAGGAAAACATTATGAGGAAACCTGCATATGTCTGAGAAGTAATTCAAAGACGTATGTATAGTGCCTGAAACGGCGATGGACTCACCCTCTGTCACGTTGGCACTTGATCGTATTCGGGGAAATGTGGCATTTTTTTTACTAAATATAGGCGCCGTCAAAGCTAGGGAGTTGCATCAATAATAATAAATTACTGTGCACTAATATTGTAAACAGGAAAGTGTCTCTGTCCGTCTGTTGCCTTTTCGCTTAGCCCCAGAACCGATTTAACTGAAAATGATGCGGGTGGAGATAGCTTTAAACATAATGATGTATTTATCTAAAACTTAAGGGCAGTAATTTCTCCCCACGTGCATTTCAGAGAGAACATCGTGAGAAAACCTGCATATGTCTGAGAAGTCATTCAAAGACATACCTATGTATATAAGTGCCTGAGACGGTAATGAACACCCTCACCCTCAGTCACGTTGGCATTCAATCATATTCGGTGAAATATGGCTGATGTTGTTAAAATACCTCTGCTTACCCCTTCGGAGACCCTTCTGACATGAGTAACTTTATTTTTATGTTCCATATGTTAATTAGTTTGAATAATATTTCAGTTACAACATGTTGGGTGGAGTGGTTATAACAAACGACACAGATCAGTGTGACAGCAAGAAACTTACCATCATGATGAAGGCTCTAGTGGATCAGGTAAGTAGCAGTGGAGTCCCCTGACACAATTGGCTTCAAAGCCTTCACTAATCCTCTCCAAATAGTTATAATCAATGACCTCTAAAGCTTTTTATTTTCACACAAGATAATTTCAATGATATTACGTATTTTGGATTACTTGTCAATGATGGAAAAACAAATTGTATTTACCGAAATTGTTTAAAAAATCTAAAATGGTTGCCTTTAAAGTTAAATCTACTCCAAGCAAAACATGGATTTAATTCAAATTAATTCTTGATCCCTCCACTATACCCTCCTACTATAGATTGAAAATGAAAATGGCAAATATTTATTCAGTTTGAGCCCTAGGCACTAAATAACGTCGAAAAATTACTACCGATTCAGAAACTGCCTTCTCAGACCAACCGGCAAGAAACCCAACCAATTAAAACAATTGCTGTCTATATGTTTATGGTAGTCAGCCTTACAAGCTGGTTTAAACCTCTTTCGGTATAGTTTAGACTTTATGAAATATATTTGATTTTCCATAAAAGTATTCGAAAAGTGAAAAGAAGAAAGAGTAGCGGTTGTCAGAGGGCAGAACGATATCGAAGGAGAATATGAATTAAAAGTGTAATATATTAATTTTATTTTATATAGAAAATAGCAGTGATCCCGGAGAGCGAGGGACCCGAGTCCGAGGTCGCTCGCCACAGTACCTACCTTACCCACCTTGTTTTGTTATAATTCCAGGGTACCCCACCTCCTGGCGGGATATCTCTAAGACTCACGCCTCGCCGTGACGGCGACCTGCGCGATCTCACCACAACTTACGTCAAATATATAGACGCCATCGCGAAGGGACTGAGATACGCTAGCAGCTTGATTACTGAACAGATATTTTCTAAACACATACAGGTAATACATTATATTAAAAACAAATTAATATTATAAATGGGAAAGTGTTCCGAAGTAAACCCTTTCGCGGCTTATCTTGGTATAGGAATATTTTTTTAGATTTGCTCATAGGAAGGGACATAGAGTTAATACATACTTCAACCTATGATACGCTCATGAATACTATAATCGTTCATGAATAAATGGATGCTGATAAGCAATAATGTGTCAACCCACAAAAAGTCAAATTCAAAGGTTTTGATATATTTTGATAATGCATCACGTATTTAACATTCTAAAAAAGTGTTTCATGTCATCTGAAACATAAAAGTACGTAAAAAATGGATTTATGTCATAAAACAAATCTTAAATCACGTATACAATCATCTTAAGATGCCATTTTCTCAAAACCAAGTTTATGCGGGTTGACACATTATTGCTTATCTGCATCCAAATTTAAATATTGTTTTTGGCCTCAAAAGAAATTCGATATAAGTGTTGCCAGTAGAATATTTTTCCGAAAATTTAGCGAAATATTACAAATTTTTCGCGACTACCTACATACATAATGAGACACAGGTGTTGGTCACGTTCATAGGCTGCAATAGCCGCTTACCATCAGACGGATTTTAGCTTATTATTATATTATATAGAAATTAAATAGTTTTTACGATGAGAAATACTCCTTCACCTTGTGTTTCAGCAACGCTATGCTTCGTACTGCAGTGGGTTCGGTTCCCGTTTGGTGAGCACCGACATCTCTATGGAGGATTGCGAAGAATATTACAGGTTGGTATAGTTTCTTATCAAATATAATACTATAAATTAACTAAATATTCTTTTTCACTAGAGATACAAACGGCGGGACTTGCAAACTTCTTTATCTTATAATACATACATATGCTCACGCCTGTATCCCATGGGGGTAGGCAGAGACCACCGTTTGCCACATGCTACGATTCTTACATACTTCTTTCACTTCATACACTTTCTTCGGTTACGAGTGCTCCGAATTAGACCTTCCTGAAAAATACTATTAATTTGGTCATAGTAGTTGTTCCTTGGACGCCCTCTACCGACACTTCCGCTCACATTCGCTCTATAAATTTCTTTCGTTAATCGCCTTTCACTCATCCTTTCGATATGTCCAAACCATCTCAACATACTTTTTTCAATTCTGGTCACCACATCATTCTTCAACTTGCAACTGTCTCTTATCACACTGTATTATATATAATTTAAGTCATGATACACGAATATAGACTTTAACATCTTACAGGAAGAACCAAAATCCCCAGGGCGAGGTGGTATCGACAAAGGCAGAGCATTTGGAGTTGATGTTCCAACGATATTTAGACTCACCTGATCATATTTGACGGTAAAGTTGATAAATTATAACTGGAACACTTCATATAGCTCTCATTATTATCTTCAATATCATATCATTAATATGATCAGTAGGTATAATATTATCGAATATATAATAGTAATGATTATGTAATTTATATATTTACGGATATGAGAAAAATATATTTTTGTTATTTAGATATATTATTCAGTACATATAATTATAATTAATACATAATATTTTTATTTGAGTGTGTTTTCCATAAAATATTTTAAATATTACACTTAAATAATATTTAATGAGAATAATGAAATACATACAAATCAATATTCAATCTTTATATTTCGCATTTCTTGGTACATTGTTTTTTTTTGTATTTTTGATTTCATATTCACAGCGATTTATAACTAGTATTCTTTATAATTTATTATGTTACTTATATAATAATGTATATATGATGCGACTTTTTTAAGCGGAAATATCTTACAAGAACATTTAGGACCAAATAATTTGATAATATATTCAATGAATATTTATAACTTCTTAGTAACTACTAGCGTAACAGATTGCTTTTATTACAATATTATTTAATATTTATATTTATTTGTGCTGTTAAATAATTTAATTATAAATCGACGTATAAAAAATTACGAAGAACACAAGTAGAGCCAGCCTTTTGTAAGGGATTTCCGTTGAGAAAAGTATCACCATATATATATTGTGCAAGTTGAATGCATATCAGTCTGTTTAAGCAATATTATTGCATACATTTTGGGGTTAAGTACATGCAATTTTACATATAATTTTGATAGTAAGTGTTTCACATACATATATATTTTATCAGCCTTGAAATATACATTTTATAGTAGTGGGCTGCGCGAGTGTATTTTGTGATTGTATTGATTAAAATATTTGAAGGTAAGGTTTGAAGTACTGATCAAAATCATAAAATTATTTATTTTTTAACTCCATTCAACATAAACTGGACTTTGTTTTAATCTGAATTAACTTCATTGTTATCTTTTTAATTATTTAGATATTTAAAACATGAATCTTTTATCGAGAAGTTGACATTTATGATAATGTATATAAAAAAGTTATTGTATTACGTGGACTAAGATAATTCTCGGTTCAAATGTTGCATCTCTTTTTGTGGTACGTTCTTCACACGGGATGGGCATAGTTTTAATACCAGTTTAGTCTTAGTTTAAACCATGTTTTGTAATAAGGGGGATGTAGTGCAAATCTGAACAGAGCACATACATTTGGAGGGCAAATCACAGACTTCATGACATTCTGCCACAATACATGCAGCATGTTAACACAAGGGACGTGCTGAAGTTCACTCACACACAGGCTCTCACCGACGTGTTCACGCACGCTCTGACAGAGTACTGACTATGGTGCGTGAGTACGCGGGGCACGTTGCAGGGCGTTTGTGTGAGTGCACTTGCAGGTTGCTCTTAGTGAAAGTAAATATATTTGTAACTTGTTCTCTGGTGAATTTACATATAGTTTCATCAAGATTGAATTTAAACTTAATTAAAAAAATTGCTTTTAAATATTGCCTAAACTCTATATGTATGATAATTTCATAAATTCTAATTAAATATATTCGTCGTTTATTCCAAAGTACATTAAGTGCCACAAATAATTAGCGCATTCAACTGTAGTCAATGTGCACTAGTAATAGGGATCAAAATGCTTTGATTTGATACATAAATCGAACCCTCAGAACGATAAGGAGTCAACTCAAAAATTTGCAAAAATACTTAATTATGTTAAAATCATAGGTAGACATCAAAATGTATTTCTACACGTAGTTATTAAAAATAATAATAAACTATACTTTAATAATAATAAATACATTGCTTATATTCATGAGATATAAATACTGTAACCAAAAACATTGTATAATATATATTTTTCTAAAAGTGTAATTGTTGAGTTTCTTGCCGGGTTCTTCTCAACAAAAGCTACCTTCCGAACCCGGTGGCAACATTTATAATCATGTATAATGTATTTTGTGTCCTTCTGACGATTTGAAAGTACTTTGTAAGAAGTCTAATCAAATAAAGATATTTTTGATTTTTGATTGAATGTTTTCAAAACTGGTAAAATATTCATACACATATGAATATTACTGCGTAAGTTATAAATTCAATTATGCCGATCTTTGATTAAGATTTAAAATATATATCTATGAATTGGGCTTCTTTCGTTCTGAGGGTGCGAAATGTCTAAGCAAGTAGTTAACTTAAAAAATACGAAAGAATAAGCACATTGAGAATCAACTTAAACATAAAATAAGCTACTAACAGTACTCAAATACTGTGAAATAAATTAACTAAAAATCGAACTAAATATTTAATAATATCAAAGTTTTGCAATTTTCCAAGCGAGGTAACAAACATGCCAATTTCACTAATATATACATATAAATGACAAGGAAATACGACTATCATCAAACTAATACATATCCAAATGACATCTCATTATGCGGATAGCCTTAACAAATATCGAATATATTTATAAATCAACTATGTCGTCGATTTTAATGTTTAATCAAATAAAGATAGGACATTTCGAAATCATTTCATATCTGAATCCGAAATATTCATATAGCGTATATCAGTCATTAACCGACTTCAAAAAAGGAGGTAATATTTTTTATATTATGTTTGTTATTTCAGAACTTTTGACTGAGTGCACCGATTTCGATGATGATTTTATTTTTATTTTAACGTTGCTTATCAAGTGGGTTCAATAAAGAATATTACTAAAAAGTTATACCGCCTACAAAAAAAGAAAAAGAATATTGGTGCTTGCACCTAAAAATTGGTGGTGGCGGCACCGAATTAGTTACACCAACTTCAAACGTAAGTAATTTATTTCACATAATTTTATTTTTCTCTGATTGAAGGCGGTTTTTATGTTTTTTATGAGTCTGTTTCTAATAAATACATGCCCTTTAGTTTTCCTTTCGCTGACCGCTCAGAAGTCGTGACGGCTCCACGTACAATGCGAATGTTAGCTGAAGATGTATAGTTTGATAATAGTCTTATACAAGTACTTAATAAGGTCCTAATACTGAAAGAACAAATTGGCAGCACTATATTCGGAATGAACTTCGTACGAGATATAAAACAATTGTTAAAAGTAAAATCAACCTTAATTATTCACATATAAGTTTCATTTTTCATTGACATTGCAAAGTCATAGAAAATCATACGAGGATACAGGCAACTGATAGCACTTGTGAATCGGTCGACTGGAACCACATAATTAGCTTCAATGTACAGTGAACAGAAAAATCTTATGCAACATAGGATTATATTTTATGTAGTACTGTGCTGTCGGGACGACGAGAGGGACCATGAGAAAAAATAGGCAAATTTTAGGCCCAAACAACTACCTACATCCTTGTTACTAAAAACTGGATTTCTGGTTAAAATTACGAGTGGTCCCACTTGTCTAATAATAAAAATAAATAAAAACGAATCAGGCATCTGTGCACGCGGTTCCAGTTAGCTAATGGTCCCAGTCGCCTGTATCCTCAAAATAGACACGTGTATTTCTTGATTTAAGTTTTATGTGCCCAATAATATTGAGTATTAATCTGTAAGTACATTGAGATTTAATGTCGGTCAATATAAGACTTATTAGTTATGACAATAATGACGTTTTTAATTTGTACTACAGACAAGATCGCGAGTTACTATTTTTATAAGAATTGACTGTCACGAGATTGACACTACCCGGCGATATATGTTGCACATCGATCTTAGGATAGCCACAATCGGCTAATTTCGTAGAGCGTTATATCTGGTCTCACACTACCCATGTGGGCACGTGACCAACATATATTGTCAAGAACGACTGACTGGATAGTTCTAAACTCTACGAACATAGCCGAAATTAGCCGATTGTTTCCTTTTTGAGGTCAATGTGCAAGTATCTTAGTAAATAAATATCTTAAACTGTGTTTTTTAAATATTCCTTTCCATACGTTGGTAATATTAACTCTGCCCCTAATATTCAACATGAAAAATGGGTTATTGGAATCTATTGTTACTGTATGAATTCGTTTTAAGCACCATGTATGTCAAAAAAATCATTTACTTTCTTAAAATTATAAGGAAAATTGCGATCATACGGTGGGATTCGCACCCAGCACCTTCTATTATATTCAAACTTTTTCTTGCTTTAGAATTTAGCGCGCGCGTTATATGTTTCCTGAAGGTTCTGCCGGGTTCGAAACCCACCGTAAGTTCGCAATTTTCCTCACAGTCTTAAGTTTAGTGAACTGATAAATGCAAATAAGTTCTAAACCTAAGTTCCTTTCCTACTCGTCGCAAGCGAATTGTGATACATTTTTAGTTAAAGTTCTAACAACCTATTTCCGTCTCTGTTACACCGTATGTTTTTGGGGTATAAAATAATAATTTATCTATACAGATAAATAATTGAAGTGTCTGTTTTTAGTCCCAAAATAACAGCTTTTCACTACATGCATATAAAAGTATATGCGGTATTGGTATGTTCCGGTTAATCTCCGAAAAGGAAGGAACCAATTTTGACGGGACTTTCACCGGCAGATAGCTAATTAAAAAAGACATAGTGCCGCGAGTCACCCATAAAATTAACTCTACGCGGGTGAAACCACTTTGCACAGCTAGCTTTAATATAATAAACGTCATTTTGAATAGCTGAACAGATGGGTCTGAGTTCGATCGAAAGTGTTGAGTTTCCATCTGTAATTTCCTATTAACAGTCCTGAGTCTGGATAAGTGTCCGGTTATTAGCAATGGCCTCGCCCCTATTACATGGGCCTTAAATATAACTGGCACAATGTGGATGTACTAGAAGTTACAGGCGAGGGCATAAATCTACATTATTTTCCGTTGGAACTTGATTGAAGGCCATACAAAAAAATCCTGAGTATACAGGGTGTCGGGGAAAATAGGACAGCTGTTGAAATATGTGATAGGGTATAATTTAAGGAAGCAAATAATATTATTATGACAAAAATATATTTTTCCGTTTTCGAGTAATTGACGTTAAAAGTTGACCATATCAAGACCTTATTTTCGCATAAAAATCAGCGGTAACGTAGAGTTATTCACGTGAAATCTAACTACGTTTTTATATTTTTTCTTACACTGAAATAATCCCATAAAACCATTCATCGAAACCATTAACCTTATTCTTAATTTAACAAGTTTAATGACCCCGTACGTAATGTAGGTAAACCCGGCCGCGCGTTCATTCAATCGCTGAAGGCCGCGAGCTCTTCGGCCCTTAGCAACCATAGCCTATAACTACGTTATCGTTGGAGCTAGATATTTTACGTCTTCAACATAGTGATATATTCATAAAACCCTACAACTTATAGAAGACAACTGTTCCTTTTTCTCCGACACCTTGTTTAAAGTAAACCCTTTATATCCTGATGTGATACAATTATGTTAAAGTGGTGGGTATAATACATTATAAACTAATAGGGAAGTAAATTTTTGGAGCATATGTGCGATATAAAATACAATAGGTAATCTTATCCTAACAATCACTTATTTTTATTAGTCTTTTGTGGTTGGCAAATTTATAAAAAAATAGGAATTGGTTCACTCTTCCATTAAATCGTACTAAAACAACCCTATATATAAAACAGGGACACATGTAAATGCCGGGCAGTTTGATTCCCCGTTTGTTCTCGTGACAGGCTTATATTTGTAAACGGTAGTAAATTAACCTTAGTTATCGTAAAGTAATGACGTTCAACAAGTGTTTCAAGTGTCTCTTATGTTGAATAACACTTTTTGATTCGATTTATATACGCTCGCGCTCTATTACATGGGAGTTAAACATATCTGACAAACTGTGTAATACAAATATACCCCTGCCTACCCTTTTGGGGGAGGAAAAAATAATCGCTAGTTCCACTGGTTTCCACATTCATTACGTTATAATTGAAATAAAATGGATGGATAATTATATTTGCCAATCACAAAGACTCAAAGATGTAATACAGCGATAAATTAAGTCCAAAACAAATATACATTTAGAAAAAGTCCATTTGCATTTAGAAAATAGCGTGTCAGTATAAATATTTCATATTTTTTATACAACTGTTACTTTTTTTAATCTATTCATCAATTAAGTAATTTTGTTCAATTCAAAAGGCAGCGGAGGTTGTCGTCGGACAGACCAAGGCGAGTTACCATATTAAAAAAACAATTAATGTTACCCTATGTTGCTTTTTCTTATTTGACTCATAACTTATTGAAGTAATGTCTTATAATTTTAACATAACATTACAGTATAAGAACTAATTCGAAGTTTTTCTTCAGGTAAAACTTGTAAAAAATACCTCACACTGTTTTCTCAAAGCAAATAAACTATTCACAATAAGACCGCTCGCATATTACTATGGAAGGACTCGATTAAATTTAATTTAAATTCATTGTTAGTAATAAATATTAAGTTACAACCGTTTCTAAGTTAGTTTTATTTACTCTCCTATCTCTTTGGCTAAGCTTTGTTTCGTGACATACGAAATCCATAATTTTCAAACGAAACAATTTTATTTCATGTAAATGCGTAAATTTCGTTCTTTTCACGGCAAAGCCCTTAAGCTGTATTTTTTTACTAAACACATTAAAAAACAATATAAGAGGTTTTATATCTCATTGTAATGAGACGGATGTTTTTTTTTATATAACTGTCACTCTCACAAATCTTTCGTGGCATAACTTAAATGCCGTTATAGCCGAGAAGTGGTAGATTTTTTAATTTGAATGCTTGTATTAATAAAAAAACTATCGATCTGTGTTTCCGAATGTTCAATACCTTGAATAGTTTTGGAAATAATCCAAGTACTTATCTCCAAGTCTCAAATAGATGTTGTCATTGAAAAGTGACATTGGTTGAAATTTTTACCGCGGTTTTTGAATATTATTCAATACAACGGTTTTGGTAGAAAACGGCATTATAGATATATCATGGTAGAAATTGAGTTTGCTGTTAAGTAAAAAAAATATTATGCGTTGAATTAAATTTTTGGTAAGAGCTAATTGGAATATAATTTCAATAATTAAAATATAAGTAAACACCACAAATAAATATTAATCGATAGGAGATCTCGTCACATAATCTTTATTATTAGTCAAGACTAGATTTTGGATAACAACCGCTAAATATTGCATGATTTTGGATCAAATACGTTTAAAAAAAAACATAGCTGTATAAAATTTAAAAAAAATGTAGTGGATAATATGATTTATTTTCTATATATGTAGGGGTACGTAGAGTGAAATTCTCATTAGTACTCCGTTATGTATTATTACAGGAACTAAAATATTCGATAAGTAAATTTTATAAACGTCAGATCCAAAAACAGCCCGGCCACTTCCATAGCAATGTGCCAACGTGTATCATAATACATGTACAATCGTCGAGTTAGTTCACACGGCGAAATGTCCGCAATACAAATGTATAATAAAATACAAGTATTTAAATAAATACAGTAAAATATACAATTTCTCGCTCAGAGAACCGGCTTAAAAAATGCTGCCAGCCTCCTTGGCACAATACCAACGATAAAAAGTTATATAATGTATGTACTTACAAAATAAATAAGCCAAAATATACAAATTAATAAAAAAAACCATCATAAAAAGTCGTAAAGTAAAAATTTCATAGCAAACTAACTACATTTAAAAACTCCTCCGTGTAAACTAACTCGATAAAAAATAGGTATCGATATATCGATACATAAAGCAATATTACTCGATATCGAGTTACTCAACTGCCGCTAGACAGATACACATTTCCATTTCTACGACAGCTCAGGATCGATAGCGTTGTGAGCGTTGTCGATTTGCGACAACGCTGGTAGACGTTTAAGACCTGCGTGAAACAACAAGAGCGTTAACTTTTGTGGAAATATTAACTTCTGCGTTATTTTGTAAGATGTTTGAAACATATGAACTTTATTTTGTATGTATGTATGAATTGCTTGATTGGACCCGAAACCTTGACGTCGAGTTCGCCGTCGTGATATCTTATACTGTTTAATTTTGGAAAGTTGGTTTAAGATTTTTTTTTATATTACACCGTTTCAAATACATAAATAAATAAAAATAGTGCAGCTGGTCACAAGAAAAGTTCAACAACTAAATATCTCCGAACATAATTGTTTTGTCCGATACAATCATTTTTCTATTATGAATTCCTATGAAGTTCTTAATAAGCGCTGTTTAAACGATTATCTAATATATAAAATATCCATGTCACAATGTTAGTTACTGTACTCCTCCGAAACGGCTGGACCGATTTGTATGACATTTTATGTGCAGATCGGGTAGGTCTGAGAATCGGCCAACATCTATTTTTCATACCCTTAATGATAAGGGTGACCACACCAAAAAAATATATGGCAATACAACGTTTGCCGGGCACAGTTAGTAGTTTAATATGATCCTTCGTTTAAAAGTAGCACCATCTCTTTCTGTGGTACGGATTTAGATAGGGATGGACAGAGTTTTAGTCAGAGTGTAGTCTAATCGGTTGTGTCAACTCTGATGTGTATTATGATCCTTATATGTATGTTAATAGAGTTGAAACTCACTCACTCGTCGTCAGAGGGCTCCGTGCCGAAGTATCTGTCCCCAAAGTTGCCAATACCAGGCAATACGTAGAACTTTTCATTGATCTCAGGATCTAATGCTGATGTTATTATTTTTACCTGAAATGTCCATATTACATATCATTATTTGCTTAGACTTTGAACAAAGTATTTTCAATTTGTCAGAGCGACACAATTATAAAGGATTATACATGCTTACAAATTTTTAATTATGTAAATTTTATCGACATTTGTGCATTGGAGCTGTGTCCTTAATGAGCTTATGTTTCTTAAGCGATTTATTTTGTACTCTTAAAATTGTATAACATTTTTTTTGAAAAGAGTAATTACTGTGTTTCTTGCCCGGTTCATCTCAGTAAAAGTAACCTTCCGAACCTGGCGGTAGCATGTATTATCTTGTAAATTATATCTTTCTGACGATCTGAAAGTGCATTGTAAACAGTCTAATCGAAGAAAGATATTTTTGACTTTGACTTGACTATAAAGTTACCTGCGGGAAGGCATATGCGATGGAGTGCACTCCAATTTCAGCCATGAGCAGTGACACCAGGCTAATGTTGGCTTCAGGGACATCATGGTCCAGCAGGACCCTCACAGCCATCATGGCCGCCGCGCCCGTAGCTACCGTGGCGTCCATCAGTACTACTCGGTAGTCCTTGATGTCTTTTGGTAGACGCAGGTAGTATAACTATTTCAATCAGATAAAATCATAATTATACATACATATGCTTACTGTATTGTAATAACAACACCCACTTTTCACCCAATATGATGATGAGTCTATTGCCGTCTCAGGCAATATACATACATCATTGAATTACTTCTCAGAAATATGCAGGTTTCCTCACGATGTTTTCCTTCACCGTAAAGCACGTGGTGTGAAATCACTGTACATAAGTTATTAGAAAAACTCATTGGATTCGAACTTGTATCGCTTGCGAAGCAGGCGAGTGCACAAACCCCACGGCCAATGCGGCTCTATATGTGTTAAATAATTGATGATACAAACAAGATACAATTTAGATACTTTTTTAACCAAGGACTATTTTGTATAAATATACATAAAAAAATTAATGAGTCTGTATAGTCACAAGGTAAGGGCAACCAAGTGTGCAGTGTCTGATATTACAAAGGACTTAAATGTGAGCGTACTATAAGTACATTTTTGCTTTTCCCTTCGGGGTATACAAGCATATCAGGGGTAAGCATAAACAATATGTAGATAGGTAGGTTTTACTTTTAGGTATAGACACACACACACGACAAGAGTGTCGAAGCATTTATCTGCTTATATGGAATGCCCGCCCCCCCATATCACAGATTTTCCTCGTTAAAGGGGTTGCGAAGTTCAGATAGCAGTCGCTTCGTATAAAAATTAAGTGATCAGCTACATTGGGTTGAATCAAGTACCGACCCCAACAATGTATGGATCAGGGAGATGATGATGGAATGCCCCTGGAGCATATGTATGTATACCTCAGGTTCATCAGTCTGTTGGTTGGTCTGTATGAGTATCTTCCCGATGCGGATGTCTTTGCAAACATCGCACACTGCCTGCTCCATGGTCTCCCCGGCACGCAGTATCGACACGCCGCAGATCTTCTCCACTCCACATTTACGACCTTAATGTAGTACATATAAGGATTAATATTGCTTGTTGAGATATATATTAATATTTATTATAATTTACAAATAGATCATAAGCTCAAGTTCCCCGGAGGGGTAGGCAGAGGTGTTGTAATAACAATACCCACTTTTCACCGTAGATGATTAAGTGTCAACGTGTCAGATGATGAGTCGCAGTCATTATGCATACGTTTTTGAATAATTTCTCAGACATATGCAGGTTTCGTCACGATGCACAACGTAAGCACATGTGAAATCAATGCACATAAGTTTTTTTAAAACCCATTGGTGTAAACCCCGCTGGGATTCGAGCTTGCGTCGCGTAACAAGCGACTGCTCAAACCCAAAGGCCAGTAGGGCTCTTAAAATCAAAAAGTTGCAGTTATCGAATTATATATATTTTTTTATTATGACACCCAGTCAACATTTCCAAGGTAACAAACATTAAAAAAGCATACAGTCGAATTCATAACCTCCTCCTTTTTTTGAAGTCGGTTAAAAATCACCCAAAAACCAGTATGTATAGACAAGTTTACCAGTATATGTGAATCCCTGCGGTGTGTCGACGGTGTGTTCGACGTATGGCAACAGAGACAACGCGAACTCTATGACGAGTCTCATGAGCCGCTTCGAGTAGAATATGAACTCGTCCCGCGGCGTGTCCTTGTTGCGGATGAACGTGTGGAGACCTTGCACCTACGTAATTAAACACACATATATATCTCATCATCATCGTCCCTGGCCTTATCCCATACATTGTTGGGGTCAGCACTTGATTCAACCCGATGTGACTCCATGTTAGTCGCAATCCCTCTATAATGGTTGAGGAGGGCGATGGCTGGCATTCTCGTCATACTTGTGAACAGGCGCTGCTAGTGGGGGCTGGTCATCTCAAGCTACACAATTATTCGTAGTACTTATTTTTAGGTTATTTTTTTTTATATCGACTTTTGTGCACTGGAACTGTGTCCATGGGCTTATATATATATTTCTTATGATTTCTATTGTATTACTCAAAGCGGTAATTTTTTTTTTTAAAAGAGTAATTACTGAGTTTCTTGCCAGGTTTTTCTCAGTAAAAGCCACCTTCTGAACCTGACGGTAGCATGTATAATCCTATGTAATCGTGTTTTTCTGACAATTTGAAAGTATTTTGTAAAAAGTCTAATCGAATAAAGATATTTTTGAATTTGAATTTGAATTGTTGGGGTCAGCACTTGATTCAACCTGATCACCAGATTTTTATACTTTCGCAACTCCTTTTACGAGGCAAATCTGTGATCTTGGTTAAATCAGTTGTCAGACTATTTTAGGCCTCCGACTGACCTGTAGCGATTGCCAAAGATGATAAATTGGCAACCGGGACCGACGGCTTAATGTGCTCTCCGAGGCACGGAGGGAACTCTGACGGTCACCCATCCTAATACTGGCTAGGGTTGCTTATCTTTGCTGATCGAATGATATGCGCAATTTAGTATAGCGGTTGCATGACGTAGTTCCTTTTTGAGTCGCTGGAAACTTAAAATGGGGTCACGTGATCACATTTGTCGCTGGAAACGAGCGTCGGGCGGCTGCATGTGGTTGCACCATAAGTAGTCTGTTAGTTGGAATGCCCCGTCACCAACTACCACATATGGTAAAGCGATTCCATCAACCGTTACCTTTTCTGGATCATCCACTCATTTCTCTCTACTTGAACTTTTGGCCCATCTTTGATTCAGGAAAAATGCCACCATCACCAAACGAGCGACGAGCGATTGATAGTCGTTGAAAACGAGCGACGATCATGACGTAATTACTGAGTCGCGGGAAATTTAAAATGGGGTCACGTGACCACATTTGTCGTCGAGTGGCTGCATGAGGCCTTTTCACAGCCACTGAATCCGTTCAGTTAAAATTTGTAGAAAATGTTTCGTTCGTGATAGATATGTTTTTTATCTTAACTTACGAAACGCGAACGTAACGTAAATATTTACCTGTGGCGCGAGTGAATACAGGCGTGAGCATATGTATGTATGTTTACCTGTGGCGTGTCCTTCAGCACGTAGAGCGAGTCAGGCACCGGCTGGCCGATGTGAGCTATCGCCAACTTTTCACGCACCTTGAACCCTCGCTGGAAATAAAAACAATACAAGGGGTAATTCCCCGAAGGGGTAGGCAGAGGTGTTGTAATCACAACACCCACTTTTCACCAAAGATGATTGAGTGCCAACGTGACAGATGGTGAGTCCATTGCCGTGTCAGACACTACACGTCTTTGAATTACTTCTTAGACATATGCAGACATATGCATATTTCCTCACGATGTTTTCCTTCACCGTAAAGCACGTGAGGTACATACGTTTTTTTCAGAAAAACTCATTGGTCCAACCCCGCTGGGATTCGAACATGCTTCGCGTCGCAGGCGACTGTTCAAACTTCAAGGCCACCACGGTATAGACACACACACCCACGGCACGAGTGTATTCAGTCATCACTAATGGTAAGCACTGCTTACCTGCTTGAATGTAAAGGCACGCCCCTGGATGATATAGTATGTTCTGTGAACTCACCAACTGCAATTGCTTATGGACGTGTTGGACGATGAGATGTATGGCGACCTTGTTCTCCCCCCCTCTGGGCACGATGATGTCCGCGTGAGCCATGCACGGAGCTATGTAGCTCTGGTAGGCAGGCTTCACGTGACTCATGTATTGCTTCAATACGCCTTCTAATTCCCGGCCACGTTGCACTATGTCTCTGGATTTAACATTCAAAAAGTTTCATTCAACAGTGTTGATATATGGCAACAATCCAAGTCCTTCCATAATGTAACGCACTTTCACATTCAATCTTTAACTCATTCATATCATTCATTCAATCTTTCTTGTGTTCTTTAAATGATTCCTATTTTTTATTCCACATACATACATATACTCACGCCTGTATTCCCCGAAGGGGTAGGCAGAGGTGTTGTAATCACAACACTCACTTTTCACCGAAGATGATTAAGTGCCAACGTGACAGATGGTGAGTCCATCGCCGTCTTAAACACTTTACATACGTCATTGAATTACTTCTCAGAAATATGTAGGTTTCCTCACGATGTTTTCCTTCACCGTAAAGCACGTGGTGTGAAATCACTGTACATAAGTTTTTTTAGAAAAACTGTTGTTAACTGAACTGATTGTTCAAACATCTCGATGCATCGCGATTGTTTTTAATCACAGTCGAATGTAGCGAGTCCCACTCGCGAGTAATCGCCAATCATCGAACACAGCACGATATATCGCGTCGACCGACAATCCATTCGGCTGGATTCGGCGCGACTCCGACTAATCGCTTGCGTGAAATAATCGATAAACCTCTCGATTGTTTATCGCTAGGACGAGTCGATGGTTGACTCGATGGTAAATTTGAGTGACTTCAAAGTTGAAACATCTCATAATCGATTCTGACGATTTGAATGTAAGTACTTTGTTAAAAGTTTATTAAATAAATATATTTTTGTAGATATGTACCTCCTTAACCGTCGTGCGAGCCGGATATCCGCGTCGGTGTCCACGAACACCTTCATGTCCAGCATCTTGGTCACCTCAGCGTTGTAGAAAGCGAGGATACCCTCGAATATTATCACATTTGCACCGTACATCGTTTTCTGACAACAAACAGACATATATCTATACAGATAAATAAAATTTGAAGAGTCTGTTTGTAATTCCAAAATAACAGTTTTCCACTAAATGCATATGAAAGAATATACGGTACAGACTTAAAAACCAAATTTTAAAATGTTTTCCTCTCTCTGTCTGTCTATTTGTTCCGGGTAATCTCAGGAACGGCTGGACCGATCTTAACGGGACTTTCACTGGCACATAGCTAATGTTACAAGGAGTAACTTAGGTTATCTTTCTTTTAGAGTTCCGCGGGAGAAACCCCAGGGCACAGTTAGTTAATACATAACAAAGGAGTGGACGTGGGGTTTGAACATTCACCTGCTACGCAAGCGACGCAAGTTCGATAAGAAAAGACGTATGTATAGTACCCGTAGAGGAGCTCGTGGCACAGTTGCTATTGCGCATATCATACGATCAGCGAAGTTAAGCAACCCTAGCCCTAGCCAGTAATTGGATGGGTGACCGCCCGAGTTCCCTCCGTGCCTCGAAGAGCACGTTAAGCCGTCGCTCCCGGTTGCCAATTTATCATCTTTGGCAATCGCTACAGGTCGGTCGGAGGCCTAAAATAGTTTGACACCTGGTTTAACCCAGATCACAGATTTTCCTCGTTAAAGGGGTTGCGAAGGTCAGATGGCAGTCGCACAAATCAGGTGATCAGCCACATCGGGTGGAATCAAGTGCCGACCCCAACAATGTATGGGATAAGGCCAGGGTGATGATGTATGTATAGTACCCGTAACTGAAATTCGGTAGGAGATCTTATTATTAATTGAATAAAGACATTTTCGTGGATGAGGTTGAATGGGCAATCGTTTACTAACAGTCCTGTTCTCCCTGGAGTGCGTGACGTAGTTGTAGATGGGCACCTCGACCTTCTTCCCCTCGCGGACCCTCTGCAGCACGCTGATGAGCAGCTCCATGTCGAAGGCGTCCGGGTGATCGAAGTTGTACTCGTTGCGGGTCGCCGCTTGGTGCTGCTTCTCGTTCAGCACCTACCACAGTATATCTAGTAACACTTGAACAGGGAGTAACAGGGAGAACACTTGAACTCGAGGTTTGAGCAGTCGCCTGCTACGCAAGCGACGCAAGTTCGAAGAGAATAGGATGATCACTGGCAACAAATCATTGATAAATAGGTGAGCTACGTTTCGATTTTAGCGTTTCCTTGTCCTATCGAAGCGCGATCGAGAAACACGTGAATACCAAGTCTCGATAGGATTACAATCGAACGAGTTTGGAACTTCAACGATATTTGAATTGAAGGTTTTTACGAGAATAACCCCCTAGCTGACTGTAAGGCTTATATTTAAACTTTGCATATATAGGAACTCGTGGCCCTGTTGCTATTGCGCATAGCCAGTAATTGGATGGGTGACCGCCCAAGCTCCTCCGTGCCTCGGAGCGCACGATAAGCCGTCGGTCCAGATTGCCAATTTATAATTTTTGGCAATCGTTACAAGTCAGTCGGAGGCCTAAAATATTCTGACAACTGGTTTAGCCCAGATCACAGATTTTCCTCGTAAAACAGGTTGCGAAGGTCAGATGGCAGTCGCTTCGTATAAAAATTAGGTGATCAGCCACATCGGGTTGGACCAAGTGCTGACCACAACAATGTATGGGATAACGTCAGGGAGATGATGATATTTGCATATGGTATAAGATTACCTTATAGAAGGAGTCCATGCTGACGATGGTAACCCACGGTATGTTGAGAGATTCTATGATCTTAGCCGCTACTGTCGTCTTGCCCGAGGCGCTGGCGCCGCATATACCTGCCATACAATCAATACTATACAATAAATAAGAGCCGTGGTGGCCTTGAGGTTTGAGCAGTCGCCTGTTATGCAAGCGACGCAAGTTCGAATCCCAGCGGGACCTGTACCAATGAGTTTTTCTAAAAACTTATGTACAGTGATTTCACACCACGTGCTTTACGGTGAAGGAAAACATCGTGAGGAAACCTGCATATTTCTGAGAAGTAATTCAATGACGTATGTAAAGTGTCTGAGACGGCGATGGACTCACCATCTGTCACGTTGGCACTTAATCATCTTCGGTGAAAAGTGTTGTGATTACAACACCTCTGCCTACCCCTTCGGGGAATACAGGCGTGAGCATATGTATGTATGTAATAAATTAAATAAATAACCCAGATAGGTACAGTTTAATCGATGTGAGTAACAGAGTATGTCATATCAACGAGCATATATCACCTATACACAATTTAACCCCGATATTGTTTGAATCTAAAGGTCGGCCAATAGCATCGGCAAATAGGGTCCATTTATAACGTTTAAACTTGGAAACGACGATCGCAAACTCTCAAAACAACTGGGGATGGTATTACTTGAGACTAGAGTCCCAAAGAACAATCATATAAAAAAAAACCTAAAACATTTTTTAATTTTTTTCGCCTTTATGCTAAGTAACTAAGGAGGAGCTCGTGGCACAGTTGCTATTGCGCATATCATTCGATCAGCGAAGTTAAGCAACCCTAACCCTAGCCAGTAATTGGATGGGTGACCGCCCGAGTTCTCTCCCTGCCTCGGAGAGCACGTTAAGGCAATCGTTACAGGTCAGTCGGAGGTCTAAAAATCACAGATATATATATGCTCACGCCATCCCAGAAGGGTCCCCGAAGGGGTAAGCAGAGGTGTTGTAACATCAACACCCACATTTCACCGAATATGATTAAGTGCCAACGTGACAGAGGGTGAGTCTATCGCCGTCTCAGGCACTATACATACGTCTTTGAATTACTTCTCAGACATATGCAGGTTTCCTCACGATGTTTTCCTTCACCGTAAAGCACATGGTGTGAAATCACTGTACATAAGTTTTTAGAAAAACTCATTGGTACAGGCCACGCTAGGATTCCAACTTGCGTCGCTTGCGTAGCAGGCGACTGCTCAAACCCCGAGGCCACCACGGCTCTCACAGATATTCCTCGCGAAGGTCTGATGGCAGTCGCTTTGTATAAAAATCAGGTGATTAGCCACATCGGGTTGAATCAAGTGCCGATCCCAACAATGTATGGGATAAGGCCAGGGACGATGATGACTAACTAAGTATTTATTTTTGAGTACACTACATAGTTATTACAATATCACAAAAATATTAAGGGATTTTTTAGATCATGCATCTCTATCTACCAAAGGTACTCATCGATAAAGAAGGCTTCTAAGTGTAAGTGCCTTCTGGCCGCCGGTGCAGTTGTACCAGGGCGGGCGGCTGGCCGTGTAGATGGTGTACTATAAGTACTGCTCACCGATAAGGAAGGGCTCGACCTCCTGTCCACCGGTGCAGTTGTACCAGGGCGGGCGGCCGGCGGTGTAGATGGTCCGGCGGTCGGCGTGCAGGATACTCTCGGCCGTGGTGCGCTTGTTGGGCTG
Source organism: Watsonalla binaria (assembly GCA_929442735.1). Lineage (NCBI taxonomy): Eukaryota > Metazoa > Arthropoda > Insecta > Lepidoptera > Drepanidae > Watsonalla > Watsonalla binaria. Next base: position 890,580 of record OV838929.1, on the reverse strand, counting down.
AGACATCGACGTCGTGCGCACGCGCCGGGCTCGCGGCGACTTCAGGATGTTCGATCCTGGATACACATCATAAATACCCTTTAAATAGTGTATTGAAGTCGCAATTACATATAAAATATTTTTTCTGTTGGAACACATCGTTCTTATAAGCTTCTACGCATCTTGATACGGTTTTTACTAATATATAGGGGTTGAGCTCAGTAAGGTAGGGGTTCAGAGTCATAAAGCTAAAAATGTCCATATGAAGAGAAAAGTCGGAAGCGATGACTAGTATAAAATATAAATTCATCAGTATACATATTTAGGGTTCCGCGGGAATGAAATTAAATCAGCGCGGGTGAAACCGCAGGGCACAGTTAGTTGTGATTAACCTGTAATTTTATTGTAAGGCAAAAATGCATACATAAATAGTGAAAGAGAAATAGTGAGCTTGAAAGAAAAATGGTGCCTTTCACAATCGCACAATGTTATCCGACACAAAGAAATCTTATTTCACTCACAGTTACAATCTCACCCACGTCCACCCTTACATACAACTTCAAACGTCTTATACTGAGACGTTGTCTTGTTGAACAAATGTTTAATATTAAAAAAATGTTGAACATAAATTCACGGGCAGTTAACACGAACAATAAGACAGGAATTATCGCGCACAAGCGTTTATTAGATACTGACTCTATTATATTAGATACTGGCCCGAGGCAAGGACGAGTATTTTTTACGCACGCGGTCAATGTCGTATCTGGCTGATTAATTAAACAGAATATAATGATCGCTTTAAAGTGGGAGCCTCTATTTTCATACACAATTATTTAACATAATTTGGACCCGCCCGACTGGAACAGTATCTCCATGTTGCGGATGATCGCAGCTTTAATATATATATTTTATTATCGTGGAGAATCTGTTATGGATACACCAACCGCTGCGCGGGCTGCTGAAGGATTATGTCGGTCTCGCACAGACTAAACTCTACGGTCGCTAAGTGGGGGGTGCACGTGATATGTTTTCATATGCTTCGCCCCCCCGGCGACTGGCCTGCCAGGATGATACCCGGCTTTTACACTATGGGAGGGCATCTTTAATATACCTAGTGTTTTGCTAGTTCAGGGTAAGCGTAGTATTAGGTGTAGAGCAAGGTCGATGATAGGAGTTCGTGGCATAGTTGCTATTGTGCATGTAAGCATACCTTTTTTTTTATTGACGAGGTGGACACCTTCAAAAGGTCCCCGACCGCCCTGGGAAAGGCAGGTCGGGGTATGTGGGATTTTTACCGCACTAAAACCCCCCCGGTGGCCATCCTCAGTCCTCAGGGGGGACTCAGGGTACTCTGATAGATCGCACTGATATCCCCCCACACTTTGCCGGGGCAGCTGTGTCGCCGCCCCTGGAGACCTCGCTGTGCAAGGCAGCGCGAGCCACATCGTGCTGCCACCTTCGCGGGCCCGTGGCTCGGTGGTCAAAGCTCCCACCCCGACCACCGCCAGCAGGCCCTTCGGCCCCCTTTTAGTCGCCTCTTACGACAGGTAGGGGATACCATAGCCAAATTCTTAAGAATAAGAATAAGAATAAGAATAAGAATAATTTATTTACATGAAATATGGTTACATAAGATGTTGTTCACAATAAAAGGTACATAGCATATTTCACCCATTTCGGATATGTAAATATTAATAAAATGTTAAACATTTTGTCTGCAAACAACATGGCTCTATGCCTGCATATTATTTTATTTATATAATAGTATATTTTAATCATTTGTAGGTACATATTGCACATTGTTTATATTAATTAATTAATAATATATTTATTCCTTAAGGTTTTATAGACCCTGTCTATTGGGTGGATATAAGCAACTCTAATCCAAGCCAGTTATTGGATGGGAGACAGCCTGAGTTTCTTACGTGACTGGGAGAGCAAGTTAAGCCGTCTATCTCGGTTCTCAATTCGACATATTTGGCAATCGTTACAGGTCAGCTTAAGACAACTGGTTGTAGCCAGATTACCGATTTTCCTCGTAAAAAGGTGATACGAAGGTCAGATGGCAGTCGCTTCGTATAAAAATCAGGTGATCAGCCACGTCGGGTTTAGTCAAGTGCTGACCCCAACAGTGTATGGGAGGCATGAGGCCAGGTATGATGAGATGTAAAAACTTGAGGAATTACGAATTCAGATACAGACGAATTCCCAAGCAACAGTTAGTTTAATACTAAGGTCGTCGGCAATTTCCGCGTCGCCTTAGTCACTCAGTTATAAGGTCGAAAGTGAAAGATATTTGGGCGCGCCATTGTGATTAACATCCATGAATTCATTCACATTTCACTATAATTTGTGCTAGCTGCCAAGTTTTACAACGTTAAATGTTTATAGAAAGTTCCAACATATTTTTTGCAGATAAAACAGTGGAGTTGGTACAATACAGATTTTACGACTTTTTAATGACACTTCTTATTTGTTTGACATGATTAACCACAGAAATATAACATTATTAACGTAACATTTTTGAGTAACTTATTGCTAACAATGAAAAAGAAAAATATAATAAAAATAAAAATTATAAATAAAACGACTTAAAAAAAATTTAATTGTTTTCGCTTTCAATCATCTATGACCTATTCTATACTAATATTATAAAGAGAAAAGATTTGTATGTTTGTAATGAATAGGACCGATTAGAAAAATTCTTTCAGCAATGGATTATCAGTGAGTAACGGAGGCTATATTTTATCCCCGTACTCCACGGGCAAGGGAACTACGCGAGTGAAACCGCGTGACGTCCCCTAGTCAGCTAGCGATCTGGTACATAGATAGGACCTTCGTGTAGAATTATCTTGAGTGTTAAATAACTTCCATGTTAGTATAGTTCGTTCAATATAGGTCAGTAATTCATGTGTGGTCGGAGACGAGACGACTCGTGTTGCTAATGTGTTAACCCTAGCGAACGATAATGCACTCTAAGCCGAAGGAATAAAGGTCAAATAACGTTGGGATATTGCACATTCCTTTATGAATTCAATCATGTTGTTTGTAGAACTCGGGTTTGATAGTGTGTGAATAAAATATTATGACATATAGGACCCGTCACGAGTTAAGATCGAGTGCCTTTCAATGCACAGTAGGGATTTATGAATTTATGAATCTGTCTCTGTCTATATAATGGCGCGAGGCGAATAAAAACATGCGTAGTATCGCCACTGTTTGCGTGATTAGACTTTAACATTAATTCATGGTAATAATAAAAAAGCTTAATTTTTTTGTGGTATTTATTGATACTGAGACAAAATCCTCTATAATGTGGGCTGTCCGATATTTTTCCCAAATCTACAGCAATAGCGAAGAAACCTTACGCAATTATTACCACAAATACAAAAAAAAAATAAAAAATTATACAGGATTATACATGCTACCGCCAGGTTCGGAAGTTTGCTTTTACTGAGAAGAACATGGCAAGAAACTCAGTAATTACTGTTTTCAAAAATATTACATATACAATTTTAAAAATACAATGTAAGCCCGTGGACACAGTTCCAATGCACAAATGTCGATAAAAGTTAAAATTAATTAAAAGTCTATTAGTTCCACTTATATCTAAATATATATTTTGAGATAACTACATAAGCCATAACTACACCAATCTAGAACTTAAAATATGTCCATCTCTTTTGGAATCCGTTTCACAAAAAGAGGATGAGCCTATACGATGTTTTGATTTGATTATCTTCAAAGCATCAAACTATCTCAAACACCATATTAAAAATATCTATAATAAAATTACCAGTGGATGGCGGTCTGTAAGGCCTGACATTGGGCACGGTGGTGGGCGAAGCCGGGGCGCGCGTCGAGTAGTCCTCATCTTCAAGGAACACCTGTTCGCTCAACTCTAGAGCCAGCTCGGTGTCACTGCGAATTATACAATATTGTATACCTACATAATTTATTCCTCTAAATGTTCTAGGTATACGAGGAATTGGATTTCGGATTTGCCTTATTCAATCCAAATAATTCGTTACAATTACATGCTCTTCCCAACTTGCATGATCAGACGGTTTGCGGCAGTTGCGACCTAACAGCTTATTTTTTTAATTTTGTCCCCAAAAGGTTACCAACGTGAGTCTAAGAAAGGTTATCCCAAGAGCCGTGATTGCCTCGGGGTTTGACCCAAGTTCAAATCCCAGCGGGGCCTGTGCCAATGAGTGTTTCCAATAATTTATGTGCAGTGATTTCACACCACGTGCTTTACGGCGAACGAAAACATTGCGAGGACCCTGCATATGTCAGAGAAGTAATTCAAAGGCGTGTGTATAGTGTCTGAGACGGCGATGGACTCACCCTCTGTCACGTTGGCACTTAATCATATTCGGTGAAATGTGGGTGTTGTAACAACCTCTGCCTACCCCTTCGGGGAATACAGGCGTGAGCATATATATTAGGTGTTGTTGAAGCGTTTGAGAGTGCTGATCTGTTCTATGTAGTGGATGCAGGATTTGAGTGCGGAAGATTGTGTGATTAGATCTGTGATGTTGTATAGATTTACTTGGTGATATATGCATGTTTGTTCATCGTTATTTATCTGTATAGTGTATTGTAGGCATTGTTCGAGGAGGTTTGTGGAGTGGTGATATCTAAGGAGGAGTGTTCATTGTCTGTTATCTTGAATCTGTATTGCCGTGATAGTTCGGCTGTACGACAGCGACAGATGTATACAAATCATATAACTTTTTAGAAACTGCTTTTTTCGACGGCCTTCGATCACCATCTCGCCATCGGTCGGGTAGGTCATGCCCACAAGTTATGTCTTTAGTGATGATCTTGTTATTTAAGCATTATCAGACACAGCGGTCTTCACTTACCATAAGGACTCCTATTTCCCGACAGACATACCGTACACCACACACTAGACTAGATAGTTTAAAAATCACAATCTAATATACATCTATAACTTCTACATGAACGACCAAACTATGACCTATATATCTATACAGGTAAATAAAATTGAAGTGTCTGTTTATAGTTCCAAAATAACAGCTTTTCACTAAATGCATATGAAAATATACATTCTGATATTGAAAACATTTTTTTATCTGTTTGTCTGTCTGTCTGTTTGTTCCGGCAAATCACGGAAACGGCTACACCGGTTTAAACGGGACTTTCACTGGCAGATAGCTAATGTTTTAAGGAGTAGCATAGGGTACCTACTTATATTTAGAAATCATATAAGGGTTCCGCAAAATAAAGCATAATTATAATAGCTTCACAAGCAGCAGGGAATCTAAGGCTATTTTTAATACGAACGACCCGTTAAGCAAACATTGATCGTGACTAAAAATAACCACCAGTTCGGAAACTAGCCTTCTCAGACGAACCGGCAAGAAACTCAGCCAGGCATCATGTACATTTCATTCATCAAAACAATAAAAACATACCTCCTACAAGGTGTCAAATAAATTAAGTGCGGAAATATCTAACTTATAATATTATCAAAGTGTACGTTAGTGTGAATATGAATTAAACTTAAACATTATCATGGGTGTTATAAATTATCTTATCATCAATGATGTGACGTCAGCAAGCCATGATTAATTAATAGTAGGAAGTAAGTACGTGGGAGCTATATTATTTTATCGCAAAATGTCGAGGACTTCGCCATAGCCATTCGCCATTATCATACTCAAGTTTTTTTTTTTTCAAAATTCAGTATAGGTTTTGACACGATCGAATGAAGTCGCTTGATCTTGCGTTTTGCATTTTTATGTGTAGAGACGTAAAGTTTCCGACACTCGCCGCTTGGGGCGCTGTTTTCCATTCAAAATGATTAAAATGCGCAGGAGATATCTATACATCTATATCTATACTCTATACATACTCTACACAGATTAGCAGATCAGTTCTTTTACTAAATGCAAATGAGAGTAGGTATATACGGTAATGACCTAAAAAATATTTTTTTTATAAATTGGATTAAAGATTGGAAAAATTGGAATTGGAACAAACAGACAGACAGAGATTCTTTTTTAAAGATGTATATATATAAATAAGCAGATAGTTATACACATTTCCACTATTCGGTTGCATTTTGTAAAATGTCACCTGGTGAAAAAAGTGCGGCAAAATCGGCAACATATCACTCACGTAATTAATGGATGCCTCCTATTGACTGATTCGACGGGCCTTGTGGAAGCCACGTGCGTTTGTTTACAGTATTTATAACGCGATAAGATATATATTTATCCAAATTTAAGGTCACGGAATGGTCGACACTTAGTAATGACCTGAATATGATTGCCACTTTTATTTTTAGCGATAAATGGTTGCTGATAAATATTATTGTAATAATGTTAAGGTAAACGAATGTTATTATTTTGTAAAACTTGTAGCGATTGCTACTAAATCTATAGATTTACATGACATTATTACATGAGATAAATAAAATTGAAGTGTTTGTGATTCCAAAATAACATACATATGCTCACGCCTCTATTCCCCGAAGGGGTACGCAGAGGTGTGGTTATCACAACACCCACTTTTCACCGAATATGATTTAGTGCCAACGTGACAGAGTCTATCGCTGTCTCAGGCACTATACATATGTCTTTGAATTACTTCTCAGAAATATGCAGGTTTCCTCACAATGTTTTCCTTCACCGTAAAGCACGTGGTGTGAAATCACTGTACATAAGTTTTTTAGAAAAACTCATTGGTACAGGCCCCTCTGGGATTCGAACTTGCGTCGCTTGGGTAGCAGGCGACTGCTCAAGCCCCGAGGCCACCACGGCTTTTTAGCAACTTTTCAATAAATGCATATGAAAATATACACGATACGGATATTGAAAAACCATTTTTTTTATTTTTCTCTGTATGTCTGTCCGCTAAAACCTAACAACCTAGCTTCGAGATCGAGTCGCCTTGCGAGGGGTCAATAACATTGTAAACTAGCACTCTGCCCGCGGATTCACCAAAGTAGGTCTGGGTAAGAATCTAATATTAATATATAAAAAGAAGGCTTGTATGTAGAAGGAAATCTAACTACTTATCCGTACGTATATAAAGGCCACTTTGGGAGAATCATAATGTGATCATAATGATTCATCATCGAAATGACAAAATGGTCACTTAGGTGTAATTTGTATTATGATACACGAATGATTAATATTTACAATTCACCTGTTTCACACTTTCCTATGAAGATTCCTAAAATAGTCCACAAAATATGAATTGCTTTTGTGACAAATAGCATCATAAAAACATAGTTTGGGACTAACATCTACAATTATTGTAATCATTCGTGAATCATAATATGAATTGCACCTATGTGACCATTTTGTCACATTATGATTCTCCCAAAGTGGCCTTTTTAGACCTACTGGTCTCAAATCTATACATACAGATAATCCATATCTATAAAGATAAATAAAATTGAAGTGTTTGTTTGTAATTCCAAAATAACAGCTTTTCAATAAATGCATTATGAAATCATATATGAAAGTATATACGATGTGAAAAATTTATCAATAATTTTTTTTATCAGTCCGTCTGTTCGTTCCGGCTGATCTCCGAAACAGCTGGACCGGTATAACCCGAGGGCAGAACCTAGTTACAATAAGTATTCGATACGGACGAGTTGATTGAAACTGTGTAAAAAAACATGAATTACCCAGACATACTCGCTTCCAGCTGGCACGGTGCCAACACCAGTGTGAATGATTTACCTACAATTTGCAGTTTACGAAATGTCCATATTTCTTAGAATTTCATACATTCATAACGGGGTGCTAGTACCTACTCTGATGTATGGAAGTGAATGTTGGGTTTGGCAGAAGAAACATGAAAGTACAGTGAATGCAGAGGAAATGCGTTCGTTACGAAATATGTGTGGAGTCACCATTGTAGATTGAATGAAAAATTGTGTGATAAGAGACAGTTGCAAGTTGAAGAATGACGCCTGCTACACAAGCGACGCAAGTTCGAATCCCAGCTGGGCCTGTACCAATGAGTTTTTCTAAAATACTTATGTACAGTGATTTCTCACCACGTGCTTTACGGTGAAGGAAAACATCGTGAGGAAATCTGCATATTTCTGAGAAGTAATTCAATGACGTATGTAAAGTGTCTGAGACGGCGATGGACTCACCATCTGTCAAGTTGAAAAGTGGGTGTTGTAATCACAATCACAATTTATGAGGAATTTACCACTGGTATGTTAGTTGTTATAAAGGTGGTAACCTCAATTTGGACATAATGGAAGTTCAAAGTCATTATTTCTCCACTGGGTGACATACTGACCTACATGATTTTGCTCACAGATAAGATACAGACCAATGCTTTTTATTTTTTATTCATGTTTATTCTGTGGGTTGATCTAATCTATATCTGTACAACCTAAAGATAAATAAAATTCAAGTGTCTGTTTGTAATCCCAAAATTACAGCTTTGTGTTGACATTAAAAAACCAAGTTTTTAAATGTCTGTCTCTCTGTTTGTTCCGGCTTATCTCCGAAATGGCTGGGCCGATTTTAATGGGACTTTCACTGGCATATAGCTAATTTTACAAGGAATAACATAAGCTACTTTTAATTTAAAAAAATCAATAAACTTCCACGGGTCACCCGTAAAATTAAGTCAATGCGGGTGACGCCGTAGAGCACAGCTAGTAGACAAGAGAATTATAAATTTTCTCCCTTTTATTTGTTTTGATCAAAAATTTTTAAATTGACCACTGGCTGCCACTTAGGACACTTTTACACTTGTTAGTTCAAATTAATGGTTGTATCTCAGGATCTCTTTCAGACAACTACAGATGGAACCCAATCTAGTACATATTCAATTAGATTGAATATTAAATCTGAATTAAAAATCAATTTATATCACATTAAATATGTTAACGAAATAGTCTGTCTCTAGAAATTGTAGAGAAAAATAATGTCTATTTGTTATCTTGTTACTGGTATGCCACTGAATCAATGCAGATAAATAACATTTAAGAGTACTGTCATGTGTTAATGTAGGTAGGTTTGGGGGATATATTTAGTATGACAGTATGAGGGTACATTTCTACTTTATTAATAAATAATGTGGATTATATAAATATATAATAAATATAATATAATAAATATGTGGATGTGGCTAGTTAAGTAACACAATGACATTACTTACTTCTCTGTGTGGGCTACCTAGCTGAATACACATTCTACAATTACAAAGTGTTTTAATTAACATTCGAACATAATAAGTATCTTTGTGTCTCTTTATTTGGGTGTATCTCTGAAACCACTGCACTGATTTAAACAGGACTTTAACTGGCAGATAGCTGATGCAACAAGGAGCCACATGCGATACTATGTTTGGGCCCATAACCTGTTGTAAATGATAATTACTGAGTACACTATAATACTTTATTTTAATAATAATTTACAGAAGACACATTAGCAGATAGAAGGGAGGCCTTTGCCCAGCAGTGGGACACATTGGGCTCTAAATAAAAATAAAATAAAGCATTAGCAGTTTACGGATATATATATGAGACAGACAGATAAAAACGTCTTGATGACCGCTGTTATATTAAGCCAGTTCAAATCATATGGCCAGTTGTATTTTGGCGTCCTCCATTTCAACAGTTTATGCAGGTGATACAGTGGTGAAAATATAGTTGAAATTTTGCTTGGATAGCTAGGATCAAGCATCTATACACATGGAAAGAACTTTTACTTTATTAAATTTGACCTGAAGTTCAATGAACCATCATACTAAATAGTTTATTGAGTGTTAAGCATCTTGATTTGATTCCATGCTCATGTTTTATGTTATCATGTCTCATTAAAATGTAAACAAAGATCAATCAAGAGTTTATCTATACTTCGTGGAATTTATCACAATATTTTAATATTATCATTTTAGCAGATTTGATAGTGATATGTGCGAGGCAGTGATCATTTACAATGATAATCATAATGTTTATATTTATTTGTTTTGATTAGGATAACATTACTAAGGTGCTATGTGCTTTGTCATGCAATAAATAATTGAATATTCTATACTGTTTTTCTATAGTGTTGAAGTTGATCTTAAAGTTAAATATTAAGAAAATATAAATTAAACAGTGCACATTGAATAACACTAAAGCCATAACAAAGCCGGTATTCGATCACAACACGGCCAGCGACGTAGACATAAATTGATAATAATTCTTACGGATTTACGAAGATTACAGATCCAGCCTCCATTCTGCCTGCGGGCTTCACCTTACAAACACGAGCACGTGGCCCTCAATACTCATTCACCGACAAGCTAGCTGCCAATGTACTACATAAAAGTCTAAAAATAAAAATATCACAATGCGTGCATGTAGGTTATACTCAAGCTGTTTTCACAATAAATCCCTTTTAGCACTAAACACACGTGAGACACCTCGCTCAAACGATGATGACTAAGCGAACTGAAAACTACAGTCCGTCTGCACAGTGTAATTTTTTTTTATAACATTAACCAGCTGTTCACATAAACATTTGTTAAGGTTATCACACGTTTTTTACCTATCGGAGCTGGCAGAACTGGGCGTTTCAAATTTGTTCACCTTCCCAGCCATTACTTTTAGTCACGTTTTGAAGAAAATAAAATTTTTAGAAATCACAGTGTTAATTTTGTAAAATTTCACGTCTCGTCTCAATGTAAGACTAAGAAGACGAACGAATCGCATAGTTAAATTGACAGCTGACAGTTGATTTTTCGTCTAGAATTTGTATGTGCGACGTTGCATTTTTACGTCGATCAATGTTTTTGTGAAATTAATTGTCTACGTCTAAAAGACTAATAGTGTTTTACAACACGAAAACAATATAATATTATGTTGATTTAGTAAAATAAAGGTATATAAAGACACAGATTTTTCGCGCAGTATGATTTTAGATTCTTGCAAAATTGAATCAGACAGTAATTTCCGAACGATTTAGCGGCGTTTCGTCTTACGGAGCTTCATCATTCAATCAATCAAAAAAAAGTAAGTGAAATATACAAGTTGACTACTTTCGATTACCTATTTAATTATCGTCGATAATTTATTGAGCACTGCTATATGCGGTGATGTAACAATAAGCCTTATTATTTTATTCGACTGAGATGAAATTTAGTTAGATAGTTGTGTGCAAATTCCTTTTCTCATTACATCTAAACACACTAAATCATAAATGACTGCAAATTACAATAGCTCCAACCCATAACCGACTGTTAACTATGGATAATAAAGCTGAACATCAAACGGAATTACATCTTGATAGCCTAGCCTGGCCACCTTGTAGTTAAAACAAACCAACAAGAGATGGCGCCACACGTAACATAATGAACTTACAACATGAACGTTGTTCGTGAGATTTGCATGTACATAGTAAAGCCTCTTGGCACAAAGTCGCCAGAGCGTTTATAACAGAACTAGCTTTTGCCCGCGTCTTCATCTGCGTGGAATATTGAATAGGGCCAACTAACTTTAACCAGCGACTTCGTTTATGTAGCATGATGATACATAGCCTTTATGCCTTTAGGCTTATTCGATAAATTTGCTATCTAACACTAAAATTGTTTTTCAAATCGAACTTGTAGTTCCTGAGATAAGCGCGGTCAAACAAACACTCTTCGGCTTTGTATATCAATATAGATGTTTCAAAGCGTATAGATATAGACAGCAACCGCTAATAGTCAGGCGAACTCTACGGGTGTTTTCTTTTCAATCGTAAAAGTTTCAAAGATATTACCAAACTTAATGGAATTCGTAAGTACTAAGTACGTAAAGCTTAGATACGCCTACGTAAATCTTCAAAACATTCTGAATGAGTCGTGCGTGGGTAAATGCTATTATATTTAATCAGGCGTTTCATAAATTATACTCATTAAATTAATGACATTTTTTTTGAATAAGTAAGTATTACGTAAAATTCTGCTTAAATACCTAATAGATCATAAAAAAACTAAAATATTTTTCCCAATATTATAAAACTGCAGAGTTTGTTTGAATGCGCAAATCTCAGGAACTACTAGACCGATTTAAAGAAATATTTGTGTTGGATATTCCATTTATCGAGGAAGGTTATATACTAAATTTTATTTTCAAAAAAATTGGGGATCCTTAAGAAAATTGCGATTTTAACGACGTTAAAACCTATTTATGCGTGCGCAGCAATACAATACAACATAATAATCTACTACGGGTTTGTAGGTCTTATTTAGTCACAATAACCCCTTATGTTCATTAAAAATATCAGTATCTAGTTAAACCATAATACCTCCAATTTTAAAACCCATTTTATTATTTTATTGCAAATGTGAAAACAAACGAAATTCGAGGAATATTCGCCAAATCGTATCTTCTTTGTCTCCCCTCCCGTGAACGGAATATGGGGGAGTTTCCAATTTGGGCAGAGCTTTGTGGTAATCCTGGATGATGGAGTGGAGAGACAGTTCGTCTTGATGGAGTTGAGAATGATGACGGGGATTTTATTCGTAGCTTTTTCATAAAGATACCTGCGTAATGTGAAAGCGAAATGAAGACGCATATAAAAAAATATTATTTGAATCTCACGAATTAGATACCTACTTACTTTGTATTTATCTATACATCTATACAGATAAATAAAGGAATAAAATTAATTGAAATGTCTGTTTGTAATTCCAAATTAACAGGTTACACTAAATGCAGAAACTATTTTTTTTCTGTCTGTATTCTATTGTAATAATCTCTGAAATGATTGGGCCGATTTTAACTGGACTTTCACTGGCAGATAGCCGATGCTACAAGGAGTAACTTAGGCATTTTGTTTAAAAATTACGGTTTCACTAAATAAAGCCGGTGAAACGCGGGTGAAACCGCGGGGCTCAGGTAGTAGTTATATATTAACATCTTTGGCACAGTACATACTTAAAGGAAAAAGTAATTATCTTCGTGTTCTGTGAATTTTTCAAAATGTATCATCAACCGTTGTACGAACGTGCAAACTGAATAGGATCTATTATCATTTAATGAATAAAACCTTAACAAAATATATATATATATATAGGAACAACACTTAAAACTAATTACAAGTAGAAAACTTGTCCCAAATCGGTGTCTCTCGGGATCGTACCAAGAAGGCTGGCAGCATTGCCACGTTGAATAGCAATGCTGATTCTCTGAGCGAGAAAAGCCGCAGCCCGCTTGTCACGAGAAGCTTCTACCAGATGACGTGCAACCTCTTTGAAAAGTTGATGAGGAGGACCCCAAGGCCTCAGAGTTACAACAGCAAACGCATAAAATAGGTGTGTATCCTTGACCATATGACAAGCATATTTCCGGCGCTTTAGGCACTCCTGCTGAGCAGCAATTGTGATGTAGAGATTCAAAACGGTTGGAATTCTTAACCTAAGTTTTCACTTGGGTAAGTAAATACTTAGGTACAATCTCGTAACGCGATTTTAATTAACTGTTCCCCAGACTTGCAGGCAATTTGGCGAACTTTACCCATTTGCATGTTATGACCAAAGTTGTTCGGTGCCGACGCAAGAATTTCGAATATCAATTGAATTCGCTTTTTTAATTTCCGTCTACGGAACGCGCTGTTGAAAATTAAAAAAAAAAGGGAGTGACGTAGGGCTGGGAGTTTCGTTCTACGAGATTTATTTTTATTTCGAATTTGGACTCTTTTGAGGAAAAATGGGAACCTTAAATTACCTAAATTATATTGCCTCTGTGTGCCATAATTATTACGCTGAGCGCTCATAGCTCGTGACGACCTGTACCTATTTGTTGTTCGTGCTATTAAGGATTTGAGCAAAGGATATGATGCAACACTGTACAATAATCTATGGAAATATTTTTTTATGACCATAGACAAAAAAAACTTTTTACCTTATTACTCTTAACTAATCATTATTAATTGTAACTGCTTACGTACTAAGAGTGTTAAAAGATTTTTTCTTGCTTCTATGAAACCTGAGTACCCAAATTACCACAGGTAATTAATCTATATCTATACTATTACTATTATACTATTAGTTATTTATTTTTTTACTAGCAGTGCCCTGCTGTTTCACCCGCGTAGATTAAATATAATTTTGTCTAAAAATGTTTTTTTTTTAAAGTAGCCTTAATTACTCCTTGTAAAATTAGCTATCTACCATTTAAAGTCACAAATTTACAGACAGATAAATTAAAAAAAAATTACTTTCATATGAATTTAGTGAAAAGCTGTTATTTTTTAATTATAAACAGACACTTTAATTTTATTTATCTGTATAGAATGAATAAGAAGAGAATAGAATAGATATAGATGTAACACCTACCAAATACTATTTCAAGTTCGATTACAGCATTTGATTCGTTCGTAATTTGCATAATTGGAAAGGCTTGGGAAGTGTTTTCCAATTTGCTATCAACTTATATTTACGCAATTATGATTGCGTCTTGAAACATTGCGCACGGTGAATACTGAATTAAATAAACCCCTTATTGAGACCCTTCCGCAGTATTATGTCACTGTGCGTTATATTTTCGCAATTTTAACTATATATGTAAGTAAATAGTAGACCAAATTAATAGTATTTTTCAGAAAGGTCAAATTCGGAGCACTCGTAACCGAAGAGAGTGTATGAAGAGATGCATGAATGAGGATGAAGCGAAAGAAGTATGTAAGGATCGTAGCATGTGGCAAACGATGGTCTCTGCCTACCCCCATGGGATACAGGCGTGAGCATATGCATGTATGTATGTAAGTAAAAGATTGAGCAGATCTTCAGAGCTTAGACGTTTCATTTTGCTGCCGTGAACTTTTATAGCAGGCATGCAAACTCCCAGAAGTTGTTTAGCAGTTGTTTCAAGTCCAACATACATACATATTCCCCGAAGGGGTAGGCAGAGGTGTTGTTATAACAAAACCCACTTTTCACCGAAGATGATTAAGTGCCAACGAGACAGATGGTGAGTCAGTCGCCGTCTCGGGCACTATACATACGTCTTTGAATTACTTCTAATTACTGGTGGATTAACTATGTTACAATGGCCTTAGGCTACTTTTATTTAAAAAAAAAACATTAGGGTTGGGCGAGTCATGAAATAAAATCTACGCGGGTGAAACCGCGGGGCATAGCTAGCTAATATATTGCACATTTGAAAATATACCATGTAAGTAAGTACTAGATTTTTTTGTTTACAAACTTCTTTATAACTGCATGAGATCTTCCATAAATTAACTTATTGAGTTGAACTATGCCATACCTCTCTTGAATCCTATAAAGCTATTTACAGCGCATTAACTACTTAACTAAGTAGTTAATAAGCTTTGAATGTAGACAAAGCGAATTCTGGTAGTGTTTTCGAGAAGCCTAGCTAATCGCCAGACGCACTTGGTTTAATGAAATTACCATTTTGCACTCGCTCGTTGTTATTAATGGTGTTTTCAGATTACTTTCGGCATTGAATACAGAGTGGATTACACCGTAAGCGCGTTGTTTACCGACTCTTTGATTGATCTTTGATGGCTGGCATTCTCGTCATACTTGTGAACGGGTGCTGCTTGTGGAGGCTGGTCATCTCAAGCTACACAATTATACGTAGTTTACTTGTAGTTTATATATTTTTTTTTATTGACTTTTGTGCACTGGAACTGTGGGCTTATATGTTTTTTATGATTTATATTGTATTACTCAAAATTGTAAAATTACTTTTTTCTAAAAGAGTAATTCAGTACTGAGTTTCTTGCCAGGTTCTTCTCAGTAAAAGCAACCTTCCGAACCTGGCGGTAGTATGTTTAATCCTATGTAATCTTGTCGTTCTGACGATTTTAAAGTACTTTGTCAGAAGTCTAATCAAATGAAGATATTTTGAATTTGAATTTTATACTATAGGAGCTGTGGTGGCCTTGAGGTTTGAGCAGTCGCCTGCTACGGAAGCGACGAAAGTTCGATTCCCAGCAGGGCCTGTACCAATGAGTTTTTCTAAAAAAACTTATTTACAGTGATTTCACACCACGTGCTTTACGGTGAAGGAAAACATCGTGAGGAAACCTGCATATTTCTGAGAAGTAATGCAAGGACGTATCTATAGTGCCTGAGACGGCGATGGACTCACCCTCTGTCACGTTAGCACTTGATCATATTCGGTAAAATGTGGGTGTTGTTACAACACCTCTGAATACCCCTTCGGGGACCATTCTGGGATCGCGTGAGCATATTTTTTAGTTAGACTTAAGTCAGGTGTCAAAATATTCATACTAATACTCGAAAAGCAATAAATATCTAAGTAATTATCGTATTCGTTACCAAATCTGCATTTAAGTAGCAGTTATTGCTAAATTATGGGATTATAGGAATTTACGACTCGATTCAAATGTAATCGGCTGTCGGCAGTAATCTATTGATTACTTTGATGTGTGCCCATGGGGTTAATTGAATGTTAAGCGCTTACTGAGAACAAGCTACGAATTCTCTGCCTCAAAACGATTATAGAAATTGTAGCTGTGCCCCACGGTTTCACCCACGTATATTCAATTTTATTTATCTGTATGTATATATAGATGTATAGATTAAGTACTCATTAATAAATGAAATATAATGCTTAGGTAGATAAATTACATATCTAGGGAAATAATTTCAATTAATTACACAAAAAGAATCTGTTTCTCATTATATGCAAATGGAATGTTTGTATATGTTCCCAAATCTACAAATCCCTGGACCTATTTTGACGAATTTAGCTGGAAATAGTTGATGTTATCTACCACTAATACTATAAAAAGGAAATATTTGATTGCTTTTTGTTTGTTTGTATTGAATTGGCTCCGAAACCACTAGACCGATTTGAAAAATTATTTCAGCAATAGATAGCTACATCATCAGGGAGTAACATAGGCTATTTTTATCCCCGTACTCCCACGGGAACGGGAACTATGCGGGTGAAACCGCGTGACGTCCGCTAGTAAAAAAAATAAGCTCAATGAAAAATAAACCCTATGAAGTGTTATCTATGCACGAAACAGAGTTAGTCTATTAATAAAATACCTATTTGAAAACCTTCGAAGCCTCTCCAATGTAACCAACCTCGTAGTAAATAAGAGATATAAAAGCCTCTCTACCCACAGCTTCGGTACGTGATATGAATCTTTCAGCAACTTTAATTTCCTTTCATCGGTCCCATTCCTACTCGCGCCGTCTGCTAAAGTAATTCGGATGATAGATTTCCAACGATATTACAATCACTTGCCGCTTTTATAATATATTTGCAGAACTGGAATTGAAAATGCATTGATTGATCGAAAGATATTGGAATTCTGTAGGTGCCTTATAGGCCATTTACCTACTGGGTGACTCTGAAAAACAAAGCGAGCCGTAGTACAGAGCCACGTCATAAATACCAGCTTACTATAAGTACGAAATCTAGGAACAGATCACTGCTGTCGAAGGTAAGGCTCAAATGGCCTGCCCCTGACGGACCGAGGACGCCCATGCGGCCCCTCAACAGAGCGGGGACAGGAACAGCAGTTGGCTTTAGTCAGTAGAACTACATACATACATACATACATATGCTCACGCCTGTATTCCCCGAAGAGGTAGGCAGACGTGTTGTAATCACAACACCTATATATCACCGAAGATGAATAAGTGCCAACGTGACAGATGGTGAGTCATTCACCGCCTCAGACACTTTACACACGTCATTGAATTACTTCCCAGAAATATGCAGGTTTCCTCACGATGTTTTCCTTCACCGTAAAGCACGTGGTGTGAATATTGTAAGTCGCGATCATACTCTCCTGTCCCTCGCACTCTCTCTGCGCTCAACGCTCTCTTGGAGTCACACTCTGAGTGTGATTTGTTTGCGGATGAATGACAGACGATCATGTCGGCATGTCTGGAGTATTGCGAGGAGAATGTTTGATTGTGTTTGTATTTTTATAATATGCTGTGTATATAATTCAACGTTTTTTTTAATTTCATATGGGTTTTATTAAGTAACTAATAAATAGCTAAAAACTAAATACATGTAGAAAACTTGTCCCAAATCGGTGTCTCTCGGGATCGTGCCAAGAAGGCTGGCAGCATTGCCACGTTGAATAGCAATGCTGATTCTCTGAGCGAGAAAAGCCCCAGCCCGCTTGTCACGAGAAGCTTCTACCAGACGACGTGCAACCTCTTTGAAAAGTTGATGAGCATCTGGACCCCAAGTATTCAATGTATTGTATATATATTTTGCTACGTTTTGTGTAATTGGTTACTGGCCGTTCAAAATATATATTTCAAATAAATAAATGGTAAGGCCCCAGGTACACGGATCTATGTCCGTACTTAACAAAATTTTCGTAAACAAAGACTTGTACAGAATGGGAAGTGTGTTTTCCTATATTTCCTGGCTGCCTTAGTCTGGTGTTGATCACGTGCGACTTCCCAGGACACGTTCGGTAGTGGTTCAGTTACGGCGACATTGCAGACAGACGAATATCCGATCCACTGCGATGGAATAGGATACAATGTTGGGCTACGAAACTAGAGGGGTGCAAGGAAATATATTTTTTTTACAGCGAAAGAACGTTTCCTGCTGTAAATGTTTGTACTTATAATATTGTTCGTTTATCATCATATATTTTTAAAACAATTGTTGATGAATGTTATTGAGCTCAAGCCAGTCTTCTCAGTCGGAGTAAACTTCGGAATCCTACTGTATTTTTGTTCATACAGGTTTTTATTTATTGGCAACACCATAACTAGTTAAAACAAAAAAATTTAAAAAATATATCAGAAATGTTCTTATGATTACAATGATGATTTACAATATTACGTAGCGTTATATTGCGGATTCACCCGCGATGGGTGGGTTTCGTGGGTTTCCATTTTTACGCTGAGCCCTTATCCGATGTGAAAAATGTGATATTACAAATAATTATTAAGTTATTTTAGATAAACCTTACTGCTACTTACCTGCCACTATTAGTCCCGTCAAATTAGATTTATTTTTGGGTAGCATGGATTGATCATTATTATAAAGTACTAGCCTGTCACACGGTTTTACCCGCGTAGGAATCATCATCATTTCCCCGGCCTTTTCCTATACCTTGTTCTGGTCGGCACTTGGTTCAGCCCGATGCGGTTGATCACCAAATTTTTATATGAAGCGACTGTCATCTGACCTACGCAACCCCTCTAACGAAAATCTGTGATCTGGGTTAAATCAGTTATCAGACTATTTTTAGGCCTCCGACTGACCTGTAACAAGTGCCAAAGATGATAAATTGGCAACCGGGACCGACGGCTTAACATGCTCTCTGGGGCACGGAGGGAACTCGGGCGGTCACCCATCCATTCACTAGCAAGGATTAGGGTTGCTAAACTTCGCTGAGCGTATGATTAACAATAAAAAATATGTTAATTAGGGTTTTTTCCAAATAAAAGTAGTCTTAGCTACTCCTTACAATATCAGTTAGTGAAATTCCCGTTAAAATTCGGTCTATCAGTTTCCGAGATTTGCCGGAACAAATAGACAGCTAGACAGATACACTGAAAGAGATTTTTCTTTAAACATATGTTAATTTGGAATCACAAACATACACTTCAGCTTTATTTATCTGTATAAATACTTAAGACTTACTCGTAAGTATGTAACTTTCTTTAAATTTGTGTTTTCAATGGCTCCAAATAAGGCGAGAAATTCATTGCAAGCTAAAAGGATCTTTTCCTTGATTCGAGCAGCGCCTCCGAGCGGTTCCTTCAGCGGAAATAAAGAGCTTAAGTTTATTTCACTTTTTAAAATAAATCTTGTTTAGATTTATGTGTGTTCAATAGCAAACTCCCCTCTACAGACAGCAAGTATTGGCTTTCCTAAGCCTTATCCAAAATTACTTTTGGAGCCGTTTGAAATTGCGTGAACTTAGAATGCGATTGATCCTGAAAGAAGTTTTGTTGAAGGAGCTAGAGATGTCGAGGCATAGACAAGTTTTTAACTTTCTCTTCAATTCTGGTCGCCACACTTAATTTAGCATTAAATCTATGGAAAATTGAAAGTTTTACTGAATATTGTAACAATATCAGTACATACTACACATTTTTTTTTATCAAATAATAAATAAAGTCGTGCTGACCGTGGGGTTTGAGCAGTCGCCTGCTACGCAAGGGCCTGTACCAATGAGTTTTTCCACAAAATTTACGGTCACCCATCCAATTACTGGCTAGAGGTAAGGTTGCTCAACTTCGCTGATCGAATGATATGCGCAATAGCAACTGTGCCACGAGCTCCTGTGCGCGAGCATATGCATGAAATAATAAATATTTTTTATTGTGCCATAACATCCTGCCCGACTTAGTGCCTAAGGCGTTGTAGTTTTCAATAATAATAAGTAAAGGGATCTTCCCTTGTTTTTAAGGGAAAATATGCAATTGGTGGAAAGCTGGGAGTTTGAAAGGCAAGACAGCTACCCACTTGACGCCAGATCTTCGCATGAGCATTCAATAATTCGATTATCCGGTCGTTTCATTTTTTTCATTCCCAAAGCCAAGTGATCCTACAACCTCCAGCACTATTATCCGAGCCAGTGGGTCGCGTATTCGCATTCTTATGTAAAACGATTTGGGTAAAAAAGAATTAAGCATTACAGAAGGTCGGCTGCTAAACAACTGCTTTGACTGGAGTCTCAGTTTGAAGAAAGCTCAAATATGATAGTTACAAAATCTTTTTCTCTTCAATCAGCGATTTGCGAGCTCACGAGCTGATGTTTACTACAAAACAGAGCCGTGGTGGCAGCAGTCGCCAGCAGTCGCCTGCCACGCAAGTGACGCAAGTTCGAATCCCAGCGGGGCCTGTACCAATGAGTTTCTCTAAACAACTTAAGTGCAGTGATTTCACACCACGTGTTTTACGGTGAAGGAAAACATCGTGAGGAAACCTGCATATGTCTGAGAAGTAATTCAAAGTGTATGTGCCGATGGAGACGGCGATGGACTCACCCTCTCTCACATTGGTACTTAATCATATTTGGTTAAATGTGGGTGTTGTTGATACAACACCTCTGCTTACCCCTTCGGGGACCCTTCTGGGATGGAGTGAGTTTTTTTTTTTACAAAACACTACCTCTGGTAATCCTTGGCTTAAAAGTAGTTCCATCCCTTTTTCTGATACGGGTTTGAAAAGGGATTCACTAGTCCTACTTTTTTCTAGTCTTTCGTATTATTATAAGTATGAGAATTGAAACATGCCACGTTGTTATTGAAGGAGTAAACTGAAGTGTTGTAACAATAACACCAAGTACTTTTAGAGCCAATTCGGTACAAACATACATACGAAACATTCCTCTTTATAATATTAGTATAGATTAGCTATGCGCCGCGTTTTCACCCTCGTAAAGTTAATTTCATTGGTGACCCGCGGAACACTGATGTTTTTTAAAATTAAAAGAAGCCTGTGTTACTCCTTGTAACATTACGTATCTGCCAGTGAAATGCTCGTCAAAATCGGCCTAGCCGTTTCAAAGATTAGCCGGCACAAACAGACAGTTTTTTTTTTAAGAATAGGGTTTTCTATGTCAGTACCGTATATACATTCATGCATCTAATTCCAAAATTACACCTTTGGACTAAATCCAAAGGTGTAATTTTGGAATTAGATGTATAGACTAGCACAATATTATCCGAGAACCTTAATGCTTGCAGACTCTGAATGTACGAAGCTGCCTTTCAGTAATGTTTTTTTATGTGAGCTTGCATTGATAGGCGAGGTGCGTATTCACGGCACGCGTTCCAATCTCGCACCCGCTTATTTGGTGCCCCTATAACTACCTTCCTTGCAGACCTTCTGAGGGTTATTTACCTTTAATTCGTGTCTCACGTAGGTATTTGTAAAGCTACTTAGCATATCAATTCACATTTTCACTAACCCAGTCTAAAAAAGACGTGGCAGATTCCTAAATTATAAATTAGGAATTCTAAGGGCTCAGAATCACCTCCCTGGCCTTATCCAATACATTGTGGGCACTTGATTCAACGCGATGTGGCTGATCACCTAATTTTTATACGAAGCGACTGCCATCTGACCTTCGTAAACCCTTTGACGAGGAAAATCTGTGATCTGGGTTAAACCAGTTTTCAGACTATTTTTGACTATCGACTGAACAATCGTTCACTGACGGCTTAAAATTGCTCTCCGAGGCACGGAGGGAACTCGGGCGGTCACCCATCCAATTAATGGCTAGGGTTAGGGCTGCTTAACTTTGCTGATGGAATGAAATGCGCAATAGCAATATGCCACGAGCTCCGCTTTTATTTATAATTAGGAATTCTAAAGGTTGCAAGTAATATATACTGCTATATCTAAATATACATATATCTATATCTATACAGGTAAGTACAATTTAGATAGGCAGATATATATATACATTTATTCGTCGCTGTAAAAAATACAGATTAATAAAGTACTTACCTATCTCTTCGTAATTCCAAATGAACAGCTTTTTACTGCACACGAGAATATATACGGTACTTACATGCAAAATCTAATAATAAATTATTCCTCTGTTTGTCGATTCGTCTTTCTGTTTGGTCCGGCTAATTCCTGAAACGGTTGGACCGATTTTAGCGGAACTTTCAATGGCAGGTACATGAAGTTACAAGGAGTAACTTAATTACATACATGCATATGCTCACGCTTGTATCCCATGGGAGTAAGCAGAGAACACCGTTCGCTACATGCTACGACCCTTACATATTGTTGTTCGTAATACGTTATTTTGTTGGAAATAATAGAAAACGGTATTTGTTCAATTCATATTGTTTAATCATGTCAAAGAAAAAGAAAAGGATAAGACTCATGTCAAAAAAGAAAAATAAACGTACCTGCCAGTACTGTCTCAATAAGGTTAACACATCAAATAGTTATTAACTTTAAACACATATTCTTTTGCTTCATCCACATTCATGCACTTCATACACTTCCTTCGGTTACGGGTGCTCCGAATAGAACTAGCATATTTATGTCCCTTTTTTTTAAATACTCACGCTTATATTCCCCGAAGGGGTAGGCAGAGGTGTTGTAATCACAACACCCACATTTCACCGAATATGATCAAGTGCCAACGTGACAGATGGTGAGTCCATCGCCGTCTCAGACACTTTACATACGTCAATGAATTACTTCTCAGAAATATGCAGGTTTCCTCACGATGTTTTCCTTCACCGTGGTGTGAAATCACTGTACATATGTTTTTTAGAAAAACTCATTGGTACAGGCCCCGCTGGCATTCGAACTTGCGTCGCTTGCGTAGCAGGTGACTGCTAAAACCTCAAGGCCACCACGGCTCTTAAATTCACCCATAATATTGAGTGTAAGTGAGAACACCGAGAACCGCGGGGCATAGCTAGTAGCACAACATAAATACTTACACAAGTTAAATACTTCGTTAGCATTACCAAAGTTCACACTTAAACGCTTTCAAAAGAACTTCGCAGTATTCTGTGCAGTAAAGTTTTTCATAAAGCCAATATGAAGTAAGTATTGGACCCTTGTAATACCCCTGTGTAGCACAGCTGTTAATAATGAACATTCTCACCACATTGTGTTCAGTTAATAAGTTGGTTATTTCTTATACAATTCCATGCGGTGATTGTAATAGTTTATAAGACTAGTGTCACAGTATACATGTGACTACGCAGTATGGAATAAACATATATTTTTTTAAACAAGAAGGTTAAGCTTTTGTTTCTTAAGTGATTTATTTTGTGCTTACAAAATTAAATAATTTTTTTTTAAAAGAGTAATTACTGAGTTTCTTGCCAGGTTCTTCTCAGTAAAAGCAACCTTCCGATCCTGGCGGTAGCATGTATAATCTTGTAAATTATGTCATTCTGACGATTTGAAAGTGCTTTGTAAAAAGTCTATACGAATAAAGATATTTTTGACTTTGACTTTGACTAAGAACCTTTGCACCATGCTTTAATTCTTATTTTTAATGGCGATGAGCTTAACTAAAACTATTCCGCATATGTAAAGTGATTGTTGAGAAAAAATCTTGAACTACAGTGTTGTAACTCTTAAAGTTTTCGAAATTTACATGGTTATTTGCTGTCAAAGTAGTGTCGATTTAAAGTTTAAAAACACGCAAAAGACGTCTATGACGTAGATACGTATATTTAATTAATGCACGTCATATTTATTGTTTTCATTCCACGCTTTGGTAAATTACATAGATATAGAAAAAAATTGTAAATTACCTATTGTAAATTGTTGATATAAAGCTAGACCTAGAAATTAAGTACGAATTAAAAAATAAAGCCTTCTTGGCACGATCCCGAGAGACAACGATTTGGGCCAAGTTTTCTACTTGTAGTTAGTAATAATAATAAAAAAAAAACAACCACAAACAAACTGATATTTTTATCTTTAACCCGTATTTTTACATTGAGCAGTTAAACTATAAAAATCTTATATAAAATATTCTTGTGATTCGCAAGAAATTCTTAGTGAAAATCCAATGCGAGCATTCTATTGGAAGACAACGGCTTCAAACTATTCCAAGCTTTACATTATCTGACAAAGAATAGGAATTTATCGGAAATATCTCGACGTTTTTACGTTCTTTTGCAAAACATGCTCTTGAAGTACTCACTGTTGAGGGCGCTTGGAGAGGTGCATACATAGCCAGAGTAACTTGGCCTCCCGAACTTCCATTATCTATGAACAAAATTATGAAGAAACGCGGTTAAATGAACAAACAGGGGTCAGGTTAGGTTGGACAGGTCAGATGACAAAAGGCGCGGGAGACAATGGCGGCACTGCACGCCATAGACAAAGTTCGCTTTTTTTAAATTATATTTTTCTTTTGAGAAGTGAGATGCTTTTAAATGTTTTGTGAGGCAGAGGATTTTTAATAGTTTTTTTCGCGTACCTACGAAATCTATCTATACAGATAAATAAAAAGTGTCTGTTTGTAATTCCAAACAGGTTTTCGCTAAATACATATGAAGATAATGAGATAGATTTTTTTTTTATAAATTAACCTAAGTTACTCCTGGAGACATTAGCTTTATGCCAGTGGAAGTCCCGTTAAAATCAGTTCAGTAGTTCACACGTGATGGCGTGACCAAGGGAAATACGGATTCATCATATATATATTCCCCGTTTTACTGGCAACTCCGCCCGCGTTTCGTTTCAGTAAATTCTCTCTCTCATCTCAATTATTTCGCCCAAATTTCCTGAGCATTACCTTCATACTTACATATAAAACGTATGACGATGATTACCTAAGCCTCCACATTAGCGCAGATCAATCAAGCGCCGCGTGCGGCTGAAGGCGAGCGCGATAGCCTACACGTACAGCCTTATTAATGCCCTGACAAAGGATGCCCTAATTACGTTTCTATTACGGCTTAGTTAAGAAAAATAAACGTGTATGAGTGTATGGCCCTCTTTTTGCGTGTCAGTGATTTTATTAATAGTTAAATACTTTATAACTTTTTTTTAACAAACATTAACTAAGTACATATTTGAAAACAGACATAACACGCAATTATATACTACTAGCTGTAGTTAGATAGCCCATATATCGATGAAGGCTTTAAGCTATATAAGGTAAAGCACCTATGTTTGACGCGAACCAATCATAGACATTTTTTTTCCAAAATTAAGCCGACGCACAGTATTTTTTTTTCAAAAGTCAATACCGATCACTTGTGCCAGTATTATAGCTGTCATAACAACTGTTTTTGACAACTGACACCCATTTTAATTGCGGCCATAACGGTTTTAAGTTTCGCGGTGTCATTTGGTGTCGGGAATCGTAATATCGTACTAGAATCGTTACGCTTACAAGTTACACTTATCATCTTATTTTGTGTCTGGTGTATCGTCGTTGCTGAAATTAATATTATTTAATGATTTATCAATAGAAATGCATAAATTGTATAATATAAACCATACTATAAATTATCATTTTAGCTCTAAAACACAACACTGGATTCACTGTCCATTAATGGTGTCTAAGTAGGAGTAATGTTTATTTATATTTTTTCATTGTACTACGTACTAAACTGAAATTAAACTTTAAATTCTGATTAAGAACAGAGCTTTTAATTTACCTCCAAATCTTTAAGAATGTATGTTGAAAAATATAGAAATTACAGAGCAAATATGAAAATAATTCGTTTATACTGTCCATGACTGGTGACTTTACTCATCACACTCACACGCCCAAAGTAACTATTCCACGCGGACAAAGTCGGGGGCAGAAGCTAGTACTCCTTTTATAAAGTATGCACGCGAGTATGGTAGCATTTTTGATTATAATTTCGAGAATAAAAAGGAAATAGCGTGTCCGCGATAACAAGATTTGGCCGAACAATAATGTGACTACCGGAACATAAGCCAGGCAATTTGTTGCAAACCACGGTCCGGAACAGCCTGTCCGGACTAAATGAGGGTCCGGAGTCGACGTCCGGACTTCGGACGTAAGGAACTAACGACTGTGAAATGATCGCTTAGCTCCATCCACTTATATTATGTCGTCAAAAGATTAAAGGCAATATTTATTTTTGTGTTTGAGACTCCATTGTTTTTTTCTTTCAAGAATTGGCAAAGGTTTTCAAACTCACAGTTTATCAACATCACCTCCCTGGCCTTATCCCATACATCGTTGACCGCACAAGGGAAGGAAAAATTCGCCGCATGAGATAGGATCCCGAGTGGCTCAATTGACAGAGCAACTGCACGGTTTGCAGAGGTCGTTGGTTCGAGTCCCGCCTCGTGTTTAGCGTGACCATTTTTAAGAATTTATTAAAAGAATACAAGTAAGGTAAGTACTCAATAGATTCTCATTACGTAATCGCAAAGACTACTGGAAAAAGTAACAGTATTAAATCTAAATATATATAATTCAAAGATGACTGACTGACTGACATAGTGACTGACAACGCACAACGCAAACCACTGGACGGATTGGGCTGAAATTTGGCATGCAGGTACATGTTATGACGTAGGTATCCGCTAAGAAAGGATTTTGTTTAATTCTCAAGGGGATAAAATAGGGGATGAAAATTTAGGCTACTTTTAATAAAAAACTTATGGTATGCTAACGCGGGGCTAATTACGTATGTATTTCATACTTTTTATGACCTTGGGACACACCTGAGCGCAATACAAAAGGAAAATTATAATGTTAACTTCGGGGTAATAAATATAACAGTGAGAGGCCTTACATTTCAAAGTCGTTATAATACCAAATATTTTCTTCCTAAGTGGAATAAAGTAAGAATTATGAGTATGCATTTGTGAAACGGAAGATTTCCGCTGTTTTTATTTTACAACTAGCTGTGCCTCGCGTTTTCACCCACGTATACATCGTGGAACTCTAATTTGTGAAATTTGTTTTCGAAATAAAATTAGCCTAAGTTACTCCTTGGAACATCACATAATAGCAGTGAATGTCCCGTGAAAATCAGCCCAGCCTTTTTGGAAATTATTCTAACAGACAGAAAAAGAAAAAAATAGTTTTTTTTGTCTTATATTTATACCGTATATACCTTTCATATGAATTTAATGAAGAGCTGTTAAATTTGTAATAACGAGCTGACACTTCAATTTTATTTTTCTGTATAGATTTCAATTTAATGCTCCTCAAAGGTTTACACCCTTGAGCCCTATTCTACATTAAAGAGGACCGTTACTGGCATTTATTTGATAAAAATCTTAGGATTGCGACATTTGCGACAACTCGCCGAATATAACGCGATTATATTTGCTGCCACCGAGGGTCTGCACTTGGAATATACGGGCTTATATTTCTATTGGACACGTTACGGTTTTATGAGTAGGATATACCTTTAGTTAAACACATTTGCTTCGTCTAGCCATCAGGGAAAGGTCACAGAGTTGTTATTTTTACGTACGCAGGAAAACCGCTTAGAATTGTAATGATTATATCAGCCGCGTTATTCACTTCGAACTCGAAGAGCGTTGGTTTCAATCATAGGAAATCGATACATAATACATATAGAATAAGGTACAATTTCGTTTCTTTAAAATCGACACACTAAGACGAGTGCGATGCTGAGAAAACTTAGTGAATAACGCGGTAGGGCCTAAATTGTATGAATCTGCCCTCTGCGAAGAACCGTTAGGCATATTAATTATAAGCAGGGGCCTTACCGTAACCTCTTATTGCCATGATAGTTTTACTCTTATTATGAGATAAGATGTACATGCCGTGTATACATCTGTCACTGTCGCACAGTTGCACTACCATTGCAATAAGACCTCATGGGCCCCAGGTTATATTTCGTGTAAGGTTTTATATTTATGATCGTCACGTCGGATTACTACCGCTTTGGCAATAAGCAGTAGACAAACAAACCCACATTTATAGGTATATATATTTTTATAATATCTCAAACTTAAAAGTCGCGTTGATATGTTCGAAAAACTTTTTGATATTTGTTCTAAAGGTGAAGAGAGTTTTATAGCATTCTTCTGTCCCGCCAGTAATGAGTTCCCGTATGTCTCCACCTGAAGGGCGGTCGCCCCACGGGAAGGGCGGAATTAGGAAAATATTGCAGCTTGTTATTCTAGTGAGTGTTTCGATTCACCCCGCTGATTATTGCGGACGGCGGATCATATTGACGAATGGGCGGATTATTATTGCGAAGATGTCATGCGTTCTATTTAAGTGGTTTATTAAAAAAACATTAAATTAAAATATTGCTGTGACTTAAAACTTATTTATTGGTGAACTATCAGTCCCCTGGATTCAATTTCACGGGCGGCCCACGGAATTCTAATGTTTTTAATAAATAAATGTGCAGTTAATCCTTGTAACATTAGGTGGAAATCCCGTTAAAATTAGCCGGGTTAGACAGACGGACAAGCATTCGATTTTTTTAATAGATTTTATATGTGAATACCATATAGAGAGAGCCGTGGTGGCCTTGAGGTTTGAGCAGTCGCCTGCTATGCAAGCGACGCAAGTTCGAAACCCAGCGGGGCCTGTACCAATGAGTTTTTCTAAAAAACTTATGTACAGTGATTTCACACCACGTGCTTTACGGTGAAGGAAAACATCGTGAGGAAACCTACATATTTCTAAGAAGTAATTCAATGACGTATGTATAGTGTCTGAGACGGCGATGGACTCACCATCTGTCACGTTGGCACATAATCAAATTCGGTAAAAAGACAATACCTCTGCCTACCCCTTCGGGGAATACAGGCAATGTATATATGAAATACCATATAAGTAGTTTCATATGCATTTAGTGAAAAGATGTTAATTTGAAATTACAAACAGACACTTAATTTTATTTATCTGTATAGATGGTGAAATATTTAAACACTGTATAGTTCAGATTTGTACACAGCTCTATAATATAAATAAAAAAAAAACAACCAAAAATTTATACTCTTTAATTTTCATGAGTGGTTTTAAATTCAAAGAACACTTCTCAATACATAAAAATATTCACTGTACTTTAACAGCCGTTTGAATTGTCCAAAGTAAACTAATACTAAGAAGTGCTTCGCAAACAAACAAACACACTCGGTGACATTAGACAATATTGCGCAGATATTGCCTGAGAGCAAACGTTGGCGGGACATTTGTTTGATGTACCCCATGGTCTAACAAATCAAGAGCTTTTCGGATTTCAAGAGCTACACAAAGTATTGAAGGTGCTTGTATGTCAAAGTTACGTATAATGTAACGGATACAAATTTTGAATTCGGAATTTACAGCCGTTTTGAAATCTGTCAAGTACAAATTCCACGCTCGAATTTCGAACCATAAACTTTTTTGACGCGAACTCGGTTTTTGGCGGGGATCAATCACAGCGGTTGTTTTTTTTTCTGCCTGCAATTTTTTTTGTCTAAAAAATTAATAAATATTAATAAATGTCTAAAAAACCCAAAAAAGAGAAGTTACGGGGAATAGAAGAGAACCTTAATAGACAAATTTTATTAAGGTAGCAATGCCCGGAAAACGTTGTGCTGCCATTTTTTTGGGGTGGATCACCCTTAAGCATCACTTAGTGAGCACAAAATTTCATACGAGCGTTTCGAAGTCTGGTCACCGCAAAACGAGAATTTTATATAGTATTAGATATCTGCGCGTTCATCTTCGTTCAGTTATTACCGCCGCTGTTAATGGCGTACAATAAATTGTAATTATACGATAATTGCGTTTAATAATTTACAATCGGCGGCGGAGTTCAGTCAGTAAATTCTTTGATAAGTTGCCCGTTCACTTGCATCAACTGGTAAAGGCACTTTCATTATCTATACTTTGCTGAACCATAGACTAGAGGTGTATTCTGGTGGCAATTTGACATACTAAACATGCATATGCTCACGCCTGTATTCCCTGAAGGGGTGGGCAGAGGTGTTGTAATATATAATAAATAACAACACTCACTTTCCACACAAGATGATTAAGTGCCAACGCGACAGATGAAAAAAATTACAAAGACGTCTTAGGCACTATACATACGTCTTTGAATTACTTCTCAGACATATACAGGTTTCCTCACGACGTTTGTCTTCACCGTAAAGCATGTAAGGTGAAATTATTATATGAACTAAGTCTTTTGCAAGCAAATGACCTCTTATAACCCCCAGAAATTTTACATTTTATATTTATCATACAATATTGTGATATAAAATGTCAAAAAACTTGAAAACGGTTGATATTTCCTTAGGGGTTATAAGGAGTCAAATAATCTACATCCCCGGAACAAATTTCCATTATGCTTTATTTATAAAAATATATAAAATTTAGAGGCTAACATAATAATAATAATAATTAAACTTAAATCTAGTAAAACAAAATTATAAATGAAACAGATTTTAAATTTGTGTCCTTAGGAACGCTGGTCAGCCAGCTGATACCTAGCTGGATTGCTTAGCAGTAAGAACCAGCTTCTCTGAAATAGAAGCTTTACGCGGAAACCGACATACGTCTATTAAGCCATTGTCCTCCTCAATCATTATCGAGTTTTGTTTTAATGAGATTCATCATCGCCCTGGCCTTAGGCCAATGTATGGGACATTGTTGGGGTCGGCACTTGATCCAACCCGATGTGGCTGATCACCTGATTTTTATACGAAGCGACTGCCATCTGACCTTCGCAACCCCTTTTACGAGGAAAATCTGTGATCTGGATTAAACCAGTTGTCGGACTATTAGGCCTCCGACTGACCTGTAACGATTTCCAAAGATGATAAATTGGCAACCGGGACCGACGACTTAACGTGCTCTCCGAGGCACGGAGGGAACTCGGGCGGTCACCCATCCAATTACTGGCTAGGCTTAGGGTTGCTTAACTTCGCTGATCGAATGATATGCGCAATAGCAACTGTGCCACGAGCTCCTCAGCAGTTTTAATGAAATTATGGGACAATAACGTAAGTATACTAAGTTTATGTTGTGGTGCTGTCAGGAGCTAATGCTAAACATGACTACTGTTAATTCTAGACCCGCGCTTAAAAGAAACAATATTTCAAATGCTAATAACTACCAGTAACTAGTAACGCGTTCAGGACCAAAACAATCCCAGTGATCAATTCTCTAACTCGTCCGTAAATTGCGAGTCCACGGTGGCGCACTCGGTAATCCCACCGCGACTAATCCCGCAATCGGCACGAGATATAAATCACTAGAATTAGTGATAACGTCCCATGGGCGCGGGATACAGGGCTGTTCAATACGATATTGGAAATCAGTCTGTTTGTTATTTACAGGCTCGGTATTTTGTACAGATGGAGATACTGAATTTTGAAGAGCTGATTATCGAAGTTTTTGGATGAGTAACCAATCTCCGTGCCTCGGAGTGCACGTTGACATCTTTGGCAATCGTTACAGGTCAGTCGGAGGCCAAATAAAGTTTGACAAATGGTTTAGCAATTTTCCTCTTAAAAAAAACTTAGATGGCACTCGATGCTTATAAAATATTGTGATCAGCATCGGGTTGAATTATGTGCCGACCCCAACGATGTATAGGATAAGGCCAGGGAGATGATGATGGACATAAAGAGTTTCAGCTGAGTGTCTGGTTAATTATAGACTGCATGATGCACAATTTCAGAATTCATGGAGGTTTGACATGACGATGGGGCTTTCAACACTTCTGCCTTTCTTACCCATTCGGAGACTTCTCCGAGAAGGCGTGGCTTACGTGGACAAAGCTAAAGTTGATCTGTGTAGCACCGTAATAGATCGATGGAGTACTCATGCTTTAAAAAAAGAGTTGCCCTCTTCTCTTCCACCGAATTACTTCTAAGTATGAATATGTATTGCATTGTAAATTATAAATACCGCTAGATATTTATTGCTCACGTCACCTATCTATACATAAAACATTAACACTATTAATCTGTGGTACTTATGGTAGTGCAAAAACGCTATGACCACATAAATGACCTCCGTGTCAGCCCTGAGTGTGGGGCGAACGTTTAGTAAAAACACTCGCTAATGCCGGATTCACAAAGACGTATTAAGACGTTTCTTTTCCTGTCTTTTCGACTGAAAACTTTTTGCAGGTCGTTTAGCGCTGATTGCATTTTCCTGAAACACATTTAACTTAAATCGGCAATTTAATTTGTTTATTTAGTGATAATGGATTTTCAAATACCATCGGTCCTGAAACAATGAGTTTTTCTATAAACTCAAGTGTATTGAAGGGTTGGTACACCACGTGTTTTACAGTTAATATGACGTATATATCTGAGAAGACATTCGAAGTCGTAAATATAGCGCCTGAGACAGCAATGTAGTTACCATCTGTGCTTTAAATGCTTTATAATAAAATGCGCTTGAACTTTTTAGAGGTTGCACGTCGTCTGGTAGAAGCTTCTCGTGACAAGCGGGCTGGGGCCTTTCTCGCTCAGAGAATCAGCATTGCTATTCAAAGTGGCAATGCTGCCGGCCTTCTTGGCACGATCCCGAGAGACACCGATTTGGGACAAGTTTCCTTCTTGTAATTCGTTTTTAATACTGTTCCTTGTGTATATAATTAAGTATTTATTTATTGCTACAAAATTATGTTAGTTTGACATTATTAAGGAAATCGTAATATAACGTTAGATATGTTTTATGTGAAATACATTTCCTTAATTACAATCAAATATAATTCTGTGGTAATAAGTGGCGCCCAACGTGGGTAAATCAAGTTCCAAATTTTAATGTTTTATAACAAGTATACCTTAAAATAAGACGATACACAATGCTTTTTTTACTGATGAAACTGTATCTAAAAGCTGAAAAATATATAACAGTAACTAAAAACTATAATTTCAACATGAATCTCTCGCCCCGCGTTGGGCGCCAATATTCGTCTGCTCGAGTATATAATGTCTACACTGTAATATATCGTTGACTCTTCGCTTTTGTTATTCCAACCCTGTTACAGATAATGAAGTAAATACTACAGTGTATAGGGTGTGCACGTGAGACCCATATGGAGTTAATTAGAGGGTATTTGCTACTGTCACTGTCATTAGAACCGCATACAATTCCAAACGGGGAAGGGTTGTCCCTTCCCCGTTTGGAATTGTATGCGGTTTGACTTGGTAACATGCTTATTAATTAACTTACATTAAGAAAAACAAATTCTGTTTCCCTTTGTAAGCAAATTCTTTATTTAGCGCTTTTGTTATGTGAATTAGTAAAAGGCGTTGCCGACCCTTACAGGGTATTTTTTGAAAAAACTCTTTTCTGCTCATCCTGTAATTTAATTGTTCTGAAATACTAAAGTTCTTTGAAAGTCTAGATTGAACATTTCAGTCACGTGTGAAGATGAACTTCGCGCAGTAAGAGTGGTGGATAACCTCTTGAATTAAAAAGCGTATTATTTTGAGCATCACAGGTAGGTTGTGGAAAGCCGTGTTGGCCTTGAGGTTTGAGCAGCCACCTGCTACGCAAGTGACGCAAGTTCGAATCCCAGCGGGTCCCTGTACCAATGATTGTTTCTAAAAAAAATATGTACAGTTTTCACACCACGTGCTTTACGGTGAAAGATAACATCGTGAGGAAACCTGCATATTTCTGAGAAGTAATTCAATGACGTATGTAAAATGTCTGAGACGGCGATGGACTCACTATCTCTCACGTTGGCACTTAATAATTTCGGGTGGAAAGTGGGTGTTGTGATTACAACACCTCTGCCTACCCCTTCGGGGAATACAGGCGTGAGCATATGTATGTATGTACATTTAAAGTGGTAACCGCCACGCTTGATGTCGCAAACTCCAGTCTAGATTGCATAATTAATTCATTAATTCCATATATTCGTTCATTGTTTGCGAAGCTTGTATATCTATGGTGTTACTAGGGTAATATATTATTATTATTAATAATAATTCTCAGCAAAAGCAACCTTTCGAACCTGGTGGTAACATTTATAATCCTGTATTTTTTGTATCATTTTGACGAAAGTACTTCGTAAGAAGTATAATTAAATAAAGATATTTTGAATTTGAATTGAATTGGAAATAGGCCGTAAGCTTGTTAGACTTACGTTCTTTTGACGTTATTGTTATTGAACACGTACGTTGTTAAATAATGTGCAATAAATTACAAAGGTGTAATTTTGCAACACTTCCTGAGGCGATAAGAGCATTGTTAGCAAACACTCCATTGTACAGCCCTTGTAAATTATAATGTTTGTACACCTGTAGTGCGGCCATTTGTCATTTATCTTTCGTAATTTATAATGTGTGTTGACCAGTAAACCAGAAGAGAAGCTCGTGGAACAGTTGCTATTGCGCATATCATTCGATCAGCGAAGTTAAGAAACCCTCACTCTTTGGGAGGGTGACCGCCCGAGTTCCCTCCGTGCCTCGGAGAGCACGATAAGCCGTCGGTCCCGGTTGCCAATTTATCATCTTTGGCAATCGTTACAGGTCAGTCGGAGGCCTAAAATAGTCTGATAACTCGTTTAACCCAGATCACAGATTTTCCTCGTTAAAGGGTAATCGTTGCGAAGGTCAGATGGCAGTAGCTTCGTATAAAAATCAGGTGATCAGCCATATCGGGTTGATTCAAGTGCCGACCCAAACAATGTATGGGATAAGGCCCGGGAGATGATGATGTTGACCAGTTAAACAACAAGTTTAATTAAGATGTTAAGTTTTTGTTACTATTATAGAGCCTTCTTGTCTCCGATCCCCGGATGAGACAGTTTTTCTATCTGCATTTTCCCAATAGCAACCCGGAGTCTGGATGAGTGCTTGGTTACTGGCAAAATGTTCGCCCCATATTGCTCTTATATATTTAATAGCAGACGTCACGCGGTTTCACCCGCGTAGTTCCCGTTCCCGTGGGAGTACGAGAATAAAATAAACCCTATATTTCTCGCAGGTATTGCAGCTATTCATTGCTTTTTAATTTTCTTTTCAGTAAGCCATTTCGGAGATTAGCCGGAACAAATAGACATACATACATATGCTCACGCCTGTATTCCCCGAAGGGGTAGGCAGAGGTATTGTAATCACAACACCCACTTTTCACCGAAGATGATTATGTGCCAACGTGACAGATGGTGAGTCTATCGCCGTCTCAGGCACTATACATACGTCTTTGAATTACTTCTCAGAAATATGCAGGTTTCCTCACGATGTTTTCCTTCACCGTAAAGCACGTGGTGTGAAATCACTGTACATAAGTTTTTTAGAAAAACTCATTGGTACAGGCCCCGCTGGGATTCGAACTTGCGTCGCTTGCGTAACAGGCGACTGCTCAAACCCCGAGGCCACCACGGCATGGCCACAGACAGACATCCAGAGAAATATTTAAAAAAAAGGGGTTTTTCTATGTCTGTACAGAGTACATTTTCATATGCATTCAGTCAAAAGGTGTAATTTTGGAATTACAAACAGCTCTTAAATTTTATTTATCTGTATTGATTCATAATAACAATATCTAGAAGCCAATGTTATGCCAGCAAAGTATTACTTGATGTGACAAATTCAAGTCCTCAATGCAATTTGCACACCCTAACGAGGGTAAAAATAGCATCCAGCTAAATAAATAGCACAAATAGAGTTAAAATGTCAACGTATCTAAGGCACTCTCGCAGGATTTT
Source organism: Watsonalla binaria (assembly GCA_929442735.1). Taxonomy (NCBI): domain Eukaryota; kingdom Metazoa; phylum Arthropoda; class Insecta; order Lepidoptera; family Drepanidae; genus Watsonalla; species Watsonalla binaria. The sequence continues at coordinate 854,535 of OV838929.1, read as the reverse complement.
ATCGCAAAAGCTTTTAAGGGTACTACATACGGGTGTAATTCAAATGTTAAATCGATAAATAAAATTGAAGTGTCTGTTTGTGATTAAAAATAACAGCGTTTCACTAAATGCATATATCAAAGAATATACAATACTGATTTAAAAAACATTTATTTTTTTCTGTCTGTCTGTCAGTTTGTTCCGGATAATCTCTGAAACGGCTGGATTAATTTTAAAGGAACTTTCACTGGCAGATAGTTAATATTACAAGGAGTAAAATAATTTTATAACATATAATTTTATTTAAAAAAACATTTAGGTTTCTGAGGGAGTTAAATTACATCTACGCGGATGAAACCGCTAGAATATTTATAAAAATGTTAACTCACATTGCCAAAGACCTCAAAAGGGTCCCAAAAAGGGTGCTCTGGAGGGGTAATAACACTTACTTTTGACTGAAGATGTTTCGGTGCCAACGGGATGATATCTAATTTATAAAATTACATGATATACACGTATTTACATTTCTTCTTAGAAATTTACTGGGTTATCTCTGTTTCTTACTTAACTTTAAAGCCCGTGTCTGCACTATCATGTGTTCGGACCGGCGAGAATGGAACCACTCAAAGCCTTCGGTCACGACACATAATTTTGTTCTATTCCGTGCCTCGGAGAGCACGTTAAGCAGTCGGTCCTGGTTGCCAATTTGTCATCTTTGGCAATCATTACAGGTCGGTGTGAGGCCTAAAATAGTCTGACAACCGTTTTAACCCAGATCACAGATTTTCTTCGTTAAAGGGGTTACGAAGGCAGTCGTTTCGTATAAAAATCAAGTGATTAGCCACATCGGGTTGAAACAAGTGCTGACCCCAACAATGTATGGGAATAAGGCCTGGTGATGGTTGTATAGATGAATTATAAAAGCTGATTGTGTGACTAAGTGATTTCTGTCACTATTGGGATCACAGGACACGGAGAGACATTATAACTGCGACTTTGTAAACTTTGCTACGATATCCTTAACGCTTTGCGACATTCAAATTCAACCACGTATTTGAAATAACGCAATAGAGTCAGCATTGGTTGATATTTATACAAATAGGATGTTTTTAGATCTCTGAATTATTAAAAAAAAATTGTGGTCCCTTCTACTGCGGTATCATTAGTCTTAAAAAAATAATTGGGTCCTAAAACAGGATCAAACTGCACTCGTATGTAGAGCCTTATAATTTCACATGGGGACTGCAGAGTGCGTCCTCTCTCGGCCCAGTAAATATTATGGTAAGGTGAATTGGTTTGACAAGTCATGGTGTATGGTAGCTCCTGGCACGTGCAGAAAGGAAAATAAATTGATGACTGGCTTCGCGTCATACTTGTGAACAGGTGCTGCTTGGTCATCTCAAGCTACGCATTTAGATATAAGTAGAACTAAGACTTTGCTTTATGTTAATTTTTATCGAAATTGGTGCATTGGAACTTTGTCTATGGGCTTATATTTCTTACGTGATTTATTTTTAATTTTAAGAATTGTATAATATTTTTGAAAAGAGTCATTACTGAGTTTCTTGTCAGGTTTTTCTCGGTAACAGCAACCTTCCGAACCTGGCGGAAGCATGTATAATCCCGAATAATTATGTCATTCTGACGATTTGAAAGTACTTTGTTAAAAGTCTAATCGAATAAAGATATTTTTGACTTTGACTTTGACTTTTATGTTCTGTTTGCCATTTAACTAGTAGTGCCAGTTATACAAGGAATATAACCTAAGATGACAGTAGAGCCTTCGTGGCCTGTTACGCAAGCGACGCAAATTCGAATCCCAGCAGGGCCTGTACCAATGGGATTTTTTAAGTAAGTGCAGTGATTTCACACCACGTGCTTTACGGTGAAGGAAAACATCGTGAGGAAACCTGCATATATCTAAGAAGTTATTCAAAGACGTATGTATAGTAAGCATATGTTTGACCGTTGATTAAGTATTTAACGTAATGTAAAAAAATCCTTGCAATTCTGCGTTATTTGATTGGTGATAGCTATATGGTAAATACCTAATATTGTTTGATAGCATCTATTGCACATTTGTTCGGAAACCTCACCAGAGTACCAATTCTAATACGTTTAATTTTTAAATACTTTCAAATTACGTATGGGTTGATTATTAAAGGATTACAAATATTAACCTGGTCCGGAAGATTGCTTTGTTGAAAAGAAAGTCAGCTAATTATTATTAAAAAAAATTGTTTATCTACGGTATTAAACGCTATATTACTCAATCATATTTAATCATTCCATACATTTTTTTTTAACCAACATGCGTTGCAACATCTTGTCTATCATTTCTCTTTTATAACATCCGACGCCATCTTGAATTATAAAGCTTCTCGATTAAAAAATTGTGACATATAAAATGGAATGTTGAATTCGATAATCGAATAAAGTCGTAATACCAACATTCAAATTCAAATGTAAAGATGCCCACGGAATAACGGCATGTAATAAGTGTTTACACTACATTATTGGGCACAACAATACGTGATTAAAATATGCGTTCAGTGTATATTTCAACACAAAGAAAGTTATTATAGACCATTGTTCGTGTTATATACGAGCTCGTGGTCTTTGCCGTATTAGGGCTGGCTTACAGTGGCTGGTTTGCGCACCGATTAGTTAAATAGTAAACGTCTATTAATGGCAAATAATTTGTTATACAAATCAAAGAAATAATTCATCTTCTTCACAGCTAAGGGTCGTAACCATAAGTAGCTCTGTCTGTAAGAGCTCTCCAGGCTGCTCTGTTCTGAGCCTAATGAAGTGCGGACTGTGTGCCAATATTAAGTGTCGTGGTGGCAGTGGGGTTGAGCAGTCGCCTGCTACGCAAGTTCGAACCCCAGCGGGGCCTGTACCAATTAGATTTTCTAAAAACTTATGTGCAATGATTTCACATCACGTGTTTTACGGTGAAGGAAAACATCGTGACGAAATCTTCTTAAGAACTAATTAAAAAAAACTATAGTGCCTGAGACGGCGATGGACTCACCATCTGTCACGTTGGCAGTTAATCATATTCGGTGAAATGTGGGTGTTGTTGTTACAACACCTCTGCTGCTGCCTGCTTCCTATTAGGAAGTAGAAGAGTAATTGTTGAGTTTCTTGCCGGGTTCTTCTCAACAAAAGCTACCTTCCGAACCCGGTGGTGACATTTATAATCATGTATAATGTATTTTGTGTCCTTCTGACGATTTGAAAGTACTTTGTAAGAAGTCTAATCAAATAAAGATATTTTGCATTTTGAATTTTTGTAGCCTACTTGTTTCAAATTGAAATAAAATTTTAACATGAATACAGTTATGTCGCAGTTAAAAGTCGTTGATGTGTAAGTCGCCTAAGCAGTGCGCAGGCGCACAATAGTGCATCGTGATTATTCGTGATCGGGGAGGCCTAGCGATCCTATTCAATACTCAGCTATTTATTTATAAACTTCATAGTCGCAGAGATTATTCAACTGCAAGTTCTTGTCGCTTTATTTCAAGTTAGATATAAATGAGACATGGTCTGTGTTCCTTATTAAATATTCTTTTGACCTCTAGATATCTGGTTATTTAGAAACCAAAAATGAAGTAATGCAACCGAAGTCGAGTGCATTTCATTACATAGTAAATCTATATCTATACGGATAAATAAATTGAAGTGTTTGTAATTCCGAAATAATTACTTTTTACAATGCATATGTGTGTATACACGGTTCGGACGTAAAAAAAAAACATTATTTTTCTCTGTCTGTTCGTTCCGGGTAATCTCCGAAACGGGTGGAAAGATTTTAACGGGACATATATCACTTCAATTTTATTTATCTAAGAATCGTAGTGGCCTTGAGGTTTGAGCAGTCGCCTGCTACGCAAACGACGCAAGTTCGAATCCCAGCGGGGCCTGTACCATACTGCATATTTCTGAGAAGTAATTCAATGACGTATGTAAAATGTCTGAGACGGCGATGGACTCACTATCTGTCACGTTGGCACTTAATCATCTTCGGTGAAAAGTGGGTGTTGTGATTACAACACCTCTACCTACCCCTTCGGGGAATACAGGCGTGAGCATATGTATGTATGTTTTATTTATCTGTATAGATTATACAGCTGTTATACAACGACTAGTTACATAATGCACAATTAACAGTAGTATTGCATAGTAAATATCGTGATCCAGGTAACCGCAGTCGGCTTGTTAGGTGCGATTGTTTGCTCCTGTTCAAATTGCTTAGCCTAGTTAGGCTTGTTGATTGTTCCTGAGACCTCGGTCCCTGAGGTGTGTACATAGCACATACATTATACCTAAGGTTGGTGTTGTGGACACGCTTGTTAGTAAGTACTTGGATGACCGAGCTTTGCTCGATGTTGTTATCACAACACCCACTTCTCACCGAATTTGATTAAGTGCCAACGTGACAGATGGTGAGTCTATCGCCGTCTCAGGCACTATACATACGTCTTTGAATTACTTCTCAAAAATATGCAGGTTTCCTCACGATGTTTTCCTTCACCGTAAGGCACGTGGTGTGAAATTACTGTACATAAGTTTTTTTTTTAGAAAATCTCATTGGCACAGGCCCCGCTGGGATTCGAACTTGCGGCGCTTGCGTAGCAGGCGGCTGCTCTAACCCCGAGGCCACCACGGCTCTTCACATTCACATCATATATATGTATTTATACATATACAATAATCACTCGTTTAAAAGAATTGTTATGTTGAGAGATGAGGATAATGTTGCCAAAAAAGTTTTGTTTATGAATGTGGATGGTTATAAGGGGAAAGGAAAACCTAAGAAACGATGGATGGATTGTGTGGAAGATGATGTGGATAAAATAGGAGTGAATACAGATATGAGGGCTGACAGAGAGAAATGGAAGAGAAGAACACATTGCGCCGACCCCAAATAACATGGCATAAGGGCAGGAAGATGGTAATGATTCGTTTAAAGGTATTGGAACATAAGGCCTAGTATTGAAACGTCTCACTGGTAAGGTACCTTACAAACTTCAAATAAACAGGAAATTAGACTTCTGAGAAGAACTGGCAAAAGGGAAAATCTAGTAATTTTATTAATATATATATATTTGGTGTCTATGGTACAATATAGATGGTAAAAATAAAATGGCTGGAATTTCATTTGTGCAATTTTATTGTAAATACTTGAATACTACTTTTTTTCTACCACGGACGCCTTAGTGATGTATATTGTCTCAGTAATAGGTTTCATAATGTTTCAACTAACCATAAATACAAATCAATATAGTAATTCCCAAGTGTTGCGCTAACGACTCAAAGAGAGCAGCCTGTGTTTATAAATAGGTATATTTTGTCTATGAAAGGCAGATGTATCGTAGAGGTGTTGAGTACCCTGTCATCTGCGGCCGTGTGCTATCAGTCAAGTACATGATGAGAGTACCAGTACAATCTAAATATATATAACTCAAAGGTGACTGACTGACTGACATAGTGATCTATCAACGTACAGCCCAAACCACTGAACCGATCGGGATGAAATTTAGCATGCAGGCAGATGTTATGACGCAGGCAAAGAAAGGATTTTGATTAATTCTACCCCCAAGGGGATGAAATTTTGTATGAAACTTTGTCATCTTACTTGCGTTAGGAAACTAGGAAAATATCGCTCGAAATGATACACACACAGACACGAAAATACGAGGAAATAACGGGAATAGGCGTAATGGCAGTGAGGGGTATACTGCTACGATATCGCCCGACGATATGGGGACGATACCGTCCGTCGATATCGGTCGGTGTTAGGCGTTTCTCTTCTTTTCGCCATACTTTTCAAAAGTCAACAGTTATTAAAATATCAATATAGTCAGGTGATAGGCAATGTCTAAATAGACATTTTACAAAATTTACAGGAGAATATTTTTAAAGATACCAAATAAGGAAAATAAAAAAGCTTATGCTCTTACTTTAGTGGAAATAGCGGATATTTATTGCGAAAACCCTTTATGTTTTGTTTTGAGGTTATAAAATCAATTATGACTTATAAAATAAACTTACTTCATTTAATATGTCCTGTCAGATTCACCGTGCCCTGTGTCGTCGCCCGATATCGTATTGAAAATCTGTCGGCGACGATATCGTGGATGATAACGACACAGTGTGAGAGCGTTCAGTCCCAACTACTAGTCAGACGGTATCGTGTCGTTACCGTTATCGTCCAATGTGTAAGAGCCCATTAACATGCTTTACCGATACATTGTATAATATATATTTTTTTAAAAGAGTAATTGTTGAGTTTCTTGCCGGGTTCTTCTCAACAAAAGCTACCTTCCGAACCCGGTGGTAACATTTATAATCATGTATAATGTATTTTGTGTCCTTCTGACGATTTGAAAGTACTTTGTAAGAAGTCTAATCAAATAAAGATATTTTGAATTGAATTTAATTGATATTTCAAATCTTAAAAGCGACAAATTCACATAAAACACAGGTTCACGTCTACAGGAAAAAATATAATATAAGTGATTTAGGACTTTGAATGTGTATGTATAGATGCCTACATAGATTTGATTTGATTAGATGTTAATGAAATCCTTACCAAGGCTTCAACTGAATAAATCAATTGATTGTTTTTAAACTATGATCATTGAAAGTCATGTGACATATTCTTCAAGTCGTAGGTAATTTTTAGGATTTTTTATACGTAAATATTTTCTTCACGAGAGAATCACAGCACGTTAGTTTATGTAAAAACAATTTGGTCAAGAATTCTCAAATAGACAGACATTCAAACCACTTAGCCATCGCGGCCCTCACTAAACAGTAATTATAATAAAATGTACTCACCCTCAGTGTCTGCACAAATTTCCCCGGAAACAGCAAGTCAGGACGACCCCAGGAAGACATATTACACTACAAGCAGGGAGGCTCCCGTGGGAAATCACTGGGCACGAGTTATGGTATCCCGTTTGCACTTTTATTATCTTTTTTCATAACGGCTATATTAGGTATCTGTATTGAGGTATAAACAGTATTCAATTGGAAATTTACAGGCGAGCAATATAACTATATAAATATGCTCACGCCTATATTACCAAAGATGATTAAATGTCAACGTGACAGATGGCGAGTCTATCGCCGTCTCTGGCACTATACATACGACTTTGAATTACTTCTCAGACATATACAGGTTTCCTCACGATGTTTTCCTTCACCGTAAAGCATGTGGTGTGAAATCACTGTACATAAGTTTTTAGAAAAACTCATTGGTACAGGCCCCGCTGGGATTCGAACTTGCGTAGCGTGCGTAGCAGTCCACCACGGCTATTATATCAGTAATATCGCTGATTTTATTTATCAAAGAGAATCAATTGAAAAATATATAGTACCCTAAACATTTTTAATGAAATTTTAAGTACAATAGTAAGTATAATTAAAAATGAATCTAAAAACATTGTTCTGTTAAATTTTTATTTTATTTATTTATTTTTGTAGCTATCCATTGCTGAAAGAATTTTCTAAATCGGTTTAGTACTTGTTGAGCCAATTTGTTACAAACATACTTACAAATCCTTCCTCTTTATAATATTATATTTACATCTAGTTCTTAAAACGTGTGTTTCAGTAGGTTTTAAATATGCCATATTCATACATATAAGGGTCGGTGTATAATAATAACAACAAGAATTCCGTATATTAATGTACTTTTATTTTTAAATAAATATAACTGATAACATTTATTACATCACAGGAGCTGGGTATTATGAACAAAACCTTACAAACTCATCGTAAATAACGATCACTTCCACTTAACAGACGAATAGGCTGTCCTAAGGGAATGTCCATATCAATGACCCCATAAATTATAAATAATTATAACTACACAATTATATATTTCCCATTATTAATTATTCATTATTAATTATTCATTGTTATACGTATTAACAGTACAGTCGCAAAGAAAATTATCTTCATTATTATTTTTTATTTTCGTAATTTAATATCTAAGTTACATACACGACAGGAAGCTTAGTAGGCCATATTATTATTTGTGCGTAATAAAACGAAATTTATATAAAAAAATAAGAGGGCATACGATTCAATGTCCAATTCTTCTTTATGAGCAAGCGAAAAAATATGGGCTTTCTTACTAACTGACCGGAAAATTAAGTGTCTGTCCCCAAAAAAAGGAGCTCGTATTTCATCACGCTATGCACAAAAGGATAATAGTAGGAATTGCAGGAAAGTTGTTTATCATTTCTGTGCAAACAGTATGTTTTTGTGGATTTTTAAGCGCGGATTTTAAGTAGGTGTACAATAAATTAATTTCACTTTTAAAAAACAATTTACACATTAAATTAATACATTAATTAAATAATACACGTTATTAACTATAGGTACAGTTACGATCAGATATTTTATATTTAAATTTATTATCTGAAATGTATTTTCGCGCGTCGCTCATTAAAAACTTATCAAAAAGATTATGTTATTATTTTTCTACGCACAAAAATACAATTCACGTGTACAATTACGAAATCTAAAGATATGCATAACTAGAAACAGGTATATAGATCATTCTACAAATAAATACACTTTTTACAAACCGTAAGACCAAGCGAAACTTCTAAGTCCTTTTTTATTAAATAGGTATTTTTATCTATAGCTTAATATACCCCTTCGATTAAAAAAAATTAAAACATGCCATCATAATGTCCATATACGATAAGCCAAACTTGTTGGAAGCGATCTTGAATTTTTTTGGTTTTGAGGATTTTTTCAACCTTTTTTAAAACACTGCGTATTTACCAATAATTGGGTCGTTACATGCGCTGGATATTATAAAGTAATTTTGTTTGTTTAAAATGTAATTTTAATAAAATATAGCTCTTTTAATACAAAATCGTGATACGCCTTTGGCAATAAGCCATTTTTGTATACCTAAGCATCGTTGGATTACTGTAAAATCGTGCTGAGTTTTGATTTATGTTGGTTTGTATATATATTTCTTGTTTGTAGTTGACATTAGCTTCTCTTTGGTAACTCTTTGAGCGTATTATGCAACCAACATATGAAGTACTAGCTGTGTGCCGCTGTTTTGCCCGCGTAGATTTAATATCATGCTTTCGCGGAACTAGTCTACGAAAAGTAGCCTCAGTTATTGAAACATCAGCTCAGAGCAAAATCGGTTCAACCGTTTAGAAGATTCGACTGTTCTGTCGAATCTTCTAACAGACAAATAATCAGAGAAAATATTGAAAATTCGTGTTTTAATGTCAATGCCCTATATACTTTTATATGCATGGAGAAAAAAAGCTGTTAATTTGACATTACAAACAGACACTTCAATTTTATCTATCTGTATGTATGGATTTATGTAAGTAACATACTGTATTATGTAGTTTCATTAACCCAAATATAAATATGTTCAAGCTTTCGTGTTACTCAAATACGCAAAATCAATTGAATGGTTTTCGATGATATTTGGCGCTTAGAAAGCTTATTATCTGAACACAGTGACATGTGAGATTGTCAAAAAAAGTACATATTTTTGTACATATTTGGTAGAACTGCATTTAACATAATTTATATTATGATTAAGAATTAAAATATTCTTATTTTGAATATAAATCCAGCTTTACATGTTTCCGTACGTAGTTGCCACAGATAGCATAAATAACTCTGACAGTTCAATTGTGAATGATTATGCATGTGTTACGCGGGTGCCTTTGTTCAAATTCCTCGGATAACTGCATGCGAGCGAGATGTTAAATTGCTTGCTTTGTTGCCTTGTGAAATGACAGCATAAAATATTAGGAAAAATAATTTGATTTATCGCGACATATTACACATTTTTTAAATATATTGACTTTTGTTCATGATTATACATGGCCACATTCAAAATATGAAGAAATAATTAGAATTAAAAAAGAAGGAAATTACATTTATTGAATAGAAACTTAATTATATATTTAATCTGACAAGCGGGCTGGGGTTACCGCGCTCAGAGAATCAGCATTGCTATTCAACGTGGCAATGCTGCCAGCCTTCTTGGCACGATCCCGAGAGACACCGATTTGGGACAAGTTTTCTACTTGTAATTTTAAGTACTGATTCTTGTATACACAAACATTTATAACAAAAATGCATGATTGGTAAAGTTGTCTACATTCGTTCAATGTTAAAAACAGTATCAAAATACTATTTATATAATCCATAAACATTAAATGTTTTTTTTTAATCGAAGAGGCTCAAATTAAATTTTCTTAGTAAGCTAGTAATACTGTACATACCTAGGGTAGGCAGTGGACTTCGTAAACACCATCTCATTTTGTGAACAGAAAACAGATTAAGTACCTACTCTGTATAAAAAGAAACTTTGGCAAGATCTAAGTTTTTAAATAGAATTTTAACGTTAACTATATAATAGAGAGTGTTACGGACTTACATTATTTTTAATTGAGAAACATATACGAAAAGATAAAAATATTCAAAAGTAAACATTGCATTGAAATTATATATAATTACAATCAAACAGCTTGTTAGGCATGTTTTATATTAAAAAAGCAACAATGTTATTTGTATTGTGTATGTAATGGCTGCAAGAAGATAAAGAGAGAGAGCGTTTTCTTAACCAACAGGAAATAGAAAAATATCCATAGACAAAACAAGGAAACAGCGAGGCGGTTACATTCTAGTGATTCACCATTGACCAATGCACAGATGTAAAATATATATTGATCACCAATGAACATTTCAACATTAACTAAAAATTAAGTAATCTTCTCATAAAAGGGTAATTGAATACATCCGTGACACTCTATATAAAAAGCTGTTTATAATTATTAGCTTAAGTAGAAAATCTAATAGCTAAGTATAAATTATACATGTAATCCTTAAAGTATGTTTCATTACTTAATAAATGAGGTACGTGAAACCATTGTGACTATTAAAGCAGTTGTATCAATGCCAGTCTGCTTAGCATCACACTATAGAAGAGAAAAAAAAAACTGTATCGCTATCTATGGCATACAGTCTGGTGTGCATCTGTGGGTTAGCTAAACGTCACTGTCACTGAAGCTGCGGGCGGGAAAGTGAAGTGATGAAGGACGTGAGTATTGTCGAGCCAGTGTTAGTGATTTAGAATATAAATTATAATACAGGTTAAACATTTCAAGAACTCCTATTATAATGATTAAATAAAAAAAGTAACATATTTATTAAGTTTTTGTTTTTAAACAAAATGCATATCAGGTGTTGCCAGATACAAAGTTGATGGAGTATCAGGTATACAGTATTGATTATTATCACAATTTTTTTTATAGTGTATTGGGGATTTGAACCACCTTGCAATAAATTTAAGTTCTCACTGCTTTTCACGTTTATTTTATTTTACACGTGAGCGTAGCACAAGTCACATGACACCCTTCCAGAATGAAACAAAAGAGAGCTATAAAAATACATTTGAATTGACGTCTATACTATCTATGGCGTTACAATACATAAATAATTTAACATTTATTGGGAAAAAAGTTAGTCTGTACGCATATCTACTTTATCCAAATATAATTGAACAATTTCATTACGCAGTTGATGTTTTTGATGGACGTAGTTTATTAATTGTGTCGCTAACAGACGAAGTACTAATTTGTCAATAAATTTAAGCGTTAATGGCTCCCAGAAAATAAATTACGTTGTTTATCCCGCTCCTCACTGAAGTGTGATGACGTAAACAGACTTCAATAACAACTCTTGGCATTCACTATGACATCTGTCAAAACATACTGGGTTCAAAAGTACAAAATGAGATTCGGTAATCTATGTTTGCTTTCGAAATACGAATCGTATTTTATATCAGTTGGGTTGAATTTCAAACAGCAATGTGCAGTAAAAAATAATTAGATATAGTTATATGACTCATTTTCAAAAAACACTAGGTACGTGCATTTCGACATTTAACATTATGACAGATGATAGTTGCCAGTCGCAAAAAACTATTAACATTTTGCATTTAAAAATAACAATTATACAAAAAATGCAAGAAATGGAACGATATATAACTAATTAGGTTTATATATAAAAATAATCTATTAATTTAATATGAAATAAATAAATAATAATAATATACATTCAACGAAATCCTAGGAAGGAGAAAGTTAGACATAGACAAGTTCCGAATTATGACCATTTTTTTTATTAGGCAGAGAGCAGGAGCTATTCTGCTACATTCAACTATTACAGGAGTGACATTGTTAATATTTTTTTATAGTTTTGCCAGTGCCTGACTGTTAAGGGCTAAATTCTCTTGCATTTTTGGCATAAACGATCTTTTATAACTATTACAAAGGATGGAAACCCTACGTTATGACTTCACTGTAACATTATCGCGGACTAGGTATACGCGTGGACGTCACAATTGAATGCTACACGATGCGATACTTAACCCTATGAATAACTTGTCATGATTGTGAAACAGCTTTATGGAATATTTTACTTCAAATGTGTGGATCCTTATTAAGGGAAAGTTCATTATTTAATTTAAATATGCAGAGGAATCCATTGGTATCGTTTCTTTGTAGATTTTGGAAAAAATATTTGTGAGAATTTTCATAGTGTTAAGTTTAAGTGTCATCGTTTATCCTATATTAAACCTTATTCACTACCTGGAAGATATGTTTTAAATAATTTATGATATTAAGTTAGAGATATGGGTAGCGCTATATATAAATACTTTTAATGTATTTTTCAGTCTTCGTCAGTAGTGTAACATTCACTTGCGACTTCCAATGGGCTTGAGAATGAATATGTATTACTTTAATAAAGTGCATATACTTATAGAGCAGTAACACACAACAACTACATCATGCACGGAACCAACGACGGAGTACCTTAAAGTCTAGGAGCTGGTCGCCTTAGAATGTACAGAATTTGTAACTATACTATTCCAGTAGGCTAATAAATAATTGTTAATCAATTTGTCTTTGTCATGCATACAAAATAACAATGTAAGCATATTTATTCAAATGACTCGTATTAATTATTATAAAAGATGTCATATAGGCAACAAATCCTATACGCTCCAAAGCCACGCACAAAAATTACAATCAAATAACAAGAACGCGTTCGATCGAAGCGTCTTACGGTATCGTGCTTAGAACCAACTGCACATATGGCAGTCAGATAGCACGTCGCAGTAAAATTGCAGTCATCTGGCGTATGGCAGTCGAACGCTTGGCAGTCGGATTATGACGCTTCGCAGTCAACTAGTGGCAGTTGATAGCGCGTCGTTGAAGGCGTCTGACACGCCGGTGCCAGTCGTCACGCCACTCCAGTAACAGGGTCCTCTCACCTACCGTCAGCCCCGGGAAACCAGACGATAATCCCTCTTTTTCCACCCCTAGGATTAGGTATGACCTATGGGAAAAGAGAAAGTTAATGTTGACATGACTTACAATATGATTGAGTAAGGCCCTTTGTATATCTTGCGGTCTCACCAGCAGAGACTCAGTCTGAGATAGTTAAAAATGAACTGGTGAGTTAAGATTGTTTTGATTGCTGATATGGTGGTGATGTACTGTGTATAGTTATTTATCTTATTCTTACTTGTTAATCTTGAGCTTAGGGCACTTGCAAGCGAGGTCCTTGGCGCGTACGAAGAGGGCGGTGGCGCCGCGCCGCAGACGACTGCGCGGCGCGCGCTTGTACACCGCCTGCACGCTCAGCGACAGACGAACCCACTCGCCGCCCGCCGCGCTCGCTTCGCGTCCTACCACTTTGCCCATTATGACTGCCAAGAAAAATATTATTTCTGTTGATAGATTCCACTTCAAATATGAGAAAAATTTTATGACTAGCAGTTCTTGCAAAAGTATTTCTGGGATTTTGAAGACTCGTTGTTTTATTTTGCTGTAATATTGTAAATTTTGTAACATTAAAGGAATGTTGCACTATATTCCTTTCTGATTTTGGACGATATTGTGGGAATTCACTTATTAATTAAAAATTAATTATATTATAAATACTTATACATATATAGTTTAAATAAAGCTCACCGTAGTCTCGGCTGCAGAACTTGTTGAGATTTAGAGTGCGTGCGCCGGCGCGACACCGGCCGCATTGATCCGCCGCTGTCATACAACACACATCATACGTAAGGATATGTTAATAATACATTTATCATATTAAATATAATATTATTTAAATTATGAATGATAAATAAATTTGAGTCTTAACAGCTCCTAAATGAGTAAGCATATTAAATCGTTATTTATTATTTTAGCTTCCTTATGGAAGAAAATTAACACATATTATTTTCACAATGACTCACGGCATATAGTTGATTCACAAGTTACTAAGAAATTGTTTATTGAATTTAAAAATACATGAAATGAGTTACCTCCCACACAGATCTGACAAAAAAAAAACAAAAATAAATGTTTATGAGTTTGGCAGGTATGATTTATGCGCCTTTCACATCACTTCAAATAAAAACACCTATTTTCATACATTATGTCACTCATTCGGTCGATAAGCTATTCATAAAAATACTAAAACTCTCGTTTTGTATGTTATTCATAGAACTGACATAATATACGATATTGTGGGCATGTACACTATTTTCATCTTTAATATTTGCATTGCAAATTATTTAAACAATATTGAGCGTCGTCAGCTCTTCGACTACAAATGTGAGTGAACCTCTTTCGCTATAATGTTTCTTATTTATATTAAATTCAAATATTGTTAAAAAGTGATTTGACACAAGATGTCAGAATTACTTGAGAGAAAATATTTTTACGTTGGATTCAAAATCAAGACAGTGCGACATATTTTTAACAATTTACGAGATATTTTTCTCGACAATCACTTGACATTGGCGGAATAGTTTTACTTAAGCTCATCGCCATTAAATAAATAAAGGAAAGGAAAGGATTTTTACGTTTCTGGTTGTAAATAAAATAGCTAAGTGAATACCCCGAATAAAGCGGACTCAATTATCGTAGCGTATTTAATTACTACACGAGTTTTTGAAAATTGTGTACTTACCCTTATTGGTAAATAATGTTATGGTGCAAATTAATTTAACATGAGGAAAACTGTATGTATGTATGAACTGAATATTTTCGTCAAATTATAAAATTGCTTTTTTTTTTAAATACAAATTGACACATACAATTTTCCTATTCACGCACATTCGGTTACTGTTGATGATTAAAAAAAAATAATGGGTTTATGAGGCTCTTTATATCTCTTCTCTTATCTTTTTTACATCGGTTGAGCTGTGTGATTCTGTAAGATTTCTCGACGGTGAACTCGCCGTCGAGTTGTTGGTTACCATTATACTGAACTTTATTACACATGTATTAGGTATGTATCAATTTATTATAATTGAAACCGAAAACTCGACAGATATCTTAAGAATAACGCAGCTTTTATCGAGAGAATGATCCATCAAGAGGAGTAAATACGGAGTTGTCAGCTTACAAAACAGATTCTTAGCAATTCAAGAATTCATAAAATATATTTTAGTATTTTATGCACCGAGGTCTGTGATCGAGCACTTTACATACAACATTTTTGGGCTACATTAATATTACTGTAGGGGCTTAAGCCCCTTCAGATAACTAATGTTACAAGGAGTAACTTAGGCTACTTTTTAACCGACTTCAAAAAAAGAAGGTTGTCAATTCAACTCCATGTTCTTTTTTTTGTTAAACAAAAACGTTGTGATTCCGCGCAGTCAGTAAAATTGGTTGAAAGCAATTGTCCCGTGCCCTATTTTAAGTAAGAGTCAATGAAAAGTAATAATATTGTCTTGACACATTTTTTTTATAATAATACTCAATGATTGGTAAGCCTGGGGGTATGTAAGTGATGGTAACCGAGTGCGTGTGACATGCGGTGTGTACGAAGCATGAGAGTGCATGGGTCCACTTACTACTTACCGCGGCCCGCCTCGCCCTCCGCCGCCTCCATCGCCTGTACTGCCGTCACCACCCGAGGGATGCCTGGCATACCAACACATAATGTACTTTATACTATTACATTTATATTTCTTTAATTGCTTATGGGAGTGGGGAAGAAATTTTCAAGTTTTTTCAGTGTTACAATAGATGTTTTACTATAATTTAAAAAAAACCAAGAAACATTCTAAAGACCTTTGCTGGGTCCCTTACAGAATGTCTATTGTCTACATACAATAGATATTCTAAATATATTGAATAATAATAGTTTTTAAAAAAAAATTGGTATGTGATTTTAAGCTTATTCAATGTTGGTGTGCGCAACATTTTACACAAAAAAATAAGTTTTTTTGTGTTGTATAATGTTGAATAAATCTTCCATTACTGGCCATTTATATTACGCCTAACAGTTAGTCTGTAATCGACATCATAATAAATGATAGTGTTTATACTCACGTATACAAGGAGCGATATGACTCCTCGACTGTTGGTACCCTTTGGCGCATCTATTGCAGGTGGTGCCAGTGACGCCGTCCTTGCACGGGCACTGCCCACTGGTCTGGTTACAGGTCTTGCCACTCGCACCTACTGGGTGGCAGTCGCATGCTAAACACATACAAATAACATTATTACTAGACATCGGAATATATATGCAAACATGCAAATGCATATATTTTTATAGGGTACAAGCGGACTTCACGCGGTTTCACCCGCGTAGTTCCCGTTCCCGTGGGAGTACAGGGATATAATATAGCCTATGTTACTCGTTGATGATGTAGCTATCCATTGGTGCAAGAATTATTCAAATCTGTCAAGTAGTTTCGGAGCCTATTCAATGCAAACAGACAAAAAACAATCAAATCTTCTTTATACAGACACTTAATTTTTGTGTATCTGTGTTTATAGATTCAGGATATAGTATCCTATGTCCTTCTCCAGGTTCTAAGCTACCTCTCCACCAATTTTCAGCCAAATCGGTTCAGCCATTTTTGAGTTATAAATTGTGTAACTAACACGACTTTCTTTTATATATATAGATATACTTGTATAATGTAACAGAGTAACGCCCTTCCGAGATCACAGTCGTAAGGTTCGTGACAAATTAAATGTAGTTTTGTATAAAAAACCAAAAGTATAAAGAAAACACAAAATTTTATGAAAATAGTTGGATTTGAGATTCAGATTCTATATATATACAAGAATTGCTCGTTTAATGTTATAAGATAAGATGTAGGGCTGTATAATTTATATACTTAATCATAATAAACAATTATTATCCATTGCAAGCATATTTAGAAAAATATTCTTTCCTAGAACACCGATCGCATATTATTCTCTATATTTCGCCAAATATTATCAAAAAAACAAAGAGTTTGAAGAAGAGTGCGATAATAAAGAGCATTATATGCTTTCACAAAAATAATAAACAATCTCATCAACAGGACAATTCCCGTAACGAAATAAAGTGCTGCCGAAAATAGGTCCGTTATCACAAAACGTATTCGATAAATCGTACAACGTTCCGATTATAGCAATCGAATAAATGTCTTTCTGCAATGATATTGCTGCACAATAGAGTTGGGTCGGGATACTCGAGGACTCGATTATTTGAATGGTCCGTGTCCTCGACCGCTGATTCTTGTAAGCACTTTAGTTTCCACTTTATGAGGGTCGGTAGTTTGGTTTCGAGTTGCGAAATAAAATGAGATTTGTTTCGAGCTATTTAAATAAACAGCGAATTGTGTCTAGCTCCTGGCCTATATATGGGGCTTTCGCGTGCGTAACTGATGGATTTGTGATTCGTAAAGCAAATATGTAAGGTTACTTAAATGCTTCTGATTAATCTATATCTATACTAATATTATAAAGTGGAAAGATTTGTGTGTAAGTATGTTTGTAACGAATTGGCTCCAAAAGTACTGGACTGATTTTAGAAATTATTTTACCATTGGATAGATACATCATCAGCGAGTAACGTAGCCTTTATTTTATCCCCGTACTCCCACGGGAACGTACTTCTTGTGCCCATATTACATGAACCGTGATAGATAAATAGTTGATATTTTCACAGATGATGTATATTCTGTTGTCGCTATAAAAATATATTATAATTGTTATATATTTTATGATATGATATAATTTATGAAATCGGCACAGTAGTTGTTGAGTTTATTCATTACAAATATACACACAAACATACGAATATTTCCTCTTTATGATAGTAGTGTAGACAGGTACATGAAAGGAAAGGCAGATAGCCGGACAGACGGATAGAAAAATCTTAGTAATATGGTCCCGATTCACCCTTTGAGCACGGAACTTTTGATTAGATACACAATGTATATATGCTCACGCCATCCCAGAAGGGTCCCCGAAGGGGTAAGCAGAGGTGTTGTAACAACACCCACATTTCCCCGAATATGATCAAGTGCCAACGTGACAGAGGGTGAGTCCATCGCCGTCTCAGGCACTATACATACGTCTTTGAATTACTTCTCAGACATATGCAGGTTTCCTCACGATGTTTTCCTTCACCGTAAAGCACGTGGTATGATATAACACATAAGTTTTTTAGAAAAACTCATTGGTACAGGCCCCGCTACACTATGTTGAAACAAAATATTGTTTTGTGCAAATTTCTTTGTTATCAAACTGAACCCTATCAAGAAATTCGTACCAGAAAATGTTCTTCGTTCAGTAAAAACAAGTGCAATAACCGAGTGACCCTAACAAAACACGTTTCCGTCCACTCAGCTCACAGGGTCCGCAATAAAGGGTCCCAAGGTCCCAAGAGCCTATTTGGCGGGCCCAACTCGATTCCCACTTACTTCCGACCATTTTTATGGGGAAACTATTCGGGGAAAGTCGTGTGATCGGATTATGCGTTTAGTTTTACGGTTTACGACGTCGATGGAATTTCTCGATGCGGATTTGTTTTGGGTCGTCTTGGGGTTTATTGAAATCTTATCGCAACTAGTAGATTAGATTTCGGACTTCGAACCTAAGTAATAAGTATCAGGGATACTTATTCTATAGGTTCTTAACATTACGATTGATACCCACCGTAAAAAGACAATGAAAAACTACATTCACATGCTCACGCCTGTATCGCTTGTATAGGCAGAGATCGTTCGCCACATGCTACGCTCCTTACATACTTATTTCGCTTCGAAAACTTCCTTCGGTTATGAGTGCTCAGAATTTGACATACATACATATGCTCACGCCTGTATTCCCCGAAGGGGTAGGCAGAGGTGTTGTTATCACAACACACACTTTTCATCGAATTTGATTAAGTGCCAACGTGACAGATGGTGAGTCTATCGCCGTCTCAGGCACTATACATACGTCTTTGAATTACTTCTCAGAAATATGCAGGTTTCCTCACGATGTTTTCCTTCACCGTAAAGCACGTGGTGTGAAATCACTGTACATAAGTTTTTTAGAAAAACTCATTGGTACAGGCCCCGCTGGGATTCGAACTTGCGTCGCTTGCGTAGCAGGCGACTGCTCTAACCCCGAGGCCACCACGGCTCTCAGAATTTGACCTTTCGAAAAATACTATCAATTTGTTCATAGTAGTTGTTCTTTGGACGCCCTCTATTTTTTCGTTAATCTCCTTTCACTCATCCTTTCGATATGTCCAAACCATCTCAACATACTTTTTTCAATTCTGGTCACCACATCATTCTTCAACTTGCAACAGTCTCTTATCACACTATTTTTCATTCGATCTACAATGGTGAAAGGAGTAAATATTAAACCGAAAAAACATTGGAAAAGATACAGCCGATGTCGTTGTCTTTATTTCAAACTAGCTGTGTTCGGCGGCTTCTTTCGCGTAGACTTAAGTTTAAGGTTGGATTTATTTCACGGAACCCTAATTTAATTACTCCTAGTAAAATCTGCCTGTGAAAGTCTCGTAGCTGTTTCCGAGAAAAGCCTTTGCAAACAGACTGACAGACAGAATTTTTTTATACATTGTTTTTTTTATGTAAGAGTAACGTATACATTCGCATGTAATAGTGATAATGTGGAATTGCGAACAGACACTTACATTTTATTTATCTGTATGTATACACATAGATATATTTTTTTAACATTTATAAATAAACGTGAGTATTTGTTGTAGCTCTATCCCTTCCCTGTCCGTATTTAAACAAAGATAGTTAAACCACTCTTCCTGTTTATCCCGCGGGACTGTAAACAGGTGTTAAACTTTTTATGGGCGTTTTCATTTATTTTTGTCTGCACCTTTGCAGCGGAGGTTACCTAATTTCGTCTCGTTTCTCGGTTCTGTTGACGTTAATCTTTGAAACTGTAACGCAGATAAACGCTTACACGTTTATATTAAAAATAATTTAAAAGAAACATTGGACCTCTAAACATCAAATAGTTGTACCTAAATTCAGAATAAAACTCAAAAATATCTTTATTCGATTAGATTTACAACAAAGTACTTTCAAATCGTCAGAATGACATAAATACATAGGATTATATCTACATGCTACCGTCAGGTTCGGAAGGTTGCTTTTACTGAGAAGAACATGGCAAGAAACTCAGTAATTACTCTTTTCAAAAACATACATATATACATATGCTCACGCCTGTATTCCCCGAAGGGGTAGGCGGAGGTGTTGTAATCACAACACCCACTTTTCACCGAAGATGATTCACCCTTTGAGCACGGAACTTTTGATTAGATACACTATGCATATATGCTCACGCCACCCCAGAAGGGTCCCCGAAGGGGTAAGCAGAGGTGTTGTAACAACACCCACATTCCACCGAATATGATCAAGTGCCAACGTGACAGATGGTGAGTCAATCGCCGTCTCAGACACTTTACATACGTCTTTGAATTACTTCTCAGACATATGCAGGTTTCCTCACGATGTTTTCCTTCACCGTAAAGCACGTGGTGTGAAATCACTGTACGTAAGTTTTTTTGAAAAACTCATTGGTACAGGCCCCGCTGGGATTCGAACTTGCGTCGCTAGCTTAGCAGGCGACTGCTCAAACCTCAAGGCCACCACGGCTCTTTTCAAAATATTTATACAATTTTAAAATACAATATAAAAATCACATAAGAAATGTAAGCCCATGGCCACAGTTCCTGATCCACTACTCTATAAAATTATAGGTATATATTTCCGTTTGTCCGCAAATCAGTGTCTCGAGTTTTGACACGTTCCAATGTCGACGAATGACAACGATTTGGCTCAAAATCTTATGATACTTTTTCGGTGGCTTGTGGTTGAATTACAAATGTGACGGATCAACAATTAGGGTTTTTTATATATACTCACGCCATTCCAGAAGGGTCCCCGAAGGGGTAAGCAGAGGTATTGTACAACAATACCCACATTTCACCGTATATGATTAAGTGCCAACGTGACAGAGAGTGAGTCTATTACCGTCTCAGGCACTATACATACGTCTTTGAATTACTTCTCAGACATATGCAGGTTTCCTCACGATGTTTTCCTTCACCGTAAAGCACTTGGTGTGAAATCTCTGCACTTAAGTTTTAAGAAAAACTCATTGGTACAGGCCCCGCTGGGTTTCGAACATGCGTCGCTTACGTACCAGACTGCTGCTACCCTGAAGCCACCGCGGCTTTTTATATATTTTATATAAAGAGCCGTTATATATTTTTAAATTAATAATTAGCACTATGAAGGTGCCAAAAATGGTCGCCTAAAGAGTCTAGACCCTTTATAAAAGTGTATACATAAAATACAGATAAGTTCCTTGGAAGTGTTAGTAATAAATGATGTATTGTATTGTAATGTTTGTGTTCACACCTTATCCGAGGGTGGGTGGGTCGTGTAAAGAGTCCTATCGCTCTATCGCTTCATATCATCGCGACGTAATTCAACCGTGCCGCGTTCACTTTGATATTATATCATTCACGATATTTTATTACTAGACCAATGCATATGAGAAATAACAGAGGACTACAGTTGCTATTATGCATATCTAGCCAGTAATTGGATGGGTGACCGCCCGAGTTCCCTCCGTGCCTCGGAGAGCACGATAAGCCGTTGGTCTCGGTTGCCAATTTATCATCTTTGGCAATCGTTACAGGTCGGTCGGAGGCCTAAGATAGACAACTGGTTTAACCCAGATCACAGATTTTCCTCGTTAAAGGGGTTGCGAAGGTCAGGTGGCTCGTATAAAAATCAAGTGATCGGATTGAATCAATTGCCGTCCCCAACAATGTATGGGATAAGGCCAGGGAGTTGATGATGCATAGTGCCTGAGCCGATATACTCACAATCTGTCACGTTGGCACTTAATCATCTTCGGTGAAAAGTGGATATTGTTATTACAACACCTCTGCCTACCCCTTCGGGGAATGCAGGCGCGAGCATATGTATGTTAATCATATGTAACGAGTACTTACGCTTGCAAGCCTTCTTGTGTGTGATAGGCTTGGTAGGGTCCCGGTAGTATCCCTCGCGGCAGTAGTGGCAGTGCCTACCAGCGGTGTAGTGGCGGCACTTGATGCACACGCCCCCGCTGGCTCGGCCAGACAACTTGTATAGCTCCATGTTGAACCGACATCGGCGTGCGTGACCATTGCAGTTGCATTCTGGAAATAATAGGTAGTATTAAGATCAGTAATATTGTCGGGAGCGCTGGTGGCCTTGTGGTTTGAGCAGTCCCCTGCTACGCAAGCGACGCAAGTGCGCACCCCAACGCTGCCGTGATATATATATAATGCCGTTGTACCAAAACCGTTGTATTGAATAACATTAAAAACCGCGGTAAAAAATTAAACCGATGTCACTTTTCAATGACAACACCTATTTGAGACTTGGAGGTAAGTACTTGGATTATTTCCAAAACTATTCAACGTATTGAACATTCCGAAACACAGATCAATAGTTTTTTACTCATTATAATAGCATTAAAATTTAATAATCAACCAGATGTCGCATTTTAGTTATGCTACGGCAGAGCGGGGCCTGTACCAATGAGATTTTCTAATGTGCTGTGATTTCACACCACGTGCTTTACGGTGAAGGAAAAAATTGTGAGGAAACCTACATATATCTTAAAAGTAATTCAAATATGTGTGTATAGGGCCTGAGACGGCGATGGACTCACCAGCTGTCACGTTGGCACTTAATTATTAATAAAAAAAACTGCTGAATATCTTGTGTAAATGATAAATAAGTTATCTGTCCGTCTGCGAAACAATTTTTTTATATTTCTTTATAGATATAAAATATTAGCCTCTCAGGCAGAAAGCTCAGCTATAAATATGAATTTCTGGAAATTAAGTGCCATTCTATATAACATTAAGTGGTCTGTAGTAAAGACTAAGTAAGCGAGACGTAATTGGTATCGCCCACGATGGTGTTTGTGATAAATCGCAGGTATTTACCCGCGCTGCTCGCTATTTGCATTGCAGCTGGCTTTTAATGAAATATTTAAACTGACCTTAGCATTCACTGCCTATTCAGACCTTTAAAGGACTACAATTAACATGGGATAAGGGCAAGAGGAAGATGATGATGCGGGAGGGCCGCGTTAAGCCTGGGATTGTAAGGAGGAGCCTGACTGAGCTGGGGGGGGGGGTGAAAAAAAGGTGGGGGTACTAAAGAAAATTTATGCTAACTCTTTTGTAAGGCAAAGTATGCGCTTTTTCAATAAAAATGTGTGAACTAGCCAGTTTTTTCATTTTCATTGAGAATGAATTATCTCTACCCATATCTTTTCCTACAAAACCTATCTTTCTGGACAACCTGAACAACTATATCAAGATTCTTCTAAAAATATGTGAGACGCGGCTGCAACAAGCCACACAAAAAAACAAAACCAGAGACAAGCTACAAACTGATCTACTGTTAACTGCGCACGCGCCGCCCTATAAAACTGTCAACAGTTATGATCTGTGGCCACATTCTACTTACATTCCACAGATGGCGCTGTACACGGAAATACACGTGGTCCTTTGGAATGTGGCTTTAAAAAATACGACAAATTGTTTTTAGAATATTTGTTTATTTGTGACCTGAAGGCGTGCAGTTATAAAAATACATGTCAAATGCCATAAAAAGGCTTGGTCTTCTCTTGAAACCAGGGTGTGTGTGACGTCACGTCATTTTTATTCTTATACTAGCTGTGCTCCTCGGTTTTACTCGCGAGGACTTTATTTTTATTTCATGGGTGGCTTCGATTACAATTTTTTTTTTTTGTAAATAAATATTGCCTAAGTTTCACCTTATAACTTTAGTTATCTGCCAGTGAAAGTCCCGTTAAAATAAGTCCAGCCGTTTTGAAGACTAGTGGGAACAAACAGACATCGGTGATAATGTCACAGGATGTCTATGATATGTGACATCTGTGACCGCTGGGCACAGAATAGAAATGCCTCTGATATTTTTCCAAACTTTTTCCCAAATGTGTGTTACTCGGATTTCAAATAAGGTACATAGATGATGATAGAATGAACATGTATATTTTACCAAATGGAATACATAGTTGCAAGAGGAAGAGAGATTTTAATCCCAGGAAAGAATATAATCTAGTACATTAAGCAGGCAAGCAATAACAGCTGGATTTATAAACATGCCTTTGGAAATTTGTACCATTCCAGAAATTTTGAATTCGATAAACGTTAAACAATTTCTATTTCCATTTTATTACGAGAATGGGGCAGATTGTTTATGCCTCGAAAATGGTTTATTTCAGCCTGTAATAACTCCTTGTTTGGAAACTACTGAAATAAACTACATGGAGTAACCAGCACTATGAAGGTACCTGCGACATTGTCCTCATAACTATTTTTAAGAAAGCTAAGGCTGTTCTTGGTGTCAAAGCTTCCTAATCACATAATTCCTAAAACAGATTATTATTATGTTACTATTAAATTTAAATCAAAACGATTCAGCGGTTTGACGGTGAAAAGGCAACAGACAAAGACACTGTCGTATTTTCACATTTATAATATTAAGTATATATGTATGAGTGATTGTAGAACGACATGATTATGATATTACACAACCGTAGGTAAAAAAAATGAAAAAATATGCTCACGGCATCCCAGAAGAGTCCCCGAAGCGGTAAGCAGAAGTATTGTAACAACAACATCCAAATGTTACCGAATATGAGTAAGTGCCAACGTGACAGAGGTGAGTCCATCGTTGTCTTTAGTGAAAAAAAATAAGGTTTTAACTTTCAAATGTACAAGATGCTACCTTAGTTTCTTGCCAGTTCTCAGATTCCTAGTTTCCGAACCGGTGATCAGTTCTTAGACGTTCATAATTGCCTTACCAGGGCCTAAACTGAATAAATAATTTCTGAGAAAAACTCAATGGTCAAAGAAATCTATGTTACTTCTGTCAAACACAGATATTAACATAAACAAAGGGAAAGTTAGGAAACCATTAAGTTCGGCAACGAATCCATTATAGTAAGTAGTTTCAAGTCTCAAGTCAGTCGCAAACGATCACAAAATGTCGTTAGGGGCAAAACAACGGTCGCGTTTTGCTGTGATTTATGTTTTATCAAGACCTTCGTATTTGCGGAATGGAAAAAAGACGATATATTTACTTGACGATAAATTGATAAAGGGTTTTGATTTGGGGGCAAACTCTTATTAGACTAAGATATTTAGTCCTTGATTTAAACGAAGTTGCATCTCCTTCTGTAACAACGGAATCTTATAAATCTTAGGCGATGTTTTGCAATAAGGTGGTTGTACGCAAGCGACTCAAGTTCGAATCCCAGCCGGGCTACCAATGAGTGAAACTTACCTACAGTGATTTCACATCACATGCTTTATGGTGAAGGAAAACATCGTGAAGAAACCTGTATACGTCTAAGAAGTGATTCAAAGACGTATGTACAGAGCCTGAGACGGCGATGGACTCTGTCACATCTTCGGTGAGAAGTGGGTCACAACACCTCTGCTTCTGTGTCTGCGGCATATCTATGTATGTTTAAATGATCAGCTACTTAGATGATAAGGTTCAAATGAGCAGGTAATGGCACAAATAGCTCATAACGACGGTGTAGTCTGGCTGCCAGCCAACATGTGTGATATACGGAGCCGAGGGGCGCCCGGCTGGCTCGCGTTACTCATGGATTACTCATTTAATTTACTGCCAGATCACTATTGATACTCATTTGTATTATTAGATCTTAGTTGGGGACACTGCATTAATAACGCTACTAGTTAGCACATTAAATTAAATCTATACAGATAAATAAAATTGAAGTGTCTGTTTATAATTACAAAATAACAGCTTTTCAATAAATTCCTATGAAATATATACGACTAAAAAAATATCGTTTTTTTTATTGTTTTCTTAGTCTCTGTCTGTCTGTCTGTCTGTTTGTCCCGGGCAATCTCTTTTGACTCTAACGATAATGGGACTTTCAATGGCAGAGACCTAATATTACAAGCAGTAACATAATTTCAGTAATTAAACGTGATTTACGGTACAGGAAAATAACGCTAGGGAACCTGCATATTATGTCTGAGAAGTACAAAACTTCAAAGACGTATGTATAGTGCCTGAGACGGCGATGTACTCGCGTTGGCACTCAATCATTGTTACAACATATTTACCCCTTTCGGGACCCTTCTGGGATTTGTGACTATATTTATTTTTAATTTTTATAAATAATATTTAAGAGTCTGTTTCTACACCACGCGCTTTATGGCGAAGAAAACATCGTGAACAAAGCTGCATCTTTGGTGAAAAATGGGTGTGTTCGCACCTATAGCTATTTTTCTTTTGGGAAGAGCTTAATAAATAGTTTATTACTCAAATATTTAGCTGAAAACATCGTGTCTCCACGCGCACTGCAGAATTAAAATCAATGAGAATAAACCAGATTTACTGCTAATAATGTTTTCATCATCCTTGAAAATGCAGATATAAATGGTCGCAGATGGAATTAATCAAGCGAATAGCAATGTAAACGCTGCGAGGGTGTAATATCGGAGTCATCAGTCAATCAGTGTCGCGTCACGATGACGGATGGTGTGACGGAGAGATCTGTCTCTGACGTGTTCGCGATCATCGCTCTCATTTAATACCTACAGATTTAAATTGTGAGCTAAGTTGGTGTTTACGCATTTATTTATCCTTGGAACTAGTAACTTAAAACGTTTTAAAAACCTTTTAATGAAGACTTTAGTTCATATTATTGGAATGAGAAGAATGCACACCTTGCACCCAATAGACAATATTTTGTTTCAAATATGAATTAATTTCAATACACTATTTAATGTACGAAATGATTCTCGAAAATAATTTAGTGAGATTTCAATTAGGAGTGGAGGAGATAATAATAATCTCAACAAGTTTGTGTCCAAGGGCTCGATCGAATAACTTTTTCCAGGGCTAGCTTTTGACATATTATATTCCCCGAATGGGTAGGTAGAGGTGTAGGTACTTATAGACACCCATTTGTCATGTAAGTTCCATGTATAGGGGACGAGCCTATTGCCCTTAAGCGGTCACTAACACAGGCTCCTGGTTGCTACTTTGATATTACAGATGGAAAACCCCAAGACCCCGTGTTCTATAGTGGGCTAACCTAGACCAGAGGCAGTCTAGGTCATGAAAACTATTAATAACTTTATCTTTCACTATCTTAAATCCATTATTCCATTGCAATTCAGAGTAACAACTCCCCATAAATCCTACTAAGAGTTTTAATACGATTAGATTACTCGATCAGCGCTTAAAGTCTCCACCATCCGTCGCCGCCCTAACAGTATTAACTCCACTCCAAATTGCTACTCGGGATAACGAGTTTATTAATTTAATTAATCCACGATGTATCAAGTTAATTGCTAGAGGGATCCTTGAGCGAGACAATGTAATTAAATCACTTTGATATTTCACGCAGAATTGTTGAAAGCGTATGTTTTACGAATTGGATTCGCGGAATTCTTTGCGTGGCGAATCCTTTGTGTGGATAATGGAGTAACGTTATATTGTACGTTTGTGTGTTGGAAGTAATGGTATTGCATTGTTACAGTACCCCTATCACGAGTTTGCTACTGCTTTCGTAATCTATACTCGCTAGCGTCACTCGCAATATTTGTGAGATATTTTAGTTCTTCACATCACCGAGAGTCACCGAGAGTCTGATGTTCGGCGGAGACGTTAGCGAGTATAGATTACGAAAACGGTGGCAAACACGTGATTGAGGTACTGTTGTTAACAGATAGCATGGTTTGGAAAATTATACCTGTCTGCATCATAATTGGGTCATTACACTTAATGGGTTAAGTTTTCGTAACATTAATATCTTATGTTATGCTTCAACTTGCTTAAGCTCTATGCAAAGACTTAGGCTACAAAATATATGTATAAAGTTTAATTTCCATACATACGTCGTAGATTTACATTTCATATTATGTTTTAGTCCTGAGAAGTATTTCAATATGATCGTACCAACATTATAAACGGGATAGTTGGTGAGTATGGAAGAATATTGGTTACTCTTTCTCTCAAAAACTGCTGAATGCATATTCATGAAACTTTAGACATCACAATAACACACGGCTATAATT
The DNA here is from genome assembly GCA_929442735.1 of Watsonalla binaria. Lineage (NCBI taxonomy): Eukaryota > Metazoa > Arthropoda > Insecta > Lepidoptera > Drepanidae > Watsonalla > Watsonalla binaria. The sequence goes on along the minus strand of OV838929.1, from coordinate 826,041 downwards.
TATAAAGATACTAGCTGTGCCCGGCAAACGTTGTATTGCCATATATTTTTTGGGGTGCTCACCCTTATCATTTAGGGGTATGAAAAATAGATGTTGGCCGAATCTCAGACCTACCCGATCTGCACACAAAATTTCATACGAATCGGTCCAGCCGTTGCGGAGGAGTACAGTAACTAACATTGTGACATGGACATTTTATATATTAGATTGTGTGAATTGTTCAAAATATAAAGATAAATCTTGTGCCGACGGATTCGCGGGCACAAGCTAGTTTATCTATACAGACAAATAAAATTTAAGTGTGTGTAAGTAATTCCAAATTAACAGGTTTGCAATAAATGCAACATAATTTAAAAAAATCTTGTCTTAAATATTTCGTTTAAATATATATTGTTTTTGTTCTCGTTAAATCCGCGAGGTGAACCTATTTAAAACACATCTCGAGTAAATACATAAAGACTTTATGAAGTTAACGAATGTGATAGTCCAAACATAGATTGCGTGTAAAAACGTCGTTAATTGCAGTAAATCTAATTAATTACTGAGGAGTTAATTGAGAGTTCCATAACACGGAATCATTTATTTCTAAATTAAAATTACTGTTAACTGAATATAATTTAAGTAACCATGTTGGGGAATCAAAATCTATACATGTATATTCTCTTCATACAGATAAATAAAATTGAAGTGTCTGTGTGTAATTACACAATAACAGTTTTTCACTAAATGCATATGAATATGAAAATATACACAACAAATATATAAAAATATATATAAAACAAATTTTAATATGGTTCTGTCTGTTTATTCTGGCTGATCTCCGAAACGGCTGGGCCGATTATAACGGGACTTTCACTGGCGGATAGCTAATATTTAAAGTATTTATTTATTTACTTATAACCTCTTTATAGTATTTTGTTCTACCACTGCGATGTTACGGGCTTTAATGATAAAATGATAATTAAAATAGTATAGTAAAATAGTAACTGAATTAAAATAAACTATTACACTTAAATATCTATCTCACTTAATACATATTTAGTAGTAAAGGCTTCGTTTAATTAAAAAAATAAGTAATGTTCCGCGGGCCACCCATGATATTAAGTCTACGAGGGTCAAACTGCGGGCCACAGCTATTTTTGAAATAGATATATTGGGCGTTCCGCTTTTTTTACCCGACTCCGGCGAAGCAAAGAGGAAGGTTATGATTTTGACCGCTATGTATATAATACAGAACTTCAAAGTTCAAAGTTTATTTATTGCGTGAAATGCATGTAATGTATAAAGATGACAGTTTATTTATATAGAGCATCAATGCAATCTGCCTGTGGAGGTGTGCAATATAATTATTTTACAAAATTACCTTATGTCTATAAATTATTATTACTATCTATATATCTATATCTATATTCAAAACTACGTAAGTACTTTTAGGTGAGGCGTCCAGAAGCCATGACCTCTTATTACCATGATTGTTTAACTCTTATTATGAGACACATGTATCGAGAGAAGCTCGTGGCACAGTTGCTATTGCGCATATCATCCGATCAGCGAAGCTAAGCAACCCTAAGCCTAGTCAGTAATGGGATGGGTGACCGCCCGAGTTCCCTCCGTGCCTTGGAGAGCACGTTAAGCCGTCGGTCCCGGTTGCCAATTTATCATCTTTGGCAATCGTTACAGGTTAGTCTGAGGCCTAAAATAGTCTGACAACTGGTTTAACCCAGATCACAGATTTTCCTCGTTAAAGGGGTTGCGAAGGTCAGATGGCAGTCGCTTCGTATAAAAATCAGGTGATCAGCCACATCGGGTTGAATCAAGTGCCGACCCCAACAATGTATGGGATAAGGCCAGGGCGATGATATGAGACACATGTATATGACTTGTATAAGTCTGTCACTGTCACACACTGGAACTATTATGGCAATAAGAGCTTATGGTAAGGCCCCAGATTGTCCCATGGTTATAGGGTATATCAGATCATATTAAATAGAATGTGGCGGAGAGAGGAATAATATAGTACATACATACATATGCTCACGCCTGTATACCCCGAAGGGGTAGGCAGAGGTGTTGTAATCACAACACCCACTTTTCACCGAAGATGATTAAGTGCCAACGTGACAGGTGGTAAGTCCATCGCCGTCTCAGACACTTTACATACGTCATTGAATTACTTCTCAGAAATATGCATGTTTCCTCACGATGTTTTCCTTCACCATAACGCACGTGGCGTGAAATCACTGTACATAAGTTTTTTAGAAAAACTCATTGTACAGGCCCCGCTGGGATTCGAACTTGCGTCGCTTGCGTAGCATGCGACTGCTCAAACCTCAAGGCCACCACGGCTGGTATCATCAATAATATAGTAATGAGTCAATTATACTATATTGTTATCTATTACGTATGTTAGCTGTTGCACGCAGTTTTGCTTGCAGGCACGTGATTATAGAGAACAATTTCTAAATCACATAATTTCTCCGATCTTATTAATTTAATATTATCCTACAATTCTATGAATATTGTAACTATATAGCATTATCACTTCTTCTGTATAAATACGTATAGTTAATTGTGTCCATTGATAAGTAATATGGCCGTTCCTTAAGTAGATACCAACTTCCCCTCCCAACAAAACGTATCCCGTAGTGAATAAGGCTAATGAGAAAAAGAGCACTTTCTCACCACGTGCCCCGTACGTGATCCGTCGTATCCGATTCTACTTGCCGACTGGGATACGTGACGGTGAAAAATGTATACATGCAGAAGGCCGGCCATCGTGGAATCATTGTAAAAGGCGCACGAAGCTACGAACACAATTTTTTAGGAAGCTTTAGAGGTGATACGAACAGGTGCTGCTAGTGGGGGCTGGTCATCTCACGCTACACAATTATTCGTAGTACTTATTTTTAGTTTTTAAATTTTTATATCTACTTTTGTGCACTGGAACTTTGTATGATTTATATTGTATTACTCAAAGCTGTAAAGCAACCTTCCGAACCTGTCGGTAGTATGTATAATCCTATGTAATCGTGTCTTGCTGACGATTTGAAAGTACTTTGTAAAAAGTCTAATTGCTTAAAGATATTTTTGAATTTTGAATATTAAATTTTAATAATTATATCTAAGCTTTGCTTAATTTGAGACTAGATGGCGCTCTGTGACAATCCGAAAAATAAAATTACTTGTTTATTTTAGGCCCTGGCAAAGCGCTTATGAATTTCGTGTAAAATAACACGAAATTCATTAATGCTTTACCAGGGCTTAACATTTTTCTTCTTCGTCTTAGCGTTTTCCCGGCATGGTGCTGGGGTCCGCTGTCCTGCTCTCTCTCCTCCACTTTGCTCGGTCTGTGGCATCCTCCTCTGTGAGGTCGTTCTCTCTCATGTCGACTTTAACGACGTCAAGCCAGCGCTTCTTGTGTCTGCCCCGGGACAGGACTTAACATTAATTAAAAAAATCTTCTTTTGAATATTCGGTTTACCACACAGCGCCATCTACTTAGTTCCGAATTAAGTAAAGCTTAGGTTCCAGACAAGTTTATAAACATTTTCATTAAATATATTGTATTTAAAGTGACTAAAAGGCGCTGCCTGCTTATCACATATATATTTTCTGCGCACGGATCGACTCCGGTCATTTATTGCAGCAGGTATTTATACTCATATTGTAATACCTACTAATATTGTAAATATCTGCTATAATAATTGTTTTTAATGTTAAAAATGAGAGTATCAGTTAGCTAGCTCTGTATTGTTGTGCCCTAATGCAGGGTGTGATGTATACCTACTTGTCAATATTACGTCAAACAATAAGAGTCGGTTAAAAATTTGGATTTGAAAATAATCATTCGGTATCGTTACTTACAAACTTCCTACGAGAATTAGCCCGTTATGATCCAAAATCCTCGTACGCGCATCTGTGTATATGATATAAATTTCTCGAACAATGTCGGCTGTCCTTCTCCTATAATTTTATTTTTTATTTCGTTGTGCCATCCTCTCTTGTCGGTCCGTCTGTACGGATCGCACTGAATCAAGTTTATTGAAAATCCCTTTTATATTTGCCAAAAATGTGGCTGGATTATGATGAAAGGTTTTGATAAAAGCTTTTCGCAGGAACCAAACGTGATTCTACTGGATTTAGTGTTTTATCGGGTCAGGACTCAGAGGGCCCCCCTTACCTTAAAATCAAAGTTATAGATTTGGCACCTATATAGCCCATTGGTCCCCCGGGAGAAGTACAGTCACTCTATACATCCGTACATCTATAAATCGAACTACGCAGGTGAAACCGCGTGACGTCCGCTAGTATATATAAAATAGCTATGCCCCACGGGTTCACCCGCGTAGATTTGGTTTCATGCTTTTTTTCGCAGAACCCAATAAGTCCAATGTACTTGAATGGAAATTAAAATTAATATATAATAATAATACGCTGATGAATTTAAGGGTGCAACCTTAAGTGCATCAATGAAATACATACATACATATGCTCACGTCGATTAGTGCCAACGTGACAGAGGTTAGTCCATCGCCGTCTCAGGCACTATATATACGTTTTTGAACTGATTCTCACACATATGTAGGTTTCCTCACGACGTTTTCCTTCACCGTAAAGCACGTGGTGTAAAATAACTGTTAAGTAAAGTTTTAAGAAAAACTCATGTAGGCCCCGCTGGGATTCGAACTTGCGTCGCATGCCTAGCAGACGATAGATGTTTTTGTTGATATCCAAGACGCATAAAGAGTAAATTTTAAAAATATGTCTCTATTTGTGAGATTGGTGTTCTCATGAATGTAAGTGGAGTCCACGAGTGGCCTCCCAGCGCAGGGCATTGTGGATGAATAATACATGTGCATTGGACACGGCGTCTGTGCACAGGACACTGTGGGGGAGATAGCGGGGGAGACAGCGGGGAAGATAGCGGGATACAACTAATACATATTATGCTTATGTCTGCATTTCTCGAAGGAGTAGTCAGAGGTGTATTTAAAGTACGCCAGTTATGTTCAACATACATACATATGCGCACGCCTGTATTCCCCGATGGGGTATGCAGATGAGTCGTAATAACAACAACCACTTTTCACAGAAGACGATTAAGTGCTAACGTGTTAGATGGTGAGCCTATCGCCGTTTTAGGCACTATACATATGCAGGTAATGCAGGTTTAATTCCCATGACGAGTGTCGTCAACAATATTGGTACCAGATATTTTAGTTCATCATCTCACCGCTAGGAAGCGCTGTACAATTTCAAATACTATAATAAAATTGAATTGTCTGTTTGTAGTTCCAAAATAACAGATTTTCACTAAATGCATATGAACGTAAACGCGATACCGACATAAAAAAACAATTTCTAATTTTTTTTTTCACTGTCTGTGTGTTTGTTCCGGCTGGTCTCCGAAACGGCCGGGCCGATTTTAACGCGACTTTCACTGGCAGATAGCTAAAGTTACAAGGTTACTTTTAATAAATAGGAGTCTCGTGCCACACATGACATTAAGTCTACGCGGGTGAAACCACAGCTAGTAATATTATAATGTTCCAGGATCGCTTATCGCTCCCGCTTCCTCACCCGCTAAGCTCGTCACTCATCCGCCTATAACCTGTAAGGAATGCATTGATTTCTGCAAGCAACCAGGCTGATTATCCGACCAAATAAATATTGCATGAGGCCCGATGCAAACGCACGTCGCAACTTGTCACCGCGAACTGGTCGCGTTGCCAATGTTGCCATAGAAATTTGTCGTGTTTTTTGTTGCCAGTTTTCCTTTACAACCTTTTTACTGTGTTTTCATTTTATGCCTGTTTTATTAATACTGATATTTTGTTATTATTCGCTCCAAATCCTAGTTTATGGGGGAGTATAAAATATTTAACAACCAGTTTTGGGATTAAATATTTTTATGTTGTATTGTTGCCCTCTAGGGGGACCCTTGATTGCGTTTGGTACGCAATTACGTACTAATAAAACCGCCTGAGCTAGAAAACGTATTCTTTATACAGTTAATTCAGAAAAAGGGATATAAAATGGATGAACGTGGATGAAGCGAAAGAAGTATGTAAGGATCGTAGCATGTGGCAAACGATGGTCTCTGTCTACTCCCATGGGATACAGGCGTGAGCATATGTATGTACTTAATACAGAGAGCACGCTAAGCCGTCGGTCCCGGTTGCCAATTTTACATTTTTGGCAATAATTACGGGTCAGTAATAGGCCTAAGATAGTTTGAAAAATGGTTTAACCGAGATTGCCGATTTTCCTAGCAAAGGAGGTTACGAATATCAGATGGCATTCGCTTCATATAGATATCAGGTGATCAACAATGTATGAGATAAGGCCAGTGAGACGATTGTTTCATTGTTGGGAATTTTTGAAGTACCTAAGGATTCCATCCTGAAAATAAATACTTATTAGATGGCAAACAAGCATAGAAGCTGATGGTAAGCAATAGCACTTTCAGTAGCCCTTTGACTCATGTAAGCTCATAAGTATCACTGGCTGTTCCAACAAACTGTGAACGCTGGGCCAACGGTTTCAGTCCTGCTCCTCATGGAACTTACCTTCCTCTTGGACACAAAACAATTTGAAATCAAGGAAGCTAAATAATTCCCGGTTATAAACAAATAAAAAATAAACTCACGTCATCCCATTAGGGATAAGAGGGGTTGTAATATCAACACCCACTTTTCACCGAAGATTAATGAAGTGCCAACGTGACAGATGGTGAGTTTTTCGCCGTCTCAGACCCTAAAGAAACGTCTTTGAATTACTATTCAGACATGTGCAACTTTCCTCACGATGTTTTCCTTCACCGTTCCTGTAGTTTTTGGAAAAACTTATTGGTACAGTACCCCTATCACAGGTTTGCCACCGTTCTCGTAATCTATACTCGCTAGCGTCACTCGCATTATTTGCATGAGATATTTTAGTTCTTCACGTCACCGCTGGGAGTCGCTGCACAATTTCTCATACTAATGTTCGGCACAGACACTAGCGAGTATAGATTACGAAAACGATGGCAAATTCTTGACTTGTCAAATAATGTTCTTCTAATACAAACATACATATATATGCTCACGCCTGTATTTCCCGAAGGGGTAGGCAGAGGTGTTGTTATCACAGCACCCACTTTTCACCGAATTTGATTAAGTGCCAACGTGACAGATGGTGAGTCTATCGCCATCTCAGAAACTATATATACGTCTTTTAATTACTTCTCAGACATATGCAGGTTTCCTCACGATGTTTTCCTTCACCGTAAAGCACGTGGTTTGAAATCACTGTACATAAGTTTTTTAGAAAAAACTCATTGGTACCGGCCCCGCTGAGATTCGAACTTGCGTCGCTTGCGTAGCAGGCGACTGCTCAAACCCCGAGGCCACCACGGCTCTTGTAATCTCTATAAATATTGTGTGTATGTATTTGAAATGAAATTGGAGTCTTTAAGCTTACATTAATGACTAACGATTAATGTTCAAAAGAATTCTTTAGTATCTTAAGGTCTTAGTTTATAATAAGGGTCCATAAACTGGTGTAATCAAGAGGCTGTTATTTTGAGCAAACTTTTAAACTCTCGTTAAATTGTTATTCATAAGGTGTCATAATCGTAACGTACAGTTGTCGACATAAGTGTTAATGGAAATATTTGTTTTACAAACGACCACTATTTTATTTAAGTACTTATTTACATATTCAAATAGAGGGAAATTAATTTTTTACTTTCATACGCACAAATAAATAAAACTTTATGGTTATGTAAATTAAACCTATAGAAACTTCATGACTTCGCTTTTTATATAATGAAGCATTGTGAAGATGACTAGGAAAATTCCTTTTTTTCAACTTTTAGTAAAAAATTGCGTTACATACATTCCATAGCTATATTTTCATCACACAACGAGCTGTGGCGGCCTTGAGTCTTGAGCAGTCGTCTGCTACGCAAGCGATGTAAGTTCGAATCCCAGCGGGGCCTGTATCAATCTGTTTTTCTAAAACTTTGTTGCAGTGATTTCAGACCACGTGCTTTACAGTGAATTAAAACATCGTGAGGAAACCTACATATGACTGAGAAGTAATTCATTGACTCACTTGTCAATTGGTCATCTTCTGTGAAAAATGGGTGCTGTTATTGCGACACTTCTGCCTACCCCACAAATACAGGCTTGAGAATATGTATGTATGTTCATCTCACAATAATACTGTATGATTTAGCTGCCTTATCCTATAATCCTTAAACCTCAGGATACAAACGCAAAGAGTTCACTAATGTAAGTACCATAACATTACACTTGTGTTCCCGCTAATACCACTTAAACACCTCGGCACGGGCGTGATACCAAGATAACTCGCCGTTAGGAATGAATACTGCCTCATTACACCAGCCAGTCGAGGAGATAATAATAATGATTATTGTTATCATGCCGTTTAGTGCGCGACTGTACACGGTATGAAATAGACGTATTATAATTAATCAGAAGTAAATAATAAGCTTAAATTAAAACCTTACTATCTGTCACAGAACTGGCAACTTTTAACAATATATAATAAATAAACAAGAGCCGTGGTGGCCTCGGGGTTAGAGCAGTCGCCTGCTACGCAAGCGACGCAAGTTCGAATCCCAGCGGGGCCTGTACCAATGATATTTTTAAAAAAAACTTATGTACAGTGATTTCACACCACGTGCTTTACGGTGAAGGAAAACATCGTGAGGAAACCTGCATATTTCTGAGAAGTAATTCAAAGACGTATGTATAGTGCCTGAGATGGCGATAGACTCACCATCTGTCACGTTGGCACTTAGTCAAATTCGGTGAAAAGTGGGTGTTGTGATTACAACACCTCTGCCTACCCCTTCGGGGAATACAGGCGTGAGCATATGTATGTATGTATAATAAATAAAAATACATAAAATTAATATGCTAACAACTACACACACATTTCACCGAATATGATTAAATGCCAAGGTGACAGAGGATGAGTCCATCGCCAGCCACTATATATACATCATTGAATTACTTCTCAGACATATGCAGGTTTCCTCACGATTTCCTTCACCGTAAAGAACGTGGTGTGAAGTCACTGTACGTAAGTTGACAAATTCAATACACAGCCCTAATTTCCTTACGTTTATTTAACTCCCTAAATCCCTGGGGAGCTTCAAAGTGTAAATACGTGTTCCCGGTGTAAATTGTGTGTTAAAATAATTATGCTTTGATCATGTTCCTAGAATTAAATATGTTGCTCTCAAAGCTGGCTTTACGACTAAAACCAAAGACGGTGATGATTTGAAGCGATATTAATGACGTAAAGCGGTTTCACCCGCGTAGTTCCCGTTCCCGTGGGAGTAAAAAATAAAGCCTATGTTACTCGCTGATGATGTAGCTTTCCAATGGTGGAAGATTTTATTAAATCGGCTTAGTAGTTTTTGAGTTAATTAATTACAAACAAAATTCACACAAAAATACAAATCTTTCCTCGTTATAATAGCAGTGTAGATGTTGATAGGGAATGAAGAAAATTTTTTTTTAATTATTTCAATAGAATACAATGCAATATAATACAAATATTCTTTATGGCAATGGAAATAAGAAATAAAAAATACATAAAAAATTCAATACAACCGAATTTCTTCCGAGAGAGAAAGAAGATGTGAGAGAGAGATGTGCCGACTTGGATTAACGAATAATCTTATCTTATTCCTTTAAACGAGCAATTATGGCTCCAACGATTTGCATGAAATTTTGTGTGTTTCAGAGGTAAAAAATAGACCTAGCTAGGTTTCATTTATGGAAAACATCGTTTTGACCATGTTTACAGGCACTTAAAAACTCGTACAATATCATTACAATACGACGGTAAATTTCACCGACATCTGTCAAGTTGTGGTAGCACAAACGGAAAGGCTGTTCCAGCTTACGGGGCGGTAACGAAATAAACTAGAATACCCCGGTTCGAGACTGACGTACACCGGGTGATTTTTAATTTTTTTTTCAGCATACATATATAAGAAAAAGTAATTGAAAAGAAACCGAGTACAGCTCGGTCAAACAGGTTTTAAATAATAATACCATCCTAATATATACAGATAAATAAAATTTAAACAAAAAGACAACTCTACACATCTCATTTTAGTGAGGAGCTCGTGGCACAGTTGCTATTGCGCATATCATTCGATCAGCGAAGTTAAGCAACCCTAGCCCTAGCCAGTAATTGGATGGGTGACCGCCCGAGTTCCGTGCCTCGGAGAGCACGTTAAGTCGTCGGTCCCGGTTGCCAATTTATCATCTTGGCAATCGTTACAGGTCAGTCGGAGGCCTAAAATAGTCTGACAACTGGTTTAACCCAGATCACAGATTTTCCTCATAAAATGGGTTGCGAAGGTCAGATGTCAGTTGCTTCGTATAAAAATCAGGTGATCAGCCACATCGGGTTGAATCAAGTGCTGACCCCAACAATGTATGGGATAAGGCCAGGGAGATGATGACACATCTCATTTTAGTGACCAGATATTTAACCTTAAACAATTCAGAGCTAAATGCCACATCAGCAGCGCACAATTAATTTAAACAACTTTCAACGGTAATGCAATCAGCATTAGGGGTAAAACCGCTCCAACACCGATTGATTGATTGCAGACCAACGATCGACACAAATATATTTAAATGAGGAATTCAATCGTAGTACCTACTTACATGAAAACCGACACAGAGGCGCGTTTATATCGGTACGGGGAAATCTAATTAGTCAAATCAAAAAAAACAAAGTTATGAGATACGTTGACTCCGTCCCATCTCCCCAGCACTGCTGCTGTTCAGCAGGAGTGCCTCAAGCGCCGGAAATATGTCTGCATTGGTCAAGGATACATATTTTCTGCGTTTGCGTTTGTATCTCTGGGGCCTTGGGGTCCAGATGCTCATCAACTTTTCAAAGAGGTTGCACGTCGTCTGGTAGAAGCTTCTCGTGACAAGCGGGCTGGGGCTTTTCTCGCTCAGAGAATCAGCATTGCTTTTCAAAGTGGCAATGCTGCCAGCCTTCTTGGTACGATCCCGAGAGAAACCGATTTGGGCCAAGTTTAATATTCATATATGTGAATATAATTAAGTTCTTGATCAATAAATAAAAGTCATCAGAAGTAAATATTTAGTTTAAATTAAAATCTAACTATCTTTCTCAAAACTAGCAACACTTAACAATATAGCTACACATATTATTATTAATATACTAGCGGACGTCCCGCGGTTTCACCCGCGTAGTTCCCGTTCCCGTGGGAGTAATGGGATAAAATATAGTCTTTGCGATTATAATTTGAGATTTAAACTATCCTATCTCTCAAGTTGGATCGAACTGCACATGGTGTGCGAATTTTATTATAATCGGTAAAGTAGTTTAGGAGTCCATTGAGGACAAACATTGTGACACGAGATTTATATAAGATATTATCAATGCTACCTACTTAGTTCCTAAATATAGTCATTTATGTTACTATATCCTTGCACTAATTATTATTATAAATCATAACATTATGTATTGCATTTATCAGTCTGACGCAGACCCATTTTCATGTCATTGTCGACAAACCTCCGTGGTTTATTTCAATGTTACTTAAATAACCATGCTTGCAACAAATTGGAAGATTGTTAAAATAAATAAAAAAATCGACACTTCCGGTCACATTCGCTCTATAAATTTATTTCGTTAATCGCCTTTCACTCATCCTTTCGATATGTCCAAACCATCTCAACATATTTCTTTATTCATAATTCTGGTCACCACATCATTCTTTATCTTGCAACTGTCTCTTATCACGCTATTCTTCATTCGATCTACTATGGTACACATACTTCGTAACGATCGCATTTCCACTGCATCTCTCAGAATCGTGCTAAAATACTGGCAACATTGCCACGTTGAATAGCAATGCTGACTCTCAGAGCGAATAAACTCCAGCCCGTCTTTACAAAGAATATAAGCATGTTTTTAAACCTTTACATCTGGCTTCTCATACGTACAGAAACTGACAGATTGACAGATCTTTCAAATTCAAATTCACGGTCGTGGAATCGTCCGAATGACACGGTAATATCGATTAGACTCAAAGATTTACCGAGCGAAAAATTCTTCATGCTACCGTGAACGCGCCGATACCGTCACGTCGATGTAAGTCGCGTTAAATGTTCACCGACCTTATTAAACACTAGCTGTAGATTTAGTTTTATATAATACTATCTGTGCCCCGCGGTTTCACCCGCGTAGAGTTAATTTCATAGATAACCCTAATGTTTTTTCAAATAAAAGCCTAAGTTACTCGTTGTGATATTAGCTACCTGCCAGTGAAAATCCCGCTAAAATCGGTCCAGCCGTTTGGGATATTAGCCGGAACAAACAGACAGACAGAGATTTTTCTTTCTTTAATTTATTTATCTGTATAGATATAGATGTATAGATTGTTATTCAAGCGAAAATCCGATGTTTTGTAAATTATTGATGCATTTGAAACTGTTTCGGTAATTAATTATTCATATTTTATATCGAGTTATTTGGTTTGGTCGTGATTGTGATTGTTGCATCGGTTGCATGTCAATGAATCGAAATATATTTGAACAATATCAAACAATTATCGATACTAAACGTTAACAAACAAATTGTTGTATGCTAATGATGTGTTTGACGCAATGTGACGCTTAATGAAGCTTTTAGTAATATCGATAAATTCTATTATTTGATTTTGAACGCTGGGGGCATCATCATTTTAAGCAGAGCGTATTACGAACTTCTTTGACGTTTCCTTTTGGTATCTGGTATTTTTTTCTATACTAGTAATATTAAAAAGAGGAAAGATTTGTATGTAAGTGTGTTTGTCACGAATTGGGTCAAAAAGTTGGACATATTTAAAAAAATATTTTACCGTTTGATTGCTGCATTATCACTGATTAATATAAAATATTAATATATTTCTTCCACGTAACGGGATCGGGAACTACAGGGTGAAATCGCGTGACGTCTGCTAGTATTCAATAATTGTTACCAGAAAAAATATAATATAGCGCAAAAAGCATAATTAGTAAAAACAGTTATATTTCTTTGTCTGACTTAATCTTACCTAAGACAGTCAATATTGTTTCACTCCTTATTATCCTAATACCCTTGTTTTGTCCCTGTTATGTATGTACACTAGCGCCACCTGTCGGATTTTCTATGAGATACCGCTGCCTGTCTCCTGTAAAGAGTATATAGTGTATACATGATCACGATGGTCATGACTTGACATTATAACTATGCATGCTCAATAAAATGGCGCCAGTGCGTTTACAACTACGGGTCGTTTCACTCATGTTCCCAACTTAACAGTCCCGGAACTTATAGATTTTAAGGAATTCTAAATATTCCCGAACCAAAGCTAATATTTCGTGTAGGTATACTACTTTTGGCCACCGTGGTGTATAAATAAAGCTTCTGTTACTTAGTGCATGTGCTGATGAGATTCCGTGCATGTTTCTATTTCGGGACTCGACTCCCCGTCCCCACTTCTTGAGATCGTAAACTGACGACAGTATCACCTGCGTGTGCGCATGTACTGGTGCTCTAAAAAGTTTTTTTAACTCTGATTTATTCAATTACTTTTTTGACAAGCTATAATAAATATGCTCACGCTATGCCAGAAGGGTCCCCGAAGGGGTAAGCAGAGGTGTTGTAACAACAACCCCCACATTTCACGGAGTAATTTACTATTTTCGATTTATTGTTATTTATTATTATTATTATGAGCCCTAGCAACCGTGGGGCCATACCAAAGAGTTTCTCGAAAAAAGTCTATGTGCAGTGATTTCACACCACGTGCTTTACGGTGAAGGAAAACATCGTGAGGAAACCTGCATATTTCTGAGAAGTAATTCAAAGACGTATGTAAAGTGCCTGAGACGGCGATGAACTCACCCTCTGTCACGTTGGCACTTAATCATAGTGGGTGAAAACTGGGTGTTATTACAACACTTCTGCCTGCTCTCAATTCAAATTTCGAAATGTATGCTTATTAAAGAAACGTTCTTAATCAGTATTATTGTATTCAATCTTGTTTCAAATAAATAAGAATATTTTTTCGAGCAGCAATTCTTTGTCTGATGAGGCTATATAAGTAATGAGTGGGCAATAATGCAATTATCACTTTCGCGCGCGACTGCCCTTTAGCACCTGCCCACGCGCCGCTGTTAACACCAGCTCAATGAGACGTGGCCACAGTTGCAGCGGGACACTAAATATTTTATTTTTTTAACTAATTTAACTCTTGGGGCTATATTACCTATTATATAGTATAGAAATATCGTGTCCGGGTATTTGTTACCAAACTCCTCCGTAACGGCTGAACCGATTTGTATGAAATTTTAAGTACATATAAAGTAGGTCTGTGAATACGACATCTTTTTTTCAAAACGCCAAAAAATATATGGCAATACAATGTTTGCCGGGCACAGCATAAATAAAAGTACTTAGACTACATATGGACAAAGGTATCGAAAAAAAATGTCTACTTCTAAAGGTATTTAAATTTATACGTGTGTAAAACCGCGAGCTTAGCTAGTGTACTTTAGTGTAGTAAGTACTTATGATACTAAAAAGTGCTATGGATACGTCAGAGTATATACTGCGAATGTGGTATGCAAGCACACAGCCGACGGCAATGATCGGATCGAGGATCGCTGTCAAAGGGACCGAACCTTTACCTAGTGCTGAACCATGTTCGACGCGACGTTCTAAATAGTAACGGTCGGGCCACTAAACAAGCGTATCAAAAATCAACCTGTTTATGTTGTAGGCGGACTTTATTCCAACTTTTGGCCACCTATGCCTTGTAGATCGACGGATAAGTTTTATTGAGAAATCTGTGTTCCGTTCTAGTTTTGTTACCGTTGTGTTTGATTACACCGTAAAAATCCGGTGATTTATTTGACATCTGCTATTGCTTTTCAATGGTGGGAACGAAATTACTTTAAGATATTTATTTAGACATTTTCAGAAGCTTTCTCGAAATTTATACTGAAAAAATTAAACCCATTGTAAAACACTGTGGGACAGGAAGAATTTAAGATAAGGGATTTTTTTTTTGTATTACTAGAAGATGACCGCCTTAAGTTATACAAAAAATTGGAATCCCTGCTATAAGACACTGTAGAGTATGAACATAACTGGCGAAATACTCCTCTGCCAATCCCCTCGGGAAATACAGGCGTGAACATATGTATGAATTTATTGAAATGCCGTTAATTTGGAATTACTATTATTATCATGATATTAATAATTATATTAGTAAGTAATATTTGTAATAAATATATTGAGCCGTGGTGGCGACGCAAGTTCGAATCCCAGCGGGGCCTGTACCAATGAGAAAAAAAAACTTATGTACAGTGATTTCACACCACGTGCTTTACTGTGAAGGAAACCATCGTGAGGAAACCTGCATATTTCTGAGAAGTAATTCAATGACGTATGTATAGTGTCTGAGACGGCGATAGACTCCACATCGGTCACGTTGGCACTTAATCAAATTCGTTGAAAAGTGGGTGTTGTGATAACAACACCTCTGCCTACCCCTTCGGGGAATACAGGCGTGATGTAAGGCATATGTATGTAATAATTATACTTCTAAACGATTAGGTATGATTGCACTTGTATTTTTATGCACATATATTTGTAAAATCTCAAATAGTTCACGACGTGTGTTGTAATCCCGTGCATGGTTGAACAAGTCAGGCACACAGTCGCAGTCTATGTATACTGGCGCTAACGAAGCGCGCCGTGACTCGATTTTCTAACAGTGAGCACCGCCCTAATCCCGTTACGATCCCATCTCCGAGTGTGCGTCTTGCCTTATTTTTTTACATTCCATTTTTAAATATTTTCTACTGATATTTAACGGCTGTTTTGGGATTTCAGTAATATATTAATATTAAATTTGATTTTTGGATGATATTCCTACTTGCATCCAATTTAGTGTAACATAAAATATTTTTAATATTGAAATTATACATGATGCCTGGCTGAGTTTCTTGCCGGTTTTTTTCTCAGAAGGCTAGTTTCCGAAGCGGTGGTTAATTTCGACGTGCTTTGCTTTAACAGGACCCGAAGTTAATACATACATTTGTACATTTAAGTAATTTCTATTCATGAATGAATTTTATTTAAGGAAAACATGTTTTGGCTTAATTAAACCAACCGCAGATATCTATGTCTGTGAAGCCATTTTATTAAATTTTAATAAACTTCACCATCTCCCTGGATTTATGATTTTTACACAAATGCACAGCCATCGTAATCCCTAATATGAGGAAACTCGGTGATCTGGGTTAAACCAGTTATCAGACTTTCCTAGGCTTTCGAATTGTGCTCTACATATTATGTACTTAAAATATAATTACATATTATTGTGTCACACAAAATAAAATCACAAACCACTTAACGACCCGATTGTATGCATATTTCACAAACACAACGATCATATTTCAATATCGAATTCAAAATTGATGAAGATAAACTATTAATCTATCTCTTTCTATTACTAAACAGCTATATATCCGTCTTATTCCCACAATAGAGGTGCGATGCAAATGCAGACACTTTCACCGTTGAACTTTGAACTATAGACCATTTGTCAAAATGTCTAGATACGCACATCTCTATTACCGGTTTTTGCTCAACAATGGCTTATTTTGAAGCGATAACTATACGTTATTATAGCTTGTGTTACGGTTTTTAAAGTGTTCGTAATTGTGAACGATTATTGGAACTGTTGAAACTACTTATCCATACATACAGATAAATAAAATTAAAGTGTCTGTTTGTAATTTCAAATTAAAAAAATTCACTAAATGCATATCAAAGTTTATATGAAAAAACAAATTTTCGAAAATTTTCTGTCCGTCTGTTTATTCCGGGATAATCTCTGAAACAGCTGGATATATATTAACGGGACTTATATTACTCACTTACTCACAGGCAGATAGCTGGTGTTACAAGGAATAACTAAGGCTATATTCATTTTCAAAAAACAAAACCCCATTCAATATAAATAAAGTCTACGCGAGTGAATACGCGTGGCGCAGCGAGTGTTATAATATAAATGTGAAAGCTTAGATTTTTGTGTTTAGTCAATCAAACGTCAACGGTGGAATAGAGTTATATGAAATGTATGAAAGCTTATAACTTGAATTAACACTGTATTCACGAACATGAGTTCCGACGGGACGAACTGATAAGTATAGGGAGGCGAAGTCGCAAGCTATTTTTGACATGGCCGTGAGTTGTTTTAAATATTACCTCCACCACACAAACAAACATACAACTTTACCTCATTACAAAATAAGTAATATAAAGAATATCTATATAGATAAATAAAATTTAAGTCTGTTTGTAATTCCAAAATAACAGCTTATGACTAAATGCATATGAATATATACGGTACTGATATAGAATTAGAATGACATAATTATACAGGATTATACATGCTATCGTCAGGTTCGGAAGATTGCTTTTACTGAGAAGAATTCAAGTAACCCCCATTTCCTTCAAACAATTTAGGCCTATATGGTGTGCTTGGGAACCATGCAAGTGATAAATTCAACTTAATGTAATTTAATTACCTGAGAGGAGCTCAAAGGGCTGCAACCCTCAGATAACACCACCCTCAACCCCACACCTTGCTGCGCCGATTACGACCAAATTGTAGGGTTCGATAAATTGCAAAGGTAGTTACGGTACGATGTGATTTCGTAATCGGTTCATGACGTGTCGGTACATTTATATATTCTGAGGTGATTTGTATGACAATATGAGCTTTTACTAGAGAGAATTTAATACATATAATACCTTAATAAATAATACATATAATACCTTTTTTTATCTGTATAGAGGTTTGATATATGATGATATACTATATTTGTGTGGGATTGAAATAAATTAAATATAAAGGTTGAAAATTACTAAAAACTAATTACAAGTAGAAAACTTGTCCCAAATCGGTGTGTCTCGGGATCGTGCCAAGAAGGCTGGCAGCATTGCCACGTTGAATAGCAATGCTGATTCTTTGAGTGAGAAAAGCCCCAGCCCACTTGTCACGAGAAGCTTCTACCAGACGACGTGCAACCTCTTTGAAAAGTAGAGAGAATGGATGGATACAGGCGCCGTCATGAGTTATGAGTGCGGAGAAAAACTAATGGGGGTAACCACGGATTTATTTAACATACAGACAAACAGATACAGACTCAGAAAATAAGTACTGCACATTCAAGGTCAGCGGTCATAGCTAGCAGAATCTGGCAGCCAGTCTAAAATTCAGGCATGGATATCAGTATATAATTGAGTGGTCGCTGCCTTAACAAAGCAGTCTTATCGGGTCCACCTGTGTGAAGCCTATAAATATGCTCACGCCATCCCAGAAGGTTCTCCGATGGGGTAAGCAGAGGTGTTGTAATAACAACACTACTGAATATGATTAAGTGCCAAAGTGACAGATGGTGAGTCCATCGTCTCAGGCACTACATACGTCTTTGAATTACTTCTCAGACATATACAGGTTTCTCAGGATGTTTTCCTTCACCGTAAGCACGAATGAGATAATCAAATCGGTGTAACTTTACTTATCTACCGTCGACGCAAACCCTTCCCTTTCCAACCGTTTTTCAGAGTTAAAAACGTATAAAACCGGGAACGTCGAATAAAAATAGGAATTTGATAACAGAGGGAAGTCGTAAAAGGTATTTCCGGAATATCAGGTGAATACAGGAGGCGGGGCGGCAGCTTATTTGAATTTTACGAGTGTAGCTTATACAATAGTTATACGTTACGATTTGATTCCGAGAACCCATAGTCTAAACGTAGACTTAGTTTCATGCTTTAACTCGCGGAACTCTCATACACCAGCTATCTGCCAGTGAAAGCCCCGTAAAAATCGGTCCAGCCGTTTCGGAGATTAGCCGGAACAAACAAACAGACACATACATACATATACATACTGAAGATACACAAAACTGAAGAGTCTGTTTGGAATTCAAAAATAAAAGCTTTTAACTAAATGCATATGAAAGCATATTCAGTGCAGATATATGCGAGTTTTCGATGTTTTCCTTCACCGTAAAGCACGTGGTGTGAAATCACTGCACATAAGTTTTTAGAAAATTCAATTCAATTCAATTCAAAATATCTTTATTTGATTAGACTTCTTACAAAGTACTTTCAAATCGTCAGCAGGACACAAAATACATTGTACATGATTATAAATGTTACCACCGGGTTCGGAAGGTAGCTTTTGTTGAGAAGAACCCGGCAAGAAACTCAACAATTACTCTTTTAAAAAAATATATATTATACAATGTTTTTGGTTACAGTATTTATATCTCATGAATATAATTTCTTCAATTCATTGGTGCTGGCCCCGCTGGGATTCGAACTTGCATGTCGCTCAAACCTCAAGGCCACCACCAAATACCTATAAATGTATCTATTGTGGACAGAATATAAACATTCAGTCAGAAGTCAGTTTACGGCACAACCTGGTTAAACGGCATTTTTCACCGCTGCAAAGCAACAGCTTAAATCCTGCGAGCGACGCGTGCGCATTGAATCTTGCACTTTATCAAGATCCCTGTCGTCATGAGTAATTCGCGCCGATACACACGAGACGTTGATCAATCGGTCTGCGCACACGTATCGAATGCGGCCTGTGAAGGAACATCTTGCCTTAATCCGGCGTAACACGATGATTTCCATAAGCAGGTAAATTAATTAGCAATGATTTAGTTGGTACACTGCTAAATAATTTCTAACATGATATTAAGACCCATGGTGGCAAGGTTCGGGTGTCCTGCTACGTAAGCGACGCATGTTCGAATCCCAGCAGCATGTACCAAAAACTTAAGTTCAGTAATTTCACCCTACGCGCTTAACAGTGAAGGAAAACATCGTAAGGAAACCTGCATATGTCTTCTTAACCTTCGTAACCCGTTTACGAGAAAAAATAGTAATCTCGGCTAAACCAGTTTTCAGACTTCCTTAGGCTTCCGACTGACTTGTAACGATTGCCATATAACTTAATTAAGTCCTACCTAATTAAAAATTGTAACGCAAAATAATGAAATATATCTATGCCCTCACTCTTTCCAGACCTTTTTTTTTGTTGTTTTTGTTGACGAGGGGGAAACCTTCAAAAGGTCCCCGACCGCCCTGGGAGAGGCAGATCGGGGTATGGGATTCTTACCGCACTAAAACCCCCCCGGTAGCCGTCCACAGTGCTCAGGGGGGACTCCGGGTACTCTAATGGAACGCACCGGTGTCCCCCCACACTTTGCCGGGGCACATCCCCGGGGCAGCTGTAGGGCCCCTAGAGACCTCGCTGTGCAAGACAGCGCGAGCCACATCTCGCTGCCACCTTCCCGGGCCCGCGCCGGTGGTCAAAGCTCCCACCCCGACCACCGCCAGCAGGCCCTCCGGCCCCCTTTTAGTCGCCTCTTACGACAGGCAGGGGATACCATAGCCATATTCTTAGACCCTGGCTATTGGGTGCACTCTTTCCAGACCTAGATAAATTAACATTCTCTCGCGTTTGCGCTAATAGAAGAGATACAAAATGTTTGTAAATTACATAAATCAGTCACATGACATATGTGATTCCCATACATTTACTGCAAGCGTTGCGTGAAGATGGTGTTATTTAGTCTAGTCAAAACAATCCAGGGATCTACTTTAAGGTACTCTCCTAAAAAAAACTAAATTTGTTTCAGATCCCCAGAAGAAAATAAACTTCGCTCAGTTTTTCATAATTCTAAGGATAAGAATACTTTGAATTTAATTCTAAATGCGTTTCATGGTAACACCATCTTTGCCGCGGGCAACACCTAGTATCTATACAGACATGGTCCATGCAGCACGTTAATGCATTTGAAAGGTCGTGTACCCGGAGGCACTAGACGCATTTTATTTTGAAGATAAAATATTTTTAATGTATCCCCAATGCGCCCGCGGCACTAGCCGGGAATACTGGTAACACTGCTACTTTTAAAATGAGTGGAGATAGATTTGGTTAATGCGAAAGTGTTGTTATAGCTACATATATATACTCACGCCTGTATTCCCCGAAGGGGTAGGCAGAGGTGTTGTTATCACAACACACACTTTTCACCGAAGATGATTAAGTGCCAACGTGACAGATGGTGAGTCCATCGCCGTCTCAGACACTTTACATACGTCATTGAATTACTTCTCAGACATATGCAGGTTTCCTCACGATGTTTTCCTTCACCGTAAAGCAAGATACTTTTTTAAACTTAAACAGAGTGCTTGCTTGAATGTACAAATTATTAGATAGATGTGCCCCGCGGCTTTACCCGTGTGAAGTTAACTTAATAGGTATTTTAATAAACAGTAGCCTAAGTTACTCCTTGTAAAATTTGCTACTTGCCAGTGAAAGTCTCGTTAAAATCGGCCCAGCCGTTTCGGAACAAACGGACAGAAAACATTTTTTAAATAGTTTTTTTAATCTCAGTACCGTATATATACCTACTTTCATATGTATTTAGTGAAAAGCTGTAATTTTTGCATTACAAACGGACACTTCAATTTTATTTATCTGTATAGAATAGATGTATAGATTTATATACAGCTATCTAATTCTGAAAATTGTTTATTTTTTTATTTAAGAACCGTTGTGGCCTTGAGGTTTGAGTAGTCGTCTGTCAAGATTTTCTAAGAACTTATGTGCAGTTTTTTCACACCACGTGCTTTACGGTGAAGGAAAACATCGTGAGGAAACCTGCATATATCTGAAAAGTAATTCAAAGACGTATGTATAGTGTCTGAGACGGTGATAGACTCACCATCTGTCACGTTCGCATAACATCCAAAATTAAACCAGCAAATCTTCATTTCAAAACGTGTCAATAAAAAAATTGCCTTGACAGGAAAGCAGACGCCATCTTGTCGCCAATTTTGGCGCGAAGAGACACTATAAATTCATTGGATTTATCGCGAGCCGCCATTTTGTATCAAACCGTTTATGGAGGGCTCAAATTATTATTAATCTCTATTAATCTTTATTATGTTCAGAAATAAAGTGCCCCTTCCTTGCGTATTCAAAGTTTATCGAACTAACAATATCTTTATAAGGTCCACGAGAAATAAATCATTCAAAAGAACATTATTTAGTATACTGAGGTTCACCCGCGTGTACTTAATATCATAAGTGTTTCTGCCTTACTGTGCTTACTTTATACAGGAGATTTAAAGCTTTTTTTTCATAGAAATATTAAAAAACAACAAAAACTAAATTAGTCAAATAACGTATTTAAAAAGTAAAAAGATTGTAATGTGGTAATTATGTTAATATTTTATAATATGGTAATACTCTTCGGCGGAAATATGCAGATATCAGTCATAATTGTATATTTCTGCCGTTTGGGGTTGAGACTTTGGGGCCATGGGGGCCAAATGCGAAAGTCCTTTTTAAGGATCTATCAAAACGCCTGGTTGACGTCTCTGGTGACCGTCGAGCTGGTTCTTACCTCGGTCAGAGGATTAGCTTAGCGAGGTAACGCAGCCAGCTTACTGGGCACCATTCCCGCAGACACTAATTTAAATTCCGTGTTTTATTTATAATTTTTATTTTTATTATATTCTTCTCGGTTAAAGCAACCTTCCGAACCTGGCGGTAGCATAATCCTATGTAATCGTGTCTTTCTGACGATTTGAAAGTACTTCGTAAAAAGTCTAACCGAATAAAGATATTTTAAAATTTGAATATGATTGTTTTTTCATTTCTGTAAGAGAAATTTCCACCCCAACAATCTGCCAGGCTTCAACTGCCTACTGCCAACTGCCAACTGCCAACTGCCTGCTAATCTGCCTTCTGGTAAATCGCGTGTTTTATCTTATGACCAGCCACCACAACACCTGGGCCCTTTGCAATAAATATTCAAAGAAAAAATTGTCCGCCTAAAGATATTTTTTTCATTCTTAATCTCATTCTCTTCCGTGTTTACTGTACCTATATGCACCATTATTACATATGTGACTCAATATATAAATATGCTCACGCCATCCCAGAAGGGTACCCGAAGGGGTAAGCAGAGGTGTTGTATCAACAACATCCACATTTCACCGAATATAATCAAGTGCCAACGTGACAGAGGGTGAGTCCATCGCCGTCTCAGGCACTATACATAAGTCTTTGAATTACTTCTCAGACATATGCAGGTTTCCTCACGATGTTTTCCTTCACCGTAAATCATGTGGTGTTAAATAACTGCACATAAGTTTTTAGAAAAACTCATTGGTACAGGCCCCGCTGGGATTCGAACTTGCGTCGCTTGCGTAGCAGGCGACTGCTCTAACCCTAAGGCCACCACGGCTCTTATGTGACTCAACTTTTCCAAAATAAAGTAAAAATGACCGATTCAAGAATAATAAAACGCTTATTATAGATTTGGCACGAGTCGCGATGACCTGACTTACGCATCATTTATGATCCAATCAAAATGTAATAAAATTCGATATTTAATAGCTACACATTTTGCGCAAAAACGTGATGCATCTTGTTTTTTTTTTTAGTATTTATTGATGATGTCAGTCACCACAAAAAGCCATACAAAGAGAAAATTGAGACAGCGAATATTTAAAAAAAATTGTTGTTTTTGAAATATAGCATAACATTATATTTTTGGATAGATTTTATAAAATGTGGATAATTTTGTAACATATTTGGATCCACAAATATACTTACTTGGGGTAAAGACACACAGCGTGTCTAAGGTCTCTTTCTAAACTGATTGCAGCGGTGTCGTTCTGAAATCCGATCATTCATAGACCTCAAAGAGAGTCGCCCCGTCTTATTGAAAATACTTTAAACTGTGTGGAGTTCATTTCATTGGTCACCCGCGTAACCCTAAAGTTTTTTTAAATAAAATTAGCCTAAGTTACTCCTTGTAAAATTTGCTATCTGCTAGTGAAAATCCCGAATAGACAGAGACAAAAAATTTTTTTTTTGTATTTTCTTGGTTTTTTTTCTTGTGAAAAGCAGACTCTTCAATTTTATTTATCTGTATAGATATTTGGTTAAATATTAGCCCGTTAATATTTCAAACATTGCAAGCAATTTTGTGTATTATTTTCACAGCGAGTTCCCTTGCCAAGGCCAATAATAGGGTCATTGTTTTATTCGTTCCGTTCTCGCATCGATTCGCCACGGCGGCTGCGACGTTTCTGAACGCAACAAATGCATTTTTTTCTAAATTCAACTTTAAACTTTGAAAAATAGAGTTCCATTCCATTCGAAAACCTTTCAAACAGACCGTCTATCTAAAGAGGATTTGCTCGAACGAAACGCAACGTGCGTAAAAACACACGTCACGCGTATTTAAATGTGAAACTGTGACTTTTGAATATTTAAAAACATTCTAAGAAGCAATCTGCGAAAGTAATATGGGCAACACGGTCATAATGTAAGTGCATTTATTATTTCAGCACATTTGGTATTACTAATAAGCTGAAGATAAATAAAAACTGCGCGAAATGAGCTCATTAATCGGCGGTGAGTTGTGCTCGTTACTTTACTTTAAGAGGCGCTGAGGTTGTATTTCTTATTTTGAACTAGCTGTGTGCCGGTTACACTCATTTTTATGGGTGGCCCGTAGAACCCTAATATTTTTTTTTGTATCTTTAGTTATCTGTCAGTGAAAATCCCGGTAAAATCGGTTCAGCCGTTTCAAAGATTAGGCGGAACAAACAAACAGACAGACCGAGAAAAAATTTAAATAGGTTTTTATATGTTAGTACTGTGTACATCTATCTATACAGAGTAGTTAAAAACTAATTACGAGTAGAAAACTTGTCCCAAATCGGTGTCTCTCGGGATCGTGCCAAGAAGGCTGGCAGCATTGCCACGTTGAATAGCAATGATGATTCTCTGAACGAGGTAACCCCAGCCCGCTTGTCACGAGAAGCTTCTACCAGACGACGTGCAACCTCTTTGAAAAGTGTATACATTCACATGCATTTAGTCAAAAGGTGTAATTTTGGAATTACAAGCAGACATTTCAATTTTATTTATCTGTATGGATAGATTTCAAACGGCGCAATATGGCGGCTGGCCGTTACAAATGAAATTAGGTTAGGATGAAATGGTAGTCTCGTGTTTTTAAGGTACGAATCGCTTGAATGAGCGTGGAAATCTCGTTGAGATGAAATGGTTCGTTGGTTTGGTGGGCTGCCAACTGTTACGGCCGGTTTGGCTGAACTAACGGCCCGGTTGCCACTCAATCACGATGGAAGCTTCATTTATCTATGATTTGCAGATGACTTCTGTAAATTAACGTACCTAACTACCAACGTTATAAGTACCTGGTTCTTTTTCACACAAAAGAAAAAAAATTACATTTAGAATGTGACAAACGGTGGTCTCTGCCTACATGGGATACAGGCGTGAGCATATGTATAAAAAAAGGGAATAACTCGGGCCGGTAACATTAGAACTCGAACCGGTGTATTCTAGTTTTGTTATAGCCTAAAAGACTGGAAGCTTCACGTCTGAGCTGTCATAACTTGACAGATGTCGGCGAAATTTACTGTCGTATTGTATCATTATAGGAGTTTTTCATTCAAAATTCAAAATATCTTTATTTGATTAGACTTCTTACAAAGTACTTTCAAATCGTCAGAAGGACACAAAATACATTATACATGATTATAAATGTTACCACCGGGTTCGGAAGGTAGCTTTTGTTGAGCCTGAAAACATAGTCAAAACGATGTTTTCTGAAAATGAAACCTAGCTAGACCAATTTGTCGCCTCCGGAACCCCCTACATACGAATATGAATATCATTGGAGCCGTTTCCGAGATTCAGATTATAAGTAAGATTATATAAATATAAGATTATATTCTAGTGTAGGTATATATATATATATACACAAAAATTGCTCGTTTAAAAGTACATGTGAAGCGTGTCCTGTCAGTTATAAAATCGGTTTTGTGTTTTATAGATTTTAGATTTGCAGACGGCAGTCATGTATGCCAGTAATGCGATTGTTACTGTTTGAACTCTTTAGATTAAAATTTGTTAACTGATTTCATATCCTGTTCAATGTTTTAGCTGTCCAACAGAGATACAAGCTCAATGGAGTTAATACAGACGCTAGCTCACCAAATAATTATATATGAAGTTTTTTGCAATGTACATGGTGTCAGCTGAGTTTCTTGCCGATTCTTCTCAGAAGGCTAGTCTCCGAACCGGTGGTCAATTCT
Organism: Watsonalla binaria; assembly: GCA_929442735.1. NCBI lineage: Eukaryota > Metazoa > Arthropoda > Insecta > Lepidoptera > Drepanidae > Watsonalla > Watsonalla binaria. The sequence goes on along the minus strand of OV838929.1, from coordinate 799,755 downwards.
TCGACATTCATAACCAGGGCCTAAATTGAATAGTTTATTTCTAATTCAAACATTTATAATAAAAATGTAGTGTTATATTCCTTCCTGGGAAGAGACAGGCTTCCATACTACTTAAGAAGGATGTGCTGACATTAAGGAGACCAGGTGTTCTCATTATGATAGCAATTTCGCTGTGTTTCGAGCGTTCCAGTTCATTGTTCCTCGGCCAGACGATGATGAAGAGATATGAGACAGATGTAGGTATATATTTATATAACACACGCCAAATATATAACTCATATTTCGCTAGATATTTTTAAAGTCTCACGTAATAAAATTCAAAATATCTTATTTGATTACACTTTTAACTACTTAAGTACGTTCAAATCGTCAGAAAATAGGGGGCGAGCCTTTCGCCATTATGTAAAAACCCAATAACACTTTGCCCGACCCGGGATTCAAACACAGGACCTCGTGTACCGCAAAATTGATTTGCGACGATTAGAACAACGATACAGCAGATTTAAAAAATAATTATGTTTGTGATTGGAAATTCCGGATAAACTTTACATTAAACTAGCGGATGTCACGCGGTTTCACCCGCGTAGTTCCCGTTCCCGTGGGAATACGGTGATGAAATATAGCCTATATTATCAGTGATAATGTAGCATTCTAATGGTGAAAGAATTTTTGAAATCGGTTCAGTACTTTTTGAGCCAATTCGGTACAAACATTTTCCTCTTTATAATATTAGTATGGAAAATCTTGCAACTTTCTACGATAAAAGTAGCAAGCCGAAGAATGCGTATATTGTGTGGGAGTCCTATGATATATGTGCGTTCCTCTACAGATTGGAGATTGCACCCTGATGGATTGGATCCGCGGCGCCCGAGGCGGTGAATAATTTTCTACATAAATTATGAATTATGGATACATCTTTTGCGGAGCCAACTTTCAAGTGAACGGGTCTTTTTTTGAGGCAGGTGTGGCGTTGTCTCTGGGACATATCATCGTATACTTAATCACCTCTCATTCTTGAGATATAACTAGATAATAATGGTCTCCTACCGAATTAGGGTTACGGCGGCTAATCTCAACGAGGATTAGCCAACTGCGCAGGAGATATTATAGTGCACAAGTGTTTGTGCAAACACAGGTGCACTCTTTATTCCCTCACTCTCATAGTGGGATGGGAGGCAATCAGACACGACCGGAGAGAGATCAGGCGGAGGACCAACGGTGCAACGTACGCCCCGAGCCACAGGGGTGGAAATACCGCCAACTTCCAAACTCCGGGCATTTTATTGTGAATTTCTTGACAGAAAAATCCAATATAAATGTTTGACCCGACCCGGGAATCGAACCCGGGACCTCGTGATCGGCAGGCGAACGTACTCACCACTAGACCAACGAGGCAGTAGAACTACTAAACTCATACCATATATTACATGTTCATATAATGTATGCATTGGAACTGTGTCCATGGGCTTACGTTTCTTGAGTGATTTATTTTGTATTTATAATATTTTTGAAAAGAGTATTTACTGAGTTTCTTGCCAGGTTCTTCTCAGTAAAAGCAACCTTCCGAACCTGGCGGTAGCATGTATAATCCTGTATAATTACGTCATTCTGACGATTTGAAAGTACTTTGTAAAAAGGCTAATCGAGTAAAGATATTTTTGAATTTGAGGTTGAGCTTGGTACTCGTACAGCTAGAGACATCGTCGTTGTAGTATTGAGCTCAAACCTGCTAGCACCTACATTCTAAGCGTGTCAACTAATTTATATTATATTTACGTAGGTGCTTCCCAAGATAAAGAAGGTAAAGATATAGAGCCTGTATTCCCCGAAGGGGTAGGCAGAGGTGTTGTAATAACAACACATACATTTCACCGAAGATGATTAAGTGCCAACGTGACTGATGGTGAGTCTACCGCTGTCTCAGTCACTATTCATCCGTCCGTTTGTGTATTTATTCATATTATAAAATGAAATGATGAACGCGGCCACATTGCGAATATAATTTATACATATTTAATTAGCAGAATACAAGCACAGTAGTAATTACAGTTCTGATTAATAACAACAATTAATAATGTTGAATTTGAACTAAATTTAAATATGCATGATTGCAATATATGGGCCCGTCCAATTGGTAATTAGGAGGGCTCGGGGCCAAAGATCCATTCATGCGTTCATTAAACCGTGTAAATGGGATTAATTTATGATTACAGGGTTTAAATGAAAGGCCGTAGGCGTGCCCTCGGTACTTTTGTGCTAGTGATCTCAGCTGATGGAGACTTGATTGCATTTGTATCTACAGGAATACTTGAAGAGGATATAACACTTACGATATTCGCTCTGATGAATCCCTAACATCCCAAATATTGAAGATAACTAGCCTTCAACTAAAAGTCCTATGTGTCACTCTTGCATTACAAATTTATACCAATTGGAATGTGAAAAACAGTATCATCAAGCGATTGCAAGTTCGAATCCCAGCCGGGCCTGTACCAATGACTCTTTCTGAAAACTTATGTGCAGTGAATTCACACCACGTGATTTACTGTCTCGGTAAAGCATGTGGTGTGAAATCACTGCAAGGAAAACATCGTAAGGAAACCTGCATATGTCTGTGAAGTTATTCAAAGACGTATGTATATTGCCTGAGACGGCGGTGGACTCACCCTCTGTCACGTTAGCACTTAATCATGTTCGGTGAAATGTGGGTGTTGTTGATACTTCTGGGATGGCGTGAGCGTGGGCATATTTATTGATTGGAGAAATTAAAGAAATATCAAAAAATATATATTATATTTAAATATTACGCCCTGTTTTGCTGTTGCAAACGAAACAGCATAATATCAATTGACTTAACTAATAAAATGGTTTGACAGTATAATTTATTGATCATAATGACGAAAGTTAATAGCCTCATCTAGATCGGGCTGGGGTCTAGTATCTACGTTATTTCTTATTTTATTTAATTACCCATTATATTAATTGGCACATTCAAAGGCAATCTGAAAAATAACGCACTTACTTGCTGCGAAAAACTAGGGTTCAGCCGAAAGTTCGGAGAGTCCCTACTACTTATTCGTTCTAAAATTACATCCGAATGTGGTCTACTACAAAACTCTTTGACGTTAATTGTATACTCTAAAACGGCTTTAATAAAATTATTAAACGTACGAAAATTTGTTTTTTAATGAAAACAAATTCATACTGAAACTCTTTTGGCTTCGTTGGTTTGCAAAGATCCCCAGCAATCCCTAAAACCCCAGCACTCAAAATAGAGTAAGCATAAACTTCAACAAACGTAACGACAATTGCAAAGGAATTGGAACAAGTTGTAACAATCCAGCGACCTACATGTACAGGTACACTTCTGAACAATTCCAAAGTTCTTGAACTCCACAATGAAGTCTGCGAACTTCACTCACTTTGTTACGGCTCATAAGTTTTCATTGAGATTGTTCGCGCGTTCCAATCAGTTTAGGGTGATTTTTGAGGAAAACGATTTGAATTCGGTGAACTTATCTGAGTAACAACAAATAAAAAAAATAAGCAAAATAGACCTTTTAAGCAACCAACTTACGCAATTAAGACAAGTGGCATTATTTAGGCAATAACGACTACCAACCAAGCATGTAAGGATTGTATGGGATACAGGCGTGCGCATGTGTATGTATGACTACCCCTATGATGTTATATACTAGTGTAGAGCGTTTCTCCACTCGCTACATAGATGGCGCTACTCGCTAACAATAGCGAAGATGAAACAAATACACAAGAACTTAAATCGCGCAGTTTTCAAGCGCATTGCAGTATATATACAAGTTTCCAACTAGAACAGTTGAAGCCGCGGTTCTCCAGACAAGACACCCGTCTGGCTGGAAGATCTTCCCATTGCTGGGGACAAGCATGATCACTTGCTCTCCTGACAATAGCCTGCGCCTGTAACTTCGCCTGCGTGGCCGATAAATTCACAAAAAATCTTGCGACCCTCATTAGAAGCGAAATTCGGGAGACCGTTTCATCCACCAAATTTCACGTCGCTTAGACCTGAGTGTTAATGTATTAGTCAAGCAGTCAGTCAGTCAATGAGAACTTGTATAGATTTATTATGTAACTCAAACTAGCAATAAGTACAAAGATAATTTATTAATAAAAAGAAACCTTTAGTTCGAAGGGCTTTCAGAGAGGAACCAGTAAGAAACTCAGCCAGACTTCGTCTTGTTACTTAATCACGTAAAATACAACTTAATCGTTCTTAGAAAACCATCCGAAAATGTTCCCAACAATCAGCGCAAACTGGAAAGATTCCCATAATTTTACTCACGCACGAATTTAATACTCTTGTAAACATAGTAGGTAATCATTAAAATTAAACAAAGCTGCCAGACCAAACCGCTAGCCTAAGGGCACGCAACAATGGCAGAGATCCGGCGGGAAACGGCGGGGAAATGTATAGAAATGCTCATGTGTAATTTGATTTCAACAAGGCTTAGGGAAACTTTGTTGTACTTACAACATAACTCGTAATTGGAATCGGTGAGGCTCGGCGCAATTGTAAAAGATTGCGTAATAAACTCTGTAAGATATTTATGATTAAATTAAAATTGTCAAATAACAAGTATTTATTTTTCAAGACCTAATGCAAAGACTTTGGAAAGCTAGTAAAGGAAAAGGGGCATGAGACCTATCAAGTGAAAACTCCTCCTACTTCTAAATTCTACCAGGCCGTGAGGAAATTCATCGCTCGGTGATGATGAAAATTGTGTGAAAAAATGATCCTTAGTAATGAAAAAAAATATGCAAAAACGTCACTTTATCTTATAATCCTCCTCTTCATGCAACACTAAGAATAAAAGAGGCTGTCAGTACGTTCCAGCTTCTGATACAATAATCACTAGTCGTTTTAACACAGTCAATACATCTACGAAATAAAATCAAGGAGAATAAGACACGTTGCACCACGGAACAGCGAACCCGATAATTTGGCCTTGCACCCTCAGGCTCGAATGTACTGCAAACAAAACAACTCAGTGATTGCTAGCGAGATGATATGATTGCCAACTCGTTCCTACAGCGGCGGACCTATGATGCTGCCTTGAGGCACCCCCATTTCAAACTTCACTACACTAATCCCGATCCGTGTAAAGATTGGAAATAATAAGCAAGGATGTTTGAAATAGAGTAAATTTAATATAATATACGTTTTAGCATCATATTGGTTAGGGTAAGCGAAGTTATTATGTATGGGGGACAGTCAAATGCTTTAGTACAAACCAGAAACTTTGTTATATGTGAAACCTTATTGTCACAGAGCTGAAGATGCCGGCAGAAGCTATACTAATATTATAATTAGAAAAGGTTTATACGTATGTTTATAACGAACTGTACTGATTTTAAAAATTCTTTCACCATTTGATTACTACATTATCAATGATTAATATAGGCTACATTTTATCCAGGTAATCCCACGGGAACGAGAAAAATAAGCGGGTGAAAACGTCCGCTAGTACATTCTATGAGCGAAATAGAGAGATTCGCAGACTTATAATGTTCTTACTTAGAACGTGTACCATCAGTCAATCTGATGTCTCAAGCTCCAGACTGCAAGAAAATTACAATTCTCAACTGAACTTACATCAAATTGCACAATTTATCGCATGATAAATAATGGACAGCATTTTCCTTACGGCTTTGTTGTCTGTGAGTGCCTTTGTTATGAGTGCTGTTTACGGTAAGGTTGCGTTTAAGTACGATTAAAGCTCACTTTGAAGTCAGGGTACTGTTACATGAAACAAATATCTGGGATACTCCGGGTGGTGTCTGTCAATCTGTTTGTTACATTAGTTTTACTGGGAACCTGAACGAGACATTTTTAATATGGTTACTTCTGTTAACATGGCAATTGGCTCGCCGCCTATTACAGAAAACTCTGCCTACCCTTTTGGGGAAAATGAGCGTGAGCAAATGTATGTATATTTTTCAGAGGCTATTGAACTCCAAACGTTAATCAGTAACCTATACTGCACCAGACCAGTAATTCAACTAGGGAATACGGCGGCAGAGTCACGTAAGTCTCTATTTATAAGTGGGTGTCGTTACACCCTTTGGTGCCTTCAGAGGCGAGATAATGTATGTGACCTCTAAACAAACGACAATTCTACGTTATACTGCACACTGGTTATAAATATTTATGATTTGAATGAATCATTCATTTACCTACTCCGCTGAATGGGAAACCATAAATTGATCGATCATTAACTTTTATGAGAGTTCTTTTGAATGATTATGTTCTCGATTTTTAACGATTTAAGCATAATATCGTTTCTGGCCGGTAATTTTCTGTTACACGGAAAGTTTATATAGTGAGAAAGAAACAGGGTTTTATGACTAAACAGTGTGAACCTCAATTAGGAGACAAATTACAAAAATATTCTCATACAAAGATATGCTTCCACTATCATACACCTGCAGCTGCGGTACATTCACAGAGAATTCTGCCCCCTATGCGTGGAATATTGGAATACCCTATCTTAATGCTTAAAACGTACACCTCACAAAGAACACACCCTCCAAATGTCATGTCTCTAGGACCAGTGGTTTAGGTTGTTACGTTGATGATTTATCTATCAGTTAGTAAGTGAGGTATTTCTAATTAGGTATTTGTCCATTTTTACAGTATCAATTTGTCGAAATTGCTTAGTTGATGGGTTTTGCCATCCCAGTAGCAGCCTGGGATAGACAGCCTGGGGGCAATCGGCTTATCCCTTATTATATTTTTATGATGTACTATGAACACACTTCAGCGTACCCATTCGGGGAATACATGCGTGAGAATATGAATGTAATTTATTTTAATATAACTTGGATTTCATTAGCTTAATAGGTATTATCACTCATCACTCATATTGAGAATGATAGGTTCAGAATTTCCAACACAAAAAAGTACTTTTATAATGATGTTATTACTTACATAAATTGAACGATACATCACGCAGACGAGATACGTCTATGTCTCTATACGGGTGTATTACATTCTGGCCCGCTAAAATAAGTCCCGAATTCTTGGTGCTACATTGTGGACTTCACAAGGTACCAGTGACGACATAAACTTTTCAAAACAGTTTAACAAATTGCTATAACAGCTAACTCCGTTTTGTTTTTAATTGTTTTTGGATTACATTTCTGTATTTATCAAAAACACTAGGGTGCCTAAACAAAGCGGGGCCTGTACCAATGTGTTTCATTCAACCATTCAAGGTCTTTTTTTTTTTGTTGACGAGGGGGAAACCTTCAAAAGGTCCCCGACCGTGTGTGGGATTCTTACCGCACTAAAACCCCCCCGGTGGCCGTCCTCAGTGCTCAGGGGGGACTCCGGGTACTCTGATAGAACGCACCGGTGTCCCCCCACACTTTGCCGGGGCACATCCCCGGGGCATCTGTGGCGCCGCCCCTGGAGACCTCGCTGTGCAAGGCAGCGCGAGCCACATCGCGCTGCCACCTTCCCGGGCCCGCGTCGGTGGTCAAAGCTCCCAACCCGACCACCGCCAGCAGGCCCTCCGGCCCCCTTTTAGTCGCCTCTTACGACAGGCAGGGGATACCATAACCATATTCTTAGACCCTGGCTATTGGGTGGACCATTCAAGGTCTGCTCCAATTGATCCTGGCTCTCAAACCTAATTTGTCATACAGTTACAAAACATACTTCTGCCTACATCTTCAGGGACCGTAGTGTGAAGGAATCCACACAATTTTCACTATCTAATTATTTATACTATTTAATCGTATACGTACGTACGATAAGCCTCTGTTATTTAGCGATCCGCAATAAGGTTAGGAATAATTGAACTTTGATCTCATAACACTCTTTATTACTAGAAGTTTAAGAGATCTGAAGTTTATAAAAGTACGATTAGCATTAAATTGCGCATTTGGGAAGTAATACGACGATATAATGAGCAAATATAGGGAGGGAATATTACTGGTAATGACCTTAAAGCAACAATTTTTACAAAGCTCGCGTTCTACGATACCCCAAAGCATAATGAAGCTAACATTAAGCCTATTCTTACACCACTAAAGGTTGCTAATCAAAAAGACCGCGTACACATTTTCACTAACACCAACCTGAATTTTAATGAGAGCGTCCTAAAGTTGTTTTTCCCATACGCGTTTGATAGATACAAACCTGTCAAGATATAAAACTGTAGGTTCTATTAAAGAACAGTCGTAAAAACGGATAATGTTCGGTGCAAGTCTGTTCCAACAGAAAACGTACATTTCTAAATAAATTCAGTTGAATATCGACTGTAACTAGCTGACGTTAAAACACAAAGTCGAAAGGCGATTGGTTTGGAATTTAGCGATGGCAAGTAATGTTTGAAAGACGTAACAATGAAGGTACAGATTGTTGTGAAAGCTGACACTTGGAACTTTTATGTTTCGGGTAATTTTAAGGCTAACTTAAGGAAAGTATAAAGCAGACAAGGTTATTAGAATACAATACAGGCGGATAAAGGTGTCATCACGAGCCTCGACTTCGAAATAGTATTTTTTTAGAGGAGAATTTTTCAGTTGGTGAAAGTTAAATAATTCTTCAATTCTGTTAACGAATATTTAATACTGTTGCCTTTGAAAGCAACAAGAATCAGAGTCAATTTGATGTTTTACAAAGTACTTTCAAATCGTCAGAATGACATAATTATACAGGATTATACATGCTACCGCCAGTAAACTCAGTAATTACTCTTTTCAAAAATATTATACAATTTAAAAAATACAAAATAAATCACTCAAAAAACATAAGCCCATGGACACAGTTCCAATGCACAAATGTCGATAAAAATTAGTTTATTAGTTCTACTTATATCTAAATGGTTGAGATGATGAAATCAGACAGTTTTGAGCGCTGGCCTTGAATGTGCAATAGTATTTTTTTGGAGGAGAGTAGGAGAATTTAAAAAGATAAATAATACTTTGTTTAATACTGTTAAGAGAGCCGTGGTGGCCTTGAGGTTTGAGCAGTTGCCTGCTACGCAAGCGACGCAAGTTCGAATCCCAGCGGGGTCTGTACCAATGAGATTTTCTAAAAAAACTTATGTACAGTGATTTCACACCACGTGCTTTACGGTGAAGGAAAACATCGTGAGGAAACCTGCATATTTCTGAGAAGTAATTCAATGACGTATGTAAAGTGTATGAGACGGCGATGGACTCACCATCTGTCACGTTGGCACTTAATCATCTTCGGTGAAAAGTGGGTGTTGGGATTACAACACCTCTGCCTACCCCTTCGGGGAATACAGGCGTGAGCATATGTATGTATGTATGTATGTAATACTGTTAACTCATTATGATTCCGGTTGCTTTCCCGGAGCAGGAATCATTATGCCAAATTTCAAGTTCATAACTAGCTTACTTATTCATATTCTTTTCAAATATCTTATATCTTTGAACGAACAATTCTTGTATACCTTTATAAAGAATCTGAATCTCGGAAACGGCTCCAATTATTTTCATGAAATTTCGTATGTAGGGGGTTTCGGAGGCAACAACTTGATCTATATATCTTGATAACAAAACTAGAATACCTCGGTTCGAGTCCTTATGTTACCGGCCCGAGTTATTCCCTTTTTTTATACATATGCTCACGCCTGTGTCCCATTGGGGGTAGGCAGAGACTACCGTTTGCCACATGCTAAATGTCAAGGTCTTTCTTTTGTGTGAAAAATCGAGCACAGCTCGGTCAACCAGGTACTGACGAATAAACCGACATCACGTCGTATCAAGATAAGCATCTCAAAAGGAGAATGCAAGGGAGAAATTCTTCACGCGTACCAATGCGAGACAATAATCGAATGCAACAAAACAAAACCGAATGAATCGAGACAATCGAACGCGAATGAAATCGACTCGATGCAAATATTCAAGCGGGGCCGATGCATTGTTTGTTTTGCCGATAAAATATAATGTCTTTAAGATCGTTGTTTCTTGCATAACGGGAAAGTTTAAATAAAGGAGTTAAAAGTCGATCGATTGATTTGTGGCGTCGTGCTCGCTGCGCCGGCGCATGTCTCGCCTGATCAATGTTTGGATCGATTACAAAATACATTGGGTTCCTTTAAATTTTTTATTGGGTTTTACGATTTGCGAAACATCATCGAAAATGAAAAACTAATATTAGGTTACATATATACACTAATTATTAACAAAATGAGGATTCTATGTTATTCGCATATTTTTTTATTTAAGTATGTCGTTCGTCTGAAACTATATCACACTAAAAGTCTAACCTCTATTCTAGTCTAGAATATTAGAAAATGTTTCGTCCGCAAACTAATAAGTACTGAAATCCAAGAATATTGTAAAAGTTATGCTTAATTATTTCCACCCAGCCGAAATGATGTAAATTAATATGATCAAGTACCAACATGAAAAAAACAAGAATCTATAAAGCAATTATAATAATGAATCGTCGTTTAAACGTTATCAGTGGCGGGACAAAAAACATCTGACGGTATATTGGGCTCCCTTATTAGGATAATGCCCACGTGGGTTAAGTTACGGCCTGTAGAGGTGTAACAACATCCTGTATATTTACGAGCCATAAGAACATAGACACAGTATATAAAATAAGCTTACGAAACAGTATTGCAACAAGCGATCTTATTTCAATATTAAATAAGATTGCTTGCAAGTGCCATCTAACAAGCGCATTGCAAAAAAAAAATATTTACTGTTAAAGTTGTTGATTTGGACTTTTGAAAAATGTCCGGAAAAACGTAAATAAAGTATACGACGTGACATACTCGTACTTCAATCTGACATTACGCTTATATAATAACTAGCTGTGCCCCGCGGTTTTACCCGCGTAGAGCTAATTTCATGGGTGGCCTGATATTTTTTAGCCTAAGTTACTGCTTGTAATATTAGCTATCCGCCAGTGAAAATCCCGTTAAAATTGGTCCAGCCGTTTCGGAGCTTAGTCGGTACAAACATAATGACTGACGAACGGACAGGCAGTCAAACAGAGAAAAAATTTAAAAATTGTTTTTACATATTCTTTTATATACATTTAGTGATAAGCTGTATTTAGGAATTACAAACAGACACTTAAATTTTTTCAATTTCCTACTGCGTATCAAATTGACACACAGTATAATACTTTATTACTAATACCGAAATGTATTACTTTCATGCATTAAAAAGCTGTTTATATATTATACAAACAGACACCCAATTATCGGGTAAAATAGTCTGCAACGATTTCAAGTTGCACCACACAAAATCGGCAGCTCGTTCGGCAATCGGAAATCTCGCAACAGCCTGAGGCTTCATGGCGAAAACTCCCGTTATAGCGAGGTCCCTGGATATGTTCATTACTAAGGGAACAGTGGAACATGTTCAACATGTACCCAGGTGTGGAACAAACCATAAATATCGTATTCTGTAAGATTTATAAGAGACGTTTGGACATGCAGAACCAATATTTTTCGCAAGAATATTCTTAGGATTTTTACTTTTGGTAATTTTACCTGCATTCATAGATGTTGGGGGTAATGTATCTTATTTGGATGCAGATAAGCAATAATGTGTCAACCCGCATAAACTTGGTTTTGAGAAAATGGCGTCTTAAGATGATTGTATACGTGATTTAAGATTTGTTTTATGACATAAATCCATTTTTTACGTACTTTTATGTTTCAGATGACTTGAAACACTTTTTTAGAATGTTAAATCCGTGATGCATTATCAAAATATATCAAAACCTTTGAATTTGACTTTTTGTGGGTTGACACATTATTGCTTATCAGCATCCATTTGTTCTGCAAAGGTGGCGAACGAAAGTCCTTCTGGTGGCGAGCTACTGTAGCCTATGATCGTGTATCTAGTTAAATTGAAATAAAAAAAGTTTTTAATTTAAAACATAACAAGCTTAGCAGTTCAAATTACATTGATACTAGTTTACTTACAAATCCCGCGTCAAGTTCATCTTTTATGATCATATAAATTGTATATAAGGAGGTTATAAGTGGATAGTTAAAAATTTTAAGGTAAAAATCTTTTCTTTAGAGCGTTTAAAAAAAGTTTTTGTTTTTAATTTGTAATTTTAACATGAAGAGCCCCGCGGTTTTACCCGCGTAGTCTTACTTTTATGGGTGGCCCGCGAAACCCTAATATTTTTTTAATGAATAGTAGCCTAAGTTACGGCTTGTAATATTAGCTATGCGCTAGTGAAAGTCCCGTTAAAATCGGTCCAGCCGTTTCGGAGATTAGCCGGAACAAACAGAAAGACAGACAAAGTTTTTTTTTTTAAATTGGTTTTTCTATGTCAGTACCGTATATACTTTCATATGGATTTAGTGAAAAGCTGATATTTTGGAATTACAAACAGACACTTAAATTTTATTTATCTGTATAGATATAGATGTATAGACTTCGGTCATTCTATTTCCTACAAAATCTATGAAACATACATACATATGCTCACGCCTGTATTCCCCGAAGGGGTAGGCAGAGGTGTTGTTATCACAACACCCACTTTTCGCCGAAGATGATTAAGTGCCAACGTGACACATGGTGAGTCTATCGCCGTATCAGACACTATACATATCTTTGAATTACTTCTCAGAAATATGCAGGTTTCCTCACGATGTTTTCCTTCACCGTAAAGCACGTGGTGTGAAATCACTGTACATAAGTTTTTTTAGAAAAAACTCATTGGTACAGGCCCCGCTGGGATTCAAACTTGCGTCGCTTGCGTAGCAGGGCGACTGCTCAAACCCCGAAGCTACAACGGCTCTATGAAAAAAGCATTATATTGAGCCTATGATTAAAAACGTGTCTTGTAAAAGAGATAAAGGGTAGGACAACGTTATTGGTATCATCCGATCGGCGGCTGGCCACACAGATAACGGGTTGCATTACGAAGGACATGACATTACAATTTGTTGCCGAGCTCACACTAGCGACGCACAGGGATATATAGACACTGGAGAAGGATGGACTTTGAAAATATACATAAACAAATGTGGAAAGAGGTTTTATGTAAGCATGAAAGGCAGCGTGTGATCGGTAAGAATAGACGAAGAAATAAGATGTGACAGATGACAGAACGATGGTGGACGACGTGAAAGACGGAAGACGGGTTGATTATTTTAAGACGTATTTATTTTAAGATGTGTTGAAGTCGAAGTAAAGAAGATTCAGTCAAACCTTTATATTTATTATAATGAAAATTACTAAAAACTAATTACAAGTAGAAAACTTGGCCCAAATCGGTTGCTCATCAACTTTCCAAAGAGGTTGCACGTCGTCTGGTAGAAGCTTCTCGTGACAAGCGGGCTGGGGCTTTTCGCGCTCACAGAATCAGCATTGCTATTCAACGTGGCAATGCTGCCAGCCTTCTTGGCACGATCCCGAGAGACACCGATTTGGGACAAGTTTTCTACTTGTCATTAGTTTTTAGTAATTTTCAACCTTTATATTTAATTTATTTCAATCCCACACAAATATAGTATATCATCATATATCAAACCTCTATACAGATAAAAAAAAAAATTAGTGTCTTTTTGTAATTCCAAAGTAACAGCTTTACAGTAAATGCATATGAAAGCATACACGGTACTGATACAGAAAAATCTATTTGAATTTTTTTCTGTCTGTCTGTTTGTTCCAGGATAGCTAATATTACAGGGATTAACTAAGGCTTTAACATTACTTTTATTAAAAAAAACATTCAGGGTTCCGCGGGAATGAAATTAAATTTAAGCGAGTCTCCTCATCTCAAGCTACACAATTATACGCAGTAATATTTTTTTAAAATTTTTATATTTTTTTAATCGACTTTTGTGCACTGTGTCAATGGGCTTATATTTTTTTATATATATTATTACTCAAATTGTATTTTTTTTAAAAGAGTAATTACTGAGTTTCTTGCCAGGTTCTTCTCAGTAAAAGCAACCTTCCGAACCTTGCGGTATCATGTATAATCCTGTATAATTATGTCATTCTGACGATTTGAAAGTACTTTGTAAAAAGTTTAATCGAATAAAGATATTTTTGACTTGTATCGTATCCAGTTTTCGTTAACCCGTTGTCTCGCTTGGAGTATCTAATTGCAGGGAGGGTTTTAATAGGATGTTATTGAATTAGGATCACGCCCCCTCGCTACCTGTCATTAACAATACATACCGACGGACAGGTTTACATACATATATGTTAAGTTTTTGTTACGAAAGAGGGGTTTTGTAACAGGCAAGGAATTTCGATGATAAAATTTAAAAATATCTATATTGATTAGTATACATACATACATATGCTTACGCCTGTATCCCATGTGGGTAGGCAGAGACCACCGTTCGCCACATGCTACGATCCTTACATACTTCTTTCGCTTCATCCACATTCATGCATCTCTTCTTTCTTCGGTTCGAGTGCTCTGAATTTGACCTTTCTGTAAAATACTATTAATTTGGTCATAGTTGTTCTTTCTTGGACGCCCTCTACTGACTCACATTCGCTATATTAATTAGTCATCTTACAAAGTACTTAAAAATCGTTATAAGGACATTGAAAAGAAATTACATTATACAGGATTATAAAATAAATGGAACCCGGCTAGAAACTCGGTAATGAATACTTTATTATTCAAAAAAGGCCGTTAGGAAGCTACCCTCTGTACAAAACAGAGGTTAAGATAGTTCTTGGATTAAAAGTAGCTCCATCTCTTTCCGTGATGCGAATTTAAAAAGAGATGGACATAGTTAGTTTAGTCTTCGCTTATCATCTATCAATGATTTGTAATAAGGTCAGTCTTTACGCCAGTGTCAAGATTATTGTATTGAAATCCAGAGTACAAATTGTTATGAATTAGTTTTAGAGCTTAGTAGACACTAAGCTTTACGGAAAAAAAAGTATGATATTCACTATCTGGACACCCATAATAGAAGCTCTGCTTAGTTTGGGATGAAGGGCTGTGTGATAATTTATTGATTAAATTTGAAATGTAATTAAATAATCTCAACGCACACTGCGATTCCAAAAAGATTCCCCGGATGATAACGTAGTGAAATAAATTCTTAAAAATACGAACACGAGGCGGGACTCCAACCCACGACCTCTGCAAACCGTAGTCTACCTCAGGCGTCGAATTTTTCCTTCCCTTGTTGGCCGCCTAGCGCCTAGTTACATTTAGCTACATATCAAGAATTTGCATGTCATGCATAAAAATCTATTATTTGTGGAATGAACTCCATAAAACCCTGTGGTATCGTCAAGCGAGTGTACAATATGAGGTTATGCTATTGGATACGTGAAGATGAATCCGCGACTGTAGGCTCGATAAATGAATCGCCAATCGCTATATCGTAGGTTACTTACTCACGAAAGCTGTTGCATCGATGAATGTTTTCTTGTTGACTTACCTGAAACAATAAAAAGTAGTATCATTAGATGAAAGTTTGTAATTAAGCATTGGCTTCCTGCAGCTCAACAGGTAAAAATAAAAATACTTTCAAACCGTCAGAATGTTTACACAGGATTGTACATGCTACCGCCAGGTTCGGAAGGTTGCTTTTACTGAGAAGAAACTAATCCAATGCTGTGTAGTTTGAATGAGCGCAAAGGACGTAAGTTCCAGTCCCAATTTAAATCTCAAATGCAGCAATGTCACACTACAAGCTTTATAGTGCAGGAAAACATTTTGGTGAAGTTTTCATGATTAAGTTTGAGGAGAACCACCCAATAGCCAGGGTCTAAGAATATGGCTATGGTATCCCCTGCCTGTCGTAAGAGGCGACTAAAAGGAGGCCGGACGGCCTGCTGGCGGTGGTCGGGGTGGGAACTTTGAACACCGGCGCGGGCCCGGGAAGGTGGCAGCGCGATGTGGCTCGCGCTGCCTTGCACAGCGAGGTCTCCAGGGGTGGCCATACAGCTGCCCTGGGGATGTGTGCCCTGGCAAAGTGTGGGACACCGGTGCGTTCTATCAGAGTACCCGGAGTCCCCCCTGAGCACTGAGGATGGCCACCAGAGCGGTTTTAGTGCGGTAAGAATCCCACATACCCCGACCTGCCTCTCCCAAGGTGGTCGGGGACCTTTTGAAGGTTTCAACCTCGTCAACATACGTATAAAATTTATGAGGCCTGAGACTATGAACTTACCATCTGTCACGATGGCATGAATTTGTAGACGCCCCCTGATTGCTCGATGTAAACCAAAAAGATATTGTATTGCAACAACCAAAATACCGCACAGTCAATCCTGCAACGCAACCCCAATTGTTTATATTGTCATATCTGTCTGTCCAGTCAGACAAACCACACAAAAACTATATGGACGCGTAAATAAATACCACAATATTGGGATACAGACCAGTGTTGTTATTTGGAGGCTTGTGTTTGTTCTAACCATTTCGATTCATTGGTTTTGTTCTGGGATATTGCAATTTGGAAGTGGTCGGCTATGGTTTGATGTTCAGATGGTGAATTAAAAAAGTTTTCATAACGATTGTCTGATATGCAAGCGATGCAAGTTTAAATAACAGCGGTTTTTAAAGGGTAAAACGGGACCCTATTACTAAGACTTCGCTGTTCGTCCGTATGTCTGTCTGTGTACAGGCAAAGCCGTACATTTTGTCTAATATTATAAAACTTCACACACGACATTTCAACATTGTAAGCGCGATCTAAATTCTATGTTCGTATAGTAATTATATTTGAGTGCATTAAAGGCATTCATTGACATCGTCGGTTTATTTGACAACCCTTACCGCCACCCTATTGACATTGACATCATCTTTTACCCACATTCACATTAAAGTGCAGTGGTTCGACAAGTAGCCGTTACAGTCTGTATGTCCGTGTGTCACCAAGCTGTATCTCTTGAACCGTGATAGTTGGTCAGTTGAAGTTTTCACAGATGAAGTAATTATTTTGACGCTATAAAAACAAATAAAATTATAATTTGTTTTTTTTTTATGTAAGTACGGTGCTTACATAAAAAAATACACTCTAATACTTTCATAATACTCAATGCAAAAGCTGTTAATTTGGAAAACAGCCATACATTCCAATTTTATTTATTTGTATAGAAGCAAAAATGTTTGTAAAAATCAGATAAGGAGAGCTTTTACAAATCGTGGTGCTACCTAATTGACGATTGGCAATTTTGTCTTTGACCTTTTCCGAACCAATTTTGATGAAATTCGGTATTCTGATAGCTTTTACCCCAAGCACGGACATAGGAATTAGAAATACATTACGGCAGAAGTCACGGGTTAAAGCTAGTTATATACTAATGTGATTTTCGTCCGTCGTCAAGTTCCAAGTTGCGCCAAGATTCGATAGGACCAAGTTTATATTGTAACAGGATCGGAATTAAGTTGGAATTTGTAACAGAAGTTCCCTGTTTGTTGCTTAGTATGTATTACTTGATTGGATTTAGGTATCACCCTAGCAAGGCTTCTATCGAGGTGGGGTTCATGTTCACGATTCTGGTTTAAAGTATTTATTGAATAACTTAACAATTGTAATAATAGTGAGTGATTAATTTGTACGAAGTAGGGACCTTCGTACAAATTAATCACTCACTAATATCTATACAGATAAATAAAATTGAAGTGTCTGTTTGTAATTCCAAAGTAACAGCTTTTCACTAAATGCTTTTGAAAGTATACAGTACTGACTTAAAAAAACCTGGACCGATTCTAACGGGACTTTGACTGGCAGATAGCTAATGTTATAAGGAATAACTTTTATTCAAACATAATATTTAGGGTTCCGCGGGAATGAACTTAAATCTACATTGGTGTAATACATAAAAACAAAAATGTTTTTTAAACAGCATGATACACAAAATAATAGTCGTCGGTCGGTGTGAGTCCGACAGAGCCCTCTCGCTGCCCCCACGGCGGTTGGTGTATCCATATCAATGAATAGCGAGTAACGTAAACCCAGTTAGGATTTTCTTACACCTCCGACTGACCTGTAACGATTGCCAAGGATGTTAAATTGGCAACCGGGACCGACGGCTTAACGTGCCCTCTGATGCACGGAGGGCATTCTGGCGGTCACCCATCAAACTACTCGATCGATCGAATGATAGAGCGCTATAGCAACTGTGCCACGAGCTCCTCTTACCCTTAAAAGGGTATGTAAGTTTTTGTACGATATCTTACTGCAAGGTATAGTTGCGGGCAGAAGTTGGTTCTAAATACGTTGTGTTTGTTTGTCATCCCTTCATCCCTTCATCACTCCATCCCCTGTCCATTCCGTTGTCCTTAATTACAAGTCCCCTGTCATACTTCATAGGCAATAACGGTCACGTCGGCTTTGCGGAATGAATATTAATGCAACTATTTGTAATTGTATTATGTCAGTAATTGATTGTATAAATGACCTCGTTACAAGTTTAATTTATAAGCTGTGCTAATCTATAAATACAAAAAAATACGCTCACGCCATCCCAGAAGAGTCTCTCAAGGGGTAAGCAGAGGTGCTGTAACAACAACACCCACATTTCACCGAGTATGATTAAGTGTCAATGACAGAATGACAGAGGGTGAGTCCATCACCGTCTCAGACACTATTCGTACGTCTTTGAATTACTTCTCAGACGTATGCAGGTTTCTTCATTCTTTGTATTAAATATTGCTCAAACCAGAGACAACCAATTGAATGCTCAACTCGCTAACGCTTGTATTATAAGCCACAGATTGTAAAAGCGTTGACAGTTTGACAAATTAATACCGGGACACGCGCGTGCCTCGCATTACCCGGATTATAGTGCTGTTCTTAGCGAGCACGAATACACCCGGATACCCGGATGGACGGGTGAAGAATATTTAATTAAATAATTTATCATTTTTACGTTAAAGTTAGTAAAAATTATAATTCTTGTTGCTCAATAGCGGTATTTTAAGACAGATAAAGTTAATGAGTGAGTTTGCAAAACCGTCGATTAAAGTAATGGGCGCTTCAAAGAAAAATATCTAATCCCACAGCGAGCTCCTGCCCTCGAGTTCGCCCGCATTACGCGCAATTGGTCTCAGCGTAATGGTATATAGCCTATTCATTGATAAATAGGCTATCTAACACTGAAATATTTTTTCAGTCCGTAGCTTGTGAAATCAAGCGAAAGATCATCACCGTGTCAACTATAATCTATGTTACGAACCCTACGCTCATTATCTCCCTATGTTGTTACGAATAGTACTTTGTAAGAAGTCTAATCAAATAAAGATATTTTGAATTGAATTGAATTGAATTGAATACATTTATTTTCATTCTTTCTTCCAAATAAGTAGTGATTATAAACTTAAGAGAGGCTAGAGGGCTAAGGATATAGGCCATTGGGTTACCCCAATCGTGGTCGCGAGCAGACCACACTGGTGGTGTAACCCAATCGAAACGTCAAGGTATGTACGTTATTTTCAAAATATTATCGTGATAAGTCCCGAGTAACTTTAAATACGCTAGTACCATATGTACGTTAGAAAAAAAGGCTAACACCAGTGTCTACCATCTGTCATGTTCGCATCTTGATTCAACCCGAAGCGACTGCCCTCTGACCTTCGTAACCTATTCTACAGTAATCTGGGTTAAACAAGTTGTCAGACTTTCTTAGGCCTCCGACTGACCTGCAACGATTGCCAAAGATGTTAAATTGGCAACCGGGACCGACGGCTTAACGTGCTCTCCGAGGCACGGAGGGAACTCGGACTCATCCTTCCAATTACTGTGGGTTAGGGTTGCTTAATTTCGCTGATCGAACGGTATGCGCAATAGCAACTGTGCCACAGAGGACTGTATGTTACCTTTGCTAAAATCTTTCGTAAATTCAGATTCTACTTAAGGAACCCTCACAGAATAAATAGCATTGTTTTCTGATAATATTTCCCACAAAAATAACAAGGTACATAGCACATAATTAAGTAAACCACGAATACCGTCATTACTGTCGTCCATCTTGTTAAATTGCTCGGAACAGACAAATGAGGATGTAATTGTAGCCTTAAGGTACATTCTTCCTGTTTGCTATTATTTTGTTGAGTGCCTCCGAAAATTGGGAATAGGTGGACCATTAATAATAATACAGATAAGTAAATATCTGTACGTTCTGTTTGGCAGCGTTTCTTTTGGTGGCATTTGAATTATTAACACACACATTATTAAATGACTTGAGGAAGGATGTATTCTAAATGAGGTGTAGGTATTCAATAAGGGTTTGTAGAAATACCAGCAAAAAAATTTTTTTTTTGAAATTACAATTTATTTTTGATGTTAAGTGTAGTTGTTAGATATTACTAAAGTTTCAATGTACCCCGATGTGTATATCATATTTTTTTACCGACTTCAAAAAAGGAGGAAGTTATATTTTCGTTACCTCAGAACTTTAATTGGTTATTTGAAAGGTAATGCTTCCCAAATGGTCGCTCCTGTCGTCTTCCCAAGTGATAATTTAAGTTCTCTCTTTTCGAAGGCGGTTTTAGCTTTTTATAATTCTCAACAAAACAAATCGTAGCTATTAACAGATTACCCACCATCTTAATTCCTAAACAAACAACTCAATCATCTAATAACATGTTGTAAAATCCCGCCAATTAGAAACAGCCAACACATATAATAACACGAACAAGTTTACACCGTGTTTACAGTCTGTGGCTGTGAGCTATGGTTTACCATAAACACGACAGTTTACACGAGGTTTGTCTTTGGTTCGTTACTTTTTAACTTATTGTCCTTTGAAGTACGTAATTAACATGTTGAATTATGTTATGACTCACACACACACATATTCCCCGAAGGCAGAGGTGTTGTAATAACAACACATACTTTTCACCGAACATGATTAAGTGCCAACGTGACGTGAGTCCAGTAGTCCTAGACAAAGAAACATTGGCTATGATATCCCCTGCCTGTCGTAAGAGGCAACTAAAAGGGCGGTGGTCAGGGTGATTTGACCACCGAGCCGCGGGCCAGGGTGCCTTGCACAGCGAGGTCTCCAGGGGCGGCGTCGCAGCTGCCCGGTGCGTTCTATCAGAGTACCCGGAGTCCCCGCTGAGCGCTGAGGATGGCCACCGGGGGGTTTTAGTGCGGTAAGAATCCCACATACCCCGACCTGCCTCTCCCAGGGCGGTAGGGGACCTTTTGAAGGTTTCCCCCTCGTCAACAAAAAAAAAAAAAAAAAAACCTTGAATGGTTGAATGAAACACACAAACACACTGGTACAGGCCCCGCTTTATTAAGGCACTCTAGTGTTTTTGATAAATACGGAAATGTAATCCAACAACAATTAAAAACAAAACGGAGTTAGCTGTTAAAGCAATTTGTTAAACTGTTTTCGGTAGGGGCTTTTGAAGGTTTCAAAAAGTCCCCGAAAAAAAAAAACAAAGAAACATTCTCTCGCGCTTGCGCTAATAGAAATGATACAAAATGTATGTATAATGACATAAATCAGTCACGTGACATGTCATTTCCGTACATTTTGTATCGTTCCTACTAACGAAGCGTGAGGATATTGTTACTTTGTATACAGGCTCTGGTTAGATATTTAGCTAGCGATCAACCCTCGCTTCACTTCTGGTTTGAGATTATTAACATAACGTTGTATTTTTTCAACTATTTAAAAAAAAGGTGTGCCCCGCGGTCTCACCCGTGTAGACGTTACTACGCTATACCACGTTTTACGTCACGTTCCAAAAAATCCATCCTATGTCCTTCTCCTGGTTCTACCTCCCCACCAATTTTCAGCCGTTCTTGAGTTATGAATATCATCTCCCTGGCCTTATCCCATACATTGTTGTGGTCTGCACTTGATTCCAACCGATGTGGCTGATCACCTGATTTTTGTACGAAGCGACTGCCATCTGACCTTCGCAACCCCTTTAACGAGGAAAATCTGTGATCTGGGTTAAACCAGTTTTCAGACAATTTTAGACCTCCGACTGACCTGTAACGATTGCCAAAGATGATAAATCCACCCATCCAATTACTGGCTAGACTTAGGGTTGCTTAACTTCGCTGATCGAGTGATATGCGTAATAGCAACTGTGCCACGAGCTTCTTGAGTTATAAATAGTGTAACTAAACTTTCTTTATATATATAATAATGGTCTCCTACCGAATTTCTGTTACGGCGGCTAATCTCAACGAGAATCAGCCATGTGCGTAGGAGATATTATAACGCACAAGTGTGTGCAAACACAGGTGCACTCTTTATTCCCTCACTCATGAGAGTGATTGGAGATCGGAGTGAGATCGGACTATGAAGTCGGATAGGAGGCAATCCGACAGGAGAGAGATCAGGCGAGGCTATCCGAGGCACGGTGGTGGAAACACCGCCAACTTCCAAACTCCGAGCATTTATTGTGAAAATCTTGACAGAAAAACCAAAGATCTATTTTTGACCCGATCAGTGAATCGAAACCGGGACCTCGTGATTGACAGGCAAACTTGATAACCACTAGACCAACGAGGCAATCAGGTAGCTTTTTTTATCTATACACCCATCGGAGTACACCTCAAGGTGTAGTTTAGAAGAACGATGCTTTCATACAGAAAAAATACTCGTATATGAAATTGGCGACTTGAAGTAATACTATATACAGAATATGTTCTTGTCCAACGAAGAAAATAATACCGCAAAACATTAAATGAAATTAACATGATTCCGCGAACAGCTCAACGGATGTCCAACACAAAAACGAGATGTCTCGAATTAATACGAGCGTACTTAATCTAATAACTCACGCGCATTATTAATGTCCGTGACACTTGTGGACACTTATCTCAATAATTCTCTAGCCCTACCACTTATTAATAACGTGTATACTTAGGGGATTACGTTATTATCACACTCTATTCCTTCCCGTGACTGTGTTTGCGAAGATTTCTTAAAATCGCCATTACGTGACATCGCGTTATCGTTAACATAAATTTGTATAGGATCACAGTAGTGTCATCTTTGGGCCGATAGATGGCGCTGTTTCGATATTATACAAATTTGCATTTACATCGACGCGGTGACAACGAAAAACTCTCACTAGGCCCTCGGGATTTGTTTATATATCGTTTCGAACCCGACCGCGCGTCCTGAGGGAGCATAAGACAAAGTAACATGCTCTCGCGTTTGCTCCAATAGAAACGGTAGAAAATGTATGGCAATGACGTAAATCAGTCACGTGACATATGTCATTCCCGCACATCTGTATCGTTTCTATACCTTCACGAGCTATGAGCTCTCAGCTAAATTATTTCGGGTAGACAGACAGAGACATACTTACATACATATGCTCACGCCTGTGTTCCCGAAGGGGTAGGCAGAGATGTTGTAATAACAACACTCACTTTTCACCGAATATGATTAAGTGCCAACGTGACTGATGTCAACGTCTTTGATTTACTTTTCAGACATGTGCAGGTTTCCTCAAGATGTTTTCCTTCACCGTAAAGCACGGGGTATGAAATCACTGCACATAAGTTATTAGAAAAACTCATTGGTACAGCCCTAGCTGGGATTCGAACTTACGTCGCTTGCATAGCAGGCGACTGCTTAAACTCCAAGCCCCCAACGGCTCTAGCTGTCTAACAAATAGCTGGACAGATAAAGCTAAATTTGACATAGATATTGAATTTTCACGAGTGGCGCTTTGGCAGCTTCCACACATTTTTTTAGATAATCTTTAGTCTAGACTTTTTAGAAATGCCTGAGTATATTTCATCTCATTTAAATTTACAGCATCTTCAATCTCATTATAATTTAATTATAGTAAAATAATGAATTGGCAACAACTTTTGAGCATTATAAAAATATTATAAATGTGTCTGATGGTCTACATGTGGATACTGACCTTTGTAAGCGAACGATTATATTCTTATTTATTTACCTCTTAGCTGGAAAGAAAGGTTTTTAAAATTTTAAAATATTTAGAATAAATATATCCATCACTCAAAGCGATGGGGACCAAATCAAAAATCAATGTTTTTGGAAATGAAAATCATAGACCGGCAAGTTTGAATTTATACCAGTTTTTATAAAAATGTATTTTATATACATAACGTATAGTTCACATTGTGCTTTGTCAGTAAGTGTGGAAAATAAATTCATTTTCTATATTATTTGAAAACTACGCGTAGAAATACATTTTAAGACTTATCTTATCTTGGACATGATTATTTTTTGAGCTGAGCCCCTATCATTCTAAGGGTGCGATCTGATCTGATATCACGGCCACAATAATATAAATATGATCTACCGAATTTCGGTTACGGCGGCTAATCTCAACGAGTATTAGCCATCTGCGCAGGTGCACTCTTTATTGCCTCACTCTCATAGTCCGATGGGAGGCAATCAGACACGACCGGAGAGAGATCAGGCGGAGGACCAACGGTGCAACGTGCGCCCCGAATCACGGGCGTGGAAACACTGCCCAACTTGCATACTCCGGGCATTTTATTGTGAATTTCTTGACAGAAAAACCCAATATAAATGTTTGACACGACCCGGGACCTTGTGATCGGCAGGCGAACGTGCTAACCACTTGACCAACGAGGCAGTTATTAATAATATAAATACTTATGTGCACTACAAAACTATTTACAGACATTAGTATATACCACACACTGTCTCGTTCTGTCAACTTCGTCTCAAAAAAACCACAGAAGAGAAATCAGAGAAATGAAATCATAAAAGTGTTGCGCGGTGTGTACACAAACAGATTAGTGGCGCGATAGTCGCGCGATTAATTGCCGCGATATGGCCCGTGTGCGCGCCCCTTAGGAATTCCGTTTTTATATTCCTGTCATATTTAGTGGAGGCGTGATGTCAGTGATTACTAATGTTTATTGTTGCCACATGTTTGGCTTGCAGGTAATGGGAGGCCTTCAATCTCCCGGATTCATCTATACTTCTTTGCTTATATTATAAAGCTTATATACAAATCTTACCTTATTTGTATGTAAGTATGTTCGTAATGAAATGGCTGAAAAAATACTGGACCGATCTTGAAAATTCTTTCAGGAATGGATAACTACATCATCAGCGATTAGCATAGGCTATATTTTATCCCCGTATTCCCACGGGAACGGGAAGTACACAGGTGAAACCGCGTGACGTATCCTAGTAGATGAGTAAATTTATGAGTAAAACACAATCTGTGCGATTTCTGCAGTATTTTTTTTTGTGCGTTGAACTCACACCTCTATTCCCCGAAGGGGTAGGTAGAAGCTTAATTAGTGCACTGTCACATTTCGTCAATAATTTAACAATAAATGCCCGGAGTTTGTAAGTTGGCGGTGTTTCCACCCCCGTGTCTCGGGGCGCACGTTGCACCGTTGGTCCTCCGCCTGATCTCTCTCCGGTCGTGTCTGATTGCCTCCCATCGGACTATGAGAGTGAGGGAATAAAGAGTGCACCTGTGTTTGCACAAACACTTGTGCATTATAATAATTCCTACGCTATGGCTAATCCTCGTTGAGATTAAGCGAAATTCGGTACGGGACCATTATTATTGATAATATTGGGAAAAAATATGGTTTCATACCATCTGGCACGGCGTCTGATAACCTTATACAATCCCATTAGATAGGTGATTGTTTTTTAACGTTTAATCTAGCCATTGTTTCAATTAACGTCAGTACAATTCGAAGCTTTTAAAGGTAGCCTAAACAGTAAATTATATGTAACACGATAAAACATGTCTCCACACAACCGACGCCGCTTTGATCAAATCATCAGTCACTTCAAAGAGACGCTATTTACAATCTGTATCGATTTATCGACTACGATTAAACAGATGTCTCGATTTTATATGCATAGTCGATTCCAAGGAAACGAGTATTTTCATTATTAATACAATTCAAAATTAGTTATTCTGTTCCTCAATCGAAAATTGTTCGATTTAGGGATGACTTACAAATAAAACACCAAAGAGATCCGTCATACCTTCCTAAAAGTGTCCTCAAATACACTACAAATAAAATAAAAATTACATTATTCGACCACAATAGTATTATAAAGTATATTAATCTTGCAGTTAACTCCCCGTCTGTACTTTAAAAGTTATTTGGTAGCACAAAGGGGAAATATAAACAGGATACAAAATATATCAACGTGAAAAATCGTTGTTTAATGCATACTTTTTGCACTGCACTGGGTACGATCGCTCATCAATCATGACATGCAAAAGAGCCTTTTAAAAACAAACAGTTGACGCGCGAAATTCGAACGCCTCGTTTTTTTTAATCGCTCACGAAAAAAAACAAGCATTTTGTTAATCGAGTCGAACACTCATTCGACTAATTAACTGTTAAATTGAGAAGAGAGTTGCTTATTTATTGCGCCTTGAAATTTATGTACGTTGATTGGGATACGGTAAGAAATTTAAATGCAATTTATTACACGTGCTTATTGATTGACTAACCTTATCGGAACCGCGTTAAAATAACATACTTAAGAAATATACTAATTCTGCTAGTCGCGTGCCAACACTATTTGTACATACAAGTAATTATTTTATTACAGGATTCTTATGTAGGTAAGTCTTTTATTAGATTAAGCAATTTCCTGCGGTTGCTGGTCAAGCGCTACTGCTGAACACGAGTTCCGGGTTCGATCCCTTTCAATTCATTTCAGTTCGGACTAACTGATATTGGATTTTACCATTTGTACTAGTAGCAGGTCGGAGTTTTGATCAGTGCTCGGTCAATGATCATCAATAAAAATATCAAATTCCAATTTCCTCAGGATCATCAAGAAGATTGACTTTATGAAAGCGGACGTCACGCGTTTTCACCTGCGTAGTTCCCTTTCCCATGGGAGTACGGGGATTATTGCCTATGTTACTCGCTGATAATGTAGCTAATTGTTAAAAACTATTTAAGATCGGTAATAGTAATTTTGAAACCTCTCCTGTGAAAATTCGGTAGCAGATCATGGCAGCAATGAATAACAATGCTGATACTCTGAATGAGGAATACCCCGCTACTTGTTCAATCTGATATAAATAAAGCCTTAAGTACTGGCCTTGGGGTTGGAGCAGTGGCCTGCTACGCAAGCGACGCAAGTTCGAGTCCCAGCGGGGCCTGTACCAATGAGTTTTTATTAATAACTTATGTGCAGTTATTTCAGATCACGTGCTTTACGGTGAAGGAAAACATCGTGAGGAAACCTGCATATGTCTGAGAAGTAATTCAAAGACGTATGTATAGTGCCTGAGACGGTGATGGACTCACCTTCTGTCACGTTGGCACTTGATCATATTCGGTGAAATGTGGGTGTTGTTACAACACCTCTGCTTACCCCTTCGACCCTTCTGGGATGGTGCATATATATTGTTCAATCTGACAAATTTCAGCATGAAATAAACACACAACTTCGTTTCCGAAATCGTAAATCAAAATATTAACCAGCATTCACTCTCCATTGTGAAATACGGTTGACAAATCGTATTTAGACAAGACCAAAGTGAAATGTGGATGCGGACAGATTTAGCTGCGTCTAGTACGTCGTGGTCGTATTTAGATCCGTGTTTGTGTACGGGCATCTTTATAGGGTGCTAATGACAGCCCGCACACTGGCATCGCATCGTACTATAAATTGTAGCCAATTCACGCGTTTTAGCGATTGAGATATGTTTCAACAATCGCAGTTGGTCAAACTTATAATCGAGTCAACCATCGACTCGCCCTAGCGATGAAATAATCGAGAGATATTTCAATTGTTTTGATGCAAGCGATTGGTGTAGTCGAAACTAGCCGAATTGAACCGATGCATCCCGCTGTGTTCATAGTGTTCAGTCGGACTAGCTACCATCGATTGAAATTGATCGAGATGTTTAAATAATCGAAACAATCGAGAGGTTACTCGCCATTGCGCATCGCTAGCTCTAAGCATTTTACCGTTCTGTCATATTTGTTTCAATCCAATCTTTAGTCGAGTGACGGTGATCGATTTGTTTGCTTAGACGATTTTTGACATTGATGAATCCGTGTTCTAAACATGAATTCGAAATAGAATACCTATGAGTCTAATGTCTGATCTAAATTTAGAATATGAAAAGGCGTTTTTGGCTACCGAATTTCGGTCTGCCGCGAACTTCACAAAAATCCCGGCAGAATCGTGCGTAGTATGAACGAATAGTTCAGATTTCGCTCGCAACCAAAGGTTGTTGTGAGATTTTTTTTATAAAAATCAGTGTTCACCAGTATCAAATTTAGTTGCGTATTCGCGTGGCTCGAAATGTATTGATACCATTTCGTTGCTCGCTAATACATCCACGTTGACACATGTCAAAACCTTGAGGATTTGAGAGCATTTCTCATTATCTTTGGTATCTTATATTATACCTTTAGTATATACGGACAACAACAACAGACGGAAGACTGCCAGCCTATCGGGTGATAACGAAATTAGACTACATATACGGTGTATATTACGGTGAAGGAAAACATCGTGAGGAAACCTGCATATTTCTGAGAAGTAATTCAAAGACGTGTGTATAGTGTCTGAGACGGCGATGGACTCACCATCTGTCACGTTGGCACTTAATCATCTTCGGTGAAAAGTGGTTGTTGTGATTACAACACCTCTGCCTACCCCTTCGGGGAATAAAGACGCATATGTATAACAATCCTGACTTAGAAGATTCCGGATTCGGTAATCCAATAACATGCAGCGTTGGATCGACCGACGACTGATTTACTAGCACAAGTGCACTGACTACAATCGGATACATTCCCAGACTGTTTGTTTATATATATGTAATAGCTTCTGCCTGGGACTTTCAACTAATGCTAACTTTAACCCATGATTGGTCTAAGCGTGATGATAGCCTCGATAAATGAGCAACGAAAGAAATCAAACACTGAAAAATTTTTCAATTCGGACAATACATTCATACATACATATGCTCACGCCTGTATCCCATGGGGGTAGGCAGAGACCACCGCTTGCCACATGCTACAATCCTTACATACTAGTTTCGCTTCATCCACATTCATGCATCTCTTCATACACTTTCTTCGGTTAAGAGTGCTCCGAATTTGACCTTTTGTAAAATACTATTAATTTGGTCATAGTAGTTCTTCCTTGGACGCCCTCTACCGACACTTCCGGTCACATTCGCTCTATAAAACTCGGACCAGTAGTTCCTGAGACTGGCGCATCAACCAAACAAACATACTCTTCAACTTTATACATTATATGTATATACTTAGGTGGAAAAAAAATAAATTTGGCTTTTTGACCAAATTTACGATTTTTCACATTTCCCCAAGATAAGGTTTGTCGTAAGCCGGTGTTACGGTTATGAAAATGATTTCATGAATGGCCTGAAAAAAATACTTATTAGGGTGCAAGGATTCTATAGCGTCAAACCTCTTGTACTGAAATGATAATATTATCTTTTGACCTTAAATAACGTTTCCGCTTTTCAGTTGCATTATTTCATATTTTTTTATGAACGGCGTGGAAATTTGGTTACAGTGTTTGGGCCTAAATTAAATGAAATATATTCAGCTTAGGCCCTGATTAGACAGTTGTGAGCGACGAAGAACTGGCCACTGGTTCTGGTACTAGCTTTCTGAGAAGAACCGTCAAGTAAGGACACCGGCAATAATATATAATAAAGCTAGAGTTTACCTTGATGACCATAATCCTCAATAACTTTTAGCCTTTCCTTCGCCGTACATACCTGTAACAAAAAAATAACTTTAAAAAAGAAGACAATTTTTTTTTTTCTTAATTTTTTTATTTTTAATTTATATAATAATAGTGAAAATTACTAAAAACTAATTACAAGTAGAAAACTTGGCCCGAATCGGTGTCTCTCGGGATCGTGCCAAGAAGGCTGGCAGCATTGCCACAATTTATTATTTTTAAATATGTCGTAAAATTGACATGCAAAACACCCATGTGCCACGCCCTTGCGCGCGTAAAAATAAAAAGTTACCGTCCAATTCCGTATGTTGTGCATGAAATGACATCTGTCATAATGTGAAGGTTAAATGGACGAGTTTGTGACGAGTGACAGCGGGTGAAAATATAATCCAGCATTTCTTGTATATGTATACAGATATCTGAATCTCGGAAACGGCTCCAATGATTCTCATGAAAGTTTGTGTGTAGGGGGTTTCAGGGGCAAAAAAATTATCTAGCTAGGTTTCATTTTTGGAAAACATCCTTTTGACCATGTTTTCAGGCACTGAAAGGTGCTCTAACATTCACATTTCACCGAATGTGATCAAGTGCCAACGTGACAGAGTGAGTCCATCGCCGTCTCAGGCACTACACATACGTCTTTGAATTACTTCTCAGACTACAGATAAGTTTTTAGAAAAACTCATTGGTACTGGCCCCACTGGGATTTGAACTTGCTTTGCTTGCGTAACAGGCGACTGCTCAAAACCCCAGGCAACCACGGCGATTAGGAACAACTTGAGCATAAATAACCAAGTCACCGATGTAATTAAAACAAGCGAGAAAAGACGTGCTGAGTTCATAATTGAACCAAAACCTTACCAGAATCGATTTGTCGAGGTTTAATTCGAGCGCCGAAATTTTTAAATTGGGATAAGATTACAGGGTGGGGTAAAAAAATTTGATTTCCGTTCGCGACCACGCGGCGATAGCGGGAGGATCGCAAAACAATGGGTTATTAGTGTTTTTGCCGACGGTAATAACGACTGTCGGGAATAGCGACCGACCAAGCGGAAAGCTTGTAGCGACAACACAAACAATGACGCCTTGAAGACTCTGATGAGCCTCTGATGGAAACATAAAGTGTTGTTTAAGACCGCAGATGATGTACATTCACGAAGTCGGCGAGACCCACACAGACTTGTATTAAATGAGATTCCAAACTCTACCAAATATAATAAAAGCTGTGTGGCCATGTGTGTCCGTGTATACAATAATTTACCTTGTTACCTTAAGGAACTTAAACAGGAATCATTTAAGTCAGAGCTGTACAAATTCTTGTATAAAAAAAATGTATACAGTGTACAGGAGTTTATGTGATGACGTCAGTCAAACATTCGCATGCTATAATATAAGTTAGCTAAACATGTATGTTCTATTATACCTCACACCACCTTTATACCATGTTTTTGGCGAATAAATGTATTATTATTATTATTATTACATCCTTACTAATATTGCCATTGTTAGTCTTATTGTCTGTACGGCCGTGTTTGGTAGAGTTTTGTGCATAGAATCGGAAGCAATGTCAGCTGTATACAGGGTGCCGGAGATAAAGGAACAGTTGTCTTCTATAAGTTGTTGTGTTTTATGAATATATAACTATGTTGAAGTCGTAAAATATCTAGCTCCAACGATAACGTAGTTATAGGCTATGGTTGCTAAGGGCCGAAGAGCTCGCGGCCTTAAGCGATTGAATGAACGCGCGGCCGCGTTTACCTACATTACGTACGCGGTCATTAAGCTTTTTAAATTAAGAGGAAGGTTAATGGTTTTGAAAAATGGTTTTATGGGATTATTTCAGGAACTATTAGTGGGAGAATAACTCTAAGTTAGCTCTGATTTTTATGCGAAAATAATTGTCATAATAATTTTATTTCCAAACTAAAATTATACCCTATCACATATTTTAGCAGCTGTCCTATTTTCCCTGATATCCTGTATAATAAACTAACTACTGCCTAATGGTATATTTATTTGGGCTAACGCCAACTGTAGCCCGAGATTGGTTTCAGTGTGATGATATAGCCTGTAGTCTTTTTCGTTAAATGCTGAAATAATTTATCAAATAGGAACAATAGTTCCTGAGATTATCGCGTTCAAGCAAAAAAACTCTTCGGCTTTATATGTTAAGTATAGATATGTATAATACCGGATTCTCCGTCATTGTGTGCGTCGTTTAAGTACCTAATTATTTTATAATAAAATAAGATATGCTCAGCTAAAATATGATACAATTCCAACGTGACAGAGTGAGTCCATCGCCGTCTCAGGCTCTAAACATAAGTCTTTGAATTACTTCTCAGACTACACATAAGTTTTCAGAAAACCTCATTGGTACAGGCCCCGCTGGGATTCGAACTTGCGTCGCTTGCGTAGCTGGGGACTGCTCAAGCCCCGAGGCCACCACGGCTTCCTAATTATACCTAATAACTCATTAGAACATAATAATTTGCCGGTGTGTTTGCAGTCGGTACATAGTAAGGCGCGGTCACAGTCAGAGCCGTGTCATTACATCTCGAGTTGTTTAGATGCTGATTTAATGATACATCTGTGTGGTGCACATGTCATTGTAAATTGGCCTTTATGGCACTGTGCCTTCATCTGATACACAAGTTATATTGGATGTTTTAAAAAGAGGTGATTACTAAAGACTTCATTTTACCAAAACACGAGGAAACGCTCATTCTAATTACAATAGTTTTTTTTTTGTGTCATCATGGGGGAAAATATCGTGATGAAACCTGCATATGTCTGAGAAGTAATTTAATGACGTATGTATAGTGTCTGAGACGGCGATGGACTCACCATCTGTCACGTTGGCACTTAATCATCTTCATGTTTTCCTTCACCGTAAAACTTCTTCTTCTTAGTCGTAACCTCATGACTGAGGGACGTGACCATGGTGCGACGTCTGCATTACATTGCTTTCCAAGCCTCTCTATTTTGTGCCATCTGGATGGTAGCCTGAAGAGTAGCAGCTCGTTGCAGCCTGGTTCGCATAATCATCAGCCTTTCCAGGTAACCGTAAAACACGTGGTGTGAAATCACTGTACATAAGTTTTCTTTAGAAAAACTCATTGGTGCAGGCCCCGCTGGGATTCGAACTTGCGTCGCTTGCGTAGCAGGCGAATGCTCAAGGCCACCACGGCTCTCTTTAATCAGAACGCAAAACGTTGCCTAATATACTTTAATATATGAATTACATACCACAATTATAATGAACATTATATTGAGCGCTCAATATTGAACACACACCCAACAAAACTTACAAATGCATCTCGCAATCCTTTACAACAACACGCTAGCAATAAATATATGAAACATTACACAACCCAGCACAACTAATTTCAGAAGAACACGACAAAATTACATGTAATTAGCGAGCATGCGCTTAAATCACAATCCTTGCAGACCAATTATATTCACATTTATCTTACAATCTACTACTTAATACCTCTCCTAATGCACGGTATTAGAGTACATAATGCCGTGATATGACAAGCCAATTATGAATTGCAGACTAGATTCCTATCAATTGTATAATAATTATGGTTGTTTACGTCAGTCAGTACCTAGATTAGGGTCGATTTTATTGCATGGCTTTGTTTGTCAGGATATCATCTCCATGACCGAGGTGGCCTTGAGGTTTGCGCAGTCGCCTGCGACGCAAGTTCGAATCCCAGCGGGGCCTGTACCAATGAGTTTATCTAAAAAAACTTATGTGCAGTTATTTCACACCACGTGCTTTACGGTGAAGGAAAACATCGTGAGGAAACCTGCATATGTCTGAGAAGTAATTCAAAGATGTATGTATAGTGCCTCAGACGGCGATGGACTCCTCTGTCATGTTGGTGATGTTCAGAGGACAGCGCATATCATTCGATCAGTAATGTTAAGCAACCCTAACCCTAGCCAGTAATAGGATGGGTGACCCCCTGAGCACCCTCCGTGCTTCGGGGAGCACGTTAAGCCGTCGGTCCCGGTAGACAATTCATCACCTTTGGCTGTCGTTACAGGTCGGTCAGAGGCCTAAAAATAGTCTGACGGGCTTAGCCCAGATCACAGATTTCCTCGTTAAAGGGATTGCAAAGGGCAGATGGCAATCGCTTCGTATAAAAATCAGGTGATATAAAAATCTGGTGATCAGCCGCATCGGGTTGAATCAAGTGCCGGCCCCAACAATCTATGGGATAAGGCCAGGGAGATGATGACTGGTAGAATGTATTTTTTGTTTAAATACGTTTCTGTCCCTTATTTTTGCGAAATAGGAGCCGACTTGTGCCATTAAATGGCGCAAAATATATATATTTTTGAAATCACAAAATAACAAAGCCGCCTTTCTAGGCTTACACAAAGTAACATTATCTCGCTTGCACTAATAGAAACGGTAATGTATGTAAATGACATCAAACAGTCACGTGACATATGTCATTCCCGTTACTACAAGCGAAGCGTAAGGATAATGTTACTTTGTCTACAGGGCCTGAGATCCTACCTCCGAATATCCCTTTGGTTATTATTTAAACGGTTATTTAATTCTTATATTGTTAACAAAATTCCACGATTCTGCGTGAATAGCATGTTAATCCCCAAAGTTATTTCGACTGAGCTTAAGATTTGGACGTGTATCCGAACAAAGGCGCGTAAATTTAACGTTTTGCCAACTGACATTACACAAGCTGTCATTGGCCATTGTTTTTGTAAAGTTGGCTGCTTTAAGTTGAATGCATTCAATTGTTGATTTGAAATTTAATCTGTGTGACGTGATTTTCTGATATTTAACACACGTGTAGTATATATATAGGGTCTTATAAAAAAAATATAAAAAATCCCTCACCTTCTTTTTAATGATTCAATGTTTGTTTAACAAAATTTGAGGCATAATAGATTAATAATTTAATTTTAATCTGTGCAAAAAATGTGCGCTTAAAAAATTTATATCGCTATCGGCCACGACGACATGGCACCCCTTACTGACATTATGCCGGGCTCGCTTGTTAGGTATTTCGAAAAAAATATGCTCACGCCATCCCAGAAGGGTCCCCGACGGGGTAAGCAGAGGTTTTATAACAACAACATCCACATATCACCGAATATGTTTAAGTGTCAACGTGACAGAGGGTGAGTCCATCGCCGTCTCAGGCACTATACATACGCCTTTGAGTAACTTTTCAGACATATGCCGATCCCTCACGATATTT
Organism: Watsonalla binaria; assembly: GCA_929442735.1. Classification (NCBI taxonomy): domain Eukaryota; kingdom Metazoa; phylum Arthropoda; class Insecta; order Lepidoptera; family Drepanidae; genus Watsonalla; species Watsonalla binaria. Next base: position 764,863 of record OV838929.1, on the reverse strand, counting down.
TCCTTCACCATAAAGCACGTGGTGTGAAACTGCACATAAGTTTTTAAGAAAATCTCATTGGTACAGGCCCCGCTGGTATTCGAACTTCCATCGCTTGCGTAGCAGGAGGTAAGCTTATATGTATACTGTGGGCCAACACTCAGGCACTACACTCTCCTGAATAATATAATTCAAGCTAATAATAACAAACGTACCCAACCATTAGCAAATTAAACAATTTATTTACGCAAGTAATGCAAAATGGTGTGAGCACTAACAATTGGTCAGTCGGAAACTTATCGGCTTTTACCGTCTCCAGCCGCAACATAAATGCACTGTTTATGTTGAATTGTTTGCTGAGAAAGATCGCATCTGTGTGTTCGTTATCTTTCAAGAAAATAATGTTGTTTTGTTAGTTCAGCGAAGGTCCTTTTTAAACGCCTGGTTGACGTCTCTGGTGACCGTCGAGCTGGTTCTTACCTCGGTCAGAGGATTAGCTTAGCGAGGTAACGCAGCCAGCTTACTGGGCACCATTCCCGCAGACACTAATTTAAATTCCGTGTTTTATTTATAATTTTTATTTTTATTATATTTTTCTTTTTCATTGTATCAGCATGCATGTGTAAAAATAATAGTTGAATATTACAAGTAGATGTTCATCATCATCCTGGCATTTATACTATACATTGTTTTGGTAGGCACTTGATTCAACCCCCTTGGCTTTACCTCACCACAGGAAGTGTATGAAGAGATCCATGAATGCGGATGAAGCGAAAGAAGTATGTATGGATTGTAGCATGTGGCGAACAGTGGTTTCTGCTTACCCCCATGGGCTACAGGCGTGGGCATATTATGTATTTTCTATCAAAATGGAAGTAATTTGCACTTATCTCAGGAATTAATGATGCGAGTCCACTTCCCTCTATGATGGTTGAGGAGGTCAATGGCTGGCACGTCATACTTGTGCTGCTTGTCATCTCAAGCTACGCATTTAGTTATAAGTAGATGTACTAGATTTTTAGTTATGTTAATTTTTATCGACATTTCTGAATTGGAACATTGTACATGAGCTTACGTTTTTTAAATTATTTATTTTGTATTCTTTAAATTGTATAATATTTTTGAAAAGAGTAATTACTGAGTTTCTTGCCAGGTTCTTCTCAGTAAAAGCAACCTTACGAACCTGGTGGTAGCATGTATAATCCTGTATAATTATGTCATTCTGACGATTTGAAAGTGCTTTGTAAAAAGTCTAATCGAATAAAGATACTTTTGACTTTAACTTTGATTTAAAAAAATCCGTGTTAGATAACTCATTTATCGGGGAAGGCTATAGAATATATATATAATCATGCTAAGACCTATCGCGGGTTTGAAGTTAGCGTTAGCACAAAGTACCTATTACACGCAGATGAAGTCACGGGCAGAATTGCTAGTAATACCTGAAATAACAATTGTTTCAATTTTAAATAGTCACGGGTGCAGTGTACGCCCTCCAACGCACAGACAGACGGACAAATATTTACACATAGCTACGTGCACGCGGCCTTGTTTATGGTGGAACGTAGGTAATAAAACAAGATTAAATTAGACTTTGAATAAAGGTGTTTTTATTTTGATGGATGTGTGAAATGAGGAGACTTGTGTCGACTTGTAGAACGTTTATTATAGTACAATATCTAATATATAAAATTCTCGTGTCACAGTTTTCGTTGCCATACTCCTCCGAAACGGCTGGACCGATTTGTATGAAATTTTGTGTGCAGATCGGGTAGGTCTGAGAATCGGCCAAGATCTATTTTTCATCCCCCTAAATGTTAGGGGTAGTCCACCCCAAAAAAAAAATGGCAATGCAACGTTTACCGAGCACAGCTAGTTATTGTATAATAATAATGATCTCCTACCGAATTTCTGTTACGGCGGCTAATGTCAACGAGGATCAGCCAACTGCGCAGGAGATATTATAGTGCACAACTGTGTGTGCAAACACAGATACACTCTTTATTCCCTCACTCTCATAGTGGGATGGGAGGCAATCAGACACGACCGGAGAGAGATCAGGCGGAGGACCAACGGTGCAACGTGCGACCCGAGCCACGGGGGTGGAAACACCGCCAACTTCCAAACTCTGGGCATTTTATTGTGAATTTCTTGACAGAAAAACCCAATATAAATGTTTGATCCGACCCGGGACCTCGTGATCGGCAGGCAAACTTGCTAACCTAAACTAGACCAACGAGGCAGTTAATTATTGTATACAAGTACTTTGAGTATAAGTACAGGGTGTTGCACGCAGTCTTAACGGTCACGTTCGAAAATCCCTCCTAATGAATCTAAAGGTAGACAATAATTCTCAAATTATAGAGTGTTTCCACAGATACTACTGCTCTATACCGATCAATTGACATTTACATTGACACACAGACTTCCTATGGCATATCCACAGATAAACACAAACACGTGATAGACTCACCATCTGTCACGTTGACACTTAATCATTTTCGATGAAAAGTGGGTGTTGTATTTACAACACCTCTGCCTACCCCTTCGGGGGATACATACGTGAGTATATGTAAACACAAACACGGCTATTCGTTCATTGTTATATACAATATGTAACAGATAAAGACCAAAAGTGAAGGCACAGTAAAAACATAAAGCTTTTCAAGCAGTAAGGAACCTAGACTAATATTTTGAAGTAAGAAAGATTGATCAGTTGAGCGTGAGGGTTGTCACTGTCAATATAAAAAAGATTTTTCGTATCGAAATATTGAAAAAGTTTGTAAATCACGTGGATGACGGATCCTATTTCTAACTACTTGTAAATTTTATATATTTTAAACTGCCCTGCGGTTTCACCCGCGTAGATTTAATTCCATCCCCGCGGAACCCAAAATGTTTATTTTTAAATAAAAGTAAGTTACTCCTTGTAACCAGTGGTAGCTATCTTCCAGTGAAAGTCCCGTTAAAATCGATCAGATATTACCCGGAACAAATAGACAGAGAATGTTTTGGGAAAATTTGTTTTTTTAAGTCAGTACGGTATATACTTTCATATGCATTTAGTGGACAGCTGTTATTTGATTAAAGTACGTATAATGTGTAGATATAATTACGATCGCAATACTAGCACCCTTAAATAAGCCCTTCAAAGAAGACATTAATTTAATGCTAAGTGTAAGTAAAATAAATATGCTCACACCTTCCCAGAAGGGTCCCCGAAGGGGTAAGCAGAGGTGTTGTAACAACACCCACATTTCACCGAAGCCGTGGTGGCCTTGGGGTTAGAGCAGTCGCTTGCTACGCAAGCGACGCAAGTTCAAATCCCAGCGGGGCCTGTACCAATGAGTTTTTCTAAAAAAGTTTATGTGCAGTTATTTGACACCACGTAAAGCACGGTGAAGGAAAACATCGTGAAGAAACCTGCTTCAAAGACGTATGTATAGTGCCTGAGACGGCGATGGACTCACCCTCTGTCACGTTGGCACTTGATCATATTCGATTCGCTAAGTGTAAGTCCCTGTATTTTACACAACTTCAACTTTCACTTAAAAGAGCAATTCTAAGGTGTTGTCTCAGTCGGTGTGTGAGCTTTGTTTGGTATCCAAACACCACTAAACATAGTTAAATAACGAAATATCAACATTAGGTTTGAGCCAACCAACAGCCTTAATTGACAAACAGCTAGAAAGCTGCCAACCTCTTATTGCCATGATGGACTGACATTAGAGCCGTGGAGGCCTTGAGCGGCAAGCGACGCAATTCGAATCCCAGCGGGGCCTGTACCAATTGGTTTTTCTAAAAACTTATGTACAGTGATTTCACATCACGTGCTTTACGGTGAAGGAAAACATCGTGAGGAAACCTGCATATTTCTGAGAAGTAATTCAATGACGTATGTAATGTGTCTGAAACGGCGATGGACTCACCATCTGTCACGTTGGCACTTGATCTTCTTCGGTGAAAAGTGGGTGTTGTGATTACAACACCTCTGCCTACCCCTTCGGGGAATACAGGCGTGAGCATATGTATGTATGGACTGACATTATAATAAGAAATATTTTCAATTTTACTTTATTTCAATAGTAAGATTTACAGTAAGTGAATTGGCATTGCTCTTAAATGCTGCCATCTTTACATCTATATCTATAAAGGTAAATACAATTGAAGTGTCTGTTTGTCATGACAATGCAACAGTTTTTCACTAAATGCATATTATAAACTATACGGGGTACCGAAATAAAAAATAAATATGTCGGCTGGACCAATTTCAACGGGTCTTTCTCTGACAGATAGCTAATGAGTAACTAAGCCTACTTTTATATTTAAATTTTGGGTACCGCGGGTCCATTTGGGTCCATGAAATTAATTCTACGCAGTTTTACTGCGGGGCACGTTTAGAATGGCATATAGAACCGCAAAATTACTTTACGCTAAATGCCCGATAAGAAAACCAAACATTACAACCTAAATAAAACCATACAGTATTAGATTTAAAGTTCAAATCCTTTCCACACATAAAAAAAAGCTATTTAATATGAATGGCCAGACGTATTTGTATTTTTTTTAAAAAGGTTCCTTTTGTTGCCACGATGTCTGCCGTAAATTGTCGTCCATTGAGGACCGGCGAGTCGGAGAACCTAAAAAAAGTTAACAGGCTAATATCACAAAATATAAACGTAACAAAAGGCCTGCTTCCTGTTAGTTAGTAAGCTATACATACATACATATGCTCACGCCTGTATTCCCCGAAGGTGTTGTTATCACAACACCCACTTTTCACCGAATTTGATTAAGTGCCAACGTGACAGATGGTGAGTCTATCGCCGTCTCAGGCACTATACATACGTCTTTGAATTACTTCTCAGAAATATGCAGGTTTCCTCACGATGTTTTCCTTCACCGTAAAGCACGTGGTGTGAAATCACTGTTACATAATTTTTTTAGAAAAACTCATTGGTAGAGGCCCCGCCGGGATTCGAACTTGCGTAGCAGGCGACTGCTCTAACCCCGAGGCCACCACGGCTCTATATAAAGCTCAATCTCTATATAAAAATCTCAAAGCTATACTTATATGCATAATAGGTTAAGATGCGTGAGTATGTGGCGGTTTTCCTATAATGTTTTTTATTAATTAATGTTAAATTTGTTGTGACGCGAGATGACAGAACGACTTGGGAAAAAGATTTTTTTATGTTTGTTTGGTTGTTAATAAAATAGGACTTAATTACTACAAGTACATTACGTGCAAGGACTTGGTATTATTTCTCTCCCTAACACTTCCTAAATTGATTGAGTTCGTAACGTTACGATCAAAATTATAGTGAGTTTTTTTGACAATAGTAATTGCTAAGTTTCTTGCCTAGTTCTTCTCAGTATAAGCAACCTTCAGAACCTGATGGTAAAGACGAATGAAATTGAAATGCCTATTTGCAGTTTAAAATTAACAGCCGTGGCCTTGTTGCCTACGCAAGTTCGAATACCAGCGGGGCCTGTATCAATGAGTTTTCTAAAAAAAAACGTATATGCTGTGATTTCAAACCACGTGCTTTACGGTAAAGGAAAACATCGTGAGGAAACCTTCATATTTTTGAGAATTAATTAAAAGACATATGTATATTGCCTGAGACGGCGATAGACTCACCCTCTGTCACGTTGGCACTTGATCATATTCGGTGAAATGTGGGTGTTGTTATTACAACACCTCTGCTTACCGCTTCGGGGACCCTACGGGGATGGCGTGAGCATATTTATTTATTTTTAAAGTAACAGCTTGTCACTAAATGCATATGAATGTATCGTTACGTACACTAAAAAAAAACATTTAATTTTTTTCTCTGTTCGTCTGTCTGTTTGTTCCGGCTAATCACTGAAACCGATTTTATCAGATTTAAACAGTGAATCTCGACTGGCAGATAGCTGATGTTTCAAGGAGACTCAACTTCCTACTCTCGCCGCTTGGGGCGCTTTTTAACGTTGCAACAAAATGAGGACAATACGCAGTCGATATCGTCAACGTGAAAACATGTTTAAACCTATACTTGGTATACAGTACGCTTGTACTTATCACTTTCGTAATAAAAACGTTAATGTATACGTGCAACTGATTCCTTTCCTCGTGAGGGCAGACCTTCGTGATGTTTTTATTTTGTGTTAAGGTGGGATCTCTACCTGCTTGTAACATTAAATTGTCGAGTCAGCATTGTAACTAAACTGGGCAAGAAATTGCTCTGTCAATATTGAACTAGTAACATTGAACAGGAACTAGTAGCTGAGCTTAGTGCTGGGGCCTTACCATGAGCTCTTATTGCCATGATAGTTTTACTCTTATTATGAGACAGATATATTTGACGTGTATGCGTCTGTCACTGTCACACAACTGTAAAAACATTGCAATAAGAGGTCATGGTTGGGCCCCAGGTTGGTTTTGAAAAATGTTTTCAGGGATTTATCTTTGTCCGAAAATTATTGTAAATAATCCCATTGGCACTGTAGTTTTGTTTTGACTGGCTGGAATTTGCTATGCTCACAAATATTTGTAACATTTTAGTTATATTCATGAGATATAAATACTGTAACCAATAACTTTGTATAACATTTTATACTTAAAAGAGTAATTGTTGAGTTTCTTGCCGGGTTCTTCTCAACAAAAGCAACCTTCCGAACGCGGTGGTAACATTTCTAATCCTGTATAATGTATTTTTGTGTCCTTCTGACGATTTCAAAGTACTTTGTAAGAAGTGTAATCAAATAAAGATATTTTTAACTTTGAATTTAATTTAATTTGATAAGGAGCCGTGGTCCCCTCGGGGTTAGAGCAGTCGCCTGCTACGCAAGCGACGCAAGTTCGAATCCCAGCGGGGCCTGTACCAATGAGTTTTTCTAAAAACTTATGTACAGTGATTTCACACCACGTGCTTTACGGTGAAGGAAAACATCGTGAGGAAACCTGCATATTTCTGAGAAGTAAATCAAAGACGTATGTATAGTGCCTGAGACGGCGATAGACTCACCATCTGTCACGTTGGCACTTAATAAAATTCGGTGAAAAGTGTGTGTTGTGATAACAACACCTCTGCCTACCCCTTCGGGGAATACAGGCGTGAGCATATGTATGTATGTTTAATTTGAACTTGTCAATTAATGTTCACTATTCATATTCATATATTTATTGCATTTATGTTACTTACATGTACGATACAACTATGTTTTAAATATCGGCTGATTGTTATCCAAATTCTTTTCAGACGTATGACTGGTTATTTCACGGAATAGGTAGTGATGTGCTATATCGGCTCTTCTTAGAACACATATAATCTCGATCACGAGTCGCGTGACTCGCGTGACGGACGGACACATGTGTCCATTTGTCACGCGCGTATTTATTTTACTATCACCAATACTACTAGTTTAGTACTAAGCAAGGTGGTGAGTATCCTGAATGTCGTCACGTTGGGCGGTGTTCATCTGTTTAATCTTGCATTGCTGAAAGAATTTTTCAAATCGATTAAATTTCCGAGTCTATTCAATGCAAACAAAAAAAACAATGAAATATTTCCTCTTTATAATAATAGTGTAGATGGATTATTTAACTATTAACAAATCGGAGTTCAACCCCTACATGATAGCAAAAACCGTATCAAGATATGGAAATAAATAATTTAAGTATTAAAATATGCTCATGCATCCCAGAAGGGTCCCCGAAGGGGTAAGCAGAGGTGTTGTAACAATAACGCCCACATTTCACCGTACATGATTAAGTGCCGACATGAAAGATAGTGAGTCTATCGCCGTCTCAGGAACTATACATACGTCTTTGAATTACTTCTCAGACATATGCAGGTTTCCTCACGATGTTTTCCTTCACCGTAAAGCACGTGGTGTGAAACCACTGCACTTAAGTATTACCATTAATTTAAGTATAATTTTGTATAACCACGGTAAGAATAAATTTGCTTTACCGTTAAGTATGGAACCACAGGGCGAACAAGGAAGCCTGATTAATGAACAGACCGCCAAAACATAATACTTTGACAACATGTACAGCAAATGTCACTGCGCATGTTGTCCATATCGAGTTACCGTGCTTTTTATACAATATACAAACATACAGAAGGTCGGGTCGCGTACATCGGACACATGCGCACGCGCATATATATACTTATGAGTGTCGCTCTCTCGCTTGCTTGACGTGATCCGCGGATACTTTATACAGCGCTTTTCAGTGAAATAGTAGATTATAGAGAAAATTATTTCGTTACTTCGTATTCTTTACCAATAGATCTATATCTACACTAGCTGTACCCGCGGTTTCACCCTCGTAGACTTAATTTCTTTTTATTAATAATAGCAGCCTATTTCACTCCTTGTAACACCAGCTATCTGCCAGTGAAACCGCTTCAGCGATTACCCGAAACAAACAGTTATATTTTATACTTTCACACTTCAATTTTATTTATCTGTATAGATATAGGAAGCTGACCTTCTGATACCTTTTTACTTTATGCTTTTTGCGAGTGTCGCTCAATTAAACGCGTTTAGACGTTTTTGTTACACTTATTATGTTATGATATAATGGTTTGGTTTTTGCGGATGTTTGTCATGTTTGATCGTCAGAGATACCCGCCCACCTATTTGTTTTTCATACTAGACCCGTTCCCCGAAGTCTAATGTCGCGGATAATTTCTGTTCTCTATATCATCTCCCTGACCTTATCCCATACATTGTTGGGGTCAGCACTTGATTCAACCCGATGTGACTGATCACCTGATTTTTATACGAAGCGACTGCCATCTGACCTTCGTTACTTTTGACGAGGAAAATCGGTAATCGGGGCTTAACCAGCTGTCAGACTCACTTAGGCCTCCGACTGACCTGTAACGATTGCCATAGATGTTAAATTAGCAACCGGGACCGACGGTTTAACGTGCTCTCCGAGGCACGGCGAGAACTCGGGCGCTCACCCATCCGATTACTGGCATGGGTTACTTAAATTCGCAGTTCAAATAATGTGCTTAATAGCAACTGTGCCACGAGCTCTTCTTGAGAATTTTAGTACTCTATGTGCATTCAATAAATAGGTTGTTAAATAAAACGTTCAAAAATGACATAACAAATATCCCCATTTCATTAAAAAGAGTTCATTCTGAAACTTGAGAACAGCTTCAAAATAGACATACATTTGGGCATTTGGGAAAGCCCGTTAAATATTCAGACAGACAGAAAATTAAAAATTATTTTTATGTTAATACAGTATATACTTTCATATGCATTCAGAAAGGTCAAATTCGGAGCACTCGTAACCGAAAGAAGTGTATGAAGAGATATTAATGTGGATGAAGCGAAAGAAGTATGTAAGGGTCGTAGTATGTGGCGAACGGTGGCTGCCTACCCCCATGGCATACAGACGTGAGAAGCTATTTGAACAAAACTCAGTACTATGGCCTTCGAATAGGTAACTGGGATCGAAATGAATTATGTACGATGTTCCACAGAGGAAAAAGTTTTTTTATTCCATATATTCAGTCACTGACGTTTTATATATAAGCCCCATTGAGACTCTCAATAGCGAGATTTAAATAATAATGTCAACAGTGATAGCTCCATCTATCGACATAACATAGAACTAAAATAGCATACATTGTTGTTAATATATTCGGTTTTATACACTATTCATTTGCAATTACAAACAGATACTTTACTTTATTTATCTGAATAGATTTCTTCCTTGTAAATTTTACTAGATTAAAATCTGTATCAAAATAAACACAGTGTAATATAATGTAGCTAAAAATCACACCTTCCCTATAAATACATGGCTGTGGGCCCAGAAACTAGTCAACAGCTTAATATGGTACACCATAAAGCACGCTCGTATGACAGCTACATTGATATTTTATCAGTTACAACTTGCTAGGGCTACCAAGAGCGTTATTTAGAACTGTTATAAGGGCGCGAAAATTCAATACAAAATATCTTTATTTGATTCGACTTCTTACAAAGTACTTTCAAATCGTCAGAAGGACACAAAATACATTATACATGATTATAAATGTTACCACCGGGTTCGGAAGGTAGCTTTTGTTGAGAAGAACCCGGCAAGAAACTCAACAAATACACTTTTAAAAAATTATATATCATACAATGTTTTTGGTTACCGTATTTATATCTCATGAATATAAGCCCATGGACACAGTACAAATGCTCAATTGTCAAATATAATAACTAAAATATTACAAATATTTGTGAGCATGGCAAATTCCAGCCAGTCAAAGCAAAGATCAAACTAAGATTAATTAATTGTAGCAAAAGAATGATGAATAAAAGAAAAAATAAGAGATAATTTTGTTTCAATGATAACGAGGCGAATCCACTCTGTTTTGACTTTGTATTTCTCAGACTATTGAAAAGAGGAGGGGCTCGTGGCACAGTTGCTATTGCACATATCATTCGATCAGCGAACTTAAGCAATCCTAGCCCTAGCCAGTAATTGGATGGGTGATCGCCCGAGTTCCCTCCGTGCCTCAGAGAGCACGATAAGCCGTCGGTCCCGGTTGACAATTTATTATCTTTGGCAATCGTTACAGGTCAGTCGGAGGCCTAAAATAGTCCGACGACTGGTTTAGCCCAGATCACAGATTTTCCTCGTAAAAGGGGTTGCGAAGGTTAAATGGCAGTCGCTTCGTATAACAATCAGGTGATCAGCCGCATCGGGTTGAATCAAGTGCCGACCCAACAATGTATGGGATAAGGCCAGGGACGATGATGATTTCTAAGACTATTAAAAAAGGTCGACACTTTTTTGCCTCTATCTACTCTACACTAATATTATAAAGAGGAATGATTTGTATGTTTATATAGAAAAGCTACATCATCAGCGAGTAACATAGGCTTTATTTTATCCCACGGGAACGGGAACTACGCGGTTGACACCGCGTGACGTTCGCTAGTTGTCTAAAAATATAACATATCATTCGATCAGCGAAGTTACGCAACCCTAGCCAGTAGTTGGATGGGTGATCGCTAGAGATCCCTCCGTTCCTGGGAGAGCACGTCTCATTAGCAAGTTTAACAATCATTACAGGTCAATCGGATGCCTAATATATATCCCAGATTACCCATTTTTTCTCGCAAAAGAGGTTACGAGGGTCAGATGGCAGTCGCTTCGGGTTGAATCAAGTGCCGACCACAACAATATACATAAGGCCAAGGATATGATTTTTGTAATTTTAATAAAAAAAAAAAATTGTCTAATTCTTAAAACCATTATACCATATTTTATACCATATTATAAATATATTATACCATATTTCCAACATTCATGTTGAACCCTTCTAAAGAAAAACATTTTTAAATCCCAACCTGAAAATATTGACAAGAAACTCGAAGAGGAAGTCACATTTTCCCAAAGAACTATCATAAATTAAAAACAAAATTTTCCTCGTTCTTTACTACGTTCAATAAACACTCGTGTCGACTATAATGGGCCAATAAGTTAATTAAGAGGAGATTTCCCCTCGAGACCAACGCCACTCGGACGTCATAAAATTAATTATACTTAAGTAATTTATAACATTCGCGAGCCCTGGAGTTATAGGGCTAGTTTGAAATTAAATAGAGTTTAGAGTTCGTTCACCTCTTGTTAACCGACTTCGAAATAAAGATAATCCAAAAGTAATTTATAATTTACACCCAGTAGTTTCATTAATCTAAACTCTATGCATACTATATACATAAAATTGAAGTGTCTGTTTGTAATTCCAAAATAACAGCTTTTCACTCAATGCATATGTAAGTATATACGGTACTGATACAAAAAAAAACAATTTTGTAAAATGTTTCTCTGTCCGTCTATCTGTTTGTACAATACTAATAATTTTATAAAATACAATACTAAAAATATTTTGTTGGTACATCAAGTTTGCATACAACTATACAAATTCTAGTTATCTATAACAAAACTATCAGAAACTTTAAGTTCCTACAAGTTTTCATGCTACACTTACAAGGATTTCACCATTGTCCAACGGGACCCTAAAAACTTAAAACAGTCATTAGAATAAACAAAACAAGAGCACAATGAGAATATTGTAGTTTCCTCGGGTTGAAATGGCCGCCATTACAGAAACAAAGCCACGAGATTACGTTACAAAACCCTTGTTAACGTATAATTTAGTCGACATTACCACTATAAATACTAGTCGATAGGGCTGCCAGATCGAGTATCGATATCGACATGTCAACAACAACCGGTTTATTTTTTAATAATCCTCCTAATTATTCCATTCTATACTAATATTATGAAGAGGAAAGATTTGTATGTAAGAATATTTGTAAGAAATTGGCTCAAAAAGTACTGGACCGATTTTAAAAATTCATTCAGCAATAGACGGCTCCATCATCAGCGAGTAAAGGTTATATTTGATCGCAGTACTCACACGGGAATGGGAGCTACGCGGGTGAATCCGCGTGACGTCCGCTAGGTTTACTATAGTTAGATTGAGTTCATACATACATTATTATGATCATGCCTACATTTCGCCAGTAATATCTAAGTCGGGATGACAATTGCCACTTCTTCTTCAACTTAAGAGCTTTGCTGTTGCCGGTGGAGCAATCGCTACTCTTGCCTCTCTTGTGCACGATCCTTGACCTCTTGATACGACACTACACCCGTTTTCTCCTTATGTTGGTCCTTGTAGCTTCTCCTCGGTCTTCCTCTCCCTCTTCTTCCTTCGATTTTCCCTTCCAGTAATAGCTATAGTACTAGCTATTGGGAAATAACAGATGGAAATATCCAATAACATTTTAACCGACTAAGGTTAAACTTAGAACCCCGTGTTCCACAGACGCGTTTCCTACCACTAGATCAGTGAGGCAGTGTTAAACGTAGAATACCCTTCGCCAAGTTAGTGTAACTATTTCACACAAGATGGCGTTATATCTTTTTAGATCGCGCTATCGAAAGTCTCCTTTCATAACGTATATAACACACACATTTCCTGACGTAGGTGTGGTCTTCAAGTGGTCTTCAAGGGAACTAGTCAATACAGTGTGGAATCAATAAATACCAGGACTGCCCAAGTTACGGTGTTTCATTCAACCAACCAAGGTCTGCTCCGACTGATCCTGGCTCCCAGGCCTAATTTGTCATACAGGCAGTCATTAATGTATAATGATTTTAAATTACACATTTTAATAGATGGTCGCGTAATAATTTAAGTATTTATTAATTACACAGAGAAAAGCAAAGAAAATAAAAAACTGCAACTTATTGTCACGAAGAAAACATTTACCTAACCACCTTCGTAAAATAGCACACTGCCAATCGATATCGATATGCAAGATTATGATATCGATATGTCAAAAATCCATAGCAATTTATACACTGCAACAGTAGACAATAATTGTATAATCTAAGTCGATTTATCACATCACACGTCGATTAGTGTATTAGAAAGTTGTTTATGCTTGAGGTATTTATATTTTAGCTAACGGACTATAAAAAGAGAAGTGCATTTTTTATGTTGCTTTTTGATTTGCAAGATAAACTAACCTGTTAGGTAGATGAAGACCAGTAGCTGAGTGAAAAGTATATTTTTTATATTATGTTTTTACTGACTAGACTTAAATATCACCTGAAAATAATACAGCATCATCGAGGAATGTTAACAATAATTTTATAAATACATACATATGCTCACGCCTGTATTCAACAGCCACTTTTCACCGAAGATGATTAAGTGCCAACGTGACAGATGGTGAGTCCATCGCCGTCTCAGACACTTTACATACGTCATTGAATTATTTCTCAGAAATATGCAGGTTTCCTCACGATGTTTTCCTTCACCGTTAAGCACGTGGTGTGAAATCACTGTACATAAGTTTTTTAAAAAAACGTATCGGTACAGGCCCCGCTGGGATTCGAACTTGCGTCGCTTGCGTAGCAGGCGACTGCTCGAACCTCAAGGCCACCACGGCGCTTTTATTCTAATTCTATAAATATGCTCTTTTATCGATACAAAACCTATACACGCGCACATCACTATAAAAGAACAAAGGGTTACCGATAGCAGACGATCTTCGATTACTCTGACCTAATTTGCTGACTAATGAAACTTATATTCTAATGTCTTGTTTATATATAACCCCTATCTTGTTTCACATTTCAGGCAGCAGCAATGAGTTAGTTCAAATGGTGGTGAATGGCGTTTGAAAGTTTATATGATACCTGCGTAGTTCCCGTGGGAGTACGGGGATAAATATAGCCCATATTAATCAGTGATAATGTAGCATTCTAATGGAGAAAGAATTTTTTTAATCGGTCCAATAATTTTTGAGCCCATTCGTAATAAATATACATAAAAACGTTTCATATACTAAGCCGTGGTGGTTAAGCGATGCAACTTCGAACGGTGAAGAAAAACATCGTGAGAAAACCTGCATATTTCTAAGAAGTAATTCAAAGACGTATGTATAGTGCCTGGGACGGCGATGGACTCACCATCCGTCACGTTGGCACTTAATCATCTTCGGTGAAAAGTGGGTGTTGTGATTACAACACCTCTGCCTACCCCTTCGGGGAATACAGGCGTGAGCATATGTATGTATGTATAAAAACCTTACCTCTTTATAATTTTAGTATAGATCTCCAAATCAAATTCCTGACTGAAATCAAAGCACAGGCTTGCAGCTGGTTCTATTAAATTTAATGTGTTCTTAGTGAGATATATGTATCAACTATGAAAGGATTTTCTGGAATTCCGTCCGTAAAGAAGTGAAGTTTTGAAAGACACGCAGGCTAAGCTGCGGATGGAAGCTAGATATATAATAAGACATGATTATACATAATTGCAAATATTACCGGGGCCCAAAAGGTTACTTTTACCGATAACTACCTAAGGCAAGAAACTCAGTCATTATTATTTTTAACCGACTTCAAAAAAAGGAGGATGTTATCAATTCGACTGAATGTTTTCAAGTATGTTTTTATATATTTTTTTCGTTCCGATCGGACACAGTATTTTCAAAGCACGCAGATTTTTAATATAGTGGTTAACAGGAAATGATGATATGGCTGAAATAGGAGTGAATACAGATATGACGGCTGATAGAGAGAAATGGAAGAGAAGAACACATTGCGCCGACCACAAATAACATGGGATAAGGGCAGGAGGATGATGATGATGATGATGGTTAACAGGAAATTATAAATGACCCAGAATTACTTTATCTTGGAAATTTTATAGTACCAAAACGGTAAAAGCTAAGAAGTTTTTAATACGCGTTGCTTTAAGCGATAATAGCTGGCCCCGAGGCCACGTTATAAAATCTAGATGTTATACTTTTTGCGCTAAAAGAAAGCCAGTCAAGTGTCAGTTAGATTGCACAGTGACTCGCCGGAGCGTACGGTCACTGGTTCAAAGACTTTCAAGTTGTCAGTGTCGAGTTACGGACCCCACGCGGGACGTACTTGTATGGAATTGTAAGTATGTTGAATACATGGCAAGTTAAAGAACTAGGAATTCTTGTGATCCTTTGTACATCGTTTTGTCTACAGAATTTTGTCTCAAGCTACACAATTATTCGTAGTACTTATTTTTAGTTTTTAATTTTTTTTTATATCGACTTTTGTGCACTGGAACTGTGTCCATGGGCTTATATATATTTTTTATGATTTATATTGTATTACTCACACCCGTAAATGTTTTTTTTTAAAAGAGTAATTACTGAGTTTCTTGCCAGGTTCTTCTCAGTAAAAGCAACCTTTCGAACCTGGCGGTATCATGTATAATCCTATGTAATCGTGTCTTTCGGACGATTTGAAAGTACTTTGTAAAAAGTCTAATCGAATAAAGATATTTTTGAATTGAATTGAATTAAATATCGTTGATTTTTTTTATATAAGATCTAATAAGGTTATATGGATAAATTTAAAACAGACATACATACATATGCTCACGCCTGTATTCTCCGAAGCGGTAGGCAGAGGTGTTGTAATCACAACACCCACTTTTCACCGAAGATGATTAAGTACCAACGTGACAGATGGTGAGTCCATTGCCGTCTCAGGCACTATAAATACGTCTTTGAATTACTTCTCAGAAATATGCAGGTTTCCTCACGATGTTTTCCTTCACCGTAAAGCGCGTGGTGTGAAATAACTGCACATAAGTTTTTAGAAAAACTCATTGATACAGGCACCGCTGGGATTCGAACTTGCGTAGCAAGCGACTGCTCTAACCCCAAGGCCACCACGGTACAGACGTATATTTAATGCAAATACGCATTTTCTCCTCAAAGAGACCATCGTTGTTGGGTAGGTAACATGTCCTCGTCGCTGTCCGTTCTGGAGACTGGATACACATAATGCGAGGCAAGAACAATGGACCAACCCACATTCAAACAGATAATGTTTCTTGGCTTAAATCGCTTTGGAACACTTGAAATAAATACACTCTCCTGAGTAATGAACTTAATTCCTAATACAATGCATTCACGGCGTTCTCAGATAACGAAGATATTCCTGTTTCGACAGTGATTTCACACCACGTGCTTTACGGTGAAGGAAAACATCGTGAGGAAACCTGCATATTTCTGAGAAGTAATTCAAAGACGCATGTATAGTGTCTCACACGGCGATAGACTCCCCATCTGTCACGTTGGCACTTAATCATCTTGTGTGAAAAGTGGGTGTTGTTATTACACCTCTGCCTACCCGAATACAGGCGTGAGCATAATAATATGTATCTTGTATGTTTGTATGATAAAACTAGCTGTGCCCTGCGCACAGCACTCGCGCAGATTTAATTTGATCCCCACTGAGCAATAAATGTAGCTTAAGTTACTCCATTTAACATAAGCTACCTGCCAGTGAAAGTCTTGTTAAAATCGATCCAGCCGTTTCAGAGATTACCCGGAACAAACAGACAGACAAACGGAGAAATAATAAAAAAACTCGTTCTTTTTATTTTAGTACAGTATATACTTTTATGTATATTTAGTGAAAAACTGTTATTTTTGAATGACAAACAGACAATTCAATTTTATTTATCTGTATAGGTACCACACTGAACAGTTTCTGCTTTAACTATCAAAACTATTCATTCATCATCATCATCCTCCTGCCCTTTTCCCATGTTAGTTGTGGTCGGCGCAATGTGTTCTTCTCTTCCATTTCTCTCTATCAGCCGTCATATCTGTATTCACTCATATATATCAAAACTATTCATTATATCTACTAATATACAACGTTTTAATTAATAAAATCTGACTTTGAACACAACCATTTAACAAACAAAGTCTGAAATGCAAATCTAACATCCTGGCAGGCGCAACCAGTGCAGAATTACGTGAAATAAAGACCGGCATATGTAGACCTCCCTCGCCCCTCTGTTACACACAATATTATGGAGAAGAGGGGTTTTGTTGGTAAGGCAGGGGGTCCTGTTATAGCAGCCGTAGTTGGATAGTAATGAAATGTCCGGATCAGCGGGCGCCCGCGGGCGTACACTCGATGAGAATAGTGTTCATTCAAAACATTAATAATCCTGGTCGTCCGTTCATTCATGTGCCAAAGTAGCGGGTTCAATTTCCCCAGTATAGAGTAGGTACTATTTACTAAAAGTGGGGTTAAGCCTAAAGAAGAGAGATAAGAATAGGCAAAATTTTATGTCAGTAAAGAGGAGAGCATTTTGTATAAGATAACGTCATAATTGTCTTAATTGACGTGTGGCATACATTATGGGTAAATAATTTGCTTGTCTGTCTGCTACCTAAACGAAGTCACAGGAAAAAACAAATTGCTTCACCGCAGACGTGTTGTAACGACAACACCCACATTTCACACAAGATGATTAAGTGCCAACATGACAGAAGGAGAGTCCATTGCCGTCTCAGGCACTATACGTCTTTGAATTACTTCTCAGATATATGCAGGTTTCCTCACTATGTTTTCCTTCACCGTAAAGCACGTGGTGTGAAATTACTGTATATAAGATTTGTTTATAAAATTCATTGGTACAGGCCCCGCTGGGATTCGAACTTGCGAAAAACTTACCACACTTCACCACCTCGCTCGTAGACATATGTGTCTCCCATGGTGCATGACAGCACTAGCAATTAATTATT
Source organism: Watsonalla binaria (assembly GCA_929442735.1). Taxonomy (NCBI): domain Eukaryota; kingdom Metazoa; phylum Arthropoda; class Insecta; order Lepidoptera; family Drepanidae; genus Watsonalla; species Watsonalla binaria. Next base: position 746,755 of record OV838929.1, on the reverse strand, counting down.
ATTAGTATTCCATACCCAATGGGACCTTGCTACTTTTGTAAGGTCAGGCAAAACCTACATATAAAACTAAAAACATCCTATATAAATAAATGCTTGGTTTTCAACTCAATAAGCTTATGAGCTCGACAGTACAGTGTTGCAGCAAACTTCATATTACCCCATTAGGGGTTACAGTCACCCTCTCACTTGCAGCTTATTATCTGGGGATGATAGTCAGTTTAAACTGAACTCAAGATTATATTACTACTAGCTGTTGCCCGCGGTATCACCCGCGTAGATTATATTTCATAGATAACCCTATTTTTTTTATATATAAGTAGCCTACGTTACTCCTTATAAATCCCATTCAAATCGGTCCACCCGTTTTGCAGATTATCCGGATCAAACAAACGGAAAAAAATCTGTGTTTATGTGAGTACCGTATATATGTATTTTCATGTGTATTTTGTGAAAAGCTGTTACGTTTAATTACAAAAAGACACTTAAATTTTATTTATCTGTAGGTTATAGATTTGTTTAAGGACTATCATATGAGTTTGCAAGAGTTTGTACCTAAACTCTAATACTATACTACTAGTTCCACGATGAAGGAAAACATCGTGACGAAACCTGCATGTATAAGAAATACAAAGTCGGTCTGTAGTGCTTGAGTTTGCGATGGGCTCACCATCTATCACGTTGGCACTTAATCATCTTGGCTAAAAGAGGTTTGATACACCTCTGCCTACCCCTTAGAAGACCCTCAAGGCTCTTAAGAATCAAGCGTCTTAATATGATGAGTTCCCTTATTGCGAGTTATGCACTGTTTTCGTAATCTATACTCGCTAGCGTCGCCCATTTTTGTATGAGATACTGTAGTTATTCACGTCACCGCTAGGAATGCCTGTAAAATTTCTCATACAAGTATTCGGCGGAGACGCTAGTGAGTATATAAAGAGCTCGTGGCACAGTTGCTATTGCACAACAATGTATGGGAGATGATGATATGGTACACGAAGTACCAGGCGCACATAACGGACAAGGAGTTAATAAGTTGATTGCGACTAACATGGAGCACACCGTGTTGAATCAAGTGCCGACCCCAACAATGTATGGGATAAGGCCAGGGACGATGATGACGCTAGTGAGTATAGATTATGGAAAAAGTGGATATTTCTTGATAGAGTATAGGTATTTCAAGTCCCACACAGGCTGAAGCCCTTTGACCTAGGTCAATGCCTCTTAACTTTTAAGCACTACTAATGCAATGCATTATGTATCGACTATCGATTGCTCTGCCCCTGGTTTTCATCGATTACTCGCCTGCACTCGTAACTCGATATCTCGGATTAATGTGTACGTTGAAACGTTCTTAAACAAAAGTTTGCCAACGTTTATAGCACACTGGGGAAGCGATATTACTCAGTTTGTGAACAAGGCAAATATGTAACTTGCCTAAGTACTTCTCAAATGGACTTTGCTTATTTTTTACTTACTTTACATACATACATACATATGCTCACGCCTGTATTCCCCGAAGGGGTAGGCAGAGGTGTTGTAATCACAACACCCACTTTTCACCGAAGATGATTAAGTGCCAACGTGACAGATGGTGAGTCTATCGCCGTCTCAGGCACTATACATACGTCTTTGAATTACTTCTCAGAAATATGCAGGTTTCCTCACGATGTTTTCCTTCACCGTAAAGCACGTGGTGTGAAATCACTGTACATAAGTTTTTTTAGAAAATCTCATTGGTACAGGCCCCGCTGGGATTCGAACATACTTATTACTTACTTTAAACTCATAGAAACAAGAAGGAAAGCTTAGCTTGACATTAGAATGTTGTTAGTGCAGGATACTTCTCTATTTGGACGCCAATTCGAACCTGACTCAAAGCAGAGTCGTGGTATCCGTGGGGTTTGCAAGCTTACGACGCTAGTTCGAATTTCAGCGGCTTGCACAAATGAGTTTAAAAAAAATTCAATGCAGTGCTTTACGGTGAAGGAAAACGTCACGAAGCAACTTGCATATGTCTGAGAAGTAATTCACAGACGTATAGTGCCTATGACGGCGATGGACTCATCCTCTGTCACGTTGACACTTAATCATATTCGGTGAAATGTGGGTGTTGTTGTTACAACACCTCTGCTTACCCAGGATGGAGTGCCATTTCAACATAAATTATAAATATATCATAAAATTAATCAAATTAGGATGAAACTATATCCATTCCTTAATTAACTCACATAAAGATACAAAACTGTCTTAAATCTATCCTATTTACTTATAACGTTAATTACATTGATAAATACGAAAGAAGATCAGCGCAAAACGCATGGTTTTACTCGCGCTAACGCCAAACAAAGCCAAAAAATTACAACTACCCATTCAAAGTCAGCGCTCAAAATTCTTGACGGCACCTGTATATAATTATGCTGACGGATTTAGCCCTATGATGGATATAATTCACAACGAAAACAACATTTCTTCCACGCAGTTCAAACGTAATTACCGTGAACATATTCAAAGGCCCACTCGATTCCTGTGCGTCAGAATACATTATAGATAAGGGGAAGACTAATCGCTCCCTATTGAGTGATCGTGGCCACAATATAATTACATACACAAGGCCGGCTCTCGGACATATTCGGTAACAGGCGCACGCACATACATTATAGGGTGTAGACTTTTAGGCGCATACTTTCGTGACATAGCAACGGCTGGTGATATATGAATCTATGTCTATACAGATAAATAAAGTTGAAGCGTCTGTTTGTAATTCCAAAATAACAGCTTTACACTAAATGCATATGAAAGTATATACGGAACTGAAAAAATATCACGTCTGTCCATCTGTCCGTCCGCCTGTCTGTCTGTTTGTTCCTCTCCGAAACATCTGGACCGATTTTGACGGGACTTTCATTGGCAGATAGTTGATGTTTCAAGGAGTAACTAAGGCTTTATTTTAAAACTAATTAGGGTTCCGCGAGTTAAAGTATAAAACGTATGTCTACGCGAGTGAAACCTGGGGGTACAGATAGTTTAAAAATAAAATATAAATTCTGTGTCCACTTTATGCCAAGCATCTTTCTCCAGCACCACATTTCAGGAGCATCTATCTATTTTTTTTAAATAAGTCTCGAGTGACTTTAAATATGAATGTAGGAAGGCCTTCTGTTACCTTTCATTATGGGTCGCAGGCTTGTGGGCGTATCTACCTACCTTCTGATAATGCTATCAGAGATACGGCCCCGAATTGTGAACGTTTGTGTAATCACGATTTTTTTCTAATACCCTCCAGATATATCTCGGTGGTTATGGTAATTTGAATTAACGGGGTTGGTAAATTTTTGCCGGATTTAAAAACGAATAAGGCATCTGGGAACGCGGTTCCCGTCAGCTAGCGGTCTGGATCTTCTTACATTTATCTAATTAACAACTAATCTTTAAAATTTAAGTGTCTGTTTGTAATTGCAAATTAACGGCTTTACACTAAATGCATAAGAAATAATAAACGGTACTTACATAAAAAAACTGTACGTAAATCTACACGGGTGAAACCACGGGGCAAAGCTTGTCTATGCTATTATTATAAAGACGAAAGATTTGTTTGTTAATATATATATATATATCAATAATAAAGAATAGGCTTTGGTTATTAATCTTTTAAACATATCAAAAAGCCACACGTAAAAACTTAATGTTCAAAATATATTATAAAACTAGCGGACGTCACGCGGTTGCACTTGCATAGTTCCCGTTCCCGTGGGAGTACGGGAATAAAATATAGCCCATATTTTTCGCCCATATTATAATGTAGGTATCCATTGCTGATGGTTTTTTTTAAATCGGTCGATTACTTTTTAAGCGAATTCGTTACAAACATACATACAAATCTTTCCTCTTTATAACATTAGTATTGGCTTCATCAAATATAAAACGAAAATAAAAAAAACTCAATTATTTTTTGTTAAAAATTAAAATAATTAATTATTTCCTAGAAGAGGACTATTTTTTTTTATGTAAACTGTAGTTGTTAGTGGTTTAATGGCTATTAGATGATGTGTGAGTGAGACAAGATTGTTGAGAAAAAAAAATCTTGTTAATTGTTAATAATATGTGGAGGAGATGTATTAGTTCTATTTATGGCAGTGTGACCGTGCTGTGACGTCACGACTTGGTCCTAGCGGAAGATCAGTGATGGTTGTCATCACCGTGTCAGTTAGATTATGCTGAGTTGGGACCAATTTTGGGACCAACTTTAATCTACTGTACGACAAACCTCTTCGCATTTTTTATTGAATAAATTTATTTTCTCTCCTTCTAAGTTATGACATTAGCGTCAATCATAAACAATAAACAAAATGGCGCGTTGACAGCAGATGGCTGGCGCAAAATGGCGGCTAATAAAATAGCCATTTGTCCAGTTTGCGGCTCAAATCAGTTCAGTAGCATGTGTGGTCAAAGGAACAATCACTGCTTTGTTGTGTAGCCGTTATCGTTAATTTATTTGCTTTTAGCTGCATAATTTTATAACTGGGGCTGAATTAGTCACCTTTGATGTTTCTTGCAACATCCGAAGACATTTTTATCTATTACTAGCGAACGACACGCGTATTTCCCGTTCCAGTAGGAGTATGGGGATAAAATATAGCCTATGTTACTCGCTAATGATGTAGCTACCAATTGCTGAAAGAATTTTAAAGATCGGTCCAGTACTTTTTGAGTCAATTCGTTACAAACATACACACAAAAATACAAATCTATCCTCTTTATAATAATAGTGTAAACTAGCTGTGCCCGAGTTCATTTCATGGGTAACCCTCGGAACCCTAATGTTTTTCTTAAATCTAATTAGCCTATGTTAAACCTTGTTACATTAGCTATCCGCCAGTGAAAGTCCCTTTAAAATTGGTCCAATAGTTTCGAAGATTAGCCGGAACAAACAGAGAGACAGACAGACAGAGATTCCTTTTATTAAGTCAATACCGTATATACTTATTTTCATATTCATTTAGCGAAAAGCTGTTGTCATGGAATTACAAACAGACACTTCAATTTTAATTATCTGTATAGATTTACATATCGCACTGTTTATGAGACATTTACATAAAACTATAAATAAATAACGTGTCTATTTGCCAACTTATTGAGAGCAAAGCCAGTTATGAAATTCCTGTAATTATTTGATTCAATATACCGACCGACATCGTATCTAATTATTTGCGACAATAAACTACATAATTTATATACAAAAGCCTCAATTCACTTGTTATTTATCGACTTTATATGTGTAAATGAAGTGAGGTGCAAATGTATACGAATCGATTATTTTCTCAAAACGATCGCTACTCGAATACTAATACCGAATATGCTACCGAACTACTCGATTGCCGGTCAGTGATTACGAAATAACTATTTCAATATTAAACTTTATACTTCAAATATGTAAAGGGCTTTATTTAACAGAAGTTATTCAATAAAGGGCCGTTGTGGTCGAGGTGTTTGAATGGACGCTTCCTAGGCAAGTGACGTGAGTTTAGGGAAATATTCAATGTCGTAGGTAAGTATGATGCCTGAGACGCCGATGGACTAACTATCTGTCAAGTTGGTACCTGTCCTGGGTGAAATGTGGGTGTTATAACATCTCTGTCAACATCTTCGTGACCCTTCTGTAATTGTGTGAAGATATTATTATCATCCTTCTGTACTTATCCCATGTTATTTGTGGTCGGCACAATGTGTTCTTCTCTTCCATTCCTCTCTATCAGCCGTCGTATCTGTATACAGAAGGCCTAAAATAGTCTGACAACTGATTTAACCCAGATCACAGATTTTCCTTGTTAAAGCGGTTGCGAAGGTCAGATGGCAGTCGCGTCGTATAAAAATCAGGTGATCAGCCACATCGGGTTGAATCAAGTGCCGAACCTAACAATGTATGGGATAAGGCCAGGGAGATGATGTATTATGTATCAATTTCCTGATTGAAACCGACGCTGCGAAACCTAGCAGAATAACACGGCTGCTCTAATATATAAGGCGTGAAGATATTAGTATATTTATTTCCATTCTTCAGCGGTTTGCTAAACGATGATACTAGACAAATAGACACTTAAATATTATTTCAATCAAAGTGGCACTTCTAAAGTGAATTATGGAAAACAAATAGTGTTTGGTGTAAACATTTCAAAAATCTTTTTAAAAATATTTTGACAGGTATCGATATTTCATTCACGATTATTTTTTCCATTCATCTAAACACACGTCACTAACAAAGCGATCGTTCTATTTTCAAATTATCAGAAACAGGGGCCTGACCATGAGCTCTTATAGCAATGATAGTTCAGTTGTGTGACAGTGACAGATGTATACACGTCAAACACATCTGTCTCAGAATAAGAGTAAAACTATATTTGGCAATAAGAGCTCATGTTCAGGCCCCTGGCCAAGTGCGTCCGTCACATTGTATTTTAGGATTCCTAAATATTATAATACCGTCATCATCATCTCCCCGGCCTTATCCCATACATTGTTAAGGTCAGCACTTGATTCAACCCGATGTGGGTGATCACCCGATTTTTATACGAACTGACTGCCTTCTGACCTTTACAACCCATTTGACGAGGAAAATCTGTGATCTGGGTTAAACCAGTCATCAGACTGTTTTAGGCCTTCAACTGACCTCTAACGATTACCAAGGATGATAAATTGGCATCCGGGACCGACGACTTAACGTGCTCTCCGAGGCACGGAGGGAACTCGGGCTGTCACCCATCCAATTACTGGCTAGGGTTAAGGTTGCTTAACTTCGCTGATCGAATGATATGCGCAATAGCAACTGTGCCACGAGCCCCTACTCCAGATCTAGCTAGGTTTCAATTATGGAAAACATCGTTTTGACCATGTTTTCAGGCGCTGAAAAACTCGTCAAATATCATTACAATACGACAGCAAATTTCGCCGACATCTGTCAAGGTATGGTAGCTCAAAGGTGAGGCTTCCAGCTTATGGGGCGATAACGAAACTAGAGTACCACGGTTCGAGACTGACGTTCACCGGATTTTTTTTAATTTTTTTGTGTCAAGAAGAACTTTATCATTAAACGTCATGAAAGTTTCTACTAGATACTTGGCTACGTTTTTTGCCAGTTTCTCTCGGAAAGCTTGTTTCTTCTCGTCCCCTGAACTGAACTGAACATTCAAATACCTAATCTAACTTCGGAACGCAAAAAAAACCGAGTCCGCGTTCCATCTACAATTAATTTGTCATACCATCACCGCGTCGCGTTCCAGCGCTGTTTATTTTTATTTTATAGCGTCTAATCTATATGTTGTCGAAAGATTTATATCTTCGAGTGGTTAGGGAAGGCAGTTATAGCTTCGGGACGAGCTTGGGACCGAACACGCGCCGTGGAATGTGACGAATTTGTCGCGATATGTTTACGATGCGCGTAACACTGGGAATTTTAAATGTATAATCATAACTTTATGGTAATTTCAAATAAGCTATTTTTAAGAGAGTTCCTCAAAACAGAATACGAAATTCTATAAGGTCTATAAGTTAGCTAAGTTAACTATCTTCATTGTATATTTTTGAACAGATTTCAGTAGCACAATGAAGTATTCTTGCTCGCTGTTCAAGACTAGCGTACCCTAGTAGGCGTTTGGGTTTAATTATTAATGTTATAAACATCGTAGCTTTTGTCATTTATGGTAACATTAACTGTCACCCCCTTAAATCGGTCCAGCCTGAGATTAGCGCATTCAAACAAACAAACACAGCAGCTTTATAATATGTGAAGGAAAACATCGTGAGGAATCCTGCATATATCCGAGAAGTAATTCAAATACTTATGTATAGTGGCTGAGACGGTGGACTCACCATCTGTCACGTTGGCATTTCATAAAAAGTGAAAAGTGTGTGTTGCTATTACAACACCTCAGCCTACCTACTATGTCTATTTATTTCTTTGTTAGGCTAAAGTTAAGAATTTGATCATAAAAACTTCTCTTAAATAATCATGTCCCCATAACGCCTTTATAACCTGATTTCTCCACAAACATACCTACTAGATAGACACCTAATAAATAGAATTACGTTGAACTATTTAGCCTGTAGATGGCGTGTCGATAATCCAACGCCACGGCGAGGTGTGATAGAGCCTCGAGGTAACCTTGGCGCAAGTCATAAGACGATGGAGTACATACATATGCTCACGCCTGCATCCCATGGGGGTAGGCAGAGACCACCTCACATGCTACGATCCCAACATACTTTCGCTTCGTCCACATTCATGCATCTCTTCATACACTTTCTTCGGTTACGAGTGCTCCGAATTTGACCTTTCTGAAAAATATTATTAATTTGGTCATAGTAGTTCTTCCGACTCTACCGACACCAGAATTGAAAAAGTATCATCAGATCAGACATATCGAAAGGATGAGTGATTAACAAATTTACAGAGCGAATATGAGTACATATAGATTTCGTAATCAATACTCGCTAGCGTCTCCGCCGAATATTAGTATGAGAAATTGTGCAGCGACTCCCAGCGGTGACGTGAAGAACTATAATATCTCGTACAAACATTGCGAGGGACGCTAATGAGTATAGATTAATACGAAAACGGTGCAAAACTCGTAATAATTGTTCAGTAGGCCTAGACAAAGTAACATTTCCTAGCGCTTTCGCTAATAGAAACGATACAAAATGTATAGAATAGAATAGAATAATTTATTTGAAAAAATATATTCGAACTTGCGCCGCCTGCTACGCAAGCGACGCAAGTTCGAATCCCAGCGGGGCCTGTACCAATGAGATTTTCTAAAAAAACTTATGTACAGTGATTTCACACCACGTGCTTTACGGTGAACGAAAACATCGTGAGGAAACCTGCATATTTCTGAGAAGTAATTCAAAGACATATGTATAGTGCCTGAAACGGCGATAGACTCACCATCTGTCACGTTGGCACTTAATCAAATTCGGTGAAAAGTGGGTGTTGTGATAACAACACCTCTGCCTACCCCTTCGGGGAATACAGGCGTGAGCATGTTCTCTATATTTCTAATTTCATTATAATATAAGAAAGTAATTGTTTATATATGAGCAGAATTACCGCATTGGGTACACCTTGTAATGGTACATTTAAGCTTTTAATAATAAATAAATATACATCTGTATCATAATAATAGTTAAGCTATCACTGCAAGAAGTCATAGTAGGGTCCCTGATGTCGAACATTTTCATGCTTAACACACACCCATTTCCCATATTGAGAGCTTTCACATTGGACGATAACGACGCGATATCGTCAGACTAGTTAGGTACTAAAGCGCCCATTGAATGAAAGCTTATGAAGTTTTTTAGACTTGACCCACAGACCAAATATTCCGTCCAATCCAGTCACGAATGTGTTTTAATAGTGATATGATGTGTCCGGCCCGGCAGTTAGTGAGACGTGTTAAACAGATACTTAACTGCGCGGGCGCAACTAATGGTACACTATACACTGCGTCGATAACAACACAAATTATATTATGATTTGAAATTTGATGGAGGCTTTGATTGTGCGTTTTGGGATGTTTATGCATAAGTGGATGGAGAGGAATATAATGCATTATCCGATTTACTTTTAATCTATTTACACACATACATATGCTCATGCTCATGATTAAGTGTCAACGTGATGGAGAGTGAGTCCATCGCCGTCTCAGGCACTATACATAAGTCTTTGAATTACTTCACAGACATATGCAGGTGGAGGAAAACATCGGGAGGCAACCTGCATATGTCTGAGGAGTTATACAAAGACGTATGTATAGAGCCTGAGACGGCGATGGACTCACCCTCTGTCACTTTGCCACTTAATAATCTATAGTGAAAAGTGGGTGTTATAACACCTCTGCCTACCCCTAAGCATATGTATGCATGTAAAAGGTAATTTTGAAATCTCTATTGAATCAAACTAGCTCAGCTCCATTCGTGAGCACTTCGTAAATCGTTCAACAAGAACACCAGCACACCTATCTATATAATGAAATAATGAAAACGGTGTCTGTACAATAGCCCCACTCAGGGCTATCGCTGCAATCTGATCGATAGCTTTAGATAACATGTTTAATTGTATTATTTACCACACCGTTAACTAACACTTAATTATTTGACTTAGCGTTTCCAGAGTAGACGTAAATGCTGTATCTTTATTACGGATTTGAATCTTTCTTAAACCTTCGCGATTTATATTCATATTATTTATATTTATAGTTACTCGGGACTTATCACGATAATATTTTGATAGTAATGTACCTCGATTGGTAAGCACTGCAAATACATTCATATGCATTTAGACAAATTTAATTTGGAATTAGAAACAGACACTTCAATTTTATTTATCTGTATAGATATATATATATATTCATGAGATATAAATACTGTAACCAAAAACATTGCATAATATATTTTTTTTTAAAGAGTAATTGTTAAGTTTCTTCTTCCGGGTTCTTCTCAACAAAAGCAACCTTCTTATTTTGTGTCCTTCTGACGATTTGAAAGTACTTTGTAAGAAGTCTAATCAAATAAAGATATTTTGAATTTTGTATTAGATAGTCCAGAAAATAAGTTGTAAGGATTTGGAATCCCAAAGTATATTGCAACATTACAAGACAGATGCCGATGCAAAAGGGACATTGACAATAAATAGGGCTCGTATTGACGACCAGTTAACAAGCGAGTCTTAACTGCTCCTCAGGATATTTACTGACGTCGTAAACTGTACGAAAACAGATCGCTACGGTTAGTGATACTGCGAATTGAACCTTGCCAGACTGATTGATTTAATGAATCTATTTAAATGAACATTATCACCTCCCTGGCCTTATCCCATACATTGTTGGGGTCGGCACTTGATGCAACCTGATTTTTATACAGAGCGACTGCCATCTGACCCTCGCAACCCCCTTAACGAGGAAATCTGTGATGTACCTGTAACGATTGCCGAAGATGATAAATGGGCAACCGGGACCGAAGGCTTTACGTGCTCTCCGAGGCACGGAGGGAACTCCGGCCTTCCATCCAATTACTGGCTAGGGTTAGGGTTGCTTAACTCCGCTGATCGTATGATATGCGCACTAGCAACTGTGCCACGAGCTGCCCTAACTATTCAAATAATATTTAACATTAATAATGCGAGCTGTTAGAGTTGAGAGCGTTGCAGTTTTCAGCATCTGTCGTCAGTTGCTCTCAAGTTTTTATACATTTAAACGAGAAATTCTTGTGTATACCTATATATAGAATCTGAATTTCGGAAACGGCTCCAATGATTTACATGATTTTTTTTCTGTAAGGGATTTCAGGGGCAAAAAAATTATCTAGCTAGGTTTCATTTATGAAAACATAATTTTGACCATGTTTTCAGGCACAGAAAAGCTCATAAAATCTCATTACAATACGACAGCAAAATTTCGCGATAACGAAACTAGAGTACCCCGGTTCGAGACTGACGTTCACCGGATTTTTTTTTCTTATTTTTCCTTTTTTTTGTGTAAAGAAGAAACCAAACTGCCGATATTTTCCCAATAATTCCCAAATATTTCTTTATCCAATGAAATAATTATCATATTTTAATTTCCATCAATAATTTTGAACATAAACATGAAAATGTATTTACCAGGTAAAACTATATTTTATCTCTGGCAATATTGGATGCAACGGTATTAAATAAATGTAATTTTGACGTTCACAAAGCGTTGCGGTAAATCTATTTGTAGTCCTGCGCCCGCGGGGTTCGCTTTAAACTCGGAATGAAATAATTCGGACCCTTTGAGGTATCAGGGCGCCCCTGTATTTACTGACAATTAATAATGAAATGCTCTTAACTTACAGCTTATAACATTTAAATTAATAGTTGAGGGTTAACGTTCACAGAATATGCGGCTACGTAAAACGCGTTTTAGTTAATTACAGATTTTGTAATGAAAATTTGCTTCTAGCCTTCACAAGGGGTTTCCAGATGTAATCAGAGGGATTCCTACTGAAATTGGGGGATGATTTTATTGTACACTTTTAATTATGGTAAAACGCGGACTTCGCCATAGGTGAATGCTAATTAAGTTATAAAACTATCTTAAATTCACTCATCATAATAGGCCTGGGAGAGCCAGGATCAATTGGAGCAGACTTTGGTTCCTTTGAATGAAACACCTTAACTGGGGCAGTCCAGGGCCTGTAGACAAAGGACCATTATCAAACGATACAAAATGTACGGAAGTGACATATGTCACGTGACTGATTTATGTAATTCCCATACATTTTGTCTCGTTCAAGCGCAAGCGCGAGAGAATGTTACTTTATCTAGGACTACTGCTATATATTGGTTCGACTACACTTAGCAATAATGTATTTGCTATATACGATTAGGAGAGAAACTTTCAACAGCGCGATCTAAAAGGATACAGCGCCATCTTGTGATAAATAGTTAAACTAACTTGGTGACGGGTATTCTACGTTTAACAGTTCTAATAACAATAAAACCAATATGGCATACAGAACTTACTTTCAAATACAAAATATAAATACATAAAAAATATTTTCCATAATATTTGATGGTCGAGAAAAGTCGGCAAATGTTCCCGTGGGCGGATCTAAGTGAGCGTTAAACACGAAATACCCATAAAAATATCACTAACTACGGTATACCTACCCACTCATGTACTACAAAATAAAAACACAAGACCGGCTCCCACACATTGACGGCAAAAGGTCCACGCATATAGACGCACACACGAGAATCTCGCTCTAAACTGCTGCATTAGCCCACTGACCCCTACTATACATGTATGCTAGACAGGCTATTCCGAAGAAAATGCATACGAGATTATATGAGTGGGATCGGAACTACATTTGACGTTCAAGGAGATTCATGTGTGTTCTATCACTCTCTTATCTATATTTATCGCTATACATTTTAGACATCAGTACCCCTATCACGGGTTTGCCACCGTTCTCGTAATCTATACTCGCTAGCGTCACTCGCAATATTTGTACGCGATATTTTCATTCTTCACGTCACCGCTGGGTGTCTCTGCACAATTCCTCATATTAATATTCGGCGGAGACGCTAGCAAGTATAGATTACGAAAACAGGGGCAAACCCGTGATAGGGGTACTGAGCCAAAATGGCGCAAATCAAATAGGTAAAATATACTAGCTACCTGTATTGTTAGTCCAGCTTATTTTATAACCGACTTCAAAAAATAGGTTTGCTTACTTCGTCGTTTATGAACCGATTTTGATAATATTTATTTTGTTGCAAAGGAGATTTTCCGTGTGATAAGAAAACCAGGATCTGATCATGGCATCGCAGAGACATCGAGATGAACTTTCGAAAATCGAAACATTTTTATAGTATTTAAAAGCACTACTATTTAATGAAACTGATGTCGAGCTGATGAACTCTTCGATGATATACAGCAATCACGCGGTGCTTGGGTTTGAGTAAGTTATATTGATGAAAACTTTACACTTAGATCAGATTTTGCATAATATAACTGAAAGGTTTGAAGAATAAAAATTAAATAATTAGGCATATCGGCCTTATTTTCTACTACAGTAGATCAATGGAAAATAAGGCCGATATGAGCCGAGTCCCTCGTACTCGCAAGTCTATGTGAGCGAGTGTCGTATCTTGACCTACATAAAAGCTGACCTTCTGTTACTATTTTCTGTGCATGTTAACATTTTTACTAAAAATATTTCTTAGCCGACTTCAAACGTAGATCTTAGATAGATGTCCTCAATTTGAGGGTAATATTAGGTACTTACATTTGATAAAATATCCGTCATTTTCCGGTTTCGCCGGCTTTAAAAGCGTATTTAAAAATAAAAATAGATGTAACTAAGAAAAGCTTGTGTTGCGGTTACTAGGCAACGGATGACTGGTTGTCCACTTCCCTCTATGATGGTTGAGGATGTCAATGGCTGGCATTCACGCCATACTTGTGAACAGGTGCTGCTTGTGGTTGGTCATCTCAAGCTACGCATTTAGTTATAAGTGGAACTACTAGATTTTTCTTATATAATTACGTCATCCTGACGATTTTTAAGTACTTTGTAAAAAGTTTAAACGACATACATACATACATATGGTCACACCTGTATTCCCCAAAGAGGTAGGCAGAAATGTTTTAATAAGAACACCCACTTTTCACCAAAGATAATTAAGTCCCAACGTGACAGATAGTGAGTCCATCGCCGTCTCAGGCACTATACATACGTCTTTGAATTACTGCTCAGACATGCAGGTTTCCTTCACCGTCATTTACAAAAAATCGTGAATTTAATTATTGTCAAATACAATTTCTAAAGGAATGCCGATATTTATCAATATTGTCCTAACTATTATATTTGCGAAACGTAAGTAATATACTTAAGAAAATGATATGCAGTTTCCTGCAAATGTTTGTATTATTGAACACTGACGCAAGTATGTAAAGCAGGCTGGAGAGATGTCTCGTAACATAGGGCCGGCACGCATCGGCCCAGGCAGACTAGTAATGGAGCCCTATAATAAATAACTGACCCCTGCGGTGAAGAGCGGGGCCGAGCCATGGGCTTATAGCGAAAATATTATATGCAAGGACAAAATTAAAACCATATTTTGCCGATGGTTAAAAAAATAAAAAATAAAGGACATAACTTTTGTAAATAGACTCCTTTTGCTGATAATAAATATTCAGTTCAGGTCATCGTAAGGCATTTATGAACGTCCAATATTTTATTAAGTAACTAATAAGTAGCTAAAAACAACTTGGCCAAAATCGGTGTCTCTCGGGATCGTGCCAAGAAGGCAGCATTGCCACGTTGAATAGCAATGCTGATTCTCTGAGCGAGAAAAGCCCCAGCCCGCTCCAAAGGTGTTCGAATCTTGAATGCATGCTCTATAGCCTAAGCTGGTTTCGGCAATTGTTTTTTTAAATATGATCATGAACCATGAGCTCTTATTGCAATGTTATTACAGTTGTGTGACAGTGTCAGATGTATACGCGTCATATACATCTGTCTAATAATATGAGTCAAACTATCATGGCAATAAGAGGTCATAGTAGGGCCCCTGATCGAAAGTCAAAATCCAGTCGATTAGTGGTAAATGGACCGCCCGAGTTCCCTCCGTTGCCATATCATCTTTGTAAATCGTTACAGGTCAGTCGGAGGCCTAAAATAATCTGGCAACTGGTTTAACCCAGATCACAGATTTTCCTCGTAAAAGGGGTTGCGAAGGTCAGATGGCAGTCGCTTCGTATAAAAATCAGTTGATCAGCCACATCGGGTTAAATCAAGTGCCGACCCCAACAATGTATGGGATAAGGCCAGGGAGATGATGATGGACTATATTATCAGCCTACTGAGGTACTCGCCCTTCGCCTCAAGGAGTAGAATACTTTGTATTTAAATAAGCATTTGCAGGCAAAATCGCTTAGCTCTGCGTTCCGCTCACCGCTCCTCCTATAACTCGCGCCAACCTTCAATACAGGGAGATAGTGTTGAGAAAACGATCGATACTCTAGTATCTGTCGACATATTTTATCGACTAGTGTTCTTCTAATGGAGATAATAATGCCGTGTGAAAAATTAACGCCATTTGCATTCGTAATTAGTCGCGTCTTGTTTCCAATTCATGTGGCGATTTTTTCTCATTTATTAAACGACTTTGAGTTATGATAAATGGACGGACACGACGCTCCGTTCGGGTTATTGGTATTTATGTTACGTACAAATTAAGTTTTATGTATGGTTGAATGTTTGACCGCATTTTGCGTAGCCGCTTACCACTACAGACTATCAATTTGTTTTGATATCTATACAGATAAAAATAATTTAAGTGTCTGTTTGTAATTCCAAAATTACTGTTTTTCACTAAATACATATGAAAGTATATGCGGTACTGACTTATATAAACAAATTTTCAAAATTCTTCCCTGCCTGTCTGTCTGTCAGTTAGTTCCGGGTAATCTTTGAAACGGCTGGACCGATTTTACTGGCAGATAGCAAATGTTACAAGGAGTAACTTAATAACTTTATTTTAAAAAAACATTTAGTGTTCCGCGAGAATGACATTAAATCTACGCGAGTGAAACCGCAGAGCACAGCTAGTTGCTAATAAGATGCCAACACTGTGATTTATGCAGAAATTGCGTTGTAATATTGAGGTCAAATTAAAATACAAAGTAATATGTAAAAGCTGCAATAAGAAACTTCTTAGGTGGCAACTGACCCTATAAAAATCTCACCAGCAGGTGAGGTTACAGCTTTTTGAATCCTTAATATTCACGAGGGTGAGTATACTTAGAGGTTGCCAATAACCTCTTTGTAAACATATCGCACATTCAGAACGATAGGGGCTCAACTCCAAATTTTGCGAAAATTTGTTAAAAAGACTAAAAACTTATGCTCTAGCTATTTTTTTTAAAGTCATTAAACATCGCTTTTTTAACTTATCGACAAATCTATATTGTATTTGAAACAGGTAAAATAGTTACTGTAGATGATATTCATTCAAACTGGAAGATCTATGAATGCAATTTGCAAAAAAAATAGATTTTTGTATTGAGTCCCTATCGTTCTAAGAGTGCGATATATAGAAGTTTCCAAACAGGACAGTGTTCGACACCCGCCCGGCTGGATGATCGTCCCTTTGCTAGGGATGAGCATGACCGAGTGATGATGAGCGAGTGATGATGATCGAGTGATGATCAGCGAGTGATGATGATCGAGTGATGATGAGCGAGTGCTCTTCCCACGAGGTTTAATAAAGAGCCGCTTTAAAAAAATCCTTTTCATCCAGATCTCATACAAATCTGTTTAGCTGTTTTCTTATTTATATATAATACTAGCAGTGGTTATTACTAGCTGTGACTATACTAGACTTAATTCCATAGTCTTCCACGGAACCCCAATATGCCTATATAATAAATGTAGCCTAGGTTACTCCTTGCAACATTAGCTATCTGGCAGTATAAGTCCCGTTGAAATCGGACCCGCCGTTTCGGAGATTACACGGGACAGATAGACTCAGATTTTTTTTAAATTGGTTTTCAATACCGTGTATATTACGCATTTAGTAGTAGCACTATTTGAGAATTACAAACAGACATTTCAATTTTATTTATCTGTTTATACATATATAGATAACTAGCTTGCGCCCAAAGCTTCGCCTGCATGACAGTAAGATTTCACATACAAACTAACAATCCCAATTTACACCCTTTAAACCTATCTACACCTCAGCAAGAACACACCCTTCAAATATCACGTAACGCAGACCAGCGGCTATGCGTTGATATAAGTCAGTCAGTCAAGACTTTGAATTCTATATGTATAGAAGATAAGGATTGCCACCGAGTTCGTTAACAATATATGCTGAACCATTTCGAAAAAACAATTCCCTGAACGAAAATGTCAAACTAACAACAGCAAGTCCATGCCACCCCACTTTAAAGTCATGACATAAATTATTGAGGACCACCCATTACGTTCTATACCCAAACAAACCATAGAGAATGGGCGTATTTATGTACAACCATAGACAAAACCTTAATACAATACATGATTGAATGCCCAAGGTCCACTTGTGTTTATTCCGTAATTATTTTACCATAAAACGTATGGCTGGGTAAAATATTTTTTACATCACTAATGTCAAACGTATGTCATTCTATTTCATTCCCTACTCCGTTTTAATAAGATTCAATTTTAATGGAAGTTAAGGGTAGATAAGACGTTCTACCTGAGAGTATAATTAGTGATGGTGCGCTTGCGCAAGTGTCTTGGGTGATTTTGACTAATCGTGTGTGTTGAAACGAGTGTAGGATTAATTTACTTAGCTTTTTTCACCTTGAAATATCTATTTAATTTGTATTTAATAGCATTCATTTGACATTTTTATTTAATTTAAACTCTATGTAATAAAATGCTGAAGAATTTGTTTGTTTATTTGAACGCGCTAATCTCAGAAACTACTGGACCAAACTGAAAAATTATTTCAGTGTTAGATAGCCTATTTATCTATAAAGGCTATAGGCTTAATTACTATATATATTGTTATTGGGCGATATAAAATTGAAATACAACTCTGTTATAACGTTATATATTAAAAAATGTACCAAATAAAATTAATACAGAAAATTGTGTTGTACGTCTAATGGCGGCAAGAAGAGAAGAGAGAGAGCGTGCTCATAGACAACAGGAAGTAGCAAAAAATTTACATAGACAAAAAAGGAAACAGTGAGGCGATTACATTCTAGTGAGCCAAATGCACAGATTTTAAACATATATCGGACAGTTATACAATTGACATTACGTGTATATTGCAGTAAAAAACTTACCTTAAAAGAAATCCTATCTTTTCCCCCATCTTGATATCAAAATAGGCTTACCTGGAAAAAGAAAGAAAGCATTAGAAATGAAAATCTAAGTATATATATATTTTTATAATGTAAATGTTTTCATATTTCAGGAAGATTTGTTCAGCAGGTCATCCGTGTAAAGGTAGCGGATAGCTAATCCAGCCATAATATGGCGCTGAATTATCGCGACTAGGCAACCCTAGCGTCAGAGCTAGCCGTGCGTGGGCGCAGGTCCGCAATATACAGTTATTTGTCACGAATTACACCTTATAAATATGTGTATACGCGCCTTATCATGTGTGAATGATGTTTGAGTTCGGACTTTTTGATTTTTGTGGCATTAATAATGATGATGATTAAGTGCCTTAAGGGGAAGTCGGGTCGCTAACTATGATGGCCTTTTGTCATACACTAAGTTGGCACAGAAATTTAAAGAGACCATCAAAGCAGTTTGGCTCAAAAAAGGATATTATATTGTGATTATATTTGTGATAAGGGAGCCTGAGATGTATCTTTGTCGGAAAATTATTGTAAATAATCCCATTGGCACTGTACTTTTGCTACAATTAATTAATCTTAGTTTGATCTTTGCTTTGACTGGCTGGAATTTGCCATGCTCACAAATATTTGTAATATTTTAGTTATTATTTGACAATAGAGCATTTGAACTGTGTCCATGGGCTTATATTCATGAGATATAAATACTGTATCCAATAACATTGTATAATATATTTTTGAAAGAGTAATTGTTGAGTTTCTTGCCGGGTTCTTCTCAACAAAAGCAACCTTCCGAACCCGGTGGTAACATTTATAATCATGTTTAATGTATTTTGTGTCCTTCTGACGATTTGAAAGTACTTTGAAAGAAGTCTAATCATATTTAAACATAAAGATATTCTTGAGTTTTGATCTGTTTAATTTGAGTGTTACAGGCGGATTAATACTAGTTTGGCCCCTTCAAAAACATCTGAAAATAATTTTACGTCTGTGCCCTTGTAGTTCCCGTTCCCGTGGAACTACGGAGATAAAATATAGCCTATATTAATCAGTGATAACGTAGCATTCAAATTCGCGAATCATAATATGAATTGCACCTAAAGGACCATTTTTTCATTTCGATGATGAATCATATTCGGATCACATTATTATTCTCCCAAAGTGGCCTTCTTAGACCTACTGGTGTCTGGTATCGTCTGTAAGGTGGAAGTTCAGTCCCCAGTGGGACAGCCCCGAATATCTAACGCGATATCCCGTTATGCCCTACCTTCTATTTAAAAAAGGAAATTTCACCTAAGTCACTAGCAAGTGAATGTAAAAAATTTACATTTACAGAGAGTACACGAAACCCGGAACCATAGACAAACGATACAGTTCCAACTTGTAAAGCTCTTTCACAGTTGCGTGAATGATTACGTATTCAACGCATGCGCACTGCGATTATTGAGATGTTGAGAGTGGAGGTGTAAAAAAATGTACCCGTATGTATTCGTTACTATACATTCAGTACTCGTTACTATCGTATCGTTACTCGTTACTCCTAATACCTCATAACATGCTAAACAAGCGTGCGATTTCATTAATTGCTTGCACGCAGTTTAATTACTTTAAAATGTCATGACAGACTAACAGTTTCACTTTCGTTTATTTCATACTATTACATAAACATTTATGAAATTGTAGTCGCAAACTGTTATGAAAACACTTTTTCACAAGTATATACGATTTTTTACACTACTGGGCTCCATAACCTATTAAAACGCAGTAGAGTTTTTTCATAGACTAAAAATTTATTTTATAATTTTGTTACCATAGACAATATATACTTTTATACACACATCAACGCAGCGTTACATCACGTCATTGAAACGGCGTATGTAACCATGATACGAAACATGCAAGTAACGAAAACTTTTCGAGAGTAACGTTTCGTTACTCGGTACTAGATGGAGTACCCGTTACTCAGTAACGAATACATACGGTTCGCTACAGCTCTAGTTGAGAGTGCGTGAGATGGGTTTTGGGACTATTTACATATAGTACGACAGAAATTGCACTAAAATTTACTGTTTTTTTAGAATCGCTGTTTCATCACAGATATAGTTTCATATTTTAACTTGCTGAACCCTAATTAGTTTTTTTAATAAAAGTCTATTATAGTCTCTTCTTACTAGAGCCGTGGTGGCCTTCAGGTTAATGCAGTTTTTGTTTTTCTAAAAATCTTATGTACAGTGATGTCACACCACGTGCTTTACGGTGAAGGAAAACATCGTGAGGAAACTGCATATTTCTGAGAAGTAATTCAATGACGTATGTATAGCGTCTGAGACGGCGATGAACTCACCATCTGTCACGTTGGCACTTAATCATCTTGTGTGAAAAGTGAATACAGGCGTGAGCATATGTATATATGTAGTCTCTTTGTTATAGTTAATCTCGGAAACGGCTAGACTGGTTTTAATGGGAGTTGCACTGCCAGATAGTTAATGTTAACAAAGAGGAACTTAGGCTACTTTTATAAAAAAGAAACATTTAGGGTTCCGCGGGAGTTAAATTTAATCTACGTGAAACCGCAGGGCACAGCTAGTATTATATATGATTAAATATATTATCATTGTAAATAACTAAGCAATCAATACAATAGACATCAACGCGCGCTAAACAGAATGGAACTTAAATTTACCTCATACTATACTTACGGCCGTGATGGCCGTGGGGTTTGAGCAGCCGCCTGCTACGCATACGATGCAAGTTCGAATCCCAGCGGGCACTTTACCAATGAGCTTTTCTAAAAACTTATGTGCAGTGATTTCACATCACGTGCTTTACGGTGAAGGAAAACATCATGAGGAAACCTGCATATATCTGAGAAGTTATTCAAAGACGTCAAAGACGGCTCACCATCTGTCACGTTGGCACATAATCATCTTCGGTGACAAGTGGGTGTTATTGCTACAACACATCTGCTTACCCCATCGGGACCGTTTTGGGAATGCGGGATCATATTCATTTACACATACGCTCACGCCTGTATTTCGCGAAGGGGTAGGCAGGTGTTGTAATAACAACACCCAATTTTCACTGAAGATGATTAAGTGCCAACGTGACAGATGATGAGTCCATCGCCGTCTCGGCTACTATACATACGTGTTTGAATTACTTCTCAGGCATATGCAGGTTTCCTCACGATGTTTTCCTTTACCGTAAAGCACGTGGTGTGAAATCACTGCACTTAAGTTTTTAGAAAAAATCTTTCGAACAGGCCCCGCGATTCGAACTTGCGTCGTATCCGTAGCAGGTGACTGCTCAAACCTGGAGGCCTTCACGGCTCTTATTATATTAATTGAATTGTTTCTCAAATGTCAGAATGTATATTCAGTTATCCATGACGAAACACCATACCCAGTAAACATAAAGTACGAGATATGTTGTGTACTAATAGCTTGTTTACAGACCTGTGGGCGAGGTTGGAGTACTGCTTACGAACTGTACTATATATTAAAATGCTGAAATAGATACTAGCAAATTATTTATTAGTAGAGATAAGCGTGTAACATACAAAGTCACTTTGAACCTCGCCTTCCATTGCAACCTTTGGTAACTTTACATGTCCAGCGCAAATTGTGGCCTCAAATAAGTTTGTCTATACTAATATTATAAAGAGGAAAGATTTGTATGTACGTATGTTTGTACCGCATTGAATCAAAAGTACTGGACCGATTTTAAAAATTCTTTCACTATTTGAATGCTTCATTATCACTGATTAATATAGGCTATATTTTATCACATTATTCCCACGGGAACGGGAACTACGCGGGTGAAACCGCGTGCCTTCCGCTAGTGGCAGATATAAAAATCGTCGTTGTATCGTTCACTTTAATTTTCGTGGCAATAAAATTATTTGTACCATTATTTGCTGCGTTTCCTGTAAGAGACAGTACAGAGCTGAATTTTAAGCACAAGATTCTGTTGCAAAATCTCTCTCAGACCTACGCACTATAGAGCTACTGACAGGGGCCTCGGGTCAAGCAATTTAGAAAAAGATACAGAATTTCAATACACATAACATCATCTCCCTGTCCTTATCCCATACATTGTTGGGGTCGGCACTTGATTCAACCCGATGTGGGTGATCACCTGATATTTATACGAAGCGGCTGCCATCTGACCTTCGAAAACCCTTTTACAAGGAAAATCTGTGATTTGGGTTAAACCAGTTGTCAGACTATTTTAGGTCTCCGACTGACCTGTTACGATTGCCAAATACGATAAATCGGCAACCGACCGATTGTTATAGTTCAGTAGCCAGCGACGGCCTTACCCATTGCGAGGCTCCCGGGCAGGTCTTTGCGAAGCCCGTTGTCCTACAGAATAGTACTTATGTGATGCGAAAGTAGCTCTGGTTGTTTGGTAGGTATTCGTTATGTTTGTTATGTGTATTAAGGAGCTCGTGGCTCAGTTGCTATTGCGCATATCATTCGATCAGTGAAGTTAAGCAACCCTAACCCTAGTCAGTAATTGGATGGGTGCCCGCCCGAGTTTCCTCCGTACCTCGGAGAGCACGTTAAGCCGTCGGTCCCGGTTGCAAATTTATTATCTTTGGCAATCGTTACAGGTCAGTCGGAGGCCTAAAATAGTCTGACAACTAGTTTAACCCAGATTACAGATTTTCCTCGTAAAAAAGGGGTTGCAAAGGTCAGATGGCAGTCGCTTCGTATAAAAACCAGGTGATCAGCTGCATCGGGTTGAATCAAGTGCCGACCCTAACAATGTATGGGATAAGGCCAGGGAGATGATGATTCTAGTGCTGTTATAATACTTAGTATGTACCGTTAGTTCTCAAAACTGATAAAGCTTAAATTTAGATCCAGTCCAGCGCGTATAGTGTGCATAACAACTATATTACTGTCCCAAAAACGGTTGTATCTAAGTTGCAATCAGCAACCTTGTGCAACCTGCAGCCTCGTTCGTCGCTAAGATCACACACGTCTCACCACGCAAGGCATACTCTTCTAACCTACTAAGAGATCTCGATAGCTTATCACGAAGATCTTACACGTTATGTCGGTAGATGTAAAGAAAACTATTTAGGATTGGAGTGAAAGCTTTTTTAATTCTTTGCGAGTCAAATATGAGTATTATAAGTAATATCCCGTCGCGAATAATGGTTCTCTGTTGTTTATACATAACAGTTATCAAAGCTTAAGGCAAATTTGACATTGACCAAAGAGCCGTGGTGACCTTAAGGTTTGAACAGTCGCCTGCTACGCAAGCGATGCACGTTAGAATCCCTGCTGGCCCTGTAGCAATGTGCTTTCTAAAAAAAAACAGTTTGTGTGGGGAAACCTGCATATGTATGCGAAGTAATTCAAAGATGTATGTATAGTGCCTGAGACGGCGATGGACTCACCATCTTACGTTGTTACTTAATCATGTTACTACATGTAAACTTAAAATAACAAATACTTATAATTACATTATCAAATTTTATTGCTATTTAAGCTAAGTTGAAAATAAACTACAGAACTCTATGGTGGGTTTAGCCCAACAAGTACAATTTTTTTTTTGCCTAACCCGTGCTTCAACATTATGCTATGTCAAAGTCAAAGTCAACAATATCTTTATTCGATTAGACTTTTAACAAAGTACTTTCAAATCAGAATTAAATAATTATATAGGATTATACATGCTACCGCCAGGTTCGGAAGGTTGCTTTTACTGAGAAGAACCTGGCAAGATACTCAGTAATTACTCGTATCAAATTATTATACAATTTTAAAAATGCAAAATAAATGACTTAACAAATATAGGCACATGGACACAATTCCAATGCACGAATGTCGAAAAAAATTGAAATAAAGATAAATTTAGTAGTTCTACTTATATCTAAATGCGCAGCTTGAGATGACCAGCCCCCACAAGCAGCATATACATACATATGCTCACGTCTGTATCCCATGGGGGTAGGCAGAGACCATTGCTTAACAACATTGTTTCATTAGTCAGTAGATATAACCCAGGCTCTCTGCCTTGATGTGAACATTATGCCTTCTCGTCACAAGCTGATTGGTAAACAGTAAACAATGCAACGCTAACATTTAGATAAGAATTGGGACCAAGCTGTCCGGATAAACGCTTATCTATCGTAGGGAGTTTTGTTATTAAGGGATCAGCTGTTACGGATATGAACGTTATGTAAGTTTTTATAATTATCATTGAAAGAGAAGTGTGCCATCTTCTCATTATTCATTCTAGGCTCTTATGCTATTTAGGCTCTCATATTCTAGGCTCTTACTCGCTAATGGAAAATAACAGATAGATAAACACAATAACATAATATTGTCCGACTCGGAGATTGAACCCTGGAGTTCGCGGTCCTGTCAGTCTATTTGTTCCGGCTAATCACTGAAACGGTGGTGCCGTAACGGAATTTCACTGACATCTGTCAGTAAAATAAGCTGATGATATAAGGAGTTACTTATGTGATTTTTATTTTAGAAAAAAATATCTCTAAGTTACATACTTTTATTGCGGGTTAAACCAAAGGACACAGCTAGCCTTGGAATAAGAATAAACGTTTATCGCGAACCAAAAACGATTGCATTTAAACAGTGATAAGTTTTAACGTGTACCAAAATTATATTAATAAATTCAACCTTAGCAGGGCTGTTTAGCATTTAATAATATTGTTAACATTTAAATATACCACCAAATTTTCCTGAACACTAATAACACAACCAAATATGTACAGTGTAAAGTTGTTACACCCACTTTAGTACTGTAAACTGCGTGTGAGTTGGAAGACTGCATTGTAAATGGTTTGATAATGTTAAACTGTGGTGCTTACAGTGACAATGAATATTTTATAGTGTTGTTGAGATCACGATACTTTTAAAAGGCCTCCAAATTCATGTGTTTCGACACAAACGTATAAACAGGGTGTCGGAGAAAAAGGAACAGTTGTCTTCTAGAAGTTGTAGGCTTTTATGAATATATCACGATTTTGAAGTCGTAAAATATCTAGCTCCAACGATAACGTAGTTATAGGTTATGGTTGCTAAGGGCCGAAGAGCTCGCGGCCTTAAGCGATTGAATGAACGCGCGGCCGCGTTTACCAACATTACGTACGCGGTCATTGAACTTGTTAAATTAAGGAGAAGGTGTATGGTTTCGAAAACTGGTTTAACCCAGATCACAGATTTTCCTCGTAAAAGGGATTCGCAATCCCTTTTACGAGGAAAGAATCAGATGGCAGTCGCTTCGTATAAAAATCAGGTGATCAGCCACATCGGGTTGAATCAAGTGCCGACCCAACAATGTATGGCATAAAGCCAGGGAGATGATGATTTGAAAGTACTTTGTTAAAAGTCTAATCAAAGAAAGATATTTTGAATTTTAATTTCCCGACTCGGGAATCGGATCCTGTGCTCCGCAGTAGCGTTTGCTATCACTAGACCAAGGAAGTATAGATAAAGTATGGTCTAAAATAGAGTTTCGTGTTTATGGTAGTATACAATGTAGATTGTTTTAATTAGTGTTAGCCAAGTTAAACTGCCGGGCAAGCGTCTGCGTCTACGTTATAAAGTGTACATTATGGGCAATTATGTTGTACATGGAATTAACGACTTTATTTGCCTATCGTATAAAGTGTTAAATCGTAAATTTGCGTTATGCCTGCAAAGGGTACGCTGATTGCCCAATATTTGAAATTGTTTGCAGAAATTTCATTAATTTTTCAATTAAAATCAAAAGGTAAATAACGACGAAGCGAAGAATATGTAAGGGTTGTAGCATGTTGGAAACGGTGGTCTCTGCCTACCCCCATGGGATACAAAGTCAAAGTCAAAAATATCTTTATTGGATTAGACTTTTAACAAAGTACTTTCAAATCTTCAGAATGACATAATTATACATGCTGCCGCCTGGTTCGGAAGGTTGCTTATACTGAGAAGAACCTGGCAAGAAACTCAGTAATTACTCAAAAATACAAAATAAGTTACTTAATAAATGTAAGCCCATGGACACAGTTCCAATGCACAAAATACAGGCGTGAGCAATGGTATGTATGTGAGTAAATAAAAATATGTTATTAGTTAATAATATATCAAAACTAACGTTTATCAGGGCCGTGCAAATAATTAAAATAAACGGAGTTAGGCTAAGAAAAGATATGCTTCGCCAACAGTTTTCTATAAGTTATGAAGATTTAAAAAGTAGACAGACGGATTTGTTGATATTTTATTATATACTAGCTGTGCCCCGCAGTTGACTTGATTAATTTTTAATGA
This sequence comes from Watsonalla binaria, assembly GCA_929442735.1. Taxonomy (NCBI): domain Eukaryota; kingdom Metazoa; phylum Arthropoda; class Insecta; order Lepidoptera; family Drepanidae; genus Watsonalla; species Watsonalla binaria. Next base: position 720,087 of record OV838929.1, on the reverse strand, counting down.
GCCTAAATCACTACATCAGATATCTGACACAAATACCTGAAGAAACAGACTGACAGAAAAAAAAAAGTTTTTTTTTTATTTCATTACTGTATATATGCATTTAGTGAAAAGCTGTTATTTTGCAATTCCAAACAGAGGCTTCTATTTTATTTATCTGTATAGATGCCTAAGTTACTCTGACCATGTATAATTAACAGGCGTATTCCTGCAATCAAGACGAGGTACCGCAATATCGATACATAGTGACTATAAAAATATCAATTGGGTATTTATTACGCTTAAACTTTATACTGGCTATAAAGGGCTTGCCATTCACGAGATACAATACATATTGATGAAGGTCCTAGGTCACGTCATTCCCCACCGAATAGCCAGGGTCTGGTATCCCCTGCCTGTCGTAAGGGGTGACTAGGCGGGGACTGGAGGGCCTGCAGGCGGTGGTCAGGGTGGGAGCTTTGACCACCTTGAAGATGCCTTGCACAGCGAGGTCTCCAGGGGCGACGACACAGCTGCCCCGGGAATGTACCCGGCATGGGCAGGGGGACAAAGGTGCGATCTACAGAAAGGTCACCGAAGGAGGTAAGCAGAGTTGTCGTAATAACACCTACTTTTCACCAAAGATAATTAATTGCCAATGTGACAGTCACTATAAATACGTTGAAATATTTCTCAGACATATGCAGGTCTCATCACGATATTTTTCTTTTTGTGCTCGTGGTGTGAAATCCACTGCACATACGTTTTTAGACAAACTCATAGTTTCGAACTCGAACAAATACCACAGCCTAATTAATTTTAAAAATCATAGAAATAATTGTCAGACAAACATTCTGAGATATTAATGAACACCATCTGAAATCTGAAATCCTCGCCTTCTCCCTTCGCTGAAATCTGAGGACAAATTAACGAAAACGATTTGCAGAGGAAGTGACGTCATGACTTATTCATGGCGCCTTTCAGGTGATAACGAGGTGTATTCATTGAAGGAAATAAAAGGTGCCTTTTGGAACAGCGGGGGAATTGGCTGCGATGCGAATTAAGCGCATTTCTTTATAGACGGTCTTTTTCAATGCATAATTCGTGACAAATGCAATACATTTCCTTTTATATTAATGTTGAATAACTGAAATATATCTTTGTGAGATTATCTACGATTTATGATGAGATAAGCTGTCGGTCCCGGTTGCCAATTTATCATCTTTAGCAACCGTTACAGGTCAGTCGGAGGCCTTAAATAGTCTGACAACTGGTTTAACCCAGATCACAGATTTTCGTCAAAGAGGTTGCGAAGGTCAGTCGCTTCGTATCCCAACAATGTATGGGATAAGGCTAGGGAGATGATGATGTACAGATGTACATACAGATAAATAAAATTGAAGTGTCTGTTTGTATTTCCAAATAAACAGCTTCTCACTAAATGCATATCAAAATATTATATCTCACTAAATGCTTATCTACTGACATTAAAAATAAAAATTCTGTTTGTCTATTTGTTACGGCTAATCTCTGAAACGGTTGGATTGATTTTAACGGAACATTCACTGTCAGATTGGTGATGTTACAAGGAGTAATTCAGCTAAGTACTTTAATAAAAATAAATTTAGAGTTTAGTGAGATGACCCCCGTGAAATTAAGTCTACGCGGGTGAAACCGTGGGCACAGCTAGTTAAGTAATAAATCAATTTATAACGACTTTCTGAATATATATATATAATTCATTAATAATAAATAAGTAGCTAATAACTAATTACAAGTAGAAAACTTGTCCCAAATCGGTGTCTCTCGGGATCGTGCCAAGAAGGCTGGCAGCATTGCCACGTTGAATAGCAATGCTGATTCTCTGAGCGAGAAAAGCCCCAGCCCGCTTGTCACGAGAAGCTTCTACCAGACGACGTGCAACCTCTTTGAAAAGTTGATGAGCATATAATTCATTATTTCATTAATATGACAAATCTATTCATTTATTTAAATGAAATCTAATTAAAAAAATTAAAAAAAAAACTATAAAACTATGTCATAACGTTCGATAATATTAATATCTACAATATTAATCTATACTTTATGGGTTTTAATAAAAGGACGTCAGAGCACAAAAAGCTCCATAACTAGAATTACAAATTGAAAAAAAAAACGAAATACTCATATGAAAACATAATTCATAATCGACTTTAAATTTAACGGTATAGAATTGAAAATAGAGCACACCGATCAGAGATGACAAATCACCGGAGTGTATGCCAATGATATTATGCGTAGACACGCGTACGAAACCATCCACCGATGTTTGTCCAACACTCGAGAAACAAAAATAAACCATAAAATCAAAAGGACACGATCCACTTTCGCCTATCTAAATACCGTCCACAAAATTTGTACTAGTACTTCATGACATTCCAAATTCAAAAACCAAATTAAGTTTTAAAACACCGCAAATGGCAGTCATATTTCAACTGTGTCTGTGAAGTAATAAAGTTGTAATTCCAATGTCAAGGTGGCTCATTAAGGGGAAGTGGTTCGCTTCCGTGGCTTTGTGAGACGAGCGATAATCCGCGAGAGGCATGCGTGAGCGCGACGTCTGACGTGCCCTTAAAGCGAGCCATAGATTAAAAGATTCTTTTTCTTTTTTTTCTTATAAAAGGGCGACGATTGATCGATGAAAGTGATCGGTGAAAATGAATAGTAATGCCATTACAAAAAATGTAATTCTCGGCTATGATTAGAATCGAGTTTACTTTATGGGTTATTGATCCATGAGTCTATGACACGGTTTATTTAATATAATAAGCAATATAACAGCGTGTAGGAAGTTATTACAAATCGTAATGGAAGACCGCCTTCTTTATTTTATTAACTCGTAAAACTTTGTTTTACACAAAATATCTGAATTATTTAACATTTTTATAATGGCGATACGGTTATTCTAAACAAGTGGGCTTTCATAATAATTGCCATAAAGCGCATATTTCCTAATCGTGTGACAAGTTTACTATAGTAGGTATTCACAATGATATTAGATTTTTTTAAGAGGTAGATATGAGACCGATGTGCCAAAATTAAGGTTGTCAGAACTCTAGTATCTGTCCTCAGTGCTTATTTCACAAATGACAATCTGCGTACCTACGGAGTTTTTTTTTTCGTTTTGTGAGCGCATAATGCATCTATATATGTACTTATTAACCGACTTCAAAATAACGAGGAGGTTACTCAAATCCGCCGTATATTTTTTTCAAATATCTCTGTGTATTCTTTTACTTAGATATACTTAAGAATCGCAGAAATGTTTAGATTAAAGAAGCAGATACGAATAATTTGCTAACCGTAAACTACCTAATTCCGGCGTATTATACCATAATTATAGTTATAAACATTTCACCATGCTTGGTTGTAGGTTATCTGCTGAGCAGCAACATACAGATATTATTGCTGCAAGTGCATTCCTGATGGATTCTATTTGACAAATTTTTGATACCTGTTAGGTGTTCAGGACCAGAGTTGGTGCCTGGCTTGAATCATGCAGATATTTTTAATTTTAAAAATATTACTTTTTAGTAATGAAGTCAGTGTCCTTCCCGGAGTTTCCATCAGCTTCTAACCGTGAGTAGCGCCACTTTGCAACTTTGTTTATAGATAAATCATATCATATCATATAAACTGCACATCAAATATGGCGATATTAAAAATGTTACGTCACAATCTGTTTTTTCTAGAATATTAGAAATACGCCAAATGTCCAACATTATGCCATGACCTAAAGATACGACAGAAAATGAACAAACATAGATAATTCAATGCAACAACCATCACTAGAGTAATAAATAACACAAAGTTCCCACGAGGTTTCCAATTAAATAGACTTAACTGCAACATTATAATATTAAGTTAAACGTCCGTCCTTGTTCATCCATCACCGTCATACACGATCATTTGTACTTAGCCGCCATTTTGCTCCAAGCAATCCCGGTATTGAATCCCGGGACGCTCTGTTTGACTAATGGCAGTCGCGGTATAGTCCACACTGATTTATTAAATAAATTAACGTCGCTTTGACAAACGACCTTTTTAGCCTCACTTTTACAATCGAGAATGTCAACGCAAATTAGCCTTCGCCTTAAGTGGTTCGGCTCGAGATTTTTTTCCGTATCGCTAATTCCTTTTCATTCAACAAAGCATAATTATTTAACAAAACAAGAATTATTTTACGCTAATTTTAACACGACTCACTTTAATAATAATACAGCTTCTTTTGTGCATTACTATAGACAAAAAATGTTGTTTTCTCTTTGCAAAAGAAATAAATCAACATGGCCGGATTCACCCTAGTGTAAACCATAAAGTTCGGGGCGCGTTTTGCTAATAAAAACGGGGGTGGCTGCCCCCAAGCAATGAAACGGATACAATAAATATATGTCGTAATTAGCTCTATTCATACGTCAAAATTATATCGCATTTTACGGTGGAATTCTCGTGAATTCGGGGTAAATTTTGACAATACAAATGCGCGGGAATAAACTACATTTGACAGTCGTGGCACAGACCAACAATTTAGCATTGTTGCGATAATAAAAGACCGGACATTGGAAGCATCTGTGTAAACTTTCATTTGCCCTATTTAAATGGGGCTTTGCACTAATACTCGGTAATTCTGTTAATTCGGCCATTTTGACCATTTGTCACAGATTTTGATAAATGCTTACATCGCTCTTTTCCATAATGGCGTTGTTGTAAATACATTTCTTTATTTCCTTAATGTAAATTATTGTAATTGGTATGTCCGTTATAATCTATACATCCATATATGTAAGGATAAATAAAATTGAAGTGTTTGTTTGTAATTCCAAAATAACAGTTTTTCACTAAATGTACCATAAAAAAAAAATTTTTTAAATTGTTCTCTGTCTGTCCGTCTATTTGTTCCGGCCAATCTCCGAAACGGCTGGACCGATTTCAACGGAGCTTACCCGGTAGTTAGCTAATGTTACAAGGAGTAAATTAGGCTACTTTTATTTAAAAACATTAGGGTTCCGTGGGTCACCCATGACTTTAACTAATTTCTGGAATTTCTGTCGTTATTTGCGACTGGCAACTTTATTACTTGTATTTTTAATCCTGTGGGTGATTAATGAGAAAATGAAAAAAAATTTACTGAATATTATTTTTGCAAAGTTTTTCACGTTTTATCGCTCGCTTGATATCAAATTTCAATAAACAGATTTCTGCATGTATTTTAATTGACTACTGTTCAATGTCTCCACTATAATGCTACCTCAATGGTACGGCATGTGGCGCATATTCTATTCAACCTCGTCGAGGGCACAGGAATCTGTGGCGCACGAGGTATGTCATACCCGTGAACATGTCATCACGGGAGGTATTTTCTGAGGACTTCATTTATGTTGTAATTACACGCACTTAATGTGCTTCAATGTAATTTTAGGACTAGTAGTTTCTCTTGCGACATCGTTTGCGTAATTTTTCTCAAAGTTTACATAAGGGTTTAAAGCTAGATAAACAACAAAATAGAAAGATGTTTCAAGAATGATGTCTTTGCTATTTGTATTTACAGATTAATACAGTAACAGTGTTTCTCCACTCGCTACATAGATGGCGCTACTCGCTAACAAATGCGCAGATTGAGTACAAATACACGAGAACCTAAATCGCGCAATAAGAGTTTTCAAGTACATTGCAGTATATATACAAGTTTCAAACTAGAATAGATGGAGCGTGTGTTCTCCAGGCCAGGCTGGAAGATTTTCCCTTTCCTTGCTGGGGATTAGCATGATCACTCGCTCTCGGGAATAATTTTCGCTCGATCTTCCATATAGGTAGTTCGTGCAGCATCTTAGCACAAACACTCCATAAATACCTATAAATATGCAGTAAATTTCAGTGACTTGTATATATCTTAATAGTTATCAATGTGTATTTTACGATCAATAAATTGTGAATGAAATCAGGACTGGTTTAAATTATGGCGTAACCACAAATAACCCATTCAGTTTTGTTACGTTCATATGGTTGAGAATTACTGAATGAAATTGTCTATGAGAACTATGAGATTAAAAAAAATATGCTCACGCCATCCCAGAAGGGTCCCCGAAGAGGTGAGTAGAGGTGTTGTAACAACAACACGCACATTTCACCTAATATGATTACGTGCCAACGTGACAGATGATGAGTCTGTCACCGTCTCAGACACTATACATACGTGTTTGAATGACTTCTCGGACATATGCAGGTTTCCTCACGATGTTTTCCTTCAGCTCCGTAAAGCACGTGGTGTGAAATCACTGCATATAACTTTTTTTAGATAAACTCATTGGTACAGGCCCTGCAGGGAATCGAACTTGCATCGGTTGCGTAGCAGGCGACTGCTCAAACCCCAAGGCCACCACGGCTCTTGGGACCTATGAGATCTATGAATATACCTAATAAATACTAAGATAGTAATGGATACTTAAACTTAAAAAAACACTACTTTAATGCTGTGACGTCTCGACTTGGTCCTAGCGGAAGATCAGTGATGGTTGTCATCACCGTGACAGCCAGATTATGCTGAGTTGGGTCCAATTCATAACAACTATAATCTATTGTTACGACAAACCTTTTCGGTCCTTTATGTATTTTGTTATGAATAAATTTATTTTACTTATCTTTCTTTCTTCTTTCTAATACTAATGTTATAAAGAGGTATTTGTATGTAAGTATGTTTGTAACGAATTGGCTCAAAAAGTACTGGACTGATTTAAAAAATTCTTTCACCATTAGAATGCTACATTATAACTGATTATTATAGGCTATATGTTACCCCCTTTCTGACGGGAGCGGGAGCTACGCGGGTGAAACAGCGTGAGGTCTGCTAGTCTATCTTGTATTATTTTTAAGTAAATCTCGGTAGCAGGAAGTAATGAAATCTAATAACAGTCGTCTGTTTAAAATAACTATGGGAATCAGTTCAAATATCACTCATAAATCCGTCGTCGTATTAATAACCACAGTTTAACTATTGGCCGGTTTATTTTGAACAGCAATGGCGGTTGTCGAAGATTTATGGCCCGTTTTGTAACGTGGTGTCGTTTGGTTTTACTCCCTTTTGACGTGTGACTCGGTGTACGGGTGGTATTCGTTCTGCAACTGGGGTAACAGGGTGGAATATTTTGATACCTGATTGTAAAAAAAAAAATAATGGCTTATCTTAAAGATCTTCTGATTTCCAAATAAAAAAATATTATTTTTATTTGATTAAAATTTAACAAAATAATTCTAGATCACCATTATTACATGATTTGAAGGTTGCTTTTGCTGGGAAGAGCCCTGCAAGAAACTCAGAAATTACATAAATCACAAAGATAATTTTAATTAATTACATACATACATATGCTCACGCCTGTATTCCCCGAAGGGGTTGGCCGAAGATGATTAAGTGCCAACGTGACAGATGGTGAGTCCATCGCCGTCTCACTTTACATACGTCATTGAATTACTCCTCAGAAATAAGCAGGTTTCCTCACGATGTTTTCCTTCACCGTAAAGCACGTGGTGTGAAATCACTGTACAGTGTTTTAGAAGTGTAAGTTTTTTTAGAATAACTCATTGGTACAGGCCCCGCTGGGATTCGAACTTGCGACGCTTGCGTAGCAGGCGACTGCTCAAACCTCAAGGCCATCACGGCTCTTTAATTAAATATTGAATTTCAATTAATTTAAATGATATGCATAACAGTAACTGTGCCATAAGCTTTATATTTTAAATATCGTATTTGTAAATAATTCGTGGGAACACAACGATATTTTGCCTACACCTGACTACTGACCCATCGCTAACAACTTTACTTAACCTAAACCAAATTATTAAAAACCCCTAAAACCTAAATTCCTTCACAAAACCCAAAGTAACAGCTTAAATGAGAGGTCTTTATAAACTGGCCAACCTTGTTAATCTACAAATGGCGTGACCAAACCTATTATATCGGAGGAAATGCGTTAAGTGACTTGAATAATAAAAAATAATGTTTGTTTTGCTACTTTCAATTGGTAGAAAGCTAATGTGAGCTTGGGTGTGTAATTTGAAGGAATCCACGGAGAAAAATATAGCTAATGAAAAGATATGTATTATTATAGAGTGCCTTATAAACTAATTACAAGTAGAAAACTTGGCCCAAATCGGTGTCTCTCGGGATCGTGCCAAGAAGGCTGGCAGCATTGCCACGTTGAATAGCAATGCTGATTCTCTGAGCGAGAAAAGCCCCAGCCCGCTTGTCACGAGAAGCTTCTACCAGACGACGTGCAACCTCTTTGAATAGTTGATGAGCATCTGGACCACAAGGCCCCAGAGTTACAACCGCAAACGCAGAAAATATGTATCCTTGACCAATGCAAGCATGAAATGAAAATGAAGGAATTATTAAATTCGAAATTATTTAGAAGGCACTTTTGAACGACGCGAAAATTTCCACCATATCAAATCAAAAACTTTTATTCAACATAAGAGACACTTGGAACACTTATTGATCGTCATTTCTCTTACGATAACTTTACAATTTACTACCGTTTACAAATGTAAGCCTGTCACGAGAACAAACGGGGAATCAAACTGCCCGGCATTTACATGTGTCCCTTCTTTATACATAGGGTTGTTTTAGTACAATTTAATGGAAGAATGACCAACTCATGCCATGCTTGGCTATCATCAATATACTCAGTTACACTATAACATGCTTTTACACAAAGTTTCTATTTAATGATTGCCTTCAAACTTAAAAATGGTAGTTCACACAGTTTTAATTGTATTTTATTTAAAAAGAGAATTAGAAAATCGGTTCGGAAACTAATATTATATGAAGAAGTGCATAACTAGATAAAGCAAAATTCTCTCGCGCTTGCGCCAATAGAAACTTTACAAAAATGTATTTAGATGACATATGTCATTTTCACAAATCAGTCAGGTGACGTATGTCATTTTAGAACATATTATATCGATTCTACTAGCGAAGCGTGGGGATAATGTCACTGGCCGTCAGAAAGTCAGTTGGCCTAATCTCGTACCTTTATTAAAAACAAAATGTTGGTATATACAAAAATATAATTGAACATTTGGGTATTTTTACACAATAGTTTAATGGATTATCAATGTTTCCATTTGCTGAAAGCTGAAATCAATAACTTCTCATATAAGTAAGCTGGAATAATTTTTCCATACGAAATACAAAATATTTTTTATCATGGGGTAAATGGGCTCTTAGGAAGGTTTTTTGAAAATTCTACCCAAAGCTGATGCAAAATGGGATGAAAGTTTATTTGACAATTAAACTATTCTATGTTAAATTTAAATTCAGAAATATCTTTATTTGATTAGACTTTTAACAAAGTACTTTCAAATCGTCAGAACGACACGATTACACAGTATTATACATGCTACCGCCAGGTTCGGAGGGTTGCTTTTACTGAGAAGAATGTAATGTACATACCAAGGAAACGAGCTAAGCCGCAGCCGGAGGCTAGTTAGATATATTGTCAAGGTGATTTCTCAAAAATTCTAACCGTAAGGATAATCGCAAAGAAGTTATAATTCATTCATTTGTATTGGCTTACAGTACATCTGTCTATTGATGTCACTTACAATATCTACGCACCCCATGCATTCTTATCCGTCCTTTATTTAAGGCACAAAATAGCGTGGCAATGTAGTTAAGTAAATTTGGTATTCAGCTATTGTGACATTTAGTTGAGTATAATAGATATACGTCAAACGCCCACAATATGTAGCTATTCATAGTTTTTCCCAATCACTCACACAAAGAATAATTTGTAAATAAGAAGTATCATTCGTCTCTTTATAGTTAGTTACATAGATACAAAAGAATATTATTGTTTTTAGATTTCGGTAGGCGGTCCAAGTTATAAGCAATGAGTTAATAATTTTAATACATTTATTTTCGACAAATTACCGCGGATAGTATTGTAATTACACTTTTAAGTTTTAATAGTCAGAGAACCTTGGTGGCCGTGAGGTTTTGGCAGTCGTCTGCTACTTGAGCGACGCAAGTTCGAATCCCAGCGCGGTCTGTGCCAATAAGGTTTTGCAGAAACTTTTGTGCAGTGATTTCATACCACATGCTTTACGGTGAAGAGGAATATCGTGAGGAAACCTGCATATGTCTGAGAAGTAATTCAAAGAGCCTTACAGAGCCTGAGACGGCGATAGACTCACCAACTGTCACGTTGGCACTTAATCATCTTGTGTGAAAAGTGGGTGTTGTTATTACAACACCTCTGGCTACCCCTTCGGGAAATAAAGGCGTGAGCGTATGTATGTATATAAGTGCAGAATGTCACACTACGAGCTAACGAAAACATAGTGCGTAACCTTATTTTCTTAAAGATTTCAAATATACATCAAAATATGCCTGAAACGGCACCTATACGACAAATTTTGGGCCACGCTAGAACGCAAGGTCAAGCGATGACATTTGAAAATATACCACGGTATACAACTACAATCCCTTCAGCAGCGCGTATTAACCACTTCTTAACTTTGACGTATAATTTACGGTACAGAAATGAAACGTCAAAGCTCAAAAGTTCTTAATACACCTTGTTTTTACCGATAATGGTACTCACTCTAAAGTGAAGTTTGGCATCCTTTCCCCGCGTTTCGTCATTCCCTTACGCCACAGCCGACGATCCCCGCTAGACAGTTGACTCGCTGCCAACTGACTGCGGGATAATGCCGAATAAACATTGGACTGATTTCTTATCTGTCCTTTTTCCTGCCCGAATTAGTCAGTTATATAAGTTTACGTACGTATTCGGCAAAACTGCCACTAACCTGAATTCAAATTATCTGCCGCTGTGCATTCAGATTCTGGGGCAGTTTTTATTAGCATTCATTTTGAGAAAGGAGTATGATTACCTATATTCTCCGAAGGGATCGCCAGTGGTGTAATACGTCGCTAGTTATATTTAAGTCTCATGTAATAGGAGGCTAGCCTACTGCCTTTAACCTAGCAGTAATCCAAACTCCAGGCCGCTAACTACTGTACAATTGAACCCAACATCACATTGTGCGACCCTAGTATCGTACTGTAAGGGTTCAGCCTTACAAGCAAGTTAAAACCTTTTTTGCTTAATGCTTAAACTCTATGAAAGATATTTGAAATAATCCAGAAAGAATAAAATAGTAGAAGTTGTCAGATAGAACGGGGATGGAAGGAAAAGGAATAAGTGAAAAACAGTATATTAATTTTACTTTATAGTAAATAAGAGAGCGAGTGACCCGAGTCGGGGGTCGCTCGCCACAGTACCTAGGACCTCGTGTTACGTTGTAGCGCCAGCAATTGCTGGACCAACGAAGGTTTCACAATATCCGATTTGGCCTATATAGTTATAAAAGTTTTATTCATCATAAGGGACACTTGGAACACTTATTGAACGTCATTTCTCTTACAATAACTTACGTTAATTTACTACCGTTTACAAATGTAAGCCTGTCACGAGAACAAACGGGGAATCAAACTGCCCGGCATTTACATGTGTCCCTATTTTATATATAGGGTTGTTTTAGTACGATTTAATGGAAGAATGACCAACTTATGCCATGCTTGGCTATCATCAATATACTCACTTACACTATAATATGCTTTTACACAAAGTTTCTGTTTAATGAATGACTTAAAACTGGGTATTTTACACATTTTTAATGGAAGTTTATTAACTTTTGTCTAACATAGACAATGTCAGCTCCATTGAGCTCGCACATCACAACTCAGCAATCATTACATAATCCAAACATTAACCGGAAAAATAGTACAATAGTACTCTTTTGTTTTTACCATAAAACAGTTGCCAGTTTTATGCAGTCTAGTTAAAGGGACACGGAGAGTTATCTCTCTTACGTGTATTTATATATTTACTGTTTTTCCAACGTAAATTTCTACGGGACCCTATAAGCAAGACCTTCATTACTTTCTATCGATATTCAAATTTAAAATATTATTTTAAATACAGGGGTCTCGGCTCCGAATATGACTTTGTCCCATTCGGAGTCGAGACCCTTGGTCCGTGGGGTCCTAGCGCTATTAGGCTTTTTAAATAAATAACCGAAAGGTTAGTCGACATCACAGGAGACCGGAGAGCTGGCAGCTACCTCGGTCAAAGAATTAGTCTTGCCATCCAAAGGGGGAATGCTGCCAGTATCTTCGGTACCTTGCCTACAGGGACTTCATTTAATAATATATTTTAGTTATAAGATTATATATTTTAAGGTTTTTAGTTATTAGATTATATTTATAAGGTTTTAGCTATATGTATATCCAATAAACTTAATATTTTCTAGTTTTGTCATATATATAATAATATGGAAAAATATTACTTACATCGCCAATTTAACATCTTTGGCAATTGTTACAAATCAGTCCGATGCCTAAGAAGTCTGAGTTAACCCAGATTACCAATTTTCCTCTTAAAAGGAGTATCGAAGGTCAGATGGCAGTCGTTTCGTATAAAAATATTTGACGGTTTCATTCAAGTGCCGACGCCAACAATATATGGGATAGATGTCTTGAAACAAAAAATACTTGACTATAAAATTGCCTTGACGTTGTCAGACAATCCAGGGGCCGTACCATGAGTTTTTATTGCCATGATAGTTTTACTCTAATTACGAGACAGATGTATTTACTTGTATAAGTCTGTCACTGTCACACAGCTGAATTATCATTGCTATTAGAGCTCATGGTCAGGCCCCAGATCACTTCACATGACAAAATTAAATATTGCTCTTGAGAATAATATCATAACCACATCCATCTACATGAATCACAGCTCACATTATCACTTTTATTTCGTGTTAAACACACAAATACAGGTGTAATCAGAGTCAAGATCTCCACCCCGGATGTTTACGAGTGCATCGCTACATAAAACACTCGGCCCGCACATTTCTCAACTTAAATCTGAATATTATCAATGAACGAAGTAATAAAATAAATCTTCACTACAAATGCTTTGACTAAGAAGGTGTAATGTAGCCGTCTTATCGGCTAAGGATCGCCGTTGTTCTAATTGTAATTGTATCTATTTCATCGCCAGTTTAAAGGGATCTGTAGGCCTAGATAAAGTAAAGGGAATGATCGTACGTTCCCGATGGACCTGCATCTGGGTCCGTAGAATGAGTTCTAGCCATACATACATATGCTCACGCCTGTATTCCCCGAAGGGGTAGAGGCAGAGGTGTTGCTATCACAACACCCACTTTTCACCGAATTTGATTAAGTGCCAACGTGACAGATGAGTCTATCGCCGTCACAGGCACTATACATACGTCTTTGAAATACATCTCAGAAGTATGCACGTTTCCTCACGATGTTTTCCTTCACCGTAAAGCACGTGGTGTGAAATCATTGTACATTAGTTTTTTTTAAAAACTCATCGGTACAGGCCCCGCTGGGATTCGAACTTGCGTCACTTGCGTAGCAGGCGATTACTCAAACCTCGAGGCCACCACGGCTCTTTCTACCCATAATGAAAATTATTTATTCAATATATAATCTGGTAAGGTACTTATGAATGTGTGGGGGCTGGTCATCTCAAGCTACGCACTTAGATATAAGTAGAACTACTAGACTTATCTTTATGTTAATTTTTATGGACATTTGTGCATTGGAACTGTGTCCATGGGGTTATATTTCTTAAGTGATTTATTTTGTATTTATAAAATTGTATATTTTTGATAAGAGTAATTACCGAGTTCCTTGCCAGGTTCTTCTCAGTAAAAGCAACCTTCTGAACCTGGCGGTAGCATGTATAATACTGTATAATTACGAATATATCATTCTGACGATTTGAAAGTAGGTAAATACTTTGTAAAAAGATTAGCGCGTCATTTTAAGTATATATAGATTAAGAATCACTCCCAGCGTCCCAATCCCGAGGTCTTATTAAACTGGTCAAGATTTCAATAATCATATCTATCGATAAATCAGGATCGCTGTCAACTGTATTGCCATACAAAACGAATCTTTCCCACATCGTCCCACTTTTTATTACGATGTTGCCAGATTTAGATATCTATTCTATTATACTGGGTTAAGGTCGAACCATAAAATATGTTGGTGTTTTTATTTGTCTACCTACATAAAGATAAAGGAGCGATACTAAAATGTGATTAAATATTTAAAATTATGAATTGTTTTGCAATGACGTAAAAATCTTAATGTTTTAGGGAAATATTCAACTATATTTATGTATCTCGTTTCAGAAAGTGTTCCGGGTAGAATGGACTTTGGAATATTCAGTTGCAAATAACGTTGCTGTCTTCACCTTCACCTTTTCACGACTAACCCAACTCAGGAGAAAACAGATGACGCAAAAGATAGGATTAGGATAGTTAGATATTATAATTAAATCATACGAAATGAGGATCATTCTAGAATCGAACTCTTATCTGACAACTGACAGGTTATTTTTCCCATTTATATTATTATACATACATACGTTCACGCCTGTATTCCCCGAAGGGGTAGGCAGAGGTGTTGTTATCACAACACCCACTTTTCACCGGATTTGGTTAAGAGCCAACGTGACAGATGGTGAGTCTATCGCCGTCTCAGGCACTATACATACGTCTTTGAATTACTTCTCAGAAATATGTAGGTGGTTTCCTCACGATGTTTTTCCTTCACCGTAAAGCACGTGGTGTGAAATCACTGTACATAAGTTTTTTTAGAAAAACTCATTGGTACAGGCCCCGCTGGGATTCGAACTTGCGTCGCTTGCGTAGCGGGCGACTGCTCTAACCCCGAGGCCACCACGGCTCTTTATATTATAATAGCATTATATTACAGCTTTATTGAAACAAGAATACTACGGGTAAGGTTTTATAACAATATCTAATTTTTTTTAGTCTTTTAATGTTTTTTAAACTATGTCAAAAGTCTGTTAACAGACGATTAAGCTGTGACGGCTCGGCAAGGTAGATCAAAGCGGAATTGAAAATAATTTCAAAATAAAACTGATCCCCAGGGAGATTAAATAGGAGGATCTGAGCGGCATTTAGACTTTGACGACACGTATGTGGGAACTCAAAAATGTCAGCATATTTTAGGGACACTCCTTCACAGCGGTAATTCAAATGTCCAATGTGGGAAGTCACTCGGATGGCGGTAAAATATTCAATTTATTGAACCACGTTATAACATCATACGTAACGCAAAGAGGTTATAAGTTGCGTGTTAATATTGACCACTGTAAATAATTTGATTTACAAATACGAACACGAGGCGGGATTCGAATCTACGACAACGGCACACCAGCAGTTCCTGAGTTTAGTTACCGAAAATAAATAAAGTAACTGAAAGGTGATATGGTGTAATTGAAGAAGTAATATAAACACCATCCATGAAAAATAAATCAATATTAATGTATGCTTATACGTTTTTTAAATATAAGTAGCCTAAGTTACTCCTTGCATTAGCTATCAGCCAGTGGAAGTCCCGTTAAAATCGCTCCAGCCGTTTCAGAGATTACCAGGAACAAACATACGCAAAGAGAAATATTTTGAAAATTTTATGTATTTTTGAAATTGTGTTATATTTGTTAAAAGTGTAATTACTGAGTTTCTTGCCAGGTTCTTCTCAGTAAAAGCAACCTTCCGAACCTGGCGGTAGGATGTATAATCCCGTATAATTATGTCATTCGGACGATTTGAAAGTGCTTTGCAAAAAGTCTGAGTTTAGTTTCAGTTTGGTGGAAGTACAATCTCCATTCAGGAAACCTCATCATGCCCTACTCTTAAGAACCTTCAGGTGGGCAGAGTAATAAATTTTATGTATAGTTTCTATTTTGATAAAGAAAGTAGGTGTTCGCTATACACTTAAACACAACGTTACTAAATGTTTAACGATCAACATAAACAGCTAAATAAGTCTTCATACCAAGATGGCCGCATAATAATAGTAAATTACACAAAGAAAAACCTTGAGACTTTAAAATACAGTTTGTAAATTTATGATAATACGAGATCGGTCGCCACAAATCATAGAGGTGGCATGCGTAGGTGCATCGCCGGTAACCATAGACACAATTTACAAATGTAAACAAAAGGTCAGTTTCACCAGACTACGGGCATTTGTGCATTGGAACTGTGTCCATGAGCTTATATTTCTGAAGTGATTTATTTTGTACTGCTAATATTGTATAATATTTTTAAAAGAGTAATTACTGAGTTCCTTGCCAGGTTCTTCTCAGTAAAAGCAACCTTCCGAACCTGGCGGTAGCATGTATAATCCTGTATAATTATGTCATTCTGACGATTTGAAAGTACTTTGTAAAAAGTCTGATCGAATAAAGATATTTTTGACATTGGCTTAGCAAGGTTATGATTTTGACCGATATATATGTATGCATGTTCATCTGCTCTCAGAACTTCAAAAATACTTATCATTATTTGACAAATGAATCGTTAGATGTGTCTCGATTGCCCTCTGGTTATAGGCTCTACAAGATCAAATAACATTGAATACGTCCGTGGTGGGCTCGGAGTTTGAGTAGTCTCCTGCTACGCAAGCAATGCAAGTTCGAATCGCAGCGGGGCCTGTACTGAATTGCTTGAATTAGCTCAAAAAGTACTGGACGGATCATGAAAATATAGCATTGGATAGCTACATCATTAGCGAGTAATATATGCTGTATTTTATCCCCGTACTTCCACGGGAAGGGGAACTACGCGGGTGACGTCCGCTAGTACGTGACACCGTTTAATTTCATTTGTTTGAAACCGATAACTGGTTATAGAAGCTCGTACAGTCGAAAGGCAAAGAAACAGCAAATGTATGGTAGCTGTCCTTCCGTGTGGTTTTATTTTATTCCATAGAGTTTGTTAGCTCTATATTGTCGAGTAATTGGTTTTACGAACATTGAGTAAAATAATTCCGGTTATTACGATTAGCGAAACAATCTGACTTTATATTTACTTATCTACTGTGCCCTGCGGTTCCACCCGCGTAGATTTAATTTCATTCCCGCGAACCCTAAATGTTTTTTTTTAATAAACGTAGCCTACGTTATTCCTTGTAACATCAGATACCCGGCAGTGAAATTCCAGCACTTTCAGAGATTACACGGAACCAACAGACAGACAGACGGGGAAAATTTTGAAAATGTGTTTTTCTAGTCTCCACCTTATATACTTTCATATGCGTTTAGTGAAAAGGTGTTATTTTGGAATTACAAACAGACACTTTAATTTTATATATACAGACAAAGAGAAGAGAACAGAGAGTATAGATATTAATTAAATCATTTTATCTTCAAAATATTATTTGAAAAGCCGTGGTGGCCTTGAGGTTTGAGCCTTCTACGTAAGCGACGCAAGTTCGAATCCCAGCGGCGCCTGTACCAATGAGTTTTTCTAAAAAACTTATGTACAGTGATTTCACACCACGTGCTTTACGGTGAAGGAAAACATCGTGAGGAAACCTGCATATTTCTGAGAAGTAATTCAATATGTAAGTAAGTATGTAAAGTGCCTGAGACGGCGATAGACTCACCATCTGTCACGTTGGCACTTCATCATCTTCGGTGAAATGTGGGTGTTGTGATTACAACCCCTCTGCCTACCCCTTCGGGGAATACAGGCGTGAGCATATGTATGTAATATTATTTGAAATGAAAGAGAGGTTAAAGATATTTCCGCTTTTATCTTAAAAGGTTACTGACTTTAAGCAATCTTATAGAGATATCAATTAAGTACTTAATGAATAATGTCGAGAGATAACAATTAAGAAAGTCAACCAAAATAGGTACTTAATATATATTTCAAAAATACTTAAGATTTTTCGTTTCATCTATGCAGATAAATAAAATTGAAGTATCTACTTTAATTCCAAAATATTTTCAATAAATACATACATATGCTCACGCCTGTATTCACCGAAGGGGTAGGCAGAGGTGTTGTAATCACGACACCCACTTTTCACCGAGTTTGATTAAGTGCCAACGTGACAGATGGTGAGTCCATCGCCGTCTCAGGCACTATACATACTTACTTACATATTGAATTACTTCTTAGAAATATGCAGGTTTCCTCACGATGTTTTCCTTCACCGTAAAGCACGTGGTGTGAAATCACTGTACATAAGTTTTTTAGAAAAACTCATTGGTACAGGCCCCGCTGGGATTCGAACTTGCGTCGCTTGCGTAGCAGGCGACTGCTCAAACCCCAAGACCACCACGGCTCTCTCTTCAAAAAGTAGAAAATAAAATTATGTGAAATAAATTATTTACTTTTGAGTTCGGTGCCAAATATAGTATCTAACTCGGTGTCAAACACCAACTTTTGATCTGTATTTATATTTAGATAGTAAACCGTATATTTGGATCGAACCCACATTCTTGAAGCCAAGCTAGCTACCGCACACCACTACCTAATGCGTAAGTAACCCCATTTCAAAATCTCTATATAAAGAATGCTTGTGCATCTGTCACGCAACCGCTGGTTAAGGCAATTGATTTACGACCCATAAAGCTATCATTTCATTAAGTTTTATAGTTCCACAGATAATTTTTACACTTCTTAACTGAATCAATTATAGTGCAATCAGCAACGGGATATGAAGCATTCAACTGAACCACAAAAATATCTTTATTCGATTAGACTTTTTACAAAGTACTTTCCAATCGTCAGAATGACATAATTATAGAGTATTTTACATGATACCGCCAGGTTCGGAAGGTTGCTTTTACTGAGAAGAACCTGGCAAGAAACTCGGTAATTACTCAATTTATAACGAGGTGTTGTAATAACAACACCCACTTTTCACACAAGATGATTAAGTGCCAACGTGACAGATTGTGAGCCGCCTCAGGCTTTAAACTACTTCTCAGACTTTGGGAAAATCATAATGTGATCCGAATATGATTCATCATGAAAATTACAAAATGGTCATTAGGTAAATATGATTCACGAATGATTAATATCACGCAATTCACTTGTTTCACACTTTACTATGAAGATTCCTAAAATGGTCCACAAAATATGAATTGCTTTTGTGACAAATAGCATCATAATATTTTAGTTAGGGACTGACATTTACAATTATTGTAATCATTCGAGAATCATAATATGAATTGCACCTAAGTGACCATTTTGTCATTTCGATGATGAATTATATCGGATCACATTATGATTCTCCCAAAGTTGCCTTTTTAAACCTACTGAGCCTTCAAATAAATAATATGAATTAATAACGAAATATAACGAGCATATCTCGTTGGTCTCTTGCTTGCCGAGATGAATGAAAGGAAATAAGCAATAAATTACATTCCCTGAAGTAATAACAAAATCTCCAGAACAAATTATTGTACATCCTTTAAATAAACACGCAATATTCCCGACATTTTCCTTCACCGCTTTTTATTAAGATGACGTGAAAGATATACCTTAGAATCAGTAGAAATAGAAATAGAAATAGAAATAATATTTATTCACAAGAAATATGGTACAAAGGGTAGGTGTTATTAAAGGTTACAAGAATCACATATTTCACCCAATTTTAGGGCATGTAAATATTAACTTAATTATCTAATTACATTACATTTTAACAACATATTAAACATGTAGTAACATACATATGCTCAGTCCTGTATCCCATGGGGGTAGGCAGAGGCTACCGTTCACCTGCTAAATGTCTAATTATTTCCTTTATGTGAAGAAACCAGGATCTTTTTTCTTAAAAGAGTACTTAAGTAGATAAGTATAGCTACCAATTATTAATTTTCCTGTCGTGTCTTTCTCATTAAAAGTAATCATACGAATTCGGAGGCTATTTATATATTTCTGTACAAGAAATCTATTATATAGATCTAACAAAATCTTTTTGAATTTGAATGCAACTACCTACTTTTGTACTTTTAAGCGACTAGTTTCAACACGCAGCTTTACCTGCCTTTTTACAAACTTTTATACCCCTTTTCACGACCTCAGTAGAATTTTTGAAAACTCTCTTTTTATATATTTATGAGAAGGAACCATATCTACAATTTGTATGTGATAAACTTAATATATCTACAGATAAATCAAACTGAAATGTCTGTTTGTAATTCCAAAATAACAGTTATAAAAAAACAATACAGATATAAAAAAAACTATTCTCAATTTTTTTTTCTCTCTGTCTGTTTGTTCCGGGTAACCTCCGAAACGGCTGGACCGATTTTAAAGAAACATTCACTGGTAGATAGTCTACTTTCACAAGGAGTAACTGAAGCTACGTTTAAAAAACATTAACGTTCCGCGGGTCATGCATGAACTAGTAATAAATAAAAGCTCCAAAGCCTTTAAGATATACATAGATTTTAGTCAGGGCTTTGAATTTTATATGTAGATATATGAATATCATGAAAAAGCTCATCATATTACGAAATGCAGTAAAAGGCTATAATTTTATTCATAACGAAGGCGGCTAATATGGTATCAAAAATGGCCACTAAAGTTGACCAAGTAGCCATTACCTAATCTAATCAATTATTTTGTTTTAAGAGTACTACCCTAATATGCTTACCAAAATGTTCACGTACAAAGGGACCCACGGACGTCTCAATAGATTAAGCTTTATATTGATTAGGATTTATAGATATGAAGGGCATTCTTACCTTTGCATTCATTAGCGTCGCGGGCCGTAGCGCGTCCCCAGGGCCGGTCGAAGTGGAAGGGCTTGCACCGCTCGCAGTCCCTGCCGGCGGTGTTGTGCTTGCACTCACAGGTCAGCTGCTGCACGCCCTGCTGAGGACCCTCCTGGGCGGAGGAGGAGGCCTCTTTCATCGGGACACACCGGGACGCGTGCCCGTTGCACTTGCATCGCCCGCCCACCGCAAAGTCCGAAACAGCGTAATGCTGCGTCCCGGCAGCCGCTTGTTTCTTACTATCCACTTCATCTCCCTCGTTCACCATGTGCAGCCGATTGAACACCACCCTCACGTCTGTGGCCGTCACCCAGTCCTGCAGCACGGGGGACACGTCAAAGCTCGCCGCGCTCGGCCGACCCTCCAGGGTGCTGAACGCCAGCCTCGCTCCACCAGCCGTCTCCCCGGTCAATCGATGGCTGTCCGAGCACCTGGCCTCCTGCTCGTTGGCAGCGGTCACGGTGGCCTTGTTCGGCCTCCCGTACACCCTCCGGCATTGGCTCGAGTAGAACTGGAAGGGTTGCCAGGTGGCCCCGTAGTCTGCACTCTTGTAGATCGCCACCGAGTCGGGCCTGGCCGCCTTCGGGCAGAACTGCAGGCTGACGTAGGTGAGCTCATACTTCTTGCCGAGGGAGAGCGTGAGGGAGACGTTATCGGGGGGCGAGTCGAAGGCGGCCGGCGGTAGAGGCGCGGACCGCCAGCAGGTGACGTCGGGCGGGTTGTTGAGGTCGGTGAGGTGCGCCGGAGGGTGGCGGCGGTCGGAGCGAGCGGCGTCGCACACCTTGCAGGCGTCGGCGGGGCCCTCGGCCGGCGGGTCGCACAGCGTCTCAGGCCCGCGCCGCCCGCACGTGGACGAAGCGAGCACGGGGGCGCCGAACGCGGCGTTCACGAAGTCCGGGATACATCGGCGCGGGCGACCGTCCTCGTAGCAGGCGTCGGGCGAGGCGAGCGCGAGGGTCGCGGCGGCGAGGAGGGCCACGGCGCGGGCGGGCATGCTCGGTCCTCACGTGCGCTCCGGTCGGAAGCCGCCGGTTAACTGGCGGGGCGGGCGACACAACACAGCTTGCACGACGAGACCCGCGCACACATCTCCGCACTTATTAGTGAAAGTTTTCATGCAAATTGTAAGAGATTTTTATTGATAATTGTGCATAAATTAGTACAATGATTGTAATTGATCGTGACAGCACAACTATTACTGTAAACTGTCTATTTTAAAGGCGTCATATAGCCAGTATAGCCTATTCAATACTAGATTAAGTACTGATAGAGATTTTGACCGTTTTATCACAAGTGTTAAACATGAATAGTTAATCTAAACGTGTTCTGTGGGTCATAAAACATCAACGAGATGCTAGTTAACATATAAAGGCCAATTCTTAATGTTTTTTGGGCCTATC
The DNA here is from genome assembly GCA_929442735.1 of Watsonalla binaria. Classification (NCBI taxonomy): domain Eukaryota; kingdom Metazoa; phylum Arthropoda; class Insecta; order Lepidoptera; family Drepanidae; genus Watsonalla; species Watsonalla binaria. Next base: position 698,012 of record OV838929.1, on the reverse strand, counting down.
TATGGTATCTAGTATCTAGGTGCGATCTATCAGAGTACCCGGAATCCGCCCCTGAGCACTGAGGATGGCCACCGAGGGGGGTTTAGTGCGGTAAGAATCCTACACACCCCGACCTGCCTCTCCCAGGGTGGTCTGGGACCTTTTGAAGGTTACCCCTCGTCAATAAAAAAAAAATAGGCAGGGGATACCATAGACAAATTTTTAGACCCTGGCTATTGGGTGAACACAACATTACTCTAAGGCATTAGTTAAATCATTGGCGGGTACCACAGCGGGGTGCAATGTACATTTAAATAACTCCCTTACTATTATTGGACTAGATATAAACGTTATGGTTGTGAAATTTCCTCAAACACGATTAGGTAATGATCTATATCTAAGTATATCTATTCCAATAAATAAAATTAAAGTGTCTGTTTGTGATTCCAAATAAACAGATTTTCACTAAATGTATTATGATAGAGTAAACGGTTTCACATACATATTCTCACGCCTGTATTCCCCGAAGGGGTAGGCAGAGGTGTTGTAACACAACACCCACTTTTCACCGAAGATGATTAAGTGCCAACGTGACAGATGGTGAGTCCATCGCCGTCTCAGAAACTTCACATACGTCATTGAATAATTAAGAAAGAAAAAATTAAGAAAAAAAATCTGTCGCTCTGTTTGTTTGTTCGGATCTCTGAAAAAACTGGACAGATTTTTCCGGATTTTCCCTTGCAAATAGCATATTTGAAAAAAATTGTTTCCGTGGTATAAAGCCAACCGGGAATTATTAAGTCTACGCGGGTGAAACCATAGGACACAGCTATATTATCATATTCCTATGCAATATTTATTTATTGAATCGCTAGATATTGTATCCATTAATTAACACATAAATCTGACCGACATATTAAATTTATTAAGCTGTTGCTTTTAACATGACTATTAAGTTAGGTAAACGTTGATCGTAGTGTTGATAAATATTTATAATGCTAAATATTATCTATGATTCGCAGTGGTTTCAAACTTTGTAATAAACATAAATAAAAATGCTCACGCCATCCCAGAAGGGTAGGGGGTAAGCAGAGACATTTCACCGAATATGATTAAGTGCCAACGTGACAGAGGATGAATCCATCGCCGTCTCAGAAACTATACATACGTTTTTGAATTACTTCTCAGACATATGCAGGTTTTCCTTCACCGTAAAGCACGTGGTGTGAATTCGCTGCACATAAGTGATAAACTCACTGGTACAGGCTCCGATTCAAACTTGCGACGCTGGCGTATCAGACGACTGCTCAAACCCCTAGGCCAGCAGATCTAAACATATTTTTGATCAATTTCTATTATTTAGTTGTAGTAAAGCACCTTCCGACGGTAACATTACATTTATAACCACTTTGTAATCAAATAAAGGTTTTTTAATTAGTTTTAACAATTTAATTTAACTATATCAATACTGCCCCAAACCTCAAAAACTCATTAATACGTCCATTTTTAAAAACTTATGAACAACAAAAAAATTTTGTTACTGAAAAAACAGCAATAACATCTGAAAATTACTGAACGCACGCTGAAAAACATTTCTCCATAACCAAGTAAGGTTGACAGATAACTCAATTACAGCAGTCCCCGGAAGTTAATAGCTTTATCTGTGACGTTGGTCGGTAATAAGCCACTTCCGGTAGGCTCTACGTGGCACCCCCGAGCCATCGCTCTTGTTGGCAGCCTTCCATCGTTACGATGAAGTCGTTAAATATAATGTTTATTTGTAGAAACATTATACTTTATATGTCTTGGCACTAAAAATAGATTTGGCATTCCAGAAGGGTATCTGGGCCTGTAGGTAAACGATACAAAATGTAAGGGAATGACATATGTCACGTGACTGATTTATGTCATTTCCATACAATTTTGTATTGCTTCTATTAGCGCAAGCGCTAGTGAATGTTACTTCATCTAGGGCTTCTGAATGGGTAGATATTATACAACACCCACTTTTCACAAAAGAAGATTAAGTACCAACGTGACAGATGGTGAGTCTATCGCCGTCTCAGGCACTATACATACTTTTGAATTACTTCTCAGACATATGCAGGTTTCCATGCGATGTTTTCCTTCACCGTATAGCACGTGGTGAGAAATCACTGCACATAAGTTTTTAGAAAACTCATTGGTACAGGGCCCGTTGGGGTCCGAGCGTGCGTCGTTAGCGTATCAGGCGATTGCTAAAACCCTACAGCCAACACGGTTCTTTTCTATAAGTTACTTGCAAGCTGTAGTTAGTAGCTGTGAATTCTGTAATGGTACGCCTTTTCGATATGACATTCCAGCAATAATTCCAGGCCATATCTATCCCGGATCGTAAAGATCATGTAGATTGCATACCTCCATGTGTAGTTATAATCCACCGTACAAGGACTGTTGTAAAACCCACCAGACCCTACCACTCATAATGTGACATGGCGTACCGATGGCCGAGGTTATGTTATCGTAGACGATTCACAAATGGAAACTTTGGTACACTTCGCTTGAACTATTTTTAATTTCAAAAAAATATACATACATACATACATACATACATATGCTCACGCCTGTATCCCATGGGGGTAGGCATGGACCACCGTTTGCCACATGCTACGATCCTTACATACTTCTTTCGCTTCATCCACATTCATGCATCTCTTCATACACTTTCATCGGTTACGAGTGCTCCGAATTTAATATCGTCTGCCGTTATGGTCTAGTCACAAGTGCTACTGTGGAGGACGATGTCCTGAGTTAGCGTTAGCGTGGTGGTTAGAAGCGCTTCTGTAGAGCATCAGGTCCTGAATTTGATCCCCAAGCAAAGTGTTATTGGGTTTTTCCATCTGTAATTTCCCAGTAAGCCTGAAGGCTAGATTCGTACTCGGTTAGTGGCAGTTAACTTTTTATTAATAAAAGCTGTGAAAAATATGTCTTTGAGTCTTTTTATAAAATTGTTTTATATGTAAAAACATCGTCAAAAAAAAATTATTTTAAAAATATGTTAAATTTACCCGACTATTGATGAAGTACTTTAAATTCCACAGAACACTAAAAAAATAACACTTTAAAATAAGCAAACACAGGTGCCGTCACGAGTTAAGAGCGCTCAGCGATAATAGAAGGTTTATATTTATTCACCTTCGCACTGACCCAAAAAAAATCTACTTTATCGCATGCAAGTATTCATTTCAAAAAATTCAGTTCCATTTTTTATTCAGGAAAAATTAACAAAATTTTTGGGCCAACTGTACTGAATGATATATATGAAAAAAATATTAGCAAATGCAGCGAGGTTTACCTTCAAAGCGCAGGCGTAGACGCGTGATGTTATCTAGCGGGTAGCTCGTGGACAAAAACTGCAGGAATGACTGCTAATCGCTAACATTATCCCACTATGGACTTACACTCAACAACACAGAGTATTCTTACAGTATAGAAATACTATAGAAGAGGATGTTAATAGAAATATACCATGCAGTTATCGTCCACTACAATATGCATTGAATGTTTGAATATACGAGTATAAAACATATTGAACTACCCTCATTAATATTAAATACAAAATATATTATTAAAAGGAGTCCCTGTAGGCAAAATTACTGAGTTTCTTGCCAGGTTCTTCTCAGTAAAAGCAACCTTCCGAACCTGGCGGTAGCATGTATAATTATGTCATTCTGACGATTTGAAAGTACTCTGTAAAAAGTCTAATCGAATAAAGATACTTTTGACTTTGACTTTGACAAGGTGCAGAAGATACTGGCAGCATTCCCTCTTTGGATGGCAAGACTAATCCTTTGACCCAGGTAGCTGCCAGCTCTTCGGTCTCTTGTGATGTCGACTAACCTCATTAATAGTATATCAAGAGTAATTTTGACAACTGGCATTAATAAATGATGTTAAGCGCACTTTTGACTATGGTAGTGTATTGTCATACGTAATAATATTATTTCATAGTATGATGAAGGATTTCTTTTTAACTATTTAGAAGAATTTATAGCCGTGGGGTTTGAGCAGTCGCCTGCTACGCAAGTTCGAATCCCAGCGGGGCCTTTGAGTTTGTCAATGAACAGTGAATTTATCTAAAAAACTTACATACAGCAATTTCACACCACGTGCTTTACGGTGAAGGATGAAATCGCGAGTAAAAATGCATATGTTTGAGAAGTAATTCAAAGATGTATAATGGCGACGACGCCATCAAATAAATAAAAGAAAAGATAATGGTAAACGCAATAACGACCTTTTTCTGAATAAATAGTTAATCGACTAAAATTTAAAAGTTATTCATCAGCTACAACGATTAAGTACCGCATAGAAATATCGAGCTTTTTATGAGTCCCTAAACGAATTAAATATGTAATATGATTAAAAGTGAGGTGGGATTCGAAACGACAACTTCCTGACAACCTAGCAATTTACGCTACTCGTGTCCTAGTGAATCGCACTTTTCCCTTATAAACCAGGCATATATGTTTCATGCATATAAACCATTAAAATTACTGTAAATATTTGCAAGATGTCTGTTACGTAGTAGTCTGTGCAGACGAGCGTACGTTTATGGGGCGAAGTGGAATGGCCACAAAAACACGGCCCGTTTACCCGACAATTACTTATAGTTCGAGCTCACTCGCCGACCATGCCTTATTGCGGCTGGCTATACAACGTGCTCCAACTGCGCTTGCTCACTTCATTCATTCAAGGGGAAATACAGGAAAAGGATAAGACAAAGAAAAAAAATGGTCCTTCGAGCTAGATCGTACATGATAAGCCAGTCAAAGTATTGTTTCGGCCTGCGAAAAGGTAGCCTTATTAACTTATTAACTCACAAGATGGCGCCACTCGTCATGGCGTCAATCGTGGTTTTTCAGAAAATCCTTTATATATATACACCTCCCTCCAAATTTCATGTCTCTATTACATCACAACGCTCAACCTAAACGGTGGATGTTTAGGTTGAGCGTTGTGATATAATATGTCAGCCAGGACATTACATTATATACAATCTCTAATATATAAAATTCTCGTGTCGCGGTGTTCATTACCAAACTCTTTTGAAACGTCTGTGCCGATTTGTACGAAATTTTGTGTGCAAATGGTGAGTCTGAGAATCGGCCAACATCAATTTACATACGCTTAAATGAAATGGGTGAACCCAAATAAAATATGGCAATACAACGTTTATCAGTTAGTCCATACATCCATACACACTAATAAAATTGAAGTGTCTGTTTGTAATTCCAAAATAAAAGCTTTTCACTAAATGCATATGAAAATATATACGTTAATGACATAATTTAAAAAAATATATATGTTTCTATCTCTCTGTTTGTTCCGGCTAATCTCCGAAACGGCAGGAACAAGGTTACAAGGATAACTCCTTACGCTACTTTTATTTAAAAAAACAAGAGTTCCTCGGGCCTTGAAAAAAAATCTGTGTATGCAGGTGAAACTGCGGGACTCAGCTAGTATACATTGTAATATTAGGACATCTTGTATAGTATTTAATATAAAACTAACCATTCCAGACTCGGGAAGTAGGAATGGAAAGCACTCTCAAAGAATGATGATTGACATATTTTGAATAAAATTATGGGAAAATTCCGATGACTTAATATTAGAATTGATGAATAAAACATGTTATTAATATAAAAAGTAGCCGAGATGTTTTGCCATTGCTGTTGGAATGAGCGTCATTGATTTCATGAAGTAAGTGATAGGAGATAGCCACTACATAATTATTCACTCCATTTGATCTGCCAGAATTCGGTCAGTAGTAAGGTTAAAAGGGTTTTTTAAGCGAATTAAATTTGTAGGAATTACATACATATGCTCACGCCTGTATTCCCCGAAGGGGTAGGCAGAGGTGTTGTTATCACCACACCCACTTTTCACCGAGTTTGATTAAGTGCCAACGTGATAGATGGTGAATCTATCGCCGTCTCAGGCACTATACATACGACTTTGAATGACTTCTCAGAAATATGCAGGTTTCCTCACGATGTTTTCCTTCACCGAAAAGCACGTGGTGTGAAATCACTGCTCATAAGTTTTTTAGAAAAGCTCATTGGTACAGGCCCCGCTGGGATTCGAACTTGCGTCGCTTGCGTAGCAGGCGACTGCTCAAACCCCGAGGCCACCACGGCAGGAATTACTTTTTACGTTTTAGGTGTCTTTATGCCTACATCTGATTGGATACCAACCATTGAAACATACATATGTATTAACTGAAATAGTTTACGCCCTTTCAAGGACGAGACATTTGTGCATTGGAACTGTGTCCATGAGCTTATGTTTCTTAAGCGATTTATTTTGTACTCTTAAAATTGTACAATATTTTTTTGAAAAGAGTAATAACTGAGTTTCTTGCCAGGTTCTTCTCAGTAAAAGCAACCTTCCGATCCTGGCGGTAGCATGTATAATCTTGTAAATTATGTCATTCTGACGATTTGAAAGTGCTTTGTAAAAAGTCTAATCGAATAAAGATATTTTTGACTTTGACTTTGAAAAGATGGAGGTTAACTCACGCAGTTCCTATGGTCTCTCCTCGAAGTATATCCGATAAAAAACAACAGCGTGATAACCCAATAACTGTTCATCCTTCGACCAGGAATGTGGCAAAAAAGTGCAGAAGCACGCGGAAGGCTTGAATACCTTTCGACCGTCAGGATGGAAATACTTCGTGTCCAAAAGTTTTTTAGGAAGTCCATGACTAAGATAATGGTGATCGACTTGGTAACGATATACATGCGTAAGCACAGAGTCGAGACTTAAAGAAAAAAAAAATATATGAAAAAATTAAGAATAAATATGTATACTACAGTAATAGCTGTGCCCCACGGTTTCACCCGCGTAGATTTTATACAATATATCGGTTTAAAATTGACAAAGCTTAATATAAACTTTTATCCCCTATTTTATCCCCTTGGGGGTAGAATTAATCAAAATCCTTTCTTAGCGGATGCCTAATTCATAGCATCTAGCTGCATGCCAAATTCCAGCCCGATCCTTACAATGATTTGGGCTGTGCGTTGATAGATCACTATGTCAGTCATATATGACTTTTATATATTGCCACGCGCAAGAACCAATTACGGCAAAAATAATATTACATTTGCGGGAGCACAATTATATAAAAAATTACCCAATAAAATAAAGAATGCGAAGACGTTCAATATTTTTAAAATTAAACTGAAATAACACATTTGTAACGATGAGTGAAATAATATTTATATTTTAAATAATATAATAAGATGTGTTTCTAACTTGGACCATATCATGCATTGTTGAGCAACTACGCATTCAATCGTTTTTAAATGTACCCACATTTGGCTAACATTTTTCATTATGTTTTATTAATCATGCTATCTCATGTACCTGACATACTGTCGTGATGAGAATAAAGAATTTAAATCAAATATTTAGATAGTGGCCGTGGGGTTTGAGCAGTGTATGTATGTAGTGTGAATGAGATGACACGATAGCCTCACCATCTGTCACGTTGGCACTTCTGCCTGTCTACACCTTGGAGAACCTTCTGGAAAGGTGTGAACCTGTTGAAGCCAGTGCAGTGGAGGAAAATCCAGTGAAAATTTCGAAATTATTTTGGATTTATAACGTGTTTTCACATGGAACTCACGGCTGACATTGACAAAAATAAGTATCCATATAGACATACATACATACATATGCTCACGCCTGTATTCCCCGAAGGGGTAGGCAGAGGTGTTGTAATCACAACACCCACTTTTCACCGAAGATGATTAAGTGCCAACGTGACAGATGGTGAGTCCATCGCCGTTTCAGACACAATACATACGTCTTTGAATTACTTCTCAGAAATATGCAGGTTTCCTCACAATGTTTTCCTTCACCGTAAAGCACGTGGTGTGTAATCACTGTACATAAGTTTTTTTAGAAAAACTCATTGGTACAGGCCCCGCTGGGATTCGAACTTGCTCAAACCTCAAGGCCACCACGGCTCTATCCATAGACACGTCCTTAATTCGCGTCGCTTACACAATTTTTTTTTTCTTTTTTAGTGCAACAGTTACTCATTGCAGTATTGAATGATTGTATACAAAACAGGGTAAATGTGACCAACATCAAGTCTTAGATAAAATCAGCTAGAAACTCCGAGCTCCCGCAGCCCAGAAAAACATTATTACTTAATTTTGTATACTTTCTGATTGCATACCAAAACAACTTAATTAGAGATATGCTCATTACTCTCTATCTTTCCATTAACCATTTCCACGTAGAAAATTGTGAATTTCATTGGGGACCCCGTCTCCCCACAGACACAAAACGATAATTATGAAGCTATCCGTCCGTCTGTCTGCACTTAGGAACACAACGCGCTAATGACATCTCCACCACGAAAGCTCAGTAAATGTATGATTTAGATTTTAATTTTGCAGATATTATTTTTTGTGCGCTGTCTTTGGTGTTATTTAAATGCTATTGAGCTTTTATGATACTTTATGATCCTTTTGTAGAACGTTTTGAATAGACAACGAAACTGAGAGAGTTCTGATTGTTGCTGACATAATTTTATTTTACTTTAGGTGAGGTAGCAAATTTTGCAGCTGAGTGATAACTAAGGGAAGATTAGCTGAGAAAAGGTTGACAGATAGACGAGTAAGGTCTGAAAGATGGATGAAAGAAGTGAGCTAGCTACGTGCGCTGAAAGTAGAACCATACTTCTAAATTCTTTAAAACCACCAGCGGACGTCAAGCGGTTTCACCCGCGTAGTACCTGTTCCCGTGGGAGTAAGGGGATAAAATATGGCCTATATTAATCAGTGATATTGAACATTCAATTGGACAAAGAATTTTTAAAATCAGTCCAGTACTTCTTGAGCCAATTCGTTACAAACATACATACAACCTTTCCTCTTTATAATATTAGTATAGATTATAAGTGACTCCAGTTCAACCACAATAATATCCAAGTTTCAAACAGTTCATTGTATGTTAGTTTGTCAACTAAATGGTGTAGAACTAATTATAAAGTGTTTATTAATAACGTCACGTTAAGCAGCCATCATCGGCCGTCTCTGACACGTTTGCCTGGTAATTGGCTATTAGCATGGTGGTGTCTCTCAGTAGGCACAATACTGGTCACTCTTGGCTCTCAGCCAGCTGCGATTATTCCAATATCCTTAGAAAAGTAACAAAGTTAAAGATGATAAAGTGCGTTACATCTAAACATACATACACATACATACATACAAATGCTCACGCCTGTATTCCCCGAAGGGGTAGGCAGAGGTGTTGTTATCACAACACCCACTTTTCACCGAATTTGATTAAGTGCCAACGTGACAGATGGTGACTCTATCGCCGTCTCAGGCAGTATACATACGTCTTTGAATTACTTCTCAGAAATATGCAGGTTTCCTCACGATGTTTTCCTTCACCGTAAAGCACGTGGTGTGAAATCACTGTACATAAGTTTTTTAGAAAAACTCATTGGTACAGGCCCCGCTGGGATTCGAACTTGCGTAGCTTGCGTAGAAGGCGACTGCTCTAACCCCGAGGCCACCACGGCTCTAAACATAATAAATAACATCTAAATTGATACCTAAATATTATGTACGGGTTACATTTATGTTTTTATGCATTATTATATACTTATCAAGATCACATCCCAGCGGGGCCTGTACCAATGAGTTTTTCTAGAAACTTTATGTGCAGCGAATTCACACCACGTGCTTTACGGTGAAGAAAACATCGTGAGGACACTTGCATATGTTTGAGAAGTAATTCAAAGACGTATATATAGTGCCTAAGGAGGCGATGGACTATTCCTCTGTCACTGTGCAAAATAATTAAGTTTCATCAGTAAATCACTCTATCAAAGCGGTAGTTTTTATATCAATTACTAGATACCATCAAATGATCATATATCAGATGCGGAATATCATACTGGGCCAGAAAGATATTTAGTCCCGTTGATGTTCACGTCTGTATCCCCCGTAAGTGTAGGCTAGGTGTACTTATAGTACACCCACATCTCACCAGTTATGTTTACATCCCATGTAACAGGGAGCGAGCTAATAACCGGCCGCTACTGGGAAATTGGACAGGTAATCTGTAAAGATATTTAATCTCACCCCTGTCTCGTATTTATCTAGGGCCAGTACCCCTTCAATCACCCCTATCTATTTGTAACCCAACAAAAACAAGTGGACAAATTCCTCATAAAGACAGCCTCAACGACCCCATTCTATCAATATTATCCCCTATCGTAACACAATAGGGCTCATTTTACTTCGGCTTTGAATGGCTAATGGATAAATTGCAAAGTTTAAGCCTAGTATAAATATAAGCTTTCCATGCAGTAAGAAATCTAGGAATAAATAGTTCAAAATTACACACTCACACACGCTCGAGATAATAAGCACATTGGTAGTAGCGTCAAAACAAAGTGTCACGTCATTTAGGTTCGTGTTATATCGACTTTTTTCAAAACTTCTTAATGACAAATCTACAATAATAAAGAGTTAATTTTAAAATACATGAGACTTTTTTTTTTTTTTTTTTTTTTGTTGACGAGGGGGAAACCTTCAAAAGGTCCCTGACCGCCCTGGGAGAGGCAGATCGGGGTATGTGGGATTCTTACCGCACTAAAACCCCCCCGGTGGCCATCCTCAGTGCTCAGGGGGGACTCCGGGTACTCTGATAGAACGCACCGGTGTCCCCCCACACTTTGCCGGGGCACATCCCCGGGGCAGCTGTGTCGCCACCCCTGGAGACCTCGCTGTGCAAGGCAGCGCGAGCCACATCGCGCTGCCACATTCCCGGGCCCGCGCCGGTGGTCAAAGCTCCCACCCCGACCACCGCCAGCAGGCCCTCCGGCCCCCTTTTAGTCGCCTCTTACGACAGGCAGGGGATACCATAGCCATATTCTTAGACCCTGGCTATTGGGTGGACGGACCGGGGCGTGCGTTGCCTCCGCCCCGCCGTCGCCCTCGTCTCCGAGAGGGATCGGCTCTCTCCCGATCCCGCTCGGAGGTCTCCTTCTGGGACATTACCGTCTCGCAGAAGGAGACTACGGCCCTCCATGCCTCTCTGTCTGCCAGCATAGCCGTCACTACGCGTGGTAGAGAGAGGTCCTGCCCGATCCTGGTGACCAGGACTCGACGCTCCGAGCTCCACGCTGGGCACTGCTCCAGCGTGTGCTGTGCGGAATCCCGGTCACTAAATACATGAGGCCTGCTTGATCTACAAGATGCCTGGTTGAGTTACATATTGGTTCTCAGAATACTAGTTTCCGTAACTGTTAGAATTTTCTCAACGTTCACTAATGCCTTAGCAAGGCTGTTTGTATGTGTGTGTTTTTGGTGAGGTGGTGATTATACACTAATAATTTACTTTCTTGCCGGGTTCTTCTCAACCCAGGAGTGCTGCAATGGCTCAATGTCAACGTGCCAGAGCGATACGTGTGGAGTAATGGTGGACTAACCTCCTAGACAACATACCACTAGTCCGAGCCATACGCAGTAAACGAGCTTCATTCCAGAACTGATATTTTTTCATACAATTTGTGTGAATTCATAAAAGTCTTACTGAATATTGTCAGTTATGCTTAATATTCTTTATCTAGATTTTCATAGTTTGTTATTTTTTATTGTTTCTCTATTTTTCTAATTTAATTATAATATAAGTAAGTAATTGTTTATATATGAGCAGCATTATCGCATTGGGTACACCGTGTAATGGTACATTTAAGCTTTTAATAATAAATAAATAAAAGCAACCTTCCGAACCCGGTGGTAGCATTTATAATCCTGCACAGTGTAATTTGTTGTGGCCTTACGAGTTAAGTATAAGAAATAAAGATATTTTTCACTTTGAGTTTGAGCTTGAGTGTGAAAAGGATTTTCGAAATTCCACCCTAAGGCGGTTGAATGAGTTAAAATTTAGTTTGCGAAATCCAGCTTTGCCTACGTAATAGGAACAAAAAGAAATGGGGAAAAAATTACAAAAGTTAATTTCAATACATACACAGCTTACTAGATACATATGCTCACGCCTGTATTCCCCGAAGGGGTAGGCAGAGGTGTTGTTATCACAACACCCACTTTTCACCGAATTTGATTAAGTGCCAACGTGACAGATGGTGAGTCTATCGCGGTCTCAGGCACTATACATACGTCTTTGAATTACTTCTCATAAATATGCAGGTTTCCTCACGATGTTTTCCTTCACCGTAAAACACGTGGTGTGAAATCACTATACATAAGTTTTTTAGAAAAACTCATTGGTACAGGCCCCGCTGGGATTCGAACTTGCGTCGCTTGCGTAGCAGGCGAATGCTCAAACCCCGAGGCCACTACGGCTCGCTTACACAGCTTATATTCTTAAAAAGGGTAAAGAAAAATACGAACACGAGGCGGGATTCGATCCCACGACCTCTGCAAACCGTGCAGTTGCTCTTCCAACTGAGCTACTCGTGATCCTACCTCATGCGTCGAATTTTTCCTTGTCTTTGCGGTTAAGAATTTAGAATTTAAACATGTATATCATGAATGAAAACTCAAATATATACACAGCTTATGTAAATGGCAAATATATCTGAACTTAACCTACCATAGAGTGAATAGCATAAATTCCAGGGTCATCAAGTCAAGCGCACTTCAACTGTCTTTGATTTGACAGGCGCTTCAAATGACCAACTTCAAATTACACTTTGCCATTCAAATATAAACCTTAAACAGTAATTTTAAGGCTTCAGTATACGTAAAAGTTGTTTGCCAAAGTGTCGGTCAGTATCTAAGAAATTGGTGCTTCGCGAATGATACGCTAAGTTGAAGTAACACTCGAGATCGTTAGCTCTGTAGGTGTTTGGAGATATAGGTTCGCTTGTCTTGTCTGTGGATCATTCTTGTGACTACATTGTAACGGGATTTATTTCAAAATGTATGTTTTCTTTGATGTAATAATTTGGTCGGGCTAATATTATCTTTCTGTGTGCAATATTTGAATTGTTAAGAATATATTGTTATATATAGAAATACTAGCTGTGCCCGGCAAACGTTGTATTGCCATATATCTTTTTGGGGTGGACTACCCCTAACATTTAGGGGGATGAAAAATAAATGATGGCCGATTCTTATAGATACCGGATAAGCACAAAAAATTTATTCAAAATCGGTCAAGCCGTTTCGGAGGAGTATGGCAACGAAAACTGTGACACGAGAATTTTATATATTAGACAACGTTAGCCCGGCTAACATTGAAAAATAGGTGTTGGCCAATTCTTGGACCTACCATTTCTGAGGAGTTCGGTAACAAACACCGCTACACGAGAATACTTATAATATATTAGTAGTACATACATACATATGCTCACGTCTGTATTCCCCGAAGGGGTAGGCAGAGGTGTTGTAAACATAACACCCACTTTTCACCGAAGATGATTAAGCGCCAACGTGACAGATGGTGAGTCTATCGCCGTCTCAGACACTTTACATACGTCATTGAATTACTTCTCAGAAATATGCAGGTTTCCTCACGATGTTTTCCTTCACCGTAAAGCACGTGGTGTGAAATCACTGTACATAAGTATTTTTAGAAAACCTCATTGGTACAGGCGCTCAAACCTCGAGGCGACCACGGCTTTTTACTATAATTATTAGTAGTAAACAAAACTAAAATTGAGTTTCGCGATATAAAGTCACCCATGAAAGTCTACGCGGGTGAAACCGCGGAGCACAGCTAGTTGACAAATAAAAACACTTTGATTCAGAGTATATCGAAGCGTCACACCTTATTGCATTTCTAATTAAATAACATATAGATCTCTAAATAAACGCGCCTGATCTTTGAGCTGTAAACAATAATTCACGGCGAATTCCCGCTAACAGAGTATTTAAGCTCCTTCCTTTGCATTCCAGATTGTTTGAATGACACGCAAATGAGCAGGAAAGCGGGATTAAGTCTGGAATGCTCCGTTGTCATGTCCTCTTTCTATATTTATATTAACTTCATTAACTGGGACGCGCATCACTCTTAATTTTAAGGGATCACCTGTACTCCTGTATTGACTTACATTTTTCACGTGCTTTTTTGCATTTATATTATATTTAAAAGCCGTGGTGGCATCGGGATTTGAGCAGTCGTCTGCTACGCAAGCAACGCAAGTTCGAATCTGGGGCCTGTACCAATCAGTTTTTCTAAAAAACTTGCTGTACGGTCAAGGAAAACATCGTGAGGAACCTGTATATGTCTGAGAACTAATACAAAGACTTACTTATGTTTAATGCCTGAGACAACGATAGGCTCACCCTCTATCACTTAATCATATTGGGTGAAATGTGGGTGTTGTTGTTACAACACCTCTGCTTACCCCTTCTGGGGTGGTGTGATATTTTTGTTTTTTATTCTTTTGAAAACAGTAATTACTTAGTTTCCTGCCAGGTTCTTCTCAGTAAAAGCAACCTTCCGATCCTGGCGGTAGCATGTATAAATCCTGTATAATTATGTCATTCTGACGATTTGAAAGTACTTTGTTAAAAGGGTGATCAAATAAATGAATTTTTGCGATTGTCTTATTTTATTTGTTTGCTTGAAACTGCTAATCTCATGATGGGGCCTTACCATGAGCTCTTATTATTATAAGACAGATATATATGACGTTTATACAACTGTCACTGTCACATAACCGACCTATCATTGCAATAAGAGCTCATGGTCAGCAACCTGGTCCGATTTGAATAATTATTTCAGTGTTCGACGGCCAATTTATCGAGGAAGGCTATATAATATTCCCTATAGGCTAACCCTTTAGGGAAATTGGGATTAAGGCATAATATTTTTCTAACTCCTGGTATAAAGTTCTTATTGAAAACTAGGTTTCACAACACAAAAGAAGCCTAAGTTACTCCTTGTAGCATCAGCTATCTACCAGTAAAAGTCCTGTCAAAATCGGTTCAGCCGTTTCAGAGATTATCCGGAACAAACAGACAAAAAGACAACATTTTTGAAAATTTCTTTCTTTACGTCACTATCGTACTTATATACAATGCATTTAGTGTAAAGCTGTTATTTTGGAATTACAAACAGACACTTAAATTTTATTTATATGTATGTATAGATGTGTAGATATCAAGCTAAAATAAATTTCAAAAGTATCTTGCCTTTATTACGTTTCAATATGAAATTCACACCCACAAGTTAATCTTCGAACCGAGCCGAACTTTCTTGGTCTCCAGATAACGACAAGCATGTCGTATCCGGAAGTGTGAATTTGTCCAAATACCTTTTAATGATGCCATCAAAACGAATACGATGCGTAGGTTTGCTTGGATATAGAATATTACATTAAAATACTATGTAGCTTATTAATATTAAACGCCTACTTATTATAACAAAGTAAAAACTTAACAAAGGAAAGGCAGAAAGACGGGGAAAGTTGAAAAACGATGTACTTAAGTACACGGATGACGCCAACATAAGATGTGAGTGCGGTGCACCCCAAACTATGGCCCACCTCATGTCGTGCCCTGCGTGCCCCACCAGCTGCACGCGAGAAGATCTGATGGCTGCCACCAATAATGCTGTTGAAGTAGCAAGGCTACAACAATTTAAAATGTCTGTGATCGACACGAAGAAGACAGGGTCTCGGGGAAAATAGGACAGCTGTTAAAATATGTGATAGGGTATAATTTTAGGAAGGAAATACAATTATTATGATAAAAATATCATCTTCTGTTTTCGAGTAATTGACATTCAAAGTTGACCATATCAAGACCTTATTTCGCATAAAAATCAGCGGTAACGTAGAGTTATTCACGTGAAATCTAACCACGTTTTTATTTTTTTCTCCCAGTAATAGTTCCTGAAATAATCGAAACCATTTACCTTCTCCTTAATTAAAGAAGGTTAATGACCGCGTACGTTATGTAGGTAAACGCGGCCGCGAGCTCTTCGGCCCTTAGCAACCATAGCCTATAAAACTACGTTAGTGCTGGAGCCTAGATATTTACAACTTCAACATAGTGATATATTCATAAAACCCTACAACTTCTAGAAGACAACTGTATACTTTCATATGCATTTAGTGAAAAGCTGTTTTTGAATTTGGAATCACTAACAGACAATTCGATTTTATTCACGTGTAATGTTTGTGTAAAAATGTTACTTTCCTTATGATACTACCTTTAACTAACCGCATATGGTGACTATACTAATATATATATAGCAGAAAAACTTCAACTATTATTTACATCATACAAACATACATATGCTCACGCCTATATTCCCCACTTATCACCAAAGATGATTAAGTGCCAACGTGGCAGATGGTGAGTACATACATATAATATCACCATAAACAGGTATCATGGTGTTATGAACTTAGCGCAGACCATGTAAATAATATCGTGACTATCATATGTCACGGTTACAAATTGCAAGTATTAAGTGCGCCCTTCACCCTTCCTAGGTACTTGTATCAACCCTATTCCCATTGAAAACATTTAATTAACACGCCCTTTGAAATTCAACGCACTTTGGTAATGGAAATTCTTCGGGGTGTGGAGGAATTCGATTCGGTATTAAATTAGCAGACATATTTTTAATCTTACCTAGTTTGACATAAATTTCAATTTATCCAAAAGGCTTGGTTGCTCGATAAATAGTTGTCAAAGCTAACTCTAAAGGCAAATTTGGCTATCAGCTTTGAACCAAAGATAAAGAATGTCGAGCAATATTTTTTTTCTACATCTATGGAGAATTGCGTTGCACCGAATAAGCGAATATTTTTCTTTATCTACGATTATATCAAATTACGTTGTCAATGGGCCAATTTTGTTTTCAGTGTCATGTTTTCGATGTAAAAGTTGCAACTTAAGCTTAAAAACCAGAAAATCAATCAAATAAATTCATTTATTCCGTTTTGGCCCTGGTAAGGCACTTTTGATAGTCGAAAAATTTAAAATGCAAAACACTCCGATGGCATCATATACATTTCATTTGAGTAAATAATAATAATTAATTATAACATTGCGGTTAAACCTGATAATTAAGATCAAGCCGTCATCTGAAAATGTTTGGTCAAATATTTTTTTCTATCGATTGCCTGTTTATTTTTCTCATTTTGCATGGGAACGTAAAACTTCCTACACTCGCCGCTTGGGGCGCCCCAAACGCCAAAAAAGCGCAAAACGCAAGGTCAAGCTACGATTCTCGATCTCAAAGCTACACCCACTAGACACTAAAGTCACTAGACAGTGTAGATTACAGCAATTTACCGACACAAGCATAATATACATGTTAATCTGTATAACTTGCATGTAGTGTAATTCTGTCAGCTGCGAGCGAAGGGCGGATATTGCGCGCGCCTGCACTTCCGCTCCGAGCCTTGGTTTTCATTAATCGTCTTCTCACTTTGTGCTTTGTTGCAACATCCTACACTAAAAGTGTACATAGTAGGACATCAAGCCAGAAAGCTAATACATTTTTGAAAAGAGTAATTAAAGTAAATAAAAATAAAAGAGCCGTGGTGGCCTTGAGGTTTGAGCAGTCGCCTGCTACGCAAGCGACGCAAGTTCGAATCCCAGCGGATCCTGTAGCAATGAGTTTTTATAAAAAACTTATGTACAGTGATTTCACACCACATGCTTTACGGTGAAGGAAAACATCGTGAGGAAACCTGCATATTTCTGTATTGTGTCTGAGACGGCGATGGACTCACCATCTGTCACATTGGCACTTAATCATCTTCGGTGAAATGTGGGTGTTGTTATTACAACACCTCTGCCTACCCCTTCGGGGAATACAGGCGTGAGCATGTATGTAAAAGAGTAATTACCGAGTTTCTTGCCAGGTTCTTCTCAGTAAAAGCAACCTTCCGAACCTGGTGGTAGCATGTGTAATCCTGTATAATTATGTCAGTTTGACTATTTGAAAGTACTTTGTTAAAAGTATTATCATGCATACATATGCTCACGCCTGTATTCCCTGAAGATGTAGGCAGAGGTGTTTAGATGCAAACGAGACAGATGGTGAGTAGTATCACCATCTCAGGCACTATACATGCATCTTTGAAATACTTCTCAGACATATGCAGGTTTCCTCACGATGTTTTCCTTCACCGTAAAGGATGTGGTGTGAAATCACTGCACATAAGTTTTTAGAAAAACTCATTGGTACAGGCCCCGCTGGGATTCGAACTTGCGTAGCTCCGGTAAGGCTCCGTATATTAGTCAAGATATTTTATTATGCTATACCAATCTTAAAATCGTGTCTCATCCTATTCCAATGTATACGTATGAAATCTTACAAAACCGCCATCCGTACATTCTGAATCGTCTAGACACTCAACGTAATGGTGTTATAAGTGAATTCCCATCACGTGCTAATGTACAACCCGGACCGAACCCGCGGCCTCTCATTGAAATGTACTTTGTAAGCACAAGACGACTGGATTATAGATCTACTCTATGGTTTCAGTATGAAAGTGTAGAATCTTCTCTATTTAAACTATTGTCTGGATTTAAAGTTCTTTAAAATGTATACAGATAAATAAAATGGTCTGTTTGTAGTTCCCAATTAACAGCTTTTTACTAAATTAACTATTTCACTATGAAAGTTTACATATACAGTAGTTACAAAAAAGTTATTAGATTTTAAGGGTTTTTCACTGGCAGATAGCAGATGTTACAAGGAGTAAATCAAAATCAAAATCAAAATATCTTTATTTGATTAGACTTCTTACAAAGTACTTTCAAATCGTCAGAAGGACACAAAATACATTATACATGATTATAAATGTTACCACCGGGTTCGGAAGGTAGCTTTTGTTGAGAAGAACCCGGCAAGAAACTCAACAATTACTCTTTTAAAAAAATATATATTATACAATGTTTTTGGTTACAGTATTTATATCTCATGAATATAAGCCCATGGACACAGCACAAATGCTCAATTGTCAATTATAATAACTAAAATATTACAAATATTTGTGAGCATGGCAAATTCCAGCCAGTCAAAGCAAAGATCAAACTAAGATTAATTAATTGTACCAAAAGTACAGTGCCAATGGGAATATTTACAATAATTTTTCGACAAAGATACATCCCAGGGTTCCTTATCACAAATATTATCACTTACAGTATAATATCCTTTTTTGAGCAAAACTGCTTTGATGGTCTCTTTAAATTTATTGAAGTTAGTGTTATTTAGTGAAGTTTTAAGTATTCCATGTAGGTATATATAATTAAGTTTTTAGTCATTAAATATTTGTAGGTATTCATTAGAATAATCTTTAACGTGAAGAACGTACAAACTTTAGATCATACCGCCAAAGCCAAGGGCACAATCTAGGTAACAATTATATTGTTATATACCTATATAATTATATTGTTACATAACATAAACACAAGGCACAAAAACAAAATTGTAGTGCCTGCGCATCGCTTACAGAAAGTACATGGCTCATTTTTAGGACAGTGCACACGCTTCTATAATAAATTACCAACAGAAATTGTAAACTTGCCCTTCAATAAATTTAAAGAGACCATCAAAGGAGTTTTGCTCAAAAAAGGATATTATACTGTAAGTGATTATATTTGTGATAAGGAACCCTGGGATGTATCTTTGTCGAAAAATTATTGTAAATAATCCCATTGGCACTGTACTTTTGCTACAATTAATTAATCTTAGTTTGATCTTTGCTTTGACTGGCTGGAATTTGCCATGCTCACAAATATTTGTAATATTTTAGTTATTATATTTGACAATTGAGCATTTGTGCTGTGTCCCATGGGCTTATATTCATGAGATATAAATACTGTAACCAAAAACATTGTATAATATATATTTTTTTAAAAGAGTAATTGTTGAGTTTCTTGCCGGGTTCTTCTCAACAAAAGCTACCTTCCGAACCCGGTGGTAACATTTATAATCATGTATAATGTATTTTGTGTCCTTCTGACGATTTGAAAGTACTTTGTAAGAAGTCTAATCAAATAAAGATATTTTGAGTTTGAGTTTGAATTGTATAGATCACCCTGTCATATAATGTCTATGCCATAGACTATGGTATGACGGTGGATGGCGGGAACTGACAGAAGATGGAGGCCACCACCTAGTATATTATAGTGAATTACTTGTTTGTTTGATAATAATAAATAAATAAGACGGATTATTAATTAGCTCTGGAAAGCATTACACACCCACCGGTAGCTTCCATTAGTTTAGGGAACCTTGGAACGGTTATTATCGCAAAGTGCACTCTCTGATGAGTCTGTGGCTCGGAGATAGTGCTGTACAGACGAATAACTAGTCCTCAGATAGAGCCAAAAAGTGTTGCTCTATGTCGAGTATACCGATTCGATTATACAGTGAGTATCGATCTAACTTTTGTAGACATAGATATTTATAATCAAATATATTTTTTAAATTTAGATAATTGACACTTGGAACAGTTGAAGCCTGTCTGGGGAAGAAGCTCCCCGCTTTATTTACATTGTATTCTGGATCTAGGTACTACGGAACATCTCTTTTTTGAATGTTCAAAGTTGCGATACTCCTTATATGACGTTATTCCTCCAAACATTCCCCGTCCTGCCAATATTAACTCCATCCTGTCCCTTGTGTTTTCTCCATTCATTAATATTTCATGTAAATTGATCAAAATTAACAATGTAAAATTATAAATGTTCCCTATAGATTTTAATAAATATATAAATACTTTTTTTTTAAATGTATGTGCTGTCCTCTTTGTTTAATTTATTTTAAAGCACCAAAAAAATCCATATTTCACTCACGCCACTCTCTTCTCCCACCGATCAATCTCCGTCGTTTGTTTTCTACTCTATCCACGTGACATTGGCGAAATTGTGGCAACCCCGCAGAAGCCATAAACAAGAAGTGAAGTGAAGTACATTGTATTCCCTTTATTATAAAAGGAGATGTTTTGAATACAATTGCATTGAAAGGAGTAGCTCATTGCCATGTTCCGCTATGAATGTTGAATCAGTTACAGTACAAATGTGCTTTTAGATAACGTTTTTGTACGATTCACATGTTTTTGACAACCATATTTGCTACTAAATGTTGTTTAGTATAAATTTAGATTTTTGGGTACTGCACTTTAATTTAACTGTCAAAGACAATAAAATCTTTGTTAACGGACAGCACTAGCTTGCCATAGATAAAAATGCAGGACTCACAGACTTCATATTGAAAGTCATATCAAAATACATTGACTTGAATAATTGCCAAATCGATTAGATACATGTATAATTTTATTTATACAACATTTTTGTGGCAGAATTTATTATCTATGTAACATTTCTTTAAATAACACGGAACACAGATTTTTTTTGGATAGAGTAATATTTTTGACAGTAGAGTTGACGGTTTTTAAAAACTTATGGAGACTGATTTTTTTTACCTATGCTTGGATTTTTTACTGATTGAATCCATTGCTATGTAAGATACATAATGTTTTGGAGATTAGAATAGAAGTATGAAATAAGATCTCTGGAAATATTTATAATATCTTTCGTCATCGCCCGACAAAGTGTACTTTAGATACACAATTATTCAGGCTCAATGAAGCAATGAGTAAGGCATTAAATGACAGTTGAGAAAATTACCAATATTGGATACGAAAACGCTCTCAACGACTCAGTCGCTACGATATCGTTTTTGATTACGTGAATCGGGCACTGTAGGTAACCGGCATACCACAGCTTGCGGTGGGAGCATAGTGCAGTGGTGACGTCACTTACTGACGTCATTGTCACGTAATTGCGTTCACAGTACCTCTAAAGGGGCCTGCGGAAGCTGACTTCGCCATACGACATAATTAATAACTAGGTTTACCGACGATACTTATTTTTTAGTAATGTGGAGAAAGCGAGTGATAATTCTCTTATTTCGAGATTAAGGATCTCATGTATTTGTAATAAAACTTCGCATTCGTTACCGAGTAGCGCCATCTATGTGAGAGTGGAGAAACGCTGCGTTTCAATCGCAGCATTTTGACAGTGGCGGTTCAACCTCAGCTGATCCTCCGCGTTGAAACGCCGCGGTTGCACCGCCCCAATCAAAATGCTGCGTTCAAAACACCGCTTATGCAACGCCGCACAACTTTTACTAAAACAATTTCAACTTTACATTATTTTTCAATTATCTTACAAGGCGTCCAGTCACACTTACCAAATGAGTATGGTTCGCAATTTTTACAAAACATTCCGACAAATATAGGATCTATTGATTTACCCACTCATATTCCCGATTCTAATGAATCTCACAGTACGAATTCTTAGAACATAACACTGAAGCGTGTATTGTTCTTGCGAAATGTATATTTATATCCAATGTGTGTTAATGATCGCGTCTGTTTATGATACGGTGTAAACTGTGACAATTAACTGTTTTAGATTATCGTACGTTCGTATATTGTTTCAGTCAAACTAGTAGTGCCCCGCGCGAATTGTTTTAATATTCATAACGTGTTCAACAATATTGAATTTAATGAAGAATTTTTCAATAACTGCAAATACGTATGATTTTACTGTTGGTAAAATAAATTATTATTTATCTTCTCTGAGTATCTTCAAATTTAAAATATTAATCATATTTGAGAATACTTCTCCAAAATCTCGGTTTATTGAAAAAATCTATTTGTAATTAATTAATAACGGAATTTGATATGGGATGCATTTTACAGTTCTCACCTTTGTCCTTTTGTAATATTATTCGTATCATTCGATCGGTTGTGGTACAAGTTGAGATATTACGTTCATCAATTTTTCTTTTGTTACCAGAATTCATAGGCTGCAGTAACCGCTTACCATCAGGCGAGCGGACGGCAGGAACTGAGAGGAATCTTCTTGCAAGTTTTGTTGTGGAGAAACTCGTTGGTCTAATATTTGTTATGTTTAATGTTCTTCTAATCTTGTCGCCTAATGGTACCTGTGGGCCACAAATTATATGCTTTGGCAACCCGCTGCTGTTTTGTGAATTATCCTGTTCTAAATGAACGCAACACATGATAGATAGATAGATAGATAGATAGATATGACCAGCATGGGATAGAAGAGTGACCGACTCCAAATTAAACACATCTGTAGGGGTAACAGATGATAATGATAACTGGATATAATGATATTGAGTGCCGTATGCGAGGGGAAATAATACCGCTCCGTTCGAATGCAAAATAGGAAAAAGGAGCCGTGGTGGCCTTGAGGTTTGAGCAGTCGCCTGCTACGCAAGCGACGTAAGTTCGAATCCCAGCGAGGCCTGTACCAATGAGTTTTTCTAAAAAAAACTTATGTGCAGTTATTTCACACCACGTGCTTTACGGTGAAGGAAAACATCGTGAGGAAATCTGCATATGTCTGAGAAGTAATTCAAAGACGTATGTATAATGCCTGAGACGGCGATGGACTGACCCTCTGTCACGTTGGCACTTGATCATATTCGGTGAAATGTGGGTGTTGTTACAACACCTCTGCCTACCCCTTCGGGGAATACAGGCGTCAGCATATGTATGTTAACCTAAATATGATATGATGCGTCGGCGTGAACCGCTGACGCTGCACATTTTGCTTCTATGTACGGAAACCCGCTCAGTACATGTTGCAACTAATTAACTTAATAAATATCCTTTGGCAACCCGCTGCTATCCTGTGACTTGTCCTGTTCTAAATGAACGCATCACATGACCAGCATGGGATTGAAATAGAGTGACCGACTCTAAATTAAACACATCACATTGATACCGAGAATTGTAAAGTGATGCGCTTTGTTTCTGCCCAACCATAGAGCTCGGAATATCTATGATTATATCTATGTTTAAAAATTTATTTAACATTTTCGATTTTCATGACCAACTTTGTATCTTAATTGGTATCAAAATTGTTATTCATCCATAAAAAAAAGAGATTCCTAAAAACTATGTTACAGGTCATTATATTTCCAAATTCTTAAAAAGGGTAAAGTAAACTACGAACACGAGCCGGGACTCGAACCCACGACCTCTGTAAACCGTGCAGTTGCTCTTCCAACTGAGCTACTCGTGATCCTACCTCATGCGTAGAATTTTTCCTTCCCTTGTCTTTGCGGCATAGCGGACGCCTTATTAGATTATATTAACGTTTTTTTTTTTCAATTCAAAGCAATTCCACATGATCTTCCAGGCACGAATGGAACTCGGGTGGTCACTCATCCAACTACTTAGGATAGCTTAACTTCGCTAATCGAATGATATACACAATTGCAAATCGCAACTGTGCCACGAACTCCTTCCTGCCTTAGAGTAATGTATCTCGCGATTAATGAAATTAAGCTTTTTCTGTGAGTAATACATTAATGACTACTTTTAGAATTAACCCATTTTTAGGGTCCCGTACCCAAAAAGTAAAATAGGGCCGGGTTAGGGTTAGTAATAGACTAAGACTCCACTGTCCGTCTTTCTGTCTATCTGTACAAAAAAAGCTAAAATATTTATTTTAATTATCAAAATGCAAGCGACGACAGTGATTTCACACCACGTGCTTTACGGTGAAGGAAAACATCGTGAGGAAGCCTGCATATTTCTGAGAAGTAATTCAATGACGTATGTATAGTGCTTGAGACGGCGATAGACTCACCATCTGTCACGTTGGCACTTAATCATCTTCGTTGAAAAGTGGGTGTTGTGATAACAACACCTCTGCCTACCCCTTCGGGGAATACAGGCATGAGCATATGTATGTGTGTAATTATCAAAATTTGTTCTTTGCCGTATATTGATAAGGAACCCTTCGTACGCGAGTCCGACTCGCATTAGGGAAGTTTTACTCATATAATTGAAACAGAAGCGTGTCTAACCCTTTGGTAACGCTACGGGAATGACTGTGCAGGTAGAGACCACCCGCTTCCATTGTCGTGATGGACTTGCTCAGAGGATGTCGGAACTACACTTTCTATTGCGTCAAAAAATATAATCAAAGGTTTGACGTTATCATTACCGTGGCAAGATTGGAGACGGGTAATTGTTTTTTTACCCACAAAGGTATTAAACAAGCGCACATCCCGCTGGAGATAAGCGATTACTGCAGTCTATGAAGTATTAAAGAGTCGCATTCGTAATGTGCATATAAAGAAATAACCGCGCCACTACAGCTAGAACAGCGTCTTCGTGGAGAGCTCACTCACCGCAGGAGCCCAGCACAGCTCCAACATAGTAACGCTATTTGACTACGATCTCCTGTAAAGTGGAAGTTCCCAAAAGACGACTCAGAATTCCTAGTGCTTAAAACTAATTTTATTAACGACTAGCCGTGCCCCAGGTCACAGTGTTTTATTTAAATAGGAGTAGCCTAAGTTACTGCTTGTTACATTAGCTAACTGCTAGTGAAAATCCCGTTAAAATCGGCCCAACCGTTTCGGAGATTAGCCGGGACAGACAGACAGACGGAGAGACAGACATAGAAAAAAATAAAAATTGGTTTTCTGTATCAGTACCGTGTATACTTTCATATGCATTTAGTGAAAAGTTGTTATTTTGGGAATTACAAACAGACACTCCAATTTTATTTATCTATATAGATGTGTAATGGTTGCAGATTCCTGAGCTCGAAGCTGCTGCTTTTCTAAGAATAATTAAAAGAGCTATGATTTTAACGAGTTACTTAAATTATCTAAAAATAACGTATGTAAGTATTTCTTCCAGTTGCCAAATCAGCAAATGGCCACATCTATTGAATATGCAACTACCCTCAGTGGCAGATTAAATAAATAGTTACCCACTGCTCCACTGGCGACGGCATCCAGTATTTACTCCGGGATAAGCCGACGTACCGACATGTATAAAATTATACACAACACCAGCCCCTTAATATGTACACGATATAATCGAGTTTCAATCCCTTCCACGGGGACAGGTATATCAGATTTTTTTCTACTAATCTATCTAATCTAATGCCTTTACAAGACCAATTCTAGTATAATATATACAGATAAATAAAACTGAAGTGTCTGTTTGTAATTCCAAAATTACACATGTTGACTAAATGCATATGAAAGTGTACACAATTTTATATTTTTTTCTCTGTCTGTCTGTCTGTTTGTTCCTGCTAATCTCCGAAACGGCTGGATCGATTTTAACGGGACTTTCACTGGTTGATAGCTAATGTTACAAGGAGTAACATAGGCTACTATTTTTTTTTTTAATATAAGGATTCGACGGGCTACCCATAAAATTGAGACTACACGGGTGAAACCGCAGGGCACAGCTAGTATATAATATAATTTGAATCATGGAATCGGCTCCAACAATTTTCATGAAATTGTGATCCGATGCGGCTGATTACCTGATTTTTATACGAAGCGACTACCATCTGACTTTCGCACCTCTTTGACGAGGAAAATCTGTGCTGGGTTAAGCCAGTTGTCAGAAATTTTTTTTGCATCCGACTGACCTATAAACGATTGCCAAAGATGATAAATTGGCAACTGGGACCGACGGCTTAACGTGCTCTCCGAGGCACGGAGGGAACTCGGGCGGTCACCCATCCAATTACAGGGCTAGGGTTGAAATAGCAACTGTCACGAGCTCCGCTCCAGAAAGCCGTCCATCTATGTTTATTTATTTCGTGCGCTTCATTATAACTCTCCCCTCAAATTCCCTGAAAAATGTCCGCCATATTTTACCGTGACGTCCCGGTAGGGTCGCAAACAGCATTAAACAACTTTCAAGCCAATTTGACTAGTATTTACGAAGCTTGGCGAGCTAATCTACATTGATTTTAATTAATTTAAGTAAACGATCCAAATATTTCAATTAGATGAATACCCTTTTAGTAAAGATCTATTATTAGATAAAAGGAATGGAATTTTCAGAATAGAACCAGGATATGATGATAGTTTTACTTTTATTATGAGACAGATGTACATACATACATACATACATATGCTCACGCCTGTTTTCCCCGAAGGGGTAGGCAGAGGTGTTTGAGGTATTAACAACACTCACTTTTCACAAGATGATTATGTGCCAACGTGACAGATGGTAAGTCCATCGCCGTCTCAGGCATATACATACATCTTTGAATTACTTCTCACACATATGTGGGTTAGCAAAATCTATACAAATAAATAAAATTGAAGTGTCTGTTAGTAATTCCAAAATAACAACTTTTCACTAAATGCATATGAAAGTATATAGGGTACTCACCAGAAAATACCAATTTAGTTTTTTTCCCGTCTGTCTGTTGGTTCAAACTAATCTCCGAAGTGGCTGGACCGATTTTAACGGGAATTTCACTGGCAGATAGTAAATGTTGCAAGGAGTAACTTAGGCTAAGATACCGCGGGTCACCCATGAAATTAACTCTACACGGAGCACATCTAGTGAACATAAAGATTTCCTTCAACTACCGAATTTACCTTACGTATGAAAAGTATTATGTAGGATGTAAATGGGAGAATAACTTCATGGTATTTGTGTATGATATTAGGATAATAAAATAAATAACAATATAAAGACACGCCACGTGCCGCGTCTGTGTCGAGTAAATCCAATTTTTAATAAACTTGCCACCGTGAGCTGGTAGGGTGACATTGGTTTAATGGAAAATTAAAAAAACTAATATTTTTTTTGGACGTGGATCACTCTTGTCATTTAGAGGTATGGAAAATTTAAATTGGCCGATTCTCGGACCTACCCCATATGTCCAGCCGTTTCAGATGAGTTTGGTTACAAACTCCTCCACAAAAAATTGTTATATACTAGTTGGATGTCACGCGGTTTCACCCTCGTAGTTCCCATTCCCGTGGGAGTACGTTGATAAAATATAGCCTATGTTACTCGCTGTTGATGTGGCTATCCATTGCTGAAATAATTTTCCAAATCGGTCAAGTAGTTTCGGAGTCTATTCAATGCAAACAAAAAAGAAATCTTTCCTCTGTATTATATTATTTTAGATAAGATTTTTCATTCTGTTTCTTGGATTTAATGTTCCTCAATTTTTCATCATATTTTCAAGCTTTGGTTCACTAATTTACAAAAATATGGAGTCACGGTGAAGACATCACGTGCAGAGTGCACATACTGACGAGGAAGAACCGTGGAGTTTGGTCGGTACGAGTCCGTCATAACCATTCCGGTGGCGTTACGGTGGTTGCTATCTCACGAGTTAGATAATCTAACGGTGTTTAAAATTTAACAATAAATAATAAATAATTTACGTGAATTGAAATAGGGATGAGAGGACGATGAAAACCAAGACTTAACATACATGAGACAAGTTTAAGAAAAGGTATCTGTAATGACGTATAAGCAGGTCAAAGAGATGGCATTGGACAGTGACAAATGGAAAGAGTTGCATCGACAAGAGTCATTACTCTTAAATACATGATGATGATGATGCTCAGAATTGAACATTCAATATGTAGTAGGTTAAAAGCGATATTCCATCAATATCCCAACGGCTGGGTACTCTACTGCTCCCCTCTATGACACTGTTTACATAGTCTGTGGATTATTCGCTCGTAGGGTGAGCTCTCTGTTTTTATTTATTGTTTTGAGAGGCGGAACAAAGGGGAAGTTCTTTTGTATTACAATTAAGAAATATCTCAGTATTTGTGTTAATTAGTAAGTTTTGAAAGTTTTCTGCCTGTATATATAAACACATTACAAAAGAACGCAGTCAATTAAAATCTCTAATCAATAATGTTGCCTTACTTAAATAAGAGCATACCGATTCTATCTATGTAGAAAAATTAAATCGAAGTGTCTGCTTGATAATCCAAAATAGCAGCTTTTCACTTAACACATATGACAGTAAGTAACGACAGGATCTGACGTAGAAACCATCTTTTTTAAATTTTATATGTCTATCTGCCTGTCTGAAACGGGAGTTAATGTTACAAAGAGTAATTTATGCTAATTTTTATTTTAAAAAAAACATATTTTTTTTATAATACTGAGGTACCAAGTACCAACAATATTATTTATAAAATTAATGATAAAATAATCACACAATGTAGATAACTTTCAGAAAAAAATCTGATTCTGAATCCCATTATAATGTTAAAACGGAAAATTCGACAGACATTAATTCCACCCACAGATAAGACAATTAAAAGTTTAATGCAAATTATGAACTCAATGATTTATGACAAGATATTATTTTCGCGCGCTCTCTGGTCGGCCATTTTTAGAGTTGCCAGTGTCGGCTCGAAATTACCCCCTATTACTCCCTTAGTTGGTGTTCTGAGCTAAATTTGCATAGATTTAAGTAATCTGACCCAGTGTTATCATCTGTAACAACGGCCCTCTCTCTTAATTGTTATTATTATGGAGGCTCTATAATTGCCCTTTTAATTACGCAGCTCTTGAAACGCCAAGAGTGCTGGCAAATTGCACGGAATAAATTTTGTTTCGCTTATAAAGATAAGGTCTTGCAATACGAGAAATTTGAACCGGTGTTGTTTTTGTAAAAATACTTTTATGGTATGACGATATTAATAATTAACAAATAAGATGTAAATTATAAAAAAAATTTTGAAAATATGTGATATGTATAATGTGACATTTTGAATAAATATGCCGGAATTCGAACTAGCTGAAGTGCCTGTAGACAAGTAACATTAAGGTGCAACCACATGCAGCCTCCCGACGCTCGTTTCCAGCGACAAATGTGGCCACATGACCCCATTTTAAATTTCCGGCGACTCAAAAAGGAACTACGTCATGCAGCCGCTCCAATCACGTTATGCTACATATCACGTGACCACATTTGTCGCTGGAAACGAGCGTGGAGCGGCTTACATCAGGTTGCAACTTTATGCTCACGCTTCGCGTAAAGAAACAATACAAAATGTACGGAAATGACATATGTCATGACATAATTATGTGGAAATGGTTTAGGTACTTACCATAGCTTCTAACAAGGCTCTCAACTTCCGACGTAGGTACTCATCAACACCTTTAGGAACTTAATTGTTATTTAACTTTAATTTTCTTTTTTTAATTTTAACTTAAAGCGACGCAAGTTCGAATCCCAGCGGGGCCTGTACCAATGAGATTTTCTAAAAAAACTTATGTACAGTGATTTCACACCACGTGTTTTACTGTGAAGGAAAACATCGTGAGGAAACCTGCATATTTCTGAGAAGTAATCCAATGACGTATGTATAGTGTCTGAGACGGCGATGGACTAGCCATCTGTCACGTTGGCACTCAATCATCTTCGGTGAAAAGTGGGTGTTGTGATTACAACACCTCTGCCTACCCCTTCGGGGAATACAGGCGTGAGCATATGTATCACAGTACTGCTGTTATATAATGCATGTGGTTTTTCACATTTTAATTATATTCGTTAAATCTGTACTTGTATACTTAATATTATAAAGAGGAAAGATTTGTATGTAAAAATGTTTGTAACGAATTGGCTCAAATGGTACTGGACCGCTTTTACTTTACTGGACATATTTATAAATTTGTCCAGTAAAGACTAAACAAAAATACAAAATGGCTTCTCTGTATTACGATGAATGAATAAACTATTATGGAAAGTAGTGAGGTATGTCTGACATGAGCTTAACGGTTGTATGCAGTATATTTGTCTTTATTAACGTTTTGCATAAACACTAGTATCTGGCAAGTGTATCGCAATAGATGGAACAATTTGGCAGCCAGTAAATGGGTCACCGTACCGCGTCCAAGGGATATCCCCTTAGTTACGACACTTGGCTCCTACCGCGTTTGGAATTATACACTCGCTTCTACATTTACTATTCATACTTCCATAAAACCTCAGTGATTTTATTTTTCATTTACATACATATGCTCACGCGTGTATTCCCCGAAGGGGTAGGCAGAGGTGTTGTAATAACAACACCTACTTTTTACACAAGATGATTAAGTGAGTTTTCTAAAAACTTATATGCAGTAAGGAAAACATCGTGAGGAAACCTGCATATGGCTGAGAAGTAATTCAGAGATATAAAGGTATGTGTAGTGCCTGAGACGGCGATAGACTCACCATCTGTCACGTTGGCACTTATCATATTCGGTGAAACACCTCTGCTTACCCCTTCGGGGACTCTTCTGGGATGGCGCGAGCATATTTATTTTTATATGTAACCGTATATTATTTCATATGCATTTAGTGAAAAGCTGTTTGGTAACAAACAGACACTTCAAGTTTATGTGATTAGATGAAAAATATATAGCGCCTATATTAACGAGGCATAACCCTCAGAGTCCGCAGAGTCAGCACGGCGGCGGAGCACCGGCATTCTGCTTAGTCTTAAGTTTTAGTTCATAAGTTTTATACTAATTATTGTTAGTCCATTTCTTGTCTTGTAACACTTAACTCTCTGCTTGTCACAATTTATCATACAAAATATTTCGAAAGATATTACGGTCCTGCCATTATAAGGATCAGTAAAACCAGAGCATAATTTCAACATAATTGCTTTATTAATATAACACTAAGAATTCTACAACATACGTAGACGGGACACTCCCCGGTAAACACATACAAATTAATATTCATAATTTGTCAAACACAACACGACACGAAAATATGAGCATTAAGGACAATATTCTACTAACACATGACCAGCGGCCTTACCATGAAATTGCCATGATAGACTTACTGTTATTATGAGACAGATGTATATAACGCGTATACATCTGTCACTGTCACACAACTGTAATAACATTGCAATAAGTGCTCGTGGTTGGACCCCAGTAGACCTAGTCAAAGTAATATTCTCTAACTCTTGCGCTAATAGAAACAATCAAAAAATATGTAAATGACATGTCAGTCACGTGACATATGTCATTCCCGTACATTTTGTAACGTTTCTACTAGCGAAGCGTGAGGATAATGTTACTTTGTATACAGAGCCAGGGAGCCTACTCGCTTTCTTCGAAATACGAAGCATAGAACGAAAGTTCGTAAAGCTACCTAAAATTACATCCGAAAGTGGTCTGATAGAAAATTCTGTGACGTTTATATGTATATTCCAAACCGGCTTTAATCTATACATCTATATACAGGTAAATAAAATTGAACGGTCTGTTTTTAATTCCAAATTAACGAAATGGATGTGAAAGTTCATAGAAATAGAAAATTTTTAAGTTTTTTCTTTGTCTGTCTGTTTGATCAGGCTAATCTCTGAAACGGCTGGACCGATTTAAACGGGATTTTCACTGGCACATAGCTGTTGTTTCAAGGAGTAGCATGGCATACTTATTCAAAAAAACATATTAGAGTTCCGCGAAATGAGCATGGAAAATCGAAAATCAAAAGAAGTATCAATATTAGCGATATTGAAACTTCTTTTGATTTTCGTTCGTCTACGAATTTTCGTTTTCGGAGAGAGTAGACCCCTTGTGTATTGATTCAATTAATGGAATAAACTATAATACAGATTAATTGTTACAAATTTAATGAGTCATATTCATAGCCAAATACTTCTAAGTTAAAACTATTCTCACTTAATAAAACAGATGATTATCCAAATTCATACAGTCTTTATTTTAATTGTCATCATCTGGCCCTGGCCTTATCCCATACATTGTTGTGGTCAGCACTTGATTCAACCCGATGTGACTGATCACCCGATTTTTATACAAAGCGACTGCCACCTGACCTTCGCAACCTCTTTAACGAGGAAAATCTGTGATCTGGGTTAAACCAGTAGACTATTTTAGACCTGTAACGATTGCCAAAGATCACCCATCCAATTACTAGGGTTAGGGTTGCTTAACTTCGCTGATCGAATGATATGCGCTATAGCAACTGTGGTACGAGTTCTATCCATTGCAACAGAATCTATCTAAACTAAACAATTCCTAATTAACGTTTACAAGAATGATGGCTATGTTCGTTAATTCATAGAAATTAATGGGGAAAAGACATTTTATAATTCAGACTTTATCAATCTATTTTTCTTATTAATTCCTTATCTATACAGATACAGATAAATAATATTAAATTGTCTGTTTGTAATTCCAAAATAACAGCTTTTCACTAAATGCATATGAAAGTATACACGGTACTGACCTAAAAAAACTTATTTTCATATTTTTTCTGTCCGTCTGTTTGTTCCAGGTAATATCCAAAACGGCTGGACCGATTTTAACGGGACTTTCACTGGCAGATAACGGATGTTACAAGGAGTAACTAAGGCACTTTTATTTTAAAAAAACAGGGAATGGAATCTACGCGTGTAAAACCGCAGACTACAGCTAGTATTCCAATATAACACTATGTCATGGCAAATATCGTAATATACAATTCAGATCGACAATAAATTCCAAATAATCAATAAATGGTACAAGTTAAACAGTCTGTGGTTTTGCATTCATGCCACCTCTACAGAAGTTGATGATAAGTGTAAAGTGTCTGAGACGGCGATGGACTCACCATCTGTCACGTTGGCACTCAATCATCTTCGGTGAAAAGTGGGTGTTGTGATTAAAACACCTCTGCCTACCCCTTCGGGGAATACAGGCGTGAGCATATGTATGTAAATTATTAAAATTCAGTCGCTTTGCCCCTCCGCCGTCCTGAAGACCTGGGAGTCTGCATAACATTCTCACTCTCCTGCAAAGTCTTCTTGGAGGCTCTCTTCTCACATTCCGGAGTCTGCATACTCTTTCTCCTACTCCTAGTCATGACTGGACTCCGTTCCTCCGTCGCATCCTGTCTTATGAGCTTGGATCTCCTCCTATTTTCCTTATTACTCTCTTCTTTGTCAACCTCCATTGAGGTGAATGGTTCTTTAGATTGTATAGTGGTGTTGGTGTCATCTTGGTCGAAGAGAACTACTTTGATGGATTTCTTGCCGGATTTGTTGGTCGACTTCAGTATACTGCGGCCCGGGGTGGCGTACAGGTTGATTGGTGTCATCGGGGTTGGCTGGGGGATGTTGGGGATGTTGTTAGAAACTTTGTGTTTGTTTTTTTGTTGTTATCAATAAATACATATAAATATTATCTGGTGAAATTTATATTTATTTATACATGTATTAATTAGAACGGCTAAAAGCCAATTACACTAATTAAGAGTAATATATACAATACTAGCTGTGCCCGGCATACTTTGTATTGCCATTTTTTTTTTGTGGTGGACTACCCCTAACATTTAGGGGGATGAAAAATGGATGTTGGCCGATTCTCAGACCTACCCGATCTTCACACAAAATTTCATACAAATCGGTCCAGCCGTTTCGGAGGAGTATGGCAACGAAAACTGTGACACGAGAATTTTATATATTAGATTCATTCATTTGTTCCCCTCACAATACTCCCGGCATACTGACATTATCGTCTGCCATTCATCCGCTCCACATCACAATCAGGTTTGGCGACCAAGAGAGCGTTGAGAGCGGGGAGAGTGGGGGGGACTGGGGAGGGAGCGCGCGCCACTGTGCGACTTGTACCCGCTGCAAATAATCTGGGCTGCATTTAATCCCAAACTAAGCTAAACTTTATGTATATTTATTTTACATCAGATTCAAGGCAAATATGTCCATGGCACAGTACTTCGGTCCGGAAGCGATTAAATACTCCACAATTACCATGTCTGATGTATTTAAGGTACAAAATAAACTATTATAACACGTCATACTTGTGAACAGGTGCTGCTTGTGGGGGCTGGTCATCTCAAGCTACACATTTAGTTATAAGTAGATGTACTAGATTTTTAGTTATGTTAATTTTTATCGACATTTGTGCATTGGAACATTGGCTCACATGGACATGAGCTCACGGTTTTTTTCAAATTATTTATTTTGTATTCTTTAAATTGTATAATATTTTTGAAAAGAGTAATTACTGAGTTTCTTGCCAGGTTCTTCTCAGTAAAAGCAACCTTCCGAACCTGGCGGTAGCATGTATAATCCTGTATAATGTCATTCTGACGATTTGAAAGTACTTTGTAAAAAGTCTGATCGAATAAAGATACTTTTGACTTTGACTATTAATTTTAACAATAATTGAGACCAGTTTTTTCAGCAACTCATGACATTTTGTGTCAACGCACTGTTTGTTCATTTTTATCTTCAAATCTTACTAATATTATTAAAAGTGTAAGTTTTTTACGCTTTACTAAACTCATCATCATCGTCCCTGGCCTTAATCCCATACATTGTTGGGGTCGGCACATGATTCAACCCGATGTGGTTAATCACTTGATTTTAATACGAAGCGACTGCCATCTGACCTTCATAACCCCTTTAACGATGAAAATCGGTAATCTGGGTTAAACCAGTTGTCAGACTATTTTAGGCCTCCGACTGACCTGTAACGATTGCCGACGGCTTAACGTGCTCTCCGAGGCACGGAGGGAACTCGGGCGGTCACCCATCTAATTACTGGCTAGGGTTGGGGTTGCTTAATTTCGCTGATCTAATGATATGCGCATTAGCAACTGAGAAACGAGCTCCTCACGATCGTCATTAAACTTTATACACATATTCTTTGAGGTATTACATGTAGGTAACATAAATATTTTGAGTAAAAAAAATATAATTGTGAGCAAAGCCACGGGTATAAGCTAGTGTTTTATAAAAGTACTATAAACTTGAAAGAGGTTTCAATCAGCTCACCACTACACAGGGGTAATCAAATAATTATAATCGTATTATCTTACAGGTAGCACCGCGATTCCCTCGCAGTCAATATCCTTCCCGAGGACGGAGGCACGTAGCATTGCGAACGATGCAGAGTTCTGGAATAATAATATATTCGATGTTTTATCTAACGTGTGGTACAATGAGCCATGGTTGCCGTGGGGTTTGAGCAGTCGCCTGCAACGCAAGCGACGCAAGTTCGAATCCTACCGGCCTGTATCAATATTTTTTTCTAAAAACTTATATGCAGTGATTTCACACCACTTGTTTTTCGGTGAAGGAAAACATTATGAGGAAACCTGGATGTGTCTGAGAAGTATTTCAAATACGTATGTATAGTGCTTGAGGCGGCGATAGACCCACCATCTATTACGTTCGCACTTAAACATCTCGTGTTTAAAAAGTGGGTGTTGTTATTACAACACCTCTGCCTACCCTTTGGGGACTATGTATGTATGTATAAACCTTGGAAGCGGAGGCTTTCTTGGCCTCGCTGGAGAGCACAGCCTTCAGTAAGGAGGAGCGGCGCGGCGAGGCGGAGGCCGGGGATCGAAGCGGGGACCGCACGCAGAAGAACCCCGCCTCGAAGGTCTTGGTGCACTGGGGGGCTTCCTCTTGCTGCTTCTTAGCCTTGCGGGCGGCTGGGGATGGGAAATTTATGTTACCAATCTTTAAAATATCAATATACTAATATTATAAAGAGGAAAGATTTGATTGTAAGTATGTTTGTAAAGAACTGGCTCAAAAAGTACTAGACCAAATTGAAAATTTTTTTCATCAATGGATAGCTATATTATTAACGAAAAACATAGGCTTTATTTATTCCCGTAGTCCCACGGGAACGGGAACTACGCGAGTGAAACCGCGTGACATCTGGTAGTATTATATAAAATAATAGTAGGAACAAAAAGACAGATTTCTTTTTATTACACTACTGTATATACTTGCATATATATTGTTCCAAAATTACGAACAGACACTCCAATTTTATTTATCTCTACAGATATCTCCTAAACGTTAGTAGAAACCGTATCAAGATCTATAATGCAGTTTAGACGAACAATTAATTCCAAGAGACACAATATTAATTTACATATAAAGGATTCCATTACCAGCAATCATCTCCTTGATCCTGCTAGGAACTGCGGGCTTGGTCGCCTTGGGCTGGACCTTGGCTGGTTTCCTCGCCACTTGCACCGGCTGCTCCTCCACCCATCCACGACTACGGAGCTGTTCCAACTTCTTGAAACGCATGTCCACATTCTCTACCTGGAAAAGTTATGGAAAGATGCTTAATTTACGATCTCACTCAAATTCACAACAAAGAGATTGGTTTGTGAACAGATAGGAACTTTTATCGCTTCTCTGCCTATATTTATTTTACTGTTTATTATAAAGAGGAAAGATTTGTATGAATTGGATCAAAAAGGTATTGGACCAATTTAAAAAAATCTTTCTAAATTTTAACACATTCACTGCTAACATTTCAACTTCTTCGTAAATTCCCTAACAGTTGGACGCACATAATCAAAATCAAAATATCTTTATTTGATTAGACTTCTTACAAAGTACTTTCAAATCGTCAGAAGGACACAAAATACATTATACATGATTAAAAATATTACCACCGGGTTCGGAAGGTAGCTTTTGTTGAGAAGAAACCGGCAAGAAACTCAACAATTACTCTTTTAAAAAAATATATATATTATACAATGTTTTTGGTTACAGTATTTATATCTCATGAATATAAGCCCATGGACACAGCACAAATGCTTAATTGTCAAATATAATAACTAAAATATTACAAATATTTGTGAGCATGGCAAATTCCAGCCAGTCAAAGCAAAGATCAAACTAAGATTAAATAATTGTAGCAAAAGTACAGTGCCAATGGGATTATTTACAATAATTTTTCGACAAAGATACATCCCAGGGTTCCTTATCACAAATATAATCACTTACAGTATAATATCCTTCTTTGAGCAAAACTGCTTTGATGGTCTCTTTAAATTTATTGAAGGACATTTACATACGCGTCGTTAGCAGTGAACGCGTTATTGCTACATTATCTCTGATTAATATAGTCTATATTTTATCCCCAGAAAGAATTAAAGTGACACCTCGTAACATCAGCTATTTACCAGTGGAAGTCCCATTCATATGGTCCCACTCGTTTAAGAGATTAGCAGACGGACTAAAATAAATATTTTGAAAATTGTTTTTTATTTTAATACTGTAAAGTATAACTTTCACAAAGCATTTACAAACAGACAGATCCTTAAATTTTATTACCTATAGTAGATATATAGATGTTGATATGTTTATGGTGTGATATAGCTGCACTTGATTGTTTTAAATATGCTTGGTCTTAATACTAACCTGCATAAACACCATATCCCAGAAGCCGTGCAGGTCGGCAGGTGTGACCAAGGCGACCCCGTCCTCGGGCCGCTCGCAGCGGTCCACTAATGACGAGAACTGCTGCAGTTTCTGGGACATCAGCAGCCGACCCTGGCCCACAGCGCCTAGGACTGCCTCCTATATAAAAAATATATATATAAATATATGGCGGGAATACAATCTGATGGTAAGTGGCTATGGTAGCCTATAAAAGCAATATCAGAGACTTAATTGATATTTTTAATTTGCTCCCTGAACCATTTAGCTATCTATCAGTGAAAGTCCCGTTAAAATCGGTTCAGCCGTTGCAGAGATTACCCCGAGCAAACAGAGAGATAGAAAATGTTTAAACAGTGTTTTTTAATGTTAGTATATCATTATATACTTTCATATGCATTTAGTGAAATGTTGTTAACTTGGCATTACAAACAGACACTTAAATTTTATTTATCTGTATAGATGTGGTGTGATTCTTCTCAGATTAAGTGCCAACGTGACAGATGATGAGTCTATCGCCGTATTGGGCACTACATACGTCTGTGAATTACTCAGACATATGCAGGTTTCCTCACGATGTTTTCCTTCACCGTAAAGCACGTGGTGTGGCACAGTTTTTTGAAAAAAATATTGGTACTGGCCTGGGAATCGAACTTACGTCCCAGGCAACTGCTCAAACCTCCACGTCTCGACGACTAATAAAATATTTTGATAATACCTGCACAGCATCCGGCAGCACAGTCTGGGTGGAGATGCGTTCCCACGAGTCGCACATTTCCGTCAGCCGCTTGATCTCCGAGGCCAGCTGGCGACGGAAGTGGGATATACTGCAGTCGCTGGCATCTTCTTCAAATAAACCTACAAATTAAATTGTTATTAAGGATCAAAGACGAAACTTGTTGATTTTTGTTGCAAAACAAATCTTACATCAATACAGTCAGGTTTTTTTTTATCAAAACCAAGGTCTGATATTTGCTGAAAAAATTATGTTACCATATATTGAATAGGTTTTTATTTAAAGTTTGCCAAAGGCTTCTCCTACATCCCCGTAAGAGATAGTCATGTCATGACATTACCAATAACCCTGCAGGTAGATTACAGGCGCGTCATGAGTGAGGCAGCGAAAATAGTGGGGATATTGCGCATGTTTTTATTCACCTCGCGCCATGCATATAGAAAGAGACAGACTTATGAGTTCTGCACTCAAGACCTCAGAACTCGTGACAAGACCTTCTAAAGTATGTTACCTTCTTCCATCTTCTTCTTCATTTCCTTCCTGGCATTATCCTTCCCTCTGGACATAGTGACACACGGACTGATCTTCTTAGCTTCTTCCGATATTTGCTCTGGTGTCATTGGCACTTCCACAGGTGATTTCGGAGACCGAAGCCTCTCCTCTGAGCTAGATTCACTCTTCGGTATAGGCCGTTTAGGTGTATTTCCCTTTGACACATTTGCAGCATTCTTTGTTGGAGTTTTACTGACTAAAATTGGCGAGTTACATGAATTTGTAGACCTTCGTGAAGATCTCCTTATGACTGGAGATTTTTCCGAGTCAGTGGAACTTTGGGACACCTGTTGTTCTTCGCTAGACGTTTGACATGATGCCAAAGAATGGTCCTCGCTGGATGATGAGCTACTTACCGATACTTGGTTCATCAATACCTGAGGCTTATTCATTCTGCCTTTAGTTCTCATATCAACTTTAACCTTAGCCCCATCATGGATGTTATTTGTCTTAGATCTAGTTTGCTTTATTTGTTTGGGCAACACAGGTTCAAATGTGAAATTTTTGGTTTTGTCATCCTTTTTGCTAGTGCCCATAGTCAAGGGAGGAACTTTGGTAAGGTTTTTAATTTGTGGTGGTTTGAATGAAGCATTCTTTGGTGCAAACGAGGCTTTTGAGTCTTGGGTGATTGTTTTTGATCTTGAAGAGTTGTTTCTGGCTGTTTGTGACCTGGTGACCCTGCCCGATGAGCTGGGTCGTGGTGGGGGTGGAGGGACAAACTTTAGTGGTACTTGTGGGATACCGGTAAGAAAAGGTTTCTTCTTGTGTGCCGCTGTCTCTTTCTTCCTCTTTTCCTTCTCCTCCTTCCATTTCTCCAACTGCTGCCTTCGGTGCTCCACCTTCTCTTGTGCAGCTGACCGTACAGGTGCCTCGTGAACCGTGCAGTCTGACAGTTTTCGAATCCTGTCAAAGATGGACAGACGGCTGCTTTTTCTTTTTTTCAAATTGTTTTCAAGACGCTTTGTTACCTGCAATTATATATTTTATATTATACTACACATGTTTATTTCAATTATTTATGGCACTAATAATGTAATAACTGTAGTGGCCTCGCGGATTGAGCATTCGATTGCATGCAAGTTCGAATCCCAGCTGGGCCTGTACCAATGAGTTTTTCTAAAAACGTATGTGCAGTGATTTTCCAGTACATGCTTTACATGCTGAAGTGAGAATGCCTTGAAAATTCAAGTTACCACTGTGATCTAACAAGTGTCTTTAAATGTATTGTTTACAAAAAACTTACTTTATACTAAGGCACAATAAAATAAACTGTATTTCTGGGTCAAGAAGTAACACTGTAGATGAGGAGGTATGCCACCTCTTCAGTTCCTCTTTACATCTCCAGAAAACTCAGCCAGTAGAAAGTATAAGACACAAATAATTAGAAATATTACTAACTATAAAAGAATAAGACTCACCCCACTAGCAACGCTTGAAAATTGAGCCGGCTTAGCTTTATGTTTCTTCTCGTGTTTCTTCAATAACGCGTAGAAATCAAAACCCTCTGAAAATGCAAGTCAAAAAAATTTTTAAGCCGAAGTGTTCGCTACAACTTTCGATTCTGTTTGAGTAATAGAAAACTGAATATGCAAAGAAATCAATTGCACAGCAAATACTTTAGAATTCGATAATTAACATACCCATTTCACAAGCGCGGAGGGTACCTGAAAAAAACTAAAAATTAAAATAACGCAAACAAGCGTTCTCACAGCAAACTAAATTTCAAAATATTATAAATTTTCAAGTTCTAACTGTCCATACTGTCAGTAGTGTCAAATTTACCAATTTATAACAATGGCCTGTCATTTCTGTCTGTGAACCAAACCTAGAAACCACAGACTACACCCTAGTATTTTTTTTTACAATTGTGTGGTGAAATACACATGAGGGACCTATTAATAGTATTATAAACAAAGCTTCTGTAAGTAAACCTCGGCTTACATTCCTATCAAAAATGCATTCGGATTCGGATAGAAATTTAAGAGATATTTAAGTCAAGAGAAGTTGCTTCCTATAAAGGTGCAACCTCATGCACCCGCCATCCAGTCCATCCAGCGACAAATGTCGAGCTTTATCGCTGGGAAGAGTGTAAGTAGTCTGTTAATTGGAATGCCTCCTCACCAACTACCACATATGGTAAAGCCATTCCATCAACCGTTAGCTTTTCTAGATCGGGTACACCAATTTCTACATTGGTACACTCGCGACGAGCGACAGATTTTCGCTGAAAACGAGCGACGAGCGGCTGCATGATGTAGTACCTTTTTGAGTCGCGGAAAATTTAAAATGGGGTCAAGTGACCACATTTATCGCTGGAAACAAGCGTCGAGCGGCTGCATGAGGCCGCAACTTAACACTTTCATTCAGGTTTTAACCAATAGACAATCAAACCTACACAATAATCTCGTGTATCCGAGCAAAAAATATGACAGCAAGACATGGCAATACAGTTTCCTACTTCCGGCTGTCAGCTGATTGATAGGCCGATAGACACCTTTGCTTTCCAAAACCTATTTCGATTTTCGTAAAGAAAGAAAACGTCAGGCACCATTCAACATGGGCTTGAAATACGCGATCAAAAGCTAGTTATAGCTGAAATATTGCTCTAATTGTAGCGTTATTGTTATTATAGTTTCAGTTTACATGTACGTTGTGTAACTTTATTAGTCGAAAATGGATACGTTTAACATAGGATACCTCGGTTATGGCGTTTGTTGATCATTAAAAAATTACGTTCAGTTGATAATTTACTTTATATTTGATGTCCGCTTTTAGTTCGTGATCGTCTGTTTCGTTCGTGTTAAGTGTTTATTCTAAAATGGTGAAAGAGAAGCCTAATTCAATTCGGATTTACGATGACGAAGGGTTCAGACGCCGTGCGGCATGTATCTGCGTTCGTTCGGACGCCGAAACGGAGGTTAGCGTTGTTTTTTAAGTGTTTATTGTATGTATCGTGGATACCTGTGGTGTTGTATGTAATGAGTAATGATAGAAGTTGATGTATGATGTGTTGTGATGGTCAGGTTTTGTTGGTGACGTCGTCTCGGCGGCCTGACAACTGGATCGTGCCAGGGGGAGGCGTGGAGCCCGAGGAGGAGCCCTCGGTGACGGCCATGCGTGAGGTGCTCGAGGAGGCTGGGGTCATCGGCAAGTTGGGCCGCTGCCTCGGTGTATTCGAGGTAAATATTACACTACATGACAAGAGACAGATGGCATTCCCTTAAATAATCAGGTTATCAGCCACATCAGGTTGAATTAAGTGCTGTCCACAACAATGTGTGGGATAAGGCTAGGGAGACGATGACAAGAAGTAGCGAAACAGGCTATGAATGTTTTTATATTTCAGTTACATTTCTATAGCACTTAATCTCATTAGGTGAAATATGGGTGTTATTGTTACAACTCCTCTGCTTATCCCTTCGGGATCAATTCTGGGATGACATGAGCATACATTCATAGCAAATAACATTAATCCTTAAGTTTCACTTTGGAACCATTGCTATCATAGACAAACAATATATTTGTTAATATTGTGCAATGAATGCAAGGTGCCACAAAAACCTTGCTATTATTGGTAAATATAAATTGTCTTTGTGCTGTTTTACTTATTGTATAATATGACTCATAATTGCAGAATCCATCTGTGAGGTTATACATATTTTTCTGTTCATAATTGAATACAGCTTTTTGAGTTCTTTGAACCCAATTTACACAACAGCAAGAATTATGTTGAGACTGAATGGACGGAACTAATTATTGTGTAATTAAAAAAAAATACAACCATATTAGATAGATAGATAGATAGTCTGTCCTTAGATGGCTAACAACAAACAATTATCTCTGATAATCATTGGTTACTACATAAATTTGAGCAGATAACAACAGATTTAAATTTAAAAATAGCAATAAATCTATTTCTATTTTAATCTTGCAAATTTTCCTTCCTATTTGTAATTTCAAGCATACAAGGAAAAAATTTATCAACATGAATGCGTTATTGTAAAAATATATAATGACTATATTCAGACTGTTGTATTATACTTACACTAGCGGACGTCACGCGGTTTTACCCGCATAGCTCTCATTCTTGTGGGAGTACGGGGATAAAATAAAGCCTGTGTTACTCGCTGATGAAGTAGCTTTCCAATGGCGGAAGAATTTTTGAAATCGGGACAGTAGTTTTTGAGTTTATCCATTATAAACATAAATACAAATCTTTGTAAAAGTATAGTGTAGATAACAGTAGACCATGAAAATAAAATTATTTATTCAGTTTGGGCCCTGGTAAGGCACATATAAATGTCGAAAATTTATCAATGTTTGAGCATAACCCAACGGATAGTCTTTTGATTGGTTTAAAGTGATTATAATGGCTAGTCTAGATTTATTTAAGGTTCGATGTTTATTGGATGAGGAAACATTTTTATCAAATGAATTCTAAATACTATCCCAAAAGAAAATAAACCTAACTACAATTAATTTTTTATTATGTTAAGGGATTTTTATATCTTTTTGCTCCAACCGAAATCCTCTGCCAGAAATCTTCGTTTAAAAAGTCTAGGCCCTATAGATATACATTGAGGATTATGATCAATGAAAATTACATGGCAACTAGTAAACTGTACATTGGGAGAGCTTACGAACTTTGAGCAGAAGTATAACAGTTAAAAATATTTTGGCAAAAAAAAGCATAGCGTCTTTGTGTTTGTACACAACGCAG
Source organism: Watsonalla binaria (assembly GCA_929442735.1). Classification (NCBI taxonomy): domain Eukaryota; kingdom Metazoa; phylum Arthropoda; class Insecta; order Lepidoptera; family Drepanidae; genus Watsonalla; species Watsonalla binaria. The sequence goes on along the minus strand of OV838929.1, from coordinate 653,991 downwards.
GGCATTATACAATAGACCATTAGGAAGGAAGCCAAAACAATGAATTCTTTAGGCTAGACAAAAAGTTGGTTGCATGTGTGTTTTACCTCAATTGTAGCTAAATGTATCTGGAGCTTGGTATCATTGGCATGGTATTTCTTGTCTCTTGGCAAATGTTGCTTTCTTCCGTTTTGGCTCATCATGTGGCTTGTCTCCTCTGCTATATAAACTTTTATTTTTTATATTTATCGTAGGTCTACACGCCGTCCCACAAAGGTTTCCAAAATGCATGGACAATGGGTTATGTACGCTTTTCACACAAGACAATATAATGGCGCGAAAATATATTTGTCATCCATTTTAGGCTATCCGCACACGCACACAATATTTTTGTCAATATTCATAATATTATAGAACAATAACAGATCACAATATTCTTGACTAAAAGAATATGAATTAAATTGGCAACTAGCTGTGCCCAGCGGTTTTACCAGCGTAAATTTAATTAAATTCCCGCGGACCACTAAATGTTTTTTTTTAACTAATTGTAGCTTAAGTTACTCCTTGTACAATTAGCTATACGGTAGTGAAAGTCCCGTCAAAATCGGTCCAGAAGTTTCGAAGAATACCCGGAACAAACAGACAGACAAAGATAATTTCTAAATAGATAAACAATATTTCCTTTCACCGTAAAGCACGTGGTATGAAACCACTGCACGTATTTTTTTTAGAAAAACTCGTTGGTGCTGGCTCTCCTGGGATTCGAGCTTGCGTCGCTTGCGTCACAGGCGACTGCTCAAACCCCGAGGCCACCATAGCTCTTTTTTCATATCGCCGCGAAACCATTGGGTTACTCTAGTTTATAAGGTAGTAAAGTTCATTGACCCTGCAGATACCTAAATACATACGGAACCTTTGCTTACAATGTCAACGTACTTCACCCACGCATTACGAAGCAAAATAAATGGATTTCCACAACGGAAATTGCTCCCACGAAGCCATTAGCTAATACAGTAATGTATTCAGATCTAATACTAGGAACACGACAATGTTACCCAATTGAAACGATTGTTATAAGCCGACTGGATGACGGAACATTTAATTTTCCTGTTACAAACAATTATATCTATACTAATAGTATAAAGAGGAAATATTTGTATGTAAGTGTGTTTGTAACGAATTTCAGCAATAAATAGCTATATCGTCAGCGAGTAACATAGGCTATATTTTATCCCCGTATTCCCACAGGAATGAGAGCTATGCGGGTGAAACCGCCAGTATTCAAAAAAATACCAGCTGCCGGTTATAAACTAGGAAATGCCTGTATTCCTCGAAGGGTTAGGCAGAAGTGTACTTATAGTACACCCATATTTCACCAGTTATATTTAAGTCCCATGTAATAGGAGAGCAAACTGCTAAACACGAGGTCGTACCCCGGTATAGGCAATAAGGTAATGATATTGGATTTCTCATCTATAATTTCCCAGTAACCGCCAGTAACAGACCAGTCAGGATTTGTTCCCGGTTTATAGCTATTATATATAGCTATAATGCCCATAATAGCCCATGAATGTAGGTAGCTGGCGAAATGTGATTGTACTATCTGCCTACCCCTTCGGGGACTACAGGCGTTTCCTACTTTGTAACCGGCAGTAGGTAATTTGACCTTAAATGCTACCATCCGACTTTGTTCAGCCGTTTGTGGGAAACCGCTAAACACTCGCAAAAAAAATTATAACCTTCTTCTTTTTATGAAGTCGGTTACAAAATAACATTGTATTATAATTGTCCATGTCCTACATGAGCTATATACCTAATCCACGCGACTAGCCTTGTAGGTGTATTAATTTGAACATAATCTAATAAACAGCTCTTAATTGCCTTACACCGGAGCTCGCCGGTCATCGGACTAGACCGCTCGGATGTTAGTTCATACGATACCGGATATTAGGTTTAATTAATTGTCTATTTTAGTTTTTTGTTCGGAATGATTGGTAAGCGATATCTATACGCTAACGCCTGTATTCCTCGAAGGGTCAGGCAGAGGATGATTAAGTGCCAACGTGACAGTTTGTGAATTTCCGTCTCCTCACGATGTTTTCCTTCACCGTAAAACACGTGGTCTGAAATCAATGTACATAAGTTCCACTCATTGGTACAGGCCTCGCTGGAATTCGAACTTCGACGCTTGCGTAGCAGGTGACTGCTCCAAACACAAACAAGGCCATATCTTCATGATCTTCTCCAATTACTGTCTAGCCCCTCGCAATTTAATAGCAAACTTACTATGTTCATCTGATTTAGCGTTGAGGATTAGGTACAAAATTTCATGTTGACAACAGGGCCTAAATGGTGCGACTTGGCATAAGATAGCAACTAGAGCAAAGATGCTGCATCCACTCTAAATAATTTATTTTAAAAAATAAGGTGGTCAAAAAATCTGCCAGGCGTCCCCACTGACAGATGATGTAACGTTTGTGTTGGACGGCGGGGCACATAATTAAGTTCCTTCATTAACTCACCAAATGCCTGGAGTTTAAACAAATTGCATCCTTGTTCCAGAACCGGGAGCACAAGCATCGCACGGAGGTGTACGTAATGACGGTGACGCAGGAACTGGCGGAGTGGGAGGACTCCCGCCTGATGGGACGCAAGAGGCAGTGGTTCTCCATCGACGAGGCGCTGGCGCAACTCGCCCTCCACAAACCAATACAGCGTCACTACCTTCAGCAACTGCGACGCTCGCGGCCACACCACAGCTAAGCGGCCACCCTCTTCACTAAGCCTACTTACTCGATCGCAAGGCGCGTGCAAATCAATCGGAATTCAGGCCTTGTATCAGCTCTCGCCCTAATTAACGGCTTTTGAATTCAAATTTTGACGTTAATCAAATCTTGTTACATAGCGTTGATTAACGTCATTGAACGAAGTAGGAGACAGGTCTTCAACTTTATATTATGGCTTTGCGGGGTCGCCACTTATGGCCAATCCATTACCATAGAGCTGATGCATAGCTAAGATACAAAGCGTGAGTGCAGGCGTAGTAGTGCAACATAGCTATTTCCTTCTGTCTCGACGCAGACAATAATGAGAAATACATTAAACTTAGCGATTAGAAAGTTAATAAATAAATTTGTTACATAAACTCGCTAGCTATAAACTTATCTTAGACTGTGGTCTCAAACGCCTGATAATCGCAAACTAGATGAAACGCGCATTTTGATGTAACTTTGAGATGCACGCGCCTTGATAATGAGGCGCATCCAATTTGCTTGCCCTCGTGACGTCACTTCTGCACCACTAGGCTTCGGGCGAATTGCTTGTCGATGCGGTACAACACTATCAACGAAATAAAGCATTTTATCGAAAATAACGTGATTTCGATAGACAGGTCTGTGATCTGTAAGCCTTCGGAATATGACTTCATGTATGGAATAAATTTTAACTCAATTCAAAACATAATAGAATAATACAGATGGATCCTGTTTGTTGTGAATTTGAAATCAATTTAATTGGATTTGTCAAGGATTTATTTCGTAAAATGTATTTTTTTCTATGAACAAACAATGTTGCTAGTATCCTTAAAACTATTGGCACAATATCTTGAAGTTGTGATCTTGATATTTTAAAGAAGGCAAGTTTGAATGTAATCAGAAAGGCAGAGTCAAGACGCTCGAGGCGAATGTAATTATTTCCACAAAGTTGTAATATTATTTATGATAATAAACTAATATTAATTTAAAGATACATTATCGGTTAGGTTTTTAACATAGCAGTATGTAATCTGTCGCTAGGATTCTCAAAAACAGACCATGTTTCTATAGATGTGATCCTTTAGGACGCTTATTTTTAAATGTGTAACCACATGCAGCCGCCCGACCCTCGTTTCCAGCGACAAACGTGGTCACGTGACCCAAAGGAACTACGTCATGCAGCCGCTCCTATCACGTGACCCCGTTTGTCCCTGGAAACGAGCGTCGCGCGGCTTACATCAGGTTGCACCTTAACGTTTTAGTTAGTGGCTGAGTTTTCAGCTTTATTGTTACCTAGTCCATTACTAAATATAGTATTAATGTGTAATACTAGAAATGAAACAGATACCTGTCCCACTCTAATTGCCTTGCGTAAAAGCGGGATGGGTAGATGTTCGAGTTTCGCTCCTTCGTATTATGATCTTTTATGGATATGGCGTGGGTACAGGATTCCTATTGAATATATCAAATGTAATAATTTTCCCGTTGTAGCTGCAATACGGAGGATAATATTTTTTAAATAATTTTGAAATTTTGTTCTCACAAGTCGTCACAAGGGGATAATTGCAGCCTCCCTTCCCCTCTTTTACCCGCGCCTGTATACATACATGGATAGTGAAGTAATGTCGAGTATACAGCACCGACAAGCAATCAGCCTAAGGAACACGTGACCACAGAAAACATCTTCTTTTCTATTTTTACGTATATTTTTATACTATGATGGAATAAATGTTAATTTTATTTTGTTAGCATTAAAACGAAAAGACATACAAGCTCTATTTTTATTTAAACTAATAGTATAGTTGATCCTGAGATGAGTTTTGAAAATAAATTTTGTATTGCTCTTCTTAAATGTTTTTTCATCACGACATGTGATTCCTATTAGCTTATGAGTACATCGCCGTAAATATGTTCACGCCATCCCAGAAGGGTCCGCGAAGGGGTGAACAAAGTGTTGTTACAATAACACACATTTCATCGAATATGATTAAGTGCCAACGAGACAGAGGGCGACTCCATCGCCGTCTCAGGTACTATACACTGCAGACATATGCAGGTTTCCTCACGATGTTTTCCTTCATCATTCAGATCACGTAAATATTTATTAATTGATCAACTACTTAATTATCTGTGACAAATAAAACCTGAAAGTTTGGCTTTTCCTTTATATACAAAAAAATATTTACTTACAAAGAAGGTACATAAAGAATAACTTCCGTCACGAGGTATGAGCGCTCAGTGAAAATAATAGGGATATGCGCCATACAGGATTCAAACAATAACTACTACGCATTGAAGACCAACTCGTGACGGCATCCAATACATACATACATATACTCACGCCTGTATTCCCCGAAGGGGTAGGCAGAGGTGTTGTAATCACAACACCCACTTTTCACCGAATTTGATTAAGTACCAACGTGACAGATGGTGAGTCTATCGCCGTCTCAGGCACTATACATACGTCTTTGAATTACTTCTCAGAAATATGCAGGTTTCCTCACGATGTTTTCCTTCACCGTAAAGCACGTGGTGTGAAATCACTGTACATAAGTTCGACTGCTCTAACCCCGAGGCCACCACGGCATCCAATATTTTATACAATTGCAACATTTATGAATATCATACCCTGGTTATGCTAGCCAGAAACACCCACACACTAATAACATTGTTGTGGTAAGCGTACACTTCGACGCCGACCGCGAATTCCACGTTAGGGTCGTCGTTCAAATGCATGCTCGTCGATTTCACAGCTGACAACACCGACTTTGTGTTTATATACGGCATGTTTAGTGGGAAGCCGAATAACTGGAAATGTTAACATTATCGATGAGAAAAAACAATTAAATATGCTATTTAAAAGTCAAGCAAAAAGAAAATAGTCTATGGAATATAATAATTTATCAGAAACGTTGTAGAGTAATATAATCTGTATAAGAAGTTCGCTTTTAAACCACGGTTTATTTAAGTTTAAATAACGGTTATTTTCTTTTTTTCGTCACATAAGTAGAAGGATAATGGATGAATAGTTTCAAAGGGGAGTGGAAGAGCTTAGAAATGATGGATGGATAGATGATATAGCTAGAAATCGAGTGAATACAGGTTTGACGAGTAATCGAGGAGAAAAATGTGTGCAATGTGCAGACCACAACTAACATGACATAATGTCAGGAGGATGAGAGCCATATGCAATTTAGTAAGGCTAGCCACACACTCTCATTATTATTGTCAACTAGTTGTGCCCCGCGGTTTTATCCGCGTAGACTCAGTTTCACTTCAAATCGCGGAACCCTTTTTAAATCAAAGTAACAAAGTAAAATCAAAAAATTTGAAAATAAAAGTATCTTAGTTACTCCTTGAATCATCAGCTATGTGACAGTGGAAGCCGAAATAAACAGACAGACAGAAAAAAAAAAAAAATTGGTGTTTTGATGTCAGTACCTTATATACTTCCGTATGTATGGAGTGAAAAGCTGTTAATTTGGTATTGCAAACAGCCACATCAATTTTATTTATCTGTATAGATTTATGGATTATATTGTGTGTGTACGGCTAGCCTAAAATGTATAAAGAATACTAGGAATTATAAATAACACTGTACCTTATACGTTACCATTAGCTGTTTGAGCTTATGGCTTGCAGTAGGTTTAGCGTCGCTCGGGTGGAGTGACCAGTACTCCCATTGTGGCAACATTTCGCGCAACAGACTACTGCAATACCTAAAATGAAGCACTGAATTAAATTAATGGATAAGTAGCCGACTAAAAGGTACCCTTTATTACCTATATTGGCACCGTTTTCATAAACTTTGTATGATATTTGTATTCAACATAAGTGACACTCGGAATACACATTGAACGTCATTTTGAAAACAAACAATTTTTCTACTTCTAAATTTTAGTCAGGTGAAGAAACGGCGAACAAACTGCCCGGCTTTTTAGTTGTATTCCTGTTTCCATAAATGGGTTTGTTATTTAGCGATGGCTGGCACTCTCGTCATACTTGGGAACAGTACCCCTATCACGGGTTTGCCACCGTTTCCGTAATCTATACTCGCTAGCGTCACTCGCAATTTGTATGAGATATTTTAGTTCTTCACGTCACCGCTGGGAGAGCTACACAATTATACATAGTACCTACTTTTACTTATTTTTATTAACTGTTATGCACTGAACTGTTTCCATGGGCTTATATATTGTAGCGTGTGGCCTTCCAATCCGCACCTCAAGGGGTAAGCGCCCTCTTCGGTACGATGCTTAAACTAATGTCACTAAGCGCTGTACATTGTTCTACGACGCGTGAGTTCCGTGCGCCGCCGCATGCAACGCATGGCGCGACATGCGCGCGCAGCAGTAGTCTGCGTTCGGGTTCTGCGAAACCCAGTCCATGTTTTTGTAACCGCTCGCGACGCTCGCGCCTCTTTGTGTTATCCGTGTTTTACTTTCTTTTTATGTTTCTTTCATCACCCCTAAGTGTAACTTGTGCCGGACACCTTATTATACGTTTTATTGACAATCAATAAGTCTATTCGTTACACCCACCCCCTACAATGACGCCCAACGTTTTCAGGGCTAGGGGTGATTGAACTTTTTGCATTTTGTTCGTTTTTTCGCGTATTCAAAAGTGTTACGTGTACGAAAATGCCACGGAAAATTCGAAAATCACAATCAGAGGACGCTAATGAAAGTGTTTCGAACGTCACGCTTAGTGGAGAAGCGTTGACTTCGTTGTTTTCGTCTCTGCAGCAGTCCCAGGCAGAATTTTGCCGGGCTTTGTTGCAAGAAGTACGGTCGGTGACGCCGGTCGCGTCGTATACATGCGACCCTGCCGCCGGCGCCACGACGGGATGCCCCGCCGCCGCCCTTCACGTAGCTACTTCTGGAAACTTCTCCAGATGCACAGCGCGTTTCAGTGGCTCGTCAGCGGAATCCCTCGAGAACTTCTTAGACGCGGTAGAAGTATATAAAACATGTTTGAACGTGACCGATGAAAACGCGCTACGCGGCCTGTCTATGCTCCTCACCAATGATGCAGCAGTGTGGTGGCAAGGAGTCAAGGCCAGCACCAACACCTGGACAGAAGCTGTAACGAGGATAAGGAGTGCTTTTGGTGAGCGTCGTCTACCTTACCAGATATACAAGGAATTGTTTTCGCTCAATCAAGGTAACGAAAATACAGACCTATTTATAGCTAAGGTTAGATCCCTCCTCGCTAAGTTACCTACAGAGGACTTGTCCGAACGTGTCCAGATAGACATGTGTTTTGGGTTGTTGGATCGGCGTATACGTAAAAGAGTGGAAAGATGTTCCATTACTACTTTCGACGAACTCCTTTGTAAATGCCGTGCGATAGAAGATGCACGGAAGGAGAGCATTCCAGACAGGGTAAACCAACCCTTTGTCAACCGATCTACTTATCCAGTAACGACACCCGCTGTCGAGAAAATTATTGTCGAAGGTGCCGCTGCTCCGGGTCCGGTCAGGAATGTGCCGTCGACGTTACAGTCGGAACGTAGCTTTTGTGTGTATTGCAAACGCAGAGGTCACACACGTGACAATTGTTATAAAATAAACAATAACAATTCTAAGGGTGAATCGAATAAAATATCATGTTTTGGTTGTGGTGCCGCGAATGTAGATCGTAGTAAGTGTGCAAAGTGTAATCCCACTAAATCCGGACATTCATTTTATTCCCTGGGCGTAAGGTCCACGCATGGATCGCGCGCTGCTGATCGTTCGGTTCGAGCACCGATGACGCGCACCGATCGCGCCATCTCGCCACCCGCGACAGCGCCAGCGGCCAGTAGCGACGCACATTCGGCTCAACAGCGCAGCGCTCGCGCGCTATCGCCGCCGCCGCTAGCAGCGACCGTCGGACAACCTAACCCTTCGCCTGCGACGAGTGTACAAGGTAACCCTACGCGTGCCGTAGGGGTTCACAGTAACTTTACTTCGCGTAAATTGAACATTAATAACACTAGTAATGATTATGTTGGCACTTCTAGTTGTTATAATTACGATAGTGTTACTGTAAATAATGATTTGTGTAAATATTCGTGCAATTTGCAAAATTTTAATTGTATTAATGGTTGCAATACTATGCCGCACTCACGAAAATGTTCGTTGTGCAATAATAAGTCTTTTAATGATTCTGGTTCGTGCATAAATTGTCAAACCTATTATAGCACTAATTTAAAATGTAATGTTGATACTCGTGCCAAGGGGGAGCTTACACCTAAAAGTGCTTCGTCAGTGGTGAATGATAATCTCAGTTGCTCTCAACCTTTTTCGAGTCATTCTAATATTTTTTCGGAAACGGACAGTGGCTCTCAACCTTTTTCCCGTAAAGCACGTGGTTCTCAACCTTTTTTAAATAGTCAGCTGTTTCGACGCCCTATTTTAAATATTAGTATTTTAGGAGAGCATGGCTCTGCGCTAATTGACTCCGGAGCGAAATCGTGTATTGCTGGTCACACGCTGCATGCTATCCTAAGAGAAAAAGGTCATCCTTTAATCCCGTCGACAATTAATGTTAGGTTGGCGGATGGAGTTAGTCGATTGATGGATGTCCTTACCGCGGAGGTTGAGGTGACCCTCTGTCACAAAGTAAATAAAGTAACTTTTTTAATTTTTCCGGAAGCTAATTGTAATGAATCATTACTTGGAATAGATTTTTTGACTAATTTCAATGTTTCAGTAGACTTTGGTAATGCTACATGGCATTTTGGTGATCAAAAATCAAAGAAATTTAAGTTGATGTTCGAGGAAATGTCACCTCCAACCTCATTGGCATCTATTAATGTACTCAGGGACGATGAGGCGACGTCACTTAGTGTCGAACAATGCGAAGTTCTTGCCGATCTCCTCATAAATAACCAGGACATCTTCGAGTTAGGGGGAGAGCCGACTCCATTTGCTGAGCTTAGGATTGACACCGGTGACCATCCTCCCATTGCAGTTCCACCTTACCGCCTCACGCCAGCTCGAAAAGCCGTTATGGAAGCTGAGCTCGAGCGGATGCTGAACGATGGCATTATAGAGGAATGCGAGTCAGCGTGGGCTGTGTAATGTCGGTACCTCGGTAGGTGTAAGGCGGGGGGGAAGAACACAATTAAAGTACGTAGTGACCGTTCAATCGTTTATTGCAGACTGTCGGCTGCCGCACAAATTCCCACTACCTACATAGTACGTTATAATAACTGGCGTACACCACATTCCTCCACCTTAAATTACAATTAAACTATAACAACATACAATACAATCCTTATGTCTAACTAATTATAATATAAATATATATTTAACAACAGAGCTTACACTACATTAAGATATAAGATATAACATAGAAGATATAACAATAGACCTTAATTATTTTTCCGACAACCGCCCATATATAAATATAAATATATATATACAGTTCATGACACATCTAATTGTTTTGGTCTGTTGTCTTGTATAATCGGCATTTCCGAACTGGGCGAGTTCGGGGCGGTACAGGAGTGGTATGCGGGGTGGAGAAGTTCTCGCAGTCTTCTGGTATGGGCATCTCACGCGGAGGGGGTGTTATAGCCATGCTCTCCCCGGTGGGTGGTGACAGCGAGACCTCCGACCGCTCCGACGGAACCCCATCGTCAGTACCCGAGCCCTGGGGCACGTTGGGAACCGTGGATGCTGCAAGCGAACACCTAGACCTCCGTTTAAGCTGATCGACATGTTTATGGCATTCGTTTCCTACCTTATCAACAATCGTAAAGTCATTAGGTCCCGAAGAAGTGACTACCCTACCGGGCTTCCACCTCTCCCCTTTAAGATATTGGCGGTACCATACTTCCTCTCCTGTTTTAAAACTTCTATGAGTGCCCCCTGCCCCTACTACTTGCCGATGCTGTGCCTCGCGTACCTTAGTCTGCCTGTCTGGCTTAAGTACGTCTAGTGAAGTACGGAGGCGCCTACCCATTAATAAAACCGAGGGACATTCACCCGTACTCGTATGTTCCGTATTTCTATAATGTAATAAAAACGTATTTAACGCGGAATCTACATTTTTTCTCTCGTAGATAGCTTTTTTGATAACTCTTTTTAATGTTTTTACAGCGTTTTCCGCGGCACCATTAGAAGACGGGTGGTAGGGGGCTGTAAAAATGTGTTCAATGTCATCTCTTTGAATGAATGATGCAAACTCTTTACTAGTAAATGGGGGTCCATTGTCAGTAACAATTTGCCGTGGAAGTCCCCATCTAGACCATAGTTCTCTAAGTTTAGTTATGGTGCCCGCTGCCCCAGTACTAGGAACACAGAAGACTTCTAACCATTTGGATGTCGCATCGATGACGACTAAGTAAATTTTTCCCTCTATGGGGCCCATGAAGTCTAGGTGAACCCGAGACCACGGCTGGGTGGGCCAGGGCCATGGCCGTGGACAAGCACGCGGTGGAGCGTCCGCCATCGCCGCACATGCATTACACGAACGGCACTCGCCTTCGATCGCTTCGTCGATGCCTGGCCACCAAACGTAACTGCGAGCTAGACCTTTGGATCTTACAATACCCATGTGTGGTTCATGTATGAGCTTCAGAACTTTATCACGACAACCTTGTGGAATTACCACCCTATGGCCCCACATAACACAACCTAACTCCTCATATAATTCCGACTGTCTATTATAAAATGGTTGTAAATTAACAATTTCGCATTGTTCTGGCCATCCACTTCGAATATAACTCAACACCCTACTTAATATCGGATCTTTACTAGTCTGCTTTTTAATATCTGTATACTTTAATAGTAATTCGTCCTGAGCGAAATGAAAGAATGTTTGCTCCGGCGGCGTGCAGGTGCGACTAGCCTCCCCATGACCTTGAGCCCGACGCACAGGTAGGCGCGATAAACCGTCCGCACAGTTATCATTGCTGCGAATGTATTCAATATCGTAGTTGTATGCAGATAGAATAACGGCCCAGCGCTGCATTCTACTAGCGGTCATGGTAGGTATGCCCTTTTGTGGTCCTAGGATGGACACCAGGGGCTTATGATCAGTTCTCAAGATAAATTTCCTACCGTATACATATTGATGGAATTTTTGCATACAAAATATAATAGCGAGAGCTTCACGGTGAATTTGTGAATAATTTTTCTCCGCGGCGGTAAGAGTTCGCGATGCAAAGGCGACTGGGCGCTCGCCGCCGTGCGGCCCGGGCTGCGCCAACACTCCCCCCACGCCCTGCGCGCTTGCATCGCAAGTTACTATCAGCTGATTCTGTGGATCGTAATGAGCTAATACGTCTGTACTGGTCAAAACCCGTTTTACTTCACTGAACGCGCGCTCACATTGCTTATCCCAAACCCAATCTACGCTTTTGCGTAGTAAATTATTTAACGGATTTAAGTAAGAGCTAAAATTTTTGACAAATTTAGAAAAGAAGTTTACCATCCCCAAAAAGGAACGTAGCTGACTCACATTATTTGGTTTTTCCATTTCTAAAATTGCTTTAATTTTGGAATTATCTGCTTTAACGCCGCCCTTAGTTACTACATATCCCAGATACTTTACTTGATCAACTAAAAATACGCATTTCTGTCTCTTGAGTTTTAGCCCATTACTCGACAAGCGTCGGAAAACTTCCTCTAAGGCGCTTAGGTGTTCCGGCACCGTCTTCCCCCCAATTATCACGTCATCAAGAAATACTTGGACATTTGGAATGCCTTGTAATAAATTAGACATTATGCGTTGAAAAATTCCTACACTAGAAGATAATCCATACACTAACCTATTGTAGCGGAATAATCCTCGATGAGTGTTAATCACAGTATATACTTTGGATTCATCGAGTTCGATCTGATTGTATGCTTGAGATAAATCTATTTTACTGAATAATTGAGCTCCATTCAGCCCTACAAGAACATCTTCGATTCTAGGTAACGGATAGCGGTCGATCAACAAAACGGGGTTTAGAGTTGCTTTATAATCAGCACAGATCCGCAACGTACCATCAGCCTTCCTTACGGGCACCAGGGGCGAGGCCCAGTCGGAGCAGTCGACGGGCTCGATGACGCCCGCGCGCAGCATGGCGTCCAGCTCGGCGTCGACGCGCTCGCTCAGCGCGTAGGGCACGGGCCGCGCCCGGTGGAACACGGGCACCGCGCCCGGCCGTACTCGTAGTGTCGCCTTACCACCCGTGTACCGCCCCAACCCCCCGCTGAACAAATCCTTATATCTGTCGAGGATTACACGGATTCCATTATCTACGTGTAAGTTATTTATATTTGCATCGAGAACCTTATTTTCAAATAGGGGTATTTTTATCTGTAACTCGGCTAGCCATTGCCGGCCTAATAGGGAAGTAGTACCCTTACTTATAATAAACAACTCTAACTGTTTCTCGCGGTCCAAGTAACGGACTCTGGGCCGGATAATACCTAAAGGCTTAATTTTCGAACCGTCATACAGTTTTAATATAGTATCGTCCTTTTCGATACTGTGGGTTGAAAAGTACTGATTATACATCTCGCTATTAATACATGAAATGGGGGTCCCTGTATCAATTTCCATGTTAATCACTATATTATCTATGTGAATGGGCACACTTACAGATTTGTACTTGTTAAGAGCCAAGAGATTCAAATTTTCTTCGATATTTTCTGCGCCGTCTTCCTCGCTCGACTCGCGGCCGGCCGCCCCGAAGTACATTTCCCGTCTTTGGCTCGAACCCCGACGAGCTGTACGATCCAGCCGTCCCGAGCCATTTGACTCGCGATTTGGACAAACTCGCCGTAGATGTCCCGGACGCTGGCATTTGCTGCACACGAAGTCCCGGTATCTGCACTGATCCCCCTCGTGGTTAGTAGCTCCGCAAGCCGCACAGCTGGCTGTCTTGACCCGTGGTCCACGTGAGCGCACCCCGTCCGCTCGGCGTCCACGTGGCCGCCCGCCGCGGCCCGCGCTGGACCATGCCTGCACCGCATGCACCGGTTGTTCAACCGCTGTGGCCGCTGTCACCTCGACGATGGCCGCGTCTCTCTCCGCCGCCTCTAGTGAAGTGGCTAATTTAATGGCTTGTGTGAATGTTATCGAATCCTCCTCTGCAAACAGTCGCTGGCGTATGATGTCACTCTTGAGTCCACATATAAATTGGTCTCGTAAACTCTCGTTTAAACTACTTCCGAATTTACAGTTACGGGATAGTTTCTTAAGTTCGGCCACGTACGCCGCCACGTCTTCATTAGCTCCCTGCCGTTTCTGTCTGAATCGGTATCGTTCTGCGAGTGAAGATGGCGTCGGTTGTAAATGTTCCGACATAACTTTGCTTGCCTCTTCGTAGTTTAGTTCTGAAGGCTTACGTGGGCTGGATAAATTGACAAGTAGTTCATATGCCTCATCTCCCATAGAAGCAATCAACGTCGGCAATTTTAAATCCTCGGTGACCTTGTTGACTTTGAAATACATATCCAGTCTGTCTTTGTACGACGACCACTGCCCACATTTAACGTCGAATTCACTTAATTTGCCGATTGACATTTTGTCCACTTATTTTTGTAACCAGTTTTTTTTTTCACTTTGCACGCGTTTATAATATACTGTTATTATAATGTTTTATCCTCGTCGTCACTGTAATGTCGGTACCTCGGTAGGTGTAAGGCGGGGGGGAAGAACACAATTAAAGTACGTAGTGACCGTTCAATCGTTTATTGCAGACTGTCGGCTGCCGCACAAATTCCCACTACCTACATAGTACGTTATAATAACTGGCGTACACCACAGGCTGCACCTGCTCTTCTTGTTCCGAAGAAAGATGGGTCGATTAGGTTTTGCGTCGATTATAGGAAGCTTAATGCAATCACAAAGAGCGATGCATATCCATTGCCGGTAATCGACGACCTATTACAATACACAGGTAAGAGTTGTTTTATGAGTACAATCGATCTTCGTGCTTCTTACTGGCAAGTGTTGGTCAGTGAACAAGATCGCGACAAGACGGCATTTGTAACACCATTCGGCGTCCATCGTTTCAAACGAATGCCGTTCGGGCTTCGAAATGCGCCCGCAACCTTCCAGCGGCTGATAGATCGTTTTAGATCCAGCGCCGCTCTCAAGGATGTCACGTGTTTGGGGTACATCGACGATTTGATCGTAATTTCGGACAGCTATGAGCAGCACCTCCAGGACCTGCAAGCAGTGTTCGAACGCCTTAGATTTTTCAAACTACAGGCTAACCGAGATAAGTGTGTTTTTGCTCGAGATAGCGTCAAGTACCTCGGCCACGTTATCACTCCCCAGGGTGTATCTCCAGACCCAGACAAGATCAGCGCCATCGCTGATATGAAAGAACCAAACTCTGTGAAACATCTTCAAAGTTTCTTACAGACGTGCTCTTGGTTCAGGAAGTTCGTTCCTTGCTTCTCCCAGGTTGCTCAGCCGTTGACCATGCTCACTAAGAAGAAACAACCTTGGATTTGGGAGACAGCTCAGGTTAATGCGTTCAACGAACTTAAACGTTTATTGACTTCAGCGCCTATTCTTATTCAACCAGATTACGATCGTCCATTCATCCTCAGAACTGACGCCAGTAGTTACGCCATCGGTGCAGTATTACTCCAAGGCGAGGATAAAGATGAACGGCCCATCGAATATGCCAGCCGCCTGCTTAGTCCAGCCGAAAGGAATTACAGCACTACCGAGCGTGAAGCTCTCGCTGTTGTCTGGGCAGTCGAGCGTTACAGGGGTTACATTGAAGGGCATCCGGTTATAGTAGGCAGCGATCACCAACCATTGAAGTGGCTTCTTACTTTAAAGTCACCTTCTGGAAGGCTCGTTCGCTGGGCACTTAAGTTACAGGCTTTTAACATCCAGTTCACCTATACTCCAGGACGTGCAAATGTCGTAGCCGACACTCTCAGCCGTCCCATCTGCAAAGTTGATAGTAGAGATCAGTGTGGAGTTTGCTCGGTCGTCGTCGATTTACCTGCTAGAAGTCCATCAGACTTGCGACGTTCTCAGCTCGACGACCCTGAACTGGAAAAGATCATGAATGATTTTGAAGATACCTCTGATGCTGGACCACAAGCTATAAAGCGCTGGTCAGAAAGAGGGTATTTCATGCAACAAGGAGTTTTGTTCAGGTACAATCCTGATGTCGACAGTGAAGAACCGCAGCTGGTTGTTCCTGTCAGCCTTCGTCTTGATATCGTCAAGGAATGTCACGATTCTCAAATTGCGGGGCACCATGGTATTGAAAGGACCTTTCACAAAATCTCTCAGCATTTTTATTTCCCAGGTATGCGCCGTTTCATAGGAGAGTATATCAAAACTTGCGTTACCTGTCAACGCTATAAGGCGTCTAATCAGAAACCAACTGGTCTCCTCCAGACCCCGGTTTTGAACCAACGAGGGGAAGTTTTAGCGATTGACCTCTTCGGTCCACTCCCAGCTGGACAAAAGGGGGAGAAATGGATACTTTTGGTGGAAGATACAGCGACTCGGTGGGTAGAGCTGTACGCTTTGAAAGAAGCAACCTCAGAGGTATGTGCTCGAGTCCTCATAGAAGAGTATTTCCTCCGCTATGGACTTCCACGTCGCATTATTTCTGATAACGGAGTTCAATTTGTTTCCGCTGTAATGCAAAAGTGTATGTATGTTTTAGGCATTACGCAAGATTTGTTGCCGTTATATCACCCACAGGCAAATCCAGCAGAAAGAAAGAATCGTGACCTCAAAGTTCATTTGGCCCAGGTGTTGGATACCAAGCACACTTCATGGCCATCGCATTTACCTGCGGTAAGGTTTTCAATGAACTCAGCAGCATGTCAAACAACGGGTGTCTCACCGGCGTTCTTGACATTTGCTAGGGAGCTGCGATCGCCTGTTGATGTTGATTTTGATATCAGAACGGTTTTAAATAAAGATAATTTCGTTCCTCAAATCACGCCCTATCTAAAAAGTTTTTTAAATTCTTTAGTTTCGATTAGGGATAGAGTCGAGAAACAGCAGGATAGGCGTAAGGATTATGCTGATAAGTCACGTAGGTCAGAATTTTTTGCAGTAGGTGATAAAGTTCTCATCAAATCGCACGTCCTTAGTAATGCGTCTAAGGATATCACTTCTAAATTCGTGCCAAAGAGAGATGGGCCCTACCAGGTTGTGAAGAAGATCAGTCCGACGTCCTACCTTATTGCTAATTTTAATGAGGAGATTCTTGGCAAGTTTCATGTAACTGAGCATACGCGTTTTTTTAGTAGAAATGACTCGCCTCCTAATCCTGTCATGCCAAAACGGTCAAGGGGCCGCCCGCGGATCCAGGATGTTGATGTCCGAGTCCATGAACGGGGTCGTTCTCATGAACTCGAGGGGGAGTCTGTAGCGTGTGGCCTTCCAATCCGCACCTCAAGGGGTAAGCGCCCTCTTCGGTACGATGCTTAAACTAATGTCACTAAGCGCTGTACATTGTTCTACGACGCGTGAGTTCCGTGCGCCGCCGCATGCAACGCATGGCGCGACATGCGCGCGCAGCAGTAGTCTGCGTTCGGGTTCTGCGAAACCCAGTCCATGTTTTTGTAACCGCTCGCGACGCTCGCGCCTCTTTGTGTTATCCGTGTTTTACTTTCTTTTTATGTTTCTTTCATCACCCCTAAGTGTAACTTGTGCCGGACACCTTATTATACGTTTTATTGACAATCAATAAGTCTATTCGTTACACCCACCCCCTACAATATTTATTTTTTTATGATTTATATTGTATTACTCAAAATTGTAAAATGTTTTTTTTAAAAGAGGAATTATTGTGTTTCTTGCCATGTTCTCAGTAAACGCAACCTTGCGAACCTGGCGGTAGCAAGTATAATCCTGTGTAATTTTGTCGTTCTGACGATTTGAAAGTACTTTGATAAAAGTCTAATCAAATAAAGATATTTTGAATTGAATTCAATATAATTGCATTATATCAACACAATCATTTACAGTATAATAAACTTATTATGCTTTCGCTTCTTACTATTTCCTATTGAATTCTAAACTGGAGTTCAAAGTGTAGATATAGTATATGAGGAATCTTCTACAGATATTACCTGTTCCAAATAGTCTTCATATGTGACCGCCATTTCTGTATTTTCCCCTTGACCTTTGTCTCCAAGAGATGGCGTAACGAGTCCACATTACCCGGAGGGGAGTAGATGCTCACGTCTGACACTATTGGCTGCTTCATCACGAATATTGACTTGTCAAACACCTGTGGGGGAAACGTCATCTCACGATTACTACACACGTTAAGTTCAGTACACTTATCACGGGTTTGCCACCGTTTTCGTAATCTATACTCGCTAGCGTCTCCGCCGAATATTATGAGAAATTGTGCAGCGACTCCCAGCGGTGACGTGATGAACTAAAATATCTCATACAAATATTGCGAGTGACGCTAGCGAGTATAGATTACGAAAACGGTGGCAAACTCGTGATAGGGGTATAGAGTGCCTAGTGCGAGTTTTCTTAAAATCGCCTTCAAACTTATACAAATCTGCGTTTACGTCGACGCGGTGACTTGCGATGTCGGCAGTGAAAAACACACTGGGCTGTGACGCTATTACCTGAGTGTCTAGTGCGAGTTTTCTTAAAATCACCGTCACAAATCATCGCGTCGACGTTAACGCAGATTTGTATGGGCTCACAATAGTGTCATCTTTAGGCCGACAGACGGCGCTGTTTCGATCCTATACAAATCTGCGTTTACGTCGACGCGGTGACTTGTGACGGCGGCAGTGAAAAACTCGCACTAGTAGATCTAGTAACATTCTCTTGCGCTTGCGCTGATAGAAACGATAAAAAAAATTATGGATATGACATTAATAAGTCACGTGACATATGTCATTCCCGTACATTTCGTATCGTTTCTACTAGCGAGGCGTGAGGATAATGTTACTTCATCTACAGGCCCTGACTTTACGTACTCAGGAAGCACCTTCGAGAGATAGAACCAATATTTTTTTGTAAATCTTCACGTTGCATACGTATATATGGGTGTTGCAAAATCTCAACAGGGACCCTTGTGAGATCAATGAACTATAAATTATTGAACTACCTACAGTGGTAGAAATATGAATGACCTTGATGCGCATTAGTAATTTTATGAGTCCGTCTTTGTCTGTTTGTATGGCGCTTCGCACAGTAACCCCCATTATTTTCGGTCGAGAATTCTCTAGATATTTGTGACGTCATTTTTAAGTTGGTTACATGCCACGTTCTAATCAAGTCGTGAGCTCGTGACAAAAATATAGATGAAAATTAATGCAATTTAAGGTAACGTACAAATTCATTTGCAGTAAGTATTTACTTACCGGTTGCCAGTCAGACGATCTTGAAATGTCAAATGACATGTGCTCGCAGTCCTGCGACGTCTGTATGTTAACCCATATCTGGAATTACAATATTTATCTGACTGCAAAAAATGCTGGGTTTTTAGGCATCTCCCATATTGGGTACTAGCTGTGCCCTGCGGTTTCACTCGCGTAGACTTAATTTCATGGTTTTTCTTAAATAATAGTAGCCTAAGTTACTCCTTGTAAAATTAGCAATCTGCCAGTGAAGTTACTGTTAAAGTGGGTCCAGTGGTTTCGGTAGTTTCAAATCTTGCAAAATTTACTCACATTTTCACAGTCAAACACATAGTCGACAGTCTTCAATGGACATCCTACATCTCTCAACTCATGTCGCTCGCCCGTGCTCGCATCACACACGTACCACGTGTACCTGATAAAATGGATTTACAAATAAGATCATTTACAGGATTTATAATCACCGCAAGTAAACTATTGGGTTATCTGTATGTGCAGAATATCAATTTAAACCCGTACAAGGTTGCAACTAGAAATAATTTAATCAAAAGCGATCGTGAACCCCATTGTTGAGATGAATCTTGAAGACTTTACAAATTGGAGCTGCAGAGACACTCCCATCATACAAAAAATCGCGAGACAACGCGTATAGTTTCAATTTCTAAGGGCATCACTGTGTTTGGTAAATCCACTTCTTATAGAGTGTATGAATTATGTGAAATTACCCGTCAGATCTGCTCAAGAACCCCCTTTTGAAAACTTGATCGGTGTTGAGCACAATCCTACGAGTGATGATGTTGTATTTGATGAGCACATAGGTGCTCGGTCCTCGAGGCAAGCCGGCGCCAACGGCCACCCAACACCTTACTCCTAGGTACGTAAGAAAGCTGGCCAGCAGTATGGTGTGGTCGAGAGGAGATCCGTACGAAACTTTCAGCAGTTCCTAGAAGGTAATTATTTCTATTATTTCAAATGAATTGGGTCAAGTAGTCAATTATTAGTATTAGTACTTCTCAGTTGTACCTACATTATATATTGTTACTCTTAAAGCAAACATACATACATATGCTCCCGCCTATATCCTATGGAGGTAGGCAGAGACCACCGTTTCCCACATGCTACGAACATTACATACATCTTTCGCTTTCATACACTTTCTTCGGTTACGAGAGCTCCGAATTTGACCTTTCTGAAAAATACTATTATTTTGGTCATAGTAGTTCTTCCTTGGACGCCCTCTACCGACACTTCCGCTCATATTCGTTCTATAAATTTTGAACGTGGCCTACAATACTAGTGTCAATCACGCATAAATTTGCTACCTTATAAACACTTAATAGAATCACTGTGCGAACAAAGTAAAATATGAAACACACCGTTCTATTTGAAATAATGCCTATCGTTTGGTCATTATACTCGATACGATCGGATCTGGCGTTTCATGTCATAGCCACTACACCCTACAATTGAATAGATAGATAAATGTGAATCTACATAATTTAATAACAAAATACCCACCAGTCCCATCAAAGTTACAACATGTGTTTCAGCGACTTCATACGAGGGTATAAGCGCGACGTATCTCAAGCACACATTGATTGCCTTCGTCACATCATCCCCTTTCCTCCAATTATCCTGAGCGCTGTACACGGACGACTCTTCATAAACCGATCCCTTTTCCAAATCCCTACTCTTAGACGAAGAGCTTTTAGAAAACCCTGAACTTTTAGATACGGCTGATTCACTTCTGGCCTTTAGATGTTTCGAAAGGATATCATCAGGTGGCAATACTGGTTGTATGAACTGCGTGACACATTTGTTTCTACCTGCACTGTCTATGAAAGTGAGAGATATATTTCGCTGGGGAAACTCATTTATGTAATCAGTGACGAAATTATTTAAATGTTTGATCAGATAATCGTCTTGTGTATTGCTCAGCAAAGGTTGATGATATGCTTGTAAACCGCCTAAATGTGATAGACTTGTTGTTATATTCAGCGCCAAGTATGAAGTGTCTTTCTTCATCATTTGAGTTATTTCAGGTATTAATGAAGCTGAATGCCTTTTTGGTTGGGTTTCATAGCCAAACAGGAGGGGTGGAGATGATATTTTAAACGTTCCTCTTAGCTGAAAGATGAATTAATATTATTTTTATCGTAGAATTTTGAATTTGTGAAGCTTTATGATGCAATGAAGATACGTATATCTTTGTTGTTCCAATACTTACGGCCCCCAAAGTCAGCACAGTGTACAGTGGCACAGCAACAGTACCAAGCCATCTGCTATAGTATCTGTAGTGCACCGTCTTGTCTTGATCGTACTCTGCCGAATAGCCTGCTGTTATGTTTGCTTTGTATTCATCATAAACGTCTATATTAATTGTAGAGACTGGGTTTAATCTAGAATATTAAACACGTTATTTTCACACAAGATCCCTGTGCACAATTATACCTATGACTACAATTTTCTTAATAGCATTGGAAACTCCCATGTTGTTTAGGATCTGGCTTAACCTGATAATTTTGTGAAGCACTCTTAAAATGTGTGTTATTGTTACTAACTTGGTGGAGACTTTCAGAGTGTGATTCCAGCTGGGATGGCAGCCCATCGCAGTGACAGTCTGGGCAGTCACTCCGTGGTAGCTGATCTTCACGAATGGCCGTAACGGACGCACTTTGAATCCTACAAGTACATGAAACAAGAAAAGTGGAAACATCGTGAGATTTGGCTCGGTCGTTAACTTTTATTATTTCACCAGTCTTGATTGATATCGATATCACTTTGAATGTCTTACCAGCAATTTTATCGACCTCTTCTTTATCTTCCAGTATCGGAGCACTCCTATCCCATAAATTGAAAGCACGCAATACTGTAACGTTTATATCTTGTTCCTTATGCAATGATTCATTCAGTATTTGCTGTTTTGTACTGCTTGATATTGTTGATAAAGTTGCAAAGTTTGATTCATTTGAAAATATGTTCCTGAAAAAAGGATAAACTGTAAAGTCAAATAATTTCAAGAATAAAACTATACAAAATTGTCATAAATAAATTCCGTACCGCAGGCTCATATCTTTAAACTCTCTCACAACATCTTTATACGTCTTCTTCAACAGATGCTCATTTAAGTTCTTCAGCATGTTTCTATTCAATTTCTGAATATATTTCGCGTTTATATACCGTTGCAGTTCTATAGGATCCATCTCTAGTTGCTTGTCATGTAAATAATTCATATCGAATTCTTTTTCATTCGTCTTTTGAAGACAGTTCAGTTGTTCTGTAGATATTTGACTCGCGTTCAGCGGAATTAACTTATTTTCCACGTGTGTGAAAGAGCCCATATTTCTCAAATGCAAAAGTTTGAATCTCAGAAATTCCTGGCTTTCGGGACTTTCATCAACCGAAAATGTGTCGTCTCCTTTAACTCTCATTTTACACAAATTGCTTAACATCTCAATCATATTTTCATCATCGCTTATATCTCTATCATACACTTTCTCAATAAGCCCTGTAAACGTGTCCAAGTTTGGTTGTTCTATACCATGAAGTAACCTCTTCAGTTGTCTTCCAATCTCCATTGATGTTTTCACTGCTTCATCATAATTTTGATTTAAGTTTTCATTCCATCCCACCTGTATACTTACTGCACAGTTTGTAGATAATCGTCCACTAAATATATTACTACTTTTCAATCTTACTTTATTGGCAGCAGCAATGTCTTTAATAGTATAACCAGTACCAACGTACTTGTGGTTAGGTTCTTCTGTTTTATCGTAAACAAAGGTTTTTTCAATGAAATCAGCGCAATTAAACTGTTTCTTAATTTCAGAAATATTAATTGTCACACTTGAAACTCTCTCTTCGTTTTCTAGTAATAGAATGATTATTGCTTTATTAGTAGGCAGAATTTCGACTGAAAAAGTTTCTGCGAAATCAACGTTAAACGTCATTTCCGTGTTTGTGTAATGTTCCGATTCGCAAACGAATACATCATCCACGTATATCTCGAAAAAATAGTAATTCTGTATTTTCTTAGTAGATTTGGCATCACAGGTTATAATGTTCTCGTCTTTTCTTAACATTATGTTAACTTTATCTTCTTTGACTAGATTATTTACTAACAGTTCTACTTCTTTTTTCAATGAATCTTCATCGATATTTAATTTTGGTTTATTATGTTTCTCCCTATCTGTTTTGTCTAATTTCCTAATGTTCTTGGCTTCTTTATATTCTATATATTCACTTACGTATTCATATTCTATTTTATCAAGTATGTCTGTGAATTCTATGTTGTAAGTCTCTGTCCATTCTTTCTCATATCCAGCTTGATCCAGAATAATGTCAGTTATGTCGCAAATGTAAGGCGTTTTAGTACACCCTGTTTTTTCTCTTATCATTTCTATGTCAGACCATATTGATTTCATTTTGTGAATTAATTCCCTTTCTGCAGTAAGGGCATTAAGGTACGCTTCTTTGTGTCGTAACATTTCAGCGGTGTAATGTCTCACGGTACTATCAAATTTTACATCGTCATCCTTGGTATTAACATTTACTGTTTTAAAATCTTGTTTTAGGTTTTCTTTAGTTTCTCTATTAACTTTGATGGCTTTCGACAAATCTTTCAGTAGACTTTGATTTCTTACATATTCATTGTGACAAGCTAAAAGTTTCATGGCAAGTAAACATTCTAGAGAATACATGTGATGATGGTTGAACTTTAAACCTTTGAAAGCAACGTCTAAAAACTTTGTCGAATGCGTTTCTTCATCAATATTATCTTTAATCACATACTTGA
The DNA here is from genome assembly GCA_929442735.1 of Watsonalla binaria. Classification (NCBI taxonomy): domain Eukaryota; kingdom Metazoa; phylum Arthropoda; class Insecta; order Lepidoptera; family Drepanidae; genus Watsonalla; species Watsonalla binaria. Next base: position 630,151 of record OV838929.1, on the reverse strand, counting down.
ACATTTTCGGGTCCACGTATTCCACAGGAATTGTGTGATCATCAAATGAAGAGTTTTCAAGCTTTGGAAATATCGGACTAAGCTTAACGCTTTGTTTTGCCCATCTATGTATTATAATAAAAATAAATGCAGTTAGTGTATTTTTAATGTCAAAATAGGGAACAGTTTTTTTACTACAAGTATATATGGGTATAAAAACGGTTACTTAAAATTACTACGTTTATATTTTGTCCACCCTATCTCCGAAATAGTAGTATCGATTTTGACGTGACTCTAATATGAATACTTGAAATATTTAGAATGCCGCGCAAGAATGTACCGTAAAAAGGAGTCTATCTCTTCCCTCTCCCTACGTGGTAGTGTAGATTTGTAAAACATTTAATTATATAAATTAGGAATGAATATTAATTTGTGTAATTGGGGCATTAGCTAGCATAATACGACTAGATGACTCGGATGCGAAATAGATAGATGCGGATTACAATATTTTGGTATCAGATGAGAAGTAATTTTACAAACTCACCCATATTCCATATCACGTGGCTTCGCTCTAAATAATCTCCGAGTGACCGAAGTTCTTTCGAGGTAGCCACTTAACCGCTGGCTATTCATGTTCACCATCGTTATGGTATTCTCCGAAACTGTTGGGCTTGTATTCGCGAGTTCTGAGGTAATTATGTCCATTAGATTAGCGGATTTCTCTTTATTCTTAGAATCATTTTTGGTCTTCTTTTTCTTTGCTCCACGCTTTGTAGATTTTACATTTTTTACATCGTATTGCGTGAAGAAATCAAATTCTTTTACCGGTTTTGCAGCAGTTTGTGGTGTTTCAAAAACTGTTTCATGGCTTATTTCATGATATTCTTCTATGTCATCTTCTGTATCGTGATAAGAAAATGATTTTAATTCAACATTTTCACTCATATTTACTACGAAAATAAGGAAGCTTGGTGAACGAGTCCCAATTTTTTTGTTGTTGCCGCCAAAAGTTGTCATGGAGACGTTTCATGCTTCAAGTGCGTTTCGTATAAAGATACAGATTGTGTAAGCGAAAATGTTTTTTTATCTATGCTTTCGTATATATAGTATATTTTTTTTCAATGTAAGTTGTGTCATAGTACAAGAACATTTTTCGCTTTGTTATGTACCTACCAAGATAATTAATGTAAGCGAATTTTTTCTTTAACCATGGCGTGACATAATATTTTTAGATAAGTTTTCGTTCCGTGTGGAAATTTGTATGGAATAGAAATATATTCTTACTATTTTTAGAATTTCATTTATAATCTCCTGTTAATCTTCCTTGTTGATGAATAGTAGCCAATCAAATACATAATTTTTCATGATATTTCCCTTCTCATAAATCCTTTTAACGCGATGAAAATGTTTACCATAGATAATCGTTTTAAGGGTAATTATTTGTGGTAATAGTACCTCCCAGCATGTCAGGTTTCTTAAAAGTTTGACAATCATATGTCTAAATGTCATTGATTAATCAGTTTGGTTATGTGGTCTGTCAAAATATAGTTGCAAGTGGGTCAAATTTTCTATATTAATTATTAATGTTTTTCTAAAATCATGGCTCGATTTAGTTTAAAAGACAGCGACGAGTATTACCTGTGTCTCTCGGACCAATACAAGAGGTTTGACCCCGACAGTCCTGTGACTAATGTGTTCTTCGACGACACAAATGGGCAGGTAAACAAATTTTATAGTATACATTTCCTATTTTCACTTCATTTACATTGTTGACTAAGTCTAAAAATAGTGAAAGTCGAACCTCCAGTATCATTTTATGATCTGACTGTTGAATATACTACACAATAAATTACATTCTCATAATAGCTGTGCCCTTTAGTAGTCTTAATTTCATGGATGTCCCGCGGAACAATTGTTTTTGTTCTAAAAATTTTAGTTTTAATTAATTCATATTTTGTTTAAGTGAAACTAGTATACTCTTTTAGTTGTCTTCTTTCATGCATGCAGTTTTCACCTATAATTAAGATGGCATTAAGCATGCTCTCAAAGTGATTTCAATGTTTGTTTTTGTATGTGATGATGTACATCTTGTTGGTGATCAATAAATTAATAAATAAATAAATAAATAAAAATAAAGCCTTAGTTACTCCATTACCCTTTGGCCAGAAAAATCGGTCCCACCATTTCGGAGCTTAGCTGGAACAAACAGACAGACAGATAAATAGAGAAAATTTTATTGTTATATTTGATTGGTTTTTAATGTAAGTACCATATATACTTTCATATGTACTGAAAAACTGTTAATTTAGAATTACAAACAGACACTTCAATATTAGTTATATAGATAATAACAATAAAAAGAAATCCAATTTTAAAGTCTTGATCTGTCCATCAGGTATTCACAGTTAGGTCTGGTGGCGTCACAGGTGTCACAGTCACGGGCATGGATGACACAAAATGCACTTCCTTCCGAATGGAGGACCGAGGGCCCATTATCTCCATAAAATTCTCACCGGATCAGAGGATCTTAGCTATACAACGCAACCAAGACAGTCAGAATGCTACAGTAGAGTTTGTGAACTTCCAAGACCTCGCACCAACTAATGTGGAGTACTCGCACACATGTAAATGGAAGAATGCGAAGATTTTAGGGTTTGTATGGCCGCGGGTGAATGAGATAGCATTTATTACCGACCATGGTATTGAACTACTCCAAGTGATACCTGACAAGAAACAGCTGAAAAGCTTGAAGAGTATGTCATTTAGGTATGTATGTATGGTAACATTACTCTTACTGTAAAACATACATACATACATATGCTCACGCCTGTATTCCCCAAATGGGTAGGCAGAGGTGTTGTACTCAGAAATATGCAGGTTTCCTCACGATGTTTTCCTTCACCGTAAAGCACGTGATGTGAAATCACTGTACAGAAGTTTTTTTTAGAAAAACTCATTGGTACAGGCCACACTGGGATTTGAACTTGCATCACTTGCATAGCAGGCGACTGCTCAAACCCCGAGGCCACCATGGCTCTTCAATAGAACTCAAAATAATGATTATCAGAATTTGTAATTCAAGAATTCATTAAAATAGTTAAGAATAATATGAACATGAGGTGGGGTGTTGCATGCAATCATCTAATTATTAATATTTTGCCCAACCATTTTTGAGAAGTTAAAATATAAAAATGTTTGTCATGCATAAAAATCTAATATTCAAGGTATGCATTTGCATAGAAAACATGTTTGCAGCCAGTAAATAAATATGGTTTCCAGTGGTGCTTGGTTCTCGTGGTGTGCACAGAGCAACACAGTGCTCCTCGCCGGCAACAATGGAGCCCTACTGCAGCCTTTCTCCCTGAACGGATCCACTGTTAATAAACTACAAAAGTTGGAGTGTATGTTGAAGACATATTATATTATTCCAATAGATATTTTGCATAAAAACTATCAGGAACAAATATCATGTTTATCAAGATATAGCAGACCTCACGCAGTTTCACCCGCGTAGTTCCCGTTTCCGTGGGAGTATGGGGATAAAATATAGCTTATATTAATCAGTGATGTAGGATTCAAATGGTGATTTTATTTTTATAATCGGTCCAGTACCTTTTGAGCCAATTCGTTAGAAACAAACTTATACACAAATGTTTCCTCTTTATAATATTAATATAGATTAATGAGCTACCTGACATAGTTTTCCAAGTGAGGACAGCATGGGGTCCCTCAGGAAGGGTGTCAAGAGATTCTTATAGGGTCGGCATGAATGCTTCTATGTGCTCTGGTCACCACTATTACCATCAAGTAGACTATATACTTGTTTGCCATTCCAGTGGTTATGAAAAAAATCTTCATAGTTTTGGTCGCACTTTATAAATTTTTATTGTTATGGTTTACTGCGCTAACCTCTCACACTGTTACTATTGGGACTGGTAAATCGTATTTATCGGCTCAATGAAGTTGTCATTGTCTATTTTATATGCAAACTGAAGTATTTTTCCTAAGAGTAAAAGAGTTTCTTTGCTATAACCATTTGGTGTTGTCATATCCCTAATTGCGGAGTGCAATTATACTCTAATTAGACGTATCATCTCAAGCTACGCATTTAGTTATAAGTAGATGTACTAGATTTTTAGTTATGTTAATTTTTATCGACATTTGTGCATTGGAACATTGTCCATGGTTTTTTCAAATTATTTATTTTGTATTCTATAAATTGTATAATATTTTTGAAAAGAGTAATTACTAAGTTTCTTGCCAGGTTCTTCTCAGTAAAAGCAACCTTCCGAACCTGGCAGTAGCATGTATAATCCTGTATAATTATGTCATTCTGACGATTTGAAAGTACTTTGTAAAAAGTCTAATCGAATAAAGATACTTTTGACTTTGACTTTGACTTACAACCCTAAGTGCTATTAAGATGAACAGTGTTATTAAATAACATTCCAGTGGATGTAACGAGACCGGTGGTGGAACGAGATGTGTTCCTATTGAGGTTGTGTGATGTCACGTGGTGCGCTGTGTTCCGACACGGTACGTCTGCATCCGTCTCCGCTCCGGGGCCGACTGAGGTAGACATGTTATTTCATTTCTTGTTCATATTTTCCGACCCTTCCTTTTTATTCAGTTTCCCGCCTGTAAGAACAAAATCTTCACCGTTAAAAGATACAAATCCTATTACGACCTACTGGTTATTCTATACAAAATCAGCATACGTAGTGTATTGATTTGAAGCACCCCTAGTGAGTGGGTATTATTGAAAAAGCCAGACGGTTTTTAAATGTCAAAAGTTCATAATTGCTTCTGTCAATTATGACATTTCTGTAAGGCAATTGTCATCATCGTCCCTAGCCTTATCCCATACATTGTTGGGGTCGGCACTTTATTCAACCCGATGTGGGTGATCACCCGATTTTTATACGAAGCGACTGCCATCTGACCTTAACCTCTACTACGAGTAAAATCGGTAATCTGGGCTAAACCAGTTGTCCGACTTTTTAGGCCCGTACCCCTATCACGGGTGAGTCACCGTTTTCGTAATCTCGCAAACTCGCTAGCGTCTCCGCCGAATAATAGTATGAGAAATTACTAAATGAGAAGAACTAAAATATCTCATACAAATATTGCGAGTGACGCTAGCGAGTATAGATTACGAAAACGGTGGCAAACCCTATCACGGGTTTGCCACCGTTTGTACTGATCTGTAAGACGTCTGATTGAATTGGCATTTAATGTCGACGATTACAATTGTGTATTTTTTGGGCACTGTCAAATGTACAAAATCAAATGTACGTAATATTTCACAGGTGTGGGTGATGTCTGTGAGCGGGGCCAGTGGTGTGCAATACACACACGTGCTCAAGACCGGCCTCACGGGGCGGTTCGCCGTCAACGTCGTCGATGAACTGATCGCGGTGCATCATCAGGTCACTATTACAATCAACATCTATACAGATTAACAAAATTGAAGAGAGTATGTTTGGAATTCCAAAATAACAGCAAACAAAAGTATATACGATAGTGATATGATTTTTTTTATAAAATTTTTCTGTCTGTCTGTTCCGGCTTATCTCCAAAACGGATGAACCGATTTTAATGGGACTTTGCTACTGGCAGATTGCTAATTTTACAAAGAGTAACTTAGGTTACTTATATTAAAAAAAACCGGGTTCAAGGTTTAAGGGTACCGCAGGTCACCCATGAAATGAAGTCTAAATATGTTTGTATAATGTCGCGCCCAGTCGAGTCAGACGTCCCAGTTGTTCGACATCATGGAGGAGGCGAGGCCTGAGAACAGCAGCGTGGTGCACCTGGCCGTGGCGGCCGGCTGCTCCATACAGCCCGCCGAGGTCGACGGCATGCCGTGTCCTATGTGTATCCTTTACTAAAACAAATTATTATTTGGTGCTTTAAGTTGAAGGAAAATATCGTGAGGAAACCTGCATATGTCTGAGAAGTAATTCAGAGCATTGGTGGCCTTGAGGTTTGAGCAGTCGCCTGCCACGCAAGAGACGCAAGTTCGGGCCTGTACCAATGAGTTTTTCTAAAAATCTTATGTACAGTGATTTGACACCACGTGCTTTACGGTGAAGGAAAACATCGCGAGGAAACCTACATATGTCTGAGAAATATTTCAAAGACGTATGTATACTGTCTGAGACAGCGATGGACTCACCATCTGTCACGTTGGGACTTAATCATCTTCGGTGAAAAGTGGGTGTTGTGATTACAACACCTCTGCCTACCCCTTCGGGGAATACAGGCTTGAGCATATGTATGTACTGCTTCGTAAGATTATATACTGTGCCAATAGTATCCTGAGCAAATGGATGATAGATTCAGGCACATGGGTTGTGTTTCAACCGGACTATATAATAGATGCGCGGCTCGGGTGTCTGTGGAGAATCAACTTGCTACCCTCGGGGCTGGTGCATTCGGTGAGTTACAGTTTTAAGACGAAAAATGTAAAACTGACATGAAAAACAGAATTTTTTTATTATTTATTTATTTATTATTAGGTTTGCCAACAGTTCTGAAAAACACTAAACAATATACAGACACTTAATTGTAGGGGTGCTAAGCTATATGTAGAACCTATTACAGGCAAACACCACATGCATTATATAACAGCAGTACTGTGTTCTGCGCACTTATAGCTATTAGCATATGTGCACACATTAAATATATAGTAACAATCAAACCAATATTACCTAAGCTTGACACAGTTTACAGTTACACAGGATAATATTTAGTTACGTAGAACAATATAAACCAAGGAAGTAAAGTTCATCATCATCGTCCTTATCCCATACATTGTTGGGGTCGGCACTTTATTCAACCCGATGTGGCTGATCACCTGATTTTTATACGAAGCGACTGCCATCTGACCTTCGCAGCCCCTTTAACGAGGAAAGTCTGTGATCTGGGTTAAACCAGTTGTCAGACTATTTTAGGCCTCCGACTGACCTGTAACGATTGCCATAGATGATAAATTGGCAACCGGGATCGACGGCTTAACGTGCTCTCCGAGGCACGGAGGGAACTTGGGCGGTCACCCATCCAATTACTGGCTAGGGTTAGGATTACTCAACTTCGCTGATCGAATGATATGCGCAATAGCAACTGTGCCACGAGCTCCTCTAAGTCAGTATAGTTAAGACAAGCAATTACATCTCTTGTCAACAAAAGCTACCTTCCGAACCCGGTGGTAACATTTATAATCATGTATAATGTATTTTGTGTCCTTCTGACGATTTGAAAGTACTTTGTAAGAAGTCTAATCAAATAAAGATATTTTGATATTATTTTTGATTTTACATTGGAGCCTTTCAGAAGTTAGGATACAAATAAAGAGAAAAGAAAATTAAAGTTTAATTATGTGAAAGTTACTCACTTTTTAAGTTGGTGTTTGACACCGAGTTTGATGCTATATTTGGCACCAACTTGAAAAGTAAGTTATTTATTTTTCTCTAATTGAAGGCGGTTTTCCTTAACTTACTTAAAAAAAGATATTTACTAAGAAAAATGTTGTATTCAATTACTATCTATCTAGTTCCGATCCCTCCTGATAAAATACACTATAGTGTAGATAGATTAACACCAAAATAGGTATTATCGCCGAGCTTTATAATCTCTTAATAATTGATATGATATACACAGCGCCGTTGTGGCCGTGGGGTTTAAGTAGTCGCCTAGTGCAAAAGCGACTCAAGTTCCAGCGGATACTGTTCTGATAAGTTTTTCTAAAAACTTATGTGCAGTGATTACCATGAAGAAAAACACTGCGAGGAATCTGTATACTGTATAGTGTCTGAGTCGGCGATAGACTCAATCTCTGTCCCGTTGGCACATAATCATGTTCGGTGAAATGTGGGGGTTGTTATTACAACACCTTCGTCTACACCTACGGGGAATACAGGCGTGACCATATGTATGTATGTATAGTGGTATGTGCTAGGTGCCAAAAGAGGAGGTGTCCAAGATGGTGGCAGTGTTGCTCCGTCGCACGGAAGGCCGTGCCACCATCTATAGAGTGCTCAACCAGCTGGTCGGCGACGCTGGCAATTACCTGGTGGAACTGACCAAGGTCTTCGATGAAATAAACAGCGTTTATAGGTATTGTAGCACCGTTTCTCCACTCGCTACATAGATGGCGCTACTCGCTAACACTTGCAAAGTTTGAGTACAAATAGACTAGAACCTAAATCGCGCAATAAGAGTTTTCAACCGCATTGCAGTTTATATACAAGTTTCTAGCTAGAACAGTTGGAGCCGGTGTTACCCAGACATGACACCCGCCTGGCTGAAAGATATTTCCTGTGCTGGAGATGAGCATGATCACTTGCTCTTCTTTCCTTACTTTTGCTTACTTCATTTCATTTGTGGCTTTATTTTGCGGAACCCTCAATTTTGTTTTTAAGAAAAAGTAGCTTTAGTTATTCCTTGAAAAATCTGTTAACTGGCAGTAAACGGCCCGTTAAAATCGGTCCAGCTGTTTCGGAGATCACCCGGAACCGACAGAGACATAGATAGTTAAAAAAATATATATTGATTTTGTTTATATCACTACCGTATATACTTTCACATGCATTTAGTGAAAAGCGGTTTGGATTGGATTTGGAATTACAAACAGACACTTCGATTTTATTTATCTGTATGAATGTAAGTTATTATAAATAAGATACATTAATCTTATATTATGATATCTATTAGGAAGTGGGCAGATTTGGAAGTAGCCCGTAATACAGCCGGTGCGACGGTGGACACTCGCGGCCACAAGTTCAAGGTGCTCATATCACAGGCTGACATCTGCAGTCATGTCCTACAAGCGCATTCTGACAAGTATTTAGTTCAGGTAACTTATAAACTTATAAGAGATAGCTGTGTCCCGAGGTTTCACCCGTGTAGATTTAGTTTTATATAATCTATCGGTTTAAAATTGACAAAGTTTCATACAAACTTTTTTCTTGTATGTTATCCCCTTGGGGGTAGAATTAAACAAAATCCTTTCTTAGCGGATGCCTACGTCATAACATTTACCTGCATGCCAAATTTCAGCCCGATCCGTCCAGTGGTTTGGGCTGTGGGTTGATAGAACATTTAATTTCATGGGTGGAGCTATCATTATTTTGCATAATGCAAAGGAGTTAATTGAATGTAATAATCGGAGGAAAAAGCTCGAACTGTTAGCTTTGACGTCACGCGAGAAGAGAGACAAATGTGTCACAAGTTAAAGCTTGGGCCGATCACTTCTCTCTATCGTTTGTTCTGCGCTCTCGTTTCATGGTCAGGCTCAGTTGAAGGGTGAACTCCATGAAGATTTCAAAATTTCCAGTATGATACAGTTCATGAAAAGAGCCTCTAAGCGAGTTATCGAGTCTGCCGAAAAACATTCCAGTCCACTGATTATATCGGCCGCCCCGTATACCCTATCTCGTATCCCCTCCCGACGCCGTCCGAGGCACGTCCTGATCGTCCCCTATGATGACATCTCATTGCTTAAGCAAGCAATGTCTAGAAAGCACACACCAAGCCGATCATTGTTCCGTCCTTGCCGGCGAGGCTCGTCGCGAACTCTACGTCATCGTCGCCTCCGTACCTCGCTTAAACACGTCCCTAAGTAATAGCACTCAGATCCAGCTCTCTAGCTCATCCCCTAGCAACGGCTTAGAGAGCCCAGGTTCGAGCCTGCATCGCCCTTAGCCCGGGAGGCCCTCGGGTTTCGCCTTTGCGATACTAAGTGCGAGAGACCAAAAAAATGTTTGTAGGTGGTGACAGTGCTGATAGCGTCGGTGTGTCGCCACTCGCTGGTGGTGTCGCACGCGGCGAGCGAGGCGTGCGTGCGCGCGCTGGTGCGGGGCGGGGCCGGCGGGCGCCTGCGGGCCCTGGCGCGGCGGGGCGCCCTGGGCGACGCGCGCCCGCTGGCCTGCGCCCTGCTCTCGCTGCACCACTCCCACCCCGCCGCCGGACAACTGGCGCTCGACATGATGTACCGCTTGAAGGCGCACGACGTGAGTATACACATCACTATACTGTGCCTGCCCTAGATATTCTCTTTACGTTCATTCATATTCCCGCTCTTTGCAGTAGCAGTTAAATTTATTATACAACATTCGAACCCCTTCAGGCTGAAATTACAAAAAACCCTAAAATTTTCATGTTACTAAGATCAGCAACTAAGGCTTTCCGTTGAGAAACAAGTCTGTCACTCAGGACGTTGACGTTGCATTTTATATAAATACTTAGAAGATACTCTGTGCCCTAGTAAAATAATAAATATACTCTCTCTAACTCTTAATGGTTGGAAACATGTAAACATATTACATACTTAGCGCTGCAACGCGCTCGTAAACTTTCATGGCGCGATTCAGGTTCTCATGTAGTTGTACTCAAACTATCAATTGTTTGCGAGTAGCGCCATCTAGTTAGCGAGCGGAGTAACAGTTGAATCAGGCGTGTTGAATGTGGCAGGAGATAATAGAGGTGCTGCTGAGCGGGTCGGAGGCCGTGGCGGCGGCGGGCGCGGCGCGGCAGGCGGGCGCCTGGCCCGCGCTGGGCGCCCGCAAGCTGCTGGCGGCCGCGCGGGCCCTCGCCGACGACGGCCGCCCCCATGCATTCGTCGCGCTCTACCACGCACTCGTCGCCAGGAACGAACGGATGAGGGGCACGCCGCATTTCCTCAAATGTAACGTATCCATACTATTCATTACATATGGTCACGCCTGTATCGCCCACGGGGTAGGCGTAAGTATTATTTTGACAACACCCACTTTTCTCACTTAATCAGTGCCAGTGCGACAGATGGTCGGTCTATCGCTATTAATTAATATGAGATTTTTATGTGATACACCTGTTTATAAACAAAATTCTTAAAAATACTATGGGAAAATACAAACCCGAGACGAGATTCGAAGCTGAAATTTTGATCAGGGTTGCGATTTGATAGCTTATTGCAACATCAGACAGTTGAGCAGGTTTTACCAACTAACAGACAGTGCAAGGAGGTCCCCAAACCACAAAACAGAGAAAGTAAAATTCGATACTTGAGCTGTGATCACGAGTTCATCGACGATCAACGATCGAGTTCATTTGGCAGAGCACTGCACGGTTTGCAAAAGTCGTGGAATTCAAATTCCACTGGCATTTATGCCCTATTTATACAAATTGTGGTTACAAAGGTGACTTCTTTTTCACCTCATACGAACTACCTGGTTTCGGGAAATGACATTTATAAAAAAAATGGTAACGTAACGGTGATGGTAGGACGAGTCCATCGCCGTCGCAGGCACTATACATACGTCTTTGAATTATTTCTCATACATACTTACTCACGATGTTTTTTCCTTCACTGTAAACAACGTGTAGTGAAATTTATATTAAAATAGAATTACGCATACAATATAAAGTCAATAACATTTCTCTTTCCGTCCAGCCGACCAATGCGAGAGCTACGTGGAGTATTACAAGTACCTCACGTCGGAACAATAGCATTTAGACGGGACCAACATATTGTAGACTATTACATTTGTATACGTCCGATTTTCGAGACATTTCACGAAATCATTTGAACGACCTCATGTTACAAGAGACTTAAATACTTGTAAATTGTAAATGCTTACTTCTACTTAATTGACCTGTCATGAAATATGTAAATAAATCAAATAATTTGCTATCTCTATTTATATTTACCTCTAATATACAAGTGCGCTGGCCGTTGACTTATTGTGCCTGTTTGAGCGCCATTTTGGCGCTGTTGTCTATAGCGAGCATGTGGCGGGAGGAATCGGAACTAAGACACAGATAAAGAACACTTTTTTTTTTTATAAACGTCAAATTTAGTTCGGATATCTTTCGCCAGGGTAGCCTCAAATTGACACTATGTATATATGTCTTAGCATTCGTGTATAGTAAAGATCATTATTTGCCATTTAAACAAATGAAATTACAATGTATTTAATGACTCCAAATCATCTGGGACCAAAGCTTTTTTAACAATAATATTTTTTAAATAAATATAATGTATCTATAAAATTATGTTATGATTTTTTTAACTTTAAATAAATCGAAAATCGGATGTGTAATCTATTGTTTGAAATTTGACTTGTTATAATGTTGTATATTCAAATAAATAATATAGATCTGTGATAGTGTAATTATAATGAAATTATGTTAATTTAATATGTAAATGACGTGTTCCATTACGACTGTCTGTAAATGAATGTGTAGCTAATTGTATATTTTGTTAAAATATATATATTATGCATTGATGGGATGTTAATAATTGATTATCGTTCTATTCGTTTTTACCATGACAAAACACAAATTATTTCCTTATTCAACTGCTTTGGTTTATGGTTCTCATACTTGCGACTTGATTAGTCAAGTATGAAATTATCTGTCTGTGTGAGTGAGTCATTTCGATTTGTTCCTTGTTTTCTAACTGCTTTTAAAGCTTATATTTTAGCTGTGGCTATGACGTCTAACAACCAATTTTCCATACCTACAAGATGTAACACGAAAGTACAATCATACTACTGCATACAGTACCCTTATCACGAGTTTACCACCGTTTTCGTAATCTATACTCGCTAGCGTCTCCGCCGAATATTAGTATGATAAATTATGCAGCGACTCCCAGCGGTGACGTGAAGAACTAAAATATCTCGTACAAATATTGGGAGTGACGCTAGCGAGTATAGATTACGAAAACGGTGGCAAACTCGTGATAGGGGGTAAAGATGTGTTACACCATAAACTACGTCAAGAATACATTTCTGTACGTATCTAACTAATCTTAACGGTTACGCTCCACCGACGTATTAAATTAGTAAGAATTCAATTTGTTGCAATTTGCACGATAAGATTACATATCTACAGATAGCTTAAAACATACCAGAACAGTTCTGTGCCCTAAGTTTAGGTCTTAAAATGTTAAGACATTTTACGTTGTCGATATCACCTTCGTATTTTCCTCGTTTTGTATGAGATTGTAAAAAAAGGAATTTTATAACGTTTCAAGCGTTAGAACCCGTCATGATGTCATATCCCAGCATAAAAAGTAATTAACTTAGTAACATCGCTCGTTTCAACGACTCAATCGATATGTTTTGTTAAAATTATCAGTCACCCCTCCCACCCCATGAATGTTCCATGCATGACGATAACTGGGCCATAGATAAAATACTGTTTTATAACATTGATTTAAATCAAACAGTTACGTAAATGACCTTCACATATTTTATCGGCGTGTTTGTTCCATAATAGGTCAGCGAGAGGTTACAAAGCATATAACAGGTCCATTGTTAGTATCATTTTGATAATACTAAGTAGGTACTTAGCTTTAGGTATGCTATCATGATACATTATACTTTGATAGTGATAAGAGTAGGGTTATAACAATTTGGTTCCGCTTAATTGCTAGAAATCAAGAAAGATTAATCTTTTCAGTCACAGACTGACTTTTGAACTGTAATTGGTATATTTCTTTGTCAGTAACGTGTATATTTTCATTTGCATTTAGTGACAGACCCTTAAATTTTATTTATCTGCATAGATATAGATTATGTTATCATTCACAATTATTATGAGCCTCAATAAATTGTTGTTAGAAATAATGAAAAAAGAAGTGTAGATCCATAAATATATTTTTATTGATTATAAATTGGTGCAATACAAAAACATTTGGTTCTTTGTGAGACAATCCGGGGTAAATGCATAACAGATATAGTTATCCTTAAGAGTTAATTTAGAAATGTACAACCCCTCGAATGGACTGTCCTGTGTGCATCAGGTGGAAGGCCTCGTTGATCTCCTTCAGAGACACATTGTGGGTGACAAACTCATCCAGAGGCAGTTTCTTGCTCAAGTACTCATCAACAAGCTTGGGAACATTGTCTCGGCTCTTGTAACCTCCAAAGGCTGTTCCCTTCCATGTCCGTCCAGTCACAAGCTGGAATGGACGAGTGCTGATCTCCTCGCCGGCAGCAGCCACTCCGATGATGACAGACACACCCCAACCTTTATGACAAGCTTCTAAAGCTGCCCTCATGGTGTTCACATTCCCTATGCATTCAAAGGTGTAGTCCAATCCCCCGTCAGTCAAATCAACCAAAACCTGCTGGATTGGCTTGTCATAATCTTTGGGGTTGACAAACTCATTAACCCCAAACTTCTTGGCCACCTCATATTTAGCTGGGTTGATGTCCACACCAATGATACGCTCGGCTCCAGCTGCTTTGCATCCTAAAGCAACGGCCAGACCCACAGCTCCAAGACCAAATATGGCACAATTGGAACCAGCTTCAACTTTAGCTGTGTTCAGAGCAGCTCCGTACCCAGTGGGTACTCCACAGCCCAGAAGGCACACTTTGTCCAGTGGGGCTGCATCAGCAACTTTGCACAGAGAGATTTCTAAGACAACAGTGTATTCACTAAATGTGGAGCATCCCATGAAGTGGAACAACTCCTGCCCTTTGCACCGGAAGCGGCGCGTGCCGTCGGGCATGACACCCTGACCCTGGGTGATGCGCACCTTCTGACACAGGTTGGTTTTAGGGTTGAGGCAGAACTTGCATGTCTTGCACTGGGGCACGTACAGGGGGACAACATGGTCACCTGGCTTCACTGAAGTGACTCCCTCGCCAACGCTCTCGACGATACCACCACCTTCGTGGCCCAACACTACAGGGAACACGCCCTCGGGGTCCTTTCCAGACAGGGTGTACGAGTCAGTGTGACAAACGCCGGTAGCAATGATCTTCACGCGGACTTCGCCTGCTTTAGGCGGGTCTACTTCGATCTCCTCAATGGATAGCGGTTTGCCTGCCTCCCAGGCGACTGCCGCTTGGCACTTGATCACTTTACCGGCTGTCGACATGTCGAACGTCAGCTACGAAATGAACCAACGAAATATAACTCGCGCTATTAACCTAGTGAAATGCAATCTGTAAATGAGATAACAAACAAATAATAAGACGTCAGTGATGTAACAGTAGAGATAAAAAATAAGGTCGAGGCATGGAACGAACGATATGACGGACGACGGACTAACCTTGAGCCTTGAACCTTGAACGTGATCGTGAAATTCGTGGATTTTATATGCGCACAGACAGAGACAGACGGATGTTAAGTTTATATTTTATATGATTACATTAGTCTAATGTAGGTAGGTGTTAAATTAATCTTAAACAAAATAACATTCAGGCAATCTTTATAAACATTTGAACGAACAGGAAGGAATACATTTTAGGTTTTTCAAAAGTACATTCGCGGATTTTTTTTTATTAAAATATAGCTAATAACTTTCTTTCTTCCTTCAAAGAAATGGCAAAAGATACGAATGGCATACTTCCAAAAAGTTCAACTAAATAATTTAAATTCACTAGTCACTAAACTTCCTTCTAGAAGTTGCTAAGAGCAAATATTAAGATGAATATCTGCAAATTATAAAGCAAAAATTCTTGATCAAATTCAAAATATTATCTTTGATTAGACTTCTTACACAGTACTTTTAAAAAACCTCAGAAGGATCGGAAAAAACACTATACAGGATTATGAATTCAGAATTCCACCGTTCAGAAGATTGCTAAAATGCAAAAAACTCAGCAATTCTAATCTTTGATTATTCTTTCTTTTATTACTTTAATGGCGATGAGCTTGAGTACAACTATTCCGCCCTTTGATTGTTCAATTTGTTTTCCAGTGACTGTCAGTGTCAAGTGGTGTCAAGTCCTGATGAGTGACAATTGACACCTGTCAGATATGCAAATCGAAGTGCGAGCGAATCTCAAACAATACATTCAAATTTCAAACACGTGTGACGTGTGTGTATCTACCTAGGTCATTATAAACAAATGTAATTATTGCGTTAATTAAACAGAAACTGAAAGCAATGGCTAAGTTGCACAATTACTACGTATTATGCCCTCTTATTGACCAGAAAAGTTTTCTTGGTGTTGCACAGGACAAAGAAACTGAGCACGTTATCGTAACCTTAGGACGAAATGTTGTCAATAAATACCGGGTAAGGGTATATCCCGTTAAATAATTAATAGCTAAACAAGCATAACACATCAATATTAAGTCTATAGTATGTTATTTAAAATGTTTCTAGAAGTTTATTCATAAAAATCTATCATAAATTTGAGGTTATCTTTTAACTTTTTCAGCTTTCAGACCAAAAGCAAGTCGTAGGTTGGACCTCAAAGGAACACATAACATCCGCTGTCATTTACGATAGGGAACAGGATAACTATGTTGGTGTTTTCAACAATAATACCGTCAAAATATGGAAGGATGAATCCGACAATTTGGATAAAATTAAAAAGTTTAAGGTAACTTATCTTCAGGTTTTTAGTTTTAGGTTCATTGTTCTAGTATTAACATGTTGCTATTTATTCGACTAGGGGTAAAAGTTTATTCCGACCGATTTTGGCTATGGCAACTCCATAGCCAAAATCGGTTGGAACAATCATCGTCATTAATATTTTTTCTCTTTCATATTATATTTAGTAATTTCATATCATCTATACTATTTGCGAATTTTCCTCAATTTGTATAGGAACATGAAACTTCCTACACTCGCTAGCTAACTTTTACATGCTTGTTCGAATTGATGAAAATACACAATTGATATCAATACTTATCTACTGTATGATATGCCCATGTGTCAAAAATCCTTAATATATTTTTATTTCTTAAATCAATTCTGAATTTACTAAGTCTAACTATCAGCCGTCATATCTGTATTCACTCTTATTTTAGCCATATCATCTTTCACACAATCCATCCATCGTTTCTTAGGTCTTCTTTTCCCCTTGTAACCATCCACATTCATAAACAAAACTTTTTTGGCAACATTATCCTCATCCCTCCGCATAACATGTCCATACCACAACAAATGTTTATTCTTGTCAGTCAGTGGTGCTACTTTCTAACATTTACTAAGTACCTGAATTATATTGAATTGTATATTTGAACATTCTGTTTCCGTTTTTCAGTTTCCACTTAACATCTACAAGCTAATACCACGTCACAGTGAAGCACCATTGATCATATTCTCAAACGGGAACTGTGCATCCCTTCCTTATGCTTTAGAGAACCGTAAGACATATGAAAGCAAATCTATCATCAAAGAATCCGAGACAATAATTGAAGTTGCATATTATACGTTAAGTAAAGTGGAGCACATTTGTTACGTAATCAAGAATAGTAAGGATGAATTTGAAATATTAACATGTCCTTTGAGAGATGAACTTGGAGATTTGGAGAAGGCAAGGTTGAATCGAGTTAAGATAATGAGGTCCGATGAAGCTTATGTTGTGGGACAGCTATGTAGCTCAGAAGCTCACGGAATTTATGTTCTATGTAAGTTGTCATCATAATGTTTTTTATAATATGCAAACTAACTACCCCTATCCTAATTCTTTAATATACCTTCTTGGTTTTATTAATTTAACACATTCACTGCTAACATTTCATCTTCTTCGTAAATTCTCTAAATATTTGGACGCACTAACGCGTCTTTATCAGTGAGCGCGTTAATGGAGATGAGCTTGAGTATAGCTATTCTGCCAATGTCAAGTTGTAAAGTTAAAAAAAACTGGTAAATTGTTAAAAATGTGCGGAGAAGAATATCTTCTTATATTAAGTAGATTCAAGAGTTACATTGCGGAAATCATGATTATAGAAAACATAAAATGCGATATTTCCACCATTACAAAATATATAAATGACATACATATGCTCACGCCTGTATTTCCCGAAGGGGTAGGCAGAGGTGTTGTAATCACAACACCCACTTTTCACCAAAGTTGATTAAGTGCCAATGTGACAGATGGTGAGTCCATCGCCGTCTCAGACACTTTACATACGTCATTGAATTACTTCTCAGAAATATGCAGGTTTCCTCATGATGATTTCCTTCACCGTAAAGCATGTGGGGTGAAATCACTGTACATAAGTTTTTTAGAAAAACTCATTGGTACAGGCCCTGCTGGGATTCGAACTTGCATCGCTTGCGTAGCAGGCAACTACGCAAACCTCAAGGCCACCACGGCTCATCTCCATTAACGCGCTCAATTCAGTCAAAGTCATCAATCACATAATTATCTCAAAGGAGACGATTCTATATGATGTAGATAGATGGCTGATGGAAGCATGCCACTTGCCTATGCCAGTAGTAATCATGTGTTTCGTTTATCTTCTAGGGAGTGATTCCAAAATAACAGTATATGACCTTCAAAAAAAAACATGGAAAACAGTTGGCACAGTGCCTTGGATATCAACCTGCACTAGTGTTTCCATCGCCTGGATGGGGAAGAACCACCTCATCCTCTTTGGAAGTAACATTGACCAAGATGGAGCCATAATTGTTGCATACAATGTCATATTAGGTGTTGGATCCTGTAGGTATCCTATGAAAATGTACTCAGAAGGAGCCAAGCTCTGCTGTTTCGATGGCAGGATTATTCTAGAAGCTTCCAATCACATTGGGATGCTGCCTTACATTCTTGAAACCAATAGGAACATTTCCAGTCTTTTAGGTTCTCATGAAATAATTCAGGATGAAAATACTGAAATTGCAAATTGGGACTCTTCATCAGTTCCTAACATCAAAGTGAGTAAAGAAATCAGTGAGCTGCTCAAACTTGGCCTGACAGAACGGAACATCTGCTCACAAGTGATACCACCTTTGATTGAAAAGGGTGATTTAAGACATACATTTCGAGTCCTGAGGGACTTCAAAGATGTTCCAGAGTCTATCCTAGTTGTACTCCTAAGTTATGCAATCAAACTACTTAACAGTGATAATATGGACATTTGTAGTCCAGAGGAATTTGCCAAACTATTCGCTGTAGAGGAGAAAACAAAGAAAGAACATTTCGCCCTCAATGCTAAGCTGGAATTCATAAACTACATATTTCATATCCCTTTCAGCGATGCACTAGTGATACCTCATCTGCGGAGTGGGCTCACACTAAATGATACCCTATTCATATTGACATACATTTCATATTTGCTTACTGATTCTAAGATGCCTGTTGATACAGATTTTGAGAGCAAGTTATTTGATTGGTGCACTTTGATTATGGATGCATTTTATCAGCAATACTTGATGACGAAAGATGAGAAGGTGACATATGTGCTGGAGAACACAATGAAGACTATTACGAACTTGATAGATCAGTTGCATGCAGTGAATGATGTACTGCCATTGCTAGATAAACTAGTCTCTGGAAAAATAATAGAAAAGGAGGAAGAAGCGATGTCTTATTCTATTGAACTGATGCAATTATAAATGTTAGAATGAATATAGAGTTTTATTATTCAACATCATTATCTCCCTCGGATACATTATTAGAGTCACTTGATTCAACCAAAAGAATCTCTTGATGTTTACATGAATTGGCAACTGCAATCTGTCTCGGCCAAAATCTATGATAAACCAGTTGTCAGACTCATTTTAGGCATTAAACTGGTTTAACAATTCGCAATTGAAATGGACCATGCCCTCTATGGGCTAGAAGCCACAGGTTGCTGTGATATATCTATGCCATTATCTACCAAAACCGTTGTAATTAATAATAAATAAGTGATATTTCAATGACAACACCTATTTGAGACATGGAGGTAAGTACTTGGATTATTTCCAAAACTATTCAAGGTATTGAGCATTCAGTAACACAGATCAATAGTTTTTTATATCGCATTAAAAGCTAAAAATCAACTAGATGTAGGATAGGGGCATTTTAGTTATGCCACGGCAGTGATGC
Organism: Watsonalla binaria; assembly: GCA_929442735.1. Classification (NCBI taxonomy): domain Eukaryota; kingdom Metazoa; phylum Arthropoda; class Insecta; order Lepidoptera; family Drepanidae; genus Watsonalla; species Watsonalla binaria. The sequence continues at coordinate 610,397 of OV838929.1, read as the reverse complement.
AATCATTAAGTAATTTCAAAATCAAACAACCAACTTCAGTCAATACTTTTTTTATTAGCAACTCTGGCGAACTGTACCACCATTGGCTTTTCTTTCAGCATGTAACCATTAGTTTCATTCAAGGCAGTTTCAGCAATAGCTACTGAAGGAAATGTCACAAAAGCTTGACCCTTCATTCTACCTTCTTGCATGACTCTAACGTCAAAACCTATTTGATCTTCATCAGATAACTCTACATCTTCTACATATCGCTTAAAAATTCTTTTGACATCCTGCTCTACAACACCTTTAGCTAAATTCTTAATATACAACCTCATTGAAGGCTGCCCTGGATGATAGTTCTTAAATACTGGCAACACTTTCATGTCCCTATATGATATTCTGTTACGTAATAGCTCTTTTTTGCTTATGGTCGGTGGTTCTGATTCTGATTGTGTTTCATCTATTTCTACAGGTTGTTCTTCTTTTTGGAACTTCCCAAGTTCTCCTATAACTTCTGGCTGTTCAGAAGGCTTTTGTAAAGCATCCTGTGCCACATTGACCAATATTTTCTTTGCTTCTTGTATAGGTGTTACCGTTTCAAACACTTCCTCGGTTACAGGGACTTTTTTAATTTTAGCAGCTGTAGGGTTTGGAAGTGGAACTGCAGGTCGTTTCCTAGTAGGCTTTGGTAGCTTATTCTTTCTCTTCACTACAGTTGGAGTCTTTTCCTTTATGTGTTCGTCATTTGTTTCATCGCTAGACAATTCTGATTCCTCTGCTTCAATCTCTGGAGGTACGGGTGGGATCTCTTCAAGGAAGAATCCTTTATAAGTGTCCTTGAAGAACTGGAAAGCTCTCGGGTTTTCATTGAAAGGAACATCTAATGACATCTTATTCATCAAGTGTAAAGTTTGAACATATAGTGGTTTATGAGTGAATAACTCATATATTATGTTTATCACAGTTTCTGGTGTTGGCTCTGGGTATTTATACTTTAAATATGGTGGGGGCGGTTGATAGAAATCCACAGAAGGATTCCAAGCGCTTAAAACCCTAAGGAACTCCTTTACTAACTTTGTTGTAGCCGAACTCTGTTCGGTCTCAGATTTAAAATCTTTCGTTGGTTCTTTCTCAGAGGAATATTCCACAACGAGCCTCCTGTGCGCTATTTCAAGTTGATGAAGCCGTGTGAGGGATGTTTTAGCTTTCTCTACGCTGGCGAATGATGCGAAAACATAATTTCTTTTAGAGGACACCTCCCAAACCTTTTCAGCTCCAAAATGCTTCAACAGTTGCTCTTTATCTTGAATGGAGAGATTTGTAGGTAAGTGGCGGATTATAAGAACTTTAGACATGTTGATATTTTGTTTTTGATAATTCACTTTACAATAAAACTCATAGTTTAAACTTCTTAACCTTAAAGTGAAAGTAAACAAACAAAAATGTCTTGATTGACCGTTGACGGCAATAGAATGGTACTTTGGCAAATAATGGCAACATTAGGGGTCTAGGCTCCGAATATGATTTTTTCCCATTCAGTTGGTGTCGAGATTCTTGGGGTCCTAGCGCTCTTAGGCTTTTTAAAGAAATAACTAAAAAGTGCTGGCAGCTACCTCGGTCAAAGAATTTGCCATTCAAAGGGGGAATGCTGCCAGTATCTTCAGAACCTTGCCTACAGGGACTCCTTTTAATAATATATTTTAGTTATAAGATTATATTTTGAAGGTTTTTATTTATTAGATTATATTTTTAAGGTTTCTAGTTATAAATTATCTTTAGTTAAATAAATTTCATGTTTATACATAATGGCAACATTATTTTGACGTTTTCTGATGTGCGATTTGTTTGAAAACAACCCGAATAATTTCACCGGCGAATAAAATAGAAAAAACTTTTTTCCAGCGGCTAATTTGTGAATATATTAGTACCAAGAGAGTTGATTTCGTAATAATGACCGAAGAAAGCCGAAAGAAATCAGTTAAAGTGGTGGTATTAGGCGATATAGGCAGAAGTCCACGTATGCAGTACCATGCCTTATCTCTTGCGAACAATGGAATGGAAGTGAATATTATTGGCTACGTGGAGTCCACACCGCTGCCTGAGATACAAGAAAATCCAAAAATAAGCGTGACTAAGTTATATCCATTGGTATTAAATCGCGGACCGAAGTTAGTGCAATATGCCGCCAAGGCGATATGGCAAGCTATAAGTTTATTAGCGACTTTATTTATGTCTGGAAGGTCGGACTATTTGTTGTGCCAGAACCCGCCGGCGATACCTACATTGCCAGTTTGTAGATTATACTGTTTACTTACTAAAACGAGATTTGTAATAGATTGGCATAACTACGCATATACTATAATGGCATTGAGCCTGTCGCCTGATCATGCCCTGGTGAGGTTTGCTAAGTGGGTAGAGATGTATTTCGGCCAGTCTGCACACAACAACTTGTGCGTCACATACGCCATGAAGGATGACTTGTTGCATTCCTGCAATATTGTGTGAGTTTATTCAAATTATTGCTTCATAGGTCCCACTGGTATGTTATTACATATCACAGAAAAGAGAGACTGCTATTCCATGTTTGAGAATAGACTATAGAGCTATTACAGCTCCCATCACTAGTTAAGAATGAGTACCATTCAATGTGTAGTAGAATTTTATGAGTCTGTGTCTGTCTATATGTATGGAGGAAAATCTCCACTATTTTTCTCTGCACATTTGTATCTCCTGACAGGGCCTGTAATTCTACAAAAAAAATTATAAAATTTTTGGCAAATGATTTTTTAAATTGGATTAATAATTTCAAAGTATATAACAGAAATATGGGCTAGTATCATAACAACTACACCACTTTATAATATTAAGTTATATACTTAAAAATAAATAAAAAGCCTGTATTTACTACAAAGTTTAGGCATAAATTTCTTATGTACATACATTTTCTCTTATGCCTTATTCTTACACATATTTCAGGTCCAAAGTGCTGTATGACAGACCTCCAAAAATCTTCCATCCAATCACAATAGAGGATAAACACCACTGGTTCCTGAAGCTCAGTGAGCAGTATCCAGATTTTGGATGCACAGGCAGGGAGTGCCTGAACCATCCGTCTAAAGAACAGAGAACAGCTTTCACATATGTTGTAGGCAACACTGTCGAGCTGAGAGCTGATAGGCCAGGGTTGTTGTTCAGCAGTACTAGCTGGACACCTGATGAGGACTTTAGGATACTCATGGATTCTTTACAGGGTGAGGATTTAACTTGAAATAGTTTATAAGCTAGAAATATAGATAGTTTCCGAACCGGTGGTCAATTCATTGATATTCCTAAGTGCCTTATCAAGGCGTAAACTGATTAAATCCAATGCAATCCAAGAGTCCATTTGACTAACACCCATGGTGTAGTGAGTTATGCTTGTTATTCGCCTTAATTGTTTCCAAAATGTAGTGTGTAATCCTTCACATTAATTAATTTTATGGGCTAAACTTAGTTATAGGAGAGTGTACTATACATTATTGGTGAAACTATGTTATATTTCACTTATATACAGATATTATGACATACAGATTCTGTTTAACTTCCTTATTCACTTAAGGTTCTGTTGTTGGTAAGAATTCTGTATTCCACATTTTATACCACAATGGTGGTAAATAAGCATTTGACCCACTAGCGTGCCTAGTGTGAGTTTTCTAAAAATCGCTGTCACAGGTCATCGCGTCGACTAGTGTCGTCTTTAGGTCGACAGATGGCGCTGTTTAGATCCTATAGAAATCTGCGTTTACGTCGACGCGACGCGGTGACTTGTGACGGCGGCAGTGTAAAACTCGCACTATACAGATGGTAAGTGGTTACCGCAGCCTATGGTCGCTTGCAATACCAGGGGCATCATTTGTTGTCGACCCTGTAAATATCTATTCACATCTAATGATTTATTTTCCTCATAGTTTACGAAACAGCCTACGAAGTAACAAAGAAACTGCCTAAATTAATCTGTGTGATTACCGGCAAGGGCCCTATGAAGCAGCATTATGTAGATCAGATATCTGAACGAAAATGGCAACATGTCATAGTAATTACTCCATGGCTGGAAGCTTGTGATTACCCCACAATGGTGGCCAGTGCAGATCTGGGAGTGTGTCTACATACAAGTTCTTCAGGGCTGGACCTGCCGATGAAGGTTGTTGATATGTTTGGAGCAGGGTTGCCAGTGTGCGCCTATGATTTTTTGTGGTTAGTTAAAGTTTATGAAGTTGTTTTTCTTAAGTATTATCCCTATAATCTGATTTACTATTGCAATATTGAAGTCATGAGGGCCTCCATTAAATATTGTCTAAGCAATTGAACTTAATGTTTGTTTCAAGTCAATAAATTGTCAGACAGTTAGAAATGCATTTTCATAAATTGCTTAAAAGTGCAACCACATGCAGCCGCTCGATGCTCGTTTCCAGCGACAAATGTGGTCCCGTGACACCATTTTAAATTTCCGGCGACTCAAAAAGGAACTACGTCATGCAGCCGCTCCAATCAGGTATCGCTACATATCACGTGACCACATTTGTCGCTGGAAACGAGCATCGAGCGGCTCACATCAGGTTGCACCAATAAGGAATTTATGAAAATCTTGCTCAAATGTATGTAGCACATAGCCATATTAACTTCTCAGCTTTGTCAATGTATTCATTATAGTTTCTCTTAATTTAAATATTAACTTTAATAAATGTTTATTTCTTAATTCCCAGCCTTGATGAGCTTGTGGACAATGGTACCAACGGCTATACCTTCAAGAATAGCGATGAACTTGCAAAGCAAATAGTCAGCTGGTTTGAAGACTTCCCCAACAATAAGAAACAAAATGAAATAGCTGATAAAATGTGCAAAGAATTGAATAGATTTCAGGCAATGCGGTGGGAAGAGAACTGGAATCTCAGGGCTAAGAGCATGTTTGAATTGTGATATTAATTATATAATAGGTAATGTTGTATGGAATTGAAATTATGGATATTTGTTTATTAAATAGTATTTTTATATTGTAAAATAAGTAAAATGCATTTGTTAAAATAAATCACTAAATAAATTGTTTAAGTTTTTTGGAATATAATTCCAGGAATGATCTTAGTAATTAATGCAATGATCAAGTTTATGGACATTTTATACATATGTAGATGCTGTCACCAGATATGAGCACTCAGTGTAAATAGCATTGATAACTGCATGTATGTGGCGCCATACATACAGACTCAGACAATGACTATGGCACATTCAAGGTCAGCCCTCATAACTTGTGACAGGTTAGCAAAGTAAATGTATATCAAGCAGTTTTGACATAAAATATTCTAATAAGGGAAGCATGGCCGTCATTTATATCAAAACAGTACCTTACTGTCAGACTTTAAATTTGTTAGGGGGTCAAATTTGTGTGAGCATAATTTTGTTTTATTTTATTCTCACCATTGGAAAGCTACATCATCAGCGAGTAACATAGGCTTTATTTTGTCCCCGTACCCCCATGGGAACGGGAACTATGTGGGTGAAACGGTGTGATGACTGCTAGTAAGTAATATAAACTCAAAATTGTAAAATACTCCATGTATTAACAAAATAATTATCTCACACACACTTATCACTTAAACTAAGAGTCTTTCAATTTCTTGCTGAATGCTCTGGATCTGGGGCTTCAACTGAGACCCCTCGTTGATGGTGATGGAGCAAGCTATGATGGGCCTGGACACACCACAGGCTCGGCCCAGAGCTTGTTTTGACCGAACAAACACATAAGGTACATTCTTATCTTCACAAAGTATAGGAATGTGTAGAACTATTTCCAACGGCTCTGTGTCGGCAGCCATGATGACGAACTCTGATAGACCTCGGTTCAAGGTCTTGGTGGCTTCGTTGGCACCCTTGCGCAGCTGCTTGTAGTTAGCTGCTTGTTGCACCAAGTTGAGGATCTTGGCGGTGAGCGCGGCATCAGCCAACGGATAGGCCTTGGGATTTACTGCTGCTTCAGTTTCACTCTGAAGGACAAATAACATTTATTACTCAATATTACCTTTGCGTGTGCGTTACTGATTCCATGTGCGTGATTTTTAGGTTATGTTTTGTACCATGCCGTTTTGTTATTTGTTGATGTTACCAGACGAGCGTTATCAGATTGTATAAGGTACGAGGGAAATTATTAAATAAGTAGAAATGCACCATAAATCTTGTAAACACGTGCTACTTACCATGTTTATTTAGGATACCGGGAGCGTTGATATAGAATACAACCTCTCGGCGATTTCTCGCGTCACTGAGGAACACAAATATATATTATATCTTTCGCGGAAGAAAGAAAGATGGGTTTAAATTACTGTAGGGACTTTTCTGAATATCAATTTAGCAGAAAAGAATAAAGTGTGTAGTGATTTCAATGGCAAAAAGCTGACTGACGGACGGTCGACGGACGCTTAGTTACACCACGCACGCGGGCAAAGGAAAAGTAATGAATTAAATGACAGTTGTCAAACTTGCCAGTGTCAACTTTGACAACTAACTGTGACTATCTGAAAGATAAAATGATTTTGACAGCGAGGAATCCAATGGGTTCCTCCACATATTTTTAACAATTTACAAGATATTATTCTCAACCATCACTTGACATTGGCGGAATAGTTTTACTTAAGCTCATCGCCATTAAATAAATAAAGGAAAGGACTATCTGAAATTACATTATTTATTATTTCTTATTTTGTGGGACAAATAACGGCCTGCCAACCAAACCAATCAGCCCGATATTTGTGGCAGCCCCGCAGAAGCCATAAACAAGAAGATGACAATTCACCGTCCAAGCTTTTGTCCATAATTTCAAAAATCCAGCAGTCTAATAACAGTTGTAGTTTATCTACGAACTGGATTAAGCCCAAGAGTCGCGCATTGCCTACCTTATAAATAATGGAATCTCTACGCTTACATGCTTTCATGATGACGAAAGGGTTTTGGCTGCGATTATGGATAACGGACCGATTTGAATAACACTTAAAAATTAAAGAATAATAGAATCAGTCACCGTTTTAATGAGACAATTTAAAAAACATTATAATTACTTACCTAATTATTCAGTTGTGACAGAAATATATTTTAACTGTATCATATAAATTTCTTGTTGAAACTCATTCATGAATACTTGTCAAGTATAAATAGCCTATAATAAATTGTATTTTTTGGAAATTTATATTTTACATAGAACTCATTGTAAACAATATTTCATTGTTATTGTACAATTTACGGTACCTTCAATTCTGAATAACAATTTCGGTAAATTGGTAATTTTAGCTTTATTTGTTGTTTATGAAGTGTTGTGCACAACTGACTGGCCAGGCAGACAATAAGCGCCATTCTAGACTTAAATATATATAACATAAATGTGGATTACAATTATTCAACATTTTCCATTACACTTGCATAGATAATGTTCTTAAGTAGATAATTTAATACTTATTAAATTGCGTATTTCTAATATGTACTGGTGCCAAGGTTGATTGCTTGGTCAGATGTAAGCAGTTGCCTCTAGAATTGATATAAAGAACCAACATTTTACAATTTATTTTATTGTATGAGAGTATGAGCGCTCTTTAAAATTTTTGCCAGTTGTCAAAATCTGTTATAAATAAATTTGACAAATTACATTGGGAAGAGATATAGAGTGTGGCACCCCGATCACTGACCGTGACCAGGGGGGTGCATTGGATTTTCAGAGGGGTGAGCATAAACAATAAATAGGGTAGACAGGTCAATTACCATGTGGCATAGGTACATATGTTTTGGTAAATGACACAAGTGTATTCAGTCATCACAAATGGTAAGCACTTATCTCCTTATATGGAATGGATGCCCCTGTCACTGACACTGTCAAAGGTTGTATCTGATCATGATAGCCTACTCACATCAATAATTTAACACCACACATTGGAACAGTATTATAGTGACCTGTGAGGCCCACGGGCCGACTATGATTGTTTTAAGATTCATGAGTTATTCTCTTCAAGCTTCATTTTATGGTACCAAAATGAAACTTCAAGGCTTAATGCGTTCACTGCTAATTACGCATCTACAATTACGAAGAAGATGTGACATTAACAGTGAACATTTTAATAGACCCCAGAGTTTTGTTATATATTAATCTACATACAATATTTTTGCAGTGTTGATGAAATGTACATGATGCTGATTTTCTTGCTGGTTCTTGTCAGAATGCTAGTTTTCGATCCATTGGTGATTTTTCGACAATCATAATTGCCAGGTCAACTGAATAAATCATTTTCATATTCAAATACTTATCCTACATCCAATTAATACCAAGCTTAATGTTGTAATGTTCCCCTGGCACCGCACACATTTTTACAACTTTATAGTCCACTGTTGAATGTTACCGCAAATATGTATTTGGAGAACTAAGCAGTCTTTGAAGCCCAGGGCTTCACAAACCTATACTACATGGGTTTTTTGAACATATTATGTTGGTTGTTCTGGTTGGCATGACTGGAGAGGAATGCAAGGTGGCCTTTAGGACACTTGTTCGCATAATGGCCCTTTGTACCGCACTTGAAGCATGTCACCTCCTCCAGAGGTTTGTGTACAATGCGTTGGAACCGTTGAGCATTGTTGACATTGTTTGAGTTGGCATCATCACCCTCAGCAGGCTTCACATAGCCCAGGGCACGGTAGCGTGCTTCCTCTTGTTTTTGAGCAGCTTCTCGTTGCTGCAAATTTCAAAATAAATTATGCAATACAAAATGTTTTGTGAAAATTTTACATAATTATTAATAATTTAATTATTGCACTTTGATAACAATGTCACCCTTTTTTATACTCAAGATTTCTTACTCTAATCTACTTTAAGTTAGTAATGTTTAAGACTTAGGTTTGCTAAGCAGCCAACTGCTCAAACCTCACTGTCACCATGGGCACCTCTAGAGAACTAACCTCTCCTGGTGAGCTTTCATCAATAATAATGGTGAAACTAACCTCAGCTGGAATCTTATTACATGTGGAGGCCTTATGGCCCACTTCGGAGCAGTAGTGACACACGGGCAGCCTCTTCTGGTCCTTGGTTTGTTCAGGTGGGGCAGGTAGCTCGAACCGAGGATGCATGAACTTGCAAGCACAGCCATCAGGGCAGAAACCAGTCAGATAGTTCATGCAGAGCACTCGACGTACATGTCGATGGCGGCAGTGTGGTCCGTGGCGACAGAAACCGCGGTCATACCTGAAAAATATATGTATGCCTGCTATGATAATTAAACTTTACCAAGAAGCAAAAAAATATATATTTTTTTTACATTTATGCTTTAGATTACAGTTTTATTAGCACACATAAGCTTTATTTTTGACAATTGCATGAATAAAATACCATGCTGAAATGTAACAGATCCTTACATTTGGCTATTGATGAATTTACTGATTAATAAATTAAAATGACCCTGAATTTAGTGGATAGCAGACAAAATAAAATTTCTGATAGGGATATCTACAAGCAAAATAAAGTTTTTCAAGTTTACCAAATTGGGAATTGTTTGTCGTTGATTTACCTCTGAATTTTTATTTTGTCTGCTATCAGCTAAATTCAGGGTCATTAAAATAAATAGTTTGAAATATATCCCCTTACCAAGGGCAATCCTTAATCTTGCTTTCAGGATCAATGTGTAGAAATGGGCACTCCTTATTGTGGCAAGCATTGAATCTTGCATAAAAGTAACACTCTGGCATTTTGGACATGTCATATTCATGCAGAAATTCACACTGATCTCCTTTCTTGCACAGGCCTCGGAGCCAATGTTTGCACACAACCGTTCGGTCACCGCGGACGTGCCTATAAGGGCACTGTGGCCCGTTCGCGCAGCCTTCGGGCTGACTGTGGAACTCACACACTGCTGCTGTTGATTCTGGAAGTAGATGTATGCATGCATTCATAATTACGATCATTTATTTTTATATATTGTTCTAGAAATAAGTCTTTTGCTTACTATCCATCCCAGGGAAAGGCAGCGGTAAAGATCCATATTGTTCTTCCAAAGCGTAATCGATGTCGAATTTTATGTGATCGACATTAGCGACTATTACTTCCATTTTGAATGCTTTTTTTCTTTAATTATACCGGGAATGATTCTTAGAACTTGAACTTCAATTAAAGAGAGGTTTAGATACAACAATTAAAACGATATACATTGCATGCGAAAGCCAACAATAAATCGCCGAATTTTGACTTTTGTTGTTTTCAGTTTGACATTTAACTGTTGATGGACAGTGACGTTAGCCCACAGATTATATCATCCATGACCATAAGAGAAATATTAATGAAACCAGAAACTTCCTAGAAAAAGATAAATAATGTCCGGAGATTATTAAATATCACTGAAAATATCACTGCAGATTATTTAGTTGAAGAATTTTTTCTAATGCTAATGAGATAAGAAAGGAAAAATAATGCATTTCCGATACAAAAATTGAAATCAGACATCTAAATTGAGGAAGAAAAAATGCTTTTCTTTATTTATTTAATGGCGACGAGCTTACTTTTCCGCCAATGTCAAGTGGTTGATTCTACAATCAGTTTAGAGCCTGTGGTTTGACAAACTTGTCACATCACTCACTCATTTCACTGTCAGTTCTGAATCTTCGGCATTCGCTTATCGCTATTATTCTATTCGCTAGGTAGATAGGAAGCAATTTTAAGCAACACACAAAAATATTTAATCTTTTGACTATCAGATTTATTGTGTTACATTTAAAAATGTCAATAACGGACGTAAAACACACGCTACGGAAATATGAATTTCCAATTTGTGCAAAGGAAGCTCTATTGAGAATCGGTAAGCACTTAATGGTTTTTCAATGTTATTGGAACATGTTTTTATGACCCGACCAAATACATTTTAAATTTGTATCTGCTTATAATTTTACAGAACAAGTGTTAACTGGGAGAACGGCACCAACTAGCAAGCAATTAGACATTGTAATGGACATAATATCAGAGTTTGTATTCTGTGAAACGGACCGGCGCGGCGTGCGTAGAGTAGGAGGCCTGAGTCCACTCCAAGAGCTGCAGCTGATCGATGTGGTCTGTGACTACCTGTCGTCGTGTGCGAATGAGACCACGAAGAACACTGTGTTCCTCTCCCTGTTTGGCGGGATGGAGAGTCAGAGAAGATTGAAGATATTAAGTATTCTAGCCAGCATGGCAGTGTCTGCTTCTAGCACCCCTGTGAGTACATTGATATAAAGACAGGTTATCTTCATACTGGCTGTGAGTTCTCTATGAATAACTTGGTAGTAGTGGCAGTCTTGTGGCTTCTAGGTAGGACCTTATTGTGGTGGACCACAGTAAAGTTAATTAACAGTAGTTTAACTGTTTAAAAATGACATGATAACACCAAATGAATATCAATGAAAACTTTTTTATCTATCCATTTAAACACAAACATTAAATTGAAGTGTTAGTTTTTAATTCCAAATTAACAGTAAATGCAAATGAAATCTGTGTTTGTTTTGGCTAATTTCTAAAATGGCTTGACCAATTTTAACGTAATTCATTAGCAGATAGTTGTTTTAAAGGATAATAAAGACTGGGCTGTACTGTTATTAACTGGAGTATGACCGCAGGGCATAGATAGATATAAAATATTAATCACATGACATATTTACATTCAGGTCCTGTTAGCAGTGGGTGTATGGCTCCAACAGATGGGCTGCTCCTCACCCCAGTCGCACCAGCTGGTTGAGAATGTGATCAAAGACCACTTCTACCTGAATACCTCCAACCAACCAGCGCTCAAGTCCCTGGCCAACACGGCTCCACAGTTTGTATCCAACTTCACCACTACTGTTACAGAACTGTACATGAATTACGAACATGACATCATTAAACTGCCACCCAAGAATCTGCTGGAAGTTATTACATCATGGGTATGTATTTCTGGTCTCTTATTCCCTCACATAGCTTAATTTAGCTCACATAGATGTAATTTCTTTTTTATGATAATAATTTTCTAATAATCCACTTTTAGTACCATGTCCCTTCATGTCACTGCCTGATCACATTATGACTGCAAGAAACCATGGCCTTATTTTATGATTATTAATAATGAATGATTCTCATCAGGTATATGCAAACCCAACATTGTGCATGTCAGCCCAGTTGAACCCTGCAGCACTGCCGAGCGGCTCCATCCCTATGGCAGCCGTGACTCCACTCGCTGGCCTCATACATTGGTGCGCGCTTGCCACCATTTATGTGCAAGATGGTATGTATACAAATTATATACAATATAATTCATGCTGATTATATTGGTAGTTGTCGAATTACTCTGCTGATTTTCTTCACATTATTTTCATGCTGTTGTCTATAACAAAATGAAATGTCTGCCATATATGTATATAGAGACAGTAAGGCATAAGTGACATGCAATTCTCCCACTGCCACTGGTATATGGTATAGTATGTAGTAGAACCTAGTGATATATTTCTCATTCTTTTTTCACCTAATAAATAAATAAAGTCACCACTACATATTCCAGATACGGAAATGGTAGAACCACCACCCCTCAAGATGATCAAACTAGAGAACAATTTTGAGAGGACAATCATAAAGACAGCAAAGCCGAGCAAGACTATATCAGAATGGGAGTTATACATCAAGCTGCACTTAGGGGTGCTGCAGAGTCTCCGGGCGGGTCGCCGGACCGGGCCCCCCACTGCGGTGAATGCCCAGCATTTGGCAGCCCTAGCGCCCAGGGTGCAGGCGCATGCACACTCTTTGCTTCAGAGGGGGCTGAAACTCAGTACTGATGTTAAGTTGCAGGTATACTATCTAATACTTACTTCATATTTTTTACCCCAATGCAAAGAGAGAGGTGTTAGAGGTTTGATGCATCATCTGTGGCATCGTAGGTCTGAATGCATTTATGTCATTTGAAAGCCTTCCTTGCGGTGGTTCTTAGCTATGTTAACTTAGTATTGGTATAAGAGTATAAGCTCTACTAAACTGATATAAGGCAATTTTGGCATATAATAACTCAAGTTAGCATTAAGTGCTTCGACCTGATGTTGCAAACTTTACAGAATAATGCTGGCATTTCTACCAAACATTAAAATAATAAAAGATTAAAGATTATTTTTATTCCAGGACTGCCTAGACAGAATAGGGCAAGCAGTACAAGTGGCCCTGGCAAATGGTTGTGTGTATGGTAACATCAGTAACCTGCTGGCATCGTTAGACACTCTACCAGAGAACCGATTACTCCGGATCATCATCAAAACCCATCAGCAGACTATTTGACAAGTTCTGTGAGGGCATGGACAGTGTAATATACTGTTTAATGGTCAGCCGTTAGTGTCATAACTAATATTGAACTGTCATTGTGATGCAGGGTTGTAGACAAAGTAACATTATCATTGCGATTGATAAAAGGGATACTTTAGAATTTTTCTAAAAACTTTTGGCAGTGATTTCACTCCACGTGCTTTACGGTGAAAGAAAACATCGTGAGGAAACCTGCATATATCTGAGAAGTAATTCAAAGATGTATGTATTATACTGAGTGCTCTCTACTCTGCCTACCTCTTCGGGGAATACAAGTGTGAGCATATGTATGTACAAATTTTATGAGAATTACTAAAACCAGGCAGGTGAGAGAGTAACAAAATCATGGTGACAACCCTAATCCCTACTAATATTATAAATGCGAAAGTAACTCTGTCTGTCTATCTGTTAGGCTCTCCCACTTAAACCTCTCAAACCGATTTTGATGAAATTTGGCACAGACAATCTTTAGACCCTGAGAAGGGACATAGGCTACCTTTTATTGCGAAAAAAAGTATTACATAAAACTAAATCTACGCGGGTGAGACCGTGGGGCACAACTAGTTTAAAATAAAATAGGTTAATTTGTTGTAATAAGATGTAGAGTTAGAAACAGCTGGACTGATTTTAACGGGACATTCACTGGCGGATAGCTAATGTAACGAGGAGTAACTAAGGCTACTTTTATTAAAGAAACATTTAGGGTTCCATGGGAATCTAATTAAATCTACGGGGTGGAACCGCAGGGCACAGCTATATGTACAATAAGTAGTTAAGTATGAAGTTTTTGTCCGTGCTGTGGTCGGATCTGTCGCTCCCGTATCGGCCTTCATAGTAGGGATGTGACCTCGATTTAGAAAAATCGATTACTCTATAATCGATTTTTTTTGTTTAGAAATAAATCGATTTGTGAAAAATCGATTAAAACAAAAATAATCGATTTTTGTTTTCACCTCGACTTTTTATGCGAAAAAACCTATTCGATGTACTTATTAGTGGAAATATATTATAAATATTTAATTTAAATTTAATTCAAGTAAAAATTATTCAAGATAATAAGTATCAAAAAATTGCCAAATGAACTATTCTCAGATTTTATTAATTCAGATTCGAATCTTCACATACAAATTTTTAATACTCTTAATAACCTTAATACAGTAAAAAAAGTATTTAACAATAAGAGTAAAAAATGTAACAATTTTTTAGTCTCAAAATATGTTAATATTAATTTAATATGTTCTAGTTGCAAACATTTAACACCAGAGACATTTAGCACTATTTACAAAAATCGATTTAAAATGTGTAATTCTTATAATCGATTTATTAAAAATCGATGTTTACCATTAATAAAATCGATTATAAAAAATCGACAATGGAAAAAAAATAATCGATTATTTATTCACTTCCCTACTTCATAGCCATTGGCGGAAGTGTCGTCAAAATGTCCTAAATGACGCTGCTTAAATCATCTGTCATAGATGCAAGAGGCCAATATTATTATTATTTTGTAATAATAAAATAACTGTGATACATACTATGTTGTTTATTTCAAAAAGGTTTAAATCTACGGCTTTGTTTTATTTCCGCTATCTTTTTCTTGTCTTCTTCAAACTTCTGCCTGAGGGCTACAATGTGTTTCATCTTGGACTCGCGTATTTGGAAAGTGTAGAAATTCTTGAGTTCTTTGCGTTTCTTATTTTTTTCTTCTTTAGCCATTATTTTGTTCTCAACATTCTCTGATCGAGCAAAGGACTGGACCTTGCCTCTCTTGGTGACTGTGACCCAACCCTCATCATCTTCTTCCTCTAGACCCTTTTCCTTCTTATCTGCCTTAGCCTTTGCCTCGTCATGCTGTTTCATAAACACCTCAACTTGTTCCTTCAGTGCCTTAGTAGACAACACCGAGTCATTGTACTCATTTATCCATTTCTTCATGCCAAGTGCTGTTTGATGTGTGTCATCATTCATTGGAAGTAGTTCACTCAGTTTTAATGCTTTGTCCAATTCGGAAACTTTTTCGAATACTAAATAAGCTATACGGAAGGCTGGTTTACATATCTCTGGTATAAATTTATGTTCTTTAGCACTTTTAGTTTTAGTTTCTATAGCACTTGGCTTGAGTGAGAACTGCACTGATCGAACTACACCCGCGGCTTTGAAGGCGTTTTTAATTCCTGTCTCGTCGGCGTATGGTGGTATGTTGAGTACGAGCAGGGTGCGACCTGACGGTTTATCTTTCGTGTGTTCACGCACAGCATGCTCCTTGAAATATATAGTGTGGGGACACTCGGATTCCTTGGTGAGCTTCAGTTCGAGTGCTGAAATAAGAAAACAACTAATTCTGTTAAAATGTATACTTTGTTTGATAACAAATATGTAATGAAATGAAAAAATATACCTTTGAAATCATGTACTCGTTTTGTGCCTTTCATGATGTTTTCCTTTACTCATTTGCTCCAAATATTACAGGGTTTAGTACAAGATATTAGTTTTTTACTGCTAATGAATAAATTCTTTCACAATAAAAACATCACTTCACTTCTTGTTTATCGCATCACGCTGCAGAAAACCTAGGTTATGTTTACTACATCTGACTGACACTTGACAGTAGAAAGACATTACTCATATACGAAATACCATAGACAAAGAAAACAATTCGCTTACTCAAATGACTATTCTTGGTATTTGTGATATCCAGGCATGACAGATGATGTGATGTTAAATGGAACGTTCATGAACAAACTTCATGTTTAAATACAGGAAACCATAATGTCAAATTATTTTGTGAAAATTTATTTCCGTCTTATTTTCATATTATTTGGTCGTATTGTCCTGTTGTGTGACTAATTGTATAAATTTTAGTTTATTATTTTACCTTTCGTATGAATATTTATCACTATATAATAATGGATATCATTCGTTCAGAAACGACCACTTGTTTGCGTCTGATTCGAATGACAGTTACATATTTTTGTCTATGATACATAATAGTGACTGTTGGCTGAGAGAACGTCTGTTTTGCCCGTATTTTGTCGTAAATTTACGGCCATGTGTGGTTACATTTACGTTGTTTACAAAATTTCTAGTGATGCTATCCACCACTACAAATAGTAAAGTGAAAAACCTCAAGCCTTCGGAGGGCTCCGACGCTCTGGAAAGGGACGAATTCGGACATGAAAACACAACGGATGATAAGGTCAGAGGTTATGTTGGATCATATGAAGCTTCCTCATCGTTCGGGGGTCCGTCCAGTAGTCGATTTCGGTCGCGTGGACGACCCACTGAATTCCGGCCGTCGCGCGGAGGAGGGCGCGGCGGCGGCCGGGGCCGTGGCGGCTTCCCAACAAGAGGAGATCGAGATCCCCTCGATGGTGCCTATAAATATCACGAACCGCTAGGCGCGCCCCCCAACGACACTTGGTCACAAGGAAACAGCAGTAACAAGTATTATGAACGCTCGGAACTGGTAGTAAACTTGCCAGAAGACCCGCGCATATCCAAACTTTTGCGCCGTCTTTGCGCCGAAGTGGATGTCGAGAAATCGCTTGTCATATGCAGCAAACTTCAGGATGCTGTCATGCTACCGGAAAACGCGCGTTACATTCGCCGTTCGTATGATATTTTGGTCGAATCACTGCTTGATGTATTCTACGAGGGCCCCAGTCCGGAGACAAAAGAAGGGGCTGCTGTAGTGCTCGGCAGGATCGGTTATGTCATGGGCCCTGACTTCCAGAGACATCTAGATTGGCTTGCTAACACCTATGCAGTGCCTAACAATTCAATCAAGCATTTGTTGACACTCTCATTCACGGAGACATTTCAGTTGGATTACCAAACACCTAATCTCAAGGACTTTGCTGAAATTACACTGGACAGACTTCAGGCTATCATTGAAGCTACAGACTCGGCAGATGTTTTCATGGCTGCAATAAATGCTATGATAGTGATGTCCAACTCTTACCCAGGCCACTTTGCCAAGTACTTTGTGGACACTGTGGATATACTAGTGGGTTGGCATGTTGATACTGCACAGCCAAAGAAGATAAAGGATTTTGCATTACAATCTCTGTTCAAACTGAGCCGCCACTGGCAGGCCGATGTTGGGTTCTCAGTAGATTTGCTCTACCAGTTTGTTGAGGATATGGTAGCTTACTCCAGCTACTTGGATGTTGATGTTGCTGATAAGGAAGAACAGAATACCCCTGAGGAATGTATGCAGAAGATTACATCATTTCTAAATGTGTTTAACACTGTGGTGAAGAGTTTGGGGGCCTTACTGAGCCCTGATACACAAGTGATTCACAATCACTGTGCTCCTAAAGCCTTCCTGACAGATGCCATCACGAAGGTGCTTCATGTACTAAATAAAACATTGAGTGAAGAAGCTGAATCAGACCTCATTCTGGCAGGTAATGAGTGTATTTCACTGCTTTTGAAGTGCTTGCAATCAAAAGCCTCTAGTTGTTCACAAGCTGTGTATCCTTTGATATCAATGCAAATGGCGAATTATTTACGAAGAGATGAGAATGTATGCCTCAGCGTTGTAAACCTTATATCTATAACTATTAAGCAAATTGCTTCAAACTTGCCCATTGAGTTCATAACACAAACTATTGGATCGGGGTCTTTGTTGCGTCCATTGCGCTTTTCTGAAAGCTCAGCCATAATCAATAGTGTAATGTCAGTGTACAATAACTTACTCAACCTGAAAAACATCCCACTGTTGCAAGAGACTTACAAATATGTTTTGACAGACATTCAGAATGCATATTCTGTTATTGTTCCCAATGTGTTGATTATAAAACCTGATTATTTGGAAGAAATAAGTGCAGACGATGGAGAGAAAAATGTCATCTTCTACTTGCAGTGTTTATCTGAGCTTGCCAATGCTAGCAATTCTATTATTGGGATGTGGGCGTTGCAGCCGAGCATATTGGAACTATTGGCTATAAAGATGTGTCCTCATGATGACAAATTGCTAAAAACTAGGCCGGCTTTACAATATTCAGTCCTGTATTTACTGTATTCGCATTGTAAGAAGAACAATCACTTTATTGCATCAAGTGACCTTGTAACCAACACACAACAAAGAGCAAGTGATATTTTTGGATTATCCAATCTCAGCTTGGGCGAAGTTTCCGGGTCAAGTCCTACATCAGGGCATCTTGCTGTGATTATTAATACCCTCAGCATGGTACTACATGAGGATGTTCAAAAAGAAACCCTACTGCTGATCCTACATTGGATTTCGGAAATATTTTGCCAGTTGGACAAATATCTTCACATAGTAAGTCTCTCTAAAGGCTTTCTTGTTTTGGTGACGAACATGCTCTCCCTAGCACATAATTTCGACGACGATATCGTTTTTATCGTAATGAAAAATTGTCAAAACTTACTGAAAAACAAGAGTTTGACATGGAATCTTATTGTACTGAAGACTATCGCAATTTTGTGCGTGTTACATATAGACAACCAGAACAAAGCACTTTCAGATGTGTGCAAGCAAGTGCTGTTTGAATTGCCCTGGGATGTTGTTCAGACAGAACTGGATAAACAACTTGTTAAAGTATTTATGAGCAGAAAAATGAGCCTTAGTATACTGAGTAGCGACACAAAGGTGAATTCATTCAAAGAATACCTCATGCGGGGTTCATTCACTAACCTGTCCAATCAACATTTTAAAGTGATCATCAACTGCCTTTTACAACTGACGTTTGTTGACAAAAACTTCCTGATTGACGCGTTCCTGTCTACTTGGCCTTTGCAAAGTTCAGAACCGGACGAAAATAATCTGCTGTTTTTCCGACAGTGTGCTACGAATTTTTCATCTATTTGTATTGGATGGGCGCTTTCCGAACTAGCGCACACGTGTGTTGCTCTGAAGCTCAGAACTGTGTTGGGGAAGCCACAGGAAACCTTTATGAAGATCGAGGGTGGTCTAAAAGGTATAGCAAGAGAGATATCCTCCTTGGAAACTAAATATGTTGGTACTGATCAGCATAAACTCGTAGATGTGGTCATAGCTGAACAGATGCGCACACGCTGGTTGACCGAGTTCATGACACTTTTAGAGAAATATATCTACAATGCCGCCGAGGGTACAGCTATTGTCCTACCGCCTGTTGCAAAACCCGTGAGGACTTTTTTTCATACAAATGCGTCTACTTGTCGCGAATGGTTGACTAGAGTTCGTCCCGCTGCGCTCGCCGTGAGCTTATACGCTGGACATTTTGGGGCTGCCATCTGCCATGCCTCACTTATTCTTCAAACAGCTGCCAACTCCAACACAAACATCGATATTGAAGCTATTACGATCAACGTGGCTCGCGCACTGATTAAAATCGAGGAACCTGAAGTACTACGAGGACTATACGTTTGGATAAAGCAGAAATTTGACAAGAAGTTTCTGTGGCTGAAAGGCGCAGCGGAACAAGCTAGCTCTAGGCATGAGCCTGCGTTGGAAGTGTACAAGAAAATAACCGGCTTGAAAGCACTAGATGACAATAATGAAGCTACAACCAGTTCTCCAACAGATACAAGGAGCAATAGATTCATTGAAGAGCAAACCATGGAAAGTTATAAACACATTCAGAGTTGGGACGACATGCAAGAGTGGAAAAACAATGAACATCAAAATGGGACGACTTCTCCATGGGCGTCGTTCACTGCATTGAAAATGTTTGAAGAAGGTACAGATATAACTGACGAACTTTGCAACTGGGACATCTTGAATACAGATGCAAAAGAAATTTCTAAAAACACGTGTTCATATCAAGGTATGCTGAATAGGATCGAAACAACTTTAGTTTACACAGCCGTCAACATATATCACAATGACTATGCCGACAAGTACGAAAACTTGCTACGAGATTGTGAGACCTTGCTCAATGCGACAACAGAAGAATTTGCTCGTTCAAACGCTGTGCATTTTATGAAAGAAATAGCTGTTCTACAACTTGCTAATAATGGATTGAGACAAGTGATTAAAAATGGCAAGACGGTATCAAATCCCTTTAAGCCGTCTACGATCAAAGAACATAAATATGGCACGGAGTTCAAAAACCTGTGTAAAATATTATGGTGGAATCAGTACTTCGCTAAATTGAACTTATCTGAAGAAAACCAGTTTTACGCGGAGTGTCTGCGATTGGACGTTATTAAGTGCGCTAGGAAGAATGCCAACCTGATGATGGCTAACAGAGAGCTTTTGAAGCACTTCAAACAAAATTCCGTTTTCCAGATGTGTTTGGGTAATGTGAATAACTTGGACGAACTAAACGATGTATTGATAATGTCAAACAATACATGCGATCTGGATATTTGGACACTAAACAATGCTACCGCTTTGGTAGAGCTCTGCAAACTGACTTATGCGAAAGAAGATACCAAATTACGCGCCATAAACTTATGCGCAAGCATTTCTCTCGGATTTTCGCAACGATTTGTCATGGGGGAACAAAGCTACGAGCTGAGAGAAAAAGGGACAAGAATGCTTCTTACTCTCTCCAAATGGGTTCAGAACGAGAGTGGTGAGGTATTAGAAATTGACTCTCCATTGATGAAATTGGTTTCAGCTCTACCTGAGATTGGTCTCGTCGATAATAACATCTCAGAAAACGTGATCCCAACGGCAGACTCCGCTGTCGGCAAGCTCTTACAATTCGGTGTGAACCAATGCCCGGGTCTCGCCAAAGCGTGGGCTAGCTTTGCTGGCTGGTGCTTTAGGTGGGGACGAAAAATGGTGGAGTTCAGTTCTAAAACTCGAGAGCAACTAACAGAAAATGACAAATTGCAAATAGAAAGCGTAATGATCGGCTGCTCCCTTCACGACTTTGAAGCAGTTTGTGAAATCCTATCAAAAACCAAAGCTACTTGTGATGATGAAGATATCGATTGGAATGAAATAAATACTTCCGAAATGATTGAAAGCCAACTGCGAACAGTTCCATCCCTCAGTAATGCGTTCCCTGAACACCTTGCTTTACTGGTAGACATATGGCGTCAAGCTCAGAAAAGAGTTTTCTCGTATTTCGAGCTATCAGCAGATGCTTACTTCAAATTCCTACAGCTGATATGTGCCTCAGATTACATAAATCACAGCGGAGAGAACGCCGTAGTCAACGCAACCTTACGACTCTTACGATTAATTGTGAAACACGCTATGGAGTTACAAACTGTTCTAGAATCGGGCCTTGCGAACACGCCCACTCAACCGTGGAAAGTTATTATTCCACAACTCTTCTCAAGACTTAACCATCCCGAGACATACGTAAGGAAATGTGTCTCTGACTTGCTATGCAGATTAGCCGAAGATACTCCACATCTTATCACGTTTCCAGCCGTCGTAGGTGCAGTTGAGAATGAGCAGAGTGTTGATTTAACAGAACTCAACGTTGGCAGAGGATTCCTCTCGAATGACGCCGAAAGTGGCGAAGACAATCTTGACTTTGAAGATAGCGATAGCGAAAAAGTGGTCAACAATGAGCTGAATTCATGTTTCCTCGATATGGTGGAAACGTTGGCGAAACAAGCCCCCACGACTATTCTACAAGTAAAGTTATTGGTCAAAGAGCTGCAGAGAATTAATCTACTGTGGGATGAATTATGCCTCGGCACATTGGTTCAACACCATTCCGAATTCACGAAGAGGCTCTCGCAGTTAGAAATGGAAGTAACCAAAGTCAAGAATAACGCTCATCTGACGTCGGAAGAAAAAGATAAACTCGTCATCGAAAAACATCGCATTATATTTGAGCCTGTGGTATTCGTGCTAGAACAATTGAATCATGTCACATCAGCAAAGCCAGAGACCCCTCACGAACAGGCATTCCAGACTAAATTCCAGGGTCTTATTGTTGACGTAATCGACAAATTGAAAAATCCTGCCAATCCTGATAAGCCTCAGGAATCTTGGGCACCGCTCAAGCAGCTGCAAATTAAGCTCCAACAAAAAGTGAATAAGAGAACTTCTTATATTTTGAAGATGTCAGACATCAGCCCCGTGCTGGCTGAACTAAAGAACACAGTCATCACGATGCCAGGATTGCATACCAATCAAAGAGCAGTACGTGTTACGATCAAATCAGTTGAGAACAATGTGGCCATATTGCCCACTAAAACTAGACCCAAGAAACTAGTTTTCTATGGTTCAGATGGCAAAGCGTACACATACCTGTTCAAGGGATTAGAAGATTTGCATTTAGATGAACGAATTATGCAGCTGCTTTCGATTACAAATACAATGATGGCAAGAGATTCTGAAAACAATGACAACCAGACATACAGAGCGAGGCACTACTCTGTGATTCCATTGGGTCCTCGGTCGGGCTTAATCAGCTGGGTGGATAACGTGACTCCCTTGTTTGCCTTGTACAAGCGTTGGCAGATTCGTGAAGCTGCAATTTTATCAGCTAAAACTAATAAAACAGTCAACGTGTTGCGTCCTTCCGAGCTTTTCTACAATAAACTCAACCCTCTTTTGAAAGAAGCGGGTGTTTCGACTGAGAACAGGAAGGAATGGCCTGTATCGATCCTGAAGCAGGTTCTGGAGGAGTTGTCAGCGGAGACTCCAAAGGATCTGTTGTGGCGGGAGTTGTGGTGCGGTAGTGTTACTCCGGAGCAGTGGTGGCAAATGACTAGGAGGTACAGTTACTCAGTCGCCGTGATGAGTACGATCGGTTACATCATAGGGCTCGGTGACAGACACTTGGACAATGTGCTGGTAGACCTGACGTCTGGTGAAGTGGTGCATATAGACTATAACGTGTGCTTCGAGAAGGGCAAAACGCTACGTGTCCCGGAGAAGGTGCCGTTCAGGATGACCCCCAATTTGGTGACCGCGCTTGGTGTTACTGGCGTTGAGGTGAGTGACTTATAATTTTGATTTGATCTATATTGTAATAAATTGTTCTTCGTAGCCAGTTATAAAATACAGTTCTACACGTGCGTCAGTACTATTGAGCACATATTTTTGACTGATAAAACATGCTATTGATAAAGTGGCCTACATTGGTATAAAAGTTCCATCATATCTATGTTTTTAATTTCTTTGTTTATTTATTTTCTCTAACGCAGTCTATATAATGCATCATGACTTAATTATATGTTTGAATTCGTTTTAATTATTCTCTTCCAAGTCCAGTAATGTCTCACGCGAGAGATATTTCATTGCAAGTTATTTTCTTATCGTATTTTTCCTGAGCTCTATATTTTGGTTTGTTATCAGGAATCTATTTATATTTCTACGTAAACAAGGTCTTAGGGTCATATATGATACCATCGAATTGGTTGGCGCTTGGAATTGAAAAGGAATCTACTTGTACTTACATTGTCCTGTATTTGTGTTGCTTTTATTTTCAAAACATAGTAAAATATCTTCTAATGGCGCCATCTATTGTATGATGTTCTATATCTCAGAAAAGTGAGAAGGTAGCGTTTGTAACTCAGGTTTGCATTTCAGTACAGCGCCATCTAGTTTGCTTTTCTGTTTACGTTTACAATGTCCTGTGATGTCATGAGACTCTACCGAATTAACACAGATGGCGCCGTTCCTTTAGCCGACGGAGAATTAAAAAGCAATGTCCATTACTTTACTTTAATTTTACATAGAACATTTTAAGTATTTTATTTAAACATTTCATACACATTTTTTATTATTTCGACAGAGAATCTCTTTACATTAAAATCTTCGTTTATGGCAGGGAACTCATTATAATCTCTCAATAAAAAATATAACAATAAAGCTTTTAAAAACTTGAGCGTAGATCCGAACAGGTACCTAGATGCGAAAAGGGTACCTACATTGACTAACATCTTTTAATACTAGAAGCGTTTCAAGTTTCCCACAAAACGTCTATAAATCGTTTATGATCACTACACTACGTCAGGGGGGCGGTTGGCGGGCCTGTGTACTGGGGTCGGGTCTGGTGCGTACGAGGGGTTGGTGTCTCCTCGCTCCTCCACGTAGCCTTCGTTTTCTATGATCCTGCACCTGGCTGTGTCGGGCTCTCTTTCAACGTACAATAACCGTGCTGGTCTGCCACCCATGTTTGAGAGACTCGCGGGGGCGCTGGATCTGCTGATGGAGCCTTCCCTCAACGCCACGGAACCTCTCTTTCTCTCTGGAGCGGGAGATCCTCTATACTCCGATGTGTCCGGTCTCTTGCATCGCAGTAGCTTGGCAAATGCTGCTCTGAATCCAGCGTTCTTCCACGCGTAGATGAGTGGGTTAATTCCGGAGTTGGACATGGCCAGCGATGATGTCAGCCGGTACGCTATGTGGTTGTTGAGCGGCATCAGCGGCAGGGTTTGGGCACAAGCCACTACCACAAACGGCATCCAGCATATCGAGAACGATCCTAGGACTAAGAGTACCACCTGAAATGGATAAATAATAACGGACATTATTTCTTATTTAAATCATTTTAATATCACGCTTATAAAACACGTGTGGACGAGCAGGCTTACATTTTGTAATAGTTTATATCGGTAGCGTCCAATTAGAAATACATATTGCGATAACATATCATAGTACCAGACTGGCATTAGGTTAGCTATCCCAAATTTTAATGGTATAAAAAGTTACCTTTAAATCCAAATCGTCTAGGATCTTTACCTGTTTTATTATTGTACTAGGTGTGCCCTGTGGTTTCACCCGAGTAGATTTAATTTAAATAAAAGTAGCCTAAATAACCCGGACCCAACAGACAGACCGACAGGCAATGAACATTTTTGAAAATTTTATTTTTTAATCATTACCGTAAATGCTTTCATGTGCATTTAGGGATAAGCTGTTATTTTGGAGTTACAATCAGACACTTCAATTTTATTTATCTGTATAAATTAGACTTTTGACGAAGTATGAGTGAAATTTATAATATAACAACACTTACATCGTAACCAACTGCGTAATGAAGGTACCTACCTGTATACTCTTCCAGTCATTAGCGCCAGTAGGGTAGCAGGTGTTAGCGCGCATCCTCCTTGCGTGGCAGGTGGCCTCGCGCCATATCCTCCAGTACAGGATGAACATCACCATCCAAATGAGAGAGAACATCGGCGCCAGGATGCTGGTCGTGTATGACTTCGGCACCACCTGGAAATTATATTAATGTTTGCTTTATTGTGGCTTTCTTATTTCACGGATTGGAATTAACGGGATGAAGTAACAAAAAAGCTACGTGAGGGGCTGAAAATGTTAGCAGTGAAACTATTGTAAGGAGAGATAGATATAGATTGATATATCTTTAGTAAACCGACAAAATAATGGTTTCGGTAGATTACTCAACGTAGAAAGATCTGTGAAGAAATTCGACAATTATTCCTATGTGTGATCTTATTCCGAACAAACTGATAGGGCTTGGGCGTGACCACCTTTGAAGTAGTGTACAATATGATTCAGTATCGAGGGATATTAGTGAGACCAAAAGTGTCAACTGTCAAGATATGTAAGGTTTTCCCTATAGGGATATAACATTTGATGTCATTGCCATACAGGTTCTTCACGTCGTCTATAGCAAAGTAAATGTATAGCAACTACATTATGTGCGATTCCCAACAAATTACGTGACTTAAACATTTGTCTAGTATGAGTTGTTATTTACGGCTAACCATCTCGTATCTCTGGCGGTTATGTGAAATCGATACTTATGGCTTAGTCAGCGCGTCAGGATTGCGGGATAATACATTTCTTTGCAGAAGTTAAACTTTTGGAGTATAATATAGTATTATATAGAGCCATGGTGGCCTTTGATGTTTGAACAGTCGCCTGCTACCCAAGCGACGCAAGTTCGAATCCCAGCGGGGCCTGCACCAATGAGTTTTACTAAAAAAAAACTTATGTAAAGTGATTTCACACCATGTGCTTTACGGTGAAGGAAAACATCGTGATGAAACCTGCATATGTCTGAGACGTATGTATAGTGTCTGAGACGGCGATGGACTCTCCAACTGTCACATGGGCACTTAATTATCTTCGGTGAAAAGTAGGTGTTGTGATTACAACACCTCTGCCTACCCCTTCGAGGAATACTGGCGTGGGCATATGTATTTAATATAATATTTAAAATTCAATATTACAAATATAACATGTGTTATTCCGGTTCATTATTGAGGGCTAACAAAATTATATGAAGCTAGCAATGTCATACGGTTTCACCCGCATAGTTCCAGAGGGAGTACGGGGATAAAATATAGCCTATGTTACTCGCTGATAATTTAGCTATACATTGCTGAAAGAATTTTAAAAATCCATCGATCCAGTACTTCTTGAGCCAATTCGTTATAAACATACTTATATACAAATCTTTCGTCTTTATAATATTATTATAGATAAGTAAAAAAAAAAAATATTGGTTTAAACGTATGCACTTGAGATTCCAATATTTATTTACGTTATAATAAAATCATATTCGTTATTATCCCTAAATATTAACATTGCTAAGTAAATAGACCAAATGTAAATGCGGGCCCAAATGATGTAGTATTAAGATAGGAATTCATAAATGATGGATGACATAAATGTATCAGGTCGGTAAGTAACCGCAGGCGTACACAATTATATTTTGCGATATTTTCCTTTTTCGCGGAATCCATTTTGTTTTCGTTGTGTAGTTAAATACGATCTGGGAAATTCTACAACAGTGCCATATAGGTAGGTAGAGAAGTACCGTAGTATATAGCATATATATCTATCATAATTTAGGTATTACTCATGATATTTAGGTTTCCTGGACACATGCTGTGCCCCCCAGTTTCACTCACGTTGTTTGCATTTTTATGGTTTTTTTGAGCCCTGCTTTTTAAAAACAGTCTAGTCTTTTCGGCCATTAGTAAGAACAGTCAGACAGACTTTTTATATATTTGTATGTGTAATTATAATTTGGGAACATTGAAGTCATTCATATATCTTTGGAATGTGTGAAAGAATAGACAAGAATCGTACAACAAGAGGTTCTTCGAAAAGAGTGTGAAAAGTTACTTACAGGATCGGCAACGCGTGGGTTACCCATGGCATTGCAAGCTTCTGGCTGAGACCACGTAAAAAAAAATATGATTGAGGACTGAAGTGGACCAATATAATAGACATTATGATAATTCGTACCATGTTCATCTCGCACGCAACGCCTTCATGCCAGTCGTTCCAGAACATTGGTATACAGCTGATGCACACGGCGACCGACCACGTGGTGGACATCAGCAGCCGCGTCACCAGCTTCGTCATATACCGGCTGTAGTGTAGCGGGTGTACTATCGCTATGTATCTGCAATTAAATATAATTTTATGTAGCCTATCCAAACCGACTTTGGGGTCCTGATGATATTCCAAATTTGCGGGAACAGGCATACAACGATGTATCAATCTTCATACATACATATGCTCACGCCTGTATTCCCCGAAGGGGTAGGCAGAGGTGTTGTAATCACAACACCCACTTTTCACCGAAGATAATTAAGTGCCAACGTGACAGATGGTGAGTCCATCGCCGTCTCAGACACTTTACATACGTCATTGAATTACTTCTCAGAAATATGCAGGTTTCCTCACGATGTTTTCCTTCACCGTAAAGCACGTGGTGTGAAATCACTGTAAATAAGTTTTTTAGAAAAACTCATTGGTACAGGCCCCGCTGGGATTCGAACTTGCGTCGTTTGCGTAGCAGGCGAATGCTCAAACCTCAAGGCCACCACGGCTTAATCTTCATCTAGTTCTTAAATCCGTGCTCTCTTCAAATGACAACTAACAAGACTCTTTTACTATTGACATATTAAATTGAAGGATAGATGCTCCATTGTGGCCTAAATTGTTTACAAACTCCTACAAGAGTTAAAGTATTGACCCGCAACATTGCATTCAATTCGCGACAAAATTTTGCTCCAATGGAAGTTTTATTACTCCATATTGTTTGCAGATAGCGTGACATCAGCTTTAGAACTTGCTATTTATAAGTTTGGTATATTCGTGCAGCTTGGTGGTAGTAAAGTAAGGGTTCATGATAACACTCACCTGTCTACAGCTATCGCTATGATGTTGTAAATGGACGCGAGACACGATAGTATGATGAGAATGAACCGCATCAGGCATGACCACTTAATCTTGCCGTAGTCTTCGTCCACGTAGAACACCAGGTGGTACGGCAGGGTCAAGCCCACCATTAGGTCTGAGATGGCCAGGTTGAGCACGAACTGGTTGGATACGAGGGACGAGAGGCGCCGGCTGAGTGTGACCGCAAGGATCGTGAGGGTGTTCCCGCTGACAATGAGCACCATCAGCGAGCCGTCCACTATACTCCACGCCCAGTAGTTGTATAGGTTCGGACTCGTCCCCTCCTGGGTCGCGTTCCACGCCTCGCTCTCATTCCCATACGCCCCGACCATAACATCGCTGGCCGTGCTCGCCAGCGCCCCCCACTCGGACTGGTTCGACGTCGTGTCGAACCTCACACGCACATTGCCTTAACTATTATCGTCACTTTTAACACTCGCGTATATTATTAACGTCTTTTGCTTATTGCATAGTTCGCACATTTTCTCCTGGCACTGTTAGTTGCGTCCTGACACCTGAAACATATATTTTATTTAGATTATCATTTCTTCGCACAAGCAAGCTGAGCACAGCACACTGAGCAGTGAGCGCCCTGCTCGAATGCACAGCGGCGTGTGTCAACAATGTTCTGTATGCAGGGGCGCGTCGCCCTCACAAATTAGTTCGCAGGGTGAGCCTGGTCGCTCGCTCGAGTTCTCGCCACGCGTCTAAATCACATTATGAACTTTTCTAAGGGAACCGTTGGAAGCCGGGCCCCACTTGCCGTTGAATTATTTATACCCCACGATATGAGACGAGCTTTGTCTGTCTGCGGTCTAATCGATTGGCGTGCTGCTATAAATGAATTATTTTCAGACGCGAAGGCCAGAGTTGGTTGGTAAAGTCACTCCGGCTGTGTTTGTAACGAATTGTTAATACTCCAAGGCTGTGTCCTTCGCTTTTCTCGCCAGCTATTGGTTTCTTCGGAAGGATTACCTGGGACAGCAAACGATCTGTCCACTCGAGCTACTCTTAACCAATATACAAGCTGTTCTGAAGTCTTGTGTGACATTTACGAACAGAAAAATTTCCTCTAAAACTACTGTAGGAATAATAAAATTGAACGTCTTCGGGAAATATTTTTAGTGTGTAATAAAGATAAGGGGACGGTAGGGGCATCGATGCACTTCATTATTGACTTTATCGGACGTGTTGATGTCACGGACTTCTAAAAGGAAAATTCACGATATTCAAACTTAAATAATTACAAAACATTGCCGGTATCGTATTGTATTGTAGTTGCTAATTGTAAACCTTTCATTTATTAAAATGTGTCCGCTATCCATCAAAATAATGTATTCAGCAGGCGCATTGTTTCCCAATGAAATATTTAGGCCGGCAGGAAGTGACAAAGTCAATTATATCCGATTCATCTCGGACAACTGACGACGCGCATCTGAATTTCAAATAGGCTCAGCCCAAAGTCTTGGCGGACTCGTTAATTGTCGTTTATTACACGTTTTCCTTCTCACTTTTCGTTAATTTGTTTGGTGGCGAAGGTTTTTTATATTATATATTATACAGTTAATATTTCACATCTTGATAATTTCGATTAATTATAATTCAAAAAACGCCTTTATATTAATCTCGGTTAATGAGTAATAAAATTATTGCTGCTCCATTTATTTAACCGTACAAATGGAGGCTGTATTCGGTCGTTTAATAACAATTTATGTCAGCCCAAATAATCAGGTAGGTTTCCGAGCGAGTGCGCTCATAAATTGATCCGAAGCGGAAACATATCGATTGGCTTTACTACCAGTGCGATTCAGTTCAAAAACCATGAGGGCACATTGAGGTTCGACGCCCGGGTTATGTCAAATTAGTAGAGCGCTGACACCTTTATTGGGTCTGTACCCAACAACCTTATGGCGGTACGCTTATACGCGTTGATATCGCATCCGAAATCTGAATAGGCATGTGAAAAGTGAGTTAGTTTGAAAACTAAGCGGGAGTCGATTCATTGACGTTATTGTATCGTATCAATAAATGTTTGCACGGTGACTGAGCTCAAGCCGGCGTCGCTATCAGCCTATTTGTCACAAACGGTCCTCCGCAGGATTACTTTCAAATCCTCCATTATTTACGCCTCGTTACTATGCCTCTAGCTCTGAATATTAGTTAGGATATATTAAAGCGTTGGGTCCGTCAAAAAGATTTATAACTGCCCTTAATGGTAATAACGTAAGGAAGCTCTTTGGGAAAATGAACGGCGGTTCACTAAGTCGGGACATCACAAAATGAATTAACGTCAATTTTGACATTGCGTACACCTGTGCGGGCTAAGAGATATGATGAATTGTTTTGGTCTCGTAATTCGTATTATGAAGTTTGTTTTACAATTGTCATTAAATATGAATAAACAATTAAATTTAATTGTTATAAAACCATATATGGTTTGATGAGGTGTCGTGAAGGGACTGAGTGTGGCATATATCTTTTAATCACCCTCAATATTTCAAGGGAACAAATTGCGAAGTAGCGCGTAATTCATACAAATGCACATAGCAGCGCGATGAGAACCTAGTATTCTAGTCACAGACGTTGCACAGAGCTGCAATGCCCTTTGCTATCCAATGACAGAGTTAGTGATGGCGACGTGTTATTTGATTTTACCAACGAGTCTGTATTCTTGTTGCGATGTCTCCGGCGCAGTCGAACGACAATTTACTTGCAATAAGCTGGAATTGAATTTGATTGTGTTCGTCTTGCCTTTTCTCTGGAACTATTGGACATTACTTCAGAGCATTGCGATTGATAAAATAAGAAGACAAAGTGAATCCCTACTAATATTATAAATGCGAAAGTAACTCTGTCTGTCTGTTACGCTTTCCCGCTTTAACCTCTCAACCGATTTTGATAAAATTCGGCACACACAATCTTTAGACCCTGAGAAACGGACTACGCTACATAGGCTACGTTTTATTGCGAAAAAAAAAACTAAGTCTACGTGGGTGAAACCGCGGGGCACAGCTAGTAATGTAATAGATTGTGAAAATATGGCAGAATGACAAATGACCCGAAAGGTAATCAAACAATATGTTATTAATTTTGAAATATCCGATTTGAGTTTGTTACTAATTTGCAAAAGTAACTAAGTACTAACATTATATTTATATCAATGTCGGAAATGTCCACTAAATAGTTGGAAACATGATTATTTCGCATCACTAGACATTTGTATTCAGTTCGTGGCTAATGCTGTTTGACATTAGTGGGTCGACGTCGCAGTATTGAACTGTTTCATCATGTCCTGCTATGAATTCGATTTGTCATATTGTACTGACTAGTGATAGGTTTGGATTGATCAT
Organism: Watsonalla binaria; assembly: GCA_929442735.1. Taxonomy (NCBI): domain Eukaryota; kingdom Metazoa; phylum Arthropoda; class Insecta; order Lepidoptera; family Drepanidae; genus Watsonalla; species Watsonalla binaria. The sequence continues at coordinate 578,683 of OV838929.1, read as the reverse complement.
TGTGCCATTAGCTAGTTGCGACTAGAATTTAGGCCATATGAGAAAGCAAGCGTAATATGTTTTGTTGACGTGAAACAAAAAATTACAATGCACGCGTCTTCGATGATACATAATATGGTCACACCTGTATTCCCCGGAAGGGTAGGCAGAGGTATTGAAATAACAACACTCACTTTTCAATGAAGATGTTTAAGTACCAACGTAAGAGATGGTGAGTCTATCGCTATCTCAGGCACTATAAATACGTCTTTGAATTACTTCTCAGACATATGCAGGTTTTCTCACGATGTTTTCCTTCACCACAAAGCACGTGGGGTCTTCGATGATACTAAGAAAGACAAACCGAAATTTTTAATTAGTGTACTTTTTAATAATATAGATAATTCAGTAAATAGGGCACCATCCTTTGTTCGCAACTCATAGGCGTAATTTCCAAACCCAATTTAGCTAAAGAAAAATACTTTGAATTCAACTGAGAGACAATGGAACTTGGACAATAGCGGCGTCAAGTTGAATAATGGATAAATTCCTATTCCGCTCTTATTGGCCATTTTTTAAATTATTTTAAGAGAATTTTCAGCAGATTTGAAAGGAACCGCTCATTACGTCGGTTTACGATGAAACAGGTGCCTATACTTTATCGACAACAATAAAATGCTATGTAATGTAGAGCGGCCCTTTGTATACCCCCCAAAGTTTGAGCAATAAACGTTCCACTCCCAAAAACTATGCGAAAAGTTGAATATGAATAGCATTAATTCAGGCATAGTTGGAGAGTAGGAAGATATCCAATCTAATACATTGTCGACTTCTGATTCTGCGATCAGAAATCGAGTTTACCCCACAACGACATATGATCCAGTGTAGACATCGATTTTGAACGTGATAGTCCATTACAATACAACTAATTAAAATAGTAATTTGGCTCGATATGGAATATTTGTTATCGATAGATCGAAGGACTCGATATTATTGTGGAGTTAGACAACAGCGGGGATCTGGGCACGTCTATATGTTTGCTCTAGAATCGATATCTACTCGAATACTGCACCCGATAGCAGAAGATTCCGATTCGGGGACAATGTCTACGTGGGAACAAATACGGGCGCTGAATTGAGGTTTGGGAAATGTTTGAAACTTTTAAATTGTCGTACGTAAGACAACGTTTCAAGCTAAACATTTGTATTGGCTTGCATTGTTGGATATTTTGTTGTTTCTATCAACGTAAGAGCAGTTTTAATTGATTTGGGAATTTACAAAGCGGTAGATCACACCCTGATACCAGAATAACATTCCCAAACAGTATGCAAAATTTTGAAATATATAAAATCTTTTAACGGGAAGTACTGACCTCGACCTCCAGGGGCCTAATTCAAAACTCCCAATGATGGATGGTGACGTCACGGGTTTGGTAATTGGCCAAATTTTCAAGATAAGCGGGAAAGTGTTAGCATTAGTTGGTTTCCAGTTCAGGAACAACGTAGCAAACTTGCGCCGCGATGGGTCCTGACGCCCGAAAAAGTTTCATCCAATTTTCATTAATGTATCCACTGAATTACGTTTGTTCGCATTTGGATTGGATAAGTGGTACTGTGAAGTCGGATTATTACCTACATAGGGATAATGGTATGATGAAATGTACACAGCTCATAAATGCACGAAGATAGAACAAAAGTCTATAAGATGAGCAAGGAGAATTCGTAATGGAGTTTCTCAGTGAATATAGCAGCCCATTTCGAAATTATGTACTGGATGTAATATTTCTGGGATGCATAAGGATTTGTCGAGAAGATACACACTACATTATACTAACAATTCTAATTCGGAATAATTAGATGCGTCGTTAAAAATATTTTTTTTTAGAATTCTACTAATATTATAAATGCGAAAGTTTCTAAAAATGTATAGTTTTATGTTTGCTACCCTTTCACGCAGAAACAACTGAATGGATTTTGATGAAACTTTAGAGTAATTTAGTTGATACATCAGATTAACACAATAGGCTATAAGATATTTTTAGAAGGTGTAATCGCAGGGCTCAGCTCGTTAGTGATATAAGTACTAACTTTGACAATACCTTAATGTATAAATAAACTGTCCAAGTGAGGTAAACAAAACTCGCAAGGTGACATCAGATGTCCTTAAAACACATTGCAAAGGCTTTCGACATCCGTATTTAATAAAACCTTACTATAACGAGCACACCTTTCACGTCGCTCAATGATTTTATTCGCCTAATTTTAGAGACACATTTTGAAATTTATTTATAGCTTCATGTTAATGGAGATCGGAAAGTCAATGATATCACAATGCAAGTGGATTGTTATATATATATATATTAATAAAGATAAATAAAATTTAAGCTAAATTCAAACAATTTTTTTTTAGTTTTTTCCGTCTGTAGGTCTATTTGTTCTAGTTAATCTCTGAAACGGCTGTATCGATTTTAACTTTCATTGGCAGATAGCTTTATAAAGGCTTTAATAATATCTAGAATTTAAAAAAAGACAGTCAAATACTTTAGTCTACGCGGGTGTAACCGTTGGGGAAAGTTATATACTACTACTAGCTGTGCCCCACGAACCCTACATTACTTTTTTAAATTAAAAGTAGCCTAAACTCCTTGTAACATAAGCTATCTGCCATTGAAAGTCCCGTCAAAATCAGTCCAGCCGTTTTGGAGTTTGGCCGGAACAAACAGACATCAGAGAAAATTTTCAAAATAACCATATAATCGTTATAATTTTAAACGGTGTTTACTTTCATATGCATCCAGTTAAAAGCTGTTATTTTGGAATTACAAACAGACCCTTCAATTTTATTTATCTGTATGTAAGTATAGATGTATAGATTTGGCGGGGCCACAATGGTCTAGCAGGATATAACCAATGATACAGAAGTATCAACAATGTACTCGTATGAGTTGAACAATGAAGATACCTCCACTATGGAAGCTGTACTTAGATATATCCTTGTGTAACGTTTCAATCAAAAAGAAATTGCCTATTACGATACTCCAAAGCAATCAAGACATCACAAATCGACTCCACAAGGGCTTGTAGTGGATACAAAAGGTAATAAATAGCGATGAAAAGGGAAGAAAAGGAATCCAGAATAGTCTCGTTAAATGTAAATTGGGAACGGTATGTGCTCTGCATGGTCAAATAATCCTGAGCTCTGGATGTCGCGTAGAGCGAATTAGGGATAACTTCACAAAGGCATTAATTATTTGGATCGTAGGTACACTTAACTTGAGTACGGAATTGAATTTCCCCGTGAAGCCTGTTGTGCGGAATATTTTGGATGATATGATATCGATACTAGGTAATATAATAAGCGATTGTCTGTATCGAAATCTTGGATATATGCTTAACGTTATTCAAAGGACGAAACGCTCACGAGATCAATTAACGCCTCACTAATTCCACAAATATTGTATCAAGCGAGATTAATAAGCGTGCACGCCGCTCCTTAATGGAGACAAATCCTATAATTGCTCCGGCTATAGCTCCGTCATTTTATGTTAACAGCCGTGACCTTAGCCGTGGGAACTCCGAAGCGGCTTTTATTTTAGTCAGGTTAAGTGATCCCGCTCGTTTAACCTCTAAAATTGTCTGCGATAGGGTTAAAGACATCGAAGGACTGATCGTAGCCGCGATTAGGATGTCTTCATATAATTTTGTTCTGTCAGCTTTTTTGCATGCGACAAAGGTGTAGTCAATGTCATGCGTTTCGCCTACTCTGTAAAGAATGGAATTACTGTGCCAACATATTAAGAGAAAAGACCACTACCTGGCTACTGGCGACCTGACTCACCGCCGGATCATAACAATTTTTCTATGGTAACATTATTGGGCTGTGATATTCTTTAAGGTGAGGGTGAAGTTCATATTTGTATCTTGAATGTAAAAGATAGAACAAACTATGATCTTACACTCTAGATATTGTATAACTGCATATTAAATAATACGTTTCAAGCTGATTGGATAAATAAATAGTCATATGCCATAAATAAAATTCCATTAAAAACTTCAATTTGCCTGTTAATTGAAAGTCGCTTCGCAGATCCGATATCACACGGCTTACGTGCGCCCGGTGTAGGCTATCCTATACCATAGCAGGGACCTACTAAATTATTGCTATACTTATTCCGTATTTGACTGACAGTGACAGGTGTATACACGTTATATATCTGTCTCTCATGCGATGGACCCACCATCTCTCACGTTGGCATCTTCGGTGAAAAGTGGGTGTTAGTAGGTAACTTCTTCGTACTCTTTCGAGGACTCATTTGGAATGATGTGAGCATAATAAAGTGAGTAGAGCTAATGACTAGACTGTTATGATATGAGGCTACCTGTACTTTAACATTGACTGGATATGATTTGGATTATGATCTTTCTAAATATTCCATAATTTTCATTGAAAGTACTTAAGTAAGAAGTCTAATCAAATAAATATATTTTTGATTTTGATCAATTCACGTAGGTATGCTCTACCGACTTGATAAGTAAATTTATTTACCAGGAAAAACAAATCTCTTTTCAGGAAGATAATCAAAACATTATCCTTGAAATATGAATCTTATTACACAAGATATCTTATGTTCACAGACAAGTAGAACTAAAGACTACGAGACACAGTACAAATATAAGCTTTACAATCAGTAAGGAATCTACTCGCTTACTTTTGAAATAAGAATGTTTGCACCATTGAGAATATTTACTCTTTTATTTACTATCAAAATAATGCAGATTAATCGTTTTGTAATTTTGAATTCAATAAGCGATCGGTCACGACGTGACACCTCCTACTTTAATTACGCCTATTCCGCTTATTTTCTCGTAGATGCGCGCGTCATTCTCATCTGTGTCATTTCGAACGATTTGATCCTAATTATCTTCTAACACCTTGTATATAGTGTATTTCCTTTGATGCTATCTGGAGTTTCAAGTCTTATATTCTGAAAAAATTGCTTCCGTAAGTTGGAAAAGTTTGCGCGTTCGCGTAACAAAGTAATATTCGTGTCAAATGTTATTATAACTTGCAAGGCGACATGTGTAAAGCAATTCGCGGGAGATGTATCGGGGATTAAGGGATGGAATTTTCGTGTCTGGTTTTTATTCGGAAGTGTTGATATAACTTACGAATATTGTGTTACGCGTAACGAGATTTTCTGTGTACTCAAACTGTAGCCAAGTATGGGCTTTAACGTTGACGATATCAATTGCGTATTTTCCTCATTTTGTATGGGAATTTAACATTCCTTCACTCGCCGCTGGGGGCACCTTTACGTTGCCATACAAATTAGTAGATTTCGCACACGATATCGTCAACGTTAAAATCTTTTATAACAAATATTTAGCATATCCTGATTCTTTGATGATTCCATTTTATAAAGTTAATAAAATCTTAAATCTATTTTTGTTAAAAAAGCTTGTATACTTGACCAAATAACAGAAAATGATATTCTGATAATGTAAATATACATTGGAACACAGATCAAAAGTAAATGTCATAGTCCTAGTGTTAGTAATCTCAAAGGATTCCGCAAAATCGAGTTAACATCGCAACGTGTGCGTGATTCCTCTGTACGTATTTACTGTACTGTGTTCTTCTCTGAAGTGTTTGGTGTCAAACAAATATACCAGTGTGTTGGGCTAAATCACAGTATAGATATACTACAAACAGTATGAAATCTAGTAACAAATCGCTTAAATTATACACTCACACAGACACGCCTGGCATATATAATGGCATAATATTAATGTATTGGGTGTCTCTTCGTATCCGATCGCGTATACGTCATTTAAGTATTTTAAAGACATTTTTCTAAACTTCAAGTCGACAAATGCTCAAGTGTACAAAGGCTCTTATTTAAAAAATTTGGTCTACATTCTATACTGTTTAGAAGCTTATATTTATACTGTGGCTAAATGTAGATATATAGTTGTGTCGCCTTATGTTCGTCGAAATATTCCTCTATGTTTGACATAAACACGTTGTCTTTGCTCAACATGAAGGTTTTCATAGCCCTTAATTTCACGCTTAATAATGAGTTTGTTTTGTACGCTATACCTTTAAAGTCTATGCTCACGCCTTCCCAGAAGATGAAGAGAATGAGAAGAGGCAGAGGTCTAAGAACATTTGAATTTCTTCTTAGACTTACAGGTTTACTATCGATGTTTTCCTTCACCGTAAAGCTCGTGGTGTGATTTATTTCACTTAATTGTGAACTCATTGTGATATTAGAACTTGTGATTCTTGCGAAGCAGGCGACTACTGAAACTACTTTGCCACCAAGGTTTTAAGTTACGCGTAGTCTCAAAGCATAGGTTTTAATTACTTAAAGTACTAACATTTTGAAGTTATTAAAAGGACTTATCTCAAGAAATACCTAAGGTTTAATGGTATATTGTGGCTGTGTGCATTGCGTAATGCCTTGTGGGTGTGCCTAAGTATATGAAATGGCTTTCATGTAATTCTTTGAGCCCATATTTTTGTAGGATTGTGTGTTGTGTACATTTTACTTATAATTTTTAAAATTTTTATCTTTCAATAGTACTGTATTTTTCGAATTGTTTTCCAGATATTTATTACTTAGTTATCGATTAAAATAGAGTGGTTTTTCGACGCTAAACTATAATTATAATATGGTTCATATGTTTGATTTCTTTCAATCAATGACTTTCAAATTTTGAGTTCAAATTTATATAAAAAGATACACAGAATACATCTAAAATATAATACATTTAAAATACTTTTTTCGAAAACAATTAAGAATTTAATATATATTGTTATCATATCATAGACTAGAAGTTGTGTTAGCTGACTGATAAATCCGGGTCGAGTCGTATAGTTTAATAATGATATAGATGGCAAATCACAGCGTTAGTAGACTTGGTAGTCATAGTACGTAAAAGATTGAACACTTGAACACCGTCTTTCAACAGTCCCTCAAGTTTTATTAATACAATATTCATAGGCTATGTTGAAGCAAGTTAAGTTCTCAACTTGATAAGAACTGAGCATCTCGTGGTATAAATATTTACACGATAACATCTTCTAAACTTCCCTTCTTCGTATTACAATCTTACGCCATGTTGGTCTGTGTTAATTTGTTGTAATTATATATATTTTATGGAGATAAAACGTTGAGTACAATTTTTCAGGTGGTCAACGTTCATAAGTGCCTTAACTAGGGCCTAGGCAGAATAAATCATTTTTATTTTAGTATCTATAGCTTTAACTAATCTTTAGTTTAGTCATCTAAAAATTATCAGCAATCTGAAAATGTATTTAAACTATTTACGATGGAAAACTGTAGTCACTGCCCACCCACATGGGATACAGGGTTATGTATACATATGCTCACACCTGTATTCCCCGAAGGGGTAGGCGTTGTAATCACAACACCACCTTTTCACCGAAGATGATTAAGTGCAAACGTGACAGATGGTGAGTCCATCGCCGTCTCAGACACTTTACATACGTCATTGAATTACTTCTCAGAAATATGCAGGTTTCCTAGGTTATGTATGTATGTATGTATATAAAAAGAATGATCAAGTCACACATTATTTGAGTTAAAGTTAAACTTGTTTTTCAAAGCAAAAGACGTATCTCTGCGTTTCAAAGAATTTAGCTTTTCCATGAAAATAATTATTTTGCCAACACACCGCTCTTATACAACGATGTAATTAAAACCAAAAGCCTTGAGGAATATCGAAACCGGTGAAAAATATTCAATAACCGTTTCGTTCCGTTAATACTTAAATCAGCTCCTAACTTAAGTGCCAGTTACACAGATCGACGATCTAAATTGCCGCTCGTGCTTAACATTCCCTTGAGGTTCAATATTTAACAACGTTTTCGTGACTTTTTCAACAAAGGCTGTATCTATAACTCAAAATAAATATATATAACTCAAAGGTGACTGACTGACATAGTGATCTATCAACACACAGCCCGAAGCACTGGACGGATCGGGCTAAAATTTGGCATGCAGGTACATGTTATGACGTAGACATCCGCTAAGAAAGGATTTTGATGAATTCTACCCCCAAGGGGATAACATAGGGGATGAAAGTTTAGGCTACTTTTAATAAAAAACGTAGGGTATGCTAATGCGGGTGACACCGCGGGCCATAGCTAGTTATATTAATAAAAAAGGTAGGGCATAACGGGATCTCGCGTTAGTAAATTCGGAGTTACGTTACGGTATTCACCTTACAGAAGATCGCAGCCAAATAATGTCTTAGTATCTTGGTGTGTTCTTGTGTATCGTCTGGTCCTGCTATTCCTTTGACGTCCATTTGGGAATTTTGAACATTTTTATTACGGGACAATGATAAGTGTTTTGGTGTTCTCATATTAATTTCGGTAGTTCCGATAATATTGGCAAGTGTGGAATATATATTGGTTTTATCAGCCTATCTGTCTAATTATCCGCTATCTATATCATTAGGAATTTAGCGCACACCGTCACAAACTCCCGTATATTAGATATTAATAGTGTATCATACATTCAGAAGCTCAGGTCTAACTCAGGTAGCCTTTCCCGAATAAATGGGCCGCGAAGGTCAAATGGCAGTCGTTTGACGTCGATTCCTTGAAGGGGTCAGATTCCAGTGGTCCTAAAATTACCTCATGTTGCCATACTATTATGAGACTGATGAATATGACGTGCATAAGTCTGTCACTATCACACAATAACAGCTTATGGTAAGGTCCGTACAGTTCACATATTGTTTGCTGCAGTGTTTTGTCCCTAAAATAGGGGTGAGAACGAGATGATGATGTCATTTAATGACTGTTTTAATTAACGTGAGTTTTGACGTTATTTGTTACTGTCAACATTGTTACGTCATGTTTATTTGGACATATTGGTCAAATTATTTTTAAAGACAGTTTAAAGATAGTACTAACCATTAGTTACTTTTTTTGTGTTTTATCATCAGGTATTGTCTAATGTTCATTGTTGTTGGTGAGGTATTCGAAGGTAACGTAGTTCCAGGACTAGGCAGACACTGTAATGTATAATAGTTTTCAATGCTTTTGGACTTTATTGTTATTCGGCGTAGGTTCATATTAGTTTCGAAATAAATTTCATCAAACCATAAGTAGAATTCAAATAACTTGCACGCTGCAATCCGAATATTTTGCTTTATATTTAATCATCATTTGTAATTTGACATTCATAGGAACTTCTCAATGTCAAATTGAATATGCAACGTTTTAATTCTATGCTGAATTAAATTTCTTGAGAACTTTTACATCAACTATGCACGTCATTAATGAAGTGGCTTTATTTTAAAAAGTTATTTGCGACCTGAAAGGACCAAATTATAGCGTAATTAGAACGGATTGCTGCTTGTAATGAAATGAAATTTATGGCTTACGCTCTAACTTGATTTAGAATCGCAATTGCCGCGACATTTTTTTGTAGTTCACTTTTAGTTTAGTTTTTAAAATAGTCCAGGATCTTTGTATGTGTGCATTCTAGCAAACTAGATCTAGCCTAATCTATCAAGGCACCAGTGTAGCTAAAAGTATCTATAGAAAACCGTTTAATGTCACCATTAACTTTTAATTTGTTTGCTTGCGTTGCCATTGAGGTCCTGATAAAATGAACTTTAAAGTCAGCAAGTAAGTTTTAATTTAGCTCGAGTGAAACCGTTAAACTTGATCGTAAATAGCAAGAGGCTGCGGGATGACAGGAGACTGGCCTGTAACAGCCTACCCAGAGATTAGCGGTTAATGCCACATCAGATTGCTCCCTAACACCTTCAGGGTCATAATTTCAGACGAACCGAGGGTTACGTAAAGGCTAAGCCAAAGTTATTGCTTCGGGTGATTCAATTACTTAAGGAAACTGACAGCGGTACCTACGCTTATTCTGCGAATCTAATTTTATATTATTGATAATGCTGCGAAAGCAATTCATTGCAGCGTTCCATCGCGTGCATACAATCTATCTAATGTGATCGGTTTCCAAAATATATTACGAGTAGGTAACCCTCAAGGCCGCTCCGACCTATTCACTGCCTTTCGAATCCTATCCCTAGAACAAAAGGATTCAAAAGAAATATATGAAAAATAAAAAGGGCAAAGAAAATAATAGCAGAGTGAATAATTGGTGCAATGTTTCTTCAGGAATCACGGTCGCAGATCGACCTTGATCGGTGGAGCGAGTGAGTAGTACCTACCGATTTCGTAAAGCGATTTCAATATTCCCTGAAATTGAACGGAGAAAGATAAAAATGGGGGTAAATCGGCCAGTTACATAAGCGGGCCGGGAGCTTACGTAAGCCTGTCTGGAACTTAGCGAGTGTTAAAAGTGCCTAAGTTCACATCTCGAGCGGTTTAACCCGCGCACCACCAGTTCCGATCTCAACAAATTCGTAGACACTAGCAAAATAGCCGCACAGATGCTCTGAATTTGTCGTATAACTTAACAAACTTTTAATTAACCCAATCTTTCCGCGAGATTTACTAATTTACGAACGGAATTTGTGGCGCTTTCTCTTAAGGAATTACAGTTAATTCTCGAGATCACATTTGCATCCGCACTTGCCTAGCGTAAGTAAATATGCAAATGAAATGAGCGCGGGAATGCCAGCTCGATGACAGTGTAAACTGGCTTCCATTCGAAGACATTTGTTAGTTACCTCGACGATCCGCCACTGCTCAGTCCAACGCTACATCATTCACAACACCACATATGCACTGTAACTTTATCGAGAGGGTTATAGTCGGCCAGAGGAACTGTGGAACTGCACGTGTGCTTCCGTCGGACGCCGGCACGCAACTGACGCCGGCAGTCGCTTACAAACTCCAAATTCGAGGTCTTTTTACCCATTAGTAGACTGTAGTGACAGAGGTCATGGATTTTTCACATTTATTCTGACAGGCAGCTGGCTCGCGTATGTGTTATGTCGTAATGGGATTAGGTCCAGGAGCCGGCCTGAGTAACGACAACGTTGATGGCATAGCAATTAGGGTGCTTGAATAATTTGTATCTAAAGCCAATCTGCAAGGGTATAAATTTCATTGTGTAGATTGGAGAGTAATGCTTATCCGTACCAGTAGATTACCTGACTAAATTGAGGCAGTACATTAGATGGAAGTACCGTTTGGGGAATTCTGTCGCAGGCACGTTGTATTTTTGTCCCTTCAGTGCCGCCCCGCGGTAGTACATTGGCCACTTTACGACTCTGCTTATACTGACTCACTTTTTATGGTCACAATTATTCATAAAAAAGGTTATGATTCGGGTGGCGTGGTTATTTCATAATTTCAATGGCAGACAGTTTTTTATCTTCAGTTGGAAGAAATGTTGATGGCGTTTGGTTATGTATTGGTTTTTGTGAAGGTTTCTTTGATGATTATATAATAGGCACGAGGAAACAAGCGCTGGTTTACACAAAAAAACAAACACAGCAGTTAAAACATACAGGCTTTTATGTATTGTTTTTTAACCCATTTCATCAGTGAAATCCTCGTAAATGGCAGAGAGTTAAGTAAGACGGAAAATTTTGGTGTCCTTTTTCAGAATGACGATTATACAGGATTATACATTTATAATCCTGTTGTGTAACCTCCCGGTTTGGAAGGTAGCTTTTACTGGGAAAAAATTCAATTATTTACTCATTTCGATGATATGTTTACAATTTTCGATGGTTGCAACAATATTATATCAGAATGTACGCCCATGGGCGAAAATGTTTTATTTTAAATGGCTCAAGGTGCAGTAACATTGAATTTGCATCAATATTCGATTGTTATTTTGGGCGCAACACGTTTGAATGACTGATGGAGATAATTGGAAACCGATCCAGATTGATGTACGTGTGCTATCCGATATTAATAAACGCTCCACGTGGTGTCTTTGTATTAATGCTTTGTCAGCAGTTCATAACATATCATGTGCTGGATTATGTGCTGTTTTTCAAACATGTTTCAACCCTGCATCCGATGGATAGGCATAACGGAAAAGCAAAGAATAAAGAATATGAAATAATGATTATTAAAAAAACATACTTTTCCACAGAAAACGGATTGCAGCTTGATTGAAAACCTTAAAAACCTAAAGACATTATTCAACCGGCCTCAACTAGGGTCTACTTCTGGACATAATTATGTTCAGTGTTAAGAAATATCGCATTGCTATCACCTGACCGAAGTGTCTCTGGTGATTAAAATCATTGCTAATGATCAAACAGCGGCCCCTTCCGTCTCCAATGGCGAGGCCATCGGACTATCAGTTCTATTCAAACTGGTATAGAGTTCTGAATCATTCGTTTTGCTTATTTCAATATAGGAATATATCCCTGTGGCTATGCCTATTGCTATAAACATGAAATTGAAGCTTACAGGCATAAAATATTCCTGAAGACGTTTCTCATTTGCATATTGGATCGTATCTCGAATCTACCTAGATGCTTGTTTGTCCCACTTTCTCAGTAAAACTATAACATTTCCCTTTTCTTCAGGTTCACGTGTAGTGCTTCTGCCAGGAAAATGTATTGCAATTATCGACGTCGAGTGTTTCAACATCAATAGATAAATATATCAATAAGAGATAATGGTTTATTTGCAATTTGATAATTATTATAGCCTATCCTTTTGTGGTGCAAAAATGGACTGGTAGTACTTCTATTTTATTGGGACATTGCCTGAACAATTTTGGTTGTGTACGGAAATTTGGTTCGCAAATTCCACGAGCTTTCAAAATATGGGGATATTCCTCTGCTATTGTTTCCTATAATCGCATAAAAGCACTGGGCTTGAATCGATAAAACTAATTTTCCAATAGGTTGGCCAAGAGGATATATCGGTTCATCGCATTTCTATAACAATGTCTAGAAATAGAGCTAATCACTTAGGTAGGTTGGTTTAATATTTACGTTAGTCTAACTGTGTTTTCTTCCCGCAGCCTTTTGCCTGTAAATTGTTTCGCCACGACCTTACGTTAAAGTGGTTTTATATTTATTCTTACATTATCTGTTTACTTTGAAGTAAATGGAATTTGTTGATCCACATTATGGCACAGCCTGAACAGCCTTCTCAATTCCAGTTGTTAATTTTCAGTATTAAATTCGTCTTTTCTTCGTAACTTTCAGACAAAATTCGATGTTTATAGTTAGAAGATATCGATAAACAAGGAAAACTTGTGTAACTTCTTACTCAAAGCTACACTTAATCAGGGCGGTGGCCATTTTTTCAGCGGCCAGGTCGCCATTAATCCATCTCATTCATTATTCAAGGCCCGGCTCAGATCGGACCTTGGTTAGGGTATTCGAACATTCCGCAACACGATGAAACCACTGGTCTTATAGTCGTATTACCTGACTGCTTCACTAAGTGTCGCGGTTTCAATTCCCGTTTTTGACAATTATTCGACGTGATGAGAATGTTACGTTTGTATTGTGAGTGTTTTGTATGTAATTAGTCCCCTTTCACACGCATTGCTAGGTTTGGATCTAGATGGCGCCTTGTGATAATGGCTGAACATTTTTTATTGTTATTTCATGACATGACTATAACTTTAATGTTTGGAATGGCAACATGTAAACGGTAGGTTGGAAAGCTCGCATTTGACTCTAGGAAGCTTAAGTTACAATGGCCACTAGAATGCCTAATGTGGTGCTACTTGACCTCATTGTAGGCGCAGTACTTGACTTCAGTAGATTCAAAGGCTATTTGTTTCACTAGCTATTACCTACGATTTCGTTCGCGTTATATTTTTTAAGTACCAAGTCCGTTATTTCTGTTAAAGCTTGCTCTATTCCTAATTTGAGCACAAGCGGTTCAGCGGCTATCCAAATTATTTTTGTAGCAGATGACGCCATATGGCAATAATAGGGCACAAAGATTACATTTCGTATTAAATGTGATGATGCTTCGTTTTACACAATGTTTGTAATTTATCGAGATCCATAAGATTCTAAACTGGTTTAATTTTATTATGATCTCCAACAGAATTAAAAGTACACGCGACTTCCAAATATGGCGCGCGTGTGCGAGCCCTTAGACCCGCATCCGTCTCTGTGTTTTGTACAATCACTTGATTGAAACTTTTCACTCTATCTTTGAAGGGTTCCTCGAGTCACGTACGACTTAAAATGTTTGTCAGACATCGACAATTTTGGGACCTTTTAGGGCTCAAGAAATCTGTTTCCGTGAATTAGATTAAATTATTGAAATTCCAATTCAGTTCCATGAACTGAATTGGAATTCTTTAAGTTCACACTCTCTCGCAAAGGGTATGAAGGAAGGGTGCCATCACCCACATTTATCTTAAGAGTTGTTTCAATGCTGGATTTTACTCTAAAGCATTTATCAATTGCTTTTATCCGTGTTGATGTCGTTTCTTTACATAGAAAATGTGACAAACAAGCGTACATTCCGCCTGATGGTAGGCGGCTACCTGCAGCTTATGAAAGCGATCCAAGAGTGTCGCTGGTGCATTGCCTAACTACAGAATGGATCAAGTTGCCATTATAGTAAGACCTGCCTCCAATCCTCCACCCATGGATAAATAATACACTGAGATAACATTATTTGGCTGTGTACTGGAAGGTGGAGGTACAGTTCCCAGTCGAGCATGACCGAATTATGTCCTGCGTATTCGGCTTTTTTAAACTTCACTTAAGTTTTAATAAACATAAATCTTCAAATATTCTTTGATATTAGGGGCTATTTATTGGTCTTCTAATTGCTGTTAACTCTTTTAATATTTATTAAGTAAACATTGCAAGGATGAATGTTGAATTAATTTTAAATCATTATTATGCTACCTGTGCCCGCGGTTTTACTCTCGCAGGATTCCAGGAAAAAAGGTGGTACTGGGAGATTATTTTTCTCGGTCTATTCGTTTCAGAGATTAGCGAAACAAATAGAAATAATTTAAGAACGTAGATGCGATATTATTTACTTTAATAAACAATTAGTGAAGGCTGTTAATTTGGAATTCCAACCAGACTTTATTTATCTGTTGAAGATACAGAAACTACAGGCTGTGCGGTGTCCTCAGCGCCGCCCTTGGTCATTATTGTAGCCCTCGACCCTGACCCAATGACAATCACATCAGCCCTTTGGCTCGAAGAGGCTTTTCGTGTAATTTCTATTACTTCCTGTTTACCATTTATCCATGGCCTTTCAAAATGGGAACTGTTAATGAACACGAAGAGAACAGTTTTATAAATACAACGAATTTTGAACATGCCTTTTTTTATTTTGCTTATATTTATCAATATCTACAAATCGCTTCAAGGCGACTGGAACCGTGGACCCAATTGCCTGATTAGTTTTCCATTTATTAGATCGAGGGTTAGGACCCACTCGTCCCCTGAAATTAGCACCCTGTGCCCACTCGTCCCCTGATCCATATAACCCATACCATAAATTATAATTTTAGCCCTAAAACACAACTCTGGATTTTTACTGTCCATTAATGGTGTCTAAATAGGAGTGTTGTTTATTTGTAGTATTTAATTGAACTAAGTACTAAATTGAAAGAGCTTTTAATTTACCTCCAGATCCTCAAGCATACATATGTTGAAAAATAAAGAAATATGAAAAACATTCGCTCATACTGTCCATGACATGTGACTTTACCCTAAAATGAAACGTCCACCAGCCATAATATATAAATGCCACCTGTCTAAAGATGCCTTTGCACCAGGTTACATTGTGTTCAAGCTATTTTGGTAAGCAGAAATCTCGTGCTATAACAGTATTTGTTAGAGTGCTCCAGTTTGGCCCAAGTTGCTCGGTCAGGGTTGCTCGAATGTATTATTGGAAGTCGGCTGATCGATACTCGAAATATATGGTTTTTATTAGGGGCTACGTTGTCTGGCTATTTTGTGTCTGGGACGAGATCGCGTTGTGTAATTATTGGTCAGTAGCGATTGTTAAAGGTTCATCAAAGTCCAAACCAGAATTTTGTATCCTGACGCTTAGACGTAAAGGTTTACATTTGTCTGAACCGACCTCTCCACGTTCTGACTTGTAGTTTATTTATTTACTACCTGTGCCCTGCGGTTTCACCCGCGTAGATTTTTTAATAATTAATTGTTACTCCGTGTGACATAAGCTATCTGCCAGTGAAAGTACCGTTGTAATCGGTCCAGCCGTTGCAGAGATTACCCGGAACAAACAGACAAGACTGACAGAAAAAAAAGAATTGGTTTTTTTACGTGAGTATCGTTTATATTTTCTTACGCATTTATTGAAAAGCTGTTAATCTATATATTTTTTGTATGAGTTTTATTTGTTTTGTTGCTGCTTATTGAAATCAATAAACGTTTTATTATATTATAATCTGAAATTACAAACAGATACTTAAATTATTTATCTGTAGAATTTAAGTTATTACTGCAATGATGAATAGAATTTATTTAAATTTAAACATTAAAACGGATTGAAAAACAGTTTCTTTAGCGTTGTCAAATTGTGTAGCGCGTCAAATTGTTTCCATTAGATATTCTCTCAATACTATTTTCTCAAACAAAATAGACTGTATATTCGGCTGTTTTCCTATGAGCTCGTAAATGTTAAGTGATTGTTTGGGTGAATATGTATTGCTGCTAATACCAGCGGGATTCTCATATAAAGCAGTCAATACCTACGATGAAATGTGTTTTGATTACCACAATACCTTTACTATATTATATGTTCTTGATAATTATTATGTACTAGAAGTAGTAACGTAATTTTTCGTAGACCCCTAATAGAAAGAACAGACCCGATATCTTTGAACGAGCAATTTTTGTATATACCTATATATATCTGGATCTCGGAAATGGCTCCAACGATTTTCATGAAATTTTGAATCTAGGGGGTTTCAGAGGCAAACAAATTATCTAGCTAGGTTTCATCTTCAGAAAATATCGCTTTAACCAAGTTTTCAGGCAATGAAAAATTGCTACAGTATCATTACAATACGAAGGTAAATTTCTCGGACGTCTGTCAAGTTACGATAACTACGAGGGGAGGCTTCCAGCCTATCGGGTGATAACAAAGTAGGCTATTCAACTGGCTTTTAAATGAGAAAACGTCAAGGTCAGGTTCTTAATATATAATACTTATAAGATTAGACTTTAATTATAGATACGCAAGGTGCTATTTTGGTTCACAAATAAAAATGTTTGTCTATTCTGTTTCAGGTAAGTGCATTTGCTGTTTGATTCAGAAAATTAAGGTATGTATGATCAGAGTGATATCAGGGGTAGTTCCGACTTTGTGATCTACCTTCTTTCTGGGAACAAATACTTCTTTAAGCAATCTATCTCGCAGGACCTGTTAAAATTGGTATTCTCTACCATTGGTATTTTTCCTGATACATAACATTATATACAGTGTTACCGGAATATGAACCTAGGCAACAACAAATGATAGACTATACCGGATTTTTTATTATCATCCGAAGATCGCGCATTAACTCACCAATATTCATGTCCAAACTATTAAAAACTTGCTCACGCTAGTAATACATTCCCCAATCCTTATGCCATCGAGCTTTAGGGTCTACATTCTTTTGTTTCGAACTTGGTAAAAGCCACCGACCTCGTAAGCCATGGTGTCCGCTGCCCTTGGCACGGAGCCAAATGTGGCTGTCAATGTCAATGGCGTCTTTAATACCATGTTCGCTTTCGTTCCATGTTATTACCCTTCTTTCTCCCCCCTCCCCATCCCTCGTCTGAGGAGCATAAAGAGCCATGCTCCAAATATTATCCTCGAATCTCAAGCAATATTATGTGTAATAATAACCTAAACGTATTAAGGAATAGGACGATTTGATTCTTAAAAGATCTGCTTGTCGGGGAGTTCGTCCCCTAGTTTGCAGAATTAAGAACTAGAGGTTTTTTGCGATGGTTACGTATTTTTAAGGATACTAGCGAACGTCACGCGGTATCACCCGCGTAGTTCCCGTTCCCGTGGGAGAACGGTAATAAAATATATCGTTTATTAGTCAGTGATGATGTAGCATTGTAATGGTGAAAGAATTTTTTAAATCGTTAGTAGTTTTTGAGCCAATTCGTTACAAACATACATACAAATCTTTCCTCTTTATAATAGTAGTGTAGATTACCCATATGGCTTAAACCCGATTGGCTGATCACCTGCTTTTTATACGAATCGACGGCCATCTAACTTTCGTAACCTCTTTTATGGAACAAATCTCACAGACTTCCGACTGACCTGTAACGATTGCCAAAGATGTTAAATTGGCAACCGCGATCGACGGCGTAACGTGCATACTTTAAAGTGTTCATGACCATTAAATGGAACCGCTGATTGTAGGTACCATACTTTAAGGACATACTTGAAAGGAAAGTAGAAGAAATTTTAGGACGTGAATGACCACGGTATACATCAACCAAGTTAAATAATAGTTCCTCCTCATAAGGCATTCATAGAGATGGCTTTGGAAAAAGAAAAATTGTATCGGTTACGATAAGAGTCTCTTAAATTCATCACGAATGTCTGACATAGACATAATACATAGGAGTTCTTGGTCTGTACGGTATACTTGTGTGTCTATACTGCTGTTAGCAATAACTTTGCTAATTTGCCTGTGTGCGGTTGACTTAGTTTCGGATCGTGTTCCCTTTGTGCAGACAGACAGATATGTTACCAACGGATAGCAGTTGCGAAAATATAATTACACAATTGGCTTGGAAAACTTTGTTTGTAATGAATTGATAACTATATTTATAGCAAGATTGTTACCGTCATTAATTTGGGTAATTGTTTTATTTTCATTGTTTTAGGCGGTTATAATCATACCGATTGGGCAACCGGTCGGAAGAGGCTGCAACGAGCCCTGAGAACTAAATAACCTCAAAAGTGTCTGGTGCAGAAGACCACGGGAAACCAGTGCACTAAATGTCCCTAGTTGTTAATCTGGACACACAAACATGGATAAAGTTAAGCCGAACTCTTTCGCCTCGCCAGAAATAGAGAGGAATACTCCAAATTGACCGCCTTCATTAGTCGGAGAGGCACCTTAAGATGAAGACATGGTTTTGTCGATATATTAGTTTAATTTAATCAGACTATGGCAAGATTTTTCCAAAGAACAATCCAAATCTAGACTAAAAGCGCTCGCATCGTTCAGTACACCCAAGCAATTCTCTTCCATCAACAACAATTTGTCTAGAAATTCTAATAGATTTGAATTCAGTGCACGCCTTCGCCAAAAATCTGCAGGCGAGATAAACGTATCGTGCCGACGAGATTTGTGTGCTGTAATGTTTAATGAGGTGATAATGTCCATTGCACAAGTAGCACTTGGTTCTGTTTTGGCAGGATTCCAGTTAGGATTAAGGACTTATTGGAAAAAGTCGAAGGCATATTTTAAGACAAAAACATTAAGATAGCGACTATTTTCCAATAATTAACTTATTCGCGTACGTGGTTAACCGGATATTGGAAGCATTTTGAACTTTAGAGTTGGTATGCAATGATTGTCTCGAAACCTAATAAAGCGTGGGGAGCTTTCATCTTTATACTTTGGCCATGACATTATTTCTTTTGATCTGCATCATCCTCGTTTAATGTAGGCAAAGTGCGAGTGACTCTGGCTTGGTCATGTTCAAAGACTGCAATACCTAACCTGCTCACCATCAGGCGGACTATAAGATTTACAGCAATTTTTGTGATAAAAAAAATTGTGTTTTCGAGAATTCTATAAGTTTTTGGATCATAAATAACGTCTACAAGAGCAGACACAAAGCAATACCCTTAATCATTAACATGCATACAACTGAAAACCGAATGAATCTCGACGTCTGTGCTGAAGCTCAATTCCGCGTTTATTAAGCTCATATTGAGCTGGATACAAATGGGATTTGTGCTTGTCAGTCGATTTCTGTTCATAAAATTGAAGTACCGAAAGGGTTCCACATTATTCATTAGTTATTTTATTCAAAATATCACTTGCATATTTGTTTTATACTAGATTAGAGGTGTTGCAAGGTCTCACGGGTTTTATTACTGAAGGATATCTTTATTACGAGTACGGGTCGCCATAAAAGATTCGATAATATTCTCAATACACAACGCCATATCGCGTGCGTTACACCCATCGATTTTATTAGCAAAATGGTAGCAGGCATATTGGGAGGATTCGTGCGAAGCTGTTTCTTAATGTACAACGGTAGACACTAGCGGACGTCACGCGGTTTCACCCGCGCAGTTCCCGTTCCCGTGGGAGTATGAGAATAAAATATAGCCTATATTTCTCGCTGACAATGTAGCTATCCATTGGTAAAAGAATTTTTCAAATCGGTTCAGTACTTTTAAAGCTAATTGGTTACAAACATACTTAAATACAAATCTTTCCTCTTTATAATATTAATAAAGATATTATGACACATCTAATATGCAAAATAGTGGCGCTAGTCTGGTGTGCAACGTGGTGAGGGATTACGCATTTGGGATGCGTTTAAATGACAGCAAAATGGTTAAAAGCATAGGTTAGAATAAATTTACTTCCAAATCAATTAGTAATCTTTGATATATTCGTTTTTCCACACGAGACACGCATCTTAATATTTGAAATTCTCAAAAATGGTTAGGAAAAATATGATCCACTTTTTGTCCGTACTTTTACCTAACCACTCTTAAGTATTCTTTGATATAACATAAAGGTTTGAAGCAATCTGTATTGTGCTCAGAAAATGACTCTAGTCATCTGTAAATTTACAAACATTTTGGTTACCAGCCCCTAAATTTACCGCTTTTCGACCGTTCAGCCTACGTCATGATCATCTAAACCTTTTCTTCAATGTAAGAAATTATTGATACGTAAATGTACATGCATGAGAGCAATCCAATCGAAAAAGTATTTCTACCAAATTGTTTGTACATACATTTCCGGACGGTCCAATTTTAATTAAAATCAATACAACTGAAGCCAATTGCAATCCGAAAATATTCAATTCTGCCCCCATTATGGAACGAGGCTCGGAATAGTCCATATTCTGGTCAGAAATAGCTTTGCGTAATCCTCCTTTATGGTATCCTGGGCCTTCGTTTGGAGTGGTTTTGCGGTTTGCGTTTTGTTTACTTGTCGTGATGCCAAGCAAATAAGGTTTCTAATTCTTTGGAGGTAAAGTGTTCTTTGGTGTAAAAGTAACTTGTGACCACTAATGTGGTAAATAAAGAAAGAGAGACACAATCAGGAATCAGGTGCACTCAAAACCGTAGTCTCGGATGCAAAAGACTTTGCCTAGATTAAAGATAAATATTTTTTATTTATAACAGCTCGTAGCCGGCCAGTATTAAGGTCGATTCATATCTTCAGTTATTTAAGGCTAGTAAAGTAAAGATAAAATGGTTTTTGCTTAGCCAGTATTTTTTAAATGCAAAACATTTCGGTAGTATAGTTGAGTTGCTTATTTTCTTTAAGAAGTACCTACCAACCGTTCACTACCTCCGCAGACATTCATCAGGACATGCAAATAATAATATAGTGCCAAATTCGTAGTACACCTTATCAAAAAAAAATTGTAATTGAATTATGTTATAAAACGATATTATGCGTACATAACTAAATCATCATTACTTATTAATATATGGGATAGGAAACTGTTATTTTCGAAACTAACCTTTAAATATACTGCCTACCTATAACCTATATGTATACTGTAATTGACCACAGACCGACGGTTACGATACGATAGACGGCACGTGTTTGCAAATATAATGTCAGTTGTTATAAAACGGACCTTACCCGAACAAATTGAGTTACCTCATCCAATTAGAAAGCTTCGTTCATTCCGGTGGCGTCATGGCGTTTGTTATTATAATATGAAACTCATAGGTAGCGATGGTGAGAGGTTAATCGCGATTGTTCAAACATCTCAATGTGTCCCGATTGTTTTCAATCACAGTCGATGGTAGCGAGTCCGACTTCGTGTAATCGAATACGTCGTGATGCATCGCGTCGGTCGACGATCGGTTCCATTCGGCTAGAATCGACGCGGCTCGCACCAATTACTTGCATCTATACAGTTGAAACAATAGAAGAACCTCTTTTGTTTCATCGCCGGGGCGAGATAATAGTTGACTCGATGGTAAATTTGTCCGACACCGATAATTTCGAAAAAAAAAAAAGAAAAATGTTCACGCCATATCATAAGGCTCCCCGAAGGGGTAAGCAGAGGTGTTGTGACAACAACACCCACATTTCACCAAATATGATTAAGTGCCAACGTGAACGTGACAGATGGTGAGTCGTCGATCGCCGTCTCAGGCACTATACATACATCTTTGAATTACTTCTCTGAATAGATATTCCTTACGATGTTTTCCTACACCGTGAAGCACGTGGTGTGAAATCACTGCACATGAGTTTTTTGTAGAAAAACTCATTGGTACAGGTCCCGCTGGGATTCGGACTTGCGTTGTATGCGTAGCAGGCCTCTGCTCCAACCCCGAGGCCACCACGGCTCTCTTTTCGATTATTTCGATTGTGGAAACATCTCGCAACCGCGCATCGTTACTCACAAGCCGCGTATTCCTCATGTTATTGTTCAAGTTGTTCTTCAGACAACGCTGTTGGAGGCAAAATTGGCAACTTTACTCTTTGTTATAAGTTCGAATAATACAAATGTTATTGTTCGATTGTTGTTCGTATTTGTTACAATGTGTGGGAATGGTTTTAGGATTGTATTTTGAATGCGAAGGGAAATTTCCACTTTTGGCTTTAACCTATGCCCTTTTCACTACAACATTGTGTGCATGATAATTACTTTTCATGATGATCCGTTAAGTAAGTTGTAAATACGTAACAAACAAACACACATTGGCATTTTTTTATACTATTTAGTTTAGACTAGCTGTGCCCTGCGATTTCACCCGCGTAGACTTAATTTCATTGGTGACCCGCGGAACACTAATGTTTTTTTTTAAATAAAAGTAGCCTAAATTACTCCTTGTAACATTAAGCTATCTAAAGTCCCGTTAAAATTGGTCCAGCCGTTTCGAAGATTAGCCTAAACAAACAGGCAGACCGGGAAAAAAATAAAAAAAAATAATTATAATTTCGGTACCTTATATACTCTCAGATGCATTTAATGAAAAGCTGTTATTTTAAAGTAAAGCACAAAGAGGAAATAACAGAAATAAAGGCAAACAATATGTAAAAATATAAGCGCACCCGGGCATTGTTATAGAGGTAGTGGTACATAAGCGTATTTGTATTATCCGGCTCATCCGGATTACGGGAACCGGGTAGTTTTCACTGCGCTCTGTCGCCTGATATTAAAAGTTTTCGTCATAAAACACTTTGCATCATGACAATTTATTTATTTACCTTTGTTTGGTGTATAGAAAGCCGGATAAGGTACTGTGAAACCGGTTATTGGTATAGTTGATTGGAATGCTCGTATATTTCTAAGCATTTTCACGTATTTGCTTTGAAGAGCTCGTGGCACAATTGCTATTGAGCATATCATTTGATCAGCGAAATTAAGCAACCATTACTCAAGCCAGTAGTTAGATGGGTGACCGCCAGAGTTTAACAACTTTGGCAAAGGTTACAGGGCAGTCGGAGGCCTAAAAGAATCTAACAGCTAGTTTATCCCAGATTCCCGATTTTTTTTATTATTTTATTGTTCAAAGAGATTATCCTCTTAAAAAGGCCTATCAGGTGATCAGCCACATAGGGTTGAATCAAGTGCCGTAAAATTTCACCACACTGGTGACATTATATTTATATAATATTAAAAAAAAAAACGTAATATTATTGCGGGCATGCGGGGAGTCTCAATCATTTTAATCTTCGATATTTTCGCAACTGAAAATGACAATTATATACTGCAGCTCATGACCACAACAGACATCAACTCATCATCGTCCCTGGCCTTATCCCATACATTTTTGGGGTCGGCACTTGATTCAACTCGATATGGCTGATCACCTGATTTTTATACGAACCGACTGCCATCTGACCTTCGCAATCTCTTCTACGAGGAAAACCGGTAATCTGGGTTTAATCAGTTATCAGACTTTCTAAGGCCTCCGACTGACCTGTAACGATTTCCAAAGATGTTAAATTGGCAACGCGACCAACATCAACTACTTGCGAAAAAAGCTAGCTAGGCTTTACATGTATTTATTCTAAACCTGAGAACAAACCTTTCGGTAAAAAAAAATACTTTTTTTTTATCGTTGAGAATCCGTTATGGATACACCAAGGGCCCCGGGGGCAGCGGAAGGTTTATGTCGGACTCACACCGACTAAACTCCACGGTGTTCCTTCAAGTCGCTAAGTGGGGGGTGCACGTGATACGTCTTCACATGCTTCGCCGTGACCCCCCAGGGGTAAAAAAAGACCTAGTGTTTAGTTTCCTCTACCCCTAACTAACACCGCTCAGAGGATTTTCTTTGTACGCCCTTTGCGAGCTTTCACTACAAAGCGAAAATATAGTCGTTATGAGTTTCAACGCTCGGAAAAACACTACATGAACGCTTTTGTCATTACAAAATGTTTTCATGTTTTATATGTTGTATCTGTGTTTGTGGTTAAGCAAATACTTAAATAATAATACAAACATAAATTAAATTAAAAATAATAATAAATACATAGTAAATAATACATAAATTTATCTATCAGCACCTACTCGAGATCTTTGGGCGTGAATGAAAATAAATCTTTATAACTGAAAAATGAGCTATATACGCCAGTGAAAGTCTTGTTAACATCGGTCCAACCGTTTCGGAGATTACCTGGAACAAACAAACAGACAAACAGACGGACAGAAAGAAGAGGATAAAAGAGGATAAATATTAAATTGATTTTTCAATGTCTGTACCGTGTATACTTTCATAAGCATTTAGTGTAATGTTTGGGACACTACAATTTTATTTGTCTGTATGTAGTGTCAGACATGAATATACAATATGCATATATGTTAGTCACTGTATTTTTACCCGACTACGGTGTAGCAAAAAACTGAACAATGTTTAACTCTGAATATCACGTAATCCTGATGATTTGAAATTACTTAATCTAACGAAGTTGTTGGAGTTTGATATATCACAATGTGAAGTTAAAACAACCTGCTTATTATCAGACACTAGCGGGCGTCACGCGGTTATACTAGCGTAGTTCCCGTTCCCGTGGGAGTACGGGGATAAAATACAGCCTATGTTACTCGCTGATGGTGTAGCTATCGATTGCTGGAGGAATCATAATATGAATTGCACCTAAGTGACCATTTTGTCATTTCGATAATGAATCGTATTCGGGTCACATTATGATTCTCCCAACGTGGCCTTTTTAGACCTGCTGTTAGAAACAATAAAAAGTATGTAAATGACATAAATAAGACAGGTGACATATGTAATTCCTACTGAAACTTTGTTTATAGGCTCTGTAACAATCTATTTCCTTGCAACGTTTTCTAAAATTCCCTCGTAGTTGCTTTGAGAATATCATAAATAACTGCGCGCCTTATGTTCTCGCAGTTGTGTGTTCAGGCTCACGGCACACTCCTTTAAGACCCCTATATGACCTACAATAAACATAACGAGTTCCAACGAAACAAGATTTTCAAACCTTTTGCTTGGCGATTTGCTTCGTGTTCAGATTTTCCTTGAACATAGTAGTTTTATATACTACTGACATTTTATATATGTTTGCAAGACTGTCTTTGTGGCCAATCTTTACTCATATATGTATAAAGCTGAAGAGTTTGTTTGTATATTTGCCTGAACGCACTAATCTCAAGAACTACTGGTTCGATGGTGGTCTTGAGGTTTGAGCAGTCGCCTGCTACGCAAGCGACGCAAGTTCGAATCCCAGCGGGGCCTGTACCAATGCTTTTTCTAAAAAACTTATGTACAGTGATTTCACACCAAGTGCTTTACGGTGAAGGAAAACATCGTGAGGAAACCTGCATATTTCTGAGAAGTAATTCAATAACGTATGTAAAGTGTCTGAGACGGCGATGGACTCACCATCTGTCACGTTGGCACTTAATCGTCTTCAGTGAAAAGTGGGTGTTGTTATTACAGCACCTCTGCGTACCGCTTTGGCATACAGGCGTGAGCATTTGTAATTATGTATAGATTGCTTGTTTAAAGGTTGAGATGAATAGACGCCCAAATATTTCTTGGGTGAAAAGTAGGTGTTATTACCGTCTTCCGTACATTAAATACAGTTTAATGCATCGGACTCGGATTAACCCTCCCTTTGAAGTTAACTTAAGTAACCTATTAAGCTTCTTAAGGGAAAGTTACGTTAGTAATGCGAAACGAAAATGGCTTTTTCTCTGTTACGTAATGTTTATGTCAAATTAGCTTTCAGCCAGCGTGAAGGGAAATGCTTAGGTATCGAGGGACCGACAGAGGCGTTTTTGACATTCTGTGTGAAATATAATCATAAAAAAAGAATAGATATATAAAGAATAAGAAGCCGGGGCCTGTACCAATGAGGTTTTCTAAAAAACTTGTGTACCGTGATTTCACACCACGTACTTTACGGTGAAGGAAAACATCGTGAGGAAACCTGCATATGTCTGAGAACGAATTCAAAGACGTATCTATAGTGCCTGAGACGGCGATGGACTCACCGTCTGTCACGTTGGCACTTGATCATATTCTGTGAAATGTGGGTGTTGTTACAACACCTCTGCTTACCCCTTCGGGGACCCTTCTGGGATGGCGTGAACATGTTTATTTTATTTTAAAAAAGAAAATATAAACAAAAATTAATGATACAATAAAAATGATAATTATGAGAAGTGTATACGAAAGGCGGTCTTATAGCTAAAGCGATCTCCTCCAGACAACCTTTGGGTACAGAAGAGAGAAGAAAGATATTGGAAGTAATTCTTTATTATTCTAAATATAATGCTTCTTCTTCTTTTTTATGCTTATAAAAGTTGCTGATCGTCTCACTAAAAATTGAGAATGCCTGGAGTGATGTGGGTAGAGTACGGTAGATATTGGGTTTATCTATCAAAAAATTCATCTTGCACCCTTGGTCCTCCGCCTGATCTCTCTCCGGTCGTGTCTGTTTGCTGAGGGAATAAAGAGTGCACCTGTGCACACACTATAATATCTCCTGCGCAGTTGCCTGATCCTCGTTGAGATTAGCCGCCATGACCGTAATTCAGTAGGAGATCATCATATATACAGATAAATAAAATTGAAGTGTGTTTGTTATTTCAAATTAACAGCTTTTCACTAAATGCATATGAAAGTTTATACGGTCCCGATATAATAAAACAAATATTTGACCGACCTGTGCTCGGATTCTTTTTTACATTAAATAAAAAATGAAAAAAAAATCCGTGGTACTCTAGTTCCGTTATCACTCCGTAAGCTGGAAGCGTCACTTTTGAGCTACCATAACTTGACAGATGTCGGCGAAATTTGCTGTCGTATTGTAATGATATTTTATGAGTTTTTCAATGTTTTCTACTCTATCCGCGTGACATTGGCGAAATTGTGGCAACCCCAAGTCAAAACGATGTTTTCCATAAATGAAACCTAGATCTAATTTTTGCCCCTGAAACCCCTCACTACTTGCAAAATTTCATGAAAATCGTTGGAGCCGTTTCCGAGATTCTGATTATATTTAAACAAGAATTACTCGTTTATAGATATAAGATATATTATTTTGAAACTTTGCCCCGTCTGTGCGTTTGTTTCGGGTATCTCCGACACGGCTGGACCGATTTTTACGAGATTTTCACTTTTATATATAAAAGAAAGATTAGTATTCCGCGGGCCACTCATGCAATTAAGCCTACGCGGGTAAAACCGCGGGGCACAGCTGGTCATCAATATTAGTAACGTAGAACAAGTACAATGACCTCTCTGTGTCGTTACGGCAGTTGTTAGTGTCGAGTTGTTACAAGGGGATCGTTTCCATTGTATCGCATTACAATACGAGAAGCTCAAACTCTTTTATATAAGAAGAGATAATATTGTACACAGTATCTTACAGCCGGGATCCGAGTCGAACAGACAAAAAAGATATATACTCACGCCATCGCAGAAGGGTCCCCGAAGGGGTAAGCAGAGGTGTTGTGACAACAACACCCACATTTCACCGAATATGATTACCTAAGTGCCAACGTGACAGAGCGTGAGTACATCGCCGTCTTAGGCACTATACATACGTCTTTGAATTACTTCTCAGATATATGCAGGTTTCCTCACGACGTTTTCCTTCACCGTAAAGCACGTGCTCCTGGTGCTGTTAAAAAACTCATTGGTACAGAAAACATCGTGAGGAAACCTGCATATATCTGAGTCAATTCAAAGACCTATGTGTAGTGCCTGAGACTTAATCATATTCGGTGTAATGTGGGTGTTGTTACAACTCCCCTGTTTACCCCTTCTGGGGTGGCGTGAGCATATATCTATATGTGTACATACTTCTGCCTGCGACTTCGTCCGCAAAGAATAGTTACTTTGGGCTAATAATTTAACTCGCGACTTGGCGAAATAATTTTTCAAGCGAACGGACACACCCCTCATCTATATATATTAGTATAGATACAGATAAAAGGCAGCTCTTTAAAGTAGGTTGTACAGATGGCGTAGCGTACGTAATGTTCTACGAAACGTCGTAGCACGTAGCATCGTCTACGGCGTAGCGTGTCTAAGGAGCTACGCGCCTTGTACGTATTAGTTACGCTCGTGTGATTTTTCCGCACACATTATGTTATAACACGTCGAAGAACAGTTGTTTTGTATAATATTATATTACTAGTTGACGTCACGCGGTTTCACCCGCGTAGTTCCCGTTCCCGTGGGAGTACAGGGATAAAATATAGCCCATGTTACTCGCTGATGATGTAGCTATCCATTGCTGAAAGAATTTTCAAGATCTCTCCAGTACTTTATGAGCCAATCCGTTACAAACATACTTACATATAAGTCTTTCCTCTTTATAATAATAGTAAAGATGGCTTTGGGATTTGAGCAGTCGCCTGCTACGCTAGTTCGAATCCCAGCGGGGCAAGTAAAAGCAACTCATTGGTTCGAAAAAAAAGTGGGTGTTGTTATTACAAAACCTCTGCCTACCCCTTCGAGGATTGCAAGCGTGAGTATATGTCCAGTTGAAGTGTGTCTGGTAACACACGGTGTCCGCGTGCTAGCCTCTGCTATCTTATCGTCCCACGCACTACATAATACATTGTATTACTCTTGTTGTTATTTATGAGCCTGTTGTCCACAAGTTATCACACTCATTTGGTGATTAAACGTGTTTTTGTTAATATATTTGTTACTGTAAAGCGTAGAAGACTGCGCTTGCGGGGCCTGCGCCTATGAGTTTTTCTAAAAACTTATGTGCAGTGATTTCACACCACGTACTTTACGGTGAAGGAAAACATCGTGAGGAAACCTGCATATGTTACTTTTCTCTGCATAACAACTCTGCTAAGATTTAAAAAAGTACCGTTCGTTTTAGTCTTGAACGCGACATTACTTTCATATTAAAATGAGTAAATTTTAGAGAATTGTCTAGATTCCATAATGATACAATTTTAACTGTTGAAAAATCATTGTTTATTGAAATCTTCATGATGTCAGCTTCGTTTCTTGCCGGTTCTTTTCAGAAGGCTAGTTTCCGAACCGGTGGTGATTAAGTAAATAAGTGCCCTACCAGGGTTAGCCCCACTGAATAAATCATTTTCATTTAAATTTTCATTACTTAGTAAGCTTTTATCTGAAACGAAAACATCTTCGTACTCTGTATAATTCAATGAAAAGTAAACGCTTGAATAAAATAATATATGTTTACTATTTGTGTGTATACAGCCGTGGTCGCGAGTTGTATTGTGGCTGTCTGTAATCGTTATATACAATATCATGCAGAGTGTTAGGGTGTCAGTGTGAGCGGAGCATTGAATATATGTGGAGGATAGGATAGGAGAGTTTTGTTTATGATTGTAGATGGATTCAAGAGGAGAGTAAGACCTTAGAAACATATGCTCCCGCCTGTATTCCCCGATGGGGTAGGCAGTGTTGTCATGCACACAATCGTTCGAATCGAAGAGCCGTGGAGGCCTTGAGGTTTGAGCAGTCGCCTGCTACCCAAGCGACGCAAGTTCGAATCCCAGCGGCGCCTGTACCAATGAGTTGTTCAAAAAAACTTCTGAGAAGTAATTCAATGACGTATGTAAAGTGTCAGAGACGGCGATGGACTCACCATCTGTCATGTTGGCACTTAATCATATTAGGTGAAATGTGGGTGTTGTTGTTACAACACCTCTGCTGGGATGGCGTGAGCATATTTATTTAATAAACCTCGCTAAATCTGACACCGCACTAATATTTTACATTCAAAACGGTACGATGGACGATGCTTTTATTTGTATACAGAGTGTTATGCAGCGCCGCCGAGAGCTGTACAGGCCGATATGAATAAGTAACGAGCGAAAACAGGGGGCGGCGGTTGTAGTTTACATTTAAAGGGGAGCGTTCTGATTAATTTCTAGGGATTAACAAGTTGGTTTCCATCGCTGCTCGATCTTTAAATAGAAAGGTTGAAGTCGCCATCTAAATATATAGCTCAAAGGTGTCTGACATAATGATCTATACGCACAGCCCAAACCACTGGACGGATCGGGCTGAAATTTGGCATGCAGGTAGATGTTATGACTTAGGCTAAGAAAGGATTTTGATTAATTCCACCCCCAACGGGATATAAAGGGGATGAAAGTTTAGGCTACTTTTAATAAAAAACTTTGGATATGCTAACGCGGGTGAAACCGCGAGGCACAGCTAGTTTTCGAATAAAATTATTTAGTCTGTTTGGAGGCAGTCTTCTAAACTACTTTATGGATTTTATGAACATTGATGAGTTTATGGCTTAAAAATCTTTATTTATATTCATAGATAGTAGATGAAAGTCAACGCTTTGTAATGGTAAAAAATCGTTGGTAGTATATAATAAAATAAGCCTGCGTAGGGTACGTTTAAAGTTTACTCGTAAATCTAGAATACCGTCGTATCACAAACTCGCAAGTCTGGGTTAAATGTCTCGTAACACATAAACATTTTAGATTACATGTTTTTATATGTATTTATGTTGTTGGTAAGCACTTGTGTTGGTGTTTTATATAGAATAAAACATAGGTATATTTTCATAACATTCGAATGAGACAACTCACTCAATATCTTTGTATATATCATTCTAGCACATGTGCTTGTGAGGATTCAGGCGACTGGTACCACGAAGAACAGGAACCGCTGTCCCAGTTGCCTGATAGCATTTTTGAATCGACCGACTGGGACTATATACATAATTAGCCTCAACGAATAGATAACAACAAAATGTTATAGCTATATAACATTGGTTTTTATTTAATGTGTTGAAGGGTTGACGGGAGTAAAATAAGATTAAATCGACCTTAAAAAGGTTATTACAATGTCAATACTACTATTTTTAGGATACAATCAGGGTACGAGGTCACATTGCCTGACGCTAAATATAAATTAAAACGAATCAGGCAACTGGGACCGCTGTTCCAGTTAGCTAGCGGTCCCAGTCACCTGAATCCTCGTGTTTATCACTTCCGTTGTTGGATTTGCCATTATTGCCGCCTATCGTATTGACAGTCGATATCTGAAGATATAATTAAATAATTCATTAATTACGATAATGTGGCTAATATACGTTGAGACGTAAAGAAAGCTTTAGTTAAACAGGAACGGAATATATGTCTTTGAATTACAAATAATGTTACATGCACTGGAGTAACCGTCAAATATTTCTGGTGAATCAATATTCGCTTCCCTCGGGACTCTAGTGCGGATTGGATCTCGCATTTTATATGAGCATATCTCGCTACTGGGACGTATTATAATTCCAAGCACGTTTGGAAATCTAAGTGTCATAGTGTTACGTGCCTCTAGCATATTCAGTTGGCACTTAGGCTGGAGAAAATCAAAAATATCTTTATTTCATTACCCTCTTCACTGAGTACTTTCAATTCGTCAGAATGACAGGATTATTGATTCTGAGAATAACCTGGAGAAACTCAGTAATTACTCTTTAAAGGGCGATTGAACGCGCATTACTCCCCATACTATGTAGTGTATGAAAGTGCTGAGTTTATAATCAGCATTTGGCAAGATCGCGGTTCTTGTGTAACATAACATAGCATATGCTCACGCCTGTATTCCCCGAAGATTACCCCGGTGTTGCAATAACAACACCAACCCGTCTCAGGCACTATACATATTTGTTTTAAGAAAACTTATTGGTACAGACAGGCTAAGCTGGGATTCGAACTTGCGTATCTTATGTAGCAGGCAACTGCTCAAATCCCAAGGCAACCACTACACTGTATTATCTAGAATATTTAATAGCGTTGGTGTCATAATGTGCATTAATGAAGATTTATATTTATAGATTTAGGTTGCAATAAATTACATGTTTGAAGAGGTCCTCATTATGATATTATAAAGGTATCATAATCACTTTATCAAAAGATTTAAAAGAATATCTACCGTTGATAACGTGCACTAGTTACATAGATAATGCTGTGAACAGAACATTAATAATACGCTAAAGTAGCGAGTGCTAATTGCGTCGCCGGACGAGCTTCAATTCCCCCGCGGCGCTCCCATTCTTTATTGAACAACTATAGAAAGGAACTACTGCGGGCCTTGTATACTGATTTATTTTAATCCAATGTTGTTACTAAGAACTTAGGTTAAAGCTTAACTTATTTTGACCTATCGAGGATTGCTGTTCAGAATCATAAATGACAACATTATTGTTCATCTAATCAATCCCAAAATTTAAGGTCTACTTATTTGTTATAACATAAAGCAGAACTTGTCGGGAAAATTACGAATCCAATCCAATCCAAAATTCTACCATTTATTTCGAAAAGTATGGAAAGTATATTATATCATATTTTATCATTATTACTAACCACAGATCCCTTAATTTGTTCGCCCCCGGCGTAAAACACGAAGAAATGAATTGTTATCTGCCTAATACCAATATTGTCACTCATGTTTTCACAAAAAAAATCTATTCTATTCTATTTTATTCTATCATACTAGCAGTACCCCGCAGTTTTACTCGTGTGGATTTAGTTTTATGCTTTATTTCGCAGAACCCTAGTATGTTTTCTAAATAAAAGAATGATGTTATTCCTTGAAACATCCGCCATCTGCCAGTGAAAGTCCCGTTTAAACCGGTTCAGCCGTTTCCGAGATTAGTCGGAACAAACAGACAGACAGACAGATGGAAAATAATTTTCTAACCCTATTATAAGTACCGTGTATACTTTCACATACATTTAGTTAAAAGCTGTTATTTTGGAACTACAAACAGACACTTGAATTTTATTTATCTGTATAGAGTATAAAACATATGATACTGAACATACCTGTAAATCTGGTCCCCGCATGAACTACGGCTCGTCATGGTAAGCTATAACTTCCACTATGTCAAGTATCTTACTGACTCACCATCGTGAACCAGAATATGCAGCAGTTGGTAATAAGTTATCAGAAGTCTTCTTTAATAAGAAGTTCTGGTTCATTATCAACCAATATGGTCACGTAGAATATTCAGCATCACCCATTATATCCGTAGATTTCGTTAGACATATCATTATGATGTATAATTTAAATGCTGAACGGTGATGCAGACTGTAATAGGTAGCCTGGATCTAGTACATCGTGTGCACTATAATGATGTTAATGATATACAACCACTGTGCGCCAACCATTGGTGATGTTCGGTAATTAAAAACAAACAAGTCCCCCGGCCGTGCCTGCGTTTTATTCCCATCGGCTTCGTTAAGCGCGATGCTGGCTGCCTTTATTGTGCAATGTTTATACTCATTCGTATACACGTTTAGGGTTTAATAATGATTCGAAGTTGTCGAGTTGATACAACAGCTCTATCTAGTTCACTTATGTAACCCAGTAACTAGCATATATGCTATTTACGGTACGGTATACGGTATCTATGTTCAAAATTTGAGTAAAATCCATTCTGCTGTCAGCTGTTAGAACAAACAGATAACTTTAGCAGATTAGAGAGCCGCGGTGGCCGTGGGCTTTTAGCACTCGCCTGCTACGCAATCGACGCAAGTTCTAATCCCAGCGGGCCTACCCATATGAGTTTGTGTGCAGTGATTTCACACCAAGTGCTTTACGGTGAAGGAAAATATCGTGAGGAAACCTGCATACGTCTGAGTAGTAATTCAAAGATGAATTTGTTTATAGTGCCTGAGACGGCGATGAACTCACCCTCTGTCACATTGACACTTAATAATATTCGATGAAATGTGGGTGTTGTTGTTACAACACCTCTGTTTACCCCTTCAGGGATGGCGTGAGCATATTTTTTTTATTATTTCAGATCACCATGATTACATGTTGTTAAATCTAATGCTCTTCTAATCTGACAAAACACAAGGTTCAGTAATGCTAGCTATACTCTAGTAATGCTACCTTTGAGTACTGTGGCCTTACCAGTAGCTCTAATGGGCATGATATTTTTATTCTTATTGCAAGACAGATGTATATGATGTTTATACATCTGTCACTGTCACACAGCTGAACTATCATTGCAAAAAGAGCTTATGGTTAGGCTCCTGTTGTGTTCATAAAGTGAGTAAGGTCGCCAGTGCTCCCGCAAGGGGGGGAGTAGTAGAGTAGTCGCTGTTCTAACAGCAGTCGTCATTATGTTAGCACAGGGATTTCATTCTGTATAAGGTAAACAATTCAGAAAAAATAAAGTTAGTAAATTTACCAATACAGAAAGGTTTATATAAGCTGTTAATGTTTGATACGCAATTTCGCCTGAAACAACGCCCTTGGAATATTCTTAGAGGCCTTTTGATAGCGATTAAATGTAAAAAAGGTTAATTGAGCAATTTACGCGGCAATGTTGACTAATTTGCGTCGCTGAGGAAGCCTCTCAGATGCCGGAACAAAGCCAGATTACAATGTCGCCTCGTGATCACATTTTCGGGGGCACACTTTTTACATTGGCGTCACAGATTCCAGTGAATTTCAATGCTCTTTGGGGTGTACGAAAAATAATTTAGAAATGATATTGTTTCATTCTAGCTTGGGCTTGTAGCTGCGTGGCAGTTAAATTTTAACCTCCTTAGAACTTGAATATCCGTCAATTGAATATATCTAGGATCAGTGGCTTAGGTCGTCCGCTGATATATAAGCCAGTTAGTCAGTCAGTCAGGACTTTGAATTGTTGAACAGGTGCTGCTTGTGGGGGCTGGTCATCTCAAGCTACACAATTATTCGTAGTTCTTATTTTTAGTTTTTAATTTTTTTTATATCGACTTTTGTGCACTGGAACTGTGTCCATGGGCTTATATATATTTTTTATGATGTATATTGTATTACTCAAAGCTGTTTTTTTTTAAAAGAGTAATTACTGAGTTTCTTGCCAGGTTCTTCTCAGTAAAAGCAACCTTCCGAACCTGGCGGTAGCATGTATAATCCTTTGTAATCGTGTCTTTCTGACGATTTGAAAGTACTTTGTAAAAAGTCTAATCGAATAAAGATATTTTGAATTGAATTGACTTGAATTGAATTGTATATGTATGGAGACAGGAGTTGGTTATATAGTTAAGCATAAATCTATGTTAGTGTCTGTTTGTAATTCCAAATTCCTTTTCACTTCACTAAATCTATATGAAACGGTACTAAAATGAAAAGTAACATTTGAAAAAAATATCGCGGTGTTTCTGTCTGTTTATTCCAGCTAATCTCTTTCTAACACGGCTGGACTGAAGTTAACGGGACATTCACTGCTAGATAGCTGTCGTTACAAGGAGTAACTAAGGCTTAGTTAATCTACCAGTTTTAGCTTACTACAAACGATTTTAAGCTACTTTTTAGCAAAAACATAAAAAAAAATATTTTTTTTTTATTATTTTTCTTTCATACATTTTTTGTGTTTTTACTACCAACAAAAATAATTGTATCGTGCCGTTTAAAATTTTTCAGTTTCGTATGTCGGGTGCTGACCATTTTTTCATGAGGCATAACTTTTTTTTACGAACGAAATAATTTTCACTATAAACAACTACATACGAAAGCCTTCCTGATGGCAAAAAAAAATATTTGGTTTTTTTCAAGTCGGGTGCTAAGTTCACATAGCTAAAAAAAAGGGTTCTGAGTTATGAAGCTGGAATTAAGTGTATGCGGGTGTAACCGCGTGTCTCGATGTATTTATTTATGTATTCCTTTGTAAACTTTCCTGCCGAGCAGCCGTATTGTTTTGCATAACTTTTCAATGTCATTGTCAAATATATCTTTGTGAATGTCAATCCAACTGTGATCGGAACTTTAAAGTTGCCCGGTCTTTGTTAGACAACGTGACTACACATTTCATTCACTCTATACAATTAGTGCTGAATACAATTAAATATATATTATTTTGTTTATGACAGTTTTGTGGTTAATGCGTTGATGGAGACAACAAAGCATTATACTAGCTTCTGCTCGCGACTTCGTCTCCGTGTAACAGTTACTTTGGGCTAATGCTATCTTTACTTATTGGTCTCAAAGTAATATATAGCCTACAGCCATCCTCGATAAAGGGGTTATCTAACACTGAAATAATTTCCACATTAGTAGTTCCTGAGATTAAGAGTTCAATCGAACAAACAAAATCTTCAGCTTTATATATTAGTTTATAGATTAATGCTGTTTTTAGTATTCATTGTGGTTTCATCTCATCACTTACATTCAGATCATTTTTTACTCGACTACAGCACAAAAAGGAGGGCTATCATTTTAACCGGTATTCATGTATATATTTGAAAACGACTGTTCCGAAAACATCACTGTTGTTTCCTCCTGTTGAGTGCGTGATTTTTCTGAAGTTAGTTGGGTTTAAGCTCTTAAGCTTTCTTTTGGAAAATGTTATTTTATTTCTATGACGAATAAACATCAGTTAAACCCTTTTTTAACATCCAAAATGTTCAAGCATTGTAAGATATGGAACTATGTAAGTAAAGAATATATTGGTGTAGTGTATGCACCGAAGCTCACAAGCACACAATAGCCGTGGGTAAGGTAAATTGTGATTTTAATTTAGATCTTTGAGCGTGTTATCCATTCCTTTGTGAGTTCAGACACGCTCGAATGAGCCTCAAACTATTCACACAATTGTGTGTTGTAGTGAATGTTTGTACCGCTCTGTAGTTTTGTATATAAACATCACATTTGGAAAAAAGAAAATAACAATAACGTAGCACTCGTAACCGCAGGAAGTGTATGAGGAGATGCATGAATGTGGATAAAGAGGAAGAAGTATGTAAGGATCTTAGCATATGGCATGCGGTGGTCTCTGCCTACTCCCATGGGATACAGGCGTGAGCATATGTATGTATGTACGTTGAATAAGGGGACATAGCTGTTTCTGAGAAAGTTAGGCCTGAGCTGCATAAGCTTAAGTGCCTGAGCATCTATATATTCACCATTGTTACTATGGCATTTTTTTACTAGTGGGTTTTGTAGTAGGTACCGTTTACAACATCTCAGAAGACTTTAATATAAACATATCCTCACGCCTGTATTCCCTAAAGAGGCATGCAGAGGTGTACATAAGACACCCACAATTCGCCTGTTATGTCCAATGTAATAAAGGCCTTTGACATAGTGGCAGCGTTTCTCAACTCGCTACATAGATGGCGCTTCTCGCTAACAGTTGCAAAGTTTGAGTACAAATACACGAGAATCTAAATCGCGCAATATGAGCGCATTGCAGTATATGGACAATTTTCCAACTAGAACAGTTGAAGAGGTTCCCCAAACATGACACCCGCCTGGCTGGGTCCTCACACCATTCTCTCTTTCTAGTCGTTCCCTCATGACTGAGGATCGTGGTGATCAACAAGTGGTCCACACCTCGGGGACCTGGAGTCTTTTATTTGGTCTGTCCATCTGGTAGTAGATCGGCCTCGCACACCATTAAGCGGGATTTAATCCAGACTATGATCTGCTAATGGCAACTCAAAGATGAAAAAAAAAAATATTATTAATTTAAACTCGCGGTATACGGTCATAAGACCCATCTCGACCGATGCGTCGACTTGTCACAAAACAAATCCAATGACTCGCGCGAGATAACTTCCAAACTTGATAACACGAATCGATAGTCCGCAGCATTGGATTGACCTTCGGCTGCAGCGGGGCCTTGCTCGTAATGCCCATTGCCACACGTCGCCAACACAGCTGGCTGGAATACTCTGCATATTTTTGATAGCCTCCACTTTTTGGCATGTTGCGTTACTTACATTATTTCGTCTGCGTTAACTCTAAAGCATTCAAACTCAAACTAAAAATATCCTCATTCGATTAGACAACAAAGTACTTTCAAATCGTCAGAAAGACATAATTATACAGGACTATACATTCTACCGCCAGGTCACCCAGACGCCGCCGCAAGCAAAGGCATTTTAGTGAGCATGACAACTCAAGCCAGTCAGAACAAAAGATCAAAATTAATATTAAAAATAATAAAATAAATAAATATGCTCACACAGTCAGCACCCACATTTCACCGAATATGATTAAGTGCCAACGAGACAGAAGGTGAGTCCATCACCGGCTCAGGCACTATGCATACGTCTTTGAATTACTTCTCAGACATATGCAGGTTTCCTCACGATGTTTTGAAAGTACTTTGTAAGAAGTCTAATCAAATAAAGATATTTTGAATTTTGATTCACCGTAATGCACGTGGTGTGAAATCATTGCGCATATTTTTTTTAGAAAAACTCATTGGTACAGATCCCTCTGGGCTTCGAACTTGCGTCGCTTGCGTATCAGGCGACTGCTCAAACCCCGAGGCCACCACGGCATATATTATATTAAAAAGAATTGTAACATAAATACACATTCGGAATATTTAATGTGTTAGTCACACAATTTGTTTTTTTTTTATTGACGTACGAATAATGAGTGACAGAACTGGTCTATTGAGGATCCAGGCGACTGGGACCGCTAGCTAACTGGAACCGCGTTCCCAGTTGCCTGATTCGTTTTTATTTCTTTTTATTATCAGGCAAGTGGAACCACTCGTAATTTTCTTAGCCCCGTAGCCGCTTCAATCACATGCAACCATGTGTAATACATTGATGCTAATTAGGTATGTGGTTCCAGTCGCATGTATCCTCGATCTATTTAGGTTCACCAACAATCGTTTACACTACAGCTTAGATTTAATAACATATGCGTTTGTTAGTGTATCAATCACTTATAGGTAAACACCGCATGCATCTTAAAACATATAGATATCTATAAAAGAAAAAACAATATCCGTATTGAGAGTGCCGTGATAGGATTAAGAAAGAAATTATCCCTCTTCAAATTTATATCTCATCTGTATGCACGATCTCTTATATTAGAACTGGGAAATATGTGGTGAAGTGTCAGCAATTCTCAATAAAATCTAAATAGATATTTACGCAAAAAGCCTTTCTTCAGTGTATTGTAAGATATTCAACCTTTGTCTTGATACATTCAAGAATCATTTCAAATATTCGGCGGAACCTTCCACACGGATTATTTTCCTTTGAGCTCACCTACTTTTAGCCTTGCAAAAATTTCTTCAGTGGGCGAATTTTATATTCTATACATATCTATACGTATAAATAAATTGAGTGGTAAGTGTCTGTTTGTAATTTCAAATTAACAGCTTTTAACTAAATTCATTCAACAATATTTCCATTGCTTTTTTTATATGATTCTGGTCACTGATGTGGGGTTATGCTAACTCGATAGTGAGAAGATATCAAGAGATAGATGTCATGCATAAATGTGTCTCTGTCGCACAGCCGAACTAGCATAACAATAAGAGTATCATAGTAGGTCCGCTGTTAACACAGTATTTCTTTGATCGATAAATCAATCAAGTTCTTTGTATCAATGTCCAAGGCGCAATAAAACCTAGTGAATAGAAAGCCGTTCTCTCTCCATCAGTGTGCCATTATGCAGTGATTTACATAATTGGGATGTTGTGAATACCGTTCCTTGCTCGGTATACTGTTTACTCGCCAATATACATTCGCGACACGTTCCCGCCTCGTGTTCTGCGCCGATTGTTATCTATATACCGAATAGATTCCGCTGTTGTGCAATTGTTTGGAATATTTCCACTTCGGTTACATTCATCATCATCCTGCTCTCCATATCTCATGTTATTTGTGATCGGCGAAATGTGCTCTTCTCTTCCACTTCTCTCTATCAGCCGTCAAATCTATATTCACTCCTTTAGCCATACCATCATAAGCAGAGCGTATAAAACGCCTTAGCTTTTTCGTAACGTAACGCTGAGAAATTGGTCAGACGACACTGCTATCACTATGATAGTAGGCCCCTGGACTGGATAAAACGCATATTGTTTGTATTTATAATGACGTCATGATTAGATCTATGCACTCCGAGGAGTCGAGATAATTGAGGGCAATAGGCGTCAGTCAATATATAGATATTGACTGACTATACCTCGCTATGCCACATAAACATACCTCGCTCATCAACCACCGGCCCGTGTCCACGATGATTGCCAATCTAGTCACGGCACAATACATTCAATAACTGATATAAGTAGTAGAAAGATAGCAAGATGGCTGCCGCATAAATTGCTAGTCATTTTGTGGCACATACCTCCAATATCTCGGATTACGAATAAACTCAAAAATATGTTTATTTGATTAGAATTCTTAATAAGTAAGTACTTGTTTAAAATTATACTATTTGTTTTTCGAGTGTGTGATATTTCCTTAGAACACAAAGTATTTGCTGAAATAACATACATACATATGCTCACGCCTGTATTCCCAGAAGGGGTAGGCAGAGGTGTTGTAATCACAAGAGCCACTTTTCACCGAAGATGATTAAGTGCCAACGTGACAGATGGTGAGTCTATCGCCGTCTCAGACACTATACATACATACGTCTTTGAATTACTTCTCAGTAATATGTAGGTTTCCTCACGATGTTTTCCTTCACCGTAAAGCACGTGGTGTGAAATCACTGTACATAAGTTATTTAGAAAAACTCATTGGTACAGCTCCGCTGGGATTCGAACTTGCGTAGCAGGCGACTGTTCAAACCTCAAGGCCACCACGGCTTCTTAAACTGCTGAAATAATGCACCCAAAATTAGACACTAACAAGTACCGTTGCACTGTTGTTCCTGTAGTATTCGGGGTACTCAGGGGGTAACCCGTTGTTCCTACAGAATTGGTAAATTAACATTTCAAGTACACTCACATAATTCTGAAATTCCACGGTATTAAGAGTGATGTTAGTGACCCAAATAAATAGCTCCGTAATTTATGCGTAGGCGATTCATTTTCGAGAAAACTTTTGGTCGTTTCTCTGTTGCATGTTATGAATGTTGATCAGTCCAACCCTGTAGACTCCTCTGAAGCGAACTGGCTTTATACGATGTTACTAACTATATTTTTACGCGAGTTAGGCTTTGCTTTGGTATAATATACGTGGTGAGAAAACACAGAAAAAAGGTATTGAAATAATAATCATCTCCTACCGAATTTCGGTTAAGGCGGCTGATCTCAACGAGGATTAGCCAGGAGATATTATAATTTATTCCCTCACTCTCATAGTCTGATGGGAGGCAATCCGACACGACCGGAGAGAGATCAGGCGGAGGACCAACGGTGCCACGTGCGCCCCCAGCCACGGGGGTGGAAACACCGCCAACTTCAAAACTCAGGGCATTTAATTGTGAATTTCTTGACAGAAAAACCCAATATAAATGTTTGACCAGAATAACCCAATAAACTCAATATAAATCGAACCCGGGACCTCGTGATCGGCAGGCTAGCGAACCACCAACGAGGCAGTTAACATATGAGGTGTTGAAATATGTTATAGGATACTATACATACATACATATGCTCACGCCTGTATCCCATGGGGGTAGGCAGAGACCACCGTTTGCCACATGCTACGATCCTTACATACTTCTTTCGCTTCATCCACATTCATACACTTCCTTAGGCTACGATTGCTTCGAATTTGACCTTTATTTTAGTATGTTTTGGTAAATAAATAATTAGTTACACTCCTGATTAAACCATAACGATATTAAATCCGTGTAATAACGTTACTCCTTATTAGAAAACAAACGAGATTAAAGGAGCTAATATTTACGATATCGATAGCGATTCGGCGTATATTGGCCTTGCTTAGCATATTGATGTTGATCAATTTTGAACTTTGTTCGTTTAGCCCTAGATATTATATTTAATTGAGATACCTCATTGTACTGCAAACTAATTTTAATTCCAAGATATCCAACAGTTATTTTAAATTTCAACCTTAGGTATTCTACAATTAAAGTTGTATATATATATATATTTCATGAAATTTTGCATGTAGGGGGTTTCAGGAGCAAAAAATTGATCTAGCTAGGTTTCATTTATGGAAAACATCGTTTTGACCATGTTTTCAGGCACTGAAAATCTCATAAAATATCATTACAATACGACAGCAAATCTGTCAAGTTATGGTAGCTCAAATATGAGGCTTCCAGCTTACGGGGTGAAAACGAAACTAGAGTAACCTGGTTCGAGACTGGTGTGAAGAAGAAACCGAGTATAGCTCTGTCAACCAGGTACTTTTATTTA
The DNA here is from genome assembly GCA_929442735.1 of Watsonalla binaria. Lineage (NCBI taxonomy): Eukaryota > Metazoa > Arthropoda > Insecta > Lepidoptera > Drepanidae > Watsonalla > Watsonalla binaria. The sequence continues at coordinate 536,037 of OV838929.1, read as the reverse complement.
TCTGTAAAGATGTGTCTCGTAGCAAAGTGCTCGTAGCGGTTTAGATATGCTGCGAGTTCGTAGCAATTTTACGAGACAGACGCTACGATGCTACGACGCTACGTCTTTTTAAATCCAATTATACGGTTGCGAGTGTCATGCATACTGATATTGGCTTCTTACTTGTGTTGTGTGCGTGTGTGTACGTGTGTGGGTGTGAAATACTACTGCATTCATGGGGTAAGTCAAAGGGTTGCTAAAGGGCAACATGTAAGAAGGCAAATTACAATTACTTTACTAACAAAACACACCGCCTTCAGTAACAAAAAACCCGGCCAAGGTTGAGTTGGACTCGAGCTCAAACGCTACTACTTTCTATAAAATAATGTCGAAAGTACACTTTACTGTATTGGAGCCTCTTTAAATATTTAATTTATTCCGATTTTTGTATTTGATCATCTGTGAAAATGTCAACCTATCATATTTCATGAGATACAGCAGACGGACGGATAGCGCAGTCTTAGTAATAGGGCTAAAACAGGACCCTACCGTATACAAGAGAAAATAAGTATTACTTATGCAGAATTAAGTATTTCCTTTGTAGGATAGGTCCTTGATTCTAGCCACATTTTGTTACTTTGAAACAAAGTATTTTATTCCACAAGAAACGATGGATGGATTGTGTGAAAGATGATATGGGTAAAATAGGAGTGAATACAGATATCACGGCTGATAGAGAGATATGGAAGAGAAGCAAAAGGGCAGGAGGATGATGATGATCGATGATGAATACGTATCTATACTAATATTATAAGGAGAAAGGATTTGTATGTATGTATGTTTGTTTGTAACGAATTGGTACAAAAATACTGGACCGATCCTGAAAATTCTTTCAGCAATGGATAGCTACATGATCAGCAAGTAACATAGGCTATATTTAATTCCCGTACTCCCACGGGAACGGGAACTATGCGGGTGAAAACGCGTGACGTGCGCTAGTATTTTATAAATAAAAAATGTTTCTTTTTTCGTGATTCAGAGGTAATTTGGGTATCTATAAACAACGTTTACTCGTTACAAATTGTGTAAAGCTATTAATTGCCTCTGAAAGGCTACAAAAGGCAAATTTAAATTCACACAGTTTTGGCCCGTACATTACAGTAGGGCCGGGGTTATTAAAATGCTAATTCTGTCGATCACTGTTCATGGCGACTATAGACACTCCCAGGCGACAGTGGCTGTGGTACAACCCTGACATATTGTACTATCAAACATGTCCTTTTTTTAATAAATATTTGGGGATTTGGGGTTGAGCAGTTTGAATCCCATCGGGCCTGAACCAATGAGTTTTTCTAAAAACTTATGTGCAGTGATTTCACACCACGTGCTTTACGGTGAAGGAAAACATCGTGAGGAAACTTGCATACGTCTCAGAATACATTCAATGACGTATGTATACTAAATTACGAACACGAGACGGGACTCGAACCCAAAATGTTTTTTTAATAAAATTAGCCTTAGTTACTCCTTGTAACATTAGCTATCTGCCAGTGAAAGTCCCGTTGAATCGGTCCAGCCGTTTCAAAGATTACCTGGAACAAACAGACAGACAGATTTTTGTTGTTTTTTTAACTCAGTATCGTGTTTGCTCTCATATGCATTTAGTGAAAAGCTGTTATTTTGGAATTATAAACAGACAATTTTATTCATCTGTATAGATTATAACGCGGATAAAACCGGGAGGCCCAGCTAGTTGTATAGATATTTTCCTTAAATAAACCACCTCTAAACATGGAGCAGCCTAGCCTTATAAGTCAAGGCCCGAATAATCAATATAAGAAAACAGCAATCAATTAATTAGTGAAACCAATGTTCGTATAATTGAGTTAGTCGCGACAAATCACCCGGTGATTAACTGATGGAGCGCCGTCTCAAATATATTTGCCTTTTAATCAAAATACTAATTGCCCTTGGGGTCTTGTAATTAAATAGTTATATTTACACCCCTAAAGACTGGAGGTAATGTTTGTTCAATGTAACAGGCGAGTTTCCACATATGCATTAAATAAGGCAAATTTTATTCAAATATATTCAGAATTGACTTTAAGTAGCTTCGTCTGCGTGTTTTTAAAATTCAAAATATTAATTATTAATTATTAATTAGACCTCTAACAAAGTACTTTCAAATCTTCAGAACGATACAAAAATAAATTATAGAAAATTATAAATGTTACCACCGGGTTCTGAAGGTTGCTTTTGTTGACATGAACCCGGAACCCATTATTTTTCTCATTATATATCTCTCTTCATCTCGTATTAGTGCCGGTTTAGATAGATAACAATAAAATATAGATATACATGTATATGTTCTTCAAAACCTTAATGAGAGCGAGATATATAAAAAATGTCCAAGAATCCTAGAATTATCTAACATTCCCAAGAAACCGACACTGACCTTGAAACAAATTTATAGACCCAATAGTGGGCGGTTTACGTAGGTTATGGCAACACTAGTACGTTGCCAGAATAGCCCAAGTTGTGTCTATGGCTGTAATGGAACAATTCCAAACACAATCCTGTCCTTGCATAACAATAGCGAGCAACAACGCGTGAACTTCGACAACGGAACGCGGGTTAACCCAATGATCTTGAAAGCGTCGTGCCAAGCCGTGCTATATACGTCGGGCTCCAGGATCGATATTGGGGAAAGTGTAGCGAAGCGACCTTTGGCCGGCGGCCAGGCAAGGCCCACCGCTGGGACGTGGGCCAGCGCCATCCGCGCCACATGTCGGCTAATAAAGACCGCCTGCCACTAATACCACCACTCCACGTCTCCGTCTATTATGTGTCAGTAATCATGATTAATTACCATCTAGTTGGCGAATAATTTTTCTATACTTACACTTTTTTGTGTAGACGTTGCTTGCATTTCATGTGAGTCGTTCAAATCTTAGGTTAAAAAATACTTTGGTGAAGGAAAATATAGCAAGAAAATAAAACTTGCATATGTCTGGGGTTGAACATCAAAAAGTGTACAGAGTACCTGAGACGGTGATAGATTCGATGACACTTAATCACCATCAGCGAAAAGTCGGTGTTGTTTTCGGCGATATCACTTACTTTTAAATAAAGAAAGTAAATGTATTTTTGACGTATAAAATGAGACGCAGCATAATTTAGGTTAAGAAATAAACCGTGGTAAATAAATTGTATGTATCTTTTCCACGATCCAAAAATGTGTTAATCGAGTAAGAGAGAGTACAGCGATTTTCCGTTAAATAAATTAATAAACATGTTGACAATATTCGACGCGTGTCCTGTCTTCAAATCCAGGGATTCGGCACGGTGTGCGTGAGCCTTTACTGCCGGCAGTCGGGCTGAAGGACAGAATGTTCGTTTATTTATAAGCTTGTTTGTCCTCCAAAGAATATGGGTTAAGACATAACAGCGAATAGGAGCGTCAATAGAATGTCTCGCTATTGATCCGAATTATTTTGTGCGTTCTAAAAATATGTGTCACTTGGGATCTAAGCTCTGTGTTTTAGTGCTTTTTGAGGAATGCAGTAAAACGGCGGAGAATGTTGGGGGTGAATATTTTAACAGAGTTGGAAATATCATTGGTCCCTATCAATAGTTTGCGTTTTGTGGGGAGGTTCTGGTCAGCATTGTATGCCCCCTTATTGCAGGGAATACAGCCTGAAGTTAGTTTGCACTTTATACCACTAGGGGAGATTTCCTTAATGTCCATTAAATTATTCTACAAAAGTTTAGTTAGTTTATGTGAATACAGAAAATTGTGTAGTCTGTTTGTTAGTTCCGGCTTATAACTGAAACGGTCAGACAGATTTTAACGGGCCTTTCATTGAAAGATAGCTAATGTTACAAAGAGTAAAATAAAAGATAAATCAAGTCTATGTGGCTGATACCGCTCTGCTCTGTTAGTTTGTTTATGTAATCTTAATAATATTAGATTTGCGATGTATGTTAATCTGCGTTCGAAAACGACTTTCAGTGTATATTGGAACACGGTTAAGATTTAGTGAGTGCAAATGTGTTGTGGTCATGGAATCGGCTTTAAATTGGAATGCAGTGACCCGGTGAACTCGACTGAACTAGGGTAGCAGTGAAGCGTAGGGGAGGGGGGAGTGGGAGGACTTAGATGAACCTCCCAAAGTCAATACGTGGAGGCTCAATCAACCGTCAGGGCCATTATGACAACTCTCCGATGAATTTTTACAATCTTGATATTGGCTCGATGTCCCTCGAGAGCTTCATAGATATTATATCGGTGCTAAGGGAATGTGAGCTCTTTTATATATTCTATTCACTTGGCAGGAAATTACTGGGCGTTTTTATTCATGCTTTAATTGTTGTCTCAACTGTTTGGTTTTAAGTGTTGCAAAAATCGTAATATTGAACTTTATAACAGCCTCGTTGTTCTAGTTGTTAGTAAATTTGTCTGCTGTTCACTATGTCCCGGGTTCGATTCCCAGGTCGGCTCAAAAATAGATTTTTGATTGATAAAATTTTCAATAAATGCTTGGAGTTTGGAATTTGGCGGTGACTACAAAGATAAATTCGGGTTAGAATTACGACTTCATACTTCATACGAGCCAAAACTGTCTCTATTCCAAATTTCACCTTAATCGGTTCAGCGGTTTATACGTGAAATCACAAACGGACACTCAAGACTCTTTCACATTTATAAAGTTAGTACAGATCGTAGTGCAACAAAGTCCGACAGTTACAGTTAGAGGCAGGAAATAAGTAACAACCAAGTAGTTTTTAATTTGTAGGCATAACGTGCAAGTTAAGCGTTTGTTTTGTATATTCGTATCCATTAGCGTGGATGGGTGGTCTGATTAAAATGCAAATTGTGTTGTAGCTAGTAGATTGTCGGGTGGCGGGTCTCGGCGGGTTTACGACTGGTGTTTATACGGCCGTTATTGTGTCTAGCCGTGCCGTGAACTTGTACCGTGAATGGTGTGCACGGTAACGTGTTTTTGTTCTGTCTTGGAAGATTATACAAAACCAATATTAAGTGCCGTGGTGGCCTTGAGGTTTGAGCAGTATCAATGAGTTTTACTAAAACTTATGTTAATCATCATCGCCTGTATTCCCGGGAGGAGTATGCAGAGGTGTTGTTATAACAACACCCACTTTTCACTGAAGATCATTTAGTGCCAACTTGACAGATAGTAAGTCTATCGCCGTCTCAGACACTATACATACGTCTTTCGATTACTTCACAGAAATATGCAAGTTTCGTCACGATGTTTTCCTACACCGTAAGCACGTGATGTGAAGTCACTGCTCATAAGTTTGTAGAAAAACGAATTGGTACAGCCCCCGCTGGGTTTCGAACTTGCGTCGCTTGTGTAGCAGGCGACTGTAGAAACCTCAAGGCCACCACGCTGAAACTGGTAGTTGTTAGAAGCTGCTTATATTATCCCATTCCGATAGCACTTCATTTATTGGTCTTGGCGTCCAATTGTAAATCTTTGGCAAATCAGTCAGTCGGAAGTCGGATTTTCCGTATTTAAGTGTACCTATCCATACATATAAATGAAAAAGAATCAATTAAAAAAAAATGCTGTCTGTTCGTCGTTATTTAGGGTTCCGTGAAACAAAGCCGCCCATGAAATTAAGTCTACGAGGATGAAACGGTTGTGGCCCAACTCGTTGTTGTTTACAAAAAGTATATCCGTACTTGTCCGGACATTATATAAATCATCATGAGCGTAGTAGGTAGCGTCGTAAATATACCTAACGCCAGTTTCCTGGCTGTTCATAATCTAGATGGGGAAACGGGGAAATAAAAACTGGTGCAGCGCGTATAATTAATCCGAGCAATCACGTTTAATCGAGGAGCGGGAAAATGAAATGTCGGTCGCTATGAGCGCCGTTTGAGTGGCGGGATGGATCGGGCGGAAAATTCTCAGAAATATAGGTTGCCTGTGACGTCACATTTAACATCGCTAATGGGATCGACTTTATGGAGGAAAAGCTGCCGTCGATGGATGAGGACATGGTTAAAATATGAGCCTTTATTATGATATATACTGATGAATAAAATTGAAGAGTGTGATCATAATTCCAAATTTATAGTGTTTCGTCGTTAGTGTATAGTGTTAAGTCGCGACTAAAAACTTGTATAGTTTGAGGCTAGTAAGAGAGTAAACATATTAAGCTGACCATGTATAACACGAGTATTAAAATTGTATTATATAGCTTCCCTTCAGTCAAAGAGCCGTGGAGCCCTTGGGGTTGGAGCGCGACGCAAGTTCGAATCCCAGCGGGCCTGTATCGTTGAGTTATTTCTAAAAACTTATGTGCAGTTATTTCACACCTCGTGTTTTATAGTGAAGGAAAACATTGTGAGGAAACCTGCATGTGTCTGAGAGTTAATTCAAAGACGTATGTATAATGCCTGAGACGGCGATGGACTTACTTTCTGTTACTTTGGCGCTTAATCATCTTCGGTGAAATGTGGGTGTTATTACAACACCTCTGCCTACAACTTCAGGGAATACCGGCGTGAGCATATGTATGTGTATGTATGTCATTCAGTTTCAAAGATATTAAGTTTTAAATTGGTAATCCAAATCAATTGCTCGCCAGTGTATATCAATTTGCATTACAACATAAACTGGGCTTATTACATGTTTCTTTGATCCGCGAATTACCAGACTTCACCTTGGGTTCATATTAAAAGTTAAGGTCATTGGATAAGCCTTCGTGCTGACCTTGTGCCAAGAGGTCGAACTGTAGGGTCATGCAATCTTTTCCTGTTTTCCAATACGATTCATCGATTACCATTAGTTGTACAGTTCTATATTTAGGGCTGCTGGATAAAGTACTGCATTATTTTGAATAATCAGATGATATAAATGACGCAAGCTCAAATCCACGCGGACTATACCGAGTTTTCTTAAATGCAGAAGAAGGAAAACATTGAAACATTGACAGGATACTTGTAATACCTAAGAGCCTAATAATACATACATATGCTCACGCCTGTATTCTCCGAAGCGGTGGGCAGAGGTGTTGTAATAACGCCACCTGCCTTTCACCGAAGATGATAAGTGCCAACGTGACGGAAGGTGAGTCCATCGCCGTCTCAGGCACTATACATACGTCTTTGAATTACTTCTCAGACCAATGAAGGTTTCCTCACGATGTTGGTGTGACTGATAATAAGAAACGCTGTATAGGTATTGTTACACCTCTGCCTACCCCTTAGAGGTTCCTTCTATGAAATAAATAAAAAAATTTTTTACTGTATTTTCCGCAATCATTCCGCTTTCGATTTCTCCTGAGATTTCTCATCTTCTCATCTCATGCACTATTACACTAGACATACATAAAACATTGTGTTTCGTACACTTTAGATGATTCCTTCCCTAGAAATATGTATATAAAGAAATAAAATTTAAGTGTCTGTTTGTAATTCAGCTTTTCACTCAATGAATATGAAAGTTACGGTACATAAATAAAAAAAAAACAGTTTTACCTTTTTTTTCTGTCGGTCTATTTGTTTCGGCTAATCTCTGAATCGCCTGAACTAATTGTAACCGGACTTTCACTATCAGTTAGATAATGTTATAAGGAGTAACAAACAGACAGACAGAGACATTTTTTAGAAATTGATTTTTTAGTTCACTATCGAATATACATTTAGAGAAAAACATTTTGGAATTACAAACAGACACTTCTATTTTATTTATCTGTAAATATTCACGTTATCTCTTTCTTGTATGGGGGTGAAACCGCGCGGCACAGCTAGTATTGTGATATGGTTTGTTTTCCATCTCCTTCCAAATATAGATCGTAGGAGCTGGTATTTAAATTATCATAACATCATATTATATAGCGTTCCCGTTGAGACAACATGATTGTTGTTTTATTATTGTCTGTTCATGTCAGAATAAACAGACCTTCCCAACAATAATACAGGAATGTTCCAATAAATGTTCCTCCCTAACGTGTCAGTCTTGTGACTACACTCGGGTGCAATGTATCTGGGTCACACGCAATGCACGCAATATAGCCTTTTTTCTTCATACATACATATGCCTGTATTCAGAGCAGAGGTGTTGCAATAACAACACCCATTTTTTACCGAAGATATCCACGTATCGCCGTGACAGATAGTGAGTCCATCGCCGTCTCAGGCATTACATACATCTCTGAATCTTTTTTTCTTCAAAATATAATATTACAATGAACTTTTAGCAAAACTTTTCTTAGTCGTACTCGCTAGCATCTCCCACAATATTTGTATATATTTTAGATCTTCAAGTCACCGCTAGCAGGCGCTGTACAATAATATCACATACAGACGCTAGCGAGTATAGATTATGAAAACGATGCAAAACGCATATTCCTGTACCCCTACAGGAATACAATTGATACGATATGGTTGGTTCTATTTGTAATTGTTGAAGTTAATTGTACTTTGCTAAGTATTTTAAATATTAATCGATGAATTATTGTAGCATCTCTTTTCTAAGGTGCATAGGTTAAAAAAGCTTACAGCCTGTCAGATGGTCAAGTGGAATCAGCTTCAGTCAAATTTTGTTCAACTATCTTCTCTATTACATTTTTTCATTACAATAGAAGCTATTTCCGAGATAATGTTTATATTGGTGGCCCTAATTATTTGCTCGCATGTGTAGGGTGACAACTTGACAAACCATCTTTTCTTATGTGTTTCAATATTTTCACACTGACAACACAGATGAACATAAAATGTTCAGTAATTCTGTGGTGTTGTTTTTACAACACCTCTGCTTACCCCTTCGGGGACCTCTCTGGGATGGCGTTTATTTATTTTATTTTTTTTAATGACTGCATATACATTCTATATGTTTTCAAAACCATACGTATTTATAATTAACTATTACGGACATACCAATTACAATAATTAACATTGACATTTGAGAACGGTGATCTTATGCCTTATAAAATACACTATAGAGAATTAGGGCCGGAAACTAGTCTTATAAGAATCTCGTAATAACATTAGTGTGTGTGACCGCAATAGTCTTAGAGGGCAACATGTCGGTGTCCGAGTGGGTTATTGTCAGCCAGCTGATATTGCGGCGAGCACTATTGAGACTGATGCTCACCCTGACATAAGGTTACAGTCACACTTCGAGCGAGATTAGATCTCTACCAATGTTACTTGTTAATCTTTCTGAGTTGGTTTTAATCCCGTTCCTATGACTGACTGACATAGTGATCTATCAACGCACAGCCCAAACCTGGACGGATCGGGCTGAAATTTGGCATGCAGGTAGATGTTATGACGTAGGCATCCGCTAACAAAGGATTTTGATTAATTCTACCCCCAAAGGGATAAAATTGGGGATAAAAGTTTGTCAATTTACGACTAGCGCTATGGACTATTATAAACGTGAAAGTTGTAAGAATGTATGTACGGATGTATGATTGTTACTCTTTCAAGCAAAAAGTACTGAATGGATTTTGACAGACAGAAGCAGATATCTAGCTATGTATATTTAGATTTTTCTATATTTATAGGTGAAATAAGAGTTCGCATTTGACCGTTTATCTACACTCGCGCATTAAGGGTTCCACTATCAATAAGCGGCAAAATCACGTTTGTTATATGGGAGTCCTAATCAATATTTATTTTAATCTGTTTTTAGTGTGTTTTGCTATCTGTGAAACTGTTCATGAAGTGACAGCAACAGGGTCCCGTATTGCCCTTTGGTTACGGATCAGTAAAATTCTTGCATGCTTTGCAATTACTTTCTGGAGTTGAGATTTTCAGCATTTATTTATGAACTACACTTAAAATGCCGTAAATATTATCTGTTATAATGCATCAGGCCAGTACACGTTTATTGTCCGTTGCCCGCTGTAACAAGCGCGCCTCCCCCCTCAGGGTGCGATATAACGCCAGCTGACCGTTTCTTTATTATCGTGCACATTGCAGCTCTAACGTGGCTTGTTTATGTGCTACATCTATCACCTTAAATGCTCGCTAAAGGATCTGGTTGCTGCATCTTACTCGTTTTTATCGTCACCAGACTGAGATGCTACAACATACAGACACCGTCATCATCACCCTGCAGTTTTATAATATTAGTATAGATTATATTTATCTCAACCTCGTAATACAAGGACCTAGATCCCGTGGCAGACCCAAGAAGCGCTGGCTTGACGTCGTTAAAGCCGACATGAGAGAGAACGACCTCACAGAGGAGGGTGCCAAAGACCGAGCAAAGTGGAGGAGAGAGAGCAGGAAAGCGGACCCCAGCACCATGCCGGGGAAACGCTAAGTCGAAGAAGAAGTATAGATTATATTTGACGCTAGATGTCGCAATGTTTCGAGTTTCATTCCGCTGTACATGTAATTGAAGGCATTGTGTAATAGAGTGTTGTTTTCTAGCACGACCGCGGGATAATGGCGTGTGACAATGATAAATTGCATGCTGTTCATTGCGTTATATTTTGACGCTTTCGAATTCAGGGTTTGACAATATTAATTATTGTTTTTGATCAGTTTAGGCCGAGGAAATAAAAACATAGGCCAACGGTTTTTAAAGCGGTTCAGTATTTCACGAGATTACACCCAATTTTAAAGAATAAACACACTTTTAACCCCTTTATTATGTTTGATGAATGTTAGCAGAGCTAAACGCTATGTGGGAAGAACGTGTGGTCATCCTCATTCCCAGCAAAGGGAAGATCTTCCAGCCAGGCGTGACTCCAACTGCACTAGTTGCGAACTTGTATATATACTGCAATGAGCTTGAATACTCTTATTGCGCGATTTAGGTTCTTGTGTATTTGGACTCAAACTTTGCAATTGTTAGCGAGCAGCGCCATCTATGTAGCGAGAAACGGTGCTACAGCCACTTTTTACCTGATTACGGCGAAACTAAAAGAAGGGTTATGATTTTTACCCGTATGTATGTACTTACTCTTATCACTTGTTTCATACTTTTGATTGCGTGTTTTTTCAGCAGTCGGTTTTTAGTTTTAAGCTGTTTTTAAATACTGAAAAAAAAGGTATTCCGTGGAATAGTGAGTGAATGCATCTAAACATTAGATAACTCCCAAAACATAATTCCGGCCATCGTTGCTAATGACCACATTATACGAAACAGGTCAAACCATCTATCTGCTTATTGGCTGAGTTGATAGCTGGCTCGTGATTGAATTTAATCCGGCTTTCTACTGGGGATCCGATTAGAGGCGCTCTGAGGTGAGTGCATCGCATATATATAGATACGATGAGGGCTCTTTCTATTAGGTATGAGATAGCGATAGTATGTTAGTCATAGATTCTATTGTAGTAGTAGACATTATATTTGCAGACATTGGTCACCAACGTAAGAAATTGCCAAATGTAAATAGGTACGATATGTTGTGTTCTAGACTGGAGACAATTTTATATATTTGAATTCCCTGAAGGAGTAGGCAAAGGTGTCATTTTTCTTCTCTTCGTGATTATATGATTGTCCTGATTATATTTTTTTCACGCTTCTGGACCCTAGCCTGCTTTGTTACATAATTAATGAGTTAAACGGAGCATCTTTTGCTCGTCGCTCAAAGTTTCGTTTTGTTTAGTGTGAACTTAGTATTCGTAAAATTATTATTATTTTCTATTATACTAAAGTTTATATATCTGACCCAAATACAGCCAGTTCATCCGATTGAACGACAAATGGCAAGTTTTTATGTATAGCAGGATTTAATTTAACGTGTTTGTCTGTAGCTGTGCTACCAAGGGAACACTATTGACATTGACCGCTGTTCAACAATGCCCTTGAGTTTTGAAATTTGTGCATTGGAACTGTGTCCATGGGCTTACATTAAGTGATTTATTTCGTTTTCTTAAAATTTCATATTATTTTTGAGCAGTTACTGAGTTTCTTGCCAAGTTCTTCTCAGTAAAAGCAATCTTCCGAACTTGGCGGTAGCGTGTATAATCCTGTGTAGTTATGTCATTCTGATGATTTGAAAGTATTTTGTTGAAGGTTTAATCGAACAACGATATTTTTAAGTTTGAGTTCGAGTATTTTTGAGTTTCAGTTAAAAAACCCTGGGTTGCATCAACTAACTTTAGCCATAACAAATAGTTAAAGTACTGGACAAACACAAATTTTTTTGCGCTATTTAAATATTGTCAGATAGCATCATAACTTTAACTATCTAGATTTACAGCTCTTCACATACATACATATGCTCACGCCTGTATTCCCCGAAGGGGTAGGCAGAGCTGTTGTTATCACAACACCCACTTTTCACCGAATTTTTTTTGATTAAGTGCCAACGTGACAGATAGTGAGTCTATCGCCGTCTCAGGCACTATACATACGTCTTTGAATTACTTCTCATAAATATGCAGGTTTCCTCACGATGTTTTCCTTCACCGTAAAGCACGTGGTGTGAAATCACTGTACATAAGCTTTTTAGAAAAACTCATTGGTACAGGCCCCGCTGGGATTCGAACTTGCGTCGCTTGCGTAGCAGGCGACTGCTCTAACCCCGAGGCCGCCACGGCTCTCGCTATTCACATACCAAAAATACACACTGCAATATTTGTCAATTGGGCAGCGTAATTTAAATCAGTCAAAGCTGAAGTAATAGTTTGCACTATACCAAGCATTTTTGTTATAAACGCGAACGGTTGTAACATGACATTTTTAATTGCGATGCACTGCCACGAATTGCCCCGGGTCACCGCTGGTTTTTACGAGTCAGAGGTGACATATTACGCCAAAAGTGGTAAATATTAACGAGCTACCCCAGTGTCCAGTTCAATTTCAACTCTGGACAACTCTGGACGTCCATTAAGACTCCAGAAGTGTTGGTAAATAATCATTTAGTTTTAATTAGCTATAAATGCTGGGTATGTTCACGTTTCTGATAATTTTCAATCATGAATTCAGCAGCTTAAATGTTGAAATTTTTCTAATGTTTGTTTAATATTTTCGGCATTTATATGCGGACATGATTAATGTATATTATGCGTTTGTATTGTTTGATCAGTACTCCAAAAATTGTTAAAACCTGTTTCTGACAATTTCTCTCTGTTAACCGACAACGTTCGATTATACCTGCGGTTGCACTTAACTGTAAATTGTACCATTACAGCTAAAGCTATGCGTTAACTTAATTCGATATCAAAATTGAAAATATAATTATCTACAAATTTTCAGCATTATTATTGCAATTTACTATTTGAATATAGAGTCATTTCATATGAAAGCTGCGGTTTGGTATGTTTTGTGTGAAACGCAGGTAGAATTTCAATATGTCCTCGAAAATTAATGTTACCTAACGTTGTCGACTACACTGTGGGAATAATTCACGCGATCATTAGATATAACGTCAGTGAACAACCCTCTCAAAAGGCTGGTTGTATAAACTAGCATAACTTTTCTAACTTTACCGTCTGACAGTTCGAAAATGCTTTCAAACTTGCCTGCATTAATTCCTTCATCATTTGGCGTGTCCTACAATTTTGTTTATGTTTATGAAGAAAAGAGCCATTTTAAATTCGATGGCCTTCATTCAGCTGATGACGTGTGTGTAAATAAACATTATAGTCATTTTCAGTCCCACGTTGGGCGCCAAACAAATGGTTATTGCTTTTCACATTCGAACTTGTTTGGAGTAAATTTGCATCGTTTGAAATATTTCATATTTGCACTAATGCGTTATTGCATTTTCTACGAAAGTTTATTACATCGTCAATACTCAATTTTGAAAGTTGTTTTGAAGACACACTTATAAGGTAAGATATAAAGTTTTACGTGAAATAATACTACCATGTAAGGAACTGGTGCCGAGTAACATTTGAACGAAATTCCTGCCGTCTAACTAAAATGTGTCCGACGCAATATTATCAAAGTATCATTTGTGGTCATAGAAAATGTAAAATGTTGCTTCATTCCGCTATTACAAGTTAAAAACTTAATAAAAAATTTCTGAATGTGATTTTTTAGCGGATCCATGGAATTATATGTTGTCTGAATGTTTGAGATTCTGTGATTTTAAGTATACGAGAGAATCCACAATTATTTATATTTTATAAGGCATAGGATCACATTTTTAAAATGTCAATGTTAATTATTGTAATTGGTAATAATATATATAAAATAAACATTTATTGAAATACTAGCTGAGCCTCGCGGTTTTACCATCTGGACCCCAAGGCCCCAGAGTTTCAACCGCAAACGCAGAAAATATGTATCCTTGACCAATGCAAGCATATTTCCGGCGCTTGAGGCACTCCTGCTGAACAGCAGCAGCTCCGGCCGCCACAGCATTGCCGGGGAGATGGGACGGAGCCAACGTATCGACACACGTGGCATCCCACACCAGCGCCCGGCCCAATATCCACGGCACCAGCGACATACCATACAAAAACACAAATCTTTCCTCTATATTAATAAGTGTACATACATTCCTGATCGACTTGTCGTTCCGCAGGTAAGGTATCCCTCGAGGGTGACAATTTTCTTTCTACCCACTTAGTTGATTTGTATCACAACTCCCCGAGCAGCCAGCGTGGCCAGAATAAGGGATGATGCAAAATTATATAGCGTTGTGAAATTTTAAACATTGAACCTACTGTTTGCGTTTGGACCCGTTGTCCAAATGTAATTAGGTTAACCAAACACGCTCTGCCATTTAAAGGCCATTAATTTAGTAACCGTTTTCAAATGGTATTTATATCAATACGGATTGTGTGCATATACAGTTATATTTTTATTCGTCTTTAAGCATCTTCGCCGAATATTAGTATGAGAAATTGTGCAGTAACTCCCAGCGGTGACGTGAAGAACTAAAATATCTCATACAAATTGCGAGTGACGCTAGCGAGTATAGATTACGAAAACGGTGGCAAACCCGTGATAGGGGTACTGGTATTTGCGTTGAAGCTCTCGTAGAGAATACTTTTGTTTCATTTAGAAACGGTATTTGAATTCGTAGACCGAAAGATTTCGCTGTCCAAATAAACAAGAAAAATCGCGCTGTTAAGTTTCACCACTTATATTTTTTTATTTGTAAAAAAATCCCCTCGTTTCCCCTTAAATACAATTTAATGAAGCTTTTTTATCCTTCACCACTGTGCAGACTTCACATCTGGCGTTCGAAGTAATGTCCTTTTAACCGGACACCCGAACTGAACACTTTTGAAGTTCACTAAACACTGTTGGATAAGTTTACAGTCAATAGCACATCTGGCTGGACCGATTAACGGGACTTTCTCTGGCAGATAGCTGATGTTTCAAGGAGTAACTTAGGCTTAGTAATTTAACTAACGCTGGTGAAACTGCAGGGCATAGCTAGTTCATGCATATTTCAAGACATTTCAGATAGAAAAGACACTCCATGCAATAAAAACAATCAATTTTCTGGACACCAATGCTACTATAGTGTCTCAGACGGCGATAGAATCAACATGACTTGTTGGCGAAGGCAAAGTGGATCTTGTAACACCTCTATCCTTTCGGTGACCATTCTCGGACCTCTTTCACTCGCAGCTCTTTGTTCGCGTGGAATTCAATCCAAACAAATAAATGCTACAGATAATGCTGCTAGTTTCTCAGGAGTTTTTTTTTTTTTCAAAAATCGTTTCTTGCAATGTCTCTAGGACTAGCAGTTTAGCTTGTGTGTGCGTTGATATATCATTCAGTCAGTCAGGACTCATTATTAAGTAAAAGGAGTAGTGTGCAACCGTCCTTACGCCACGGTCGAGCTCACACCAACTTGAATAGTGCAAGTTATTAAAAAAGTTCTTTGCAGCAACCTCCAGAGTTCCACGGCGGCCCATTATGATACCGAGACGGCTTTGTTTGTTTGCTAAAACCAGAGATTTAAGAACTATAATTGCTTGCAGAGTTTGTACTGATAAATATATTTATATTGTACTTTGAAAACATCTCGTTACTAAATTATGTTAGGTTTAACTTTTGCATAGTTTTCCTATTGAATATCTTTGTTCTATACTGTTCACACATAAATTAAATGAGAACTTCAAACAATCGGTACTAATAATATTATTAAGAGGTGAAGTTTTGTTGGGAGAGCGAGTGATCATGCTCATTTCCAGCGAAGGGAAGATCATAGCAAGGTAGCTGTCATGCCTAGGGAACCGCGACTCCAACTGTTCTAGTTGGAAACTTGTATATAAACTGCAATGAGCTCGAAAACTCTTATTGCGCGATTTAGGTTCTCGTGTATTTGTACTCAAACTTCGCAATTGTTCGTGAGTAGTGCCATCTATGTAGCGAGTGGAGAAACGCTGCTACGGTTTATTGTAGGGTTAATCTTTGGCACTACTAACTGAACCGATTTTGAAAATTATTTAGCAATGGAAAGCCACGCAATTTGTGAGTCTCATAATCTATATGTCAACCCTTTTACGTGGTATGTAAATTATATGCGGGACTCAGATATTGTTTAATAGATAGATTAATATATTAACTAGGAAAGAGCCGTGGTGGCTTTGAGGTTTGAGCAGTCGCCTGCTACGCAAGTTCGAATCCCAGCAGGGCCTGTACCAATGAGTTTTTCTAAAAAAACTTATGTACCGTGATTTCACACCACGTGCTTTACGGTGAAGGAAAACATCGTGAGGTAACCTGCATATGTCCGAGAAGTAATTCAATGACGGATGTAAAGTGTCAGAGACGGCGATGGACTCACCATCTGTCACGTTGGAACTTAATCATCTTCGGTGAAGTGGGTGTTGTATACCCCTTCGGGGAATACAGGCGTGAGCATATGTATGTAACTTGGAAATATTTAACCAATAGGACAGTGTGATTAACTTAATTTATTTTTGTTTCAGGTAAGTTTCATGACATTACATGTACTTCGAAGAGAACTACATATAAGAGTCACGTAAGTGTATTGACATAAGTGGGAAATATCCTTAGACGAGTGATAAGGTTTATCAATATATTCTCTCAGCAGTTTCACTCAGCTCAGCTCAGCAGCATATGCAGTTAGGAAAGTAAAGCAATTCACTGATGTAGACACGGCACGCTTAGTTTATTTTAGTTACTTTCATAGAGTTATGTCGTATGCCATCCTGCTTTGGGGCAAAGCTGCCGATATAGAAACCATATTTATATTACAGAAAAGGGCTGTAAGATCAATCTATAACTTAGGATCTAGAGCATCAATGAAGTAAAAATTTAAAGAAATAGGAATTTTAACAGTGGCTTCGCAGTATATTTTAGCAAATTTATTACTTGTACATAAAAATATTAATTCTTTTCAAAAGAAGTGTGATGTACATAATGTCAACACAAGGCACAAAAATAAAATAGTAGTACCTACACACCGCTTACAGAAAGTCCAGGGATCATTTTTAGGGCAATGTATACGCTTTTATAATAAGTTACCTACATGTATTGTAAATTTACCCTTTGATAAATTTAAAAAGACTGTAAAATCTGTATTACTTAAAAAGGGTTATTATACAGTTAGTGATTATATATGTGATAAAGAAACTTGGAATAATGTATTACCAGATAAATATTGTAAGTAGTCTCATGGACACTGTACTAATGTTACAATTCTTAATATTTATTAGTTTTGATCTTTGTTTGACTGGCTTGAGTTGTCAGGCTCACTAAAATGCCTTTGCTTGCGGCGGCGTCTGGATGACGGGTTGTCCACTTCCCTCTATGATGGTTGAGGAGGTCAATGGCTGGCATTCACGTCATACTTGTGAACAGGTGCTGCTTGTGGGGGCTGGTCATCTCAAGCTACGCATTTAGTTATAAGTAGATGTACTAGATTTTTAGTTATGTTAATTTTTATCGACATTTGTGCATTGGAACATTGTACATGAGCTTACGTTTTTTAAATTATTTATTTTGTATTCTTTAAATTGTATAATATTTTTGAAAAGAGTAATTACTGAGTTTCTTGCCAGGTTCTTCTCAGTAAAAGCAACCTTCCGAACCTGGCGGTAGCATGTATAATCCTGTATAATTGTGTCATTCTGACGATTTGAAAGTGCTTTGTAAAAGTCTAATCGAATAAAGATACTTTTGACTTTGACTTTGACTTTGACTATTAATTAGGTTTTGTATATCTTATTATGAACTCGTGATAATAACAACCTTGAATGTCTTAATTAACGGTCTCAAGGTTGGGACTAATATTAGTTCCAATATGCCAGCCTCTAGATTATGCATTGAGTTTGAATGAATCCTGTTTTCAGTAGACAGTTGGTTTTTTTTACCTAAAGACACATGCCTGTATACATTTCGTCAGTTATGTAAGGCCCATGCAATAGAGGGCGAGCTAAATGCGAATAGCCAGAAACTTATCTAGATTCCGGACTGCTACTGAGAATTTACGGATGGAAACAGCCCCAGCGGGGAGCGGACTCAAGACCTCGCGGTGTTTGTAACCACTAGAAAAACGAGGCAGTAGAAAATATTTTCGGTCATGCCTTTGATTGGATGGAATGCCCATACATAATAGCTGGTCCCAAACATGTACACGTAGATTTGTTTCATTCCCTTACATAAACACAACTGTTTTGACAAACGTCGGGTAAATAGATTTATTTGTTACACAACGTACAGATAAACATGTTGCCATTTGTTAATAAGCTGGTACGAGGGAAGTCTGTTCAATTATTCATCGAGTCGTGTATAGGTGGCTCCCAAGGACGCTTTGTTTGTCCTCTGTTAACAGATATTCAGCTCCTTTGTTTAGATTTTATTACGCGTATTTTGTTTATCTACAGGTATAACTAGTTGGAATTTGAACTTGACAGTATGATATGATATGAAGGCCGTGGTGGCTTCGCTAGCGACGCAAGCTCGAATACCAGCGGCCTGTACCAATGAATTTTTCTAAAAACCTATGTGCAGTGATTTCTCATCACGTGCTTTACGGTGAAGGACAACATCGTAAGGAAACCTGCATATGTCTGAGAAGTCATTCAAAGACATTTCCTGAGACATTAGATAGATAGATAGTAGATAGATCTGTCACGTTAGCACTTAATCATATTCCGTAAATGGGTGTTGTTATTACGTCACCTCAGCGGTGACCCTTCTGGGATGGCACGAGTAAATTTATTTTACAATTTCAATCTTAATTGTAGTTCTATTATTCAATTGAATATACTCAAATCAAAATAGATTATAAATATGTTCATGTGATGGTTGGCGGCGTGTGGTAATCAAATAATTCTCGACGGACACTCTGACCTCGCTGTGGCTTGATTGTGAAGGCTATTTTAACATATACCCCAAGTTTTGGAGAATATCACTTAGATTATACAGAAGGTTTTGTCCGCGTAATGTCAATTATCAATATACTTTCAAAAGATTTAAATTTGGAATCACAAACAAGACACTTCAACTGTATTTGTGTTTATAGAATATAGATGTAGATAGATCACCAGGGTTACGCAATTTTAAGCCGAAAGTCCCAATGTCCATAGCTTAACCTTTTCACTCTCGTGTACCTTAATTAGTGGATTTAATCTGTGGCTTTTCGCTACTCACAGTTTGTTGAGTAATAGCAGCGGAGGGGATAAGTGTTGAATAATATTTTAGCATAGTTATTGAATGGACAGCGTCCAAGAAATTAACTAATCTATAATGGGACGAATTCATTCGCTTATACATGTAACACTTATGAAGAAATATGAACACGAGCAGGGGCAGGGCATGCAGGGGATCTGCCAACTGAGCTACTCGTAATCTCAACTCATCTGTCGATTTATACCCTCCCTGTGGTCCCCATCTTGCCACATTAGTACTCATTTTAAAAAAATTGTGTAAACACGTGTGCCATGCATAAAAATCTCAAGGTTTGAAGGTTTGTAAAACATGATAGGCTAGACGTGCCATGAAACTACGAGCTCTGCTGAAAGAGCCTAGCAAACGGGTCAAGTGACATTCGCTAATAAGGCGAAGTAAACGCTTTCACGGCGTGTGCCGCGCTTACTGTTCATTTACTACAACATTATATTGCTTTGTGCCGTAGATAAATGCTTTCCTTGATTACTTTGGAACTAATAAGATAGAATATTAAGTGAAGATGAAATAATGGATTTGTCAGTTATTTCATTATTCATACTCTAATTCAATATGGTGAATATAAAAGTAACATAAAAGTGGTTCGGTTTTAATAGTGTTATCTGCATATCCAGCAAAAATGTAGTGGATTTTAAAAACTCTGTCCCATTTCCCGGCAGTCAAAACGTGGCGAAATTAACTGCATTCCACTCGTGGGCAGCAATATCCGGACATTATTCAAATACCCCTGACGCGCCGCGGCTCTATAAAGACACAGTTAACTGGTCGAATGATGCAATGTGACCACCGTTTTACTAGGCTTTTGTAATTGGATTCCTTTTTCATTATAATGGAGAGATTTTGACGGTTTATGGCCTGGAATAAACAAGTCTTAATTCTCAGTCTAGATTTTAATAGATGACTCATAATTACGGCTACGGTAGGCAATTTAAATATTTTGCGAAAGTTCTCCGGAAAATCAAATTTATCAATACGTAAGCTAATGTTTTTTACTGCACTTAAGTTATTTAGGAAATTAGAATTTGAAGCACTTTCTTAGCAGGCAACCGCCCAGACCTCCCGATCACCACACTTTGTGTTATGATAATAGATATTTCATGGCTTCTGTGTCTTCGCTTAACATTGAGTTTTTATTGATTCGCTGAGTTGCATAAACCAACTAAAAAGCGCCGTACTTCCGACATTAAACGATCTATATTCGTCACCGGAAAAGAAACCATAAAATGTGATATGAAGTGCTAGTATAAAGATGGGGAAATAATGGGAACAAATTCGACAGCAGAAGGATATATGGGCCATGTCAAGGCTAGCGTCCAGCCGTAAGCGGCGTTACGTAGAGTTGCTTATTCCCGTTCTTAAAGTGCTTAGGGCGATATCCCCTGGATTTGGTGTCAATAACGGATGATGCCCTTTATGATCATTTGTCATAATTAACATAAGTAACATAATTACACAAAAATATACTTAAATAACCGCTTTTAAAGTTTTTTTTTCTAAAAATTATATTATGTAGGATGAATTTGCCGCCAGCACATCTTCTGTAATCATTTTTTACTGGCATATTTAAGATGCCATCAAAACTGAGCATGAGGTACATGCGTTATGAATACCATATCAAATTTCATCGTTTCGTGTGACGTTCATGCAAATAAGAAAATTCTAAAAATTTGTTTCTATTTCTGAGTATATCGAATACGACGCATGCTCGGCATGTACAAAAAATATTAAGGGTGTGTATCCTCGCACGAGTATTAAATATATGATAAGACTACGTGATCACTGTATTAGTTCTATAAAGGTGGTCCTAGAAGGAACCCCTGAGGGACTGCATATTCATTTCAAGAATATTAAATACAGGATCATGGCCACATATTGTGTTCATACTTTTTTACATGCTCTGTAATGTAATAAACGGTTCTCGTATCGACAGACTCGAAAATTTAATTTATTATCTATATAATTGATTGTTCACTTGGTAAAACGCAGCAGGTAAATCCAAAATTCAAAATTTAAACATATTTCTTTTTAAGTATTAATTAACAACTTGACTAAGACTCGTATTATTAGTTATTCATGATATATCACTCTCTTCTAAGACAAGTGATATGCATTACGTCGTGTCAACATGTCATTACCATCGATCACGGTACATCGGATTGTCTTACATATGCCGAGGCTGACGTCATGTCGTGTCGCCTGTCTATCTGCCCCCATATAATGTTATCTATCAATAGCCGCTGCTGTTGTAGAATTACACATATTCTCGTCTGTTTTCCCCGAAGGGGTAAGCAAGTAAGTATAGTCCTTTTTGCCAGCAATGTTTCTAACGTGCAATAGGGCAAATAAAGATTCACGTTTACATAAATTTTCAATCATTTTGCAGAAATATTTTCAGTTTTTGAACTCCGTATGGTTCTATAACATAATTTCAATGTATATTTTTCTATGTGCCCCGTATATTCGTATTGTGAAACCAAACTTGTTGATGACATGAAAAAAATAATCTTAAGTAGAACAGATTTGAATTCATCCACTCCGTCCTTATTTTGTAAATTGCTGTTAAATTATATTATGATAATTCCCAAATTCTCAAATTCACTGTAATTTCTCAGTTACCTGATTGTGATGATAATTCGATCATGTTCAATGTCAATAAGGTCATATTCGGCGAGTAAAATCGACATGGAAATGTCTTTGCCTGGTCTTCGGTGAAAAATGTTGAACATTTAAAATCAAAATGATCATGACGTCATTTGACATCTTAACTCCAAAAAAAAATTACGACTGAAAATCAAAATTTACCTTTTGATACTTCCTACAAAAACCGCTTACCACTAGGTAACCGCATATAAGTATAATATTAAACAAGTAGACGGCATGAATCTCAGAAATGTTTGATCTTTCAAGTAGCTAAGTTGTTTTAATATTCTCAGTTACTTAGTTAATTATTTACTTTGTACATTTTCTTAAGCAAGTTAGGCTTTGTGAAGGTACTTATGTTATTCAGATCTAACCAACATTTTCTTTTGTTTAAGCTTACAGTTAATTAAGAAACTTGGGGTTTAAAGCCGTTGCCGTTTATATTTAATGAATTCCATTTTTGCATGGGAAAAACATTTCATAGACATTGTACGTTCCGTTTTATTCAAAGATGGGTTTGCAGCAGTAACTTCTTTAAGGTATTTTTTTATATTATTTACTTGTTTGTCTATGAGTTGTTTTTAGGCTTCTTTCAGACGATCCATTCCGTATTCGGACCAACCAAAAAAAGTCTCTTTCGTCCCTAAAATAGTTTTTTTTTTTATCTTATTTTGATACTATTACAATCTGGTTTCATGTTTATATGCAGGTACAATATTAATCGTAAGACTTCAGGCAAAGGCAAGCATAGCATGTAGTTCTTCAAGAATTTTGTGAGTGTTATTTACATGATGATACACAACTGATGATACCTCTGACATGGCAAGTATCCATAGGTTGCGATGACTGCGAGTTGTAATGCTCACAAAAATTGCCTTTGCTTGCGGTGGCGTCTGGATGACGCTTTGTCCACTTCCCTCTATGATGGTTGAGGAGGTCAACGGCTGGTTTTCACGTCATACTTGTGAACTGGTGCTGCTTATGTGGGTTGGTCATCTCAAGCTACGTATTTAGATATAAGTAGAGCTACTAGATTTTTCTTTATATGAATTTTATTGACATTTGTGCATTGGAACTGTGTCCATGGGCTTATGTTTCAATTTATGATTAGTGGACACCTTAGTGATATACATAAGTAATAGTTTCATTAAAGGCCTAAGCTTTTCACAGTGACTTGATTACATTGAATTATTTCTTTAATTCAAGCACAAGTGTCGATACAAGCGGATTGCAACGACACACGTGTCGTAGAAAGTTGAAAAGAGAAATGTTCGGAATATCGCCAGAACAGGTCAGAACTTTGCTCTCACTAACTTGGAAGCGGAGTGCGAAAGCCCTGTCTTCACGACACCCGGCCTCAGGCAGAAGTTACACGAGGGTGGAAAGTGTTTTCTACGCTTAGGACTTTTATTCATCCCGTGATGTCACTCGTGTTATGTTATCGTAATATTATTTCTGAGATATAAACGAGGCATTGTGCTGGTAATTTCTCTCGCTATGAAAAATAAAACGTTGCTTGTTACTCCTTTGCTGTGCGTAAGGAATTCAACAATGTTTTACTAAAGAATTTAATTTTTATTATTAAATCCAAAAATATTTAACTCACAGTGTTTTCCGTACCGCTCCCATGCATGGAGCAGTGGTGCCCTTACCTACTTTAGAAACATAACACTGCTCTAATATAGCGTTATTTGTATGCGATCTTCTTTCTCTTGGGTGGAGATTCCCTATCACCAGTCGAGCAACTCTGAACTTCGAGGCGATTTTTTTCAAAATAATAGTGGTTTGATCATGCTGCGATGTAGTGCATAATCTATATACATGAAAGAAATTCGTGTTAGCTACACAATTTATAACTCAAAAACGGTTGAACCGATTTCGGTGAAAATTGGTGGGGAGGCAGTTCAGAACCAGGAGAAGGACATCCGCTCCCGTAGAACGTGACCTAAACCTTGTTAGACCCAGAAATACACAGCTATTTGTAATAAAGTAAATTTGGACACAGGCAGCAACGAAATAATTCAACGATTAGACTTGAAGTTAGTCAGAGGTAGGTACTAATATTTTTTCAGCGAAGATCGCCAAAGACAAATATTTTCCGTACTTATGATTTAATCTTAGGCTAGCCGCACACTCACAACATTACTGTCAATATTCACAATAGTATTGTATACGGCTAGGCTAAGAGTTCAATGTCTCGAAGTAATCATATCCGCAAACATTAGAAGTGACCATTTCAAAATATTCTCCCATTTAAATTTGCCTTGCGTTGTATCTCATGCTCCTTGCACCTTTGAGACAAGCGGACTTCTCGTTACCTGCATATGAATTATGCATGCCATGATGCATTCATGCATTGCTATCACCTGCTTACATTGCACATGCTGTTAGCATCCTCCTATATTTGTTTTCTCGTACAAGCATACAACCAATCGAATCGTATTCTTGCTTATGAACGCTTTCCGCAACTGTAGGTAGATAAAATGTTTGTAAATTACATAAATCAGGCACGTGACCTATTTCATTTCCATACACATTTTTTTTATTGAGTATGTTACTTTGCTGGGTCGGTAGCGGCATTTCTCCACTCGCTACATAGATGGCGCTACTCGCTAACAATTGCAAAGTCTGAGTACATATATAAGAGAACCTAAATCGCGCAATAAGAGTTTTCGAGCGCATTGCAGTATATATACAAGTTTCCAACTAGAACAAGTTGGAGCTGCGGTTCCTGAAACATGACACCAGCCTGGCTGGAATAACTTCCCTTTTCTGGGGATGAACATGATCACTCGCTCTCCCACAGGCCTTTAGGGGTGCCTCGCACCTGCAAGCTGTCACTGTCGAGTAGAATTGTCGTGCACACAGTATATAACACTATCAGATCCCTTACTACTGGCATAGTACAAGGTGAAGTGTTTCCTGCTCCAATTATACCATCCAAAATCTGTTAAATATTCCAATTAGTAAACACATCTATTTATATTTTAATTACTCTAAAAGCTAATTAAGTTTAAATGCAGCTGTGTATATAGTGTAAATAGGAAAAACTTATATTAATTGAAAGCGTGCTCCTAATTAAGGAAGTCCTTCAAAAGTCCTGTGACCCCGTTTAATAATACACCTCCGTAATGACGTGTTGTCTCGCTAAACTTAAAAACACGGGATAGAAACGTAACAAAAGGATGGCTTCCTAAAACAGTCGGGAGTCGTTGCGTAGCACACGCATCTAGATGCGCGAATTATGATCATAACGACTACTTACATAATTTCTTCTATACATCTATACAGATAAATAAACTTGAAGTGTCTGGTTGCAATTCCAAAATAACAGCTTTTAACTCAATGCATATGAAAAGAAAATCCGGTACTGTATTGAAATAAAAACGAATTCTCAAAAAAATATCTGTCTGTTTGTTCTGGGTAATCTCTGAAACGACTGTACTGATTTTAACGGTACTTTTGCTGGCAGTTAGCTTATATAACAAGGGGTCACTTATATAAAAAACCATTTACGGTCCCGTGGGAATTAAATTAACTCTACGCGGGTGGAACCGCGGGACAGAGTTAGTATAAAATAATAGTAACGGCTCATTAATGATAGAGATAACCATTGACGCGTTTCCCAGATTATTTATGACTAGCGGACGTCACGCAGTTTCAACCGCGTAGTTCTCGTTCCCGTGGGAGTATGGGGATAAAATAAAACCTATGTTACTCGCTGATGATGTAGCTTTCCAATGTTGAAATAATTTTTGAAATCGGCACAGTAGTTTTTGAGTTTAGTCATTACATACATACACACAAAAATACAAATGTTTACTCTTTATAATAGTAGTGTAGATAGACTACGCTGTTTGGATTTACTTTCATAGTTTTTTTTTACTTTTGTCTGACATAGTCAATGTCAGCTCTATTGTGCTCGACTTCTGTGTTATTTAACTTGCGTACGATTCTCACATGTAGTCGGGATAATTCCAGAGGTAACCTTAGACTAGTGAATTTACATACATACATATCGCACCCTCAGAACCATTGGGGCTCAATACAAAAATAAAAAAATTCGGTAATCGCAATAATAGTTTGGTAAGTTTGGATTAACTTTGGCAGTAATTATTCTAGGTGCTTAGTCGATAAATTAACAAAATTTAATTGTATTGATTTTTTAAAAACTTCGCGTAGAATATTCATTTTTAGGTCTATTCATTATCCGAACCCATTTTCGCAAAATTTGGAGTTTCGCCCATATCGTTCTGATGGTGCGATATGGCCACGTCTGTATTCCCTGAAGGGGTAGGCAGATGTGTACTGATATTACACCCACATTTCGAGTTTTTTTTATCATGTTTAAGGCCCATGTCCTAGGGGGCGAGTCTATTGATAACCAGGTACCAGATTCCGGGCTACTGCTCCTAGATCGAACGTAGGACCTGTAAAATAGTATGTGTCAACCTGTGCGTCTGTTGCCGCTAATCTATGGAAGCTGACCTTATGTATTTATTGTGTTATAAACCTGTCGTTGCCGTACTATACGAGTTTTGAGTGCGTTGTGATGTACCTTTGAACTTTCCCGCTTTACTTTCAGTATGTAATTAATTATTTGTTTTTACCTTCAAATCCTTGCCATTTGCATTACTTAACGGAAATTTGGAAAAAAATACGTTTGAAATATTTTATGCCTTTAAACGAGCAATTATTCTATATACCTATCAAAACAACCCTTTAATATATATAATATAGGTATATATGTTTCATTATTGATCTATATAGGTTTAATTTTTGGAAAACATCGTTTTCTCAAAAACTCATAAACTATCACTACAATACGACAGAAAATTTCGCCAACATCTGTCAAGTTATGGTAGCTCAAATGTGAGGCTTCCAGCTTACGGGGCGATAACGTAACTAGAGTACCTACCTTGGTTCGAGACTGACGTTCACCGGTTCAATATTTTTGAAATTTCGCCAAGTTCCTACAAGGGCTAAAGTTAAGTCCGAGGGTGGTCCGCAAGAAATTTCTTTGAAGTTCATATACTCTAAGCTTACTCTAATTGCATTATTTACCGAACGAAAATTTTATATAAACGATACGACACCGCATCATCTTTTTATGTTCGATCGTTTTCGAAGTGTCGTTTTTGGAGAAAAAGACTAGACCCCCCCAGGACTATGATTTATAACATATCCGTTAATATAATGTAACATATTTTTTGCGGGCAATTTATAGTTTACAAAAGGCTTTGGTGATAGCACAAAAAACAAACGCAGGGTTATCCAGTACTTCAAGGGATGGCAACCTTTGTCGCCACAAAAAACAACCCTTTAATAGTGTTATCTGAATGTAGTTACTGTTTACTACACGTATTGTGGTGTGGTGTCAGTACTTTGCGGTTTCTAGCCCCGACCTCTCAGTTGTTCATCACTCATTGGTTATATAATCACTATTACACTACGCACTAGTTCATGTTTTCTTACAACAAACATTGTAGATACGCCCCTTTGTCAGCTATGCCCTATTTTTGACCAACTTCAAAAAAAGGAGGAGGTTATCAATTCGACTATATGTTTTACCTCAGAACTTTTGACTGGGTGTACCGATTTCGATAATTCTTTTTTCATTTGAAAGGTGATAATTTCGAAATAGTCCCATTTTAATTTGGTTCAGATCTGATGGTGGAATCCTGGAGAAATCGAGGGAAACATTCGAAAATCTTACTGGGGACTAGTACGTTTGTTATTTATTTAATCGTTAGTCCAACGTACAAAAGTTGCTTAATTTACAAATTGTATAATCTGGGCTCGTTTGTATCTCGGTTACATTTACAATTAATGGGATAAAGAGTCACCTTTTGACTTGATTAACGTTGCCAATATTGTTGAATAAAATCATAAAATCAATATGCTGACGATATTCCAGAAGGATCTCCGAAGGGGTAAGCAGAGGAGTTGTAACAACAACACCCACATTTCGCCGAATATGGAGTGTATTTAGAATTGTTGGAGGGTGATTCCAGCACCGTCCCAGGCACCATTCATACGTCTTTGCATTAATTTTCATAGATATGTAGTTTGGCGTATTTTACCAAACAATAATAAAAGTATGATAAACGTTTAAATATATTTACTTCTTTTAGTTTCTTAACAACACAATAAAATTATAAAAATACTACTCCTGTTTTTCGTCGTTCACGTCTTTCCATCGTCTTTCTTATCTGTCATTCTCCTTTCTTTTTAAGTTTCAACTTCCATTTTTAACTTTTTAAACATTGCCTTTCACTATTGCATACAAACTCATTTCATCAATTCCACAGATATGCTGACGATGCATAGGTTTCCTGACGATGTTTTCCTTCACCGTTAAACACGTGAGGTGAAATTAATTGTTTCAACACAATCTTGTTGAATGAGCTGTATTCAAAGTGACAAAGTATAATTGGGATTTACTGAAGACAACGAAGTCACGTTACATCCAAAAAGCTACTTATTAAAAACTGCGATACGCAGTCAATTTAAAAAGTTATAGAATAACATTTAAGTGGTCGTTGCGTACCCATTTGATTTTCGAATGGCAATGGAAAAGTACGATCACGTGTCGGGATTATACGTGCTCGCTTAAAATATAACCTTGTAACACGTTTGTTCCGGCCGTGCGGCCCTAATTAACCGATTAGTTAATTAATATCGTGACATGTGTTATTACATGCTTTTTCCATATCCAAACAAAACAATTAATGCTAATGTAGCTATGGTTTTACGGCGAAGTTTCATGCATACCGTATGGTAGCGGTCTAAGAACATAGCTTAAGTATTAGTAGCCTCGGGGTTTGAGCAGAGGCAAGTTCGATTCCCAGCGGAGCTTGTACCACATATGTTTGTGTATGTAACTCTATTGCAGATTAGCTTCCAGTTAAATTGTACATTACAAACTTTTAACGCCCATTTCCCCCGTTTGGAGTTGGAATTACGATAAATTCCCTTTTACCTACACCAAACCAAAACCCACCCCCAATCTCATGTATCTAGACACAGTGGTATAGGATGTGTTTGTTAGATTTAATTACAATTGGAAAAGATTAATGTAAATTTTAAAATGTGTACAGAAGAAGATGCTCATGCAGTGTAAAATACTAGTACTAATAAAATGAAATTCTCCGGACTCGAAATTACCTGAGAGATTTACTTGACTTAGGGCAAAGTTTCGAACGTGTATTATTGAAATATAAGAGGATGGAATAGTATTTTATTCAAAAGTAGACCTCGGTGCAAACAAATTATAACTGTAATTATCAAAATCCATTACGCGAAAGTAGCACGAGCCCCGAATAAATAAATAACGTAAGGAATTAGTTCGGCTCCAGCGCGTGACGCACTCCGTGCCTCCGAAACAATGGAATTTTATTTCAAAACCCAAGGGAGGCTAATAATGTTTGAAATTAGAAATCTGTTTATTTTACGGTTTCTTTTCTTCTCAAACCAACTACACTATTTCTGTCTAGACCTTGTGCCTTTAAAACTACATGCATACGTTCCTAGACGTAGATATTTGCACTCCCCAGAGTAATTATCTGAGATTTTTCTCCAACAGTTTACTTTCTACAAACAAACCAACAACACGGTTATTAAATTTTAATGGCCAATTGTAAGAATAAACAGAGATTGCGAACAATGCCGCTAAGTGTGTGCAATAAAGCTTTATACAGCGCATAAAAGTCGTCGCCAACCAACCCGGTGTAATTGTGGGTAGTTAACCAAGAACATGGCTGGCACCCAACGTGGGACTTGTATAACTATTATTACGGTGCATACGGACCTGCATTTGACCCTCCAAGTTGCACAATTTTATTATGTATGCTCAAGAGAATCTGTTATGTTAAAAATTATTAAAGTCACGCTTCCTAAAATTCCTGTATTCCAATAACACTTTTGCCTCACCCGAAGATCAAACCCAGGCCCCTGTGTTCCTCAGTAGCGCGACCACTGGATCACCGAGGCAGTCGGGTAGTTGTCTTATTAGTCTCTAGTTGGTAAATACGTTACTGATCGAAGTGATGCAAGTTCGAAACCAAGCGGCCTGTACCAATGAGGTTTTCTTAAAACTTTCGTGCAGTGATATCACACCACGGTGAAAGAAACCATCGTCAGGAAACTGCATATGTCTGAGAAGTAATTCAAAGACGTATGTATGGTGCTTGAGACGGCGATAGACTCGTCATGTGTATTGTTGGCACTTATTCAGCTTCAGTGAAAAGTGGGCGTTGGTATTACAATACAAGCCTATGTATGCCAGAAGGCCTTATCGATATGATGTGGGTATATTCAAGATCCTATCCTATGTACAGAGCCTCACACAATCACTCACCTATGTTTAACTGACAAGTTAGGCCATGACTTGGATTCGTGATATCAAGCTAACAAAATTAATTACACTCTAGCTATCACTTAAATCTAGATTGCATTCAACAAGAAGCACGTTTAGTCGCTATTTTAATTGAAATTCCTGGAAATGTTTAGCTTTAAACTAACAAGTCGTTTTAAATTAAAGAGGTTGCGGAAGGTGAATTCTAAAGGCATTTATTCTCAATCTAGACTAGATTTTGTTGACCAGATGAATGTAAGCTTTTTATGTAAGACTAGCGGACGTCACGCGGTTTCACCGGCTTAGTTCCCGTTCCCGTGGGAGTACGAGGATAAAATACAGCCTATATTAATCAGTGATAATGTAGCATTCAAATGGTGAAAGAATTTTTAAAATCGGTCCAGTACTTTTTAAGCAAATTCGTTTCAAACATATATACAAACCTTTCCTCTTTATATTAGTATAGATTTCATACGAATAGAGAGTACAAAGCGTTATCTGGACTTCCAGATGTTCATGCAAGTTCATATTCAGAGACGTACTTGTACATGAGACGGCGTCTCACCATCTTTCACCTTGGCGTCATCTGTGAAAATTTGGTGTTGTCGCACCTTTACCCCTTCGGGGACACGTTCAAATCAAATGTATATCTATATAGATAAATAATCTTGAAGTGTCTGTTTGTAATTCCAATTAAACACAGCTTTTCACTGAATGCATATGAAAAGATATAAGGTACGATGTGTAAAAAAAAACATTCTATTTTTTTTTTCCCTGTCTGTCTGTATGTTTGTTCTGGGTGATCTCAGAAACAGCTGGACCGATATACTCACGAGACTTTTACGAGGTAGATGATGTTACAAGGAGAAAAAATGCAACTTTTTTTTAAATACTGTTCTGTAAAAAAGGTCACCCATGAAATAAAGATTACGCGGGTGAAACCGCAGGGCACAACTAGTAAAGAATTACAACATGGCATTTTTTATTCCATAAAGCTGGCATGAGAAACGCTAAAGAATAAAAATTGCTTGAATTCGCCCTTTTGACTTTTACAAATGGGATGAACCAACTCTACCTGTTTATTGTGCGCACACATTTTATCAGGCTAGCAATATTCTAGATATTTCATTTTTCTTTTAATCTTAATATTTAAATTGGTTATTTGAAACTCTCAAGTAAACAGAGAATGCGTTGAGTGGATTCAATCTGTTTGATTGAATCCACAGCCACCCTAGTTATGTTTTATATCTTTACTAATGACTACCCGCTGTGTTACTCGCATTTTTTATGTATTATAGATAAATACCTGTACTTTATTATAGGTTAGCTACACAAATATATACAGATAAATAAAATTACAGTGTCTTTTCGTAGTTTAAAATAAACAGCTTTTCACTAAACGCATATGAAATAATATACGGTATTCACATAAAACATAAAAAAACATCTCTGTCTGTTTGTTTGTTCCGGCTAATTTCCAAAACGGCTCCATCGATTTTAACGGGACTTTCACCGGCTGATAGCTGTACAAGGAGTTAAACTTATTTAATTAAAATAAAACAGCAGGGTGCCGCGTTCAGCATAGAGTATTAAGATCTTCTGAGCTTTGACGTTTCGGCCGTTCTTGAGTTATTCGGGATATAGTATCCTATGTCCTTCTCCTGGTTCTATACTACCTCCCCACCAATTTTCAGCCAAAGCGGTTCAGCCATTCTTGAGTTGTAAATAGAGTACCTAACACGACTTTCTTTTATATACATAGATATATAGATTATACAGAAGTTCTGTCTCAATCATAGTGGGCCACCTCTGTTCACAAAAAGGGCAGGAGCATTTTGTGAGTCGCAATTAATATCACATTAAACGTAACCGTGTCGTTGTGGTCTCGTGTTTTTCTTGGTAGAAACTTTTAATTACTAGTCATTAACCGTGGGCCGGCTCGAGTGGCTCAAACAGACTGCCTATTAACTAAACTAACCACATCCTACGCTGTTACTAATCATGAAAGAGTCGTTCAGAAGAACTGCTCACTTGACCTAAATGAGCTGACTCACATATTGTGGACTATATTGGTTCAGCAGTTCTTCTTAGCAGTAACAGAGCGAGTATGGACAATGAGTCAATGAATCAATGACTCCATCCATGATCCAATCCAGCAAGTCCAAGGTGGACAATGAGTCAATTCATTGTCCATCTTGGACTTATTGGATTGGATATGTCATCGCTACGCATTTAGTTACAAGTAGATGTACAAGATTTTTAGTTATGTTAATTTTTATCGACATTTATGCATTGGAACATTGTCCATGAGCTTACGTTTCTTAAATTATTTATTTTGTATTCTTTAAATTGTATATTATTTTTGAAAAGAGTAATTACTGAGTTTGTCGCCAGGTTCTTCTCAGTAAAGGCAACCTTCCGAACCTGGCGGTAGCATGTATAATCCTGTATAATAATGTCATTCTGACGATTTGAAACTACTTTATAAAAAGTCTAATCGAATAAAGATACTTTTGACTTTGACTTAGGTTCGATGACTTAATAAAGCTGTTTCGTATGCAGCGAGCAATGATTGAGTGTCGTTAGAATATTTATTTTCCCTTCTTTTAGCTGTGAGCATAGTATATCTGTATGCAGATTCTTTAGTTATTTTTCATCGCTATATATATTTTCATGTGCATTTAGTGAAAAGCTGTTCATTAGATTCGTTCTTGAAGAGCCATCAAAACGAGTTAAGTTCTAGTGAACGAGTTAATCAACGTGAACAAGTTTGCCCAAGCCTACGCCACCTCGGCTCTTCACCACTGCAGCCACATCGGCTCTCGTAACTTTACTTGCTCAGAGTTGAGTTTGTTTCAAGTTTATATATCGTGTTCCTGTGTGCTAGTTCTAAGCTAAGTCTGCCTAACTTAAACATTATCGATACTTACTGCCAAATCTATACAGATAAATAAAATTGAAGTGTCTGTTTGTAATTCCAAATAAACAGCTTTTCACTAAATGCATATGAAAGTACTAGCTGTGCCCCGTAGTTTCACCCATGTAGATTTAGTTTTATATAATATATCGGTTTGAAATTGACAAACTTTAATTCCCTACTTTATCCCCTTGGGGGTAGAATGAATCCTTTCTTAGCGGATGCCTACATCATAACATATACCTGCATGCCAAATTTTTGCCCAATCCGTCCAGTGGTTTGGGCTGTGCGTTGATATATCACTATGTCAGTCAGTCAGTCACCTTTGACTTATATACGAGTATACTTAGATGTACGATACATAGATGAACTTTTATAGAATTACCCATTCTACATTTATAGAAAAGAAATACCCATTAAATATAGTATGTGCGGGTGAAATCGGGGGGCACCGCTTGTCTTCCTATTAAATGCTTATCAAAAGGTAAGCTGAGACGCAATTTTTCGTGGAAGCCAGTTGCGCCATGAGCTTTTATGCCCTGTAATTGTTCCCTTTGATCAATTAAGGCCCTTTATTCGGAACGTTGTCATATGCGAAATTGCCTAATTTCCCACTCTTCACCCCGGAGACGTTGAATAACTTCTTTTAGGCATTATAAACGCGATTATGTGCCTATTTACGGGATAAATAACACGTCTTTGTCTTTGAAAAATGTGTTTATTTTATTTTTGCGTTGTTTAAGAAATAGTTCCCCGCACTCAAGTTTTATTACGCATGCTCGCGCCATACAATCACTTTTCACCGAAGATTTAGTGCCAACGTGACAGATGGCGAGTCTATCGCCGCCTCAGGGTATAATCTATACTGTATACATACGTCTTGGAATCACTTCTCAGACATATGTGTGATTTCGCATCACGTGCTTTACGGTGAAGGTAAACATCTTGGTGAAAATGGGTGTTGTTATTTTAACTCCTCTGCCTACCTTTTCGGGGAATACAGGCGTGAGCATATTGTATGTATTTAGGATTTAACCCAGGACAGTGGTACATGTATCTTATTGTGCTACTACGCCGGGCGACGGTAATGTACTGCAAGGAGGTAAACTTGGTTCACAACTAGATCTTACCTAACTATTGTACATTAACTTGTATGTTTATTGCATTACACCCTACTTACTGAGTTAGTACACAAATGAAATTCTAACCACATCTTATTTCACGCGGAAAAGTGTATATAGAAGCTAATGAACGAAATTAAATATCTTCTAAGCGATTGAAAAATGCGATGTGCCTATGTATAATAAATCCTTTGGTAAGCAGACGGCTCGGTGGCGCACAAAGGAGCAATGCGCGATGAATATCTTAACATAAGGGGCTGCGATCAGGTCGCCAGCTATTTCGTGCATGCCTAACCTTCACATTGTAAATATATGTACTCTTAAAGGTAACATTTCTGCGTGTTTACAGAGTATTAAGTATATTTAAACAAAACAAGAGAGTTTAACTAAAAAGCCGTGGTGATTTGAGAAGTCGCCTGCTACGCAAGCGACGCGAGTTCGAATCCCAGCGGGGCCCGTACCAATGAATTATTCTAAAAACTCATGTGCAGTGATCTCACACAACGAGCTTTACGGTGAAGGAAAACATCGTGAGGAAACCAGCATATGTCGGAGAAGTAATTCAAAGGCGTATGTAGAGTGCTGAGACAGCGATGGTCTCACCATCTGTCGCGTTGACACTTAATCATATTCGTTTTTTATTTTATTTTTAGAAAACTTGCTAGTAGGATTCGAACTTTCCAACAAGCGACTATTCAAGCCATCACGGCACTTTTTAAACATATTTTACAAAACGTGAGAAGTATGAAAAATATTCACAGTTCTTTGAACATGAATTATTTTACTTAGATATTATGAAAAGGGCTTTGAACTAACTTTCAAAAAGCAGTCTTATATTCTAGTGAATTTTAAATTCGCAAAGAGAAAGTGTAATACGAGTTTCGTAGCGCTCGTAGCACTCGTAGCTCGCTACGGGCTACGGCGTAGCATCGTAGCCGTAAGCCTTGACAATTATACGCTGGGTCTGTCTGTTACAATTAGCTCTGTAGGCGTTTATTTACTGGAACCGACGTCATTTCACGCGAAACGTTATTACACTAGTTATATAAGGATTTACGTATTTTAGGCTTGTTCCATGAAAATATATTAGAGACTAGCTGTGCCCCGCCGTTACACTTTTTTAAAAATAATAATAGTCTAAGTTATTTCTTGTAACATTAGTTATCCGACAGTGAAAGTCCCGTTCAAATTGGTCTAGCCGTTTCGAAGATTAGCCGGAACAAACAGACAGACATTGAATAATTTAAAAAATTGGTTTTTCTGTTCCAATACCGTGTATACTTTCATGTGTATTTATTTAGTGAAAAGGTGTAATGTTGGAATTACAAACAGATACTTCAATTTAATTTTTATGTATAAGAGAGCCGTGGTGGCCTTCAGGTTTTGAGCAGTCGCCTGCTACGCAAGCGACGCAAGTTCGAATCCCAGCGGGGCCTGTACCAATGAGTTTTTCTAAAAAAACTTATGTACAGTGATTTCACACCACGTGCTTTATATACCTGCATATGTCTGAGAAGGTATTCAATGACGTATGTATAGTATCTGAGACGGCGATGGACTCACCGTCTGTCACGTTGGCACTTAATTATATTCGGTGAAAAGTGCTGCCTACCCCTTCGGGGAATACAGGCGTGAGCATATGTATGTATGTATGTATGTATCTGTAGATATTTGGAATAGAAAATAAACGTGGAAAGGCAGTATTGCGTAGTATATTATTTAAACGAAAAAAAAAATTTAATTAAATTGGACTTAAAATATCCAATCAGTTTGATTTCACAAGCGCGAAACTTAAATCGCCGTAGACTTCATTACATTGGAGAACCATTTTTTTTTAAATAAAATAAAATTATGTTACTCCTTGTAACGTCAGTTATCTGCCAGTGAAAGTCCCGTTAAATTCAGTCCATCTGTTTCTGAGATTAACCGGAACATACAGATAGACAGACTCAAATCTAAGTGGGTGAAACTGCATAGCTAGTTTTCTTTCTATAAACAGATCAACAAATATATGCTTTTCCTAGTAATGAAAGCCAAGACATATAGGATCATATATATAGGACTATATATACCAAGTGTATATAAACGTTACATGTTTTCTGAATGGCAACACTATATCTTTAAATATTCCTCCTTCTCTTGTACTGTTCAAAAGCGATCTAGTAAGAGCCTGCGACTTTACGTGAAACATTAATAGCTTCAGAGCCGGCGTGCTGGTGTATCATTCAGGGCTGCACGGTCGATGGACTAGTTCGAAGGAATTTGTAAGTAAGCTCTACAGACTTAATATCCTTTTGGGTTCTAAATTAGTAATTTAGAGATCCTTATAGGTGTGACCCGGGTACACTTAATTTCATGACTTATTTGACTTCGCGGAAAACATATATATATATATATGTATATATATACACTGTACATATGCTCACACCCTCTTCTCACAGAAGATGATCAAGTGCCAACGTGAAAGTGTGAGTCCATCGCCGTCTCAGGCACTATACATACGTCTTTGAATTACTTCTCAGAAATATGCAGGTTTCCTCACGATGTTTTCCTTCACCGTAAAGCACGTGGTGTGAAATTACTGTATATAAGTTTTTTAGAAAAACTCATTGGTACAGGCCCCGCTAGTACCCGGAGTCCCCCCTAAGCACTGAGGATGGCCACCGGGGGGGTTTTAGTGAGGTAAAAATCCCACATACCCCGATCTGCCTCTCCCAGGGCGGTCGGGGACCTTTCGAAGGTTTCCCCCTCGTCAACAAAAAAAAAAAAAAAAAGGCCCCGCTGGGATTCGAACTTGCGTCACTTGGGTAGCAGGTGACTGCTAAATCTCCACCACGCGGAAAACGTATTAAAAAAAATATTTTTTTTTTTTCGTTAAAATTGGTCCAACCGTTTGAGAGATTAGCCGAAACAAAAAGACAGAATAAAAATGTTTTATGTATGTGCCGTATACATCTACTGTCATATCCATTTGGTGAAAACGAGTTTCTCTAATCCATACAGATAAATAAAATTGAAGTGTCTGAAGAGATGCATGAATGTAGATGAAGCGAAAGATGTATGTAAGGATCGTAGCATGTGGCAAACGGTGGTCTCTGCCTACCCCCATGGGATACAGGCGTGAGCATATGTATGTATGTATGAAGTATCGCAATGTTATTTATCTAGGATTAGAGAAACTCGTTGGCACAGACCGGCCTCTATAGCACGACTACCGCAGAGTTATTTCAAGGTATTCTTGTCGAGTTTAAAAGCAAGTAAGTAGTGCCTTGGTGTTTGACTGCGACCTGCGGAACGA
The DNA here is from genome assembly GCA_929442735.1 of Watsonalla binaria. NCBI lineage: Eukaryota > Metazoa > Arthropoda > Insecta > Lepidoptera > Drepanidae > Watsonalla > Watsonalla binaria. Next base: position 498,158 of record OV838929.1, on the reverse strand, counting down.
GTGGCACTCCATTAAAACTTTCCACACCGCCGTCTTCCACTGCGACAGACGTATACGTACTTTACAAATACATATAAATATCTGGTGGACCGAGCTGTGCTCGGTTTCTTCTTCAAACAAGAAAAAAGGGAAAAATAGGAAAAATTCTCGATTCTTCGTTATCGCCCCGTAAGCTGGAAGCCTCATGTTTGAGCTATCATAACTTGACAGATTTGCTGTCGTATTGTAATGATATTTTATGAGTTGCTCAGTGCCTGAAAACATGGTCAAAACGATGTTTTCCATAAATTAAACCTAGCTACATCTATTGTCTGCCCCTGAAACCCCCTAAATGCATTATTTCATTAAAATCGTTGGAGCTGTTTCCAAGATTCCGATTATATACAAGAATTGCTCGTTTAAAGATATAAGATATCCTTTATCCCGAGGAAATGAGAAAGAAAGAAAGTTTATTTTCTCATTCGCACCCTCAGAACTATAAGGGCTCATCCTAAAAATTTAGAAAATAATTATGTTAAGCTGTGCCCCGCGGTTTCACCCACGTAGATTTCGTTTTATTTTATAAATCGGTTTAAAATTTACAAAGTTTCTTACAAACATTCATCTCCTATTTTATCTCCTTGGGGGTAGAATTAATCAAAATCCTTTCTTAGCGGATGCCTACGTCATAACATCTACCAGCATGCCAAATTTCAGCCCGATCCGTCCAGTGGTTTGGGCTGTGCGTTGATAGATCACTATGTCAGTCAGTCAGTCAGCCACCTTTGAGTTATATATATTTAAATCATAAGACAGACCTCAAAATTTATTTCGACACATAGTTTTAATTTTTTTTTTTTTTATTATTAATCCTTATCTAAACAATACGTTAATAATCATTAACACATTGCATTCAAAACTAGTGAAATAAACACTACTGTCTCAGTTATAAATTCAAACTTCACGATCTTTGATAACCATTTAAAAAAAAATTGTTGGACTGAGCCCCCTATCGTTCTGTGGGTGCGATATTACAACCAAAATACATAAAGGGGTTCTCGGCACTTGCTATTGCGAATATCAATTGATCAACAAAGCTAAGCAACTCCAACCTAAACCAGTTGGATGGGTGATCACCCGAGTTCCCTCCGTGCCTCAGAGATCGCGTTATGCAGTAAGTCCCGGTAGCCAAGGTACAGTTACAGATCAGTCGGAAGCTGGTCATGCCAGCAATATTTGTGACATATGTTGAATAAATCCCTGTGACCCAGTCGAATCATCATCGCTATATCTAAATAGCAAAACTCGAAGCATTAGCTTTATATGCTGCCTACGCCATAGGTAGCTTGATTTTAACTCTGAACATAAGAGCCGTGGTCTTGGGGTGGGGCCTTGGGGTTTGAGCAGTCACCTGCTACGAAGCGCGATGCAAGTTCGAAACCCAGCGAGGCCTGTACCAATGAGTTTTTCTAAAAACTTATATGCAGTGATTTCACACCACGTGCAAACATCGTGAGGAAACCTGCATATGTCTGAGAAGTGATTCAAAGACGTATGTATAGTCTGTCACGTTGGCGATTAATCATCTTCGGTGAAATGTGGGTGTTGTTGTAACAACACCTCTGCCTTCTCCTCCGGGGAATACAGGTGTGAGCATATGAGCATACTGTTTAGCTATATGTGTATAAATATATAGGTATTTTACCATAAATAGCACTATACCATATATATATATGACCATTTCTTCATGAGGCATAACTTTTTTTTTTTCAACTACAAACGAAAGCCTTCCAGATGGCAAAAAAAAAATTTGGTTTTTTTCAAGTCGGGTGCTAAGTTCACATAGCTCTATACAATAACTATAAACATGAACAAAACTATTTAATTTGATTTCGAGAGCGAGTGTTCGCAGTGAATAAAACATACTTAATCCTTTGAGAGTGTAATTAGGCAACAATTACACGGGCGAGCATCCCGCGAGTGACGTGCTAACCTTACTAACTACACGCCGCTTATCACACCGACGCGTAGCATACACGCATATTCGCCGCGGCCGTTTTATTGGTTGGAAAAAATACTGCATACGATTACCTTTGGAGTGGTCTGAATTTAATTAGACTTTACATCATGACGATAGTATCAATACATTTGTTTAACGTAAAACGCAATTCAAAATCCATTTAAGTGGACATTAGAACTAGCAACAACAAATGTTTATATTTATATAATATATACAATTTATGATTAAGTGTGACGGTAAGTTGCCGAAGATATACAATAAATATTCCTTAGTGCACCTTTTGACGTGTTATCGCTGAACTGAATTACATCAGCTACGATTTGGTTAGTGTAGGAAGAGTTCTATTTCTAAAGCATCAAAAAAGCTATTTTATTATGACCCAATACATACACATACATATGCTCACGCCTGTATTCCCCGAAGGGGTAGGCAGAGGTGTTGTTATCACAACACCCACTTTTCACCGAAGATGAATAAGTGCCAACGTGACAGATGGTGAGTCTATCGCCGTCTCAGGCACTATACATACGTCTTTGAATTACTTCTCAGAAATATGCAGGTTTCCTCACGATGTTTTCCTTCACCGTAAAGCACGTGGTGTGAAATTACTGTACATAAGTTTTTTAGAAAAACTCATTGGTACAGCCCCGCTGGGATTCCAACTTGCATCACTTGCGTAGCAGGCGACTGCTCAAGCCCCGAGGCCACCACGCCTCTAAATTATGACCAAAATAAACAATCTTTGTTTTACTATTCAGTATTACTGTGAACAAATGTATATATTAAAGTGTACTATCGTCGTGACTACCAAATAAAGAATAAAATTGCGTTTTTCTGAAATTACAAAAAAAAAACATTTAAAGCCTTTAATTTCTGATAATTTCAAAGTTTAAATGATAAAATGTTCACTTGTAGATGTCATCAGCGACAGTTGTGACATTTACCTGTTTTAAATGCTTAAAAATAAATTTAAAGGGAAACCGTATAAAGAGGTTTTCTTTACATCTCCCCCTCTGAGAGAGAACAATGCAAGAAGTTGTTCGCATTTAAAAATAAATTTAAAGGGTAAACCATATAAAGAGGTTTTCTTTACATTTATATAGAAGTTTTATTTTTATTGTGGTATCCGAGTAGGTACTCGAGTCTACTAGTATAGGGAGAGTCCCTATAGTAAACCAACTATAAATGAGAGATCGGTGTGAGCGTCGTCCCGTTTGAAGTGGAGTCACGCGGACCCTTGTCAAGGGCAAGTGTTGAGGGGCAAGTTTGTGTATTGTTGTTCAACCGTGCGCCCCTTGCCTCCTTAATGACTCACACCGTCATACTAGAGAACAGGTGCTGCTGCTCTACTCTGTTGTAATTTACTATTCCTGCTTTTTTGTACCCAAAGGGTGCCAACGGAACCTTATTGCTACGCCTCCGCGGTCCGTCCGTCCGTCTGTCAGCGGCCTGAATCTCACAAGCCGTAAACAAATAATAACTTATTTAAGAGTTTAAAAGCCGTGGTGGTTTGAGAAGTCGCCTGCTACGCAAACGACGCAAGTTCGACTCCCAGCAGGGCCTATACCAATGAGTCTTTCTAAAAAACTAATATGCAGTGATTTCACATGACGTGCTTTACGGTGAAGGAAAACATCGTGAGGAAACCTGAATACTTCTGAGAAGTATTTCAAAGAACTATGTATAGTGCCTGAGACGGCGACGGACACCCTCTGTTACGTTGGTACTTAATCATCTTGTGTGAAAAGCGAGTGTTGTTCTTACAACACCTCCGTCTACCCCTTCGGGAAATATAGGCGTTGGCTTATTTATGAAACTATTTTTTAAATTTAATCTAGGTATTCTACGGTGATACGAACTTTCTATGCGAGTCCGACACATACTTGGCCTGATACAGTTGTAAAGTATTAAGGTTAAGTTGTTTATCAAATTATTTTTGGTTTACGATGCGCGATTACGAGATGTTTTAACAATCGAAAAAATGGAGTCGATCAAATTTACTATCGACTCGCCTGGTGATGAAAAAATCGAGAGGTTTTTCGATCGTTTTTTGCAAGTGATGGTCCGAGTCTCGCCGAATCTAGCCGAATGGAACCGATCGTCGGCCAACGCGATTCATCGGACTCGCTACTGCCTGCGATTGTGTGACAACTTTGAACAATTGTGCTTCGATCGCGGTTATAATCTCTCGCGCATCTCTATAAACAGCTTTGAAATGAAAATAATAGCATTCACAACCATCAGGTTATAGACTGAAAGGCATTCTTCAAATAGGTTTAAATGACTTTAATGTTCTTTGAGAGTACAATATATACTAATAACCAGTCGTGTGTAGAGGTGCTTAAAAAATCACTACTACGCCCTAGTGCTGCTCGGAGCAATTAGCTACGAACAGCTACGCCAACCTTTCAGTAATCGCCACTAATTCGCTCAAATATGCATAGAGGCTTCAAGGTCAAATAGGCTACATTCATGGTCTTTCATAAGTAGTTAAAATAAAGGCGTGACTAAAATAAAGGCATATTTTCCCCGACACCTGTACATACACTTGATGACTATGAATTCACTTACTAGTCTCACGAATAATAATAATGTTACTAAGCTAATTAACTTCAAAAACTTAGCTCGTTAATTGAAAGTAAAGGTTATAGGTTTAAACGCAAGCTACATTATATGATGGTACGAATACCTTATTACGTCGAAGGCCCTTCAATATGAGGTACATGTGCACGTGAGCGCAATTGAAATTAAAATTCCTTTAGAAATAGCTCAGTTGAAATAACACAGCCGCTTTATTTTAAAATTGCATACAAAATATGTGTTCGAATAAACGGCGGATATTTCATGAATTCGCTTTCTCTTAAACAAACTTTTAGTAGGTATTTATACCATTCCGATTCAGAGGTGACAGGTAACAAACAACCATTGGAGAAACATTCCAATATTAGTATCTTGCATCTTATACCTTTATACAGCAATTCTTGCATATAATCTTGCATATAATATGTATATAATCTAAAACGGTTCAAATGTTTAATTTTCATGAAATTTTGTGTGTAGGCTTTCAGGGGCAATAATAGATCTACATGGGTACAATTTTTGGAAAACATTGTTTTGACCATCGTTTTGACGTTTTTCAGTGCTTGAGAAAAACTCATACAATATCATTACAATACGACGGTAAATTTCGTCGACATCTGTCAAGATACGTTGATAGGTAGATATACTAACGATTTTAAATAACGATTGAAATTTTGTGTGTAGCAGTCACACAAAATTTCATGAAAATCGTTACAGCTGTTTCCGAGATTCAGATTTTATATGTATACAAGAATTGATCGTTTAAAGGTATAACATTTTTAAGTAATTAAAATCAGTGAAACGCAATGTCCCGGTCGAAATGTCCATGACTTTATAGTAACACGGGTATTTTACCGAGAGCAAGAATTCCGTCTCCAATCCGATTGAATTGGGGAGGTAATGCTGTTGCACTCGAGCACATGCTCTATTATTGTTGCTTTTGTGCTTAAAGTTGTCTAGAATTGTTACATCATGTTGTATGTTCGTCCCTACGGTTGGATTGTGCAATTTATCAAGTATCTATATCCCACACATTGTTGGGGTCGGCATTTGATTCAACCCGATGTGGCTGATCACCTGATTTTTATACGAAGCGACTGCCATTTGACCTTCGCAACCCCTTTAACGAGGAAAATTTGTGATCTGGGTTAAACCAGTTGCCAGACTATTTTAGGCCTCCTACCGACCTGTAACGATTGCCAAAGATGATAAATTGTCAACCGGGACCGACGGCTTAACGTGCTTTCCGAGGCACGGAGGGAACTCGGGCGGTCAACGATCCAATTACTGGCTAGGGGTAGGGTTGCTTAACTTCGCTGATCGAATGATATGCGCAATAGCAACTGTGCCACGAGCTCCTCTGTATAAGTATCTATACAGATAAATAAAATTGAAGTGTCTGTTTGTAATTCCAACATTACACCTTTTGACTAAATGAATATGAAAGAACCTACCTCTATACACGGTAATGACAGAAAATCCCATTTGTAAATTTTTTCTCTGTCTGTCCGTCTGTTTGTTCCGGCTAAACTCCGAAACTGCTAGACCGATTTTAACGGGACTTTCACTGGCTGATAGCTAATGTAACTTAGTAACTTAGGCTAAGTCTACGTGGGTGAAACCGCGGGGTACACCTAATAATAACTATTTTAGAGATTGATCTGATCCCAACATGATTAGGTGCCAACGGGATAGATGGTGTGTCCTCTTCATACATTCGTCTGCTCACCATGTTTTTCTTCACCTGATCTTTTTGCATCTTAAAAACTTAACTATGCCTGTTTCTATTCAAAGCTCTGATAGCTCTTATCTCAGGAGGAGGCATGGAAGTGTGGCCAAATTATGAAGGCTTTGAATTTAAGCTTCAAATGTATTTTCAATTATGATCTATACTTACAATATATATATATGAATAGTTAGTTAGTTTGTTTGCTTGAACGCGGTAATATCAGGAACTACTGGTCCGATTTGAAAAATCTTTCAATGTTAGATCGTCCATTTTTCGAAGGAGGCATATATCATCACAGTAAGTCCAATCGTGGGTGAAAGTTATCGTCAGCCGCTATTTATTGACGAGGGGGAAACCTTCTAAAAATCCCTGACCGCCATGGGAGGGGCAGGTCGGGGTATGTGGGATTCTTACACACAGACTCCGGGTATTATTACACGCGAACAAAGTCGCGGGGAGCAGCTAGTATTATATATGTATCTCAATTCCATTTTCAAGCTTCATGTTGATCTGTGATCAATGATTCCTCTTCTTTCGTTATATAAACCTGATTGTAATTATTTCCAGGGTATATTCCGTCTGGCGTGCGAGCACGTGATGCGCACAATGCGTCGCGGCCGTGAGACGCTGCTGACTCTATTAGAAGCGTTCGTGTACGACCCGCTGGTGGAGTGGGGCGGCGCGGGGGGAGGCAAGCGCCGGCGCACGCAGCGCGACGTGCGCGCAGCTCTCGCCATGGTGGCCGTGCGCGCGCAGGAGTTGAGGCATGACATTGCTGAACTCACGTACGTATTCATTCCCTAAACAAAATTTACTAAAAGACCTGTAGTAATTAAGTCCTACTTTATTTACAACCAGATAAAACATAAAAATCCTTTCTCCAAGTCGTTTTGACATCTCCTGTCAGAACAAATTTAAGAATATTTATAAATAAAAACATTATAGGAAAAGAGGTTCACTACCGCTACAGACCTATAGTTAAAGTCTGATTTTTAACCCCAGAAGGGTCCCAAATTTCTTCGGTGACATTAATTAAGTACTAACGTGATACAGGCACTCAACATATTACTTTAAATGTCTTCACAGACATGTGCTGGTTTCCTCACAATGTTTTCCTTCACCGAAAAGCACGTGCGGGAAATTACAGTACCTTAGTTTTTTTAGAAACTTTTAATTGGTACTGGCTGTTGGGATTCGAACTTGCGTCGCTTGCGTCACCACGACTCTTTTTATCGAGAATTTAAATGTTTTTGCAATGGCATTATTTCTAACTCAAATCAAAGGCCAATATACGTAATTGTTATTTAAGGACAGGCTGCTGGTTGAAGATTTCCGTCCAATAAACTAACGGCAGTTTTCAATGCCCTATCAAACTTTACAGATGGATTGCTATCCTCAAATATTTGTCAGATTTGTTCTATACAATATCACACCTTCAATATCATAACTAGTGACAAGTTACTGGAATGAAAGTAACGGCAAAATGATAGATTCGTATATTTTTAGTTACCTTAATGACAGATGGATGGAATATTGAAAACAGCTGTAAATATATTTAGCTCTTAAGTTACAAGTATTTCGTGAATCTGATTTAAATTTATTTTTACGACTAGCTGTGCCCTGCGATTTCACCCGCGTAGATTTAATTTCATTCTCGCTAAAACGTCAATGTTTTTTTTAATTAAAGTAGCCTAAGTTACTCCTCGTACCATAAGCTCTGCAAGTGAAAGTCCCATTAAAATCGGTGAAGGCCGTTTTAGAGATTACCAAACAGACAGTTTTTTTTTTAATTGTTTTTTTAAATCATTGCTTAAATCATTGCCGTATTTACTTTCACATGCATTTAGTGAAAAGCTGTTATTTTCGTATACAAACAGATACTTCAATTTTATTTATCGTATTAGTACGTATCAATGTATAGATAGGACGCGAGACGCACGTGAATTATTTATGTACCAAATTGTACTCTGCTGTTAATTATTAATTGGTTTTGATGTTGATTATACGAAGAGATATGTTAATTTCAATGTGGTTTTCTGGTTAGAAACATGCAAGAAGGTCTATAATAGAAAGTTTAGATTTTTCCCGCACACTCTTCAGAATCGAACTCATATTGTATATTCTCCGATTCCTAGTATTTTTCATATACTTATTGTTATGTACTTACACTTGTGAGGGAGCATGACTGCATTATATGGTACTAGCGCCACGAGGTTTCAGCCGCGTAGTTCCCGTTCCCGTGGGAGTACAGGGATAAATTATAGCCTATATTAATCAGTGATAATGTAGTACGCCATGCCAAAAGGGTTCCAGGAGGCGTGAGCAGAGGTGTTCTAATAACAACAGCCAACAACTTTTCACCAAAAAGATTAAGTGTCAACGTGACAGAAGGTGACATCATCGATGTCTCAGAGACTATACAAACGTCTTTGCACTACTTCTCAGAATTATGCAGGTTTTCTCACGATGTTTTCCTTCAACGTAAATCTCGTGGTGTGAAATCACTGTGCCTACTTAAGTTCATAGAAAAACTCATCGGTACAGGCCGCTTATATTCGAACTTGCGTAGCAGGCGATTATTCAAACCACTTGGCCACCTCATCTTTTGTTAATGCACACTTTAATGCAAATAATAATTCTATATACAAAGTGGTAACTGTCCCGTATTGAGAGTCCCTCAATAATGCCATTGATCTTAATTGAAGCGTAATCAACACCGGGATTGTACATTAATTTATGTTCAAAATGTAATTAATAATTCATGAGTGATGCCGTCAAAAAGCACGTTCACCAAACGATCCATAAGCTGTGCTTAATAATTCACATTTAATTATGTACCAGTACCGCACAGTTGCGAGCTTAATGCTCAAATTATTTTCCAGTGATCAATACTTGGCGGTGCTTCCTGAAATACAGCAGTGCGCTGAAAACTGGCTGAAGGAAAACAACGAGCTAACCGCAGTGGAGGCTAGGCTTCAGAACTGCCACCAGCAGATGGCGCTGATCAAGGACATTGAAGCCTACGGCCCCAACCTGATCAACCACCCTTTATACGCCATATCTCAGAAATACACCTCGTATAAACAAGCAAAGAACGCAGTCGAAGAGTCCAAGAAGGCTTTGGAGAAGATTCTCAACGATTTCGACACACAGATTGAGAACTTTGCGAGTACTCACGAAGCACTGAATGGCCCGCAGCTGATGGCGTGGGTCCAGGAGTTCTCCGGCCCCAACGACGAAGAGGACAAGCCAATATTTGAACACATCAAAGAGTTCCTCACGAACGCTGGACAAGCCTCCATGATCACACAATGCGAACAAGCGGAGACGGAGCTGTACCAGAGTATGAAACAAACGCACCACTTGGTGCGCTCATGTCTAGAGCTTCTCTCGCAGTACGTGGCGGTGTCGCAGTACTACCCCCAGAGCCACACAGAGTACCACCGCATCGTAATGTTCCGCAAGTTCCTGGCCACCGCTTTGGAGAGCAAATCACCTGAAGTGTGCCGAGACGTGTTGAACCAAGTGAACACACTACTGAACGCTGATAATAATAAGTGTGACGCTACGCAGCATATCATCGCGTACAACTACCGCTTGCAAACGCTGAGTGCCGAAGCCAATGCGAGCCTGAACAAGGCTATAGAGAGGCTGCAGCTAGAGGGGGGACCTGACGCTCTGGCGATAGCACAGGAGGCGTATAGAGAGGCTAAAGCTAACATCACCAATTGGGTGAGGACCGAAGAAGGTGCCGGGGCAGCTCTAGAGTGTGAAGTCATCGGAATGCTCTGCAATCTGAATAGGAGATACTTAATATTGGAGAATGGAGCACAGAGCGCGGGCGACTGCCTCGTCGACTTGACTTCCAGAGAGGGCGAGTGGTTCCTGGATGATATGAGCGCTTTATCGATGCAAGCTGTGGAACTGCTGTCACTGCTGCCTCTGCAGTCTGCTTCGGCAGAAGACGCCGCTATACCAGTAGCAGTGGACTGCGTGAGGAACGCTAACCTCCTTCTAGCCGATTTAGTTCAATTGAACTACAATTTCAGTACTATAATTCTGCCGGAAACGCTGAAGAAAGTCCACTCGGAAGATCCGTCGACTTTGCTTATGATAAATGAGCTCAACGCGGTCATAATGAACACCCCGGTGCCGCTTAATGAACTACTGGCTCAGTTGGAGCTGCATCTCAGATACTTGGTGATGGATATGGAGGTATGTACATGAAGGTTGATAGGATACTCATCACAGGAACACAACACACCACATCATTAGGTTGCTATTTTTATCTCTTATCTTATGCTTAAGGTTGCTTACTAGAAATTGTCATCGCCAATTTTCACTGCACAGTTTATGAACATTCTTCAACTCATGAAATGGGTCAAGATTTGGACGCGCACAGTATCGGCCCCCTACATTTATCACTAAAAAGTCATTTAGAAATTTATTTCCCATTATGATCAGCTCAGGTCCTTTTAGGGCACCTGAAGAAGACATAAATAGGCGTTTAATATATATTTTTTGTCTCCATCGCTAACTCTAAAAGCCTTCGTTAGTCCCCAGCGGGAGGCGCACAGGTGATAGCGGCAGAGCTGCGCGCGCGCTACGAGTCCCTTCTCTCTGGGGCGGGAGAGGAGCAGGCGGGAGGGGAGCAAGCGGGGGGCCGCATGTTGCTGATGGGGTTCAACGGCCTGTTCGCAGCTGTGGAGCTGCGCGCGCGAGAGATGGCCGACCACCTCGCTGTGCCTGTGCCGCCCGCCTGGAGGAAGATCGATCATATCAACGACGCTATGCACATGTCGGTCAGTCGCCTTTGGTTTACTGGCCTAGGGCGGTATGGTGCGGGTGCTGGGATACGTAGACCAGTAGTTCTATGGGTGTTTGTTTTTGTTAGGCTCCAAGGACGAAGGCGCACAATATTTGGCGACAAGTAAGCGTATAGTTCGCCTGATGGTATGCGGTTCCTAAACGAACTTATTAATGCTTTTAATACCAAGGCGCGTTGCATAACATAATAAAAAGAAGTAAATCCCTTTACCAAAACTAAAACACAACTATTGTTAGTACAAAGACTTCTCTCGTACTCCTCTCATCATGGCACTGGCGACCGCACTCACCTGAACGCGACACTACACAAAGATAGTATTATTTGACATTCGTCGGGCAGCTTTTTATATCGGACGAGAGATCCCATTATGGCCAACCTCTCTTGTTATTAGTAATGTATGTATGGTGATGGGAATGTCCGGATGGTGACGTGGCGGTGGTGTCCAGGCGGCGGTGCAGAGCCCGGTGCTGCGCGGCGTGCTGGAGGACATGTTCCTGGTGCGGCGCGTGCAGTGCGTGGCCGAGGTGTTCTCGCAGGCCGCGCAGCTGGCCGCCGCCTTCCGCGCCGAGCCCCCCGCGCCCCCCGCGACCCCCGCGCCCCCCGCGACCCCCGCGCCGCCCGACGACGCCGCCCTCTGCAAGCCCGTGCGCAGGTACCACTCTCACATGCACCAGGCAATAAGTTCTTAGTATCTCACAACTCTCGTGTGAATTCATGGGTGCTCTATTTCTAATGCATAAACATGTTTTTATATTCGCTAGAATTCCTCAAGGAAGTCGTGAAATTAAAGTTTTTGTAACTAGAACATAAGATGATCGTCGTGATGGATACAATCCTAAGTTTCTAATGTCTTGTTGACCATAGTTGTGTGTTAGATTTACAGCGGAGTACGTATCTCGGTGTCTGCTGGGCGTGCCATCTCGTGCGCTCGCCAGCGTACTGTGCCTGCTGCTGAGGAGGGCCCGCCTGGACCTGCGGGCTGAGGTCGAACAGAAGGAAATTGGTAAGTGATATATTAAACTTTTGGTATTACGAAAAAATATTTTTGTTGTTTGATTGTGTGTTACGATATGAGATATCGCTGCTGCGGCAAATAAGCATACGGTCCACCTGATTGGAAGTATGGACGCTTGCACTGCCAGCGGCATCGTGTGCGCGTCGTCGATCCTGTAAGAATCTCAATACACTCTTCTTGAAAAAGCTAATGTTGTACCCACTCGGGAAAACCATGTATATGATGATATGATATCGATGCCTCAGTTTTACTGATTCAGCGGAAAAGCTCTTCGGGGTGATACCATTTTGTTTTTAAGGTGTGGATGGGCGTCTTGCCCTGGCATCCTATATCGTATACCCAGAACGCTAGCGAGAAACTACGAAAACGAACTGGCTGTAATGTGAGGGGGGTGTGTGTAGGAGCGTCGTGGAGCGTGTCGCTGGAGTCCCTGTGCGAGAAGGCGCGCGGGGGGCGCGGGCGGGGGTCGGGCGCGCTGGGCGAGCGCGCGGCGGGCCTGGCGCGCGCGCTGCAGGCCTGCTCGGCGCAGGCGCAGCGGGCCGCGCGCGCCCACCGCCGGCGGGCCGCCGCCGCCAGCCTCGCGCACCTGCACCGCCTGCGGGCCGCCGCGCACCACCACCTGCACGCTGAGGTACACACACACCTGCAAATATGCTCGCTGCCCCGACCTTCATTAAACACATTTTTACCAAAATCTACAAATACGTTGATAAAGAAATCTGACATTTAGCGACACGTTACATACACCCTTACTCATATTGACACTGTATATGAACTTTATAGATACGTCATTACTAAATCTAATTTTATAGTGTCTCTAAAAAAAATTCTACATGGCGACCCGCCAAATACTTTTTCAGATTAAAGATACTTTACGCAATTTGTGTAGGTATGTGGGTGATATGAATAATATTATACAGTGTTCACTCACACCGTAACATGTCTATAAAGGTATTTGAATTAGTAGAGCAACTATTAAAAAAATATTTTTTTTGGCGTGTCATTTCATATTTGGTGACCCTGCCTAAAATATCTTTGAATTTTGTTATCATATACTATTGTTACCTAATATAAGGGTAATGCTTCCTAATGGTAGGTACTGGGAGGTGGTCAGGAGAACAGCACAGCGCTGAGCCGTCGGTCCCGGGAGTTATGCGCGGCCGGGGAACGACTCGACGCCGCGCTCGCTCGAGCACAGGCACTGCTCACCGCTGCGCACCAGAGGTACACAAGCCAATCACTTGTACCTAAATAACTCTTGCTTTGTTTAGTCTAGAGACAATATTATTCCCTCTGTGAATTCTATGTTTCTAGTGTTTGTTCTATTGCCAGATATTCTTGGTCCGAGAAACTTCACAATTAACGAATTTTTTTTTTAAATAAAATAAGCAATAAAAGATCATGGAAATTATTTATATATTTATATGTTTCAAACGCCGTCTATAGTTATACTAAATAAATTATTTTATTTAACAAAAAACAATTCTGAAAGGAATATCCTATGTCTCTTATACTACAAATAAATTGGTAAGCGGTCACCGCAGCCTATGGTCGCTCGCAGTACCCGTATCATCCCGTTTTGTTACTTTGTCTACAAGCCCAGGAGTGACCTCGTGAAAGTGTTGTAATATTGTAATGTGTGGTGTCGGCAGAGTGAAGTGGGGCGCGGGCGCCAACCCGGCGCTGGGCGGCGCGGCGGCGGGCCTGGAGCGCGCGTGGCGCGGCGCGGCGGGCCGCGCGGCGGGCCTGCGGCGGGCCGCCTCGGCGCTGGGCGGGCACGCCGCGCGCGCCGCCCGCCGCTCGCCGCGCCGCCCGCCCAACGCGCACCGCCGCCCGCTCGCCACGCCGCTGCACCACTGGGAGAAGGTACCTCCATACACCCATACACCACCCTTCTCTATACATCTCATGTCAGATTACCAATGTTCAGTGTTTGTTCCAGGCGTGTACTCTAGCGCAGAAGTATGCCCTGGAAGTGAGTCCGGTGGAAGAGTCACTCATGGAGATGCTGCACCCGGAGGGGAACATTGACACGCATTGGGTGGGTAGTCTCTCGGGAACCCTGGGTACCAAATTATTCACATTCATCAACATTTACTTCTAGCTTCTTAAATGGTCCTTCGATCCTTATATGACCGACTTTAATATAATACATTTTAGGGCTTTGTGCGCAGTACATATTTATTTTTGGGTCTTGTTTGAAGCGAGCGCTAACAATTACGTGTGCAACTTGCTGTTACTGCTGCAATTAAAACATTTATATATATTCATAAATGAATAATTTTAAATATTTGATACTTAAAAATACTATTCACAAAAGTAACCCAGAAACATAGCAAAATACATAATCTTCTTATAATTCTACTGTACGTGTGTATGTCACCGGGTGGTTTCGATTCACAAATCAGCCCGGCAGATGGTGCTGCTATAATACGGGGTGTGTGTATATATATAACAGGTGGAGAACGTGTCGTGCGTGGTCCGCGAGATGCTGACAGCCGTGGCGGGCGAGGTGACGGCCAGTGCGGCCCGCCGGCAGGCCGCGGGGGACGCGCTGCGGGCGGCGCGGGGGGCCGCCGGGGGCCTGCCCTGCCCCGCCGGGGGCCCCGCGCTGGAGGCCCGCCGCCAGGCCCTGGCTGCAGACCTCAGGCCCTCGCTCCTCACGCTGCAGCCCACTAATGAGGTATTCTATATCTACCTACCGTTAAACGTAGGTATATATGATACAAATGTCATTGGTACAGGCCCCGCTGGGATTCGAACTTGCGTCGCTTGCGTAGCAGACGACTACTCAAAGCTCACGACTGCACGTTGATTGAAATTGATGATTAGCATTTTATTAAAACATAATTAATTTATTTATTTTATTTATTTATTATTCCATAATTAGAACGGCATACAATGCCAATTACACTAATCAGACACAGGTAATGCAATATACACATAAAATATAATATAAAAACTAAAAATAAAATATGAACGTTCATCCTTTCTCGCAGAACATCATGCACTCTAACACTAGCTTGTTCCATCCGTCATCAAACACATCCACCGTAGGGTTAGACTCGGGAGATTATTGTTACACTTAGGAGAGCATTGAGTGGAGTCAACGAATAATATATAATTCCAGGGCAACAACCCAGCCAACGAGTACCTGTCCCTGGAGAAGGAAGTGTCAGCCGCGGCGAAGTGTCTGCTGGGAGGGCCGGGAGGGCCGGGAGGGCCGGGAGGGCCGGGAGGGCCGGAGGGGAGTGAGAGCGAGGAGGGAGTGCGCGCCGTGCTGGTGGCCACCGACCACCTGCGGACAGCACTGCCTACCCTCAGGGACATGCTGCAAGAGTACGTACACATACATTTGTAATTCTTCCAGAAAAAGCAACGGGAGTGTTGATCGTAAAGCCAAGCCGAGTTCCTTACTAGATTATGTTCAATAAACGCATCCTTCAAAGTCCCGTGTAGTATTTATACATACATACATACATACATACATACATATGCTCACGCCTGTATTCCCCGAAGGGGTAGGCAGAGGTGTTGTAATCACAACACCCACTTTTTACCGAAGATGTTTAAGTGCCAACGTGATGAGTCCATCGCCGTCTCAGACACTATACATACATCTTTGAATTACTTCTTAGAAATATGCAGGTTTCCTCACGATGTTTTCCTTCACCGTAAAGCACGTGGTGTGAAATCACTGTACATAAGTTTTTTAGAAAAACTCATTGGTACAGGCCCCGCTGGGATTCGAACTTACGTCGCTTGCGTAGCAGGCGACTACTTAAACCTCAAGGCGTCTTTTGTAATAAAGTAATGTTGTTTCCAGGATGTGTAGCAAGTGGCCGTCGGAGAGCGGCCGCAGACTGACCCGGCAGGCTGCAGTCTCCGCCAACAAGACTGCCGCCACCAACAGACTAGGTAACCGCTTACCAATTATATCTACACTCGCCGTGCCCCAAGGCACTCTTTTACTCAGCACATAAGATTTTTCTTTTTTTATGATATGCATGAAATATGATTTGCATTGAAATGATGTCCTGAGAGATGTAGTGTATGTATATTTGCCTGAGTATGTATTGATCCTCGTCCTGCGGGCGGTGGTCGCAGGTACATTAATTAGTGTTTTTATAAGCAGAAATATTAATATCACACAGACTATAAATTAACACAATAAATATAAAAACCCCCAAGAACTGTGTATGATGAGTCTAGTTTTGCCTTAAATGAAAAATAGACTTGTGTCTATTCTATTGTATGGAATATGTAGCAGTGTTTCTCCACTCGCTTCAGAGATGGCGCTACTCGCTAACGATTGCAAGTTCGAGTACAACCACACGAAAACCTAAGCGCGATAAGAGTTTTCGAGCCCATTGCAGTATAGGTGTCGGGGAAAATAGGACAGCTAGGATATATGATAGGGTATAAAAATATTATGGCAAAAATATGTTCTTCCGTTTTCGAGTAATTGACATTCAAAGTTGACCATATCAAGAGCTTATTTTCGTATAAAAATCAGCAGTAACGTAGAGTTATTCACGTGAAATCTGACTACGTTTTTATTTCTTTCTCCCACTAATAGTTCCTGAAATAATTCCATAAAACCATTTTTCGAAACGATTAATCTTCTTCTTAATGTACCAAGTTCAATGACCTCGTACGTAATGTAGGTAAACGCGGCCGCGCGTTCATTCAATCGCTTAAGGCCGCGAGCTCTTCGGCCCTTAGCAACCATAGCCTATAACTACGTTATCGTTGGAGCTAGATATTTTACTACTTCAACATAGTGATATATTCATAAAACCCTACACCTTTTAGAAGACAATTGTTCCTTTTTCTCCGACACCCTGTGTATCCAAGTTTCCAACTAGAACAGTCGGAGCCGCGGTTCCCCAGGCATGACACCCGCCTTGCTGGAAGATCTTCCCTGTGCTCGGGATGAGCATCACTCGCTCTCCCCACAGATGTGTCCTTGTGGGGCACGTCCGAGTGTCATATGTAACAGTAGTGATTGTGGCAGGGGGAGGGTCGCGCAACGCGCAGGGAGCCGGAGTGTGGCGGCGCGTGAGGCTGAAGCTGGAGGGCCGGGGACCCTCGGAGGGCCGGGGACCCTCAGAGGGCCGGGGACTCTCGGAGAGCCGGGGACCCTCGCGGAGGACCTCGCCGCACGAACAGGTACCTGCTGCTGTGCTACCATTATCACGATTTTTTTCATTACTCAAAATGTATTTTGTGTTACTAAAAATTGTAAAAATAATAAAAGCAACCTTCCGAACCTGGCGGTATCATGTATAATCCTGTATAATTATGTCATTCTGACGATTGAAAAATACTTTGTAAAAAGTCTAATCGAATAAAGAAATGTTTAAATTCGAATTTGTACGAGATATTATAGTTCTTCTCGTCATCGCTAGGGGCGCTGTGATCGCATGCAGTACCAGAGTGTCACTCGTACAATGCTCTATATGTTATTTATTTTTTGAATGTCACCGTTATTGTATATAAATTGTGGCTATCTTCGGCAGGTTGACTACATGATAACGGAAGCGACTAGCTTGGAGAACTTGTGCCTAATGTACGAGGGTTGGATGGCTTGGGTCTGAAGGGCCCCGGGCCCCCGAGTCCCCCGCCCGCCGCGGGCCCCCGCCGCTGGGGGCCCCCGCCACTGGGGCCCGCCACTGGGGCCCCAGAGGCCCCGACACGAGGTCGAACACGCGCAGAAGCCGCAATGACACGACGATAGTAATTTCATTACATTCTCGGTTGTTGTAACGGTTCGGCGATTCAAGGTTCATTTCGTTAGTAGGTGTTAGGTTTACAGGACGAAGGTGACAGCTCAGGCTCCATTGGCCACCCATCTCCGCACCGGCCTCAGCGTCCGCCCACCACCGCGACTGCTGACTCACTGAGCGTAATTAGATTAAGAACGGCATGGTGACTACCTTGCGACGTACCGAGGGATTATATACCTTATCCCCTTGGCTATAATGACGGCTATCACACGCACGCCACGCCGCCGACACTAATTGATAGTACTTGTTTTGAGTCTCGTCTCGACTCAACTCTTGATCAATGGTTGGCGCTGGAATAGGAATGAATGCGTATTTGTCAAAGTTTTCAACAAAACATCACAAAATTTTCAAGAAGTTTTGGGGATTCGATCGGACAGCTTATGAAGATATATAAGTTAAAAAAAAATCTGAATCTTACAAGTCTATGGTCGAATGCTTGTTAGAACTCGCAAAGCGTCGACGACAGCATTACCGCTCTGAGTACTTTATTATTGCCTTATAACGACACTTTACGACGATAAAAATTGCTCTGATGCACGTCTCTTAATAAAAATACTTTATATAAGTAGATTTGTTCTCAATAGTATCTGTCATGACAAAGTACATCTACGAAATGACAAATTTCATGATGAAAAAGAAATAATCAGCAATAAGCAATATATAATGTATTAGATTTTCCTCCCGTTTCAAAAGCTATAGTGGATACAATAATGTTAACATATGCATACCTTAATGTAGTTTTATATTTTAGTTTGCTCATTTTCTGTAATAAACATGATTTTATTTAATCTGCCATTATATATTTTTAACCATTTCAAAGAGTTGCGAAATTATTTGTGTTAAAATTACAGTGAATAATAGACTTTGGTTTTATATTCCATGTCGATTAATAATCATACAGTTATAATTATAAATTTTACTTTGAAAGTCGTAACATTCAAACCTTGTTTTACAACTATTAACATCGACTTTTTTATTTATTTCAATTCATAAATAGAAAATCATAAATAAATATCAAATTGATTACTATAATTTACAGAAAATGAGTTCATAGATGTAATATTATATATTTACGATATATGTACCCGCATATAGTATGTATTGCGCGTGTGTGAGTGTATGGTAAACTTAAATTCTGTCGGGCGATGAGTGATCCTTTTTATTTGTTATCTTGGTCCAAATATTCTCAGGGGACTGTCGGGACGTGAAATAAAACTGGATAAAACATTGGAATTTGAACTTAATATGCATATAATGACTGGTCAAACTCAAGGGGTGTACACAAACAAACCATGAGCGAATTTTCTTACTAAATACTAATTAAACTGTGAAAATAATGCTCATTACTCAAGTTCAGCGTCGCGCGCTCTCGTTTCACATGTTGTGAGTGCAGTGTCCTGAAACGTAAAGGATATATTCTTATGATTATTTGGTAAATAAGTTCATATCTGTTTATTCTTCATATATTGTTGTTTGGAAAACGAATGATGTATTTCTGTTGCTGAACGAATTCTGAAAACAGAATAGGGTTAATATTTAAGGCAGATCCCATTCAACAATCGTGATTTTCTTCACGAGTTCAACTCGAACTTTGCATGTGTTTTTTAACAATATTTCAAAAGTACTAAAAGTTCCTGAGAGAAATGCGTATTTCATAATTCTATAACGGCTTATATTGTGTACAGCTCTGATATACAACCCTCTTGTATGAAATGTGCATTTTACAAATACATGCTCCTCGGTCAACAAATAATAAGTTTATGACAGATCGATAAAAGGACGCAATACTTTAACAGTTCTATAACACAGTGAATATAAAATCAAATATTATGGTCTATTTTTCACAACACCATAACTATTTAGCTTCTTTAGTAAATGCTAAAAATAATATACATACTAATATGATAAATGTTTGTTTCTGACGCTTTCACGCCAAAACTACTGAACCGATTCTCGTCATACTTTGTATAAATATTCTTGGTATTCGTAACATAGGATAAATTAAAAAAAAAATTAACGAAGGAAGCCGTGGGTAAAAGCTAGTAACTTGACAGGTGTGAAAACGTCATGGAGATCCTTATACGTTGGACAAGGAAATGCTTCAACCCTTATATAAAACATGGGTTAAACCCAGATTAGACCAAACTCGTGCTAAAGCTATGTCCATCCCTTTTGAATACCTTTTGAAAAGAGATAAGATTGAAACCAAGAATTACACGTTTAAGGTTTTCTTTTAAATCAGACAGTTTTTATCGCTTTAACTTTTATTATGACTGTTACAAGTATGTATAAGTTTTAGTTGATTTATAACAGTTCAAAGGGAGGCCTTTGCCCCGCAATGGGACACAACGGACTCATAATTATAAATGATTTAATAATATATAGTTCAATTCAACTGTTGCTATAACACCTCTGCTTACCCCTTCGGGGACTGATCTGGGATGGCGTGAGCATGTTTGTTTATGGTTCAACTCAGATATTCACGCAATATTTATAAATTTACTTTTTCGGTTGATTTTACCAAAGCATTATTTATATTTATTCCAATTGACCGTAATAAATATTTGTTATATCACAGATTGACCGCTGACTCCTGATACATACTAGTCGCCCTGTTTGTTTTAAACCATACATTCACTAGTAGGTGTGCTTGATCGCTTTATATTAATAATAAATGGTGTATGTCTAAATGATGTTTTATTTGCATCCCCAAAATATCGTGTGTTTAGAAAGTGTATCCAAAAGTACCAGGGACTCATAACTCGAAGGTAGCTTAAATTATTATGCTCGAAGGATAGAGGGTAGAATACGAATAGGTAGATAGATATTTACAAGTAGAAAATATTGTAAATAAGTATATTTTCTACTACCCTCATTTCAATTTACATCTTAGCACCAAAAGCTCTATGTAGAAGGGCAGCTCCCTTTCTTTTCATATAAGTAATAACATACTCATATTAATATTTTGGTCACCATCCATATCTCTTATCTTCTCTTCAATATTTTGGTAAATTACTTACCATCAACGATGTTATGAATAACGAAAACAAATCCGTAATACAATATTTATTTACAGAAACAAGTAACTTTTGGAACATAATACGTGTTTACATGGCTTTAAAGTACAGTCAGAATAAACAATTATATTATATAATATAGGTACTATCATCTCTAAACGGCCTCGATACCAGAAAATTTGGGAATCATGCGAATATTTTAATCTACGAATATAAACTCTGCATCGATTTATAAACCAACGTAACATTATCACAGCACAAGCTATATACACGGTATTGTGTCTACAAATGCCTCGGCAGTTCATATTATATACTATAACATAACACAGATTAAAAAGCCGTTCAAGAAGGTTACACATTTTAATAAAATGGTGTCATTTAAAAAAAAATTGAAGGAATAAATTTCAATTATTCAATTTATTTAACAATACCAGCACTCCTCAAATGAACTTAAATTATTTATACAATACTGTACATAAGAATACACCAATTCAATACAAATATATATTATACGAAATCTAATTAATATTGACTTTATAATTTATTTCAAGATCTATACAATACAAATAAAATATCTACAACAGGAATAATATAACTTTATAACATATTCTCAATGACATATGACAAGAATGGCAACCCACCCTTAAAATATTAAAGGATTTTTTTTTATTCTTAGGCACACGTTTTTTTTTATTAGCCGCTAGTGAAGGAACAAAGGTTTTTAGCAATCAAACGCCAATAAAAAAATATTTGTAAATGCAATATTTCGTTACAGAAAGACACTACAGTAGAACTCCAATTATCCGAACTCCGACTATCCGAATCGCCGATTATCCGAATCACAAACAAGTCTTGACTTGACTTGTCTTAACTTGCCGTTGTGCCTACACTGACTTCCCCCCGGAGATGTTTAAAAAACAATGATTTTTATTTCTAAACTTGTACATAAGTACATTTTATTTATATTTAAAACATGTGAAAATTTCATGTTTCTTTCATTTAATTCAATAAAAAAATAGTGCAATATCAAAACGTAGCTTTTATTCTCTCCAATGGCAATTTAAAAAAAAAATCCGATTATCCGAATATTTGATTATCCGAATGGGTCCCGGTCCCCATTAATTCGGATAATTGGAGTTCTACTGTATATACATACAATTACGCGTAAAATTTAGTGTTTACCAACTGTGCCCTGCGGTTTTACACGCGTAGACTTCATTTCATCGGTGACTCGCGGAACCCTATTTTTCTTAAATAATAGTAGCCTAAGTTACTCCTTGTAAAGTTAGCTATCTACCAGTGAAAGTCCCGTTAAATCCAGCCGTTTTAGAGATTACCCGGAACAAACAGACAGACAGAGAAAAAAATATTAAATAGTTTTTTTCCATTTCAGTACCTTATACTTTCATATGCATTTAGTGAAAAGCTGTCATTTTGGAATTTCAAACAGACACTTCAATTTTATTTATCTGTATATATTAGTGTAGTTCGTAGATAGGACAAGGAACGCCTGATAGAAATTCAATAGCAATTATACATTTCATCTTTAGCCACACAGAGTGACAGGCACATTAACCACAATAACATCTTGTGTAGTTTTCGAACTAGCATTGATACTTTTAACTGTATGCACCAGGGGGCCTACTCGCTTTCTTCGAAAAACCAAATTTCGGCCGATATTTCGCAAAGTTCCTATCCTAGTTCTTATTCGTCCTAAAATTACGTCCGAACGTGGTCTGCTAGAAAATTCTTTGAAATTTATATATTCTAAGCCGGCTTTAACTAAACTATAAAACGTTAGAACATTTTGGTTTTGAAGCAGACGTCACGCAGAATCACCCTCGTAGTTCCCGTTCCCGTGGGAGTACGGGTATAAAATATAGCCTATGTTACTCGCTGATAATGTAGCTATCCATTGCTGAGAGAATTTTTCAAATCGGTCAAGTAGTTTCGGAGCGAATTCAATGCAAACAAACAAACAAAACACAATAAAATATTTCCTCTTTATAATATATGTGTAGAAAAGCGACACTGAAACTAAGTTCTTTTGCGAAATTTCGCTTCTGGAGAAAGAGAGAAGACCTTATTGAATATATTTTTTTAATTTAGCGCCACGATATCACTAGACTAACATACCTATTGTGATAATGTTAATGTTAAGTTCGTAATTAACCTACCGCGGCCTCTTGAGCGCCAATAGTTCGTCAAGTTGTGCCTTGTACAGTTGTGTGACGTCATGGAGGTCCAGCCTCACCTCGGCCAGTTGTTCCTCCTTCTCGCCGTACATCTGAAGCAACGCGTCGTACTGCTCCTGTAAACTCTGAAACAATACGACACAAACACATCCTAAAATACAGGCATTGTAAAAAGTTGAAAAATTATGAGCTACTAGCGGACGTCACGCGGTTTAACCCGCGTAGTTCCCGTTCCCGTGGGAGTACGGGGATAAAATATAGCCTATGTTACTCGCTATCTATTGCTGAAAGAATTTTCACGATCGGCCCAGTAGTTTTAAAGCGAATTCGTTACAAACATACATATACTAGAACAGTATAGATGAGAGCTTTTCCCCGCTATAACTTTAACGTCCGGTTTCTGAATAGAGTTTTTTTACGTTAAGAGCGCCTCAATGTATATTCAAATATGGGAATATGACATATTTTGTTTCTGAATTAAGCGTAAGTACATTTTGAGTGCAGGTGAGAATATCTCATATTTGACATTTCTAGAACCGCTTACTCAAAATCTGCATTTTAGAGAGATGTTGCTAGTACTCAGACTGTACAAATGTCACAGATGAGTACCGGCAGCCCACGAATTTGTTACTTAAACTCTGTTCAAAGAAGATATTTCCGATTATTCACATGGAAAAATGACAATTTGTAAAGATACTTCATTATCAGCAAAAATAATCAAGGATAATGATTTATAACACACAGCAAAATAGCACGATGTATTATTTTTTTAGGCTGTTCCGCGACTGACCCCAATTTCACGTGATGTTCAATATGTGCTCGATGGACTCCGTTTACCCGTAAATATAACAGATAAATGGTGTAGTACCTGATGGTCGTCGAGCTGTGCATGCAGCGCGGCCATCTGCTGGTGTAGCGCGCGTCGCTCGGCGACCAAGGTCTCCAGCTGCGCGCCCAGCGCCCGAGCCTCTCCCTCGCGCCGCGCCGCGCCGGCGAGCAAGGTCTCCATGCACACCGCCGTCCCCACCGTCCCCACCGTCCCCACCGGCCCCACCGGCCCCAGGGGCTCGTCCTGGATTCAAACATGAGTTCCAACATTATCATAAAGCACCGTCTGCTCCCAAACAAAGCAAAGCTTGTACTATGAGTACTGGACAACATATATTCATTTATTTACAACGTAATTAAAAAATATACAAAATATTTCAGTCTTTTGATTGGTGATCGAACATATAATCTAAACCATCCTGAAGAGGGTGAAAAATTAAAATTGAATCTGTTAAGGCAGTTATGAGCGTCGAAGAACTGACGACTGATTCGGTAACCTTCTTGGAAGAACCGGCAAGAAACTGAGCTGTCATAAAGTGTATTTGAATAATTGGTCTCACCGGCTGCCAGAGCGACGAGGAGAGGGAGTCGGAGGCCAGCGACTGCACCGGGGACACGTCCCCACGGACACATAGCTGTTCCTGGAACACAATACCATTGTAATGTTATGTATTGCTGAGTTTGAACACTAGTCCAACGACAGTTCAGAGATGAAAACAGTCTTAATAACAAAAGTATAAAGTCCATAGTCACCTGTAATATGGCATTTCGTTTCTTCTCAGTTTCAAGAGCGTCGGTCTGTTCCGCCAGCTGACGTTCCGTCTCGCTCACTCGCGCGGTCAACTCCGATATACGGGTCTCGCTCTCACCTTTCATTTGTTGTAGCTCCCGGGTTTTGCTGATAACATTATAAATAGTTCATATTAATATTTTTATAAAATTAATATACTCAAGCCATGACAGAAGGGTTCCCGAAGGGGTAGGCAGAGGTGGTGTATACATACTTTGAATTATATATGCATATGCAGGTTTCCTCACACACACAAATTAATTCATCATTCAGTCCAAGTATCAGCATAAAAAGTTTACTTATAACAATGAAGGATCCTTATTCCAATGTGACTCACAGTTCGAGCTGCTTCTCCAGATGTCCAGCAGTGTCGACAGCTGCCCGCCACTGGTCGGTGAGCAGCTGGAGCCGCTGCTGGCAGTCCTGCAGCAGACCCTCGGCTGCCAGCACTCTCTCCTGCAGCCCCTGGCACTCCTCGCGGGACACACGCTCGCGTTCTATCGACTTTGCCAACGACCGCTCCAGTTCCGCTGGAATAAAAAATATAAAATTTCATATACTTGTGTTATTTTTTTGGTAGATTTATGTGCGTGGTTACAAGTAGAAATAATTTGTTAAAACTAAGCAATGCGACCGGCTGGGATAACAGTCCCACCTCCCCCCACCGACCTTGCGTGGAGGCCATGTGTTCGGTAGCAGCACGATGGGCCCTCTCCCGACAGAGGGCAGCAGCCTGCAGCGCGGCCAGCTGGGCCAGCACTCCCCCCGACTCCCCTCCCAGCGGAGACAACTCCCCCCCACCGCTAACGCCGCTACAAGCTCCTGGTAACAATATTAAATACATATATTATTGTAAAGTTCAGTGAATTTGTAAAGAAATTATGAAATAGCCTCCGCCCACAGCTGCCATGTCATGTCAATTATCCGGTTTGTTCATTTATATACATTTCATTCTGTATACATGAATGAAAAAAAACTTTTAACTAATATTTCTAATGGAATCTATGATTGATACTATAGTACTAGATTATTTACAAGTTTGAAGACCAACAAGAACACACCATTCAAATGTTATTTGTCTAGCATCAGCCATTTATGCCGTGCGTGTAAAAAGTCAGTCAGTCAGGAGTATAATTGTATATGTATAGATATTGACATACATATGCTCACGCCTGTATTCCCCGAAGGGGTAGGCAGAGGTGTTATTATCAGAACACCCACTTTACACCGAATTTAATTAAGTGCCAACGTGACAGATGGTGAGTCCATCGCCGTCTCAGGCACTATACATACGTCTTTGAATTACTTCTCAGAAATATGCAGGTTTCCTCACGATGTTTTCCTTCACCGTAAAGCACGTGGTGTGAAATCACTGTACATAAGTTTTTTTAGAAAAACTCATTGGTACAGGCCCCGCTGGGATTCGAACTTGCGTCGCTTGCGTAGCAGGCGACTGCTCAAACCCCGAGGCCACCACGGCTCGTATAGATATTGACTATCAAGTATTTACCGGTCTCCTGCGCAGCGCAGAGATCCCTCGCCTCGGCCAGCTCCCGTCGTAGAGTCTCCTCCCGTGCTCTCCACCGCTTCTCCTCTGAAACGATATTAATTATAGTCAGAAAGCTCAGCTCAAGAACCATAAACAAATATTATAGAAATTGCTCAAATATTAAACGTTATGAAGATAATAAGCACTATGTATTGTTGATGAAATGAGACGAGTCCGCGGTCACTACAACCTTGTAAAGAATGGAATCACTGTGCCAACATAGTAAACGATGTAAGTCCCCCTATATATACCCGATATTAAAGCGTCACAACTCTTAAATTTTAAACTAGAACAGTTGAGCACTCGTAACCGAAGAAAGTGTATGAAGAGATGCATGAATGTGGATGAAGCGAAAGAAGTATGTAAGGATCGTAGCATGTGGCAAACGGTGGTCTCTACCTACCCCCATGGGATACAGGCGTGAGCATATGTATGTATGTATGTACAGCGTCACAACTCTTAAATTTTAAACTAGAACAGTTGAAGCCACGGTTTCCCAGTCATGGAGATGAGCATGATTTGTCAGTAGTATGATAGGTATAGTACCAGCTCGCATGTCAGCCCTGAGCCTGGCCAGTTGTCCGCGGGCGCGGGCAGCGTCGTCGCCAGCGGCCTGGGTGTCGGCGGCGGTCCGCTGCAGCGCCTCGAGCCGCCGGGAGGACTGCGCCTCGCGCCGCTGCAGCTCCCCCAGCTCCCTGCGACCCGCCTCCAGGGACGCCCGGCAGCTGGACAAGCGCTCCTTACTGTCGTCCAGCGCGCTACGCGTCTGGAATACAATACACATACTTATTATTGCACACGATATAAATGAATAAAAAGTTCAACATAACACGTTTAAACAAGCGACGGCCTTTTACCATTACTCTACTTTAACCATGTAGGGTGCGGTTTTTACATTCAATTAATCCTTCTAATATAAAAGCGAATGTTCGTATGTAAGTTTGTTACTCTTTCACGGAAAAACTACTGAATGAATTTTAATGAAACTTTACAACATAAAGCTTATACATCAGAATAACACATAGGCTATAACTGATAAATATATTGTGTGAATTGTCCAAAATATGAGGAGAAGTTAAATTCTGTCCACCAGCTAGTCTATACATCTCTACATATAATTAAATTATATTTTAATCTAATAAAATATAAGTGTCTTTTTTTAATTCCATAATGGCAGTTTTCACTAAATGAATATGTATGTATATACGGCACAGATAAAAAAAAAATTCATTAAAATTGTCTGTCTGTTTGTTCCGGGTAATCTGAAACGGCTGGATCAAATCAACGAGACTTTCACTGGCAGATAGCTAATGTTACCAGGAGTAACTAAGGCTACTTTGATTTAAAAAACATTTAGGGTTCCGGGGGAATGAAATTAAATCTACTTGGAAGGTCACAGCTAGTGAGGAATAAAGGTCACTAATTGAAGACTTGTAGAGCTATTTTGGTTTACCTCAGCAAGCTCGGCCTCCAGTTTATTGTTGGCTGTGGTGAGGCGGTACACGGCCTCGATCTGGCTCACCTCCAGCTCCTCCTTGGCGGCCATCGACCGCTTCACTCGGTCCAGCTCAGCTCTTTGCTCGCACACCTTGTCCCTGCCCTCACAACACTAGTTAACACATTTGGCAACACTACTAAATACAAAGTTAAATAATTCCATATATCATTATTTAATTTGACTTTTTGACAAAGTACTTTCAAATCGTCAGAATAACATGATTATACAGGATTGTTCATGCTATCTGAACAAATAGACAGACACAGAGAAAATTTAAAATAAGTGTAATTTTTTATGTAAGCACATACATACATGCAATGAATATATGAATATCAATATGAATAAAAAAAATCATATATATGCTAATTATAAAGCTGTTAATTTGGATATTACAAGCAGGCATTTAATATTTTTTTATCTGTATAACTCTGTCCATGTGCGATTTATAGTATGAATTGAGTCGAATTAGAAATCTCTGTAGAAGTACACACAGGGGATACTGAGGACCAGGGGCATGCATTGGATTCACAGATGGTAAGCACTGCTTATATGCTTATATGGAATGCACGCCTCTGCTGCAGACAGAAGCTAGTTAAAAAGGTTCATTTTGATCAACCAACCTGAGTCCCTTAATAACTTGTTCATTATCTTTCTCCTTGGCCCTTAGTTTCTTGATGATATTGGAATGCTGCAGCAGCTGCTTCGCGAGCTTCTCCCCCTCCTCCTGCAGCTGAACCACCATCTCCTCCTTCTCCCGGAAGCTGTTCTCCAGCTCCGACGAGTTCTTGCGGGATGAACACTCCGCCTTCAACGTGTCCAGCTGTTTGCGTAACTGATCCTGAACGATAAAATAAAAAAGTGTCTGAAATGCATATAAAGAGTCGGGATTTTCGGCTACGTACATAATATTCAATTTATTTTTATTACTAGCTGTGCGCCGCGGTCCCACCCCCGTAGACTTAATTGCCCCCTTGACTTGGTGAAACTCTTATGTTTTTTTAATAAAAGTAGCCTGTGTAACATAGGCCATAACCAGTGAGTTTCGCTACAATCGGTCAAGCCGTTTCAGAGATTAACCCGAACAAACAGACAGACAGAGAAAAATCTAAATATATACTACTTTCATATTTATTTAGTGAACAGCTGTTTATTTGGAAATACAAAGAGACACTTATTTTATTCATCTGTTAAGATGTATAGATATAGATTAAAATTAAAATAACATTTTATGCTTGATATATTTTTAAATCCATTTTCAACAAAAGTAAGAGCCGTGGTGGCCTTGAGGTATCGCAAGTTCGAATCCCAGCGGGGCCTGTACCAATGAGTTTTTCTAAAAGACTTATATGCAGTGATTTCACACCACGAGCTTTACGGTGAAGGAAAACATCGTGAGGAAACCTGCATATTTCTGAGAAGTAATTCAATGACGTATGTATAGTGCCTGAGACGGCGATAGTCTCACCATCTGTCACGTTGGCACTTAATCATCTTCGGTGAAAAGTGGATGTTGTGATTACAACACCTCTGCCTACCCCTTCGGGGAATACAGGCGTGAGCATATGTATGTAATGTCTTATGTTCCGCATAACGCACGTACAGCCCGGGCCATGTGTTTATTAAGGCGTTCACTGCTAACGACGCGTATGTGTGTCCAACTGTTCGAGAATTTACGAAGAAGTTGAAATGTTAGCAGTGAATGTGTTAAACAACTTTCTTTCAAAGTGTCAAGATGCTGACGTAATTGTAGACTCCATGCCAAATATAATTCAAAGAATTAGACTATACATGTCGTAACTATTGCATTTCATCATATACTACTACTTACTATCACTATTGAATTGTAATATAAACATATAAATGTGTTGGCGTTAGCTGTAAGTTTATATATTGTCTAAATAAATAAATAACATCCAATAAGCATCGAATAAACTACTAAACAATATCATACAACTACTACAATATCCAATCACTTATAAGCTATCCACTAACACCCAAAATATAAGTTGTTAGTGGCATTTGTGTTTTACCTTCTCCCTGATCGCCTGTTGGAACTTCTTCTCAAGTGCAGACATCCGCTGCGTGTAGTCCTCGGTGATGGTGGAGATGTCGCCGCCGTCCTGGCGCGCCAGCAGCGCCTCCACCTGCCCCTTCAGCTCGGCGTTGCTCTCGGCCAGCTCCGCGTGACTCCTGCTCACTTCTAGCAGACGACACTCGCGCGCTTCTAAGATCTCTGTCACCTAACATAACAATTACATTGATTGCACCCTGACAGCACCAGATCTTTATTGATATAATTCTTGTCTAACCAATGTCACAACACATTGGGTTTTGACAAGAATAGCAAATATTTTTACAAATTATATCAAGTATGGTCCAAATAATTTTTCCTTTGTTATTGCTTGTCTCAGGTCTAGTAAAGATATAGACCATGGTATTAAATACATACAGGTATCTTTGAATGTGCAGTAGACATTTCATGAGTCTGTCTCTGTCTATATGTAATACTAGCGGACGTCAAACGGTTTCACTTGCGTAGTTCCCACCTCTGTGAGAGTATGGGGATAAAATATAGCCTATGTTCACCAGATAGTGTAACTTCCCAGCAGTGAAAGAATCAAAAATCAGTCAAGTAGTTTCGGAGTCTATTCAATGCAAAAACAATCAAATCTTTCCTTTATAATATTAGTTAGAATAACATGTACCATATCCCCAAAGTTTTTATTTATTTCTTATCCCAATATGTCATCAAATATTGTGCTCTTAATATAAATAAAGCATTGTTATACCTCTGATAGCCTACGCAGCAGCCGCTCATTCTCAGACCCCTGACTCTCATCACTTGTATTGCTCTGCACCGATGCCTCCGAAAGCTCACGGTTATGGCCCCTTATTTTGGTTGCAAGTGACTTCCCCAATACTAAATCTACTAGATTTGGCGATGTTGTTCCATCAAGCTTCTGCTTAAATGCATACTTGGCAGGACTGTTCCTACTGAAATGGCCATTGTCCCCATTTGGACTGGGAATTATCTCAATGTCAGAAGAAGTGGCAGTCTCTAACTCATCTCCTGATGTGTGACCTGATGTCCGATCAGAACCAATCTTCACCAAATCACTTTTGCTATCAGAACTAAATGGAGATGTTCTTTCCTTTATGCTGCCATCTTTCTGTGAAGACCCACTACTGCATGTCGTGCTGCATTCTTGCTTCTCCACATTAACAAATGCAGAGCTCTCTGATCGCAGCATATCCCCACCCATGTTAACATTGTAGAATGAAGATGAGTCGCTGAGTTTCTCTATCAAACCATCCTCAACATCCACTTCCCTCTTCTGTTCATCTGCAATATCTAAAGTGACACTCTCATTATCAGCGTTCAGTGTTCGGTCCGACCAGGAACCATCATTGGAGGAGTTCTCACTCAGCTGCATCTTGGGAAACACAGCCTGCTCCAAGTGTATGAACTCTTTTTCTACTCCCTTTCTCAATTCTGCTCTCACTTTGAAGAATGGAGCTGATTTTTCATCTGTATCCAGTACGGTGGGCGCTGTGCATTCAGATATTGAATTATATGACATGGTATCCTCATCATCGTCAGCTACAAGACTTACACTATCAGCTGTCTCAGCCTTTTCAGTTCGCTCTCCCATTGGGGTGGACTTCTTGTCGCTCACATCTGGCGACAGATTTGAGGATGGGGTGCTGTTTTTGTCACTAGAGTAGCTGTCGAACCCGAGACACTCTATTGAACTGGGACTAACCAAACTGTCAGGTAATATTTCAACAGACTCTGAGTTCCGCTTCGGACCTGCACTACTGCTATCGGTAATAGATTGACAAGATGCCTCTGAATCTGGAGTGGTCTTCAAACTCTGCGAGAGGACCTCAACAGACTCTGAGCTATTTTGACTGGACACGAGCGAGAGTCTGTTAGAACGAGAAGATACGCGCCTCTCATCCATTTTCGCAACTTGCTCCTTCTTGAACACTTTTAAATCTTCCCCATCGGACATTACTAACTGACTTTTAGCGAACAGATCATCCTGGCTACCGTATTTGGAATCTGATATCACATTCATTGACTTAGCCTTGGGCGGACGCACTATAGTGGAATCACCGTCACCAGATTTTGGTTGCTCGAAAAACGATCCTGCGAAGGAGCCCCAGAGGCTCTGGGAGGTGGACTTGGATGGGCTCTCGGTGACCACTGCCTGCTCCTTGATTGAATCATCTTTACCACTCTCCGCACTGACTGTAAGCCCCCAAGAGGCGAAGAAATCGGCGTTATCTTTGGACGCGGCATTACTAGACCCTGGCGAAGATAGCCCCGCGCTGTCCGCCTCCTGGTCATCCTCCTGCTCCTCGCCGCTCTCGTCCTGTATGTCCAGGGCCTTGTCTATCGTTTTTTGGGCTTCTTTAAGCGCCGTTTTAGCAAGACTCGTCAACCCTGATGTATCGAACCAATTCATCTCGAGCGTTCATCAGACCACCGCACGACAGTCTCACAACACAAACCAAACACCCCCAGCGTGTACACGTCGATAATAACTTGTATTAAGCGATTGTTTTGAAAAATATCACTGCAATTTAATCACAACAAAGTACAGGTGACGTTTCCATTTTGTTTATTTTCCATCATTATCCAAGGAACAAATCTGACTAGCGAAATTACTGTAGACAAACATTTAATTTCGAAATGTGCTGTATATATTACAATTTCCAAACTTTTGGGTATCTAACATTTCCTGATAGCGAAATGCAATGCAAATGATGTGTAATTTGACGTTTCACCAGTAGGAAAAAAGAACGTCATTTGACTTTAGGAGTGTAGTGTAAACCAATGTGTATTTTTGGCATTCTCGTCAGAGCTCTAGTGGCGCAATTGGTTAGCGCACGGTACTTATAAGACAGTGTACGTGTGAGTAATGCCGGGGTTGTGAGTTCGAGCCTCACCTAGAGCATAATTTTTTACTTGAATTTAAAAAAAAATTTTTGTTTTATTTCGATAAGTACAATTTAAATCCATACTCTGCTCTAAATTTCATAGTTCCTTACGATCACTTATCAACAAGAAAATTTTATTTTTCTATGAATCCTCAAGTCAGGCACCCGTGTATGTAAAGATTAATTGTAGTTGAATTATTATTTACAAGGAAAATATTAAATCAAAGAAATAACTTCGTAATTATTTATTTTACAACTTACTAACATTACTTTTCAAAGTGGGTCACATAACATAATTAATCAGTGCGATCATATTTATAATTATCGGTATAAAAGCACCAAATAAGTGCATAACACTAATTGTTTTCTAAGGGCATTTTAGTGATAAGAATCACTTGAAACAAGTCACAAAATGAATGCGTAGTTAGATAAGATTGCATCTGCACGATTCAACAATAATACTTCACATAGTATAATTCTCACAAAATCAAATGGAAGGTTAGATCCTTTCAATTTTAGTATTACAATACAGACAATTATATATGTTTTATTTATAATTACACCTATCACTTACAATCCACAACTTTATCAATTAATTAAAATATTAAATAAATAAATATAATTCCAAGGACATATTACACAAGTCGGCATGTTACTTTTATATAACATGTTTGATAACAATCTGGATCTAGATAACAAATGTTACAGTTACATTTTTACTCATTCAATTTCATAATATTTCATAATGGAATCAGATAAAACGAGGAAAATCCGGGCTAAAACTACAATATTAGAGTTTTTATACATGACATACATGTTTAAATTCTCCATTCTTAAAAAGGGTAAAGATAGGATCACGAGCAGCTCAGATGGAAGAGTTGCACTGTTTGCAGAGGTCATGGATTCGAATCCCGCCTCGTGTTCGTATTTTTCTTAACCCTTTTTAATAATGTCGTTAATTAAGTTAGGTATGTAAACTTATTTAATGACATTTCACAACACGTGCTTTACGGTGAAGGAAAACATCGTGAGGAAACCTGCATATTTCTGAGAAGTAATTCAAAGACGTGTGTATAGTGCCTGAGACGGCGATAGACTCACCATCTGTCACGTTGGCACTTAATCAAATTCGGTGAAAAGTGGGTGTTGTGATAACAACACCTCTGCCTACCCCTTCGGGGAATACAGGCGTGAGCATATGTATGTACAGTTTTTTGCCCAGATTTTCCTTGTCAATGAGGTTGCGAAGATAAAAATCATGTAATCAGCCGCACCGAGACATTTTCAATACAATTATTCTATCGACCTTGGACCTTCGCTCCTGTTGGTCGCAACATGATGTTCAATACTCAAAAAGCTTCCTCAATTGTCTATCCAACACAAAAAAAAACTATCCAATTTGAACCAGTACCACGGGTTTACCACCGTTTTCG
Source organism: Watsonalla binaria (assembly GCA_929442735.1). Classification (NCBI taxonomy): domain Eukaryota; kingdom Metazoa; phylum Arthropoda; class Insecta; order Lepidoptera; family Drepanidae; genus Watsonalla; species Watsonalla binaria. The sequence goes on along the minus strand of OV838929.1, from coordinate 463,961 downwards.
TAATCTATACTCGCTAGCGTCTCCGCCGAATATTAGTATGAGATATTATGCAGCGACTCCCAGCGGTGACGTGAAGAACTAAAATATCTCATACAAATACTGCGAGTGACGCTAGCGAGTTCTTAGCTAGGTGTTCAACGTGTTCAACTTGACAAACAAATTTTTGAGCTTAATAATATAAGTATAGATAGGTTATAGTGGTATTATACAACGCCCGTGTTCCCAGCAGTGGGCGGCGCAGGCTGGGCGAACATGAAGGTGGAGGCGTTCTGGAATATCTGTCTCTTGACGAACTCCGTGGTGGCCGACTGCAGGTTCTCCTTGGCACCGAACTTGCACTTTATGTATCCGTACAAGTTAGCGCCCGACAAAGTCAGCGCGATCAACACTAACAGCTGGGGACAATATGTGATTATTAAGCAGGGCCTTCACGAGTAACGAGCGCTAGTGGGGATAACTGCGCATGTCGCGTATCACTATTTAAAACAAAATATATAAGGGAATATTACTCCTTCTAACATCACCTATCTGCCAGGTCAGTTGAAATTTTTCTAACCGATACTAAACAATCAGACCGACCAACAAAAATAAGGTCCCCTAGCATAAGGTATAAATGATTTTAAAAAGGATAAATTAAAACTAGAGCAGTGAGTCTACGGGTCCACTGTGGGTCTATTGCAGTGGTTCCACGGTTAATACCTCATCTATAATAATATTATAAAGAGGAGCTCGTGGCACAGTTGCTATTGCGCATATCATACGATCAGCGAAGTTAAGCCAGTAATTGGATGGGTGACCGCCCGAGTTTCCTCCGTGCCTCGGAGAGCACTCGAAGATGATAAATTTTCTACCGGGACCGACGGCTTAACATGCTCTCAGAGGCACGGAGGGAACTCGGGCGGTCACCCATCCAATTACTGGCTTAACTTCGCTGATCGAATGATATATATTTTATCTCCGTACTCCCACGGGAACGGGAACTACACTAGTGAAAACGCTTGACGTTCGCTAGTTTATTTTCTGCTGATAGTTATCTGTATAGATAAAGATAGAGTAGTGTACTCACGAGCCACTTGAACTTGAGCCCGAAGAGGCACACCACGAAGAGCACGGCCCAGGCCAGCGGACACAGCGCCAGCCCCAACCAGAACAAACGGCTCTCGTTGGGGTTCACGCGGTTCTATACAAACAAAACTTAATTAATTTAAACAGAGGTAGGGGCAAGGATCTCCTTTTCCAATTTTTGGAGCTGCCAGGCGGGATTGTACGTCATGTGTGCATTCCCCGAAGGGGTAGGCAGAGGTGTTGTAATAACAACACCCACTTTTCAGAATGTAACAGATGGTGAGTCTATCGCCGTCTCAGGCACTATATATACGTGTTTGAATTACTTCTCACACATATGCAAGTTTCCTCACGATGTTTTCCTTCACCGGTACAAAGCATATGGTGGGAAATCACTGTACTTAAAAACTCATTGGTTGGAAACTTCGCTTGCATCGCAGGCGACTGCTCAAACCCCACTTTCACCACAGCACGGCAGTAAAACGCAATTTCATACAAAAAACGTTGTAGCCTTGTAACACCATTTCGAAAGTATTTAAGATACCTGAATGCCGAGCAAGCTCAGTTAAAGACCAATAATAATCATATAATGTACCTGTCTGGATTCAAACACCCAGTGTGACTTGCCATCGTCGTCCACGTAGTTCCACCACCGTAGGCCCACCAACAACCGCCCTGGATACAAAATAATGTCTTACACTTCACAACTCAAGTAAGAGAGGTGAGGAAATTCGGAGCTGGCCGATTGGGGACTGCACCTACCTTACAGAAGATCGCAGTCCAATAAGATAACCTTAGTAGTATTGGGTTCATGCGGTGAGTAAGGTCACCAGTGCTCCATGGAGGGGAGGAGAGGGGTGTAGCAATAGTTATCATTATGTTTTGCACAGGGATTTAATTGTTTAAATATAATAAGGATGACACTTGGTGTTCCAAGCATTCATAGGCTGCAGTAGCTTACTATGAGACAGACTGCAACTTGTTTTTCTTAATAATCCAGCGCCTTAGTAATCCTACTAATCTTACTTTCAAATCCTTCCTAATATTTTAAGTGTGAAAGTTTAGAAGAATGTATGTATGGATGTATAATGTTACTCTCTCATGTAAAAACGACTGAATTGATTTTAATGAAATTTTAAAATTATATCTCTGTCAGAATAATAACATATAGGCTATAATTTATAAAGATATTGTGTGAATTGTAGGGAGAGCGATTGATCGTGCTCATCCCGAGCAAAGGGAATATCTTCCAGCCAGGCAGTTGTCATGTCTGGGGAACACCGGATCCAACTGTTCTAGTTGGAACCTTATATATATACTGCAATACACTCGAAAACTCTTATTGCACGATTTAGGCTCTCGCGTATTTGTACTCAAACTTGGAATTTGTTTGCTAGTAGCGCCATCTATGTAGCGAGTGGAGAAACGGTGCTACAGAATATAAAGATAAGTCAAATCCTGCGCAGAATGAGTCACTGGCACCAGGCAATACAAAAACAATGGAATACCGCTAATGTTCTTGACCGTCCAAAAGTCAGCAGAGAGCAGCAGCACGACGAGAACGAAGCTGGCGATGAAGGAGTCCGAAAACCAGCCGCACAGCACATACACCACCAGGGCTGAGCACCGGAACACCAGGTGGAAGAACACTATGTACGGGTGACTGTATCATCCAGGAAAAACAAACTATATATAGATTAGGAAAAATCCTCCATCATTGGTTTAGTGATTGCAAAAGGCTGATGTGGAACATGAAGCATTGGATTTGAGTCAGACAGATTTATTGGAGTTTTCCACTTGAAACTTCACAGAAGCAGTTCATACTCTGGACAATAGGCTCGCCCCCTAATTTAACATGGGACTGAAACAATAATTGGCAAAATGTGGGTGTACTATAAGTACACCTCTGCTTACCCCTTCAGGGAATACAGGCATACGCATTATAGATGTATGTTATATTAGCATTTATGAGGTTAGTGCTGCCCCTATTCCTAATTTCAGCAAATTTCTCCTTTGTGGATTTGCCATTGGTCGTCACACCAAAGTATGTGTCCGTCTGTAATGTCCAAAACCCCTGGGCCGATTTTAATTGGACTTTCACTGAAAGTTAGCAAATATTATGAGGAGGCTTAGTCAATATAAAATAATATAAAAACAGTTTCACTCACACAAATTGTTTGCTGGCATTGTCCTCGTCTCCGAAGGCGATGGTGTCGTCATCCAGCAGAGGCACCTGGGGCACAGCTGGCTGTAAGTATGGCGGTCGTGGCTACAGGCAAAGCCGTGCAAAGCAACATTAAAGCACACCTACACAACACTCAATGTCTGTTTTCAAAATTATATTTGCCATCATAGGAAAACAAGGCCTATTTTACTATGCACACTCAATCAAGAGTTATCAAGCTTATTCTGACATCAGTACCTAAAGCACAGGACTAGTAATCATCATCTGGGTTTGGTATTGGTAGACTAAACAATACCTTCATATTATAAAGCTAAATACTTTTTTTTGTTCAAGGTGCTAAAGTTGCATGGATGCACTGGTTTGAATTGAACAAATATTTTGGTCTTGGATAGTGAATTTATAACGGCTTTAGGCATCATAACATTACCCTGCAGCCAGTTGGTGAAATACATCAAAGGGTAATGTTACAAAACTTGGAAAATGATCACTAAGTAACATTTAATTCTTACTACATATTCTTCGTTAATTTGCTCACCATTGGACATACAGATGCATCATTAGCAGTGAATGCGTAAAATCTATGCAGGTTTAACTGTGAGGGACAGCCAGTTTCATAATATAGCACACCCTGTGTGACATCTGATGGCTAATATCTTGCAAGCAAAGGTATGAGAATGCCTTCAAAATATGATCAAATTGGAGTCTATCTTGACTATCCCTTTTCTGAACAGAAAATTACTTCTTGTATTGAGATAAGTATTAACGTTCTTTATGAAGAGTTAATTTAGCATACATAAATCCATTAAATGTATCAGCAGATATTATTTGTGTGCATACATGAATTAATGATCACAGTAGGACGATGGCATATCTATACAGATAAATAAAATTGAAGTGTCTGCTTTTGTAATTCCAAATTAATAGCTTTTTACCAAATGTATATGGTATTGGCATAATTAAAACTATTTTTGAAATTCTTCTCTATCTCTCTGTCTGTCTGTTTGTTCCAGCTAATCTCTGAGACGGTTGGACCGCTTTTTTCTTAAATTAGTATACGCAGGTAAAACCGCGGGGCACATCTTGGTTAAAATACAGTAAGCATTAAGATTATAATATTTTTTGAAAACATCACAACATTCACATGATTGTAAACCATGCATTTATTGGAATGAGAATTGTATTGGTGTGTGACAAAACTCATTGGAACCGGAAACTTTGAAACATAATTTTACACTTTACTTCGAATGTATACTATTTACTATGCGCCTTAGCAACTTACAAATAAGTAATTCCTTACTAACTAAAAGCTGGCAAATAAACATAACTCTCGATAAAGCTACTGAACGTCTAAATAATTACCGTATGTATGAACTACGTGGACTACATTGCGATGGGACAAGATAAATATTATGGTTCGATATGGATTCGCTATAAAATATGCAAAAAAAATTGCTAAAACTTTGTAAGAATGATACATTTTTACGTACCGTGGCTGAATTCATTGCGGTATTATTCATTGCGTGATTTTTATATTCTCGACTGCTTTGTTTAAATATTTTAATTTGTTTTGTTATAGGGTAGCGAAAATCTGGAATTACTGGAAAAGGACGGACGACATACGACTGACGTATAAATGAATGACGATTGACATTAATATTACAATGTGACATTGACACATGACAATGGGAAATAAAGTTGTCCCTTGTACTAAGTGAATTTTTTTCTTTATCTGTGCACGTTTTGTTATATTATTATATAGAAATTTGTTATATAGAAAAAAGTAACACCGCCAAAAAAGAGAAAAATTAAATTATGTGAAATTAATTACTCACTTTTAAAGTTGGTGTTAGACACCCAGTTTGATGCTATATTTGGCACCAACTTCAAAAGTAAGTTATTTATTTCACATAATTTTATTTTTGTCTCTTCGAAGGCGGTGTTACTTTTTTCGTGCTTTTCATTGATTTGTTGCAAACTGCACCTACACCAGTCATAACCCATCTAGGTGTAAAATTCTTATCAATACAAATTATTAATACATGCACTAGTCACCAATAAGATTTTCGAAGGTTCCCCTCGATTTCGCATGGATGCCACCAACTGAACCGAATTAAAATATATAATAGGGACCACTTGGGAAGCATCACCTATCAAATAAATCATCGAAACCAGTTCAAAAATACAGTCGAATTTATAATCTCCTCCTTTTTTGGAAGTCGTACTGAAAACTGTAAATTCGAACTTTGCTTGCTTACCTACTTTCTTCTTAACGGCTATTTATACAAAATGGTAATCTGGATTAGGAGGAAAATGAACTTTATTAAAGATCTACAATTTAAACTTTAAATCATCCAAATAATTGTCTTCTCATTTTGAAGTTTGTTAAAAGTTATATTAAGTGAAGATTTGAATTTTTATAATTTTCATGTGGCTGGCTACACTGATAAATGGCAAAATTGTTTATTGAATGGAATGAAGATAGTCACAAACTGCACTGCAAAATATTGCAATGCAGCGCGCGGGCTGACGAAACTGGTACATTAATACCAAACTAGTAAGTTCGTGTTTAATAGTTTCTTTAAGCAGTGTGTAGGATAAATGTTAAGGACGCCGACTCGAACTTTGGTACTAACAAGATTGGGTTGGTATCCAAGTGGTCAAAAACTGTACTTTAGTTCCCCTGAAAACCCGGGAAGCGCGAAATGAGTGAATCATCGTATTATCTTTCGACCCATTTACTAATGTAGGTTTTAGTTTTAGTCCTGAACCGAAATTACCTGCTGTATATAAGTGCCAATCTTTAGAAAGTTAAGGGCAACTGTTGAAACAAAATCTAAGGATTAAAAAGTGAGATATCTAATGATGACTCCACATAGATCGAGCTGGGCCCGAGGCGGGCTCGAGCGATGGCCTTATCACGGTCAAGGCAACTAATATTACATACTAGATGGGCCCCGCGGTTTTACCCTCTTAGAATTAATTTAATGGGTAAACCTTTCTCGATGTAACATAAGCCAGTGAAAGTCACAATAGGCGGAACAAACGAACAAATGGTTTTTTGATGTAGGTCTCCTATATACTTTCATGATATGCATTAAGTGAAATGCTGTTACAAACAAGCATCAATATATAACCATTCCACTGACAGGTCAGTGAGTTATCAACAAAACTAGGTATAATATGTGAAGTTATTGAACGTAATAAATATTCCGGACACGTTCTCAGTGACAGACATGTGGTGCTGACGTCCGTGGTCGGGTCTTTACCTAAACCGCTGCAGCTAAAGAAATAAAATATTGAGACACGCCGTCGTCTACACTTCTACACTACTATTATAAAGAGAAAAGATTTGTATTTTTTGTGTGTATGTTCTTAATGAATAAACTCAAAAACTACTGTGCCGATTTCAAAAAATCTTAAACCATTGGAAAGCTACATCATTTATCCCCGTACTCCGACGTTAACGGGAGCTACACGGCTGAATCCGCGTGACGTCCGCTAGTATTATATAAAACTAAAACTGCGCGGGTGAAACCATGGGGCACAACTAGTAATATATAAATCAACTATGTTTCTCGCTGATGATGTAAGTTTCCAATGGTGCAAGAATTTTTGAAATCGTCCCAGTAGTTTTTGAGTTTATTTATTACAAACATACACACAAAATACGAATAATTCCTCTTTATAACAGTAGTGTAGATATACTAAAAACATAGCAACATACCTAAATACTGGACTGTGCATCTAGTCAACCTCAATCATGTCCCTGGCCTTATCCCATACATTGTTAGGGTCGGCACTTGATTCAACCCGATGTGGCTGATCACCTGATTTTTATACGAAGCGACTGCCATCTGACCTTTGCAACCCCTTTTACAAGGAAAATCTGTGATCTGGGTTAAACCAGTTGTCAGACTATTTTTAGGTCTCCGACTGACCTGTAACGATTGCCAAAGAACGAATTTCGAATAAGTATTTCAGCATGGAACGTGATCAACACATTTCGTGCCACGCTTATACGCAAGGAAATTCGTCGACGTCTTAACCTTGGCAATGAAATCGCAAGAAGCAGATAGACATACAAAACACAAAGACATTAGACAACTCAATAATCAAATAAATCATCAAATCAATAAAACAAAATAATCAAAACTAAGTTATTGGTATTAATGTATGTCGCCATGCACATTGGTTTACATATATCGATGTCAAGCAATGATAAGAGATAACACAATCAGTAACCTTAAAAACGTATTCAACTGTTTACGAATTTTTCCAATTTACGATAATTTGCAAAGTTAGGATATACTAAATATGTAAGTTCAGATTTTACCTTTTTGCTAAAGTTTTGGACAATGCCCGCGACCCGCCCCTAATCATTGTTTTTTTTAAGAGAATTACATTGTTTTTACTCTACTTTATAATATAAATATAATGCATTTTTATTGCCTAAACTTATTAGCAAGTAAGTACGTACTTAAACACACTAATATTAATACCTCTGAGAACCTATAAATCACGGTAATGTATACAACTATTCAACACATAAGTTAACCCCTTAATTTATTTAGTGCACCTCTCTCTATCCATCAAATAAATACACTTTTTAACATGTTTAAGTACGACAATCAGAATAGACTCTGCGTCTATGAAAACGTTAGCACGAGTAATCATTAAAGGTACCTATGTAATTGGTATCTATAGGTATTAATACATTTAAACTGAATATTTTACTTGTTTCAGACGCACTTGTCAAAGAGCTAACGCATACTTGTAACGCCTCGATGAAAATATTTTTGTTAACCGAATATGGATAAGATTAAATTGCGAAATCTTAAACTCATCTTGGCTGTGTCAGACGACGATGAAGATGTTGAACAAAAGAAGATAAATATTAGAAAGTGTGTAGACTCAAATGCTGACGTGAATGCCCAAGATGCAAATAATAATAACAACACGCCCCTGCACTTCGCTGTTCTTAATGAGGAAGTGGAAATAGTAAGGCTTCTGAGGGAAGAGTACAAAGCGAGAGTTGACATCAAGAACTACGACGGACAAACGCCACGAGATCTTGCTGCTCAGCTCACTTCTCACAGTGGAACACAGATCATCGATATCTTAGGGCCAACACAAAAATCAGGTAAACAATCTGCAAAAAGTGAAAGTTCAGTCCTTAAGAAACAACAAATAATCTCAATGAAAAGCGACGTATTGCAATTAGTGTTTGAAAGTGAAAAAAATCCCTTTCCAAAGGACAAAGGAACGTTGGGCGTCAGTGGACATCTCTACGAAACTAAGCTGTTAAGCCTGGTGTACCTGCGAGCGAGGAAAGAAAATAAAAGTCCCGCGCAATGCAACGAACAAATGGAATATTTCCATTTAGGTACAAACAGACCCCAGATCGGAGCATTCGATGACTTGTATTTGAAATATAAATACAAAGATCGCGCCAAAGCCGACGTCATTTTTATACAGGCTAAACATAAACTAGACGCCACGCAAGGCACGATTACAAGAGAAGCCTTACACGCTATACAGGGTAACTACAATTTAACAAAATATTTCAAAGCATACATGAAAATCAAACATTTCTTTGGAAAGAAAGAAAGCTCAGACGACATCGTATTCAATACAAACTGGGATGACGTAAATTGCAAGTTTGTTATTTATACTGTTGGCAGCTGTAATCTCAAACCCAGTGAAATATTACCTCTTACACAAGAATCACAGACTGATATAATGTCCCCAAAAGGAATTGCACTGACTGAAAAGGATTACCACTTAATTTTAACTAGTGAGCGGAAAAACATATTCCAGGTCATTCCCAACAACAATGATATTGAAATATTGACTAGAGCCTCGTTGGATGATGAACTACGGAAGTTGGGTAAACATTTGGCAGAAAATATTTCAGATGGTGTCGTTGATATGACGACAAACGAAATAATCAGAAAACACCATATTCTGCTTGCAGACAAAGTGATTGTCGTTTCGAAGCCGATAAAAATGGGTGACGAAGTACATCGCACTGGAAAATTACATGAGAGTTTATTTTCTAGCGACGATGAACATATATCGACGCTGCGAGGAGCAATGTTCAAGGAGGTGGTCGCTAAATCGAAAAAGAGGTCGATCAAGGACAAAGATGTACAGAACCAGATTCATAAGTTGTTAAAAAGCCCATCAAGTGAAACTATTAGCAAGTTATTGGGAAATGTAATTTTCTTCGATGACGCTCACAATACTCTGAAGTTTATTGAAAAGACTATTCCTAAAGAGCTTCTACATTTAGCGGCTGAGTTAAAAAATGTTCGAGTTACGAAGGGTGACATTAAGGAGGCATATGAGCTAATTGGCAAGAGGAAAGTTGCATCCAAAGAATTTAAACTGCCGCTGCAGTTTGGTAATAGAGACATATCTACAGATGACGCGAACGCAGATCAAAAGACACACTTGTTAGGTCTGGCGTTTATTCAATTATTAAATCATTTCAAACACACGCGTGTAATAGAAATAAACAGTAATACGTTTCCTAAAAAATCTAGCAAGAAGTCTGTTGATATCCGGGACGTTGCAAGCACTGTTGGCAACCTACTTATATTTGACGAAGCAGGTAGTCTATTGAAATTTAATACCAACCATAAGTCTTTACCGAAATATGCAAAAATGCTTCTAAGAAATATTCAGAATGGCATTACTAACAGCGACGAGCTGTCCAGTTACAGACTAAGAATAGACGCGGAGGGATTCCCAAGAGCAACTTGGAGTACGACGGACATCGACAAAGTAGATGCTAATGACTTCTTCGGCAAGTTGTGGTTCTTTGCTGCACAAGCTCAAGAGGAGAGTGTTGAGATAATAGTGAAAGAAGAAATTGACAAGCTTAACAAAGCGAGCAGGCAAGCTGAGGAGAAAAAACATACTTCACTAAAGATTCAATCTGAAGCGATGTATTTAAAATTCCATGATGTAATTCAGAAATGGGCAATGCTCCCAAAAACATCTTATTATATAAGTGACAAAACTGATATATACGGTAGGGTCCGGGAATGCGTGATGATCAGTCCACTGTTGTCCATTCTGAATTTTATATATGTTGTGAACCTGGAAAACGCGAAAATACGGTTCAATCAAGACGCTATATTAAAATTAGAAATTGAGACATCATCTGCCAATACATTAATTATTGAAAGCAAGTCTAGTATGCTGACGGCGATAAAATTGAAACAGTATTATGAACAAGAGGATTACTCATTCATCGATCTAGACAACACAATGAGTTTAGTTCATAAGGACATTGATATGGTGCTGCATGATTTGAAGCTTTCTCACATGAATGTTTTGATCATTGTTTGTGAAAAATTGGAAAACTCCAGAATGTTATGCGACCTTCTGAAAGAGTACGCAAGAAGATCAATTGTGATTACAAATGCTGAAGTGGTTCAGGAGTTAAAACAATCCGTCATTGGTGATGTTAGAGTCGAAGGCAATATTTCGCTGGATGATATTGTTGAGACATCACAAGAAAGAATACTTGAAACAAACGTAGTGTTTCAAGGGTACGAGGTCAAATTGTATGACCTGCTAAGCGATGACTCTAAACGCTTATTGAAAAACGGAGTACTGTGTCAAATTGTCAAAAATGAGGCTATTGAAATAGGAAATGCAAAACTATATGTAAAACAAGACACAATGTTACAATTTCCATATTATATGAGTCGGTCGTTGCGGCGACGTGGTCGTCGTGATATTCCAGTGAATACATTCGGAGATGTTACTGAGAATGTAGTAACTATAGTTGCGACGGCCGGTATGGGGAAGTCGACATTATTAAGCAGTTTATTCACTCGAACCAAAACCATCGATCCCTCGTTTTGCGCTATTCGTGTCTCCTTGCCCGATCATTGCCCTGACCCCTTAGGCAACTTGCATTTAGCAAACGGTGATATAGCTTATGTTCTCACACAGCTCTTCAAAATTGGACTTGTAAAAGGAAAAGATGTAAATGATAAAGAGCCAGATAAAATGGATTTCTCTCTAATCGAATGTAATGGTATGATAGCTCTGCACAGTTTCAAAAGCGGTACTGATTGTCAGTTATTGGGCTTAGAAATCTTCATCGACTATTTTAATAAGGGAAATCTAACACTAGTGTTTGATGGGTTTGATGAAATTTTTCCAAAATATGAAGACGAAGTTATTCTGTTATTGCATATTCTGAAATCGTACCCAATACAGCAACATATTTGGATCACTAGTCGCCCTTACAACGACACCCAACGAGTACTCGAAGAAACGTTTGGTCCATCATATACCTTGGCACCACTGTCTGCGGAGGAACAGAAACAGTTCTTATTGGAGTATTGGAAAATTCATATGGATGTCGCCAAGTTTGATACAAACCAAATCACTAACATCATTGAATTTCTGGATTATATGGCCCAATTCTCTAAAGTTACAGAACGTAATATAATACCTGAAATTAAATGTAGGTGCATACCCTTGCACCTTATTTATCAAATCGCAGAAACTTATTTTGCAGAAGAAGTTGAAAATATTAAAGAATGCATCGATAAAGAGGAATTGAAAAAGAAATTACATTTAGGTCAAACAATTGCATTCATTCGCAGCTCAAATTTGACGATGAATGACATAGAACTTTACTTACGTTTGTCCGGTAATCCACTCCACTTACACATAATGGCATACTATATGGAAACTCAAATTAAGTGCGTGAATTCAAAACCTAAATGGGATTTGATAATGAACACTTATGCCTTATATGATCATTTCATTCAATCTAAAATTATTAAAATAAGTCATGAAGAAAAAGATGATCATAAAATAAGGAAGGCGACTGAAGAGCTTAGATGTGATGAAGAAATTAAAACTTTCAAAGAAAAACATAATAAAATTGCACTGTTCACGTTTTATACGGACGATATAATACAGGCAGTATTGAGTCCCACTGAGATGGAGGAAGCAAAGAGATTGATCAAAGACATTGGAAAATGTAAAGAGAAGCGAGGATTCGTCGATGCTGTGGTGAATGAGGTGCCCAAATTCGTGCATCTCATTTTTGCAGAGTATTTCGCCGTTGAATATGTGTGTGATAAGCTGAAAGCCGTGTTATCGACCGGTAAGGTTAATGAAGAGTTCCGAACAGTACTGGGGTTCTTGATGAACATTTTTCTTTTCGAAGGCTACCCTGGCCTCAGAAGTTTATTTGACTACAAATTAGAAATTGATCCCGTTTTACAGCAACAAATGAATAAGGAATATTGTATGGAACACATTTTTATATTTCTACTTGAACAATTCGAAGTGTTATTTAATAAAAAAGTAGAAAGTTATGAGACTTTTTCCGGCTTAATTGACACAGTTCTGTCCGTTGCTATATCGGAAACACTTGATAACGTTTTAGTGTATCTCATAGCGTGTGTACAGCGTTGTTTGGATAAGAATACTATGAAAATATTTACTGCTCTCTTAAGGTATTCTCCTTTTATAAATACATTGGTATATACGAAGAGGCACGAACCTATAAATATCATTTTTGACAGTATAAGAAGGGTAGATGATAATACTTTCGAGGAAATAATGTGTAATGGTTATTTATTAAAAATTAATATTGATAAGTCTATTGTACATAGCAACTCTTTGATTATCAAATGTTTATATGCATACCTACGCAATGAGATTACCAGATTGAAGAATCCAGTTACTCGCAGTCGTGATATGGATACATCTTCGGAGGCATCCGACGTAATCCTGATATCCCGACATATCAGTCCTACACGCGGAGCAGTTCGAAATATTGGACACAGTTTGCTTGAAAATGCTGCCAAGGAATATAAGTAAATTATGTTGCCTTACTACTGAGGAATTCCTCAAATCAAGCCTTGGGAATATTATACGATCTATGTGCGGCATTAGTTCCTGCGCGGTTCACTTGCATTAGTCATGCCAGGTGTACAGGCATACGGTCCATATTCCGAATTAATATCCATTCCTAATTGAGGCCAGAAATACTTGGCTTATGGTCTGCCCCAACACTGACATGCCGCCGAGACCGCAATCTCAAAAGCAATGGGACGAGCCTATCAGCAGGTTGAATTATTATAATTCACTTTCTCTACTGATCGTGCTCGCCTCTTGGCAGTAGCTAATTGGGAGTCTGGTCTTTGGCTTCAGGCCTTACCATCTTTTAACATCCGTACGCTTCTGGATAACACAAAATGTATTGTCTCTCATCGGAGTCACTGTGGACACCATGGTCTGTCATGCGTCAGCAGCGCCGGTCGACGATGTCGTCAGTCTTCTATCAATGACCTAATATATCGGGCTCTGATCACCGCCGGGGTGCCTGCTGTACTGGAACCAGTAGGTTTGAGGCGCAGCGATGGCCGGAGGCCGAATGGTATGTCACTGGTGCCGTGGAGATTGGGCCGGCCGGTGGTGTGGGATGCCACGTGTGTCGATACGTTGGCTCCGTCCCATCTCCGCGGCACTCACGGCCGGTGTTGCTGCTGCCCAGCAGGAGTGCTTCAAACGCCGGAAATATGCTTGCACTGGTCAAGGATACATATTTTCTGCGTTTACGGTTGAAACTCTGGGGCCTTGGAGTCCGAATGCTCATCAACTTTTCAAAGAAGTTGCACGTCGTCTGGTAGAAGCTCAGAGCATCAGTATTGATATTCAACGTGGTAATGCTGCCAGCCTTGTTGGCACGATCCCGAGAGATACGGATTTGGACCAAGTTTTCTCATTGTAATAAGTTTTATGTACTGTTCCTTGTTTATATAATTAAATTTTATTCAATAAATAATATTTTTTGATGAAGTTTCGTATATGCTTAAATTATACATTCAGTGAAAAAGTGTTAATTTGTAATTACAAACAGATAACAATTTTATTTATGTGTATAGGTTACATCTAAGTACTGATTTATGTACACATTATAAATACATTATTAATGAAGTCTTCAATTCTCTTTTTATTATTTTTTTCTGATAAATGTCTTTGCAATAATACATTATTGAATACAACAATAATTTTAACAATATCCGTTATTTAAAAAAATAAAAGTAATAAAATAGAGGTATTCCCCCAACCCAAAATACTGCCTACATAGTCTTTATTTTTATAAGTAATTCATATTTGACAAATGACAAAAATGGCGTGTGGGTCACTTTTTTCATTCGTTTTGCCACTTAGGAATACACTGAGCTTAAAGGTGGAACAATGTGAATAAAAACAATATATTTACGCTGCACATACACCCTCCAAATTGAAAAGTAAAGTAAGTGAGTCAAGCGAAGGCTCTAACACCTAAATAAACTTAATTAAAGTTCTACAACTTAAACGCAGTTATAAGAATATATTTTTTAAGGTTTTTAGTTATTAGATTATATTTTGAAGGTTTTTAGTTATGTTACACTTATTATTTGTATAATGTAGTGTATGAATTAATTTAAAATAGTGGGAATAATAAGAAGTTAAAGTTTTAAGTGGTAACATATTATAAACATTATAATTTTCATGTGGCTGGCTACACTGATATATCGCAAATTGTTTATTGAAGGGAATTAATATAGTCACGAACTCCACTACAAAATACTGCAATGGATGGCGCGGGCTGACCACACCGATGTGATAGTACCTTAGTACCTAACTACTACGTAAGTATTTTTTTAAAGTTTTTTTAGAAGCATATTTATAAGTTAATTATTATTGTTGCTGTCTCCATATTCATATTCAAATATTTATTACATTTTAGGTAGTTAAAGATACAAAATACTTTATTCAGTGAATTGAAATCACAATTTCCTTCTTTTTTTCCTGTTATTATTTGTAAGCTTACTAAAATTCACATTATATTGTGGTAATGTTAACAGTATAGTACTACACTAATACATCACATCTTGTGTTAGGGCAACTTTGATGGTAACTAGATTGGGTTGGTATCCAAGTGGTCAAAATTACATATATGGCAGTCCCACAGAAAGCCCGCGAAGCGAGTGAATCTTTCGATTGTACTACCTATTTACTAATGTTGGTTTTAGTCCTGAACCAAAATTACCTGCTCTATTTAAGTGCCAAATGACGTGCTATACAAAAACATCAGAAATTGTTGAAAAAAGCCCTGAAGATTAAAAGGTGAGATATTTAATATCTATCTATCTACTAGTGTGTTGAACCCTGTAAGGTTTATCAGCGTCGAAGTCATCGTCAAGCGCCTGTTTCAATCACAAGAAATTCATACATAATATATACATGATAAAGTTCAATTTCGTATCTTTGAAACCGACACTCGACGTCGAGTGCTGACAAACCTTACAAAATAACGCGGTAGCTAGTGATCTAGCGGGAGTCGTCCTTAAGTAAGTACTACTCAACTAAAAAAACTTTATGTTATACGACTTCTTGCGAAATACTTAAATTTTGAGGACACAAGCAATAAAACTGTCCATGATTATTAATGTTAGGTACTATCGGTTTCTAAAGGATTTTATAACATACTGTATGTACAGCGTAAGATGTAAACACGCCACATAAGGTGAGACTGACATCACAGCATCCAGTATATAATTCTGCGCAGTGTGTGATTTGAATAGTTACTTATTTTTTTCGATTTCAGGCTAGAATATAACCATTTCAGCGTAGTTACTGTCACATGGGTTTAATAAATATATATGAGTCAAGGATTTATAAAAAAAACTAGGTATAATAAAAATGTGATGTTATCAAACTTAGTCAAAGAAGGAAGTCACAGATATGTGGCGATGACGTCCGTGGTCGGGTTCCTATACCGCTGGAGCTACAGGAAAAACTAAAAATAATAATAAGACTTACCTACCAGTAATATATTATTAACGGGCAGCATTAGCTTGCCATAGACATAAAT
Organism: Watsonalla binaria; assembly: GCA_929442735.1. Classification (NCBI taxonomy): domain Eukaryota; kingdom Metazoa; phylum Arthropoda; class Insecta; order Lepidoptera; family Drepanidae; genus Watsonalla; species Watsonalla binaria. Next base: position 447,804 of record OV838929.1, on the reverse strand, counting down.
ACAAGACTCACAGACTTGTTATTTAAAGTCATATCAAAATATATTGACTTGATTGAATAATTACCTAATTACTTAGTCAAAAGTTAATAATTTTATTTTAGAACATATATTGCGGCTGAGTATATTATATATACTTGGTGATTACATATTTCTTTTTATAACATGGAACACTGATTTGTTTTTGGATAGAGTAATGTTTTTGACAGTAGAGATTGGCGGGTTTTGTCAAAACTTTATGAAGATAAAAACGTTTTCACGTATGTTTGGATATTACCAATTAATTCTATTATTTTATCCAAAAAATAAAATAGAAGTGTGAAATACGATCTCCACGGTTTAAATATTTCGAATATGTATATCTCATCGCCCTCATAATGTGTATCGTAGTGGAACAATATATATACTTACTTATTGAAGTATTACCACTACACCTACAAACAACTTTACATATACCAGACACCACATTCATGGTTTTTATATTTTCGTCTGTTTTTGTACGTACTGGCGACTTACTAAGATTTTCTGTTACTGCCATTATCCTTTGGATCACGAGATCTCTTTCTCCCTGCAGACACGCTGAACCAGTGACCTATGGGCTAAGGTGCGGTACAGCAGCTGAAAGTCTTTCAGTGTAGTGTCGTGTGCCGACCACCCACTTAGGCATTTATTAGGCATAAGCCCGGCGGAAATCAACTCACACATTATACCTTTAAACAAGCAATTCTTGTATTTATATAAATATACAGAATCTGAATCTCGGAAACGGCTCCTACGATTGTAATGAAATTTAGTGTTAAGGGGGTTTTCGGGGCAAAAAAAATATCTAGCTTCCATCTTCAGATAACATCGCTTAACCGTGTTTTCAAGCAATGAATATTTGCTACACTATCATTATAAATTTATACATTTCGCCGACATCTGTTAAGTTATGATATTCCATTAATATTAATTCCCACAAGAACCTTTAAAATTGATGGTTATGAACACAAAAGTTAACCGCCCTTTGAATGTACTATTTAAATAAAATGTGTTCTAAGTACACTTCTCTCTACCCATCAAATAATGTTAGCATGTTTCTTTGACCAGCTATATGTTATACTCGTATGTTAGCATGAGTAATCATTGAAATTACCTACCTATGTAATTGGTATTTATAGGTATTAATACATTTAAACTGAATATTTTACTTTGTTTCAGACGCACTTGTCAAGAAGCTAACGCATACTTGTAACGCCTCGATGAAAATATTTTTTTAACCGAATATGGATAAGATTAAATTGCGAAATCTTAAACTCATCTTGGCTGTGTCAGACGACGATGAAGATGTCGAACAAAAGAAGATAAATATTAGAAAGTGTGTAGACTCAAATGCTGACGTGAATGCCCAAGATGCAAATAATAATAACAACACGCCCCTGCACTTCGCTGTTCTTAATGAGGAAGTGGAAATAGTAAGGCTTCTGAGGGAAGAGTACAAAGCGAGAGTTGACATCAAGAACTACGACGGACAAACGCCACGAGATCTTGCTGCTCAGCTCACTTCTCACAGTGGAACACAGATCATCGATATCTTAGGGCCAACACAAAAATCAGGTAAACAATCTGCAAAAAGTGAAAGTTCAGTCCTTAAGAAACAACAAATAATCTCAATGAAAAGCGACGTATTGCAATTAGTGTTTGAAAGTGAAAAAAATCCCTTTCCAAAGGACAAAGGAACGTTGGGCGTCAGTGGACATCTCTACGAAACTAAGCTGTTAAGCCTGGTGTACCTGCGAGCGAGGAAAGAAAATAAAAGTCCCGCGCAATGCAACGAACAAATGGAATATTTCCATTTAGGTACAAACAGACCCCAGATCGGAGCATTCGATGACTTGTATTTGAAATATAAATACAAAGATCGCGCCAAAGCCGACGTGATGTTTATACAGGCTAAACATAAACTAGACGCCACGCAAGGCACGATTACAAGAGAAGCCTTACACGCTATACAGGGTAACTACAATTTAACAAAATATTTCAAAGCATACATGAAAATCAAACATTTCTTTGGAAAGAAAGAAAGCTCAGACGACATCGTATTCAATACAAACTGGGATGAAGTAAATTGCAAGTTTGTTATTTATACTGTTGGCAGCTGTAATCTCAAACCCAGTGAAATATTACCTCTTACACAAGAATCACAGAATGATATTATGTCCCCAAAAAAAATTGCGCTGACTGAAAAGGATTACCACTTAATTTTAACTAGTGAGCGGAAAAACATATTCCAGGTCATTCCCAACAACAATGATATTGAAATATTGACTAGAGCCTCGTTGGATGATGAACTACGGAAGTTGGGTAAACATTTGGCAGAAAATATTTTAGATGGTGTCGTTGATATGACTACAAACGAAATAATCAGAAAACACCATATTCTGCTTGCAGACAAAGTGATTGTCGTTTCGAAGCCGATAAAAATGGGCGATGAAGCACATCGCACTGGAAAATTACATGAGAGTTTATTTTCTAGCGACGATGAACATATATCGACGCTGCGAGGAGCAATGTTCAAGGAGGTGGTCGCTAAATCGAAAAAGAGGTCGATCAAGGACAAAGATGTACAGAACCAGATTCATAAGTTGTTAAAAAGCCCATCAAGTGAAACTATTAGCAAGTTATTGGGAAATGTAATTTTCTTCGATGACGCTCACAATACTCTGAAGTTTATTGAAAAGACTATTCCTAAAGAGCTTCTACATTTAGCGGCTGAGTTAAAAAATGTTCGAGTTACGAAGGGTGACATTAAGGAGGCATATGAGCTAATTGGCAAGAGGAAAGTTGCGTCCAAAGAATTTAAACTGCCACTGCAGTTTGGTAATAGAGACATATCTACAGATGACGCGAACGCAGATCAAAAGACACACTTGTTAGGTTTGGCGTTTATTCAATTATTAAATAATTTCAAACACACGCGTGTGATAGAAATAAACAGTAATACGTTTCCTAAAAAATCTAGCAAGAAGTCTGTTGATATCCGGGACGTAGCAAGCACTGTTGGCACCCTACTTATATTTGACGAAGCAGGTAGTCTATTGAAATTTAATACCAACCATAAGTCTTTACCGAAATATGCAAAAATGCTTCTAAGAAATATTCAGAATGGCATTACTAACAGCGACGAGCTGTCCAGTTACAGACTAAGAATAGACGCGGAGGGATTCCCAAGAGCAACTTGGAGTACGACGGACATCGACAAAGTAGATGCGAATGACTTCTTCGAGAAGTTGTGGTTCTTTGCTGCACAAGCTCAAGAGGAGAGTGTTGAGATAATAGTGAAAGAAGAAATTGACAAGCTTAACAAAGCGAGCAGGCAAGCTGAGGAGAAAAAACATACTTCACTAAAGATTCAATCTGAAGCGATGTATTTAAAATTCCATGATGTAATTCAGAAATGGGCAATGCTCCCAAAAACATCTTATTATATAAGTGACAAAACTGATATATACGGTAGGGTCCGGGAATGCGTGATGATCAGTCCACTGTTGTCCATTCTGAATTTTATATATGTTGTGAACCTGGAAAACGCGAAAATACGGTTCAATCAAGACGCTATATTAAAATTAGAAATTGAGACATCATCTGCCAATACATTAATTATTGAAAGCAAGTCTAGTATGCTGACGGCGATAAAATTGAAACAGTATTATGAACAAGAGGATTACTCATTCATCGATCTAGACAACACAATGAGTTTAGTTCATAAGGACATTGATATGGTGCTCCATGATTTGAAGCTTTCTCACATTAATGTTTTGATCATTGTTTGTGAAAAATTGGAAAACTCCAGAATGTTGTGCGACCTTCTGAAAGAGTACGCAAGAAGATCAATTGTGATTACAAATGCTGAAGTGGTTCAGGAGTTAAAACAATCCGTCATTGGTGATGTTAGAGTCGATGGCAATATTTCGCTGGATGATATTGTTGAGACATCACAAGAAAGAATACTTGAAACAAACGTAGTTTTTCAAGGGTACGAGGTCAAATTGTATGACCTGCTAAGCGATGACTCTAAACGCTTATTGAAAAACGGAGTACTGTGTCAAATTGTCAAAAATGAGGCTATTGAAATAGGAAATGCAAAACTATATGTAAAACAAGACACAATGTTACAATTTCCATATTATATGAGTCGGTCATTGCGGCGACGTGGTCGTCGTGATATTCCAGTGAATACATTCGGAGATGTTACTGAGAATGTAGTAACTATAGTTGCGACGGCCGGTATGGGGAAGTCGACATTATTAAGCAGTTTATTCACTCGAACCAAAACCATCGATCCCTCGTTTTGCGCTATTCGTGTCTCCTTGCCCGATCATTGCCCTGACCCCTTAGGCAACTTGCATTTAGCAAACGGTGATATAGCTTATGTTCTCACACAGCTCTTCAAAATTGGACTTGTAAAAGGAAAAGATGTAAATGATAAAGAGCCAGATAAAATGGATTTCTCTCTAATCGAATGTAATGGTATGATAGCCTTGCACAGTTTCAAAAGCGGTACTGATTGTCAGTTATTGGGCTTAGAAATCTTCATCGACTATTTTAATAAGGGAAATCTAACACTAGTGTTTGATGGGTTTGATGAAATTTTTCCAAAATATGAAGACGAAGTAATTCTGTTATTGCATGTTCTGAAATCATACCCAATACAACAACGTATTTGGATCACTAGTCGCCCTTACAACGACACCCAACGAGTACTCGAAGAAACGTTTGGTCCATCATATACCTTGGCACCACTATCTGGGAAGGAACAGAAACAGTTCTTATTGGAGTATTGGAAAATTCATATGGATGTCGCCAACTTTGATACCAACCATATCTCTAACATAATTGAATTTCTGGATTATATGGCACAATTCTCTAATGTTACAGAACGTAACATAATACCTGAAATTAAATGTAGGTGCATACCTTTGCATTTTATTTATTATGTGGCTGAAGTTTATTTTGCGGAAGAAATTAAAAATATTAAAAAAGGCATCGATAAAGAGGAACTGAAAAATAAATTACATTCAGATAAATTACACGTTGCATTAATTCACAGCTCAGATTTAGCGACGAATGACGTACAACTTTACTTTCGTTTATCCGTTAATCCGCTCCATTTACACATAATGGCCTACTATTTGGAAACTCAAATAAAATGCAAGAATTCAAAACCTAAATGGGATTTGATAATGAACACTTATGCCTTATATGATCATTTCATTCAATCTAAAATTATTAAAATAAGTCATGAAGAAAAAGATGATCATAAAATAAGGAAGGCGACTGAAGAGCTTAGATGTGATGAAGAAATTAAAACTTTCAAAGAAAAACATAATAAAATTGCACTGTTCACGTTTTATACGGACGATATAATACAGGCAGTATTGAGTCCCACTGAGATGGAGGAAGCAAAGATATTGATCAAAGACATTGGAAAATGTAAAGAGAAGCGAGGATTCGTCGATGCTGTGGTGAATGAGGTGCCCAAATTCGTGCATCTCATTTTTGCAGAGTATTTCGCCGTTGAATATGTGTGTGATAAGCTGAAAGCCGTGTTATCGACCGGTAAGGTTAATGAAGAGTTCCGAACAGTACTGGGGTTCTTGATGAATATTTTTCTTTTCGAAGGCTACCCTGGCCTCAGAAGTTTATTTGACTACAAATTAGAAATTGATCCCGTTCTACAGCAACAAATGAATAAGGAATATTGTATGGAACACATATTTATATTTCTACTGAAAAAATTCGAGGTTATATTCAATAAAAAAGCAGAAAGTAAAAAGTATTCCGGCTCAATTGACACAGTTCTGTCCTTTGCTGTATCAGAAAAACTTCATAATATCTCAAAGTATCTCATAGCGTGTGTGCAGCGTTGTTTGGATAAGAATACTTTGGAATTATTTGCTGCTCTCTTAAGGTATTCTCCTTTTATAAATACTTTTGTATATACAAAAAGGTACGAGCATATAAATATAATATTTGACAGTATAAGACGAGTAGATAATAATACCTTCGAGGAAATAATGTGTAATGGTTATTTATTACACATTAAAATTGATAAATCTATTGTACATAGCAACTCTTTGATTATTAAATATTTATATGCATACCTACACAATGAGATTCATTCAGATTGAAGAATCCAGTTACACGCCGTTGTGATATGGATACATCTTCGGCGTCGGACGTAATCCTAATATCCAGCAGTTCAAATATTGGCCTCAGTTTGCTTGCAAATACTCCGAAGGAATATAATTAAATTATGTTTGTGCTGTTATTACATAGGAATGCCTCAAGATTAAGAATATGATACGTCGCGGATGGTAGTTACCTGCGCGGCGTTCGCACCTACGCGGTTAAGTTTTTAGGCTATATATACTACTCGTATGTACCTATGTCAGTACTATTCTGTTTTTGTATGTTTAGTAAGTACTTTTTGTAAATCAAGATTACGTTATACTAAGAAATTCAGCATTTTGTAGTAGCTAAGTAATAAAAATAAATGATTTGAGTCGTTTATTGTACTTATTTGTGAGTTATAGAGAAGAACATCTTGATCCTTATTTTAGCATGCATAGATTTATCTAAAGGTGCGGCCTCATGCAGCCGCTCGACGCACGTTTCCAGTGACACGACCACATTTGTCGCTGGAGACGAGCGTCGAGCGGCTTACATCAGGTTGCACCTTAACTTGAAGTATTGAAACTAGGTACATGTAATTTACTCTATCTCCAACTATACAGACTATATTAGAGTCAAATCACACAAGTGCTAGCTAGTCTGTGGACCGAATGAGAGCCTTATGTCATGTATGTCATGTTTATGTCAAATGCGGGAAAACTGAAATAAAGAAAGAAAATCTGTCAAAATTTTGCAGAGGGCACATGCAATGCAAAAGCTGTTTACAATTTCGCAACATTTTTGTTATCGTTAGAGTGTTGTTATTTTTTTGTATAATTGCCTAATAGTGAGCTGGTGTGGTTCGGACAATGAGTGCCGGGAGCGCGGGCGGCGCGCTATGCGAGTGTTCGTGATTTGATGGGACCTTTGATTGTGTGGATGACAGGTTCGAGTTTTGCATAACGGAGTCGCAATGGGTGCGAAGGCGAGCACTGCGAACGGAGGGCAGAGTCCGCGAACAAGAACATTCTCAACGAGCTCCAGCTCGGAAGTGGTGTCTGGTGGGGCTGGGTTCAGTTTGTTGCGGGCGATTCCTGGCATCCAGGTGTCGAGTGAGCGACAGCGGGCGCGCTCGTTGTCGTCGGTGCCGGACTTGCACGCGTCTCACGAGGCAATTGCGATCCCGGCCAACTCGCAGAGCTACGAGCCGTCGGCCGCAGCTAGCCCCGACACAGACTCTAGCTCCAACGAGGAGGCCAGCCCGGCGCCCGGCACGTCACTGGCGCTCGGACGAGTCTACGCTGCACACTCCTTGCCCTCACATATCTGGTCCATTAATGGTGAGTCCACGCACTGCAATCTATCCATTTATCTGTCATAATCCACTGCTTGAAATAAGCCTCTTCCTACGAGTCACTCAATATTTAGTTCTCAGCTCTGTATCATTGAGAATTTACAATAGCTCCATCTTGGGGAACCCAGGGTAAACAGAGTATCAGTTTTTTTAGACCTATTGCATAAAAAACAGTAACTGTTGAGTTTATTTCTGGGTTCTTTATCAAAAGGAGCCTTTCCAACCTGGTGGTAGTCATTTCTATCCTGTATAATGTAATTTTAAAGTATTTTGTAAGAAGTCTAATAAAATTTTAGTTTTGAACTAAATTGTTTGATAAGTATGTAATGATCATAGCATAGTGGTAAACAGTGGTATCTGCAATTTATGAAGGTCCAAAGTTAGCCGTGAATGTGTTAACCAAAGAGAATGATTCTGTTTGCGCATAATTGTGTTATCGGGAAACTATTTATTTTGTCTAGTTATACAGACAAAGACTCTATATATTATATACATATGCTCACGCCTGTATTCCCCGAAGGGGTAGGCAGAGGTGTTGTTATCACAACACCCACTTTTCACCGAATTTGATTAAGTGCCAACGTGACAGATAGTGAGTCTATCGCTGTCTCAGGCACTATACATACGTGTTTGAATTGCTTCTCAGAAATATGCAGGTTTCCTCACGATGTTTTCCTTCACCGTATATTATTATTAATTATTTCTAGACATATTTAAATGCATGAAAAATTCAGATACATGCAAACCTGGAGAACAAAATGAAATTAAAATGATTATAGATAGTTGGATGCTGATAAGCAATAATGTGTCAACCCACAAAAAGTCAAATTCAAAGGTTTTGATATATTTTGATAATGCATCACGTATTTAACATTCTAAAAAAGTGTTTCAAGTCATCTGAAACATAAAAGTACGTAAAAAATGCATTTGAAATATAAGTTTATTTAACACATGTCGAAAATAAGTAATATTATGGTACTAAATTACTTGGCAGCAGATGTTTCTTTGAATTAGACATCATGGAAACATTTGTAAGTATGATATCATTGGAAACCCCAATCTTATGGTATTGTTTTATAATTCAATGATTATTTTTCATGTTCAGTACAATGCCAAAATACAAATGCCAATTATTTGGATAGTTGGGATTTTTATTTTCATTAGGATTGTATAGATGACACAGTGATTTCATCTACACATTGATCTATACATCTATATCTATATACATAAATAAAATTGAAGTGTCTGTTTGTAATAGGTTTTCACTAAATGCACATCAAAGTATACATGGCACTGATTTGAAAAAAACTATTTTTTTTTTATGTCTGTCTATCTGATTGTCTCCAAAAAGGCTGGACCAATTTGAATGGGACTTTCACTGGCAGTGCAAGTGGTTACTAGGAGTAACTTAGGCAACTATTAATAATATTCCACGAGCCACCGATAAAACTAAGTCTATGCAGATGCAACTGCAGGGCTAGTTACTTATAAAACCGGTAATTTATGATACAAGTGGCATCCATGGTACAGCATGCACTCCTAGGCTGCACTGCTTACCATCAGATGGTGTGATGATTTGCTGAACTTAATGATTTTCATTTACATAATTATAGTAAGTTACGCATAAATAAAAACTGAAATTTACTAGTTTTCGTCCGCGGCTTCGCCCGCTTGTTATTAAGGATCCTTTAGTTAACTCAATCAAAATATTGTCTATGCTACTCAGTGATAATGTAGAATTCTATTAGTGAAAGAATTTTTTTATCGGTCCATTAGTTTCGAAGCCTATTTGTAACAATCAAACCAACAAATATTTCTATATTATATTATGTTATATATTATTATTATTTATACTTGTATACTATTATTATAAGCCGTGGTGGCCTCGGGGTTAGAGCAGTCGCCTGCTACGCAAGCGACGCAAGTTCGAATCCCAGCGGGGCCTGTACCAAATAGCTTTTCTAAAAAAAACTTATGTACAGTGATTTCACACCACGTGCTTTACGGTGAAGGAAAACATCGTGAGGAAACCTGCATATTTCTGAGAAGTAATTCAAAGACGTATGTATAGTGCCTGAGACGGCGATGGACTCACCATCTGTCACGTTGGCACTTAATCATCTTCGGTGAAAAGTGGGTGTTGTGATTACAACACCTCTGCCTACCCTTTCGGGGAATATAGGCGTGAGCATATGTATGTACTATTATTATAAAGAGGAAAAGATTTGTATGTAAGTATGTTTGTATTGAATAGGCTCCGAAACTACTGGACCGATCAGAATTTTTTTTCAGCAATGGATAGCTACATTATCAGTAAGTAACATAGGCTATTTTTTATCCCCGCACTCCCTCGGGAACGGGTACTACGTGGGTGAAACTGCGTGACGTCCGCTGGTAATATTATAAAGAGAAAAGTACAGAAGATGTATATCGAGTTTTGGTGGAGAGGTCCTTCTTTTCATCCAATTTGCCCTGCTAATTGTTGCATTGACTCTGGATAGGACAAGATTCAACATCTAGGGTTCAGAAGGGTATGGAAAACAGAGAAAAGAACATTAGTGTTGGTTGTTCATTATATATCCCTTAATATATAATTGAGCTGTATTCATTCTATTTTAAGAAGTTTAATCGTGCGCCTGTTGAAATGTCTGATTGATTGAGTAACGCTTTCTCCTAAAAACTATCATCTAGCAGTTTTCCTGTACTAACTATAATAAATCGCGGTCGCTGTTCCGGGTTCCCGGTGCGCCTACGCACGTCCCGCGTCAGTCGCGCACGAGCAGTCGTCGCGTTCGGACGTCAATCATGTACCGTCGCCGTTACCGCACCACCCTGGGCCTGGGGTTAGGCTCCTCATTCTCATCCACCTTCTCCACCACGCTGTCGTTCAGAACCAGTCCATCCACCACTCCTACCGACACAGTTCGCTCGGACGCGCGTGCTACTGCAGCCAAGCTTAAGTCCAAGTATGAAAACGCCGGCACGGCACAAGGTGCGTTCGGTTGTGTGCACTAACACTGCGATTAGTTTTTGATTGACTTTTATAGACTAACTCATACTTTAAGGCAATCTTCTTTGACCCTTTGAAGAGTATCGTTCATTATGCAGCAAATTTCGTACAAATTATTTGTTTCCGGGATATCGATGTAGCTTTCTTTTGTATCGTGTTGGTGGACCTCAGAGGAACTCCATGTTAATGATACTATTCTGATTCTAAAAAACTAGACACATCTCTTTAAAAAAACTGTAGGCAGCTTTGCTTTCATTGACATGGAAGCATGTAGCACATCGGTTCCTTATTTTTTTTGGATGAAATATAAAGTTGATACAAGAGCAGCTTACATCCAAGTGTGAAGTCCTGGATTTGGATCATTCGCTCCCAGTAGCCTGTATCCTAGCACGATAGTCTAATAGAGACTACACGATTGAAGATGCTCCCCGAACTGAACTTCTTCGAGCTGCTCCGGCCCTTCCACATATCAGTGACCAGCGAACTCTTTTTAATCTATACAAATATATGTATATAAAATGTAAGTGTCTGCTTGCCAAATTAAGAGCTTTTCACAGAATGCATATGAAAGTAAATCTGTATTTACATTAAAAAACTATTTTATTTGTTTCCTCTGAAACGGCTCAACCGATTAAAGGGAAACTCTCTTTAATCGGTACTTAAACATGCTGATTTTACTTCTGTAAACTTGCGAGTAACTTACGCTAAGGTCCATGAAATTCAGTCTGCGCGCTTGAAACCGCGAAGCACAGCTATGAATTAATATGGTTTATAAAGTTTCTTATAAACTTCGAAACCATTCCCTACCACCGATTCGGAAACTAGCATGCTGAGAACGACTTACAAGAATCTCTGGTATCTTCTATGCCTTCTTCATTAAACAATCATCCTATTTCTAACAACGTTTACATTTCAATTGATTGCAGAAATCTTAACTAAAAACGTGCTTAACGGCGTTAAGGATTTTGCGGTGGTCTCTGGCTACCCCCATGGGATACAGGCGTGAGCGTATGTATGTATGTATGTATGTATGCATTTAGCGATGACGTTCACTTTTATCAAATATTACCAATTATATTATAGAAAACATGTTTAATATCTCACGTAGACATTTATAACTGCAGTGATCTAGGCTAGGACGGCTGTAAAATGTTCAATTTTGTCGTGTTGTACGTCATTCGTCTCAGAGATATTTTGATATCCACTGGATATTACATCGGAAGTTAATTCATTACAGATATTTATTGCCTGCTCAGCTGTTTGATTTGTTAAAAATGGATGATGAGTAAATTTATATAGTTGTAGATACAGAGCTGTGGTGGCCGAGTGGTTTGAATAGTTGCACAGCGGTTTTTCCAATGAGTTTTTCTAGTAGTCCTGTGATTTTTCACCACGAGTATTACGGTGAAGAAAACCTTCTGCATATGTCAGAGAAGAAATTTGAATACGAATGTATAGTGCCTGAGATGGCGACTGACTCACCATCTGTGGGTGAGAAGTGGGTGTAACACCTCTGCTAAACCCTTCGGGGACGTTTCTGGGATGGCGTTTATAGGGCTATTTTATTATCCCATAGATTGGCACTTGATTTTATACATATTCTGCTGCAATTACTTATTTGGCCAAATCTATCGAACACAGACTCGCCATCCGTCCGGCACGTTTGTACCTGATCATTTTCGGTTATAAGTGGACGTTGTTCTCTGCCTACCTACTGCCTACTGCAATCAAACATCATGAAGGTATAGAGGAGTCAAAATCGGCGGGCCTGTGAGAACAGATGAAAACAAAATTGAACTGGAGCTCTGTTTCCATTCATTGTACCTACTTACCAGCCAAGTGACAGATAACGTGGCTTTCCCAAACAAGTACAGCAAGGGGTTGTTCAAGAAGGGGTTGTGTAAAGAGATATTTACATGGTCAACAACGAGTGATTCCCCTGGTATTGCAAGCGACCATAGGCTGCGGTTGCTCCTTTTTAGGTTTTCCGCATTCTTATTGACCACATTTATGGTATTAAAAAAGCAGTTCGCCTGATGGTACGCGGTTACTACAGCTAATAAACGGGACCAATAAATATCCACGGTGTCAATAGACCAGCCATTCAAAACATAATTGTATGTTCTTCAGAAAAGTGACAGCATATTATTAATATATACAATACAATACTACCTGCGCCCCGCGATTTCACCCGCATAGATTTAATTTTATGGGAGGATTATTTCACGAAACACTAACTTAAAAAACGTATCCTAAGTTCCTCCTTGTAACATCAACTACCTGTCAGTGAAAATCTCGTACAAAGCGATCCAGCCGTTTTGGAAATTGGCCGAAACAATCAAACAGACTGAAAGAAACATGTAAAAAAAAATGGTTTTTCTACGTCAGTACCGTGTATACTTTCATATCATTTAGTCAAGAGGTGTAATATTGGAATAACAAATAGACACTTCAATTTTATTTATCTGTATAGATTTGTTTAATAATTGGTGTTGGTCTCGTTCAAAAGCTATTTAGACATTGCTTTTAGTTGCTTTGTAAACAAAGCGCCATGATGCCATGCGCCATGTTAATGACAGGAATCTAGACTAATTTCCCGTCTACCTACGTATTGAATTCAATACGCACATTCAATTGAACACGCCAAAATCGTTTCACATTTCTATTTTGAAGGTTTTAGACTAGATACGCACCGCTACCAATATTTATATGTATTTGTAATATCACTGAACTTATTTGAATGGGATTATTGTCGATTCTTGTTCAATCTTCATCAACTTAAACCCGAACGTAAATACTCACGCCTATGTGACAATACCGAATAAAACTGCCCCACCCGGGCATCGAACAAAGGATCAAGTGTTTCGCATTAGCGTTTAATATCAACGACGCAGTCACAATACCCATATACTTAGTTAGTACCCGTCACTAAAAATGTTTGAATAAAAGTTTGACGTTAGTGTCTGTCTATGCAGCCTGAGCACCAACGAATGGTTCCATTTCAATGCGATTTGCGTTGGTTCCGTCAATGTTCATTCTGCTATTAGCAACGACCCCTGACCAAATACTGCAATTAAAAGCGACATCTCTTCGAGGAATTAATCGAATTTTCCTTTAAAGGTCTGGATTGGACACCCCAACCATTCCACTATTAGCATTGTTGTTGATGACAAATCAAGGGAAGTCGCAATTTTAACTATGACAGTGGATCCAGTTAAATAATTGCAAAGTTCAAAATAGAGCTAGTTGCCACCTGGCCAATATTTGGCTATAGTTAACGCACGCCCCACTGACTTGGCCTACATTTGCGTCTGAAATAGTGCGCGAGCGCAACGGCCCGCCGGCAACACATTATTGGCAGCTGTCGAACTCTCCCGCCATGGTCCAGTGAAAGTCATTTCACCTCATCTTGAAAGTTTTACCAAGATTATTTATCAACTTAGCTTGAAGACCCCAAAAGTAAAAAAAATAAGAAGCTAACTACTATTGGGCATATTCGGGACACACCGTAAAACACCCGAAAAACTGGCGATACAGGTCCTTGTTCTAAGTATTATATTCTGGTAAAATATTACTTAACGTTGAACTACAAATACTGGTGTAGCTCAGACCAGGATATTTCTTGGTCTGAGTGGTGTAGTTGATGCTAAGAAAATACTTGAATAGGTATAGCAGTAATGTGAAGCGTTGGTTCGATTCCCGTTTGGCGTAAGGCCAGTTGGTTGTTTATATGCGATGCGATTAATCGCAGATCGCAGCGGTCTCTGAACTTTGGGGGCGGTTGGCATCTTTGTCTAAAAGGAGATCTCCTTTTAGATGGAAAGTTCAATGGTTCTGTAATCAAGTGACACCTTGGCGTCACTCAAGATTGTTTTGTACCACTGAGGTGCAAACAAGCGTACTTGCGAACAATAGAAAGGTATGTAGGTATAGCCTAGTGATGCCTGCGTTGCTCGCCCGGAAAATCTCTACAGACACTTCATTCCATGGTTTTACCATGGTATAAATATAAGCTAAGCAGTGTGGAATCTAAACCAAATTATTGAATTAAGAATGTTTGCTCCATCGAGAGTGAAGGTTTTCAAACTTAAAAAAATAAAATTTACTTTTGAGTAACCTTGTTGATTTGAAGTTTTGAAGTCTGTAAAACACGTATCCCCCGTGACAACCCTTACTGACATTACGCCAATGCTACTTATTAAAGCGTAGATTCACGCGTCTGTGTGAGTGTAATAAAATTTCGAACGATTTTATTGTTCATAGATTCCGTACTGCTTGTTGTAAGCTTATATTTATACTGTGGTTTTACTGTCCCCAGTGATGACGGTTTGGGGTTCTTCATGAAGAGAGTGGAGAGCGATTTTCACAGATTCTGCATTACGTATTGCAAGCGTCCATAGGTCGCAGACGTGGTGGTATAAAAATTAAGCATTCTGTTTCCTTTTCAACATATTCAATTCACTGACTGCAATCTAGAACGCACAAAAGCGCAGTGGTTATGTTCACAGTTAGTTGAAACGTTGGAAGCAAACACTTTGCTGCCAACTTAGTTCCTGTAAAATCCATATTATACTGTGACCTTATGTAATTGCAGCGTTGTTTCCAAGCCGATTAAGCTAACTGCTGTAGTGCCTGTAGTGTTGCGCGGTAAGCTGTACTTGTATTTTTAGATTTATCGATCCGCTCGTTGGTATCAAAGAAATTGCTGTTTGCTATAAGAATATTTATGGGAAATCGATCGGCACATCAGTGGCTATGAATATAACTTGCGTCTGAATAAAAAAAAACGAGTTTGCTTACGATAATTTCAGCTGTATAAAACGCGTTTTATCAAAATCTGTCAATATAATTAACAATTAATTTGTCAGACATGCTATCTCCAGAGGGGCAAGCCATAAAACGATAGTTCGTTTGAAATTCTGAGCTGTCCTCCTGAGGACTGCACATAAATTTTTCAGAAGAACGCAGCCAAATTATGATACCTTAAAGTAGTGTTGTGTTCAGAGTACCCGGATGGCCACCGGGAGGGTTCTAGTGCGGTAAAAATTCCACATACCCCGTCCTGCCTCTCCCAGGGCGGTCGGGGACCTTTTGAAGGTTTCCCCCTCGTCAATAAAAAATAAAGTGTCGTGTTCCTGCAGTGATTATTGAGATCGAGTTCTGTGGATGCTCTTGGTGTTGGTGCTCATGATGTACTGTGGACACTCATGCTTATAAAGTAGCCTACAGTAGCCGCTTACCATCAGGTGTTCTCTGCGCTAGTTTGCCACATCTGTAGGATTCCTACTCATATAATACGTATTTATATGAAATTTTCCTTCGTGCGACAGATTTAAATAAGGCATGAACGCCGTTTAGCAATCTGCAAACCACGCTCTTGACGTCCCACGACGAGGCTATGCCAAACTTTTGATGTGAATAAAAAGTAATTGTGTTAAGATTAATATCTTTGTCTTAGCGAACCGTCGCCTTGGCAATGACACAGCGACCGATCTACTATCGCGATGTATCCATTTAGCTTTTTCTGTATTGTACTATTAATAGAGATCATCTGTTTTCTGTCTGTCCGTTGGCATTATTTGCTTCTTAATTGAGACCATGTGTCAGGATTGTTGCTGTTTTGTTTTATGTGGAATGATTTCCAAAGATTATTAAACTGCTGCTTTTTAACGGCTCGTTATTAGACGCCTTACTTATAACAAGTATTGTGCATGTTAAGACAATACTTGGTTTGGAGTGCCCAAAGGTGTGAGCGGGCTGTAATATTTTTACCAATCCAAGCCTCTCAGCACTGCAACGTGTGCGCTGGCCGTGGTCGGATCTGTGGCTCCCGGCCTCCTTAGCCTTTGGCGAGTGCCCTCAGTATTTCTCAAACGACGTTACTTTAATCATCAGTTATAGATGTAAGAGGCCAAATAGCAGTTAAGCATTAAGTGTGTGATGTTATTACTTCTTCTTCACCCGCGTATCCTCTATAAGGTGTCTTCAGATACAATATTTTTTCGGAGAATTTTAAGCTGGCACCCTAGTTTCCCAATAACAGGGCGGATTTTGGGACTTTAATGTGTGATAGGTGATATGTGGGTGTTCTATAAGCTCATATCTGCCTACCCCTTCGAGGAATACATACGTCAATAAATGTATGTATGTAGATAATGATCAGGTTCTTGACTGCATCGTATATTTTGCCCTCTATTACAAGGCACTAGGCGCTGGAGCAACACAAATCACTTACCCGATGTTTTGGTGCTTTGCCAATTTGCAATTTATTAAGTGACGCAAAACGCCTGTGTTTTTAATATTAAAATGTTTATTTTAATTATTATCATCCGTACTCTAGTTGATTTGTAGTAGTTTCGTGGTTTGCCCAACAGCCAAAACTTTCCAAAGTAAAACACTGAATGTTTTTTAATTAAAATGTTTACATGTACACCACAAGTTTAGGCAGAAGCTGTGATCATCACCTCGCTGGCTTTATCCCATTTAAAGTTGGGGTCGGATCGTGATTCCACCCAATCCCCCTTTTTACAAAACGTCGCCTGAAATAGTGCTTGGGTTAAAACTAGTTGTATCACTTTTTGTGACACAGATTTCAAAAGACACGAATTACTTGAGGTGCAGCCGGAGGGACTAATTAATATTTAAAATAATCATGAAAAACTTTGCAACCCTCTTTTGTAAAAGAAACTCGGTAAACTGGTTTAAAGCAATGTTCGGAGTTATGTACGCTTTTGACTGCCCGTATTGCTTATAAGTAAGCGGTTTATTGGCGAACGGGACCGACGACTTAATATCCTTTCGAAGTTACAGTTGGGTTCGGGTTGCTTAACTTCGCTGAACAACTGTTCCATGAGCCTCTCCACTGCCAAAGGCCAAAGTTTTAATACACGTTTTAAAAATATATTTAATCCAGAACTTGTACTTAGGTAATAAGGTCGCGATTTGCATAATCACCGTTGCATGCCACCCCGAAGAAGTAATACTAGTCGGTTTATTTGAGGCCAATGTTTGCCAATCAACAACTCGAAGGATCGATTGTTTGCCAAACATTTGCATATTTTATGTAACATGCACACGCAATTAAACCTCAACCTTCATCCGCAAAATCCTTTTTTTTATTTACTGGAAATGTGATTTAGTAACACATCTGTGTCTAAGTGGCTAACTAAGAACTAACTAGAACATTATTAAAGATGAAATAAAAATATTAAGATAACACCCTTTTTTAGACTATTCTGCCCGCGACTTAGTCCGCTAAAATAGTTGCTTTTGGCTACCTGTGTGAAGTTGGCAACTGAAGTGAAGGAAAAAATTTTTTTCGTCATGTGTTCGATTGTACCCGGTATGTACCGGATTGTACCGCTTTTTAAATCGTTTGTACCCCTAGGGGGTAAAAGTTATAGGGGGGTAAATATTTTAGCAACTAAGTATAAAATATTGAAAGTTTGTAAATGCCATTCGATAGTACCCAGCACGTAGAGGATTGTACCGTTTTTTATTTCGTTTGTACCCCAAGGGGACAAAAGTTACGGGGGGTTAAACATTTTGAAATCGAAATATTGTAAATTTGTACATGCCATTCGATTGTACCCAGCACGTAGAGGATTGTACCGTTTTTTGTTTCGTTTGTATCTCAAAGGGCCCCGAGATATGGGGGTTGAAAGTTTCAAACTTTCCACTGTCATATCTCGGGGCCCTTGGAGGTACAAACGAAATAAAAAGCGGTACAATCCTCCACGTATATGGTACTACCCAATGCAAAAATAAAAAACGTTTGTACCTCAAAACATTCTGAATTAGCCCGAGTTGCCAGTTGTCCCCACGGATATCTCTGGACCCCATGGGGTACAAACGATATTTATACGCATACCGGATTGTGCCGAGTACGGAGAGGATTGTACCGCTTTTTGTTTCGATTGTACCTCAAAGGGCCCCGAGATATGGGGGTTGAAAGTTTCAAACTTTCCACTGTCATATCTCGGGGCCCTTGGAGGTACAAACGAAATAAAAAGCGGTACAATCCTCCACGTATATGGTACTACCCAATGCAAAAATAAAAAACGTTGGTATCTCAAAACATTCCGAATTAGCCTGAGTTGCCAGTTGTCCCCACGGATATCTCTGGACCCCATGGGGTACAAACGATATTTATACGCATACCGGATTGTGCCGAGTACGGAGAGGATTGTACCGCTTTTTGTTTCGTTTGTACCTCAAAGGGCCCCGAGATATGGGGGTTGAAAGTTTCAAACATTCCACTGTCATATCTCGGGGCCCTTGAAGGTACAAACGAAATAAAAAGCGGTACAATCCTCCACGTATATGGTACTACCCAATGCAAAAATAAAAACAAGTGGGGACAAGTGGCAACTCGGGCTAATTCGGAATGTTTTGAGGTACCAACGTTTTTTATTTTTGCATTGGGTAGTACCATATACGTGGAGGATTGTACCGCTTTTTATTTCGTTTGTACCTCCAAGGGCCCCGAGATATGACAGTGGAAAGTTTGAAACTTTCAACCCCCATATCTCGGGGCCCTTTGAGGTACAAACGAAACAAAAAGCGGTACAATCCTCTCCGTACTTGGCACAATCCGGAATGCGTATAAATATCGTTTGTACCCCATGGGGTCCAGAGATATCCGTGGGGACAACTGGCAACTCGGGCTAATTCGGAATGTTTTGAGGTACCAACGTTTTTTATTTTTGCATTGGGTAGTACCATATACGTGGAGGATTGTATCGCTTTTTATTTCGTTTGTACCTCCAAGGGCCCCGAGATATGACAGTGGAAAGTTTGAAACTTTCAACCCCCATATCTCGGGGCCCTTTGAGGTACAAACGAAACAAAAAGCGGTACAATCCTCTCCGTACTCGGCACAATCCGGTATGCGTATAAATATCGTTTGTACCCCATGGGGTCCAGAGATATCCGTGGGGACAACTGGCAACTCGGGCTAATTCGGAATGTTTTGAGGTACCAACGTTTTTTATTTTTGCATTGGGTAGTACCATATACGTGGAGGATTGTACCGCTTTTTATTTCGTTTGTACCCCCAAGGGCCCCGAGATATGACAGTGGAAAGTTTGAAACTTTCAACCCCCATATCTCGGGGCCC
This sequence comes from Watsonalla binaria, assembly GCA_929442735.1. NCBI lineage: Eukaryota > Metazoa > Arthropoda > Insecta > Lepidoptera > Drepanidae > Watsonalla > Watsonalla binaria. The sequence goes on along the minus strand of OV838929.1, from coordinate 428,172 downwards.
TTTGAGGTACAAACGAAACAAAAAGCGGTACAATCCTCTCCGTGCTCGGCACAATCCGGTATGCGTATAAATATCGTTTGTACCTCATGGGGTCCAGAGATATCCGTGGGGACAACTGGCAACTCAGCCTAATTCGGAATGTTTTGAGGTACCAACGTTTTTTATTTTTGCATTGGGTAGTACCATATACGTGGAGGATTGTACCGCTTTTTATTTCGTTTGTACCTCCAAGGGCCCCGAGATATGACAGTGGAAAGTTTGAAACTTTCAACCCCCATATCTCGGGGCCCTTTGAGGTACAAACGAAACAAAAAGCGGTACAATCCTCTCCGTGCTCGGCACAATCCGGTATGCGTATAAATATCGTTTGTACCTCATGGGGTCCAGAGATATCCGTGGGGACAACTGGCAACTCAGCCTAATTCGGAATGTTTTGAGGTACCAACGTTTTTTATTTTTGCATTGGGTAGTACCATATACGTGGAGGATTGTACCGCTTTTTATTTCGTTTGTACCTCCAAGGGCCCCGAGATATGACAGTGGAAAGTTTGAAACTTTCAACTCCCATATCTCGGGGCCCTTTGAAGTACAAACGAAACAAAAAACGGTACAATCCTCTACGTGCTGGGTACAATCGAATGGCATGTACAAATTTACAATATTTCGATTTCAAAATGTTTAACCCCCCGTAACTTTTGTCCCCTTGGGGTACAAACGAAATAAAAAACGGTACAATCCTCTACGTGCTGGGTACTATCGAATGGCATTTACAAACTTTCAATATTTTATACTTAGTTGCCAAAATATTTACCCCCCTATAACTTTTACCCCCTAGGGGTACAAACGATTTAAAAAGCGGTACAATCCGGTACATACCGGGTACAATCGAACACATGACGAAAAAAATTTTTTCCTTCACTTCAGTTGCCAACTTCACACAGGTCTTTTGGCTAACGCTAATTTTAACCCGCGATTGGTCTTAGCGTGATGGAGGAGCTCGTGGCACAGTTGCTATTGCGCATATCATTCGATCAGCGAAGTTAAGCAACCCTAAGCCAGTAATTGGATGGGTGACCGCCCGAATTCCCTCCGTGCCTCGTTAAGCCGTCGGTCCCGGTTGAAAATTTATCGTCTTTGGCAATCGTTACAGGTCAGTCGGAGGCCTAAAATAGTCTGACAACTGGTTTAACCCAGATCGCAGATTTTCCTCGTTAAAGGGGCTGCGAAGGTCAGACGGCAGTCGCTTCGTATAAAAATCAGGTGGTTAGCCACATCGGGTTGAATCAAGTGCCGACCCCAACAATGTATGGGATAAGGCCAGGGCGATGATGAATGGTTGGTCTTAGCGTGATGATATATAAACCTATAGCCTTCGTCAATAAATGTGCTAACTAACACTGAAATATTTTTTCAACAGGACTTGTAGCTCCTGAGGTTAGCGTTCAAGGAAACAAACAAACTCTTCAGCTTTATGTATTAGTAGATATGTATAAATATAAGCATGTCCATCCAAATATCCCATTAGTTGAGTTTTGAGTTTGAGGCATCAACGACGAACGAACACTTAATGATGGCTTTCTCGAAATCATGTTTTGACTGATGTGGTCATCGACTTTTGGTCCTGACTTCTACGTAAGCCTCACGCATGCACCATTACCAAGTCAACAACCGCGGGATAGGTGGGCGTTGAGAGTAGGGCTGCCAACCTTAGTGCACAGATTTTCGATCAAATTGCGAGACTTGGCTATAAAATGCTCCGTCCTAAATTAGCATCTATGCTATATATTGGTATGGGTGCCAAACGAATTGATTGATATTATCCATAGACTTTTACATTTAAACTTTCTCATTGCTCTAGTGGTCGCAAGGCGGAATACGAGGTCCTAGGTTCCATCTCCGGGTAGGGCAAAGTATTATTGGCTTAGCAACCCTTAGTGGCAATAGACGTAGGCTCACCCCCTATTACGTGGGACATAAAACTGGCGAAATTTGAGTTATACATAAGTAAACTGCCTACCCCTTCGGGGAATACAGACGTGAGCTTTTTCAAATGAGCGTTCGTTTTAATGCTTATTGAATTTATTCCAGCCAGAGAACGGGACTATCTGAATATCTAGCAGACCTTTTGCGGGGTTTATATTCTAGTGTTCCAGAAAGGGGACGGGATATATTGGGATGATTGGCAACCCTAGTTGAAAGCGACCGTAAATTAAAGTACTTCTGAATCATATTGGAATATTAAAGGACAATGGGTGAGAACTGGATTTTGAGACACTGTTTATTTTTTTCTCCATGAAGCTATTCCGGTACCGAGGCGGTGGGCGGTAGTGGTCAAGCGACTCCCTGACCCGCTCAGGGCTCAATTCTTGCAGAAATCACCACATGTGTGTGTGAAAATACGAAGTTCAATGCTTGTTTGTATTGTTGGTTTGTTTATTGAACTTCAATCTTTGGTGGGGCCAAGTATATACGTCATGTTTCACTCCTGACCGAAACATTAGGCCATTCGACTCTAAGACTTCAAGACCTGTTTCATTTGATCCATCATTATTATCTTTACACACTTTCTCTTTGGTTCCAAAACTTAGTACTTTCGAGGTTGGGCCTCACATGCAATGGCATATTTATATCCTGACCCATAACCTACGTGATCTATTATAGTGGCACCAGATTAGTTATGAAGCCAATATATTATATTCCAGTGTGGTCCGCTGTCGACCTTTAAACAAGATGTGGCGTCTGTTTATTTATTGTCTGCTAAGTTTTCAGTGTGAATATCAGTTTGCAACGAAAATAAAGCTTGGTCGGCCTTGTCGGAATTGGGCTACATAGCTATTTTTGCTGCACCGTTGTGTTCCGGAGGTGCATTCACTACACCACCCCGACTTTGTGTCTCACCAGCGTATTTGCTTATGCTCATAAATTATTACTTTAAAGCCCTTTCTGATGCATCCCATGCGTATACTGTTTGCTCCTAAATTTTACCAAATTTCGGAGCTGACCGACCGTTGACTGTTCCTCCTCTTTAAAGAACTAGAAGACCGAGGATTCAGGTGACTGGGACCGTTAGCTAACTGGAACCTCGTTCGCAATTGCCTGATTCGTTTTTATTTATTGTCGCCTGTATACTCAGAATACCACCTTGGTTCGTGTTTAAAGAAAATAACAGTGATCTGTGCAAAGTTCTTAGAAATTCAATAAGATTTGTTTTCTCCGTAAAATGTATCTCATGTCTGTTTACTACGCTTTGTTTATAACCAATGAGTTACTGGAGAATGTTCTGAAATTCACGTACAGTAGTCGTGTATTGAACATGCCAAAACTTCTACTGAGCATACGAGCATTTGAAATTCATATCCAGTGAATCCAGGTCATTTCTCTTTACATGTGCCAAATTTGTTATTACATCAGCGGAGAACTATATTAGTCCTGAACATAGTTTATGAAAAACCTACATCCACGTCTCGCCGAACCTAATTAGGTGCCTAAGAGTTACAAGCCCTTAATTAGCGCTCCCATTTATCGCCACCAAAGTGTCCGCGGACCTTCATCAATAAAAGTACTGGAAAGTTATAAACGTTTACCGCAGGGGTTTGCGCTCAGTTCAGAAGCACCATTAATCTGATCTGTCACCCATGTCACAGACACGTCTGTGTTCAGCCTGTTGTTCTCAGTATATTTTATTTTCGTCCACTGTGACGTACTGTGGTAACTAGGACGCCCAGAGCACAACCAAGGACTTCTGAAATATTATTTATTTTAGTAGCTGTGCCCTGCGGTTTCACCCGTGTATATTTCATTTAGTTCTCGCGGAAACCTAAATGTTTTTTTAAAATAAAGCCAGTGAAAGTCCCGTTAAAATCGGTCCTGCCGTTTTGGAGATTAGAACAAGTAGACAGACAGAGAAAAAAAATTAAATTGGTTTTTCTATGTCAGTACCGTGTATACTTTCATATGGATTTAGTGAAAAGGTGTAATTTTGGACTTCATTTTATATATCTGTATACATAATGATTTAGCTCTGTGACGCTAAAGTCTTGAAAGCATTTTATCTTATGTTAAATACATACTTTTGTTAATATATATATATTATAATATATTGTATTTTATAGGTAGTTGTTCTCTTTGTTTCATTTATTTTAAAGCACCAAAAAATTCAAAATTAATTCTACCGGCCACTCTCTTCACCCTCCGATCAATCTCCGTCGTTTGTTTTCTACTCTATCCACGTGACATTGGCGAAATTGTGGCAACCCTGCAGAAGCCATAAACAAGAAGTGCTGAAGCTTTTATTGCGTCTTTTTCCACGTTATTATTTTCAAATACACACAGATTCCAGATCACAGATTTTCCTCATTAAAGGGACTGCGAAGGTCAAATGGCCGTGGCTTCGTATAAAATCAAGTGATCAGCCACATCGGGTTGAATCAAGTGCCGACCCCAACAACGCATGGGATAAGGCCAGGGATCTGATGAATTTTATATGTAGGTATAGATTTTCATATCTATTCAATTAATACCTACCTGACAAATCAATATTCGTATCTCAACGACTAATGTCTAATAACTGCATGTAAATATTTATTGTAACCATCAAGTCGTCTACATATCGTCGTAACTAACGCCACAATAACGAAAGTTGTAAGCGAAACCGTTTTATGAGTGCAGCGACGCGGTCGTAAATCCTCGTCGAATTGGATGTTTCCGAGCCGTGGTGGGTATCTTTGTTGTGCATTTCATCTGATATATGAACATGGCAAACACATATATCCACTCTCTTTAATTTACTTTTCGACGCCATTTTACTGCCGCCTTTGTAGTTTTGTGATTGTTTATTTCATGGCCCGTTTAACTTGCATTATTTGTAAGGTCTCGATTAGATATGTGGTAATATGAAACCTACTTGTATCGTCATATCTTTCCCATCGATTTGTTCCTCATTACTAGTCAATACAGATAAATAAAATTGAAGTGTCTGTTTATAATTAGAAATAGCTATCCACTAAATGCACATCAAATAATGAGCCTTTTATAGTATTTACATTAAAGAAAACAGTTCGCAGATAGCTTGATTCTGATCTTACAAGGAGTAACATAGGGTTCTTTTATTTAAAAAAAATATATGATTTCGGAAACACACCCATGAATTTAAGTCTACACAAACCGCGGAGTACAGCTTTTTATTAAATTTGTTTATTGTGCCGTACGACATTTCTACCCAACCAAGAAACTTGCCTAAGGAATCAAGGCCTAAGTCTTGAAAAGAAGCTAATATGCAGAAGAAACTATATGCTAAGGCCATGTTTGTAAAAAATACCACTGGTTCGGAACTGGTCTATAAATACTGATGAGGGTGAACTTGTGAAATAACTCAATGGAATTCTCAATGCTCAAACCAATTCCTTCTCAGTTTATAAATCAAAATTTACTTTTAGGTCTAGTGGTCGCAAGCTCTTCTGCGAAACAAGGTCTTCGTTTCGGTTACCGGGTGAGGCACTGTGTTATTTTGGTTTTCAATCTTAAATTTTCCCATAGCAGCCTGGAGATTCACACGTCTGCTTACCCATTCGGCGAATACAGGCGTGAGTGATATGTATGCAACTTCTTACGTTAAAAGTGGTTAATTAATTTGAGCGCTAAAACCGGTGTTTACATCTCCCGTATCGAACTGTGGGCTCGCCGCTTAACCTTGAGCTCCGGGTTATTTTAACACCAAGCTCTTTACTCTCACCACTTTTAATAAAATACTTGCTGTGGCGTCAATTACTGTAATTTTACCTAGGAAATGTCAGTTTATGCAACCTAGGAGTACGAGACGAATTTGATCTCCAACCTGATCCCAGGGGATTGGAACTGGAGGATGCTGGTTGGTTAAGTCACCCCATTTCATTGAATTGATGATGAGAAACAGAGTCTGTGAATGTCAATACTAACCGAACTTGCAATTTACTTATGGCTTTGTCTCATTGTGTTTCTGAGGAAGGTCATATTGGCGTAATGCTGATTGAAATCGAAAAGGTGCTGTACGAATCGTACATGTTATGAGTATGTTTTAGTTTCATTCTTTGTAAGTAGATGGCGTGAGTAGTAAAATATATCGCGCTATTGAAAGTTGTATCGCGTTACATAAATACGTCCACCATTGTTTTGTATTCCTTTGCTTTGATCCAACACTATAATAGACTTTAGAATGTGAGCCCTAGTTTTATTTAGTTCCTGCAATCTTCGGTAGGCAAATAGTTTGACACCCCCAAACAGCTGCCTTACATAAACCTTCTTAATTCTGATCATTATGCATGTTAATTGAAAGTTGATTATTATATTAATATCATTGTTAGATCGTACATTGATAACTTCTAAAATTTGTATGCTCTGACAACTGATACGACCCTTTAACGAATTGTAATATTCCTATGGAATTCACACATAACAACACTCAAAAAAATATTTCTTCATATAAATAAGTTTCAAGTTAAACTAGTTTACCGTTGGTATCATTTTAATTAGTTGCTAAATGAGATACACTGTCTTAATTAATAATGTTGCTATATTTAATAAGCATCAGGTGTTACATTGCGGAAGTCCATGTGGTGTAGACCATTCTGAAACCAAGCCTCAGAGTATAGTGCTTGATTTCAGAATGGTCTACAGCTCCACCCTATGATGCCCCGTGCAGGGTGCGAAACGCATGTCGTGATGACACTGTGTACAAGTAAAAAGGTCTCCACGTGGTGAAGGCAAGGGCGTGCTGCAGGCAGACCAGACGGACGTCCGCAGGCTGGTGGACCTCCAGCACATACTGGACTGCACTTCACTAGAATAACTATGTCATTTGTATCCTTATAATAGCGAAATAAAGCATTGTAATATTTGAAGAAAAAAGCTTGGAGTCAATTGCCAGTACGCAATGTCTTCATTGAAATTGTTTTGCGTATGATATAATACTAAGCCTGTATAAAATAATCTATCTTGTTTTTCTAAGGAATCGTCTTAGATAACTGAGTCGGATGAAAAAATTGTCCTTTGTTTATTTCGCCTCTTGCCCATATTTGATCAACCGAATCGAAACCGGATTGGTAACCATGTCGTATATTATACACAAACGAGTTTTCAATAAAGAATGGAAGTTATTTATATATTTTTTCGTCGCCAGTATTTCTCAGTTTCCATGTAATCATAATGTAGCTTTACTTTGCGAACATCTTCCGTGCTGTTTTCTTTAAGTATGTCGATAGAAATATTGTAAATGTGACCGTTTGTTGTATAGGCTTTTAACATGATTTAGGGTGTCGAATTCGTTTGCTTGATGTGTTTGAAATGTGTTGATACTTTTTCGTGATTGAATTCCAATTTTGGCGGATCAATGCATTTCAAGACACGGTGAATTCGCAATCAAATTTCGGTAAAACTGTATGTAAAAACCTGCACTTGGGGCACTGTATGTACACCATCACACTAAAAGGATAAGATCATGTAAGCCTGTCAAGCCTATCATCGCACATAGCATATTATATCGAAATGATTTAACCACTTAGTAAGTACCATCATCCCATACATTGTTGGTACCCGAGTAACTTTTATGGCTCTTAGTTTCTTCCTCTTCTGTACCACAAGGTTGTCTGGAAGAGATCGTTTAAGTTTATAAATCTGTACCTTTTCTTTGTAATAAAGTATTACAATATTGTATTGTTGGATTCGGCACTTGATTTAATTTTAAACAAAGCGACCTTCGCAACCCCTATTACGAGGAGAATTGGCAATCTAGATTATCTATCATCTAGCAGTAAAATACTCATATTTTGAGTGTTAGAGTCACAAATTATATTGTTGCCAAACAAAAGCTCAGTCCCAAATGTTCAAACGTCCGTTTCCTCATTATCCTGTCTGGTCACCGACCTGGCCGCTGGTAGGCACTGTGACCTTGGGTTATTTTGGTCCAAGTCTTTGTTGCTTACTGCGAGGGCAGGCCTGGAAGGGAATTTGCTTTCTCTTTGTTTACTTAAATTGTAACTTATATGTCTTTTTAAGTTTCTATTTTAAGTATTGTATTGTTTTCATGTTGTTTATATGGACCAAGCGTCAATTGGCCAATATAAAATTATATGCATCCTTACTAATATTATAATTGCTAGTGTGTTACTGTATTTGTCGAGACCCTTGCTAAGGACGTGTGTTGAATAATGTTTTCTCAGACAGTAGGGCTTCCGAATGGGCGGGTTTATCAACAACAACCACTTTACACCGAAGTCGATTAAGTGCCGAACTGCCAACGTGACAGAGGGTGAGTCCATCGCCGTCTCAGCCACTATACATAACGTCATGTAATTTAATCTCAGACATAATGCAGGTAACCTCACGATGTTTTCCTAAACTGTAAAGCTCCTGTTGTGACACTATCGTAGATAATTATTTTCTTTACATAAAATTCCCCTTAATTAATTTAATTATAACTGATATAACAGAAGCTACTTAATTAAAATATAGCTCGATATATAAACAGAACTGCACTGTGATTTCACCCGTGAAATTGAATGACGGCTATTTCATTGTTTTGTATACTCAATCAGATAAACTACATGAAATATTTAGTTCTGTATGTTTGTTCGGTTCGAACTAATCTCCGAATATGCTGAACTCATTTGAACTGTTGATTGATGGTAAAACTATATAAATTTGCTTTATTTCCAAGGGGATTACTCGTTTGTTTCTACTGCATGAAGTATATAGAAATATACACCACTGCCCTTCGGATAAGATTAAATATGACGGGGTATTAATTGGAAATAAATCCCAGAGGCTATTTGCAATAACCTTTTTGTTCGTAAACAAAGCTTCTGCTCTCCGTATTGTGACCTGTGAATTGCGGATTGAACATTCAAGTAACTTGGCAGAATAATTGTGTGTCTTGTCGAACTTATCGACTTGTTTTCATGACCTTCAACCTTGCGTCATTATTCGACTCCTCGTGTCGACGTGATTTCAATTTTATCTCGAGCGATGACGTCAATTTATATTTGCGATTAAAATTTTCTATTTAGATGATATTTTAATGTAACCAATCTGGTATTTTTATTTATTGAATAGGTTGTGTATGTACAGAGGGATGCAACTTATCTTCAGGTCAAAAAAATTCAAGGACAAAAACCGTCTGAATTCAATATTCAGGAGAACATTAAGGAAATCCGTTTAAAATATATAAGAGAACAAGGAACTGAAGCCTCCAAACGTTTCATAAACAGCGGCATAATTTGACAATAAAATACCTGTTTGGCAACGCGCACAACGACCTTTCGTAATAAAAATTGGAACGATACAAAAACCTTTAAACGAGTATTGAATGTACCTTTGGGCTTGACCCACTTGGAGAAGGATCAGTTTCGAAGGTTTGTGGTTGCATGTACAGAGAGACATACGTATATAAATAATGGGCAATTTTTAATACGATATTATTTTGATTAAGATTCTTCAAAGATTAAAACTAGCGATTTCATGTAACCCATTTTACTCTCGTAGAATTAATTTTGTTCTCAGCGCCTGACGCTCACGTCATTGTATCTTGTTCGACGGTGCCTTTGCTATTATAAATGTTCAGGCGTTAGTTCGTACATCAAGAATGTCAGTTTGCATAAATAAGACTGTGGCTCCAACTTTTAAAGTATTTTATATAAACATTTTGGTGATTGACTTTACCACTTTGGCAAAAAAAAACTTATGGTGTAAAGATTTATAACCAGATTATGATTGAAAAACTTATAATGTTGGTTTCTTTAATATTTCGATAAATTATACCTGGTAAAGTCGCGAAATTAATATAACAGTGTTAATTTAACACATCTGAGCCTGTGTGTGGATGTACTATGATTACACTTCTGCCAAACCCTTCGTGGAATACAGACGTGAACATGTGTATGTATGAATGTTAAAATTCGAATACTAAAGTAAATTAATATTATTTTTACAGGTAAGCCTTGATCCGCAGCGGTTCAGAGCAGTGGGTACGTCCACGACGAGAGAAAACATAATTAATTTAATAATTCTTGCTGTCGGCCTGTAGTAGACGCTCTGATATCGTCCATTATCGGTAATTAATGGCTGGATAACGACCGAATCATGGTTCTGTTCATTGTCGTAACAAATTGATATAATGACTCGAATAGGTGTCTGCAAAGCAAGCGATGACTTTACCATGACCTTCTATTGCCATCTTATATCTTATATGATTATCATACATATACGACGTGTATGAGTATGTTGTGGAGGCCGAATGATTGGAATAATCGCCTGCTACGCAAGTGGCGCAAGTCCGGATCCCAGTGATCTGCACCTTAATGTAAGTGCAGTGGTGAGTGACATCACGAGCTTTACGGTGAAGGAAAACATCGAGAGGAAGCCTGCATATCTTTGAGAATGAATTCAAAAACGTATGTATAGTGTCTGAAGCGGCAATGACCTCTGCATTTGTCACGTTGGTACTTAATCATTTTAGGTAAATGGTTCTTGTAACACCTCCAGAAGTCTGGAAGCCGAACAATCATAACATTTGGCAATTAAAGCTACGTCGAAGCCCTCCAAATAAGGGAATACATTATTTAATTGTTATTCTCGAATGTTGTGCGTAGCAATGATTGGCCACTTATTAAAAGAAAGTAACTACAAAATAACTTAATTAATGCTGCCAAAGCCTTCGAATATAAAGTCATTAATCAAAACAACAGTATTCCAAGTTTCTAACAAAAAAATCAATAGACTTCACGTAATTGTCAGCCTTGAAGACCTTTTATTGTCATTTATAGGCCGTTTTGTAGTGTATGATGCATGGCATGGATACGTTCACACTTGACCTCTGGTTATTTGACGGGAAGGCGTCAGAATTGTGGCCCAATATTACTTATTTACAAGACTCGACAACCTCGACAGTGTGTGAATGTATGCGCTGTCCGAGGCTACTGCTTCCTTCCATTGCCTACCAATTCCACGTGTTGTTATATATATAGTTCTTCCACTTCATTCTCCAAGACAACAGGAGTCTTTATTGCATTATCACTACCAACTGAGCACCTTGTTGACCACATAGGATTTTCAAATATGCGCTGATCTTTAAAGCGCAGTTATCCCCACTATTTTGCTGAGCGCTCAAAATTCGTAACAGCTCCTATACCATAGGTTGAAAGCGAATGGATTGGAAAAGTAACTTCCACCTATCACACCACTGTTGTAACCGAAGAACAACGAGGAGGAGGCTCTAGTGAAGAACCTCTATCACCTAAATTGTCAGCTCTCGATTAGCTTTACTAGGATAGTTCAGGTAGCCTCTGCATATCCAGATCTTTGTCATTCTAGCATTCAGCATAAACAGAGCGTATCTCTACAGGAGTATCTGTCTCGCTCTAGTCGTATCTAGGTCAGTAGCTTATCGGTCAGCGGTCCCGCTCGCTCACCGCACCGGACGATTCGCTCGCATGTTCGTTCGTCGCCGTCCGTCAGTTGTGTATGAGACGCCGAGGGGCGCGCGCGTCAATGTGACATGAGCCCACGCATGCGTACACTAGCCGCAATATATCGTGTGTAGTCAGCTGATTGTCATTTTCTTATTATTTTGTTATTGTGATCTCAAGTGCTGTGATATACAAAATGGGTCAGGCGTTTGGTACGACGAATTCCCACAACGGGGACCACAGACATTATGCCAGCAAAGAAATTGGTATGTACGCGTAGACACTTAATTACCATTGACATTGCACGTACAATTCCGCGAAGGAATTAAATTATTCACCAGCTAAGCAAACAGTTTAACCTCAACTCTATGTAATGGAGGTAACTCACACATTAGAACTACTTAATTTTCTTCACGTCACCTGTCCAAAGTATGTCGGTAGCAAAAAACAAGTGACCTATGTTGGAATGTGGAAACTGACTTAAAACAATGCTTCGTGAGAAACACACGAGTACAAAAGAGCGAAAATAGTTTATAGTGTAAATTGTCATGCTTTTGCGAGAATTAGTGGCCTGAATGCCTGCCACTAAGAGATTTCATGGCATGACTCAATTTCGTGCTCAAAGTATTCATGATTCAAGTCTAAAGAAATCATAATTATCTTCTAGGCAGAATAGTTATCCTCGTTGTCAGGGTTTGCAAAATGTTGTAGGCCTTAATATGTCGGAGAGAGGGAATCTCCAAGTAGATCTCTCAATTAGTTTTGTTCCAAAAGTTTCATAAAGTGTAAAGTAATCCCAGTTATTGTTTTTGGATTCATGCTCCAAGAACAGTCGAGAAAGGCTTATCTATAGAAATTCTCGTCAATTGTTCGACGTAATAAACTAAAGCAAATATTTATTGTTTTGTATGTAAGTTGGTATGTGGTATCATCATGTATTCTCTGAAGGCTGATATATCAGTACATCTATATCATGATAAGGTATTTCACGAATCCATTTCAAATTAATTTCAAAATTCCTGGATTAAAACTGGCGCAATTTTTCATTGAGACAATTATACGATACCATTGATATTTTTCTTACTGTTAGTTTTAGTTATTCCGGTACTCCTTGAATTGCTTTAGGCCATTAAGATAAAGAAATAGTTCGAATTTAAACCAAGAGCATTTTAAGTCCCTAATGTAGGTGTCTATTAGCCATTCAGAATCAAAATATTATCTTCCATTGGTCCACACTCCACGCAAATTCGATTGGTTTAACAAATGTATTTCGTCTGAAAGATTCATACTGGGACGTAAAATTGTATGATTTAATTTACCCGAGCACGTTGATAACAAAGTATGTTTGCATTGTTTTAATGATGCCTCGTATCACTTATTGTTTGGTATATTTGTAGTAAACATTACGTTCAAGATAATTCATGACAACGTGATTATGATACTTACCATTATATTATTTCAACGTATCCAATTACTAGAACTAACTTTGCAGTTCTATCAACTCCTAGTCCCAATGCGACCGAGTAGTGACGCGTCATTTCAAATGAGACGTAATATAAAATTATCAGTTTACAGTCAGGTACTAATACTGGCTATAACACAATTTATTGTGTAACTGTTACGTGCTCAATAGATGATGAGTTCCACTATCACTAGATTGATAGTCGCTGTGAAGATTTAAACGCAATTGAGTTACGGAACTGTAAATACGTCAGATTATGTCACACTTGGCTGTAAAATTTTAAGATTGTCATTCAATTTGGATGTCATTTAACACATACATATTAATCCACGTTTTTAGGCTGCCGAGTACAATTCCAAGGCGTAATAAAGGATTGGACTACATTTGAAGTCCTTGAAATTTTTCCAAAGCCTCACACACTTCACGCGCTAACGCAAGGTACGATATATCTTGTATCTATGACTGCACTTTTACTTCTGGTGAAGAGGCCAAAAAATGTGCTCGAGAGTCCAGGATTTCTATGTCACCGAAATAAGTATCTTGTTGACTAAAGTTTACAAACGAACTTTAAAATAATTAAACATTCCTCAGAATTCGCCGCCGGATTCAGCGGGTTGTTATGTTCCGTCGAAAATATTTAGAATTCGTCGCAAATTAGGTCATATTCGTATGACACATTGTTCCTGTTGTCATTTGCAATAGCATGAAGAAATACTCATGCCGGTTATTTTCCATATGTATGCCGAAACTACCATGATACTGCTGAAGATGGTGCTGTGTTAGTTCGTCTGTGCGACAGATTTATACGCGTCGTAATCATCAATCTCGTATGATTAGTCAAACTATCATGGCAATGAGAGCTCATGGTAGAGTACTGAACAGTGTGGATCGGATGAACATTAGTAATTTAACATCTTGAAAGATTTCCTTGCAAATTGCCGTTAATTAAGGTACCATGTTCACGTTAATAAACACTGTATTATTTGGCAAGGTCGCTGATCTGTAACGTGCTTGCGAAGTGGACTTTGATTTTATCATAAGTGTGCTGATATTATTAAAATACTTGAGGGTAAAATCAAAAGATCTCATGAAAGTGATGAGTGTCTGTACTTCGTGGGATTTTACCGCCACACGTTGTGTCAATGACAAAGGTTCACTTTGACGACGGATAAGTGACTCCAGCTGTCATTTCAGGGGTGATGAAGGTCCTACGTTATATTTCATTTGTTTCCTCGTGATTTTATCATCAATATGTCATCATCAACATTTACACAATGTATGTAAATGTTATAGCCTGCTTGAAACCATTGAAATTATATTTTAATTGCCATCTGTAAAACAGTTTCTACTTGAATATAGCCGCACTACATATTGGTTGTTATTTTAAATTTTAAATTCTGCCATTGTCGGCCTCTTGTCCTGAACATTTGACCCCGTAAACGTTTTATTATTCAAATTAATACTTACATCCGTAGTGATGGCAATATTTAACTTTCATTCTCTGTTGTTTGTATACATTTTATTATTTTTAAAAATGTTTATCAAGTTCATTGCTCCTCGACGTCACTTTCTATCACTATGTCAACTGCCAGTCCTACTTATTTTGGCATATTTTGATTTATCCGAAAATCGAATGCTTCCACAAATTAAGTTTTGATTATTGCTAACGCTACTGTGGAACACGAGGTTCTAAGTTTGATCTCTAATCGGGAACAGTCATTGGGTTTCCGTCTGTAATGTATTAGTAGATGCCCAGAATCTTCATTGGTGCCCGTTTAAGAGCATATGCTCGCCCCTATAATATGGGACTTAAACATAATTGGCGAATTATAAGTACATCTCTGCCTAATCCTTCGGGATATACAGGCTTGAGCATATGTTTGTTGTATATGTCTCCTCAGAAGAACAATGCTGGGTTTACAGCTATGAATGAATATACCAGATTAATTTTGTTCTAACCGATTTCAAACATTTTCGTGTATAGAAAGTGGGTTATAAATGTGTCTTAGATATGTAAATAAGCGTTTATAATATCTGCTTACCAACATTTGTCAATACTATTTAACAATAAGCGTGGGACCGGTTATTGGCCAACTCTAGTCCGCGGCGCCTATCACCACATTGGAAACAGGTTCCGAACCAACTACATTAATATATGTATGGCCTATGTGGATGACAGGTTTTATAGACGGGTTAAACATAAGGATATCGTTTATTATTATATTCACTAATTAATTTATATTCACAAATTATTTCTTCTTTAATTCAGCTGTCATTCGTTATTTCATTTAAATCCTTCCTGCATAATAAATTTGCACATACGAACTTAATGCCATAGGCATTCTCCACTAGTCAGCCATTGGGCGATAAAAAGATATATATGGCACGTGTATGTGACAAATTAGAATACTGGGATCTCATACCTCTTTATATTTATCCGAATGCCTTTTGAAATGCTTTAAAGCTGTGTTCAAATCCTGATTATATTATTTACTTCTAAATTCGACTATTTAAAAGCAAGAAAGTGGAGAAAATACTTGCTATTTTGCCAAGATAATTTAACTACTCCAGAATTTAGATCGTCCTTGGCGACTGGCCTGTACTATCCGCGGCTTGCTTTTTACTCGAATAGGTATTAGTGTACAATAGTTGGCGATAATAGGTAATCTGGACTATATATCAATGTGTAAATATAATTTGCTAATAATTCAAGATTGTTAATCAGCCCCGTCAATCATCAATAGCCATTATTTTTGTATATAACGGTATATTTTGATATGTTCGACTTCCAATTTGTTTGTCTTCGTAATTCTTCATACCTAAATAGACCAAATTAATTGAATAAATTCTACGTTTCCTATAAAATATAACAATCCATGGTGTATTCTGTACATAACCATCAATAACATTACCTAGTGCACAGTAGGATAACTGCGCAGATCTCGGCATGCCATCACATCCGGCTAAAGGACGACGATGCGGTGACTCAGTGTGTAAACAAAGACCTGGATCTTCTATATTTAGAACTATGCTTTGAATATTCTCTGTATTATCAGTTTCACCAATTTTTAATATTCAGACGATAGTTTCCCTTTATGCAATAGTATCAATCTAGGCATCCATTTGTGCTGCTTTAGAATAGTCAGTTTGTTTACCTCTGCCGGAATTTTTGTAAGATACTTAAAATCAGGATTTGAGGACAATTTCAAGCTACTGACATTTTTATAATTCGAGGTCTGAAAGTTGAGTGTGCATTACATGACTAAGAAGTTTCATCACTTTATTGTCCCAATCTATAGAAAATTCAGGAAGATTAAAAATAGTTTTAAACAAAATGTTATCTCGATGATATCTTAGTATATTATGTACATCGTGAAACATGTTTTCATGGCTAAGGTTGTTGACCCACAATAGAAGTATGTGCAAGAGGGCGCCAAGAATTTGCGTCTTAAAGTCTACCATGGTAGGCATCTTTAAAATCATTTCTTTGTCAACAATCAGATAAATAAACAGAATATATCGTATTCTACATTCAATATCAGATTGCGTTGTTGAATTACGAAATTCGACTACTGACCTAATACTAGTGGTGATAATGCTAGCATAATCTGGATTTCGCAAATCTTATCATTTGCCCATATCTCGCTGTTGTTTGATTTTTCCTTGTTTCGATTGAGGCAGTCGTCGATATCGTTGATGAATAAATAGAAATGTCTAGAAAAACAAAACGTATTTAAGGTGGCTGGCGCAATTAACTTACAAACAGTCAGGGTTAAACACTGTTAACGATATTTTACATCTTTTGAGAGATAATTATTTTCTAATTATGTTGAATGTACTTAGTAATTTAGTAGTTCGAATCCCAGCTTGGCCTGTACCAATGAGTTTTTCTAATAACTTATGTGCAGTAATTTCACACCACGTTATTTACGGTGAAGGAAAACATCGTGAGGAAATCTGCATATGTCTGGGGAGTAATTCCCAGATGTATGTATAGTGCCTGAGACAGCGATGGACTCACCCTCTGTCAAGTTGGCACTTAATCATATTCGGGTAAATGTAGTTGTTGTTACAACAACACTGCTTACCCCTTCGGGGACCCTTCTGGGATGGCGTGAGCATATTTATTTTATCTATTTATGTATTTAGTAAATGGAATCGCCCTTTTCTTTGTTTCCCTTCTTTGTTCTCAATTTAAAGCCAAACTCCAATTAAAATTTGTTGGCAATCAGTTTGTTCAGTTGAGTGGCGCCTGCGATGAAGTCCTCTTAAATCGTTTAGCACTCTATTATAAGTGACACGTAAAAGGTACATTTGGCTCTGTAGTGAAGTGCGGAGGTCGGCCGGCGTGGACGCACTCAAGGCAAACCGCTTGATTGCAAACTGTATTTACTTAGTTTTTGTGCCTTGTTGTGGAAATATCTGCCGGTTTTTCTTTTTGGTTGGGAGAGTCTGGTCAGGATAACATTCTTGTCGTAATCAACCCTGGAGTGATGTCAATCACTTCACTGTTTGTGGGAGCACTGCTGGGAATTTGCGTTGGGCAGAATATTTATTGAACCAGTACCCTTATCACAAGTTTGCCACCGTTTTCGTAAATTATACTCGCTAGCGTCAGTCGCAATATTTGTATGAGATATTTTAATACTTCACGCCACCGCTAGGTGTCACTGCACAATTTCTCATACAAATGTTCTTCGAAGACGCTAGCGAGTATAGATAACGGTGGCAAACCCGTGATAGGGGTACTGATCAAATACTTACAGTTGCCGTGGGATCTCTCATTCGAAATTATTAGCCTGCCTGACTTATGACTGTACCACCTTGCAGGTCGCAACCATATAAGGATCGTAAGTTGGATTGTTTCTTTAATCCTGAGTTATTCGCTTCTGTTGCTATACTTATTGTATTATTTTAATAACATATGCAAGCTGTCATCGTCACAAATATATGTTCCTTCAAGGGCGGCTTACCAAGGTCCAGCACATGTTCCGTCCGACATTGTGAAGCCCTACGTTAATGTCGCTAATATTATTAATGAATATGTCGTCTGCTTACGTATATACTAATGGAACAGTTATTGTACGTTGAAACTCGATCATAGCTTGTATTGAAAACACTTTTATACGTTTCGTATTACTTGCCCTATTAGTGACCGTTTAGTACTTACTAATATTAAGAATATTGAACCCAATTTTGCTTGGGTCAGACACTATATATACATTATTTAGTATTGTCTATAAGAACCTCTATTTGTGATTTCGACTCAATTAACAATTTAGTTAACTACGCGCCGATCAGTACGCTAGCCCAATCACCTGGCTATCATCATACCCTTAAGCTTCGATAAGATTTACTTTGTATCCAAAACTTCCAATGTCAATGTCGAATGTAAATGGTTTTATTCTCGCTTTGCACCTGTGTCTAGACGAAATGACCTTTGTGAATTGTAACGCTGGGGATTTGGATCAGAAGTGTCGAAGCTCTCACTTTGAATTTATATCAACATTTACAATTACCTTCAACAAATTGATAAATGGAAATATCCTGTAGTAGGAATTGAGTGTAAAAGTTATTTATGGGATTCTCATTAATTGACCTAATCCTTTGTCAATATTAAATAAACAAAGCTTACTGTGGAAACTAGGCAATAAATATTTTTAAAATCCAGTCAATTTAAGGTCCAATACCTCTTGTTACATATCTATTCAATTATTTGCTCTGAGCAAAATAAGGAGGAAATAAAGGCGAGGAAAATAACTTGCGCTATCAGGCAACCTAAAACTCCTATAGGTACTCGTTCAATGTCAAATTTTTCACAATAATATTTATTTCTGCACGTGACGGCATAGTTACGTACGACTGCTATATCTCCACAACAGTGTAAAAGGTTATCTTCAGACAGAAAACAATAAACTGTGCATTCACTCTTGTAAACTCAAACGCGCAAATTAACAATTTAATGTGGAAATAATACACAAAATAACATTTAAGGACCACCTAATTGCTTCGTTATCTTATCTCCTAATGATAATGTAAATAAATCTGTATCTTGTGCCAAATATGCATCGTATTGTTCTGTTATAGACGCGACGTGTTTTTCTATTTTATTATTAATGTCCAATAACATTTTATTTGTAGTTGATAACGCTATTGATCGAGCTATTTACAGATATTTAGCTTAATCTTATATCGCAAACAAAATAAATTTGTTAAACACACCCCTGTGGAACTCCTATCAATTCCTTTGTGTGTTTTCTCTAACATATAATACAGTATAGAGTAAGCGAGTCGAGTATTTACACATTACATTTAGATAAACAACGGTGGATGGAGCGACAGAGGCTCTGATAACAGGACAATCACAGTGGGTACCTCAATCGTACGTCGACACAAAAGCCCACTCAAACAGATGTGAGATAAACAAATACACAGCTAGCTGGGGAAAGTTTAAACGTAAAAATATTTTTATTTATAAGCGTTGCTGGGACATTGGTCTTATTTTCTTGACAGTATACATCATGCGTGATGAAAGAGACTTAACGAATTTTAATTTATATTTCATTAATAAAAATAATTTTGGGTATCGCAGTCATTAGAAATTTTAATCACTTTGTGCACCACTCGACAATGTTACTGGTTCATCTCCGTGTTAAGGGGTCTTTCCAGAATATAATCATTGCATCTGTCACTGATTCGATGATGCATAACCGAAGGCTTAGCTAGACTAGACGTAAATACAGATGAGTAGATCATACACGGGGCATATTGAACATTTCGTGTACATTCAACCACTATAGTTTAATTTATACTACATGTTTTGATTTCAATACTAAGTACCTAATGGAGTATGATAGGCAAGAATATAAATGTTCATGGAGTTGTCAAAGATCAATTTAATACTAAAAGGTAAAGCTTCCTTTGGAGGGTCGGTATGTTCCGCAATCGCCAGATTGTGTCAATAGCAGAATCAAATTTGGATGGATTCAGTTTTTGATGATAAGATATAATATTTCTGACTTAGGAGTTGGTCATCCATCATAGCAAAATATTCATTTTACAGGGCGATATCTTTGAAATCTGTTTGTTTCAGTAAAGTTCCTGAACATTTATTGTATTTGTATGTATTTTTTCGTTTCTAGGTCATTGTTTGCCATTGTACCCAAGTGGGGTAAGATCAACGCACCTTCCGCACACACGTTCTATTTATAATCTATACGTCTGAGGTTGACGCCTCGCACTGCGTGTGAGTCTTCATTTATTATTAGGATCACATCAAGAACTGGTACGCATTAATATGATTCTAATTTTAAAGGTTAGGCTGACATTGAAGTCAAAAGACGTTTATTCATATGTGTTATTTCGCGAAGTGTCTTTTGATGTTATTCTTGAGCTTTGATTCGTGCAAGTCTTTGGTCCTCATGGTTTCCATTTGGAAAATGCGTCACTACCTTGGACGCGTTTTAATTTCGGCCTTGATGATCTTTACCATCTGTAATTATGGTTATTTCCCTTAGTGTTACATCTATACAAAATCCATAATTCACTTCATACTCTTCCATATGCAGTTCGACACCTTAGAAGACAATTACTGCCGTCGTATTAGCAATATTCTTGGAATATAGCTGTAATGGCATCAATGTATTTCATGAAAATGATAAAACTGAAATATGAATTAACTTTTGTATTCATTAACAATGTATACATTCACTTACATTTGAGGATGCTTTTGACTTCGCTCTACTTCGGTCATTGGATTGATTACATTTTGAAACAACGGATAAATCTTATTTGCTATCGTAGTTATTATAATTATAGAGCTTCATGTTTTGCGACTCTTTATTGTTTGTTTCTCTTTCATAAATCATGGCGTCTCTTTCCTCCCTGTGTAAACGCAATTAGCAATGTCAAGATAGCTTGATTATATAACACGAAGTATATAAATGCAGTGATATTCATCAGCGGGATGATAATGTGTCCGAGCAAATTGCATAGTCGTAAGATAATTGAGCTGATATCATCTGTTTATAATATAATGACAGTGCGATGTTCTTGCGCAATACGTTGCTTCGTCATAACGCGTTTAGTTACTACACGCAGTCATGAGATTATTAAAGATGATGCATGTTTAATAATTGATGTTCCTGACTGCACACATGCTATTAGGAGAAACTATGTTATGATGACCAAGTTTATGTTACAACGTCAAAAAAAATCAACCCGATGAAATGATAAACAAATGCGATTGAGTGGAAGGCGTCAAAAGTCTAAGCTTCATGAGTTTTCAGGGTTTGCTATAAAATGTATTGCTTCTTCAACCTTAAAACTGATCTGTGTGTTATTATTGTTACAGGTATGTATCGAGTCGACATATAAAGGTGTCATTCATTTGTAAGTAAAATCCATCGGTTCTAATTCACTAATTTGGAAACTCATTTATTCTCAGTTGTTGTTTCGGTGTAAGCTCACGCCTTTCCAGATGGGTCCTCAAAGAGGTGGAGGTTTTACAACACTCACTTTTCACCGAATATACACCAGTTTCCATGGTGCGCGAGTACGACTCGCTCATGACTGGTTTTTGTTTAATTCTTTTGTCTAGCTAGTTATTCCGATTCGAGAAAGCTTTTTATCAACTTGCGATGTATTTTTGGCGGACTATCCCAGATGGAGGAGTAGGATTTTTTTCGGGTTGGGTATGGATGGGTCTCAAAATATGTTAGCTGAGGAAAACAAAAAAAAAACATAGCTTATTTCATTAATGGTGCTTATAAACTTCATAACTATTGATTTATTATTGATAAGGCCTATGAATGCGTGATACCGTATCATCTAAACGTCACGGAAAGTTGATGTTATCTTCACTGTTCAAATATCTTTGATGAATATAATTGCTACGTTACTGGTAATGTGAGTCACAAGTCGTTACATACATTTGTATTTTAATGATGAATACAGAAATGAAGAGTCTCTCCTCAATTCTGCATCTCCTTATTCTCAAGTTACCAAAAGCGATTTCTTATTTTGCAAGTGTTTTTACATAAAAATAAGAGATCATTTTAGTGTTTGTTAATTGCCTCATGATTTGTTTGCTTTGAGGACTGGTAAGCTTCTTTTTTATTACCACCGCTTCGGAAACTAGCCTTGAGAAGATCCAGCCAGAAGCTCAGCCAGGCATCATCGTTTGATTAATACACTAAAAGTATTTTATTTAGGTACTGGATGAAAGTACTTCATTCAGTCAATTAGAACTATTTAATTAAATTATTTCACGACTTTGAATCGATAAAGGTCTTATCGCCTTACAGTGGCCGTCCAATGCAGTTGTTTACATTACATCGCCGGTTATGTATGCAAATGTTATGATGCATCGCCAAATAGAAGGGATAATGTATTGGCAATTCTTATAATAAAAAAATTGCGGACATCACGCGGTTTCACCCCCGTAGTTCCCGTTCCCATGAGAGTACGTGGATAAAATATAGCCAATGTTACTCGCGGATGATGTAGCTATCCATTGCTGAAAGAATTTTTCAAATCGGTCAAGTAGTTTCGGAGAGTATTCAATGCAAACAAACAATCAAACCTCTTTATAATATAAATTTAGATGTGATTCACCCTCTTGAAAATCTTTTAACCCAATCATAATTGAATCATCAACATAATTACACATTATATAGAATCGATGACGGAAAGTCAGTCGTTACTCATATACTTAAGTCACCTCACGCGACTCTATCCACTTGGGATAAGACCACCTCTAAAACCCGTTTTTAACCGACTTCAAAGGGAGGAGGAGGTTGTATATACGTCGCGTACTTTTTTTAGTGATGACTTGAGTGAGTCTGATTTCTACTCACATACCCATAGAAGAGATACTTTTTTTTATTTTCTGTGCTTCCTTCTTCTCCAACCTTCTTTGTCATTCAAAAATCAAGCCTATTCAAATTACCATCTTACTAAGTTGGAACAGCGATTCTGTGAGTGACACCCTGGAGTTGGTCATGTTTTACCATCAGGAGGGTACAGCTTAAGATAGAAGCCGTGGTGACCTTGGGGTTAGAGCAGTCGCCTGCTACGCAAGCGACGCAAGTTCGAATCCCAGTGATCTGCACCTGACAGTTATTTCACACCACGTGCTTTACGGTGAAGGAAAACATCGTGCGGAAACCTGCATATGTCTGAGAAGTATTTCAAAGACGATGGACTCAACCTCTGTCACGTTGGCACTTGATCATATTCGGTGAAATGTGGGTGTTGTTACAACACTGCTTACCCTTTCGGGGACCCTTTTAGGAAGTATGAGCATTTTTTTTCTAATGCTAGCTGGCCCTGCGGTTTCACCTGCGTAGACTTAAGACTTTTTTAGCTTTATTTCGCGAAAACCGAGTTAAAGTCCCGAAATATCGGTCCCGCCGTTTCCAAGATTAGCTAGAACAAACCGACAGACAGACAAAAATTGTATCGTTTTCAGTGAAAAGCTATTTATTTTGAATAACAAGCTAAGATTATATACGTATGCAGTGAACACCAAGATAACGTTATCATTAGAAATCACTAGAATGATAACACCAATTCCTCCAGTCTTGGAGTTCGTCACTGTTATTACAGAATCTTCTTGAATGTTGTGCAACAGCTTTCTATGTGAATCATCAGAGACTTCTGCGATGCTTATTCCATTGAGTGACAGTGACAGATGATATTTTTATAGTGCGGTATTCACGATGGGAACGACATTTGTTCCCGTTTTTGTAGCATTTTCCATTGGTGCGTCGCTCCTGTTGGTCGTAGGATTAATGAATTAATCCAAATAAAAATATTTTTCCTTTATATCAAGTTTCTGAGATTAGCGCGTTCAAACAAGAAATCAAACATTTATAATCTAAATCTATACAGAAAAATAAAAAAAATGTGTTTGTTTGTAATTCCAAATTAACAGCTTTTCACTAAATGCAATGCAACTGTATACGGTACTTACTTACATAAAGAATCAATTTATCAAAAAAAAAAATCTGTCTGTCTGTCTGTTCCAGATAATCTCTGAAACGATTTTAGCGTGATTTTCACTGCCAGATAGCTTATGTTACAAGGAGTCTTTTATTTTGAACAAAAATATTAAGTCTACGCAGGTGAACCCGCGGGGCATAGCTACTATATGTATATGTATAGATAAATGTGCTAATCCATACACTTATCATGGAATTTGACGTATTCATTGCCCATTTGTCATTGGTATCACTAATATTGGTGTTATTGTTTTCTTTTCAATATCATTGTATGACATATATATTATCAGTATCATCCGAGTACTGATGTCGTGAAGATTTTATTTTAAATACCATATATCGCAACGGTCTGGCGATTTGAAGTTCAAATCATAATGCTTCTATTATAAATTAACTGAGTATAATTTAACTGCTATGAAATATTATGGGTGACCGCCCGAGTTCCCTCCGTACCTCGGAGAGCACGTTGAGCCGTCGGTCCCGGTTGCCAATTTATCATCTATGACAATCGTTACAGGTCGGTCGGAGGCCTAAAATAGTCTGACAACTGGTTTAACCCAGATCACAGATTTTCCTCGTTAAAGGGGTTGCGAAGGTCAGATGGCAGTCGCTTCGTATAAAAATCAGGTGGTCAGCCACATCGGGTTGAATCAATTGCCGACCCCAACAATGTATGGGATAAGGCCAGGGCGATGATGTGTTATTCTGATGTATGTTGTGTAAAGAAAGAGGAACAAACATCCATCCATACATCCATACTTACAAACTTTCGTTTATAATATTAGTAGGACTAATGGGAATAGAGGTCTCGGCAGCTACTGGACTGTACTGCTTCTAGAAGTCAAAGCCTACTGGAAACCGCAGGAAAATCAATATAAATACTTTTAAGAGGCAACAATGTTGCGCAACGTTGCGCTTTAGCACGTCCCCTGTCTTGAATTGCAGAATTGTATACTAACTACTTCTCACTCGTAACTAGAATTTAAATCCGATGCAATGACAAATTTAAATACCCTTTTAATCCCATCTTTCTCGATCTCAGCCACAAATGAATAATAAAATCGATTAGAGCTCGAATGGGCCCGCTAATTGAATCGAGTCGGCTCGAATCGATCATCCTTCGTATTAAAGCCGTGCTCAGTGATTCGATTAATGCACCAATTGGTGCTTTTGTGTGATAGCCCGCTACTGAGTTGGGGTTTAATCGACTCCTGAAAGGTTCCATGTAACTTTCATAATGACAACCTGACATCCAAAGACATAGTTCAGGATTTTAATCACCTTTCTCGTCTGTGTTTAAGCACGTCTACTCATTATTTGATATCTTTTTATTTGAAATTATTAAAAGTAATTGCAATGAAAGCAATGTCTCAACTAACTCAACTTAATTTTCGGGTGTATTACACTCTGGTCCGCTAAAATAAGTCCCGAATTCTTGGTGTTACGTTGTGGCCTTCTCAAACAATCTTCATACACTGTGTCCCGAAGTACTTTGCATAATTAGAAATGAGGAGAAAATAATTAATTAAGGCCACTGTGTGAATGGGATTTACTTTTCGGGACACAACCTGAAGCACCCTAATTTTCAGCTATATTTTTCTTCTTTGTGTCTCCCGTTTATGAAGGAGATTGTTTTGATTTTAAGCTGCATTGTTGAAACGTTGAAACAAAAATATATCTGCATAGCACATACATCGGCCTTGTGAAAGTGAACTTTCTACAGTGTTTGGATCTCTCGACCCTCAAGCCTCTACCAACTAAGTAGTTAAGTTATCTGTGAGTCTACTGACGATTGCATAAGATAAATACGTCGAGAAAGGTGTCTAAGGACAACCGGACATAACCAGTTACAGGCGGCGGCGCACCGGATCGTCTTAACAAATTGACTCTGATAGATCTCAAACAATGACGACTGCGACGGCACCTATAAGAATGTAATTGGATGGATTAAGTCACGGCGCGAAGATGATCCTGAGGAAATTGAGCCAGATCTAGATTATCGTATTCTGTTATGGTTCAATAATGATGTCCCATCTTATTTAGATACACTGTTCTGATCCATTGCAAAAAGCAAACTAGCTTAACCTTGGATTGATCTAATATTGTCATCGAGAGTTCATAATCATCCTCCTGCCCTTATCCTATTTTATTTGGGATCATTTCTCTCTATCAGCCTTCATATCTATATTGACAGCCAGTTCTAGCTATATCATCTTACACACAATCCATGTATCGTTTCTTAGGTCTTGTCGTCAAGACTTATTTAACTAATAAACAAATAAGTCCAAAGATGTCAAAATAATACAGACTACCTATTGTGTAACTACTTATACAAAAAACGTAATTAAGCCCCACCTACGACAGTTCTCTTTCTAGATAGAGTCTAAGAACTAACTTAAATTGGTCATACCAAATCGATGACTCTTGAGCTTGTGCGTTCTTAAAAGCCCGATTGCATTTTTCCCAAACATCGTTATTGTAAGTAATTGATAGGATCGATATGAAACCCTCGACTCGAATGCCAAGATAGCAAACAATCGGTGAATATTTCCAATTGAGGAAACGACTGCTTCACGTGCAATCAGGAAACATTTGAATACTCTACGGAAACCGACGACGCGGTCGCTTATCTAAAGGACATTATTTATTCGACAAAGGTAAATACAAAGAATTGTTTTATTGGTTAGTTTACAAAGCAAATTTTGCAAGGATTGCTTACCAGATTTGAGTGATACTCTCATTTGATCAACGCCGTGAGTCATCCATTAAAATCCTTGAGAATCACTTAGGTATGAGTTTATTGTGACTTTGTTATCTTGTCCTATAACACGATAGGCAAAGTCAATGATGATACTTGTTTTAATATCATCATCATATCATCTGAACGTTCTTGAACAATGAGGCCCGTCTTGCTTTGTTTTAATTCTGCCACCGTCGAACGATTTGGCTCATTAGATGCTAAAATGTAGATTTTTTATTGAAGCAGGTTTTTAGGATTAACATAATTAAGTACTGATTGTTTTTCAGCAATGAATCTACATAATCCATCGCAGAATCAATGAAAGTAAACGAATATTAAATTGTCGTTATTTTTAAAAGGGAAGTAACATAAAATGTACAAGCCTTTGTTAACAATCGTTTATTTCGTCTACGATTCGCTTGGTAGGCTTTAAGGAAACATACGGAATCAAATTATGCGCGGTAGTGCTCAAATTTTTATGGAATGTTAATTTTTATATTGTTGTATTACACAAACCTTTGGTATTATTACATTTATCCTTGTATTTTTCTAAATGAAGAAAAAAATTATTATGATACCTTTAATGATTGACTACATCTATGGTGATGCACCATACGACATATGAAAATGAACTTAGAATAATTCTTCGAATTGCATCCTTTTCCAGAATTAAAACTAATTCCGATATACGTAAAACAATCGTTTAATTAAACACATAGAGATATATGGATGTAAAAATATCCAAGAAACTGCTGCAATTTGGTCCAAATTTCAACAGCTTGCAAACATTAAACCAGTGATTTATTTCTACAACGTGAAAATGTATTAAATCGTCCATCATTGTTTTCCTACCTCGTATTATGAGGGGTGTTTTTCTTAACGATCGCTCTGTTTTGGCTAACGATTACAGCTTTGCTGCATACAGTCATCACACTTCAAAAATTGTGTTATTTTGTTATGATAATAATTCCTTTGTTCCTACTGTTTCTTCTCACAATAAGAGTAATTTCTCAGAACTCTCAAAAATAGCTTCATGTTTTCGCATATATGTATTTGTTTATATTACAAATTACAACCCGTTACCACGTTCTGGGTCGTCACAAAGTCATTAGAGCTTCTTCGATGATTGTTTGGCAAAGTCGGAAGATAATTTGGAAATTTATGATAAATTAATCTTATGAGAGTTTGCGGTTTATTATTTAAATTAATTTATCATCACCAATCCTCCTGTCCGTATCTCATGTTATTTGTGATCACCGCAATTTTCTCTTTCATTTCCCTCTATCATCTCTCACCTTCATATGTATATGCACTCCCTTCACTCCTTTCAAACAATCAATGACTTTCACATTCTTGAAATGCATTTATTTACTCGTCATTCTAACTTTCTGAATTTCCCTTTTTGCCCATAGCGTCGTTTTGTTATAATAAGTTGCGCCAGAAGGTGTATGTCCTTCCCCAGTTTCAAGCTATGCTGTTTCTGCATCCTATTCAACAGCTTAGTCATGAAAAGTTACTGCATTTAGCACCCGTACCTTTAAGTTTAAACTGCTATGAAGGAAGATTTAATTCAGGCGTTTTTCACAGACTTTACACATAGCAATTTAATTGTTATATAAGTATGGGAAATTTTCTCTCTCTTTCTTAGTATGTAAGCCTGATCAAAAAGTCGTTAACCGTAAAATAATCGAGCTCGTTGAAGGTCGGTAGAAGTATCAAGATTATTGCATCCAATTTGTACGCTGGATGATGTTTTATTAGTTTATGATGTAACAATTGGGCCTTATAGTGTCGGCTCACCGCGTGCAGCGACATTATTGGCGCTGGTTCAAACTGGTCGGTCCTAGGCATTACGTTCTTCACTACAACGGGCGTGCTTACCTAACACTGCAATGCGAGTAACGAAGTATTTAATCTGGATCTCTCTTTCTGAGTGCGTCCGAGCTGAAGCTGAAGTTTCAAGTCATCTCAAATCATGTTTTCGTCACTTAGAATTGGATCATGAGAGCGTATATGAGCGACGCAAGTTCAAACCCAGCTGAGCCTGGGACACCAAAGAGTTTTTCTAAAAACTTATGTGCCGTGATTACACACCACGTGCTGGTTTGGTGAAGGAAAACATCGTGAGGACACCTGCATATATCTGAGAATTCATTCAAAGACGTATATAAGTATAGTGCCTGACGTTGGCCCGTATCGTCATCGGTGAAAAGTGTGTGTTGTTATTACAACACCTCTGCCTACCCCTTCGGGGAATACAGGCGAATGCATATGTATGTATGTTGAATTGTATCAATATTGCATGGCTAACTCGCACACACTCAATCACAGCTGCACCCGTGTGGCATTCGATCCAGGGACTAAAAACTTTTATAGACAATTCAATTCATTTCACTCCCTAAGGAATGGAATAACGGAATACCATTTCGTGATATCCCTAGGACCAGGCGTTAGGGTGTGTGCGTTGATATATCAGTCAGGACAGGATAATTTTATAATGGAAGACACAAATTTATAATGTAAACTGTCTCCAACTATCTCCTGGCTGATATCCTTCACTATAAATAACTCGTGAGATATGACTGACCACAGGTCTTTGTCCTCCGGCGAATGACCCTGCTGTGGGAATGATGCCACTAAACACCTTATTAACGTGCTATTAGCATTAGCATTCGTCATTGTGTCCGATTTAGATTTGTAATTTACCATACACTATCAGGATATAGCACAGGTCACAAATATCACAGGATAGACAGGAAGACACAAACAATGGATAATGTATTTCTAAGTTCCTAGAAGCATATGAATTGCCACTATTGTTGTTTATTGTATCACTAGCTGTGCCCCGCGGTTTCTCTCGCGTAGGCTTTAGTTTGTAGAGATAAAAAGTATCCTGTGTCCTCCTGGTTTTAATCTACCTCCCCAATTTTCAGCCATATCGGTTCAGCCGTTCTTGAGTTATAAATAGTGTAACTAACATGACTTTCTTTTATATATATAGAGATGTATATGATTGTATGGAACGACAGAACTAAACCTTTCTCAGGTACATGTGTATATGGAAAAGTTTTTACATCCATAAATAATAAAATAGTAATATTCAATGACTGACTGACTGATTGACTTATTCATACGGCTTATATTAACACACAACCTATACCGCTTGTCCTAGGGACATGAAATTTGGAGGGTGTGTTCTTGGTGAGGTGTGGTTGCCACTGACAAAGGATTTTCCAAAATCCACCCCTAAATGCGTTAAAGGGTTTGAAAGTTTTTACGTGTAATCTAGTAGTAGTATAGCTATTATCGGTGTGTAGTGTCAGTTTCTAACATATTAGTGGCGACCAATCTGGATAAATATAATTACGTTTAGAATATTTCATTACTTTAACAGAGTTGTGTTCCCACTAGTCACCATTATTACTTAAACATATTATAGATCGAGTCTGTTTGTGTATATTTCTATATTATTTACATTCCTACAACAATTTCTTTGTCTATTGGGTGTATGGAAGGAAGAGCATCATCAGTAATCACGTTGATAAAGAAAAGATTTCATTGTTTGTTTGTTGACATTGAATAGGCTCAGAAACTACTGGACCGATCTTAAAAAATATTTCAGGAATATATAGCTACATTAACAGCGAGTAACATATGCTATATATTATCCCTGTACCCCCATGGAAACGGGAACGATTGAAACCGCTAGTCGTCCGCTAGTTTTGACACATCACATTATTGTCAACATTGTGCATATATGTTCTACGATAATGAACGTTAATACATACTATATTGAGTATACAGACGAACCTTTTCGCACAGAGCATCAGTTGGCGGTACATATCATTTTAAAAATATACAAAAATAACCCTTAACATTATTAATGGAATTCGAATAACTACTTAGTGAAGGCGCTCAAACTAAATAGGATCAGACATTTTCAAACATTAATTCCCGCGACCTCCACGACAAAATATATTGGATGCCGTGGAGGTTGTGATAATGAAATCATGGATGTCTGGGATAAGCATTCATGTAGGTCAGTACAACGACGAAATAAAATTTAGAAAGATTTTTTAAATATTAAATCCACCTATATGTTCTAGGCCTAAAAAGTCTGTATCCTGTATCGAGTTTAAAGTGACTTATTAAAAATGTAACCTTTTACATGTCCCTTCAAAATAAACCCAGACGTAGTCGTCCCTGGATACAGTGCAGTAAACAATGTAGTAGTTAAAATAAAAAGTTGGTAACGCAGACAGAGGGCTCTTCCGGCGTCGCGACGTATCGATCGTGGCTGATGCCAGGTAACTACCCCTAACCACCCTGGCTCCGCAACTGCACAATTTATGAAACAAACCAATTTCTGCTGGTGCTTACTGCTTTGTCCGAGGTTTCAAAAATACCACCACATTGGAAAATGCGGTGGTATAAGCATTGGAAAATATGGCAACATTTAAAAACGTCTGTAAAATATTTTTTTTTTATTTCTGTTAATTAATTAATTGTGCATCTAAGTGACCCTTTATTGCATTGTCTAGTACGCAATGCAAGAGCTTAGTAGAGTAGTAACTTAATGATGTATGAACCGAACAACTTATATATTTTTCGTACTAAATGATAAGCGTGATCAACTGAAAAATTATTGGTATTACTACGATATCATGTAATATTCAGAAGACACCCTTATAATACAAGTACCTACATTGTAATTATGGTATCATTACCAGGGCCGATGTGATATATCAAAGTAAGAGTATATACGTCGTTTGAAGCTAAATAAACACGGTATGTTATTACCCTCATACCACGTCATTTCACTATTTACTTATGTAAATTACTGAATATATTCTTCATGAAACAGTTGATTGTTTCCGTCAGAAATCTACGTCTCAGTATATCTCTGTTTGTCTATGGTCTTTGTTTTCTCGCTTCCGCCTACACATTGCTTGCGTCGATATTCTATATGTATTGAAGGTTCATCTTTATTCGCAGTTATACTACGAACCTCTGCTAACTGCTAACGCTTACTCAAATTCACGGCTTTGTTTACGTACCGTGATAATATAGCCTTTATGCTTCCTCGATAAAATAGCTAGTAAACTAGGACCTGAGAAGAGCGCGTTCAAGCAAACAAACAGACTGCAGTTTTATAAATAAGTATAGATTTCAAAGCACCTTATTTGTAAGCCTAGTTTCATTAAATGCTTTGCAACCTTTGCAACAGATAAGCGAAAGCTTACCCCTATAGCTATTTAGTTGGACATCGCTAAGCTTGGAGATGGCTAAAGTACAAAAGAGAGATTAACACAAAATAACCCTAAAAAGCGCTTGGTAAAAACGGGCTAGAGGCACTTTACTAGACTGCATAAATTGTCTAAATGACCCGAAAGCAATGCTGGTCAAAGAAGAGCAACATTGGAATATTCTGCCAATCTATGGCGCACAAAAGTTCTGCTATTAGCAAATGATATATTATATACCAAGGCAGTAACATTATGGTGGTCTAGAGCGTTCCTTGCTGTTTGTAATTAAACTTCAAATACCCAATACTTACGACCTAACAACTAAAATACACTTTCTTAAAAGGAAATTAAAACCCGAATGGACTTGCTATCAAAGATAACTATGACATATTGAAAGGATGAGTGAAAGGCGATTAACGAAAGAAAATTATAGAGCGAATGTGAGCGGAAGTGTCGGTAGAGGGCGTCCAAGGAATAACTACTATAACCAAATTAACAGTATTTTTCAGAACGGTCAAATTCGGAGCACTCGTAACCGAAGAGAGTGTATGAAGGGATGCATGAATGTGGATGAAGCGAAAGAAGTATGTAAAGATCGTAGCATGTGGCAAACGGTGGACTCTGCCTACCCCCATGGGATACAGACGTGTATGTATGTAGAACTATTCTTAATAAATTACTCAAATTCAAATTGAACTCATTATAATTAACAATTTGTTCCCAAAATGTTCCATTCATAATACACAGAAAATGTTAGTATCAAAGTACACCCGTGATAAACCTCAGGGCGTTTACGTCAACGAGGTTATGGGAAACTCTCACTAGGGCCTCAGAATATCGCGGCTGGTGTGTTATGAGCAATATTATATTCATAAAATTATTATTTTCAATACTGTAACATTCGTATCGGCTATATGACTGATAAATAATGTACTGCCCGTTTGTTTAGTGTCCGTATGTGTTTTCTGAAGGCAACAAACATCTTATCTCTTAGGTATTTTTCTAGTAATTTCTATTTGCTTTTAAATAAATGACGTATTTATTATGACGCGTTGTTTTCAAGTGTACAGGTGAACGTTTGTTTTCGTAATTTTGGGCGGGTTCATCATCTCCCTGACCTTGCCTTACCTTGTTGGGGTCGGCACTTGATTCAACCCGATGTGCGACTGCCATCTGACCTTCGCAACCCCTTTGTCTAAGAAAATCTGTGGTCTGGGTTAAACCAGATGACTATTTTTTAGGCCTTCGAGTGACCTATAACGATTGCCAAAGATGATAATTTGAGCGGGTTATGTTTTGTATTTATCCCATATGGTGATAACTTGGGGATCTACTCTCTTTCTCCGGAAACGAACTTCGCAAAGTACCGAAAATCAAACGTAGCTTATGTATCACTTTGTTTTTACCAATCTCTATTCATAATCCATACAACAATACAGATGAATATAATTGGCGAGACCTTACTCAACACAGGAACACTATGCTTCTCAAAGGTAGTATTATTTGGCTGCGAACTTCTGTGGAGGTACAGACCCCAGTCGGGGCTTACAATAAATAATCCTTTCACAATACAAACATACAAACGAATACGTTAAAACAGTGTGTTTATGGAGGTCGGTATTGCATTGTTTGGTCTGCGGAACATGACGAGTCTCTTTACGTATATATACACTAGCTGTGCCCCGCGGCTTCACTCGCGTAGAATTAATTTTATGGGTGACCTGCGGAACACTAATATTTTTTTGTTATTTAATATTTGCCTTAGTTATTTCTTGTAACAGTAGCTATCTACTACTGAAAGTAATTTTCATCTTAGTATGGTATATACTTTCATATGCATATAGTGAAAATCTGTTATTTTGGAATAACAAACAGACACTTGAATGTTATTTATCTGTATAGATGTATGGTTGTATGTCGACAAGTCTGGCAAGCTTCCATACATTACATGTAGAGGAAACGCTTCATTTAAAATAGTAAATTGTGCTTCGTTACTGTTGTTAGTTTCGCATTATGCTTTTGTTGAAGACGTTTCTATTATATACATTACTGATTTAAATATACTCCAGTCTGTATTGTTTCTATTAGATACATTACTGATTTAAATATACTCCAGTCTGTATTGTTTCCGTTAGGACATCTTGTATTTTATTTAGATTTATTTTTATTTTATTTATCTACACAAATAAATACTTGCATATTTCTGAGAAGTAATTCAAAGACGTATGTATAGTGCCTGAGACGGCGATAGACTCACCATCTGTCACGTTGGCACTTAATCAAATGCGATGAAAAGCACAGTACCTACCTATATGTAAATAAATATAATTCATATGATTGTTATAAGATTATAACAATCATATGAATTATATTATGATTCTTATATATAGAATCTGAATGTCGGAAACGGCTCCAACGATTTCCACGAAATTTAGTGTGTAGGGGGTTTCAGGGGCATAAAATTGATCTAGCTAGGTTACATTTTTGGATAACATCGTTATGACCATGTTTTCAGGGACTGAAAAACTCATAAATTATAATTACAGTACGACAATACATAAATTTCGCCGAAATCTGACATCAAGATACGATAGCTCGGAGTGAGACTGCCAACTTACGGGGCCGTAACGAATTTAGAGTACTCCGGTTCGAGTCTGACGTTCACCGATTTTTTCTTTATTATATAAAAAAAAAATTGTTCTCGCCGTCTCAGAAGTGACGCTAGCGAGTATAAGTATAGGTAAGGAAAACGGTAGCAAATTCGTGATAGAGGTACAGCTTAACTAAATGCATTATGATAGTATATACGGTTCATAACAATTAAAAAAAAAATTTCTTACTGCCTATCTGTCAACCGATTTTAACTGGCTTTCCTCTGGCAGATAGCTGATGTTACTAACAGTAACTAACGCTACTTTTATTTTAAGTCTAAGCGGGTGAAACCGTGGGGCGCCAGCTAGTATTCCCTCGAAACAAACACCCTATGGAACCTAGTGACGTCAAAGCATTGCACTCACTTCAATTGCGACCACACCTCGTGTTGAAAACTATAAGTAATTGCTTATAAATGATACTTTCACACTGCCATCATCATCATCCTTTATACTATGGTATTCGGAGACGCTTTAAGTGTATATCATCACCTCCCTGGCCTTATCCCATACATTACACGTCGGCACTTGATTCAACCCGATGTGGCTGATCACCTGATTTTTATACGAAGCGACTGCCATCTGACCTTCGTAAACTCTTTTACCTGTCCTCAGACTATCTTAGGCCTGTACCGATTTTCAAAGATATTAAATTGGCAATCGGAACCGACGGCTTCATGTGCTCTCCGAGGCACCCATCCAACACCTTTGATCTGCTAGCACCTTTGCCACGAGCTCCTCTGTGCCACGATACCTTCTAACAATTATATTTTTTGTTTCAGGTAAGCTTGTTTTCCAAATAATTTTAGACCACACAGTAAGTAACTGAAGCTTTACTATATTTGTTACAGGTCCCGTCACGAGCTAAGAACGAGTACCTTTGAATGTGCAGTAGTTAATTTATGAGTGTCTCTATCTCTGTCTATATGTATGGCGCGAGGCGAATAAAAATATTCACAGTATCCCCAATTTATGTATCTGCACGTTCGTTATTCGTGACGGGACCCATACGTGTAGTGAAACTTGACAACTATTAACTGAACTCGAAATAACACGACTTCTTTCCTTTATGCTAAAAAAACAAAAGACAAATAATCTATTATTGTTTAATATTTATTATTTCTCAGAATATTCGGCTAAAGCTACCTCCAATAATTAAAGGTGTATTGTTCACCTAGCCTTTATTATTCAAATATATAATATAAGGTTCAAATTGTGAAGTCGTTGAACCACCTTGGCAGATATACCCGGTTGGCAGTACTTCGCTTGCCTTGCATATTGCTGAGTACAGCCTGCCAACCATATTAATAGAGCTCAGAAAGGAGCTGTAGATATCCTGAAAAGATTACCTACCTACATGTTCCTCTAAAGGCGTTGTAGGATCTGACTATAGCTCTTTGAGTAGAATCATATTCAATTCTCAATTTGGTGCTAACTTCAAGCGAGAGAGTCGGAAGTAAAATTAAATAGAGTTGGATTGGGTATTTAAAATAGAAGCAGACTTATTTGTATTGAAGTCCTCTCCAATTGAATCGGTCCTCTCGTTGTGATGTTTGCACTGGCGGCCGCGGAGGTGCAAATATTAGCACTTGCAGACAGGCGCGGGCATCTGCCTCTGGTCTGCGTCACGGGCCAGCAATGCACAAACAAAACTATTTGCGGTACATAGTCTACTAACATTCACACAAGTTTATTGAAATCTGAATTAAAATGCAAGCTTCTTTCCATAATACATGCTGCATGCATCAAATGGAGCACATACTGAAGCGTAATTGATCTATCTAGTTTATTTGTTCCTGTTACAGTACACTTACTTGTAACGTACTAACTTTCCTTATAGCAGAAAGGTTCTCCATTGTGATAGTGTGTAATATATCCAATGTTTTTCCAACACTCCTGCCTGGAGCAATTTCCCCGATCTCGCCGCGTGCTCCAGACTCCAGACATTTCAGTGGTCGCCCGGCGCCCGGCGCGGTCGGACGCGTGTACGGCGCTGAGCGCCCTAGTCCACACGGTACGTGCCGATGTTAACAAATAACCTCGGATATTTACGTGTTTTATCACACTCAGTTTAATGCACATGCCAGAATCTGACAATGAATAGTTAACGGCCATCGGTAACTCACTAATCAGGGGATTGACCAGACTTCGTTGTGTTAACAGTGAATAAGTCTACTGGAATTTTACTTCGGGATAATGAGTCGGCTATATCCATTATCATCAGCCTGTCGTAGAAATCTACATTCTGAATATTTTCAGTAATTATGGGTCATATTCAAATATGATTGAATCGATTTCTGATGTTGACGATATTGAAGACGATTCCTTATAGAATAAAAATACATTGTTGTTGAATTACTTATTACCGTCAAAACATCTTTCGTTATAGTGAATATTTTCAGTTCATTTCCATAATGTACCTGGCTGGATACCTGTAACGCAATTTACTAAACTTCTGGAGCCGCATCGAGGTACAGTCAAAGGCATAATTGTCTAAATTTAGAGCTATTTACTTGCAAATTCAGCTCGGATTTAATCAGGCATTTGAATGGCAAATGAACTACATAAGTGCAAGGGCTAAGCCTGCATTGTGCCTCGATGACCTTCATAGTGCAACACCTGGCACAATAGGCAACATATTATGAACACACTTATGTTATCTATCGTGTCGTATTTAAATTGCATTAAGTAAATATCTAGAACATATTTGCAGAATAAACATGGCGGAGAAATTATATTTTTAGTCCAACATTTAAATTCTCTCACAAAATTTACCTTACCAAGAATATTCCAGTAACCTTAACTGTGACATACACAGAATTCAATAAATGACTGGAGAAAAATGTTAGGTAATAACATTCAATTTACTTAGGAATTTTTCATTCAGAATGTTCAAAGACGTAATTGTGTAAAGTTTCTATTTTCATGTAATTATTTAAGGGAGGTAGGGCATAATGGGTATTGTGTTTGAAATTCGTAGCTGCCCGTAGGAAGATCACAGACAAATAATGCCAGCCTAGTACTTTCAGGTATTGTGTTCCTGCGGTAAGTGGAGGACCAGGGACCCTAACAAAATTTTCATACACTGGCATTTCATTTCCAATTCCCATTACTTTAAATGTAAATTCGTAGATGGATTATTTACCGATCGGGCTGCGTTGCGATGCCGTTTCAATACTTAATAGAATTTTGATCGGTGTTATCGTCAATATATTAGCAAGTTTTAGTTTTGAATGTTTAAACTAAAATTAAGATATCCTCAAAACGCGTTTGAAAAAAGTTTAAAGAGCGCACAATCGTCCATTAATGCTGCCACCTTAAGACTATTTGTATTAACAGACTCCAGGACCTGAGGCCATTAGTGGGCCTTGGGGTGCGGGGTGATGAGTGGACGCGCTGTTCTAGCGATGATGGTGTGACTCTTGTTTTTCAATATGTTCGAAAAGCGATTCTTTATAAGTTTTTATAACCGGTTAACGTCAGGCAGGGTGTAAAATGAACTGTAAATGTATTTCTTTCATCATCATTCAGTATACCTTGTTTCGCTTGTCTATTATTAACCATATGCACATTCTTATCTTCATTAATAAGTTTTCTCGGAGCATCTGATTTGGCAGATGACATAGATACCCATTTATATAAAGCTTGCGGTCTAGCGAGCTAGCGTGATAGTGACGTGCACATATTTCTAAGAATCACAATCTTCCATTATGAAATTAGTTTTCTTAAAAAAATTGTCAAATTTTCCAGATTTTCGTTAGACGATTAGTGGGAAAA
Organism: Watsonalla binaria; assembly: GCA_929442735.1. Classification (NCBI taxonomy): domain Eukaryota; kingdom Metazoa; phylum Arthropoda; class Insecta; order Lepidoptera; family Drepanidae; genus Watsonalla; species Watsonalla binaria. The sequence continues at coordinate 389,858 of OV838929.1, read as the reverse complement.
CTTTTAATATTATCTCTTTTGTTTACTCTATCTTTCATCTTATTAATGTCTAGTCCGACCATGCCTCCAGCCAGACAAACGAACACTATTAGATCGATAGAGGGGTCGTTGCCCGAAGGTGTCGCTTTATTTCCGCTTCCGGTGGCACTGGGTGGGTGGTTCCGGTGCAGGATCACTTCCGCTTTCCCGTTTATCAATTTGAATGTCTCCAGATTCAGAAAAGGTTTTTGGGATGATTTTGTAGTTATAGCAATAATATCCTAAAACTGACTGACTCTGCTGTATTTTTTTTAAAACCACACGTATATATTGTAACATTATTGAATGTGGGTATATAGATAAATAGATAGTTAAGCCGCCGATCGTATATGTTATCGCCCTTTGTGGTAGCGTATATTGAATTGATAAAATTGACGTGTAAAAGCTCACTTTGTGGTAACTGTCTGCTTATTGATTCAATATACCTTTAGTGATGTCTGTTTGACTGTTAAATGAGGCTTATTCAATCTACTATTTAGTATTCAATATTTATTGAATACTAAATAGTAGATAGTATTGATTTTTATTATTGAGTTGTATCGATGAAATGTCCATGATGCCTGGCTGAGTTTCTTGAGACTTCTTCTCGGAAGGATATTTTCTAAACCGTGGTAAATTATCGACGTTTATAAGTCCTAAGCCTTATCAGGGTCCAAATTGATTAAATCATTAAAATGTTTAATACTTTGAATTACCGGACTATTCTACTGATATGGTACCAACAGTGATGTGTGTTCGGTAAGATTCCAGACCTAGTCTTTCAGCTCTGAGTAATGTTTCCACTGATTGTCTCGTCGCTCTGACTAGAGAGCCCTTTTTGTCCTGTTGGCACAATACATATGTGTCTTCTCCGCTTGTTTACTACATATTTTCAGCTTTATTTTCTATTGGTATTAAAATAAATATGCTGACACCATCCCAAAAGCGACAAGTAAGCTGACAGTTTTGAAACATCCACTTTTTACCGAACATAACTAAGTGCTTAGTTCATCACCGTCTCAGGCACATTACGCAGGTGTTTCCTCATGATGTTCTTCGCGGTAAAGCTCGTGGAGTGAAATCACTGCAATAAATAAAAAAAATACCTATTATTTCAAAGCTTAGTAGGCGACTACATAAACCATTCGGCCATCACAGCTCTCGGGATGTCAATATTTCAAATAGGTTGCATCTATAGACCGGGTCACAGGTCGTCGCGCTCGGTCGCCAGTCAATCACTTCCAACAGTTCCAAATGCAACCCGACTTTTGATTAAGCCAATTTCATCCGCTAACCATTTATATTCTGTGATTTATTTTAAGATACCAAGGTTATTAAGTGTTAGTTTTTCATGGCAGGGTTATCCTATGACGGCTTTAGTGGCAATCGGTTCATTTGAATCGAACCAAATCTAATCACCGAGGACGCAAAATCCGTCATAGCTAAGCATTATAGACGATTATTTTATTTCTTTATTAGGTATGCCCCAAGGTTTTACCCGAGTATGATTGACAATAACAGTATGTAAATCAGAGGATTTTTCCTAAAAATGTATGCTACACCTTGTTCCATCAACTATCTACTTTGCTGTTGATTAGCCGAAAAACAGACAGAGATAAAAAATGTTTTTGTTTATGTGAAAAGCTGTTAATTTGGAATTACGTAATCCATAATACTTATCGAAATGCTCTAAAAATTATTGCGAAAACTGCGTCAAGATCCAAAATCTAGAGAAAAAGGATTAAGCTAACAATTATACGGATGTGAAAAGCTCCGGTGTAATGTGTTCCTTTTTTTTCCCGAAAATGCTTTACCAATACCACATTCGTAAAGTATTTTCGGGTATAAGGAAACCTTTTGGATGAACACTATGCCACTAATAGTCGTTACTTATTCCTTAATGTATCCTCTCTCATTCTGGTTGTGTATTTAATGCATATTTAGATGATATTTTGTTTAACGGTCCAACTCGAATAGAAAAGTAAATACAAACACATAATGACGTACACCTTCGGTGAACGCAGAGGTGTACTTATAGTACACCCACTTTTGGCCGGTTATGTCTTAATCCCATGTAATAGGGCGAGCCTATTGCCACTAATCTAGACTCCGGTCAGCTACTGGGAAATTACATAAACCCTCAATAGCAGTCGACCCGGGAATCGAACCCTAACCTCGTGTACCGCAGTACCGCTTACGGCCAACGAGGAAGTCAAAGAGAAAAGTAAAGATGAGATTTTCCATTAGTTGAGAGAAATATAGCAGTAACTGGCGGATAAGAAGCAATTTATGTGATTAAATATGTACACGATGAATCCGCTGTGAAGCAAACCTTCTTGACTTGGATTATGTGTTGACTAATGAACGAGCTCTCAGCCACCACAAAGAGATTCTTAACTCGATTACATTAGCGTATTTTATTCCAACGTAGATTATAAATATAAATAGAAAAAGAAAGAAAGAAAACATTTATTACACGTTGAATACTACACATTACATAGCGACTATCGGTGAGACGTATGGTGGCTTCCTCACGATGTTTTCCTTCGCCGTATAGCACACGGTGTAAAATCGTAGAACATAATATTTTTTTCAGAAAAAGTCATTGGTACAGGCTCCGCTGGGATTCGAACTTGCGGCGCTTGCGTAGCAGGCAACTTTTCAAACCTCAAATCCACCACGGCTCCTTTTATTTTCATGAATATAGCATTTGACCCAGTAAGCCTATCTAAATGTAGATGACAAACATTTGTAAATCGTTGCAGTAATATTTTAGATCAGATGAGATTTAGATCAGATTATCGATATTTTCGTATAAGGATCCTTCATTATATTTAGTTCAATGGCATATCTTTTGATACTCAGTGATTATGTAGCATTATATTAGTGAAATATATTCTTAAAATATTGCCGTATAATTTGAGTTGATTTATTAAAAACTTGAGCATAGAAGTAATAGAAATAGGACAGAGAAAGGTCTTTTCAGTAGTGTCTGAACGTTTCACAAATAAATCAGTATTCCATTGAAAATTCACAAAGTTCCATGAACCACAGTTGGTATAAACAACGTATTATTTGAATATGGGGAAGCCATTCGACACATAATTATGTTAGACTCATAGTGTTTTCAAAATGTTCGCGGTGTGGATATCCGAAAAAAAATATTTAATGCTTTTCCTGCTGGTTGATAAATTAGCAATTGTAGTATTTTTAAGCCAAAATAAAAAGTATAAAGTAAAAAAACTATAGAATTATATTGAAACTTGAAAGATATTCGAATCTTTTCATAAATTGTGATGTTCTATTGATGTTAGGTCTCCAACTATCTTGTGTCGTTACATTTTTAATAATTTGCTTTTGAAACTTGTTAACGTCTGTTACATATATTTTAATATTATGGCGGTCATATCCGCTGGCCGCACATCACTAGGCTTACGTCACTACCTGACCATTGAGCCGCGACTCTTTGTTAGGTAACTATGCCCATATAATTTATATTCTGAATGGCTTAATTATTTATTCATGTATAAAATCAATAGATTTTCTATTTTGTAAGTCATCCTATTCTACCCGATAACAAAGGAACTTGCTGGCGAACTTACTTGAAAACCTTAGTAAGAAGTCTCTCTAACTGTAAATTCAGGTAACTTATTTCTCTCAGTCATAAGGTGAACAATTTATGTTTCGTTTGCCTCTTTGGTCTATTGGTCCTGAGTTTGATACCCGGGTCGGTCAAACTATTAATGGATTTTTCTCACTGTAATATCCTAGTGGGAGCCCGGTGTCTGGATTAGTGCCTGGTAATTGGCAATAGACTCGCCCCCTGTTGCATGGGATAACATAACTGACGAAATCAGGGTGTAATATAAGAACACCTCTGTCGGGGAATACGAGCATGTATATAATGTTTCTCCTCAAGTTATTTCACGATGTTACTAATATTTGAATCATCGCCCTCAAATCAAATGCTACCGGGATTGCTACAACAAATGAAGTGTAATTTCGCCGAACAACCTCAATAAACACATGATTGCAAGATTCCCTTAACTGCTTCGTTAGCATTCATAGCTTTGAGCTTGTTTTGACGTCATTGATGTACGTTCGTACAAGGCTTATTCCAAATGTTTGGTTAGGTTTTGCGATTCAGATTTATACACGAAGCAACTGGTGTGAATTGTAAAGGTGATGATGTTCTTTACTTATATATCGTACTTCTTAGACTGTATAATTCTAAACTGCCGTGGAAGTGATGTGTAAGTGATGAAACACTGATATACAATACGACTGTAACTGATAAGAATTCTAGAAAATTGGTGTTAATTATTTTGATGGAAACAGAACGGTCTCCAAGTCTAGAGTGATTCGATTCGTCATCTTTGAACAAGACAAGTTCCAAAGGAGTAAAAAGATAGAACGAGACTGCGAAAATGTGTGCATGACCTTAACACGTCGTCCAGATATGTTTATCAGTCAGCAGTCAGCACCTGATAAATTAGTTTTATTCGCAAATGTTCATTTTGTTCTGGTTTTTCTAATAAGGCTGCCATCTATTACCTTGATACAAACGTGTATTAGGAATACTTAACTTAATTAATTTGATATTTAGAATTTTATGTGTCTGCTTGAGTGTTTTTTACACTGTCATTTGCATTGTATAGACCGAAAACTTCGAAGGCCTTCAATTGTGAAAACATTTTCGTGCATTTGTAACCTTCAAAGGAAAGCAAGCACCCGGCCTTCCGTAGTTACTTTAATGTAACTGTATTTATAACGTCGTAAGAACGTCATTGAATTTACAAGTCAGCCCCAAAAATAACTGCTCCAAAAACAGCATCATAGAAGTAATATAATGCTGAAAACAAAATTATTAATTGGTAACATTTTCTTGATTTCTTCAATTACATGTTATAGACAGTTGCTAACTACATTAACTTGCCTTCGCCTTTCATGTGGCTATTTAAGGTTTTAATAAACGATTCCAACATTTACAACTCCTGTAGCAAAACTCTGAAACAATACTACCAAATAAAATAAACATAAACATTGGTCGTCCGGACTCCAAATACGCAGACATTTGAGGCCGAGAGGGCAAACATAAAAGATATTTCCACAAAACTTTGGCCAACAAAGGTTGTTTCGGCCCAGTTCGACACTTTCAGTGATTGCGCCCTTAGAGATCCGTATTTCACGCGGGACACCCGTCGTGCCCTTCACTTTGTCTTTCTGTCCTTTTAAGAGATAGTTTTTGTACCGACAATACAGTGGAGGCTTTTGTTTGAAGACATTTCGCTCATACATAATATTACTATTCCAGAATTACAATAAATTGCATCGGAATCCATCAGCTTTAATGTTGCTGCTGGCCATAGGGCTTCTATCATGATATTTGTTTGCCACCTTCTTCTCATCATCTGTCATTTTGTCTGTTTATTTCAAAACAGCGGTAGTCCTTAAAGTCCTAAGCAGATATCACCCGAGATAAATGGACACATAAATCAGTCGCTCTCTTAAATTATTTTGTGACTCGAATGGAATGGACGAATAAATCTCCCTTCTACAATTCTTTTTCTTGTGCTACGCTGTGCTTGAATATTTCTTCTTTAATAATGATATAATAACAAAGGTAGTTTTGAATTTATTATTGCTAGGATCTCGACAAAAAATCCGATTTTATTCCGTTTCGAGCGTTCCTCGAATATTCGCATTTCGATATTAATTAAAAACGGAATTCGAATATTTTCTTGGAAACTACTATATGATTTTGATGCGACTTACACGTAGAAGGCGCGGTTTATATCTAATACCGTACTTCAGTAAGCTCGAATTAATCCACAAATTGTATTGAATCCATCAATCCTGAATACAGATACTTCTAGATTGGATTATGTTACGTATTAATCCACATTATTTTTCCGGAATTGCGACGGGTAAATATTCGCTCCTATCATGGGAACGATTTCTGTGGTTTTGCAAACTGTTGTACATTTTTGTGACAGACACTCGACAAATTACGTAAAAGGCGAACAAGGTAAACACACTTGGCTACTGGTTTCGTACTGCGAGGCTTTTTAAGGGGTTAATGTTTACAAACCCACTCCGATTCCTATCCAAGGCCGCAATCTCAGCCATAGTTACAGTCCAGGACACGATTAGCAACACGCAATGGTATCAACTGAGTTACCTAGTAAGTCTGCTTATTTGTTTACGATAAACTTTCTTATGTTCGAATACACCTAGAATTCCAACAAATACTCCTTGGCCTTACAATTGTTTGTTGCGAGTGGAAATTGAACGAGCCTTGTCTCTCTAACCAAAGACTTGTTTTGTTCTTCGTGAAATATTTTCACTTTAAAGCGATGTTCAAAAACAAGTCATCATCCCCCTGGCCTTATCCCATGCATTGTTGGGGTCGGCACTTGATTCAACCCGATGTGGCTGATCACCTGATTTTTATACGAAACGACTGCCATCTGACCTTCGCAACCCCTTTAACGAGGAAAATCTGTGATCTGGGTTAAACCAGTTGTCAGACTATTTTAGGCCTCCGACTGACCTGTAACGATTGCCAAAGATGATAATTTGGCAACCGGGACCGACAGCTTAACGTGCTCTCCGAGGCACGGAGGGAACTCGGGCGGTCACCCATCCAATTACTGGCTAGGCTTAGGGTTGCTTAACTTCGCTGATCGAATGATATGCGCAATAGCAACTGTGCCACGAGCTCCTCTCATGTTCAAAAACAAGTATAATATGGAAGTCTATCAACTCATCAGAACCGTAAATACGTTTTTAGTTCACTGGTATATTTCTCAAATTTTCTTTTTCTAGCACTATTGCAGGCTCGATTTGAGAAATTGAATTGTATGCTTATGAAATGCGTTGATGGACCAAAATGATTGAATAACGTTTGTCGTAGATGCTAGTAAACACCCCTGCAGTGCATTCCAGTTGGAATACATGTCACGATCTGTACAAATAGCAGACTAACGTGTCGAATCTCTTGTTTTCAAACTTACATATGTCGCTCTCAAATGTATGAATGTTGTAACGGCGGCAACAATGCGTTTTGTTTGTATTTTCCAACGTTACGTATGTGACTAGACACTTGAATCAACTAAAGTCTAATTGTCACTTCTTTAATTAACGTAATTATGACGACACTTCACAGCGGTAGAGGCCGTGCCTAATGCTATACACACACACGAGCAGCCGATGGTAACAGGTGTGCTTATAAGAATACTAGTGAATAACTAGATGGCTCCGGTGATAGATGATATGGCTAAAGAGATGACAGCTGATTGAGAAAAATAATTTCCACTGTCCACAACTGTGAACTGGTGGTGTGGCTAAAATATCTAACTGAGTCTTCACGTGAAATTCTCCAGATTTATCCAAAATTAAGCTTGTTTCACTCACAATACACTACATAGTTTGAACGGAGAGATGTATCCTTACAACTTAGTTACGTCAAATATGTATCCAATCCGAGCTCCCCGGCCGCCATTAAGTAAAAGGTAAATGTAATTAGACCAATCCGTTTCTATTTCGGTGGCCACTTAACAGGATTTACTTCGTTAAGTTCACGGACGCGGGTGTCGCTAGGACCGTAGACATTTGTCCCCGAGCGGCGGTTGGTATCTTCCGATTTTCATATGATACCTTTAATCGCTTTAGTAGTGGGTGTAGGTGACATCCTCTACTTTACATTGAAGCTTTTTGATGATTCTTGTTTGAACGGCTCCCGGAAAATTTTAATTTTACTCGCAAGATTTCAATATATTTTTTGTAAAACTATATGACGCATTCTCTCGCGCGGATTTAACCGATTATCGCCAATAACTGTCTATTTTTCGTTCGACCGAAGCAATCTTGAAATTGGCGTCCTTAATATTTGACATGAATGGTCGGAAAACGCTCACAAATACATATTGGGTAGCGTTTTAGGATAACACGCAAAATTGACAGAACAATGTGCGCTGGATGCTAGATAAATATGTCTTATTAGAACTTTAGAACATTAGCTGACACAATCCACATTTTCCCGTTCATATTTTTAAATAGTATGATTCACATTCTAAAAGGGGGTTCTGGGAAAAACCAAATATATGATGGGGTCGCAGTAATTGTGTCCGTGCAGGAAAATTGGCGGTCGTAATTAACTGGTTTGTCCATGATATTATCTATATTTTATCAACGATATAAATAGTATACGGATAGTTAAATAGCTAGTAAGGGATACGGGAAGCCTGTTCATATCTCCCTTCGATATGTTAACGGCGAGCGAATGATATGTAAATGGTATGAAATAAGGGAGGCATTAGTGGTGGCGGCAGTGCGGCTTGAGCAGTCGTCTGCTGCGCAATTGACGCAATCTCGACGAATCCTAGCGCCAAATACCAATGTTTATCTAAAAACCTTGGTATTCCTGAGGAAAAGTATAAAGATATACGTTTAGTGCCTAAGACAGCGATGGACTCACCACGTCTCGTTGGCTCTTAATCATCTTGATAAAGAGTGGATGTTGTAGTTACAACACCTTTTCTTACCCGTTTTTTATTTTCATTTCGGGTGACATCTGTTTCAAAACTGGAACATTGCAAAGAAGGTCGGTGGAATGTCCCCAAAATAACTGTTATCGACGCTACAACTTAGCAGTTTCCTAAAAGTGCTAATGACATATTTTCTAACCACAATACAGCTGGAAATGAGGTGGCTCTAATTATAATAACAGGATTAGATGTAGGTGAACGGCCGCTTGGGACTTTCTTTAGGAAACGTAATGGCTTCAACAGTGCCTTCTTAATGCTTATGAAAAGAAACGAAACTTATGATCCTGTTAAACTATTACTTTAAAGAGCATTTTTAACTTAGTCAACTTACTTTAAGTTAAACTCTTCGAATTTCACGGTATAATCCTAATTCCCATCCAAAGTAATAATCGTCCCGCTAAAAAATTATGCTTGAACTGCGAAATAATTTGTACTTCCGATTTTACATGAAAATGCTTTTGAAATAGCAACGAAAAGTATCTGCTTTTTAATGGCCATAAAATACTAGTGTTTATTCATAACAATCTATTTTCTGATTTGCGTTTGTGGGCATTAGGGCACATTATAAGTTTTCGATGAAAGAGAAGATTTTTCTCGCTGAAAATTAGTTTTTATAAAATTAATCCACAACTATGAAATAAAATCTTGTACGCTCATCATTTAAAAGGACTCCCAGTTCAGATTGTTGATATCATGCTAGATCAAGTGAATCTACTAGATCTGTTGGTCTGTAATCTAAATATATAAAATAAAATGGTCATTCTGCGCCTGACCTTTCGTCATCCGTATACAGCAGTGGCAAATGACGTGCGGTAGCCGGCGTGACGTCACAATCGCGTGCCAACTAACTACGTGACGGGAACGACCCGACACGCGGTCACTACTCCACATACACACCATGCTAACTTATTGCGAACGCCGTCAGTTTTATACGAACCGCCTCATGGGGCGGACGAAGTTGTTTTCTATTTCGCACGAGAGCACGCAATTCCTTTTTCAAAGTTTTAATTAATTGCTCCACTGTTTTCACGTCACGACCCAAGTCTTTAATCCCCTGAAGAGAAAAAAGAGGCTTCTCGGCAAGAGAAGCCTCTATACAGTTATTACTGACAATAACTCGGGCTAATGGTGGTGTTTTTATAGTGATATTGTTTAATATGGATAATGAATTAGTGTGATGACAAATTGATAACATTATAGTGGCTATATGTTAAGATTCTGTTGGTATGGTGAAGATGGGTATTATAATAGGAACGTGTGTGCCTGATGCGGAGCAGGACTCGGCGGCCTACGGGGCGCAGGTGAGGCGGCCGCCTAGAAGGATATTATACGGTAAATGGTTTATATAGATGATATTATTATTTTTGTTCATTGAGGGCAAAGACCTCTTCGATCTTGTTTTCATAAATAGTAGTAAGATAGGTAGGCAAGATTATTATAATATTTATTATGATTATAATATTAATATCAAAGTATAGAAGATGTGGACTAGAAATACACTCCTAATTACATTTCTTATAAAAACCTTTGACAAATTCTCGGAAGTTAATGGAGAGTCATGCACCACGTATACACAATATATCGACTGACAAACAAATTTTACTTTAATATTGTTATCGGTTCTGTATGACTAGTTTTATTAATTTAAGATGTTCATTATGAACGTAATTTTGTATAATGGTTTGCGATGTGTCGCTAATTTAAGTTTAATTTATTCGTAACTTGAGTCATCATCATAATATTTTAAAATAGCCTTTGTTGTACGGTTTGTGGCGTATGGATGACGGGTGACTCTTCAATATGGTTAAGGATGTAAGCGTCATACTAGTCAACAGATGCTGGTCATCTTGCCAAATCTCCGTACATCTAGCGTGACGTCTATGGTCATAATCTTTAATTTTTTCATAAAAGTACAACATGATTGACTTCTCATGAACAAACAACATCCGACGATAAATTCAGATAGTTTTATATATTAACTACATGTTTGCATTTTAAATTCTTACAGTAATAGGAAAAATATACGAATAGTTTGAGATAAGGCAGCAGGCAAGGCCAAACAGATTGCTTAAGGCACCTTAGCACGCCAAATAAGGGAAGGAAAATAATTACACATATCCCCTTATTAAAAAATCCGGCCTAAAACTAATCTCTTTTTAAATTCGTATTACAGAAAGAGATGAAGCTACATTTGAACCAAACTCTATCTTGGAGTAGCCCTTGAGTAGCAGGAGGCTGGGTTCAAATCTTACCTAGAGTTCGTATTTTTTCATCAATTTTAAGAAATTGTGTTTGTTATTCTATGATTTCATATTTGATAATATTGAGACAATATTTGTTATAATCAGCGTTGAATTAGATGTGCAAGTAGAAATGAACGCAACCATTAATATAATGATGATTTGGTCTGATGTATTGGTAAAGAATATAAATGGTTGTCATTACGCGTCTTAAACAGGTTCCAACTTAGGTACAATTAAATGCAATGATCAATTGTGAACGCAATTTTCTACGTCAGTGCTTATGCCACTAATGGTCAACGTTACTTATAACCTTCGTTACTATGTTGTTGAACCGACCTGCTTCGTTATTTTAAAAGTTACTAGCGGACGTCACGCGGTTTTTCCCGCGTAGTTCCCGTGCCCGTGGGACTACGGGGATAAAATAAAGTCTATGTTACTCGTGGATAATGTAGCTTTCGAATGGTGAAAGAATTTAAAAAAAAGGTCCAGTAGTTTTTGAGCATATTCATTACAACCAAACAAACAAAGTTTTCCTCTTTATAATATTAGTTTAGATGTCGACGGCGAACTAGCGTGGAACTGACGGCCAATCAATCATAAGAATGTGTGTAATTATAGATTCATCTCTTATATAAAATTATCGACTCAAAAGTGTTTTGTAACAAAACTCCCCCGAACCGGCTTGTTTGACCGATTTTCATGAAATTTGTCGTGTATATTAGGTAGACCTGAGAATAGGTTGCTAACAATTTTTCATATCTCTAGTAATTTAGCAAAAAAACGTAAGCCAGACATAGTGAGGTTCTATATACATACCTTATTGCTTTGTGAGTGCCTTCAGAGTTTCTGTTTATTCCTATAAAATATAATCAATCTGATCAAACAGACAATTTTAATATATTCTTAATTGTAGACTAGTTAAATCATTCTGTTCCTACACGTGTTGGATCCTTAGTGTTATTGGAGCCCTTCTTGGGTAGACCAACGTAGACGTAGAAGAAATCCTTGGATGTTGTTTCTTTGTTTGTGACGTGCTTCACGTGTTGGTGTCTTCCACTCCTCATATCTGGTAAAACATTATCCAAGTCTTGACTGGTCGTAGCGTTTGTCGTTTTCTCTGTGGTATCAGTGGGTGTCTGGTCGGTTTTGTTTGGAGCGTGTGTGGTTGGTGCTTGGGTTGCACTGATCTGTTGGATCACGATTGATGGTGGTATACCGGCGCAAGGCATCGCCATGGGCATGACGCCCACCCCGCAGGACGGCATCATGATCCCCGGAACGATGTGCATCATGGGGGGGACCATCAACTGTCTCTTGATGCACGACGGTGCCGGAGGACAGGGGCGCCTCGTGGCCGGAGGTTTGGAGGTCGTTGTAGAGGTACTGGTGGTGACAATGGTCGTCGCCTTCAGGGGAATCCTCTCACCGGAGTCCGTTGGTGGTGTTGTTGAGCCACAAATCGGCGGGTTTGGACAATTTTCTGAGAATTCTGAAATATGGTATTGTTGTTATAAGTAAATCTGTGATAATATAAAACAAATTGTATAAGAAACGAAAGTCTACTTCGTATATTTCTCAAATGTTCTATGGAGTCAACGCAAAATTGCCATTGCTCAAACAGAAGGAAAGATCATTGGTCTTTATACCAGGCTTCTTAAACTATGGATTGCTATACAGCTGGATGGGTTTTAATCAAATGATTCGTAAATTTTTAATTATTATAACCTAGGAAGTAGGAACGTAATGGATACCTGGTATCATGTGCGGGGGCGGCGGCGGTGGATACATCATCGGAGGTAGCATCATTGGAGGCATAAACCCAGGGTAGCCTGGATATCCAGGAGGATACCCTGCACCGTAGCCAGGGAACGCGGGCGGACTTCCCATTGGTTTAATCATGTTGGAGTTAGGGAGCTGGATCATGATTGTAGGCATGTTCTGATGGTTGTCTCCGCTTCGAAGACTATCTCGTCTTCTCAGCTGCATAGAGTTTGCAATGTTTTTGTTATGATTGATCCAGATTTAAAGCAATAGAGGGTTGTCAATTTCACAATATATTTTTAAGAACTTAATGCTTAATGAACTTAATAAACGCCCAACTGACTCTAGTCGTCGACTTATTAAAATCTACAAAATGTCGCCTAAAATAATCTTTGGTTTAATTAAAAGTAGTTCTCCATCTCTTTTTGTGCATTACAGTACGCATTTCGAAAGTGATGGAAATAGATGTAGTCTGAGGTTGGTCTAATCTTGATTTAAACTATGTTTTGTAATATGGTGAATTTCTATATTTGAATGTCGCTTCTTTGCCACACGAATAAAAGCTTAATAAGGGATTCATAGGTGCTGGCAGTGTCAGTGATTCCGTTCTTCATACGGAAGACAATACATGAGTGGTTAGCAATGAGTATAACATGATGAGGTACCTTACACTCGTCGCACATGGCACAGTGCACCTCCAAAGCGGCTGGTTGCTCGGACTTGTCCCTGCATATACGACAAGCAGCTCGACAGTCGACGAACGCTGAGGTCGAGGGAAGGATGGCGAGCAGAACTAGTACGGGATACATCCTAATCTGGAATAGTTTTATACCTAGGTATCTTGCTGTTTTGCCTCGCTTAGCTAACTGGCTTGAATGCTGACTCTTGATAATACTAGCAAATCAACCCAACTGATAGTGTTCTAAAGGGATAATTCATAAGGGCTGTGTTTAACATAAATCTGGAGGCCAACTGATCGTTTAAGCAACGCACCTTTATTTTTACGATACCAAAATGAAACGTCAAGCCAAGTTCTTAATAAGCTCCGTTTAATCGATGATGGTAGGTCCCCAGATTCGACACCATAACGTTGTACTTATGGTGCAATTACTATTGACTACGCCATTTATTTTGAAGTCGAATGTAATAGGGAGCATACTGCCTTTAACTAATCCAGATCCTGGACTGCTACTGGGAAATTATTATTATTAAACCCAATAACACTTTTCCCAACCAAGAGATCGTACTCAGGCGCTCGTATTCCTCAGAAGCGTTTCGACCTCTTGACGAACTAGGCAGTTTCATAGCCCTAAAAAGCTGTATATAATTTTCCCTTTATCCTAGGTTTTCTCATCATATTTACCGTTAACAGCCTATATGTCTGTCTCTTTGTTTCTTATACTTTTACTTACCAATGTTCAAAAATAGCAATGTTTATTTCCATTTGTTCGTATTATACACGAGTTGCGCGTGACTACCATTCGCACATTTTATAGTGTTATGAATATAATAGCATTATGTTATGTAAATGCATTGATGTTGGGTAATGCCTCTGTTTATATAGTATGCATTTGAGAGCTCAATAAATCAGCTCAAAGAAACACCTCGTGTTGTGATAATTTCAAGTCTTTCAAGTCTTGTTAATCGAGCATTGGAACTGTGTCTATGGTCATATTCGTGCGATTAATTGTAAATCGTAAATATATCTTTGATTGTAGAGTTTCTTGCCCGAACCCGGTGGTCACACTTATAATCCTGTATAGTTTTTTTCCGTGTTCTCCTGACGATATGAAAGTAAGTCTAATCAATTAAAGATGTTTTGAATTTTGTAATCTAAAATAGTTTGATGACTACATTAAACCGTTACTTACGGCAATAGAAAAAAACATGCGAACATTGTATAGTAGTAAAGAACGGGTGTAAATAGGGAAAATATTACGACGAACGTCATTCTATTTTTAAGTTGGTTAAAACACGAACCGTACCTACTGTATTTGTGGTTGGTTAACCACAAATACAATAGGGAACAAATGAAAAATAACATTAACATTATCTATGATTATTATTATAAAGCCGAAGAGCTTATTTTTTTGTTGAATGCACAAACCACTTACAAAGAAATGCTTAGGCTTCTTAACATCACGCTGCGACCAAGAGGAACGAAGCATCAAAGGAAATTGTTCCACACCGGGAAAATCGCCACAAAATAACATACATACGTTTTGTTAAACCAAACCGCGAGGGAAAGCTAGTGTTGTTTAAAACGTTATTGAAATACAGCTCCAGACAAGGGCAGTAATTAGTTGAAAGCGCCGCGTCCGCCGCCCAATCAATAGTGCCTGATGACAACACATACATAGAATCGATAACGTATTTGTGGTACACCTGACGCACACTATTCCACACTCAATTACAGGTATACTAATACTATTGCATGATCATTATAAACCTACACTAAATTACAAATTAGTCGTGGTGGCCTCGGCGTTAGAGCAATCGCCTGCTTGTAACAATGAGTTTTTCTAAAAACTAACGTGCAGTGATTTAACACCACGTGCTTTCCGGTGAAGGAAAACATCGTGAGGAAACCTGCATATTTCTGAGAAGTAATTCAAAGATGTATGTATAGTGCCTGAGACGGCGATGGACTCACCTCTGTCACGTTGGCACTTAATCATATTCGGTGAAAACTGGGTGTAGTTATTACAACATCTTTGCCTACCTTTTCGGGGAATGCAGCCGTGAGCATATGTATGTTTATTTATGAATAATTGGGCCCGTATAGACTTGATTTCATGGGTGGTGTAATTAGCGGCATCCTTTAACTCAATAACAACATGTACTCCTGTATAACTGCTAACGTCAGCTATCTGCCAGTGAAAGTCCCGTTAAAATCGGTCCAGCCGTTTCAGAGATTATCCGGAACGAACAGACCGATCATATTTAATCAATGAACAGCTCTTGGTTTGGAACTATCTCAATTTTATTTATCGGTATAGATGGCTCTAACTAGGTATGGGTATAGCTACTAGGTATGAACAACACTCGTCAAAACTCAAGTACTATCCGACATATTACCATTTTCGTCCATAACTGATCACCATTACATTTCCGATGTTGAGTATGGCCGTTTCGGCGCGTTTTGAGAATCAAACAAAGCTGCTTGTCCCCGGCGAGCAACAGGTTGCAACGAATCAATTACCGCCGTAACGACCGCCTTGTCGCTGTTGCTGTGGCGTCCGCACTTCGCGTGCTGCCCACCAAATTGCCTTGGGATTTGATGGAAAATAGAGATGGTCTATGGCGATGGTAATGGGTGCCCTGGGACAATATAAAACACGATACTTGCTTACCTAAACGTCAGAACCAAAATCTTGTATATATATATTACATAAGCTCACGCCTGTATCCCATGGGGATAGGCAGAGACCACCGTTTGCCACATGCTACGATCCTTACATACTTCTTTCGCTTCATCCACATTCATGCATCTCTACATACACTTCCTTCGGTTACGAGTGCTCCCAATTTGGCATTCTGAAAAATATTATTAGCTCTTCTTTGGACCCCCCCAAAATGAAACTCTAATTATCTCAAAATACTTCATTAAATTCTGGTCACCACATCATTCTGCATCTTGCAACTGTATCTTCCGTAATCGTTCTTTATTCGGACGTGGAAAGATGTCTAAGCTCCTTCTTTGATTTGGATAATGAATGACAAGGCGGTAGTCAATGAATGCGTTCTAGGCTCTATCATTGACTGAAGAGATAGCGAGAGACCCACCGTCTGTCACCGTGGAAAACTTCGGTGAAAAGGTATTGTAAGACTTCTACAGCGAGATATACGAATGAAGCCATATTTGAATATTTATTTAATCACCTTACTGTACCTAATTCCACGCGAATAAACTAGGTACAGACATTTTATATAACGTATCCTTGAATCCATGACAATGAGATCCAATAAAATAACAGAGTGTGTATAAAAACGCGTTGATATTCCAAGGTGTACCAGACATCCATTAGTGCGCACATCACGTGCGCCCGCGCCGGCAGACGGCCATCCACTTGTTTACCAACTCAGTCAGGAGCCACACACATGGGGCTGATGAGTTCGCTACTTATATTTAGGTACTCGTAATAACAGCTGGAATTCATGTCTGAACAATATCCTAGCGCCTGCGCTCTGCGCTTTAATACCTTCTGTGCACAAATTCACGTTAAACATATTATCGAAATATAGTTGAACGATTAAATTAATTGTCGATCGAAATCTTCTCCTAATTTGTCTTCACATGTTTCTCTCACATGAATCTCGTTACTTCGATCGGACTTCAACTCAACAGTTTTCGCGATGACGACTGAGCTTTGATATAATGAATGCGAAAATATTGCCTACGACTAAGTGGCTACAACATTACTGTTACATTAATCTGATTACTGTTCTGTTTTAAGCTGGTAAGTAGCGTAGTAAGATTGATTTCTAAAAAAAAAAACAATCTAAGTCATGACACGGATCCAAACGAGAGGATATATATACAAATTGATTGTCGAAGCATTTTGCTCACCTATAGCTCACATTAGCTCTCTACCGAACTCGGCGCAACAGGGTTTTGAATGGACGAGCTGGCAAACATCGTTCCATAATCGTTTGCATTCATTTTGAGATCTATATCGATTTAATATCGTTTGTTAAAAGTCATCGGCGACACCATATTGGTGTGACGACGCATTGTCTGCTAATATATAAGTATTATATTATTATGAATGGTTGAAGGATAATGTTACCATGACAGTAAAGACAAGCGTTTACTGTGGCCTGGACACAATGTTTTAGTTATTTGATACTCAGCCGATGTGTATATCAAATTAATCAATAATATCGATCGAAAAATAACAAATAACCCTACAAACATTTGTTTCGTACTGTTCGTTGATTGAAACCTAATCACTATCACACCATGTCACAATAATTATAACTATGTCTTTTATTAGTAAACTGACATTATTAAACATTCTGAGTTTAGTGTAGTTTCATGGTTTCATTTTATATACGTGCTGCTATGACGATCATAGTTGGCCGTAGCTCCTGTATTCCAGTACCCCTATCACAGGTTTGCCACCGTTTTCGTAATCTACACTCGCTAGCGTCACTCGCAATATTTGTTTAAGATATTTTAGGTCTTTACGTTACCGCTGGGAGTCGCTGCACAATTCCTCATACTATTATCCGGCGGAGATGTTAGTATAGATTACGAAAACGGTGGCAAACCCGTACAGTACAGTCAGTAAAATTATCAAATTAATTTCCTGTAATTTACTGCGTTGATTCAGCGTCAGCTTACAGCCAAAATATAGGTTATAACATGATTTAACGTTGAATATGTTGATTGTGTTTTTCCTCACCTTGTTCAAGTATTACGGTCCCATACAAGTTTGATGAGCCTTTTCTAATTGTTATTTCTCGCTGTAATATAAGTATATTGTTTATTGTTGCAGGTATAAAGTGCCCGGTATGCAGCAAGTTCGTGCTGCCCGACGACATAGAGTGCCACCTGGTGATGTGCCTCACCAGACCTAGACTCTCATACAACGGTACGTTCCCTTGCCACCTTCTACATTTGATATCATGAAAGCCGGAGATTTCACTATTTCATTCATATTCTCCATAAAGAACACTCATAACCGAAGGAACTGCATGATGCGAAAGAAGTATGCAAGGATCGTAGTATTATGGCGCACAGTAGTCTCTGCCTACCCTTAGAGGATACAGGCGTGAACATAATGTATTTATGTATTACAAGCTATATTATTGTAGAGTTTCATCAAAATCCATTCAGTAGTTTTTGTATGAGAGAATAATAAACATACATCCAAACATCCATTCTTACAAACATTCGAGTTTATAATATAAATGTAGAATAGTAGAATGAGATCACCATTTCTTGCTAATCATATTTACCGTTACTTCCATCCATGGTAGAGTTTTGACTATATTTTGTGTGATGACGTTCATCAGGGTCTAAACTGAATACATCATTTTTATTTCACACCACTTGCTTTATACGGTGAAGGAAAACATCGCGAGGAAACCTGCATATGTCTGAGAAGTAAATCAAAGACGTATGTATAGTGCCCGATACGGCGATAGACTCACCATCACGTTCGCATTCAATCATCTTCGGTGAAATGTGGGTCTTTTTATTACAACACCTCTGCCTACCCCTCCGGGGAATACAGGCGTGAGCATTTCTGCAGATGCAATGTTTGCAATACTAGCAGACGCCACGCGGTTTCTCCCGTGTAGTTCCCGTTCCCGTGGGAGTACGGGGATGAAAATAGCCCATGCTACTCGCTGATAATCTAGCTATCCTTTGCTGAAAGATGTTTTCTAATTGGTCCAGTAGTTACGGTGCCTATTCAAACTCCAATACAAACATACTTACATACAAATCTTTCCTCTTTATAATATTAGATGTATGTTGTAAAATTTCAGAGGATGTGCTGAGCGATGCCAAGGGCGAGTGTGTGATCTGCCTGGAGGAGCTCTCGGCGGGGGACACCATCGCGCGCCTGCCCTGCCTCTGCATCTACCACAAGGGGTGAGCATACCAACCACCCCTTAATGCTAGTACAGGTGCCGTCACGAAATTTGAGCGCTCAACTAAATTCGAATGATGCGCACTCAAGGCCAGCGCCCATAACTCTTGACGGCAACTGGATATATGGATATATGGCCAGACGAGCTCTTGTGTCAATCAAGTGACCTCCACTTCTCTCGAAGGGTAACCTGACGCAGTATTTGTATCATCCTGAATGTGAGCGTGCATTCCAACAATATCAATGAATGACATAACATGATGGATGACAATTGCTCAGTCGAATCTAACGGTTTAGGCTTCAGATTGGTTTGCATGCAGATGCGTCGTTGAATCTCTCCTCAGACGCATATAGTTGTAAAAAACATCGCGAGTTTTCGTGAAGAAGTTTTTATTGCCTGAAGCAATAGAATGCAAAACTAGAACATATGATAGATAGTCGATAGTAGAAGAGCCGTGGTGGCCTTGAGGTTTGAGCAGTCGCCTGCTACGCAAGCGACGCAAGTTCGAATCCCAGCGGGGCCTGTACCAATGAGTTTTTCTAAAAAACTTATGTACAGTGATTTCACACCACGTGCTTTACGGTGAAGGAAAACATCGTGAGGAAACCTGCATATTTCTGAGAAGTAATTCTATGACGTATGTAAAGTGTCTGAGACGGCGATGGACTCACCATCTGTCACGTTGGCACTTAATCATCTTCGGTGAAAAGTGGGTATTGTGATTGCAACACCTCTGCCTACCCCTTCGGGGAATACAGGCGTGAGCATATGTATGTATGATAGATAGTACAGGCTTTCTTACATCACAAATGCGAAAATGTTTCAAGTATAAACTGCTGAACCGATTTAGCAACAAGTTGGTACAATGAAAGCTTTGACCTTTAGGGTGGACGAGGTAGGTCTGGTGTCAAAAGGCATGGAAGAACTCTATCACTAGTAGCACATAAATATCACTAGGTAGGCGTACAGTAAATTAGCAGGGTAGTAGGCGTGGTGTAAGTACACCTATAAAGGGCGGGCAGCCCTCGACCCACATAGGAGCCGATGCTCGCATCTTATCGGCCGTCGGCGTGCAATTACCACTTGTGCACTAGTCGGGTGCCAACCTATCGATTATGTTATAATGGTGCTCGTCCATTAGGCTTTATTGCAAACTAGCTTTCTAATTTATACATATGATAACAAGGCAAGTTTTTTATATTAAACGGACATAGTTATGCAAAGATGGACCAGAACTGCTCGAAATTCATGTTTCATAATTTCATAAGCCCTTTGCAATGGCTGGGTTTCTTGCCGGCTCTTTTCAGGTTAGTTTCCGAACCGGTGCTAATTTTCCGACCCTCACCAGGAACTGAACTGTATAAATCATTTTAATTTTGGCTTTCATTCATACCTGCCTTGTGACTGAATCAACCTATAATGAAAAGGAAGGAAAACTGTATCACGAATCATCAGCTGATGATATGTAATAGCATACGTTTAAATAGATTCACGTTATGCTTTTTTGAAATATACAGCACTAGCTTCTGCCCGCGACTATGCCCGCATGGTACTTGTACAATTGTGAATAATTCTGAGCCGATTTACAAAATATTGATGGATGTATGTTTGCTTTGCTTTCAGATGTATAGACCAATGGTTTGAAGTGAACAGATCGTGCCCCGAACACCCCGGCGACTAGTGGGCTGGTGCCCCTAGGCCCCGGCGACTAGTGGGCTGGAGCCCCTAGGCCCCGGCGGGTCCCCGCAGGCCTCCGCCGGGGGCCACGTGCCATGTCGCGAGTGATAATTTTATACATTGAACAGACTGCAGCCCCCGGGCGTTGTAAATATTAAAACGTATGTTAGTGAGATGTTTTACCATTTAATTAATTAAAAAAATATGAAAAAAAAAGCAAAGACAATTATAGTAATGGGAATATTCTCGGTGGAGTATTAATGAGCAAATATTTATAATTGTATATTTGACTCGTTTAGTTGAGTTAAGCAGCTGTCGTATCGTATGGTGTAGTCTAGTACTCGAGCCGGTATGACTGGGTTGCGCCGTGGATCTGACGCCTCACGTATCTATCTCGGAAGCTTATCATGTGTTATATATTATATTATAAATATATTATTTGATCTTTTTCATCTTGATAATAAAGTTGATTTGTTTCTAAATTTTCTACAATTGTTTAAATGAAAGACGAAATATTACTAAACATATTTATTTATTACTGAGGGTAAGCCGCAATATATATTACATATTTAACATTCATCGTAGGTCGCTGTTATGTTATAACTATTCAACCACAGTACATAACTATTATATTGTCCTTGTTTGATACACGCACAATTACAGCATGATTAATAAAACTTTTTGTTTTTTCTAGTTTAGAATTTACATTTTCGAAGCGCATCAGATACACAGAGAGAATTGATAAGTAACGAATACTGAACCGGTATAAAATACGCAACATCACTATTACAGGTGTCGTCACGAGTTATAAGCGCTAACCACGAATGCGCAGATGTCAGTTTATGAGCCATTAAGAGATATGTTAATTAGAGATACAAGTAGCCTTAGTTACTCCTTATACCGACAGCTATAGTAAAATCTGTATGTCTGTTTGTTCCGGCCAATCAGTGAAACGGTTTGACCAATATTAACGAGACTTTCACTAGAAGATAGTCGATGTTATAAGGAGTAACTTGAATTTAATTTATCTGTATAGATGTATAGATTGGAACCAACGGTATTCGTTACTGTTAAGATGTAACACCAATTATGAAGCAGGTGTAAGCAGTGATCTGACTGCGGCTGCCAGCGTGGGCTACCTCATGAAGGACCGGTGCCGGGGCCCACGAGGCATCCGACCCCCTCCCCACCCCATACCACCTGGGGAATACAAAATACAAGCATTATTACATGGTTTAAATGAAAACGAAACCAAACTGTCTAAATTACGTCCATACATACATATGCCTGTATTCCCTGAAGGGGTAGGCAGAGGTGTTGTAATAACAAAACCCACTTTTCACACAAGATGATTAAATGACAGAGTAAAAGTCAAAGTCAGAAATATCTTTATTCGATTAGACTTTTTACAAAGTACTTTCAAATCTTCATAATGACATAATTATACAGTATTATACATGATACCGCCAGGTTCGGAAGGTTGCTTTTACTGAGAACAACCTGGCGAGAACTTCAGTAATTATTCTGTTCAAAAAAAAATATACAGTTTTAAGGTACAAAATAAATCGCTTAAGAAACATAAGCACATGGGCACAGTTCCAATGCGCAAATGTCGATAAAATTTACATAATTAAAAATCTAGTAGTTCCACTTATAACTAAATGAGTAGCTTGAGATGACCAGAGGGTGAGTCTATCGCTGTGTCAGGCACTATACCCACGTCTTTCTTACTATGTTTTCCTCCACCGTAAAGCACATGGTGTGAAATCACTGCAATTTAGTTTTTTTAGAAAATCTCATTGGCACATACCACTGGGATTCGAACTTGCGTCGCTTGCGTAGCAGGCAACTACTCAAACCCCACGGCCACCACAGCTGTTTTCAAGGATAGGTCGGAAGATGGGATGGTGCTGAAGATAGCTAGGATGGATGATGTAAAAGGTAATATGGCTAGAAAGGGAGTACAGATATAATGGCTGGTAGAGAGGTGTAGAAGAGAAAAATACATAGTGTCGATCACAAATAAGATGGGATTAAGGCAGGAGGATATAGTCTCACCCATCATGTACTGCGAGGCAG
The DNA here is from genome assembly GCA_929442735.1 of Watsonalla binaria. Lineage (NCBI taxonomy): Eukaryota > Metazoa > Arthropoda > Insecta > Lepidoptera > Drepanidae > Watsonalla > Watsonalla binaria. The sequence goes on along the minus strand of OV838929.1, from coordinate 366,928 downwards.
GCGGGAAGTGGCCGAAGTGACCCGCGCCCAGCTCCCAGGCACCTCGCCCGCGGCTGACACACACACACACATATTACGTACATTACTTATACATCGCACCCTCACAACGATACGGGATTAACTCTAAAATGTGGGAAAATAATTATGTTTGGAAAGACCAACATAATTATTTTTGAGGACTAAAATTATTTTTTTAACACATCCATTATGCATAATTTAAACTATACTTTAAAAATATATGCTCACGCCTGTATTCCCCGAAGGGGTAGGCAGCGTTGTAATAACAACACCCACTTTTCACCGAAGATGATTAAGTGCCAACGTGAAAGATGGTGAGTCCATCGCCGTCTCAGACAGTTTACATACGTCTTTGAATTACTTCTCAGAAATATGCAGTTTCCTCACGATGTTTTCCTTCACCGTAAAGCACGTGGCGTGAATTCACTGCACATAAGTTTTTTAGAAAAACTCATTGGTACAGGCCCCGCTGGGATTCGAACTTGGGTCGCTTGCGTAGCAGACGAATTATTAAAAATATAAAATAACTGGTGAAATAATTACTACCTAAATTATAAATTAAAACTATCGAATATATCGAATTGAGTGCCTATCGACATTGTAATGTTATACATAGTATACTAGGTCTGTCGCAGGTAGACAGAGACAGTGACATATATTTGATATGCTTTATCTATTTAATCCGGGGCCTGTATGTACAATGTAGGCAACACTATTCTCACGCCTCGTTAGTACAAACGATACAAAACGTACGGCAATGACATATGTCACGTGACTGATTCATGTCATCTCCATACATTTTTTATCGTTTCTTAACAAAGTGCAAGAGAATGTTACTTTGTCTAGGACTACTGAGATAGAAATTATCAGCTTTTATATATATAGAAATAAAGGTATGGTACATTTTACAAATGTATTTTGTAAGGTCCCGCCTTGCCAGAAAAGGTGTACAGTTATAATACTCATTTTCAACGAAGATGATTAAGTGCCAACGTAACAGGTGGTGAGTCCATCAATCAGACTAAACGATTTTGAATTTCTCTAAGCACTTATCCAGACCCCGAGCTGTAGCTGGGAAATTACAGATGGAAATCCCCAATAACACTGCCTGAGTATTGAAACCAGGATCACGTGTTTCGTATTTGCGCCAACAAGACAGTTTGATTACAATATAAATAACAAATAAATATGCTCACGCTATCCCAGAAGGGGTAAGCAGAGGTGATATGATCAAGTGCCAACGTGACAGAGGGTGAGTCCATCGCCGTCTCAAGCACTATACATATCTCTTTGAATTACTTCTCAGAAACATGCAGGTTTCCTCACAATGTTTTCCTTCACCGTAAAGCACGTGGTGAGAAATAAGTTCACATAAGTTTTAAGAAAATCTCATTGGTACGAGGTCCGCTGGGATTCGAACTTGCGTAGCAGGCGTCTGCTCAAACCCCAAGGCCACCACGGCTCTTATGTAAATATATAATACAGTGTAAATACTCACAGATGTCTGTAGTGCGAGTGCACGGGAGCGGCCGACGCGAACCGACCGCGGTCCGACACCGGGATACCGCCGCGACGCATGCCTCTGCGGACACCACTACACAATACATATACTACCGTACTTACACCACATTCTAATTAATACATACATATGGTGACGCCCTCCCAGAAGGGTCCTCGAAGCATACCACCCATAGGAATTGATTAAGTGCCAACGAGACAGATGGTGAAGCCATCGCCCTCTCAGACACTATACGTGTTTGAACTTCTCAGATAAGTCCCTCACATAGGTCTAGTGTGAAATTACTGCACTGACATTTTATGAAACTCATTTGACTCACGAACTATAGTGCCTGTACACAAAGCAACATTATCATATATGAAATGACATATGTCACGTGATTTATGTCATTTACATATTGTTTATCGTTTCTATTAGCGCAAGCGCGAGAGAATGTTAGTTTGTCTACTGGAATTATAATTTGCGTCGCTTGAGATCGATCGGTTAGCGGTTGTATATGATATTTACTGTTAGGGAAATGGTAAAACAGAACAGGAATTATTGGGAGAGCGAGTGATCATGCTCTTCCCCAGCATGGGAAAGAGCTTCCATTGACGGGGTGTCATGTCTGGGGAACACCGACTCCTACAGTTCTAGTTGGAAACTTGTATATATACAACAATGCGATCGAAAACTCTTATTGCGCGATTTAGGTTCACGTGTATTTGTACTCAAACTTTACAATTGCTAGCGTGCAGCGCCATCTATGTAGCTAGAGGAGAAACGCTATTGCAATATCTTAATATAAATATGAAATAAATCTCATCATCATCATCATCTAGATTTATTCTGCACCCAGGAGATGCATACAATGTTTGAGTGTCGCTGATTTAATTCCGGCCACTAGAAGCACCTCACTGGCCTGTTGTAAGTTATGGAGTGTGACGAGGTACCTGTTGAGGTGCGGCTGGGTGTAGGGCTGGTGCAGGGCGGTGAAGTCGTCGACGTGCAGCGAGGGCGGGCGCGACGTGTTGGGCGGGCGGGAGCGGAAGGCGTCCGCGCCGCCCTCCGACCGCACGCGGCTCAGGGCCACTACACAACACAATATTATTATATGTATCAACAATTAATCTTTTTCTCTCATAAAAAATGCAAAAAATATAGGATCAGTGTTATTTGGATTCGAACCGGGGTATAGTCTAATTTCCGTTATCACCCGATGGACTGGAAGCCTCCCGTCTGAGCTATTATAACTTGACAGATGTCGGCGAAATTTACTTACGCATTGTATTGATATTGTCGCAATTTTTTAGTGTCTGAAAACATTGTGAAATCGATGTTTTCTGAAGATGAAACCTAGCTAGACCTCTGAATCACAAAATTTCATTAAAATCGTCGGAGCCGTTTCCGAGATTCAGATTCTATATAAATCAATTCAATAGTATCAAATAGTTGTAAAATATTTAGAATAGGCTTTCGGAGACTTAGGTCATTAATTATACATATAGCACGTGGATAGTGTACGTATATAAAGATGTGAAAAAATAATATTCAGTAACGTACCAGCCGGTCGTTTATCGTCGCTCGGTTTGTGTTCGACCCTGGTCCCCCCGCAGCCCGCCAGCCGCCGCACGGCCCCCGCGAGGGCCTCGGCGCCCCCCGGCCCCCCCAGGCCCCCCGGGCCCCCCGGACCCCCCGGGGGACCTCCGCCCCCACTGCCAGTCTCCGAGAGGAATGCGTTCGCTATCTCCATTATATCGCACGAAACCTGCACAATACACGAAATTTACCTTCTAGAAAATAACTCAATTTTTTTTTATATTACCCATTAAAAAACACATATTTTGAACTAGCTGTGCCCGCGAATTCACCCGTGTAGATTTAATTTTATTCCAGCGGAACCCCATATGTTTTGTTTAAATAAAAGTCTTGTTAAAATCGGTTCGGCCGTGTCACAGATTAGCCGGAACAAACAGACATAAAATAGAAAAATTTCAAAAATATGTGTCTTAATGTCAGTACCCTATATTCTTTCATATACATGGGAATGCGGAGCTGTTAATTTGCTATTACAATCAGACACTTCAATTTAATTTATCTGTATACATGCATGGATTAAGTCACAATGAGAATAAAATACCGGAACCTTACCAGTTCAGTATCATTGACATCATCATCCCCGCTGGCCGAGGGCACGTTCAGCCAGTAGCTGGAGGTGAGCCTCTCGTCGCTGGCGTGGCCCCCGGCGTGCACGGCCCGGGACACGAACTGGCTCACCAGCGACTCCGGGCACGGCAGCACCATCTCCTGGACCTCCGCGGGGTGGGGATCGTCTGACGACTTCAACTTCTGGATGTTGTTGAACAGGAAGGCTGCGTTGGCTATTGCGTCTTCGTCTGCGTTTCGCTCCTGGAATAAGTTTGAGATCAGAATTTGATACACTTGCATTTCGCCAGCTATTACCACTAACCAGGCAACCTACATGCCGGGCTGCTACTGCTCGACCGAACTCAGGACCTCGTGTTCTGCAGTATTTCTGTAGTTTGCTATCACTAACCAGACCAACGAGGCAGCGAGACAGATTTAATAAGTATTCAATAATATATGCCTGGGTTTCTTGTAAAATGTATGAAGGTCCAATCACTGTAGATTATGGTAAAGGATAATTTTGTAACGTTGCAGTTCTTAGCAAAGATTATTAAATAAAAAATAATTATGCACACAATCTGTAAGGCGGCGACAGAGTCACAATCTGCCAACAACTTAATTATTTTTGATGAAAGTACTTACAGAACATATACAGAAAAAATATTGCAAATAAATACCTTCAAAGTGGCCTCTAGAGTGTAAACCGGATGCTCCTCATTGGGTGTGTAGCCCACCATGTCCGCCATCTCCTGGACAGTGAGCATAGTCTTCCTGCCCACCGGACCCTCGCCCTCCTCCACCTTCAGGATTCTTATTAGATCTATGTACAAACTCAGGCATTCCGCCCTGTCCTCCCCGGGGCTCTCCAACGCCCACCTGAAGAACTTCCCAAGAGCTTCCCTCTCCTTGTTGATAAACTTCCTAAACTGCTGGAAGCCGTACTCGTGTTCGGTCAACACGAAGTATGCTCGCAGTATGGCAGATGCCACCGCGCATGTCTTGGTCGCCGACTGCATACAATGCGCCGTAGATTCCAAAAGCGCCTGCAAAGCGTCTTTATTCGGCACCGAATTGGCTAGGATCACTTCTGTGGCCGCGTTGAGTGGCGTGAGTGTGATCTCGGCGTCGCAGAAGGCTGCCAGCACGTGGGCGGCGAACTCCTGCGCCGCGGCGTGCTCGTTGCTGGAGCTCACGACGCTCAGCACGCAGCACAGCGCCGCCTGCATGTCGGTGCACTTCGGGCCGCCGCTGTTCATCGTGTGCAGCACGGCGCACTTGACGGGCGCGTGGGAGACCAGGCAGGCCAGGAAGCCCAGCACCCTGGCGCCGCTGCCGGAGGCCGGCTGGCCCGGCCGCAGCTGGTCGGCCACGGCCCCCACGGCGGCGCGCGCCACCGTGGCCGCCGTGTTGGGCGCCAGGTCGGCGATCTGCACACACACGCGCCGCAGCATGTGCACCACGGGCCGGTACGTGGACATGCAGATCACCTGCACCATGTCCGTCAGGTCGCCGGCCAGCGCGTGCAGGTGGGCGGACCACAGCCGTCGCTCGTTGGACGCGTCGGCCAGCTCGCGCTCCGAGGGTGCCGTCTTGGCCTGCATCGGCAGCGGCAGCGGCAGGAGCTCCGAGAACACCAACAAGCCAGGCACGAAAGTGTACGGCGCGGTCATCGTGTACGATATGACCTCGGAGCACAGCGAGGTCCACGGCCCGCGGCGGATGGAGTCGCCGTCGTTCGCGTCGTCGGCTATCGGCTGGGCGTAGGCCAGGAGCGTCCGCACCGAGGCCTCCGCGGCCTTCGCCGCGACCCTGGACCCCACGGACCCGGCCGGGAACGCTTTGGCGATGCCGTAGGTCTTCAGCAGCACCGGGGCCGCGGTGAGGTCGCGGAACCTGGGCCCCCGGCAGCGCACCACTCGAGCCAACATCTCGTCCAGCAGCCGCAAGCAAGGCAACATGATCTGCGCCAGCTGCAATCCTTTGACTGACGCGAAGAATGACGTGTGCATGCTAGGCTGGTCGAAGTGCGTGGCCAGTCGGTCCAGGATGCCGGCCAGGTGCGCCACGCCGTCCAGCGAGAACAGCTGCAGCACGTTATACTTGTACTTGAGCTCCACGTACTCCTCGGTGGCGGTCTCGCAGGCGATGGACACGTTGTTGTCGTAGTCGGAGATGCAGAAATGTCTGAGTACTCTCAGGCAAGTCATCAGCTCGCCGGGCAGGTCGGGGGTGTGCTCGGAGCTCGTTTTCAATATCTCCACGCATTCGGCCATGTCGTCGCCGTTTAGGAGGCTCATCTTCTCGATAGGTTTTAGATAGGGTATCGCCTCCTGAAGGACGCTGGACACGCTCGGTTCGAATCTATCGTGCTCCTTGGAAACTGCAATCAAGCGCTGTCCATACCTCTTCAAGAACACTACATTAGCCGAGTATCGTACGGCGGACACGATCAACTCTATAGCATACCCTTTGGCCGGAGACTTCTGTTTGGCTGGCGATTCAGTTTTCGTTTTATTCTTGGAGTCGTTCTCGAACACTTCCATGAGACACTCGGCGTTGTCTTCCATCACTATGACATCAGGCACCGCCGTCTTGCCTATACTACCGAACCCGAGGCAGTACAGCGATTGCAGTCTATCAATCAGATCATTCTCCTCAACCTTCCCCGCTTGCAAGTCTGATATAGATTTAAGATAATACAGTGCTCTCAATCTATACGCCATCTCGAGGCCGAGGATCTGTAAATCGCTGTAGTTACTCAGGTCGTGTGGGTACAGGAATTCGTCTGCGTTTTGCTGAGTGTACGGTTGGGTTATCGTTTTGAAGAGCAGCTCACTCATTCTTAAGTTTCGGTAGAGGAAATTAAGGCCGTTTTGAGAGTGTATTAACTCGTAGATGAGGTCGTGTATGGGGCTGATCACTACTAAGTTATTGCACGTCGTCGGGCACGTTAATAGGTACAGACACACTTCTAATGTTTGGTGCACCTCGAAGAATTCCAACAGGACTTCATTTGAGCACTCTTTGCTGATATCGAACTGCGCCGACACAGGCAGGAACCGCTTCGGTTGCGACAGATGGAAACACTGAGACCTGTACATATATAGAATCTCATCCAGTGCATTCACTATAAAGTCCGTGTCACTTTCCAAAAGTTCCAATTGCGCATTCTGGTGTACATCGGGTGCAATTCTACTGAATTTCATGACAATATCTCGCAGTTTACTCAGCAATTCGTAAACATTCAATTTCTTCAACAATGCACTGAGAGAGAACTTCAATCTCGCCAATGGGTTTGTCTGCATCATGTAAACTAACGCTTGGTACCCGTTCCTTGGCGTCCTGTCGTCAGTTTTATCCAATTTCGGGAACACAGTTGCCTTCATGAAGTGTTCCATCGCCTCCTTTGAGGAGAGGCACGCGCTTAACGCCTTCATAATCATTAGCCGAATGCTCAAAGCCATGTACTCTTTAGAATACATGTTTAGTAACAACATTGGCATGTCTAAGCCAGCTTCGAGGAACACTTTTGTTACTTGTCCATTGTGTTTGTGCGATGTCAGAGCCTCAACAAGACGTATGCCGCATTTCATATGTCTTATTTTATAAGTGGGTTGTTGCTGAACCAGAGAAAAGTTAAAATCTAACCCTATACTGCAGAATGTTAGAAGCATATTGTATATGTCAGCAAACTCGTCGCCTGACTTGTGATTGCGGAATATTCTTAGCGCAATGTCGGTGTTCTTGCAAAGATTAGTGAACAACACAGACAGCTGTTCGCACTGGTGCACCCATTCCTCTCTCAAAGGGTTCTCAATCTCACTGAATGTGTTCACAGAATATTTCTGGTCCAGCTTTTTAGCCGTTTTCGCCATCTCAGCTATCTTGCATAGGTCCGGGCTGACTTCACACAGTTCTTCAAATGTTGCAGACAATACATTCTTGCAGCCTTCTATATTATCTGCTAATAAATGTATTTTGTTCACATATGCATACCTGGACCATTCTGCTTTGAATGGGTTGTAGTGTTTTATGATGTCATCGACTCCCACATAATCATTGACGTCGTAGTCCGTCTCCATGTACGACGAACCTTCAAGATCATCGCAGATATCCTCATCAGAGAGGATAGGTTCAAACTGCTCCGCATCTATTGACCTATCTCCCTCTTGGCTTCGGTTAGGTGACTCAGCTTTAGGTGCAGCGGCTGTGTCGACAATCGGAACTGTTACCAAGGTGGAATGTTGCGGATCAATAAATTGCGCGTTTTCAGCTTCTTGCGATGGACTCCTGATAGACGTCTTGTGTCTGTAACTTTGATGATAGAAATCCACTCTCGGTATTTGCTTACCACTTCTATCATATTCAGCACCTTCCTCAGATCTTACAGAGTTAATGGGGCTTGATACATCACCTTCACGAGGGGAGATGGGTCTGCGGCTGCTCTCACCAGGCGGGGTCCTGGGTCTTTTACGAGGATCATCACGACTCGGCGACCGGCTACCGTAACTAGAAGTTCTAATTCGATTGTAAGGCGAATGTCGCTTTCTGTCGTATGGAGTCTGTTTATCGTAAGAAGGAGCGCGTCTTTCGTAGGAAGAGCCGCGTTTTTCATACGGTGAAAGTCGCTTTTCATAGGGTATTTTCCTTTCATAAGAGGGACCACGCTTGTCGTATGGAGATCTTCGCTCAAAGGAACCAGAGTCCTTCTCGTAAGACCCTCCGCGGGATCTGTCGTAGGAAGCGTCCCGGTGACGTCGATAGTCATCCTTTTTGTACGATCCTCTGTCCCACTCTCTGTCGTTAGACAAAGCCCTCATTCTATCCCTGTCCAAACTCCTCGATCGGGAGCGGCTCAAGGGTCTGTACTCCCCTTTGACGACGTAATCCCTGTCTCGGCTTCTCGACCGCGAATGCAATCGTTCGATTCTGTCCACCTCCCTGCTTCGATGCCGCGAGGATTCTCTGCTCCGACCTCTATCGAGAGACCGTCTCCTGCTCCTACCATCTCTCCTCTCCCTGTCCCTCTCAAGCTCCAAAGGTCTTGGACTGTGTCGTAACCTATCTGCCTCTCTCTCACAGCTAACATCTCTCCTCTCTTTATCCCAGTCTTCTTCCATGTGGTGGTAGGTTCTGGGGTCTTTTGGGGGCTCGTTGTCATAATAGTCAGGTCGATAGACTTGATTGTCATAATTTTCTGGATAGGTGGGTACAGGTGGATAGGCCTCAACATTAACAGCGGCAACATTACCAGTGTAAGCTGGTATCGGGTTGGGAGTCTCTGGGTTCCATTCAGGTTGTGGAGCTGCTGGCGGTGGTTCCCGGATGACTGGCCGCGGAATAGGAGGTGGGTTTGCACCAACCGGGGTGTCTGATATCACTTGGGTGAGGTTACCATATACAGCCAGGGTTATTGTCGTGTACCAACCTGGAATTCAAACCAAAGGCTGACATTAATTTAATTATTTACATGATATTGTATTAATTTTGAGAGTGGTCTATTCATGTTTAGATGAGATATGTAAGTATTAAGGAGCTGACATTACGGATGCTTGACAAAAGTTACAAATATTATACATACATACATATGCTCACGCCTGTATTTCCCGAAGGGGTAGGCAGTGGTGATGACCCACTTTTCGCCGAAGATGATTAAGTGCCAACGTGACAGATGGTGAGTCTATCGCCGTCTCAGACACGTTACATATGTCATTGAATTACTTCTCAGACATATGCAGGTTTCCTGACGATGTTTTCCTTCATTGTGTTGTGTAGTGTTGAAAATTGAAGAAATTGCTAAATTGAATCTATTTTTCTAGCAATCTTTGGAGTGGCCTCTTACACTCAAATGTAATATTGCAGGTGCATATTATTATGCTTATAAAGGAACTCTTGTTGAATCAAAAACCCACATTACATATACCACTATGATTAGGTTGTGTGAAATATAAAGTATGTCTCTATTATGTTATTTCAAATATATAAATGCCGCATCCACCCCCCAGTCTCCAACCTGCGGATGTCTGCCCCATTGGCCACGGTGTTTGATGCCATAATATGTAGACATACCTGGTACACTAACCAGCTATCACAAAAGTGTCTCTTTTAAACTAAACAAACCATGTAGAAAAGAAGTATCTGAATTTGACTGCAGTCAAAATAATGATGTATAAATAGTGAGCTTAAAATGAATTAGCTATCGACATAATTTGCTTTCTGAACTAACAATTGTTGTAGCCCTTACCAGTCAAAACAAGTCCATCCGTCGGAATTCTAGGCTGTTCCAAGCTGCTCCCACACTCCATATGAATCTGTCCATTCTGGCAATAGTCTAGATTACCTAAAGCCTCGAAAGTACATGAACCCGGCTTGCTCAAGTCATTCACGAAGAAGTCAATGTGGAACTTCGTAGGGTTTGTAGCGCCAAGACGTACACCGCCAGGGAAGTCACCTTCCACTCTCGCTCCCAGGGGGATGATGCGGATCTCCCTCACATATACTGACTTTGGAAACTGCACTAGATCTAGATTAAGTTCCTGAAACAATTTAAATAATGTTTTGAAAGTAATTGTATAAAGTATTATAGAGGTATTATTGATGGTAGGTACTTTAAGGATTGCTTCACCGGCAAGCACCTAGCTCTTAAATATACAATGAAAAATTTATATGCTCATGCCATCCCAGAAGGGTTCACAAAGGGGTAAGCAGAGGTATTGTAACAACTCCCACATTTCACCAAATATGATTAAGTGCCAACATGACAGAGGGTGAGTCCATTGACATCTCAGGCACTATACATATGCCTTTGAATTTCTTCTCAGACATATGCAGGTTTCTTCACTGTTTTCCTTCACCATATAATAAATATATAATGATGAGTGTAAAATAAACAAAACACTGTTTGATCAGGTATGGTCTAGGCTTTTTTTTTATACTGTTATTATAGTGGAAACATGAATACACGCTAATAGGCTGGCAAAATGTTATAAGAGAAGGAAATTATATGTGAAATTCCAAGTGGAATGGCTTACATTGCATTATCATTACTTACATTTAATAGGACCTGGTTTTTAAACCATGCCAGAACCTTTGTAAATGTTTATCAACATGAGACATGCAAAATATTACAAGCTTTAAAACATTTCAGCAACACTTAATTGTATTAACAACTAGATTTAATTGTAGCTGATGTACAGGGTATTCAACAACCCGCAAAATATGGTGTTATTCCTGTTCTAGGTTACTACAACATAATCAAATCAATCAATTCAAATTTATTCAATGTGAGTACTAACATACCTCGCTACTATCATGGGAGAATGTATCAAAGAATAGAAGATCCGGCTGCTCTTGATTCGACATTTTGGTTGTTTACTCAATGTTATCGATAAACATAGTCATTGTTCAATTATTTTATTCTTCTTCTTGACAACAAACAAAATGAAGTGACGTTGTTTTTGACTGATTATTTAGCGCTTAGCATACGGCATGTAACAGTATAAGAAAAAAAGAGATGTGAAATTAGTTTAATCTGTTGTACAACAGAGATAGCTACAATTGAAATCGGAATTCCATGCTTCTCTTCTTCTGAATTCGTAAATTTTATTATGTAAAATTAAGCGCAAAGCTCGCACTTGACCGCTTTTAACCGATGGATGACATTGACAGTGGCACTGACGTTTTGTTAATAAATTTTTTTTGATGTGGCAAAGGTATTGTTGCCTATGATACCAAATTTTTACTATAAGGTTATAGGTGGCGCTACTTGGATACTTAACAACTATGGTATAACATTGCTTGGCAAAAATAATAATATTTAAGCACACATTTTTGATAAAATTCCGAAAAGGAGGAGTACCGGGTTTCCACCCGCGCGGCAGCGGCCATGTATTGTAGAAGAAAACTAGCTTGCGCCCGCAGTTTCGTTTGCGTGGCAGTAAGATAGCAGATTTAGCAGTAGGAGAAGAGTAGACGTGCTGTACTAGCCACAGAAAACAATTAAAAACTAGTAAAGCAAGTGCTAGATTTAATTGATCCCATTCCTTATGAGGTGAGGAAAGCGCGAGTACCACCCTTGGTATAAAAAAAATATTTTACTATTGATGTGGACTAATGTGGATTGAGAAGATAATTATCACTTTGCAATGTCACAATTAGGTAAAAATTCTAACATTTTAGTCTATGTCTTCCTTATATGTGAGACGTCGTAAAGAAAGAACCATAGATATAAATCCTACGATATTGTGTCAATACATCATTATGTTACGTTTTTAATAGTTAATCGAAGTTTAAAATCGTACTTACGAAAGATACGATGTACACGTGAGTAAAAGAGACAAGTATTGTGTCAAAATGTCCTAACTGGGACGTTCTCGAATATTCACTTTTAGTACCTGATTACGTTAAATACCGACATCTCCGCCTTTCGTTGTAAGTTTCAAATATGTTTTATAATGAAAGCTTTTTGGCTTTCGCTGCCGCTGTCACAAGTCACCGCGTCGACGTACACGCAGATTTTTATGGGAACGAAACAGCGACATCTGTCGGTCTAAAGCAGACACTATTGTGAGCCCATACAAAACTGCGTTAACGTCGACGCGATGACTTGTGACGGCGATTTTAAGAATACTCGCACCAGGCCCTCTGTACCCCTATCACGAGTTCGCCACTATTTTCGTAAACTATACTCGCTAGCGTCACTCGCAATATCTGTATGAGATATTTTAATTCTTCACGTCACCCCTGGTAGTCACTGTACAATTTCTCATACTAATATTCGGCGGAGACGCTAGTGAGTATAGATAGGGGATAGGGGTACTGTACAGAGAAGGATAGAAACGAAATTAACTTCCCCTTCATTTTTGTATACACTCAAACGACTAATATCGCATATTTTTATTTTCTTCAAGTATTAATGCAGGTAATTTTCCTCCGTTGGTTTTCCTCGTACACCGTACCAGACAGTGTATGTCTCGGAATGTATGAATGTATGAACAAACTGGTCGTGTGTGTAATCATAGTCCGCCTACTTTATAATAGCACGGAGGAAATTAAACACTTGTTTGCGATGAACCTGCAAAAAACTTCTGCCAGATTCTGCCAGTCACACAAGGACAACCTTTTATTTGTTGTTGTTAGTTATTAAATTGTTATATCTAAGAAATACGTAGATTCTGTACCAGCTCCCGTGCTTCTCCCCTATTCATTAACCAAAAAAATATTAATCAAATAGGAATGCGATTAGTGTAAGCCTTAGTAATAATCTAACATAGGTACCTAAAAATCCGGTTATTGATAATACTTTAAGGATTTGATGACAGTTCTAACGGTTAAATATATGGCTATAGCACTGACTTTCAAATACATCTATACATACCTACAGATAAATAAAATGAAGTGTCTGTGTGTAATTACAAATTAACAACGCCTCACTAATTGCACATGAAAATATATACGACACGCGCATAAAAAAATCTCTGTCTGTCTGTTTGTTCCGGCTAATCTCCGTTACGACGGGATCGATTTTTATGAAACTTTCACTGGCTGGACAGCTAATGTTACAGGGATTTACTTTTTGTTTTTTTTTTTTTTTTTTTTATAATTTATTTACAGTATTTTTTTTATATTCTAATAACAAATAATAAATAAGTAACTAAAAACTAATTGCAAGTAGAAAACTTGACCCAATGGCTCGGTGTCTCTCGGGATCGTGCCAAGAAGGCTGGCAGCATTGTCACGTTGAATAGCAATGCTGATTCTCTGAGCGAGAAAAGCCCCAGCCCGCTTGTCACGAGAAGCTTCTACCAGACGACGTGAAACCTCTTTCAAAAGTTGATGAGCATCTGGACCCCAAGGTCCCAAGTTTTAACCGCAAACGCAGAAAATATGTATCCTTGACCAATGCAAGCATTTAAAAAAAAACATTAGGGCTCCGCGCGCCACCCATGAAGCTAAGTCGACTCTTTAAAGAAATAAAGAATGGAACATTCCACCACACAGATAAATCCCTATTTAAAATTATTTGCAATTCATATTTGTCCTCACTACCCCCTCGTATACCTTACTTACCTAAAGCATTAAACCACCTATTACCTACATATTAACTTGTTTAAAATTTCCTGTTTCGCGACAAAGATGCGCCGTAAGTATCATTAGCGGACGTACCGCGTTTGTCGTCGTCGCCGAACGAAGCGAAGGCGCGCGAAGGCAGTGTTTTTTGCCGCCCTCCCTGTGACCACCTGTAAGAGCGGGGCTGCCAGCTCTTTATAATTTGCCTAAAATATTGGGAAATTTGTAAATATTGTTATTTTTTTTTTGATGAAACTAGTAACGTATGTAGGTATGTTTGTTATATAATTTATACGTCGAATTTTACTGGTCGATTAAGAACACAAACCTAAAATGTTATAAATAAGTAAATTAACAATTCTTTTACTTTTAACAGTATTTTCATATCGAGAAAATGATATGATTCAGATTTAAAAAAAACCAAGAGTGTAAATAATTTAAAATTAACACAAATAATTATTTCTCAACCTCAAAGTTGCCACTGATCAAAAATCGACAAGGTAAAAAGTACAATAAGAGTTAAATTATACCTATATATAAAGGTACTTAATTTAATACTGTAATAAGTATATACATTACTATTCTGCTCTCCGTTTGCAACATAGGAATGAAATAAACAACTCTTAAATATTTTCAAAATGAGGTTCATTATGTCATGTCATCGCGTGTCTTACTCGAATAAATGCCCATCCAACTGACCATCTATACAGATAAATAATATAAAAGCGTCTGTTCTATTCTAAATTAATAGCTTTTCACTAATTGCAAATGAAAGTACACACGATACGTACATAAAAAAAAATTATCCATCTATCTGTCTGTCCGTCTGTCCGGGTAATATCTGAAACAGTTGGATCAATTTCAATGAAACTTTCATTGGCAGATAGCTGATACAAGGAGTAATTTAGGCTACTATAATTTAAAAAATAAAGCTATCCTAGCATAGCTAGTCTTTACTAATTAATCATGTTATAAAGAGGAAAAAATTGTATTTATGTATGTTTGTAAGGAATTGACTCAAGAAGTTCTAGATCGATCTTGAAAATACTTTCAGCAGTGGATAGCTACATCATTAGGGTATATTTTCTCCTGCGAGAACGGGAACTACGCGGGTGAAACCGGTAAAGTCCGCTAGTACAAATAAAATAAAAGTTTGAGCAAAATGGTGTTGGAATACTGGCAGCCCCTCGCCGGCCGGCGCGTGTCTGGTTGTTCTCCCGGCGGCAGTCGCTCGCCGCCCCGCTATCATTGAGCACGTCAGTCAGTCAAGCGCGCCTTCGCGACACGTCACCAAACTTTCCAACAGTGAACTTTCTAAGTTTCTCCGCGCTGTGATAATTGTTATTTTTGTGTGTGTTTCACGGTGTTGATGTGGTTTGTGAACTAGTCATGCGGAGCGCCGGCGGGGCGTTCTGCCTCCTGCTACTGCTGGCTTCGGCTGCAGCTCAGCTTGACACCAGGCAGTTATCAGGTCAGTCCAACACCGCTGGAATATACCTACTACCCTTCACTACCCGCTCAGCACGCCTACTTCACTTGAAAGTGGAGCTAGCCGGCGAAAAGTCTTTTGTAAACTTTACGCTTGGCTATTAACTAATGTGGGCTATCCCAAATAAGGTATAAAAACTACCCACATAACTGCTCCGCGTCGGCTTAGTCCGTCTGACTATGAATTTAATAAAGATACGTTATCAAATTTAATTTATACTTTCGCTAGGTAGATATATACCTTAATAAACTTTCTTTCTTCATGTTTGTTCACTTTTATTTTAAAGTCAACGTTCTAAACATTGCGAGTGAACTTGATTATAGCTCCTTTAAGACATATCAGGCTGTCTACATGAAAAACCTGCAAACTTCTAAATGAAGTGAATTATGAACGGGATGCCAATTTCAAACCAACTTCGAAAAGGTGAAGTTTGTAATCTTTCAATAAACCCATCAGTATCGAAAAATACGCTTTTCAGATTTCGCGTTTTCTCCCTATATACATTTTCCTAACATTAAATAGATTTTTATCCCGTGGCCGGTACTTAAATACTTTTAGATTACCTATCTATTGTACAGGGTATTCAACAACCCGCAAAATATGGTGTTATTCCTGTTCTAGGTTACTACAACATAATCAAATCAATCAATTCAAATTTATTCAATGTGAGTACTAACATACCTCGCTACTATCATGGGAGAATGTATCAAAGAATAGAAGATCCGGCTGCTCTTGATTCGACATTTTGGTTGTTTACTCAATGTTATCGATAAACATAGTCATTGTTCAATTATTTTATTCTTCTTCTTGACAACAAACAAAATGAAGTGACGTTGTTTTTGACTGATTATTTAGCGCTTAGCATACGGCATGTAACACTATAAGAAAAAAAGAGATGTGAAATTAGTTTAATCTGTTGTACAACAGAGATAGCTACAAATGAAATCGCAATACCATGCTTCTCTTCTTCTGAATTCGTAAATTTTATTATGTAAAATTAAGCGCAAAGCTCGCACTTGACCGCTTTTAACCGATGGATGACATTGACAGTGGCACTGACGTTTTGTTAATAAATTTTTTTTGATGTGGCGAAGGTATTGTTGCTTATGATACCAAATTTTTACTATAAGGTTATAGGTGGCGCTACTTGGATACTTAACAACTATGGTATGACATTGCTTGGCAAAAATAATAATATTTGAGCACACATTTTTGATAAAATTCCGAAAAGGAGGAGTACCGGCCATGTATTGTAGAAGAAAACTAGCTTGCGCCCGCAGTTTCGTTTGCGTGGCAGTAAGATAGCAGATTTAGCAGTAGGAGAGGAGTAGACGTGCTGTACTAGCCACAGAAAACAATTAAAAACTAGTAAAGCAAGTGCTAGATTTAATTGATCCCATTCCTTATGAGGTGGGGAAAGCGCGAGTACCACCTTTGGTATAAAAATAATATTTTACTAGTGATGTGGACTAATGTGGATTGAGAAGATAATTATCACTTTGCAATGTCACAATTAGGTAAAAATTCTAACATTTTAGTCTATGTCTTCCTTATATGTGAGACGTCGTAAAGAAAGAACCATAGATAGAAATCCTACGATATTGTGTCAATACATAATTATGTTACGTTTTTAATAGTTAATCGCAGTTTAAAATCGTACTTACGAAAGATACGATGTACACGTGAGTAAAAGAGACAAGTATTGTGTCAAAATGGGAAACTGGGATGTTCTCGAATATTCACTTTTAGTACCTACTTACGTTAAATAACGATCTCTGCCTTTCGTTGTAAGTTTCAAATATGTTTTATAATGAAAGCTTTTTGGCTTTCGCTGCCGCCTTCACAAGTCACCGCGTCGACGTACACGCAGATTTGTATAGGATCGAAACAGCGCCGTCTGTCGGTCTAAAGCAGACACTATTGTGAGCCCATACAAAACTGCGTTAACGTCGACGCGATGACTTGTGACGGCGATTTTAAGAATACTCGCACCAGGCCCTCTGTACCCCTATCACGAGTTCGCCACTGTTTTCGTAAACTATAATCGCTAGCGTCACTCGCAATATCTGTATGAGATATTTTAATTCTTCACGTCACCCCTGGTAGTCACTGTACAATTTCTCATACTAATATTCGGCGGAGACGCTAGTGAGTATAGATAGGGGATAGGGGTACTGTACAGAGAAGGATAGAAACGAAATAATAACGAAATAACTTCCCCTTCATTTTTGTATACACTCAAACGACTAATATCGCATATTTTTATTTTCTTCAAGTATTAATGCAGGTAATTTTCCTCCGTTGGTTTTCCTCGTACACCGTACCAGACAGTGTATGTCTCGGAATGTATGAATGTATGAACAAACTGGTCGTGTGTGTAATCATAGTCCGCCTACTTTATAATAGCACGGAGGAAATTAAACACTTGTTTGCGATGAACCTGCAAAAAACTTCTGCCAGATTCTGCCAGTCACACAAGGACAACCTTTTATTTGTTGTTGTTAGTTATTAAATTGTTATTTCTAAGAAATACATATATTCTGTACCAGCTCCCGTGCTTCTCCCCTATTCATTAACCAAAAAAATATTAATCAAATAGGAATGCGATTAGTGTAAGCCTTAGTAATAATCTAACATAGGTACCTAAAAATCCGGTTATTGATAATACTTTAAGGATTTGATGACAGTTCTAACGGTTAAATATATGGCTATAGCACTGACTTTCAAATACATCTATACATACCTACAGATAAATAAAATGAAGTGTCTGTGTGTAATTACAAATTAACAACGCCTCACTAATTGCACATGAAAATATATACGACACGCGCATAAAAAAATCTCTGTCTGTCTGTTTGTTCCGGCTAATCTCCGTTACGACGGGATCGATTTTTATGAAACTTTCACTGGCTGGACAGCTAATGTTACAGGGATTTACTTTTTGTTTTTTTTTTTTTTTTTTTTATAATTTATTTACAGTATTTTTTTTATATTCTAATAACAAATAATAAATAAGTAACTAAAAACTAATTGCAAGTAGAAAACTTGACCCAATGGCTCGGTGTCTCTCGGGATCGTGCCAAGAAGGCTGGCAGCATTGTCACGTTGAATAGCAATGCTGATTCTCTGAGCGAGAAAAGCCCCAGCCCGCTTGTCACGAGAAGCTTCTACCAGACGACGTGAAACCTCTTTCAAAAGTTGATGAGCATCTGGACCCCAAGGTCCCAAGTTTTAACCGCAAACGCAGAAAATATGTATCCTTGACCAATGCAAGCATTTAAAAAAAAACATTAGGGCTCCGCGCGCCACCCATGAAGCTAAGTCGACTCTTTAAAGAAATAAAGAATGGAACATTCCACCACACAGATAAATCCCTATTTAAAATTATTTGCAATTCATATTTGTCCTCACTACCCCCTCGTATACCTTACTTACCTAAAGCATTAAACCACCTATTACCTACATATTAACTTGTTTAAAATTTCCTGTTTCGCGACAAAGATGCGCCGTAAGTATCATTAGCGGACGTACCGCGTTTGTCGTCGTCGCCGAACGAAGCGAAGGCGCGCGAAGGCAGTGTTTTTTGCCGCCCTCCCTGTGACCACCTGTAAGAGCGGGGCTGCCAGCTCTTTATAATTTGCCTAAAATATTGGGAAATTTGTAAATATTGTTATTTTTTTTTTGATGAAACTAGTAACGTATGTAGGTATGTTTGTTATATAATTTATACGTCGAATTTTACTGGTCGATTAAGAACACAAACCTAAAATGTTATAAATAAGTAAATTAACAATTCTTTTACTTTTAACAGTATTTTCATATCGAGAAAATGATATGATTCAGATTTAAAAAAAACCAAGAGTGTAAATAATTTAAAATTAACACAAATAATTATTTCTCAACCTCAAAGTTGCCACTGATCAAAAATCGACAAGGTAAAAAGTACAATAAGAGTTAAATTATACCTATATATAAAGGTACTTAATTTAATACTGTAATAAGTATATACATTACTATTCTGCTCTCCGTTTGCAACATAGGAATGAAATAAACAACTCTTAAATATTTTCAAAATGAGGTTCATTATGTCATGTCATCGCGTGTCTTACTCGAATAAATGCCCATCCAACTGACCATCTATACAGATAAATAATATAAAAGCGTCTGTTCTATTCTAAATTAATAGCTTTTCACTAATTGCAAATGAAAGTACACACGATACGTACATAAAAAAAAATTATCCATCTATCTGTCTGTCCGTCTGTCCGGGTAATATCTGAAACAGTTGGATCAATTTCAATGAAACTTTCATTGGCAGATAGCTGATACAAGGAGTAATTTAGGCTACTATAATTTAAAAAATAAAGCTATCCTAGCATAGCTAGTCTTTACTAATTAATCATGTTATAAAGAGGAAAAAATTGTATTTATGTATGTTTGTAAGGAATTGACTCAAGAAGTTCTAGATCGATCTTGAAAATACTTTCAGCAGTGGATAGCTACATCATTAGGGTATATTTTCTCCTGCGAGAACGGGAACTACGCGGGTGAAACCGGTAAAGTCCGCTAGTACAAATAAAATAAAAGTTTGAGCAAAATGGTGTTGGAATACTGGCAGCCCCTCGCCGGCCGGCGCGTGTCTGGTTGTTCTCCCGGCGGCAGTCGCTCGCCGCCCCGCTATCATTGAGCACGTCAGTCAGTCAAGCGCGCCTTCGCGACACGTCACCAAACTTTCCAACAGTGAACTTTCTAAGTTTCTCCGCGCTGTGATAATTGTTATTTTTGTGTGTGTTTCACGGTGTTGATGTGGTTTGTGAACTAGTCATGCGGAGCGCCGGCGGGGCGTTCTGCCTCCTGCTACTGCTGGCTTCGGCTGCAGCTCAGCTTGACACCAGGCAGTTATCAGGTCAGTCCAACACCGCTGGAATATACCTACTACCCTTCACTACCCGCTCAGCACGCCTACTTCACTTGAAAGTGGAGCTAGCCGGCGAAAAGTCTTTTGTAAACTTTACGCTTGGCTATTAACTAATGTGGGCTATCCCAAATAAGGTATAAAAACTACCCACATAACTGCTCCGCGTCGGCTTAGTCCGTCTGACTATGAATTTAATAAAGATACGTTATCAAATTTAATTTATACTTTCGCTAGGTAGATATATACCTTAATAAACTTTCTTTCTTCATGTTTGTTCACTTTTATTTTAAAGTCAACGTTCTAAACATTGCGAGTGAACTTGATTATAGCTCCTTTAAGACATATCAGGCTGTCTACATGAAAAACCTGCAAACTTCTAAATGAAGTGAATTATGAACGGGATGCCAATTTCAAACCAACTTCGAAACGGTGAAGTTTGTAATCTTTCAATAAACCCATCAGTATCGAAAAATACGCTTTTCAGATTTCGCGTTTTCTCCCTATATACATTTTCCTAACATTAAATAGATTTTTATCCCGTGGCCGGTACTTAAATACTTTTAGATTACCTATCTATTATGTGCTAATAATAACTGTTGAACACAATCCCCTGCATTGTGATTATGCATTACAATGCCAATGCGACAGACTGACAATGCAAAGTAGATTTTTTAGTATGTGTCACTGAATCCTTGGAAGTTTTTGTGTTCTTTGTAACAATTGACATTCATTTTGTATGCAGTGCTTACCTGCTTACCTTTCTTTACTAGTAGGCGCCGTAGCTTAGGGGTAGGTAGGTTACTGTCTAAGGTTTCGTACCCTAGGGGAAAATGGGACCCTATTTCTAAGACTCCGCTGTCCGTCTGTCACCAGGGACCCAACCAACTCTTATTGCAATGTTAGTTCAGCTGTGTGACAGTGACAGATGTGTACACGTCATATACATCTGTCTCATAATAAGAGTAAATCTATCATGGCAATAAGAGGTTTGGTAAGGCCCCTGGCTGTATCTCATAAACCATGATAGTTTATAAGTTGGCATTTCTGATGCTGCAACAATGTTAATAAAATAATTCGTTTAGGGCTTCCATACTACAATTTTTTTTGTTTGTTTTTTATATATCTATACTAATAAAGTGGAAAGGTTTGTATGTGTGTTTGTAAAAAATTGGCTAAAAATATACTGGACCGACATAAAACAATCTTTCACCTATAGAATGCCACATTATCACTGATTAATATAGACTATATATTTTATCATCGTACTCCCACGGGAACGGGAACTACGCGGGTGAAACGGCGTGAAGTCTGCTAGTATATAGTAGGGAGCGCTTTGTGCGCGGATCCGACTCGCACTTGTTACAATTACTTAATCATAAGTACTCACGACAATGTTTTTAACACAATAACTACATTATTTATAACTAATTACAGGTATGAATGATAATATTTTGTCTTTTAATAAATGCCAAATTAATTTATAATTATAAATATTACTTAGCATTTGACTCAACAACGAATTGCTTACTAATCGAAATGTATAACAAGGTAGTATCTGTTAGATTAATCGTGAAAATCTAGGTCAAATGTGTAGAATGTGTCGCCGATCCGCGTCTGTATGTTTGTTCGCACTCTATGAATATGAATGCTTTATTTATAGTTTCCTTCACGAGATATGATCCATGAATGCACAGTAGTATTTTTTTCGGTCTTGTATGGCGAGACGCGAATTAATAAATTGGTAGTTATCCCCACTATTTTCGTTGAGCGGTCATAACTCGTTACGGCACCTATGAATATGATTTATTCAGTTTAGGCCCTGTTAAGGCACTTATGAATGTCGAAGAATTTACCACCGGTTCAGAAACTGAGATGAACCGGCAAGAAACTTCCTTCATCTAGATAATTGTTTGAAGCAACTCTTAATACATCTATAAATATGAATAAAATTGAATGCGATCGATTATTTTTTTTTCTCCGTCTGTCTGTTTGTTCCGGGTAATCTCATTAAACGATACAGAGCTGATGTTCAACGGTGTAAAAATAAGTGTTTCTAGAAATACAGCCTTTTTGAAATTCAGTGTCCGCGGGAGAAAACCCGAGGCACAGCTAGTATTATTATATACAATAAAAACGATAGCCGTCGGTGCGAAGCCGGCTAACGGGTCAGTTAACATCGAATAAAATATGGAAAGGCAATTGATTCCGTTAAAAAGATTTCAACGCGCTCGCTCATAGGATTTTATTCATAGATCGCGCGCGGCATACACTATCACATTTGGTTCAAGTCAATAATAGTTATGTATATACTTATGTGGTATTGTGTGCGATTATAATAGGCAACGTGTGATCGGAAAGATTGGAAGAGGTAGCGTTGGCAACTTATTTTTAAGTAGATCTACGTATTTCAGGCCTTTCCTACAGGGCTACTTAACTACAGTCCAGATTTTTTTTTTTTATTTCATAAACTTATTATTTATTTGGTTAAATGGGCGTAATTACTAGTAAGTACCTATAAAAACGCACACTCAGTTCGCTTATCAAGATAGTCAATAGTAACTGCGATTTTTTTTTATTTTATATTTCCTATAGGTACCCCAACAAGAGGTTTTTTTGCGACCAATCTGATGAATAATTAAACTTTAAATAGCAGCTTCATGTAAGTAATTAGATCTTAAAATTTTTCATAATTTATTTTTGCTAATTCTAGGCATTTTTCAAAATCAGAGCTGGCAACACTGGGAAGGGGAAAATAAGACTGACGGATGACAGAACGACGTATTAATTATGTATTATTCCAAGATGTGTTTATTTTTGTTATCAATCTAAGAAGAATGAGTAAAGAAGATCCTTTTAAACCTTCACAGTAATTTTTATTTCAATCCCACATATATTAGTTGGTACCTACTATAGTTTAACATAGTGCACTAACTAGGTAATTATGTACGTAAAGGCTTATGTACCTAATCGCTTGGATGACATATCACTAAATGCAACTGACAATGATTCCCTGGAACATAATACTTTGTGTTCTGTGATGTTCCCTTCGAAACAGGTGTGCTTACATACGTCTGTAATGCCCTGAAGGGGTAGGCAGAGGTGTTGTAATAACAACACCCACTTTTCACACAAGATGATTAAGTCAACGTGACAGATGGTAGACACTTATACATCTTGGAATTACTTCACTGGCATGTAGACAAAACGCATTGGTACAGGCCGCTGGAATTTGAACTTACATCGCTAGCGTAGCAGGCGACTCCTCAAACCCCACGGCCACCACGGCTGTCATATAAGTAATGTTTATGTATATACATTGTCAGTCCAGTGTGTGAGTAACAGCCGTGCTAAGTGACATTGACCACCGGAAGTGGATTCGTCTCGACGCGTTGTCCACTCAATAAGGGGCTTCCGGTACCATCTCGACCCACTTACAATATACAACTTTATCCCCGTGTACTTAAAGACTTCAATCCATCTACCTGTGGAATTTCACACAAATGATTTAGATACGTGATGCAAAATTGAACCTTGAACTTTGAATCTAAAGTTTGTTTTTAAATGTAAGATGCTGTATTGTGTCTGAATACCTATATGTTCCTTTTTACCTCTGAACGAATTTAATTAATTTTTATTTATAAATAAATATGCTTGCGCCATCCCAGAAGGGTGGGTCCCCAAACGGGTAAGCAGAGGTGTTACAACAACACCCACATTTCACCGAATATGATTAAGTGCCAACGTGACAGAGGCTGAGTCCATCGCCGTCTCAGGCACTATACATTCGTCTTGAACGTTTGAATATATAGGAGCAATAATTAGAGACTTCATCTTAAACAATCAGATTCGACAACAAAACATTTTTTTAAACTATTAAGTACTCCCTAATCATGTAATATTGTAGTGACAACTTAGGAGAAAGGTCGGTCTACATTCTGCAAAAAAAACAGCTCTTCTGTTTGTATGTACGAATTAAATGGTACCATACACCCACACGACACGAACCGGTCTCAACCATCACTTCACAACAGCCTTATCTAACTAAACATACGTCTCACTCCAACACCTTGGGACAGACAAGGATCGGTGCAAGTTAGCAAACTAGTTATAATACATTCATTTTAGCCTTGAACTTGTCTATCCTGTTGTGATGATTATAACTTTATGCCTTCGGGAGATAGTTGAAACACGACCCGACTCTCAAATCAAGGAAGAAAGCAAGAAAATGATTTTTTCAAACACAAAATGCAACGCCACGTGAATTAAATTTAAATAAGGTACAAAATAAGTGGTTAATCTATACATCTATATCTATACAGATAAATAAAATTGAATTGTCTGTTTGTGATATCAAATTAACAGCTTTTCACTTCATTAATATGAAAGTATATAGAATACTGACTTAAAAAAACTGCCTGTCGATCGATCTGTCTGTTTGTTTCGGGTAATCTCTGAAACTTCTGGACCGATTTTAACGGGACTTTCACTGGCAGATAGCTAATGTTACAACGAGTAACTAACTATTTCAAGAAACATTTAGGGTTCCACGGGAATCAAATTAAATCTACGTGGGTGAAACCGCAGGGCACAGCTAGTAATATATACTTCACCCGCGTAGATTTCGTTTTATATAATATATCGGTTTAAAATTGACAAAATTTCATACAAACTTTCATCCCTTATGTTATCCCCTTGGGGGTAGAATTAATCAAAATCCTTTCTTAGCGGATGCCTACGTCATAACATCTACCTGCATGCCAAATTTCAGCCCGATCCGTCCATTGGTTTGGGCTGTGCGTTGGTAGATCATGTCAGTATGTCGGTCACATGTGAGTTATATATATATTTAGATGATTACAACTGTCCTCTGAACATCACTTATTTCATACTTTTGAGAGCTTGATTTCTCTGTTTTGTTTTAATTATTAATCTACTTGCCTTTTTCATATACATTGAATGTAATTTATAATAAATATTTAATCAGCTCCATTGTACATGATATGTTTACCATACGGATGAAGTCACGGGGAAAAGCAATGCCAATAAACATGGAATGTATCCGGTTTTTATTATTGAATGGAAATTACCAGATCATGTTATTTTTTGCTATTTTTACAACGCTTCGATGGCAAACAGACATACGTATATGTTTTGTTATTTCTTATATTGATAAGTTCACCTTCGTGAGCATATTTCAAGTTTCTACTTCAGTAGCCGAAGTGTAGAATTTAGCATTGACTATATCGATTGAGTATTTTCCAGTGTTGGACGATTTACGTTCCCATACAAAATTAGGAAAATTAAACATACGAAACCTTTGGGGACAGTACTCCAGCTAGTTCACTTGGATAGAAACCCACTTCTAGAATATAAAAATACTTTTGGAAAGCAATTAGGTAATCAGTTTCTTGCCATGGTCTTCTCAGTGAAAGCAACCTTCCGAACCTGGCGGTAGCATGTATAATCTATCATCGTCCGTGGCCTTATCCCATACATTGTTGGGGTCGGCACTTGATTCAACCCGATGCGGCTGATCACCTGATTTTTATACGAAGCGACTGCCATCTGACCTTCGCAACCCCTTTAACGAGGAAGATCTGTGATCTGGGTTAAACCAGTTGTCAGACTATTTTAGGCCTCCGACCGACCTGTAACGATTGCCAAAGATGATAAATTGGCAACCGGGACCGACAGCTTAACGTGCTCTCCGAGGCACGGACGGAACTCGGGCGGTCACCCATCCAATTACTGGCTAGGCTTAAAGTTGGTAATCTATATCTATACTAATATTATAAAGAGGAAATATGAAAGTATGTTTGTAACGAATTGACTCAAAAAGCACTGGATCGATTTGAAAAATTCTTTCAGCAGTAGGATAGCTTATTAGCGAGAAATATAGTCTATATTTTATTCCCGTACTCCCACGGGATCGGGAACTAAGCGGGAGAAACTGCGTGTCGTTCGCTAGTCCTGTATAATCATGTCGACGATTAGAAAGTACTTTGTTAAAAGTCTAAACAAATAAAGATTTGATTTCGCAAGAGTCAATGTTTTCTATTTAATAGTAAGTTGGAAGCGGAAGACATAATAAGCTGATATCCAAAATGGCCGTCTGTTAACACACCATTTTGTATAATTTGAGTGTTTTTATCAACATTGGTCGGCGAAAGGAGCTTGATACAAGATCAAACTTTCACTTGAAACGAGAACGCGTTTTTGCTAGAATTTCGGTGAAAAAATATGCATTGTATTATTGTACTCTAACTACATGTTTTAGTGATCATTTCTAACTTTATACTTACTCTTTTGGACTAAGAGGATCAGAGTTGAACTATATGTATAATTACTAGCTGATAATATTATGTATATATAAAGAGTTACGGAGAGATTTAAATTAAACTATTAAGTAGGTAGTTAAACCAGATTAAAAAAAAATCTTAACTAGTTTGTGCCTCCCATTCCCGTGGGAGTATTAAATACCCAAAATATAGGCTATGTTACATATACAGGTTGTGTACAACGCTCTTCAAACTATCGTAAAACTGAAAATTGTTCGGGACATCTTGATTTGACTTAAAATCTGGTATATTTTATCCGGCTGCGATATCGGAGCCAAAGTTAAACTCAACCATAAACCGCATTTTAGATTTAAATGAAAATGCAGCGCCAGTTTTATGTGGTTATAAGATTATTTCATCGAAAACCACATGAAATGACTGACCCATTTTGATATGGCGGCTAGGACACCAGCAAGAGTTGTGCTGTGCCTTTAAACACAAATAATAAGTTTATGAAGCCAGTTGTAATATTAAATACAAGTTTACATAACTCAGGAAGTGTACCCGCGCCGATGGAGCAACGTGTAATTAATGGAAAAGTGCAATTATTTATGTCCACACGCGATTCATTGGATCATCGCGTGATTTCTACACACATACTATAAATAGTGTATATCAACATGGTGAAATAAACTTTACTGAGCCTTCCAGATCGTATGAATAAATAAATAAATAAATAAATGAAGGTCATTTACAAGTCATATAGGATCGTTTCTTTTTCTGGATGACGGGTTGTCCCTCTATGGTGGTTGAGAAGGTCAATTTCTGGCATTCATACTTGTGAACAGGTGCTGCTTGTCGGGGCTGGTCATTTCAAGCTACGCATTTAGTTATAAGTAGAACTAGTAGACTTTTATTTATGTAATTTTTTATCGACTTCGTGCATTGGAGCTGTTTCTATGGGCTTATGTTTCTTAAGTGATTTATTTTGTATTCTTAAAATTGTATAACGTTTTTGAAAAGAGTAATTACTGAGTTTCTTGCCAGGTTCTTCTCAGTAAAAGCAACCTTCCGAACCTGGCGGTAGCATGTATAATCCTGTATAATTATGCCATTCTGACGATTGGAAAGCACATTGTAAAAAGTCTAATCGAATAAAGATATTTTTGACTTTGATTTTTACTAGTCCTTAAGATTCTATAAGCTATCTATAAATAAGCTGAAAATATGGTTGCATCTAATTATCTTTTAAAAAACTTACTATGGATGAGTTTGGATAGGTATTCATTTACTTTCATACTTTGTATCTGTTTTAGTTAACGTCATTTTTTCTATAGGTGTTTTTTATAAGGTGGTACAAATGCGTGCATTCCAACTGATGGTAAGCGGTTACTGCAGCCTATGAACGTGACTGACACCAAAATATCACTCACGCTTTGCCTACCTTACAAATAATGGAATCACTTTGCCAACATAGTAAGATACTTAAAGAGTCCAACTATTGCAGCACAGCGATTCCACTCCTCTCATCCTCTCCATGGAGCACTGGAGACTTTCCTCACCGCAGGACCACAACACTACTCAAAAGGATTATTTGGCACCGATTTTCTGTAAATGGATGCATATAAACGATCTAAGCTAAGAGTCCCTCCTAAACTATGTTTCACTAGCGGACGTCACGCGGTTTCACCCGCGTAATTCCCGTTCCCGTGGGAGTACGGGGTTGAAATATAGCCTATGCTACTCGCTGATTTGTTGCATTCAAACAGTGAAAGAATTTTTTAAATCGGTCCAGTACTTTTTGAGAAAATTCGTTACAAACATACTTACATTCAAATCTTTCTTCTTTATAATGTTAGTATCTAGATCAAACGGGTTACAAAGGCACGTCAAACACTAAAAACATTTTTTAGGTACAAATTTTAAAGTAAATAAGGATCCGAACCTTCCAACCTACTTAACTGCGAGAACACAGCAGTAGCTGTATATCTGGTATTAACATTGACTTAATTGCAATATCTGTAAATAACCGCCCGTATAATGCGCTATAACCTTCGTGAGTGCAAAAAATCATTATCAGAGGCAAGGGTATCATCAAGCCTCAAGAGTCAATGTCAAAACAGCGTACTAATGCGCTTGCAACCTGAATGTCAACTAAGCAAATAGTATTGGAACCACAGCTTACGTTGCAGGTATATCACGAGTGGATATTAATGGGTGTGGAGTAAAGCCAGCATTGGACAGCTTGTGAATCGAAAGTGTAACGAGTTTGGTCGCAAGTAGGTCGTTGACTGGCGCGGTTCGGTACACTCGGTGGAAAATTGCCGGGTTTTGGTTCAGTGTCGAGTGACGCATGCCACGGAGTGTATATCAAACATACATGCATCATTTAAATATTTCATTTAAATTTTAGAAGCATGCACTAAAGTATTTATAAAATATATTTCTTTTTCTGCATTTTTTTCTTATTACTCAATAGCGTTGACTTTATATATATACTAGCTGTGCCCTGCGGTTTCACACGCGTTGACTTAATTTCATCGCTGACCCGCGGAACCCTATTTTTTTTAAATAAATGTAGCCTAAATTACTCCTTGTATAATTAGTTATCTACCATTGAAAGTCCCGTTAAAATTGGTCTAGCCGTTTGAACAATCAAACAGACAGAAGGACGTAAAAATAAATATTGTTTTTTTTTTTATATCAGTATCCTATATAATTAGTGAAAAGCTGTTTTTTTTTACAAACAGACACTTAAATATTATTTATCTGTACAGATATATTATTCAGACGAATATTCTAATCGGCTGGACTTATTATAGCTTACAATCAACCTTACATTACTGCTAGCACAGCTCCTAACTAGAAATCAAAAGAAGTTAAAAAAGAGTTCCGGACATTCTTAGGCTTCGGAAGGGAATGAATGATAAGGGCTCGGGTTGCTTAACGTCGTTGGTCGAAAATAAGCTCAGAAGCAACACAGCTCCTCGCCGCACTACATATATCAAAAAGTTGAGGTTTCTGTCCAATTTACTCAACCATTTGTCCACGGCGCACTTAAAACTTTCATCTCCCACATTAGGGCAATGGGACAAAACAATTCAGTGTTATTGTCCAATTATGGTGATTGTCGGTGATACACTGGCATGAAGGTATCTGGAACTAGAGCTAACAGAGGAAACAGACTGCTGACTTTACGATTACAATCGAAAAACTTTCATATATGCTCACGCCATCCCAGAACGGTCCCCGAAGGGGTAAGCAGAGTTGTTGTAACAACACCCACATTTCACCGAATATGATCAAATGCCAACGTGACAGAGGGTGAGTCCATCGCCGTCTCAGGCACTATACGTACGTCTTTCAATTACTTCTCAGACATATACAGGTTTCCTCACGATGTTTTCCTTCACCGTAAAGCACGTGGTGTGAATTAACTGCACATAAGTTTTTTTTTAGAAAAACTCATTGATATCCCCGTTGGGATTCGAACTTGCGTCGCTTGCGTACC
This sequence comes from Watsonalla binaria, assembly GCA_929442735.1. Taxonomy (NCBI): domain Eukaryota; kingdom Metazoa; phylum Arthropoda; class Insecta; order Lepidoptera; family Drepanidae; genus Watsonalla; species Watsonalla binaria. The sequence goes on along the minus strand of OV838929.1, from coordinate 337,000 downwards.
AGGTGACTGCTCTAACCCCAAGGCTACCACGGCATTTTCTTTCAAATTGAATAAACTTTCAATTTGTCAGAATTTACGAATTTGCAGTCGATAAAACAATTGCTATTTATTGTAAATGTTAAACGTAGAATACAGAGTTAGTGTAACTATTTATCTCCAGATGACGTTATATCTTTTTAGATCGCGCTGTAGAAAGTCTCTCCGTATTGTATATAGTGGTTGAACCAATAAATACCAGGACTGCCCAAGTTACGGTGTTTTATTCAACCAACCAAGGTTGGCTATGAATTGATTTATAATACAGTACCACCAAGAATTTGCGGGACTTATTTTAGATGGCCAGGGTGAAATACACCCTTGTCAATTGTAAAAAGCTCTCACGTGAATCTCAAAAATATCTTGAATTGGAGAAAAACACTATACGTAGGTGCCAGCACAGCCTTCTCCTAAACTCCTAAGAATACTTTGTAAGTGATTGGTAATATGTGACGCGTCAGGTACGTGCATGTGACAGAGCTAGCGGCGGTTGGCACGAGCTGGCACTATTGTTGGTTACAATAACATATCCTTGTCGATAAGTTATGTACGTACTGCTGCCAACACTTCAACGAATTGCAGTTTAAAGACACTGCTGTTTAACAATAATTATATAGGTCGTAGTGTATCCAACAACGTTGTTCACAGATTATCTATACATCTATACAGATAAATAAAATTTAAACCAAAATTACACCTTTTGACTAAATACATATGAAAGTATACACGGTACTGGCATAGAAAAATATATTTAAAAAAAAATATGTTTGTTTGTTTCGGATAATATCCGAAACGATTGGACCGATTATAACGGGATTTTCACTGGCATATAGATAATGTTACAAGGCGTAACATAGGCTTTTATTTAAAAAAACGAGGTGTTCCTCGGGTAAAGCCGCGGGGCACAGCTGGTATTAGTATAGATGTCTTATTTACATCCAGCGTACGTGTTCGACCTACATTTAAAACACGTTTCAGCACTTTTGTGTTGTACATTAAATATGCAATGTTACCATTTTATAAAAATGCTTGCGATTGGCAACAATGTCCGGCTGGTAACATCATCAGCCTATTTACGGGCAGGTATTTAAAAGTGTCAGCTGTAAAAATACCAAATAAATAAAGAACAAGGGGTTCGAGCAGTCGCCTCTTACGTAAACGATGCAAGTTCGAATCCCAGTGGAGCCTGTACTAATTAGTTTCACACCACGTGCTTTACGGTGAATGAAAACATCGTGAAAAAACCTGCATAGTGCCTGAGACGGCGATGGACTTACCCTCTGTCACGTTGGCATTTAATCATCTTCGGTGAAATGTCGATGTTGTTGTTACAGCACCCCTGCTTATCCGTCGGGGACCCTTCTGGGATGGCGCATATTTATTTACATAATTTTCATAAGATACAAGTATATTTTTCTTATTGAATTTTGCTTGTAACATTAGCTATCCGCCAGAATACAATATTAAAATACATATGTATTTAGACAACGGGTGTAATTTTGGAATTACAAACAGACACTTCAGTTTTATCTGAATATATATATGTAGATGAGGCGGCCCCATATACCGCAAAGACAAGGGAAGGAAAAATTCGACGCATGAGGTAGGATCACGAGCTCAGTTGTAAGAGCAGCTGCACGTTTTGCAGAGGTCGTGGATTCTAGTCAGAGAATAGACAAAATGATGTTGTCTGTGAATTCTGTAAAGCCTCAAATATAGTGGGTATTTGGGGACGCATAATCAGTTAATGCCTCCCAGTTATCTTCCGGTGCCAGCCGCTGTTGCACTGTTTATACAAGACAATTAGCCAGTTTGTGTGTTCGTTGTAATTGCCGCGATGCCTCTGCCGGCGAATATTGATGACTATGAACCTTAATGATCTTCCGCATTTAACAGAGGGATGATATTTAAATAGTTACAGAGTGATTAAGTCACTAAGTCGTTTGGTTTCAACAACTTTTGATAAATAGTGTTTATAAAAACACACACAGCAGAGCTACTTTTTATAAAAATCTGACATTCAGTAATGGTTGGACTTCTATAACGGTTGCTAAATCTTTTTTTGTTTATAAATAAAGGTATGCTACTCCTTGTAACATTAGCTATCTGCCAGTGAAAGTCCCGTTAAAAACGGTACAACCGTTTCGGAGATTATCCGGAACAAACAAACAAGAGACAAAATTCCCAAAAATTGTTTTTTTATGTCTGTAACGTGTATACTTTCATATGCCTTTAGTGAAAAGCTGTTATTTTGGAATTCCAAGCAGACACTTCAATTTTATTTATCTGTATAGATTATAGATATATGTATATACATACATAAAAAGAATATCATGTGTGTCTTGTTTTCGTCGATAGTTTTATGCTAGTAAATAGATAATATTAACGTAGAGTGCAGTTATTACAGTTTAATTAATCAGGTGCCGAATGCGTCATTATGTTAGTATAGTGTCCTATTATTTCAACATCATTATCAGGCGCAGGTGTTATGTCTTCACAGGTGTTATTGTCGGGGTGCGAACAACGTATCTATCCCACCAGCTCGAATTTAACAGTGTATCACCTTTGTTTAGTCACACAACAACACATCTATTGGTCTCATGGTGACCCAATAACCTACTTTATAATTTAACAATCGTTTGAATCCGGCGAGGTGATCGTGCTCTGTCACCGAAAAACACCAGGGTGCTATTGATAGGAAATAGTTTTATCTAAACTGTTCCAACCGAATTGCAAAATCATGTTCTTAATTTATTTAATGATTTATTGATTAAGAGCCGTGGTGGCTTTGGGGTTTGAGTAGTCGCCTGCTGCACAAACGACTCAAGTGCATATCCCAGCGGGGCCTGTACCAATGAGTTTTTCAAACGTCGTGAGGAAACCTGCATATGTCTGAGAAGTAATTCAAAGACATACGTATAATGAGACAGCGATGGACTCACCATCTGTCACCTCTGCATACTCCTTCGGGGAGCCTTCTGGCATTACGTGAGCATATTTATATTTTATTGTTTATTAATGTGTTTAAGTAATTGCTTTGTTAAAAAAACATGCAAAGTTGAGTACAGTAGCTACAATCAAAATCTATACATCTACTTATACAGATATATAAAATTTAAGTGTCTGTTTGTAATTCCAAAGCTTTTCACTAAATACATATGAAAGTATATACAGTACCTAAATAAAAACGCATTTAAAACAAAAAAATCTGTATCTGTTCCGGCTAATATCAGAAACTGCTGGACCGATTTTTTTAATGGACTTTCATAGATAGATAGCCGATGTTACAAGGAGTACTTAGGGTGATTTTATTTCAATTAAGGATCCGCGAAATAAAAGCTACGTGGGTGAAACCGCGGGTCACAGCTAGTAGAATGAATTCAATTAGTAAATCACAATGGTAAATTTTGTATTTTATAGTCGTCTTTGATAAGCGATTTGATAATTACCTCAATCAGATGCGACACTAACGTAGTTAAAGGTATTGTTTCTCTGTGTGGTGTGTGGATATGTAAGCAATATGTCTTAAGTATTATAAATGATGGCCATAGTTGGACAAATTACCATAATGGCGCAATGGTTCATGTTCTTCCACGAGTTGGCAATACCAACGATTAATATTCCCATCGTTCATTATAAATGCCACGCAATTATTTATATTATTCAAAGATGCAACAGATTACGATTAATATTTTCTCCATAATTGGCGCGTGTGATTCAATTGATGCCTTCTTAGTTCGAATTCAATAAGTATCATCGATGATGTACCTACCTACTTTTAATATTGATGCCTGAGTTTCTTGCCGGTTCTTCTCAAAAGGCTAGTTCCGAACCGGTGATAAATTTCCGAGAATTCATAAGTGCCCTAACTGAATATTTTTCATTTTTATTTTCTTCACAAACCAATGTATGTTGGCAAAGATCGTCGCCAAAGAACCTTTTTTAGTAATTAACTCTTTATAGGCCCCGTCTCTAGTTACGAGCGCTGACCGCAAAGAAAGAACACAAAGAAAATATATACACAGTTTGTTACCCACAGTAGAGGAGCTCGTGGCACAGTTGTTATTGCGCATATCATTCGATCAGCGAAGTTAAGCAATCCTAACCCTAGCCAGTAATTTAATGGGTGACCGCCCGAGTTCCCTCCGTGCCTCGGAGAGCACGTTAAGCCGTCGGTCCCGGTTGCTAATTTATCATCTTTGGCAATCGTTACAGGTCAGTCGGAGGCCTAAAATAGTCTGACAACTGGTTTAACCCAGATCACACGTTTTACTCGTAAAAGGGGTTGCGAAGATCAGATGGCAGTCGCTTCGTATAAAAATCAGGTGATCAGCCACATCTAGTTGAATCAAGTGCTGACCCCAGCAATGTTTGGGATAAGGCCACGGACGATGATGATGACGTTACCCACAGTAATTTAGCTTCGCGCTCTTAATTAGTTCCATCACCTGTATTCCATCTATATTAATCTTATCCTCATTTATACCTTATAGACGTATATTTATACTGTAAGAATCATTTGGTTATTCCTCTAGCCAACAGTAGAATCTATTAATCAAATTCTTTATATAAAAAAAATCCAAAAGGGTCCCAGAAATGTGTGTGTCTGTCTCCGTCTCAAGTCCTATACATACATCTTTGAATTACTTCACAGATATATGCAGGTTTACTCACGATGTATTCCTTCACCGTAAAGCACGTGGTGTGAAATTACTGCATCAAGTTTTTAGAAAAAGGTTTTAGAAAAACTCATTGGTGTTTTCTGTACAAAGCACTCTTCGAAAGAGACCTTATTCATACTTATCTACACTACTATTATAATGAGGAAATATTTGTATTTTTGTGTAAATGTTGAATGTAATGAAGAAACTGAAAAACTACTGTGCTGAGTTTAAAAATTCTTTCACCATTAGAAAGCTACATCATCAGCGAGTAGCATAGACTTTATGTTATCCCCGTACTCCCACGGGAACGGGAATTACGCGGGTGAAACCGCGTGACGCCCGCTCGTGGAAATAAAGCTTAACAACGCAGTATATGGGATCCGTCTATTAAATATGTGAACAATTTTAATAACAATATGGAAACATGACGCGAATGTGATGCATTATGCATTAAATGAAGTGAATCGATACATATCTAAGTAGCTGTTGATATTACAACGCCTCTTATAAAGTCGTTTTGATATTACACGGTACGTCACAACAAATTAAAGACATACACTCGATAACATTCTCCTTTTTTGAAGTCGGTTAATAAACATTAACGGATCCCTAGTTTGTTAAAATCGAGCATTGATACCAGAGAGGTGGCAAACAAGCTACCGTCGACAGTTCCTTCAAATTCTAATTCAATTCAAATTCAAAAATATCTCTATTTGATTAGAATTTTAACCAAAGTACCTACTTTCAAATCGTCTGAACGACATAATTATACAGGATTACACATGCCACCGCCAGGTTAGGAAGGTTGCTTTTACTGAGAAGAACCTGGCAAGAAACTCAATATTTAATCTTTTCATAAATATTTTTACAATATTGAGTAATACAAAATAAGTCACAATCATATTATATAATCCCAAGGACACAGTTCCAATTCTATATATTTTGTTATGATTTATATTGTAGTACTCAAAATTATTTCTTAATTCTTCTCAGTAAAAGCAACCTTCCGAACCTGGCGGTAATATGAATCCTGTGTAATCTTATCGTTCTGACGATTTGAATGTACTTTGTTAAAAGTCCGATCAAATAAAGACATTTTGAATTTAAATTTTTGACATTCCAAAAGTGGCATAATAATGGTAAGAACGATTGCCACACCAGGTAACCCAGGGTTGCAAATTCAGGGTCTCTACTATCGGATCTCACAGTCCTGAATCCTTTCTCTCCTTCGAAACTTTAAACGAATGTAGTAGCCCTAGACAAAGTAACATTCTCTCGCGCTTGCGCCAATAGAAGCTATACAAAATGTATGGAAAGGACATCAATCAGTCACATGACATATATCATTTCCATACATTTTATATTGTTTGTATAAGCTAAGCGTCAGGATAATATTACTGTGTACAGGCCCTGTTATATCCTCGCCAATATCCGATAACTACTCCTTTCCAATAAATCCCTTCTTTGACCACTGATGCGTGTCTTAAATGTTGGTCCCGCATTAATTTTGGCTCGCCACAATCGCTATTTTTAATATCTTCCCCTTTGTAGTAAAATGAGAAATTTCTTTTGTTGTGAAACGGATCGAGCGCTTCAGGAATTCTCATTAATGACTGGAACCTCGATTATACCGGCCGTGAAGTTTTATGGTAACGCTCCTTGGGCCAGCCACTTGTATGATAGTGTTTTGCTATAAAAAGGTAGTTTCGGGAAGATTAAGCTGCCCTATTTATACCAAATAAGTAGCAGAAAAATATAATCGTAACTAAAATTTGGATGGAAATTTTTTAACCGTTATCTACTCCACTTGGAATAATATTATCTACATTCATTTATGTATAGGATCCGTTCCAGATTTTATTATAAAATAATATGTAGACAAAAGTATTAGCAGCTGATCATCTCTGCTAATCTCCACTTCGAAAATTTCACTTTATTCATTCATCACAAGATTAATTCGAGTAAATTTATCAATCAGTTTAGTAACCGCTGCATGTTTGCTTGATCGGCAACAGGAAGTGACGCGGAAGCGTTTAACTTCCTGCGCGCGCGCACGCCGCACACGTAACATCCGTCATTGACTATTCCAGATTTAAGGTTTTTTAAAGGTCATGTACGAAAGATTCCTTAATCTCGTGGAAATTTGCAGATGATTCAAAGGTTGTCTAAAGTTCAATTCGTAGACTGCAGTAACCACTTATCTGGGCTTGTATTTTTGATATATCGTATGGATACTTATTGGTACTTCAACAAAAGCGTGGTCCACTTATGAAGTGATCAAGACCCCTGCTCAGATACTCATGAATGTTATCTGGCCAACTAAAATTTAAGGAGATATTGTGGGTCCGTTATTACCCCTTCGATGAAGGAAATTACCCAACACTCGCGGTATACGGGGTATACCCGACACATTACCGAGGCGAGGCACGCCCGGATGCTGGCTGGGCTTCCGACCGCGGAGGTTGACTCGCATATTGAAATCTCTGTTGTTGCCACAATTGGTTTTTATTTTACCCTTATTATGGTGTTGCCATAATACTTTATTAGCAGTAAGGATTTGTATTGCCATTCCACTTGCATCTCTCTCATATCTCATCTTATCATATTGAACACTAGCTGTGCCCCACGGTTTTCCCGGCGTATACTTAGTGCATGGGCTATTTCGTGGCTCAGTATTTATTTTTAATTCAAGTAGTCTAAGGAATTCCTTGTATCATAAGCTATCTTCCAGCGAAAGTCCTCCATCTAAATGTCCAACTTGAAGGCGACATTTAAATGTGATTCCCAACTTAATAGGCGTAACGTGATCTCTTGTTAAACTAATGGAACACACGTCCAATAATTATTGTATTTTTTAAACAAAGCGCTTTGTTTGCATAATATCGCGGTCACGTATGGATGTGGCTGATAGTGTTAATGGTTGTCACAATGACACTTATTTATTAGGATCGTGACCATGGTGAGCTGGTCTCAATAGTAATGCTCATGGAAAATACAGAAAATACTAGTTACTTGTAAAAACATAACTGTATGTCTACTTTCGGCCAGTGCCCCTACAAACCTTCAATTTTCAAAATATTTCAAAGTCGAATAATTTCGTTGTGTGTTGGCATGAACCGTAAAGTGTTGATACTTTATCGTAGTCTAATTCCGACGATGCACGAGGAACACGTTTGTTGCCACGCTAATACGTAAAGAAATACAAGTACATCGTCCTTGAGCCAGATGCATAGGATTTTCCAAATATAGTATATTGTATCCAGCGGCGGCCTTAACCATTGCGACGCTCCGCGCGGCAGATCTTTTGGAGGCCCTTTGTCCTACGGAAAAGTACTTATGTGATGCGAAAGTAGATCTGGTTGTTTTGTAGGTATTCGTTATGTATATTTAAAAAAATATACCTTCAAAACCTTGGCACGAGAGACACCGATTTGGGCCATGTTTTCTACTTGTAATTAATTTTTAGTTACTTATTAGTTACTTAATAAAAAGTTAAAAAAAAAATCCTTAAAAAATAATGTATCTGTCCCTGCAAGAGGGAGAAACCGTGCAATTGCCCTATTCGCCACCCCCTAAGGTCGCCACTGCTCTTATTTCGCGATTTCCCACAAAAGATAAATGGCGCGCCAGTGACACACCATGAAAGGCAGGCCATTGGCTCCAGCTACCATCCGATCGGGATTGTTTGACTCCTTCATAAAAAATATATGGTCACAATATTGTCTACTATACATAATAAACTTTGGTAAAGAAAATAACCTTTTTATCTTAATTTATGACCTCTTTTTGTTTAATTCTTTTTCAAATAAAATATCTTATTGTTTAAATATTCACACCTTTGTAATAATAAATTCATCGTCAATAGATTATAATAACAACATTCATTAACTTGTTGTGTCACCATTTCTGTCGTACCAAAAGCTTGCTGGTACTCTATGGTACGGTCCGCGGCCAACCGGTTTTATATTTTTATACCATGTTATTAACGCGTATTTTTCTTTGAAGGTACGTAAAGTAATTTCACTGAAGATCGTCCAAGGAAATTCTTGTTTACACAACTGCTGGCAAGTATGAAAAATAAATAATAATTTCAGACATATTTAATAAGGTAAACACAACACTCATTTGAAATATAATATTTATATTTAAATAAATGTCGCCTCATTCGTGAATCATTGCACTAAAATGTTTTTTACATAAGCCTTTTTCCTTAATAGATATTTTATCGAGTATATTCGAGCTTGTGTTTTTTCCTACAGTTTATCCTAACTTAAATTATCAATGTCCTTAGAAGTAGAGAGACCATTGTAATTCCGCTCGGGCCGGCATCAAACCTGATAGATAGGGTGTCACCGCGTGTCACTACTGAGCTGTGGTCTGCTGTGGCACAAGCTATGGGAAATAGCGGTTACTACTAAGAGTGGACAGCCGTGGGTCGACATTATGTCACACCATAACCATGATATTCTGTAGAATTAAGCTAGTAATCGTCCAAGTCCATAAAACTAGCAAAACAACACGAGCTGAAAAAGTATGTGGTTAAAATCTAGAATAATCATTGTATCACCAACTACAAATGCTTTGATTTATATCTTTACGACTTCCCGTAAGGGTGGGTAAGGTTGCTCCATCACAAATTTTTAACGTACGGGATTAGGCGCCCTCGTGACAGTTGGTGAGTGTATGCCGACCTCTGTTAAGTAAGTTCCGCAACTTATAATTTGGACCATCCCCAATTTCAAGCCGCGGATCCCCTTAATGCGATTAGTCTTCGTCGCCATTACTTAGTTCCACCCCCACTGACTACCGCAGCTGAAATATTATCACAACAACCGCGAGAACAAGACTGATTAGATAACATGTAATGTTATATAGACAGTTTTGTAGACAAAACCGTCGCACACTTTATAAAAAAGGAGATTCTAAAATGAAGTGATTTGTGGTCTCAAAGGCTACTGATCTGCAAACATATGATAGCTTTACTTCTACTGGCTGAAGTTCTAAAAAGTATTAAGGATCTAATTGCCTGAATAATTAATATTAAGTTGATTTTAAATCTGCAACTTGATTTCAAAAGTTTGTCAAAGGATAACGACCAAAGTCACTCAATCAAAACTTACGAACTAACTACATTATTATTACAAATCCTAAACTCCTAAGCATATTATAGAATGGTTAGTGAGGTATGCTGGTATCTATGAAGTCGCTGCATCGAAATGAAGCAAGATTTTTTGTATTAAGCACAACAGACCTATCCATTGCTCCATTTCGTTCTTTACGAGATGAGAATTCAGTATTAATACTTGTAAACAGTACACCTTTGTGAAGATATCAACCTCGCAGACTACAAAGGGGTCAGTTATTCGTAAAGCAACTCATATGGAGCCCGAGGCCCTTCTCGCAACTTTCTCCGGCCACATGTATGACCGTTTTCACTTATTGCATGTTCACTGATTGAGTGTGAGAGTAATTGTGATGTTATTGCCACTTTTATTGCCGTACAAAAGCCGTGATGGACCCAAATGTATGGTTGCTGGACGTGTGCATAAGCACTTTCCTCAGTAATGGTTGAAGAGGAATTTGTAAGCAGGTGCTTGTGGGCTCTGGTCAGCACAAAATGGCTCAAGTAATTTGGCTAGTGATATATTATGTAGGATTCGTCATAGAGGACCGAATGCTTTGTAGGTAACTCGTGAAGCAACAGGCAGGTCAGTTTCGTGCTTGTTCGCATAGAATATTACTCCCGAAATTAAATTCATTTTAATTTTGCATCGAAAGCCTTCTTAAACAGTTTTTCGTTTTGACAAATCGTATATAGACTGTCTGTGTATTAGACATTGGATTTGATAAGGGTTTTAGATCTGTTATTGAACCTTGTAAAACTAGTCCTTACGATTAACTACAGGACCCACCCATATCGGTATTACCATACAATATAGCTCACGTACGATGAGGTAGATGACCCGTGACGTCACTCAGCCCCATTGTGAACCACTTTTTGCCCCATCTATAAACTGGTCTTCATTCAACAAGTTGGACTTCAATGGTTGGATGACGGATGTGGGGCGCTAAATATTGTTGTATAAGGTACCCATTTAATACCTCCTTTGATTTTACCTGTTGCATACTTTTTGGTAGAAGAAGGTGTTTAGGGGTTAATCTTTGAGTCCAGTTCAAGATTAAACATTTTCTTTTCAAATTATTTATATCGAATGTCTTTCAAATTACGCCAGGTTATTGATATAGCGTCATGATGGAGTAAGACCTGACGAATCTAGCTAGTATTCCAATATTTTTTAATTTTTATCTACCGATGTACTTTCGTTCGAAAATCTGAGTTTCCCAACTGGGGACTATACCTCCATCTTACAAAAGATCACAGCCAACTCTACTTTAGAGTAGGTTGTGTCAGGATAAGTAAGGTCGCTATCTCTTTCCTGGGGTAGGATTGGAGGCGCTGTGCTACCCATACTGGGGAACAAAGGTTATTATATTTTGATATACAGTTTATAGAAGCCGCAAGCCGTTTATGTAGACATTTTATTACACCCACGTCTAGGAAACCGTGGCAATAGCAAGTGTTATTTAAATAACACAATATACGTTGTGTGCTGTGCGATTAGCATGCTACTCTCGCGGCGTGTGATTGACCCAAAACAATGTGATCGCGCTGTTTGAACAACTCGGGTTACTGAACCACTAGTTATAACACTTATTTCAAGTAAGTTTTCATGGTACAAATGTACAGTCCGCTTGAAGGAGAGTAGCTAATAAAAGTATGCATGCAACACCAAGGGTGTCACCCGCGCGTTACCTTCCTTCCTGAGAGTTGCTGGGTTCCTCTTCGAGTTTTAGGACAATGGACATACATACAATTAAACCAAATCATTTAAAATGTGTATTCGTTAAAACGTGCAATGAGACAGAGACACATTTGCATTTATAATTTTAGTAAGTACCTATAGATTGAATCGCGTATATCTCACTATACAAAAACTGTCATTGAAAAGAGTAATTGTTGAGTTTCTTACCAGGTTCTTCTCAGCTAATGTTGTAAAGGCAAATTGTTTGTGTCCTTGTGACGATTATTTTTGATTTAGATTTGTATATAGTACAATTTGAATGAAATTGTCCTCTAGTCACCCACACTGCTATAAATGTCAAAACCGCATAAACGAAGACGCGTGTGTGCGCCATCAATCAGTGGAGTTCAGTAATCTGCTGTCTGGTTGACGCGGGTCGACCCCTGTCGCCTGCTTTATACACTCCAATATCAAACTTATTCAGTTCTTCTATCACTAGTTGACTATGCCCCATACATTATGAAGATCTGGGATTAATAACTATCGTCTAGTGGATCAGATCAGGGGATCAGACCGGAATAACAAACTCTTTCTAATTTCATCAAAAGATACTGAGCTCGCAAATTTAATGGATTTTTTAAAATTATTTATTATATTTAGTTATTTATTATCTTTAAATCCTTTATTTCATGCTCAATCCATAAGCTGATCAGGTTTATATAACCGTGTCTATTATAACAGCGTCCTCCGTTTTTCCGTCCGTCTTTCGGCAAAACAGATATAAATGGAGTCTTGCGATAAATGCCACGGAGCCTCGTTTGACGCAAGCATCAGCTGTGGTTTACAACTTGCAATAAAGCTTGGACCACAAATAAAAAGTAGACAGATTGCCATCTCCATAGAGTCCATAGGAGTGCACGCCCATACCATACCGGGAACTCGGCGTAGAAGAACAAAGAAATACATTATACAAAGTCAAAGTCAAAGTCAAAAATATCTTTATTCAATTAGACTTTTTACAAAGTACTTTCAAATCGTCAGAATGACATAATTATACAGGATTATAATACCACCGGTTAGTTTTTCCAGAAGGCTTCTGAAGGGGGATGTGGACAACAGCCCCTTTACGTAGATATTCTTGACGCCTTTGAATTTCTTCTCAGATACATGCAGGTTGAAAATGAATAAGTTTATCTCTCATCACCTACAAAATACTTTACATAGTTCACCCTCCTTATCCTCCGTCCTGATATGCACTGCAAACAAGTAGGGAAAACTTACTGGACCCAGTCGGAGCTGCGGCTATAACTGAATATGGCTCCGATGCAAATTGAGAGAGTTGCTTCCTACGTATTGCTAGTTTTTGTGTGAGACGATTAAAATCCTCATAAGTGACCAATTTACTACTACCGCTGTGATTACAAATAAATTAATAAATTATCGGCAACGTCGTACGAATCCGCCCTTTTGTTATATTTGTATTTGCTCGGACACAAGGCAGCCTCGATGTATTTACGACTTGCGACTTGTGAGTGATGTTGGACGCGACTAGAATTTAACCTTGGACTTGATGGCTAACCAAGGGTACCAGTTAATTTTGTTGTGGTCGTAACTATAAATAAGACAGTTTTACTCTGGATATAATAAACGCACGATGTATTAAGGTGTTGGTTTTTAAAGCCTACTTGAACCTTATACGATTAAAGTAAATCTATTTAGAGAGTATTGATTGTTTTATTTAGTGGCATTATTATAGGTTTTGGTAACGGTAACCTCATGAAGTATGCAGTCCCATGATGTTCAGACAAAACTCCTTACAAAAAATTTTATTCTTGCGAAGTCTTAAAAATATAGGAGTTTCCATTTCACCCGTACGTTGCACATAAGGCTGGAATAATGGAAAGACCTGTGTGACCTTGAATGTGCCCACCGCTATTTTCGCACAGCCCTCATAACTCGTGATGGCACCTATTTTGCACGAAGTGCTTCACGACCTTTTGCATGCGAACAGCTAAGGACTGGAACTCTCTGCCCAAGTCATGGTTTCCATAAGTTTATGACTTGTGGCTCTTCAAGAGTAATAGGCTATTGACAGGCAAGTAAGATCCATCTTCACGTCATCGTCTCTGTGACCTTCAGTGCCCTAAGTATAGGTTTCGGCACGTCGCCTAGCCCCTAGCGTTTTGTGTTTTCTGTATGGGGACGTTAAACTTCCTACACTCGCCACTTGTGGCGGGTTTTAATGTTCTCATACAAAATGAGGCAGGCGATATCGTCGACTTAAAAATATGTTAAAACCTACTTGATACACAAGTCCGATTGCTATCTCATTATGACAAAAATATGGAAAAAAGTTTACGTTTCTGGTCAATATTCGGTCGTAATTATCACATGGTTAACATTTGTCACTGGCTGGTTGCAAGTGGAATTTTACACGTTTCGATGAAATTGCAAGCCGATGGGTACATTGACCTTACTTCTAAGGCGTCGTCTTAACAGGTGTCGTGTGTCGATAAAATGTAACAGTTTATTTTTGGCAATGGTTTTATCCGCATTAAGTTTCCAAAAACCAAATATATTCAAGGTTAACTGAGAGGCTAAACTGATAGCTATATAGCCTACATATTTCTAAGCTTTTCGAGCCTAACCTCACTGTATTGTACTAGGCGAGAGGGTCGGAAATTCTCTAAAATCACCTAATGTAATGAAATGGTGCCTCCTCAACTGAAGTCCAGTCATGAGCTCCTCTACTCTTCTGACTGATTTATATACATACGTCTTTGGCACAGAGCATCGGTTTGTGGCACAAATCAATTCAAAAAATTCCTAAACGTCTTTTTTAATATTTCGTCGTTTTTTTATTAAAATTTGAATCATTATGTTTTTAATTTTACAACAAAAATAAGAATTGCCATATGTTCCACGTGTCATCCCATAAGCATCGAATCTTTAAGAACTACACTTTACCCAAAAAATAAATTGTGAGTAAAATATATATATTTATTTTTTTATTATTATTTTTAAATTGATGTGTCTCAGAAAGTCTAGACCTAACATAAATCTGTCACTGTCATCTTCTGCCTCCTAAAATGAGTCAAAGTATCATGGCAATAAGAGCTCATGGATGTAATGGCTCTTATATAACACAACTCAGGTAGTTCCTCATTATTATATCCCTAGCCTTATCTGCATAAAGGTTATAATTAATTTGACGCTGGTCTCTACCTAGGAGTCTATTCCCACAGCACTAAAGGTATCCAAAAATGTTTGCGAAGTACAATCGAGATGAATATTAATCCAAACTAAACTTAGGTATGCTTAAGTCCTACTTGTTATGTATTCTTGAATTATATTGGTACGGTACAGTGGTTAGTATATTTGGCTCTTATACTGTTGTAGCAGACTCTATCTTGTGTCAGAGTTATCGGTTACGTAATTAATATTTGTATGCTTTGTGCCTGGGTGTCTAGTATGTATGAAATAAATGTGCAATTATATTATTTATTTGTTTATCTTCTGCTTTGCTAAATAGTATTAATACTTGGGACAGTATGCTAATGTCCATAACATTATTCATAATTTACTTTTAACACAAGGTCTAGCCGTTTCAGATATCAGCTGGGATAAACAGACCAATAAACGTTTTAAATCAGGTTTTTATGTACGTACCGTAATATACTTAGTAAGCTTTTGTGAAAAGTTGAATTTGGAATTGCAAACAGGCAATTCAATTTGATTTATCAGTATACATTTATCACCTATCAGTGGAATAGTGTGAGATGAATTGTAAGTAATGTTGCTTATCCATTATGTCGGTGGGTGTACTAAGCTAGCCATTCGCTGGCTCGCAGCCAACTTGCGGGACACACATTATACGAATGAGTAGGTGAGCTGTGTTGCTTATGTGGGAATTTTGCCTTTTGTGAAGCCCCTAAGTAACTATTACATTTACAACTCTCCTTGTAGATTAGCTGGAGACCTTTAAAATTAACTTACGTATATGACTAGTTTGCTTAATTACTTAGTCTGGTAATTTAAATAATTTACGTAGGCGAGTACATTATGGGCACGCAGTCGTCGGTATTAAAACAAAATCATAACCAGGAGTGGATCAGATAGGGGATCAGTCCGGAATATCTCGTCAGAAGCTAGTTGAATTCCATCAACGTTTACGCTAATTGAAATTGGAAATGATGTCCATAATGTGATGTTTATTGCTAGCATAAACAACTAAAAATAGCCTATTAGAAAAATTACCATTGAATTATAAATCTTCAAACTTCATACAAATACTTTCACTAGTGTTGTAACAGCAACAAAATTAAGTAAAAAGTGTGCGATCAAATAAACCTGAACCAAGTCATTTTCAGCCAGAGGAAGCGTTGAACTTTCAAAGTCTCGTATATATCATTTGATTAATCATAAGCCAAACACATAATTACCATTTTATCTGTCCGTCATTACTGTCTCTCTGAGAATTCAATGGCAATTGTTCTTCCGTCTCGCTCGCACGCGCGTTTCGTAGCAACGAGTGAAAGGGACCGCGTGACTGCGCGTGCGCTGCGAACCGTTAAGTTTAGTCTGATGTCTGATACAAGATACAAGCGGTGTGCGTTTGGACATTATTGTTCTCTGCTGAAGACCCAAATATAAAGTACATGAGTAATATTTTTTTATTGAATTATTTTCACTAATTCC
Organism: Watsonalla binaria; assembly: GCA_929442735.1. Classification (NCBI taxonomy): domain Eukaryota; kingdom Metazoa; phylum Arthropoda; class Insecta; order Lepidoptera; family Drepanidae; genus Watsonalla; species Watsonalla binaria. The sequence continues at coordinate 320,799 of OV838929.1, read as the reverse complement.
AAAATAACAGTTTTAAGGCTAATGGCTCGGCGCGCGCCGGCCCTAGTAGAGGACGGGGGGGACGATGACGTTCGCGACGAGCCTCGCCGGCGAGGACGGAACAATGGTCGGTTTGGTAAACGCGTCCCGTACTTGGATGTGCGGCCATATTTATACCATTTGGGCCCTCCACGTCTTATAGCTTGGACCAAAGTGTACCGTTATGAATGGTCCGTCGCTGTAGTTTTATTTGCTAGGTAAACGGGTCACGCCGAGACTACTTTGTAGGTTAACCGAAATGTCACCGACATTTTGTCGGACACTTCTATTTCAGAAAGTACTTCTTTATGACCTAAAGATTATCGCGTCGTGTGATGGCGATTAGAGTTAGAAGAGAACTGGAGCTTACATTATTATAGTCATCAGCACCCAAATAATACTAATAATTAATTTGTAGCTTTATAATGGCTCTGTACTTACATTGAAGACAAAACTATTTACAAGTAGAAAACCTGTACCAAGTCGGTGTCTCTCGGGATCATGCCAAGAAACCTCGCAGCATTGCCACGTTGAATGCTGATTCTCTGAGTGAGAAAAGCCGCAGCCCGTTTGTCACGAGAGACTCTACCTCTTCTAAAGAGGTGCAACCTCTTTGAAAAGTTGATGAATATCCGCACCCCCAGGCCCCGATGTTGGTCGTTTCGTCGAAGTTTTTATTTATTGTTATTCAATTGTGTCTAAACCTTCAATATGCGAAAGTTCCAAGATTTTTAGTACTTAATTCAAAAAGAACTCAACGAATATGATCACTACTAAAATGATATTGCCTGAGTGCTTAAATATACTTAGGTAAGGGCTAACACCTGAATAAATTATCCCGTAGATTAATCCATTACAAATATTCAAATTAAATATCACGAAATCGTTATTCCCACGAATTAATAAATATTATTTCCTGTAATAAAATGCCACTACTTAATTTAAACATTTGACGGAGCCAGTTCGTCCGCCATTATGAACCATGGGGAAATGCATAATGTAGCCTACATCAAATAGTCAATGAACTTTTAAACCTAACAAAGCAAGATGTAAATTAGTCTATAATTAAACAAAATTGTGTGATGCTAATGCGAATGTTTTATGCGAATATTGTGTGCTCGGTATAATTATTATTCGTGTGTATACATCATGACAGCTAATTACATACTATTCAACTACATTCGCTATAAGACATAGCATAGTATAGTATGTCTCGCACAAACGTAGGTCTTATCATTATATTATTAGGTAACTACAATGCGGTATTTGAACCCACGCCTTTTGCTTCAAATGCAGTAACTTTACAAGTTGATCAAACGTCAAGACTTCAAATTTGTTTCATTTTGTCCTTTTCTTTTTAACAATGCGTTTTGAATTGAGGAAACGCCTTGTGACTATCGTAATCAATACACATTAGCATTTAGCAAATTAAGTGTATTTTAAAAAAAATGTGAATTTTATTCCCTTGTTCAGTGTGTAATGGGTGGGGGATGCATTCCAATTATTACTATTGTTCCTTTGCTAAATAAAAATATAAAAAATACATAATTCCCATGCTTAATCACCAGCTAATAATTAGTGAAACGCAAAGGAGCATTAATCGTCATAATAAGCGACTTCGCATAATTAACATGTCGCGTGTCTTTCTATGTTTCCTAATCATTTTAAATCTGTCATAGTATAAATGTAAGCTTACTAAGGATGCAATTTAGACCAATATTTTGAAAGAATAACGTTTGTTCCATCGAGCGCAAGGGTTGTTACTTAGTTTTAAAATCTACTCCTTTGTCAGAGTAATGTCGTCGATTTAAAGATTAGAAAAATGTCTATGAATCAGATAAATGACATATGTATACCCGGCACCCCTTACTGACATTACGCCTGGGCTGCTTGAGCTTGGACGGTACAATATTGATCGATAATGTTGCCAGTTATCGAGTTCACAGTAAATAATGATATAAACCGGTTGTAATTTTTTCGGTCTAGATGTGATTCAATTGTGCGCGCCGTTCCAATTCGCTGTACATGTTTTGTTTGCACGTAATTGTTTAATTAAAACAGTAATAACGTTCTTATCAGTGTTGTACTAAATTAGATTAAGGACACTTATTGTAATACTATGCTATTTATTATGGAGATCAAAAATATTACTATGATTTTTGTGGAAAAGGCACTTGAACATTTTAACATCCACACAGACGCGCACATTTACAAGATTATAAGCGGTAGCAGAGATTATAGGCGTGATGACATTAAGAGATGTCACGTCGTTCACGTGACCAACAGACATTTTTTAAAACGACAAATCTAGAGCCGTGGTCGCCTAGAGGTTAGAGCAGTCGCCTGCTACGCAAGCGACGCAAGTTCGAATCCCAGCGGGGCCTGTACCAATGATTTTTTCTAAAAAACTTATGTACAGTGCTTTACGGTGAAGGAAAACATCGTGAGGAAACCTGCATATTTCTGAGAAGTAATTCAATGACGTATGTAAAGTGTCCGAGACGGCGATGGACTCACCATCTGTCACGTTGGCACTTAATCATCTTCGGTGAAAAGTGGGTGTTGTGATTACAATACCTCTGCCTACCCCTTCGGGGAATACAGGCGTGAGCATATGTATGTATGTATGACACATCTACATTATTTAAAATCTGTAAGATTGACAACCCTCACAATCATTAGAGCATTCATTCTCATTTAAAAAAAAGGCCTAGATTCCTTACAGCTTGTGAAGAATAAATAAATAAATATGCACACGCCATCCCAGGAGGGTCCCCGAAGGGGTAAGCAGAGGTATTGTAATAACAACACCCACATTTCGCCAAATATGATTAGTGCCTTACCTTTTCCTGATAACGAAGCCCGCCGTGCGCGAGTCAGACTCGCACTTAGCGGGATTTTTTTACTATTTCATTCAAAACAGGTAATAAGCCATATTAAGCGTCAATATAATGATATGAAGCGAACCTGTTATCCCACGATAATGGACCCATCACCCGGCCCATTGTGCTGTAATGGTGTGTATAATGTGTTATTATGGAAACCTGCTAATTTGCTGACTGGATCGCTCTAACCACACCTTACAAGATGACGCAGCTATATCTAACTACGATAACATTTACTACAAGTCACGAGTAATGAGCGCTGACCTTTAATGCTCATTTTATGAGTATATCTCTGTCGGTCTGTATGATGCGACGGAAATAAAATACATGCTCAGTTCATCATCATCTGTGGCATTGTTGGGGTGGGCACTTGATTCCTGATGCGGCTGATCACCTGAATTTTATACGAAGCGACTGCTATCTGATACACGCGCAAATACCCCCATTATTTTCGCTGGGCGCTCGTATACTGCAATAATCAATTTTTTTTGTGCATATATGATATGATCGCACTAATATACTAGAAAATTGCTCTAGAAGAAAGACTAGAATGCAACGCACGGGGTATTCCTCGGACCGCACGCACTTCCTTAAGGGGCGCTGAGGAAATAAAATTCAAAATATCATAATTTTATTCCTAGAAATGCACCTACGATGAAACATTACATGAGTGTGGAGGATTTGTAATCAACGATAACCATTGATATTTTAAAAAATCCTACGTGGAAAACTTTGCGTATGGTTCATTAGGAACGCTTCAAAGTGGATAATAATGGAACCATGGTTTCAACGATATTGTGTCCCAAATCCTCCGAGGTAACTTAAACACTGGTGTATATCCTGCCTCGTACAAATTGGACCATAAATTATAACCAAAACCAGTACATCACCTTGAAAAGTACTGACACAAATCATGATATACGAAGTACTTTGTCTCAATACAGACGACAGGTCCTCCCTTGCGCTGTGCGGGAATAAAGACAGAGCCAGTGTGGAATGGTACTATCTAGGTTAGCTTCGACTGGGGTATAGGACCTTCACGTAAATGATAGCATAACTTACATGAATCTTTGTCTATTGTTAAGATAGGTACAGAGACGTGGGTGGACCGTGCATCTATATATATATATATATATATATATATATATATAAAGATAAATATAATTGAAGTGTCCTTTAGTAATTCCAAATTAAGTGTTTTTCTCATTTATGGAAAATATACAGTATGATATAAAGTACGGATTAATGTGCTCAGCTATCGTACGAAGTACGAAGGGAGCTCGGGCGGTCACCCATCCAACTACTGACTTGGGTTGCGATTTTTCAATTTCACTGAACATTGCGCAATAGGAACTGAGCCTCGAGCCCCGCAACGAAAGGGATTTTTTTATGGAAACATACATACATACATATGCTAACGCCTGTATTCCCCGAAGGGGTAGGCAGAGGTGAATTACTTCTCAGAAATATGCAGGTTTTCCTTCACCGTAAAGCACGTGGTTTGAAACCACTGCACATAAGTTTTTTAGAAAAACTCATTGGTACAGGCCCCGCTGGGATTCGAACTTGCGTCGCTTGCGTAGCAGGCGACTGCTCAAACCCCGAGGCCACCACGGCTCTCTGGAAACATAAAGCGATTACCTACTTAGACTTTCAATAATAAGTAAAGTATGGAAAGTTATCGATCACTCGACATCCCAAGGTGCTAATAAGTCTGATAATCGACGTTATCCTGTCACCTCAATCCATCATAATAACTTTGTAATAACGCACATTAAAGCACACACTTTGGACCTTAGCAACCTGGTCTTAAAGGTCAAGATAAGAGTAGATAATACCGTCTTTATGTATCTAGAATCTTTATATATTCATATAAAGCAGAGGTGTTGTAATAACAACACCCACATTTCACCGAATATGATTAAGTGCCAACGTGACACAGGGTGAGTCCATCGCCGTCTCAGGCACTATACATACGTCTTGGATTACTTTCACCGTAAAGCACGTGGTTTGAAACCACTGCACATAAGTTTTTAGCAAAACTTATTGGTACAGGCCCAGCTGGGATTCAAACTTGCATTGCTTGGATAGCAGGCGACTGGTCAAACCCCAAGGCTACAGCTCTCATGATTAATAAGTCGGCTAAAATATCCCCCTGTCCCTATAGCAGTGTTACTGCAATAGTTGTGGCCCATTACCATGAAGTAGTTAAGGTGATCATCGATTAAGGAACGGGCATCTAATCGAATGCTTCGTCCCGTGATATTCCAATTACCCGGACGACTTGCTCGCTAATGGTCTCCTATGGCCACTCATTACGGGTATGTCACGGTTGGTAACACTTTGGTCAAGTTCTATGGTAGGGGTTGATTAGGGCGCTCTATACCAGCGTTGCCAACAACGTATTTTATGCATTTCCTGCGAACCTACTAACTTCAACCCAGTATCTACATATTTTTTAACAAATTTGCGAAATTGATCTCATTAAGTTAAATGGGGGAAATGTGAGTGTTATTGTTAGAACACCTCTGGTGACCCCGTCGGGGACCCTTCTGGGATAGCGTGAGCATGAAGTGAACTATAACTCTATTTTAGCGGTGTTATGTTATGTAATTGTTTTAATTAAATTTTCCAGTGGTAAATCATGCGTACGAATAGTTTATTAATTGCGCGTGTTAATTATTTATGTAATGTTTACGAAATGTTATTCTTTCTTTTCAGGTATGTTGAAAACCGGAACTACCATCCGAGGAATTTCACGAAGTGTAAGTAATGTGCTGTCTGTCAGTAAGTCAAACTAATCAACTTATAATTAAACGTAAACCTTTTGCTTGCGAATTGGTCAGCATGTTATTTATTTCATTACAAAGTGTAAACTGTGTAACTATTATAGTAGGGATTACATTTTAACAAATTTGGTTTCGCTGGGTTGGTAAATAAACAAAGAGACACTCACATTTGTTACTTCATATGTATAAGTCAAGATACGGTGAAGGAAAACGTGAGGAAACCTGCATATGTCTGAGAAGTAATTCAAAGACGTATGTGACTTGCCTGAGACGGCGATAGACTCACCATCTGTCACATTGGCACATAATCAAATTCGGTGAAAAGTCGGTGTTGTTATTACAACATCTCTGCCTACGACTTCGGGGAATACAGGTGTGACCATATAAGTCAAGGTGTCCTATAGCACAGCTTTGAAATAATGCATATGAAAGAATTTGTACCGTAAATTCTACATAAAAAAAGTATTTTTATTACTTTTCTCTGGCTGTTCGGTCTAATATCTGAAACAGGAATAACTTATACGGTTTGTATAAAAAATTGTGTTCTGGTAAATAAACACACCTATGAAAATAAGTCTACGCGGGTAAAACCGCGGAGCACAGCTAGTATTAAATAATCTCAGAAGGAGCTGTCGTGTTATTGCCTTCGTAAAGTGTAGGTACTTCGTAAAAAATTAATATCGCATGCCTTACGCCTGTGATGGAATTTCCCGTGCCTAGACTACAAGTATCATAGGCTAGCTATAAAGTACATTGTACTTGCTTTCAGAAATGTCGTGATATTACATACATAAATACTCGCCCTGGTGGCCTTGGGGTTTGAGCAGTGCCCTGCTACACAAGCGACGCAAGTACTTGTCAAAACTTATCTGCAGTGATTTCACGCCACATACTTTACGGTGAAGGAAACCTACATATGCCTGAGATGTAATTCAAACACGTATGTATAGTGGGTGTTGTTATAACCACACCTCTGCCTACCCGTTCGGGGAATACAGGCGTGAGCATAATATGTATGTCTACCAAAAACATTTGACAAACTTTACCCTAAGTGGTAATTCCTCAAAACAGAGTATTTCCACTACAGTCGGTCCCAGTACTCCCAGTGGGCTGGCTATAGCCTGTTTGTTTATTCGTTGGGACTGTGAATTGCATCCTAAGCAGGCTTTTGAGTAACGGTAATGCACTAGTTCTACAATCTGCATTGACATAGGGCTGCCACGACATTACCTATATTTTTATTTATTCGCTCTTAGCAGAATGCTGTCTGCTCGTGAATAGGAATTGATCATATCCTATCGAATTTTAAGATGGGATCAGTCATCTGCGCAGGAGATATAATAGTGCACAAGTGTGTGTGTGCAAACACAGATGCACTCTTTATTCCCTCACTCTCATAGTGGGATGAGAGGCAATCCGACACGACCGGAGAGAGATCAGGCGAAGGACCAACGGTGCAATGTGCTCTTGGAATTAAATCAAGCTTATCAAATTGTTCTTCCTAGGGGATATCCGAAGGTGTAGCCACTAACACCCACTTTTGTCCAAGATGGTTAGGTGCCAAGTGCCATTAATGCCAATTTGAGGGGGCACTATGGCATTGAGTTACTTAACTTAATTTAATTTCATCTCAATATCATATTTAACGTTAAATTTTTAAGTTTATTACATTGTCAACGATAAAATATTTTTTGTATGTTTGACAACCCTGCCAAGCTTACATATACCTAAGTGAGCTTGCATCCCTAATGTAATCTAAATCTACTGTTTGTGATGATAAGGTTTATATTCTACAATAGTCTCTTGGAGTCGGACATCAGTACTATGAAATGGCTGAGCGAGAAATTGTCTAGATTACTGTGAAAAAACTTATAGGTTGAATATAGTGGTCAAAAAGTCAGATGGACAGGAGAATGAGGCATTTTTTCGTCCACTGGGACCATATAATAACAGCTTTTATTTATCTATTCTTACATGTAACTTTTAAGTTAGTATTAAATTTTTAACTTTACCCAAAGTCATGTGTTACAATAAGATAAGTAAGTTGTAATTGAAATACAACACACATTTGTCGCGTTTAAAATTTTCCTAATGCCACAATAGTTCTGCTGTAATTGTGAGAAGGATAGATTTATACCCTCTTAGTTAGATAGAAGTTACAATACAAATACTGATTACAAATTATTTAAAAAAAAAAAAAAATCGCACTCGAAGGGTTCCGTACCATTTTCAATAAAAAAATGCGTATTTTTTGTTATGGAGTCAACACATCCTGGTGACAGGTGAACAGACAGACATACAGGCGGTCAGACGAGACTTAGTAATAGAGTCCCATTTTACCATTAGGTATTGAACCCTAAAAAAATGCAGCAGAATTGTATTGTATGCAGGCCGTTGTTGGAAGTAAAGTGCACCTAATTCTATCTACATAACCTTCCCGTCAAACAACCGAGCCGGGACCTAAAACAGTTTGAATAAAAAAGCGGCTTAATAAAGCTTCCATAAAGCCGCTTACCGCTATCGTAGCTATTTAACTGCGAAGTTGAGAGAAAAAATGAAAACCATCAATTTATGCAGCGGTGAATCTTAATTTAGCTGGAGAATGGACATAATTGCGCACCCGCGAGGAGAAGAGGTAATTTCGCAAATTAACATCACTAATATACATCCATACATAACATCATGTATGGAAAAATTATGGACTGACTTGCACTATGAATAATGCAGCGTCCATCTTGGACTCTGCTCTGAATTTCTCATCATTCGCAGCAATCTAAGAAGGAACTCGTGGTGATTTTACATTATCAACCCATATACTAACAAACTTTCGGACAATTACAGCATTACAGGATTTACGTCCGTCAGTCGTTTTATGAATCTACACTAATGTTATATCTAGAAAAGATTTGACCGATTTGAACAATTCTTTCAGCAATGGCTTGCTACATCATAAGCGAGTAACATAGGTTATATTTTATCCCCGTTATCCCACGGGAATGGGAACAACGCAGGTGAGACGTCCGCTAGTCTGGATAAGTTGAAGCACCCAAACAAATGGACACTTATTCATTCCATCTATTTGACCTTATTTGCTGTAATGTCATACAAAGCACATTTTTAGGAAACATATTTGAACCATGATAATCCGCAAGGTTAAGCGACTACGTTAGAACATTTACAAATCTACACTTGGGGCACAATATTCCAGAGAATATATAGGAAGACCTATATGCGGGAAACGTCAGCAATTATGTATGCTCGTAGTCATCGAATATTAAGTACCTCAATGCATACATAACAATCAATCCAGTCAGGTGTAAACGAGCTGGTTTAACCGATATTAATCGGTGATCTATGAGAATCCTCTCAGTGCACAATAATAGCACGCCGCTGACAACAGGTATTAATTGCCTCGAGCCGGTATTATCCAGTATTTGAGCACAACAATACACACACACGGTTAATCCGATATAATATTATGGATTCATTCGATCGTCATCATCTCCCTGGCCTTATTACATTGTTGGGGACGGCACTTGTGATGGTGATCACCTGGTTTTTATACGAAGCGACTGCCATCTGACCTTCGCAATTTCTTTAACGAGGAGAATCTGTGATCTGGGTTAAACCAGTAGTCCGACTATTTTAGATCTCCGACCGACCTGTAACGACTGCCAAAGATGATGAATTGGCAACCGGGACCGACGGCTTAACATGCTTTCCGAGGCACGGAGAGAACTCGGGCGGTCACCCATCCAATTTCTGGTTACTTAACTTCGCTGATCGAATGATATGCGCAATAGCAACTTTGCCACGAGACCCTATTGGCAAGAATTTTGGTGCTCCCCGAAGATTATGATAGAAGCAGTGGTTTGCTATATATAATACTAATGTGGGGCGTAGGTACATACGTTTTGGTACAGACACACACACACGACACGAGTGTATTGAGCCATCATAAATGGTAAGCACTGCTTATCTGCTTATGCACGCTCCTGGATAGAAGAGAGGTAGGGCAGAACGGGATCTGCGGTTTGATATCAGGAGCTGAGTTATAATAGTATTTTTCATGCGGTGAGTAAGGTCGCCAGAGGGAGAGAGAGATTTGTTAGTGGGTACAGGAATAAATGGTAGTCAATGCGTGAGTGACACTTGGTGTTACAAGCATTCATAGACTGCAGTAGTATATTACAATCAGTCGGACTATAGTAGAATTCTATGACATATTATGCAGGTTTCCTCACTGTGATTTCCGTCTCCGTAAAGCTTGTGGTAAGACGTAAAATCACTCCTTTAATTTCGACCAAATAATACAGTCAGAACAGTGAACATATGTGACCGCCACTGAACATATATTCACGCCTGTATTCGCCTAAGTTAACAGAGGTGTACTTAAGTACTAGTACACTAAAATTTCGCTAGATATATTTAATTCCCTATTGCTTTTGACTGAGCACTTATGACAAGTGGAAATTACCCAATTACTTTGTCCACCTTGAACCTAGTACCTCTCGTTACGCAGTAGCGCTTGGGAACACTAGACCAACCAATAGTCATCGGAGACATAAACTGAATTGTTATATTAACATGGACGAACATTAATATGAATCTAATCTCCCGACCAACATTTCATCTAGACTAATTAAATTTCCGAGACGCATACAATACATATCAAATAATTAAATTCACTAACATTTCCTGAAACTGAAAATACGTTTTCAGACCGTTTTATCACCCATTGTTTCACCAGACGTCCATGCGTAAATAGCCTTAATCCTGATGGTATAAGGTAGAAATCGGTATAGCGATGTTTAGTATTATCAGAAGGTAAACTGGAGGCTTAGTTACTCTTGTTGATAAATACTTAGTGTACTTAGAAATGTGCTACTTAAGATGTAAAGATGCCGTTATGTGATCATACGTATAGCTTCATAATTCAAGTAAAATTGGGTAAAGCGTGAATCTTTTCCTATAATAACATTGAGGGCAAGATTTATGATTTGATTGTTTGATTATCAAGATGAAAAAAATAGCACGGAATTAAAACTACGCCAGACACTGACGATTCACGCTCTTAAAGGTGAGAAAATACTATTAGAATGTATTATTCTGTTATAGTACCATGGCTATCTTCTATATCATTATTTATACTTTCGAGGATTTTTAACTGTTAGATATTTAATATATATATAAATTACTTTGCTTCGTTGTAGTCGGGTAAAAAGAGCCATAATTCACATTTATTAATGCTCATACAGCATAGGGAAGATCTTCCAGCCAAGCCAAGGGTGTCATGTCTGGGTGATACCGGCTCCTACTGTTCTATTTGGAAACGTGTATGTGTTAGTACTGCAATGATTGAGAACTCTTATTGCGCGTTTTAGGTTCTCGTGTATTTGTACTCAAACTTCACATTTGTTAGCGAGTAGCGCCATCTATGTAGCGACCGGAGAAACGCTGCTACAATATCAATCAATCAAATAGGCTATATTAAAGTCCACTGGACATAGGCCTCTCCCACGGTGTGAATCAGCACCTGGTTTCCAATATTCCACATCCAGCGGGGCCCTGCCACCTTTATCTGGTCATCGGTCTAAGAGCGTCCTACACTACCTTCAATGTAAAAGGTATAGTAAAGTGCCACAGGACGATTCTATGCTAAGTAGGAAAGCTTCACGATTTTACAACTTAAAATAACTAAAATACACGTTTATACGCTGCTGTAAAGAGCATAAAAACCTTTTGAAATAAAATTCCCACTTCAAGTGCATTCTCCGGGATTCATCCGGAATAACTACGGGAAAAAACATTATTCCGAGCAATTAAATTTACTTTACTCTTTGTAACATCACTGCGTTAATTAAATTAAAAATGATGGTGGTCCGTTCGTAGAAATTATTGCTATCCAGCGACGAGAAGCGGTGATGTCAGAATACGGACAAATGACATTACCAACTTGCATATTTTTTCAAAAGCTTACTTTGTTAGTTTATTAACACTACAAAGCGATTTATGACAGATACGATTAATTTAAGTAAATGGACGCCCAAAAACCAAAATATAAAGGCGGCCATTGGCACGGATATCGTATCCTAACACTATTTACATTATAAAACCGTCGTCGTATAATAATAGTGAAAATTTTGTTAAATCCTGCCTGTCGTTTCGGAGCCTATTTGTTGCCAACAAACAAAGAAACAAATATTTCCTCTTTATAATATTCGTATAGAGCTTTTGACCACTTTCATAGACACCATTTTGCTAAACTAGGCCTATTTGTAAACTATTATTTTGCAAAAACGGTTTCTTTAAGGGTCCTTTGCATTTATTTCTTATTATTTATATATGAATATAATTGTCAAGCCTCTAGGAGAGATCATCTATAAAGGTAAACGAATGGAATAAAAGGAATATTAAATGTGGAGGGAATAAAGTGCGCGGAACAAAAATGCAGTTGTCTGCAGCGGCGGTGCCCGAGGCGAACATCAAACTCGCATTACTCTAAACGTTGTTCCACGAATGTAATGTATTGCGCGATGGGAATTTGGTGAGATTTCGTCTTCGGAGACAAGGAAAGATTTTTAAAATATATTTGACTATTCCGAGTCGTGGCAGGCGAAATATTTGAGCAGTGTGTACCTAATAGTTTTTAGTGCAGTGATCACATCACAAGCTTTACGGTGATGGAGAACCTCGTGTGAAAACTTGCATTTTAGTTTAGTTATATCCATTAGTATACCTACAAAAGTACTTTGATCGTATTTGTACCCGGTCCATGGGAAGCCTCTAAATCTGACAGAAGACAAGATCACGTCTCTGGAATACTCAGGAATTATGGAGCGAGGCTGACAAACGAATCGAATGTTCGGACTGTAATATAAAATTAAAAATAACACAAACATTAATATTATAATTTACTGCCCTGGGTTTTTCTAGAAACTTAGCTGCAGTGACGTGAAAATACAAGCAAGCTTCTTAGAAACAAGGAAATTTACGTGTAGTGTTTAAGAAGAAGGATTCACTGTGGTAGGTACCTAATTATCTTGGGTGAAATATGTGTAGGTACTTGTATTCATGGTACCTTCTGGAAAGTCTTGTAGAAGATTTATCAAAGAGGATAATAGAGACTTAAAAAGTATTCAAGTTAATTCCTCTGTCTCCCAATAGATCCCTCAAGGGTCAGTCACCCTTCATTAGAACATGTACAACATAGCTCTAATCCAGCCATTCGTGTGCCATTAGCACCGGCTTCTCCTGACAGGTGGTACGAACGAAATGTCTTGAAAACTGGTTTTAATTTAGATCTACTTTCTTTTCGTTCACATTCACACACTTTTCGGTCATGAAATTATTTAATACAAAGAAACGAAAGTGTACGCGACCCACAGCAACTCATACGTGTTTTTTTGCATAATTAGAGAGATCAAGAGTTTAAAAATGAGTTTTAAAATGTTAGATGATAAGTGGGTACTGCATCACTATATAAAACATCGCATTCAAGTTATTATTCAATCAAATAGTTTTCGCTAGGTGAGTAAGGTCGCCGGAGGACGCTGCAAAGTTTAGCCAAAGGTCGAGTGACATTCTTGATGCTGGTCACGTTAATAGGCTGTGGCAGCTTACCATCATACGGACTGTAGGCTCTTATGATACCTTGGTAAAAGAGTTTTGGATACACATTATAATTTTAATTGAAATTGTAGCAAGGGGTAAAGACATACGTCTATTCAGACAAATAAAATTTAAGTGTCTGTTTGTAATTACAAAATAACAGCTTCTCACTAAATGCATATGAAAGTATATACGGTAGATACTCATATACGTTTTTTTTTTTTAATTTTCACTTCCTGTCTGTATGTTTGTTCCGGCAAATTTCCAAAACGGCTGGACCGTTTTAAACGGGACTTTCACAAATTTTATAAGGACTAACTTGGGGTACATTTATTCAAAAAAAATCATTAGGGTTTAGCGGGCCATCCATGAAATTAAGTGTACGCTGGTGAAACCGCAGGGCATAGCTAGTAATAAATATTTTATTAGACAAACAAGCGTACATTACCCACCTTTAAACTTTTTGGACATGAGATTACCAATTGATAGCAAAACAAGTCAAACTCTCACCCAAAACTCTACCATTAGATTCTATTAAACTATAATCAGTCGATCCTAAGCCACTTTTAAGCACACAGTAAACCGTAAAGTTACAGGTCCTTAATGATCGGTCAGTCGATTTAGAAACCGTATCGATTATAAAGCTTTTAACCTTAACGATGTATCGATATTCGGCAACTGTTAGTGTTTCCAATCGGAATTATGAGGTCATCCAATTCGTTTGTGGTTTGGATACAAACGTTTTCAATTAACAATATCTATTGGACGGTGAAATTTGTAAAGTTTATACATCAGATCAGAATTGGAATTGAGCCAAAGGTTCTCTGAATCAATATTAGGATAACTAATTGTCTTCATTTTGGTATTGTACCGAAACAACTCAATCACGTCTCAAGAGCTAACGTTACTAACTTTCCTACTAGAACGTGTAGGTAATATCAACATTTATTGACAATGATCCTTTGGACAAAGTATTCCTGCCTTCATGTAACCTCCACCATTAGACCTACAGCTGAAAAGCAACGGAAATTAACAGCCCCAGTGTTTTAACCTGAAATTCGTAGACGTTTGGTATAATTTATCGTACTGTAAACTGGTGTATTATTAATAGAACTCAAGTTCAAAGAGTTGTTACCTTGAGTCTACAGACGGACAGTCATACCCTTTTTTACGTCAGGTTCATGTATGAAACTACATATCTACTAATTGTTGTGATAAAATGAATAATAAATACCTACAACGTCCGTCAAAATAAATATACAATAAAAAAACTACTTGTCCCGGAAAACATTGTGTTGCAATATATGTTTCATGCTCCTATCATATAGGGTACGTTCCACTTAACGGCCGCAACGCCATCGACCACGACCGCTGAAGTTGCCGTTCCACTAACGTAAAAACGCCGCGAGCGTTGTAGGCGAATGTTATAGGTGGAACGCACAACTTGTGCGCTGTGTGCTCGCAATATGGCGGCATGGTGAAAACGTACAGCTGTCGGGTTTGGGAGTTAATATTTCGCGATTGGAGTAAAATTTAATTCAACATCGATTCCCGTGAATTTATGGTTGCGTTTTTGACAAAACGAATGAGAGATAGTAGCAGTTTCGGGGTTGTAAAACGTTATTTGTCACGTGGCCATTGTTATTTTTTCGAATTCCCTCTACATTTTAGTGAAAGCCCACTCTAACCCACCAATATTTTGTGGGCGAAGTGGGCGCGATGTGGTCGCGAACAGTGACGTCAGCTATGACGTCGAGCGATCGCTCGCAACGACCACGGGCCTTAGTTGGAACGATACAGAGGGTGTTACAATCGTCGCGGGCGTTAAGTGGAACGTACCCATAGTGGTATGAAAAATAAATGTCGGCCAGACCCAGGCTCAGACCTACCCGCTGTGCACACAAATTTCATACACAGGTCCAGTCGTTTCGGAGGAGTTTGGTAACAAACAAGAATTTTATATAGTAGTTGTTAAGGCGGCATAACAGTGCACAGCTCGTGGGACAAAACATCTGATGTCAAACTCAATTCTTCAGCAAAAACAGTGTGTTCGACGAGGTCTGGTCTGGGAGCTACCCGCTTGGAACCGGCAACTTACAACTTGAAGCACTGCGCAACTCCACAAAAAGCCCGCAAAAACTTTGTGTTTCCATTACGAGATTAGCAATCTAGCAGATAATACGCCAGCGGTTGCTAAATTATTACAATGGAAACATTTTATCTCAAGTTTCTAGTCTAGATGAATATTTTTTGTTAGTTGGTACTTAATATGCATAAACAACGCTTACACATAACATCGTGATTATTATCTGATAAAAATACAATTTATTATGTTTACGGCACCTCAGAAGGGTTCTCGAAGGGGTGAGCAGTGATGTTACAACACCCACATTCCATTGAAGATGAACACCTCTAATATTATTTGAATAACCTGCTTTTGTCTGCGACTTCGTCTTGAGTGTTGTAGTTACTTTGGGCTAACGCCAACTGGTCTATATAACCCGCAATTGGTCTTAGTATATAGCCTATAAGCCTACCTCGTGAAATGAGCTATTTAAAATTGAAAATATTTTTTTAAATCAGATAAGTAGTTCGGGAGATTACAGTTTGTAACAAAATACAGTTGAATTTAAGGCAATACAACAACAGTCGCTTTCTGCAAACAGGTAATGAAAGCCCAAAGTCAACGGCGCGGAACTTTGACCGGAGACTTAATAGTTGTAGAAAGGCTAAATTGTACCGGCCACTACATTACACTGCTTTACACAGGACCCACTTAGGAGTTCGGGACTAATTCTAACCCAGGTACAATTAGATGGCGTAATTTGCATTTGGGGTTTGTTACAGACGGACACAGTTGAAGTTAGAGCGGTGTGCTTTCCACGCTTACATAGACATTAATAAGGTTGTTGTAAAACGTTATCCATGCCTTAATACGTTGTCCTTAAAATGTCAGGTCATGGGTTAAAACCTATATCACGCAATGTGACTTAGACATTAGCATACGGCATGTCTCAATTCAAAATAAATGAATAAATATCAACATTTGATTAGAGCTCTAACAAATACTTTCAAATCGTCAGGACACAGAAAATAGTGCATTATACAGTATTATGAATGTTATCCCTTCGAAGATATAGCATTTAGAAGATTCTAGCTGCTGCCCGCAACATTGTGGAATAGTAGCCGCTTCGTTTCGTATAGCCTTTTTCATTAAATGGGCGATCTAACACTGAAATAGCTTTACAAATCGGATCTGTAGTTCCTGAGATTAGCGTTTTCAAGCTTAGGTTTCAAATCTTCAGATTTTATATTTGTATAGATTTACACAAATGTTTAGGCTCTGATTACGAAGCAGAATAAATAAGCACCACAGAGAGTCGTCTTGGCTCATACTAACAAAGGCTTGCACTATATATATGGAACACGTAATACATAGGAAGTAGACAAATGACAACAGATACTCACCTATAATGTTTTCCATTAATTCCCATTTAATTGTCTCCGTATACTAATTACTAGAGAAGCTTTGCATTTTAAATACTCCTATCATTTCCAGATCCGATTTTGTTTTGTAATTTGACTACCCTTTATAGAACATGAAATCCCGTAGTTCCACTCAGCGCGTGGAGGGGCGAATTACACGAATGATTGGCCTCCAGTGCGGTTACACCGGGATTAGCGACTATGCCGGGATCCCGACCCGTTACCCGCAGACAAAATTGCTACCAATTGTGTGTTAGGATTTTCTGTTATTGCGAGTCTATTTAGGAATTACTAAAAGTCTTTTCCGACCTGCCTGAGATTCTTGCTAGCTTTCTAAGATGAACCTTCTTAGATTCCACAAAGGATGACACTTCCATTCAAAGAGCTCTGGTGACCTTATTGATAGCAGTAAAACAAACAACACTATGTTTCATATGGCTGTGACCTTCTCATGTTGGAGGAGCAGTTCTCAGTCGGACAGTTCCAAGTTTCGAAGAAGAAAATCCCGTTTGATAAAAATTGTGTCCTAGATTGAATCCTAGAACATCAACATTTTTGATCAGAAGCTCAAAGTAGCTCAAGAAAAAATTAAATACAAAATTGACCAAAATAATGAGATATCTTCTTCAGAATCAAATCAAATTAACGATAAGTATCATACTATAATTCTAGGGAGGAACGGCCAGCTTTGCTTTGCCTTGGCAGTAGGTAATATTACTAATGCAATAAACAAAGCAACTGCGTTGATTATTTAAATCTTGTTTATTGAAACACTTCAAATGATAAAAAGTATGATTGATAATTTGAATGGTCTTGGATCCATCTCTGACGGCCAAGTGCCAGTCGGACTCGCGCACCGAGGGTTCTAAACTGATGTTACTAAGCATTTGTGCTTTTTGCAATTTTTCCTTTATCTGTGCTATAAGTCGGTGCTTCGTAAAAAACATCAAGATTCTGAGTTCTCGGGAGTCTTTGAGTTTTCACTTTCATTTTCACTTGCGAGTGTCGAAAATTTTCAGGATAAACGTCTGTATCATTTAATTGCGTTGACTTACAAGTTTGACCAGCTCCACAGCTCCAAAGGATCGTAGACCTGAGAATTTTATATGCAACTTGATGCCTCCACGTGTTCATGAGAAAATGGGTCTTGACAGACATATAGACATCTCAGTGTTCCTACTTATAAGGTTTCCGTTTTTTCTTTTGAGTTACGGAACCCTACCTTAATGAAACTGTTAACTTTTTTGGGCTAGTTCTGTCCAGTTTCCAACTGTAACTTGTTGTAAATCATGGTTGAAACGTTCCTTTGTACGGAAATAATAAAGGCATTTTTTTGAATCATTATGCACCTGAAAAACTATGAAACTACGGCGTAGAAGAGAAAAGCTAATTTGGAATACCTTTGTGTATTTTTTCTTTCGTTTTCAAACCGACGAGTCACAAAGGTATTTCCGGCGAGCTCTTTAAAAGCTGCAGGCGTGAGGAAAATGCATAGTTTTCTAACGAAGGCACAAATAGGATTGGGGATGCATCGACTGGAGTTATAAGCCGCGTTAATTGAAAACTGCATCGATCGCCACTAGGGGTGCCCGGAGAATAGCTAGAGATCCCTCTGGTGCATTTATAGAACTATATTCTTAACTCCTAACAATTGAACTCTATCCCCCTTATTACAAAACATCGCCTACGACAGTCCTTGGCTTCCATCTCTTTCTGTGAAACGGATTAAAAATGAGATGGACGTAGCTTTAGTCCGAGTTATACAATGAAGTAGTACTATTCGTCTAGCTATTTACTTACGCCGTGTATATTTAAAAAACCTGTGAGTGTGGGTTCGCACGTTTAAACCGCGATGTAGAGCCTTACCATAAGCTCTTATTGCCATGATAATTTGGCTGTGTGACACACAAAATGACGCTGTCAATTGGTAAATTTTGTCAGTGTATTTTTTTTGTATGTAAAGTTGTAGCATTACCTTTACAAGAAAACATATGGGGGAATACTAGCATGATGTCATCTAACAATTTGAAATGGTGCATCAAATTTTTTGCTTGATCTTACTTTATAATTTTATTATAACAATGTCAGTAATAATCAGGCTTTCTAACATTATGTTATGATTTGACATCTTACACTTTGGCACATAATTATTATCCTGTGAAAATTAAAAGTGGGTGGTTGTAAGTTATAAGCGTTCGTAAGATCTGCTCACTTGGCAGATCTAATTGATTTTTTTTACCCGCGTAAGTAATCCTTGCGAGGTACTCAACAACATCCTTTAGTCGAATGAGCACTCGCACTTGACCAGTTTTATATTCCAGTTTTAAATACTGCAGCCGTTAAAAATGGTAGCGCTGAAAGTCCATGAAGGGTCTTAAAATTTAAATGAAAGAGTCGCTCCAAAATGGACGTGAATAATAACAAAGTAACTATTCCACTTGGTAGCTCTGTGGACGTAATTGTAAAGGACGTTGTTTTACGAACCTTATGCAAACGGAGGCAAACAAACAGGTGGTAAGCAGCTGCGGTTTCTGATTGCTTTCAAAAATATTTGTCCTACAGTACCTGATAAGAAGAGGATCCATTCTCAACTGCTAGAAATGTCTGCTGCTAGCAGTGTTGGCGTTATGCCTCATATCTATACAGATAATGAACATTTTACGGACTGTTTGTAATTCCAAATTAAAAGCTCTTTACTAAATGCTCATGAAAGTATATACTGTACTTATATAAAAACTTAAAAAAGAAATATTACTGTTTGTTACGGCTAATCTGTGCGGGACTTAAATTACTTACAAGGAGTAAGAGTAAGTCATTAGCTATTTCCAGAGAAAGTCTAGTTAAAATCGGTACAGCCGTTTCAGAAATTACCCTGTACAAACAGACAGACAAAACATATGCATTTAGTGAAAACCTGTTAACTTTGAACCAACAACGCTTAATTTATTTGTATAGATTTTGGAAATTGTTTTGTGTTATATCTTCCCGATATCCTGACGACATGTTCCTTGTTCCAGGTATGTAAAAAGGAAGTACAACAAAAAAGAATATTGTTTCCATTCTCATTATACGATTGGTTTGGCAATCCGAAGAAAACGCTGGCGAGGTATTTTTACATAATATTGCGTATCGTATTACTATTTTGGATGGTATTGGTAACGATACTAACTCCACATAATACAACTGTTTTGCACAGTTGCTTGTTTCCAACTTTCGTAGGGAAGAACACAGATAAAATATACATTAATATTACGGTGAAGGAAAACATCGTGAGGAATTCTACATATGTTTGAGAAGTAATTCAAGGACGGAGACGGCGATAGATAGACAGTCACGTTGGCACGTTATCATCGTCGGTGAAAAGTGTGTGTTGTTATTACAACACCTCTGCCTACCCCTTCGGGGAATACAGGCATGAGCATATGTATGTATGTCTTCAAAGTAATACTTAAATCATAATGCTTACAACGCAATAGTTTTATCATTTTGCAGGAATAAGTGTCACATTTGGTTTGACTAACATTTTTGTTCAGTATATTAGGTACTAGCGGACATCACGCGGTTTCACCCGCGTAGTTCCCGTTCCCGTGGGAGTACGGGGATAAAATATAGCCTATTTTACTTCTGATAATGTTGCTGTCCATTGCTGAAAGAATTTTTCATTTCAGTCAAACAAACGAACAAAATACAATCAAATCTTTCTTCTTTATAATATTAGTCTAGTTGTAGATATGTTGCATATAATGTAGATATATAAAAAAAAATTGGATCTAAATTATCTGTGCCTGGCGGCTTTGTCACTTAGCTGATATTTATTTAATTTAAAATAAGTGCAAAAAATTACAAAGTCTAAAGTTCTAAGCCAAGTTATTCTTCATAACATCAGCTATCCGCCAGTGAATGACTGTATAAAATCGGTTAAATGAATGCAAATTTGCTATCTATTATTCGCGATTTCATGGTTCACCTCTAAAGTTTCACCAGTATTAAAACCCATAACTATCGTCTTTGATAAAATCCAGTCCTTATTTGCTGACGAATGCAAGCCATTTTCCACCGTAACGTTTTGTGAAGTAATACTATAAATGTCTATCGTCTCTTGCAATCTGGATGCTCACCGCATTTGGCAGTTAGGTACAGTTGTGGTCATTAGTTTTTATATTTATTATGTCTCGTCGTATTTCTAAATATATATATATATATATAACACAAAGGTGACTGACTGACTGAAATAGTGATCTATCAACGCACAGCCCAAACTACTGGACGGATCGGGCTGCAATTTGGCATGCTGGTAGATGTTATGACGTAGGCACCCGCTAAGAAAGGATTTTGATTAATTCTACCCCCAAAGGGATAAAATAGGGGATGAAATTTGTATGAAACTTTGTCAATTTCAAATCGATCGGGCTTAACTAGTTTTTCAAATAACATAAAATGACATAAAAACACCAAGTTATAATTTGCTTTTCTGTCTGTTTGTCGGTCTGTCCGTCCGTTAGGGTAGTTCGAAATAAAGCATGAAACTAAATCTATTTAATAAAATCTATATTTGGATAACACATTTATTGGGGCTTACACGCTTATAACACTTACATTTTATAGAGATACAAAATGGAGTACAGAAACCTAGTCTTGTTTGCAAAACATATGCGTTAAACAATATACTAACGCCATCCCCGATGGGGTAAGCAGAGGTGTTGTAACAACACACATTCACCGTAGATGATTAGTGCCAACGTGACAGAGAACGAGTCTATCGCCGTCTCAGGCACTATACATACGTCTTTGAATTACTTCTCGGACATATGCAGGTTTCCTAACGATGTTTTTCTTCACTGTGTTATTAAACAAAGCTAATGAGTATTTTTGCCCAAACCCCAGCCAGACGTCCTTCCTTATATGCATCGCATATGCCATGCAGGCAGGAGTGCCAAGTTGCACTATACCATGCAGGCAACTTGGCACAAACACAACACGTCTATTATTGTACTCGTCAAGATTGCTTTTGTATCTATAGTGAGCGTAGCAGACATTGAGAGAATTATAATAATTGTGCTATAGTTTGCCAACTCACACTTGACTAAGATCTTGGCATAAAAGCCTTAAACATGCTGAAAATGTGTAAATACTCCGTAGGTTAATCTATACATACATACATATACATACAGATAAATAAAATTGAAATATTTGTAATTCCAAAATTACACCTTTTCACTAAATGCATATGAAAGTATACACGGTTCTGACATAGAAAAACCATTTTCTTCAATTTTCTCTGTCTGTCCGTGTGTCTGTCTCTTTGTGCCGACTTTTTCCGAAACGGTTGAACCGATTTTAACAGGACTTCCACCCGGCAGATAGCTTGTATTACTAGGAGTAACTTAGGCTCAGGGTATTCGAGGGACACCCATGAAATGATGTCAACGCGGGTAATGCCGCGGGGCACAGTTAGTAAATAATATACACACATACATATGCTCACGCCTGTATTCCCGGAAGTGGTAGGCAGAGGTGTTGTAATAACAACACCCACTTTTCACCGAAAATGATTAAGTGACAACGTGACAGACGGTGAGTCCATCGCCGTCTTAGACACTATACATACGTCATTGAATTACTTCTCAGAAATATGCAGGTTTCCTCACGATTTTTCCTTCACCGTAAAGCAATCACTGTACATAAGTTTTTTAGAAAAACTCATTGGTACAGGCCCCGCTGGGATTCGAACTTGCGTCGCTTGCGTAGCAGGCGACTGCTCAAACCTCAAGGCCACCACGGCTCATAAATAATATAAAACTAAAAAGAGGTCGTGTCTTTCAAATTAAGAGTTTTAAAAATTCTGTAGTAAACATTCGTTTCTTCAATATTCTATTCGATATCGATAGCTGATATTTAGTGTCCGCATTTTATTTCGACTGCAAATTGAAGAAGCACTCTGGCTGTTGAATGTTTGTGTAAAATATCTAATAATTCAATACCTGAAATGGAACAGTCGCTAGGGAATGTGGTAATAGTATATTTAACTTTAATTCCTTTGAAAGGTTTACAAGTGCTCCTGCACAGTATATAGGGAGACTTACATGACGCAGCCCAGACAATACCACATACTGTACATTACTGTAATGGTCGCGAGCGGGGCCCACCGCTGGGGTAAGTGGGACTCACTCTGATATAACACATTTGTAGATTAATACAGGCTATGTAGGTAGGATGTAATATATGTACAGAACCTTTGCTTCCGTGATTATTTCAATTCATTGCTATGGGTAAATGTACCTTTTAAATGCAAAGAATATCGTGAGGAAAACTTTTTCAAAGCTAGGTTTAAATGTTTGTTTTCAAAACTATCGTAGGTTTGGAAAAAAACTTTGCATGTAAATATTATGATTTTGAATTGAAAAGCAATGCAGTTTAAAATCTTTAACTAATAGGACATTTCCATTCGATTGGAAATAACTCAAAAGGCAGATATTAGTGCTATTCGGTGAGAAGTTGGTGTTGATACCATATACGGGATCATTGTATGCGGGGAAAAAAACAAATCATCATCGTCCCTGGCCTTATCCCGTACATTGTTGGGGTCGGCACATGATTCAACCCGATGTGGCTGATCACCTGATTTTTATACGAAGCGACTGCCATCTGACCCCTTGCAACCCCTTTTACGAGGAAAATCTGTGATCTGGGTTAAACCAGTTGTCAGACTATTTTAGGCCTCCGACTGACCTGTAACGATTGCCAAAGATGATAAATTGTCAACCGGAACCGACGGCTTAACGTGCTCTCCGAGGCACGGAGGGAACTCGGGCGGTCACCCCTCCAATTACTGGCTAGGGTTAGGGTTGCTTAACTTCGCTGATAGAATGATATGCGCCATAGCAAATGTGCCACGAGCTCCTCCTCCTAGCTAGAAAAAATGAAATGTAATATTTTTATAACTTAAAATCAGGTTTTATCTTGTTTTACTACGAAAATCAATACAGTTACATGATTCATACGATACGATATAAACCCAATATAATTGTCCGTCCGGAAGCTGTCCGGACAATTTGGACCAGCGGCCGTCCGGTCTGAATGTATGAATATTGGCATTTAATATCGAAAGTCTATTGTGGGGCGAAAATGGCGTTATTGAACATTGTATTATTGATGCGGTATCCAAGGTATTGTTCGATTATATTTCATTGCTCAAATATACACGCTTGTATTTCCCGAAGGAGTAGGCAGACGTGTACGTGCCTACACCCAGAGTCCCATGCAATATAATAGGAGGTGAGACTTGATATTAATCGGGCACTTATCCAGACTCCGGACTGCTGGAAGAACCCAATACCATTCTGACTGACCCGGGGACCGAACCAAGAACCTCGTGTTCCGCAGTTGTAGCCAATTATTTTTATATTTTGGGAAAATAGGCCACAAAATGGGCCCTTAAAAAGTATCATTATGTATGTATGTAATGCGCGAGTGCCTGCTTACCCTCGATAACCATAAGGCTGTAGCCATAAGGATAGCATTAGGTACGGTCGTTAAACACACAGGACTGGTACACGAGTGACCTTCGCGTCACCTCTTACAATGTCGTAATATCCCAATCGTCTTAAAAGCCTACCCTGTGGTCCCTGAGTCAACGTTCACTCAACCTTTACATTTTGTACCTGAGAGTGTCGTGAGGAACACTTGGGTCTATTTTTAGGTCTCTTTTTTTGTAAAAAGCCGCGGTGGCCTCGGGGTTACAGCAGTCGCTTGCTATGCAAGCGACGCAAGTTCGAAACCCAGCGCGGCCTGTACCAATGTGTTTTTCTAAAAACTTATGTACAGTGATTTCACACCACGTACTTTACGGTGAAGGAAAACATCGTGAGGAAACCTGCATATTTCTGAGAAGTAATTCAATGACGTATGTAAAGTGTCTGAGACAGCGATGTACTCACCATCTGTCACGTTGGCACTTAATCATCTTCGGTGAAAAGTGGGTGCTTCCTACTACCCCTTCGGGGAATACAGGCGTGAGCATATGTATTTTTATATTTCAGGAGTCCTATCAAATTGGTCCAGTCATCACTCGTTGACTTTGGACGGTATAAATATTGTAAAAGAGTTTAAACAGAATTGTTTAGCCTACAAAGTTATAAATATGAATGTTTTTATGTTTCCCGATCACGCGCAATAATTGAACGGATTCGGATGTAGTTTTGCTTAAAAAATACTGTATATTACCGGGATTACACACATAGGAAACTATACTCTAACAACATCAACGCGGACGACCTCAAGGCACTAAAAGTTAGTACTAATGAGTCCTTTTTACCTATATTATACTTAATCATCACACTTGTTACCAAACCGTTGGTCTTCTTCCCAATCTTAAAAGTTTTCAAGCGCCTTGTTAGAGCATCCTACTTATCTTCTAACCGTCAGTTGTCACGATTATTCCATATTTCTCGTTATTTATATGGTATTATGTGTTGTATAGACAAGTATAATCTGTGTGAAGCGACCTCTTGCGTCATGAGCCGAGTCATCCGTGAGAACACGAGAGCACTTTCACTCCGCGGGAACCTAACCTAATGCTCTGCCTGACGTAACTATCTAACTGTTAGACTTATAAGAAGGTTTGTGTTATTGTGGAATTGGTTTCGAAAATTGTTTGAGAACGATGATGGACACAAGGGGAGTAGTCGTTTCGTAAAAAACACAACAATGTATGGGATAAGGCCAGGGAGATGGTAATGGATAAAGGGGGAGAGGAAGACCTAAGAAACTGGATGGATCGAATAGGTACAGATGTGACGTCTGATAGAGAAAAGTTTAAAAAGAAAGCACGGACGACAGACAGCCTGGAATAATGACAATAATAAGATGCTTAAGAAAAAAAAAATTCGAAGTATGTGTTTAAGTTTGATTTTAGTTCGTGTCTCTGTCACTAGATGGCGTTGTACCCCTTTTATACACGGTATCATTGCGCTCTTTTCGTTGTATATATAGTTTAAGTTGGTATCAATGAATGCTCTCTATGCTTTCCGGAGTTTGAAGTATGTCCTCATTTCCACGGCCATCCCGACCATGAACAGTAAGTACACCTTTTTCACCGAATATAGTATCAAAGATTAGTAATTTTTTAAATTATATACATGTCGAGCATCTTAAAACCATGTCTGAAATAACCCGAACATCAATTCGTGCTAGAATGAAATCAATGATTTGACATGGTATAAGAAATTTATGTCTGTGAAGTACACACTACTTTTTTTCAGCTCTAACTATCTTTATTGAAAGATCTATCCATGTCTAGAATATATCCTAGATTATGTTTCGTTTACTTAAAATGAACGGCTATCCGCCTCACCTCCGAACTATGAACTTTTGGACGAAGCGAAATATGAGCTACTCTTCGAAGCCAGAAATATTCTGGGAAACAATTTATGTTAGTCTGAACATTTGTATAGGAAAATGTTATGTTCTTCGATGGAATTTTAATATCGAACATTGAAGGCGAAGAATGTAAGATATTCGCAGATACGGTTGAACTTTGGTTATTTAACCAATAATTTGTAAACACCGCTCATTGCCCGAACACCTGACAGCAATGCCTCCACATTTTTTGTTTTACCCAACTCAAAACAAATTGTTTGTTACTTGTAAGGTCGAGAATGAACAAAATTATTCGCAAACATAACTTAAAGTCCAACAGATTATGAATAATTCAAATTAAATACCTGTTTTAAGTATGCTCGGCATCGGAATTTGAACTTTCTCATTTCTTATTCCATAGGGTTACCATATCCTACACCAGGTAGCACTCCACTCGCTGGTTCTAAAATTCAGTATAATTATAAATGGTAAAATAGTCCTCTAAGTTGTTAGATGGGCGATAATAGAATAATTGTCTAAGAATATATGGAATCGTTCTAAATGACACACACACACCCATCTATGAGGTTATAAGCAGAATACCAGTAGCCTTAATAAGCGGTGTCCCGTCATTTGCGTGTAAATAAAAGACTAAATTAAAAAATATTTAAGATTTAAAATACTCACGTTAATTGGAGCTAATTTTCATACACATACATATGCTCACGCCTGTACACTTTTCGCCGAATTTGATTAAGTGCCAACGTGACAGATGGTGAGTCTATCGCCGTCTCAGGCACTATACATACGTCTTTGAATTACTTCTCAGACATATGCAGGTTTCCTCACGATGTTTTCCTTCACCGTAAAGCACGTGGTGTGAAATCACTGTACGTAAGCTTTTTAGAAAAACTCATTGGTACAGGCCCCGCTGGGATTCGAACTTGCTCTAACCCCGAGGCCACCACAGCTCTTAGAGCTAATTTTGTTATTTAAAAAAATAGGATCATATTTATTTGTGGATATTTGACGTGTGGCACCACCTTGTCTGTAAATAAGTTCTGTAAACCGCTGAACCGATTGTACTGAAATTTAGAATATAGTTGCTTTAACTCCAGGTTACTCAAAATGGTAGCGATCGAGATCATTAGTCCACCGGTGAGTGTCGCTCCTAGTGTAGACAGGTTGCCTCACAGCGGGTAAGGCTCGGTCCGTCGGTCGTTCACCTTTAGCCAAATGTCGTGAGATCGTGAAAGGATCCACAACTTTATGTACCTACCTACATTTATTGTTTCAACGAGTCTGTGTGCTTAAGTTTTTGCTCATGTTGAGTTTAAAGGCTGTTTGTACGACAGCTGCCCGGCTAATATCGTACACATGGATGTAGGGATTTAAGCGAAGGCTATATGGGATACTGCTATTTAGTGGTGGCCGACGCTTCTGCGGAATATGAGGTTCTGGATGCGATCCCACGGTCGGGTTAAAATGTTAATTTCCCAGTATCCCGGAGTCTGGATTTAGACTTGTTAATGGCAGGCTCGCCCCCTGTCTCATGGGACTTTAACATAACTGACTATATGGTGGTGTACTATAAGTACACCTCTGCCTTCCCCTTTAGGTTATTCCCCTTTAGGTCTCTAGATATTATGACACGACATTAACACCCTTTGAGTGGGGCTCTGGCGCTTGCTATCCAAAACAAACAACAAATGAAAAAGTCACTGCAATTCATGATTATTTTTTACAAGGTATTATCATCCTTGTAGTAGATTTAATGTAAACACATTTTAAATGTCTTAAATAAGCTACAGATATTGAAAAGACAAGCAAGGAGCAATTTGCACAAGTCCCCTCGGTCCCGCGGGAGGATCGTTTAAGGATTCTCGTAAATCAAACTTTTCTAAATTCATAATTCGGGACGCTATGCTGTTCTGCTCCTTCGGAAACTTCTTATCAGACGATTTTTTGCGGGACCCTGAATGTTTAAATATCTCTCGGAATTTATTGCTCTTCCACTCCGTATCTTAATCTGTTATTGTGAAGCCATGACACGGAAAATCCTTAATCGCAGCTTTTATTTTTCTAATTAGTGTCATGATTTATGATACAACTGGCTGATGGAATCTTTAATTATAAGAATTAGTGATCATTCCATTGTTTTATTTGTAGCGAAGCGTGTAGTGTCTCATGGTTTGATCATTACATGAGCGTTTAACATTTGCCTACCCCTTACGAGGGGACCCTAGCAAGAAGATGGGATGAAATATTTTTTCATTAACATCTAAGTGAATTAGGTCGGTACATCCAATTATCTTGTACACATTCGACTAGTGTAAGTTAGCTGCAAATGTGGGCGCCCAACATGGGGCTTCTAATACCGAAAACACGTGCTTACAATCCAGTTCCACGAAATGTAAAGGAAACAGAAGGACGTACGAGGATCCTGGATCATGTTGGGCTGATTTAAGTAGTAACCAAGTGCTAGACTAGTGTTGGATTCCTTGGGCGAAGAAGGTTGCCAGTGCCCCACGGGGGGGAGGAAGGGTTGAGGTGCTATGTTAGGTTTCTTTCTATATAATGTAAGGTTGGCTAGTTATGAAGTATATACATACATATTGTTACGCTTGTATCCCATAGTGATAGGCAGAGACCATCGTTAGCCACGTGCTACAATCCTTACATACTTATTTCCATGTCATGAATGCTCTTTATTGAACGTCCTCTACTGACAATTCTGCTCACATTAACTTCATGAATTTCTTTCGTTACGAATGTAGAATAAGTAACTTTAGAGCATAAATACGTACATACATACATACATATGGTCACGCCTTTATTCCTTGAAGGGGTAGGCAGAGGTGGTGAGTCCATCACCGTCTTAGGCACTATACATACGTCTTTGAATTACTTCTCAGACATACAGGTTGCCTCACGATGTTTTCCTTCACCGTAAATCACTGTAAATAAATATGTAGCATGTGCTAATGCGGTGTAGATATTTTGTATCAATCCATACATACAATATTTTTAATATTCTTCTGACGGAATGTACATGATGCTAACTGTTCCTTACCGGTTCTTCTCAGAAGGCTAGTTTCCGCACCGGTGGTAAATTTTCAACGTTTATAAGTGCATTAGCCGAGCCCATATTGAATAAATAATTTTCACTTTTCATAATCGGGGATGGCTTTGTGTACGAATTTATTTCTGCGACACTTGTGTCTGCAGCTGCGTCGCAACAGTACCAGTAATTAAGGTTTCCGCGAACATCTATATATCCTTCTCGTGATAGCTTTGTATTAGTTTGTGTATTTTTGGCAAATAACAAGCTTAGATCTATATATAAATTGAAGTATTTGTAATTCCAAACAGCTTTTCACTAAATGCATATACGGTACCATAAAAATAAAACAAATTTTCTGTTTGTCCGGCTAATCTCCTAAACGGCTGGACCAATTTTAACGAGACTTTCACTGGCAGATAGCTAATGTTATAAAAAGTTAATTTTATTTAAAACTGTACGCGGGTAAAACAGAAGACATAGCTAGTATTAAATTTCAATTTTACGATAGACTCACCATCTAATTAAGTTAAGCAACCCTAACCCTAGCCAGTAGTTGGATGGGTGACCGGCCGAGTTCCTTCCGTGCCTCGGAGATCTCGTTAAACCGTCGGTCCCGGTTACCAATTTATCATCTTTGGCAATCGTTACAGGTCAGCCAGAGGCCTAAGAAAGTGACAACTGGTTCAACCCAGATTGCCGATTTTCCTCGAAAAAGGGGTCAGTCGGTTCAATCAAGTGCCGACCCCAACAATGTATGGGATAAGGCCAGAGAGATGATGATGACGAAACATAAAATATATTTAAGAATCCTCCCATACAACAAACGTAATTGTTTTGCTATTTGCGGTTTTTTTTGGGATACTAAAACGCGTCAAAGAAATCAATAGTTGTACCTTTATTTCTTGCCATACATACACATACATATAAATAGGAAGGGCTGCAGTTCCGTAGAAGTAGATAACTAAAGAACGGGTGACAACGAGTGTCTGTCTGTGACGTTTCCATTAAATTTCAGACTACCCTCTTTATGTGTTATCTTGGCGAGTCGATCGCCTTTTGTCATCCCCTTCATGTTGTATACTCTCGCTTCATTTTAATTTATGTGAGAGCTACTGATGTCCGAGAGGGTTGTTTTAATATATTTTAACTAGCTGTGCCCTGCGGTTTCACCCGCGTAGATTTTATTTAATTCCTACAGCACTCTAAATGGTTTTTCTAATAATAGTAGCCTACGTTTCTCCTTGTATCATTAGCTATATGCCAGTGAGTCAAAAGTAAAGTTCCGTTAAAATCGGTCCAGCCGTGTCGGAGATTAGCCGGAACAAACAGACAGACAGAGAAAAATATTGAAAATTAGTTTTTTATTAATCAAAGAAGCCGTGGTGGCATTTTGGTTTGGGCAGTCGCCTGCGACGCAAGTTCGAATTCCAGCGAGGCGGGACTAATGAGTTTTTCAAAAAAACTTATGTTCAGTCATTTCACTCCACGTGCATTTACGGTGAAGGAAAACATCGCGAGGAAACCTGCATATTTCTGAGAAGTAATTCAATGAAGTATGTAGTGTCTGAGACGGCGATGGACTCACCATCTGTCACGTTGGCACTTAATCATCTTCGGTGAAAAGTGGGTGTAGTTATTACAACACTTCTGCCTACACCTTCGGGGAATACAGGCGTGAGCATATGTTTAAATCAGTACCGTATATAGTATCATCATGTATTTAGTGAAAAGCTGTTATTTTGGAATCACAAACGACACTTCAACTTTGAGTTGGGGCGGTATATGTACGATAAATGAAATCAAAGTCAACCGTTTTATACTTATATACTGTCAATCATAAAATTGTATACTTTAATATGAACTTCGACAGGTGCCAATAAATACATTTAATAGTTAAACATTAAGTAACTATAAGTTGTAAAATGTTTATGGGCAGTCTCAAACCAATTTAATAATGAAATTAATTAATACCATTAGTTACATTAAGGTGGAAACTATATTGAACTTATGCCACGATATCGATGTATATTTATTCTTAATTATGTTTAAGTCCCATGTAATAGGGGACGAGCCTATAATGGTACGAGATGGAAAACCCCAATAACACTATGCCCGAATCAGGAATCGAACCAGGACCTTGTCTTCCGCAGTAGCGTTTGCGACCACTAAACCAACGAGGCAGTCTAGGAAAATATTTTTCAATTTTATATATCTGTATGTAGTATGTATAGATATATATACATATACGAAATACTTTTACTTATTGCAAAAAAACTTCTCTCAGCGGGGATTGAATCCACGTCTAACACTGCTCGCATGTCGCTGACCACTCGCTTATACTGCCGTCATCGTAGATACGAGATAAAGCTGGTTATCAACGTACTCACACACATCGGATGACCGTCATTACGGGTAACATTGACCTCACAACAATGTAAACATGTAACAGGAGAGCTGCTTCTTACTGCTCCAGTATCGTTACAACTACTTACAAGGATTTCGAATTCAATCAGGCTTTTTAGCTAAGACTGCCTGGTAGGTTCTGTATACTGGTAGGTAGCAGCCTGGAGGCTAGATTAGTGCTCGGTTAGTGGCAATAGGTTCGCCCCCTTTTGCATGGTTGTTCTATAAGTACACCTCTGCTTACCCAAGGTGGGATTGTAACCCACGACCTCTGCAAACAGTGCAGTTGCTCTGCCAACTGAGCACTCGTGATCACACTTCATGCGTCGATTTTTTCCTTTACTTGTTTTTGCTGTTTGGCCTTCGCTGAATACCTCTAAGATGCCATAAGAATGCAAGTATGAATATGCCTTTTATCAGCACTGTAGAGCGCACCTTCTGTAAGTATGAATACTGTGTCACAGTTGCATGTGTAACATTGCATCAGTTGGGTGTAGTTCCCCCTTGCAGCGGCCGTGCCAGGCCGTGCCTTGCGCGTACGCACCTCTATACCCCTCTCGCTCGCACACCACGTGACCGGAGTAATCAACAACCTTGGTTCACAGAATGTTTTTAATATTTTTTGTTTGTCCGTTCGGTTTGTGGTAAATTTTGCATTTTGTTATGGCTGGGTACAAATAAATCCTTCTCAAAATACCGGCTTCCGTTGATTTCATTGAAATAACAAAGCTCCTGAAAGCTCTATGTTTGTCGATCGTCACGTGACAATATTTTATATGGACAGGCTTATACAATCAATCATATTTGTTGAAACAAAAAAATACTTGCAACGGGAACCACAAATATCACATGTATCTAATTCAAAAGTGAAAAAAAATATCGATAATTCAAAATACCTTATATTTGATTAGACTTTTAACAAAATACTTTCAAATCTTCAGAATCAAAGAACTCGAGGTTGCTTTACTGAGAAGAACCTGGCAAGAAACGCAGTACCTAATAAGTCTCCAATAATATTTTTATTAATTTTGAGTATTAGAAAATAAATCACAAAAGTTATACGTATAAGTCCATGGACACAGTTCCAATGTTGATAAAAAAGAATAATCGTGTTGTTTGAGATGATCAGCTCCCACAAGCAGCACCTGTTCACAAGTATGACGTGAATGACTTTCACACTTTGAATCTGCTGAATTTTGTGTGCTTTTACAGCATATATTCGTACTATAGAGAACATAATCAGATAATCTTTATGCCAATTTAATAACAACCCAATTAACAACGTAATAAGGCTTATTAATATAATTTATTAATTGTTCAGCAAAGATCCACGTTGTCGAAGAGAGCTGAAAATAATTTGTGAAGTAATAAGTATTCCCTAATGCAATTTTTCGCGTCGGCCCTCCATCCATGGCGGATGGAGCTGGAAATTTATGAATTATTTAAAGCGTTATGTCTTTGTCTGGGGTTTACTAAAAGTGGCATGATGATGAGACTGAATACATTTGCACTTCATTAAACATTCAGCTTTGCTCGTGTTTTTGTTACTTTTAAGGTGCACCAAGAATCACCAAGAACAGTATCCAAACGTGTGAAGTATATGCTAAACTCGACTTCTTTGGCATTTGGTCAAAAGGTATAATTTTGGAATTACAAACAGATTCTTCAATTTTATTTATCTGTATGTATATATGTATGGATATAGAAGATAAACAAGAGGCTCTACTATTGATAGTTTCAGGCCAGTTAAATCAATTATCACATAAAAGTAGGCTCTACTACAGTTTAAAAGGTTTTTTGTACCCAGTGAACATTCAGTCGAGTAAATATTTGATTTGTCCCCCGCGCCGGCTGCTCTATTACACGATCGAGGGAGGAGTGAACGCGTTTTTACATATTACTGATGCCGTCACGAGAAATGAGCGCTCAGATTAAATAGCTGGACTCTAAAGTAAGGTTTGAATATTACTAACAGCATTCCTCCATAAGGAAATATCGTGCTATTGCGGTAAAAAATTAAGTAATTTTTGCCACAGTAAAATCATATTTGCTGCAAAGAATTCTAGCTGGATTCTGACGATTCGAAATTACTTTATTATATTAAAAAAAAAATGCATATCACAAAACATCGCCTGATATTGTTGGGTTTAATAGCAGTTGCATCCATCTGGTTTATACATACATACATATGCTCACACCTGTATTCCCCGAAGGGGTAGGCAGAGATGTTGTTATCACAACACCCACTTTTCACCGAATTTGATTAAGTGCCAACGTGACAGATGGTGAGTCTATCGCCGTCTCAGGCACTATACATACGTCTTTGAATTACTTCTCAGAAATATGCAGGTTTCCTCACGATGTTTTCCTTTTTTTTTTAGAAAACCTCATTGGTACAGGCCCCGCTGGGATTCGAACTTGCGTCGCTTGCGTAGCAGGCGACTGATCTAACCCCGAGGCCACCACGACTCTGGTTTATGGCTTTTGGAAAGGGATGAATATAATTTTAGTCAGAGTTTGTTTTCTTCTTGATTTTAAATATGTGTCAAAGAGGGTAGATTTTGACTAGGATCCCCACCCGCCCCCGCCCATCCCTCGGGCTACACCATCCGCAAACATGCTAATTACCGGCGCAATGCCGCGACCAGCCTGTGGTCTTTCCTTTGAGTCCTTTCCAATCCTTTCCATTGCTGAAGGCTTTGATGGAAGATAAACACGGGTTTGCGACTGGAATTAGATTATTACGGAGTTTAGAAATTAAGTTTGGCTGTTAAGTCACTCGCTGGGATTATAAATTACAATCCATTGATGTGATCGGCGTACGGTCACAGTATACGTATATAGCTTACTAAGCTTATATGTATACAATTCACCTTTTAGAAAGTGCCTCTTTTTTGCCAAATTATTTACGTGTTGATAAATAGCCTTGAAGGTAACCAATAGTTTGTATTTGGAGGTATTTTTTTCTACCTCGTTCGTATAGTGGTCGCAAGTTCTGCGGAGCAAGAGTTCTTGGATTCAACACCGAGTCGGGCAAAGTCTTTTCATTTGTAATTTACCAATGAATGGAAATAGGCTTAAACCTAACAGGTGGAATGTGGGTGTACTTTAAGTACACTCTGCGTATCCCCTCGGGGAACACAGACGTGAGCCTATGTATGTGTGTGTACCTACTGTTAATCTTCGAAATATAATTGCATAGACATACTCAGATGGTTTTATCGTATTACTCACAAAATTAATATCCGACCCCGTGGTATTTTCTCGACGGTAAGTAAACCATGATAACATGATAAGTTGGTATATTTTAGAACTCTCTCTTTCGCGATATCTCACGCTCAGTTCCAAATTGATTTCCTTTTCCCGTCCACTTGAAATAAGGCATTTATTAAAAGCATATAATGTTATCGCGATCTCAAAGCGGTTCCAACTGAATCAACTGTATATGCCAAGTTTGCCATGCGAATCTGTCCTGTATTACAACGTAGTTAACGACTACAACTCTTGTAGTTTGAGACGAGTGGCTAGAAGCGGAAATTAAATCAATCAGTGTGAAGAGACGTTCGCTTCCGCCGGTTATTGTGCCGTACACTTTACAAGTATTATAATATTAGTAACTAGCGCTCACTGCTTCGTATGCGTAGAAATTTCAATCGTCATTTAACTCCCATGTAGGAGAGGAATTCCGAGAAAATACATACTTACACCTGGCCAAGGTGATACTGTCCAGATGTCTCTAGTACCAGCTGTTTAGGCTTTTCGTTACTAAAGCCAGTCAGGACATAGAATTATTTATGTATAGACGCACAGTTGACAAGCATATTTATCGCAAAGCATATCTTCGAAGAGGTAGGCAGAGGTGTTTTAACACCCACTTTCCACCGATGATTATAACGTGACAATGTGTCAGGCAAAGCGTTATTGGGTTTTTCCATCTGTAATTTCTCATTAGTAGCCCAAAATCTGAATTTATACCCGGTTAGTGGGTCTGAACTATAACTGGGTGTGTGGGTGTATTATAAATACTCTGCCTACCCTTTCGGGTAATACAAGCATATGTATGTATGAGAATTAGACATCGTGAAATAGCACGCAGTATAAATCCATCTGTAGTTAATATGTTAAGGGTACGGATGTCGTTCGTTTCCACTCGCTCAGTAAACACGGCACTGTTTGTACACATTTTTCCTTTAATTTGTTTCATTGGAGCGACATTTCCAACGAGAATTGATGCAAAAGTAATTTGTGTAAAATACGAGTGTCACAGAGCCCTACAGACATCGTTTATATAACCCTACCAACTGCTGTATTCAATATTTCAGTATACATCTCACTTTATTAGTATTAACAGACTTTACAGCACAATTTTTCTTGAATATTTTCCACCATAAAAACCGGCCTTTTAAGTATAAGGTGTGCTCCACGCGTTGCCAACGAGATGAGAATTCCATTAAAATACAATAAAGCACTCAGCATGTATGAAATATTTGAATATCATAATTTGTATAGAATATGTTATGTATGGAGAGGCTCCGAGGAGTCTATTGGAGTTTCCAGACGAAGCTTCATTGTTGGCTGAAGTTATTGTACTTGTTATACAGGCATCGCCTTTGATAATATCATACCTAAGGATCCTGAATAGGATAACCCAGAATTCTTTAAATCTACACGAAGTTACAGACAGATCATTCAAATATAGTTCTCACTTAGAAAAATGCTTACTGTATTGAACATTGCATGGTAATGTAGGTAGTTTGGATGTACTTATTAAGTCCCATCTAATAGGGCATCAGATGCCAGGCTGCTAATCATCTTCGGTGAAAAGTGGCTGTTGTATCACCTGTGCTTACCGTTACCGGTTACCATAACTGCCTCGTTGGTCTAGTTTCGATTCTCGTTCGGGTCAAATAAAGGCATATTACGATTTTCTGTCAAAAAACTCACAATAAATGCCCGGAGTTTGGTTGGTCGTGTAGCCTCGTGCCTCAGAAAGCATGTAAAGCCGTTGGTCCTACGCCTGATCTCTCTCCGGTCGTGTCGGATTGCCTCCCATCCCACTATGAGAGTGAGGGAATAAAGAGTGCACCTGTGTTTGCACACACACTTGTGCACTATAATATCTCTTGCGCAGATGACTGATCCCCGTGGAGATTAGCCGCTTTAACCGAAATTCGGTAGGAGATCATTATTACCATTCTGAGAAGGCGTAGCGTAAGTGTATTTTTTTTATATTTTTACACGTTCAATGGGTAAACAGAGAGGATTCTCCACTCCTGCAATTCTCACGCATCAATATAAATATAATGCCATTT
Organism: Watsonalla binaria; assembly: GCA_929442735.1. Lineage (NCBI taxonomy): Eukaryota > Metazoa > Arthropoda > Insecta > Lepidoptera > Drepanidae > Watsonalla > Watsonalla binaria. Next base: position 283,874 of record OV838929.1, on the reverse strand, counting down.
TTTGATAACTTTATTTAAGTAATGATATAAGAAAAGTAATCAGCACAATTCTGATTCCATTTCATAATTCCGTCCGGACGCAACGCAGAGCCCGCGGTCCGATCACATTCAAATAAATCCACTTATCTAATAAATACACTGCCTTCTGTCGTTGGCTGTTGGAATAATTGTTTCAAAAGGATACGCAACATTTGTTTGTTACTTGCTTCCTGTGTTCGTAACTAGGTATCCAGGCAGGTATTTTGGTATCCAGATATGGTTAGGGAATATACAAATACGAAGAGCTTAACTTAAGAAATATGCTTCAAACCTTTTTATAAATCGGATTTTAATCCAAATAACATTAAGACCAAAAAGCAGAAGCGTAACTTTGAAAAGTCGATGTCGTTTATTACGAATCCGTCATACTCTTCACAATGTCTCATCGTAGGTACGTTTTGAGGAATAATGTTAATTTTCGTTAGCACCTGGGGGCCTACTATCACGGGTTTAAGCAGAACGTATTAAGAACTACTGAGGTTTGACGTTTCATTTTGGTACCGTAAAATTAAATGTCAAAGCTAAGAACGCGCAGCTGAAACGATTATAGTTGACCTCCTAGGGTGCGTTTCATTTGTGTGCTTTAAAGTGGCGTTTCGTTCCTGTGACAGACAGACTGACAGACACATAAAGATCCTAAAACAGACGTTTTCTCACTGGCTATACGAAACTTTGAAAAGCTTCCATTGCAGCATAGTTTAATTTGTAGTAAGCACTCGGTTTAACTTGCAACGTGATACGAAGTATCCGATACTCGACGTAAGCATTCAAACAAGAGGAAAGTTTCTATGTTATAAAATTCTTCATTAAACATTGAGCAATTAAGAGTAGTTTACTTGATTTACCATTTGTGACATTTTTATTTAATTAAGTATGAAATACTAGTAGCCTCGGGGCAAGTTCGAATCCCTGCGGGACCAATGAGTTTTTCTAAAAACTTATGTGCAGTGATTTCACACCACGTGCTTTACGGTAAAGGAAAACATCGTGAGGAAACCTGCATATGTATGAGAAGCAATTCAAAGACGAAAGAAAAAACCTTTTTATATATATATATTTTACTTTTCAGTAATGTTCATACTCCCGACATCGGACTCCGCGGTTTAGTTAAACATGTTTTAAAACAAATGAGAACCGTTCCCAACGAAAGCCTGACAGCAAAAGTAACGTCGAATCTTTTTAGCTTCGAAATCATATCTTTGTGACATTGTTAAACACAATCCTCAATGCAAACGCTGTCCACTGCCCATTAGGTGATTAAATAAATCAAAAGCTGCAGTTCGCACCTCGCAGGAAGTGAGCCAGGACCAATGACCTGCAATTGAATTGATTGGACATCCGGGATGGGGACACACCGCACACCACTACACGTATGTCATCACTAGGACTAGCTTTTGACGGCGACTTCATCCATATTATGGACTCCTTACGTACATTGAATAAACAGACTTCTCCTGAGAAATATACAACTGACTTCTGCCCGCCTTGTCTGTTAGGGTCCCAATAGACCAATAAAATACATGCACCCCACTATTGTCTGAGGGTTCAATTGTAATAAAGAATTTAATCACACTCAGCTCATCACATAACTGCAAAATGTTCTAATAATTTGATAGGTATTTATTAAGATTTTTATTAAATAAAGAGCTGTAATGACCTAGTGGTTTTGAGTAGTCGCCTGCTACGATAGTGACGCAAATTCCAATTTTGCATATGTCTGAGAAAATTTTCGAATGCTTATATTGCTTGAGACGGCGATAGGCGATCTCCGGTGAAAAGAGGTTGCTGCAAAGCCTTTACCTACCCCTTCGGAGACCCCATTAGATAAGAAAGGGGTGGACATAATATTGGTTTATAATAACTTTCCATACCTTTTCCAATATACAAAACCTTCGCAAAACCTCCTTTTAGAATGTCATTTCTTAGTTGCAATAAATTTATGTTTACAAAAGAGGCGAGCGTTAATTTCGCTGGAATGGCAGCGGCTCCCATATTCATATGGAAATTAAATGGCTTATAAATCACGGCAGGCCCCTGTTACACGTGATCACATTATCACCTCCTCAGCGAAGTAATATTTAAAATGACGCTTCAAGTTACGTTATATGTAGGGTCGTCACTTTTAAAGGGAATATTTTTATCATAGAGCATCAATCGGTGGTACATATAAATAAAAAAACCATAATAGTTGCCTAAGATACAAACAAACATTAGCTATGAGGCAGTGAAAGTCATAATCGTTATAATCGGCCCAACTAAACAGACAGACCGACAGAGAAAAAAAATATAATTGGTTTTTCTATGCAGTACTTACCGTGTATACTTTCATATGCATTTTTTCAAAAGGTGTAATTTTGGAATTACAAACAGACATTACAAATTTATTTATCTGTATACATTTGAGCGATTTTAGTTAATTCTACATCAGCACAAACATTGTCTTAAGTTCCAAATATCTAAATATATACAACTCAAAGGTGATTGACTGACTGACATATTGATCTATCAACGCACAGCCCAAACCACTGGATGGATCGGGCTGAAATTTGGCATGCAGGTAGATGTTATGACGTAGGCATCCACTAAGAAAGGATTTTGATTAATTCTACCGCCAAAGGGATAAAATAGGGGATGAAAGTTTAGGCTACTTTTAAAAGACAACTTAGGGTATGCCAACGCGGGTGAAACCACGGGGCACAGCTAGTCATCCAATAAGCATCGAACCATTAGTAACCTCTAACAACTACACTTTACCATAAACTAAATCTCAAACTCAAAATCAAAAATATCTTTTTTTGATAAGACTTTTAACAACGTACTTTCAAATCGTCAGAATGACATATTTATACAGCTAGAAGCTTCTCGTGACAAGCGGGCTGGGGCTTTTCTCGCTCAGAGAATCAGCATTGCTATTCGACGTGGCAATGCTGCCAGCCGATCCCGAGAGACACCGATTTGGGCCAAGTTTTCTACTTGTAATTAGTTTTTAGTTACTTATTTATTATTTGTTATTGTTAAAAAACAAATAAAGAACCTAAAACTGTCATTATACAGGATACCGATACCGCCAGGTTCGGAAAATTGTGTTCACTGAGAAGAACCTGGCAAGAAACTCAGTAATTACTCTTTTAAAAAATATAAAATGTGAGCCCATGCACACAGTTCCAATGCACAAATGTCGATAAACAGGAGTACAGAGAACTGTAGCCGCATCAAACACCTACAAAATATGATATAAGTCCTGTATATAAACGAAATAACGAAGGTGAAACATCAAGAATGGTAAAATGATAGTTCCCCGAGGAGGCCGAGAGATATGAGCCGGTAACAAATGTCCCGGTTATTCCCGGCAGTAGTCATTTGTTACAGTAATTACCCGGCTCCAGGTGTAGTACCTAGTCATTCAGGTCAGCTGGAGGTGTTGCCACTATTGTCTTCTATCGTTTTTTATTGTGAACTCTAGAAGTGCTATGAGGGATCACCTGCAAAGACTCAAATTCAGAGATTCAAAATGATGAAAGAGATGAAGTTCGTAGTTATAATATTAAACACATAAATAAAATTAAAGTGTGAAACTCTGGGACCTTGGGGTCCAGATGCTCATCAACTTTTCAAAGAGGTTGCACGTCGTCTGGTAGAAGCTTCTCGTGACAAGCGTGCTGGGGCTTTTCTCGCTCAGAGAATCAGCATTGCTATTCAACGTGGCAATGCTGCCAGCCTTCTTGGCACGATCCCGAGAGACACCGATTTGGGCCAAGTTTTCTACTTGTAATTAGTTTTTAGTTACTTATTTATTATTAATAAATTATAAAATATTAAAGTGTCTATTTGTAATTCCAAATAAAAAGTTTTCACTAAATGCATATGAAAGCGTATATACGCTACTAACATAAAAAAAAACTATTTGTGCCGGGTAATCTCTGAAACGGTTGGGTTGATTTTAATGGGACTTTCACTGGCAGATAGATAGGATGAAACCCTTCCAGCTGTTTCAGACTTTAGCCAGAACAAGCAGACAGACAGAACTACAAAAAAGATAATATTTGTTTTATATTATTAATCACGTGAATTTAGAACAGCTGCTCAAACGGACATTTCAATTGTATTTATTTGTATCTACAGACGGCGGAATCTTTGTTGGTACAGAATAGTGATGTGTACTTATGATTGCGATGTTTTGCTCTACTGAAGCAAAGTCTAACGTGGGTGTTATCCAGTTCATTATTTATATCAATATTAGGCCTGACTCCATGTGAAATTCTACACCTTTAATTCCTGACTGCATCATCTGTGCCTATTGAATCGTACTCACTAGCCTCTCAATTAAGACGTTTGTCCAACAACTTGACATCCTTGAATTGAATAATTCCCTTCGATGTAGTTGCCTATCACATTTGGGAACGCACACGGGAGCAAGATCATTCGGATTCACATATTGTCACGGGAACCATTAACGACAACTGAACGAAATAACTGGTTACTTAACACCGTGGCGGGCTTGAGGTTTGAACTTGCGTTGCAAATTGCAAGTTCGTACCAGCGGGGACTGTACTACCAAGCCACGTTGACCCTTAATCATCTTGTGTAAAAGTGGGTGTTGTTATTACAACACCTCTGCCTACCCCTTCGGGGAATACAGGCGTGAGCATATGTATGTATTTAACTAGTTACTTATGACACACAAAGACACCAATATAGATTTAAGTTAGGTACATTTACACTAATAATGAACATCGATATAAAACTATATTGATATCATGGCTTTACCATTGCATGCTTCGTTAAAATTGACATAAAATATCACAAATTAATTAGTATTGAAAACAATTAAGGCTATTTATATTGTATGTTTTAAAATGCAGCAAAATCACGATATAATAACGAAATAACAGTAATTAATGAGTTAAACAACAAATCCATCGCTTCGTGCTCTGACAGCGAAGAGGCAATTACATTGAACGCCGCAATTATGTGTACACAGGCATGGCGATGTATCGATTGACTTCACAATCGAATTGAGCGACCATCGAGTCTATACATACAATCATTAAGAAGCATGTGGTCTCCTGATGTTAGTTCTCAATTTTAAAGAGTAGCAAACACTCTTATTTATATTATCTCGGTTTAAGCCGAGCGTATTATGAGGGTACGCCCTCAATACTTAAACTAATTACAAGTAGAAAACTTGGCCCAAATCGGTGTCACTCGGAATCGGGCTAAGAAGGCTGGCAGCATTGCCAATTTGAATAGCAATGTTGATTCTCTGAGAAAAGCCCCAGCTCGCTTGTCACGAGAGGCTTCTACTAGATGTGCGATTCTTTGAAAAGCTAAAATCAATAGGAGCTATAATGCCCATGACATCAATTTCAAATGTCATTACAATATGGTCATCTCAAGCTACGCATTTAGTTATAAGTAGATGTACTAGATTTTTAGTTATGTTAATTTTTATCGACATTTGTGCATTGGAACATTGTCCATGAGCTCACGGTTTTTTCAAATTATTTATTTTGTATTCTTTAAATTGTATAATATTTTTGAAAAGAGTAATTACTGAGTTTCTTGCCAGGTTCTTCTCAGTAAAAGCAACCTTCCGAACCTGGCGGTAGCATGTATAATCCTGTATAATTATGTCATTCTGACGATTTGAAAGTACTTTGTAAAAAGTCTAATCGAATAAAGATACTTTTGACTTTGACTTTGACTTTGAATATCCATACAAACCAACTGTATATTTAACATCATTGTAGATTCTACAGTTCGTGCAATTAGAAGATGGCCTTCACCTTAGAGCATGACTGAGTGACAGGCTTATATTAAAACTTATAACGCTGCTCTTTTTGGTCTGGACTTTAATAATTGGGAACTAAACATTTAATTAATAAATGTTTTTTTTGTTACAGGTAACATTGCTTTCCTAGTAAGCCACGCGTGCATGTAAGTTGGCGATGCAGGCAGAAACGTCCATGTCAGAGATATAATCTGTCTATGCTTGACGACCTAACCAACTGGCCCGTTATTTTCTAAGAATTAATACATTATCTACTTAATTAAGTTTTAGTTTTATCATATCCTGATGCATGTTCAGATAATAAACGGTGCTTTGACATTTATCGGAGTTGAAGCTCTCGTCAATCAATCATAGTCGATCATTTTATGAAGGCAATCAAATATCGTTGGTGTCCCAAATCATACACCTTCAATATTTATGCAAGATGCAAATAACTTTACCCAAACTACAGCCCTAATTACCAGCTTGTAGAGTCAGCAAAAACATGCCATACAGTACGGTCCACACAAAAAGCTAATGACGTATTTAATTGTCGTTTTTCCGCGCGGCCTTGCTTTTTGCTGACTCTCCTTTGTTGTGTGTATTGTTAGTTGGTGAATGATCGGGTTGAGGTTCGGTTCCAGTGAAAGATCAAGGATTTGTTGTGTATTGTGATGGAAAATACCGCTAATAGCATATTGTGTGGATTGTTGCGTAAAAATATCTTCTGGATCGAGTGGTTGTTGAATATCTTACCGACTCTTTGATATTGCTAAATTGAATGTGGATTTTCAAATGTTTACCTTCTAATAGGCGACATATTAAATAGGACACCACCTCATGTACTTAAGACTAGTTGTTTCATCTGTGCTTTATATTTTGTTTCCAACTACTCGCAAAGTACCCCTATCACAGGTTTGCCACCGTTTTTAATCTGTACTCGCTAGTGTCACTCGCAATATTTGTATGATGATCTTCACGTCACCGCTGGGAGTCGCTGCACAATTTCTCATACTTATATTCGGCGGAGACTGATTGACTGATGGAGATTGATTACGAAACGGTTGCAAAACCGTGATAGGGGTACAGAGCTCTACAGCGTTACCTTGTAATATTCATAAAGAATTTTAAACACTACTATTTAATAAAGGTGAAGTCAATCTGATGATGGAGACGAAAGACGATGCAACTTCTCAACGATTTACAGGAAGTACCCAGTATTTGGACTAGGTTAATTCGTATCGATGAAAACTTTTCACTTAGATGGGCTGTGACTGGCACTTTGCAAGTCACTGAAAAACGCGATTATTTTTTATAAAAAAAACGCATAAAATTTTGTGAAAATTCTACTTACTTTTAAGATGGTGCCCAACGTAGCATCAAACACCAACTTCAGAAGTAAGTAATTTATTTCACATAAATCTGACTATTTGAAAGTACTTTATTGAAGTCTAATCTAATAAAAGAAGATAATGTTTAACCTCAAAAAATATAATCCTATAAATAAAATATTATTATTAAAAGGAGTCCTTGTAGGCAAGGTTCCGAAGATACTGGCAGCATTCCCTCTTCGGATGGCAAGACTAATTCTTTGTCCGAGGTAGCTGCCAGCTCTTCGGTCTCCTGTGATAAATTCATTTTTCTCTTTTTGATGGCGGTTTACTTTTATCACCAACCTTAATGGCGTGAAGAGTTGCTAAGCACCGACTGTAATTGCATCTTAAATATCCGAATACGAAGTTCACGACGGTCGCTAGTATACAAACCTATTGCCAATATCGGGCAAGTAATGTTGCGGAAGGCTTTTCATCTATAAAGAGGTCGTTATTGGATGTATATCGTGTGATACTATTGGCATGATCTCTTGATACATCTATTTCAATAATAACCTTCTACAACTATCATCTGGGCCAAACGTGTTCTTATTACAATGATATTTCAGTTTTGCGACAGTGACAGATGTATAAACCGTAAACAGAGGTGTAGTTACAACAACACTGCCATTTCACCGAATATGATTAAGTGCCAACGTGACAGAAGGTCCATCGCCGTCTCAGGTCCTATACATAATTCTTACACATATGCAGCTTTCCTCACGATGTTTTCCTTCACCGTAAAGCACGTAGTGTGAAATCACTGCACATAAGTTTTAATAAAAACTCATAGGTACAAGCCCCTCTGGGATTTGGGCAAGCGACGCTTGCGTAGCAGGCGAATGCAAACCCCACGGCCACCACGGCTCATGAGTCAAAATATCATAGCAATAAGCTCATGATCATATTCAATGTCAGTCATAGTCTCCGACGCATGGAGAGTGAAAGAGACGGCCAGTCATCCATCCAACTATTGGCTCGAGTTGGAGATGCTTAACATGTTGATCGAATGAACTGTGCCACGAACTCCTCCCAGTATCTGTCTCTCTGCATGTACGTATTTTCATACTGTGGTTCAGTAATCAGATGATCACAGTTCATCTAGAAACCTTCCTCTTTGGGTAGACTTCTTTGTGTTCAACATTTGGAGCAGAAGCGATTTAGCGAAATATTGATCGTAATAGTTTTGGGGACATTTGACAAGGGATGTAATGGGTGGATGATCATTAGTTATTTTATTGGTAATTTATACATTTTCTCCTACTCTACCCAATGGTTGTCCATAAGGGCTTGCCTTGAGCGATGAGGCAGCCATTTTCACCTTTATGTAATAATGAACTTCACAGTATATGGTGTGCAATACAAGTGTAAATAAATAATTGGTATGCATGACCGAGTCCCAGCTCAGGATGAACTCAGGAATTTTCTTGTTCTAGATTCCAAATTACTCTTCTCTTCATAACCAATTTCCAAGAAGTTCCCTCTTCTACGCTTCATTCCACAATTTAATATTCTGTAGCCTCCGTAGGACTGGATATTTCTTCATAAAACCTCTCATATTAAGTTAGGTTAATATCGAGTAATGTCGCACCCTTCTTGGAACCACGGCTCGTGTTCCCGTTCCAGTGTATTGTGAGGGTTGCTCCACCGGTGCTTTCACTATTGACACTCGTAGGCTAAGTAACTCCTTGTAACACTACTAGCTATCTGAAAGAATGAAAGTCCCGTTAAAATCGGTCCAGCTGTTTCAGAGAATAGCTGGAACAAACAAACAGACAGAAAGAAACTTTAGAAATTTGTGTTTTATGTGAGTAGCGTAATAATGACATATACACATTTCAGACACTTAAATTTTATATATAGATAAAGATTATGATACAATCATTATTATAGCGACCAAATCAAAATAAAGTTGACAAATAAATGGAAATTACAAAAGTCAAATTTCTAGTTAGCTATTCCGAGGGTCTGTGGGTTCCTTGAAATTATCAGGTGTGTTTATTTCAAAAGCAAGCTATCGATCGTGATAAGACTCCTGTAAGTGCATAGAGCCATTGTAAAGAAGCTGTGAGCATTGTAGGTCACACCACAGGCACGCTCGCAAGGCAAACACATTCCAAAGGCTGCCTCACGCCTGTTGCTTGTGTGCTACCAGCATAATCTTCAGAGAGAGGGTGGCGGCACGTCGGATACCGAGGATGGGGTTATCTAACAAATACGCAGCTGTTTAATTATATTTATTTACTAGCTTTATTTTCAAGCTTCGATTCGCGGAAACTTAATTTGTTTTCTAAATAAAAGTAGCCTATGTTACTCCTTCAAATATTAGCTATCCGACAGTGAAAGTTCCGTTAAAATATATCTAGCCATTTCAGAGATAACCCGGAACAAACAGACAAACAGATAGATAGAGAAAAAAAATAAAGCTTGTTTTTTTAAGTCAGTATCATATATAGTGAAAAGCTGTTATTTTGGAATTACAAACAGACACTTAATTTTTTTTTATCTGTGTAGGGAACAGTACTAAAAACTAATGACAAGTAGAAAACTTGGCCCAAATCGGTGTCTCTCGGGATCGTGCCAAGAAGCCTGGCTTGTAATATATATATATATAAATAAATATTAATAATAGTTATGGCTTATGCGAGGGTCTCAATATTAATCTATTTCTGTATAGGTATAGATTTTGTAAATAATAAATTATTCCGTAGCTTGGCTAGTGCATAACATCGTCCACAGGTATCAGCGCCCTCGATCACGCCGGTGTAAATGAAAGTGAGATTGTCTCCTGTTTACCTCTCTCTGTCCGATAACCTCGCGGGGTCACGGTAATCCCACGCAATTAGACATTTGACAATGTATCGTGCAGGTAGGGCTAAAAAGGCCACTTTGGGAGAATCATAATTTATTTATTTATTTATTTTAGAGAAACAAACAGTATTATAAGACCTTACATATTAGTACATAACAATTATACATAAACCAGTGAAGTTTCTACTGATAAATTGAACATATTCAGAGGACGCTTGCAATAAAGGTACATTTGTGTGAATGCGATCACATCTGTTGACAATGTGATGTTTTTAAATATATGTAAGGTAAACTAGGTTTATATAATATCTATATCTAAAGCCAATAAAGAGTCTCTAACTCCCTTTTTAAAGTTACTTATTGAAACATTGAGGACATCAATATTTTGGAAATGTTTGTTGTACATTGAACACGAGCGGAATACAAATACATTCTTAGCATAATTAGTATGGACCTTAGGAATATTATAAAAAGATTGAATAATGTGATCCGAATATGATTCATCATCGAAATGACAAAATAGTCAATTAGGTGCAATTCATATTATGATTCACGAATGATTAATATTTCGCAATTCTCCTGTTTCACACTTTCCTATGAAGATTCCTAAAATGGTCCACAAAATATGAATTGCTTTTGTGACAGATAAGAATCATAATAAGTTAGTTAGGGACTAACTCGCATCATATTCGGATCACATTATGATTCTCCCAAAGTGACCTTTTCAGGCAATGAATAGAAAAAAGAACTAATATAAGCCATCTCCAAAGTTATTGCATATGCATATGCATTATGGCATTCTGCAGCCCCTTTTTCAAAATGCCACCTCTCGAGGTGGTCAATTGTGTCTCAAGGAAGGTCTGTTCTTTAGGAGGTGAAGGTATACCTTTACTAAGAAAGCGAAGATCTTAGAATATGAATCTTTTGTATGCCAGCGTATGCAAGTATAAAGATTTTGTAGCCCATTTGCCATTCGTTAATTAAAACTCTAGGGAATAATGTAGTGTATATAGAAGAGCGCGGCATCGACAAACGACCAACATAACACTATCAAAGTGCACCAGAAGACGTCCGTAACGATGTGGTCTCACTATCCGAGCCATTTCTGATGCGTAACTACTACTGGTGCGGTAGGGCTGCTCTATAAACTATACTATTATCGATATTAATATTATAAAGAGGAAAGATTTGTGAGATGAGGAAGATGAGGAGCTCGTGGCACAGTTGCGCATATCATTCGATCAGCGAAGTTAAGCAACCCCAAGCCTAGCCAGTAATTGGATGGGTGACCGCCCGAGTTCCCTCCGTGCCTCGGAGAGCACGTTAAGCCGTCGGTCCCGGTTGCCAATTTATCATCTTTGGCAATCGTTACAGGTCAGTCGGAGGCCTAAAATAGTCTGACAACTGGTTTAACCCAGACCACAGATTTTCCTCGTTAAAGGGGTTGCGAAGGTCAGATGGCAGTCGCTTCGTATAATAAGGTGATAAGTTACTGCAGTGTTGTGAGTGGCAACCCTATCGGTTCGCGTCGCAAGCAAAATGTCGTTATGGCGGTAAGGAGGTGACATTATACATGGTGCTCTAGTGATAGCCCAGTACTTAGGTGGCGTCCTACTTGTAGCGCACCTCTTCATCCGACTGACCTACCTTCGTACAACCTTACTACTGACTAATGTTACACTTAAGGTATTATCGTCATATATACGTGTGCAAATTGATTTTGTTTAAGAAAAGACAAAATTACTTTGATTTTAGAGTAGACTAGTTGTGCCCTGCGGTTTCACCCGCGTAGGTTTAATTTGATTCTCGCAGAACCCTAAATATTTTTTTTTAAATAAGAGTAGCCTACTCCTTGGAACATTAGCTCCCGTTAAAATCGGTTCAGTCGTTTCGAAGATTACCCGGGACTAAGTGACAGACAGACGGAAAAAAATTGGTTTTTCAATGTCAGTACCGTGTATACTTTCATATGCATTTAGTGAAAAGGTGTTATTTGGGAATTACAAACAGACACTTAAAATTTATTTATCTGTATGCATATGTATTAATGATGATGAAATTGGCGTTTGTTCGAACTTTGATACCTAATATGTGTTGGTCAGAAATCCCACATTCAAATTTGTTTAATTTTTAGTAAGAAATCGATGCTGTTCGTAATATAGGAACATATATCCATAGAATTAATAAGCACTATGACTACGTATGAATTATATCGTAATGTCACGTTATTTATGAATACGAATTGAAGCCAACGGGACAGATAGTGAATCTCTGATGGAGAGACCCGCAGGATATCCAGGACTGCATATAATAAGAAATAAGAACAATTTTACATGAATTGTATTGGAACAAATTATTATTTACTATGTAATGAAATGTACATGATGCCAGCTGAGTTTCTTGCCGGTTCTTCTCAGAAGGCTAGTTTCCGAACTTGAATTCTTCGACATTCATAAGTGCCTTAACGGGGCCTTAACTGAATAAATCATTTTCATATCAGCAAGGCCTATCATATTCTACTCTGTGGATATTTCACTTCACTTCAAGACAAAAAATATACATATAATATACAAAGAATCATTTACGTTACGTAGAAAAATAATTATGGTCATCTGTCTATAAATCTATACAGATAAATAAAATTGAAGTGTTTGTTTGTAATATAAAATTAACTGCTTTTAACTCCATATATATGAATGTAAAACACCATATTTTTTTATTTATTTGTCTGTTTATTCCGGCTAATCTCTGAAACGGCTGGACCGGTTTTTGCGGGACTTTCTCTGGCAGGTAGCTGATGTTTCAGGGAGTAACTTAGGCTACTTCTATTTATAAAATTAGGCACGAAACTTAATCTACGCGGGTGAATCTGCGGGGTACAGCTAGTCTAAAATAAACATCCACAAAACTAAGATGTTTTAATGACACGCAAAAGATCAAATTCCCACGCAGCCTGATGCGTGTACGCACGGGTCGACAACCTCCGTAACCTAGCAACGGTACTTAGCCTTCAACTGACACTCAATCGACTTTATCCACCATCAATAAAGTACAATTTCCTATGACTTACGATCGCATCGTCTATGTTTCATACCATTCAAGTACTACATTCGCTGTGTACTTTATTGCAATGTTGTTAGAGGTGATTTTCGCATGGTCCGTAAACATTGTAAGGTCCACCGTGAATAGTGAAAGAGTTTTGCATTTATTTGTATTGTATTGTTCTGACCTGCATTTCGTAAGCAGTTGACAAATAGGAACACCATGTATAGCAGTCTATATGTATATTGCTAAAATTATTTTTAAGCAATACAGCTGTAACTACTTTTTTAAATACAACCATCCGAAGCCTGGGTAGTAACATTTATAATCGTGTATCATGTCATTCTATCGTTGCATTTTGTGATTAATTCGAATTCAATTTGAATTTGAAAACTTTGATTTTCAAAAGCACCTACCGAACTGTCTTGTGGTCACAATGTATGCTACAGGTTCCGTCACGACTTATGAGCGCTGACCTTGAACGCACATTTGTTATTTAATGAGTTTCAGTGACGTTTAGCTTTGACGATTAATTATATGGTACAAAAATGAAACGTCAGAATTCAGAAGTTCTTAATACGCTCTGCTTAAATCGGTGGGCCCCCCGTAGGTACTAATGGAGATAGGCATTTATCGTGTATGTATGATGTAAGGATTGTTCGCCACCGACAACGACAAATCCTCTGAATTTCGCTAATGAAATAACAGAGCATTACCATAAATACATTATGGCGGGTGTCGGCGATTAATTAGTTGCGCAGTCGCGCCACTGACGGGTGGGCGCTGGATTCACTTGATGATGCCCAAAGCTATGTTATGTTATAATACTTCGCTCTATATTCTGCAATACCGCCATGATTCGAACTATAGTTTGGAGGATATTTGTATGTATTATGCTGATGTGTGACACGACGGACAGACGATCTGTGATGTTGGTTTTACTGGACATTCAATTAAAACGTGAAGCTCGTGGCACAAGGCTTGTAGAGTAACATTATACTTTGGATGGGTGACCGCCCGAGTTCCCTCCGTGCCTCGGAGAGCACGTTAAACCGTAGAACCGTCGGTTGTTGCCAATTTATCATCTTTGGCAATCGTTACAGGAGCCCTACCATGACGTCTTATTGCCAATGATAGTTTAACTCTTACGAGACAGATGTATATAACGTGAATAAATCTGTCACTGTCACACAGTGGAACTATGATGGCAACTTATGGTAAGGCCTCAGGTCAGTCGAAGGCTTCAGAGAGTCTGAAAACGGGTTTAACCCAGATTTTCCTCGTAAAAGGGGTAACAAAGGTCAGATGGCAGTAGCTTCGTATAATACATTTGGTCGAAAATTAAGTCCCAGAGCATCTTATAAATCAGGTACAGTAAAAGGCCATGAATGTATATTTAATAAAATAACTTTAACTGCAAAGAGTGTTTTCAGCTTACCAACCAATTAACGGAATGTTCAATTCATGTACAGGAATGAAAGCCAGTGCCAACATTGGCATTTTAATTGGGAGTCGCGATGGTCGACCTTATTTTGGTAAATAAATATTATCAATTCACCATTTTGAAGCGTATTGGTGTTGGACTATCTGTGAATTTATATTACGCTTTTACAGAGCTATTGAAATAATATTGTGATTAATGATGTTAAGTATTAGGTAATGTGAAGACACAAGACGCGTGCGAGTTTTTCATTGCCGCCGTCACGAGACACCGCGTTGACGTGAACACAGATTCGATAAGGATCGAAACAGCGCCATCTTCCGGCCCAAGATGGCACTATTGTGGTCCCATACAAATCTGCGCTTATGTCAACGCGATGACTTGTGAAGGCGATTTTGAAAAAACTCGCACTAGGCGCTCAAGGGAGCCTACCATCACCGGTTTAAGCAGAGCGTATTAAGAACTTCTAAGCTTTGACGTTTATGTGTCGTAAAATTAGACGTCAAAAAGAAGTTCTTAATATCTCCGGTAAGTAATCGTTTAATGAGACGACCTTAATAATAATAATAATGATCTCCTAGCGAATTTCGTTTACGGTGGCTAATCTCAACGGGCATTAGCCATCTGCGCTGAAGATATAGTGCACCAGTGTGTGCGCAAACACTCTTTATTCCCTCACACTATGGGACGGCAATCCGACACGACCGCAGAGAAATCAGGCGTAAGACCAACGGCTTAACGTGCTTTCGGATGCACGGGGGTCGAAACACTGCCAAACTATCAAACTCCGGGCATTTATTGTGAATTTGCTTACACATAAACCCGATATCTATGTTTGACCACTAGACAAATGAGGCACCGTCATCGTCAACCAAAAAGAATCCGTAGAATACGTATCAAAATCTATAAGGAGATCTAATCTCAAAACATTTTCCGAAGGATTTATTTATAATTATTTAAGACAAGGTAAATAACTAGATCGTTATGTAACGAGAGCACGGTAAACGTACCTTATATTACGGCACGATTGTAACTGGTCCTTTCAAGGTCTGCTTCTTTTGGCATCTCAATATCTACTGCTGAGTTTGTTTTGGGTACTTATACTACGCCCTTTGCGCTGTGTGATCTTTAAAGATTCCGTATGAACTAAACTTTTTTTAGTAGACTCTAATTTCCCAGAAGAATCTTTGGGATGTCAAATTCTCGAGCATTATACGTGATTGAATTTCTTTTGTGCCGTATGTAGGATGTTTTCCTTCATCATTTAGCTCGTGGTGTGACATCACAGGGGTGACATATACCTCCTGGCCATTTACGCAGGCGACTGCCCAAAATATCTCGTCCAAGATTAACCAACAAATTATATTTGCTTTCTTATGTTTTTCTAACCTTTGACTTTTCCGCTCACAATGGCAAACGAGTTTGTATCATCCAAGCGAGTACCGCACGAGCTTACCTGCCAGGTGTGTGTGCAACACACACTACTCTACCGTTACTTCACACGTACACACTATTTCGCTGCCCCATTAACTTACACTCTATCCGCTTTATCATAGGTTTGATTTTACATAAGCAGCGATATGGGTTTGTCTTAAGTAACTCCGCATATCTTCCATCGCATTGATCCTTATCTACATAAATTTAAAGTTCAATATTCATGTCATTATACGATAGCTACTAGTCAGTGTGAGTCAGGCGTGTTTATGTCTTATTTGGTTGTATTTAAGGTTGTGTTTGGCGTGTGCGTGGTGTAGTTAGTGGTGGTACCAGCCGGTGCCAGGCGTCGCAAGAATGCGCCTGAGTACAGTTACCGAGTTACCGCGACTCGCCAATGGTGTATTCTACTATTGGCTTCTGTTTGGTATTCTTTCAACTGTTGACCTTGGGGATTCTCGTATTTTCCCTGAAGCTCCGTTCTTGTAACCTGTTCTCTTGTACCAAAAAAAGCCTGTTTTGGTTGGTTGGTATAAATGAGCCAATTTGCATGAATGTAAAGGTACCTAGTCGCTTTGATATTAAAATTGGCGTCTAGAATATTCTCTACGCTGTATTGAATTGTGATGAATGTAAAATAACTGATAGGTTTACAGTCCTCAGTCCCTACCTATCCTCTATCCTCTCCTTTTACATTACACAATTAAAATTGCTTATTTATTAAAAATTCATAAATCTAATCTTGTTTGTAATCGCCAGTAAACATATTTATTTATGAGTAAACAAAATGTTAACTATCTGAATTAATTCAATAATTATTGTTCTTATTATAATGAATCGCTAAATTATGTTAATCCGCCGTTTTATTTTGTTCAACGTAACCACAACTGTAGATTTAATTTATTTTTATTATCTATATATAGTCTAGTAACAGCTACTTATTTGTTGTTTTTACAACTTTTAAGAACAAATTAAGTAACAGTAATTTTACATAATATTGCGTAATATACCTTTAATGGCAGGGCGGCTTAAGTAGTCACTTGCTGTGCGAACGATGCAAGTTCTGAGTTTCACCTCACAGGCACGGAATATGTACTAGTCGTACACGAGTATGTTTTAGTTTCATTCTTTGTAAGTAGATGGCGTGAGTAGTAAAATAGATCGCGCTATTGAAAGTTGTATCGCGTTACATAAATACGTCTACCATTGTTTGGTTTCCACTCTGATCCAGCTCCCTAGCTCATCCCCCAGTAACGTCCTAAGCCTAGGTCCGAGCCCCGCACCGGGCGCCCTTAGCTGTGTTGCTTAGTTTATAAGTTTAAGCACGGCTGGAGGCACTTGGGTCTCGCCCTTGAGTCCGGTTAAGCAGAGGAGGTAACTCCCCTCTACCAACTGCGAGAGACCATATCGTAAAAAAATAAATAAATTGATTTCCTCTGCTTTGACCCAAGATTATAACAAAACTTTGAATGTGAACGTTAGATTTATTTAGTTCCTGCTATCTTCAGAAGGTCAGTTTGATCCCCCCAAACCGAATAACATGAGTTTATTAGAATCAGTACGGATATATTCCGGAAGAATACAATTGATTCGATCGAAATGACACACTCACAGTAAAAAGATAATAAGTGACCCCGGCGTAATGTCATTAAGGGGTGTCACTTCGTGGCCACGAGCTTATAAAGTGTGTAACAGCGTTTCTCCACTCGCTACATAGATGGCACTACTCGCTAACAAATACACGAGAGCCTAAATCGCGCAATAAGAGTTTTCGAGCACATTGCAGTATATATACAAGTATCCCACTAGAACAGTTGGAGCCGCGGTTCTCCAAGTATGACACTCGCCTGACTGGATGATCTTCCCTTTGCTGGGGTACACGTACATATTTGGGTCTCGTATGAAGTGAGCTTGAACATAATGCATGCGCAATAATCCTATTGTGTTACTCTCATAATTCGTTGCGGCGCCTATACCAATGAGTGTTTCTAAACTCTTAATACAGTATTGTCCCTTCAAGGGCTCCCCAACAATGGGTCATTATATAAAAAGGGTGCAAGATTATTATTACAGCATCATTATTGCGTTACAAATTGGTGTTTATCGTGAAATATTAGTCAAAATACGGTGTTGTTTGCTAACGATAGGATACCTGTTGTCGGGAGGCTGGGCCGAGTAACTAACCTTAATGAAGACATGTCCGACATCACTCGGGAACATTATACCATAATACTGAATCCCGTACAGCCTCCTTATACAATATTAAGGTTGTTTCTGATACTAAAATAGACGTTCTCTGACGATGACAAATAGTATATTGTATATCCCATTGGTGTCAAGGGCTCGATTCTGACAACGCAAATAATTGTTATGAAACGATAATTTTGTGTTTTTTTTTGTATTTGATATCAATATTTACAAAAATATAGTATGGAAGTATTATTTCAAGATTTTCTTAGTTTGGGGTCAAATAGCGCTTTATGATGATGGCCAAAGTCCAAACATATTTTTTTCATTTATGTTATGATATTGTGAGAAGCGGGCCTTCTCAGAAGGCTGTGTTTCCGAACCGGTGGTCAGTTCTACAACGTCTATTACAAGTGCCTTACCAGGTTCTAAACTGAATAAATCATTTTCATTTGAAAACTGCCCAGCTGCATGTTCTGCAGACTGACGAAAACAAATTTGTGTTGAAAGTACACAAGTTTTAATTAAGCTTTGAAAACCTTGGCCACTATGGAAACATAATATTCTAGCAATGATTGCCCTGCTTTGTTTAACCGCCTGTTTTCAAACGAACAGCAGTTTCTCTCAACCCACGATTAGATGAGTGGGCTGTATTATGTACAACCCTAGTAAGGGTTAATGTACGCAGCCCAGCATCCCTATGTTACAGAAGGGTCGCCATTTGTCCGGCTCATTTCAATGGAGGTGTCTATTGTGGCTTGGATTACGTTACCGGCCATCATTTCAAAACTAACTTGTTATTTAATTTTACGTAGATATCATATCATAGTGTCCAAACATAGATATGGATCTAAATATATGTCGTGAGTTTATATACAAGAGCCGTCGCGATTGACTCACCATCTGTTACGTTGGCACTTAATCATATTTGGTGAAAAGTGGGTGTGCATGTCTATGCCCTGACTGGGTAAACTGTACTTATAATATTATTCCGGGCTACTTATTTGAAATTGCAGATGAAAAAACCCAATAACACTTCCCGACACGGAGAAACCAGGGCCTCGTGCTCCGCAGTAGCGTTTGCGACCACTAGACCATCGAGGCAGTGCTGCGGATGTCACAGTTAGCAATTAAGTGGCATTGCTTATTTAGAATATCAGTGTGTTAATATTGGACACCCTTTGCATTTGACCTGGGGCCCTAACGTGACCTCTTACCGCCTTGATCTGTCACACAGTGGAACTATGACGGCAATAAGTAATATGGAAAGGTCCCAGTAGGTAAGGTCATACAGAGATATGGTGATATTCAAGAGTTCTATCTAAGCGGTAGTATTGTATGAACCGAGGAGAGCTCTAATATCGCGGCGGATTTAATTAACGCTAATAATTTATTCGGATCTAAGTCCTACGCGGATGTGCGCATTGGGACTTAGGGGCTTGTTTTGGAATAATTAAATTATTCTATTCTACACCTAGTTCTGTTTAATCAAAATTTAAATATACTTGGGTGTGTCTGTAAATAAATTTCTTAAATGTATGCATGTTTCACGATGTATTCTTTCATCATAAAGCTGGTGTGACCAATCGATGCCTCTTAAATCGAGGTTAAAATTTACATATTCACAGTTTTTAGATGATAGGGGCTGACTTACTAACTCCTCATATTAAACAGTTTTACAGTGGTGGAAAATTCTCCAGGATTCGATATTGCCAACTGCTTGTTTCGGTATCACGCCTTATCTACCAACTCTACTGATCTACCTGAAACTTTGCAAATCTGACAACGGTCCGAGGTATAGAAGAGGGCATAAGGTTACTTTCTGTCTCCACGTAGGAAAGGGTTGCTTAAAATATTTGCAACCTTCGGATGCAGTACCTCACATACAATATATGGACATACATTATGCTCACGCCTGTATTCCCCGAAGGGGTAGGCAGAGGTGCAATTATTTTTATTTTATCAAATACAGTAGAACTATGTCTTAATATTAAGTCTGCAAAACTGTGCAACAGTTTGTTGGCAGTCGGAGGACCTTGATGGCACCCATCTAAGTAAATAACAAACATTTAAGAATCAACATACATACATACATACATATGCTCACGCCTGTATTCCCCGAAGGGGTAGGCAGAGGTGTTGTAATCACAACACCCACTTTTCACCGAATTTGATTAAGTGCCAACATGACAGATGGTGAGTCTATCGCCGTCTCAGGCACTATACATACGTGTTTGAATTACTTCTCAGACATATGCAGGTTTCCTCACGATGTTTTCCTTCACCGTAAAGCACGTGGTGTGAAATCACTGTACCTAAGTCTTTTAGAAAAACTCATTGGTACAGGCCCCACTGGGATTCGAACTTGCGTCGCTTGCGTAGCAGCTTCAACATGACTCAAAAGAAAACTGAAAAAAGAATCAACATGACAATAATTAGTAGTTACAATGACTAAACCTTATCTATATATATATATATATATATATATATATATATATATATATATATATATATATCATACTCTTCAATCATTGAAGAATTCCCATATTTCGCCAGTTATAAAGATCCCATGGAATACGTAAGCCCATTGCTACAAACTGGGGCCTTACCATAACCTCTTATTGCCATGTTAGTTTTGCTCTTATTATGAGACAGATGTATATGACTTGTATAAGTCTGTCAC
Organism: Watsonalla binaria; assembly: GCA_929442735.1. Taxonomy (NCBI): domain Eukaryota; kingdom Metazoa; phylum Arthropoda; class Insecta; order Lepidoptera; family Drepanidae; genus Watsonalla; species Watsonalla binaria. The sequence continues at coordinate 263,094 of OV838929.1, read as the reverse complement.
TGTCACACAGCTGAACTAACATTGCAATAAGATCTAATGGTCGAGCCCCAGGGCACTAATCTAGTCTCCGGGCTGCAATTGAGGAGTTAATTGTGAAAATGAGATCGAATCTAGTACATCGTTTACCTATGTAGTGCTTGCGACTGCTAGATCAACGAGGCATTTAAATTCTTCTTTCATTAATACTTTCCAAAAACCAAGAGTTAAGGCAGACCAAGATGTACAGCACATACATGGGTATTTATGTAATGTATGACACCTAGTGAGCAGTCTACTCTGCTAACCACGAGACCAATGGTGTTATTAAAGTAGCAATGTTATAAGAAACTTTTTCTATTTCATAAAACACGTAGTTCGCAAACAGAAAATAGCACCGTCTGTCGGATAGTTGTACGCAAATATTACAACTCGGAAACACGTTTGTTTGAGGTGGAATTTAATTAGTTATTGTATGTCTCTCGTACTTATTACCTTACTAAGCTAACTATTATAAACATTTCGCTGTTTTGATGTTTCATTGTATAATGCTAACTTGTTATTGTTTCAGGTATGTGCATGAGATCTGCTTGAAGGAAGTAAAATGAAGGTAGACGACTGACACAGCTATTCCTCTGAAACACAACGCTCTAAGATTCTTTAAAATAGTCTTCACTTTCTAGCACCGTTTCTCCACTCGCTACATAGATGGCGCTACTCGCTAACAATTGTAGTTGGAGTACAAATACACGAGAACCTAAATCGCGCAATAAGAGTTTTCGATCGCATTGCAGTATATATACAAGTTTCCAACTAGAACAGTTGGAGTCGGTGATCCCCAGGTATGACACCCGCCTGGCTGGAAGATCTTACCTTTACTGGAGATTCTTCTGCACATCTTCTTTCCTGCTCATGTTAAAATTTTAAACAATTTTCCATTTGAGCATTACCTGTCAATTTTACCACCATTGACAAAGCCTCGCACTTGACAATGCTGAACAAATTCTGAATGAATAAAATAAATAAACTCACCTGTACCGTGACTGATGATATGTAACAGAACGTTTAGAGTGACGCGTCATTCTGGGAACAGGTGGTGTTTTGATGCTTGTTATCCATTAGTTCTACACGTCATACATTTTATTACACTGCGTCATACACGTTCATTGGTAGATAGCGAAACTATTTAACGTGAAGGATTTAATTCACTTTGTTTTGTTGATCTACATTAGTGCATTCCTATAATTGTTTCTGGTGCAGTACAATACATTTATTATGGCTTACAAACCTTCTCTCTTGATTGCATATAAGTTTATTAGCATTACTTAACATATCATTATTTTAAAAGTTACACGTGCTCTGCGGGTACTGGGCCAACTGTGGTCGTTTAAGCAGCGAGTATTAAGAACTTCTTAGCTCTGACGTTTAATTTTACTACATTCTGCGTAAACCGACGATGGTAGGTCTCCAGAAGATTATGCTTTTCTTAGGTATTTTTATATTTTGCTCTATTAATTTATTCAAAAGACACAATTGAGCTCTTAAAACTATTAACTGACATTCTATAAAATATTTTCCTTGACCCAATCTGGAAGCAATCCGGGACACCCGACCGTTTACTCAAAGGCCAATTGAAACCTTTTCAAGTTGTCCCCAATTTCCTGGTAATAGTTGGTCATATATCTCCTTCGGGAGCCACGGACCTAAGGTTATCAGCCCTCATTTGTCCACAACAATGAGCTGTCGGGGAATGCATTAGATTTGCTTTTTGTCTGAGCCTATTTTGAGTGTGATAAATTGGAGTTAGATCGGAAAATAAAATAGGCCATTCTAAGATAAGTCAACACCGACAATAATATTAAAGAAACTAGCTTCGCCCGCGGGTTATTACGCATCCTTAATTAGCCTCGATTAGCAATATAGCCTATGTCACTCACCGATAGCGTAGCTTACTTTTAGGGTCACTAGTTTGTCACCGTTTTCGTAATCTACGTAATTTTACACTGAATGTGTTGCATTGATTAGGTGCCAATGTGACAGATGGCGACTCCATCGCCGTTTCAGGCACTACACTTCGAAATTGTTTTTTTCTGAGGCATATGCAGGTACTTAAGTTTATAGAAAAACTTACAAGGATCTCTAGGATTCGAACTTGTGTCACTTGCGTAGCAGCAATTTTGGCCATCACTGCTCTTTTTATTAAAGAAAACGTTTTTTAATTCAATGTTCAAGGCTCTGAGAATAGGATGAAATTGAATTTCTATTGTAGGTACTGTTTTACTCAATTCTTCTTTTATTACGACGCAGGTCACTTCGGGTAGATTTTTATTGAATTAACTGCTGGGTCCTTTCACGATACTTTTAAAGGATTTCTTTCGGAACGACATTGACGTTATTTTTATCTCTTCTTGAAGGCACCTTTACAATAAGTTAATTAGGTTTATTTTAAAAGCTTTGCCTACACTTGAATTTTTGTCTTGATGACCACGAGAGTGTAATTTTTATATATGTTTTATCATCATCACCCTCATTTCCTCTATGTGGGTCGACCTAAGTCGATGTGGTCTCGATATATTTATTTTAACAAAAGCGACAGCCACAGGAGAAATATGCAATAGATAAATATATTTTTAGAAAAATTCATTGGTGGGCACAGTGCTTAACAGTGAGGAAACCTGCATATGTCTGTATATAGTGTAAGGCGATAGACTTACTCTCTGTCACGTTGGCACTAAATCATCTTGAGTGAAAAGTTGGTGTTGTTGTTACAACACCTCTGCCTACCCTTTCGGGGAATACAGGCGTGAGCATGTATATTACATATACACATACTTTCACAAATGGCTGTACACCATATGTCCAGCACTGGGCAGAATCGAATAAGTAAACCGTGGAGTGTAAGTCCACACACGACATGCATTATGATAGCTTTCGTATGCAACATTGCAGGCTGTCACACCGCAGAACATGGACCAAGATATTCTAGAAATACTTTAAGACTAAAAGAAAACTACAGGTCCTGAACATTGCCTTTAACTACGACCTACTCGTAATCATTAAAAGAATCCCGGTTTTTGTTCACCTAAGGTAGCAGGAGACATGTAAACAGTCCGTATAAATTCAAGATTTACCTTTGATGTGCAGGCCACATTAGACAATGTCTTGCTTGATGAGGGGTTGTAGATGTTTGCTTGTTTAGAACCTTAACAACTCAACAATATTAGTTATCATCATCTTCCTGGCTTTATCTCATGCACTGTTCGAGACGTCGCTTGGTTCAACCAGACGTGGCTGATCACTTGATTTATATAAGAAGCCACCATCCGAACTTCGTAGCCCTTTTAATGAGGAAATACGGTTATCTGGGTCATACCAGTTGTCAGGCTCATACTGACCTTTAACGATTGCCAAAGTTGTTGAATTGGCAACAGCTGCTCTCTGAGGAGGGAGCTCGAGTGGTCACCCATCCAACTAGTGGCTTGTGTTAGGGTTACTAAACTCCTCTGATCGAATGACATGCGTACCACGAGCTCCTCAACTGAACTATATTAGTTAAGTAATTAAATAAAATTGATTATGTGTCAAAACATGAGTTGAGGATATTTAGTCTCTTCTTGTCTCTTCTCTATGTCTGCGGACGTTAGCCACATCTGTTCAGATTTATTGGCTCCTCGAGACAAAGCTATTGAATGTTATAACACTGCACACGCTGCAATCCTGGATCGTCTGCTTTCATGCTGTGCCGTTGTCTAATCTAACGCCTAGATTATAAGGTACACTTTAAAATGGAAAAGGATGGATCATTTATGCAGATTGCCAGGAGGAACGACTGCCACTAAACCTTATCGTAGTCATTTTCAACCATAAAATTGCTTTGGTTGAACACAAATCTTCTGATCTTATGATATGCGTATGTTATCAACCCTAAATCTTATCAATGCCTGGTGTCTCGCTACTTCCTGGGCCCTACCATGGCTTTTTATTGCAATCATAAATTGCCAATGATTAAGAGATTATGAGACTGATGTATAATATGACATGTAATGAGTTTATTTTTCACTATGTACTACAACCATTTAGGACATACTACGCTAAGTTTACCCTCAATTCAGAATTTTTTCGGTATTTATTCCTTAAATCCAAAAATTACGCGATCCGACTTACATCCATTATCAAAATGGTAAATGCAGCATTATCTTAAAGTGTGCCTTAAATAGTGTGCCTGTAGACCGTGTATTGCTTGGTTCGCCAGTGTTAACGGTAGCGTGCGCGGTGACAATTTTTGAAATTGCCCTCCAGCACGCCGCACTCGCTGACGTTAGAGGATGACTTTTAATATTCCTGTCTTGTGCATGGGGAGAGGACTTATTGCCTCGTATAGCGTTGAGGACATAAGCGATACATGCGCTCCACGCTTGTATTTTGCTAAGGGTAGGTAGGTAGTTATGTTTGAGCACAATAATACAGGCTTCTGCTGCAAAATTCAGATGGAAAAACCCAATAACTTTTGCCTGTTTGCAACCTAACGACGAACGAGCGTATGATTTACTCGTCGTCTTAAACTTACCACCAGTTCGCAAACTAGCCTCCTAAGAAGAACTGGCGAGACTCAGCTAGATAGGGGGGTTATCGTTAGTTTCAAATGAGCCTCCTTACCCTAACTCTGGTTCTAGAATATGTGTCACGGTGTCTATAATAGTGAATTCTGAAGGGACAGTGACTGTGCTGGATACATTATTGGCTCTTATCAGATGGGTTGTTCATTTTGTTACTATCCTCTATATTGTGGCAAACTAGCCCACCTGATCGCTTGCAGTACCAGGGGCATCACGTCGTTGCCGACCCCACCTACTTCATATCTTCAGCATTTGTTGCTTCCACGCTTGACGCTATCTTTAACACTGTGTCGCTATCCAACCCTGCCACAGCTCGAGCGCCTCGTGTCGCCTTGTTAGGACATATTTGGTACAAAATGTCCCGCTGCATGCATCTGAGCTATGCACATTTTTGTACCGCGTCACTCGTATTATCTATGTTAGGTATGCTAGATATTGACGGTATGCTATTATGATGGAAATATTAGTTATTTGTGGCATTCTTTAGATACGTACGTATTGTAATCGATGTATTATCTGCGTGGTATGCGAAAGTTAATGATATGAGTTTCAGTAACAAAGTCTGTGGTTGCCATAGAGCTGTTTCTGAAAAGCTGTTCATCACACAATAGTCAAAACAGTACCTATAACTCTTTCTAAATAGGTGTTTTGATCTAAATACTATATATTCCAGCATTTAAAAAAAAATATAGCTCTAAATAGAGATGGGAATCTCTATTAGAAAATCATCACAGTAGATAAATGAAATGCAATAATGGCGAGTCAAGGTTAATGTTGTGATAGTGACAACTATTAGCCATCATCATAGCTTCCGGCTTCATGCACGTGATGCGACCATTTGACACTTCCTGTTTGGAGAATAGCCACGGGGAAATTTACGTGCTTTTAGAAAATGTGAAATGCTTTTCCCAAGCGAGCGCCTATAAGGTTCTGCAAGAAAATTATTTTTATTGTTCTCCATCTAAAATAAGATTGAACAGAAATTATTTAATATACATCAGATTTATCTGTCAGTTACGCCATTTTCTTTATGTCTTTGTCCTAAGCGACGTTATGCCGATGAAGTAAATGAAATAATGTCCATTTGCTGTGTTCAGAGTCCGTTTCCGAGTAGTCAAGGGTTATTTAATGAGATACTTGCTTTTATCGTTACCTTAAAACGCAATATTTTAAAACTATCTAGCAGTTACCCGCGTAGAGTCTTCTGGGCGACCCGCGGTATCCAATTTTTTTTTGTAAAATAGAAGTAATCTAAGTTACTCCTGCTAAAATTAGCTGTCTGCCATTGGAAATCCCGTTAAAATCGGTCCAGCAGTTTCAGTGATTATCCGGAACAAAATGAGACGGACAGACAGAGAAAAAAAATTATAATTGTTTTTTTCTTGAATGCGCCGTAATACTTTCATATATGTATTTAGTGAATATCTGTATGTATATAGATATACATTTCTTGCACGCGCCTGTATCCCATGGGGGAATACCACCACATTTGTCACATGCAAGTTATAATCCAGCCAAATGTAGTAAGCACGTACTTTAATGCCTTTGAAACAACTACTCACATTTTATCAGTCATTCGCATTATTTTGTTATCACTTTCTAATCTTCCTTGTCTTTCATGAACTAATCCGAATGCTGCTTTCTTTAAAAGCATATCTTTAGAATGCTATTGTAACATTTCATTAGCTATTTTATCTCGTCATTTGGTGCGTCGAACATAAATATCGTGTACGGTTGGCAATGATCTCGTCCAAGGTATTCATTAGTTTATAATGACTCACGTCAAATTACCATGTAATTTATGGTTAGCGATTTGCGATATGGTGGCAGATGATAATTTATGGTAGTCAGGTATGGGTTCTATAATTCCGTACAATCACACAATATAGTTTATTATTTGCAGTGGGCAAATTGTGTAATTATTACAACCCGCAGGCTTCTTTCTGAATCGGGGGCTTTTGGGAATGAATTTCTGACGCCCCTTTGGATATAATAATTCATAGGTAATTTATGGAAATTATCATTTCACGTACGTAGGGTTCCCCTCGTTATTAAAGGTTCTAGAAGAAGCAAGAAATCCTTGTTGGTTGGACTAAACAGGATTTCCGTATAGAATATTAAAGCTGCCCTATTTGGGACTGAACCTGTCCTATTCCTTAGAGAACTACGTGTAAGTATTGAACTGCTGTGGGGGTATATTCTGAGCCAAAAGTATAACATTTTTTTTATACCATTAATGTGTCAAACAAGCACTAAGGATGAGGGTGGTAACAGCACCTTTATAGTCGCTTGCAATACCAAAGGCATCTCTCGTTGTCGATCCTATAAATATCTTTTCACACACTTCTTGAAGAGCCCCGTGCTGTACTTGTATAAAACCATGCTATTCATTCCACAAGTTGAGCGTCCGGAGAAGGAAGCTCCATTGGAAACTAGCATTGTATTATTTAGGACATAAAATCTCCCATCTTCACTGTTTAGTGATAAGTATGAAGTAAGTTGTTTTTTGCAAGTTATAAATAGTGGCACGATGACGTGAGAAGAGGCCTTGGTTATTATAGTACCAGCCAATAATGAAAATGCAAATGAACCTAGGAGCAGAGCAAAGAGTGACAGCACAATACGATCGTATCAGTGCAGTTCTGTACATTAATCATGTATTCAGGCCGATACCATGGAATTATCCGGGGAATTGGCACTTAGCACCTTTTTGGAAATACCTATTGGCATTTGGCGGTTATATATTCTAGTATTAACGTGCGAAGTTACTGGAGTTGTTAAAAATGTTGTTTGAATTAGATCGCGAGCTGCAACCAATTGCATTCGGATTTGTTAATAGACTGCGAGACGAGCGATTGATCTTTATCAACCCTAGTAAAGAGAAGATCTTGTAGCCTGGTGGTGTTAGGTATGGGGATCACCAGTCAACATTGTTCTAGTTGGAAACATGTATATAATCGAAATACGCAGAAAAATTCCACCTAGCAAACTTGTTTCATCTATTGGCTCCTCTTCACCGCTTCTCTCCACTCGTGGAAACTGCTACATTCACGAGGAAAGACTCGCAGGTCTGCGTGCGGCACGGAAATTTCATGTGGAGATTTCGTCCAGCCCCAAAAGGGGTATGGAAAAGAAACGGGAAATATATTTGTTGTGTCATCTAGGATACAATGTGTTACTCTTGATACTGAAGGGAGTAAATGCATGGGTGGAGGCCGGTTCTGTCGTCTAGTCCACAAACTTGCGACTGTCGGTTACGCTTGTATCCATAATAACGACATAGTTAAGGATATGAAAATATGTGCGTCACGTACTAAGGTACCTTATGAAATATACGTCACGTACTAAGGTACCTTATGAAATATACGTCACGTAACGTAATAATTTAATAAAGAACCTAAGAGGCAGGTTGACCGGGCCCGGTGCAGGTTGTAAGTAACGTATAAAGGACAATATCCGAGCACGACCCGCTATCGCCGAGTCGTGTGGGGAATACACGCAGGGACGCACTCGGGGCGTTAAACTATTGTATTTGATTTAATACTAACACAAACACATTTACTTTCTTATTTTATTTATGTGGAAGTTTCGTGTTATTACACACATTTTGCAACGGAGTTGTGTTCCATTAAAACGGATCTCATGAAATACGTACATTTGATAACACATTCATTATAACACGAAATATATGTATAAACCACACTAATTTAACGTTCCATAAATCACTGTTTTAATGATTTTAATAATATATTAATCATTTACATATTTGAAACCACCTACTTGTCAATCGGTACTTTCTTAATCAGTTTCTGGTTGGTAAAGCTTTCCTGAATATCGAGGTAATTGCCATTGATTCAAAAACTCTTTAAAGAAAACCGGCTAGAAACTCGACGTTACACATTTTTTGTCTATTAAAAATATTGTACTACCCCGTCCCAAGTCCGTCCCCGGTCAGTACGTGTTTGTGCGCGCGGACCGAGACTGATGGTAGTTATAAACTTTGTTGTCCGGCGACAGCCACACCACCAGCCAATATTATTGTACCTGTTGCTTCGTGTATGATATTATTAATCCTTCCTTACCGATTTTTAATATACTTTACTGAAAGTTTGTATGTATTTTGTCTTTTCTTTATAAGCAAAAGTGGGTTCGGTATACCTGTTTGGTAGTCCTTTTATTTATTATTATTAATGCGTGAGCATATTAAAAGCAGTAAGCAGAGTAACAACCGCTTGTCACCGAGGATGATTAAGTTCCAACGAGATGATGAGTCCATCGCCGTCTCAAGCACTATGCATACGTTAATTAATTCTCAGACATAAAAATATGCAGGTTTTTCTTCACCGTAAAGCATCTGGGGTACAATTACTGCAAAGGAACTCATTGGTGCAGGCCGCTGGGATTCGAACTTGCGTCACTTGCATAGCAGGCGACTGCTCTAATCCCACAGCCACCAAGGTTTTCTTTTTTTTTTTAATTACAAATTTTTACTGCATTCTTCCTGGGTTTTGAACAAAATTACCTCCATGAGAACCTTCCAAAGAGCCAAATCTGTGTATGCCAAGTTATGGTAAACTGTATCGTAAGGCGGGCTGTGCCCTGAGCCAGAGGCAACTTGATCAATATTGAATGCACCGGCCGGGGTGCGTTTCCATTCACTAATTTGGATTATTAAAGCAAATCTCATCATAGAGAAGTATTTCCTGAATGGTTAGCAAAAAGCACATATATCAATGTTTATTCGGCATATTTTTAGACATCCATAGCTCGTAGATTTTGAAAAAATAACTTTCATACATTATACCTCCACGACAAATCACTTTCTTGGGTATCGGGAGAATTTATTTGTATACTAAAACAAAAGCCGTGGAGGTCATAAAATCATAGATGTCTGTGAATAAGTCATTGATTCCGCCGCCAACTGCAAACAAATAAAATAATATTTTTTATAAAACAGCATTTGAGCATATGCTTAGGTACTAGGAAAATAAAGAGTTTATTTTCATAACATTCACTGTAATTGCGACTGGCATTCTTTCAGTGCAATCTGATACAATAGGTATAAGGAGGCGGATATCTGATGCAGGCCGAATTATTTGGATTCTGGCCAATTGTATCCAACCTAAGACTTCGTAGCTACGGAACTTCGAAGCTAAATGACTTGAGACATCTTACAGAAGATCGCAGTTAAATAGGTAGTTGAGTTTCTGCCGAAGGTAAAGGCGTCCAAGGGAACTACAGTCTCCATCGTAAAGTCGTTCCTCTTGACAATGGAGAAGGGCTGGTTTAGTTGAAGATGAAATTGGGTCGACAGCGCACTAAGTTGGACCACCTGTCACCACCAGCATACTAAACCTTCACCAATGTAGGTGTTGATATCAAGGATACACAGGCTCGACGAGATACCAACAAGATATTAATCGAAAGGTCACGTTGGGGTCTTTAAGTTGGCATATGACTTCAAAAGAGGAGGACCATTGTTAATCCTCCGACGAGTAATATGGTTATAAAATAAAAGTGGACTGTATTAACATAAAACTGGTTCTATTTCGCCAAACAAAATTATAAGGGAGAGGTGTCGTCCGTCGCGGGCGGAGTCCGAAAGCGAGTGTTGTGGTGGGGCCCGCTGCGCCGACGCCGGTCGCTCTGCATGTTCCCCCCGGCCCCGCACGTCTCAGTCCTCGTGCGTAGCCCGGCCGCAACAGGAGGTTTCTCAATTGGACCGTAAATATTTTTTAGTTGATATATTTTCGCATGTAATTTGAAAATTGTGATTTTATAAGTTAAAAAGCCCGGTTAATAGACGTACGTGTTAACGAACGCCTTCTGGGTACCGGCGAGAAATTCAGCTGGCATCTCGAATATAAAAACGAATCATGCATCTGGCGGTTCCAGTTAGCTAGGGGTTCCAGTCGCCTGAATCCTCCCAAAAAAGTTTTGTGGACATTGACATTTAGCTAGTTCTTATAATACAGTGTATAGCAAAATACACTCCTGATGCGAACTTCGAGTAACATCCTTTGGCACCATTCAGGTCTTCACACTGAGCTATGGCTCGATTCGTCCAATTTAAACTTTGCGCGCTGCAACAACCATCTAATATTAGGAGAAAACGATTTATTTGCAAGTTTATTTTGCAAGATTGTCGTGCTCATGGATTCTTATCCATACTGTATACAGATAAATAAAATTGATTTGTCTGTTTGTAAAATTACACCTTTTGACTAGGAGATAATATATTTTTATGGGCTTCTCCGTAAAAGTAACAATTATGTCAATTTCAGTTCCTGAAATACTTAAATCCACGATCATCTCCTCTTGAACAAAGACATTATATCTTTATTTAAGCAGGATGAAGCCATGGCTTTTGTTTTCCGCTTTTTAATATCACCGGCTTAAACTGGGAGCTATATTTATATTATAAAGTTAATCCGACATAATGGCGTGTTTATAAAATGGACGTTCGTTAGCAGGTAATGTGCGGCCGGTATCATTACACGAGGGTCGTATTACATGGATTTTTAATTTTAATTGTCTCGCTACATGCTTCGAAATTATTATCAGGCAAAATCTAATCTCGTGATATTACGATATAGCTAGCACTCAATTTACTGTGGTAGTTTGGTTGACTGTAAATTTTCGACATTCGAAAGTGCCTTACCTGGGCCCAAACTGAGTAAATATTTTTCGTTTATTTTCACTCTGCTACTACAGCTTAATTCCAGCACGATAGAGATTATGTCTTGTTAATATATAATTCTGAAGAGTTTCTTTGCTTAAACATGCTAATCTCAGGAAATACAGGACCAATTAGAAAAATTATTTCAGTGTTAGATTCCTCTCAGGTTTAAAATTTAGTTCAAAGTAGTTATTCTGCATACTATCGCGTGCAGAAGCTAGTTGTATAATGTGCCTACCGCTCAGGATAATATTTCTGTGTTTTATAATAAATATGTATCTAATAAACTTGATGAAACTACAGTATGAAATTTGTATAACATATTCTTGAACATATCTTGAGAAATACATTCCACAAACGAGGTTCTTGTTGCAAGAGCCCTTAAAATTTTACGGCGACTTCGGAAGCCAACGTTTGATTCTGCTCTGAATTTACTCTAAACAAGTGCCATCGTAACGAGCAGGTGCCTATGATGCGTTGTCACTTTAATTTATGCTATTTTTGCTGAAGCAGTTCAGCTTATGTACCATTTCGTTGTTTTGATGAAATGTACAAGACGCCTTTGCTGAGTTTCTCGCCAATTGTAATTTTACCAACGTTCAGGAATACTAAAACACAGACACAAGATATAAGAGACAGTTCTCAATCCGAATTTAAATTCTCAAAACTTAGGTTGTTTTAATATCGATCCTTTTAATATTATTCGAACTTAAGAGAACAAACGGTCAACCTTTCCAATCAAGGAATAAGGTATCCTTATATACTTGCATTGCTCTCAATATTAAATCAGCCACATGCCCCTAGTTCGAGTTATTGGCGATCAGCGAAAATAGTCGGGGTAAGTGCGCATGATACAGACAGAGACAGGCAGATAAAATTACTACTACGCTTTCAATGTCAGCGCTCATATTTCGTGGAGTATCTGTACCCCTCTTCAATTTCAATAGGCACTTCATTTGCTTTGCAATAGGACGTGTGTCGTTTTCAAGACGTAGAAGTGATAAATATAGTGCGTCCTGAGCAACTTTGTGCGTATCCCCTACATTGTTGGGGTCGGCAATTGATTCAACCCGATGCGGCTGATCGCCTGATTTTTATACGAATCGACTGCCATCTGACCTTCGCAACCCCTTTGACGAGGAAAATTTGTGCTCTGGGTTAAGCCAGTTGTCAGAATATTATAGGCCTGCGACTGACCTGTAACGATTGCCAAAGATGATAAATTGGCAACCGGGACCGACGGCTTAGCGTGCTCTCCGAGGCACGGAGGGAACACGCCACGAGCTCCTCCTAGTTATAGTAACTAGTACCTATACTATACGTAATAATTATATTTTTACATATAGTCATATAAACCTGTTGCCGGTACAATGTCCACACTTGAAAATGTTTGTATTGAGTGCGGTATGTTTGCGCACCAACATTGGCTTTGCCTTTGATCAACTCAGGCCGGTATTGTTTGCCACATTGGTATTGTGCTATTCTGCGGTAGACCATGTTATTAGTAACGGTCGAAATTCATTATAGTTTGTAAAGTGTCTTTGAGATTACTAGGGGCCCACTATCACCGGTTTAAGCAGAGCGTATTAAGAACTTCTGAGCTATGACGTTTCGTTTCGGTACCGTAAAATTAAACGTAAAGCTAAGAAGTTCTTAATACGGTGGTAGGGTCTGGTCCAGTAGTAGGTATTCAGTGCCAGCTGGGTAGAGAGCCGATAGATAAGTCTCCAAAACCTAGAATGGAACATTCAGCAGGCATTAGCCACCTCGATCCCCAAGGGTACCCAAAGACCGTGACAAACGGGTAAAGAGAATAGAAAAGAAATTTGGTGATCGGGATTTCTACCGCTGACAGATAAGGATTTCAACAACTTGCAGCAACTTACTTACCTTAGCCGCGAGACTTATCTAGCATATCTAATCTAAATATATATAACTTAAAGGTAACGTGACTGACTGACATAATGATCTATCAACGCACAGCCCAAACCACTGGACGGATCGGGCTGGAATTTAGAATCCAGGTAGATGTTATGACGTAGGCATCCGCAAAAAAGGATTTTGATCAATTTTACCCCCAAGGGGATAAAATAGGGGATGAAAGTTTGTATGAAACTTTGTCAATACTTCTTTGAAGTCACGGGCAAAAGTTAGAATTATATATTATTACATATAAAGTTGATTTGAACTGAGACTATGTTATTTGGAGATATTATAAAAAGAAGCCTCCCTTACTCCTTCTAACATCAGCAATCTGACAGTGTAAGTCCCGTTAAAATTGGATAAGCCAACATATTTTATAGCATTTCAGAGATTAGCCGGAACAAACAGGCGATAAACAGACAGACAGTCGGACAGAGTTATTTTTTTATTTAAGTGCTATATATTCTTTCGTAATTGGGAATTACAAACAGACTTTTGAATTTCATTTACATATATAGAGCATATATATAGCTTATGGACATCAATTAGTCTAACGTGTAACTCAATGTCCGTGATATAAGCTCGCAGGCTGTCTGTCCGTCCGCGACCTACGACAGGATTAGCCGGCTAAACGGACGGCCATTTTGATTACAAAATGACAATTATTCAAGCCCGTATGATTTAGGCTTGGGAAAACTCGTGTGAAAAACTGTGATACTGGAAAATGATTTAATTGAGAAATCAATGATAGCATAAATAATTATGAGTGTATTTTAATTCTCGTTCTCACTTTTACTTCTCTCCTTTTCTACACCTGCCATGTCCCTTTCTGCATCACCCAAAGGTTGACTGGTAGAAATGTCTATGGCATTAACTCCGCCTAAGCATATATGTATTGCAGACAGTTTTTTAAATATGAAAATTTGTATTATTGATATATGACAAGAACTAATTCAGAGATGACGATTGATGAGATTTGGATTTTTTATGTATGAAAACACCAAAAATAACTTATTTGTAGTTATAACGGCTCATAAATCTGTAAAAATGTCTGTCTCGCTATCACGGTTCATGAGATACAGCCTTGTGACAGATGAACAAATCAAATCAAAAAACTTTATTCAACACTAGCGGACGTCACGCGGTTTCACCCGCGTAGTTCCCGTTCCCGTGGGAGTACGGGGATAAAATATAGCCCATGTTACTCGCTGGTGATGTAGCTATCCATTGCTGAAAGAATTTTTCAAATCACTCCAGTACTTTTTGATCAAATTTGTTACGAATATATTTACATACAAATCATTCTTGTGTATACTATTAGTTCAAAATAAAGAACACTCGTTTAATGTCAAAACTGAGTAATCTTAATTTTGGGGTCCACGAAGGGGTAGGTGTGTTTCTGCAGTCATAATAATAATCAAATCGATCATGTATGATATTGTGAAAGTTATTTGATGTAATAAAGTGAAGGTTTCTTTCATATTCCCTATCGAGTAAACTTGTTTGACGATGACGATGTTGAACATTAATATTCCGCTTAACTTCATTATGAAGGTCACCCATGCGTGTCAACCCTCGGCTGTGAGGGTAAATATAAATGTAGATTTGCTTAGAATGTCCACAAACCCCCATGGATTAGTGGCTCACCGCACGGGCCTAAAGGATCGCGTTCGCGTTTGTTTGTTTTAATTACATACCTACTACTTTTTATACAATTTACATACATAATAGAAAGAACTCCGAAGGGTAAGCAGAGGTGTTACAACATCCACTTTTCACCGAAAATGATTAAAATGCCAACATGACGGACGGTGAGTTCATCGACATCTCAAAGACTATATACCTGTATGAATTACTTCTCAGACATAATGTAATAATGTCCTCACGATGTTTTCCTTCACCGTAAAGCCGGTGGTGTTGCACCGTTTTTAAACTCATCTATATAGACTGCTAGGATTATATAGAAACAGGCCCATATACGTATCTGAAGGCCTTTGCCCCCGTCATCTGAATCACCTATTCCTGTCCACTTCTGCTTAGGAATTCATTTGCTAGTAGTTGTAAACATGATATCGAAGGAAAATTACCATAGGCCACTCATTTGGCTGCTATCTTTGAGGTCGAGGAATTAAAGAATTCTCATCTATACGATAACGAGCTGTGCCCCGAGGTTTCACCCGTGTTAGCATTCGCTAAGATTTATATTAAAAGTAGCCTAAACTTTCATCCCCTTGGGGGTAGAATTAATCAAAATCCTTTCTTAGCGGATGCCTACGTCATAACATCTTCCTGCATGCCAAATTTCAGCCCGATCCGTCCAGTGGTTTGGGCTGTGCGTTGATAGATCACTATGTCAGTCAGTCAGTCACCTTTGAGTTATATATATTTAAAGATATTATAAAGCCGAAGAGTTTGTTTGTTTATTTGGGCTAATATCAGGAAATACTGGTTAGAATTCAAAAAATATTATTGTTTGGGATAGTTAATGCATCGAAGAAGGCTTTAATATCGCTGTGATCAACAGGAGTGAAGCAGCAATGGAAAATTGTTGTATTAGTGTTGCATATTAATGAAGTAAATTATTTATTCATTAATTTAGCCTTAAAACTATTTACAATTAGAAAACTTGGCCCAAATCAGTGTGTCTCGGGATCGTACCAAGAAGGCTGGCAGCATTGCCACGTTGAATGGCAATGCTGATTCTCTGAGTGAGGAAAGCCCCAGCCCGCTTGTCACGAGAAGCTTCTACCAGACGACGTGCAACCTCTTTGAATTACTTTGAATTACTTTGAATTAAGTTGATTAGCATTCGGACCCCAAGGCCCCAGAGTTTCAACCGCAAACGCAGAAAATATGTATCCTTGACCAAATTAGTGTTTATTGTTAATCCTACGCAGATAAAATAGGGGGGGGGGGGGATATCTTTAAATATATTTTTTCAAGCGTTATAAAACAAAGTACCCACTTACATTATATCGTGGATGTTATCCTCCTTTTCTGGATTAAAATCTTGACCGTTCTCACATTGGCTGCACAGAAGCTATCCAATCTTCGCTAATAGTGCAATAAATGGTATTAATTGCATACGTATACCGAGGTGTATACGCTTCTACGTCACACGTGAACACTTCCTTACGTTTTAACGTCGGATATAATTACATTCTACACCCAGATTGCTTAGTTATGCTTCCCTGGGAATTTCTCCAGGAACTTGTATCTGTATTATATATGTTAGTTAAATTGGCCTGCCTACTTTTTAATACGTAATTTTTTTAAACTCATTTCTTCATGAGGCCCTTGAATATTAAATTGCACGAAGGAATGTGCAAAGCATTAAATAACGTTATCTTAATACCTACTCCCTGAACCACCTTTCCAATTTAAAATAAATCCTCTGTTGTTCCCTGAAGACACAATTTTCCATACCTCTTCCCGAACATAAACTCCCCAACGTTCCCCCCAACCCCATTGTCGCAATTTAATTTTCAATTCGGAATTAATAAGGCAATAGAGCTCGGCAATAAGCTGGTTTAAAAAGCGCTGCAGCGCTGTTCGGGAATTGTATGCAAATTGGCAAGCGCTGCGCGCCGCTGCAGTCGCCGCAGATAGCAGGAGAATTGCCATCCGTCTCAGGTTCAATACAGATCGACTGTTTCCATTGCTGGACGATAAACTAATATATTTATGTCTTGGGTGAAGTTAGCCGCAAGAGCCGTTGTGGCCGTGGGAGCTGGAATTGCAAGCTAGAATCCCGCACCAACTAATTTCCTATCTGAGGAGTAATTCAAAGACATATGTACAGTACCTAAGACGGCGATGGACTCTCGCCCCTCGGTGTCGTTGATTCTGCTAACGCTTCGGGGACCTTCTGAGATGGCGTGAGCAATTTTTACTTTATTTATTTTCATTGATAACCGGATCATTAATCAGCAGTGACTACTGAGCGGTGGCTAAGACACAAGTTCCAATCACAACTGCAGGGAATTGACACGTTCGCATTATAACACTTTATTAATGTGTGGTATGTGAAGTAGGAAATTGGGAAGACAGCTCTCCCTTATAAAACCTGAAGAATAGATACTTATGTCAACTTAAAAATGAAATAGCGACTAGCTCCGAGCACCAGGACAACGCCGGAGCTCTGCCCAAACACAGAAATGACGTTGTTCGACAATGGACACGGAGGTAATCTCACAAGCGACCACTAAATGAAATGTGATGCACAAACAACGCGCATACATTTTAATATGATTAATTATACGCTGTCCGTGTCGTGTTGTGTACCCAAACGACACGGCTGGAGCATTCACAACTGAATGTTCGCTGAAGGGAAATTGTAGCGTCGAGTTCTGTATAAACGCATTTGGAGTATTTTCTTATAGTTCAAGAGTTCTATGTACTAACATACAATGTATATGTATATAGATTACTGTGCTAGCAGTGTTATAGCTGATGGTCATCGTATGTTCACCCTTTATAAATAATTAACTTCCATAATTAGGAGAGGAAGACCTAAGAAACGATGGATGGGTTGTGTGAAAGATGATATATGTATAGAATGGGTGTGATATGACGGCTGATAGAAAGAAGTTGAAGAGAAGAACACATTGCGCCGACCACAAATAACATGGGATAAGGACAGGAGGATTATGATGATAGCTTCCATAATTAAACTTAACGTAAACGAAAAGATTTTTAACGTTTAAAAAATCGCGCAAATCTTTCCACCATTACTATAGATGCAATTTGATGTTGAGTCTTATAGCTAGCTCACGGCTTCGACTCATCCCCAATGAAGTATAAGCGACCTTATGAACATAACATAAGGTTTTTGTTTGCATACGATCTTCAGTAATGTGGAGGTGAAGTCCTCAGAGCAGCTCCGAATTTTGAACGGGAGATTCCGTTATGGCCAGTTTCTGCGACACCCCTTCACCCATGTAATTGAGGAAGCCTATACAACAAATGGATACGTATAGCCGTGTTGTACACTTGGCAACATTAAGGCACTATGTTCTCTGGCAACACTGGCTGACACGTCGTTGGCAACACCACCTTACACTAGTAATACTAGGTCGTTAAATTTAATGGCTCTCCGCTTTTATTAAACCTCTGATCAAATCTGTTCCCTGCGAGGAACATCTTGGCTTACAGTATCATATTGTTGTTTCAATTCTTAACATTTTCAGTTTTACCATCTACAATAGTAAGGTTAACTCGAATCATTTATTTTTAGATTGCAATTCTTTTTTATTTTATTGCATTTGGAAATGTATACATATAAAATTCAAAGTGTTGACTGATTGACTTTTATAGGGTCTACTAAAAATAGCCTTTTATTCTTACTATTAATTTTTTAAGTACTGCTTACTTATTTGAATTTAATTTAAAATTTTACGGTATTTATTTATATATTTTTAAAATTATATGTAACATCTACTATATATACTCTGATATCGACGCAAAACCTAAATTAGTGATACTAGAGACATGATTTTCGGAGTGTGTGTTCTTGGTAAGGGTCACTTAGAAAGGGTTTTCGGAAATTCCACATTCCAGGTGGAATTTGATTTTGGATGTTGAAATGTGAAACCTTAACTGCCACGTAGACGGATATCATATTATTTGGGAGCTTGATATCTAGTCTTGGTGACCCAGTGATTAGAGCAGTCGCCTTCTACGCAAGGGATGTAAGCTCCTTTCCAATTCGTGTTACTAAATGCTTATCGATTCTGGGAAGCTCTTGAGTTTATATTACAAAGGTTTTTCTTATTTGTTCGCGACTCGTTACTTCTAGACAAATACTTACTAGGTCATAAGCTATTCTAAGTCTTAAGTTAAGAGACGGAAATTAATAGTAAATGCTAGTGCATGTAAGAAGATACACAGCGTAACTTAACCCCAACTTAACACCCAAGTTCCCGCGTTATCCCACATGCGCACTAAGTTTCAAGTTAAAGCTGTTATTGTTGCAGTTCGCTCATCAGGTTAACTTAAAGTTAGTTTACTTAATCTGTAACACAATCTCGCTGCATTCCGCCCATTATCTGTTATTAGCGACTGAATTCACTTAAGTTATCTCAGTGCTTTCTTTAAAAGTTATGACAGTTTTAAGTGACATTAAAGTAGCTGTCAATTCATCGGTTTTTTTTACAAATTTATGTGCAACTGTGCCCCGCGGTTACACTCGCATAAACATTCCTATTTTTTTAGTAAATGTTCCTCCTTGTAACGTCAGCTGTCTGCCCGTGAAGGTCCAGCCGTGTCCGACATTAACCGGAACAAACAGACAGAGTTCCTATACTTTCATATTCATTTACAAATTGGAATTACAAACTAACACTTCCATTTTATTTATTAGTATATAGGTTTGATATTTGGCTTATGTATCTGCATAGATTTGTAATTACGAATTTTATATGTATGAGGGATTTGACATGCAAATATAACAAACAGTTGTGTTTTTGGCAAAAAATATGAATCGACTTCAATCACCAAGAAAAATAAAATACTCGGAGTAAGCTAGTATTTTTTGTGAAGACGTACATTAGATACTTGCATCTGTTGGTTAAAAGCTCTACTTTCCTGCTACATTACAATTTAACAACCCCCAGTGCTGTGAGCCGGCTTATGACAGCTCACCGGTCGTGTGACGTGGAAGGTTGCAATTCTGGGTATTGCGGCGCAAGCCTTTCTTTTTTTCAAGCGTTGATAGTTTTTTACAAAACAGAAGAGCTCGTGGCACAGTTGCTATTACGCATATCATTCGATCAGTAAATTTAAGCAACCCTAATCCAGTATCCAGTAATTTGTGTGACAACCGAGTTGCCTCCGTGCCTCGGAGAGCAATCCGTTCAGTCGGAGGCCTAAAATAGTCTGACAACTGGTTTAACCTAGATCACAGATTTTCCTTGCCAAAGGGGTTGCGAAGGTCAGATGGCACTCGTTTCGTATAAAAATCAGGTGATCAGCCACATCGGGTTGACTCAAAGACCGACCCCAACAATGTATGGGATAAGGCCAGGGAGATTATGATGTTGAGTTCTTTAGAAAACGACTGCCTTGTTGGTCCAGCTGTCGCAAGCGCTATGTTGGACATGATGTCCTGAGTTCGATCCCCTGGTCGGCATCTCCGCCTACCCCTTCGGTAGCACAGGCGAGAGCACGGTTGTTACATTAAACATATTATATAAACACGTTACGACCGTTTTCTTGTCAAATGCACAAACTAGTTATAGGCAAACACAGCTTGCTAGTAATTAATTACATAAATAATACTACCTTAATGATGCATGAATGTTCTTTAGAAAACTATGAAATACAAAGTATTACATATACACCTAAAAAATATAGCCTCCACGTCTAGCTGGAAACCGATGACCTGCACCTGAAGGAGGTAAGGGGAAGGGAAGGCAAGTTAAAAGTCCTATTAATGATGATCGGGTTCGGAGACATCCGAGAGAGGTCTGTGTTCAGCACTGAAATATACTGTATTTCAGTCTTGACTTTTTAGCACTTCTATTATTCATATAAAGTAGCCTTAGCTACTCCATGTAAAATCACCTATCTGCCTGTTTCAGAGGTTATCAGGAACAAACAGACAGACGGACAGGAAAAAAAACTAAAATAGTTTTTCTTATTCGTGAAATATTTTTTTAGTGAAAAGCTGTTCATTGGGTATTACAAACAGACAATTCAGTTTTATTTATCAGTGTAGATTGAAGAAGATTTGAAAGTTGAGAGATATATTTTACATTAGTCGTTATCCGTTCTGAAAATAAACCCAGAGTCGTGTAATAAATCCTATTACACACGGTGGAATCAAAGACACGATATGAAGGGCTAAGCCGGTGCACACGCGCGACTTCAAACGATTCCATTATAGCCAGTCGCACGACTGCACGCGCCCTGCTTCAATGGGATTATACTGCACTTTTAACTCGCTCAATCGCTGTAATACGCAACCCGTGGGATTTTCAAGACTCCTGTGCTAGATAAAGCACGCAAAAATCGTAAAACTTTTAATATTTCTCCCACAATTCAATACATGTCTGCGCTAAAACTGGAATATCGTATGTAATCAGCCTTGTTGAATTATTTTATGGAGACTTCAGAAGAATTCAAAGGCACTTGTGTCTCAGAGAGGACAAAAACACCAACCTCAAGTCTCGGGACTAAACTCGGACTAAAATGTCATCCCTTTTTAAATACGAATCGCAGAAAGAGATGGAACAAATTTTAAGCCAAGGATTATCTTAGTTTATGTTTTGTAATAAAGGAATATCTGTCTGGTTACCTAATCATCTATATAAAGGTATAAATTATAAAGGTTATAAATTATACAGATAAATAAAATTGAAGTATCTGTTTTTAATTCCAAAATAACAGCTTTGCACTAAATGCATATGAAAGTACTAATATACGGTACTGACAAAAAACACATTTTTTTTAAATTGTTTCCCTGTCTGTCTGTTTGTTCCGGGTAATCTCTGAAACGGCTGGACCGATTTTAACAGGACTTCCACAG
The DNA here is from genome assembly GCA_929442735.1 of Watsonalla binaria. Taxonomy (NCBI): domain Eukaryota; kingdom Metazoa; phylum Arthropoda; class Insecta; order Lepidoptera; family Drepanidae; genus Watsonalla; species Watsonalla binaria. Next base: position 241,373 of record OV838929.1, on the reverse strand, counting down.
GCTGATAGCTAAAGGAATAACTTAGGCTACTTATATTTAAGAAAAACATTTAGGGTTCAAAAATCATATTAAATCTATCTATAAATAAATAAATTATGTTCGCATATTATGACACAGCGCCATCTTGTCCCAAAATAAGCAATGCTTGTATTATGGGAGGACAAGGGATATAATACTTATACACATTGTAACATCTGCCTACCGTAAAAAGGAAATTTTGTTGTAACGTGTGTAATTGTTGTGCATGATGAGTGAAATCAAAACAATATACTTCAAAGGTTTTTAGGAGGTTGAGCCCTTAACCCTCAATCGTCAACAGCCCACCGATTAACCCTTATTTATAGTCCCGCCCTCTGATCTCTAATGGGGTGGAAACTGAATTGGACAATGTATAATTTTTCATTTTCACTTTTCCAGGTAATTTCCACATTTGGCTCTCAGGCACAACCGTCGTACGGCGTAAGTACTTTGGATTTATGGGGTCGGAGAATATATCATGTGGGTGTATATGTGGAGAACTTTCATGATCCTAGGGTGTACCAATGAGTTTTTCTAAAAAACTTGTGTACAGTGATTTCACACCACGTGCTTTACGGTGAAGGAAAACATCGTCAGGAATCCTGCATATTTCTGAGAATTCAATGACGTATGTAAAGTGTCTGAGACGGCGATGGACTCACCATCTGTCACGTTGGCACTTAATCATGTTCGGTGAAAAGTGGGTGTTGTGATTACAACACCTCTGCCTACCCCTTCGGGGAATACAGGCGTGAGCATATGTATGTATGTATGTAATCTATCTTAAGTTACTCCTTGTAACATCAGGAAACCTCCTTTTCATGCTTCTCCCGTTCTAAGTCCCGTTAAATCAGTCCAGCCTTTTCGGAGATATCCCGGAACTAACACACAGACAGAAACCAAGCAAAGCTTGTGCTATAGGTACCAGACCACGAAATAATAAAAATGCAATAATATTTATTTTATTCCTTAATGAGTAACCTACACACACATCTACACTTATAAAATGGAAAACTTTGTTTCTTTGGTTGTAATGAATAGGCTCAAAAACTACTGAACCGTTTTTAAAAATTCTTTCACCATTCGAAAGCTACATCATCAGCGAGTAACATAGGCTTTATTTTATCCCGGTACTCCCACGGGAACGGGAACTACGCGGGTGAAACCGCGAGACGTCCGCTAGTTAGACTATACAATTTTTATTGGTAGCAAATTAGCACTCGGCGAACTGAATTGTTAGCATTTAGCATTCAAGGTATCGATATCACTCTATCCAGAATTATGTAAAGAAATCTCATTAACTTTTATTTATACGTCATCAAGAGAATATCATTGTAATAGAACAAATGTCAACCAATTACTTGAAACCTTTTACAGTCCCTTAAGTGGTGCCGAAGTCAATTTATGTAAATATCTGAGTCGTCCACAATTCCCCTGATTGGGTGTAAAATGTACTTTATCTCGCGATCCTCTCCTATGGAAATGTTGTAATGGATGTCTCCTATTCATAGGGCTTGTCACGTTTTATTATTAACTGTTCGCCACGGCTATATTTGTCGGGCTTTATTTCGCGGAATTCAAATTTTTTTCTTCTTTCGTCACTTCTCGAAACAACTGCCGCTTCAGAGATTAGCCGGACCTAAACAGTCAGAAATACAGAGAAAATAAAAATGTTCTCTGTATTTCTGGCTGGTTCACATGTTAATTGTTAATTGCATAATATTATGTATTCTTATAGAAACAGAGGCATAAAGAACGCATCGGTGTGTCCAAAGCTGAACTTGTGCGAATAAATCAAGAGAAAGATTTTTTCATAGTCAGTTGTCCGAATTAAGTGCCCGTTTTGAAGTCACACAATGCTAGACCACGTTCGTTTCAAAACCAGAATCTTTCTGCCGTCGGTGATCGTCATTTCAATGAATCGTTTAAACAATATCCGTTTTACAGAACAAGTTATTTATTACTTTACATACCACTGAGAGTAACGTGGCCTTTAGGTAATCGTGCGGGACTATAGTTATTCGTGGATATCAGAAGCGATTGAGCTGAAATGTCGGCCGGTGATTGCGCGGTACTTTGTGCAATTTGGCTGAGATGGGGCGCGCCTTAGATATTGTCCGCCGCTATCTTGGCGATCTACCTTCCTGCAGGTCGCCTCATTTAGCGTAGCCTCCTAAAAACCAGGTTAAAGCCTGATTTTTAAGGGATGTCAAAAGACTTGATCAGATTACCGATGATTTCGCTGGATGTAGCAAACATTTTAAATATATTATATCTTCCAGGTCTTTATAAGGACCTTAACTGAATAAATCATGAATTTTCTTTTTCGTTCAAGTTTTTACTTACACGCCGTTTTATACTGGTAAAGTGGATGTTATAATATGTCGCTAACAAGCTTTTAGAAGAACTCATTGGTACAGGCCCCGCTGGGATACATGCAACTGCTAAAGTCCCACGGCCATAGTATTTTCTAATACATTTTACAAACTAATTTCTCCCGATAACTTACTTAATGGAATGTATTCGGCCAAATAGCCCTATAGTGGTATTCAGTACCATGTAAGACGCTTTTACCTAACAAAGCTCCTAAACTTAACAGTAAATATCTAATGGCAGTATATAAACAAGTTAGCAAGTTGAGACGTACAGTGCAGGCGTATAGCAGTAAACTAACTACTAACAAATTAATAGGATTTCGCCGACGCGTCGTCAGCTCAAATTGAACCGACGACAATTGGAATTAGTACTAACTTCAGTTGCGCCTGCAACAGTGGTTCAATCACACGATGATTTCATTTCATAAATAAGTGCGTGTTCACACATCGCACCCTCAGAACTATAGGGGCTCAACTCCAAATATTGCGAAAACTAATTAAGATCATCATAGAAACACCTAAAAATTTATGTTCTACCCCAAGTTCAAAAAAATCTGATTTTTTTTCATTTATCGACAAAACACAACCTAGACTTTAATATAACAATATAAAAAATCTCATTGTACTCAAAACTAGCAAAATAATTACTTGCCGGTTGATCTATGATTGCGATTTTCAAAAACATTTGGTTCCTGAATTGAGTCCTTATCGTTCTGAGGGTGCGACATGTCAGAATAGGGGGTCTACTCTCTTTCTCCGAAAACGAAAATGAAACGTAATTTCAGTATCGCTTTGTTTTTATCAAATTCTAATTTGTGTTCGTTGTAGCTAAAGTAGGTTTAGAATATATAAACGTTATAGAATTTTCTACCATACCACGTTTGGACGTAATTTTAGAACGAATAAGAACCGTTGCAGGAACTTTGTGAACTTTCGGCTGAAGCTTCATTTTTCGGATAAAGCGAGTAGGCCCCTGGCTTAGGTCAGGTAATACTAATCACTAATCATTATAATTGCACAGTTGTTATTGCAACCCGCCCGAGTTCCGGTTGCCAATTTGACATCTTTTGCAATCGTTACAGGTCAGTTTGTGGCCCAAGAGAGTCTGACAATTGGCTTAGCCCAGGTCACCGATTTTACTCATAAAAGAGTTTACGGTAATTTTGGAACAATCCAGTAGATTGGTTTAAAATTGATCGGCCACATCGGGTTGAATCAGTGCTAAAATGATTGGGATAAAGCCAGAGGGATGATGATGTTTATAAATTTCCACCGCCTTCATCCCATGTCGCTGCTCTCAGGTGTCTTTCAGTACGAGGGCCATAATAAACCTTTTTGGATAAATGTTGGTGTGCTCAGCGTTTGTCTATCTATTTCTGTTTGTTGGTGTGGTTTTTTTATATCTCTTTAGAGTGATGAATTAAAGAACATGCCTCGACCACAGGTTCTAAAATATTGTTAATTTTCGAATAATACTAGAAAATGTTGTTGTTTGTTACCGAGTGATATCGTTTTAATTTAATACCCAGGATTGTCCTCGCAAACCGAACTCAGCTGACATCTGGTAAACTACCAGTTGAGTTTCTTCCCAAAATCGTAGTTTCCGAACAGGTGGAATTTTCTCGACTTTAAAAAGTGGCCCTCCAAGGCTTATACTGAAAAAATCGTTTTCCAAATATGTTAATTCCAAGGTCATCATCCTCGCTATCAAACTAATTATTGTAAACAGCATCATAGTTCCATGAGTATATCAAGGGTATCCACTCGTAGAAGTTAGGCAACCATTAAACCTATTAAAAGAACTCCTTAATCCATTGTGCTGGCCGTAGTTCGCAGTTGGTCTGCATTTTTCAGCCAGTCCGTTAGCTAAGTACAGTTTATCTACTTTGTTCCGGCTACCTCTGGTTAAGTTTTAAGTATTCCAAGCCAAGATAAGCTACGGAGTTTAATTAAAATAAATGTTTTGCTTGCGTTGTTTTATTTATTTAAGTACTTTCTGTATGTGTTTTGGGGTTTCAAGGTGACCTTAAGGGAAGCGATCTGAAATAATAGTAAGGACCTTATGATACATCAGAACTATATACAGCAGAACAGCATATAACAGACAAATCATAAGGTTCTTCATTAATAATTACAGCCATTCGGTTCCATTTAAATTATTCCATCGTCCTCTGATATGTATACTCATTTTTTTTAATTTAATATCCAGATTACTAATTAATATAATATTGATGATCTCCTAACCGAATTTCGGTCGCAGTGGCTAATCTCAACGAAGATTAGTCACCTGCGCAGAAGATATTATAGTTATTCCCTCAGTCTCATAGTCCGATGGAAGGCAACCCGATGCGACCGAAGGGAGATCAGGAACAGGACCATAGGCTTAACGTGCTTTCCGAAGCACAGGGGTGGTAACACCGTCAACTTACAAACTCCGGGCATGTATTTTTGACAAAAATTTCAAATCTGGGTAAGCGAACTTACTAATCACTAGACCATCAAGGCAAACAATATAATATTAAATCTGAATAGAATCACACGCCATTCACATACTTAAAAAAAACAAACGTCTGCAAGCAGTTGTGAGTTCTGTCGGTTATGGTAATAAAGAGCATTATACACCAAATTGGGCAGGACGTAACAACATTGTAAAAATACTCCCGTATTTTCCTGCCGATATTTCGCGTAAATCGCGCGCAAAACTGCTTCCTCTCGCCGTGGGCCCGTTTTTGCGTTTGTATCATGATTAGTAATCGTGCCAACTAATTGAATAATATATTAAGCTTGTTTAGAGTTCAGTAGTCTGTGAATTGAACACCATTATTAATTTTTTCTTTGCACCTTCCAAATCTGATGACGCCTGATTTAATATGCTTATTAAATCACTTTACAATTTGCCCCTGAAATGTCAATTCTAGCAGCAGCTAAAACGTATATTTCTAAGATGACCCGGAATAGGTCTTCAATGAACGGTGCAAGACATTCCAGCAATTGTGTAGTTGGTAAAAGGTTATATGCACTGTAGTGTTACTTAAATACCTACTTGGTAAAGTAAACAAAGCAACGGTGGTTGTTAAAGTAAACGCAGCACGAAGGAACAAAATACGCCTTCACACTTCACTAGTGCATGGCGCGCATCCTAATGAATCTGACTTTGTTGTTGGTAACTTAAGATAAGGACAAGGGCTCAGTCGATAGATAAGGGAAGGAACGGGTACGGCCGGATGATAAGGTTCCAATCCAAAGGGTTAAGGTGTTGTTTATATGCTTGCTCGGCGCCGCACACTTTTTAAGGAAGTGACATAGTGGCATTTATCAATGTCGTTGTTAGAGGCTTAGTGGAGGTCAAAATTGAAATACATGAAATACAATGGACACAAAACATAGGGAAAAGTAATCGAGGGCTTGATGGGGACAGAGAGCAATCTTATATCGCACAACATAACAATGTGAAGAAATATGCGTAGTTCAGGCCCTGGCAAGGGACATATGAAATTTGAAAATATTATCGATTTTTTGAAAGAAGATGAAAGAAAAACATTCACAACTCATAGACAAGATAAAAATACCTACACAGCGAAATAAATCTAAACATGGAAGAGGTTTTTTTAACATAAATAATGAAGGAAGAGAGTAAATATCAATCAGATCCAAATTAATGACTCTTCTCTGCCTAGAAAGCAGAACAGTTACCATTGACTTAGTTTATCTAAAGATAGGTTGCTTCGCAAGCAATGCAAAGATCCACAACGCCGGGAAAGTGTGTAAGGCAAACGTTTAAATCCGGCAACTTGGACCTGACGCGGCAGTCTCTGCCCTGATTCGACCCAAGTGTTCTTAACAAAGCAAATCAATTACGTTGCAGATGAAAGCGTGATGTTTCGATACTTAGTTATATAAACTATGCAACATTTAATGCATAAAACTTCCGAATACGATTAATAGGAAGGTTTTAATGAACATCGTATAAATGACCAACAGAAATTTTACCATCATCGATATCCTCTTTGCCAATTGAGGCCCACTCCTCTCTGACTCGCTCTTGACCGATATTTCTCAATTATCTGAAATATTTCCCTTTTGTTTCAGCCTTAAGTTTTGTTTAAACACGATAAGATTAATTGTTTATTGCAGGCAAACAATGTTTCGAAAACTCTTAAAAATTATTAATTATTTGAATTTAATTTGCAAAATATAAAATAGTTTTCAGGTTGTAACCATGCCTGTTATTACCTGAGCCATACATTTTGCATCTCATCAAACTAAACAACTTCTTAAACCGACCGAAAAAGGTGCATATTCCCTTGGCAGGAAAGTTAATACAACATAGTTAATTTCCTGAGATGTGACGATAAATTCGTGTAATGTTAGCGGAGTTCCTCCTAAGCGTCTTTATATTGGTGTCTTCATAGTGATCATGTTAGGGAAAACGTCAGATAAAGTTACGTGTTCTTAGGTTCAATTATGTTATGAGACGGACTGGTTGATCGTTAGTTCGTTTTATCTTGTAAGGCTCCTGAAGCCAAGCTGAAATGTTGCTTAGCAAGACATATTTGACACGTTGGACAACTACTGAGCCAAAGTGACCTTCTTTGGTATTTGATCCAAAAACATAGCTGACTGGCTGTGCCGCCGGTATACTCTTACATGGGTGGCATTACTTCGCGGAACACCTATTTGTTTCTTAAACTAAAGTAGCCTAAGGTACTTGTAATCGGCTATCTGTCAGTGAAAGTCCCATACGAAATTAGCCGGAATAAAAAAACTGGCAGAAAAAAATATTTTATTGTAAGTACCGTATGTATTTTCAAATTATGCATTTAGCCCAAGGCCTAAAGACAGTGATTTCACACCAAGCGAAACAAAGACGCATGTACAGTGCCTTAGATGGCGATGGACTCACCATCTGTCACGTTGGCACTTAATCATATTCGGTGAAAAGTGGGAGTTGTCAACACCTCTGCCTATCTCTTCGGGGAATACAGGCGTGAGCATATGTATGTATGTATTATGCATTTAGTGAAAAGGTGTTCTGGAAAACTTTGGAATTACAAACAGACACTTCAAGTTTATTTCTTTAGTGTATTTTATTAACCCCATTTGTAAGGAACGTCCCAACATGTTATAGGCCGGAGATTAAGACCAATAAAGCAAATTTAATGCTTGATAAATTATTGAAGCACAGCTTAAAACAAAATTGAAAGTTACAAAGTGATTAAATTGCAGAAAAGCTGGCTAAGATTTCACGGAATCCTTCGAACCTCTCGTGAAATACTTTATTTGCAGTTCATTTTGCACCGTTTTCGTGTTATTACTATACTTCTGCTTGCCTCCTTGGGGAATACAGGCGTCAGCATATTTATGTAATTATTTCCTTTATTATATACCAAAGAGATCTATTATTTTAGTTCTACCCTGTTGGTATGGTCACCTTTGATGATATCTATATATTAAAAAAATCATTAAGTTACTCATGAAATTAACTCTACGCGGATAAAATCGCGGGGCACAGCTTGTTATCAAACAATTTCTCAGAACTCCCTTTACTAAGTGAAATATTACCTAACTGAATTTATTCTTCATGTTGAAAGATTTCCGCAATATAAAATGACAAAATCGGTACATCTGTTCATACTTATAGTTCAATTACGCTGGTAATTCCTGCTTTCCCTCGGGATCTCATCCACGCGGGGAAATTGTCTTTGAATTCTTTATTCGGCCCCACTGTACCTTAATATTAATAGTTGATTGTTTTATATTTAATTTTCCTCTCTTCTATATCTAACTCAAGACATTCTTGAGATGACAGACGTAATCCTTATAGACTTTTTAGTGTGAATATATGTAGACCTTGAAAAGAGGTCGTAAATATATTTACGTACTAAAGTTAAATGCCGACGGGGATTTTATGTATTTCAATCAAGTTTAAATATGTTTCCAATGGAAGAGATGGTGAAAAATTATTTTTTTATAATCTATTTCTTTTAGTCTTTATTTATTTATTCTCAACAGACAAGCCCTGGGGTTTTACCCCTTTCTAAAATAAAAGTAACATTGGGTATTTGCCAGTGAAAGTCCCGTTAATATCGGTCCAGCTGTTTCAGGGAATAGCCTGAATAGTATATTGCGGTTCAAGTCCATGTTTATGGTTATAAAATTATATAAGATATTACAATGCCTTATACCACTATTTTATAAGTATACAAATGACAGAGTTATCTTAGTGAAGTGCAGTCCAGTATGTGCTGGAGGTCCACCAGCCTGCGGACGTCCGTCTGGTCTGCCTGCAGCATGCCCTTGCCTTCGCCACGTGGAGACCATGTACTTGTACACAGTGTCATCACGACATGTAATTAGTAATTAAAAACAGACTTACGTAAATGTTATTATCTGTATAAATGTATAGATTGATTAATTACAAAGTATTAATATTTTTTAAGTCAATATGTTCAGTTTGAAAACAGGATTGTACCGTATTGAAATACAATACATAATCCAGGGACAGGTTATATCATCCACTATTCCATAAGTGTACCTGTCTAAACACTTCCAACGGTTGTGCAAACAATTACGATAGATCCAATACAAGGGCTCGCAGGCTTTACTGATTACACCAAATTGAAAGGAACCATATCGACCGTATTTTCTTGTAAGTTAATAGATTTTTCCTTATAGAGTAAGCTTTCTTATTTCGATATTTCACAATATTTCTGGTAAGGAAAAGGCTGACTATTATAAGTCCTTATCTCCGCATTACTACCAATATGCAATTGGAATTGGATTCATACGAATATCATTTGCAGAGTAATAATATACATGGTGCATTTTATTATGCATTAAATGTGGCTATTGACGCTATGACACATGAAGAATATTTATTAACAGGGAATGTTAGAACTGGTATTAAATACATTCAAACTATATATATAATGTTCTGTCTCATGCAGTGCCATTTTGTTTAACTAACAGTATTTATCCACACTATCAATATTTCTATATTAACATTATAAAGAGGAATGATTTATATGTAAGTATGTTTCCGACTGCTCTGGGAGAGGCAGGTCGGGGTATGTGGGATTCTTGTGTCGTGGGGCAGCTGTGACGCCGCCCCTGGAGACCTCGCTATGCAAGGCAGCGCGAGCCACATCGCGCTGCCACCTTCCCGGGCCCGTGGTTCGGTGGTCAAAGCTCCCACCCCGACCACCGCCAGCAGTCCATCCGGCCCTCTTTTAGTCGCCTCTTACGACAGGCAGGGGATACCATAACCATATTCTTGAACCCTGGCTATTGGGTGGGGTCAGAACCAGTCCTAACCTAACCTGCTAACAGATCACAACAATATCCAATCCGCTGTCAGTAATGTTCCAGTTCCGGCTACAGAGAAACCAAGAGTGGATCAAACGAGGGGATCTTACAGGAATAATTCCTAAAATAGGCTGAAACAGGAAAACAAGCGGCCATGTAATTGTTACGGACGTGACGTCGCGCCTCGCGGGGGTTGACGGCCTGCCGCTGACGTCATTACATGTTGTCAGGACAACGACGTGTGACGTCACACGCACGAATATACCAATACGGTACAACCTGTATATAAACATTCCTCACTGCATTTTATCGTTATATTTTATACTGTGCAACAGTTCGTTTACACTATCTAAGTTTTCAGTTGAAATGAAACTATTTTCAACCAACAAATGTGTCTTGTTCTGTAAACCACTTCGGTTACAGTTTCAAGCCGCGATTGCCGTCAAATTGTATTTCTTTCAGACTTTCAGTACATACTCTCGTTGTAACGCTTTGTTTCAATAGTTGAGCAACTGAGATCATTCTCCGAAGTGTTTGTAAAGTTTTCACAGCGGCTGAAGTCTTCAGGAAATTGAAAAGCTTGTCTGCTCCTGACGCGAAAACAAAGTGATTGTAAATCTGAAACTTTGTAATCGATATTCCCCGAAGGGGTAGGCAGAGGTGTTGTAATCACAACACCCACTTTTCACCGAAGATGATTAAGTGCCAAAGTGACAGATGGTGAGTCCATCGCCGTCTCAGACACTTTACATACGTCATTGAATTACTTCTCAGAAATATGCAGGTTTCCTCACGATGTTTTCCTTCACCGTAAAGCACGTGGTGTGAAATCACTGTACATAAGTTTTTTAGAAAAACTCATTGGTACAGGCCCCGCTGGGATTCGAACTTGCGTTCCTTGCGTAGCAGGCGACTGCTCAAACCTCAAGGCCACATATATATATATATACAGAAATAGTTTTGTGCATACAGGTGCTAGCTGTGCCCCGCGATTTCACCCGACAGACAGTCAAATAATAATTATATATATCTTATGCATTTACTGAAAAGCTGTTTTTTTATTAGTTAGTCCCTTTCAATCTCTGATACGGCTGAGCCGATATCAGCGGGAATGTCACGGGCAGATAGCTGGTGTTACAAGGAGTAACTTAGGCTACTTTCTTACTTAATTATAAAAACCCAAGTTCCCATGAAGTTAAGTCTAACCTTACGGCTAGTATATCATACTAGCAAGAAACGCCGTCTACATAGGATTAGTGTCGGTCAATATATTCTATATGTGTACCTATATATTTGCTGCGTTCAGGTTTGAAATTCTGGGGCCTTTGGGTCCGGAACCTCATAAATTTTTCAAAGAAGTTGCACGTCTGGTAGAAACCTCTCGTGACAAGCGGGCTGGGGCTATTCTCGCTCAGAGAATCAGCATTTCTATTTAACATGGCAATGCTGTCAGCCTTCTTGGCACGATCCCGAGGGACATGATTTGGGCCAAGATTATTTTCAAAAAGTCAAAAATTTCTTTATTCGATTAGACTTTTAACAAAGTATTTTGAAATCTTCAGAATGACATAATTATACAGGATTATAGATGATACCGCCAGGTTTAGAAGGTTGCTTTTACTGAGAAAAACCTGGCAAGAAACTCAGTAATTACCTTTTCAAAAATATTATACAATTTAAAGAATACAACATTAATAATTTAAGAAACGTAAGCTCATGGATAATGTACCAATGCACAAATGTCGATAAAAATTGACATAACTAAAAATCTAGTACATCTACTTATAACTAAATGAGTAGCCCACAAGCAGCACATGTTCACAAGTATGACGTGAATGCCAGCGATTTCTACTTGTAATTAGTCTCAAGTACTGTTCCCTGAATATTTTACAATATACAATTTTCCAGGTGATAATATAATATTAAATTATATTAGATGACGTCATAATCTGAAGTTTGACACCCATTCCAGAGACGATGGGGCTCAAGATGAAACTTTGTTAAAATTGTGTTTTCAATTTTGTTTCAGGTAATTTCAAGGCGGAGTTTCAGCTGAAATTAATTCACCACCGGTTTCGAGGAATGTAAATATTCATTTGATTTTAAATGTACATTTTGTTTATATTTCGCTCGTCATATTGCGGTAAGTATGTGTGCGTACCTGTGTAGTTTTTAAATATAATTAACGCCTGAAAATATTTTAATTACTTACCAAAAAAATATTTTTATTAATATAATGTAGACGACTACATTTGTAATAATTTTACATGTTTAGTGATTCATACACTGCCTAATTTTCAATAAGGATTGTTGAAAGAGTTACCGAAAATGTGTATTGAATACATACAATTTTTTTTAAAATTTGTCAGCCTATTGACACTTACCTACTCATAGAAGTTGCAATGATCTTTTATTTTACTTTCCACTTTTAAATTATATTTATAACTAGCTGTGCTATGCTGTGTTTCACTCGAGTACATTTAATTTCAATCCCGCGGAACCCTAAATGTTTTTTTTTTCATAAAAGTAGTCCAAGTTACTCCTCGTAACATTAACCAGTGAAAGTCCCGTTAAAATCGGTCCAGCCGTTTCGGAGTTTAGCCGCAAGAAACAGACAGACAGACAAATTTTTTTTAATAAATTCTATAATCTACATTAATCTGTTACTTTGGTGTTACAAACAGTCACTTCAATTTTATTTATCTTTATGTATGTATGTATGGATGTGTATGGATTTAGATTATACTTACTTCGATATCATGTACTACCATTCTAAATAGATTTCAAAAGCGTTATAAATGTATGTATTCAAGTAAACGTGTAAAGCCTACTGTCTAACGGAATGAACAGAAACAAGCTGACAAAACGCCAAGGAATCATTACAGCTTACAAATATCATTGACGTTATATTCACGCGATCTGATTTTGATGGGCTTAAGGGATTTACACGGTGAATTGTGTTACAAGAAGGGATTTCCTGTCGCGATTTAGATAACTTTGAATGACTTCAAGATAGGAAGGCTAAGGAATGTTATCATGATAGATAATTCAAAATTAGGGACTCGAGAAGAAATACACAAGTTTTGTAAGGACATTGTAAGGAAGGTCTGAGAAAAAAATCTGAGACTTATATTAAATACCTCATATTGGCACTTAGAAATCTTCGATATAAAGTGGGTGTAAATGTGCCTACCACTTTCCGTGGTAAAATGAAGTGATGAAGCTCTTCCCCGCTCATTTATAATTAAGTTAAGTTGGACTCGAGGGATGTATAAAGTCGGGTGTTTACGTAAAAAGTGAGTTAATTACAATAAAGCATGGCGCGACACGCTCTGAAGCCTCCATCAATATTAAACAGGATCACCGGGACAGGGGGCTTACTCGCTTTCTCCCAAAAACGAATCTTTATTTTATACTAGCTGTGCCCTGAGGTTTCATTATCCTATAATTAGGTTAGCACTATGATGTATTATAATAGTATGTTATAATAATGATATGCGTTGTATAGAGGTGACAGTAACAGCTTCGGCCAAAAATTCGCTAAGCACCTGCCACGGTTCTTATTCGTTCTAAAAGTTCGTCCGAACGTGGTTTGCAAGAAAACTCTTTGACATTTATATATTTTAAACCTGCTTTAAAAAATTATTAAACGAACAAAATTTTTAGTTTGAACAATTCAAAGCGATACTGAAACAAAATCAGATTTTTTCGTTTGTGAAGTTTCGTTTTCGGAGATAGAGAGTAGACCTCCAGATACCTTTCATCGACGTTCAACGCCCATGGGAGACAGAGATCGATGCATATCTTACTTGGTACTTTTTACTTATACTTGAGCTAAAAGGGTCCCCGACCAAAATTCTACAAAGTTTTGTACTAGCAGCGCAACGCCGTCCGATCGGCGAATTATTAGGCTACCATGCCCATGCCGATGTAATCGTAATGGAATCACAGTGTATATAAATACCGGCCTCAGGGGCCTGACCATGAGCTCTTATTGCAATGTTAAGTTGTGTGACAGTGACAGATGTATGAACGTCAAATACATCTGTCTCATAATAAGAGTAAAACTATCAAGGCAATAAGAGCTCATGGTAAGGTCCCTGGGCCCCTTGTTGCCGAGTAGTTTGTGTATTCGCCTTCTATGCAAGCAACGCAAGTTCCGCACGAATACTTTAGTATCCAGTCGGACAAAATCATCTATTTTTATTTCTATAATAAAGAAGAAATATTTTTATTTTTATATATCTAAATATATATAACTCAAAGGTAACTGACTGATTGGCATAGTGATCTATCAACGCACAGTCCAAACCACTGGACGGATCGGGCTGAAATTTGGCATGCATGTACATGTTATGACGTAGGCATCCGCTAAGAAAGGATTTTGATTAATTCCACCCCCAAGGGGATAAAATAGGTGATGAAATTTGTATGAAATTGACAATTTTAAACCAATATAAAACTAAATCTACGCGGTTGAAACCACGGGGCACAGCTAGTAATGAATGAACGTAGGAACCAATCCGTAAAATTATTTCAGCAATGAAATTATTAGCGAGTTACATTGGGAATGGGTGCCGCGTGAAGTCCGCAATACCTTATAAGTTACTAATTCCCAAGCCAATTCGTTTCCAAAATGCTAAATCAGTTAAGATTGAGAGATTGCTGTGGTTCGATTCCCTGTAGAAGTCCTGACTCAGAGATGGGTGCGATACTATTTGAACACTTGGCGAATTAAGTTCCCAACCTGCATTCATTACACTATGAATGAGGGGATTAACCGTGTCCTCGTTTGCTTGAATTATTCCGCTTGAAAAATAAACTTAGTCAGTAAATACAATAATTATATTTACACTTCCCCGAGAGATGTGTAATGTGTATGTTATTGTTAAGCACATGACACATCGATCGACGCATCTGGAAATGATCTAGTTAAGCTGGTCACTATAATGTAGACATCAACGCGCCCCAGTACAAACACTATGCTCATATCTGTATTGAGAGCAGATGTTCTTATTAAGGTTATAGGAGGAGACAATAGGTTCATTTTAAAACTACTAATAAGAAAAATTTAATTGATAAGGAAACCAGTTATTAAACACTTAGAAAAATTCACAATTTCTCGTATTATAATATTGTTTATTAAATGAATGAGAATGTGTATGAACCCACCGCCTGTTTCAGGACGGACGGGTCGCATGAAGCCGCGTCTCCCAAAGCAATTCCTAAAAAAGTTACGCTTCAAAGGTACGTCGGTAGATGGCGGTCTTCATAGTTATATGTGTTTGTGTATTGTTGGTATTCGTAGATAGAACTTGTTCGATTTCAATATCTATATTTTGTCTAGTTTTATGTTTGCGTGCTCTTAATTTATTTTAATATTATGTATAACGACCTACATTTATTAGAAATTCTATACTCAGGTACTTATATTTACTTCCTTACGTCTTTTCATGAAATATTGTAACTCTAGGGTCACCATTGAAACGTCACTCAAATGTTAATTCATTTTTAAGTGTTAAGACGTTGTCAAATTGCAAATTTACATACAAAATTGCAGGGCTCTCAAATTGGATAGGGACTTAGTTTTGAGTGACGTTTCATTATTTAGTCGTACTTATAGTACTACTGCCTCGTTGGTCTAATGTTCGCAAGGGATATTGCGGAACACGAGGACCGGGGCTCGATACTCGGGTCGAGCAAGTCGGCTCGGAGTCTTGATTAGTGCCCGGTTAGAGGCAATAGGCTCGCCCCTATGCTATGGGAAATAACAACAGGAACCTCTGCTTTCCTCTTCGGGGTATACAGGGGTGAGCATGTATGTATGTATATTTAGCGTAGTGTAATGTAAATATATACTTTTCATATGTTTCTGGGCTTTCTACTTACTTATTTCTATAGCTTCTTCTTATATCGATATTCTGCTTCTGTTTAGGGCCCTTTTTTAAATTGGGATTTATATATTTAACATCTATTACCTTTGGGTACATTACATATAGGGAGAACGGTAAGTAATCTAGCGATCATAATAAAATTTTATACAAAGTCTACTTATATAGCTTGGCAGATTGTTTATAGATATTTCATGAACCCAAAAGTACAGTAAAATAGATCTGTAAGCCCCCAAACATGGACTTAAAACGGTATAATTTACGGCAACAACATTGGCTATGATATCTGTAATTTATGTGCCGGGGACAGCCTGGGAATTATGCGGCTTTTTCAGACCAACCAAGGCTTGAGTTACTGCGATCCTGCTTACTTACTATACCACTGGTGGACATGTAACTTGCTTACATCATTTGCGTACCATGAGCTCTTACTGGCATGACAGTTCAGCTGTATAGCAGAGTAAGATTTATACGAAAAAAAACTTACGCCATCTCAGGACGGTCTAGAGCAGAGGTGTTGTAATCAGAACACCCACTTTTCACCGAAGATGATTTAGTGCCCACGTGACAGATGGTGAGCGCCGTCTCAGGCACTATACATACGTCTTTGAATTACTTCTCAGAAATATGCAGGTTTCCTTCACCGTAAAGCACGTGGTGTGAAATCACTGCACATAAGTTGTCTAGAATAGCTCATTGGTACTGGCTCCGCCGAAATGTGTTAATAATTCCCACGATTGCTTGTTAAAATAATAACAATGTTGGATCAAATTTGAACGACCCGAACTCAAAAATCTGTCTGGTATCAAAGTAAATGTTTGCCCACCCATCCGCTCACCCCGCAGTATCCTGTTGTCTTTACCACCCGAAATTGATTTTGAATTCGTGTTGGAATATTCACGAATTCACAAACTGAATGGGAAAGCGTTTTTACAGATTGCTTTCCAATTGGGATCGGTCGGGACATGTCCGATGCAATGCTTTATGGATAACGTCTCCTTTTGAAACTGTTATATTTTGACGTCGGGATAATTGAAGCTTCCTACCTTTTCAATTGTGAGCGCTGACCTTGAAAGCGCAATTGTCATGTGATTAATATGTCTATCAGCATATGGCACAACGCGAAAAAGACATTCGCAGTTATCTTCAATATTTACGCTGAGCGGACATATCTCGTCTACCTACCTGTAATTCTAGTTATAAGAGATTTCACAATTTTAATGATTTCTTCGCAAGTTCTTCTTCTCCGTAAAGCACGTTGTGCGAAATCACTGCACCTCACTTGTTAAAAAAACTTGTGGCGTCTCACAAATGACAACTCATCTGTCAAATATTAATGACAGGAGGATTGTAAAAAAAGCCAACTAGATTTAAGACAGTAAGAATTCTCGCTCCTAAATATTTAAGCAAATTGAAATTCGTCAAAGGTATTCACGCTTGATAAATATTTCCGTTTTTTAAATAGCCTCCCACGAAAAGATTTAAGCACAAAACGTACATATTACATTAATTTGCATACTTTAAGAGTTTCACTGAATACTTGGCGAATGTCATCATTTCTCGGACCGTGACGGACGCCGTGTACTTTGTGTTTCAACATCCAAGATGGAAAAGTCCTTTAAAATTAATATGAAAGAAATCTTTTGAACGCGAACAATGTCGTGATGAGTTTTTGAATTCAACTTTTTGCAGTACAAGTTCTGTATTTAATTTATTGAACGAGGAAGTCTTAAGTCATAAGAGCCGTGGTGGCCTCGGGGTTCAAACAGTCGCCTGCTACGCAAGCGATGCAAGTTCGGATCCCAGCGGGGCTTGTACCAATGAGTTTTTCTAAAAAACTTATGTACAGTGATTTCACACCACGTACTTTACGGTGAAGGAAAACATCGTGAGATTTCTGAGAAGTAATTCAAAGACGTATGTATAGTGCCTGAGACGGCGATAGACTCACCATCTGTCACGTTGGCACTTAATCAAATTCGGTGAAAAGTGTGTGTTGTGATTACAACACCTCTGCCTACCCCTTCGGGGAATACAGGCGTCAGCATATGTATGTATGTATGTATGCAGCAA
Organism: Watsonalla binaria; assembly: GCA_929442735.1. Taxonomy (NCBI): domain Eukaryota; kingdom Metazoa; phylum Arthropoda; class Insecta; order Lepidoptera; family Drepanidae; genus Watsonalla; species Watsonalla binaria. The sequence goes on along the minus strand of OV838929.1, from coordinate 223,711 downwards.
GTCATAACTCTTGGACGTTCTCAGGCTGCATTATAAGTGAATATTCTTTAATGATCTATGCAGTTACGGCGGCAGGATTAGTCCTGCTAATAAGGCTACTCGTGTCCTTATCTCATATTATGTCGATTTGTTGTTCCTTATGTTGCCAGTCGCCAGAGGGCTTGGTGAGACAGTTACTGTTGTGCATATCATGCGATCAGCCGAGTAGTCAGATAGCTGACCGCCCTCCGTACCTCGGAGAGCACGTTAAGCCGTCGGTCCCGGTTGACAATTTATCATCTTTGGCAATCGTTACAGGTCAGTCGGAATTTTAATAAAAATCAGATTTTTAATAAAAGAAGAAATTTCAGTGGGCATTTGCTTCGTGTAAAAATTAAGTAATCAGTGGTTGAATTAAACAAAACGAAAGTGTTGATTTATGGGGCTGAGGGAGATACACACACATCATAAAAACTATAATGGTGGCATGGTCCACCTTCCCAGCTTCAAAAATGAGGACCGTAAATTGATAAGCGTACCGTAGTATGTGCACACAACCCTGTTTGTTGTATATTTGCCAGCCCTTGTAGACTGCTGGCACTCAGCCGTCTCACAAATACGCGCAAACAAATAGAGCATACATAACAAATATGGCGGAAGGGCTCACTCCGGCTGCAGCCGGCGCCGGTGCAAGATTAACACTTAGGCGGGTTGTTTTACTAAGAGGTATGGCCGGCCCCGTATTAGGAGTCGCTGCTTACCGTCAGGTACAGTATAAGCTTGGTAGAATATTTTTCTAGTTTCAAAATGAAACTGATTTTTTGGCAACATTTTTAAAGTATTCAGATTTTAGCTGTAGTCTATACTCGCTAGCGTCTCCGCCGAATATTAATATGAGCAATTGTACAGCGACTCCCAGCGGTGGCGTGCAGAACTAAAATATCTCATACAAATATTGCGAGTGACGCTAGCGAGTACAGTTTACCAAAACGGTGGCAAACTCGGGGTACTGTAAACAGTCTTAGGTTTACTTGATCCCGCGTACTCTCCCCGCACTCAACGCTCTTTTGGATACCTATCCTAAATGTGATTTGTTTTGATTTGATGAATGGAAGGACATAATGTCAGTATGCTTGGAGTACTACGAGGCCAATAAAAGTGTAACCTATTAGTTTAAGTGGTATTTTTTCCGTTCTAATGTGATATAACAAGATAAAAAAATGAAAAGATCCGAACGTTCTTGAGAACTCGCTCGTATCAATACTTTAGCGCGACCTGGGTCATTGATACAACATAAAATGTACTATGTAATGTTGAACAAACAAATGCAAATATTAAAAACTTACTCATCTTTATAAAGTTACGGTTAAATAAGTAAATACGGCCTGTTTAGTGTTATAATCACGTCCCGCTCACCGCTCGTGTGTCGCGCCACATGTTGTCTGTCCTAGAGGAGATATATAGGCGGTGATCTAAATACTTCTTATGGGTATTTGTGCGCGGGCCCGACTGGGGCTCCAAATGAGCCATAATGGATGGAAATTGTCATTTTTATTGATAGCGTCTTTTCAATTTTGCATCTCGAGAGCGCTGACATGGCAATGGCTTCTTACTTAGATGTGTGTGTATATTAAGCTACGCATGTATACGTTATGATGAAATGTGACATGAGATATTTGCGCTCGTATATAACCTTTCGTTGACAGTTAGAATTTTGAAAGACATCCTCATTAATAAACGAGGCAGCAATTATAGGATTAGACATTTTCTCTCTCTTTTTGTGTTATGGAATAAGAAGGAATGATCATTATATTTATAGCAGGTTGAAGATAAACCTGGGTTTATGAATTCTTAATAATAATGACGGGTAAATAAAAGTTGTTCTTTAAATCGTCGGAATCTTTAAATCCGAAACCTATGTATACTAGCTGTACCTTGCAAACCTATTTTTAAAAAAAACTAAATTGTCCTAAGTTTCTTCTTGTAACATCAGTTATCTGTCAGCGAAAGTTCCGTTAAACTCGATAGACAGAGAAACAAAAAAGATGGTTTTTTGTGTGAGTACCGTATTACTTAGCACTAAGTAAGCATTTAGTGAAAAGCTTTTGGTTTAGAATTACAAACAGACACTTATCTGTATAGATATACATACATAAAGGAAACCTAATATATAACCACAAAAACTAATAAACTCGCCGGGAGCCTTCCGTACTAAATGAATATTTGTTTACAACTTTATTCATATCAGGCTACAACGCTTTTTAATTACAGCTGGACGGTTTGATTTATCTACGCGTTCATATCGTTTTATTGCGTTTGTATAGGTGTGTGTTGTGTGTGTTACACGTTACGTGTGGAAACAATAACACACACTACTTCACACGCTAAGCGGTAAAGCTAAACTATTTCAGAGGGTTTATAGATTTAGGCTTTGTTTCCAGTAACCCATACATTTAAATAGCACTTTAAATATGCCAATGAGTTGAATCATGCAGTCAGTATTGAATACGAACATTTTACGGCCACCCCCCAATAACAACCCGTCATATTAATGTATCTCGGTTATCGGCAAGACGTAGCGCGTTTATATTATGAATCTGACGCGCTCAAGTATTTCCATGTTACTGTTTTGTTTTTCATGTTTGAAAGCTTGCACACGCCCTTCCCCCACCTTGTGCAAACTTTCTATATACTTTTTAGGTCCCCATAACGCTCTAGTAACTATACATTAGTATTACAGGACGAGAAAAATTCGTGTTTTCCTGTATGCATCGTACATACTTTCATATGAATTTAGTGAAAATATTTGACTGTATAGATATCTGAATTTCGAAGCACCCGTAACTGAAGAAAGTGTATGAAGAGATGCATGAATGTGGATGAAGCGAAAGAAGAATGTAAGGGTCGTAGCATGTGGCAAACGGTGGTCTCTGCATACCCCCATGGGATACAGGCGTGAGTGTATGTAAGCCTACTACTTATGCGTGTTACGAGCTCCTGTAAATACTTCAAAGTGAACAGCGTTCGAACATTTGATACCAAACACCGATACATAATCAATTGTATCGCTTTGTGTAAATTACACCGCGTACTGAGAATGTTAACATAGTCCCACGGACAGACATTAGGTGCACGCAAAAAGCAGTAATGTTCTGTTCGCTTGAACGCGTGTAATGAGTGTAAATACACCCAGTGGAATGGGAAGTGACCTTGTAGGTTTTGCTTATAATGTTTTTGTGTATAAAGCCTTTGTCCAGCTGTGGATTGCAATGGGTAACATTGGTGATGTTCAATTTACAAAAGTATTTTATTAGAACTAGTAGGATCGTGGTGGCCGTGGGATTCAAGTAGTCGCCTGCTGTGCAAGTGACGCAACTTCAAAAATGTATTTTTCTGCTAACCTAAGTGCAGTGATTTCCCGCCACGGTTACGGTGAAGGAAACATCGTGATGAAACCTGTACATGTCTGAGAAGCAATTCATAGACTTATGTATTTTGTATAGTGCCTGAAACGTCGATAGACTCACGAACAGTCACGTTGGTACTCAATCATCTTCGGTGAAAAGTGGGTGTTGTTATTACAACGACTCTGCTTATCCCTTCGGGGACCCTTCTAGGATACTTTGAGTCAACTTTAAACGAAGGCATTTTGGAAAAAATGCTGTAAATGAAATCAAACCATATCTTCATACTTTTAAAGTTACAAAATGCAAGTTCTGTAAAGTCTTGATTGTGAATCTCAACTCTTTGTTTTGCGTTCGGAAAGTCTAACTACTGTAATACGAATTATACCGACTTTCAACGTGTGATTTACAAAGATGTTTGATGTCTCTTTCACATGTGTGACTGGCTGTACATGCCGTCCTTGTCTAACAGGACAGAATCCAAGTTTGTGTAACGAAATTTAAAAACAATTCCCACGAGGCGGTGTGCAATTTATTTTGTTTCGCGAGATTGTTTCCCAGTTCCTGGTGAGCTCATGGAGCGGGGCGCAGAGGTTTCGTTACATGTCACACTTCACTGTTATTGTAATTGCTATATTTATTCTTGGGGAATTGAATTGCGATCCAGATAGTCCTAGAAGATCAAATAGGAAAAGAAATCCTCTTTTCTATTGAATGTTGACAGCGTAGGTCGAATGGTGACTACTAAATTAGGCTAGGTGTCACGGGTTCGATGAGCATTAGAATTTGGGTGTTTTGTCTGTATTAAAGTACATAAGTATTATAAATGCACGGCTTGCACTCATAGGACTCAGCTTTGACTGAATTAGGGACTTTGTAAAATAATGTCCGAACAATAATTATTTCATGTAAAAATTTTTTTTTTTCAATATTGTCAGTGTTTCGACATAGTAATAGCAATACACGCGGTTGGTATGATTCTTAGGCATCAGACTTTTCTCCAATCTTACAACTGGCTAGTTAATAATGCACCTTTGGTATTGCGAACATTGACGCACGTTTTCATCAAGTTAAATATGTTCAGTGATATGAAAAATCGCTCCCGCTTATGTGCAATGATCGTAATGTCGCCGCGACGAACAACAATCATAACCAGAGCGCAGAGGATTGAAAACCTAGAATACCACCGCGATAAACCTCTGTCCTCGCAACACTTGACAGATGCTATTTTATACTTTGCAGTTTTGCTCTGTTTAATCGAACACAACAAGCTACTATTGGTATACAACCTACTGCTGACATATATAATTAAACTACCAGGAAAATTACTTTTTTATAGCCTATGTGCCATTCTGATGTATAATCCTAACAAACATCCATATTCTGTAATTACTAACTTTCGCGTTTATAATATTACCAAATAATTATTATGGATGAATTATAAATTATAATGGTACCAAAATAATAAATCTATATAAAACGTTAAGGTTTACTTTCATCGGGTAGGTTTCTATTGAAGCCTTTTTGAAGCTAACAATTAATTAATTATGAAATATATTCGTTTTAATTGCTTTAAGAACTTCTCAAACTTTATTAATGTCTGCAACTTTCTTATTTATTATATATGACGGCGTAGCTTGATTGCTATCAGACATTTCGGTGATAGCGTGGGCGTATACTGGGAAGTGCTGGGTGAATAAAAGAAGTTCGAAGATATTTAACTTTCAACTTTGTAATTAATTAGAATTAATTACAAAGTTTACTTAAATAGTCACAATTAATTAGATGTTCGCTGTCTGAGCGCAGACAATCGAATGCCTTGTCCGCTGGAACGGGCGCCCTTTTTATCCGCACTGTAGTGGGGCGATCGCAGTGGGGCGACCGGTCGTTGTGATTCACTTGTTTACGCAGTTCGAAACACGTGCAGCGATGACATGGCTCATCGCATGTTGTTTTGCGCCGATACGGCCATTCTGACAGGCGGTGCGTGCTCTGCACCAGCCTCATGAAGCGGAACCATTACCTATAACAATAAGCACCTTTTCTGAGTTTGGTAGCTGTAAGCAACTTTGTTGCTTCAATCACTATACGACTTATGTCTCGATGCCATGTTTTATCCATTTCGTGGAATCGTGTGTATGTGAAGTTATGGGTGCTTTCATGGTGTCAAGTTGATTCAGCCGATTGCGAGTCAGCTGTGTGAATGTTTGTTTGTTGCAGTCAGCTGTGTGACTGTTTGTGTGTTGCAGTCATCTGTGTGACTATGTGTGTGTTGCAGTCATCTGTGTGACTATGTGTGTGTTGCAGTCAGCTGTGTGACTGTTTGTGTGTTGCAGTCATCTGTGTGACTATGTGTGTGTTGCAGTCATCTGTGTGACTATGTGTGTGTTGCAGTCATCTGTGTGACTTTTTGTGTGTTGTAGTCATCTGTGTGACTGTTTATGTGTTGCAGTCAACTGTGTGACTGTTTGTGTGTTGCAGTCAGCTGTGTGACTGTTTGTGTGTTGCAGTCATCTGTGTGACCGTTTCTGTGTTGCAGTCAGCTGTGTGACTGATTATGTGTTGCAGTCAGCTGTGTGACCGATTGTGTGTACAATTAACAAAGCGTAGAAAACTGTTAAAAAAATGAGAATTTAGGTTTTGCGCTCTCTCACCCCTGTGCTCACCCCATTATGGAGATGGATCTCCATCACCGGAAATTTGTATTGGTGCTTCAAGAAGTGCATCTCGTGAGGTACTTGGTACGGGGTCTGCATTTTCAGCCGGATTATAGTCTTGTTCCGCCGATACGGTCATCTGTTCGCCTGGATGCGGGGCACGGCGAAGCTGATCATGGGCGACTTTACGTGGTCGACCTCTGCCAACGACCCTCTTTACTAGATAGCGGTCGTTTTCAAGAATTCTCGTTGGAACGGCTTGATTTGAGCTTTGTGGAGATTGAACCGTTGACGGTCTTTGTCTGCAGTCTGGGACATCTATATTCACAAGCGTCAGTAGCTCAGGGGGCACACAATGTTTCCGTTGAGTAAGCAGAGTGAGTGGAGCTACCCCCGTCACCCGATGAGGGGTACAGTTTAATGCCAACTGGAGTTCTTCAAGCGTCGTGTGCCATTCTTCTGTTTCGTAGTTTTTTATCATAGTCAGAGCATTCTTTACCGTAGCAACCACGCGTTCTACCTGTCCATTTGCTCGGCTTACCCCTGGTGCTATAGCATGAATCTCTATGCCTGAACGATCGCAATAGATTTTAAATTCGCCCAGAAACTCTCTTCCACCGTCGACGATGATCTGGATTGGAGTGCCAAATAGGTGTACTGCACACTTCAGTGCAGCCAAGGTACCATGTGGATTCTTGTTGCATTGGATTACCATTATTGTTTGGGATATGTCCTCCAGGTTGTGATTCCCTTACATCATCAGGTTGTTGAGCGGAAGTGGCAGGTAATCCCACTTCTGATGACGGCGTAGCTTGATCGCTATCAGACATTTCGGTGATAGCGTGGGCGTATACTGGGAAGTGCTGGGTGAATAAAAGAAGTTCGAAGATATTTAACTTTCAACTTTGTAATTAATTAGAATTAATTACAAAGTTTACTTAAATAGTCACAATTAATTAGATGTTCGCTGTCTGAGCGCAGACAATCGAATGCCTTGTCCGCTGGAACGGGCGCCCTTTTTATCCGCACTGTAGTGGGGCGATCGCAGTGGGGCGACCGGTCGTTGTGATTCACTTGTTTACGCAGTTCGAAACACGTGCAGCGATGACATGGCTCATCGCATGTTGTTTTGCGCCGATATATATCTTCGTTGTATAGTTAGTAATTAAAAATAATCAAAAAAGATTGCCCCATGTTGGGCGCCAATCAAACTAAATGCTTCTAATGGCAATGACCAATTTAAAAAGGCCAAATATGAAAACTGTAAGGTAGGTAGGTGTATGTTGACGATACACTGTAAATAACAGTATTTACAGCCAATATTGCAGAACGTGTGGTTATGGAATAATCGCTCATAAATTAGCGCTACTGTCGGCGGCGCGACGTGGCTCCGGGCTAGAGGAGCGTAGGGATTAAATGGATTTTAAAATACCAGTTTTGATTTACGGTTTTACTTCGAAATGCTTTAGGATGTACGTTTTTGTTCTTAATTTAAGTAAACTAAGTTTCAAATACCTTTGTAGCTGTGTGACGCTCATCCCGAAGTAGGCTTAAATTCAAATTAGATTGTGCCTAAATGTATTATTTATTCCTGGCCTAATGGGTGGTTACCTTAGTTAGCATAGTCGAGTACTTACAAATAAACGTTTAATAATAAATTTATCTCTAGAAATGAAAGCAATGGGTGTAGGTATTTATTTTATTTACTCTAACACATTTAAATTAGCCTCATAAATGTAATTAAGTGCTCTCGAAAACCCAAATTTGAGAAATTACTTATGATTAATACCTTTCCCAGACCCGTCAAGTTTAACTTTAAATAAAATAAAATGTTATTTCCAACCGGAACACATCCCACTTGTACCAGCCTCATAACGAGTGCAGAGCGGAAGTGCGTTAGAGCGGAAGTGACGCTTTCCGCGTTACGACGGTTCCGGCAACATGGCGGCAAAGGGGTGGGGATAAAATATATTGCAGTCTAGCTAGAACTGCAGCTAGATACGGTATACGTCCGTATTTTATTACATATTTATAGAAAGCTATTCAAATATGGTAATCTAAATATAAATAACTCAAAGGTGACTGACTGACTGACATAGTGATCTATCAACCGCACAGCACAAACCACTGGACGGATCGGGCTGAAATTTGGCAGGTAGATGTTATGACGTAGGCATCCGCTAAGAAAGGATTTTGATTAATTCGACCCCAGTGGGATAAAATAGAGAATGAAAGTTTGAAATAAACTTTGTCAATTTTAAACCGACATATTATATAAAACTAATTCTACGCGGGTGAAACCGCGGGGCACAGCTAGTAACAATTATATAGTTGTTGAAAATACAAAATTTTATGATCTCCAAGATCTTATAATATTATATTAATTATCGTATTAAATTCCGATCAATTATGAATTGTATACGGAGATGCATGAATGTAGAGAGAATATTTTTTTGATGTATGCGAGGCGACAGAAGAAACGAAATGAAATGTGTTAGTATCGTAGCGAACGGTGGTCTCTGCTTCGTCGTGGGATTCAGGGTTCAGGGATTCGTGAGCATCGTTTATGAGTAATATTAAGTTTTTATTACGTTTGCCACTAGTGTCATTAGCATGTTACTGATCATAGGTTTTATTAGTAAACGTTGTATCACAAAAAAATATTAATATGTACATATTTAATCCGCAAGATTGCGTATTCCGATGAGCGCGCGGAAGTCGAGCATTTTAATCAAATTTCCCAGCTATTCAGCTTTTAACATGCATGTTAGTTTTGTAACAACACCAGTACCTACGAGTACATAGATATTGCCTCAAATCATTTTTCAACTAGGTATTCTTTTTGTTATAACGGCTAGCTCTAAATGGATTGTTAGTTAAGTACAACTGTTTTAATTGAAAAACATACCGAATGTGTTGTGGGTATGTTTTCTTCAAAAGTATCTTCTTTAATAGTATTATTTATATGTATATAGTATCATCGTCCTGCCCCCACTCCAATTTTGTGGAGCAATTCTCTTCAATTTCTCTCTATCAGCCGTCATATCTGTACTCACTCCCATTCCATCCATATTATCCATCGTTTCTCCAGTTCTCCTCTCCCATTGTAATCATCCACATTAATTAACGTACATACATACAATCACGCTTGTATTCCCCGAACATCAACTTTTAACCGAAGAGGATTAAGTGCCAGTGGGGCAGATGGTGAGTCTCACCTACTATACGTCTTTTAATTACTTCTCAGACATATGCAGGTTTCCTCACGATGTTTCTCTTCACCGTAAAGTGCGTGGTGTGAAATCACTGCACATTATTTTTTTAAATATTTATATGTAAAGTAATATAAACATGCTTGGAATGTCGCAAAAGATTTATCTCCTCTTAAGAAGACAGAGTTCATGTGAAGCGCTCTCTAGCGGACAATGGCAGCCTCTTCCCTCGCCGACCCTTACCTTACCGACTGCCGAGTATCAAAGTTTAAAGTGTGTTTTCTTTTCTTTGTTAACTTTATGCTTTTTGAATCTGTATCTTTATATTTAGAGTACGGAAGTTCTTTGCGATCTTGACTGAGTTTGTAGGTACGTTTTGTATGCATTATTGTATACCGACTCATTCATCCCAGCTAGATTTGATTTTCAGACAAATTTTATATTTGTACCTCCTTACTGACTACCTGACTACTTAGTATATATCAATGCAGTGTGAACCGATTGTCCTAGATACATGAATTTGGATGGTGTGTTCTTAGTGTGATGTAGGTGTCCACTAAGGGTTTCTGAAATTCCACTCCTAGGGGTATGAAAGAAGACCTACAACAAATTTACTCGAGAAATTCATCAGATACCCAAGAAGCTTAGAGATCAAATTTGTAACAAAGTCGGCAGGTTAGCTGGCGCATCATTTGAGTTGAGTGGAACAACTTTAATACCGTTCGTCAAAGCTGGGTGCTTCAGTCACTCGTCTAAGACGGTGCCACAGTATTTAAAAGCTTACCAAACAGTATGGAATCAAAGTAATTTTTTTTTAAATAAAGGAATATTTATAATAAAATTACTATTTATATTTACTAACAAAGTAATGTGGATTTGAAGTGTAGAAAATTGTCTTTAAAATACTTAAATGACGTATATTCAATCGGCTACTGCGTGATACCTCTTAATGACATTCGGCCATTGCCGCCGCCAGTTGCGCCCATCTGAGTGCTTCGTGCAAGTTTTCTTAAAATCCCCGTCACATTCAAATCTGCGCTTACGTCAACACGGTGACTTGTGACGGCGGCCGAGTAAAACTCGCACTAGGCCCTCTATGTGAGAGTGTAATTTCGGACGATTCGTTCCTAGATTCGGTACTGATTGTATATTTGTTCTGTGATGATACCTTTCGCAATAAACCGTACAATCGGATGCACAGGTGCTCAGATCCGCTTTGCTTGGGAACACTGTCAAGATACATGTATCCATACCGTACAATAGATGTTGTTTATTTTTAGAAATACAAATGATTGTATTTTAAGAAAATGTATTATTTTTACCTTCGTTATCATTACCTATTGCTATTTTAATAAACGTAACGTGAATATTAAATGTTTCGTTTAATAATATAAGCAATACCGCTCAAAACCTTTTGCGGAGTACCTATATGCTATATACATGTATCATATGTGGGCTCTATTTTAAATTGATGATGTTTCTTGTTAATCATTCGCAGTATCTTAAAGAAATGTTTAACTCTACCTAAATGAGCATGAGCGCACTATATCGCATTAGTTGTGAAGTTTACTCATAAAACTGGAGACAAGAGTTGACAGCTGTGGGAAGTCCAAATCGCAAACATTATTACCCTCACCATACCCCCGCTACTAACTAGCTACAATAATCCAGTAAATGGTGTATTGCACCCTCTAATCCGGAGGCTGGTTATAAATTACTGGTTAACAGTAGCAGAGGAGCTACTGTAAACAGGCGTCAATAAAAACTGAAATGTATACTGCCCTTACTGGAGCAATGTTTGGTCGCACTGACAGCGGGAAATGGCGCAAGGGAATTTCGGAACTTTTCGAGACAAATCAAAAAGACATGATCTTTAGTAATTATAGACTCATTATCATATATTTTCAACATTGCTATGGCATTAAAACTGCGTTTTATTACAAGTAGATACATAAACGTTTTTGGTTAGAAACCACTGGTAATATTTCGGAATAGAGTCGGAAATTCTATACAGGATGCCAAGCTTCCTCCCCCGATGACTCATTACTATAACTTGTTAAAATTTATTTAATAATTAAGATTTTCAAAAAGCCATCAGGCATAATTTAAATAATCTGAACTCTCCGGCATAGTTATTCCCAAGCGAATGCAGCATGGGGTTTATTAAGAAGGGTACTGGTATAAAAAAAACTCCGCACAGACAGCTCGGATATTTTGGACTAATTTCGAGTACCACCCTTATATCGCTATAATGTTTCAAGTGTGTTGCCGCCGTCATAGAGGTTCCGCCCCATTGCAAGTCAACCTTGTTATGGGGTAACAAGCTTTATGCGGCGTGTGTAATGCGGCTGTACCTTTGAGATAATACACTCGGTTCAGCACCATCTCCCAACAGGATATATTGGATCACTTGTGTTTGTCTCTTGATAGTGTTGTTCTCGTGAGTAATATTCACTGGTTCACACTGAACAATGACTTTATGATTTGTTACTTTTTGTATTGAGTAAAGAAGAACTAGAGAGTGTGAACTCGAGAATTGGCGCTCTGTTATTTAGTCTCTCTCAACATTCCTTCTTTGTATCAGAAAACTATGTTTAGTAATTTCGCCTGCTTTTTCAGCCCTGTAAGGGAGGAATTTGGATAATCCTTTTTTTAGTGTACAGCTTATTAAGAACAGACCCTCAAAATTCATCTTCATCTCATTAGGACTAGTTGTTGAGGCTGTGTTTTAATATATAAGTCAACATTCACGTGAACAATATGTAGTATAATATGACATATGGCAACTCGCCTGCACCGACCTAGCCTTCACGCAGCTCCGCATCTTAATTATCCGCCCTACGACGTTCATATCACCCAAAACCCACCTACAACTACACTCCACTACGCGAAGCCAGCTACTACATATAGGTATAGAAAGATAACATTCTGATTTGTTCGACACACTATACCTCATTCTCGTGTCCTTGATGGTTTAATTCATCAGTATTATAGAATGCTCAAGTTTTACAGTAATGTTGAGTCCACTTGATGCCAACAAAATACCACTTAGCGAGATGAGTCCAGCTTTAAAGGGGAGTGAAAAAGAACAGCCTTAAGGTTTACGAGCGCCAGTATAAACTGTAATGATTCATGTTTTTAACTTGAGTATTGCAACTTTTTTTATTCCGATACTTATTCTTAAACGTCTTGAGTTTAATTAAATCGTTTGCATCTAAAGGGTACGAAGACCGTAATAATTTGACATCTACCTTTATATTTAAATATCTTTTGCCATTAATTAGTCACATCTAAAAACTTCAGGAAAGTTTTGTTTATAAATTACATACTCAAAACGAATAAAATAAGATGTTAATATTATTTAACATAAGTAAAATATTTTTTAACTTGGCGCCCAACAAGGTACTATATTTTCTCATTCGGCGTATAAATGATACATCATTATGATGATATAGCTTAATGTACAAACTAATGATAAAGAAAACCCTCATTTTCTGAGTAAGTATATCTGTCTTGCGTGCCCTCGTCGTCAGTATGTGTGCATGCCACTCACGTCCTTATGTACAGGCAGTTAAGTCCATAATGGTGTGCAAGAATTATGATACATCGCGCTATAAACGAACCTAGTTGCGATATTTATTTCTTTTGTTATATCTGTTAATAACCATCCCTAATACGAAATACTGTTTTTTGTTGGTACATTAGTTTATTTTCATAATGTTTTTGTTTACCAAATAATGTATATCTAGGTCTTCCCCTTGTCTGACCTGGGCAGGACCATAAAGTTTAGATGCTGGATTTGTGTTTTTGTTGGTTTACAATTCAATAATTTTTTTATTTGCTGCTAGACTTCAGACATTCCGTCAAAGTGCACTACACTACAAATAGAAGCTGGAGCCATTCAGCCATGGCACCAGTGTCTGAACTACCACTATTTACCTTAATACTCTCCATTTTCCCGCCTCGTTAGTCCGCCATCTTTTATTCAACGAATGAACTCAGATTGACGAGCGATGCTGCCATGTTATATGTGCAGTTCATTTCGACAGTGGCACATAATGACATCTGCTATTTCCTTTTGTCGGGTTATAACAAAGGGGTTGATTATGTTCACATGTAACAGGCTTTATATCTCTTGAGTAAAATGAGGAAATGTTTTTTCATATTAGATTGTATTGAGAATATATCAAAAGAAAGTAAGACTGCACCTACTTTACCTTGATGATAAATCAAACAATGAAGGTATCAGCGCGGAGAAAAACTGAAAAAGAGCATTCTATTTCACCGCCCATAAATCAATCGCCATTTTCTCTGTTCGAAATTCAAATTGGTGGGTAGCGCGCCGACTGGGTAGTATTGGCGCGATTCTTCAATGTTCCTTACACTCGCCAGTCGGCCCTCGACCTTTCAACTAGATGGACTCGTCATCAAACCAAATACATTAATGGATTTTACTGGTTTTAATTGTATGATGCCTGATTGATAAAATTGGCATACAAACAATATACCTACGTCTACGCTTAAAGTAATTTAATTGGAATATAAGAGTCTGATATGGTCTTAAAATTATGCAAAGTCTTAAAATGAATTTAGGAGATATCAAAGTTGAATGTGGCGAAGTAATTGTATATAGTTAGGGCTCTGTTACAAACGTACTTTGAGAAGGGAGTCGGATTTCTAAAGCGATTATCCAAAGCAAAAGGGAATAGCTTCAAGCGATAAGTGAGCCAGTTGAGACACTTATAATGGTTGTTATATTAACTAACACATTAGATCGTCATAGAGTGTATTATTAAAAAACCAATTGTTTTAAAAATTACCTTAAAACGTCTTTCAAAAAGGGATAGTTAAAATAATGTTAAATAAATAACTTATTTTCTTTCTTTTGAAGTTGGTGCTTGATACGAGTTTGATATTCTACTTACATATATTTTCCTTTTATGAAATATTGTTCAAGAAATCCGTTTTTATAAAAAAAATATTCAACAAAATGTTCACATATCATATCTATGTGGCTCACCACCGTTACCCAACAAGACCAAAAACTATCCTCATTCGCAGTGAATGCCCTAAAAGTGTGTAAAAGCCAGCTTAATGGTTTTAATGAAACTCCGCGTAGGTAAATTAAATTACCAAGTAATCCGACAGTGACACGTCGATGCAGCGAATATTTCCCATTCGCTCCACCGGGTTAAAGCTGTGAATTGAACGGGATAGTTAATAAGGCCTTGGGTGGGAACACAACATACAGTTGAACACTTTCGCATCTATAGCCTATATTACAGTAATGTAAGTCAGTATAGTATTAATTCGGTGTACATGTGCAAGTCCAAACATCATTAGACGGCGGTCGGTGTATTTACCGGACGCGCTAATTACCGCCTGTCCGTCCATGTCGGACGACACGCCGCGCTTGTCCGCCGCGGACAATACGACATTTTGCTCGATATTGTATTGCTACTTGATGATTTAAATTACTGATCCATGATCTGAGCGAAATGCGATTAAAGAAAGAAATTTATAGAGCCAATGCGAGCGGAAGTGTCGGTAGAGGGCAAGGAAGAACTACTATGACCAAATTAATAGTATTTTTCAGAAAGGTCAATTTCCCGAAGGAAGTGTATGAAGAGATACATGAATGTGGATGAAGCGAAAGAAGTATGTAAGCATCGTAGCATGTGGCGAAAGAAGTACGTGAGCTAGCCGTACTATTAACATTGGAAGTGAGTTGGACTCATTGTATGTGACAGATGTTTAAACGTGTCATCTTTATAAGCGTTTGGTGGCTCGGAACAATCTTCAACAACAATCTACTTTTTTTTCGTTAAATTGGGGTACCTTCTTAATATTATTAATGGCTACTTGTAAACTTTCTCTTATACGTTTAAGTGTGCTCGACTTGTATATTAATTCAAGGTCCCTGTTATACCTGTAATGGTCTGCTAACAAGGTGTAAAGTGGTCCAAACTTCTGCGAACAAGATAACGACTTGTTTAACATTAATTTGGATCATCCAATCTAATTCACAGCCCAATTATTCCTGATTTCCGATATTCCTCCTATTTACAATAACGATCAGTTCCGACTTTGTGATATTGACTTTGTTCCTTTGAGAGATTTGTTTAACTTCTTAAGTTATTTTGTATGTTTTGCGCTTAAATTACTTGCAGCTACATCTGTTTATTTTGTATCACTTGAACATAGCGTTTATTTCAATAAGCGTTTATAAGAATAATTCGAGTAAGGTATGCGCTGACCCAAATGCCCAGTAGTCATTTTATAAATCTCTATCCAAACTACATGCGCAATTACCCCCACTATTTTCGCTGAGCGCTCATAACTCGCGGCACTATATATATATAATACTTTGAGGCTATGTTCATAGGTTTCAATAATGCTTCCATCCGTATCTAATATGGAAGCAGGACGGACTTTTTTTCCATTATCATTAAGTAGAAATTACTTCTTATTCCTTTTAAATAGCCTTTAACATATGTAATCCTAGTTTTAAATGTAAATCTATTATTTTGGTTTTGTTTGTGTGTATTTAGATAATAAATGTGTTCTAGGGACCTGTTATTATAAGGTGACTGGATACTCAAGTAGTAAATGTTATTTTCAGGCGACACAATATGTCCAAACGGCATGTTCCGGTGTCCGGAGGGCAAGTGCATCCCCGCCCTGTGGGTGTGCAACTATCAGAAGGACTGCGACAAGGGGGAGGATGAGTTCCAGTCCTGCCGTGAGTACCTTCCTCTTCATTCCTCATCATATGTCACAGTCAAAACATATTAGAGTTCGACTCAGATACATTACGTTAGAAGGCTAGGCCAGAGCCCAGCGTAGCGAGCTCTGGCGAGTCTTAGTATTTTTTTTGCCCACCAAAACAATATGCTGCTTATCGTAAGCTATATACTAAAATCTATATATTTATATAAACATACATACAGATAAATACATTTTGAGTGCAATCATGTAATTCCAAAATTACAGATGTTTACTAATTGCATATGAAAGTATAAAATGTAAAGACAAAAAAATTTTTTTTTTTTTAGATTTTCTCTGTCTGTCTATCTGTTTGTTCCGGCTAATCTCCGAAATAGCTGGACCTATTTTAACGGGGCTCACTAGCAGGTAGCTAATGCTACAATGGGTAACTTAGGTTACTTTGATTTAAGGAAAAATATTAACGTCCCGCATTTCAACCATGAAATTAACCCTACGCGGATAAAACCGCGGGGCAAAGCTAGTCGGGAATATTTTCATTTACTACGTCAGTCAGTCACTCAGGACCTTGAACGGATGGAAGATAAAGAATTCTCGAGAGCACTGGTGACTCACCGCAACACAATACTGTCACATACTTCATCACAATACATATTTTTAAGGTGGAGGCCCTAGTCTGACAGCTCGTTGTAACATTAATATCCTCCCTGGAAATAAGTGTAAGCCATAAGAGGAAATGTGATGGACGGTATTGATTTTGAAATCCACCAGGTTGAATCAATTAATTAGTTACGTACTTTTACAATTCTAATAAGCAATTTAAAACGTATATGTGTAGTAGCCTGTGGGTCCTTTAGCACCCTGCTTACCCATTCCAGGACACTTGAATGCATGAGACGTGGATGTATTGTATATTCCACGTTATGCCGCGTCAAATAAAGCTGTAATTTCCGTACGTTCCGTTGATTTGTCCCCGTTAAGGCTGTCGTCGACGCGGCGGTTGTTTGTATCAACTCAAAAACGACCCGTGTTAACCGCACGTGGAAGATTTCCGGGAAATATAAATTCCCATTTCCCCAAAGCACATTTATCACGTGTAAATATGCACGCTCGAGATTTTCTGAATATTTAAACTAGATGTATGTGACTCGGTGTGAACTAACTTAACAAGCTAAGTCTGTCATTACCGATTGCTTTACACTACAATTCATATTTTGACGAAGTTTGATTTGTCCATCTCCATTATGTGACATCTGAACTGGATTAGACGCTGGTCCTAGAGACATGATTTTTATAAGGCGTATTCATAATGAGCTGTGGGTAAACTGAGAAGGTTTTTCGAAATTCCACCTTTAAAGGCCTTAAGGGGTGACATGGGGGTTAGAAGTATGTGTGTGAAATCTAAGGCAAAGAGCTTTGTGCTCTATAATGACACTAGCTGTAAAAGCTCTCGTCATCAGACCACTGACAGTACCTCCACCCCCCATTTATAATATTAAGTCCCTAGATGACAACCTTTGCTAGTCTTCTAAAAAAGAAACCTAGCTAGATCAATTTATCGCCCCCAAAACCCCCTGCATACATTTTATAATAATCGTTGGAGCCGCTCCCGAGATTCAGATTATGTATGTATACTAGCTGAGCCCTGCGGTTTCACCCGCGTAGATTTAATTCCGGCAGTTGATGACAAAGTTTCATTTCCCCTATTTTATCCTCTTGGCGGTAGAATTAATCAAAATCCTTTCCTGCATGCCAAATGTTAGCCCGATCCGTCCAGTGGTTTGGGCTGTGCGTTGATAGATCACTATGTCAGTCAGTCAGTCAGTCACCTTTGAGCTATTATATATTTAGATAAATATGGATCAGTAATAAGTGATAATACAGATTTCGTTAACCGCCAATTAATCTTCTCATGATTGTAGGGAATAAACATACTTCCCGCTATCTGTGACCAACTCCGCAAATACTGGCGCGATCTTAATTGAGTCTGTGAGCAGTATCCATTGCGATTTATCTGTTCGCTAAATAGAGCCGAGACCTGCCTCCGTCTCCATCGTATTGCTCCTAAGAAAGCCACAAAGTACTGCCTTCACTGTATTTCATTACGAAAGTGGATTTTGCTGAAAGCTGTACGTACACCTTGAACTATTATGTTTAGATATAGGTCCGCGTGGAATCCTGCAACCAACCTGCTGAAAAAATATGAATATGAATTACGAAATTG
The DNA here is from genome assembly GCA_929442735.1 of Watsonalla binaria. NCBI lineage: Eukaryota > Metazoa > Arthropoda > Insecta > Lepidoptera > Drepanidae > Watsonalla > Watsonalla binaria. Next base: position 205,509 of record OV838929.1, on the reverse strand, counting down.
AAATTTGGCACACAGATAATTATTTAACTAGATTAACATTTAGTAATACTTTTTATCCTAAAAAAATATGGTTAGTATTATAGAAGCAGCTAGAAATATTTAAGTAATTATTCTTAGTGTATTCCATGCAGATACAGTAATCCGCTACGCGCCGGTTATTCATTCACAAAAAGTGTTTTTTTTAAGATTATTTTTATAAGATATTTTTGTGTTTGTGAAACCGATGGCTTTCACTACCACCGCTAGATTGATAATACAAACTGATTTCATGTGATTCAAGGTCGTCAGTTTGAGAACTATGATGCTATAGACAAGGTGTCATCACCTACTTTTGTTTAAAACAAAGGAACTGAGATATCCGTCCATCTCATTGAATAAGAATTGAATACAAATTTCACGCTAGTTTATATATAAAACACCATCCCACGAATCACAAAATAGTTGATAGCTGCGTATCCATCAGAGTGTTAGTTCTTAATGTATATCGTACATTTGGGTGTTCGTCGATCCGGCTTTATAACACACATTTTTCTACCTTTGTTACTGAAAACGCCCGAGGGATGCATTGTAACATTTCGGACTGTTGGCGAAAGAAAATTAAGATGCAGTAAAGCTTTTATATTGTACTACATTTTAACCATAAATTTGCTATTACATACGATCACGCTTGTCATCCCTTAAGGGGTAGGTAGAGTACGCTCAAATTTCGCTAGTTATATTAGTTATTAAACATTTTAAAACTGTACTGATGATGAAAGCTTTTTATACAATTTCGGATTAAATAAATGATAAAGACGCATGGACTTAAAAGTGTGCACAAGTAGCTCCTCGCAATGACATGGTTGCATGTCTGCAATAATTTTAACAATTTGGTATTGTTTTTACTTCTTTAATTATAATTTCCAACAAATGCATACATTTTCACTTTTGTGCAATTTATTACAATTAAATTCATATAAAATTATAATTTTATACGAATTTAATTATTATTTTCTATGTAATTAAATGTACATGATAAAAGCTGAGTTTCTTGTCGGTTCTTCTCAGAAGGTTACTTTCCGAACCGATGGTCAAATCTTCGACATTCATAAGTAATTTGTCCAGCAGTGGGACACACTGGGCTCTAATTAATAATAATAATATATGAGAGTAACTATGTCGTTATCTAAAGATACCTCTTGATTTAGATCTCTGCTGTCTTTGACCAAGCTTTTAAATAGTTTAATCCTCAGTCGTTTGTTCGCGAAAGAAATCAACTGTAACTCTTTGGTTCCCGAGTGGGGAAGTTAGTTTTTAACCATTCATTAACCTGCGATGGATGACTACGAGCTTTTGCATTATCTAAACTTGCCAAGTTCGAGACTTTGTTATTTGTTTTCTTAATTATGTAAGTAATCAAACGCCAGCTCTAATTCGGAAAATTCCATATGTTATCCTTTATAATAACAGGGAGTTTTATAAATTAATAATATACGCATTTAATTTTCTTAACTCATTTACCTCGACATATTAAATACCCAGTGGCGATTTAATAGTTGTTAAAGGGTCCATAATAATTCACCGATAAAATATTCCGTACGTACATGAGTCATGCGACAAAAGAGCGGGCAGTTCACGCGCGACTAGTCGCACGACATTGTTCGCGACAGATCGATCGTACCGCGCCGAGTCAGACAAAAGCATTCTCAAATGGTTTACAACTAAACGACTCGTGATTTACTGCCTCAGTTTGCGCCTCTATACTTTCCTGTTTTCAGCTTCAGCATTGAGTAACCCTCTAGATTGAGTAACTAACTATCTAGTGCTATGTAATATTCTTTTTAGGAGTTCAACATGTTAGCACAGCTGTATGGTAATCCTCTATTTTGACTTTATTACAGCTGAATTATTTTGCATTGCAAATGTAGTGTGAATTGTTATAAGGTTGTTTAAATAACAAATGGGTTATTCAACTGTAACAATATAATATTATAACAATAATATTATAAGTATGCTAATTTTATTGGTACCTTTGAAAACGAATTATTTACCATTAAACCATATTTGACATTAAAAACACTCTAGGACTCGCATATATTAGCTAAATGATAGCCAATGTCACTAATAACACGCCTTCTTACATTGTAAACAACTATCACAAAAAAAGTCACACCACGAATGTAATGCTTTATTCCAAGCTGAGAAATGATAGAGCAATTTTTCGTGCCTCTAGATTTCCCGGGTGAATCGTAATGGTGGTAACAGCGTGACACAAGCATATGTCATGTCGCGGCGTGCATACATTGCCTTTTAGACATTTGACTGAGGAATATACTTACAAGGTGGCGCAGGTGGAAGCAGTCGATTTGACGGTTTTGACGTTTGAGAGGTTGCTGACGGAAGAAATACTTATAGAACAGGTGCCCGACCATGAGCTCTTTTGCAATGTTAGTTGAGCTGTGCGACAGTGACAGACTTATACACGTCATATACATCTGTCTTATAATAAGAGTAAAACTATCGTGGCAAAAAGAGGTTATGGTAAGGCCCCTGAGTGAATTTTATCCAAGTTACCATGAGATTGTTTACTAGATACGGTGAGAGGTTATCATCAAGTTAGATTAGTAGGAACTTTTTCACTGAGTGCTTTCAATGGGACGGCAAACTTATTCCTATTTGCAAAAATAAAATCAAATTGAAATTCCAACCTTAAAAATGTCAGTAATGACCAATCTTAGTGTCTAGCTCTAAAATCGAAAAGTCAGTTAGTGCCCGTCTCTACGCCGACACTAATCTTCAGTCATGCTAGTTGAAGCCTGTACAGTTCTATGTAATTTGCCAAGGCCTTTCATTTGGCGTTTGTGTAAAACATTCGCTCCCCAGGCACGTTGTTTCTCTGTTAATTCTTACTTGTGTTGTTCTATTCCCGACCGTGACTCAGCAGAAGTCTACAAACCTAAGAATTAGCAAATTGAAAAATCAACATTTTACATGGACGACTTAACATTATGACATTAATCTAATCGGTTTTCTAACAAACTGCATATATGTCTTGGTTAAAAAATGTGTAACCAAGTCAATGTAAGGATCCTAGTATATGGCGCACAGTAGTGTCTGCCTACCCCAATGGAATACAGTCGTGAGCATATGTGTCTATGTACATTCAGTCTGTATAAGATACAATGAAATTGCAAAAAATTATTACTTATATTTTTTCAGAAATGTTTTGTTGGCATAACTCAATAATGAACCCAATGCTTTTGGTGCTAGGTTTTGTTGTCCAGTGAATCTTTATCAATGTAGTATGTCAGTAATATATCAATAGGAATCTCAATAAAAGTAGTAAAAGGCTTGTAGGCCAATTCGTAGATGCGTCGATTATAAGCGCATTACACACTGGAGTGTGCGTCGACCTCGCCTCGCGCCTCGACTCCTCAGCCTGATTGATGGACGTTGATTGCAGCTCGGGAACTACCTCCTTCCTAATGGCCCCACGATTGATTTCATTTTGTGACTCGCTATTGTGTGTAATCGATTTTTAACACCCCCATTCGTTATAATATTATCATCTCAACGCCTGGCTCTATTGTGTTTAGCTTTTTGGTTTTACTAACAAGATATTACTGGTTGGCTCATTCCGTTAAGGTTTAATGTTTGATATTGGTACGGGCGTGAAGAAGACGTGCTAATTGCAAATGCAATGCGTTTATTTAATAGTTTTGTTATTTGACTAATTAATTTCTCATTGCTATGAACCACATGGAGTCCTGACGATCAGACACTTGTCCATTATTGCTACCCTAGCTAGCGTTATGGTTGCCATTATAGTATGGAACTAGGACAACTGAACTATTGGCCTGGTGACGAGCATGATCCGCTTCCAATTATTCTTTATAATTATTTTTGGTAAATATAATATTGAATGTGATGTGTCGTTTATTACAGCGCCCCCGGAATGCGAGGCAGGCCAGCTGACGTGCGGCCAGTACGTGTGGAACAAGACGTATTGCATCCCGCCGCACTACCGGTGCGACATGCACGTGGACTGCGTCGACGGCACCGACGAGGCAGACTGCAGTGAGTACACACCTTTACTACAACATGTATTATACAATGTCATATACGGTGTGCTATTTTCAACTGAGTGTAAGCAAGGGAAGCTATCGGCAGTAGCAGCGGGTGAAGGAGATGTACACCGGCAGAGACGATTATGAAACAAAAATTAACTGAATAAATAAAATGTATACGAGTAAATGCATGGCCCTGGAGTCTTTTATTACAAATAGTATCAAGATTGTTTGGAGTTATGAAAACTTTCTTCAAACGCATGTTGGGGAAAACTTATATTTATTGTCTATATGTGTTTTTACTTCTAAGCTTTGGGTTCCGATTGGTATAGCCTTGGGGCTCTGGTGTTTAAATACTCGATAGAAATGATCGCACAAAACGTACCCTGCTTCCATGCCCAATGCTTACATTAAACGCTTATCAGTTCGGTTTAACGCGTATGTAACAAACACCGTGTAATTCGGCCGAGTGTAATCCGGTGCCGCACGACCGCGCTCAGACAGATTTCAGTATTTCGCTCTACTTGGTAAAGTTACAACAAATATACTTATATCGGCTGGTTTTTGTGAGTCGTTGTATAAGTGGGGAAACTAATCGCTTTGGTTACGCTACCAGTTACACTGGCAGACACTACAATGTGGAAATACGCTGTGAACATGAAAACAGCAGGAAAATTTAACGTTCATCCAATGTCTTAATCACGCAGATTTTTTTTCAAAGAGAAGATTTCGTTCGTCATAAGTTGGGCAACAAGTGATGTGTAAAGTGTTGAATTTTAGACAAGCCATTAAAATAGAGATTTCATATATCATACATTTAAAGAATGCGCAAATGACGCCCTTGGTGGTTAAGCGATAGGCTGCAGGAGCCACACACCAAGTGATTTTTGTTTATAGTATTGATTAATATTCTTAATGCATCTTTCGAGGTCAATGTATGCACACATAGAAGTCTAGTTAGTAATTACAAATACATACATGATGGAAATGACTAGTAGCTTTTTTCTGTGACCTGTTTTCACAACAATCCGTGACATTTGCTTAAAGTCGATGCTGTTGTTGGCTATGAAATAAAAAAAAAACAGAGTTTACAATCTGCTAACAACATCACCCACATTACACCGAATATGATAAAGCGCCAACGTGACAGAGGGTAAGTCCATCACAGTCACTATACAAAACTCATTGGTACAGGCGCCGCTGGGATTCGAACTCTGAACCCCGAAGCCATCACGGCTCTTGACTATGAAAATCATAATATGGTAAATTTTCCACAGTCAGATCGAGCGAGGTGAATTGTAATCCACATAAGTTGGAAATCACTCGTTCCCAAGTTGTGGCACGAACCAGTCCCAACAAGGTCCCAACTTTTAATGCGCTCCGATCGCTGACTCCGACCCATTTGAATAAGAATGCGTCCGATTTATATTAAATCCACCGCGACTTACCTCTCCACGGAACCTGGCTTTCCATCCTTGTAAAGAGTCAATCTTTGAGATTACATTTTCACTTGCAAAGGGAGGTTTTAAGTTAAATGTAATGTTGTGCGCTATGTAAGTAAGTGTATTCGTTGAGCCATTTCAGAAACGTGACTGACTGACTGACATAGTGATCTATCAACGCACAGCCCAAACCACTGGACGGATCAGGATGAAATTCGGCATGCAGGTAGATGTTATGACGTAGGCATCCGTTAAGAATTTTAATTAATTCTACCCCCAAGGGGATAAAATAGGGGATGAAAGTTTGTATGAAACTTCGTCAATTTTAAACCGATATATTATATAAAACTAAATCTACGCGGGTGAAACCGCGGGACACAGCTAGTTAAATAATATGTTAGCAATCTTGAATTCACATTATAGTACTTGTTGGAAACAATTTGATCTGATCGGATCTGAAAAATTATTACATTTGATAATTTCAGCAAAGGACAAGATACTCCCAGTACGAGCTGTTATAGGCCGCACTGACTCAACAAACATACATTTGTACATGTATAAATCTATAAAGATAAATACAATTGAATTGTCTGTTGGTAATTCCAAAATAACAGCTTTTCACTAGATGCATATGAAAGTATGCACGGTACTGACATAGAAAACCAATTTTTCTCTATCTGTCTATCTATTTATTCCGTTTAAACTCCAAAACGGGACTTTCATATATACAAGGAGGAACAGTACTATTATTTAAAAAATACATTCGCGGGTTAACCATGAAATTTTGTCTACGTATCGTAGCCGTAGGGCATAGATAGTGAATTAATATGATGACACTGCGATAACTTTCATAACTTTACGTTTACTTTACAACAATACAGCCTTCATTTTGATTACATATAACGTGGTCTGTCCTCATGACCATTGATATTTTCTAATACATGGGATGCACAGGTCCTTTTAGTCCTTGAACCTGACCCCTGCAGATACATTTAAGTTATTTTTATCCGACTTCAAAAATAGCAAGAGGTTATCAATTCGACTATGTTTTTTTATTGTTTGTTACCACAGAATTTTTGACTGGGTGAACCGATTTCGATGATTCTTATTTTGTTTGAAAGTTTGAAATAATGTGAAATAAATTACATACTTTTGACGTTGGTGCCAAGTAGGTAATTCACATAATTTTATTTTTCTCCTTTTGAAGGAGCTTTTACTTTTTTTGTAAAAAATGTTTTACTCTAAGATAAGCGGCTACTGCTGCCCATGAACATGACCATCGCATTGTCTACCTTACAAAAATTTAATTGCCTTGCAACTGACAACTGCTACCCCAGCTATACATTTTGACAACCGTATTTGTAAACTCAACATTGCTCCAATATTATTTGATTACGATCTTCTTTTGGATTGAGGCCAGTTGGGTTACTCCTTAAGCAATGTGTAAAGCTACTTATAACTGCAGTATTTAAACATACATATAAAGAGAAACACCCCATTGCTTGTGAAAGGCTCAACTTGTAAACGAAGTGGCGACCAGAATATCCTGAGCCCCACTTGTATTCTGCCCTTGCATTTAATAGGGCGCCGGTTCGTTCTGGAGGTCGCAATGAATTGGTTGCCGCGCCAACAAGTGGGCAAGTTTTAATGGTGTGGAAATAGAGTTTTTGTTTGTCGCGCGTATCAGTGATGTGCGCTCATTGGAACTATGATACTGTTTGGGAACTTATTAATTGAACTCATGATATTTGCTTTAAAAAGATAAAAATTAGTGTCCGGGGGCCCTACCGTAACCTATTCTAGACATCATATATTGACAATGATTATGAGCACGGCTTGAGGGGGTGGCGAACAGGGCGATCGCCCGGGGCCTCTCTCTTGCAGGGCCTCGAATGGGTAAGGTCGCCGCATATTATGAGACAGATGTATATTACGAGTATAAGTCTGTCATACTCTATCAACCACACTATAATGGCAATAAGAGTTTATGGTGAGACCCTTGCTTGATGACATAAATCCGTTATGATTAAAGATTAAATCCATTTTAATATATAATGCACACGCCTCGTGATTATGTTAGCATAAACCCTAAAATAAGGAAAATTACTAAACTAGTACAAACTTATTATATTTTAGGGTCCAGTATACAAAAAATTAAATTAACTTTGGCAAGCGTGGAATATTTACATTGAACTCTGTTGAAGTGTCCCCAACGAACGGAAAGAATATACTTAACCACTTATTAAAACTACACAGTATTAAAACTCCAGCAACTTGCCGAAACGAAGTTGCCTCTGAATTTCAGTGAACATAGCTAAGGAGCTTATTATAGGTGCGTCTGGAGGCTTTACTGCAAATGGTATCAAAGTGTAACGTTACGAAAAGCTTGTTGTAACGTAAACTTTTGTACGTTCCAAAAGTTGCAATTAAGTGTACAATCCGCTTGGTGGTAAGCGGCTACTGCAGCCTATGAACGATTACCATATCAGGAGCGTCACTTGAGCACTATCAATTTTATAAGAGAACTAAAACCTATTTAATATAACTAGCTATTAGATTGAACTGGATTCCCGTGGCAACCTAAATTATTTTTTTAAATGAACGTATCATAAATTACTCCTCGTAACATTAAGTATCTGCTAGTGAAAGTCACGTTAAAATCGGAATTACCCGGAACAAACAGACAGACAAAGAAAAAAATTAAAGATTTTTTTTTTTTACGTAATTACCATACATAATTTCATGTGTATTTAGTGAAAAGCTGTTATATTAGAATTACAAACAGTGTCTGTTTTTAATTTTATTTATCTGTATACATAGATAAATAGATGTAATTAATAAGTCAAAATAGTGAGGAATGGATCCCAACCTTCACCTCTATCAAGCACTGGTGACACTTCTCTAAGGTAGCATTATTTGGCTGCGATAAACTGCAAGGTGGACATAAAAATCACTAGACGGGCAACTCAGAATTTCGACATACATTAATAACTTATATAACGAATGCGAATTACTGAACTAACGTTATGACAAGTACATAAACAAAGAAAAATAACATTTGCCGACTTGAAGCGTGTGGACAGCAGTCGATACATCACGGTTGGGAGCAGACGAGAAACATATTTCAATAGCGCAACTGAATGACACAATATACAATATACTCGAACAGAAACAAGCTAACACCGTGTACCGATGTGTTCACGTCAACGCTCCTTACCTGTACGTAGTATGTACAAATCAATACATGTATTTACATACATACAATATGTAATCCGTGCGGATTGCGTTTTTACAAAGACTTCGACACGCGGAAAAGGATTGGAATAGATTTGGGATATATCGGTAGGTTTTGGTAGTACACCTGTACCTCATACCTACCTCCACCTTTTCTTCCTTACAGGAAGGTACATAATGTTGGTTACGTGATGGTAGCCCACGGGATGGTATTGGGGCTACTTATCCTCATTAGAAAATGAAATCATTGTACTAGCATAATGGAAGTTTCTAACTATGGCTAGGCTACCATAGCACTGATGACTTTACTTTCCGCAGGAACACAACACTATTTAAAGGAAGTATTCTTTGCCTGCGATCTTTTGAACGGTAGTCTCATGTAAAATTCCCTGTCGGGTTTCGAGCCCAGAGAACCTAATTTCCAAGAAGGGAATAATATGTGCCTTAAAAAATTAAGTTTCTATGCAACAGAAAATCTTATTCTATAACGCGATTTTCGAACGAACGATTTGAAAGAAGTGTATGATTTGTTCATTTGGTTAGCTGACTTACACAGAATAGTGCATGGCCCGTCACGAGTAAAGAGCGCGTAGCGAAAAATAGTGGGGATACTACGCATGATTTTGATCACCTCGCGCCATACATATAGACAGAGACACACTCGTACATTGACTACTGTGCATTCAAAGGTAATCGTTCTTAGCTCGAGACGGGACCTGTACTTCAGAATATTACACATAGCATGCGATTTTTTTACATACTTACAGTGATATATTCGTAACTAAAAGGACATATTATTACGTTACATTATTGCATTATATGTAAGGAGCTGTGTGAAGCGATACAAAGCGTGCAAAGGAGAGTGCGGCCGACAGCCTACTTCACTAACTCAAAGGCTCAAAGGTCCTCACCGGAATTTTTACATAACTTTATATGAAAATCGCATTATCCCCGCTCGGGGAATATTTTGTCGTAAAAACCAGCGCAGTTTGTGCATCTCATTACCGGTACAGCTGCGAAACTTGTCGGATTAGATTAGATACTCGTTCATAACGCAAATAGGATGGAACACAGGTGTTTTAAAACAAACTTGTTGTGGCGTCAGACGAATACGCTCTTATTATGTCGACTAGAATAACATGCTGTGACGAGCTACACTCAACACATATATGTCATATTCAGTCAGTATAAAAAAATAACAACGTCTATTTTGTACATATTTAGAACTCGTTTTAATGACGTACCAAAGTCATTACTTACCGTTTTTCATATAGATATATACAACGAACAGTTCTTAAAACTAATTACAAATAGTAAACTTTGCCCAAATCGGTGTCTCTCGGGATCGTGCCAAGAAGGCTGACAGCAATGCCACGTTGAAATAGCAATGCTGATTCTCTGAGCGAGAAAAGCCCCAACTCACTTGTCACGAGAGGCTTTTAGCAGACGACGTGCAACCTCTTTGAAGTTGGTGAGCATCCGGACCCCAAGGCCCCAGAGTTTCAACCGCAAACGCAGACTTACCAAATTTTCAAACGGATTCGTTATTATAATTTCACGAGTAATGTTAAAATCAGGAAAATGTGAGATCGCTTTATTGTTCTATCAAAATCTAAAAAAATACTTTTGAAGTCTTTCCTTCATTATCATTATGATTAAATATAGGTGTTCTCGTATTGCCCGATTAGCGCCGCCATAACCCATTCGGTACAGACATCAGTTACACATTGAATTATATCGTTATACTAAACGGTTTATTAAAACTAGAGGACATTGAAGGCTTGCTATTATGCCCGATACAGATGAAGGTCAACTCGACTTTTTGACTTTGTTACTTCAAGTCAATAGCGGCTCATTATGTGAATAATATAATCAATAACTACTAATGACTGTTAATAATATGAGTTTTTGTTCCAGCGTACCGCAAATGTCAGACAGAGGACTTCCAGTGCGGGCTGGAGGTCAATCCAGGGAAGATGTCTTCACAAGGACCCTGTATACCAAAGGAAAAGAAATGTGATGGGTATGACATAATAAGTACTTGAAATTCTAAATCGCTTCAGACCCTAGAATCTAATACATAATACACTAAAATATGATTTATTCACGTCGTCAGTAAAATTGCAATTGGTTCGGAAACACACTATCTGAGAAAAACCGGATAGAAACTCAGCCAGTCGTCTTGTTCGCTTCATAATCTACTAGAATCTATATTATCTAGAATACGGCATCCGCGCCTTCTCCTTTAAGACTCATTCGAATCGAGATATGCAGTTCATTATTTTTCTCTTTTTGCAATCTTCTACGTGGCATACATGCCTTCTATTTCATCATAGTCACACCAGTTGCTAAGCGAATGCAATCAAAAAACGTTACATCGCACATTTTCAAAGGGAACTCTGTGATGTAATGAAAAAACGCATTTGCAATTTCGGCTCTTTCATCTTCCTTAAGGAGGCCGATGCTGCATTAAGGGCTTTAGATATACTAATATCGCCCTTAATGTTCCAGGTATTTAGATTGTAGGACAGGTAAGGATGAGCAAGACTGCGGCGGGCATTCCCTAGCATGTCGCCTGGACCAGTTCCGGTGCACGGCGGGCAACAAGTGCGTGGACGCGGCTGTCAAGTGTGACCACAAGGATGACTGCGGTGACAACTCTGATGAGGCTAATTGTAGTGAGTACTTTACACTAGCCTAGAGGCCTAGAGGGCTTAAAGAGTGCCTGAGCAAGAGCTAAATTTGATGTGCGGAATAAGGATACTTGGTAATGGGCACAGGTACGACACCACCTCTGTATGGTAACACTATTTCATGCATCGAATGGTTTAATAATAGCTAAATCTGTCACAATAACTTCATACTGTTTGTGAAAGGTTTTAAACCTTTTTTCTTCTTCCAGGTTTCCCTCCGTGCCATATCGGCCAGTTCCGATGCAGCAACGCTCTCTGCATCCCGGCGACGTATCACTGCGACGGTTACCTGGACTGTTCGGACGGATCTGACGAGGACAACTGCACCGCCATCGCGTGCCCCGACAACAAGTACCTGTGCCCCAAGGGGGCCCCGGGGGGCGCGCACAAGTGCATCGCTCGATCACAGCTCTGCGACGGGAAGAGGGATTGTGAGGATAATGCTGATGAGGAGACTGCTTGTTGTGAGTTTCTTATCTTCTTCTTTATATAGGATAAATTGATGTCGCCAGTTTAATAATAGTAAAATAATTTTAATTTGATCTATACCAAATTTCACCACTTTTAACACGAATGCATGGTGTCGATAGGGGGATCCCTATCGACACCATGCATTCGTGTTTTTAGTTTATTTATATAGAAGACTTGATTCTACTTCGAAGCGTTGCCTTTGCGCGTACGAGGGTCTGGGATAAATACATTGCAATGTATTGTCATGTATTCCAGCGACGGCATCGTGTCCGGCGCTGGGCTGCGAGTACAAGTGCGTGGCGTCCCCGGGAGGCGGCGCGTGCGCCTGCGCCGCCGGCCTGGCGCTGGCTGCCGACAACAGGACCTGCGCCGACCGCGACGAGTGCAAGGAGTGGGGCTACTGCCACCAGCTCTGCGTTAACACTCCTGGGTGTCAGTACACACACCTTTATTATACTTGATTTTTTTCAGGTACTGCCTAATAATGGGTGTCCGCTCGCTCATTGCTCTCTGTAATATAGCGGGTCTTGAGCCCTAGTGATTAGTATTATTATTGCACCTTTAACAGAGGCAATGTTGGGAACACCCAACACCGACCGTATAACAGAAAGCAACGAGCGACTCTGTTGCGTCGCTCATTGCTAAGTCCATCCTCTTTGAAATATCTTTCGATTTGTAAAAAACCCAATGCCAGTTAAGTATGGTACAATTTCAATAATCTTCACGTTCTTCGTCGGGTGCGATCATAATATATTAGAATTTTGACTTGAGGTGGAGCGCGCGAGTGTTTGTTCGTAATGAGTTGAAAGGTGAACGATGTGGTGTGTGTGCAGCGTACAAGTGCGCGTGTGCGCCGGGGTACTCGCTGGAGGCGGGCGGGCGCTGCGCGGCGGGCGCGGGCGCGGGCGCGGGCGCGGGCGCGGGCGCGGGCGCGGGCGCGGGCGCGTGGCTGGCGCTGGCGCACGCGGCCGCCGTGCTGCGCATGGACCCGCTGGGCCGCGCGCCGCGCGTGCTGGCCAACGCCACCGCCGCCGCCGGCCTGGACTTCCACTATCGCAAGAACCTGCTCTTCTGGTCCGATCTCAAAACTAGAAAGGTACGTGTGGCCCGATTCAATTGTTAATATGCTCCCAACCTTCCCGGATTGGCCCCGGTACAGGTAGACCCCCTGGAATTTAAACTTAAATCGTTTGTGCGTTTGTGTAGCAAGCAATTCCTCAAACGGCTCGGCCACCCCTGCTGTCCCGATTTCAGTAAATGTGGGAATTTGAAATGAATAGTAGTAAATGTTTCCAGATCCACTCGCAACAGCTGAGCATCCCGGCGGGCTACTCGACGTACTCGGGCAACGACATATCGGTGGCGGGCTCGTGGGCGCCGGTGGCGCTGGCCGTGGACTGGGTGGGCGACAAGCTCTACGTGGCCGACGCGCTGGGCCAGAAGGTGGACGTGTTCGAGCTGGACGGCCGCTGGCACGCCGTGGTGCTGGGCTCCAACCTCACCAGCCCCGCAGACCTGGCGCTCGACCCCACCCTGGGGTTCATGTTCGTTGCCGATAGTAGTCAGGTGACAAATTTTAACACTAGCAATTTTATTCTATTAGATAGAGATACCAGGCCCAAGGGACCCTAGGATCCGGATTCCGGATCTAGGATTAGGAATTTTAACAGATCTGGGCAGCTAGCTAAAAATATACTTTGTCATAATTTTGATTGTCGGGCCACTTCACATTCTCAATCATTATTATGTATAAAATTCCAATTGTTAAAATAGTTATTAGATTGTATACTATCGCCATCTAAAAGATATATTTGCAAAACTGAAGTGTCAATAACACAGATACTTCGATTCCCAGATCATCAGGGCCAACATGGACGGCACGCACGTAAAATCGATTGTGTCCGAGGCGGCTTACAAAGCCTCCGGTATTGCCGTGGATATCGTCGCCAAACGGGTGTTCTGGTGCGACTCCCTGTTGGACTACATCGAGACGGTGGACTACGATGGAAACCACAGATTTCTGGTGCTGCGAGGCCAGCAGGTGCCCAGTCCCTCCAGACTGGCGCTGTTCGAGGACAGGGTGTACTGGTCCGACAGCACCAAGCAAGGGATCAGCTCGGTCAACAAGTACCAAGGAGCTTCCAGCATACAGGCTATCTACAAGATGAAGGATATCAGGGAACCGAAGGCTATCACAGTGGTGCATTCATTGAAGCAGACGTCAGTGAACAACCCGTGCGGTAACAACAATGGCGGGTGTTCCCAGATGTGTATAGTGACCGCGCTGCAGAACGGCGGGCTGGGATACCGCTGCGCCTGCAACATCGGCTACCGGCTCGAGACCGACCTCAGGAACTGCGACCTGGTCAAGGAGTTCCTCATGTACTCCCAGCAGAGGTTCATCAAGGGGAAAGTGCTCAACCCCGTCATCGAAGGGTTCAGTGACGCCATCCTCCCTGTGGTGTCGAGAAGGGCAAGGTTCGTCGGCCTGGACTTCGACGCGCGAGACGAACACATCTACTACTCGGACGTGCTCCAGGACGTGATCTACAGGGTGCACAGGAATGGTACTACCAGGGAGATCGTGTTGGCTTCACAAAACGAAGGCGTCGAGGGTCTCGCCGTGGACTGGGCTTCCAAGAACTTGTACTACATCGATTCGAGGAAGGGAACGCTGAATGTGCTATCGACCAGGAACGTTGCGTTCAAGAGGACTTTGCTGAAGGATTTGAAGAGGCCTCGCGCCATCGTCGTGCACCCGAACAAGGGGTACATATTCTTCTCGGAGTGGGATCGTCCGGCGAACATCACCAGGGCTAACACGGATGGATCTGGTCTCTTGGTGTTCGAGAACGTGACCCTTGGCTGGCCGAACGGCTTGTCCATAGACTTCCAAGCAGACAGAGTGTACTGGTGCGATGCGTTGTTAGACCACGTGCAACACGCCAAGCTCGATGGAACTGATGTTAAGACTGTCAACTCAAAGCTGATTCGGCACCCGTTCTCCATAGTGATCCACAAGGAGTTCATGTACATCACGGACTGGAGGCTGGACGCCATCGTGAGACTCCACAAGCTGACCGGGGAGCAGGAGGACATCATGGTCAGGGAGCCGCAGACCAACAGATTGTATGGTGTTAAGGTGAGGATTTGTTCAAAAAACTTGGGCAATGTTCAAATTATATTTTGGAAAAAGAATTAGTATCGTTTACATTATTTATTTATTTATACCTAGTTTCTGCCTGCGATTTCATGAACTTGGAATAGTCACTTTAGGCTGCCGCTTATTTTAATCTGCGATTGGTTTTAGCGCGTTATGTGACAATATTTTTTCAAGTCGGGCCCGTAATATCGATAATAATAACTCTTCATTGCAAAATAAAGGCGCAAATAACTGGTGTTATTTAAAAGATTTGTGTATTCATATAAAATATTCCTACTTCATTCAGGTGTACAGTGAAGAAATCCAGAAAGTGGATCCGATGCAGCCGTGCGCGCGGAACAACGGCAACTGCCAGAAGCTGTGCTTCGCGATCCCGCGCAACACGACGGGGCTGCTGACGGTGAAGTGCGGGTGTCCGTACGGCGAGCGGCTGGCGGCCGACGGCTCCTCCTGCCAGCCCGACCCTGGCGCCGAGCCGCCGCTGCAGGCCTGCCCGCACTCCTGGGACTTCACCTGCAACAACCAGCGCTGCATCCCCAAGAGCTGGGTCTGCGACGGGGACGACGACTGCCTCGATAACAGCGACGAGCAACAGAATTGTACCAGTTCGTAGCTTTTGTTGTTTCTTGGATTTCTCCACGTAAATTGTCTCGAAGATGAATATTTGGCACACACACTTAAAAATTATTTATGAATACGAGGACATACTGCTTTCGCTTCAGCTTTACAGAAAATTTCTTCGGTAACAGGAGTTCCGAATTTGGTCTTTCGGGAATAGATTATTAATCTGGTGATATTCGTTTTTCCCGGATGTCTTTTACCGACCACTTTCGCTCTATGATATGTAGTCAATATTCGACTTTTCTCACGTAAACCGTTACCTTTCAGAAACTACATGCAGTGCGTCAGAGTTCATGTGCAAGTCAGGCCGCTGTATCCCGGCGACGTTCAAATGTGACTCCGAGAACGACTGCGGCGACTTCTCCGACGAGACCGGGTGCGTCAACGTGACGTGCAGCTCGTCGCAGTTCCAGTGCACCAACGGCCGCTGCGTGCCCAACACCTGGAAGTGCGACTCCGAGAACGACTGCGGCGACGGCTCCGACGAGGGCTCCCAGTGCGCCGAGAAGACTTGTGCTTACTTCCAGGTAACACTTACATCTACACTACTGATAAATGAGAGCCTATTTGAAATGTCAAAACAATGTTGTGCACTGGGTTGATTTTGACCGCACTGGTAGGCAGCTGGAAATTTTAGACAAAATAATAGGTAGATTAGCTTTGCGTATGTTTTAGCCGACATCCAAATAAGGTACCGTACGTCCGTGTTTTTCATTTAATATATACGCTTGTAATCGCAAGGCTCATTAGTAAATTTCATTTGTGGTTGATACATGAATTGCTATTAGTTTCATTGTGTTGTTCAAAGCTCCTCACGAGACAAGCACAAAAAAACGTGATTCCACTCTACTTACATCTGAATTCATCCAGTACTCCTATCTTTTGTCCTTAAGCGATGCTAAGCACTTTGAATATAGAAGGGGACTGTAGGGGAATCCTAGTTTAAAACATCGGAGTTTCCCTTCTACGCCGCTTAAGTAGTGGACTGTATTTTATGTTAATTATTTCGTCATTCGCTGATATTGAGTGTAATTATATAAATAGACAAATACAGGGAAAAATTATACCCTAAACTCACCCCTTTGCCGCACCAGGAACCACTTTTTTGAATTTATAATATCGAGCTTGTTGTCGGCCGACCGCGCGTGTTTTCGTTCCGCTAAAAAAAGACCTTGTGTTGCCAACTTAGCAACACCAATCCCAAAAAGAATGGTAGGGAGGGGAAAATATATATATACCATAAACAATCAACTAAATTATAATGTGATGTGTATGTATGTGTAAAATGCCGCTTTAGTAGTCTAGCTTGACATCACTATTAATACTAAACAGGGACATTGTTATGTAGTCGTGTATTGGCGATGGTTCGCAGTTCACGTGTCCGCGCACGGGCCACTGCATCCCGGCGTCGTGGGTGTGCGACGGGGACGACGACTGCTTCGACAAGCAGGACGAGGCCGACTGCCCGCCCGTGGCGTGCCTCGCCTCGCAGTTCAAGTGCGCCGACCTCAAGCAGTGCGTGCAGGTAACGCTCGCTGCCTACCTGCTGCCGGCAGCCCCTCCGGCATCATGTAACGCTCGCTGCCTACCTGCTGCCAGCAGCCCCTCAGGCATCATGTAACGGTCGTGTGTCGCTCGGCGCAGGAGGCGTACAAGTGCGACGGCATCCCGGACTGCAACGACGGCAGCGACGAGGCCGGCTGTCCGTCGCTGGCGCCGCACCAGTGCCAGCCCGACAAGCAGTTCCAGTGCAAGTCCTCCGGCATCTGCATCCCCGAGACCTGGTTCTGTGACGGTCGGTTCAACACTATACTCGTTTACGGCTCGTAGTAGGGGTTCAATAGAACCACTGCTTTACTAATGTTGGGAATATTTGCAGAAACTATTATACCGGGTCTGGACTTTTTAGGCGAATATTTTTGTCACAAATCATCGGTTGGTGGTACATGGTACAAATTCCATACGAAATGACACGTCTAAAAAAAACATTTTATTTTTTTATTAATTTTTATTTGATACGTTACACATAGCAATGCCCTGTGCTAAACTATATTCTTTTAAAAAGTTTAAGTCCTGCATATTACAGAATATTAGCTTAGTTTTAAGCGGTTGAGAAGTTTTTTTGAACCGGTGCAGGCACGCCGGACTGCGAGGACCTGTCGGACGAGCCGGGCGGCGCCTGCGGCTCGGTGCAGTGCGCGGCCACCCACTTCCGCTGCGACAACGGCCGCTGCGTGTTCAAGGCCTACGTCTGCGACGGCCGCGACGACTGCGGCGACGGCTCCGACGAGGGCCTGCAGCACGCCTGCCGCCCGCCGCCTGTCAGGTACACGCCACACAGTAGACATACTGCCACTCCACTAACGAGTGGCCAATATAACAATGTTACGAGGAACAGTAAATCAAATTAATTATGGTGTCTCTAGGTATCATGCCAAAAAAGCTGGCAGCGTTGCCACGCTGAATAGCAATTCTAATTCTCTGAACGAAAATCCCCAGTCTATTTGTTTCGAGAGGGTACCAGACGATGCACAACCTGAAATCCTACCGTATTTCAATTGAATTGTTAACGATTAATACTTAATTCTAGATGTCCATCCGGCCAGTGGCAATGTCCTGAGATATCGGACCGCTGCGTCAACATCACTCAAGTCTGCGACGGGAAGTTTGACTGCCCGAACGGTGCTGACGAAGGTACTTACAGTAACATACTGAACTAATTCTGGCACCACCTTCTGCTTCATGCTTTGTAACCTAATTTGCAAAATATGTCGGGCCCCTTAATCTTATAACGTTCAAAAAATGATATATACATTTATTTGCAGGTTCAAGTTGCGATTTCGCTGAATGTGAGCACCAGAGCGGACTATGCAGTAACGGGTGCAAGCAGACCCCGGGCGGGCCACTGTGCCTGTGTCCGGCAGGGGAGGAGCTGCAGGCCGATGGCAGCACGTGTCAGGACGTGGACGAGTGCTCGCCGCCAGGCCTGTGTTCGCAGAGCTGCACCAACACCAAGGGGAGCTACTTCTGCAGCTGCGTCGAAGGCTACGTCCTCGCTCCCAACAAACACTCGTGCAAGGCCAACAACCACTCCAGCGCGTTCCTCATCATCTCCAACAGACACTCCATCCTGGTCGCCGACCTCAACGAGCAGGGCCTCGAGAGAGTACCCATCAACGTGGAGAACGTCGTAGCGACCGCCTCCAACATGCACACTGGAACTATATTCTGGTCCGACATGAAACTCAAGAAGGTCTCCCGGTTGGACAGGGGCAGCGAGCCCCAGGTCATCATATCAACTGGCTTGGACCTCGTCGAAGGGCTGGCATACGACTGGGTCGGTGGTAACATCTACTGGCTGGACAGCAAGCTGAACACTATAGAAGTAGCCAAGGAGGATGGGTCGGCGAGAACAGCGTTGCTCAGTGGGAATATTACGCAGCCTCGGGGCATGTGTTTGGACCCCGCACCTAATGCTCGCTGGCTGTTCTGGACCGACTGGGGGGAGAACCCGAGGATCGAAAGAGTGGGCATGGACGGTACCCAACGACAAGCAATCATCACCACCAAGATCTACTGGCCGAACGGCCTAACGTTGGACACCGCGACGCAGAGAGTGTACTTCGCGGACTCTAAGCTGGACTTCATAGATTTCTGCTACTACAATGGTACTGGGAGGCAGCAGGTGCTCGCCGGCAGCCACTACTTACTGCACCCCCATTCGCTGACGTTGTTCGAAGACACGTTGTACTGGACCGACCGGCAGCTGAACAGGGTGTTGTCGGCGCACAAGTTCAAGGGGTCCAACCAGACGGTGGTGTCGCACCTGATCTCGCAGCCGCTGTCCATCCACGTGCACCACCCCTCCCTGCAGCCGCCCTTGACCTCCCCCTGCCGTCCCTCTTCTTGCCAGCACCTTTGTCTCCTTAGCCCCAACCAGACGCGCCAGTACACCTGCATGTGCAAGCCTGGCTTCAAGTTGCTCAACGATGGAAAGTGCGTGGAAGGTAACGTGTTTATTAATTGGATCATACATGATCGGAATAGTAGAAGTGAATAGGATTGATAATGATTGCTATCTATATTTTTACAGAGGAATCTGCCTACCTGATGATTTTGAAGGGATCGCAAATCATAGACATGTCCACGGATGGCTCCGGCAGGGCTGGTCAGCTGGCACCGGTCGTCGGTATACAAGGTAATAATCGCTCATACTAAACTTATGAACTGTCTGTTTGCCTCAATTTTTTTCTTGGCTAATACTACTGAAACCGAGAACGCGGTGATGGACTCATCAACTGCCTACCCCTTAGGAGACCCTACTGCGGAAGCTTGAAGACATTATGTCTTTGTCTCTAGGTGGTGTCCAACTAGACTACGACCGTCAAGGCCACATGCTGTACTGGCTGCAGTCCATCACGGGAGACAGTGAGGACGACGAGAACTGCACTATCTATAGTATGCCTTACGGCGGAGGGAATAAAGTTGAATTCTTCGGACAAGACACGGGTATCGTGGGGGCTCCGTCGGCTATCGCGTTCGACTGGCTCGGCCGCAACTTGTACATGACCAACAGAGTGGCCAGTAATATAGAGCTGGTGCGAGTCGACGGGAAGGTCAAATACAGGTCCATTGTGATGGCCAATGATGGAAGTAAGCTCTCCGTGGCCAAGCCCAGGGGAATCTGTCTGGATCCTACTGAAGGGTAAGTTGCATTTGTAAATGAAAATGGTATATTCAGATGGTAATACGTTTGTTTCGATTTATCACACATACAGAAAGTAGGCATTTGTTTGCAAATAAATGTTTTCTTTAATCTGCTTACTTATGAAATATATAATAAACCTCCATATTTTCTGGAAGTCGGTTAAAAAGGTCCTAATTGGACATAAATAGCACAGCCTAAGTAGTTCACAGAGAGCTAAGTCTGTGCTATAACATTATAATAAAATTTACAAATTATTCATTTATTTAGATGAAACTATTTATTTGGATCGTTAAAGAATTGGTAGTTTACCTCAATGTAAATTTTATATCTCCAGTAAAATGTATTGGTCCGACGAGGGTGGGTACGGCGTGCCGGCCAAGATCGGCAAGGCCAACATGGACGGCAGCAACCCCATCATCCTCGTGGACAGCATCGAGCGGCCCGAGGCCGTCACCATCGACGTGGACTCCAAGCTCATCTACTTCAGCACGCAGTTCCCCGCCAGCATCAGCAGCGTGAACACCGAGGGCAACGACCGCAAGACCATCCTCACCGAGGCCAACGCCATCTCCTACCCCAAAGTTGTCGCCGTGCTCGACTCCCGCCTCTACGTCCTCGACCCTCGCCACGAGAAGATCATCAAGGCCGACCTGCCCAACGGCGACAACATCAAAACTATCCTCGACAACGAGAGCGACCTTAAGTCGCTCACCATCTTCCAGAAGAGGAAAATGATCCACCACCCCTGCTCCCAGAGCAATGGCGGCTGCGAGCAGATCTGCATCCCCGGGGACGGCGGGTCGAGGGTGTGCGCCTGCTCCATCGGCTACAGGAAGGAGAACGAAGTGAACTGCGTGCCCTACAAGACGTTCGCAGTGGTCTCCCAGCTGGACCTCATCCGCGGATACAGCATAGACTCCAGCGCCGAGGCCATGGTGCCCGTCACCGGCACCGGACACCACATCCTCCACGTCGACGTGCACTTTGCCGAGAACTACATCTACTGGGTCGAGTTCAACCGCGGACAGTGGAACGGCATCTTTAGAATACGACCCAACGGCACGGAGCTGCAGCACATCGTCAAGGATGGTATCGGTAGCAATGGTATTCGAGGCCTCGCCGTGGACTGGGTCGCCGGGAATCTGTACTTCACTAACGTCTTCCCTCACGAGAATTACGTGGAAATGTGCTGGCTGGACGGGTCGCACAGGAAAGTTCTGGTAAAGACCACTATGGACGCGCCGAGGGAGCTCGCAGTCAACCCATTGAAGAGATTACTGTACTGGATCGACTACGGCCAGTACCCGCGTATCGGGAAAGCGTATCTTGACGGTTCCAACTGGCAGACAGTCGTCAGCTCCGGCATTTCCAATCCTAGAGATCTAACCATTGACATGTTAACCCACGACGTGTACTGGGTAGATTCTAAACTGGACCAGATCCAAAAGATCTCCTACAATGGCGGCAACAGGCAACTGATTAGATCGAACCTGCCCAACCCAATGGGTGTAGCCATCCACACAGGCAGTGTTTATTGGGTGGACAGGAACCTGCAGACCATCTACAAGGCCTCAAAACTACCAGGTAACATGTCCATGCCGGAGAAAGTGCGAACCAATCTGCCCAAACTACGCGATATTGTGATATTCGACGTCAACAACCAGCCGACGGATGAAAACAACCCGTGCAGGAAATACGGCAACGGCGGCTGCGAGCAACTGTGCTTCAGCTACCCGCCGGACGCCACCAAGGGCTACAGCCACAAGTGCGACTGCGCCACCGGACAGATAGACAAGAACAACCCGAGCAAGTGCACCGTCGTCGACGAGTACCTCGTCTTCACCACCAGGACTGAGATCCGCGCCATCAACTTAGATCCCAAATCGACTGGTGTACCATTCAAACCTGTGGTCAACTTGACTAACGTGGTGGGAGTTGAATTCGACTATGCAGACAACAAGCTGTTCTTCACCCAGATCAGGCCGTGGGCACGGATCGCCTGGATGTCTGCTAACAATCCAGAACCTTCCAGCATTCAGAACATCATCAGCAAGGGCATCAACCCCGAAGGCATCTCTTACGACTGGACTCAGAGGAAGGTGTACTGGACCGATAGCTCCAACAATTCCATTTATGCCATGAATTTGGACGGATCTGAGCTGGTGATGATCGCGAGGGTCGAGAGGCCGAGAGCTATAGTCGTTGATCCATGTAACGGCACTTTGTACTACACCGATTGGGGTACGTATTATTTATTCATCATTCAATTTACACTTGGCATTCCGTTTTAGCTAATACTTTGAATGTTTTGTTCAGGTCGTTTCGGCACTTCAGGCAAAATCTACCAAACAACAATGGCGGGTTCGCTGAAAAAGGCTATCATCGACAAAGACTTGTCCCAGCCCAGTGGACTGACCATTGACTTCGAGGAGAGCATGCTTTATTGGACGGACGCCGTTCGCGAGAAGATTGAACGATCCAAAATGGACGGCAGTAGTCGAGAGGTCCTCATCTCTGCTACAATCTATCCGTTTGCGATAACTGTGTTTAGGAACTATATCTACTGGACCGACTTGCAACTGAGAGGGGTCTACCGAGCTGAGAAGCACACTGGGGCTAATATGATTGAGATGGTCAAAAGGTTGGAGGACTCGCCGCGAGATATACACATCTATAGGTGAGGACTTATTTAGTATTATATTATTTATCTTTTACTTGCTCCTGTCTGTGTTATTTTGTGAAAATTATTGCCTGTATTTTACTTTTCCTTGATTGATCTTGTAAAATCAATATAGGTAAATTAATAACGCGTTAAATTTGACTCCCCAGCCCGAGCAGACAGAAGTGCCAGACGAACCTGTGCAAGATCAGCAACGGGGGCTGCGCGCAATCGTGCCATCCCGCTCCCAACAACACGGTGGAGTGCAAGTGCGACGAAAACAGCAAACTGGTGAACGAGGGTCGCATGTGCGTCGCCAAGAACATCAGCTGCGACCAGAGCAAGTTCTTCTGCGCCAACGGCAAGTGCATCAGCCGCATGTGGTCCTGTGACGGCGACGACGACTGCGGCGACAACTCCGACGAGGACAAGAACTACTGCGCCTACCACTCCTGCTCGCCTAACGAGTTCCGCTGCAACAACGGCCGGTGCATCTTCAAGTCCTGGAAGTGCGACCACGAGAACGACTGCAAGGACGGCTCCGACGAGGAAGGCTGCGTCTACCCTCCCTGCGCCGCCGGGGAGTTCACCTGCCTCAACGCCCGCTGCATCCCCATGGCCCAGGTCTGCAACGGCATCAACGACTGCAAGGTAATACATTGCTTTTTAGTCAATATTCTGTCGGCAGGAATATGAAGGATATGTTTTATGTATATAATTTTGTCGGTTCCAGGACAATGTGACCTCGGATGAAACTCACGAGCGCTGCCCCATGAACACGACGTGCCCGACCAACCACCTGAAATGCGAGAAGACCAACATCTGCGTGGAGCCGTACTGGCTGTGCGATGGCGATAACGACTGCGGAGATAACTCGGACGAGGACCCGCTGCACTGCGCACAAAGAACCTGTCCCCAGAACAGTTTCCGCTGCCCCAACCATCGCTGCATCCCCGCCACCTGGTACTGCGACGGCGACGACGACTGCGGCGACGGCGCCGACGAGCCGCCCGAGTACTGCCGCTCCGAGGGTCGCACCTGCTTCGGCGACCTGTTCACCTGCGACAACGGCAACTGCATCCCCCGCATCTACATCTGCGACGGCGACAACGACTGCCTCGACAACAGCGACGAGGACGACCGCCACCAGTGCAACGAGCGCAAGTGCGACGCCGAGACCGAGTACACCTGCGACGAGAACAAGTTCTGGGGCCGAGCTCAGTGCATCCCGCGCAACTGGCTCTGCGACGGCGACCCCGACTGCATCGACGGCGCCGACGAGAACGCCACCGTCCACCACTGCGCCTCGCCCGCGCCCTGCGGTGACGACCAGTTCCAGTGCAGCAACGGCCGCTGCATAAACCGTGGCTGGCTCTGCGACCACGACAACGACTGCGGCGACGGCTCCGACGAGGGCAAGCGCTGCAACACCCAGTACAAGCAGTGCACCGACCAGGAGTTCAAGTGCCAGAACTTCAAGTGCATCCGCAACCACTTCCGCTGCGACGGCGAGGACGACTGCGGCGACCACTCGGACGAGGTGGGCTGCGTCAAGCAGAACAAGACCTGCCCCGCCGGCCAGTTCAAGTGCAACAACGACCAGTGCATCGACAACCGGCTCGTGTGCAACAAGAACTCGGACTGCTCCGACGACTCGGACGAGCCGCCGCACTGCAACGTGGACGAGTGCGCCAAGCTGGAGATCAACCAGTGCGGCCACAAGTGCGTGGACACGCTCACCGGCTACTACTGCGACTGCAACCAGGGCTACAAGCTGCTGGCCGACGGCAAGGCCTGCGCCGACGTGGACGAGTGCCGCGAGACGCCCGGCGTCTGCTCGCAGTACTGCTCCAACACGCCCGGCTCCTACTACTGCAAGTGCAACGACCGCTACTACGAGCGCGAGGCCGACGAGCACACCTGCAAGAGGAAGGACGCCGAGCCCGCCTGGCTCATCTTCACCAACAAGTACTACGTGCGCAACATGTCCACCGACGCCACGCTCTACAACCTCGTGCACCAGGACCTCATGAACGTGGTCGCCATCGACTTCGACATCAAGAACCAGCAGATGTACTTCGCCGACGTCTCGGCCAAGAACATCTACAGGTCCAACTACACCGACCCTAACCCCACCAAGGAGGTGGTCATCCGGCACGACTCCCACGGCCTCGAGGGCATCGCGGTCGACTGGATCGGCAGGAAACTTTACTGGCTCGACAGGCACTCCAAGAACCTGGACGTCTCCGAGTTGGACGGCACCAGGAGAAAGACCCTGAAGACCGCCATCGCCGATCCTCGAGCGATCGTCGTCCACCCGGGCACCGGCTACCTGTACTACACGTCGTGGCACCTGCAGGCCTACATCGGCAAGATGGGCATGGACGGCTCCAACTTCACGGCCATCCTCAACTGGGAGGACGACATCGCCTGGCCCAACGCCCTGGCTCTCGACTACTTCACCGACCGCCTCTACTGGGCCGACGCCCACCTCGACTACATCGGCTCCTCGGACCTGGAGGGCCGCCACAGACACGTCGTCCTCTCCGGGACCAAGGTACCCCACGTGTTCGCCCTCAGTGTGTTCGACGACGAAATTTACTGGACCGACTGGAACTTGAAAGCCATAAGCAAGGCCAACAAGCACTCCGGGGAGGACCTGAAGGTGCTCCGCAACACGACGCACCGGCCCTACGACATCCACGTGGTGCACCCGCTGCGCCAGCTGCCGTACCCCAACCCGTGCGGCGACAACAACGGCGGCTGCTCCCACCTGTGCCTCCTGGCCCCGCCGCACGAGTCCTCCTACCTCAACATCGAGGGCTACGGCGAGGAGGGCGCCACCACCTACAGGTGCGCCTGTCCCAACCAGTTCTACCTGGCGCGCGACATGAAGACCTGCATCGCCAACTGCACGGACGGCCAGCACCGCTGCAACGGGCGCGACGAGAAGTGCATCCCGTGGTTCTGGCGCTGCGACGGCGAGAAGGACTGCCAGGACGGCTCGGACGAGCCCGCCACCTGCCCGGTGCGCCACTGCCGCGCCGGCTCCTTCCAGTGCAAGAACGGCAACTGCACGCCCGCCGCCACCATCTGCGACGGCGCCGACGACTGCGGCGACGGGTCCGACGAGGCGCAGTGCGCGCACCAGTGCCCGCAGCTCGAGTTCAAGTGCCGGCTCAGCGGCCGCTGCATCCTCGACAGCTGGAAGTGCGACGGCGACACCGACTGCAAGGACGGCAGCGACGAGGACCCGCTCATGTGTCACAACCGACCCTGCGACCCCGACGCCGAGTTCTCCTGCAAGAACGGCCGCTGCATCCCCAAGCTGTGGATGTGCGACTTCGACAACGACTGCGGCGACGACTCCGACGAGCCCGCCTACATGTGCCGCCAGAGGAACTGCACCACCGGCTGGCGCCGCTGCCCGGGCCAGTCCAACTACCGTTGCATCCCCAAGTGGCTGTTCTGCGACGGCAAGGACGACTGCCGCGACGGCTCCGACGAGCTGCAGGAGAACTGCCCCGCCTGCAACGCTGACACCGACTTCACCTGCGAGAACAAGCGCTGCATCCCCAAGCAGTGGCTGTGCGACTTCACCGACGACTGCGGCGACGGCTCCGACGAGGCGGAGGCGACCTGTCAGCACAAGTACCGCGAGTGCTCCGAGTCCGAGTTCAAGTGCGGCAACGGCAAGTGCATTTCGTCGCGCTGGCGGTGCGACCACGAGGACGACTGCGGCGACAACACCGACGAGGCCGACTGCGGCGGCTTCCAGTGCAAGAACGGCACCTTCCAGTGCAAGTCGGGCCACTGCATCGCCGGCTATTTCCGCTGCGACGGCGACAGGGACTGCCGGGACCTCTCCGACGAGATCGGCTGCCCGCCGCGGTACCCCGCCGGCAGATACTGCCCGGAGACCAGGTCAGTAAACCTATCTTTATTAAATTCCACATTTCCCCTAACATAAATTCTAGCGCGACAGGTAGTGAGCCTGACGTAGGCGACGTCAGGCTCACTACCTTTGGGTAAGATGTTACGTTGAAGTTTGTTATTATTATTGTATGCGGTAGGTTCCAGTGCGGCAACAACCTGTGCGTGGCGCAGTCGGACCTGTGCGACGGCACCGACGACTGCGGCGACGGCTCCGACGAAGAGCCCGCCATCTGCACCAACTTCAACTGCGACACGCTGCGCCGCTTCCACTGCGACAACAACCGATGCGTGCCCAGGTGACACGCGATATATTCCCTACCCGTATTCGCAAATGCTACAGACGTTCGCTTAACGCTGCGAGCCCACAAATGCAATGTTTCCTCGAAGACAAATTTTGTAGTATCAATTCCATGCGGACGAAGTCACGAAGAAACGTTCAGTATTTTATGTCAAACTTTCCTCGATGGAAAGTTTGACATAAAATTTTCACTATCATCATTAACTGCCCTTTTAGTTTTGCCTACGAGCATTCGTGCGTATCCCTACCGTCCGCGTGCATAACGTCGACGAAATGAGAAGTTTCGTTGTGGTGTGTCAGGTACCAAGTGTGCGACGGCGTGGACAACTGCGGCGACGGGTCGGACGAGAACAACATGACGCTGTGCGCCGCGCGCGCCAAGCCGTGCGACCCCTTCGGCCAGTTCCAGTGCGCCAACCGCCGCTGCGTCCCGCGCGCCGCGCTCTGCGACCTGGCCGACGACTGCCACGACCTGTCCGACGAGCGCGGCTGCCACCACGCTCTCACCTGCGACCCGCACGACAAGGGTACCTACCCCGCTCATCTCTGGCAGAGGGAAAAGCTTCCAGCCGGGCGTGTATCATGCCTAGGGAACCGCAACCCCAACTGTTCTAGTGGGAAACTTGAAAACGCTTATTGCGCAATTTAGGTTCTCGTGCGCTACTCGCTATCTATGTAGCGAACGAAAAAGCGCTGCCGCACCTCGGTTCGAACGATTAATTATGTGTTTTTGTTATACAGGTGGCTGCGAGCACTTCTGCACGAACCTAACGCTGGCGGGAGGAGCAGCGGGCGGAGCAGCGGGCGGATACATCTGCACGTGCTTCCAGGGCTGGATCATCTCTGCGGCCGACAAGAAGCGCTGCGTCGACGTGGACGAGTGCCTGGCCGGCACGCACCACTGCTCGCACCTCTGCCACAACCTCAACGGGAGCTACAGCTGCAGCTGCCGGGAAGGGTTCAAGTGAGTCCCCTTCCTGCCCACCCCCTCCAAACGCTCTGACTGAACATTGAGTGCAGGTCAAATGAGGATAGTTTCATTTAATGCCACAACGAATTTTATGATCTGCCTTTGACTGACTAATGTATACTGCCCACAGTAGGTATAGCAAATCGTTCGAAACGGTACACTACACTCACACAGACGCCCACGTCTACGAGATTTTAAGCAGCCCTGGCAGTCCTGGCACTAAGGGGTGTCATGTCATGGCATGATCACGCATACGTCATTTACAAATTTAACCGACGCCTAAAAACTTTGAAACTACAAATTTACATTACTCTAACAATTTACTGATATGGCATATTACATAGATGAGAAACCTTTCGTAACGTTGGGGGAATCTTTCTCATTTCATAAATTAGGTCTCGTTGCATCACTTCATGGTAAGCTTATCATATACAGTATGCTAATGTCTCGTCGTATTTGTGTAGGCTAGCGGACAACTTATCAGGCGTATGTAAATCAATCGAGGAAGAAGTGGTGCTTCTGTTCGCCAACGGCCCGGTGATCCACGCGTTCGCTCAGGAGAAGAACAACGAGTTCGAGGTCATCAACTCCGAGAAGAGAATAGAAGCCATCGACTACGATCCCAAGAAGGAGATGATCTTCTGGGCGGACAGCTACGACAAGACCATCAAGCGGTCGTACATGGTGAACGCCCTCGACGGGCAGGTCAAGATCGGGTTCGCCCAGGACCTCAACATGAAAGGGAACGCCAAGCCCACCGCCATCGCCGTGGACTACCTCGGAGACAACATCTACTGGACCGAGGTGGACCGCACGGGCTCCAAGCCGCGCGGCCGCGTCATGGTGGCCAGGACCGACGGCCGCTACCGCCGCGCGCTGGTGCTGGCCGGCATCGAGTCGCCCAGCTCGCTGGTGCTGGACCCCCAGATGGGCCGCATGTACTGGGCCGACGCGGGCTCCGCGCCCAAGATAGAGATCGCCTGGATGGACGGCTCGAAGCGGCGACCCCTCGTGACCGAGAACATCCGCCACCCGACGGGCCTGGCCGTCGACCAGGCCATGGACCACTTCATATACTGGGCGGACACCAAGCTGAATACCATAGAGATGATGCGGCACGACGGCACGCAGAGGAAGGTCGTCCTGCGGGGCGAGCTGCTGAAGCACCCGCTGTCGCTGGACGTGTTCGAGTCGTCGCTGTACTGGGTCACCAGGGACAGCGGCGAGCTGGTGCGACAGGACAAGTTCGGCCGAGGAGTGCCATTCGTCATATCCAAGGATCTAGTCAACCCCTCGTCTGTTAAGGGTGAGTTTTTTAGCATCGTAATCTTAGTTTGCATTTAATAATTGTTTATGTGCTCCCGCTACTATTTCATAATTTTATTTTAAATTTTAGTGCGCTCTTACTGGCTCTCTAAGTTTGTTTAAGTAATTTCATATTAGCTTCATTTTATATCTAACCTATCCCCCCTTGTCATGTCTTTAATTACTTCTCGCGCTTCCACTCACCCGTCTCGTGCCACCCCCTCCCAAGTCTGACTTGTAACGCCGCGACGAAGTTGAACAGTGATAGTAGTATCCCCCGCCGCTGGCGTGTGCCCCAGAGTCCCAGAGTCCCAGAGTCCCAGAGTCCCAGAGTGTAAGGTGTGCGTGTTGCAGTGTACCACCCGCGGCGCTACAACACGACGGGCGGCGCGTGTGGGCGGGCGGGCTGCTCGCACCTGTGCCTGGGCGTGCCGGCTGGGCGGCGCTGCGCCTGCCCCGAGCAGCCCGCGCCGCCCAAGCACGCGCGCCAGGACGTCGCCTGCGACGCCGGTACGTACCGCCACCTACTCGTACACAGAGCCAGCACCTGTGCCCCAGCTGCCGGGCGGCTCAATTTACTCACGACGGCTCACGACTTTTTTTAACGAGTATCACGTTCTAATTTCCCGATGTATTGTGTCCTTAGCCGTGGAGCCGGAGCGTCCTATGCCTCGCATCTGTCCGTGTGTGAACGGCGGGTCGTGTGTGGAGACGGCCGAGGGTGCGCTGGAGTGCGTGTGTCCCGGGGCGAGTGGGGCGAGTGGGGCGAGTGGGGCGAGTGGGGCGGACGGGGTGTGCGGAGCAGACGTGGCGGCCGTGGCGCGGGCGGCGGGAGGAGCCGCCCTGCTGGTGCCGCTGCTGCTGCTGCTCCTGCTGGCGCTGGCCGTGCCCGCCGTATGGTTCGTGCTCAGGAAGAGACCCTTGTGAGCATACCACTTGTGACATTTTATTCGAACCTCAATTAAAACTATAATTTCATTAAAATATCGGCTAGGAGATAATCACGAAACTAGTCAAGAAGCAAAAGAAAAATGTAACCTGCTCAACCCAAGTTGCTGACAAAGAAGTTGGAGTGATTTTGTGAAAGAACTAGAAATGATGAAGTTAGCGTTACTCAATCTGCATTATTTGTTGTAGCGGCAAGGGTGGCGGGCTGGGCAGCCTAGCATCGTCGCAGAGCGTATCATTCAGACAAGGCTCCAACGTGGAGTTCGGCGGGGTGGGGGGGGGTGGCGGGGGGAGGCGCGGGGGAGCCGGCCTACTCCCTGGAGGAGGCTCGCAAGGGTCGGGACTTCAGCAACCCCATGTACGACGCCGTCGGCCGCGCGCCGCCCGCTGACGGTGACCCCATACGTGAGTATTGATCACATCATACAATACAAGTACAGAAATATAAAAATGTTCAGCGTTAATGCCGGTGACAGCGCCGAACTAAATATGAGACAAAAAATTTATATGAGATTAGGAATCGACCAGAGACAGGGATGAGTAAAACACATCAAATACAATTCTGTACATTGCAATATATGACGATTAATGGTGAATGTAAGGTTTACAAACATTGCCCTGTTGTATCGTAAGTTACCAAAAGTAAAAGATGAGTTATTGTCGTCCCCAGCGGGTATTTACGAAGTGCCGGAGGAAGTGAAGGACAAGGTGGTGTCGGCGGTGATCTCGCCGTCGTCGACCGAGACGCTGGCGTCGCGGCGGCCGCGCGCGCTCGACCCCGCGCTCGACACCGGCGTCGACACCCAGCACCTGGTGCACGAGGACCACGACTGCTAGCACACGACCAAAGGGGGACGCACTTGGATCGCTAACGTGTTCCACAAGAGAAAAGTCTCCCTCGAACCGCTCACGGTGCGACGTGCCTTTCGAGATGTGTATTAACATTGTTATCGACCTCGATCGATACTCTATGTCGACTGTCTTAGGAATATATCCTTTCTTTTTAACGTCCAAACCTAGCATAGAACCTTTTCCTTGATAAAACGTCGATTTGATTACGAATTATTTAATGCTATTTTTCTAACTCGACGAGACGTTCTTGAAAGAAAATGTTAATGTCCAAAATAATATCCAGTCCTATGCCGACTAGTTCGGCGCAAGTAATTGTAGGTATTGTAATTAAGCAGAGAACTTAGAGCCTTGATGTATAAATAAAATATAAATAAACGCGTTGACTTTCTAACGCGAGCAGCGTCCGATTGCTTTACTAGTCGGGTGCTTGGGTGTCTCGTGCGAAGTAATCAAATATAGTTTGGTAACTGTCGTGTGGCGCCATCTATGTTATATACAGTAACACTGTCTATTTTCATTTCCCGACGTTCTACCCGTCCTTTCTAGTGTTAGTGCTAATTTATTTTTTATATTCTATACGTATTTTTACTGTAACGCTTATATATTATAAATATCTTCCTCGTCCTTCGTCTTCACCAGCTAGTTCTGGCCGTACTTACTTCTTCGTTGTAATGTGTATTTGGATCTAATAAACCATATCATCGAGTGATATTATCTGTTCGTTATTAAATAGAGAGATTTCTTAAGTAAGAGCTGACCATCAATGTAAAAACCCCCGCCATGTTGCGGACAGTTTTGGAACTAAATTGTAACAGCTGTATGTCCATAGATTAACGTAACGTAGACGCCCTTTTGGCGGGATTTTTATATTAGTGGTGGGGCTTTAGTTTGTACATTCCCGCGAAGTTTGGCGCATTACTATATTACTATATAGATAAGGCGTGGGTGGCTGTGTCGGTGCAGCGCCCAGCCTGCGGGCATTCCTATCGCCTTTAAATGATGTTGGCTTATATTATTAGTAAATCATTAGTACATACAGATGTAACTAGGAATTGTACGGAGCCCACGCGGGTCGCTGCAAATAGGGTTTTAAATTGATTTGACAATAAGCAATATTTACTATTTTAGATGATAGTTTATTTATTTCGGTTTAAGACTATGTAAAATATAGCTGTGTTGTGTTTTATAATTGTCTATGAAATGGTAAAAATATATTATTCGTGGGAGTCATCGATGATTGCCATAATGTGAGCCTGTGTTGCCGTTGTTAATGTTTAAATGGTTGCTTTACATCTTCATTGTTTGTTACATTTCCAAGTATTGTAAATACGCGCGTTCAGACATGTGATGTACATTTTATATATATATATCTCAATTATATGTGTATGTATGACGTATTGGTTATTTGATATTATAAATATGTACTATATTATTATTATATGTATAGACACAAGTCGTAGGGCGCTCTGTGAATAACATCACAATATTGTATTGACTACGAAGCATCATACTAGGATTGATAATATAATATGTATAAAGCTGTCAATATGGATTTATTACGGATAAACAGATGAAATATTTTTATATCGGGATTATTATTAGTTTTAAGATTTAAGTTGAAAATATTGTGTAAAAAATAAATAAATAATGAATTATTGTGTTACTTTTTGTATAAAAAGTCCCACTCACCAACTTCCTAATTGCATAACGTATTTTGCTGTGCAGAGCTGAGCTGAGCTGAGCCAACTTTCAGAGCCTATTGTAGAAAATAATTTAATCAACAACTTTAAACATTCCTTTTAAGAATTTACAAATCTGTGGCTTTGTGAACGCACGCTTGTGTCCAGACCACAGAGTAAAGTAACTTTATACGGAACTGACAAGTATACATACATTGTATGGTGAATGAATTTAGTCACTGCATCTCCATTGCATAAATGGTTCAATTACTATTCCGTAACTTTTGAGTCAAAGTTGCGGCCTAACGCAGCTGCTGTTGTTGATTTCGTAACCTCCTTAGTAACTCGTGGCAGTGATAAAGTCAAAGTCAAAAATATCTTTCCTTTCCTTTCCTTTACTTATGCGCGACGAGCGAGTGCAAAGGCTGTACCTCAACATTTTCAGCTTTGTCGCTACATTTCCTGCGACCACGTTCGTCGCTTGAAACGTCGAGCGGCTGCATGAGGCCGTACCTTAGCAGTTCAATTGATTTTTTTCATAGTTAAAGAAAAATATTCTCTTTGGTTCAATGTGCATTGAAATGCAACTGTAATTTTTCATGTGCTATGTCATTCGCTTTTACTAGTCGTGAACTAGTGCGTTGACATTATTGTTGACTTTTGACGTTTTGTCAACTATTCATGTTTGATCTTACTAATTAGATTGATCACCCTATTTCTTTGCTTACAGTTTTAAACTAAGATAGTTTATGTCTCTGCACAACTATACAACTTTCGGCTACTTGCCTACTAGCAGCTTCTCCAGTATACAAATTATAATATGAATCATTTTAAACAATGAACTTGACTTAACAAAAATGTTTTCTATTTAAATAAGTACTTACAAGAAAATAATGACCAAGAACCACTCCATAATGTAGGTACATGTACATATGAAACTAAGCTTTGGGTTTAGTTTTTTAATGGCATGAACACACAGGTCGGAATATATTGTTTCGTCATTGACAGCATTACTATATTATAACAATAATAAAATCGTTTTGAAGATGAGGAAATGATAACCTAACCTTCCCCACTACTCATGCCCCTCGCCCCAACTGATAAATTACGTAGGATCGATCGATAAAACCAATAAAAACATCGACCTATTTGTTGGCAATAGCTTTCGTGATTTGTACTCGCTTGAGAACGTAGTGATTATTCTCTTTGCTCGCTAAATAAAATTCTGTGATTCTTAATCTATGGTACCTATGAACACGAAGACAAAATTGATGTTCGTATCGTGTCTGTGAGTGTGTGCAAGTGCAGTGTAAACATTGATTACCTAATATAAATTTAAAATTTGAAAAATGTTGTATGTTTTTTCATAAATTAATCGAAAGATTACGTGAACAGTTTATCCAGTAAACAAGCAGTGACGTTTATATAGTACCTTGATTGATTGCCAAGCCATGCCACAGTTGTCGGTGTTGATATGCGGTTGCCGCGCCAGTCGATTTTTGTCCGGCGTTGTGACTAGGTCCAGTAGTGTGCCATCTGGATTATTATTTCCCTCGAATAATCACAATTCACGAACCATGGCTACGAAAACTGAAAAGGCTGTTACGATTGACAACATCAATCCAAACATTTTGAAGTTGGAATATGCAGTTCGAGGACCGCTCGTCATTCGCGCTCAACAAATTGAAAAGGAACTGGAGAAGGTAGGCTAATAAACAATTTAAAAGTTATAAGTAATCAAGTTAATTTCTTGCGGGAATCTATATAATAATTTAAGATATCATGGCATAGTATTTCATATCATTTGTGAGCTAATTTATAAACTTACCTCAGTATAAACTGGATTGATTATCGATCCGATATTAAAGCGCGTTATCTTATGTATCTAATATGTTTATTATAATGAAAGGAATTTGCAAGCATATGTGCTGGCATGTAATTACCAAGTGAAAGTCAAGTGCTCTATGCATATTAATTCATTCGTACATAGGCCAGTTAATAATCAAGGTTACAGCTTGGATATTAGCCTGCTTTATAAGTGACTATAGGTAGTAGTGAACACTAACAATATTGCAATTCAATGTTCATACAGACGCAGGGGCCAATTTAATGTTGTATGTACAATACTACCTTTGTGTTGGTGACTATTGAATAATCCTACTAATATTTTAATGTGAATGTTTGTGAGTATGGATGTTTGACTCTTCCACCCAAAAAGGAATGGATTTACTTTTCAATAATATAGGTTATTTATATTATATTATTATTATATTAACACAGTCTATAAAGATATTGTGTGAAATATAGAGATGTTCTCTACTCGGGAATCAGGTAGTTGATCAAAATAATTCTACTGATTTGATTCAAAAACATTTATGTTGTGATAGTGTAACAGATTTTCACTATGTATATGTAACATTCAAGGATGTTTCTATCCTTTGAGATTTCATAAATTGTCATTAAATGGTAATTAGATACTTTGTATCATGGTTTGGCAAGTGTCTTTGTATTAATTATTATGTTATTCTGAGCTATAAACATACTTTTTGTACTCATTGAATCAATTAACGGTAACATGATTAATATCCCACATCCATTAACAAACAAATGTGCCCTAATACATGATGATAGCACTTCAGATGTAGGACAGATCTGAAGTGCTGTCCATTAATAGATAACCGACAAATTGATTGTACTTCATAATTTTATGATACATAGATAAATATTATATATTGTCATAAACTAGCTTTTTCCTGGGATTTCATCTGCATAAAATGTATTTTACACAAAACTTACTCATTTTTACAAATCCCTATATCACAAACAAATAAAGCCCAAAGCTTAGACTAGAAGGCTAGAAGCTCATAGACTACATTGGTTGTCTATGAGCTTGGTGTGCTTTTGATACCTGCATCTTAATATTGATAGTTGTACTACTGTACTGGGGTTTGAGCTATCCCGGCCGGCCTGTACCAATGAAAAAAGGTAAATTAAAAGAAGTTATTCAAAGACTTACCTATTTATAGTGCCTGAGATAGCGATGGACTCACTATCTCTCACATTACTTAATCATCTTTCTCTGCTACCCTGTTACTTCAGGACCCTTCTGGGTTGTTGTGAGGATTTTTTCTTTCTGTTTATAGCTGTATACATCAAAAAATAACTCGACTAAGTGACCTCAGTATAATCCTTCCTCAATAGATTTTTCCTTAGCTTGTTGACAGTATTCCATAAAACTGTTATCATATAAGTAAAGTTAATGCGAGCCTGGATGTTTGAATGGCCTTGACTTTGACTTTAGAGTAAAAAATAGATAAGTGTGTTCTATACAGGTGTCATGTAATGAACACTGCTTAGCGTGACATTGTGAGGTGTTCTTATTGTTATACTAGCTGGTTACAGGGACTCCATTTGCATAGGCATTAATTATTTTTAAATTTTGGACAATTCACACAATATCTTTACAAATTGTAGCCTATTTGTTAATCTATATAAGCTATATTATTGTAAAGTCTCATTAAAAACCGAGTCAGAGCCGTGGTGGTCTCGGGGTTAGAGCAGTCGCCTGCCGCGCAAGCGACGCAAGTTCGAATCCCAGCGGGGCCTGTACCAATGAGTTTTTCTAAAAAACTTATGTACAACGATTTCACACCACGCGCTTTACGATGAAGGAAAACATCGTGAGGAAACCTGCATATTTCTGAGAAGCAATTCAAAGATGTATGTATAGTGTCTGAGACGGCGATAGACTCACCATCTGTCACGTTGGCACTTAATCATCTTGTGTGAAAAGTGTGTGTTGTTATTACAACACCTCTGCCTCTCCCTTCGGGGAATACAGGCGTGAGCATATGTATGTACGTATGTCATTAAAAACCATTCAGTAGTTTTTGCGTGAAAGAGTAACAAACACGCATACATCCATACTCACACCGTTTTACTATAATATTAGTAGAGTAGGTAGGTAGCAATGAACAATAGAAGCTGTTGATATTTTCATATTTTTGGAAAAAAAACTATATCCTCCCTTATTTAGTAGGCCAGGGGTGCCGACGATATATACTACTGAAAACCATGAACTATGAAAACCAGTCAATAATTTCCTCACAAATACATTGAACATGCTTTAGTAGACTCATTACACACACTACAACATTCATTAAAACATTAGGTAGACATGTAGATCTTACAATTATAGTAGTTTCCAGTACACTCTGCCAATTATATGGTGTGCAAATCTGCTGTGGGCGCTGTGTCCATGTAAGTCAGGCCTCGGGGATTCTTTCATCGAGGGCACTGAATTTTTAACTCACCATTGTGTTTTGATCACATTCCCGTGGGCTTAATGAAAGATTCCCAACATCCATGTAAGAAAATAGAAGAAAGAGATATTCTCTATAAGGGGTGCTTACGGATCATATTTGCCATATTCTTATTCAAATTCAAATTTAAAATATTTAATTAGAATTTTTACAAAGTACTTTCAAATCGTCAGAATGACACGATTACACAGGATTATATATGTTACCGCCAGGTTCGGAAGGTTGCTTTTACTGAGAAGAACCTGGCAAGAAACTCAATAATTACTCTTTTAAAAAAAATATTTTACATCTTTGAGTAATACAATATAAATCATAAAAAAATAAATATACATATATAAGCCCATGGACACAGTTCCGGTGCACAAAAGTCGATAAAAAATTTAAAATCTATGTGTAATTGTGTAGCTTGAGACGACCAGCCCCCACTAGCAGCACCCACAAGGTATATTTGGAGATGCCTGACCGGGGACTGTACAGAAGTTCATAGCCAATTGAGGCGGCTATGCTCCATGGAGGGGAGTTTTAGGAGAGGAGTCGCTGTGCTAGAAATAGTGGACATTATTTTACCACAGAGATTTAATTATTTACATGGTTATCCATCGCGCGAGTGACTCTTGGTGTTACAAGCATTCGTAAGCTACAGTAGCTTACCATCAGGCGGACTTTACCTACGCTTGTTTGTCGCCCCAAGTAATATAAAGAAAACATACTATCAGGTTTGTTCCATTTCAGGTGTCGGAGTAGTTTTCCTTAGTTCCGTCGTCAGGTAATTTACCTACTTTGAGTAATGTATCACGGTAATGATAATGATCTAGTTGTGTGTACAAGGCCCAAGGTGATGTGGTTATTAATATCTGTAAGATCCCGCAAGGTCATTGTCAGGGCAAGGGCAAGGCAACCGAATTAGAATGTTCTATTATTTGGTGGAGCTTACACACATCTACGTAATATCTGCGGTAATACATAGGACTTATTTGTCAAACGGAGTAAGGTGGACCAGACCTAAATGACAAAATATAAAGTGGATCATAACGGTATTTAAACAAAACAATTACCAAGAGTGGATCAAATGAGGGGATCAGACCGGAATAACTCTCAAAAGCAGCATTTTATGCAACAAAAGGGACACTTGGAAAACTCACTAAACGTAATTGGCCATCTAATTTAATTTGCATGCTGTTCCCTATTTTTTAATAGCATTTCGTTGCCAGGCTTGGCTATCATCAATGTAATCAGGCACATTTACAAAGTGTATGAAGAGATGTATGAATGTGGATGAAGCGAAAGATGTATGTAAGGATCGTAGCATGTGGCAAACGATGGTCTCTGCCTACCCCCATGGGATACAGGCGTGAGCATATGTATGTATGTAATCTGTCATAGTATAATACGCTAAGTAAATACATAATGGGTAATTGGTAATTGCAGGGTATTCATGCTGTATTTCCGTGCTCCACGTCCGCAGCGTGCAGTCCTAAATTGGTTTTTATAACTGTACTGTGGTGTGCTGTGACGCAATATCCGCATTATGTCAGTACCTGGAACTAGATTTTCATAGGGCATTGTGTGCTATGTGCCTTCGTGTTATTGTAGGTTACGCTACCAATCATATAAGACAGGTAGGGTGAAATGGAATATGCCGTTCTAAATTCCAAACCATGCAGATCGCAGCTACCTTAGAGTAGTGTTGTGTTTATCGACTCAGCTGCCAGGGTCTAAAAATTTGGCTATGGTATCCCCTGCCTGTCGTAAGAGGTGATAAAAGGGGGCCGGAGGGCCTGCTGGCGGTGGTCGGGATGGGAGCTCTGGCCGCCCAGATGCGGGCACGGCAAGGTGGCAGCGGGATATGGTTTCGCGCTGCCTGGTACAGCGAAGTCACTGCCTTGGGGATGTACCCCGGCCAAGTGTGGGGGACACCGGTTTGATCTTTTAAAGTACTCTAAGTCCACGTCATTCAGCACGTAGTATAGCCACCGTGGGGGTTTAAGTTTGGTAAGAATTCCACATACCCCGACTGTCTCTCCCAGGGCAGACCTCTTGAAGGGCTTCCCACGTGGATAAATAAAACACAATATGTTGTCTTTCTGCCGTGAGGTCGCCAGTGTTCCATTGAGAAGGAATGGAGGCGCTGGGTTAGTTGGAACCCTTCGACTTTTAACCTATACAGGCACTTGTTGGTGTTACAACCGTTCGCAGGCTGCAGTAGCAGCTTTCATCACTCGTGATTAGCGTACCAAGTTCTTTACACATGTATTATGTAGTGTAGTCGCTAGCAAGTGAATTTAAAAGTAAAAACAAGATAAATATCATCGTGCAGATAAGTACGACCTTGGCCTTCCGAGCACCGAGGTCGTTCGGGGGCAATCGATCCAACCCATCTGCTTGGAGGATACGCGAATAACTTAGCCAATTTATTTATTTCGTTCAAGTTGAAGACTTGACAACAACACTCTTCGCAACCTTTGCACTACATACATACGTGAACAAAGCATTAAGGGCATTAAAACATGATGACTGCACGCAGTAAAGTGATAATCAGCCAATTGTCACGGCACTCATGTGAATTAGGGCTGATTAGATTGTATTTATTGCACTCATGTGGACTGTATAAAATTTCTTCATTACTCCTAACTTTGAATTACTACGATTTTTTTTGCAGAAAAGGTTTCCTGTCTTTCTAAAGAGCTCAAAGTATCTTCTACCAATTTTCGGCGATATCTGACCAGCGTTACAGACAAACAATGCAACTTTAGCGTTATGATTGTCATGGGGCTTATTATCGTGTAATAATACTTTGTCCAAATAACAAAGTCTTGACCTAATTTATGAGATAATAATGGTATTGAATTAGTAAACATGTTGACGACAAACTCAGTAAATGTATCTTAGAAACAATGACGCTGTTTTAAGACTAGCCAGTAATTATATTTAATGGCATTTATTTTGTTTGAAGTGGTTATGGTTGAGCTAATGTTCGAAGGACAAAATACATCCTAAAAACAGAATTAGACGAATATTTTGTCAGCGTACTTGAATCTCGTTCGAGGCTAGTAGTCAGACGTATAGATATATATATATAGGTCTACGTCTATGCCGTAATGACTTTATGCTTCGAAAATAAGGGAGTCTGGTCACGTTTCCAGAACATAAGGTAATTAATAAATCCTAAAAGTGTGGCCTAACCCTGAGAACGGATTTTCCATATAATGGGACTGATACTTGATATATTGACTTAAATGATACTTCAGTAAGCAGTGATACTGTTTATTTCAGTGGGAAGAATGTATATATACATATATTGTAATTGTATATGTATATTATATTGTAACGCTGTGGTATGTGTGTTGCAGGGCGCGAAGAAGCCATTCAAGCGGGTGATCAGAGCCAACATCGGCGATGCTCACGCCATGGGACAGACACCCATCACCTTCATCAGACAGGTAACACTCGCTTACATTACATATTATACAGATAAATACAATTTAAGTGTCTGTTCGTAATTTCAAATGGACAGCTTTTCATAATAGTATATACGGTACTTGTAAAACCAGTTTTAAAAAATATTCTCTTTCCTAAATCGGCGGCACCGATTTTAAAGTAACATTCACTAGCAGATAGGCGATGTTACGAGGAGTATTTTTTAATTCCACGCGGGTAAAACCGCAGGGTGCAGCTAGTCTTCTATACGAATGTAATCGGTACAATCAAGAAGAACAATATTAAAAAAAAGTGTATCTTGACGTCTTCATTCAATCATGCAGTTGAATGATTCTTAGCGATAAATTGCCTCTGTAATTAAAAGACGCAGAAAAAAATTGCAATTTCGAGGCAGAATTGAGATTTTAAAAGTCTATCACTATGCTGCGAATACGATCATCACTTGCTCGAACACTCTAAACCGGTCGCATTGATGTGTGTGTGTAGTGGAGATGTGTTACCTCCGTCCTGTTTATAAGGTGTCGTATGCGATGACCAATTGATTCGATCTAGTCTCGAAACACAAAGGCCTTGAATCTTTTAATATTTGACGAGCATACTATATCTATACTAATGTTCTAAATAGGAAAGATTTGTATGTAAGTAAGAATTGGCTCAAAAAGTACTGGACCGATTTGAACAATTCTTTCAGCAATGGATAGTTACATTATCAGCGAACAATATAGGCTATATTTTATCCCCGCACTTCCATGGTAACGGGAACTATGTGGGTAAAACCGCGTGACGTCCGCTACTATCCTAATCCTGTACCGGTATGGGGCAATGAAATCGTCTGCGCTGAAATAGTTTGCACGATAGAATATTGTCTATAGATTTGTATATTAATAATTAATTCGTACGTGGACACTCCAGACCGTAACTCAGTAATTTGTAAAGATAATATTGGGTACTGTTCATGGGCTGGTTATTAATTATACAGGAGTAGGTACTTGTGAACACGTGCTGCACGTGGAGCTGGTCATCTCAAGCTACACATCTACAATACATTATTATTTATTGCTCGCCATAATTAGGTATATTAACACATAATTATTCAAGAATAACAATTATATATAGTTTTACTTAATTATACATGTATTACTTAATTAGTAGAAGTACTAGACTTATACTATATGTTATTTTTTATCGACATTTGTGCATTGGAACTGTGTCTATTGGCTTACAATTCTCATGTGATTTCTCAGCGAAAATAGTGAGGGTACTGCGAATGTATTATTTGCGTCGCGTCATCCAGTCAGACAGAGACAGACTCGCACAATGACCGCATTGAAGGGCAGCTCTCATAACTGGTGTCGGTACCTGTAGTTATGTGTAATTAGGCAGATGTGAGCGGCATTGAATTTAGTCCACAAATTAATTACGCGTTCATAAATGTGGTCATCACACATAATTGTATAACAATCGATATAAATTGTATGTACTTCAAAGTGTTTGAATTATCAGTCAATATTTGTCATCAATAGTTACGACAAGTGTTTCCAACACTTGTCTATATTTGATGTAAGTGGCAAGAATACATCTATTATTATCTATAATCCAGCGACACTTAACGACCAAATTAAAATAATGTAGGTAGATAAGTACTATAAATACATTTTAAAGCAGATTTGTGATTTGACTTGGAGTAACATTGCAAGCTTCACCGTGACAATAACATGCCTTGGTTAGTATGTATGCTCATGAATTTTCAGAAGGTTCCCCGAAGGGGTAGACGGAGGTGTAACAACACCGACTTTTCATCGAGGATGACTTAAGGTGAATTTCTTCTGAGACAATAGTTTATTACACTCTAGCATACAGTCTTAATATTGAAACTTGAGGCTTCCCCATAAGGCACGCGTGGTCACCACATGGGTCGTTGAGTGTATCCTCGGTGGTGTATGGTTGCAGGTGTTGGCGTGCGTGGCGATGCCGGAGCTGATCGACAGCTACAAATTCCCCGACGACGTCAAGAAACGTGCACGGGATATACTAGGCGGATGCGGGTACATTATTAAGCACTACTAATAATTTCATATGCCCTCTGCTCTTTTAATCATCTGCAATTTAAAACAATACGCGTTACATTTCCATAACATTGGCGAATTTTTTATTGTTGTTTTTTCCAACTTTTCTAATAAACTTATAAGATTTATTTTACATCCATACATTGCATATCGCCTGATGAAATATAACTGCCAGTCTGTGAACGCTTTCAACGTGTCCAACAGTATAATATTTATATTTAAAGTCATTAAAGACGATGAAAATACTCACCTAAGGAAGACGATACAACCCAATAGTCCAAGGTAGCATTATTTGTCTGGTATTTTCTGTAAGGTGGAGGTACAGTCCCCAGTCGGGTAGCCTCTAATCTGTATGCTTAAAGTAGTTGTTTGATTGGTAGGGGCCAGTCGGTGGGATCGTACACGCTGTCGCAGGGCATCGAGCTGGTGAGGCGCCACGTGGCGCAGTACATCGAGCGGCGCGACGGACACCCCTCGCACTGGGAGAACATCTGCCTCTCCACCGGCGCCTCCTCCGCCATCAAGAACTGCCTCCAGCTGTTCTGCAACAACATCGGCGGGAAGCCCTCCGGTCGGTATACACCTTTGTTCATATATCATCAGCGCTCAGCCAAAATACTGGGGGTAAATGAGAATTTATTTCTTACTAATGTTCGAATGATACGTATCGTTCGTTATGCAACTAATATGTTGAAATAAAAATATAATAATTATCAGCACTGACAGCGAGTG
The DNA here is from genome assembly GCA_929442735.1 of Watsonalla binaria. Lineage (NCBI taxonomy): Eukaryota > Metazoa > Arthropoda > Insecta > Lepidoptera > Drepanidae > Watsonalla > Watsonalla binaria. Next base: position 161,926 of record OV838929.1, on the reverse strand, counting down.
TAATATAATGTCTCCCCTCGAGTTACGACGCGCGTCAGTCACGCGTTCACCGATAACGTGTGTTCATGCTAACAGGCACTATTACGTAATACCTACACTGAATGCTCCGATTGCTTTATTTTTCATCTATTTAACGTTTGTTTTTATCATCTATACTTCATATTATAAAGAGGAATGATTTTTCTGTTTGCTACGATTTAACTAGAAAACAACCCGAGCGATTTAAAAAAAAATTCACTGTTAGGAAAGCTACATCATCAGCGAGTAACATAGGACATATCGAGGTTATCGAGGTTAATTAGGGTTCCGTAATTATACGAGGCAAAAGTCGCGGACTAAAGCTAGTTTTTGATAAGTTCCAATGACACCCACGATGTCATTATAGCGGTAACATATTACATTGTAATTTTAGATCGGAAAATAAGTGGGAAATGGCTGAATGTAATGTCTACGTCATCGTAGGGATTATTAACGTTGGTAAATCTATAGTAGCGGAGTATTTTACGATAATTAGCGTAGGTTCTGCCAGTATAACTAATAAAGTTCATTTTCATTTTCGTGTGTTAACGTTGACGATATCAATTGCGTTTTTTCCTCATTTTATATGGGAACGTAAAACTTCCTACATGCACCTGTAGGTGCACTTTATTATCGTAATTTGGTAGAACGCCATGTCGCTTTGATGTACGCAACCCTCTCCATGTGTGATTCCATACGTCAATGGTCGTCCCACTGGTCTGGTGAAGGCCTGTGGTGGCCACCATAGGACAATGTGAGATATCACTGCGAGCCGCACATTTTTAACCTACTTAATAAAAAGGAGAAGGTTTTTTTCTTTGTTACCTCGGAACTTTTGACTGGGTGAACCAATTTCGATGATTCTTTTATTATTTGAAAGGTGTAGCTTCCCAAGTGATTCCATGGGAATTTTCGAAATTCTTACCAGCGACTTGGGCGTTTGTTAATTATTGTTTCTCTTATTGAAGGCGGTTTTGTTTTTTTTTATTTTTGGGTTAATTAGTTGACCACTAGTCAATTGACATAAGTATAATGATATATTACTGTTTACGTACTTTCTATCCATTTTCTTGCCAGTATAAACGAAAGTGACAGATGACCTTAACTTAGACTATAGGTACGTGTTTTTGTTGGCAACTGAGGCCATTGTCTACTAAAGTTATTTGCTTAGTCGCGAGCGGCGGAAATATCGTATCATAGCGGACGAATGTGTCCCACGGGGGTAGGCAGAGACAACTTTTTGCACCCTACAAACTCGTCACAATATCCCTCTTCGTAATACGTCTACTGATTCAACATTCTTAATTCCTAAATCCCTAAATATCACGTGTATTTTGTATCTTAATGTAATAATAACTCTATTATTAAATAAATATGTGTTTAACACTCAGACTTTACACATGTAAAATGTTTTATACAATATATTTCCAGTTGTTTATTAATTACACACGTGTATTTGTATTGTTTTAAGTGATGCAATACACCAACACTATAATAGTCGTTGTACATACTCGGTTGTTACTAAGTATTTGGAATCTTATACGCCATTTTATCATTATTATATTAGATTTTTAACAAAAAAATGTCATTCCCGTAGTTCCCGTTTTTTCAGTAGTAGGGGAATACAATATAGTCTTATATATGTTACTCGCTGATAAATTAGCTGAAAAATATTTCAAATCCATCCAGTAGTAAAAATATTATTTTGTATAAGTTTTACGTTTCTTTGATGGCACGATAATGTTCATTACGATCACTACAACATGATAATGTAGTGATCATTAATGTTCTCGTGTAAACGTAGTGAAACTTGCAAGAAGGAAGTTCCCAGTGGAATCAATCTAACGGAGCTTTATATATTGTAGGATTAGTCGCGCTGAAATAATTATTTCGTAGTTACTTATATTTCCACAAGTTCCTACGTCTAATGTAATTTACACTCGTCTTAGTACACATAGAAACTAATAGGCAACAATACTTATAATGCATACATACTTATGTCCACGCCTGTATTCCGCGAAGGGGTAGGCAGAGGTGATTAAGTGCCAACGTGACAGATGGTGAGTCTGTCGCCGTCTCAGACACTATATATACGTCTTTGAATTACTACTCAGACATATGCAGGATTCCTCACGATGTTTTTCTTCACCGTAAAGCACGTGGTGTGAAATCACAATACATAAGTTTTTTAGAAAAAATCATTGGTACACGTCCCGCTGGGATTTGAACAAGCGTTGGTGGAGCCTTCTGACGTCACGCACATGTCGACCGGACACGAAATATCATAGCTTCACCCTCTTTACATCATCATGGATTTAAGAGTAATAATCGTTGTCGGTGTAACCGATGCAACTCTTTCATGAGTCTCTGTCCAGTGCCATCTCTTTGACCTCCTTATCATCATAACAGACACCTTTTCCTTAACTTGTTTCATGTATGTTAGCCTTGGTCTTCCTCTCCCTCTCTTCAGTTCTTTAAATAAAATTGAAAAAAAAAAACACTAGGGTTTTATGAAAGTGTGCATTGTTAGCGAGTAGCGGCATCGGACGCTGTAAGACAGTGTGGTGGTGTGTGCAGGCGTGATGATCCCGATCCCGCAGTACCCGCTGTACTCGGCGTCGCTGGCCGAGTACGGCCTGGAGCAGGTGCCGTACTTCCTGGACGAGGACCACCAGTGGGGGCTCGACATCAACGAGCTCGAGCGCTCCCTGCAGCAGGCCTCCGCCAACGTCAACGTGCGAGCCATCGTCGTCATCAACCCCGGCAATCCTACGGGACAGGTTATTATTATTAAGAAAATTTTTATGTAAATAAGCCGTGGTGGCCTTGGAGTTCGAGCAGTCGCCTGCTACGCAAGTGAGAATTCCAGCGAGGTCTGTACCGTTGAGATTTTCTAAACAAAACTTATGTGCAGTTATTTCACACCACGTGCTTTACGGTGAAGGAAAACATCGTGAGGAAACCTGCATATGTATGAGAAGTAATTCAAATACGTATGTATATTGTTTGAGACGGCGATGGTCTCAACCTCTGTCACGTTGGCACTTGATCATATTCGGTGATCATATTTGGGTGTTGTTACAATACCTCTGCTTACCCCTGAAGGGGTTCAGGGACCCTTCTAGGATGGCGTGAGCATATTTATTTAAATGTATTATTATTATTATATATTTTTTTTATTTAAAAGAAGGGTAACCGAAGGGATGAACAGAGGTGTTTGAAGTAATGATGATGTTTACTTCGCCACCCTAAGGTATAATGTCGTATTGTCCCAGGTGCTGACGCGCGATAACATAGAGTCAATAATAAAGTTCGCCAACAAGCACAAGTTGTTCATCTTCGCGGACGAGGTCTACCAGGACAACGTGTACGCGCCCGATAGCAAGTTCTTCTCCTTCAAGAAGGTATGGCCTCATAACATTGTCACTTTTAGGGTTTTAGGCAGTTCCGTGCGCTTAAGATAGTTTTATTCAGAGCGATTGTCATCTAACCCTCGCAACTCCATTTAAAGAAGAAAGTAGCACTTCAATTTAACCAGTTGGGATAGAAGACGTAACGTGCTTTTTCAATTCACGGAGGAGAAGAGGTGGTCTGCCCAGCCAACTATTGATCTAATTCGTCGCATCACACTGATTCTGTGCGGCTCAAAGCGTGTTGATACTTTTTTTGGAGGCGGGTTGTGGTTGAGTGCCAAAGATGGTGGAGCAACATATTTTGAGTTACGATAAAACGCAAGGTCAAGCGACAACGTTTTAAGCAAACCTCATACTTGGTAGGAACTGATGATTGTTTTGCGCACACAGATATATAAATGATGAGGAGCCGTGGTGGCCTCGGGGTTAGAGCAGTCGCCTGCTACGCAAGCGACGCAAGTTCGAATCCCAGCGGGGCCTGTACCAATGAGTTTTTCTACAAAACTTATGTACAGTGATTTTTACACCACGTGCTTTACGGTGAAGGAAAACATCGTGAGGAAACCTGCATATTTCTGAGAAGTAATTCAAAGACGTATGTATAGTGCCTGAGACGGCGATAGACTCACCATCTGTCACGTTAGCACTTAATCAAATTCGGTGAAAAGTGTTGTGATAACAATACCTCTGCCTACCCCTTTGGGGAATACAGGCGTGAGCATATGTAGATATATATATAATGTGTATTAACACACTATTTATGGTTGTATAGAAATAAAAACTTAATTGCGTTTCTCTGTGAAAGAAATGTTTTATTATAATAACTATAAATTACATGACACTCTAGTTACATCAAAGTAATTATTATAAATTTTACAAACCTGTGAAAGAAACAACATTTAAAGCTATTTACTATTCCTACTTTTATTAATTAGTTTTGTGAAAACGAAACAATTATGACACCGCGTGTTCTTAGAGAGAAACTATAGTATTGACAGCAATGACACTAATGACATCTAGGTGTGCGTTCAAAAACTATATCAAATCTAGTTTACAAACTAAATTACGCGATATAAAACTAAATGAAGAATCATGCATGAACTTCATTTACATCTCCCCACCAAGGAGTACAAAACTGTACCCAGTAAGTACGTTACTCATTCATTAACTAGTTTGTGACATGGAACAAGTTTTGTAATGTGGAAAAGGTTGGACTCTGACTTTTTATATCCTGTATTCATTTTATATATTGAATTTGATAACTTTTCTATGATTTCAAAAGGACCTATTTTCAATTCATCAAGTTTTTTTCTATTTAATCGGTTCCCATTTTCAACATATACCAAATCTCCAACTTTGAATTCAAATTGTTTTCTATTCTTATCAAATTGTTGTTTATTATAATTATGTGATTTTATACTTTTTTCCAATGCTATTTTTCTATCTTTTTCTAAATTATTTTCTGTAGCTGTTTTACATTGTTTTAATTCACTTGGCAAAATATCAACGTTTTTTCCTTCTAATAAATATTTTGGGGAATATCCTGTTACTGTATGTTCAGTTTCATTATATTTTTCAGTACATTCATGAGCAATAGTTGTCCAGCTTAATTTTTTATTTTGTTTTTCATTTAATTTGCATCGGATTTTATTAACTAGTGTTTGGTTTAATCTCTCATTTAAACCATTGGAAAAGGGCGCATTTACCGCAGTGAATACAATAGGGATATTTTTGTCAGCTAAAAATTTTTTAAAATCCTGAGAATTTATTCCTGGGTATTGATCAGATAAAATCATGCCAATCTTATTATTGTTCAGTAGTGCTTTATTAACTAGCTTTATAAAATCGGGTGTGCTTTGAGTTTTCGACGTCAAAATGTAGGCAAATCTTGTGAAATGGTCCACCAAAAGATGCAAATAAGTTTTAGTGGAACGTGAACCACCAAATCCTCCTATAGTGTCTATTGATGCTATTTCAAATGGGTAAGTAGCTGGTCCTAAGTGAGACATTAAACCAAATTGAAATTTGACTCTTGATTTGTTTTTTATACAAGTTTCACAGTTGTTACAGATTTTATTAATGTTGTTATTTAAATTCTTTGCATAATAAAAAGGTATAATTTTTTTTCTCATTTGTTGTATTCCTAAATGACAATAGCCGTTATGTATTTTTTCTATAAAATTTTTGCTGAAGTCTTCAGACAGAAAAATTTTTTTCCTTATCCCAATTTTTTTATAGTATATTGTATTTTCATATATAAGACTATCTTTGTTTTGTTTTAAATCTTGGTTGTTTTCTTGATCAGTTTTTATATCTTTAATTTCAATAAAATTCACAATTTTCAAAATATCTTCTTGATTATCAGACGGTTGCAATACAGGATTTCTGCTCAAACTATCTGCTTCTAAATTATTTTTTCCTGGGGAGTATATCACTTCAAAATTGAATTGAGACAAATAATATGCAAGATCTCCTAACTCTTCATCAGTCCTAGCTTTTATGTTCATTTTTTCTAACGGTTTATGGTCTGAGTAAACCGTAAACTTTCTCCCTATAAGCCAATGTTGCCAATATTTAACTGCCTCTTTTATTGCTAGGCACTCTAGATAAATAGCCTTTTTCCGTTTTTGTGAATCATTCAATTTTTTTGAAAAATAAGCACAGGGCTTTTCATCCCCATTCTGTTGTAACTGTTTTAAAACTGCTCCTACACCTTGTATACTGGCATCTGTATAAATTCTGATTGGGAGGTCTGGATCAAATATTGTCAAGATCGGCTTCTTGCAAAGTAGCTCTTTTATTGCTTCAAATGATTTTTGACAGCTATCTGACCAATTAAAAGTTTGACCTTTTTTTAACAAATTGTGTAATGGATCTAATGTAATTGAAATATTTGGCACATATTTACCATAAAAATTAATTTTACCAAGAAATTGTCTTACATTTTTTGGTGTCTTAGGGATAGGAAACTCTTTTATTGCAATTAAATTATCCTTTAAAGGGGATATTGTATTGTTTTTTATTATATGACCTAAATATTTAACGGAGTCTTGTGCAAAATTACATTTAGAAAATTTTAGTTTGAGTCTTTCTATTGATATTGCTTCCAACAACGACTTTAAATGTTTAATATGATCTGCAAATGTCTCTGAGAAAACCAGTATATCATCTATGTAATTGACGGTAAAGTCAGAAAGTTTATGCTTTCTTATGATACTACTCAGTATCCTCTGAAATATCGCAGGGGAAGTTTTCAGTCCAAAAGGTAGGCATGTCCACTGATAGTGTCCTTGTTGGGTAACAAATGCTGTTTTCTTTTTATCTTCTATTTTTAATGGAATGGACCAAAATGCTGAATTTATATCTAACGTTGTGAAAAACCTGCAGTTTCTGGTTTTTACCATTAAATCTTCAATAAGTGGAAAAGGCTGAGATTGTGGTACCACTATTTTATTTAAGTCACGAAAATCTATACAGAGTCTTGATTTCTTACCTTCATCTTTTTTAAATGCTAGTGTTACTGGGGCGGCAAAAGGACTATATGACTCCTCTATTATATTGTTTTCTAATAATTTTGCTATTTGTTGTTCTATTTCTTTCATATCTTCAATACTGCATCTATATGGTCGTTTACTACAGTATTTATCTATTATTAAATCTATATGTGCCTCATATCCATGTACTGTGCCTATATCAAATTTATCTTTAGCAAACAGAGAGTTATAAGTACTTATCAAATTTTGTATCTGTGATTGTTTTTCTATATTTAAGTGATTTACGGATATGTCAAAGTTTTTTACCACTATATTCTCATTGAAATTTATTTTAAATGGACTATTATTTTTTATTTCAGTTTTCTCAATGAATTTTTTATTTTTACTTTTTATTTCACCTGTAAATCCAGGAATTGTTTGAGTATTTTGTGTATTATAGTTAATTTGATTGTTACCTGCTAAGCCAGGAGTTAGTTTGTAATTATTTGTTTCTTTTTTATGATTTTTAATTATTAAGTTTTGAGTAATGTTCAGACCTTCATTTTGTGTTAAGTGAAATGCTTTTATACAGTCCAAACCGACCAAGAAGTCATAACTAAAATTTTCTTTATCTATAACAAAAACAGTCATACTTTGTTCAATATCAAAAATTTTTATTTTTAATGTAACTGTTCCTATTGATTTTTTAACGCCATTAATTGTTTTTAAACCTAGATTATTTTCATTCTTAAAATTCGAGCTTCTTTTGAAAGACAGTAACTTAGAATTGATTAAAGATACATTAGAACCTGAATCATAAATTCCTGAAGTTTCTAGTGTATCATTTATTAGTAATTTAATTTTAATTAATGGCGGAACTATCAGTTTTTTGGTTCGGTTTCATTTAATTCGGCTTCTAACTCAAAATTATTTACACTCCTTATGTGGTTTCTTTTTTGTTTTTCAAAATTTTTATTTTTAAACCAACATGAAGATTCCGGATGATAGCGGGATCCCCTGTTTTCTTTCTCACAAATTGGACAAGGTTGTAACCCATTTTTTTCATATTTTCCTTTAAACTTAATTTCACTATTTTCTATTTTCTTATCTGGAATTTTTTTGTTTGTTTTTATCAAATGTTCTAAACCTCTAAGACTATTAAACAAATCTTCAGTTTCCTTTAAACAAAGTCTATCAATTTTATCCGCTATGAAATTTGGTAGACCAACAACTATTAGATCAATCAATGTAGTTTTATCCATAGATTTATTTATTTCAAGCAATAATCTTTCTTTTCTTAATGCATAGTCTAGTAAAGTGCCCTGCCTATATTTAAATAACATTGCATACCTGACTGGAGTCCAACCTTTGTCCGCATAAGTGTCACAAAACAGTTTTCTCCACATATTCCATTCTGAGTTTATGGTATGTTTTATGAGCATAGAACTATACCAATCCATGCATGAATCACTCAAGAAAAGTTTAAAAATTTCTATTTTCTTTACATCCTCCATAATTTCGAAACGCATACATTCTGCCTCGAAACTATTCATCCACTGTAACACATTAGATGTTTTAGCACTGAATTTATCTATCACAAATTTTTCTGACAAGTTTGTTAGGTTCTGAGGTTTAGATACTCCTATCTTCTTTTCAGCAAAACTATCCAATATTTTTGACAAAGCCTCTTCCGTGATTCCATAAGAAGGACCTGGTTTATGTTCTTCTACTATAACTTCTTCCAGTAAATATCCTTTGAACTGCATATTGCCATCCTGATCCATATAAGTATCCTTTATCTCCGGTGACATAGAGATCCATATTTGTCTTTTTTCATGTCTCTTTTGTAATGTTGTCTTTATTGTCTGATATACCTTAGATTTATATATTGTCTCGTGCAGATTTACCGATTGAAATTTCTCCGGAATTTTAAAAATATGTTTGTCATCCTTTGTGATTGAGGTTATACAAATTATATTGCTCTTTGTATCTTCAGCAGCCTTCACCTTAAATTCGAACTTTAATTTCTCCATAGTGCTTTCAATAGCTATGCAAATGTTGTTTTATAATGTGTATTAACACACTATTTATGGTTGTATAGAAATAAAAACTTAATTGCGTTTCTCTGTGAAAGAAATGTTTTATTATAATAACTATAAATTACATGACACTCTAGTTACATCAAAGTAATTATTATAAATTTTACAAACCTGTGAAAGAAACAACATTTAAAGCTATTTACTATTCCTACTTTTATTAATTAGTTTTGTGAAAACGAAACAATTATGACACCGCGTGTTCTTAGAGAGAAACTATAGTATTGACAGCAATGACACTAATGACATCTAGGTGTGCGTTCAAAAACTATATCAAATCTAGTTTACAAACTAAATTACGCGATATAAAACTAAATGAAGAATCATGCATGAACTTCATTTACTAATAAATATTGTTCGGACATCACCACACAGCTCACACATACATTCACACTATAAAGATTGCATGTCGCTTGAATCGAATCAGCGTCACGTATTGTAGCAGACAAGGGTGTGTATGATCCACGGTGTTGTCAGTATCGGCTAATGGTGTGTGTCGTGTCAGGTGTTGGTGGAGATGGGTCCGCCATACAGCGGCGGCGAGCTGGCTTCGTTCATGTCGGTGAGCAAGGGGTACATGGGCGAGTGCGGCCTGCGAGGAGGGTGGATGGAGCTCGTCAATCTGGAGCCCAGCGTGCAGGTACATACATATATATAAGGTATACATATTTTATAAATTTTTTAGATGTTATAGTTTTAGAATTTTTTGGCTCAGTGCACTTGGCAAGGGACGGTGACGTAGAGTTCGGCTCCAGGACGGATCACTGGTCTGTTTGGTGTGTGCTTTTGAGACATTGGTTGCTGAAGCAATGTGATATCATCGTCAGGGCCGATAAGGGCGTGGGGAGGAGATACGGGCGGCCGATACTATCAGTGGGTTGGGATGTTTTCGGCATCCAACCTGGACATATACTGCAATGCGCTCAAAAATTCGTATTGCGCGATCCAAGTTCCTGGATATTTGTACTCAAACTTTCATATTGTTAACGAGTAGAGAGTAGAGAGTAACGAGTGGAGAAACGCTGCTCCAATAATAATTAGATTTTTTTTAATAGATGTATTGATCTTAAGGATAACGTGTGTGTGGTGTGCAGGCGAACCTGTACAAGTGTATATCGGCCATGCTGTGCCCGACGACCCTGGGCCAGACGGCCGTGGACTGCGTGGCGTCCCCCCCCGTCCCCGGGGCCCCCTCCCACGAGCGGTGGGCGCGGGAGAAGAAGGCCGTGCTGGACTCGCTGGCCGCCAGGGCTCAAATGATTGCCAACGCATTCAACTCCATGAAAGGGTTCAAATGCAACACTGTGCAGGTAATGAGTGTTCTATTATGTTAAAGTCAAAATGGTAATCATATATTTTTAAAGGAGTAATTGCTTTATTTCTTGCCGGGTTGTTTAAAGCAATTTTTATGTCTCTGCGGTAATATGTATCGCTCTGTATAATAATGCCATTCTGATCATTTGAAATTATTTTTTGATCCATCTAATAAATTTATAATCATATATAGATATTTTAAATGTTTTTATTTTCATATTAGTTGCAATTTAAATCTCATTCTGCTTTGTAATTATGCAATCGTGACATAATAAGTAATTAATTTGAAATTGTGTGTAACATTTGTATAATATTAGAAAAATATAGATTCTTCTCATCAAAAACAACAAACACCGTCTCTTATAATCATATACCGATTATTCAAAAGCTTAGTCAAATAAAATATATTTGAACACTAACCCTGTTCAGAAACATCCTTAATCCGTCACTAATTAGTAAATAAGAAGTCTAATCATATCTTCGCTAGAAATTCCTCAAAAACTTTGCAACCTAACAGAAAAACACTTCAGAAGTGCCCAAAATATGTTTGATTTAGTTTGAAACTTATTGATGAAGCCAATAAATATTTTGTAACGATGTGTGTAGGGTGCGATGTACGCGTTCCCCCGGTTCGAGTTGCCGCCCAAGGCCGTCGCAGCCGCCCAGGCCGAGGGCAAGGCGCCCGATGTGTTCTACGCCTTCAGGCTGCTCGAAGAAACTGGTATGACGCATCATCATCGTAACATGGAGCCACTCTCACGATCATAGCTATAGGCTGGTGAGGTTTGAACCCCCGGTACGTGCCAATAAGGGGAGTCAAAGGTACTTGAGGTACTACTTGGAGTTGTTTGCTTAGGGACTGTACCTCTGTCCGGGACGAAGATTCTCTGTCTGACCCGATCCGTCGGAGGAGTGATGCCTCCGGAATGAGGGCCCCACGCGCCCTCCCGGAGTGTTCGAGCCGGCCACAGCCTGTCACAGCCTGTCACAGCCTGTCACAGCCTGTCACAGCCTGTCACAGCCTGTCACAGCCTGTCACAGCCTGCTGGCCAGTCGCCGGGGTCATATCACGTGCACCCCCCCTTAGCGCCCAGGAGGGACACCGTGGAGTTTAGTCGGTGCAAATCCGACATAATCATCCCTCTGCCCCCGCAGTGGTTGGTGTATCCATAACGGATTCTCCACGATAAAAAAAAAAGGGCCTGTACCTCCACCTCGCTGAAGATGTTACATTAGAGTAGTGTTGTGTTCACAAGGGGAGTATGATCGATACATTGGAAGTAGTTCTGTCTCTTTTTGAGATGGAAATTAAAAGTTGAATATAACTGCTGATCGAGAAAAAACACATTGCGCCGACCAAAAACAACACGGAATAAGCGCAGGAGGATAATGATACTTTTCGACATGAAATATTTGTTGAATTTGCAATAAGAGGTATTGTGTTGTGCAGGTATCTGCATCGTGCCGGGCTCCGGGTTCGGCCAGCGTCCCGGCACGTTCCACTTCCGCACCACCATCCTGCCGCAGGCCGCGCTCCTGCAGGAGATGCTCGACGTCTTCCGGGCCTTCCACGACAAGTTCACCAAGCAATACGCGTAAACACAACCGTTATAAACGTAACGTAACCCTGCGACAGGCAACAACCTATCGAGATTGTAAAGTTGTTTAGCGATCAATCTGTGAGTCGCTACTTAACTAAAACATAGCTTTGTAGATTTTTTTTTGTAAATAAAGGGGCGTTTGTTAAAAAATTGAAAATGCTATAGAATTGAATAAAATATTTTAAGTGACACATTTCATAAACAAATATTAATTGACTTTTTACATAAAAGAGTTCAAACTTAATATCTCATGGAACTTCAATCGCAAATTCATTGAATCCTAAAAGTATGTCGACAAACTAGAGCGATTTTTCAATCGTTGCGTTACGCTGACGACTGTGCGTGAGGGCAATACGGGGTTAACATGTTTAAAAGAAAAATAAGTTTCAGCTCCAATAGAAGAGTTGGAAACACCCTATGGTATGTATTGTGCTGGCATCTATTTAAATTAATATTATTATTAGATGAATCAGGACACGATGGTCTGTATATTATAGTTTGCCCTCAAACTCCAGTAATATTAAACCTGATATTGATCAACAAATAGTATAAACACCGTTGTATTGTGGGGAGGTAGGTCGCGAACAGCTTAGAACCATTCGCTATTTTAGTGATATTGTACTTAGTATGTAAATATTTACTTGATCGTGTCCGCCACACTGTATCGTGTAGCTAAGTATATATTTCACTAGCTGTGTCCCGCGGTTTCAACCGCATGCACTTGTCTCAGCCCGATCAATTTAAAATTGGCGAAGTTTCATATAAACTTTCATCCCCTATTTTATACCCTTGGGGGTAGAATTAATCAAAATCCTTTCTTATCGGAGGCCTACGTCATAACTGCATGCCAAATTTCAGCCCGATTCGTCCAGTGGTTTGTGCTGTGCGTTGATAGATCACTATGTCAGTCAGTCAGTCACGTTTGAGTTATATATATTTAGATAACAGTTATTTATTCTTGCATTCATATCGCACTTGTATTTATAACACCGTTCGAAGTAGCTTCCATGGCTACGAATGTTATCGGGCATTTAATATGTCGTCTTTATTTATTGGTTTTTATTATTATGTAAAGTTATATTTTTATATACATGTAATGTTTGTGACCTCACCGGGAATGTCCCGGAGTAGAAATCGTGATAATTGTGTTATTATTTTGTTACCTTGTTCTTAATACTTGTGTTATAAATTGTGTCAGCTAGTCAGCTAGCCAGAGAGGGGATTCCATCGTAGTGGTGTGCCATACGTCATCATACCAGTCTGGTGTCATATCAAAATAAATTGTTTAATATGTTTGTTTAGAAATTCGTCCGAGGGGTTGTGTCTATAAGGACAATAAAATGTAATGCACTCGTGCGCACCGCGTCATGCGATCACGTCATTTCGACAGTTGTATGACGTCATGATGTGTTCGTAGACTAGTGTTCAGTGTTACTATATTTTTATGTTAGGTTAACATTTTATATCTCAATTTGGCACTAAGTCAATACTGCCGTGATAAATCTATAATGTCGTTATTTACCAAAACCGTTGTATTGAATAACATGCAAATACCGCGGTAAAAACTGATGTGACTTTTCAATGACAACACCTATATATGACTTGGAGGTAAGTACTTCCCATTATAATAGCGTTAATAGTTAAAAATCGACCAGATGTCAGATAACCCCATTTTAGTTACGACACGGCAGAATTAGTATTGTGGTGCCCGCGGTGTAATCGTATTATTGACTACCTACTTATACGTACAGATGACTGCAATTATATTATGTACTCGTAGTGTGCCCCGTGACTCGGCCCGGGTGTCGTCACGGCGAACATTCCGCGGGACTCCTACCACCTGTGACGTGAGATTATAAATAACGCGAATTTGTTATTATGCATTGTTATCATTGAATAAAATGCTGAAATATTATCGTGTGTTTCTTTAAGTGGTATGATGGAAGGGTATTCATGGGGGAGACTGCTGTGTCCGGCAACAGATATTGTCATGATAGCTTCGGTGACGATACTCAATGTTGATGAACAACAGGCGAGGTAAATTAGCCAGAAATTGAATGAAAGTGGGTATAAATAAAAACCGAAAGTCTATGAAAACCGGTAAACGATGAAAACCGGATCATCGTCCCTGGCCTCATCCCATACATTGTTGTGGTCGGCACTTGATTCATCCCGATGTGGCTGATCACCTGATTTTTATACGAAGCGGCTGCCATCTGACCTTCGCAACCCCTTTGAGGAGGAAAATCTGTGATCTGGATTGTCAGACTATTTTAGGCCTCCAACTGACCTGTAACGATTGCCAAAGATGATCATCATAATATGAATTGCACCTAAGTGACCATTTCGTCATTTCGATGTTGAATCATATTCGGGTCACAATATAATACTCCCAAAGTGGCCTTTTTAGACCTACTGCAGGTTGCACAGTTCTATTGATCGAAAGAAGCGTGCAAATTTGTTTACCAAACAAATCAAGACGGGATCTGTCTGATGGTAAGCAGCCAATGGTCGCCATCTGTATCAGGACTACGCATCCATCCAGTAAGTACTGTTGTCGTGGTTGTAAAGACAACAGTACAATATTTCAGTCGTCAGGCGAGTTATGTACATTTCGCAATAACGGTGATTTATTGAGCTGTTTGTAACGTGTAGTGGCAGGGCTGCCAACTAACGGATCTTATCTTTTACTTTGCCTTGCTCCGGGGTTGCTCTGTGCTATTATTGAAATGGTTCAGCCACAAATCAGAACGACTCTTGTTCACAATCTCTGTTACCAAAAGAGTTGAAAAAGTATCGATATTATCGATAATAGTGATATAAATAGACGTAAATAGTGAAGTTCAAATAATAATTTAAGAAGTAGGTAGCTTTTCCTCGCGACTTCACTCGACATGACGTGGTAGCCGATTGTGTTTGGCTCGATATGACGCCACTCCGCGTAAAGCGACCTTGTGTACTAAGAATCGACGACACTACAAGCATGATTCACTTAAAGTTATTATATATTTCAGCATAAGCAATTCAGTGATATAGCCGTCAACAGACTCAGATTGTCGTCACACATGTTAGATACACCATTGAATTGCTGTAAATACTCCTCAAGTGACAGGACACTTTCCCCATTAATAATATGTGTATAATATGCGTCATGAACGAGTACACTTCATTCTAAGATAAGATAGTAAAATGAAGAGATGAATGTTGTATACATGTGCCCTTTTTCGCGTGAGACTTGTCATGTCTTAATCTCTGACAGCCCTAAGGGCGAAGGACGCGCAGAGAGTGTCTTTGTGAGCGCCCTTGGATAGTTCCTTTCATAATATCTTTATTGTGGACCATTCCTTATCCCGGCATAATAGGTTTTATGGTTTTAACGGCCATTGTGCGCTGTATTTCCCTTTTATTTGTGACACCCGACAGTATCAACACAAGTCAACTTCATGTATACCTATTGATTGGGGCTGACGTATTTTTGTGGTTATTTAATTAAATTTCACTTAATTTCACTCAGAGTAGAAAAAACGCGACGGAGATTGTTCGGTGGATGTGAGAAGAGCCAGTGAAGTTTTGAAATGGTATGTTTTATATAAGCAACACTAGTGGACGTCACGCCGTTTCGCCCGCTTAGCTTATATAGCTTATATTGATCAGTGATAATGTAGCATCCAAATGGTGAAAGAGTTTTTAAAATCGGTCCAGTACTCTTTGAGCCAAATCGACACAAACATACTTACATACAAACCTTTCCTCTTTATAATATTAACATAGAAAGAGGACAACACAGACATTAACAACATCACATACTTATTATATACACACAAAATAATCTATTGGGAACAGAGTTTATTGCAATCACTTATAAATCCGTTAAACAAACTATTGTGATGTAAGATTAACAGACGTACACCAGACTATTTTATCCAGTCGAAACTGTCATAGCAATAAGAGCTCATTCATCAGCAACAACAGAAACTGGCTGTGGTTCAGTGAAATCCGAGCGGCCACCACGTGACACGATTAGCGTTTGATCGATATAACGTGAGCTAACACATCGATTAGGGCCCTTAAGTAGCTCTTAACATTTACTTTCATTTCAACAATAACCAGCGTTCTACATTCAAGAACTAATTTAAGGGCCAAACGTCTCAGAGGATTGAAAATTTCGGTACCAAATTGCGCAGATAATGAGAGTATTTTCATACATACATATGCTCACGCTGTATTCCCGGAAGGGGTAGGCAGCGGTGTTGTAACCACAACACCCACTTTTCACCGAAGATGATTAAGTGCCAACGTGACAGATGGTGAGTCCATCGCCGTCTCAGACACTTTACATACGTCATTGAATTACTTCTCAGAAATATGCAGGTTTTCCTCGCGTTATTTTCCTTCACCTTAAAGCACGTGGTGAGAAATCATACTACTTAAGTTTTTTAGATAAACTCATTGGTACAGGGCCCTTCTGGGATTCGAACTTGCGTAGCAGGCGACTGCTCAAACCTCAAGGCCACCACGGCTCTTTAGTATTTTCATAGACATTCGCTAGTGTATCACAACACGTTCACAGGGTCGCAGACTTCATCGAACACCGCGATATGACTATAGGTAGTGTAATGATATCGAACGAAAACTTACTTTTAATTTGTTTCAAAATATATCATTGAGGCAGCCAGATGTAATACCTGAATGTGCAGAGTGCAATAACACAAACAGTCTGTAGCTGGCCACTCGCAGCCGTGGGCGGCTATAAATCCTGGATATTGTGGATCGCCCGCCCTCGCCCGCCCTCGCCCCCAGCGGCCCAAAGTAATGCACTTTAGTGCGGGTCGCTGCACTCTGAGCGGTTTGCAAGCACTGCCTCCGAGACAACCAGCCTTACCTATACTCTCTGCATTTGTATTAGAACATAACATTTAATATGGAGAACCAAGTAAATCGTCAAAATAAGGTATTCCTCATTGTATGTATTCCAGTATGAATTTAAAATGAAAATTTACCCCGCCTATGGTTTTCTTGCATTTCTTACTCCAATAATGTATGCTCACGCCAGTATTCCCCGAAGGGGTAGGCAGAGGTGTTGTTATCACAACACCCACTTTTCACCGAAGATGATTATGTGCCAACGTGACAGATGGTGAGTCTATCGCCGTCTCAGGCACTATACATACGTCTTTGAATTACTTCTCAGAAAAATGTAGGTTTCCTCACGATGTTTTCCTTCACCGTAAAGCACGTGGTGTGAAATCACTGTACATAAGTTTTTTAGAAAACTCATTGGTACAGGCCCCGCTGGGATTCAAAGCTCTAAAACTTTCATTCAAAAGGCTAGCCTTGAAAATGTTACAGATAGACAGACATAACAGAGCCATTTGTGTATAAGTTACATTAGCTTTATCTCATGTCTAAAACAGTATTTTGTTGAATTCTCTAGTAAAATAGTAGGAGTGAAATGTAATGTAAATTATCTTTACTGCAAAGGGTATAAAGCTCTGACAGCGTCGAAATCCTTTATTTTAGAGTACTAACCTCCATTAGTGCGCTATAATATTAACGCGGAGTACCTGTGAGCTGGTCCCTTCCTCCACCCACCCGCCCTCGGAGCCCTGGTGTTACTGCGAAAGGTCCGCAAGTGGGCCATTGCCTATTTGCATAAGGGATTTCGTAACTTTTACTCGTAATTAATTATCTACTTTCCTGTTTTATGCAATTTTTGTTGCTTTATTTCGTCCTTAAGTAGATATTAGTGTTATTCGAAGTCGGATAAACACTTTTCCAGTCACATATTAACGTGAACGAAATCACGTCAATGTTTGATGTACTGATGAGCGCTACTATATACATAGCCCATATATATATATGGCCCATAGGAGAGGACATATTGTGTCGACTTCGATTTCGGCAGAATTTTTGATATTATTGAGAATTTTGAAAGCGATATTTGAAAATGAAGATGATTTATTCAGAAGGCCCTGGTACTCATGAACGTCAAAAAATGACCTGCTGACCAAGTATCAGCAGGTATAACCTACCACATCTCTTAATGACCTGAGAGGACAATATGTATACCCCGTAACTGTACCGCAGCCTACGGAAGCGCTAGTCCTGTGTACATGACCAAGCAAATCGCAGGTATATTATAGAAGCGTAATTAATGGGCATTTATTAAAACATGCAAATTAGATCCCCTTTTGGGGTCCTCTTTGACGTATAACTCGAGGATTTCTCTGATAACCGTCATCATTAAATGATAAGCACCTGAGACGTGAGACACTACACTACCACAGATGTCTGCGCTTACGTAATGTAGGCATGTGATTATTAAATTATTAAGGGTTTACCAGTGAAGGCAAACGACCCCTTTACTATTGCAAATTCTGTTGAATTAGTACCTTAATTATATTATGTAGATAACACTAGTGACGTTAACAGAACTTTAAGGGTGATCAGAAGATGTAGGACATAACGGGACCTCGGACCTACCCGAATGATAATAATCGTGCTACCTATGGGCACTGTTATTATTGCAGTGAGTAAAGTCACTAGTCCATCGGGGGTGGAGGTGTTGTGCTAGCTATAGTGAGTCCCTTTTGTCACTTACAGTATTGGCACAGTTATATACCATTATCACAGTTTACGGTGAAGAAATATGAATATTACGGATGATTAGTTTCCTACCATTCAAAATGTCTCTATAAGTCTTACTTTGTAAGTAGTAAGTACTAAGTAAGTAGTTTTATGGTATGGTGTGTGACAAGTGCCTCCTACCCCCAACTGGCCTGCTGCCCAGAGGTCCCACTATGTTATGAAGCGTCCAGGGGAATATTGTAGCATGCACTTGAGTGATGTTATTTAAAGACATATATATATATGCATGATACATATAGTTATAAATCTAATTGAAATAGTTGAATTTCTTTGTTTAATGCCACCGACGCTATTTCCTAAATTGTGAATTGTCTCCATAATTTTCCCTACTTTTATTTTATTAACAGTTAGCGCTCATTGTGGTTTGCTTAACTCAATTAATTAGGCAACGAAGTGCAATAAATATGTTTGAGTTAATTAGGAATTAAAACTTGGTAACGCTAATATTTACAAAGTTGTTTCAGCAGTTGCAGTATTCAAGTTAAATGTTTATGGAATAATATCATTTAATAAAACTTAGCTTGCAGCAGCGGCGATCATCAGAACGATATGGTTGTATATTTTTGTAATATACACGTATAAGTACTAAGATCTGTGTATAACAATGAAGATTGAGTATTAACTTCAATCAAAGATATTGAATAAAGGTGAGCTCGACGGGGGCTGAAGCAAGTTAATTACAAGTCAACAAAGCACCGGGCGCGGCGGTGTCAGGCGGCGCGGAACAATACTGCTCCGATGAAAGGGCCAGAAAAGACGGATAATTGGAGGAAAGGAAAGGACAGTAATTAGTGCTCTTGTCTACTACCAAGGTGGCCCCGGCGTGGCCCCTGTCGGGGCACTAAGGCTACGTGAGATAGGTGGACTCGTGGACTGACCAATGTTTTGTTACCTACGTCACTACGATAACTATCTATCTAATCTAATAGCTTTAAATGAGCAATTCTTGTATGTATTTAATCTTAACTTCGGGAACAGCTCCAACGATTTTTATGAAATTCAGTATGCAGGTGGTTTTGGGGACGATAAATCGATCTAGCTAGCGTTCATTTTAACAAAACGTCAAAATACAAGTATTTTTTTGGATGACCACGGTACTTGTCACTAATAGAAACACGTGACCTAGTAGCAGTGACTAACCATTTAGTTATAGTTACAATACATTATTATGTTCATAGATATGCTCACGCCTGTATTTCCCGAAGGGGTATTCAGAGATGTTACTTGCAATTAGGCGTGAGCCTATTGCCCTTAACTGGCAACTTATCCAGACTCCAACTACTGGGAAATTATTGATGGAAAAACTCAACAACATTATGCTCGATCCAGATATCGAACTGCGTGCTCCACAGAAGCGCTTGCAACCACTACGTTTATCAACAGTCTAGTTGACGTTGATTCGATGACGAGATATAGGATAGGTTACGAACCTACTATTGTATGAAATGAGTAAATATAGTATACCCAGAAATAATCCGAAAGTAAATAATGGTTATAAAGTTATTTATTTCTGAAATAGTGGCAGCAATACTTTATCTCCGATAACGTTAATCGACTAATCATGGATTGTACATATAGACTCCAACGATAGAATGTACAAAGAGAGTGAAGCGAGAGTATGATAAGATATGTATGTATGAAAACTAGCTGTGTCCCGCAGTTTCCCCCGCGTGAACCTAATTTCATGGGTGGTTTTATTTTGCGGAACCCTACTTTATTTGAAACTAGCATCTGCCCGCGATATCGTCTGCGCAGGATTAGTACTTATAGTTATGCATATTTTAGACAATTCAGACAATATCTTTTTAATTATAGCATATGTGTTATGTTATTATAAAGTTTCGTTAACATCCATTCGTAAGTTTTTGCGTAAAAGAGTGTCAATCATCCATCCAGATCCATTGCAACATCACCTATCTGCCAGTGAAAGTTTCGCTGAAATTGGTTCAGCCGTTTCAGAGATTAGCTGGAACAGATAGACAGTCAGACGGCCAGTCAGTGTGACGGTTTTATGTAATACTTTCATAATGCATTTAGTGAAAAGCTGTTAATTTTGAATTACAGTCAGACACTTCAATGCTATTTATTTGTATCTGTATATATAGAGTATTAATGTGTGTTAATGAATTGCGTCGTAGGCCTACCGACCTCAAGTGTCGTGTGAACATGCATATGTACTTATGTGTAGGTAATGAGTCCTTAATGAAGTGGGGAGTGAACATTGATTTCATGAGATCATAATTACGTGTAATGATTGAAGATACGTGTATCATAGATCGGTAAAAACATATTAACTCATACGTACTTAATTAACATCAGAAAGAACAAATGTTGTCCCAAACTTCTTGTATCCTGAAAACCGTAATGTATACATAAATTTGTTAAAAATCTGTTATCTTGTTTGACAATCCACATTTGTACTTTAATTTTATAATGCTAATAGTTTGTTTGTCACTTTGTTTGGTTGAGCGAGCTACTCGCAAGATCTTCTCGTTTCATTAATCGAGGAAGGCTCTAGGCTTTATGAGATCACGCTGCGACCAGCAGAGCGAGGCATCAATGGAAACTGTTGCAAAAACGGAAATATTTTCACTAAGTAACAGTTTTGAGGCAAAACCGCAAGGCACAGCTAGTTAATATCATAAAATTAATAGGTTGAATGAAACATGACCATTTTACGATCGAACAGACGTGCGGCGCCACATTGTATGAGAGTCAAACAATTGTCTATGCGACAGCTTATTATAGATGAATATTTTCTTGAAATTTGGTACGTATTGGGATAGCTTTGTTCATAATAACGAACATGACCTACTTAAAAATCACGGACAACGTAGCGGGTAAAAGCTAGTAAATAATAAATATTGGCTATAGGCCACGAATTCCCGCAGGAGTAAAGTTATCGGGAACGATGAGGGTTTACGAAGTTACAAGTTCCGTGTTTACAGGCCTGGAGGCACACATACACATAAATCACTATTTACCTAATTAACATGTTACCCACATAACGCTGCTGAAGTGATCCCGTATTTATTAATATATTAGCCAATATAAGTGATTATTAGGATATAATTAATTTCTGTATATTTTTTTAAATATTTTGTATATTTGAGCACAGTGGTGTTGGATCGATTGATCTACTTTAATATGTATTATACTTTATACGCTATATGTAGCTGTTCTATAATTAATAAAGAAAATTACACAGATTATTTTCATGAGTGAGAAAGTAGGTTTTTCAAACTAACACACATTTAAATATGGTGGTAGGTTGCTGTGTCCCTCGCATCAATTGTTAATATTACAAAGAGAATTTATGCATCGCCATATTCAGTAAAAACTCAAATTGCTCACAAAGCAAACGCGGCAGAAATGCGTTATGGCGTTGGCCTATAAATAAAGTTAACTATAGCATTATTGTCCGTTCATTTATTGATCGGTAAAATGTTGACAGTTTCATTTCGTGTACCTACCCCTACATGAACATTATTATGTTACTTGGATTTAAATATAATTCTAAATATCTCTTGATATTCTCTAATGTCTACCAACCTGAATGAACCTGATCAATTGAATGTAGAATATCAAACGTTTATTGTACATAATGTGTCGTATATGGTCTCATCAGAGTAAATCATCGTAACACAGTTGGAAGGTGTCGCAGAGCTCGGCGAGGTGGGCGGCGCGGGCGCGGGCGAGGTCACGGCGCAGCGTACGGCGCATGCGCGCGCGGGCTGCAAGGCCGGGCTGGGCCAACCCGGTCCCTGCCCCGGCCCGTCGCTTGAGGTACTGCGCAACACAGCGCCGCACAGCGCGTCGCAGCGCTTTCTGGCACCCCCCTAGCAGCTCCTGCCACAGCTGTCGGAGCTCCACCTGCTGTGAACACTGCTCACTTTCCGACACCTTTATGCTCTGTGTCGTAGTGTTATACAATGTTCTGTGATAAAAAACAATTAAAATCAGCTAGAACGTTATTTCCAATCATCAGCAGGACAGAATTTACAGGCCTATTCAATTGGACACTAACATTTAATAAGTAGATACCTACTGCTTTAGAATCCTCAATATCTATGATCACATGCAGTATAATCCTGAAGTGTACTATGATGTCGCACTTAATAAGAAACAGCGAGGTGATAGTTACTTAAGCTCATCGGTCATGTTTCTATAGATGTCTTCGAAGAAAGCGTTGTTGGCCTGGCTGATGACCCTGAACCTGGTCTCCTGATTGTGGCGCGCGTCCTCCTCCTGGATGATTACTTGGATCCTCATGAACATCTGACGAATAGGACAATAGTTATTCATACATTTAAACCGAAGAATAGTTTTGTGTCCACGTTTCTTACGCCTACCTTCCTACCTCTCCGCCTAACTTTGGCCAAATAGTATATATCTATACGTACCTTAGTAAGCTGATTCATCATGCTGCTCAGCACAACCTGCATCTGCTCTTGCTTGGGATACTGGTAAAGGCACTCGGCGAGCGGTGCCACTGTATCAACGCTAGTTCTCTCAGCATTAAGCGCATTCTCCTTTGATATGTCTGTAGCCTCGTCCGTCTTTCTCTTCGGCGCAATGTCTCTTAACTTCTTTATTTTAGCTTCCGTTGACAGATCTGAATCTAAATCGATATCTTCTTTGAATATTTCTCCAACTTCTTGAACAATTTGTTCAATAGTGGAATTAATTGAATTGTTATTTTCCTTGAATGGTTGTCGCATGTCTTCCTTGACTATGGCCGCATGTTTACCAGGTGTGAGCTGCAGGTCGAGTGACACCGCTCCAACGACGTTCACCCCCACCTTCCCGAAGGTAATATCGAAGCATCGCGACGCCGGGCTGCACACCAACAATATCAGGTACTGGATCATTGTGACGTCATTTATTCACTTGCATTTATTGCTACGTAGTAAACGTGATGTCAAATATTCACTCGTACAATGTGATTTATGTTTGTATGTCGGTATTTGTTCCTACACTAAGGAAGTTTCCATTTTTAATTAATTTTTTAAAGTATTTTACTAAAATCCATTAAGCTTATGTGATTTTTGATTCAACTACCTTTAAAAATGACTTTTCCCGTGCTTATCTGGTCGACATGTGCGTGACGTTACAAGGCTCTTTTCACTACTAGAATTTAGCTCAATACGTCGGAGATCGCTGCGGAATCAACACTAAACTACGGACACTAATAGAAAAGAGCATTATAAATATATTGTATAATGCCTATTGGAGCCTATGCGTTCTAATACGAGTGTAACTACACGAAGCGTAGGAACTTGAATGGAATGCCCAAGCAAAGGAGATATTGAGATAATTCTTAAATCATACAATATAATAGTTTAATTATATTTGTTGTTATTGGGAACTACCTTATTTGGGATTATAGTAATGGTGGCCCAGTGTAATCGCCAACGTGGCAAGTTCGAATCAAATGTGTTGAAAATCACCAGGGCGATCTTTCGGGAATCCTTCTGGGATGTCGCGAGCAAGTTATATTTATAATTTGGTATTTCGAGCAATACGTGTAACGTGAGTGAAAGTAATTAAAATGTTAATTAATGAGCTGGGAGCAGCGATCGGAGCCTCATTATCAGTGCCGACTGAAGCTGAAACAACAGCTGGAGTCATTATTTAACATTAATGAACACGTGATTGCGTCCGGTGTTTAAAATTAATTTTTAATCAACTTCCTGTTCCCAGCTGAACACACAAATACATCAGGACAGCGCTTATTCTATATCCTATTGTGTTGGTATACATACATATACTCACGCCTGTATTCCCCGAAGGGGTAGGCAGAGGTGTTGTAATCACAACACCCACTTTTCACCGAAGACGATTAAGTGCCAACGTGACAGATGGTGATTCCATCGCCGTCTTAGACACTTTACATACGTCATTGAATTACTTCTCAGAAATATGCAGGTTTCCTCTCGATGTTTTCCTTCACCGTAAAGCACGTGGTGTGAAATCACTACATAAGTTTTTTAGAAAAACTCATTGGTACAGGCCCCAAGATGTGATCATAAATCTGCAAACAAGATGAGAAAACGACTTATATATTTAGTATGTAGTATATAATGATCCTTATGTAAAGCCGCAGGCGGCGCCGCGCGCGCAGTAAAGCGCGCTATAAACCCAGGTGATAAAAACTATATTAAAGACGTCGATAAGGCTTAGCGGTTATGTTTTATTGCGCCAACTCCCGCCTGCCGTCAGATTATGTGACCTTAATGCCGCTGGATGTGGGATAATGACGTTTATATCCATGGGCCGGGAACTACACCCCTTGAGAACTTTACGCTGTCTGACAGTGATTGCGGGGAAGTGGTCCCTCTGTGATATTCGTACTTGCATGCAAAATATTAATGCTCCGGTTTTCGCACTAAGCGCTCCGGGTTTTTAGAAGATCACTTAACCTGATCAGGGTGTAACTATGATCGTTTTAAGAAGATCACTTAACCTGATCAGGGTGTAACTATGATCGTTTTAAGAAGATCGCTTAACCTGATCAGGGTGTAACTATGATCGTTTTAAGAAGATCGCTTAACCTGATCAGGGTGTAACTATGATCGTTTTAAGCAATATTTTATGGAAGTGTTAAGCTTTGACGTCAAAGCTACGAAGCCTAAAACGAAGCCGAAAGCCTTTAGTGTTTGTTTCATTGAAATTAATGTAGTACGAGAACAATCTTTCGTTCTTACATGCTCCCGTAGGAGAATAATATAAATAAGAACGTATTACAGTTCTGTTATGGAACAGTGATTTGTTACTTTACATAATTCCGTAGATAAATTGATAAAAAAGTTTCTTGAACATTATAATTCACTGAGGAGACGTCTCTCCCGCGGCGCCAATGACAACTCGTTATAAGTTCCTCTCGAACAAGTTTTCCTGGAGACTGACTTACTTCAAATGCTCCAGTTGAATTGAACTTTCCAGTTTCATATTCAGAAAAAAATACTTGTACCTGAGGCATCTTTCAGGATAAATACACTCAGTTGGAAAGGCCCTGTGTTGAATAAAGGCAAATAGACAGTGTGTCCCGTAATGCAAAGAGCGGCCGATGCCCACCCCAGTACCAGCCATATAGAGATATGCGATGTATTATTCATGGGTCGCTTCTAAAGTGAAAAATAAAAGCGGTTCCACACTTATGTAACCAGATTGTCAGCTGGTGACATATTGTGGCGTTGGACGCGATCCAATGCTATACTTACAATGAAATAGGTCGACAAGGAATGGTGTTATCTGTAAATTAGATAAAGGACGTCAGACAGTGGGCTGGTAGTATTGCGTTATGTGTCGCGCCGGGAGCGGCGGCGCAAATACAATTTGCCCGCTACCTGCCGGCATTAGCGAAACAATGAAATATATTTTCATTTGCGCCCTTACCTTGTCCAAATAACTAATGTGCTACAACGCTGGTGGCATCTTTATACTACTTATAGCTGTTATGTTTGGAGGATTGATTGATGCTTGTTTTTGTACAAAGCCAGCAGAGTTCGATCTATTTATGGAATACTAGCTTCTGCCCGCGACTTCTTCGTGAAATACTTTCTTTGGGCTAACCCTAACTTTAACCCGCAATTGGTTTTAGCGTGATGATATATACCCGTCCTCGATGAATGGGCTATCTAACACTGAAATAATTTCTCTAATCGGTCCTGTAGTTGCTGAGATTAGCGCGTTCAAACAAACAAACAGTCTTCAGCTCTATATATTAGTATAGATTAGACACAATGGCAGCCATTAAAGATTGGTATGACCAGCAGTCCACTGTATGGGTGTTGATGGGAATCACAGCATTTTATGTTTTACTCACTCTTGTTTCACCAACGTAAATGCGTTTGTATCCAATATAATTTTTATGGAATGTTTGCATACACTCTGTTCCTCAAGAACGTTAAGTACAAAACCAATATTTTATTGTATTTGTTGTTCGGGAAGGCTCCTTCGAGAGATGTTTACATAAGTACACCCGGCGGGTGCTTTACATAATAGGCAAACATCAATATAGTGGGCAACGAATTTACATAGAGCAATAAGGAAACTCGTAAGTGAGATGTTTTGCGACCGCGGCGAGTGTTTGCGCCCTGATTTACGGGAGACTCGGCCAGATGGTCGTAATGTAAGGGCACGGTCGAGTAACGAGCTGCTACATGTGCTCGCTGTGCTTACATACACACATGTACCAACACCAACACAATATATTCTTTTCGACAGAGATTTTACTTATAGTAACATACGTACCTGGCCCGGAGTTCCCTTAGGGCTTGTGTCTCTCGCAGTTGCTCCGAGTGGCTCTAGCTCCCCGTCGCGGGGTGATGCGGGGTGAGGCGGCACGAAAAAACACTTGAACTCTGTAAGACGTAGACCCTGCCTATATTTGATTTATCAGTGCTCCTTTGAAGTTCGTTCCTCGTCGCTTGACCTTGCGTTTTGAAGACGGTATGGAGACGGTATAACTTCCCACACTCTCCGCTTTGGCCGGCTTTTTAACGTTAAAACGCAGGCGATATCGTCAACGTCAAACATGTAAACACCTATTCCTGGGGCACGGATTCACCTGCAGCTGGTTCTCTTTTTCAATATGAAACATGAGTATAGATCTTTTCTGTCTGTGTATGTTGTATTTGGTGTGTGTGGGTGGCGTCTAACGCGAGCTGGCGTCAGCCCGGCGTGCGTATGTAACGACTCGTAAAACTACCCGCATAATATATTCAGTGGCTCGTGTCTCGTGTGCGAACAGCGGCTCCAACAACCCCTTATTCTATTCTCTGAAACGATTCATACGGCGGCCTCCTCGGGAGGGTATACTCTGCGATTTTAATAATTATTTTGTGACCCTAATCAGTAGGTGGCGTTAACTTGGAAAAGTAATTATTATTAGCCCTTCCTTAGTACTTCTGTTTTAGAGAAATAGTATATAACTATTTAAGTGTCATCATGGTTGGTGAACGGTTTAAGTAAACCTATTTTTCCTTATACATATCTAGTCAATCAAATTAGTTTTTTCATTAATGCCTTTACTGCATCCTTGGCCAGTAACTGCAGGAATTTAATTAGTAAGTACTTCACAATACTGAAGCTACGCTCACTGGCAAAGACCAACCGGGATATTATGTACGGGTTTCAATCAAGATTCAGGAATGACGGAAAATTATATTTTTTTCTGCTGATATTAGTAAGTACTTAGTAATGTTTATTTTTTATAGAAAATAATGTTCTGTCGTTTATATCTGTCCTCTAGAAATGGGATTGAAAGTTATTGAAACTCATACATAACAGTCTAGCAAGACTGCCCCGTCCGAGGTAGTATAGCAATTTGAAAAAAAATTAGTTACCTATGTATGAAAATTCACCTGCAAAGTAAATATAGAATACCAAATATGTGTTTTAATACCAATATAAATAATATATTACTATCAGTATAGCGTTTATAGCAACCTACATGGCCTATGTAATAGTATCGTGGCCTCTCAGCGACGTACTTTGGTAACGGGAGACGTGTGGAAGCTAAAAGCCGCCAGACGAGAGCAAACACGGGCGCGCCGCGGTGGCGGCACTAGTCAAATATTACGAAATAAAGATTTTCACACTAATTTTTACCCGTGACTTTGTCCACGTATTTGTAAATTGGATACGTGTTTCAGTCTTGAAAAGGTAATAGACACGATCACTCACTAGACGGTTAGATTTAATCTGCAGAAATTCTCCACGTTGCCACCCACTGTGTCGTTGTCTAATGTTTCTATCTATGAAACACGAGACCCTGCGTTCGAGCTCAGAGCCGGGAAGAGTGTCATGACGTATTGCTGTCTCTAATTTCCCAGTATCAGCCCGGAGTCTGGATTAGTTCCCGATTAATGGTAATAGGCTCGCCCTATTGGGACTTAAACATAAATTACGAAATGTAGGTGTCCTATTAGTACACCTCTGCATACTCTTCGGAGAACACAAGCGTGAGCATACTTTTACTTTCCTAATTTGTCTACTGACAGAACACTTTTACCGTTTATGACTTCTAATGACATATCCCATCGATTGCAATTGATATCTTTTGGGTGTCTGAATTCGTTCATTTCTCTTTGTATTTTATTCGGTATCATCACAGTGAGAGTCACAGACAACGAGCCAGTGTACCAATAGTATATAAGTAAGCAGAAACTCTCTCCCCTCCGAGCACGTCTTTGTGTTGCACAATTAATGTGATTTGGATTCCATTCCAATAACGTCGAGGACAATAAAATGGCCGAGTCACAGAGCTTGTATTAGCTGCGGCCCTTTATACCGCTGTCTGTCTGTATATTGTTTGTTCAGTTCGTGTCTCACAAACTTACTTAATTCAACGTTGAAAGGATTAAGTAAAAGGGCCTACGTGTACTCAATACACAATGAGTTTTTCTTGATTTGATGGATTTATACGAATATATATTATAGTTTAATCTGTAGGGAGTTTTTCCACAGAGTTTTATGATGATGGAAAACATCGCGAGGAAGCTTGATTACGTCTGCAAATAAATTCAAAGACATTGTGAAGTGCCTGTGAGGAAGCGATTTTCGTAAGACAGTGATTACTTACATTTAATTCTAAAATTTGTTGCCGTACCTATTAGCTGTTTTGAATGTCAGGACCTACAAATATCAGCCTTCATCTATAAATTGGCTATCGTTAGGTTATATTCAAATAGTCTCCGTCGGAGCCGATGGGATTCAATCAAAGCAGGTTTAGTTTGAAGCTAACGAGATCTCCGTAACAATGGCGGCGAAAAGCGATCGCGATTCACAATTAAATTGTTATCTATCTTACTTGTATTAATTGGCGTTAAGAGATTAAATTGCTGATATTTCACGCACTTTGTACGTTCTTTTAATAAGTTTGTTAAATGGATTATTTATTGTATCTTGTATTTGTTTTAATACAAAGGTTCCACCCACCTTGAAGAACTAGCCACCTCACTCACCACAGGAACACAACTACTCTAAGGTACCATTATATGACTGGGATCTTCAGCAAGGTGGAAGAACAGTTCCCAGTCCAGTTTTTTGAACGGGTGATCCAATTGTGCCCTACTTGTCATACTCAAACTTAAAAATATCTTTATTTGATTAGACTTGTAATAAAGTACTTTCAAATAAAAAAGACACAAGTATATATATATACATGCTACCGCCACATTCAGAAGGCTGCTTTTACTGAGAATAAACTCAATTTTAAAAATATAAAATAAATCACATAAGAAATGTAAGCTCATGGACACAGTTCCAATGCACAAAAGTTAACATAAAGTAAAAGTCTAGTAGTTCTCCTTATATCTAAATGTGTATCTTGAGATTACCAGCTCCCACAAGCAGCACATGTCTTAAAACCATGAACATCGGCCACAATGCCAGTATTGTGTGGTGTGAGCGTGCTCTCCTCGCGTGTCGGTGCACTGCACTGTAGTGTATCGTCACGCAACGACACGGTCGGCACTATAGCTCCCACACGTCTCGGTACGTCCTCCCTCCGACCCTAGATTATGACGGGAACAATTCCTCGCTATCTCACACATAGCACTCTTATTCCATTTTATTCACGTCTATTCAATTTACCGCTCGGTATGTTACATCGGAAAAGGAATATATTTTTCGTTTCCGTTAGGTTCAGTTGTATTTGGTTCAGGGAACAGCTGTCTACGTGTGAAAGGACTACATCAAATTATACGATGTTGTAAATTATACGCAGAAACCACAATATTCCAAGTGAAATACGTTGTAATACCCCGGGAATAGGTAGATGGAAACAAAATCATGGCCTTAATAGATACCTCGTTGTACTATCAGACTTTACGCCAGTAATTTACTTCGAAAACTAATTTAATGTTATTTCTAAGAAGTGCTGAAGTTCAGACCGCGAGCTACGAGAGTGACGCGACTAATTATAATTAAACATTACGCGTAAAATTTATATAAACCCGAAAGCAGGAAACTTTTGTTCGGCTCCATACACACAGGAGTTTGTAAGTTGTTAGAGATGTTCCCGTGACGTAGTCGTTATGTGTAATGCGATTAGGGCGGTAATGGCTCTGCGCTCGGGCCGCGACCACAGAACCAACACGCGATGCTACAATTAATTATAAACCCATTTCAATACAAGATCGTGCTTATTACATTGTTTGCTTACCTGATTGAATGTTCAACAAATCAACGGGCTTACCTTACAGGAATACTGTTAGACACCCATCGTTAAACAATCAGTAGAATTGGTACTTATAACATTACTCCAAGGGTACGTTTTGATATGATCCAACCTTATTAAAGGTACTGGCCAGATGGCGACTGGACCTACTGGGTAAGGCATATCCGAAACGAAAGGACTACAAGCTCTTCCCCATGGGCAAGGGCGGTCCAAAAGATCCCAAGGGTCGACGTGCATCCCGGCAACTGGACCTAATATTGCCACTATAAGATAAGACAAGATATAAGAGGCTAGAAATGTGTTGATACTATCTCGGAGACGCGTTGTGGTTGAATTCCAAAGATGGCGTATCAACACATTTTGAGCTACATGACGAAAGCACAGTATTAAATATAGCTTTACAATCAGTAACGAATATAGTTGGCATATTTTGTCGATAGAGCGTGAGGGCTGTCGATATTAAAGATTTTAAATTTACTGTTTTATTTCCATTTAAAATAATGTAAATATGGCGCCTTTAAATTTTGAAAATAGTGTTAATGACGTACTCTATTGACCACGACACCTCTTTCTGTCATTACGCCTAGATCGCTTATTTTCTCGTAGATGCGTGCGTCTGTGTAAACTGATCGATCTTTGAATTTTTGACACGTTAAATACTCGCGGCACTTGGAGATGCCTTATAATCAGAGGTTTAAATCATCAGCTTGAATGCTTGTCAATATTGAGGGAGAGCCACAGTTATAGTATTTAATAAACCTGTTCCATGTAAGTGGAGGCAGATTCCAAGTCAGCCAGTATACACATACTGTGTGACTATGGGCAAGGTTGCTTGTGCTGGCTTCAAGTTTAGACAAACATCGGCCGTTTGACCACGATCTGGAACATGCGAAGGAGCTAAGATAACAGAATACCTTAGTATGTTGGCTTTGGAGTGAAACCAATTCTTGGTATCCTGATATTGGGTTTATTGGCCATTTCATGATTGGATAAAAAAGAGAACGGAATATATCGTTCGAGATGATATAATAAGCAGCCTTGGCGTAATGTCAGTAAGGGGTGTCACTTCGTGGCCGTGAGCTTATACGATATTAACGTGTTTTACAGACATTTATCAAATCGACAATATTTTGACAGTATAAAAAAAGGAGGCAATTTTATTTAAAACTTGAATAGTGATAGCCCTCAACACTAAGCAAACGTTCTGATTTGAAAAAAATGTTCTAGATTCCACACTGCTTGTTAAGCTAATATTTATACTGTGTTGTTAATGAGGATGGATAGAAGCGGCAGTCCTCGTCACAATTATCTCTATGTTATCTTGCTGTAACTAAGATCTATGTGCACCTCAAAACTCCTACTTTTTTTTGCCTATAGATAGTAGGTTCAAAGCATTGGCCGGGTTGTGGCAATGTAGGCGAGTGCGCAAATCTCCACAGATAAAACACGGCGTCCAACGTGGCCCCGAGTTGGTTTATTGCTGCACTCCGCGACACAGAGCACGCCAACAACAGTAAATCAAATGATGGACGGTGTGCGCACATTATTTTATATCCGATTGCTAAGTAATTTTATTTGGTAGGAGAACGAGCTAGCTCCGTGGATTCCAATTCCGGCTCCAGTCCCGTATTTCTATTGAATATACGAACCGCATGGACTCACCATCTGTCACGTTGGCACCTAATCATCTTCGGTGAAAGGTGGGTGTTGTTATTACAACACCTCTGCCTACCCCTTCGGGAATACAGGCGTGAGCATATGTATATATGTATGTATATGAACCGTTTATAATCAAATTGTAACCATGATTAACAAAATCTATTCCGATAGTACCATCAGGTAA
Organism: Watsonalla binaria; assembly: GCA_929442735.1. Taxonomy (NCBI): domain Eukaryota; kingdom Metazoa; phylum Arthropoda; class Insecta; order Lepidoptera; family Drepanidae; genus Watsonalla; species Watsonalla binaria. The sequence continues at coordinate 129,333 of OV838929.1, read as the reverse complement.
CTCGCTTTTCCATCACTAGATAGAGGTCAAGGGTGTGAGGGATGAATACGGTATTTGATCAAAGTGACGTACAAACAAGTCTTCCTTGGTCATAGGCATTCATAAGACTTACAGCCTTTAGAAACCCTTGCATTGCAACCTGTATTAGTACTGCATCGTTGTTGTACTAGCGAGTGCAAGTTGTGCCGGGTGATTTACCGGCGCGCACTGAAGCCGAGATTAATACCTGGCCCGCCCCGCCACTCCACTCGGAGTGTACTTGCCCTGTGTACTCCCCGTCCCGTGCACCGTGCTCTATCAATATAACACTGATGTTATTACCTATTTGTACCACTATTTCATTACCGGGTGACTTGGTCCGCGGGCTATTTATATTGAAGAATGACATAGTTTCTGTTTTAAAAGTGAGGTGAGTATATTTTCATCGGACCTATAAGCACACTGCCTACCATATCACACATAATATCTGACATAGAATTGTTAATTGAAACTCTAGTACAAATTTTCGATTATTTTCATATATTGTTTAGATTTATAGGTGCTTCACTTGTATTTAGTTGTCAGAAATTACAATATATCAGGGTGTTATAGTAATCTAGTTTCCAAACAGTGTTGACGTTTCAATGTGTAGGTAAGCCAAAGTCCCTCCTTAATGTTAATATCAAGCTCAAAGTGTAATAAAATGCTTATGAGGTGGTCGACGACGCTCGTCCGCGGTCATTTGAAATGCATTGCCTTGTCTACGGCACACGCTTTTGCCAAATCGAGTCCGCTTTCTAAAATTTAGGGTACTTCCATGCACGTATATATTCTCATTATACAATTTCCTTAAAATTTCCTTAAAGGTGTTTTGCAGTCAGGGTCGGAAGACGTAACAAACAGTATTTATGAAGCAATCCTTCGCGGTTGATAGTATCATCAAGGTGTTCACCCTACATAAGTCATTATATACAATATACGTTTTAAGTAAAGTTACGAAATAAAAAATAACACTTTCGGCAGCGGCGGTGGGGATCGCACGCGCATTCTGTCTTCATCAGTCAACTGTGTGTGTAATATCAGAAGAACTGTTATTAACACCTTTCTATGGTTAGATACTTTGGATGCGTTTCGATGATCACACTTAACATCAGGTCAGTTTGTTATGGTTTCGTTAGACAGAAGGGTTGGTCTCCGAATAAAAGCCTAGTACATATTTTCGCGTAAATCTCGTGGTGTGGCAAATGAAAACGTATGCACACGTGGCACCGAGCACGACCCTCAGATATATTACGAGTCGGTATAATGTAAATCTGTTTAGCAATCCATTACGCGGCTGAACGCGTGTATCTCAGGATGGAATCTAATCGGCGTGATGCGTGCCACGCGCGCCTCTACAACACACCGCACGGATCTCATCTAACAATTTGAATTGTAGATACATCTCAAGATATTAATAAGGGTGAGAACTTTCTACTTTACCGTCGAGCTCGCCGAGAGGAAAAGAGTAGGTAATTGCTGAATTTCTTGCCGGATTCTTTTCAGTTAAAGTAACATTCTGAACCCGTTGGTAGCATTGATAATTCTGTAAATTGCAAGTAATTATTTTTGAGTTTTTATGAAGTACATACATATGCTCACGCCTGTATTCCCCGAAGCGGTAGGCAGAGGTGTTGTAATAACAACACCCACTTTTCACCGAAGATGATTAAGTGCCAACGTGACAGATGAGTCCATCGCCGTCTCAGGCACACAGAAATATGCAGGTTTCCTCACGATGTTTTCCTTCACCGTAAAGCACGTGGTGTAAAATCACTGTACATAAGTATTTTTTTTAGGAAACTCATTGGTACAGGCCCCGCTGGGATTCAAACTTGCGTCGCTTGCGTAGCAGGCGACTGCTCAAACCTCAAAGCCACCACGGCTCTTTTTTATGAAGTGATCAAATAAAGAATTATTTCATTTGATTTAACGTATTTATTTAAGATGTAAAACAAGCATACGACCCACCTGATGGCAGGTACCCGAAGAATTCCTTCACACCTTTCTTGAAGAACCCCATGGTGCAATCTATGAACGCCGGGGAACTCAAGGCTCACAGCCTAACCATCCGAGGAGGAATGTCTTTTGGAATGGCACTGTGTGAGACCATTTTGGATTTCCAAGATGTGATATTGTAATTAGCCACCATCACTAGATAAAGTAATAGCTACAACTACGGTGGAATATATAACATCCTCTTTATTGTAGTTATTGCTATACCTAACTTATTCAGGACGCGTCTTTTCGGTTGCGTAAAGTTAGGTCTGCCTGGCGCTGTAATGGCGGCATAGATATGACAGAGTGCTGTGGTATTGGAATACAAGAGCAATAATAATTATCATATAAGACGGTTGTAACGGTTCCGTTCTGTATGGATGTAACGACGCTGGTGTTCCGTGCCAACAGCCGCGGGGTGACGCGACGCGCCTGTGTGCGTGCCTTACCAGGGGTCCGGCACATTCCCTCCAGATCTTAAATAGATATCAATTGGCAATATTAATAATATATACGTAGCTCAATAGAGCAGGTGTTACAACCTTAAGAAGTCAAAAGCATTTGGTAGACAGAAGGTAAGGTTAAGGGTCAAATTACAAATTTTCTAAGTGCTGTTAAATTTATTTATAGAATAACGTAATACTTCAAAGTCGTTTTACGGCACAAGCATTGTGATCATAAAGATATATTTTGAGTCCTAGAGCAACTTTGACTTCACAGTCTGACAAATTTCAGGTCCTTTAACAATTTTCCTGCCACGAGCTAATGCCACAGGCTCACCACCTCTGCAATACAGCAGGTTATTTCATATTCCCGCTGAAAAATCACTCCCTCGGGCGGCGTTCGCTGAAACCTATAAAATGTATTCTGTAAGCGGTGTAAGGTCGCGCAGCCTCCGGTTTTATTGTGACTTCCATACCACCGCTGGCACCATGAAGGACGCAGAGGGCCGGCTTCACACACAGAGCTAGTATACCCACACATAGACACGCGCGTACTATGATCTCGGATCGAACTTAATGCTACGATTTGAATGGAATAAGAGTGTATTATTAGTATACTACTAAGACGACAAAAACCGTACATTGAGCCTGATGGTAAGTGGCTACTGCAGCCTGCGAATGCTTGTAACACCAAGTATCACTCACGTTTTTCCTACCTAATTAAGAGTACAAACACTTTGCGCCCCCATTTCTACTGTCCTCCATGGTGCCTTGGAGACCTTACTCACCGCAGGAACACAAAGTAAGATGGCGGTGGAGTCCAGAATAGATGCCCTACCTTTTCTGTGTGATATGCGTTTATGCGAGCCGACCTTCTAGTACCCCTTTATATAGCAGCCAGGGATCCGTGAGCTCCTCTCGTAAAGCATTCTTTGTTGCGCATAATTAAACTTTATTGACTCCTAGCTTTGAGTCGCTTTTACATGTTATGAGTGGGTAAGTACTGGGTTTATGTTTAGGAGACATCGCGAGGCAACAGTATAACGTTATAGTATTATGTTTTCTTCAAGTACTCACGTTTTAGAGGCAAATTACTGTTGAACGTTCTCAGGAAGTTACATACATTCAGAGCACAGAATAGGCACCATTTCAGTGACATGTATAGGACATGTCACTGGTTTTTTCATCATATTTATCAATCTGTAAAAGCTGCAAAGCAAAAACGTTCAGAAAAATCAGCTTCAGTTACTCTTTGTGCGGAAAATGTGTAACAATTGGAATGACCGCGGGGTGTGTCACTAGCAGGAAACTTTGCACAGCATCCCTGCGACTGACGGGCGCGGCGTTGTGCAACAAGCGTCATGTCAAACATTACCGTATTCTAACCACAATACATCGTTCAAACAGTATGTTTAGTACGGAGCGTTTGAGAGATATTTGGAAATGCGTCAACTGTTATTATAATATCTGGACCTACCATCATCGGACATCGGTTTAAAGAGTCGCTACTCAAAGCAGTCACTATGCAGAACTACACATACATTTACGCCTAATTTCGTACTATGATATGATATCTTCTGAGGTACATTTAAAGGCATATTGAATGAGACATGGCACTGAGGCACACGTCGACTCACGTGTATGAAACATACATACGTCTTATGGTTTTCCTTAAATTAAATTTATTTATTTAAGAAACTAAATGAACAACAGTGTGTGTACTAAATGAACAACAGTGTGTGTACTAAATGAACAACAGTGTGTGTACTAAGCGTTAACTGTCACATTGGGTACTGATTGGATTCCTGTGTTGTGTTCTAAAACTGACTTTTGCCGCTTTAATTATTCGCGCTGGGTGCTTTTATATTTTTTCACGAGATCTGCAACGAACCGTAGATATATATATATATATATAATGTAGGTGGCGTGCTGGCCGATGACGGCAGGTACGTGTGCGCCAGGGGAGCCAAATTACTCAAAGGGTGCTGCTCGCCAAATACTACGTATTTACAGTTTCATTTGGATGCATTCACTCCGACCTGGTATTCGAAATATTTTTTGTTTCTATATAATTTGGATTTAAAATAAATGTAGATAAGTTTTTGGGGCACTTACTGTTTATGAATACACGTATACTAATTACTAGTGGTGCTCCGCGGTTTCACCCGTGTAGACATCATTTCATGGGTGGCTCGCGCATATCTTACGCTTTTTAAAAAAAAAATGAGGCAAGTTTCTTCTTGTAACACTAAGAGCCAGTGAAAGTCAAGTTAAAAACGGTCCAGCCGTTTCGGATATTAGCTGGAACAAACAGACAGACAGACAGAGAAAAAAAATATAATTGATTTTTACACAGTACCGTATAAACTTTCATATGCTTTTAGTGAAAAAATTTTAATTTGATAATAGAAACCTTTTTAAAAGTTATTTTTTTTCTGTATATATAAATACTATCAATACGAATTAGGTATTTACAATTTCAATAGTTAGCATTTATTCCGACAATATACCCAGAGTAGTAATTGCGTTGATGGTCGTGACCCCAGCTGTTGACGTTGACACGTCATTAGCCCACCTCACCACGTTACTATAATAACCGTCCAATCACTACTATACTTGCAGTGTGCAACATCTTTCCCTTTGCAGAACACCTAATCATAAGCTGACTTCTTTAAGTGATAACATTTTGCCGTTGATGAATAAAAAGTTACTTGATTACTGTCGGATGCAGCCAGTAATTCGCTTTTTAATATTCATTCTGAGATACTGCGTCTAAAATATCAGTTGGAGGCTCTTTGCTAACAATACTGGAAGTCTTTAGTCTCCTACGATATAGGACACAGTGGCTCCATTTATTATAATGTAGGCAATGTGTGAGTGACATGTACCTAACTAAGAGGGGTGTGTGAGGTACTTACACCGTCACTTCTTCTACTAACTTACTTAAATCTTACTACGATGCGGATAAAAGAATATGTGTTTAGTATTATAAGGATACACAGACGGCACGGTGACCGCTTGCTAGCGGATGGTTACATTTTATTTAATACCTTAAGGTAGTGTGTTAGGAAATTCACAGCTAAACGTTACTAATAGTATAAGAACGTTGGACGTGGCGAGAGGCTCGTTTAAAGATGAGCCAGTCTCGTTAATATTGTTAGTGGCCTTTAACCCGGATAATGGGCTATTAAAAGCCGGCTACGGGGTGAGTATCGATTGCGCAGTGCGCAGGCGCTGCACTCCGACTATATTCAGACAGGCTCGAAATAATACACTCCAATAATATAAGAGTTTTAGCGATATACGTGCAGGAGCATTGCCATGACCTTATTGACCCTTATTGCTATGATAGGATAAACCTTATTATGAGACAGATGTATATTATGACGAGTTTAAGTATGTCACTGTCACACAGTGACAAAGTAACATTATCCCACGCATCGTCAGTAGAAACGATACAAAATGTATGGGAATGACAAATCAGTCACGTTCACATTACATTAGCACATAGCTGTGCTCGGCAAACGTTGGATTTCCATATATATTTTGGATTTTTGGATCAATTAGACTTTCAGATTTAACCAATATACAAAAAAAAATTCATAAATATCAGTCAAGCCGTTCTTGGCGAGTTTTATTACAAACACTGTGAAACGAGAATTATATTTAATAGAAGATTATTCGATTTCTGTTTTCCAAGCTCATAATATCATCACACCATCTTGCAAGGGTTTCCAAGAAGGTTGTTATAATTCGAAGTAGCACTCGCTTTATAAAAATACTGTTATGTGCCAACGTAATAGCTAGTGACGTTTAGAGGTATTTGCAAAATAAGCAATTTACAAGATTTGGTTTAAAAGGCATTCCGTTTTGTGCGGTACTACGAGTAAATCATTCCACTAGAAGAGTTGTAAGTGTTTGTTGTATGTTATTTTGATTTAATAGTTCACAAGCTATATGAAATAGCTAGTGATGATCTAGTGATAGTATCTCCTGCGTTCAGGGACTCAGAATGTAGTTATAATAATCGGATCATAATCGCGTGCCATCGGTTATCGTCGCTGTGCCGCGGTACCGTATTCATTAGCGCGTGTTGGCGGTGATTAAGCATCTTCTAATTGAATGTAACACGACCACCCTGTCTCGGGCGCGCCGTAATTGGCTGCTAAACGATTACACGGCTTTGGAGGTGGTAGCGCCGTATTATGCTGTCGTCCACTTATTTATTACTGTAATGCGAACATATTTAGGGATGAGAGCGTGTATAACCGACCGCTTGTGGGATATTTGTTGACACAACAGCATGTATGTGAAATGTTGTACTACGGACATCATCATTGTCCCGGCTATATTGTTGGGGTCGACACTTGATTATTTGACGCGGTGCAAGGGGGTGGACTGCCTCGTTACTGACGAACACCAGGCCCTGGGTTTCTATCTGTAATTTCCTAGAAACAGGAGTTTTGATTGTACCCCAGACTCAAACATAAGTGCAGAAATGTAACTACCCAGCATATATACATGGGGGTCCTCATTTAGTAAACTTTTGCGTAAGCTTTCCACAAGTATGTTTTTACTAAGTACATGTATTGCTTCTGCCGTCCTGGTAGTACTAGGCAAACTTGTGGCGGTACGTGTTATATTATGGTTGTGTTAGTGACGTAGGTCCTGGGAGCGAACTGAGGACTCGACGGAGGTCGATGCGTAACCCGGGTGCTTTACGAAACTGGGGTAATCCCTCATCCCAGTTCTACGAGCCGCCATGCCAAGCACGCCGATACGGAACTTTGTTACTTTTTATGATCTGAAGCGAAGGAATTGATACTCACTGTTCCTGTGCTATCCCTAATCTTATTGTTTGTATCTAAGTACATTAAAGTGAATTCATGCAATTATTTGAGGTTTACTTTTGGTATTATATTTGGCTTCGATCTTTCTGTAACGTTCCACGCAACTTTCTTATTTTTTGTCTTTCATAACTACCTTCTTCTGACCATCAAATAATTGTGAAATAGATTTAGTGGTGATGCCGTCACCAATGGAAATAGGGATTCATTATTATACAGATCGATTCAGATACGGGCATCTCATAAAGTAAATCAGGCGTGAACCTTAGGCAGCCAGAGGTAAAGGTAATATGCAAAAACAGCAGAAAAGGGTCGAGACCGTCGGTCATCGGTCAATGTAATTCTAACGTTCATTACTATAGCCTTTGTTCAACCGCAGGTGGTAGGGCGACGGTGTAATAGCTTATTCGTGTAATTCTTTGCTAATACATTATAATATTAAGTAAATACATTACAATACATTGCTGGTTTTGAGTTAAATTATCTTAACTAGATCTAGACATACCGTTAGAAAAGTTAATAGAATCTATTTTTTTATAATTACTACTAAACATATACAGTGGTTTACATTACATTCAATAAAGATTTGGAAAGTTGCTCAACGATTTGATAAAATTCCTCCCCTATAATGAATCGTCCGCCACTCGAATGAAACCGTGAAGTATGTCGAGTGGCGCTAGTTATATAATATGACGTCGTTCGTCGTGCGTCGCCTGTAATGAGCGGCTTGAGGCATACATACATACTGTACATTATATGTATATAACTGTGTGAGACTACGAATGCCGCCGCACGCGCGCTCTAATGCGCTCGAATAATTCATACTGGGCTGCATTAATTTTTGCTCCGTTTATAAAATAATGCGAGAAGCTGTCATATGAAAGCGGACATATGTTACAAAAGAAAATATTTTGTTTAAAAAAACATCCCAAATAGACGTGGTTGAATTTTTTTTTACTTTATGAAGAATGCGCAACTTTTTCTGTTTCTATTAATAACATATCTTTATAGATTACACGAAGTGACTCTAGTTCGTGCTCCATTTAATGAATCCCATCGTATTAACGTGCACACACATTGTGGACTAGAAAAAAATCCATCCTACGTCGTAGGCCTAAACATAAGGCTACGAACATGCTACGGCGTAGCACGTAGCATACTAACGTAGCGTAGCGTTCTTATTACTGGTTATTTGCTATACCGAGAGTTTTGCAAGAAGAAAAAGGAAAATTTTGATGAAGCCTTCGTGTTTGCCACTTCAATGCCTAAGGGCAAAGTGAAGTCTTGCTTGAGAGGTGATGACTGACTCGGGTAAGGTGATATAGAATGAGCTCATTCAAAAACCGAACTAGGGCGAGTAGGACTCGCGCACATACGTTTCCGTAACATTTATATATCTATAAAAATCACGTTGTATGGGAGCCCGTTAAATATTAATTTTATGATTTTAGTATGTTAGTTATTGTGGCAACAGAAATACATCATATTATGTGAAAATGTCAGATGTCGAACGATTCATACGGCATACGGACGGCGGAGTCTTAATAATAGAGTAAAAATATGAAGAAAGCTTACATTTGCTACCCGCCATGCTAATTGATAGTATGTGTAGGTTAAGCAAAGCCAAATGAGACAGGAGTGCAGTGAGAGTACACAAGTACAGGTGCTCTCGAGGCGGTAATACGGGACTTACCGGTTAGGACTTGAGTACATGAGAATAGCATACTGACATGGTATAAGAGTTGTGGAATTGCATTAGAAGCATATTCACGACTTTACGTTAAATATCTGTGCTCGACGTTTCACCCGCATAAGCTTTTTTCTTCAGTGGTATTTTTGCGCATACTCGAATTCGTTTTCAAACTCACAATGAGGTAGTTATTTGCAGTTACGTGGTTGTATAAATCCGTGGATGTGCGTTTACACAGACAAACCGACGGACAGTATTTTTATAAGAATTGACCATTATCTTAATTTTTAAAAGAAAAATCTAGTGTGAATTACTCATGGATTGTTTAATGAATATAAACATTACACTTAGAGCTAGTTGAACATACAATTTGTGAATTATAATAATTGGGTGTAAAGCCAATGTCTATCAAACTGTAACGTGTAATATTGCGAGCAATATGAGAGCCGTCCATTGGCTCATAAATACGCAACGATCATTCATAGCGCGCTCAATACTCAGACAAGTTGATCTCAAAAGACCAACCGGTCCAAATTCAACTTTGATCCTTGAATACAAGGTTGGATATCGTCTGTGCTTGCGTCCAGGTCGTCGGCACAGCCTCATACATAATTTAAGGGCAGCTATCGCTTAAGGATCCACATTTTCGTGGAATATAAGACTGAAATGTTAAGTAGAGATATTTATTTAAGTGGAAACTTTGCGGTGCACTGTTACAACACCCCAGATTTTGCCATACATCTACGAATACTGATGTCGCAACCTTACCGACCAATCGACGACGGATGGAACATAGACTTATGTATTCCTAAGGCTTACTTATTTTCAGGACTATTACGTTGTCTGCATACATTATATTTCGTTAATCGTTTGTCCAATAACTTGAGTGACCAATAAATGTACTCATTCATCCAGCTCATTGTCAAGTTTAGCATCTGGTAACTAAAATCAGTTTAGGAACATAAGACTAGCGTTAGAAGATTGAAGGCCCTCGTTCTCCACTTCATCCTCATCTTTGGAGTATCCCATACTGGCCAGTATTTTGTCCAAGTATCCAGTAGCACGGAGTATGTAGAAGATAGCCACCAGGAGGAGTATGGATACGAGGCAGTCCATCCTGCCACCGCTCTTCAAACTGTCGCAGCCACCGCCACACATCAGGCACTTGACCCTTGACGTGATGAGGAACACCAGGCAGATGGGCAGCAAGGAGATCATCTTTAAGAGAGGTATTTAAAGCATCACGGGATCTACTAAATTTCCTAACTGCTGGGGACTGTACCTCTACCTTACAGAAGATCAAGTAGTCAATACTATCTTGGAATAATGTTGTGTTTCTGGCGGTAAGTTCACCAGTGCTTCAATGATTATTGGCACAGTTGTTTAATTTTTTGTAAGGTAGGCATAGCGCGAGTGACACGCTGGTGCTGGTCACGTTCACCGCTTACCATCGCCATCAGGCGTAGTGGACGTTCAGTTCATCATCAGCTTCATTCATCCTTCTGCCATTATCCCATGTTAATAGGCTGCAGTACATTAGAACAAACCTGCAGCACCACGGAGATGAAGTTGTATATGGTCTGCAGCACCATCCGCAGCATGGCCTCCACCATGAGCACAAGGGTCATCACCATCCGCACCAGCATCTGGATGGTGCACACCACCGTCTGCAGCAGCGCTTGGATTGTACGACACATCTATGTATTGTCTAGAAACAATATTACTATTAATATTACCGTTCTATTATTATGCCTATTGTTTGTCTGTCAGAATGTAAGGATTGTAGCATGTGGCAAGGAATAGTCTTTGCATCTACCCATACGATACAGACGTGAGCCTATCTTTCAGATGTTTTGACAGATAGAGGCATTCCGATACATTTGAAAACCATAGTGTCTAAATAACTGTTATTCCCAGATTACATTGGTTATTCAATGCTTGTCATCAGAATACTGGTCTTCATGACTTGCAAGATCTAAATATAAGGAAAATAAACAAATATGATGAAATGATTTAGTAGTACTTGTTATAACAATGTATGTGGAAAAATTTAAAACGCGCCTAATTAAAATAATTACCCATAATCTTATATACCTTGTAAACAATGGAACATAACAGGAATATCCAGGAGTAATCATTTATTCAACCAAATCTCAACAACATTGTTATAAAAGAAACCAATGAATGTGTTATAAAGTCCTTTTTAAGGGTCTTAAAATATATGTAAATAAAAGTTTCGTATCAAATCACAAATGACTTTGTCAATATGTAATTTTTTTTTTCCAATGATATTAAATACAACTAAAGAGGTTTTACTGCTCCACAGAAACCGCAAAGGAGTTCTTTACATGTAAATGATGTTGTTGTGTGAAGCTGATTTGGATCTCAAACCTGCGATACGACGCGACGTCCTGAAAATTAAGTGGTTACTACTGTTTGCATCGACCCGATTCTATGAAATAGTTTATCTTGGAGATTTACTTAAAATAGCATGTTTTAATGAATATATCCTGGATTAGACATCGGATAACTATTACACCTGCAAAAAATGATGGTAAAAAAATACTAAGTAAAAAAAGGAAAGGAACTCATTTTATTTCATTAAATTTCGTTGTGTATTTGTGTCCCTAAGAATCGCTACGCTCAGCGAATTCGAATACAATGCAAATGTGTTGATCATAATTATGTCAATGGCCATCTTTGGAAATCGCAACGCACCTTCGAAATTGTATCAAAATATTTCAAGTCACACTAAAACGTCACTGATATGATGGTCATTAAATGCAGGTAAACTCGTTTACTTAGTGCAAAGAGGAGCGCGGTGGCTCAACACCACGTCAAAGGGTTCGGCCCATTGAGATGGCGATAGAATATTACAGCGGGGCCTATTTACTAGACGGCTAGCCTTTCACGGCTCAGTGTCCTTCAGGGAACTGAAAAGCTTTCATATTGAAGATTGTACCGAGCACTTTACTAAAATTTACCGTATTGTACTAGAGTAGAGAGCTGTGTGTATTGTGAGGAAGCATTCTTTGTGATGTATCATGAATGCCATAGCAAATGTTCTATTTTTTTCCTAGTTAGCATGATATTATGCATGCAGGAATAGGTCATCAACATCCTTTGAACTTCATTTTATGTATCAAATTATTGTGTGCAAGGACTTTGTTTTACAAGTATTCCGGACGAACTGATGCACGTGTGTAGCACCACATTAAGTGATCAAATCCTATATAACTCCATCTACAGTAGATACATCAATCAATTAACCGTGTTATAAATCAAATCTTTTGAATGCACAGCCATTTACACCACCATGCATCATGCTTATGATTGTACGCATTATTTAATTTGAACGTGTTTTAATCGCCGCGATCCGTTATCTGTTACGAATGGTAATCGGTTTTCGTCTAGGTTCGAATGGTCCACTGGCTGTTTCATTTGGGGCTTTGAGACATACTAAATACCCAATCCAATGCCATATATTTAATATTCAATTGTATGATTTAACAAAAGCACCTGTAACAATCGCAACCTTCCAAAACACCTGAGTGTTTCATTGGTTATGACACGGTAAAGTGTGTTAAAGTGTGCGGGCGCCAGAAAATAGTTTAATGTAACAGGCAGCTACACACTTGGAAAAGCACATTTTGGTAAATTCTCGCAACACCGCACCGCGGCACTGTATAGCGAGTGGGAATGTTGTGGAAATCTTTTTTATTGCTTCACGGCTCCGGCCGGGGCGAGGACCGGCCCCCGGCACACATGCGCACCTGGTGCCCTCACTGTGATGCGCCGTATGTATTTTATTTCGATATCAATATGGTTGGACCTTGATTATCGCAAGGTCCAACGGTCCTTCGGTAAATTCCTAAACAGTTGCTTTACACAGTTCACAAAAATATGTTTTTAAAGTTTGTGTTATTCTGAGGTAAAAGCTATAAAGCTACTTTAAAATTCATTCAGTAGTTTTTGTGTGAAAGAGAAGCAAACATACATCCAACCATCTCATATTGTACTCCTAACACAGCACTTTTCCGCATGAATACATAAATTTAATTATCAAGTCTGGTCCCCAGGCCCTTAGAGGCTTTTATCTCAATCAGCTGAGCGGGGATACAGCTGCCTAAGGTCCCAGTGGGTCCAATCTTGCGTATGGGCCTCTTTGAGTGACGTTGTCACCACACGTGACCCAGGGACTTTAGGCCGTGTGTTCACTCAGAATATAATATGACATATTATAATTCACGAGTGAACGAACCCGGTCTATAAAGATAATTATGAATGTATATTGCTAACGCCAATGGACGTCGACGTGACATTTAACGTTATTGACTACGGAGAGACTAATTAATTAATATTCGATGAAAATGTTTAAGTTATTTCTAAGGGAATGTTACGCGTAATCATAAATTGAAAACTTCTGGGGATAGTTGATCCGTGCCCACATCTTAGATAAGGGAGGAGCTGAGTAATTGAGACCTTAGAGGCTGAGTGGGGAAGATCATTACTATATTAATACGTCTTATCTATGCCGCCATTCGTTTATTTATACTTATGCTATGCATCGGATAAAAATCATCATCGTTGGTTGATTCCCATTTGTTATTACCCAGTAACAGTCTGGAGTCTGGATTAGCGCCCGGCTCATGGCAATAGACTCTCCTATTACATGGGACTTAAACATAACTGGCGAAGTGTGTTTGTACTATTAGGACACCTCTGCCTACCCCTTAAGAGAATACATATGTGAACGGATGTTTATTCCCGACACAAGTAATCCAAGCAACTGCAATCTTCTTACAAGTTCCAATCCAGTAAATTCGTATAAATAAAGTATCACACACAGATATTACTGAAGGCGTGTTTGTTCGCGCGAGTGGTTCGCCATCTGAATGCACGCCGTATCTGCTCCCTGCCAAGAATACTTAAGTTCGTTTGCTATAAAATATTCCCATATTGGCGGCGCCGGGCCACATCCCGATCGGTATTCAATGCGAGCAGTTATTAACGCCAGCTGGAGTAGTTAGGATGAGTTACAGGACTAGGGACGTACTTGTATATATAGTTCAGGACACGAGTTCCACATATTTGCAGCTAAGAATGGCTTGCCTATCAAATCAATCATCGAGTTATTATGACGACACCGTTGGTCAGTGGTTTGTAAACCTGACTGCTAAACTAGGTGTCGCGGATTCGATTCCCAGCTAACTTTGATATGATGAGCATTTGTAGTTGCCTTGTGCCTGGGTGCGCATGTATTGACTGGGGGCCTACCATCATCTCTGTAAGCTGGGTGTATTAAGAACTTCTGAGCTTTTAATTTTTATCTGCAAAATGAAACGTCAAAGCTAAGAAATTCTTAATACGCGATGCTAAAACGATCATAGTTGGCCCGCAGGTACCCATAATACAACATTTGTTTAGTTTGGAACTTGATAGCGCGGTCTGAAAATGTTTGTGTGGGGAATGTACCTCCTCTTGCACAAGATTGCAGCCAAATAATGCTATCATAGGGTAGTATTGTGTTCATGTGGTAAATCGGTAATCATTAGGAGCTTCATTGCTACGTTAGTTGGATAAAAAAAATTAAGTTCTTATGATTTGCCGAAACATGACCCTTATTGACTGATAAAATATGTTATCGTTTAAAACTGGCTCGTGTTAGAATAGAACCATTTAATTTGTCAAGTTGAAAGAAGCGAGATCAAATGGAGCACATTAAAGCGGCCATCTTGGAGCGAGTCGGCCATAAAAACTTGTGCGATTATGTGCGGCAAGTTGTATGTAATTAATGAGGGAACAGGAGAGTTGTCGCACGGAGCCATTCATCGCCGCCGCGCGCCGTGCCTCTTCTACACAAACCTTAATTGGTTATAAGTTTGCCAAAGGAAAATCTTCACAAACCCCACTCGGGTATTAACAAAGTTTTAATAATAAAGAGCTTTGCTACGATATCGCAATATTTAAACTCAATGTTGCTGTATGGATGCAGGATGGATTTTCGTGGAACAAATATAAGGCGAAGTCTTTGTAACGTAGTTTTTGCTAGCGTCAAAGACAATATTTTAAGCTTCATTTATGCTCTTTAATGGTGGAATATCGTAGAACCCACCTTATAAAGAACGCACCTATTACATTATACGTCTCTAGGACCAGAGAGCCGTGAGATCCGTGGTGGCAGTGAGCTGTAACTCGTCACCTGTTCGATTGCCAGCGGCCTGTTCCAATGAGAGCTTTACGGTGAAGAAAAATATCGTGATGCAAACAGTCAGCAGTAAGCACTTTCAATTGTATATATATAAAAGACATATTGTGATTTAGATCACCCGACGGGTGGGTAATGTTCAATATGAGGTTTGCTTACACAGCAGATGTTGAGTACACAGAATCTGCAATTTCAAACCAATAGCTCGCAGTAGATTGGACGGATTGAGGTTTATTTGCTAGATTACGAGAATAATTGATTGTTTCAAAACCTCTGTATATCTGAGCTCCGTTGCCTATAGTTGCACAGACCTCGTTTGGTCGGAGTGTGTTTTGTCTTGTCTTTCCTTACGAGTAACATCATGCGTCGAACAGAGACGAAACATTTTCGGTAGGATATACTTGCCTTAAAATAACGCTCTGCTATCGTAATGAGAAGCGAAAGGGCCCTACAATAGCTACCACAGGGCCTACTTTCCTACGCTCACGCCTACGCTCGGGCCTACTTCCCCGGGAATGCCGTCATTCATGTACATCTTTATTAACGGCAAAAACATAAGGTAGCGTGATTATCATGATTAGATACTTCTTAAAGTAGTGAAGTCCTCAGTCGGGCACATCCCAATTCCGGTCAGTAGATCCCGTTATGCCCAACTCTCGTAAACAAAAATATATTTTTATTATTTTTTTGCTCATGATATGGATCCTATCTTGTAATTTTTCCTAACCATTTGTAAGAATATCAAGCTATCGCAACCTCAATGTTTGAACGTAAGAAAGGTTGTATTTAGATTGCAGCCAGCAGACTATTAGGATCACCTCTCTCGCTATAACATCGACCTTTGCGAACTTTACTGATCCCGCCCTAACCTATAGTGAATTGTGCACAGATATAAGATTACTTACTTTATTCGGGAGGCAGGTAGTGTGGCGCGATCCCTTCATAAATATTAAACCAGTGTGGCCCGGGCTCGCGGACTGAAACTCATTCCCAATTCCTTTTTATACCTATTTGCCTCGTTCACCAACTGGCGGATTGTAAATCTAGCAAAAAATGTACCTACGCCGCCGATACCCTCTTACTTCTGGCACAGGTTAAATATTACCTTACTAAGCAGTATGGAATCTAGACCTAATCTATACATATAAACAAAATGTAAGTAACTGTTTGTATATATAATAACAGCTTTTCACTAAATGCATATGGAAGTATATACGGTA
This sequence comes from Watsonalla binaria, assembly GCA_929442735.1. Classification (NCBI taxonomy): domain Eukaryota; kingdom Metazoa; phylum Arthropoda; class Insecta; order Lepidoptera; family Drepanidae; genus Watsonalla; species Watsonalla binaria. The sequence continues at coordinate 112,909 of OV838929.1, read as the reverse complement.
CTGACTTAAAAGTAACCTCGATCAATTTGAATTTTATAAAAAATCCTTACGATGTGATGCCCTTTATTGACATTATGCCAGGACCTCTTGTAATCGCGTGGATGCTCGCACCTGTGTGAGTGTGCTATGTCGTAAGATTTGTTCCAAGATTCCATACTGCTTGTACTAATCTTATATTTATTCTGTGGTTCGTTATTTGTAGCCATGGACGCGTTGCCAATTAACCTACCGCTGGTTTTGGTGTGACTCAGCTAAATTATTACTTTAATGGGATTCTAGTTTTAAACGCCTCGTCATTCCACGCCTGTGATGCGTTTAATAAATACGACCCATTTCAGGCACCATTCCTCAAACAAAATTCTAAATAAATCTTTATTTGATTAGACTTTAACATAGTCCTTTAAAAATTTCAGATATGACATTATTCAGAATTGTAAATATTATATTCCGTAGGGTTCCGAAGGTTGCAGTTACTGAGAGCAACTCAGCAATAACTACCTAACTCTATTTTAAAATAAATATGCTTAGAATTTATCATCACTTTTATTTATGAAAATAAAATAAGCTCGTGGACATAGTTCAAAGTCCAATGCTCAAAAGTAGTCAAAAACATCACCTATTTCTTACTTCATAGCTAGTTTATGAAATTCATGTTAAGACTCGGATGACCAGCTCTCATAAGCAGCACCTGCTCTCAAGTATAACGTGAATGGGAGCCATCAAAATACGTATTACGTGCAGCGATGTTACACCACAAAGTTCAGGGTGAAATAGAACATCGTGAGGAAACCTGCATGTGTCTGAGAAGTAACTAAAAACTTCAGAAGACGATAGAATCAACATCTGTCACTTTGGCCCCTAACCATCTGCGGTAGAAGTTGCGTGCGGTAAAACTTCTGAATATTCTTCAGAGACCCTTCAAAAAACACATCAGTTTATGATAGATATTATACATAATATCTAGAATGTTAAGTCAAGTGTTTTCCTAACCATTTGTAAGAATATCAAGCTATCGCAACCTCAATGTTTGAACGTAAGAAAGGTTGTATTTAGATTGCAGCCAGCTGACTATTAGGATCACCTCTCTCGCTATAACATCGACCTTTGCGAACTTTACTGATCCCGCCCTAACCTATAGTGAATTGTGCACAGATATAAGATTACTTACTTTATTCGGGAGGCAGGTAGTGTGGCGCGATCCCTTCATAAATATTAAACCAGTGTGGCCCGGGCTCGCGGACTGAAACTCATTCCCAATTCCTTTTTATACCTATTTGCCTCGTTCACCAACTGGCGGATTGTAAATCTAGCAAAAAATGTACCTACGCCGCCGATACCCTCTTACTTCTGGCACAGGTTAAATATTACCTTACTAAGCAGTATGGAATCTAGACCTAATCTATACAGATAAACAAAATGTAAGTAACTGTTTGTATATATAATAACAGCTTTTCACTAAATGCATATGGAAGTATATACGGTACTGACTTAAAAGTAACCTCGATCAATTTGAATTTTAGAAAAAATCCTTACGATGTGATGACTTTTATTGACATTATGCCAGGACCTCTTGTAATCGCGTGGATGCTCGCATCTGTGTGAGTGTGCTATGTCGTAAGATTTGTTCCAAGATTCCATACTGCTTGTACTAATCTTATATTTATTCTGTGGTTCGTTATTTGTAGCCATGGACGCGTTGCCAATTAACCTACCGCTGGTTTTGGTGTGACTCAGCTAAATTATTACTTTAATGGGATTCTAGTTTTAAACGCCTCGTCATTCCACGCCTGTGATGAGTTTAATAAATACGACCCATTTCAGGCACCATTCCTCAAACAAAATTCTAAATAAATCTTTATTTGATTAGACTTTAACATAGTCCTTTAAAAATTTCAGATATGACATTATTCAGAATTGTAAATATTATATTCCGTAGGGTTCCGAAGGTTGCAGTTACTGAGAGCAACTCAGCAATAACTACCTAACTCTATTTTAAAATAAATATGCTTAGAATTTATCATCACTTTTATTTATGAAAATAAAATAAGCTCGTGGACATAGTTCAAAGTCCAATGCTCAAAAGTAGTCAAAAACATCACCTATTTCTTACTTCATAGCTAGTTTATGAAATTCATGTTAAGACTCGGATGACCAGCTCTCATAAGCAGCACCTGCTCTCAAGTATAACGTGAATGGGAGCCATCAAAATACGTATTACGTGCAGCGATGTTACACCACAAAGTTCAGGGTGAAATAGAACATCGTGAGGAAACCTGCATGTGTCTGAGAAGTAACTAAAAACTTCAGAAGACGATAGAATCAACATCTGTCACTTTGGCCCCTAACCATCTGCGGTAGAAGTTGCGTGCGGTAAAACTTCTGAATATTCTTCAGAGACCCTTCAAAAAACACATCAGTTTATGATAGATATTATACATAATATCTAGAATGTTAAGTCAAGTGGGGTGTTATGTGTTATGCCTATCCTAATCTTCTATTACCTAATACAAGTGCGAGATAGTAAATATATTGGAATGGAGCACAGCCGTAACGCCGAGGCCGTAGATCAGTATATGTTGGTGTGTAGCGCGATGCTAGCATCTACTCCGATGTGAATCTATCCGCCGTTGCCAGCACGCCTTTGTAATCTTGCAATAGTTTTTGGCACGAGTTCTGGAGCTAAGCGAAGGCATTTTAGTCTTTAGAGTCGTGGTTTTAGAGTTAATTTTCGTGTGTGTGGTGTGCGGGTGCAGTAAGTCAGTAGGACGTGAGTCTCGTGGTATAATGAGTGCGACGTGTGCGATTCCAATCACATAGTTCACCGACCCCCGCACACAGACACACCTGCCTTTGTTACAGAAAGGGTTATATACTGCGGTTCTACTGCAGGCCTATCTGTATGATGGATCTTACAATTGTATTGCTTGGTGTAAGAGCACGCACCGTTGTATATATGACACTAACATCTTCCCGTGTCCTAGTGTAATGTATTGAAGATCCTACTTCTACTCTGTTTAGCTTGGGGTTAAATCTATCATTACTCCAAATTTCTGTCGTAAAATGGAAACAGACAGACGGACTACTTATTACACAAGATGTCGCCATACGTCAGTAAGTTCGCACAGTAATTATGTTCTTGAATTTGTAAATGTTCATCTCATCATACAGACTACAACTGACGGGACACTCTCATTTAAAATATTAAGTACTTATAAGTTAATCACTCATTCGTTTTATATCTAACATTTACGGAATATCGTTTAAGAGCCTGGAGGCAGGATAACAGCAGATAATAACGAAATGTAACTACATTAGTATACAATTGCGTACACAGTGCCTTTACTGGCAGAGATGTCAGGTATCACATTATTTTGTACCGCGTGTACATTCATGACATATTTTGTGAATATATTAATGTATTCCCCAGCAATATAGCGGTGCCATAGAGCCGGTACGCTCTATTTATATTGCTTGCCGCTTGTCAGCCGCTTATAGTGGGATCGCGAGCATAGCTTCACATGCCTGCTTCATACAATGTGTGGTTATAGAGGGCTGGTAACATTATAATATTATATTTTCACTCGTGAGTGGGACGGTAGATGGATGGCATATAATACGTCATGTCCCTTATTGCTCTCTGTCGCGTGATTGATGGCTGTGTATGGTGGCGGGGCCTTCCTACTACCAATCTCTTATTACAGTAAATACAACAGATTACGGAATGAGCCGTGGAGCCCGTGCCGTTCGAACAGTCCCTGCTACGCACGCTACGCATGTTGAAATCCTAGCGGAAATGAATGAGGTTTCTTAAAACTAAATTATGGAGCCGTGGTGGCCTTGAGGTTTGAGCAGTCATCTGCCACGCAAGCGACGCAAGTTCGAATCCCAGCGGGGTCTGTACCAATGAGTTTTCTAAAAAACCTATGTACAGTTATTTCAGATCACGTGCTTTACGGTAAAGGAAACATCGTGAGGAAACCTGCATATTTTTGAGAAGTAGTTCAATGACGTATGTAAAGTGTCTGAGACGGCGATGGACTCACCATCTGTCACGTTGGCACTTAATCATCTTCGGTGAAAAGTGGGCTTTGTGATTACAGCACCTCTGCCTACCCCTTCGGGGAATACAGGCGTGAGCATATGTATGTATGTATGATGAGCGCTATTACTATATCACAAAAACTAACATTCGTCCCCGTACGGGAACAGACACTCGGGGACAGGTGTCTGTTCCCGTACGGGGACAGTTTTCCATATAACCAGCATCAAATTACAAAGTAAATACTTGGTACCGTTTAACAGCGATGAAAATATTCTTGTGAACGCTAAGATATTATTTTTCTCCGTCCACAATGTTAAAAAATAAAGCAAACAAACCTCAAGCGAATAATATTCTCATCTGAAACTGTAACAATATTAAATATCAAGAGTTATACAGAGCATTCTGTACCAAAACTAGTACACGTGCTCGCTGGAGTGATCTCGAGGGCTCGGTTTATTACGTCTGAGAGTGGTCCCAATATGAGGCCGTAACTCAATAAGTGTTTTTATTTCCCGAGCCCTCTCTGCACTCATAAACAAAGTAATAAAACATATTAAGGCGTCCGACCCCGTCCCGGACCAATATTATATCAATCATCAGTCGGCCGGGGCGGGCGGGCCGGGGCGGGCGACACTAACTCATATAATATTCAACTAAAGACTTGCGTGGGCACCTTTTGATATGTTTTGATATGATAACTACTTAAGTCGACAGCCGTGGTGACCTTGAGGTTTGAGCAGTCGCCTGCTACGCAAGCGAAACAAGTTCGAATCCCAGCGGGGCCTGTACCAATGAGTTTTTCTAAAAAAAGTATGTACAGTTATTTCACACCACGTGCTTTACGGTGAAGAAAAACATCGTGAGGAAACCTGCATATTTCTGAGAAGTAATTCAATGGCGTATGTAAAGTATCTGAGACGGCGATGGACTCACCATCTGTCACGTTGGCACTTAATCACCTTCGGTGAAAAGTGGGTGTTGTGATTACAACACCTCTGCCTACCCCTTCGGGGAATACAGACGTGAAAATATTTTTGACTTAGGTACATACATATGTATGTACTTAAGTCAAAAATATTTTATAAAAGGATGATTTCAATTTTCAATTTAAATTTTTCAATTTCAAATGATATTATGTAATACTTGGTGGTAAATTCTTCGACATTCATAAGTGCCTTACCAGGGCCTTTTGTTTTTTTTTTTACGTGGAGAATCCGTTAGGGATACACCAAGGGCCGCGGGGGCAGCGGAAGGGTTATGTCGGACTCACACCGACTAAGCTCCACGGTGTTACTTCAAGTCGCTAAGTGGGGGAGTGCACGTGATACGTCTTCACATGCTTCGCCGTGACCCCCGCCTTACCAGGGCCTAAATTGAATCAATAATTTTCATTTTCAATTTCTCTTTCCTACGCTGTATCCGTCCTTGGAGTACTACGCGGATTGAGTGCAGGGTCAAACAAATACTAGTCATGATAATTATAAAGGGGCTTACGGTATTCTTGCTATCGATCGGTCTCACAAAAATTTCGTAATAGACGGTTAACCACTAGAGTCCCGTTATTTATAACTTGTTCAAGGCATAACTAGCCGGAGATAGAACAAAAAAGTGATGCCCTTTGCTGTACCGATTCGATAACACGGTGAGTAGAGATTTAACTCTAGCACAACTTAATATTCGATTTCGTTTCAGATTTTTAAGAGACACTTTGTATTCAATAGTCAAAATTTATAAGCCTCAAGACTTTTATTTGGTGGACGAGGTACAGATTATTTATGTACATTATCAATGATACTAAGATATTTTATATATCACTAGAGCGCCAAAAATGCGGCGATGAAGTCGTCAGAACTCTTTCCTCAGTTACTCTCAAGATTTTATTATTATTTCACAAGTGAGTGCGAGCGGAACATTTTTTAAAAGCTTTTATCGTTGCATATTACAGGAAACTTTAGAACTACTAATTGGATCGAAAAAGGAAACTCCATCCATTAGTCAGATCTCGGCGTGGTTCCGCTCAGACCGATATTTACGATGACTATACGACCCGCCCCTACTAATTACTGGTTCAAGAAACTGTGTGCTAATTACTTTTCTACCTTTCTAGATTTGTTGGCCAATTAATCATAACTAGCTTGACCACGAAATTGAATTTATGCCTCAATGTGTCCTAAGTTAATAATAATGTTTTTTCTGGAGGGCACGAGGAGAACGGCAGTACTGTTCAAAGGTCATGTGCATGTGGAAATTGCTGTACTAATGCGCTTTTTAACGCAATAGCAATGCGGCGCTCACCGATGTGTTCACACACTTACAGTGAAGGTACAATCTGCAAAGCTAGGTCTAAGCTGGTATTTATACTTGACGTAGTAAGCTACACACATCCGCTCCCTAGAATAGTTGATTCCTGCAGGAGAGCTCCGAGCTTTAGCACATGAAGCGGCGGCACTCCGGTTATAACTTTCAGTCACTCAAACCCATCAGTGAAATAATGTAGGTGGGTTGATATATACCTCTGCGCATAGTGAAGTACCCACTGCCGCATGCACTCAGGAGTTGTTTATCTGTTCGTCGGATTTTACTCGTTGGCAGCACGGCCCTACGGAGCGGGCCGAGTTATTGCGGTCACGTCGCCGGCGGGGCGCGGGCGGGGAGGGCGCGGGGTGCGAGGGGGGACACGGTTTGCTCAAGCCTTCTCCCGCCGAATAGAGATGAGACGATAATCGATAGGTATCTACTAATTGTAGCCAGCCCCACTAGGCTGCTACCCCTGGATGAGTTCGCCACAGCATCTGCTACTCCGGAACATTATAAAATGTTTACCTAATTTAAATAAAACCTTCTTGGATGAGACGTCCTTTGGAAAAATGATCTTGTATATGTTTTATGATCGAATTTTCAGGGGTTGCCTTTTAAATAGGGTTATGACTGATTATTTTCACTTCCTTGAAAAAAGCGTCATATCAGAAGAAGTAAGAGACATTTTAATAGGGTTCACTCACGGTGTATATTCTCCAAGCCTCCTATCGGTGATAACGTCATCGGAAGAGCATTTGAGCGTAAATTGTAGATTTAGGAATACGGATGTGTAGTGTTCTATTATAGTGCAAAGTGACCTGTAAGGATTTCATTAGAATTACCCAGTGTCACCCCGAAGTCTGGACTAGTGCCCGGTTCGAGCGCTGGCCCTGTAATAAATGGGAGTTAAACAGAACTAGCCAAATGTGAGTGTAGTATAAGCCCACCTCTTCCTGTCCCTGCGGGGAATACAAACATGAGCATATGTATGTTTGTATGTAATGTGGATTTAAATGTAGTATATGAGCATAGTATAAATGAGTGGTGCTCAAAGGTGGTATAAGTTGAGTGATTACGAGATGTTGAGATGTGGGTCAACCGCCCGCCCTGGGCGAGGTTCATTACATTACCAACTGGAGAAAATGCCGGGGATTTCTCATAATTTTTGCTCACAGCTCCGTGAACGAGGGTTGCGAATTTATAATCTGCTTCATCTTTTAGCTTATGTTACTCATTTCATGTGAATTGCGTTCTCAGATTATGTGTATTTTGAAATTTTGCCTCTCGCCTGCGTAATGTACCTACTCGTAGGTAAGTAAACGTAATTAAAAATAGACGCACGAGTGTCGATTATGTCCCGAGCACACCGCGCTGGTACTAACATGCTCGCTGTTTACCTTCGCGATACTTACAAAGAATTCGATGCTGCCAAAGCTATGGACCCTTCGGTGTTAATACAGGCAGTGATAAAGAAGTTGTGACCTTCACCGACATTGGATAGGCCAGGAACTGTAATTAATGACATTGAAACCGACTAATGTTGAGTGCATTACTGTTTATGAGTACCTGCCATATTCATTCGTTGTTGGATCCACCATCAACACAAATTCATAATGCAATCAAAGGTACAATAATCACGCATGTCAGTAACCGTAAGGGAGTTAGCCGTTATGTTACTGTTTATTGTAGCACGAATTCTTATTAGTGTAGTTTTATATTAAGGCGCATCTCACTCGGCCTTCTGAGATGTAGTAATCAGGTTGACAAACGGCCGGCCAGCGCCGTGGACATGTTAATTGCGTGCTCTATCCACTGCCGGCGTGAATAATGAATCAGCTGTCACGCTACACGCCGCACGCCGACACACTTAACACGCGCGACGCACAAACACGTCTTTGATGAATTATAAATGTAAAAAACACAGGATGTTCAAGAATGATTGGGCAACAATAGACCGAAAATCAACAGTAATTGCAGATCTTTAGTAGTAACTAATAAGTTCTGTGCCGGCAAGGACAGGCATATTCTTGTCGAAATGACTTGACAGTATTCTATAAAAGTTAAATCCAAGCATTAAGCATCAGGTAAGCACTGTTAAGCGGTAATATTGTCATGAAACCGGTACAAGTGGAGTCCAACTTTACTGAGCAGTCAATGGATGTGGTGACCGCTTACTGTCTGTGATATTATCACCATCATCACTGTTCGTTGACAAGTAACAAACCCAATACCATCTAGCTAGGTGAGATTTTGGGCAACAAGAATCCCTTACGATATTTTCACACACGGTTAGACGATGGCGTCCGTTGAATAAGATTGGCTATACCACCTTTGGGATGGTAAATGAAAATGGTAATTGAATTCTTCAGTTCAGTACCTTCATGAGCTTGGGATTATGTTGTATGTTGGGAAACTATTTACAAAGAGAAATGAGGGGATTAAAGTAGCAATAACAGTCGCGATCGAGTGCGGGCCGCGGCACAATTGGCCGGATTACACGCTGAGGGACGAGGCCCGCGCCCTCCCCTCCCCTCACACACACCAGTGTTACACACACATACACGCCGATAGGTTGGTTGTCGCTTGGACTAGGTTGGAATGTTAAATCAATCAGTCCGATGACTGTGAGGATGGTCTGACACAGCGGTGCCGTTAAAACTTTATGGACCATGGATCAAACATTGAACAAATCTCGGCATGGCATCTGTTATATATTAGGTGTACTTTGTGTGTTCATGAAGTTTTCAAGGTATATGAAAGGGCAAGGAGACACACACTTCACCGAAGATAAATGTGAATTGATGTAATGAGTCCAGTGCCCTCATCAGCAACTATGCAGTCGTCACATTTTTTAATTAATTTGTCACATTTTCTTTAAACAGCATTGCAATCGCAATTCCATTCAAAATGATTTTTTATCTATTTGAACCCATCGTTCATCTAATGTACGATTCGTATCTTCATACGGTTTTTAATAACATGTAGGAGTTGAACACCGATGGACTACTTGGTTTTGTAATAGTCCTGTCCGGTTGGCTAGTTACTTACATGCAGGTTTCATGTCTTTATGCTTTCAATTGCTGTTATATAATAGCAACGAAATAATTGACTGGCCTCGTGTGTCGTGTGGGGTCGTGTGGGGTCGTGGTGCGCTCCGCGGCCTGTCGTTTGCATAATAACGGTACAGCGATGGTACCCCGAGCCACGCCGGACCAAATACAGTCTACTTCATTACCGCGCTCAACGACCTGGAGCAAACGTTATAAAACCTTAGTGCCTCGAGACAAGATTTACTTTTGGCCCACCACGCGCTAACGTTAATAATGAAACGACGCCTCGGGATGCGAGGTATTTACAAAAAGGGAATGTATAATATTGTGACCACAAGGACGCAATTACTTTAGCATTGAAGTGCCATTCTGTAATGGCTTAAATTATAGACATACATCATTGACTCTAACATACATTATTCTGACCGTCGCTGGAACTTTTATTTCGTAGAATTCGACAGTTCCGGTAATAAGTTATCAATCTGTATGACACACTATCTATATGACACTGTTTGTGATTTCTTATTGACAGCTTTTCACTAGTCAACTTTTCACGATATGAAATTATAATTACGGTAATAATTATTTTTTATTGTTCTCTACCTGCCTGTTGGTTCCGGCTAATCTTTGAAATATTTTCTACCGATTTTAGCGGGACTTTCACTGGGAGATAGCTAATATTACTTGTAATTTGGTTAACTTTTATTAAAGGAAAAATTATATCGCGAAGTAAAGCCACACATGAAAGTAAGTCACGCAAGTGACACCAGCGAGTACATGCTATTTATTGATGTATTTGTGCTTGTTTCTTCCGACGTATGTTGTTCTGGCTCGCATTGTTGTTGGAGATATGAGGGTGGCAGCTCACAGCGATGTCAGGTAATGTCCGTGACACGGGCAAGATTATCGCGAGTCGAAACCTGCCCTATTATTGTTCCCGGCGTCTCATAATTTTTCAGTGCGTATTTCCCTTTGTCTCCGATTGTTGTCTAATTACTTATATTTTCTCTGTACAATTAAATTCATTATATTCTGTTCGACGTGACTCCCCTGTTGTGGGCTGTTTTCATATTTTCGCTCATTCGTTGGCTACAATGTTATTATTCGGATTATAATGTCGTAATTTGCCAGTTCCTCTGTTAGCCCGCCGTTTGTTTGCGACTCGTATAATACACTTACGGCCCCGCTGAAGGGCTCTTATCTTCAAAGACACCCATTAATGCTAATTTGGTTCCGGAATGATTTCTGTATTTCTACAATACACAAGAATACAATCATACGAATGGAAAAAACAAAAACAACTTTCTATCAGATTTTGGATGTCGTGCCGATGATGCCACATATTCACTAATATTATCAGAAACTAGTGATGAATCGCGATTTTTTTTTAAAACAGCTCGTTGCATTGCGATTGTTTTCAATAGCAGCTAATGGTGAGAGTCGCGTGTAGCCCCATGATCGACATTGGTCGACGATCTTTCATTCGGTGACTCGGACCAATTGAAATACCTCTCGATTGTTCGCCAGCGTGAGTCGATGGTTGACTCAGATTATTTCACTCACTAATAAGAGAATCATCTGAGTAACTGTGAAAGTAGACTGTATCACCACTAACTGACTATATAAGTAAATATAAAGGTCTATATTTTTATATGGATCCATGCAGGTGGCACCTCTTGAAACGACGAGAGAAGGATCACCTCAGGACAGTGTTCGACGAACGGAAGAGCACTCACACACGTGGTAGATACACACACATGCCTACCTATCCCTGGGTCCTGTGGGAAATATCCTTGCGCCGCGGTCTGTAACGTTGTAAAGGCGGCAGTTAGATGAGTTTCTCGGCCGTCGGACGAATTTGCGTCAAATTGGTCCACACGCTCCCGTGACTCGCTGTATTTTCTCAAAGAGCTGATAATATCGTTAGATTTACGCATGAAGCCACGCGAAAAGGCCCGGTTCTTGGGAATGTGTTGGGACAAATCATTTAGATGACATATTTGACACTGAGAGAACAATGTAGAAAGTGACAAGAAAACCCCTCATTTAATATGTGGCTAATGAGAGAAGCTCATTAAGGAGTACGCGAGGGTCAAAAACAAAGCTTACAGTAGGTAATATAGATGCCCTTAATGGCCCTTTTGTGGCTGAAGTAATCACCCGCGAGGGAACACGTGGCCTGGGCTTGGAGATAACTCTGAAGCTCATACTGTATTATGTTGCCTTGATAGATGATGATGGCGTTCATATAAATAGTATCCAAATTATATAGAAATGTTTTCTTCAAAGCGCAAAAGGTACTCAATTACATGCGGCCCAATTATGCAAACAGAATCATTTATGTTACAGTGCGACTTAATGTTATTAATATTTTTTCAAACTCGTAAAATGTTTTGTTATAATTCAGTATAATCATCACATGTTGTAATTATGCTGTGGATAAACAACTCCTGGGGAACTACCATTCGTTTAAGCAGCGCATATCAAAAACTTCTGAGCTTTGACGTTTCATTTTTTTACTCTACAATTTTACGTCTGAGCTAAGAAGTTCTTAATACGCGCTGTTTAAATTGATCAAAGTTGGCACCGTGTATGGTGACAACGCCTCTAAGTTTCCATATTTAATATGACACACAATAATGTGAAAATGGATTCCCGAGCAGACGGCAGTTGGCGCACCGATCAAGTTTGTAACATTAATAATAGCAAAAGAGCCATAATGTTATTGTTGATGTGCGACAGATGGACGACAGATTGACGACCGGCGGGCGACAGGCAGCCGGTGGCCATCCGCCCTATAAAGCCGCCCGCCCCACAGGGGTGCAGTGAACACCGACTTACACAACTTTACTTTTACGATTCAAATTCTCTTTGATTCCAGTTTATAACTCTCATTGAACTCTTATAAAAGTAATGGCCCATTCTTATTTTGGTTGAGGTTTTTGTGCCCGAATTGGTTCTTTTGGCTTGTGCAGAAAAACAGCAATGTAGATAAAATGGTTATATTCAATTCGAATATAGGCTTCATGAGATATATTTCTAGTAGAAAATCATCTTCAGTACTTGTCATGCCCTTTTCTTCTTCTTTCTCTTCGAAGCTTTTTGTTAAATCATTTCTCCGAGATTCATAACATTTATAATAACATTGTGCTTCTTATAATTTCTTCTCAAATTGTTTGAAGGTCTATTCACGGGATTTGTAATAAAAGCTAATATTTCCGTGACTGAAGTGACAGCTGGCGGGTCGCTCCGCGCGCTCGCCGCTCGACTCTATCGTTTTGTACATATTACGATTAAATTTCTCTTCAAAATTTACTTTATACTTAGTATTTAATACATAAAACTAAGGTTAGAGCTATGTCATATTTTGGACAACTTATGGAGACGCGGAAATAATATTGCGAAGGCTAGTGAGGGGACAATCAATATTTGAGTGCGCTCGTAAAGAAGCAATCATCGACGAATGAAATGTTTCCCTAACTTATTATTGTTATGGTTGCCTTGAGTCAGATGCTAAAATCCGTCCATTACCCTATAAACTATTGTTTATAGCTGGATCGCTAATACCACTTCACCCGTCACATTAGAAAGGCCGAGTCCTCGGGCTCCGTCGGTATTACCCCATTGTCTATGACCAGACAAGGCTTATGATGTCCGGGGACTGTGTAATTGACTGCGGGGACGGAATTCACTTTACACTCTATTAGTGGCAGTAAATTACGGGCGAAGTGTGTCTTAATGTACTCGCATACACATTCCGAAGAGTAAAGCGATATTTTATCGTATTTACAATAATAACGTGGCCGCGAGGCCGTAATGGCTGATTCCAACGACAATACGATTACTGGGGAACAAACAAACAACACAATTGGAACGATCACATTACAGCCAATGAATCACCATTATATTTGAGGCTGTGCGGGGCGAGGCGCGGCTCGCCTCCGGGAACAATATTTAAATATACCAAGAATTGAGTCCAATTGAAAAATGCTACACCTCGGAATCTATTTAAAAAGAGCGTGTGTTTAATAATAGAAAAAATATGCTCACCCCATCCCCGAAGGAAGTAGAGGAGTTGTAACAACAACACCCACATTTCACCGAATATTATTAAGGGCCAACGTGACAGAGGGTGAGTCCATCGCCGTCTCAGGCACTATACATACGTCTTTGAGTTACTTCTCAGACATATGCAAGTATTCTCACGGTGTTTTCCTTCACCTTAAAAGACGTGGTGTGAAATTACTGTAAATATTTTTTTTGAAAGTCATAGGTGCAGGCGGCCGCAACAGACGACTTCTCAAACCCCACGGTCACCACGGCTGTACTATTATCACTAGATAACGAGTGTGTAAAGTCGCGGCGCTTGCGTCAACTTTATATTGTAATGGTGAAGCTACCCCGCGGCTTATCCTGCCTATAATCCTGCTCGGGAACAGATGCAGTGTGTTACGGCTTATACAGTACCAACAGATACTGCAGCTTACAGAGCTATTCCAGGTCGATGGCTCCAATAGATTATATTACACTAGCGGACATCACGCGGTTTCACCCGCGTAGTTCCCGTTCCCGTGGGAGTACGGGGATAAAATAACGCCTATGTTGCTCGCTAATGATGTAGCTTTCCAAGGATGAATGAATTTTTAAAATCGGCAGTTTTTGAGTTTATTCATTACAAACATACAAATGTTTCCTCTTTATAATAGTAGTGTAGATGTAGATAGCACGAAATAATAGTCTATTCTAAGAAGCAAAATTAATGAAAATCTCTATGTCTCGTTGGTTCACTAAATATTTAGTGAAGCCTCTCGAAAGGTCGCAGCGTACTTTAAACAAAGTCCTGTTTAAGACCTCAGGTAGAAAATCTTCGTCGTTATAATTAGGTTCGAACAATATTGCGTCCAATAAATACTAATTTCTCAGAAACGGACTCTAACTTTATAATATTCTCAATAATTTTAGTTCTACGACATTTCATGAAATGCAAAACTCTTGCCAGATTGTAAATATTGCAATCAAATTGCAACAGTGGCGCGCCCCGAGCCCGAGCGCTGGCATGCCGCTCGAGGAGGTACTGCCAATTCTAATATTAAAACGTCTATGTCTGGTAATTTAAGCAAATTTGTTCATAAAACTTGATCTGTGTATAGTTCAGTGGAATGTGTGAGTAAAACATCTTCATACAATAATATGAAAAAAAAATTATGTGAATCAAAAATAATATTAAAGGAGTGTTATGGTAGATTGCTCGACCTCTCATACATAAATAAAAAGTCAATTAAACTGTTGAAGGCTTTATTATAAAATAAAGCTCCCGGTTCAGCGGGAACAATGTGTGTTCAGGCGGGAGTGCAGCAGGAATAGTGGGGTGTTGGCCGGGATTGTGTGCATTTATGTGCAATCTAAATGCATGCCCTACTCTCACAACACACGGGCACCACGTGACGCGGCACACCATACCACGTGATTTATGTTCATACTATGCTCGCATCCCACTGTTATATTTATAAACAACAAGTTATTATTCATAGTCAGTACCATTCAATTAATATATTGATACTATAAAGTTGGCAAACAAGTGCCAGTCGATGGACGTGGCCAGCACTAGAGGGACACTCTTGTTTTGTCTGCCTTAGGAATGATGGTTTTACTGTGCTAAATTAGAAAGTGACGACACAGTCCTATCATAGCTAGCACATCGCCTTACTCACACAATACTGCTTTAAGGTTTTAGCTGCGATCTTCTGTAGGGCGGAGGTACAGTTCTGAATAAACGTCAGATCTCTTGAAATATTCTTTGCCCATATACAACTAATCGCTTGGTCGCTTTGGAGCGTTCAATGAATCATGCAAGCACTTGCTAAAGATGCAAAATCAGTTTACTTCTCAGAATGTGATAGTTATTGAAATATTAAATGCATCTGCTGTGCGAGCGGAGCTGTTCCAAAGTGGCAGTAAAGTCAGTGTCGGTGGATTGTTTTACGGTTATGGCCGCCGGAGCGAGCCTGCACCATGAATACGCAACTAAGTGGCTCTCGCGACGCCGCGGCGATGTACCGCCCTGACTGCCGCCCGCCTTACCTAGCCGCCCAAGTAACGAACCTCACCTAGCTTGTTTGCCAACATCATTCGTTTGTCTTTTATGTTGTCATATAGAAAGTGTAACTTGAGTTTATAGGTATGATAAGGATCATTTTGTTTGCGTAAAAAAATTACAAGCAAGCAGATGACGAACCCGATGGCAACCACTTAGGAAGGTAGGCGTGTTGCTAAAATTAAAAATAATTTAAATAAATACTTAGTTTTTCATCTTCGTAAAATGTTATCACATTCAATAATTGTTTGGCAGCTGGTATCGTACAATGGAAAATGCTTGCATTAGTGATGGATACTTATTTGCTGGTTTCTAGTAGAAGCTTCTCGCGAAGGGCGGGCGGGGACATTCTTCGCTCAGGGAATCAGGATTGCTATTCAACGTGCCGATGCTGCCAGCCTCATTGGCACAATATGAAGAGACATCGTTTTCGTTAAGTTTTTTTTCGTATAAATAAAAGTAAAATAATGTATAGTGTTTAGTTAATAAAACTCAGTTACCGGTGGGTAGGTTTGAAATCTTAAGAGTAATTGATTAGGTGACAGTGAGGCCGTGATGCATCGCTGCAACGTAATATAATATTATCTATGTTGTTTACGACGCGTCTATATCAAGGATGAACAAATCTATGCGATAGCCTCTTTCAATTAGGTGTCGCGTGTCAACTACCTGGCCTCTTCGCACACTGGACACTGCTTCGGACACTGCTTTGTAGTTGTTGATTTCAGAATGTATTCGTATTATTCTTTTGGCACGCTTCCGAGAAGCGAGTGTAAGAAGTCATATTTAAATGCATTTCGCTACGTGGAAATCTCTGAAAGCAGGGAACTACAATGCCTGCAAGATAAGGCAAAGGAGAAATTACTACTAATAATATGTGTAATGGGGTACTCGTCTGTCTGCTTGTTACCTTTTTAAAACTACCGCTGGATAGATGACGTATTTGCAACATTTAATTAATGGTCTTCAGATAATTTGTAAGGATGTTAAGCTCTAGAACGCTAAGTTGCACTGCTTTGAAAAAAGCTATTAGATCTTCGTACAGCTATGATCATCACGTACTAACAGTTGTAAACATTATTCATTGCGATAATTTCTCCACAGTTAATGGATATTTGATGATAGTTAATAAAGCGTGTCGCCGAATCATAACACTTCCCGTCTCCACAAATATTATTACTATTGTGCAGTATAACATATTATGAACATAGATATTTATAACAGGTAGGTTTATTGTAAAAATTAGTTCTTTTAAAAAATAAAGTAACATCTGAGATTATAGAACTGTATGAGATGCGTTTTGGATCTACTCAATCGCTGTTTATTCATAGTTGGTGTTCAATTACAAACGTAAAATGCTCTGGCCTTAAATAACCACTGTATAGACTAAACAGTGGACACTTAATTGATATACTGTCAATATTTATGTGTTTGTAATTTAAGAATATTGGTCTACAAAAAAAAAATCTCATATACATTAGAACTTCGGAATGAAACTAATAATTTAGCTCACTCGTGGACCTCGAGTGCACGGGATTAGCGAATTTACGATATCGGGTAGTGGGTGTAATCCCAGGCCGGGATCCAATTACTCGCGCCCTCCACTCGTGCCGTAAATACACGCGCAGTGCACCTACATCTGACATAAGGTAAACTATAAATAGTCCACTACCGCGGTAGGTAGAGGATACAGGAATTAATCTCATAACTTTACAGGGATTCTGAACTGATACTTCAAGACCTGATGAAATATAATGCCAAATTGTTTGCAAGAAGATGGAGGTAACCAAGTAAAAAAGGTGAGTCCGTTGTCGTCTTGGTTAAACCAAGGTTTTAGATTTTTCTCAGAATAATGCAGACTTCCCCGCCGTAAAGCTCGTGGTGTGAAATCGCTGGACTTAAGTTTTTTAAAAAGCTAGTGCAACAGTGTGGGATTCGATCTTGCGTCGCTTGCGTAGCAGCATTATGTAATTAGTATAAAGCCACGGGCTGCCCGCCCGGGCCACGCGGCGTGTCTGTGGCCCGGGCTACAGCCCCTCCCCAGGCCGCAAGGCTTGTGATCGCTGCGGTTGCATATTGGGTTAGATACGGCTGGGCTCCGTTATTTATTAGCCAAGTTTTATAATATAAAGTTTTATGGCAAAATGCATAAATGTAATTTTTTCTACCGAGTACTATTATATAGAGAAATTATACTTCGTTCTTCGGCAACTAGCATTTCAACAAGTTGTGAATCATGAGTAATTTATTTCTTTTTTCTTGAACTGTTCAAATATGCGTTCTAACCCGTGAGACATGAGTGCATGTAAGTCGAAGCCCAAGAGAAATATAACCAAATTCATATTCAGCCCGTGTGGATGCGAGCCTCTTTGCAGAGTACGTAAGAGTAGTGATCCAATGCAATGTCGGAATCACAAGTAAATCAATGCTACGAGACAATGGTCACATTCCAATAGTGCACGTCCGTCAAAGGGTATTGAGTAAGGGTGGCGTAGGGTCGGTGTGCGGGCGGCGGGTGACAGGCCGTCACCTCGATGGACAAAAAGCCCTTTACGAGGGTGTTGTCACGCAAATCGCCGCTTAATTCCGCCCCGGATCAGACACAGGACCTCTTCACTGCCAACACGATCGACACGCACTCTTAATAAAATGTATCTGCTCTTTATAATACTTCAATCATTCATATGATTTACGATAACGTTACATTCAAAGACTGAATACACATTGAAACAACTGTTTCTATTCATTTGAGCATGTCTGTTGAAACGGAACAAAGCCGTCAAATCAAATCAACAAGTTATTGAGATTAAATCTAGCTTGCTATCCAGACTGAGCTAGCAGTCTAATGGACATATAGACGTCATTCGCATTCAAGTGTTGTATCATAAGCCACTGATGAACTATATTCGGTGTAAACACACGATACTTACATACATACACTCACGCCTGTATCCCATGGGGGTAGGCAGAGACTACCGTTTGCCACGTGCATACTTGCATACTTCTTTCGTTTCGTCCAAATTACACTTCCTTTTGAAACATATTCTTATCTGGTAATGATATCGATACGTAGCTTGTGTAATGTACCTAGTGTGTGATTGAATAGTGGCATACAAGACATGGCCTTCACACGTCTCAGTTGAATAATAGTGTTGTAAAATGTGGGGTGTCCTGGTTGATAGAGTGTATTAATTGCAATGGAGCGGTCCATCGATCACTGAGGACAGCGACGAGGGTCGGCTACAGGCGATAGCGGCCGACACCGGCACACGGCTTACATGGCTCACTCAACTTACTGACACAGTTCACACACATTATGACACTAAATATACATATGCTATGACGAAAAAGTAGAAGGTATATTTTTGTTTTATTCAAGTACTAGCTTTTGTGAGCGGTTTTCCCGCGGGTAATTACGTAACCTTAATGTATCCTCAATAAACAATACAGCCTATATTACTGAGCGTTAATGTATCCTCAATAACCAATACAGCCTATATTACTGAGCGTTAATGTATCCTCAATAACCAATACAGCCTATATTACTGAGCGTTAATGTATCCTCAATAACCAATACAGCCTATATTACTGAGCGTTAATGTATCCTCAATAACCAATACAGCCTATATTACTGAGCGTTAATGTATCCTCAATAACCAATACAGCCTATATTACTGAGCGTTAATGTATCCTCAATAACCAATACAGCCTATATTACTGAGCGTTAATGTATCCTCAATAACCAATACAGCCTATATTACTGAGCGTTAATGTATCCTCAATAACCAATACAGCCTATATTACTGAGCGTTAATGTATCCTCAATAACCAATACAGCCTATATTACTGAGCGTTAATGTATCCTCAATAACCAATACAGCCTATATTACTGAGCGTTAATGTATCCTCAATAACCAATACAGCCTATATTACTGAGCGTTAATGTATCCTCAATAACCAATACAGCCTATATTACTGAGCGTTAATGTATCCTCAATAACCAATACAGCCTATATTACTGAGCGTTAATGTATCCTCAATAACCAATACAGCCTATATTACTGAGCGTTAATGTATCCTCAATAACCAATACAGCCTATATTACTGAGCGTTAATGTATCCTCAATAACCAATACAGCCTATATTACTGAGCGTTAATGTATCCTCAATAACCAATACAGCCTATATTACTGAGCGTTAATGTATCCTCAATAACCAATACAGCCTATATTACTGAGCGTTAATGTATCCTCAATAACCAATACAGCCTATATTACTGAGCGTTAATGTATCCTCAATAACCAATACAGCCTATATTACTGAGCGTTAATGTATCCTCAATAACCAATACAGCCTATATTACTGAGCGTTAATGTATCCTCAATAACCAATACAGCCTATATTACTGAGCGTTAATGTATCCTCAATAACCAATACAGCCTATATTACTGAGCGTTAATGTATCCTCAATAACCAATACAGCCTATATTACTGAGCGTTAATGTATCCTCAATAACCAATACAGCCTATATTACTGAGCGTTAATGTATCCTCAATAACCAATACAGCCTATATTACTGAGCGTTAATGTATCCTCAATAACCAATACAGCCTATATTACTGAGCGTTAATGTATCCTCAATAACCAATACAGCCTATATTACTGAGCGTTAATGTATCCTCAATAACCAATACAGCCTATATTACTGAGCGTTAATGTATCCTCAATAACCAATACAGCCTATATTACTGAGCGTTAATGTAGCATTCTATTAGTGTTTTTTTAAATCACTCCAGTTGTTTCGGAGTCTATTCGTTACAAACAAACAAAGAAATATATCTCTCATAATATATATAATATAATATATTATATATAATATAATATATTATATATAATATAATATAACTCAGTAATTACTCTTTTAAACAAAATAAATTTACAGCTTTGAGTAATACAATATAAATCATAAAAATATATATAAGCCCATGGACACAGTTCCAGAGCACAAAAGTTGATATAAAAAAAATTTTAAAACTAAAAATAAGTACTTCGAATAATGAGATGACCAGCCCCCACTAGCAGCACCTGTTCACAAGTATGACGAGAATGCCAGCCAAATAATGCTACATGTTCTTACGGGAGGTAAACACGCCCATGTGCCATGTTTGAGTTGTTGCTGCTGGGTGTAGTGAGACCTCTTCGTTTGTTTATTATGCTCAATGTCCATTCAAGTAGGCATTGCACGAGCGACACTCTGGCGTTGGTCACGTTGGTAGTCCCTTACCAGGCGGACTGCACGCTTGGTTGCAACCTTCGTAGTAAAAAAACTGTGGTTCTATTAAAGTGCCTTGAAGTTAATTCTAACAAATAGCAAGTGTATTCCCCGAGCACTGGGGCAGGCTACCCGATTGTCATTCATTACGTGTCTCTCCCTCGGGAGCGCGCGCCATTGCTGCCCAGGTATTATACCTATTATCGACCTTCTCCGCGAGCTGACTGCTAAATTGCTAGGTATTTTTGTTAGTAATGTAACTAAGTAATTGAAAAGTAAAACTAAATTCTGAGTATGTTATTAAACTTGCAAAAAGTGTACCTTTAATAAAAAGCCCTACACTGCACGTGTAAGATCACAAAGAGACTTTAATAGTAAAATAGGAATTATACATATGCTCACGCCTGTATTTTTCGTAAGGGTCGGCAATGGTGCACTTACTTATAAGATCCTACGTAATAGGGGGCGAACCTAATGCCACTAATCCGGACTGCCTGCTGCTACTGGAAAATTACAGATTGAAAAACTCAATAACACTTCGCTAGACCCGGGGATCAAATCCAGGACCTCGTGTTCGGCAGTAGCGCTCGCGACCATAATACCAATGAGGCTAATCGTTACTCTAAACTACGTTTCCTTTCTGAAGTTACACGGTATAACAAAGAGTAGTACTCTTGCTGTATACCTCTGCTCGTGTGATCCCTCATGTTCTGAACATGTGAAGTTATAATAAACTTGCCAATCATGTGCACGTCATAGTGCAATAGGCGTCTCGCTACTAAATCTGCGTATCTACCAACCTATAGATTATTTGTTTGAGTTGTCCCGGATTTTTTGATAGAATATGTTTAGCCACTTCCAAATCAATACAGGGAGCACATGTGTTTACATGAACATCGTAATAGTGATAACACGCGGGTCGGGACATTCAATAAATCGGTGGAAGTTTGTGAACCAGCCCGGGAATACATTACCGGCAGCTGTGGCCCGCACTTAACGGACGGACACATCACAGCGATCCACCGCGGCGATATCTTCGATTAGTCACGAGTCATGAACGCTCAGCGAAAATAATGTGACAGATATATAAAATGACTACTTACGCAGTCAAGGTCAGCGGTCATATCTCGTGACGGGACCTGTACAATATAATCGCGTAGGTGTGATGCCCCTATTTTTTGCGGCATGAAGCGAACGGCGACGAAGGTAGCCGATCCTCGCGCGCCTCATTGGGTGACTCGCCCTAATAGGTGTATGTAGGTGAACGAGGTGTTTACATGGAGAGGAAACGACAACATTTACCTCACTCAACCATAAAAGCTCAATGCGATAAATTACAGAAGTGAGATAAAGTATTGCTTTCCGGTGCCAATATGTTATACTTATATTGTAGTAAGAGGTATAACGGTGAGGTTGTCGTAAGCACAATATACCTTACTGAAATCATAGAGTTAAAATTAGGAGCGTAACGGCTATGTATTCTATATATTATTTTATTTGTCTTAATGCTGTCCACAACAAAACAAAACGAGTGTGGTTATTGTGATACGCAATGAAAGTATTACAAAACGTTAATTGATGCCTTATCTCTTCCCTCACCCCCTACTCACCCCCTCCCCCGTTCAAGGCCACACCGATACTCAGCGCCCTTTGAAAGGGAAACCTGCCTATCGATGTTATACAATTGCATTTATTTGATTTCAATTCGAGAAATTAAATATTATGACCTTAATATTAATTCAATGAACTCGTCTCGTAGTTACAGCAACAATACAATAACAACGCAATAAGGAAAACGGTGAGTATATAAATAAATCATTATAAAGCCGTTTTGGAAGAAGTATTCTGATCCGTAAGCTTTCTAAAAGTTTTCCCCGGGACGAGCGCTGCGAACGAGCACGGTCGGGGCACATTACATACATACAGAAAGTGGGCTCACTTATATTGGAAGAAACTGGCGCACTCACACATATGCGCATACATAGCGTCTCACGCTAAAGATACTACTGGAATTTGTAGAGTACAAATTACTGTCAAATCATCAGAATGGTATGTTTTTACAGAATTATAAATGTTACCTCCGGGTTTGGAGCCTCTGACAAGAAACCGGCAAGAAACAAACAATTAATTGTTTTCATAAATATGTGCATCAATACTTAAGTGTCAATGACCAGCCCTCGCATGCAGTTGTTCACAAGTATGACGTGAGTGTCTGCTCTTTTCATCATAAACGTATATCGGGGAAAGTGGTCGACACTTGACGCAGGCTGAAGGAAGCTGCCCTTGTATGACCGTATTATATTGTGGTCGGGGTGGCTCCGACCGCCGCCCGTGTGATAGATTGGCACTATCATCCGACCTCCATACCACTGCTCGCTCATTTTACACTGATAACACGACATTACGCTGCATCAACAGATAACCCATTCATTTACAACCAAATATGATCGTTTTGAAAATGCTTGCTAATTGTAAAGTTGTAAATTATATATGCAGATATTGATATTATAGTACATATACTATATTGTTTACACTATATACATACATAATATGTTCAAGCCTGTATTCCCTGAAGGATTAGGCATAGATGTTCTTATTACTACACCTATATTTATATTAGTGGGCTAACCTAATGCCAATAAACAGGCATTAATCCCCACTTTGGGTTGCTACTGGGACATTAAAAATGGAAAATCCAATATCACTTTTCCCGACCCGGGGATCGAACCCAGGACTTTGTTATCCACAGTAGACCAATAGACCACTAGACCAATATGTTTTACGCACAGTGGTTCGGTATCTCCTCGTAATGATTATATTTAAAGGTAGACGATTGGAGTGTTTCTATACTAGACATTCGATTTGACGGTCCCGAGGTCACATTCACAGACGGTCACAGAGTCCATGGCATACCTACATCAACAGATACAACTATTAGATAGATTATTATCTACGTCCTATGTAACAATAGCTGTGATAGTGAACTGAACTCGCCTCGTGTCAGCGGAACTAAACTAAATGGCAACTACGTATAAATATAATATAACATAAGTACAGGAGAGGCTGCGAAGCGACTGTCTACAATATTCATAAAGTGTTCTCGCAATGAATAACAATGCTAGGCCTCGGCGGCGGAGGCACATCCCCGGCTTTTGTTATTATCATGTTATAACATCACTATTGTGCTGTCTGCTCACTATTGCTGCATTATATACACGCTTTATGTAATTGCTACCCTCATTCCCTCCTCGTTATTTGTTGACGGGATATAATACGTATACGGGTACACCGATTGAGTAGAAACGGGCTGTGGTCGCTACGATGGCTGTTGACGGAGATATCACTATTTAACCGCGTGACACATAAGGCTATAGAAATAAATCATACCAATACATCCAACCGGAACTGCAGAACCTGTGTTTTATTGCTCCGATAGATCCCGGCTTCCAGGCTTAATTTAGTTGATATACAAATATACCACGTGTATCTTTGGCCTTCGCAAATATGACCGTCTCTCCGAGTGTCGCTGTAGGCGCCAGTGGCTTCTAATAAAATGTATCTTCGCCGGAATACACAACATAATCTTGTCCCATCTATTTGTGATGTTCAATCCGCAAGCTAATACCTATCACCAACCTATAATGGGTCATTTGTTTGCGGCAAACTTTGTGAGATCAATGGATTTAGGAGCAGTGCAGGTAACAATAGCAGAGCCAGGAGCCCTAACATTATGTAAATACATAACAACCGGGCGCGGCGGGAGCTGTGAAACAATTTAATAGTGAAATTGGGTACATATTGCATTCGTATAATGATGTGAGTTCCAATTGTGAATAAGCGGTGACCGCAGCCGTCGTTCGCAACCAGCCGCAACCTCACGCAACCACCCGCAACCACCCTCAACCAGCCGCCTCGTCCACAACACAACTGTTCTGTTCCCGATTTGTCGCAAATGCATGCCATAAATATAAATCCAGCACCAATTTGCGCGATTGCTCATTTGTATGAAAGTAGAACTACGCGCGTTAAGCGTTCTGTCTGGTTAATGAGGGCGCGGTGCACACAATATTAATGTATTTAAATTACCTTGCTGTAAATGAACTGTTCAATATTTGCTAGTCAGCCCACTCTCACACCATCTCGCTGTAGCATTATTAATGGATCAAATCCATCATGTGGTCCCTAGGTGACTGTCATTATTTTATTTTACATATATATACTCACGCCTGTAATCCCCGAAGGAGTAGGCAGAGGTGTTGTAATAATAACACCCACTTTTCACACAAGACGATTAAGTGCTAACGTGACTGATGGTGAGTCGATTGCCGTCCAAGATATAATACATACGTCTTTGAATTACATCCCAGACGTATGCAGGTTTCGTCACGATGTTTTTCTTCACCGTAAAGCATGTGGGGTGAATTCACTGCACATAAGTTTTCATAATAGTTTTTATTAAGGCCCCGGTGGGATTTGAACATGCGTTGATTGCGTAGCAGGCGACTGCTCATACCCTACGGTCACCACGGCTCTTATTTTATTTTATTATAATGTAACGTAATAATACGAATGTAAGTTTATTGTTATAATGTGTCCTGCTCATCAGTTACGAGGTAAGGCATATACTCTCTGACTTAATTCGGTCTTGTTTAACTTAAAGCTTTATGAGTGCGGGTAATTCCATTGTCAAGGTTATCCTCTATCGCGCACTTCAAGTTGTTTAGACAGCAGTGGGGGTCGGGCCGGGTGCGCACTGTACGCATATAACGGAATAATTGTGTACTTATCATTATTCATTTATATGACGATAAGTGTTGACGAGGAGCTCGTGGCACAGTTGCTATTGCTCATGTAGCAGCGTTTCTCTGCTCGCTACTTAGATGGCGCTACTCGCTAACAATTGCAAAGTTGAGTACAAACACACGAGGATCTACATCGCGCAATAACAGCTGAGACACACCGCACAATGGGCGCACCATCGCTTACTGCCGTCAAGTAAACATACTCACAATAATATTATTATATAATATTTTTGTGCTGGAGTGCTACAAAATGTGGTCATGTCACACCTCGAGGCTTGTCTTACAAGATCGTGATGTCTTCATAATCTCGGAAAGCAAACTCAAAGACGACGTGACACATCCATTGCGCAGCGAATGAGTCTAGATTTGTGGCTATTTTCCGAACTGCTTGTAGTAAGCTCTTGTGTATACTGTGGATTGAATGTAAAGTGTCTGAGAAGATGACGGATATTGGAATGTGGGTGTTGTAACACCATTGCTTACGCCTAATTTAAGACCAAACTATATAGCGGTTTCTTTTGAATTTGATTTTATTCACGATGTTTTTGCTTAGTAACTTATGTCTAATAGTGTATGTGTTCGTGTCAGTATGCGAGTGGTGTGCCAGTGTGAGGGAGGGGGAGGCAGTGTAAACATGGTGCGATAAATAAGCGGATAGGAGACGCTCAGCCGGAAAGTTCGCGTCAACTGCTTCGTTCGGTCGCGTTTGATTTATTCCAGTTGTTCCCGCGCGCGACCCACTGCTATTACTAATAATGTTATATCACTACAGCATCCCAATGTTTGACTCGTTGTGTATCAATTGACATCATTAATAGGAAGTCCGATATATTATTGCACGGATACTTTGATTACAAAATATTAATTTGGTCCATTCAGTCAAGTCGGTTCAGCTGTTCAACTGTAGTAGAGACAACTTATTTTCGGACAACATGTTGTCACACGTCACTAAAATTACATTTTCATAAGTCTATAAAAGCTCTCCTCATCTGCTACTGACATAAGAATATCGAATCATTCAAATATGTCACGTGCACAAAACCAATTCATATCTACATCCGTAATTTGCAACTATGTGTACCTATATCTCGTACTCAAAATAAGTTCGTACGTTCATTAAGCTCCCAAGTTTCTGGCAATAATAGTTGTCGTAACTTGTGCCTTTAGTGTCGCCTCACAGGTGACTCGAGTCTTCTTACCTTCCTTCCTTTCCTTACTTACCGTCCTTCCATCGTTATATCAACAATATGACTACTAACGTCGCTCAAGTCCAAACTCATAATAATGATGTTATGCAACTGCATTATGTTCCTACAGTCGGCGGAATGTGTTGTGTCTGATTTTCATTAGAATTTTAGAAGGACAGTAGCGTAAGGTATTGTTTTTAAGAGTTGGGCGGCATTTGTAACGGGATCTCTTGATCGAAATTCTGGGGATTGTACCTCCACCTTACTGAAGACCGCGGCCAAATAAAGCTGCATTGCAATAGTATTGGGTTCCTGCGGTAAATGGTCCCTTTATTCTCTTACTATAGCGGTACAGTGATTCATAGACTGCAAGAGCAGCTAATTATCAGGCAAGTGTTACGCTTGATAGTTACCTTTGTAGTTTACAAAAAGCAATCAGTAAATATTAATAAGTAACTATTACATTCTTTTGTTAAAAGAACTCCACGAGCCGCTATAGTGCGTGACGAGAATCTAAAAGTGTGGCTTATCTAGTGCACCGATGCGGTGGCGGCGATGACAACAGGTGCGTCGTACAATGACCATGTTGTTTGCCTGAATGCATTGTCGTTATACTTCCTTTTAACAGGCTGGGAGCGCGGCGAGTCCTCGGAGCGGCGACAACCACCGCGCGAGTGTCGCCCGCACACCTAGCTTAATAAACACCCATTGTACACCTCGCCTTTGTGCGCTACCTGCGCAAATGGTGCCTCTTATCACAACGCAATAAGGTGTATATTCGTAGGACATATAACAACCAGCACCGGTCGGGAGCAGCCGCAACTTTTAATTAATGCTGGCTGTGATCACGTCGATTCCCACGGCACTCATTGTTCTGATGTTCTCCTCAAGGTGACTACTGCACACCTGGTGAGTAGATAACCGGCTGAAAATAAAATTAATATATTATCATATTTTAACGCTTGTTTAAAAAAAACTTGTTGTGTAGGTGACGGGACGCTACTCGCGATAAAATGATCGTGAGTGTGTGTGTGTGTGAGGTCTCCTGTCTGCGATGATGTAGCTGCCACTCTGCCATAATGGCGGTCGACATAAGTGTGGCGGCACTTCACTGAGTTTAAGTATAATGTAGTCAATTTGTCGCTCGGCGAGGCTCGCGGTGTGTACACAATTATCTCGGTAACCATAACCGCCCCCCGGCCTCCGCTCGTTTCGACGCCAATTTATAATTCATACCCCCTCCCTCCCCCGCGCGGGCCCTGTAGTAAACAGCACAAGTTCGCGCGGTGGTCAAGTTACTGTTTAATTTGTTGGGAGTCGCTCTCGACGCGATTTACTTTAAAAGTTTGCCATCAAGCTGAAGTTGTGTGGATAGTGTGTCTGTGTGTGTGTGACGTCACGCGGAGGCCTCCAGCAGGCGTTAATACAATTAGAGGCAGAGTGTGCCGCCTCACCACCGGCTGTGGAAACCGGTTTATTCACCTGCGGATTTAAATACGAAATACGCAATGACAAGCTCACGGTATCCCTGAAGGGTCCTTGAAGGGGTATGCAGAGCTGTGGTTAAAAACAACACCCACTTTTCAGTGAAGATTATTAAATGCCTGTACGACAGATGGGTAGCCATCAATAACTCATCTGTCATGTAGTGTGACATGTAGGTTTCGTCACAAACAATTTTGACTTTTTCCTTAAAGCTCGTTGTTTATAAAATGTCATTGGTATTTGAGCATGCATCGTTTGCAGGTGAGTTCTCAAACCACAGCTCTTTGTGTTATTCCAGTCTGATCCACTCCTGGTGATTATTTTGTTTAAATATAAGTCTAATGATTAAGAATTAACAACATTTTAATTACAAATAGCATTCTCAGGTGAGACAATAGACTATCAGCTGCAATACACTAACTGGTTCCCCTCGCTGCATCGTCCCTCGCCGAGCGAGTCGCGAGTCGAGTCACGTACTTTATTCAATATTTGTTTTATATTTTCATCGAGACTAAACTTGTTCCACTCGTTTGCTCGCAAACACAATTTGCTTGGAAACAAAAGCTGTATTTATGCTCGGAGTTGTAGCGACTTGTCGTAAGTTGCAGCCAGCTGGAGCGAGTGGTACATCGACCAGGGGTGCAGACGAGGAGAGACGTCGAGGTGAAAGGACAACGACCCCCGACGTCGAACCACTATACATTACACAGATAAGATAATAATGCATTTACAGCGTGCGCTTAGATCTAAGCGAAAACATTCAAAGTTATTTTGCTTTAAACACAAGAGGTAGCCAGACTTATGGATCTAGAAACGCTTAAATGACTACGAATGCGGGACGAAACAAGAAAGCTTATATCGTGTGGGACGACATAGGATTTTTTTGGAATGTGGGGCAAAAATGCAATCAGAATACAGAATGAATACAGTCTATTGTTATAGTTTTGAAGAATGTGATGTGAAGAGTTGTCCACAGGCTGCGGTAACCACTTACCTAATCAGGTGGACCGCATGCTTGTTCGACACCATAGTGGTATAAAAAAGTGATTGCATTTAGTTGCATAACATGGGAAAAGGGCAGGAGGATGATGATTTAGCTGCCAAGACAATTATCGTATAATATAGTTATTGTTGATTATAATGTGTACAGCGATCTGTCGGCCCACCTAGGTGAGTGGCTGTGCCTGGCAGCTCTACGAATGCCGTAAAAGATTACCGGAGCCTCCGACCTTATTTACCGGAGCATGCATATAAAAGCCTACTCCCTCCCTCGCCCCCGCCCTCCTCGCCCCGCTCTCCTCGCCTCTCCTAGATTGCTGCCTCTTATTCCGCCTTTTAATCCTCCGCAACGTTATCAATAGTGCAGCCTCCGCCTCTATACATCTCGGACGACTGAGATGTTGCCCCAAATACAAATATCATTGATCACATTTATAGTTCCTCGGGACTTAACACGATAATATTGTGAGTATTTTATGACGAACATGGAATCCTTATTTGCTTGCGACCACGAATAGTGCGTTATTAAAAACAATATTATCTTATGATAAAACGATTTATAAAACATTATCATTGATCAGTTTGAAATGTGCCTGGGTTCCATTAAAATTACGCCACGGCGTACAGCGATATTTTACAGCTATGTATCACGCGGAATATTATAATATATGCATTTTAATCTAGTCTTAATCCCATTTCTTAAGAACAGGTATAACGGAATCAATATTTTTAAACAAATAAGTATTATAAAGTACTGATGAAATGTCACTAGAAAAAAACATCTGCCTTACCTTGCCGCGGTAAAGGGATTTAAACTTGAAGCCCGTTCATGAGCCCGACAGGAGACCGCTATGTAGATTGCTACGAGTTCGCTACGGCGTAGCACCCTCTACGCTGGCTACGTTACATTACTTTACCATAATAATAAAATTATAATGTTTGGTTTCCCCACATTACACAGATATCATCGGGTCTAATAACTGAATTAGACCTCCATTACCGTACAATGACTGGCTATCGACGTACAATTGTTATGATTATTCGTTCATTGCGTGTGTGTGTGTGATATGGTTCAATTGCGTAATAACAGGGACAGAACCGTTCCATTAAATGAGATTAAATCGAAAACTTGTTTATTTATAACAGGAGAACAAACAGTAATATATATTTCAAATTATTTATTTATGTACTTTTATTAACCTTGACATGTTTAATCTTAAGAACGAGTACCTTTGGATGCACAATAGCCATTGTATGAGTGTCTCTGTCTATATGTATGGTGCGAGGTGAATCAAAATACACGCAGTATCCCCACAATTTTTCTCTGCGCGTTCTTTACTCGTGATGGGACCTGTAACTTCTGAAGCTCCCAGTATTATCCACCTGCACATACAATGTTTCTGTAATAACCGATGACAGCATTATGTAAGTGTAAGTTGTAAGAATATTTTAGGTGAATTGCCAGTTTATTCAAATTCAAAGGTATCATATAAGGTCATCATATTAACATATATAATGAAGATAGTACGAAGCATATTACGTAATCGCATTATGATTGTAACGCGCCATAACGGATGGTAATAATCCCATCCAACGGTCGCGTGAGATGGGATCACTCTAGCGCCCGGAACTATATACACGGTATGCCCGGCGATGTCGATAATTCTACCTAGAGCCGCCCGGACACTTCCCGGACACTGGCCGGACACTCGCCGGACACTGGCCGGACACAAGCTGCTATAGTAATGACTAGTACCAAAGAACTCATCTACGAGCCATACATAGATTACGTTGAAACATACATTTGTAAGGTCCTTAATAATGAAAATGATTTATTTTAGCCCTGGTGAGGCACTCATGAATGTTGAAGAAATTGTATATCCTGGCAGGATATCCATGATAAGGTGCTCAGGATACGAATGAATGAGCAAGATTCGATCCTGAACTATTCTTTACTATTATAATGTGGCTTCAGACTACTAACTGCCTCGTTGGTCTAATGGTTAGTACGTTCGCCTGCCGATCACGAGGTCCCGGGTTCGATTCCCGGGTTGGGTCAAAAATTTATATTGGGTTTTTCTGTCAAGAAATTCACAATAAAAATGTCCGGAGTTTGGAATTTGGCGGTGTTTCCACCCCCGTGCCTCGGAAAGCACGTTAAGCCGTTGGTCCTACGCCTGAGTGCACTTGTGTTTGCGCACACACTTGTGCACTATAATATCTCCTGCGCACATGGCTGATCCTCGTTGAGATTAGCCGCCGTAGCCGAAATTCGGTAGGAGAGATCAGTAATGTCGCTTATTAAATAGCTTACAACCACTACAGGGCACACATTCAAATGAGGGGAAAAATACAAATACCTTTATTTGATATGACTTCTTACAAAGTACTTTGAAATTGTCAGAAAGGAACAATAAATTACACTGTACAGGGTTATAAATGCTACCTCCGGGATCGGATGGTTGCTTTTGCTGAAAATAACCCAGCAGGAAACTCAGCAATTACTCTTTTCAAAAATTGCTTTGACATTTTTTAATGGTTACAATATTCTCCCATGAATGCCCATTGACATAAAAAAATAAAGTATAATTGTTATAGATTAGAATTTGATAAATTGGAGCAAAAGAACAGCATCAATGGGATCACTTACAATATTTAGCAAAAAATATACAAGCAATGAATCGAAAGGTGGAAAACTGATTATACAATATTTTAATTTGTCTCAAATTGTGTTAGCATCTCACCGGGCTCGCTCCCTACGGTGGTGATGGTCACCCATCCGCGGGGAGCGTGGCCAGTGTCGCAGATCGATGCCTCGTGGTCCTGCGCTGTAGCCAGTACCTGTGCCGCGAGCCTGCCGCCGAGGACCATTTATATATACGCAACAAACATCATTTATTACTCAGACAATAGCTGCATATTGAAACAGTCGTAGATAGTTCAACAATTATAAGTTACTTACCTCATAATCACCAATATATTAAACATAATAAAAATAAACGGGCACTTATCCAACTCCGGCCTAAATGACTGATGGAAAAACCCAATAACATTCGACTCAGGGTTTGAACTCACGTCCTCGTGCCCCGCAGTAGCGCATGCAACTACTAGACCAACGAGATAGTCATATCGAAAATGATCACTACGAAAATATTAAGTGGTTACCAGAGGTGTTACTTGACTTTCACTGTTAATTGTCATCGTGACAGATGGTGAGGCCATCGCCGTGTCAGGCACTATACATACACACATGTCATGGAATTTATTACCTATTCTTCATGAGCGATGAAGTAAATCTCATCGTTAATCTCATGGTGTGAATCACTGCGCTTATTGAGAAAAACTCATTTGTTCAGGCGACTTTTTAATGATTTTCATTCAATCACTGTCTCCAACGTTCTGTAAGAAGGTATACGGCATTAGTACAGTCGTCTGTCAGTAGATAAAAGTGAAAAGTATTTATTTAACTGCTACGGTCCCGCGGCGTGTTGTTTTAAAGCGAACTTGAGCGTGTCCCCCCTCCCCCCACCCCTTCCCCGGCCCTGCCGCCGCCATCGCCGCCTGACTGGCTGTACATACACCTGTTCATACACGGTGTCAGCCTCACGTGACCAACTATTTGCTCTAATATCACAGTTTAAATATAAGCTTTACAAGCAGTTAGGAATCTAGGAGTAAATCGTTCGAAATGCCACACTCACACACGCGCACATCTATGAGAAAATAAGCGGTATAGGCGTAGTGACAGTAAGAGGTGTCACGTCGTTCACTGACCGTTGTACCGACATTTTTCAAAAACGAAAATAGTACGTCATTTAGACCGTAAATAAAAGAGTATATTTCTAAATCGTTAAGATTGACAACCTTCTCATTCAATGGAGCAAACATTCTTATTTCAAAAATAGGCCTAGTTTCCTTACTGCTCGTAAAACTTGCTATTACCATTCCTGACACACGGGTCGGTGCACTGTTCCCGCCTGGGGATGTAATCAACACGTTATGACAAAATGACGTTCATAACACGAATAACCTTAGTATATAATAATACATTTAATGAATTAATATGCTCGCGCCACCCAAGAAAGGCTTACCGCAAGGAGAGGTTTTTCAACACCCACTTATCACGCATGTCCCCCAATTACCCAATTACCAAATTTATAAGTTTATAATTGAGAGTATTCAAAGAAGATTCCTACGATACTTAGATTTTAAAACCCAACATACATCCGAAAATTATATTCATCGTTGCTCGCGGTATCATTTCTTACCCCTTGAAATTCGACGCAATATCAGTGATATTTGCTGTCTTATGGGCATTGCTAAAGGTTATATTGATAGCCCAGAACTATTGTCAAAATTATCACTTCGAACAAATCAACTGAGTCTTAGAAATAGGTCAGTCCTATATGCACCCTTCACTAGCACTAATTATAGGAACAATACATTTATAATTGGTAGCATTCATAGTTTTAATCAGTGCTCAGCACTGCACGATATTGATTTATTTTGTACAAGTCTAACAACTGTTCAGAAAGTATTATCTGATAACTACTTTAAATAAGTACAATTTCATACACTTAGATTCTTCCTTATTATTATTTGTATTTTGATTTATTTCTTAATGATATTCTCGCCTGGTATATCTCATTTATCTAATATCATATTTAATGTGTCATGTTATTTCATTTGTTTGTTTGTTATGTTTTTAAGCAAAGTTTGTATCGATTAGTTAAGGCTTATATGTATATAAACATTTATAGGTGAACATTTGTTATTGCCATTTAATGACATATAAGATCATTATAATTGTTCACTTGCTGTAAATCTTCCTAATAAAATAAAATAAATAAATAAATGTCACGAGGTTTTTTAACTAAACAGCCCGGGGTCATATTATGTTTACTGGAAGTACATAATATATAGCGTGTATTTACCAATGAAGTAATCACGTACCTGAAAGCCATGTAATGTCCGTAGGAGGAGAGTCCGTCATGGACATATATCATCCATTAGACATAAAAAGTCAATAAAATATGGGTATATTTTAATGTGTGCGGGGTGCGAGTGAATCCCGGTGGACGCGATGCGGCGTCACGTCCGTGACGCGCCGTGCCGGTGCGTCCGCGTGACGTGCCCGTGCGTCCGGGGCCGACCGGTGCCCGCGGTGACGCTTATTGCCGCCTCCCGGTCATTGTATTTGACATCACTTACAATTTAATGAAACTATTGCATTGAACACACACGAACACATTGCTATCGAATCCTAGTCCCGTCCGTTACGAATAATGATTAAAATATAAATTTGTAACGTTCGATTTCAATCAAAAGTGTTCGGCCAATGAAGACAATATTGTTCTCAATGAACAATATTTTTTAAAGAAATAACCGAAAGGTTAGTCGACATCACAGGAGACCGAAGAGCTGGCAGCTACCTCGGTCAAAGAATTAGTCTTGCCATCCAAAGGGGGAATGCTGCCAGTATCTTCGGAACCTTGCCTACAGGGACTCCTTTTAATAATATATTTTAGTTATAAGATTATATTTTTTAAGGTTTTTAGCTATGTAGTTCTTGAATTTAATAATATTATACTTCAAATTAATTGTTTGATGAATAATTAAATAATCAATATCACAAATACAAATTAAGAAATATCTTTATTTGATTACACTATGTCATAGTTAGTTAGTTAAAAAAATCCGCTTACGAACTTTTCAACAAAATAAATCACAAGGAGAGATAATAAAGGCAATTTCAATTCAGAAATCTTGCAATACATAAACAAATACTTCGTTTCAGTGGACTGCAGTGTGGACGCAGCACTCTGCTTATAGACAAATGGTGGCGTAGCTTCGTAGCCCGTAGCCAAGTCGTAGCGTCGTAGCCGTGACGTAGCTCGTAGCAAGCAAACAAGCCCACTCAATGGTTTGTTCGGTTATATTTTACAATATGCTTTTGAATTAATTTATTATTTCAGTCAACTGAGTGTTGGACAGAGCTTTATTCCATTAATAGGCGATGGAGTAAACAATAATGGCTTGCCTTGCCTGCTTCAAACAATAAATAAAACTCGTTAATTACACCACTACAAAATGAGGTTACACAACGTTCCACAATGAAAATAGTTGACCTGAATGATGTGTAGTCTGAGAGCCGATGGAGCTTTGCAAAGTTGACTTAAAAATAGTCTATCGATAATTGTGCGCCGGCCTGAGAGACCAGCGGTGATGCCCACACTTCACTAAACTCATCCGGTCACAGACTTCGTCGTCCCCGCTAAAGGTGCTAATCCCCTCAATTACACCCCCCACTTATGGACCATAGACCACGAGAGAGAGTCAACTTTACAGACGTCTTTATATATGCAAGTTTACTCACTGACAGCTGGATGGTATTTGCACAGACGTTATAAAGGTACTCACAGAGTAAGCAAAGTCACTTAAATAAAATAGACAATTCAATGTGAACTGTGCACTGGCTGACGTCACCATTACAAACAGAACTACTCCTAGTCTTAATTGGGTTTAGTTTGAAAACTTGCTCTCACTCCACCCAATAAGTAATATTGTACTGTTGATGTCTGTGATGTGCGCAGGTCGTGTGGGTATACACGTGCATTGAGTCAAGACACGCGCTAAGCAACTACACACTCGATGTTATTGGAAAAATCACATATCTCAAGTAAAAAGTATCTAGGTAATTTTTTCCAAGTGTCCTGATACTTTTTTAATGTCAATTTGAAGCAAGTATATATCGAGTTAGTATAACTAATTTTAAATTTGATATGCACAATAAGTGTGCAGTCTAGGATCGCATAAATTTTGGGATTTGTTTTAAATGATTTGATATAAGATTTATTGTAATATGTAAATATATAGACGCGTGTCCCGCCGCCCGCCGCCCGCGCCGCTGGGACACACATTACGAGTCATTAGGAGCGGTTGTGCGCCAAATCACATTTATTCTCTACTTGCGCGTATTTGGTTAACGCCGCCTGTTTGTACGACTGATTACATTCGGGGGGACTCCTCGCCGGGCGCTAACATCGTTTCCTTCGGAGGATGTTTTTCATTCAGTAATTGGGTCTAAAGGGCAACACTTGAGCCGCCGTACACTTCATTATGAAACGTTTGATGTTATTTTTAATCTAATCTCATCGAGAGTGAAGACCTCGATTGCGGTGTGGTGGAGCGTAGTGCACAGTGAGGCTGCGATATGGCGGTCGTCACGTGTCACATGTGTGTGACGGCGGCGGCCCGCCATACATCAAACGCGTGTAACAAGCTTATCAGCGCGGCATGCGGCCCGCCCACACCCTGATAACAGCTAAAAAGGTAAGGCACCGCTCGCGCCTTCATTAATCTCGACGTGCCCTTTCATGCCGTATCGGGTCGGCTGGACATACAGGGCTCGTTGTCCGTAAATGTTTTAAAAGGGTTTTGTAAATGTTAAAACATTTTTTGCCAAATATCTAAAGCGTGGGGTTGCTTCGAAGAAATAAGAAAGGAAAATATTACCGTAATCCCCGCGCAGGCCCTCGTTGGGCGCCATCTCCCAAAGTTGCAGCGGTCGACTAATTAATTGATACGCCGTCGCCTTTAATTGATAAAATATGATGAACATTGATTGTAACCATTGAATGTAACCAGATACATTGTATTGTAATCATGAAAATAAATAAAGTATACTAATTTATGTAGATATATATATATATATATATATATATATATATATACATATGTATGTATGTGTACCAACGAGTAGAACATGAATAATCCACGGCTGCCGCGCGACTCTCAAAAGGTTAAAATTAATTAAACTTGCAAATTAAATTATAACGCGAGCGCGACCCGCCGCGGCGTGACGCGGGGTGCGGGGGAGGGGCGCAGGGCGGCGCGGTGTAGGGGGGCGGGAGGTGGATTATTGTGTTCACGGTCGACAACAAATTTGATTTCCATCTGATAGTTAATTGGATGTGGAGAGAAGTTTCCCATTCGGCCTCTTGTGTCGCGCTGCCAGTGCCCAATTATATTCTACGCAAACAACATTTATCTAACCAGTTTACTCCACAAATACGAGCTTTCAAGGGAGGGTACAGCTGAGTCAGCGCGAGTGACGCCGCGGGACATTGTATTCATAAATTACTTGGTTGACTTACAACATTCCTACAAAATTCATTCATCTTATCGTATCAAAAGGTAACAAGTGGCTAAAGTATTATCAACTCAATCGACAACCCTGCTGGTTTAGTGATCATCAAATACTACCTCAGTGGTTGCACATTTGAATTTGATCCCGCTGGAAGCTCATCTCATCTCATCACATTGTGAGACCACGAGGATTTGTGACTTCGTCTTGGTTAACTAGATACTAGTTTTAAATAAAGCTCGCAGCTTGTACACGTTGTTAGAGATTGTGTGTTTCAGGTCAATGTACAGCTGTTCAGTGTGGCGGGACCAGAGGCCGGGAGCTTACCATGAGCTCCTATTACTCCCTATTGCTGCGATATCTTGGCTGTGTGACACTGAAATACTTATAATCGTTGTCACTTACAAGATCGTAATCAGATTTGGTAGACTCCGGTGATGGTATATCATATTGTAATGACATTGTGTGCAATACATTGGGCGCTCCGGTTCAGTCGCGGGGTGCTCCAGCCGGAAGCTACACGTTATTAATAGGTATTTTCGCATCGGCACTCAGCGGCCGGCGCCGGAATAGCTGCATCAGCTGACGCCGGGATCCTGCGCGATCGATCACCAGCACATCACTACTCGGACCGGACGACGTGTCTTTATCAATGCACAGATACTATATTAATTCGTTTCAGTCCAAGCAACTTGATTGGCGCGAGTATCTCCTGAGCATGTCATCGGAAATCTTTCTACAATGTGATACTAGTAGTAGTATTAAGTAAATTATGTAACATGCAAAAAATAGTATCTGTCAGACTTGCATAACATGAAATTGTATATGATCGTACGTGTACAAGTGCCGCGGGGTCGGCTCGATACAAGGGTCCGCCTACAGACGTCGTGACACACATTTAGCTGAATGCAATGCGATAAACATATCGGGCGGTGCACGGGACAGCGCCAACTCACCAACACACCAACGCGGCCAACACGACCAACACAGCTAACACGGTTCGTTACCGTCTGACCTACATACCAAGCGGAGAAGATTTACGTGGATATAAGTTTGTGATAAGTACATTGCGCCGTGTATCGAGGGGCGGTTGAGGCGAGGGCGCGCGCCGGCGGCCGTGGACGGTGCCCGCGGCGAGCGTCCGCCGCCGTGCGAGCGATGTGTACGTAGCGGCTGATTAATATGAGTCGGCGCGCTCTTATTGTTGGTTCGCTCGCATCCTCTCGGACCGTTTATAAATTGCCCCTCGTTGTTGCCATCAAGAGGAATTGCGGCCTATTTATTCACACAATATAGCGACATGCTCGATTGTTACCCTGTTGTGTAACGCTTGTAATGCCGGAACGGGCCCTGCGATGTACTCAGGACTCAAACGAACACTCCGAGGAGCTCTAGGTTACGTTGCGATGGTTTCGTAAATGCATTTTAAACATAACTCGGTGTTGGCTAAATAAATGGCGGTATTTGTGGCTCCGAGGCGCCGCGTCGGCGCTATACAGCATTGCAAACATTTTTAATTGCAAGCGTCGACGATGGAAACTATTTCCACAAATTGTACACATTCTATCGCGTTTACAAAACCAATTTCGTATTTTATTTCTGTAATTAATTTACTAATAGATGTCCAAGGATACATATGAACAGACATTTGTATGAGTAATAAGTTCGTAAAGCTCGGTACATTCAGCATCTGACACATTCATACCTGTCTGAGGGTAGTCAGGTAAGTTGATACTCATAATGACAAAATAAGAAGTAACCCGCGTAATTTGTATCCAATTTGTAGACATTAGGTAGGTAATTGCAAACGTTGAAGTAAATGGGTGTGGCAGTGTCGGTAGACTTTCTATGTGCATTCATTAGCGTAAGAACCAAATCGTGGATATTTTAAAATGTTTAGTAGAATACCTTGTGAATAGTTTATAAGATAGTGTGTACTTATTTTGCGGCCGCAGCAGCGTGGCCGGGGCGGGCGGCTCGCGAGGGCGGCGTGACGTCACGCGTCAGCCGCGATAGCCTTTGACCGGGAGAGCTGTGACGTCACACTCATCGTCAATATACTTTTTATAAGCCGTGATCCCGCTTATCTCAGAGGAGCATAATATAGAAACACAAATATAACTAGCGCGTGCCGCGTGTCTCCGACTCAAACATGTTTTTCCATCTGTTATTGAATTTGTATATTTTAATATGTATGAGAATATTTTTCGGTGTCGTGTTATTCTTACGAGATATTATTACAATGTTATTATATTGTAGCTCGCACACCTGGCTGGTAGGACGCACTAGACGAGTCAGGTTGACCTGCACAAGACAATGTATCTACATCGTTGCCTATTCAGTACATTGCACTATGACTTTAGAATGTCGTTGAAACTAATAGCTCGAAGCGCGTAATGTAATCGTACTTGTATCACCTTAGCTTCAACTCTATTATCGACAGGAGTTTGGTACCGACGGCGCCGGGCCGCTAGCGGGGTTACGACTTTGCTCTCAGCGAGTCATAATTTATGCCAATAACAGACTGGCAGTGACGTCACTCAACATTTGAAATGGGTATTAAAAGGGATTAATTATTATAATTGGTGTGTTCGGACTATTGGGGATTTCATTATAACAATGAGCTCCCTGGCTGTCCTGGTGCGTGAGCGCGATCATTATCAGTGTGCCAATATCGTACACATGAATTTCGAATCACAATTACAAAAATGTACAATTTTATACATTGGAAGTCTAATGCATTTTCCCAAATTCTGATAACAATCATCAATCTCCACAAGTAGACAGTAGAGCACGCTGTGTGTGAGTGAAAGTCGTTAACGTAATCGATATGAGTAAGTAAACTATGTATAATTAATCTAATTAGCATGTATACAAATGTGTAGTATTAGTTTCGGGTGTCGCATGGATCACGTAGTAGTGCGGCGCGTGCGACAAATGGGCCAAGTTGGCGACACGTTCCGGCGCCTCGCACGCCGCGTGCCCACTGCAACACCACAGCTCACCTGCAGCTACATCATACCACCTGTGACCACACTAAGAGAAATACATCTGCACTGAGAGATCTTGCGCTTATCTAACCTAACATTGAATGGTACCTAATGTAGGGATACCACGAAAGTGACAAACAAAGCACAATTTTTTTTTGCATGATGGTAAAGGCAATTTATTTTCAAGTTCGTCCTCTTGTATCCCTTAGTTGAGAGGGCTGAACTAAAGTTGTGATAGTAGTCAACTCCTGGCAAGTGCTGTGAAAGTATCGTTAATGCGCCTCAGCCGTGTCGTGCGGTACACCTGCCGCGCCCACTGATCACCCAGCGCGGCGAGGAGGGCAGCGAGCGGTTATTAATGGCGTCTCCACGGAACACTTATTATCTTGACATCTCAACTACCTTCGACCCAGCATAACTATCGACGAGGAAATGAATTTCCTCCTGGAACCACTGCTGGCTGTTGGTGGAACGACGAGGAGTAGGATTAAGAACTGTCAGACCTAGGTCAGGTTTGACAAGTATTGTATGAACACTAGCCTCGGGTAAAACCACCCGCGTTGGATTACCGATAAAAACTATGTTACTTTACTAGTGATAATTTTCAAGTTTTTAACATTTTCAAGAGACGTGGTGTGAGTAGTCGCCTGCTACGCAAGCGACGCAATTCGAATCCCAGCGGGGCCCCGTAAAATTAGTTTTTCTAAAAAAACTTATGTACAGTGATTTTACAACACGTGCTTTACGTTGAAGGAAAACATCGTGAGGAAACCTGCATATTTTTCAGAATACCTGTGACGGCGATAGACTCACCCTCTGTCACGTTGGCACTTAATCATCTTCGGTGAAAAGTGGGTGTTGTGATAACAACATCTCTGCCTGCCCCTTCGGGGAATACAGGTGTGAGCATATATGTATGTATGTATGTATGTAACATGTTCCTTTGATAGTTCGCTCCCATTGGTCGCACCGGTTTGGTATGAAGCCTAGTAGAGCCTTCCTCGTTGAATTAACTATCCAACACAAAATTAATTTTCCAACTCGTATCAATAGTTCCCGAGATTAGCGTGTTCAACCTAACAAACTCTTCAACTTTATAATATTAAAATAAAGTATAGTATAAAATATAGCATACTATACACGTATAACAGTTTAGTTAAGTTAGAAATAGGAATAGGTATAACTTTCCTTGACCATGCTCCGGGACGCTAAGTGGATTGAGGAAAAGATTTTAATTCTCGAATGTTTAATTTATTAAGGTGAGATATAATGTCGTCCCCGTGGGGGAGGGGAGTGTTGCCAAGGGGAGAAGGGGCTCGGCTGAGCACTGAGTCAGGCGCGGCTACAAACCCGAAGATATCTGTGTTACACCTTCTGCCACCTACTAGTGTACTACAGACAGTTCTTCTCCATACAGACACGGTGAAAATAGTTCGGCCTTGTCTCGCTTCGACCTCCCTTCCTCCGACAATTCGTCTGCTCTGTCAAGTTTTGAGAAATAAGGGGAGGTGAGGTATCGGCTTGTAGAGCGCTTCATGTAGTATAAACATGGTGTAGTATGATACATGAACAAGTACTTCGGGTGTGGGAGTTGGAGTTGCAGAAAGGTATTGCAGGCACAGTCGTAGCGTTAACGGCCGTAATGATTATATGAAATGTTAAACTTGATGTTAGATTTGATGTATTATGTAGACAATATACTCTATATCGCTAACGTTACATCGATCCACCAAGTTCAAAGGGCATAAACACAGATAAACTATTCGTCTGTTATAGTCTACTCTATATAACAAGTTTTTTGGTACCAATATTTATGCAGACACGTCACTTTCTGTTTTCTTGTCTTTGTAATTGTTTCTTCTACCTCAGTTGATGGTCTGCAAATAAGCAATGTATTGATATAAAGTACTATGTCAACACCAGGCAAGTACTTTAGGAGTTGTTTCAATGGGACAAGTCCTATCTTTTACTATTGAATGCACCATGTTAACAAATCCAACAATCATCCTCCCTTCCTCAATAGGCAAATGTAATTGGTAAAAAAACTTTTACTGCGTCATTTTA
Organism: Watsonalla binaria; assembly: GCA_929442735.1. Lineage (NCBI taxonomy): Eukaryota > Metazoa > Arthropoda > Insecta > Lepidoptera > Drepanidae > Watsonalla > Watsonalla binaria. Next base: position 70,479 of record OV838929.1, on the reverse strand, counting down.
GAGTGATTGAAGGCAGGTTGTATTGATTGGTGGAAGCCATCGATGTTGTGATGTGCGGACAACAGAGCCGTGTAATGTAATGCAAACAGACGAGGAGCGAACACAAAAGAATGCTGTTTGTTGTTGGTGGGCCCGCGGGGGGCCGCGGGGGGCCGCGGGGGGCGGCGGGGCTCGCCTCGCCACTGGCACACTGATTGCCCTGTACTCGTAGCTCTAGGAATTGCTGAATCTTGGATGAACCTTCGTGCTCACAAGTGCACTATGCTAATTACAATGAAATGTAATAACACAGCCACGGTGACCCTGGGGCTTCGCCCAGTCGAGAAATCGCCTGCTACGCAAGCGACGCAAGTTCGAATTCCAACATTCTGAACCAATTAGTTTTTCTAAAAACTTAAGTGCCGTGATTTCACACCACGAGCTTTACGGTGAGAGAAAACATGAGGAGTCATGTATATGTCTGAGAAGTAATTCAAAATCGTATGTATAGTGTATGAGACGGCGATGGACTCATCCTCTGTCACGTTAGCACTTGATCATCTTCGGTGAAATGTGGGTGTTGTTTGTTGAGATTGAAAATGACTATCCATCAAAAGTTTAGACCTGTCTGACTGGTATTATTTCAGCGCATATCCTACAGTGCTGGTCCTGACATGACATTTGGAGGGTGTGTTTTTTTGAGGTGTAAGTATATCCTTAAAGAAGGGTTTTGCGAAATTCTCACCTAAGGGGTTGAAGTGGGAGTTTTAATTACCTGTGATATTTTTTTTGCCCAGGGTTGAGGGTAGCTTGTTATAACCATGTTAGATTTAATTACGACGTGTTACGTCGATAGCCTGTGATACGCACCACTCATATATAAAACTAAAGCAATCCTCAAATATCTAAAATACTGAATTCATATCATAATCTAATTATATTGAAACATCTTTCCATCTGTATCGTTGTTGTTGTGTAAAATTACGTTCATTTTTATAATAACAAAAGTTTATGGCACTTACTTGTTCCTTCTCACAACAGTCATCAATGTATTTTTCCTCCAATTTACTTGTCTTCAGCGCGACGAAGGGGAAAACGTAAAATTTACTTGAATTTTTTCACGAATAATCGACATCACAACAACACAAACACTTCCCATTTATAACTTAAGAACTTTTTTATAGTTTGTTCAAGCGTAACTTAAGAAATGGAGAGGTTCATAGCACAGTTGATGTTGCAGATCATTCGACTAGCCAAGTTAAGCAACCTCTACACAAAGCCAGTATTTGGATGATCAACAGGCAGTTGCTTCCAGTAACAATATAATCAGGTGATCAGTCTTTTTGAGTTGAATCAACAGCAGTCACCAACAAATTATGATGAGTTTAATTGTTCAAACTTTTGGTGTAATATAATTATTGTAGCAGATTAGTGTCGGGACCAGACCATGTGTAAATGTATACTCAGTCGATGGTATTTGTAATACGAGTAGGATCCGGCGGGTGGATCGCTCAGAGCTAATTGTTTATGCACGCCGAGGCCGCGCCTGCACTGCTCTCAACCCCTAAAAATTCCATCTCCTGGATTATTCCACTTCACCTGTGCTTTAATAAACAATCCTACTCTAGCGCCGCACACATGAGAGGGCGCCTCCAATGTAAAATATACTACGTAATGTTACAATGAAAAAGGATGTATTTTTTTTGTCCACTATTAAAAACATCGTTACCCAATATAATTTTACATTATCACTGAGTAACAGGGCTATATTATTGTTGATCCTACGCAGGTTATAGTGCGCGACACAGCTGGTAGCACACCAAGTAAGGTGTTTAGTGCAAATTTTCTTCATTACGCAGTTTAAGTAGAGTAGCCCTGAATAAGGCTTAGATTTGACATTAGTTTAATAATATATGTCGTGAGAGGCAGGAGGGCAGGATACAGTGTGTACGTCAGAGGCAAGTCGAGTCATCGGATAAGGAAGCCCGTGTGTACGTATTAAAGCTCGCTTCACACCGTGCACACTTACAATTAAAATATATTGAATGTTCTTAAAAAATCTCGTTTCACGTGTCTTCAGAGAGCTGTTCCCGAGTGGTAACCAAATCCAGCAAGGTGGTACAGGAATATTGTATATATACAGTCTACATCATCAGTATGTCACTAGGTAACTACTTATATTGAAACAGAATTAAAGTGATTGAAGAGATTAAAAGTTGTAGATTCGGCTTCTACATATCTCTTATATTCGATTTATTCTCTTATATACAACGTATCACTTCACTAGGAGCATCTTCGCTTCATACTGTCGGGAGCACTGGCGTAAGATCACCGCGTGATCACGATAAACTCACCTTAACACACGAACATAACTAGTTAAATGTTTGTAGTAGAGAGTGGAGTGTGCTTTAGGACCGTATCGGAGGTATTACCTTGTTCAGATTATCCGGCAATTTCCTCACGTCGCGAGCATGCATCCGGCTCGCCGGCTGATCCGAATAATGGACCATTTGTTTAGATTGTATCAGAATACTGTTGCTTCCAGAACGATTCTTCGCTTTGAACTGAATCGAGTGAGAACACCTGATTGATGTTGGCGATTAACTAATGGAAGGGATGGAGAAGATAAAGGAATTTATAAATTGACATCAGCTTTATGAGAGGATATTGACCTGCATTGACGCTTCCGCATAGACGGTTACAAGGGAAGACCTTGGAAACGATTATTGGATCGTGTGAATTATGACACGACTTTATTGAATACAGGTATCATGTCTAATAGAATCAAAATACATAAATACAATCAAATGGGATGTGTTGAGCGTAGAAGGTCGGTTGATTTGTCACCAGGATGTAGCTACGGAGTAAAGCGTCCGTCTCGCTATTTGAAATTTAATATTTAAATTATTCATGAAACAGAAAATATCTTTAACTGTCTATGTGATGAGGGCTCGGTTTGGTGATTTGTATGCGGACACGTCATTGAACACTATGTTGGCTTCTGTTTAATTTACTTTTGTTTCCTAAATAATAAGCAGCACCAGCTCAACCTTAGCTATCTTATGTGGGAGAAGGGGAAATATGAATAAAAATGAATTAATTAAATTAATGGATTCGCTGAGTTGCCTTAGTGCGAAAAATATAATATTATTTGCATTTCCCTACAGCAGAGGATTGTCACAGAGGGAAAATAATATTAGATATAATTTGAATTGTTGCATGCAAACAATAACCAATTATAATAATTTTTTTACATTTATTGACATAAATAACAATTCAATTATTTCATATTTTAATGTGACAAGTGAAAGATTTTATCTTTCCTTTAGATATAAACGACAAGTAGCAAGCATGCTACATTATTGTATACACGTATTTAATTTGAACACAGCCAAATCATTGGCTAACAAGACTACCTGTGTGAAGTTTGCAACTGAAGTGTAGGAAAAAATTTTTTTCGTCATGTGTTCGATTGTACCCGGTATGTACCGGATTGTACCGCTTTTTAAATCGTTTGTACCCCTAGGGGGTAAAAGTTATAGGGGGGGTAAATATTTTGGCAACTAAGTATAAAATATTGAAAGTTTGTAAATGCCATTCGATAGTACCCAGCACGTAGAGGATTGTACCGTTTTTTATTTCGTTTGTACCCCAAGGGAACAAAAGTTATGGGGGGTTAAACATTTTGAAATCGAAATATTGTAAATTTGTACATGCCATTCGATTGTACCCAGCACGTAGAGGATTGTACCGTTTTTTGTTTCGTTTGTACCTCAAAGGGCCCCGAGATATGGGGGTTGAAAGTTTCAAACTTTCCACTGTCATATCTCGGGGCCCTTTGAGGTACAAACGAAATAAAAAGCGGTACAATCCTCCACGTATATGGTACTATCCAATATAAAAATAAAAAACGTTGGTACCTCAAAACATTCCGAATTAGCCCGAGTTGCCAGATGTCCCCACGGATATCTCTGGACCCCATGGGGTACAAACGATATTTATACGCATACCGGATTGTGCCGAGTACGGAGAGGATTGTACCGCTTTTTGTTTCGTTTGTACCTCAAAGGGCCCCGAGATATGGGGGTTGAAAGTTTCAAACTTTCCACTGTCATATCTCGGGGCCCTTGGGGGTACAAACGAAATAAAAAGCGGTACAATCCTCCACGTATATGATACTACCCATTGCAAAAATAAAAAACGTTTGTACCTCAAAACATTCTGAATTAGCCCGAGTTGCCAGTTGTCCCCACGGATATCTCTGGACCCCATGGGGTACAAACGATATTTATACGCATACCGGATTGTGCCGAGTACGGAGAGGATTGTACCGCTTTTTGTTTCGTTTGTACCTCAAAGGGCCCCGAGATATGGGGGTTGAAAGTTTCAAACTTTCCACTGTCATATCTCGGGGCCCTTGAAGGTACAAACGAAATAAAAAGCGGTACAATCCTCCACGTATATGGTACTACCCAATGCAAAAATAAAAAACGTTGGTACCTCAAAACATTCCGAATTAGCCTGAGTTGCCAGTTGTCCCCACGGATATCTCTGGACCCCATGAGGTACAAACGATATTTATACGCATACCGGATTGTGCCGAGTATTGAGAGGATTGTACCGCTTTTTGTTTCGTTTGTACCTCAAAGGGCCCCGAGATATGGGGGTTGAAAGTTACAAACTTTCCACTGTCATATCTCGGGGCCCTTGGAGGTACAAACGAAATAAAAAGCGGTACAATCCTCCACGTATATGGTACTATCCAATGCAAAAATAAAAAACGTTGGTACCTCAAAACATTCCGAATTAGCCCGAGTTGCCAGTTGTCCCCACGGATATCTCTGGACCCCATGGGGTACAAACGATATTTATACGCATACCGGATTGTGCCGAGTACGGAGAGGATTGTACCGCTTTTTGTTTCGTTTGTACCTCAAAGGGCCCCGAGATATGGGGGTTGAAAGTTTCAAACTTTCCACTGTCATATCTCGGGGCCCTTGGGGGTACAAACGAAATAAAAAGCGGTACAATCCTCTCCGTACTCGGCACAATCCGGTATGCGTATAAATATCGTTTGTACCCCATGGGGTCCAGAGATATCCGTGGGGACAACTGGCAACTCAGGCTAATTCGGAATGTTTTGAGGTGTACCAACGTTTTTTATTTTTGCATTGGGTAGTACCATATACGTGGAGGATTGTACCGCTTTTTATTTCGTTTGTACCCCCAAGGGCCCCGAGATATGACAGTGGAAAGTTTGAAACTTTCAACCCCCATATCTCGGGGCCCTTTGAGGTACAAACGAAACAAAAAGCGGTACAATCCTCTCCGTACTTGGCACAATCCGGTATGCGTATAAAAATCGTTTGTACCCCATGGGGTCCAGAGATATCCGTGGGGACAACTGGCAACTCGGGCTAATTCGGAATGTTTTGAGGTACCAACGTTTTTTATTTTTGCATTGGGTAGTACCATATACGTGGAGGATTGTACCGCTTTTTATTTCGTTTGTACCTCCAAGGGCCCCGAGATATGACAGTGGAAAGTTTGAAACTTTCAACCCCCATATCTCGGGGCCCTTTGAGGTACAAACGAAACAAAAAGCGGTACAATCCTCTCCGTACTCGGCACAATCCGGTATGCGTATAAATATCGTTTGTACCCCATGGGGTCCAGAGATATCCGTGGGGACAACTGGCAACTCGGGCTAATTCGGAATGTTTTGAGGTACCAACGTTTTTTATTTTTGCATTGGGTAGTACCATATACGTGGAGGATTGTACCGCTTTTTATTTCGTTTGTACCTCCAAGGGCCCCGAGATATGACAGTGGAAAGTTTGAAACTTTCAACCCCCATATCTCGGGGCCCTTTGAGGTACAAACGAAACAAAAAGCGGTACAATCCTCTCCGTACTCGGCACAATCCGGTATGCGTATAAATATCGTTTGTACCCCATGGGGTCCAGAGATATCCTTGGGGACAACTGGCAACTCGGGCTAATTCGGAATGTTTTGAGGTACCAACGTTTTTTATTTTTGCATTGGATAGTACCATATACGTGGAGGATTGTACCGCTTTTTATTTCGTTTGTACCTCCAAGGGCCCCGAGATATGACAGTGGAAAGTTTGTAACTTTCAACCCCCATATCTCGGGGCCCTTTGAGGTACAAACGAAACAAAAAGCGGTACAATCCTCTCAATACTCGGCACAATCCGGTATGCGTATAAATATCGTTTGTACCCCATGGGGTCCAGAGATATCCGTGGGGACAACTGGCAACTCGGGCTAATTCGGAATGTTTTGAGGTACCAACGTTTTTTATTTTTGCATTGGGTAGTACCATATACGTGGAGGATTGTACCGCTTTTTATTTCGTTTGTACCTCCAAGGGCCCCGAGATATGACAGTGGAAAGTTTGAAACTTTCAACCCCCATATCTCGGGGCCCTTTGAGGTACAAACGAAACAAAAAGCGGTACAATCCTCTCCGTACTCGGCACAATCCGGTATGCGTATAAATATCGTTTGTACCCCATGGGGTCCAGAGATATCCTTGGGGACAACTGGCAACTCGGGCTAATTCGGAATGTTTTGAGGTACCAACGTTTTTTATTTTTGCATTGGATAGTACCATATACGTGGAGGATTGTACCGCTTTTTATTTCGTTTGTACCTCCAAGGGCCCCGAGATATGACAGTGGAAAGTTTGAAACTTTCAACCCCCATATCTCGGGGCCCTTTGAGGTACAAACGAAACAAAAAGCGGTACAATCCTCTCCGTACTCGGCACAATCCGGTATGCGCATAAATATCGTTTGTACCCCATGGGGTCCAGAGATATCCGTGGGGACAACTGGCAACTCGGGCTAATTCGGAATGTTTTGAGGTACCAACGTTTTTTATTTTTGCATTGGGTAGTACCATATACGTGGAGGATTGTACCGCTTTTTATTTCGTTTGTACCTCCCAGGGCCCCGAGATATGACAGTGGAAAGTTTGAAACTTTCAACCCCCATATCTCGGGGCCCTTTGAGGTACAAACGAAACAAAAAACGGTACAATCCTCTACGTGCTGGGTACAATCGAATGGCATGTACAAATTTACAATATTTCGATTTCAAAATGTTTAACCCCCCATAACTTTTGTCCCCTTGGGGTACAAACGAAATAAAAAACGGTACAATCCTCTACGTGCTGGGTACTATCGAATGGCATTTACAAACTTTCAATATTTTATACTTAGTTGCCAAAATATTTACCCCCCCCTATAACTTTTACCCCCTAGGGGTACAAACGATTTAAAAAGCGGTACAATCCGGTACATACTGGGTACAATCGAACACATGACGAAAAAAATTTTTTCCTTCACTTCAGTTGCCAACTTCACACAGGTAACAAGACTGCTTCTATTGAGCAGGCAAACAAGGACATTATATGTAATGATTCTTTGGAATATGTTCCAAATACTTTAAATTAAGTTATAAGACAACAGAGACAATCTCTGGCGATTTTATGAATAATAATGCTACTTCCTTTATTAAACTTGTTCATCAGAACATCCAAGGAATGTTAAATAAAGAATTAGAATTGGAGTTGTTCATGGACTGTAATGATATTCATGTATTATGTTTAACAGAACATTGGCTTAGGGACGAGCAGTTCATGTTCAACTTCTGTAACCATCAGGTTGCTAGTGCCTTCAGCAGGAAGGTTGCAATACGAGGAGGCTCCATGATTATTTTAGAAAAACGCATGAAATATAAAGAACGTCTGGATGTTGTGCACCTTTCTGCGGAGAGTACTATTGAGTTATCATGTATAGAGTTAGAGCAATACATTGTTGTGTGCGTATACCGACCCCCTAGTGGAGCTTTCGAGCATTTTGAACAAATCATGGATGAAGTTTTGGTAAAAGTCTGTACTTCAGGTAAAAATATAATCATATGTGGAGACTTTAATGTCAATATTTTAGAAAATTCATCCATGAGCAACCGATTAAAATGCCTTTTTAGTTCCTCTAATTTATTTTACTTATTTTCTGAGCCAACACGAATAACAAGTTCATCAGCAACTTGCATTGATAACGTGTTCACAAACTTTCGGCCCACTAGTAATGAAATCATAAGTAAATTAGACTCTGACCACTGTGGCCAATTAATAACTTTCAGTAAGAAAAATGTGAAAGCTCCCAAGAAAAGAGTTACTTATATTCCCATAAATGCAAATCGCTTGAGCCGTTTTCGAGGTAATGTCCAAAGTAAGTTTCCTTTAATAAATAACCACCTTGCGTGTAATGCAATGTACAATTCTTTTTTTCAAATTGTACACGCAGAACATAAGCGCATATTTACCCCGAAGACGGTTCTATTGGGAAAACGTTTGTCGTTTAGTGAGTGGGCTACCCCAGGCATTCACATAAGTAGACGAAGGCTGTATGAACTTTATCAAGAAAAATCTATTAATTTTAATTTGGAATTTACAAATTATGTTAAAAATTACTCAAAATTATTTAAAAAGGTTTGTTCAGACGCCAAGTCTCTTGCTGTGAGAAATAAAATTTTGAAGTCCTCCAATGTAACTAAAACAACTTGGGACATTATTAATTCTGAAACTGGAAAAACTTCTCTTAAGAATGACTCAATAACTCTAAAAATTAATGATCATATAATTAAGACTGATATTGATGTGGCAACTACTTTTGAGACATTCTTTGCTGATATACCAGTTTCATTAACCAAAGCCTTAAATTCGTCTCCCGCAGCAGCAGAAGCCATTTTAAAAATGCATGTGGATAAATGTAACGTTGCATTTAAGTTTAAAACTGTTACCCCCAGAGACATTGTCAAAACTTTTGAAACGCTAGATATGAAGAATTCAGCTGATTTATGGGGACTTTCTGTTAAAGTACTCAATAGTATTATTGATATTGTTGCTACTGATCTAGCTTTATTATTTAATGTTTGTATTGAAAGTGGTGAATTTCCTGATCAAATGAAGTATAGTAAAATAATTCCTTTATTAAAAGCTGGTAGTATTAACGACCCTACGAACTTTAGACCTATATCAATACTGCCAATTTTCAGTAAAATTTTTGAAAAACTAATACTTAATCAACTTTTAGCCTTTTTTAATGAACATAATTTGATGCACACTAAACAATACGGTTTCACAAAGGGTCGCTCGACTACCGATGCAGGTGTCGAGCTCATTAGAAAAATTCTTGAAGCTTGGGAAGCTTCACAGGATGCTCTAGGTGTATTCTGTGATCTATCTAAAGCCTTTGATTGTGTGCACCATGAAACGTTGATCAGGAAGTTAGATCACTACGGTGTAAGAGACCTGGCTCTAAAACTTATATCTTCATATCTAAGTAATAGAATACAAAAAGTCGATATACATGGCGTAACATCTCCGGGGTGTCTAATAGAGATGGGTGTTCCACAGGGTTCAATTCTTGGTCCGTTTCTCTTTTTAACTTATATTAATGATTTACCTTACATGGTAAGCAATAAACACGATATTGTATTATTTGCTGATGATACTTCTCTGATTTTTAAGATAGACCGGCAAAAAGCTAACCTTGACGATGTGAATAATGCTCTCTCTGACGTAGTACATTGGTTCAGCGCTAATAACTTAGTACTCAATAGTAAAAAAACTAAATGTGTCAAGTTCACTATGCCAAATGTGAAACAAGTGCAAACCAATGTACTTATCAACGACGAAGTGTTGGACCTTGTTGAAACAACAGTTTTCCTTGGAGTTACATTGGATCATAAATTGCAATGGGGGCCCCATATAGCTGGATTGTCGAAAAGACTCAGTTCTGCAGCATTCGCAGTAAGGAAAATTAGACACCTAACTGATATAAACACAGCTCGGTTGGTCTATTTTAGTTATTTCCATAGTGTTATGTCTTATGGCATCCTTTTATGGGGAAATGCTACAGACATCAGTTCTATCTTTGTGCTGCAGAAACGGGCTGTTCGTGCAATCTATAAACTCAAATCTAGAGATTCTCTCAGAGAGAAGTTTAAAGAAATAGGGATAATGACTGTGGCATGTCAATACATATTTGAAAATTTGATATATGTAAGAAAGAATATAGATAGTTTTAAGAAAAATAGTGATATGCACAATATAAATACACGCAAGAGGGATAAACTCCGTGTCCCTGTGACTAGACTGCACAAAACTAGTAACTCTTTTGTGGGGCAAAGTATACGCCTTTTCAATAAACTACCATTAAAAATGTGTGAACTACCATTTTTAAGTTTTAAGGCAAGCATCAAACAGAAACTTTGTGAAAAAGCATATTATAGTGTAACTGAGTATATTGATGATAGCCAAGTATGGCAATGAGTTGCTCACTCTTCCATTGAAATGTACTTAAGCAACCCTATGTATATAGAAGGGACACATGTAAAAAAAAAAAACCGGGGAGTTTGTTTCGCCGTTTCTTCTCCTGACAGGCTTACTTTTGGAAACGGTAGTAAATTTACTTAAGTTAACGTAAGAAAAATGACGTTCAATAAGTGTTCCAAGTGTCCCTTATATTGAATAAAACTTTTTGATTTGATTTGATTTGATTTGAATGCTCTCGGCCCTATGATGTCACTTTCTTAATAGCTGTTGAGTAAATGTTATGAAATTGTTAGATTAGTTAGTTGTGTTCATTGTCAGCTGTAATTGACGGCTGCTATTTCCGCTGAGTATTGAAGCGGCGGACGTATTGGCGATTTATATCACGCAATAACTTGGCCATTGTCGGCAAGGGCTCCCAATCACTGGGCGATTGTCTCAGCTCGGTAAATATTCACGAGCCGTCATTAACGGACAAACTTTATCTTTCCGCGCTCATTATGCAGCCCTCCCCCCTCCTCCATCCCCGCCGCCTCGCTCCCGTCTTCTTGGCTGTCCTGCTCACAACCTGTATAAAGTTATATACAGGTGCCGTCAGGAGCTTTGATTTCTCAATATAAATAGTGGCAGTAACTGAGCATGTATTTTATTCATGTTGCAGCATGCAAACAAGACAGATACGGACTCATTAAATGACTACTTCAAGGTCAGCGCTCATAACTCGTGATGGTACATGTATTTACTAAAGTAATAAATTACGCAGTACCAGCTCCGTACGTGAAAAGTCAACCTAGTACTAAAGACTTTCTTCTTCAATAAATAATCGGAAGAGTGTACACTGCACTGGGGGACTACCATCATCGGTTTAAGCAGAGCGTATATTAAGAACTTCAGAGCTTTGACGTTCTATTTTTATACCGTAAATTCAAACTTCGAAGCTGAGAAGTTCTTAAAAGGTGCTGCTTAACTGCAACGATCATAGTTGACCCCCAGTCCTCCGAAATGATGAGTCATTGTCAAGTTAATTACCCTCGTTGGTATTCAGACGCCAACTTCAGAAATAATTCATTAAACAATCGTTTACTTTTTCTGGCTGGAATTGGTGGTCTTTACCCGGTGAGCCCGACCAGCCAAGTACATCATTAGGCACTGGTGTGTGTGCCATTATCGTCGGTATGTTACATTGTGTGCAAAACCTAGACAGTTTAGTTTAATACTAATTGAGGCTCGAGATGACCAGCCCCAGGCAGCACCTGCTCACAAGTGCTCCTCAACCATCATGTATAGTATTTACAGGAGCACGTGGCGCGGCCCGCTCCGTACTCCGTACAAATGATAACTTGTATAGGCACAACGAGGGCGCGTGTTTTTGGGCGGAACAATACATAATTAATTCTGCGCCGCTTTATTCCTAAATACAGCGCTAGTCGCGCTCAATGGATCCACTGAGCTGTAACACTGTGCCAGGCCAATGTGGACTCTCTGCCATTACAACTAGAGCGTGATCGCGTGCAGGCGGTGACGTGCCGGCTGTTATGAAAGTTTGAAGAGCCGGGCGAGTGATGTCTGCGCTGTATTATTTAGCCGAATGTTCCCACTTCCCGCGTGTCCGCTTCGCTGATCAATATACGCTCTTCACGTGTGGCCGCTAACGTCAGTAGCCGCCCACAGCACGCACTACACCTCTAGTGGTATTAGTGGGAGGCAAAGTAAGCGGCGGTGGATCTGACAGGAAACACGCAACGGTTATTAATCTTTACAACAAGTTTAGTGGTGCTGTAGTGGCCTTGAGGTTGAGCAGTCGCCTGCTACGCAAGCGACGCAAGCTCGAATCCCAGCGGGGCCTGTACCAACGAGTTTTTCTAAAAAAACTTATGTACAGTGATTTCACACCATGTGCTTTACGGTGAAGGAAAACATCGTGTGGAAACCTGCATATTTCTGAAAAGTAATTCAAAGACGTATGTAAAGTGTCTGAGACGGCGATGGACTCACCATCGGTCACGTTAGCACTTAATCATCTTCGGTGAGAAGTGGGTGTTGTGATTACACCACCTCTGCCTACCCCTTTTGGGGAATACGAGCATATGTATGTAACAAGTTTAGTGTAATAGGAACTTTTTCTTCTCTGTTCCCATATTTGCGCTGAAGATATATTTCAGTATTCTCGTTACAGGCGGTGAGACCGCCTTCTCTCACACACATTATTAGTGTGTTTATTTTTCTCCACTTAAACAACCAGACCAAAAGATTGAACCCAGATAGTTTCAAACCAAGCATGTTTTTGTAACTAATTTTGTGAAGGGAAGATGACTCCCTCGGCGGCTTTCAGTGGATCTTCACAGAGTTATGTCCTTTGTTCAGTTTACGTCATACAAAGCTGATTGGCGTCACTAAAGTTAGCGAACGTAGACGGCCGCTTGCTGCTAAGCGAAGAAGCAATGTTTCGTCGCTGCGAGGTATCCGCGGCACGAGGCATGCGCGCGATGTGATGCTCCCCGCGATCTTCGGCTTATTTAGGTAATTCGAGAGCGATAAAGCCGAGTCGATGAGGCTTTCTAACTTTTCACATTTGCGTGAAATATACGAGCACGGCTGGCGCGTGCCCCGAGCGCGGCGCCGGTACACCGTTATGTTAGTATTATTGCCTTCCACAGCGACTCCAAGCAAATTAACTGCTAATACATTTGGCGTGGCACAGGTACCTTGGCTCACGACGCCAGGAGTTTGGTAATGGTAATCCAGTTGGCAGCCGCGCGCCGAGCACATACAGAACGCGTGTGAGCCGCGTGCCGTGAATATCGCCAAATTGTGTTTGCAGTACGTTGGGAGCATTCCAGCGAGCGGCGAGATGCGCGCCTCAGACACCGAATAGTTAGTTTGCTGAAAGCTCCGGTTCGTTGACTGCCGCGGGGAGAGTCGAGCTTGTTCAACACTTGCTACGTTAGTTATGATCATCTCTGAGTAGGGGCTTGTTTAGACGAGAGGTGTATAACACGGTGCTGTAGTGCGGTGCACGCACACAATGCGGCCCCTGGACGGTGAACGATAGGAGAGAGAGCTTCGAGAGCGGCGCGGGTCGATGACATCATTGTCTACAGCCTTGTGTACACATGATGTTTATTCGCTATTATTGAATCATGAACATGTAAATGTAACACACTCTTTCAATGTCATTTTCGAACTAGCCTGCAACCAACCAATTATATTCACTAACATCAACTCATTATGACCGTTTAAGTATTTATACATACATCTAAGACTTCCTCGTTGGACTTGTGGCAAACGCTGCAAAGGAACAAGATGGCCTGGGTTCGACCCCGGGTCGGGCAAAGTGATATTGTTGTGTTTGGATTAGTGCTCGGTTAATGGCAGTTGACTTGCCCCCTATTACATCGAGACATAAACATTACTGTGAAATGTGGGCGTACTATAAGTACACCTCTGCCTACTCCTTCGAGGGATACAGGCATATGAGCATATTATGTATTCATCAAGTACTCACTACAACATAGCTACGGTCCGCTACGATTGCTACCCCACAGCTACAGCTCGCTACGACTCACTACAAGTTGTTTTTTAGATTTTGTAGATTTTTTTGCAAATTCCAGCGTAGATAAGCAATACAAAGATATACTAGCTAATGAAACTAGGCTACGACAGGTGTAGGTATTCTCTAGGTTCCACTTTAGCTACCCTCTAAACGTATTTTATTATTTGAACAATTTGTCGCAAATATTCCGTGTTGCGTCATAGCTGGTCACAATATCGCGATATTATGATATCGCTTGGTGATCCATCGGACAACTATAATAGAACTAAAACGTCCCCTCCACAAAACAAGACTCGAGATGTGTTTGTGTAGCGAGCTGTGTTGTGAATATGATATGATCTCGTGAGACAATATTGATATGGCCTTCAGTGTAACTGTGGGAGAGCACGAGAGCCGATCGTCACTAAATAAATACGAATTGTGGCGATGTGTAAGTTGCAATGCTATGTATATTTTCGTGTTGAAATTGATCCTTAATGTTGTGTGATTATATTTTAGACTCAAATGTAAGTATATAAAATTGACTTTATAATGGTGCATTATAAAATACTATAGGAGTAGCCATTGGTATATCCACACCTGAAAGGTCGTCTCAGCACGTAGCGCCGTTAAATCTGTGGAGCGCGCACTAATAGCTACTTAGGAGCTGAGCTGATGCGTGATCCTAAACGTTGGCTAATTCGTTCCGAGGCTTTCAATACTCCCCCTCCCCACCCCGCACCTCACCCCTCCCCTCGCCCTGGCACACTGATTTGGTACGTGCTTTTATCTGTGAAAGACGTCCGGAGCCGGCGCCAATCTGATACAGCGCGACGCTAGACAACTCACACATCCCATCACAATGACTATTTTATTGGAGTACTCTGCTGGCCTAGAGGATAGGTAGCTGAACGTATAACTAATTAAATACAAGTAAGAAAATAGAGGTATTATATATATTGTATATATATATATATATATATATATATACGAGCCATCCAAATGTAGTAAAGCGAGCGTAATTAGCGCGAGGCGTCCGTCAATAGCGCCTAATTCCCGGCTCACCCGCCGCGGCCGTCTTAATTGCATTACTGGCAGCTAGCTTCTCGTCGCAGCTTTGTCTGCATCACACTCAATTGCTGATATGCTATGCTTTCATACAATCGCTTAAATACCAATTCCCTATTTTCCTCAAGACCAAAAGTATTAAACGATTCCAATAACGTGTGTCGTCTTTAAATAAAAGCAAATTACATAGTTTTGTGTATTACTATTATTCAGTATGTGTACATACATACTGAATAATAGTCATCAGCTATATATTGAATTAACTACGCGCTCCAATATTAAACAATCTTGTTTGCACATACACGGATGTCACAACGCTTTTATAAAAAAAATGTGTATGTATTTTATTAAATGGTATATACATTATTAAAAAATATTACTTACAATGTTCGATGATAATGTGTACAATTACTTTTCAATTTACAAACTGTTCTAAGCGGCCAGGGGGGGCAGAGCATCTCCACTGTCACAATATTTCGTATGTAATTTCATTTGTATTTTTTAAGTTGTATAATATTTCTGTAAAGTACTTTGTTAAGAGTTGAATCTAATAAAGATATTTTTGAGTTCAAGTGTAAGCAATAAAATAATTACCCAGAATCTCTTCAATGCTCCAAACATTAAAGAGTTTCTGCACTGAAGTTACTTACACGCAGTAATATCAACGTAGTTTCCTCCGAGAATACGAGTAACGTAATATGCAGACCGTTGCCAACGAATGATTTAATCACAACAGTGATGTCGGCGCGGGTCGGCGGGCTGAGGACGAGGCCGTCACTCAGCGCTCCCTCGGGACCAGCTCGGGCTGCCCTCACTGCACGCTCCATACCTACCTGTACCACCCTGGGGGCTCATTTGTCTGTTTGTTACGCTTCTATAGGCAGAGTTGGATGCACGAGCCTATCCTGGCCTTATGGCTACCATACATTGACCATGATCGTGAGACAGATGTATTTGATATAACATCCAGGGTATTCTAGCCTCCACTACTTCCAATGCTTGGGCACTACTTACAATAAAAAGCATGATCTATAACTTTTATTTCTTTAATTATCCTGAAAGGATTTTTCGCAGCTTGTAATTTTATTAGATTGAACAAAAAGTATCCTTCAGTAATAGAATCAAATTTCGTTTTATATTGACAGCCTCTCAGGGCGCCAGGCGAGGGCGCGCTGCACACACCACTCTTGACTGACAAGAGGTGCTATTCAACTTGCTTGTCTCGGTGTCGTGCTCTCACTAAACTCTTGCTATATAATTACATAACCTAGGAGACTTGGACTTACGGTTCCTCAGCGTGTTGCTCGATACTAAGTAGCAATATATAATATAGAAGTAAAATAATGTCGAGAGTCAAATAAAAAACTAAATTATCCAATTCTAACGTTCAAACTGGCCAGTGGCCGATGAGCATGGCATCGAACAATGTGTTTTCTAAAATGTCTACTATCAGATGGAAATGGATTGGCTGTTGGTATATGAAAGCAGAGAACAGCGGATACAATAGTAGCTTGTATGTGTTGCGGAGTGCACAAACAAAGCCCAGAACATGAGAACGACGAGAAAACTGCCATTTGTGCGTATTGCTGAGAGGTGAGGGCGAGGCGGGGGGGTGGAGGCGAGGGAGGGGGCGAGAGGGGGGAGAGGCATCGCTGGCCGCCCGCCAGGTGCCGCCGCGGGACAACACGCACCACAAACGGTCACACATTACAAGCGAGCCTCACACATATAGGGCCCGTCACGAGCTAAGACCGCGCAGCGAAAATAATGGGGATACTTCGCATATTCTAATTAGCGCCATACATATAGAAAGAGACAGACTTATAAAATGACTACTGCGTATTCAAGGTACGCGCTAATTTGTGCCAGGACCTGTGCCTCCACCGAAAGATACCACGCATACATCCAAAATTATTATTTCTCCAAGATGTAGTATAAGCACCAACACATTTCGTGCCACCACTGATATGAAACATGTCAATACTAAGGCATGTAATACTGGTACCTAGATCCTTCTCATCGTAATCTTATCGCAGCATCAGCTCACTCATGGTGGTAGTCCTTCCGATCAGTATCTCACGCGCCATTCACGCGCTTCCGAAGTAATCCACGTTCAGCTAATTGTGCGCCGTTTAGATAATTCTCGTATTACCCTCCAGTGTAATAAATGAACATTAACTTGAACCCGTTAAGGCTATCAGGACACTTGGTGAGCTCGACGTGTTACCGTGATAATATACTTCACTTCCGACTTAAATAATCTGTATAAGTACTTCTACAAGATTAATTTCGCAAATTGCTCTCTTGTAAGCAAACAGTTTAATGCAGCTGAGGTTTAATCGTGTTTTATGAGGCTTTTGTCTTTCATCCAAATTAAAGCCAATTACTATCAAATATCAGCAACAATACTGCGAAATCACAGAATACAATATTAATGCTCACGCCTTCTTGGACTACACCTCTGCCTACCCCTACACTCTGTGTAGGGGTAGGCAGAGGTACTACCTTGATACAAGGTGACGAAGATGTGCTAGCGTGACAGAGGGTGAGTTCATCACCGTCTCAGGCACTATACGTACGTCTTTGAATTACTTCTCAGACATAATTATGCAGGTTTCCTAACCATGTTTCCCTGTGGTGTATTTAACATCTCTGATTTTAAGGTTACGAAATCTCATTGGTACAGAAAGCCACCAGTACATTAAATAATGTTATATAATTATAAAATATGTATCTCCCATGCTGTTACCCACCCCATGTACCGATCGTGATCATTAAAATGCAACAGTTGAACGATGCAGCCCGCTCCCCGCGCACAACCTTCTGTACATGTATAATTTATCATATTCACTCACATATTTTAAAAGCATGAATTTGACGCGGATAGTTATTATAATAATCGGTATAGGTGTATATACCGGGTTGAGTTCCAAGTGCACATACTGGTCCTGGTCACTAATTATGACATCCCTGATGATGTCCAGCACATAACTGGCTGACTACACACTACGTAAATTGTTGACATTAATAATTAATGCCAATGTACCGTAATACGAATTTATCACTAACATCAATTGTAAGCTATGTGAACTTAGCACCCGACTTGAAAAAAACCAAATTTTTCGTATGTAGTTGTTTGTAGTGAAAATTATATCGTTTGTAGTTGAAAAAAAAAAAAGTTATGCCTCATGAAAAAATGGTCAGCACCCGACATTCGAAATTTAAAATTTTAAAACGGCACGTTTGTAGAGAATTGTTTGTAGTTGTTTGTAGTACAATTAGTTTTGATTGTAGTAAAAAAACAAAAAAAAAATTTTATTTTTATTTTTCATGATTATGCTAGAAAGTACCTTAAAATCGTTTGTATTCAACTGCCTCTGACCTTACCCCATGTATTGAGGTCGGCACATAATTCAACTCACTGCTGATCACCCGATTTTTATACGAAGATACTACCACCTGATCTGCGTAACCCTTTTTAGTGTAACATCGGTAATCTTGGTTAAACCAGTTGCCAGAGTGTCGTAGGCCTTCGACTGACCTTACGACAGCCAAAGATGATAAATTGGCAAACGGCAGCGACGGCTAAACGTGTTCTCCGAGGCACGGAGGGACATCGGGCGGTCACCAATCCAACTAATAGCTTGTGTTAAGGTGAACAAATAATATGGATAATAGAAATTGAGCCACGAGCTCCTCATGCTCAACTTTATGCATTAATGTTTTTTTTATAAATTGTACTCAAGACAAGGAGTCCTTATATTCTGTAGAACGATGGGGAGTCGGGGAGCCGCCCGAGAACCCCGATGTCGGGACCGCACTCGAGCCTCGTGTGATGTGTCACGCGCCCGCCACTCACACTTCATCTATCACATGTTTATATCGTATTATGGCGCAAAGTCTTATTAACATTTCTTTAGATCTGGTAAGAGCTGATTACCGAGTTATACTCGGTAATAAAAGCTGGAAAATAAAAAAGTTATAATATATGACTCACTCCAGTTTGTAACTCCTAAGTAGACGAACTAGGCAATTTCGCAGTCCCTGTTAGCCACCTTAGTTGTGCTGAAATGAAAACTTAAATGCAGATTATGTAAATTATCTTTATTTGATTGTGAAACACAATTCACATCAACTGCTGCTGAATTTTATTGGGAGGTAAGTTCGTATTAACTTTGACTTTATCTCTCTGTAGGACCAAGTTGCAGCATTATAGAGCAGGTAGTTTAGCGTAACTGCGATATTCCGAGGCGGCGATGGATATAACCAGGCTTATCTGGGAGGTGTGACGTCAGCGCGGGTGGGACTCGGGAGCAATTTCCGAAGTTAAATGAGCCGCGTCTATCTGACCTCCGCTGTAGCATTTTCTGATCATTTGACTCGCACCGCTAGCGTCGGCAGGGACGTGCTATATCACGGGATCAGATAATACGACGAGATTACGACCAGGAATCTAACGTCTTATAGATAAGTAGTGGGACTGGCCTCAACTGCCTTTGGTGGGTGTCATACGGCTAATGTAACAGTTACGGTTGAAACATTGAGTGAAAAACTATACGTACTTTTGTATATCATTGACTGCCTCGGTGGTCTAGCTAGGCGAAACACAAGGTCCTGAGCTTAAAGTCTGGATTAGAGCTTGGTTAATGGTAATAGGAACTACCAAATAGTAGGTGTACCTACGATGAGATGATCTCTCCCTATCCCTTCGGGAAATACAGGCTTCACTAAAGTAGTGCGTACAAGCCCGCCGAGAATGTATTCGTTCCATGCAATCTTGTTTTCTTTTTACACATTACTTATATAAAATGATTACTTTGAAAGTTTCCTCGCGTGACCGTTTCCTCTCGTCATCAATTGTATAACTCGCAAATTATATGATATTCAATAAAGGCTAGCCTCGGACCACTCGGGCAAGACCTCGTGCGTGATAATTAAAAGCACATCACTCGGTAGCACATCTCACCAAATGTATGTATCGCGTGCTCTCCTCTCCTCCCTCCCCCCCATACATCCCCCTCATCCCTCCGCAGGATATTAAATAGCCCTCGCCAGTCTCACGCCCCAGCTACCTCCAGGTACAGTGAGCGACCAATACAAGAAGTAAAGTATTTTTTTCGTACCATAATGTACGATATACTCTTGTTAGTCCCATAACTAGAAATAGTCTGTACATTTTAAGAAGGTACTTCGTGTGAATAGCAATGTGTTGCAGTCAGAGCAATGATCAGCGTCCCTCCACCAGCTCCACCAGCTCTCAGGTTGGCGCAGTAATGTATCATTCACGAAGCCTAAACTTGTACTCACAAGTGCGAATAAGTAATATTATGTTGTGTCATGTGCGTCCAAACAATGGCATGCTTTTTAGGGTTCCGTACCCAGTGGGTAAAACGGGCCCTACTGCTAAGACTCCGCAGTCCGTCTGTCTGTCACCAGGCTGTATTACATGAACCGTGATAGTTAGACAGTTGAAGTATTCATAGATTATTTATTTCAGTTGCCCCTGTTGTATGACAAGAAAGGAAAACTAAAAAACAGATTAGTATAACAAATATTCATGGCGGCTCCCACGCAAGAATAGTGTTGTTTTTTGCCGTTTTTACAGATAGTGGTACGGAACACTACTCACCCTTAAACCATTTTTAAAACCTACCTCATGAAAGGCGAAGTTGTTGTGAAGTGTTAGTGCCATTTATGGTGCTGATGTTGGCGTCATCAGGTAAAGGTTCCTATTAGTTGTGTAGCATGAATGTTGAATATACCGATGAAGTGGAGGGCAACAGCTAGGTTGTATATTACTGATCAATATCTGGGTGACCAAGCTGTGCTCGATTTCTTCTTCACACAAGAAAAGGAAAAAAACATCCGGTGAACGTCAGTCTCGAACCGTGGTACTCTAGTTTCGTTATCGCCCCGTAAGCTGGAAGCCTCACCTTTGAGCTACCATAATTTGACAGATGTCGGCGAAATTTGCTGTCGTATTGTAATGATATTTTATGAGTTTTTCAGTGCCTGAAAACATGATCAAAACGATGTTTTCCATAAATGAAACCTAACTAGATCATTTTTTGCCCCAGAAACCCCCTAACATGCAAAATTTGATGAAAATCGTTGGAGCCGTTTCCGAGATTCTGATTATATATATAAGAATTGAACAATATACAAGAATTGCTCGTTTAAAGCTGTAAGATGTTAATAGGAGCGCGGCACATGTGTGTTGCGTTCCAGTGTACAGCCGTCGCGTGTGTCGCGGTGTGCACACAGCGCGCCGCGCTGATTGCTAATGTGAACTGTCAACTGGACTACCAACCCCCTACCACCCCTACATAGGTACTCATCTCCCGTAGTTGCAGGGACCGCGATCACTTCTGTAATTTATACAATACATTTAAAATTAATCATAAACTATTATTATAAGTAATGTTATGTTTGCATGACACACGTGTCTACATTCTAATTTTTTTTTTGGTCAGGAAAAATACGATCACGGGCTCGAACCCACGACCTCTGCAATAATGTTAACCGTCAAGATCTTTCATAGTTTAGATGAGACACACAGACTATGTGACAGGTTCGTTCAATTTATTTGTACATTAGTTATGCCCCGCGGCTGCACCAGTTTATATTTTTTATAAATATTACACAAATTGTATCATCAGCTATTTGCCTGTGAAAAATCTGTTAAATCCAGCCCAGCCGTTTCAGAATTTTTCCGTAACAAACAAACAGGAAAATAAATATTTTAGAATTTGATTTTTACGTAAATTGCGTTTGAGTTTAGTTGAGAATGAGTTTTTCTAAAAAACTTATGTACAGTTTTTTCACAACACGTGCTTTACGGTGAAGGAAACGTGCATATGTCTGAAAGGTAATTTAAAGACGTGTGTATAGTGCCTGAGACGACGATACACTTACCGTCTGTCACGTTGGCTCTTAATCATCTTGTGTGAAATATGGGTGTTGTTGTTACAACACCTCTGCCTACCCCTTTGGGGAATACAGGCGTGAACATATGTATCTATCTATGTGTAGACAATGCTTGTATAGTACGGCGTAGTATTACTAGGGCTATGACTCGCCACGACACCAGAGCGTCCCGGATGGTACTTGTCTGGTAACTGCTACTATTATATCGTAAAAGAAGTAGTTAGGTGATTAATATTGTCAATGGTTTGAAATACTGAATGACACCATCTAGAAGACACCTTCAGGTAACTATTTACGAAGAGCTTGCTCGCTCTGGAATAGTTTGTTTGTTGAGGAGGAAGTGGAATCATTTGTACTTCTGCAATACTTATTATACAACTGTGACCGATTTTTCTCAAGACTTACACTGCAACTATTTTTAAAATACAGCTTTTTATTTGAATTACATCACATCTCTTTCTGTGTTGGCAGCCGAAGATATTTTTAATTAGAACATTTACTAACTTCTCGTTTATATATTGCGTTATAATAGGTCTCTTCAGGGGTTATTTGTAATCTGCCACCAGTTTGTTACATTCGGGATAATAATTAAAACCAGTTTTATAAATAAAGTTCATAACGAACCCTTTAATTATTTTAGCTTTACATAACTTAAGTGAAACGAGGGACGGGACAGTTCATCAGTAATTAATAGTAAGTACAATAAAATATACATGACGTGGTACAGTAGCCCTCGCTGCGGCGGGCCCTATGTGACCCAACTCCACTTTACTTTATGTCGCCACTGCCGCACGCACTCCAGTACATTCACTCACAAACGTCGCAGCACCGGGCTAACTCTCTCGACACCGTCCTGGAGGCAGAGCCGACATGAAGCGCGGCGCGGCACGCACTGAACCACAACACACCGTCACCGAGTCGAATCAACAACCGAACCGAAACAAACGCAACGAGAGGAGAGTTCGCAGCAACGTAACACGCGTCGGGGGCGCTCCGTCACACCGTGGTCTCGCGATCCACGTGGATGTACTCGACGGAGCGCTCGCGCCGTCAGGACGACGCCGCCGACGAGGCGCGCGACGCGTCGTACAGCAGCTCCTCCGTGAGCCGCCGCCCGTTCAGCGCGTTCATCGCGCTTAGCGCGCGCTTGCCGCGGCGCTCGCGGCGCCGGCGCAGTGCGGCCGCCGCCAGCAGTGCCAGCAGAGCCGCCGCCGCCGCCGCGCCCGCCGCCGCACCTGCAGCCGCCGGCGCGGCCAGCGCTGCCAGGATGCGCGCACCAGTGCCGCAGCCGCCCGCCTCGTCGCCGCCGCCCGGGCAGTCCACGGCGCCGTCGCACCACAGCGCAGCCTCCATGCACGCGGCTAGGGCGGCACAGGCGTGCTGGCACGCGCCGGTCGCGTTGAGCGCCGCCTCGGCCAGCGCGGCGCCCGGCGGCGCGGCGCGCCACACCTCCATCCACGCCAGGCGCGCGCTGCCCGCCTCGCGCGCCGCCCACACCACCAGCAGCGCCGCCCGCCCGCCGCGCCCCCACCACTCCTCCGAGAACACGTGCACGGCGCGCGCCGACCCGCCGCCGCCCGGGCACACCACGCGCACCAACCTGCGCCACACGACACATGACTCCCGCTCGCCGGCCGGCGACCCAAAGACCACAACGACCCCCGCAGGCTCACCTGGCGGAGTGCGCGTCGTACACGAGCACGCGGTTGGAAGTGGCGCAGGGCGGCGGCTCGGCGGTGGCCTGCAGCGGCATCTCCTCGCCCCACACGCGCAGGAACACCGACCGGTTCCCGCGCGCCGCCAGGAGGAATGGGCTCTCCCCGCATTCGGAATTTCGGTCTAGCCTGCACGAGAAATTATGTATGTGTCGTTTCGTCGAGTATGTTTGGTAACGATCGAGATGAGTGCCACACCTTACACTTACGTGTAAGGGTAATGTAGATGCAGGCGCGCGCCGGGCGGCGGCAGGCGGCGGCGTGCGGCGCAGGGCGGCGAGGGGCGGCGCGCCCAGTGGCCGCGGTAGTGCAGGTGGCGCTGGTCCTCGCCGGCCCGCAATGCACGCGCCACCAACTCCAGTTCCAACGCGCCGCCCAGCGCCTCCACGCTCAGTGGCGCACTTGCATTATCGCACAGGCACGCCACTGGCACCTACGAGTTAATCGATGATAAATATTTTATTTTAGCACATACTTTGTTAGAGTACTGCCAAGGCACAGTGTGTCAACGGTGCCGGTAATCTATCCTCACCCTGTATCCGGGCCACGGCGACTCGTATATCTTGAGGTGCGGGACGCGCAGAGGAGTCTCGTCGTCGCCGTCGAAGGCGAGCGGGGTGTCGTCGAGGAGGTCGGTGTCGTCGGGGCGCGGCTCGGGCGGGTCGGGCACGCAGGCCGGCCGCCCGGTCAGCGGGTCGGGCCGCGTGCTGCAGCGAGGGGCCCGCCCGAACACCGCCGCCGCCAACTCCAGCTGCACGCGGCCGCCCGCCGCCGCCTGCAGCCGGTACACGCAGCGCATACGCCGCGCGCCACCGCGTCCGAACCACAGTGCGTTGCGCGGCGACACCAACTCGCCCGGTGACGTCAGCAGGCGGGCGCACTCCGGGGGCTCGGCGCGTCCCTCGCCCGCGAGCGCCGCGCCCTCCAGCCGGGCGTCCACAAACTCGTAGTGCAGCGAGAAGGCGAGCGGATGGGTGGCCGTCCCGGGCAGGGAGGTGACCGCGAGCGCAAGCAGCGGTGCGGCCGACACGTACCCGTCGGGCGGCGCGCACGGCCGCGGCGAACGCGTGGCGTTGGCGAGGGCGGCGCGCGCGCAGAGTGCCGGGCCCACGTCGCAGTAGTGACCGAGCGCGCGCCCGCCCGCCTCGCCGGGCCCGCCGCCGTCCCATATGCGGAGCTCCACGGCGCAAGCGCGCGGCGGCCCGGGTGGTGGAAGGGGAGCTATCGTGGTGCTCTCCTCGTCGCGCTCCCCGCTCTCGATACGGCGCGGTTCCACCAACGAGTATTGAGTAAAGCTCGAAAAGTAAATCCAGACGAGGTCACCTGTTGGTTCACGTTTTGCCGAATTAATATTTAGTTTTTTGGTGTAGCCCTTTAAAAGATCTTCAGAAGAATGCACACTGACCGGGACGGCCATGGAATGTCCAGGTGCAGGTGGTGTTGGGGGGCAGCGTGTGCTGGGGAGCGCGAAGGGTCCCCCGCCGACCGCGTCCCGGACCCCCCGCGGACCCCGCCGTCGTGTTGTTTTCCTCCCAAGATGATGAAGCCTTTACGTGGAACTCGCAGCGTCGAGCCTCCCTGTGCATACGTGTCATCACTACTACTTGATAACTATTAATCTAATTTGCGCTAACTTTCATTGCCCGAATTTTTTTTTTACTCACTTGCACTAAAATAATGATTTGAAACTAAACGCTAGAGCATTACCAAAAAATATGACAACACACGTTACCATGTGATAGGCAACCAGTAGAGTCTCACCTTGCGTAGTCTAGTGAGTCGGAGTCAGCGAAAACTATGTCCACGTCGAGCTCGAAGCCGCGCAACGGGGCGGCGGGTGGTGCGGGGCGCGGGGGAGCGCTAAAGGGCGAGGAGTGAAAGGCGACCAGCATTTCGGGCCCACGTGACGTCACTCGCGGCAACCAGTCCCCGCCGCAGTACTCCACCAGCACCGGGTCGTCAGTGGACGCGCCATCGTAGAAGATCAGCCGGTCGCGCTCCCCGGTACATTCGCGCCACGCACGCACCACACGCCCCGTCTTGTTCAGGCTGCACATATCAGACACATACACATGTCACTCAGCTCCGTCGAACATAGTGGGCTTCAGCGGTGGCTCCTGCACCGGGCCTACTGACCTGGCCATGGAGATGGATCGCTTGATTTGCATCTTGTGCGAATACTCCTGGCGCACGGAGATCATGGCGTGCTTACACGTGGGGATGTCTTTCTGTCGCAGACTCCAGTAGCAGGTTACGTTCCTGCGTCGGAGGACCATTGTAAATACTTAAACAGTGATAGGTATACCTACATGGTTAAGAATGTTGAATGATGATGATAAATTATTTAAGTTATTGTACAGTAGGTGACAAAATATCGTATTGACCTGGGATACATGCCGGGATAGTTGGGGCTCTGCAGGCGGCAGGGCTTGCGATGGCACTCCTCGTAGGTGCGCGTGCAATAGGTGCCCGGAGACACCACGCCACGCTCCAGCGGTGCCTCCATAGCTCCAAACCTGCCGCACCATGTTTACGTCACTCAGACGCACTGGCGATACGAGTGACTAAGCTACAGAGTATGAATAATGCTCACCTAACCACTGCGTCTCGCTGCGCCAAGAACTTATATCGGAGATGGAACTCGAATTTATCGCCAAGACGCGCCCGGAACAGCTTGACCGATACTGTGACGGTGGCGGTCTCGCTGTAGTAGAGCGCCGCGCCGGCCGCCACGCCGCACCACGAGCCGCCGGTGAAGGGCCGGCCCAGCTCCGACAGCTGCATGTACCCGTCGGGGCAGCCATCCAGCGCGCCGGGCTCGTAGCGACCCACACGAAATTCGTCGAAGGCGAGCTGCACCAGCTCGCCGTGCGCGCCACCACCCGCCGTGAACGTCAGGTGACACAGGAATGGAGCACGCACTCCGCCGCGCACACCCACCGCGTATGCCACGCCAGCCACGCCGTAATACGTGCGGTTGCATACCTGCCCCGGGAAACCAGCCTAGATCACTCTAGCGCCCAAATACCTACTAGCTGGAGCCCAAATCTTTGCCAAAAGTTGACCTGTGTGAAGTTGGCAACTGAAGTGAAGGAAAAAATTTTTTTCGTCATGTGTTCGATTGTACCCGGTATGTACCGGATTGTACCGCTTTTTAAATCGTTTGTACCCCTAGGGGGTAAAAGTTATAGGGGGGTAAATATTTTGGCAACTAAGTATAAAATATTGAAAGTTTGTAAATGCCATTCGATAGTACCCAGCACGTAGAGGATTGTACCGTTTTTTATTTCGTTTGTACCCCAAGGGGACAAAAGTTACGGGGGGTTAAACATTTTGAAATCGAAATATTGTAAATTTGTACATGCCATTCGATTGTACCCAGCACGTAGAGGATTGTACCGTTTTTTGTTTCGTTTGTACTTCAAAGGGCCCCGAGATATGGGGGTTGAAAGTTTCAAACTTTCCACTGTCATATCTCGGGGCCCTTGGAGGTACAAACGAAATAAAAAGCGGTACAATCCTCCACGTATATGGTACTACCCAATGCAAAAATAGAAAACGTTGGTACCTCAAAACATTCCGAATTAGCCCGAGTTGCCAGTTGTCCCCACGGATATCTCTGGACCCCATGGGGTACAAACGATATTTATACGCATACTGGATTGTGCCGAGTACGGAGAGGATTGTACCGCTTTTTGTTTCGTTTGTACCTCAAAGGGCCCCGAGATATGGGGGTTGAAAGTTTCAAACTTTCCACTATCATATCTCGGGGCCCTTGGAGGTACAAACGAAATAAAAAGCGGTACAATCCTCCACGTATATGGTACTACCCAATGCAAAAATAAAAAACGTTGGTACCTCAAAACATTCCGAATTAGCCTGAGTTGCCAGTTGTCCCCACGGATATCTCTGGACCCCATGGGGTACAAACGTTTTTTATTTTTGCAATGGGTAGTACCATATACGTGGAGGATTGTACCGCTTTTTATTTCGTTTGTACCTCCAAGGGCTCTGAGATATGACAGTGGAAAGTTTGAAACTTTCAACCCCCATATCTGGAGGCCCTTTGAGGTACAAACGAAACAAAAAGCGGTACAATCCTCTCCGTACTCGGCACAATCCGGTATGCGTATAAATATCGTTTGTACCCCATGGGGTCCAGAGATATCCGTGGGGACAACTGGCAACTCGGGCTAATTCGGAATGTTTTGAGGTACCAACGTTTTTTATTTTTGCATTGGGTAGTACCATATACGTGGAGGATTGTACCGCTTTTTATTTCGTTTGTACCTCCAAGGGCCCCGAGATATGACAGTGGAAAGTTTGAAACTTTCAACCCCCATATCTCGGGGCCCTTTGAGGTACAAACGAAACAAAAAGCGGTACAATCCTCTCCGTACTCGGCACAATCCGGTATGCGTATAAATATCGTTTGTACCCCATGGGGTCCAGAGATATCCGTGGGGACAACTGGCAACTCGGGCTAATTCGGAATGTTTTGAGGTACCAACGTTTTTTATTTTTGCATTGGATAGTACCATATACGTGGAGGATTGTACCGCTTTTTATTTCGTTTGTACCTCCAAGGGCCCCGAGATATGACAGTGGAAAGTTTGAAACTTTCAACCCCCATATCTCGGGGCCCTTTGAGGTACAAACGAAACAAAAAGCGGTACAATCCTCTCCGTACTCGGCACAATCCGGTATGCGTATAAATATCGTTTGTACCCCATGGGGTCCAGAGATATCCGTGGGGACAACTGGCAACTCGGGCTAATTCGGAATGTTTTGAGGTACCAACGTTTTTTATTTTTGCATTGGATAGTACCATATACGTGGAGGATTGTACCGCTTTTTATTTCGTTTGTACCTCCAAGGGCCCCGAGATATGACAGTGGAAAGTTTGAAAATTTCAACCCCCATATCTCGGGGCCCTTTGAAGTACAAACGAAACAAAAAACGGTACAATCCTCTACGTGCTGGGTACAATCGAATGGCATGTACAAATTTACAATATTTCGATTTCAAAATGTTTAACCCCCCGTAACTTTTGTCCCCTTGGGGTATAAACGAAATAAAAAACGGTACAATCCTCTACGTGCTGGGTACTATCGAATGGCATTTACAAACTTTCAATATTTTATACTTAGTTGCCAAAATATTTACCCCCCTATAACTTTTACCCCCTAGGGGTACAAACGATTTAAAAAGTGGTACAATCCGGTACATACCGGGTACAATCGAATACATGACGAAAAAAATTTTTTCCTTCCCTTCAGTTGCCAACTTCACACAAGTCAAAAGTTGAAGCCTCAAATAGAAATAATTTTGTATTGGTATAGAGTGTATAGAGTGATGTTTAAACTTACCGTACAATGCGGTGGCTCGTCGCTGCCGTCTTCGCAGTGCGGTGCGCCGTCACAGTAGGCATCGAGGCGCACGCAGGCGCCGCTGCGGCAGGCGTACTCGGCCACGCCGCAGCCGCCGGCCGCGCCGCCCGCCAGCGCCGCCAGAGCCGCCGCCACCACTCCCAGCCACATCCCGCCACCCATACACTCACCGCCACCAAGACATCACCCCCACAACCACCAACCGCCACCTCAGCTTTGCACTACAATATAACCACCGCACCTCGTCATTTCACATATATTCAAAGACATACAACATCCTGTAAATATATTTTTTCCTTAATGATTTAGGACTTAGGTCTGGACGTGGACACGATAACTAGTACTTTGTACGAATTGTCACATAGAAGAACTTTTGAGTGAACTGGTAATAGAAGCGTTCATCGATTGAAGCGGTCTAATTTAACCTTAAAATTGCCAAAGTACCCATTAAGTTGTAGATTAAGCGCAACACCTGTAATCAACCAGTTGAATTGTGGTCTATTATCTACTAAAAAATACTAGTTGACCACTCGCCCTAATTTTATACCTATTCTACGCCAAAAGCTTCATAAATAAGTGTTGGCTTAATACCTTAGTACTGGATCATAACCATAAGTTCTTATTGGCATCATAGTTCCACTGTGTGAGAGTGATAGACTTATATACGTCATATATCTATCTCATAATAAGTGTTATACTATCATGGCTATGCCCCTGTAGTCATCTCTTTATACCCGACCACCACTGCACTGCTACATTACAGACTTCCAATAGTACGAATAATAATTAACAACACAAGTGTTAATTTGAACACCGTGCATATGCTCTCCCAATGAACGAGGAATACAACTGAGTAGTGGACATGTTCCCCAATTATTTACTTTAGTCAATCGGCGCGTCTCTTTGACTCCTTCCTTTGGAACCTTCTTATCTTCATATTTTGTTTGAGTTAAGTACAACAATATAACCTACCTAAATAAAGTTCTAAATAGCTTCACAACATTTTTTATTTTGTCTCCTGCAAGCTTAAACGGATGCTAATACGCAATAACATGTCAACCCATAAACATTTGAATTTTATTTATATTTATAAAGCTATTAATAATAATAATAATAAAAAAATGTTTATTGGTTCCCAAATTTTCAAAAAGCATTGTACACAAAAATATTAAAAACGAAAAAATATGTTTACTAGTTAATAAAAAATAACAGTAGTTGACTTATTCCTAACATTTAAAGATGTGTGTGTAGAGTGTGGGAGTGAAGTTGGAGGGGAATAACAAAGTATTCGCAGGGGTTCTCAAATTATGTATCTTGAGAAACCAAGAAATTATTTATAAATACATGCGTGAGCTATCTAATGTGTTTACCAGTGTAATTTTGTGGGAGTGATGATGTGAGGGTTAAATATATGAGTTATATCTGTTGAACTTTTTTATTTATTTAGATTTTGTGTGCTTCGATGTGTGTGATGTGTGTAGATACTGTTGAGGGTATGAAGTATACCTTCGGTTTCATTACAACCCATATTTGAGAGGATTGCTTTGATTTTGATTTGTGCTTGTCCTATTGTGGATTCTTTAATGTCGCAATACGTGGCCACAGAGTTATATACGTTAACATGAGCTATCCTTGGGAAACGTTTGGCAAAGTTGGAACTAGTTGTAGGTGCAGGTATTCGGTAAATTCGTTTTTTGCATAAGTCGGGGTATTAATCGGAATTTAAGATAGATTTAAGACTGAGTTGACGGATTCGTAAAACATTTGCTTCCTTATACAGCTGATCCGTGGGGAACCTAAATGGCTTATTAAGCATTCTCATGAGAATCGAACGTTGAGCTCTCTCTAGGTTCAGTAGAGTGCTTTTAGCAGTGCAGCCCCAGATATTGATGCAGTATGTGACAATTGACTGGCAAACTGCGAAATAAACTAGTTTTAGGGTATTTAAATCAGCACAGGTACGTAGTTTGCCAAATACACCCGTGAGCTTACTTCTATTGGAGTGACAGTTTGTTTCCAGTGGTATGCACTATGTTAGGATGAACGAAGGAAGAGTTCAAGCAGACGACAAATCATAATCGCAATCGGCGCGAGTGGCGGAGCGAATACAGATTTTTTTGAATTGTGGAATCTTTTCCTGTTTCTGTGTCAACAGTGCCCTTATCAACCCATCTGATAGCAGTCTTCAAGTCTACCTTCAACACCGCCTCTGCTCTTTGGTTGCAAAGAAGAGACTTTAGGGTGCAAACCGCTGCCCACATTCCCCTTTGACCATAAATCCATCTGCCTTGGCCGAAGAACGCTAAAGCAACCCACAGACCTGCAACACAACTTTGCTGCAAGCCTGCGGCAAGTTCTACCAACCGACCGAAGTAGACCCATTGGGGTCTAAACCACCGTCACTCTTAGCCAAAGCTCGAAAAATTACTCTATTTAATAGTACATTCACTATCAAATTCAAGAAGAATACTAACATATTTTTCATTAACGTGTCAGGGCATTTGAATTGTTTTAATTCATTAAGCAATAAACTGAAATTATATTACCAATAAACATTTATGTCACTTCAAAAGTTTTTTTTTTTTTTTTTGGTTGAGCCATGGATAATTTCGCAAAACACTTATTATAAGTTTCTGTAAATACAACAAAACATTATAAAGTATTTTACAAACAAAACGATGACCAGTCGTTTACGAATCTATAAAATAACTAATATCAATTAAACTGGGGAGACGAGGATGGGGCGACGCTTTAAGTAATTAAAGCATTAAAAAGTAAGTACAAAAATATAATTCTTGAATAGACTACCTAATTACTGAGTTTCCTGCAAGGTAAAAACGAACTTCCGAACGTGGCAGTAGCTTATATGATCATGTCAATCTGTCGATGCAGGTACTTGGTTAAAAGTCGAATCAAATAAAGATTTTTTTAGTTTGAGTTGCATCAATGGCACGACACTCATGATCGACCAAAAATTACCTCAAGTTCGGAAACAAGCGCAATATAAAACTTAATAAAATATGGTAGGTATTGTACTCACCTAATGAGCGACGAGGATCAAATCGCCGTAAAGACGATATTTTGCGAGGATCCGCAATATCCGAGCGTGAGAGCCATCCCGCACACACCGCGCACACTGACCCTATCGTGCCTTACTGTAACCTTGTGATTCTGTGCCCTACCCTAATACACAACCGAGCTCCCAGTATCATGCAACACTACTTAATATTATCGTACGAGTGCAACTACTTAACTATTAAGAGTAAAGTGCCTACTATAGAGTATTAATGATAAAACGAGGAGTAAGTGTAATGAGTGGTGATGAGGTATCGTGTGTAGGCAGGCAGGGCGAGCGGCGTCCGATCCCGTGGGCAGAAGCGCGGCGGGGCGCGCGGGCGTCAGCGTGGAGCGAGCATGGCGCGGCCGGAGGAGCGCGCGTGACGTAACTCCGCGGCACACTGCAGCCGCCGCCCGCCGCCCGCTCCAGCGCGCCTGCGCCCCCCGCCACTCGCCGCCACCGCCACTACTACCTACCCACCTCGCTACTCATTGTCTCACTCACTTTTACGGTAAAAACTCGACAAATTAATCTCATTACTTTTTCTGTAGGTATGTTAAAACCCCGAAAATTACACCAAAGTCATATTTTCTAACAAATCCGTGTGAGCCATTTTAGATTTCAAAATGATTGGCATTTTTTTGTATGAAGCATTCCAATATACCCTGAAATCGAAACACACACACATTTCAAATGGGTGCCATTTTATTTAGAATAAAGGAGGTCGAGGCACAGTTGCTATTCCGTATATCATTCGATCAGTGAAATTAAGCTACCTTAAGATATTTGTATAATATGGATTAGTTAGTAGGTCCCTATCCCTTGGACCCTATAGATGTCTTATATCTTGAGTTGAAACAAATAATGCAAAATTAAGATTCCTACCTGCGTTGTTACCACGTTTAGTACACTTGTTGTATGTAGACACTATATTTCGGTCCGGTTTA